>JADMNL010000022.1:191502500-196502500 GCA_016271365.2 Neoceratodus forsteri | reverse complement strand
CCAGGATGAGGGCTGATGTAGTGGATATGAAACTCGTGGGTCTTCTCCTAAATGAATTTGCCGGTCCCCTCTCAATGGTGTTTAATGCATCTCTAAGAACAGGGGTGTTTCCAAAACTATGGAAGTTAGCCAATGTCACGCCTGTCTTTAAAGCTGGAGACAAAACTCTAACGTCCAACTACAGACCAATATCCATTCTACCACCCCTCTCTAAAGCACTGGAAAGAATGGTCTTGGAGCAGCTTACAGAGTATATTGATAAATATAACCTACTTTGCCCACAGCAGCATGGGTTCCAAAAAAAGCACTCCACACTTACCAACCTTGTTGACTACTCTTCCCAGCTTTATGATGCCTTAGATAATGGGGAGGCAGCTGGCTCAGTCTTCATTGACCTTATGAAGGCCTTTGACTCTGTTAACCACAAACTACTCCTAAACTGCCTCCATTCAACAGGTCTATCCCCGGACGTGGTACTGTGGTTCGGAAGCTACCTTATAAACAGGTCACAGTGAGTCAAAATTGGAGTCATTCTATCATCTGCTAAGAAAGGGTCCCTTGGGGTCCCACAGGGCTCTATTCTTGTCCCACTGCTTTTCAGCCTTTTCATCAACTCTGCACCATCTGTATGTACAGCACGCACTATTCTCTATGCTGACAATTCAGTGATATTGGTCACTGGGAAAGATTACAACTACATCACAACTGAACTCCTAGACAGCGTCCTCATGCTTGAATCCTGATTTACACATAACAAACTACTACTAAGCCATAAAAAAATGAAAAGTCTACTCTTCTCTAGCTCCCAAAGCAAAAAGAAATACCAGCTTTTGCTCATCCAGAACCATAATGGGGAAACACTGGAACAAGAAACAAAGTGCAAATACTTGGGCATCACCTTTGATGATACACTAACCTTCTCCAGCCATATAGACTCAGTCATCAAGTCAGTGAATAGAAAACTTGGGGCCGTCTACCATCGTAGGCACTCTATGACACCAGATGTTCTGAAACTTGCCATCAGTAGTTCAGTAATGTCTTCTATAGATTATGGGCTGCCTATCAATGGGGCAAGCACTAAAACTGCTCTAAACAAGGTCAGCACACTACTAACTACGGCCTGTCAACTATTCATAGGGGCTGCCCTTGACACCCTCACCTGCACGCTCTACACCAAAACTGGGTGGCTCCTACTCCATCTTAAAGCACAATACCAAACCTGCCTACTTCTGAAAAAAGTGCTTCTTGGGCTCCCCCCCCCCGCACTGGGCTGTCTCTTTATGCTGGCAGTTCCCACCAAATCAACAAGAAGCATGACTACAGACAGGTTAGTGATTCCCTTCAGAAGGACAAAATTCGCCCAGAAGGCCATCCTGTACCAAGGACCAAAATGGTACAATGAGTTACCTGCTAACCTCACAGAATCACCCAAGATTGGTACAGTACCTTCAGATCTGTGCTCAGATCACTTCTTGACACAAAAAAGAATTGTGCTTGCCTGCACTAATATGGCAGAATTTTAGCCACCGAACCCTCTTCCTTTCAGCCCCCCATTTTATCTCATCAACCCTCCTATCCCCGAATGAGGCTCACTCAGCTGACAAACCACATCCACCATGATGATGCCATCCCTGACTGACCCCCTACCCACTTTAGACTAGACTGACCAACTAAATAGTGAACTGCAAGGCTGAACCCTATTTACCCTATCCTCTTCAGCCTTTAGTTGGATGTATAAGATTTCTTTGATATTTGAATGGCTGTGTAATTGTTTTCTGTTCTCTGTAAACACTGTTATATGTGTAATGGTTGTACAACAATGACCTAGAACCTTTGAAAACGAGTCCTGGACTCAAAGGCATTAATCCTAAACTGAAATAAATAAAAAATAAAATCATTAAAAAAAGAATCATAGCAGAAGATGCGCACGATACCAATGACTTCCTCCAGTACAGAAATGGAAGAAGGAGGCCAGGATAGCAGCTAGAGCAGCTGACAACACAAATCACTTCCTCCATTCAGAAATAGAATGAGGAAGCCAGGACAGCAGCAGGAACAACAGACAACACCAAAGCCTTCCTCCAGCACAGAAAAGGAAGGTAGAAACCAGGATAGCAGCAGGAGTTGTACACAACACTTAACATCTTCCTCCATTCTGAAATGGAAGGAGGAAGGAGGAAGGTAGGATTGCAGAAGGAGCTACAGAGAACACCAAACCCTTCCTCCACTACTGAAAAAAAGACAAAGGCATGCATCAGGAGGAGCTGCAGACAAAACCAAAGCCTTCCTCCAATGCTGAAATGAAATGAAGAAGCAAAGATAGCAGCAGAAGCCAAAGACAACACACAACAACCTACTTCAGTGTAGAAATGGAAGGAGGAAGTCAGGATAATAGCAGGAGCTATAGATAACACCAAAGTCTTTCTCCATGCAAAAATGGTAGAAGGAAACCTTATTAGCAGCAGGAGTAGCAGACAACACCAAAGCCTTCCTCCAGTACAGAAATGGAAGAGGGAATGAAGCCAGATTAGCAGCAGGAGCTGCAGACAACAACACCTTCCTCCAGTACAGAAATGGAAGGAGAAAGTCAGCATAGCAGTAGGAGCTGCAGATAACACCAACACCTTCCTCCAGTGTAGAAATAGAAGGAGGAAGCCATGATTGCAGTAGAAGCTGCAGACAACACCAACACCTTCCTCCATAACATAAATTGAAAAAGGAATCCAGGATAGTAGCAGCAGGAGCTCCAGAAAACATCAACAACTTCCTTCAGTGCAATCATGGAATGAGGATGCCAGGATAGCAGCAGGAGCTGTGGACAACACCAACATCTTCCTTCAGTACATACAACAAATGAGGAACCTAGGACAGCAGCAGGAACTGCAGAGAATACCAACACATTCATCCAGTACAGAAATGGAAGAAGGAAGCCAAGATAGCAGCAGTAGCAGACTACACTGATGCTTTCCTCCAGTACAAAAATGGAAGAAGAGAGCCAGGACAGCATCAGGAGCCACAGACAACATCAGTGCCCTCTTCCTATACAGAAATGGAAGGAGCAGGCCAGAATAGCAGCAGGAGCAACAGAAAAAAACAAAAACATTTCTTCAATACAGAATTGGAAGGAGGAAGCAAGGATAGCAGCAGGAGCTGCAGACAACACCAGTGCCTTCTTCTAGTGCAGAAAAGGAAAAAGGAAGCCAGAACAGTAGCATGAGCCACAGAAAACACCAACAACTTCCTTCATTACACACATGGAAGGAGGAAGCTAGGATAGTAGCAAGAGCCACTAATAGCACCAACAAATTCCTTCTGTAGGAACATGGAAGGAGGAAGCCAAGACATCAGCAGGAGCTTCAGGAATCATCAAAGCCTTCCCCCAGTACAGAAATTGAAAAAGGCAGCCTGGATAGCAGCAGAAGCCACAGACGACACCAACAACTTACTTCAGTGCAAACATGGAAGAAGGAAGGCTGGACAGCAGCTTGAGCTGTTGACAACACCAATGTCTTCCTCCATACAGAAATGGAAAGCAGAAGATAGGATAGTAGTACGAGCTACAGACAACACCTAAGCCTTCCTCCAGTACAGGAAGGGAAGATAGAAGCCAGCATACCAATGACTTCCTCAATACAAACAAAGATGGAGGAAGCCTGGAAAGCAGCAGGAGCCGCAGTCAACACCAATGCCTTCCTCAATACAGAAATGGAATGTGCAAGCCAGAATAGCAGCAGGAGCTGCAGAGAACACTAAAACCTTCATCCAGTACAGAAAATAAAGGAGAAAGCCAGGATATCAGGAGGAGCTGCCATCAAAATCAAAGCTTTCTTCCAATTTAGAAATGAAATGAGGAAGCCAAGATAGCAGCAGAAACCACAGACAACACTCAACACTTTCCTTCATTGCAGAAATTGAAGGAGGAAGCCAGGATAGCAGTAAGAGCTAGACAACACTAAAGCCTTCCTCCAGTACTGAAATGAAAGGAGGCCAAATTAGCAGCAGGAGCTGCAGACAACAGCAACATCTTCCTCCAGTACAAAAGTGGAAGGAGGAAGCCAGGATAGCATCAGGAGCAACATACAACACCAATGCCTTCCTCCATTACAGAAGTGGAAGGAGCAGGCCAGGATAGCAGCAGAAGCCACAGAAAAGACCAATGCTTTCCTCCAGTACAGAAATGGAAGAAGTGAGGTAACAGTGAGGTCTGGATCCTTAAAAACAAGGAAAAGCATGTTGAACTTTTTTACGAATGAGGGAGAGATGGCTGAGAGGCTGAAAGTATATTTTGCTTCATTGTTCACCACAGGATTCCCAAGAGGGGTGAGGGTGGATGCTTACATGTTTGAAGCCCTGATTGTTCTTCTCCCTAAACCAGACAAAGACCCCAAGCTAGTTCAAAGTTACAGGCCCATATCTCTTTTAAATCAAGACATCAAAATTCTTTCGAAGATACTAGCCAATAGGCTAACTGTGGTCCTTCCAGACCTAATAGGTATGGCCCAGGTTGGATTCATGAAGGGACGTTTGTCCTCAGATCATCTGCGCACCCTTTCACATGTCTTCTCGGTCTCCTGGGATGCTTCTTTTCCTGCTGAGCTGGTCTCCCTGGATGCCGAGAAGGCATTTGATCATGTGAACTGGAATTTTTTGTTCCAGGTCCTCAAGGCCTTCCAGTTTCCTACTGTTTTTATAACCTGGATTCGTGCATTATACTGAGCCCCCTCAGCAAAGATCTCAGGAAATGGTGCATTTTCTAAGTCTTTCTCATTATATTCAGGTACTAGACAGGGTTGTCCCCTTTCTCCCCTTCTATTTAACCTGTATCTGGAGCCTCTCATTCAAAATATTCTCAGCAATGCTGGGATACAGGGCATCTGGGTGGGGTGCCATGAGGTTAAGATTACTGCATACGCGGATGATCTCCTTCTGTACTTATCCCACCCAGTGTCCTCCATTCCGGCTTTGTTGGGTGAAATTGCTAAATTCAGCGTCCTCTCAAACTATAAACTAAATGCTAATAAATCCTCCTTTTTCCCCCGAATCACAGGATCTTCAAGACTGATATTACCCCCTTCGGTTTAAGGTTGGGCTCCTAGGATACTGAAATATCTTGGCATCAAACTAACTCATAATCCCTCAGCATGGTTCAAGGAAAATCTGGAGCCCCTTTCCCAGCTTATAATTCAAGACCTTGATAGATGGTCTAAACTCCCGATTTCAATATGGGGCCGGATTAACATAATCAAGATGAATATCTTCCCAAGAATTTTCTACCCTCTATCTCTCCTTAATTCATTTATTCCTTTATCCTGGTTTCAGAAAATGCACAGTATCTTTACCAAGTTTATCTAGTCTGACAAAGACCCCCGACTGGCCTATTATAAATTGGCCACCTCTGTATTTGAGGGGGGATTGCGGATCCCTCATTTGGCTATATATTACTGGACTAGCCACTTGGCAAAATGCCTGAGATGGGTATGTCCGGGTCCTGAAAACCTACGACTGACATGGCTCAAAATAGAGTTGGATTTAATCTGGTCTATGAATATGGATCCCCTAACTTTGTTTTATGTGAAATTGTCCCAATTGCAAGGTGTTGAGAAATGTCCCACTTTTCTGATTTCCTTGAAAGTATACACGCAGCTTTGCTCCTTTTTGCGCTATACCCCCCAGTTAGACCTGGCCCAATCCATCTGGAACTCTCCGTCCTTCACCATGAATAAGCAGCGGATTCCCTGCACATGGTTGTCCCAACTGGGTGATGGGATAGTATCCTCCTTCCTGGATGATGAAGGAAAATGGCTGTTAGCAGATGATTTTATTTGGAAATTTAGTATTCCGGTGTACTCACACTTCAAAACAGAGAAATTAAAGCACTTACTTATAACAGTGCTGGGCAATACCCCCGCCAAATGGTTAGGGCCCTAATCCCTGAAGCCTCTTCCCTACTAGGGTCCTCAGGTGTCATTTCCAAATTATATCAAGACTTGTTTCATAGAAGGTTTGGGGACTCCCTCTGACTGACTAGGTTCTGGAGCTCTATATCTCCCCAATATTCCCCCAAATGGCAGGCTTTGTGGCGGTCCTGTCATAAATATGTGTCCCAGGATAGATTGCACCTTATGCAATACCACATTCTGCACAACATGTACTACACCCCGGTTAAGTTAAAGAAATGGGGTCTACTTGACTCAAACATATGTGTTAGATGTTCTCAGGGAGAGGGAACACTCCTCCATATTTTTTGGTCTTGTCCTAAAATATCCTTTTTGTGAGACTCTATCAAAGCTTTCCTGGACCCATTATGGGGTCTGCAGGAGTGTTTCACACCTGACATTTGCCTCCTAGGGGACCTATCCTCCATCAGGGTCAAAGTAAGATGGTTTCATATTTCTATGACTGCACTATCTGTCAAGAAGCTTATTTTATGCCATTGGAAAGATAAGATCGCTCCGACATTACAGGAATGGGTGAATGAAATCCTTGCTAATCTGCGTACAGAGAAAGCTATAGCTAGCCTCCACAACAGATTACCCATCTACACACATATATGGGATCCCCTTCACTCCTTAATAATAGCTACCCGGATATAAGTATTGTTTCATAGTAGGTAGCCTCGTATACTTATGTATAATCTCTTAGAACTTATGCTGTAAATTTGCACATTACTGCTGTATGGGGGAAGGGGAGGGGCAGTTTTAGCAGAATATGTTATTGCATTTTTGTTTATTTCTCATGTTAACTGCCTCTATTGTTGTGGAAAATTCTGTTAATAAAATTTGATTTGAAAAAAAAAATCATCCTGCTGACATCACTGATGACTGCCAGTTACCTATGCTAAGTAAATCATTAACTTATTTTACAATGTGTTGCAGTGTCAGTGGCTCAGTAGGTAGCACACTTGCCTCTGAGGCTGGGAGATCAGAGGGCTGTGGGTTCAGTTCCCACATCTGGCACTTGGGTTAATATCCCAGTACTGACACTGTAGTGCAACATGAGAGGGGTGCTGCACTTCTGAGGTGCCGTCTTTTGGATGAGATGTTAAACCGAGGTCCCATCTGCCTGGATTGGTGGAAGTTCAGGTGGATGTTAAAGATCCCATGGCACTTATCGAAAAGAGTAGGGGAATTTCCTTGGTGTCCTGGCCAAATTTCCCTCATTCACTAAAAAAATACCACCAACAGCTTAATCTGGTTCAAGGTCAGTTGGCATTCATCTGTATCCCCCTCCCCCGGGTCGTGCCTGAAAATAGGCAGGATTTGTCTAGTGCACTTACCCGGTCAACAAAAGCTAAATAAATAAAAAAGGCTCAGATTCTTGATGACTGTTCCTTATCGCTATTTCAACATAGCTTGAAAGACCTTGTACTGTTCATAAATACGGCTAGCCTGGGTAGCAGCAGGAGCCGCAGACAACACCAATGCCTTCCTCCATGCAGAAATGGAATGTACAAGCCAGAATAGCAGCAGGAGTTGCAGAGAACACTGAAACCTTCATCCAGTACAGAAATGAAAGGAGGCCAGATTAGCAGCAGGAGTTGTAGACAACAGCAACATCTTCCTCCAGTACAAAAGTGGAAGGAGGAAGCCAGGATAGCAGCAGAAGCCACAGAAAAGACCAATGCTTTCCTCCAGTACAGAAATGGAAGAAGTGAGGTAACAGTGAGGTCTGAGTCATTTAAAACAAGGAAAAGCATGATGAACTATTTCATGAATGAGAGGAAGTTGGCTGAGAAGCTGAAAGCATATTTTGCTTCATTGCTTACCACATGATTCCCAAGAGGGGTGAGGGTGCTATTCAGGATGGCCCATATCATTAAGGGTAACCATGACGAAGCCTGCAGACATTTCATCTACCCTGACAGCTGACTACTTTGCAAAGATCAATCCAGGTAAATCCCAAGTGACAGATGGGATACACCACAGGATCATAGTGGAGCTAATGGAACAAGTCATGGAGCCCTGTAAAATAATCGTTCATGAGTCTATCTATACAGATGTTATACTGGACAACTGGAAAGTGGCCATTGTAGCAACCAACTTCAAGAAGTAGGCAGGGAGGTCTGGCTGGTGGCATTGAGGGTAGATGCACTGGATGCCACACCTTGCTCCACACCGACGACTTGTGTTTGTCAATGAGCAGGGGGTTGGCCAGGGACTGTTCTCTTCTCCTTGGGAAGGAGGACTGGCAGCTGTTCCAAATGACTTCCACCAGGTGGAGGCCTAGTTTCAGTGCAGGGTGAGGAGCTGCCGATTGCGAGTGTTTCATGGGAGGGATTGCCTTCCCCCTCCTGACCACACTATGGCGGGAAATCAGAGGGATAACTTTATTTAATAGAGTGCCTTTCAGAGTATCAAGGTGCTTCACAAATTCTCAATTTACTCCATAAAATATAATTAAAATCACAGTGAATCAGGAAATGCCAGCTGACATCACTGATGACTGCCAGTTGCCTATGCTAAGTAAATCATTAGCGTATTTTACAATGTGTCATATGCTCAGATTCTTGATGACTGCTCCTTATCACTATTTCAACACAGCTTGTAAGACCTTTTACTGCTAAATAAATACAACAAAGGTTCTGGCACAGGTACAAATCTGCATGTCATATAAACTAAATTTTATGTGCAAGTTACAGTATGCAGATCCAGGAAACACACTGCTAAAAAAACTCAACTGGGAGAGCAATAAACTGAAGATCTCAAGGTCCCTGGTTTGATCTTGAGCTTGCCATCATTGTCTGTGTTTCTAAGGAATATTTTTCAGAAAGGGTAGTGAAGCTTTGGAACAGGTTGCCAGCCAATTGTGTGGGTGCAAAAACCACTACTGGTTTTAAGCATGGCTGGGACAGAATGAAGGGTATAGTGGCTGCTAAGGTTGACAGAATTGGGAAGGAGAATAGAGGGGAGTGGGGAGGGCTAGGACCCTGGAGGAACAGTAGGCCACAGAGCTAAATAAGGAATGCAGGCAGATTGGATGGACCTTTGTTTTTTTCTGCCATCGCTGTCTCCCTTTCTACATTTTGTGTAAAATGTTTTTAAGTCCATAAATGTCAATAAGCAAAACTGAGCTGACAGATCCCCTTATTGATATGTAGCAATTCAAACAGCATCTGAGAAGAGAAACACATTTTTAAGAACTACATTGACTAGCAGCAGTTGTAAGTTTACGTGCATCCTGTGTGGAATGCATCAAGATCTGTATGGTCGTTGAGCCCAGGGGTCTGAGATCTCCTAATGTATAGACTCAATAACTTTCTGAATAAAGAAGCAGATTATCCCCCGTGGCCTTAGTCTGACCTCTCAGTGCTTGTATACATGAAGCTTTGTTGTCACTTAATGCATTTTGCATATGCCACATGGGCATTAGCCTCACTCCCTCTCTGGATGTTCCTTTAGTGCTTTCAAAGACTGATTTTCAATTTGTGAGACATTTTCCCAGTATAGAGTCTCCCACAATTATATGTTGCTATACAGATTACACTGGTAGCACAGTACTGCAATTGGTAACTCCTTGGATAGTGTACTGATAACCAGTAATGGGACCTGCAAATGTGTCATGATGGTAGAGTAGCAGCAATTGCCACATTTATGGCATCCATGAGGGAGGTTGGCTGGTAGCCAGCTCCTACTCAGTGTTGGGGCTGATAAGTATTAACCATTCTATCTCCAATGTATGGTGCTCTTTTATAGCCCATGTTGGGCAACTATATCCACAGTATGTTATACAAAGACCTAACAATATGTCCAAAACAAAGACACAAACAAGATCTCCTACAGGCAGGAAGTGACCATGTCACTGATGGAGCAGAAGGGTTGAATTTCATTATTACTTTTAATATATAGTCTACAAAGGTAAATGAAATTTGGAAAGCTAACTGGTATGTTCTGAGATCAGAACCTGCACTAAATAAATATGTCACACACAGTTATAAAATGTAGAATAAGCTAAATATTTACTTAGGATAGCCTATTAGTGGATGTCCGTGAAGTACGGAAATCCATTTTGACTGTTTTTAGCTCATTTGTAATCCTTTGTAACACTTCTCTTGCTCACACCTTTGAATAAGCACTGGTCGCTTAAAGCATATAGTATTTAAACAGATAGAAGTTAGTTGGCAGACATCTTGACAAAGCGCACATTGTAGCATGAAACATTGGGTTGAACATCTTCCTGAGAAAACATATACTTCTCCTCCTGCTATTGGGCAGCATAGAGGCCTGATACCAAGGGGATAGCATCTGAATTTATCTACACACTGGGTTCTCTCCCTCCTACCATGATACATGGTGAATGAAGCCTAACCAGTTTTCAGATTATTTCCTAGCATGTTGTAATCATCTTGCAGCATTATAATACATTGTATGGGATACTATAGTGTATAGTGTGTGTATGTGTGGAGGGGTCTGCATGGATTTTTATGCCAGCTGAAATGTTGTTGCACCACAGTTCAAAAGTCATGAAACACAGTTGTTCCTTTCTGTGGTACAATAACATTCCAGCTGATCAGAAAGCCTTGTGGCAGATGGTGTTTTACATAGTGCTGTTGTGCAGCTCAAGTACGGAATAAAAACTGCTGGCACATTTGCTTCTGCCAAGGAGCACTGTGAAAACAGTTTTCATTTTCAAAGAAAAAATAGAAAACTAAAGCTAAAAATGTATACACTATAAAAAAATACTGATTTGGTCAACCACATGCCCAACCAACCTATGTTGCCACCTTGGGGTTCTGATTATATCAGACTGCTCAGATCACTCTCAAGGTCGGATGTAATCAGAGCCCTCTGTTGCAATACAGGCTGGTTGTGCATGGATGGCTAATCATTATTCTCTACATATGGTCTTCTTTCACGTTCCTGTTCAACGTGTTTTATTGTGTTGGCTTTTTTGTTACACAAGACATCTACTCATGATGATTGCAATACACTGCATGTTTGTTTAAAAGTTCAATAAAAAGTTTAACAATAAAAAAAAGTTTGGCTGTTTTCCTGGGTACCTGTGTGCAACTGTTTCTACTATACTAAATAAAAGATTTGAGCTCCAAAGTCAGAATAATACTTTTTCCGTTGGTGAGATGTCTGTGTACAGTCTTTCCTTGTGTTACTTCTTGAGAAGCCTGTCATGCCAAACCAAGCAGATTGCATTCTTTGAAGGGGGACCAGGGAGGCAAATTGGGCAAGAGACTTATTCTATTTTGACTTAGAAAATGGGTAGGGAGAAAAGGGGTAGGGAGATTTCTTGTTTGTCATTGGCCAATGTCACCAACTAGCTAGTTCAATATCAGGCAGTGGCAGAGCTGGGGGGGTTGGGGGATGGTTGCCCCTCCTGGCTGCCCCAGTGTGAGTAGTGGTGCCCCACCACCATATTTATTCACTGTATAGTGCCCATTGTGGTGCCCATCACTGACTGAATTCCACCCGGCTCCCAAACACTCCCAAACCTGGCACCGCCACTGATATCAGGTAACCAAGAGTGGGAAATAATGAGCCCCAGTCTCTGGCTGTCTCTGGATGCCTGATTATGTTCCACTATTACTGTACCCATGGATTTTTCAATTTAAAATAGCTGCCATTTTTCTCTCACTTGTAAAAGATACACCCCTCATGCTTGTTTCTGAAATCACTGCCAATTTTGTCTTGCTTATCAAGCAGTGTCAGTTGCTAAGTCCCCCCCATGTCTATAACTAAATCTAAACATTTTTTCTCACCAACCAATTTGCAATTGGGTTCAATATGACAGCTCTGTCCCTGCTGATCATGCTACCAATCCACTCTGTCTTTTTACCCAGTTGCGATTGTAATTTCCCCTATTCAGCCTTAACTTAGCTTCCCCCTGCTCTCACTGTGGTACCAAGAAGCTGCATGTGTAAAAAAAAGTCTGCATTCCTTGTGCCTTTAATTTCTGTGTCTCTCCTGCTTTCAAGAACTGTTCTCATCTGTGCTCCCTGACCTGCAACTGCACTCACTTGGCCAACTTTGCTTCCACTTCCTTGCTCTCCCCCTTCTGATTGCAACTATAAAATAACAAACTCAGGCAATAACAAACAAACAGACTGAAATGGCCTGAAAATAAAATGTACTGCCTGTTAAGGGGGAGGAAGAAAATGAAAGTGAGTTTTGGGAATATACCACAAATAAAGCAAATAAGCCTGATGATGATGATGGCAACAACTCACTATCTCTTGGCTCTCCTAGTAAACCATACCAGTGCCCTTTGCTGGCAATTCCATAAGTGGAAGGACTACTTTACAAAAAAAATTGTTTTATAGTTCTGTTTTTAATTTCTACACTTAATTAAAAAATTCTGAACATTTCATTTAAAATGTAACCCAAATCTCAGTTTCTAAGCACAATAATATCCTCCAGATGTGTGCTATGGGCTATACTGGACCTTAGGGTTTATAAGGTCCTCTGTCTGTGGTGTTGTGCCTTATTACGCCACTGGGTGATCCAGTATAGCCCAATGGTGCCCACCTTGTCAGGTATTATTGCTTGCTTCAGCAAAGCCTTTGACATTGTGGCATATGATAAACTTCAGGCCGCAGTACACCAGTGTGCTTACGTGAGGCATGCACAAGGTAAATGTCTAACTGGCTTGGAGACAGGAAACAGAGGGTTGAGGCTGATGAGCATGAGTGGGGCAGAGTATTCAGCTGAATTCCTCAGGGATTTGTGTTGGGAACCATAGATTTTCAACACCATCATCAATGATCTGTAAGACGGAGTCTTCAACAGGCTATTAAGACTTATGATGATGCTAAGCTGACCTGGAAGGTGGACTCTTCTGAGGATGAGGGACAAACTTCAGGAGTGCCTGAACAAGCTGGGTGATTGGGCAGACCCCTTTAGTGATATTCAACATAATCAAATGCAAGGCGCTATATCTAAGGAGGAGAAACATAGATAACATGAGTTACACACTGTGAGGGTCTCCTCTTGCCACAGTGGAGGAAGAAATAGACAAAAAAAAAACAAAAAAGGCTTGTGCACCAGTAGTGCAGGGTCATGGTGCTGCTGCAGGTCAGCCAACACACACTGTAAGGCAAAATAAACAAGGAGCAGCCGCATTAAGGGAAGGACCCCATGGCTTGCTGTAGTGATAAATGTAAAGCATTTGTTAGGTAATGCAACTGCAGTCAGAAACATGGTGCAATGGGGCAGAAAATAGCTGCACAACCAGGTAACCTGGCACTTTGCACTGTCGAGCTTCATGAGAAGCCTCCAACAGCAAGTTGTAGTGTTCTTTTTTGAGGGCAGCTGCACCTTGCTTGTTCAGGAGAAAAAGAATTAAGGTTTTAGTATCTCAAGTCAGGTGAGTACACTGAGTATAGTTGTCCATTTTCAGGAATCACCCAATACCCAAGAAGCTAAAAAAAGGGAAAAGACTGTGCAGCTGCTGTCCAGAAGGCTGGTGGAATGTTGGGGTACATCACATGGGGGTGACCAGCAGAACAGGGGAAGTTATTTTGCCACTTAACAAGGCCCTGGTCAGGCCCACCTGGGGTAGAGTGTGCAGTTCTGGGCTCCCCAATACAGAAAGGACATTGAGTCATTACAGAGGTACAACAAGGGCCATAGAAATTATCATAGAACAGAAAATGTCAGCAGATAAGGACTGTTAGGCCCATCCAGTCTGCCTGTAAGCCCTATACTTGTATGCGGTCTCTGACTCTATCTGGTCATTGGCTTTTCATCACGCCCTCCCTCCCTCTTCACGGTTCCCTTGTGCCTGTCTCAGGCATTTAAAAAAGCATTGTGTTTGCTCCCACAACCTTCTGTTTCAAACTATTCCATGCATTCACCACGATCTGTGCGAAGAAAAGTGTCCTCACATTACCTCTTAGTCTGCTGCACTCCAATTTCATATTATGTCCCCCTCATTCTTGAATTCCTTCTACTTGTTTCATGGCTACCCCCTGCACCTTGTTTATGCCCTGAGGTACTTGAAGATCAGGGTTATGGGGGGCAAAAGCTAAAAGGATTGAGACTGGAGGCCCTTAACATGGTAGTCCTAGGGAAATGGAGGCTGAGCGAGGACATGGAGCTCAGTCTTTAGCATACAGAAGGAAACTGATAAGGTCAAACAAGTGGAGAGTTTGTTCCTGTGTGTTCCTGTACTACTGCTGAGATTTGGGACAGCACGTAATAGGAGCTACCTAGGTGTTACTGCGTACTGGATTGATGTGACAACATTGTTGAGAAAGTCAGCAGCACTGCCATGCATGTGAATAAAAGGCAGGCACCTGTATAATATTATTGACTCAAAACATGAACAGGTACACTTGAAATATTGCATTCAAAACAAGATTATTAAAACTGCAATGGATAACGGATCAAATTTTGTAAAGGCATTTCACGTGTTTGGCTCTGATAATACCACACCCACCTCTTGTACTGTCATAGTTTATGATGAGGAAAATGATGATGATGATGACCATGATCAGCAGCAGACAGGGGAAGCAGCAGTCATAGTGTTGAAAAAGACAGTGACACCGAAGAAGATGTTGTAAGCTGTCGATGCCACATTTTAGATTATGTGGTGAAGACATGGAAGAGAGCTACAATCTTCTCCACATCAATGCTCTGTGACTCACACCCTGAATGTAATAGCAGTTAAGGATATAGAATCTGCTACATCAAATGCTTCCTACAAAAGGTCTTCCACAGCACAGTGGCCAAATGCTCTGTTCTTTGGAACAAAGTACACTGACGTTCTAAAGCAGTGAAACTGTCTGTGACACAGTTGTTACCAAAAGGGTAGTCCACAATGACATAAGGTGGAATTCGTACTATAGAGCGGTTGACAAAATAAGATCTATTGTTAAAAAAAAGATGAAGATGATTTGCATAACATCTGCAATCAACTTGATCTCACCATATTTTGAACAAATAACATTGCTATCTTAGTGGAGTACTGCAAAGTAATGTAGTCTTTAGCAAACTTATTGGATATTTTGCAGGCAGAAAAAATGCTACATGGGCTACCTTCTTCCAAAATTGATGGCTCTGAAAAAAAAAGTTGCTTGATTATGGGACCAAGATTATGGTATGCATCACCACTTCTTGATGCAATCATGAAAGCTGTGGACACTCGGTTTGGTATCAGTTAGGAGCAGAGAGAGTTGAATCTAACTAGTGTCACGCTACCACAATTTCATCTCAGATGGCTTGGGAATGATGAAGAAGACTGAACCGCTAGAAACATGCTTGAGAATGAAGTGCTGTTGTTGTCACATCAGGAAGATATTGTTCATGGCAGCCTATCATCTGAAGACAATCCTGAGGACAATGATGATTTCTTCAGATCTGACTAAATTCAGCAACCTAGCTGTGGTGGAGTTCTTCTTGAACTGGAGCTGTACCTGAAAGACACAAATAAAACTATTGAAGCTTTACAAACATTCCCCACAATAAAGAAACTACTCCTGCATTACAATACTGCACTACCATCTAGTGCTCCTGTAGGCAGACTGTTCAGTGTTGGTGGACAGGTCCTTACAGCTAGATGAAACAGTCTTGATGATGAAAACTTTGAAATACAGCTACTTTTACATTGCAACAAAACGTACTGGGAATAGCTGTATTCTGGTCCTGGTCACGGACTGCTACTGCAAAGCACTAGCAATGCTAGTAATGACATGACAATGAGTCTGTGTGTCTGCTTGTCGACTAAGTAAACAAACTCTAGCCACAGCTGATAGGGTGGTGAAGAGCTACCAAATGACCAAAATTACAAATCTGCATAGAAATTATGCAACACCCAGGTGTAACTTGGCCATTTTTTGGAGGTATTGCACCACATTTTCAACATGGCCTTTTAGGGGCCCCTCAAGAAGCGTGCCAGTGCCATTTTGATCACTCAGCCCAAAATGTGATATTACAGAGCAAATGAGCTATTTCTTAATATTCAGAAATTGGTAATAGTAATAATATTAAAAATTGAATCAATAAATACAATTGAAAACTGTAACAAAAGTCTGACGAGGTTCATTTATTCAGTACCATCAAAAGCCTGGCACCATAAAAAAGTATGTAACGCCTGTTTAAAACCTCCCACCATTGTGCACTCCTACAGCTGATGGGGTAGAGAATTCCAGGTGTAGGGCCATGTACATAAATGCACGGCTCCAGAAGACTTCAAAGACACCTTTGGAATCTCCAGCAACCTCTCATCTGCCAAACAGAGCTGTGATTAGGGAACAAGAAGCTCTTTCAAGTAGTCTGGGCCGAGTCCATGTAGGGCTTTATAAGTCAGTAAACAAACTTCAAGGGTGATCCATCACTGAATCAGCAGCCAGTGCGGAGTGCACAGCACAGGGGTGATATGAGATCTTTGAGAAGTCCCCATCAACAATCTTGCTGCTACACTCTGCACTAGCTGCAGGTGATGGAAATCAATCCCAGGAAGCCCTAAGTACAGGGAGTTGCAGTAATCAAGATGTGAGGTCACAAAGGCATGGACCAATGTAGGTAGATCCCCAGATGGAACAAGGTGCTTGATCCTGGTGATGTTCCTAAGATGGTAAAAGGATGACTTGATGACTGCTGACACCTGAGACCATAAAGTCAGGCCATCATCAAGCACCACCCCCTGGTCCTGCATCCATTCAGAGGTAAGGATCTGGAAACCCCCTAGATAAATTCCAGAGGGCAGACAAGGCCTCAACCCCTCTATCCGGTGACCCAGGTCCACAGCCATCACCTTGGTCTTTAACTTTAGCCAACTCAAATTCATCCAGCCCTGTATTTTAGTGGGGCAGTTGTTAAATACCGAGATTGCACTATCCTGGTCAGGTGCAATAGACCGGTAGATCTGGGTATCATCAGCGTAGCAGTGAAACCTTAGCCCATACTGTCTTACAATGTCTCTGAGGGGCTGCATGTGCACTGCAAATAATATGGGGGACAGCACTGAGCCCTGAGGGACCCCACATGACAGAGAGAATGGATTAGAGGGAAAAAAATCCCAGACACCACTCTCTGAGTTCTGCCAGTAAGGAAAGATGTAAACCACCTGAGGATCTTACATGCCAGGCCAAAGATGGATCTCAAACACCCAAGCAATACCCCATGGTCAACAGTATTAAAAGCTGAAGAGAGATCAAAGAGCACCAGAATGGAACAGCATCTCCAATCTCTCATCATCAGGAGATCATTGAGCACCCGAACCAGCATGGTCTCAGTACTATGCCTCTTTCAAAAACCAAACTGGAGAGGTTAGTAGATGTTATCACCAGTAGAAAACAGGAAGTTGTTGGCCCTCTATTCAGAAAGTTGGTAAGACCACATCTGGAGTACTGTGTTCAGTTCTGGAGACCCCATCTCCGCAAAGACATAGACAGGGTGGAGGCTGTCCAGAGGAGGGCAACAAAATGGTGCAGGGTCTGTAGCAGAAAACATATGAAGAAAGACTAAAAGAACTTAAGATGTATAGCCTCAAGGAAAGGAGGGAGAGGGGGGACATGATAGAAACTTTCAAATACCTCAAGGGAATCGACAAAGTCCAAGAGGGTAGCATTTTTCAGAAAAAGAGATGGGCAAGAACAAGGGGGCACAATTTGAAGATAGAGGGGGGATGGCTCAAAGGTAATGTGAGGAAGTATTTCTTCACAGAGAGGGTTGTAGATGCATGGAACAGCCTTCTGGAGGAGGTCATAGAGTCAAAGACAGTGAGGGAATTCAAGAATGCATGGGACAGCCATAAGGCAATCTTAGTGGGGGGTAGGAGGAAATAGGTTATTGGTTAACTAGGATCTGCAGCTTATCTGTTAGGTAGGGAAATGGGCAGACTAGGTGGGCCAAGCTGTCCTTATCTGCCATCAAATTCTGTGTTTCTATGTTTATGGATGCTCAAGTGGTTCTCCAGTTGTACCACCACTACTTTCTCAATAACCTTCCCTATGAAGGGGAGGTTTGAGATTGGTCCATACTTGACTAGAGAGTCTGGGTCCAAAGAAGCTTTCTTCAGGAAGGGTGTCACCACTGCCTCCTTCAGGGAGCTTGGGAACTCACCTAAATCAAGGGCACACCAGACTATCTCTGTACCAGGACCAGGCCAATAATATCACAACATCCCAAAATCAGGGAGGTTGGGCCCGGATCCAAACTACAACATGTAGGGTGCATACTCTGGACAATCCGCATGATATCTGCAAACTCTGGCAGGTTAAATAAACTCCAGGAAGCAAAAGGTGGAGTAACCAAGCACCGATCACCAGCATCCCCCACACAGTGAGTCAAGAAGATCTCCGACCTAATGTCGGCCACCTTATTCGCAGAAGAATCGAGCAAGCTCATTACACTCCACTTGCAAATAAGGTCTTCAGAGCTGCAGACAGGTTGGGTTGCACAACCTGTCCACAGTTTAGAAGAGCTGAGCTGGTCAATTCTAAGCAGCAGCAATCTCCCTGGACAGGAATTCTGCCTTCTTACGGGAGATCACTGATTGGTAGGTCTGGTAATGCTCTGCCAATCTAAGGTGATCGACCTCCAGGGCAGATTTCTACCAACGTCGCCTTATTATAGGCCAATACCAAGGTCTCTGAACTTGTGCTGGCCACAAGAAACTCCGAGAGGTCAATCATCACCTTCAGGCCTTCAGGGCTCACCTCCAATAAAGGGCGATAACTGACCATCTCCTCAAGGGCAGGCATATGAAAGGGGGCACAGAAGTTGAACCTCACTGTGTAATGATTGGACCAACTGATAGGTTCCACTCCTAAATCAGAGGCCTCAATCCCAGGAGGAAAACCAAATCTAAAGAGTGACCATGTTGATGGGTGGCAGAGGTAACAATCTGTGTGTAGCCCAGCGATATCATCAGCTGAAGGAAGTGCTGTCCAAATTGCGAGAGTTCTTTATTGACCCAGGCATTAAAGTCACCCAGAACCATCAGTCTGGGTGACTGCAGTCCCATGTCAACCACAAAGTCCGCTACTTCCTGTAGGAATCACTTCTCTTCACTGGGTGGACGGTAAACAAGAGCTATCCTACAACCTACACCTGCCACCACAGTACACTCTAAGGATTCGGCCTCCTTAACTGGCACACTCGTGAGGCCCAACTCGGTCTTGCAACAGACTGCCACCCCCACTGTGGTCCATTCTCGAGTGATGTATCACTGAGTACCCGGCCAGAATTGAAGCTTCCAGTATCGAGCCAGCATTTTCATCCAGCCAGGTCTCAGTGATGCATGCCGGATCAGTTGTTCCAATAAGATCTGCAATAATTGCTGTCTTATTCGTAACAGTTCAGAGGAGGGCAGCTAAAATGGTGCAGAGTCTGCACCAGAAGACATATGAAGAGAGACTAAAGGAGCTTAATATGTATAGCCTCTGAGGAAAGGAGAGAGAGGGGGACATGATAGAAATGTTCAAATACCTCAAGGGAATCAACAAAGTCCAAGAGGGTAGCATTTTTCAGAAAAAGAGATGTGCAAGAACAAGGGGGCACAATTTGAAGATGGGGGGGGCCATCTCAGAGGTAATGTAAGGAAGTATTTTTTCACAGAAAGGATTGTGGATGCATGGAACAGCCTTCCGGAGGAGGTTGTGGAGTCAAAAACAGTGGTTGAATTCAAGCATGCATGGGACAGCCATAAGGCAATTCTAGGGGTTGGGGGTAGAAAGAAGTAGGCTGCTGGTTAACTAGGATATGCAGCTTATCCATTAGGTAGGAAAATGGGAAGACTGGGTGGGCAAAGTGGTCCTAATCTGCTGTCAAATTCTATGTTTCTATGTTTCAGTTCTGGCATTGCACAACACTGCTCGAGTTGGACGGGCTACAAGGGCCACCCCAACTACTTGCTCACCAAAAATGGTAGTGCTCTTGGGTATGGGAACGAAACATAGAGGACCATGCTCCAAACTCCATTTCACTGCAGGGAGCCTTCTAGACCTAACTATCCCAATGTGAGAGATCCATTCATTCGTCCTCTGATGTCCGCACCCCCCCACAAGCAATTCCCAGAGCTTGACAGCGCTGGTAAGTTGACAACATCAACGGGGGGGAATGGGCAGAGGGAGCGGAGGGCAGAGGAAGAATAGCGCATGAGCGGGGGGAGGCCTACACATCCTACGAGCTTGCCATGAGGTTAGGGAACTTTGCAAAGCTTCAGGAAGTGTGACATTCCCAGATGTTTAGCAACATCACTGGCAAATTATAAATGTATAATATCTCTAGCTCCAGTACAAACACATTCCCTTTTTGAGTTTTTTTTAAGAGATTATTTTTGTTGTTATACATGACATGGTCATAACAACAAGTATAAAAATTATTTACAAGTTCAATATTTAAAATGCACACTACATACTGAAGTAATATTATATGACTATTAAGAAGCAATGGTCAAATATGGAAAACATTTTTTATTAAAAGAAAATTCCATACTTTCACTCAAATATTATTTTGGATAAATATTTCGGATAGTAATTTATTACTTTCTTGGTGCCTTATAGTGCTGTTCAGTCACAATCATCAAAAATTACATGCTGTGTGTGTGTGTGTGTGTGTGTGTGTGTGTGTGTGTAGATAAACAAAATGCTATTGTTGCCAGTTCTGTCAGTCTCTTACCATTTACCAGGACCAAACTCAGATAGTGTGGAAACCAAGCACTTACCCTGCCCCCACACTGTAGCTGTCTCTGTGGATTATCCAAGGGTTTAAAGCCCAAGTGGCATCAGTCCCTTACCTCTTACCCACACTAAATCCATCAGAGTGCTGGTAAGTTTACACTGAGCCTACCCTACATGGTACTATACCTGTGGATAAACTGAAGGCTTTATCTACTTTTTACCAGCAGTACATTCATCACAGTGGGTGAGTGCGATATGGGGGCCTGCACAGTACCTGTCCCTGTGGATAAACAAAGAGCTTTAGTTTACCATCTAGTGTTATCTCAACTGTACCTTGTATGAGCATTGAGAAAAAAAGTCAGCAGTGAACCTGATTCTGTGGATAAACAGAGGCATTGTAAGTC
Organism: Neoceratodus forsteri; assembly: GCA_016271365.2. Classification (NCBI taxonomy): domain Eukaryota; kingdom Metazoa; phylum Chordata; order Ceratodontiformes; family Ceratodontidae; genus Neoceratodus; species Neoceratodus forsteri. The sequence continues at coordinate 196,481,524 of JADMNL010000022.1, read as the reverse complement.
CTCACCTTTCACTAGCACTGGATAGCAAATATAAAAAGATTAAATAGAAAAACATTAAAAAAAAAAAAAAAAAAATAGAAGAAAATATAAATGCCCTTAGGAAGGGAGGCAGTATAGCGTAGTGGTTTAAGGCTCTGAGCTGCAAATCTGGTGACATCCAGCAGACCAGACCTGGGTTTGAATCCCTCGGCTTCCACTTGCATACTGTGTGACCCTGAACAAGTCACTTAACTTCCCTGTGCTCCCAGGTTACACCTGTAAAAAAAAGCTTTCAGCTTAGTGTGTCTCACCTGGTTAAATAACTAAATAAAAAAAAAAAAAATAGGAACAAGGACAAAAACTTAAGTTTACCAGTAAGCGGCGAGAGAGTTGTAGAACATAGCTGCAGCTGGACTGTCTGTAATCTTACACTGTAGTCTACCTGACTGTTTCAGAGCTTCAATAAATTCCAGTACAACAGATAATCAGTTAACCCTTAGGTTGCTGAAAGAAACAGAATAAATATATTGGACTGTGCTGGACAGATGATCAATCTGTAGCCCTGCAAAGGTTCAGTTGAGGGGCTAGAAACAGCAGTTTTAGAAGTTCTTTTTTGTTAATATCATGAGAATTACAGAGGTACAATACAGTAGCGTCCCCCTCCCTTCAGATGCCTTTAACATAGAGCAACAAATAGGAAAAATCAGGAGGGGAGTGCACTATTTTGTATAACTGTGGAGCAATACTTCCAAATGTCGAAAAAGGGAGTTCCATGATCAGCCATTTTTAGAGCTACAATCCGATCCAAATAGGGCTGTAGGCTCCACCCACAGCCCTAAAAAAATTACTTATTAAAATTATGTTGATTACAGAGAAACCAACCATGTTTCAATACATTATTAGTTGTCAAATCTTGCCCCACCCCCAGCTTCCTCCATTGACATGACATGAGTTACAGTTCTTTTCTTCCTTTGAAAGTGTGACTTCCTTCATCCATTATCACTCTTAGGCTTTTTTTCACAGTACAGCATGGTATTACCCAATTTTTCTTTTAAATTGCAATATAATATACAAAACCCTGTATATGACATGGAAATGTGTTCTTTTTTTCATATTGAATAAACTTGTTTGAAATCAGGAAAAACATGACAACAGGTGCAGTTGGCAAGTCTTTGTATACCATAGAAAGGACTAAATCTGAAGGTAAACAGGCATATACATTTTATATTAGTGTATAAAATATTATACACTCCTTAAACTCCCTTCCCCCTTGTATCCCCATCCCTCCCATCATCAGAGGATACCCAGGACACCCCAGCTGTGGTTTTATATAAGAGGAGAATGAGACACCAGGTGTCATCCATGCCACAAGCACTAAGGGACCCAAAAAAGGACCCTAGAAAAGGTATGATCATAGTATCTTCAAAGTGTCAGTAGGACCTGTAGAAGTTCCCAGATTCAGGAATACTTGGATGAATTGCATGTCAAACTAGCAATGAGGTGCTCAGCTTGCAGGGCAAACAATATCTCCCTCTACTATTTGAGGAATTGGGGTACATGCTGATCAAGCCAGTGCCAAAAAATAACTTTTTTAGCACAGGCCAAAATCAAGGTCATGTGTGGCTTCTGGTTCTCAAGGAGTCCATCTGTGTAATCTCCCAGAATACAGATTTCAGGTGAAAAAATACCAGATAGACCCAATAGGGGGTCTAGCCATGCATGGATAGATTCCCAAAATGGAACCACTTTCTCAAAGGACCACAAAATATGAAGTAGAGTGCCCTGTTCTTTGTCACATGTCAAACAGGAATCTGTTGATAGTCTGCCCATTTTATATAATTTAACTGGGGTGTAATAAAGATTATGTATAACTTTAAATTGCAAAAATCTATATTCTACCCCATTTGAGGGAGGTATAGAGATGCTTCCGAATAACTGTCCAGTTTCTAAGGGCAGAAGAAGCTGGGAGGGATTGATCCCAACAGTAGAACCTTGGTCCCTCCCTTGCAGCCAGGGATTTGGAAATGTGTTCTCATTACAAGTGCTCACTACCAGCTATGTGCTTACATTCTGATCATTCCATTTATCTCATCCATCCCCTTCTGTCTCTAGACAAGTCAAACAATGAGCATGATTAAGTTAAGTCTCTTGACTGATGATGGTCTACTGATCTTGCTTAACACAGTGACAGGTACCCACACCTGGTACCACCAGCCATTTATCTCAACTGTCCCCTACTCTCTGTAGATGAATCAGTCAATGAGCAATATTAAGTTAAGTCTCTTTACAGTCTACTGGTCTACTGAGTAGCTTAACAGGCAGGCATGACCTGGGCACCATCAACCACTTATCTGATCTTGCCCCTTCCCCTTCTGTCTCTAGACAAGCCTATCAGCGAGCATGATTAACTTAAGTCTCTTGATGATGGTCTACTGGTCTAGCTTAAAAATGCACACTGACAGGCACCACCATCTGTGGGCGCCACCAGCCATTTATCTTAACTTCCCCCCACTGTCTGCAGTAGAAACGTCACTCAATGAGCAAAATTAAGTCTCTTCACAGTCTGCTGGTCTACTGTAGCTTAACAGGCAGGCTCCACCTGTCTGCCACCAGCAATTTATCTCCCCTGTCCCCTCCCCTGCTGCCTAGACAAGTTAATCAATGAGCATGATTAAGTTACTGTCTCTTGATGTCAGTGTAACTAACAAGCACCTGGGCGCTAGCCATGGGATTCTGTTACAAGAACAGTAGTACAACATGCACTTGCTTATTCGATTCTTATCTATCTTCCTCTAGACAATGAGAATATTATTGATTTCTATTACCAGTCTCAACTGTCAACGGTGGTCAATGTAGCTTACCAGGCAGGCATGGGCATCTCATGTTGTCTTGCAGTTGCACTTATCTCCCTATATGCAACAAGCTTAGCTATTTCAATACTCAGCTGATCTGCCGATTACAGTGTAGCTCATGTTCTCTTCATTTTCACATTATCTGATGTGAGGTGACCATGCATTGTGCTGCCAGTTTTCCCTTTTAACACAGAGACAAGGTTGTGGTTGGTTGCACTTGCAAGGGCCACTTGCTGGCTACTATTACATTTTGAGTTAACTGAAGGATGCAAACCAAATCAAGGGTGAGCAAGCAAGCAGCAGTAACGCATTCACCATCATTCGCATACTGACACCAGGTCTCTTTCAGCCATAAGTGCCTGTGGCTGTCCACCATTTTTCATTGAAATGTTCTGCTTCTTCTTATACTTATTGTAATCATCATCATCATCCTCATGAGTGTAATGCCCAATGTTTGGGGGCACTAAAGAAATAGGGGCTTCTGTAATTAAATAATGTGCTCTGGGGTGCCTCGTTGTCCAGTGTAGGCTAAAAGAGGGCAGGTATTGGGGCTTTTGTGTGTGTTCCCCCCTCACTGTGTCGAGGCAGGGCCAAAAAAGAAAAAAAAAGAATTTTTTTTTTTATTCAAATAACATGAAGTCTTGCTGTATTCTGATTATATGCAGTTAGCCCCAGCACTTGAACTGCACTGCTATGGAGAGGAAAGTGTTAACTCTATGCAGCTCAAGCTTGGTTTTCAAACCTCTGTCCCTGGTACATTCCTATGTAACCATCAGATTCTTTACTCTGCTTAACTGTGAAGACACTCCAGAGATTTCTCCTTCGCTGCTTCGGTTCAGTACCATTAAATCAGTCAGTTTTACTCAACCATTTAATTTCTTTTAGTACTTAAATCTCTGTCTAAGGTACAGGTAGTGTAAGTGGGTAGATAGTGATTACATAGTAATAGAAATTGTTTTTCTTCGGTTTCCCATCAGTCGGTCCGATTGGGAACCGAAACAATCCTAGTTTGTTTTAATTTTGTTACTTTCTCTGTGGTGTCCAGTACTTATCGGTTTCAAAAAATCAACATTTTATTATGTGTTTTTTAAATAACCCGTGACATGGTTGGTAACCGATAAGTTGGTGTTACCTGGCTTGAAAGCTTTTAAGGGTAAGTTTTCTTTATTAAGGCAATGTCTGAGAAACCAAAGAAGAAAATTGGTCCCATTGGGTTTCAACACTGTACTGAGAGTGGGGAGGTTTTTGCTAAAGCCAGTCCCCACCTCATCTGCGTTCAACGTCTGGGGTTTGACCACCTCAAAACAGTCTGCCAAATATGTGCAAATTTTTCCAAAGCCGCACTTGAAAAACATCTAGCTAGGCTAAAGGAAAGAGGCCAAAAATTCTGTTGAACTAGAGGGCCAGCCCAGTTTTATTCCAACCAAACCTAAAGAGGTGCCTAATGACCTGGGCGATACCTCCTCGGGCAAAAGGAAGGCCGACTCTGAGGGATCGGTTCCATCAAAAAAGAAGAGAAAATCAGCCTGTTCGGATTCAGCCCCTCAGATCCCAACCACTGAGGAAACTGCAAGCACAATAAGTATTGTTCAATCGCTTCACCTGGTTCCATCTGAACTGACTCCTTCTGGCAGGCGGTTGGTTCAGACGGTTCCAGCTCCTTCAGATTATGATCCAGAGGATTTTTATGGTGTTAAATGGGAAGGAGATCCTGAGTATCCAGATGATGATGATGATGATGATTTTGGAGGCTTAGATGAGCCTGTAGAGCCTGACATCTCCCCAGACAGGCCTTCCAATGTTTCTCCTCCTAGGCTTTCTAAGTTCCCCTCCCACTTTTTGTTTCACAAAAAGGTGGAAGGAACTCTCCAGCTTCCAGTTGTGGAAGCTTCTGAAGAGGAGGAAGAACCTGACTATGTGGAAATGATGGATGTTCCAGAGTCAAAGAGATTGTCTATTCCTTTACATAAATCTTTGGGCAAACAGACAAAAAAAAGATTTTACAGCTTCCTATTTCTATACCCCCTGTGGATAAAAGAATGGACAGGAGGTACATGCTGTCAGGTTCTGGCATGGATTTCCTTTATAATCATTGCAGCTATGTTGGGGTAGTGCAGGCTGCAACCTGTGACAGGGCTAACATTCCCTTGGCTTCATGCCCCCCCCCGATAAGGATTCCAGGAAGGTGGATGCCATGACCAAAAAACAATATTTGGCATCTTCTTTGGGACTCAGACAGGCAGCTTACATGGCCTATACAGCTAGGTACTAGAAGTCTAGGTGGGATACTGTTCTGAAACTAGTAAAGAATGCCCCTCCCCAGCTGATCAAGGAGCTGGAGCAGGTGGCTGCTCATGGCATAGAGGCATCCAAAGTGCAATTTAATGCTGCTGTAGACTCCAACAATGTGGCATCTAGAGTCATTGCTACATCTGTCTCCCTGTGGAGATTTGCTTGCCTTAGATGTTCTAGCCTTTCACAGGATAGCCAGGCTAAGGCCATGGATTTTCCTGTAACAAATAATTCTCTGTTTGGGGAGCAAACAGTGACATATATGAAAAAGATGGATGAATACAGGAACCACCTACAGGAATACAGTAGCCAAGGAAAGGCAAGCCACTCCACAAAAGCAGCAGTCTTGGGTTGGCAGGGGCAGGCATTTTCACAGGCCTTTTTACCAAGCCCAGACCTCTTCTCCTTTCCAACAGAGGGGGTTTTACAGAGGGAGAGGGAGAGGCAGAAGCGGGATGAGCAGGGCTGCATCCTCTTCACAGCCTAAGGCTCCTGCCAAACAGACACCCTGATGTGTCAGATCGGGTCACCTTCTCAGTTCCAGTGGGGGCAGGCTGGCTTACTTCTTCCAGACTTGGAAGTTTATCACTTCAGACAAATGGGTCCTGGAACTAGTAAGCCAGGGACTTGCTCACAGCTTCAACAGATTCCCCAAAATGAGAGCAAGATCCTTTAAACCTGCCACACCACAGGAAACAGTTGCCTTGGAGGTGGAGGTTTCTGCACTGTTGCTCCTGAATGCTGTGGAGAAAGTGCCTTTTCCTCACAGAGGGAAAGGTTTGTATTCAAGATACTTCCTTACCCTGAAAAAGATAGGGGAGTGGAGACCCATCCTAGACCTAAGGTATCTGAACAAGCATATCACAAAGCTAAAATTCAAAATGGTGACTCAGAATAATTCTTCCCTCTCTGAGGCCTGGAGACTGGCTAGCTTCCCTGGACCTCAAGGATGCCTATTTTCACATTCCTATCAGATGCTCCCACAGAAAGTACCTTTGGCTTGAATTGCCCTCAGGTCATTACCAGTTCAGAACAATGCCCTTCAGCCTAACATCTGCTCAAAGGGTGTTTACAAAATGTCTAGCAGTAGTGGTAGCCTTCCGCAGAAGGCAGGGAATTTTGCTGTTTCCTTACCTAGACAATTGGTTCATTGTAGACCAGTCCTCAGACCAAGTCAGGTCAGCTCTGGGGATGACTCAGAGGCTTCTGGGTTCCCTGGGATTTCTTCTCAATTTATCCAAATCAGTTCTAGAACCAGTTCAGCTTCTTACCTTCATGGGTTAGAGCTGGATACTATTCAGGCAAAGGCCTTCCTTTCGCTCTCAAGGGTGAAGGCTCTTACAGACCTCTTACAGACCTGGCTTTTTCTTTTCTACCTCTGGTGTCTTGGCAAGCCAGACATTTCCTCCTGCTTTTAGGCCACATGGTAGCTTCCACTGCAGTCGTCCAGGGAGTCAGGTTCCAGATGAGGTACATTCAGTTCCACTTAAGGTCCTTCTGATCCCAGAAGAAGGATCCTCTCACCAAACTAATTCCAGTGACTCAGACTCTTGTCCAAGCTCTCCAATGGTGGTTGGAGCAGGACAATCTCAGACAAGATGCTCCCTTTCTCAATCGGACACCTTCAATAGCTCTTACCACAGATGCCTCTCTTCTAGAATGGGGAGCCCACCTGGGGGACCTCACTGCACAGAGCACTTGGTCACAGCAGGTGTCTCTCCTACACATAAATCTCCTGGAACTCAGAGCTGTGTTTCTAGCCCTCCAGGAATTCTCAGAATCACTTCAAGGGAAAGTGGTGCAAGTCAGGACAGACAACACCATCACCATCACCATGTGGTACATAAACAAACAAGGGGGCACTCAGTCCACACCTTGTGCACAGAAGCCGTGAAGGTATGGTCACTGGTCTATTCTCTCCAGACTTCCCTGATAGCAAAGCCTCTCCCAGGGAAAGACAATGTGATGGCAGATGCACTCAGCAGAATTTTTCAGCGTCACCATGAGTGGTCCCTGAATTTCCAAGTCTTTCAGATCATATTCAGCAGATCAGGCACTCCAGAGATATTGCAGCCACAGGCAATTATCAGTGTCCTCTGTTCTGTTGTAGACCTCTTCTGTTGGGGTCTGTTCCTCAGGATGCTTTCCTGTTGGATTGGACAAACAGGTTTCTGTATGCATTCCCTCATTTTCCTCTGATTTTCAGAGTACTGGTAAAGATCAGGTCTCAGCCTGCACAGTGATCTTAGATGCTCCAGATTGGGCCAGGCAACCATGGTACCCCCTATTGCTGTCCCTTGCAGTGTCAATTCCTCTCTCCCTTCCCAGGAGGTATGACCTCCTGACTTCCTCTCAGGGGAGGATTTGATATCCCAGTCTTCAGTCTCTCAGACTCAAAGCTTGGCTGTTGAAGAGCTAGAATATGCAGGTCTGCATCTTTCTCAGGGGGTATTGGTCGTCCTTAAGGTTTCTAGGAAACCTTCCACCAGAAAAGTTTACAATTCTAAATGGAAACGATTCAGCATTTGGTATTCCCAGAGGAACATTCAGCCAGATTCAGTGGGCATTGCCACAGCCCTGGATTATCTGGTTCATCTGGACAGTTTTAAGCCTCAGGCATGCTACTCTTAAAGTTCATTTAGCAGCTGTCTCTGCTTTTCGTTCTGCAGGGAAGGGATCTTCCCTACCCTTTCATCCTGTGTTCAGTAAGTTTTTCAAGGGTCTGGTTCATATCAACCCTCCATTTAGGAAGCCTACTCCTGCTTGGGCCCTGAATATCTATATTGCACAGCTTATGCAGCCCCACTATGAACCCTTATCTTCAGCTGAGATAAAGTACTTGACTTGGAAGACTGTGTTGCTGGTAGCTATTACTTCTGCCAGGAGAATCAGTGAATTATAGGCCCTGCCAGTGGAACGTGACTTCATCTCCTTTCATAGGGATAAGGTGGTCCTTAGGACAAATAGAAATTTTGTTCCCAAAATGGTTTCAGACTTTCATCTGAATCAATCCATGTCTTTGACTGTATTTTTCAGTGACCATTCTTCTTCAGGTGAGCAAAGATTGCACAGTCTTGATGTGAAGAGGGCATTAAGCTATTATACAGAGCATACTAATGCACGTAGGAGTGACTGTACCCAGTTGTTTCTCACTTATGGATAAGTGGGAAAAGGTAAACCTGCCACTAAAAGAACTATTGCCGGGTGGATTGTTTCTTGCATTCAGTTATGTTACTCAAAATTGGGAAAAGAGCCTCCCTCAGGCCCGAAGGCTCACTCAACCAGGGGTACGGCTGACTTCTTGGCAGCAGCTAGGGATATTCCTCTAGTGGAAATCTATGAAGCAGCCACTTGGAAAATGGTTCATACATTCGCCAAGCATTACTCTCTGGACATTCAGACCAGAAGTGATGCTAGGTTTGGCACAGCAGTACTGCAGAGACTGTTCTCAAAGGAAGGTTCTGTGATTCCCTCCTCCAGGAGGGAACTGCTTGGTAGTCTGCATATAGTCAGAATACAGCAAGACTTCATGTTGTTTGAAGAAAAAATTACTTACCATAGTAATGTTTCTTCTAACGGAGTCTTGCTGTATTCTGACCTCCCTTCCTGCCTCCCTTCTCAGAACCTGTTTTTTTGGGGATGTGGGTTGGCAGGTACAGTGTTGCATTCCAGATGTGTGCCTTTTGCACCCATCCTGGCTAGGTTGGGTTCTTTTCATTGTGTTCTGTTTATTGTTATTTATTATCACTATCTACATAAAATTATTTTTGGGTTCTTGACTTTAGTCTTATGGACCCAAGTATGTTTTTGCCTATTGCTAAAATTTCAAACAATTTGTATAGTTACTTAGTTAGTAAGTTAGTTAGTTAGTTAGTTTAGTGCTTGTAAGAATCTGACGGTTACATAGGAATGTACCAGGGACAAAGGTTTGAAACCTGAGCTCAAGCTGAATGTTCCATGCTACTGCAGAGTTAACCCTTTCCTCTCCAGAGCAGTTAAAGTGCTGGGGCTAACTGCATATAGACAGAATACGGCAAGACTCCATTAGAAGAAACAACATTACTATGGTAAGTAATTTTTTCTTCTCTGCTGCCTGGAGCAGGCAGCATGAGAATGGGCACCCATGCACTGTGGCTGCTGTCCCTGGCCGGCATGTGGTGCTCATTTTCAAATCTTGAGCCATTGGTTTGGGCACGGGCTTGAGGTTCTAGAATCAGAACCCCGAGCGCCTTTTCAAAGGAGAAACAGCTATTTCTCAGCAGATTGAGCTGAGCTGTGGAGTGGAGAGGGTAACAGGAGTGCAACAGGGACTTGTGACTTACCTGTGGTTGTGCAGCAGGTTCTGTTGACTCTGCAGTGTTCTACCTCCTTCGGCCAGTGAAGACTTCCAAATACTGCTGCTCCTGTTGTGCGCCACGGGTCCTGCGGTCGAGTCCGGCAGTCTGGTGGCAGGAAAAAGGGAGGCAGGTTCCTTGCGGCATTGTGGGCTCAGTTCAGCCCTGTTTATTGTTTTTTTGTTAATTGCAAAATGTTTGGTCCCACATCGGCAGCGAGAGAAGAGCCACATCTTTAAAGCGAGCTGCTAGGCGCCGCAAAGACCCGCAAGACCCCTGCAATCCGTCTGCACTGCCTGCTGCCTCCTGTGCCAGTTTTCCTCCTCCTCAGTCTCAGCATCATTACACCCTGGGCTGGGGTGATAGTCAGTGGCAGACAGAGAAGAGTGCTGACCACCAGAATTACTTTAAAATAAAATTTTAAATTGTTTTAGCGCTGGAAGCACTACCGGGGAATCAGGTGAGAGGTCCTGTCTTTAATTTAATTATTTAGGGCATGGCAACACCCATGGGAAGGGGCCTGCCTATAGGTCAGGCCAATAGATTATTTAAAAGGGCAACAAGACCCAGAAGATTAAAGGTGGGGCAAGCCTTGAGTGACTGGCCCAACTGAATTAAAGGGGGCACTGTCCAGCCTAAAGAGTTAAAAGAGGCCCAGCAACAGGGAGAAAGCCCCTGGAAGAGTAAAAGAGGCCCAGAAGAAGAGGCCCATGGTTAAAGGGGCAATGTCAGGCCCACTAAAGATTTGAGGGGCAACAAAAGGCCCCAATTCTCTTGAAAGGGGTCAGCTTTAAGCCTGAAATTGAAGGGGCAGAAAAAGAGCTAAGTACTTAAAGGAGGTAGCAAGGCCCACAAAGAGAGGGCTCAGCAGCGTATGCCAGGTGGCCACAAAGGGTAAAACCCTACAGTAGTGACAGGGACACAGCCTCTGCTTTGGTCACCTGTAAGCCCAGTGCGTAGGGGAGAGGAAGGCTTGGGGAAAAGAAGGACATTCATCCTGAGATGCGTCAGTTGTAGCCAGATCTGAGTACCCAAAGGGACCCACAAGTGTGGAGGGTCAGCAAAAGAAAGGTGGTTAGCACACAGCTGCCATCTAGTGACTGTCATCTGATGAACTTTGTATTGACTAGTACCTGAAATGTTGTGTTGATTGCAAAGTACCAAGACTGTGTTATACTGGGATTGTGGTTATTTGCCCCTGCAATGAACAGTTGCCACAGATTCTAGCAATTTGCCCCTGCTCCTGGCCGATTGCCCCCTGCAAGGAACAATTGCCCTAGACTTTGGTAATTTGCCCCTGCTCCTGGAAAATTACCTCTGCAACAAACAATTGCCCTGGATCCTCCCAGTTTGCCCCTGTTCCTGGCAAATTGCCACAGCAATAACAAAACACCTTGGTGCAGTGAAAAGTGTATTTACAAGTGTACTTAGTGCCAACTGAATGTCTATGGAATCAATCTCCTTCCACAACACTCCTGGTGATGTTGTTCACAGCTGATTTTTCACTGAAGCAGTCTCTAGCCAGTGAAGAACTTCACAGCAACACCCTTCTCTGTTATCCGCGATTGGTTGAAACTGATGCAACCCTGTGTGACTCACGACTGTCAGCTCCTGGTTTCCTTATGGTTTGGTCAGCCTGGAAGTGGAATGTCCTGGAAGAAGCCTTGCCCATCACTCCCAGTCATTCACCGACAGTTGAGTCCAAAGTGGCCAGTGTGTATCCGCATCTGCTGGTTTATTGTTTTTTTTTATTCTGGACACTACCGGGCTCTAATCTTCATCCTGTGTCCTACTCTTCCTTCTTGTCCCATCCTGGTTGCACCATGTTGTCCTCTGGGGATGATCTTGTTCTTGGAGATCCTCTTGTGCATCCATCACCAAAGAAGTTTCGACGTGCCTCCATCTTTGGCAGCCCTGGTAAAGGGTTTGTGTCGGGGAAAACTGCAACAGATCTTCATCCTTGCAAGTGGATTCGATGCCAAGTTCTTGTTTCTTCATCCTTGGCAGCCTCGGTTGAAAGTTTGTGCCAAAAAACTTCAGCCAGTCTTTGTTTCTTTGTCCTTGGCAGCCCTGGTTGAGAGTTTGTGTCAGGGAAATTGCAGTGGATCGTCAACCTTGGCAATCCTTTCAAGTGGATTCAACACAAAATCTTTGTTCCTTCATCCTTGGCAGACCTGGCTGAGGGTTTTTGCTGGGGAAGAGTTCAGCAGATCTCGGTTCTCTTGTGTTAAAGTATTCCAGCAACCTTAGAGAGTGGGTTGGCTGAAGAATCTGGGTCTTTTTAAAAATCTCTCACATCCCCTCCAACCTCCCCTAGGTTTTCACATAGGTGTAGCTTGGTACTAAGTAGAAAACCCATTCTTTCTTTTTCCCCATTGCTTCTTCACTCTTAAGCCGTGCGCATGAAGATGGCAGGAAAAAGTTGGACTTCCTTTAACACCAGTAAACTCTTAGAGGTGGTTACTCCACCCGGCCCCTTGGGGTCTGCAACTGGTTTCCATTGTTCACTGCGGAGATTGTCTAATATCATTATAGAGTAATAGATGTTCTGAAACTGTTTACCAAATCATTTGGTGTAAGCATAGTATAGAGCTTAACAGATAATGGCCTTAGGCCAAGGAGCACCTCTTAAGGATATAAAAGAACATTCCATACTGTTCATATTTGGTTTGGTTCCCCTCTTCCCTTGTGACTGTGTCTACCTTTCCCTGTGGTATGAATAAAGCTTGCTGGGCATCAAACTTATAGATTGTCTCCTGACTCTCCTTACCAGGAGCCCCCATCCTCCCACCCCCACATTCAAACCACAGCATTGTCTCACCAGTCCACCTGCTTGAGGCAACGCTGGTGGTGCAGCTGAGATATGCAATCTTCATGGTCAGCACTCAGTTAGTTCACCACATGAGGTCTTCTGCCTTCAGACAATCATAATAATGGTAGTGGTCATTGTCATCATCATCATCATTCATCATCTTGCTCCACAGACCACATAGTACAGTCAACAGCCAGAGGCACTCATCATTCATCATGAAATCACGGCAGAAAGCAGCTGTGTGAGTGAGCAACCAGTAATGTGGCAGAGGGCACACACAGAAGGGTATGGTGGGGTGAACACATTCCTCAGTCACACACTGCGCACTGACACTGGCTAAACCTGCCACTGCCACCTCATCCTTGCATTAGGGTGAACTCAACTCATCACTGCTCCAATAGCATGACAATGTGGCATGATTAATGACTTCTCAGCCACTTTCAGGTCTTGTAAGTATTACAAGGATTTTCCACATTTACTGGCCCCCACCTCCCATCATAGTTGAGGCAAACTCGTCAACTTCACCACAGGTGTGGGATGTTGATGACTTGGCAGCTACTATGAATGGACACTAGGTTGGGGGTACAAAACAATCACCAAAAAAATGCACTTGCAGCAGCTAACTTCATTACTGATTCATTTAACTTCATAATCATTCACAATCAGTTCAGAACTTACAATTGACAATTTGTTCGCTATGATGTCATGATGTCATTTTCATCACAGTAATGGTCTAACGCTGAGCATTTAAGCAGTACTAATGGGAGGGCTAAAGCCAAAGGTTCAATGTGGGGGAATAACTCCTCTCACATCCCTAATAAAGGCTAGCCTCCCACGGCAATTCCCAGTTTAGCGTGTTGCAAAATCCTCTCCCTTTGCAAGCACTGGCTCCTGTATGGTTCATGGGCTGTGTCTCCTTCTTCTGCCTCCTGTTTTGCTGCTTTCCTCTCACCCCCTGTTTGACTGTGCTCCCTCTGTGTCTGTCTCTCTCCTTTTGGTCCCCCTCCCATGCTTTTGTCCCCTTTTACTCTTTGCACCCCCCCATCCCGTTCTGTTCTTAATGTTGCCATGCCTCTCTCTCTCTCTCTCCTTCCTTTCAGGCTGTTTTCCCCACTCAGCACCTGCTCCTTGTCCCCAGGTTCTCATTCCTTCCTTCCCTGTTCTCCTGTCCTGTGCCCCTTCCCTTGCCGGTGCTGTCCGGTCTTGGCCCAGTGCTAGCCTGCTGTTCCCATCGCTCCTTTACCTTTTGTTTTATTTTCTGTCCCTGCTGGTCACTTACTCACCTCTACTCCTACCCACTTACCCTGCTTGTCTGCTCGTTCCTTTTCTGGCCACCCTGTTGCTTGCAGGCTTGGGCCCCTGCTATATGACATCGCTCTGTTGTGCTGCTCATTCCCCATTTCCAACTGACTTCCTTTGAGGGTAGCCCGTGTCCACGCTTCCTTTCCCCTGGTGGCCACTACGCCTTCTTCTGTATCCTCCCTTGTGCTACCCTGTCTTTTCCCTCCTAATCCTGCCTGTGTCTGCTCCCTGATCCTCAGCTATTAATGTTCACTAGTTTTCCCCTTCATTGCCATGCCTCTTGCTCTGCAACCCATTGCATCTGTATTGGTTCTCTACTAGCTGTCGCTCTCATTGTTCACTTATTCTGTGGTGGACTTTTGGCTTTTTACTGAGTGGGCTCCTAAATGACCCCATTAACAGTCTTGCTTCCCTGCCATTCCTCTCCAAAGTAAGTGAACCTGTTTTTCACCTTTTGCAATGAACCCATCCTGGCAACACGGAAACCTACAAGTTTTGTTCAGCTAAGAGCCATGGTCGTTTATGGTTTTTTTTATGCAACTGTCCTTATCCTGCAATTCCCATGCCTGTGTGAATTCCACCTTTCAGATGAATGATATATTTTAGCTCCTGCTGCATTCCAAATGGGGAACCTCATTTCCATCCTTACAGTTTCCATGCAATGTCTCCCATCTCCTATTGTCAACATTTATTTCCCTGTCGTTCCTTCCCTCTCTCCATTCCATGGTTCTCCTTGTATGCCCCTTCTCTTTCCTTCCCAGAGCTGTTCCCCCCTCTTCATTTTGCCCATGTCCAGGGCTCCTTGCTGTTTTTGGGGTGCTTCACGCTCCTCCCACAGGCACTCCATCTCCATCTCCTAGCCCCTTCTACTGTACCAATCCTGTGCCCCCTCTGCCATCATCTGGCACCTGCACTTCCTCCATATTTCTTCCAATCATCCTTCCCTAATAGTTTATGCCTGGCACCCATGCTGTTTCTACCTTAATATTTCTTAGCCCCAGCTTTCCTAACCCCTGCTCAGCCTATTGTTTCTGTGTTACCTTGCCTACCCCTGGTACTTCCTAACCTTTCAGCATGCCTATCACTCACCCCGCTCATGCCTGCTCACTCACATCCGCCCCTTGTAGTGTTCACTCAGTCCTTGTTGCTTCCCATTCACCTTTATCCCTATGTCTTGTCCTTCCCTGGGCCCTGCCAGTCCTGGTGCCTCTTTTAGGTTTCTACCCTACCATCCTTCCAGTTGTTGTTTGGTCTCAAGATGTTCAACTGTGGCCCCCAGTTATTTCCACGGTGTGGGACTGGGGTGTCACAGCGGTATATCATGGCTCAAATTAGCAGCAGCATGCTTTATGTAAGCTATATGATTTGCCCTGCTTTCTTGCCTACATGGCTTCCACTACCCTCACATAAATAATTGCCATTGCAGCCTACTCAGTCATCAGTTATTCATTCCATTCCACTGCTGCATCACATGCTCCTCCCTGGATTACACTCTCCCCTCCTTAATGGCATTTATGCTAATTTCCTCCTCCCGTTCTATACCTTCTGACTTGCTGCTTTTGTTTACCTATATCTTACTACACAGCTGTCAGCTGCCCTTTCTTTAATCAACCCATACCAGCAGTCCAACAGCCTCTTTCCTAACTCTGCCTGCTGAGGCATAGCAGTGCAGGTAGGCATGCCCTGTCTACTGGGGATGGGAGCCTGTTTCCTCTTCCTCCAGTCTTAACCAGTTATACTGTCAATCAACTTTCCACAGTCTCCATCTCTAAACTCTGCCTGATGCAGCATTGAGTGAAGGTTAGCTCGCCCCAACTATCAGAGATGGGAACCTGTGACTTCAATCTACCATTTCAAATAACTGCATTTACACATGATACTCTGTTGCTGCATTTCTTTTTGGGAACGGGATCACTATATCCCATTTACCATCAATCTACTGTTTCTTCTTTATTTTTTTACTTATTCTTTATCCTCCTACCTTTTGCTACACTTGCTCTCCTCATTTGGAACCCCCACACTGGCATCTGATATGTTCCAGGCACGACCTGGTAGTCTGCTCCTAGAGTGCTACACACTCCCTAGTACACACTTAAGGGCATCCAGATTACCCCCCCGGGCAGGGTGAAGGAGGCTCCCCCAACCTCCCCCTTTAGTTCTTGGTGGAGTGTGTGCACAGCAGAGTCTGCCCCCAGGTCCTACATGAGACATGAAGCTGAGGAGTACGTCACCCAGATCCAAGCAGTGAGCTTTTACTCAGTACAAGCTCCTGACGTCAGCATGCAAAATGGAACATCGAATCCGATGCATGTTGAGATGTGCAGCCGCTCTCATCCTCTGCTGACATCGTCCCCTTGCTGTTGCCTTCCCCTGCCACACTAACACCATCCAGATTCCCCCAGGTGGTGGTGGTATCATGGCAGAGAAAGCTTCCCACCCCTCCCAGAGAAGGACAGCAAGCCATTGGGCACTCAATCATTCTTCCCCCAGCCTACCCCTGGCAGCCCGAGTCCGTTCCTGAACCCGGGTCACCGCCGTGGAGCTCAATCTACTGTTTCAGCCAACTGCATTCTATAACTGAAACCATTTTCTGCATTCCCTTGGGAGCAGGACCACTTTATCCATTTTTCTTTGATATCCTACCTCACCTGATGATGTCCTGCACTTCTTTGGACTCAATGTACTTTTCCCTGCTGTGGCCTCCTCATTTGCTGGATTTGGACCCCACCAGCCTGTTCAGTCTCCACCTTCACTCAGTCCATCAGACTCCTGGACTTCTCTGCTGCTTGTCTTCCACTTCCACATATGGTTCTGGGCATCATCATTGTGACTTACCTTCCGACTCAACCCTTTCCAATCTGCAGATCTTCAGATCCAAGCTGCCACTTTCCCCCTCATTGCTTCTCTGGACAATTGTGTTTCCCAATTGATTTCACTGACATGTCTGCCTATATTGCCCCCCCCCAGCTTCCTGCTGGACATGTGCCATTTTCTTACCTTCAAGGACTTGTACCCTTTTACAGTTTTCCCCTTATTCTGCCTTCATCCAATCCAGAGGTCTTACATCAACAATTCCCATGCAATTCCCTTTCAGGATTCCCTGTTCACCATCCCATTCTGAGGTGGGAACCTTCTCAGCATCTCTGCTACCCTTTTACTGTCAGCAATGCAAATTTGCCATCTCCTTCTGAGGTGGGAACCCATTCCTCATCACTGTGCATTTGCTATCAACAATTTGCATTTGCTATTTCCTTTGGACTTGGGAATCTCATACACCTCCGCTGCAATGCCTTTTGCAATCTGTATATTCTGTCACCATCTTCTTTGGTGGTGGGACCCTCATGCCCCAACTTCACAGAACCTGGTACCTGGATTCACTTCTCGGTCGTACATGGATCCAACACCTGAGGCCTGATGCAGCTTCCTGCTTTCTATTCCAGTTTGCTGTAGTGCTTGCCCCCAGCCCTGTATCTTACTTGCTCCTGCCACTGTCTGTACTGATTGGCCTCTGCTGTCTGCTCTTCCAGCTCCATCTTTCAGTTGGTGGGCTCTTACTTGGCCTCTGCCCTCCATCCCTGGACTGCTGCCATCCCCTTTTCTACCCTGGTGGCTTGGGGATCCTGCACATTTGCCATGTGTCTTGTTGGGCAGTCTTACAACTATCGACGTCCAGCATCCCTGCCTGATCAGCTACTCTACAGCTCTCTACCAATGCTCTATGGATTACCTGTTCTTCTCACCTGATGAAACCTTATTCCAGCAGCATCCCTTGAATAACATGCCCTATAGACTTTTACATTACCATAAAATCAT
The DNA here is from genome assembly GCA_016271365.2 of Neoceratodus forsteri. NCBI lineage: Eukaryota > Metazoa > Chordata > Ceratodontiformes > Ceratodontidae > Neoceratodus > Neoceratodus forsteri. Next base: position 196,464,140 of record JADMNL010000022.1, on the reverse strand, counting down.
CAGAACTTCCCAATAACCTCCCTAGGATACATTTCAGGCATCCTATTTGACTGGACTATTGAAGGTCTCATCTCTCAACCAACTCTGCAGGATGCTTTCTTACATCTTCCGTTACTTCAGGCAGCATGGGCATCCCTACCTCCAATGTCTTGATAAGATCTAAGATTCAGTGAAGCCTCCTTCGCTCCCATCTTCTTAATTGGAAACGTGACCCTAATTTCTTCTGAGATGTACCAACTCCATAACCATTACTGTTAAGGATAAAGAAAACTGTAGAATATCTCAGCATTACTGACAACATCCATTATACCTTCTCCTCATATACTTCTCCTAAAAGTGCTGACTCAGTTCTATCACATTATTCAAATTGTACTCTATTAATAGCCACTGGATGTTCCTAAGACCTTCTCTAACAACTATCCCAGAACACGTATCATTGGATATCTAGTGCCTAGCTGTCTTGCTAAAAGTTACACTATCTGAGCCACTGTTCCCTGGCCCCTGGATGTCACCATAACTCATTATTATCTACATCTCTCCATCATGTTACCCTAAATCATACCCACTATCCATCCAGTGGTCCTTTTAACTGATCCATCAGAATTTATCTCCCATACTTCCTCCAGTGAATACCATCACTGAGAGCAGGCTTCTACTGATAGCTCAATCTGCACATCCACAACTGACCAGGCTGTCTCACTATCTCTCATGCCACACAACAGTCCTATATCTGACTAAGCATGTTAGACTCCCAGTGCATTCTACAATGTTCTTGACTTCCCTTTGCCACATCAGTCCATAGACTTATTCAAAGATCCATTCTCAGGCTCCCCTCAGCATTAAGACATTTGATGCTCCAGCACTGCAAAGTCACCATTGCCACTTAAGCTCCTGCCATGGGCAACTAAGCCACAGCAATACCCATATCCACCATTTTCCACTAGCAGTTCTTCCTCAATATAAGCCTATGCAAATCTCATTATAGCTACAATAACTCTTGTCAACCCTCAGATTCATTGTAGTGAACTTTCCAATTATTCCCATTGATATCCAGTTACCATCTGTACAGCATATACCACCCTTCCTTCATTGGTCAAAAATCATACACATTAACCCCTCCTACCTGGTACCTAAAGCTTCTTCCCAAAACCTTCATCATATCAATAGATACTTACATAGCAACATATCGCACATAGCCTTGAATCCCTAATCCGGATGTCAAACCCTCTACAAAGTCTAATATATTACTTTAAGAATTTCATAACTCATCATACTTCCCACAGTTCAGAGTCTGGAAGCTCATTTAATCAATTCATGCTCTTCATGCTTGCATTGACTCTGTAACCTCATTGAATAGCAACCAATACCCCATGGAATCCTGGACCACATTCATCTCTTTTCCAGATGGACTTAATCCATATTCAGGATCTGACACTTTTCAGAATGGACCTGCCTCATCAGCATCAGGATCGACCTTCTGGAATGCATCATTCAACAGGCTTTGAAGATGGAACATCATCTCTACAAACAGTTCATTTTACTCAGAAATTAGAATATGGTTGTAAGAACCTAGGATCATCTTCTCTTAGTTTGCCCTGAGGATGGGTGGATCAGTAGCCATGGGTCCTCAGAGGTTTCCTCCACCTGGGGGGGGGAGTCCTGTCCTGTGTGCTACTAGTCATACTCTCCATGAGTTGCAAGAGGTAATCTTTTGGGGCTTTCTATTCCCTACTAACTACCTGGTTTACCTACCAAGGGTGGGAATACAGAAAAGCCAAAAAGTAAACTACAGTTACATAAGCACTACTAACCCCATACTCTATTCACCAAAACATTGAATGGGAGGGCTTAGGCCCAAGGTTCAATGTTGGAGAATAGCACCTCCCACATCTCTAATAAAGGCCAGCATCCTATTTCAGTTCCCCATTTAGTGCATTGCAAAACATCCACCATCCACTCCTGCCTCCTCCTTCTCCAGCACTCTGCTCCCCCTTGGTGCTAGGCTTTCTATTCACTACTCACTACCTAGCTTACCTACCAAGGGTGGGAATAGAGAAAAGCCAAAAGGTAAATTACAGTTACATAAGCACTACAAACTCCATACTGTATTTACCAAAACACTGAACCATAATAACCACCAGGTAGTGAAGTTAACACACAACAGTTACTGTAATATCATAACTTATAAACCAGTACCCCCAGCTCTGCCTGTAACCAAAAGCTTGTCACGGACAATTTACTGTGATTATGAATGGATCAGTAAGCTAATAATAGCCACTGCAGTGTTAGGGAAGGTAATGGTCCAGTTTTGATAAATGGGACATGATGATGATGGGGGGGGGGAGTTTTTACATTCGTTGACTTTTTGCCCTTTCTATACTTAAGAAATATAGATGGAAGAGAATCATATTTTTTCACTATTCTGCTTCTGCACCAAATCTTCTGCTACCTAAGGTCATTCACACTTGACTTTCACATTGTTTTATTAATTACTCCAGGGTGTTGGGGAGTACAGTCAATCAGCAACACCAAAACTACTGAGCCAGCCACACCAATGTTCAAATTTATTACCCAAAGTGGCCTATTTGTATGCGTTGCAAGAACTCCATCAATTGTATTACTTACTGACTACTACAGCTGACTGCAGCAATTGTATCACACAGATTCTGCTGACTTGCAAGCTAACATTTTCTCCAGACTGTAACCTTTCCACAATCTTCTAATTCGAGCCCCTATCACTAACATCTAAAGGGGGCAAGGCTGGCCTGCAGCAATGTGAGATATCAATACACTGTCTGCATTGAATGCTTAAGAGCAATAAATAAGCTATGATCAAAGATGTTTGCATTGTTGCACATCCTACTCTTCTCCCCAGAGGCAGAAATGCAGGAAACGAAAAAGATCAGACCTTACAAAAACTGTTAGCATGTACTGCCTATGACATATTGAATCTCATACATTTGCAACCCTCTTCTAATATTGTCATTATAAGATTTGAAGATTGCTACCATCCCCATATGGTTATAATTGTCAGCTTGCAAGCCAGCAGAATCAGACAATCTGCGAACTATCATGCTGCTGCAGTCCACTAAGTGAAAACATGTGATGTTCATCAATTAATACACACATTGAAGTGGGTTGGGGCTCTGCTGCTCTAAATATCAACCCAAAGAGTCAATTCACATAAGATGTCTCACAAGCACTAGCACAGTGGCTACCTACTTATATGGTGCGGTGTAGGTAGGATGCCAATGGCAATTAGCTGACAGAGTCATGGACAGTGACACTTGACCATCACCAAAGTGAAAGTATCCACCACAACTAGTGAGTTGTCTGACACCCTTGCCAGGTACAGGTGAAGACTCTAACACAAATTTCACAAATAGTGTAGTAAACAACAAGTGTGTGACTACTTCACTTTGTGTAAGTGTTATGTCAAGTGTTGTAGCCTTGAGTGGCATACTTTTTAATCCATTTGCATTGCAGTGTCTGTCAGTTTGTTTTTATTGTATGTGTACAGCTTTCGTTCTGGCAAGTAGACTGCCCTGACCCCCAAAAAAAACACTTAAATATGGTACTGTACTTGTACTGTCTGGAATCTTTCTAATAATTTATTTGATTTACCCCCATAGCAAAGCACTGGGGTGCTAATATAAAGAAAGAAAGAAAGAAAGAAAGAAAGAAAGAAAGAAAGAAAGAAAGAAAGAAAGAAAGAAAGAAAGAAAGAAAGAAAGGAAAAAGAGAGTGAGAGGAAGAGACAGGATGAGAAATAGAGAAACAGAAAACAAGAGGAAGAGAAAGCAAGAAAGAGAAAGAAAGGAAGAGAGAAGAAGTGAAAGAGAGAAACAGAGAGAAAGGAAGAGAAACAGAGACAGAGGAAAAGTGAGAGAGAGAGAGAGAAAAAGAAAGAGAAAGAGAAAGAGAGAAAGAGAAATCAGATGAGGTATGTACTGTCATACTGACATTGTCTAACTGTACTTATACTTGCATAGGTCACTTTAAGTTGTAACATATATTTTCATCTTTCCACATATAACAATAGGCTAGGAACATGTAATAAGAAAATTAGGCATAATATAATATATTGTAGTAATAAATAATATGGCGTAGTATGGTTGAAATGTGTAAGGAAAATATGTCACTCTGTCATGATGTGATGTGCTTTATAAATGTAAAATTCTGACATTATTTATGTGCAACAAAACCAGCCATGAAATCAAAGTGATTCTATCACTGTTTTCCTATTTTCCATGGAAAACATGAAATAAAATAATATTCAAACTGATTTCTTGCCTAAGACTCAATTTCTGCTGTTTTGGATGAATTTTTGGCATTCCAATAGCTCATACATATGATTCATGACTAAAAAAATGTCATATTTTAAAAGTAATATAAAATATGATGAAATGTAATATGCATTACAGTTACAGTTACTGATTACTTTTTATGTCTGAGTGATCTGTAACTGTAACTGATTACATTTGTTTGGACAGTAACTTGTAACTGTAACTGATTATGTTTAAAAAGTAACTTACCCAACACTGTCAGTATGATCCTTTCAACTACACAAAGTGTCTGCCCATCAACTGACAGCACAGCATCGTGATCAGGCTCGTTGATCATTGACTGTCACGGATGAGCTGTTTGCAGCTTGAGCTGCATTGGTCCTGACAGTGACACACCTCTGAAATTCAGTATCACCACAGTATGTTCGCTGTGCACAAGTACAAGTGTGAACATAAAAACTGCAAGTCCCATGTGCCTGACCTGACTATTAGATGGACATTTCCCCAGTTAGAAGGAATCAAGAATGCTGTCAAGGGATGCGATATATAATTTTTACTTTTATTTCCACCTCTTGTTTCAGTCTCTGTGTCAGGCAACAAAACATTTTCTGATGGACTGCATCACACTTTTTTTAAACTTTATTTTATTGTTGGTGAACATCTTATACAAGGTACAGCACTAGTAGTTGAAATTCAGGGCATTATACCACTCAGAGGGCCAGCTTGCAGGCTGACAGGACACGAACAAACTATAGATACACTTTGTCAAGGGGTCTTACATATATTACATTAACCATTAGTACTTTGGCTTCCCCATCTCATTTTCACAGGTAATAGGAATTTGTAGTTCCCGCTCTCCCCTCCACCTCACTCATCCTCTAACTGACCGTTAAGTTTTACCTGGGCACCACACCACCAGATGATGATGATCATGGTTCATTACCCACATTCTCTGTCAAGAGAGGGGCATGGAATCCCACTTTGTTACAGCTGGTCTTCAGAAGAAACCTTGAGGAACCCAAAGATTATTCTTGGGTTGGCCCCACATTTGGTTGCACTTGGAAACCTGATTTCAGACAATGTGTTGAGTTTTTGCAAGTTTCATACTTTTCAACACTATATTATTTCATTGGGCTATAGGTGGGAGGAGTCTCAGCCTGTCAACTTCGGGCTAATACTTTCTTGCCAATCACTAATCTTAGGAGCAATAAATGACATCTATAATATTTCTTCTGCTGTACAGATCTCAAAATGCAGCTCATTAACACATGGAGGACACATAGTTAAAATTTAGGATGCTAGAAAGAATGTTAAATATCCCTACCCAGAATGTGGTAACCCTTGGACATGCCCATGCCATATGAAAAAAGGAGTCTTCTCAGACTTTACATTTCAGGTAGGGGTCTGATTTGGTATGGTCAGTCTTGAGAGCTGACAATGGAGTAAAATGTATCCTGTGTAACATTTTAAATTGGATTTGCCCAAGTCGGTTGTTCATAGAAATATGCACAAGTGCCCAGCATGCATCCTTCCAGACACCCTCTGCAGCTGGGCCTCACCCATTATCCCCCTCAAGCCCTACTGGGTATCAGATAAGCTATTATTTAGAGAGTAGTAATTTTTGCATAGGGCATATACCCTTCCCTTGGAGATGGATGATCTCTTCTATAAGAGACAATGATGGGGTGACATCAAGTGCTCCTTGAAGTTGATTTATTCTGTTTCTAACTTGCAAATATGCAAACAAAAAATCTTTGGGGTTTTGGCCATCCTTATTTTCTAGCTGTTGAAAGCTAGTCAATATTCCCTTGTTGTACAGATCCATTATAATGCTGATGCCTTTTTCCCTCCACTGCCTCAGGGCTGTCACCCCTTGCAGAGGGTGGGCATTCTCTCCACAGCCCTTCTAAGATGTCAGCAAGCAGGGAACTACTACACTGATGGTTAACAACAGTGTGTGCATTCAACAATACCTAGGTCAGAACCCTAGTAAAGGGGTTTAGGATTTTCTAAGACACCTCTGTCCTCATGGCCAGTATATGCGAATACAATGGACCAGGCAAGTGTTTGGTCTCCATGTCCACCCAACCCAGCTGGGCCTCAAGTTATTTAATGATGTCTACCAGGAAGGACAATTGTGCTGAAAAGAATTATTGTTTATAGTTGGGCAGAACGAGCCCCCTTCCTCTATGGCTCTGTGAAGAGCAGCATAATTCACCCTTGCTCTTTTACCCCCTCCATAAAAAGGAGGTCAAGCGACTCTTAATGTCCAAGAAACCCAAATCAGTCAATCAATCAGTCAATCAAAATCTTTATTTTGCCAGGTGGAACATCATTGAGACAAGCTCATTTACAAGATGAACCTTGGGCAAAACAATTGCCGACAGGGTTAAGACATCACAGGTTGAGTGAACGTACATAACAATTACATAGTATCCTCACAGAACCACTTGCAACCACTGTAAATAGTTTTGTTTTATTTTTTCTTCAACAGCTTTAGTATGTAGTACATTTGACAACTGACAGACACCACTTATGGTTCATACAATGCATACTTATAAGACCTAAAGTATACGCCTCCCAAGCTCACTCAATACAGGGTACGGTGGTATAAGACACAAGGTGTCAAACATGCAAAGAGTCACTGTCCTTAGCCTGCCATCAAAGAGGAGAAGGAAGCTTTCATTGCCCTATCCTTTAAAGGAATTGTTTTTCATCTTAACTGTTAGCCAGAACACAATATGCGGTGCCGGGATTTCCTTTAGTGTTTTTTTAGACAAATACTAACATTACATAACAATACAAAACATTACCACCCTCAAGCACACAAAGATCTCTCAAGGTTGTTTTTAAGTTATAACATATAGTATAATATATGAAATAAAAGAAAGATGGTTTTATGTCTTAGTGATGCAGAATAATAAGAACAATTAACTCTGAATATTTGACGAAATCTGACAACTGGAAGATAAGATATTTGTCAAAACAGCACGTTTGGCTGCCTTCACCCACTGTTTTAAGATATAACACTGTACAAACTGTTTTAACTCAGATGAATGTTATCGATACCTAATGGGTACATTTTATGTAAGTATTCATGTATGTACTTTTTAAATCAAACAATAAAAATGTTTAACTTCAAACTAAAAAAAAAACAATTACATAGTGTTATTAGCAACATAATAACATATAACCATCGCATGTGACAAGATACTTACGCCAGAACATAGCAATAGGTTCAACAGAAGGTAATGCCATTTAAATACAATTGCATGGATACGGATATATGGTCGTAAGGTAATGAGCTAAAGTTTATGCAGTAAACATCATTGGAGGAGTCATAGTGAGCAGGAGTGACAGTTCCTCTAGCATCAAAGTGTGAAGAAGATTAAGATGTATGAGTCATTTGATAAGTACTGTAGGCATGGCCTGGCAAGTGGAGTGGGAAGGGGAAGGGGGTATAGGGAGTGGGGAGGGAAGGTCAGCTGAGATAGGAGAGGGTTGAACATGATAGCCTAGGAATGAAGGACTATTTGAAGGGAGAACATGACAGATGCCATAGGCAATGGTTGGGGTTTAAGTCCAATACTGGAAGCAAAGGCAGATCGTGATGTTGGGACCTTGAATTGGACAATGACAGAAGGGAAGACTCAAATGACGCCTCAGGCAATGGTTGAGGTTTAAGTCCAGAATTTAAAGTAATAACAAATCGTGATGTTAAGACCCCGACTTGAAACAATTACAGACCTTGGAGAAGGCCCTCAGGGACAAGGATTTGAAGATGGAGAACATGACTGGGTAGCGAGCCTTAAGGTTTTCTGGATCGTATTCCAGAGCGTTGGAAGAGTGAAGCTTATTGAAGTTCTACCAAAGCTTGTTTTAACTTTAGGGATTGCCAGAGATAAGATGGTAAGACTTCTGAGAGAATAGGCACTAGGAATGCAGGAAGTTAGGCAGCTTGTGAGGTGCTAAGGTAATTTATGAGTGATTGCCTTATATGTCCATAGGATAGCATTCTTTTGCCTCCTAAAGCTAAGGGAGGTCCAGCCTACGGAAGAATAGAGGATGCATTGGTCCGTGTCATAAAGGGCATTCAAAATTAAACAAAGGGCTCTGCGGTATAGGGTATCAAGCTTGGAGAGAGATGTGCTTGTACTATGGCCATATAGGAAGTCTGCATAGTCTAGGAGAGGCAAGAAGGTAGCTTGGACTCGGAGTTTTCTAGTCTCCTGGGTTAGTGAGTGCTTGATCCTGAAGAAAATATTGAGCCTTTGATGCAGTTTCTTAGTGAGTTCATCAATGTGATCAATGAAGGACAATTTGTAGTCAATCCAGACCCCCAGGTATTTGAATTTTTCCAGGAACTCCAGGGCTTCTCCTAAAAGGGTGCTTATGTGAGGAACCTTATCTGTTTTTTTTTTAGATGAGAGGCCAAATTGGTAAGACTTGGAACATATACAGGCACTTAGGGAGAATGCACATTTGATATGTATTTTCCCAGACCATTAGTATTAGAGGTGGGATTTTCCAGCATTTGCAGTCTGATTTTATTCAACTGCAGAAAAAGCTTGTACTTTAATTCCAATGATCACATTCAAGGCCATCACAGGATTCAACAAAACAAAGGACTGCTGAATCAGCGATGGGGCAGAATGGATTTTTGTAAACACACTGCTGAGCATCTTATGGTGTGTTTTGCTAGTGGAACCAAGCACTGGATCCTTTTCTTTAGAGGACATCACATGATTTGTTGCCAATGAGCGTGTGTGTGTGTGTGTGTGTGTGTGTGTGTATATCTGTGTGTGTGTGTGTATGGACAAATACATTTTTTCACATGTACTATCATTGCTGGTGTAACACCATGCCAGGGGCATGATTGTTCTGAATGGTATCCAATGCAACACTTCAGGCACTTATATACAGTGCCCTACTTGCATTGGAACAGTTTGCTACATTCACTCCAGTTCATTCTGTACCACAGCCATTTCTTTTTACACTACAGCTGTTACATCAGTGTATGAGCTGTTGTGGCATTTCAGCCACATTTCCGGGCCTCCAAGATGGTGAAACTTTCTTGTCCAGCCCAAGTTCAGCTAAACAAACCTTCTGATGATATACAGAAAGCTGAACATGGCAAACTATGTATTTTTAAGAAACGATGGCTAAAAAGTGCCATATAAGCACTCCAAAAGTTGATCCTTGATACTAGGCATGAGGTAATGCATATTTCTTGGGTACGAATATACATAAACACATGCCCAGTATTACACTCCACTTTCTAAGCACTTTAAGGTACTTATTAGCCCTTGATTCTTAAAAGAACATAGTTTGCAAAGTTCAGCTTTCTTTATAGCATCAGAAGATTTGTTTAGCCGAACTTGTGTAGAGTGCACTGAGAACGAGTATGGGGAAGTGCTATTTAGGAAAGCAGTGCTGGATCCCCAAGGGTCTCACAAGACCTTCTCCAGGAGCAATGTGAGTGCTCCCATTTGATTACTCAGCCACTCAAATCATTTCCCAATGATGTGCTGAAACATCAATTTGAGGAAAACAGGGAATGTCAGATCAGCGAGTGCTCATTTTGGATATGGTTCTGGGTTGCCTGTACACAGAAAAAAGGCAACGCTGCAGTTGATCTGCACTGATCAATGCAGTGCAGAACCCAGCATGTATAAGGGGCTTTTGTAACATCCTGCTGTGGGAGTACTGAACACTTTCATATGTAATAGTCTAAGTATCTCTCACTGGTCTACCTTGAGACACCGACACTGGTACTTCCAGATAGTAGCACTGCCTGCCAGAATAAAGTTGCTAAAGCGGTAGATGTACAGTATTGTGCATACATATACAAAAAGGTGAAATTTCCATACAGATGCCTTTGCAGGATGCTGAGGTGCTCACGAACAGCCTCAACTAGTTTCACACATGTGCACTTCCTAAAGCGAGTCATTTTTGTGATCTGTTTAGTCCCCTGATGGGTTTATTTTTTTGTATACCACTCTTGCCTATATGTTATTTTATGTGATACATTTGAATGGTTACTATTAATTTTTATCAAAATTGCTTATAAATAGCAAAAAGCTGTACAGCAAAATAACAGCTAACCACTTCTATGGGGGAAGTACAAACCACATAGCATTTATTTAAAATTGTATTTTTATTTTAAGTCTTATACTAGAGAACAAAATGAGCTGCATAACCTTTATTCTCAAGCAACCAGTTGTGCAAAAATAATACATATATATATATATATATATATATATATATATATATATATATATATATATATATATATATATATATATATATAGATATATTTATACAATGGGGTTAGCTGATAACATATGAAATAAAAACACATATCACTCACCCCCATTGTAAAAATCATTAGTGATGTATGCACTGTGATAAATTATTACAGATATACACAGACTGCATACATCACTGACAAATATCACCACCTTCCCTACTTCATGTCAACACTGCAAAAATAATCCCTGGTAACCTGCACTACATTCCCCAGAGCACCACAAAAACAAACAGCTGTATTTAGCGTTAGAAATATACCTCAGTTAATAACAAATTTATCCTCTGCAGCAGACCACTGTAGCTGTAGGAAACACGCCAACCGGACCAGACTTAGACTCCAACTGATGTGACCTGCACCCTTACAAATTTCTACAAAACACACAGTGTGAAGGAGCAACCTTTCCCACAAACTACAAACTTACCCAGGAAACACATGTGTTGAGCTGGTGATGAAAACTGGACTAAAATTTGAATAAGTAAATGGACCAAAAAGAGCACTCCTTGTAAAGTAAAGTAAAGTGAGGACTGAAAGCAGTGCATCAACAATGTTAGTGACATAAATCACTACAGAAATTAAATGAAATGCCCCAAATAAAGACGAAAGCAAAGAAAAACTCTGTGACCTCTACAAGAGGAACCACACATCTGCTAACAGCTAAAAGCACTTAAACCCAACCCTCAACTCACAAGCAACCAATGTAATCTCATGACAACCACCACTAACCAATAATATAACAGCATATTCTAACCAATAGCAACAGTACAACTGCCCCCAAAATGAATACCCAATTCCAAACAACACATTCCACCCACCAACCAATACAGAACAAGAAAGCAAAGCCATTCACAGAGGAAACCAATAACTCACACACTCCTCTATTCAGAACTGAACAAACCCATTGGAAAACAAAGTACTGATCTGAGCGCAAGAACAAAACTGGTAAAAATCCTCCCACAAAACCTAAAAACTAAAACCCAACTTCAAATAATGGAATTCAAGCACTAATTCCCAAGATGCCCATGTGTCGACTTAGGTTGTGAGTGCCATGATTTTTTTTGTCTGCACTACTGTTTTATTTTTGTTGGCACCCGGTTCCCAATGTCATTTCTTGTTTTGGACACATATGTGTGTGTGTGTGTACATATATATATATATATATATATATACTGTATGTGTATATATATATATATATCTATCTATCTATCTATCTATATATATATATATATATATATATATATATATATATATATATACAGTATATATATGTCACTACACATACATACACAGTATAAATATTCCTGGTATATTAGTGAGGAAAAAAATGATAACATAATTTGAAAACCTTAGCAGTGGTCTTATCCTATTATTCAATGCCCTTCCGTCTTTATTTGTTGTCAGTAAAATGATGCACTTGACACCTTGTCTACATTCATACTTAACAAAGAACTATTTTTCCACAGTAATGTATCTCTTATAAGTTTTTCCTTTGGGAGTTCTGATTGCAGTGATTCCCTGAAATGGTATAGTCAAGCAATATTAAACGGCATCTTCATTTTCTTCCCATGCATTTTTATGACTTGAATGAACAGAAGTGTGGATTACACTTTGAGAATTAATGATAAGCTTGGTAGGGTTGTAAATGTGTGGCCTGTTAGGCTCACAATAGATATGTTGCAAAATATTCTGTTCATTGACAGTCCCTCCAGGAATAACCTTCCAGGTCTCAGAAGGAAAGGTATTATTTTCATCATACACAGATACAGGAAAAATATGATTTTCAACACAAAATGTATTATAATGTGATTTTTCCTTACCATGAAACTCCATCATTTCACTCCAATTGTGGTGTTTAATAGGAACAATGACTTCATCTGCATCATTTAGAACACAAACTTGCTTTTGTACATGTTTCTGTACAGGCAATCATTCAAGAGAGCAGTCTGACTGTACTAGTGAAGCTCTCCTCCATGGTCAGGAAATATCCATCCCTTGGAAACATTAAGAAATGAAGAAATTGGCCAGGAAATCACTCAGCAAAACCTGTTTTATTGTAATACTGTAGCACATTCTCCATCTCAGAACTACAGTTAGTCTTATACAAAACAACTTGCTCTGCTCCCAGAATCCTGTACATTTCCATGCTCTGTACAAACTGCACGACCTTATTGTATCCTCCAAACTCGGTGGGAAGGCAGACAGTGAAGTCATAATCAAAGCTTGTGGGTTCAAGCTGATGCCATGCCTGCAAGTTTTGAATATTTAAAAATTGCAAGTTCTCTAGTAATTGGTTTTGGGCCACTCCACTAATTGAGACATACCTTGGTGTTCGGTTAATGGTTAACTTACATTGGAAGTCGGTTGTCCCATATGGGAAACCAAACTGATTAGAATGAATGACAGCCTTGGCTTTCACAGGGGGAAAAGTTCCATTGCAGTAATAGTGACAGTAGTGTTTTTTTGTTTCATATCGATTTGAAATACCAATGATAACAATAATTGGTGTCCTGCAATGATCCAAATAGACTCAGATTACAAATGATTTTGTGTTTTCCACAGGAGTATTAGTGTTGCTTGCCAACATACCTTCAAAGTTTACTTCTTCATCTATCTTAATAGGTGCAAGCATCCATTTTGGAAGCAGATTATGGTAGAGTAAAATAAATATAGCAGTGCTCACTACAGAACAGTTCATCACCAGCAAAAGTGAACGTTTGAAAAGTAGGACTGGCATGTCTTTTGCAAGGCAATGAAGTAGTCTGTGTATATTAAATCACATATGTAGCATCTTTCTATGTAGCTAATCAAAAAATGGTCCATCTCATAAATGAGGACAATTCTGGAAACAAAACAAAATACAAATGTTATTACCAAGATCTGTAATTCATGAACAAAGCAAGGACTAGAAGTCGGCACGGTAGGCTAAAATGTTCAAATAATTGGTCCCCCACTGATACATTACAAATGTTCTGTCCCATTAAAATAATTTCAGCTCACCCCTGCTAAGGCATTAATGACACCAAGTAGTCCACATGGGCATTTAGGTGATATAATACTGAAATATTTTTTTGTTTTAGTACTGAAAGTAGCTTTCTATGATTCTGCTTCTGAGGGATTAGAGGACAGTAGACATTGTTCAACTCCACCAGGGATGGATAGGGAAGCTCTGAACAATTGCAGACCTGAAAATCATACCTCCTTTGTGGACAATCTGAAGGAGACTTTAGTAAAAAAAAAAAAGATTGGTGTCCTACCAGTTTGGCAATGGGCCTAATAAAGTAAATAACTTGAGTTTGTAAGAGGAAGGTCAGGTCTCGAGTTGTCTAAGGTTGGTAAACTTTGGTTTGCAAAAAAATGTGCAATGTCTGACAAATTTGCAAAGTGCTGACTTCCCAATGGGTTTGGCAGGCAAAGTAACACTTTTTCAGGTGAAGTTATGCAAATTTGCTGATGAAATTATAACTTCTCCTCAGCATCACCTTAACTTTGCCTGACCTAACCTGAAACACTGCCATTTCCCCAGGAAAATGTAAACTGTCAAAGTGGACAATTTGCGATGTCATCTGTGAAGGTGAATTCTGGAACTTCGCCAGATCTTTACTGGCAAACTAAAACATTGCAACATCTCTAGTTATGTCTGACCAACCTGGTAGTATCCTTTGACTGGATTACAAGGGTGGTTGATGAGGAGCAGGCAGGGGATTTATTAGATTTTGACAAAGCATTTGACTTGGTGCTGCAAAGGAGGCTGCTGAAGATGGTACAGGACTAGGGAGTAGTGAAGGATCTAATAAGATGGATGGCAAATTGGCTTAGGGAGAGATAGCTAAAGGTGGTTGTTGTCAAGGTCAAATTAGGCATATCTGATCTTAACATCATTTCAAGAACAGTGCTCTTAAAACGGAGCTTTTAAAACTGTGTCTGCTTTGACGGTGACGGGGTAGGATAGCACAAGTCAATAACGCTACCCATTGAGCTATTAAAGCATACAGTAAGAAGGAGTGAAGAAGCAAGAAGCAAGGTAATTGGCTGAGCACTCCTGTGGTGAAATGGCTAAGAGACTGACACCTGAAGCAAAGAAAGCACGAAGACTGAGGTTCTGTTCCTGGTCTCCCAATTGTTGTAGTGTATTTGTTTTTCCGCCTAGCCCCCAAAACATTTTATTTTTTTATCCCAACTGTTGTTTCCTGAGTTCCCCCTCCAAGGTTCTCCCTGTCTCAAGTCCCTTCTCCCTGGAGTTGAGTATATATATTTTGGGGAGTGTGGGGTCAAACCCTCCATATCAGAGGGCATGGAGGGCAAAGCCCCCCCAACAAAATGACAAGTATCAGTTCCTTCTTCCACCATGGTAGACATCCTCCCTGTGGCTTTAAACTACTACCATTGGTGGTATTGTTGCATGCAGCATTTTAACTAGGCACTGTTATTGTTGGTGACATTTTTCTGTATGGTTCTTGACCATGTTATTATTGCAGATGGCATTTTGACCTAGTGCCGAAATCAGGGGATAGAGAGTTCATAAGTGCATTGATGCAACTGTTAGTTCTGGGACCTGTCCATTATAATGTGTTTAATCAGAAACAGAGTGGAAGACATACTGGTCAAAATGAGTGTCTTTGCAGATAACATTAAGCTTTCCTGCACTATGGATGGCAAAGAGATGGTGAGGAAGCTGTGAAACATCCTGGAAAGGTTAGACAGATACTCTAAAGTACTGCAGTTGAGATTCAACACCATTAAGTTATGCTATTATACATGAAACTGTACTTAATCTGTACCCCAATGTACTTATCCTATGTTACTGGAATTGTAATATTTTGAAATTGCAATGTACAGTATCTCCTTTTGCATAATATATATCCTTTTATATGTGCCATCTGCATGGCGTGGGTCATGCCTGAAACAGTTCATGGGATCAGTCTGCCTACCCAGTTAACAAATAAAATAAATAAATAAAAATAAAAAACAATGCACACAGGGAAGAATAAAGCTCAGGATGCAATACCAGGTTGGGGTGGGAGTCAAGTTGACCGCAACTACTGAAGGAGGGGACCTGGAAGTCATCATAAGTGACCCCCTCAAACCAGTCAATGCAATAAGGCCTACAATAAGTCAACCAGAATGTTGGAGCTCGGGTATCAATAGTAGGAGAAAATAAATGATATTTCCCCTGTATAGGTCAATGGTACAACCCCATCTGGAGTATTGTGCCAAGTTCTGTAGTCTGCTTCTGAGGAAGAACAGGGATAGACTGTAGTCAGTGTAGTGAAGGATCACCAAAATGATTCAGGGCCTACAGTGCACATCCTTTAAAGCAGCAGTGCAATGAAAATGAGTTAAAATTTGACCCAGCCTTATTTTCTTCTTAATCGATGCCAGATGTCTTCCAGTTTATTTTGGTGGTAAAATTCTCAGTTTTCATTATCATTTAAGAATTTTATGAAAGTTCTAAAATAATTATTTCTCAAGAAAAAAAAGATGGCCACCTCCATTTTGCATAGAAATAATATTGAGGACCCAAGGAGGGTAAGAGTCCAGGCAAAAATTCAGCTGTACAGTACACAGCACAGGAAGCATCCAGAAAACCCAAATAAACAGTTCTGCCATTATTTTTTATAACTATAGCAGAAAATTAGCATTTTGGAATAACTTTTTGTTGCACTGCTGCTTTAAGGAGCAGCTGAGACCCCATATATGTATATATCTATATCTATATCTATATATATATATATATATATATATATATATATATATTAATTTATAAAATGGGTAGGGAAATTGCAGCAATATCATTAGCTGACCAGCATCACATGACCGTGCGTATATCAGAGTGCGACCGCACACCTGCACTTATACCCCCCTCCAAAACAATTTTGACATTTTATAAGATAGATAAACCACTCTGAGGTGTGCAGTCATGCTCTGATATAAGCACGCCTTTGGCGGTTGACGACACGGCCTTGTGGCCCCGCGCGCATAATGCAATACCAAGGCGCATGTGATATCAGAGTGCCACCGCACACCTCAGAGTGGTATATTTTCATATATATATATATATATATATATATATATATATATATATATATATATATATATGTGTGTAGATAGATAGATATCTATATATATATATATGTGTGTGTATATATATATATATATATATATATATATACATATACTGTATATATATATATTAATACAAAAGTATTGAGCTGATAACACATGAAATAAAAACACATATCACTCACTCCCATTGTATAAATCATCAGTGATGTATGCACTGCGATAAATTATTACAGATATACACACATTGCATAAATCACTGACAAATATCACCACCTTGCCTACATCATGTCAACACTGCAAAAATAATCCCTAGTAACCTGCAGTACATTCCCATAGCACCACAAAAACAAACAGCTGTATTTAGCATTAGAAATATACCTCAGTTAATTATAGATTTGTCCTCTGCAGCAGACTACTCTAGCTGTAGGAAACACACCAACTGGACCAGACTTAGACTCCAACTGATGTGACCTGCACCCTTACAAATTTCTACAAAACACAATGTGTGAAGGAGCAACCCCCCCCCAAACTACAAACTTTCCCAGGAAACACATGTGTTGCACTGATGACAAAAACTGGACCAAAATTTGGTGAAGTAAACGGACCAAAAAAAGCACTCCTTTTAAAGTAAAGCGAGGAATGAAAGCAGTACGACAACAATGTTAGTGACATGAATCACTACAGAAATTAAATGAAATGCCCCAAATAAAGAAGAAAGCAAAGAAAAACTCTGTAACCTCTACAAGAGGAACCACACATCTGCTAACAGGCAAAAGCACTTAAACCCAATCCTCAACTCACAAGCAACCAATGTAATCTGACAACCACCACTAATCAATAACATAACAGCATATTCCAACCAATAGCAACAGTACAACCCCCCTCAAAATGAATACCTAATGCCAAACAATCCATTCCACACACCAACCAATAGACAACAAGAAAGCAAAGCCATTGACAGAGGGAACCAATAATTCACACACTCCTCTATTCAGAATTGAACAAACCCATTGGAAAACAAAGTACTGATCTGAGCACAAGAACCGAACTGGTAAAATACTTCCACAAAACCTAAAAACTAAAACTCAAAGCCACAAAACAACTTAAAACAATAACCACACATGACCCTATTGTATAAATCACACACATGATGTGCAGATCATGAGATATGTGAAAATATTCACACTCCTGCGTCATGATCTCTGGATATCTCACTCTGCCAGAGTGTGAATCTTTTCACATATCACACTCATACCCATTATATGTAAGTCGACACTTGAACAACCTGGGAATTAGTGCTTGAATTCTTTTATTTCATCTGGGGGTACAAAAGTTAAAAAAGCCCACTCTGGAAACTGTCTCAGGAAGTGTGGGATTTTTTTAACTTTTGTACCACGAGATACTTCAAATAAAGGAATTCAAGCACTAATTCCCAAGTTGCCCATGTGTTGACTTAAGTTGTGAGTGCCATGAATTTTTTTCTGTCTGCACTACTAGTTTTTTTTGTAGGCACCCAGTTCCCAAACTCATTTCTTGTTTTGGACGTGTGTGTGTATGTGTGTGTGTGTGTATGTGTGTGTGTGTGTGTGTGTGTGTGTGTGTGTGTGTGTGTGTGTGTGTATATGTACACATATATATATATATATATACACACACACATATATATATATATATATATATATATATAGATAGATAGATAGATAGATAGATAGATAGATATATAGGAGGGATATACAATGGTGAACTGTCAGATAAATGATTTATCTACACAAGTGCTGTTTGGCCTTGGGTAACCTCACGAGTGGTGTAGGCCAATAGTGAGGTGTCCAAGGTCAACAGCACAAATGTAGATAAATCATTTATCTGACAGCTCACCACTGTACATTTTCTTTATGCAATAGGAATGCTTTCTATCAGTGCAGGAACATTTGGTTTTGACTGTTTATCTTTATTTTAAATGATAATTTCTGGGAGTTTTGGTTAATTTCCTAGAGTATGTCTGCCTAGCATAGTGGTTGCTATTAAATGAAACACCACTCATTTTGTAGAAAAATTCTTGCTGAACAAATGTCATGCTCCCAATACTATGCTACATTTTTCATTTTTAAGTTATTAACATTTGTTTGTCGAAAAAGGGAAAAGAAAACTGAATTTGTTGCTGTTTTTTGCTAATTATAAAAAAAAAACTAAAAGGTATCTATAAATGAAACACCACTCATTTTGTAGATACATTTGTGATGAACATTTTTTTGTGCTCACAGTACCATGCTATCATTTTTTGTTTTAAAGTTATTCACATTTGTTTGTCAAAAAAAGTAAACAAAAAATTAAATTTTCTTTTTCTTTTTTGCCAATTGTAAAAAATTGATATGGTAGCTATAGATGAAACACCACTCATTTTGTAGATAATTTTGTGCTAAACATTTTTTGTGCTCACAGTACCATGCTATCTTTTTTTTGTTTTAAAGTTATTTCCATTTGAATATGGTTAGTACTGCTTCTGAAGCGGAACATTCTAAATGAATTATAAAGAGATCTGTGACATATTAACTGTGTGTATAAATGGTCACTGTATGTATATCTGGACTGTGTAGTACGGTATGGTGTGCACGTCCATTGGCCCACGCTGTGGGAGGGGGGTACCACTGGACCACCAGGGATTTTCCACATACAAAGCCTGTGATTGGGCTGGATACAGTACACTGGACCACCAGGGATACTTTAAAGTACCTTTATTATACCTATGCCCGCGATCGGGCTGAGAGCGGTCCACTGGACCACCAGGGAGTATTTTAAATACTTATATTATACCTATGCCCATGCTGTGGACCAATGGGCATACAGCTGTACTGTACACAGTTAGTCGGTGGTTGGCTGGGCAGTTTGTGGGTGGGGAGCTTCTGCCTGCCGCTGACCAGTGGGAAACAGGGTAGTGGGTCTGAGTGGGTGAGTGGGGAGAGGGGTACCACTGGACCACCAGGTATTTTCCACATACAAAGCCTGTGATCGTGCTGGATATGGTCCACTGGACCACAAGAGATACTTTAAAATACCTTTATTATACCTATGCCCACGATTGGGCTGAGAGCGGTCCACTGGACCAACAGGGAGTATTTTAAATACTTTTATTATACCTATGCCCATGATCAGGCTGAAAGTGATCTACTGGACAACCAGGGATTATTTATAATACTTTTCTTATACATATGCCCAAGAACAGGCATTAGGGCACTTTGCTGTGATGTGCAGGGGGCGTTGGTCCCTGACGGATGCAGCCTGGCAGGGCGCCAGGTGCAAATCACAGGGGATCAGCGCACCTGCATGTATATGGGGCCATAATGACATGATAATGCCCCAGTTGCACCTTGCATGCATTATGGCCCCATTTGCATGTTCACCTCTGAATATTGCTTCTGCTGCACCTAGCGCAGCTGCACTTGCATTGGCGCAGTCCCCTGCTCCTCAACCGCTACTTGCGCTGGCTCAGTGCCACGGCACCTTGTGCAATGCGGGTGGCCATGGTGCCATATTCAATGGTGCTTAGCCATGGCGCAGCACTATTGAATATCACCCAGTCCACACACTGGCGCATCCCAGTTGCACTGCGCCAGGCTTGAGGCCCTGCGTGGTGCATTTCTGAATATCGAACCTAGTGTATATATTCCTGTTGAGTTAGTGAGGAAATAATGATCATAACATAATTTGAAAACCTTAGCAGAGGTCTTATCCTACTATTCAATGCTCTTCTGTCTTTATTTGTTGTCAGTCAAATGATGCTTTAACACCTTGTTTACATTCATAATCAACAAAGAACTATATTTCCACAGTAATTTATCTCTTACAAGTTTTTTCTTTGGGAGTCCTGATTGCAGTGATTCCCTGAAATGGTATAGTCGAGCAATATTAAACGGCATCTTCATTTCCTTCCCATGCATTTTTATGACTTAATGAACAGAAGCGTGGATTACACTTTGAGGATTAATAATAAGCTTGGTAGGGTTGTAAATGTGTGGCCTGTTAGGCTCACAATAGACATTTTGCAAAATATTCTGTTCATTGACAGTCCCTCCAGAAATAACCTTCCAAGTCTCAGAAGGAAAGTTATTATTTTTATCATACACAGATACTGGAAAAATATGATTTTCAACATGAAATATATTATGTGTTTTTTCCTTAACAAAAAACTCCATAATTTCACTCCAGTTATGGTGTTTAACTTGAACAAGGACTTCATCTGCATCATTTAGAATAACAAACGTGCTTTTGCACATGCTTCTGTACAGGCAATCAGTCAAGAGAGCAGTCTGGCCCTAATAGTGGAACTCTTCTCCATGGTCAGGAAATATCCATCCCTTGGAAACATTAAGAAATGAAGAAGTTGGCCAGGAAATCACCTTTGCAAAGCCTGTATTATTGCAATACTGTAGCACATTTTCCATCTCGGAGCTACAGTTAGTCTTATACAAAATGACTTGCTGTGCTCCCAGAATTCTGTACATTTCCATGCTCTGTACAAACTGCAGGACCTTACTGCATCCTCCAAACCTGGTGGGAAGGCAGACAGTGAAGTTATAATCAAAGCTTGAAGGTTCAAGCTGGTGCCATGCCTGCAAGTTTTGAATATTTAAAAATTGCAAGTTCTCTAATAATTGGTTTTGGTCCACTCCATTGAGTCATACCTTGATGTTCGGTTACTGGGTAACTTACATTGGAAATCTGTTGTCCCATATGGGAAACCAAAGTGATCAGAATGAATGACATCCTTGGCTTTCACAGAGGACAAAGTTCCATTGCAGTAATAGTGACAGTAGTGTTTTTTTGTTTCATATCGATTTGAAAAACCGATGCCAACAATAATTGCTGTCTTGCGAGGATCCATATAGGCTGAGATTACGAATGATTTTGTATTCTCCACAGGAATGATAGTGTTGCTTGCCAAGATACCTTCAAAGTTTACTTCTTCATCTGTCTTAATTGGTACAAGCGTCCATTTTAGAAGCAGGTTATGGTAGAGTAAAATAAATATAGCAGTGATCACTACAGAACTGTTCATCACCAGCAAAGTGAATGTTTGAAACCTAGGAATGGCATGCCTTTTGCACTGCAATGAATAATTCTGTGTATATTAAGTCACATATGTAGCATCATTCTATGTAGCTAACCAAAACATGGTCCGTCTCATAAATGGTGACAATTCTGGAAACAAAACAAAACACAAATGTTATTACCAAGACCTGTAATTCATGAATAAAGCAAGGACTAGGAGATGGCAAGGTAGGTTAAAATGTTCAAATAATCGGTCCCCCCACTGATACATTGCAAACATTTTGGCCCATTAAAATACTTTCAGCTCACCCCTGCTGAGGCATTAATGACACCAAGTAGTCCACATGGGCATTTAGGTGATACACTACTGAAACAATTTTTTGTTTTAGTACTGACAGTAGCTTGATATAAGCTGTCTGCTTCTGAAGGATTAGAGGGCAGCAGACATTGTCCAGCTCCACCAGGGGAGGGATAGGAAAGCTCTGAACAATTGCAGACCTGAAATTCATACCTCCTTGAGGGGGCAATCTGAAGGAGACTTTAGTAAAAAAAATAAATAAATACATTTGTGTCCTACCAGTTAAGCAATGGGCTTAAAAAAAAGTAAATAACGTGAGTTTATAAGAAGGAGGTCATGCCTAGAGTTGTCTAAAGTTGGCAAACTTTGGTTTGCAAAAAAATTTGCAATGTTTGACACATTTGCAAAGTGTTAACTCCACAACGGTTTTGGCAGACGAAGTAACACTTTTTCAGGTGAAGTGATGCAAATTTGCTGATGAAGTTACAACTTCTCCACAGCTTCACCTTAACTTTGCCTGACCTAACCTGAAAAACTGCCATTTCCCCAGGAAAATGTAAACTGTCAAAGTGGGCAATTTGTAATGTCATTTGTACATGTGAATTTTGCAACTTCGCCAGATCTTCACCAGCAAAGTAAAGTATTGCAGCTTCTCTAGTTATGTCTGACCAACCTGGTAGTGTTCTTTGACTGGGTTACAAGGGTGGTGGATGAGGAGCAGGCAGGAGATTTACTCAATTTTGGCAAAGCATTTGACTCAGTGCTGCAAAGGAGGCTGCTGAAGATCATACAGGACTATGGAGTAGTGAAGGATCTAATAAGATGGAAGGGAAACTGGCTTGGGAAGAGATAGCTGAAGGTGGTGATTGTCAAGGTCAAATCTTGTGTATCCCATCTTAACAGCATTTCAAGAATAATGCTCTCAAAACAGAGCTTTAAAAACTGTGTCTGCTTTGACAGTGACAGGGGTTAGGTTAGCACAAGTCAATATGGCTACCCATTGAGCTGTTAAGGCATACAATAAGAAGGAGTGAAGGAGCAACAAGTGAAGTAATTGGCTGAGCACTCCTTTGGTGAAATGGCTAAGAGACTGGCACCTGAAGCAGAGAAGGCACAAAGACTGAGGTGCTGTTCCTGGTTTCCCAATTGTTGTAGTGTATTTGTTTTTCTGTCCACCCCCCAAAAATGCTATTTTTTTATCCCGACTGTTGTTTCCTGAGTTCCCCCTCTAAGGTTCTCCCTGTCTCAAGTCCCTCCCTCCCCCGGAGTTGAGTGTATATATATTTTGGGGAGTGTGGGGCAATCCCTCCATAGCAGGGGGATACAGTGGGCAGAGCCCCCCAGCAAAATGATAAGTTTCAATCCCTTCTTCCACCATGGTAGACATCCTCCCTGTGGCTTTAAACCACTACCATTGGTGGTATTGTTGCATGCAGCATTTTAACTAGGCACTGTTATTGTTGGTGACATTTTTCTGTATGGTTCTTGACCATGTTATTATTGCAGATGGCATTTTGACCTAGTGCCCCAATCAGGGGATAGAGAGGTGACAAGTGCAGTGATGCAACTGTTAGTTCTGGGACCTGTCCATTATAATGCATTTAATCAGAAACAGAGAGGAAGACATACTGGTCAAAATGAGTGTCTTTGCAAATAACATTAAGCTTTCCTGCACAATGGATGGCAAAGAGGGGGTGAGGGAGCTGTGAAACATCCTGGAAAGGTTAGATAGATACACTAAAGTACTGCAGTTGAGATTAAACACCATTAAGTGATGCTGTTGCACATGAAACTATATGTAATCTGTACCCCAATGTACTTATCCTATGTTACTGGAATTGTAATATTTTGAATTTGCAATGTACAGTATATCCTTTTGCATAATGTATATCCTTTTATATGTGTCATCTGCATGGCCTGGTTCATGCCTGAAACTGTTCATGGGATCAGTCTGCCTACCCGACTAACAAATGAAATAAATAAATAAAAATAAAAAACAATGCACATAGGGAAGAATAAAGCTCAGTGTGCAATACCAGGTTGGGGGGGAGAGTCAGGTTGACCACTACTACTGAAGAAGGGGACCTAGTAGTCATCATAAGTGAGTCCCTCAAACCAGTTAGTGCAATAAGGACTACATTAAGTCAACAAGAATGTTGGGTGCATTGGTAGGGGTTTCAGTAGTAGGAGAAAATAAATGATATTACCCCTGTATAGGTCAGTGGTACAACCCCATCTGAAGTATTGTGCAAAGTTCTGTAGTCTGCTTCTGAGGTAGGACAGAGATAGATTGGAGTCAGTGCAGTGAAGGGTCACCAAAACGATTCAGGGTGTACAGTGTAGATCCTTTAAGGAGCAGCTGGAGACCCCCCATATATGTATATGTATATGTGTGTGTCTATATATATATATATGTATATATATATATAAAATGACAAAAACACTTTTTTTAATGCATCAGTTACCGTTGTTCCACAGTGACAAAAGTGAGGAAATTCAGTGTTAGGGTTGCCACCCCTTGCACTCCACACCAACCCAGTCCCCACCAACAGGCATTGGGGTGTGTGTTGGGGTCATCGGCCCTAACTCTCACCCCATTCCATGTGTAAGTAAGCTGAGGTGGTGCAGTGTAGGGAATGGGGTGAGAGTTAGACCAATGACCCAACACACGCCCGATGCCTGTTTGTGGGATGGGGTGCTTGTGAGGTGCAAGGGGTGGCAACCTTCACACCAAATTTCCTCACTTTTGTCACCATGGAACAACCCTAACTGATGCATTAAATGGATTTTTTTGCCATGAATTTCCCTTCTTTTTGAGAATGTGCACTACAAATAGTGAATGGAATGTGGTGGTAGGAGGGCCCCATTATCCCAACCATATGATTATTTGTTACTTCAATGCACAAAGGCTGTATGACCAACTGAAATGAAAATTGGTAAATGAAGACATGTGCCATAGCACACCGTGTGTCCAGAATTTTGTGTACATCCATTCAACGATCGCACAGCGGCATGAGCAAACAATGTAACATACACAGTTCAGCAACTGTAAGTGCCAGTGACCTGAATCTTGGCACAATAAAAGATGAAATACAAATATTTGTACATTCCAAATGCCAGGTAAATCAGACATATGGTTCAGAAGTTACTGAAGCATAGTGAACCAAATTGCCATTTGTCAGAGTGGCATAATTCTGCACCTGTTAATGTTTTACACATGAAAGCACTGCAATGCACCTCCAAGTCATTAGGGCTACTTACACTATAAATTTAAAGGCAGTAGCACCATGCAGAACACTATGCGCAAAACGTTAACTGTGTCACGCAGTATCTCTGCAGTGAATTACTTTTCAAACATGTGAACAGCATAATTCACATCTCCAGGGCATCCGCTCAACAACCTCCAAATTTCATGTGAAAAGACCAAACTATTCCAGAGATATTCAATTTCTATGTTTCTTAACCTTTAAGAAGTCTTCCAACTCAACATGGCAGAAATTGCTGCTGAAAATGCACTACAATGGCAGACTCCGAAGCGGGGAAATGTCAAATGGCCATTACTCTGGAACAGAACAACATTTTTTCACCAAACAAAAAATGGCACATTCCTTGAACAAAGGTCTTTCTAGCTGTCAAGATTCAGACCAATCAACCACCCACCGGCTGTGATATGTGTCACAGAAGACAGTGCAGAAAAATAGAGAAAACATTATGTTTTGCACTGCACTAAGCAAATGCAAAAACACAAACGATAATGTTAACACAAACGGTGATGGAAACAGTGAGGTAAAATAAAATAGTAATGCTAAGTATAAAGCAAATGCAAGCACAAACTGAAACACATATGGTGATGCAAATGTCAATGATAACACAAACAGTAACAGAAAGACAAATGCAAAAGTTAATGAAAACAGAAATGGTAATGCAAACGGTAATGTAAACGCTCACGGCAACAGAAACACAAATGGTAATGAAAACGCAAATGTTAATGCAAATGCTAATGCCAACGGAAATGCAAACGGTAATGAAAATGGAAATGGTAACACAAACACAAACAGAAATGCAAACAGTAACAGCAATGGTGATGCAAAAGGAAACAGTAACGCAATCAACAACAGAAATGCTACAGAAAACACTGACACTAAGGTCAACAGAAATGCAAACAGTGATGAACATGCAAACAGTAACGGTAACAGTGTTGGAAATGCAAATGGTTATGGTAACACAAACGGTGATGACAAAGGGAACACTAACAGAAATGGAAACGCAAACACAAGCGCATATGGAAACGCAAATGGCAACGAGCACGGTCACGGTAACTCAATTGGAAATGCAAATGCTTAAGGCAACACAAACAATGACACCAAAGGAAACCAAAATGCAAATGGAAATGCAAAAGCCAGCACATACGCAAACGCAAATGGTAACGCGCTTGGTCACGGTAATGCAATTGGAAATGCAAACAAGTACGTTAAAAGCAACGATAATGCCAAAGGAAACACAAATGCAAATGGAAACGCAAACAGAAATGCATACACAAATGGTAATTCACATGGTGATGAAAAAGGAAACACAAACAAAGCAGTAATGGAAACGCAAATGGCAACAGTAATGCAAACGCAAGTGCAAACACAAACGCAAAGGGTAACACACATGGTGACATACATGGAAATGCTAATGCTACTGCAAATGGTAACAAAAACGCAAGTGGAAACGTTGACTGAAACAATAAAGCAAACGCACCCAGTTTGTTTACCAAAAAGGTGCATTCTGAAGCACAGTGAATACAAGGAATGTATTCATAGTAATGGCCCTCGGAGCAGAAAATGAACACTAGGAATACTAAATTGCTTATATGTCAGGAACCGTATGACATAGAAAAAAAATGTATATTCCATATGATTTATGACTTTCCCAGCTAGTTTTGTACCTAGCTCCCTTGTGGAGGGCCTAAGCATTTTTCTGATGAAAAGTCTGTATCTCGAAGCATTTCCGAAATACGGGCCCCGAAAGGCGCGGCAGACTCCGTAATGTTAGTCTATGGGAAAAAGTGTAAACTTTGGAGAACCCTATCTTTGCATCCCTGTAATATTTTGTCACCAAACCCCCAAAAGCCACATCTGTGGGATGTTGACTTTCTTCCCTCCAAATTTCAGCACAAAATACCAAACTGTTCTTTTGTAGCAGGGTGGCAAAGAATTCCTGTTATTTTGGCCATAGTGTTGCAAAGCAGTGTCACAGATCAAGACATTTTTGCAAAAAAAAATCATGAAAGTGTAGAAAGTGCGACACTACAGGTTTACAAGAATTTCAAATATATATTTATGGGGTGTTTAACCCCCCAACAAAGACATGGCTAGCATTCTCATGGTCCGACTAGGTGAACACAAAAAGAATTGTGTCCCTAGAGGGTCCCAAATTTAAATGCCAAGCATTTCTGTGACCACCAACTGAAAAAAAAATTGCTGACTCACAACACTCCAGGGGTCATTTGCGACAATAAAAACTATATTTGCGACACTGTCGAACTTTTTGTTAACTTTCCCCATTGTCTATAATGGGAAAATTCTTTTTTGAATAACTTTTGAACTGTTTAATATATTTTCACAAAATCTTTGAAAGGCACATCAGGAACCCCGGCTGCATATTCCCTGAGGGTTTTGGACCAGTCGTGCAAACCGTATGACCTGTAGGTACGAGCAAAGAATGTGCAAAAAAGTGAGATCCAGAGACCTATAGTTCTGCTCCATGCTTTCCAAATTTCAGCCAAATCCGTCATAGGGTGGAAAAGTTATTAAGCTGACAAATTTCACTCTTTAACCTTAAATGGGGTACTTAACCCTAACTATAGTGGCACTATCGTGCCACTATAATATATTATAGTGGTGCGGTCGCACCACTATAGTTAGGGTTCAGCGATCACTTACATAGAAAAGTCAAAAGTTTGGGCATTAATAACTTTGGACCCATTCAACGGATTTGCCTGAAATTTGGAATGTGCAGTGGGGCATGGAAGATCTCTTGATTTGCCAAATTGAGTTTTGGTCAGACTTATGGGCTTTGCATATGAAAACGCTGCAAAATGCAAAATTATCCATTTTTGGGGCAGCTTTTGGGATTTTGGATGTGGCCCTGCATGGTCATTGTGTGGTGTTCCACTCTGTAACATGGCTCATTTGAAAGAGATTCACTGACCAAACATGCCGCTTTTTGTTTGGTGAAAAAATATTGAGGCATTCAAAAGTTATAGCACTTTTAATTTCCCATTATAAGTCAATGGGAAAATTTATATGGTTACTTTGTGAATAAAGAATGTGGTTTTGGCCATCTGGTCCCTCCTCATGATCAAAGAATTTTCAGGCTCACAGTCAAAGATTCTTTGATCCTGAGGGAGGGATTAGATGGCCAGATTTGGAGGGACCATATAGCCCAATTCTAACAACTTTTAAAATTAAATATCTCAGGAACAGTTTGGTCTTTTAACTTGAAATTTGGAGGGTTTTGAGGGGATGTCCCATAAATGTGAATTATGGTGCTCAGGTGTCAGAACATACATTCATTGTGGAGATATGGTGTGGTGCAGTTTACGTTTTGTGGACAGCGTTTTGCATTGTGGTAGTGGCTTGAAATTTATAGGGTAGCTAACCTTACTGCTATGGACGTACTTTTTAGTTGTTAGGTGTGTAAAATGTAAACAGGTGCAGAAATCTGCTACTCTGACCAATGAAAATCTCAAACTTTAAAATGTTATATCTCAGACACAGTTTGGTCTTTTAAATTGAAATTTGCAGGGTGTTGAGGGGATTTCCTGTACATGTGAATTAAGGCATTCAGGTGTTGGAAAACTAGGTTGCTGCAGAGATATTGCATGACACATTTACATTTTGCGTATAGCGTTTTGCATTGTGATACGCACTTTTAATGTTAAACCTCACATTTTGCACGTTAATAACTTTGCAACCATTCAACGGATTTGCACAAAATTTGGAACACGCAGTTTGGTTGGCAGATCTCTTGATTTGCTAAATTTAGTTTCAGTCGGACATACAGTTTTTGCTCAATGAAGTGCCAAAAAAATGCACTTTTCACCACTATTGTGCATTTAATGTCCGTGGCGCTGTGTGGACACCATTTGTGCTTTTGGTCTGAATCCTAGGATGTAGAAAGAGCGTGGGCCAAGCATTAATCTGTTCAAAAGTTATTATAATTTGAAATTCCCATTATATCCTATGGGAAAATGTATATGTACTGTATTTTTGGAATGTTAACGAGAAAGACCAGATGGCCCAAATTGAGATGACCATATCTCAATAACAGTTTGTTTTTTTTTACTTGAAATTTGCAGGGCATTGAGGGGATGTCATAGAGATGTGAACTATGCTGTTTAGGTGTTGGGGAAATAATTTGTTGCAGAGATATTTAATGATGTAATTGACATTTTTCCCATAGGATTGCATTGCAGCCTGTGTCATGACTTTTGGTGCCGTTATCGCGGAAACAAAGCAAGAAACAGACTTTTGGCTACAAATGGCATAGGTCACCTTTAAGTGATCTAGCCATTGGAAAAAGACTTGACATTGTAGAGTCAGCCTGCAGTGGAATTTTGTTTGTACGTTGCACGTGTCATGAGATATTGTGAAAGTACTGTCACAAGGGTTGAAAGAGTGCCTGTCCAGTGCTTTTTGATGCCCATAGCTCAGAAACGATGTGAGATATGGGTATGGTCTGTGATTGTGGCATAATCTTCTTACTATCATGGTTACAATGACACTTGAATTGTTTTTCTAGCTGTTATGGTTCCCAAGATATGGACACATTACTGTTACAAGCATTTGGTGGCCACTAGGAATGCTGCATGGCTCTGTAGCTATGCATACGTGGCAGCGCAAGCCCACAGGGCCCACGCTCATTCCGATGTATTTTGTTATGCAGAAATGGGCAAGCTGGTGGGAGCATGGGGCCCTCTCCCACCAGAGTGGTTATTATTATGGTAGCAAGGTAGTGCTACCATAATTAGGGTTGAGTAGCCCTTTTAAGGTTAAAGGGTGAAACTTTGCACCTTAATAACTTTGCCACTGTTCAATGGATTTGCCTGAAATTTGTAGGCTTGGGGTGTAACCGTAGATCTTGGGATCTGCCAACTTTCGTGCTGGTCTGATATACGGCTACGGAGTTATTAAGCGACATCCGTGTGCATATTTACTTTTTTTTGTGGATTCTTTGCTCATGCCTACAGGTCACACGGTTTGCATGACCAGTACAAATACTTCAGGGAACGTGCAGACAGGGTCCCTGATGTGCCTTTTGAAGATTTCATGAAAAAATATTAAACGGCACGAAAGTTATTCAATAAACAAGTTACCATTATAAGTCAAGGGGAAAAGTTAACAAAAAGCTAAACACTTTCGCAAATGCACTTTTTAGTGTCACAGATGGCCCTAGTAGTGTCATGAGTCAACCATTTTTTTTTCAGTTACTGATCACAGAAATGCTTGGCTTTTAAAATTGGGACCATCTAGGGACATAATTATTTTTGTGTTTACCTATTCGAGCCCTGACGATGTTAGCCATGTCTTTATTTTGGGGTTAAACACCCCAAAAATATGTTTTTCAAATTTCTGGAAAAAGTAGTGTCGCACTCACGACACTTTCGCAAATTTTGCGAAAGCTTTCACAAATCACGACACTACTTTTCCAGACTATGGCCAAAATGACAGGAGTTCTTTGCCACCCTGCTGCAGAAGAACAGTTTGGTCTTTTGTGCTGAACTTTGGAGGGAAGGCAGCCAACATCTCACAGATGTGTCTTTTGGTGCATTGGTGAAAAAATATTGCACAGATGCAAAGTTACATTACTCCAAAGTTGATGTTTTTTCCCATAGACTAACATGGTGGTGTACGCCGCGCCTTTCAGGCTTGTATCTTGAAAATGGTGTGAGATATGGAATTTTCATCATGACAATGCATAGCCCTATGGACTACTCATTCAACAAAAATGTTACCAGGAAAATCATGAATCATGTGAAATTTTTTTTTCAACGTCGTATGGTTACTGAGATATAAGCAATTTAATATTCCAGCACCTCAATTTCGGCTCCGAGGCCCATTATTACAGTATGCATACATTCTTTGTACACACTGCGTTTCTCTATGCAGCTGTTGGGGGAAAAACAGGGTATGCACTTCTGTTAATGTTACAGTTACTGTTTCCACTTGCATTTACGTAGCTGTGTGCATTACCGTTACTGTGTACATCACTATGTGCGTTACCCTCTGCATTCTAGTTTGCACTTGCATTTGTGTTACTGTTACCATTTGTATTTCCACTACTGTTTGTGTTTGCATTTCGCTTTACATCACCATGTGCATTGCCATTTGTTTTACGGCAGCCCTTTCGTTTGCGTTTGTCTTTCGTTTTGCATCTTCATTGCTGTTACTGTTACCATTTATGTTTCCTATTGCATTACTGTGCCCATGTGCATTATGGTTTGCGTTTCCATATGTGCTTGTGTTTCCTTTTGTATTTCTGTTTCCTTTGACATTCTACATTCCACGAGAGCAAGATGGCGGCGGTGTACGTGAGCTGCCTGAGCTGTGTCCATTTCTCTGAGCTCTAAAGATGTTTTAAATAATTTTTTTTAGTTTGTTTTGATTTTGTTTTTATTTACACTGTCCGTTCTGTCTGCTTATTTGTCTGTGTTTGTGCTGGAACAAGTCTTGCATTACGGCATCACGGTCGTGATAGTGACCGATATTAACTTTAAACTTTTTGTCGCTTTTAACATATTCCCCCAAGAAAACCATGGGTATCGTGAAGCAGCTCCAGGATCTTCTGTAGACTTTGGAGGGAAGTTTTGCGATTTTGGAGCTTAGTACACTCCCTCAGGAAATCGTGGATTTTGTGGGGCAGCCCTGAACTCAGTGGACTTTGGAGGGGAGTTTGTGCCTCAGAGCCCTGTGATTCTCTCTGTTGGTGCTTTTTAGTGCACTCTTTAAAGAAATTGCAGATGCAGTGGAGTGCTTTGGAATTCAGAGGGGAGTTTGCGACTTCGGAGCTTTGTGATTTCTAGAAACATATCCCTGGGACTGTAGATTTTGGTCTGTGAGTGGAATCCTTTTTTGTCTGCTTCTTATTGCGGTGGAAGCATATTGAAATATCAATGTTAGAAGTTGTTTTTTTCTGCTTGCCTGGAATTATTATTGGGGAGGCGAGAGTGCTTGGAGTCCAGGGGCAGTAAATGGAAGATTTTTTGATTTCCACCTGGATGTGTTGAGATTACTTGCTTGGCATACTGAGGATGGAAAGAAGCATCTTCTCCCCCTGAACTTTTAGGTAGATGCTCCTTTCCTCTTGGTGTGGATTATTTACAGGGTTTTGGGCTGTTTGGGGAGGAGCTGCAGGGATTTGAACCGGAGGGCTCTTTTCCCTGTGGTTGTTGTTGGGGGGAACTTAATGGCTGGTGGGTGGCTGGGGTTATGGATTACCCTCCTGGAGCAGCCTGCTACCCTTGTGAGTTTTACACTCCTGTGGGGGGGGATTGCATTCTGCCATTTGGGCCATGGCTCCTGAGTAGGGATCGTGGCTGAATTTTGGGTTGTGCTTTAGTGGGAACTCCTGGGGGCTATATGGTGGTGGTGATCCCTTTTGTGGGGGTTCCTAAGGTTTCTCTGGGGAGGGAGCAATTGCTTCCCTCCCAGGGCCCTATTACTGA
The DNA here is from genome assembly GCA_016271365.2 of Neoceratodus forsteri. NCBI lineage: Eukaryota > Metazoa > Chordata > Ceratodontiformes > Ceratodontidae > Neoceratodus > Neoceratodus forsteri. The sequence continues at coordinate 196,431,429 of JADMNL010000022.1, read as the reverse complement.
GCACAGTCCCTCAGCTTGACCCTGACTTTGGTTCTTGGCCTGTGTATTGGAGTGTTTCCTGGAAAGGACTGAAGAAAAACTGGTCTCTGGGAGGAATTATTTGGAGACTAGATTAGGAGGGGGTGAGAGCCCCTCTTGCTACCTCTAAAGGTTCTTTTGTTTGAAAATCCTCATTTGTTTTTAGACACTGCTTTACCAAGACTATAGCGAGACTTGCATTTCTTGATTTTGCCCTAGAATTGAGGGAGGGTGAGAGCCTCTCTTGCTCCAAATATGCAGAAAGTTCTGGACATTCTTGGACATTTGTTTATTTGGAAATTATTTATTTGGATATTTTTATTTTGTTTGTTTGATTTAATTTGTTTTTATATTTTATTTGGTTTAATTTGGGTTGTTCATATTTTTGTTTTGTTGGGTTTAGTTGTGTGGGCGTTGGGTTTTTAATATGTGAAGAGGGCCTGCCACCATAGTTGCACACTTTTCATCCTCTGCTCTTCACGCCCTCCACCCTTTCTCCCTCTTGCCATTACAGTTGACAACTTACCAGTGCTGTAGAGTGCTGGGGATTGTGTGGAGAGGGAGGAAGGGTTTTGGGGGTAGCAAACAATGGAGGACAATTGAGCGGGTACATTGTATTGGGGTAGTGGAAACCAGAAGACGCCCTGGGGCAAAATGAATTCTGGATCGAGGTCATTCTTGCCTGGTTTCCATACCTAAGGACACCATTACTATTGATGGTACTGGGCAAGTGGTCTGTACCACTCCTGAGACCCGTCCAACCCGGGCAGTGTTGTGCAATGCCAAATCCATAAGAAATAAGACTGCAGTTATTGCAGATCTTGTGGAGTCTGTGGATCTGGCTTGCATTACCAAAACCTGGCTGGACAAAAATGCTGGTCCAGTTTTGGAGGCAGCAGTTCCAGCTGAGTACTCGGTGTTACACCACCTGAGGCTGGACTGTGGATGGGGTTGCAGTCTGTTTCAAGACTGAACTGGACCTCACAAGTGTTCCAATTGAGGGGGCTGAGTCCTTTGAGTGTACTGTAGTGGCAGGTGTGGGTCGTAGAATTGTTCTCATTTACCATCCACCAGGTGATGAGAAACATTTTCGACAGGAAGTAGCTGATTTCTTCATTGTCATGGCATTTGAGTCATCCAGGCTGATGGTCCTAGGTGATTTCAATGCCTGGGTCAATGACGAACTCTCGCAGTTTGGACAACACTTCCTCCAATTAATGACATCTTTGGGGCTCACACACGTGGTTACTTCTGCCACTCATAAGAGTGGTCACTCCTTGGACTTGGTTTTCCTCCTGGTAATTGAGGCCTCTGATGTGGGGGTGGAACCCATCAGTTGGTCTGATCATTACACTGTGGGGTTCAGTTTTTGCACATTCCCTTGTAGGCCTACTCCTGTGGAGATGGTTAGGTACCGCTCTTTGTGAGATGTTAGCTCCATGGGCCTGGCAGTGGTGCTTGACCTATCAGAATTTTCTGGAGTGAACGATGATCCAGATGCCTTGGTGTTGGCTTATGATAGGGCCATCCCTCAGCTATTGATCAAATTGCTCCTGTCCGCATTCATCCTCTCCCCTCTTTGACCTCGGTCTCCATGGATTGATGGGACTTTGAGGGAGATGCAGTGACAAGGATGAAGGTTAGAGTGTCATTGACAGAGAACTGCCCTTGATGCTGACTATCTTAGACTGATGGAACACTATCAACTCTATCATTCTGCAATCTCTCATAAGAAGGTAGAGTCCCTGTCCGGGGAGATTGTGGTTGCTCAGAAACATAGAAACATAGAAACATAGACTTTGACAGCAGATAAGGACCGCTAGGCCCATCTAGTCTGCCCATTTCCCTACCTACAGGATAGGCCGCAGATCCTAGTTAACCAACAGCCTTTATCTTCCTGCCCCCTACAAGAATTGCCTTATGTCTGTCCCATGCATTCTTGAATTCTCCCACAGTTTTAGACCCTATAACTTCCTCAGGAAGGCTGTTCCATGCATCCACTACCCTCTCTGTGAAATAATACTTCCTCACATTGCCCCTGGAACCGCCCTCCTTCTATCTTTAAATTGTGTCCTCTTGTTCTTGTAAGTCTCTTTTTCTGAAAGATGCTACCCTCTTGGACTTTGTTGATTCCCTTGAGGTACTTGAAAGTTTCTATCATGTCCCCCCTCTCCCTTCTTTCCTCAAGGGTATACATATTAAGCTCCTTTAGTCTCTCCTCATATGGCTTCTGTTGCAGACCCTGCACCATTTTAGTTGCCCTCCTCTGTATTGCCTCTATCTTGTCTATGTCCTTGCGGAGATGGGGTCTCCAGAACTGGACATAGTATTCCAGATGGGGTCTCACCAACTGTCTGTACAGAGGGATAACAACTTCCTGTTTTCTGCTGCTGATGCCTCTCCCTATACATCCCAGTATACCCCCGGCTTTCCCTACTGCCTTCTCACATTGCTTGCTAACCTTAAGGTCATCTGATATGATTACCCCCAGGTCCCTTTCCTGTTTTGTTGTTGTTACTACCTCCCCACCCATTGTGTATTCTTCCCCTGGGTTCTTGTTTCCCAGGTGCATTATTTTGCACTTTTTTGCATTGAATCCTAGCTGCCATACGTCTGACCATTCCTCCAACCTTGCCAAGTCCCTTTCATCCTTTCCACGCCTCCTGTGTATCAACCCTGTTGCAGATCTTGTGGCATCTGCAAAAGGCATACTTTTCCTTCCAGTCCCTCTGCAATGTCACTGATGAAGACATTAAAAGGACTGGACCCAATACTGAACTCCTGCGGTACCCCACTAGTAACCGACCTTCTTCAGAGTGGACCCATTTACAAATACCTTCTGTGTCCTGTTGTCCAGCCAATGTTTTACTCAGGCTACCACCCTGGGACCCACTCCCAGGCTGGTTAATTTGACTATCAATCTTTTGTGTGGGACTGTGTCAAATGCCTTGCTAAAGTCTAGGTAGGCCATGTCCACAGCCCCTCCCTGGTCTACTACTTTGGTCACCCAGTCAAAGAAATCTATTAGATTTGTCTGACATGACCTTCCCACTGTGAACCCATGCTGCCTTGGATCCTGTGCTCCACTGACCTCTAGGTACTCAACTATTCTTTCCTTCAGAAGTGACTCCATCACTTTCCCTACCACAGAGGTCAGACTGACAGGTCTGTAGTTTCCTGCCTCTGTCTTGGTCCCACTTTTGTTAAGGGGAATCACATCCGCCTTCCTCCAGTCCTCGGGTACCACACCATCCTCCCATGATTTATTAAAAAGAGTAGCCAGTGGTTTCACTAGTTTCTTCCTTAATTCTTTTAGAATTCTGGGGTGAATTCCATCAGGACCCATTGCTTTGTCCACCTTCAGTTTTAGGAGTTCTTGAAGAACCCTTTGTTCTGTGAAAGGACTGGGATCGACCCCCTATCAAGAGTGCTTCTGTTAATTGGATTAGGCACTTCCCTCCTCTTTAGGAATACTGAGCAGAAATATTCATTCAGTATTCCTGCTTTTCACTGTCCCTCTGCCCACCCACCATTCATTCTATTCAGCCTCACTATCCTCCTTTGTCTTTCTCACGCCGCTGATGTACCTATAAAAGGTTTTATCCCCTTCTTAACTGAGTTGGCTATCTTTTCCTCAGTTTGGGCTTTGCTATTCTGACTTCCTCCCTGCTTCTTTCTGCCTTAATTGGTACAGCTCTCTGTCCTGCTCCTTCTGTGTTTCCTTATACTTCTGGAATGCTATCTTTTCTTCCTGACTTTCACAGCCACCTCTCTTGAGAACCATAGTGGCTTTTTCTTTCGCTTTGATTTGTTTATTTGCTTCACACAAGGCTTGTTGCGCCTGTGATGGCAGTTTTGATAACCCCATTGTTGCTCCACAGCTCCTTCTAGCCTGTTTGCTAGTGCTTTCTGAGGCACTCCATCTTGCCAAAGTCAGCCCTCCTAAAGTCCAGTACCCTCACTTTTGTATGGCTTGACTCTGTAGCTGAGTTTAACGTGAACCACACTGTTTGATAGTCACTTGTCCCCAGATGGCAACCTACTTCTAGATCTGAGATCCTCTCACTGCCCCCATTTGAGAGTACGAGGTCTAAGATTGCTCCCTCACGAGTGGGTTCCGAAACTAGCTGTCTAATGCCTGCCACCTGTAGGGCATCAAGAATGGCCCTGCTCTTGGATGTGGCTGCAGCAAATGTGCTCCAGTTAACATCTGGCATATTCAGGTCTCCCATCAACAGTATCTCCCTTTCTCTGCCATTCTAAGAATTCCTTCCATCATATCCTTGTCCATTCCTTCCCTGACATGGGGGTCTGTACAACCCCGTAGTGGATTGTGGTGCCCTTTCCAGTCTCCAAGGTGACCCACAGTGCCTCCTCTCCTCCCTGTTTACTCTTTTGTTCAGTTGCTTTTATCCCTTCCTTTACATAGAGAGCTACTCCTCCCCCTCTTCTCCCCTGCCTGTCTCTCCTGTTGGTTATGTACCCTGGTTTGTTAACATCCCAGTCATGGTTCTCTGTGTACCATGTTTCTGTGACTGCTACGATATCCAGGCATCCTCTTCCATTAAGGCCACCAGCTCAGGGAGCTTGTTGCCCAGACTACGGGCATTGGTACTCATTACCCTCCATTTCCTGATGGCCTTACCCCCTTTTGCCCCATCCCTGTCCTTCTTGCCTTTGTCACTTTCTCCATTTACCCCTGCCCTTCTCCCTATCAACACCTCTGTGTTGGTGTTTGCCACACTTACTACTGTGATTGTTTGGGGCTAGGATTTTCCTGCTCCTTTCCAGTGCCTCTCCCCTTGGCTAGTTTAAAAGCTTGCCAATGAAGCATTTAAACCTATCACCTAGGATCCTGGTTCCCCCCTGGACAGATGCAGCCCATCATGCCAGTATAGGCTTGCATCACCCAGGTGGACCCCAGTCCCAATGAAGCCAAATCCCTGAGCTCCACACCAGTTTTCAACCACTGATTGAATCCCATGGCACGGAACACCCTAGCCTCTCCTATGCCATAGATGGGTAGCACCTCCGAGAAGGTTACCGCTGCTACTTGACTCAAGGCCCTCCCCAATTCCACAAACTCTTCCTGCACTTTTTAATCCTTTCTTTGCCAGGTCATTTGTCCCTAGGTGGAAAATGACATCCAGCTCCCTCCCCTGTGCAGCTGCTCCGGCAATACTGAGGATTCGCTCCCTGTCCCTCCAAGCCATGGTGCCAGGCAGGCACCTTACCTCCCTCTCCCCTTCCTTGCCCAGTTCTACCTTCCTAACAATGGAGTTCCCCACCAGGAGTTGTTTCCTTCCCCTGCAGGGTCCCCTACCACCCTTCTGTTGGTCTCGTTTGTGGAGGTTTCAAGCATCCTCCTTGGTCTCCACTGTAGGTGCCTCCATAGAGGAACCACACTTTGCCAGAATGGCATATGAATTGTGGAGAGGTACAACTGGAGAGATATGCCTCTGTTCCACCACCCTCACCCTCCCTGAGCCCACTGTGGTCCAACCACTCCTCTTTCTTGGCAACCTCTGAGGCAACAGCAGAGGCACTGGTGGTCCCTGGATGGAAGAGGAGGTCCCACAAATCCTGGCCAACTCAGTCTGGAGATGAGCAACCTCCTCCCTCAGCCTAGAGAGGTGCCTGCAGATGGGACAACACCGCATCCTCCAGAATATCTCCCGGAAGACTGCTGCTCCACAGCCACTGCACTGCACCACTCCAATCATGTCTTATTTCTGACCCCTTAACTGTTTGCAATCCCTACTCTTTCGTCTGTTTTTTTCTCTCTCTCTCCTTACTTTCTGCCTGTGTGCCCTTTAAGCTCCTGATTGACCTGTTCTGAGACAAGAATATCCTATATTTCTCAGTAGACCACTTACTTGTTCAGAGGCAGACCTCCAGCAGCTAGAGGGGGGACGGAGAGCTACTCTTGCCCCTTCTAGGATGGTGGGTCCTTGGTGGTTCTGTGATCACTCACTTCCTGCCCCTAAACCAGAAGTTCCTGTTGTCAGTCAAATCCTGTACCTATAAAAATAGAACTAGCTTTGGGTGGAGGGGTGGAGGGAAGGGAAGGAGGGCAATATAGTCCCAGCAGAGAAGTTCAGTCACACAGCAGTCCTTTCTCTTGGTGTCTTCTGCCTAGCTATTAGCAGAATCTTTCTAAGGCAGTCTTTAAATGTAGCTTCCTTCTAGCTAAGCCACTCCCCCTACTTACCAGATCTTTCTACAAGTAATTTAAACCTCACAGCAGTTAAGTCCTTTCAGTCACCGGAGATTTACACCTAGATGACTTTTCAGTTACCCATTCAGTTCAGTTAACCCAAACACACACTTTTTTTTGTTTTTGTTTTGTGTGTTAGTTTTTTACCCTAAATTAAAGGTCCAAATACAAAAGTTCTTCTACTTTAGTCCCAGAAGAGAAGTTCAGTCACACAGCAGTCCTTTCTCTTGGTGTCTTCTGCCAGAACCGACCAGCTCAGCTTTTTTGAACTGTTGAGAGACTGTGCAACCCAGCCTGTCTTCAGGTTCGGAAAGCCTTTTCACAAATACAGTGTGATGAGCTTGCTCTCTCCTTTGCAAATAATGTGGCTGACATCAGGACAGAGCTCCAGCCTGCTTCCTCTATGGGAGAAGCTACTGATCTGCATTTGGTCACATCCTCCGGTCACTCCTGGAGTTCCTTTGACTGGCCTGAGTTCATTGATGTCATGAGGATTGCCCATAGTATGCACCCTACTTGCTGTAGTTTGGATCCAGGTGCGACTTCCCTGATAAAGGGTTGTCTTGATATCATTGGCCCTGTCATAGTACAGATAGTCTGGTGCTCCTTGGATATGGGTGAGTTTCCTAGCTCCCTGAAGGAGGTGGTTGTGACACCCCTCCTGAAGAAAGCTTCCTTCGACCCAGGCTGCTTTGTTAACTACAGACCGATCTCTAATCTCCCCTTAGTTGGGAAGATTATTGAGAAAGTAGTGGCTGCACAATTGGAAAACCATTTACCCATCCACGACATCTATGAGCCGCTCCAGTCTGGTTTTTGAAAGAGGCTTAGTACCAAGACAGCACTGGTTCAGGTGCTCAATGATTTCCTGATGGCTAGAGATCAGAAGAATCATTTCATCCTCATTCTTCTTGATCTCTCATCAGCCTTTGGCACTGTGGACCATGGGGTACTTCTCACACACCTAGGGTTCATCTGTGGCCTGTTAGGTACAGTCCTCAGATGGTTTAGCTCTTTCCCCACTGACAGAACTCAGAGAGTGGGGTAGGGACAAAATTATTCCCGCCTAGTCTATCTGTCATGCGGAGTTCCCCAGGGCTTGGTGTTGTCCCCCAAGTTGTTTGCAGTGTATATGCTTCCCCTTGGAGACATTGTAAGAAGGTATGGGATGAGCTTTCACTGCAATGCAGATGATACCCAGCTGTACCTATCTTTTGCACCTGACCAGGATAGAGCTCTCTCGGTCTTTAATAGCTGCCTCACTGAAATCCAGTGCTGGATGAATTCAAGCTGGCTGAAGTTGAACTCAGAGAAGATGGAGGTAATGGTTGAGGACACGGGTAGTAGGGTAGAGGGGGTGGGAGTTGGTTTTCTCTTAGGTTTATTTCTGGGAGGTGTCCAGCTCCCCACCTCTGAACGGGTGCAGAACCTGGGGGTGATTTTTGACAGTGAGCTGACACTTCGTTTACGGGTGTCAGCAGTTGTCAAACTCTCCTTTTACCATCTTTGGAACATCGCCAGGATTAAGCACCTTGTTCCGCCACGAATTTGCCAACGTTGGTCCACGCCTTTGTGTCCTCATGCCTTGATTATTGCAACTCCCTGTATCTAGAGCTTCCTGGAGTTGATATCTGCCACTTGCAGCTGGTACAGAAAGCTGCGGCCCAGTTATTGACAGGTATGTCTCGTGCCTGTCATATTTCGCCGGTGCTGTGTGATCTGCACTGGCTGCCAATTCAGTGGTGGATCACCTTTAAAGTTGGTCTTTTGACTTACAAAGCCCTACACGGACAAGGTCCAGACTACTTGAAAGAGCTTTTGGTTCCCTACTGCCCTAAGCAATCTTTCCGCTCGGCAGACGAGGGGTTGCTAGAGATTCAGAAGGTTTCTTTAAAATCTTTGGGTGCTCATGCCTTTATGTATGCTGCTCTGACCCTCTGGAATTCTCTATCCCATCCGCTTCATCAGTGTGTGTCGGTGGAGGAATTTAAAAAGGCCAAGAAGACCTATTTGTGGTCAAAGATTTATTTTAATTAATATTGTGATTTTAGGAGCTCAGATTATTATGTATTGGTTTTATTTATTATGTTGCTAGATATTGTAAGGCACCTTGAATTTAGAAAGATGCAATATAAATAAAGCTTTATTATTATTAAAGCTTTATTTAATATTATTATCGTTGCTGTTACCGTTACCATTTGCGTTTACTATTGAGGTAATGTGTCTGTGCTCGTTACGGTTTGTGTTTACTTACGCGTTTGCATTCACATTTACATTTCTGTTTCCTTTGGCGTTATTGTTCATGTTAACTTTACCATTTGCATTTACAATTGCGGTACCGTGCCCGTGCACGTTACCGTTCGCTTTTATGTGCACGCTTCCATTCGCGTTTTCGTTTATGTTCCCTTTTGTGTTCTTTTTGCTGTAACACTTAACATTTGCATTTACAATACCAGTGCCATCACTGTGCGCATTACCAGTTGTGTTTTCATATGCGCTTGTGTGTCCGTTTGCGTCAGTGTTCGCTTTTGTGTCACTTTACGCTTGCATTTCTATTAACGTTTGCTTTACCATTTATGTTTGCTTTACCATGTGCGTAACCATTGCTGCTTGTGTTTGCTTTGCAGTTCCTGTTACTATGTAACAAGACATCACGTGGTGGGAGCATGGGGCCCACCACCACCACATTCCATTCACTATTTATCATCCTCATTCTCAAAAAGAAGGGAAATTAGAGGCAAAAACTCAGTTTAATGCATCAGTTAGGGTTATTCCATAGTGACAAAAGTGAGGAGATTCGGCTTTAGGGTTGAAAGCCCTCTGACCCTCCCACCCACTCAACCGGCATCGGGTGCTGCTAGTCATCGGTCCCACTCTCACCCCATTCTTCTATATCTCTGCTTGTTTACACATGTGATGGGGTGAGAGTTAAGGCTGATGACCCCAATATGCATCCTGATGCCAGTTGGGGGGGCGGGCTGGTGGCATCCAAGGGGGGCTTTCAACCCTAACACCGAATCTCTTCACTTTTGTCACTGTGGAACAACCCTAACTGATGCATTAAACAGAGTTTTTGCCTCTAATTTATACACATATATATATATATATATATATATATATATATATATATATATAGATATATATACCTGTATATATATATAAAATATATATATAAATATATCTATAAATATATATATATATATACTGTGCTACCATAGTTAGGGTTGAGTACCCCTTTTAAGGTTAAATGGTGACATTTTGCACTCTAATAACTTTTCCACTGTTCAATAGATTTGCCAGAAATTTGGAAGCCACAAGGCTTAACCAGAGATCTTGGGATCTGGCAACTTTTGTACTGATCGGATATATGGCTGTGGAGTTATTAAGCGACATTCATGCAGGCAATTACTTTTTTTGCAAATTCTTTGCTTGCGCCTACAGGTCACATGGTTTATTCGACTGGTCCAAAACTTTACAGAACTTGCAGCCGGGGTCCCTGTTGTGCCTTTTGAAGATTTCAAGAAAAAATATTTAATGGTTCAAAAGTTATTCAAAAAATAATTTCCCATTATAAGTCAATGGGAAAAGTTAACAAAAAGTTTGAAAGTGTTGCAAATGCACTTTTTAGTGTTGCAAATGGCCCTAGTAGTGTTGCAAATCCATCATTTTGTTTTCAGTTACTGATCACAGAAATGCTTGAGGATGCTAGTCATGTCTTTATTTTGGGGTTAACCACCCCAGAAATATGTTTTTCAAATTTGTGGGAAAAGTAGTGTTGCAAAGTAGTGTCGCACTTGCAACCCTTTTCACAAATTTTTGCAAAAGGTGTCGCAAATCACGACACTACTTTTCTAGACTATGGCCAAAATGACAGGAGTTCTTTGCCACCCTGCTGCAAAACAACGGTTTGATCTTTTGGGCTGAAATTTGGAGGGAAGACAGCCAACATCTCACAGATTTACCTTTTGGTAGTTTGGTGACAAAATATTGCAAAGATGCAAAGTTACAGTACTCCAAATTTGACTTTTTTCCCCATAGACTAACATGATGGCATCTGCTGTGCCTTCCGGGGCTCGTATCTCGGAAATGGTGCAAGACACAGAATTTATGTCACGACAGTGAAAACCTAGCCAGAAAACTCATGAATCATGTGAAATTTAAATTTTTTTTCTATGTTGTACAGTTACTGAGATATTACCATTTTAGTATTACAACTGCTCGTTTTCTGCTCGAGGACCATTATTATGCATACATTCTTTGTTTTCACTGTGTTTCTCAATGGAGCTTTTGGGGTAAAATATGGTGTGTGCTCCAGTTACTGTTACACACAGGCTTTACACTTGTGTTTCTGTGCCCGTTTGCATTAGCGTTCCCGTGTAGGCCACCATGTGCGTTACCCTTTGCGTTTCCATTTGCGCTTACATTTGCATTACTGTTACCATTTCTGTCTCCACTACCGTTTGTGTTTTGCTTAGCGTCACTGTGCACATTACCATTTCTGTGGGGAGCCGACCTTCCATTTCTGTTTGCGTTTGTCTTTCTTTTTGCGCCATTGTTGTTCTTACCGTTACCATTTGTGTTTCCAATTGCGTTCCTGTGCCCATGCACATTACGGTTTGCATTTCCATACATGCTTGCATTTGTATTTCTGTTTCCTTTGGCACTATTGTTGCTGTTACTGTTACCATTTCCATTTAGAATTGCAGTACCATGACCGTGTGCATTATGGTTTGCATTTCTGTATGCGCTTGTGCTTGCGGTTCTGTTTCCTTTCGTGTTACTTTTGCTGTCACAGTTATCATTTGTGTTTACAATAGTGGTACCATAACCGTGCACATTACCAGTTGTGTTTCCGTATGCTCTCATGTCTCTGTTTGCGTCACTTTTTGCTTTGGTGTCACTTTGCACCTGTGTTTCTATTAACGTTTGCTTTACAATTTATGTTTGCATCACCACATGCATAACCATTACCGCTTGTGTTTGCGTTGCTGTTACTATTATTATGTCACAAAAAATCACGTGTTCGGTCCCTGCACTCCCACCACCACATTCCATTCACTATTTATAGTCCTCATTCTCAAAAAGAAGGGAAATTAGAGGCAAAAAACTCAGTTTAATGCATCAGTAAGGGTTGTTCCACAGTGACAAAAGTGAGAAAATTCGGTATTAGGGTTGAAACCCCCCTTGCACCCCCTCAGCCCACCCCACCCAACCAGCATCGGGGTGTGTGTTGGGGTCATCGGTCCTAACTCTCAGTGCATAGCAGATGCTACAGTAACAAGGTGGTCGGTAGTATGAGGAACACAGCAATGACTACAGTGTGTAGGGCCTCAGTGACTGCTGCACGCCACACAGTGACAGACCCATCTTGCAGGTGTGTTGTGACAGTGGACAGTGGACATTACTGTCATGTGACCCACAGACACTGTGCCACTGGCAAGGGATACTCACAATGATATACACATGGCTGGCTGTGTGTGCTGTGGTGTCTGTACAGATGTGCAGTATGTGGCCCGGGGGGGGGTACATACCATCAGACAGGCACATTGGTGTTGGGGTATTCCCTACACTGGACCATTTGCACAGCATGGATGGTCCTAGCCTTGTGGTAGCACCCAGTATGTGGTGCAGTCTGGCCACCTCTACACCCTCCCCTCAACACACTCCATGCCCCCAGTGCTGCATGTGTGTGCTGGATTGTGTTGGTGTATCCCAGTGGGGGGACTGGAGGTGTGTGCTTTATGGACACACTGCTATGGTGTCAGCTGAGCACTGGGGCACCCAATAATTCCTGGCATTGTTGGGACCAGTGCTAGATGATGGCATCATAGGAGGTGCCATCCATGTGCAGCATGTTTCTTCCGTGTCTGGTTTCTTTCTGTGTTTACTATTTACTGGGTAGGGTCAATAAACCACCACTGGCAGACCCTCGCAAACCCCGTAATTCACACTTGTGAATTACAAAGTTCCATAAACTATGGTTCTATATCACGCAAAGTCATGCAAAGCAGCACAAAGTTGCGTAATGTTACACAAAGTTGCGCAAACTCACTTTTGCACAGTGCTAACAACCAGTAAATATAAAAAGTAAAACATGGGGAAGTCTAGGAACTCAGATTTTATGCACACTCTCAGTGTGTGATGCCAAGAGACACACCTCTCGGGCTTTACCCTCAGGGTTTATGGGGCATCACACAACTCAGGTGTGCATAAAATCCTCATTAACCACACTTTCCCATGTATTATTCTAAATTTTATCACCTTGTTGTCCGAGTAAGCTCACTGGGCCAAGGCACATTGTCAGTAACCAACCACAGCGACTACAAGTGCAGCTGAGATGATACAGAGTACACTAAATACATACCATTAACAACAACACACAATTGTTGTTTCATCTCAGTTCTATCAATGACAGTATAGTTGGCTTCTAAACAATATTACTGCATTGTATTCCACAGTTTGGCTGCCTCTGCATATGAAGTGACCCAGGGTGTCCGACCACCCATACTGCCTCCTTACTGGCTGCATACAGCCTTGTTCCCCGTTTCTTTTGTGTCCACACCCCCATCCTAGTTTTCCCAGAGTTACGACTACCTTTTCCTGGGTGGTAATTTGCACCACGCAAAGTGTCGCGCAAAGTCATGCAAACACACTTTGCGCAGCGCTAATGCACTGAATATAGCATAGCGCCTGTATTCATATACGTGACCCGGCTCTCTTTGCACATTACATAAATTATACCTTTGTCCAACGCTAATGCAGTTTGCCTGCACTATTTGGTCTTTTGAAAGCAGTGGACCCACGCAAACCCAGCACAAATGGTTTGCACCCAGCACAAAGTTTGGACTATCTGGCCCCCTGTCTGTTACTTAACTGTTACATCTACTGTAATTATTTCATGTCATTTATTGCAAAACTAGTATCTCCTGCATGGCACCTTTCTACAGGAGCAGTTGTGCTCAAAGATGACATTTGAATGTTTTAAATAAATGAATAAGCAATCCAATGAACCCTAAAGAGACCATTTAGCATCTGTAATCTTCTATAAAATGTTTCAGATCAAAATCTGCATTTGATACTTTTGGTAACAAGAGTGTAACTCCTTAAGTGCCCCTGGCTGTACACTGTATGTCCTGAACTTTATTATGATATCTCTGTCTCATTTGGGCACTTTTAATGCAATATCAGTTATTGCATGTTCCTAGGACATCATGTAAAAATGATTATAGTAAAATAACAGAAATTCTGTAGACTAGAATAAGATTAAATAAGTAAAACACGTATACGGTTATATGCAATGTAGTTTTCTTTTAAATGAGAGGGAAACAATGGGCACAAGACGACAGTGCAGGATAAGGAATGAAAATGGTCCTTCTACACTGGATAAAAAGAAACTGAGAACTATTGAAACTTTGTTCACTTATATTTAAAGGGCCACTGTCAGATTTGCACCCATTTTTTACGTGTATGTAATGAATGTGCCTGGAGCAGGCTCCATCTCAGTGTAAAATGCATAAGTGGTAAAAGATTTGTACACTAGTGCAAGATATTTATTATTTTTGTAAAAAGTATATTTCAGTTGTCCCAACCGAAATGACTGTGGCGTGTCTCCACAAGCTGGAATGGCCCCAAGCCATCGGTAAATTTGTTCATAAATAAGTTAGTTTTTTGTCATATGTTATTAAAAAGTGCTGTCTATTACTTTTTTGCTAGTGAGTCCCACAAAGATACTCCCTTTCAAATATGAGTGCCCTAACCTATTTTATTTCTGTAAAAGAAAAGATTTAAGCCATGACGCTGGGCATGCTCAGTAGTGTCAACCTTAATGCACATGCCTGGAATCCAGGGGCATTTAAGGAGTTAAAATCCTGATACCAAAAGCATCAGATGCAGATTTTAATCTTAACAATGTTATATGAGATTATAGAGGTAAAATGATCTCTTTTGGGTTCTGTGGATTGCTTGTTTATGCACTTATTTAGATGATTCAGATGATACCTATGAGCACACCAGCTCTTTAGCAAAAGGATCCACATGCACACAAAGAGGCCACTAGGTGACACATCAATAAATCAGACATGTATCTTACAGTTTCTTGCAAAGCCTGCTGCACAGCTGCAGCTCCTTCTGTTCTGTTCTTTTACTGTCCTGTGTGTCCTGCAGGATGGCCACCTGCAGAAAAAAACATTCCCTTTTCTACACTGTCCCCATTTTTTCTTACTATGCAGTTCTTATTGCAGGAGCAAGCTGTACTAGGCCTGAAGAGGGGTTAAATAGTTATTCCTTGTCATAAAGGTACCTTGTTATGGGAATGACCAGAAAATGATGGGAAAATGCCCAGAGCTGTATATATTTATCAGCAAGCTGCATATCAAAAGAAAGTGCTATGAGTAATGTGTTCCCCACCTGCCAAACTGCCTGGCAGAGAGTTATGCAAACCCTGCTGTTCTGGACATATCCAGGTAACAAGCAAACAAAAACACTTTGCTCTCCCCTCACCTGTTTCAAGAATCCAGCACAGTGAAAGATAGAGGGAAGAGTCTTAAAGCAGGGGTTACAGTAGACAAGTAGTCTATGAAAAAGTTACAGCAGAGCAGCTGAATCCCCTGTATAGGGCTGCTCTGCATATACCAGTACTCAGTAGCAACCTGTTCCATTTCCTAACCCCTCCACCCTGCTCCATTTACCTGATCATCTAGCAGTAGACTCCTGTAGGAAGTAGACAGCCTAATACCTTCCCTTTTCCTTTTTTATGTTTATTGTGTGCATGCGCAAGAAACATATTGTGTCAGGTTGCCAGAAGCAGGTTGTGCAGACACAACACTGTTGTGGCCAATGCCCACACAGCCTTTAAAGGCTTGGCCCGCTTTCTCCAATGGTGTGGCATGCTGCTGCTGACACTAGTTCAGCCAGCATGCCACAACCTTGAGAGGTTTTAGCCACTGCAATCAGGGGCTGCCTCATCATTGCAGCATCATCCGCTGCAATGAGGGAGTGACCTCTCATTGCAGGGCTCCCTTACCTTCCCAGCCTGTTTGCTGAGGGGGTGCCCAGTCACTGTTGGTATGTTCCCCCCCACAAGTTCTTGTGTGTCGAGAGGGTGCCCAATCCCCCTTGGCTCATGAGACCCCCCATACCAGTATGTGGTGATGGAAGTACCCAATCCCTGTCAGCATAATGTCACCACTCCCACTTTTGTTGTGTGCTGATGGGGGTGCCCAATCCCCGTTGGCATGATGTGGGTCCACCCCTTTGTTGTGTGCTGATGGGGGTGCCCAATCCCCCGTTGGCTACAGCTGGCCCTTCCCTCAAAAAAAGAGTCTGTTGGCCTGCTGGGAGCCCACTCCAGCATGCCACATACCCCATAAAACAAAAAACGGTTCCGCGATGTCTTTTTTTTTTGACCTGTGAAAAAAGGAAACGGTCCCTCAGCGATCTTACTGCCCCTACCACAACCCGCGCCCACCCACTGCGCACCCTGCCTCCCCAAACCCCTCTCACCCCATACTTACCTACAGAGTCCAGCCCGATGATCTTCGGTGGACCGGAACATGTTTGCACTCTTCAAAGCTGACCGCAAACTGAGGAAATGCCAGTAAGCTGTATAATGGAATAAATAGGATTTTTTCAACTTTGATGCATATCTCAGTCATTCTTTGGAATTTTGGCACCACATTTTCAACATGTGGTTTTTGGGACCCCTCCTCATGAATTCTGCCACTGTCATGGCGTTAATTGGACCAGAAAGGTGATTTCATAGTCACTGCGTGGAATCACCTTTCAGGACTGATTAATGAAATGACAGTGCCAGTGTTCACGAGGTGGGCTCTCAGAAAGCCTATGTTGCAAATTAAAGAGGAAAAAAAATGACTGTTTTATGAGCATGCATTGCGCAGTTGCTACGCACACTTGTGACTTCATGAATTTGCAATATTTTCAAGCCAGATTTTCAACATTGGCATTTTTCCATACCTCCACAGTACAACTGTCATTTTTCACATCCTGGCCGAAATGTGTTTTCGCACTTCCAGCACAGAATAGTGCGGTCGCTGTGGGAAATCAGTGTTCAGAACAGATTATGAAAATGACAGTGACACTGCTCATGAGCAGAGGTCCTAAAATGCCTATGTTGAAAATTTGGTGCTGATACTCCATAAAATGACAGTGTTACGAGCGTGTGTTGCACAGTTTGCACGCACGCTTGTAAGTTCACGAATTTATAATATTTTCACTCCAGATTTTCAACATTGCCATTGTTCTGCACCTCCTTATGAACAGTATAGCTGTCACTTTTCACATCCTGGCTGAAATGTGTTTTCGCACTTCTCTGACGCATAATAGTGCAGTCGCTGTGGGAAATCTGTGTTCAGGACACATTATGAAAATTTCAGTGGTACTGTTCATTAGCAGACGTCCTAAAATGCCTATGTTGAAAATTTAGTGATGAAAGACCATAAAATGAGTGTGCTATGAGCGTGCGTAGTGCAGTTTCCACTCACACTTGTACCTTCGCAACTTTGCAATATTTTCACTCCAGATTTTTAACATTGGCATTTTTCCACACCTCCTTATGAACTGTGCACCTGTAATTTTTCACATCCTGGCAGAATGTGTTTTTGCTGTTTCGGTGCAAAATAGTGCAGTTGCTGGGGAAATCAGTGTTCAGGACACATTAAGAAAATTGCACTGACGAGTCACGTGATGCAGGGCGAGAGATAGCTGCTCTCTCTAAATGCTCCGATCCCTCCTGCCTTAATCGCGCTATTTGTTACGGTTTTCACTGCCGATCATCGTTGGAAACGCAATCCCTGACGTCCGATCAGCAGCTCTGCTACAATTGACAGCAGATGGATGAGGAGATGCGTAAAAACCCCCCTAGGCACACACCGCCAGCTTCTCCAGCAAAGGCCCCAGAGAAAGCCAGGGCCTCGAGTTCCCCACACCAGGTTGCCTCGGATGCTAGTCCTAAAGAGGAGGAGCCGCTCACACTAGCACAATTCCATGAGGAGTTTCGCCCATTCAAGCACCAAATGCAGGAGCTCGCGGGAGAGATTAAAACAATCTCGGGGGCACTGGAGGATTTAACCAGGAAGACCTCTGATAATGAAGTGAGGATTCACTCTTTGGAAGGGCACTACAATAAAGTTGAACCAGCACTGGTGCTTATGAGACAACGGGTGGCTAAATTAGAAGCTAAGGTGGAGGATCTAGAGGGCAGAAGTCGCTAAACAACGCCGTTATTATTGGTTTGCCAGAGGGGAAGAAGGCCTCGGATCCTATTAAATTTGTTCAAAACTGGTGGAGAAGATTGCAGACCCCTCTCCCTTTGGTCCTGCCTACATGATTGAGAGGGCCCATCGCGCTCTACGTCCAGCCCCATCACCAGCTGCGCCGCCACGCTCCTTTATATTTTGCTTTCTCAATTACCAGGAGCGGCAGCTGTTTATCCTGAAAGTAAAAGAAATTAAGGAGGTTTTTTGGGCTGGAGTAAAGATTAGGATTACCCAGGACTTACCGTTATCAGTCCGCCAAAAGAGGAAGGCTTACCACCCCCTGGTCAGCAAACTTGTGGCGGCAGGCATTCAGTTCAGAATGGGCTATCCTGCTAAACTGCAGGTTCGAACGCCGGAAGGTTGGAGTGCTTTCGAGGAGGTGGAAGCAGCGGCGGCTTCACTGCATAAGGCCTTTCCAAATCTCTTTAAAGATACATGAAATATTGAAGGCTTGTCATGGGGTCAGATCTGTTCTTCTTCAGACAACTGCTATACTTGTGTTAAGATGAAGAATCACTGTCGGACTATATACCTGTAGCAAGAAGTTTCCACATAACACCAGGACATTTTGGACTATTTTGATTTATTCTCCCCTTTCCTTTCTCCCCCCTTTTTTTTTTTTTTTTTATACATACAGAGTAAAGACATGATGTGCATAGGAAGACTTTATGGTCTCGGGCAATAGTGAGTCTGATATATGACCAATTGGGCTATTGTATAAACAAAATTTGAGAAAACTTCCTTTATTTTTTGGCTAGGATTGGGTATATGGGTTCATAAGGCTGGTGCTATGTAATTATGGCATGGCTCCCACCTATATCTATAGCCATTCCTGATGGTGTAATCTATCCCTGATGTGCAATTTTATTTTAGTTGTCCATACAATTCAGATTGGTGGTGGTTAAAATAGTTATATTTTTCATGTAGTTATCTACCATGTTAGATTTACTGGTAGGGGGAGGGCGGTGGATGAGGCAGGGTCAAGGGTGCTGTTGTCATGGGCCACGATATGCCGGGTGGGCTTGGGTGGGTAGGGGGGGGTTAGGTGGGCTTGTCTCTACTTGAGAGTGGAGGTGGGTTGGGGGGACCTCTCGACCTCTGGGGTGTTGGGCATTGGACACAAGACTTGGGGTTATGTAGAGTACACAAGGCAGACTATGGTTCTTTATTGGGTTTGTAAGCTATGGGTACGGATACCTGTATTAAGTTTTGTACGTTGAATGTCAAGGGTGCCAGACACCGTACTAAACAATTCAAACTGTTAAAGTATTTGGAAATAGCCAAGGTTATGATAGTTTTTCTGCAAGAAACTCATTTGCTAATAGAGGAAAGTAAATGTTTAAGAAAAAGGCAGTTTGGTGAAATTTTCTGCTCAAGGATCCACACAGAGTAGAGGTGTCTCAATTTTAATTCACAAGATGGTACCATTTGTATCTAGTAAGACTATTGCCGATAAGGATGGGAGGTTTATCCTTACTGTTGGGAAATTATATACGAGAGAGGTACTGTTGGGCTCAGTCTACGGGCCGAACTCGGATAACCATGATTTTCTCATTAAATTGCTGCATAAGTTACTGCCCTTCGCCCACATACCTATAATTTTAGGAGGGGACTTTAATATGGTTCTAGATCCTACATTAGATAAATCCTCAAGACAACATTTGTGTCTTGCCCCGGCCTCCTTAGCACTAACCGATCTAATGATGCGATTGGGGCTGTCGGATGTATGGAGGGTTCTACATCCGCAAGTTAAAGAATTCTCTTTTTTCTCACCGGTACATAAAACGGGCTCAAGAATAGATTATATTTTCCTTTCCAAGGTTTTGCTTAAAGGGGTTGTTTCCACAGAAATCTTGCCTGCCCCCATGTCAGATCACTCGGCTGTTGAGGTTGTAATCTCATTCCCAGCAGCTCTGGGCAGGGGTAGCAGGTGGAAAATTAATAATCAGCTACTTCGCCTACCCAAACTTGTACAGTCCATATCTTCTCATATTGAGGAGTTCTTAACATTAAATTCTATTCTGGAAACCAGACCGGATATTCTTTGGGCGACTCTAAAAGTTTTCTTGAGGGGCCTTTTTATTAAGCAGGCTACTATTAAGAAAAAAGAGACTAGTGTGTTAATGACTGATAAACTGAGAGTGATCAAAGAACTCCAGGCTCTTTGGTTATTAACCCACAAGAGGAACGGAATTAAAACTAACCAAGGTTAGAGATGAATATCTTAAAATGTTAGGGGATCAAGCTGAGCTTGCCATCATTAAAACCCAAGCATTGTACACGGATCAGGGGGAAAAGCCGGGCAGGTTACTGGCAAAATGTTTAGCGCAGTTGGAAGCATCTCGAGTCATTGAGAGTGTTAGATCGAGTAAAGATGGACTAATTAAAACCACCCCAGAGGATATTAACCTCGTTTTCCGTGATTATTAGGAGACATTGTATGGAGGTATGTGCGATCCACCACAGCCGTGCAATATCAAGCAATTCCTAGATAAAATACCATTGCCTAGTTTGGGGAGGGATGATAGTAAGGAGCTGGTGGCAGATATTACATATAAGGAGATACAGGATGCAATTAGCGCCCTGCCGGCTCATAAAACTCCTGGCCCTGACGGTTTTTCAACTAATTTTTACAAAACCTTTTCTCCCCAGCTGACCCCACTACTGGCCAACCTATTCCGATATATATTATCGGGAGAAGAAGTGGATAAGTATCTTTTTGAAGCCTTAATAGTTTTAATTCCTAAGCCTAATAAGCCGCTTGAAAATCCTGGTAGTTATCGCCCCATATCCTTACTTAATTATGATGTTAAAATCTTGGCAAAATTCTGGCTCGCATCGGTAAATATCTGCCTCAGTTAATAGGGCAGGAACAAGTGGGATTTATGAAGGGCAGATCCTCTTCGGATCATTTTCGGACGCTGTCTCATGTTTTCTCGGCCTCCGAGGAGGCCGACACCCCTTGGGCCTTGGTCTCCCTGGATGCCGAGAAGGCGTTTGATAGGGTTTACTGGCCTTTTCTTTATCAGGTGATGTTGTGGGCGGGTTTCCCGGCACAATTTGTCGGTTGGATTGAGGCTTTATATTCAAACCCGACGGCAAGAGTGACCTGCAATGGTGTTATTTCTGATCCCTTTGTGCTTAAGGCTGGAACAAGACAAGGCTGCCCCCTATCTCCCTTACTTTTTAATCTTTATTTAGAACCCCTTATTAGATGTATTGTTCTTGATGACATGATACAAGGGATTAGGATATGTGACCAGTCCATCAAGGTTACTGCTTTTATGACGACCTCCTGATTAACTTGTCGGATCCTGTCTCCTCTATTCCTGTTTTGTTGAAAGTCATCAAGGATTACAGTCAATATCTAACTATAGATTAAATCCAGATAAAACAGTAGTGTTTCTCTCCAAAGGATTCTTTAAGAAGGATATTACTGAGATGGGTCTGGGTTGGAGTACTAAATCACTCAACTACTTGGGGCTTTCTTTAGCTTAAGGCCGATCATCTCGATATCTCAATTTAGACCCCCTAATTCGTAAATTGATCTAGATTTGAAAAGGTGGGCTCAATTCCGTTATCGCTCTGGGGTAGAATTAGCATAGTTAAAATGAATGTCTTTCCCAGACTTCTCTATCCATTAACTATGTTAAATATCCAGCTTCCGTTGGGCTGGTTTAACAAGATTCATAAACTAATAGCCAATTTCATCTGGAACTTTAAGAAGGCTAGGATGTCTTACAATAAGCTATGGCACCTAAAGTCCAAGGGGGTCTGAGGCTTCCCATTTCAGCACTATACTATTGGGCTGCCCAGATTAACAAATATGGCAGGTGGCTGGACCTCTGCTTTAGAAGGGCATGCAGAATATACTCCTCTGGTTGGACATTGAACGTTCTATGATTAAGAGACTGGGTTTTAACCATAGGGCTCTGTTGTTTTCTCCCAGATTAATCTCCTCTCACGGAACTCCCCATCTGGGTTTCCCCAAGATTCACGACCAATTTTGCAATTTCTTGAAGTATGAGTATAAACTAGATGGGCTTCAACCACTTATAGGCAGCCCTCTTGGCTGATTGGAGGAGGCCGATTGGGTGTAGATGGTTACCTAGCTTGGAGGAGATTACGCTGCGATCTATTTGAGGTAGATGGTAAACTTTACACTACTCCCCAAATTCTCACTAGGTTGAATTTACCGGTAAGCGAGTGTTTTAAAGTGTATCAGATACGCCATCTCTGTACTTCAGAATTTGGGATCAAGGGCTTTAAACCTCTAGGATAGACTTTGGGATACTATTAGGCACTAGTGGGTGCCCCGCATGCAATATCCAAAATATATGCAGTTCTCCTAAACTGACTTTTCCAGATGGTTATACTCCTCCATCAGTATGGAACGGTGTTTTTCCCAATTTAGAACTTGATTGGGCCCAAATATGGGCTAATTGTCATAGATATTTGAAGCAGGATTCGCTTTAGGTTAACTCAGTTCAAGATATTACATAATATCTATTACTTTCCCCAGAAGCTGGTCCAACTAAGATTGTTGCGGACTCTCGCTGTTTTAGATGTGGGTCGGAAGGAGCAGATTTGCTGCATATTTTGGCATTGCATTAAGATATCCCCACTGTGGGCAGACATTAAGGAAAGGGTGAATCCACTTTGGGTCTTGATGATCTGTTTAAGCCAGAGATTTGTATACTAGGGTATATGCCTGAGATCTGTGTGCCGCAGAGAAAGTTTCACATATCCTTGATCTCTGTTTCAGTTAAAAAACTTGTGCTTAGACACTGGAAAGACAACATTAGAATTCATTACTCTGAATGGCTAACTGTTTTATTAGCTCTACTTAGGACTGAAAGACAGATTGCAATTTTTAAAGATCAGCTTCCTAGGTTTGAGAAAATCTGGTCTCCACTTGTCTGTGCCTACTTATGATTAGTATTTCATTAGCTTTATTTATATATGCGCCTGTCTGCTATTGTTTTGGATTTCGTGTCCAGGGGGGGGTGGGTGTCGAGAGGTCCCATAGGGTGGGATGGGGGGGGGGTGAGAGGCTACTCTAACTTGGGAGTGCTCACTTATTTTATTATACTTATATTTACCAAATTTGTATTGTATTATGAGTCTTGTGACTTGTTGTTTATGTGAGTATCGCCTCTGTTTATATTTTCTTTCCTCAATAAAAAGTTAATGGCAAAAAAAAAAGAAAATTGCACTGACACTGTTCATGAGCAGAGGTCCTAAAATGCCTATGTTGAAAATTTTGTGTTGAAAGTCAATAAAATGACTGTGTTACGAGCATGCGTTGTGCAGTTTCCACGCACCCTTGTAACTTCACAAATTAGTAATATTTTCACGCCACTTTTTCAACACTGCCATTTTTCCATTCTTCCTTATGAACAGTACAGCTCTCATTTTTTTCACATCCTGGCTGAAATGTGTTTTTTCACTTCCAGCACAGAATACCACTGTCACTGTTGGAAATCAGTGTTTGGGACAGATTAGGATCAGGCGAGTGGGGGGAGAGTGACCGAGCTCAACTGAGCTCTGTCGAGAGTGCTGTGGATTTCTTTGTGGGCAGGAAAAGACACCAACACAGGCAGGAGCCCAGTACAAAAGGGAAGTCTGCAGTGCTGAGAGACACAGAATGAGCAAGTGAAGGAGGGGGAGTGAGTGAGCTCAACGGAGCTCTGTTGGGACTGCTGCGGATTTCTTTTTGGGCAGAAAAAGGCAGCAATGAATGCAGGGGCCCAGTACAAAAGGGCAGCCTGCAGCGGTGGAAGAAACAGAATAAGCGACGGACAGAGGCGGAGTGAGCGAGCTCAATGGAGCTCTATCATGACTGCTGCAGATTTCTCTGTGGGCAGAGAAAGGGCGGCATGCATGCAGGAGCCCCTGCAAAGGGCAGCATGCAGTGCCAGCAGAAACAGAATGAGCAAGTGAGAGAGGGGGAGTGAGTGAGATCAATGGAGCTCTGTTGGGACTATACTGCAGATTTCTTTGTGGGCAGAAAAAGGTGCCAACAGAGGCAGGAGCCCAGTACAAAAGGGCAGCCTGCAGTGCCAGGAGAAACAGAATGAGCTTGTAAGACAGGGGGAGTGAGCGACCTCAATGGAGCTCTGTCGGGACAGCTGTGGATTTCTTTGTGGGCAGAAAAAGGTGCCAATACATACAGGAGCTCAGTACAAAAGGGCAGCCTGCAGGTCCAGGAGAAATACAATGAGCGAGTGAGAGAGGGTGAGTGAGCGAGCTCAACGGAGCTCTATCATGACTGCTGCGGATTTGTTTGTGGACAGGAAAAGGTGGCAATGCAGGCAGGAGCCCAGTACAAAGGTCCAGCCTGCAGCGCTGGAAGAAGTGGAATGAGCAAGTGAGAGAGGGGGAGTGAGTGACCTCAACGGAGCTGTGTCAGGACTACTGAAGATTTCTTTGTGGGCAGAAAAAGGCAGCAATGCACACAGGGGCCAGTACAAAAGAGCAGCCTGCAGCAGCAGGAGAAATAGAATGAGCCAGAAAGAGAGGGGGAGTGAGCGAGCTCAACAGAGCTCTATTGTGACTGCTGTAGATTTCTTTGTGGGCAGAAAAAGGCGGGCATGCAGGCAGGAGCCCAGTACAAAAGGGCAGCCTGCAGTGGTGGGAGAAACAGAACAAGCGAGTGAAAGAGGTGTGGAGTGAGTGAGCTCAACAGAGCTCTATTGTGACTGCTGCAGATTTGTTTGTTGGCAGATAAAGGCGGCCATGCAGGCAGGAGCCCAGTACAAAAGGGCAGCCTGCAGCACCAGGAGAAACAAAATGAGCGAGTGAGACAAGGAGAGTGAGTGACCTCAAAGGAGCTCTATCGTGACTGCTGCAGATTTGTTTGTGGGCAGGAAAAGGTGGCAATGCAGGCAGGAGCCCAGTACAAAAGGCCAGCTTGCAGTGCCGGCAGAAATGGAATGAGCGAGTGAGAGAGGAGGAGTGACCAAGCTCAACAGAGCTGTGTCAGGACTGCTGTAGATTTCTTTGTGGGCAGAAAAAAGCAGCAATGCACACAGGGGCCAGTACAAAAGAGCAGCCTGCAGCAGCAGGAGAAATAGAATGAGAGAGTAAGAGAGGGGGGAGTGAGCGAGCTCAACAGAGCTCTACCCTGACTGCTGCATATTTCTTTGTGGGCAGAAGTAGGCGGAAACACAGGCAGAAGCCCAGTACAAAAGGGTAGCCTGGAGTGGCGGCAGAAATGGGATGAGTGAGTGAGAGTGGGGAATGAGCGAGCTCAATGGAGATCTGTGGGGACTGCTGAGGATTTCTTTGTGGGCAGAAAAAGATGGCAACAGAGGCAGGAGCCCAGTACAAAAGGGCAGCCAGCAGCACCAGGAGAAACAGAATGAGTGAGTGAGACAGGGGGAGTGAGCGACCTCAACGGAGCTCTATCATGACTGCTGTGGATTTCTTTGTAGGCAGAAAAAGGTGGTAACGCAGGCAGGAGCCCAGTACAAAAGGCCAGCCAGCAGCACTGGCAGAAACTGAATGAGCACGTGAGAGATGGGGAGTGAGTGAGCTCAATGGAGGTCTATCATGACTGCTGCAGAATTGTTTGAGGGCAGGAAAAGGCAGCAACACAGGCAAGAGCCCAGTACAAAAGGCCAGCCTGCAGTGCCAGCAGAAACTAAACAAATGAGTGACAGAGGAGGAGTGAGCAACCTCAACAGAGCTGTGCCAGGACTGCTGCAGATCCCTTTGTAGGCAGAAAAAGCCACCAATGCAGGCAGGAACCCAGTACAAAAGGGCAGCCTGCAGCAGTGAGAGACACAGAATGAGCGAGTGAGGGGGGGGGTGAGTGAGCTCAATGGAGCTCTGTTGGGACTGCTGCAGATTTGTAGTGTAATGCAATTTAGGGGCCCTGTAATAAAACAAGAAAGCCTGCAGTGGCGGGAGAAACAGAGTGAATGAGTGAGAGAGGGGAAGTGAGTGAGTGAGCTCAATGGAGATTTATTTTGACTGCTGCAGATTTCTTTGTGGGCAGAACAAGATGGCAATGCAGGCAGGAGCCCAGTACAAATAGGTAGCCTGCAGCGCTGGCAGAAACAGAATGAGCAAGTGAGAGAGAGGGAGTAAGCGAGCTCAACTAAGCTCTGTTGGGACTGCTGCAGATTTCTTTGTCGGCAGAAAAAGAAGCCACCAGAGGCAGGAGCCAACTACAAAATGGCAGCCTGCAGTGCCAGGAGAAACAGAATGAGCAAGTGAGACAGGCGGAGTGAGCGATGTCAACGGAGCTCTGTCGGGACTGCTGCAGATTTCTTTGTGGACAAAAAATGGTGCCAATGCAGGCAGAAGCCCAGTACAAAAGAGCAGCCTCCAGCAGTGGAAGACACAAAATGAGTGAGTGGGGGGAGGGAGTGAGTGAACTTAACAGAGCTCTGTTGGGACTACTGTGGATTTCTTTGAGGGCAGAGAAAGGTAGCAATGCATGAAGGGGCCCAGTACAAAAGGGCAGCCTGCAGTAGTGGGAGAAACAGAATGAGCGACTGAAAGAGGGGGAGTGAGCGAGCTCAACGGAGCTCTGTCAGAACTGCTGCAGATTTCTTTGTGGCCAGAAAAAGGTGCCAACAGAGGCTGGAGCCCAGTACAAAAGGGTAGCCTCAGCACCAGGAGAAACAGAATGAGCGAGTGAGACAGGGGGCGTGAGCGACCTCAACGGAGCTCTATCGTGACTGCTGTGGATTTTTTTGTGGGCAGAAAAAAGCAGGAATGCAGGCAGGAGCCCAGTACAAAAGGTCAGTCAACAGCGCCAGCAGAAACGGAATGAGTTAGTGAGAGAGGGGGAGGGAGTGAGCAAGCTCAACAGAGCTGTGTCAGGACTGCTGCAGATTTCTTTGTGGGCAGAAAAAGCCACCAACACAGGCAGGAGCCCAGTACAAAAAGGCAGCCTACAGCAGTGGGAGACACAGATCGAGCGAGTGAGGGAGGGGGAGTGAGTGAGCTCAATTGAGGTCTGTTGGGACTGCTGAGGATTTGTGGGCAGAAAAAGGCAGCAATGAACCCAGGGGCCCAGTACAAAAGGGCAGCCTGCAGTGGCTGGAGAAACAGAATGCGCGAGTGAGAGAGGGGGAGTGAGCGAGCTCAACAGAGCTCTATTGTGACTGCTGCAGATTTCTTTGTGGGCAGAAAAAGGTGGCAATGCAAGCAGGAGTCCAGTACAAAAGGCCAGCCTGCAGCCCTGGCAGAAACGGAATGAAAGAATGACAGAGTGGGAGTGAGCAAACTCAATGGACCTGTGTTGGGACTACTGCAGATTTCTTTGTGGTCAGAAAAAGCCACCAACAGAGGCAGGAGCCCATTACAAAAGGCCAGCCTGCAGCACAAGGAGAAACAGAATGAGCGGGATACTGTGTTGCAAAGCTGCTGCAGTGCCTAGAAGAGGGAGAGTATCTAGTCATAAAGACAATTAAGCAATAAGGCATGACCAACAGTTATGTTAAATGGTCTGTTAATCACCCTGTAGGGGTTTAATGTTGAAAGAGACATAGCCGAGTGCCACATGTCGCTAGACAGTGATAAACTGACCATTAACATAATACCTGAAAGTGGCTTATTCTATCATAATAAAACTTTTTTTAAACAACATTAAACCATTTTCATCATATGGTTAGGCTCTACATGTATCTTAATAAAAGCTAAACATAAGGCTGTTACAATGTTTACAGTCAATTAGAAAGCTGCATTTCTCAAACCCTTGTTATAATCAGAGATATTATACCTGCACAACTCCTTGGTTTTGCTCAACTCTATTGCTCAGGTGGCCCACCACACGTGGTGTGGTCTGGTGTGGGGCATCGGTAGGTAAGGCCATGCAACTACTAAGTGTGGTGCGTTGTGTGCAGCTGCAATCAGGGATGTGTACGTTTGGTGTACATGGCCTCAGTTTTGCTGTTGATCTCCACTGAGCATGCAGTACCTGGTCAGGTGGGTGGGGATGTCTCGTAGTACATTTAGACAATTGTTTGTTATTTCTGTCACCTGCTGCTGGATGTCTGTCATTGGTTGTGTTGACTTGGTCCTCCCCCATACTTGCATGTGTCTGTGTGTGTGTGGTGCTGGGATTCGGAGTTAGGGTTTTCAACCCTAACAGCGAATTTCCTCACTTTTGTCGCTGTGGAACAACCCTAAATAATGCATTAAACAGAGTTTTTTGCCTCTAATTTCCCTTCTTTTTGAGAATGATAACAAGAAATAGTGAATGTAATGCAGCAGTGGGCCCCGCGCTCCCACCACGTGATGTCTTGTGGCATAGTAACAGGAACAGCAACGCAAACAGAAGCACTAGCAGTGGCACACATGATAATGCAAGAGCGAATGAGAACAGAAAGGGTAACGCACACGGTGGCATAGACAGGAACGGTCTGCCACGTGATGTGTTGTCACATAGTAACATGGTGCCGGCAAAAGGAAATATCAATGGGCATGGTGACGTAAAATGAAACAGAAAGAGAAATAGTACTATAGACACAAATGGCAAAAAATAACAGAAACGCAAGAGCAAATGAAAACGCAAAGGATAACGCACATGGTGGCGTAGACGTCAACGGTAAGTGAAACGGGCACGGAACCACAAGCAGAAAGGGCAACGGTAACAGTAATGTAAGCACACAGGCTGGTTTTCCCCAAAAGCTGAATAGAGAAAGACAGTGAGTACAAAGAATGTATGCATAATAATGGGTATCGGAGCAGAAAATGAGGACTTGGAATACTAAATAGGTTATATCTCAGGAACCGTAAGATGTAGAAAAAAAATTTAAAAGTCATATGATTTATGACTGTCCTGGCTAGTTTTAAGCATTTTTCCGACGAAAAGTCCGTATCTTGCACTGTTTCCGAGATACGGGCCCTGACAGGCACGGCGAACGCTGTAATGTTATCCTATGGGAAAAAAAGAGAAGTTCGGAGTGCCATAACTTTGCCTCCCTGTAATATTTTTTCACCAAACCACTGAAAGGCACATCTGTTGGCTGTTGGCTGTCTTCCCTCTAAATTTCAGGAAAAAAGACCAAACCGTTATTTTGCAGCAGGGTGCCAAAGGATTCCTGTAATGCGGCAGGCGCTGTAATGTTATCCTATGGGACAACCTGTCAAATTTGGAGTGCCGTAACTTTGCTGTCATGTAATATTTTTTCAATGCAACACTGAAAGGCACATCTGTGAGATGTTGGCTGAGTTCCCTCCAAATTTCAGCCCAAAACTCCCAACCGTTCTTTTGCAGTGCAGTGCCAAAGAATTGCTGTCATTTTCCCAACAGACTAGAAAACTACTGTTGCAATTCGCGAAAGCTTTCGCAAAAATTTGCGACACTTTCGTGAGCACGAAAGTACTTTGCGAAAGTACTTTTTCCAAAAATTTGAAAAACACATTTCTGGGTGTTTTACCCCAAAATAAAGACATAGCTAGCATCCTCAGGGTCCAACTAGGTGAATACAAAAAGAATTAGGTTGCTAGAGGGTCCCAAATTTAAATGCCAAGCATTTTTCTGATCACCAACTGAAAACAAAATGGCTGATTTGTGAAAGTAACAGGCCCATTTACGAAAGTAAAAATGCATTTGCGAAAGTGTTGAACTTTTTGTTAACTTTTCCCATTGACTTATAATGGGAAATTGTTTTTTGAATAACTTTTGACCTGTTTAATATTTTTTCACAAAATCTTCAAAAGGCACATCGGGGACCCCAGCCGCACGTTCCCTGAAGATTTCGGGCCAGTCGCACAAACCGTGCAACCGTAGAATTCCAGAAAAGTGTAAACATGCGTGCAAATCATGCCTAATAATTCCGCAGCCATGTATCAGACAGGTACGAAACTTGACAGATGCCAAGGCCTATGGTTCTTGATCATGTGTTCCAAATTTCAGGGAAATCTGTCAAACAGTTGCAAAGTTATTAAGGTGCAAAATTTTGGGGTTTAACATAGAAATGGCTCCTCAACCCTAACTATGATAGCACTACCGTGCTACCATAATATATATACATATATCATGCTGGTGTAGTCGCGACAGTATAGTTAGGGTTCAGTAGGCAGTTTAATGTTAAACCACAAATTTTGCATGTTAATAACTTTGCATCGGTTCAATGGATTTGCATGAGATGTGGAATGCGTGTTCTCCTATTGTAGATCTCTTGGTTTGCCAAAAAAATACTATTTCAGTTAGACTTGCAGTTTTCATGCAGCAAAGCACTGAAAAAAGGTTTTTTTGTCACTTTTTTGGTGATTTTTGCCCATTGTGTTGCAGCCACACCATTTGGTATTTTGGGGTGCAATTGTCAGGGTAGAAAGATGTTTGGTCAAAGAACAATTCAGCATTGGTTTGGTGAAAAAATAGTAATCTGTTCCAAAGTTATTTCATTTTGAATTTGCAGGTTCTGAGCATGTTCAGTTCACTACAAGATTAATATGTATGTTTTGCGAGAGGGGATTGGGTTTGGGATCAAGGATTTTGTCACCTTGCAAACAGGGATTTATAATGTTCCCGTTCATGAGCAAAAATTCCTCATTCATGAGCCGCCTTCTTGTTTTCATTTTGTTCCTCAAGCAAAATGTTATAGCTTTCCCCATGGGTGACTTGTTTTACAAATAAGGCAAGGGTTTTGTTCAGGGTGATGCCCTCTACAAATCCATGCTTTTGGTTTCCTTTGGTGTGACCAAAAAATTACCATTTAAAATTTTTAAATTCTTCATTTGTCACTCGCTTCTGATCCTCATTCATGAAGTGACAAAATCCCCTTTGCGGGCTGATCCTCTTTTGCGAGGTAACAAAATCCTTGATTGTGACTTAGGGACCACATGACCCTATCTCACGAATAAGGACTGGCTTGCACATAAGGATTTTGTCAGCATGCAAAAGGGGCTCAGCTCACAAATGGGGATTTTGTCAGCTAGAGAAGGGGAATTGGGTTTTTGAATCCCCTTTCATGAGTTGACAAAATCCCTATTTATGAGGTGTCAAATTCCCCATTCTTGAGCCTAACCCCTTTTGTGAGCTGACAAAATCCTTGATCGTGATTTCACAACAAAATTACCTTTCTCACGAAAGAGGATTGTCTCGCTAATGGGGATTTTGACACCTTGCAAAAGAGGATTGGCTCATGAAAGTGGATTTTGTCAGCTCATGAAAGCTCGTGAAATTGCCATTGATGCAATTGATGGGAGGGTGGACTGCTAGACTACCAGGGATAGGAATATTAATTATTAAGAACTACAGAGGGGGGCAGTAGACTACCAGGGATATAATTATTACAAAAATATGCATAAAGACACATGGGGGGGCCACTAGACTACCACAGATAATAAAGAAATATATTAATACGATACTCATTAGGGGAGGCCACAGGGATAACATAAATCATTATGTACATTGCCATGATGGGGAGGGAGCTGCTAGACTACCAGGGATAATAAAAACTACACTTTTTAATTCAGATGTGGAAGAGGTAAGCCCCCTGAGCAAAACCCACCCTTATTTTACTTAATAGGGCACCCCTGGACTACAGAAATTGATTTTAAAATCTGGCCATCTCATCCCTCGCTCTTTGTTCTCGAGCAAGCAATTTCTTTGACCACCAGCATGCAAATTCTTTGATCGCGAGATTCTTTAATCATGATTGTGCATCGTGAGCGAGGGCCGAGATGGCCAGATAAAAAAAATAATTTTCTTAGCTCAGGGGTGTCCTAGCAAGACAAACAAGGGTGGGTTTTACTCAGGGGGCTTCATTCTGCCTATCCATGGTCTTGGATTACCGCAATTGTGTACATATTGTAAATTACACTAGTTTTTATTCTTTGGTCATGACCACGTAAATTCTTTGATTGTGAGCCTGCAAAATCTTTGATCGTGAGATTCTTTGATCGCCATCTTTGATCATGAGGACAGGACAAGATGGCCAGATTTTTTATAATGGAATAGATAGGGAAATTTTACCAAATTTTAAGATTTAATAACTTGGAAACGGTTTACTCTTTTTACTTGAAATTTGGAGGGTGTTTACGGCATGTCCTGTAGATGTGAATTATAGTGTTAATGTGTCAGAGAAAAGTTTTTTTTCGGAGATATTGCATGACACACTTTACTTGTTGTGGACAGTGTTTTGCTTGTGATGGTGGCTTGAAATTGATAGGATACCTAGCCTTAGTGTCATGGATGTAGTTTTCAGTTGTTGTGTGTGTTAAATGTCAACAGGTGCAGAACTGTGCCAGTCTGACAAATGAAAATCTCATAATATCTCTGACACGGTTTGGTCTTTTCACTTGAAATTTGGAGGGTGTTGACAGCATGTCTTGTGGATGACAATTACAGTGTTTCCGTGTCATAAAAATTTTTTTTTGTGCAGATATGGTGTACTGCAGTTTACATTCTGCGGACAGCATTTTGCTTGTGGTGATGGATTGAAATTGATAGGATACCTAGCCTTAGTGTCATGGATGTAGTTTTCAGTCATTGTGTGTGTTAGATGTCAACAGATGCAGAACTGTGCCACTCTGATGAATGAAAATTACAAAGTTTAACATATATCTTGGAACCAGTTTGGTCTTTTTACTTGAAATTTGGAGGTTGTTGATGGCATGTCCTGTAGATGTTTACAGAGGTGTTTACGTGTCAGACAATATATGTTTTGCCGACATATTGTGTGTCGCAGTTAACATTTTGTGGACAGTGTTTTCTATTGTTTTACTTGATTAACATTTGTTTGGTGGCTGGCCTTGTTATTGTGAATGTTCTTTTTAGTCATTGGGCATGTAATGTGGCCTGACACTTACATGTTGGTGGGAGCGTGGGGCCCTTAACTTGTGCAACTTTCTACTTTTCTATTTTTTTCTTAAAAAGTAAGGAAATTCTATGCAAATAACTTAGTTGATACATCAGTTAGGGTTCTTCTACAGTGAAAAAAGTGAGGAAATTTGATTTTAGGGTTCCCATCCCTTGCACCCCACCCCCGCCACCCCCACCAACAGGCATCGGGGTGTGTATTGGGGTCCTTGGTCCCAACTCTCACCCCATTCTCCTACACTGCACCACCTCAGCTTGTTTACACATGGGATGGGGTGAGAGTTAAGGCCAAGGATCCAACGCACACCCCGACGCCTGTTGGTGGGGCGGCTGGGGTGGGCAAGGGTGAAACCCTAAATTGAATTTTGCCACTTTTTTCACTGTAGAAGAACCCTAACAGATGCATTAACTAAGTTTTTTTTGCATAGAATATATATATATGTATTATATATATATATATATGTATATGTGTGTGTGTGTATACAGTGGTGTGAAAAAGTATTTGCCCCCTTCCTGATTTTCTCTATTATTGCATATTTGTCACACTGGATGTTTTCAGGTCTTTAGACAAAATATAATATTTGATAAAGGGGACCTGAGTGGACAAATAACACTTTTTTTTTTTTACTTATTTCATTTATTTAATGAAAAAGTTAACCAACACCAACTGGCACTGTGTGAAAAGTAATTGCCCCTAGTTAAATCAACCCAATTAAAGGGATAATTAGAGTCAGCTGATTAAACACAGCCAGGCTTGATTACAGCCAGCCCTGCTCAATATAAACCTCACTTATTTTGGCCCTTACCATCAGAGTCACACTGCCAGCACAAAGATTCAACAAGCACATTATGCCATGATCAAAGGAAGTTCCTGAAAAGATCAGAAAACATTTTGTTGCCCTCATCAGTCTGGAAAGTGTTACAAAGCTATTTCTAAGGCTCTGGGACTCCATCGAACCACAGTGAGAGCCATAATCTCCAAATGGAGAACACTTGGAACAGTAGTGAACCTTCCCAGGAGTGGGATGCCTGCCAAAATTACCTCCAAGGGCGCAGTGTAAAATCATCCAAGAAGTCTCAAAGGATCCTAAACAACATCCAAAGAACTGCAGGCTTCTCTTGCCTCAGCTAAGGTCAGTGTTCATGACTCCACAATCAGAAAGAGACTGGGCAAAATGGGCTTCATGAGAGTAGCAAGGAAACCACTGCTAACCAAGAAGAACATAAATGCTCGTCTCTCATTTGCCAAGAAGCACCTGGATGATCCACAAGCCTTTTGGGAAAATGTTCTATGGACAGATGAGTCCAAAGTGGAACTTTTGGACAACATGGATCCCATAATGTCTCGTAAAGCAAACACTGCATTCCACAGTAAGAACACCATACCAACAGTCAAACATGGTGGTGGTATGTGATGGTGTGGGGATGCTTTGCTGCCTAAGGACCTGGATGACTTGCCATAATTAAAGGAACCATGAATTCTGCTCTGTACCAGAAAATTCTGAAGGAGAATGTCCAGTCATCCTTCCGTCAGCTGAAGCTGAAGCGTAGTTGGTCATGCAGCAAGACAATGATCCAAAACACAAAAGCAAGTCCACATCAGAATGGCTAAAAAGAAGTAAAATTAAAGTTTTGAGTGGCCTAGTCAAAGTCCAGACTTAAACCCAATAGAGATACTGTGGTAGGACCTGAAACGAGCAGTTCATGCTCGAAAACCTACCAAATGTTACTGAATTAAAGCAGTTCTGCGAGGAAGAGTGGTTAAAATTCCTCCACAGTGATGTGAAAGACTGATATTGAATTATAGGAAGTGTTTGGTTGCAGTCATTGCAGCTAAATGTGGCGTAACCAGTTATTAAGTAGCAAGTACCATTTTTCACACAGCCAATTGGTGTTGGTTAACTTTTTTTCATTAAATAAGTGAAATAAAAAAAAAAACAAGTGTTATTTGTTCACTCAGGTTCCCTTTATCTTAATATTACATTTTGTCTAAAGACCTGAAAACATCCAGTGTGACAAATATGCAATAATAGAGAAAATCAGGAAGGGGGCAAATACTTTTTCACACCACTGTATATATATATATATACAGTATATATTATAAGAGTGCTGTAGCATCCCAATAGTTAGGGTTGATGAGGCACTTTAATGTTAAACTCCAAATTTTGTATGTTAACTTTGCAACTGTTCAATGGCTTTAAACGTAAATTGGAACAGATGGTGTTGGGTGGTAGATCTTTTGATGTGTTAAGTTGCATTTTGGTCAGATTTGCAGATTTTGTGCAGCGAATTCTGAAAAAACTTGCTTTTCACCGATTTTTGTCATTTATTCCCTGTTGTTTCCTCATCGTGCTGTGACTGCACCATTTATAATGTTGACCAGAAATTTTCAGGGTAGAAATAGGTTATCTGAAGGAACAATCCAGCATTGGTTTGGTGAAAGAATAATAATCTTTTCCAAAGTTATGACATTTTTAAAATTCTGCATCTGAGCATGCTTAGTTCAGTCTTTGGGATAGGTGCAGTTTCAATCAAGGATTCCTGTTCATGAACAGCTGGTGAACAGGGATCCCTTTTTGCAAGAAAATCCTTGTTCATCAGACACCAATTTGTTTTCTCTCTTAGTGCGGGGAGAAAACAAAATCTTGGAACGTCCCCCAGGGACTTTTTTTTTAAACTATGGCATGAGTTTGGCTTAAGAGGATATCCCGTGCCCACCCATGCCTTTTGTTTTGTGTATTTATTTAAAATAAATTGTAGTTTTAAAAATTAAACATCCCTATTCAGGATCTCTATTCACAAGATGATCCCTTTTTGTGAGGATCGGCTGGCAAAAAGGGATGATGAAGAGGGATTTTAAAGATCAACTGCAGTGGTTTACATGGTAGTTTTCTCTTGTGTGGCAGTCACACTCTGTTTTCTCTGATGTTAATTTATGTCAAATAATGTGGCATCAATTTTTTTTTTGCCATGAGTTTCCTGTGGGCACGAATTTCCCTCAATGTTACAACATCCGAAATGGCTTTTTTTCAATGCGTGGTCCAGTGCCCTGGAGTGCTGACATAATTTTGGCCACTGAAGTGCAAGGTGTGTGCTCCATCAGTGTAAGAAGAGTGAACAGTGCTAGAGTCCATTCTGAAGTAGTGAGCTAGTCCGGGTGTCTAGTGTTCTGAAAGCAGATGTCCAGTTGTGGAAAGCTGTGCTATTTGAAAAAGCTCATTTTGTTACAGCATTGTGGAGAAGTGTCCTTGTGTTCTAGTTAGTGTTTCCTTAGTGGGGTTTTTTTCTGTCAGCTGTGGGGTGGGTGAGTAGTACTGA
Source organism: Neoceratodus forsteri (assembly GCA_016271365.2). NCBI lineage: Eukaryota > Metazoa > Chordata > Ceratodontiformes > Ceratodontidae > Neoceratodus > Neoceratodus forsteri. The sequence goes on along the minus strand of JADMNL010000022.1, from coordinate 196,395,815 downwards.
CTGTGAAATGGGTGGCAGTTATTTTGAAGAGTGAGTACGCTGTCTCAGGGGATATGTACAGACCATTTTCAAGTAGTCTTTATTTGAAAAAGTTCACTTTTTTATTTCTTTGTAATAGTCTTGCTGACTCTCTCTGTCTGTTGTACAGTCCGTGCAGTGTGATACTGCATGGTTGTGCTTAAATACCAAGTAATTTGTTCTGTATATGTTATGTAGTTGGTTATTTTTTACTGTTTGATGTTCCACAGTGACTGAATTATTAAAAGGACTATGCCAACACGATCAGGGGAAATGGAAATATAGGGAAAGGGTGGAAGGTAGTCCTGCTAAATGCCAGGAACTTGGGCAATAAAATGCCTGAGCTCCAGAAGATGCTAACTGAGGGAGCAGTGGATATGGCAGTGGTCACTGAGACCTGGGCCACTGCAGGACATGACTGGGACCTGAATCTGGAGGGTTACACTATATTCAGAAAGGACAGGGGGGAGGGAAGGGGAGGAGAGGTAGCAATGATAGTCAAAAACAGCATTGGCATAGAGGGAGTAAAGGAGGTAGAGGGAACTGTGGAGGTGATTTGGGTCACCTTGATAACAAGGGGGGGCAAGAGAGTAAAAATAGGAGTGGTGTATAAACCCCCTGCACTGGCGGAGGAGCTGGAGGAGAGTCTGGTGGCAGATGTTGGGAGACACTGCAGATTGGGCAGGGGAAGGGTGGTGGTGTCGGGGGACTTAAACATGCCAGGAACAGACTGGGAGACTATGACATGCTCGGTGGCCAGGGAACAGAGGTTGTTGGATGTCTTTCAAGATGCATTCCTAACTCAGCAGGTGGGGGAACTGACCAGGGAGGTGCAGGTACTGGATGTGGTCCTGGCAGACAGTGACCAGATTGGGGGCCTGGAGGTAAAGGACCCATTGGTGGGGAGTGACCATGCCATGGTCTGTTTCTGCCTGGACCTAGGAGGAGTAGAAGGCTGCACAAAGACGGAGGTAACTGACTTCAGGGGGGCGGATTTTAAGGAAATGGGAAGGATCCTTAAGGAGCATTTGGATGTGATTGGGTCAGACATGGACGCTGATAGTAGGTGGGAAATCAACAGGAGAGGGGTGCAGGATGCTACCAGCACCTGTGCAAGAGAAAGACGAAAATGCGGTAGGGCCTGAAAACCCTGCTGGTGGACCAGGGAGGTCCAGGAGGTGGTGCAGGGAAAGAAGGCAGCCTATAGGCAATTCAAGTGCTCAAGGAGTGAAAGGGATCAAGGGGAGTACAAGCTGATGGCTAGAAGGGCCACTAGGGAGGTGAGGGCGGCTAAGACAAGGAAGGAGCAGAACCTGGCCAGGGAAATTAGGAGAGGGAAGAAGGGGTTCTTTAGATACATTGAGGAAAAACAAAGGGTGAAGGGGCAGATTTGCAGGATTAAAACAGGGGAGAGATGAGCACAAGACCCGGGGGAGCAGGCTGAGGTACTAAATGAGTACTTCACCTCAGTTTTCACCAAGGAAAATGGGGGTGCTGCATCATACATGGGAGGAGACAGTGATACTGAGGAGGGGGGACTCTTACCGATCGGCAGGTCTGGGGAGAGGGGGAGGCATCACTGGCAGGAGGGGGGAAGGCTAAGCAGGGAGAAGAGGTAGTGGAAGTGGAAATCACAGCAGAGAGAGTGAGGGAAGCCCTCAGGTCCCTTAAGATGAAGAAAGCACCGGGGCCAGATAAATTACATCCAGAGTCCTAAAGAAACTTGCGGATGTCCTGGTGAAACCCCTGGTGGAGCTTTTCACCATCTCTCTGAGGACAGGGTGAGTGCCCCAGGACTGGAAGGTGGTGCATATAGTGCCTATCCACAAGGGGGGATCAAGGGAGGTGACAGGAAACTACCGGCCTGTCAGCCTGACATCAGTGGTGGGCATGGTGATGGAGGGCATTGTCAAGGAGAGGCTGGGGGGACCTGGAAAAGTCAGGGTGCCTGGATGATAGACAGCATGGATTCGTCCTGGGGAAATCGTGTCAGACAAACCTTGTGGAGTTCTATGACTGGATGACGAGTGCCTTGGACCTGGGTAGACCAGTGGACGTCCTCTTTCTAGACTTCAGCAAGGCATTTGATTCTGTTCCTCACAAGGGCCTGCTGGATAAGCTGGGAGAAATGGGGGTGGGGAACCAGATGATCAGATGGATAGGCAATTGGCTCCAGGACCAGACCCAGAGGGTAGTAGTTGGTGGGATAGTCTCATCCCCAAGGAGGGTCATTAGTGGGGTCCCACAGGGATCAGTCCTTGGGCCCCTCCTGTTCAATGCCTACATCTCTGACATAAGGACAGCAATCAGGAGTGAGATGAGTCTTTTTGTGGATGACTCAAAACTGGGGGCAGTGGTGGATGGGGAGGAGGGGAGGGTGGCCCTACAGGGGGACCTGGAGGCTCTGGAAAGATGATCTAGAAAGTGGAAGCTTAGGTTTAATGCAGGGAAATGCATGGTACTGCACCGGGGGGCCAGAAACCCGGGCCAAGTGTACACCCTGGGGAGTGAAATGCTACAAGTCTCGATGGCTGACAGGGACCTGGGGGTGGTGGTGGATGTCAAGATGAACAACTCAGAGACTTGTAGGAGGGCAGCAGCCAAGGCCAACAGGATGCTTGGATGCATCGCTAGGGGATCACCTCAGAAGGAGGAAGTGATACTCCTCTGTATAACTGCTTGGTGAGGTCAGACCTTGAGTACTGCATGCAGTTTTGGAGGCCACACTTAAAGAGGGACATTGAACTCCTGGAGATGGTCCAGAGGAGGGCAACCAAAATGATTTGGGGCTTGGGGGACAGGACCTATGAGGAGAGGCTCGAAGAGCTAAATATGTACACATTGGAAGAGAGAAGGGACCGGGAGACATGATAGAGGTCTTCAGGTACATGAAGGGGGTAAATAGGGGAGGAGCAGTCAGGGTGCTTTGAAGGAAGGAGTAGGGGCCACTAGAGGGCATGGGTGGAAGCTGGAGGGGGGAAGATTCAGGGGAGAAAGGAGGAGGTGCTACTTCACTGAGAGGGTGGTGGAGCCATGGAATGCGCTGTCTAGGGGGCTGGTGGAGGCAGAGACGGTGGTGGGGTTCAAGAGGGGGTGGGACAGGTACAGGGGAAGGGTTCTGGAAGCAAAATCCAATGCAGCAAGAATATCCAGAACTGGGAAGGGAGAAGCCAGAGAAGGTCAGGGGTGCAGCAAGGTCAGCTCCAAGGGTGGGGACTGATCAAATGATCAGACATGAAAGACCGTTAGGCCTATTCTGATGGCATTTTGGTATGTTAGTAAGTTAACTGCCATTCTGGTCAGTGGCATCATGGGGGTGGTGGTGAGAAGTAGGTCTTGTGGTATTCTGTGTCAGTTGTTGGTCTGATCACCCTGGGGTGGTGTGATACAGTGTATTCCAGACCTCTGAAACTTGTTGGAATTTGCTGAGAATAATTTTTTTTTTGCATTTCCCTGTATTTTGATGTTCTTTTTTAATAGTAATGCTCTTGAGTGATTATTTTGAGTGCTTTGATGCTGCGGTTTGAGTTCCCCTCAAACAATGACGTTATTTCCATCCTATTTCTGTTAGCAAATGACACCAGTCATAAATAAATGTCAATGAGAATATTTTGAAAATGTTACTTTTTTGTGCTAATTCCATGTTTGTGTTATTGCTTATTGAGTCACAAATGCAGTAAGTGTGGGCAACGTATTTGCTTTTATGTGTTTTCATCTTGACAGCATTTTTATTGAATGTTCATTTTTTTGGGGGGAACATGACTTTTTTTTCTGTCTGAATCAAAATTAATTCTTTAAAAATGAAATAGATTTTTTAAATTGGGGTGGGTGTGGGGAAGCTGAGAAGGTGCTTGCCTGTGCCTTAGAAAACATGGCAGGTTTTGTCAAGCTGTGCAAAGTGACTTGGGCACTGAGCCACTCCACGAATAGTTATTTACTGTGCCTCTTTGGCTCATAAAGGCCTAGATTTGGATGGGATACATTTTGTGCCTAGTAGCACATTTGAACTGCACCTTCCTTCATGGAATTGCATATGATGCCTAATTTTGGGGATGCACATAATATATTATTTGTTTTTTGCTGCCGAGTTATTTATGCACTGTTAATGTTCTCTTTCTTGGTACATGGATGCTGAGGCTCATGGGAGTCTTATTTCTGTGTTATGTCCTTGTCTTTCCTCTTTTTTTTGCTTTCATACATCATACATCCATGCTTTCTGTAAATCTGTCCTCTGTATGTTATGCAAATGTATCAGTTTTACAACTGTGAAATGCTCAATTCCAGCCTATAGAACAAATATACAGCTACAGCATTTTCTTTAGCCAATTTTTGAAAACTATACTCTCTGTTCAAGGCTGAGTAATGTGAAGGAAAGAGTCTACATGTGGTCAGGAAGGAGAGTACAGTTTATCATTTTGTTTCTATGATCACAGTTAGTTTCTAAAATGGAGGCAGTATTCTTTCATTTCTTTAAGTCTGTCTCTTGTGCACAACACACACACTGCCCCACCTCCACACCCCCAAATCCAAACTCATGGACTGGCACATGCATTGTTTTCCCAATGTTCAGTACTCCTTTCTCACACCAGCAACACTGTTCACTTCTATGGTTATTAGGCCAATTTCTCACATATATATGAAGGTGCAGAAAACCACTTGGGGTAATTGTGTGTGTGTATTTTTTTTTTACTTCTCTATTTTACTTCCCTGCTGCCAGCTGCCAGTTCCTCAGCCGTCACATACCATGGACTTCCACTTCAACAATGGCTGGGACCCTCCAATACCCCTGGGATTAACCCTCAGGGAGGGGTTGTGGCACTAAACTACCCAGCACCGCAGACAACAGGATAGGTCAGAGGGCTGGTTTGGAGGCTAATTGAAGCTGTGGCAGGCTTCATCTTGGGTGGCCACCAGCTGCTCTTTTTCCTGCTTTTCCTGGGGGGGTGGAGACATGCAATGACATCCTGCATCTTCCTCACCCCCTGAACGTTCTTGGCACTGGTTGCTTGCATAACCTCTGGCTTCTGCCAGGGGTCTGTTGAGAGCCGGTCACACCCCCACCTCCCCCAGAGAAGGAGAGCAGTCCTCAGGATGCTCCATCCATTTCCCCCCAGCCAGCTCACTGGTGACCCGAGTCCATTCCAACCCGGTAGCTGGCATTATAAGTGGAAACCAACTGCTGTGCTGATGGGCTGGCTGTGTGTGTATGTGAGCAAGGAAGAAATGTTGCAAAATTTAAGTTAGCCAGTGAAATTGCTGCAAAATTTGTAATTTTGCCACACAAAACATTTCATGAAATTATGTCTTTCCGCAAAATTTTTCTCCAGATGCAAAGTTGCAAAGTTTCGCCCACGGAACATGGAATTTTATTGTGAAATGCACAGTTTTGCCCAAAACAGCAAAGTTCTGACTGCTTGCAAGACAAAATTTTGCATTTCACACCCACGAAATAGTTCACAAAATGGCAAATTTCACGAAAACTCTAGTGCAAGTAACTGTAACATCACCATCACAAAGAGAATGTTGCATACAAATAATACCACAAAGTGCTATCAACTAATAGCAGTGATGCTCTGTCAAACAAGCTGCTGACTGCTGAGCATCAAGGAACTACTGAGATAAAAAATAAGTAATGCCTCCATTGAGGAGTTTGCAACCACTGCTACTAATAGTACTGGGGAAAAAATAAAAGACCCAATGTAAAACATCAGCAGCTCATCCAGGAGCACCATGTTAAGTTATCATCTCAGATCCTCCCCTTACTGAAATATCCAGTCAAATGGGGGATGCTGCCATAACACAATGCTCTTATACCTATCGCAGATCAGACAAATCCATATAAACAGCTGGCTCCTAACAGAATCTCCTGTAAAATTATTACAATTGGATCCATTAGCATGAGATCCAATCAGGGGGTAGCAACTAATTTTTTTTAAGGCATCCTGACTCCACACACCTCTAGTCACAGGGGCTTTCTCCAACAGCAAACAAAGTAGGGCACCCATTGACCACTAACTATCAATGTCAGAAAAAAATATTGGTAGTACAGGGCAATATCATCACAATTGGAATGCATTACAACATGAATCAAATGCATAGTAACCAGTAATGCAAACATAAATACAAATTTCTCTAGAGGGTCACTAAAAACAGGAACCTACTCGAATGTCACCAATTGCAATTAGTTGCTTCTGACAAAACTAAAAAAACACAGCTTCTTTCGATGTGCCCCCCCCTCAAAAAGCATGATTGTATCATTAAAAAGGGGTCACAGAAAATGTGTACTTCCTCAGTAGGATGACCCATGCACACACAAAAAGAGAACGGCAAACTAGAAAAACATCCTGATGTGTACCATTCGTTGAGGGGCTAATGCTCACTTTGCCCATAATTATCACTAACACCTTCATCGACAGAGTCAGATGATGATTCTGCTTCAACCGAGGTGGCAAAAGGTATAAAGCATAAGGTTCTACACTGGGAAAACCTAAATGTCATCTGACTGATGAAACATTGCTTCTTCATCACAGTCCATGACTGACAGCTCCTACTGCACTCTGAGAAACTTCACACACAACAAATGAAAGGCCACAATGATGTCAGATACGTGACATGATTCACTGCCCCATTAAAAAAAAAAAAAACTGGCAGCAGGTCCTACACCTTCTATGTATAAACAATGCCAAAACACAAGTTTGTGACAAAACATTTAATAAACAGCTACAGTATATACACAGTTAAAACACTTCACTACTTATCAATATACATCATGGACCCCAGGAATTTAACAAATAAAAAAATTAACACTGAAATTGATCTTGGGGTCATCTGGGGCAAGGAAGGACTGAGCATCTGCCAACAGCTCTCCTTCCTCAGGGGTGGAGGGACATGGCACTGCACTATAGACTGACACCCAGTGGAGACTGGGTGTTAGCACAGGTGAGATGCTAGAAAGGGTTGGACCCTCGCAGAGGGCGTAAGACTGCCTCGACAGAGGTGGAGAGAGTCACCCACCCATTGCATGTGCATGGGTCTGGGGAGAAAATGGAAAAAGGACTCAGAGCTGGCAGGCTCCATGATGGCAGGCTGCATCTGAAGAGAAAGCCATGCCGGACAGATGAGTCTCCTTCCACGGAGTTTCCAAAGCCACTTGCCATCTCCCCTGGTGGAATGAAAAGGAATTAAAAAAATGTTAATTGTCATTTTTTTAAAATAAAGTACACAAAGCCAAAGGCATGGGTAGGTCCTAGGGATGCAGCGAATTTAAATGATGCTGGCAAAGTGCTGGAGAAAAGTGGCCAACTTCACCTGGCAGAACAATTCGCAAAATTTTTCTGCCTAAGTCAGGATTACACCCAGGTGAAATTTCACCTTCTGTGGTAAAATTTTGCCTTCCACGGGTGAAATTCAACCTTCCATGGGTGAAATTTCACCCTATGTAGGCAAACTTTCACCATGGAAGGTGGAATTTCACCACAGAAGGTGGAATTTCACCACAGAAGGTGAAATATCGCCACAGTAAGTGAAATTTCACCGTTACACTGAGTAAAATATCGCCACTCTGCCAGGTGAAATTTTGCATTTCACTCCACGAAATGGGTGGAATTTCGCGGATTACTCCACAAAGCAAATTTTGCCCACGTCACCCATCCCTAGGAGGTACAGGATGTCCCTGTAAGCCAAACCTATGCCTTGGATTTATATATATATATATTTATTTTAGTGGCCACTTGTCACATCTTCCTTGTGTCCAGTGGTACCCATACCTCCATTGTCCCACCTATTCAAAAGTGCGTGGCTACTAGCCACATCTCCCTGGTGTCCAGGGGTAATCCCCACTCTCCATTGCCCCAGTTTTCATTGGTGCCAGTGGGTCCTGTCTGTTTCTTTTCCCGTTTTGGTTTTTGCTGAAATATAGAAAACCATCCCTCCTTGACTTCTGTGTCCGTTTGCCTGCAAAGAAGAAAACTGTCAATCACCAATTGTGCCCACATCCTCCACCCATGACCTCCACTGTGATCCCACCTCTCCATACCCCTCTGATGTCCCCCCAAACAGCCACTCAGCTGATGAGATCCCTGGTTTGACACCCACTCCCATGATGGAAGACACATCTTGCTGTGGAAACCGGCGACTGCAATCTGAACGAAGGTAAATGCGGTCCTAGTTATTTTAAAGGGAGGATTCAGCTTTCAGCCATAACTCAGCCATTTTTTTAAGGTTTCAATCCCACATTTTCAACATGGAGTTTTGGGTACCCCACCTCCTAAACAATATGACTGTCATTGGGCATCTCTTGCAGGAAAAGGTATTTTGTGGTCACTTGGATAAATCACCTTCCGTGGATTGTGTAATGACAGTCGATTGTTCATCAGGTGGGGTCATAAGAAGGCTATGTTGAAAATATAAGGTACAAATTTTGAAAATTTCTGCATTATGGGCTTTTGGCACAACTCGCTATGCACGCCATGACTCAGTACATTTTATTTATTTATTTATTTGAAAATATTGGATTTACAGACCTTTGAGTCAAAGACACATTTACAAAGGCACCTCATCTTAGTGAATGAAGAGAGACAATATTACATGGATCAAATACACAGCAATAGTTACAGACAATATTACATTGACCAATACATAGCAATAGCTACAGGTTTCAGACAGTGGTTACAAGGTTTAACAGATGTAACTGGAGACAGTGCCTTGGTAGTACAATAATTGAACAGCTGGAATATAGAACTATTGCATATTGCTGAATATTTTCAATATTTTCAGCCCATATTTTCTACATACTCTTCTTATTACCCAACCTGATGAGTGCCACCACAGTCATTTCTCAAATCCTGTCCAAGACATGATTTTGCACCTGTGGCATAGAATGGTGATGCGGTTGTGCAGAATTATGTTTTGGCTGGAATTTGAAAATTTGCTGTGCTCAGTACATGGTGAGGTCATAGAAATCACAGTTTAAATATTTGGGCTCAAATAAGGATATTGTATTACTATTTCTTGGACTCTGCACTCCCACCGTAACATGTGGATACTGCTGTGCTATGTTGACAGAGGAATGGGAGCACAGGGTGTGAAGGACCATGCGCTGTCACTGTCACACTTAGATACTGTTGTACCATCTCGTTCAGCATTACATATGGATACTGTCATACTATATTGATGGAGGGGACCCTGTGCCCCCACCGTAATATATGGATACTGTAAAATGAGGATACTACTATGCTACCTCAAAAAAGTAAGGAAATTGGTTTATCAGCATTAGAGAACCCCCCACTCCCACCAGTATGGGACTCTGGGGAGCCCATGCCCAGTATCCACAACACAAAATAACCATGGGTGCCCAATCTCTGCATCAGCAGTAGCCCCAAAAAAAGCATGTCCAACAACAGGGTGCCCAATCCCCATGTCAACAGTAGCTCCCATCAAAGCAGGACACTGGTGAGCCCACTCCTAGTTATAGCTTGCCCCCTCCATCTCCACATACTGCCTGAAATAAAGAAAACAGTCCCTGACATTTTTTATATAAAAAAAATCCTTTTAAAAAAGAAAACAGTCCCTTGTCAACTCCCCACATCCCCATCCCCATCCCCACCCTTCCCTGCTCATCCACCTCCTTGTAACCCCTTACTCAATACTTACCTCTGGAGGTCAGGCACTGTCATCTTCTGTGGACCGGTCACATCTGCCTCTTCAAGCCAAACAGCGAACTGAAGGATCAAGCTAAGTGCACATACTGGCAGTCTATGGCATTTTGAACTTAGGTTCATATTGGGGCATTTTCAACATTTGTTCACCAAATTTTCAACATGGGCTTTTGGGACCCCAACTTCATGAACACAATCACTGTCATCTTATTAATCAGACCTTATTATGATTTTGCAGTCACTGCACGGAATCACCTTTCAGGAATGATTAATGAAATGACAGTGCCAGTGTTCACTATTGAAGGTCCCAGAAAGCCCATGTTGAAAATTTGATGAACAAATTTTGAATAATGCCATTGTTATGAATGTGCATTGTGCAGTTTCTATGCCTGCTCATAACTTCACCAATTTTTTATCTTTTTACTCCAGATTTTGGTAGACCCCAAGTCACACCATGATGTGTGTTGGTCTGTGGAGGGTAGGTTTTGATCTGATCTGGTCAGTTTAGTTTTCTGGAGAAAAGCCACCTTGGTTTTAGCCATTTGAGGAGGGAGAAAACCTTGTTTCTCTTAATAGGGGAATTCAGGCCCTGCATGTTCTATGTGTGCAAAGTGATCACCGCCATAATCAAGCAAGTAAAGGTCTGTGCATGGCCAACCTGCGAGGTCTTTCTGACATCTCAAGAGGGCTCCTCCAGGTCCTACCCCTCCCCAGGAAAAGGTGTATATCTGGTGCTAGGGATAAGCCCCGGTCAGGCACCCTTTATGTTCTCTAGGTGCTGCTCTTTACTCTAATGGGTGAGTACTATATCATGGTCTGGTGTGGAGCTGTTCTAGGGTAGTTCAGTGCAGTGCTTCAGTAGCTTAGTACCACAGCACATGGCTATTCACAATTCAGCATATATATATATATATATATATATATATATATATATATATATGTGTTACAACCAAAAGTATATGAGGGTCATGGCCTGGATATAACCAGCTGCACCTGCAGCCAATGGCTGGTCTGTCCTACCCCGAGGAGTGGCTTAGCCACAGCTAAATAGTGGGGTACAATCTAACCAGGGCAAGATATCCTGGCACTGCACGTACAATTATATTCCACTTTACTAACACTTTGATGGTGAAATGTCACCTAAAATAAATTCACTATAACACACTACAAGTTGTGGTATTAGCTGCCTCTTGGAGTGCTGGGATGCATTTTGAACCTAGAGACCATCTGTTTTGGGCCTCACAATAAGGGGCTTTGCTGGGTCTCTCCAGCCATGGTTTTGTGGTGGTGTATGGAGGAAAAAGCTCCCCATGCTCCAATAGGGGCATGGGTGAGGGGCCGCATGGCTCCACATACCCCCCCTGGTGTGGAACTCAACCCCATGGGGCATCAAGGCCCTCTAACTATCCCCCAGCCTGAGTGGGAAGTATACACCTGATGAGGTCAGTAGGTGCTCCTAATAATCATGTTCAGCCCCAGTCCTGCAGAGTGAAAGATATCTCCCATAGAGAGGAAGGGGAGGAGTGCAATGTATTTCTTTCAGCCCTGCTGTCACACTAAAACCCATCAGGACATGGTAGATTGCACAGTGAGGTGGCAGCAGGTTATGTGCAATGAATTCTCTTCCCACCATCTCCCCAAAATTCCACTACAATATCCAAGAGGACTGCTCGGCACACTGTGATCAGAGGGAGTGGACACATGGTATGATCGGGGCTTGGGGCATGTCATGCTAAGGTGAAGCAAAATCCTCTCATGGAAGGCAAGGTCTAGTCCTTCCATGGGAGGGAGGTGCAACACTATGGAAGACCTGGGGGCCTGCAAGGGGATCGGGGTGATGAAAGAGGTGGGGAAGAGGCAGGGTGAAGGTGGGGAGGGGCTGTAACTGCATAACAATGGACACGCATATTTAAAACAGTCACAATATCAGCTGGTATTGCTCCAAGTACCACAGTACCCCCGACCATGCAAAAGAGTATAGTTTTCCTGCCAAGTATCGTACACAGAGAAGGTGGAAAGAAAGAGTTTTATCCTGCCCTTCACATTAGCCACTTTAGACTAGAAGGAGTTGAGAGCTGAGAGTGCATGTGGCCAGTGAGTCCACCGCTTAACTCCAGCCACCCTTTTCTCTGCCACTTATGACCCAAGCTCCCATTACTCTCCCTGATGTGCAACCCCACAAAATCATGCACTTATCTGATTAGCCTACTAGCTGGGGTGTGCAGTTGTAGTATTCTTTTACCTGTCTTTGGTCTCCAGACCACTGGTCTTCCCTTGCTAACATCATTCTGGGTCAGTCCAGAACCTTGGTCCTCTTGCTCATGAGCTGGCAGAGAAGTGTTTGGGGCTGCTGCCCACTCATGCTCTTGTAAGTCAGGATCCAGTGGGGCTCCTTTGAGGGCATCTAAGTCCCTCTCTTGCAGGTCAAACAGTTCATTGAGTGTGGTACCAGCACAAGTGGAGAGAATCTGCTTTTAGTGAAGTAGGGGATGGTCACCTCAGTGCCTGCTTGTTCCTCGTGCCAGCTGAGTATGCAGGGATGCATATTTTCTCCCGTTCAGTCAACTGGGTGGTTTCTTTGCTGTGCACTTCCTGTAGAGGCAGTTTTTTTGATTTTGTGGCCTCAGCTCCCAAGTGTTCATTGGGAATAGGGTTCAGTCAGGGGAGCCAGCAGGTCCCTTTTTTAGCAGGGACCACTGATCATAATAGTCATTAGTACAGGCATTGATAGAGCCCCTCACTGGACTGTCTTTCTGGTTGTTGTTGAGGCAAGGAAATGTCTTGCTCAGGAACTCAGTTGTTGTCTCTGGGGAAGAAAACTGAAGGGACATGCCATTGAGTTAAACTTCAGCATGGCAGAGTAGCGAAGCGGAAAGGGAATTTTGAGTTTGTGCAACTTCTTCCTCACATCTGTAAAGCTCTTCTGATGAGCCACCAGGTCTTTTGTGTAATCCTGGAAGAGCATGATTCTGTTGCCCTGCCAGTCAAGGGCTCCTAATTCCCTCACCCTGGACTGGATGGCCTCCTTCTCCAAGAAATTGAGCAGCCATGCCAGGATGAGCACGGATCTCTCTCGTGCTGCAGGTCATGGTTGGAGGGGATGATGGGCCCACTCAATGATTATCCTGGTGCCAGGAGGTAAACAGAGGATTTCAGGAAGTACTCACTTGAGGAACTGGGTGGTTCATCCCTCCTCACTCCCCTCCAGAAAACCAAGGAGCCACAAATTGTTCCAGCAGCTACTATTCTCCAAATCATTGAGCTTGTGCTGCATCGCTCTGATTTGGCCAGCCTATTCCCTCAATGTGGTGCAATGGCCCTGGATTATTTCTTCTTGGCTGGCTGCTTTTTTGCTCAGAAAGCCCATCCATGAATTCAGATGAACAAGGGCTCCAGCAGTATTATTGTTGGCTATAGTTAAATTGTCCATTCTGCTCAGGATGGAGTTGAACACCTCCTGGACAGAAGGCTCAGGGTCTCCTGTGCTACTGTGGGCCATACAGTGAGACAGACAATGCAGAGTCTGATGGCTGGAGAGCTAAATCCCAGAAGGAATTTTCCAAAAGTTGCTCAGGTTAGTCAGGAGATAATTATTCTTCCTCTGGAATATTTTCGGTATAGAATTGAATGTATAAAGCTCCTTTTGACAGCTGTGAGAAGTTATGTAGCCATCTTAGCTGATGGCTAAGCCAAAAAGGAATTATTTTAACATTTTAAATCCTTCCCCATGATCTCTTTTTGCCAGACGATGATCACAAAAAGGGATTGGCTGGTGAAAAGGGATCACGAAGAGAGATTTATAATTTTTAAAAATGCCATTCTTTTAAATAAATACACAGAACCAAAGGCATAGGCAGGCACAGGATGTCCCCCAAGCCAAACCTATTCCTTGGTTTTGGAAAAAAGACATCCCTGGGACAAGTTCAAAGATTTTGTTTTGTCCCATCACTGAAGGACAAAACAAAATGGCGACTGATCAAACAGGGATTCTTCATGAAATGGGATGTTGTGAGAGTTCTGAATTCCTTTTCACAATCCCTATTCATGAGACACTCACAAAGAGAAATCCCTCATTGAAACTGTGCATCTATCCCAAAGACTGAACTGAGCAGGGGGATAAAACCTTTTATAAGTACATTGGGGAGTTAAGAAAGATGAAGGAAGGGATAGTGAAGCTTACTAGAGGGAAGGGAGGTGGGCAGAGGATGACAGTGAAAAAACAGGGATACTGAATGAATACTTCTGCTCAGTAGTCACAAAAGAAGAGGAGAGGGAGGTACCTAAATCAATGAATAGAAGCTGTCTGGATAGAGAGGTCAATACCAGTTCATTCACAGAAGAAAGGGTCCTGAAAGAACTCTTAAAACTGAAGGTGGACAAAATGATGGGGTCTGACGGGATTCACCCAAGAATTCTAAAAGTACTAAGGGTAGAATTAGTGACACCAATGACTACCCTTTTTAACAAATCATGGGAGGATGGTGTAGTGTCAGAGGACTGGAGGAGGGCAGATGTGATTCTTCTTCACAAAAGTGGGAGCAAGACAGAGGCAGAAAACTACAGACCTGTTAGTTTGACCTTAGTGGTAGGGGAAATGATGGAATCACTTCTAAAGGAAAGCATTGTTGAGTTCCTAGAGGCCAGTGGGGCACAGGACCCAAGGCAACATGGATTCACAGAAGGAAGGTCATGTCAGATGAATCTAATAGATTTCTTTGACTGGGTGACCAATGTGGTTGACCAGGGAGGGGCAGTGAACATAGCCTACCTAGACTTTAGCAAGGCATTTGACACAGTCCTACACAAAAGATTAATATACAAGTTAGCCAGCCTGGGAGTGGGTCCCAAGGGTTAAAAATTGGCTGGACAACAGGATACAGATGGTAATAGAAAATGGAGTTTACTCTGAAGAAAGGGGGGATACTAGTGGCGTACAGCAGGGTTCAGTACTGTGACCGGTCCTCTTTAATGTCTTTATAAGTGACATTGCAGAGGGACTGAAAGGGAAAGTATGTCTCTTTGCAGATGACACAAAGATCTGCGACAGAGTTGATACAGAAGGTGGGTGGAGAAGATACAAAGGGACTTGGCAAGGTTGGAGGAATGGTCAAATATATGGCAGCTTAGATTCAGTGCAAAGAAGTGCAAAGTAATGCACCTGGGAAATAAAAATCCAGGAGAAGAGTACACAACATGGGTGTGAGATAATAACAACAACAGAAATGGAAAGGGACCTTGGGGTAGTCAAATAAGATGACTTTAAGGTAAGCAAGCAATGCGAGAAGGCAGTAAGGCAGGCTGGTGGGATACTGGGATGCATAAGGAGAGGCATCACTAGTAGAAAACAGGAAGTTGTTATCCCTCTGTACAGACAGTTGGTGAGACACCATCTGGAGTTCTGCGTCCAGTTATGGAGACCCCTTCTCCGCAAGGACATAGACAGGTTGGAGGCTGTCCAGAGGAGGGCAATTAAAATGGTGCAAGGTCTGTACCAGAAGACATATGAAGAGAGATTAAAGAAGCTTAATATGTACACACTTGAGGAAAGGAGGGAGAGGAAGGACATGAAAAAAACTTTCAAGTACGTCAAAGGAATCAACAGAGTCCAAGATGGTAGCATCTTTCAGAAAAACAGATGTGTAAGAACAAAGGGGCACAATTTGAAGATAGAGGAGGGATGGCTCAAAGGTAATGTGAGGAAGTATTTTTTCATGGAGAGGGTTGTGGATACATGGAACAGCCTTCCTGAGAAGGCAGTGGACTCAAAAACAGTGAGGGAATTTAAGAATGTATGGGACAGACATAAAGCAATTCTAGTGGGGTGGTAGGAGGAAGTTGGCTGTTGGTTAACTAGGATCTGCAGCCTGTGCATTAGGTAGGGAAATGGTCAGACTAGGTGGGGCCAAGCGGTCCTTATCTGCCATCAAATTCTATGTTTCTATTTTTCTATTTTTATAACTTTAGAAAGGATTAATATTTTTTCACCAAAGCAATGATGGATTGTTTCTTTAGATAATCTCTTTTTTCACTGAAAATTGCAGGCCAAAATTCCAAATGGTGTGCACTCAGTGCTGTCTGAAAAAACGACTCAGAAATTTGCCCCCAAAAAAATTGTGGGGCGCTTAACTGCACAAAAACCACACATTTGATTAAAATACAACTTGGCAAGTCAAAAGACCTACCATCTGAGACCCTGTATTCCAATTTCATACAAATCCATTGAATGGTTGAAAAGCTGTTAAAGTGCAAATTGTAGGGTTTAATATTAAAATGCCTACTCAACCCTAAATATAGGGGCATGACTGTGCCCTTATAATATGTGTGTGTGTGTATATATATATATATATATATATATATATATATATATATATAAGAATTTCTTTTTTTTTTTTTGAAAGAGTGTAACATAAGTAGTAAATGATATGTGTTGGTGGGAGCACAGGATCCCCATCAAGCTGCCCATTTGTGCATAACGATATGTGTCTGTGTGAGCGGGGGCCCTCTGGGCCCTGTGCTCTGACTTATATATAAGTATGGAGCCATACAGTAGCTCTATAAGGCAAGGAACCATTGTAGCACTAATTTGCCTATATATTGGGAACTGTAGCAGCTAGAAATAAAATTCAGGTGTGGTTGTAATCATGAGAGTGTGTAGTTCTCGCAACATACATCAACTGAATCTGTATCTCACATCATTTCCGAGATATGGGCAACAAAAGTGCTGTGACTGCTAACTTTGAGGGCATAATAGTGGCCTACATATATGTAAATGAGCAATTGGAACACTAATTCTCAAATATCTCAGTAACCATACAAGATAGAAAAAAAATTCAAATTTCATGGCATTCGTGGTTTTCCAATCTACTTCTGCACTTAGTCCTCCAATGCAGAGGGACTAAGAATTTTTGCAATGAAAAATCTGTATCTCGAACTGTTTTTGAGATACAGGCCCTGAAAGGAGTCATGGGCACTGCAGTGTTATCCTAAGGGACAATTTCTGAATTTTGGAACACTGTAACTATGGGCCTGTTCAATGTTTTCATATTAAACCACCAGCAGGCACATCTGTGGGACTAAGGCTTGCCACCCTGAAAATTTCAGGCCAATAGTACAATCCACATTGCCACAATGAAATGACAAAGAAAACAACCACAGCAATGTTATCCTATGGGAAAATTTCTGAAATTCAGAGTGCTGTAACTATGGGCCTGTTGAATTTTTTTATACCAAACCACAGAAAGAAACATCTGTGGAACTAGGGCTTGCCACTGTGAAAATTTCAGGCCAATAGCACAATCCACCTTGCCACAATGAAGTGACAAAGAAAACAACCCATAGCAAAATGTGTTTTGGCAGTGCTGCCTTGATTACTTTGTTTTCGCGATTGTCCTGTCTCTATAATGGGAATGCTATCGTGCACAGAAAAATGTTGCTACAGTTATTTTTCTCCTGAGCGCGATTCTTTGCACAGCAACAAAAATGTTGCCATGATCAAAACAGGGAAACATTTTAAAAAACATATTTCCAGACTAGCTACTGTAGCGACACACTAATGCCAGAGACATGTTCCTCAGGGCCCGATTAGGAAACACAACTGTTGATGTTTCCCAAAGTGCACTATTTTTTGAATTACAGCATTTTTTCTCTCTTGCTAAGTGAAAACAAGATGGCAGCAGCACAACAACAATTTCAGGCAGCTCGACAACAAAAATTTGATCGCGAATGTTTTCACGGTTCACATATAAATTTTTCCGTAGGCTATAATGGGACATGAAAAAATGTAATAACTTTTGAACAGAGCAATATTTTTTCACCAAATCTTCAAAATGCACCAGTGCAACCCAGTCCACATGTAGATCAACAAATCTGAACCCACTCAAATGCATTCTTCAGTCCATTATGGGTGGACAAAGATGCACAACAAGTGTCAAATTTAACTTATTGAGCATGCTACCATTCTGCAACCATACATCCAACCAAAACAAAAATTTCCATATCCAGAGAGCTATTGTAGGTGGGTCGGCATTCCAAATTTCAGGCAAATCAGACAAATGGTTGCAAAGTTATTAAAGTGCAAAATTTGAGATTTAACACAGAAATGGGTATGCAACCCTAAATATAGTGGCACTACTGTGCCCCTATAAAAAGTTTATAGGCCTAGATATTCAAAGGAGTTACACTGCTGTAACCCCAGAAATGTGCCCCAGGGCTATATTCAAAAGGGGACCTGCTATGCCATAGCGCATAAATAATGTATGCAGCGGATCTCCAGGGGGTGTGCCCATGCATATGCTGCACATCTCGATATTCAGCCAAGATGTGCAGTGCATCTGCCAGCACATCCTGGAGATGTGTCGCATGCAGGGGCACAAAGCTGAGCATGGAAAAATCATGCTCAAGTGGAAGCCACCCACAGGTGAGTTGCTGTAATGCAAGGCACAACACAGAAGCCACCAGTCATGGATGGCTACTCCCCCCAAAACACCATACACAAGCACCCACAGTATTCCCTGGTAGTCTAGTGGTACCCCCTCCCACTCCATACCTCGATCCCCATAAATTCATGTTTAAACATTTGTGGTAGTCCACTTTACCCCTCTCTCCATCCTGTATCTTGATCCCTGTAATGCATGAATATTTCTCTCCCTGGTAGTCTAGTGGTACCCCCTCCCTGCCCGTAACCCTGATTGCCCGAATATCAAATCTAGACATCCATGGTAGTTTAGTGGTCCCCTCACCACCCCTCATACAAAGGACTCCATCCCACCTCACTCCCACCCCCAGGTCATCGGCAGCTGGCAGACCCTCCCGCATACCTCCATGGCTGCCCACGGAATTGCAGATTACAGTACTTGCAACAAACACATTGATCCACACTGATGACCAATGGGCTTGCTGTGTGTACTGTAGTAGTAATACACAGCATTGTGAATGAAGTCATTAATTCACAATGCCATGTATACCTAGTATAGTACACACAGCCAGACCACTGGTCATTGGTGTGGACATATGTGATTGCTGCACAAACTGTAAGCTGCCATTCAGTGGGCAGTCATGGAGGTGTACTGTCAGGTCTTTTACCTGCCTATGACCTGAGGGAGAGAGCGGGATGGTATGGGGCCCTTTGTGGGTATTCAGGTGAGCAAGGCTATGGGTGAGGAGGAAGGCATCACTGGACTATGAGGGAAAGAAATGTTCATACACATTACATGGATCGAGGTACGGGATGGGAGAAGGGTATCACTAGACTACTGGGAAGAGAAATATTCATGCATTATGGGGATCAAGGTACAGGATGGGGAAAGGTGGACTACCAGTGATGTTTAAACATTAATTTTATGTGGATCATGGTAAGGAGCAGGGAGGAGGGAACTACTGGACTTCCACTGACAGCACCGCTTGCTGTGCAGGGTGCCAGGCATGTTTCGCTGGCCAGCCCTGCACAACTCATGCAAGTGTGGCCATAATGGCATGCAAATGGCCCCATTTACACCTTTCATGCATTATGACACCATTTGCATATTTCAGTCTGAATGTCAGGATTTTGCACCCAGCATAACAAGGATGCTCTGCTGCATTTCCCATTTCACGTATTCAGACCTGTCTGGGGTTTATGCCAGTGCATTGTATTTGCACCACCCACATAGTTTGATATATTTAGAAGGGATGCACCTTTGATCATCTCATTTGAATATATCCCTTTGTTGCTCTAGCGAAACTCAGTTGCGCGGAGCAACCAATTGCACCATTGCCAGGTTCACTTTTGAATAACCAGACCACATATTATAGATGCACTGTAGTGCATGCTAAATCCCAAATTTTGCACTTTAAGAACTCTGCCACCATACTATGGATTTGCCTGAAGTATTGCATGCGCGGTGCAGCACCATAGATCTCTGGATCTGGCAAGTTGCATTATGGTCGGGGGGGTTTTGTGCATTTCTTTGCTCATGACTACAGCCCACAGAATTTGTCCATTGGGAAGATGCAGCCTGGGTCACTGGTGTGCCTTTTGAAGAGTTGGTGAAAAAATAATGGACCATTCAAAAGTTGTTAAAAAAACAATTTTCCGATTATAGTCAATGGGAAAAAATATATGTGTCTCTCAAAAGCTGCTGCCAGTACATTTTACTGTCACAAATGGCCCTTTTACTGTCATGCAGTGGCCATCTTGTTTTCAGTTGGCGAGAGAGAAAAATCTTTGGTGTATAAATTTGGGACCCACTAGGTAAACACTAACAGTTGAGCTTATCTAGTGGGGCCTTGAGGATCACAGCACTATCTTTTTTGAGTGGAACCCCCAGAAATGCCTTTTCAGTGACCAAACCACCCATAGTGTCACAAATTGTGACAGAACAGAATGCAACACTTTTGTAAATCATGAAAGTGTCATGTCCTTTTTTGCAAAAGTGTCAGAAATTGCAATAAAACTTCACCCAAAAAAAGCTATTCTTTGCCACCCCACTGCATCACAACAGTTGGGACTTTGGGGCTGAAATGTGCAGGGTGGCAAGCCATGGTCCCACAGATGTGCCTTTTGTTAGTTTGGTTCCAAAACATTAAATGGGCCTATAGTCACAGTGCTCTGAAGTTGAGAAATGTCCCATAGGATAACATTTCAGTGCCAGTGGCACCTTTTGGCGCCCATATCTTGGAAACGATGCGAGATACAGATTTTTTGTTCTCTGCAGTTTAGTCCATCTTTAGGTGAACTAAGTATGCATGGAGGTTTCAAAGTCATGACTACCACTGCAGTGGAATTTTTTTCATAGTTTGCTGCGGTTACTGAGATATTGCCAAATACATGTCACAAGGGTTCCTTGTGAGTACTATGGGACTGCTATATGGCTCTGTACTTATGTGTAAGTGGGGCACAGGGCCAAGAGGGCCAGTGCTCAAACATACGTATACCATTATGCAACAAATGGACAATGTGAAGGGAGCGCAGGGCACACATACCAGTTATCAGCTACATTCCACTTTGTCAAAAGAAGAGAAATTCATTGCAAAAAAATGTGTTAATGCATCAATTAAGATTGACAGCACAGTGACAAAAGCATGGAAATGTGATGTTAGAGTTTCCCTTCACCTCATCCACCCCCACCCTCCACAAATCAACAGACGTCCGGTGTGTTAGGCATCATCAGGTTTCATATCTCACCCCATTCTCCTATACTGTAGCATATCAACTTGCTTACAATGGAATGGGTGAGAGTTGGGCCTGACACACCCCATCTTTCGGTTTGTGGAGGGTGGCGTGGTAGGTAACCCTAACATCACATTTCCATGCTTTTGTGACTGAGCTATCAGCCCTAACTAATGCATTAATAAAGGTTTTTTTATGAGTGTGTATCTCTCTCTCTATATATATATTTATATATATATATATATTTACTGTATATACAGAACAACTGTGATAATGCATCAGTTAGGGTTTTTATTAAGACATCAAAAGCTGGAAAATTTGATGTTAGGGTTGCTATCTCTATCACTCTACATCTACCCCCACAACACTCCACACATCAACAGGCATTGGGGTGTGCCTTTGGGTCATGTGCTCTAATTCTCACCCCATTCCATGTATAAATGAGATGGTACAGTATAGGAGAATGGTGTGAGAGTTAGGCCCAGTGACCCCAAGGCACACCCCATTACCTGTTGGTGTGTGGAGGGTGGTGGGGTAGTAGGGTTGGTAACTCTAATGCTAAGTTTCCCAGTTTTTGATGCTTTAATAAAAACCCTAACTGATGCATTAATGTAGCTTTTTGCAATTAATTTCTGTTCTTTTTGAAATAGTAAAATAGTATCCTTATTTTACTGTTGGGAGGACCCTGCACTCCATTCCCAATAAGTTATGCACATGCGTAGAATAAATTCAACAGGTGCATATATCTTGGGCATTTCCAGGATACTTTGCACTAAATTTCAACACTGCCTTTTGGGGACCCCACATCGTGAACAGTGGCACTGTCATTTTCTTAATTTGTCCTGAAAGTTGATTTTGCAACATGACCATGACATTCTGCACCATAGGTGTGCAACATGTTTTGGGCAGGATGTGAGAAATAAAAGTTGTATACTGTTCATGAGGAGGTGTGAAAAATTGCAATGTTGGAAATCTGGAGTGAAAATATGAAAAATTGTCAAAGTTACAAGCATGCGTAGAACCTGCACAACCCATGCTTGAAACAGTCATTTCTGAGTTTGCGCACGTGCAGCGAACTCCTTGGAATAGTGACTTTTTGTAGGGGTGTGACACTGTCTGTCCAATGCAGAGTGCTCTGCAAGGGGCTCTACAGCATCACACCAATCATCAGCACGGCTGGTCCTGATGCTGTTTTGCCTGAAGTGGTCTGCACTTGAAAAGAAAAAGCTACACCAACCATGGTGGCTTTTCCCATTCATCTACAGGTCACCGCAGAGCAAACAGCTGTTTGCATTGTGACATCTCTGTCCCCCCACCACCCCACCCCACCTCTTCCTGAAAGGTGGAAGAAGGCACTTTCCTCACCTGTCTCCTCTACATGCTGCAGTTTCCATTTCTTATTTTCCCCACCCATGTGGAGCAGGCCAGAGCCTAAGCTCCATATAGGTTTGGAGTATTAAGTGCCTGAAGGCACTTTTGCTGTAATAGTAGTAGTTGTAAAAACATTTATTTTTATACAGGAAACATGTCATTTGGGTTGATAACCCAGTTTACAAGACAGACCTGTTTGTTAAGTTACCTATAAACATGTACACATGGACACACTATCATTACACTCTTATTACACATAAACTTTCTAATACCTAAGATTACAACACTCAACACTATACATTATCCACATAAACTAAAACCATTTGTACAAAATTATAATAATCCTCTTACTAATGTTAATAATACAATTTTTGGGAATTATAATAATAATCTACAAGCATTGTATAAGTTCTATCTTAACCCCAAGTAGATAGATCAACTAGTAGTCCAACAGCATGTGAAAATATAACTATTTTTAAAGTTATGATTCCACCTATAAGCATCAGAATCCCTAGTCACAGAAATTTAATACAACCACTCTATCTGCATAAGCATCTAAACTGACCTATGTCATTTATCTCCCAAAAAATAGGTTATATGATAGTGAAGAATGAGCTGAATATGGTAAAATATTCCAATATTTAGATGCTTGATAGCTTAGTGTTCGTTCTCCATGTCTATTTTCAATTTTGGGAATATAGATTTTTTTCCCACATGAATTGTTCTTTTGAATTTATCAGTTAACTTTTGTTTATTAAATAATACAGCATTTATGTAATGGTTTGGATAAAAAACATGATAGTTGTATATTATTTTCAGCTATGACCTAATACAATGTATGTCCAGGGACTGCCACTGTAATTGAAATAGTAATACACAATGAAGGGTTCTAAAATCACTTTGTAGGACATACCTTGCCAGTTTGTAATGTACCCTGTCTAATCTAATTAACATTTGTTTATTTGCTGTACTGTACACAAGTTCCCCATATGTTATTATGGGCATAATTAATTGCTCTGACACTCTTTTTCGAGCACTCTTCCCCAGGCACTTTGTTGCTTTACATAATGCACCTATTCTTCTATTTACCTTGTCTATCAATGTGTTCACATGAACATTAAAGGATATTTGAGTATCAAAAACAACACCCAGATAACTATACTGGTCCACCTACTGTAATGTTTCTTTGTCATCTATTTTAAGTTGAAGTTTTCCTTTTTGTTTTGATACAAAATGCAATAACTTTATCTTCTTTACCTTCATGATAAGGCCTGACCTGGTGAACCACTCCTTCAGATTATCAAAATCTGTTTGCAGTTTTTGTTGTAATTCCTGGATACTAGAACCAGATGCAATAATTGCAGTGTCATTGGTGTACAGTCTCACCTGTGAGTTGTTCACAACTTGTGGCAAAATATTGTTAAATAACAAAAATAACAGGGGGTCCCAAAATGTACCCCCGGGGTATGCCTATTTTTACAGTTCTGGTAGATGACATACTTCCTGAAACTATAATTCTTTGGGAGCATCCTCCAAGGTAAAACTGCAGCCATCACCAGGGCCCTTTTGTAATACCCATACCTTCCACTGCCAGTAAAAGGAGAGAGTGGTTCACCATGTCAAAGGCCTTAGACAGATCAACAAAAATTACAGCTGTCTCCAATCCTAAATGTAGTGATGTATTGATCAAATAATTAAATTCCAAAAGTGCTGTCATAGTTGAATGTGCTTTTTTAATCCCTGATTGATAAGGTGTGATTAAATTGTATTTTTCAATATACTTCATAATTTTGTGTGTGAACATGTCATTCCAAACATTTGGACAAGATAGAGAGGAGATCTATTGGTCTAAAGTTGTTTATTTCTGATGCTACCGCCCCTTTAAAAATAGGAATTATTTTACTTTCTCTCCACCTTTGAGGGAAGGTACCTTCTTGCAAGCTCCAGTTAAACATATATATTATGACTGGGGGAATTTTATATGCAGCTAATCTCAGAAATCTGCCCTCCAGTCCATCAGTTCCTGCTGACTTGTGAATATTCAAACTTCTCCTTTACACACTTCATATACACTCAATACTTTAAATCTAAAGGGGGTATGTATCTTGTTTCTCCCTGTGTAATTCTCTATTTGATCCTAAATTGTCTTCGTCAACATTGTACCCTTGCAGGTCCACAAAAAAGTCATTTAATGATTTTGCAACCACATAAGGATCATCCATTTGTGAACCTTGAACTTCACTAGTCATCTTTCTGGTTAAATCTTTCTGCCCTGAGTCTAATAAACTGTTAATATTCTGCTCAAACTTCCTGAGGTTATTGTCACAATGCTTCTTATTTTTGTAATAAGTGACTTTGGCCATCTTTATTTTAAGATTATATATATTTCTCTCTTTCTTAAAGAGTATCCAATTGTTCTCCTGCCTGGTTTTCTTGCCCTTTTTCCAAAGCCTGTTTTTGACCCTTATAAACTTTAATAATTTTTCATTAATCCACGGGAGTCTTGCTTTTTTAACTTCTAAGTTCCGCTTTGGGGCATGAAAATCACACATTTTATTAAATGTATCTGTGAAATACTGTACTGTTAAATCCAATTCAGGGATTACTAAACATATATCCTACTTTTCTCTACCTATGTCCAATAAAAATTCTTGTGTAGAATATTTTCTTAGATCTCTAGTCCTTATGTAATTAGTATAATCAAATAATCCCTGTATATGTGATTTTAAAAATGTTCCCCATATTGGGTTATGATCTCCCAGATAAGGGGAAAGTATTCCCAAATTTTCCAAGTCTATAGAAGAAGAAGTAAATAACAAGTCCAAAATAGTCCCATTTTTTGTGGTATTGGTGTATCTTGTAGGGGTCGTTATAGGTTGGGTAATATCAAGGATTTAAACTATTTCTTTTAATTGGTTACCACGGGGATCCAACCAAATAAAATATAGGTTCCCTATTAATACTACATAGAAACATAGAATTTGATGGCAGATAAGGACTGCTTGGCCCACCCAGTCTGCCCATTTCCCTACCTAATGGATAAGCTGCAGATCCTAGTTAACCAGCAGCCTACTTCTTCTTACCCCCACCTCCTAGAATTGCCTTATGACTGTCCCATGCATGCTTGAATTCCACCACTGTTTTTGACTCCACAACCTCCTCCAGAAGGCCATTCCATGCATCCACAACCCTCTGTAAAAAAAAACTTCCTTAAATTACCCTGAGCTGCCCCCATCTTCAAATTAAGCCCCTTGTTCTTGCACACCTCTTTTTGAAAGATGCTACCCCTTGGACTTTTGTTGATTCCCTTGAGGTACTTGAAAGTTTCTATCATGTCTCCCTCTCCTCCTTTCTCGAGGCTATACATATTAAGCTCCTTAAGTCTCTCTTCTATGTCTTCGGCAGACCCTGAACCATTTTGGTTGTCCTCCTCTGGACAACTTCCATCCTGTTTATGTCTTTGCAGAGATTGGGTCTCCAGAACTGCATGCAGTACTCCAGATGGGGTCACACCAGCTGTCTGTACAGAGGGATAATAACTTCCTGTTTTCTACTGGTGATGCCTCTCCCTATGCATCCCAGTATCCCCCCAGCCCTCCTTGATGCCCTCTCACATTGCTTGCCCACCTTTAGGTTATCTGATATGACTACCCCCAGGTCCCTTTCCATTTTTGTTGTTGTTAGTATCTCACCCCCCACTGTGTACTCTTCCCCTAGGTTTTTGTTTCCCAGGTGCATTACCTTGCACTTCTTAGCATTGAATCTAAGCTGCCATGCATTTGACCATTCCTCTAACCTTGCTAAGTCCCTTCTCATCCTTTCCACCCCACCTTGTTCATCAGCTCTGTTGCAGATATTTGTGTCATCTGCAAAGAGACATACTTTTCCTTCCAGTCCCTCAGCAATGTCGCTTATAAAGACACTGAAGAGGACCGGTCCTAATACTGAACCCTGCAGTACCCCACTAGTAACCCCCTTTCTTCAGAGTGGACTCCAATTACTATTACTCTCTGTGTCCTATTCTCCAGCCAATTCTTTACCCAGGCTGTCATCTTGGGACCCACTCCCAGGCTGGCTAACTTGTATACTAATCTTTTGTGCGGGACTGTGTCAAATGCCTTGCTAAAGTCTAGGTAGGCCATGTCCACAGCCCCTCACTGATCTACTACTTTGGTCACCCAGTTAAAGAAATCTATCAGATTCATCTGGCATGACCTTCCCGCTGTGAATCCATGCTGCCTTGGGTCCTGTGCCCCTCTGGTCTCTAGATACTTGACAATTCTTTCCTTCAGAAGTGATTCCATCATTTTCTCTATCACTGAGGTTAAACTAACAGGTCTGTAGTTTCCTGCTTCTGCCTTGCTCCTACTTTTGTGAAGGGGAATCACATCTGCCCTTCTCCAGTCCTCAGGTACCACCCCATCCTCCCGTGTTTTGTTAAAGAGGGTAGTCAGTGGTATCACTAGTTCTACCCATAGTTCTTTTAGAATTCTGGGATGAATCCCATCAGGCCCCATTGCTTTGTCCACCTTCAGTTTTAAGAGTTCTTTCAGAACCCTTTTTCTGTAAATGGGCTGGTATCAACTTCTGTAACCAGAGTGTTTCTATTGTTTGTATTAGGTAACTCCCCTTCCTTTGTAAATACTGAGCAAAATATTTGTTTAGTATCTCTGCCTTTTCACAGTCACCCTCTGCCCACCCTCCTCCCTTTATTAAGCCTCACTATCCCTCCTTGGTCTTCCTTCGCTCCTGATGTACCTATAAACGGTTTTATCCCCTTCTTAACTGAGTTGGCTATCTTTTCCTCGGTTTGGGCCTTTGCTGTTCTGACTGCCTTCCCAGCTTCCTTTTGCTTTAACTGATACAGTTCTCTGTCCTGCTCCTTCTGTGATTCCTTGTACTTCCTGAATGCTTTCTTTTTCTCTTGAACCTTCACTGCCACTTCCTTTGAATAGTAATAATTTATGCCCTAAAACAGTATATATTATATTTATTACCTCTTCTGTTCTTTCTAATTTAGCTTTAAGATGTAAGCATGATCAATTGCAGTAGTGGATCTCCCCCCCCCACCTGATGACATCTGGGTGCTCGATGCCTGTGTTATCCCCTTCCCCCTTTAATGTAGCACACTGGGAGCTCACCCCAGTGTGTCACAATCTAACAGGTATTTCTGACACCAGGATGCCCACTCCCAGTGTCGGATGGACCCTCCCATGCCACTATATTCTGGACCTCGGGGTGCCCAATCCTTGGATCAGCATTGACCCCCCCAATACTCTGGCATACTGCGAGCCCACCCCAGTGTGCTGAAATTCATAAATAGTTTACCTGTAAAAAACAAAACAGATTGATGACCTTTTTTCTTTAAACCAGAAAAAGAAGATGGACCTCGTTTTCCCGCCCATTTTCCCAACCCACACCTCTATCTTGCACCCCCCCACCTCCCACACCATCCCACACCCATACTTACCTCCAGAGGTTAGGAGCAGTGATCTTCTGTGGGCCAGGAACACATCTGCACTATTCAAAAACCATCTGCAAACTGAAGAAAATCACAGTAAGCCCTATAATGGCAATCAAGGGGGGTGGTTCAACTTAGGTTGATATCTCAGCCACGTTTTGGAGTTTTGGTCCCAAATTTTCAACATGGGGTTCTTTGGACCCTACCTTGTGAACCCAGTCACTTTCATTTAATTTTTTAGTCCCAAAAGGTGATTTTGCAGAAATTACAGTGCCGCTGTTGATGAGGTGGGGTCCCAAAAAGCCCTTGTTATAAGTTTGTTGAGAAAACTCCCCAGAATGACTGCATTATGAGCATCCATTGTGCATTTCCTATGCACACTTGTAATGTTATTCATTTTTAAGATTTTCACTCAAATTTCCAACATTGATATTTTTTCATACTCCCTTATGAACAGTACAGCTGTCATTTTTTGCATCCTTCCCGAAATGTGTTTTTGCACCTGTGGCACAGAATGGCACAGTCACTGTGCAAAATCAAATACATTTTGGGCAGGATATGAAAAATTTCAGCTGTACTGTTCATGAGGAGGAGTGAAAAAATTTCAGTGTTGAAAATCTGGAGTTAAAATATTAAAAATTGATAAAGTTATGATGTGTATAGAAACTGCTCAATGCACACTCATAACTAGGTTATTTTTGATATTCTTTTCACCATATTTTTAATATGGTTTGACGACCACCTCATGAACACCGACACAGTCATTTCATTAATCTGTCCCAAATGGTGATTCTGCACAGTGACCACAAAATCACCTTATGGGTCAGATTAATGAAATGACAGTGACAGAGTTCATGAGGTGGGGTCCCAGAAACCCCATGCTGAAAGTCTGGTACAAAAATCTCAAAAACTGGCTGAGATATCAACATAAGTTGCAAAGCCCTTTGATAGTCATTATATGGCACTTTCCCTTGATTCTTCAGTTCGTGGTTCAGCTTTGAAGAGTGCAGACATGTCCCAGCCCAGGAAAGATTACAGCCACCGACCACTGGAGGTATGTTTGGGCTAAATGGGGTGGGGGAGGGGTGTACCATCAACACAGTGACAATTTCATAGCAAACACCACCATAGCACTGACTCTCACCAGTTCTCTTTGGTGGTGCAC
Source organism: Neoceratodus forsteri (assembly GCA_016271365.2). NCBI lineage: Eukaryota > Metazoa > Chordata > Ceratodontiformes > Ceratodontidae > Neoceratodus > Neoceratodus forsteri. Next base: position 196,366,998 of record JADMNL010000022.1, on the reverse strand, counting down.
TGTACAACGGCACCATGAGTCCCCTTGTACCACCCTACCCCCGAAACAACTTCAACTTGGAATTGTATATTTAGAGATTGGGGAACGGGTGGCAAAGCCCCCCACAGAAAAAGACTTTCTCCTGATGGGAGCAATGCCAACAGTTGGCATTTTTCCTGTCTCAGAAGGGGATGTCGACAGCATTGCCAACAATGTAACTTGGTGGAACCGTGGGAAGCTGGGTGCACTGAGGGAGGATGGAGAGGGAGATGGAGGAGGGAAATGGAGTGAGATGATGAGGAATCATTTTCTTTGTTTAAGGGTAAAAAAAAAGATGTCGGAGGATGGTTTCCTTTTTTTTCAGGAACTTTTAATTATTTTTGGATTCTAGGAGTGTGCACCCCAGTGTCCAAAAACACTGGTGGGCTGAAGGATAACTGGTAACACTGGAAGTGGGCTGCCTAGTGTCCCACACTGTTGGAGGAGAGTGGGCTACTGCCAACATGGTGAATGGGCACCCGCTGTTGGCAAAGGTTAAAATACTGCTGGGTGGGAAGGGGGGAACCATACTGGGATACCTTGTGACCCACACCATTGGGGGGAAGAGGCTACTGCTGACACTGGGATTGGGCACATCACCATCAGAAAACTTACAAAGGAGGGGAACACTGCTGGGGGTGTAACATACTGGGGACAATGGGAGTGGACTGCCCAGTGTCCCACATTGAGGATGATGGGGAGGAGCTACTGCTGACATGGGGAATGGGCACCCCATGTCAGAAAATACATTGATGCAGAATCCTGTATCAAATTGCCATACTGTTTGGTAAAGAATGGCTGTTCGATGCAGGATGGTGCATTGCACCTGTGCCACGTAGGGGAATTGTTTTCTTTTTTGAAAGGTTAAGTGGGGTACCACTGGTATCAGAACACTGAGAGTGGGCTACCCAGTGTCCCACACTCTCAGGGTGAGGTGGCTACTGCTGACATGGGGATTGGGCACCCCATTGTCAGCAGTGATTGAAATAACCAGTAATATTCCTCTGCCTCCTCCCCCTTAGAAGAGGTAAAAGGGGGAGCATTATTAGGTAAACACTTTGGCCCAGATATTCAAACTGTGCCCAAATAGTGTGCAACAGCAAGAGCAAGTGCAAGTCCACTGCGCCCATGCGCAAGAAGTGTGATATTCAAAAACTGCGCAGGCCAAGATGCCCCTACGGCACACGACTGAATATTGCACCACCTGCACCACAGCGCAACCAGGGATGTGCAGTTGCATATATCTTATGCACCATAGCGCAACAAGGGATGCTCAGTGGAGCAGTCCAGATTCACCATAGCACAACCAGGGACACCCCGTGGAGCAAGGCAGCAATGCAACAGCACAACCTGGGATGCAGGGGCCAACCACCCATGCCACAGATTGGCAGAGGAGCACACAGCAGAACAGACATCATCCCCCATACCCCATGCACTGCACAACTGGGGAAGAGCTGGAATAACCACTGGCCCATGGATACCAGCAACCAACCCACAGCTGGGCCATGGTGCCCCAGCACACCCCTGGCAAGCTGTGACTGGCACACAAGGAAGGCCGACCACCCCATGCCACACCATCCCACCAATGCAGAGCACACCCTGCACCATGATCACCATACACCCTTCCTAGGAGCAGTGCCCAACAGTGCAGGACACCTCATGCATGCCACCACCCCCACTGTGACAATGCAACCCTGTGCACCACGGAGCCATGCAAGGCAGCCCCACCATGTGCACCCTGCTGCGGGTGGCAGCAGACAGAAATGCAACAACAGCATACACAGTGCCACCCTACATGTCCCCCACGAGGTACAGCTGAGAGACCGACCATGCGTTGCCACTCGAGGTACCCCACATGTGACAGGGCATGCCCCGGACCCCACCACCAGTGGTACAGCACCCTGCACACCCTCCCAAAGACACATCCCATCCCAGCACTGGCCACAACAGCCAGCACAGACATGCACAGTGTTGCACGGAAGCATGTGCCACACAGGATGCAACACAGTGCATGGACAAACACCCACCCATACCCAAGGGCACACCAACACAGGGACACAGTAGCGGGTCAACCAAGCCACTGGCGTGTGGCCACAGCTGACATGTACACATGGCCAGCACCCCTACATTGCACAGGTGTGCCAGCCACCCTGCACAAGCACCATGAAGGTGTATGCCACCAGCATGCTGCAGGAGCACAAGTGACAGACACTGGAGCACATCCCCTGCAACAGACACAAGCAACAGCATGGAGGGGAGACAACAACAGCAGAGGCCACAGTGTCACCGGAGGCAGACGTGCACCATATTGGTGATGGCAGGCAACCTGGCATTGTGCCGGGTACAGTTGTTATCCAGCATGGACAGCCACCACTGACATGCCAGCAGACCGTGCATATCACAGACATGTAAGGGTGTCAGCTGCACAGACCATGGACAGTCTGACAGGGGTGCCATGCACACAGTGCATGCACCATGGACCACTTCACACAGGCATCCAGTGCACAGAGAACAACACACAAACCACAGACAGTGACTGATCCCCCTGCCCACACCAAAGGTGGTTCCCTTCTGGACACACACATCCCCATGTGTGCACCACCCCTGACACCATGCACACCATTGCAGCTGAGCACCTGTAGCCCACTGCAAATCAGAGACCACCACAGTTGTCATAACAAAACAAATGTATTTAAAACAGGTAATACAAAAACTATATACAACTATGTAAAATGGGGGGAAGGGCCACATACCAGGTGGGGGCAGATAAGGGGCAGGGGTGAACATATGGGAGAGGGAAGATGGGGTGTGAGGGTGGGTCCAGGGGGGGAAGGTGTAATCAGGGGCATGGATGGTCTAGTGTCTGCCCTGGTCTTCCTCCACATGGCACCGATGTCTCCTCCGCCTCCTTACCCCGTGGTGGTCCATGCTTTGGAGGAGCTCCAGGGTCACCCTCACCACCTGTAGCAGCTCCTGCAGTCCCCGTTCCAGTGCCTGGAGTCACCGTCCACCAAGGATGAGGGAGCAGAGTCAATAAGTGTGACTGTCCTGACCCCTGCAGCCCACCCATTGTGCATGGCATACAGCCATGTGCCACGCCCCTGAGATGGTGTGCGACCACCCACAGTGACCATGTCCACAAGACCTGCCTACTCAGGCAGCCACAGCCATGTGGACCACTGCATACACCCACTGCCCATGTCCTGCACAGCACCACCGTGGCCGTACAGTGACTTGGCTATGCGGTGTGAAGGCAGTGGGACAGCCATGTGTCCAGTGCATGCAAGGACCACCATTGATGCATTCCCAGACATGCAGTGCCACTGGACAGTGCTGACTGTAACAAGTTGCGTACATGGCACTGGTGTCAATGGATCGTGGCCATGCCCCGCTGCCCTCCCAGTTATACAGCATGCAATAGTAATCATGGATGTAAGGCACTCACCATCATCAGGCTGGTCCCTGCACCTCTGCAGACCTTCACCCCTCCCGTTCTGCTGGTCCTCCAGGCAGCACCTCCTCTCCCTCGTCAGCCTGTGCTCTTCTGGACCTAAGGTGCAAACATGGAGAGAGGAACATCAGTACAATCTGGTAGCAAAGTCCCCCCCGCCCCATGTGTGTACAATCCCACATGGCCATACCCATCCACCCCACACCCCGATACCACCACCACGGCCAACACTGGATGGCCCCCCCCATGTGCCAGACACATGCAACAGTGATACCTGTATGGACGGTAACAGTGTATGGATGGGGCACCTACCTTGCCGTGGCACCGTGCCCCTCCTGGCATGTGCCCGCAGGCAGGCAAGCAGGTCTGGGTCCCTGTGCCTGAGGTCCACGTACCAGTGGCGACACTGCTCCACCATGGGCCTGATACCAGTGGCCTCCTCCAGCATATCAGCCACCTCATGCCAAACTGCACTCCTGGCCCTGTCCATGGGTGCATCACCAAATAGAGACCCTGCATGGGGCTCTACAATGGCCACCAGGTTTGTAAGCTCCACCTGGCTCCACATCACTGCCCTTCTCTACGCCATCTCAGCAAATATCTGGATTCAAAATGGCACTCGGCAGCGCGGTCCTGCCATGTGCAGATGCTGCATGGTACAGCGCTGCCATTCCCTATCATGCTGTCACCGAACAGCACGATAGTGGTGCACCCATGCCTGACGCAAGGCACCTAAGGGGCAAAGGTCAGGCACAGGCTCAAGGGTCTCGCGCGTACGGACAGCCACAGCGTGATTGGAACCCAATGCATGTAGCGTGATTGGGTGCCTGTGTGCCACCTCCAGTAGTGGCCTACAGCGCGGTGGCCTCAGTGCACCTACAGCGCCCCAGTGCCACAGCGCCATATATGTGAACAGCGCAGTAGCACCAGTGGCACAATGGTGGCCATGCCCTGCATTACCTCCCACGCACAGCACATCAGCAGCACAGCAGGCACCTGCATCATCACCCTGGGCATGTACAGGTAGGTGTGTACTGTGCATGTCACAGAACTGCGCCCTTGGCTGAGCATGTTCAACACAATTGCGCAAAGCGCAACTGCGTGATATTCAGCCGGCATATGCAAATCAGCTAATCAGCCAATCAATGACGCAGTCACTGCATTTGTATCCACTGAAAAATGTGCCTCGCCTCATTTGCATGCGTTGTGCTATAAAACTGCGACATTGGGCTGCACTGGCCATAGTCGATTACTGCAGTCTATTGTGGTGAGTTGCATGCTGTTTGGGAGTGTGGACTGTGGTGTTTGGGATAGGCATGGGACTGCACAGTCACAGGTAACACCTGTCATTCTCACAGGAGTAATAATGACTGATCATGAGGTGGAGGAAGAGGAACAGAGACGTGTGAGGAAGAGGAGGTCTAACTTCACCAAGGCAGAAACAGATACCCTGTTTGAGGCCTACCTCGACCAGGAGCCGCTGCTCAGTGGATGCCAGGGAACACCACAGGCCCATGCTGCTGCATGGGAAGAGGTGGCGCATGCTGTCAACCTACATGGCAGCCACCAGTGGTCCATGCAGGAGTGCAAAAAGAAGATGAGCACGGACAGGTGGAGGATTAAGGAGAAGGTGGCTGCCATCAGGGCAGCACGGTCTGCGACTGGTGGGGGACAGCCAGAGGTGCAATGCCTGACCCCACAAGAAGAGCAGGTTGCTGGCAGCATGCAGCGTTGTGCCATTGAGGGTGTTCCGGGTGGTGGATTCGAGATGGGTGGTAGCCTATCACTGCAAGGTCGGTCCTGGTCTGTCAATGGAGGGGGATAGGGTAGGTAACATAAATTAATGCTACTTTTTTTCCCTTACAGCTCCTGAGTGTCTACATGGGTCAGTGGTGGTGGGCTTCTCCACTGAGGGCAGTAGCATGGAGATAGAGGAGGTACCGTCCACCTCCACAGGCATACGAGGGTCAGGGTGACAGTGGGCCTGCCTGGATGTCCGGACTGATGTTGGTGGAGCAGGTGCAGAGGAGGCCCTGTCCGTGTCACAGCATTCCAGCATCCATGGATGCCAGCATGCTGAGACTCGGGCTGGTGCCAGATCCATCACTGATGATGATGGAGCTAACATCATGGGCAGTGATTTGTGTGGGCCACAGGGTGGCCACACAGCAGGTGACATCATGGGCATGGCTGTGGGTGGTGCCGCCGTGGTGGTCTGCATGACATCACAGTCCCAGCCTGTGCCTGTCTGCACCAGTGGGGCAGCACTGGTGTGTGTCCATGACAGTGGGGCTGTTGCGGCCACTGTGGTGGCACCATTGAGCCCTGGAGAGTGGCAGCCAGAGGAGCAGTATCAGCAGTCAGCCAATGGTCATGGGGGTACAGTGTCAGGGGGCAGCATCAGTGCACTGCCTGTGGACATGCCCAAGCCTGGCCCTGGTGTGCAGTGCCCACTCTCAAGGGGTGCTGGCCATCAGGGCTGCAAACACCATGAGGGACAGCATGCCGATCAGGCAGATGACCTCTTAGATGAGCACACCTGCATACTCCAAGCATCAGTCAATCAGCAGGTGCGGCTTGTGACGGCGGTGGATGCACTCAGTGCGGCTCTGCACCAGGCAGGGGAGTGGCGCAGCAGAGACACCGCTCTGCTCCTGGCAGGGATAGACCTGTTGTGGGAGGATGTGACCACTGCCATTGACAGACAGACACAGGCAATCACAGCTGTCATGGCCACAATGGACACACAGTAATTTGCCCATGCGTTGCAGACACCATGCAGTGCAATGTCCACCCCCTGTTCCTGGCATCCTGCGACACCCTCCTTGTCAACGCCAGGTTCAGCTGTGGACATCCCAAGCGCACCTGGCGCATGCATGTTCAGTGTGCTGCAGACCCCTGCATGAGCACGGTCATGTTCACGCAGTGGAACCCCTGGGGGACCGTCGGTGCCACCCCATGAGGCCATTGGACAGCCTGTCACTGCTGACGGGTCTCAGCGGGGCCGCCCATTCATCCGTGGTGGCCGTGGCACTGTGGCACGTGACTGACCTGTCTCTCAGCATGGCTACTGTCTGATGCAGCCCTGTGTGCATTATGTTGTTCAGCATGCAATGCACAGGTGGGGTACCCGGCCCTGCACACACACACACACACACGTTCCATCTGCACACCCTCCAGGCTGCTGTCCACTGTGGCGTGTGCATGATGATGCATGCATTGCACTGTCTGCCACTGTGCAATGGTGCCCAGCATCTGACACACAAACAATGACAGGCACTGGGCGTGGTGGTCTGTGGACGTGTGTGTGGCTAGGGGTGGCGGTCGGGGTCGGCGTGCCTCCTACCCTTTGTGCATGTCTTGTGGTGTGTGTGTGTGTGTGTGTGTGTGTGTGTGAGACTGAGTGCTGTGTTAGACCTTGCCCATCACTGGCGGCGTGTGCAGTTCTATGCTCGGCCACTTCCCTTGATGACATCACCCCTGGTGTTTGTCTATGCATGTTTGTGGGTTGTGCCTTTGCCATTGGTGGTTGCATATGGCCCCATGACTTACCTGGGTTGGCTGAAGGGCTCCTCTGTGATTGTGTCCCGGTGCAGCAGTGCCAGCCGGATCAGTCTGGGGTCCCATCACAAAAGGGGGGGGGCTACCCATCACCATCTTCTCCAGCGTCCTCATTGTCCGCATCACTGTCCCGCTCTTCAAACTGTACAGCTATCCCACAGTCGTTGGCCATGTTGTGCAGGATGCAACAGGCCAGGAAGAGCCCGCAGGCCTTCTAGGGGCTGTACTGTAGGGCACTGCCAGATGTGTCCAGGCAATGGAAATGTGCCTTCAGCATCTCAAACACCCACTCGATGACATTGCGTGTGGTGGAATGTGCCTCATCGTAGCATTGCTGCGATGGGGTCATGGGCCGCCGGTACGGACAGAGTGGGTATCCACTGTCACCTGTGTGTAGAGGGTGGAAGTTAGTTCAGTGATCAGCATTGCCCTGCCTTGGGCCATCTAGGCCAATACCCATGTCACCTCTGACTATGCCCCTTCCAAGCTCCATGTCTTTCCACGTGATTTGCACACTCACACACTAAGTGGCCAGTGGGGATGTCCCCACTCTCAAATCTGTGGCACAGTGCTGACTGGTGCCAGATGAAGACATCATGTGCTCCCCCAGGGTGCATGGCACAGACATTGATTATGTGCCCCCTGGCATCGCACACCACCTGGCAGTTGATGCTTGCATACCTTCCGATTAACGTATGCGGCCTCTTCGGGGCCAGGTGGTGTGCGGATGGCCACATGGGTGCAGTCTATTGCCCCTAGCACACCAGGAATACGTGCTACCCTGTGGAACTCCTGTATGTTTGCTGTGCACTCCACCAGTGTGCTGGGGAAATGGATGTACTCTGCAGCATGTGGCAGCAGTTCACTGAGGAATTGGGGGAGGTGGCGTGACGTGGCTGACTGGGTTATGCCTGTTGTGTCCCCTGTTGGTCTCTGGAAGGTACCCATAGTGAGCAGGCACATGCAAGTTGTCACTTTTGTCTCCACTGACAGAGCATGGCTCTGTCTTGTGAGTGCCTGCATCACATCACTGCACAGCTCACAGAGCTGCCTCAGAATTGCCCGGTTCAGGCAGTACCGGCCCATGATCTTGGTATTGGTGTACAGCTCGAAGCTGGTGCGGGCTCGGTACTGCCTGTTGGGGGCATACCACGGACGGGCCCTTCCACGGCCACGCCACCCTGCTGCCTGCCATCTCACCCCCCTCGTAACTGCCTCCATCTGGATGGTTGCACTGGCCATGTCCCTGGTTTGTGTCCCCCCGGACAGCTGTTTCTGTGTTCCCCTCGCTGTCCTGGCTGGTACTTCCCCTGCACCGGGAACACCTTTCTGTGGTGGCCTCAGTGCTGTGTGGCACTTCCCCCTTCTGCACTGCACTGTGGCTGTGTCTCGCCACACCTTCCCTGTTCCTGGGGATTCCAGGTGTTCTGTCTCTGTTCTGCCCTGTGTGTGTGTGTGTGTGTGTTGCCTGTGTGGCTGGCTATTGTTCAGCAACATGTGCCTTTCCTGTAGCGTTCTTGCGCCTCTATCTTGTTCCTTTTTATTTTGGCTCATTTCTGCTATCGCGCAACTTCTGCTTGCTTCCCTATTGCGCATGGCACATGTTGTTGAATATCGCACTGCGCCATTTATGCATGGTTCCTCCCCCTTCAGTTGTGCATGCCTTCATTATCATTGTGCTCTTGTGTAGTGTGATTTGGGGGGGTGCATCTGCCTCCTGCTGAATATCGCAGAATGGCGCATTTTCAGACATGCGTTGGCGCAACCCTATTGCGCATGGCGCAACCCTTTTGAATATCTGGGCCTTTGTGTTTACCTAATCAGGTGGCTGAGGAATCCAAGTATGGGGTCTGTTTTCCCCAGAAATGAGCAAGGGATAATCTAGCCAAATCCTCCCCTCCAGTACTGCACAAGGTAGTGTCAGGATGCTAACACAATTTGCGGCAGACACTACCACCCGAAACACATATGTTGGGAACACACAAAACAAAATAATGCCAGGAGCATGTTCCTCAGGCAATGATTATGTAAACACGACTGTTATTGTTTACCTAGGGGCAGTATTTTTTTAAATATTTCAGTTTTCCAGCCTTGTTAACTGAAAACAAGATGGCAGAAATTGGAACTGAAAACTGACTGCCAATAGTAAAGTGGGAATGGTAAATGGCTTTAACCATTCGAACATTTACTGTTTGAACAGTAAATGGCATTTATCGTTCAAACATTTACCATTTTAACAGTAAACTGCGAATGGTAAATGACATTTACCATTTGCAATTTACTGTTCAAATGGGAAATGTTATTTAACATTCAAACAGCCTGTCCTGCATCTATCATAAAAATCTTTATAACTCAAAACTGGCAATATATTGTTATACCAAACCATCTAAAGACACACCCTTGGCACACACACACCATCATCACTGTAAATAACAGAGGCAAACTTAAGTCTGTGTGTGCTGTACATGAGAGCAAATATCCCATGTTATCCTGTGTGGGAAAAAAAGTTGCTTTTTGCACTTTTGACCACTTTAAATTTCCAAAACTGTAAAAGCTGCTGTCATGAAACTTTCTGCATCTTGTGACACTGGTAGCATGACAACCCATGCCAATTTTGGGATATCTTGGTTGAAAAATAAAAAAGTTATTAAGGTGCAAAAAGTGAGATTTAACACTGAAAGGCCGCACCGTTGTGTGTGTGTGTGTGTGTATATATATATATATATATATATATATATATATATATATATATATATATGTGTGCAATGGGGTGGACATATATTCAGTATGATAAATGCATTTATCTGAGTCACTGTATGTATAAATAAATTATACCATACAGTGACCATTACAGGGCCAGATATTCAAAAGGGTTGCGCCACGCGCAATAGGGTTCTGCGCCTGCGCAAGTCCAAACTTGCTCCATTCTGTGATATTCAGCAGGAGGCAGTTGCACCACAGAAAACATGCTGAGCAACAGCGCAATGCAAATGAATGCATGCTGAACTGGAGGGGGAGGAACCATGTATAAACTGCACAGCCCGATATTCAGCCGGGTTGTGCAGAGTTGTGCAGGCGCAACCCCCAACCTGTGCCTGCAGGACTTTGAGCCAAAAAAAAAGGTTTAAGTCAAGGGCCACCCACAGGTGAGCTGCTGTATTGCAGGGCACAACACAGCAGCTGCCACCTGTGGCTGGCCCCAACCCAGTCCCTGTGCTCCCGCAGCCCGATTGCGGGCAAGTGTAAGAAATCCCCCACCCCCACTGGCCCTATCGTGGGCAGCAGTGTCCCTCCCAACATATCCCTGGTGGTCCAGTGGACCGATAAGCCCGATCGCGGGCTGCATAGCTGTAAAATAACCCCCTGAACTTATCCCTGGTGGTCAGTGGACCGATAAGCCCGATCGTGGGCTGCATAGCTGTAAAATAACCCCCAATACCACATCCCTGGTGATCTATGTCCCCCACCCCACCCACCCACGACCCCACCACCCGCTCCCCCAGCCGGCAGGTGGCAGCATCTCCCCCGCCTGCCGCCCACCTCCCACTGACTGACTGCCGGTGAGATGCATGCCATTGGTGCAGAGCAAGAGTCAATGGGCGTACAGCCCATACCATACAGAGCAGTCCAGATTTGTGAATGAATTCATTCACAAATCTGGACTGTCTTAGAGTCGGTAGGCTGCACGCCATTGGCTCTTGCTCTGCACCAATGGGCATGCAGCCCTACCAGGCAGTCAGTCAGTGGGCGGCGGGTGACAGGCAGGTGGATGTTGCCGCCCGCTGGCTGCGGGGTGGGAGGCGGGTGGTGGGGCCGTGGGTGGGTGGGGTGGGGGACACTAGATCACCAGGGATATGGTCTTGGGGCAGGGGTTATGTTACAGCTATGCAGCCCGCGATCGGGCTTATTGGTCCACTGGACCACCAGGGATATGTATGGGAGGAGGGGGGGAGCCACATTGCTGCCCGCGATCGGGCTGCAGAGTGCGTCGGTCCCGACTGCTGCCTGGCAGGGTGCCAGGTGCAAGTCCTCGGGGATCGGCGCACCTACATGCTAATGGCATGCAAATGGGGCCATAATCAGATACAAATGGCCCCCTCTGCGCCTTGCATGAATTATGGCCCCATTTGCATGTCACCTTTTGAATATCGTGATTTTGCGCATGGCGCAATGGTACTTGCGCCACCGCAAGTTGAATGATCCACTCTGACAACTTGCGGTGGTGCAAGTTCCACTGCGCCACACACAGTGGCTGTGGCTGGGGGGTGATATTCAAAGGAGTTGCTCAATAGCGCAACTGCTTTGAATATCGCCACGGCCACACCCCTGTCAACTATTTTGCACAGCGCAAGGGCTTGCGCCTCAGAATGGCGCAGTTTGAATATCCAGCCCACAGTTACTATGTCACAAATCTGTTTAGAATTCGTTTAGAATGTTCGGCCTCAGAAGCAGTACTAACCACATTCAAATGGAAATAAGTTTAAAATGATAAAAGATAGCATGGTACTATGAGCACGAAAATTATTCAGCACAAAATTATCTACAAAATGAGTGGTGTTTCATGTATAGATACCTTATAGCTTTTTTACAATTAGAGAAAAAGCAGAAGAAAATTTAATTTTTTTGTTCACTTTTTTGACAAACAAATGTGAATAACTTTAAAACAAAAAGTGATAGCATGGTACTGTGAGCACGAAAAATGTTCAGCACGAAAATATCTACAAAATGAGTGGTGTTTCATTTATACATAGCTTTTAGTTTTTTTATAATTAGCAAAAAACGGCATAAAATTCAATTTTCTTTTCCTTTTTTGACAAATAAAAGGGAATAACTTTAAAATGAAAAAGGTAGCATAGTACTGTGAGCATGACATTTGTTCAGCAAGAAATTTTCTACAAAATGAGTGGCGTTTCATTTAATAGCAACCACTATGCTAGGCAGACATACTCTAGGAAAGTTAACCAAAACTCCTAGAAATTATAATTTAAAATAAACAGTCAAAACCAAATGTTCCTGCACTGATAGAAAGCACCCCATTGCATAAATGAAATATACAATGGTGAGCTGTCAGATAAATGATTTATCTACACTTGTGCTGTTTGACCTTGGACACCTTACTCGTGGCTTACGCCACTCGTGAGGTTACCCAAGGTCAAACAGCACTTGTGTAGATAAATCATTTATCTGACAGCTCACCATTGTATATCCCTTATATATATCTTTATAAAGCACTATTCACAGCGTATCAAAGCACTGTACAATCTATACAACATAAATTAAAACAATAACACTCTAAAACTCAATTCTCCAATCAATATGATTAAAAACACAGCAACAGTCTAGTAATCCTGCATAAACTAAATAGTTTCTCCAAAGACGAGCCCAAATAAATAGGTTTTAGTGCAGATTTGAAGCGCTCCACTGTCAGGCACTTTTATATCTGACTAGGTAGAGAATTCCACAGAATTGGGGCTGCGAATGAAAATGCCCGTGAACCAGAAGTTTTTAACCGTACCCTGGGAATCTCCAGCAATCCCTCATCAGCTGAGCGGAATGGTCGGAGGGGGGCAGTGAGGGTGCAGGAGATCTTGCAGGTAGCTCAGACCCTGTCTGTGTGGGGCTTTATAGATCAGCAAGCTGACCATGAAGATGATCTGCCACTGAACTGGCAGCCAGTGCAGTTCACACAGCACCGGTGTAACATGGCACGATCAAGATAATCCAGACAACAACCTTGCCACTGTGTTCTGCTCCAGCTGCATGTGGTGGATATCAACCCCTGGAAGCCCTAGGTAAAGAGAGTTATTGTAGTCCAGGCATGAGGTCACAAAGATGTGGATCAGAGTTGGGAGGTCACCTGATGGAACTAGAAGCTTAATCTGTGTGACATTCCTCAGCTGGTAAAAATATGACTTGACCATGACTGACACCTGAGAACAAAGTGTCAGCCCATCATCAAGTATTACCTCCAGATTCTGTGCCTGTTCGGAGGTCAGCAACTGGGCATCACAAAGACAAAGCCCTGAGGGACATCCAGTTTCTGATCCCTCTAGCTGGCATCCAGGATCCACAACCAACACCTCAGTGTTGTCAGAATTCAGTTTCAGCCAGCTGGTATTCATCAAGTTGTGCATTTCTGTGAGACAGTTGTTAAACACTGAGCGAGCACTATCCTGGTCCCGTACAAAGGGCAAGTGTATCATCTGCATAGCAATAAAGACTCAGTCCATACTGCCTCACAATGTCTCCTAATGGCAGCATGTAAGTCGCAAACAACATGGGGGACAGCATGGAACCCTGTGGCATCCCACACTGCAGAGGGAATGACTTAGAGGAACAAGTCCCCTGGACCACTCTGTGATTTACCAGTGAGGAAAGAATGAAATCATCTGAGAACCATACCAGACAGACCACAGATGACTTACAGACATTCCAGCAGCATCCCATGGTCCACGGTGTCAAACGAGAGGAGAGGTCTAAGAGAACCAAGATGGAATGGCATTTCTGATTTCTCGCAATCAGGAGATCACTGAGTATCGGAACCAGAGCAGTCTCAGTGCTATGTCTTTTATGAAATCCAGACTGGAGAGGATCGTAGATGTCATGGATGGTAAGATGACTCTCCAGCTGCAGCACCAGGACTTTCTCAGTAACCTTTTCCACAAAGGGAAGGTTAGAGACCAGTCTCTAGTTAGCAGGGCAGTCTGGGTCACAAAAACAGAATTGCAAAGCAGCAACTGGTGAAAGCAAAAAGTCAGGCAAAAATGTAATGCATAAATGCAAAGGAGCCCATGGCTACTATCCCCGGCACTTTGGGTCTACCTCATGACATTTTCTCAAGGGGTTGTGGCCTGAGTTCTACCTGTGCTCTTTTTATTCATTTGAAATTTAAAGTGACAGTGCAAAATCATCATAAAGGCATCAATGTATCAAAAAGTGACAATATCACACAATGAATATATAAACATAGACATCCATATAATAGAGCTCATGCACAAAAACGGTGAAGGCACAAAACTTTCATACAAGGCTCCAAGAATTAATACAATGTACAGTACTTGTAAAAACACAGTCAACAGTATTTTCAATATTTAGTCAGGTAGAAGGAGAAGGAAGTTACTACCACATCCTTCAGGGAGCTTAGAAATTCACCAGACTCCAGTGAGCACCAGACTATCTCCGCGAGGACTGGGCTGATGACATCAATGCAGCCTATTAAAAGGTGGGTAGGACACGGGTGCAAACTACAGCAAGTTGGGCACATACTTTGGAGAATCCTCATGACATTCAGGATCTCTGGCCAATCAAACTCCATCCAACAGAACCGAGGAGTAGCGACACTGTACCAACCACCACCACCTCCCACAGAGCGTGCTAAGTGAATCTCAGACCTGATGTCAGCAACCTTATCAACAAAGAAGCAAGCAATCTCCTCACACTTATTTTGAGAAAACACTCTTGGAACTTGCAGACAGGCTTGATTGCACAGTCTGGCTACAGTTTAAAATATCTGAGCTGGTTGATTTTGAGCTGCAGCAATCTCCCTGGGCAAGAATTTTGCCTTCTTACAGGAGATTGCTGACTGATAGTCTTAATAATGTTCCATCAGTCTAAGTCTGTCGGCATCCCAGCCGGATCCCTGATAGCAATGTTCTAACCTTTGCCCTGCTTCATTGAGCTCCCTCAAAGCCCCATCAAATCAGGATAAGTGAGGGCAAATGGGGAGAGGGAGAAAGTGAACTGGAGCCAAGGTGTCCAGATCCCCCACAACTGCCTGATTAAAGGCTTGTAGCAGGTTCTCGGGACCCTTGATTGCACCTGGTAATCCCAATAGGTCCAACACTGCCAAAAGATCTGCTGGGGTCACTCCCCATAAAGGGAAATATCAGACCATTGCCACAGGGGTGGGCCTATGGGGGGAGTAAGGAGACTGAATCTTATAGTGTGGTGATCAGACCATCTAACTGGTTCCACCACCAATTTGAGATCTCCATCCCCTGGAGGAAGATCGGGTCCAACGAGTGGCCATAATTGTGAGTCACAGAGGCAAATGCCTGTGTGGAGTGCAATGAGATCATAAGTCAGAGGACATTCTGACCAAATTGTGAGAATTTATCATCAACTCGCATTGAAATTGTCCATCACCATCAATCAGAGAGACTCCAACACCATGTTAACAATGAAATCCATGACTTCCTGCAGTAACAACTCCTCACCTTTGGGTGGATGACAGATGAGAATGATCCTGCACCCCACACAATACTCAAAGTATCTGACTCCCTCAACTGGTACATCTTCAAGGTCCAATTCTGATTTAAAACAAAGTGCTACACCCCTGCCCCTGAGAGCTGATCTTGCACAGTGATCACTGAAAACCCGGCCAGAATCGCTGCCACCAAAATAGGGACAGCATTCTCATCCAGCCAGGTCTCAGAAATGCATGCCAGATCTGCTGACCCAACAAGATAGAATATAATAGCCCTCTTGTTTTTAATAGATCTGGCATTGCACAACACAGTGTGAGTCGAATGAGACACCAGGGTTATTCGAATGACTGTCCCAGTTACCATGGAGCCCTTGGGTATGGGCACCAGACAAGGCAACTCTTTTTCAGGATTCCATTTCACACCAGGGCATCTCCTGGTTCTCACCACCCCAATCCATCCACTCCACTCTCCCCTTCCCAGGTCCAAGACCCCTTGCCCCTCCACCTTCTACCTACTATCTCCCAGAGCCCTGCAGTGACCATAGACCATTGTGGACAATAAAAGACAACTAAAAGGGCAGAGCTCCAACCCCTGATGCACAAATTTACCTTACACACACCCACACCAATAAACAATGAAATAATAAATAAAACCCCACCCCCAAGTAAAATAAATGCAAAAGTTAAATAGAACTCCAATACCATCCCAAGCCCAGCTAAAATATCTCTTAAACAGTTACTAAAATCCCCTCAATTCAGGAAGAAGATAGAAGGTATATGTAAGGAACAAGTTCAATCTATAATCAGGTAGCTAATCTGCTTTGTTGAGGTTCCTCCCCCCCCCCCAGTAGACATGAATTTTAAATGCCCAAAGAAAAACACCAGACTCTTGCTCTGGCAGTTCTCCAGTCTGTAACATTTGTATGAAATTGCTTATATTATTTATTTATTTATTGAATTTTGATGACTGGGTAGGCCCACTGGGCCCCGGAGGTCCCTTTTTCAGGGGCGACCCGGGTGTAACAATTACATACAGGTAGCAGATCAGTACAGACAGGTGATAGTAATGTTTTTACAATAGAAGACTTCATAGGATTACAGGTGGCAGGTAGTGGAAAACATACAGGTAAGTAGGACATGGAAGTTGCACATGAAGAGAACATTTTATGTAACAGGAGCAAAATTAGTTAGAGATCGCTTTGGTAATGGCAAGCAGAAGCTAAGGACCTAGGTTACCTTCTGTGGACTTAGTGGAAGGGGTATATATTGGGACATAAGTGCACCCCATCCTTGGGAGGAGCTTATATGGAGGCTCTCTCAACATCTCCCCTCCAATTAACAGGCAGAAGTGGAAGAGTCAGTCTATCAACATATAGGAACAATAGTTTATCTACAGTCCATGAACAGAAGTGCATTCAGTTGAAGATTCCATCCACAATTAAGCCTCTCCAAATAACTAGGACTGGGAAGAGCTGCCCCCCCCCAGAAAAACAGGGCCCCCAAAAGGAAGCCCACCAGCCACCAGTTAGGGGACATCCTCAGGAGCTGAAGTCCTACCGCCCTCCTGTCGCAGAACAACCAGTACCCTACCAGGGAGGCTACCCAACCCACACCCAGCCACCAGGCTAGTTCCTTGGGACAACCACATCCACAAGAGTTACCACCTGTCCTGATTTTTGCAGGACAGTCCTGATTTGGGCAGCTTTGTCCTGCAAAAAATACTACACGTCTTGTTATTATAGTAGAAAATATATTTTCTAATTTTCTTCTAAATTTTGCAGAAAAACATAATACCCTAACTAAAATACCTTACAATGATAATAAACAATAGAAACAACTAAAAACTGCAATATGTAGTCTTAATTCTGATTATTTAGAGAAAACAAGTCTGTTGCATTGGTTGTGGTTATATACTGTACTGCAAAAAATCATGTTTCGGTAAGAAATGGCCCACTATATATATATATATATATATATATTTTTTTTTTTTTTTATATGATGCCCTTATGTATTCCTGTGGCTCACTATCCCAGCACACATCTGCCCATGCACTATTGCCCAATAGGTGTACTGCCTTGATAGTGAGCATCCCGGCAAGGGATTCTTTGATGGATTTTAACAGGGGTAAGGTAGCAGATGTGATGGGTTTCTATCTTACCCTTGTTGGTGCTTGTCAAGGGACAGTTGATTGACAGAGTTTTCTGAGCTGCTCTGGTGGTGTACAGGGCTACACCACCAGCAGCTCTGCCAGCGAGCTCCCTCAGACCTGGGTTCTGGACCAGGTCGTATCCTTTTGTGGAACTTGCCTATCCCACCCCCGTAACTAATGTTTTTTTACTCCTGGTTCCGCTTTCCCTCAGAGTAAGTTATTTTAGTTACAGGGGACATGGAGGGCAGAGATCCCCACATGGGTGTGCAGGTGATGAAGCCCCAAGCATTTGTTTATTTGTAATGCCCCAAATTTTTCCTGTTTGGCTTGTGATTCATTTGGGGCTGTGGGTTTCGGGTGATTGAACTTGATATGTTGAGCGTCGGCATACCAAGTTTAGGGATACCATAGTATATCCATATATATATATGTATATATATATATATATATATATATATATATATATATATATATATATATATATATATATATATATATATGTATCTGTGTGTGTGTACTAGTGGTGCAGTCTTGACATTATACTTAGGGTTGAGAATGCAGTTAAATGTTAAACCCTCAAAGTTTGCACTTTAATAACTTTGTAACCGTTCAACAGATTTGCACAAAATGTTGTATGTGTTGTTCTGTAGAGTAGATCTTGTGGTGTACCAAGTTTTCTTTTGATTGGAGGTGCACTGTTTGTGCTGTGTATAGTGAAAAAGTGTAAAAGTCACTTTTTTGCCTCTTTTGGTTGTTTTTCCTTATTGCACTGTGGCCACACCATTTGGAATTTGTGTCTGAAATCTGAAAATTTCAGGGTAGAAAAATATTGCCTCAAAGAAAAAGTCAATACTAGTTTTGTTAAAAAAATATGAATCAGTTTCAAAGGTATTAAATTTTGAAATGTGGGGTTCTCAGCATACTCAGTCTTTTTTTTTTAGTTGTTTAACCAGGAGTAGCACACTAAGCTAAAAGCTATTTTACAGGAGTGACCTGGGAGCACAGGGAAGTTAAGTGACTTACTCAGGGTCACACAGTATGCAAGTGGAAGCTGTGGGATTCAAACCCAGCTCCAGTTTGCTGGATATCACCAGATTTGCAGCTCAGAGCCTTAAACCACTGCACTATACTGCCTCCGGAAATCCTTTTGGATAGCTGCACAGTGTAAAATAGAATTTGGGTCTCATGAATGAGGATTTTGACAGCTCATGAAACTGGTTACTTAGAATCCTCATTTGTGAGAAAAAATTCTGCTTTCATGAGCCACCATCTTTTTTTTCTTCTTGGAACAAATAAACTGTTGTAACTCTGCTTAGGGATGTCCTCTGCAATAAAGGTAGTATGTGCACTGTTCATGGGGACATCCTATATCATTGTGTGCCTTTAATGTATTTTTGGTGGCCTCAGAATGCTTGTTATTTATTTAAAAAAATCCTGCTTCACAGGAATTCATCTAGTGAAACAGGATTGGCATAGGGCCATCTGAAGGAAGATCCCTAATCCTGTTTCACCATGATGAAACAGGATTTTGACAGCTCACAAAACAGTAATCAGCTTGTGAAAGAAGATTTTGTCAGCTCAAGAAAGAGGATTTAAAAGAGTAATCCTCTTTAGTGAGCTGTCAAAATCCTTTTCTGCGAGTTGATTCCTATTTAACAAGCTGTCAAAATCATGTTTCATTATCATGAAACAGAATTAGAGGCAGAGCCATCTGGTCCAGGAACCCTAATCCTGTTTTACAATGATGACACAGGATTTTGACAGCTCAAAACACAGAAATCAGCTCGTGAAAGTGGATGGAGACAGCTCGTGAAAGAGGATTACCTTTCTAAATCCTCTTTCAGAAGCTGACAAAATCTTCTTTCACATGTTGATTCCCATTTTGAGACCTGTCAAAATCCTTTTTTGCAATCATGAAACAGGATTAGAGGCAGGGCCATCTGGTCCACCAAAACCTGCCTCCAGTACAGAAATGGATGAAGGAATCCGGGATAGCAGTAGGAGTTGCAAACAACACCAACGCCTTCCTCTAGTACAAAAATGGAAGGAGGAAGTCAGGATTGCAGTACGAACTGCAAAAAACACCAATGCCTTCCTCCAGTACAGAAATAGCAGAAGGAAGCCTGGATAATAGTAGTAGCTGCAGATAAAACCAACACCTTTATCTGCTATATAAATGAAAGGAGGGTGACAGGATGGCAGCAGGAGCTGCAGACAACACCAGTGCCTTCCTCCAATACAGAAATGGAGGAAGGAAAAAGTGATAAAGGAGACCAACGTGTGGTTGTGTCTCTATGTTTGTCTCTGTCAGTAGTTTAGTTTTTGTGGATTTTCATGTGTTTCTGCTCGGAGGAACTGGACCATTCTTGGCCATGACATCTATGAACGTTTTCTGGACTAAGAAACTGTAAAACATCACCACCAGATATTAGCATTCTCATCATAAATCAACTTTTTAGAAGCCATCAAAAGCAAAAATGAGGTCAGTAAATACGTTATACAAGCTCTGAGTTGTGAAGTGCTGCATTGAATCCACATTTCCATCTGACTTGTTCCTTTAAAGATCTGTGCTTGTCTTTAAGGACTATTCACAACCATGTTGGAGAACAAAGGGAAGACACTAACAAATTATTTTTATATCCTGCATATGCCCCAGGCTAGTGTTTATCACCTTCAGGAATTTAACACATTCTGGGTCTTTGATCTATAGTAACAACAGTTTACTGGTCCCCAGTAGTTTACAATTTCCTGTGGATTTGATTATTTTTCATCATTTGACTCCTGGTACCTTGGACACGATTACTATATTACATATGCACCTACCTGATACCACTAGCTGCACTGATTAACATCTGACCACATTTTTACACTGCTCATCAAGACTCTCCCTCGGGGAAAAAGTGCACCTGCTCTGGTGTGACCATCATGTACCATCTACTTCACTCTCTTGTCCTCCTGTTGCTGTTTCTATCAGGGAATGTGCACCCCAACCCTGGACCCTCCCCCACTAGACTGCCTAAACACAAAGGGTAACTCACTATTGTCTCTTTAAACATCAACAGTCTCCCATCCAAGTTCTCCCAATTCCAGGCTAGGGTACAGGTGACTAAGCCAGACATTATTGCACTCGCAGAAACCTGGCTTTCCCCGAAAATCCTGGATGCATCACTCTCCCTCGATGGATACAGCTCTTTCAGGTAAGATAGAACCACTAAAAGTGGGGGAGGGTGCCTAGTTTATACCAAATCTGGAATAAAGGTACAGGCCCTTGACTTCAGCCTACACACAAAAGAGGTCCAAATCCTGAATCTGATGCTAAACATAGGTCAACGGAGCAAAACACTGCTGCTCTCTACTATATATATATATAAATAACATGGGCACCAAACTACTGGACTAAAACTAGTTGCAGACAACCTGCAGCAGTCAGGTACTAATTTGGAGAAGATTTTTGTAGATGACTTTAACATAAACTGGCACTCCCCAAAGGAGACAAAAACCAGGGATCTACTATCCAGCCTATTCTTAACCCAGATGGTAACCAATAACACTCGGTTCAACTACAAAACAGAGAGCAACTCCCTTATAGACTGGCTCCTTTCCACACATTCAGAGCATATATCACATGTCACCATCCTGCTTGACAGCCTCAGTGATCACTCCCCAGTGAAGTGCACCTGGACAAACAATTTCACCAAAGGCCCACCTAAGGTGTCCAAAAATCACTGCCTGAGGTCGGGGCTACTTTACCATTTCAAGCAGTACCTATCACAACTGAACTGGTCTCCTTTGGCATGAGATATTGATGATAAGGAAGCCTTGAATTATTTCATAATGAACTTCAACCGTGCTTGTGATATTTTTACTCCGTAGAAAACAAAGGAAGTCATGGGTACCTCCAAGCAGGAGCTGTGGAAAACACCAACATCTTCCTTCAGTACATACAACAAATGAGGAACCTAGGACAGCAGCAGGAACTGCAGAGAACACCAACACATTCATTCAGTACAGAAATGGAAGAAGGAAGCCAAGATAGCAGCAGTAGCAGACTACACTGATGCTTTCCTCCAGTACAAAAATGGAAGAAGAGAGCCAGGACAGCATCAGGAGCCACAGACAACATAAGTGCCCTCTTCCTATACAGAAATGGAAGAAGCAGGCCAGAATAGCAGCAGGAGCAACAGAAAAAACCAAAAACATTTCTCCAATACAGAATTGTAAGGAGGAAGCAAGGATAGCAGCAGGAGCTGCAGACAACACCAGTGCCTTCTTCTAGTGCAGAAAAGGAAAAAGGAAGCCAGAACAGTAGCATGAGCCACAGAAAACACCAACAACTTCCTTCATTACACACATGGAAGGAGGAAGCTAGGAGTGATTATCCCTCTATACAGACAGTTGGTGAGACCCCATCTGGAGTACTGTGTGCAATTTTGGAGACCTCATCTACGCAAGGACATAGACAGGATGGAAGCAGTCTAGAGGAGAGAAACTAAAATGGTGCAGGGTCTACATCAGAAACCATTTGAAGAGAGACTGAGAGAGCTTAATATGTATACCCTTGATGAAAGGAGGGACAGGGGGGACATGATAGAAACATTCAAGTACCTCAAGGGAATCAACAAAGTCCAGGAGGGTAGCATCTTTCAGAAAAAGAGATGTGTAAGAACAAGGGGGCACAGTTTAAAGATAGAGGTGGACGGCTCAGGGGTAATGTGAGGAAATTCTTTTTCACGGAGAGAGTGGTGGATACATGGAACAGCCTTCCTGAGGAGGTCGTTGGGTCTAAAACAGTGGGGGAATTCAAACATGCTTGGGACAGACACAAAGCAATTATAGTGCGGGGTTGCAGGAAGCAGGCTGTTGGTTAACTAGAATCTGCAGCTTATCCAGTAGGTAGGGAAATGGGCAGACTTGGTGGGCCAAGTGGTCCTTTCCTGCCGTCAAAGTCTATGTTTCTATCTTTCTATGTTTCAACAGCCACTAATAGCACCAACAAATTCCTTCTGTAGGAACATGGAAGGAGGAAGCCAAGACATCAGCAGGAGCTGCAGGAATCATCAAAGCCTTACCCCAGTACAGAAATTGAAAAAGGCAGCCTGGATGGCAGCAGAAGCCACAGACGACACCAACAACTTACTTCAGTGCAAACATGGAAGAAGGAAGGCTGGACAGCAGCTTGAGCTTTTGACAACACCAATGCCTTCCTCCATATAGAAATGGAAAGCAGAAGATAGGATAGTAGTACGAGCTACAGAGAACACCTAAGCCTTCCTCCAGTACAGGAAGGGAAGATAGAAGCCAGCATACCAATGACTTCCTCAATACAAACAAGGATGGAGGAAGCCTGGAAAGCAGCAGGAGCCGCAGTCAACACCAACACCTTCCTCAATACAGAATGGAATGTGCAAGACAGAATAGCAGCAGAAGCTACAGAGAACACTAAAACCTTCATCCAGCACAGAAAATAAAGGAGAAAGCCAGGATATCAGGAGGAGCTGCCATCAAAATCAAAGCTTTCTTCCAATTTAGAAATGAAATGAGGAAGCCAAGAGAGCAGCAGAAACCACAGACAACACTCAACACTTTCCTTCATTGCAGAAATTGAAGGAGGAAGCCAGGATAGCAGTAGGAGCTAGATAACACTAAAGCCTTCCTCCAGTACAGAAATGAAAGGAGGCCAAATTAGCAGCAGGAGCTGCAGACAACAGCAACATCTTCCTCCAGTACAAAAGTGGAAGGAGGAAGCCAGGATAGCATCAGGAGCAACATACAGCACCAATGTCTTCCTCCATTACAGAAGTGGAAGGAGCAGGCCAGGATAGCAGCAGAAGCCACAGAAAAGACCAATGCTTTCCTCCAGTACAGAAATGGAAGAAGTGAGGTAACAGTGAGGTCTGCATCCTTAAAAACAAGGAAAAGCATGTTGAACTTTTTTACGAATGAGGGAGAGATGGCTGAGAGGCTGAAAGCATATTTTGCTTCATTGTTCACCACAGGATTCCCAAGAGGGGTGAGGGTGGATGCTTACATGTTTGAAGCCCTGATTGTTCTTCTCCCTAAACCAGACAAAGACCCCAAGCTAGTTCAAAGTTACAGGCCCATATCTCTTTTAAATCAAGACATCAAAATTCTTTTGAAGATACTAGCTGATAGGCTAACTGTGGTCCATCCAGACCTAATTGGTATGGCCCAGGTTGGATTCATGAAGGGTCGTTCGTCCTCAGATCATCTGTGCACCCTTTCACATGTCTTCTCGGTCTCCTGGGATGCTTCTTTTCCTGCCAAGCTGGTCTCCCTGGATGCCAAGAAGGCATTTTATCATGTGAACTGGAATTTTTTGTTCCGGGTCCTCAAGGCCTTCCAGTTTCCTACTGTTTTTATAACCTGGATTCGTGCATTATACTGAGCCCCCTCAGCAAAGATCTCAGGAAATGGTGCATTCCCTAAGTCTTTCTCATTATATTCAGGTACTAGACAGGGTTGTCCCCTTTCTCCCCTTCTATTTAACCTGTATCTGGAGTCTCTCATTCAAAATATTCTCAGCAATGCTGGGATACAGGGCATCTGGGTGGGTGCCATGAGGTTAAGATTACTGCATCACGGATGATCTCCTTCTGTACTTATTCCACCCAGAAAATCCCCCATTCCGGCTTTGTTGTGAAATTACAATCTAGCCCCTCTCAAACTATATAAACTAAATGCTAATAAATCCTCCTTTTCCCCCGAATCACAGGATCTTCAAGACTGATATTACCCCCTTCGGTTTAGGTTGGGCTCCTAGGATACTGAAATACCTAGGCATCAAACTAACTCATAATCCCTCAGCATGGTTCAAGAAAAATCTGGAGCCCCTTTCCCAGCTTATAATTCAAGACCTTGATAGATGGTCTAAACTCCCGATTTCATTATGGAGCCGGATTAACATAATCAAGATGAATATCTTCCCAAGAATTTTCTACCCTCTATCTCTCCTTAATTCATTTATTCCTTTATCCTGGTTTCAGAAAATGCATGGTATCTTTACCAAGTTTATCTAGTCTGACAAAGACCCCCGACTGGCCTATTATAAATTGGCCACCTTTATATTTGTGGGGGGATTACGGATCCCTCATTTGGCTATATATTACTGGCTAGCCACCTGGCAAAATGCCTGAAATGGTATGTCTGATCCTGAAAACCTCACGAACGACATGGCTCAAAATAGAGTTGGATTTAATCTGGTCTATGAATACGGATCCCTAACTTTGTTTTATGTGAAATTGTCCCAATTGCAAGGTGCTGAGAAATGTCCCACTTTTCTGATTTCCTTGAAAGTATACACGCAGCTTTGCTCCTTTGCGCTTATACCCCCAGTTAGACCTGGCCCAATCCATCTGGAACTCTCCGTCCTTCACCATGAATAAGCAGCGGATCCCTGCACATGGTTGTCCCAACTGGGTGATGGGATAGTATCCTCCTTCCTAGATGATGAAGGAAAATGGCTGTTAGCAGATGATTTTATTTGGAAATTTAGTATTCGTGTACTCACACTTCAAAACAGAGCAATTAAAGCACTTACTTATAATAGTGCTGGGCAATACCCCACCCCCGCCAAATGGTTAGGGCCCTGATCCCTGAAGCCTTTTCCCTACTAGGGTCCTCAGGTGTCATTTCCAAATTATATCAAGACTTGTTTCATAGAAGGCATGGGGACTCCCTCTGACCGACTAGGTTCTGGAGCTCTATATCTCCCCAATATTCCCCCAAATGGCAGGCTTTGTGGCGGTCCTGTCATAAATATGTGCTGAAAAGGAAAGACAACTGAGTAAACCTGCTACTTTAACCACATTAGCTAATGTGCATGAATCACAATAAATTTTCTTTTGTTTCTGAATAGATGAATCTAAGATTGTACAATTGAAATCGCCTCCCCAAAGTACCTTAACCGATGTTACCAAAAAAAGGTTGAATAGCTTTTAAGCAAGAAACTCTGCCAGCCTTCGTTTGAGGGTTGTAAATATTGATGAAGCGATAGCATGTATCATGCCATTTCCCATCTAATATCATTACTCTCCCTGGGATAAGATCAATTAAATTATGCAACTTAAATGAATAAGAATTAAACAAAATCCCTATGCCATCTGCCATATCTGTTCCGAAAGACCAATAGGAAGATCCCCAAACCCAATCCTGTTTAAAGGAAAAAAGTTGTTCCACAGAGTGCATCCAGGTTTCCTGTAAAAAACACACAGATAAATGCTGATCATGTATATAATGGAAAATGGCTTGCCTTTTAACTACATTTAATAAACTATGCGTGTTTAAAGAGCCCCAGGACCACTGCATTGTTGTTTAGGGAAATAAGACCAACCTTCTATTTTTTTCTTTTTTTCTTTTTCTTTTCCTTATAGGTATCCACAGGTTGTGACCTTGTGGATAAAGAAGATTTTTTTGGGAGTCAGAATCGCCCAATTCCATCTCTGTATCCCCCCATGGGGTAAACAGAGCAGCATAGGAATTACTTGTTTCTATGCTGGGAGCTATAGGGGGAGTTCTAGACTGTAGATTTCTAGAAGATCT
This sequence comes from Neoceratodus forsteri, assembly GCA_016271365.2. Classification (NCBI taxonomy): domain Eukaryota; kingdom Metazoa; phylum Chordata; order Ceratodontiformes; family Ceratodontidae; genus Neoceratodus; species Neoceratodus forsteri. Next base: position 196,341,054 of record JADMNL010000022.1, on the reverse strand, counting down.
ACGTTGGGGAAGAGACGGCCTAAGGCCTGAGGTCTTAGATACTTCTCCAATTCCTTCTGCTGAAGGTTCAGAGTAACATACTGGAGGAAATTCCAGAGGATCAGGTGGGCCCATGCACGGCTTTCCAACTGCCACCGAATCAGAAACAGGGTGCTCAACCTTATCCAGTTTTTCTACGGGCTTGTCAGTAGGGGGCTCTATACTCAGGGGTTTTTCCATTTTTTGGGGGAGGGGAACCAAAAGAGGGGTTTGTAGACCTAGGGAGGGAGAATTTACCACCTCCTGAGCCTTCTGAATCAGGAGATCCGAATTTATACAAGACGTTTTGTTTTTAGCAGCCCAAGGACAAATACGAAATGTATGACCAATTTCCTCACAAAGTTCACATTTTGGTTGATTACAGCAATACATAGTGACATGTCCCACCTCCCCACAATGATCACAACATGGTTGATCACAAACGCTGGAAAGATGCATTTTAGCCCCACATCTATAGCAAGCCCAGGGCTGTCTGCTATAAAAACATACACCCCTATCCTTCCCTAACATAAAAGAATTAGGAATATGTTCCACCCCTGCCTTAGATTGCCTCATTTTTGTTTTATACTTCCATCCCCCAGTCCAAAATTGTTCAGAATCCAGGATGGGTTCAGGACCCCCCAGAACTTCACATTTCTGTGATAGCCAAAAAGAAATATCTTCCACATGGACCCCCTCATTCCTAAACATAACTGTGACGTACTTTATCAAAGGTTTAGTCAAAGGAATAACCAAAAAAGGGGTCCATGTGGGAGAAAACTTTACCTGACTATACCTGTCCCAAAATAAATCCAAAGCCTGTGGTGTCCGAAAACTAATGTCGAAATTGTCTTCCCCAGAAATGTTGATGAAGGCATACACATCGTTAGGAGTAAAGTGTAGATAGTCTTTCAATAGTATTTTTCCTACATAGTATCTATCTGGTCTATCCTCCAAGCCCCCTTTGTAGCGGATCCTAACAGCATTTCAACGAGGTGCTGCTTCTTTTTCAGAATTGGCGAATAATTCAGACATAAGTGGTTTCTGAGGGCAGATTCTTTGGGGAAGGCATTTGTGAGGAGGACTGTTGTTCCTGATAGGGTGCTATCTTGTCTGAATTTGGATCTTTAAGGGGTAGGGGCACTGTCACCTCTAGAGGCGTAACAGTAGATGGAGATGTCAATGTCTCTGGAAGGTTGCTCTTTCCCTGTACGCTGTCTGCCAAGACTCTCTGCTGTAAATCAGGTTTCCATTCTGGGGAATGTTGCGATAGGGCAAATTCAATGTCCCAGTTAGGATCAGGTTTCCAAATGCCTGATGAAGCCTGCTTCCAACCAGCTCCTCTCAGAGCTTTACCAGGGGACCAAGGTCCCTGTACCTTTTCTTCTGTTAAAGGCAATGTTTTGGATGCAGCAGGTGTAAGGAGAACAGGTATTGCCTGAGGAGGTTTTTTTTTTGGAAAAGAAAAATTCAGTAACCCCAGTCTGTGAAGCAGCAGAAGATTGATAAATCACATTAGGCTGCACAGAGGGATCCAAATTTTTAGGGTTTTTAAAAACAAACCCAGCAGCCTTATCCAATACTGCTGATTCTGGCTGGTCAAATTTTAATCTAGGCACAGTGTGAAGTGATGCTTTGTGGCAAACCTTTGCAGGGCTTTCATTTTGTAAATCGTTCGACGATGTGTTAGACTGTAGGCACTTGCTATTGTACTCAGCATTACTGCCAGTCTGAACAGAAGAGGGAACTTCATCTAGTCGACTGTGAGTGAAAGTGAGGCTATGCGGTATGTGATCTTGCCCTTCAAAGCTCTCGTAGTTGTTTGTTGTAGCCGTAAATTTGTTAGAGTCAATACTGCCACTGTCAATGCAGGATTCATCCTGCTTTAAAGGTAATAATGTGGACTTTGCGGTAAAGCGCCGATTAGAAGAGTCGTCCGAAAATTCTCCTGCTTGCCTCTCCCTAACTCCCAAGGTACACAAATTTCCAAAGCTTATCAGAGAACCAGGTAGCTGTTCATTTTTTTTTTCCAAATTCTTAAGGTTATCATTCATACAGTTACGTGTTGAAAAACATCCTGAATAGACTGTAAAGACTCACCGTGTTCCACAGACCCATCTTCCAGGTTTAGATCAAGGGAGATTTTAGGAGCAGTAATCACAACCTTGTTGGGGAGGGCAATATCGCAGTCAAAATGCACCACCAAAGATTCAGGTCTCAAATCAGGTTTGATCCTTGTTTTCAGAGCACCGGGCTCTTGCCTCTCAGCGTTTGAAACCGGTAAAGAATCTGTAATCGTTTGCTTGTTCTGATTTTTAACGGAGTCCTCCCAAAGGACCACAGCATCATGAAATTCTAAATCCGAGTCAACATCTAGGTTATTCAAAGTACCGGCCTCCGTGTTGTGCACCATGGGGGCTGAGGCCAAGGCTCCCACTACACAAACATCTTTTTCCTTCAGCGTCCCACTCCGAGTGGCCATCTTAGCAATGACCTGTCCCCCTACTGACAGCAACACAGAGCGCCATCAGAGTAGGGGAATTTCCCCGGTGTCCTGGCCAAATTTCCCTCATTCACTAAAAAAATACCACCAACAGCTTAATCTGGTTCAAGGTCAGTTGGCATTCATCTGTATCCCCCTTCCCCGGGTCGTGCCTGAAAATAGGCAGAATTTGTCTAGTGCGCTTACCCGGTCAACAAAAGCTAAATAAATAAAAAAGGCTCAGATTCTTGATGACTGTTCCTAATCGCTATTTCAACATAGCTTGTAAGACCTTGTACTGTTCATAAATACAACAGCGGCTCTGTCACAAGTAAAAATCTGCATGTCATATAAACTAAATTTTATGTGCAAGCTACGGTATACAGATCCAGGAAACACATAGCTAAAAAAGCTCAACTGGGAGGGCAATAAACTGAAGATCTCAAGGTCCCTGGTTTGATCTTGAGTTTGCCATCATTGTCTGGGTTTCTAAGTAATATTTTTCAGAAAGGGTGGTGAAGCTGTGGAACAAGTTGCCAGCCGAAGGGGTGGGTGCAAAAACCATTACTGGTTTTAAGCATGGCTGGGACAGAATGAAGGGTATAGTGGCTGCTAAGGTTGACAGAATTGGGAAGGAGAATAGAGGGGAGTGGGGAGGCTAGGACCCTGGAGGAACAGTAGGCCACAGAGCTAAATAAGGGACTCGGGCAGATTGGATGGACCTTTGGTCTTTTTCTGCCATCATTGTCTCTCTTTCTAAATTTTCTTTATAATGTTTTTAAGTCCATAAATGTCGATAAGCAAAACTAAGCTATTAACAACACCAATGCCTTCCTCCATACAGAAATGAAAAGAGGAAGCTAGGACAGCAGCAGTAGCCACAAACAACACCTAAGCCTTCCTCCAGTACAGGAAGGGAAGATAGAAGCCTGCATACTAATGACTTCCTCAATACAAACATGGATGAAGGAAGCCTGGGTAGCAGCAGGAGCCGCAGACAACACCAATGCCTTCCTCCATGCAGAAATGGAATGTACAAGCCAGAATAGCAGCAGGAGTTGCAGAGAACACTGAAACCTTCATCCAGTACAGAAAATAAAGGAGAAAGCCAGGATATCAGGAGGAGCTGCTGTCAAAATAAAAACTTTCCTCCAATTTAGAAATGAAATGAGGAAGCCAAGATAGCAGCAGGAACCACAGACAACACTCAACACTTTCCCTCATTGCAGAAATTGAAGGAGGAAGCCAGGATAGTAGTAGGAGCTAGACGACACTAAAGCCTTCCTCAAGTACAGAAATGAAAGGAAGCCAGATTAGCAGCAGGAGCTGTAGACAACAGCAACATCTTCCTCCAGTACAAAAGTGGAAGGAGGAAGCCAGGATAGCATCAGGAGCAACATACAACACCAATGCCTTCCTCCATTACAGAAATGGAAGGAGCAGGCCAGGATAGCAGCAGAAGCCACAGAAAAGACCAATGCTTTCCTCCAGTACAGAAATGGAAGAAGTGAGGTAACAGTGAGGTCTGAGTCATTTAAAACAAGGAAAAGCATGATGAACTATTTTATGAATGAGAGGAAGATGGCTGAGAGGCTGAAAGCATATTTTGCTTCATTGCTTACCACAGGATTCCCAAGAGGGGTGAGGGTGCTCTTCAGGATGACCCATATCATTAAGGGTAACCATGATGAATCCTGCAGACATTTCATCTACCCTGACAGCTGACTACTTTGCAAAGATCAATTCAGGTAAATCCCAAGTGACAAATGGGATACACCACAGGATCATAGTGGAGCTAATGGAACAAGTCATGGAGCCCTTTAAAATAATCGTTCATGAGTCTATCTATACAGATGTGATACTGGATGACTGGAAAGTGGCCATTGTGGCAACCAACTTCAAGAAGTAGGCAAGGAGGTCTGGCTGGTGGCATTGAGGGTAGATGCACTAGATGCCACACCTTGCTCCACACTGACGACTTGTGTTTGTCAATGAGCAGGGGGTTGGCCAGGGACTGTTCTCATCTCCTTGGGAAGGAGGACTGGCAGCCATTCCAAATGACTTCCACTAGGTGGAGGCCTAGTTTCAGTGCAGGGTGAGGAGCTGCCGATTGCGAATGTTTCATGGGAGGGATTGCCTTCCCCCTCCTGACCACACTATGGCGGGAAATCTGAGGGGTAACTGACTGCATGATAATTCCTGGGAGGAATGGGAAAGTGAGGGGCAGTGGGCCAGGGTTTAAGAAAGCCTTGCCTGCCTCAACCACAGGAAGATGAAATGTAAATGGAAGAAGAGGGCAAGGTCAAACTATGGCGACTATAAGCCAATCAGCATGACACTGGTGCAGGGCAAGCTCCTGGAATCCATTCTCCAGTACAGAATAAGGAAGACTGGATTGAGTTAAAGGTTCTTACCTCACTCGGTATTTGAGGGTCTGGTGTTCACAAGAGGCTCACCCCCACAAACAACAATGCTCTCAGTCAAGAGTTAGGAGACTTACAAGTAACAGAAGGAAAGATTGGGAGCAGACACATCACTGACAACACTCTAATGCTCACTTTGTTGTACAAATGTTTTACCAGTGCAGTAGAAACAGTAGCGCACATGTACTGGGGAAAACAGGCCAATATTTTGTACTACTACATGCTCTTTGTCAAGGTGCCTACCTACCAACTGTTACCTGTTTAAATATGTGCTTAAAGTGACAATTACTTAATTAAATGTGTGACCAATAAAAGTGCTACAGATTAGTCAGAAAGAGTCAAAATCATAATAATATTAATAATAACTTTATTTAATAGAGTGCCTTTCACAATATCAAGGTGCTTCACAAATTCTCAATTTACTCCATAAAATATAATTAAAATCACAGTGAATCAGGAAATGCCAGCTGACATCACTGACGACTGCCAGTTGCCTATGCTAAGTAAATCATTAGCGTATTTTACAATGTGTCATATGCTCAGATTCTTGATGACTGCTCCTTATCACTATTTCAAAACAGCTTGTAAGACCTTTTACTGCTAAATAAATACAACAACGGTTCTGGCGCAGGTACAAATCTGCATGTCATGTAAACTAAATTTTATGTGCAAGTTACAGTACACAGATCCAGGAAACACACTGCTAAAAAAGCTCAACTGGGAGAGCAATAAACTGAAGATCTCAAGGTCCCTGGTTTGATCTTGAGCTTGCCATCATTGTCTGTGTTTCTAAGTAATATTTTTCAGAAAGGGTAGTGAAGCTTTGGAACAGGTTGCCAGCCAGTTGTGTGGGTGCAAAAACCACTACTGGTTTTAAGCATGGCTGGGACAGAATGAAGGGTATAGTGGCTGCTAAGGTTGACAGAATTGGGAAGGAGAATAGAGGGGAGTGGGGAGGGCTAGGACCCTGGAGGAACAGTAGGCCACAGAGCTAAATAAGGAATGCAGGCAGATTGGATGGACCTTTGTTTTTTTCTGCCATCACTGTCTCTCTTTCTACATTTTGTGTAAAATGTTTTTAAGTCCATAAATGTCGATAAGCAAAACTGAGCTGACAGATCCCCTTATTGATATGTAGCAATTCAAACAGCATCTGAGAAGAGAAACACATTTTTAAGAACTACATTGACTAGCAGCAGTTGTAAGTTTACGTGCATCCTGTGTGGAATGCATCAAGATCTGTATGGTTGTTGAGCCCAGGGGTCTGAGATCTCCTAATGTATAGACTCAATAACTTTATGAATAAAGAAGCAGATTATCCCCCCCCCCGTGGCCTTAGTCTGACCCTCTCAGTGCTTGTATACATGAAGCTTTGTTGTCGCTTAATGCATTTTACATATGCCACATGGGCATTAGCCTCACTCCCTCTCTGGATGTTCCTTTAGTGCTTTCAAACACTGATTTTCAATTTGTGAGACATTTTCTCAGTGTAGAGTCTCCCACAATTATATGTTGCCATACAGACTACACTGGTAGCACATTACTGCAATTGGTAACTCCTTGGATAGTGTACTGATAACCAGTAATGGGACCTGCAAATGTGTCATGATGGTAGAGTGGCAGCAATTGCCACATTTATGGCATCCATGAGGGAGGTTGGCTGGTAGCCAGCTCCTACTCAGTGTTGGGGCTGATAAGTATTAACCATTCTATCTCCAATGTATGGTGCTCTTTTATAGCCCATGTTGGGCAACTATATCCACAGTATGTTATACAAAGACCTAACAATATATCCAAAACAAAGACACAGACAAGATTTCCTACAGGCAGAAAGTGACCATGTCACTGATGGGGCAGAAGGGTTGAATTTCATTATTACTTTTAGTATATAGTCTACAAAGGTAAATGAAATTTGGAAAGCTAACTGGTATGTTCTGAGATCAGACCCTGAACTAAATAAATATGTCACACACAGTTATAAAATGTAGAATAAGCTAAATATTTACTTAGGATAGCCTATTAGTGGATGTCCATGAAGTACGGAAATCCATTTTGACTGTATTTAACTCATTTGTAATCCTTTGTAACACTTCTCTTGCTCACACCTTTGAATAAGCACTGGTTGCTTAAAGCATATAGTATTTAAACAGATAGAAGTTAGTTGGCAGACATCTTGACAAAGCGCACATTGTAGCATGAAACATTGGGTTGAACATCTTCCTGAGAAAACATATACTTCTCCTCCTGCTGTAGGGCAGCACAGAGGCCTGATACCAAGGGGATAGCATCTGAATTTATCTACACACTGGGTTCTCTCCCTCCTACCATGATACATGGTGAATGAAGCCTAACCAGTTTTCAGATTATTTCCTAGCATGTTGTAATCATCTTGCAGCATTATAATACATTGTATGGGATACTATAGTGTATAGTGTGTGTATGTGTGGAGGGGTCTGCATGGATTTTTATGCCAGCTGAAATGTTGTTGCACCACAGTTCAAAAGTCATGAAACACAGTTGTTCCTTTCTGTGGTACAATAACATTCCAGCTGATCAGAAAGCCTTGTGGCAGATGGTGTTTTACATAGTGCTGTTGTGCAGCTCAAGTACGGAATAAAAACTGCTGGCACATTCGCTTCTGCCATGGAGCACTGTGAAAACAGTTTTCAATTTTAAAGAAAAAATAGAAAACTAAAGCTAAAAATGTATACACTATAAAAAAATACTGATTTGGGCAACCACATGCCCAACCAACCTATGTTGCCACCTTGGGGTTCTGATTATATCAGACTGCTCAGATCACTCTCAAGGTCGGATGTAATCAGAGCCCCTCTGTTGCAATACAGGCTGGTTGTGCATGGATGGCTAATCATTATTCTCTACATATGGTCTTCTTACACGTTCCTGTTCAACGTGTTTTATTGTGTTGGCTTTTTTGTTACACAAGACACCTGCTCATGATGATTGTAATACACTGCATGTTCGTTTAAAAGTTCAATAAAAAGTTTAACATTAAAAAAAAGTTGGGCTGTTTTCCTGGGTACCTGTGTGCAACTGTTTCTACTATACTAAATAAAAGATTTGAGCTCCAAAGTCAGAATAATACTTTTTCCGTTGGTGAGATGTCTGTGTACAGTCTTTCCTTGTGTTACTTCTTGAGAAGCCTTTCATGCCAAACCAAGCAGATCACATTCTTTGAAGAGGGACCAGAGAGGTAAATGGGGCAAGAGACTTATTCTATTTTGACTTAGAAAATGGGTAGGGAGAAAATGGGTATGGAGATTTCTTGTTTGTTATTGGCCAATGTCACCAACTAGCTAGTTCAATATCAGGCAGTGGCAGAGCTGGGGGGGTTGGGGGATGGTTGCCCCTCCTGGCTGCCCCAGTGTGAGTAGTGGTGCCCACCACCATATTTATTCACTGTATAGTGCCCATTGTGGTGCCCATCACTGACTGAATTCCACCCGGCTCCCAAACACTCCCAAACCTGGCACCGCCACTGATATCAGGTAACCAAGAGTGGGAAATAATGAGCCCCAGTCTCTGGCTGTCTCTGGATGCCTGATTATGTTCCACTATTACTGTACCCATGGATTTTTCAATTTAAAATAGCTGCCATTTTTTTCTCTCACTTTGTAAAAGATACACCCCCTCATGCTTGTTTCTGAAATCACTGCCAATTTTTGTCTTGCTTATCAAGCAGTGTCAGTTGCTGAGTCCCTCCCATGTCTATAACTAAATCTAAACATTTTTTCTCACCAACCAATTTGAGATTGGGTTCAATATGACAGCTCTGTCCCTGCTGATCATGCTACCAATCCACTCTGTCTTTTTACCCAGTTGCAATTGTAATTTCCCCTATTCAGCCTTAACTTAGCTTCCCCCTGCTCTCACTGTGGTACCAAGAAGCTGCATGTGTTAAAATAAATCTGCATTCCTTGTGCCTTTAATTTCTGTGTCTCTCCTGCTTTCAAGAACTGTTCTCATCTGTGCTCCCTGACCTGCAACTGCACTCACTTGGCCAACTTTGCTTCCACTTCCTTGCTCCCCCACCTTCTGATTGCAACTATAAAATAACAAACTCAGGCAATAAGAAACAAACAGACTGAAATGGACTGAAAATAAAATGTACTGCCTGTTGAGGGGGAGGAAGAAAATGAAAGTGAGTTTTGGGAATATACCACAAAGAAAGCAAATGAGCCTGATGATGATGGCAACAACTCACTATCTCTTGGCTCTCCTAGTAAACCATACCAGTGCCCTCTGCTGGCAATTCCAGAAGTGGAAGGACTACTTTACAAAAAAAAAATGTTTTATAGTTCTATTTTTAATTTCTAAACTTTAATTAAAAATTTCTGAACATTTCATTTAAAATGGAACTCAAATCTCAGTTTCTAAGCACAATAATATCCTCCAGATGTGTGCTATGGGCTATACTGGACCTTAGGGTTTATAAGGTCCCTTGCCTGTGGTGTTGTGCCTCATTATGCCACTGGGTGATCCAGTATAGACCAATGGTGCCCACCTTGTCAGGTATTATTGCTTGCTTCAGCAAAGCCTTTGACATTGTGGCATATGATAAACTTCATGCCGCAGTACACCAGTGTGCTTACGTGAGGCATGCACAAGGTAAACGTCTAACTGGCTTGGAGACAGGAAACAGAGGGTTGAGGCTGATGAGCATGAGTGGGGCAGAGTATTCAGCTGAATTCCTCAGGGATTTGTGTTGGGAACCATAGATTTTCAACACCATCATCAATGATCTGTAAGACGGAGTCTTCAACAGCCTATTCAGACTTATGATGATGCTAAGCTGACCTAGAAAGTGGACTCTTCTGAGGATGAGGGACAAACTTCAGGAGTGCCTGAACAAGCTGGGTGATTGGGCAGACCCCTTTAGTGATATTCAACATAATCAAATGCAAGGCGCTATATCTAAGAGGAGAAACATAGATAACATGAGTTACACACTTTGAGGGTCTCCTCTTGCCACAGTGGAGGAAGAAATAGACAAAAAAAAAAAGGCTTGTGCACCGGTAGTGCAGGGTCATGGTGCTGCTGCAGGTCAGCCAACACACACTGTAAGCCAAAATGAACAAGGAGCAGCCGCATTAAGGGAAGGACCCCATGGCTTGCTGTAGTGATAAATGTAAAGCATTTGTTAGGTAATGCAAATGCAGTCAGAAACATGGTGCAATGGGGCAGAAAATAGCTGCACAACCAGGTAACCTGGCACTTTGCACTGTCGAGCTTCATGAGAAGCCTCCAACAGCAAGTTGTAGTGTTCTTTTTTGAGGGCAGCTGCACCTTGCTTGTTCAGGAGAAAAAGAATTAAGGGTTTAGTATCTCAAGTCAGGTGAGTACACTGAGTAAAGTTGTCCATTTTCAGGAATCACCCAATACCCAAGAGGCTAAAAAAAGGGAAAAGAGTGTGCAGCTGCTGTCCAGAAGGCTGGTGGAATGTTGGGGTACATCACATGGGGGTGACCAGCAGAGCAGGGGAAGTTATTTTGCCACTTAACAAGGTCCTGGTCAGGCCCACCTGGGGTAGTGTGTGCAGTTCTGGGCTCCCCAATACAGAAAGGACATTGAGTCATTACAGAGGTACAAACAAGGGCCATAGAAATTATCATAGAACAGAAAATGTCAGCAGATAAGGACTGTTAGGCCCATCCAGTCTGCCTGTAAGCCCTATACTTGTGTCCGGTCTCTGACTCTATCTGGTCATTGGCTTTCATCACGCCTCCCTCCCTCTTCACGGTTCCCTTGTGCCTGTCTCAGGCATTTAAAAAGCATTGTGTTTGCTCCCACAACCTCCTGTTTCAAACTATTCCATGCATTCACCGCGATCTGTGTGAAGAAAAATGTCCTCACATTACCTCTTAGTCTGCTGCACTCCAATTTCATATTATGTCCCCTCATTCTTGAATTCCTTCTACTTGTTTCATGGCTACCCCCTGCACCTTGTTTATGCCCTGAGGTACTTGAAGATCAGGGTTATGGGGGGCAAAAGCTAAAAGGATTGAGACTGGAGGCCCTTAACATGCTGGTCCTAGGGAAATGGAGGCTGTGCGAGGACATGGAGCTCAGTCTTTAGCATACAGAAGGGAACTGGTAAGGTCAAACAAGTGGAGAGTTTGTTCCTGTGTGTTCCTGTACTACTGCTGAGATTTGGACAGCACGTAATAGGAGCTACCTAGGTGTTACTGCGTACTGGATTGATGTGACAACATTGTTGAGAAATTCAGCAGCACTGCCATGCATGTGAATAAAAGGCAGGCACATGTATAATATTATTGACTCAAAACATGAACAGGTACACTTGAAATATTGCATTCAAAACAAGATTATTAAAACTGCAATGGATAACGGATCAAATTTTGTAAAGGCATTTCACGTGTTTGGCTCTGATAATACCACACCCACCTCTGGTACTGTCATAGTTTATGATGAGGAAAATGATGATGATGATGACCATGATCAGCAGCAGACAGGGGAAGCAGCAGTCATAGTGTTGAAGAAGACAGTGACACCGAAGAAGATGTTGTAAGCTGTCGTATGCCACATTTTAGATTATGCGGCTGAAGACATGGAAGAGAGCTGCAATCTTCCTCCACATCAATGCTCTGTGACCCACACCCTGAATGTAATAGCAGTTAAGGATATAGAATCTGCTACATCAAATGCTTCCTACAAAAAGGTCTTCCACAGCACAGTGGCCAAATGCTCTGCTCTTTGGAACAAAGTACACTGACGTTCCAAAGAAGTGAAACTGTCTGTGACACAGTTGTTACCAAAAGGGTAGTCCCCAATGACATGAGGTGGAATTCGTACTATAGAGCGGTTGACAAAATAAGATCCATTGTTAAAAAAAAGAAGAAGATGATTTGCATAACATCTGCAATCAACTTGATCTCACCATATTTTGAACAAATAACATTGCTGTCTTAGTGGAGTACTGCAAAGTAATGCAGTCTTTAGCAAACTTATTGGATATTTTGCAGGCAGAAAAAATGCTACATGGGCTACCTTCTTCCAAAATTGATGGCTTTGAAAAAAAAAGTTGCTTGATATGGGACCAAGATTATGGTATGCATCACCACTTCTTGATGCAATCATGAAAGCTGTGGACACTCGGTTTGGTATCAGTTAGGAGCAGAGAGAGTTGAATCTAACTAGTGTCACGCTACCACAATTTCATCTCAGATGGCTTGGGAATGATGAAGAAGACCGAGCTGCTAGAAACATGCTTGAGAATGAAGTGCTGTTGTTGTCACATCAGGAAGATATTGTTCATGGCAGCCTATCATCTGAAGACAATCCTGAGGACAATGATGATTTCTTCAGATCTGACTAAATTCAGCAACCTAGCTGTGGTGGAGTTCTTCTTGAACTGGAGCTGTACCTGAAAGACACAAATAAAACTATTGAAGCTTTACAAACATTCCCCACAATAAAGAAACTACTCCTGCATTACAATACTGCACACCATCTAGTGCTCCTGTGAACAGACTGTTCAGTGTTGGGGACAGGTCCTTACAGCTAGATGAAACAGACTTGATGATGAAAACTTTGAAATACAGCTACTTTTACATTGCAACAAAACGTACTGGGAATAGCTGTATTCTGGTCCTAGTCACGGACTGCTACTGCAAAGCACTAGCAATGCTAGTAATGACATGACAATGAGTCTGTGTGTCTGCTTGTCGACTAAGTAAACAAACTCTAGCCACAGCTGATAGGGTGGTGAAGAGCTACCAAATGACCAAAATTACAAATCTGCATAGAAATTATGCAACACCCAGGTGTAACTTGGCCATTTTTTGGAGGTATTGCACCACATTTTCAACATGGCCTTTTAGGGGCCCCTCATGAAGCGTGCCAGTGTCATTTTGATCACTCATCCCAAAATGTGATATTGCAGAGCAAATGAGCTATTTTTTTTAATATTCAGAAATTGGTAATAATAATAATATTAAAAATAGAATCAATAAATACAATTGAAAACTGTAACAAAAGTCTGACGAGGTTCATTTATTCAGTACCATCAAAAGCCTGGCACCATAAAAAAGTATGTAACGCCTGTTTAAAACCTCCCACCATTGTGCACTCCCGCAGCTGATGGGGTAGAGAATTCCAGAGTGTAGGGGCCACGTACATAAATGCATGGGCTCCAGAAGACTTCAAAGACACCCTTGGAATCTCCAGCAACCTCTCATCTGCCAAATAGAGCTGTGATTAGGGAACAAGAAGCTCTTTCAAGTAGTCTGGGCCGAGTCCATGTAGGGCTTTATAAGTCAGTAAACAAACTTCAAGGGTGATCCATCACTGAATCAGCAGCCAGTGCAGAGTGCACAGCACAGGGGTGATATGAGATCTTCGAGAAGTCCCCATCAACAATCTTGCTGCTGCACTCTGCACTAGCTGCAAGTGATGGAAATCAATCCCAGGAAGCCCTAAGTACAGGGAGTTGCAGTAATCAAGATGTGAGGTCACAAAGGCATGGACCAATGTAGGTAGATCCCCAGATGGAACAAAGTGCTTGATCCTGGTGATGTTCCTAAGATGGTAAAAGGATGACTTGATGACTGCTGACACCTGAGACCATAAAGTCAGGCCATCGTCAAGCACCACCCTCTGGTCCTGCATCCATTCAGAGGTAAGGATCTGGGAACCCCCTAGGTAAATTCCAGAGGGCAGACAAGTCCTCAACCCCTCTATCCGGTGACCCAGGTCCACAGCCATCACCTTGGTCTTTAACTTTAGCCAGCTCAAATTCATCCAGCCCTGTGTTTTAGTGAGGCAGTTGTTAAATACTGAGATTGCACTATCCTGGTCAGGTGCAAAAGACAGGTATATCTGGGTATCATCAGCATAGCAGTGAAATCTTAGCCCATACTGTCTTACAATGTCTCCGAGGGGCTGCATGTGCACTGCAAATAACATGGGGGACAGCACTGAGCCCTGAGGGACCCCACATGACAGAGAGAATGGATCAGAGGAAAAAAAATCCCAGACACCGCTCTCTGAGTTCTGCCAGTAAGGAAAGATGTAAACCACATGAGGACCTTACATGCCAGGCCAAAGATGGATCTCAAACACCCAAGCAATACCCCATGGTCAACAGTATCAAAAGCTGAAGAGAGATCAAAGAGCACCAGAATGGAACGGCATCTCCAATTTCTCATCATCAGGAGATCATTGAGCACCCGAACCAGCATGGTCTCAGTACTATGCCTCTTTCAAAAACCAAACTGGAGAGGTTCGTAGATGTTATCACCAGTAGAAAACAGGAAGTTGTTGGCCCTCTATTCAGACAGTTGGTAAGACCTCATCTGGAGTACTGTGTTCAGTTCTGGAGACCCCATCTCCGCAAAGACATAGACAGGGTGGAGGCTGTCCAGAGGAGGGTAACAAAATGGCGCAGGGTCTGTAGCAGAAGACATATGAAGAAAGACTAAAAGAACTTAAGATGTATAGCCTCAAGGAAAGGAGGGAGAGGGGGGCCATGATAGAAACTTTCAAATACCTCAAGGGAATCGACAAAGTCCAAGAGGGTAGCATTTTTCAGAAAAAGAGATGGGCAAGAACAAGGGGGCACAATTTGAAGATAGAGGGGGGATGGCTCAAAGGTAATGTGAGGAACTATTTCTTCACAGAGAGGGTTGTAGATGCATGGAACAGCCTTCTGGAGGAGGTCATAGAGTCAAAGACAGTGGGGGGATTCAAGAATGTATGGGACAGCCATAAGGCAATCTTAGTGGGGGGGTAGGAGGAAGTAGGCTATTGGTTAACTAGGATCTGCAGCTTATCTGTTAGGTAGGGAAACAGGCAGACTAGGTGGGCCAAGCTGTCCTTATCTGCCATCAAATTCTATGTTTCTATGTTTATAGATGCTCAGGTGGTTCTCCAGTTGTACCACCACTACTTTCTCAATAACCTTCCCTATGAAGGGGAGGTTTGAGATTGGTCTGTACTTGACTAGAGAGTCTGGGTCCAAAGAAGCTTTCTTCAGGAAGGGTGTTACCACTGCCTCCTTCAGGGAGCTTGGGAACTCACCTGAATCAAGGGCACACCAGATTATCTCTGTACCAGGACCAGGCCAACAATATCACAACATCCAAAAATCAGGGAGGTTGGGCCCGGATCCAAACTACAACATGTAGGGTGCATACTCTGGACAATCCACATGATATCTGCAAACTCTGGCAGGTTAAATAAACTCCAGGAAGTACAAGGTGGAGTAACCAAGCACCGATCACCAGCATCCCCCACACAGTGAGTCAAGAAGATCTCCGACCTAATGTCGGCCACCTTATTCGCAAAGAATCGAGCAAGCTCATTACACTCCACTTGCAAATAAGGTCTTCAGAGCTGCAGACAGGTTGGGTTGCACAACCTGTCCACAGTTTGGAAGAGCTGAGCTGGTCAATTCTAAGCAGCAGCAATCTCCCTGGACAGGAATTCTGCCTTCTTACGGGAGATCACTGATTGGTAGGTCTGGTAATGCTCTGCCAATCTAGGGTGGTCAACCACCAGGGCAGATTTCTGCCAATGTCGCCTTATTATAGGCCAAGACCGAGGTCTCTGAACTTGTGCTGGCCACAAGAAACTCTGAGAGGTCAATCATCACCATCAGGCCTTCAGGGCTCACCTCCCATAAAGGGCGATAACTGACCATCTCCTCAGGGGCAGGCATATGAAAGGGGGCACAGAAGTTGAACCTCATGGTGTAATGATTGGACCAACTGATAGGTTCCACTCCTAAATCAGAGGCCTCAATCCCAGGAGAAAAACCAAATCTAAAGAGTGACCATGTTGATGGGTGGCAGAGGTAACAATCTGTGTGAGGCCCAGCGATATCATCAGCTGAAGGAAGTGCTGTGAAAATTGCCAGAGTTCTTCGTTGACCCAGGCATTAAAGTCACCCAGAACCATCAGTCTGGGTGACTTCAGTCCCATGTCAACCACGAAGTCTGCTACTTCCTGTAGGAATCACTTCTCTTTGCTGGGTGGACGGTAGACAAGAGCTATCCTACAACCTACACCTGCCACCACAGTACACTCAAAGGATTCAGCCTTCTTAACTGGCACACTCGTGAGGCCCAACTCGGTCTTGCAACAGACTGCCACCCCCACTGTGGTCCATTCTCGAGCGATGTATCACTGAGTACCCAGCCAGAATTGAAGTTTCCAGTATCGAGCCAGCATTTTCATCCAGCCAGGTCTCAGTGATGCTTGCCAGATCAGTTGTTCCAATAAGATCTGCAATAATTGCTGTCTTATTCGTAACAGTTCAGAGGAGGGCAGCTAAAATGGTGCAGGATCTGCACCAGAAGACATATGAAGAGAGACTAAAGGAGCTTAATATGTATAGCCTTGAGGAAAGGAGAGAGAGGGGGGACATGATAGAAATGTTCAAATACCTCAAGGGAATCAACAAAGTCCAAGAGGGTAGCATTTTTCAGAAAAAGAGATGTGCAAGAACAAGGGGGCAAATTTGAAGAGGGGGCATCTCAGAGGTAATGTAAGGAAGTATTTTTTCACAGAGAGGATTGTGGATGCCTGGAACAGCCTTCCAGAGGAGGTTGTGGAGTCAAAAACAGTGGTTGAATTCAAGCATGCATGGGACAGCCATAAGGCAATTCTAGGGGGTGGGGGTAGAAAGAAGCAGGCTGCTGGTTAACTAGGATCTGCAGCTTATTCATTAGGTAGGAAAATGGGTAGACTGGGTGGGCAAAGTGGTCCTTATCTGCTGTCAAATTCTATGTTTCTATGTTTCAGTTCTGGCATTGCACAACACTGCTCGAGTTGGACGGGCTTCAAGGGCCACCCCAACTACTTGCTCACCAAAAATGGTAGTGCTCTTGGGTATGGGAACTAAACATAGAGGACCATGCTCCAAACTCCATTTCACTACAGGGAGCCTTCTAGACCTAACTACCCCAATGTGAGAGATCCATTCATTCATCCTCTGATGTCCGCACCCCCCCACGAGCAATTCCCAGAGCTTGACAGCGCTGGTAAGTTGACAACATCAACGGGGGGGGGAAACGGGTGAAGGGAGCGGAGGGCAGAGGAAGAATAGCACATGAGCGGGGGGAGGCCTACACATCCTATGAGCTTGATATGAGGTTTGGGAACTTTGCAAAGCTTCAGGAAGTGTGACATTCCCAGATGTTTAGCAACATCACTGGCAAATTATAAATGTGTAATATCTCTAGCTCCAGTACAAACACATTCCCTTTTTGAGTTTTTTTTTAAGAGATTATTTTAGTTGTTATACATGACATGGTCATAACAACAAGTATAAAAATTATTTACAAGTTCAATATTTAAAATGCACACTACATATTGAAGTAATATTATATGACTATTAAGAAGCAATGGTCAAATATGGAAAACATTTTTTATTAAAAGAAAATTCCATACTTTCACTCAAATATTATTTTGGATAAATATTTCGGATAGCAATTTATTACTTTCTTGGTGCTGTATAGTGCTGTTCAGTCACAATCATCAAAAATTACATGCTGGTGTGTGTGTGTGTGTGTGTGTGTGTGTGTGTGTGTGTGTAGATAAACAAAATGCTATTGTCGCCAGTTCTGTCAGTCTCTTACCATTTACCAGAACCAAACTCAGATAGTGTGGAAACCAAGCACTTACCCTGCCCCCACACTGTAGCTGTCTCTGTGGATTATCCAAGGGTTTAAAGCCCAAGTGGTGTCAGTCCCTTACCTCTTACCAGCACTAAATCCATCAGAGTGCTGGTAAGTTTACACTGAGCCTACCCCACATGGTACTATACCTGTGGATAAACTGAATGCTTTATCTACTTTTTACCAGTAGTACATTCATCACAGTGGGTGAGTGCGATATGGGGGCCTGCACAGTACCTGTCCCTGTGGATAAACAAAGAGCTTTAGTTTACCATCTAGTGCTATCTCAACTGTACCTTGTATGAGCATTGAGAAAAAAAGTCAGCAGTGAACCTGATTCTGTGGATAAACAGAGGCATTGTAAGTCCCCACCTTTCACTAGCACTGGATAGCAAATAGAAAAAGATTAAATAGAAAAACATAAAAAAAAAAATAGAAGAAAATATAAATTCCCATAGGAACAAGGGCAAAAACTTAAGTTTACCAGTAAGGGGCGAGAGAGTTGTAGAACATAGCTGCAGCTGGACTGTCTGTAATCTTACACTGTAGTCTGCCTTACTGTTTCAGAGCTTCAATAAATTCCAGTACAACAGATAATCAGTTTACCCTTAGGTTGCTGAAAGAAACAGAATAAATATATTAGACTGAGCTGGACAGATGATCAATCTGCAGCCCTGCAAAGGTTCCGTTGAGGGGCTAGAAACAGCAGTTTCAGAAGTTCTTTTTTGTTAATATCATGAGAATTACAGAGGTAAAATACAGTAGCATCCCCTTCCCTTCAGATGCCTTTAACATAGAGCAACAAATAGGAAAAATCAGAAGGGGAGTGCACTATTTTGTATAACTGTAGAGGAATACTTCCAAATGTCCAAAAAGGGAGTTCCATGATAAGCCATTTTTAGAGCTACAATCCGATCCAAATAGGGCTGTAGGCTCCACCCACAGCCCTAAAAAATTTACTTATTAAAATTATGTTGATTACAGAGAAACCAATCATGTTTCAATACATTATCAGTTGTCAAATCTTGCCCCACCCCCAGCTCCCTCCATTGACATGACATGAGTTACAGTTCTTTTCTTCCTTTGAAAGTGTGACTTCCTTCATCCATTATCATTCTTAGGCTTTTTTTCACAGTACAGCACAGTATTACCCAATTTTTCTTTTAAATTGCAATATAATATACAAAACCCTGTATATGACATGGAAATGTGTTTTCTTCATATTGAATAAACTTGTTTGAAATCAGGAAAAACATGACAACAGGTGCAGTTGGCAAGTCTTTGTATACCATAGAAAGGACTAAATCTGCAGGTAAACAGGCATATACATTTTATATTATTGTATAAAATATTATACACCCCTTAAACTCCCTTCCCCCTTGTATCCCCTTCCCTCCCATCATCAGAAAATACCCAGGACACCCCAGCTGGGGTTTTATATAAGAGGAGAATGAGACACTAGGTGTCATCCATGCCACAAGCACTAAGGGACCCAAAAAAGGACCCTAGAAAAGGTATGATCAAAGTATCTTCAAAGTGTCAGTAGGACCTGTAGAGGTTCCCAGATTCAGAAATACTTGGACGAGTTGCATGTCAAACTAGCAATGAGGTGCTCAGCTTGCAGGGCAAACAATATCTCCCTATACTATTTGAGGAATTGGGGTACATGCTGATCAAGCCAGTGCCAAAAAATAACTTTTTTAGCACAAGCCAAAATCAAGGTCGTGTGTGGCTTCTGGTTCTCAAGGAGTCCATCTGTGTAATCTCCCAGAATACAGATTTCAGGTGAAAAAATACCAGATAGCCCCAATAGGGGGTCTAGCCACGCATGGATAGATTCCCAAAATGGAACCACTTTCTCAAAGGACCACAAAATATGAAGTAGAGTGCCCTGTTCTTTGTCACATGTCAAACAGGAATCTGTAGATAGTCTGCCCATTTTATATAATTTAACTGGGGTGTAATAAAGATTATGTATAACTTTAAATCACATAAATCTATATTCTATCCCATTTGAGGGAGGTATAGAGATGCTTCCGAATAACTGTCCAGTTTCTAGGGGCAGAAGAAGCTGGGAGGGATTGATCCCAACAGTAGAACCTTGGTCCCTCCCTTGCAGCCAGGGATTTGGAAATGTGTTCTCATTACAAGTGCTCACTACCAGCCATGTGCTTACACTCTGATCATTCCATTTATCTCATCCATCCCCTTCTCTCTCTAGACAAGTCAAACAATGAGCATGATTAAGTTAAGTCTCTTGACTGATGATGGTCTACTGATCTTGCTTAACACAGTGACAGGTACCCACACCTGGTACCACCAGCCATTTATCTCAACTGTCCCCTGCTCTCTGTAGATGAATCAGTCAATGAGCAATATTAAGTTAAGTCTCTTTACAGTCTACTGGTCTACTGAGTAGCTTAACAGGCAGGCATGACCTGGGCAACGTCAACCACTTATCTGATCTAGCCCCTTCCCTTTCTGTCTCTAGATAAGCCAATCAGCGAGCATGATTAAGTTAAGTCTCTTGATGATGGTCTACTGGTCTAGCTTAAAAATACACACTGACAGGTACCACCATCATCTGTGGGTGCCACCAGCCATTTATCTCAACTTCCCCCCACTGTCTGCAGTAGAAATGTCACTCAATGAACATAATTAAGTCTCTTCACAGTCTGCTGGTCTACTGTAGCTTAACAGGCAGGCTCCACCTGTCTGCCACCAGCAATTTATCTCCCCTGTCCCTTCCCCTGCTGCCTAGACAAGTTAATCAATGAGCATGATTAAGTTACTGTCTCTTGATGTCAGTGTAACTAACAAGCACCTGGGTGCTAGCCATGGGATTCTGTTACAAGAACAGTAGTACAACATGCACTTGCTTATTCGATTCTTATCTATCTTCCCCTAGACAACGAGAATATTATTGATTTCTATTACCAGTCTCAACTGTCAACGGTGGTCAATGTAGCTTACCAGGCAGGCATGGGCATCTCATGTTGTCTTGCAGTTGCACTTATCTCCCTATATGCAACAAGCTTAGCTATTTCAATACTCAGCTGATCTGCTGATTACAGTGTAGCTCATGAACTCTTCATTTTCACATTATCTGATGTGAGGTGACCATGCATTGTACTGCCAGTTTTCCCTTTTAACACAGAGACAAGGTTGTGGTTGGTTGCACTTGCAAGGGCCACTTGCTGGCTACCATTACATTTTGAGTTAACTGAAGGATGCAAACCAAATCAAGGGTGAGCAAGCAAGCAGCAGTAATGCATTCACCATCATTCGCATACTGACAACAGGTCTCTTTCAGCTATAAGTGCCTGTGGCTGTCCACCATTTTTCATTGAAATGTTCTGCTTCTTCTTCTACTTATTGTAATCATCATTATTATCCTCATGAGTGTAATGCCCAATGTATGGGGGCACTAAAGAAATAGGGGCTTCTGTAATTAAATAATGTGCTCTGGGGTGCCCCATTGTTCAGTGTGGGCTAAAAGAGGGCAGGTATTGGGGCTTTTGTGTGTGTTCCCCCCTCACTGTGTCGAGGCAGGGCCAAAAAAGAAAAACATTTTTTTTTTTTATTCAAATAACATGAAGTCTTCCTGTATTCTGATTATATGCAGTTAGCCCCAGCACTTGAACTGCACTGCTATGGAGAGGAAAGTGTTAACTCTATGCAGGCGCATAGAATGTTGAGCTCAAGCTTGGTTTTCAAACTTCTGTCCCTGGTACATTCCTATGTAACCATCAGATTCTTTACTCTGCTTAACTGTGAAGACACTCCGGAGATTTCTCCTTCGCTGCTTCGGTTCGGTACCATTAAATCAGTCGGTTTTACTCAACCATTTAATTTCTTTTGGTCCTCAAATCTCTGTCTAAGGTACAGGTAGTGTAAGTGGGTAGATAGTGATTACATAGTGATAGAAATTGTTTTTCTTTGGTTTCCCATCAATCGGTCCGATTGGGAACCGAAACAATCCTAGTTTGTTTTAATTTTCTTACTTTCTCTGTGGTGTCCAGTACTTATCGGTTTCAAAAAATCAACATTTTATTATGTGTTTTTTAAATAACCCGTGACATGGTTGGTAACCGATAAGTTGGTGTTATCTGGCTTGAAAGCTTTTAAGGGTAAGTTTTCTTTATTAAGGCAATGTCTGAGAAACCAAAGAAGAAAATTGGTCCCATTGGGTTTCAACACTGTACTGAGAGTGGGGAGGTTTTTGCTAAAGCCAGTCCCCACCTCATCTGCGTTCAATGTCTGGGGTTTGACCACCTCAAAACAGTCTGCCAAATATGTGCAAATTTTTCCAAAGCCACACTTGAAAAACATCTAGCTAGACTAAAGGAAAGAGGCCAAAAAATCTGTTGAACTAGAGGGCCAGCCCAGTTTGGTTCCAACCAAACCTAAGGAGGTGCCTAATGACCTGGGCGATACCTCCTCGGGCAAAAGGAAGGCCGACTCTGAGGGATCGGTTCCATCAAAAAAGAAGAGAAAATCAGCCTGTTCGGATTCAGCCCCTCAGATCCCAACCACTGAGGAAACTGCGAGCACTATAAGTATTGTTCAATCACTTCACCTGGTTCCATCTGAACTGACTCCTTCTGGCAGGCGGTTGGTCCAGACGGTTCCAGCTCCTTCGGATTATGATCCAGAGGATTTTTATGGTGTTGAATGGGAAGGAGATCCTGAGTATCCAGATGATGATGATGATGATGATGATGATGATGATTTTGGAGGCTTAGATGAGCCTGTAGAGCCTGACATCTCCCCAGACAGGCCTTCCAATCTTTCTCCTCCTAGGCTTTCTAAGTTCCGCTCCCACTTTTTGTTTCACAAAAAGGTGGAAGAAACTCTCCAGCTTCCAGTTGTGGAAGCTTCCGAAGAGGAGGAAGAACCTGACTATGTGGAAATGATGGATGTTCCAGAGTCAAAGAGATTGTCTATTCCTTTACATAAATCTTTGGGCAAACAGACAAAAAAAAAGATTTTACAGCTTCCCATTTCTATACCCCCTGTGGATAAAAGAATGGACAGGAGGTACATGCTGTCAGGTTCTGGCATGGATTTCCTTTATAATCATTGCAGCCATGTTGGGGTAGTGCAGGCTGCAACCTGTGACAGGGCTAACATTCCCTTGGCTTCATGCCCCCCCCCGATAAGGATTCCAGGAAGGTGGATGCCATGACCAAAAAACAATATTTGGCATCTTCTTTGGGACTCAGACAGGCAGCTTACATGGCCTATACAGCTAGGTACTAGAAGTCTAGGTGGGGTACTGTTCTGAAACTAGTAAAGAATTCCCCTCCCCCGCTGACCAAGGAGCTGGAGCAGGTGGCTGCTGATGGCATAGAAGCATCCAAAGTGCAATTTAATGCTGCTGTAGACTCCAACAATGTGGCATCTAGAGTCATTGCTACATCTGTCTCCCTGTGGAGATTTGCTTGCCTTAGATGTACTAGCCTTTCACAGGATAGCCAGGCAAAGGCCATGGATTTTCCTGTAACAGACAATTCTCTGTTTGGGAAGCAAACAGCGACATATATGAAAAAGATGGATGAATACAGGACCCACCTACAGGAGTGCAGTGGCCAAGGAATGGCAAGCCACTCCACAAAAGCAGCAGTCTTGGGTTGGCAGGGGCAGGCATTTTCACAAGCCTTTTTACCAAGCCCAGGCCTCCTCTCCTTTCCAACAGAGGGGGTTTTACAGAGGGAGAGGGAGAGGCAGAAGCAGGATGAGCAGGGCTGCATCCTCTTCACAGCCTAAGGCTCCTGTCAAACAGACACCCTGATGTGTCAGACCGGGTCACCTTCTCAGTTCCAGTGGGGGCAGGCTGGCTTACTTCTTCCAGACGTGGAAGTCTATCACTTTAGACAAATGGGTCCTGGAAGTAGTAAGCCAGGGACTTGCTCACAGCTTCAACAGATTCCCCAAAATGAGAGTAAGATCCTTCAAACCTGCCACACCACAGGAAACAGTTGCCTTGGAGATGGAGGTTTCTGCACTGTTGCTCCTGAATGCTGTGGAGAAAGTGCCTTTTCCTCACAGAGGCAATGCTTTGTATTCAAGATACTTCCTTCCCCCAAAAAAGACGGGAGTGGTGACCCATCCTAGACCTAGGGTATCTGAACAAGCTTATCACAAAGCTAAAATTCAAAATGGTGACTCAGAATAATTCTTCCCTCTCTGAGGCCTGGAGACTGGCTAGCTTCCCTGGACCTCAAGGATGCCTATTTTCACATTCCTATCAGATGCTCCCACAGAAAGTACCTTTGGCTTGAATTGCCCTCAGGTCATTACCAGTTCAGAACAATGCCCTTCAGCCTAACATCTGCTCAAAGGGTGTTTACAAAATGTCTAGCAGTAGTGGTAGCCTTCCGCAGAAGGCAGGGAATTTTGCTGTTTCCTTACCTAGACAATTGGTTCATTGTAGACCAGTCCTCAGACCAAGTCAGGTCAGCTCTGGGGATGACTCAGAGGCTTCTGGGTTCCCTGGGATTTCTTCTTAATTTATCCAAATCAGTACTAGAACCAGTTCAGCTTCTTACCTTCATGGGTTAGAGCTGGATACTATTCAGGCAATGGCCTTCCTTTCTCTATCAAGGGTGAAGGCTCTTACAGACCTCTTACAGACCTGGCTTTTTCTTTTCTACCTCTGGTGTCTCGGCAAGCCAGACATTTCCTCCAGCTTTTAGGCCACATAGTAGCTTCCACTGCAGTCGTCCAGGGAGTCAGGTTCCAGATGAGGTACTTTCAGTTCCACTTAAGGTCCTTCTGGTCCCAGAAGGATCCTCTCACCAAGCTAATTCCAGTGACTCAGACTCTTGTCCAAGCTCTCCAATGGTGGTTGGAGCAGGACAATCTCAGACAAGATGCTCCCTTTCTCAATTGGAGACCTTCAATGGCTCTTACCACAGATGCCTCTCTTCTAGGATGGGGAACCCACCTGGGGGACCTCACTGCACAGGGCACTTGGTCTCAGCAGGTGTATCTCCTACACATAAATCTCCTGGAACTCAGAGCTGTGTTTCTAGCCCTCCAGCCATTCTCAGAATCAGTTCAAGGGAAAGTGGTGCAAGTCAGGACAGACAACACCATCACCACCACCATGTGGTACATAAACAAACAAGGAGGCACTCAGTCCACACCTTGTGCACAGAGGCCATGAAGGAATGGTCACTGGCCTATTCTCTCCAGACTTCCCTGATAGCAAAGCCTCTCCCAGGGAAAGACAATGTGTTGGCAGATGCACTCAGCAGAATTTCTCAGAGTCACCATGAGTGGTCCCTGAATTTCCAAGTCTTTCAGATCATTTTCAGCAGATCAGACACTCCAGAGATATTGCAGCCACAGGCAATCATCAGCGTCCTCTGTTCTGTTGCAGACCTCTTCTGTTGGGGTCTGTTCCTCAGGATGTTTTCCTGTTGGAATGGACAAACAGGTTTCCGTATGCATTCCCTCATTTTCCTCTGATTTTCAGAGTACTGGTAAAGATCAGGTCTCAGCCCTGCACAGTGATCTTAGATGCTCCAGATTGGGCCAGGCAACCATGGTACCCCCTATTGCTGTCCCTTGCAGTGTCAATTCCTCTCTCCCTTCCCAGGAGGTATGACCTCCTGACTTCCTCTCAGGGGAGGATTTGATATCCCATTCTTCAGTCTCTCAGACTCAAAGATTGGCTGTTGAAGAGCTAGAATATGCAGGTCTGCATCTTTCTCAAGGGGTATTGGTCAGTCCTTAAGGTTTCTAGGAAACCTTCCACCAGAAAAGTTTACAATTCTAAATGGAAACGATTCAGCATTTGGTATTCCCAGAGGAACATTCAGCCAGATTCAGTGGGCATTGCCACAGCCCTGGATTATCTGGTTCATCTGGACAGTTTTAAGCCTCAGGCATGCTACTCTTAAAGTTCATTTAGCAGCTGTCTCTGCTTTTCTTTCTGCAGGGGAAGGGATCTTCGCTACCCTCTCATCCTGTGTTCAGTAAGTGTTTCAAGGGTCTGGTTCATATCAACCCTCCATTTAGGGAGCCTACTCCTGCTTGGGCCCTGAATATCTATATTGCACAGCTTATGCAGCCCCACTTTGAACTCTTATCTTCAGCTGAGATAAAGTACTTGACTTGGAAGACTGTGTTGCTGGTAGCTATTACTTCTGCCAGGAGAATCAGTGAATTATAGGCCCTGCCAGTGGAACGTGACTTCATCTCCTTTCATAGGGATATGGAGGTCCTTAGGACAAATAGAATTTTTTTTCCCAAAAAGGTTTCAGACTTTCATCTGAATCAATCCATATCTTTGCCTGTATTTTTCACTGACCATTCTTCTTCAGGTGAGTAAAGATTGCACAGTCTTGATGTGAAGAGGGCATTAAGCTATTATACAGAGCATACTACATGCACGTAGGAGTGACTGTACCCAGTTGTTTTTCACTTATGGATAAGTGGGAAAAGGTAAACCTGCCACTAAAACAACTATTGCTGGGTGGATTGTTTCTTGCATTCAGTTATGTTACTCAAAATTGGGAAAAGAGCCTCCCTCAGGCCAGAAGGCTCACTCAACCAGGGGTACGGCTGACTTCTTGGCAGCAGCTAGGGATATTCCTATAGTGGAAATCTATGAAGCAGCCACTTGGAAAATGGTTCATACATTCACCAAGCTTTACTGTCTGGACATTCAGACCAGAAGTGATGCTAGGTTTGGCACAGCAGTACTGCAGAGACTGTTCCCAAAGTAAGGTTCTGTGATTCCGTCCTCCAGGAGGAAACTGCTTGGTAGTCTGCATATAGTCAGAATACTGCAAGACTTCATGTTGTTTGAAGAAAAAATTACTTACCATAGTAATGTTGTTTCTTCTAATGGAGTCTTGCTGTATTCTGACCTCCCTTCCTGCCTCCCTTCTCAGAACCTGTTTTTTGGGGATGTGGGTTGGCAGGTATGGTGTTGCACTCCAGATGTGTGCCTTTTGCACCCATCCTGGCTAGGTTGGGTTCTTTTCATTGTGTTCTGTTTATTGTTATTTATTATCACTATCTACATAAAATTATTTTTGGGTTCTTGACTTTAGTCTTATGGACCCAAGTATGTTTTTGCCTATGGCTAAAATTTCAAACAATTTGTATAGTTAGTTAGTTAGTTAGTTAGTTTAGTGTTTGCAAGAATCTGACGGTTACATAGGAATGTACCAGGGACAGAGGTTTGAAACCTGAGCTCGAGCTCAATGTTCTATGCTACTGCAGAGTTAACCCTTCCCTCTCCAGAGCAGTTAAAGTGCTGGGGCTAACTGCATATAGACAGAATACGGCAAGACTCCATTAGAAGAAACAACATTACTATGGTAAGTAATTTTTTCTTCTCTGCTGCCTGGAGCAGACAGCATGAGAATGGGCACCCATGCACTGTGGCTGCTGTCCCTGGCCGGCATGTGGTGCTCATTTTCAAATCTTGAGCCATTGGTTTGGGCACGGGCTCGAGGTTCTAGAATCAGAACCACGGGCGCCTTTTCAAAGGAGAAACAGTTGTTTCTAAGCAGATCGAGCTGAGCTGTGTAGTGGAGAGGGTAACAGGAGTGCAACAGGAAATTGTGACTTACCTGTGGTTGTGCAGCAGGTTCTGTTGACTCTGCAGTGTTCTACCTCCTCCGGCCAGTGAAGACTTCCAAAGACTGCTACTCCTGTTGTGCGCCCCGGGTCCTGCGGTCAAGTCTGGCAGTCTGGTGCCAGGAAAAGGGGAGGCAGGTTCCTTGCGGCATTGTGGGCTCAGTTCAGCCCTGTTTATTGTTTTTTTTTGAATTACAAAATGTTTGGTCCCACATCGGAAGCGAGAGAAGAGCCACATCTTTAAAGCGAGCTGCTATGCGTCGCAAAGACCCGCAAGGCCCCCTGCAATCCGTTGCACTGCCTGCTGCCTCCTGTTCCAGTTTTCCTTCCCCCCCCCAGTATCAATTACACCCTGGGCCAGGGTGGTTAGTCAGTGGCAGCACAGAGAAGAGTGCTGACCACCAGAATTACTTTAAAATAAAATTTTAAATTGTTTTAGCGCTGGAAGTGCTACCGGGGAATCAGGTGAGAGGCCCTGTCTTTAATTTAATTATTTAGGGCATGGCGACACCCATGGGGAGGGGCCTGCCTATAGGTCAGGCCAATAGATTATTTAAAAGGGCAACAAGACCTAGAAGATTTAAGGTGGGGCAAGCCTTGAGTGACTGGCCCAACTGAATTAAAGGGGGCACTGTCCAGCCTAAAGAGTTAAAAGAGGCCCAGCAACAGGGAGAAAGCCCATGGAAGAGTAAAAGAGGCCCAGAAGAAGAGGCCCATGGTTAAAGGGGCAATGTCAGACCCACTAAAGATTTGAGGGGCAACAAAAGGCCCCAATTCTCTTGAAAGGGGGCAGCTTTAAGCCTGAAAATTGAAGGGGCAGAAAAAGAGCTAAGTACTTAAAGGAGGTAGCAAGGCCCACAAAGAGAGGGCTCAGCAGCGTAGGCCACAAAGAGTAAAACCCTACAGTAGTGATAGGGACACAGCCTCTGCTTTGGTCACCTGTAAGCCCAGTGCGTAGGGGAGAGGAAGGCTTTGGGAAAAGAAGGACATTCGTCCTGAGATGCGTCAGGGGTAGCCAGATCTGAGTACCCAAAGGGACCCACAAGTGTGGAGGGTCAGCAAAAGAAAGGTGGTTAGCACACAGCTGCCATCTAGTGACTGTCATCTGATGAACTGTGTATTGACTAGTACCTGAAATGTTGTGTTGATTGCAAAGTACCAAGACTGTGTTATTCTGGGATTGTGGTTATTTGCCCCTGCAATGAACAGTTGCCCCAGATTCTAGCAATTTTCCCCTGCTCCTGGCCGATTGACCCCTGCAAGGAACAATTGCCCTAGACTTTGGTAATTTGCCCCTGCTCCTGGCAAATTACCTCTGCAACAAACAATTGTCCTGGATCCTCCCAGTTTGCCCCTGTTCCTGGCAAATTGCCACAGCAATAACAAAACACCTTGGTGCAGTGAAAAGTGTATTTACAAGTGTACTTAGTGCCAACTGAATGTCCATGGAATCAATCTCCTTCCACAACACACCTGGTGAGGTTGTTCACAGCTGATTTTTCATTGAAGCAGTCTCTAGCCAGTGAAGAACTTCACAGCAACACCCTTCTCTGTTATCTGCGATTGGTTGAAACTGATGCAACCCTGTGTGACTCATGACTGCCAGCTCCTGGTTTACTTATGGTTTGGTCAGCCTGGAAGTGGAATGTCCTGGAAGAAGCCTTGCCCATCACTCCCAGTCATTCGCCGATAGTTGAGTCCAACGTGGCCAGTGTATATCCGCATCTGCTGGTTTATTGTTTTTTTTTTTATTCTGGACACTACCGGGCTCTAATCTTCATCCTGTGTCCTACTCTTCCTTCTTGTCCCATCCTGGTTGCACCATGTTGTCCTCTGGGGATTATCTTGTTCTTGGAGATCCTCTTCTGCATCCATCACCAAAGAAGCTTCAACGTGCCTCCATCTTTGGCAGCCCTGGTAAAGGGTTTGTGTCGGGGGAAACTGCAACAGTTCTTCATCCTTGCAAGTGGATTCAATGCCAAGTTCTTGTTTCTTCATCCTTGGCAGCCCCGGTTGAAAGTTTGTGCCAAAAAACTTCAGCCAGTCTTCGTTTCTTTGTCCTTGGCAGCACTGGTTGAGAGTTTGTGTCAGGGAAATTGCAGTGGATCATCAACCTTGGCAATCCTTTCAAGTGGATTCAACACAAAATCTTTGTTCCTTCATCCTTGGCAGACCTGGCTGAGGGTTTTTGCTGGGGAAGAGTTCAGCAGATCTCGGTTCTCTTGTGTTAAAGTATTCCAGCAACCTTAGAGAGTGGGTTGGCTGAAGAATCAGGGTCTGTTTAAAAATCTCTCACATCCCCTCCAACCTCCCCTAGGTTTTCACATAGGTGTAGCTTGGTACTAAGTAGAAAACCCATTCTTTCTTTTTACCCATTGCTTGTTCACTCTTAAGCTGTGCGCATGAAGATGGCAGGAAAAAGCTGGACTTCCTTTAGCACCAGTAAACTCTTAGAGGTGGTTACTCCACCTGGCCCCTCGGGGTCTGCAACTGGTTTCCATTGTTCACTGCAGAGATTGTCTAATATCATTATAGAGTAATAGATGTTCTGAAACTGTTTACCAAATCATTTGGTGTAAGCATAGTATAAAGCTTAACAGATAATGGCCTTAGGCCAAGGAGCACCTCTTAAGGATATAAAAGAACATTCCATACTGTTCATATTTGGTTTGGTTCCCCTATTTCCTTGTGACTGTGTCTACCTTTCCCAGTGGTATGAATAACGCCTGCTGGGCATCAAACTTATAGACTGTCTCCTGACTCTCCTTACCAGGAGCCCCCATCCACCCCCACATTCAAACCACAGCATTGTCTTGCAGTCCACCTGCTTGAGGCAATGCTGGTGGTGCAGCTGAGATATGCAATCTTCATGGTCAGCACTCAGTTAGTTCACCACATGAGGTCTTCTGCCTTCAGACAATCATAATAATGGTAGTGGTCATCATCATCATCATTCATCATCTTGCTCCACAGACCACATAGTACAGTCAACAGCCAGAGGCACTCATCATTCATCATGAAATCATGGCAGAAAGCAGCTGTGTGAGTGAGCATCCAGTAATGTGGCAGAGGTCACACGCGAAAGGGTTTGGTGGGATGAACACATTCCTCAGTCACACACTGCACACTGACACTGGCTAAACCTGCCACTGCCACCTCGTCCTTGCATTAGGGTGAACTAAACTCATCACTGCTCCAATAGCATGACAATGTGGCATGATTAATGACTTCTCAGCCACTTTCAGGTCTTGCAAGTATTACAAGGATTTTCCCACATTTACTGACCCCCACCTCCCATCATAGTTGAGGCAAACTCGTCAACTGCACCACAGGTGTGGGATGTTGATGATTAGGCAGCTACTATGAATGGACACTAGGTTGGGGGTACAAAACAATCACCAAAAAAATGCACTGGCAGCAGCTAACTTCATTACTGATTCATTTAACTTCATAATCATTCACAATCAGTTCAGAACTTACAATTGAC
Source organism: Neoceratodus forsteri (assembly GCA_016271365.2). NCBI lineage: Eukaryota > Metazoa > Chordata > Ceratodontiformes > Ceratodontidae > Neoceratodus > Neoceratodus forsteri. Next base: position 196,310,385 of record JADMNL010000022.1, on the reverse strand, counting down.
AAATTGTTCGCTATGATGTCATGATGTCATTTTCATCTCAGTAATGGTCTAACGCTGAGCATTTAAGCAGTACTAATGGGAGGGCTAAAGCCAAAGGTTCAATGTGGGGGAATAACTCGTCTCACATCCCTAATAAAGGCTAGCCTCCCACGGCAATTCCCCATTTAGCGTGTTGCAAAATCCTCTCCCTTTGCAAGCGCTGGCTCCTGCATGGTTCATGGGCTGTGCCTCCTTCTTCTGCCTCCTGTTTTGCTGCTTTTCTCTCACCCCCTGTTTGCCTGTGCTCCCTCTGTGTCTGCCTCTCTTCTTTTGGTCCCCCTCCCATGCTTTTGTCCCCTTTTACTCTTTGTTCCCGCCCATCCTGTTCTGTTCTTAATGTTGCCATGCTCTCTCTCTCTCTCTCTCTCCCTTTCCCTTTCAGGCTGTTATCCCCCACTCAGCCCTCGTTCCCCTTGTCCCCAGGTTCTCATTCCCTTCCTTCCCCTGTTCTTCCTGTCCTGTGCCCCTTCCCCTTGACGGTGCTGTCCGGTCTTGGCCCTGTCCTAGCCTTCTGTTCCCATCGCTCCTTTACCTTTTGTTTTATTTTCTGTCCCTGCTGATCACTTACTCACCTCTACTTCTACCCACTTACCCTGCTTGTCTGCTCATTCCTTTTCTGGCCACCCTGTTGCTTGCAGGCTTGGGCCCCTGCTATATGACATCGCTCTGTTGTGCTGCTCATTCCCCATTTCCAACTGACTTCCTTTGAGGGTAGCCCGTGTCCACTCTTCCTTTCCCCTGGTGGCCACTACACCTTCTTCTGTATCCTCCCTTGTGCTACCCTGTCTTTTTCCCCTCCTAATCCTGCCTGTGTCTGCTCCCTGTTCCTCAGCTATTAATGCCCACTAGTTTTCCCCTTCATTGCCATGCCTCTTGCTCTGCAACCCATTGCATCTGTATTGGTTCTCTACTAGCTGTCGGTCTCATTGTTCACTTATTCTGTGGTGGACTTTTAGCCCTTCACTGAGTGGGCTCCTAAATGCCCCCATTAACAGTCTTGCTTCCCCGCCATTCCTCTCCAAAGTAAGTGAACCTGTTTTTCACCTTTTGCAATGAACCCATCCTGGCAACACGGAAATCTACAAGTTTTGTTCAGCTAAGAGCCATGGTTGATTATGGGTTTTTTTTATGCAACTGTCCTTATCCTGCAATTCCCATGCCTGTGTGAATTCCACCTTTCAGATGAATGATACATTTTAGCTCCTGCTGCATTCCAAATGAGGGAACCTCATTTCCATCCTCAGATTTCCATGCAATGTCTCCCATCTCCTATTGTCAACATTTATTTCCCTGTTCCTCTCCTCCCTCCCTCCATTCCATGGTTCTCCTTGTATGCCCCTTCTCTTTCCTTCCCAGAGCTGTTCCCCCCTCTTCATTTTGCCCATGTTCAGGGCTCCTTGCTGTTTTTGGGGTGCTTCATGTTCCTCCCACAGGCACTCCGTCTCCATCTCCTATCCCCTTCTACTGTACCAATCCTGTGCCCCCTCTGCCATCATCTGGCACCTGCACTTCCTCCGTATTTCTTCCAGTCATCCTTCCCTAATAGTTTTTGCCTGACACCCATGCTGCTTCTACCTTAATATTTCTTAGTCCCAGCTTTCCTAACCCCTGCTCAGCCTATTGTTTCTGTGTTACCTTGCCTATCCCTGGTACTTCCTAACCTTTCAGCATGCCTATCACTCACACCGCTCATGCCTGCTCACTCACATCCACCCCTTGTAGTGTTCACTCAGTCCTTGTTGCTTCCCATTCACCTTTATCCATATGACTTGTCCTTCCCTGGACCCTGCCAGTCCTGATGCCTCTTTCAGGTTTCAACCCTACCATCCTTCCAGTTGCTGTTTGGTCTCAAGATGTTCAGCTGTGGCCCCCAGTTATTTACGCGGTGTGGGACTGGGGTGTCACAGCGGCATATCATGGCTCAAATTAGCAGCAGCATGCTTTATGTAAGCTATAAGATTTGCCCTGCTTTCTTGCCTACATGGCTTCCACTACCCTCACATAAATAATTGCCATTGCAGCCTACTCAGCCATCAGTTATTCATTCTATTCCACTGCTGCATCACATGCTCCTCCCTGGATTACCCTCTCCCCTCCTTAATGGCATTTATGCTAATTTCCTCCTCCCGTTCTATACCTTCTGACTTGCTGCTTTTTTTACCTACATCTGACTACACAGCTGACAGCTGCCCTTTCTTTAATCAGCCCATACCAGCAGTCCAACAGTCTCTTTCCTAACTCTGCCTGCTGAGGCATAGCAGTGCAGGTAGGCATGCCCTGTCTACTGGGGATGGGAGCCTGTTTCCTCTTCCTCCAGTCTTAACCAGTTATACTGTCAATCAACTTTCCACAGTCTCCATCTCTAAACTCTGCCTGATGCAGCATTGAGTGAAGGTTAGCTCACCCCAACTATCAGAGATGGGAACCTGTGTCTTCAATCTACCATTTCAAATAACTGCATTCTACACCTGATACTCTGTTGCTGCATTCCTTTTTGGGAACGGGATCACTATATCCCATTTACCATCAATCTACTGTTTCTTCTTTATTTTTTTACTTATTCTTTATCCTCCTACCTTTTGCTACACTTGCTCTTCTCATTTGGAACCCCCACAGAAGGCACTTGATATGTTCCAGGCACGACCTGGTAGTCTGCTCCTAGAGTGCTACACACTCCCTAGTACACACTTAAGGGCATCCAGATTACCCCCCCCGGCAGGGCAAAGGAGGCTCCCCCAACCTCCCCCTTTAGTTCTTGGTGGAGTGTGTGCACAACAGAGTCTGCCCCCCGGTCCTACATGAGACATGATGCTGAGGAGTTCGTCACCCAGGATTAAGCAGTGAGCTTTTACTCAGTACAAGCTCCTGACATCAGCGTGCAAAATGGAACATCGAATCCGATGCATGTTGAGATGTCCGGCCACTCTCATCCTCTGCCAACATCGTCCCCTTGCTGTTGCCTTCCCCTGCCACACTAACACCATCCAGGTTCCCCCAGGTGGTGGTGGTATCATGGCAGAGAAAGCTTCCCACCCCTCCCAGAGAAGGACAGCAAGCCGTCGTGCACTGAATCATTCTCACCCCAGCCAACCCCTGGCAGCCCGAGTCCGTTCCTGAACCTGGGTCACCGGTGTGGAGCTCAATCTACTGTTTCAGCCAACTGCATTCTATAACTGATGCCCATTTTTTGCATTCCCTTTGGGAGCAGGACCACTTTATCCATTTTCCTTTGATATCCTACCTCACCTGATGATGTCCTGCACTTCTTTGGACTCTATGTACTTTTCCCTGCTGTGGCCTCCTCATTTGCTGGATTTGGACCCCACCAGCCTGTTCAGTCTCCACCTTCACTCAGTCCATCAGACTCCTGGACCTCTCTGCTGCTTGTCTTCCACTTCCACATATGGTTCTGGGCATCATCATTGTGACTTACCTTCCGACTCAACCTTTTCCAATCTGCAGATCTTCAGATCCAAGCTGCCATCTTCCCCCTCATTGCTACTCTGGACAATTGTGTTTCCCAATTGATTTCACTGACATGTCTGCCTGTATTCCCCCCCCCCAGCTTTCTGCTGGACATGTGCCATTTGCTTACCTTCAAGGAGTTGTACCCTTTTACAGTTTTCCCCTTTTCTGCCCTCATCCAATCCAGAGGTCTTCCATCAACAATTCCCATGCAATTCCCTTTCAGGATTCCCTGTTCACCATCCCATTCTGAGGTAACCTTCTCAGCATCTCTGCTACCCTTTTACTGTCAGCAATGCAAATTTGCCATCTCCTTCTGAGGTGGGAACCCATTCCTTATCACTGTACATTTGCTATCAGCAATTTGCATTTGCTATTTCCTTTGGACTTGGGAATCTCATACACCTCCGCTGCAATGCCTTTTGCTATCTGCATATTCTGTCACCATCTTCTTTGGTGGTGGGACCCTCATGCCCCAACTTCACAGAACCTGGTACCTGGATTCACTTCTCGGTCGTACATGGATCCAACACCTGAGGCCTGATGCAGCTTCCTGCTTTCTATTCCAGTTTGCTGTAGTGCTTGCCCCCAGTCCTGTACCTTACTTGCTCCTGCCACTGTCTGTACTGATTGGCCTCTGCTGTCTACTCTTCTGGCTCCATCTTTCAGTTGGTGGGCTCTTGCTTGGCCTCTGCCCTCCATCCCTGGACTGCTGCCTTCCCCTTTTCTACCCTGGTGGCTTGGGGATCCTACACATTTGCCATGTGTCTTGTTGGGCAGTCTTACAACTATCGACGTCCAGCATCCCTGCCTGATCAACTACTCTACAGCTCTCTACCAATGCTTTATGGATTACCTGTTCTTCTCACCTGATGAAACCTTATTCCAGCAGCATCCCTTGAATATAGACTCTTACATTACCATAAAATCATCAGAACTTCCCAATAACCTCCCTAGGATACATTTCAGGAATCCTATTTGACTGGACTATTGTAGGTCTCATCTCTCAACCAACTCTACAGGATGCTTTCTTACATCTTCCGTTACTTCAGGCAGCATGGGCATCCCTACCTCCAATGTCTTGATAAGATCTAAGATTTAGTGAAGCCTCCTTCACTGCTGTCTTCTGAATTGGAAATGTGACCCTAATTTCTTCTGAGATGTACCAACTCCATAACCATTACTGTTAAAGATAAAGAAAACTATAGAATATCTCAGCATTACTGACAACATCCATTATACCTTCTCCTCATATACTTCTCCTACAAGTGCTGACTCAGTTCTATCACATTATTCAAATTGTACTCTATTAATAGCCACTGGATGTTCCTAAGACCTTCTCTAACAACTATCCCAGAACATGTATCATTGGATATCTAGTGCCTAGCTGTCTTGCTAAAAGTTACACTATCTGAGCCACTGTTTCCTGGCCCCTGGATGTCACCATAACTCATTGTTATCTACATCTCTCCATCATGTTACCCTAAATCATACCCGCTATCCATCCAGTGGTCCTTTTAACTGATCCTTCGGAATTTATCTCCCATACTTCCTCCAGCGAATACCATCATGAGAGCAGGCTTCTACTAATAGCTCAATCTGCACATCCACAACTGACCAGGCTGTCTCACTATCTCTCATGCCACACAACAGTCCTATATCTGACTAAGCATGCTAGGCTCCCAGTGCATTCTACAATGTTCTTGACTTCCCTTTGCCACATCAGTCCATAGACTTATTCAAAGATCCATTCTCAGGCTCCCCTCAGCATTAAGACATTGGATGCTCCAGCACAGAAAAGTCACCTTTGCCACTTAAGCTCCTGCCATGGGCAACTAAGCCAAAGCAATACCCATATCCACCATTTTCCACTAGCAGTTCTTCCTCAATATGAGCCTATGCAAATCTCATTATAGCTACAATAACTCTTGTCAACCCTCAGATTCATTGTAGTGAACTTTCCAATTATTTCCATTGATATCCAGTTACCATCTGTACAGCATATACCACCCTTCCTTCATTGGTCAAAAATCATACATATTAACCCCTCCTACCTGGTACCTAAAGCTTCTGCCCAAAACCTTCATCATATCCATAGATACTTACATAGCAACATATCGCACATAGCCTTGAATCCCAAATCCGGATGTCAAACCCTCTACAAAGTCTAATATATTACTTTAAGAATTTCATAACTCATCATACTTCCCACAGTTCAAAGTCTGGAAGCTCATTTAATCAACTCATGCTCTTCATGCTTGCATTGACTCTGTAACCCCATTGAATAGCAACCAATACCCCACTGGAATCCTGGACCACGTTCATCTCTTTTCCAGATGGACTTAATCCATATTCAAGATCTGGACACTTCTTCAGAATGGACCTGCCTCATCAGCATCAGGATCGACCTTCTGGAATGCATCATTCAACAGATTTGAAGATGGAACATCATCTCTACAAACAGTTCACCTTACTCAGAAATTAGAATATGGTTGTAAGAACCTAGGATCATCTCCTCTTAGTTTGCCCTGAAGATGGGTGGATCAGTAGCAATGGGTCCTCAGAGGTTTCCTCCACCTGGGAGGGGGAGTCCTGTCCTGTGTGCTACTAGTCATACTCTCCATGAGTTGCAGAAGGTAATCTTTTGGGGCTTTCTATTCCCTACTCACTACCTGGTTTACCTACCACGGGTGGGAATACAGAAAAGCCAAAAAGTAAACTACAGTTACATAAGCACTACTAACCCCATACTCTATTCACCAAAACATTGAATGGGAGGGCTAAAGCCCAAGGTTCAATGTTGGAGAATAGCATCTCCCACATCTCTAATAAAGGCCAGCCTCCTATTTCAGTTCCCCATTTAGTGCATTGCAAAACATCCACCATCCACCCCTGCCTCCTCCTTCTCCAGCACTCTGCTCCCCCTTGGTGCTAGGCTTTCTATTCATTACTCACTACCTAGCTTACCTACCAAGGGTGGGAATAGAGAAAAGCCAAAAGGTAAATTACAGTTACATAAGCACTACAAACTCCATACTGTATTTACCAAAACACTGAACCATAATAACCACCAGGTAGTGAAGTTAACACACAACAGTTACTGTAATATCATAACTTATAAGCCAGTAGCCTCAGCTCTGCCTGTAACCAAAAGCTTGTCACGGAAAATTTACTGTGATTATGAATGAATCAGTAAGCTAATAATAGCCTCTGCAGTGTTAGGGAAGGGAATGGTCCAGTTTTGATAAATGGGACATGATGATGATGGGGGGGGGGGTTATATTTGTTGACTTTTTGCCCTTTCTATACTTAAGAAATATAGATGGAAGAGAATCATATTTTTTCACTATTCTGCCTCTGCACCAAATCTTCTGCTTCCTAAGGTCATTCACACTTGACTTTCATATTGTTTTATTAACTACTCCAGGGTGTTGGGGAGAACAGTCAATCAGCAACACTAAAACTACTGAGCCAGCCACACCAATGTTCAAATTTATTACCCAAAGTGGCCTATTTGTATGCGTTGCAAGAACTCCATCAATTGTATTACTTTACTGACTACTGCAGCTGACTGCAGCAATTGTATCATACAGATTCTGCTGACTTGCAAGCTAACATTTTCTCAAGACTGTAACGTTTCCACAATCTTCTAATTCGAGCCCCTATCGCTAACATCTAAAGGGGGCAAGGCTGGCCTGCAGCAATGTGAGATATCAATACACTGTCTGCATTGAATGCTTAAGAGCAATAAATAAGCTATGATCAAAGATCTTTGCATTGTTGCACATCCTACTCTTCTCCCCAGAGGCAGAAGTGCAGGAAAGGAAAAAGATCAGAGCTTACAAAAACTGTTAGCATGTACTGCCTATGACATATTGAATCTCATACATTTGCAACCCTCTTTTAATATTGTCATTATAAGATTTGAATATTGCTACCATCACCATATGGTTATAATTGTCAGCTTGCAAGCCAGCAGAATCAGCATTATACAGACAATCTGCAAACTATCATGCTGCTGCAGTCCACTAAGTGAAAACATGTGATGTTCATCAATTAATACACACATTGAAGTGGGTTGGGGCTCTGCTGCTCTAAATATTAACCCACAGAGTCAATTCACATAAGATGTCTCACAAGCACTAGCACAGTGGCTGCCTACTTATATGGTGCTGTGTAGGTAGGAAGCCAATGGCAATTAGCTGACAGAGTCACTGACAGCGACACTTGACCATCACCAGAATGGCAGTATCCACCACAACTGGTGAATTGTCTGACATCCTTACCAGGTACAGGTGAAGACTCTAACACGAATTTCACACATAGTGTAGTAAACAAAAAGTGTGTGACTACTTCACTTTGTGTAAGTGTTATGTCAAGTGTGGTAGCCTTGAGTGGCATACTTTTTAATCCATTTGCATTGCAGTGTCTGTCAGTTTGTTTTTATTGTATGTATACAGCTTTCGTTCTGGCAAGCAGACTGCCCTGACCCCCCCAAAAAAAAACACTTAAATATGGTACTGTACTTGTACTGTCTGTAATCTTTCTAATAATTTATTTGATTTACCCCCACAGCAAAGCACTGGGGTGCTACATAGAGAAAGAAAGAAAGAAAGAAAGAAAGAAAGAAAGAAAGAAAGAAGGAAAGAGTGAGAGGAAGAGACAGGATGAGAAATAGAGAAACAGAAAGCAAGAGGAAGAGAAAGCAAGAAAGAGAAAGAGAGAGAAAGGAAGAGAAACAGAGACAGAGGAAAAGTGAGAGAGAGAGAGAAAAAGAAAGAAAAAGAAAGAGAGAAAGAGAAATCAGATGAGGTATGTACTGTCATACTGACATTGTCTAACTGTACTTATACTTGCATAGGTCACTTTAAGTTGTAACATATATTTTCAACTTTCCACATATATCAATAGGCTAGGAACATGTAATAAGAAAATTAGGCATAATATAATATATTGTAGTAATAAATAATATGGCGTACTATGGTTGAAATGTGAAAGGAAAATATGTCACTCTGTCATGATGTGATGTGCTTTATAAATGAAAAATTCTGACATTATTTATGTGCAACAAAACCACCCATGAAAGCAAAGTGATTCTATCACTGTTTTCCTATTTTCCATGGAAAACATGAAATAAAATAATATTCAAACTGATTTCTTATCTAAGACTCCATTTCTGTTGTTTTGGATGAATTTTTGGCATTCCAATAGTTCATAAATATGATTCATGACTAAAAAAATGTCATATTTTAAAAATAATATAAAATATGATGAAATGTAATATGCATTACAGTTACAGTTACTGATTACTTTTTATGTCTGAGTGATCTGTAAGTGTAACTGATCACATTTGTTTGGACAGTAACTAGTAACTGTAACTGATTATGTTTAAAAAGTAACTTACCCAACACTGTCAGTATGATCCTTTCAACTACACAAAGTGTCTGCCCATCAACTGACAGCACAGCATCGTGATCAGGCTTGCTGATCATTGGACTGTCACGGATGAGCTGTTTGCAGCTTGAGCTGCATTGGTCCTGACAGTGACACACCTCTGAAATCCAGTATCACCACAGTATGTTCGCTTTGCACAAGTACAAGTGTGAACATAAAAACTTCAAGTCCCATGTGCCTCACCTGACTATTAGATGGACATTTCCCCAGTTAGAAGGAATCAAGAATGCTGTCAAGGGATGCGATATATAATTTTTACCTTTATTTCCACCTCTTGTTTCAGTCTCTGTGTCAGGCAACAAAACATTTTCTGATGGACTGCATCACACTTTTTTTAAACTTTATTTTATTGTTGGTGAACATCTTATACAGGGTACAGCCCAAGTAGTTGAAATTCAGGGCATTATACCACTCAGAGGGCCAGCTTGCAGGCTGCCAGGACATGAACAAACTATAGATACACTTTGTCAAGGGGTCTTACATATATTATATTAACCATTATTACTTTGGCTTCCCCATCTCATTTTCACAGATAATAGGAATTTGTACTTCCCACTCTCCCCTACACTTCACTCATCCTCTAACTGACCGCTAAGTTCTACCTGGGCACCACACCACCAGATGATGATGATCATGGTTCATTACCAACATTCTCTGTCAAGAGAGGGGCATGGAACCCCACTTTGTTACAGCTGGTCTTCAGAAGAAACCTTCAGGAACCCAAAGACTGTTCTGGGGTTGGCCCCACATTTGGTTGCACTTGGTAACCTGATTTCAGACAATGCGTTGAGTTTTGGCAAGTTTCATACTTTTCAACACTATATTATTTCATTGGGCTATAGGTGGGAGGAGTCTCAGCCTGTCAACTTTGGGCTAATACTTTCTTGCCAATCACTAATCTTAGGAGCAATAAATGACATCTTATAATATTTCTTCTGCTGTACAGATCTCAAAATGCAGCTCATTAACACATGGAGGACACATAGTCAAAATTTAGGATGCTAGAAAGAATGTTAAATATCCCTGCCCAGAATGTGGCAACCCTTTGACATGCCCATGCCATATGAAAAAAGGAGTCTTCTCAGACTTTACATTTCAGGTAGGGGTCTGATTTGGTATGGTCAGTCTTGAGAGCTGACAATGGAGTAAAATGGATCCAGTGTAGCATTTTAAATTGGATTTGCCCAAGTTGGTTGTTCATAGAAATATGCACAAGTGCCCAGCATGCATCCTTCCAGAAACCCTCTGGCAGCTGGGCCTCACCCATTATCCCCCTCAAGCCCTACTGGGTATCAGATGAGCTATTAATTAGAGTGTAGTAATTTTTGCATAGGGCATATACCCTTCCCCTGGAGATGGATGATCTCTTCTATAAAAGACAATGAGGGGGTGACATCAAGTGCTCCTTAAAGTTGATTTATTCTGTTTCTAACTTGTAAATATGCAAACAAAAAATCTTTGGGGTTTTGGCCATCCTTATTTTCTAGCTGTTGAAAACTAGTCAATATTCCCTTGTTGTACAGATCCATTATAATGCTGATGCCTTTTTCCCTCCACTGCCTCAGGGCTGTCACCCCTTGCAGATGGTGGGCATTCTCTCCACAGCCCTTCTAAGATGTCAGCAAGCAGGGAACTACTACACTGATGGTTAACAACAGTGTGTGCATTCAACAATGCCTAGGTTAGAACCCTAGTAAAGGGGTTTAGGATTTTCTTAGACACCTCTGTCCTCATGGCCAGTATATGCAAATACAATGGACCAGGCAAGTGTTTGGTCTCCATGTCCACCCAAACCAGCTGGGCCTCAAGTTATTTAATGATGTCTACCAGGAAGGACAATTGTGCTGAAAAGAATTATTGTTTATAGTTAGGCAGAACAAGCCCCCTTCCTCTATGGCTCTGTGGAGAGCAGAATAATTCACCCTTGCTCTTTTACCCCCTCCATAAAAAGGAGGTCAAGTGACCCTTAATGTCCATGAAACCCAAATCAGTCAATCAATCAGTCAATCAAAATCTTTATTTTACCAGGTGGAACATCATTGAGACAAGCTCATTTACAAGATGAACCTTGGGCAAAACAATTGCCGACAGGGTTAAGACATCACAGGTTTAGTGAACGTACATAACAATTATATAGTATCCTCACAGAACCACTTGCAACCACAGTAAATAGTTTTGTTTTATTTTTTGTTCTACAGCTTTAGTATGTAGTACATTTGATAACTGACAGACACCACTGATGGTTCATACAATGCATACTTATAAGACCTAAAGTATACGCCACCCAAGCTCACTCAATACAGGGTATGGTGGTATAAGACACAAGGTGCCATACATGCAAAGAGTCACTGTCCTTAGCCTGCCATCAAAGAGGGGGAAGGAACCTTTCATTGCCCTATCCTTCAAAGGAACTGTTTTTCATCTTAACTGTTAGCCAGAACACAATATGTGGTGCCGGGATTTCCTTTAGTGTTTTTTTAGACAAATACTAACATTACATAACAATACAAAACATTGCCACCCTCAAGCACACAAAGATCTCTCAAGGTTGTTTTTAAGTTATAACATATAGTATAATATATGAAATAAAAGAAAGATGGTTTTATGTCTTAGTGATCCAAAATAATAAGAACAATTAACTCTGAATATTTGACGAAATCTGACAACTGGAAGATAAGATCTTTGTCAAAACAGCATGTTTGGCTGCCTTCACCCACTGTTTTAAGATATAACACTGTATGGACTGTTTTAACTCAGACAAATGTTATCTATACTTAATGGGTACATTTTATGTAAGTATTCATGTATGTACTTTTTAAATCAAACAATAAAAATGTTTCACTTCAAACTAAAAAAAACACAATTACATAGTGTTATTAACAACATAATAACATATAACCATCGCATGTGACAAGATACTTACACCAGAACAAAGCAATAGGTTCAACTGAAGGTAATGCCATTTAAATACAATTGCATGGATATAGATATATGGTCGTTAGGTAATGAGCTAAAGTTTATGCAGTAAACATCATTGGAGGAGTCATAGTGAGCAGGAGTGACAGTTCCTCTAGCATCAAAGTGCGAAGAAGATTAAGATGTATGAGTCATTTAATTAAGTACTGTAGGCATGGCCTGGCAAGTGGAGTGGGAAGGGGAAGGGGGTATAGGGAGTGGGGAGGGAAGGTCAGCTGAGATAGGAGAGGGTTGAACATGATAGCCTAGGGATGAAGGACTGTTCAAAGGGAGAACATGACAGATGCCACAGGCAATGGTTGGGGTTTAAGTCCAATACTGGAAGCAAAGGCAGATCATGATGTTGGGATCTTGAATTGGACAATGACAGAAGGGAAGACTCAAATGAAACCTCAGGCAATGGTTGAGGTTTAAGTCCAGAATTTAAAGTAGTAACAAATCGTGATGTTAAGACCCTGACTTGAAACAATTACAGACCTTGGAGAAAGGCCCTCTGGGAAAAGGATTTGAAGAGGGAGAACATGACTGGGTAGCGAGCCTTAAGGTTTTCTGGATCTTATTCCAGAGCGTTGGAAGAGTGAAGCTTATTGAGGCTCTACCAAAGCTTGTTTTAACTTTAGGGATTGCCAGAGATAAGATGGTAAGAGGTAAGACTTCTGAGAGAATAGGCACTAGGAATACAGGAAGTTAGGCAGCTTGTGAGGTGCTGAGGTAATTTATGAGTGATTGCCTTATATGTCCATAGAATAGCATTCTTTTGCCTCCTAAAGCTAAGGGAGGTCCAGCCTATGGAAGAATAGAGGATGCATTGGTCCGTGTCATAAAGGGCATTCAAAATTAAACAAAGGGCTCTGCGGTATAGGGTATCAAGCTTGGGAGAGAGCTGTGCTTGTACTATGGCCATATAGGAAGTCTGCATAGTCTAGGAGAGGCAAGAAGGTAGCTTGGACTAGGAGTTTTCTATCTTCCTGGGTTAGTGAGTGCTTGATCCTGAAGAAAATATTGAGCCTTTGATGCAGTTTCTTAGTGAGTTCATCAATGTGATCAATGAAGGACAATTTGTAGTCAATCCAGACCCCCAGGTATTTGAATTTTTCCAGGAACTCCAAGGCTTCTCCTAAAAGGGTGCTTATGTGAGGAACCTTATCTGTTTTTTTTTAGATGAGAGGCCAAACTGGTAAGACTTAGAACATATACAGGCACTTAGGAAGAATGCACATTTGATATGTATTTTCTCAGACCATTAGTATTAGAGGTGGGATTTTTCAGCATTCACAGTCTGATTTTATTCAACTGCAGAAAAAGCTTGTACTTTAATTCCAATGATCACATTCAAGACCATCACAGGATTCAACAAAACAAAGGACTGCTGGATCAGCGTTGGGGGCAGAATGGATTTTTGTAAACACACTGCTGAGCATCTTATGGTGTGTTTTACCAGTGGAACCAAGCACTGGATCCATTTCTTTAGAAGACATCACATGATTCGTTGGCAATGCGTGTGTGTGTGTGTGTGTGTGTGTATAGACAAATAATTTTTTTCACATGTACTATCATTGCTGGTGTAATACCATGCCAGGAGCATGATTGTTCTGAACGGTATCCAATGCATCACTTCAGGCACTTATACACGGTGCCCTACTTGCATTGGAACAGTTTGCTACATTCACTCCATTTCATTTTGTACCGAAGCCATTTCTTTTTTACACTAAAGCCGTTACATCAGTGTATGAGCTGTTGTGGCATTTCAGCCACATTTCCGGGCTTCTGAGATGGTGAAACTTTCTTGTCCATCCCAAGTTCAGCTAAACAAATCTTCTGATGCTATACAGAAAGTTGAACATGGCAAACTACGTACTTTTAAGAAATGATGGCTAAAAAGTGCCATATAAGCACTCCAAAAGTTGATCCTTGATACTAGGCACATGGTAATGCATATTTCTTGAGTACGAATATACATAAACACATGCTCAGTCTTACGCTCCACTTTCTGAGTACTTTAAGGTACTTATTAGTCCTTGATTCTTAAAAGAACATAGTTTGCGAAGTTCGGCTTTCTTTATAGCATCAGAAGATTTGTTTAGCTGAATTTGTGTAGAGTGCACTAAGAACGAGTATGGGGAAGTGCTATTTAGGAAAGCAGCGCGGGATCCCCGAGGGTCTCACAAGACCTTCTCCAGGAGCAATGTAAGTGCTCCCATTTGATTACTCAGCCACTCGAAGCATTTCACAACGATGTGCTGAAACATCAATTTGAGGAAAACAGGGAATGCCAGATCAGCGAGTGCTCATTTTGGATATGGTTCTGGGTTGCCTATACACAGAAAAAAGGTAACACTGCAGTTGATCTGCACTGATCAATGCAGTGCAGAACCCAGCATATATAAGGCCTTTTGTAACATCCTGCTGTGGGAGTACTGAACACTTTCATATGTAATAGCCTAAGTCTCTCACTGGTCTACCTTGAGACACCGACACTGGTACTTCCAGATAGTAGCACTGCCTGCCAGAATAAAGTTGCTAAAGCAGCAGATGTACAGTATTGTGCATACATATACAAAAAGGTAAAATTTCCATACAGATGCCTTTGCAGGATACTGAGGTGCTCACGAAAAGCCTCAACTAGTTTCACACATGTGCACTTCCTAAAGCGAGTCATTTTTGTGATCTGTTTAATCCCCTGATGGGTTTATTTTTTTGTATACCACACTTGCCTATGTGTTATTTTATGTGATACATTTGAATGGTTACTATTAATTTTTATCAAAATTGCTTATAAATAGCAAAAAGCTGTACAGTGAAATAACAGCTAACCACTTCTATGGGGGAAGTACAATCCACACAGTATTTATTTAAAATTATATTTTTATTTTAAGTCTTATACTAGGGAACACAATGAGGTGCATAACCTTTATTCTCAAGCAACCAGTTGTGCAAAAATAATACAGAGTATATATACATGCATATATACTGTGTATATATATGTATGTCTCTATATATATATATATATATATATATTTATATATATTTATACAATGGGGTTATCTGATAACATATGAAATAAAAACACATATCACTCACCCCCATTGTAAAAATCATTAGTGATGTATGCACTGTGATAAATTATTACAGATATACACACACTGCATACATCACTGACAAATATCACCAACTTGCCTACTTCATGTCAACACTGCAAAAATAATCCCTGGTAACCTGCACTACATTCCCCAGAGCACCACAAAAACAAACAGCTGTATTTAGCATTAGAAATATACCTCAGTTAATGACAAATATATCCTCTGCAGCAGACCACTCTAGCTGTAGAAAACACGCCAACCGGACCGGACTTAGACTCCAACTGATGTGACCTGCACCCATACAAATTTCTACAAAACACACAATGTGAAGGAGCAACCTTTCCCACAAACTACAAAATTACCCAGGAAACACATGTGTGGAACTGGTGATGAAAACTGGACCAAAATTTGAATAAGTAAACGACCCAAAAAAGCACTCCTTGTAAAGTAAAGTAAAGTGAGGACTGAAAGCGGCGCAGCAACAATGTTAGTGACATAAATCACTACAGAAATTAAATGAAATGCCCCAAATAAAGACGAAAGCAAAGAAAAACACTGTAACCTCTACAAGAAGAACCACACATCTGCTTACAGCTAAAAGCACTTAAATCCAACCCTCAACTCACAAGCAACCAATGTAATCTCACGACAACCACCACTAACCAATAATATAACAGCATATTCCAACCAATAGCAACAGTACAACTGCCCCTCAAAATGAATACCCAATTCCAAACAACACATTCCACACACCAACCAATGCAGAACAAGAAAGCAAAGCCATTCACAGAGGAAACCAATAACTCACACACTCCTCTATTCAGAACTGAACAAACCCATTGGAAAACAAAGTACTGATCCGAGCACAAAAACAAAACTGGTAAAAATCCTGCCACAAAACCTAAAAACTAAAACCCAACTTCAAATAATGGAATTCAAGCACTAATTCCCAAGTTGCCCATGTGTCGACTTAGGTTGTTAGTGCCATGATTTTCTTTTGTCTGCACTACT
This sequence comes from Neoceratodus forsteri, assembly GCA_016271365.2. NCBI lineage: Eukaryota > Metazoa > Chordata > Ceratodontiformes > Ceratodontidae > Neoceratodus > Neoceratodus forsteri. The sequence continues at coordinate 196,294,360 of JADMNL010000022.1, read as the reverse complement.
GTTTTATTTTTGTTGGCACCCGGTTCCCAATGTCATTTCTTGTTTTGGACACATATGTGTGTGTGTGTGTGTGTATATATATATATATATATACACACAATAGGGATGAGTGGTAAATGAGTGAGATAAAACAGTGTATCATCCACTGCAATGTGATATTTTTACCCTCTGCTCTACTGTGATGATATGAGACATTTACACACACAGGTCACAAAAGGTCACTGATATCATCACCCTAGGCAGCTATCCCCTCAGCATGAAAGAAACACCTGGGTTGTTACCATAGACACAAATGCAGAACTACCTGAGCGGTCTCACTGCTGCCTACAGCTAACTCAGTGAGCAATACAAAACACACCTATCCCCCCCAACTTCCAGCTCATTACTGTGATGCTCTCAACTTGATGCAGCCAGAATTCCAAACAGCACTGCTTCACAGAACAGTCTAAACTACCTGCAGCTAACTCCAACTACCACTGAAACACACTCTCACTTGTTCCTCAAACTCTGATTCTCACCCATTACAATTACTGTGACAATTTCAACTTCACTGCAGCCAGAATCCTAAAGAGCACAATTTCACAGAACACTCTGCACTCTGCCTGCAGCTAACTTAATTACCACTGAAAACAGTATGAGCTGTTCTGACACTCTGCCTCTCAGTTCATTACAACTACTGTGATGCTTTTAACTTCACTGCAGCCAGACTGCTAAACAATACAGCTTCTCAAAAGTATGTTTCCTATCTAAGACTAACTCATTTAGCATTGCAAAACACACTCGTGTGTCTCACAGAGTTTATAACACTGCCAGCCCATTCAGAAAAGCTCACACACATAATGAGCAAACACATTAACAGGAACAGAACACAAGACAGCATAACAAAACTTCTGAAACTCATGGCCCTATTGTATATATCGAATACATGATGGACAGATCATGTGCTATGGCAAATATTGTCACTCCTGCATCGTGAGCTTGGATATCTCACTCTGCAGGAGTGACAATATTTGCCATATCACACTCATGCCCATCATGTAACCCATATATATATATATATATATATATATATATATACAGTATATATATATGTCACTACACATACATACACAGTATAAATATTCCTGGTATGTTAGTGAGGAAAAAAATGATCATAACATAATTTGAAACCCTTAGCAGAGGTCTTATCCTATTATTCAATGCCCTTCTGTCTTTATTTGTTGTCAGTAAAATGATTCACTTGACACCTTGTTTACATTCATAATTAACAAAGAACTATATATCCATAGTAATGTATCTCTTATAAGTTTTTCCTTTGGGAGTTCTGATTGCAGTGATTCCCTGAAATGGTATAGTCGAGAAATATTAAATGGCATCTTCCTTTACTTCCCATGCATTTTTATGACTTGAATGAACAGAAGTGTGGATTACACTTTGAGAATTAATGATAAGCTCGGTAGGGTTGTAAATGTGTGGCCTGTTATGCTCACAATAGATATGTTGCAAAATATTCTGTTCATTGACAGTCCCTCCAGGAATAACCTTTCAGGTCTCAGAAGGAAAGGTATTATTTTTATCATACACAGATACAGGAAAAATATGAATTTCAACACAAAATGTATTATAATGTGATTTTCCCTTAGCATGAAACTCCATCATTTCACTCCAGCTATGGTGTTTAATAGGAACAATGAACTCATCTGCATCATTTAGAACACAAACTTGCTTTTGTACATGTTTCTGTACAGGCAATCATTCAAGAGAGCAGTCTGACAGTAATAGTGGAGCTCTCCTCCATGGTCAGGAAATATCCATCCCTTGGAAACATTAAGAAATGAAGAAATTGGCCAGGAAATCACTTTTCAAAACCTGTTTTATTGTAATACTGTAGCACATTCTCCATCTCAGAACTACAGTTAGTCTTATACAAAACAACTTGCTGTGCTCCCAGAATCCTGTACATTTCCATGCTCTGTACAAACTGCAGGACCTTATTGTATCCTCCAAACTTGGTGGGAAGGCAGACAGTGAAGTCATAATCAAAGCTTATGGGTTCAAGCTGGTGCCATGCCTGCAAGTTTTGAATATTTAAAAATTGCAAGTTCTCTAGTAATTGGTTTTGGGCCACTCCACTAATTGAGACATACCTTGATGTTCGGTTAATGGATAACTTACATTGGAAGTCTGTTGTCCCATATGGGAAACCAAACTGATTAGAATGAGTGACAGCCTTGGCTTTCACAGGGGGCAAAGTTCCATTGCAGTAATAGTGACAGTAGTGTTTTTGTTTCATATCAATTTGAAATACCGATGATAACAATAATTGGTGTCTTGCAATGATCCAAATATGCTCAGATTACAAATGATTTTGTGTTCTCCAGAGGAGTATTAGTGTTGCTTGCCAACATACCTTCAAAGTTTACTTCTTCATCTATCTTAATAGGTGCAAGCATCCATTTTGGAAGCAGGTTATGGTAGAGTAAAATAAATATATCAGTGCTCACTACAGAACTGTTCATCACCAGCAAAAGTGAACGTTTGAAAAGTAGGCATGTCTTTTGCAAGGCAATGAAGTAGTCTGTGTATATTAAATCACATATGTAGCATCTTTCTATGTAGCTAATCAAAAAATGGTCCATCTCATAAATGGGGACAATTCTGGAAACAAAACAAAATACAAATGTTATTAACAAGATCTGTAATTCATGAATAAATCAAGGACTAGAAGTTGGCACGGTAGGCTAAAATGTTCAAATAATTGGTCCCCCACTGATACATTACAAATGTTCTGGCCCATTAAAATAATTTCAGCTCACCCTTGCTAAGGCTTTAATGACACCAAGTAGTCCACATGGGCATTTAGGTGATATAATACTGAAATATTTTTTTGTTTTAGTACTGAAAGTAGCTTTCTATGATTCTGCTTCTGAGGGATTAGAGGACAGTAGACATTGTTCAGCTCCACCAGGGGAGGGATAGGGAAGCGCTGAACAATTGCAGACCTGAAAATCATACCTCCTTTGTAGACAATCTGAAGGAGACTTTAGTAAAAAAAAAAAAAGATTGGTGTCCTACCAGTTTGGCAATGGGCCTAATAAAGTAAATAACATGAGTTTGTAAGAGGGAGGTCAGGTCTTAAGTTGTCTAAGGTTGGCAAACTTTGGTTTGCAAAAAAATTTGCAATGTTTGACAAATTTGCAAAGTGCTAACTTCACAATGGGTTTGGCAGGCAAAGTAGCACTTTTTCAGGTGAAGTTATGCAAATTTGCTGATGAAATTATAACTTCTCCTCAGCATCACCTTAACTTTGCCTGACCTAAGCTGAAAAACTGCCATTTCCCCAGGAAACTGTAAACTGTCAAAGTGGACAATTTGTGATGTCATTTGTGAAGGTGAATTTTGGAACTTTGCCAGATCTTTACTGGCAAACTAAAACGTTGCAACATCTCTAGTTATGTCTGACCAACCTGGAAGTATCCTTTGACTGGACTACAAGGGTGGTTGATGAGGAGCAGGCAGGAGATTTATTAGATTTTGACAAAGCATTTGACTTGGTGCTGCAAAGGAGGCTCCTGAAGATGGTACAGGACTTGGGAGTAGTGAAGAATCTAATAAGATGGATGGCAAACTGGCTTAGGGAGAGATAGCTAAAGGTGGTGGTTGTCAAGGTCAAATCAGGCATATCCCATCTTAACATAATTTCAAGTATAGTGCTCTTAAAACGGACCTTTTTAAACTGTGTCTGCTTTGACAGTGACGGGGTAGGATAGCACAAGTCAATAACGCTACCCATTGAGCTGTTAAAGCATACAGTAAGAAGGAGTGAAGAAGCAAGAAGCGAGGTAATTGGCTGAGCACTCCTGAGGTGAAATGGCTAAGAGACTGACACCTGAAGCAAAGAAAGCACGAAGACTGAGGTTCTGTTCCTGGTCTCCCAATTGTTGTAGTGTATTTGTTTTTCCACCCAGCCCCCAAAACATTTTATTTTTTTATCCCAACTGTTGTTTCATGAGGTCTCCCTCCAAGGTTCTCCCTGTCTCAAGACCCTTCCCCCTGGAGTTGAGTATATATATTTTGGGGAGTGTGGGGTCAAAACCTCCATATCAGGGGGCATGGAGGGCAAAGCCCCCCCAACAAAATGACAAGTTTCAGTTCCTTCTTCCACCATGGTAAACATCCTCCCTGTGGCTTTAAACCACTACCATTGGTGGTATTGTTGCATGCAGCATTTTAACTAGGCACTGTTATTGTTGGTGACATTTTTCTGTATGGTTCTTGACCATGTTATTATTGTGGATAGCATTTTGACCTAGTGCCCAAATCAGGGGATAGAGAGTTCATAAGTGCAGTGATGCAACTATTAGTTCTGGGACCTGTTCATTATAATGTGTTTAATCAGAAGCAGAGAGGATGACATACAGGTCAAAATGAGTGTCTTTGCAGATAACATTAAGCTTTCCTGCACTATGGATGGCAAAGAGGGGGTGAGGGAGCTGTGAAACAACCTGGAAAGGTTAGACAGATAATCTAAAGTACTGCAGTTGAGATTCAACACCATTACGTTATGCTATTATACATGAAACTGTACTTAATCTGCACCCCAATGTACTTATCCTATGTTACTGGAAATGTAATATTTTGAAATTGCAATGTACAGTATCTCCTTTTGCATAATATATATCCTTTTATATGTGCCATCTGCATGGCCTGGGTCATGCCTGAAACAGTTCATGGGATCAGTCTGCCTACCCGGTTAACAAATAAAATAAATAAATGAAAATAAAAAACAATGCACACAGGGAAGAATAAAGTTCAGGATGCAATACCAGGTTGGGGGGAGGAGTCAAGTTGACCGCAACTACTGAAGGAGGGGACCTGGTAGTCATCATAAGTGACCCCCTCAAACCAGTCAATGCAATAAGGCCTACAATAAGTCAACCAGAATGTTGGAGTGCATTGATAGGGGTATCAATAGTAGGAGAAAAGAAGTGATATTTCCCTGGTATAGGTCAGTGGTACAACCCCATCTGGAGCATTGTGCCAAGTTCTGTAGTCTGCTTCTGAGGAAGAACAGGGATAGACTGGAGTCAGTGTAGTGAAGGGTCACCAAAATGATTCAGGGCCTACAGTGCACATCCTTTAAGGAGCAGCTGGAGACCCCCCATACATATATATCTGTGTGTATATATATATATATATATATATATATATATATATACATATATATATATATATATTAATACAAAAAAGTGAGCTGATAGCATGAAATAAAAACACATACAGTGGCGTGAAAAAGTATTTGCCCCTTCTGATTTTCTCTATTATTGCATATTTGTCACACTGGATGTTTTCAGGTCTTTAGAAAATGTAATATTAGATAAAGGGAACCTGAGTGAACAAATAACACTTGTTTTTCTTTTAATTCACTTATTTAATGGAAAAAGTTAACCAACACCAACTGGCACTGTGTGAAAAAGTAATTGCCCCTTACACTTAATAACTGGTTATGCCACATTTAGCTGCAATGACTGCAACCAAACACTTCCTATAATTCAATATCAGTCTTTCACATCGCTGTGGAGGAATTTTAACCCACTCTTCCTCACAGAACTGCTTTAATTCAGTAACATTTGGTAGGTTTTCGAGCATGAACTGCTCGTTTCAGGTCCTGCCACAGCATCTCTATTGGGTTTAAGTCTGGACTTTGACTAGGCCACTCCAAAACTTTAATTTTACTTCTTTTTAACCATTCTGATGTGGACTTGCTTTTGCGTTTTGGATCATTGTCTTGCTGCATGACCCAACTACGCTTCAGCTTCAGCTGACGGAAGGATGACTGGACATTCTCCTTAAGAATTTTCTGGTACAGAGCAGAATTCATGGTTCCTTTAATTATGGAAGTCATCCAGGTCCTTAGGCAGCAAAGCATCCCCACACCATCCTACCACCACCATGTTTGACTGTTGGTATGGTGTTCTTACTGTGGAATGCTGTGTTTGCTTTACGAGACATTATGGGATCCATGTTGTCCAAAAGTTCCACTTTGGACTCATCTGTCCATAGAACATTTTCCCAAAAGGCTTGTGGATCATCCAGGTGCTTCTTGGCAAATGAGAGGCGAGCATTTATGTTCTTCTTGGTTGCAGTGGTTTCCATGCTTGCTACTCTCACATGAAGCCCATTTTGCCCAGTCTCTTTCTGATTGTGGAGTCATGAACACTGACCTTAGCTGAGGCAAGAGAAGTCTGCAGTTCTTTGGATGTTGTTTTAGGATCCTTTGAGACTTCTTGGATGATTTCGCTCGCCCTTGGAGTAATTTTGGCAGGCCGCCCCTCCTGGGAAGGTTCACTACTGTTCCAAGTGTTCTCCATTTGGAGATTATGGCTCTCACTGTGGTTTGATGGAGTCCCAGAGCCTTAGAAATAGCTTTGTAACCCTTTCCAGACTGATGAGGGCAACACATTTTCTGATCTTTTCAGGAACTTCCTTTGATCATGGCATAGTGTGCTTGTTGAATCTTTGTGCTGGCAGCGTGACTCTGATGGTAAGGGTCAAAATACGTGGGGTTTATATTGAGCAGGGCTGGCTGTAATCAAGCCTGGCTGTGTTCAATCAGCTGACTCTAATTATCCCTTTAATTGGGTTGATTTAACTAGGGGCAATTACTTTTCACACAGTGCCAGTTGGTGTTGGTTAACTTTTTCATTAAATAAATGAAATAAGTAAAAAAAAAGTGTTATTTGTTCACTCAGGTTCCCTTTATCTAATATTATATTTTGTCTAAAGACCTGAAAACATCCAGTGTGACAAATATGCAATAATAGAGAAAATCAGGAAGGGGGCAAATACTTTTTCACGCCACTGTATCACTCACTCCCATTGTATAAATCATCAGTGATGTATGCACTGTGATAAATTATTACAGATATACACACATTGCATAAATCACTGACAAATGTCACCACCTTGCCTACATCATGTCAACACTGCAAAAATAATCCCTAGTAACCTGCAGTACATTCCCATAGCAACCCAAAAACAAATAGCTGTATTTAGCATTAGAAATATACCTCAGTAAGTGATAAATTTGTCCTCTGCAGCAGACTACTCTAGCTGTAGGAAACACACCAACTGGACCAGACTTAGACTCCAACTGATGTGACCTGCACCCTTACAAATTTCTACAAAATATAATGTGTGAAGGAGCAACCCCCCCCCCCCCAAACTAGAAACTTTCCCAGGAAACACATATTGCACTGATGACAAAAACTGGACCAAAATTAAGTGAAGTAAACGGACCAAAAAAAGCACTCCTTTTAAAGTAAAGCGAGGAATGAAAGCAGTGCGGCAACAATGTTAGTGACATGAATCACTACAGAAATTAAATGATATGTCCCAAGTAAAGATGAAAGCAAAGAAAAACACAGTAACCTCTAAAAGAGGAACCACACATCTGCTAACAGCCAAAAGCACTTAAACCCAACCCTCAACTCACAAGCAACCAATGTAATCTGACAACCACCACTAACCAGTAACATAACAGCATATTCCAACCAATAGCAACAGTACAACCCCCCCAAAATGAATACCCAATGCCAAACAATCCATTCCACACACCAACCAATAGAGAACAAGAAAGCAAAGCTATTCACAGAGGGAACCAATAATTCACACACTCCTCTATTCAGAACTGAACAAACCCATTGGAAAACAATATACTGATCTGAGCACAAGAACCGAACTGGTAAAATACTTCCACAAAACCTAAAAACTAAAACTCAAAGCCACAAAATAACTTAAAACAATAACCACACATGACCCTAATGTATAAATCACACACATGATGTGCAGATCATGAGATATGTGAAAATATTCACACTCTTGCGTCATGATCTCTGGATATCTCACTCTGCCAGAGTGTGAATATTTTCACATATCACACTCATGCCCATTATATGTAAGTCGACACTTGAACAACCTGGGAATTAGTGCTTGAATTCTTTTATTTCATCTGGGGTTACAAAAGTTAAAAAAGCTCACTCTGGAAACTGTCTCAGGAAGTGTGAGATTTTTTTTTTAACTTTTGTACCATGAGATACTTCAAATAAAGGAATTCAAGCACTGAACTAAATTCTCATGTGTTGACTTAAGTTATGAATGCTATGATTTGTTTCTGTCTGCACTACTAGTTTTTTTTGTTGGCACCGGTTCCCAAACTCATTTCTTATTTTGGACGTTTTTGTGTGTGTGTGTGTTTGTGTGTGTGTGTATGTACACATATATATAATATATATATATATATATATATATATATATATATACACACACACATATATATATATATATATATATTTATTAAATGGGTAGGAAATTGCTGCTCTTTTATTGAAGCTTGACCACCACATGACTATGCGTATATTAAATGTGACCGCACCTCACTTTTACCCCACAAAAAAACAATTTTGCCATTTTATAAGATAGATAACCCACTCTAGGATGTGCGGTGGTGCTCTGGTAAATGCGCCTTGGGTGGTTGGCCTCAGCCTGCGGCCTCGATGCGTATACCAGAAACACGACCTTCACTAAAAGTGGGTTATCTATTACATATATATAAGGGATATACAATGGTGAGCTGTCAGATAAATGATTTATCTACACAAGTGCTGTTTGGCCTTGGGTAACCTCACGAGTGGCGTAGGCCAAGAGTGAGGTGTCCAAGGTCAACAGCACAAATGTAAATCATTTATCTGACAGCTCACCTCTGTATATTTTCTTTATGCAATAGGGATGCTTTGTATCAGTGCAGGAACATTTGGCTTTGACTGTTTATCTTTATTTTAAATGATAATTTCTGGGAGTTTTGGTTAACTTTCCTAGAGTACGTCTGCCTAGCATAGTGGTTGCTATTAAATGAAACACCACTCATTTTGTAGAAAACTTCTTGCTGAACAAATGTCATGCTCACACTACTATGCTACATTTTTCATTTTTAAGTTATTCACATTTGTTTGTCAAAAAAGGGAAAAGAAAACCAAATGTGTTGCTGTTTTTTGCTAATTATAAAAAAAACTAAAAGGTATCTATAAATAAAACACCACTCATTTTGTAGATTCGTTTGTGTTGAACATTTTTTGTGCTCACAGTACCATGCTATCATTTTTTGTTTTAAAGTTATTCACATTTGTTTGTCAAAAAAAGTGAACAAAAAATTACATTTTCTTTTCCTTTTTTGCTAATTGTAAAAAATGTATATGGTAGCTATACATGAAACATCACTCATTTTGTAGATAATTTTGTGCTGAACATTTTTTGTGCTCACAGTACCATGCTATCTTTTTTTGTTTTAAAGTTATTTCCATTTGAATATGGTTAGTACTGCTTCTGAAGCCGAACATTCTAAATGAATTATAAAGAGATCTGTGACATATTAACTGTGTGTATAAATGATCACTGTATGTATATCTGGACTGTGTAGTACGGTACGGTGTGCACGCCCGTTGGCCCACACTGTGGGAGGGGGGTACCACTGGACCACCAGGGATTTTCCACATACAAAGCCTGTGATTGGGCTGGATACAGTACACTGGACCACCAGGGATACTTTAAAGTACCTTTATTATACCTATGCCCGCGATCGGGCTGAGAGCGGTCCACTGGACCACCAGGGAGTATTTTAAATACTTATATTATACCTATGACCATGCTGTGGACCAATGGGCATACAGCTGTACTGTATGCAGTTAGTCGGTGGTTGGCTGGGCAGTTTGAGGGTGGGGAGCTTCTGCCTGCCGCTGACCGGTGGGAAACGGGGTAGTGGGTCTGAGTGTGTGAGTGGGGAGAGGGGTACCACTGGACCACCAGGTATTTTCCACATACAAAGCCTGTGATTGGGCTGGATACGGTCCACTGGACCACCAGAGATACTTTAAAATACCCTTATTATACCTATGTCCGCGATTGGGCTGAGAGCAGTCCACTGGACCACCAGGGAGTATTTTAAATACTTTTATTATACCTATGCCCATGATCAGGCTGAAAGTGATCTACTGGACAACCAGGGATTATTTATAATACTTTTCTTATACATATGCCCACAAACAGGCATTAGAGCCCTTTGCTGTGATGTGCAGGGGGCGTTGGTCCCTGACGGATGCAGCCTGGCAGGGCGCCAGGTGCAAGTCACAGAGGATCAGTGCACCTGCATGCATATGGGGCCATAATGATGTGCTAATGGCCCCAGTTGCACCTTGCATGCATTATGGCCCCATTTGCATGTTCACCTCTGAATATTGCTCCTGCTGCACCTAGCGCAGCTGCACTTGCGCTGGCGCAGTCCCCTGCTCCTCAACTGCCACTTGTGCTGGCTCAGTGCCACTGCACCTTGCACAATGTGGGTGGCCATGGTGCCATATTCAATGGTGCTGAGCCGTGGCGCAGCACTGTTGAATATCACCCAGTCCACACACTGGTGCATCCCAGTTGCGCTGCACCTGGCTTGCGCCCCTGCGTGGTACATTTCTGAATATCAAACCCAGTGTATATATTCCTGTTGAGTTAGTGAGGAAATCATGATCATAACATAATTTGAAAACCTTAGCAGAGGTCTTATTCTATTATTCAGTGCTCTTCTGTCTTTATTTGTTGTCAGTCAAATGATGCGTTAACACCTTATTTACATTCATAATTAACAAAGAACTATATTTCCACAGTAATTTATCTCTTACAAGTTTTTTCTTTGGGAGTCCTGATTGCAGTGATTCCCTGAAATGGTATAGTCGAGCAATATTAAACGGCATCTTCATTTCCTTCCCATGCATTTTTATGACTTAATGAACAGAAGTGTGGATTACACTTTGAAGATTAACAATAAGCTTGGTAGGGTTGTAAATGTGTGGCCTGTTAGGCTCACAATAGACATGTTGCAAAATATTCTGTTCATTGACAGTCCCTCCAGAAATTACCTTCTAAGTCTCTGAAGGAAAGGTATTATTTTCATCATACACAGATACAGGAAAAATATGATTGTCAACATGAAATATATTATGTGTTTTTTCCTTAACAAAAAACTCCATCATTTCACTCCAGTTATGGTATTTAATAGGAACAAGGACTTCATCTGCATCATTTAGAATAACAAACATGCTTTTGCACATGCTTCTGTACAGGCAATCAGTCAAGACAGCAGTCTGGCCTCAATAGTGGAACTCTCCTCCATGGTCAGGAAATATCCATCCCTTGGAAACATTAAGAAATGAAGAAGTTGGCCAGGAAATCACCTTTGCAAAGCTTGTTTTATTGTAATACTGTAGCACATTCTCCATCTCGGAGCTACAGTTAGTCTTATACAAAATGACTTGCTGTGCTCCCAGAATTCTGTACATTTCCATGCTCTGTACAAACTGCAGGACCTTATTGCATCCTCCAAACATGGTGGGAAGGCAGACAGTGAAGTTATAATCAAAGCTTGTGGGTGCAAGCTGGTGCCATGCCTGCACGTTTTGAATATTTAAAAATTGCAAGTTCTCTAATAATTGGTTTTGGGCAGGGACCCTGGTTTTCCATTTTAACCGGTAACACCGGTAACAATCACGGAATCCTGCTAGGTTTGCGGATTTTGAATTCTTGTACCGGTGCCTCACGGAAATTGCATGTCACTGCACAGAATCTCTAAGATTTCAGCATCTTTTTAATTTTTTTTTATTTTCTCTTTCTATGTTCCCTTCTCATAGCATCAGTCTTCACTTTTCAGAGATCCCTAGGCTGGCTACCCCTTAGCTTCACCCCAGCTAATGCTCAGGAGCTCCTGTGGTCCTGCCCCTATCCTGCCTGGATTGTACCCCCCAGGTGGGAAGGGAGGGAACCCCAGGTCACCCCTCCACACTCCCTTTGTGTGTGTCAGGCAGCTCAGTGGGTCCCTCATGTAGCCTGGTTATGAAGTCTGGGGCACCTGCGTCCCTTCTGCCAGTGGTCAATGTGTGGTGATTGTTCCTGGTTTTCTGGCCTTTGTTCCTGAGGGCACCAGCACTACAGGAGATCCAAGGAGGTAGGTCACATAGAAACAGGCCACTGCTCCAGATCCTGGCTAACATCCTCCCCTCCTAATCACTCTGCAGCACCATTGCACCACCACCCTAGGTCACACAGGTGGTGGTAAAGCAGCAGGACCTTCAGCCCACCCTCCCTGGAGGAGGAGGGCAGTCCCCCAGGTGCTCAATCCTACTCCTCTGGCCAGACTTCCAGCAACTCAAGTTTGCTTCTGACCCTGGGTCGCTGGCATTGCAAGCAATTGTGCTACTGCAGTGCCAGTGGGCCGACCCAGATTTCAGCACCTTAAAATGAATGCTGCTGTGCTTTGCATTCTTTCTGCTTTGCTGCATATTGAGTCAATGAGGAAATCACCCACACTGCTTTGTTGTAATCAGCCATTCAGTTTAACCACCGATGTCTAGCGGTTAGAGTAACAAACAGTGAATGAACTAGGTGCATCCAGCAGACCTGGGTTTGATTCCCACAACCTCCGCTTGCATACTGTGTGACTCCAAGCAAGTCACTTAACCTCCCCAGTGCTTCTAGGTCACTCTTGAAAACAGGCAGTTGTACCTACTGGGCCTTACCTGCTTTACAAAGAATATAAAAAAAATACCAATATATGTTTACTACATCATAGACTAGTAGTCAGAGTACCATGTAATTTACCTGAGTTTTACTTGGGCTGCAATGATTTTGTATATGTAAAGATAAATGTTTAGATACATTTTATGTGTTTTATAAGCTTGTTTTTAGATTTTAGTCAGGTTTTTATTGTATTCTTTGCATATAAGCATCTAGGGTTGTAGATTGCTAAATGCAGGATCACTGTTACCAAGTAGCTTATTCAAGTTTATAACCAGTAGGGCCATCCACAATCCTCAGTTGTTTGAATGAAAACTAGTCTGAATGAAAGTGTGCTCACAAAGAAGAAACTGCCTTACTACTTATGAAATAACTCAGATTAGCACCCATTTTAGGTGAACTGGATAATTTGCACCTTTTCTCCCACCTGCTGTTTCAGTCTCTGTGACAACAAAAAGTTTTCTGATAGACTGCTTCAACAAAAAGCAAATGCTAAGTATTTAAGTGTACTTATGTGTGACCAGTGGATTTTGAAAGCACAATCAATGACATACAGAAGGTAAGACCTCAGGGGCTGTATGATGCTGGAGGGCAGAGTGGTGCTCAATTCACATCTGAACAAAGACATGAAAACTGGGAGACACCCATTTCATGGACACCAAGTTAAAAACAAAACATCCACATGTCTGGGAGATGCATAAATCCATTTGAACTTCCTCCACTAATCACTTATGGCCTTTTTAGGTGAAGACACTGTATTTCAAAGAAGCAAATTCACGCAGTTTTTTTTTGCTCCTCCTAGCCCCTGGCCATTCATTCCTTCAGGCCTGCCAAGGTTGCTGAGTCGCAACTACCATCCACTGCCCCTTACTGCTGTGCTACCAGGTAACCCAAAGTAACCCTTCATTGCGTGGGCCCCTACCCCTGTGGGAAGCTACCAGGGGAAGAGAATTGTCATAAAGAGCTTTCTGTGTATCCTGGGCATGGCAGGGTCAGAAAAGACACATGTCTGGGGCTTTCAGCTTATGGAGGGACTAACAGCTGCCCTTCAGTTGGTCAGCAGGTGTTTTCCTATTTTCTTGGGAGCGTGACAGGCCACATGATGTCAAGGCACAAGCTGACGTCCATCACGCTCCCTCCTGCAGTGAGGGCTGACATGTTGTCATGCCTCTGACCTCCATCAGGGGCCAGCAAATGCTGAGCTGTGAACCCACCCTCCCTCCCAGGAGAAGGTGAGTGGTCACTGGACATTCAAACCTTCACCCACCAGCTGGCCCTCCAACACCCAAGTCTGTTCCCTAAACCTGGTCAGCGGTGTCACAGGTAGAAATCAAATTCAGGCAGTTAAATTATAGATAGGAAAAACAAAGGTAGTCCACCTTAGCGGTGATGGTTCCGATTAATTCACATCTGAATTCTGCAAGCAAAGAGACCAAGTCATTTGTAACTTGTGCATGTCGAGTGTGGGTGTTGAAGAAAGGGGATCATGGTGCTGTCACTACTGCCATCACCCCAGAGGGATGTGGACTGCATTGTTGCTACTGCCATTACACCAAAGGGGTGGGGCTGTAGTGCTTCTGCCATCACACCTGAGGAATGGTGAATGTAGTACTGCTGCCATCACACCTAAGGGATGGGGGCTACAGTGCTGCTGTTTCTGTCACACCTGGGGGGAGAGGTCATAGTATTGTTGCTGCTGCCATCACACTAGAGGGATGGGGGCCGTAGTGCTGTTGGTGCTGCCATTGCACCTGAGGGATGGGGCCATAGTGCTGCTTCCATCACACCAGAGGGATGAGGCCGTAGTGCTGCTTCCATCACACCTTAGGTATGGGGCTATAGTGCTGCTGCTGACATCACATCTTGTACCTCAACTAACTTTAAATTGGTACAAGGATGGAAGGATGTGCAATAGTGGCGGTCAAAATTGCTAAAATGCATGTTAGCAGAGTTAAAAATTGTTAAATAAAGTACACAAAATCAAACAATGGTAAAACCGGATTTAGGCTTAACAGACACCGGTGACAATACCGTTTTTTACAATGTGCAAAATGGAATATGCTCTTTCTCAATCCCGGTAAACCAGTGTCCCTGGTTTTGGGCCACTCCATTAAGTCATACCTTGGTGTTCGGTTACTGGGTAACTTACATTGGAAATCTGTTGTCCCATATGGGAAACCAAAGTGATCAGAATGAATGACATCATTGGCTTTTACAGAGGACAAAGTTCCATTGCAGTAATAGTGACAGTAGTGTTTTTTTGTTTCATATCGATTTGAAAAACCGATGCCAACAATAATTGGTGTCTTGCGAGGATCCATATAGGCTGAGATTACGAATGATTTTGTATTCTCCACAGGAATGATAGTGTTGCTTGCCAAGGTACCTTCAAAGTTTACTTCTTCATCTGTCTTAATTGGTACAAGCGTCCATTTCAGAAGCAGGTTATGGTAGAGTAAAATAAATATAGCAGTGATCACTATAGAACTGTTCATCACCAGCAAAGTGAATGTTTGAAACCTAGTAATGACATGCCTTTTGCACTGCAATGAAGAATTCTGTGTATATTAAGTCACATATGTAGCACCATTCTATGTAGCTAACCAAAACATGGTCCGTCTCATAAATGGTGACAATTCTGGAAACAAAACAAAACACAAATGTTATTACCAATACCGGTAATTCATGAATAAAGCAAGGACTAGGAGATGGCAAGGTAGGCTAAAATGTTCAAATAATTGGTCCCCCCACTGATACATTACAAACATTTTTGCCCATTAAAATACTTTCAGCTCACCCCTGCTAAGGCATTAATGACACCAACTAGTCCACATGGGCATTTAGGTGATACACTACTGAAATAATTTTTTGTTTTAGTACTAACAGTAGCTTGATATAAGCTGTCTGCTTCTGAAGGATTAGAGGGCAGCAGACATTGTCCAGCTCCACCAGGGGAGGGATAGGAAAGCTCTGAACAATTGCAGACCTGAAAATCATACCTCCTTGGGGGGCAATCTGAAGGAGACTTTAGTAAAAAAAGTAAATAAATCCATTTGTGTCCTACCAGTTAGGCAATGGGCTTAAAAAAAAAGTAAATAACGTGAGTTTGTAAGAGGGAGGTCACATCTAGAGTTGTCTAAAGTTGGAAAACTTTGGTTTGCAAAAAATTTTGCAATGTTTGACACATTTGCAAAGTGTTGACTTCACAACGGTTTTGGCAGGCAAATAACACTTTTTCAGGTGAAGTGATGCAAATTTGCTGATGAAGTTACAACTTCTCCTCATCTTTACCTTAACTTTGCCTGACCTAACCTGAAAAACTGCCATTTCTCCAGGAAAATGTAAACTGTCAAAGTGGTCAATTTGTGATGTCATTTGAAAAGGTGAATTTTGCAACTTCGCCAGATCTTCGCTGGCATAGTAAAGTATTGCAGCATCTCTAGTTATGTCTGACCAACCTGGTAGTGTCCTTTGACTGGGTTACAAGGGTGGTGGATGAGGAGCAGGCAGGAGATTTACTCAATTTTGACAAAGCATTTGACTCAGTGCTGCAAAGAAGGCTGCTGAAGATCATACATGACTAAGGAGTAGTGAAGGATCTAATAAGAAGGAAGGGAAACTGGCTTGGGAAGAGATAGCTGAAGGTGGTGATTGTCAACGTCAAATCTTGCGTATCCCATCTTAACAGCATTTCAGGAATAATGCTCTCAAAACAGAGCTTTAAAAACTGTCTGCTTTGACAGTGACAGGGGTAGGATAGCACAAGTCAATACCGCTACCCATTGAGCTGTTAAGGCATACAATAAGAAGGAGTGAAGGAGCAACAAGTGAGGTAATTGGCTGAGCACTCCTGTGGTGAAATGGCTAAGAGACTGGCACCTGAAGCAGAGAAGGCACAAAGACTGAGGTGCTGTTCCTGGTCTCCCAATTGTTGTAGTATATTTGTTTTTCTGTCTACCCCCAAAAAATGTTATTTTTTTATCCTGACTGTTGTTTCCTGAGTTCTCCCTCCAAGTTTCTCCCTGTCTTAAGTCCCCCCCCCCCCGGAGTTGAGTATATATATTTTGGGGAGTGTGGGGGCAATCCCTCCATAGCAGGGGGATATGGTGGGCAGAGCCCCCCAGCAAAATGACAAGTTTCAGTTCCTTCTTCCACCATGGTAGACATCCTCCCTGTGGCTTTAAACCACTACCATTGGTGGTATTGTTGCATGTAGCATTCTAACTAGGCACTGTTACTGTTGGTGACATTTTTCTGTATAGTTCTTGACCATGTTATTATTGCGGATGGCATTTTGAACTAGTGCCCCAATCAGGGGATAGAGAGGTGACAAGTGCAGTGATGCAACTGTTAGTTCTGGGACCTGTCCATTATAATGCGTTTAATCAGAAACAGTGTGGAAGACATACAGGTCAAAATGAGTGCCTTTGCAAATAACATTAAGCTTTCCTGCTCAATGGATGGCAAAGAGGGGGTGAGGGAGCTGTGAAACATCCTGGAAAGGCTAGATAGATACACTAAAGTACTGCAGTTGAGATTCAGTGCATTAAGTGATGCTGTTGTACTTGAAACTATACTTAATCTGTACCCCAATATACTTATCCTATGTTACTGGAATTGTAATAGTTTAAAATTGCAATGTACAGTATATCCTTTTGCATAATGTATATCCTTTTATATGTACCATCTGCATGGCCTGGTTCATGCCTGAAACTGTTCATGGGATCAGTCTGCCTACCCGACTAACAAATGAAATAAATAAATAAAAATAAAAAACAATGCACATAGGGAAGAATAAAGCTCAGTATGCAATACCAGGTTGGGGGGGGGAAGTCAAGTTGACCACTACTAATGAAGACGGGGACCTGGTAGTCATCATAAGTGAGTCCCTCAAACCAGTTAGTGCAATAAGGACTACATTAAGTCAACAAGAATGTTGGGTGCATTGGTAGGGGTTTCAGTAGTAGGAGAAAATAAGTGATATTACCCCTGTATAGGTCAGTGGTACAACCCCGTCTGGAGTATTGTTCAAAGTTCTGTAGTCTGCTTCTGAGGTAGGACAGAGATAGACTGGAGTCAGTGCAGTGAAGGGCCACCAAAATGATTCAGGGTGTACAGTGTAGATCCTTTAAAGACAGCTGGAGACCCCCATATTATGTATATGTATTATATGTATATGTATATGATATTATATGTGTGTGTGTGTGTATATATTTATATATATATATATATATATATATATATATATATATATATATATATATATATATATATAAATAAACAGTGTGTGTGTATATATATATATATATATATATATATATATATATATATCATGACAAAAACTTTTTAATGCATCAGTTACCGTTGTTCCACAGTGACAAAAGTGAGGAAATTCTGTGTTAGGTTGCCACCCCTTGCACTCCACACCCACCCAGTCCCCACCAACAGGCATTGGGGTGTGTGTTGGGGTCATCGGCCCTGACTCTCACCCCATTCCATGTGTAAGTGAGTTGAAGTGGTGCAGTGTAGGGGAATGGAGTGAGTGTTAGGACCGATGACCCCAACACACACCCCGATGCCTGTTTGTGGGGACAGGGTGCTTGTGAGGTGCAAGGGGTGGCAACCTTTACACCAAATTTCCTCACTTTTGTCACCGTGGAACAACCCTAACTGATGTATTAAATGGATTTTTTTGCCATGAATTTCCCTTCTTTTTGAGAATGTGCACTACAAATAGTGAATGGAATGTGGTGGTAGGAGGGCCCCATGCTCCCAACCATATGATTATTTGTTACTTCAATGCACAAAAACTGTATGACCAACCGAAATGAAAATTGGTAAATGAAGACATGTGCCATGGCACACCGTGTGTCCAGAATTGTGTGTACATCCATTCAACGATTGCACAGTTGCATGAGCAAACAATGTAACATACCCAGTTCAGCAACTGTAAGTGCCAGTGACCTGAAACTTGGCACAATAAAAAATGAAATACAAATATTTGTACATTCCAAATGCCAGGTAAATCGGACATATGGTTCAGAAGTTATTGAAGCATAGTGAACCAAATTGCCATTTGTTGGAGTGGCCTAATTCTGCACTTGTTAATGTTTTACACATGAAAGCACTGCAAGGCACCTCCGAGTCACTAGGGCTACCTACACTATAAATTTAAAGGCAGTAGCACCATGCAGAATGCTATGCGCAAAATGTTAACTGTGTCACGCAGTATCTCTGCAGTGAATTACTTTTCAAACATATGAACAGCATAATTCACATCTCCAGGACATCCGCTCAACAACCTCCAAATTTCATGTGAAAAAACCAAACTATTCCAGAGATATTCAATTTCTTTGTTTCTTAACCTTTAAGAAGTCTTCCAACTCAAAATGGCAGAAATTGCTGCTGAAAATGCACTACAATGGCAGACTGCGAAGCGGGGAAATGTCAAATGGCCATTACTCTGGAACAGAACAACATTTTTTCACCAAACAAAAAATGGTACGTTCCTTGAACAAAGGTCTTTCTAGCTGTCAAGATTCAGACCAATCAGCCACACACTGGCTGTGATATGTGTCACAGAAGACAGTGCAGAAAAATCGAGAAAACATTATGTTTTGCACTGCACTACGCAAATGCAAAAACACAGACGATAATGTTAACACAAACGGTGATGGAAACAGTGAGGTAAAATAAAATAGTAATGCTAAGTGTAACGCAAATGCAAGCACAAACTGAAACACACATGGTGATGCAAATGTCAATAGAAACATAGACATAGAAACATAGAAGTTGACGGCAGATAAGGACCGCAAGGCCCATCCAGTCTGCCCATTTCTTTTTCTACCTTATAAATGTGCCATCGGCCTTTGCTCTGTCAGTGGCCTATCTATTCATAGTCATTTGTATTGCTCCCTTATGCCTATCCCATGCCTGTTTGAAGCCCTGCACTGTATTCATAGCCACCACTTCTTGTGGTAAGCCATTCCATGCATCCACCACCCTTTCTGTGAAAAATAATTTCCTGACATTCCCCCTTAATCGGCCTCCCTCTGATCTCATGCTGTGTCCTCTTGTCCTGCTATTTTTCTTATATTTAAACATGTTAGACTCATTTCACCTTGTTTATGCCCTTAAGGTGTTTGAATGCCTCGATCATATCACCTCTCTCCCTCCTTTGCTCAAGGGTATACATATTGAGCTCCGTTAATCTGTCCTCATATGTCTTCTGATGCAGTCCCTGCACCATTTTGGTTGCCCTTCTCTGGACTGCCTCAATTTGGTTAATGTCCTTGTGAAGGTGTGGCCTCAGTACTGCACACAGTACTCCAGATGGGAGCCTAACCAGTGTCTTGTACAGAGGATTATTACCTCCCTCTTACGACTTGTGATACCCTACTAATACACCCTAACACCCCCCTAGCCTTACCTACTGCTTTAGAGGTCTGCTTGGATGATTTTAGGTCATCAGTGATGATGATGATGCCCAAGTCTCCTTCTTCCTTTGTGACTGCTAGCAACTCCCCTCCCAGCCTATAGGTGGCTTCAGGGTTTCTCTTCCCTATGTGCATGATTTTGCACTTCTTTGCATTAAATCCCAGTTGCCACTCTTCTGACCATTCTGCTAGTTTATCCAGATCTCTTCTCATTCTGCCCACCCCATCTGGATCATCTACTCTGTTGCAGATCTTGGTGTCATCTGCAAACAGACAAGCCTTACCCTCTAGTCCATCTGCAAGGTCACTAATGAAGATGTTGAAGAGGACTGGCCCCAGGACTGATCCTGAGGTACCCTCTTGTGACTTGCATCTCTTATGACTGTATACCATTTACCACCACTCTCTGTTTTCTGCCCGTCAACCAGTTTGCCACCCAGTTGACCAACTTCTGACCCACCCGAGCCTACCCAGCTTATTTATCAATCTTCTATGTGGAACAGTGTCAAAGCTTTGCTGAAGTCAAGGTAGGCAACATCAACTGCTCCCCTTGGTCCACCACTCTGGTTACCCAGTCAAAGAAATCTATGAGATTAGTTTGACAGGACCTTCCTTTGTAAATCCATGCTGTCTTGGATCCTGTGCCCCTATGGATTCCAGGTGTTGCACTATCCTCTCCTTAAGAGTGCCTCCATAATCTTGCCCACTACAGAGGTAAGACTGACCAGTCTGTAGTTCCCCGCCTCCTCCCTGCTACCACTCTTGTGGAGCGGGATCACATAAACCCTTCTCCAGTCTTCTGGGACCTCTCCTGTGCTCGAGACTCACTAAACAATTCTGCTAATGGCTCTGCTAGTTCCTCCTTTAGCTCCTTAAGTACCCTGGGATGTATGCCATCAGGTCCCATTGCCTTATCCACCCTGAGCTTAACAAGCTCTTGTAGGACCCTTTCTTTTGTGAAGGGAGTAGTGCTCACCTCCCTTCCTCCTGTGTCCATGATGCTGAGCTGTGGGCCCTGCCCTACCTTCTCTTCAGTAAATACTGAGCAAAAGTATCTATTTAGGATAGATGCCTTTACAGGGTCCTCCTCCTCACATGCTCCCTTTTCTCCATTAAGCTTAGCAATACCCCCCTCTGGACTTTCTCCTTTCACTAATGTATCTATAGAAAGTCTTGTCACCTTCTTTTACTGTTCGTACAATAATAACACAAACAGTAACAGAAATGCAAATGCAAAAGTTAATGAAAACAGAAATGGTAATGCAAACGGGCAATGTAAACACTCACAGCAACAGAAACACAAATGGTAATGAAAATGCAAATGTTAATGCAAATGCTAATGCCAACGGAAATGCAAATGGTAATGAAAACGGAAATGGCAACACAAACACAAACAGAAATGCAAACAGTAACAGCAATGGTGATGCAAAAGGAAACTGTAACGCAATCGACAACAGAAATGCTACAGAAAACACTGATGCTAAGGTCAATAGAAATGCAAACTGTGATGAACACGCAAACAGTAATGGTAACAGTGTTGGAAATGCAAACGGTTATGGTAACACAAACGGTGATGACAAAGGGAACACTAACAGAAATGGAAACACAAACACAAGCACGTACTGAAACGTAAATGGCAATGTGCATGGTCACCGTAACTCAATTGGAAATGCAAATGCTTAAGGCAACACAAACAATGACACCAAAGGAAACCGAAATGCAAATGGAAATGCAAAAGCCAGCATGTACGCAAACGCAAATGGTAATGCGCATGGTCACGGTAATGCAATTGGAAATGCAAGCATGTACGGTAACAACAACGATAATGCCAAAGGAAACACAAATGCAAACGGAAACGCAAACAGAAATGCATAAACAAATGGTAATTCACATGGTGACGAAAAAGGAAACACAAACAAAGCAGTAATGGAAACGTAAATGGCAGCAGTAATGCAAATGCAAGTGCAAACACAAACTCAAAGGGTAACGCACATGGTGACGTACATGGAAATGCTAATGCTACTGCAAATCGTAACAAAAATGCAAGTGGAAACATTGACTGAAACAGTAAAGCAAACGCACCCACTTTGTTTACCAAAAAGGTGCATTCAGAAGCACAGTGAATACAAGGAATGTATTCATAGTAATGGCCCTTGGAGCAGAAAATGAACACTAGGAATACTAAATTGCTTATATGTCAGGAACTGTATGACACAGGAAAAAAATGTATATTCCATACGATTTATGACTTTCCCAGCCAGTTTTGTACCTAGCCCCCTTGTGGAGGGGCTAAGCATTTTTCAGACGAAAAGTCTGTATCTCGAAGCATTTCCGAAATACGGGCCCCGAAGGCGGCAGACTCCGTAATGTTAGTCTATGGAAAAAAGTGTAAACTTCGGATAACCCTATCTTTGCATCCCTGTAATATTTTGTCACCAAACCCCCAAAAGGCACATCTGTGGGATGTTGGCTTTCTTCCTTCCAAATTTCAGCCAAAAATACCAAGCTGTTCTTTTGTAGCAGGGTGGCAAAGAATTCCTATTATTTTGGCCATAGTGTTGCAAAGTAGTGTCACAGATCAAGACATTTTTGCAAAAAAAATCATGAAAGTATAGAAAGTGCAACACTACTTTGTGACACTACAGGTTTACAAGAATTTCAAAAATATATTTATGGGGTGTTTAACCCCCCAACAAAGACATGGCTAGCATTCTCATGGTCCGACTAGGTGAACACAAAAAGAATTGTGTCCCAAGAGGGTCCCAATTTAAAATGCCAAGCATTTCTGTGACCACCAACTGAAAAACAAATTGCTGACTCACTGACTCTAGGGGTCATTTGCGACAATAAAAACTATATTTGCGACACTGTCTAACTTTTTGTTAACTTTCCGCATTTTCTATAATGGGTACTGAGGTACTAAAGGCTGAGGTACTAAATGAGTACTTCACCTCAGTTTTCACCAGGGAAAATGGGGGTGCTGCATCATACATGGGAGGAGACAGAGATACTGAGGAGGAGGGGACCCTTACTGATCGGCAGGTCTGGGGAGAGGGGGAGGCATCACTGGCAGGTGGGGGAAGGGCTAAGCAGGGAGAAGGGGTACCGGAAGTGGAAATCACAGCAGAGAGAGTGAGGGAAGCCCTCAGCTCCCTTAAGACAGAGAAAGCACCGGGACCGGATAAATTACATCCCAGAGTGCTGAAGGAACTTGCAGATGTCCTGGCAAAACCCCTGGCAGAGCTTTTCACCATCTCTCTGAGGACAGGGTGGGTGCCCCAAGACTTGAAGGTGGCGCATATAGTGCCTATCCACAAGGGGGGATCAAGGGAGGTGGCAGGGAACTACAGGTCTGTCAGCCTGACATCGGTGGTGGGCAAGGTGATGGAGGGCATTGTCAAGGAGAGGCTAGGGGGGGACCTGGATAAGTCAGGGTGCCTGGACGATAGACAGCATGGATTCATCCTGGGGAAATCGTGTCAGACAAACCTTGTGGAGTTCTGTGACTGGGTGACAAGTGCCTTGGACCAGGGTAGACCAGTGGATGTCCTCTTTCTAGACTTCAGCAAGGCATTTGACTCTGTTCCTCACGTGGGTCTGTTGGATAAGCTGGGAGAAATGGGGGTGGGGAACCAGATTATCAGATGGATAGGCAATTGGCTCCAGGACCGGACCCAGAGGGTCGTAGTTGGTGGGATAGTCTCATCCCCAAGGAGGGTCATTAGTGGGGTCCCACAGGGATCAGTCCTTGGGCCCCTTCTGTTCAACACCTACGTATCTGGCATAAGGACAGGAGTCAGGAGTGAGATAAGACTCTTTGCAGATGACTCGAAACTGGGGGCAGTGGTAGATGGGGAGGAGGGGAGGGTGGCCCTACAGGGGGACCTGGAGGCTCTGGAAAGATGGTCTAGAAAGTGGAAGCTGAGGTTCAATGCAGGGAAATGCAAGGTACTCCACCTGGGGGCCAGAAACCCAGGCCAAGTGTACACCCTGGGGGGGGAAATGCTACAAGTCTCGATGGCTGAGAGGGACCTGGTGGTGGTGGTGGATGTCAAGATGAACAACTCTGAGACTTGTGAGGAGGAAGCAGCCAAGGCCAACAGGATGCTGGGATGCATCACTAGGTGGATCACCTCCAGAAGGAGGAAGTGATACTCCCTCTGTAAAACTGCTTGGTGAGCCACCTTGAGTACTGTGTGCAGTTTTGGAGGCCACACTTAAAGCAGGACATTAACCTCCTGCAGAGGGTCCAGAGGAGGGCAACCAAAATGATTTGGGGCTTGGGGACAGAACCTATGAGAGAGCTCGAAGAGCTAAATATGTACACATTGGAAGAGAGAAGGGACCGGGGGACATGATAGGGTCTTTAGGTACATGAAGAGGATAAATAGGGAGGAACAGTCGGGGTGCTTGAAGGAAGGAGGAAGGGGCCACTAGAGGGCATGGGTGGAAGCTGGAGGGGACAATTCAGGGAGAAAGGAGGAGGTGCTACTTCACTGAGAGGGTGGTGGAGCCATGGAATGCACTGCCTAGGGGCTAGTGGAGGCAGAGACAGTGGAGGGTTCAAGAGGGTTGGACAGGTACAGGGAAGGGTTCTGGAAGCAAAATCCAATGCAGCAAGAATATCCAAAACTGGGAAGGGAGAAGCCAGAGTAGGTGAGAGGGACAGCAAGGTCAGCACCCAGGCTGGGGACTGACCAAACGAGCAGACACGAAAGACCATTAGGCCTATTGTGCTGGCATTTTAGTATGTTAGTATGTTAGTAAAATTGTATTTTGAATAACTTTTGAACCGTTTAATATATTTTCACAAAATCTTCGAAAGGCACATCAGAGACCCCGGCTGCATATTCCCTGAGGGTTTTGGACCAGTCATGCAAACCGTATGACCTGTAGATGAGAGCAAAGAATGTGCAAAAAAGCGAGATCCAGAGACCTATAGTTCTGCTCCATATTTGCCAAATTTCAGCCAAATCTGTCATAGGGTGGAAAAGTTATTAAGCTGACAAATTTCACTCTTTAACCTTAAATGGGGTACTTAACCCTAACTATAGTGTCACTATCGTGCCACTATAATATATTATAGTGGTGCAGTCACACCACTATAGTTAGGATTCAGCTATCACTTACATACTAAAATCAAAAGTTTGGGCGTTAATAACTTTGGACCCATTCAACGGATTTGCCTGAAATTTGGAATGTGCAGTGGGGCATGGAAGATCTCTTGATCTGCCAAATTGAGTTTCGGTTGTACATATGAGCTTTGCAGATGAAAACGCTGAAAAATGCAAAATTATCCATTTTTAGGGCAGCTTTTGGGATTTTGGATGTGGCCCTGCATGGTCATTGTGTGGTGTGCCACTCTGCAACATGGCTCATTTGAAAGAGCTTCACTGACCGAATATGCCGCTTTTCATTTGGTGAAAAAGTATTTAGGCATTCAAAAGTTATAGCATTTTTAATTTCCCATTATAAGTCAATGGAAAAATGTATATGGTTACTTTGTGAATAAAGAATGTGGTTTTGGCCATCTGGTCCCTCCTCATGATCAAAGAATTTTGAGGCTCACAGTCAAAGATTCTTTGATCCTGAGGAAGGGATTAGATGGCCAGATTTGGAGGGACCAGATAGTCCAATTTTAACAACTTTTAAAATTAAATATCTCAGAAACAGTTTGGTCTTTTAACTTGAAATTTGGAGGGTGTTGAGGGGATGTCCCGTAAATGTGAATTATGGTGCTCAGCTGTCAGAAAATACATTCATTGTGGAGATATGGTGTGGTGCAGTTTACATTTTGTGAACAGCGTTTTGCTTTGTGGTAGTGGCTTGAAATTTATAGGGTAGCTAGCCTTACTGCTACGGACGTACTTTTCAGTCGTTAGGTGTGTAAAATGTAAACAGGTGCAGAATTCTGCTACTCTGACCAATGAAAATCTCAAACTTTAAAATGTTATATCTCAGACATGGTTTGGTCTTTTAAATTGAAATTTGTAGGGTGTTGAGGGGATCTCCTGTACATGTGAATTATGGCATACGGGTGTTAGAAAACTCGGTTGCTGCAAAGATATTGCATGACACATTTACATTTTGCATATAGCGTTTTGCATTGTGATAGGCACTTTTAATGTTAAACCTCACATTTTGCACGTTAATAACTTTGCAACCATTCAATGGATTTGCACAAAATTTAGAACACACAGTTTGGTTGGCAGATCTCTTGATTTGCTAAATTTTATTTCAGTCGGACATACAGTTTTTGCTCAATGAAGTGCCAAAAAATGCACTTTTCGCCACTATTGTGCATTTATTGGGCTTTTGGTGCCGCTATCTTGCAAACAAAGCGAGATACAGACTTTTGGCTAAAAATGGCATAGGTCACCTTTAGGTGATCTAGCCATTGGAAAAAGACTTGACATTGTAGAGTCAGCCTGCAGTGGAATTTTGTTTGTACGTTGCACGGGTCATGAGATATTGTGAAAGTACTGTCACAAGGGTTGAAAGAGTGCCTGTCCAGTGCTTTTTGATGCCCATAGCTCAGAAACGATGTGAGATATGGGTATGGTCCATGATTGTGACATAATCTTCTTGCTATCATGGTTACAATGAAACTTGAATTGTTTTTTCTAGCTGTTATGGTTCCCAATATATGGACACATTACTGTTACAAGCATTTGGTAGCCAGTAGGAATGCTGCATGGCTCTGTAGCTATGCGTACGTGGCAGCGCAAGTCCAGAGGGTCCACGCTCACTCCGATGTATTTTTTTATGCAGAAATGGGCAAGTTGGT
Organism: Neoceratodus forsteri; assembly: GCA_016271365.2. Lineage (NCBI taxonomy): Eukaryota > Metazoa > Chordata > Ceratodontiformes > Ceratodontidae > Neoceratodus > Neoceratodus forsteri. Next base: position 196,267,525 of record JADMNL010000022.1, on the reverse strand, counting down.
AGGAGCATGGGGCCCTCTCCCACCAGAGTAGTTATTATTATGGTAGCATGGTAGTGCTACCATAGTTAGGGGTTGAGTAGCCCTTTTAAGGTTAAAGGGTGAAACTTTGCACCTTAATAACTTTGCCACAGTTCAATGGATTTGCCTGAAATTTGCAGGCTTGGGGTGTAACTGTAGATCTTGGGATCTGTCAACTTTCATACTGGTCGGATATACGGCTACGGAGTTATTAAGCGACATCCGTGTGCATATTTACATTTTTTTGTGGATTCTTTGCTCATGCCTACAGGTCATATGGTTTGCATGACCAGTCCAAATACTTCAGGAAATGTGCAGACAGGGTCCCCGATGTGCCTTTTGAAGATTTCATGAAAAAATATTAAACGGCACAAAAGTTATTCAAAAAACAAGTTACCATTATAAGTCAAGGGGAAAAGTTAACAAAAAGCTAAATACTTTCGCAAATGCACTTTTTAGTGTCAGAAAAATCCCTAGTAGTGTCATGAGTCAGCCATTTTTTTTTTCAGTTACTGATCACAGAAATGCTTGGCTTTTAAAATTGGGACCATCTAGGGACATAATTATTTTTGTGTTTACCTATTCGAGCCCTGAGGATGCTAGCCATGTCTTTATTTTGGGGTTAAACACCCCAGAAATATGTTTTTCAAATTTCTGGAAAAAGTAGTGTTGCACTCACGACACTTTCACAAATTTTGTGAAAGCTTTCACAAATCACGACACTACTTTTCCAGACTATGGCCAAAATGACAGGAGTTCTTTGCCACCCTGCTGCAAAAGAACAGTTTGGTCTTTTGAGCTGGACTTTGGAGGGAAGGCAGCCAACATCTCACAGATGTGTCTTTTGGTGCATTGGTGAAAAAATATTGCACAGATGCAAAGTTACGTTACTCCAAAGTTGATGTTTTTTCCCATAGACTAACATGGTGGCGTACGCCGCGCCTTTCGGGCTCATATCTCGAAAACGATGCGAGAGATGGAATTTTCATCATGACAATGCATAACCCTATGGGCTACTCATTCAACAAAAATGTAACCAGGAAAATCATGAATCATGTGAAATTTTTTTTCCAACGTCGTATGGTTACTGAGATATAAGCAACTTAATATTCCAACACCTCATTTTCGGCTCGAGGGCCCATTATTACAGTATGCATATAGAGAACAGTGGATGGGCAAGTATGCACAACCGGTGTGTTGTGCCACTGAGGGGTTCTGATTCCCTATGACCTCGAGAGCGAAGCTCGAGAGGTCCGTGGGAATCAGAACCCCTCAGTGGCACAGCACACCAGTTGGGCATAACATTGCCCATCCATTATTTTTTATAGTGTATGGTGCCCCTATGATAAATTAAGTGAGCATTTTATTTTTTTTACGCAGTAAAAGGAATTCGTTCTACTATGTTTTAATCTGTTATTCGTCAGGTTGCTACGGTTAGCACAGTGGTTGTTAGGGACTAAGCGTCCCTACATCTGTAGCGCGGTCTGTCATTGGCTGTCAGTTCCCTTTAGGCAGGGATTCCAGGAAAAAAACATGGCAGACGTATCTCTCGCTAAGCGTGAGTGAAATGATTCACCTGTTAATGTGAGTAGTTTTAAATATCTGGTTGATCCTGCATTTTTTTGTAATAGTTTAAAGTATCTGGTCAATCTTGCCTTTTTTCGTGGTGTCCTGTTCGTCGTCGGATCGGTGGATGATCGTGCCGCTGGCTCCGAGTTTTTCTGTGTCTGGTATAGTTTTAAAATGAGCTGAGCATGTGCAGCCTCTAGAGGCTTTCAAAATGTTGTTGTAGTACAGTGTGGTACAATCACGTTCCATGACCTTTTGAACTGTAATACTACAACATTTTGAAAGTCACTAAATTCCATACACAACAAGCCCTCACCATACACTATACATTCTTTGTACACACTGTGTTTCTCTATGCAGCTGTTGGGGAAAAACAGGGTATTCGCTTCTGTTAATGTTACAGTTACTGTTTCCACTTGCATTTACGTAGTCATGTGCATTACCATTACCGTGTACATCACTATGTGCATTACCCTCTACATTCTTGTTTGCACTTGCATTTGTGTTACTGTTACCATTTGTATTTCCACTACTGTTTGTGTCTGCATTTAGCTTTGTGTCACCATGTGCATTGCCATTTGTGTTTACGGCAGCCCTTTCGTTTGCGTTTGTCTTTCGTTTTGCATCTTCATTGCTGTTACTGTTACCATTTATGTTTCCTATTGCATTACTGTGTCCATGTGCATTATGGTTTGTGTTTCCATATGTGCTTGTGTTTCCTTTTGTGTTTCTGTTTCCTTTGACATTCTACATTGCACGAGAAGAAGATGGCGGCGGTGTATGTGAGCTGCCTGAGCTGTGTCCGTTTCTCTGAGCTCTAAAGATGTTTTAAATAATTTTTTTTAGTTTGTTTTGATTTTGTTTTTATTTACACTGTCCGTTCTGTCCACTTATTTGTCTGTGTTTGTGCTGGAGCAAGTCTTGCATTACAGCATCACGGTCACGATAGTGGCCGATATTAACTTTCAGCTTTTCGGTGCTTTTAACATATTCTCCCAAGAAAACCATGGGTATTGTGAGGCAGCTCCAGGATCTTCTGTGGACTTTGGAGGGAAGTTTTGCAATTTTGGAGTTTAGCACACTCCCTCAGGAAATTGTGGATATTGTGGGGCAGCCCTGAACTCGGTGGACTTTGGAGGGGAGTTTGTGCCTCAGAGCCCTGTGATTCTCTCTGTTGGTGCTTTTTAGTGCACTCTTTGAAGAAATTGTGGATGCGGTGGAGTGCCTTGGAATTCAGAGGGGAGTTTGCGACTTCGGAGTTTTGTGGTTTCTAGAAACATATCCCTGGGACTGTGGATTTTGGTCTGTGAGTGGAATCCTTTTTTATCTGCTTCTTATTGAGGTGGGAGCATATTGAAATATCAGTGTTAGAAGTGGGTTTTTGCTGCTTGCCTGGAATTATTATTGGGGAGGTGAGAATGCCTGGAGTCCAGGGGCAGTAAATGGAAGATTTTTTGATTTCCACTTGGATGTGTTGAGATTACTTGCTTGGCGTACTGAGGATGGAACGAAGCATCTTCTCCCCCTGAACTTTTAGGTAGATGCTCCTTTACTCTTGGTGTGGATGATTTACAGGGTTTTGGGCTGTTTGGGGAGGAGCTGCAGGGATTTGAACCAGAGGGCTCTTTTCCCTGTGGTTGTTGGTGGGGGGACCTCAGTGGCTGGTGGGTGGCTGGGGTTATGGATTCCCCTCCTCGAGCAGCCTGCTACCCTTGTGAGTTTTACACTCCTGTGGGGGGGAATTGCATTCTGCCATTTGGGCCATGGCTCCTGAGTAGGGATCGTGGCTGAATTTTGGGTTGTGCTTTTGTGGGAACTTCTGGGGGCCATATGGTGGTGGTGATCCCTTTTAAGGGGGTTCCTAAGGTTTCTGTGGGGATGAAGCAATTGCTTCCCTCCCAGGGCCCTATTACTGAACACAGCCTCTCAGCTTGACCCTGACTTTGGTGTCTTGGCCTGTGTATTGGAGTGTTTCCTGGAAAGGACTGAAGAAAAACTGGTCTCTGGGAGGAATTTTTTGGAGACTAGATTAGGAGGGGTTGAGAGCCCCTCTTGCTACCTCTAAAGGTTCTTTTGTTTGAAAATCCTGATTTGTTTCTAGATGCAGCTTTAGCAAGACTATAGCGAGACTTGCATTTCTTGATTTTGCCCTAGAGTTGAGGGAGGGTGAGAGCCTCTCTTCCTCCAAATACGTAGAATGTTCTGGACATTCTTGGACATTTGTTTATTTGGACATTATTTATTTGGATATTTTTATTTTGTTTGTTTGATCTAATTTGTTTTTATATTTTATTTGGTTTAATTTGGGTTGTTCATATTTTTGTTTTGTTGGGTTTAGTTGTGTGGGCGTGGGGCTTTTAATATGTGAAGAGGGCCTGCCACCATAGTTGTACACTATTCGTCCTCCGCTCTTCACGCCCTCCACCCTTTCTCCCCCTTGCCATTACAGTTGACAACTTACCAGTGCTGTAGAGTGCTGGGGATTGTGTGGAGAGGGAGGAAGGGTTTTGGGGATAGCGAACAATGGAGGACAAATGAGCGGGTACATCGTATTGGAGTAGTGAAAACCAGAAGACACCCTGGGGCAAAATGAATTCTGCATCAAGGTCATTCTTGCCTGGTTTCCATACCCAAAGACACCACTACTATTGATGGTACTGGGCAAGTGGTCTGTACCACTCCTGAGACCCGTTCAACCCGGGCAGTGTTGTTCAATGCCAAATCCATAAGAAATAAGACTGCAGTTATTGCAGATCTTGTGGAGTCTGTGGATCTGGCTTGCATTACCAAAACCTGGCTGGACAAAAATGCTGGTCCACTTTTGGAGGCAGCAGTTACAGCTGGGTACTCGGTGTTACACCACCCGAGGCTGGACCACGGAGGGGGTTGCAGTCTGTTTCAAGACTGAACTGGGCCTCACAAGTGTTCCAGTTGAGGGGGCTGAGTCCTTTGAGTGTACTGTAGTAGCAGGTGTGGGTTGTAGAATTGTTCTCATTTACCATCCACCAGGTGATGAGAAACATTTTCTACAGGAAGTAGCTGATTTCATCATTGACATGGCATTTGAGTCATCCAGGCTGATGGTCCTAGGTGACTTCAATGCCTGGGTCAATGATGAACTCTCGCAGTTTGGACAACACTTCCTCCAATTAATGACATCTTTGGGCCTCACACACGTGGTTACTTCCACCACTCATAAGAGTGGTCACTCCTTGGACTTGGTTTTCCTCCTGGTAATTGAGGCCTCTGATGTGGGGGTGGAACCCATCAGTTGGTCTGATCATTACACTGTGGGGTTCAGTTTTTGCACCTTCCCTTGTAGGCCTACTCCTGTGGAGGTGGTTAGGTACCGCTCTTTGTGAGATGTTAGTTCTATGGGCCTGGCAGTGATGCTTGACCTATCAGAGTTTTCTGGAGTGAGCGATGATCCAGATGCCTTGGTGTTGGCTTATTAATAGGGTCATCTCCTCAGCTCTTGATCAAATTGCTCCTGTCCGCATTCATCCTCTCCCCCTTTGACCTCGTTCTCCATGGTTTAATGGGACTTGGAGGGAGATGCAGTGACAAGGATGAAGGTTAGAGTGTCATTGGTGGAGAACTGCCCTTGATGCTTACTATCTTAGACTGATGGAACACTATCAACTCTATCATTCTGCAATCTCTCACAAGAAGGCAGAGTTCCTGCCCAGAGAGATTGTGGTTGCTCAGAACCGACCAGCTCAGCTTTTTTGAACTGTTGAGAGACTGTGCAACCCAGCCTGTCTTCAGGTTCGGAAAGCCTTTTCACAAATAGTGTGATGAGCTTGCTCTCTTCTTTGCAAATAATGTGGCTGACATCAGGACAGAGCTCCAGCCTGCTTCCCATATGGGAGAAGCTACTGATCTGCATTTGGTCACATCCTCCGGTCACTCCTGGAGTTCCTTTGACCGGCCTGAGTTCATTGATGTCATGAGGATTGCACATAGTATGCATCCTACTTGCTGTAGTTGGATCCAGGTGTGACTTCCCTGATAAAGGGTTATCTTGATATCATTGACCCTGTCACAGTACAGTTAGTCTGGTGCTCCTTGGATATGGGTGAGTTTCCTAGCTCCCTGAAGGAGGTGGTTGTGACACCCCTCCTGAAGAAAGCTTCCTTCAACCCAGGCTGCTTTGTTAACTACAGACCGATCTCTAATCTCCCCTTAGTTGGGAAGATTATTGAGAAAGTAGTGGCTGCACAATTGGAAAACCATTTACCCATCCCCGACATCTATAAACCGCTCCAGTCTGGTTTTTGAAAGAGGCTTAGGTCCGAGACAGCAATGGTTCAGGTGCTCAATGATTTCCTGATGGCTAGAGATCAGAAGAATCATTTCATCCTCATTCTTCTTGATCTCTCATCAGTCTTTGGCACTGTGGACCATGGGGTACTTCTCACACACACCTAGAGTTCATCTGTGGCCTGTTAGGTACAGTCCTCAGATGGTTTAGATCTTTCCTCACTAACAGAACTCATTGAGTGGGGTAGGGAAAAAATTCTTCTTGCCTAGTCTCTCTGTCATGCGGAGTTCCCCAGGGCTTGGTGTTGTCCCTCAAGTTGTTTGCAGCGTATATGCTTCCCCTCGGAGACATTGTAAGAAGGTATGGGATGAGCTTTCACTGCTATGCAGATGATACCCAGCTGTACCTCTTTTTGCACCTGACCAGGATCGAGCTCTCTCAGTCTTTAATAGCTGCCTCACTGAAATCCAGTGCTGGATGAATTCAAGCTGGCTGAAGTTGAACTCAGAGAAGACGGAGGTAATGGTTGAGGACACGGGTCATAGGGTAGAGGGGGTGGGAGTTGGTTTTCTCTCAGGTTTATTTCTGGGAGGTGTCCAGCTCCCCACCTCTGAATGGGTGCGGAACCTGGGGGTGATTTTTGACAGTGAGCTGACACTTCGTTTACGGGTGTCAGCAGTTGTCAAACTCTCCTTTTACCATCTTAGGAACATTGCCAGGATTAAGCACCTTGTTCCGCCACGGATTTGCCAATGTTGGTCCACGCCTTCGTGTCCTCATGCCTTGATTATTGCAACTCCCTGTATCTAGAGCTTCCTGGAGTTGATATTTGCCACTTGCAGCTGGTGCAGAAAGCTGCGGCCCGGTTATTGACAGGTATGTCTCATGCATGTCATATTTCGCCGGTGCTGTGTGATCTGCACTGGCTGCCAGTTCAGTGGCAGATCACCTTTAAAGTTGGTCTTTTGACTTACAAAGCCCTTCACGGACAAGGTCCAGACTACTTGAAAGAGCTTTTGCTTCCCTACTGCCCTAAGCAATCTCTCCACTCGGCAGATGAGGGGTTGCTAGAGATTCAGAGGGTTCCTTTAAAATCTTTGGGTGCTCATGCCTTTATGTATGCTGCTCTGACCCTCTGGAATTCTCTACCCCATCTGCTTTGTCAGTGTGTGTCCATGGAGGAATTTAAAAAGGCCCTGAAGACCTATTTGTGGTCAAAGATTTATGTTAATTAATATTGTGATTTTAGGAGCTCAGATTATTATGTATTGGTTTTATTTATTATGTTGTTAGATATTGTAAGGCACCTTGAATTTAGAAAGATGCTATATAAATAAAGCTTCATTATTATTGAAGCTTTATTTATTATTATTATTGTTGCTGTTGCTGTTACCGTTACCATTTGCGTTTACAATTGAGGTAACATGACTGTGCACATTACGGTTTGTGTTTACGTACACGTTTGCATTCACATTTACATTTCTGTTTCCTTTGGCGTTATTGTTCATGTTAACTTTACCATTTGCATTTACAATTGCTGTACCGAGCCCGTGCGCGTTATGGTTCGCTTTTATGTGCACGCTTCCATTCGCATTTTCATTTATGTTCCCTTTTGCGTTCTTTTTGCTGTAACACTTAACATTTGCATTTACAATTCCAGAGCCATCACTGTGCTCGTTACCACTTGTGTTTTCATATGTGCTTGCGTGTCCATGTCCGTTTGCGTCAGTGTTCGCTTTGCTGTCACTTTTCGCTTGCATTTCTATTAATGTTTGCTTTACCATTTACATTTGCTTTACCATGTACATAACCATTGCTGCTTGCGTTTGCATTGCAGTTCCTGTTACTATGTAACAAGACATCACGTGGTGGGAGTGTGGGGCCCACCGCCACCACATTCCATTCACTATTTATCATCCTCATTCTCAAAAAGAAGGGAAATTAGAGGCAAAAACTCAATTTAATGCATCAGTTAGGGTTATTCCACAGTGACAAAAGTGAGGAGATTCGGTGTTAGGGTTGAAAGCCCTCCTAGGACCCTCCCAGCCCACCCCAACTGGCATCGGGTGCTGCTAGTCATCGGTCCCAACTCTCACCCCATTCTTCTATATCTCTGCTTGTTTACACATGTGATGGGGTGTGAGTTAAGGCTGATGACCCCAATATGCATCCTGATGCCGTTGGGAGGGTGGGCTGGGGCCCAAGGGGCTTTCAACCCTAACACCGAATCTTCTCACTTTTGTCACTGTGGAACACCCCTAACTGATGCATTAAACAGAGATTTTGCCTCTAATTTACACATATCTATCTATCTATATATATATTAGCCCAGATATTCAAAAGGGTTGCTCCATGCGCAATAGGGTTGCGCCTGCTCAAGTCCGAACTTGCTCCATTCTGCCATATTCAGCAGTAGGCAGTTGCACCACAGAAAACATGCTGAGCAACAGCGCAATGCAAATGAATGTATGCTGAACTGGAGGGGGAGGAACCATGCATAAACTGCACAGCCCGATATTCAGCAGGGCTGTGCAGAGTTGTTCAGGCGCAACCCCCAACCTGTGCCTGCACAACTGTGAGCCAAAAAAATAGCCTAAGTTGAGGGCCACCAACAGGTGAGCTGCTGCATTGCAGGGCGCAACACAACAGCTGCCACCTGTGGCTGTCCCCCAACCCAGTCCCTGTGCCCCCCTCTGCAGCCCGATCGTGGGCAGCCAACTGTAAATCCCCACCACCCCCACTGGCCCAATCGTAGGCATAGTTTAATCCCCCCACCAGCCCGATCGCGGGCAGCAATGTGGCTCCCCGAACATATCCCTGGTGATCCAGTGGACGAAAAGCCCGATCACGGGCAGTAGTTGTTAGAACCCCCTCCACCCTATATTCATCCCTGGTGGTCCAGTGGACGAAAAGCCCGATCACGGACGGTGTTTGTCTAATAACACCCCTCCTTCCGAATTCATCCCTGGTGGTCCAGTGGACGAAAAGCCTGATCACAGGCAGTAGTCATTTAAGAACCCCGAACATAGCCCTGGTGGCTGGTGTCCACCACCCACCCACCCATGAAGCCCCACCACCCCTCTCCCCGGCGGCGGCGGGCGGCAGCATCCACCAGCCTGCCACCCGCCGCCCACCGACTGACTGCCGGTGGGGACTCTGCGCCATGGTGCAGAGCAAGAGCCAATGGTGTGCAGCCATCCGTATGTACAGTCCAGATTTGTGAATGAATACATTCATTCATTTACAAAACTGGACTGTCTTGTATATGGGCTGCACACCATTGGCTCTTGCTCCTGTGAACAGCCTGCCGACAGTCAGTCGGCAAATGAATGGACGGCAGGCGGTGGATGCTGCCACCCGCCAGCTGCCGGAGGGAGCGGGTGGTGGGGCTTCATGGGTGGGTGGGTGGGGGGGGGACACTAGCCACCAAGGCTATGTTTGGGGGTTCCTGAATGACTACCACCCGCGATCGGGCTTTACGGTCCACTGGACCACCAGGGATGAATTCGGATGGAGGGGGGGTTATTAGACAACCACTGCCCGCGATCGGGCTTTTCGGTCCACTGGACCACCAGGGATATGTTTGGTGGGGGAGCCACATTGCTGCCCGCGATCAGGCTGGTGGGGGGTGGTGGGGATTGTACACTGTTTCTCCCACGATCGGGCTGCAGGGGGCATCGGTCCCTGACAGCTGCTGCCTGGCAGGGCGCCAGGCGCAAGTCCTTGGGGATCAGCGCACCTTTCATGCTAATAGCATGCAAATGGGGCCATAATCAGATGCAAATGCCCCCCCATGCCTTGCATGAATTATGGCTCCATTTGCATGTCACCTTTGAATATGGATTTTTATGGCGCATGTGGTACTGCGCCACCGCAAGTTGAATGCTCCACTTGACCACTCGTGGTGCAAGTACTCACTGCGCCATGCACAGTGGCTGGGGCTGAGTGATATTCAAAGGAGTTGCTCAAGGGCACAACTCCTTTGAATACGCTCTGGACACACCCCTGTGCAACTATTTGTGCAGCGCAAGGGCTTGCGCCACAAAATAGCACAGTTTGAATATCCAGCCCATTATATATATATATATATATATATATATATATATACTGTGCTACCATAGTTAGGGTTGAGTACCCCTTTTAAGGTAAAATGGTGAAATTTTGCATCTTATTAACTTTGCCACTGTTCAATGGATTTGCCAGAAATTTGGCAGGCACAGGGAGTAACCAGAGATCTTGGGATCTGGCAACTTTCGTACTGGTTGGATACATGGCTGTGGAGTTATTAAGCTACATTCATGCAGGCACTTACTTTTTTTGCAAATTCTTTGCTTGCGCCTACAGGTCACATGGTTTATGTAACTGGTCCAAAACTTCACGGAACTTGCAGCCGGGGTCCCTGATGTGCCTTTTGAAGATTTCAAGAAAAAATATTTAACGGTTCAAAAGTTATTCAAAAAATAATTTCACATTATAAGTCAATGGGAAAAGTTAACAAAAAGTTTGAAAGTGTTGCAAATGCACTTTTTAGTGTTGCAAATGGCCCTAGTAGTGTCGCAAATCCACCATTTTGTTTTCAGTTACTGATCACAGAAATGCTTGAGGATGCTAGTCATGTCTTTATTTTGGGGTTAAACACCCCAGAAATATGTTTTTCAAATTTGTGAGAAAAGTAGTGTTGCAAAATAGTGTCGCACTTGTGACCCTTTTCACAAATTTTTGCGAAAGGTGTAGCAAATCACGACACTACTTTTCTAGACTATGGCCAAAATGACAGGAGTTCTTTGCCACCCTGCTGCAAAACAACGGTTTGATCTTTTGGGCTGAAATTTAGAGGGAAGACAGCCAACATCTCACAGATTTACTTTTTGGTGGTTTGGTGACAAAATATTGCAAAGATGCAAAGTTACAGTACTCCAAAGTTGACTTTTTTTCCCCATAGACTAACATGATGGCATCCGTCACGCCTTTCGGGGCTCGTATCTCGGAAATGGTGCAAGACACAGAATTTACGTCACAACAGTGAAAACCTAGCCAGAAAACTCATGAATCATGTGAAATTTAATTTTTTTTTCTACGTTGTATGGTTACTGAGATATTACCATTTTAGTATTACAACTGCTCGTTTTCTGCTCGAGGCCCATTATTATGCATACATTCTTTGTTTTCACTGTGTTTCTCAATGGAGCTTTTGGGGTAAAATATGGTGTGTGCTCCAGTTACTGTTACACACAGGCTTTACACTTGTGTTTCTGTGCCCGTTTGCATTAGAGTTCCCGTGTATGCCACCATGTGCGTTACTCTTTGCATTTCCATTTGCACTTACATTTGCATTACTGTTACCATTTCTGTCTCCACTACTGTTTGTGTTTTGCTTAGCGTCACTGTGCACATTACCATTTCTGTGGGGGGCTGCCCTTCCATTTCTGTTTGCGTTTGTCTTTCTTTTTGCGCCATTGTTGTTCTTACCGTTACCATTTGTGTTTCCAATTGCGTTCCTGTGCCCATGTACATTACGGTTTGCATTTCCATACATGCTTGCATTTGTGTTTCTGTTTCCTTTGGCATTATTGTTGCTGTTACTGTTACCATTTCCATTTAGAATTGCGGTACCATGACCGTGTGCATAATGGTTTGCGTTTCTGTATGCGCTTGTGTTTACGGTTGCGGTCCTGTTTCCTTTCATGTTAATTTTGCTGTCACAGTTATCATTTGTGTTTACAATAGTGGTACCATGACTGTGCGCATTACCAGTTGTGTTTACGTATGCTTGCGTGTCTCTGTTTGTGTCACTTTTTGCTTTGGTGTCACTTTGCACCTGTGTTTCTATTAACGCTTGCTTTACAATTTATGTTTGCATCACCACATGCATAACCATTACCACTTGTGTTTGCGTTGCTGTTACTATTACTATGTCACAAAAAATCACGTGTTCGGTCCCTGCACTCCCACCACCACATTCCATTCACTATTTATAGTCCTCATCCTCAAAAAGAAGGGAAATTAGAGGCAAAAAACTCAGTTTAATGCATCAGTAAGGGTTGTTCCACAGTGACAAAAGTGAGAAAATTCAGTGTTAGGGTTGAAACCCCCCTTGCACCTCCTCAGCCCACCCCACCCAACCAGCATCGGGGTGTGTGTTGGGGTGATCGGTCCTAACTCTCACCTCATTCTCCTATGCCTCAGCTTTTTCACACATGTAATGAGGTGAGAGTTAGGGCCGATGACCCCAACACACACCCCAATGCCAGTTGGGTGGGGTGGGCTGAGGGAGTGAAAGGGAGGTTTTCAACCCTAACACCGAATCTCCTCACTTTTGTTAACATGGAATAACCCTGAGTTTTTTGCATCTAATATATATATGTATATATATATATATATATACACTATCTCTCTATGTGTCCTGCCCTCTCACTCTCCTCTCCCTCCCTGCCCTCCCATCTCCCCACTTTTTCTCCCCACTGTCATCCTTACTTTTTGTCCCTTACTATCCTAGCTGCTACCTGACACTGCCAGGTAGCTCTCCCCTTCCTTGATCTGGCTCCTAATTGGTGCTCAAAGGTATTTGTAGTCCTAGATTGAACAAATAAATAGAATAAATATATATGTATATTCTATGCAAAAAAACTTCATTAATGCATCAGTTAGGGTTAATCTACAGTGAAAAAAGCAAGGAAATTCTACATTAGGGTTCCTACCCCTTGTACCCAACCCCCACCCTGGCCTCACCAACAGGCATCGGGCTGTGAGTTGGAGTCATCAGCCATAACTCTCACCCCATCCCATACGTAAACAAGCTGAGGTGGTGCAGTGTAGGAGAATGGGATGAGAGTTAGGGCCGATGACTGCAATGCACAGCCCGATGCTCTGAAGTTTTTCCTGTATTTGATCAATAGATCAGCCCTCAACATAAACAATAGTGTCAACTGCATAAAAATTATGCCAGACACCACTTAATAGGTGTCCAACATCATTTGTATACGGAGTAAACAGTAAGTGCCCCAGCACCGATCCCTGGGGGACCCCTGTTTTAATAATTAGATATCCAGATTTAAGTAACAGACCGGGGGGCCAGATATTCAAAACTTAACCCCAGGCCAAAATTAGCACTGCACGGTGTGCTAAATTAGCCAGGAACCATTTGCATGTTATGTTCAAATGAATAGACTCTGGGTTAAAGTAGCTGAATATAGAATGCAAATGAAGCCATGCAAACAGGGCTAGGAGTACAGTGCAGTAATAAACCAACAAATAAGACAGCTCTGAATACAGCATCCAGGAAGTGCAAACCAAAACAGCAGACTAGTACACACAGATGTGGAGGAAGGTAAAGGTGAACTACAAGGCCAATGTGTGTGCTAGCAAAGAAGTTGAGTCACAAAAACTGCCAACAACAATGCAGGCCAAATACTGCAGAATTGTGTTATAGTTCAGCCAGGTTTGCATGGTACAAATACATTTGCACAGCTTTTGTGCTGTGTTAATATGTTTTCCTGGCACTAGGATGTTTGCCCAGGGCAAAAATTTGCTATGTTCAAAAGTGACATGCAAATGAGCCTACTTAGGCAGTCCATGGACAAACATCCATATTAGCATCTCATTATGGCTTGATTTGCATGCAGATTTCCCAGCGCTATTGGAGGAAACCACAGTTCCACCTGTAGGTCAGTCTGAAAGTACAGGAGCAGGCTGGGTCTGCTCACAGCTCCACCTGTATGTCAGTCTGGAAGAGCATGGTGGTAGCTGCAGGCTACGTTTGTACACAGCTGCATAGACTATTGTGCCCCAGGGAACTACACAGCACAGGAACAGATGGTGGAGGAGCTGCATGCAATAGTCAAACCGTAGTTCCTGCTACAGTGCATAGCAGATGCTACAGTAACAAGGTGGTCGGTAGTATGAGAAACACAGCAATGACTATAGTGTGTAGGGCCTCAGTGACTGCTGCACGCCACACAGTGACAGAACCATCTTGCAGGTGTGTTGTGACAGTGGACATTACTGTCATGTGACCCACAGACACTGTGACACTGGCAAGGGATACTCACAGTGATACACACATGGCTGGCTGTGTGTGCTGTGGTGTCTGTACAGATGTGCAATATGTGGCCCGGGGGGGGGAGTACATACTATCAGACAGGCACATTGGTGTTGGGGTATTCCCTACACTGGACCATTTGCACAGCATGGATGGTCCTAGCCTTCTGGCAGCACCCAGTATGTGGTGCAGTCTGTCCACCTGTACACCCTCCCCTCAACACACTCCATGCCCCCAGTGCTGCATGTGTGTGCTGGATTGTGTTGGTGTATCCCAGTGAGGGGACTGGAGTTGTATGCTTTATGGACACACTGCTATGGTGTCAGCTGAGCACTGGGGCACCCAATAATTCCTGGCATTGTTGGGACCAGTGCTAGATGATGGCATCATAGGAGGTGTCGTCCATGTGCAGCATGTTTCTTCCATGTCTGGTTTCTTTCTGTGTTTACTATTTACTGGGTAGGGTCAATAAACCATCACTGGCAGACCCGCGCAAACCCTGTAATTCACACTTGTGAATTACAAAGTTCCATAAACCATGGTTCTATATCATGCAAAGTCAAGCAAAGCCACGCAAAGCTGCGTAATGTTACACAAAGTTGCGCAAACTCACTGCTGCACAGTGTTAACAACCAGTAAATATAAAAAGTAAAACATGGGGAAGTCTTGGAACTCAGATTTTATGCACACTCTCAGTGTGTGATGCCAAGAGATAAACCTCTCGGTCTTCACCCTCAGGGTTTATGGGGCATCACACACCTCAGGTGTGCATAAAATCCTCATTAACCACACTTTGCCATGTATTATTCTAAATTTTATCACCTTGTTGTCTGAGTAAACTCACTGGGCCAAGGCACATCATCAGTAACCAACCAGAGCCACTACATGTGCAGCTGAGATGATACAGAGTACATTAAATACATACCATTAACAACAACACACAATTCACAATGTATAACGTAGTGTCGCATTGCAAACCATTTCTGCTGCAGGTGCTGTTTCATCTCAGTTCTATCAATGACAGTATAGTTGGCTTCTAAACAATATTACTGCATTGTATTCCACAGTTTGGCTGCCTCTGCATATGGAGTGGCCCAGGGTGTCCGACCACCCATACTGCCTCCTTACTGGCTGCATACAGCCTTCTTCCCTGTTACTTTTGTGTCCACACCCCCATCCTAGTTTTCCCAGAATTACGACTACCTTTTCCTGGGTGGTAATTTGCACCACGCAAAGTGTCGCGCAAAGTCATGCAAACACACTTTGCGCAGCGCTAATGCACTGAATATAGCATAGCGCCTGTATTCATATATGTGACCCTGCTGTCTTTGCACATTACATACATTATACCTTTGTCCAACGCTAATGCAGTTTGCCCACACTATTTGGTCTTTTGAATGCAGTGGACCCACACAAACCCAGCACAAATGGTTTACACCCAGCACAAAGTATGGAATATCTGGCACCCTGTCTGTTACTTAACTGTAACATCTACTGTAATTGTTTCATGTCATTTGTTGCAAAACTAGTATCTCCTACATGGCACCTTTCTAAAGGAGCAGTTGTGCTCAAAGATAACATTTGAATCTTAAATAAATGAATAAGCAATCCAATGAACCCTAAATAGACCATTTAGCATCTGTAATCTTCTATAAAATGTTTCAGATCAAAATCTGCATTTGATACTTTTGGTAACAAGAGTGTAACTCCTTAAGTGCCCCTGGACGTACACTGTATGTCCTGAACTTTATTATGATATCTCTGTCTCATTTGGGCACTTTTAATGCAATATCAGTTATTGCATGTTCCTAGGACATCATATAAAAATGATTATAGTAAAATAACAGAAATTCTGTAGACCAGAATCAGATTAAATAAGTAAAACACGTATACGGTTATATGCAATGTAGTTTTCTTTTAAATGAGAGAGAAACAATGGGCACAAGACGGCAGTGCAGGATAAGGAATGAAAATGGTCCTTTTATACTGGATAAAAAGAAATTGAGAACTATTGAAACTTTGTTCACTTATATTTAAAGGGCCACTGTCAGTTTTGCACCCATTTTTTAAGTGTATGTAATGAATGTGCCTGGGGCAGGCTCCATCTCAGTGTAAAATGCATAAGTGGTAAAAGATTTGTACACTAGTGCAAGATATTTATTATTTTTGTAAAAAGTATATTTCAGTTGTCCCAACCGAAATGACTGTGGCGTGTCGCCACAAGCTGGAATGGCACCAAGCCATTGCTAAACTTGTTTATAAATAAGTTAGTTTTTTGCCATATGTTATTAAAAAGTGCTGTCTATTACTTTTTGCTAGTGATTCCCGCAAAGATACTCCCTTTAAAATATGAGTGCCCTAACCTATTTTATTTCCGTAAAAGAAAAGATTTAAGCCATGACGCTGGGCATGCTCAGTAGTGTCAACCTTAATGCACATGCCTGGAATCCAGGGTCATTTAAGGAGTTAAAATCCTGATACCAAAAGCATCAGATGCAGATTTTAATCTTAACAATGTTATATGAGATTATAGAGGTAAAATGATCTCTTTTGGGTTCTGTGGATTGCTTGTTTATGCACTTATTTAGACGATTCACATGATACCTATGAGCACACCAGCTCTTTAGCAAAAGGATCCTCATGCACACAAGGAGGCCACTAGGTGACACATCAATAAATCAGACATGTATCTTGCAGTTTCTTGCAAAGCCTGTTGCACAGCTGCAGCTCTTTCTGTTCTGTTCTTTTACTGTCCTGTGTGTCCTGCAGGATGGCCACCTGCAGAAAAAACATTCCCTTTTCTACACTGTCCCTATTTTTTCTTACTATGCAGTTCTTATTGCAAGAGCAAGCTGTACTAGGCCTGAAGAGGGGTTAAATAGCTGTTCCTTGTCATAAAGGTACCCAGTTATGGGAATGACCAGAAAATGATGGGAAAATGTCCAGAGCTGTATGTATTTGGCAGCAAGCTGCATATCAAAAGAAAGTGCTATGAGTAATGTGTTCCCCACCTGCCAAACTGCCCGGCAGAGAGTTATGCAAACCCTGCTGTTCTATTTATTTATTTATTTATTTATTTATTTATTTTAGGGAATCAGAAATACCTTTGAGTCAGAGACTCCTTTACAAAGGTTCCACTTCACGTATAATGCTTACAGAAGATACAAACAAACGATTTGAGCAGGAATAAAGTAATATAGGGAATGTTACAGACTTAATCACATGGATCCTGGACATATCCAGGTAACAAGCAAACAAAAACACTTTGCACTCCCTCACCTGTTTCAAGAATCCAGTACAGTGAAAGATAGAGGGAAGAGTCTTAAAGCAGGGGTTACAGTAGACAAGTAGTCTATGAAAAAGTTACAGCACAGCAGCTGATTCTCCTGTATAGGGCTGCTCTGCATATACTAGTACTCAGTAGCTACCTGTCCCATTTCCTAACCCCTTCACCCTGCTCCATTTACCTGATCATCTAGCAATAGACTCCTGTAGGAAGCAGACAGCCTAATACCTTCCCTTTTCCTTTTTTATGTTTATTGTGTGCATGCGCAAGAAACATATTGCGGCAGCTTGCCAGAAGCAGGTTGTGCAGGCGTGACACTGTTGTGGCCAATGCCCACACAGCCTTTAAAGGCTTGGCCCACTTTCCCCAATGGGTGTGGCATGCTGCTGCTGACACTAGTTCAGCCAGCATGCCACAACCTTGAGAGGTTTTAGCTGCTGCAATCAGGGGCTGCCTCATCATTGCAGTGTCATCCGCTGCAATGAGGGAGTGACCTCTCATTGCAGAGCTCCCTTATCTTCCCTGCCTGTTTGCAGAGGGGGTGCCCATTCCATGTTGGTATGTTCCCCCCCCCGCAAGCTCTTGTGTGCTGAGGGGGTGCCCAATCCCCCTTGGCTCATGAGACCCCCCCATACCAGTATGTGGTGATGGAAGTACCCAATCCCTGTCAGCATAATGTCACCACCCCCACTTTTTTTGTGTGCTGATGGGGTGCCCAATCCCCATTGGCATGATGTGGGGCTCCCCCTTTGTTGTGTGCTGATGGGCTGCTCAATCCCCCGTAGGCTACAGCTGGCCCTTCCCTCCAAAAAAAGAGTCTGTTGGCCTGCTGTGAGCCCACTACAGCATGCCACATACCCTATAAAA
Source organism: Neoceratodus forsteri (assembly GCA_016271365.2). NCBI lineage: Eukaryota > Metazoa > Chordata > Ceratodontiformes > Ceratodontidae > Neoceratodus > Neoceratodus forsteri. Next base: position 196,249,483 of record JADMNL010000022.1, on the reverse strand, counting down.
CAAAAAACGATTCTGCGATGTTTTTTTTTTTTTTGACCTGTGAAAAAAGGAAACGGTCCCTCGGCGATCTTACTGCCCCCCTACCACAACCCGCACCCACCCACTGTGCACCCTGCCTCCCCACACCCCTCTCACCCTATACTTACCTACAGAGTCCAGTGCGATGATCTTCGGTGGCCCGGAACATGTTTGCACTCTTCAAAGCCGACCACAAACTGAGGAAATGCCAGTAAGCTGTATAATGGAATAAATAGGGTTTTTTAAACTTTGATGCATATCTCAGTCATTCTTTGGAATTTTGGCACCACATTTTCAACATGAGGTTTTTGGGACCCCCTCCTCATGAATTCTGCCACTGTCATGGCATTAATTGGACCAGAAAGGTGATTTCACAGTCACTGCATGGAATCACCTTTCAGGACTGATTAATGAAATAACAGTGCCAGTGTTCATGAGGTGGGCTCTCAGAAAGCCTATGTTGCAAATTTAGAGGAAAAAAAAAGACTGTTTTATGAGCATCTGTTGTGCAGTTGCTACGCACACTCGTGACTTCACGAATTTGCAATATTTTCATGCCAGATTTTCAACATTGCCATTTTTCCATACCTCCATAGTACAGCTGTCATTTTTCACATCCTGGCCGAAAAATGTTTTCGCACTTCCAGCACAGAATAGTGCGGTCGCTATGGGAAATCAGTGTTCAGAACAGATTATGAAAATGACAGTGACACTGCTCATGAGCAGAGGTCCTAAAATGCCTATGTTGAAAATTTGGTGCCGATACTCCATAAAATGACAGTGTTACGAGCGTGCATTGCACAGTTTGCACACACGCTTGTAAGTTCACGAATTTATAATATTTTCACTCCAGATTTTCAACATTGCCATTGTTCTGCACCTCCTTAAGGAACAGTATAGCTGTCACCACATCCTGGCTGAAACAGGCCGCACTTGACGCATAATAGTGCAGTCGCTGTGGGAAATCTGTGTTCAGGACACATTATGAAAATTTCAGAGGTACTGTTCATTAGCAGAGGTCCTAAAATGCCTATGTTGAAAATTTGGTGATGAAAGACCATAAAATGAGTGTGCTACGAGCGTGCGTAGTGCAGTTTCCACGCACACTTGTACCTTCGCAACTTTGCAATATTTTCACTCCAGATTTTTAACATTGCCATTTTTCCACACCTCCTTATGAACTGTGCATCTGTCATTTTTCACATCCTGGCAGAATGTGTTTTTGCTGTTTCGGTGCACAATAGTGCAGTTGATGGGGAAATCAGTGTTCAGAACACATTAAGAAAATTGCGCTGATACTGTTCATGAGCAGAGGTCCTAAAATGCCTATGTTGAAAATTTTGTGTTGAAAGTCAATAAAATGACTGTGTTATGAGCATGCGTTGTGCAGTTTCCACGCACCCTTGTAACTTCGCAAATTAGTAATATTTTCACACCACTTTTTCAACACTGGTATTTTTCCATACTTCCTTATGAACAGTACAGCTCTCATTTTTTCACATCCTGGCTGAAATGTGTTTTTCCATTTCCAGCACAGAATACCGCAGTCACTGTTGGAAATCAGTGTTTGGGACAGATTAGGATCAAGCGAGTGGGGGGGGGGGATGACCGAGCTCAACTGAGCTCTGTCAAGAGTGCCGTGGATTTCTTTGTGGGCAGGAAAAGACACCAACACAGGCTGGAGCCCAGTACAAAAGGGAAGCCTGCAGCGCTGGGAGACACAGAATGAGCAAGTGAAGGAGGGTGAGTGAGTGAGCTCAACGGAGCTCAGTTGGGACTGCTACGGATTTCTTTTTGGGCAGAAAAAGGCAGCAATGAATGCATGGTCCCAGTACAAAAGGGCAGCCTGCAATGGTGGAAGAAACAGAATGAGCGACGGAGAGAGGTGGAGTGAGCAAGCTCAATGGAGCTCTATCGTGACTACTGCAGATTTCTCTGTGGGCAGAAAAGGGTGGCAATGCATGCAGGAGCCCCGTACAAAAGGGCAGCATGCAGTGCCTGCAGAAACAGAATGAGCAAGTGAGAGAGGGGGAGTGAGTGAGGTCAATGGAGCTCTGTCGGGACTATACTGCAGATTTCTTTGTGGGCAGAAAGAGGTGCCAACAGAGGCAGGAGTCCAGTACAAAAGGACAGCCTGCAGTGCCAGGAGAAACAGAATGAGCATGTAAGACAGGGGGAGTGAGCGACCTCAATGGAGCTCTGTCGGGACAGCTGTGGATTTCTTTGTGGGCAGAAAAAGGTGCCAACACAGGCAGGAGCCCAGTACAAAAGGACAGCCTGCAGGTCCAGGATAAACACAATGAGCGAGTGACAGAGGGTGAGTGAGCGAGCTCAACGGAGCTCTATCATGACTGCTGCAGATTTTTTTGTGGGCAGGAAAAGGTGGCAATACAGGCAGAAGCCCAGTACAAAAGGCCAACCTGCAGAGCTGGAAGAAGTGGAATGAGCGAGTGAGAGAGGGGGAGTGAGTGACCTCAACGGAGCTGTGTCGGGACTGCTGAAGATTTCTTTGTGGGCAGAAAAGGCAGTAATGCACACAGGGGCCAGTACAAAAGAGCAGCCTGCAGCAGCAGGAGAAATAGAATGAGCCAGTAAGAGAGAGGGAGTGAGCGAGCTCAACAGAGCTCTATTGTGACTGCTGCAGATTTCTTTGTGGGCAGAAAAAGGCGGCCATGCAGGCAGGAGCCCAGTACAAAAGGCCAGCCTGCAGCACCAGCAGAAATGGAATGAGCGAGTGAGAGAGGGGGAGTGACCAAGCTCAACGGAGCTGTGTCGGGACTGGTGTAGATTTCTTTGTGGGCAGAAAAAAGCAGCAATGTACACAGGGGCCAGTACAAAAGAGCAGCCTGCAGCAGCAGGAGAAATAGAATGAGAGAGTAAGAGAGGGGGAGTGAGCGAGCTCAACAGAGCTCTACCCTGACTGCTGCAGATTTCTTTGTGGGTAGAAGTAGGCAGAAATGCAGGCAGGAGCCCAGTACAAAAGGGTAGCCTGGAGTGGTGGCAGAAATGGGACGAGTGAGTGAGTGAGAGTGGGGAATGAGCGAGCTCAATGGAGATCTGTGGGGACTGCTGCAGATTTCTTTGTGGGTAGAAAAAGATGGCAACAGAGGCAGGAGCCCAATGCAAAAGGGCAGCCAGCAGCACCAGGAGAAGCAGAATGAGTGAGTGAGACAGGGGGAGTGAGCGACCTCAACCGAGCTCTATCGTAACTGCTGTGGATTTCTTTGTAGGCAGAAAAAGGTGGAAACACAGGCAGGCGCCCAGTACAAAAGGCCAGCCAGCAGCACTGGCAGAAACAGAATGAGCATGCGAGAGATTGGGAGTGAGTGAGCTCAATGGAGGTCTATCATGACTGCTGCAGAATTGTTAGAGGGCAGGAAAAGGCAGCAACGCAGGCAGGAGCCCAGTACAAAAGGCCAGCCTGCAGTGCCAGCAGAAACTAAACAAATAAGTGACAGAGGGGGAGTGAGCGACCTCAACAGAGCTGTGCCAGAACTGCTGCAGATCTCTTTGTAGACAGAAAAAGCCACCAATGCAGGCAGGAACCCAGTCCAAAAGGGCAGCCTGCAGCAGTGAGAGACACAGAGCGAGCGAGTGAGGGGGGGAGTGAGTGAGCTCAATGGAGCTCTGTTGGGACTGCTGCAGATTGTAGTGTAATGCAATTTAGGGGCCCTGTAATAAAACAAGAAAGCCTGCAGTGGCGGAGAAACAGAGTGAATGAGTGAGAGAGGGGGTGTGAGTGAGTGAGCTCAATGGAGCTCTATTTTGACTGCTGCAGATTTCTTTGTGGGCAGAACAAGATGGCAATGCAGGCAGGAGCCCAGTACAAATGGGTAGCCTGCAGCGCCGGCAGGAACAGAACGAGCAAGTGAGAGAGAGGGAGTAAGCGAGCTCAACGAAGCTCTGTCGGGACTGATGCAGATTTCTTTGTGGGCAGAAAAAGAAGCCAACAGAGGCAGAAGCCAACTACAAAATGGCAGCCTGCAGCACCAGGAGAAACAGAAAGAGCGAGTGAGACAGACAGAGTGGGCGATGTCAACGGAGCTCTGTCGGGACAGCTGCAGATTTCTTTGTGGGCAAAAAATGGTGCCAATGCAGGCAGAAGCCAAGTACAAAAGAGCAGCCTCCAGCAGTGGAAGACACAAAACGAGTGAGTGAGGGGGGGAGTGAGTGAACGCAACAGAGCTTTGTTGGGACTGCTGTGGATTTCTTTGTGGCAGAAAAAGGCAGCAATGCATGCAGGGGCCCAGTACAAAAGGGCAGCCTGCAGCAGTGGGAGAAACAGAATGAGCGAGTGAAAGAGGGGGAGTGAGCGAGCTCAATGGAGCTCTGTCGGGACTGCTGCAGATTTCTTTGTGGCCAGAAAAAGGTGCCAACAGAGGCTGGAGCCCAGTACAAAAGGGTAGCCTGCAGCGCCGGGAGAAACAGAATGAGCGAGTGAGACAGGGGGCATGAGCGACCTCAATAGAGCTCTATCATGACTGCTGTGGATTTTTTTGTGGGCAGAAAAAAGCAGCAATGCAGGCAGAAACCCAGTACAAAAGACCAGTCAACAGCGCTGGCAGAAACGGAACGAGTTAGTGAGGGAGGTGGAGTGAGCAAGCTCAACAGAGCTGTGTCAGGACTGCTGCAGATTTCTTTGTGGGCAGAAAAAGCCACCTACACAGGCAGGAGCCCAGTACAAAAGGGCAGCCTGCAGCAGTGGGAGACACAGAACGAGCGAGTGAGGGGAGGGGAGTAAGTGAGCTCAACGGAGGTCTGTTGGGACTGCTGAGGATTTGTGGGCAGAAAAAGGCAGCAATGCACGCAGGGGCCCAGTACAAAAGGGCAGCCTGCAGCAACTGGAGAAACAGAATGCGCGAGTGAGAGAGGGGGAGTGAGCGAGCTCAACAGAGCTCTTTTGTGACTGCTGCAGATTTCTTTGTGGGCAGAAAAAGGTTGCAATGCAAGCAGGAGTCCAGTACAAAAGGCCTGCCTGCAGCCCTGGCAGAAATGGAATGAAAGAATGACAGAGGGGGAGTGAGCAAACTCAACGGACCTGTGTCGGGACTACTGCAGATTTCTTTGTGGTCAGAAAAAGCCACCAACAGAGGCAGGAGCCCATTACAAAAGGCCAGCCTGCAGCACAAGGAGAAACAGAATGAGTGAGTCAGAGAAGAGGAGTGACCCATCTCAACGAGCTCTGTCTGGACAGCTGCGGATTTCTTTGTGGACAGAAAAGGGTGCCAACGCAGGCAGGAGCCCAGTACAAAACAGCAGCGTGCAGCACCAGGAGAAACAGAATGAGCGAGTAACAGAGGCCCAGTGAGCGAGCTCAATGCACCAACGCAAACAACATTTGACATTGACAAATGCTTGTTGTATTTTGCCCTGAAAGATTCAGAACATGTGCACAGAAGAGCTGGTGCTTTTTAGTGACAGTGGTGGTTTACTTACCTGGTAAAGTGACTGTGTTAGTTTTTATCCATGGCACTCCAGTACTTACATCATGGGTCATTAAAGTGCAATGTATCTTGAAATGGGAGGGTCCAAGCAGTCAATATTAGAACCTGTCAGGTAATTTCAAATAGTACTCTTGCTCCAAAGGGAAGCCTGGCCATGGTGTCAAATCTGTAGTGTTTATTTATTTATTGAACAGCTTCACCAGGAAGGGCCCACTGAGCAGCAATTGCTCATTTCCAGGTGCATCCTGGGGGAGAGCGGAAGGGAGCATCAGATATCAGCGCAGTAAGCATACAGTAATTAATGTATTAGTACAGTAATAATACAATAAGAGCTTACGGTTTGTAAGTGCTTGACACAAAATTAAGTTATCTACAGAGGTACATGCTGCATTCATGGACTGCAAAATAATGGTGGCTAGTAAGATAACATTCATTGAGTTGTCTACATATTCTTTATTCAGTGGGCAGTTGGTGTGATTAAGGGCATCTGCAAGCAGAGGAAGAGAAGTCTTGCAGCAGGTGAGAGATGGCAAAGGGGAGGAGGCATGATAGATGGAGGGGGAGGGAGTTCCACAATTTGGGGAAATGAGAAAAAGTAGCCTGAGCAGCAGTGGAGGATCTATGGGGGACTACAAGCGTTCGGGTGTCATAGGATCTAAGATAGTGGGGGGGGGGGAGAGAAGGGAGAGCTAGAGAAGAGGAGAGGAGAGATAGAATGGAAGAGAGCCAACCCAGAATTTAAAAATAAATTTAGCACAGTGGGAAAGACACCTGGCACATGTGTGGCTAGAAGTCCATGTTGCTGCTCTGCAAATGTCCTCTGTGGAAGCATTACTTCTATCTGCCCAAGATGTGGCCATCGTCTGAGTGGAGAGTGCTTTTATGCCCTCTGATGGAGATAATCTCTGGACCTTGTAAGCCTGTGGTATGGTCTTTTTCAGCTACCCTGCTATTATGGATTTGGACGCAGCCATGCCCTTCTTAGGACCTTATGAAATTACAACTAACCTCTTTATCTTTCTTATTGACTGTGTCCTGTCAATGTAAGTGGCCAGAATGCACTTGAGAACAAGTGTGTGTAGGTGTTTCTCTGCCCCTTTCTATCTGTTTAAGTAAGATGTCAGTAGCTCAATAGTTTGACCATGGTGGAAGGCAGATGACACCTTTAGAGTATGAAGGAACTGTTCTCAGGGAGGTCCCCTCACAGGTGAAGATTGTGTATGGATCCCTGTCAGATAAGGCCCCCAATTCACTTATTCTGCAGCTGGAGCAGATTGCTATCATGAAACAAGTTTTCTATCCTGCCAAGTGCAATTATGAGTCCTTGATGGGTTTGAATGGTGTAGTCGTTAATGGTTCCAGGACTAGTGTGAGATCCCAAAGATACATCATCACCCTTTTTCATGGTCTGTTGAGATCAGCCACTTTTAGAAAACCTCAGTATGTACGGATGGGAGCCTGGAAGTGAATGTCTGGCTCAGCACAGAGTTGCCCTGATTGCAGAAAGTTGCACCTGGAGAGAGGCAAGCAATAGTTTCTTTCCTAAGCCTTCCTATAGGTACCCATACCAAAAAAGAAGGGTGAATTTCCAGTTGTTTATTCTCAAAATCCCTTCACATTTCTCAGTATTTGTACTCATGTTCCCTTTTTATGTTTGCTCGTGCACGCGCAGCCAACATATTGCGGAAGTAGCATATTTGGAGGCGCAGTCACTGTTGGGCGAATGCAGGGCACGCATCAGTAGGTGTGTCCCTCATTCCCCAATAAGCCTGCATGCCAGCACCACACCATTCATACATAATGTGGTGAGCACATCTAAGGAAAGGTCTGTTGCAATGCGAGCAAACTTGTCATACGTAACGGACTTCCCAACGTGCTTTCCCTGGTGGTGAAAAAAATAGCAACATGGCGGCACACTACCTGTCATAATGCCGACTTGGGGGGTGCCCAATCCCCCTGTCAGCATGCCCTGCCCCAATGTATGTGCCGATGGGGGAGCCCACCTCATTGGCATAATGCACCCCGTTTGTTATGTGCTGAGGGGTGCCAACCTCTCAGTTCTTGACCCCCACTCTTAGTAAGCCGATGGGGTGCCTAACTTCGCCAGCTGCAGCATTCCCACCAAAACATTTAGGTGGCACACTGGGAGCCCAACCAGTGTGGCAAATCCCCTATAAAATAAAAACTTTTAACCCTGCCCCCCCTTCCGCAACCCGTGCCCACCCTCTGTGCACCCTGCCTCCCCACACCTCCCTCACCCCATACTTAACCTCCAGAGCCCAGTGTGACAAACTTCGGTGGACTGGGATCATGTCTGCACTCTTCAAAGCCGACCGCAAACTGAAGAAATGCTGGTAAGTTGTATAATGGCATGAATAGGGTTTTTTTTCAACTTTGGTGCATATCTTGGTCATTTCATTTGTAAGAATTTTTGCACCAAATTTTCAACATGGGGTTATTGAGACCCCCGCTCATGAATTCAGTCACTGTCATGGAGTTATTCTGTCCCAAAAGGTGATTCCGTGGTCACTGCACGGAATCACCTTTCAGGACTGAGTAATGAAACAACAGTGCCACTGTTCATGAAGGGGGCTCTCAAAAAGCCTATGTTGAAAATTTGGTGAAAAAAATCCCAAAAATTGCAATTTTGAGAGAGTGCATTGTGTTGTTTCCATGCATGCTCGTAGCTTTGTGGATTTGTAATATTTTCACTCCAGATTTTCAAAATTGCCATTTTTCCACTCCTCCTAATGAACAGTACAGCTGTCATTTTACATATCCTGGCCAAAATGTGTTTTCACATGTCCAGCACAGAATAGCGTGGACACTGTGTGAAATCAGTTTTCGGGACAGTTTGAGGAAATGATGGTGGCACTGTTCATGAGCAGAGGTCCTAAAATGCCTATGTTGAAAATCTGGTGCCGAAAGTCCATAAAATGATTGTGTTACAAGTGTGCATTGTCCAGTTTCCACGCACCCTTGTAACTTCGCAAATCTGCAATATTTCCATGCCAGATTTTCAACACTGGCATTTTTCACACCTCCTTATGAACAGTACAGATATCATTTTCACATCCTGCCCAAAATGTGTTTCCGCACCTGTGGCATACAATGGTGTGATCGCTGTGGGAAATCAACTTTTGTGACAGATTAACAAAATCACAGTGCAACTGTTCATGAGGGGAGGCCCCAAAATGCCTATGTTAAAAATCTGGCTAACAAACTCCCAAAAATAATTGGGTTACGGACATGTATTGCACAGTTTCTATGCATGCTCATATCTTCACCAATTTTTCATATTTTCACTTCAGATTTTCAATGTTGCCATTTTTTATGCCTCCTCATGAACAATACAGTTGTCATTTTCCACATCCTGCCCAAAATGTGTTTTCATCCCTGTGTCTCCAAATGGCATATCCGCCTTGCAAAACCACCTTTCAGCTAACAAACTGATTGTGCCGCTTTTCATGAGGTGAGCTCACAAAAAGCCCATGTTGAAAATTTGGAGTGAAAATACTAACACACACCTATGGTGTTAGGGTTTTCAACTGTAGCACCCCATCCTGTAGAGAATGACAGCCGTCAGGGGTATGACTTGGATCATCGGCTGTTATCCTCAAGCCATTCCACCCCCACCCCTACCCTGCAGCCAATGACAGGCATCGTGGTGTGCCTTGCACTGTTCGGCCACAAAGTTCACCCCATTCTCGTATACTGCACCCACCTCAAAGTATTTCCTCATGGAATGCCCAAAGTCCCCAAAGCACACCATGACACTTGTCAGTGTCTACAGGGTAGGGTGAGGTTGGTGTCACTTCAATACTTCACTGCCATTCCTATTATGCATCTCTAACTCCGGCACTACCAATGCCAATGCCAGCGAGACATTTTATATGAATTTAAAAACGGGATCAAAAATGCTTTTACCAACAAAAGACAACACCAGAAGTAGCCCTCAAAACAAGTTTATTGAAGATCAACTAGAAAAAAAGACTGCATAGAAGCAGTGGAACATGCTGTGGTCTTGCCTGTCACTATTTGCTGATAGAACTCTGAGATATTTCAGAGCAGAACTTAAAAAAAACATAAAGTGGGTGTGTCTGGGCTTCTCAAATTAGGTACTGTATAGTGTATGTACTTGTGGACACCTTTTAAATTCATTTATAATGACTGAAATGGCTATTTTTAAATTCATGCACTAAGTACTTCGTACACTAGCACAACCATTTCGTGGAATGACCCATATAAGATGCTCTATGTATCAGGGTAGGGTGATGGAATGACCCATGTAAGAGGCTCCATGTATCAGGGTAGGGTGGTGGAATAACCCATGTAAGAGGCTCTATGTATCAGGGTAGGGTGATGGAATGACCCATTTAAGAGGGTCCATGTATCAAGGTAGAGTGGTGGAAAGACCTATATAAGAGGCTGCATGTCCCAGGGTAGGGTGGTGGAATGACCCATGTAAGAGGCTGCATGTCTCAGGGTAGGGTGATAGAATGACCCATGTAAGAGGCTCCATGTTTCAGGGTAGGGTAGTGGAATGACCCAGGCAAGAGGTTCCATGTATCAGGGTAGAGTGGTAGAATGACCCATGTAAGAGGCTCCATGTATCAGGGCAGAGTGGTGGAATGACCCATGTAAGAGGCTCCATTTATCAGGGTAGGGTGGTGGAATGACCGTGTAAGAGGCTCTATGTATCAGGGTAGGGTGATGGAATGACCCATTTAAGAGGGTCCATGTATCAAGGTAGGGTGGTGAAAAGACCTATATAAGAGGCTGCATGTCCCAGGGTAGGGTGGTGGAATGACTCATGTAAGAGGCTGCATGTCTCAGGGTAGGGTGATAGAATGACCCATGTAAGAGGCTGCATGTATCAGGATAGGGTGGTGGAATGACCCATGTAAAAGGCTCCATGTGTCAGGGTAGGGTAGTGGAATGACCCAGACAAGAGGTTCCATGTATCAGGGTAGAGTGGTAGAATGACCCATGTAAGAGGCTCCATTTATCAGGGTAGGGTGGTGGAATGACCTATGTAAGAGGCTCTATGTATCAGGGTAGGGTGATGGAATGACCCATTTAAGAGGGTCCATGTATCAAGGTAGGGTGATGGAAAGACCCATATAAGAGGCTGCATGTCCCAGGGAAAGGTGGTGGAATGACCCATGTAAGAGGCTCTGTGTATCAGGGTAGGGTGATGGAATGACCCATGTAAGAGGCTACATATATCAGGGTAGGGTGGTGGTATAACCTATGTAAGAGGCTCCATGTATCAGGGCAGGGTGATGGAATGACCCATTTAAGAGGGTCCATGTATCAAGGTAGGGTGGTGGAAAGACCCATATAAGAGGCTGCATGTCCCAGGGTAGGGTGGTAGAATGACCAATGTAAGAGGCTGCATGTATCAGGGTAGGGTGGTGGAATGACCCATGTAAGAGGCTCCATGTGTCAGGGCAGGGTAGTGGAATGACCTATGTAATAGGCTCCATGTATCAGGGTAGAGTGGTGGAATGACCCATGTAAGAGGCTCCATTTATCAGGGTAGGGTGGTGGAATGACCCATGTAAGAAGCTCTATGTATCAGGGTAGGGTGGCCGGAAGTGATCAGCTTCACTTCACACTCCTCTCACCCAAACGTCGTGCTTGGCCTCTCTGATGCCATAACAAACACCCCTCAAAGGCCCTTTTATGTTATGTATAAGTACCTGGAATGTTTAGAAATAAACACCTCAAGCAGTCCAAAAAATGTAATTACTTAAGCTTATAGAGAAAGGGGAAATTGTTTAATCAGGAAAGGCACACTAAGCCGAACCTTGTTTTCAGGTGCAACCTGGGAGCACAAAGAAGTTAAGTGACTTGCTCACGGTCACACAATATGCAAGTGGGAGCTGATGGGATTCAAACCAGGCCTCTAGGTTTGCAGCTCAGAGCACTAAACCACAGTGCTATACTGATACACACACCTTGCAAATCACTTGCAATCAGTTAAAATATAGTTGCTTAATGAATGGAAACTAGTAAGGCAAGGTCAAGTAAAATTGTCCGGCACCTTTTGAAGATTCAGTGTGCTCCACAGGGTACAAACTGCACATAAAAGCAACCGAGAAAACTGACCTATAAATGTGCTGCATATGAATTCATACAGTAGATGCCTGTTAAAACATAATCATTTTTTAACCCTTTCCTAAAACAGCAGTTTATGTTACTCAGACTCCTCCCTCCCAAAGATTGCTTTTTTTGATACAGTAAATGAGTGTTTTGGCTCCATTACATAGAAACACAGAAACATAGAAGTTGACAGCAGATAAGGACCATGTGGCCCACCTAGTCTACCCATCTGCCTATCAGTTTCAAAAACCAAGGACCCTAGTTTGTCTGTGGTTTATCCTTTCTTCAGTATGGCTAGGGTCCCTTTTTATCTATTCTATGCATTTTTGAATTTCTTAACCATTTTGGCCCCCACAATCTCCTTCGGGAGGCTGTTCAAAGCATCCACTACTCTTTCTGTAAAAAATGGTATCCCATCATATGGGCGAAGCAAGTTGAGTGATTGAAATATGAGTGACTCAATGTGCATGCTTGATGGAATAGCTCCTGTGTGAGCTTAGCTGGGGAAGGGGAGGGAATAGTGAGCATAGAGGGTCAGAACATCGAGGGTGAATGACAAGGAAGGGTATAGTCATGTTGGTTAAATATGGAAATGAAGCCTGCTGCTGCCAAGCCACTTTCCTGGAACGGTGGATTCGGCCACCACTTAGAATGCCCATGCTCCCAGCTGTGAGGATTGCCCTCAGGTATATGTTTTTCTGACTTGCGATGGCTGTTGTTTTTTTTTTTATTTTGTGTCCCCTGGTTCCCCTGACTGTAGTGCCCCAGCTGTGGTAGCCCCTCCCTGTGTTTCCCCCTTCCCCCAAGAGCCCCCCCCGATTTGATTATAATATAGGGGGTGTGGGGGGGCTTGCTCCCCCACAAAGGTGGATGTGGGGGGCATAGCCTATCGCATTAAATGTTAGCTTATGTTGTCTTGGTAGTGTGTTGTGTAGTGCCGTCGCTGTAATGGGGCTTGCTGTGGTGGCTGTGTAGCATATTTTGGATTTAGCGAAATGTTCTTACTGTTATGCCAGTCGCCTTTCCGTTTTCGCTGTTATGACATGGAACTGTAAAAAAGTTCTTCCTTACATTGTCCTTGAGTCTACCTCACTCCAGTTTCATCTCATGCCACCTTGTTCTTGTACATCTTTTTTTCTGAAAACTGTTACCCTTTTGTACTGTACCTTGTTTATACCCCTGATGTACTTGAATGTTTCAGTCATATCCCCCTCTCTTCTCTCCTCCAGGGAGTACATACTGAGTTCTCTCAGCCTGTCCTCATAGGGCTTCTCATGCAGACCCTGCACCATCTTTGTAGCCCTCCTCTGGATTGCCTCCAGTTTGTCTATATCTTTCCAGAGATGTGGTCACCAGAACTGGATACAACCCTCTAGCTGAGGTCTCACTAGTGATCTGTACAGTGGCATAACCACCTCCTTTTTTCTGCTGGTGATACCTCTCCCTATGCACCCCAGCATCCCATTGGCTTTCCCCTTATGAAATTAAAGGAGTGTTTTGGCCCCCTTATTAATTCACTTATGTAAGTATTCAGTAAGGGAGCATCTCATCTCCTTTACTGTGTCATACTTATGTAAGTCAAAAATAACTTACATAAAAGTTTTTTTTTTCACTTAAGTACTTTCAGTGGATCCAAACAAAAGATGCCTCTTGCCAGCATCCAAATACAGCTAGCAGTGCTGCAGCTAAAAAAATGTAAACACCCATGGTTTTCAACATATGAATTTAAATAAAAAGTTTTCATTTGTCATTATGCCTTTGACAATGTTGACACTTACAGTAAACAGGACCATCAGCTCGGGGCTGTGGTTGTTATTTATATACAGCAGTACCAACTTCTAGCGTATGTGCAGGCAACCATATTAAAGCCACTTTATCTTTTTTTGTGAGAGTAAATATAATCATCACAACAGTTAACACTAGTAAAATAGGCTTTGGAATGGCACGTCAGTCAACAAAATGTACTCAAGCTGTCTGTGAGAACGAAATAAACCACACTGCTGCATGGGCACCAGTGGCAGCCAACCAATAAATGACACAGCTTGTAGTGGAGAGTCCAGAATATTCAGTTATGAGGCAGAGACATCACTCAGTCTTTCTTATACTGAGGCCAGCATCCCCTGGGGAAACCTCAAACTGCTCCAGAAGTATTTGTTAACTCTGTTTGATCCTTAGTCAGTACTACCAACTGGTTAACACAGCCTGTAAGTTAACAGTGTCTTGCCAACAGTTAGCACAATCCATTCATTAGTTAATTCTACCTACTAATTAATACTGCCCAACCTTTAGTTAACGTTGCCTACACTATTTAATAATTAGTTAACAGCCTTTTAGTTAACACAGTCTGTTAGTCAGCCTAGCTTAACACCTGGGCCCTACCGTTAGGAAAGATAGTGTCCTGGCCTGGGGATGAAGGAACGACCAGTAACCACAAAGTGCCACCTGTGAAATGCTGCCAGGTATTTTGGTTTCACATATAGCCATCAATTCACCAATACAGACAGAACGGAGTGGTACAGGTGTGTGGATACTTAATGTTGTGTCACATTGATCTAAGGTGGGCAGAAAGAGGTAAACTTTGCCCTAACTACAGACACAGTGAAGTTTAATTCACTGGTGAAGGCAAATTTTATGGTGGCCATACCAGCTGTGTGAATTATTCTTTGGGCTTAAAAACCCACCAAATTTAATAACAAACCTCCCACCACCCACTGTGTTGTTATACCACCTCACCTCCCCAGAACGTTTCCCATAAACTCCCCCCCCGTCCCCCCACTGGTACCTTCCTCCCTCCTCCCTGATGAATTTCAGCTTGAAGATGTATAAGTTGTATCAAGCAAGCACATGATGGAATACACCCCTCCCCACACACACACACACACACACACACACACTGCATGCCAGACACATTCCCCTCATTCCCTGCATTTTATTTATTTTTTATTTCTGAAAAGTAGTGTATTTTTTTTGTTTTTTTTTTAACTCTACTTTTGCACCTCCTGCCACTGATCTTGCTCCAGCATGGTCACTCGGTTGTTGGCTCTACCCATCCGCCTGATGCTCTGGCCATCCATACTCATGGCTGGGGGCATCCTCCCCCTGCACAACTCACCTTTAACCCCTTGGCTCTGAGTCCCCTGAGAAAGGACCTCCCACTCCTACTGCTGCTCTATCTATTGTGCTGGTGGGCTTGCTTGTAGGGCAGGGGAGGAACTGGAGCGAACATTGTGACACCTGTCATTGGACATGGGGCCACAACCCCTGGACCCGCCTTCATCTATCAGTGGGGGAGGTCCTTAGGTGTCCCCGATGGCACGGACATGCAGTGACGTCTGGCACAGCACAGGCATGCTCCCACACATGCCTGCAGGACATCTGCCACTGCCATCATACCTCACTGAAACATGCACTGCGCAGCTGAGCCCACAGTCTCTACTAGGAGCCACCAAAGCTGCGCAGTGCTGGCACACCCTTCCCGGAAAAGCAGAGCTGCCTACTGGCAGCTCAGTCCAAGTCTGTTCCTCCCCACCAGCCAATCCTCAGTGGCCTGAGTCTGCTCCTGAACCCGGGTCATTGACATGGCTCAAGGTGTGGCATCTAGCACCTCAACCCTCAGCGCCATCGATCCTGACGAAAATTAGTATTTTGATGTCACCATTGCTATGCCTCATGGCTTATGCTTAGCTAGAGACATTTTAGCAAAAACAATGTTTTTTCTGTTAATGTTAAAAGGGTTAGAGGTCTTTCAAGCCTACGGACCCTTGCGTTACACCACCTGAGACCTGGAGTCAACTTGGACCCTAGCAGATAGCCAAGTTCCCTGTGTTCAGATTACTATTTTTCCCTGCTGAACTGAGAATTTTCCTGTCCCAGGTTTTAATTCATAAAAGAACTATACACAAAAACTTCTGGCCTAGGCTTAGGAATCTGCCTTATTGCAGCCTTATTTTGAAATGCCATTTCTGAGAAGGTACCTGAAATGCGGGGGGGAACAATCAGATACATCATTTTAAACAGTGAGTTTGTTTTACAAACATGTCTGCAAGCAAGGAACTTCCGGTTCCAGTGTAATTCAGTATAAATCAGTTTCGGAGGAGGAGGAGCTACCCTCTACACCCACAAAGGCACTGAAAAGAACAGAGAAAATTCAAATCAAACACAGATTGGTTCTGTCTGGTCAGCACTGGGCAAAAAGATGGAAAGCAGATATTCTAATAAAGAAAGCACAAATGCAAAATGCTGTTGCAGCATGGTTTATGAAGGGAACTGCTTATACAAAGCAGAGATACTAATAATATTCCAGGATTTCTTTCCCATCTTCAGTGTCATGGCAGATACCTTGCTGGAGAAAAACCACTTACCAACCAACTTCTTCCTTCTAGTGACTAGGGGCTTCTGACCCTGTCACACATTGCCAAACCCTTTACTAACAAGGGGTGTGGTGGGAGCAGTCAACAGCAATATAGCAAAAAGAAGTTAAAGTAGTACTACACCCTCATATCTTGTATAAGTTTATTGGTCTGGTTGGAGGGCCTCTTATGGCTACAGTAGTGTCACCTCATGCGTTCTAATGACCAGAGGACTACAAATCGAAGGTGAACATTCTGTGGTCTTAAGGACGCAAGAGGCGACACTCTTACAGCCATAGGAGGCCCTCCACCTGGCCCCAAAAATTATTATAGATTGCCAACTTTATTAAGCAAAAAAAAATGTATTTAATAAAGTTTGCAGCACAAGTGGTCACTGAGGCACCCGTTACAGTGCTCAGTGTGTGAGGTACTCTTACAACAATAAGTACCTCATGTGCAATTGAAGGAAGTGCTGTGATTGGTCTGGGACATTCCTGTGATATATAATAAATTTGATTTGTTTCTTTGTCAACAGAGAATTCTTTTTGTGTAGCTGCTAGGGATATATGTGTTCATACCAGTTCCTTTAACTATCCTGGGGGTCTCCATTTTCTGGTTATTAAGGTGTGGCAATGCACCATGTGCTTCAATATAAAATTATTGAAGCACATAGTGCGTTACCACAACTTTACAGATAATGGAGCCCCACTAGCATCCGACAGACTTCTGGGTCACAGATTTTTTGTAATTAAAATAAGGTATGTTGCCGTGCGAGACAATGCCGCAACATACTTAAAAGGCTTAACTGGAGGGTATGCCTTGAAGGGGTGGGAGCCTGGAATAAAGAGAGCATTCCTTTAAAATGTATTCATTTTGTGTGTTTCCAGAGAGTTTTTTTTCAGGTTATGTGTACTTTCAGCATGGAGATACATGGTGTAAATGGTTGCTGTGACCTCATGTTCTCATATACAAATGCAGCTCTCATGGGCAATGAGATTTCAACATCTATAAAATGGAGACCCCCATGATAGTTACAGGGGACTAGCATGAATGGTGAAAACAAGCTAAAGCAAATCACCTTTTGGGACCAAGTAACAAAACAACAGTGCCACTGTTCATGAGGGGGGCTCTCAAAAAGCCTATGTTGCAAATTTGGTGAAACAAATCCCAAAAATGGCTGTTTTACGAGCGTGCGTTGCACTGTTTCCATGCACCTTCATAACTTTGTGAATTTGTAATATTTTCATGCTAGATTTTCAAAATTGGCTTTTTTTCACTTCTCCTGATGAACAGTACACCTGTCATTTTACATATCCTGGCAGAAATGTGTTTTTGCATGTCTGGCACAGAATAGCACGGTCGCTGTGTGAAATCAGTTTTCAGGACAATTTGAGGAAATGACAGTGATGCTGTTTATGAGTAGATGTCCTAAAATGCCTATGCTGAAAATTGTGTGATGAAATTCCATAAAATGACTGTGTTATGAGCGTGCATTGTGCACTGTCCAAGCACCCTTGTAACTTCGCAAATTAGTAATATTTTCTCGCCAGATTTTCCACACTGGCATTTTTTCACACCTCCTTATGAACAGCATTGCTGTTATTTTTCACATCCTGGCCAAAATGTGTTTTCATGCTTCTGGCGCAGAATAGTGCAGTCGCTTTCCGAAATCAGTGTTTGGGACAGATTAGGATCGAACTAGTGAGAGAAGGGGAGTGACCGAGCTCAACTGAGCTCTGTCCGGACTGCTGCGGATTTCTTTGTGGGAAGAAAAAGTCACCAATGCAGGCAGGAGCCCAGTATAAAAGGGCAGCATGCAGCGGTGGGAGAAACAGAATGACGAGTGAGGAAGGGGGAGTGAGTGAGCTCAACGAAGCTCTGTCGGGACTGCTGTGAAGTTCTTTTGTGGCAGAAAAGGCAGCAGCAGGCAGGGGCCCAGTACAAAAGGGCAACCTGCAGCATCAGGAGAAACAGAATGAGCAAGGAGAGAGGGGGAGTGAACAAGCCCAATGGAGCTCTATCATGACTGCTGCAGATTTCTTTGTGGGCAGAAAAAGGCACCAATGCAGGCAGGAGCCCAGTACAAAAGGGCAGCGTGCAGCACCAGGAGAAACAGAATGAGCGAGTGAGAGAGGGGGAGTGAGTGTCCTCAATTGAGCTCTATCGGGACAGCTGCATATTTCCTTGTGAGCAGAAAAAGGTGCCAATGCAGGCAGGAGCCCAGTACAAAAGGGCATCCTGCAGCCCTGGGAGAAACAGAATGGAGACGAGTGAGAGAGGAGGAGCGAGCTCAGTGGAGCTCTGCCGGACTTTAGAGTTGCCCACCCTCCCACCCATATTGTCCTCTGTGGTTCTATATTACAGAAGGTCTCTGGAGTGGAGACAAGGCAATGATTGGATACTTTTGGATTGCTGTAATAATACAGATTTAGTTATGTTTCTTTCTCTAACTGACCTGAGTAATACTTGGAGTGCAATAGGATTTCTAACTGGGCCAATTGAAACTTTATGGGAGCTGAGAACAAAAAGTATAGTAGCTGAGGGGTGAAAAATGGACAAGGCAGCTTTTGGATTGCTACAGTAATACAGTATCAAATGGATGAGATTTGAGATTGAATTACCCCAGTTGGCAAGGGGTCAGTAGGGGGACCAGTGGGGGGGACAGGAATTTGAGTAAATAGGAGCCTATCAGTTGTAGTAGGTTACAGAACCTGAAAGTAAGAACCCATAACATAAGATGGGGGTCAAAATGAGGCAGGTGCCACATCTCAATAGGGCGGTCACCTTTGGAAGGGTTGGGGGGTGTACATGGTGTTGCTCTGCCATGATCCTGGACTGGGCTTGGAGGATGGGGGGGTGTATGGTCTGTAGATGACTGACTACTTTGAGGGAGGATCTGTGGAGGTTAGGAAGGAGTCTATGTGGCAGGGCAGATGAGTATGGTAGGCATCCTGAGGGGGGAATAGGGGATGGCAAAGGGGGACAGAGGAAGAATAGCTAGGGACTGAAACTGACCCCAGTATCAGAGGCACTAGCAGAAAAGAGAGGAGAAGGAAGGGGGTGCATAAAGCGAGGTTGGAAGGCCTCCTGATGGGGGAGGAAGAGACCATGAGGAGTACCAGGGTGAGATCAGATGGCTGCAGGTAGGGAGTGAAAAGGGGTGGCACAGAGAGGAACAACTAGAAGGGGGGAACTGATGGGGAAGAGGTGGAGGACAGGAATCGACTAGGAATAGATTCTAAACTCTGCTGTGGGACAGAGAGGGAAGCAGGAACATACTGAAGGGGGAGAAAAAGCGGGGCATGAGAGGGATGGCAACAGGTAGGGGACAAAAGGGTAGAAGGGGGCTACTAAGGAAGGAGGGGTGGTGACTGAAGGAGAGAAGACTATGGGAAGGGGGAAGGATGGGAGGCGCATCACTATTGGGGTAGAATGGAATGGAGGCTCTAAATCGACAAGAGTGGAGATAGAAGAGAGGTTGGAAATCAGCAGGGGAGGAGGGGAGGTCGACATAGGAAGCCCAGTAGGAAGTAGTCAGGCTGGGAAGGGGTTCAAGGGGGGATGGGAGGAATAAGGCAGAGAAAATAGGTGAGGCGGAAGTAGGGGGTACAGATACAGAAGTCACAGAGGGTGCAGTTGGCGGGGGTAAGGGAAAGGGAAGAATGAATACTGGGGTGGTCAAAGGGGCATTAGAAGAGAAAGGGGGTAAGAGACAGTGGGGTACTCATCATGGGGGGAGTTCTATACTGAAAGGAGTGAGATGGGGCAGAAAGAGGGAAAGGCACAGCCATATTTGGGTTGAAGCTGTCCCAGGTCCCCAGGTTTACTGCAGGAGGTGCAGGGCAGGCAATGCTCAAGCATGCAGCAAGGGGGAGGAAGAAACCTCATTCACTGTTGCATGTGGGTACAAACGACTTGGTGGGGGACACTGTGGAAGTAATGAGGGGGAGGTGGCATTCTTGGAGGTACTGCCAGTACCATGTGCAAGCATGGGGAGGAAGGGTAGGCTTGAGGAGTTCAAATGGCTAAGGGATTGGTGCCACACGAAACATTATGGGTTAGTGACCAACTGGGGTAGGGTCTTGGTGGAATAGTGATTTGCATGTGGGGGACAGGGTACACTGGAGCAGGAAGGGGAGGGGAGTATTAAAGGCAGCATTGCTGCCGGGCCACTGGCACTGATGGTTGAGGCGCTGGATGCCACACTTCGCACCATGCTGGCGACCCGGCTTCAGACACAAGCCCAAGCCACCAAGGGTTGGCAAGGGAGGGATAGGATTAAGCATCCGGAGGACTGCCCTCCTATCTGGGGGTGGGATCCAGGGACCCACCGCTCTGTAGCGGCTCCAGGTGATGACCACGGATGCTACTACAGTAGTGTAGTAAAGGGTGGCGGAGTGTGGCAGACATTGGCATGCTATGCCTAAGTGTCATTGCATGCCCGCACTCCGCTAAGGGGAGAAAAGTGGAAAATGGGCCATGGTCAGGCAGCATGAGCTTCTGATCCCCCCTGCCCTGCCTGAATGGCATCTACTCAATCAGATCCTGCTCTGGTGGGTCGGCCTGAGAAGCTCCTCACCACCCCAGCACAGCGGTAATCTGTGGAGGTGAGCAGGTCGGCCTGATGTTAGGGGCGGGTTTAGGGGGGTCGGTCGGGATGACCAAGCTGACCATAGCCCTTTGAGAAAATATGTAAAAAAAAAAAAAAGAAGAAAGCCAGGATTAAAGGATTATATCTCTACTAAGGTGGATTTAAACAAAGGGAGGGGGGTCAAAAGACTGAGGTTGGTAGAAAGGTCTGGACAAGGGAGACTGATGAGCTCCCTGCCCTAGATATAGGTAAAGGCGGAGGTGTAGTAACCCTGGAAGGGGGCAGGCAGAGTAGTCTGAGTGTAATACAGAAGGCACCACCACCCGGTAAGAATAAGGAATAGAAAGGATGCAGACTACTGGGAGGAGGGACACAGGACAAGAAGGAGAAGGAGGGGTACAGGTGGAAGGTGGTCTGACTAAATAGATAGAGAACTGGTTACAAGGGAGGGTGCAGAGGGTGGTGGTGGTGGTGGTAGGGTAGCTCTATGCACTCAGAGCAGTGACAAGTGGGGTGCCGCAGGGCTCAATACTTGGCCCAATGTTATTTGAGCTCTTTATCTCTGATATAGCACATGGAGTGGGGAGCAGGTTTAGTTTTTTTGCACATTATACCAAATCAAAAGCAAATACTTATAGTAGCAGAGCCCCCCCCACACACACACACACATACACACTCCCTGAAAAGCTGCTTAAAAGCCTGCAATTCATTAAAATCAATTCCATTTTCTTACATACTTGGGGTTCAATGCCAACAAGTGTAAAATCATGTACCTAGGACATAGGAACCCAATGCTGGGTATAGGATGGGGGGAGGTACTGATACTCACTAGACATGAAAGGGTCCTTGAGGTTATTATATCAGAGGACTTCAAAATGGCAGTACAGTGTCACAAGGCTATGGGCAGAGCAAACTGGATTCTGGGGTGCATAAGGAGTGGCATCACCAGTAGGAGGAGGAGGAATGTTGTGCTGACATTGTCTCACTCTGTTGTATACCCCCAACTGCAGTACTGTGTCCAGTTTTAGAGTCCACACTTCAGAAAGTAGATAAGGTGGAAGTTTTCCAGAGGAGGGCAACTAAAATGGTTCAGAATTTTCACAGGAACCCCTACAAGGAAAATTTGAAGAATCTCAACATGTACACTCTGGAAGAGAGGAGGGCGAGAGGTGGCATGATCAAGACCTACAAAGTACCTCACAGGGATAAAGAGGGTACAGTTGGGGAGTTTCCTTCAAATGAGGATGAGCACCCAAACCAAAGGACATGCAATGAAGCTGGGGGGGGGGCATTCAGGATAGATGTGAAGAAATATTTCTTTACTGAAAGGGTGGTAGATGCCTTAAACAGACTACCAGAAGAAGTGATGGAACCTAAAATGGTCGGGGGGCATGAAGCATGCACTGGATATACATAGGGATATATTAGAAAAAGGGAAAAGAGGGGGTCAACGGAGATCAATAGGGCTATGGAAGTGGAGTAGGTTCAAGTTCATTGTAGGAAAAATCCATTAAGCAAGCTCATTCACAAGGAGGTCCTGATGGACGCAGGCAGAATAAGACATGCAGTAACATATACAGGCAGGAGTTACAAGTAGGTAGAGAACACTTGGGCAGACTGGATGGGTTAAGAGGTCCTTTTCTGCTGACAAATTCTATATTTCTGTGGCATCATGTGTTAATTCAGGTGCAGTGTTTATTTAAAGTTGGCCCTACCATACATCCAGATGTAAGGTACAGTAAATTACTGAATTAGATGCAGCCCACTTACAGTACAATAAACACAACCCCAGTGCTTCGAGAAGTCTTTACTCTTCATAAGGCTGCTTAAAGAGCTGGGGTTCTATTTGCAGTATCCACACCAGTATGCTGATCTTAACATCGACGCCGCATCTGAATGAGTACTTCATTCTTGCTCACTCCATTTCTTCCCCACTTTGAAACTTGCTTGTCCTGAGTTAGTTTTCAGCTGGCAGTGCCTTGCCTGTGTTGGAAGATGACCAGTAAGTGGCAGTGAAAGTTATCAGACTTCACAGACTCTGAAGGCAGCTGCTCATGGACAGACATAAGGCAGTTCTACTGGGGGGTAGGAGGAAGTAAGCTGTTTAACTAGAATCTGCAGCTTATCCATCAGGTAGGGAAATGGGAAGACTAGATGGGCCAAGCGGTCCTTATCTGCCATCAAATTCTATGTTTCCATGTTTTTATGTTTCTCACCCACCATCTTGGCAAGAAGAAGGCTGCAGCTGTAACCACTTATGACTGTTGGGGTGTGTGGATGAGGGGACCAAAGGGGACAGACATAAGAAGATACACTCATAATAAAAAATGTGAGGCCTTCGCCAGCTTTCAAAAATGATTACCAGTAAAAGAGCACTCTATGAAGTTGTTCAAATGGCAACACAATCTGGTGAGCCCTCTGTCTGCCATCTGACACTAGACATCAACCAGCATAAAACTGCCTACAGAAGACAGTGTGGTCATGTGGTTACTGAAATACTGGAGATTACAGATTTAGAAGAACAAAAGGATATCACATAGAAGCTGGCACATATGCCTATAGCAGCTGTCTCCTGCTTCTCAGTAGTTATATTTATACCCTTGAGATACTTGAATGTTTATATCCTATCCCATCTCTCCATCCTCTCTTCCACTCAGTACATATTGAGGTCCCTTAATTTCTCCTCATAAGTCTTGTGTTGCAAAGTCTGTACCATCTCATTCACCCTTCTCTGGACCATCTCCAGCCTGTTAATATCCTAATGAAGGTGAACCTCCAGAACTGCACACAGTACTTCATGGGAAGCCTGACCATAGTTTTATATAATGGCATCACTATCTCCTTCCTTATGCTGGTGACACCCCTACCTATGCACATCAGCAGGTCACTGGCCCTCCCAGCTGCCTTACAACTTTGACATTTTCAGGTCATCTGAAATAACAACCCCCCTTGGTCCCTTTCCTTCTTTGTGACTGTCAGCAACTTCCTCCCCCCCCCATGTTGTACCTTTCCCCAAGTTTTCTGTGTCCCAGGTACATAATTTTGCACTTTTTTAAATTAAACTTTATTACCAGTCCTTAGACCATTTCTCAGCCTTCTCCAGGTCCCTCCTCATTTTCTCCACCCCCTCTAGGGTATCCACTGTGTTACAGATCTTGATGTCATCTGCAAACAGGAGGACCTTTCTCCTCAGCCCTTCTGCAATGTCACTAATGAAGACACCGAACAGGACTGGCCCCAGGACCAATCCCTGCGGCACCCCACTGGTCACCCCCTCTCTCCAGACTTCGCCCCATTTACCACCACTCTCTGCCTCCTGTCTGTTACCCAGTTTCTAAGCCACTTTACCATCCTTTCCCCCCTGCCCAACCCACTCAGCCACTTTATCACCCTTCTATGTCGGACAGTGTCAAAGCCTTTGCTTACATCCAGGGCAGCGTTGTCCACTGCACCACCCTGATTTACTTCCTTTGTCATCCAGTCAAAGAGATCAACCAGATTTGTCTGACATGACCTCCCCACTGTGAATCCACGTTACCTATGGTCTTGGGCTCTGATGGCTTCTACATTCCCCACTATCCTTTCTTTAACCAATGTCTCCATGATCTTCCCCACTACTGAAGTGAGGCTGACCTGCCTATAGCCTTTGCAATTGCTGTACTGCTATGGCCCTTGCCCTTCCCCGTCTTCTGTGAATACTGAATAGAAACACATAGTGGATGTCTTGGGGGGGGCACATGACACTTCTTAGGCATGGTACTTTCACTTTCAAATACCTAAACAGCACATATAAGCAATCAACATTCGGCATTGACAAATGCTTGTTAACACTGAATTTTTGTTTGTTTGTATCCCCTAAAACTAAAACCTCTGCTCAGCTTGAACTGTTCTCTGTGCCTTAATGAATTTGTAGACTTTCGCATGGGGCTAGTCTCATGGGGGATACTGCTTTCAGTGTGCTACTGTCGAATTTTGAAATCAATTTAGAGGGTTTTGCCTGAGCTGCACTGCTTGCCTTTTTTCTATTTTAAACCGTGTGTGATTGTAATTACTTTGCGTGCTAAAAGGAACTTGAGCTATGTACTTGCATTTTGAACAATTGTGACCGAGCTGCAAACTGCTTGTATTGTACAGTGCCAGCCTTCCTGCAACCTTTTGCCCATCCCCGGTTGCTGCTTCCTTTGTTTCTCTCACTCTATAGACCCCGCTGGTGCCTAGCCCTTGGTCTGAGACCTGCCCCCCATTTAACCTTTTTTGTGACACAGCTCCTTTTGTGCTAATGTAAATTCTTTAATCCTCCCACTGTTACTGAAGCCTATCTAACCCCCGTCTGTCCCTTTCTCCCTCAGACATCAATCACTAGCCCTCTGGGCTACCACCACCATCCATGGTCACCTCCGACTAGGATCTCTGCCCACCTACAAGGCATGAAGAAGCCTGCTGCCACCTGCCCCAGAAACCCAGCTTGCAGGTGCGTCCAGGACATGGCACCGGGTAACCAAGGCAAATGGCAAGGCAAGGCAAGGCAAATTTTATTTAAAAGACGCCCAATCCCAGAGGCTCTGGGTGCCATACATTAAAATCAACTTGAAACAAACAGCAATAAATAAAACATTATCATAAAAGCCATAAACTTCATTAAATAAAAAATGAATAAGAAGATAAATAATAAAAAGAAAATCAGGGACAGGCGATATAGCAAGACAGAACAGGACAATATTTACAAAGCTAGGTCAAGAAAAGCCTGCACAAACAGGACGGCCTTGAGGTGTGCCTTGAGTACCTCCACTGAAAGAGCTTCCCTTATAGATGGAGGTAGCAAATTCCACAGGACAGGGCCAGTGACATTAAAAGCTCTATCGCCAACAGTTTTTAACCTCTTTCTGGGAATCGCAATGAGGCCCCTTGAGGAGGAATGAAGGGAGCGGATGAGGTAGCAGGTATAAGAAGGTCTGACAGGTAACCAGGCCCCAGGCCATGTAGGGCCTTAAAGTTGAGCAAGCCCACCTTGAAGAGGATCCTCCACCTGACTGGCAGCCAGTGCAGTTAACACAGCACTGGGGTGATGTGGCAATACTTAGACTGCCCCATCATCAACCTGGCAGCTGCATTCTGCACTAGCTGAAGCCGGTGAAGGATACCTCCTAAGACCCTGAGGTAGAACACATTATAGTAATCAAGCCTCAATATCACAAAGGCATTCACTAAGGTTGGGAGGTTCAGGGGTGGAACCAGGGGCCTAATCCTGGTGATATTTCTCAGATGGTAAAAACTAGTACAGACCACGGCAGGCACCTGGCCCTCAAGTGTCAGGCCGCTATCCAGAATAACACCCAGGTTATGCACCCTGGAGAAGGCTATCAAAGGCACACAACCCTGGACAAGTCCTGTCTCTTCACCTGAGGCCTTCCTATCACTCTTTCTTTTCAACTCCACTACCAGTACCTCCGTCTTATTAGGGTTCAGTCACAACCAGCTGGAGGTCATCCAGTCATTGATTTTAGCAAGGTATCTGTTAAGCATATCCACGGTGTTGGATGTCCCAGGTGCAAAGGAAAGAAATAGCTGAGTGTCCTCAACATAGCAATGAAAACCCAAGCTGTATTTCCTAATGAGCCCTCCCATGGGCAGCATGTGCACGGTGAACAACACTGGTGACAAGACAGAACCCTGAGGTACTCCACAAGACAGGAGACTAGGGGAGGAGGAGAAATTCCCCGTCACTACCATTTGCCTCCTCTTTGTGAGAAAGGACTTAAACCAGCAGATGACTATGTCAGTGAGTCCACAAAATTCCCTCAGGTGGTCAAGTGACACACAATGGTCCACCGTGTCAAAAGCTGAGGAGAGATCGAGGAGAACTAGAATTGTCCCCTCACCTCAATCGCCCACCCTGAGAAGGTTATTGAGCACCTGAACTAATGCAGTTTCTGTGCTTTGCCTTGCCTGAAACCAGACTACAAAGGCTTGTATAAATCCAAGGCTGCGAGGTGCTTTTCAAGCTGAAGTGCCACAATCTTCTCAACAACCGTCCTTACCCAAGAATGGAAGGCTAGAGAGTGAAGGGTAATTTGCTTTGATGTCAGGGTCCAAAGATGGCTTTTTCAGAAAGGGTCTCACCAATACCTCATTCAAGGCATCAGGAAAGCCCCCTCAGACCAGGAGCACTGGACAACCAAGGTTACGCGTCTCTTGCTACAGGGATTTTTCAGCTACCCATCCTCCCCCGCCCCTTCACTCTTTAAATCCACTCAAGCCCCTCCTTTCTCATGCATACTCTAGCTCAACTGGCACCTGCTTAGTACCTTGTACTTGTAAGAATCAGTCCCCATCCCCCGAGCTGGATCCCAGCCTATCCTTGCTAGGACACCTTTTCTTTGTCTCTGCTTTGTTTTGCTCCCTGTTTCACTCTCTCTTTTTTCTACTCTGTTTTCTGTTCCTCATTCACTCTCCTCTTTTCTTTTAACCCCTACCCCTCCCACTGCAGTTTTTCTGCAGCAATTTCTCTATAAATTTACTGGATTGGATAGCTAGTGTCTTACTAGACTTGTACTGCCCTCTCACTCCTGTTTTTCTATCCTTGACAGCTTGCTCCAGCTACCATGAACATGCTGCAACTTACACTACTCGATGTCTCACTGCCATCTTTCCTGGTACTGATGGACTCCTGTACTACTGTGCTTACCCATGACCAAGAGCACCTTGCTTACCTCTCTGTCACCCACTCCCCCTGCTACACCTTTCCCCTCACCCTACATGGGAACTATCCTCCCTCAGATCTATCACACTTTCCTTTCTCTCTAATCAAGAACGCTGTCTACTCAGCCACTACCTGGCTTCCCTCTCCTGTTCTTCTATTGTTCCCTCTTGCCCTTATATGTTCCTGCTAGCCCTCCTCCTCCTAGCTAGAGATGTCGAATGAACCCCGAACCACCTAACTCCCACATCACTCCCACCTCCAGCATCTGGGCAAATGCCCCAGGTCTGAAGATAGCTCATGTCAACATATGCAGTCTTTCCTCCCAGTTCCCTGATCTGGAGGTGTGGATCATGCTATACAAGCCCCACATCCTGAGACTTTCCAAATCCTGGACAAAGCCCCACCTTGTTGCCACCACATATCAACTACATAGGTACTCTTCCCTGCATCTTGATAGGCCAGGCAAAAAAAAAAGGTAGGTGGTGTTGCACTGTTCATAAGGGAACCCATCACAGCAAATATTGTCCTCTGCTCTGATCCCAACTCACCTAGTGATTGGCTTCTCTCAGAATTAACCCTGGGAAACAGTAAGAAACTCTTCAAAGGTTGCTGCTACAACCCTCCCACCACTGGAACTGAGGCTCTAAACAGCTTCTTCTCAGGCCTGGGCTCCTTCTCCCCCCATAGATGCTCTATTCTCCTCAGGGACTTCAACTTAAACTGGCTGAGTACCCACCATTTGGACTACATTTCCCACCTAAAGCAATACAGCCTGGTCCAGACTGTCACACTCCCCACCAGACAAAACTAACGCACAGCCACTCAGGCCCTTCTGGACTAGAGAATCCCAAACAGGGATGGGTGTGTACTGTATGCTGGTAGCATGGCAGACTCCATCAGTGACCACTCCCCTACGTATCTCCTCTGGTCATCTAAGTTTAAACTTCCCCTCAAAGTACCTGTCCTTCTGGAACTTCAGCAGCCCAAAAACCACAAACCTCCTTGAGGAGGCATGGTCTCTGGACTGGTCTGCTCTATACTCTCTTTATGATGTGACTTTGGCTGTAACTCTATTTACACAAACCCTTATGACCCTACAGGACAGGCACTTTCCTGTAAGTACAAGAAGGGTCAGAGGTGACTGCTCATGCTGGGTCTCTAAAGATCTCATTACCTTAATGAAGGATAGGTATCGAGCTTGGTCTACCTACAAAGCCTTCCCCCCCTGCCCTCTGGAATGCCTACAGGTGCTGGAGGAATCTATGCAGACATCTGGCCAAATCACTGAAATAGAATCATTTCCATAATGTCCAACAGCTAACTTTGGAGACCCTAGGAAATTCTGGACATCCATTGGATCCCTCCTGAACCCCCTCTCCTATAGGGCACCCTTGCAACTAAACTCCCCAGACGGCCTCATTATGGACCCTCTGGAAGTGGTCAGAGCTTTCAATGACAAATGCTCTGACCTATCCATGTATCTAAGTAAACTTCCTAATGGCCAACCAAATTGCTCAGTTCCTCATTGAAACCATCTGCTGACCTTCACCGGGCCTATCACCCATCCTCACACAAACACTCTATTTCAGAGTCCTCTCAACTGCTCACAAAGCTAAGATCTTGAAAAGCCTCCCGAATCGTGGCTCCCCTGGGACTCATGGCCTATCCCCAGTCTTCCTCAGGCTCATCTCCTCAGCCATCTTCAAACTACTCACTTGTATCTTTAACCTCGCCCTCTCCTTCTCCTGCTCCTCCTCCTCCATGTAGGACTCCTGGAAGACTGCCAAGGTGATTCCCATCTTCAAAGTCGGTGACACTGTAGCCATGGACAATTATCATCCCATTTCCATCCTCCCTCACCTTAGTAAACTACTTGAGAAGGCTATCCACCACCAGCTTGCTAAGTACATGGGCAAACACAACCTCCTTAGTAGTCAACAGCATGATATCCGCAAGAACCATTTCACCACCATCACCCTACTGACCAACCACATCTTCATAAATATGGATCATGGTACTGTCACCGGCCTGGTCTTTGTAGACCTCTTTAAAGCCTTCAACATAGTCAACCATGCTCTCCTCCTCTTCAAACTATGATGCCTTGTCTTTTCTCAAGAGCTTACAAATTGATTTAAGAGCTTCTTCACCAATCGCACCCAATTTGTGTGTATTGGACCTTCCTGATCCCCCATGCTGCCTGTCTCAATGGGTGTCCCCCAGGGCTCCATTCTGGGCCCCTTCCTATTCTCTTTATTTATTAACTCCCTTCACTTGGACAGTCTTAAATGCCACTCTCTCCTCTATGCTGACAACCTCATACTTTAGTGATAAATCCCTCACCCTCATTTCCTCTGTTCTTACTCATAATTATGCTGTGGCCCACAACTGGTTTGAGATAACCTCCTTCTGGTTAATGCTAAAAAAATGAAATCCATACTGTTCAGATCTAAGCCCTTCCTTGCCAAATCAAAAACTCTCCCCGCTTTCAACAATATTTTCCCTGATGGCCAAGCCATTGAAGATGTCAATACCTTTAAATATCTTGGAGTCCTACTTGACCCCCCCTTTTCTCTGACCACGTCAACTCACTGATTCAAAGATGCCACCAAAAATTAGGTGCTGCCTACAGATTCTGGCAATACCTCACCCTGGAGACCTGAGTTGCAATCATCCAGGGAACTCTACTCCCAATCCTGGACTACTGCTTCCCCATCTACGCTAGGATGTACACAACACTTATGGTCAAGCTCTCTTCTGATTACAAAAATGCATGTCATTTCACCTTGTTGGCCTCTTTCACTACACACCACTGTGTCCTTTACAATTTGCTAAGATGACTTCCACTGCAAGGCTACTTTGACCTCACCCTTGGCTGCATGGTTGATTCCGCCATCCAGACTGACCAGAAATCTCACCTTGCAGCCATCATCAAGGTCCACACTGTACACCACTGCCTCCCCTCACACAGCATCCCCCCACTGCAGAATATTCCCAGGGTATCCACCAACATGGTGGTAGAGCCCTGTCAGTGGATACCCCTACGCTGTAGAGTAAACTACCTGTTGCGATGCGATCCATCAGCACCCACTTCCACTTCATATCTCAACTCAAAAAGTGGCTCCTGGTGACTTCTGGGTGTTCTGGGTGTCACTGCTTCCCTGGTTAGTCCCTTCATTTTTTCCTCACTGCCCATACCACGTGAGTTTTGTGCCTACACATTTTGCATTTCTAGGCTCCATTTTTCACCTTCTTCTCCCATCCCTCCCCCTCTCCTCTACCAGCCTGCCTTATCATTTTCTTTCTACTCCCTAAGGGACATGGCTTAACTCCAAAACAACTTTCTGAATATGGAATCTGAATATATGTATTTTTTTTCTAATTATGTACGTGCCAAGCGGGTCTATGTATTATATAGTCTTGTATCATGTGGAGCTATGCATCCTGTTACCTTGTATCTTGTGTACTATTGTGATCTGTTATTATTGTCAAACTGTATACCATTTTATGCATTGCTGTTTATGTAACTCTGTGCCACTGTATGGTGGCCCAGGTCGTGCCTAAAAATGGTTCCTGGGATCAGCGCTCTTACACGGTTACCAAAGTCTTAAACATACAAATAAAAATGACTACTAGTAATCTCCTGGACTGTCTGAGCTCCATCAATACCTGTGGAACCAGAGGTATTGGGGGAAACACACAAACCCAGTCATAGGCCCATTCTTGTGATAGGGTGTCCATCCCTAGAGCCTGTCACTCTCTGAATCTTGAGAAATATTTGCCAGCTTAAGCATTTGCCTTGGATGCCATCAGGTCTTTTGGGACAGGACCCTATCTCCTGTGAATCATTTGGAATATTTCCCTGTGCAGTTGCCACTCCCACAGATGTACTTGCTGTCTGCTTAGCCAGTCTGCTTTTACATTTAGTTTTCCTGCTTGATGTATTGCAAGGATGTGAGTTTGATTGTTTTGGGCCCATGTCGTTACTTTTGCTGTTTTTCTTTGCATTCACCAGCTCCGGACCCCCGTTTGGAAATGTGTGCAACAGTCATCTGGTTGTCTGACTTGATTTGTAATGACTTTCTATGAACTGCCTTCATGAAGGCCTGTAGTGCCTGTAGGACTGCCTTCATTTCAAGAACCTTTATGGACAGCTTCGACTCCGACTTTGTCCATATTCACTTGGCTGATTTGTTGTCCATGGATGCTCCCCATCTTGTAAGGCTCATACCCATCTCTGTCTCTACACTGTGAGATAATTCTAGTGGATAACCCAGCATCATAATGTCCCTCTTGGTCCACCATTAAAGTGATCTATTCACTGTTATCATAAGACTTATTCTCTCCTGTAGATTTTCCTCCAAGGTGAAGCTGTATTTTAAAAGGAAGTTCTGAAGTGGGTGCATATTCCACCAGTGGGATTTAGGAGTTCCAGCAACCTCACTGGATGGGATAAGCCCTGAGGGGACATTCCAAACAAGGTAAGTCATGGAGAATACTATGGCAACAAGGCTGGGGACACAAATCGGTGCAGGGAATAAAAAGATTAACAAAAAATATTCTAGAAAGGCAAGGCTTGTATGAACCACAAACATAAGCCAATTTCATTTATTTGGCACCTAAGCAGAGGAAAAAGACATAATACCACAGATAACAGAAGCACACCCCAAATACAAAGCCAAAAAGAATAAGAAAGTAATAACTACATCATTTCTAAAAAAAGATTTTTACTCTGGGTAGGTCTGAGTAAATAGGTATTTTTTTTTTTATTGAAGCCTTAAAGGCCTCAACAGTGCTGGTAGACTGAATGTTATGGGGAAGACTGTTCCATATCAAAGGGGCAGCAACCACAAAAGCCGTATCCCCCAACTGCTTAAGCTTAGAATGCTGGACCAGAAGCAGGTCTGCATCTGTGGAACAAGGAGAACAGAAAAGGGTAGATGACATCAGGAATTCATTGAAATAAGCAGGATGTTGATTAGCAGATCCTGAAAGTGATGCAGCAGTAACCTGGCAGCCAGTGCAGAGAGCATAAGACCAACAGGATGTGGTCCCTGGAGACATTCCCATCACAGCCAAACCATAGCATTCTGGACCAGCTGTGGGCATTCCATTAAACCTCCAGATAATCCTATGTTTACACCATCTGGAAGAAAGATATTTTTTTTACGGCTGCATGATGATGCCACCATGCTGACATATTGCTGTGAGTAGGGGAATGAGGACTGACAGGATTGTGAGAGTGTGGCCTTCAGTAGTTTGGTTTTGCTGCATTACTTGTGTTAGTCCACTGTTCTCTCCATTTACTACAGTGGTGTGTTTGTCTGCAACCCTGCATGCAGCAGATAGCACTATTTCTAGATCTTCTTTAATAATTGTGCCTGTTAAAAGAGCTTAATGCAGTAATGGCTATAATTTCTATTGAAACACATTAATCATTTTAAGGGCATGTAAGTTAAATAGCTTTGGAATAGTTAACTTCCATAAACAATGAAAATATATTTGCCCTTCGAGTGCACTTCTTTCCCTGCACTCTGGCATTGCATTCCCTACATACACCTATCTCAGCTCCACCTTGAATGCTTCACAGATTGATCTCCCCTCTCTCTGTGGAATGCAGAGTGAGACCTTATTTGTCAAAGTGCTACTAGGGGACACCAAGCCCCTCTACATTGGGTGTGCCTACCTCCTGCCCCTATCTGCCACCTCCTCCTTTGAATCCCTAACCAATGCCCTGTTGGAGCATACCCCAGGTGAGATCATCCTCCTCTGGGACTTCAGTCTAAACTGGCACACCCTGGGGACCTCCACATTCAAGAATTCAATACTAGACTCCTCACTTACCCAAGTCATCAATCTGCCTACTAGGCACAATTCCAAGTCTGGCAACTATTCCCTACTTGACTGGGCACTAGTCTCCTGCCCAGACTGGATACTCTCTGCTGGGATCATGTCTGACTCTCTGAGTGACCACTCACCCATCTTCTGCGCCTGGTCTAATAAACCTCCTAAAACTGTTGCCAGGGTCTTAGAAGCCAGGAACTTCAGCAGGTTTGTACCTGCCGAACTGTGCTCTGACCTGGGGACAATTGACTGGGACCCCATTGTATCCCTCCCCTCACTTGATGAGGTACTCGACTACTTTTCTAATGCATTTCTGTCTCTAGCCAACCTGCATGCTCCATGAAAGAAACTCAGGGTACAGGGAGAATGCCACAAATGGCTGAGCCCCAACCTAAAGCACTAAATGCTTCTCTGTGACAGGGCCTGGGGACTCTACAAATCCATGGGCTCTACAATTGACTGGGAGAAATACAGGGAACTGAGGAACCTATGTAAAAAAACTGCCAAACAGGCCAAGTCCAAGTACCTAAGAGACCTTCAAACTACCCACCTACGTGACCCAAAGAAATTCTGGTGCCACATAAACACCCTTCTCAAAGGTACTGTAAATGCACAAGATGACTCAATTCTGATTGGGGATACCCTGACCAATGACCCTGCTACAATCGTGGATGCCTTCTGTGCCTTCTTCTCCAACCCCAATGGACCCCCTTCCCCCGTGACTCCCTATTGCTCAACTTCAGACTGGGTGTCCCCTCATCCTCAATTCCACCTGAAACTGGTTGAACCATCCACTGTACTACCTCTCTTACTCAAAATTGACCCTAACTCTTCCCCAGGAAATGACCTGCTAGAACCTCAGCTGCTTAGTGCTGCTGCCCCGGCTCTTGCCTATCCTGTCATCCTGCTCAACAGCAGGTCTCTCTTCGAAGGAACAGTACCAAGTATGTGGAAGGTATCGACTATTGTCCCCATCCACAAAAAAGGACCACAGGACAGAGTGGAAAACTACAGGCCTATCTCCCTTCTCAGCCCTCTTGGGAAGGTGCAAGAGAGGCTAGTATACAATCAACTTCAGGACTACCTTGAGCAGCACCACCTCCTCGCCAATGTACAACACGGCTTCAGGAAAGGCCACGGCACTGACACTGCCCTCATCCGGCTTACATCTGACATCCTCAAGGCCATGGACCAAGGATCTCCAATGGGCACCCTATTCATTGACCTATCCAAGGCCTTTGACCTGGTCAGCCACCAACTCCTCCTTTCCAAACTCCTCTGACTGAGCCAGGACAACCACTCGCTCTCCTGGTTTGAAAATTACTTGACCAACAGATCCCCAAAAATATGTTGGAGAGGAACACAATCTGGCTCTAGACCCATGACGTCCGGGGTACTCCAGGGCTCGATCCTAGGCCCCCTACTACACTCATTCCTCCTCAACAACATTGAGAGTGACTGCAAGCTCAGCAACCTCATCCTCTACACAGATGACACCGTTGTCTACCACAGTGACCCACAACCCAGTGTCATCTCCTCCAGACTTCAGGCCTGTCTCTCAGCTCTTGAGGTCTGGTTCACCATGAATTCTCTAAAGCGGAATGAGGAAAAAGCTAAGGCCATCCTGTTCAGGACTAGACGCTTGGGCATGGACAGAAGTGAACTGCTCCTGCTCCTGCTCAACACATCCCAAGGGAGGAGAGTAGTAGAGGTCATAGATCAATTCAAGTACCTCTGGGTCCTCCTCGACCAAGAATTGACCTATAAACCCCATATCGACACCTTAACTTGATCCATCCACCAGAGGCTCAGCTTCCTCTACCATCTGGGAAAACTCCCTCTCCAGCGAGGCGCGACGAGCCATAGCCAACAGTAACCTCCTCCCCTCCATCCTATATGGTTCCCCCATACTACAGTTCCTCTGGGAGATGGAGCTCAACAAACTCTCCATGCTCTATCACAGAGTGACTCGCTTGCAACAAACTCCTCACCTGGGAGGCACCATTGTGAGGGCCCTTGCAGACCTAAACTGGCCCACCCTATGGCTAAAGCTGACCTACTCTGCTTCCTTCCTGGCCTTTAAATTCACCTCCCTTGGCCCTCCACCACACCTACATGGGCTGCTCACTCCTAAAGTCCAGCGCTGAACACTGCGATCCACCGCAAGTCATCCCCTCGACATCGCCCGTGTTTGCACCAACCTAGGCAAGCGCTCCTTCCACTATGCTGCCTCCTCCTTCTTATGGAATGCCCTCCCAGCAAGCCTACTCGGCAAGCCTACTCTCCTAGGGTTTAAATAAGGCCTCAAAATGTACCTCCTGGAACTAAGCCTCTGAGGGTGCAATCTCTAGTCCCCGCCTGGGCCCACTCTCTTGCTACCATCTGCTAAACCACACCTTCCCACCTCATGAATATCTTGTGGAATAATGCTAGATGCACTATGCATCTGTCTCAATATCTGTCTAACCTGTGATGCCTACTGTTCTCCATGCCCAACATTTGATACCTACTCCCCAATGTGTAACAGCTTATCTACTGTACCCTAATGTCTATGTATGTACTCACTGTAACTAAAATGTATTCAATACAAATCACTGTATTTTATACCTATGTATGTATGTACACATTGTAACTACTTCCGGGGCCCCCCTGAAAAAGGGACCTCTCATCTCAGTGGGTTCACCCGGCTACCAAAATCTAAATAAAATAAAATAAATAATAGTCCAGTCTCTGTTCGGCTTGATTCAACATTACAAGATTTTGGCTTTAAAGAGATTGCTCCTATTATGTGCTCATATTTTTTATTGCTGCATATTTACCTGATACGGTGGTATGTATGTTAATTTTCTGCAACATGTGTCTTTAAAACAAAGATATTTATAATAATTACAAAGTTAATGAAGCTGTGTGTCCTTTCTAGTTGGCTTTGTTTTTTTATTGCATCCATCTCCATCTGCTCTCAGATTACTTTGCAACACATTTGAGTCTTAACCTTTGCTTATCCTGCCATTGATCTTCAGTCTTGTTGTGTGCTTTTATATACATTGATGTTAACGTTTTATTTTTGCTGCCTGTCATTTAGTCCTTGTTCAAAGGCATAAATTAGTGTTGGAGAGTTGATTAGCTGCCAGTGCTAATTAAAATGAAAAATGTTTAGCACTCAGATGGTTTTGATTAGCGGTTTTCTAAACATTGATATTTTTACTTTAAACCATAACATTACTACTTAGACCCACTCAAACAAACCAGAGTCAGAGGTAACCACTTACCTTGGATAACCCCTGAAATTCTGGTCTGCCTCAGGGCTTGAGATCAATCCTGGAAGCATCATAAAGCTCCCCAGCATCCTAGTGACCTCGCAAACTACCGCATGCTCCATAACATTTGCACCAGGGCTACAAGTTTAGCCAAATCCAAATATTTCAAATCTGCCTTCATCACCAGCATAAATTCCCCTTCAAAGCTCTGGTACGTGGTCCGTGCCCAATTTACCCACTCATCTCACACCCCAGATACTTAAAGTAAATAGCACAGTAGTGTCTGACCCACCAGCTGTAGCTGTGGAAAATAACTCCTACCATACCTCCTGCGCTACTGAGCTACTGAACTCCCTCTTTTCCTACCCCTCCCCTTCCCCACCCTTTTCTAGTATGCCTGCTCCACCGCCTTCCCACCTCCATTTCTCTTTCACTATTGTAACCCCAAACAATGCCCTAAATGCCTCCTCACCATCAATCCCTCTAAAGGTGCCTCCCCTGACTCCCGTGATGGCTTTGACCCAAAACTCCTCTCCCTCTCCACTTCTGCCATTGCCTACCCCTTTCAATAATCCTAAATCTCTCATTCTCTATTGCCTCAGTCCCCTCTTCATGGAAACATGCAGTGGTCTTCCCTCTACCAAAAAGGGGTGACCCCTCATACCCTGGCAACTATCACCCCATTTCTCTCCTCTCTACCCTTGTCAAACTTCAAGAACACATTTTCCTCTCCCAACGTACCTCTTTTCTATCTGATACCTCCTTTTTCACCCCTTTCCAGTCTGGTTTCAGAAAAATACACTCAACCACCACCTCTCTCCTATGACTCAAAGACTCCATCCTAACTGGGATGGACAATGTCCAAATTACCTCTGCCATTTTTGTCGACCTGGTCAAGGCCTTCAACACTATCTCTCACTCCCTTCTCCTCAAGTCACTTCTGGCAGCTGGCCGATATCATTCCACCACAAACTGGTTCAAGGCCTACCTTATTGACAGAACCCAATCAGTAAGATTTTGGATGCCACTTTCCCTCTCCTTTAGATCAGCACTGGCATCCCCCAGGGCTTTGTATTAGGCCCCTTCTATTCTCCATCTTCTTTAACAATCTTCCCTCTGTTTGCTCCCCCTCCTCCACTATATATATGTATGCCAATGATTCAGTTCTGTATGCATCTGACTCCTATCCTGCTGAGGTTACAACCAGCTTACAGTACAACTTCAACAAGGCTCAGCTCTGGTTTGCTAACCATCAATGTTTCCTCAGTGCCAAGAAGACAGTCTCCCTGACCTTTGGCACAAGGCAGAGACTCTCTAGTTTTTTCTCCCTACCTACTTTTCACACCCTTGATGGGACTTTACTGGAGAACACATCCTCCTTCAGGTACTTAGGTGTTTGGTTGGACCAACACCTATACCTCTCTGGACAGATTGACTCCACACAGGAAAAAACTGCTCCCAAAGCATGGTGCCCTATTCTGGAACCATGGTTGCATCCCTCCTACGGCTATTCATGAACTTGATCAGAAGATGATACTGCCCATTTTTGACTACTGCAACGTAGTCTATGGTGCTGCCCCTAAGTTCTTCCTGGCCAGACTGGATACCCTCTTCAATTCCTTCTGCTGCTTTGCCCAGGATGCCCCCCTCACACTCACCACTGCAGTCTTTATCATGCCCTATCCTTCCCTCTCTTATAAATAGGCAACTCTCCTGCTATGCTAAATTCACCTCTAAGCACTGGTTGGGTGAGCTCCCTTTCTGCTTCACCTCCTCCTCCTTTATAACACCCCCCCTCCCATTCCCTTAGATCAAGTGTCTCCTGCACCCTGGTAGTACCCCGCAAATCCACGCAAATCAGCCAATCCAGTTACTCTCACCACCTCCCAAAAATTTGGAATACCTTCTCCCCCCCAAAAAAATCTGGCACTCATCCTCTACTCACTCCATCAGCTCTACCCTCAGTAATTACATTGCACCTAGCTGCTCCTACCATGCCCCTCCCTAATTCCCTCCTCTAAGCCCTGGACAAACCCTGCCCCTCCACCGTCACCTTAATGTTACCCTGTGCAACCCACTCCCAAAATTTCTAGCTCTTCTGCTCTTCCCCCAAATTGTTCCCTCTTACTGGCCTCCCTTGATCCCTAGCAGAATGTAAGGGACTTTGAAAGCTCTCCATGGGTCCCTCTCCTGCCCCCGCATGGGGCTTGTATCTCTCCTCTACTCCCTTCACCCACCATCCCTCCTATCTCTCTAGACTTGCAATCCTCTTGAAGGGCTCTGAACATCCTGAAGGGGTCCTATTGCATCTAGGCTTGTCTTCTCTCCTTCCCCTTCCCCATATACCTAACCCCTAGCCTTTGTAGTCCCCTTGCAGGGTTCCCAGCATCCTAAATGGACTCTACTGTGCCTAGGCATGTCTCCTCTCCTTCCCTTCCCCCATTCTACCTTTTCTTCCTAGTCTTCGCTGTCCCCTTGCAAAGCTCTCAGCATCCTGAAGGGGTTCTACTGGGCCTAGGCTTGTTTCATCTTCTTCCCCTCCCCATATAGTTTTCTCCCTAGTCTTTGCAGTCCCCCTTGCAGGAGTCTTAGTATCCTGAGGGAGTTCTACTGGACCTAGTCTTGTCTCCTCTCCTCTCCTTCCCTTCCCCATCTACTTTTCTCCCTGGCCATCACAGTCCCCTTGCAGGGTGCTCAGCCTCCTGAAG
This sequence comes from Neoceratodus forsteri, assembly GCA_016271365.2. Classification (NCBI taxonomy): domain Eukaryota; kingdom Metazoa; phylum Chordata; order Ceratodontiformes; family Ceratodontidae; genus Neoceratodus; species Neoceratodus forsteri. The sequence goes on along the minus strand of JADMNL010000022.1, from coordinate 196,210,467 downwards.
GGGTCCAACTGAGCCTAAGCATATCTCCCCTATTCTATCTAGCCACTATCTTGGCTTTTCATGGCTACTAGCAGTGTCCAATGCATCCTGATAAACTATTAATTAGTCCCCCTCTCCTCCAAAGGTGCAAATTCTCTTCCCCTCAAGGGTTCAGCTTTTACTCCTTCCCTCTCCTAATCCCCATCTACTGACTTTTCCCAACTCCTTTGCAGAGTACGCCTTGCCCTGAAGGGTCCTCTCTTGGGTTAGGTCCCATTTCCCCTCCTAGCATTAAGTCACATCTCCTCTTCTCTCTCTCTCTCTCTTTCTCTCTTTCTCTCTCTTCTCCCTCTTTAAATCCCTACAGCCTTATCCCCCTTTCTATCTAGCCACACAGCCTCAATGCAGGGTTCTCCATGTCCTGTAGGGGTCTCTCTGGGACACTGCCTTATCCCTTTCTCTTTGGTTCCCTGTGGTCCCCTTGCAGGATTCCTCACATCCAGAAGGGGTCTCCAGGGACACGACTCTTCCTTCTTCCTCTCCTTTACCCCTTTTCTTTCATGTAAGCACTTGTTTACTTATTAACATTACACTTATTATTGGCCACTCTATCTACCTATTATGCACAACACTGTTGTAACACTGTTTGTAATACATGCCTTACAACTATATGTTTATGTTGCTTTTGTAACTTGAATGTTTAATGTCTCATTCCTATTGTACCCCTTCCCCCCAGGTCACATAGGAAGATGAGCAACTTGTCATTTAGTGAGTCTTCCTGGTGAAACATTTCAATAAATAAATAAACTTAGCATTGTATATATTAATAAAATGTTCTACACATAGTTTGGGGACTGCATGAACCCCAACCAAGCTAAGACAGACCTGGCTTGCAGCAGTAGAGTTAGAGACTTAACCACATCAAGCATCAAACCAACTGACACATTTTCTGGGCTGAGGCTTCAGAAACCGGAGTCCTGAGTGCAGCCAATGTGCAAACAAAGTCCCACTGTTTGCTTACTATGATCTGCTAATCTAAACCTGCAGGAGAAAAGGATCAGTACCTCCCTCTGTTTTTTACTTATCTGAAATTTCCACTCAGTCAACAATATTTGTAGATTTATATTACTGTTGGATTGTACTACTGTAGGCATCACTGTATATTCAACATGAAATAATTCTCACATTTATCGAAGTGTTTTTATTAGCTTGAATGCTACCATTTTTTAAACTGATTCACAACAAAACACCCACGTTTTTACTATCATTCAATCAGTATCTTTGTTAGTGTATTCCTGTTTCAGCATACAGTACTTTTTAATGAGAGTTTGGCTGCCAGCATGATAGGACAAGTGTCATTCATGGTACCCCTAACCTACCACAAGCTTTAGCCCTTAGGCCCCTTACCTCAAGGTGCAGAATTCTTACTGTGATATCAGACATCAATCAGGGCAACAGACCAGGGATATTCTTTTACTTACAGCTCTCGGGTGACCTGACTCAGTCCTCAGGCTCTCAAGCTCCTGGATCCCGACACAGATGCAGCAGTCCGAGATGGTCACTTCTGTGGGTTTCACTATGGGACAGAAGCTACTCATGCTGCTAGTCCTTTACAGCTCCAAATGTCTTTTGGTGACTCTGAACATTGTCCCGGTATTCACAAACATGGCATCAACAATGAAAGACTAACCTTCCAAGCAATAGGATTTGTCTTTCCAATACTTTCTGGTCAATCAGAAGCAAGCAGAAAGGCTAAATCCAATCTTAGTGGCCACGAGATTCTTGGCAGCCATTTTTGAAACTGGCTGCCAAGAATCTTGTGGCCACTGAGATCAGGATTTGGCCATTCTGATTCATTCTTCCATAGCATTCTGCCATTTCCCCTAGAGATCGCCCATACATAACAATGATTAGCACTACTGTAACTGCTAATCGAGCCTATGATTGATTCACGATCTCCAGTTTTTGGGCCACAAATTGTGATGAGAACCTGCTTATTTTATGTCTTGTTGCTCAGACCCATAAAGGTATTTTGTTTTTACAGAGTTTTTAAAATTCCTCATTCTTTTATTTTATTTTGCTGTCCAATGTCCACCTCCACATTTATAGTTTTTAATTGTATTTGATCAAGCTTCACAGCATGTGGGGCTAGCAAGGAGGAAGGCTCACAGCAGTAGCTACAGCATAGAAACATAGAAACACAGAATTTGATGGCAGATAAGGACCGCTTGGCCCACCTAGTCTGCCCATTTCCCTACCTACTGGATAAGCTGCAGATCCTAGTTAACCAGCAGCCTACTTCTTCCTACCTCCACCCCCTAGAATTGCCTTATGACTGTCCCATGCATGCTTGAATTCCACCACTGTTTTTGACTCACAACCTCCTCCAGAAGGCCGTTCCATGCATCCACAACCTCTCTGTGAAAAATACTTCCTTAAATTACCTCTGAGCCAACCCCTCTATCTTCAAATTGCGCCCTTATTCTTGCACACCTCTTTTTTGAAAGATGCTACCTCTCTGACTTTGTTCATTCCCTTGAGGTACTTGAAAGTTTCTATCATGTCCCCCTCTCCCTCCTTTCCTCGAGGCTATACATATTAAACTCCCTTAGTATCTCTTCATTATGTCTTCGGTGCAGACCCTGCACCATTTTGGTGTCCTCCTCTGGACAACTTCCATCCTATCTATGTCTTTGCGGAGATTGGGTCTCAGGACTGCATGCAGTACTCCAGATGGGGTCTCACCAGCTGTCTGTACAGAGGATAACAACTTCCTGTTTTCTACTGGTGATGCCTCTCCCTATGCATCCCAGTATCCCCCCAGCCCTCCTTGCTGCCCTCTCACATTGCTTGCCCACCTTTAGGTCATCTGATATGACTACCCTAGGTCCCTTTCCATTTTTGTTGTTGTTAGTATCTCACCCCCCATTGTGTACTCTTCCTCTGGGTTTTTGTTTCTCAGGTGCATTACCTTGCACTTCTTAGCATTGAATCTAAGCTGCCATACATTTGACCATTCCTCTAACCTTGCCAAGTCCCTTCTCATCCTTTCCACCCCACCTTGTGCATCAACTCTGTTGCAGATCTTTGTGTCATCTGCAAAGAGACATACTTTCCTTTCAATGTAAGCTTATAAAGACATTGAAGAGGACCGATCTAATACTGAACCCTGCTGTACCCACTAGTAATCTCCCTTTCTTCAGCGTGGACTCCATTTATTATTACTCTGTGTCCTATTCTCCAGCCAATTCTTTACCCAGGCTGTCATCTTGGGACCCACTCCCAGGCTGGCTAACTTGTATATTAATCTTCTGTGTGGGACTGTGTCAAATGCCTTGTATAAAGTCTAGGTAGGCCATGTCCACAGCCCCTCCCTGATCTACTACTTTGGTCACCCAGTCAAAGAAATCTATCAGATTCATCTGGCATGACCTTCCCACTGTGAATCCATGCTGCCTTGGGTCCTGTGCCCCTCTGGCCTCTAGATACTCAACAATTCTTTCCTTCAGAAGTGATTCCATCATTTTTCCTATCACTGAGGTTAAACTAACAGGTCTGTAGTTTCCTGCTTCTGCCTTGCTCCCAGTCAGTATACGGAAGACAAGACAATCTTCAAACAGTTTGCTGCCCCTCCATGCATGCAAAGGACCTGGAAAAGCATGTAAGAGACTCTAGGTCCATCATTTTCAGACCCTCACTGTAACATAGTAACTTAATGTTGTAAGGAACTCCTCATTCGTCATGCATGACCGCTCACTGTAACATAGTAATTAAATATTGTAAGGGACTCTTGGTCCATCATGTCCACCCATCACTGTAACATAGTAATTTAAAGTTGTCAGGAACTCAGGGTCCATCATGTCCTACCGCTCACTGTAATACAGTAATGTAATTTCATAAGGGACACTAAGTCCATCATGTCTAACCCCTTACTGTAGCATAGCAATTTAATGTTGTAAGGGACTCTGGGTCTAGCATGTCCAACCCCTCACTGTAACATAGTAATTTATGTTGTAAAATACTCTAGGTCTATCATGCCCAAGCCCTTATTGTGACATAGTAATTTAAGGTTATATGGGACACCAGGTCCCTCACTGTAACATATTAATGTAATGTTGCAAAGGACTTTAGGGCCAGCCCTCACTGTAATATAGTAATTTAATATTGTAAGGGACTCTATGCCCATCATGTCCAGCCCTCCTCTGTAATATAGTAATTCAATATTTTAATGGACTCGAGGGCCATCATATCCAACTCCCCAACTGTCATATATTCATCTAATGTTATAAAGGACTCTAGGGCAATCATATCCAACTCCCCAACTGTTACATATTCATCTAATGTTGTAAAGGACTCTAGGGCCATAATTTCCAATTCCTCACTATTTATTAATAGGTATTGTAAGTCTGAGGAGGTGTCTGCATTCCAAAAGAGACTTATTCCTTTATTTTAATAAACTGAAGAAAATGTAATCCCTCCTCATACAGGGAAGTGAGTGGATTAACATTTTATAAAATCAGACACACATTTCACCTGGGGTTTGAGCAGTCAGCCTTGACATGATGCAGGTGACTGATGACTGGGCTCCAAATATCCAGGTATCCAGGGCATACCACTTTTATTGAACGGTCTGGGTGTAGACACAAGAAATGGTGAGGGGCAAACACAAGTGAAGGTCTGCAGCAGCCAGGTGTGACAGGCATGCTGGTTAAGGCACAGGTGGGGAATCTGTGACGCAAACACAGAGCAGTCAGAGGCATGTGTGTCTTGCTTCTGTTTTAAAACTTGAAGCTGCTACTATTAATATAGCTAAGCAGTCACAAGGAGCCAAACCCCAGTTCTGCTCCCTGTCCACAACACTGGGTGCCCAGTTCTGGGGTTGGATGACCAACTAAAATGAAAAGTAAGTAGCCACTTGCTGCTTAACCCTGGTGCCACCAAAGTCTCCCAATTCCTTCACCAAGTGCCCAAACCTGTAGTCAGTCGGGAAATTAAAAAAGTAAGCGGACAATGACAGTCAAGTCTGAGTGATGCCATCCCTTCATTCTGACACTAGCTTCCCAGCTCCCAGGTCCAAGAGTCAATGAAAGTAAGCCGACAATGGGGGCACAGCTCCAGTGATGTTTCAGAAAGAAATGTTTGTTGTTTTTTGCACTTATCTATTTTAGCATTGCTCCCTGATATTCCTTGTACAATTGCACTTTGCTGTACTTGCCACTTGTACATCAAATAAAAAGCAACTTTATTCCATAGTCAGCAGTAAAACTTTAACCAGCTTCAGGGAAAAAAGCAAGCGTAAATTCATCGGATGAATACTAACAAGCATTTGTCAATGCCGAATGTTGTCATGCTGGCATTGGCAGTGGCAGAGGTGGAGAGGCATAGCACTGTGAGTCGATTAATGTGTCCCAAAATGTGATTTTGCACAGTGAGTATGCCACTGTACAGCAGAGCTGCGGAAACATGTTTTGGACAGGCTGTGGAAAATGGCAGCTGGACTGTTGATAATGAGGTGTGCAGAAATGTCAGTGGTGAAAACGTGGCATGAAAATATTGCAGATTGACGAAGTTACAAGGGTGCCTGGAAACTGTATAATGCATGCTTGCAACACAGTCATCGTCTGGACTTTTGGCACCAAATTTTCAACATAGGCATTTTAGGACCTCTGCTGATGAATAGTGTCACCGTCATTTCCTCAAAGTGTCCCGAAAAGTGATTTCGCACAGTGACCGTGCAATTCTGTACTGGAAATGCAAAAACACATTTCAGCCAGCTGTACTGTTCATAAGGAGGTATGGAAAAATGCCAATGATGAACAGCTGGAATTAAAGTATTACAAATTCACAAAGTCTTGAGCATACGTGCAAACTGTGCAACGCGCGCTTGTAAAACACTCATTTTACTGACTTTCATCCCTAAATTTTCAACAAAGGCATTTTAGGGCATCTGCTAATGAACAGTGTCACTGCCATTTTCGTAACGTGTCTCGAACAGTGATTTCGCACAGCGACAGTGCTATTCTGCACCGGAATTGCGAAAACACATTTTGGCAAGGGTGTGAAAAGTGACAGCTATACGGTTCTTTATCCCTCCTTACTGCCTCCGGTGCCCCCTCCTTCCGTCCGCTCGTGTCCTGCCCCGGGTCATCCTCGGGATCTGCCCCTAGAGTGCCCTACCTCCTTCTCCCTGCACATTGGGGTCTGTCCATTGGTGGTCCGGGCGGGCTAAGGTGGCCTTCATCTAGGGCTTGCCGGAGGGTATTTCCTGGTTTTCTCCCCACGCCCCGCCCCTGAGGCGTCCGCTCTTGGGACATACGTCCCGGTGGCAGCGGGTACTGGCCTCGCTAGCCCTCATGCGCGCACCATCTCCCCTCCCGACTCCGACAAGCGGAGCCGCCTTCATCCTCTCTGGTCGGTGCTTCCACCGGCCGGGAGAGCGATGTGGCACCACGGAAGTATTTCAGCGTTCCATAGGTTCCCACCCCTGAGGGAGGAGAGCATCCATTGGGATGCTCAATCCTCCTTCCCCCCACCGACCCCCAGCGACCCGAGTCCACTCCCGAACCCGGGTCACCGGCGTAGCGCAAGGTGTGGTGTCCAGCGCCTCAACCCTCAGCGCCACCGGGCCGGCCGACTGCACTAACTTATGAGTGTGCGTTGCGCAGTTGCTATGCATGCAAGTAAAACAGTCATTTTTTTGGATTTTTCCCACCAAACTTGCAACATAGGCTTTTTGAGAGACTCTCTCATGAACAGTTGCACTGTCATTTCATTACTCTGTCCCAAAAGGTGATTCTGCACAGTAACTGCGACATCACCTTTTGGGACTGAATAACTCCATGACAGTGCAAGAATTCATGAGAAGGGGTCCCAAAAACCCCATGTTGAAAATTTGGAGTCAAAATTCACAAAAATGCCCAAGATATGCGTTTAAGTTGAAAACCCTATTCATTCCACTATACAGCTTACCAGCATTTCTTCCATTCGCAGTCAGGTTTGAAGAGTGCAGACGTGTTCCAAGTCCACCAAGATCGCTTGCCCAGACTCTGCAGGTGGCATGGGGTGGGGGGTGAGGGAATGCAGGGTGCACAGAGGGTGGGTGCGGGTGGGGAGAGGGGGACATCAAGACTATGAGGGACTGTTTTCATTTTACAGGGAAAAAAAATTGCAGGACAGTTTTTGTTTTGCAGGGGATTTGGCATGCTGGGGTGGGCTCCCAGCATGCCACCTAACTGTTTGGAGGGTCTATAGCCGATGGGGGATTGGGCACCCTCATCAGCACACAACATGGGGGGGCGATGAGGAAGTAATGCTGACAGGGATTGGGCACCCCGTCTGCACACAAATAAAGGGGGGGTGAGCTAAGGGGGATTGGGCACCCCTCTCAGCATTCAACAATTGTGAGGGTTTATGCCAATGGGGAGTGGGCTCCCCTATTGGCACACAAAGAAAGCGGGGGGCTTAACTGACAGGGGGATTGGGCACCCCCAAAGTTGGCAGTAGTTGGGTGGCTGCCCACTCGAAGACCATGCTCATAATGTCGTCGAGCATGTAGGAAGGGTCCGCTGCATATGATGAACTTTGCTCGGATTGCAGTGGACCTTTTCTTAGATGTGCTCACCACATTATGTATGCATGGTGTGGTGCCAGCATGCAGGGTGATTGGGAAATGAGGGACGCACCTACTGGTGCATGCCCTGCATTCGCCCAACAGTGTCCCCACCTCCAAAGCTGCACAGTCCCATGATGTTGGCTGCGCAAGTGCGCCAACATAAAAACAACAAAAGTTCAGAAGTGCAATGAATAGCAGGGAGCAATACTATGCCAGATTGGGGCAAAAACAACTAATGTTTCACTCCAGAAGTGGAGCTTCACCAGAGTTGGTAACTTAATGCAGAAATGCCCTTATATTATCCACCACCAGTAAAGTGACAAATTCAAAATTTAAGACAACAAATGTGCTGCATACTCAGGATACAGGAGGCACTTCTAAAATTATAAATGGCAATTAAGGTAATGAGAAGTATAATATCAAACCTGGTATAATACCCAAAAGGCATATTTTCACAGTTTGTTAATGCATATAATTAGAAAAAACTTTACATATAAACTACAATATCAGGAAATCTATATGTATATAGAAATCGATTTTATGGATGTTGGAGTGAAGCACTGCAGATATAAAATGTACATATATGCATTTATATATCCCTTCTGTTGAGAGAGACATTTTCTTTAGAGCTCTGGCACCAATGAACTCTGCAGTACAATAATTTTGGATCTAAGGACTCTATTATAAAAAAAACAGATAAAAAACGGCATTATATCAGATCCTCAGCCATAATGGATCTGTACCTTGGGGGGGGGGGGCTCTCTATAGCCCAGGTGTGAATGATTGCTTTGAACCTGTGCACTCTCTGTAAGAGTTCTATAGACAATCTTTATTTTCAGTATATAAAGATGGCATATATTACAATAAAAGTGTTTTTGTTGTATTATGACTAAATGAGCATCTGATATAATAATGTCCTGCTCTTTATTGTTTTTTAGAATACATGCCTGACATTTGTATTTTGTATAGCAGAGTTCAATGGATCCACAGAACTACAGAAAATGTCTCTCAAGAGAAGGAATATATATGGATGAACACCTGAATATGTTATATCCTCAGTGCTTCACCACCAACATGTGCAAACTGGACTTCTATATACATTTATATTTACTGATATTGTGGTTGATATGTTAAGCTTTTTTAATAATTACATCTACGAACAAAGCAAACAAAATCTGGTGGTCCATTAGGTGTGATATAAAATCTGAGGATGAAGCCATCATCCTGCTACTTTACCGAGCTTATATATCTCCCTCTCATATTACTCCTCTTAATTATGGTGCCCCTATAAGAAAGCTATAGTTTATGAGGAAAAAATGCAAAGAAAAATTACAAAATACTTACGTGGAGCAGATTTAAGCAACGACCAAAGGTTAGCTTAGTTAGGCCTTATGTCATTAGAGAATAGAAGATTGAGGGCCAGATTCTAGAGGGGTTATGCCTGGCTTAACTGCAGTTGCACCAAGTAGTATGGCGCATGTAGCAACTTATGCCAGCAGTTGCGACATGCATGATTCTACTTGTGCAAAACAGCAGTTACGATGTATAAACCCCCAGTGACATGGTGCTAGGGGGTTTATGGCAGCAGTTGTGCCCCATTCTAGAAGGGCAGCCACAAAGTGCCCACATCAGGATTCTACAAGAACCCCCAGAGGAGATCCGGCAAAGTAGGTTACACCAGCATTTAGCTGATGTAATCTACAGCTGCCCCCGCAGGGAGTCCTGTAGACCCACCTGCAGACATGCCATCATGCTGCCATCCCCCCACCCATGCCCTGAGCCACGAGTTGCTGACCGCATATGTGGCTTAAAACCTGCCCTGGTGGTCTACTGGTCCCCCAAACTGTATAAAAATAATATCTTTCCCTGTATCTCTGTAGTCTAGTGCCCCCCCCCCGAACTGTATAAAAATAATATTGCCTCATTAGAGGCGGTATAGCGCAGTGGTCTAAGGCTCTGAGCTGCAAATCTGGTGACATCCAGCAGACCAGACCTGGGTTTGAATCCCACAGCTTCCACTTGCATACTGTGTGACCCTGAGCAAGTCACTTAACCTCCTTGTGCTCCCAGGTCGCTCCTGTAAAAAAGCTTCCAGCTTAGTGTGCTATACCTGGTTAAACAAAAAAAATATATATATTGATCCCCCTAGATCTGGTAGTCTAGTGCCCCGAACTGTCTAATAATAATTTTGATCCTGTACCCCGGTGGTCTAGTGGCCCCCACCCCACCCAGCCGTACAGCCCACCCAGCACCCTCATCCATCCCCAGCCAGCAACTGGCACAGACTACTCACCACCACGGCCAGCTCCCATTTGAGTATGTACTGAAAGACACGCCAGATATTAATATCTGAGCGCACCTTTACAGTACATGCTGATACTGAACTCAGCCGGTGGCTGGCCATGGTGGTGAGAGGTAGGCTGTGCCAGCTGCCGGCTGGGGATGGATGGGGGTGCTGCATGGCTGGGGGGGGGCCACCATACTACCAGGGATACTGGGATCAAATAATATTATATACAGTTCGGGGGCACTAGACTATTAGGGATACCGGGATCGAATATCATTATTATATAGTCTGGGGCACTAGACTACCAGGGAAGTGAAGGTGTCATATTTGTGCATTGTTGGGGGCGCTAGACTACTGGAGGTATATGCCACATATAAGCAAGCTGACTCTAGGTCAAGCACAGGGTGAGAGGTTGACGTGCCATCCCTCTGTTGCGGCTTGTGACATGCTCGCCAGGTATGCCCGCAGTTCGGCGTACCTGGCTGCATGTCGCAAATCACAGGATTTAGCTGCAATGACTCTGCCCCTTCTAGAATAGGGCACAGGGTCAATGTCGCAGTTGCGGGTGGCACAAGTTGCATTCGGCGGCAACTTGCACCACCCATCTAGAATCCAGCCACGAGAGGGGATCTTACATTTGTAAAGGAAATTAATAATAATGATTACCTGATGACAAATATGGGCTTAGAATTTAAACAAATCAATGTCAATACAAGGGGTCATCCCTTACAGTTCAATAGAAAACAGTTTTCCACAAATAAACGTGGATATTTTTTCTTTCAAAGAGTAATTAAACAATGGAATGCATTACTCATTTAAGTGGTTACAAGTGAATCAAAAGAGACTTTCCAAAAATAGATGAGATAGAATGATGTTGTCAAATTGTTCTCTTGTTATGGATAATTGACAGAAGCATATATGGGCTCTCTGACTTTTGTTCCTCCTTCCTTTTTTAGTGAATCTAACCAACTGTTGAAAATGTGCCTTGTGGGTAGTTAATACTAGGTTTGATGTTATACTTTCCTTTACCTTTATTGCCAGTTGTAACTTTATGAGCTTCCTTGTATCCCGAGGATATGTCACATTAGTAACAGACTGCTAATGTCTCTTTCATATATGACACTGTATGCCATATTTATTTATTTCATTGTTTGGAAAACACTTTTGAACAAAAGCTCTTTTGCAAAAGTTCCACATCAAGTAAATGGCATATACAGTACAACAGAAAGGGAGTTGCGGTTCACACTTCATGGGAAGGAATGTACACAGTAAGAACAACTAATGGGGACATTTAATCAGACAGTGCAATGGTAATGCAAACAGAGAGACATACTGTAATGTGGAATATTAATAAAGAATAACAAGTGACCACCTACTGAAGCTACTGCCAAAAACCTTAAACAGACTATGACTATGAGCTTATGTGGAAACACAGAGACAAGGATCTCAGCAGCCCGTAGTACAGACTTTGTCCTGGTAACAGGGACGGGGACTGAAAATAGTTGTCTTGGGGGTGGCTATAAGGGGGGAGTCAGCTAGTAACAGGCATGTCCTCTAGTAGGACAGTAAATGCAACATATTACATGCCATATTACATGTAATATAGCAAATTTTAAATAAAACCTTTAACAAAAAACACTACTAATTCCTGATATCATGAACATTCGCTAAAATTATTTTGCAGCCATATTGGCTCTGACTAGATTTGGTTTCTTCTAGCAATGCAAGTGTATTTATGATGTCATACAAATTGTAGACTATATGCTGTAGTACATTGGAAGGCAGGGTCCAGAACATATTCAGGGACAGGGTTATGAAACACAGAAGTACCAGATCTAGTATCCCACCTAGCTTGAATGGTAAGACAGTGAGAAGTGAAAATACATACTGCCAACCACGTGGCTACCTTACACACCACTAGCAAGGGTACATGGTTCATTCCTACCACAGTGGCTGATGTATCTCTCAAAGGATGCGCTCTTAAACCCTTTAGTGACTGTTTGCCAGCCTTATTTAAACAATAGGGCACAACAGGGTGTGTGATTTACCCACGCCTTGTGTGGTGTGTCATGAGGTGCAGCCAAGTGACTTAACCACACAAGACGTGGGTACATCACCCAATAACTCACACTCTGTAGTGTCCTATTGCTATTATACAATGGTCTCATGTGTAATGTGTACAATAAATTTAAAATGTGTTTAATTATGTTTTCTTATAAATGCCATTCTTCAGCTGTGGGTTATGCAGGATTTATCCAGTCATGTGACACGTTTTGACCAATGTGGTTACAGAATTTTCACACACCATTGTATAATGTAGTATAATGTAATGTTAGAAAGCATCCAACAAGATATTGTCTTTTTTGCAGCAGGTTGACCTTTGCCTACCTCACCATAAATGACAAACTATTGTTTGTTTTCAGGTGTTTATGGAATGCTTGCCACTCACTGACTCTTCCTGCAAAAATAGTAGCAATTAAAAGCATTCAAACTCTTATGAAGACATAGGCTCAGAGGGAGGATTCATTAACTATAAAAGAACCAAGTTTCAATCTAATGGTGGGACTGGTTTCTATACAGGAGGATTTAAGAGGTTTAGGCCCTTGCAAAATATCTTGAACACTAGATGAGCCAGTAAGGAGTTTTCCCTGCTTACAGATCTGAAAGCAAAAAATTCTGCCAAAATGCTGCTTCAGGGTAGAAGTTTTCAGGCCTTGAACCTGTAAATGTACCAAGTAAGCAAAACAACTAATGTGTTTAGAATTTTGTCACAGGTATGGTGAGATTCACATGAAATAGTGAATCCATTCCATTGTTATTTGTACGTTTTCCGAGTTACTGGTTGTCTAGCAAATGTTAACACTTCCTGGACCTGGTTTGAGAGGTTCAAAAAAACATATTCAAACTCCTTAAGGCCTACAGTGTGCTTTCAAATGAAGTGATATGATACCAGGGTAGTCACACTGCTCTGGGACAGTGTTGACAGATTCTGTCTCAGTGACAGATCTATTGGTATTCTTTGTGCCTTTAATAATATCACCGAGTACCAAGACTGCCTTGTGCAGTCTGGTGCCATCAGAATCCATGAAGCAGTCCCCCTTCTCAATTTCAGCAACACTTTTTGATTAGTAGAAATTGAAGGATTGCATTCGGGAACCTGTTTCTCTGGGGAAGGGCTGGTGCATCTCATGAAACTGTACCCATTGAGGGAGTCCTGTAATAGAATTGGGATAGCTTTCTGTTTTCTCATCAAGCAACCAGAACTATCTCTGTTACTCCCCATCTCTAAAATGCAGAGTTTAAAATGCCTTGGTTCAAAGACCACTCATAGGTTACATGTTCATCTGCTAGTACATTCTCTGGTTCTGCCATTTGTACTGCAGCTACATTTGCATTTAAGCTGTATGCCATGTTTCAGATCTTCATGAACTCTGTACAGAGTTTTAATGACCCAGTGCCTTCCTGTATGTTTACATAATGCATAGCTGATAGTATTGTCTGTCTATGTCAAGAGCATTTGGTCCTGTAACAGGGAGGAGAAGGACTTCATGGAAAGGAGTACTGCTCAGAGTTCCAGCAAATATACGTGCTCCTTTCTTTCTCGAGGGATCCAAACTCCATTTGCTGTTCTTTTCTCCAAATGTCCTACGTATCCTTGTAGAGCTGCATCTGTGGCCAGAACTCTTGCAGACAAGAACTGAATTATGGGGATACCCTCTCTGAGGTTGCCTAATTCTTTCCACCATGTCAGTGGCTGCATTACCCTGCTTGATACTGGCACCTGCTGTTGCAGCACTATACTTCTTTGCTGTCCATGTCTCCTGAGGTGACACTGTACATCCCTCATTTACAATCTTACCCATGGTACCACTGATGTTGCCGAGGCCATGTGGCACAGAAATCCTTACATAGTCCTTTTATGATCCATCTGGAATGGCTTTGCACACTGAATTGAGATTCTGCCCTTTGCAGAGAAGGAGAGTTTTGCCCAGTTCTGTGTTCAGCTCTGTGCCAGTGAACTCCAGAATCTATACTGTATGGATTCCAAATTAGACTTTTCTAAGTTTAACGGGAAACTAAACTTCTGCAGGGTGCTCCTTGCTCTATTAATTGAGCACCTGTTTACTCATGTGTTCTTTTTTTTTTTTTTTGTTAACACACACTTATCAGTTGTCTAGGTAAGAAAATACCCCTACAACCTGCCTGTGTAGGGTACACTGCCATGACTGACAAGCACTTTGTGCACACTCTGGGTGTTGTGGTCATACCAAAAGGCATTGCTTTGAACTGAAACTGAGCATGCCCTACTCTGAACTTCAAATACTTTCTGTGGCAGATTCTTATTGGGATATGATAATATACATTCATTATTTTAGATATCGTATGCATTACATTGCACTATGTGACATAATGCATACATAGTGTATATGCTGTTAATTCACTTTATATGTATGTGCACCACAAGAGAACATTTTTATATATGCATAAATTCATAAATGCTGAAAATAGTGTAGACCTTATTTGTTTCAATCTTCACCATTCATCACTGGTGGGTTCTGGCCGGAGGATCTGGACCCCACAGGAGCTCTTTTTTTTCTGCAGGGATAGGAGTCGACATTGGGGGTGTCATCATCCATGAGGCTGATGCATTGCGTGGCGCTCATGGGTTGGCCAATAAGTGATGCTGACCCCATGCTTAGTCTCAGTTCTGCTTCTCCTGCTGTAGAGTGAGCAAGGACCTCGTGTGAAGACTTTTTGTAGTGCATCAGTGGCCTAATTTTGTCGGCAATGACTTGTCCTAGTTCTGTACTGCTGTGTTCCTCGGTGCCATCAACCGGTAAGACCTTTCTTTTTACTTGTGACAATGCCAAGTGTTATTATTTGTTTATTGTGTTTTCATTCCAGTCATGTCTCATTCAGGGAACAAAAAGAAACTTCCCTAGGTGGGTCAGCCTTCTATGAGGCAGTGTTCCTGTGGCTGACTTTATTCCATCATGGACCAGCATGATTGATGCTTGACCTGCTTGGACCCTAACCAAGACATGGATTGTTGCGATGCCTGTTTTTCCATGGACTGTCAAGTTTTGAACTCATGTGCATTCAAAGTCAGACATGTGCCGCTGACTTTTGGGGGACAGGCTCGTACTCGGGACACCAAATGCAGGGTTCTTGGCCTTTCCTCCAGGTTCCCTCCCAGTTCTATATGGGCCCACAGAGAGGAGGGGGTTTCCACCCTTCCAAGCCTTGCCTTGGTGGAAACCCCTTCCATGGTGCAGAAGGCCTGGCCTGACTCCTCCATGTGTCAGGTGGGAGGCACCATCCCATCAGTCACCTCCTCAGAGGTGAGTTCTCCCCTGGCATTGTGGCATAGGGCCTCTGGGACTGGTCCGACATCATCCTTGGTGCTACCTACCAATTCTGCCTCAGATCCCAGTGGCACAAGGGATCTGTCCAGCACTGTTGGTGGAGTGGCACTGTCCTCCTGCACCTCTGCTGACTTTGACACTGTTCGCAGTGCCAGGGACACTGACAGCACCATGGGTAGCATGGGGCTGCCTCGCTGTGCCATTCATGGTGCCACAGGTGAGAGGGATCGGGGAGTGGTTTGGGTCTGGGCCTTCTCCTCAGAGGTTACTTGGAGGCCATCTAGACTGTCTCCTGGATTCCTCAGAATCCTCCAGTTCCTATATGCCCAGTGCTTCAGCTCCATTTTATCCCTCTTCGATGGAGTCGGCAGCTACCACTAGATCTGGTGTCAGTGGTCCTGACCAGTCCTCGGGTGCTCTGGGGGTCACCAGGGAACAGACTGGAGATGGTGGTTGACCTACTCCTTCTAGAGGTGTAACCCCTCCTGGGGCTGCTCAGGTTGGCTCCAGTTTTTGGCCGGCTGGAGAGCCTCTGGCAGGGGAGGGTGGTCTCCTGATATCTGCCTCTCAGGAGTCAGACACAGGGATCAAGCTGCCTAAGCTGATCCTGAAGAAGAGGGGTCTCTCTGAGTCCTAGGGGTTGAGGGGATAGGCTTAGGGGCAGCACCCTTCCCTGACAGCCAGCAGGAGCTCAGGAAGGAGTTGCAGCAATGGTCCTGTTATCTCCTCTGAGGTCTCCCTAGGAGGACTTTCATCTTTGGAAGCTACGGGCCACCCTTTTGAGCTCACGCAGCCCTGGTTGCCATGGGGGGGTGCCCTTTGGGCTCATTCCTGTCTGTTCCAGCTCAGTTGAGCGGCCACTGACTGCTGAGACCAGTGGGTTTTCTCCCCCCTTCAGATCTCCCATACAGTCAGCAAGCCCTGGCAGAGGTTAATCAATCAATCAAAATCTTTATTTATCCAGGCGGGCACCATTGAGCAGAGATAATTTACAAGATGGACCTGGTCATACAAAAAATCATAGTACAGTATTATGGTAAAACATAATGCAATATTATACAAAGAAGAAAAATATGCACATGTACATCAACATTTGAGTGACAGGGCCTTTACAACAGATAGGCTTATAACTGGGTACAGCTGGAATGTTCACTTAAAAGGAGAGAGAAAGGCAAGAAGAAGGATACCAGCTTAGGAAGAAATGGCAGGGTTGGAATAGTTAACTGCCATACTACAGGGAAGGGGGTGGAACTTGGCCATGGCTAAAGAGAGACAGAGAAGCTGGTATTTTGGTAGGGAGAGAGAGGCAAGGGCAGAGGGCACGCTCCTAGGAGGTGTCCAGTCACATTACCTCTGCTGACCCCTCCCTCACTCCCAGGCCATGCTGGTCCAATGGGATCTCTTGCCTTGGAGCAGTTCAGGTCTATGGTTGCATTTTTCCCTGCCCACTACAGGTTCATGAATGAGCAGGTGTTCCACCATTCCCCGGTGCAGCCCATGCCTGACTCTCCAGGCTCGTCAGCTCCCTCATCTTCCTCCTTTGAGGGACAGGAGTCTTCGTCCACCTATCCCCAGCAACTGATTTGTCTAGTTATCAATGCTTCCTTTCAGGGTTGCTTGACAAGTGCCACATCTCTTCTTTAGGCAGTCACAATCCTGATCTGATGGTGCATGCCTTTCTAGATGAGTTCAGTGCAGCCAACATGGTGGTTCCCACCTGGCCTTCTCCCTTCAGGGAGGCATCATACCATGCCTATCAAAGTCTTGCAACCCTTGCACCAGCCCTGAAGGACCTTCACCAGACGTACTGTGCGCTCCTAGGGTCTCCAGAAGCCTTAGCTCACTGCTCTTCAGGTGTAAAACTCCTGGACACACCCTCTGGGCATAGATGTCCAAGACATGACTGACCTCCAGATTCAGATTCTGCTGAATTTGATTGTTGGAGGAGGAGGGCTTTCCTTTTGGCATGTCTCCAATTATCCCTCTCAGCTGATCAGGCCCATCATGCTGCCTACAACTGGTGCTTATGATCTCTGCTAGGACAGATCCTAGTCTCTCTGCCTGATTCAGAGATGACCAGACAAGCCATTGTCCTCTCTGTGAGAGGCCTGGAGCTTGCATGGCACCAAGTAAGGGCATCATATGATGCCAATGAGATGGCTTCCAAGCTGGCAGGGACAGTGATCTGCACTAGGCGGGCGACATGGCTTTGTCTTTTCCGGTTATCACTCATGGCCTATCATAGGGTGACTGCCTCCTCATTCTGGGGAACCCATCTTTTCTCCCACAGGGTGAGGCTGGAACTGCAGGGGTGACTTCCCTTTCCTACTTGGAGAACCCCACCTCACCCAGACCAGTCTCAGGCCTAACCAGGCCAGAAAGGTTTCCCTCCTTTGGTGTCTCCCCCACTGGAGGCTAAGGGACTTTGGTCCCTTAGGAAGGTACCGGTTCCCCTTCAGGGAGTTTAGTAATCACCCATTAGTGATGAATGGTGAAGATTGCCACAGATAAGATATGAAAATTACGTACCTACCATAATTCTTGATCTTTCTGTCTATCTTCAATATTCATCACTGCTCCCCCCCTACTTTCCCCTCTTAGGCCTCAGTCCTTGTTTGATCCTCCTCCCTGTTTGTTTTCTCAACTAGGGGACCATATGGTCCTTCTCTGGTACTCAGTGGTTCCACTCTACCCTAAGTGTGTTGGAGGTACCCTGGAAAGACAGGCAGGGAGGTAACACCCTGCTGGGAGTCACCAAGGTCTCCTTTCTGCCCTGTTAGAACCTTTCTCTTTGAGATTTCACTGTACCCTCACTCTGCTTCAATCAAACCAGTGGTTTCTTGAGGTGGTGTTGCAGCGGACCCCTGGTGACCCCTACCAGATCATTCTCCTTCCTCCAACTGCTGCTTAAGTGGTCTCCCCTGTGATGTTCCCCTTGGGAGTCTCTTCCACCTCTTATTCAGAAAATAACAAAATCCTCTATTGTATCATTCTCCTCCTTTGGAGATGACACTTCTTAAAATTCTCCAAATTATCTAAATTCTCAAAATTCTCTTCCTTTGAAGGTGACGCTTCTCTAAAATTCTCAAAAACCCTCCTGGGTGTGTGTGTTTCTCCTTAGGGGGATACTTCTTTAGAGCGGTCCTGTTCCTACTTCATGATAACATTCAACAAGAGAGGGAGACACTGACATGTTACCTTGGTCCAGTAAAAAGACTCCTCGGAATAGCCACTCTGCCTACCCTCCTGGGCTTTGTGTCAGGCTCCTTCTTCCTAGCCTTGGTTATGGTTCTTCTCTGCCTTGGGAGAAGAGTTATTGGCCTAAGGTAGTGGTGTCTTCTCCATCTTTGAGCAGTCCTCTGGGTCTCTGTCATTCTGGTATGGTGCCTTCCCTCTCTTCTCTCTCTCTCTCTCTCTCTCTCTTCCTTTCTGTCTTCTCTTCCTTCCCTTATTTATCCCTCCCCTACTCACCCAGAGGTTGGAGTTTCCCTGCCCCAAACCCTTAGGCTTCTTCTCTTTCTGTCCTATCCTCATTTTTTTTCCTTCTTTTGGTTTCTATATCCTTTCCTTTTCTTGTCACTTGGGCTCCCTCGCTCCACCCTCTCTTCTTCTCTATCACTCTCCAGTGTGCAGGACTGGGACTGGGAAGGGGTTGGCATCAGTTACTGGCCAGTCCGCGAGCACCACACAATAGGTTCATAGGTAAGAATATCAGGTCCAGTAGCTTCTAGAGCCATTAATGGTCCTGCCACTGATTAGTGGATAAATTCCCATTTTTATTCTCCCATATGCCTATCCAGTGTGGACTTAAAGGCTTCCATACTATCCACACCCACCACCTCTCATGGGAAAGTGTTCCAAATGTTCACCACCCTTTGGCTAAACCACCTCCCGCTCTTAGTGGTATTGTGTTTTACTCACTTCAGTTGCTTTGAGTGCCCTCTTATTGGCAAACCCGCGCTCTCCTTCCAACATAACCTTGCATATTCCCACAACAAGCCATTCTTCATGGCTTTATACACAAAACATAAATCACTTCACAGTCTTTGATATGACACATAGCATAATTCTACTGAATACAATCTGTTTTTATAGTCCCGATCATTCATTCCATATATCTTTTTGGAAAATCTAGGTTGGACATATTCAACCTTTTTACATAAACCTGATTCCTGGGGCATACAGAATGGTGCTCCATATTCCAGTTTTGGCCTGACCAAAGATCTAAACAAGGGAACCATAACATCCCTGTTTCTACTTCTAATATTTCTTAAGATGTACCATGTGACCCTATTTGCCATGGTCACCATTTTTGAGTATGTCAGACAAAGGTTAAATCATTTGATAGCACCACTCCCAGGTCTTTTTCATATTCAGTGACTGATAGTGGCTTTTTGTTCGACTCATATTGTGCTTGTCTATTGTTAGGACCAAGATGCATCACTTTGCATGTTTCAATGTCGAACTCTAGTTTATTCTCTCCTGGCCATTCCCCCAATCTATCCAGTTGTTTCTGGAGAGTTATAATCGAGTCAGTATCATTCACTACTGCTCCAGTCTTTGAGTCATCTGCATACCTACAGATCCAGACCCCATCTGATACCTGCATGGTGGATATCAAAATACTGAATAATTTATGTCCCAGGATCAAGCCCTGAGGGACTCTGCTGGTGACACTCCCCTCCTCAGAAAAAAAGCCACTGATCCTGACTCTCTGATATCTATTAGTCAGGCACGATGCCACCCATTCACCAAGTATGTTCTAATTCCCAGATTTTGCATCAAATTCAGCAGCGTTTAATGTGACACAGACTCAAATGCTCCACTGAAATCCTAATAAACCATGTCCACCAGGAGACCCACGTCTAGCACCTTACTGGTTCAGAAAAGGTCATAAGATTACTCACACAGGATTTCCCCTTTTCAAACCCATGTTGACTTATGTCTATGTGATTTAATATTATTAAATTATCCTCCAGATATTCGCTGACAAATCCTTCCATTATTTTTCCAGTTACACTAGTTATGCTAATTGGCCTATAATTTCTCACATTTTTTGTATCACCTGATTCGTGTATTGGTGTAATATGTGCAGTTTTCCATAAGTAAAAAATCTTAGCTTCCTTCGAGGAGCTATTAAATAACAATGCCAAGGGTGCTGTCAACTCCTCGGCTAATTCTGACAAAAATCTAGAAGAGTAACCATCCTGCCTGCCCTTCTGATTTGTATTTATTTAGTTGTTTTTTTTTTCAAATACATATTTAGCTGTTATTACTGGTATATCATCTTCCTCTTCTACTGAGACCTCTTTGGCTTGGTAATGACAATTATCTTTCTTATATCTATGTATAAAGTGTTTGTTAAACATATTTGCCATTTATTCCTCACTCATAATTTCAGAATCCCATTCCTTTAAAGCATGTATCTGACTCCTTCCATTTTTGAGACTTCCAATACAATTATACAATGACTTCCCATTGTCCCTTGCCCTTGTAGCTAATCTTATTTCAGCTTTTGCCTTTACACGTCTTATAGCTTTTGTACATTTTTTAACACACCCCGTTATAGGCCTTATGCCTTCTAGGGGATAGCTTTTTCCTTAGTCTTTTATAGGCCTTCTCTTTCCTAATGATCATTTTTTTTTTATTTCAGTAGAGAACCACTAGGGAACTCTTCCCTTCCTATTATACTTTTCAGTGCAAGGAACAAAGGTTTCTATACACCGTTGTAAAATACTATTCAGCTTAATTCACATATCTTGCAGTGACTGACCCGTGATTTCCTTCCGGTTTTGAGCCCCTAGCACTTGTTTCATTTGTACATAGTTTGCTCTCACATAGTCTCTAATGGTTGTTTTATTTTTCCAGTAATTTTGCAGGTATCCTCAGATATTTGACATTTGGCCATCCTGTGATTACCGCCACCCAGTGGATGCATTACAACAACTCTTTATACATCTTCTTCCATGTTAGTAAGTATAAGATCCAACATATGTTGTTCTCTAGTATTTTCTTTAACTACCTGCTTCAAAACATAGATATGCAATGCGTTGGCCTCAAGGGTGGTGCTGTCCACATGTCAACTCCTCCCCTTGCAAAACCAAAAAAAAGAACTCCCATGGGGTTCTGATCCTCTGGCAAGAACCCAGCAGTGATGAACGATGAAGATACACAGAAAGATCAAGAATTATGGTAGGTACGCAATTTTCATTTATTGTATTTTATGAGTTTTTTAATCCATATTTATGTATGTTTTCTTGAATCGTAATGGCTTGTAATCTAACAAACTTTCAACTAACAAACATACATTTAGTACTAGTGACCTCATTTTCCCCATGCTGTAGGGACAGAATCACTGTTTGAAGGGTTACCATTCTGAATTTCTTGTTTTTCAGGTTGTGCTTTGCCTTGGCATGAGGAGCTGATACAAATTTCTGCCTGGCTCCCCTTCTGCCTTTTCTTCTCCCTGGACTCTTTCGTCTGTCTCTGAACTGTGTATTCATGGTGCACACAGGGTCTGCTGTAAAAAGCCTCTCCTGTTATACACCCTTCCTATAAGGCCTGTAAGACATTTAGGAACTCTATTTGTTCAATGCATTTTTGAAAGTTGTTTTTTGTGCTTTAATTTGTTCATGTATCCTTCAGTTTTGTCACCAAATAACGATGTACTTTCTAAGGAGAAATCAACTACCTCAATTTGCATGTCCTATGACAGTCCAGCACTATGAAAATCTCTTAAAGACCATTGAATTTGCTAGAACTGGAGCTGCAGTGTTGTTTACATCAACAGCCATTTAAGCTTGGTATTTACAGTGAGAGTTGTACAAATGTTGACCAGTACCATGGCAGAATGCAGCTGCAGTAAAACAAATGCATTGAATAACTTGCATTTCTTTCACAACAACTAGAGGGAAGCTTCCTCCATGAACCAACCCTGAACTAAACTCAAACTTTTAGATTTTCACCTGATCTGAACCAAACTTGAACCCTAAGAAAATAAAGGATGAACCTGAACTAAATTTGAACCCAGACTATATGAGATGAGGAGAA
Source organism: Neoceratodus forsteri (assembly GCA_016271365.2). Classification (NCBI taxonomy): domain Eukaryota; kingdom Metazoa; phylum Chordata; order Ceratodontiformes; family Ceratodontidae; genus Neoceratodus; species Neoceratodus forsteri. The sequence continues at coordinate 196,188,173 of JADMNL010000022.1, read as the reverse complement.
CCCTCATGGAGGCAGCAGGGAGACACCTAAATTAAAATTGAGCTTGAACTGAAAAAATAAAAAACTCAAACTGAACTGAATTTCAACCCAAACTTCTACTTATCAAATCATACTGAACCAAACTCGAACTATACTCTGCCAAACCCAAACCAAACTAGAATCATAGAAAACATGTCAAACCATACCTCTAGGAATAACTGCACTATAAGGTGGTATTTCTTTACAGCAACTACACCATATCTCAGTGTTGGTTAACTTTTGTGTAACTACACTGTAGCAGCTTCAAAACCAGCATCCACTCTATGTGCTGGATGACGCTTTCTTTAGGAAGGAAAATTCTGACACAGTGGCAGGAGCATATTCCACAGGGCCTGCTGGTAATGTGCAGAGTAACTGAGGTAGGCCATCTACCTCAACAAGAGGCTGGATGTAGTGCATGCATTTGCAGCCACTAGATAACATTTTTGGAATCTTTATCAGAAAGTGCTGTTGCTCAGAAACTTACTTATGCTTTCTCCCAAGCAACTGCCTGAAGAACTCCCTCATGGTCAGGGTGAATATTAATATACTCACAACCTTTCCTGGCTGCCACATACCTTCTCTCACTCTCCATGTCTATGACCATAGGTATTGGCAACAGAGCAAGGACCTTTTTAATGGCATTATAAAGCCTTATGGATGGGTATGGAGTGGAGATTCTTTTCATCCAGGTCAGATCCAGCATACTCACAAATTAAGCTTCTTCTATTTCCATTTTTGATTAAGAGGACAAAAGATTCTGCAGCTGAGCCATCTGGTTCAAAATGCAGCAAAGGATGAATAGTTTTCCTTCTCCCTTCAGTGGGGAACCAAATTTCTCCACAGCAGTATCCTCTGGGGAAATCAGTTCCAACTCCTCTTCCTCCTCCTCACATACCTTCTCTGAAGGGACACTAGAAGGGGTATCAGAGGCCGGCTTTTCAAAACACTACAGGGGGGTCATGTGATGCAGCGAGCCTAAGAAGACACCTTTGCTAACCTCTCCTGCTCACCACCGCTATTTTGCTATTTTTCGGTTTGAAAAATAAAGCTGTGAATTTAACAGAGGTAATCTACTGGTGTGGGAAGCTCTGCAGATCTGTGCTGGTGAAGTTTTTGGAGGATGGAGGTAGACATGAAGAAATTACAGCCTAAAAACATGCCTCCTGCCACCCCTGAGAAGGCCCCTAAGAAGCCATGCGCTAATGTTTTGGCCACCACGCAGGCATCAGCACAACAGAATCCCAATCAAGAGCCCCTAACACTAGCAGGGTTCTTGGCCGAGTTTCGGCCATTTCAAGAAGAGGTGAAAAATCTTACTTCTGAAATTAAAACTATCTCCCAAGCTATAGAAAACATAGCTTTGAGGACATCGGATTCCGTGGCCCATCTTACCTCACTGGAAAGAAAAGTAGAGAAGCAGGAGCCCGAGCTGGTTCAAGTTAAGCAAAAGATCACCAAAATCGAGCAGAAATTGGAAGACCTAGAGGGCCGTAGCTGCAGGAACAATGCGGTGATCATTGGCCTTCCTGAGCTGGAAAAAGGGCAAGATCCTGTTCTATTCATACAAAAGTTCATGGAGAAAGTTGTTGGGCCCTCTCCCTACGGTTCCCGCTATATTATAGAGCGGGCCCATAGAGCGCTAAGGCTAAAACCTTTAATCAGGGCTCCTCCTCGTCCATTAATCTTCTGCTTCTTGAATTTTTTGGAGAAGCAGCACTACTTTGCTAAAATACGGGCCATACAGGAATTACAATGAGAAGGGGTAAAAATCAGAGTTGCCCAGGACTTACCGCTTACAGTACGGCAACGGAGGTCCACCTTCCACCCCTTGGTCACTAAGTTGATCACCACCAGCCTTAAATTTAGGATGCAATATCCTGCTAAAATGCAGGTACAGCTCTTGGGTCAGTGGCACTCGTGTGATCATGTGGAATCAATGACGACAGGCCTTAAGACGGCTATGCCTGATTTATTCAGAGACAGTTGAGGATGTGCTGGGTGTCTCCGCGAAGTGCTATTCTAAGGGCAGGAGTTAAGACCGGCTGCATACAGCATCTTCAGAGAAGACTAGACCGGAGAGGTCTAGACTAGACAATATTATGTTATTGCTGTATTTGTATTGCTCTCTGTTGATTCAGTCTTTGCTGCTGTTAATATTATTACAAGATTAATGTTAGATTCAATAGGGGGACAATAACCTGGGGTCTTATTGGCAGGGTTAGTTGAATTATTCACAGTATTTGCAGGTAGTCATGGACAGGCCTCAGAGAACTGATGAGTGGTTTACAGATGGGATATACAAAACAGATGTCCCCATGGATAATTCTTGTCCATTGTTTAGTTTGGGCTAGGTTTTGTTTACTGTAGATACTAGGAATATAAACCTGTTTTGATTCAATTTTCCACTTTTTTTCCCCTTGTGATTTGGATGATTGGGGAAGGGCAAAGGCTCCCTCCTAGATGAGGGCGTGGATAAGAGTTCACAGGGAGGAAAATTTAGTAGTGAGGGAGCGGCTGGATGGAAGATAGCCAAGGGGTATAGCTGTGTTAACGGAGGAGCTTGCACTTTATTTGCTCACCGCGAAGCTCTCCGTGGATTTTTTTTTCTTTGTTTGGCGTTTGTTTTTTTTTTGTTTTTTTCTTTTTTCTTCATTTTCCTCATTTTGTTTAGACAGGAAGAAGGATGCATATGGGGCAAGAGAAAGGGTAGCTGCAGTGGATTGCCACATGAGGGGAGCATAGCGCCACTTTCGGAGGCAACTATTACTAAGCTGAGGAAGCTGGCCTGCTCGGTGCTCCACTTCGATGGAACAGTTGGGGAAGAGGTATTAATGGAGGCTCCGACAACTCTTTTACTGGGGGTGCAGGCTTCTGCTCTTCAGTTTGTGCAACCCCTCTCTTTGAGGGATTAATATGGCAGGGCTATGCTTAGGTGGCTAAATCCCCTACCTCTTCACCCCCTCCTGGAATCAGACATTGGATTAATAGTAAGTGTTCACTCCCAGACATGGGCATGTATAAGAAGGTACAGGGAAGCTAATTCTGCAGTGCAGGAGAGTTGGATGGAAAATGGGGGGGTATGCCAGTCACATTGGAGAGGTTTGTACAGGGGGAATTAATAAGAAATTGTTTTTTTTTTTCTTCTCATTTGTTTGTTGTTTTGTCTTCCTTCACTTCAAGCTGCATTTAAGAGGCATTAGAGATGTGGAAAGGGTAGTTGGATGTCATATGAAGAGAGTACAGCACTAGTTTGGGGTGTGATCATCACCAAGTCGAGGGGCTTGATCTGTTTAGCACTACCCTTCAATCAAAAGGTCAGGGAGAGGTAGCCAATGTACATTCTGACAGCTCCCTTATTGAGGGGGGGTTATTGTTGCTTTTTATTTCATATTACCTCTCTCCCTGAGGGAATTTATTATAGGATTATACCCTAACTTGCTGATGGACTTGGCAGGCGAGGGTGCTCTGCGATTGAAGGAGCTGCTGGAACAAATGGGTAATGTCTCCTGTTTGATCCCAAGGAATATTTGGGGGCACTCTTTCATGTCATAACATTGGGAAAGAGCAATGGTCTACCCAGTGTTCAGGTACTCATGAGTGTGTTAAATAAGGGGGGCCAATTAGGAACCAAACGGATTCTAGATTGGGCGGATGGCGTAATTAAGTTCACAAGGGGCTAAAAGAGTTAGTTTCCTTGGGATTGAGTAAACAGTTAGGATAGATACTTTTTGTAGACAGGAATACTGTCGAGTTGCTTTTTGTCTTCTTATAATTCTTATACAGGGGCTTAGTGGAGAGATTTTGGAGGTGGGAGGGCAGGAGGGGGAAGGCGATTTTTGTGGAGAGCTGCTAAGCGTAGCACAAGAAGAGTGGGGAGGCTGGGGGAATTATGAATGTCTGGGGGAACACTTTTTAGTTACCTTTTGGGGGATATGGGGAAATAGGATGGATGGGGGGGTGGGGAGAGGGCGGAGGGTTGGGGAGGGGCACAGTCAGGAACCAACAGAGTGTGTGATTCTCTTCTGTCTTTCCTTGAAGTCTGGTATTACTTCTATTTACTGGATAAGACGGATGGCCAATGATCATTGTTTTTCGACTTGGAATGTCAAGGGGGTCTGCAAAAAATGAAACATTATAAGATTTTGAAACATCTGGACGTTTTGCATACTAATATTGCTTTTATTCAAGAATCCCATTTGTTAGATTCGGAAGCCATTCAGATGAGATGTTTGCAAATTGGGCAGTTTTTTTCTGCTCAGGGTACTTCTCAGAGTTGTGGGGTCTTAATTCTTATTAACAGGAATATCCCATTTAAGGTTCTGCAGGAAATTAGAGACCCTCAAGGCAGGTATATACTGGTAAAGGGGACTATGTACTCCATGGAATTTGTGTTGGGTAGCATTTATGGCCCTAATACGGACAACCCTCTTTTCTTTATGCGTCTGCTCAACGCCATCCTCCCTTTATTGCCTGCCACTATAATCTTAGGGGGAGACTGGAATTTAGTGATGGACTGGGGTAAAGACCTCTCTAGTTCGAGCTCAGGTATACTTTCCCCAGCACAGTGGGCATTACATGATCTAATGGACAGACTGGGCTTGTGCGATATATGGAAGGTTCTTCACCCTGATAATAGGGAGTACACTTTTATATCCCCTGTTCACAGCTCGGCATCCCGTATTGATTACTTGTTGTTACCACAAGCATTATTGCCTGGTGTAATAGCCTCTGACATTCACCCCGGTCCCTCTTCTGATCACTCTTTGGTGTCATGCAAAGTGGTTCTAACCTCCCTTCCTAAACGTCAATCTAGATGGAAACTAAATGATCAATTGCTTAAGGATTCCAAAAGTAGGGAATGTATTAAAGAGCATATTATACAATTCTTTGAGGTGAATTGTACCCAAGGGATTAGGCCTGACGTATTATGGTGTGCCTTTAAGGCATATCTTCGGGGTATATTAATTGGAATGGCCTCTGCATGGAAGAGGAAGCAGGAGGAAAAACTGAAGGGGTTACTTGTTCAAATTAAATTGCTGGAAACTAACCCACATTTGTCTCACTCGGATGAGGCTAAACAAAAACTGGCCAAGCTGAGGGATTCCAATATAAGTATACTAAATGAAAAGGCAGAATTTGTCATCCTTCGCACAAAAGCCTCCTATACAGATCAGGGGGAGAAAGCTGGGAGATTGTTGGCCCAAAGGGTTAAACAACTTGAGTCAGCCCGATTTATTCCCCCTATCCATTCTGTTATGGATGGGGCTCTGAAATGTTCCCCTCAAGAGATAGTTACGGAGTTTTCCAATTATTATAAAAAGTTATATGGTGATATGCCCAACCCCACTTCTGACTCCATGCTTTCTTCCTACTTGACTGAGTCTCCCTTACCCCGTCTTTCAGAGTCTCTGAGTAGGAAGTTGATAGCCCCTATCACTACCTCAGAAATTATGGGAGTGATTCAAGGACTTCCTTCTGACAAAACACCAGGAATGGATGGTTTTACGTCCATTTTTTATAAGTGTTTCAAAGAGCTAGTAACCCCACACCTACTTTCCCTTTTTCAGAGTATCTTATCCGGTGTTCAAGTTGATCCCACTCTCTTTGAAGCACTTATTGTACTATTGCTGAAAGCAGGTAAAAACTTAGAATGTGTGGAAAGCTATACACCCATATCATTGTTGAACCAGGATATCAAAATTCTAACAAAAATTTTGGCGGACAGGGTTGACTTAGTTCTCCCTGATCTCATAGGCTCACATCAGGTGGGTTTCATGAAGGGCAGATCATCTGCAGACCACCTTCGCACTCTTGCATATGTCTTCTCGGCCTCCAGGGATGCTCCCTTTCCTGTGGCATTGGTGTTCCTGGATGCCGAGAAGGCTTTTGACAGAGTGAATTGGAATTTTTTGCTTCAAACTTTAAAGGCCTTCGGCTTTCCCCAACAATTTCAGAACTGGGTGAAAGCTCTTTATCAGAATCCCACTGCCAGGATTTCTGGAAATGGGGCATTTTCTGAGTCTTTTGCCTTACATTTGGGTACAGGGCAATGAATTCCCCTTTCCCCCTTGTTATTTAATCTTCACCTGGAACCGTTACTCTGTAGATTAATCCTATGTCCGGAGGTCCAGGGGATTGCCATTTCTGGTATTGAGCTCAAAGTGGCTGCTTATGCAGATGACCTGCTCCTACAGTTATCTCATCCAGAAACCTCTATTCCTGCTATGCTGGACATAATTGAGCAATTCAGCAAATTATCGAATTATAAGTTGAACGTTGGAAAGTCTATCATATTCCCCCTAAACCATAGAGTTTTTAAGAATAATATTACAGCCCTTGGTCTGTTGTGGTCCAGGGACTCCTTGAGGTATTTGGGCGTTGAATTAACCAGAGATACACAACTTGCTATTAAGAAAAACTTGGGGATGATATTATTGACAGTGTCCCAGGATTTAACTCACTGGTCGACCCTTCCCATTTCTTTTTGGGGGAGAATAAATTTGATTAAGATGAATGTTCTTCCGAGGCTACTATACCCCCTTTAATTACTTAATATTTTCATACCCGAGGGTTGGTTCAAAAAGGCTCAAAGTTTAATAACGGATTTTATCTGGGCTAAAAAGAAGCCGAGATTAGCCTACCATAAATTAGCGTCACCTAAAGGTAAGGGAGGCTTATGACTACCACTCCTTAGTTTGTATTACTGGGCTTGTAGCCCTGCCAAATATGTCAAGTGGTTGGATTATGAGATTCCCACATATGTCCCAGCCTGGCTTCAAATAAAGCAGGAACTGATTCGATTTGTTAAGTTAGCCCCTTCCACACTACTGTTTCTTAACTCATCTTTCCTGCTGAAAAGATTAAAAGAGACCACAATTGCAACATCTATTAGAATTCACTCATTTTTAAAATACAAGCATTGCTTAGATGCATCACAATCGATTTGGAACTCCCCTACTTTTAAAATAGATGGTAAGATGTTACCCCCTTCGTGGCTACCCAAGTTGGGGGAAGGAAAGCTATCTTTGTTCCTTAAGGAAGATGGAACTTGGTTATCTATGAGGGTTTCATGTCGAAGTTCAGACTGCAAAAGACAGAATATTTCAAAGTCTTGCAGCTCAGACATCTCCTTATTAAAAAATTTGAGGATGGGTACCCTTTATTCTCCAATCTTTCCTTTCAACTGAATCTGGGGACTGGTGCTTCCCAGACCCATTTGAACCTACAGAATTTTGTTCCGCTTCTTTCCCACACTGGGACAAGGATTGGTTGGTTATATGGAGGAATTGTCACTGTTTTGTCACACAAGATAGGCTGTGCTTCATGCAGTTTAATATCCTGCATAATCTTTACCATTCCCCACAGAAACTGGCCAAATGGAGGGTATTAAGTTCTAATAAATGTGTGAGGTGCTTGCAGGTGGAAGGTTCGTTGTTTCATATTTTCTGGGAATGTCCTAAGATAACCTCCCTATGGGAGAGTATTAAGGGCAAGACCAACCCCCTGCTTGGGTTAGCTGACCTATTTACCCCAGAGGTTTGTTTGTTGGGGGATTATTCACAGATATCTGTTAAGAAACAGAAGTATTACATTGCCTTGATTTCTATGTCCGTTAAAAAATTGGTACTCAAATATTGGGAAAGTTTGGATACTGTCTCTTATTCTGAATGGCTTAATGAGCTGCTAACCAACCTCCTACTGGAGAGGATCATTTTGAGTCTTAAATACAATAATTCTAAATACAAGAGGATTTAGGCCCCATTACATACTTTGTATTCTATTTAGACCTTTTTTCACATACTTGCGATTTCCGGATTGATGAACCTCCAGTCTGTGCTGGGGGGGGGGTATTTTGGGGTATATTTGGGGGAGGGGGATGGGATCAAGAATCCAGTTCCTGTATATGTGTATCTGTTTTTGTTATTATGATCCTGTCTGGTGTTTTGTAGAAACTTCAATAAACATTATATTAAAAAAAAAAACACTACATATTTGTTTGGGACATAAGGTCCATATGGCTGTTAGGAACAGTTGCAGAAGGTTACAGGGGGTGATTTGAGCAGACAGTTAACAACAGGGAAAGTGGAGGTGAGACAAATTGTAGAGGGGAGTTTATTACAGAGGGATGAGAGGCTAAAGGAGAAAGCCCATTGGCCTGCAGAGGTGCAAACATAGGGGATGTAAAATGCATGGGCGTGATCAGAGCAGAGGGGGTAGGAGGAGGGGATGACAGGGGAGAGTAGTGAGGAGAGGTAGGATGGGAGGGAGTTTAACTAGAATTTAGAGATGAAGGTGAGGCTATGAGACAATCATCTCTGTTGGAGGGAAGTGGCAGAGACACAGAAGTAGAAGTCACAATGGTGCGTGAGTGTAGGGGAATTGGAGGCAAAACTACAGAAGGCGTAGGAAAGACCATCAAGCTTAATAAGCGAGGAAGTGGGTGCTGAACTGTAGATGATGTCAGCATAATCAAAAACAGGGAGAATCCATTTAGTAATGAGCTCATGTCAGACTGTGTTCGCGTATTTTTGAAAAATTTAAACATTTGCTAAATGTCCTCCAAGAAGAGCATGGTTTTCCCCAGCACTGGTTCCTCTATTTGCATTTTGGTCAAAGGAACCTCAAAGAACTTCTATTTTGGCTTTCTGCTGTAGTTCTTGCCTGGCATTCAGAAAGCCATTTTCATCTTTTTATGGCTGCCATCAGAGGCAACAGAGTATTCCTAATTGGGAGCCCTGCGATCTTTGCTGGAAGGTGACTTGGCAGTATTATCTGCCTCCTTGCATGCCAGAGACAACTGCTCTTTTACAGAGGAGTGCTTTGCAGATTTTGCAATCTTCTTGGTTAACAGAGACCGCTGCAGTGAAGAAGAACCACATGAAGCATGCCGTTTTCCTTCACTGATACTTTTCTCCATGTTTTTATACACAGGCTGTTTTACAGGAAATCTCTTTTATGACACTATTATGGAATCTTGTGCAGTGGACATTTGCCATTTATTTCTTTGTCTTAGGCCAGAGGTAGCAGCAGTAAACATTTTATTATAAGAATTGGGTACTCAATTGAGCAATGTTCATTTTCAATGAGGTCCTTAATATACAGGCTTGCTAGGTAGAATTAAAATTACTCTGTGTACATATCCTACTACACCATACATATATACATGCAAGCACCAAACAAGACCATCCACCACAGGTTGCATACAGTTATTACCTGAAGTAGTTGAAACATACATGCACAGTGCACATATTACATATTTCATTCTGGAACTGCATATTAAATCATTTACACAATACTAGATATGCACAGGATCCACCAAGAGCCTATAGATGAACTATAACTAGTCAATATCTGTTACTAAACAACAGGGCAGAATTTCTTTTATTTGTTTGATCTGCCATTTTTTTTTGTTTTACTCAGGCTAATGGTATCTTCAACTGGTGTCAGCTGTATTGGAATGGTGTTCCAGAGTTTTGGGCCCATGTAGTACACGTGGGATCTACCTACATTCTAATTTCTTCTAGGAAGTAGGAATTCAACCTCACCAGTGGGCCTAAGTGAACCTTTAATACTTTTTTGTTTTCAATTATTAGTTAACTATCCAGGGACCTTAGTTCTATAACACTTGTGCAAATAAGTGAGACAAGGAAGACTCCTATGCTCCTCTAATCCCAACTACCCCAGCTCCTTATAAAGGTCACATCTGTCAGTCTTATGAGGAGCATCAAGAATGAAGTGGACAAACTATCGTACATAATATCTATCTTTATCAGCTCCATTCCTGATGCCTCCGAGAACAACAAATCACCATAATCAAAAGTAGGTAGAACCATGGTGTTTACTACCTGCTTCCTAACCTCGCTATTCAAAGAGTGTTAAATTCTATATAATACACCATGACGTCTCCCCAAATTCTTAACCTGATTGTCAATGTGGGTATTCCACTTGATCTTGTTATCCAAACAGACACCCAAGTAGCTATAATTCTGTACTTGTTCTAGCATTGCTGGATCCAAAGTTTTTACTTTTAAATTAGTTGCAAGGGGATCCACATTTTCTGCTATGCTAAAATACATCACTTGAGACTTTTTTGCATTGTGTACGAGTCTTGATTGCAAAAGGAAAACCTGTAAATCATCAAAAGCCTTTTGTAATCTGATCTGTATTTGTTTTTAGTCTATTCCTTCTATATATATTATTGCATCATCTGCGTAAAAGTGACATTTTATATGAAGATGGTCCAGAGTAAATGTATTCATGTATATGGTGAAAAGAATAGGTCCTAAAATGGATCCCTGATGAAAACCAAACAGTACTGGAGCTACTGTAACTTTGATTTAAACTCACTTATTACTGCCAATTGATTTCACCCTCTCAAATAGGAACCAAACCAGTCCACAGCACCACCCACAACTCCCACGTCTTTCAGCATGGAAAGAAAACTGGCAGAAAACCTTGCAGAGTTCACAATTTTCAAAATTATGACCTCAGTCCAAACAACCAAAGTAAAGGCTGTGCCAGTCTGCTTTGGCCAACCAATGCTTAGAGGATCAACACTGTTTAAATCCTGTAGACCCTGTTTTCTTTGTAGGCCTTCCTGTCATGCCAATATGTCAGGTAATAACATACAAAATATTCAGTAGCCCAGTTATTACAAAATTATTGTATTTTTGTTTAATTTACAACTGGGAATCTGAATCAGGAACCAATGAAAACCACAGTCCTCCCAGTTCAGGAAACCATAACAAGTCTGATGCAAAATCACTAAAATGTTAAAAGCTAAGCTAAACTAAAACAAAGTATCAAGTAAACATAACAAACCAATAGCCACAACTAATAAGACTTAGCAACGGGGACAGAAACAGGGATCTGGCATAACTGATCTCTTCAATGGACAAATTAATCTGCCAGTAGAATGTCAGTAGGAGTGCAACAACACTGCAGAGGTTGCTCTCTAATGTTTTAAAGTTCTGTTTCAGAAGCAACACCTCAGGGCTCAGATATTGCTATTTGTATGACATCACCAATACATTCTCATTGCTAGACTACTATACATTCCACCTATTTTATCAGCCTGTTTTCAGGAATCTTAGTCAGTTTCATTTGTTGCATTATTGGAATGTAACCATGTAGGTGGTAGAGTGTCATGTGATGGATCATTGTCACCAGTTCCCTCAGAATTAAATAAAGTTTATGTAACCGGGGCTCCAGGTGATACATGGTTACTACCCCTGCCTTGTGTTTACAGACAAGGTGAGGGGCCTGGGATCTGTTCATGATGGTCTGGGAATTTGTTTCCAAAGACTGTACAAATAATAGCGATGTGTCTCCACCCACAGTTAAGTTTTGAGTGCCAGTCAGTAATTTGGGTACAGTCCACTTGGATGTTGTACCTACCCACCTCCCTTTCTAGACTTTCCACACACAGAAATATACTTTTATCTTGCAATTCAATACCAACCATGTAATTAGAGGAGATCTCTAATAATATGCTCACTGAAATGATTGGAAGGAAAAGGAATAAACACAGCTTTATTTACAATAAAGGTAGGAATAAGGAGTGAATACATGGAACAGGGATGTACATAGAATTAGGCATTCAATTATTTGGCAGCTACATGCAATGCAAGAATAAACCCAATAGGCAATGAACCTCAACATTTAAGCAGTGAACAGTGAACAGCAATGCCCACCCTCCCCACCAGCATACAACTAATAAATACAGAGACTCCCCCCCACCTCCGGTCTGGTACCAGACCCCTTAGTCCTATGCTGATATACCCCAGACTGATGGAGGCCTATAGTTGCTGTGGGTTGGCTGGTGCTGGTGCACTTAAAAGTTGCAGATAACACAATTTAACTGTAGCTATGAACTTTAACTGTAGCTAGCTTACAAACACTTTTAAACAACTTCCCCAGATTTTTTTTGCAGGGCAGCCTTGTTTACTCATGGTTTGGTGAACAGTCTATGAGATGCAGACAGGCTGGAGCTGGGGTTTGCTAAGACTAGTCTTGGTCTGCACCATGATGGTATCAGGGGTAATTGGTGATGCGCCATAGCAGTAGAATGCAGGACACAGTCATGCTGGTCGATGGGCTGAAGAATGCAGATCTTTGCCTGTCAGACCTTTCCAAGCTTTTCCTCCAAGGCCTTTATTTGCAGTGTTCACCTCACAGGTCTCTTGACATCTTCCTCTGTAGTGACCTCCTCATGGATCCAGGGGACCTTGGTAACAGTTTTTTCTTTTCTCCTTAATCACCCTGCTGGCTAGTAGTGGTGGCTGAAGGGTGTAAAACACTGGGTGCTTCCCTCAGGAACAAACAGACTAGCTTTCTTTCTCTCTCTCCACAGTTTGGACACCTCTGCAGGTAGGCAGGATTCTGATGCACAGCAGCCAGGGAACATCAAGGCAGGGGACTGCCCTCAGGAACAGATAATTAGCTTCATATAACTTTTACTCAGGATCTACTAAGATTTACTGCACAAACAGGGTTTGTTGTATAGTCTGTCAAAATAGAAGCAGCAGGCAGTATTTGTCTGGGCTTCAAGGTTGATCAAACCTCTTTTGGCAGATGAGGCACTTCTCTGGTCTGGAGTTTATTAGTTTATTTATTAGTTTATTATTATTTCGGAAGACACCTTTGAGCAAAGGCTCTTTTACAAAGGTTCCACATTGGGGAAACAATACAGAACATAACAACTACAGTAGTTTCAAGCAGCCATAGGTTTTGTCGGGTACATTAAAGCTTTTGTATGGAATTACTGTATTATGTGCAATGATTCACAGTATGTATTTATTTTATTTTTTATTTATTTTAACATCAGTTTAAAAACCTTTGAGCCAGAGGCTCATTTACAAAGGTACCTCGTCGAAGGCAGACACAACATACATACATGAGGGAAACATGTATGTTAAGTTACAGTAATTTGTGTATATTCAGTCACAATCTGGAGTCCCTCTGACTGGGTTGAGGGCTCCTACAAACTGCCACAGAACCCTTCTTCACTCTCAAGGGCTCGTGGATGGCAACCTCAAACTGCAACAGTCTTTCTGCTTTCTGTGATAAATTACAGCCTCTAATTGGCTAATAGGGCTGTCCATCATGATACTCGATGCCTGATTGGTCATCTTGAGGGCACCAAGCTCATAGTATCATTCCTCTCCCAGAAGCTATCTCTCAGTCCTCCCCGGCTTCCTTTAATGCCTATTGTTGGACAGTGGGATCAAAGTGTCACGAGATGGTTTTATAAGGAAGTCCCTACTTTAACATTGTATTGCCTGCAACCAATAACAGTTTAAATTAAACTGCCCACATGTACTTGTAGTGGCCCCTCTGCTCTGCTATCTAACTGCAGAACAAAGTTTGTAGAGGCCATAATTTGCCCATCACACCTTCTGTTATAGAGTGCCCTCCAAGAACAGACAGGCTCCATTCATTGGTGATACAGGGAACTGCATATCCCAACAGCCTCAGTGGCCTCTTCACTAAAATGCACTTTAGAGTGCTTTTAAAATAATTACTTTTGGGGCACCTTTGGTCCCTCCCTTATGTGTCTGGATCAGGATTAGCTGATTTGAGGGTCCAGGAGTATGAGGAGAACCTCTGTTTTGCCACAGGAGTGGCTCCAAAACAAAAACATGCTACAGTGCATATGCAGATTGCCAGCTTACATGTTCAAGGTGTTGCTGAGCGGTGGTCATGCTTCTGTGCTCCTGTGGACCTGTGCTTGCAGATAAGCACTTAGGAAGCTGGCAGGAGACCAAATGAAGACAGCCATGGACCTGAACTGGTGGTGGTGAGCAGTGGGAGGACTTTGAGGGCTAAAGTTAACCCCAAACTTTTGGGTGGGTTACATTTATAATCACTAGGTAAATAAAATCCTCAAATGTTTGAATCAAAACCTGTTTAGAAGTAAAGCATGCATACAAGGAAAAACATACTCATGCACTCACAAAGAGGTTTGGAGGTTAGCACTCCTTTGATGCTAAAGGATCCATGATGGGCATTCAACAACATTCGACAACAGCGAAAGTGGCAGGTCGACTGCATTTTGCAGTTGGCTGCAGGTTTCCTGTGCCACAAAGTGTTTTCTTCAGGGGGCTTCACTCCCCCAGAATCCCCCATGTGGGGCAGGCTGCACCCCCACACACCCCCACTTATGATTGTCAACTCCAAGTCAGAGCTGACTTGAAGGGGTGCAGGACCCCCGACAGACAGTGCCCAGTTCCAGCAGATCTCCTACAGTGGCATGGCGCTGTAGTCACTGTAGGGGACCTCGATGTTGAACTGTCACTGTTGGGTGGGTATATGGATGATTAATGTATAATTTGCACCTTTACTCTCACCTATTGTTTCAGTCTGCATAGCAAAAAAATATTTTTCTGAAGGATGGCATCAGAGATGTTAAGTGCTTAAGTGTATGTATGCTTGGCCAGAGGATTTTGAAACCAAAGCTGGTAATGAAGTCAGATGTTTCAATATAAGAAAAATAGAAGGACTAGAGGACACAGCATGAGATTAGAGGGAGGCCAATTAAAGGGTAATGTGAGTATGTTCTTTTTCACAGAAAGGGTGGTGGATGCATGGAACAGCCTACCTCAGGAAGTAGTGGATATGAATACAGTGCAGTGCAGAGCTTCAAACAGGCATGTGATAGGCATAAGGGAGCAATACAGATGAGTATGAATAGAAAGGCCATTGACAGAGCAAAGGCCAATGGCACATTCATATGGTAGAAAAATAAATGGGCAGACTGGATGGGTCTTGCAGTCCTTATCTGCCGTCAACTTCTATGTTTTTATATGTTCCTATGAAAGCAGTATCACATAGATGCTAGTCAAAGGTACCATGCGTTCCATGTATATTGGATGTACAGTGCACCCATTATGCTTGGGAGCATGATTTATGCTTGTCTCAATTGTTTTCCTATCCAGATTATGCTATTTTCTTTGGTTGTGTGCAACAAGTAAGAAGGCAATTCTTAACAGGAAATCCAAAAGCAATTGAAGGAGGAGTGAGGCACATTACTGCAGACATATTCTGCCAATGTTACATATAAATGAATCTTAATGGGTCCTTGAACTACTTTTCACTGAGTCTCCATACTTATTAAGCAAGCACTTGTCAATGCCGAATGTTGATTGCTTTTATGTGCTGTTTAGGTATTTGGAAGTGAAAGTACCATGCCTAAGAACTATCATCTGCCCCCCCCCAAGACATCCACTGTGTCTTTCTATTCAGTATTCACAGAAGAGGGGGAGGGTCAGTTGCAAAGGCTATGGGCCGGTCATCCTCACTTCAGTAGTGGGCAAGATCATGGAGACATTGGTTAAAAAAAGGATAGTGGGGAATGTAGAAGCCATTGGAGCCCAGGACCATAGGCAACATAGATTCACAGTGGGGAGGTCATGTCAGACAAATCTGGCTGATCTCATTGACTGGGTGACAAAGGAAGTAAATCAGGGTGGGGCAGTGGACAGTGTTTACCTTGATGTAAGCAAAGGCTTTGACACAGCCGAACACAGAAGGGTGATAAATTAGCTGAGTAGGCTGGGCATGGGGGGGGAAAGGGTGGTAAACTGGGTTAGAAACTGGGTAACAAACAGGAGGCAGAGAGTGGTGTTAAATGGGGCGCAGTCTAGGGAGAGATAATTGCCAGTGGGGTGCCGCAGGGATTGGTCCTGGGGCCAGTCCTGCTCACTGTCTTCATTAGTGACATTGCAGAAGGGCTGAAGGGGAAAGGTCTGCCTGTATGCAGATGACACCAAGATCTGTAACACAGTGGATACCCCAGAGGGGGTAGAGAAAATGGGGAGGGACCTGGGGAAGCTAGAGAAATGGTCTGAGTACTGGCAACTGAAGTTTAATTTAGAAAAGTGCAAAATTATACACTTGGGACACAGAAACCTTGGAGAAAAGTACAGGATGGGGGGGGGGGAGTTGCTGACAGTCACAAAGAAGGAAAAGGACCTGGGGATTGTTATTTAGATGAAATGAAAATGTCAAAGTGGTAAGGCAGCTGGGAGGGACAGTAACATGCTGGGGTGCATAGGTAGGGGTATCACCATCATAAGGAGGGAGGTAGTGATGCCATTATATGAAACCATGGTCAGGCTTCACATGGAGTACTGTGTAGAGTTCTGGAGGTCGCACCTTCATTAGGATATTAACAGACTGGAGATGGTCCAGAGAAGAGCAAATGAGGTGGTACAGAGGGTCCAGAGAAGGGCGAATGAGGTGGTACAGAGTTTGCAATACAAGACTTATGAGGAGAAATTAAGGGACCTCAATATGTACTGAGTGGAAGAGAGGAGGGAAAGAGGGGATAGGATAGAAACATTCAAGTACCTCAAGGATATAAATATAACTACTAAGAAGCAGGAGACAGCTGCTATAGGCATATGTGCCAGCTTCTGTGTAATATTTTTTAGTTCTTCTAAATCTGTAATCTCTAGCATTTCAGTAACCACATGACCACACTGCCTTCCGTAGGCAGTTTTATACTGGTTGATGCCTGGTGTTAGATGGCAGACAGAGGGCTCACCAGATTGTGTTACCATTTGAACAAATTCATAGAGTGTTCTTTTACTGATAAAGATTTTGGAATGCTGGTGAAGGTCTCACAATTGTTATTATGATTGTATCTCCTTAAGTCTGTTCCCCTTTGGTCCCCCATCACCACACCGCAACAGTCATTAGTGGTCACAGCTGCAGCCTTCTTCTTGCCAAGATGGTGTGTGAGAAACATAGAAACATAGAATTTGATGGCAGATAAAGCCTGCTTGGCCCACCTAGTCTGCTCATTTCCCTATCTGATGGATAAGCTGCAGATTCTAGTTAAACAGCTTACTTCCTCCTAACCCCCAGTAGAACTGCCTCATGTCTGTCCGTGAGCAGCTACCTTCAGAGTCTGTGAAGTCTGACATCTTTCAGTGCTACTTATTGGTCATCTTCCAAAACAGGCAAGTCACTGCCAGCTGAAAAGTAACTCAGGACAAGCAGATTTCAAAGTGGGGAAGAAATGGAGTGAGCAAGAATGAAGTACTCATTCAGATGCGTCATCGATTTTAAGATCAGTATACTGGTGTGGACACTGCAAATAGAACCCCAGCTCTTTAAGCAGTCTTATGAAGAACAAAGGCTTCTTGAAGCACTGGGGTTGTGTTTATTGTACTGTAAGTGGGCTGCATCTAATTCAGTAATTTACTGTACCTTACATCTGGATGTACGGTAGGGCCAACTTTAAATAAACACTGCAACTGAATTAACACATGATGCCACAGAAACATAGAATTTGTCAGCAGAAAGGATCACTCAGCCCATCCAGTCTGCCCAAGTGTTTTCTACCTACTTGTAACTCTTGCCTGTATATGTTACTGCGTGTCTTATTCTGCCTGTGTCCATCAGGACCTCCTAGTGAATGAGCTTACTTAATGGATTTTTCCTTCAATGAACTTGAACCTACTCCACTTCCATAGCCCTGTTGGTCTCCGTTGACCCCCCTCCTTCCTCTTTTTCTACTATACCCCTATGTTTATCCCATGCATGCTTCATGCTCCCTACCATTTTAGGGTCTACCATTTCTCCTGGCAGTCTGTTCAAAGTGTCTACCACCCTTTCAGCAAATAAATATTTCTTCACATCTATCCTGAATGCCCCCCTAGCTTCATTGTATTTCTCTTGGTTTGGTTGCTCATCCTCATTTGAAGGAAACTCCCCAACTGTACCCCCTTTACCCATGTGAGGTACTTTGAAGGTCTTGATCATGTCACCTCTCGCCCGCCTCTCTTTCAGAGTGTACATGCTGAGATTCTTAAACCTTTCCTTGTAGGGATTCCTGTGAAAATTCTCAACCATTTTAGTTGCCCTCCTCTGGAAAAACTCCACCTTATACCCTTTCTGAAGTGTGGACTCTAAAACTGGACACAGTACTGCAGCTGGAGGTATAACACGGACTAAGATAATGGCAGCACAACATCCCTCCTCCTCCTCCTCCTACTGGAGATGCCACTCCTTATGTGCCCCAGAATCCAATTTGCCCTGCCCATAGTCTTGTGACACTGTACTGCCATCTTGAGGTCCTCTGATACAATAACCTCAAGGACCCTTTCATGGCTAGTGAGCATCAGTAACTCCCTTTATCCTATACCCAGCATCGGGGTTCCTACGCCCTAGGTAGATGATTTTACACTTGTTGGCATTGAACCCAAAGTATGTAAGAAAATGTAATTGATTTGAATGAATTACAGGCTTTTAAGCAGCTTTTTGGGGAGTGTGTACAGTATATATGCGTTTGTGTGGGGGGGGCTATGCTACTATAAGTATTTGGTTTTGATTTGGTATAATGTGCGGACAGACTAACTCTGCTCCCCACTCTGTGTGCTATATCGGAGATAAAGAGCCCAAATAGCATTGGGCCAAGCATTGAGCCCTGTGGCACCCCGCTTGTCACTGCTCTGGGGTGCCGAGAGCTATCCCACCACCACCACCCTTTGCACCTTCCCCTGTGACCAGTTCTCTATTCATTTAGTCAGACCACCTTCCACCAGTACCCCTCCTTCTCCTCACTCTTCTCCTTCTTGGCCTGTGTCCCTCCTCTCGGTAGTCCACACCCTTTCTCCTCCTTATTCTTACAGGTTGGTGGTGCCTTCTGTATTACACTCAAACCACTCCGTCTGTCCCCTTCCAGGGTTACTACACCTCCACCTTTACCTATATCTAGGGCAGCAAGCTCATCAGGCTCCTCTTTCTGGACCTTTCTACCAACCTCAGTCTTTTGACCCCCCCCCCCATTTGTTTAAATCCACCTTAGTAGAGATATACCCCTCTAATCCTGGCTTTTTAAAAATTTTTTTACACATTTTCTCAAAGGGCTATGGTCGGCTTGGTCATCCTGACCGACCCCCCAGCCCTGCCCCCACCATCAGGCTGACCTGCTCACCTCCACTGATTACCCCGTGCTGGGGTGGTAAGAAGCTTC
The DNA here is from genome assembly GCA_016271365.2 of Neoceratodus forsteri. NCBI lineage: Eukaryota > Metazoa > Chordata > Ceratodontiformes > Ceratodontidae > Neoceratodus > Neoceratodus forsteri. Next base: position 196,169,170 of record JADMNL010000022.1, on the reverse strand, counting down.
CCAGATCGACCTACCGGAGCAGAATCCGGTTGAGGATGCACAATTCGGGGCAGGCAGGGGTGGTTGGAAGCTCATGCTGCCTGGCCGTAGCCCATTTTCCACTTTTCTCCACTTTGCAGAGTGCAGGCCTGCAATGACGCTTAGGCACAGCATGCCAACATCCACCACACTGCCACTCTTACTATACTGCTGTAGTAGCATCTGCGGTCATCACCAGGGGCCTCTAAAAAGCAGTGGGTCCCTCAATCCTGCCCCAGGATAGGAGAGCAGTCCTCTGGATGCTCAATCCTATCCCTCCCTTGCCAACCCCTGGTGGCCCGGTCTTGTGTCCGAACCTGGAACACCAGCATGACGTGAGGTGTGGCATCCAGCACCTCAACCCTCAGTGCCAGTGGCCCAGCAGCAATGCTGCCTTTAATACTCCCTTCCCCTTCCTGCTCCAGTGTACCCTGTCCCCCGTGTACAAGCCACTATTCCCCCAGACCCTACCCCACTTAGTCACTAACCCATAATGTTTCATGAGGCACCAATCCCTTAACCACTCAAACTCTTCAAGCCTACCCTTCCTCCCCATGCTTGCACATGGTACCGGCAGTACCTCCAAGAATGCCACTGATTTCCTCACCGCCTCACACTGCCTGTCCAAGTACTCAAACCTCCCCCTCACTACTTCCACAGTGTCCCCCGCCAAGTCGTTTGTACCCACATGCAACAGTAAATGAGGTTTCTTACTCCCCCTTGCTGCACGCTTGAGCAGTGCCTGCCCTAGCCCTCCTGCAGTCAACCTGGGGACAGCTTCAATCCAAATATGGCTGTGCCTTTATCCCTTTCCGCCCCATCTCACCCATTTCAGTATAGAATCCTCCAGGATGTGTACCCCCCTGCCCCTTATCCACTTTCACTTCTAACACCCCTTCCACCTCCCCAGTATTCGTTCCTCCCTGCCCCTCACCCCTACCAACTGCACCCTCTGTGACTTCTGTATCTGTATCCCCTACTTCCACCTCACCCCTTTTCTCTGTCTTTTCCCCATCCCCTTGAACCCCTTCCCAACCTGACTACTTCCTACTGGGCTTTCCATGTCAACCTCCCCTCCTCCCCTGCTGATTTCCAACCCCTCTCCTATCCCCACTGTGGTTAATTTAGATCCCCCATTCCCTTCTACCCCAGTAGTGATGCCCCTCCCATCCTTCCCCTTCCCATAGCCTTCTCTCCTTCAGTCACCATCCCTCCTTCCTTACTCGCCCCCTTCTACCCTTTTGTCCTCTCTATCTCTTCCCCAACCTGTTGCCATCCATCTCATGCCCCGCTTATCCTCCCATTTCAGTATGTTCCTGCTCCCCCTCTCTGTCTGATAGCAGAGTTTTGAATCTATTCCTAGTCGATACCTGTCCTACATCTCTTCCCCCTATCAGCCCCCCCCACTTGTTCCCCTCTGTGCCACCCCTGGTCTCTCCCTATACTGACCATCTGCCCTCTCCCTGGAACTCTTCAGTGGTCTCTTCCTCCCTCATCAGGAGGCCCCAGCCCTCACCTCGGGCACCCCCTTCCTTCTCCTCTCTTTTCTGCTAGTGCGTCTGATGCTGGAGCTGGTTTCAGTCCCTAGTTATTCTTCTTTCGTCCCCCTTTGCCATCCCCTATCTTCCCCCCTCAGGATGCCTACCATACTCATCTGCTCTTCCACTTAGACTCCTCCCTAACCTTCACAGCTCTCCCTCAAACTAGCCAGTCATCTACAGACCATACACCCCCCCCATCCTCCAGGCCCAGTCCAGGATCATGGCAGACCCACACTCTGTACACCACTCCACCCTTCCAAAGATGCCCGCCCTATTCACATGTGGCACCTGCCCCATTTTGGCCCCCATCTTATGCTACGGGCTCTTACTCCCTGGTTCTGTACCCTACCACAACTGTTAGGCCCCTATTTACTCAAATTCCTGTCCCCCCCACACTAGTCCCCCTACTGACCCCTTGCCCACCAGGGTAATTCAGTCTCAAATTTTATCCATTAGATACTGTATTACTGTAGCCATCCTAAAGCCTCCTTGTCCATTTTTCACCCCTCAGCTACTATACTTTTTGTTCTCAGCTCTCATATAGTTTCACTTGGCCCAATTAGAAATCCAATTGCACTCCAAGTATTACTCAGCTCAGTTAGAGAAATAAACAGAACAAATAAATATGTAACATTACAGCAATTATAACAGTATAGCTCAGTACTTAGGTCAGTTACAGAAAGAAACAGAACAACTAAATCTGTATTATTACAGTATCCAATTATTGCTTTGTCTCCAGTCAAGAGACTCTGCTATAATATAAGACCACGGAGGACCATGGGCAGGAGGGTGGGCAACTGTAAAGTCCCAGCAGTGCTCCACTGAGCTCGCTCACTCCCCTCTCTCACTCACTCATTCTATTTCTCCCAAAACTGCAGGCTGCCCTTTTGTACTGGGCTCCTGCTTGCATTGGCACCTTTTACTGCCCATAAAAATCTCTGCAGCAGTCCCAACACAGCTCAGTTGATCTCGCTCACTCCCACTCTCTCACTCACTCATTCTGTTTCCCCCGGCACTGAAGGTTGCCCTTTTGTACTGGGCTCCTGCCTGCATTGGCACCTTTTTCTGCTCAAAAAGAAATCCGCAGCTGTCCTGACAGAGCTCCATTGAGGTCACTCACTCCACCTCTCTCACTCGCTCATTCTGTTTCTCCTGGCACTGCAGGCTGCCCTTTTGCACTGGGCTCCTGCCTCTGTTGGTGCCTTTTTCTTCCCACAAAGAAATCTGCAGCAGTCATGCTAGAGCTCTGTTGAGCTCGCTCAATCCCCCTCCCTCACTCACTTGTTCTGTTTCTCTAGGCGCTGCAGGCTGCCCTTTTGTACTGGGCTCCTGCCTTCATTGGTGCCTTTTTCTGCCCACAATGAAATCTGCAGCAGTTCTGACATTGCTCAGTTGAGCTCGGTCACTCCCCCTCTCTCACTTGTTCGATCCTAATCTATCCCAAACATTGATTTCCGAAAGCGACTGCGCTATTCTGTGCCAGAAGAGCAAAAAAAAATTTCGGCCAGGATCTGAAAAATGACAACTGTACTGTTCATTAGAAGGTGTGAAAAAATGCCAGTGTTGAAAATCTGGCATGAAAATATTACTAATTTGCGAAGTTACAAGGGTGCGTGGAAAGTGCACAATGCATGCTCACAACACAGTCATTTTATGGAGTTTCATCACACAATTTTCAACAGAGGCATTTTAAGACCTCTGCTCATGAACAGTGTCATTGTGATTTTCTGAATGCATCCCAAACACTGATTTCCCACAGACACCGCGCTTTTCTGCACTGGAAGTGCGAAAACACATTTTGGCCAGGATGTGAAAAATGATAGCCATACTGTTCTTCAGAAGGTGCGGAAAAATGGTAATGTTGAAACTCTGGAGTGAAAATATTGCAAATGTGTGAAGTTATGAGCATGCATGGAACCTACACAATGTATGCTCATAACACACTCATTTTATGAACTTTCGTCACAAAATTTTCAACACAGACATTTTAGGACCTCTGCTCATGAACAGTGTAATTGTGATTTTCTTAATGTGTCCTGAACACTGATTTCCCACAACGACCATGCTATTCTGCACCCAAACTGCGAAAACACATTTCAGCCAGGATGTGAAAAATGACAGCTGTACTGTTCATAAGGCAGTGTGTAAAAATGGCAATGTTGAAAATCTGGAGAGAAAAAATTGCAGATTGGCAGAGCTACGAGCGTGCATAGCAACTGCGCAATGCACACTTGTAAAACAGTCATTTTCTGGATTTTTCCCACCAAATTTGCAACATAGACTTTTTGACAGCCCACCTCATGAACACTGGCACTGTTGTTTCATTAATCTGTCCTGAAACGTGATTCCACAATGCGACCGTGAAATCACCTTTTGGGACTGATTAATGCCATGGCAGTGGCTGAATTCATGAGAAGGGGGCCCAATAACCCCATGTTACAGATTTGGTGCCAAAATTCTAAAAAATGCCTGAGATATGCAAAAAGGTTGAAAAAGCCCTATTTATGCTTTTATACAGCTTACCAACTTTTCCTCAGTTCGTGGTCAATTTTGAAGACTGCAGATGTGTTCCTAGTCCACCGAAGATCATCACCCCAGACTCTGGAGGTAAGTATGGGGTGAGGGGGGTGTGGGGAGGCAGGGTGCGCAGTAGGTGGGCGCGGATTGTGGGAGGGAGCAGGAGACCACGAGGGACCATTTTCTTTTTTACAGGTTTAAAAAAACAAACAAAAAAAAAACATTGCAGGATGTTTTTTTCTTTACAGGAGCATTGGGCATGCTGGAGTGGGCTCCCAGCATGCCACCTGACTGTTTGGAAGGGCTATAGCTGACGGGGGATTGGGCACCCCTGTCGGCACATATGGAATGCTGGTGGGGGCAAGAGCCAAGGGGGACTGGGCACCCCCTCAGCATAAGTCAAATGTTTTGGTGGGGGGAACCATTATGCCGACATGGAGTGGGCTGCCCCATTGGTAACCTGAACTCACATGGGGACTGAAGCCAATGGGAATTGGGGCCCCCGTCAGCAAACAAACACTGTTGTGTGGGGGGGCACATGGCTGCTGAGAGTGATTGGGCAACCCCTCGGCACTGGAGACTCAGTAATATTGTTTGTGAATATGGTGGCAAGCCGCTGCCATGTCCACAAACAAGATTACAGTTTCAATGTTCCACCCAGCAATGACGAGGTGCTCTCTCATTGTAGTGAAATGGCTGACGCTGCAATGATGAGGCAGCCCCTGATTGCAGCAGCTGAAACATTTCAAGGTTGTGGCACTCTGGCTGAACTAGTGTCAGCAGCAGCATGCCTCCCCATTGGGGAAAGCAGACCAAGCCACAAAAGGCAGTGGGGGCATTGGCCACAACAGTGCCACACCTCCACAGCCTGCTTCTGCAGCAAGCTGCTGCAATATGTTTCTTGCGCACGCGCACAATCAACATAAAAAGTAGTGTGCTGCCTGGAGTTAACAGTAACTTTCAGAAGCTATCACTCTTTATCTATGAAGAAATCTTTTATTCTTTTCTGTTTTGCTAATTAGAAGATTTTCTCTGGACAGTATAAGGTATGATGTGTGGAACAGCACTTTTCCTAGAGGCTGACATGCTTAGCTCTATTTCTCCCTGTACTGTCCATCACCAGCATTGGGACCTCACTGACTATGGCCTCACTGGTAACTAAGAAGTGCCAATCTCCTGCTGCTTGATTGGTAACTTGTGACAGCCATTACCAATTAGGCAGCAGGGTTCGTGATGTAGTAATGAGTAAGGTCACATGTCGATGATGTAGTGGGAGGAACAGAACTAGATATGTCTGTTTCCAGGTACTGTACAGCACTGCTTTTCGTGTCAGAGCCAATACTATTAGGCAGAAAAAACATTTAATAAACACTGAGAAAAAAGAAAAATACTTCAGAAATAAAATGTAATAATGGACTACTTTTAAAAACTACTAACATTTTCTGCCTTTTGTTTTTGACACATTAAGCCCTTAAAAGCATTTCTTACATTCTGAGGGTATGCAGGGATAAAGAAATTGCTTTCATGTGTAAAATTGCCATGAGCCTGTAGGAGAGAGGCAAACGTGCTTCTGTCTTGGGCAATGCACATGAAAGAACTGATAAATTCAGGGAAGTCAGGTAAAGGAGGTTGCGTCAGGTTATGAACAAGCATTTGTCAATGCTCAATGTTTGCCACTAGAGATGCAGTGAATTAAAATGTTTCCAGATGCCTGTGAATTGGGCACTTTGTGTTCTCACTTCACTATGCAGAGTGGCCAATATGAAAGGCTCACTTCACCTTGTAATTATTACTTCACATTGTCATTCCACTTTAACACGAAGTAAGGCAAAGTGACAACAATACTGGCAGCCCCCCACACATACAGTCACCATAATTTATGTGCATCCCAAAAATGCTTCTGTCTTGTGTCCAAAAAAATCCCCAATGCTGATGAAGTGAAATGAGAGCACAACAACAAATGCAGAGTCTCCCAGTACTGATGGCACACTCAGTCATGCGTGCAATGGTCACACACGGTCACCAGAATTATTGTGCAAACCCAAAATGCTACTTCTTGTATCCAGAAAATTCCCCAGTGCTGACGAAGTGAATTGAGAATGTAACAAGAAATGCAAAGCCTCCCAGAATTAATGGCGCACTCAGTCATGAGTGCAATGGTCACAGACAATCACCAGAATTAATGTGTATCTCCAAAATGCTGCAGTCTTGTGTCCAGAAAGTTCCCCAGTGCTGATGAAGTGAAATGAGAGCATAACAAGAAATGCAAAGTCTCCCAGAATTAATGATGCACTGCAAATGCACAGATAGATTGAGTGTGCTGTGCACTCAAGAGATGCAGATGTAAAGGCACACCACCACCACCTAACCAGTGCTCACAAGTCACAAATTCAAATCTGGAAAAGAATACCTTTTGTCAGTTGAGGAGTAGTGCATGACAGTAACAGTCCACTACCAGTAAAGATACCACAAAGCAGTACAAAAGATTCATGCAGGTGCAGTGGATAGCAGGTTCACACTATTGCAATTACTCTGTGACACAATAAAAAGTGTCTGATTTAATAGCAGGCATCACACACACACACATACCCACACAGTACCAGTAATGCAAAGTAAATTGAAACCTTTAGTAATATAACCAAATGTTTTACTCAAACTGAAATCATACACTGCTGCAACACAACAATCAGCAAAAAAGTCAAGAATAACTGAAAATATTACTGTGTGTGCATTTACACAGGTATACAAGTAAAATATTACCAAACCAGAAAGACTGCCCTTTTCTCCCAATAAATCTATCTACACCACAGATACGCCCCTCCTCCAGAGCACACTTCACAGTGCACAGACTGACTGTTCTACATTAATATTCAAAATTCACACACAAACAGTAAATACTTGATGACATGAACACAGGAGGGTTTTCTACAACTAAGGCACTAAATTCTGAGCAGAAAAAATTACTCAAAAAAGCTTTTTTAACAGCTTTTAGAGGTTTTGAATCTCAGAGCTCTGAAAGCAAACTGTCTCCGGCTACCACTACACACACACACTACCCAGAACTGAGGCTGTGCAGAAAAATCTAGAGCCCATGTGGCCTGCAATCCCATGAATCAATGCAGAATTAGGCTTGGAGCTCAATTACAAGGCGAAGTGATGCGAAGTGCATTGATTTCAATGTACTTCGCTTTAAAATTGGTAGATAAGTGGTTTGGGGAAGGTGGAATAACACAAATTCATTGGTTTCAATGGACTTCATGTTCCTCATTTTGACATGAAGTACTCCACTTCACGTTGCCGATTACTTCGCAGATTCCACATTACTCCGTGAATCACTTCACAGAGTGAATTTTGACCACGTTGCCCACCACTATTTGTCACTTGTATTGCTGTTGTATCAGGTCCTGTTTGTACACAGGCAGATTAGGGAGGAGGCTATGGAGAAAGCCTAAAATTGGGAAGGGAATCTTCAAAAACTGGAGACTTGAAAGTGGATGCAGGCTGATAATGATGATGTCGCTCAGCTAGTTGGTGGGTGACATCATGCAGATGACGGAAGGCAGACATTGTCGATGGGTGTGGCTACCTCTTTTCAACTACATAAAGTTTCCACTCATCAACTGGCAGAGCATGGACTATCATGGTGAGCTGTTTGCAGCTTAAGCTGCATTTGACCAGACAGTGACACACCTCTGAAATCCAGTATCACTACAATGTGTTCACTTTGTACAAGTGTGAGATTAAAAACTGAAAATCCCATGTGCATCATCTGCCTATGAGGTGGACGTAAACCAGGTCAGAAGGAATTGGCAATGCTACCAAGGAATGCAATATATAATTTGTACTTTTTTTCCCACCTCTTGTTTCAGTTTCTGTGGGAACAAAACATTTTCTGATGGACTGCATCACACCTTTTTTTAAACTTTATTTTATTGTTGGTGAACATCTTATACAAGTTACAGTACAAGTAGTTGAAATGCAGGGCATAATAACACTCAGAGGGCCTTGCAGGCTACTGGGACACAAACAACACCAGATACACTTTGTCAAGGGATCTTACACTCGTTATATTAATCACTACTACTTTGGCTTCCCTTCCTAATATTCACAGGTTAATAGGAATTTATAGTTCCCGTTCTCCCCCTCCACCTCACTCGTCCTCGAACTGGCTGCTAAATTCTACCTGGGCACCACACCACCACCACCTGCTAGTGATCATGGTTCAGCACCCATATTCTCCATCAAAAAAGGGATGCGGAATTGCAGCTCATTAACACTGTATCCATGGAGGGCACATAGTCAAAATTTAGGATTCTAGAAAGAATGTTAACTATCCCTGCCCAGTATGCGGCAATCCATGGACATGCCCATGCCATATGAATAAAGACATCTTCTTCCACTTTGCATTTGGGCTATGGACTTTGTACGATCAAGTTTGAGAACCAACACTGGAGTAAAAGATATCCTGTGCAAAATATCAAATTGGGTCTACCTAAGTCAGTAGTTCTTTTTTTTTTAATTTAAAGTTTATTAGAAATTTTTCATACACCAAAGAGACAGAACATAAGGATTTACCATGTTATACAAAATGCCAGTTATGTTAAGTCTGTCCCCCCAACCACCCAGCCTACCTTCTACCCTCCCTCCCCCAGCAAACCACATTATTTACAACATCAGTCATCGTTAACCTACCGTACTACCAATATTTCTCAGTCCAGTTAAATTAAATCGAATACAAAGTGTGTAAAGGATCCCAAATCTTATTGTATTTGGGCAATCTATTTTGGAGATTAGCACAGGCTTTTTTTGTCCTCAGATTCCCCAGTAATTCACTACGCCATTCTGCATAAGAAAGAACTTCTGTATTTTTCCAGTTCCCAAGTACCAGTTTTTTAACAGATATCGCTATTATAGACATATTGGGCTGGATATTCAAACTGCACCATTCTGAGGCACAAGCCCTTGCGCTGTGCAAAATAGTTGTGCAGGGGTGTGGCCGGGGCGATATTCAAAGGAGTTGCGCTATTGAGCAACTCCTTTGAATATCATCCCACAGCCACAACCACTGTGCATGGCGCGGTGGAACTTGCACCACCGCGAAGTTGTCAGAGTGGAGCATTCAACTTGCGGTGGCGCCAAGTACCATTGCGCCATCGCAAAAATCCCGATATTCAAAGGTGACATGCAAATGGGCCATAATTCATGCAAGGAGCAGGGGCCATTTGCATCTGATTATAGCCCCATTTGCATGCCATTAGCATGTAGGTGCGCCCGATCCCGAGGACTTAACGCCTGGCGCCTGCCAGGCAGCAGCAAATCGAGGACTGACCCCTGCAGCCCGATCATGGGCAGCAATGTAGCTCCCCTCTCCTGTACATATCCCTGGTGGTCCAGTGGACGAAATGCCCAATCGCGAGCGGAATATGATAAATCCCACCCCTCCCGTACACTCTGGTGTTCCTGGACTGAAATGCCCGATCATGGGACGGTATGTGTAATAAACCCCCAAACATAGCCCTGGTGGCTAGTGTCCCCACCCACCCACCCACGAAATCCCACCACCCTCCCCCGCCCGGCAGCCGGGAGGTAGGCATCCCACCCGCCTCACACCGCCGCCACTGACTGACTGCCCGGTAGGCTGCATGCCCATTGGTGCAGAGCAAGAGCCATCGATGTGTAGTCGATAATCAGAGATGATAGTTCAGATTGTGAATGAACATCATTCACAAATCTGGACTGTCATGTATAGTATATGCACGCCCATTGGCTCTTGCTCTGCACCACTGGGCGGTAGCCCTACTGGCAGTCAGTCGGCGGCGGGAGGGCAGGCAGGTGGATGTTGCTGCCGCCGACTGCCGGGGCGGGGGAGGGGGTGGTGGGCTTGTGGGTGGGTGGGGTGGGTGGGTGGGGACACTAGCCACCAGGGCTATGTTTGGGGGTGATTTTATTACACATACCGCCCCGATCGGGCATTTCAGTCCACTGACCACCAGGATAGTGTACGGGAGGGGGTGGAATTATTACACATACCACCCATGATCGGGCATTTTGGTCCACTGGACCACCAGGGATATGTATGGGAGGAGGGGGTAGCTATACTGATGCCCACGATCGGGCTGGTGGGGGAGTACACTATGCCCATGGGACGGGCTGCAGGGGGGCACAGGGACTGGGTTAGGCTAGCTACAGGTGGCAGCTGCTGTGTTGTGCCCTGCAATACAGCAGCTCACCTGTGGGTGGCCCTCGACTTAAGCCTTTTTTGGCTCAAAGTCCTGCAGGTGCAGGTTGGGGTTGCGCCAGTAGACAACTCTGCACAGCCCGTCTGAATATCGGGTTGTGCAGTTTATGCATGGTTCCTCCCCCTCCAGTTCAGCATGCATTCATTTGCATTGCGCTGTTGCTCAGCATGTTTTCTGTGGCGCAACTGCCTCCTGCTGAATATCGCAGAATGGAGCAAGTTTGGACTTGCACAGGCGCAACCCTATTGCACATGGCGCAACCCTTTTGAATATCTGGCCCATAATATTTTCGTTTAATAAACTTAATCGAGGAGTAATATCCCAGTATACAAATTTCAGGTGTAAAACAATCAGAAATTCCTAACATAGGATCAGCCTTCACTGAGATTGTCTCCCAAAGAGATGCCACCTTCGGACAAAACCAGAAAATATGCAGGCGTGTACCTTCTTCCAGGGAACAGCAAGTACATAGGTTGGATTCAATAAGGTCCTATTTAGCTAACATCTGAGGAGGGTAATATAGATTATTTAATATATAAAATTGAGTAAGACAAAGTCTGTTCTGTGTTATGAAACGGTGGCAATTATACCATAGAGAGGCCCAATCCAATGTTAAAGAGGGAAAGAGTCTTGTCCAGTATTCCGTGGGGCCTAAAAGCTGTGGAAAACAAAGATCAAAAAGCATGGCATATAACTTAGATATGGCCTTAGGGGGGCGACTTGAAATTTGGAGATCCTGATACAGTGATTTACTACCTAACCCTGGTGGAGACTGCCCTAGAGTTTTTACTAGAAAATACTTGAGCTGATACACTTTAAAATAACTGGAACATGAAACGTTAAATTTACATATAATTTCTGAAATAGAGAGCCAAGTATTTTCATCTTTTTGAAGCGAAAGGGGGGAACCTTCCCCCAGCTACAATAACCATGTGGAAGGAATGGGCTTACCCCCCAACATGAACAAAGGAGAGTTCCAGAAAGACAGAGAAAGATCCTGTAAAGGATTGTATTGCAAGAATTTACAAAGCTGTTGATGAATCCTTATTGATAATTCAATTACTGTGGATTTTAATTTGGGGGGGGAGTTGCGAAGGTTTCAGCGCAAGAAGGGTAGAGGGTTCAATCCCTATAGAACGAATCATGTGAGTCTCTATTTCGAGCCATTGCGGACTCGGGGATATGTGTGTTGTGTCTATCCACCTCATGTATTTAGAGATATGGGTGGCCCAATAATACATATTTAGGAGAGGAAGCCGTAGCCCTCCCTTGTGCTTTGGCACCGCCAGTTTGGCGTATGCGAGTCTTGGTTGTTTCTGGGCACAGATGAATTTTGTGAAAAGTTGATGTAACTTCTTAAACCATGCCCCCGGAAGCCAAACATTAAGAAGACTGAGGGGATGCAAGAAACACGGCACTATGTTCATTTTGATCAGGTTGATCCGGCCCCAGATGGAAATAGGGAGTTTGCTCCACCTGTCCAGATCATGTGTGATGACCAGAATGAGAGGATCTAAATTCTTGATGGTTGAGAGAGAAGTTCTGGTAAGGAAGATCCCAAGATATTCCAGTGCCTCCGGAACCCATTTAAGACCCAGGACGATAATCGATTGCCTGAAGACTTTGTGGTTTAAGGGAAAGACACCCGATTTGCTTAAATTAAGCTTGTAATTAGAGAGACTACTGTACTCCTTTATGACCTCAAGCACCGCCGGAATAGAAGTCTCTGGATATGAAAGCTGGAGAAGGAGGTCATCAGCATATGCTAAGACCCTTATTTCTTGACCAACTATGTTGATACCTTGTATTTGGGTATGGGCAAATAGATTTCATAACAGAGGTTCTAAATAAATGTTAAATAAAAGGGGAGAGAGGGGACATCCCTGCCTGGTACCTGAATGCAGAAAAAAGGACTTTGAGACACCTCCATTCCCTGCAATTCTAGCCGACGGAGCTCGGTAAATAGCAGCGATCCAATCCCGGAATTGAGATGGGAAACCAAAAGCCTTTAAAGCCCCAAGTAAAAAACCCCAGTCCACTCTATCAAAAGCCTTCTCGGCATCCAGGGACATCAAAATTGCTGGGTATTGTACGTCCCTGGACACCGAGAGGACATTAGACAACGTGCAAAGATGATCTACAGAGGAACGTCCTCGCATAAACCCCACCTGATGCATTCCAATAAGATCCGTCATGACAATGGAGAGCCTATCTGCTAGAATTTTTGTTAAAATCTTTATGTCTTGATTTATAAGGGAAATGGGTCAATAGCTCTGAACCAGTTCCGGATACTTACCAGACTTCAGAATCAATACTATTAAAGCTTTAAAAAGGGTGGGTCAGTGCGAACACCAGACAAGATGTGATGGAATAAAGAAAGGAGAGGGGGGGACAATCAAATCCTTAAATTTCTTATAAAAATAGGCTGAGAAGCCATCTGGCCCTGGAGCTTTGTCCAGGGTGAACTTTTGTATTACCTCCATAACTTCCCAGATAGAAATGGGTGCCAGTAGTAGGGTGTGATGGGCATCAGATAGAGTCACTAAATTGGTACGAGAAAAGTAATCATCCAATGTAGAGACTGAAGGTGGGTTATCCATTTTAGAATATAAGGATTTATAATATTGAGTGAATCCCTGCAGTATTTCCCCAGGGGAAGTTTTCAACGTTCCATCTGTTGCCGACCTAATAGGGGGGATAAACCTTACCAACTCCTGTTGTTTAATCCTGAGGGCAAGAAGTTTTCATGCCTTTTCCCCTTGGTCCATATACCTGGCTTTGGTACAGATCATGGCAAATACCGCTTTTCCCCCCAGTATCTCCAGATATTGATCTTTAATTATTGTTAAATTGTCTATGACTTCCTGTGGTGTATTGAGGGTAATGGAACTTTCGATTGACCTAATCTGAGATAATAAAGTCTTCATTTGAAAATCTTGTGACCTCTTCTCCACTGTCGCTTGACTAATTAGAATATCCCTAATATACGCTTTGAAGGCGCACCACAAAACATCCGGATTTATATCCAGTAATGTCTTCGTGGTAAAGAAAAAATCTATATGTCCCTGTATTAATAGAGTGATCTCGGGCTTCTTTATGATCTGATCATTAATTTTCCACCTCCTATCCCTCTTTGGACAGATAGCTAAGGATATACGGGCTTGAACTAAGGAATGGTCTGAGGGTGGGCCAGGCGAAATAATACTGGACAACACTCCAGGGATAAGTGATTGCGAAATCAATAGGTAATCTATACATGAAGCTGTGTGATGAACCGGGGAACAAAAGGTGTATTCTTTCTGTTTGCGGTTCAAAACCCTCCACAGATCACATAGTCCTAACTGATCCATCAGATCATACAGGGCTTTTTGCGCTGAAGAAGGCCCTTTGCTGTGAGATGGTGATCTATCCAATTCAGCATCCATTACTAAATTTAAGTCACCCCCGATAACCATTTTTGTAGGGAGAAAGGGAGTAGCTGTAGGATCAGCTGCATAAAAATCCGGGATCATCTACATTGGAGCCATAAACACTGCAAAGGAGAATCGGGACCAACTGGATAGCCCCTTTAACTATAATATACCTACCTTGAGGATCTCAGATGATCTGTTCCACATCAAAAGCAACAGCTTTATTAATCAAAATCATTACCCCCCTACTATTAGTAGAGCCTTGGGTGGCAAAAACTTTCCCTATCTGAAGCCTTCTCATCTGTAAGGCCTCCGAATCCAACAAATGCAACTCTTGAATAAAGGTGATTTGTGAACTCAAGAGGCATAGGTGCTTTAGAACCTTGTACTGTTTGAGTTTCTTTCTAATCCCCTTTACATTCCATGTAGAAAACCACACTTCCTGCAACATATTTAAAGTAAACAATCAGAACATAGAATATGGTCATAAGCCGGCTTAACAAAGCATGACGACTGATGTATAGTCGGTAACTTAACCTGCGGTTTGCCCCTTCCCATCTCCCCCACCTTAAACAGTTTACCCTATTAAACAACCCTAAATCCCCGTAATAACCCAAGTGAAAAACTAAAGGTAGAGCACACTCTTGCTTAAAAGAGTCACCCCATCCCTTTACCTATTATGTGCACCATTTTGCAACAGCCTATCATCCTATTCTTCCCCTCCACTCCCCACCCCTATATAAAGTAAGTACATAACCTAAAACCTAAAACCACCTACATTTTATACATTCCTATCTGTGTGTAGGAGTACACAAGTCCTTAAACTAACATACTAGGTTAACAAAAAATAGTACAGCACTCCCCTCTTGTGGCTCTAAACCACCATTACATCCTTGCAGAGGGAAGCAGAGATGCTGACAAATTACTTATTCATTAAAGTCCATTGTCCCCTTATCCAAATTTCCCCTAGGAACATAGCAAACCATCAGACAGTGCTAGTGGAAGTATTAACTATGGGCAAAAAGCAAAATGAAGTCCTGGCTCTTCTAAGCAACCTCAAACTAGCGAGCAATCGTAACGAGCATCGCTACAAAAAGAAAAGGGAAACCAAGTTCTTTAATTGCCAGCTGAACCCGTAGCTCCCGATCACAAACAGAGCAGTCCAAACCCCTTCTTAACAGCTTGCAGCACTGAAATACCTACGCGGTATTAAGTTCAGAAACCTTTAATCCGAAACACCCTAGGAAGCACAGCAATCAGTCCAGGAAATCAGTCCTCCAGCGCTAGGCACCCAGTTCAGTCGCCAACCTGAAAGTGGGTTATCTCTTCACATAGCCCAGCCGGGAAGTCTGTTTAGGGCAATACTACTGCTCTCTCTCCAAAAAGCACTTGCTACTTCTCCCGCAGCCTCTCATGATAAGATAATGAAGCCATCATTTAAGATCGCGAAAAAGATCAGGCATGATTCCGGCAAGCTCAATACATGCTGTTTCAAACTCTTCATAGGAACGCCATTCTCCGTTCACGAGCACTTGCAGTTTAGCCGGGTAGACCACGTGAAATTTTATCCCCGCAGCAATGTCCTTAGTTACTAGTGGATGAAAACTAGCCCGATGTAATCTGACCGAAACAGGCAAATCTTGGGCGATACGGATCTTACGCCCTTCCCATAGTAACTCCTGCATTTCTTTCACTTTAACCATCAGATGCTGGTGCTCCAAGTAATTCAGAAATCGAAATATCAATGGTCGGGGGGGCTGCCCCGGGGGGCAGAATAGGTTGAAGTGCCCTGTGTGCCCTCTTGATTGTATACTGAGGGGCATAAGGTGAGGGACCCACTATCTTTTCCAGAAATCGCTGCACAAATCGTATCAGATCTTTACCTTCCTCAGACTCAGGCAGCCCAATTATCACCGCATTGTTCCTACGGAGACGACCCTCTAAATCTTCCAGCTTCTGTTCTATTTTGCTAAATTTTTGTTTTAAAAGGGTTATTTCTGGATCTTGCTTGTCAACCCTTTTCTCCAGCGACACAAGTCGAGCTTCATTATCAGAAGTTTTCATAGCTATTTCTTCCATTGTTTGTGAGAGAGCTTTAATTTCTGATGCCATCGTCCCAGAGCTCTTCCTTAAAAGGCCGAAATTCTGCCAGGAAATCAGCTAGAGTTAGCAATCCTTGTTCCCCCGAGGTTGTGGGGGGGCTGGGCAGTAGCCGTACCAGAAGTCTGTGATTTCTTTGGGGCCTTTTGTGGCGTGACGGGCAGCGTATGTTTTGGAGGCGGTAGCTTCATTTCTGCCTCCATGCTGTCTTCCGGATGCACCGGTAAATGCTGCCAAGTATATGGAGTAGTTATAGGTGGTTTTTTACTGCTCCTGTCCCTCTGCGTTTGGTATAATAATTCTTTTAATGAGGTGGGTAAATGGAGCGGTCTGAAGAGACGTCCTCTAGGCAAGATGCATCATGTGACCCTCTCAAGTCAGTAGTTCTTGGAACAATGCGCTAATGCTCAACATGCATCCTTCCTGACACCATTGCACCCATATCTTGTGACCATTAGCCCCCTGAAGTTCACCTGGGTATCAGGAACATCAACTGAGCAGCATAATAATAGGCCTTAAAGTTTGGTAACCCCGTCCCCCCCCCCTGTTTAGCTACCTGTTGTAAAATAGTTCTATGGATGCGTGCATTTTTCTTTTTCCACAGGAATCTGTGTATTGTACTGTCTAGTTGCCCAAAGAATTTATCAGGGATGCACACTGGTAGGGACTGAAAGAGATACTGGCACTGTGGGAGAATATTCATTTTTACTGCTGCTGTTCTCCTTAAAAGAGTTAGAGGTGATCCATCCACCTGTCACATCCTTGGGTGAGTTTAGCAAGGGGGGCATAGTTCAAAGAAAACAATTTCTGAAAGAGATATTTACTTCTAAATATTTAATATTGTGCACTATTTTCACTCCCAAGGAACTGTGGCTCAGTTGGTTCCTGTTTTGTTCCCCTATGGGCAAAATCTCACTCTTGGTCCAGTTTAACTTGTGGCCAGAAAGGGAGGCATACCCATTCAGAACACTTTGAATGTGTGGGAGGCTCACCCCTGGATTCCTTATATAAAACAGAAAGTCATCCATGAACAGTGTGACTTTAAGTTCTCCTTTATGCCCAAACCCCTCCAGGCCTGGGTGGTTACATATAGTTGCTGCCAAGGGTTCAAGTGTCATGGCATACAGTAGATGGGATAAGGGGCACCCCTGCCTAGTCTCATGTTGCAATTGAAACCCCGGGGATAATGAATCATTCACCAGTATCTATGACATGGGGCCTGAGTACAGTGTTTTAATCCAATCTATCATAAGTGGCAGACCCCAAATGCCCACATGGCTGCAAATATGTACAGTATTCCAACACCACACAATCAAAGGCCTTTTCCACATATAGTGCAAGGACCACTGCTCCATGATTTTTCCTGTTTTTTGCCAAGTGGTGTATCATATTAAGAGTTTTCCTGATGTGCTTACGCTGCCTCCCTTGAACAAACCTGATTTGGTCTGAATGTATTATATGGGGCAGGATGGGTTCCAATCTTGCAGCTACTATTCTGCCAGTGTTTTGCAGTCTGTTGTAAGCAAAGATGTGAGGCAGAATGAGGAGCAGAGAGTCAGGTCCTAGCCTGGTTTAGGGAGTACAGTTATGACCACCAAACACACGTGGGGGGGGTGACCCTGTGCCATACTCTCCCTGTACACATCATATAGTGGTTGTATAAGTATTTATTGAAATTATTTGAAGAAGTTGATGGAAAGGCCATTAGGGGCCTGGGGCATTACCACTCCTCAGTTTTTTAATTGCCCTCATTATCTCAATTTGCTCCAGAGCCTCTTATCCAGGTCTTTAGAGGCCTTGACCTAAATGGGAAGAAAGTCTGGCTTTCACCAAAAAATGTTGTATTTGGTCTGGGGAGTGTGCTGCCTATTAGGTGTACAAATCCTTATAAAATGCTATGAATGCTTGTCGACTATTGAGCAGGTATCCGTGGACATACTCCCTCAGTGGTTTTGATAGTGACTGTAGTACACTCTCCCTCTTTTTTCTTTAGCTGCCAAGCTAGAAACTTCCTCCCTCTATCCCCATCAAAAGAGGGCCCCATGCTTCCCAGTAATATATTTCATTCCAGCTTGGTTCTATTCATAGGTTTGTGACTAAGCTTGCTCCTCTGCAGTCTATTGTAAAGTCCCAGGGAGGGTCACTGCATGTGCGCTTTTTCAAGCTCCTGGATTTTCTTTTCCAAGAAGGTTAAATCATTCTCCTCAATCCTTTTCTTGTGGGCTGTGTAGGAAATAGTTTGCCCCCTATATATGATTTGAGTGCCTCCCACCTAGCTGCATGAGTGGTGTCTCCTTTCTTGTTAATTGGAAAATATTCTAAGATAGCCACTTGAATATGTTGGATACATTTTTTGTCTATTAGAAGCAGTGGGGTCTAGTTTCTGTTATTGTCTGTGCAGGTGTTCCCTCCCTGTGTTAACATTTGCCTCAAGTGGGGTGTTATCAGATACCAATATTGGTTTGTAAGTGACTCCATTTACCTGTAGGGCTAGACAGGAGGATATTAACAGTCTGTCTGTTCTTACTAAGATTGGTGGGCATGGGATTAGAAATAGTATTCCCTCCCTGTTGGGTTGTGATCCCTCCAGATATCCACTAGGGAGCAGGTGATCTCTATGTCATGAAAGACTAGTGCATTTTTAGAGGTTGTCACTGGGGCTGGATTGGATCTGTCCAGGACAGTGTCCTTCACACAATTAAAGTCTCCTCCCAGAATCCAGGGGCCCTGGATGGGGGTCACATTGAGAAGTAGCTGGCAATAGAATTTGGGATCCTCTACATTAGGGCCAGATATACAACCCACCAACACTGATTCCCCTGAATTGAGTTGCAGCTGTGCCAATGCATATCTGCCCCCAGGGTCTGTATAGGATTCACTAACTTGCCCAGGAAAATCCCATGGCAGCCATTGTACTGCTTCTCTCACCCTGGAGTTATATGTGGCTGCCATGTAACAGGTAGCTCCTGCCACTCTTGAGGACTGACCTGTTCTTAAATCTGTTGCAACAGTTCTATTTCTTAGCCTAATCTATCCTTTACAATTTCTAGTCCATAAGGTTGGCCACCTGTGGGCACCCCCTTCCCTTTCTTGACTATGCTATAGTGTCCTCTTTAATTTTCCTTTTCCCTCTCAGGTACTCATACAGGGAGGTTATTGTGGTGACGTTCAAGTGTATGTAAAACAGGTTGTGTTTATCATTGTTGGATTTAGTATGTAATAGCACTATGTCATAAAATACCTTGATGTATATACCTTATGTTTATGAAACCTGTAAATGTTGAAAATATCATGACACTAGGTGTTTTTGATAATGGCAAAAAGTACTAGATGACTATTATAGAAATTAAGTTAGTTGTGCTATTTAAAATGCATGTAAATTGCTGTAAACTGAACAAGTCTGGAATTTCATGGTGATTTGCATATATCTCATGATGCTTTGCATTATGGAAGTATGTATAATGTTGTATTTCTTTGAAACTTGATTTGTTGCCAATGCCCTTTGGGATAACCCTTCTTTCAGTAATTCTGCTTTGAGATTCTTTGTCTATAGCTTGTTTTTTTTCTTTTTGAGCCCCCATCACCCAAGCAAACAGGGCCCACATAGGGATGAAGTGTTTTCACTAAAAATGTTTAGCTCAGAGATCAGTGTCAGTGGGTGCTGGCTAAGTGCAGAGAAAGGACATTCATAGTCTGTTTCTGCAAACTGATGTACCGAAGAAAGAATATGCCATTGCTGAAGGTTGTTTTTCTGTATTTTGAATAAACATCACACACAGAGTGTGTATTGAACTTGAAGTTCAGCGTCTGGTTCATCTGTTATCCCACAACCCCTCCACATGCCACCAATGTTTCTCCCCATGACTCCTTTATTTTTCCTATCTCATCTGCTGTCAGGTGGGTCTCTTGCAAAAAGGGCAACATTCACTTTCATTTTTTTTTTATTCTGGTAAACACTCTTTTTTGCTGAATAACATTCTTTAACCCATTTACATTCCATAAGATGAATTTTAGGGTGGATGCCATTCGTATACTATTTTCATTCTGAAATACTATCTGCCTGGTGTGAGCTTTTGTATATGCAAGTAATCCAGCTCATACAGTAAAAGTGTTAAACAAACAACTTCAACATTGTTCTTAAAATAACCAGTACCTTTGAACTTTTGTCACATTTTTGATTCTCATCCCGCCCACTCCACCCCATATCTACCTCCCATGTTTCCTCCCCCTTTCTTTTACTGAACTGTACAGCAATTAAAGACCCACATGACTATCCAGCATATAGTTGGCAGATAATAGGGCCAATAGTTGACATGTCTGTCAGTCCCACTTCCCCCTTCACTTTATGATGGCTGTTGGTTATGGTTTCATGGGCCATCATGAATGGCAGTGTTCCTTAAAAGTTAATAGTAGTTGATATCAATAAATTGAGGATGTTGACATGGACAAGAACTCCCAAACTCCCACTTCACTCCTCAAGATTCATGATAATCCCTGCAGCTTCATTAAATGTGAATCCTTGTCCCTAACAGAGGCAGCAGTCTCCCAAAAGAAAATACCTCCCCACTCTCTGTCAAGGATCCCTGTAAGTTGCATTATAAAATGTACTGGTACCTCTTGGTCACCCTATCCTTCCTTCCCTTGCCGGTACCCACCTGCCACTGGTCATCCATCTCCCCCCTCATTTTATTTTTGATTAAGTGCCTGTGTTTGTGAATACATGAGAGTTAAAGCAAATTTTCTTCCCGGTACATGGTCAGTTGTTTCCCCCTTAGTTTCAGATAAGTCTATGCCTCACTGCACATGAGGGGATGTACAGCCTGAGCCCTATCATGCCCAGCTCCCACAGTCAGTAAGGTTCTCTGGAAGACTCCAGTATGATCAAAGTCACTGCATGCCTCCCATCTCCTATTTCTTGCAGGACTAGGGGATACAAGGCCCCCATGTGCAGATTAGCACAGTGCCCAACCTGTCCCCACCCTGATCCCAGTGGATATGCCAGGAGGTAAAACCCTGTGACCCCTAACAACTTGCACTCAGTTACACTGCAGAGGCATTTTGCTATGGATAATTTAGTTCACTCGCAACCAGTTCAGGTGGTTTTGTGGTTCCACAGGGTGCTAAAGGTGTTTTGTTAAAGTAATAGAGCATTTGTCTCAATGCTCCAATTAAATACCTCCTTCTGGTGCCTTGGCTTATTTTATACCAGTCCTCCCCAATTTTCACCAATGTCCCCAGACATTGTGGGGGTGGTGGGCCTTATCATTGGGCCATCAGGTGTGGAGCAAGTTCATCAGTGGAGATCAGCCATGTAAGTTAAGGTGTTAATTGACTGGCATCGCAAATCTTTTTGGATTTTGTAACAGCCTGTATACTGTAGGTTGTGAAGCTGTGTTGAGACAAGTCAAATGTAGATAAAATACAGGGATTGGAAAACCTTACTCCCCCAGCAGAAGGTACTACACTGGCACCCCAATCCTAAGACTGTTTGATAAAACAGGTGTAGGGATTCAAAGTGTATCTCAGGGTGTGTTAACATTATGTCCCATGGGAATCTTCAGGCTTGCTAAGGGGATAAAGCCAACATGACAGTTCTGTGGCACTCACATAGTGAGTTGAAATGAACAAAAAATGGCCGTAAAGAAATTGACAGGACACATTTTTGTATATTACAGATCCCATTCTGTCATGATCTGACATCTATGGAGTTAGCTTTTACTTGTACAATCACTGCTTATTGAGTGCCCCAAAGTTAGTATAATAGATGAGAACTCATCCCCTTCTAAAGTTTGATTTAGGTTTATTTAGATTTTAAATCTAGAACAGAATCCCAGTAGTCTTAATGACTCACCTCATGGTCATGAAGTGATTATGATAAGAGAACTCTTGAGCATCAATGAGAAGAGAGAGGCCAGATGGCAAGGTTAGGGTCTGGCATATTGTGCCCAATGGTCTCCCGAGGGCATCTTCATAACACTTTATTTTTCAAGAATAGAGTTTTGTTGCGAACTCAGGCTGAGTTGGTACTGCAAACTTGTGTTCTGCCTTCAGTAGCAGAAGTCACCTCTTCAATAAAACTTGCAGCTGCTTTGGGGGTGTCAAAATACTTTGGTGGGTGACCCAGTAAGCTGATTCTCAGTTTGGAAGGATACATATGGGCAAATTCCCATCCTTGTTTATGTAGAACCAATTTTACTTCATTGAACTGTTGTCTTTGTGTCTGTAAGTTCCAACTATAATCTTGGACCACAAAGACCTTATGCCCATTTTCCAGGATTTTTGAGCTGTTGGATTTTTCTGCCCTCAGTACCCTTTCTTTATCCGTGTACCTTAAGTATTTTATAAAGAAAGTGACCTGCACTCATCCCTGGTTGTGGCTTTGTTCATACGCAGTGGGCCTGTTCCACTTTGTAAATCCCTACACTCTCCCCCAGCTTTAATTTTCGTATCAGCCATGCATGAACCTCAGTTTCAGGGTGTTTTTTAATGCCCTCTGGTAGTCCTATTATCCTTATTTTGGATTGATGCAATCTATTTTCCAGGACATCCGACTTTTGTTGTATATCTGTTATCTGTTTTTTAAAATTGTATTTTTCAAGAACTACCACTACTATCTTTTAAACAACCAATTAATTTAGCCAACATGATTGTTAGGAGTAAACCTGCACCAGAACAGAATACCATGACACTAAATGGTGCAGGACCCTATAATCAATCCAGATGTATGACTTATGAGCTCATTTCCACTTCGGATTGTGCAGTTACATCACAAAACAAACAATTCAGGATACAGGATACATGTACATCAAGTAATGTTTATTTCATTTAGTGCAAGAGATGTCATCATGTAAGTCCATGAGGAGGGTGCATGGGGAAGTGCGCCATCCATAATGGTGACTCATTCTCAGCAAAATCCCTCATGGTGATGGGGGGTGGGTGAAATGGGCAACAAGATGTCGCTATATGTACATGCGTGGGGGGGAGCAAGCATGGTGAGCGTGGGCTGGGAGAGGACAGAGGAGCTATAGAGGGTGGCACTACAGTGGATTGCCAAGCTGCATCATGGCATCAGGGGTTGGCCTGTGGTTGGGGTGGGTGAGGTCCGGGTGCTGGTGCAATTTTATTGTGCCCAGTCCGAACCTTTAATTTTACATGCTTTCACCCCCCCGACATGCACACCCCTGGAGTTGAGAATCCTTTAGTAGGGGGTGTGGGGTGAAGCCCCCCACACAGGGTGGTGGAGGGCACAGCCCCCCACAGAAAGCATTGAAAGTTATGTCCCCAAAAATGTTTTTGGCACTCTGACTGCGTAATAACTGCTATCACCTTTAGGCTTTCGCCATTATCACATAGAACTGTCATCACATAGGGTGTGTGGGAGAGACAAAGCAACCACTCTTCACTAGAATGAACTCACACAGACATACTATTAATATGAAGATGACTGAAAAACCAGTGGGGCAGCACATCTCTCAGACTGACCATTCAATCTCAGATATGTCAGTAATGGTTTTAAAAGGACATTTCAAAATGGGCTTCTTCGATCAGGCTTATTTTACTTCTCAATATGGTGGAAGATGGCATGAACATTGATTTTGGGTTTATGTTACATTATCCTACTTAAACTTACACAGACCTTTACTTCAAAGGATGGACATATAATAGGACTTCAGTGTGTTTTTGTTTTTTGTTTTAATATTTATAGAGACCCTTTTACTTGTAATCTATATGTTGGTTTCTCACCAAAGAACTGCGTGTGCAGGGAGAGTAGGGGTACAGTGTTTGTGTGTGTGTGTTTGTGTGTGTGTGTAGGGTTTTTTTGGATGTGGTGGGTGTGGGTGTGGGGGTTGAGGTTATATTGAGGTAAGGCTTTTATTTAGGTACATGATGTAATGATGTTACAGTGTGCTAGGACTCTTTGTTCACATACACAGTGAGTATTTACTTCCTTCCAACTAGTTATCTCCCTCCCCCAGGAGGAGGGTAATTCCATTGAACTATATTCAGTTTCCTAAGACTGTTACTGTACATGTAGTAGTTTGATTATATACTGACACATGTCTGAACTCTGAACATATTAGGATGCATGATATCATTTACTTGGGGGTCCTTGGCATGTTAAATTCCATTGGGTAGATATTATAGTGACTGGTGTAAATGATGGTGTGTTAGAACTATTGGCTCCCATACATAGCGAATATATACTTCCTTTGAACTAGTTATCCCTCCTCCGGGGGGGGGGTTAACTCCATTGTATTTTTATTATTTTTATTCAGATTCCTTAGACTGTTTCTGTACATATAGTAGTTTGATTATATACTGACACCTTATTGAACTCTAAACATATCAGGATGTATGGTTTCATTTACTTGGGGATCCTTGACAGATTTGTTTTTAATTTAGCATTTATACTGACAATTGACATTATCTTGTATAAAATCCTGTTACAGCACTGAATGTCTTAATGTTTGTGGAATATAGTAACTGGTTGAGTGTATAGTTGGGAAAATGTCTCCAGATAGGTTTTATACTGTATAAATGTGTGAAACAGTTGCTTGCACTAGGTAAACTTTACTTTAAACCCACTTAATGTCATGTAGTAGCAGTAGTAATGATTTTTATTCATAGACTGTGTATGAAAAGGATAGGTGGTACAATACTTCATTGAGCGGTGGCTCATTTCCAAGGAGGTCCTATTTTTTACATACATAAATGTTGCCTATACAGTTTACAACACATACGACTAGTACAACATGCACCAAAAGCTATAAAATTACAATACATACATGCAAACATACATAAATTCAAATCCATAATGTGCAAATTCTAGCAATTTGGATAATGTGCAAATGCTGACATGTTTATGAAGTGCTGTGCCATCACTCTCTGTACCACTGCAAAGGCATCATTGATTTTTCATGAAACTATCTTTTTATTGGTGCCAAATATATAGTGCAGTTTGTATAACACAGAGAGATAGGCATAGAGTTCCACAACAATGGTCCCCTATGCCAAAGCACTGACCTGCCTATGTTTAAATTACATTTTGGGATTATATATTCCAAACCATGAGCAGATCTTAGGCTTTCTCTTGTTCTTTTGATTTTAAAGTATTCCTGGATATATATTGGCACTTTTCCTTTCTGCACTTTGGTCATAAATAAAAGGAGGTGCCACTCTTATCTGTCTCTAAGTCTCATCCAGTTCAGGGATTTGTATAATTCACAATGGTGAGTTCTTCTGGGGGAGTCGAGGATGAAATGAGCCAGCCTATTATACATGATGTCCAGTCTGGCTAGTTCCACTCCCAAGGCCCCCACATAAATCATATTTCCATAGTCTAATACTGGGAGCACCATGGTGTTTACTATCCTCCTTCTCATGCCAATGGACATAAAATATTTCAGTTTATACAGCATATCCAACTTTTTACCTACATTTAATAATAAGGCCTCCAAATGTGGTTTCCAATTCAATTTTTCATCTACAGTAATTCCAAGATATTTATGCTTACTAACTTGTTGAATCTGGGCTCCCTCCAGAGAGTAGATCTTTAACATTATGGGTAAACAACCCCGACTGGGTTTTTTGTGTGTCTAAACAAAGTTTATGTTCTCTATAAAAGGCCTGCATGTGATAAAAGGCCTCTTGAAGTTTATTTTGTATATTAGTAACCTTTCTTCCTTCTACGTAAATTACAGTGTCATCTGCATAAATATGGTAGTTTATCATGGGATCTAAGAACTGTAAGTTGTTGATGTATATATTAATTTGCAACAGACCTAAATTAGATCCTTGTTGTACCCTTGTTTTAATTTGCAATGATTCAGACCTATATTTACCCAATTCTACCACTTGTTCTGTATCTGTTAAGCATGTTCTAAACTAGTCATACTGCATTTCTCTCACCCCCATTTCGTGAAGTCTGGACAGGAGAATGCTGTGGTGCAAGGTATAAAAAGCCTTAGATAAATCTATGAATAAAGCACCCACAGACATTCTCTTGCCCAGACTCCACTGTATATCCCCCAATGCTTTCATCAATGCTGTATTTGTACTATGGACTGATCTAAATCCTCACTGATAAGCATTCATTAGATTATTTGATTCCAAAAATGTTTTAAATTGTGAAGCTACAATTTTCTCAAAAATCTTAGACACTACTGGTAAGAGGAAAATATGCCGATAGTTATTTATATCATGTTAATGCCATATATAGAAACATTCTGTTATATTGTTGTTTTTTTTTACATACAATAATATCACATTTTAACATGCACTTAAGTGAGTCTTGAATCCAAAGGTTTTGCTTTTCATTAACACTGTATTTGCATAACACACTGAGATGTTCAAATTTTATGTTAGTGGAACATTCTGCTCGAAGGATTCTTATCTTGGTCTGTTGACATTTGATGGCTTCTCAGCTAAAAGCAAACTGATGAAATCTGGTTCCTCTTATTTAAACTTCAGTTATTGTTTAAATGAGTATTTCAAACCAATAAGAAATTGTTCTGGTTTTTATTTATGTATGATCTGGGTGTTAATAGTATGTGATTTTCTAAATAACTGCCATAAGCTTCCAAGGAAGGACTTGCTTAGTCCAAAAAGCTTAGGCACTTTGTTCATTTTGTAACATCTATGTTGGTCCAATTAAAGGTATCAAACCCTTTGGTTCTGGATCTGTTCTTACAAGGACCAATATGGCAACTAAACTAAATCTGTTTTTTTTAAAGGCATTTAATTTGTTCATAAGCTCTGTAATTTTGTCTTCTGCAACACTTATCCTTTTTTTTGCCTCATCAAGGCATGCTGAGTGGGTTGTAGTCACTTCAGACATACCAGTAACCATTGCTTGTATATGGGTAATTTGTGCTGTTATATTCTTAAATCCTGCCCACATTTCTCTTTGAAGTTGGTTAGCATAGCTGGCATTCCAGCTAATGTTTTCTCAAGTTCAGACATTTTTCCTCCATTATTTGAGCCAGTGGGCTGATGGTCCAGTGACTCCTCAAGGTCAGGCAAATTTTTTTTCACTCATTCCTCGAGGATCAAACTTCAGCTTGGATTGTCTGATTTTGGAGTGGTTAGTCCCCACTGGATTCCTTCTTGCAATTGATGAACTTATTTCTGCAGAGATCATCATACTACAGTATTTATTTATTGTTTAGTATTTTGCCTAAGAAGACCATTGTCAGACAGCACCCACCATGTTGCCCTGCTGGCCACACCCCCAAGTTTAGCTGTTGAATGTTCATACTAGAGTCACACTGTGGAAGTATTTGGATGGTGCTACTGCATGTTTCTGATGGTAAACAGCATGCACCACACCAAGATATTTAATTTTTTTTTTCACAGAGGTTTTTCTCTCCTATAGGCTGCTGGCCAGCATGACTTTGGCTCTCTCAGTGAGAGGGCCCCATGTCTGCCAATGAGCATATCACTCCCATTTCTGTCTCAGACCTCAGGTGAATCCCCCCATGGATTCCCCCCATAGCTGCACCAGGGAGGTGAGGGCTGTCCTCCCCCCAGGGTGTAAATCCAGATTCTGGGGCAGAGCCATGAGCTGGGAGCATGGTCAGGGCTTCATGAGCCTGCAATCATCCCCATTTCTGTTTTCTCCCTTCCCCCATTGCTGGGGTGCACACTTCAACATGTGCTCATGGAAGCATGCACATGCTGTGGAGTCCTGCAGCACCCTCCAATCATTGGTGTGCCAGACCCATTCTACCCTCAGGCCTCCACCTGGAGACAGTCATTCTGTGGGAATGCTATGCCACCCTCCATGGGAAAGAAGAACTGTCCTCTGGATGCTCGATCCTCTCCCTCCCCAACTGGCCCCCAGCAACCCACATTCAGCACTGAACATGGGTTGCAGTGTGACAGGAGGTAATGAGCAATGCCTTAACCTGCAATGCCACTGGGCCAACTTAAGATTTAAATTTTTCATGACAGGCATGTTGCAGGAGTGGAAAATTAAACAAATTTCAAAATCCTGTATCTTAGTTCAGGAATGAAGGAAAACAAAAAGAAAGTTTGGTACTGTACATTGATTGTTTTAGCCAGAAAAACACTATTGCTGAAAATAAATATATAGTGATCACAGATCCCAGTTCCTCCATGGATCCAGTCATTGAGTCTACTCTGCACCACTACTATGAGCCATTTGTTCTACTGATCTAATATTTTGTCTAAACACTGAATAGTTTGCATTAACATGATAATCACCTTTTGTGAAGAGCCTAATACAGCTGGTGTGTGATTGCTCTCTGTGACTGTCAGACAGTGGCCAGCTAAGGACATGAGAGGAGGGCTGTGCCAGCCACTCCTGTTAGAGAGGCTAATGCTCAGGATGGTGATGTGTGGGTCTTCAGCAGGTGGGGGTATCAGCATATGGACAGGAGTGGGGGATGCAACTAGACCACCAGGATCTCTTGTATAGGTATGTACAGGGTGTTGGGGGAGACAGGAGGAATCACTAGATCTACATTACTGATATGTATAGGGCAATCAGGGTGCACTACTAGACCACCTGAACATGTTAAAACAGGTTTTACTGGGTGATTGGGGGTAGAAGGAACCACTAGACCACCAGTATCTATTGTGCAGACATGTGTAGGGCAAATGGGTGGTGGCAGGTACCTCTAGACCAGCAGTACATGGTAAAATGGGATGGGTGATTTGGGGTGGGGCACCACTAGACCACCAAGATCTATTGAACAGGCATGTACAGGGCACTCAGGGTTGAGAGGACAACTTGGCATGGGGACTTGCAGCTATAGTACAGACACCCTGACTTTAGGGGGATCAGGGTGTGGGCCTAGTGCCCAGATAACAGGTGTTTTTTGGTTGCTGTAGGCAAGGCCACTCAGGGCTGTTTACTGCCCCTGAAAACCTTTGAAAATGCTGCTGCAGCAGTATACATGAGGGGACCCCCTCATTTGCACTTTGGCACTGCTGGGTTTGGGAGCACTCTGTGGGCCTCTGAATATGACCCCAATCAAGAGCATCAGTGCAAACCTGGGTAAGTGCCACTGCTAAACCACATTCATGCTGGCACTAACCTTTGCATATCAGGGCCCCGATCATTTAATATCACTGTTACTGTGATTAAAATGAACTGGAATGCAGCAGACACGGTTCCCTGACTTTATGGAACAATGGATGGAGAGAAACAGTTGAAAATTAGCCAGGAGGGCAAGTTATGAAATGCTTGCTCATGTTAATAATGGCAGATTGTAGACATTTTTAGACATATGTATGGAACCTTATTTAATTTCCAATTATTGTAAATTACCATCAAAAATACTCAGACTGGAAAAAGTAATCATATGGTTAAATTATATTGTTATTGTATGTTCTTTAAAATCCTTATTGTGTTAGGTATTGTTTGGAATACTGTATGTAGACATGCATATTGTTTTATGTTGATGTACTGTCTAAAAAAATCAATAAAAATATTAATTATATTAATTACAAAAAAGAAACAGCTGAGAATGCTGCTGGAAGTCTCATCTGAGGTATATTAAAGGCACTCAGTTTTTATTATTGAACTGTAAAAAATGCTGAAGCAGACTCATAATGGGGAGAAAAGGGTATCGTACTAGAAAGAAGATAAGGGGGCAATCTAAAATGTAATAACAAAGTATAGGTCACATTTTCAACCATAACATACGCTGCTGCATTATCATGAAAAACAGGATCACTGCCCCATCAGTTCTGGATAATCTTCTACATCCCACATCACAGTTCTCTGTTTAGGACATTGTTATAATTTCCCTAGTAACAATACAGATGTCATAAAGTGAGACTGCAATGTCTTGTGTGACCAGGCAGCCAAAATGTAAAGAATAGTGATCCTGTTTTCATGTTAATCTGCATAAATTTGTTATGTGCTATTTGTACACTACTGTTGCCCTGGCAACAGACTCTCAGGAGCACCATTGCACACCCGACCCCCCACACACCACTGACAAGCACTAAACTAGTCTCTACATAGGCATGGAATACTCTGCAGGATTTCACAAAATGGTGCCAGTTTTGTGTAGTTTCACTCAGTTTCTCAAAATATGACAGTATACCTAAAATGGGCAATTTTTGGTTGAATACTATGCATTTCTTTAAAAAAATCACATTTTTAAAAATGTGCAGTTTGGAAAAATTGTGCTACTGTATTTGCTGAAGTTGCACATTTTTTAAGAACTAATATTTAAAAACATTGGGGGAAAAATTATGCCATTTAAATAAAAAAGTTGGCAAAAATTAAACCAGAGTTTTGGATTTCTCAAATTGTGTGAATGTGAAATTGACAGTTTTGTGCAATTTAGCCAGCATAATAAAAATCTTGCTCAGCACAACTCACCACCTATAGGAATAAAGGCACTAAGGTGATATATATTTAATATCATGTATATTCTTTGCAGATCATACATCCTTTATTGTGTCACAAAATAAGGTAAAACTGTTAAATTGATAGCAGAAACTCTGACTTCATTATACATTTTTATTTATTTTATAAACAACAAATTACGAATAAAATACTGGTCAAGGCAAACTATAAAGAAGATATTATAGCTTAACTTAAATAAAAGATGAAGTGTAAATAACACACAGCTCAGGGGGAAAATGTGGGTAGTAAAACTAACTGAGATAGGCTTATAGTCTGAGCATGGAACAAAAGTTGAACAAAATAAAGAGTAACATACAGATCAGTGTAAATAAAAAAAATAAATGGTACTAAAAAGATAAGTTGACAGCTTCAATAACAGAAGTATAAATAACATGGATCACAGGAGGGAAACTGAGTTAGAAATATCAACTAAGATATGTTAATAGTCTGGGATCATGGAACGAAAGTTAAAAAAGGGTCCCATGTTTTAGTAAATAGGTCTATCTGACCAGCGAGTAACTGATCCTTTCGTTGTTAGCCATAGTACCCATCCAATCTAGCCATTCTGTTAATGGGGGAGTTTTGAGGGATTTCCAGTGTTTGAGGATAAGTCTTTTGTAGGTAAATGCAGTAACAAGTAGCCATTGCTGATGGAACTTTCCATTGGCATGTAGGGAGGAGCAATCACACAAAAATAAAGATCATGGTGCAGAATGGGATTTTCTAATTAAAAATCTTTTGGCATTTGTTATGAATTTATTTCCATCCAGATGTAATATCTGGGCAGGACCAAAACACATGAAGGAAGATGGCAGAAGGAATATTACATCTTGGGTACCTGGCTGGTTGAGATTTGTATATTCAAGTAATTTTGTCTGGGGACAGGTAATAGTGAAGTTGTATCTTGTACTGGACCAATCTAAGCTAAATTTCCTTCACACATAAGGACATCCATAACTCTTTTTCCCACTTTAGTTTGGCTGAATGGGAGATGGAGGGGTCAGATTCAAGCAACACTTTGTATATCACGCTAGCCCCTTTCCTCACTTGTGCGATTTTCAATAATTGGGCCCATTCTTCATTAAACTGTAATGTATGGTTCCTGCTTAACAGGAAGGGCACCAGGGCCTGTCTGAGTTGAAGGTACAGCCAGAAGTTAAGTTTTATGATTTTATATCTAGATTGGAGCTCTGTAAAAGATAATGATTGCTTATGTTGTTGATTTAGGATGTCCATAAGAATTTTAATACTTACTTTACTCTAACCTATGTCTTTGATGGGTTGACTATTATAATGTATAACAGAATAACTTCTTAAAGGACAGTATTGTAGAGGCAGTGTATTATCCTTCATGTTTGAAGAGAGCTGCCTACAGAGTTAGATTGAAGCAGTAATAGCAGGATGGGCACTCAAGTGGTAGGGTAGTTTAAGAAACAAGAGGTCCATCAAGGCTAGAGATTTAACTAGGTTTTGTTCCATTAATAACCAAAGTGGGTCTCCACCAGAACGGGTAACTTAAATCATCGTGATGTTTTCTTGAAAAAGAAAGCCCCATGGTAGCCTTGCCACCAAGGATAAGCAAATTCACTTTTTTTTTGTTTGCCTTATGTTTTGGGAGGCTAAGCATTGGAGTTTTATTATCCCATATGAAAAGGGAGAAGAGTCAGTCTATTTCTTTAAACCATTAGAATGAATTAGAGTGGGTAAGGTATTTAGGATATAGAACATTTTTGGAGCAATAACCATCTTAATGACATTTAATTTCCCCCATACTGAGAGGCCTATTTTATTCCATTTATTTCAATCTTTTATCTGTGTAGTTAATGCAGTTAGACTGGTGTTGAATGTTTTGTTGACTGTAGTAGTTATTAACATACCTAAATATGTTAGGGAATGAGATACCCATTTGATGTCTAGCAAGGAGAATAGTCTGTCCTTTTCATATGATGTAACATTAAGTATAAGGCCCTTCATTTTGATTCAGTTAAATGTCAGCCATGATAAATCACCAAATATCTGTAACTCCAAGCTGAATTTCTTCCACCACATTGATGCCCTACATGTAAAACTTTATCCCAAGTTAGGGGCCTTATATCATCACTAGGACTGCCTTACCCTCCTAATACACTGCAAGCTAATTACCAGATTGATTCTTCCCATTTCTGACTACGCAGAGATGGTCTATGCTTCTGCCCCATCTCCTCTCTTGCCAGGTTGGACACCCTGTGCAATGCCTTCTCCCAGTTCCCCAAAAATCTACAGTGGCATCTCCCAGGATGAAACACAATTCTGCAGCACTTTGCAGCACTCTGCAAAATGCTACAGCAGACCTACTGACTAAAGCAATGTAATTTCAATGGCAATTATTCCCTTTTGTCATTCAGGAAAATGTGACACTGCGCCAGGATGAAGTGAATGCCACAGTTTCCTGCATGACAAAAGGGACTAATTACTATTGAAATTGCATTGCCTCATTCAGTAGGTCTGCAGCACAATACTGCAGAGTGCTTTAAAAGTGGGTTTCATCCTGGGGGATGCCACTGTACCTCCCCTAACTCAATATTGCTTTCTGTACTCTTCATTCTCCATGCTCCCTCTCCCCCCACACTGTCAGCTACATAGTGTATCCTTCATTGCCAGATACTGGTTCAACCTATCCCAACATAGCTATCCTCCCTCCTCTACCATGTCAGTGCATCTGACTACCCACTTAATTCCTGGGACTCTTGTACTTTCTCTCTCCCCCAAGTGCACTCATGTACTGGTCAAGAGGCCTTTTTCTTATAATCTCCCCTCCTTCTGGAACCAGCTTCCCTCCTCCCACTGGTTTTCCACCTCCTTCTTCTACCTTAAATGCCAACTCAAACTTTATACCTAGCCCTCTTGTTTTTGTAGGCCTTCCTCTTCTTTCCCTGATATTCCTGTGTCCCTTCCTCTCCCTCCATTTCCTTCTCCCTGAATTCGCCTTCTGTCTCTCAACCTCTCTTCTTCTCCTTTGTGTCTTGCCCTCCACCACTCCCCTCCACTCATTCCTTGCCTTTCATGTTCCACTGGGCACTATGACAGTAATTTGTTGGATTGCTAGCTGTTGTGTCTGCTGAATCTATGTATTTGTTCACACATTATGCTCACAATGTTTGTAACTTATTAGCATTGCACATTTCTTGTATTTGTCTACCTCCTAACCCTGAGTTGCACCTGGAAATGAGCCTCAGCTCAGTGTACCTTTCCCGGCCACCCAAAAAATTTTAAATAAATAAATAAATACATTTTTGAGATTACAAATGAAGAAGTAGGGTTGAGAGATGGTAAACAGAAGATCATCAGCAAAAGTTGCAATTGTATTATTGAAAGGACAAACTGGGATGCCATGTATGTTGGAGGTGTCTGAGATTTTCATAATTAGAGGCTCAGCCTTGTCTAGTGCCTCTGTTCAAGTTAATAGGTTGCAAAATGTGATTGTAATAACTGCCAATTTAGGCTTCTGGTAAACCAGTTTAACCCAGTTGCATGTATCTGGGCCAAAGTTAAATTTACTGAGTGTCTGAAAAAGAAAGTGCCACTCTAATGTGTCAGATGCCTTACTTACATCAAGAGATAAAAAAAAGCTGTCGACATTTTCTGTTTTTTATATTCCCAGAGAACTGAGAGAAGTCTAAGGATATTGTTAGCAGGATTTCTTCTACCCATTAAACCCACTTGTTCTTTTCCAATATGTTTATGTATAACAGTTTGAAATCTAAATGCTAAAACATTGGCCAGTATTTTGTCATCTACATTTATTAGAGATACTGTAAAACCTTGGCCAGTATCTTGTAATCTATATTTAGTAAAGACATTTTTTTGTTTTTTTTATTTAGTTGTTTAACCAGGAATAGCACACTAAGCTGAAAGCTTTTTTACAGGAGCGACCTGGGAGCACAGGGAAGTTAAGTGATGTGCTCAGGGTCACACAGTATGCAAGTGGAAGCTGTGGGATTCAAACCCAAGTCTGGTCTGCTGGATGTTACCAGATTTGCAGCTCAGAGTCTTAAACCACTGCACTATACTGCCTCCCTACATTCCCCCTATATTCACCTACTATTAGTGCAGGAAAGTGTATCTTTATTCTTTTTAGGTATTAATGTAATAAAAGCTGCATTCATCGAATTAACAAGTAGGTTTACATTGGGTGATTCAATATTGGCTAGATAAAGATATTTACAGTGATATTTATAAAGAAGTTTACCGGTAACAAGGAATACCTTGGTAGGTGCGGTACACTGAGCGGTAGCAAAGAATACCTTGTTAAGGGTCATTAATGTGCTGATGCAGTATTGTAGCCAAGAAATACAAAATCACACATACTTCCATAATGCAAAGCATCATGGGCTGTATATGCAAAATGCTACAAAATATTATGCTGGTTCAACTTTAAGCAGAGATGCATGGTGTCAGAAAGCCTATCACACAGTCTGCAAAGGGTGCCAACAGAAGACACAGACATGTCTTTCATCCTACCAGGACTCATCAGTGTGTGTCTCATCTGTATGAAAACCCAGTGGAATGAATCAGCTACCCTAAGTTGGTCTATCTGGGTTGGATTATAGTGAGCCCAATAAAACCAAAAAACCAAACTTGTGGCCAAGTTTTTAATTAATTAAATCCCCATCATCATCTGCTTAAGTGCACCAGGTGGCACTGTTTGCAATTAAATTGATCTGACTAAGTTGTAATGTCCCGGTAGGTGTCCCCACAGTCCACATCTGCTGTTTTCAGTGTCTGTGAATATTTGCAGCTCATGGCATCCAAACTGATTTCTGACCCAAGCAGCATAACAAATGTGTAGGCAGGGCAGGTCAGCTCTTCATCACTGCCCATACATCAAGATACATTCTACACCATGATGCAAAAAGATAAAAGCCAAAGTTTTAATCCACAAAGCGGAACATAGGTACCTCTGAGGTATGTATCAAGATTGATATTGCATCAGGCACTTGTTTCACTTTTCCTTTAATCATTACCTTTAATATATCATTTATTAAGGTGCATTACCCCTTGCCACCTCATCCTTGATAAAGCGCATTGTCACACAAAAATGTTTGGCTGGTCTGGGGAAGGGGCATTACATATCTTGTGTGACTGGTTTGCCTACTTTGTGGATTAAAAATTTGGCTTTTATCCTTCTACTTAATGGTGTGTTGTTTATCTTGAAGTTTGGACAGTGATAAAGAGCCAATCTGCCTGTCTTTCATGAGTACTGTTTTGGTTTTTGGCCCAGCCATTGGCACTTTGCAGTTGCCTGTTTTTGTTATTTTGAATAGCAAATGTGCAGCACTGTAGCCCTTGGTTATTGTGTTGTGTCAATTTGGATAGCATAAGCTGCATATGTTGTGTAAAGCATGTTATACACATAGTAAAAAGGTGTACACTGACTGAAAAGCTTTTTTTCCCCCTGGGGCTGGGGGAAGGTAATTGTTGTGTGTGTTTTTTTAAACAGATGATTTTCTGCAAACCTCTTTTTTACTTATTTTCATAGTACATTAAAAGATGTGAAGCGCTCAGTAGAACCCACTGACAGCATTTCACATACAACTGAAAAATACTGTGCAAACCGGGAGTCTGTTAATACAATTGTGAAAGAAACTCATTTCCTCCCAAACTGTGTTATTGAAACACTCAGGTTCCCCATTATATTGTGAAGCAAAAAAATGCCCTGTTAGTCTAGTGCACCCAACCCCTTCCCCTTAGTTGATGTCTATTGCATAACGTCTACAGCATCATATCTTCTCTCCAATTCCAATAGTATTAAGAAATGTTCTTCCTATTCTGACTCTTTTGTTTAGTAAGATTAGTAAGATCATTGTATATCCTAAAATTTTGTTCACAGGTCTCCTTTTGCAAAAAAAAATGCTGCTTCTAGCTTCTTCTCTTTGCCATTTAGAAAACTGCATGTGTGCACAAAAGCAATTTGCAACAATTCTGTAAACATCTGTGTGCTGCAGACTAGCAAAAACAAACAAACAAAAAAATGGATAAATTCCTAGTGCTATTGTAATGAGGGGGTGATGTGATGGTGCATGCATAAGATATTAACATCAGGCAGCAGTTAGACAAGGCCATTAAAATTGACCAGTTCAATGTGTTTTTGTTTCTTTTTTTTATTGCCAATTTATACAACATATAATATCACCAGCAGAAAGTAGACATCTAACAAGGTAGAGTTTGAATTTATGTGCAGCCACCACTTGATCAATCATACTTAATATCATAAAAAAACACAAGCTACATACAATACACCAATCAGGAAAAAAAGGTAAGGCAACGATGTCATTATGCAGTATGGATCAAATTTAGATAGTAATGCAATGCTGGTACCACTTGCACTGTCGTAGCACTACCAGTGATAAATATTTGAAGGCATGAACTCATCAACATTTCATGTTCCCCCACCCTCTACACCTTTCTGCCAGATCCCCTGGAGGGTTTACAGCATCCTGAAAGAGTCCACTCCTGGCTCTTCCACCCACCTTTCCTTTACTGCCTCTCATACTATTACTCCCCTCCTCAAAATCCTTTAGCACTTGGCAACTTTCAAAAAAGTCTGACTTTTTGGATCTGGATCGGCACTTATTTCCTGTAGTTGACTGTTTAGTATTTGTATTGCGTAGTACTAGTACAACACTGTATGTATTGCATTGCACTGTATATAATTGCTTGTTTTGTTCTTGTTCAATCTTCCCATTTATGTACCCCTTCCCCCAGAATACTTCTGGAAATGAGCTGCTTGTGGCTCATGTTGTCTTTCCTGGTAAAACCTTTTCAAATAAATAATAAATAAATAAATGTGTTTGACGCCTGAAGCGATATATTTTATATATGAAGCAATAATGTTTCAAAAGAACATCTAAGTGTGTGGGGGCAAAATAAACAAAAGTCTTGAGTTTGCAGTTATTATCTGTCAGTTTAGATTATCAGGCTAGCGTGAATCATGATGGTGAAACATTCAGTTCAAAGCTAAATTTAACTGTAGTTTTCTATTATGTTACAGTATGTGCAAACATACAGTAATACAAATTAAAATCCATATTGCTTTTTTGGGAAGAAAACATCCAATATGGTCATGAGTCATCAGCTGTTCCAGCACAAACACTCATTTGGCTGTCACTAATGTCACTCCTTCAATGGCTTCAATGACTGTCTGCTCCTAGCTAAGACTGGAAAAAAACCTGCACTGAAATTCGTGTTAGACATACAGTAACAGATGTAACTTCAAATGCTCATTTCATGATTGGTCTATTGGTAATGGACATACTAAAGGTTGTGGATTATTTTATTACCCTGCAATGGCAGTCCATTTATACCGAGGTCCAGTGGCTAGACAAAGTCACATTCCATTTCTTCTGCAATGGAGTACTCATGTTTACAGTAGCAAAATAATAAAGTGTAGCATGTGTCTTTCATAGTCAGTAAGTGAAGGTATTTCACCTGGGGTGCATTTTCCTCTTGGCACAGCAAAAGATATGACCTCAGATTTTAATTATAATATGCTCGTTTTGGACTGAACATCCATAAGGTTAGCTTAAAAAAAATCTTCTAAAGACACTTTTGTAGTTACAGTGACTGCCACAAATGCTAATGCTAGGCTATCATGTGCAATTTTAACAAGCATTTGTCAATGCCGAATGTTGTCGCTCTGGCATTGGCATTGGCAGTGCCAGAGCTAGAGATGCATAATAGGAATGGCAGTGTATTGAACTGACGCCAACCCCACCCCCACCCTGTAGAGAGCGAGATGCATTGGTGTATGCCGTTAGGTCATCAGCTACAATGCTCATGCCATTATACCTCACCTTATCCTGTAGACACTGACAAGTGTCATGGTGTGATTTAGGGTCTTTGGGCATTATACGTACCCCATTCCATAAGGAAATATGTGGATGTGGGTGCAGCATAGGAACATGGGGTGAACTTTGTGGCCAAACAGTGCAAGGCACACTGCAATGTCTGTCAGTGGCTGCAGGGTGGGGCCGGGGGTGGAATGACATTTGCATTACATCCGATGATCCCAAGTCACACCCTGACACCTGTCAGTCTGTACCAGACGGTGTCCTACAGTTGGAAATCCTAATACCGTAGGTGTGTGATGGTAGTTTCACTCCACATTTTCAACATGGGCTTCTTGTCAGGCCACCTCATGAAAAGCAGCACAGACACTTTGTTAGCTGAAAGGTGATTTTGCACAGCAGCTGTGGCATTTGGCAACAGAGGGATGAAAACACATTTTGGGGCAGGATGTGGAGAATGAGAACTGTATTGTTCATGAGGAGTCATAAAAAATGGCAACTTTGAAAATCTGGAGTGACAATATGAAATACTGGTGAAGCAATGAGCATGCATACAAACTGTGCAACACACGTTCATAACCCAATTATTTTTTGCAGTTTGGAAGCCACATTTGTAACATAGGCATTTGGGACCTTCCCTTATGAACAGTGGCACTGCAATTTTGTTAATCTGTGCGAAAAGTTGATTTCCCACAGCGACCATGCCATTGTGCGCTACTGGTGCGGAAACACATTTTGGGCAGGATGTGAAAAATGACAGCGATACTGTTCATAAGGAGGTGTGCAAAAATGCCAGTGTTGAAAATCTGGCATGTAAATATTGCAAATTTGCGAAGTTACAAGGGTGCATGGAAACTGCGCAATACACGGTTGCAACACAGTTATTTTATGGACTGTCGGCACCAAATTTTCAACATAGGCATTTTAGGAGTTCTTCTCATGAACAGTGTCACCATAATTTCCTCAAATTGTCCCAAAACATGATTTTGCACAGCGACCACGCTATTCTGTGCCAGACGTGCGAAAACACATTTTGGGCAGGATATGTAAAATGACAGCCATACTGTTCATCAGGAGGTATGGAAAAATGACAATTTTGAAAATCTGGAATGAAAATATTACAAATTCATGACATTACGAGTGTGCATAGAAACAGTGCAATGCACGCTCGTAAAACAGCCATTTTTGGGAGTTTTGTCACCAAATTTGCAACATAGGCTTTTTGAGAGCCCCCCCCCCCATGAACAGTGGCACTCTCATGTTGTCACTCGGTCCTGAAAGGTGATTCCATGCAGTGACCGCAAAATCACCTTTTTGGGACCAAATAACACCATGACAGTGCCAGAAATCATGAGGAAGGGTCCCAAAAACCCCATGTTGAAAATTTGCTGCCAAAATTCCAAAAAATGCTGGAGATATGCATCAAAGTTGGAAAACCCCTATTTATTTCATTATACGCCTTACCGCCATTTCCTCAGTTCGCGGTCAGTTTGAAGAGTGCAGACGTGTTCCCGATCCACTGAAGATCATCGCACTGGACTCCACAGGTAAATATGGGGTGGGGGGTGTGGGGAGGCAGGGTGTGCAGTGGGTGGGTGCAGGTTGTGGGAGAGAGGCAGGAGACTGCCGAGGACCATTCCTTTTTACAGGGAAGAAAAAACATTATGGGACTGTTTTGTTTTCACAGGGGCACACTGGGGTGGGCTCCCAGCATGCAAATGGAGTCTTTTTTGGTGAGGGCACTGTAGCTGATGAGGGATTGGGCAACCCCATCAGTACACAACAAAGGGGGATAACTTTATGCTGATGGGGATTGGGAACCCTCCTCTGCATATAGCAAATGGGGGGGTTCTTTATGCCAACTGGGAGTGGGCTCCCCCATCAGCACATACATTGGGAAGGGTAATCCAACAGGGGGATTGGGCACCCCTGAATTCGGCAGTTTGGCAGGCAGTGTGCCGCCATGTTTCTGTTTCCGGGAAAGCACGTCGGGAGGTCCGCTGCATGTGATGAGTTTTGCTCGCATTGCAGCGGACCTTTTCTTAGATGTGCTCACCACATTATGTATGCATGGTGTGGCGCTGGCATACAGGCTGATTGGGGAATGAGAGACGCACCTACTGATGCATGCCCTGCATTCGCCAAACAGTGACCGTGCCTCCAAATCTGCACTAACACAAGATGTTGGCTTCGCAAGTGCACCAACATAAAAATTAAAATTACTTATGAAAGTTGTTGCAAATGGTTGTAGTGAGAGTGATAACTACAGTATGTGGATCCATCATGCAAATAGGAAAAAAAAATGGAAATACACAGTGTCCTACAGTACCGTATGCCTGGACTAAGGCAGCCATGGTGATATTTTTTTGTAAATTAGAATAACACAGTAGTACATGGTAGGGCAAGTCATCACTTGAAGTATTCTAGATAGAGATTGGGAAATACTGTATGACTTAATTACTTTTAAAACGTGTGCTCTGTCAGAAGACATTGGAGCTTGAACTGTATAGTATCACCCTCACTGCATCAGTCTATAATTAAATAAAAAAAAAAACAACATGAGAGTCCCTTGTTTTACCTCTCAAAACTGCTCTGCCCCTCATCTGTCCTTCATGGAAAAGTTACTAGGCACGCAGATAAGGTGCTGTAAATGCAGACTTTAAAGGAGAAATTCAAAATATTCTAAGAAGCTAACTCAAAAAAAGGAAAAAAAAAACAATGTGAGTGTCAAAGAATAAAGTGTGCTTTCACACGCCAGTCAAATTGCAATTGATGTAATAACAATTTTGTGTGGCAATTGATTACTCACTGGCAAACACCCCATCACTAACCAATCATACAGAGTGAGCCACGTTTCATGTGCTGTTCTGTAAACTTTGACCCCCTACTTTTCTTGTCTTTTTTTATCTCCTGTGGTTGTTAAATAAGATGTACACTACAGGCCATTGCATGGCGAGAGCACCACTATCAGTTTAATTTTAAAGTTTTATATATTAGCGTACCTCTGATAATTACTGGGGGCATCCTTTGTTTTACCCCTTAAAACTGCTCTGCCATCATCTGTCTTTCATGGAAAAGTTACTACTAGGCACATAGGTAAGGTGCTGTACATTGAGATTTTCAAGTATCTGTGTCCCTTATTTCATTAAGAACAGTCTGAGAGATACGGAATGCCTGCCAGGCTGTGTGCTGTGGTGTGTGCCTAACATTTTGTTTTTTCTTAAACTGCGTAAGAATAGATGACAGTAAATAATAACAGCACACCACAATGAGTGAGGCTATCATGATAGCTGGTATTTCTGATAGATTTGTTGTGTTGCTAATCACATCACATGGGATGATGGTAAGTGTTCTGTTGTTTGTGATTACCGTATCACAGACTAATAAAACTCCTTTGAAAACAAAATGCTGTATTACAGTTGGACAGTCAATTCTGATGGCTGCACTACCCTGGGTAAATAAATGATGAAATAAACTAAAGAAACCAGCCTTCAAGCTCAGCAACTGTTATGGACCTCTGGGTTTGCTTTCCTATACATTAAGACTCCAAAACCCACTCAGTGAAAATAATCACAACATACAGACTATGAAGAAATCAATGCCAACTCTTGCAAACCAGAAAATGACCCCTCCCACGCAGAACTTGAATCACACATAAGTAATAAATGTCATGGTGACTGATCACTCATTTTCCACACCAACTTGCTGCTGTTATATTAGGAACAATAGGTGTAAAGGGATTAGCCCACCCCTCCCCCACTGACTTCAGACCAATGATTGACCTGACTTGGCTTGAGATCATTAAGTTTGAAAGGCCTACAGTTGTTGTGTTACATTCTGCTCTTTTTCAAAATTCCTCACTGTTTCAACTCTGAAAGAGAACATGTTATCAGTTACAATGTATAACTAAAAGCTACTGTAATATTGAGCTTCAGCCACATTATTATACTAATGTTAAATACTGTACATACATTTTGCTTTAAAACAAGAACATTTTTGCAGCACTGATGAATGGATAGGGAGGGCAGAGATACAGGAGGTAAACAGCACAAAAGTGGCAATTGTTATCATTCTGAATGCATTTCGGATGGAGTCACCTAAGTCACACATTGAAAATAATATTATAATCACAGCTGCAAGAGTCATGTGGAGCTAAACATTAAACTATGTAAACAGGGCATCAAAACCATGGTTCATGGCTTATGCCCAAAGTACATCCATAGGTAAAATAAAACGCATAAAACAGTTGGAATGATGTTGTAATTACATAAGGCTTTTCTGCAGGAGCCATCCAAACCCTTGTTAAAACCCCAAGCTGTAAAAAATTGTGTAAAGCCAATTAAACTATAAAAACAGGGTGCAAAACCAGGGCTCACTTCATACGCCTAAAGTGCAATCATATGGAAGTCATTGTTGTCTTAAAAACCTAATGCTTTTCTGCAGGAGCCATCTGAATCACATATGGAAGACCCAGGATCTTGTATATTTCAAGCTGCAGTATTGAAGAAGTTCACGTTTGGTGGCTATTTCAAGAATCAATTAACAGTACAAGACTAAGCCGCAGATTTTGTAAGTATTATCACTAAAAACGATTAGGTTAGGTGTGGTTTCCATTTAGTTTTCTAAACAAATAAGATGAATAGTGTAAAAAGAAAAGAAATCTAACGAGCAGCAATTCAGATTCCACAACTGGAAGTAAGCTGGAGAAAAACACACCAAAGCGTCAGCTGTGGAAATAAGCAAAAGCAACACCTTTGAAGAACTGCTGTCTCAACAAAAAATGGAAGCTTTGTCAGGCTTCAATAAAAATCTGTATACAGCGTAAAGCTTGGGAAAAAGGGTCTCTAATTGTTTGAATCAAATGAAAGGTTAAGCCTCAGCTTGGTGTTATAGGTTTAGAGTCCACAGTATATTGAGTAACAATAATAGGAGTGCAAGGTTCACAAACAAAATCTGATGATGACAGCTACACAGGTGTTCATGAAGAAGAAGAAGAAGAGGAGTACTGAAACCACTGTATCCACAGTTGAGGACAATCTTCACTTGAGATCCAGATAGACCCAAGACCATCCCTTCTGGACAAGCTCGGCCAAAAGGCCTCTCAGCAGAAGTCAGGACATGCCTGAAGACAGACTGAGGATTACCTGGACATTGTGTTTGTTTTACCTACTTTGATGATCCTTTGAATCTCCAAAGTTCCAGCATTCGTGATGGATTGATGTATGGTGTAGTCAGTGTAGGATTCACAAATGGAACATTGCACACATGTAGGGATGACAAAGGTGTTGATGTATGTATATGTGTATACATATATACTGTATATATTTATATATATATAGTGGCAAAAAAACTCTGTTTAATGCATCAGTTAGGGTTGTTATACAGCGACAAAAGTGAGGAAATTCGGTGTTAGGGTTGGAAACCCTAACTGTGCATACCCCCCCACCACCACCACCACACACGCACACACACACACACACACACACACACACACACACACACACACACACATACATGCAAGTAGGGGAAGGACCAAGGCAACACAACCAATCACACACATCCAGCAGGAGGTGTATACCTGTGTTACTGTAGGAAGTGGAGAAATTGAACTTCAGATATCATACATTATTTACAAAGTTTTTCTTCAAGGTTAGTTCACATAAAGGTGAACCAAGCTGGCAGTAGCAAAAATGGTGTACCTCCCTTTGTTTTCAACATATGGGTGGCAAAAGGCATCATTGTGTGTGATTGGTTGTGTTGCTTTGTTCCTTCCCATACTTGCATGTATGTGTGTGTGTGTGGTGATGGGTTGGGGGTGGGGGGAATGCACAATTAGGGTTTCCAACCCTAACAGTGAATTTCCTCATTTTTGTCGCTGTGGAAAAACCCTAACTGATGCATTAAACTGAGTTTTCTACCATGAATTTCCCTTCTTTTTGAGAATGTGCACTATAAATATTGAATAAAATGGGGTGTTGGGAGCGCAGGGCCCACCATGTGATTTTTTGTCACTTCACAAATGGTGATAGAAACAGTGAGGTAAAATCAAAATAGTAACACTAACTGTTATGCAAACGGAAGTGCAAATGGTAACGCACTTTGCGATGCAAACAGAAACAATAATGCAAATGGTAAGAGAAATGCAAACTTTAATGAAGACAGAAATGGTAACGAAAGCAGTAATGCAAATGTTAACGGAAATGCAAATGCAAACGGTAATGAAAATGCGAACAGTAACAGAAATGCAAATGGTAATGGCAACAGTGACGCAGAATGAAACAGTAACAAAATCGACAACAGAAATGCTACCAAAAACACAAATGGTAAGACCAACAGAAATGCAAACAGTGATGAACACGCAAATGGTAATGGTAGCGCACTTGGAAACGCAGATGGTTACAGTAACACCAACGATGACGCCAAAGGGAACAGTAACACAAATGGAAATGGAAACACAAACGCA
Source organism: Neoceratodus forsteri (assembly GCA_016271365.2). Taxonomy (NCBI): domain Eukaryota; kingdom Metazoa; phylum Chordata; order Ceratodontiformes; family Ceratodontidae; genus Neoceratodus; species Neoceratodus forsteri. Next base: position 196,124,670 of record JADMNL010000022.1, on the reverse strand, counting down.
TATGCAAACACAAATCGTAACTCGCACAGTCATGATAATGCAATTGGAAACCAAATGCTTATGGTAACACCAATGATGACACCAAAGGAAACAGAAACGGAAATGCAAATGGAAGCACGTACTCAAATGCAAGTGGTAATAAACATAGAGACGTGAAAGGGAATGCAAACAAAAACAATAATGGAAATGCAGATGTTAACAGTAACGCTAATGCAAAGGGTAAAGCACACAGTGATGTAAAAGGGAACGCTAACACTAATGGTTACGGAAATGCAAGTGGAAACGCTAACTGTAACAGTAATGGAAACGCACATTCTTTTTTTCCCCAAAAGGTGCATTCAGAAACACAGTGAATACAAAGAATGTATGCATAATAATGGGGCTAAGATTGGAAAATGTACACTTGGAATACTAAATTGCTTATATTTCAGGAACCGTACGACGTAGAAAAGAAATAAAAATGTCATATTATTAATGACTTTCCTGGCAAATTTTGCACTTAGCCCCCTAGGTGGGGGCTAAGCATTTTTCCAACAAAAAGTTTGTATCTCGATGCATTTTCGAGACACGGGCCCCAAATACTAGGCGGATGCTGTAATGTTAGCCTATGGGAAAAATCATCAACTTCAGAGTACTGTAACTTTGCAGCCCTCTAATATTTTATCACCATACCACAAAAAGTCACATCTGTGAAAATTTGGCATTCTTCCCTCCAAATTTTAGCCCAAAAGAACAAACCATTCTTTTGCAGAAGGGTGGCAAAGATTTCCTATTCTTTTGGGCATACAGTAATAGCCATAGACATTGCCAGCTATTTCTAGATATTTCGCAAAATTTCTAAAGAGTTTCTCTCTGCTGCCCCTACTGTGGAAGCTGAGAAAGCAGGAGACATACTGTATCTGGAAATATCACAGATATTTTGGGAAATAGCTGACAGTGTCTGTGGCTGCTACTGTAGTGTCGCAAAGTAGTGTTGTGATTTGCAACAATTTTGCAAAAAAAATCATGAAAGTGTTGAATGTGTGACACTACTTTGCAACACTACTGTTTATAAAAATCTCAAAAACATACTTCTGGGGTGTTTAACCCCCCCAAGAAAACATAGCTTGCATCCTCAGGACTCGACTAGGTGAACACAGAAAGAACTGTGTCCCTAGAGGGTCCCAAATTTAAATGGCAAGCATTTCTGTGACCATCAACTGAAAACAAGATGGCAGATTTGTGACACTCCAGGGGTCATGTGCAACACTGAAAACTGCATCTGTGACACTGTCAAACTTTTTGTTAACTTTTCCCATTGACTATAATGGGAAACTTGTTTTTTGAATAACTTTTGAACTGTTTAATAGTTTTTCACAAAATCTTTGAAAGGCACATCGGGGCTCTTTACAGCATATTCCCTGAAGGATTTAGACCAGTCGTGCAGACCATGTGACCTGTAGGCACGAGCAAAGAATGCACAAAAATGCATAATTACCACATTCTCCAGTGCTATGTAGCTCTGCAACCTTATAACCGACCATTATGAAACTTAACAGATCCAGAGATCTATGATACTGCTCTCTGCATGCCAAATTGCAGGCAAATTTGTCACACAGTAGCAAAGTTATTCAGTTGCCAAATTTCACAGTTTAACCATAAATGGGGTACGCAACCTAAACTATAGTGGCACGTTTTATATATAGGGGATATGACATGGCCTGAGTGAAGATATTATATTTATCTTCACGAGAGGCCAATGATATCATGATATCTCACGAGTGGCGAAGCCACGGTAGAATATCTTGATCGTGACGCCGAGTGAAGACAAATATGATATCTTCACTCAGGCCATGTCATATTCTGTTTATACAAACATATGTTTGGGCTGAATTGTAATGGAACCCCTCCCTGAACACAAATCAAAACACACCCACAACCCAGAACACAAGGGATAACGTCAAAAATAAAAACATATATATGGTAGATTCTGCCAGTTTCAAAATATAAATAACATTATCTGGTTGATTATGCCATTATTTTAGCTAAAAATGTAATATAAGCACTTATCTGGTTGATCCTGCCACTGTGATAGTCAGCCCAGCATATAACTTTCACTTTCCCCCGTCAAAGTAGCTTGACCGAGTGGTATGAAGATCGACCCGTTAGGACAGTACAGCAGTTATTAATAAAGAGGTCTGCACCCATTTAGGTAAAAAAACTCTGCAATTCTGTATTATTTTTCTAACTCTCACCCCATCCCATATGTAAACAAGCTGAGGTGGTGCAGTATAGGAGAATGGGGTAAGAGTTAGGACCGATGACCCCAACACACACCCTGATGCCAGTTGATGGGGATGGGGTGGGCTTGGAGTACAAGGGGTGGCAACCCTAACACCAAATTTCCTTGCTTTTGTTGATGTGTAACAACCCTAACTGATGCATTAAATAGAGTTTTTTGCCATGAATTTTCCTTCTTTTAGAGAATGAGTACAATAAATAGTGAATGGAATGTGGTGGAGGGAGCGTGGGGCCCTTGTGATTTCTACGGCCAGCCACCAACTGTGTGTATTATGAGGGCTAATGCAAAGAGGCACTCTGAAATAATTTCTGAGTGCCTCTTTGCATTAGAAATTATAATGCACACAGTCAGCAGCTGGCCTTGGAGGTGAGAGGGTGGGCTGTGCCAGTCACCGACTGGGGAGGGTGGGGGTGCTGGGTGGGCTGGCACAGCTGGGTGGGGGTGGGGCCACTAGACTACCAGCAAATTATAAATTCTTATGTCTTTTATTATGATGGGGGGGCCGCTAGACTACCAGGGATATGAAAAATAATTATAATGTAATACAGATCGGGGGGCCACTAGACTACCAGGGATCTCAAAAAGCAATATGTGTAAAATACACATTGGGGACCACTAGACTACCAGGAAATTGCAGATAGTAATATATTTTATTAAGATGGGGGGCCACTAGACTGCTAGGGATATGAATATCAAAGATTGTTATATGTGTTATTATGATGGAAGGGTCTGATAGACTACCAGGGATATGTAAAACATGATTTTTTTAATCAGATGGAGCAGAACTAAACCCCCTGAGCAAAACCCACCCTCATTTAAGTGTGTAGGGCACCCCTTGGCTGAGAAAAAAACATTTTAAAATCTGGCCATCTCGTCCCTCACTCGCGATGCACAATTACGATCATAGAATCTTGCAATCAAAGAATTTCCAGGCTTGCGGTCAAAGATTGTTAGCGAGCATTGAACTGAGATTTTAAAAGCTCAGAACTCTATTTTTAGACTGATTTCGATCAAACCAAAGGCATGACTCAATAGATCGGTGTCACCTGAGTAAAACCCATCCACGTTTTACCTTGGAAGTGACCCCTGAGCCAAGATATTTGTGTTTTTTCCATCGGAAAATCAAAAGCAAGATGGCGGACCTCGTGATCAAAGAATTTTAAAAATCCTTTGGGACAAAGATTCTTGAACCATGAGGCTGCAAATTCTCTGATCGCCAGGCAGGATGAGATGGCCAGAACCCCACTCTTTATTCGCAAAACATACATATACATTTTCCCATTGACTTATAATGGGAACTTAAAAGTGGCATAACTTTTGAATGCCTTTATTTTTTTTTTGCCAAACAAAAAGTGGCATGTTCAGCCACCAGCTCTCTTTCAAACAAGCCATCTCACAGAGTGACATGCCACACAACAGCCGTGCAGGGCCACATCCAAAATCCCAAAAGCTGTCTCCAAAAATGAATAATTTTGCATTTTCAGCCTTTTTGTACACAAAGACCGTAAGTCCGACCAAAACGCAATTTGGAAAATCAAGAGATCTGCCATGCCTCACCACACTTTCCAAATCTGTTGAACGGGTCCAAAGGTATTAATGCCCAAACATTTGACTTTAGTACGTAAGTGACCACTGAATCCTAACTATAGTGGCGTGACCGCATCACTATAATATATATATATATATATATATATATATATATATATAGGGGATACATGATGGGCAGGAGTGGGATATGGAAATATTCTCACTCCTGCAGAGTGAGAATATTTTCCATATGCTATGATCTGCCCATCATGTGTGCAATTTATACCACAGGGGTGAGAGCTGCAGGAAGATTTTTTCTGAGTCTGTGTGTTTCCTGCTCATTCTGTGTGTGCTGTCAACATGTGTGTGTGTGTGTTCTGAATGGACTGGGAGTCAGAAACACATGTGAGTGTATTTTGCAGAGCTAATTGAGTGAGTCAGAGGCTCAGTGAGAAAGACAAACTGCTGCAGGTAGCACTGAGAAACAGAACCTGCTTTGTCAAAGACTTTCATTTAGAATTCAGGTTGTTTTGAGGCTGAGATCAGCACAGTAATGGGCTAACAACGTTAGAAACACAATGGGACATAGGTGAGAGTCTTTTGCAAAGCTAATTGAGTAAGTTGCAGCTTCATTGAGAAAGAGAAACTTTTTCTGAAGCAGTTTCCTTTAGAATGCAAGCTGCAGTGCATTTATCCTCACCCTGGTGACATCAACAGAGTATGGACAAATGTCAATATCCTCACTCTGCTGATGTCATCAGGATTTATCCTCACTGCAGTGGAAATAACACAGGTTATCCTACTGAGAAAGCTCTCACCCCGTGGTATAAATATACTGTATATATCAACTGGGTAGGGAAATTGCAGCTTTTTTATTGGATCATGAGCATCTCATGACCTTGCATATATCAGAGCGCGACTGCACACCTGCATTTTTACAACCCTCCAAAACAATTTTGCCATATTATAAGATAGATAACCCACTCTGAGGTGTGCAGTCACACTCTGATGTACGCATGCCCTGAGTGGCTGATGTAACAATGCACACCAGGCGTTGGTATAGCAGAGCATGACCGCACACCTCAGAGTGGGTTATCTATTATATATATATATATATATATATATATATATATATATACACATACATATTTATATTGGTAAGATAATATTGACAAAGTTTAGAACCATAAAATCAATATATTTCAAATGTCAACCTCATGAGGGCAGCAAGGAAAAAAACAAAAACAAACAAAAAAAAAGATTTATTCATCCTTTGTATCTATCAGAGTTTGCAATACCCTGCAAGACAGAAGTATCAGCATGATAAACAACAATAAACTAAGTGTTTAAAGTAGCATATATTTTCATAGGACCCCCTAGAAAATGAGATGTATCAAACCTGCAAGCGGGGCAGAACAGTGCATGTAAATAGAACAACTGGTAAACTGAAAATAAGAAAAGACCTTCTAGGTGAACACATTAGTAAGCACTATGTAAAAGCATTTAATCAAGGAAGGACTCTTACCAATCATAGCAGCGGCTTACATTGTCAGTAGAGACAGTGGCTTCTGTGCACCAAACATAGAATAATCTGGAGGAGTTTAAATGTTGGCAAATTTTAATACTATCAGAATTTATATGCAGAAAATGAAGGACAAAAACAACAATAGAGCAATGTTATGCTAGAAATAAGTTTAAAATAGTGTATTTTATTTCTGTCACTACTGGAAGTGAAAGAGTCAAAAGGTAATATCCAGGTGACAAGTTATATGACCATCAGAGGAAGTAATTACCATTGCTTGAAGGCATTTTCAGAAGGTGAGAGAAAAAATAAATGGAGTTCAGGTTGCATCCACAGAAGGGGTGTCCTCAATCCTGCTTATTTCAGATGTAACCCAACCCTAATGGCCCCCCTTGTCTAACTAGAAAGGCTGCTCCTCTCACCACATGGCGCCCAAGAGAGGGATGGGGTTGTCACTACAGTTTACTAGTACAGCTACTTCTGAGCCTGCCAGAAACAGACAGGCAAATCAAGTGTGGCAACTACCTGGCTCACACCTGGTGGGACCATTTTCCATGGCCATCAACCTTGGAGAAAATGTTTGCTCACAATTATGCTAGGTTTGTACTTCTGGTCGGGGCACCCAAATAAATCCAGATGCAGTGGAAGCAATAACAGTACTGTCCAAACCAGGTTGGGATTCTATAGTGTGTTTTTTATTCACATGCACAGAGAATAACCACAAAGTGAAGATGGACCCCACCAGGGCTACTCCTACTGGTAATGCAGATTACTAAGGTACAGAGAACACACACAGTGATCCCTCTGGTTCTGAAATGGAAGATTGGCACACATGGCCAGAACTAGTACACTTCCCTTGACTAGGCACCCACGACCAGTACTAGGAGACTTTCCCATATTTCATGAGGAATTACTGGTGGCATCCTTGACCACCGAAGAGCACAAATAGGCTCACAGAAAATCCAACCCATGTCTGGGTAAACTATTTTCTTCGGGCACTGGCCAAATGCACTGAATGAAAACACCGGTTCCCAAACTGAACCCGGAGAGGTAAACTGGTTGCTCCAGATGGAAGTCTCCCACCTTTTGCTTCCAAATTTATACTCGGCCATTCATCTGATTAATAACACCCTCACAGAAAACTTGTAGATGCTATCTTGAAATGTCTTTCACATTTCACATACTATGTTACACACCTCTGAGGCATCAGGAGGTTAAAAGTTCTGTAATTGGCACTGTCTCTCCACTAGACCCCAACCGTAGCAGGCACTTTTAAACAGAACATAGTCTAGGTGACAGAGTCCCTTTGTCAGAGAAAACTCACCACAAGGAATGCAGGTGCCCCAGGGCTTTTCCACACAAAAGTCACAGGAACTCACAGGGCAACAGAATCTCAGGCAGCTTCTACACAATCCAGAACTGGACCAGGGGATTGCCCCTGAATCCTGGAATCCACCCCATCCCTCCTAGGATGGGGCACTGTGAAAACCACTTGGCTTAGTTTCCACCTCTTCACCACTAGGTTTTACTTGTTCACACTAGGGTGAGAAAATAACAAAACACTACTGGTAGCTCTCTGACAGTGCTGAAGAGAGGAGTTGCACTAATTGCAACCTCCTCCACTGACTCCAACTGCAGACTCATTGACTCTAATTGAACATTCTAAAGCTAACTCCCTGCAGCCAGCTTCCAATGTGGCTTATGCTGCTGTGACAGTTCCAAAGTGACATCAACACTCCAGCTCAGCTGAGACTGAAAAACAGAGTGGGACACTGTGAAATCCATTTAACTGGTATTTCACTAGCTGCCTCTCCCTGCCTGCCACTGATTCTAATGGGATTCTAGTAACCCCTGGGAACAAGGAGGTTACACCCACCCTCAGCCAGGAAAATGACTGTCCCCTTTCATTGCGTACCCAGCACTAGACCATCATACCCTATGTGCTACCTATGGAGAGGGGAGATCAGGCCCTCTCCTACCATGTGCCAAGCACAGGCAGACAACACTAAGGGCCCAGAGGCCATTGGTGGATGCATCAGCCCCTACACTATGATATTACTATGGCAACCAGTGACTCTGGAAGAACTGTCCAGAGCACAGTCCTAATAGACCAGTACTGCAGTCCCTACAGCCGATCAGGACCACAGCCTGTCTATCCCACTAGCCCTCTAGGGAAAACCTATCTGACCAAACAAAAGCCTACCCTAAACAGGGGAACATCCCCTTATCCCTGGACACCTCCAAACCAAATCCCCAAAGCTAACACTATACACAAGCATTACACTCCTACACAACTACACCTACAGAAGGAAAAAGGTTAACACATGTTAACAACTACACAGTATTTTAAAAACACTTTAAAGCACAGAGGAACTACGATGAGTCCCTCCAATCCTCTTCTTGTCTTCTCTTCTTTCTTCATCAGGCTCCACCTGAAAGAGAAAAGACAACCCCCCCAAATCTGCAAACACATTACACAGCCATAACCCTTACCATCAAAACACTTGAGAATCCTGATAAATATTTTTTTTAGATGTAACCCCTAGGTGGCGCTATCCTAAGGGTTACTACCTCTGCCTGCTTGGCTAGTAGCAGGTTATAGGGACTGGGTACTGAAACGGGTGCCTCCACCCAGGGGTCAGGGTTGTTAGTGGTCAAGTTAACCTGGGCACAGCCTTCTGGGACTGTAACCCCCCATCATTCCATTCTGGTGACCTGAACAACATAAAATAATCACTTTCACAATTATCCTTATTCACCATGCAATTACCCACACTGTTTGCACTTACTACCAGGGCTGTTTCCTCTAGCTTGACCCTGGGGACCCCCTGTAAAACAAGGTTATGCACAGCAAATAGCAACAGTATAGTACTCTTGGCACAAACTGGAATCACAGTCAGGTTAAATGCAAAAAGAGTTAGATGTGATTTATTGAGGGGACTTGAACAAGGGAGAGGCATAATCAGGTTGATTGGCTTAAAGGCTAAATCAATCAGACCGTTATGCATGTACTTCAGAGTCCCTACACAGTCACACACTCTGGGTACCCAGGTAGGAAAAAGGTGGGCTAGCCAGGACCATTGCCAAGGGTAGGACAGCATCACAGCCAGTTGGGGCCCTGTGATGGAAGAAAGCAACATGCACAACACACACTATTTGTAATCCAGAGCCAGAGGGCTCAGTTCACGAAGGAAAAGACAACAAAGCAATCAGATGACAACATTTTAGATTTGCAGGGAGCTACCCTGATGTTTACTCATGAAACCCAATACAGGACACAGGCAGTACAAAATTGAGACGGTAGGTTGTTGAGCTAGAGTGCAAGAAGAAGCAGGGCCCACACAAATCACTGAGGCATTGTTCCTGTTCAAGGCGTTGAGCAGGGGGCTGATCACCAGGCAGGTCTCTCTTCGATTACTTTCTCTATATAGCAGTTAGTCTGGCTGGGTCAGTGTGGCAAGGTCCAGGTCAAATGGAGATGCAAACAGATTTAGTCTGTTGGAACTGGATGCAGCCTCCAACAAGCAGAACACAGTTCAGCAAACAGTGGGGAACCAAATCATAACCCACTAACAGCACACAGCACTTTTACATGTAAGAAATTTTACTGTACCAGGCAGATTGCTATCCGGTCACAATTACAGAGACTCTGCACATACCGAGAGTTCAAAGGTGGCTGGAAATCCTGACAGGCTGATTACATTCAGCAAATCTTCGGTCTTCTTCAGGTTAAAGCCTGGTCACAGTTCTGTGGCTTACATCGTACTCACAATTCGGATTCAGTCTGAATAAACTTCAATTTCCCTCTCAAGGACAGCAGGCAGACAGACAGGCCACAACTCAGCCCTTTCACAGTTCTCCCATTCAAATCTATGCAGGATTACTGCTTGACTATCTCGAGCTGTTACTCCTTCACTTCCCAACTCAGATCTGAACTGAAGCTGCAAGCAGTCTGGGACTTTCCCCAGGATCCAAAAGATTGGGTTGGCTGATTCCTCTGTCAGTCACAACAAGGGATCCCCCTCCAGTTTCATTTAGGTGCCAAAAGCCCAAAACTACAATTCCTACAGAATTTTGCTCCCACTAAGCCCCTGGGGAAAGGCTCCATTTTAGAGTCCCCAAAGATACTGATTGGCCCATTTCAGCAGTCCAGGACCAAGATGGTGGAGATAAACAGAAATGTCCATGCTGCAAAGAAGGCAGGTTAGACAAACTGCAATATTATTACTAATCTAATAAATGATCAGCAAACAAGTACATCTTCTAACAGAGCTCCCTCCCAGATTAATTGTGACTGCAATCCAGGCAGCTCTTAAAGAGACAGTACACAGAGGCAACACAGGCACTCTCTGGCAATACATTTAAACTGCTAAAATGCAGGACACCAGCCTGGCAGTGAGCATTTAGGCAAGCTCAAGGAAGACTTTTTGGAAGCCCCCATTTGTAGGGGGGTTACACACTTTCCTGCCTGGAGAAAACTTGGCATCCATATCAAGTCTGTACCATCACACTATTGAAAATGCAATATAAATGAGACATATATGACATTAGCATGCTAGGCAAATACTATCTGATACATCAGTTAACATAAACTTGTCACATTACTATACATTTCAACATTCTTCACAATACCATATCCGTACTGACAATACATATGCTTGTTTCATACCCGCTATACTGATTCTATTATAATTATGAACAGTTACCTATTACTTCACTTTATAATTTCTTGTACAGTAAACAATGTGGAAGGGAGCCCTTCCCTATCAGCTAACTTGGGGCTGTATGGGGCAGGAGCATCTTACCAAGAAGGAAGAAAAATAAACTGGAATTGGCCATTAAGCTCAGTTTGGGTAGTGGGCTCTGAGAAACATAAACACCTTTGTGAACACCATTGAGAGACAAATCTACTGGCCTCCCGGGAGAATCATAACTGAAGTACAGTACTGGCTTGACAGCTCAGCCAGTCTTTCTGAGGGGATCAGCCACAGTCTCTGTACTTTCAGCACTAACTTTGGAGCTTTCATTAGTCATGAGGGGTGTCTCTGCAGAGATGGGAATGTCCAAACTGGAAGCACTGTCAGCTCCTTGCTCTGTAGGCTCCGTTTCCACAACACATGGCTCATTTAGAGAAGGTTCTGGCACAATTAGGCTTTGTGGCACTGAAGGGGGGACATCAGCACTCTCATATTGTTGTTCAATTCTGGTGTGTCACCAGAGAGACTCAGACCATCAGCCCCTTCTTAGGGCAAGTCACACAGTTCCACTAAACACAGGGAGTCAGCAGCCTCAGACATGATACTTTGAACTTCACTTTTAGTGAGCATTGGCTCCAAGGATGAAGCTGGGGGGGTTAGGCAGTTCAGAAGGCCAAGCTCATCCCCATGATTCTGCATAAGATTTCCACAAAACAACTGACTCAGTTTAGAGGAGGGATAATAGGCATTACCATAGTCACTTTCATCAGAGGTGGACTGACAGTCACTATCATTCTGGGCCTGCTGAGGGGAAACCTTAAATCTGTAACTACTGGGGTAGGATGAATCTGTCTCTTTTTTGCAGCAGCATGAGTCACCGGCCCAGGGGAGGCAATGTCTGCTGGCTCAGTTTCAATAATAACTTGGCCGATAGGCAGCAAGTGGTTACAGTGCATGGTCTTGACAGCTTTGGAGTTATTCTCTGGGTGTACCTTGCACACTGGTAGATCATCCGCCTTTCCAACTACTACATGAGGAAGATGGGGCCACCCATCAGCAGTTTTGTGCTTGCTATGTAGTCCCAAATTGTGTAACAACACACAGTCTCTGGGCCGTAGCTCTTGAGCTTTTACTTTCTTATCGTGCCTCTCTTTGTTGGTGAGATTTCTTTTGGCATCCATTGTCTGGGCCAGTTGATATGCATGGTTCAACAGAGCTTTCAGTTTCTGTACATACTGCAGGTAGTTTCTGGCTCAGACGCCATCTGGACAGACGCCAAAATAGACATCAACTGGCAGTCAGGCCTCCCTCATGAACATGAGGCGGTAGGGGGAGAAGCTAGTAGCATCATTTTTGGTCCAGTTCTATGCATGTACCATGGTCCTAATCTGCTGGCTGCGCTTATGTTTGTCTTTAGGATGGAGGGTGACCAGCATGTCTAGAAGGGTGAGGTTAAAATGTTATGATTGAGGGTCCCCCTGCAGGTGATATGGGGTGGTTCTTGACTTCTGCAACCCCCACAGAGACAGAAATTCTTTGATTAGCCTACTTTCAAAGTCTTTGCCTTGGTCAGAGTTGATCTTTGGGGGGCACCATAGTGGATGAAGAAATTTTCCACTAGCACGTTGGCCATGGTAGAGGCTTTTTGATCTTTAGTTGGAAAAACTTGTGCATACTTTGTGAAATGATCTGCAACCACTAACACATTGCCAATATTCCATTGATCAGATTCTAAACACAAAAAATATATGCAGACCAGTTCCATGGGGGCTCTGGTAGTGATATTGACAAGGAGGCAGCACTCTGTGGCAGGGCTTTTCTTTGCCGGCAATGACTACAGGTCTTTACATGGTGCTCAACATCGGCCCCACATCTTGGGCCAGTAGAATTGAAATTGTACCAGGTCGACAGTCCTGTCAATACCGAGGTGCCCCATGTGATTGTGGAGGGTCCTCAGTAAAAAGTGCTTAAAGGCCATGGGCATGCCCAATTGTTGCTTGTCTACTTGACCACTATGATCCACTTTCTCTCTGTATAAAAAATGATTAACTTCAATCTGGGGCCTTTTTTAAACAATAGGGCAGTTCGCAAGTCAGGGGAACACAACTTAGACAAATCTTTCCCCTCACGCAGATCATCAAGTGTGGGTTGAACCATAGGATCTTGGGATTGAGCCCACTGAATACTGTCATTGTCAAGTAGAGGTAGTGCACTAATATCTAGAGCAGAGAAATGGCAATAGGCAGTTGGCATGCAGGTATCATGAGGGCCTAAGCAATCTACTAGACAGCCCATTGTGTCTGCAGACATCTGTTCATCTCTGTCAAACATTTGGCATAATGCTCGGATGGCAGGTTCAGACAGCCTGACCAAATCACTCTTGGAAGTGGGCCTTCGTGACAGGGCATCAGCATCAATGTGGTTCAGTCCCGGTCTGTATTCAGCAGCATAATCATAGGTTGATAAGGCAGAGAGCCACCGGTGCCCAGTGGCGTCTAACTTAACTGAAGTCTGCACATAGGTTAACGGGTTATTGTCAGTCTTCACCAATATCTTTGCACCATAGAGGTACTCATGAAACTGATCAATGATGGCACATTTTAGGGCAAGGAACTCCAGCTTGTGCACATGATAGTTTTGCTCCAATGGGCTCAAATTTCTGCTGGCAAAAGCTACCGGTCTCAAACCATCCTCATGGTCTTGATATAACACAGCTCCTAGGCCATGCAGACTAGCATCCATATACAACACACAGGGCTTGGTAAGGTCAGCATAGGTGAGGATGGGGGAGTGGGTGAACTGATATATGACTTCATGGAAGGCTGCTTCACATTCAGGTGTCCAGCAGGGCTCAAAAGGTTCACCTGTGCAGGAGTACACTTTCTCTGGTTCTTTAACAGCCCATTTCTTTTATTTACATTTGGTTGGGGGGTAACCCTAGGTAAGATTCAGGACTGGGCGAATCACCTTTGAATAGTCTTTTATGAACCTGCAGTAGTAGCCACAGAATCCCAGAAAATGTTGTAGTTCGTTCAAGTTATGGGACTGGGGCCAAGTAGTCAGTGACTCAACCTTACTGGAATCAGTCTTTATCCCTTCTGCAGATACTATGTGCCCCACATACTTCATGGAGGTTTGAAAAACCTGGCATTTGTCAATGGACAGCTTGAGGCCGAAGTCTTCCAATCAGTCCAGCACTTTAACCAATCGGGTCTCATGCTCCTCTAATGTGCGTCTGAACACAATGACATCATCTAGGTACACTAGACACTCCAGCAAGTTCATATCTCAAACCACACTTTCCATCAGTCGCTGAAAGGTGGCCAGAGAGCCTGAAATCCAGTGGCATTCTCAGGAATTCATAGAACCTCAAAGAATAGATGAAGGCTGTTTTCTCACGGTCCTCCTTGGCCATCGAAATCTGGTAATATCCGCTGTGAAGATCCAATACCGAGAACCATTTTCTCCCATTCAAGCAATCCAGGGCATCTTGTATATGGGGTATGGTGTACTGATCACGGATGGTCCACTGGTTAAGGGTTCGATAATCAACACACATTCTCACGGACCCATTCTTCTCACACACAACCACAATGGGAGAGGTATATGGGCTCCTTGATTCTTGTATCACACCATCAGCAAGCATTTCCTACTGGTGTCTCCTAACATCATTTATGTCTGCTGGGGCAAGGTGTTGGGATCTCTGTCAAAATGGCCAGTCATCATGCAGGCATATGTGATTCTCTGCACCCTGAACACACCCTCATGTCCCATTCTTCTAACGAAAACACTTGGCCTCTCTGGGCGAGTTTCTTGCTAATTGTAGCTTTCCATTCAGCTGGCAACGGGGAATCACCAAAGTCAAAGAAGTCTGGGGTCACTCTCTCCTTCTCACCGGAGCACTTGTTACTGGGTAATACTGCAGTGTCTGCGCAGTGTATTGTAGCTAGGGTGCACCCTCTGTTCACCCGGATCTCCCGATCTGATACATTCTGAATCTGGACCATCACTCATTGTGTATAGGCATCTGCAGGGGCAGGCAAAATGCTGGGCTTAACCAATAATCCTTCTGGCAACTTTCCATTACCTGGTGCATCCAACATTAATATTTTGTTCCTTACATCTTTTCTAATGTGAACCTCTCCATGAATGGAGTACTGAGCATTGGGAGGTAGTACCAGAGAATCAGGATCTTTCTTCCACACCATCTCTACCAGCTCATCTCTGTCTACTTCAGTAGTCTGTTTTTCAGATCATAGGCTCTCTTTATCAGGCTTGGGATTCTCAGTGCCAATCCATTCCTTTTCCTTTGTTTCTCTTGGCACAACTATGCTAGTCTTCCAAACATCTGGGCATTGGTTCCAACGAGCAAGGGAATCCCATCATACAATCCCGTAGGAGGGAACACCAGGGCTAGAGTCTCTACTTATTCATCTACACCAGTTACAGTTGCAGGGAAAGGCAACCAGAGCCGGAGATATCGTAGGTAGGGATAAGACTTGTCGCTCAGGCCCCACACATGCAAACCTTCCAAAGATTGTAATGGCTCATCAGATGAGTGTTTATCATACCAGTCCTGGAATACAATGGTCACTTGCGACTCGCTTATCTCGAGATAATAGGCTCATATTAGATACCTCATATTGGATAGTCATAGAAGTCTCCATCGAAGGTCCTACTATTCTGGACCAGTCTGGAGAGGCAGTAGCAGAGGCCTGGACAGATGATTTAGCCACAAAGAAATTTGAGTTAGGATTTCTCAGTCCTGCCCTGTGGTTATTTCTGGCACGCCTCAGCCATGGTCTCACTTTCCGAAGCTTCCCTTGAAGTCTGTATACAACTTTATCTAGGTCTTTTGGGGACTGGCATTCTCTCCTCATGTGGCCATTCTTCACACAATTGTGGCAAAATATGTTTTCTGGGGCCTGGTGTGGCTGAGATATCACATTTGGAGCTGAGTCATGGGTACTACCAAAAGAAAACCATGGTTCCACCTCTGTCTGTGGTGTGGCAAGCATTTAGAAACTTCTCATCAGTTCTCTCACTTCCATAGTCAAGACATCAATTTTTGAGCTGCTGTCAGCAGGAGATGCCTAGGTGTGCACCCCACTCCCATAGCAGATGCTGTTGGATAAGGATTGGGGCCTGTACTCGCAGGAGCGGACTTCATAAAGAGACTGCTTTTTGTTTCTCTGAACTATCTCAGTAGTTCATTCGATGTTGGATCATCCGTAGCAGTCCCTCTCAGGCTGGGCCCCCGGGGCTGACATTTAGTTCTCAGATTCTGTCATGTGATTTTGGTGATTCCAGGCCATCAGCGACCGGCCCCGCAACTGGAGCAGGGGTTGCAGCAGCTACAACTGTGCAGGGCTCTAAAAAGCCTTCCTCCTCTTCAACTTCCAGTACTTCCTTCATCAACACATGGGAGGGCAAGGGACCCAATTTTCTTAGATGCAGCTGCAGTTTGAGCAACACCCAGCTGGAGTGCCAGGTATAGCAGAGTATATGATCCAGTCTTACCCAGTCCACTTCACTTGAGGCCCAGCCTCCTTTCTGAAAAATGGTTTGTAAGATTCCCTCTAATCGATCTACGTGGACAGATAACAATTCCCCCAGCTGTTGTCTAACATCTTTAAGTTTCCATTTCAAGGCCTCAACACTAGTGGTGCCCCCAAACACATTTTCAAGGGCGACTATGTACTCTTGGGCTTTGGTGTCAGGGTCAGAGGACCTCAGGGAGTGAAAAGTACATAGGGTGGGTCCCTGGAGACTTTCCCCTGATGGGCCCTTTTTTTGGCTTCTGAGCATTGCCAGTCTTGTATCACAAGAGTAACAGAGTCTATCCAGGTCTCCTGGTTGACTTCCCCATTAGGAGTAGGTCGGATGCCAGAGAATAACTTGAGCTTGCGGTAAGGGCCATGACTACTTGCTGGCTCAGAGGCAGGTACAGAAGTTAGTGAAGGAACAGGTGTTGGGGCAGGCATGGACAGTGGGGAAGTGACACTCCCAGGTGGCAGGAATAATTTTTTTAACTCATCCACAGTTTTGCCCTCCTTCAGTAACAACTTGGCAAACTTCTCCTCAAAAGACTCAGATAATGGTGGGGGCTCATCCTCCAAGGGATCCTTGCTATCTTTGGTTATCTCCCTCCAGATGGCTGGGAACCCTTCTGTAGTGATAGTCTGGGTCATAGAAACATAGAAGTTGACGACAGATAAGGACCGCAAGACCCATTCAGTCTGCCCATTTCTTTTTCTACCTTATAAACATGCCATCAGCCTTTGCTCTGTCAGTGGCCTATCTATTCATACTCATCTGTATTGCTCCCTTATGCCTATCCCATGCATGTTTGAAGCCCTGCACTGTATTCATAGCCACCACTTCCTGAGGTAGGCCATTCCATGCATCCACCCACCTCTGAACTGTCCAGGGGTCACTACACTCCACCAAGGCCATGAGAATTTGGGCAGTTAAATCAGCCTGTCGACCCACCACTACAGCTTTTTTCAATCATTCAACATTAGAAAGTGCCCCTTCAACATTGTCCTTACTAATGCCCTTTGGTATATCCAGTATAAGCAAAGCATTTCGGGGTCAATCTCTTGTCCTGTACACCACCTCACCAACTGGTACACAGCCACTTCTGTTGGGGTAGCCATTTATGTTTGACAATAATTCATAATTTCAGTCACTAGAAAACACAAAATCCCAGCAGTGAGCCTCCAAGATGTAACCCCTAGGTGGCACTATCCTAAGGGCCACTACCCCTGCTTGCTTGGCTAGTAGCAGGTTAAGGGGCCTAGGTACTGAAACAGGTACATCCACCTGGAGGGCAAGGTTGTTAGTGGTCATGCTAACATGGGCATAGCCCTCCGGGACACTGTAACCCCCCTTTCCCTTCTAGTGGCCTGAACAATATACAATAATCACTTTCACAATGACCCTTATTCACCATGAAATTACTCACAGTTTGCACTTACCACCAGGGCTGGTTCCTCTAGCTTGACCCTGGGGACCCCCTATAAAACAAGGTTATGCACAGCAAATAGTAACAGTACAGTACTCTTGTCACAAACTGGAACCACAGTCAGGTTAAATGCAAAAATAGTTAGATATGATTTATTCAGGGGACTTGAACAAGGGAGAGGTGTAATCAGGTTGATTGGCTTAAAGGCTAACTCAATCAGACAGTTATGCATGCACTTCAGAGTCCCTACACAGTCAAACACTCCGGGTACCCAGGTAGGAAAAAGGTGGGCTAGCCAGGACCATTGTCCGGGGTAGGCTGGCATCACAGCTGGTTGGGGCCCTGTGATGGAAGAAAGCAACCTGCACAACACACACTATTCGTAATCTGGAGCTGGAGCTGGAGGGCTCAGTTCATGAAGGAAAAGACAACAAAGCAATCCGATGACAACACTTTAGATTTAGCTGTTGTTGCAGGGAGCTACCCTGATATTTACTCATGATACCCAATACAGGACACAGGCAGGACAAAATCGACACTGCAGGTTGTTGAACTGGAGTGCCAGGAGAAGCAGGGCCCACACAAATCACTGAGACGTTATTCCTGTTCAAGGCATTGAGAATGGGGCTGATCCCCAGGCAGGTCTCTCATTGATGGCTTTCTCTGTGTAGTTGGTAGTCTGGCTGGGCCAGTGTGGCAAGGCTCAGGCCAAATGGAGATGCAAACCGATTTAGTCTGTTGGAGCTAGATGCAGCCTCCAGCAAGTAGAACACATTTCAGCACACAGTGGGAAACCAAATCACGATCCACTAACAGCACACAGCACTTTTACATGTAAGAAATTCTACTGTACCAAGCAGGTTGCTATCTGGTCATAATTACAGAGTCTCTGCACAAACCAGGACTCCAAAGGTGGCTGGAAATCCTGACAGGCTGATCGCATTCAACAAATCTTCGGTCTTCTTCAGGTTAAAGCCTGGTCACAGTTCTGTGGCGTAAATCATCCTCACCATTTGGATTCAGTCCGAATAAACTTCAATTTCCCTCTCTAGGACAGCAGGCAGACAGGCAGGCCAAACCTCAGCACTTTCACAGTTCTCCCATGCGAATCTATGCAGGATTACTGCTCGACTATATCTAGCTGTTACTCCTTCACTTTCCAGCTCAGAGTTGAACTGAAACTGCAAGCAGTCTGGGACTTCCCCCAGGATCCAAAAGGTTCAGTTGGCTGATTCCTCTGTCAGTCACAACAGGAACTCCCCCTCCAGGTTCATTTAGGCACCAAAAGCCCAAAACTACAATTCCTACAGATTTTTGCTCCCACAAAGCCCCTGGGGACAGGCTCCATTTCAGATTCCCCAAAGGTACTGATTGGCCCAGTTCAGCAGTCCAGGACCAAGATGGTGGAGATAAACAGAAATGTCCATGCTGCAAAAAAAGGCAGGTTAGACAAACTGCAATATTATTGCTACTGTTCTAATAAATGATCAGCAAACAAGTCCATCTTCTAACAGAGCTCCCTCTCAGATTAGTTATGACTGCATATTTAGGAAGCTCTTAAAGAAACAGTACACAGAGGCAATACAAGCACTCTGGCAATACATTTAAACTGCTAAAACTCAGGACACCAGCCTGGCAGTGAGCATTTAGGCAAGCTCAAGGAAAACTTTTCGGGAACCCCCATTTATAGGGGGCTACATTGACAAAAGTAGAAAAATAGAAAACAGTAGAAAATATCAACATCATGTATAATACACCTTTTGGGGATGGAATCCCCTAAATGAACCAACTAGTGACAAACAGTGCCCAAAGGCAAGGTCCACAAAAGGGTCTCTGCTGGGCTGGAGCCCGGTGAAGCACAGTTCTTGACGTACTGTAAATCCCAAAGGGGAGAGTCTTTGGAGACAGTTCAACAGTATGTAGTCTGCCAGGTGTAGGATGTGTATTGCAATGTCAATAAAGTAAGAAAAATATGTACTTACCAGTCCCATGAAGAACTAGTAATGGAACAGCACCTGGATCTCCAGCTGAAGACTCTCCATGGCAGCATTTTTCGGATACAGCTGGGCAGAAATCTTCCGGAAATGACAGGATGGATGTCTCAAAACTGCTGGGGTGATGTCATCTCGAGCTGATGTCATCTAGAAGATGGAACCTTGGAACAGAAATGGAACAGTTGGGATGATGTCATCCGAAATCCCAGGTGTTGAATCTGGAAACAGCTAGGTTGATGTCATCTAGGAAGGCCAAGCGATGGAACTGGAAAGGCACACTGCAAGGCTAATGAATCTGGATGCACCTTTGGATCCTGGAATACCAGACTGGCGGAACAACATGGGTACAGCAACGGCTGGATGGCAGCACTAGCTAACACTGCTCTGCTTTCCACTTGGTAGGCATGGGCACATTCACAGGATGATGGTTACATTGAGGGTAGTACCACAATGAGTAAGGTGCAAGAATTATTACCCCATCTGGGCGCTCATAATTGACATTATGGAAAGTCTTGTTTTCCTGTTCATCCACAAAGTGTACAGTGTCTATGAACAGTGTCGTGCCCAACTTCCAAAACTTGAGTTTGCCTCCTATCACTTTGTCTCTGACATATTGAGTTGCACCTGAATGCAGTTTTTTGGTTGCATCTTCCACTAGCCAGGTTCTCCTGTTTTACTAAACCTCCTCCCAGACTCTCTGAGGAAAGGTAGGAAAGGACATTCCATAGCTCTCATTTGCCTTCCTATGAACTAGTCTTTCCTCCTTACTACTCTTCATCAGTCTGCGATCCACAGCCTGGCTTGGGGGTGACCAGTCCTGGTTCTGTCAGTGTCGCATACTCAAAGCTATGCAGAACTTGTCCATGACCCCTCCTTCTGGGGGCAAGGCTGTGGAGTCACCAACTTCTTCTTTTGGTTCCTCCGAAGGAAGAACCTGAGGCTGTGGACTAGGACCTTCAATGTAAAGATACATAGCTCTTCTTCCTCTTCCTAACTTAGGACCTGGGCCCAGGAATGAGCAGTCATCCTCAGTCCCGAGACAGTCAACTCTTCACTGGTCATGCAGGTAGACACCTCCCAATCTAGGGTTTCTCAAACCTCATCTCCTCCAATGAGACTAGGACTAAGACCCTCTCTCCATGGATCCACTGATTCTCCCTCTGCATTGTTCATCTGCGACACAGGCATGGACACGTCACGAGGGCTCTGCTCTGCCAGTACATCTACACCATCTTCCTATGTGTCACACTCTGCTGGGCCTCCCCCAACAGGTTCAGCCTGGTGCTGTGTGCTGCTACTTGCAGGATCTTGAAGCTTTGTCCACGTGGGAACCAAACAAATCTTAGGAGCACTAGTTAGACCTTGCTTCTTTAAGCACTCTGAACAGTGAGGAATCATGAAAACATCCCTTCCAGCCTTGAGGCACATTATGCATACTCTCAGAGGTTATCCGGGAATCGCAACATGAGGAGGAAAACTTCCACCATAGAAACTTTCTTTCAGCTTGGTAACCTCTAACTATCATAGCCCAGGCATGATCTGGGTAGCTGGATGGTCCTTAAGCCATGACTGTAGAAAAAAAACACAACAGTTCACTGTTATTACTGAGTTCACTCTACTTGGAACAGTCTCACAAAATGGCTCCCCACTGCTGTGTTTACATTACTGCCCCACCCTGTAATGGGGTCAGCACTCCTGGTGCATCAACAATCTGTATCTGACTCAAGCCGCTGTGCATTTGATTTACTGCATACTGATAGATTTTACTCAAACTGCACTGACTGCACAGCTTTTCTTTCTCCGCACATCTATATGATTTTCTAGGACTTTACCATTAGCTTGCAATCAGTTTTACTTGTTTAAAGTCACTAAAGCCACAGTATTTCTTGAACAGGATTGCCTGTTTGTTGCAGCCTCTTGTACAACTCACAGGCTCTCTGGTTGCTCAGAAAATTACACTGTTGCTGAATCCATAATACATGCTTACAGTCTAATGACTCAGAATTCTTGCTTGGGTTTGATTACTTTACACAATCCTTCTTTGCAAAAACACTCACTGCTTACACACAGATCCAGCTGGCTTTCGAAAATCACAATACAGTTTGAGCTCAGTTTTCTAAATGGTACTCACTGAATCAGTAGCTGGCTTTTCAATGGAAATTATTGGCCTAAAGCCAATCCTGGAAGGCCTTCGGGTTGAAATAGGCTGGTGATCCTACCGATTGTCCATACAAACACCACGCTTTCTCCCCAGTCGATCGGAATGTGGATTGAGCATGACTTAACACAGAAAAGTCTGTTGTTTTAACTTTTAGAATGTTCACTGTCACTGCGATGATCCTCCTGGCTAGCCAGCTGGCACACCACTCACTCTCTCTCCCTCTAGAACACTGGGAAGCACTCTGAAGCTGGCTTGGAGGTGGGACTGATTGCAGTCTCGCCAATCACTCAATGCCATGCAAATGAGAATCTCTCTTCTCGTGGTCTTCTCCTTCATGGCGATTGTCAAGCAGGCAAAATGTAAACTGCAAACCAACTTTTTTTTCTTTTCAACTTTTAACTCCATGGTGGGAGCACCATTTTGAACCATTTCTCATGGCAATTTCTCTAGCGACACTCCCAGTTCACACAGCAAGCATTTAAAACTTTCAGGGCACAATTGTCTCTTTGTTTCCCATAGTTCACAATACTTTTTCCCATCACAACTTGAAAATTGAAGCTGGCAAATGTTCTATTTTTGATGCAGAACAAGGGGCACACACAATCTGGCTTTACAGCTCCTTGGTAAATGTTGGCATAATCACAGCAGCACATTAACAGCAGGCACAAAGCAGCACATATGGATGGCACTTCTCTGGGCAAATCCCTTATCCTCAAAGCATCCAATTTTGGGCTACCAACTGACAGACAGACAAAGCACTAGCCACAACCTGAGCAAACATCTCTTGTTGTCTCCTATATTCAAAACACATTCACAGTGGTGCCTCCATTTTGTAATCCACCCCCACCTGCCCACCTTGTCTAACTAGCAGGGCTGCTCCTCTCACCACATGGTGCTCAAGAGAAGGATGGGGTTGTCACTACAAACAGTTTAATAGTACATCTACTTCTGAACCTGCCATACACAGACAGGCAACCCAAGTCTGGCAACTACCTGGCTCACACCTGGTGGGACCATTTACCATGACCATCAACCTGAGTCCCTGGGAGAAAATGTTTGCTCACAATTATGCTAAGCTTGTACTTCTGGTCAGGGGCACCCAAGTAAATCCAGATACAGTTGAAGTAATAACAGTACTGTCCAAATCAGGTTGGGATTCTAGAGTCTGGCTTTTATTCACATACACAGAGAATGATCACAAAGTGAAGATCATAGTTGCATACAGGCTCAGGAGGCATGGCCTTTATTTATTTTTATTTATTTTATTTAGCTTTTGTTGACCGGGTAAGTACACTAGACAAATCCTGCCTATTTTCAGGCACGACCCGGGGGAGGGGGATACAGATAAATGCCAACTGACCTTGAACCAGATTAAGCTGTTGGTAGCATTTTTACTGAATGAGGGAAATTTGGCCAGGACACCGGGGCAATTCCCCTACTCTGCTGGGGACAGCAGAGGGTGTTTGTCTTGCTGCGATGGCAGACAGTGCACGGATCAGAACAGAGATGGACGTGCAGACAGAGGCTCTGCAGATGGATTTATAGGAGATTGTTGAGCGGGCTCAGCCTGCTACACATTTATTGGCTTCGGAGTTCACTGGAGAATTGCAGGCGCTGGAGCATGCAGATGGGAGACTTGTGAGGATGACAGAAACATCATCAGAAGCATTAATTTTGGAACATGCTAAGGATTTTGCAGCCCCTGATTCGGTTTTACTGGCTACTGAGGGTCAAGGTGATACACTGGATGCAGTACATGACAACGCAGATGTGGTATTTCCTAGTATCGCGATGGTTGCCTCAGAGAACGTGGAAGTGTTAGCGTCTGTCAACATGGAGAGGAGCTCTGCGAGGGAGAGAGCAGCTGAGGGAGCTACCAAGGAGTGGTCTGAAGAGTCGGCCTTGTCGCAGGCAGGCTGGATTCAGCAACCAGATGGTAGGTGGATACCTGACCCTACCTGGCTTATGTTTTCTCCGACGGAATTGGGACCTTCTCAGATGAGAGCGCAAAGTGGCAATCCCTCTATTCAAGCAGGTCAGTCCAATTCTTTACAGACTTCCACTAATGTGAGGATTTCTGAGCCTGCCATAGTGACTATTGATGCAGATGCTGGCCCACTGTTGCACTTTCCATTACAGTCACCTAGAGATCAGGAGGCAAGGAGGGGCCCCCGCTTCTTGGATCTCTTCAAAAGCAATAAACTGGAACAAGCTCCGAGAAGGAATGTGGTCCGATTACGGTATAGAGGTGGATTACCGGAACACCCTGTTAGGCTATATGTGGCGAGAAAATTACTGCTGGACTCAATGCAATTTTTACCTGTTGACATTTATGCCTTAATTAATATTCGGGGGGAGGATACATTTGATATTAGTTTTAAACAGGTTGCAGGACTGGATAAATTGTGGCAGAAATATGAGGGTTGTAAGTCCTTGCCCTTATGGTTGCCTTTCTGGGCAATACCAATCACTAAACCTCTCTTTAAAATGATTAATGTTATGTTCAGGAATGAGGGGGTAAATGTAGGAGACATTCTTTATTGGTTAGAACATAAATGCATGGTTCTGGGTCCTCCTGAGCCCATTCTTGATATTGAAAGGATTTGGACAGGGGCCTGGCATGATAAGGTTAAATTACACATTGTAAATAATGAAGTAGTTCATGTTCCAAATAGCTTCTTTTTGGGAAAAGACCGGGGAGTTTGTTTCTACCCTGGTCAACCTAAGGCTTGCTATCGTTGTGGTAGCGGACGACATTTAAGTAGCGCATGTGATAAGGTCAAATGCGCTCTTTGTGGGGACTTTGACTATGATAGTGAAGTTTGTAGGAATGTTTTCAAGTGTAATCTTTGTGATGAAACCGGCCATGCCTATCATCAATGCCCATGGGCAGGCCAGAATAGACAGGGTGGCCTAAATAAGGAAGAGTTAATAACTCAGGCTCAGGGTAGATGCAAGCCCCGCACGGCCCCTCCTCTGAATAAGGAGTCTGATCCGTTGACCGGTTAGGACAGGAAAAGGTTCAAGAGGTCCTTTTTGCAGAGCAGTGCTCAGTAAAGGACATCTCTGAACGGTCGGTACCCCTGGTTTCCCAACAGGTATTAGAGAACCCCCCCTTCCTAAGGGTTCCAATCCACCTATTTTGCAACCTCTCTCAGAGTGCCCCTTAGTGGTACATTCTTTAGACAATCTTTTCCAAACCCCTAGGAGGGTGACTCGGGCAAGTAGCCATAATATAGGGATGGTGGGGGCCTGCCCTACTCAAAATTCCTTCTCTGTACTGTCCGACATTGAGGGAGATGTAGGACCTGAGATGATGAGACCAGATGGGACTTCTGCTATGGAGGTAGAAGATGAGGGGGGAACGGATTTATTGGATGTTAAAAAAGAAAGGAAAAAGCGGAAACAAGATAAACCTGAATTTCAGCCTTTAAATTCTTATGGCCTGTTTTAAGATGGTATCTATTAACTGCTGTAGTATAAAGAACTACAAAAGACGTTTACTTTGCTTGCAGCAGTGTAGAGATTTAAAGGTAGATATCATCTTTCTTCAGGAAACTCACTTGTCCTCCATGGCTGAGGTAGCTCAGGTAAAAAAAACTCTGGTGGGGCGGACCCTCCTTTTGGTCATTTGGGGCGGATGC
This sequence comes from Neoceratodus forsteri, assembly GCA_016271365.2. NCBI lineage: Eukaryota > Metazoa > Chordata > Ceratodontiformes > Ceratodontidae > Neoceratodus > Neoceratodus forsteri. Next base: position 196,099,877 of record JADMNL010000022.1, on the reverse strand, counting down.
AGCAGATGGGATTGGCATTCTTTTTTCTCACCCCTCGGTACAAGTTACAAGGTTGGTGGATGTTCAGCCAGGAAGAGCTTTACTTTTGGACTGCTTTTTTCAGGGTTTCGGCTTTAGATTGATTAATACCTATGCACCACAAACAAAAACAGCTAGGATTGATCTGCTTCAACAAATCAAACCATATTTATTTACCTCCAAACATGTGGTGTGGGGTGGGGATATGAACTGTAGTCTTGACGTGCATATCAAGAATAATATCCAGCAGAAAACATATTGTGATGCTCATGCACTTTCACAGACAGTAGCGATGGCAAATCTGAAAGATGCCTTTAGAGGTTTGCATGTGGCTGATGGTTTTACTTATAGAAGGGCCTCCTTTCAAACCAGGATTGATTACCTTTTTCTTTTCAAGTATTTAGTCCCATTTGATTGTTCTGTACTACCTTGTGATTTTTCAGACCACAGGTTTTTATATGGTTGGATAAGTCTGCATCAGATTCCTACATTATTCCCTGCTATTTCCAGACATTGGAAATTAAATTCTCAATTATTGTCTGAGGCCTTTTTTTTGGACCAACTTAGGGATTTTCTAACCCTCAGAAAATCGGTTGCGGTTTTTTTCACTGATTGGATATCTTGGTGGACATATACTAAGCTGGCTGTCAAATATATATTTTTTTGCATATGGTAAAAGAAAAGGTTCCTCGGAGTATTTACAATACTTAGATTTTAGGAATCAATATTATAAATTGCAGTCTCATCCACGGAGACTAGATTTGGATATCCAGACTCAATTAAGGATTGTTAAAAAAAATGCTTCATTAGCAATATCAGAGGGCAGTTTCTATCCATGCTGAACTGAAATTTGGTACACAACAACAACCTTTCAAAGACCCATATGTGGCATGTAAACAAAAACTAGAGAAGAAACTTATGACAGGCCTTCATACTTCGACAGGACAGCTAAAAACATCTCTGGCAGAAATACTGGAAATTGCTGAACATCAGGTGTCCTTACTGTTTGGTACTGGATTTATTCCTACGGTTTCTTGGGAAGATGTTCTGCACTTTCCAGTTCCTCATATTTCTCAGGAAGAAGCAGATATATTGCAAGGGCCTATTTCCACTATGGAGGTACAGGCAGTCATTGGCTCTCTTCGTACGGGGGTTTCACCAGGAATGGATGGGCTCACAAATGAATTTTATAAATCTTTTCAGGAAGACATGAGTGTCATCCTAGCTGAAGTCTATAACGATATTCTTCAATTTGGTTTTGGAAATTCAAAGTTTAATCTGGCCATTTTAACCTTTATTCATAAAACAGGGGATAGTACAGATTTTGGAAACTGGAGACTGATTAGTCTTTTGAACACCGACTATAAGATTCTTTCCACTTTACTATGTAAAAGGCTTCAAGTGGTAGCACAAGGGGTGCTTCATCCGGCACGAGACTTGTTCTGTGCCCCATCATTCTATTCAGCAAAATTTGAAACTCCTTAGGGATATCTGTGAATTTGGTGCCCAAAAAAATTATCAGGTTCTAGCTCTTGATCAGGCAAAAGCTTTTGATAATGTGTCTCATACTTTTCTTTTCAAGTTTTAGAACAATATAGGATTCCTCTGCCCTTTATCCAATATATTGAAATATTATACTCTCAGGCATGCTCTTGCCACTAATTAATAATCTTTTGGGTAAAGAAATCCAGTTGATTCAAGGGGTTCGGCAGGGTTGTCCTATTAGCCCACTACTATATTCTTTTGTGTTAGATCCTCTTTTAAGGAAATTGAAAATAATAGGTCTATTCAGGGTTTATCTCCCTCTTCTGCCATACCAACCCCAAAATGTCGGCCTATACAGATGATATATGTATTGGTGGTGGATGTCCATTCCAGGATTGAGCGTTTACGGTGGTTAACCGTTTTTAGCTCTGAATGGCACTAGGTTGAACTATGAGAAATGTAGGTGTCTGGCAGTTGGTGGAAATTCAATAATTAATGACATTGGAGGCATTTTAGTTTCTGATTCCCTTAATATTTTAGGACTCCTTTTTGGGAGAGGGGATCTAGCTCTTTTAAACTGGGAGAAGTAACTCATTATAGGTGAACACAAGGTGCAACAATGGAAATCCTGGGTTTTAAAAAAAAAAAACGGGTGTTAGTGATTAAGAAATTTTTATTACCTATCTTTTTACATGTGTGTTCAGTTTTTCCGGTCCCCATTTCTTTAGAAACTAGACTATATAGTTGTTTTTTTCAAATTATATGGGGTAATCAGTTAAACCCTATCAAAAGGGCTTTCACATATTTAAAAATTGGTCAAGGGGGCTTAGAGATGATAAATGCTATAGTTTTTTTTTCACTCTTTTTATGATAGCCTCATTTCAGGATACAGTCCTGCCTCAGGACCACCATAGTCGAGCATGGACTCAGCTTTTATTTTCTCTTTTTTTGTTACACTGGGAGGGTGGAGGTATTCCTAAACGGAATATGATAGGTGCAGCACCTTCATATGCAGATTCCAGTGATGAGAAACTTAGGGAATGGAAATTGGGAAGGCACAATTACGAAGTCCCTAGGAAGGAATTTTATACTGAGATTATGGGTAATATCTTCTATGTTCAAATAGATTTCCCTTTTTGTGTCCCTACTAAACTCTCACGGGCCTTACACCTCTTAATGGATCACAGGGTACCACCTCATATGTGGGATATTCAATGGCTCTGCTGTCATGGTAAATTAGGAGTTCGGGGTAATTTAAAATATAAACCCATTTCTGACAGATTATGCACCAGGCCTGGATGTATTGACCAAGTAGAAAGTTTAGAACATTTTTTCTTGTTATGTCCTTATACTATTGCTTTTTAGTCCGACATGGCCACAAGGTGGCACTGGAGTGTTATACAACACATTTCCTATCAGAGTTTAGTTTTGGGGGATTGTTCGGGTTTTTTAGGGTGGTATCATCCCAGTACGCTTACTTTTGATTTTGCATGTATTAAATACCATTTCCAGCAGAGCCGATGCCAGTTCTCTTGCAACACACTATTCTTCCTAACATTATTGTACTTAGCAGTATCAAATTAGCCTTGATTAAACAAAAGAGTCTGAGCACAGTTCTTTAGACAATCAAGCGTTCCTCAGTTTTGGAAACATATTAACTGGATTTCTTGATTTTCTGTGTTTTTGTGTCTCTGGTCTTCCTTTTATGGATTGTTACACATGATTTTATTACTGGCGTTATTTTTCTAAGCAGTATGATTTGTCATTTTTTTGTTTCATTCGTGTTAACTAAGTTTGCTTTCTGTTAATTTGATGATGTTAATATGATTTGTACTTTCTGATGTATGGTTTATTTTCTAATAAAAAATTCCCCTACTCTTTTCGATAAGTGCCATGAGCTTGCCACCCAAGGGTGGTATTATTTTATACATATTCAAATTTGGAATTTCCTGTATATTGGTCTAACTGGTTTTTGAATGTGTCCATAGTCTTGCTCTCAACAAATGTGGTTGGTAGAGTGTTCCATATATTAACTAATCTTTGAGTGTACCACTGGCTTCTCCTTTTTGTTCTACAGTTAACACCTTTTAATTTAAGATTATGTGATCTTGTTTGTGTTTTATTACAATTGATTTCTAAATCCAGGGTTTCAGTAAGTCCAGGTTCTCTTATGGCCTTATAGGTCAAATATAGATCTTCATAAAGTTGCCTGTTTTTCATGGAATATAAATTCAAGAGTTTCAGCCTTTCTCCATAGGTTTTGTCTGCCATACCTAGAATCCTTTTAGTTATTTTTCTTTGAACCCCTTCGATTTTTTTTCTTACCTCTAGTTGTGTTAGGCGCACAGAGAGGTGCACAGTAATCCAGATGGGATCTCACTAAACTACTATAAAGTGGTAATATAACTTGTGGTTGTCTGCTTTTAATATTTTTTCAGGATGCACCCCATTATTCTTTGACATTTCTCGACTTTCAAAATTGTGTTATTTTCAAAGTTGATCGTATTATCTATGTGTATTCCTAGATCTCTTTCATTTTCTGTTTCATGTAATATAACATTGTTAAGTACATATCTATTTTTTTAGTTATGTCCCAAATGCATTATGTTACACTTTTGTTCAATAAACATCATTCTGTTAGTTTGTGCCCATAGTTCTAATGCAGCTAACTCATTTTTAAAGTTTTCTGTTGCCTCGATGGAGTTGACTATGCAATCTATCTTGCAGTCATCTGCATACTTAGACATTCAAACATTTTTAGATGACTGCATTGATGTTAACAGGATGTTAAACAATATGGGGCCCAACACTGAGTCCTGCGGAACCCCATTCATTACTTCTGCCCATGGTGACATGAATCCCTTTATTGACATGCATTGCCGCCGATTATGTAGTCATGATTCTATCCAATTTATTAAGATATAAGGGAATTTCAACTTTGTCATATGTTCCAAAAGAATTTTATGTGAGACTTTGTCGAATGCTTTTGTGAGATCCAAAAAAGTTATATCAACAGGAAGACCAGCATCCAGAGCTGTATTAACATTTGCAAAGAATTGTAAATGATTTGTTAAGCATCACCTACCCCTAGTAAATCTATGTTGTGTAATATCTTGCAAATTATTATGTTTTATATGTTGATCTAGTCTGAGTAAGATTAGTCTTTCTAAAGTTTTCCCTATAACGGAAGTTAGACTTATTGGTCTATATAGTCCCACAAGGATCAGTCCTGGGCCTAGTCCTTTTCTCAGTATTCCTAAATGATCTCCCACTACCCTGCTCCCACTCAACCATTCAAATGTACGCGGACGATACCGTGCTATACACCACTGGCCCCTCCGCTGAAGCAGTGCATGACCAACTACAGCAAGATTTCAACGCTGTACCAACACTGGCTCAGAACAAACCAGCTATTCCTAAATGATAAAAAAAGTCTTGCTAACTTTTTGCTGACAACCATGTCTCTCCCGACTTGCCAGTCACCCTCATTCCTAACCCTGGACCTTTCTCCTTGGAGTCCTGCACCTCATTCTGATATCTGGGCATCTGGCTCAACCAATACCTAGACTTCTCAGTACATGTCGAATCTCTTCACAAGAAACTGCATCCTAAACTGTGGGCCCTTTATTGTAACAAAGGCTACATGTCCACCCGAGTCAGGCATGAATTTGTACAAAAGATGATACTCCTGATATTTGATTACGGGGAAGTGGTCTACAGTGCCACCTCACCTTCAAACCTGGCCAGCCTGGACACGCTTTTTCATTCCTTCTGCCGTTTCATACTGGAATACCCAAAACTGACACACCACTGTGACCTATACAGCTCCCTGGCCCTTCCCTCACTCTCGGCCCACAGACAAATCCACTGCACTAGAGTTGCTGCTAAATTCTGGACCCAAACCCTTTCTCCTTACCTGGGTGCTACCTTAAAATATCAACCCCCATCTGCCTACTCACTACATCACTCAGATACCAGGCTTTTCCAAATCCCTCTCATGTGCACCTCTACGGGTCAGTCGGCATTCAAATACCGATCTCCAAAACTCTGGAATGACCTGTCTGCTGATATCTGCCACTCCTCCAATCATAGCCACCTCAACACCCATCTCCTCGAACATTTCATTATGGCCTGCTCTTGTTCCCAGCCTATACAATCATAAGTCCCCCAAGTCCTATTGGTTTCCTCCACCTGGTAGATAACAATTTAAGCACTGGTACTGGGTGCACTGGGTTAGCACTCTAGCTTGTTCTTCTCTCAAAACTGTCAACTTGTAGGTGATATACTATAAATTCCCAGTGCAATGTATGGGAATTCACTGTGTATGTTATATGTTATATACAGGTTTTGCATGTCTGACCTAGCTACCTATTGCATAATGTCTCCTGAACTTCTATGTACAGATCATATATGTATTGTTGCCTTTCACCTATGCCCTCTCCCCTGATTTCCCCAGGTCACATCTGGAAATGAGTGGTTTCCCCACTCAGTATGCCTGCCTGGTCAAACTCTTAAATAAATAAATAAAATAAATAAATATAGGGATAACTATGGCATCCTTCCATGTTGTGATATTCTCTCCTACATCTAGGGATAAATTAAATAATTTACATAAAGAGCTTGAAATTTGTAATGCAATTTCCTTAAGGAATCTGGGGTGACTTCCATCAGGTCCAGCTAAGGAGTTAATTTTAGGTTTTGTAATGCCCTTAGGGTTTCTTCATCACTAATGGATTCAATTGTAGAACTATTACAATTTGATGTTGAACTATTAAAGTTTTCCTTAGGGTAAAGGTAGCAAGAAAATAGTTATTTAGTTCTGTTGCCATTTCTATTTCATTATTAGTAAGGACTGTTTTCATTTGTATAGGTCCCAGTGTACTCTTGGAACCTCTGAGTGAACCGATATAATAGAACTTTTTTTTTGCTGTCTATAGTATCGGTAACTCATTTTATTTTCTATCTTCATCTTAGTCTTCTAATTTGTTGTTTTACTTTATTTGAGTATTTTTATAACTAATACATTTAGATTGTGATTTTTTGGGGTATTTCTTAAAACACTTTCTTTTTATTAATTAATCTCTTAATTCTATTGTTCCACCAAACTGGAGTTCTATGCCCTTTTCATATTTTCCTATTCGGAACCCAATTATCTAGACAGTGATTAATTTTAGACAAGATAAGGTCCCAAGCCTGATGGACATTAAGGCCCTGTACACATCAGGCTAGTTAAAATGTTTAAGATGCTTAAAATGTTTAACTAAGCGCAAACATGGTGCCCGTTCACATTTTAAGCATGATTTCAAAGTGTGATAGAAACCGTTGCTTAAACCCTGCTGGGAGCTAGTCTCAAGTCCGTTTTAAAAATGGTTTGATGAGGAAAGTGCATTACCCTGTAGTGTGGATGGGTGTCTATATTGCTCCTCCAAGAAGTGTGTTACGGTCATGGAGAACCAATTTTAAAACGTCACTGGAGGCAGATGCGGACTGGAGTCGGCTGTGGTATAACGAGTTAAAACTCGGTTGAAGACTGATCTGGATGAGCTGCTGTGGTGAGCTTAAAAACATTTTTAAAATGTGTTTTAAACCGGTGCAAATCTTCAGCTCTAATGTGTACAGGGCGTAAGGCCTGTAAATTCAGAGTTCCAATCCCATATGATCAAGTAATGTTTTATTTCTTGATAATTAGCTCTAGAGTAATCATTCAGAGTAGTATTCCCCTTGGTTTCAGTTACTGAAGACTGTATTTGAAAAAGAATCATGTTGTGATCATTGTTTCCCAGTGGTTCTATTATTTTAGGTTCTAATATTTTTTGCCCCATATTGGTAAGTACAATGTCTATGATATTATTGTTTCTAGTTCCTTCATAAATGATTTGTTCCAGATCTTGATTAACTGTAATGTCCAGAAAGTCCTTCTCTGTAGACCCATTACATTTGAGTTTTCCCAGTCAATATTAGGGAAGTTGAAATCTCCCATTAATATGTAATTATTACTAGGTTTGAATTTGCCTATAAAATTAAGGAAGTCAATATTATGTTCTTTATTAAGGTTAGGGGGTCTGTAAGCTAAGCCTATACATAGTTTCATAGTTGTTAATGTAATCTCTGCCCAGATTATTTCATTATCACTATTAAAACTATTTTGTGGAGTAATACAGTGTGATGTGTAATCTTCAGAAATATAAGTACTATCCGTCCCGTTTATCCTTTCAATTCTTTAATATTTTATTAAATCCCGGGATATCCATGTTCCAACTATCTTCATGAAACCATGTTTCAGTAACCCCACAGATAGAAATATTCTCCTTTGAATTATGTGCCTTAATTCATTCATTTTATTTAGCAAACTTTGAGCATTAAGTAATAAAACATTTATATTTATATTTTTACTTTTGTGAAGTGAGTTATCATTAGGGAGACTGATTTTGTTCTTGTAGTTGTTGATACTATGAAATCCTCATTTTCAATAATGTCACTGCTTGTGCTATTCCACCCCATACTAGTTTAAATATTTGTCAATGGAATTGATTTTTTTCCTAAAGTTCATTCCCATTTTGCTTACATGCAAGCCATCTTTGCAATATAAATTGTCCTGATGATAGAACTATTCCCAATGAGTCAGGCATTGTATCTCTTGCCTCATTGTCCACTTTCTTAGCCAATTGTTAAAATTTCTTACTTTCATATTGATTCTTGGTGAGGCTTTTAGTATTGGTAGAGTTTTGGATATAATAACTTCACATCCCACGGAGGTCAATCTATTTGTAAGTGCCACCATATCTTGTTTAATTTCCTCAAGTGAATCCCTAAACATATTATTTGTCCCCACATGTATAAGCACAAGAGGGTTACTGCTTAGATTTTTAGCAGTTGTTTTACACATATCTGTGGGTAGGCAATTTGTGATCAACTGAATGATGATAGTGTTCAGTGATTATTATATACCTCTCGTTACTTTCATTGTTGTTTATTATCATTGTTGTTTATTATACTGTCAGTATTATATTGAGTGATTAGGGGTCCACGACAGCAATGGGTAGGAGGTTGGCTGCAACAACTGCGATGCACCAATCTTTCAAAAAATTGCCTGGAGTGTGGGAGGATGTTTAATGTGCAACCACATAGGAACACTTAGAAAGGAGATTGAGGGTCTGCAGGAGGAACTAAGACAGATAAGGCAGATTGGGGGTGGGTTTAGCCCAATACTGGAGGGAGGAAGAAGGGGAGATGAGGGAGGGCGATTTAAGCCAACAGTGGTGAGGAGAGGGTCAGAAGAAGGGAAGCAGAGACAAAGGGGCCCAGGCCAGGAAGAGCAATTGCCAGGGAAACCAGGTCAGGAGACAAAAGACAAATGGAAGGAGGAGATAGGAACTTGTGAGGGGAGGTTAAGAAGTGGCAAAAGTCATGGAGTGGAAAGGAGAGAACAGGTTACTATGAAGAGAGGGCGGGCATTTGTGAAGGGTCTTCAGAAAATAGTTTTACACTGCTAGAGAGGAAGAAGGTGGAGGAGGAAATGATGAAATTAGAGGAGTAATTGATAAATGCCTGGACCAAACTGGAGCAGGGGGGAATTCTGCTGTGAGAATTGCAACAGGGGTAAAGGGAAATAATGTGCAGGAGGTAGAAGAGGAGCTGGAAATGAGAGGAGATGAATGGAAGCAAGCAGGGAGTAAGAGGGTGGAATCTTAGTGCTGGGGACTCAATACTAAGAGGAGTCAGGTGGGGTAGCAAGGAGGAGGGCATAGTCGCTTTGTGTGGAGGCCATGCCAGGAATGACAGCAGAAAGGGTGGGACAATCTGTTCTGAAATATGCTAGAAGGGTAGGGACAAGCCTCATTTAATTATACATCTTGGGACAAATGACCTGGCTGACAAAACAGTAGATATAGTCCAGAGGAGGTTTGAGGAACTAGCACAATTATGTGAGGGGCAGGAAGATCAGTAACTTTTCAGAGATACTCGGTGCCAAAGGCAAGCACAACAAGAAAGCTGAGAATAGAGGAATTTAACGGATGGCTAAGAACCTGGTGTTGTGCTAAAGGGTATGGGCTGTTGGGGGTGGGAGGGACCTGGGAGGACAGTAGTCTCTATGCCAAGGACAGACTACACTTGAGTGAGGAGGAAAGAAAGTGTTGAAACAGAAGATGGAGGAGACAGAGAGGAAGTTGGGAATTTAAACTAGGAGTGGGGGTGGCAATTGGGAAGAGATATGCAGAGACCACAGGTTGGGAAACCATATGAGCTTACCCCCCATAACAGTGACAAAGGACACATGGCAAGTACTATTGGTGGTGCTAGGAAAGGGGCAGGATGGGAGGGGGAAAGGGTGGAAGGTGGTTACCCTTAATGCTAGGAGCCTTGGGAGGAAAACTGCAGAGTTACAGGTTCTCATGGCAGAGGGAGAGGTGGACATTGCAGCCATCACAGAAACATGGGCCACCCAATACAATGACTGGGACCTGTCTGTACCAGGGTACAGGTTATTTCGTAGGGACAGGGTGATTGGGAAAGGGGGTGGCACTATATGTGAAGGAAGGACTGAACTGTGTAAGGGAGGAAGGGGAGGAGGGTAGTACGGAGTCACTTTGGATGCAAATCCAGGATTCCAAGAATAGGATTCTTAGAATGGGAGTGGTGTACAGGCCACCATCTCAGATGGAGGAGTTAGACAGGGAACTAGTGGGACAGATCAGGAGGACCTGCAGAAGGTAGTGTGGTGATTGTGGGGACTTCAACATGCCAGGAGTGGACTGGAGTACCCCAACAACCAGGAACAGAAGGAGCAGGTACTGCTGGATGCCTTCCAGGACAGCTTCCTGCTGCAAATGGTCAGTGAACCAACCAGGTTAGGGAATACCCTTGACCTTGTGCTGGCAAATGGGGACTTTGTGAGAGAACTTACAGTGGAGGAACCGCTGTCGGGAGTGACCACCATGCAGTATGGCTCACATTGGATATGGGCAAGGAAGGGTGGAATCTGGCACAAGGGTGCTGGACTTCAGGAGGGCCAACTTTGGGAGGATGGGGAAGTGGTAAAGGGTACCTGGCCAGAATTCAATCTAGTATGGACACTAACCAGAGGTGGGAGCTCATAAAGCTGGGGATAGTGGAGGCAACAAAACCTGCTGCAAAGCCCAGAGCAAGAAGGCTAGGGCTAAGAAATCGAGCTGGTTGAGCAAGGAGGTCTTGGAAAAGGTAAGGAAGAAAAGAGCTGCCTTTAGGAAGTACAAGAAAACAGGGAGGGGAGGACAGGGAGGAGTACTTGACAGAATTGAAGGAGGTGACAAGGGCAGTAAGGGGAGCCAAAGCATCTACGGAACTCAGGCTGGCACAAGGCATTAAGAAGGGGGAGAAGGACTTATTTAAGTACATCAGGGAGAAAAGGAGCTGTAAGGACCACATAGTAAGGATTAGGAAGGAGGGGGTTGGGTGGAAGCAGGGTGCGATAAGGCAGAAGCACTAAATGAGTACTTCTGCTCAGTATTTACTAAAGAGAAGAGGGGGGTGACACCCAAGGTGGGAGAAATGGCAGAAACCGGGGGTGAGGGGTGACAGATGGGAAATCATGGAGGCAGAGTTCAAGAGGGTTTGAAGGCACTGAGGGTGGACAAGGCGCCAGGCCCAGATGGCATCCACCCAAGGGTACTGAAGGAGCTGGCAGAGGTCTTACAGGACCTTTGGCAGACCTATTTAATGCCTCACTACATTCGTGGTGTGTACCTCAGGACTGGAGGATGGCTCATGTGGTGCCCTCCACAAGAGTGGCCCCAAGGATGAACCGGAAACTACAGACCAGTGAGCCTCATCCATCATGGGTAAGCTAATGGGTAAGCTAATGGAGACTATCCTGAAGGAGAGGCTGGTGGACCTTCTAGAGGCCAAGGACTACAGGACAGCAGACAGCATGGCTTCATACGTGGCAGATCCTGCCAAACCAACCTGGTGGAGTTCTATGACTGGGTAACTAGACAACTGGACAGGGGCCATGCAATGGATGTCCTGTATCTGGACTTCAGTAAGGCATTCGACTTGGTGCCTCATGGAAGGCTGGGAAGGAAGTTAGTAGGCACAGGGGCAGGTGCAAAGCTGGTGAGATGGGTAGGAAACTGGCTTCAGGGAAGGCAACAGAGGGTGGTGGTGGGTGGGGAGCTCTCACACCCAAGGGCAGTGACGAGTGGTGTTCCACAGGGCTCGGTGTTGGGACCAGTGTTGTTTGGGATATTCATTGCAGACATATCATGGGACATCAAGAGCAAGATCAGTCTGTTTGCTGATGATACCAAGGTAGGTGTGGTGGTGGATGACCTAGGGGGATGGCAGAGGTTGCAGGATGATCTGGCAAAGCTTGAAACCTGGTCAGACACCTGGCAACTGGGGTTTAATGCCAAAAAGTGCAAGGTGCTGCATTTTGGGATGAAGAACCCAAGGAGGAGTTACCAGCTGGGGGGTGCAGCTAGCCCAGACAGAGGAGGAGAAGGATCTGGGTGTGTTCATTACAGGGTCAATGAACAACTCGGCACAATGTAGGAAGGCAGCTGCAAAGGCCAACAAAATGCTGGGTTGTATTGCAAGGGGTATATCCTCGAGGAGGGAGGAGGTGATTCTGCCACTGTATAGGTCATTAGTTAGACCACACCTGGAGTACTGTGTGCAGTACTGGCACTTGTATCTGAAGAGGGACATTAAGTTACTGGAGGGGTTGCAGCGCAGGGTGACAAAAATGATCAAGGGGCTGGGGGACTTATCATACGAGAGGAGGTTGAAGGAGTTGAACATGTACTCACTGGAGGAGAGGAGGGACAGGGGTGACATGATTGAAACCTTTAAATACATGAAAGGAATAAACAAGACGGGTACAGAGGGGCTGTTCAAAGTAAGGGAGGGGAGGGCCACCAGAGGCCATTATATGAGACTGGAGGGAGGAAGGTTCGGGAGGGAGATGAGGAGACACTTTTTTAAAGAGAGGGTGGTGGCTGGGTGGAATGCATTACCTGCAAAAGTGGTATCCAGTAGAACAGTGGACTGCTTCAAAAGGGGATGGGACAGGACAAGGGGGAAGGTTAATGACGGGGAAGGGTGGAAGGGAGGGGCAGCTGCAGAATAAGGGGTGCTAGCTGCACATTCGAGCAGACTTGATAGACCTCTAGGCCTTTATCAGCTGGCAAATTTTGTATGTTCATATTACCTGAGTTGGTATCCATATTAATAAGGTCTGCCAGTGTGTCTAAAGTTATTAATACTTGTGGAGATCTATTGTCTATACTATTTTTGGTCATTGTTAAGCTAGAGAATCTATTGTTGAGTGGGATAGAGAAGGTAGTTGCATGCCTTCCCTTTGTTGAAGGTTTAGTGTATTGGATATTATACCATAAGTCATCTACATCAGTAACTGTATCTTCTTCCCTTGCTCTTGTTTTATTATTGTCTTTTGGTGGTTCTGTGTGCCTTGGTGATTTTTGTAGAGCATCAGAATTGGTGGGCAAAGGAGAATCTTGGACATTTATGGATGGAATCAAAACAGGGGGAGGTGAAAACACATTAGTGCCATTGGATAGTTTGGTACCAAGTCTATCTGACATCTTTTTTTGACTTGCCTCCAACTGTAACAGTCTATCACTGAAGGCATTCATTTCTTGTAATAATTCTTCATTGTGGATACATTTCCCGCATATAAAGTGGTGATTTTGTACATAAGGCAAGTGGAACATTTATTGAAAACTTTTTCTTCTTGTATAACTATATTGTCAGCCATCATATATGGAAGATGAGTGTTCAAAACTGTAAAGAAAACAAAAGACAAACCTAAGTTTGGTCCCTTTTTTTAAATTTTTGTTTGTTTTCTCTTTTAAGCAATCTTTGGTCCTTGTAAGCCAAAAAGCTTATGTAAATTTACAACTATGATTTATAGGCAGGTATATAAATGCAATAATATGTAGTCAGGTCTTCTCATCTCAACTGGGATTAGTATGTTTTAATTTTGCAAGACATAGTACTGGCCTTAAAGGAATGGAGTCACTGTGTAGACCCAGTGTTACCACTTAGAACATGTGTAGCACGCCTTTTTACATGTATTTGACTGACAAGCTTATTGCATCAACTACACTTCTACTATTAGTTATTATAATCCTTTCTTTAATATTAGATCAGGTATACCTATACAGCTATCACATACCTCCTAATACTCCTATCCTTGTATATGGGCAGCAATTTTACCCACACAAGCCCACCAAACACGCCTAACATGCGCGGACACACATGTCTTTGCGCATGTCTTCACGCACGATGCCGCGCTCTTGCCCTGCTCACTGCAGGGCTCTGCTTAAATGCTTGTAAATGACTCCGGAAGTACACCTTGGAGTCAGAAACAGTGCTGAACAAAGCATATGTTTAAAAGTTACGTTTTGCTAAAATAATGCCTATGGAGGCTAGGCTATTGCAAATAAGTCCCCCTAGGTACTGCAACCTAGATAATATCAGCCCAAGATAGAGCTGTAGTTCAGCTGTAGAACTACAACCCCTCTTCCTGGTTGGAAATGTGAACAAGGGCTCCGTGGACGCATGATAGCATGTATTCTACAAAACACTTGTTAAAATAAAACACACAAAGTTTCATTCACTGTTCACGTACAGATATTTCAATACACAGGTTATTTCAGCAGCCAGTAGCCAGCATATCATATAGATAGACCCCCACAGGGATACTCCTGCTGGCAATGCAGATTACTGAGATACAGAGAACACACACAGTGAACCCTCAGGTTCTGAAATGGAAGACTGGCACATACAGCCAGAACTGGTACACTTCCCTTAACTAGGCACCCACAGCCAATACTAGGAGACTTTCCCATATTTCATGAGGAATTACTGGTGGCACCCTCGACCACCAAAGAGTACATACAGGCTCAAAGAAAATCCAACCCACATCTGGATAAACTATTTTCTTCAGGCACTGGCCAAATGCACTGAATGGAAACACAAGTGCCCAAACTGAACCTGGAGAAGTAAACTGGTTGCTGCAGATGGGGGGGGGTCTCCCACCTTTTGCTTCCAAATTGATACTCGGCCATTCATCTGGTTAATAACACCGTCACAGAAAACTTGTAGATGCTATCTTGAAATGTCTTTCGCATTTAAACTGAATAAACTATATGCAAAGTACTACCAATTGCTTATACTGTATGTCATGATGATAATCATGCCTGTACCCATGCCTGCATCCTCTGCTTTTCTTTTACCGTGCCTGTAAGCCATGCCTGTATCCACTGCTTTTCTTTTACCATGCCTGTATCCACTATTTTTCTTTACTGTAACCACCTCATGTTGTAACTCACAATGCCTCAAATGTTCCTTATATCCTTGTTCATTCTTATAACTTGTATTGTTATCCCGGGTCACCCCTGAGAAAGGGACTCAGTGGGCCTACCCGGTCACCAAAATTTAATAAATAAATAAATAAATTTAACTTACTACATTACACACCTCTGAGGTGTCAAGAAGTTAAAAGTTCTGTAATTGGCATTGTCTCTCCACTAGACCCCAACTTTAGCAGATACTTTTAACAGAACACAGTCTAGGTGACAGAGTCCCTTTGTCAGAGAAAACTCACCAGAAAGAATGCAGGTGCCCCAGGGCTTTTCTACACAAAAGTCACAGGTACTCACAGAACAGTTGAATCTCAGGCAGCTTCTACACAGTCCAGAACTGGACCAGGGGATTGTCCCTGAATCTTGGAATCCATTCCATACCTCCTGGGATGGGGCACTCTGAAAACCACTTGGCTTGGTTTCCATCACTTCACCACTAGGCTTTACTGGCTCACACTTGGGTAAGAAACAAAAAAACACTACTGGTAGCTCTCTGATAGAGCTGAAAAGAGGAGTGGCACTAACTGCAACCTCTTCCACTGACTCCAACTGCAGACTGACTCACTCCAACTGAACATTCTAAGGCTAACTTCCTGCAGCCAGCTTCCAGTGTGGCTTATGCTACTGTGACAGTTCCAAAGTGACATCATCACTCTAGCTCAGCTGAGACTGAAAAACAGAGTGGGACACTGTGAAATCCATTTAACTGGCATTTCACTAGCTGCCTCTCCTTGCCTGTCACTGATTCTAATGGGATTCTAGTAACCC
The DNA here is from genome assembly GCA_016271365.2 of Neoceratodus forsteri. NCBI lineage: Eukaryota > Metazoa > Chordata > Ceratodontiformes > Ceratodontidae > Neoceratodus > Neoceratodus forsteri. Next base: position 196,084,239 of record JADMNL010000022.1, on the reverse strand, counting down.
CTGGGAACAAAGGGGTTACACCAGTGATGCCTCTGAGGATTAAAAAGTAGCAATGTTTTCCCTGCTTGACACTCCTGCCTCTTTTCTTAGGGTTTTTGTAAGACTTGGCATCATTACTTTGATTATTAAGCCTGTGAGCTGCATCTGATTTCCTAGAGATAGCTGATTTAAACAGAATTGGGATATTGTTAGAAAGCTTTTTTTCCCATTTGAAGGTAGATTTTTAGAGTTTGTGTTTTGCAAGTGATGAGACATGTCTCACAAAAGGTTGATCTGTGAGTCATCACTGTTGTGGTTGTTCTTGCTTGTGCTGGGGTATAGCAGTGGTCTTGCAGCTGCAGTTGGATTTGAAAGTGTGGCAGATGGGGTTCTGAATATAACTGTCATATAGAAATTTCTACACTTGGTCCGGATTGTTAAAGGATATTAGTGCTTTCCCCTGAACTTGTACAGCCATAGTGGAAGGGTGTTTAACATAATAAGACAAGCCGCAAAGTCGAAGTTCCTGTTTTACATCCCCACATGCCTTCCATTTTTTCCATCATCTCAGGGAAGAAATCCTGAAACATTTGTACTCTAGCCCCTTTCCAACTCAAGTTTTTTCTTTCTGTAGCCAAATGAATAATCTCCTCTTTGACAGAATACTATAGGAAATAACCTATTAATCGTCTGGGCTTGCCCCCTTTGGGAGGTCTGGGGTGAGCAAGCAATGAACCCTCTCTATTTCTAGTGGCCAGGGCCAATTGTAATTAAGAACTTTAGGGATTGCATGTTGTAGGGAGGAAATCATACTGAGACCCTCCATGTCCTCCCTATATCCTCCAAGTCCTCTATTTTCTGCAAGATATAATGTAGCAATTTCTCTTGCTCCTCTGATCTCCCCTTCAAGAAATAACCCTCCACTGTTTGAAGTCTGTTCTCTATAGCATCACCTCTGCTAGGCATGATTTAAAAGTCAATTTGTAGTTTTTCAAGGGACCACTGTAGCCCTCTGATATTTGTTTTAAGTTCAGTAAACATATTTTTGATCTCAGCAAAGTGACTTAACAGCTGTGATGTGCAGTCAAAGCCATGACTCCATTGACTGTACCTTTTCTGCCCTCACTGCCTCAAGCTGCCATAGTCATCATTTTGTGTAGTCACGCGGTTTTAGAAACTGAGGAAAAAGTACTGGAAACATGCAGAAGATCCCAACATTTTTGACAATTCGTAAGTGTGGCAGAGTTAGGCTACACCCTTGACTGTGACTGATGGACCACTTTTCTATCTCCTTATTTCCTAGCAGCAGTTAACAATTTTCTCTTTGCTTTTCTTTGTTTTCCAACCTACCTTACGTTGGCTACCTACTGTAGCTCTTTACTGACCCTACTAAACTTCCTACTTGTTCTCTCTCTTTTCATTCTTCTTCCATTTCCATCCATCCAGTCTCTGGAATGAATCCAAACATTCAGAGAGGTGTTATGTAAAGTGCATAAGTGCATTTTGTGTACAAAAAGCATGAAGGCTATTTTAAATAAGAAAGAATATAGTAAGTAAAGCCTTTTTAAAGAAAAAGCATTCAGAAGCCATATGAAAGAATACAAATTTCATGATTAGAACAGTTATAAGAAATCCTTATGGTATTTTCATAAATTCACACTATAAACATGTTAATGTATAAGGTTCTATGTATGAGAATGTGGTATACTTTGTAAAAGTGCTTAGTCACTGTGAATCAGAGATGTAGAGTCAATATATGTGGAGATATACACTGTATCTTTAACTGAACTAGGAAATCCCCTGAAACAACTCCCCCCTTGGTTTTGAAACAACATGTTCAGACATGAAACTACATGTCCAGGCATATAAATAGGAAAGGGCTCAGTCAGGTGACCCCACCAAAACAATATAAGAAGCTGTTCACTGAGTTCACTTCAGTTCAGTCCAGTGGGGCTCAGCCCTGAGAGAGGAGAAGAGAGGCAGACAAGCTGTTGAATGCAGATGAGAAGGGTCTTAGGAGCTCTAAGATTGATGACCTTATTATATGAGAATCTACTGATGTTAAGTAGTGATTTTCTTTGCAATTTTGTTTGTTTTCATTTATTATTTTTTGAACTTTTGAAAAATAATTATCACACCAAGGTGTGTTTTAAACCTGTAAATTTGCCTTGTCTGACATTTATTCCCTCACACTGTGACAAAGTTGGTGTGACAAGTGGGATAGTGCTGGTTGTCCAGAAAAACAAGTGGGAGACCAGTACCCAGATACCAGCCCTGGTATCTAGACAAAGGGGGCAAAGAGCAGGATAGTGTACCTCAGGATGTCATTGATGCTAAGGATCTGTTGAATGAAGAGGGACTTACTGGTGTGCATACCAGATCCCAGGTGAGGAGAACTAGAGAGGAGCTATTGCCCAGATTGGAGTTTGATGGAATGCAGAGGTAGACCAGCACTGGAGAGAGGTGGAGCACCACTGCCAGGTGCTGATGGAGGGTTCCCAACCAGAGGATTTTGTGGCGGAGGCAGAGGACCAGGATCCATGAATTCAAGAGGAGGGGGGCCCCCTGATGGAACCTTTGTTGCCAGTCAGTTTTGAAATCCCATTGTTGCCTATTTTTATGGGCTGCTGCTACTTGGAGGACAATGAGATGAAGGTCCCAGGTAAGACTGTTTCAGGACATTTGCATACTAGGGTGAAGACTACAAGCAACAGGGAAGACACCATGGTAGCTGAATGAACTTTCCCATGTTTTGAGCCCCCTGTGATATGGTATGAAATGTATGAAACATGTAATGTTTAAAGTGAATATAGCATTAAGGCTGGTGATGAGTACAATCAATTGAGGGTACCAGAATGGTGTAAGGGTTTAAAGGAAACCCTGGTATGTTAAAAATAAGGGTTGAAAGGAAACCCCAAAGATTTTGGAGGTAGAAACTGGCTGGTTGATATTCAGCATGAGAAGGTTCCTTGTCTGCTAGAGAATATATGAAAAGGAAATGGATAAATGAAATTTATGAAATGATTACAAGAAATGTATAACATAAAAGACATGTCTATACTGTATGATATAAAATGAGAAATGCAGAGTCATGGAGGATCTAGGTATGGGGTGGAACCTATGATTGTGCCCCTGAGTGGAAACGATGCCAAGTGATGGGTATGGAGGAAACTCGAAGTCAGTATAAAACTGCTATGTATTACTTCCTCTTTTTTAATGTAATGATGAAGGTACAATAGTGGGTGCACAGGGTTGAAACAATGTCAAGTGATGGGTATGGAAGAAGCTGGAAGTCAGCATAAAACTGCTGTATATTGTTGCCTCTTTTTTAAGTACTGATGAAGGTACGATAGTTGGTGCACAGGATTCTGAAATGATGCCAAGTGATTGGTGCTGAAACGATGCCTATTGATAGGTGCCTGATATTACATATGAAATGCCTGAGTTGTAGTAACCAGAGTGAAATAGGGGATAGACAGTCACTACAGACTGAAGACCTCTGAGAGTATAGATATATACTGTGCTGAAGTGTATGACAGCCCCAGGGTAATGTTGTGAAAGTATTGTTGTATTGCAGTTACTTGGTATGGTGGACAATACTAAAAACAACTGAATTAAGGGACCCTAGGGTGAAGCTCTCGTAGTGGGTGAAAGAAAGGTTTAACCAACCCCCATTCTACTGTTTTGGTAGAATATTTATAACTGAGAAGGGATTCTTGAAAAAACAGTATAGTTTTGAGAACTGTTTTTTTCTTAAGGAGGGAGGTGTGTGGCAGAGTTAGGCTACACCCTCGGCTGTGACTGTTGGACCACTTTTCTATCTCCCTATTTCCTAGCAACAGTTAATGCTTTTCTCTTTGCTTTTCTTCTTTTTCCCCCTACCCTAGGTTGGCTACCTAGTGTAGCTCTTTACTGTCCCTACTAAACTTCCTACTAGTTCTCTGTTTTCATTATTTTTCCATTTCCATCAATCCAGTCCCTGGAATGATGCCAAACACCTGGAGAGGAGTTGTGTAAAGTGCATTAGTGCATTTTCTGTACTAAAAGCATGAAGGCTATTTTAAATAGGAAAGAGTATACTTAGTAAATCCTTTTTAAAGAAAAAGGATTCAGAAGCCATATGAAATGATAATAATTTCATGATTAGAAGAGTTATAAGAAATCCTTATGGTATTGTCATAAATTCACACTATAAACCTGTTACTGTATAAGGTTCTATGTATGAGAATGTGGTATACTTTATAAAAGTGCTTAGTCACTGTGAATCAGAGATGTAGAGAGTCAATATACGTGGAGATATACACACTGGGCTGGATATTCAAACTGCACCCAAAAAGTGCGCAACAGCAGGAGCAAGCACAAGTCATTTGCGCACATGTGCAATAGACGCGATATTCAAACATGGAGCAGGCCAAATTGTGCAACCAGCAAACGTCTGAATATCGCACAACCTGCGCTATAGCACAACCAGGAAGGGGAAGCTGAGCAGAGACGATACACCATAGCGCAACAAAGGCAGCACAGCTGAGCAGTCCAGAGGAGCCATAACGCAAGCAGAGAGACCCCCCAGCAGCAGAGCAATGGAACTGCACAACCAGGAAGGTAGGCAGGGGCCCACCACTCATGCCACAGATGGGCACAGGGACACACTGCAGAACCAACAATGTACCCCCACACCCCAAGCACAGCATAACTGGGGGAGGGATGAAATAGCCACCGGACCATGGGGACAAGCAAACAAAGCACATCCCGGCCATGTTACCGCAGCACACCCACTGGCAAGCTGAGACTACCACACAAAGGGGGCGGACCACCCCAGTGTACAGTAGACCCCCCTTGTGCACAGCACACCCTGCACTGTGACCCCAAGACACCACCCATGAGCAGTGACCAGCACTGCAGGAATCCCCACACACACCCCCGGCACACTGCAACCTCATGTACCACAGAACTATACAAGCCAAACCCACCATGAGCACCCAGCAGTGGGTGGCAGCACACGGCAATACTGACTGAAAGCCACACCCACACCAGAGACACCACCCACACACATGCACACACATACCCATGACCATACCACCCCAGATGTCATGCACACCACTGCAACTGAGCACCTATAGCCAGCTGCAAATCAGAGACCACCACAGTATTCATATCAAAATATATAAATGTAATAAACAAGAATAAGAAGAACATCAAATAGAACTATGTACATATATATATATATATATATATATATATATATATATATATATATATATACAAAGCAGGGTAGGGGTATGGGTATAGGTAGGGTGGTAAGGGGCAGGGGTGAACAACCGGGAGAGGGAAGGTGGGATGAGGTGATGGGCAGCTACTGCCTGCCAGCCTGCCCTCCTGCCACCTGGTGCCGGGCCCGAGGCCTCCTCCTGCACTGCACTCCATGCCGCTGAAGGTCCAAAAGGATGGCGAGAGAGTCAATGGCCACCTGTGTCAGCCACTGCAGTGTCCGCTCCATTCGTCACAGGATTTGGATACCTAGGACAAGGGATCAGAGTCAATGGCTGTGACTGTCCACATCCCTGAATCCCACCCATCATGCATGGCATACAGCCAAGTGCCCTCGCTCCTGTGATGGACTGCACCCACCCACAGTGACCGTGCACAAGACATGCCCAACCAGGCAGCAACAGCCATGTGTACCACTGCACACACACACCGCCCATGTCCATCACAGCACAACCAAGACTGTCCAGTGATGTGGCTATGTGGTGGGATGCTAGTGCCATAGCCATGTGCCCAGTACATGCATGGACCACCAGTGATGCACACACAGACATGCAGTGCCACTAGACAGTGATGACTGTCACTTGTTGCATGCATGGTAGTGTTGTCCATGGATGGTGGCCGTGCCCCCCCCAGCATGCAATAGCATCCATGATGTAATGACACTCACCCTCATCAAGCCGCTGCTGCTGTGGCTGCAGCTGCTGCTGCTGCTGTGGCCCAACGCCCATGCCACCTCTGCCAGCCACCCCTGCACTGCCATTCCGTGCCTCAGCCCAGGCCCACCTCAGCTCCTCCATGCCTGTGGGAGACAAATGAAGAGAAACACATCAGTGAGATCCCAAAGCAGACAGCCCCTTGCCCCATTGAGTGTGCCTGCCCACACAACCAGACCCATACAGCACACACCTGCAAACACCTTCACAGCAAAGCATAGCCCAACCCACTCCCATGCGCAGGTCACATTACACAGTGTCACCCATGCGGACAATACAGGTGCATAGACAGCACACTCACCTGGCCTAGGCACAATGCCCCTCCTGGCATGTGACCTGAGGTGCTCCAGCAGTTCCTGCTCTCTCCTGCGGAGGTCACCATACTGGTGCCTGCACTGCTCTGGAGTCCTCCGCCACACAGTGGCCTGCTCCAGAGTTGTCACCACCTGCTGCCATACATGGGAGTGGGCCATGTGCAGGGGTTCACCCCCAAACAGTGACTCATGGTGTGGCTCCACCCCAGCCACCAGGTTGGCCAACTCCAATGCACTCCACTGTGGTGCTCTCCTGCGTGCCATCCCTGCAGTTGTATAGTAGGCAATATGGCGCTCCACAGCATGGTGAACCCACGTGGAAATGTTGCACAATACAACTCCATCAGGCCCTATCGTGCTGTTCATATAGTGCCGTCGGTCCACATCGGCTGTTGCGAACAGCGCGATGAAACTCACTCGAACATGCCAGGCATTGATACACGCGCCAGGGCAAGGTCATCGCGTAAGGTCATGGGTCTGTGGCGCAAGGCCACGCACAGTGCCATTGGACGTCTACACATCCAGCGCAATCGGTCACCTGCATGCCAGTGCCACAGTGGACTATTGCGCAGGTGTGCCACAGCGCTATGTGGTGACCAGCGCTGTAGCGCCACTGGCACAATAGTGGCCATGTCCTGTATTGCTGATCGCGCACAGCACGTCATCAGCACGGCAGACGACTGTGTCAGCTACCTGGGCATGTGCAATGCAGTGTACTACGCAGTCACAGAACTGCGCCATTGGCTCAGCTGGCACAACCGTATTGCACAAAGCGCAACAGCGCGATATTCAGCCGACATATGCAAATCATCTGATCAGCCATTCAAAGGCACATTGGCGTGATTTGCATCCCATTAAAGTTGCTCCACTACTAATTTGCATGCATTGCGCTATAAATGTGCGACAGTGATCTGCGGTGGCCAGTCGGTTACTGCAGGTGAGAGGTGAGTTGCATGCTGTGTGATGTTCTGGGCAATGGTCATGGGATAATGCTGTAAACTGCACAGTGACAGGTGTCCACTTCCACCCATTCAGACCGACATGGCCGAGCAAGAACTGGGTGAGGAGGATGATGGTGGGCGAAGGAGGAGGCCCAACTTCACGAAGTCCGAGACAGAGGCACTCTTCCAGGCCTACCTGGATGAGGAGCCACTACTTAGTGGACGGCGGGGCACCCCTCAGGCCTGTGCTGCTGCTTGGGAGGGGGTAGCTCGAGCCGTAAACATGCACGGAAGCCACCAGCGCTCTGTGCAGGAATGTAAGAAAAAGATTGGGACCGACAGGAGACGGGTGAAAGAGAAGGTGGCAGCCCTCAGGGTGGCACGCGCTGCCACAGGAGGGGGCCAGCCATCGGTGGTGCAGCTGACCCCGGCGGAGGACCGTCTGACTGCATCCATGCAGTGCAGTGCAATCGAGGGTGTTCCAGGAGGTGGCTTCCAGACAGGTGGAAGCCCATCACTGCATGGTATGAGATGGTGGTGGGGGGGAGGTTGATCCCATGCACTAACATGTTCTCACTTTCTGTTACAGGTCCTGTGCATCTGCAGGGGACAGTGGTGGTGGGACCATGCAGTGTGGAGATCCAGCAAGAGTTGGAGGAGGGTCCATCCACCTCTGCTGCCAGTCGGCATGCATTGCACCAGTGTGCATGCCTGGCTGCCATCTCTGATGTCGGTGAGTCAGATGTGGGGGTGCCCATCTTGTGTCAAGCAGTCTGGCATGCAAGCATGCCAGCACACTGTGACTGTGGCTGTTGCACGACCTGCACCATTGATGATGCAAGGACCGCAATGGGCAGTGACAAGTGTGTGTCTCATTGCGAACACACAGCAGGACAGCACGTGCCCTGGACCTGGTTGGTTCCAAGCGTGTGTGCCAGCACGTCAGCACAGTCCCAGGCAGTGCCTGGCGGCACCGTGGTGCAGCACGGTGGCTGTGCAGGTCTCTGGCACTGTTGCAGACACAGCAGTGGAACGACTGGTCCCTGGGTCACAGCAGTTGGAGGGGCAGCAGTCACCCAGCAGGTCTGAGGGTACAGGGTTCAGCGGTGGCACATACACACCACCTGTTGACTTGCCCATACCTGGTCCTGGTGAACAGCACCCACCCTCAAGGGGTGTTGAGCATCAGGCCGTTCCATACTCTGGGGCAAAGGTTGCTGAGGTGGCAGACTACCCATTAGACGAGCACACCCGCCTGCTGCGGGCATCAGTACAGCAGCAGATGTGGCTTGCAATGTCAGTGGAGGCACTGTGTGTGGCTGTGGACTGGCACAGCAGGGACACTGCAATGTTCCTTGCAGAGATGGTCCAGATGCACATGGATGTGACCGCCGCCATTGACAGGCAGACCCAGGCATTGGTCGCTATCGTGGCCGCATTGGGCACACAGTCAGGTGCCCCTGTACCGCGCACCCCACGCAGTACACTCTCCACTTCCCGTCCCGGTGTCGTGCGACACCCAGCCTGTCGATGCCTGGTTCCGCTGTGGGCATCCCGAGCACCCCTGGTGTAGGTATGTTCAGCATGCCGCAGACCCCTGTGCAGACAAGGTCACGCTCATGCAGTGGGACCCCTGGTGGCACATCGGTGCAACCCCATGTGGCCCTTGCTCAGCCTGCCAGTGCTGCTGGGTCATGGCGGGGCCACCCACGCATCCGAGGCGGCAGGCACAGTGCCACCTGACTGACCTGTCTCCCAGTGCGGCCCTGTCTGGTGCTGCCCTGTGTGCAGGTAGTGCATGGTGGGCAGTGCACTGGTGGGTGCCCTGCCCAACACGCCGACACATCGACCACCTGCACACCCACCCGACTGCTGTCCACAGGTGCGGTGCATGATGATGCCTGCATTGTACTGTACACCAAGGTGCAAGGGTGCCCAGCATCTGACACACGTACTTGGACAGTACAGGTGGTGGGGTGGTCTGTGGATCTGTGTTTCATATGTCTGTTCCTACTCTGCTGTGCACCTGCACATGTACGCTTTGTGCCTGATGTGTGTGTGTGTGTGTGTGTGTGTGTGTCCATAGCTTGTAACTATTCACCCTCCTGATGGTGTGTTTTCGAGCGCTTGGACCCTTCCACTCCCCTTGCCGTCATGCACCCCTGGTGTGTTACCCTGTGTGCCTGTGGGTTGCGCCTAGACAGTGTTGGTTGCACATGGCCCCATGACTTACCTGTGTCATGCGAAATGCTCCTCCGTGATGGTGTCCCAGTGCAGCTGGGCCTGCCGGATCAGTCGGGGGTCCCGCCGTCCATGGGGGCTGCTCATCCCCATCATCACCGGCGTCCCCATCGTTGTCCCCCTTCTCGACCTGTACGGCTATCCCACAGTCTTTGGCCATGTTGTGCAGGATACAACAGGCCAGGAATATCCCACAGGCCTTTGAGGGGCTGTACTGTAGGGCACCGCCGAGGTGTCTAGGCATCGAAAGTGTGCCTATCATCCCAAACACCCGCTCGATGATGTTGCGTGCGGCCGCATGTGCCTCCTTATAGCGTTGCTGCGATGGGGTCGTGGGGCGCTGGTAGGGTGTGAGCAGCCAGGGACGGAGTGGGTATCCGCTGTCACCTGTGTGGAGATAGTGTGATAGTGTAGTTAAGTATCATTTTCAGGTTCATATTGCCCATAGCCCTGTGTGCCACTACCATGGCACCTGTGACTTTCCCACCCTTGCCCCAACATTGCAACTCCTACATGCATACTCACCCACTGGATGTCCTGTGGGGATGTCCCCACTCTCGAATCGATGGCACAGTGCAGATTGGTACCATATGAAGGCATCATGTGCTCTGCCAGGGTGTGTGGCACAGACATTGATGATGCGCCCATTGGCATCACACACCACCTGGCAGTTGACACTGGTGAACCCCTTCCGGTTTCGGTATGCGGCCCCATCGGGGCCAGGTTGCATGTGAATAGCCACATGGGTACAGTCTATCACCCCTAGCATGCCAGGCATACATGCTACCCTGTGGAACTCATGCATGTTTGCTTGCAGCTCTGCCACGTTGCTGGGAAATAGATGTACTCCACAGCATGTGGCAGCAGTGCGCTGAGGAATTGGGTGGGGATGCATGATGTGGCCGACTGTGTTCTGCCTGTGGTGTCCTCTGTTGGCCTCTGGAAGGTACCCGTGGTGAGCAGGCACGCAGGCTGTTAGCTTTGTCTCCACTGACAGAGCGTGACCTGTCATGAGGGTGCCTGCATCACATCACTGCACAGCTCAGAGAGCCGCCTCAGTATTGCCCTGTTCAGGTGGTACCCGGCCCAATCTCAACATCCGTGTACAGCTCAAAGCGATGCAGGCACGGTATCGCCTGTTGGGGCATGCACCATGGCACTTCCACGGCCATGTCCCCTGCAGCATGTCTTCTCACTCTCATTACAGCTTCCATGTGAAGCTAGCACTGTCCATGTCCCTGGCTTGTGTTCTCTCCGCTGTTGTTGCTCTGTCACCCCGCTGTCCTGACTGCTACCTCCACTGCACCGGGTACACCTACTGGCCTCTGCAGTCTGTGCCCACACACCTTCCCTTGCCCTATTTTGTCCTGGGATCTCCTGGCCTGCCCTCTTTGTCCCTCTTGCCTTGTCTCTCTCCCACCTCCATGTGGCTTCCCTGTAGCGTTCTTGCGCCTCTTCCTTGAGCCTTTTTATTTTGGCTCATTTCCGCCGTGGCACACCTTCCAGCTGATCCACTGTTGTGCATTGAGCAAGCCTTTAAATATCGCATTGCGCACTTTATGCATGGTTCCACCCACTTCGGTTGCACATGCCTTCATTTGCATTGTGCTGTTGCTCAGCATGTTTTCGGTGCCTCAACTGCCTCCCGCTGAATATGGCAGAATGGCGCATTTTCGGACTTGCGCTAGCGCAACCCTATTGCGCATGCCTTTGAATATCTGGCCGACTATACCTTTAACTGAACCAGGAAATCGCATGACCCCCCCCCCCGGTTTTGAAACAACATGATCAAACATGAAAGAGCATGTCCAGACATGTAAATAGGAAAGGGCTCAGTCAAGAGATCCCACCAAAAATATATAAAAACCTCTTCACTGAGTTCATTTCAGTTCAGTCCAATGGGGCTCAGCCCTGAGAGAGGAGAAGACAGGCAGACAAGCTGTTGAATGCAGATGAGAAGGGTCTTAAAAGCTCTAAGATCCAGGACTGTATTACAGGGTTTTAAATAATTGATTAGCAGTTTTTTCTTGGGACAATACTAACTTTACAGAAAGCATTTATATAGGTTTTCTAGAAGTGTTATGTTTGTTAAATACAGTGAGGCAAGTGCTATGCATTTTCACAATGTTTTAGAACTTTAATGAGAAAAACGCTAATCAATTTTTAGAGTTAAATAAAACCCTGGTATTATATGAGAAACTACTGATGTTAAGCAGTGATTTTCTTTGCAATTTTTTTTAGTTTTCATTTATTATTTTTCAAACTTCTGAAAAATAAATATCACACCAAGGTGTGTTTTAAAGCTGTACATTTCCTTGTCTGAAGTTTATTCCCTCACACTGTGGCAGGCTATGGGTCGGACTACCACAGAAGAAAGCTGTCACTTTTTAAAAATAACTCTATTCATACTATTCATACATACAGCCAGCATCAGTCAAATTTTCAAATTCAAGATAATTCTCTGAAGTTTTCAATACATAAATAAATAACTGAATGAATGAATAAAAAAATAAAATTAAAATAAATTGCATGGCCTCTAGTGCTTGACGATGGAGCAACACTCCACCCTGTGGCCTGAACAAGTACAGGAGTTTAGAAAGCACACAAAAAAAATTCATGTATTTTAAGGGACATCCTGTATTGTAATAAAAAATTGCCTGTTCCATATTAGATCAATACTGGATGCCTTTGATCCCGAATTTTGTGTTGGATAACTTGCCCACATGTCAGGACAATGTGGACATTAGCTTGAAGTGGGAGTCTGACTGTCAGCATCATCATGGAGCAGCAGAGAGTGAGCTGACAGTGCTGCTTGCTTGCTGAAGACAGAGGCCGAGGGGACCTGTGTAGAAAAAAAAAATGTATGTTAGGGGTCATAGTATGGTGATGGTATGTGTGTGATGCCTGGACAAAATGCCATTCATGGACATAAGAGATTACTGTATATAGTCAGACTACCTCTGCTGTCTAGACTAACTGCAGACTAGCAATGGCATTTAGAAAATGAACTCACTGTAGTACTTTGACTATGGGTTCTTTCTAGTAAGAAGTCTAAAAAAAAAAAAACATAATCAGTATTAAATGTGCTATAGCCATGGCAGTTGGCAGGTCCCAAGTCCCTAGGGTGCTGTTTTGAAAAGAAAAGAAGAATAGAGGGCCCTGAACAAAGCAACTTTAGTGAAAGAGTTTACACATAATCAGTCACCGATACAAAATGAAAGTAAGTCTCTGTCTGCATGCTCAAATCTTTTCTATTTGTGTCACAGAAGGATTCTTCTAATGTGCTTCGACTCCGAGCATATTAAAAGCATGTTACACAAACAGATTGCTTTTCCTGACACTGAATCCAGCCACCAAACGTTTATGGTGCCTTCTCACCATGCCATTCAACAGCTCATACATCGAGCATAGTGTAGTCAGACATTTTCTTTTTTTCGATATGTAGTTTGTAGGCATTTTTCGATTTTCTCCCCAAACCCCCTGTGTCCTGGCATAGCATGTACATGTGGTGGCATGCTCACCTCATGCACTATGGGATGTTCCGCTCTACCAGTCACTCTGTTACTGCCAGCTCCTGCCACCAGACCTCCATCCAGTGGTGGCGGGACTATGAATGGGTGACTCTCCCTCCTGGGAGAGGAGAGCCAGTGCTCTATCCTGCTCCCATCCTTCCCCATGTGGGCACTTTTTTTTTTGTTGTTCTTCTACCCAGTCTTGTATCCAACATTTTAAGTGGGAGGGTTCCTTAGTTAAACAGACATTTAAAATTTACTAAGAAAATAGATTATTATTTGGGTCCCCATACCTGAAAAAAAAATCAATGCCAATCCACGATGTCGGCCTCGAAAGTGGAGAGGGGGAGGGGTCTAAGATAAAGATCCCTTATTTTTGAAATACAAGGTTAGCAAACTATAGCACATGCACCAAAAGGTTAGGTACAGCCCAACAGTAAAATCCAGAAGGATGTGCAATGAGCAACATTTGCCACAGGATGCAGTGCATAAACTATTGTGGATGCCAAAGCGTAGACAGAGGAAATTGATTTGAAAAACTCCTGTTACACAGCGACAATTTAAAGAGCTAGTGTACTGCCTGGAAACCGTCTGAAACTAATTCTGACTTTCAGATGTAGTCAGTTATCACTTCTCATATCTCAAGTATTTTTTCTTTTCTGTTTGCTAATTAGAGGATTTTCCACCTGGCAGTACTGGGGTGATGTGTGAGCAACACTCTGTCTGAGAAAAAAAAAGTCAGTTCTGTTTCTCCCACTACATCCAACACTGAGACCATACCGACTATGAAATCACTAGTAACCAATGAGAACCATTTCTCACTTCCAGGTTTCTCTTTCTCATGAAGCAGTAGGGACTGGCTCTCCCTGGTTAATAGTGGTGTCACAATTTCTTGCATTTTGATTGGTAGCTTGTGAGAGTCACTGATCAGGCTGCAAGGATTATGGTGCCTCAAGGTGTTTGGTCTCATTTCTGATGATGATGATGTAGTAGGAGAAACAGAACTGACTTTTTTTTACCTCCAGACAGAGTACTGCTCCGCAAATCACCCCAGTACTGCCAGTGGAAAATCTTCTAATTAAACAGAAAAGAAAAAAAATACTTAAGATGTAGGTAATACCTGACTGCATCTGAAAATTGCTATTAATCCCAAGCAGTACACTAGCTCTTTAAGCATCCTAGCACATTGCTTCTCCCAGATTTTTATTTTAGAAACAGAGATTTTTTTAATCAGAAAAAGGACTGCTTGGCCCACCCAGTCTGCCCAGATGATTCCTGCCTAGCCTGTCTCCACAGGCCTTAACTGGTCTCTGGTGACCCTCCCTCCTTCCTCCCTGCCTATTTACTAATATTCCTCTATGTCTATGCCATGTATGTTTGAAATCTCCTACTGTTGTTGCCTCCATCACCTACGCTGGCAGTCTGTTCCTTACGGTCCTCAACCTCCCCCCCACCTTCATCGCATGCTCTCTGGTCCTGATGCGCTTCCTCTTATGAAAGAGACTCCCCTCAAGCACCCTGTTCATCCCCATGAGGTACTTGTAGGTCTCTATCTTGTCCCATCTTACTCTCCTCTCTTCCATGGTGTACATGTCGCGATCCCTCAGTCTTTCCTCATAGGGCTTTGAATGGAACCCCTGCACCATTTTAGCTTCCCTACTCTGGACTGCCTCCACCCTGCCAAGGGTTGAGTAGCCTAAATGATGGCAATATCCCATGAGTGAGGGCTCACCTGAAACAAACTGGAGGCAATTTCAAGAGCAATGTGAGGAAGCATTTCTTTATGGAGTGGGTGGTGGACAAATGGAACCACCTACCACAGTGGGCTTGTTAACATTCAGATGGACAATGATTTTTTAACCATAGGTAGGAAGGTTACATGGCACTTGGAGGGCATCACTGGGGTGAGAGGAGGCTGCTGAAGACACCAGATTACCTCTGAGGTGCTGTGTAATGTCCAGACAACTTACAATCTGGCCAGTGTGAAGCTGGCAATTTGACCAAAGTAGGTACCTGTAACAATAATTTTGCAATTTTTTTCTCTGTGTCTTTGTTCTACTGTTTTTCTTTCTATTTATTCTCTATAGTCTTAGTGTAGTATTCTGTATGATATGTGTAAATATCGTGAGCTATTAAAATATTATTTTTATACTTCATATTTCTGTGACTGAGTCCTTTGAGGCAGAGATAACTGGGTTATAACTGACAAAAGCTGTGATCAATCTTTGGAGAGAAGGCTATGGCTGTCATATTTTGTTTCTAAAGTGAGGTGTTCTCAGCTGTGACAGAGGGGTGGGCCATTTGTCCTTTGGTAACAAGTGCTTGTATGGTGTGGGCAATGGTCATGATGGGATTCAAACTATAGATACCCTGAGGGAGTGTCTATGCTAAGTGGTGGCAGCTATTCAAGTACCCTTGCAGGCATCTGAAGGGTATGAAAAAGCTAATGATAACAGTGTACAGGCTGAATCTGGGAGAACCCAGCCTGTCACAGTATTAGACAGACTAAACTTAAGCAATAATGACCGAACAGTTGGTAATTTCCTGGCGATTTACAACTGGCTGGGGGGAGCACACCCAGCTGGTCATTAATCACCAGGAAATGACTGGCTGTTTGGTCTTTATTGCTGAAGTCGAGCCACAGTGTCAGTTGGGAGCTGCATCGGTCATTTCTAAGATGGTAATGACTGATCCAGTAGCTTATCAGGAGACTCGCTATGCTCATGAATATTTAATTAGACTTATAAATAATGGCAATATAACGTCTTATGATTGGTGGTGGGCGAAATTTTTATTACGTTTGCAAAATTGAGCAAAACTGCCAATTTCATAGTTTGTGCAATTTTTCTCACTATATTGCACCAACATCTGATGCAATTTTGCCAGTACTGATTTTTTATTCAAATAGTGTCATTTTCCCCCAAACTGGGTGTTTCAACAATTGTGAGTTCTTAACTATGCACAATTTCAGCGAGCACCATTTTTTCAATGACTCATTTTTTTAAACATTTGAACTGAAACTGCACATTTTAAATACACATTTCTAGTTCACAAAATTGGAGAAATTGAGTGAAACTGGCATAATTTTATGAGAAGTGCACAGAATGGATTTTATTAATGCCCAACACTACTCATGACCTACTGACCTACTTGACTTTTCTGTTCTTATTTCTACATACAAAACCTACAATCAGTGCAGAGAGCTTTAAAAAATGGACTTCTGAGCATTTGAATACCATTAAACTGTTTGCTTATTAAAACAAAATGTTTCTTTCCTTTTTTTTCATTTCAAATTGACATCGCATCCAAGGATCTTTGAAAGTTGCCCCAAAGGAGAAGCTCCAGTAGTGAGAAGAGTCCTAGCTGAAAAGATCCCTGTCTCTACAGAAATTTGCTGTTTGGTGCATATGTTTTGATCTTGATTTGGAAATGGAACTGAACAACACGACAGCCAGCTGTGGGATTGACTTCCATGCTGGAAAGCTGTTCTTCACTTCACTTCACAGTTGTATTTTTATCATTGGCCTCCCGCTGAACTGCCTGGCTCTGTGGACCATGTGCCCTCTTATCAGGAAGGGAAACATCCTGTCCATTTATTTTTTAAACCTGGTGACTGCCGGCATCATTCAGATAATGATGTTCCCTCCATGGATCACTTATCTCATGAATGGTTGTATCTGGACATTCGGCCAGCTGTCCTGTCAGATAATTTGCTTTGAGTTTCCCATGAACCAGTACAGCACTATGGCTTTTTTGAACTGCATTGCCGCTGAGTGATATGATGCCATCGTTCACCCATTCTGGTTCCATGCCCTAAGGACCAGCAAGTCTATCTGGATTATTAGCACCTGCCTTCGGGTGTTTTTGGCTATTCTCTCTGCCTTGAGATTCTCAATTAGTCAATCAGAAAGTGGTTCCAGCTTGTGCTATAAAAATTACACAGGAAAATTGTGATCTACTGTCTTCCGGCTTGGCTCCATTGCCGTGTTCTATGTTGTTCCATGTCTGTTGCTGGCCTTGGGTACCCAAGCATTTCAAAACTCTCCAAATGCTATATCAGTTGGAACCCCTGAAAGGAAAAAAATGAGTTTCCTGTTACTTATGATGGTGTTAGTATTTGCAGTGCTGTTTGGCCCTAATGCTGCTGTCACTACTTACAGATGCTTCAACATTATTATCCAGAAAAATAGCTGTAAATATGAGTCCTCAATGTTCATTTATATCTGGATCTGTTTTGAATAACAAGCTTCAATCACATCTTTGATCCCTTGTTTTACGTATTTGTTTCAACGACATCTGAGTCAGTCTCCTGGAGTCTTTGCTTACCTTGTCCCAACACATGAGAGGATTTCATTAGGAAGTGGTGGGAGCAACTAACCCCATGACACTGATGGCTGAAGCTCTGGATACCACATCTTCTTCCACGCTGGTGACCCAAGTTCTGAAGCAGACCTGGATTGCTGGGAGTCAGTTGGAGGGGAAGGGATTGAGCATCTGAGGTACTGCTCTCTTCTGCTGGAGATGGAAAGCTTGCTTGCCTGGTCTCTTACTGCCACCGGGTGGAGGTCTGGTAGTAGTGCAGATTAAGGCAGCATGGAAGGGAGGGTCTGTGTCCTGGTACTGCTTGCTGCTTTCACAGGCACTCTTCACATCAGCAGCAATGGGGAGCAGGGGGAAAAGTGGAATGGGAGCTGGGGCTTATTGACACACTGCATATCCATTCACAGATCTATACTGTCACCCGGGACCACCTGGGTCCAACCTGGATCTGTGTGTTGTAGGAGGAAGACCCTCCCACCCAACCCTACCACAGTGGAGGGGAATCCTTGGGAGTGCTTGACTGAAGGTGGGTCCAGGGGGAGCAGGTGTGGCAGGGCTGATTAACTGCCCAGATGTGTCATTGGGAGAAAAAAAAAACTAAATGGCAAAAATAAGGGATGGGGCAGTATGAGTGCCTAAGACTGGAAATGAGCTGT
The DNA here is from genome assembly GCA_016271365.2 of Neoceratodus forsteri. Lineage (NCBI taxonomy): Eukaryota > Metazoa > Chordata > Ceratodontiformes > Ceratodontidae > Neoceratodus > Neoceratodus forsteri. The sequence goes on along the minus strand of JADMNL010000022.1, from coordinate 196,066,295 downwards.
TACCAGCTCAGTACATTTTTCCTGATAAAACATTGAAATAAATAAATAAAAAGTCACGTTTTTTAAAAAAGATATGAATACTGTGGCTCACCTTATATCTAGGATTTTCTACTGATGAGATGAAACATGAAAATCTGTTCTGTGTCATTGACATTTTTCATCATTCTGGTTCTGTTTGTACTCTAATCCAGGGTCTGGTTCAATTAATAAGCCCTGTTCTGGGATCAGTGCACAACAGTGAGACAAACAACCCTAAACATCTGTTCTTAACTCTGGAGAAACTGTGCTTCCAAGAACTTAATTTAATGTAAAATATAATCACCTTGGAAACATATCTTATGAGGCAACAGACTCCAAAGGGTTTAAGGGTTAATAAAATTCCATTATGACTGGGCAGTTTTCACAGAACAATGGGAAAAGCCACTGTACACTGCACAAAACCTTTCTTGAACTTATCATTGCCGAGGATTTTGAAGGATATACCGAGATGACGGAGGAGATCAAAGCCATTACAGCAGAACTCTCTTAAGTTTAGAAGTAATTCCTTATTTAAGAACTTGGATACACAGCTGATTAAACAAACTCTGGTCAAAGCCACAACAGCAGCTAATGCATTAATGTGATAAGAGATTTATTTATTTTAAAGGTTTGACGAGGAAAGACTTACTAAGCTAGTGACAGCTCATTTTCAGATGTGTCTTGGAATAAGGGCAAATGATAACAGATACACAAATGTCATAATATAAAGTTCAAAGAAATGGAATAAACATAACAAAGATAAAGAGGACAATTATGTCTAAGAATAAATTGATAAAATAAGACACTAAGCAATAAGCTGTGGAAGTGACCAAAGAACAAAAATAGTTAACGATCAACATAAAAACTAAGGGTAATGACTAATGCTGGAGAAGAGATACAGAATTAGTGTGTGACTTAGCTATATTACTGTGATGTAAAGTCTTTCACTAGTCAGGCTACCTTCTCATTCAGCTTTCTTAAACTTTAGAACTCTCTCCCCCTAACTATTCCTTCTGCCTCTTCCAAATGTTCTCTCTCTCCTCTCTGTTCCATGACCGCACCACTACCTCCTGTGCCTGTCCTTGAATCATAGCCCTTCCACACTCCTCAGTTTATTCTCTTCCCTCTTTCTCCATGCCCATACTGCTTCCACTTGTGGCTGCCCTTCAGTCACAGCCCTTCCATGTTCCTCAATTTACCATCTTCCCCTCTTTTTCCTCCCCGCCCCTCCGCCACCTCACCAACCCTTTTCTCTCTCTCTTCTTCCTCCCTTACTTGTCTGCACTTTCCTTCTCCCCCCACATCTGTGTTCTTTCCTTCAGTGCCCTATCCCCTGGTGCCCTCATCGTTGAAAAGTTATATTGCTTGTACCCATGGAACAGATTTCAAGCTGTGTCCTTGTAAAAGTTGTGCTATAATTTTACCCAGGATGACTGTGCTCATTCACCAGAGATATTTAAGGGGGTGAATCACCACTAAGACCCCACCTACTGATGAAGACTATGGTTGAAGCGATGGGGCACCTAGTGGCTTCACTGTTTACCTGCTTACCTGTACCTACAGCCATGAAATCTGTGTTTTGCACAATAAAGGTACAGTTGCATTTCAATCCTGTGTGATTGCTTTTGTTCACAGACTTTGGACTTGACTGTGAGTGCCTGGCTACTTTTTGTAATTTCTGTTACCTGTTGGGGAGTTAACAGCTATAGCCCTGCACTGGACTCCTGTTCCACCAGTGCACACCTTTTCCTGGTTTGAGTTGCTTAGTGACTATCACCCAGAAGAAAATCTGTGAATAGGAGTCCTCCATGTTAGTATTGACCTTTAAAATAATGATGCATTATTTTTGTACAGGTGCATTTGCTTGTTGTGGTGTTGTCCACTAAAGGTGGCATTTCTTGAATACAAGCCAACATGGTACTCATGATAAGTTTATGATTATCCAACATGTACTGCCTTTCCAGTTGTGGCTGCCAGTCACACATTACATGATTTCTGAAAGACAAAAGACAAACAAAAAAAAAACAAAAAAAAAACAGAGAGGAGGGCATCCCCTCCCTCAGTTGGTAGTTTAGTAAACAGTTTCAGCTGCTCATTTATATCTGGATCTGTTTTGGAATCATGCGCCTCAGTCACACCATTGATCCCATGTTTTACATATTTATTTCTAACAATATCCAAGCTAGTCTTCAGGAGTCTTTTGCTTGCCTTGTCCCAACGCATGTGAAGATTTCATTCAGAGGTGGTGGGAGCAGCTGGCTCCGTGACAGTGTGTGTTGAGGCACTGGGTGCCACATCTTGCTCCATGCTGGTGACTCAAGTTCGAAGCGGGCCTGGAATGCTGTGGGTAAGCTGTGGGAAGGGATCTAGTGTTCAAGGTACTCGCTCTCCTCGCAGGGAGGGGAGAGCTGTTTGCCTGGCATTCACTGCCACCAGGCGGAGGCCCGTGGTAGCAGTGATAGTGCAATATGGAAGGAGGGGCTGTGTCCTGGTGATGGTATGCTGCTCCACATGTACGCTTTCCACATCAGCTGCAATGGGAATGGGTAGAAAACAGAAACAAGAGCTGGGGCTAAATGAAGCCCTGCACATCCATTGCTGCTCCACATGCATGCTTCCACATTGTCTGCAATGGGAATTGGGAGAAAATGGAATGGGACCTGGGGCTCACTGATGCCCTGCACATCCATCTGCAGACCCACACTATTGCCTGGGACCACCTTGATCAGAACTAGGTCTTTGTCTTGGGAAGGATCCATGGGCATGCCTGACCAAACGTAGGTTCCGGAGGAGGCCAGCACTAGCCTGTGAGGATGGGATATGGGCTGATACAGTAAGTACCCCAGATGTCCCATTTGGAGAAAAGACCTATACGGAAAACAGAAAGTGTGGGGGCAGTATGAGTGCCTAGGACTAGAAACAAGATGTTACCAGCTCAGTACATTTTTCCTGATAAAACTTTTGAAATAAATAAAAAGTCACTTTGTTTTATAAAACTATGAATAGAGGAATTAACATTATAGCTATGATTTGTTGCTGATTACATTGTTTTGTGTAGTTGACATATTTCCTTGTTCTGTTCTGTTTGTACTTTGATCCAGGGTCTGGTTCAACTAACTAACCCTGTTCTGGAATCAGTGTATTGTCACTATCCACTACTGTAATTTATTTATTTCAAATGTTTCACCAGGAATGACATAGTGAGCTGATAACAGCTTGTTTCCAGATGTGTCCTGGGGGGATGGGGGAGGGTAATATACAGTACATGATGTGCAAGTGGAAATACATAACGTAAGGGGCAGGGTTCCATGTCATAATAGTGATAGAGAAACAGCAATCTCTATTATGGTGAGTGTACATTGATGAAAAATAATTTTGGAGATGTACACTGGCAGTGCACAGAAAAATGGCTCCCGAGACCTACAGGACCCCTCCATGGGGAGGGCTCCCCCCCACACCTCCCTACTTATGGATTCTCAACTCCAGGGGAGTGCATGTCGGGGGTGTATGGAAAACTTGATTGGATGCATGCTGTCAGGCCGCAAAACATATCCTGCACCACGCCGGACAATAACCCGGTAGCCCATGCCTCCCAGCCAACCACCCTCCCCACGACACCAGCAATCCATCTCTGCAGCTGCTCACCACAACCCCTCCCACATGCCATCCTCCCCTGCATCTCCTCCCCCAATGGGTGCATGAGCTCGTGTATATGTGAAGTTCCTGTTGCGGTTTTTGCCAACCGCAGTATCCGGTCACCCTCCTCCCTAGGTAGCCATGATCACAGTCATTGAGATTGACTCACCGTTTTTCCAGGCACTCAATCTTGGTTGCCATGGTCACAGATTACCAAGGGGGTTGTAGTGATAAAAATAAAAATACAATAAAAATACATATAGCAAAATAAAAATAAATATTGGTGTGCAGTCACAATTTTCAGGCAGCACATTCAGGAGTACAAAAATAAAGATGAGATCAAATTCAAATTACTATACAAGTGCTATACAGTACAGGGAGCAATGTCAGAGAGTAGCAGTATTAGCACCACCCAGGCTGCTAAGGCGTAGTTAACCAAGCCAGTGCACGGGTAGGCTCAGGAGAACAATATTGCCAGATGGTTAACTGATTACAGCACAGTTAGCTCTGCAGGGGGGTAAAAGTTGTTCACTAAGAGCTACTCTTTCTTGCATGCACTGTATTTACAGTATCTATGTATAAGTCACATTTGTTTTAATCCTGTTTTTGCTCTTTCACAGGTGGTGGGGCACTTCTGATCTCCTACTGGCCAGGCCACATCTGCCTCCATGCTGCAGTTGCACAGGGGTTTTATTTATTTAATTATTTGCTGTGTAACCCCTAGGTGGCGCTATCCCAGGGCTACTACTCCCTGCCTGCTTAGCTAGTAGTAGATTAAGGAGCCTAGGTACTGAAACAGATGCTCCACCAGGGTTGTTAGTGGTCAAGCTTAACTGGGCACAGCCCTCCTGAACACTGTAACCCCTTTCCTCTAGTGGCCTGAACAATATACAAAAATCACTTTCACAATGACCCTTATTCATCATGCAATTACCACACTGTTTGCGCTACCACCAGGGCTGGATCCTCTAGCTTAACCCTGGGGCCACCCTGTAAACAAAGTTATGCACAGCAAATAGCAACAGTACAGTACTCTTGGCACAAACTGGAGCCACAGTCATGTTAAATGCAAAAAGAGTTAGATATGATTTATTCAGGGGACTTGAACAAGGGAGGGGCTTTATCAGGTTGATTGGCTTAAAGGTTAACTAAATCAGACAGTTATGCATGCACTTCAGAGTGCCTACACAGTCACACACTCTGGGTACCAGGTAGGAAAAAGGCTGGAGAAAGCCCGCATCGCAGCTGGTTGGGGCCCTATGATGGAAGAAAGCAACATGCACAGCACACACTATTTGTAATCCAGAGCCAGAGGGCTCAGTTCATGAACAAAAAGACAACAAAGCAATCAGATGACAAAACTTTAGATTTAGCTGTTGTTGCAGGGAGCTACCCTGATGTTTACTCACGATACCCAATACAGAACACAGGCAGGCCAAAATCGAGACTGCAGATTGTTGAACTGGAGTGCCAGGAGAAGCAGGGCCCACACAAATCACTGAGGCATCATTCCTGTTTGAGGCATTGAGCATGGGGCTGATCCCCACGTAGGTCTGTCGTTGATGGCTTTCTCTGTGTGGCAAGGCCCAGGCCAAATGGAGATGCAAATGGATTTAATCCGTTGAGCTGGATGCAACCTACAGCAAGCAGAACACAGTTCAGCACACAGTGGGGAACCAAATCACAACCCACTAACAGTACACAGTATATTTACATGTAAGAAATTCTACTGTACCAGGTAGATTGCTATCCGGTTGCAATTACAGAGTCTCTGCACAAACCGGGAGTTCAAAGGTGGCTGGAAATCCTGACAGGCCGATGGCATTCAGCTAATCTTCGGTCTTCTTCAAGTTAAAGCCTGGTCACAGTTCTGTGTCTTAAATCATCCTCACAATTCAGATTCAGTTCAAATAAACTTTAATTTCTCTCTCAGGGACAGCAGGCAGACAGGCAGGCCAAAACTCAGCCCTTTCATAGTTCTCCCACGTGAATCTATGCAGGATTACTGCTCAACTATCTCAAGCTGTTACTCCTTCACTTCCCAACTCAGATCTGAACTGAAACTGCAAGCAGTCTGGGACTTTCCCCAGGATCCAAAAGGTTCAGTTGGCTGATTCCTCTGTCAGTTACAACAAGGGCTCCCCATCCAGGTTCATTTAGGTGCCAAAAGCCCCAAACTACAATTTCTACAGAGTTTTGCTCCTACAAAGCCCCTGGGGACAGGCTCCATTTTAGAGACCTCAAAGGTACTGATTGGCTCATTTCAGCAATCCAAGACCAAGATGGTGGAGATAAATAGAAATGTCCATGCTGCAAAGAAGGCAGCTTAGACAAACTGCAATATTATTACTATTCCCAATAAATGATCAGCAAACAAGTACATCTTCTAACAGAGCTCCTCTGCACTAATAAAGATGGCAGAACAGAATGATTATTTGGCAGTACGGGTGGGACACGAGCATGGAAACACTCAGCCCCCTCCCCAATTAATTTTAACTGCAATCTAGGCAGCTCTTAAAGAGATAGTACACAGAGGCTATACAGGCACTCTCTGGCAAGAACATTTAAACTGCTAAAATGCAGGACACCAGCCTGGCAGAGAGCATTTAGGCAAGCTCAAGGAAGGCTTTTCAGGAGCCCCCCATTTGTAGGGGGTTACACCCTGCCCATACCATCACAATATTGAAAATGCAATACAACAAGACATTTATAATATTAGCATGCTATGGAAATAACATCTGATGCATCAGTCTGCTTAAACTTATCCCTTTACTTTACATATTCACAACACTTCACAAATATTATATCCATAATGACAATACTTATGTATGTTTCATTCATATGATACTGACTCCACTATAATTAACATACTTTAAACATTATAATATTGATTCATGTTATAACTTCTTGTACATTAAACAATGTCAAAGGGGGCCCTTCCCTATCAGCTAACTTAGGGCTGGATGGGGCAGGGGCACCATAGTGAGAAGGAAGAACAATCAACCTGGAATTGGCCATTAAGCTCAGTTTGGGTAGTAAGCTCTGAGAAATATAAACACCCTTGTGGACCACATTGAGAGGCAAGTCCACAGGCCTCCCAGGGGAATCATAGCTGAAGCGCAATACTGGCTTAACAGCTCGGCCAGTCTTGGGGGGAACAGCCACAATCTCTGTACTTTCAGCACTAACTTTGGAGCTTTTGTCATTCTTGAGGGGTGCTTCTGCATGGATGGGAATGTCCAAACTGGGAGCACCGTCAGCTCCTTGCTCTGTAGGCTCTGTTTCCACAACATGTGGCTCATTTAGAGAAGGTTCTGGCACAATTAGGCTTTGTGGCACTAAAGGGGGGTTGTTAGTACTCTCATATTGTTGTTCAAGTTCTGGTGTGTCATCAGAGAAACTGAGACCATCAGCCTCTTGTTCGGGCAAGTCACACATTTCCACTAAACACAGGGACTCTGCAGCCTCAGATGTGATACTTTGCACTTCACTTTCAGGGAGCATTGGCTCCAAGGATGAAGCTGGGGGGGGTTAGGCAGTCCAGAAGGCCCAGCTTCCTCCCCACGATTCTGCATAGGATTTCCATGAAACAACTGACTCAGTTCAGAGAAGGGATAATAGGCATTTCCATAGTCACTTTCATCAGCGTGGACTGACAGTCACTATCATTCTGTGCCTGCTGCAGGGAAACCTTAAATCTGTAACTACTGAGTAGGTTGACTGTCTCTTTTTTGCAGCAGTACGAGTCACCAGCCAAGGGAGGCAATGTCTGCTGGCTCAGCTTCAATGATAAGTTGGCTGATAGGCAGCAAGTGGTTATTGTGCATGGTTTTGACAGTTCTGAAGTTATTCTCTGGGCATACCTTGTACACTGGTAGATCATCCAATTTTCCAACTATTACATGAGGAAGATGGAGCCACCAATCAGCAATTTTGTGCTTGTCATGTAGTCCCAAATTGCGTAACAACACACGGTCTCCGGGCAGTAGCTCTTGAGCCTTTACTTTCTTATCATTCCTCTCTTTGTTGGCCAGATTCCTCTTGGCAGCCATTGTCTGAGCCAGTTGATATGCATGGTTCACTTGAGTTTTTAGTTTCCTGTACATACTTCAGGTAGTTTTCTGCTCTGACCCCATGTGGAGAGACCCCAAAGCAGACATCAACTGGCTGTCGGGCCTCTCTCACGAACATGAGGCAGTAGGGGGAGAACCCAGTAGCATCATTTTTGGTGCAATTGTATGCATGTACCAAGGTGCTAATCTGCTGGCTCCACTTATGCTTGTATTTTGATGGAGGGTGCCCAGCATGTCTAGAAGGGTGCAGTTAAAATGTTCTGGTTGAGGGTCCCCTGCAGGTGATAAGGGGTGATTCTTGACTTCCGCATCCCCCCCCCCACAGAGCGAGCATTTCTTTGATAAGCCTACTTTCAAAGTCTCTGCCTTGGTCAGAGTGGATCCTCTGGGGGGCACCATAATGGACGAAGAATTTTTCCACTAGCACCTTGGCCACGGCAGAGGCTTTTTGATCTTTAGTTGGAAAAGTTTGTGCATACTGTGTGAAATGATCCGTAACCACTATCACATTGCCAATATTCCGTTGATCAGGTTCTAAATACAAAAAATCTATGCAGACCAGTTCCATAGGGGTGCTGGTAGTGATACTGACAAGAGGGGCAGCCCTCTGAGGCAGGGCTTTTTTTTGCAGGCAATGACTACAGGCCTTTATATGGTGCTCAACATTGGCCTCCATCTTGGGCCAGTAGAATTGAGATCGTACCAGGTCGCACGTCTTTTCAATACCGAGGTGCTCCATGCGGATTGTGGAGGAACCTCAGTACACAAGTGTTTAAAGGCCATGGGGAGGATTAATTGTTGCTTGTCTACTTGACCACTATGATCCACTCTCTCTGTATAACAACTGATTGAGTAACTTCAACCTGGGGCCTTCTTTAAATAATAGGGCATTGAGCCCAATGAATACTGTCATTGTCAAGTTGAGGTAGTGCACTAATATCTAGAGCAGAGAAATGGCAATAGGAAGCCAGTATGCAGGTATCAGGAAGGTCCAAGCAATCTACTAGACAGTCCACTGTGTCTGCAGACATCTGTTCATTTCTGTCAAACTTTTAGCACAATGCTCGGATGTCAGGTTCAGACAGCCTGACCCAATCACTCTTGGAAGTGGGCCTTCTTGACAGGGCATCAACATCAATATGGTTCAGTCCCAGTCTGTATTCGACAACATAATCTTAGGTCGAGAAGGCAGAGAGCCACCAGAGCCCAGTGGCGTCTAACTTAGCTGAAGTCTGAAGATAGGGCAATGAGTTATGCCGGGTTCACCAATATCTTTGCCCCATAGAGGTACTCATGAAACTGGATCAATGATGGCCTATTTTAGGGCAAGGAACTCCAGCTTGTGCACAGGATAGTTTTGCTCGATGGGGTCAAACTCCTTCTGGTGAAAGCTCCAGTCTCAAACCATCCTCATGGTCTTGATACAGCACAGCTCCTAGGCCCTGCAGACTAGCATCTGAATGCAGCAATAGGGCTTTGTAGGGTCAGCCTAGGCAAGGATGGGAGCATGGGTGAGCTGGTATATGATTTTGTGAAAGGCTGCTTCACATTCAGGTGTCCAGTGGGGCCCAAAGGTTCACCGTGCAGAAGCACACTTTCTCTGGTTCTTTGACAGCCCCTTTCTTGTATTTACAGTTGGTAGGGGGGTAACCCTGGGTAAGACTCAGGAGTGGGTGAATCACCTTTGAATAGTATTTTATGAACCTGCAGTAGTAGCCACAGAACCCCAGAAAATGTTGTAGTTCTTTCAAGTTATGGGGCTGGGGCCAAGTAGTCAGTGACTCAACCTTACTGGGATTGGTCTCTATCCCTTCTGCAGATACTGTGTGCCCCACATACTTCATGGAGGTTTGAAAAAACTGGCACTTGTCGATGGACAGCTTGAGGCCAAAGTCTTCCAATCGGTCCAGCACTTTAAACAGTCAGGTCTCATCCTCCTCTAATGTGTGTCTGAACATAATGACATCATCTAGGTACACTAGACATTCCTGCAAGTTCATATCTTCCACCGCACATTCCATCAGTCGCTGAAAGGTGGCCGAAGCACCCAAAATCCTCTGTGGCATTCTCAGGAATTCATAGAACCTCAAAGGACAGATGAAGGGTGTTTTCTCATGGTCCTCCAGGGCCATCGGAATCTGATAATATTCACTGCGAAGATCCAATACCGAGAACCATTTGCTCCCATTCAAGCAATCCAGGGCATCTTGTATACGGGGCATGTTGAACTGATCTGGGATGGTCCTCTGGTTCAGGGTTCAATAATCAACACACATCCTCATGGACCCATTCTTCTTATGCACAACCACAATGGGAGAGGCATATGGGCTCCTCAATTCTTGTATCACGCCAGCAGCGAGCATTTTCTGCAGGTGTCTCCAAACATCATATATGTCCGCTGAGGTGAGGCATCGGGATCTCTCTTGAAATGGATGGTCATCATGCAGGCATATGTGATACTCTGCACCCTGGACACACCCCATGTCCCATTTCTTTAATGAAAACACTTGGTCTGTCTGGGTGAATTTCTTGCTAATTCTAATCTTCCATTCAGCTGGCAACGGGGAATCACCAAAGTCAAATAAGTCCGGTGTCACTCTCTCCTTCTCACTGGAGCACTTGTTACTGGGTAATACTGTAGCGTCTGCACAGTGTACTGTAGCTAGAGTGCACCCTCTGTTCAAGCAGATCTCCCAATTTGACACATTCTGAATCTGGACCATAACTTGTCATGCTATAGGCGTGTAAGGGCAGGCAAAATGCTGGACTTAACCAATAATCCTTCTGACAACTTTCCATCATCTGGTGCATACAACATTAATATTTTATTCTTTACTTCTTTTCCAATGTGAACCTCTCCATGAATGGTGTACTGAGCATTGGGAGGTAGTACCAGAGAATCAGGAACTTTCTTCCACACTATCCCCACCAGCTCATCTCCATCTACTTCGATAGTCCGTTTTTTCAGATCAATTCATAGCCTCTCTTTATCAGGGCTGGGATTCTCAGTGCCCGCCCTGTCCATTTCTCTTGTTTCTCTTGACACAACTGCGCTAGTCTTCTAAACATGTGGTGTTAGTTCCAGCGAGCAAGGGAATCCCATCATACAATCCGTGGGAGGGCACACCAGGCAAGGGTGTCTACTTGTTCATCTACACCAGTTACAGTCGCAGGGAAAGACAACCAGAGAGGACATATCCTAGGTAGGGATAAGACCTGTCACTCAGGCTCCACACGTGCAAATCTTCCAGAGATTGTAATGGCACATCAGATAAGTGTTTACCATACCAGTCCTGGAATACAATGGTCACTTGTGACCACAGCCCGAGCAAGGAAACCATTGACAGTCACAGAAGTCTCCATTAAAGGGCCTACTATTCTGGACCAGTCTGGAGAGGCAGTAGCAGAGGCCTGAATAGATGATTTAGCCACAAAATAATTTGAGTTAGGATTCCTAAATCCTGCACTGCGGTCATGGTCTCACTTTCCAAAGCTCCCCTTGAAGTCTGTATACAACTTTATCTAGGTCTTTTGGGGAGTGGCATTCTCTCTTCATGTGTCCATCCTTCCCACAATCATGGCAAAATATGGTTTCTGGGGACTGGTTTTGCCAAGACATCAAATTGGGAGCTGAGGCAGGGGTACTACCAACAGAAAACCTTGGTTCCACCTCTGTCTGCGGTGTGGCAAGCATTTGGAGACATCTCATTAGTTCTCTCACTTCCATAGTCAAGACATCAATTTTTGAGCTGCTGTCAGCAGAAGATGCCTGGGTGTGCACCCCCACCCCCATAGCAGATGCAGTCAGATAAGGATCGGGGCCTGTACTCCCAGGAGTGGCCTTCATAAAGAGACTGTTTTTGTTTCTCTGAACTCCCTCAGCAGTTCATCCCATGGTGGAACATCCATAGCAGTCCTTCTCTTGCTGGGCCCCCCGGGGCTGACATTTAGTTCTCAGATTCTGTCATGTGATTGCAGTGATTGCAGGCCATCAGCAACTGACCCCGTGCCTGGAGCGGGGGTTGCAGCAGCTATGACTGTGCAGGGCTCCGAAAAGCCTTCCTCATCCTCAACTTCCTGTACCTCCTTCATCAACACATGGAAGGGCAAGGGACCAGATTTCCTTTGATGCAGTTGCAATTTGAGCAACACCCAGCTAGAGTGCCATGCAAAGCAGAGAATATGATCCAGTCTTACCCAGTCCACTTCACTAGATGCCCAACCTCCTTTCCAAAAATGGTTTGTAGGATTCTCTAATCGATCCATGTAGGCAGATAACAATTCCCTGGCTGTTGTCTAATATCTTTAAGTTTCCATTTCAAGGCCTCAACACTAGTGGTGCCCCAAACACATTTTCAATGCACTCTTGGGCTTTGGGATCAGGGTCAGAGGACCTCAGGAGTGAAAAGTATGTAGGGCGGGTCTCTTGAGGCTTTCTCCCAGGAGGGCCCTTTTTTCAGCCTCTGAGGATTGCCAGTCTTGTACCTCAAGAGTAGTAGAGTCTATCCAGGTCTCCAGGTTGACTTCCCATTAGGAGTAGGGTGGATGCCAGAGAATACCTTGAGCTAAGTGTGAAGGACATGACTACTTGCTGGCTCAGTGGCAGGTATAGAAGTTGGTGAAGAACAGGTGCTGGGGCAGGTGTGGACAATAGGAGGTGACACTCTCAGGTGGCAGGAATAATTTTTAACTCCTCCACAGTGTTGCCCTCCTCCAGTAACAACTTGGCAAACTTCTCCTCAAAAGACTCAGATAAGGTGGGGGATCATCCTCTAAGGGATCCTTGCTATCTTTGATTATCACCCTCCAGGCAGCTGGGAACCTTTCTGGAGTGATAGTCTGGGGCACCTTTGAACTGTCCAGGGGTTTGCTACACTCCCCCAATGCCATGAGAGTTTGGTCAGTTAAATCAGCCCGTTGACCTACCACTACAGCTTTTCCCAAACATTCAACTTTAGAAAGTTCCCCTACAACAGTGTCCTTACTAATGCCCATAGGTATATCCATTATTAGCAAAACATTATGGGGGTCAATTTCTTGCCCCGTACACCACCCCACCAACTGGCGCACAGCCACTTCTGTTGGGGTAGCCATTTATGTTTGACAATAATTCATAATTTTGGCACTAGAAGACACAAAATCCCAGCGGTGCGCCTCCAAGATGTAACTACTAGATGGCGCTATCCCAAGGGGGACTACCCCTGCCTGCTTGGCTAGTAGCAGGTTAAGGGTCCTGGGTACTGAAACGGGTGCCTTCACCCAGAGGTCAGGGTTGTTAGTGGTCAAGCTAACCTGGGCACAGCCCTCCAGGACACTGTAACCCCCACCCTTTCCCTTCTAGTTGCCTGAACTAGTTGTCTTTCCCATTAAGTTGCCTGAATAATATACAATAATCACTTTCACAATGACTCAGGTGCCTCCACCTGGAGTTCAGGGTTGTTAGTGGTCAAGCTAACATGGGCCTAGCCCTCCAGGACCCTGTAACCCCCCCTTTCCTTTCCAGTGGACTGAACAATATACAATAATCACTTTCACAATGACCCTTATTCACCATGTAATTACCCACACTGTTTGCACTTACCACCAGTGCTGATTCCTCTAGCTCGACCCTGGGGACCACCTGTAAAACAAGGTTATGCACAGCAAATAGCAACAGTACAGTACTCTTGGCACAAACTGGAACACAGTCAGGTTAAATGCAAAAAGAGTTAGATGTGATTTATTCAGGGGACTTGAACAAGGGAGGGGCATAATCAGGTTAATTTCCTTAAAGGCTAAATTAATCAGACAGTTATGCTTGCACTTCAGAGTCCCTACTCATCACACACACTCTGGGTACCCAGGTAGGAAAAAGATGGGCTAGCCAGGACCGCTGCCCAGGATGGACGGCTTTGCAGCTCGTTGAGGCCTGTGATGGAAGAAAGCAACATGCGCAACACACAGTATTTGTAATCCAGAGCTGGAGAGCTCAGTTTGTGAAGGAAAAGACAACAAAGCAATAAGATGACAACACTTTAGATTTAGCTGTTGTTGCAGGGAGCTACTCTGATGTTTACTCACGATACCCAATACACAGGACACAGGCAGGACGAAACTGAGACCTCAGGTTGTTGAGCTGGAGTGCCAGGAGAAGCAGGGCCCACACGAATCACCGAGGCATCATTCCTGTTCAACGCGTTGAGCATAGGGCTGATCCCAGGGCAGGTCTCTAGCTGATGGCTTTCTCTGTGTAGCGGGTAGTCTGGCTGGGCCAGTGTGGCAAGGCCCAGGCCAAATGGAGATGCAAACGGATTTAGTCCGTTGGAGCTGGTGCAGCCTCCAGCAAGCAGAACACAGGTCAGCACACAGTAGGGAAACAAATCATGACCCACTAACAGCACATTTACATGTAAGAAATTCTACTGTACCAGGCAGACTGCTATCTGGTCACAATTACAGAGTCTTTGCACAAACTGGGAGTTCAAAGGTGGCTGGAAATCCTGACAGGCCGATCGCATTCAGCTAATCTTCAGTCTTCTTCGGGTTAAAGCCTGGTCACAGTTCTGTGTCTTAAATCATCCTCATAATTCAGATTCAGTCTGGATAAACTTCAATTTCCCTCTCAGAGACAGCAAGTAGACAGGCAGACCAAAACTCAGCCCTTTCACAGTTCTCCCACATGAATCTATGCAGGATTACTGCTTGACTATCTCGAGCTGTCACTCCTTCACTTCCCAACTCAGATCTGAACTGAAACTGCAAGCAGTCTGGGACTTTCCCCAGGATCCAAAAGGTTCAGTTGGCTGATTCATTTGTCAGTCACAACAAGGGCTCCCCCTCCAGGTTCATTTAGGCACCAAAAGCCCAAAACTACAATTCCTACAGAATTTTGCTCCCATAAAGCCCCTGGGGACAGGCTCCATTTTAGAGTCCTCAAAGGTACTGATTGGCCCATTTCAGCATTCCAGAACCAGGATGGGGGAGATGATGTCCATGCTGCAAAGAAGGCAGGTTAGACAAATTGCAATATTATTACTATTGTAATAAATGATCAGCAAACAAGTACATCTTCTAACAAAGCTCCTCTGTGCTAATAACGATGGCAGAACGGAGCGATTATTTGGCAGCCTGGGTGGGACTCGAGCATGGAAACACTCAGCCCCCTCCCAGATTAATTATAACTGCAATCTAGGCATCTCTTAAAGAGACAGTAAATGGATGCTATACAGGCTCTCTCTGGCAATAATGTTTAAACTGCTGAAATGTAGGACACCAGCCTGGCCGTGAGCATTTAGGCAAGCTCAAGGCAGACTTTCGGAACCCCCATTTGTATGGGGGGTTACAGTGTCTTGGATAAACACCATTGAGCTAGAAGCTCTTTCACAAAGGTTTCACATCATAAACAGGCACAATGTACAGTAAAATACAACAATCCATGATACAGGGTAAGTGCCAACTAGTTGAGGGGGTTGTAATAAATGACAAATACATACAGACCTACAAGAAACTTGCTGGCATACAAGATACAGTAAAATACAATCAGTGATACAGAGTTTCTGCAAACAAATTAATAGACAAAAAATATATACAGCATGTAGCTCGGTAACAGTCAAATATTGACTTTGTTAGCCAGGAGAGTAAGCAGAAAGAATAGGGAGGCAATAAGGAACTGTAGTTAAATGGGGAGAGGAGGGGTGGGGAGTGAGATGGGTGGTTTACAGGAGAGGGGAAGAAATTAGGGTCGAGTAAGGTAGGCATAGTGAAGAAAGAGAGAGAGTGGGGGTATTGGAAAGCAGGTAAAATCAGGTAAAGAGGCATGGGGATGGGTGGGGAGAGGAACTCAGGTGAGTGCTGTGTTTAGAAATGGCAGTTACAGCGGCTAAAACAGGATACTGTAGATGCGGAAGAAGTTTTTTTAAATGGTCCTAATTTTTGTTCATCAGTTATAATAGGTGGGAGATTATTTCTGTATCCCCCTTCCCCAGGTCGTGCCTGAAAATTGGCAGAATTTGTCTAGTGCACTTACCCGGTCAACAAAAACTAAATAAATAATAACTCTCATTCGGTGCAGGTTGGTAGCTGGACCAAGTAGGTTTTGTAAGGTTGTTGGGGATAAACAAAGGCAGTTTTTTTCCTTGTGTCACAGCCCTGGTATTTAATTTGTCCCTTAGTGTCACCTCCCTTCCCTATGAGGATGTCAGCACAAAGACAGATGATGCGTGCAAAAAATGACAATTACGTACTTACCGTAATTCTTGATCTTTCTGCATATCTTCCCCATTCATCACTGCTGGGTTCTGGCTGGAGGATCAGAATCCAGCAGGAGCTTTTTTTAAAACATTTTTGTAAAGGGGAGGATCCAATGTCAAGACGGCGCCACACTCCAGGCCAACGCACTGCTTGGCGCATGTGGGTTGGCCAGTAACTGATACCGACTCCTCCTCAGTCCCAGTTCTGCATGCCAGAGAGTAGTTAGGTAGAAGACAGAAGATGGGGAAAGGGAGCCTGAGCCTGAGGGATAGGAAAAGGAAAGGAAAGGATATAAAAACCAAGAAAGGAATAATGCCAGGCAAGAGGACAGAATAGAAGAAGCCTAGGGGTCTGGGACAGGGGGCCCCAACCACTGGGCAAACAAAGGAGGAATAGAGTAAGGGAGGGGGAAAGAAAGTAGAACAGAGGGAAGAGAGGAGAAGGGAGACACAGCACCTCACTCACAGGGGTGCAGAGGACTGCCTGAGGACTGAAGAATGATACCTCTGCTTTTAAGCCATTTTTCTTCTCTCCAAGAAGGGATTGGAGAAGAAACCCTCCAATTTAGGCTTATCCAGAGGGATATGGCTGGCTTGAAATGCCCAGAAATAGAGGTAAAATAGGGCACCCATTCCAATGAGTCCTCCCTGAGTCCAAGAAGAGTAGCAGGCTAGTGTCTCCATCTCTTGTCTTGTGAATATCCTGAAGTGGGAACAGAAGCTACCCTGAGGCAGAGTCCTCCTGACAAAAATAAGCCTCCCAAGAGGTTTTAGAGAGCATCACCTCTGAAGGAGGAGAGACGATGCCAGGGAGGATTATTTTTGAGGGCATGATTGTGATACCCCAAAGGGAACCTGCAAGGAGAGACCACTTAAGCAGCGGGTAGAAAGGAGGGAAGATATCGCCAGGGCCCTACCTACACTGCCCTAAAGAGAATACCCAGCATTTTAGATTAATTCAGAAGGCAGACTCAAGGATAGTTTGGACCAAATGGAGGAGGATCTCATCAGGATGGCAAGGAGACCCTGGTGAACTCTAATAAAGAGGGCTGCCTCCCTGCTTGTCTTCCTCAAGACACCCCCGACATCCCCAATAGAGGAGCAGAGCCAAGAGGTACCAGGAGAAGGACCACAAGGGTCACAATTTGGAGAAAAACAAATGGGGGAGAGATCGCCCAGAGACTGAGGCCCAGGACGGGAAGGAGGGTGGGAAGCAGAGATGAATGGTGAAGATACAAAGAAATATCAAGAATTATGGCAAGTAAGTGATTTTCATATCTTATCTGTGTCAATCTTCACTGTTCATCACTGTTGCGAGATTACCAAGCCTCCAGAAGGGAACCTGGAACCTCTCTGAGGGATGGAAGTCTCTCATCCTCCTGTGGGGGAGATACTGGAGGGGGGAATCCAACTCAGGCCTAATTAGACCTGAGATTTGTCTGGATGAGGTGGGGTTCTCCCCTGGCCAGGGGAAGGAAGTTGCCCCTGAAGTTCCCACCTCACACTGTGGGAAAAAAGGTGGATTTCCCGAAAGAGGAGGCAGTCACCCTTCGCCGGGACACAGGTGATAACTGGGATAGATGAAGCCATGCCATGCACCTTATGCAGATTGCTATCCCCGCCAGCCTACATGCCATCTTATTGGTGTCATACAATGTCCTTGCTTGGTGCCTCGCAAGCTCCAGGCCCACTGCGGAGAGGGTAATGGCTTGTCTGATCACCTCTGAATCAGGCAAAGATACTACTAAGGACCATAAGTGCCTATAATAGGCAGCATGATGGGCCTGATGAGCTGAAAGAGATAGAGACGTGCTGAAGAAAACACTCACCTCCCTCAAAAGTCAAACTCAGCAGAGTCTGTCTCCTGGGGTCGGTCATGTCTCGGTCGTCTATGCCCAAAAGGAGTATCTAGGAGCATCACAGCCAAAGGAGGGTGAGCTAAGATTCCTGGAGACCCTAGTGGTGCTCAGTAGCTGTGCTGGCAGTCCCCTCGGGGCTGGAGAGGGGGCTGAAGGACTTCTCCAGGCATGGTACGACACCTCCCTGAAGGGGGAGGGCCAGGAGGGAACCACCAGGTTGGTCACACTGCGCTCGCCTAACAAGGCACGTGCTGCCCACACAGGATTGCAACTTCCTAGTCAGAAAATGTGGAACTAATCAACCAACCTCGAAAGGAAGCACTGATAACTGGACAGGTCAGCAGCTGGGAATAGGTGGATGGAGGGATCCTCTCCCTCAAGTAAGAAAGATGAGGAATCCGATGAGTCCAAAGAGTCAGGCACTGACTGCACAGTAGAATGGTGGAACACCTCTTCGTCCATGGACCTATAATAAGAAGGGGAATAGGGCAGCCATGGATCTGAACTGTTTTCTCCAGGTCACAGGGTCCCATACGATCAGAATGGCCTGGGAGAGATGAGAGAGGAGGGTTGACAGAGATAGATGGGCAAACACATCCATGGAGGGTGACCTCTGCCAGGGCTGGGGACCAAACAGGTGAACTTAAAGCTTGAGAAGCTCTGTTGGTCAAGGTAGTCAAAGACTGTTCAACTGGATTGAAATAGTCAGGACTGAGCCCTAAAAGAGAATCCTCCCTACAAGGTGACCAGTGCCGCATGAGCCAAGAAGGGCAGACCCTAGCCTCTAAAGATGAGATTTCCTCCTGGGGAGACTTCAGGGGAAAAGACAGGATTGGCACTGCAACTCCTACCCAAACTCCTGCGGGCTACAAGGGAGGGATGCTGCCCCTGATTCTGTCCCCTCAACCCCTCAAACTCAGAGAGGAACCTTCCTCAGAGTCAACCTAAAACTCAATCACAGCAGTAGACTCCTAAGAGATAGCTTCGATGTTAGAGCACCCTCCTGCTCCAGACCCCCTAGCCAACCAAGAAATAGGCCCTGCCACCTCCAGCACTGGAAGACTGGTCGGGACCACTGACACCGGTGCCAGTAGCAACTGCCAAATCTGAAAGGGGGCTGAACTAGAGTCATTGTGCTGAACAAAGAGGAGTCAGAGGACTCAGAAGAATCTGGGAGACAGTCCGGGTCTGCCTCCGAATCATCACCCTCCCCTAAGGAGGCACGGACCCAGACCACACCATGAACTCCTCCACTTCCAGCACTGCGAGGCAGCCCGGAGCTGTCCATGGTGCCATCACAATCCCTGGCACTGCTCACAGCACTGGGATCAGAGATATCACTGAGAACTGGCTCCGTACCACCCATGGTGCTGACTCGATCTATGGCACCGCAAATGGCACCGGTATCCAAGGTGGCACTGACAGGCAGTGTCAAGGAAACTGCTGGGCTGGGCCGAAACATTCAAACACCTTAAGGGCATTAGCAATGTGAAAGACTCTAACATGTTTCAATATAAGAAAAATAGCAGAACAAGAGGACACAGCATGAGATTAGAGAGAGGCCGATTAAGGGGTAATGTGAGGTAGTTATTTTTCACAGAAAGGGTGGTGGATGCATGGAATGGCCTACCTCAGGAAGTGGTGGATATGAATACAGTGCAGGGCTTCAGACAGGCATGGGAGAGGCATAAGGGAGCAATACAGATGAGTACGAATAGATAGGCCATTGACAGAGCAAAGGCTGATGGCACATTTATAAGGGAGAAAAAGAAATGGGCATAATGGATGGACCTTGCGGTCCTTATCTGCCATCAGCTTCAACTTCTGTAAGATCATGCCTTGCCAGGAAACAGAAACATTGACTTTTTGGCAGAAAAGAACTGGTAGGCTTATCTAGTCTGCTCTATGTTTCCCCTGCCTAATAATACACTTTGGACCCAGTTTGGTTGGTGATGTCCCTTCCTCCTCCCTCTCCTCCACTTATGCCCATGTGCCTCTCACATGCATGTTTGAAGCTCCCTGCTCTCTTTGCCCCCACCACCTCTTCTGGCAATCTGTTCTAGGCATTCACTACCCTTTCTGGGAAGAAGTATTTCTTCACATCCCTCTTAAACTCCCTCCCACGCTCCATAGCATGCCCCTGTATTGTGGTGCTCCTTGACTGAAAGAGACTCCCCTCTTGCAGCTTGTTGCCCCCCATGAGGTACTTATAGGTCTCAGTCATGTCCCCATCTGCTCTCCTCTGCTCCAGAGAGTACATGCTGAGCTTTTGCAGCTTCTCCTTGTATGGTTTCTCGTGCAACCTCATCTGCAACAGGATCAATACACAATGTGGTGTGGAAAGGATGAGAAGGGACTTGGCAAAGTTGCCGGAATGGTCAAATGTGCAGCAGCTTAGATTCAACGCAAAAAAGTGAAAAGTAATGCACCTGGGAAAAAAAACCCAGGGAAAGAGTACACAGTGGGGGGTGAGATACTGACAACAACCAAAATGGAAAGGGACCTGGAAGTAGTTGTATCAGATGACCTAAAGATGGGCAAGCAATGTGAGAAGGCAGTGAGGAGGGCTGGGGGATATTGGGATGCATGGGATCTCTGACCAAGTTGGACACTCTCTTTAATTCCTTCTGCTGCTTTGCTCTCGGCTCCCCTTCCCGCTCCCACCACTGTGAACCCTATGGCTCTCTAATCTTCCTTCCACTATTTCACAGACGCATCTCATACTGTGCCAAACTAACCTCCAAATTCTGATTCAGAGTGCTCCACTCCTATCTCTCATCCTCTCTCTCCACTCCACCTCCCCCCACCCACTCTCTCAGATCAAATTACGCCTGCACTTTGATAGTTCCTAGCCGTTCCATCCTCATTGGTCAGACTGGTTTCGCAAAACCCTAAAATCTGGAATTTCCACCCCCCTGAAATATGACACTCCTCCTCCAACTACTCTCCTACCACTGCGCTACACAATTACCTCTCCCTCAGTTGTTCCTGCTTTAACTCTTCTTAATACCTATCTATAGTTTCTGTCATCCTAGCCTAAACCCCCCCCCCCAAGCAGAATTCATAACATCCTGAAGGGGAAATCAGGAAATGGCTACCCCTTCTTCTTATGTTCATTTCTTGCCTCTCCCCCTCTCTTCTCCACCTACCCTTCTGGGTCACACGTGTGCACAACCTACCACATCCTTTTTACTCCAATAGCACTTATATACTACCTCAAGCCTGCTCTTGATACACTATAATGGTTCTGTTGCATTATTACTGTTTTGTACATTTATATGTTCTTTTGTATGATTTTGGACATGTATTGTAATTTACCCAATGTTCCATTACTGTTTATTGTACAATACCTTGTGTTCCAACTGTTGCATAATCTTACAATGTTGTATTGTTTGTACTACTCACATACTATTGTAACTGATCATCCTTCACAATCCTATGTAACCCCTCCCCCAGGTCACACCGTGAGATGAGCAACTTGTTGTTCAGTGTGCCCTCCTGGTGAAACATTTCAATAAATAAAAATAGGAGAGGCATCACCAGTAGAAAACAGGAAGTTATTATCCTCTGTATAGACAGTTGGTGAGACCCCATCTGGGGTACTGCATGCAGTTCTGGAGACCCCATCTCTGCAAAGACATAGACAGGGTGGAGGCTGTCCAGAGAAGGGCAACCAAAATGGTGCAGGGTCTGCACCAGAAGACATACAAAGAAAGATTAAAAAAGCTTAATATGTATACCCTCAAGGAAAGGAGGGAGAAGGGGGACATGATAGAAACTTTCAAATACCTCACAAAGTCCAAGAGGGTAGCATCTTTCAGAAAAAGAGAAGTGCAAGAACAAGGGGGCACAATTTGAAGATAGAAGGGGGATGGCTCAGAGGTAATGTAAGGAAGTATTTTTTCACAGAGAGGGTTGCAGATGCATGGAACAGCCTTCCTGAGGAGGTTGTGGAGTCAAAAACAGTGGAGGAAATAAAGAATGCATGGGACAGACATAAAGCAATTCTAGTGGGGATTAGGAAGAAGTAGGCTGTTGGTTAACTAGGATCTGCAGCTTATTCATTAGGTAGGGGAAATGGGCAGACTAGGTGGACCAAGGGTCCTTATCTGCCATCAAATTCTATGTTTCTATGTTTCAACCCCCTGCACCATTTTCGTAGCCCTTCTCTGGACATCTTCCACCTTGTCAATGTCCTTTCAGAGCTGTGGCCTCCAGAACTGAAACCAGTACTCTGTACTCAGGTGGGATCTCACCAGTGACCGATACAGCAGCAACACCTCCTTCTCCTAACACAGACACATAGAAGCTGATGGCAGAAACAGACCCAAGGCCCATCCAGTCTGCCCATTTTTTCTGCCTTATGAATGTGCCATAGGCCTGTACTCTGTCAATGGCCTGTGTATTCATACTCATTGGTATTGCTTTCTTATGCTTATCCCATGCCTGTTTGAATCCCTGCACTGTATTCATATCCACCACTTCCTGAAGTTGGCCACTGCATGCGTCCACCACCCTTTCTGTGAAAAAGAACTTCATCACATTATCCCTTAATTGGCCTCCCTCTAATCTCATGCTGTGTCCTCCAGTTCTGCTGTTTTAATGTTGGCTCACTCTTGCACGCCAGCCAACATATTGCATTAGTGAATCCAGATGCGCAGTCACTGTGGGCGAATGCAGGGCACGCATTAGTAGGTGCGTCCTTCATTCCCCAATAAAGCAGCTGCATGCGCTGACACCAGCAACATATAAACTGGCCACCGATCTAAGGAAAGGTCTGTTGCAATGAGAGCCAAGCTCGTCATGCAGCAGCGTGCCTTTCCTGGTGGAGCAGATGAATAAACATGGCAGCATTGATTGCCGCCACGCAGAGTGCCGGCTTCAGGGGTGCCCAATCCCTCTGTCGGTATGCCTCAACCCACTTCATTTGCTGACTGGGGAGCCCACTCCCTGTCGGCATAATGCAAGCCCCACCTCCCATTTAAAGTGAGTGCCGAGGTGGTGCCCAATCCCCCTCGGTATCATATCCACCCATCCCAGTTTAGATCGCCAATGAAGGAGTCCACTCCCCATCGACATAATGCATCCCGATTTGTTGTGTGCTGATGGGGGTGCCCAATCCTTCATCGGCTACAGAACTCTTCCAAAAAAAACACATTCAGGTGGCATGTAGGAAGCCCACCCCAGTGTGCCAAATGCCCCTGTAAAAGGAAAACCATCACGCAATGTTTTTTTTTTTTAAACCTGCATAGCAGAAAACGGTCTCTCGTTGACTCTGGTGGCCTCCCCCAACCTGCACCCACCATCTGACCATGCTGCATCCCCCTCCACCCCATACTTACCTCCGGAGCATGGCGCAATGATCTTCGATGGACCGGGAGCACGTCTGCACTCTTCAAAGCCGACTGTGAACTGAAGAAATGCTTATAAGCTGTATAATGACATAAATAGGGGGTTTTCAACTTTGGTGCATATCTTGGGCATTTTGGGGAATTTTGGCACCAAATTTTCAACATGGGGTTATTGGGACCCCTCCTCATGAATTCAGTCACTGTCATGGCGTTATTCGGTCTCAAAAAGTAATCTTGCAATCACTGCGTGGAATCACCTTTTGGGACCAATTAATGAGACAACAGTGCCACTGTTAATGAGAGGGGCTCTCAAAAAGCCTATTTTGCAAATTTGGTGAAAAAAATCCAAAAAATGGCTGTTTTACGAGCGTGCATTGAGCAGTTTCCCTGCATGCTCATAACTTCATGCATTTGTAATATTTTCACTCCAGATTGTCAAAATTGGCATTTTTCTACACCTCCTTATGAACAGTATAGCTGTCATTTTAAATATCTGGGCTAAAATGTAGTTTTGCACGTCCGGCGCAGAATAGCATGGTTGCTGTGCGAAATCAGTTTTCAGGACAGTTTGAGAAAATGATGGTGACATTGTTCATGAGCAGAGGTCCTAAAATGACTATGTTGAAAGTTTGGTGCATAAAGTCCATAAAATGACTGTATTACAAGCGTGCGTTGTGCAGTTTCCACACACCCTTGTAACTTCGTAAATTTGCAATATTTTGATGCCAGATTTTCAACACTGGCATTTTTTCACACCTCCTTATGAACAGTATAGCTGTCATTTTTTACATCCTGCCCCAAATGTGTTTTCACACCTGTGGCGCACAATGGCGTAGTCGCTGTGGGAAATCAACTTTTGTGACAAATTAACAAAATCACAGCACCACTGTTCATGAGGGGAGCTCCCAAAATGCCTATGTTGAAAATGTGGTTAAATAAATCCCAAAAATAATTGGGTTACGGATGTGTGTTGCGCAGTTTCTATGCATGCTCATGACTTCACCAATTTTTCATATTTTCACTCCAGATTTTCAACGTTGCCAATTTTTTACACCTTCTCATGAACAATACAGCTGTCATTTTTCACATCCTGCCCAAAATGTCTTTTCATTCCTGTGTCGCCAAATGGCATAGCCACTGTGCAAAACCACCTTTCAGCTAACAAACTGATAGTGCTGCTCTTCATGAGGTGGGGTCACAAAAAGCCAATGTTTAAAATTTGGAGTGAAAATACCAACAAACGCCTACAATGTTAGGGTTTCCAACTGTAACACCCCACCCTGTAGAGACTGACAGACATCAGGGGTGTGACTTGGGATCACTGACTGCAATGCTCACACCATTCCACCCACCCCACCCCCACCCTGCAGCCAGTGACAACCACCAAGGTGTGCCTTGGAGTGTTCGACCCTAAAGTTCACCCATTCTCCTATGCTGCACCCATCTCAGTGTATTTCCTTATGGAATGGTGGTAAGTATAAGGCCAAAGCACACCACAACACGTGTCAGTGTTTACAGGGTAGGGTGAGGTAAAATGGCATGAGCATTATAGCTGATGACCCAAAGGCACACCACAATGCCTGTCAGTCTCTGCAGGGTGGGGGTGGGGTTGGCATCAGTTCAGTACTTCACTGCCATTCCTATTATGCATCTCTAACTCCTGTACTACCAATGCCAATGCCAGCGAGACAACATTCAGCATTGACAAATGCTTGTTCTTGTATTGAAACTTGTTAGACTCTTTCACCTTGTTAATGCACTTAAGATGTTTGAATGTTTCAATCATATCATCTCTCTCCCTCCTTTG
Source organism: Neoceratodus forsteri (assembly GCA_016271365.2). Classification (NCBI taxonomy): domain Eukaryota; kingdom Metazoa; phylum Chordata; order Ceratodontiformes; family Ceratodontidae; genus Neoceratodus; species Neoceratodus forsteri. Next base: position 196,041,323 of record JADMNL010000022.1, on the reverse strand, counting down.
CTCTAGGGTATACATGTTAAGCTCCATTAATCTGTCCTCATATGCTTCTGATGCAGTGTCTGCACCATTTTAGTTGTCCTTCTCTGGAATGCCTCCATTTTGTTAATGTCCTTGTGCACAAGCGACCCCCAGGTGCATGGCCTTGCAGTTTTTAGCTGCCAGGGGGTACCAGTGTCCTCCCCTCCTCACACTACGGCTACCATAAGGCCATCTGTGCACCCACAGGCAGTGATAGCAGAGTGGGGTGTTGCTTTCATCCCTGTTTGGAGGAGGAGGGTATCCACTGGGATGCTTGGGTCCCATCTTCCACCCGGCTGTCCCCGACTTGTTCCTGAATCCAGGTTACCGACGTTGCAAGTGGCAGCACCAACACTGTACTAACGGGTTGGCTATGATGAGTCACGTTTGTAGTGCTGTATCAGCAATATACACTCCTCAGCAGAAGGTGGACCTAAATGCTCCATAGACTCCTCCCACAAGAAAAAAGATCCATGGGAGGTGAGCATTCTCTATGACTGGAACAGTCTCCCTGGGCCCTGAACACATTTCTGTATATATAGAATAATGCATAAGGAGAGAGCATAACAGCAATTTTATGCACACCTGAGTTGTGGGATGTCACATAAATGCTGAGGAGAATCCCGAGGGGTTTATCAAAGCAACACACAGAGGGTGTGTGTGCAAGTAAGGATTAGCCCACGACAGGCGTGGGTCAACAGAAATTAATCCACAGCTGGGGGTTGGACCACAAGGCATGAGGGTTAATTCACTTGTAGCATGGGGAAGAAAGGGTTCAGCATTCTTTTATATGTTTCTCTTCTCCATGTAACATTGCGTAAAGTTATTTAAGTGTAAAATTACAAAGGTTCCGGAGGATATTAAGGTTCCTACCATGGGAAGAGAAAGGGTGCACCTGACTGGTGAAACTACATGCTGGAACAGGCTGATTTGTTTTTTAATATTGTGAGGGCAATGGTGGAATTACTGATTACATGCAGATATGATCAACATTTCAGAATATGTACTCAGTTTGGTTGACTTACTTTTGTGAACAGTGGAATCATCTCCTTTTTTTTTCCTGTGTTTGCTGTTTGGGATTTGACTGCTGTGCATTATGGGAAATGCATAAATTTAAGTGAAACTTCTGGTAGTTGTTCCTGCAATACCCAGCCAGCCAACAGATGGTTGTCAAACAATGCTAGCAGTACAGCACTGCTTTACACCCATTTTTTGATAAATTTCCAAATGTACTGAATTGAGCCAATCTGAAAAAAAAAACTTTCATAAATCAAGTAAAAAAAAAAAAAAGCTGGCCCGGTGGTGCTGAGGGTTGAGGAGTTGGGCCTTAACGCCCATGTGCCATGCCAGTGACCCTGAGCTGGGGAGCAAGCCGGTGCTGGAGAGTCGCGGGGAAGGGAGTTGGGTTGAGCTTCCAGGACAGCTCTCCTCTCCCTGGGAGGGATCCGGGGTCTTCCCGGCACTTTAAAGACCCCAGGTGGAGACCGGGGGTACTACAAGTGTGGGAATAGGAATCAAGGATGAGCATGGCAGGCATCTATAGGCAGCAGACGGCTGATGCCATTGCACGCCGAGCTCAGGGGCACACAAAAAGAGGAAAAACCCTTGCGCCTGAATAGGCGATTGCTCCTCTCCGGGCCACCACCACGCATCATCACCGGACCTTGCCTCTGCCTCTCTCCCCTCCTCCTACCTGAATAGCACTAGATTGAAGATAGGGCGCTGGTAGGAGTGGTGGCCCTGCCCCAGGGGGCTCAGAGCTGGGGAGTTCCTTAGTTCAGAGGGTGAAGGAGGGGTAGCATACCCTCTGAGGAGGCAGGGGATTAGGTCAAGCATAGAGCGCCGGTGAGAAGAGGAAGCCTGAGAGAGTTCCAAGACGTAAGGAGAATAAATGGATTTGAAAAAAAAAAAACATTACATTTGTGTAAAAGTAATTTTAAAGTGCAAAATTACACATTTTCCATGAGGATATTAAAGTTCCTACAATGTGCAAGAGAAAGGGGACTGCACCTGACTGAAGAAATTACATGCTGAGCAGGCTGATTATTTTTTTATATTGTGAGTGCAACAGTGAACAGTCATTGAATTAATGATTACATGCGGATGTGATCAACATTTCAGAATATGTGTTCATTTTGGATGACTTACAACTTCTTTGTTCCTGCAATTCCCAGCTGGTCAACAGATAGCTGTCAAACAATACTAGCAGCACAGCAGTTTTACATCCATTTTTTGCACAATTTCTGAATGTACTGAATTGAACAGGGAAAGGAAGGGTGAAAAAATTGTGAGTCATGCAGTCAGCTTGAATAAAATATGCTGCTAACTCTGCTAAGTCAGAGAAATAAGACACTTCTGTGATATGTGCAACTGTTGTGGTACTTTGAGGAAAATGAAAAGTGTTCACTACTGGTACTGCAGCTATGTACTACAGTGTCAAGTGTCCTCACAGCACATGAGATGTTGCTTAATCCCCAATAAGGGCACACCCTGGAGTGGGTTATTGCACTTATAACATGGGCTATATGTGGACAGAAACAAGCTAAAAGTACTGGAATAACAGCAAAAAAAATGTTGGAACTATTTTGTATTCTTCCACAACTTTTGGCCTTAGTACCACAAAATATCTGTGTTCTGCCACAGAAAACATAGTACTGGAAACAGAAGTTTGTGTGTGTGGTCCACACAATTGAATCAAGGAGCAGCCTGCACTTAGCTTCTTAACAGTACTGTGCAACAGACTGCTCTTTCTCCAGCTGTCAGGCACATTTTCTGTGGGAAAGGAACACAGCACTGGCTGTGTATGTGTCTGTCACTGCCTATGTCTTGTGTTGCACTGTAACAGACAAAATGGCACGATGAGTATATTGACAAATGAGTGGAGAACCACTGCACAAGGGGCATCATGGCTTCCCTGCTAAACCTCTTCTCAATTACTGAGCATGATGTATCTTGCCTGATGTGCCACTCAATTGCTCACCTTTTAATGCTCCAGCTCTGACTGCCTCTTGCAGCATCTCTGTCTCTTGCTCTGTACCTCTTCTCTGTGTTGCACCAACAGGGAAAGTGTCTCAGACACATGTCCTGTTTTCTCCGGTTGACTTCCAAGACACAATGCTTGAATTATTTCAGCCACCGTGCATTTGATTGGCACGACGACATATTGAAGAACTGGATGACTGCCTGCAGCGGGGCGGGGGATCAATAAGCAAACAAGTCTGGGCAAGCGGGCAACTCAATTGACAGGAGGGCGACAACACAAGCAGATCATGTGCACAACACAAATTAGCACTCTGCGTGCATTCTGTTACCAGCATACGGCTCTCCTCCGAGCATGGGGAGACGCATCACTTGCCTTGGGGAGGTCGCTGATTGCTATACGACTATGACACTGTTCAGACTCGGCGGGTGGGCAGACTCACGATTATGCTACTGATCCCAGTACTTTGCTACATATTCACTACTCTATTTAATTCATCCGTTTTATGGTTCACTGTACTTTTGCTCATACAGACTTCTGTTTCTGCTACTGAGCAGTTTATGGTGTGACTGTCAGTGTCCTCTAGGTGGGTGGGTGGTTACACTTGCTAAGGTGGATTTCAGTATGGCTACTGCTGAAATTTTTTACCTAAGCTTGAAATTAGTTCAGTATGCTGTCTCTCATTTTTTTTGGGTGCCTTTTTACCACTTGCAGCTACTGTTCGTATATTAGTAATTAATGAATGGTCACATGATTACTGTTGACCAATTGTTTTGCTTATATATAGGTACAAATGATATAATTGAGAATTAATCAATGGTCACCTGACGCTCTTGGACCAATCCTGCACAACCCTGAAAAAAGGTTCAGTGCTCTTTTTATATGTTTCTCTTCCCCATGTTACATTTGCATAAAAGTTATTTTAAAGTGCAAAATTACAAAGGTTCCAGGAGGATATTAAGGTTCTTACCATGGGCAAGAGAAAGGGGGTTGCACCTGACTCGTGAAACTACATGCTGAAACAGGCTGATTTGTTTTTTTAATATTGTGACGGCAACAATGAAATTTATTTTATTTATTTAAGAACATAGGAATTACAACCCTTTCAGTCATAGATTCATTTCCAAAGTCTCCACGTCAGGTACTGAGTACAAACAATAACAATAACAGAGAATGACAGCTGAATACAGATAATGATAGTTGCATACAGTAGGTGTCATATGACAGCTGAATACAGAGTATGATAGTTGAATACAGATTATGATAGTTGGGTGCAGTAAGATGTCATACAAGTGTGTAGGATACATATGCGAAAGGTATTAGCCTATACAGGTGGTAGCAAGGTGGAGGTTGATCGGGTGTGGTAACAGTCTGATAACCGGGTGCTGCCTCCAGCAAGGCATTGTCAGGCATTACAGGGTAGATTCATAAGGGTACAGTCAGATATCAGGGTGCAGCCTCCAGGGAGGCATTCCTATCTCAGATAAAAGCTATGTAGCTAAGTGTTAGACAGAGGGCCCGTGAGCTACAGAAGTGGAGGCCTTGTCATTGGGCCATAGATGACCTCTAGTGATTCAGCAGTGCCTGGGATTAGGCTTAACGGTCACACTGGCAATTGCGAGAAGACAAAATGTGGGTTTTCAGAGTTTCCTTAAAGAGGCCAAGTCTGGATATTGCCGTGATAGCAGAGGGGGAGGTCATTATACCAGGTGGGGACTCTGAAAGGGAAGGATCTTTGGGCTAGTGTGGTCCTAACCCTGGGTACCTTCCAGACATTCTTGGTAGCTGTGTGTGTTGCCATGGAGAGGGTATCTGACTGAAGTGAGGCAGTTACCCCAGCGGGGGTCAAACACAGGTGGATTTTTTTGGTAAGGAGGCATGTCTGATATTGTAGCCTTTCTTCTAGAGTGAGAACATTGGTGAGTGCATAGAGGGTGCAGATATGTGTATGTTTGTCTGCACCAGAGAGGAGCTGGCATGCTTTATTGATTGCCATCTGGATTTGGTGAAGTGCAGTGGGGTCCGAAGCAGTATGTATTGTAAGCCCATAGTCAACAAGTGACAGTACCAAGGATGTGACTGCCAGGTGGTGGGCTTCTGATGGTAGACAGTCTTTATGCCAGTATAAGAGGCCAATACGGGCATTGGTGGCAGATGAGAGAACTTTGATGTGCTCATGGAATGAGAGGGTGGTGTCAAAGGTTACGCCCAAGTATTTATAGGTTTGGACCTGTTTCAGAGGGAGGAGAGAAGTGGAGAGGAATTTCAGTTGGCATCCCTTTGCTCTGTTTTGGCAGTGTGCAAATAGCATGGCTTTAGTTTTTTTAATTTTGACAACTAATATGTGGTCAGCAAACCAGTTTTCAATCTATTTGAAGGAGTCTTGTAGGGAAAGCTGAAGAGTAGCAGGGTCAGGGCGGGAGGTGTATAAAACTGCATCGTCCGCATACAGGAGGACATTCCTGGGGCAGAAGTTGGATTTGAACAGTGTGTTCAGATAAATGCTGAAAAGCAGAGGACTCAGGATGGAGCCCTGAGGGACCCCAGAGCACACTGGCAGTGTGGTAGACAGGGTGTTGTTGATTTTAACACACTGGGATCTAGTAGCGAGATAGTTGCAGAACCAGGAGAGGGGATGTTGAGAAACCCCAATGTGTTGGAGTGTGTTTAATAGGAGGGGGTGGGAGACCATGTCAAAGGCATTAGAGAGGTCAATGAACATGGCACCAGCAAGGTGCCCTTTATCCAGTGCAGTGTGAAGAGAGTTAGAGAATTCTGTATGGGCGGTAACGGTGCTGTGACCTGTTCTGAAGCCATGTTGTTCCCTGCATAGTAAGTTGTGAGTGAGGAGGTATTCAGGGGGTTGGTCAGCCAGGATTTTTTCAAGGGCTTTAGAAAGTGAGGGAAGAATTGAGATGGGTCGGTAGTTGTTTGTGGAGGTGCAGTCACCACTTTTTAGTATAGGGGATATTACTGCCATTTTTCAGGTGGTCAGGAATTGCCCCAGGCACAGGGAGCAGTTCAGAAGGTCCATAAGTGGGGAGAGGATGGAGTTAAGTACCAGGTGAATGATCTGCATGTCGAATGAATCTCTACAGTAGTTAGAGACACCGAGGGCTTTGGCTAGATAAGCTATAGCTTCTGTCCGGGTGATGACTCTGAGATAGAAGGGGAGGTACTGGAGGTCAGGTGCTGGGGTGGGTTGTGTGGGGTCAAAGAACTTACTTGGAAGTACTGTGCTAAGACCAGAAAAGGTGGAGTTGAGGCAGCTGGCAATGCACAGTGGGTCAGTGGAAACGGTACCATTGATGTTGAGTTGGGAAGGGGGGTGCATCATTTCCCATTATGGTCTTTAATGTTGTCACAGAATTTGTATGAGCTTCCCCAGAGGGTGGCTCTATAGTGTTCCGCTTTGGCCTTGCATATTTCCCAAATGCACTTGTTGTGGGCGGCGTTGTATGCCTGCCTCTCCACCTGCAAGCTAGAGGCTGTGGCGTGGTGCTAGAGGTTATCTCTTAACTTGAGCTGTTGCAGCACGGCGAGGGTGATCCAAGGTGCATTTTCAGTTCTTGGAGGTCATTTTTGTGAGAGGGGCAAAAGCAACACAGGCTTTGTTGAAGGTGTGGGTGAAATAGTTCAGGGCATCATGTATGCTCAGGGCCTGAGTAATTGGGAACCAGTCACAATCTGACAGATGCTGCCTGAGCTTGGTGAGACTGCCAGGCTGCAAGCAGCAACAGGAGGTGATGATGAGCAGAGGTTTGGGCAGCTGACAAGACCAGGAGAAAAGGATTGGGAAGTTGTCATTCAAGGAGTTAGGGAGTCCCAATAAGTCAGTGACTCGATGAGGATGGTTTGTATGCAGGATGTCTAGCAGGGTGTGGGTTCCATTTTAGGGGTTTGTCCTTGTGGGTTGAGATACTAATTGGGACAGATCTAGGGCCACAAAGGTGTCCTTGGCATGTGCTGCTGAGCTAGCTAGCCAATTTATATTGAGGTCCCCGACTAGTATTTGTTCCACCTTGTTGGGGTGGAGACTAGTGAGGTAGTTTGAGAGTGACTGAGTAGCAGCTGATTGGTTTCTAGGAGGGATATAGGCAAATTTAAGAATTAGCAGGGCTCTGTTCAGGTCCAGGGTGAGTTTAATCGAGCGGGCTGGTTCAATGTGGGAACAGGCATGGTTTGGCAAGGCAGTGTGTCGTGCACATAAAAGGCACATCCAGCACCTCACTTACCTTTTCTATCTTCCCTGAGGAGGGAGAAACCAGGGAGAAAGACAAAGGAGTCTGGGGTCTTTTTGGAAAGCCAGGTGTCCTAAGTGCCAGGACGTCAGGTTGGTGCTGCACCAGCCAGCATTGCAGGGGTGCATTTTTTTTGGGGGGGAAAAACTACAAATATTCATTGAGGCTATACATAGCCCCGGGGGTGACTGTGGCTGGTTGTGAGCTACTGGGCCTGGGTTGGGGTGGATGTTGCCTGACATTAGTAGCAGCAGGGAGATTATCTTAAGGAGGGCTTTAAGTTGCTGATTTTTAGCTGGGTAGTGGTGCTTGGAGGGCTTAGAGGGGAGTGAGCAGGGGATGGGCATGTAGATGAGGGCTGGGATGGCCAGGTGGAGAGGAGGGCAGGTTGGCTGATAAGAGTGTAGTGCCAAGGGGGGGGCTGGTGGGGGCATAGGGGGTTGACAGAGCGAATGAGGGGTGCGAGGGGGCAGGGTGTGTTTCTAGCATTGAGAGTGGGTGCATGATGAATGGGACAAAGGGTTCTTGGTACTGCATAACAAGTAGTGACAACAGCAGTATCATGGTTAGTTTGTGAGGGTTGGTGTGGCTAGTCAACATATTAGGGAGGGAGACAGCCAAGTACAAGTTTAAAGGGAGCATACAAACACTCTTCATTGTGGTGGTCTTTGTGGTGCAGTAGTAGGGTGACAGCCTTTAATGCAGGAGAAACTGGGTTTAAAACCTTGGGGAAGGGGCACCACATAAAATGCCTTGTGGCACCTGTGGAAAATACAGGTTACATGCAGATGTGATCAAAATATGTGCTTATTTTGGCTGATTTACTTTTGTGAACTGTGGAATCATCTCCGTTTTTCTCCTCTGTTTGCTGTTTGGGATTTGGCTGCTGTGCATTATGGGAAATGCATACATTTAAATGAAACTTCTGGTAGTTGTTCCTGCAATACCCAGCTGGCCAACAGATGGCTGGCAAACAATGTTAGCAGCGCAGCACAGCTTTACACCCTTTTTTTGATCAATTTCCAAATGTACTGAATTGAGCCAATCTGAAAAAAAAACCTCATAAATCAAGTAAAATAAAAACATTACGTTTGTGTAAAAGTAATTTTAAAGTGCAAAATTACAAAGGTTTCATGAGGATATTAATGTTCCTACAATGTGCAAGAGAAAGGGGGTTGTACCTAACTGGAGAAACTACATGGTGAACAGGCTGATTTTTTTTTTTAATATTGTGAGTGCAATGGTGAACAGTCAATTAATTACTGATTGCGTGTGGATGTGATTAACATTTTCCAGCAGTTTTACACCCATTTTTTGAACAATTTCCTAATGTACTTGAGCACAGAAAGGAAGGGTGAAAAAATAGTAAGTCATGCAGTCAGGTTGAAAAAAAATATGCTGCTAACTCTGCTAAGTCAGAGAAATAAGACACTTCTGTGATGTGTGCAGCTGTTGTGGTAACTTGAGGAAAATGAAAAGTGTTCACTACTGGTACTGCAGCTGTGTACCACAGTAGGGACAGGAAACAGACATGGGGAAGACAAAGTGTGTGCATTATACCATTGACTAATTATCCAGCAACTGTAGATTACCTGAGAATTAATCAACAGTCACCTGATGCTGTTGGAGCAGCCCTGTGCAACCCTTTCTCTTTCCCATATTACAATTTGAGTTGACACTCCTCCCAATGTGTTGTTCCATGTAACTGCTTGGGATTATTGTTTTGCTAGCCATTGCACTGGTAATAAAGTAGCCAAACAAAACTCTGTATCTGTTGTATTTTTCCTGTCATGTTTACAAGTAGACACTGCAAATAGTGTAATTTAACAAGCACATTCTTGGAAATAGGTTTATTTTGTGCAAAAACTGAATTTCATTTTTATTTGGGGAAAACCAAGTGTCTTATGGACTGACCTGGGCAGTGAACAGCAAGAAAATGGGAACAGAATGAGAACAGCAGTCAAGTGTAAAACACAGATTAGAGTGCTGAAAAGCAGCACAGTTATGTGAACTAAGCTAGAAACTCTTGTTTAAAATATCCAAACATGTCCAAAAAAGTAGAAATTATGCTGATTACTAGAAGACAGGTGCTGCTCAGAAATATTGTTGTCATGGAGATATGCAAATGAGGAGCACAGTTCTGAATGCAGCAAGGTTTCTAAGGCAGAGAGGGTATGCTGTCGCTATAGTGACAATTTTACCATGACTGACATTACAACAACAGTGTTAGGCCACTGTAATGTTGACATGGGACCCCAGCACTGCTTTCTGGTGGTCTTGCACCCCCTCCCCAAATCAACTCTAACTTGGAGTTGATTATAACAGTTACAGAGGATGCGGGGGGCAGAACCCCCAGCATGGGAGGTTGAGGGGCTAAAGGCCCCCAAAGAAAACACAGTCTGAAGTGACTCCCTTTATGCTGACCACAAAATTGGTCAATATATAGGTGGGTGTCGTTGTAGAGTCGGTCAACAATGAATTTGTCAACTAACTGTCATGGGTCCGGCACAGAGAGGGCATTTTAGTTAGAGCTTCTTAGGGACTGTTTCTGAATTCTCTTTTGGACAGCAAGTGACTGAAATGATTTTTTGAGGTGAGTTTACAGAAGAAAAAAAAAAGAGAGACTGACAACTGAAAATGGTTTCAGTTCATTTTAATAAGAGATTCCCAGCCCTTATGGGGTTTGTCACACAGCTGAGGGAGTGCGAGCTGTGCAGCAGAGAAGCTGGCATGTGTTCCACATTATAACCTGCAGCTTATGACAGTGAATTATAACTAGCTTCTCCAATGCAAAAAGCAGTACCCAGTTATTAGATATAGATGAAGTACTGGGTGACTGTGAATTACAAGGTTCTTATTCAGAGGAAGGGTTCTGATGATGTTATAAACCACAAGGTTGAAAGCCAAATGGTTTACGTCAACAGATCTCTAAGAGAATGACACCCTTGTAATTCTTTGTTGTTACCAGTTTTGATATTATATATATAACCAATCCAACAGAAAATTGCATTAGTTTGTTCAGATCTCTCATGCAAGTAAGACAAAAAATGATGTCTCCAGCGGTCCCACTGGATGTGCAATGTAGACAATAGGTGCCCCCTTTATACCCAGGAGGAGGAGGAGGAGCTGGGAGGTGGTGGTTGTGGTGGGGAAGGGGTTAGGAGAAAAGATTGAGGACTTGAGGTAGAAACTTTCTTCGAGACATAGAAACATGGTTTCCTTATACCTCTCTGAATGCCACCCTTTTTCCCTCACTACTTTGACCACCTCCTGAGGGAACCATAAAAGTCACATTTTCCTTCTACTTTTGCTTCCTTCCTTCGCACAGAGGTTGGTTACCTTAATATCAGTTCTTATTTTTCCCCCGCTGTTCCTTTACCCTTCCCTGGCAGTCATGCCCATGGGGCTGTTTCTGAAGGCAGTCTCCCGTTTCTTTGTAATCCACCCTCCTAAAGTCCAGGACCTTTGTCCTCATAAGGTTTTTCTCTGTTCCCATCTTAATGGGACACATAGCAGTGTCAGTGTCTCGGCAGGCTGCACACTCACCTCTGAGGCTGGAAGATCTGAAGGCTGTGGGTTCTATCCCCACATCAGGTGCTTGGGTTAAATCCCAGTACTGACACTGCAGTGCAGCATGAGGGGGTACTGCACTCCTGAGGTACTATCTTTCAGATGAGACATTAAACTGAGGTCCCATTGAGGTCAGCGCATGATGGCTGTCTGAGCAGATGCATCTTCTGCTGCTCCTATTTCTCCACCCAATGTAACTTACTAAATCCACTAACCTGCAATATCAGGCAGTAACCCTGGCATGTCGTGGTCAACAGAAATCAGTCCACACCTCGTTGGAAAACAGGATAACTGCTATGGAGGCAGAATGAAGGATTCTCTACCCCCACCATACTCCTCCACCTATGCTGACCAGAGACAAATCCGTGAAACGCTCCAAAGCACAATCTTCTGGGATAGTCAGTACCATGACTCTCCAGGCTGATCTCACTGAGGAAAAGTACCTGGAAGGCCTATCTCCACTCAAGGCCACATTGGACATGCTTGTTTTGGACATCCAAACAATGAGGTCCTTACTAGACATCCTCACCCACCTTACTGGTGATAATGAAGCTTGAATTTCTTCGTTGGATGACTGGCAGGCCCAAAATGACCCAGACATGGCTCAACTGCATCAGAGTAAAATCCATGGAATCCAAGCTGGAGGCCTTAGAGTGGAGGTCCCGCAGGAATAACTTGGTTATTTTGGGGCTACTAGAGAGTGAAGAAGGGCCAGCACCAGTACCATTTGTGCAGAAGTTTTGTGAAAAGATTGCTAGCCCTTCTCCAAGTGGCTCCGCATATATTGTGGAGCGAGTCCACAGGTCACTTCATCCTGCCCCTGCCCCAGGATCTCCCCCAAGACCTCTAATCTTTCGCTTCTTAAATTTTTTAGATAAGCAGCATATTTTGGGAAAAGTGACAGAGAGATACATGAGCTGCAGTGGAAAGGACACCAGATCAGAATCACCCAGGATCTCCTGAAGTCAGTATGGCAACAGCGAGCAGAGCTGCATCCTATTGTTGCAAACTTATTGTGGCAGGTGTTAAATACCAGATGGAATATCCTGCAACACTCAAGTCCAGCATAGGGATACGTGGCATAGTTCTGAAAATTTTGACCAAGCCATCAATATGTTAAAATCTCTGTATCCAGACCTATTCGAGTGAATGGAATAACATGTGCACTGTCAGGATTGTCCTATTTTGTATTGTGAGTACTGTATCTTTTGCAGTTTTCTTTCTTTTTTGCTTTGCTTCAGGCAAACTGTTTGGGAGATCCCAGAGCTTTGGGACTGATGGGTCGACTGAAGCATTTCTCTAGAAACTACTGGTACCCAGCATGTGTTGTCTGCCTGGAGATGACCTACAGGGTGGCTTTCAATTTTGGATTTATTTCGTTAGTAAGTCTGGAACCCCATCTAGTAGCGAACTGCAAGAATGGCATATGACAATGGTGATCTGCACTGGATTTGCTTTATTTCTGGCATGGACAAAATACATATTATTTTCAGGCCTGTAACTCTTATTTATTTATTTATTTAAATTTTGGTAACCGGGTAAGCCCACTGAGACCAGAGATCCCTTTTTCAGGGGCGACCTGGGATTAGTTACAATGAGGCAATGGTTACATGCAATGGACAAGATACATTTTTATACAATAGACAAGATACATTTGTTAGGATTATTACATACAAGAGTGACAGTAATTATGGTTGACAATACTGCTAGTACATTAGGCACTATACTTTGAAGTAGCAAGGGTCATAGTAAATACATACATTGAAATAAGCAAGGGACGCAGTGGTCATGGTTGAGACCTGCATGGGAAGGGGGGAAGAGGGGGTCTAACGATTGCAGCCACAGAGGCTGAGTTCAAGGAGATATACTTTGAGGCCTGACTTGAAGCCTTGGAGAGAAGGTCTATTGACCAGATTAGCAGGGAGAGTGTTCCATAAGTGAGGTGCAGCATATTTAAAGGAATGCTTGCCTGGGTTGGTGCGGACCTGTGGGATGTCCAGGGGTCAACCAACTGAGGATCTCATATCATGGCAGTGTATTCTTGTGTTGAGCAGGCCACACAAGTGGGGAGGAGGGCCAGTGGTGGTAAACTTGTAGGTCAGGCAGATAGGGGAGTATGTTAATTTGTTCCATAGGGTGGGTCAGTGGAGGTCTGCAAGGACCTCACAGTGATGCCACCGGGGGGGGTCATTGATGGCAAAGCGAGCCACTCTATGGTAGTGCATGGTGAGTTTATGTAGCTCCTCTTCTCTGAGGAACTGAAGGAGGAGGGGTCCATAGAGAAGGATAGGAGCAGGGTACTTGCTTGTGCTTTCATGAAAGCCTCACCAGAAAGAAGTGTCCCAGGCAGTAGAGGGTCTGGTCCTCTGGTGTATGGTCTTAGTTAGGGAGTCAATGTGATGCTTATAGGACAGCTCCTGGTCAAGGAGGATCCCCCAGGTATTTGATCCTATCGAGAACCTCGACCTTCTTCCCCTGGGCTGTTCGGACTTGGAGCAGGTCACATCTATTGGTACCAAGATGTCTGATTCCAAACAAAACCACTTTGGTCTTCTCCTCATTTAGTACTAAGGAGTTACAGAAGAACCAAGCTTCAAGTGCCGAAAGGCTGGCTTGAAGCTTGGCAATGATGACACTAGGTAGTGGGTCACTGCAATAGACAACATTATTGTCCACATAGAGGATAAGTTTGCTCAGCCCACTAACCCTCTCAATGTCATTGACAAAGAGAGTGAAGAGCAGGGGGGCCCAGGATTGAGCCCTGAGGTACCCCAGAGACCACCAGGCAGGTACTAGATTGGGTTCCTTTCCAGAGAACTTTTTGGCTCCTGTTGAGCAGGCAGTTCCTGAACCAGGTGAGGGAGAGCTCATCTAGTCCAAGGAGGTGGAGTTTGGAGAGAAGAAGATTATGGTAGACCAAGTCAAAGGCTTTTGACAGGTCGATAAATAGAGCTTCTGTCTGTGAGCCCCTGTCCATAGCATCAAGGACATCAGACGTGAGCTGGATATGGGTCGTGTCTGTGCCATGGCCTTTCCTAAAGCCATGTTATATGTCATCCAGGAGAGAGTGCCTCTTAAGATAGTCTTCCAGTAGGTTATAGACCAATCTCTCCAGTACCTTCCCAAATGGACAGAGAATGGAGATAGGCCTGTAATTCCCCAGTTGGTCCCAGGGCCCTTTTTTGTGGACTGGGACTATAGTTGCTACTTTCCATTTGCTAGGAACTGCTCCCTCAAGCAGGGACCTGTTGATAAGCCAGGTGACTGGGAGGGAGATGGCATGAGCAGCAGCCTTCAGCAGCCTAGGTTCAAGCAGGTCACATCCCAGGGAGGAATCAGGATTTAATTTGAGCAGGAGTGGGAGAACCTCAGAAGGGGAGACAAGTTTCAGGTGAAATTGGGGCCAATCGTGTTCCTGCTTGGTACAGTTCAAGTGGGGAGCATCAGGTGCGATGAGGGGTGAGAGTCCATCAGAATTGGAGAAGGAGGCATTAAATGCCTCATATAAAATAGAGGGGTCATTGGAAAGGGTATTCCCAGTCAGTAAAGCTCCATCCTGGGCGTTGGGTCACCCTTGAGTAGGGGGTTTATTTGGCCCCAGAATTTCTTGGGATCCTGCAGGTGACTAGACTGGATGGTATGCAAGTGGGTAGACTTAGCCTGCTTGGAGGTTTTCTTACAGTGGTTCCTCAGTTCCCTGTACTTTTCCCAGTCAGCATTACAGCCTGAGAATTTATATAGTCCCCAGGCTCTATCCCTGAGCAGCATACTCAGTTTGAGGCTGGGGCCAAGCCATTTGTGGCACTTCACCTGAACTCTCAGTTTTTTCCACGGAGCATGAATGTTGGCCACAGACAGAAATGTATTAATGAAGTAGTCCAGGGATTCATTCAGGGTGGGGAGAGTGACAATGGGATCCCAGTCTACAGCCCGAAGGTCAGAGCAGAAGTCAGCTGCCATGAATCTGCTGAAATTCCTGGCTTTGATAATTCTGGTAGCCAGTTTGGGAGGTTTATTGGACCAGGTGTAGAAGATAGGTGAGTGGTCACTCAATGAATCTGCCATGGTCCCAGCAGTCATAATATGGTCCGGGCAAGAGAAAAGGGCCCAGTCTAGTAGGAAGTGATTGCCAGACTTGGCATTATACCTAGTCGGCAGGTCGATGATTTGAGTCAGTTTGGAGTCAAGAATGGGGTTCTTGGTATTAGAGGACCCCAGGGCAAGCCAGTTTTGATTGAAGTCCCCAAGGAGAATTGTTTCCCCCAGGGAGTGCTCAGCTAGGACATGGGTTAGAGATTCTAAGGAGGAGACAGCCACTAACCCTATATATTTTTAAAATAATATATGATTCCCTGACAGAAAGCATAGTTACAGGGTTATTTTCTTTATTTGGGCAGCACTTCTATTGGGGTGTTCCATGTTATGAAGGGCTTTTTCACTCTTAATTTCTCAGATTGGAATCAAGTCAAGACCAGTGTGTATTTTTGGATCTTAGTTTGTGTAATAGTAATATATTTTATTCAGGACTATGCCATGAAATGGATAAAACACCATTGAGCAAACTCATTTTCAAGGTGATCCAGTAACACATTCATACAGTTACCTTGCACACATTCAACATACATACCAACACATAATGCATAAGTTACAAAAAATATTTTACATGTAGTCAATAAGTACAATAATTAACATTGAGACAATAAGACCAACAAACCATGAAGCATCATTTAAAAAATCCCAGATGTTGTTAACAAACAACATAGTGCACGAATGTGACTTTAGTTATTAAACCACAACTTGATATGTTTCTTTTTATTTATTATAGAAGGGTCTCTTAATTCAATGGGAAGATGATTCCACACTGTCACACCACTGTATTTAACTGAATATCTCCCTATGTCTAATCTAATTTTAGGGATGTTAAATTCCAGACCAGCAGCAGACCTCAAACTTGATGGTATTAATCTAATTGAAAAAAGGTAATTTACATATTGGGGAAAGTTCCTTTCAGAACCCTAACCATGAATAATGAAATATGTAGGTTCTCCTTTCACTTAATCTCAGCCAATTCAACTTTTGATATATCTGACAGTGATGCATTCTGGGATGTGCATCCAGAACATAGCAAGCCAGCCTGTTATATACCGTGTCAATTAAATTCAACAAAGTTTTAGTAGCCCCAGCATAAATTAGGTCCCCATAGTCTATGATAGGAATACTAGTACTACTGATCAGCTTAAGTCTAGAATCGGTATCTAAGAGCTTTTCACCCTATGCATTGCTCCAATTTTTTTAAGGATACTCCCCACTATTGACTGAATATGTGTTTACCATTTTAAATGGCTATCTAGCCACATTTCTAAGTATTTGTAACATGACATGTATTTTAATTCTTCTCTTGCATTGGTTTTAATCTTTAAATCATAAATCTCATAATCACTAGCCCTACTAAACAAAATTGTTTGTATTTTATTTTACATTTAACTTCATGAATTGTAATTCAAAGAAATTTTGCAAGTATGTAAAAGCTACCTGTAACCTTTCTCTAATCAGATCAACAGAATTCCCACTAGTATAAATCAATGTATTGTCAGCATAAAGATGAAAGTCAACATAAAAGTAAAGGCACTAGAATCGACCCCTGGGGCACTCCAGATCTAACACATTTAAGAGAGGAATCTGATGTGCCCAGTGATACGAGCTTTTGCCTATCCAGGATATAGGAGCTGAACCAGCTTATTGCCTTAGGGGAAATGTTCAGCTAACCCAGCCTAGATAAAAGAATAACATGATTTAGTGTGTCAAAGGCTTTCGACAGGTCTATAAAAATAGCAACGGTTGAAAGCCCATGATTCAAACCATCCTCTATGTCCCCCACAACCTTAAGTAGGGCAGTCTGAG
The DNA here is from genome assembly GCA_016271365.2 of Neoceratodus forsteri. Lineage (NCBI taxonomy): Eukaryota > Metazoa > Chordata > Ceratodontiformes > Ceratodontidae > Neoceratodus > Neoceratodus forsteri. The sequence goes on along the minus strand of JADMNL010000022.1, from coordinate 196,024,613 downwards.
TGCTATGATGAACTCTAAACCTGGATTGTCCACAATTACAGTTTTTCCCAGATTCCAAAAAATGGGTAAGCTGGCAAGATACCAAATATTCAAATATCTTTGAAATCTGGGACAAAAGTGAAATTTGTCTATAATTTCCAATATCTGTTTTTACACCCGATTTATGTATAGGGATCACCTTTGGTATTTTACAATATGCTGGGAACTCAGCAGTTTGAAGAGAGGGGTTAAAGATGTATGATAATGGATCTGCATACCAAAGTAACTTTGATGGTATTCCATCAGGACCAACAGATTTTTTGTATTTAGTTTCAAAGGTTCTAACTGCACATCCTGTGCCGAAATATTCGTAAACTTGAATTTTGGATCTCCTTTTGGGAACCCAATATGTTCTTTAACAAAAAACTGTTTTTGTAAAGATGCTTGTGTTTAATGATTTCCTTTCCCCAAGTTACCAGATTCGAGGAAGAAATAATTGAAAGCTTCAGCCACTTCAAAACTGGATGACATGTACTGATTGTTAATCAAAAAGTTACCATCATATTTGGTTTTATGAGTACCCATTAACCCCGATATTATACTCCAAAAAGCTCCCTTATTAACTTTATTAGTCATAGATAATTTATTTTTAAAATATTTTGTTTAGTTTCTCTAATCTCCTTATTATATAAGTTACGTGATTGTCTGTAGGCCAGTCAATTAGATTCATTAGAGACGCTCTTAGCTTTATGCCAACATGTGTCCCTTTGCCACTTTAATTCATGTAAATTTGAGTTATACCATTTTAAATTAACTGCTTTTACTTTCCTCTTTATGATAGGCATGTGGCGATTACACACCTGTATAAATTTCTGAAAGAAGTAACTGCAGGCATCCAAGGCACTGGGGATAAGGTACAATCTATTCCAGTCAATACCTTCCACATTCAACATAAAATTAACATTATCAAACTTTCTAAAATTCCTCAAAAATAAATAAGCAGGGGTTAAACCAGACACTCTCACTTTTTTCTTAATACAAAAATAGTCTGATGATCCGAAACGGCGACTCCACTAGTTGAATAAAAAATAGGGCTGTTTGTGAAGATGAGATCTAAGGTAGAAGATTTTGAAAAATCTCGATTATGTACATGACCTTCATAAGCAGAATTGCACTGTACATCTTGTTGGAGGATCGCCATGTTAAATGTTAATGCCAATGTTGTTTCAATTTTCATGTTGGTTAGTGTTGTTCCAACTTGTTGAAATCGGGGGCAGGCATGGGAGTTTTACTCTGCAGTTGGAGGACTGTCTCATCATGGCTAGGAGTGATGTGGAGAATCAATCATCAGGACTGGGGGTTTGGGGGGTTTGTTTACTTTTAGGGATGGTTTTTAAGGGGTCATCCTGGTAACATGGCAAGGATTGTTAATTGATTGTTGGGGGGGAGGATTTTTCTTGCTATTTCTCTTGGTTATGTGCATTCTTTGGGCCAACTTCCTGAATACGTAGGATACTGCTTTGTGATATCTATATGGAACCAGGCCAGTATTATATAGGGGGATAATATGGTTATGGAGATACTTCGGGGGAGTACACAGGTATATCCAGTATAATGACCAAGCCCAACTACTGCTTGTTGCAATGCTGAATCTTAATGACATATGTCACATGGAATGTTAGAGGTGCTCGATCCAAGGGGAAGAGATACCAAATTCTTAAACATCTCCAACTACTTCTCTGTCAAATAGCCTTCCTCCAAGAAACCAATCTTAAGAGCCCAGATAGTCTGCTTTTCCATTGACAATGGGTAGGGCAAGTCTTTGCAGCCGAGGATTCTACTACCCAGCGAGGGGTGGGGATACTAATTTCTAGAAGCACTAATTTTCATACGCTTCAAAGTATTGAGGACTCACAGGATCGGTATCTGCTTCTCCGAGGGAGGCTGGACCACTCCGAAGTTCTCTTGGGATGCATATATGGCCCTATAAACACTTCTTCCAAATTCTTCTCTGCTATAGTTAATTTGTTAACCCCTTATATGCACCTCCCTTTTATTTTGACAGGGGATTGGAATGTAACTATTACATCTAATCTTGAGAGATCTGGTCATCCTCACCATAGCCCTTCCTCCCCAACATGCTCTGCATGAGCTGATGGAAATGGGAGGGCTTTATGACCCATGAAGGATTTTTCACCACCCGGATTGTAGCTACACCTTCTACTTCCCTGTTCACAAATCCTATTCCACCTGGATTACTTCCTAATAAGCAACACCTTCTCGCCAGGAGTAGTGAATGGAGAGATCACTCCTAGAGTTCTCTCAGATCACTCACCTGTTTGGTTGGAATGCTCTTTTTAGCCTAACAAAATATGTGATAAAATCTGGAAGTTAAATACCCAGCTACTGAAAGACCCTGAGGTGCTCTCTAGAATTCGGACTCTTATCACCAAATTGCTGGAGTATAACACTGGGTCATCCCTGAAATAGACAAAATATAGTGTTCCCATAAATGCATCTTGATGGGAGAATTCATTAGAATAGCCTCAACCAAAAAAAAAAAAAACAGAAGCCTCCATACATCGTCTTCTCAACCAAATAAAGATGTTAAAAAATAGCCCCCTCTGGAGTCCCCTGAGGAAGAACAAGTTTCCCTGGCACTTTTGAGGAACTGATACACAGCTAGTCTGAGGGAGAGAGCCAAATACGTGCTTCATAAAACCCATTCTACATACGTAGATCAGGGGGATAAGGTGGGGCATGTGATGGCATTGCACCTGAAACAACAGGAAGCTTCTCGCTTAGTTCCAGCTACTGCTTCCTCTGTTGATGATACCATTAAAATATCCCATTGAGAAATAGCCCACAAATTCGATAGTTTCTACTCTAAGCTGTATAGTCCTTCTCGTAGTCCCCCTTTGTTGATTGATATTCAACACTATCTGGATCCTTTACAGCTTCCTTCCTTAACTCCAGACCAGCAGTCCTTTCTTGTGCATCCCAGATTGACACAAGTAATCCAGGGGGCTATCCAGTCCCTTTCCTTTCCTTTGCTCCAGGCCGAGATGGCATCCCCTCTGACTTTTATAAGATACTGGCAGCCAAACTAACTCCCATTCTTCACCAACTCTTCACCTTTTTTTTTGTGAAAAAGGTATTTCAGACATGTCCCTCCTGGAAGCCCTCATAATTGTCTTGCCTAAACTCAACTGTCCCATGAACAAGGTAACAAACTATTGGCCCATCTCTGTCATGAATTATGATGTGAAGCCATTCACAAAAATTCTGGCTACTAGAATGATGCAAGTCTAGGAGGGACTGATTGGGCCAGAACAAGCAAGTTTTATGAGGGGTCAATCATCGGTGGATCACCTAAGGAAACTGTCCCACATTTTTGCCATGTCCAGGGATCCCAGCTCCCCATGGCGCTGGTATCCCTAGATGCTGAAAAAGCTTTAGAGCCTACTGGCCCTTCCTATTTTACGTTCTAAGAACATTCGGGTTCCCTGCTTCTTATATTCAATGGATTTAAGTGTTGTATACCAAGCCTTGCACCAGAACGTACTGTAATGGAGTCTTGTCGGAGGGCTTTACCTTGTCCTCAGGTACGCGATAGGGTTGCCCTTTGTCCCCTCTACTGATTTTTTTTTTTTACTTTCTCCAGGTCCTTGCCCAGTGGATTTTATCCACTGGTCTTTTCAGCAGGGCCACTTCTGTAGTGTGAACCTAGCATCATTCTGCTCGGGGAAGGGAGATTTTTTGCCTTGGTTTTTCTCCCAGTCCCATCCCTCTGAGAGCACTGACACAGAGAACTTACATCCAGATGAATGACGTGCTTATGCACACCACTGTCAGTTGTCCACAGCACTCTCCCCACCCCCGGCCCCTCATAAGAAGCCAGCATTTTGCCTCACCGCCTGTGGCTTCCACAGGCAGTACTGGCTGTGGGCATTGCTGCCTGTTTAACCCCCCTGTGGAGGAGGAGAGCATCCATTGGGACACTGTATCCTACCTCCACCAGACAAACCCCCGGTGATCCAAGCTCGTCCCGAACCCAGGTTGCCAGTGTAGCATGAGGTGTGGCATCCAGTGCCTCAACCCTCAGTGCCACCAGGCCGGCTGTCCCCCCTGCTGTTTAATCTTTATTTGGAACCCTCTACAATCTGTGCTCAAGTCTTCTCCCTCTATTCATGAGATCCCTATTGGTGATCTGGATCTAAGACTCTCTGCGTATGTGGACGATACTCTCTTACATCTGTCATATCCTACTATCTCTATACCAGGTGCTCTGAATATTATTGCTGACTATGGAGATTTCCCAACTATAAGTTAAATCTGGATAAAACAATTATAAGGCCTCTAAATTCCAGAGTATTCCAAGCTGATATTGTGCATCTGGGGATGGTTTGGGCATCTAAATTAAAATATCTGACTATTTTACTGTCCACAAAGAGTACCCTACTTAAGAAACTTAATCTGGATCACATGATTGAGATCCTTCAGCACGACCTGCATAGATGGCAGTCTCTCCCTTTATTACAAGCCCGTATTAGCATAATTAAATGAACTTTTTACCCTGGATGTTTTATCCACTAAATATGTTAAACTTATATTTACCTGTTCATTAATTTAAGAGACTCCATGCTTTTATTTCCTGCTTTCTCTGGAAAGGAAAAACTCCACTCAAAGCTTATATCAAGTTACAGTAGGAGCCCCAAAACACCTTGGAGGACTCCACTTGCCTAATTTTTTTTTATATGTTACCTGGCAAGTCATATTTCTAAATATGCCAGATGGCCTAAATCACCCACACAAGCTGGGTCAACTAAATATACACCACTCTGGCTTCAATTAGAGTGGAACCAGATGAAGGAGGCTGACCTATCTCCAGAAAGTCTCTTTTTAGTGGTCCCCAGAAAGCTTCCTTCCTGGTTTAAAAACACAATTATCTGTATCTCTATATCTCAGTGAGGGTCCACTCACAACTTTGTAGACTCCTGCGGTATAATCATTGGGAAGATATTTCTCAACCACTATTTCTCAATCTCAATTTCACAATAGGAGGGAGTATACTGTCTCCTTCGCTAATGCCTTGGCTAAAGGAGAAAACAGTGTCTGTTCTCCTAGTGAATGGCTGTTTTTGAAGTACTCAAGCTCTCCTGACCTACTTCCACATCCTGAACAGGCACATTTTTCACATATTTCAACTTCGACACATGTTGGTCCACTGGTTTGGAATGGCAACATGAAACACTGATCACAGTGATTTCCTCTCTGCACTGTGAGCCCAATCCTGGCAACCTCACTCGGTATCCCAAATTTCATCCCAGTTGTTTTCTTCCCTGTTCCCCACCATCACAGGCCACTCAAATTACTGGTCGTCAATTGTTCCTAATATTACTCCATCTTGGGATCGTATTTGGACTGATGTCTGTCGATAATTGACCAATGATAAGCTATGTTTTACCAATTTTATATACTGCACAATATTTATCTCACCCCACCCACCTAATAAAGATGGGTAAGCTCCCCTCTTCGAAGTGTACTAGGTGTAATTGGGAGGAAGGCTCCTTGTGGCATGTTTTCTGGGAATGCCCTAAAGTGGCTCCTTTATGGGAGAAAATCAAATCTTATATTGACCCCCTGCTTGGAGTAGAGGTGTACTTCTTTCCTGAGGTCTACCTAGTTGGAGATCTTTCTGGAATCTCTGTTAAAGAAAGGAAGTATTATATGTATTTAATTTCCCTCTCCATGAAACGTCTGGTCCTCCAGCAATGGACAGACCAAATAGACATCACTTATTCTGAATGGTTTAATGAAATCCTTACCAACTTACTTATTGAAAAGACCATAGCTAGTATTAAAAATCATTTAAATACATATACTAAAAATGGGGTAAATTGGAAACACTCTTAGTGACATACTCTTCTCCTCAGACAAACCCTTAGAGTATTTAAGAATCCTATCAGGTGGATATATTAGCTGTTTTCATGGTCTTATTTAACTTCATAGTCAAGGGCTATATATCGCTGTGTGCTCTGATCCTGTAATGTTTTCAACATGTTATATAGGTTACTGTGTGATTTATTGTAGGTATCTCCGGGGGAGGGGGATTTTATGTCTATGGTTATGTTTGTCTGATTGTTTGTTTATTGGTATGTTGTTGTTGGTTTGTGTATCATGGTGTGTAGTAAAACCTTAATAGAGTATATTAAATTTCAAAAAAAAGAAACTGAGGTCCCATCTGCCTATTCTGGTGGTGGTTCAGGTGGATGTTAAAGATCCCAAGGCACTTCAAAAAAGAGTAGGGGAATTCCCCTGATGGCCTGGCCAAATTTCCCACATTCACTAAAAATACCACCAACAGCTTAATCTGGTTCAAAGTCAGTTGGCATTCATCTGTATCCCCCTTCCCCAGGACGAGGCTGAAAATTGATTTATCTAGTCCTTTCCTGGTCTACAAAAACTAAATAAATAAATGGAGGACCCTCACTGAGCGTCCCTCACTGAGCTCCGAGGCCAGTCTCCGCCAGCAGGCGGGCGGCACCTCCAGCCGGTGCCCAGAACCACAGAGCCAGAGTGACCCTCCAGGAAAGAGGAGGACCCTTGCTGAGCGCCCCTCACTGAGTGCCGAGGCCAGTCTCTGCCAGCGGGTGGGTGGCACCTCCAGCCGGCACCCAGAACCACAGAGCCGGAGCGACCCTCCAGAAAAGAGGAGGATCCTCGCTGAGCGCCCCTCACTGAGCACCGAGGCCAGTTCCCGCCAGTGGGCGGGCGGCACCTCCAGCCAGTGCCCAGAACCACAGAGCCAGAGCGACCCTCCAGGAAAGGTACGGCAAAGGCGCAACCAATCAGAAGGTGAGTACCTTCCATGGCTTTGCCTCCGATTGGTTTCTGTTGCACCTGGCTTGTTCTGTGTTAGATCTTTTTTTTTCCCTTCTCTAAGAATTCATTTGGGGCATTGGTTGTAATTTTCTCATGAAAAGGAGCTGTACACTGTAATTGTGGGGTGGGGAAAACTGTGCTAGGATTTGCATTGTAAAGAAAGTGATTACAGCCTTCCTGTGCTAAGTTTTGATAGCCAGATGCTTCGGCACCTTAGCCCCCATCCCTGGCCTTTCTAGTGTTAAATTTTTGGCCCCCCTGCTGCTCTGCTTATGCCTGAGCTGCAAAACACTTAAATTAAAACTGCCCTCTCTTGTCTCTCCAGAGGAGGACCCTCGCTGAGCACCCCTCACTGAGCGCCGAGGCCAGTCTCTGCCAGCAGGTGGGCGGCACCTCCAGCTGGGGCCCCGAACCACAGAGTCGGAGTGACCCTCCAGGAAAGGTACGGCAAAGCTGCAATTTTTATACCCCCCCCTCCCTCCCTTTGCCTTTACTTAGTAGACACTTTCCGCCAACTTTATAAAACCACACCGGCTGGCCTCAGCTGACCTATAGCCTGCCACATGTCCCTTTCTTGATATCAGACAGTTGATTCCTATCCTACTCTCTACACTGTCTATACTGCTGTCTCAAACTTGGACCCTACAAGCACCTAACAGTAGAAAAGTTGTACCTACTCTAGGCATCCCCTACTGCGCTACTCTCTCGATTCCCTCAAATCTCTCTCATTCACTCCTAAATTATACCCCTCCCACCACTAGCTGAGTAGGCATTCATTGTGGGCAATACAGAAGCTACTGCTTAGAATACCTCTGATCACCATTATAATGGGGGGGCTTTCCTTGGATCCTCCTTGTACTATTACTGTTTCCTGAACTCAGCAAAAAATGCCGACACCCACAGGATACTAAGCAGGGTGACCCAATGCCATTCTCGTCCTACTGCAACTCCACAACAGTCCCAAGAGACTGGATATGTACTTATGACCTCCCACTGATACGACATTACCCATGGAACAATTACTATGGAGGGACACAGTCGGTCTTGCTTTTATATGGTGCCTGTCTCCAAATGCACACAGAAAAATATCCCACACTCATATCTGCAAGAGTTATAATCTCTCTTACAAGAGGCCGAAGAACTGAATCTGGATGGCAAATAAGATTGCATCAGAATAAAAAAATAAAGAAGGCATCAGCAAGAAACTATAACCTATCTCTTGTGGCAATTATGAAAATACTGCTGCTATTATTATTATGCTCAGGAGATGTGGAACTTAACCCTGGACCACCAGAGACCATCACTGCACCATCAGAACTAGCAAAGATTAAAGGGCTAAGCCTTCTACATATTAATATATGTAATCTACTAAAAAAGATCACGATGAACCAAGCCTGGGTTAACCATACACTACCAGATATACTGGTAGTGTCTGAAACATGACTTAGGCCAGACACAGCCGACAGAGACATAAACTTACTCAATTATCAAACATTCAGAGCTGATAGACATTTAAGAGGAAGGGGGGTAGCAATATATGTGAAGGCCAACCTATCTGCAATCTGCCTCGACTCTTCTTCTATTGGAAAAGAATTTGAATGCCTATCCCTCAAAGTAGCTCTCTCCCACAATACCTCGCTGCAGCTGAAAGGCTGTTATAGACCTCCCTCAGCTGACCTCAAGCTTCTATCCCATCTGGGTGACTTAATCAAAAAGGGGAATGAAGAAACTATAATCATAGGTGACCTAAACCTAAATTGGCTCTCCAAGGCAGCTACACCATTAATATCATTCTGCGACATGTATGGGCTCACACAGCTCATAAATGAACCCACTAGAATAAACAAAAAGAACTCAAGAAACAGCACACTACTGGATGTCCTATTAGTGAGTAAACCTCACCTCTTCTCACACACTGGAGTGCTGTTCAATGACATCAGTGATCACTGTACTATTGCGGCAATTAGATCAGCATGTAAGCTTTCATCCCCTACAAAATTCACAATGAGGAGATCAAAAAATAAATTTAACGTTAATGCATACCTGGACGACATAAAACACTCCACAAGATGGCAAGAGTTCTATCTAGCTAACACAATGGAGATTGCATATGGTGTTCTAAATGACATTATTACAGGTGCACTTAACACCCATTCACCAGTCTCTAAAGTACGTACCAAAAATAAAACCTGTCGCTGGTTCAATTCAGACCTTGAATCTACCCTCCTTGAAAGAGACAAGCTTTGGAAAAAGGCTCGAAAAACTAAGTTAGCTACTGATTGGAAGCAGTTCAAAAAAGCCAGGAATATCTGCACCAAGAAAGTGCGAGACGCAAAAGCTGCATACTACATGGCTGAACTAGACTCCTCATACCACAACCCTGCCAAGTTCTGGAACACTATAAAAGATATAATAGGCCATGACCCAAGTAAATCACTCCCAACCAAAATACACAGTGGAAAGAGAACCACCATTGATAGAATAGAAGTCCTGGAAGCCTTTAATAATCACTTTACAGCTGCTGGGCTAGCATTCGACTCCTCTCCAGCCAACCAATTGAGATCACATCTAGGGATAAAGAACACTGACACAAGGGTGACTGACACTACTTTCTTCTTCATACCAGCCACTCTGAAGCAAGTTGAAGAGCTAATCTCACAATTGGATATTAAAAAAAGTGCAGGTGCGGACTCCCTTGACCCCTACTTCTTAAAAATTGCCATACATGTATTAGCAGTACCAGTAACACACCTGCTTAACCTCTCACTACAGTCAGGATCTATCCCATCTATCTGGAAAACCACTTGAGTTATTCCACTACTGAAAGCAGGGGACCCTACAGACCGCAATAACTTCAGACCAATTTCCATTCTCCCTGTGCTGTCCAAACTACTTGAAAAAATTGTAAGCACCCAACTAAGAGGATATCTTGAAGCAAATAATCTACTAAACCCAGCACAATCTGGATTCAGAGCCAAACACAGTACCATTACAGCACTTGCAAAAGTAACCAATGACTGGCAACTTGAATTGGATAAAAAAAATTGTGTCTGTACTGTCTTCTTAGACCTAAGTAAGGCCTTTGATACAGTTGACCACAACCTGCTCCTCTCCTCCCTGAAGTCAATTGGACTCGACACCAATTCCATTAGATGGTTTAACAACTATCTCTCAGGAAGAACCCAGCAGGTAAAGGCCGAAGGAGAACTATCCCCACTCAAACCATTACAAAGAGGAGTACCCCAAGGATCTATCCTCGACCCAATCCTCTTTGCCATATATATCAATAGCATCGACATAAATCTTACCAAAGCCACTGTACACCTGTTTGCTGATGATACAGTACTGTATGGCAGGCACCCTTCTCCTGTAACAGCATGCAAAGACCTACAAGCAGAGTTCGACCTACTGCAACATCAGCTGCTGGGAAAAAAAAACTGCTATTAAATGCAAAGAAAACTAAGGCAATGTTTTTCTCCCCCCAATTACAGGCAGGATACTCTATCCCAAACAATCTCCCTAAGTTATTCACTGCCCTTGGTGAAAATCTTGAATATGTCACAAAATTCAAATACCTGGGGGTATGGCTAGGCAGCAGACTTGACTACTTAGAACATCTGGAAGAATTGCCAAAAAAACTCCGACAAAGACTTGGACTCTATTACAGAATAAAGCACTTTCTTACAAGTGATTCAAAAAAGATGGTCCAGGCCACATTCCTCTCAGTATTAGACTATGCTGACTTCTTATATAGTCGCTGCCCTATCGTATATTTGAACAAACTGGACACACTACACCACAGAGCCCTGAGGTTTATCACAGATCTACCTTACAGCACTCACCACTGCTCGCTATATACTGCAGTTGGATGGACCTCGCTTCAGTTTAGAAGAGACAGGAATGCAACACTATGGACTTACAGAGCAATATCACAGCGGCTTCCAAAATATAACTCAGACTGCTTCTTACAAGCCACATCAAGTAATTATGCCTTAAGAAGTCTGAACTTCATTATGCTTAAAGTGCCTAAATTCCACTCTCGCCATAGAAGATACGCTGTTAGCTATGTGCTATCTGCTTTATTGAACACAATGCAGAAGACACTGAAAGTGAGCAAACTGATATATATTACAGCCTTCAAATATCTATACAATAGGCTAATCAAAGAAAAATGTAACTGTTTCCGCCAACAGTTGAATAATCTTCCATCTTCCTCCCCAGCTGGCCGACATTTATAAGGAAGCTCTCTGGCACCCCAAGAGCAGTCACCTCACAATTCATATACCATTATCCCAATCCATTCATCATTATCATTATTTTACATAATCGCCCTTACACCCTCTGCTATATACTTCACCAGTCCGGCCTCCTCCCTTCCTCCGAGACCCACTATTGATCCTGCTTTAGTATCGGCCTTCCCCAATCCCTCCCCCCCACACTAACCTCTTCACCCCCTTCCTTACCCCTAGCTACAACATCCGGCATTTTCAACCTATCCATCTCCTCTGCCACTGTCCCCTCCGGTATTCACCCATTACAAATCACTGCAGGAATAACCTCCAGCTGTCCAGACAGCAAATCACCTAATTCATAAATATCTAAGAAAACCCCTCACACTTTAAATCATTTCATCAAAAAGTGTTAGCTTAAAGTGTCTCCTATTACCAACATAGCAAGCTGGCTGCTTCATAAATCATGTATATATGTAAAAACTTTTTGTATTGTAGCGTATCAGTGTACTTGTGACACTGAATTGATGTATTGTATCAAATTGTTGTCTCCTCAAAGTGTGTATACTCTGTATCTTATTATATTTTTATGTAAATTGAACCTTGACCTTACCAGGTCCATCTTGCAAATGAGCTGTGCTCAATGATGTTCGCCTGGATAAATAAAGATTTGATTGATTGATTGATTGATTGATTAAACCACAATGTATGGTGAATTCTAGTAACCAGGGGATTGTCCACTGTGATGTCTCCACTGCGATTTCATCAATGCCATTCCAGTTGGTAAGCACCAGGTCCAGCACTGCCCCGTCCTGAATGGGCAGTTTGACTAGCTGCCTGAGAAATGTTCCTTTGAAGGATGGCCCTGCTCCTTGCCAGAGCTGCAATCAGAAGGCTCAAATCCTCATCTGGCAGACTAAAGTCCTCAACTAGCAGCTCCTCTCCCTTACTTGCCATGCTGATTATGGCTTCCCTAAGTGCCTTATTCAACTCCTATCCCTGTGCTGAAGATGTGTATACCACCCCTGTGTGGACAGCAGCACCAGTACCTGTCTCCAGGATGACCCACAGCACCTCTGGCCCTTCGGTTTCTTCTGGTTGCCCCTTTATTTTCATGGCTTTAATTCCCTCCTTCACATATAGTGCAAGTCCTCTTTCCTTCCCTGTCTCTCCTGAACAGAGAGTAGCCTGGTATGGCTGTGTCCCGGTCATGGCAATCAGTGCACCATGGCTCTGTTATGAGATGCTTCTGGCCTGGTGGCACATCGGTAGCATTATCATTCACGATGCTGATGACTCTGGTTTAGGAACAACCTGGATCATAGGAGAGCCAGCTAAAGGAGCAGGAGTGAGCATCTCAGAGGATCCACTCCTCCTCCTCCTCCGGGGAGGGAGGGAGGATCACTGTCGGCATGCGACTGCCACATGGGTGACCACAGGTGACAGTGCAGGCAAAAGCACAGTTTTAGAGTTGGGGACAGCTGACTGGCTAGAAGGCCGCACATGCCTATTGTGAGCATGTCCATCAGCCAGTGTCCCTAGGAAGAAAATGGAAAACATGCAGCCATGCACCATGATGGCTCCAGGTCAGACTGCAGACTCCCACACTCTGCCAACCCAGGTTTACTCTGGGCGCACCACTGGCAGCTACTCCAAGGGATGTGGTCCAGCCTGAGGATCTCCACTACTGGGAGGGGATATGATGGGGCCCTGGGGGATGGCATGGATTATGGGGTTGGGGTTGCCTGGAACTCCAAGAAGAACTGTCACCGGCTGATTGGGAGGCACAATGGAAAGTATAAAAAACAAAAACAAGTAATATGCTGAATCCCCCCACCCCAAGGGTGGAGAATTGTCCATTGAAAGCTCTATCCTCGTACCCTGGGAGGCATCCAGTGACCAGAGCTCATTTTGAACCCAGGTCTCAGGTGTCATAAGCAGTGGTCTTACCAGTGCACAACAGGCCAGTAAATGCAGCTGTTTCAAGGCAGCATGCAATATAAGTGAGTAGGTTGACAAGCACGGTTACATGTGTGGGGCAACACCAATGAGGGTTCATTCTGTTGGACCCTTTGAATGTTTCCCACAATCCCCTGGTGCACAGCTCACTATCATCTCTCTTTGCCCAGCTTCTCAATTCACAAACATAATGGCTGGTGCTTCTGCAGTATTTCACATTTTGGGGCAGTGTAGGTCTCGGTCAATGGACTGCTCAGCATGTCCTATCTGTATGGAATCCAGCAGGGTTTGTAAGCAACACATTTGCATGCAGGTTTTGCATAGAGTTGCTACAGAAGTAGCACAAATGTCATGGAAAGAGGCACCTGTGAAACCTGCACTCCTGGGGATTTTGGAATATATTGTATCAGTGCTGCACTGTTTCCTGTTGGTGGGCTCTGGACATTTAAATGATGCCAACATGGCTTTGTGAGCTGAAGACTGCTTCTCCGATGAGGTTAACCCCCCCGTCTCTAAAGGAACTGTAAAATATAACTTCAACTGAAAACAGAAATGGTAGGAATGCTGTCTGTGGCAAGGGTCCTGGTCTTACCAGTGATGATGTTTAGAAACTCTCTTTCTCTCATACATCTTTGAAAAGATGAATTCCCTCTGGCACTATATGTTTTCCCAAGATAGTCCAGCTATCTGGGTAGACTAAGTGCAGACATCTGGGTCTTTTTCTACTGACAAATTCTATGTGACTGTACTACTTGTATATAACATCTCAATTTCAGTGATATCCCCCTTTCTATTTCTGCAGCAGATGTACTCGAACATTAAGTGACTCTCTTGAAGCCATACAGGGAGTATTTGGTGCCACTGGGGTTTGAACCTGCGACCTCTTGTTCCTGAGCCAATGCTTTGCCAACTTAGTGTCAGCTTCTTGCAACTCCCGTGTGTGGGGACCCTGTGTACTTCCTTCAGATTTCTTTCTATCTTTGTTTCAGGCAGTGTCCCTTATGTTGTGTTCAAGTCCTTTTATTTATTTATTTATTTTTTATTACATTTAAAAACAAAACACGGATGTTTGTACATTCAAAGAACAGCAATACACTGAAAATTGATGCACACACTTAGAACTGCTTAAACTCTGGCTTGTTTCAAAAATGCACTAAGGATATACCTGTTGAATACTTGCAAACGTGCGTGCTTTACTTCACTACTGTGTGCGCACACTAGTTTTATATGGAAAATGTACTTTGATTGTCCTGCATTTACCGTACTGTTCTGTATTGTACTGATTGTGTTCTGTTTGTACTACACACTAGTGTTGTCAGAACTAGTTCGAGAAAGATTCGAACCCTCCTCGAACCCTGGTGTTTGAGTTCTAATTTAGAAGTCGAACACTGCAGGGTTCGCAAAAGGGTTCGAATCATCCATGAATCTTTTCACTTCTGTGTGCTTTTGCTTTGCGTCCCTCCCATTCCCATTGTTCCCGATTTTGGCACCAGCTGAATAATGCAGCTCAGTTCACTCCTCCTCCCATCAGTGTTATTGTTGGGGGGAAGGGCAGCTGTTGTTGGTTTGTCACTCTAGTGATACTGTACCACCTGACCATCTGCTATGCAGTCAGGTGGTGGTGGTAGTGCGACTCGAGTCAGTCTCATGAGTCGAGGGATCCTGCTGAAGTCATCTGCGCAGCTGTGGCTCCACTGTCATTCAGTCTTGCAGTGGAGAAGGAGGAGCTGCAGTGTCTGTGTGCTCTCAGTTCAGTTGTGCGTGTGATAACATGAGCAACTGTTTTTGTTATTAAACCTGGTCCTGTACAAGTGTGTATGTGCCTGAAAATAAAAAAAAAGTTAATGGGCAGGTGGGGAAAAGGAAGGGGGGAGTCAGGAATCTCGGGATCGGGAACTGAGGAAAGAAACTAGGGCGGAAACTGAGAAAGGAGCTAAACGGTTGGGACTCAGTACTGTTGGGAGGACTCAGGGTCGGGAATTAGTTAACTAGCAGATTGCTGCCTGGAGACTGCCTGTGTGCTAGTGCTCAATCACACATACCTCAAGTTGCTTGCTGAATTAAGCACATTTTCTTTGCAAATCACAATTGTGACTCGTGGGTCATGGCACTTTTGGGAGAGCTCCCTGGCTGGGGGAGGGGTGTTTTATTTTGGGAAAAAAGAGGTTAAATTAAAACACTTTACTGATTGTCTGAAACGTGATGTTCTAAGCCCACAAAAAGGAAAAAAATAATTTGGTCTCAGTCCCACCCAAAAATTGTCTGGAAGGAAGACACGGTTCTCTCAGCCAGGACTGTGCTGGGGGGGGGGGCTTCAGTAAACTTTCTCCCTTAAAAAATCTCCATTGCATCTTCTGAGAGGTGGCCAGCAAGTCACCCTGCTGCTGTCTGTGCCATTTGACTGCACTTATCTGACTATTACCCAGTGTGTGTTACCATGTGAATCCCAGTGGCCAGTTGTGTGGTGGCATTATTCTTAAATAAATGACAGAAGCCTAAAAATATATTTCCCTGTTGGGAGGAGAGACAGAAAAATCTCTTTCCTCGGTTTGTGTGTGTAACTCTGTCTCTTGTGGTCAGCACATCACCCTGCTGCTGTGCGCCCCTTGATTGCACTGTACCTTACCCATTGTGTGTTACCGTGTGAAGCCCAGTGGCCAGTTGTGTGGTGGCATTATTCTTAAATAAATGACAGAAGCCTAAAAATATATTTCCCTGTTGGGAGGAGAGACAGAGAAATCTCTTTCCTCGGTTTGTGTGTGTAACTCCGTCTCTTGTGGTCAGCCCATCACCCTGCTGCTGTGCGCCCCTTGACTGCTATGTGTATGCCTATGCCCAGCAGCCAAATCATTCTGTAAGCCTTGAACCTGGGATCCTTTAGTTGCAAACCGTCATATTCTTTAATTACTTTCAGTCCACTGCATCACAGTGTCACACAACCAAAACAAAATTTTGAAGCTGTAGCCTGTAATCAAAGATCACATTGCTTTCTTACACGGGAATTGTGTGGGTATGGGTGCGTTCACTGCAGTATACTGGTACTGTTATGACTGACAACAACATAAATGAAGCATCTGGTGCTGGTGTTGGAGTAGGTGTTGGTGGTAGTGGTAATCCTGGTGCTAGCAGAAATAACCAAAATGTTTCACGTGATAAAAATTCAACAAACAGCAAAAGAGCAACAGCGAAGTGTGGTAAAGGGGGACCTTTTAAGAAAACCTGTGCAGCTGCTGAGGTCAAATGGAGAGGCACCATAAGGTATGCCATTCATGCTGTTAAAATCCCTGTGACTAGCAGTAATAATGCAAGTGACAGTGAGTTCCTCTCTGACTCAGACTCAGATAGTAGCTCTTTGTCGCAGTCCGACACTGTTGTGTCTTGCAATGTATCATTACTTCCTCAACAAAGTGAAATGAGCAAGTCTGCTGACAATGAATCAGGTAGTACACTTGCAAATACATCCAGCACTGTTGGCAATGAAAAGGACATATCCATTGAATCCACCACTTCTGTGTCGGCCAGCAATGAAAATCCATCTGAGTCTTCTGTCCACTCAGAGCATGTCCTGGGTTCTGTTAGGACAGGTGAAAAGATGCAAACAGTCTTTAGCTATCTTCCTAGCACTTGAACAAAATCTGTCACATCTGAGGTGTGGAATTATTTCTGTGTCAGTAAAACTGATCCATGGAGAGCAATTTGTTTCCTGTGTAAACAGAGTGTAAGCCATGGTAAAGTTGTGTCATGCGTTGACCACTACAGCTCTTAAACACCATCTGAAAAAGCATTCAGTTTTGCTTGATCATTCGAAACCCATGTCTTCCATCTTCCAGACTGCACATGAGAAGGGTCAGGAATCTGAAATGGATACTGAATTGTCTGAACTTGATGGGGACAGAACCACTGCCAGCCCTAGGATCACTTTTACCACCAATGCCAGCACCATTAGTACCAGTTGCACATCCAGTGATGGCACTGAATGTATAAGTCCTAGTCCACCATCCCAGCGTCCATCTGCCCATCAAAGCATGGTGTATAATAAACTAGCAGGGACATGTTGTAAACAGCTAACACTGTCTCAGGCATTTGAAAGGAAGAATACCTTTACTAAAAATCATCCAAAGACCCTTCATCTTAATCACAGAATTGGTGAACTGTTAGCTGGAGTCCTTCTCCCATACTCTTAGGTAGGTCATGAGGATTTTAGAGAGCTCTTGAAACTAGCAGAGCCTCGTTACAATGTTCCTCATCGAAGGTACTTTTCCTATGTTGAAATACTAAACATTTATCAGGCTTTAAAAGCGTCAGTGATGCTTGCACTTAAAACTGCAGAGGGTGGGGTTATTCATGTCACAACAGGTATGTGGACCAGCACTCAAAACATAGATTGCATGTCCCTTACCACTCACTGGGTCACGTTTTCTTGTGGTTCTTCAAAAACAAAGACACCCCAGAAGATGATGCTGCTGCATATAAAGAAGTTTGGGCAAAGTCATACAGCTGCAAACATTTTGCAGGAACTAAATGACCTCCTTGCTGAATGAGTTTATTATCACGGTCTAAAATGTGGCTTCATAGTAAGTGACAATGGAACCAACATCTTGAAAGCAGTACAGGATGGAGGATTTATGCATGCTTCTTGATTTGCACATTGCTTACATTTAATTGTCATGGGATTTCTCAGCAGTGAAACACAAGTGGATGGTATGATTGCTGTTTGCAAAAAAATTGTGACTCACTTTTCATATTCAACCAATGCTAACTGGACATTGTCCGAACTGCAAAAAAACCAAAGCTGCCCAGCAAAAGCTGATTCAAAATGTTTCCACTCGTTGGAACTCAACGCTTTATATGCTGTAGCGCCTCTTGGAGCAAATGCAAGCTGTACATGATATTGCTCCAGTTACATTATTGGAGATGGCATTATGCTGTCTGTGCTGCAGTGGAAATTAATGGAGACAGTGTGCTGCATCCTAGCTCCTTTTGAGACAGCCACAAGGGACATGTCTTCTGAAGGCTCATCTGTGAGTCAGGTTATCCCACTCATAGTGCTGATTTCTCATCATCTTAGTGTTCTAAATCTACAAATAGAAATAGACAGATCTGAAGCTCAGACAACATGTCGCCTGTATCATGGGAATCTTGTAAAGAGAATGAGTGAGTGCTTCAAAACCAATGACAAATTAGTTGCAATGACGAAATCAAAACACTACATCCTTGCAGCTCTCTTAGATCCCAGGTTCAAGACTATAGATCTTCCAAAAACAGGTGATACAGAGCGGTACAAATGGCTGTTCTTAGATGAGCTGCAGCACTCAAAGGAGTCAAACACAGACCCGCACAGTACCCTCAGGTTGTCATCACCACAACATGCAGGTTCATCTTCACAAAGGGATACAGAACTGGAAAAGTCAACAAACATTAACAGTAGTTGTCCACAACTGCTACTTCTTCAACCCTTAGTAGCAAGCTAAATCTGTGGCAAAACCTTTCCCAAATTGCTGCCATACCAGCTTATGCCGATTCCTCTTCTGAGAGGTCTCTGTCCATCATGGTAGACAGTTTCCTACAAGAACTGCCTATTCCTATTGATGCATGCCCTTTTGAATATTGGAGTTCAAAAAAGCCAATTTGGACAGAGCAGTATGATGAGCCTGTAAATATCTTGGTTGTCCTGCAACAAGTGTCTCTTCAGAATGCATGTTTAGTACAGCTGGCAATATTGTGACAGACACCAGAAATAGGCTGCTGCCAGAAAATGTACACATGTTAACTTTTAGTGAAGTTAATAAGTCAAGATTTTCGTACATCTACAAGAGTATACAAACTGATCCTGAAGTGATTGATGTTGTGGATGTTGATGGTGATGGCAACTCAGATGGTGGTGGCTAGTAAATATTGTGTGGGACAGAGTCTATCTGTACCAAAAAGGAAACTTTTACAGACTGTGATGACTTTGGTTGTCTCTCTCCTTTCTCGATCTACTACCTTGGACTACATAACCCCCAAAACTTTCACCATTTCATGGCAAACTGCTTTGTAGCTAGGGTCTAAAGTCAACAGGTTTTATATACAGGGCAATTTTAACATCAGTGGGAACAGGCCCAAATTTGGCATAAAAGGGACACTGTCATGTCAATCATTTCTGTATCATATTATGTATAGTTAAAGTGCAAATATATACTAACATACTAATTGCCAGCAGATTAGGCCTTACTGTCTATCGAGTCTGCTCAAACCTCAGATCCCTAGTTTGGTGCTGAGGCCCTCCACCACCTTGTGTTCCAGAAACCCCTATCATCCATCCCCAGCCCCCTGGGCCAGGCCATCATCTGATACATCCACTTTCTGTGTCTGTCCCACCCTTTCTTGAAGCCCTCCACTGTGGATCTCTGAACCAGCTCACCAGTTAGTGCATTCCAAGGGTCCACCACCCTCTCAGTGAAAAACCTCCTCCTCTTTTCCACCTCACCCTTCCACCTTCCAACTTCAAACCATGCCCTCTGGTGATGCCTCCCTGTTTTAGTCTAAAGATCCCCTCCATGTTTACCCTATTTATTCCCTTGAGGTACTTGAAGACCACAATCATGTCCCCCCTGTCTCTCCTCTCCAATGAAATCAGGCAGAGCTCCTCAAGTCTATCCTCATATGTCAAATCCCCTAGTCCTCGTGATCATCTTGATGGTTCTCCTCTGTACCCTCCAGGAGCTGTATGTCCCTCTTCATGTGTGTGCTCCAGTACTGTACAATGTGACACAGTACTCAAGGTATGGTCTAACCAGTCCATTGTACAGTGGCAGAATCACTTCCCTGCTCCTAGAGGTGATCAACCCTACGATGCATCCCAACATCCTGTTTGCCTTGCTAGCCACCCTCCTGCACTGCTCAAAGTTATTCATACATGCATCCACCATGATCCCTAGCTCTTTTTCCCTGTTGAGGCCTCCAGTGCCTCCTCCCAGGGCGCACTCTGTGTTTAGTTTCCGCCCAAGACGTAACACTTGCACTTGGTGATATTGAAATTTAATTTGCTGTGTGAGCCCAGCTTTTCAGGGCATCCAGGTCTTTGCAGGCAAATCTCTCTCTTCCCCTCTACTACTGCTCCCATCTTGGAGTCATCATAAGAAACTCATTTCACACCATATCCCCTCCTGATGTCCAATATGTATGCATTAAACAGGATCGGACCCAGGACTGAGCTCCTGCGGTACCCCACTACTCACCCTCTAGGGTTCAAGAGCTCCCCACAGACCACTACTCTCTGGGTGCATCCAGCCAGCCAGTTTTCAACCATCTGACCATCAGAGGGCCTACTCCCAACCCCATCAGTTTCTCCACTTAGACCATTGTGGGACTAGAGTTAAATGCCTTGCTTAAGTCCAAGAATACATCCACAGGCTTTCCCTGTCCAGTTCTGATGTTACCATTCATAGAACTCCACAAGATTGGTTTGACATGATCTACCTGGTACAAACCCATGTTGCCGACTATCCAGACCTCCCATCTCCTCCAAGTACACCCCCAATTGTTCCTTTAGTATACTCTCCATTAATTTTCCCACCACCAAGGTCAAACTGATGGATCTATAGTTATCTGTTACTCTCGACTCCCCTTATGGATTGGCACCACAGTGCCTCTTGCCAATCCCTAGGTACCTCCTGTCTCAAGCGTACCTGTTGAAGAGCTCCGCCAGTGCAGCCTGTATGTCCACCAATTCCCATGGTACTCTCAGATGAATGCCATCCGCCCAGGAGATTTGTCTTTCTTTATGGCCTTGAGGGCTAAATCACACCCCTTTCGTGGAGATAGCATCATCCGTCCCTCCACCTTACTGGCCTTTTATCCTTATCCTGATGTGACACCCTGTGGTACCTCTCCCTCCCTCTTGCTCCATTTCTGTTGCTTCCCTGATCCCACTCACTGCCGCTTCTATCCCCATTGTGCCTTGCTTTGTAGATATCCCATCCCCCTCCCTAGTGAACACAGAGGTGAAGTACTCATTTAATACCTCTGCCTGGTCCCTCGCCTCTTCCACCCACCCTCCTTCTGATCTCAATCTGCTGAGATAGCCCTTTGTTTTTCTCTGCTCCTCAATGTACCAGAAGAACCCCTTTTCCCCTCCATGTATCCCCTGTGCCAGCCTTTTCTCTTTACTGGACTATCCCCCCCTCACAATCAGGGTGACTTTTCTAGATGCAAGATGGTACATTTCCTTATCCCTATCACTTCTTGTTGTTTTATATTTTTTGTAGGCTACCTTCTTTTCTCTGACGGCTACCTGGACCTCACTGGACCACCAGCATGGTTTATGTGACCTTGCTCCCTTACATTTCATCTTAGTGCAGGTCCTGACTGCCTCATGAAGTCCCCGTCTTATGACCTTCCATCTCTTTTCCACATTTGTCATTGATGTAATCCCCTTCAAGTGATCCTTGGGAATATTTCCCATGCCCACAAAGTCTTCCCTCCGAAGTCCACTGTCAGTGTCCTAGATCTCTCTCCCCCATGCTTATTTGAAACTGGACAGTATTGTGGTTGCTCCCAGTCAGGGGATCCTCCACAACCAGGTCCCTTACCAGATCCCCATCTGCCAGAACCACATCCAGGACATGCCCCTCCCTTGTGGGCCCCATCACATGCTGTGTTAGAACACATCCTGGAAGCCATCCAGCAGCCTCTGC
Source organism: Neoceratodus forsteri (assembly GCA_016271365.2). Lineage (NCBI taxonomy): Eukaryota > Metazoa > Chordata > Ceratodontiformes > Ceratodontidae > Neoceratodus > Neoceratodus forsteri. The sequence continues at coordinate 196,002,883 of JADMNL010000022.1, read as the reverse complement.
TCCTTGGCCACCTTAGAAGACATGGTTCCCCAGTTTGTACCCTGGCATGTATATAGGTCCCCTATCAACATCGCCTCCTTCCTTTAGTCCACACTGGTAATGATGTTGTCTAGCAAACCATCTCAGAACATCACCATCCCGAAGGCCTCTCTGAGGCGTACTACACCCAGCTTGACTCCGCCTCCTGCTAGTCTATGGTGACCCATAAGACCTCCACGTTTCCCTCTGCTTCTTATACCCTAGCAATTTCTATGTCATCTCTAATGAACATAGCCACTCCACCTCCCTCTGCCCTCCTTTCTATTGTTCCTAAGTCTAGTGTACCCCCACACGTTTAGGTCCCAGTCATGGTTTTTGTTGGCCCATGTTTCCGTGACCATCGCCACATCCATGCCCCCTCGAACAACATGGCCTGGAACTCTGGCAACTTGTTTCCCAAGCTCCTGGCATTTACTAACACCACCCCCACCCCTTATCCCTGATCCCCTTTGTCGAACCCCACCCAATCCATATATTTTGGGATTTACCTTCTGTGATTTTGTGGTGCATCAGTATGGGTTGGGACCGGGGGCAGTCTATTTTTCAATTTTAAAGAGGACAAAACAATTAGTTCTAATTGGTAGCTGTTTATTACTTTTTCAGTTACAGAAATGTTAGCCATAAACCAAAATGATCCATATGTAACTTATCTGACTGAATAAAAAATTATGGGAAAAACTGTATTTTGTATTGTTATGTTTCTGTGGGCAGCATTCTGTTACAAGTCTCTTCCAGGAAACAGAGTCATCTGGAGTTTTACCTATGTCATAGTTGAGCACATATTCTGTAAGCATAGGTCTCATACCACAATAGCTCTTGTTTAACATTCTGTTGTACACAGGCCATGGCATAATAGGCAACAACTCTCAAATTACTGGTTCCATGAAGAGGACTGTGCAGAATGTTGTCCATGAGAAGAAAGCAATTGAAAATATAATTTTTCACATAAGTGTTGTTTATTAAGGATCAGTTAAGTATGGCTCATTTGGAGGCAAGAGTTTCATTTTTCTTGAGTAAGCATGTGGTAGTTTTAGCATTTGAGAGGGGGAGGATGGTAGAATGGGTGCTGGAGGGAGGGAAAGGGCTGGACATTGGTTTAACATGGATGTAAGAGCATGGGTGAGGGTTGGGGGTTGGTTTTAACATGGATGCAGGAGGGAGAAACATGGCATAGTTGTTAGCACGTGGATGATGGTTGGGGGAGTGGGTTTTAACATGGGTGAGGGACAGAGAAGGGTGACATGAATGGTAGTTCATGACTAAGTGTGGGAGTAGTTTAAACATTTCGGTGAGGGTGGAGGGTGGAATACATGCTTGAGGGGTGAGGTCTGGGGTTGTTTTAAATATGGTATATGGGTGGTTGGGTGCTACTGTATATGGGGTGTGGCATGAATGGGTGCTGGGGTGAGGTGTTGGTCGGTCCTTGTTTGGCAGATGCGTGATCGCTGGGACGGTGGGAGGAAAAAGATATAGACCGATGGTTGGGAGGCCACAATCACGCCTACTGTGTAATTCTATTATATATAAGAGATACACTTTGTTCATTGCTGAGGTAGGTTAGTATGGTTGTTTAGATATAAATTGCTATGCATTGTGTATGTGATTTTGTATTTTTTAAACTTGGCTTCCCAGCCAAATGCCCTTGGGTAACTCTCGCCTCAGTGTTTCAGCACAGAGGTTCTTGTCTTTTAAATAGTTTTATTTTCATGGGTTCACCACTACATATCCAAGACTCTGTCTTAGGGTAGCTTGTCCATTCCACTGGGGTGTCAAACAGACGAGGCATACTGATGAGTCCTGGTAGGATGGAACACGTGTCTATGTCTTCTGTTAGCACCCTTTGCAAACTGTGTGAGAGGCCTTTTGGCACCATGCAATTCTGCTTAAAGTTGGACCAGTATAATATTCTGTGGTGATTTGCATATGCAGCCCATGATGCTTTGCATTGTGTGGGCATGTGTGATTTTGTACATATATATATGTATATATATATTTCCTTTTTCTTATTAAATACATTGCAAACTGCTGCCACTTAGCACAAGTGTCCTGTCCCCTTTAAAAAAAAGAATACGGAATCAGAAATAAAAGAAAATCAGCATCAGCAGTTTTCACAGAATGTGACCTATCACAAAGTGTTTTTGCTTTTCAAGTAGTGATAATTTGATACATAATGGGGTTGACAGACACTGTCCCTTAAATATCACATGCCAACTGCTGCAGCTACATTAAATGTTCCTTAAGTTAGTGTGTGGTGAGGAAACCACTTTTTTTATTTATGTGACTGAAATACAGATTTTACTGACGTATCAGCTGGAAAAATGCATCATCTTAGAAAGTTGTATGTATTACTTCAATTTGCCAACAAGAATGTTGGTATATGTATGCATTATCTTAGTAAATTGCATGCATTTTTGCCAGCAACAATGACTGGCATATTTTTTTATTCAAATGTCTTGCCTGACTTCATTTATCACATAATATGTTTTGCAACAGTTCCATGTGCAGCGGCTGCAGCACCTTGGCTTGACTTTGTTATAAAAGCTTTCTTTTAAACATAGCAACTTTTGATTTACTCATTTAAAACACAAAGCAGCAAACAGCTGAAATTAGGTAATATCAGTTATTTTTTCTAATAATTCCTGACGATGAGTATATATGAGTACATAAATGGCTAATGTATCTCTTTCTTTCACTAGCTGTGATGTAGCTGCAGCAGGAAAACTTTTAACATATGGGTGGGTGGGTAGGCCTGTTACGTATTAAGTTGCTAGCTTTATCAAACAGAAGAAACCATAGATAAACCTAGTTGCATTCCTATCAATGTCACACGTGATCATTTCTCTCCTTATATTAAACAGTTTTTCCTTTACATGTATTTTATTACTATCTTCATTACTGGTAGTGGTGGGCAAAGTGGTCTCAATCCACTCTTCGAAGTGATTCATGGAGCAAAGGTGGATTTGCAGAGTGCTCTGCAATGCGAAGTGGAGTACTTCATGTTATAATGAGGAACGCGAAGTGCATTGAAAACAGTTACATCACGTTACTCTGCCTCCACTGGTCACTTCTCTTTCAATTTTTAAGACAAAGTACATTGGTGGCAGTTCACTTCGCCTTGTTTTTGAGCTCTGAAGGAGGATTTTGCAGTGATTCACAGGAGTTCAGGTCACTTGGGCTCTATATTGATCGGCACAACCTCAGTTTGAAGTAGTATGGGTAGGAAGGAGTAGGAGACAGTGTGCTCTGATAGCTGTCTGTAGGAATCTTTTAAAAGCTGTTCAAAAAGCATTTTTGCTTTTGTTTTTGGGATCCAACTGTAGTTCATTGATTGTAGGAAACCCTCCTGTGCTCACATCATTGAGCGTTTTTGTTTGTGTGTCGATTTTGAATGTAAATTTACAACATTGAGTGTGTGTGGTGAAAGACAGTGAAGCGTGCAGTGTGGGGGAAGGGCTTATCTGTGTGTAGGTAGATTTAAGTTGGAGAACTAGTGATTTCTTTGTGTTTTGGTAATATTTTTGTTATATAACTGACTGTTTCTGTACACATAGTAAAAGTGTCAATGATAGTACAACTTTTCTTGCTGCTTGTTGTGTGAATGTGGTGCAGCATTTCATAAGGTCAGGTTGTTTAAATCACAAATTTACATTACGTGGCACTGAGCACACTTAACTTTTGCATTTGCATCGCATTTCTCGTTCAGCATTGTACACAAAGTGTTGTGTGTTGTGTGTGCAGTGTTGCATGCATCAAATATAATACACCTTTTAAAATTTGTGACACAGATTAGTGGTGCAATCAACCGCAGCAGTGTGAACCTGCCATCCACTGCAGCTGCCTGATTTTGTACTGCGATCGTGTTCTCTGTTCTTAGTGATGCTGCTTGTAGTGCTGTAAAAATAAGCACTGTCTGTATTCAGTGCCCCCCCACCCCCACGTTGAAAAGGTATTGTTTACCAGACTGGATTGTTTTTGTGACCCCATCAGCACCACTGGTTACTGAAGTTGTTTTAGTTCCGTGACAGTGTCACAACACAGTAGTCTCTTATCTGTTGCTGAAGCCACAGTTGTTTATTTTGCTTCACATCCAGCTAGCAAGTAGCGACCCTCCAGTCAGAAAGTGAACGCATCAAAATCTGAATTTGGTAATAATATTTGTGGTTGATCCCCCAAATGACTGCAAAGAGACATGCAAGTAAAGCTGTTTCTGGTCATGGCAATTTGGCAGTAAGAGGGTCTGTGGGCGTGGTAGTAGTACTTGGACGGAGAAGTACATTGCTGATGTGAGGAAAGGTATTTCTCCTGCAATGTTTTTTACAGCCCAATCAGTAGCTTCACTGATAATTGGAGGAGATGATGTTTTCCAGCCGGTGGTGTTAGTGTTACTGTTAGTTGGTGGTGGAGGTAGTATCAGCATTCTTGCATCAAGTTCTAATTCCGACCAGAGTACTGTATCCAAACATATTGAGTGTGAAGCAGTGCAAGTGAGTGACAGCGTAGATGATGTCATACTTCCCAGTAACATCCGATTAACTGAACCTAATTCTGATGATCATGTCAACGATAGCATACAATGTGATATTCTATCCACCATGGCACTTAACGTCACTCATTTTCCATGCAACAGTGATTCAGAATGTGGTGATAAAATATCGGGTGATGGTGGTGTAGATGCTGATGATGAATGTGATGATGCTGATGATGATGATGTTGCTGTTGTTGCAACATGCAGTCCACATGTTAGCATTCAAGCAGAAGATGTGGATGTGTGTGGCAGTGACGTTGATGAATATGATGATGATTTAATTGACCCCAGTTGGTAACCGGAGAAAAATAAATAAATTAAAAGTGGCTGTGTCTGAATCTGTTTGGATGATGATGATGATGATGATGATGATGACCCAGTAATCAGTATGATAGGTAGTCGTGGTGGTCAGTTGCAGTCCAGGTGTGCAGTGCCAGAAACATCATGTGCCTCCACCACTTCAGTGCTTAAAATAACAGACTTAAATAAGCCACATCGTCATGGACATGTTAAAAGCAGAGCATCACACTCCCTTGTTTGGGATCTTTTTATTCAAGATGCAAATGATGATTCAGTTGCAATCTGCCAGGTTTGCCATATGCATGTGAGTCGAGCTGAAAAGGGGAGCCATCTTGGGACAGGAGGACAGCATACGCATCTTAAGCATAGGCACTTGGCTCTGTGGACCCAGCACAAGCTGGCTGCTAATACCAGACTTGGATGTTCACCCGTATCACTGGCAGCAACCATAGCCAGCATGTTATCCCCTTCCATGACTGTTAAGCCCAGTAGGAAATTAAACATGTGCAGTAGTGTGGTAATAAGAACAGAGGATTACTACAGGTATGATGAGGTGGAGGACCATAATGACTTTGAAATGTTGTCCAGTGCTGGTGAGAGTAGCAGTTTTTGTGGTGGTGGTGGTAGTGAATGAGTATGTCTAGTGCAAGTGGTACATCAACCCCGGTTGGCAAATCCAGAAAAATAACATCATTTCTGGGTTTGTCATCATCACCTGTGCAACCGTCTTCATCAAATGTCCACACTCCACCCCCTGCTAATGCCATTCATCACAGAGCACAACCATTTGTGATCAACAACACACCCCATGTAAAATGGTTAAGTCAGCCCACATTACAGACTGTTTTTGTGCATAAGCTGAAGTACCCCCCCAATCATACAGTGTCACATGAACTTAATGCTGCTGTAGCGGAAATGCTGGCAATCGATCTTTTGCCCTTCTTATTTGTTGGAGAGTTCTGGGTTCCGGCGGTTTGCTGCCCATGCCAGTCCAAAATGGAAAGTCCCATCCAGGACATACTTTTCTACCCGTGCTGTTCATGAGTTGTTCCACACTGTCTCAGACACAGTAAGACATGCCCTTCAACATTCCTCCTCTCCATTCACCCATTTAAGTACGGATATGTGGACAAGTGGCAAAACAGCGGGGAGTTCATATCTGTGTATAACTGCACACTGGGCGCAGGTGCTGGAGATTGTCTGTGATGCTGGTAGTGTGAATAATCAGTGCAGAAAGGTGGATTGTCGTGGTAGCAATCTTCCTGGAATTCGCCAGCATGCAACAATTGCTATGCACAGTGTGATCTGTTCACACACTGGTGAAAACATGTTGGACATGATACTGACTGAAATTGACAGATGGCTAAACCCTCTGTCCCTGAGAGCTGGGTTCATAGCAAGTGACAATGGGTCAAATGTGGTAAAATGCATCACAAATGGTGTTTTTTTTTGTGTTCCATGCATGGCCCACTGTTTAAATTTTGTGGTTCAGGAGTTTTTGCAGCACCCTAACATAAAGGAAATGCTGAACATTGAACGACATATCTGCTCTCACTTTTCAAGATCTGGAAAGGCCCATGACCAACTGCGGCAGTTGCAGATACAAAACAGCCTGCCTCAGCACCGGTTGAAGCTGGAAGTTGTCACCCGATGGAACTCCACTTTATACATGGCAGAGAGGTTGTATGAACAATACAAAGCCATCACAGAATATTTTGTTATGCACACTAGCCATGACAGTTCTGGGGCCTCCATGTCTATGATGACTGAAAAGTGGTGCCTCATGGACTCTGTAATAACAATTTTATGTCCTTTTTAACATGCCACACAGGCAGCGAGAGGCGAATCTGCCTCCATTAGCCAATCAATTCCACTGCTGTGGGTGCTAAGGCAGACATTGGTGAATGTACAGCATAGCCTTGATGTTGCCAGAGACGGTGATAGCAGTATGTTGCTGCAACACATGCTGACAGTATTCAACCAGAATCATCACATTGTGAGCATTCAGCGTAGTGACAACTTTGCCATGGCAACAATGCTGAACCCACGATACAAACATGGAATTGCATCAGTACTGGAGGGAGGGCCTGAACAGGTAAAAAATATCAGTGGTCAACTGGTTCATTTGGTTCATGGGGCACAGAAGTCACATGCTAAGGTTTTCAAACCTCAGCAGCATAATCCAGCTGAAGGTGTAGCTGGAGGACCAGCAAGCATATCATGCAAGGGTAAGGGGAATGTAGTTCCTAGTGGTCTGTCATCCAAAGTGGTTGGCATCAACCCACTTTGGAAGGCTTTGTCCCAAGTGGGTATTTGTGACATCAATGATTCCGGGGAACAGGCTGATGCATCAACAATCAGACTTAGTGCGGCACAGACAATGGTTCAGTCATATTTGTCTGAAAACAGGCATCTGACAATAAGTGAAGATCCTCTTTTGTACTGGAGTGGAAAGGTCAGTGAATGGCCAGAGCTGACTGCAGTGGCACTGAAGTATCTCACATGCCCACCCTCCAGTGTAAGTGTTAAGAGGGTATTCAGATCAGCAGGTGCAATAATCAGGGATCATCTGACAAACCTGTCTGCTGCAAATGTTAGTTTGCTAACATTAATTAAAATGAATGAGAGGCACATACCAGCACAGACTGCAACCTCGGTATTCGTACCCTGGCCTAGTCATGGTGGTCTTGCTGATGTGGAAATGGATCATCCTGGTGGCACTGGCAGTGGCTGCCTGAAATGACCCACCACTGACATAGATGATGACACAATGGAGAAAGAATTTTCCAGTGGTCAGACTTCAGACATCAATGACTGTGAAGGCAGTTTTCTTTATGAGGATGATGATGTGGTTAATGTTGGCAAGTTTAAACTGCAGTATTTAAAGGTGGTGTGCCCCCCTTCTCCGGACCACCACCACCGGGACTGATGTTATCCAAGTCTGCTGCCAACATGAGTCTGTCTGCCCCCCCCCGTGGTCCACCACCACCACCGGGACTGATGTTATCCAACTCTGCTGCCACCATGAGTCTGTCTGCCCACCACAGACCACCAGTCCACCAGTGCCCCACCACCACCACCACCACCAGCTTCTTAATATTTAAACCATAAAGTGAGTATGTGCACTCATGCTTGTTATGCTGCCTCACTTCCTTAAGTTGTCTGTTTTGTTTTCTGTAGCTTTTCAGAGCCGCAGTCGCAAAACACATACAGTACACTTATTTTGTTTCTTTTACAGGAGAACAAAAACAGGCTCCATCATTAATATTAATCATTGGGAAAGATGCTGTAACTATACCTTACAGAGAGGAAGTGATGTAATGTCCATGTGAAATCCATTCTGGTAAGTATGAAGATTTTATTGCTTTGTAAAGACTGCTGAAAATATTGCACGTAACAGGTTGTCTTAGTAGTTGACAAGATGTGTCTATGAAATGTTACTTAGTTGACAATAGGGATTGAGATTTGAGAACCAGGGAGGGACACCTAGCAATGAAGTTGTAACTTTTAAGAAGTCATTCATTTCTTTTTTTAGGAAAATTTGCAGTACTTCGTTGTTCTGTCAAAGTGGCCTTATCCAAAACAGTTCATCAACATGATCAGGCACACCCCTCCCCCAACCCGAGCTTGGGCACACATGCAACACGTAGAAGTAATTTCATTCAATGACCATGACCATCATTAAGAACCAGACTCCAGAAGGATGCTGATGAAATCTGTGAAGAAATAACAAAATAAGGAACCATTACAGACAAAACTGCAAAAATGATTCCCCCCCCAAAAAAAAGAAATACTTACTTTCATGTGCTTGACAGTTATCTGTTTCCATTTAAGTGCAAAAAATTCTCATTGAGCCCTGGACGGTGCACAGCAACAGTTCAGAGATGGAGTCACCTGTGTGTGATGCAGAACAAAAGCATGAGTACATGTCCATGTCAAGTTCAACCCCCCCCATCATCACCTACTAAATACACAACTATATATATCTACTCACCAAGGCTACAATTACTGTACATCCAAAGGGCACCTTTCATTCCAGTTGAGATGATCACATGTCAATTTTCTGGACCCATGGAGGATGCATTTCTGGGCCTGCAGAAAAAATCTGGGGACTCTGTGCCACATTTGTGCGCATGACTGAGTGCGCCATTAATTCTGGGGGACTTTGTATGTGCTGAAATACTCTCATTTCACTGTGTTACCACTTGTCAATTTTCTGGACACAAGACAGATGCCTTTTGCGGATGCAGAAAAATAAGGCACCAAAACAGCGCACACACACAAAACACATAACAGAAGGAAGGGGCCCCATAATACAAAGTGTAATGCATACTGAAGACAACAAAAAAAAGGGCATAATTACATACAAGGGTCAGGGATGATGGAGGAATACATTTTATGACACAGCAAGGAAGGTGGGGGGAACATGGTGTGAGGAAACAAAACTAATGTGGGATCCTATGGTGATCCAGCAGCAGTTCCAGCATGGATATAATTTGAAGCTGATGTCCCTCTATGTCATCCAGCCACTGCTCCACAGCACTCATCCTCTCACTGTTCTCCTCAACAGCACTCCAGAGAACCGCCAAGTCAGACAGTGTTACACGCACTTCTCTGGTGTCCACTCTTCCAACAGGCTGACCTGCTGGTGGCGGTAGTGGTGGTGGTGGGGGGTGCTGGTGGAGCAACAAGTGCTGCTGTGGCCCTCCTCTTCTTAGGGATGCCGTTATGGACAGAGGCACCCTCTGCCACGGAATGGCCAGCAGGTGCAGACATGGTCCATTCTGTGGCAGCCTGCCACTCCAACTGGTGGTGATTAAGCATATAGATGTGCTGGCCCCCAATCCCCAGGTTAGTCCCCCAGGGGCCACGGTGTACCTCCACCACACATAGGCGACACTTCACCACACTGCTATCCCCCCGACAGTCAAAAAACTGCCAAACAACGGAGGTGCAGAGAGGACCAGGCACAGGCAGGGGAGGGCCAGATGAACTGGCAGTAGGCTGCTCACATTGCTCAACAGTACTGATGGGATCCACACCTGGGCCTGGGGGGAACAGGCACATCCTGCTCCAAAGGACCTTGTGCTGGACTTGGCAGTGGTGGTTGAACTGCCTCAGAGTCAGAAGGCGGTGCTGGTTCTGCTTCCGGGGGTTGAATACTCACAAGTTTAGAGTGGTCCAACACAAATGGCCTCCCATACCCCCCATGCATGCGCACGGTACGATGACGTGTACTACCACACTCTCCCAGAGCTGCCCCACCCCAGACATTCCCTCACCCTGTTCCATCTCACGACACAAGCACAACACACACACACAGTCATGCATACACAGACAAACAACTAAGTAAGTAGGTAAGAAAAATAAAATTTACAGAAAGAACATATTAAGTAAAAAACAGTACAGAAAAGACAAACAAATGTAGCTTTTAAAAAAGCTGTTGGGTTAACTATCAAATTTTAACTCTCCTCCTCTGCAATCAAAACACTTCTCTCTCTAGTACACACTCCTCTCTCTCGGTCTGCACAGGAGAAAGTGAAACTGTCTGTGTGACTCACTTCCTTCATGCCTGGCTAGTGAGCATGTGACTTACAGTACTGTAAGCCATGTGATGTGTGGGGGGGCTGCCAAGTCTGAAACACCAGGTGGATCACTTAGAATCATAATGAGGAACGCAAAGTCCATTGAAATCAGTGACTTTGCTTACTTTACATTGTCATTCAGTCCAACGCGAAGTGGTAATGACAAGGTGAAGTGAGCACTTTGCATTGCTAGCTCCACGTAGCTGAGTGGCAACGCTAAGTGCCCACTTCGTGAGCACTTCGCCAGCGGATTTTAAATTTGCTGCATCTCTAATTACCGGCAGCACAATTAAAGAATAGGGTTCGAGTTCTAAAAAGTTCTAAAAAAGATTAGCACCTAGAACTTTTTCAAAAGTTCTAGACTAGAACTAGAACCCAGAACTTCAGAGGGTTCTGACAACCCTACTACACACATGGGTTGTCCCTGAAAATGGCACTTGTGCTCAGCGGACCTACCTGGTTAATAAAATGTATTTATTTATTTATTTATTGAAATGTTTCACCAGGAAGGCACGCTGAGAAACAAGTCGTTCATCTCCCGCTGTGACTTGCAGGGAAGGGGTACAACAGGACTGAAACATTAAACATTCAAGTTATAAGATCAACATTAAAATACAGTTCTAAGGCAGGTATTACAAGCAGTGGTACAACAGTGTTGCACACAATAGGTAGAAAGAGTGGTCAATAATAAGTGCCAAGTTAATAAGTAAACAGGTACTTATATAAAGTAAAAGAAAAGGGGGTCGGGAAGTAGGAGGGGAAGAGTCATGTTCATGTTACACTCAAGTTACAAGATCAATATTAACATACAGTTGCATGGCAGGTGTTACAAACAGTGTTAAAACAGAGCTGTGCATAACATGTAGAACAAGCATGTCAATGCCGAATGTTTGCTTGCTGGTATTAGCATTGGAAATGCAGACATTAGAAGATGCAGAGTAGGAATGGCAGTGAAGTATTGAAATTCACACCAACTCCACCTCCACCCTGCAGAGACGGACAGGCACTGGGGTGTGCGTTTGGGTTGTCGCTCATAATGTTCATATCATTTCACCTCACCCTATCCTGCAGACAAGTGTTGAGATGTACCTTGAGGTGTTCAGCTTTACAGTCACCCCACTCCATAAGGACATACACTGAAATGGGTGCAATATAGAATGGGGTGAAGTCTGGGGCTGAAGAGCGCAAGGCACAGCTTGATGCCTGTCAGTAGCTGCAGGGTAGGGGGTTGGGGTTGGAATGGCATAAGCATTACTGTCGGCAATCCAAAGGCACACCCCTGATGCCTATCAGTCTGTAAAGGGTGGGATGTTGTGGTTAGAAACTGTAACACCCCAAGCATGTGTTGGTATTTGAAGTACAAATTTCAGCATGGCCATTTTGTGGGCCCCACCTCATGAAAGCATTTGAGACCTCTTCTCATGAACAGTGGCACTGTGATTTTGTCAATGTGTCCCGAAATTTGAGTTTCCAAAACGACCATGCCATTGTGCGCCAGATGTATGAAAACACAGATCAGGCAGGATGTGAAGAATGACAGCTGTATTGTAGCAGGATGAAATCCTCCTACTGTATTTTTGGCTAATGAAAATAGAGAATCTGTTCTTAAGGGGCTGCAAGAAAGCCTTACAGCCACAATAAGTCTAATTTAAGGTATTAAATGAAAATGAGTCTGCTGAGACCTGAAATATTCAGTGCAGGAATAGTCTTACAGCATGTCAAACTGTTTCTTTCCCATCTTTTGGCTGCACCTTTCTTCTATGCATAAGTGCGGAACCGGGGCGGAAGGGGTAGCCACTCCACTTTTATTTCTGTATGGCAAAAACTAGTATAGAAAAAGTGCCCTTTGTACCCTCATAAGTGCCCTTTTGATTCTCAGCCCTCTCAGATTTTACCATCTTCCGGGCACCATTGCTTCTATGCTACTATTCTATCTCGCCTTCGCTGGACTGATCACCCAGCACTGAAACTTCAATACTCTTTCTTCTTCTCTTTCAGACGCCCCCCCCCCAACACATGCAGACATACACAGCTAGAATTAAGTTTACAGGAGCTGTCCTAGCACAGTTAGGGTAAAAGAAATGTGTACTTTGGTAATGTATTCCCCTGTTAAATGTCCATTTACAAAATAGTGAACCTGGGGAAGAAGGTACATAAAATGAATCTGTGTTTTTGGTCCTGTAAAATAGAAGAAAACAAAGTACTAAAGAACTACAATGAAACACCTTTAGTTTTGTATGGAAGGTATCAGGAATATCAAAGTTCTTACTGTTTGAAATGTACCAAACACATGTTTTACAAACTGCTACCAAACAATGCAGTAGCAATGCCTTTTGTTTTATATTGTTGGTTTAATTTGTATTTTCCTGATGTTAGATGAAATGTTTCTGTAAGCCAAAACTGTACACATTGCTATATGCTGAGGAAAATTTACCTGTTTGGAAAATGCCTGTCTCCATGTGCTTTAGTTTGCAGGCATCCATTTTGTAGCGTACTATGGGCTCAGGCCGACTGAACTCTGTGGGCTTTAGAGCTCTAGCATGAGGGAGTCTGGGAACAAGAAAGGTGGGATTTTCTGCTAGGAAGTTATATTTTTTATATTTTTATTGCTTTATTTTTTGGATTGTTTAAAAGCTTTCATGTGTTAAATTATTATTTTTCATGCTTGCTTATTTTTTTTGTATGAAATAGACATACTTAAAATTGTTGCAAACATTTAATTAACATTTAAAGCTATGATTGACAGGTCACATGATCTTCAGCCCTATAAAAGGACCTGGCTGAGCAGCGTCTAGCAGATAAGATCTGTGCTGTGGAGGGAGCAGTCCTCTGTAGCAGTGAAACTGGTTGATGCAAGAGGGAAGTAGCTGGTGCTAGAAGCATAAAAACTGACCAGTAGTGGTGCTAGTCAAGGCTGGGATGTTTTGAACCAGAGCAGAGTTGAGCAGCTAGAGGGGTGATTGGTCTTCCTAAAGTATTGGCTGCAAAACTGCAGTTACAAGTAGGACCACCCTCAGGCACTGGATTTGTCCCAGTGAGCCTACTGGCTGAGTGGGAACCAACAGCCCTATAAGCCATGTTTTATTACAGTTGCTGAAGATCATCCTGACTAGTCAATCAGAATAAGCAGCACAGAAGTTCCAGATCTGCACTGTTAAACTTTTTATGGTATTGCCAAGTGTGTGAAGTCTTGCTGTAATAAAGTGCACTCCCTTATGGGATATTTTAAAAGAACTTGTCTCGCCTTCTGTGTCTTCATCCAACCCACCCTTCCACTTATACCATTCCTAGGGAGGTGTAAAGAGATGGCAATGTTGAAAATCTGTAGTGAAAATATTTAAAATGCTCAAACTTCCGAGTGTACATGAAAAATGCGCAATGCATGCACGTGACACAGTCATTTAGCGGAATTATTTCACCAAATGTTCAACATAGGTATTTTGTGACCTCTGTTCATGAACACTGTCCGTATGATTTTCTTAATCTGTCCCAAACATTGATTTCCCACAGCAACCGTGGTATTGTGCACCAGATATGTAAACGTATATTTCAGGCAGGATGTGAAAAATGACAGCTGTACTGTTCATAAGGAGGACTGAAAAAATGCCAGTGTTGAAAATCTGGAGTGAAAATACTACAAATTTGTGAAGTTATGAGGGTGCATGGAAACTGCACAATGCACACTTGTAACACAGTCATTTTATGGACATTTGTCACCAAATTTTCAACATAGGCATTTTAGGACCTTTGCTCATGATTTTACATACAAACATATGAACATACAAATCTGCCAGCAGAACACACCAATCGGTCTATGTAAGTCTGCCCAAGTGTGCAGCTAGTACCCTAGATTGCAGCTGCCCCAGCCTCCTCCCCCTCAGTTTCTCCCACAGTTGTTCCAGCCCCTGCCCCCGACTCTTCCTCTTGCTTTATCCCACTCTTCCTTAAAGCTGTTGACTGTCCTACATGTTACCACCCCTCTGGCAGTGCATTCCAACTAGACACCACCCTCTCAGAGAAGTAGTGCCTCCTCATTTCCCTCTTGAAACGTCCCACTTCCAACCTTAGCCCATGCCCCCTCATCTCTCTTCTACTCCTCAGTTCAAACACCCCCTTGGTGCTAGGTTTATTTACTTCCTCAGGTATTTAAATGCTTCAATCATATCCCCTATCCCTCCTTTCCTCCAGTGTGTACATGTTCAGCTCCTTCAGCCTATCTTCATATTCCTTTCCTTCCATTCCCTTTGACATTTTTGTTGCCCTCCTTTGCACCCCCTCCAGTAACTTTATAACTCTCCTCAGGTATTGCCTCCAGTACTGCACACAGTACTCTAGGTGAAGTCTGACCAATGATCTGTAGAGAGGTAGGATCACATCCCTGTGTCTGGATGAGAATCCCCTTGCGATGCACCCCAGCATCCTGTTTGCCTTCACTGCTGCTCTCCTGCACTGGGCCAAGCTGTTCATGCTCCTAGTTACCAACACCCCTTGGTCCTTCTCCTCTGTGATCCCCAACTAATAGTCCATCTTCTGGTTCTTAGCCCTGAAGTGCATCACCTTACACTTCTTTGCATTGAATCCTAGCTGCCACTCCACCTACCATGTCTCTGTTTGGTTAAGTCCCCCTGCAAGTTTTCCCATTTGTCTTCTTCGTCCACCACCGAACACAGTTAGGTATAATGTGTGAACAGACTAACCCTGCTCCCCAATCCATGTGCTATGTTGGAGATAAAGAGCCCAAATAGCACCGGGCCCAGCGCTGACCCCTGCGGCACCCCACTTGTCACTGCTCTAGGTGCTGAGAGCTCCCCCCACCACCACCACCCGCTGCACCCTCCTCTGTAATCAGTTCTCTATCCATTTAGTCAGCTTTTTTCCCAGCCCCACTGCCGTCAGTTTCCCCCCAGTCTCCCATGAGGCATTGTATCAAAGGCCTTACTAAAGTCCAAGTACAGGACATGTATCGCATAGCCCCTGTCCAACTCTCTTGTCACCCAGTCACAATAGTTTATTAGGTTGGTTTAAAAAGATCTACCTGAGACAAACCCATGTTGCTGCCCATCTTGGAGGCCATTAGTCTCTAGGAATGCCACCAGCCTTTTCTTCAGTATCGCCTCCATAAGCTTACCCACTATGGACATGAGACTTACCAGCCAATAATTTCCTGGCTTCTCCCTAGGCCCACTCTTGTGTATGGGCACAACATGGGCCACCCTCCAGTCCTGGGGCATGCACCTTGTTTTCAGGGAGGTGTTGAACAGTTCTGCCAGTGGCTCAGCCAACAGCTCGGCCATCTCCCTTAGCACCCTGGGGTGGATGCCATCGGGGCTTGGTGCCTTGTCCACCCCTACTGCCCTCAGTCCCTCTAGCACCCTACTTCCTGTGATCACTTTGTCTGTCATCTCCTACCCCCCTTTCCCCACCTCGCAGCCCATTCTGGTAGTGGGCCATCCCTCTCCTTAGTGAAAATGGAGCAGAAGTACTCATTTAGAATTTCCACTTGCTCCTCCCCCATTTCTACTCATTCCCCTCCTTGCTTTATCCTCACAATATGTTCCTTGCACTTCCTCTTTTCCCTGACATACCTAAAAACGTCCTTCTCCCCCTCCCTTTATGCCCTGTGTGGAACTGAAGTGCCTGGAGGCCTTAGCTTTTTTCACCCTCCTGGCAACCTCCCTTGACCAACTCCCGAAAGCCTCCTTATTCTCTCCCATCCCTGTTCTCCTGTACTTCTGGTATGCAGCCATCTTTGCCTTCACCCCTTGCAGCACTTCCTTGTTGAGCCAGCATGGTTTCTTGCCTCTGCTCTTCTTACTCCTGGCCCTGGTGCAGGCTACTGTGGCCTCTGTTAGCCCAGTCTTTATGACTACCCACTTTTGTTCTGCATCCATTCCCGGCCTTATACAGTATCTGGAGCCTCCCTTGCAGTATTGCTGTCATACCCCCAAAGTCCACCCATATAAAGTCCGCCACCTTAGTGCCCATGCCTCCTGTCTCCCTGCCCAGTGTGACAATGAGCCACACTGTTTGGTGGTCACTACCTGCTATTGGGTCCTTCACCCTTACCTCCCTCACCGCCTCCCCATTTGGCAGTACTAGGTCCAGAGTGCTACCAAGCCTTGTAGGCCCTCTTACCAATTTCATCAGAATGCTGTCCTGGAATGCATCAAGGATCACCTGCTCCCTGGTACTGCTAGTGGCTGGGGTGCTCCAGTCAACCCATGGTAGGTTAAAATCCCCCACTATCACCACACTCCCCCTTCTACACACCATCCTTATCTGCTCTGCCAACTCCCCATCTGTTGTCTTCGAATTGGGCTGGTGGTCTGTACACCACTCCCAGTCTCAGCTTTCTGCCCTTGGAGTCCAGGAGCTGCAGCCAAAGCTCCTCTATCATCTCCTCTTCTCCCTCATCCCTTATGCATTTAATCCCTTCCCTCACATACAGTGCAACACCACCCCATCTTCCAACCCCCCCGGTCCCTCCTATATATCCTGTATTCTGGGATTGCCAAGCCCCAATCATGGTACTCTGTGGCCCAAGTCTCTGTAACTGCAGCAATGTCCACCTTCCCTCTGAAAGGAGCACCTGAAGCTCTGCAGTTTTGTTCCCCTGGCTTCTTGCGTTGAGAGACCACCTTCCACCGTACACCTCCTTCTTCTAACTCTTCTCCTCCTTGGCCTGTGTCCCTCCTTCCAGTAGTCTGCACCCTTTCTCCTCCTTATTCTTAGTGGGTGGTGGTGCCTTCTGTATTACACTCAGACCACTCTGCCTGCCCGCTCCAAGGGTTACTACGCCTCTGCCTTTACCTGTTTCTAGGGGGTGAGCTCATTAGGCTCCCTGTCTGGACCTTTCTACCAACCTCAGTCTTTTGGCCCCCCACTAGTTTAAATTCACCTTAGTAGAGATATACCCCTCTAATTCTGCCTTTAATACTCCCCTCCCCTTCCTGCTCATGTGTACCCTGTCCCCTGTGTACAAATCACTATTACCCCAGACCCTACCCCAGTTAGTCACTAACCCATAGTTTTTGGTGTGGCACCAATCCCTCAGCCACTCTTTAAACTCCTCAATCCTACCTTTCCTCCCCATGCTTTCACATGGTACTGGGAGTACCTCCGAGAATGTCACTAGCTCCCCCACCCCCCTCACATTGCCTGCCTGTCCAACTACTGAAAACATCCCTCAGTACTTCCACAGTCTCCCCCACCAAGACGTTTGTACCCACATGCAACACTAAATGAGGTTTCTTCATCCCCTCTCTGCACACATGAGCAGTGCCTGCCCTGCCCTTCCTGCAGTCAACCTGGGGATAGCGTCAACCCAAATACGATTGTGAATTTCCTCCCTTCTGCCTCATCTCACCCCTTTCAGTATAGAATCCCCCAGAACAAGTACCACCCCTCCCTTACCCCTTTCCCTTCTAATGCCTCTTCCACCACCCCAGTATTTGTTCTTCCCTACCCCTTACTCCAGCAAGCTGCACCCTCTGTGACTTCTATATCTGTACCCCCTACTTCTGCTCACCCCTTTTCTCTGCCTTATTCCTTCCATCCCCCTTGAACCCCTTCCCAGCCTGACTACTTCCTACTGGGCTTCCCATATCGACCTCACCTCCTCCCCTGCTGATTTCCAACCCCTTCCCTATCCCCGCTGATGTGGATTTAGAGCCCCCATTCCCTTCTACCCCGATAGTGATGCCCTTTCCATCCTTCCCTGTTCCTGTAGCCTTCTCTCTCCTCCAGTCACCACCCCTCCTATCTTACTAGCCCCCTTCTATCCTTTCGTCCTTGCTATATCTTCCCCTATCTGTTGCCATCCCTCTCATGCCCAGCTTGTCCTCCCCCCATTCAGTATGTTCCTGCTCCCACTCTCTCTCTCTCTCTCTCTCTCTCTCTCCCCATAGCAGAGGCTTGAATATATACCTAGTCGATACCCCTCCTACATCTCTTCCCCTTATCAGTTCCCCCCTCTTAATTGTTCCCCTCCATGCCACCTCTAGTCCCTCCTTACCCACAGTCATCTGCTCTCTCCCCTGGCACTCCTTATGGTCTCTTCCTCCCTCATCAGGAGGCTCCCCCCTCACCTCAGGCACCCCCTTCCTTCTCCTCTCTTTTCTACTACTGCCTCTGATACTGGGGTCAGTTTAGGTCTCTAGTTGTTCTTCCTCCTTCCTCTCTTGCCATCCCCTATTCCCCCCCAGCAAGGATGCCTACCATTCTTATCTGCCCTGTCACTTAGACTCCTCCCTAACCTGCACAGTTCCTCAGTCAAACTAGCCAGTCATCTACAGACCATACACCCCCCCATCCTCCAAGCCCAGTCCAAGATCATGGGGGACCCATGCCCTGTACACCCCTCAACCCTTCCAAAGATGCCCTCCCTATTGACATGTGGCACTTGCCCCATTTTGGCCCCCATCTTATGTTATGGGCTCTTACTCCCAGGTTCTGTACCCTACTACAACTGTTAGGCCCCTATTTACTCAAATTCCTGTTCCCCCCTCCACACTAGTCCTCCTACTGCCCCCTTACTGACCGGGTTAATTCAGTCTCAAATCTCATCCATTAGGTACTGTATTAGGGTCTGTTCATGAAATGGAGCTACCAATGTCCAGCATAAATATTACTGGCAATAAAAAAAATCTGACACTTATTGTAATTCCTTTTTCATCACATCTGACAGCTGGTCATGTGTAGAGATATAAAATATAGGGGCATAGAATTGTAGGGTGTGCATATACAGTCATTTTTATTTTCATCATGATTTCTGTGCTTTTTTCCCTTTCTAAAGTATGACATAGCAAGCCACATCTGTTCTTGTGTCACTCTGTACCATTTATTTTAATGCCTGCCACTAATAAACAATTTACTAAGTAATATGCTTCTATGTGTTTATTTTTGTTTTGTTATTTCCCCCTTTGTGCTGTGTAAAACAACATTTATCTCCCCTTGCAACTGCTGTGGTGAATGTAACTGCTGGTGTCAGAGCAGGTTACGTTCACCCACAGCCTCCCCAAATGTTTTGTGGTGCTACTACCTTTAAAATCATTTTTTTTCTAATGCCCCAAGCTCTGCCAAGTAGATGCTGCTGTTTCCCAGCAGAGAAGTGAGCCCTTTGATCTCGGCGTGGCGCGACCTTTCACCCCTTGTTCCACCGTGTCATGCTTGCCCGGATGTTCGTCAGCCACCTTGAGTGACTGTACCCCCGATTTGTGGTGAGCAGCAATCGTGATTTTTTGTGGGAGCGGGTGGAGTTACTTCCCCAATAAAAAGCCCAAACATCATCACCCAGTCTCATTTACTGAACCAGCAGAGATGGAAGAACAGCACTGTGTCACAGCATTCCACCAGTGGTACGCTACTGCACAGGTAGGGCCTAAATTATGATCACCACTTTCTTCAGGGAGTTTAAAATTCATTTTTTAAAACTACAGTTCGCTAGTAATGGGGTATTAACTGTGCACTGCTGCCAAATGTCTCTACCATGTTAAACTTTGATGCAAGGCAACATTTTAGGGGTAAATTGTTTATTTTTGTGTTTGTGACATTAGGCACTTCCACTTACAAGTTCGCCCTACACAGGGTGTGCCTGGTGTCACAGTTACTTCAGCCACTCCAATGGGATGTATTGGTGGCATTTGGGGGGGGGTCAAATCACTGAAACCTAGGATGCACACTGCTGGGGTTTTGATGTATTTTGGGGGTGTTACTGCTTGCTGTGGGAAAAGGTTTGAGAATGTGTGGGGTGTAGTGGTGGGGGGAAAACAAACTGTAAGGAATTATGAGTTAGTTAGGAGTTAGTTTGCTGTGAATGTGTGGCCAAATGAAGGTGAGAAACACACCTGGATGTGGTCTTTGCAGGCACTTTACATTGTTTTAAACTCCCACTATGCCTTTGTCCATGTGTGTTCACCCACGTTTGGCCATTTTAAACACCATGCGGCCTCCTTTGTTCAGGGGGTTGGGCTTGAGTTCTATGATGCTGCTGTTTTGCTTTCAGGTTCTGTGTTGGTACTGTCTGGCTGAAGGTAAGTGAGCAGACACGGCTGGAGGGGCATTGGCCAGGTTCGGTGGCTTAAAAGCAGGTTACTTTTTTTTTTGTAAATGTGCCTACACTCCTGCCTTCATTCCAGCTGTGTGTGTGTTTGTTCACCTACGTTGGGTGATTTTGAGAACCATGAGGCCTCCTTTGTTTGGTGGGGGGGTTGTTTGGGATTGAATTCCAGCCTGCTGTTTTGTTTTGCTACTGTGTTGGTACTGTCTGGCCAAATGTAGGTGAACACAGACACAGCTGAAGGGGTATTGGCCAGGTTCAATGGCTTAAAAGCAGGTTACATTTTTTGTTTGTAAATGTGCCTGCACTCCTGCCTTCATCCCAGCTGTGTGAGTTTGTTCACCTATGTTCAGCCATTTTGAGAACCATGTGGCCTCCTTTGTTTGGTGGGGGGGGTTGTTTGGGATTGAAATCTGGCCTGCTGTTTTGTTTAGCTGCTGTGTTGGTACCATCTGACTGAAGGTAAGTGAGCAGACAGAGCTGGAGGGGCATCGGCCAGGTTCGGTGGCTTAAAAGAAGGTTAACATTTTTTGTGTGCGGGAGACATTGAGACCCATGTTGTTGTTTGTTTTTTTCTGATAAGTGACTGTGTAAATTGCCTTTTTTGTTGTTTTCTTTCTTCAGTGACTAACAACTGTTTACATATAAGTTTGAATGCATCTCCTTTGCTCTTCTGATTTTTGTGGCATGTTTAGCACATCTCCTTTGGTAATGTTTAGTACGTCTTCTTTGGTAATGTTTAGTGCGTCTCCTTTGGTAATGTTTAGCGCATCTCCTTTGGTCTGTCTGTCTGCATGAGAATGTGGCGCGAGTCTCCCACAGTCAATCTGCCTGCCTCAGAATGTAGGGCATGTCTCCTATAGTTGGTCTGTCTGCCTGAGAATGTGGAGCGCATCTCCCACGATCGGTCTGTCTTTCTGCCTGAGAATGTTGAGTGCATCTCCCACAGTCGGTCTGTCTGCCTGAGAATGTGGAGCACATCTCCCACGGTCTGTCTGTCTGCCTGAGAATGTGGTGCGCCTCTCCCATGGTCGATCTGTCTGCCTGAAAATGTGGAGCTCATCTCCCATGGTTGGTCTTTCTCCCTCAGAATGTGGAGTGCATCTCCTTCAGTCTGTCTGTCTGCCTGAGAATGTGGAGTGCATCTTCCACGGTTGGTCTGTCTGTCTGCCCGAGAATGTGGAGTGTGTCTCCTTTGGTCAGCTCTTTCACTTCATGCTACTTGTGAGATGAGTACTTACCTCTTGTGTTAGTCCTTCTATTTCCTGTGCAGCCTCTCTGCTGCTTTTTATTTGAGAGGAATGCCTAGCTAATATCAGACTTTTATCTCAGTTTGCTTTTGAAGCAATGGAGATGACAAGAAGACCTTGTGTATCCGCTGCAGATTTGATCAAAGATGCACTGAATATTTCCTCATGTGCACTGTCGGTAAAGGAGAGATGTCAGTGGTACAGAGAGAATGTGAAGAAAGATCCAGAACGTTATGGAGGCTATTTGGAGAAATGCAAAGCATGGTCACAATCTTATCGAGAGACAATGAATGAAGAAAAGAAGAGAAACTATAATGAGAAGGCCAGATTAAGAATGCAGTGATACAGAGCTTGCAAGGCCCAAGTTGCAGTGTCTGCAGACTGCAGAGCCACTTCTTCAAAGGCAACCACCAGAAAAGAGTCACAAAAGAAGAACGAAGAAAGAGCACGTTGGAGAGAGAGAGAGAAAACAAAAAGAATGGAAAAATATATCTAGTCAGAAATGCAGACGATTGAATGAAAAAAGGCAAGAACTGTACAAGAAAAATAAAGAGAATGATATACCCGTTTGCACCCCCCCACCCCCACCCCCCGCCACTTGTGCCATGTGCAATGCATCTCTCGCAGAAAACATGTATGACCCAGGAAACATCCTGTGACACCCCAATGGCCGACCTGACTTAGGAAACATCTTGTGACACCCCAATGGCCGACCTGACTCAGGATACATCCTGTGATACCCCAATGGCCGACCAGCGTTCACAGAGTGCTCTCAGGAAAGCAGTTCAGAGAGCATGACAAGGACTGCCACATTCACCCATATGGTTTGCTTGCATAATTGCAAACGTAATTTCATCATGCTCACCAGCAAAACAGAATGCCCTGGCAAAGCAAAACATGAGCTTGACCTGCCGCACTAACCTTCAGGACAAGATGATTGAGGTCATAAAAGACAAAAAGTCACAGATGAAGAAATGCAATACCAAACAGCAGCAGGAATTCAAAAAGAGCTTTATCAGTTCTTTTCTGGTGCCGAAAAAGTACCGAATGCTCTGTGGTGCAAGCACAGCACTTGGAATCAGTTGGAGGAGAATGATGAGAGCATCAAGGGGGGAAAAGAGCTGAGGATCAAGAAGCACAAGGCTGCACTGTCTGCAGAAACAGTGAAGAATGTTCAGAACTTCTTTGAGGCCTCTTCTACACCACTGCCTCAGAAGAAGGCAGTTTCCAAAAGGACTGGGGCAACAAAGGCTTTCTTGGACAAGACCCTTTATAGCCTCCACCAGGAGTTTAACCAGCAACACCCTGAAACAAAAATAGGGTCCACTAAGTTCCGCAGCCTGAGACCAACAAATATCAAACTCGCCAGGCAACAAAAACTGGATCCATACCTGTGTGAGTACTGTGCCAATGCAGAGTTAAAGCTGCGATCCTTGAATTGGTTTGCCAATGTTAAATATTTACCACAATGCAAAATTGAAAACATTTATAGGGCCATCAAGATCACCATGTGCCCACGCCCACCTGGTGACAAATTTTTTGCAAACAACTGCATCAGTAAAGCTTGTGAGAACTGTAGTACTGATGCAATATTTAAAAAAACAGAGGAACTTGTGCAGAAACATGGAAATGATCTAGTCAAAAGGTTCCAATGGGAGACCATCAGTGTGACCAGAGACATGAACGACACTATTGTTAAACAGTCTAGAAAAGTGCTGCAATGCAAACAAACCACTGTGACTCAACTTATGGAAATGGTAACAGAAGATGTGCATTTTTTGTGCCAACATCTGCACGTTGCATCATGGCAACATAATCAGTTCATAACTCTGAAAGACCAAATGCCAACAGGCTGGGTCATAATGGTGCTGGACTCTACAGATAATTACACCTACAAGTTCCAAGATGAAATTCAGTCCTGTCATCGGCACCATGAACAGGCCACAGTACACCCTATAGTCACGTATTACAGATGTTAAAAATGTGAAGGCCTTGTCACTGAGTATATTGACTTTATATCGAATGACCTTAAGCATGACCACCATGCTGTTAACCATTTTGTGGGACTTGCAAATAGACATCTGTGTAACATTCGCAAACTGAATATCAAACGAGTGATACAGTTCACTGATGGCTATGGAGGCCAATATAAATCTAAGTGGGCTTTTAACTCTATCTCATCTTCACCGATACAGAACGGGTTTCAAACTGAACAAGCCTTTTTTGGTTCATGTCATGGGAAAGGCCCATCAGACGGACAAAGTACTGTCATCAAATCTGCTGCAAGTCTGGCGGTGCAGAATCGTCGGGCGATAATTTGTAATGCAGAAGAACTATTCCAATTTTGGGCAGTTAATCTCACAAAAAAGCCTGACAATGAAGGATGCAGCCATGTGCTAAGAACCTTCTTTTGGGTGGGAGATTGGCAAATAAAATGGTGAGCAGGACCTGAAGTGCACACCATACCTGGAACACGGAGGATCCATAGTGTTAGTTCTGTGGCAGATGGCATGGTTGCAACAAGAGGACTGAGCTGTTTCTGTAGACCATGTCAAAGGGAAGATGGCCCATGTGAGAACTCTTGTCATGTGGAATCATAGAAGTTACGTACACTTGGGAAATCTTCTGGATATTTGAGCCATGACATGCCAATCACACATGCGACCTCAGCATCTCCAGCAACAATACCGGATACTACCCTGCCAACCCATCCTGACAAAGACAGGGTTCCTGAGACTGCAGCTGTTCCCTCAAGCAGCAGCAGCACCACCGCCACCAACCAAAGCTCTGACACAGCCACTCCTTCATCTGCCATGGTTCCTAAGACTCCGGCTGTTCCATCAAGCAGCAGCACCACCAACCAGAGCTCTGATGCAGCCACTTCTTCTGCCTGTTCAAAGAAAGTGAAGTCAAAAGAACATATACAGGTGAACAAATTTTATGCCTTGTATTATTCAAAGACCTTCTACATCGGTTAGCTAACCACCATGGATGAGAGTGTCAAATACCATTTCAACTTCATGCAGCAACGCGGGGCTAGCAGCTTTACGTGGCTACGACGCAAGGACACAGATTCATTATGGAAGACAATGCGCATATTTTATGGGCCCATAAACTTTGGAAGGAAGGGCACTCTCAATCTTCTACCTGCGGAACTGCAGACCATCAATACCAAATACGAAATTCTGAGACAGCGCTGGAATGAACTGGTGTACATACTGCAATACAATAGCGTCACTCACTAACAGGATTGAAAACAGACATCCCTACACTTTGCTTTTCAATCTTCAAAAACACGAACTGGTGGCAGAATTCCACAGTCACTCCACTGGCCCATGGATTAATGCTAACTTAAAACACAGCCTCACAAAGAGACTCAACCAATCGGGTTGCCCATCCTGTCAACCCATATTTTATAAGCCAGTAGTATGTTAGCCGTAAGTAATGTTCAGTACAGTTTTTTAAAAACTGAAACAAATTTGATGTGTAATTACATTCACCATGGTAACTAGTTGCATTCACCATGGTACGTTCGGTCAGACATCACATCTGTCAGTAATGTTGTTGAATTGTCAAATTTCTCCAGGTTTTGTAGTGCTATGTCAGTCATTAGAAGCAGCATGTTAACTGTTAGGCATGTTCAGTAAAGGTTTTACAACTAAAATAAATGTGTGGTGTCACTCATTACATTCACCACAGCATGTGGTGTCAGACATCACACTTGGCAGTAATATAATTGTAAATTTTTTGCATGTTTGTACCATTATATCAGCCAGTAGTAGTATGTTATTTGTTGGGCTTCTTTATTACAGTTTTAGTGAGCAACACACATGTGTGGTGTCTCTTGTTACATTCACCACGGTACGTGGTGCCAAACATCAAATTTGACATTAATGCAATAGAATTCTTGTAAATATTTGTTTCTCATGTTCAATATAACTCATGACATGTTAGTAAACTTTTTACAACTAAAACAGGTGTCTTGTGTCATATGTTACATTCGCCATGATGTGTGGTATCACTTGTTACGCTCACCACGTTAGAGTTCTTTTATCTCAGGAACATGTGAAGCTTTTATCTTCCAACATGTTTATTTTTTCATGCTTGGTCATAGTATCTTGAAATGAATCACAAAACTACTCTAGAAGTAATCTGAAAATGTGACCCTTATGTCACACTTTGGAAACCTCTTTTCATGAACAGACCCACTACTGTAGCAAATCCTAAAGCCTCCTTGTCCATTTTCACACCTCAGCTACCATACTTTTTGTTCTCAACTCTCATATAGTTTCACTTGGCCCAGTTAGAAATCCTGTTCCACTCCAAGTATTACTCAGCTCAGTTAGAGAAATAAACAGAACAAATAAATATGTATTATTACAGCCATCCTAAAAGTATCCAATCATTGCTTTGTCTCCACCCCAGAGACCCTTCTGTAACATAGGACCACAGAGGATGCCTGGCGGGAGGGTGGGCAACTCTAAAGTCCCAGCAGAGCTCTGTTGAGCTCACTCACTCCCCCCCCACTTGCTCGTTCTATTTCTCCTGGAGCTTTAGGCTGCCCTTTTGAATTGGCACCTTCTTCTGTCCACAAAGAAATCTGCAGCAGTCCCGCTAGAGCTCCGTTGAGCTCGCTCACTTCCCCCTATCCCACTTGCTCATTCTGTTTCTCTTGGTGCTGCAGGCTGCCCTTTTGTACTGGGCTCCAGCCTGCATTGGTGCCTTTTTCTGCCCACAAAGAAGTTCACAGCTGTCCCAACAGAGCTCCGTTGAGCTCGCTCACTACCCCTCTCACACTCACTCATTCGGTTTGTCCCAGCACAGCAGGCTGCCCTTTCATACTGGGCTCCTGCCTGCATTGGTGCCTTTTTCTGCCCACAAAGAAATCCACAGCAGTCTCAACAGAGCTCCGTTGAGCTTGCTAACCCCCCCAACTTGCTCGTTCTGTTTCTCCCAGCACTCCAGTCTGGCATTTTGTACTGGGCTCATGCCTGCATTGGCACCTTTTTCTGCCCATAGAGAAATCTGCAGCAGTCCCAACAGAGCTCCATTGAGCTCGCTCACTCCTCCTTTCTCTTGCTCATTCTGTTTCTCCCAGCGCTGCAGGATGCCCTTTTGTACTGGGCCCCTGCCTGCGTTAATGCCTTTTTTTGCCCACAAAGACATCTGCAGCAGTCCCAACAGAGCTCCGTTGAACTCACTAACTCCCTGTCCCTCATTCGCTCATTCTATTTCTCTCGTCGCTGAAGGCTGCCCTTTTGTATTGGACTTCTGCCTGCATTGGTGCCTTTTTCTGCACACAAAGAAGTCTGCAGCAGTCCTGATGGAGCTCCATTGAGCTTGCTCACTCCTTCCTCTCTCACTCACTTGATCTTAATCTGTCCCAAACACTGAGTTCCCACAGCGACCATGTTTTTCTGTGCTGGAAGTGCAAAAACACATTTGGACCAGGATGTGAAAAATGACAACTGTACTGTTCATAAGGAGGTGTGAAAAAATGCCAGTGTTGAAAATCTGGCATGAAAATATAACAAATTTGCGAAGTTACAAAGGTGTGTGGAACCTGTGCAATGCACACTTGCAGCATAGTCATTTTACGGACTTTCATCACCAAATTTTCAACATAGGCATTTTAGGACCTCTGCTCATGAACAGTGCCACTGTCATTTTCTCATTCTATCCCCAAAACTGATTTCCCACAGTGACCATGCTATTCTGCAATGGAAGTGCAAAAACACATTTTGGCCAGGATGTGTAAAATGACAGCTGCACTGTTCATAAGGAGGTGTGCAAAATTGCCAATGTTGAAAATCTGGAGTGAAAATATTACAAATTTGTGAAGTTATGAGAGTGCATGGAAACTGTGCAACGCGCTCTCATAAAATAGCAATTTTTTGGCTTTTTTGTTTCACCAAATTTGTAACATAGGCTTTTTGAGAGCCCACCTCATGAACAGTGGCACTGTCATTTCATTACTTGGTCCCAAAAGCTGATTCTGCACAGTAACAGCAAAATCACCTTTTGGGACTGAATAACTCCATGACAGTGACTGATGCGGTGCCCAAATTCCCAAAAATGCTCGACATATGCACCAAAGTTGAGAAAACCCTATGTGTGCCATTATACAGCTTAGTAGCATTTCTTCAGTTTGCAGTCTGCTTTGAAGAGTGCAGCCATGTTCCCGGTCCACCGTAGAATGTCATGCTGGGCTCCTGAGGTAAGTAAGGGGTGAGGGGTGTGTGTGGAGGTGGGGTGTGCAGAGAGTGGACGCGGGTTGAGGGAGGGCAGGAGAGACCACAAGGAACTGTTTTCTTGTTTTACAGGTTAAAAAAAAGAAAAGAAACACATTGCGGGAAGTTTTTTTTTTTTTACAGGGACATTTGGCATGTTGGGGTGAGCTCCCAGTGTGCCACCTGGGTGTTTTGGGGAAGCTGTAGCCAACAGGGTATTGGGCACCCTCATTGGCACATACGTAGTGGAGGCAAGAGCCATGGGGGATTGGGCACCCCCTTGACACACTACAAATTGGGAGGGACATTATGCCGATGGGGGAGTGGGTTCCCCCATCGGCAAATTTTTTTAACCTTGTGTTTATGCTCCTAATTTGCCTCCTCCATCCACTCTCTCTCTGACATCCCCCGTGGACCCTCCAATCCCGGTTGTGATCTGCCCTAGATTGCCTCGTCCACACACACTCCCCTGTAGACCCCGGTATACCCCCCCGGGTAGTGGTGGAGAGGGAGCCCCTGGCACTTACCTCTCTCCAAACCAGCACTCTGTATGTGTGTGTAGATCTGACCGAGCGGAGTCTGCCTGACAAGCCCCGGAGATGTCCAATGGAGGTGTCTTTGCCTAGGAGGGACCAAGATGCTTTTTCCTGATTTCTTCCCCCTGATGTCAGCTTGCAATGAGGGGCTATGAGCAAGGAGGCATGCTGAGATGTACCTCCTGCTCCGCCCCTTTGCCGACCGCCACCCAATCTACTTGCTGCTTCTCCACCTACCACACCATCCACCCGGGCTCCCCCAGGTGGCGGCATTGCAGTGGGAGCCTGCATTTTCCCCCCAGAGAAGGAGAGCTGCCATTGAGTGCTCTATCCTTCTCTGTCATGGCCAACCTCTGAGGACCTGTGCTCATTCCCGAGCCCGGGTCGCCGGCATGGTGCATGGTGTGGCATCCAGCGCCTCAACCCTCAGCACCACTGGGCTGGCTCCCCATCAGCAAATTGAACTGGGAAGAGGGGACTGAAGCCAATGAGGATTGGGCCCCTGTCAGCAAAGAAAGACTGCTGGGACTGCACACTGTTCAGGTGGAAATGACAAGCTGCTGCTGCTATGATGAGGTGCTCCCGGATTGGTGCAGCTATTTTCTTTCAATGTGGTGGCATGCTTTAAAACTAGTGTCATGGGCAGCATCCTCCTTTATTGGTGCCCAACACACAAGCCCCAAAATGCAGTGGTAGCATTTGCCACAAGAGTGCCGCACCTCCACAACCTGCTTCTGCAACAAGCTGCCGCAACATGTTTCTTGCGCATGAGTGCAAGCAAACATAAAAAATGAATCAATAATAAGTGCTGGGTTGGTAAGTAATAAGTACTTACATGTAAGAAAAGGGAAAAAGGAGAGGGAGGGGTGAGGTGGAGGGATGTAGGGGGAAGGGAGTAGATGAGTGATACAAACCCCTGGGGGGTTGGAGAGGGACCCATAGAGAGCATTTGGTGCCCCTTACATTCTGTGAGAAATCAAGGGAGGCCAGTAAGGGGGAGCAGTTTGGAGGAAGGGGAGGAAAGCTAGAAATTAGTTAGGTGACATTAAGAGGGGTAGGGTTTATCCAGGGCTTATAGGAGGGAATTAGGGAGTGGCATGGCAGGAACAGCTAGGCATAAGGTAATTCTTGAGGGCAGAGCAGATGGAGTAGGAAGAGGATGAGTGCCGGATTTGATGGGGGAGTGAATTCCAAATTTTTGGGAGGTGGTGAGAGTACAATAAGTGGATTGGCTGATTAGGATGGATTTCTAGGGGACTACCAGGGTTCAGGAGCCAGTTGATCTAAGTGAATGGGAGGATGTGAGGGTTGTTATAAAGGAGGAGTTTAGGTAGGAAGGGAACTCACCTAACCAGTGCTTAGAGGTGAATTTAGCACAGTGGGAGAGTCACCTGTTTGTAAGAGAGGGAAAGGATAGGGCATCATAAAGATCGCAGTAGTGGGTGTGAGGGAGGGCATCCAGGGCAAAGTGGTAGAAGGAACTGAAGAGGGTGGTGTCCATTCTAGCCAGGAAGAACTTAGGGGCAGCACCATAGACTACGTCACAATAGTCGAAAATTGGCAGCACCATCTTCTGAACAAGCTGATACCTAGCCATAGGAGGGATGCAACTACGGTTACGGCAGTTTTTC
Organism: Neoceratodus forsteri; assembly: GCA_016271365.2. NCBI lineage: Eukaryota > Metazoa > Chordata > Ceratodontiformes > Ceratodontidae > Neoceratodus > Neoceratodus forsteri. The sequence goes on along the minus strand of JADMNL010000022.1, from coordinate 195,972,730 downwards.
TGGATGGCATCAATATTAATAAAAAGAAACAAGCAAACAGTACATCAGCAGAGGACTTGCTAGCTCTCAAGTCCTTATTTCTAGAGCTAGTGCAATGCCTAAAACTAATATTAGTTTTTAAAAGCAGTCGACCGTTGCATTTTATATCTGAGATACTTTTACTTTTCACTTTGCTTAATTTGAAGATTATCAAACATTAGTAGGTGTGACATGTGTTACTGCACTCTGCCAGTCAGCTGACATATCTAGTTCTATTCCCCACCCACCACCCCCACATAATCAGCATGTGACATTATTGCTGTTTTTGTTTTTCCAACTTTTTTTTCCCTCTGGTCACCAGCCTCTGGGAACTCCCTCAGACGTAGCATCCAGACACCTTCTCCTGTCCAGCCTGTGACCTTCCCAGCCCAAGGTCCCCCTGGAACTCTGACCTGCACTCCCTGACTTGTACCCCCAAAGGCAGGGCTGCCATCCACCTACTTGGCTCTCCTTCAATCCAGTCTGCAGGCAGAGTGAGGCTAGAGGATATCGGGGACCTGGGTGGGTGGGTGTGAGGCTGCTGGCTCATCATCATGCTCCCAGGCACTGGGGTGTTTCCTTTTCTGTGATGTGAGAATGTGAACCCCGGAGGCATAGATGTGCAATGATGTCCAGCACGAGGCAGCATGTTCCGCACACATCCCAAGGATGTCTGCTGTCACCTCCACCCCTTCCTGATGTGTTACCCTGGCTGTAGCACCCCCAGTCTCTGCTGGGAGTCTCTGATACTGGGGATCCACAGCACACCTTTGCCAGGAGAGAAAAGCAGTCCTTTGGATGCTCAGTAAACTCCTTCCCGGCCTAAACCCTGCAACCCGAGCTTACTCCCTAGTCCAGGTCACTGGCATGGTGTGAAGTATGGCATTCAGCACTACAACCCTCAGTGCCACTGGGTCAACTTATCACTGCTGCTTGTGAACAGCTACTTAGTAGCTATCAGGTCAGTCTGAAATCACACTGCTGATGATGTAGTGGGGAAGGGGATGGATAGAGATAGATGTCATAGGTCTGCTGCAAGGCTAAGAGCTGTTCCACACATCCAGCACAATATTATCAATGGTTTACAGCATTACAAAAGAGATTAACTCCCTTTGAAACTGCATTGTTTGCTATAGTAACTCTCTTGTAGAATTCTGCAGTGCTGCACTTCATCATGGTGGGCTTCATAGTATGCACACCCTGTACCGGTGATGCATTCCCTTTGAATACTGTATCAGTGCTGACTGGTGCACCCTCTTTGTGCAATGCCTCTTTCTGTTCATGCATCGATATAGCTCCTAATATATCCCCCAAGATGTACAACATTGTTTTTAGTGCATTCTGATTTTACATAATGCAGCATTTTATTGTGTAGATGTAGAGCCCCACTGAAAATGAAATGCCATTTCTTCTGTGAACTATCCAGGCCAAATATATAGCAATCAGCAGGCATATTCTAGGAAAACTCATTGTGACAAGCATTTGTTAATTTTTCATGGAGAGGGTGATGGAGGCCTGAAACAAGCTACTGGAGGAAGTAGTGGCAGCTGAAACAGTGGAGAGGTTCAAGAGGGCTTGGGATAGATTTAGAGGTTGGGAAAAAAGGGTGGAAATATTACAGAAGGGGGCAGGGTGTTGGGCAGGCTAGATGGGCCATGGGTCTTTTCTCTGCCATCACATTTCTGTGTAATTTGAAGGGAAAAAGACTGACTCATTAAGATGCCCCTTGAGAAGACAGTAGAGACAGCTCTGAAATTGTCAGTAACACTCCAAGGACTTCCACAAACCTGTTACCTTCCCCATGCAACCATCATAGAGGGTAGTAGTGAATTAAATAACACAGTTCAGTTAGTCTACAGTCCCCATTTTTTAAAGTCATATTGGGAGAAAAGACAAGAGTAATGATGAATAAAACATCAGGTGTCAGCGTGATAAACAAATCAAATCAAATTCAGTTTTATTGATAAAAGTCATTACAACTGATTTCATATAAATACACAACACATTCTCATTTGTAAACAAATATATTGAGTATAATAATTCTAAAATCCAGGTTGAATATGTTAATAAAATCCAAGCGTTTACTTGTTTAGTTAACATTAATCTTCGGACAAATAATATCTCATAATTACAGTCACAGTTCCCTTAAAAAGGTTATTATTTGCAGATAATTGTTATTTGTAGAGATAAATAGCTTCTTAATAATTTGATCTGAAGGGCAAGTTAAGATCCTATAATTTCATCCAACCATTTTTTCCTTAAAGTATTATATAATGGACATAGAAGTACAACATGCTTGAGGTCATCCTTTACATCTAATCCACATTTGCAAAATTGATTCACAACCCCTTGTCTTTTTTTTTCCAAAATGTATATAGTTTGCATTATACAATTCTAATTTAAATCTGGTCACTCACCTACGTTCCTCTGGGTCATTCAGAATTTTTAAATATCTAGCCATTAAATGGTTGCCTTTCAATAATTAAACCATTTAAAACATTTCAATTTACTTATCCATTCATAATCAGAACTTGAAGCATGATCTGTAGTCTTGGACTTGACTTCTAAAATGACATCCTTCATAGGTCTACTATAAATCTTATATAGATGATGACCCAAGCCAAGTGGTAGTAAGAGTTTTTTAATATATTTGATCAGGGGAGCCATGAAACCTCTTGTGCTATTGTCTATTATTTCTTCCAAGCATATTCGAGGAAGCCTCTCTGCTGGCAATAGAAAAAGCTTTAAAATAAATATTATTCTCCTTTCTCTTGAGAGAGTTTACAGTGAATATTGGCCTAATCCTTTTCTCAGCACTTCTGATGGAGCATATTGGGGAACTTTTAATATATATAACAATAGATTTTATTAATTGCCACCTGAAGGGTTATTAAATTATTATTATTATTATTATTATAGGTCCATCTTTCTGTTACATACAGCATGCTCATTACTATTTTAGCATTAATTACTCTGATTAGGCCTAGCAGTGACCCTCCCCCCCCAAATTTTCTTGTTAAACACCCTAAATCCATTAAAGGCTGTTAAAAGCTTTGTTTCTTGAATATGGATGTGTTGGTCCCATAATAAATTTTCTGCAAATTGGAGTCCCAATTAATTATAATACTTTACCATCTTTATTTGCTCACCTTCAATAAATAAGACTGGAATGCTTTTCTTTCTGTTTACAAATATTAATAGATTTGTTTTCCCTTTATTTATGGTTAAATCATCATCTCTACAATGAGAGGCAAATTGAATTATCTTTTGCTGTATGCCTAATAATGAAGTTGAAATGAGAACCAAATCATCAGCATAGCCTAGGCAAGAGATTTTGATGCTATCAGTTTTGGGGAATGGAAGTCAGAATGTTCTGAGTTACCTATTAAAGAATTTATATAAATATTAAATAACATGGGGCAATAATGCAACCTTGCCTTACTCCACAATTAATTTTAATTTGTGTAGTTAAAGTCTCATCCTGATTAAACTGAATCCTCAACCATGTATCTTGATGTAGTCGAAGTGTATCTAATAAGTTAAAATCCATCTGTAATAATTGTAATTTTGTCCACAAGTGAATATGATTTACCGAAACAAAGGCTGTTTTCAAATCTAATAAACAGCAATATAATTTGCCCTTTTTAATTTTATCATACTTCCATAATAAATGTACTAAGATAAAACAATGTTGTATTGTTGACCTAGAATGTCTGAAGCCATTTTGGCATTCATTTAATATGTTATTTTCAGAGGCCCAGTCTTCCAGCCTTTGCAGTATTATCCTTGTAAAATGTTTTTGGGAAGTGTCCAACAGACTAATCAGTCTAGACTTAAAGGGGGTAATTCATATTACCATGTTTAAATATTGGGAAAATTAAACTTCCTTTCAAGATTCAGAAAATTCTTCCCCCGGTTGTAATAATTAAAAATCTGATGGAAAAGAGGCAACCACCAATCCTGAAAATATCTATATACTTCTACTGTTACACAATCTGGTCCAGGTGCATTATTAAGGCCATTTTATTCAAGAGCATCATACTTTCTTGATTGCTACTATATAATGGCCTATGAGAATACAGTCTACTACTAATAGTACTAACCTAAAAAAGGTTCAGTTGAGGGTTAAAAATATAGGTTGCTGAAATGAGTTTCCCACATTTCTGGGGTAATTGCAGTTTGTATCATCATAGCAAACTGACCATAACCCTTGGAGACCAGTTCCCAGAAATGCTTAACATTGTTATTTGATATTGCTTTTCTTAATTTAGACCACATACCCATCTGGGATTTCTTTTGCTCTTTTTCTAGTATGTACTAAGATTCTTTCTGGGATTTATTCAGTACTTTTAAAGTAATTTGTTGTGGATTACTTCTACAGTATAGATCCTAATCTTTTTATTCAGTTGTGATTTAGCCTGTTTACACATATCATTGTACCAAGAAGTACCCCTAGAAGTTTTCTGATAATTTTGACTAAGTAGTGGTCTTATATGATTGTGTATTTCCTCCCAATTTTCACGGGTTTCCAAAAAAAACCAACCCATTAAGAATATTATACTTAAGGTGAGACAAATAGTCTGAATTAAATATTTCAGGCATATCCAGAATTCTGTTGTTGTCCCATGTAATCCTCCAAGAGATAATTATCTTTCTATCTTTTGGTCTAGAATTACAATTCATTTTAGTACCCACAGCAAATGCAGATTCCAATTGAAGTTTAAGTGGTAAGTGTGCAGATTCTGGTCTCTCAATTATTTTTTAAGTTATTAATTAATTTGATAGCTGCTAAGTTCACCCAGACATGATCTATAATTGACAAGCCTATGGGTTGCAGAAGATGTGTAATTACTACAACTATCCACTTTTGTTCTTCCATTTAATATACAATTGTTAGTTTTCATACATTCCATTAATTTATGACCAGCAGCATTAGTTAGCCTATCCTTAGATATTCGGGAAGAACTACTATTTTGGTTGATTACCATTATCCCTGCTATTAGTTCATTGTCCTTGTAACCTATCAGAGACTCTTTATAAATCCTTGCATTCAGGTCACCAAACAAGATCATTGGATATTCCATATGTTTCTCAGAAACCTCCTTTAAGTTTAGGTTAAAAGAGTCCCAAAAGGAGGAGATGTCAAGTTGTTTCTTAAAAGCAGGGATATATACATTTAAAAGAATCATAACATCCTCATTACTTTGTATTAATAAAGGTAAACTATATATAACTAAACGATCCAGTTAATTCACCCTCAGATTTAATGTAGTCTTAACATAGGTTATTAAACCCCCTTAGGTGTATGACATGTATTGTCTTTCTGTACAGGAAATGCAAATTCCTAAAAATCTGGTAGAACTGGTGGGATTTCATCTGTCCTCCATGTTTCCTGTAATTAGTTTATACCTGCCTTATGAGGAAACCCAGCAACTTCCTTATCCACCAACCTTGCTGAAATACCTTCAATATTCCAGGGAACCATAGTAATTCAGGTGTCCAATTGCTTAACTGTGACAGTTTTGTGTTGGGGTATAATTTTATGTCATTCTGATGGTAACTGATCCAAAATGTCATATCTATTATTCTGTTTCTCAATATCAGATAATTCAATACCATGAATGGTCCTCAGGTCCTCTTTCCACAGCTTATTTTCCACTAGAAGTAATCCCAGTGAGTCTAAATTTGCTACTAACTGTAAGATCAACTTTGTCATGTTATTTGATTTAAAGGTTATATCAATTTGTGGGTAAAGGGGTATTACTTTTGTGAATTTTTATATATAATATTTGATGACCTGTAATATTTATTTTTAGGGTACTAGAAAGGAAGGGTACCAAGTCCCCTTTTATTTGGCTTATAGATTGATTTTTAAATACCTTCCAACCAAACAGGGTAACAGTCTTAGTCTCCCAATTATTTTTGGTTCTTCTCTCATACTCTTTTATACTATGTTGTACTCTATCCTTCCACAGATCAGAATTACTCATATCCTCAGGTACTGTCTGTTTTAACTCAACAGGGCCTTTAGGTACCTTTTGTGGTGGGAACATAGCAATCCCTTTTCCTTTCAGGTTACCTTCTTGTTCTCAGATCTTTTCTGCTATCATCATAGTTTGTGCATAGAGAAGAAGACAGTCTCTAAAATTTCTATTCAGAGACCAGGTCACATATATTCTGGATTGTTCATGTTCTATATAGAGAAAATGTAACATCCAATTTTTTTAAGTTGGGCGGGGTTTCATGGTATACTTCATTAACACCATAAACCTCAAATAAATATTCTGTTTCAGTGTCTCCTACTTTGGTGTTCTGATTCTTTATAATCACCTTTTGCTATGTCTTTTGTCCAGAATTAACTGTATCAATTTGTTTTTTTTTACTATTACTAATTTTAAGATCAGTAGCGTTACCTTTTTTTATTATTTCAGCCCAGCTAATGTTTTTCTGTAGTTTATTATCTAGCATCCCATTTTCTTCTGTCACTATTTCGCCTTTATTAGTTACCAAAATCAATTTTTTTGAGTTTTTAAAATTTTTAATACTTATTCCTTTCTGCTGAATATTATGCGTAACATTCTCCTTTGTTTCTTTACCAAAATCTACCCTCTGTAGAATGTCAGTAACCTCTCTTGTTGCTTTTATTTATATATTTTTTAGGCTTCTTTCCTAATATTTGTGGATTATCTTTCATAGTCTTTCCATTATACTTCGGTCTCTTTTGGCTTCCATTTTTATTTTTGTGCTTATGTTTATGATTTACCAATTCTTCAGCTGCTTCTTGTTCTTTATTAAATGGTAAAGGAGATGAACCTGAACTGCTTTATTTTCTTTCTCCAATTGTTCTGGTTGATCTCCTTTATCTTTTTCTTGGGAATCTGAATCAAGCTTTTCCATTCAGTCTAAAATTGCTCTGTTATAAAATACATCCCCTTTTAGATTCTTTAATTCCTCTTTGAGTACCCATAAATATTCTAGTATTAAGGCATTCGCATAGTATGTTTTTTTTATTATTTCAAGTATCTGCCTAGATAAGGATGATGATGCTAGAAAATTACCTCGGTCAATAAAATAATCATTATTATATAATATTTGACTCTGTTGTAAACAAGATTCTGAAATAACTTTAGGGACATGATGGGTCACTGGGTCTGGGGGAGAACATCTAGGTGATTGCAAGAGTCTATTGCTACCCACACTTTCTTCCTTATCAACTGATTCTGGTAGCTTGGTTACAAGATTTTTAAGGCCCTGTATTCTAGCATTTAGATCTTGTATGACTAGGCCAAGTTCACATTGTTTTCTGATATGTTGTATAGATTCAGTATCTTGCTTCCTAGTTTTCCAAATAGATGAGCCCAAAGTTCTTTCCCCAACTGAGTCTTCATCATTTTCTACAAATTCTTCTTCACTATAATCCATGTATAAACTGGTGTCAAATGAATTACATGAAGCAAACAAAATTGCATTTACATGTGAGTCTGGCAGCCTTGAAGAACATAGGTAAGTAGATGAGTTCTTATCCAAAGGATAGGTATCATCTCTTTATATAAATCTGGAGTAGAATAGACCTGTTCTAAGCTTGTCACTATAAAATATTTTTTGTTTTATACCCATTTTAGTGTTTATTTCTTGCCCTTTAGTCTCCATTCCTGCTTTGGACTCTAAACTAAATACAGGTGCTTTTTTTAAATTTAGTTGTCTTATTCTTTTTCTGTTTGATATTCATACATGATGGAGAGCAAATGACTGCACTACATGTGTTCAAAATCCTCAAATGTAATCAGAGTCCAAGAATACTTCCAAATAGCTTTATGGACTACTCAAAGAGTCAACCACGATAACAGCACAAAATATTGACAAAATCTAATATCTAAACCAGTACAGGATATTTTGTCTTTATAATAATCAACCACATAATGCACACACTCTATAATGTAGAACTGATGACATACCAAATGTATAGCTTATAATATTTTAGCTTAATTTTCCTAAGTAACTGGCTGTAAAAGAAATAACTTTTCATAAATTAGAATGCTTTGATAAAAAAAAAACGGAATCAAATATAAAACTTCAATAAAATTGAGACTTTATGAAAAGTTCTTCTAATAGTCCCAGACAGTTCAAAAGGCTAAAGCCACAGTACCAGGTTACTTGCAAATACTTCTTTAACTGTAGATTTGAAATAGTAGCTATCGACATTTGTTAATTCAAGTAACCAAGATGAACCCAGTCAGCCAGGCCCAATATCCTTAATTCTTTTCTTCTGTGTATTTTTATGACAGAAGGACGATTGCCAATTCCTTCCAAAAAGGGTAGAAAACCTTCTGGTTGTAGGCTGCCATGGTTCTTCAAAAGAAACACAAAATACAATAAGGAAAATATTATTAAGTAAATTCTCTTTAAAATATGGAATAGAAATGACAAAAAACTAACTTACCAAATCCACACCAAAGTGGTCCGATTAACTAACTGGCAATTTACAGAAATTATCTAAATAAAAATAAAATCTAAAAAAAATCAAAATCTCAATTTATCTAAATTTAACCAAGTTTAACCAAATTTTAAATGAGCTAATTAACTTAAGAAAGAAAGGAAGACAAAATACAATAAATATTACAGACTAACTAGTCTATTATTACTTACTCCACAGCATCATGCAGTGATGTTAAGAGTTAAAATCTATGAGGCTGGTTTTCAGAGCCCAGTAATAGGCAAATTGCTTAGTATCCATCCCAAGCTACTCCACAGTAGTTCTATGGTAAAAAAACTACAGGGTACAAGCTCTGAGGCTGATTTTCACATCCCCAGTAATTGACAGGTTGCTTACTTGTCGAGTCAAGCTACTCCACTATTAATTCCTTTTTTATAACCGTAAAAGTAAAGCGTAAAGCTCTCAAAATCTTATAGTTGGATTTGAAGGTTGTTAGCAAAAGGAAATATTTTATACACACAAATACACCTGGACCAGCAATAATACAGAATGCATGTAAGCTGCTCAAGGATCTGAAGAATCTGATCCAAGAACGCCAGCACATGTGCTTTATGCAAGGTGACTACGTTTTGAAATCTTGCACAAAATTCAAGAGTTAAATAAAATACTTATACTACTTGTAATAATTATAATTATTTCTAATCTAGTATTTCTAACTCAACAAAGGAATTCCTAATTCATCAAGGAACCTTTAAGAAAACCACTGCATTACCACAATATACATTAACCAGGTATTAACCAAGGAATGAAACAAAAATAGTGGTGCAATTAAAGTGAAACAAATAAGAAATTCCCTTTTTATAGCAGCAAATGAGTATGAATTATAAAAAATCTGTCGACATTTGAACAACCCTACTCCAGCCAAGCTTCCTCTGATCTTCCACCACCTTCAGTACACTCTTCAGCCACTCATACACAAGTGAATTCTGCTTAGTTGACTCTGTGGGGGGGGAGTTCTCCTCTCCTCTAAACCGAATTGCAGAGCTCATAGCCCCAGCCTTGTAGGGTGGTAGGAAAACACTGAACCTAAAAAAGAAAAACAGCAGTATCAGAAACAAAGAAAACTGGGAAGGGGGCTCCAGGCTCCTGGCTGACAGGGCTAAATTAACTTGCTAAGAAAAATAAGTTTAATTTTCCTTTCTGGCAACCATTGCACACCTTTAATAGGTAAACTGCAGGCATATCAAAGCACATTCAAGTGCTCAGGCATTATGACTGTCATTGTAAGGCTCTTCTCAGTATCAACAGACAGTAAATAACAAGAGTTTGTATTTCTAGAAAATCTGCCAACTCCAAAGGAAGCCGCCAGCTCCTACAACCTTCTGCAGGGAAGATTTATCTCCTCAATGCACACAGGTCCAACTTCTCCACCATAAGAACTCCTGAAACTGTGAAATGGTAGACAAAATAAAGAGCAGGCAGTACTTTTGCTCCAAGGCAGTGAAAAAAGACAGTCTGGAAAGGATAGTGAATCTACTTAACCGATGAAGGCAACAATGGCATACCTGCAATAGTATAGGAAAAAGCCTTCACTATCCCTGCTTTTACAGCTACTCCTCAGCATACACAGTGTGCAGTCACCATCCTTATATACAGTCATTGAGTGCCCCTGTTCTTATCAGATTGCTCAGCCTGGGCTGCCCGGTTATTTAATTTAAGGAGTTTTGCAGCAAGGTCCTCTGCGGTGCAAAGGTCTGTAAAGCTATATTGTTTATCTTAGTATGTGGACTGCTGGAATGCAGGGAAGGTGATTCAGAAAAAACAACAAAGGTTAAAAAAAATGGGCAAACTGGGTAGGCCCAGCGGCTCATATCTGCTGTCACATTCTATGTTTCTATACAACCCCTCACCACCCTCAAAGTAGTTGCAACCCCTTCTAAAGATTTTCATCTTGTGTGCATTGCATATGAATAATCCCAAAAGAAAAGTACCTTCAAGTCCCCCAGCATGACTGGATTTTGTTCTTTTGCAACTCAAAGAACATGATCTCTAATAATGGGAAAAGGAATTGGTGAATAAAACTGAGTAAGGCTAATCCTTATTTGCCACCATGCAATGTAGGGTAAACTGATATGCTCTCTGTGTGTTGATCATGTGGCCCAATCCCAGATCATCAGGCAACTATCACTCCAGAAATGTAACCTGGTCCCCATTTTCTGAGCCCTCTGGGATCCACAGCACTTGGATGTTGGCAGCCTGAGTGAGGGTTCCCAACTGCTCAAGCCTATTTATAACTGTCCCCTGCTCCTTAAAGCAACAGTATTTGTTAGTTCATAAAATATGTCATCATATGATTGTTTTTAGAAAAAATATATTTCTGATATCCTTAGAATTCTCCTAAGTGTATTTTTAGTTTTCTCAAATGTTTTTAAACAGCTTCTACTGCTAATTTTGTAATAGTTCACCCATAAAATAGCTAAAGATTTCTAAATGCTGTCGATAACTGTGCACAGAAAATACTACTCTGCAAAATCATGCTATGTAAAATGCTGCAAGGCACACATAGTGTGAAGTAAATCACATCAGTGATGGTTCCATGCTTACCTTGATGTAAGCACAGATTAATGAGTCTCACTCCATGGCCACCATGGATCAGCACCCCAGTGGAAATTGAAGGGGGACAGGAGACAACTCAGGAGGGGCAATTTACTATTCCAACTCTCGGTGGTTGGAATGCAACTTGGAGGGAGTGAATCATGATGGGATTTACTATTCCAACTCTGGGGGGATGCAACTTGGGGGGAGGTGCATGACAGCCCAAAAAAACACTGTCAGAACTGAAACCAGGTCTGCTGGATGGAAGAAGCTCATTTACAGCTTGTGACTCTAACTTCTATGCTAAGTTACCAGCACAGTTAGGCAGCACACACTAGAGGACTTAAAGTACTCACAACCAGTGAAAGCAAGTCAATGGGAAGTGTAGCACCATGATTGTTGGGGACTTCGATCCACCGGAGTAGAGTGGAATTTCCTAGCCATCTCAAGCATCAGAGAACAGGTCCTCCTGAAGACTTTCCATGACAGCTTCCTGGTACAGGTGGTAAGGGAGCTGACTAGGTTAGATTACATTCTGGACCTGTGCTGACTAAGGGAAAGCTTATCAGGAAGCTGGAGGTGGAGGATCCAGTGGAAGAGAGTGACAACCACACAGTGTAGTTATCAGTTAACATGGGAAAAGAGGCTGCAGGAACAGGAACAAAGGTGTTGGACTTCAGGCGGGCTGACTTTGGCAGGATGAGGGACATAATGGCACAACACCTAGCCAGCATACACCTACACATGGATGCTAACCATAAATGGGATATTACCAAGATTGGACTAACAGACTCCACTTCCTCTTGCACAAGGATTCAAAGCAAGAAGGCCAGGTCCAAGAAGCCAAGTTGGTTAAGCAGGGAGGTGTTAGAAGAGGTGAGGGTGAAAAAAGCAGTCTTCATGAAATTTAAGAGCTCCAAATGGGGGGATTATAGGAAGGGGTACCTGAAGAAATCAACGGAAGTGAGCAAAGCAGTTTGAGCTTCTAAGGCTTTGAGGGAGCTTAGGCTGGCACAAGGTTTCAGGGAAGGGGAAAACAATTTCTTCAGGTACATAAGGGAGAGAAGGAACTGCAAAGACAACATTGAAAGGATCAGAAAAGATGGAGAATGGGCAGAGAAGGGAGCAGACCTAGCAGAAGCGCTCAGTGACTACTTCTGCTCTATGTTTACCTGGGAGAAGCACAGATCAATGCCACAAGGGATGGGGGATGGGCATGGGAGGTGGGGTTAACAGATGGGGAAATCCAGCAAGCAGAGTTCTGAAATACCTAAGGGCCCTGTGGGCAGATAAAGTGCCTGGCTCAGATGACATACACCCCAGGGTTCTGAAGGAATTGGTGGAGGTCCTGGCAGAGCCACTGGCAGACTTGTTCAATACCTCACCTAGAACTGGGTGTGTACCCCAGGACTACTGGATGGTGCATGTGGTGCTCCTCCACAAAAGTGGACCCAAGGATGAACCAGGCAACTATAGGCCAGTCAGCCTTACATCCGCTGTGGGAAAGCTAATGGATACTGTCCTTAAGGAAAGGGTGGTAACCTTTCTGGAAAAGAATGGTCTCCAGGACAATAGGCAACATGGGTTTGCCTCTGGTAGATTCTGTCAGATCAATCTGGTTAACTTTTATGACTGGGTGACTAGGGCACTTGACAGGGGCCAAGCGGTGGATGTTCTGTACCTGGACTTCAGCAAGGCCTTCAATTTTGTGCCACATGGGAGGCTGATTAGCAAGCTGGAATACCAAGGTGTAGGAGAGAAAATGGTGGGATGAGTCAGGAACTGGCTGCAGGACAGGCAGCAGAGGATAGTTGTGTGGGGGGGACTCACAACTCCAAGAGCTATAACCAGCTGAGTACCACAAGGCTCGGTACTGGGCCCAATGTTGTTTAGCATTTTTATTGCTGACATTTCACATGGAATTAAGAACAAGATCAGACTTTTTGAAGATGACACAAAAATTGGTGCGGTGGTGGATAACACAGAAGGGTGGCAGGGGCTACAGAATGATCTGGTTAAGCTTGGATGATGGTCAGACACATGGCAGCTGAGGTTCAATGCAAAGAAGTGTAAAGTCATGCACTTGGGAGCAAGGAACCCAAAGAATTGTTATCAGCTAGGAGGTGTTCAGTTGGCCACTATAGAAGAGGAGAAAGAAATTGGGGGTGATAATAACAAGGCAAATGAACCACTCAGCACAGTGCAGGAAAGCAACAGCTAAAGCTAATAAGATGCTGGTGTGTATAGCCAGGAGAATCACCTCCAGGAGAGAGGAGGTAATCCTGCCACTGTACAGGTCACTGGTAAGGCCGCAACTGCAGTACTATGTGCAGTTCTCATGCCCTTACTTAAGGAAAGATGTTAAATTGCTAGAGGGGGTCCAACACAGAGCAACCAGGATGATCTGAGGACTGGAAGACAAACCCTACTAGGAGAGGCTGAGGGAGCTCAACATGTACTCCCTGGAGGAAAGGAGGGATAGAGGGGACATGATAGAGACCTTTAAATATATGAAAGGCTTAAACAAGACTGGTATTGATTTAATTCTTCATTTAAAGGGTGGGAGGGACATGAGGGGGTACAGTTTGAGAAGGCATTATTTCACAGAAAGAGTAGTGTCAGGGTGGAATGCACTGCTCACAGAGGTGGTATCTGTAAAGTTGGTGGGTAGCTTTAATAGGGGATGGATTAAAATCAGGGGGAAGGTCACCAAAGGGACACTAGATGGAGGAGTGTCAGCAAGCATGGGCATGAATTTGGATATAAAGGGTAGGGGTGGGAGAGGTAGCTGCAGTGTAATGACTGTTACCTGTACATTCAAGGAGATTTGATAGATGATCTGGCCTGTATCTGCTGGCAGTTTTGTATGTTCATATGTTTGTAGGACATGTTAAAATGGGATGCACTGGGTGATCAGGTGTGTGGACACTACTAGACCACCAAGTTATATACAGGGTGTTCGGGGATGGGAGTCAACTCAGCACAGGGGCAGGTAGCTGCATGACAGCCACCCTCCCTTTGGGGTGGACCTAGCACTCAGATAGCAGGTGGTTTTCAGTGGTGGTAAACAGTGCCACCCAGGAGGTGGTGTACCACAGCTTCAAAACTTTGGAAATGCTGCTGCGCCAGTATGTATGAGGAGTGCTTTGGCACTGCTGGGTTTGGGGGCACCTCAGGGGCCTCTGAACATGGCATCATCCAGAGCCCGAGTGCAAACCTAGGTTAGTGCTGGCACTAACCACATTCATGCTGGTACTATCCTTTGAATATTGGGCCTTATTGTTTAACATTACTGTTACTGTGACTAAAATGAACTAGAATGCAGCAGACATTGCTCTCTGACATGGGACAATAAGTGGACAGAAACAGCTGAAAATTAGCTATGGGGGCAAGCTATCAAAGGTAGGCTCATGTTAGTAATAGCAGATCGGACACACTTTTAACCATATAGAACCTTTATTTAAACTCTGATTATTGCAAATTACTATCATAAATACTCACTAAGACTGGTAAAAGTAATCCTGCAGCAAATTATATTATTCTCATATATTCTGCAAAATCCTTATTGTGTTAGGTATTGTTTAGAATAATGCATATATTTGTATGTTTGCTTTAGGTTTATGTACTGTCTTTCTTGAAAAGGAAGGGAAAGTATGTCTCTGTGCAGATGACAGAAAGATCTGCAACACGGTTGATATGCAAGGTGGAGTGGAAAGGATAAAAAGGGACTTGACCAGGTTGGAGGAATGGTCAAATGTATGGCAGCTTAGATTCAATGCAAAGAAGTGCAAAGTAATGCACCTTGGAAGCAAAAATCCAGGGCAAGAGTGCACAATGGTGGGTGAGATACTGACAACAACAAAAATGGAAAGGGACCTGGGGGTAGTCACATCAGATGACCTAAAGGTGGGCCAGCAATGTGAGAATGAAGTAGGGAGGGCTGGGGAGATATTGGGATGCATAGGGAGAGGCATCACCAGTGGAAAACAAGAAGTTGTTGGCCCTCTGCACAGACAGTTGGTAAGACCACATCTGGAGTACTGTGCACAGTTCTGGAGACCCCATCTCCACAAAGACATAGACAGGGTGGAGGCTGTCCGGAGGAGGGCAACCAAAATGGTGCAGGGTCTGCACCAAAAGACATATGAAGAAAGACTAAAGGAGCGTAAGATGTATAGCCTCGAGGAAAGGAGGGAGGGGGGGACATGATAGAAAGGTTCAAATACCTAATGGAATCAACAAAGTCTAAGAAGGAAGCATCTTTCAGAAGAAGAGATGTGCAAGAACAATGGGGAACAATTTGAAGATAATGGGGGGATGGCTCAGAGGTAATGTGAGGAAGTATTTCTTCACAGAGAGGGTTGTAGATGCATGAAACAGCCTTCTTGAGGATGTCATAGAGCCAAAAAACATTGGGGGAATGCATGGGACAGGCATAAAGCAATTCTAGTGGGGGGTAGGAGGAAGTAGGCTGTTGGTTAACTAGGATCTGCATCTTGTCC
The DNA here is from genome assembly GCA_016271365.2 of Neoceratodus forsteri. Taxonomy (NCBI): domain Eukaryota; kingdom Metazoa; phylum Chordata; order Ceratodontiformes; family Ceratodontidae; genus Neoceratodus; species Neoceratodus forsteri. The sequence continues at coordinate 195,957,181 of JADMNL010000022.1, read as the reverse complement.
ATTAGGTAGGGAAATGGGCAGACTAGGTGGGCCAAGTAGTCCTTATTTGCTGTCAAATTCTATGTTTCTATGTTTCTAAAATATAAAATTAATTTAATTACAAAAAAGGAAATAGCTGAGAATGCTGATGGAAGCCTCACCCGAGCTATATTAAAGGATCTCACCTTTTATTATTCAACTGTAAAAAATGCTGAAGTAGACTCAAACAGCAGAGAAAAGGGTATCATACTAGACAGGAGACGAGGGGCAATCTAAAGTGGGAATAAAAAAGAATAGGTCAAATTTGTCACTGTAACAGGTGCTGCTGCTTTCTCATCACGAAAAACAGGATCACTGCCCCATCAGTACTGGCTAATTGTCTACATCTTACATCATGGTCCTCTGTTTACGACAGTGTTATAGTGTCCTTAGTAATGAAACAGATCTCACAGAATAAGACTGTAGTGACTGGTGGAATCACACAGCCAAAACTGATGGAATCCAGTGATCCTGTTTTCATGTAAATCAGCATATTTTGTTTATCTGATTTGTGTGTCCTAGTGTTCCCCTGGTGCCTGACTCCCTTGGGAGCACTATGGCATGCCTGCCTTCCACACCACACTGACCTGCACTCACCAAACCTCCACGTAGCCTTGGAATACCACAGAGGTGGGGGCTGAGATTGTGCAAAATTGTGCCGATTTTGTGTAATTTCCCTCAATTCCTCAAACTAAGACAGTGTGCTTAAAATGGGTAATTTATGGTTGTACATTGAGCATTTCTTAAAAATCACATTTAAAAAATGCACAGTTTGAAAAATTGTGCTATTTGCTGAAATTGCAAATTTTTAAGAACTAATATTTTTTAAAATGTGACATTTGGGGAAAAATTATGTTATTTAAATAAAACAAAATGGCAAAATGAAACAAGATTTTTGGATTTCTCGAACTGCATGAATGTAAAGTTGACAGTTTTGTGCAATTTAGCCAGCATAATAAAAATATTGCCCAGCATGCCTCATCATCTATAGGAAGAAAGGCTCTTAGGTAGTATATTTGTATCAAATATATACATATAACACATCCTTTATTTTGTGTCACAAAATAAGGTAAAAGTGTCAAAGTGGTAGCAGAAGCTTTGACTCCACCCCATACATTTCACTTGTCAGTTCTTTGCCAAGGGTGGAGCCAGTTCTGCTACTACTTTGAATCTTGCACCTTATTTTTGGTGTACAAAATAAAAACAATGTGATATACCCATATGTTTTTCTTTTTTTTTTTACTTTTTTTAATTTTACTTTTACCCCCTATTCAGACTAAACTCAGTAGCCCTTTAACATCACTGTAATGTTATTCAGGCATATTTATACTGAGGTTCATCATCATATATATGGGGGTGAGAGGCACGGGTATTCCTAATCATTATCTATTTACAAAATCGTATTAATTAATATATAACTTTAAATAACTATCTAGGTTAATGCCAGCTGGAATGATTGCCACATTTTTTCATAATGTTCTTTCAAATCCAATTTACAATATCATGTATGCTCCAATTTAACAATATCTATCATCGCATTTAGCCAGTTCTTGAAAGACCCTGGGTTTGGGTCCTTCCACTTTTGCAATATGCATTTCTTTGTAACCGTTACCATGAGTGATAATACTTTTCTCTGTGGTATGTCAAGTATATCATCAAATGGATATATACCCATCATGACTGTCAATGAATTGAGGATGATTGACTTGCCAAAACAATAGATACAAACTGATTCATCTTTGACCAAAAGTTGGACAAATGTGGGCAAGAATGAATCAAGTGTATTAAAGTACCTGATGTGGTTACACAACTAGGACATTTATCCTTGATATTGGAATTAAACAGATATAATCTATATGTGGTGTAGTGTATCCTATGGATTGTATTAAATTGAATTTGCTATAATCTAACCAAATGTATATTATGTATAAATACATCTGAACTTTCCTGCCATAATTCATATGTCAGATTTATTCCTAAGTCTCTTTGCCACTTTTGTCTAAGTTTATCCAATCTACAATCTGAGCTTTCACTTAGTAAATGATACATGGCTGATATTAATTTCCTCCCCTCTTTGTTGTTCTGCATAATATTCAACAAAGGTGGGGATTCTGAGATTCTAATTATACTATTTTTATCCAAAAATGTTTCAACTGTGGATAATAAAACTTCTGGGTATTCAATATTTTAAATTCATTTTTCAGTTGAGCAAATTATTTTAATTTTCCCTCAAAATACAAATCCCCTAATTGGGTGATCCCCTGTTTTTGCCAACTTAAAAATGATTTATTTATTATCGATGGAGGAAACTCATAGTTAATACGTAGAGGAGTATATTCTGTAATAAGATCGTTATCTCCTAATTTTTTTGTAGTTCTAACCAACAGGTATATAAAGTTTTAATCATCATGGATATTGATCCCACTAATTTTTTAATAGGAGTTACTGAGTATAATAAATTTAGAAGTGTTGGGTATGGTTGAAACTCTAACTCTGTCCTATCTGAGATTTTCCTATTCTTACCAGGGTGTAATGAGTCCCAAATATGAGTGACTTGTGCCACCAAGTAGTATAATTTGAAATCCAGTAGTGACAGTCCCCCACATTCTTTAGGTAATTCTAAGGTCTTTCTTGCTATTCTAACCTTGTTATGTTTCCACAAAAATTTGTTTACCAGAGTATCTAACTTTTTAAAAAAAGCTGGGTGGAATCTGGATTTCCAAAGCCTGAAAAAGAAATAACATTTTGGGCAAGATAAGCATTTTTATTAAATTAACCCTCCCAATTAGAGTTAAGTACAGCACATTCCATCTAATCAAATCCCTCTCAATGTCTACCAACACTGTCTCACAATTAGCCCAATAAAGATCTTCTAATTTAGGTATAAGGTATATCCCTAAATATTTTATATTTTTTTCAGCTACCTATATATTATGATTCATTATGTATAACTCTCCTGAATTTATATCTGAATTAAGTCGCAAAAGTTCCGTTTTGGACCAATTGATCCTATACCCAGAAAAATAACCAAAAAGATTAGTAATCTGAATTCTACATGCAATTGATTAAACTATATTTGTAATATATAATAAAATATAATCTGCAAATAAGCTAATGTTTTCCCCCAAGTTTGCCCTGTTGTAATTCCAGTAATACCCAGATGATTTCTAATAGCACTAGCTAATGGCTTTAGAGCCATAGCAAATATAAGTGGGGAACGGGGACATCCCTGTCTTGTTCCTCTTGCTAATGTAAATTGTTCTGAAATCAAACCATTAATTCTAATAACTGAAGATGGGAAATCATATATACATTTTACCCATCCACTGAGGTGTGCACCCAAGCCCTTTCTCTGAAGAATCAAAAAGATGTAAGGCCACTCAAGCCTATCAAAGGCCTTCTCTGTGTCGATTGCCAATAAGGCAGCTTCTTGATCTTGATTTAACTCCATAATATCCATTGTACATCTAATATTCTCCATCATTGATCTATTTGTTATGAAACCATTTTGATCTTGATGAATAATGTCCAGTAATATATTTCTAATTATTTGCTATTATTTTTGTAAAGATCTTGTAGTCTGTATTTAGCAGAGAAATAGGACAATGGGATGCACAGCTCAGTGGATCTTTTCCCTTTTTTAGGAAAACTTGAATACAAGCTTGTGAGAAGGATTTTGGTATACTTTTTGTGTGAGCGAATGAATTAAATAATTGCACCAAAACCGGTGATATAATATCTTTAAACTTTTATTGAATCCATTCGCTAAGCTGGCCAGGCCCGGTGCTTTATTCATAGCTAAATTTTACATAGCATAGTCAATTTCTCCCTCAGTAACTGGTTTCTCAAGTAATTCTCGGGCCTGAGCTGTTACTTCTGGAATTTGTATAGAGTCCAGAAAAGCGGTTATTTCCTCTACATTACCTTTAAATTGTGAAGTATACAAATTTTTATAGTATAGGGTAAACTGGTCCAAAATTTCTTTGGGTCTATTAAGAAGTGACCCCTTATCATCTTTCAGATACATAATTGAATTCTCCTTTTGATTTGTTTTTGTCTGCCAAGATAATAATTTTAACGGTTAGTCCATAGTGAAAAAATAGTTAGCTCTTGTGTTTAATATCTGTTTTTCTGCTCTTTCCATTATTAAATGATTATAAAAATCTGTTTTTTTGCAGTAATTTCTTATACATTTATGACTCTAATGTAGAATTATGAATATTAATTAAACCCTGGATGTCTTTCTCTATCTGTATAATTAATCTGTCTCGTTGTTTCTTGTTAATAGCCATTAGGTTCATTATAGTTATTCTTATAGTACTCTTAAATGCCTCCCAAACTGTTGCTATATCATTATCTCCTGAAAATATTCCTCACAGGGAATTTTGATTTTCTCCTTATAATACACTTTAAATAGAAGTGAGGCATCTATTCTCCAGCTTTTAGTAAATTGTATCCCTATTTGAAATTTAATATCCATAATACAGGGAGAATGATTGGATATAAAGGTCCCCAGATATTGTACATCTTGAACTGAATTAAGTAATAGTTCCGAAACTAAAACATAATCTATCCGAGAATACACTTGGTGTACTGAGGAGAAAAAAGAATAAACCTTTTTGTCCCTATTTCTTTCTCTCCAGGAATCTGTTAAACCGAAATCTGCCATAAAACGCAATACTGTGATCCTTGAGGTTCTATGTGATCTGTCCAGTGTAGAGCATTTATCTATTTGACAAAGCCAAATTGAAGTCCCCTCCTATAATAAATAGGGCTTCATAATTAGAGAGTCCTAAAAATAACTCCAAGAAAAATCTAGGATTGTTCTCATTTAGCTGATATAAAGCAACCAATTAGAATTTTATCTCATATAACCTCAGCTGTACCAGCACAAAGCTACCCTGTGGATCCACAAAGTATCTATCTATGACAGGCATCATGATCTTTCTATGAAATGCAATCAGTGCCCCTCTAGCTATAGAGGAAAATTCTGAAAAAAACCCACCTTACCCCACCTTCCTTCCAACCATTTAATATCCTTTTGTAATAAATGTGTCTCTTGTAATAACATAACATTAACATTCTTCGTTTCCACATAAGTCAAGATTTTTATTAACTTTGATCTGTCTTGCAGTCCTTTCACATTCCATGTGGCCACCCTAAATAGATATGCCATCATAGCTGCCACTTACATCTTATTTTAATCTTAGTTTCTGAGAAAAGGTGAAAAATAAATAAATAAAAAAACCCGGGCTCCCCCCTTAATCCAATTTTTTTTTTGAATAATCATATATAATTATACAAATTCCTTCATGCCACTAATTCATCTTACACATTTGCCTATAACCCTCCCCCTATTTCTTTTACAAAAAAAAGCCCCTACCACCCATTCTAAGACAAAAACAAAAACTCTTACCCCCCCTGCAGACGAGATGAACACACGCTCATCTCCGTACACTGACATGCAGCATGCCCTGAAAAGAACCCCTAAAATCTTTTTTGTATTTCCCCATTATTTCATATAATTTCTTCCTTCCCTTTTTACTCCTTTTTATATTATAGGGGCATGGTCACACCCCTATATTTAGGGTTATGAAGACACTTCTATGTTAAACTTGAAATTATGCACGTTAATAACTTTGGACCTATTCAATGGATTTGCATGAAATTTGGTATGTGTGGTGGGTCATGGTATATCTCTTAATTTGTCAAATTTTGTTTTGGTCAGACATACTGTTGTTGTGCACCAAAACGCTGAAAAATGCATGTTTCGCCAGTTATGTGGGCAGATTTTTTTATTTTATCTGTGGTGCTGTGCTGCTGTTGTGTGTCACACTGCTCTATGACTGTGCTCATTTGACAGAGCTTGGGTCACGGAACATGCCACTTTTTGTTTGGTGAAAAAATATTAATCCATTCAAAAGTTATTAAACTTTTATGTTCCCATTATAAGTCAATGGGAAAATTCATATGGTTATTTTGTGAACGGAAAATGGGGTTTTGGCCATCTAGTCCCTCCTCATGATCAAAGAATGTGCATGCTCACAATCAAAGAATCTTTGACCCTGAGAAATTCTTTGATCGTGACGGCCACCATCTTGTTTTCATTTTCCAACTGGAAAAATTCAAATTTCTCGGCTCAGCGGGGACTTCTGAAGTAAAACTATGGTGAGTTTTACTCAGGGGTCATCCCTCTGTCAAGCCATGCCTGTGGTTGTCTTCAAAATGGTCAAAAAATAGAGTTTTACACTTTTTTATTCTTTGATTGTGGCTCACTAATGATCTTTGATCACAAGCCAGCAAATTCTTTGATCGTGAGATTCTTTGACCATGATTTTTGATCTAAAGGTGATGACCAGATGGCTAGATTAAAAAATTACATTTCTCAGCCCAGGGGTTACCTAGAAACACAAACTAGGATGGGTTTTGCTCAGGGAGCTTTGTTTTATCGAACCGTGCTGGTGGTTTCATGTATTTATGTGTAAAATTTGAATTTCACCATTTTTAATTCCTTGATCGTGAGCCTGCAAATTCTTTGATCACTAGATTCTTTGACCGCGATTTTTGATTGTGAGGTGATGACCAGATGGCAGATGAAAAAATTAAATTTCTCAGTCCAGGATTGACCTAGAAACATAACCTAGGATGTGTTTTGCTCAGGGGGGCTTCATTTTATCGAACTATGCCGGTGATTTCATATATTTATGTGTAAAATTAGAATTTCATCATTTTGTATTATTTGATCACGAGCCTGCAAATTTTTTGATCGCAAGCCTGCAAATTCTTTGATCACGATCTCTGATTGCAAGGTGATGATCAGATGGCCAGATGAAAAAATTAAATTTCTCAGCCCAGGGGTGACCTAGAAACACAAATGAGGATGGGTTTTGCTCAGGGTACTTCATTTTATCAAATCATGCCAGTGGTTTCATGTATTTATGTGCAAAATTTGACTTTCACTATTTTTTATTCTTTGATCGTGAGCCTGCAAATTCTTTGAATGTGAGAGTCTATGAACGGATCTTTGATCGTGAGGGAGGGACTAGATGGCCAGATTTGAATGCAACAGATAGGCCAATTTTAACAATCTTTAAAATAAATATCTCAGAAACAGTTTGGTCTTTTTACTTGAAATTTGGAGGGTGTTCACAGGATGTCCTGTATATGGGAACTATTATGTTTATGTGTTAGACAATACTTTTTTTGTAGAGCTATTGTGAGGCACAGTTTACATTTTGTGAACAGAGTTTTCCATTGTGGTAGTGGTTTGAAATTTGTAGGGTAGCTGTCCTTACTGCCGTGGATGTATGTTTTAGTGATTAGGTATGTAAAATGTCAACAGGTGCAGAATTCCTCCACTCCAACAAATAAAAATCTCAAACTTTCAAACGTTATATCTCAGAGATGGTTTGCTCTTTTACATTGAAATTTGGAGGGTCTTCAGGGGATGTCCTGTGCTCTGAATTATGGTGTTTAGCTGTGGCAAAATTAATTTGCTGCACAGATATTCCATAACACAATTTATATTTTTGGTATGGTGTTTTGCATTGTGGTAGTGGCTTCACATTTATAGGGTACCTAGTGTTACTGCCATGGAGCTGATTTTCAGTGGTTAGGTGTCTGACATGTAAACTGGTGTGAAATTATGCCACTCTGATGAATGAAACTTTGTTTTGTTTCAAGGTGGTGGGAGCGTGGAGCTTGGAGCTGCTTCTCTATCTGTACCACACTCAGGGGTAATTTATTGGTGTCATCCTCTAGGAGTGAAACTCATGCTTCTAAGTCTTCAGTTCTAGAAGATACTGATTGCAGTTTTAATGAAACTTCTGAAAGAGTGCTTGATACTGCACTAATTGAGTCTTTTATCTCCCCCAAAGAACTCAGCATATATATTATTAAGCTACCCACAGCTTCCAAAACTTCTTTTTTAAAAGAGAGTGCCTCTTCTGGGACCCATGCCCTGTTGTTACATAATGGGTTTTCTTCCTGTGTTTGTTCCTCATTTTGAATTTTCTTTAGTCCCCCACTTTGATCATTAGTACCATTATCATGCTCCCCTATTAAAGGTGTCTGCACTTCACTCCTTTCCAGAAGTGGCTAAGCCCCACTTACAAAGCATGTAGCATGTGGTTCTCTTTCACCACTGCCCTGCATTCCATCTGTACTACCTCAGTATGACTGACAATCAGCCCATTTGATACAGATTTTTCCTCCTCCAAAGTTTCAGCTGATTCCTCACTTGGGCTCATTTCCAAATCTCACTCAGTTTCCTCCATTGATTTTTGAACTGTGCTTTTTGTAAAAATGGAAAACATACTACCTTTTTGATGGTTTTGAGCTTCTGGGCTTACCAGCAATGAGAGGAGTAAGCGGGGAGGTTCCAAGTATTCAATGAAGTCCGAGGATTCAGATATTTTTGTTGTGTGGGTATTCTCGAGTTTCTTTCTTGCTGGTTGGGCTAAATTATTCAATTTTCATGCCTGCTGAATGTTTTTGCCATGCTCTAAATCAGTGAAAATGAAAGCAAATTGTGTACGGTGGGGATAAGCTTAGTCACCTATTTCCCCTTCAGGGTAAAGTCCCTTGCCGAGCAAAGGTCAATGCCAATCCAAGGACGTGCAGTTAAAACACTCACCTGCACCCAAAGGGAGAGAGCAGGGAGAAAAAATTAGCTGAAAGAGGAGAAAGAAGCCTTAGCTCTCTAATAAGACAGCTGTTTCGCTTCTTTAATTATCTTACATTACCCAACCCAAGGATTTCACTTGCCATATTGGCATTTCTCGGTGTTTCAATTCTCCCGCTAGGTGCAGGTCAATGATAATTCAAGGAAACATAACTGAACTGACCTCTTGCACTGACAGGAAGAGAATGGGGGAGAAAAAACAGCCAAAAGAGGAAAAAAAAAGCCATGGCTTCCTACTAGGAGGGCCGCTTCACTTCTTCAGTTAAGATGCATTGCCAAAACCCAGGGGTTTTACTTGCTGCTCTGTCATTTCTCAGGGTTTCAATTGCTCCTTCACCCAATCATCTCAGAAGTCTGGTGTCACAGAATGTGATGTTCTGATACACCCATATTTGATGCAAATAATATGGGTATATCACAATGTCACATTCTGCAGCGTTGGACCTCAGGGGGTGACAATTTACTATTCCGTCTCCGGGGGGGTGGAATGCAACTTGGAGGGGTGAATCATGGGGGGATTTACTATTCCATCTGTGGGGGATGCAACTTGGGGAAGGTGCATGACAGCCCAAAAAAAAACATTGTCAGAACTGAACCCAGGTATGTTGGATGCAATGAGCTCATTCACAGCTTGTGACTCTAACCTCTATGTTAAGTTGCCAGCACAGTTAGGCACCACACACTAGAGGACTTAAAGTACTCACAACCAGTGAAAACAGCTGCATGTACAGTGCTATAATACCCCATGCTGTTATGTGGCCAGTTGAGGATGTGAAAGGAGGGCTGTGAGAGAAGGGTGTGTGGGATGGAGTTTCTCAGTGGGTGGAAGGGTTGGCAGATGAGTGGTGAGTCGGGTGGCTCAACTAGACTATCAGGATCTCTAGCATAGGTGTGTACAGGGTGCTCAGGGGGGTAGAAGGAACCACTAGACCACCTGGATCTACAGTACAAATATCTACAGGGTGATCGGGGTACCACTAGACCATCCAGACATTTTTTTTTTGTAAAGTCTCTTTATGTTCCTTCTGTCCAACTCCTGGACTCTCTCCAGCGTAGTCACTCGGCATGGCCTCTTCCACCCCACCTGAAGTCATCCAGTCTCACCTCCCCTTTTTAACTCCTTCAGCTATCTGAAGCTCCTTCTGTGCCTTTGCTCACCTGTCTTTCTTACTTGCTTCACTAGCCAACCTTAGGTAATTTTCCATATCCACTTCTCTCTTGGTCTTCCTGAATTTTCTATAGGCCAACCTCTTTTCTCTTACTGCATGGGTAACCCCAAAACTGAACCAACTGGGCACTTTGGCCCTTGTGTTCTTCCTCTTGAACCTAATCCACTCATCTGTGGCAACTAGTGTTCCTTCCTTAATGATGGACTACATTTATTCCACCCCCATATCTGCTCTGATGCCCACCAAAAGGCTCCTTAGCACTTCACCCATTTTCCTGAAGTCCGCCCTCCTGAAATCCAAGATTTTGGTCTTAATTGGGATGCTTTCCCTGCCCATATCTAACTGAAACCACACTGTGCAATGGGCACTTCCACCCAGTGGCTCCCTGACCATTATTTCCTGTACATGCTCCCCATTTGTGAGTACCAGATCAAGAACTACCTCAGCTCTTGTTGGTTCAGGACACCCTGAGTTAAGAACCCACTGTGCAGTCCTTCCAGGATCACTTGACTCCTACCACATGTTGTGCTTAATTTTATACCTTGAGATCTTGTCAAATACTTCTGTTAATGTCATAAATTCTTTAATGGAGTTAAATGGGTTAGTCAGTACAAAAAGGCGTCATCTGCTTGTAGACTTATTTTATGAGTGGTATTTTTAATGGTTAGACCTTTAATTTGAGGGTATTTTCTTACTACAGTGGCTAATGGTGCCATTACTATTGCAAATATAAAAGAAGATAATGGGCAACCTTGTCTGGCTCCAAGGGTTAATGTAAGATATTCTGATATATTGTTATTTGTTTTAATTCTTGCTTTTGGTTCACAATAGATTAATCTAATATAATTGATAAACTGTGTTCCACATCCAATTTTTTTCGGCGTCTTTATTTTATTTATCATTTATTTATTGAAGATATCGGATAACATACCTTTGAGTCAAAGACTCCTTTACAAAGGTTCCACGTCATAGAGAACAGAGACATCAGTGACAATAGCAACAATTAGACATAATAGTTACAGAAATGGTTACAAAATGGTTACAGATATACCCATTAATTGGGAAGTACTTTGGCAAGGGTGTCATAAATTTATAGTTCAGGACAAACTCCGGCTAACACAGTTCCAAATTTTGTGCAACATATGTTACACCCCCAAAAAAATGGCTAAACTTGGTATTGCTTCTTCAGCTAGGTGCACAAGGTGTGCACAAGGGGAAGGCAACTTACTACATATCTTCTGGTTATGTCCCAGTAACCTCCCTATGGATGCAAATCCAACAAAAAATGGACCCACTGCTGGGACTTACTGATCTTTTCACAGACAGAATCTGTCTTTTAGGAGATTATTCGGGTATCCCGATAACAGCCCGCAAATATCACATGGCATTAATATCTATATCGGTGAAGAAGTTGGTATTAAGGCACTGGAAAGATAACAAAGACATATCATATGCTGAATGGCTGAAAGAATTATTGGCCAACCTTAGTGTGGAAAAAATGATAGCTAGCTTGGCGAATAGAATGGATAAGTTTAACAAAATCTGGGCCCCGCTATTAGCTCTTTATTCTCTTCAGATGACTCAAGGCAATGAATGTAGGAGAAATGTGATATGAATGAACCACCATTCAGGGGAGGCAAGCCGGGGGATAGGGGAGGGAAGGTGGGGTTTTCCAAGGGGTATGTTTTGTTTTTCTTTCATTAAAGATAGAAGGATTGGGGAGGGGGGTGAGGGAAGGAAAAGGATCCAGCTTTAAGTTTATGATTGGGCCAAAAGTATGTATCAATTTAATTTTGTACTATGTGATTATGATGTGCTATGTATTAAAATTCAATAAACTTTGAATATATAACAAAATGGTTACAGATAACACAGTAAAGCAGCTAGTGATACAATGATATAGAGCATTGCCAATCATGAGTACAAAGTACAGTTGGTAGCAGGTAACAGAAACATACACTACAGGGCGGTGGCACCAATCATGCCATGGTGGTTATTTGTGGGCCTTTACTGGACTGAGGTGTCTATTGTCAAATATAGGCATGCCCTGGGGTGGTTGGACCAGAGCAAAGTCCATAGTCATGGAGGGAGTGGGTAGGGCTTGAAATCAAGGACAATCACAAACTGAGTCATGAAAGATTAGATCTCTTAGTTTGGACTTGAACTGACCAAGTTTGGGTTCTGTGAGGAGGGAGTTTGGGAGTAAGTTAAGCCAGCTAGGGGCCAGGTACCTAAAATTTCTTTAACCCAAGATGGTCTTGCAGCGAGGTACCCTGAAGTGGGTTGTCATTGATTGCCTAGTGATGCAGGTGGACAATGGTGTCTGGAGTAGGGGGGTGACAGCAGGAGGTAGTAGCCCTGCTGTTATTTTTTTAGCAAAGAGGCAGGTCTGATATTTGAGCCTCCCATCAAAGTTTAGCCAGTTGGTTGAGGTGTAAAGGGTGCAGGTATGTGTGAGTCTGGTGCAGCCTGTAGCTAGTCTACAGGCCTTATTAAGGGCCAGCCTAATTTTGTTTAGGTGCGTATTGTCGGCCGCCCCATAGACAATGATTCCATAGTCTATGAATGATAGTATTAGTGCTGAGACAGCTAGGTGGAGAACTTCAGGTGGGATGCAGTGCTTGTACTGGTGAAGTAAGCAAATACGCACATTGATTGTGGTGCTCAGTTTTTGGATGTGGTCATGGTAGATAAGCCCAGAGTCTAGGGTGTTACCTAGGTATTTGAACGAGGTAACCTGCTCAAAGGAGTCCTTTTGAGAGTTCAATATGAGCAGGGACTGTCCAATGTTCTTGTTTTGGGAGTGTGCAAACACCATGGATTTTGTTTTTTTGTAATTTAAGACTAACCTATGTCGAACGAAGTAAGATTCAGCTTCCATGAAAGATTTTTGGAGTGCAGGAATTAGGGCTGTGGGATCAGTGTGGGAGCTGTAGAGGACGGCATCATCTGCATACAGGAGTAGTTTACCAGAGCAGTCCTTGGGTAGGGAGTTGAGGAAGAGGAAGAAAAGTAGGGGGCAGAGAATAGAGCCCTGCAGGACCCCCGACCTGACTTGGAGGGTGGAGGACAGGGTTTGGGCAAGCCTGACTATCTGGGTTCTTTCAGACAGATAGCTGGCAAACCAGCCAGTGGTCTCTGGAGACAGGCCTATTTGTATGAGGGAATCCAGGAGTATAGTTTGGTGCACCTTATCAAAAGCTTTGGAAAGGTCTATAAATACAGGACCAGCAGTGTGACCAGTGTCAAGAGATGTGTGGAGGGCATTTGTAAACTCCAGAAGGGCTGTGGTGGTGCTGTGGTTATGTCGGAAGCCATGCTGCTCAGGACACAGGAGGCTGTATTTGGAGAGGTAGTCTCTAAAGCTGGGTGGCCACAATCTTCTCCAAGGTTTTGGAGAGGGGAGGCAGGATTGAGATGGGGTGGTAGTTCCCAGGCAGAGTGCAGTACCGCTTTTAAGGATGGATGTGATGAGGCAGATTTCCATTTAGAAGGAAACTGATCTAGTGATAGGGAGCAGTTCAGAAGCATGGTGAGAGGGGGGAGAACCTCGTTAAGGGTGAGCCTAAGCAGTTTAAGATCTTGTGTGTCGCTGCCGAAACGTGATTTGCTGAGGGTCAAGAGTAGAAGGGAGGCAGCTTTGTGCTGAGATAGTGCTTTAAAGTGGAAAGGTTGGAGCAGAGAGGGAGCAAGGTGGTCCTGGGGGGGTGGGGGAGAAGAAGTTGGGGGGGGAGAACACTACTAAGGTCTGAGAATGAGGCATTAAATGTATTTGCAATCAGGGCAGGGTCTGTCGAGATAGACCCATTGGTCGTGAGTTGGGAGGGAGGTGCAGTGGAGGATTTGCCACTGAGCTCTTTGACAGAGTTCAAGAACTTGCACGCCAAGCCCCATGTGGCAGTGAGTGAGGTTTGGTAGTACAAATTTTTTGCCTTACGAATACTCCAAGTACATTTATTATGCACTTATTGGTAGCGCTGCCTGTCAGCGGGTTTACCAGTATTCAGAGCAATGTGCCATAGATCATCACATTCACACATCTGATCCAGCAGGACTTGTGACATCCAAGGTGTGTCAACCCCTTTAACTATCTTTTTGTTTAGGAGTGCATACTGGTCACAGGCAGAGTTGAAGGTGCCAATAAAGTGGTCGAGGGCAGCGTCAATGTTCAATGCTGTTTTGATGGGGGACCAGTCACTAGCTAAGAGACACTGTCTAAGGGACTGGAGTTTGTTGGGTTTGACCCGGCGTTGGAGGATGTTTTTTTGTGGGGGGGTTCTAACAATATATGACCAATGACAAAGCACTGGGGAGTAGTCACTCAGGGCATTGGGTAGTACCCTGATCTGGGTTGCTTTGTGGGGTGCATTGGTGAGCACAAGACCAAGGAGGATGGCAGTACCAGTCTTCTGGCTGATTCTAGTGGCAGTGGTCACAAGCTGGGTCAGGTTTTGAGAGGCTACAGCATCCCTAATGGGAGCCGATGTGTCAGCTAGCCAATTTATATTAAAATCCCCAAGGACAATGATTTTAACCCTGTCAGGGTGTGTCTGGAGGTAGGCGAGGACAGAGTGGAAGGCAATCTTCTGATTTCATGGAGCAATGTATACAGAGGAGAGGAACGGGGGACTCTGTTAGGTGCAACAATGATTTTCAGAGTGAGAGCCTGGGACCCATATTTGAAGGTAGGGGATTAGAGGGCAAGACACTGTAATGAGGCATGGACATACAGTGCATATTCACCCCCCTTTTTTCGAGGTTCTGTCAGCTTGGTATAGAGTGAAACTGGGGAGAGAGACTGCGGAGTCTAGTGTGCGGTCATTGAGCCAAGTTTCAACTACTGAGAGGACATCAAGACGATTCTGGGCAACCCAGCCCTAAAAAGAGTGGAATTTGTTGAGGAGGCTACATATATTAAGGGAGGCAACTATTAGATCCTTAAGACCAGTAACCTGGGGGGGGGTTGGGCGGCTCCTGGGTTGGGGCGGACATCCCCTGAGAGGAGGAGGAGCAGGAGGATGTGCAAGGATGTCAGTTTTAGTTGCTTTATCACCAGCTTAGGCACCAGTAGGGAGGGGGAAAAGCAGCACATGGAGATGGGAATGGGTAGGTCCTGAAGAGAGGGAGAGGCAAGGCAGCATAGTGTCCACCTCCATACCATGACAGTGCCAATAGGGGAAGATGTTGGCAGGGGGGAGCATGGTCCATCAGTTGAGTGAGTGGGGTGGCACACTGGTAGAGGTGGGAGGGGGCTAAGGTGAGAAGCCTAACAAGAGGCAGTTCTGGCTGACTATGTTGGGGGAGATATATGGAGCATCCCCTAGCAAAATGAGTGAGGGGGGGGCTAGTGTTAGAAATGCAAGCCACATGACAGAGCTGGTAGTAGTGAGCAGGGTCATAATGAGCACAAGGTAGTTAGGGGAGGTGAGCCAAAGGGTTTAAGAGTGTTAAAAAAATGAGAAGAAATTAGCTTGACCTGTTGGCTTAGCAGTAGAGCTGCTGACTTTGGTGCTAAGGGTCCACGATTCAAGACCTGCAAGGAGACAGTAGCAAAATGGGGAAAAAAGGGGTATAGTAGTAGGAAAGTGAGGAGGCGTGGAGAATAGGATGGAAAACAGAGTGGTGTGAGGAAGGCAAAAACTGTGAATAGGAAGGGCACTGCAGTGATTCCTAGTGGTCAGAAAATATAAGCTACAAATGGGAAAGTGGATACTTAGAAATTAGAAGGGGTGGTCATGTGACCAATATGCAGCAATAAATGTAGAGTTGGGTGGGGCAGTTGGTGCACAGTGCCGATGAGGCTAACACCCCTTTAGAAAGCAAGGACGGAGGCTTTACTTCTTACAGCACCTCTGTGAATCCTGCAGTCCTGTGATGTGAGCTCTTCAGTCTGACAGTGTTTCTGTCTGAAAAATGAATTCCCATTCAGCTCTGCTGTATGCTTTTTCAGCATTGACAGCTAATAGTATTACATACGAACATACAAAATGCCAGCAGATCAGGCCAGATAGTCTATCGAGTCTGCTCGGTTGTGCAGCTAGCCCCTCAGCATACAGCTGCCCCACCCTTCCCATCCTTCCTGTCTGACCTGCCCCCCCCCACTCTGTACCATCCCCTCTTGAAGCAGCCCACTGTCCTACAGGTAACCACCTCCTCAGGTAGAGCGTTCCATTTTTCTACCACCCTCTCAGTGAAATAATGTCTCCTGATCTCCCTCTTGAATTTACCCCCTCCACCCTCATTTGATGCCTTCTAGTATCCTTCCCTCTTCTGGTCCAGAATATCTCTCCTGTATTGGCCTTGTTTATCCTCCTCAGGTACTTAAATGTCTCAATCATATCCCCATCCCCTCCCTCCCTCCCTCCCTCCCTCCCCTCCCTCCTCTCCTCTCCTCTCCTCTCCTCTAGTGAATACATGTTGAGTATGTTCAGCCTTTCTTCATATGACATCACCTCCAATCCCTGGGCCATCTTTATTGCTCTGTACTGCACCCCTTCTAACAGTCTGATGTCCCTCTTCAGAACTGGGTGTCAAAACTGCATGCAGCATTCCAGGTGTGATCTAACCAGTGACCTGTACAAGGGAAGGATCACCTCACTCTGCCTAGAAGAGATCCCTCTTGCTATACAGCTCAGCATTTTTGTTGGTTTTTGCTACTGCCTTCCTGCACTGAGCTGAGTCGTTCATATTCCCCATTATCATCACCCCTAGGTCCTTTTCCTCCTCTGCGCTTCCCAACTGTACCCCTCCCAGCTGACAGCTCCTCCTCTGGTTCTTAGCTCTGAAGTTCAGTACCTTTCACTTCTAGGCATTAAACCCAAGTTTCCATGTTTCTGACCTCTTTTGTAATTTAGTCAGGTCTCCCTGCACTCCCCTCCACCCCTCGATGTCATCCATCACTGCCCCATCTTGGTATCATCTGTAAACAGATTGATCTTACTCTGGGTCCCATTCGAGATATCTGCTATGAATATCCCAAACAGCACTGCCCCAGCACTGATCCCTGTGGCACCCTGCTTGTTACTGCTCTTGGTGATGAGAGTTTCCCCTCCACCACCACCATTTTCTGCCTGCCCTTCAGCCAGTTTGTGATCCATCTGACCATCTTAGTACCCACCCCTACATCCTCCAGCTTGCCCCCTGGCCTCCCATGTGGCACAGAATTGAAGGCCTTGCCAAAGTCCAAGTACAGGACATCCACTGCATGGCCCTTGTTCAATTCCCTAGTCACCCAATCATAGTACTCAATCAGATTTGTCTGGCAGGACCTTCCAGAGACAAACCCATGTTGCTGCCTGTCCTGGAGACCATTGTCCTCCAAAAATGTCACCAGCCTCTCTTTAAGCATTGTTTCCATGAGCTTCCCACAATTGTTGTGAGGCTCACTGGTCTGTAGTTACTTGGATCATCCTTTGGGCCACCCTTGTGAATGGGCACCACATGCGCTAATCTTCAGTCCTGTGGTACACATCCTGTGTGTAGAGAGGTATTGAACAGGTGAGCCAGTGGTCCTGCCAGACTCCCTGCCAGTTCCTTGAGTACCCTAGGATGAATGCCATCTGGTCTTGGTGCCTTGTCCACCTGCAATGCCCTCAGTCCCTCTAGTACTCTGCTCTCTGCAATTTCTCCACCTGTAACACCCTCCCTCCCTTGCCTCCTCCTCCACTCCCATGAGATACTTATCCACTCCTCTCTGCTGTGAATACCGAGTAGAAGTACTCATTCAGAGTTTCTGCCTGCTCCTCCCCCTTCTCTACTCACCTACCTTGTTCTGTATGATTTGTAATAATATTGATGGTCTGTCTTATATCTTCAGTTATTTTTCTACCTTTTGTAAATCCATTTTGGTCTTTTGCTACTATTATTGGTAAGAATTGTTCCATCCTTTTAGGCATAATTTTTGCAAAGATTTTATAATCGGTGTTGAGTAGTGAAATTGGTCTATATGAAGTACACTGTTGTGGGTCCTTGATTTCTTTATGAAATAAATGGATGGCAGTTTCTTTAAATGCATTAAGTATTTCTTGGACTGTATTAAAGCTATTGTATAATTTTGTTAATATATGATTTATTTTTATCTTAAAAGTTTTGTAAAATTCTGTGGGGATTTCATCTGGTCTTGGAGCATTACCTGTTGCTAATGAACAAACTGCTTCCTCCACTTCAAGTTCTGTTATTGGGTTATCCAGTATTTGTACTGATGATTTAAACATTTCTGGTAATGTAATATTTCTCAGGAAGTTTTTTTTTTTTGAGACATATATATCTACTGAGTTTTTCTGAAGCTGAGTTGTATATAATACCTGGTAGAAGTTTTTGAATTATTTATTGATCTCTTCTGGATTTTCTATTATTGTACCTGTTTCTGTTTTCATAGAAACTATACTGCTGTTTGCGTGTTCTTTTTGTAAGTTGCCAGGCTAATAGTTTCAATGGTTTGTCTGACATTATATAATAATTTAATCTTGTTTTTATTTTTTGGTTTTCTGCTTTTTCTGTATGCATTGTACTGTATTCTTCATTTTTAGGGCTGCAGTGGGCAGACTCCTGCAGACCTATTGCTTTCAAAAAAGGACTTCACTTTCCTTGCATTCCTTGTGATGGAACAATATGTTGGAGTTCCACCACAGTCACCTCTGCATCTGTGGAGCACTCGGGTTGTACTGCACTATGTATTACTTCAAAAAAAGAAATCAGGCTGTCCTGATCGGGATGCTGTGGGATTGGGCAACCCCAGTGTCAATCTTATGCTTTTGGGGGTGGGGGGTGCTGAGCGGGAGGGTCATGTGGGGGATATCTGTAATTTAAAAAATACTGGCCATCAGAAGAAAACAACACACTCTGCCATGTTTCAAATGGCCACCACACTCTACTACACATGCACATAGGCAGGCATGTGCAATAGAGTGCGGTGGCCATCCTGGACATGACGGAGTGTGCTGTGTTCCACTGTAACCCGCTGATATTTTTTCTTTTAAATTATACATATCCTCCCACCCAACCCTCCCTCTCAGCACCTCCGGTGGAACATATAAGAGGATATTGGGGTGCCCCATCTCCCAGTGTCAAGATCAGGACCCCACTATTATTTTAAATTAAATTATATTATAAATATCCCCTACCCAACCCTCCCTCTCAGCACCCACAACCCTATCCCTTCTCCTCAGAAACAACATAACAGTGACAATAGGGGTGCACAATCCCTCAGAGCGATGATCACCCTTTTTTTGTGACCTTCCCCTGTCCACTACTGCACATGAACAGTTGTTTTTTATTAATATTTTTTTTAAATCCCCACACGACCCTCACTCTCAGCTCCCACCACCCCACTTCCCTCCCCCAAGAAACAAAATGCTAACATGGGGGGGGGGTGCCCAATTTCCCAGTGCAGAAATCCTCAGATTTTTTTTATATATACCTGTAAAAAGAAAACTATTCATCGATGTCTTCTGCAGCCGTTAAACTCCCCCCATCTGACTCTTCCACTCAGCACCCACCACCCTGCACCTACCCAAGTACTTACTTACCTATTGGGGGTCCAATGCCATAATCCTGTCTGGAATGGAGATATGTCTTCACTCTTCAAAGCTGGACTGCAAACTGAAGAAACAGGTATGCGTATCAATGTATTTCAATGGGGTTTTGAACTTAGTGGAATAATTTGGATATTTTTTGCATATTTTTGGCCCACATTGTTAACATGCCTTCTTTGGGACCCTACCTAAGGAACAATTGAAC
The DNA here is from genome assembly GCA_016271365.2 of Neoceratodus forsteri. Lineage (NCBI taxonomy): Eukaryota > Metazoa > Chordata > Ceratodontiformes > Ceratodontidae > Neoceratodus > Neoceratodus forsteri. The sequence continues at coordinate 195,937,573 of JADMNL010000022.1, read as the reverse complement.
TGTCATTGGGTAGATTTGTCCCAAAAGGTGATTTTGCAGACCCTGCATGAAATCACCTTTCAGGCTGGAGCTGAAATATTTCCCTACCCCTTTTCATGAGGTTTACACTGTTTACAAAGTTTTTTTAAGGTAAAAGAAGGCCATGTGACCTATTGAGTTTACCTCCCCACACCTTGTGGGATATTTGATCAAGTACCCTGGACATATTTATCTAATTTATTTTTAAATTCTTCAATGTTTTTTGAGATGACTATTTTCTGTGGAAGTTTAATCCATAGTGTCATTGCTCTGATGGTAAAGAAGTATTTCCTTTTGTTCTTGTTAGCCCTATGCACAAATAGTTGATGGATATTACATCTAAGTATATTTGGTTTATTAGCATATCTTATTCCACATTCTACCATTAATTGTTTGTCTTGGAGTATTTTGAACAACATTAATAGATCACCTCTCTGGCGTCTTACCTCTAAATTATACAAACTGAGTTCCCTGCACCTTACAGAATATGGTAGATTTTTTAATCTGGGGGTCAACTTTGTAGTCCTCCTCTGGATACCCTCCAGCAACCTCTGGTTCTTTGACAGATAAGGTGACCAGATGGCTGCTCCATAGTCCAGATGCGGTGTAATGCATGAATTATAAAGAGGCAAGATACAGGTTTCATGCCAACCAATGCATGCTCTTTTGATGGAATTCAATATATAGTGAGACCAAAGAGCAATTTGTCTACAATGGTCACCTAGTGATAATTGATCATTGATCAGAATGCCTAGGTATTTTTCAGAGTCAGCATGCTTTATTTGTTTATTATTTATACAGTATAATATCTTACATTTGGATTCCTAGGTCCTGGGTAGGGTCATAAGAAGGCTATATTGAAAATGTGGTGTAAAAATACTTAAAAAACAATAAAGTTAAGAGCCTGCATTGAAATTGTGTTAATGCAGGCTCATAAGATTGGTAATTTTCAATATCCCCCCTCAAATATACATATTCAACATAGCCATATCTTTACATCACCTTATGAATATAACAGCTGTCATTTTTAAAAATCCTGGCCAAAATGTTTTTTCATATCCCAAAAAGTGATTTTGCAGTCCCTGCACAAAATCACCTTTCAGGCAGGAGTTAAACATTTTCTCTGCCCTTGTTCATGAGATGGGGTCATAAGAAGGCTATGTTGAAAATTTTGTGTAAAATATTAAAAAAACAATAATGTTATGAGCCTATGTTGAATTTTGCAAATGCAGGTTCATAACTTTGGTAATTTTCAATATTTTTACCTCAAATTTATAACATAGCCATATCTTTACAGCACCTCATGAATGTGACAGCTGTCATTTTTCAAATCCTCCCTTGTTCATGAGATGGGGTCATAAGAAGACTATGTTGAAAATTTGGAGTAAAAATATTAAAAAACCACAACGTTATGAGCCTACATTGCATTTTGTGAATGCAGGCTCATAACATTGGTAATTTTCAATAGTTTTACCCCAGATTTACAACATAGACATTTCTTTGCAGCACCTTGTGAATGTGACAGCTGTCATTTTTAAACTTGGGGCAAAAATGTGTTTTTGCATACCAAAAGTTGATTTCACAGTCCCAGTGCAAAATCACCTTTCTGGCAGTAGTTAAACATTTGCTCTGCCCTTCTTCATGGGTCAGGGTCATAACAAGGCTATGTTGAAAATGTGGTGTACAAATATTACAAAACAATGCATTTATGAATCTAAGTTACATTTTGCTAATGCAGGCTCATAACTCTGGTAATTTTCAATATTTTTACCCAAAATTCCACCCATACAGCCCTATCAGCTCTGGCAAGATTTTTATTTTTGTTAGCTGATTATATATTGTTATATCAAATGTTGTACTGCATTACTGTTCTAAGTATTGTATTTCTAGTTCAAATTGATTCAGTTTTTGCATGCATTGGTGTTTATTATATGTGGTTACTGAATGGGCTTTATCTCTTTTCCAGGCTTTAAAAGCCTCCCATATTATTATTAGTTAGGTATCTTCCTCTTTATTCTGTTGAAAATATAATTCCATATCTTTAAAAACTGTGGTAATACCCTGCTAGGTACCTAGGCACAGATATTCAAAACTTAGCGCAGTGCCTAACCATTTGCACAGGATTAGCGCAGGGGTTAGCACCGGACTGCCATATTCAAAGAGGGAGATAGCGCGTACTAACGCAATAGCACCGGGCTAAAACATAATGTATGCAAGGGGAAAAGTGGAGGGGCGGGAACCTGCATATGGGGGCAATGGGATATTCAGAGATATAGTGCTGCACAGTGCACCATTATGTGGCACTTAACGCAGCGCTACCTACCGCCTATAAAAGTCCAGTGGGCAAGATGGTTTGGGCAGGGGAATAGCAGCTGTGGGCAGATAGGTGTCATGTGCCCGAGTACCCCTTGTCCCCAACTCAGGCATGGTGCCATCCCCCACTGCACCAAAACCTCTGGCATCACTAGCTGCACACAGAACTGGCATGTCGGGTTCCTCCCCCTGCATCCTCTGAGCCATGGTCACTTGTGACAGTCAGGATCACCACCTGCTCCCCACTCAGATCCTCCACCTGGGCATACTCAGGTGGATTCAGGGACTCCAGGAAGGCTGTATCCTCCTCTTCCAATGTTCCAGCATATGCCATTGTCTCATAACTTCTGTGAGTGGACATAGTGCTGACTGTCATGGCCACTGCCGGTCTAGCTGTGGCTGACATGCCTGATGTGAAAGGGCACACCTCTGCTGTGTATGAATCCTCCACCTCCCATACAACTGTGCCTGGCCCCATGTGGGACATAGCCTGCTGGGCATGTAATGTTGAAATGGAAGAGACTGATGTCAATTGCTGCTACAGTGAAGCCCACCCACCCCACCCCACTCCCAACAATGCCACATGCACCCCAGCAATGTGTGCCTCCAGCATGCCCATGCAGACCCCAGTGTGAATCCCATGCAATTGCAGCCTATGGCCTAGGAGCCCCTGCAACATGGCACACATGCACTCACAACATGTGCCTGCCAGCAGATGTCCACCACAGTGCAGCCCCAACACCACCCTTACAATGAAACATGCCCATGTGGGCCCTATGCATGCACCATGACAGTAGTGATGTGTGCCTCTGTCCCCATGGTGTTGCTGTCCACTGAGTGTTGGATACATGCCATGAACTTACCTGCTGTGGGTGGTGTGAGTGGAGTCTCACACCTACTGCCTTCAACCCCACCGACTGCCACTGGCTGCAGGGTAGAGGCTCTATGGCCATAAATGGGTCTCAGTCCCTCTGCTCCAGTGGTTGTGATCCCCCACTGGTCTGCAGCCTGTCCTGGATCTGCTGTGCCTCCTCTTTCTTTGCTCTGCATAGCTGGTCATTCCACCATTTCTCGATGGCATTGGTGTTATGACCATGACCACCTGCATTTACTGCTGTGGCAATCTCCTCCCACATCAGCAGAACATAGAAACATAGAAACATAGAAACATAGAAACATAGAAACATAGAAACATAGAATTTGACGGCAGATAAGGACCGCTTGGCCCACCCAGTCTGCCCATTTCCCTACCTACTGGATAAGCTGCAGATCCTAGTTAACCAGCAGCCTACTTCTTCATACCCCCAACCCCCAGAATTGCCTTATGACTATCCCATGCATGCTTGAATTCCACCACTGATTTTGACTCCACAACCTCCTCCGAGGCCATTCCATGCATCCACAACCTCTCTGTGAAAAATACTTTTAAATTACCTCTGAGCCGCCCCCTCTATCTTCAAATTGTGCCCTCTTGTCTTGCACACCTCTTTTTTGAAAGATGCTACCTCTCTGGACTTTGTTGATTCCCTTGAGGTACTTGAAAGTTTCATCATGTCCCCTCTCCTCCTTTCCTCGAGGCTATACATATTAAGCTCCTTAAGTCTCTCTTCATATGTTCTCCGGTGCAGACCCTGCACCATTTTAGTTGCCCTCCTCTGGACAGCTTCCATCCTGTCTATGTCTTTGTGGAGATTGGGTCTCAGAACTGCACACAGTACTCCAGATGGGGTCTCACCAGCTGTCTGTACAGAGGGATAATAACTTCCTGTTTCTACTGGTGATGCCTCTCCCTATGCATCCCAGTATCCCCCAGCCCTCCTTGCTGCCTTCTCACATTGCTTGCCCACCTTTAGGTCATCTGATATGACTACCCCAGGTCCCTTTCCATTTTGTTGTTGTTAGTATCTCACCCCCATTGTGTACTCTTCCTGGGTTTTTGTTTCCCAGGTGCATTACCTTGCACTTCTTAGCATTTGAATCTAAGCTACACATTGACCATTCCTCTAACTCACAAGTCCCTTCTCATCCTTTCCACCCACCCTGTGCATCAACTCAGTTGCAGATCTTAGTGTCATCTGCAAAGAGACATATTTCTTCCAGTCCTTCTGCAATGTAAACATAAAAAGACATTGAAGGACTGGTCCTAACTCTGAACCCTAGCTTGTACCCGCTAGTAACCTTCCTTTCTTCTGAGTGGACTCCATTTACTATTACTCTCTGTGTCCTATTCTCCAGCCAACCTCTTTACCCAGGCTGTCATCTTGGGACCCACTCCCAGGCTGGCTAATCCTATATATTAATCTTTGTGTGGGACTGTCAAATGCCTTGCTAAAGTCTAGGTAGGCCATGTCCACAGCCCTCCATGATCTACTACTTTGGTCACTCAGTCAAAGAAATCTATCAGATTCTGTCTGGCATGACCTTCCGCTGTGAATCCATGCTGCCTAGGGTCCCGTGCCTTCTGGCCTCTAGATACGACAATTCTTTCCTTTAGAAGTGATTCCATCATTTTCCTATCACTGAGGTTAAACTAACAGGTCTATAGTTTCCTGCTTCTGCCTTGCTCCCACTTTTATGAAGGGGAATCACATCTCCTCCTCCAGTCCTCGGTACCACCCCATCCTCCCATGATTTGTTAAAGAGGGTAGTCAGTGGTGTCACTAGTTCTACCCTTAGTTCTTTTTAGAATTCTGGGATGAATCTCATCAGGCCCCATTGCTTTGTCCACCTTCAGTTTTAAGAGTTCTTTCAGAACCCTTTCTTCTGTAAATGGGCTGGTATCAACTTCTGTATCCAGAGTGTTACTACTGTTTGTTTTATGTACCTCCCTCTTCCTTTGTAAATACTGAGCAAAAACATTTGTTTAGTATCTCTGCCTTTTCACATTCTCCCTCTGCCCACCCTCCCTCCCTTTATTAAGCCTCACTATCCCTCCTTGGTCTTCCTTTGCTCCTGATATACCTATAAAGGTTTTATTCCCTTCTTAACTGAGTTGGCTATCTTTTCCTCAGTTTGGGCCTTTGCTGTTCTGACTGCCTTCCCAGCCTCCTTTTGCTTTAACTGATACAGTTCTCTGTCCTGCTCCTGCTGCGATTCCTTGTACTTCCTGAATGCTTTCTTTTCTCTTGAACCTTCACTGCCACTTCCTTTGAGAACCATAGTGGTTTCTTACATCGTCTTGTTTTGTTTATTTGCTTCACACAAAGGCTCGTTACCTCTGTGATGGCAGTTTTATTATTCCCATTGTTCTTCCACCCTCCTTCCCCCCATTTGCAGTGCATTCCTCAGGCACTCACCCATTTGGCAAAGTCAGCCCTCCTAAAGTCCAGTACTTTTGTCTTTGTATGGCTTGACTCTATTGCTGTGTTTATTGTGAACCATACTGTTCGATGGTCGCTAGTTCCCAGATGGCTGCCCACTTCTACATCTGTGATCCTCTCTCCATCTCCATTTGAGAGTATCAAGTCTAATATTGCTCCCTCTCAAGTGGGCTCCAGTACTAGTTGTCTAAGGCATGCCCCCTGTAGGGCATCTAGAATAACTGCACTCTTCGAAGTGGCAGCTGCAACTGCGCTCCAGTTAACATCTGGCATATTCAGATCACCCAGTGGTGTCCGTCAACTTGTTATGGCGTAGGACCATCTCCTGCTCCTTCACTGCATGAACCAGGGCATGCAGCTCATCGCCAGAAAATTTGTTGGCCCTGAGCCGCTCCTGTCCTACAGCCTCACCTGTGTGGGACAGAAGGCAGGGAAAGGGTTATAAAGAGCTGTGAACAAACATTGCACAGTTGTAACAGTATCATATAGCCATGATGCAACACACAGCTGCTATACATGCCCCCACCCCCTGAGGAATGCCAACAGGACATGCATGATGCACCTCAGTGTTGTGGAGTCCTGCAGGCCAGCACATGCGGAAGCCATCTGTGTGTGTGCAGCACACAGTTGTGCTGCTCATGCTGCTCCCTGTGGCATGTGAGAGGTGGCGTGGCTGCACATGTTGGCATGGACATTGGTGCACTGCAAGGCAATTACAAGGCCTACAGCCACAGATGGTGTCTAATGTGCACATGTGTGGGACTGTGCAGCAATGGCTGTAAATGCCTGACTCATGGTGCCCCCCCGGCACATTCAGTGCCATGCTGGTCCTCTGCACACCCAGCACCATGGAACACATGCTGTGGAAGAATGGGTTGTCTCCCAACAACAGGGCTAGATGGCTGACCAGGACACACGTTCCACTAGAGGTGTGGCCTAGGCACCATTGCATGTGCCAGAGCACATATCAGTGCAGCTACATTGCACACACATACAGGCATGGTGTGTGTATAGTGATCCTGGCACAGCTGTGCACAAGGCCTGTGTGTGATCCACCATGTGTCACAGTAGTGGGTACTGTATATCAATAAAACTGGGGTACTGCACCCCCAGCATGTGTGTCAATACATGTCATGCAATGGCCTGGATGTGCACACTGTACATGGACCGGCCTGTCATGGGGGTAGACACCCTGGACCACAACAACGTTGGTACTGCTCCTGCTCCTGGCTGCACAGCACTGTGCACAGGCAGACAGCAGCCAGGACCGCAGTGTACCAACACTATTAACTGCATGAGTACCGTCTGCCATGACCCACATGCAGAGGTCACACAACACAATACAGGGGTGGTGGTTGGCTGTCTGTGATGCAGATGTCAGTCGGTGACATGGGTGACAGCACGGGTACCTGTGGTAGTCATCACACTGGAGTACATGTACCCTACAGTCACAGTGGACTACTGACGCACTCCAGAGTGCATCCTCCACACTGCTGATCACATCCCGCTGCCATCTGCAGCACCACAGCATGCAGTCAGTCAAGCATGGCTTGTGCAATGGGCGTTGGACAGTACATTATGCTGGTGGGACACCACTACCCACACAGGGGCAGCCAAGAAGTTCAATGGGTCACCCAGCTCCCCCAGTACCACCGCATACATGCCCAGCTACACTGCATCAGTCAGGCATCAGCTGCAGTCCAAAGGCCATTACCAGTACTCCACTATTGGACAGTTCACAGATACCATAGCCTGCCACATACAGGCAATACAGGAGCAACCTGTGCATGGCAGGGACGATACAGCCACACATGTGGTACTGCTACACCTGGAATCAGGTCCTGTCCTGTCAGACAGGTAGGTGGCTGGCATTGTCTGGGTCAGCCTATCGTCCATGCAGAACAGGACTATAAAGTATGGGTAGCCTTGATCACCCACTGACATCCAGCAGATTACAGTCCTGGCATCCCAGTGGTGTAATGTCAGGACCAGATGAACACATCTCAGTTATGTCTTAGCAGTGGGTTAACTAAACAGACTGCCACTGTTAGTCGGTATTCTACACACCTGGAATGTGCTTGGAAGCCTCAGTACGGTAGTTCTATAACAGTCCAATTGTCAGTGTACTGTCACTGTGTCTAGCAATCTCCATGACTGATAGGGTTTAACACTTGTACTATGCTGGCCCACAGTCATTTGGTCCATGTATCCAAATACTGTGTGTACAATACCTACACATACATGTGGCTGTACCACAGAGTCAATACTAGGGTAAGGCTCACTTACACATGTTGGGGGGGATTCCCATGATGAGTACCATCCACTATACCTGACAATGCCTGATGTACAGGTGATAACCATGGTGTAATCACCTCTAGTGGTTGCTAGGGCAATTGTAAACTTCTCGAGTTCTGCACTTTAGGTTTACTGATGTCCTAACAACCACTCGAGGTATTTACACCATGGTTATCACCTGTACATCAGGCAGTCTCCTCTGATACATCACACAGATTGCACACAGTACTATACACTAGTTATGACAGTGGCTCAGCAGGTAGCACAGATGCCCTGTGGTTGGGAGATCAGAAGGCTGTGGTTTCTTGTCCTACATAAGGCTCTTGGGTTAATATCCTATAATTTACATTGCAGTGCAGCATAAGGGGGGGTGCTGCACTCCTGAGGTGCTTTCTGTTGGATCAGATGTTAGACCGAGGTCCCATCTGCCTGCTCTTGTGGTAGGTCAGGTGGATGTAAAAGACCCCATGGCACATCTCAAAATATGTAGGGGAATATCCATGGTGCCGTGGCCATGTACCCACCCATTCACAAGAATATCACAAGCAGTGTAATCTGTTTCAAAGACATTTGGCATTCACCTGTATCCCCTTCCCCCCGGGTTGTGGCTGAAACAGGCAGGATTTGTCTACAGCATGGACCCGGTCAGCAAACATTAGAATAAGCAAGACATATGACAAGCAGAGCAGCGCTATGCACAACCAGCGTGCCCTGCCGGGTCAGGGTTCTGATTCCCACGGACCTCACAAGCTGTGCTCTCGGTGTCATCGGGCCTCAGAATCCTTCTGTGGCAGAACACACTGGTGCTACAGAGTTTCCCATCCAGTATCCCATATGTGCTGCTGCAGTAGTGCTGTCATTATGATGTTCTGCTGCAGTACTGATGTCATCACTGCTGTAGGAGTGCATGGCTTGCTGGCACAGTGTTACCATCCTCACAGTACCGCAGTGGTGTCAGTAGTCTTGAACTGCTTGAGACATCACATGTTGGTGTCAGTATGGAACAGAGTGCAGAGTAACACACTGCACACATGTGACATACTACATCTATACAATATATCACATACATGATGCCACAGTTATACACAACCTGTGTTCTGTCACCTCGAGCATCTGTGCTCCCGAGGTCACAGGGATTGAGAACCCCTCTGTGGCAGTACATTACGGATTGTGCAGACCGGACCGTACAACATGCAGAGTAGACATGTGTTACAGCCCTGATCTGGATGTCTGCCATCATCCAGTGCTATCAAGCCATGCACACATGACCTGGGGATGCCCAACTGTTGTCAGCATGGTGACTACACAGAACATTCATGAACGGCAGCCTCATTCAGGGCACAGTCAGTTAGCAGTCATCTGTATCCCCCTCCCCAGTTCCATACCTCTCAACTGTACCACAATACGAGGAATGTTCGTCATTGTACGTCACAACAGCACTCTGTTCAACATTATGAGGAGTTGTTCCACATTCAGTGGTAACACTGTAAGGCACTATTCCATAGTAAATGATGCAGAACATATATAGCTCAATTACTGATGTCCCGAATATAAATGCAAATAGTTTAACAGTGTTCTGGGCCTCTGAGGTGAAGTTTGATTACGTGTTCCACATTTTGCTCATGTGTTCCACATATTGAGAGGCAATGTTCCACATTTGAGGGACATAAGGTTGGGAGGTATGGCCAGGTTATGCCTGGCACTAGGCACCAATCAACATAAACCACATCACAAACCTACTGCTATGTCCCTGGAAATGTACCTCTGTGTCAGCCCACATGCAGTACATACCTGGCTGGCTCTGTGATTCTTCCAATGACATCCTGTGCTGCAGCAGTAATCTCACAACATGTATTACCTATAAGCAACACAGGTGGGGCACTGTTAGCCCTTATATAGCACAGCCGGGCATACAAGCCCGTTAAGCATGCTAATGGGCTATTAATTATATGCTAATCTCCATGTTAGCACCGTGCATACACAATGTCCATCATTTGCATATGCCATTTAAATATGGCAGATGATAGCGCCGGGCAAAGTGTTTAGCACCAGCAAACCATATAGAGCCGGGCAAACCATATAGCGCTGGGCTATCTCGGCTATGCTTAGCACAGCGCTGTTGCAATAGCGCTGTGCTAGGGCTGATTAGTACAGGTACAGTGCATGCGCGGGTTGGGGCAGTCCACGCTAGACTGGCCACACTAATTGTGCCTAAGCACTGTGCTAACCATGTTAGTGCACTGCCACTGTGCATGCCTGGTACATCTGCACTGGGTCATGGCAGGGTCGCACATGCACATTGCGCACACTTCTGGGTAGCATGGCACTATTGCTTAGTTCTGCACAGCGCTAGGCTGAACTGTTTGGGAGTATCAGGGTGTGTGGACCATCTGTTGCCAGTACAGCAATACCTTTCCCTCCTCGTGTGTCAGCCATGTCTGGGAGATGTAGGCAAAGGGCAGTGGTGAGTCGTGACAGGTGCTGGGATAAAGTGGAGACAGCCAACCTTGTGCAGCTCACACAAGAGTGCCATAGGTGTCTGTTCAGAGAGGTCTGGGAGGGTGACAGCCCCCATAGCCAGGTCTGGGCTTCAATTGCCCATCGCCTCACAGCAGTCATGGGAATACCATGTGATGGGGAGATGTGCTGCCACCGATATGTGGACCTCAGGCGTAGGCAGTGCCCGCTGCTGGAACCGTGCCAGGCGATGATTCGGGAGGGAACTCTGCCTGTGCCAGGTATGTGATGCCTCTCACCACGGTGATGAAATGGGTGGTGGGGATGCGTGTTCATGATGTGCTTGTGTGTGTGTGTGTGTGTGTGTGTGTGTGTGTGTGTGTGTGTGTGTGCCATGGGCCATTAACATACTATCCGAGGGGGCTGTGTTGCTGTACTGGTGGGGTTCGGCTCATATCTACCATGCTCTTACTGTTGTGCAACTTGTGTAATGATATGTGACACAGGTCCATCTTGGACATGGGTTTATGTCCCAACAAAGTATTACCATTTGCTACCTGTACAAATGTACACTTTTACTACTACTACTATATGTTGGTCTTCTGCCATGAGGACCTTCATTCAGGTGTGTGTGGACTGTGTGGGCCAGGGGGACGGAGCATCTTGGGAGTGTTGTCTGCAATGTCCTGCACTGTGGTGGCGCACTGCCCCATACCACCTACTGTGATGGCATGGACCCACGACACCTGGCCCCCTGCCACATCCACTGTGTTCTGCCATGCTGCTAGCGGGGTGTGTGCAGCTGTGCCTACTTTGTACATCCACAGTGTGTGGTTGGGTGTGTTGTCTGGGCTAACCTCCCAACCATTTCTCATCCACTTGTGGTACATTGCCTCTTACAATGCAGCATAAGTGGGACAACTGTCGAACACTTACACATAGCTTCACCTATACTGCTCAGAATACTGTCACAATGTTTGCAGTTATGTTCCAGAGGTCTGTTAATTCATTGTATGGTATATGGTTCGCATCATTTACTATGGCTCTTTGCTTTCATATGTGTCCACTGCATGTGGGTTGAGTCCTCACAATGTGGTACAGGGAACTTCTGTGGCGTACACTGAGGAGCGTTCCTCAGAATGTGGTACTGTTGAGAGGTATGTGTCTGGGTGTGGTGCACTCCACCACCACTGCTGTTTCTGTGTCATGACACTGGCCAGTGGCTTGGGCGACAGATCCATGACATTGGTGCCCTGCTGTGCTGTGCACCCTCATGGGTGTGGGCAGCATACACACTGTACTTGGTTGTCTACTGTCATGCTGTGTGCATGTCACATCCCGTATGCCTTTCTGTCATCATTGTCATTCTATCTGTAGCCTTTTGGTTGTTGTGTGCCACTGGGTCATGTCTGTGTGTCCACATCTGTTGTTGAGGGGTTCGATACTTGTGTTCCCTCATTATGGGTTAGGGGACTCCTCTGCTTAAAATCTGCCTTGTTTGTGAAGGGGGTACCATCCAGAGGGACTTTGTACACATGATGGGGAGGCTGTTGCAGCTTGTGTGTACAGGATGGCATTGTCAGGCTCCACCCCTGCACACATTGGTCATGCACTGTGCAGTCTGCAATGACCCGTTTCATGCTTGGCATGGTTTGGGTGGTGCACTGTGCCTCTGTGCCAGTTATGCGTGTGTTGTGCCATGCCACCAGGGTCCAGGGTGGTCTTTAGCATACCGTGGTGGCTGACATTGTAGTAATGCTGCTGTACCATCTTCCCACTGCAGAGCACAGAGACCACACTGGAGACAGGAGGGGCAAACAGCAGGCTGACCAGAGGCCCACCACAGACAGGCGGTGGGTGCCATCAATGGCACAGCACGCAGAGGAGAGCAGTGACAGGGATGGGAGTATGTTGCATGAGTACCGTGTGCCATTGTGCATTTCTACTATGTGTCTGTGTCACCACTGCAGACATTGGAGTACTGTGTCTAGTGTCGTGGCACTGTCGCCTAGGTCATCCAGGCCTGACGTGATTTACTTGTGTTGCATTTCGATTCCAGGGTGCTCACTTAGAGGGACCCCTTAGCCATTGTGGCTACAATATGTACAGCCACATGGGGCTACAGTGTTCACACCTATGTGCTGGATGGGGGCACTGGATGCTTGACACCAGTGGCACCATTCAGCGCACCCATGACTGTTACATCAGTGGGGGCCTGCTATGCTGGTTGCGTGCATTTGTGTTGTCTTCTGTGCCTCCAGTGCCTTGCCTTCTGCTGCATGGTCTGTGACATGACTGGCTCTATGTCTGGTCTACTGTTGCCATTACTGCCATGTGCACTGCTATCTGCCTTGTACTGTCATGTGCAACATGTTGCTGTTATGTCCACCATTGTGGCAGGAAGTAGCAGGTCTGTGCATGGCCGTCGGCCATTCATTATGCCTGGAGCTTGGGGATTACTGGGGTCAGCCTGCTGTGCTGGCTGTTTCTGATGCTGCTGTTGTCCTGTTTGCCATGGCATCACTGTTCTGCACTTCTCATGGCATGTCTCATTCACAGTACCATGTATAGTGTGTCAGCATCTATGCAGGACATGTTGGTGCCTGCCAGGGCTATTCACGCTATGGCAAACAGGGGGCCACAGTGTCATGTGGTGCCCGTATCTCCCTACCAGTGTATTGCCAATGTAGTGTGGACACTGGTATGGTATTGTGTGCCCTTGTCTGACCTCTGTGGCGTACATGCACAGGGGATGTTGGGGGGGCCTCTGGGCCTATGGTACCACATGGGCCTGTGTGGATGTGCACGTCATGTGTGCCTGTTGTGGCATGGGAGTAGGCAGGCATCATCCAAGCACTCCATGGTGTGCTATTTTATTTCTGGGGGGTAGCAAATAGGCTCTGAACTGCTTCCTTTTTCTATGAAGCCTAGCAAAAACAATGTTGTACCTTTCTGTGATTTCATTCATTGGAGACTATGCTAGGAGGACTGGTCACTAAGACTGTCTTTGTATCCCATGGACAATACAACTGTACAGGCTGTGGGCTGGTATGTGGGTGTCTTAGGGAGCAATGCTGGCATTTGTATTTACCCATGCAGGGCAACGCCCATTGTCATGAGTTTCATAAGTTGTATTTATTATGCCCATGGTGGCAACAAACACAGTCCTGTTGTACATTTATATATTGTCTGGCTACACTCTGGGGTGGGGTAGCTCACCCTAACAATGGGGAGAGGGGTAGCAGTGTGTCCACTTGGTGTGCAGATGTGACCTCCCTAGCTACACCCCTGCCTGTTGGCTCCAGCTGTGTTGTGAGGGCCATTGTCCCCTACAGGGTACTGTCCCTCAGTCCCTGCAGTGCATGGTGTTTGTGCATAGGTTATGCATGTATGCTGCAGGGGTTGTTCTGTGGTAGCATTGTGTGCTGTGTGTCAGATCCTGTGACAGATGCTGCTCCCACAAGTGGGGGTGTGTGCCTCGCCATGCCTTGGCCACCAGGGTGACACTGTCCTGTGCATATCATTGGCCTACTGCTGCTCTGCCACTGGTGGACCATGGCCTGTGTCCCTGTTTCACATGTGTGTGTGTGTGTGTGTGTGTGTGTCTTCTTGCATGTGCGCCTTCAAGGTGCTGCTGCTTTGTGTGGTGGCACAGATCCATGCCATGCTTTTTGCCGGTGTGGGCTCCTTATCCTTCTGTTGTGGCAATGAGTGTGGGTGGGCATTGGCACTTTCCCTGGTTGTGTACTGCTTGGGTACCTGTCCCGCAGTCCCTACTGTACTGCTGCCAGTGTCATTGTCCTCTGTGGTCATTGGGTCTTTGTGGTCCATGTCGAGTCTCTGTCTGTGTCATTTGCCACTGTTCCGCACTTATGTCAGTCACCCACCTGTTCAGGGCTTCCTGACATCATTTGTACAGCTGCTATGTTATGGCATTGTGGGTAGCAGTTTGGCTGAGTCTTTACAGTTCTTGTGAGGGGGCAGCAGTGAGGGTGGGCCACTGTTGGGGGAGGTGTATGGGACAGGCATGCCTGGTTACACACCTGGTTGTGGCTGAGGCACCTTTTCCACTGGGTGTCATCTGTGTTGTGTATCATAGCTGTGTGACTGTGGGCAGCATGTCCCAACATGTGTCATCCTATGTGCATGTCATTCAGTGTCCACTTGTCGTTCGCATCTCAGGGAGCGGCTGTCTGTTTGCACTGTTACAGTCTGCACGCCACTGTGCTGGCTGGATTCCACTGTGTTAGGTTTCTCAGCATACATCTATGCATGTCCGTGTACATTGGGGTATTGCATGCTGCCTGTTACATACTGCCTTGCCCTGCAGGCACATGTCAGCGTGCATTGTGGTTTGTTCTGTACTGGCACATGGGCATGGTTGTTGGAGCATGCTGTCCACCATGACGTGGTACATGGTGCCTTAGTGTCATTGTCATGTCCTGATATGGTCCCCCTTTCTCCTGTAGGTCCACGTCAGGCATCACTATGGGCCACCCATCCAGAGGAGGCTGAGGGCAGGGATGAGCTGTTGAGGAGGGTGGTGTGGCAACAGCACACGCTTATAGAACAGCAGGCTGTGTTGATTGCTGAAACAAGACGGGTTGCAGCCATCCTGAAGGAACATCTGCCAGCACCTTCCCACACCTAACTCCTACCTCCCATTCTGTTATCCTGCTTCCTGTCTCTGGCCTACTGTCCCTAGCCTTATTTCTGCCATCCTATTTCCCTCCATTGCTTCCTGTGTCCACATCCTTCTCCCTTCCACATTCTTTCCCCATTGCACTGTAAATATTATACACAATTGCCTTTTTGCACTATTACTGTTGTTTTCCCCATTGTTTTCAGTCCCTTTGTTAAGCCTGCCCTTTTCCTTTTCATTATGTTTGTGTTGTACCCCATTTTTGCATACTGTGTTCTGCTGTGTTTTGCTTTGTTTTTCTGTACATTTGTTCCTGTTGCCTTTGTGCCTTACCTGTTCCCTTTTTGAATTACACTTTGTTATGCTTGACATTCCTGTGTCCTGTGTCTTTTTGGGGGGACTCAGGATTTGACGGTGTTCTGTGGTATTCTGGTTTCACTTGTGGGTCCAGGTTATTCCATGCCATTCACTAGTACTGTAGTTGTGTCTGGCAGTGCTATTTTGCTTTCCTGTGTTCCTGGACAGCTGCTTACACCTCTAACACTTTGTTTCTGTGGGTGTTTGCACTGCCTCTGTCTGATTGCTATATTCAGTGCTGTCTTATCTGCTATATTCAGTGCTATCTTAATCCCAGGCAATTTTTGCCCTGTGCTCCTCGGCCTGTTTGCCCAGCTTCCTTAGCTTGCTATATTCAGCTTGTTTTGCACTGGGCAATTTCCTTTTGAATATAGCTATGTTTTTGCTCTGGGCAAAGTTGCTAATTTAGCCCTGGGGCAAAGTTTTGAATATCTGACCCCTAGTCCTTAGCCCAGTTTTAAAAATGGTTTAATCTCAACATGGTTGCACTTACCAGTGTGTACATGCTGCCATGTTCATCCCATTCTTTGCTGGTCCTCCACTATGCACAGCCCTCCTGATGCACAGCACAGTTGCAGGCATCATTCTGTGAGGTTCCAGACTGTGTGTACAATGCAGGTTTTAAAACACTTCAAAAACTGGTTTAAGGCAGCAATGTGGCTGACTAACATGGTAAATGTTAAACCGTTTAAAAAATGGTTTAAACCCCACTTTGTAAGTGTGTACACGTGGTGAACAGTCTGATATTATAATTCCTGGATACCATACTCTTTGTACCTGATATAAGATTGTCTGAGAAATTACAAAAATATCTATTCTAGAGTAAGAGTGGTGTATTGTTGAAAAGTATGAGTACTGTCTTGATTCCAGGTTATGTTCTCTCCATGGATCTACCAAACATATCTCTTCCTTAAAGATTTGAACAGTTCTTACTGCAGTTCTGTTTAATGTATCATAATCTGATGATTTATCTTTTTTAGTTTGAACTAAGTTGTAGTCACCCACAATTATGAATGGGCCTTGATATGTGGTTTATTGTAAAAAAATATTCTGTGTAAAAAGCTGGGTTATTTTTGTTTGGTCAATCTATTGTAGATATTATAATTTTTTTAGTTGCTAATTGAATATCTGTGATAATACACCTTCCTTGCATATCTGTACTGATATTGGACATTCTTGGATTAACTTATTTCTCCTAAAGAATATAGCCACACCTCTGGCACTGTGCTGATAGGGAGAGCATAGTCCTTGACCTCAGTGGTTCTGAAACCATAGAAAATTCTGCTTCAGAAAATGCATTTCCTGTAGCATAATGCAATTAGCATCCTTTTTCTCTACATACTAAATTATTTTATTGACTTTTGTTCTGATACAGAGCCCTTTAACATTCCACACTGCTATGTTTAAGTTATTTAACATTCTTACTTCTTTGTTTTCAGCTCTGCTTCTATAAACTTTAACTTGTTTTCATTTTTATGTGTATCCCACTTCTTATGAAATAGTTAGACTAATTACAATACACCATAACCTGACCCCTCCATTCTCAGCTACCCCCATGAAAGTCTGTGAGACTTCCAACTCCCCTCATAGTAACAAAGATGACCAAGTGTTTCCTCCTTGTTGCCTTTTCCATAGCTCTGGCTAATATAGGTTAATTGTTCTAAGGTGGCCACTTGCTCATTTAATAGTGGATAGACTCTGCAGCTGCTAGCAGGGGATCCAGGTCATCTGGCACCTTAGTAAAGTGGTATGCTTGTTCTGGACAGCATGTAGGGGGACTCAAGAGTATATTCCCATTTAAGGAATGAGAGCCTTTAATTATTTTGTAGCCCCTGATGTACTGACCTCCTGTGGCTGTGGAATCTATTTGGTCATCTGTGAAAGATCTCTGACAATACATGGCTCTGTTAGCATCCTTAAAGTTTAGCATCCTTTAAATTTCAAAAATGTGATAAATTATGTTCAAGCCTTTTTTTGTGTATAAAATTAATGTGGCTAAGTCATGCATTCACATTAGTATGCAATACTTTGTCATGCACAGTACGTAGTAGCGGCTCCTTAATTAATATGTGACTGTGCCATTAAGAGAAGGAAACTGTGGATATCAATAAAAGAAATGACTATTAAAGTACACTATTTCCCAAATAGTTATGTTATAGTAATCAAACCTCCTTGTATATTGACCCAATATCATACAGTACTGTGTTTAATTAATTAATTTATTTTTAATTTATATTTTATTTATTTATTCTGGCCCCTTTTGTATGCCTTGGTATTCTTTAGGATAATGTAGGCATGTGTCTTTAAGAGGGGAGAGGTGGGCTGGAAGTCTTAGCCAATTATTGCCTTGGATGTGGCAAGCTGAGGAAGAATCTTCTCCATTGTTTTTTTTTTTTTCTCTTTAAAATGTGTTTCTTCAATTGTCCTTCATGGTCAGTGTTAAAAGTTAGGGGACTCAGGCTTGAGAAGCTGTACAATTGCTAGCTCCATTCTCCATTGCAAGATATGTTGGATTTAGTCAAATCTTGTTTGTTTATCTTCCTCTGAGATGGTGGCCAAGATCTCGCGAGAGCTGAGAGTCAGTCAGCTTGCAGTTCTCATGGAGCATGAAATTTGGAAACTATTAAGAAGCATGGGGGATGGTCATGTTGTTTGAGAAGTCATAAAATAGCTTTTGAGTGTCTCCATTTTGGTCCCTAGAGCTTCCTTTTCTCTGTGGGGAGTGTTTTTGGATAGAAATAATATGAAATAGTTGCTGGTGCTTTTATTTACTGCCACAGAATTCGAGGAATGGCTGAATACAGCATGGGCATTTTAAGCACCTTCCAATGCAAGGAAACTTTCCTGGATGAGTTTGTGAGTACTCTTTTTACAAGTTAGTGATGTTAGTGGGTCACCATGTTCTTGTTGGTGAATAATACAACTCAGGAACTGCTGGCAAGGGAACCAGGTTGATTATATATTATATTACCCCTGTAAATCATTGCATAGATTCTGTGTTCTTTTATGTGGGTCAGATATTGCTTTTAGCTCCTGGCACCGCTAGCTGGGGTGTTCAGGTAGCTATCAATCTCTATGATGTGTATGATGTATGATGTGATAATGTTCATAATTTGAATACTGTGCTAGCAGTTTCTCAGCTAATATTTTTCTAGACAACTGATGCTAGTGGAGGCCACAGTGCTAACATTTCCAAGATGGCCAGTTTTGCAATTTTAAACAGTTACATATCTGCCAAAACATACTCTGGAGCTGCTATGTTGAAATATTCTACTGTACATCTAAACACAGGTACTGCTACCAGGGGTACCAGTTTTATTTTGCAATAATGTCATCATTTATTGTCTGCCCCCAAGGAAAATCAGTTACTGTGCCCAGTCATTCAGTCACTGTGTAGTTGAGTCAGGATCTTGCTAGGGAGAGGAAACATGCATTAACCAGAATCTTTTTGGATGGGCTAACTGTAAATTGATTGCACACTAGAGAAGCAGGCTTTCTTCCCCCAAAATGAGGGGTGTAATGGAGGAGCAATATTTTTTGCAGAAATCCACTCATGGATTACAAGGCAGCAGAGTAATGTGAGGCATCCCTGAGAAAACTACCCCTATAGCTGCTAGCAGGAGTCATAGGGGGTTCTCTGCCCAGTACTATGCAGTAGTGGGTGCAGGAACTACACTGGGACTGCTAGTAGGGGTCACAGAAGCCTGCTTATATTTATTTTCTCTTATCATCTTAGACTCGCTAGCAGAGAGTTCAAGGAATAACCATGGATTTATTTTGAATTTTTTTTTTTTTTACTTTCCCTGAAAGTATTGCTGTTTGGTGTGTTGGTGTGCAGTGCAGAATCTTTTCAGGGCAGGCAATAAACAGTATCCTCCCCTTGTGAGGGAAATGCCAACAGCAAGCAGTGTTGAGCCACATAATGTTGTATTGTGGACATGCCCCTTTAAAAGGTTCATAACCTGCTTGTGGGCTGCCCTTTTAAGAGGCTCATTCTGGATGGCTGAATGAGTGATGGGATAACCATAATGCTTCTGTTTCCCTCCGTTTGACTTAATTTGGTTCCTTTTATTGTAGCAGTTGCTCTCTACACATTGTGGGCATTAATTAGCATGATCGCGAACCTCCTTGCATGTGTGTGCTCCTGCCCCTCTTCAAGATGGAGTAGCAAGACATTGCGCATGCGCGATCACTGCAAGATGTGCTGCACATGTGCTAGGGCTCTACAGAGCATGCATGGCACTCTAGGGTGACAAAATGGTGATAGAATGAGCAGGGAGGCCGAACATCTCCATGTTTGTTATTTTATGACCCCCTTAGGAGTCGCATGGCCCCGCGGCCGGACAATGCCCATGAATGGGACCAGGTTAGCCAATTTTTTAAAAACAAATGCAGCAGAACAGTAGCGAGAGCCAGCAGTAACAGGTAGACCATGTTGGGGGGGCTTGTTTAGCCCAAGAGAGTCTTCTTTATGTTAGTTTCGGTGAAAGGGGACAGAGGCACAGTGCATCATCATCTCGCTCATGAGGGAGACGATAAGCAGGATCTCCTATGGACAATCAATAGAGAGGAGCCCTTTTGTAATTTTTTTCTTTTGGTATTGTGCCTCCCTCTAGGCAGTCGCTGGTCAGGAACTGGTTAGGGGACAGAAACAGAATATCCTCACTCATGAGGGAGGAGTTCTGCTGGCGGTATAGTCAAAGTAGCTGGCTCATGCTCAGAATTTAGATTGCTATCTTATAACTGTAAATTATTATTGCAGTAACGCGACGCTCATGACGCAAACCTGTCTCAGATAGATAATGCCTTATCCTGTGCTCTATTTCTTGCTATACAGATATTGAACCAATGAGATTAAAATAACTGTTTGCCCTTTGAGCAACATTACTAGCCACTTATACTGTCTGTGCCGTTATTATTATTTATTTATTTCATTGTTGTAATTACCTTTTCCTTTGCTGATAAGCTGGAGTTTGGGACAGTGATGCAACCTCTTATCAGATGCACAAGTTAAAACTGAAGACACCCAGGAGGGGAAGGGGCTTGGTGGAGACCGAAATCTGAAACTTAGGTCACATGTGCACATGTGCATCAGCAGCCTATTAGGCATACATAACCCTAAGGTAATGGATCAGAGGTGCCATGGATATACAGACAACACAATATGGTTTGAGACCAGTGCTGTACTGTGATGTGTCTTATCTGTAGAATTGTTATTGCTATAGAGCACTTTGTAGCATTGAAAAACAGCAGAAAGTGATACTTTGTACGTTTTATGACATGCTATCAGACTGGCAGTCTATGGCTACAGTGTTTCTATCTCCTGTTGGATCTCTTGAGGTCTGCATTTGAAACACAGCAGGGGGTCTCTGTCTAAGCCTAGTGCAAAACATGAATAGCATTAGTAAGTCAGGAAGACACAACAATCACAGAAGTGCTGCCATGTACTGTAATGGTTTTGATTAATGTATCTTATATCTATTGAACAATGTATTGAAGGAGGTCTACAACGACAGTGTGGAGTGGTGCAACATTAGTAGGACAGACATATCTTCGCATAGGACATAGTAACAGTAGAGGTAAGTAAGACAATTAGCAACATGTCATATTATCAGACTATATTGTGGCTTATATGTTTCTCGGACTCATTGTGAATACACAATGTGTGTATGCATGAATTTTTAAAGAGCTGCTAAAGCTAATGGACTGTTTCTGCAACTGGTAAACTGCAGGTATCCTACTGCATTTTAGAGTAATACAAAAAATGACATCATTGCTGTTTTCATGTCTTGACTCTGTTTTGTCTAACAAAATTAGAAAACCATGGCATGGTAGTAGAAAGAAAATTAAACAATATAAAGCATGCCTAATATGGGTTGCTTGCAAAGTTCTTACAATGGCCACTTGAAGGTCCAAATGAAATAGGAGGCAGTATAGCATAGTGGTTAAGGGCGGTGAGCTGCAAACCTGGAGAGGTAGGTTTGAATCCCATTAGCTCCTTTTTGCATACTGTGTGACCCTGAGCAAGTCACTTAAGTTCCTTGTGCTATCAGATTGCATCTGGAAGCAAGTTCTAGTTTGGTGTGCCTTTTCTGGTTAAACAATTTCCTCAAATATAAACTTTAAGAATGTCAGGGCCCTGGTTGTTAAATACCAATTCTATCTATTTTTTCTCTTTTAGTCATTTTCGGCTGCCACCCCCCCATCCTCTCACCCTTTCTCCCTCATTTCTTCTAGGTTTCTGAAATGATTCTTTGTATGTGTTATTCATGTATCCTATTTACCATGATGCCATATCTGAACTGATGAATATGGTTGTATGCTATCTTTAATGTTGTATGCCCTTGTTTAACATGTATGTACTCTCCTGATGTGGAACCTTTGTAAAAGAGCCTTGGCTCACAGGTAATTGTAATCTTGGATTTAAATAAATAAATAAGTTTATCAAATTAAATCCACCTTGGTTCTAGGTCATTATTTAGCATGTATCCTAATGTGGAGCACTGAGTGTAGAAGTTTGCAAGTAGTGGAATAGCTAGACTGCTATGGTGGTCTGGTCATTTACTGTAATTGAGTCAGGTAACTGTGATGTAACAAAGCTGTTATTTGCAGCCATCTGTCATGCCATTGTAAAAAAACACACAGGGAAAAAAAAAAACATTTGTTATCATAAAGTATGAAATTCTCAACTGCTATTCATTTGTTAAGTGTGCATCACTGACCTAATAGGGAAGGGAACACTAAGATAATCTCTATTGTAAACTTCAGGTCCATTCAGAAAGGAATGCATTGAACTTCTCATTGTTTCTCTCTATCTCAGCCCCCTTGCAACATGATGGGGGGGAGAAAGGTCACTAAAAACCATGCCCTGTGCAATCCGAACGTCATAATCCATCACTGCCACACATGTACTCCCACCCTTACATCTTCTTTTTTCAAATGATCCCCAAAGTGAACATTTATAGTATTACAGGAAGATGGTTCTACAAACCTATTTAAACTGGGATACATCAAAAGGTTCAGAAAGAATTTTTGACATTTGGGCTGAACAATTACATTATTCTTTTGCAGAGCTACACATTTTTGTGACTGTGCCCTTATGTTAGAATAGGGATAGAGGGGGCGGAGCTAGCAGCCCAGCCAGCAGCAGCAGATTTCTGGAGCTCTCTACTCAGATACTACTTAAACTAATTTAAAATAAAGTTTGGAACCTAGAACTAACACCAACTATAAGTCGCTGATAGAAGATGAGATTTATCATCGAAAACCAATTTAAATGGAAATGGGTGTACAAAAACAACTAAGCAGGACTTTTTTCTCCCACGCTTCTCCAACGCTAAACCACCAGAAGATCCACCAGGCCCTATTCAAGCGCTAAACTCTGACTCAAATGCAGCTACCCTGTTGACGTTACAGATAGTGGTACAAGCGCTTACCAAACAGTCCAACAAATGGATCAGAAACTGGACAACTTTTCTGAAAAGTTTCTCTCGATGGAATACAGACTGGATATAATGGGGAAAACCACAAAATCAGCATAGGCAACAGCGGGTAATGCTCTCGCTGCTACGGCCACATCCTTGAAGGAGCAAGCAGCCCTGAGAAGCCACGTGGAACAACTTGAGAATGCAACATGAGCTGCCAGTGTCAGGATACTCAGAGTACTTGAGGGAACTGAGGGTGAATCCCTACCATCTTACCTTCAATCTTGGTTGGAGGGTCTGATTGAGATTTCTGAATTTAAAATAATCAAAGCCTACCGTATCACACCCAGACGGCCCTCCAAAGGAATGTTTAACCCTCGTACTATCTTTCTGACTCTGCACTCATCAGGAGAAAGAGATCAGTTGTTGGCTGCCCTGAGAAATAGAGGTCCAGTTCATTTAGATGAGGCCTGGATCCTATTCTTCCCTGATGTGTCCTACGCAACCTCCATGAGGAGGAAGGCCTTCGATGGAGTGAAGCAACGCCTTAGGGAACTGGATGTCACCTACTCCCTGGCCTTTCCTGCCAGATTATATTTTATGGTGGACCACCTTCAATACCGCTTCACAGATCCTAAAGAAGCGGGGGATTGTGTGGAGAGACTGACTGCAAAATGACATCGCGAGGAACCCTCCTTGGCAGGAGAAGATTCTGATGAGGACTGATTTGTTTTTAAGGGACAGTGAGCCTGGCTGAACTTGGTATTTAAGTTGTACTGCTTTTCTTTATGAGTCTAATACACATTGTTTCCCAGATTAAAGCACTGGACAGATTATTTAAGCAAATTTCGATTATTGAATATGCTTGACTCATATCAGTGCGATGGGACAATTAGATTTTGAACTGTGCATGTACCAGAAGTACCTCATCATTAGTGACTTTTTCATTATTACTTTTGAATCATAAGTTTAATAATTTAATGTTCTGTGTTCTGAATTATTAACATGGGAGGGAGGTGCTATTACCTAAATGCAGTTCTAAGTGAAAGCTACCACAGTTAATCCAGGGAGCCCTGGAGACATGTTTTCCTTTACTGGGTGCCAATATTAAAGTAATCAAAGGCACAAGCCAGTCTCTGTGCGAGAGGAAGCTTTCTCTTATAGGCACCAGATGCTTTTATTTTATTTTTACTGTCTAAGGGTTTATTTTCTGAACTGTGGAATGTTGCACTCCTTCTCCACCATAGGGCACTCCAGATCAGAGTTTTCCTTGTGAACATGCTGATAATAAGTTATAAAAACAACCCATAGTCAGTTTAACTTGCTGTTACATTTTATTACTATGCCATTAACCTTGGGCTTTGGCTGCATTATAGTTTCTGAAAAAGCCAATTTATTTCCTTCGTGACTTTAACAGTTTACCCTCTTGATGATGTACCAACTGAATGGATAGTCTTAATCCTAAGTAATGTAGTGCAATGTCTATAATATGTATACCTATTCAGTAAATGAGTGTTTGTATGCTTATGTACTAAATACTGTAATAAAAATATGATTACAAAAAGAAAAAAGAATGGGGTAGAGGGGGAACAATATTTCATTTTGCATAAAAAACACAGAGAGAGATGCAGTTATGTCCTTCAAAGATTGGATTATGCCACAATATTCCGCTCTGAAAAGTGGAAGGACAGAAGATGTTGTTGTAGTCCACAAGGGATGACAGACCGTAAAACATTTCCTGTTGCTTTTCCCTGTGTTGAATAAGATCAGAAACAAATAATTGACTCCCTTGATGTGCACTATGTATTCCATTCTATATAGTGTACTACTTGCTCACTTTTAAAGTAATTTCCATTTTTCAGCAAAACACTAACAGATGGCATCAGCAGGAATCAAATTTCATAACATTGCCAAAAAAAAACTTGAAGTTCAGTATACAAGAGAATCCATTCTTTATTTTTTTAAGTTATTTATTTATTTATTAATAGTCTAGGAATTACAACCCTTTGAGTCAGAGACTCATTTGCAAAGGCTCCAAGTCTTACATAAATAAAGACTGGTACACAGTAGAACAAAGAATATATAAGTATAACACAGGTACATAATAACAGACTATTGCTCTAATACAGCAATAAAGCACTAACTACATGGGTGAGCAATACATAATACACACAATATGGACACATCAGTGATGTGAATACATGATGCATATACAGGAGCAAATACTGCAGTAAAATTGTTTAGTTTTTTTTTTTGTTTTGTTTATTTTTAGTTAAGTTTCATCTGCAGTCACAGTGAGAGTTGGACATAATGTGGCTCAGTAACTCAGGTTTAAAAGGTCCTAGCCTGGGGATAGATAAGATAGTGTAAGGGATTGAGTAAAGACTGAAGAAAATCTGTTTTTTTGGCCCTTAGACTGCATCTGTTCCCTCTGCTATTCCTGCCTTATAATCTTTTGCTGTGAGTGACATCATAATCTATTACCATGGTGCCATAGCAATGACTGATTGTGATGTTAGAAGCAGAAGATTGGGATTTAAGTCAGAAAAAGCAGTCAGGACAGATGAAGAGTAAAGGGCAAAGATAATGTTTTCATGTAAAATGTCTTCTGTAATAAAAATGGAATGTTCAGAAATGCAAACTTTTTGTGGGGTGGGGGTGGTGTAACTGAGGTCTGCTGCTATTAGCTATGATTGTTTTGTTGTTTTTTAATATGTCGCACTGAGCCACTCATTGCAGTATGAGAGGTGTCATGCACTTTTGTCAGGTGAGAAATGGTGAATCGAGGCTGAGCTGTTTTCTTAATCACCAGATGCAAACAAAACCACTCTTATGCTGCAGTACATGGCTCTGTGGGACATACTGATACCTTATAAGTCCAGGAAATGTTTCCATCTTAAATGTAAAAAGTAAAAATAAATAGATTGTCCAAACGTGCCAATTTCTAGCACAGGTGTACAGGAGACACTCTTTGCTGAGTAAGAGAGTTTTGTGCAGTGTTGGGTAAGTTACTTTAAAAAGGTAATCAGTTACAGTTACTAGTCACTCTCAAATAAATTTAATCAGCTAAAGTTACTGATTACTTTTGTATAAAAAGTAATTAGTAACTGTATCTGTAATGCATATTATTTTTCTATTACTTTCTATTACTTTTGACAACTTGGTGCAGGAAGCTTGGTTGGTGCTGGTCAGTGTTGTATGTCTCAACTATTGTTAAGCCTAGTAAAGGTATCTCCTCTTGATGTTTGCTGTATAGTGGTGTTTCACACTTCATTGAGGCAGGAAGTGCCATAGTGTGGTAGAACCACTGACACTGTAGTCAGCTTGGATTTGGATCTCTTGAACACACAGTTTGCGACCAACCTCCACAATAAGAACTTTTGGATTTATTCAGAAGAGATTTCCCTAGGACTTTACTAAACAGCATGTCCAACATAATAGAAGTCCATCGTTTTTTGAAAACCTAAACTCATTCTAAAAGCTCACATTGCAGCAAATCAGTTCTGTGGAGGACAAGGTTACAAACCCACAGACTGGTGGTTGCACACCTGCACAGCTTGTTCATGTTTTTTTTTTTTTTCACTTCTTCAAACTGGGGATCTGGGTAGACCAGCTTAAAATGAGTTAACTCTGACATCATGAGAGAAAATAATCTCATATGTCACTGAGCAGCCAGTCACCTCCCTTGTATTAACTAATCAGTAACAAATTATTTCATTAGGCAAATCAGAAGGCTGTGGAGAGGATGCAAAGTTTCAACAGAGCTGCTGAGATATGTTGCAGCAATCGGTGCTGCTAATGTGACATACTGTGCTGTTCTGTACCCCCAAATACAGTATACTGCATGAAGCAGTATTGTTGACAGAGTGTCTGATAACAGGTTCCCTACAGTGAATAAGTTATTAAGGATACGACAAAGGTTATTACACATGCGCACACACATACACACACACACACACACACACACACACACACATATTGGAGGGGCTCCCAATGGCAGTAGAGGTGGTTGTTAATGTACTGACCCCCCATTAAAATGAATATGACAGGAGAATTGACAGCCAATTGTTATTTCCTCAGAGCCATGTTGAGAAAAACATCACTGAAAATTGGGGCTAAAATAAACTTTGGGGCGGGTGCAGTATTAGCCATCCACCACTAAACATAGAAACGTAGAAACATAGAAACATAGACTATGACGGCAGATAAGGACCGCTTGGCCCACCTAGTCTGCCCATTTCCCTACCTAGAGGATAAGCTGCAGATCCTATTTAACCAACAGCCTATTTCTTGATACCCCCCACAAAAATTGCCTTATGTCTGTCCCATGCATTCTTGAATTCTCCCACAGTTTTAGACCCCACGACCTCCTCAGGAAGGCTGTTCCATGCGTCCACCACCCTCTCTGTGAAAAAATACTTCCTCACATTGCCCCAGAGCCATCCCCCCTCTATCTTCAAATTGTGTCCCCTTGTTCTTGCACATCTCTTTTTCTGAAAGATGCTACCCTCTTGGACTTTGTTGATTCCACTGAGGTACCTAAACATTTCTATCATATCCCCCCTCTCCCTCCTTTCCTCAAGGGTATACATATTAAACTCCTTTAGTCTCTCCTCATATGGCTTCTCTTGCAGACCCTGCACCATTTTAGTTGCCCTCCTCTGAACTGCCTCCATCCTGTCTATGTCCTTGCAGAGATGGGGTCTCCAGAACTGGATGCAGTACTCCAGATGGGGTCTCACCAACTGTCTGTACAGGGGGATAACATCGTCCTGCTTTCTGCTGGAGATGCTTCTCCCTATACATCCCAGTATCCTCCCAGCCCTCCCTACCACCTTCTCACAATTTAAATCACAAATGTTAGTGAGAAAGAAGTAAGGGGTTCTCCTGGGAATTGAACCCAGGTCCACAGAACACCATCCCATGCTCTAACCACTGAGTTACATGCTCACTTGATTGGTTTGGGGCTCATCCAAGACATACTTCCTTTTTCTGGTATTGCATATCCACAAACTGGGAATAGTAGACTGTCAAGCTGGGATTCAACTCCCAGTAGGTCACATCATTTCTTTCTCACTACTGTTTGTGATTTAAATAGCTTAGCAGTAGCTAATATTACACCAAAAACATGTAGATCCCATGGATTCAAATAACTAAACTCTATCCTGCTCAGAAATATGCTGGTATACTGTATGTGTGAAATGCTGAAATTGATTTTGTTTAGAACAGTCTAACCCACCTTGATCATCCCAAATGCATGGCTGCCCTCCCTATGTAAGTATATGCAACTAGAGTTCGGGGTTAGAAGAGTGGTGGTGGGTGAGGGGTCTAATTTGCCTGCAAGAATAGTGACTGAGTCAAAACCTTTTGCTGTAGGCTATTCCATGTGTTTTATCTGGCTTGACTGACACTTTAGTTGGATATGGGATTTGCAGGACTAATGCTGTCACAGAATACCAATGCATGGACAGGTGCTTGCTGTAGCTGAAAAGAAAGGACACTGGATTCCCACCAACTTGGACTCCCCAAAATTATCTATGAGCCAAACTGTTTAAGGCTAGCATGTCTTAAAATGCACTGCCAATCTCCAGTCAATCTGTTCTAACTCACATCTTATAAGTTATAACACAGCATGCAATGACTTGTTTAGTTACATGTTGTTCCTGTTTGATTTCTCACAACACAAGTAGGATCCCAGTGTGATGTAGACAGCCAGTTCTGAGTGCTGGATATATTTTTTTTAATATAAAATGTACTAATGTCTCTACTGAAAATTCAAATGCTCTAGGAATGACCTCTCTCATCCCCAAGATTTTAGCTGACAGATGCAGGCCAAGAGAACTGCTGACAGCATTGTATCACACACTGTCTTTTTAGAGACAATGTTACTGGAAGACTTTTATTAAGGATCCTTTTCCCTGAGCTAATTACAGAGTTGTTAAGTTAATTTTGTTAAGAGAGAAATCATAAACTAGGTTTATGATGTTAAAATAAGGGAAGCTAGGATATTACATAGAGGTGTAAGGTTGTAAATGACCCTATGAACCCCTTGAGTTATGCTAAGGTTGCAGAATTAATACATCCTGTATAGCTGTATAGTATAAAAATATATATTTGTTAGATATTTGACCAGAGGAGGGTCTGGATGACATCATCAAAAAGGGGTTGGCCAATGCTGCTTGAAAATATTATTCTCTTTCACTATAGAGATGCACTTGTATCTGACACTGACTAAGGAAACATCTGAGCACTGAAAACAGGTATTTATAAAGCTAGACAAACTCTAAATATAGTTGTAGGAATTATACTGTTTTAAACCTTATTTTGTTTAAAGATATGTATGTCTTGTGTTATAAGAGTTCTGTATTGTATGTTTGACATATTATTATATATTTTAGTAAAAAATCTCTAATTTTAGAGTAAACCTGGTTTGTCTTTCAATTGTTTTCTTTTGCTAAGAAATATTTATGGTTCAGCAGACATATAGCTTGTATGGTGGTACCAAACTGGAAACAGAAGCATTTTAAATCTGAGGTCTTTATTAAGTTTTAAGGGTTCATCTCTGAATACCTGGTTAGGTGCCCATAGGCAAAGATATCTGGCCCCCCGAAGACAGATATATCTGAGCCTGTGCATTGGGTATGCTAGCAAGAGGTTAACAGTTTGAATCCCTCCAGAACTGAGACCAAAGGTTGATCCAAACTCACAAAAACAGACAAGAGGGTTACCTTGTCTGTTACACTGTTCACAAGACTGCACTCAGAGGTTGACACTTTGGGAGTAGAGGGCCTGACCTGCTGAGTGAATTTGTGACACCCAGTATTAAATTGTGCATTCATCAGTAAAATAATAAGGTTGGGTAGCCCAAAGTATAGGGTTGTGAATCTGGAGACTGGTGTTTGAATACTAAAGTGTAAATTTATTTACACAGGATAGCCCAGTTGAGATGCAACACGTTGTTCACAGTGGGATCCTGCTTTTACCCATTTCCACAGCGGAGTGGACAGGCAGTTAAATGACTTGCCTGAGATTATAAAATAGGGTGCAGCTGCGGTGCACCACCAGAACCTTACTGTTGTGGTGCAGTGCTCATTGCAATCTCTGCACAATGTTTTGAAAGTCTGGCCTCTGGATTAATAAAGGGATCATGAAAATCAGTCAGCTAGTTGACAACTTATCCTACTGTCTTTTTCTCAGCTTTAGAATAGATTTAACCTGGAAAGCTCACAAATATTTCAATATTTTCAAATAAGATCTGTAATAGCAAAACTTACAGATAGGTTATTAACACTTGGAAAAGAATCAAAACTATACAGTACATAATTCAGTACACAACAAACAAGTAAATCACAAATCCAAAATAGGAAGTTAAATATAAAAAAATAGCTTAGATTTCAAATAGGATGACAGAAAGAACTTTGTTGGCACCAACCTGTACACATCAGTATATTTAATATACCTTAATTTAAGTTCCAATGTCATTATAACTGGTACATCTTATTGCACAAGAGTATGTTTTAGGAAGCCAAAAACAATATTATCATCTGTTGTTTAATCAGTTACTCACTTTCTTTGTATTTAAATTCCAGCATGTTGTTCACTGTCCCTAGAGGTCAAACATCCTACGGCATAAATACGCTGTATTAAACTATAGGTGTTTCATTGTTTCCTCCTACCATGGGACACCACTCAAAATAGGACTGAGTCCTAGACTAGTCAACTTTCCCAATTAACAAAATAATAAAAATTACAAAGTATTTCAGATGGTATAGTTTACCTTGGAGGGATGTTGTATTATTATTTTATGTTTCTTTGTTAATTTCAGGGTATTTTCTAAGAAAATTGAGTGATAAAGCTATCAACATATTACAATAAAATGTGTTGCATTTTAAATGCATGAGACAAAAAATAAAGGACTTAGTTGTACTCCTTTTATAGCCTACAATACAAACATTAAAAGCTAGGAAAGTGTTTACGATGACCAATGATGATCGCAGCTCATCATGGCATGACTGATTCAATGAAGAAAACCACACTCATGAGCAAGAGGCAGGCTCAGTTATTTATGCTCCTAGTTTGGGCTCACAAGGAAAACAAAGAGGATAAGCTGGAAAGTTAGTATATGGAACAATACTTGAGGTGTCCAGCCCCCATTATTCTCAAATAGAAATTACAGTCCCTGTCTCTCGAGTATGTCTTTCTACACTCATGAGTATTGGTGTGTATTACAGCAGTTTGAGCAAGAGCCAAAATTACACCAACTAAAAAATTGCTCAGTCTAGACTGGGAGTAGTACAAGACAGCAAGGACATTACGTGTATGGCACCTGTGGCAGCACACAACCAAGAGGTAACATTTGTGCATATTCACAAGTTCATGGAGTTAAGATTTACATCAGGTTTTAATCACTCAGGCTCTGGGAAATGTGATATCCAGACTCAGTCTACCAGATTCTGAACATGTTATATCCAGACTCAGATTGCCAAATTCTGAACATGTTGGAACCAGACTCAGCCTGTCAATTTCTGAAAATGTGGGATCCAAACTCAGCCTCCCAAATTCTAACTATGTTGTCCTGTTCTGCACACCTTGTATAGACAGATGTATTGAGAGTCCAAAACAGAATCCCTTGGATCCCATTGCAGCTTATAGAACCAACAAACCTTCCTAACATGATCAATTCCGTATTAATAAACTGATTTGAAAAACACTTTCTTTACAAATCAGTAAAGTGATTTTATTAGGCTGATAACTATATTCATATCAGTAATATAAACAGATTTGAGAGCTTAAAAAACGTAAATCATCCTGTCTAACAAGATCTTAATAAATATGATTTTATACAGGTCCCACTGCATATGAAAGCAGTTTCGGTCACTGTACCTGTCACATCTCCTTTTTTTCATCTTACTATCCATAACGTTCTATGTGAAACAGGCTGCTAATTTATCATACTAACTGTGTAAGGATTAGCAGTCACCCACCCACCAAGCTAATCACTTGCCCACTGGACAACAAATGATTAGGTGTCAGAATAACAATAAACAAAAAAAGTGAATTACAGAAAGACAAACATAAATAAGCAGACAACATGCAAAGAGAACACAAAGGGAAATGAGAAAGAAAGCAAAAACAATATATTGCAAAATAATTCAGAACTAAGCCCAGCAAAAGGGGCAGAACTCAAACCTTCAAATCATCAAAGGCTACACTACAATTCTGTTGTGGAACAATAAAAAGGTGTGCATTCCACCCACTAAAATGTTCTTTCAGAGAACAGGCCCCCTTGATGAATCTCCTGCTAAGAGTAACACACTGGGCTGTTGACTGCCAGATAGGGCTTCAGCTGTTTGAACATATCTGCCATTTGGACTCATATAGACATGTCCATGAGTCTGTATTATTTTGGATATGCTTAACTGCGCTGTCACTTTGGTAATGCATGTATGCATTTGATTTATTAGACATTTGGAATCAGCAGTGGTAAATGTCTTGCCTTTATATTGGCACATACTGTATGGTGTGGGATTTTGTAAATAAAATCTTTGCTCTCCATGTGTCTGCACATTTTTGCAAGTGCATCTTTTTTATCAATTAGTGTGTTCTTTTCTTTTTTTCTCAGCTTCTCCCCTTATTCAAGTGTACCTATTTCTGTAGGGTTCTTTTCTTTTCAGGCTACACTTTGTGACAGCACTACTCATTCTTGAATAGGCAGCCATTTAAAAGTTTAAGGAATTAGATGTGTGATCAGTTGTTAATTTACCACTTTGTCCAAACATGTGGGCAAAGTACTTAGAAAAAGAAGAAAAATACATCTTTCTTCAGTTAAGGTCTGCTGCCTGTAAAACCTGCAAGAACTCTAGTTTGCCATCTGTTTCAGATTACCCCTTTCTCAAATGGATTGCTTTTAAATCATGGGGACCCTTTTGGCAGAGACATAGCCCAAATTCCTAAGGTTTGCTCATATCTGCAATCTGAACAGTGCAGCAATACAGTTAAAATTTCAGCGAGGGGAAAAAAGTTAACAGTTCCCTAGTATTTAGGAAACCAGTCCTACCTATCCACAGGTAAATCTCTAACATTTGGAATAACAAAGGATCTTGTACAGCTGTTTCTGTCACTGACAGCATGAAACAGCAGAGCTGCTTCATCTGAGAATGACAATCTCAGCTCCAATGAAGCAGTTGACCTGGATAGTGTCACTGCTAATCAGCATTTACACAAAGCCCCACAAAGCAAATCTTACTAGTGAAATTAAATGCTTTGGAAGAGCCAGAGATAGTTCAACTGCAGCAGTATTGATAAAGATAGTATTCATCATGACCGTCGATTCTTTTTTTTTTTTTTTTTAAGTAGAAGAGCATTTTTTTTTGTGAGGAAAAAACAGTCCGGGGATACCATTTTAAGCAATCTATGTCTTTGCTGAACAAACACTCTGTATTTCTGTTGCATGAGTCTCCCACAAGAAGTCAGCCTGAAGAGCGCAACCTTGACAATGACAGCTATTTGGCCGTCTGCTTTATGTTCCGAACAGTGACTGCAGCAACTCGTGATACAGTTGTAAAATGTAGTTTTCATGCTTGACTTCAATGAACACTACATTTTACAACATTTATCCAATAAAAGGAAAATGAAAACACTATTGCTATTAGCTATGTGCCTGCCCTGACTTTTAGTATTCACAAGGACCTTGGGGCCAGTATGCTCCGGCTGCAGGCTCACTGCCGACTTGTGGCTGCTGCACATTGCTGCTGAATAACATTCAATTATAAAGTGGCTGCTCAGATTAATTTATCTGTACTTTAATAAAAACTATTAATTTGAGTGGACTTACCACTCAAAAATGTGCTTGTTTTCCTCTGCTTCCTCTGCCTCCACTTGGTGTTCCCACTCTCTCAGTAACCATTCTGAAGTAGTTCTAACTGAAATTTCAAATGACTACCTGGAACGTGAGAGCAGTCTGACTGTATTTTGGAACACATCAGAATACTGTGTTAATCTGTCCTTTAGTAAACAACATGGATTGCTCTTCACAAAGATCTTTTCCATACCAGGAAAACACCGCAAGTGCTCTGTATTCGGAAAAATCTAATTTTATTGATTTTATTCATTTAAATCACATTATTGTTATTATTATTATATATGCTTATACATAAAGGAAGCCTTACCAACCTGACTGCTGCCATCAGAAACAGACAGCTTCTGTTCTCCTTAGAAGTGACTAGTTCCCCATGCACGCACACCTGTTAGTTCAGAAGCATGGTCCCTCTGGAGAGTGTGTGCCCTGTGCGTTCCATTCAGCGTGTCTTGACAGGCCCCTGGGGATGTGGAGAATTAATTTGATGGAATAATTGCTTTTAGAAGCCTTTTCTACTGTATAGTACCTCCTGAACTGCTGGTATTTTATTTCTGTTGGAGAGCTTCACTTATTAATTTGATACCCTTGCACGGGCAACTCGCGCTACTGGACCCAGGCGCCATCAGAGTTAACTGAACTAATTTTTTAATTATCTATGACTGCATGAAAACTTAGCTGATTTGGATAGTAGAACTCAATATTGTTAACTTAGGACAAGGGAAAATGAAAAATAATACATTTAAATAGTTTTGTTTTACTTTGACTGAGCAGAACACTTAAGAGCGAGACAGAGAAAATCGCAGTTCAGGTTGCCATATTCTTCCGCGCTGGTGTGCGCTCCATGTCTATAAGTATTTTTACAAAGACACTCTACTTGCAAAATAGCAATTTGTTTCATAAATGTTCAGGGGGGTGGCAGGGAGCAGGTTGGATATTTTCTGGACCACCAGGGCATCTTGTTATGGAGGTAGGAACAGGTGAATCATCAAATAACCAGGGTCTATAAACTTCAAGGAGGCATATTTGGCAGAGATGCCTTCGTGCATCTAGCTGTAATTGATACATAGACAATTTGGGATGCACTGTGGAGCTGATCAATAGCCACCCTTTTCCATAAAAGTTCCCTGGCTCTTGTGGCTACCCAGGAAAGTGATGGAATCAGCTTATAGAGTACTTATAATTTACCGGCAGTGGTTTTCTTTCCACATGGTTTAGAAAAAAATTGGAAGAACTTTTTTTTCTTGTTGATCACGACACTGGGGGATTGGACACTCCAGTGTCACTGTTATTTTGTATTTTTTTGGAGGGGGGTGTTGCTGAGATGGAGGGTCAGGTGGAACAATAAAAAAAATAAAAATAAATAAAAGATGTGACCAGGCATTGGAGCGGCACGCTTGGGGGTGGGGCACTTACAGGGTGGTGACACTGGTGGATTGGGCAACCTCTCTGTCTCTCTCTCTCTCTCTCTCTTGTGGGTTCCCTAGTAGTGGAAATACTCACAGGGACTGAGAGACATACTGATGACCATGACTGCTGATAGTTAAAGGGGCCTGGCTGCAGTATGACTGAAGTGTGAGCTCTGCCATTGTACTGGAACCACTGCAGGGACTGAATTTTTTGGGGGGTGGCTCCTTAAGAAATGGCACAACCACAGAACAAATCATGTCTGCTCCACTCGGTCTCATTGCTGATATCATGGCAAGGCATGCTGAGAAAAGTAAGAGGTAGCACAGCATGCATGTAAACCAGAGACATGTTTCATGTGCTGATTATGAGAATGCTGTGCACTCCACTGGCTGTCTCTACACAAATAGAATTTTCTCTTTCTTCATCTTGGCAATGCTGCTCAGCAGTCTGTTGGTAATGGCGGTGGGGGGGTGGTGGGTGAGATGAAGAGGTAGGCGTAGCATGCATGTACTGTGGAGACACATATCATGCAGTGATTGAAGCGGACCTTTTCTTTGAAGCCAACGCCACTGCTCTCAATCTGCTGCCATATACATCTCGCAGCTCCATTTGTGCATATAGGACGCACCCTACAGATTGAGCACTTCATTGGCAGGGACAGGCACACACCTACAGCAAGTCGTATTCTCCCAAGATGTTTCTTGCACATGCATGCAAGCAAACATAAAAATGACACAAATATATTGATGACATCATATGTTTTTGGGAGGGGTCCGAGGAAGAGCCTAGTAAGTTTCTACAGTGGCTTGAAGATAATCCCTTCAATTTGAGATGGACTGGCATTATGAGTAAGAAATGCCTAAATTTTCTGGATGTTACCCTTTCTGTGCATGTCCATTTTACTCTACAAACCAAGGTATCTGGTGACTAGACTGACTCAATCACAGCAAGTCAGTTTGGGCGAGGTCACAATAGCGATTGTGAAATGGGCTATGTGCTATTAACAGCACAGTGTACATTCAGTGCTTTTGCTTCAGTAGAGAGTCAGTATGGAGTAGTTATTATTTGAACTAGATGGGGAGTTGTTCATCATGCCAGTTCTGAGCTCTCCATCTGGTGTAGTGGTTACAGTCACTGCCTGTGTGGCTTGCAAACATGAATTCAGGACTGGTTGAGGGTAGATTTTTTTTTATTAAGTTTTTTTGTTTTATTCTTTCACTCCCATTCTGCCCGCCCTCCTGACTGTGTTCCCCACCAGCAGGTTACCTCCCCCAGATGTTCTCCCCCTGCTGACCTGTGTCGCCCCATGAAGTAGCCCCTCCTGAGTTTTCCCTATCCCTCAATGTTATCTTCCCTTGGTGATAGCTATATAAATGATGGGGGTGTTGGGGGCAAAGCCAACCACAAAGGGGGGTGTGCATGTGTGAAGCCCCACACAGAAAAAGCAAGTGTAGCAGTGTTGATTTTGGAGCATTCTGTAGTGCTCTATGTTGTTTTGCTTGGTGCTGATTTTGCCTTGCTGTTTTTTGTTGGCATGGTTTTTCAGTGCCGTTTTCACATTGAACCAAACCAAATGTTACAGAAAACCAATAACTATCAACAGTCTACTGAGGACTGAGAACTCTCACCCCTTCCCCATCCACTTATCAATTCTATGCCATATGATCAGTTCCTGCACATATACAATAACTGTTCTAGAGAAGAGGAATTTGATTCTCAGCCACAGGAACTGTTTCCAAGATTCCTTTCCAGAGGGTACAATAGAAGGGTATTAGAAGAGGCCCTTATAAAAGCTCAAAATTGGGAAAGAAGCAACCTCCATCCTCCTGTTCCTTGAACTGAAAAAAAAAATCAGCTGAAAAGGAGTCATTGTGCTTTGTAACTAAGTTTACCAGAACATCTGGTGAGATGGGGCAAATTATTAGAAAGTTCTTGCTGATATTTCTGAATGACCCTACCCATGCTACTGAACTGACTGGAAACAATACAATAACTTATTCTAGGGCAGAGAATATGAAAAGAGCCAGCAGAAGAAGACCACCTGGTCTATTATGTCTGCTTCGTAAATGATGCAGGGTCTGGCCTTACAACTTATGCCAATGACCCTACCCTCACAACTGTCCCCCATCCCCCCTTCCTTGGTTCCAAGGGTTCCCTTTGTGTTTGTCCCAGACCCTCTTGAAATATCCCACTATCTTTGCTGATACCTCCTCCTCTGGCAACTTATTCCAGGCATATACCACCCTCTCCATATAGAAGTGCTTCCTTACATCCCTTCTGAATCCCCCATCAATTTTAGTTTGTGCTCCATAGTGGTGCTGTCACTCACTTTAAAGAGACCCTCCCTTTTCACTTTGTTAATTCCATTCATGTACTTGAAGGTCTCTATCATATCACCCGTCTGTCTCCTTTCTTCTAGGGAGTACATCCACAGGGCTCCCAGCCTCTCTTCGTAGGACTTATCTGAGGGACAAACTTGTCCACAGTCAGTATACTTCCAGCACTACCCTGTTACCCTCACATCTATATGCTGAGCGTCTTTCTGTGTTCTCCGATTATTTTATGAAATATTTCCAGGATATTTGACTGTTAGTCCTTGTGTGTAACAAATTATAATATTATAGAATATAATTGCAGCTCTTCTTCAGGAAGCAGAAAGAGTGAGTCTGTAGTTTCTCTCGTCTTGATGAAGGACTACAACTCAGCTGGGACAGTGTATTTTTATTTATTTATTTTTTTTAAACTACTAACATTGATTTTAGTCCATGGCAGTATACTGAAAGCTACTTAGTAGCTTTTTCCTCATTGGGGCTGTAACTTAGTTTATTTTTTAGCTCAATTGAGTGAAGGCACTCAGTGACCCCTTTTTGATCTTCTGGGTCATCTGAGCACTTATAATAAGACTCGCTACGAGCAGGCATGGTAAAACACTCACATCTATATGCTGAGCATCTTTCTGTGTTCTCTGATTATTTTATGAAATATTTCCAGGATATTTGACTGTTAGTCCTTGCGTGTAACAAATTATAATATTATAGAACATAATTGGAGCCCTGCTTCAGGAAGCAGGAAGAGTGAGTCTGTAGTTTCTCTCATCTCGATGAAGGACTACAACTCAGCTGGGACAGTGTATTTTTTTTTTAAACTACTAACATTGATTTTAGTCCATGGCAGTATTCTGAAAGCTACTTAGTAGCTTTTTCCCTCATTGGGGCTGTAACTTAGTTTATTTTTTAGCTCAATTGAGCGAAGGCACTCAGTGACACCTTTTTGATCTTCTGGGTCATCTGAGCACTTAAAACAAACCCCGCTATGAGTAGGGCGAGTAAGAGCAGGGTGAACATGCTTTACACATGCAAAGACACACGTGTTTAGCGCGTGTTAGGCGTGTTTGATGTGGAAGCATGGAACCAATAGACTAGCTGATTTAAGTAGGTAAAAGCGATACTAAGGAATTAAGCATCCCTAAACTGACTATTGTTTCATTGTATTAAATTGTCCTGTGTTAGGCTAATTAAAGTTGGTGTTAATTTAACTACAGAGTTTTCAAAATGGCTGAGTTTATTACAACCACAACAGGTGAAGTTGGCATTAAAAGCCCCAATTGCAATATGTACTCTTTTTCTGCTGACATATTAAATAAACAACCAAGTTATAAATGCATTAAATGTATAATAAACGAAGAATTGCAACTTGAAATTGGTGCATTTGGGGAGAGATTACAGTGTTTAGAAGCTAGCCAAAAAAATATGGCAAACAGATTTCAATCAAATTGTCATGTACAAAGCCAACCTTCTACTGACCTATTAAGCAATATTGGAAGCTCAGTAAACAAAGACTTAATAAATTTTCAAGTTAATGATCCTTTACCAGAACCTGAACCCCTAGTACATATGTTAGACTTAAATTTACAGACAGAGACCCTGCTTAACAATAAAAAAAGACCTAGAGAAACTGACACTAACAATATAGAGAGTGACTGGATGACTGTTAAAAGCTCCAGGGCTGCAAAAAAAGGGAGAAGTGCTAAAGCATATGATTTCCCCTATCAAACCAGTACTCTTTATTGGGTGATTTTGATGAAAATGTGGATAATATGAATCATTTGGGGGGTTGATAACATATCTCATGCATCTCCTGATCTACATAGTGCAACTGATTTAGTAACCCCTCCTATCAATACTTCTTCATCCCAAGGTGTACCCATTCTGATAATCCCTGATCAAGAGTTGAATGTTAAACCTCTATTTGTTTTAGGTTACTCCATGGTAAAGTACCTGGATAGGCAAATTTGCAACCCTGATAAAGAATTTAGAACATTATCTTCCTTTATAGGAGCAAAAATAGGAGATATCACATTAATGCTAGACAATATATTAGCAAATACACAAAATCCCATGGTGATTATACATGTTGGGGCCAATAATGTGCTAAGAGAACCTTTAATAAAGATTAAACAGGACTTTGTTGCAATGGCTAATAAATTGGTTGAACTAAACTGTGATATCACTTTTTCTGAACTACTACCTATACCTAAAGCTTCTGAGTTTAATCTAAATAAAATCAAAGCATTAAACAGCTGGCTGAGAAGATGGTGTTTAAAACAACAGATAGGATGCATAACGCATTGGGATGACTTCTTTTTAAAAGAAGAACATTTTTTAAGGGATGGACTGCATCTAAGTAGGAGGGGCAATGCTTTGTTAGGGAAACACATATTGTCCCACATTCAAAATTCTTTAAACTAAGTTATGGGGGAAGAATTCCTTTGCTTTGGATTATCTTAATACCACACAGGTTTCTAGTAAAAAAATATTTGGCAATGTATTTACTTTAAAAAACACCAACTTTGCCACAGTTAATAATTCAATTAGCCTAAATAGAAATAAGCTTATATTAAATAAATTGAACATCTTACTTCTAAATGGAAGAAGCCTTTTGAATAAAATAGATGAATTATCCTATTTTCTACAAATTAACAATATTGATATATGTGGGGTGACTGAAACCTGGTTTAAAAACGAAGGTTGAGCAACTGAAATAGCAGGATATACCAAATTCGAGAAAAATCGCTGAACTCTAGAGGAGGGGGAATAGTATTATATATAAATAATAAACTGAAAAGGTTTTTAATAAACAATTTGCATAAAGAATGTACAAGTGAAGTAATTTGGATTAAAATTAAACTTACTACAGACCATACTATCACTGTCGGATTAGGACATAGAGCTCCAAATTTAAGCAAGGAAGAAAATGATCTATTTCTAGCTAATATAGATGATAACCTGTTCGACAAAGATTGTATACTTATGGGGGGTTTTAACCTCCCAAATATTGATTGGAGTAACTATAGTGGTAGCTTATCATTAGACTATGCTTTTTTAGATCTCAAGACCATAAACTATTTGGACCAATTAGTCAAATCTCCTACAAGCGCTAGCAATATACTTGATTTAGTCTTTTCTAATATAGAAAATACTGAGTCAAAGGTCACTATTAAACATCCACTAGCTAACAGTGATCATAATATGGTACTCACAACAATGAACCTATTATATTTTTCTGAAACTTCTGGTTGTACTGTAATAAGAGACTTCAAAAATGCAAATTATCCAAAAATAAAAGAATATCTATGGAATTGGAACTGGTCCACCTATCTTCTTGGAAATGTTCTAAATACAGTTTGTAACAAATTTCTCTCTAAATTACAAGCTAGTATCAATTTATGGGTTCCTATTAGAAGGAAATACAGTAACAAAGAAGATCTCCCTTATAGTGGAATAATAATATCAGGAAGATTTTGGCTAAGAAGCAACAGTTATATAAGAAATTAAAAAAATAAACATCTCTTAATTGGAATCGGTATAAAATAATTGCAAATAAAAGTAAGAATATGATTATCAAACAAAAAAGGAATCTTGAAGAAAAACTTGCTAATACTGTTAAGGATAATAAAAAAATATTTTTTCCATTATATTGGTTCATTAAAACAAAACAGTCCTTCTATAGGACCAATACAATCTTCTGATGGTATTATAACCGATGAAACAGAAATTGCTAACAACTTGAACAATAATTTTATAAATGTTTTCAAACCTAATTGCTTGGAGTATGTACCTAATAAACCAGTGAAAACTGTTTTCATTCCCATATCTGAATATGAAGTACTAGAGGCAATAAATCTTTTGAAAAATAGTGGGTCTTCTGGCCCTGATGGTATTCCTCCAATTTTTTAAATTAATTTAAAGGAATTACTAGTGGGTCCCTTAACATTGTTATTTAACCTATCAATAAAAACAGGGAAAATTGATCCATCTTGGAACAGAGCCATAATTATTCCACTTCATAAAGGTGGTAGTAAAAGCCTTGAACAAAATTATAGGCCTATAAGTTTAACTGACGTAATTTGCAAACTGCTTGAAAGGATATTAAAAAACAGAATAACCAATTATATGGAGGATATGCATTTTATTGATGTTTACCAACATGGTTTTGTGAAGAATAGATCTTGTCAAACTAATCTCCTGCATTTCCTTGAGCCAGTTAGTGAAGCCCTGGATAATGGCTTATCAGTGGATATAATTTTTTTAGACTTTTCCAAAGCATTTGATTCTGTATCTCATCAAATCATTATTTTTGAACTTGAGAAATTAAATATCCACCCTATGATTGTTAGCTGGATATATGCATGGCTATCTAATAGGTCACAACAGGTCTCAGTAAAAGGACATTTGTCTACATGGAGTCCAGTTACTAGTGGCATATCTCAGGGCTCTGTGTTGGGCCCAACTCTTTTTAATATATTGATTTCATCTATGAGTCCATTAAACAGCACTTGCTGGCTTGTTAAATTTCTGATGATTGTAAAATAGGAAGCATCATCAATAGTGTAGACTCTGCTAAGGAGATGTAGAATAATTTAACTTATCTTGTTGATTGGGCTAAAAAAAGGGACTTTTGTTTAATAAATCAAAATGTAAGGTCATGCATTTAGGTAAACACAATCCTTGCTTTACATATACAATGAATAATATAAGTTTGGAAACACAGATCATGAAAAGGATTTAGGAGTAATACTTTCTAAAGACTTTACATTTAATAAGCATACAATTAATGCTGTCAAAAAAGGGAATACAATTTTAAATTGCATTTTAAGGAATATCAAAAGTAGAGACATCAAAGTTTTGTTACCATTGTACACTGGTCTTGTTAGACCTCATTTGGAATACTGCTCCTCAGTAACTGCTCCTTATTTGATTAAAAATAAGAAATTAATTGAAAATATTGAACGAAGAACTACAAAGAAAATAACATCTTTTCAAGATCTCGATTACTAGACTAGATTGATAAAAGGTGG
This sequence comes from Neoceratodus forsteri, assembly GCA_016271365.2. Lineage (NCBI taxonomy): Eukaryota > Metazoa > Chordata > Ceratodontiformes > Ceratodontidae > Neoceratodus > Neoceratodus forsteri. Next base: position 195,895,125 of record JADMNL010000022.1, on the reverse strand, counting down.
TCTATATTCTATGGACTACAGAAGACTTCATGGGGATCTATGCTTGACATATAAAGCTATACAGAGCGCTATAATATTAGAAACAATTGGACTTCATAAAAATAGGACTACTGTTAATACCAGATCACATTCACTTAATATCAAAGGTACTCAAAATAATACTTCAAAAAGAAATAACTGGTATACACAAAGGGTAATAAACACTTGGGGCCAGATATTCAAAAGGGTTGCACCATACGCAACAGGGTTGCACATGCTCAAGTCCTAAATTGCGCCATTCTGCGATATTCAGCAGGAGGCAGTTGCGCCACTGAAAACAGGCTGAGCAACAGCGCAATGCAAATGAATGCATACTCAACTGGAGGGGGAGGAACCATGCATAAACTGCACAGCCCGATATTCAGCCGGGCTGTGCAGAGTTGAGCGGGCTCAACCCCAACCTGAGCCTGCAGGACCTTGAGCCAAAAAGGCTGAGTCGAGGGCTACCATTAGGTGAGCTGCTGTATTGCAGGATGCAACACAGCAGCTGCCACCTGTGGCTGGCCTCCCAACTCAGTCCCTGTGCCCCCATAGCCCGATCATGGGCATAGTGTACTCCCACACCAGCCCGATCACGGGCATCAATGTAGCCCCCTCCTCCCGTTCACACATCCCTGGTGGTCCAGTGGACTGAAATGCCCGATCGTGGGCAGAGAGAAATGGAACCCCCGAACAGCTCCCTTGTGCCCGATCGCGGGCAGTAAGTCAATGAAACCCCCACCCCAAACATCTCCCTGGTGGTCCAGTGGACCGAAATGCCAGATCGCTGGCAGTAAGTCAATTGAACACCCTCCCCAAAACATCTCCTGGTGGCAGTGTCCCCCACCCCACCCAGCACAAAGCCTCACCACTGCCCCGGCAGCCGGGAGCTGGCAGCATCCCACCCGCCTGCCGCCCTCGCTGCCGCTGATCGCTTGTAGCTGCACGCCCATTGGCCTTGCTCTGCACCAATGGGGCTAGTCCTCACCGGCAGTCAGTCGGGTGGGTGGTGGACAGGAGGGTGGATGCTGCCTCCCGCCGCCGCCGGGGGAGCGGGTGGTGGGGCTTCGTGGGTGGGTGGTGGGGAACACTAGCCACCAGGGCGATGTTTTGGGAGGGGTTTCACTGACTTACTGCCCACGATCAGGCACAAGGAGCTGTTGGGGGGTTTCATTACTTACCGCCCACGATTGGGCACAAGGGAGCTGTTCGGGGTTCCGCTTTTCTGCCCACGATCGGGCACAAGGGAGCTGTCGGGGTCCGCTACTTTCTGCCCATGATCAGCAACAGGAGTTGTTCGGGGTTCCGCTACTTTCTGCCCACGATCGGGCATTTCAGTCCACTGGACCACCAGGGATGTGAATGGGAAGGGGGGGAGTTATTAAACATACCACCCGCGATCGGGCATTTCAGTCCACTGGACCACCAGGGATATGTACGGGAGGAGGTGGGGGAGCCACATTGCTGCCCACGATCAGGCTGCAGGGTGCGTCGGTCCATGACGGCTGCTGCCTGGCAGGGCGCCAGGTGCAAGTCCTCGGGGATCGGTGCACCTACATGCTAATGGCATGCAAATGGGGCCATAATCAGATGCAAATGGCCCCCCCTGTGCCTTGCATGAATTATGGCACCATTTGCATGTCACCTTTTGAATATCGTGATTTTGTACATGGCGCAATGGTACTTGCACCACCGCAAGTTGAATGCTCCACTCTGACAACTTGCGGTGGCGCAAGTTCCACTGCGCCATGCACAGTGGCTGTGGCTGGGGGGTGATATTCACAGGAGTTGCTCAATAGCGCATCTCCTTTGAATATCACCCCGGCCACACCCCTGCACAACTATTTTGTGCAGCGCAAGGGCTTGCGCCTCAGAATGGTGCAGTTTGAATATCCAGCCCCTGGAATAAACTTCCAGAAAAAGTGGTATTTAGCACTTCCTTGATGTCATTAAAACTTAATTTAGATAATTATATGTGTGATTTAAAGTTTAGATTCCACCCTTGCTTTGGTGGAGAGTTCATAAAAGGTAGTAATACCTACTGAACTTGTATTGATCCTATGAACCTATGAACCCTGACATACAGGCAGTGGCTCCCTCCACCACTTAAAGGTATGCACAAATGTGGCCACTGCAATATTTGTAGTGTTTGTCATCAAGGGGATATTTTTCAGCTGGAGGGGTATAACAGGGATGTTGAAATTAGACATTTTCTTATCGGTAGCAGTGAGTTCTTCATTTATGTCATCTAGTGCATCTGTCCTCTCAGATACATAGGCGATACTATTAGGCCACTTAAACAGGGAATATGGGAACACATTACAAAAATATCAAATCTGGAATGGCTGATGCCCGATTGGGAAACATTGACTTGAAAAATGCAACAAAGATCCTAGTGGCACAGGTTTTTCTGTTTTTTTTATCCAACATTGTTTATCTCCTTGACTCAGTGCTGGGGATGCACCTTCTCTTCAGTGCCCAGACCTTGCACCCAGCATCCCCCCAGACTACCCAGACTGGGAGGCTCATGACTTGCACCCTGTGACAGGGATCCACAAGGGGAGGGAACATGATTCATCTGTGGCTCCAGCTGAGGCTTATGCTTAGGGTGTAATTAGGGTAGAGGTCTGTGGGGCTTCATGATGCAGCTGGTCCAGGGGCTTTTCTTGTGGGTTTTCTCAGAGGTGCAAATGTGCAATGATGTCAACGTGGGTTGGGTGTGTTCTTGCACCTGATCTACAGACATCCACCATCGCCATCCCCACTGAAAAGTGGCCCTGGCTGTTGCACACTCATCCTCCACTGGGTGTTGCTGATATGCTGGGGAGCCACAACCTTCCCTCCCAGAGAAGGAGAACTGTCTGTGGGATGCTCATCCTACCTCCTCCTGGCTGACCCTCTGATGCACCACACTCGTTCCCAAACATGGGTTGTCAGTGCCGCAGGCAGTAGCTCTGCTTCTGTGCTGGCAGTCCAGCTAGTGGCACACAGTTTATGGCCCTTGAAAGAGTGGAAAGAAATACAAACTAAAAAAAAGTTGTTAAAAAACGGAAATCTTTTGGATTTTTTCCCTGGGTTCAGTACACCCACAAGGACTCAATACTGAGTGGGATCATAAACCTTTTCTATTATATCTATTTGCACTATGCCTTTGTAAATATTGTAACTGCATACATTTATAGTGTATGTTGGAATGTAATTGTGTATGGATTTCCATACACTCAAAAAAGTTGCTCTGCTGTTGTAGTGACATACCTACTAATGCAGAACGACTGTTCATTCTGCATTAGTACATGCATCACAATGCAATCACCCCAAAACAGCACTGTTCATTGGACAGGGGGTGGCTGGCAAGTCAGGTGCGTGAGCTGGCCAGTGGCCTGGAGTGATGAGGAGTGTGGTCTCTGGTGGTAGACGCATACTTTAAAACATAAGTGATTCTGTATTTTGGGGCACCATACACTGCAAAGATCAGTGTATGGCATCCCAAACAACTCGGCAACTCTTCCTCCTCATGTTTTCCATGATTGCAGAGGGACCTCTTGAGCATCTTTTTCGAGGTCTTCAGCCATCATAGAAAACACTCGAGAGAACAATTGCCTTGTGTGTATGGGGTGCCATACACTATCCTATATGTTTTGTGCAATCATGATGAGTTAAAATGCTCTCTATTAATTATTGTTTTCTCTTTTCTTGTCTTCTGTCTTCTTCAGTTTTATCTCTGGCAAATCAGTTTTTGGGCAGGCAGCTCCCCGTCCATGCATGTATCCACTTTTGTCCGAGGGGAGATCGCAACTCTACTGGAAGCCAACACCTCAATCTGTCTCTGTCTTTGATTAATTAATTAACTCAGCAGTATTTGAAGACTGGAGCTGTCATCCATTCATTAGCTGTCTGTATTCCTGCTTTTACTCAAGGTTCTGCACATCAGTATTTTGGTGGCACAGATGACTAATATCCTGGGGTTGATGGAAACAGCAAATGCAGAACCGAGTTCGATGCTTGAACACATTTGAAGGGGAGCAGGATGCTACAGCTTGGATCTTCAGCTTGACTGAAGGTCTTGCAGCTTGTCCCCTTTGGCCTATTGAGGCCCATTGCAGAGCACATATGCAGAGCCCACTAACTACAGAGGGGCTCCACGTCCCGGCTCCTTCACAGGTCAGAGTGCTCAAGCACTTGGGTATAACCCCATGATCCCCTACAGCCATCAAACCACACTCGATGGGGGTTAGCAAGTTCCTACCTGGCCATGAGTTTAGGATGGAACCTTTAGATCATCTTTCGTTTCTCAAAAAAACAGCTATGGTGTGTAGTCAAATCAGACTCTGTTTCTTTCTTGACATTCAGGCTCTGGGGGAGGACTATGCAGAGTCTGAAAATGCAAGTTCATCACAATAGTCTTTTTTCTTAGCTGTATCTATGAGAAGACAGCAGATACTCATCCCAGAAGGCACCTGTCCATCCTTCTGCTTTCAGAGTCTTGCAACTTTAAACACAGCTCCAGTTTTTGCTCTGGCTCACACACATTTCCAGAAATTCTTTCTTTCAACAATCTATCCATGAAAGTCTCTTTACACACTGTGCAGGTACATAACAAATACAGAAGAGGCTCTCTCTCCAACTTCTCAGAATCCTGATTCCTGTCCAATTTCCAGTAGCCATTTCCCAATGCTGCAACCAGTCCTCAGTATCTTCTTCACAACTCTCTCATCACACATCATAACTCATCTGTGTTTCACCGTGGAAGTGCAGACAAATTCCAAGGAGGCTCTCTCCTCTTCAGGATCAGTCCATTTCTCTAATCTTTGTTTTTCATCCTCTAACATCCTTTTCTCTGAATCCTCACCACTGTGGTACAGCTTCCTACCACAGCATCAAAATCCTGCAGCTCTCTCTCTCTCTCTCTCTCTCTGCAGAGCTGCCTGCACAATCCTTCTCTTTTCTCCTACAGAAGGGGAAAGGCAAACAACCAGCCCAGGGGGACAGATTACAGGCAACCCCCAGGCAGGTCCTTTTCCAACCTTGCAGTCCCATTCTTTCCATAGGAGCTGAAGCTCCCCCTCCCTCTGGAGGGGCTCCCACTGAACTGACTGAGAATCCAAAAGTTCTTTTCTTTTGTGAGCTTTCTGGAAGCTCCCAATTGGCTGGAGCTACTGTCATTTCAGAAAATTAATATGAATGAGGCTCCTTTGATGCCTCGTTGCATGCACAAAAGGGCACCAGAATATTCCCTGGTATTTTTCCCCAAGAGTCTTTGCTGAAGCCCCAGAGTCCTTCTGTGAAATCCTGGTACTCTAATTGGCTGTAAGGTGGTCACCTGTTTGCCATCATGATTGCTGTCAACACTGTCCCCACGTAGTTCATACAGTGTCCCAAGTTTGTCAGTTCTGCAGCCAAACCATTTATTTTTATTTAATTGTTTCCCTTCACATTTGTAGCCACCTCTTTGCTCTATTAAGCGACTGCGTAATTTAATATATCTAATTTGTCCTTTCCCAGTCACTGTAGCTATTGCACTGAGCCTCCCTGCAGTTCTCACATAGCCCAGCACAATTTATGCCCTGTCCCTCTTCATTTTCTGACTGCAGTCCAGATAAAAATTTTTAGCTTTATTTTACCCCACCAGACTGTTAGCCATCCATTTGCCCTTTTACACATTTTATTTATTTTCCTGTCGCTAGCGCCCAAACTCTCCCACCAGAGCTAGACAAGCTTTCATTTGTAAATTAATCATTTTGCCTCATGACTATTAATGAGGTGGCTTCCTTATCTCGAGCACGATTGGTGCTCATTAAAACAGCTCCTTCTGCTTTTCCTCTGCCTCTCTGGTTTAGCTAAGACCTCCGGTCCTCATTTGGATTAACAGAGGGACTGGAACCACTGGAGAGACAGCCAAAACAGCTGCCGAACGGCCAAACAAATATGCACTTTTGTGCATGCATGGAGTGTTGCCCAGCAATAGAGTGCAAAAACAGGGTGGCAGTTCTGTGCTACAGCTCCTCTAGCTGTGATCTCCCAAAAACTATGTTGGTGCTGGAGGGAGAACCAGGACTACCAAGGGAACCACTGGGGGAATAGCAAGGAACTGGGAAAATGGAGGACACTATGGGGAAGCCAAGGAACCAAAAACGGGGGCTAATAGTGAAGCCCTCGAGTGGGGGATCACAAAAGAGCAATAGAGCTTTTCCCATTGGAGCACAGGAACACATGGTTCTATTCTTTGTACTTCCTAGTCCCAAAATGGACAGGAGACCCGAGACCCATTCTAGACCTCAGAGATCTGAACTATTTTATAGAATACAAGAAATTCAGAATGGTTACGCTGCAAGGCCTACTTCCACTGCTCTAAATCAGGGACTGGATCTGCTTCCTAGATATGCAAGAGGTTTACTTGCACACCAGGATTTGCAAATGACACAGGAAATATTTAAGATTCATGTTTCTGGGTGAACACCACCAGTTCTGAGTATTGCCTTTTGACTTGTCATGTGCAGCATGGGTATTTACCAAATGTTTAGCAGTGGTGGCAGCAGCCTTCTGCAGGGAAAGCCTGCACATCATCCCATACTTGGATGACTCGCTAATCAAAGCTCATTCCATGAAGCAGCTTTTCCACATCATAGACCGTACCAGATACCTGTTAAACGCTCTAGGGATTATTGTCAATGTCCCAAAGTCAGTCCTGACACCTTGCCAATGACTGCAGTACATAGGGGTAGTCCTGGACACAGCAAAAAGCCTAGCCTTCCTGCCACAGGACAGGGCTGATCGTCTGATAGCACTGGCCCAGATGGTCTACACAACAAGTAGGTCACAGCCAGGACATTCCTAAAGCTTCTAGGCCATATGGCAGTTGCCATTCCTACAGTACTGATGGCAAGGCAGGACATGAGAATCCCACAGTGGACATTGGGAGTTCAATGGAATCAATATACAGACAATCTAGAAAAAAAGTTCTAGTCCCCTCCAGTGGTGGATGGAACCCATCCACTTGCTGAAGGAATTCTCTTCTTGATTCCCTCCCTTTGTCAAATTCTCACCACAGATGCTTTGGGGATGGGCTGGGGGGCATATATAGGGCTTGATTAGACACAAGGAATGTGGACGAAAGTGGAGAGCACCCTCCACATAAATGTCCTAGAAATGAGAGCTGTTCTGTATGGCCTACATGTCTTCCAGTCCCATCACATCCTGGGCTCTCTCTTAATTCAGAGGGACAAGGTAAGTGTGATGCACTACATCAACACACAAAAGGGGACTCATTTCTACCCCTTCTGCAGGGAGGTGATGAGAGTCTGATATTGAGTTCTGGAACATGGTATAGAACTATCAGCAGTGCATGTTCCAGGGGCCCAAAATGTCTTGGCAGACATCCTAAGTCAGTCATAGTCTAGGATGCATGGATAGGAGCTGCTGACCTTGGTCATAGAAAACCTGTATGACAGATAGGGTCATCCCGAGTTGGACCTCTTTGTGTTCCCACACAATGCAAAACTGCTGATTTTCTGCTCACTTGCTCCAGGGCCTGGAGGTTTTTGGCAAGACACATTGTCCCTCTTTTGGAAAGTAAGGTTCCTGTATGCCCTTCCTCCCTTTCTTCTCATCCAGAGAGTACTAATCAAACTTCAAATGGAGAGGGCAACTCTGATACTCATTGCCTCACTGTGGCCTCATCAGAGGTGGTTCTCCTTACTGCAACAACTAGCAGTGGAATCTCCAGTACCCCTGCCATTATGCCAAGGTCTTCTGTTACAGAAGCAGGGGACATTGGTCCATACAAACCTCACGTCACTCCACCTTCATGCATGGCTCCTGAAGACATAGCTAGTGGCAGGTTTGGAGTGTAGCAAAAGATGGCTGATGTCTTGGTGGCTGCCTGAAAGCCTTTTACCAGAGTCACTTGTTCCATGAAGTGGAAACAGTTTGCTTTCTGGGTAGCTTCTCACTAAATGGACCCTTTCATCTGTCCAATAAACTAGATTCTAGATTATGTGCAGTTGGCTGCCATTTCAGCCTCCCATCTGCCTACTGATGGTTATATGGTTGCCCAGCTGGAGGTGGCCCATACATTTTTGAGAGGGATTTGTGCACTTGAAACCTCCTATCTGCAATCCTGTCCCAGCTTGGGATCTGAATTTTGTTAGAGAAGCTGACTTTGGCTCCTTTTGAGCCAGCTGTGACTTGCGAGCTACGCTTCCTGTCATGGTAAGCATTTATTTTAGTTGCCATCACTTCTGCTAGAAGGATTTCAGAACTGCAAGCTCTAATGTGTGAGCCTCCTTGTTTGATTTTCCACAAAGACAGGGTATCTTTCCATACTAATCCTAAGTTTTTACCGAAGGTGGTGTCTAAGTTTACTTTAAATCAAATCATCCACCTGCCAGTTTATTTTCCTGAGCATTCCAATCCAGGGGAAGCATTGCTCCATACTTTAGATGTACATAGAATACTCAGGTACTATATACACAATACGGAGGACTGCAGGAAATCCTCACAGCTTTTTGTTCCTTTGCCCCTGGGAAAGATGATGTTCCAGTTTCTAAGAAGTGTTTGTCCAAATGGTTAATCATCTGTATTACTTTCCGTTATAGGAAGTACAGTAAGGAACTTCCTGGGGTTTTTCATTGCCACTCCACTAGAATTATGGCCACCTCTGTTGCCTGTTTCAGGAACTGCTGCTGAGATTTGTGCAGCTGCCACCTGGAGTATATCCATACCGCCACTAAATATTACAGTCTGGACATTGCCTAAAAGAAAAGGGAAACTTTTGGCTTAGCTGTGCTGCATGACCTACTTTTTTAAGCCTGTAGGCTGCAGCCACCCAGATTGTTTATGATACAAGTGCTATGCAGTACTGGGAGCAATGTCAGATATTAGTAGGATTAGCACCACCCAGACTGCTAAAGTGTGAGCTAATGAAGCCAGTACAGGAGGTACTCTCAGGAGCATAATACTGCCAGATGGATTGATTGGTTAAGGCACAGTTAGCTCTGCAGGGAAGGGGGATAAAAGTTGCTCACTAAAGCCCTGTTTACACAGCAGCAGCGCTTCGGTTTTACTCCCCTGCATTCCTGCTGTGCTGTGACTCGCACTTGCAATTTCTAATTTACGTTCCTGAGCCTGATGTGCCGCAGATCATGCTAAAGACATGTGGGCAGGGTTCCAAATAATGAAATCCTTGGCCTGGACATAGGGGATCGCAGTGGATCGAGTGCCTTAATCATTCACACGGTGGGGTAATGCACGCCATCCAGTGCATGTCCCCACATTTTCATCGGATTAAAAACTGGAGCTGTGGAACACTTACGGTGATGCAGTGACTGTCCACAAAGTTGACTTTACAGTGCATCAACCGGAGCGCATGTGTTGATGCACTGCAAATCCAGTGGTGTAAACAGGGTTTAAGAGCTAGTCCATCTTGCACGTACTGTATTTACAGTTTCTGTGTATAAGTCACATTTTTTGGCCACTTCACCTGTCATGCTGCAGTTAAACTGGGGCTTTACCTCTTAATTTCACCTCCCTTCCCTATGAGGACATCAGCAGAGGGACAGAAGCTGCTTCCAAAAACACACATTGCCAGGAATAAAGAGTATATGTTGTAATTTTTTGTATATTATAAATTATTTTTTTTTTTTGTAATAATTTGTCTTTTTGTCATGGTCTATGACCGCTCAATAAACTTTTGACTGACTGACACATTGCCAGGAAACATAGAAACAGAATCTGTTAGCAGAAAAGGACTGGTAGGCCCATCTAGTCTGCCCTGTTTTTCCTTGCTTACTAATACGCCCAGGATCCAATATGGTCACCAGTGTCCCTCCATCCTCCCTGTCCTCCACTTATCACACTTATGTCCCTGAACTCTTACAACCTCTCCTCATAGGGGTTCTCATGCAACCCCCACACCATTTTGGTAGCCCTGCTCTGGATTGCTTTCACCTTGTCAATGTCCTTGCTGAGCTGTGGCCTCCAGAACTGGACACAGTGCACTGTATTCCAGGTGGGGTCTCCCCAGTGAGTGATATAGCAGCACCACCTCTCTTCTCCTGTTGAAAATCCTCTTCCCTATGTACACCAGCATCTGGGTAGCCTTCCCTACTGCCTTGTCATACTGCCCTGCCAACTTGAGATCATCAGATATGATTACCCCAAGGTCCTTCCCTTGCCTGGTGACTGTAAGTACCCCCCATCTTATACACAGCCCTGGGTTTCCCCACCCCAGGTGCATGACCTTGCAGTTTTTAGCTGCCAGGGCCTAACAGCCTTCTCTCCTCCCCACACTATGGCTACCATATGGCCATCTGTGCACCTACAGGCAGTGACAGCAGAGTGAGGTATTGTTTCCATCCCTTCCTGGAGGAGGAGGAGGAGGAGGAGGAGAGTGTCCACTGGGATGCTTGGGCCTCCTCTTCCTCCTGACTATCTCCCAGTATCCCAGGCTTATTCCCAAACCCAGGTTACCGATGTCACAAGCGATAGCCCCACCACTGTACTTATGGGTTGGTTACGAGTCACATTTGTAGTATCAGCAATACACACTCTGCTGCAGAAAGTGGACCTAAATGCTCCATAAACTCCTCCCACAATAAAAAGAAGGTCTATAGGAGGTGTGCATTCTCTATGACTGGAACACTCTCCCTGGGTCCCTGAAACATTTTTCTGTATATATGGAATAATACATGGAGTGGTGTGTATAACAAGAATATAATAACTGATGACCCTCTTTATCACACTGATTATAAGTGTGATCAAATGCTGTAATAACTGGTTATGACATCATACTCAGGTATTACAGTGTTTAGAGCACTCATGCTTCACTTTCCCTGTTTGGAAACTTGATTTTGTGCTCATGTCTGTCCACCAGTTATTATGAAAAATGTGCCAGCCTGGTGGTATGGAGGGCTGAGGCATGAAACCTCTCCTGCTGCAACGCTGGTGACCCGGGGTTGGGAGTGACCTTGGGGTGTTTGGGTTGGCTGCGGAGAGGAGGACTGAGTGTCTAATAGACTGCTCTACTCTTCTGGGGGGAGGGTTGGGTAGTGCCCATTACTTGTCGGTCTCCTGGCGGAAGCTGGGGAAAGGCAGCTGAGGCCAGTAGATTGGGAGATGGGGCAGACATTGGCACACATTGTGTGGGAGCAGTAGCTAAAATCAACAAGATGCTGGGGTATATTGCTAGAGGAATCACCTCCAGGAGGACTGAGGTGATCCGACCTATGCACAGATCATAGGTGAGGCCACACCTGGTGTACTGCATGCAGTACTGTCAACTATACTTGAAGAAAGATGTTAAATTACTGGAGCGGGTCCAATGCAGAGCAACAAAGATAATTATGGGATTGGAAGACAAACCCTATGAGAGGAGGCTGAGGGAGTTAGCATGTACTCCATGGAGGAGAGGAGGGATAAGGGACAAATGATTGAGACCTTTAAATATGTGAAGGGTATAAACAAGACTGATACAGAGGGAATTTTTAAGTTGAAGGGGGGGGCATGAGAGGGCATAATCTGAGATTGGAGGGAGGAAGATTCAGGGGAGAAATGAAGAGGCACTTTTTCATGGAAAGGGTGGTGTCCTGTAAGTCGGTGGACAGTTTTAAAAGGGATGGGACAAAGTGAGGGAGGGACACCATAATGGGGAAGGGAGGGAGGGAGGGGCAGCTACAGTATAAGGGATTTCTAGCTGCATAGTTGAGCAGACTTGATAGACCATATGGCCTGTATTTGCTGGCAGTTTCATATGTTTCATACTGGGGTGAATGGATGTCATTGCACACCACATCTCCAGGGGATCAGAACACCAGAAAAAAATGCTGGTGACTGAATGATAGTGGGTGCCCACAGGTCCCTCTCCCTGACTAGTTGGGCTTGCCAGCCTGGTAAAGGCCTGGGGATCTCCCGCCAGCCCCACCAGGGGAGGCAAGCCCTGGGTGAAGACGGCTGGTGATAAGTCCTGGTGAATGTTGGGGGTTGGGACATGGGTGTCCTCCTGAACAAGAGCCAACTGGGGCAGACAAAAAAAAAACACAAGCAAGTTATTATAAAGAATAAAACATAAGCAATTGTGTTATTATTAAGTTTTTTTAAACACCCTCCTTGTGTGATGAACGTGTAAACATCTCAAGCTTCGTTTTCAATGTTTATAGGTCACCACACAATGAATGTGTAGAAAAACTTCATAATACACAGTTGCCTATGCATTATTCCCTATTAGAAAATGGGCTTGAAAAATAAAGCATGCTGACTGGCTGAAAAACATCCTCAGCATGCATTTATTTTTCAGTAGAGCCCACTAAAAAACAAGTGTCAATTCAGGGTGCCTTGTCGCTTACTGAATCATTGGGCATCCTTACATTTCAAAGGGAGCATCCGCCATGTTTTTGTCTCGCTAACAGACAACTGAGTGAGGTAGCACCTCACCTGAGACAAGTCACATCCCACATACCCTGTAGCCAGCCCACACAAAAAAAATCTTAATTTTCTGTGGCCCTGACACCATCTGGCATAGCTCCACTGAACAGCAGCCTTTAGTCAGTAGTCTTGCCATAAGTCTGACACACTAAGAAACAGTGGCTGTCTTCCTGCTCGCCACATGCAAAAATACATGTTTTGTTCTTTTTTTTACCATAATACTTTTTATTGTTCTTAGTTATAAAGCATCATACAACATACAATAGGAAGTAGACCCCTGTTTAACAGCTATGAGTTGTAAAATACAGAAATTACTCTTAACAATGTAATGCAAAAGAGTGAAATAAAGAAAGGAGACAACTAACACAATAATTAATAACTTGTAGTATCACACACTTCTAATCTAAAGGGGTTACTTAGTGAATAAGCCATATGAGTTTATCTTTAAATATAATTAGCATAATAACTGTCCAATAAGGAATTGCCTACTTCAAATTCCAAAATGGTGTCCATATTTTATGTAGCACTTCTAGTCTATCTGCTATAGAGTAGAAAATGTGTTCATTTTGAAACAGATGTACCATTTGAGCATATCATTCAGTAATAGTCGGAGTTAGCTTGCTTTTCCAGTTCTGTAGTACGAGTTGTTTAACACTAAGAACTGCATATGAAACCCGAGTTTTTTGATATTTACCTAAATCTAAAGACTCTGGAAATAGACCTAAAATGAAGATCAGAGGATTTGATGGTAAACTATGTCTCATCACTTTACTACAAATAGTTATAATTTCCTTCCAAATAATTTGTACCTTAGGACAGTTCCATAACATATGTGCTAAATTTGCATGTAAATGATTACACCTCCAGCAATTGCCATTTTCTAGATACCCCATTGCCTTCAATTTTGCTGGGCTGTAGTAATATCCATGCAAGATTTTATATTGAATCAACTTACCTTGAGGTTCTTTATAGATTCTATTAGCTGATTTCCATATCATATCCCAATCTTTTTTTTTTAGTCTTTGGTAAGCGGGTAAGGCCCACTATGCACAAGTGCCTGTTTTCAGGGGTGACCTGGGAGCACTGGGCGGTTAAGTGACTTGCTCAGAGTCACACAATATGCAAGTGGAGGTTGTGAGAATCAAACCCAGATCTGGTCTGCTGGATGTACCAAGCTCGTTCACAGCTCATTACTCTAACCTCTAGGCTCTACTGCCTCTTCTTCTGATATGCCAAGATTCAACTCCTCTTCTCATTTCATTTTAGCCTTAATGGTCAGACAAATATCTGTTAGACTATCAGTCAGGATATTATAGATAATTCCCATACCTTTCTTAAGCATCATTATACTTATCAGATGCTCCCAATCCTCACAGGATAACAGGGTAACGTCTGGGTTTAATTTGTGTAGGTCCCCAAGTCACTTCCTTAGTTGTAGGTAGTAGTGGAACTGATACCATTGAAGATTATATCTGTTTTTGAGTTCCTGAAAGGATAGTAGAGCTCTACTTTTTAGGTCTATTACATGAGACAGCCTATCAATACCTAGTCTTGCCCAATCTGTATTAGTGCAGCCTTTTTTCCCTCTTGTCAGTTGAGGATTATCCCATAAAGGCATTAATTGTCGTGGGTTTGGTTTAGGGTTGATATCTTTTATTTTTTTAAGTGCCAGTGTAGATCCCAAAATGCAAGGATTGTCTGCTAGTGTTGCGTTCAATGGGATATAAAAATGGTCAAAAAGGGAATTATGTCTAAGAATCTCTTTCTCCATACTTAGCCATAAAGGCTGTGGTTCACCACTGGAATTTTTTTTTGTGGGTTTTCTAAATGCTTTAATGCATGTTAAGTATAAAGGCGATTTGATAGCGTTCCCACCAGGGTAGAGGAACCCCTTCAAAGTCACATGGCCCCCATAGTTTGGAGATACCTAATCTATAATATAATCCTTATAATCCTGTTCAGCCAATTAAGGGTTTTTTCCACAAAAAATGGTAAGTTTTGAAATAAATAGAAGAGTCTGGGTGCTATGTTCATTTTAGCTGTGTTTATTTTACCCCAAAGGGAAAGATTAAGTTTCCCCCATCTAGATAAATCGAATTCAACCTCCTTTAACAAAGGGATATAATTAAGGTCAGATATTTCTTTTAGATCAGTGGACATTTCCAAACCTAGATGTGTGATGCTAGTTTTAAACCAAGACTTATCCAGGATATTGGTCAAGAAGCTAATGGTGTGTTTTGAGATCCCATTTTGTAGTATTTGCATTTTGCCCCAGTCTGTTTTAAGTCCTGAAACTCCTGCAAAGTCAGTTAATGTTGCTTTCAGACTTTGACAAGAGTGTACTGGGTTACTTACTGTGATAGGTAAGTCATCTCCAAAAGCGAAGGACTCATTCATTTTTTCCAAACTTTATAACTTTGATCCCAGGATGATTATTAATTACATGTAAAAGTGTTTCAAAATCAATAATAAAAAGGTATGGCGAGAGTGGGCAACCTTGCCTAGTTCAACAAGCTAGAGCAATCTGTGGGGACAGCATACCGTTAGTTAAAACCTGAGTCCATGGCTTATCTTATAACATTGTTACCCAATCAAAACAATCTTTACCACACCCAAATTCAGATAAGGTCTTTGATATAAAAGGCCAATAGACCAAATCAAATGACTTAAGAATGTCAAGTGATAGAATAGCATAGGGCTCCCTTATTTTATTAGCTGACCATATCAGATTCCGTAGTCTGCGGACACCATCTGCTACTGATCTATTCATTATAACCCCACCTGTTCCTGGCCTACCAATTTAACTATAACATCCTGAACCCCTTTAGCCAACATTTTAGCAAGTGTTTTGTAATCAGTATTCATCAATGAGACTGGCTTATAACTGATACAGTCTAAGCTGTCCTTACCTTTTTTGAGAATCAGGGTTAAATATGCTTGTCTCATGGTAGGTGGAAGGGGATTTATTGTCCCATGCTTCATCTAGAGCTGTCTGGAGTTTTGGTAATATTGAGGTGGAAAATGTTTTAAAAACTTCACCTGTTGGAAGACCTTGTGTAGCAGTCCGAATTTCTTCTAGAGAGATTTTCTCACCTAATGCCTCCCTTTCCTCTTGTAATGAGGGTAGTTTAATTCTTGAAAAAATGCATCAAGTTTATCAGGTAAAGATGCTCCCTTGTATGAGTATAGTGCCTGAAAGAAGTTATGGAATTCTATATTTATCTCTTTATTTTTTTGTAAGAGTTACTCCAGAGAAATTTTGTATACCCATAATTATATTTTGCTTTTGGACCTGTTTTAGACACCAAGCTAAGAGTTGACCTGCTTTTTCCACAGACTCTCGGTACTTTTGTTTTGTCCTGAAGAGTGTGTATTCTGCTTTATGAGATATAATGGTATTTATTCCCCCTTGAGAACTGATAGGTTTTGTAGAAGCTCACCAATAGGTGTCATATGCTTTTTAGAGGTATCAGTGCTGTTAATTTTTTTTCTTTCTCCAACAATTCCTTGTCCCTCTCCTTTTTTTTCTTAGATGAATAACTTATTATCCTCCCTCTAATGTAAGCTTTGGATACTTCCCAGACAGAGACATGAGACACTTCTCCGTTCTCATTAATCTCAAAAAACTCTTTTGTGTCATTTGTGATCCCAGATAAAAAATCTTTGTCTTTTAATAAGTTTGTGTTCAATCTCCATCTGTGTGATTTCTCCTTGGGTGTCTCCCAGCATCAAATGTAAGCATACCATAGCGTGGTCAGAAATAATTATGTTATCAATTGTAATGTCCTAAATATTTGTGACCAACACATCTGAAAGCAGTAGATAATCTATTCTACTATATATTGAATGTTGATTTGACAGGAATGTGTAGTTTCTACTTGTTGGATAAACTAACCTCCAAACATCTGTCATACCTAGATCATGCAACAACTTCTTAAGGGATTCCCTAGAATTTGTGTTTGTCTGCATCTTTTTCATGGAAGACCAATCTAAAACAGGATCTAGCAGTTCATTAAAGTCCCCTCCTATAAATAACTCATAGTTGGAAAAGGTGCTGAGAGTCAAAGTTAGTAAATTGAACAAGTCACCCATTTTGAATTAGGAGCATAAACATTGCATAATGCAACTTTCTGGTCACCAATAGACCTGTAGGAATCTGATATCAGCCCTCAGTGTCAGAAAAATGAGCATGTTTGTTGAAATTAATTTCTCTTCTAATTAAAATGGTTGTGCCATGTTTTTTAGATGAAAATTAAGCACTTTCAGCTTGACCCACCCATGCCCTTTATGCAACCAAGAAATGCCTCACATGTACTTTATAGACTAGGAAGTGGCAAGTCCAGCATAATAAAACTTCCTATTTATGAAGTTGCATGACATTGATAAGTTAATTGTTGTCAGCAGGACCCCCATGGCCAGTCAAGTCAGTTATTTCTTACCTCCTTGCCACCTGCTGTTAACCCAGAAAGAGTTAGAAAGGATCACAGTAGCATTGCAACTCCACCTGGATGAGAGAAGGATCAAGAAAGAACCAGAAGTGATATGGAGGTTTCCCAAAGAACCAGTCAATGCCATGTGACCTAGAGGATCGTAGAGAGGATTATATCCTTTCATGTTGTGGCCATCAGTACTCTGGTGACAGAATTGAGCTGTGAATTCATCTCTTCTGATTGCAATGGTGATGTTACAAGAGCCGAGCTGGTTAAACAGGTATTTTCCCTACTGCGGGGTCTGCTTCTGACATATTGAGTTTTGGTGTAAGGGATAGGAAGATGACTTTGTTTGTAAGGTGCTCTAGTTCTTCTAGCGATGGCTGAGATGTACACAGAATTTCTCTCCATCGGTTTCTCTTGCAAAACAGGTGATTGTGAATGTAGGGTAGAGAATCTTATTTCATGACTGGGGACAGGCAGAACATTTGTGTTTACAGTGTTGGATTTATTGCGATCAATAAAGGCTGGATTTTCCTGCAGGGTTGAGTCCATGTTTGCTCATGCCACAGAATGTTCTTGTGTAGGGTACGTGGTGCAATCAGCACACTTTTTTTTGAAATGTGTAACTCGTTACTTTTAACCCCTTGATATCCTTTATGGTCTTGTTCTAAAGCCAAGGCAAAAGACATTGCATCCCTAGCAGTATGGAAAGTATGCGTTTTTCCATAAGAGTCAACCACAATAAGCATCGCTGGATATTTAAAATAGTACAGAAGCCCATTCCTTGAAAATTTTTGTTTAACCTCATAGAAGCTCCTTCTCTTCTCCATAACTATCAAAAAGACATCCTGGAATAACAATATTTTGCTGCCTCTCCATGACAGTAGTTTTTTTTCTCTTGCCAATCTTAGTATCTATTCTTTAACTGTAAAATGCAGAAAATAAGCAGGGATTGGTCTGGGTCATTGGTCAGACTATGGCTTGGGACCCAGGGCTAGGTGGCACCTTTCTATTTCTAACGCCCATGGCCACTGGTAGTCCAATATCTTCGGTAGTAATTTTTGCAGAAAGTCATTCATGTTGCCCCCTTCTGCCCCCTCTGGCACCCCTAAAATTCTCAAATTATTCCTCCTGCTACTGTTTTCTAAATCATCTATTTTTTCTAATAGATGGTAAATCTGTTTGTCTTGAGAATGGATTTGATTTTCTAAACCTGCAATAGTATCTTTAAAGATGCCAATTTGGTTTTTGAAATAGTCTAAATGCTTAAAGACTATGGCCCAGATATTCAAACTGCGCCCAAAAAGTGTGCAATAGCAGGAGCAAGCACAAGTCTATTGCACCCATGCGCAAGAGATGCGATATTGAAAAATGCAGCAGGCCAAATTGCACCTACAGCCGACGACTGACTATCGCACCACCTGCGCCATAGCGCAACTAGGGAGGGGAAGCTGAGCAGATCTGATGCGCCATAGCGCAACAAGGGATGTTCAGCTGAGCAGTCCAGAGGTGCCATAGTGCAACCAGTGAGCCCCCCAGCTGCAGAGCAATGTAACTGCACAACCAGGGAGGTAGGGGCCCACAACCCATGCCACAGATGGGCACAGGAACACACAGCAGAACAGACATCGTCCCCCCACACCCCAAGCATAGCACAACTGGGGGAAGGCTGGAATAACCACTGGCACATGGAGACAAGCAAACAACCCATGGCCGGGCCATGGTGCCCCATCCCACCTACTGGTAAGCTGTATCTGGCACACAAGGAGGGCAGACCACCCCGTGCCACACCATCCCCCCAGTGCAGAGCACACCCTGCACCATGACCCCCAGACACCCCCTATGAGCGGTGACCACCACTGCAGGAAACCCCATGCATGCCACCACCCCCACTGTGACAATGCAACCCTGTGCACCACAGAACCATGCAAGGCAGCCCCACCATGAGCACCCATCAGTGGGTGGCAGCACACGGCAATGCAACAATGGCAGACATGTTGCCACCATGCACAGTCCCCCCGAGGTACTGCTGAGAGACTGACCATGCGTCAGCACAAGAGGTACCCCACACAGGACAGGGCATGCCCTGACACCACCACCAGTGGTACAGCACCCTGCACAGTATTCCAGTGACACACCCTGACCCACCACTGGCCACAACAGCCAGCACAGACACCCACAGTGGTGCGTGGAAGCATGTACCACACTGGATGCCACACAGTGTATGGACAGACACCCACCCATACCAAAGGGCACAACAACACAGGGATTCAGTGGTGGGGCCACCAAGCCCCCATTGTGGGCCCATGTAAGCTGTGTACACACAACCCACAGTCCTCCATGACACTGGAGTGCCAGCCACCCTGCGCAGGCACTGTGGACCTGTACAGCACCAGCAGTCACCCGGAGCACAAGTCACAGACAGTGGGGCACATCCCCTGCAACACACACAAGGCACAGCATGGAGGTGGGACAACGACTGTGGTGCCAACAGTGCCACCCGAGCCAGGCATGCACCACACCAGTGACAGGGGCAACCTAGCAAAGTGATGGGTATAGTGGCTACCCTGCAGGGACTGCCACCACTGACATGCCAGCGGACCATGCAGGTCACAGACATGCATGTGTGTCAGCTGCACAGGCCATGGACGGGCCGATGGGTACACCATGGACACAGAGCATGCACCATGGACCACTGCACACAGTCATCCAGTGCACAGGGCACAACACACACACCACAGACATTGACTGATAGCTACCCCCACACCATAGTCACCTCCACACGGACACACATACATACCCATGAATGCACCACCCCAACGCCATGCACACCACTGCAGCTGAGCACCTATAGTCCACTGCAAATCAGAGACCACCACAATATTCATATCAAAATCAGATGTATTGAAAAAATATAATAGTCAACTATTTACAAGAATACAAAAACTATATACAAGGTTGGGGGGCCACAGACAAGGTGGGGGTGGGTAGGGGCAGGGGTGGACAAATGGGAAGGGATAGGAGGGGTGTGAGTGTGGGTCCAGGGAGGTAGGGGAAATCAGGGACTGAAGGATCCCTAGCGGGAGCTCCGTTCTGTGCTTTGTGACCTCCGGCCTCTGTGCCTCCTCAGTACTCCGGTCGTATCCAATCTCCAGAGGATTTCCAGGGATTCCTGGGCCAGCTGTAGAATCTCCTGCACAGCGTCTCTTATGTCCCTTAGATGGCGGATACCTAGGACAAGGGAGCACAGTCAATAGGTGTGAATGCACAACCCCATATAGCCCTCCCACTGTGCATGGCATATGGCCATGGGACATACCACTGTGATGGTGTGTGACCACCTGCAGTGATCATGTCCACAGGACCTGCCCACCCAGGTGCATACAGCCATGCAGAATGCTGCACACACCCACCGGCCAAGTCACGCACAGCACCACCATGGCCGTTTAGTGACATGGCTATGTGGTGCAAAGGCAGTGGCACAGCCATGCACCTGGTGCATGCATGGACTACCATTGACGCACTCCCAGAAATGCATTGCCACTGGACAGTGTTGACTGTAACAAGTTGCGTGCATGGCAGTGGTGTCGATGAATGGTGGCCATTCCCCACTGCCCACCCTGTCACACAGCATGCAATAGTAATCATGGATGTATGGCACTCACCCTCATCGGGCCGGTAAGGTAGGTGGTGATGTCCCTCGTCCCGCCTGGCTGCACTGTCCTCCCCCCTCCACCGCTGTTCCCGCAACCTCCGGTGTTCATCTGGGCCTGTGAGGAAAACAAGGAGAGAAGAACATCAGTACAATCCTGAAGCAAAGTCCTCCTGCCCCAAGGTGTGTGCCCCCCCACTCAGCCAGACCCACCCACCCCACAGCCTGTGAACACCGCCACAGCCAACCCCAGATGGTCCCTCCCCTATGTGCTGGACACATACAACACTGTGACCCATATGGACGATAAAAGTGTGTTGATGGAACCCCTACCTGGATGTGGCACCGTGCCCCTCCTGGCATGTGACTGCAGTCATGCTAGTAGCACCGGCTCCCTCCTCCGCAGGTCCCCATAGCGGTGCCTGCACTGCTCTGTGCTCCTCCCCCATCCAGTGGCCTCCTCCAGGGCAGTGGCCACTTCCTGCCACACCTGGGTCCTGGCCTGTCCAGGGGAGCTTCCCCGAAGAGAGGCCCATGGAGTGGCTCAACAATTGCCACCAGATTGGCTAGCTCAATTGCTATCCACTGCGCTGCCCGTCTGCGTGCCATCCTTGCAGCTATAGTAGGCAATATGGCACTCTGCAGCGCAGCTCCCCATGTGCAGATGCTGCGCAGTACAGTGCTGCCATTCCCTATCGAGCTGTTACCGAACAGCGCGATAGAGGTGCACCCATGCCAGACGCATGGTGCCTAGGGGGCAAAGGTTGGGCACAGGGTCAAGGGTCTCTGGTGCATGGCCATGCACAGCGCCATTGGAAGACAATGCATGTAGCACGATTGGCTGCCTGTGTGCCAGCGCCATAGTGGACTACTGAGCAGTTGGGCCATTGCGCCTATGATGGCCCAGTGCCACAGCAGCATGTAGTGACCATCGCTATAGCGCCACTGGCACAATGGTGGCCTTGCCCTCCATTACCTACCATGCACAGCACGTCATCAGCACGGCAGATGCCTGTGTCAGCAACCAGGGCATGTGCAGTGAGGTATACTACGCATGTCACAGAACTGCACCATTGGCTCAGCACGTTCAACACAATTGCTCAAAGCACAACAGCGCAATATTCAGCCGTCATATGCAAATCATCTAATCAGCCATTCAATGGCGCAGCACTGCAATTTGCATCTACTTAAAGTTGCTCCTCACCTCATTTGCATGGGTTGCACTATAAAAGTGCGACAATGTGCTGCAGTGGCCATAGTCGGTTACTGCAGTTTATTGGTGAGTTGCATGCTGTTTGGGAGTGTGGACTGTGGATTCAGGGACACACATGCAACTGCGGGTAACAACTGCCATTCTTACAGGCTACATAATGACTGAGCAGGTTGTTGGAGAGGAGGAAAACAGTGGTGGTAGGAGAAGGAGTCTGAACTTTACAAAGGCAGAAACAGAGGTCCTGTTTGAGGTCTACCTGGATCAGGAGCCACTTCTCAGTGGACGGCGGGGAACACCTCAAGCCCATGCTGCTGCATGGGAGGAGGTGGCACGTGCTGTGAACCTGCATGGCAGCCACCAGCACTCCATGCAGGAGTGTAAGAAAAAGATGGGCACGGACAGGAGGAGGGTAAAGGAGAAGGTGGCTGCCATCAGGGCAGCATGTGCTGCAACAGGTGGTGGACAGCCGGAGGTGGTACAGCTGACCCCACAGGAGGAGAGGCTTGCTGGAAGCATGCAGCGCAGTGCCATTGAGGGTGTTCTGGGTGGTGGCTTCCAGACGGGTGGTGGCCCATCACTGCATGGTAAGTCATGGTCTGTCTATGGGGGGGGCAGGGTAGTTCACACGCACTAACGCGACTTTGCTTTCCCTTACAGATCCTGAGAGTCTGCATGGGTCAGCGGTGGTGGGTCTGTCCACTGCGGACAGTCAGCTGGAGTTGGAGGAGGGACCATCCAACTCCACAGGTATATGTGGATCATTGTGACAGTGGGGCCACCTGGCTGTCCACACTGATGTCATTGTAACAGGTGCGGAGGAAGCCCTGCCTGTGTCCCAGCGTGCTGGCATCCATGGATGCCAGCATGCTGTGGCTGTGGCTGTGGCCTGTGCAGAGTCCGTCACCAGTGATGATGACATGACTGTCATGGGCAGTGACACGTGTGTGCCATGGGATGGCCACACAGCAGGGCAATTCATGTCCATGACTGTGGGTGGTGCTGCGTTGGAGCCTGTGTGTCAGCACAGTCCCAGACTGTGCCTGTCAGCACCAGTGGGGCAGCACTGGTGTCTGTTCAGAACAGTGGGACTGTTGCGGCCACTGCGGTGGCACCACTGAGCCCTGGGGAGCGGCAGCCAGAGGGGCAGCATCAGCAGTCACCCAATGGGCTTGGGGGTACAGGGTTCAGCGGTGGCATCTGTGCACCACCTGTGGACATGCCCAGACCTGGTCCTGGTGTGCAGCACCCACCCTCAAGGGGTGCTGAACATCGGGGCCTTGCACACCCTGAGGGACAGGATGCCGAGGAGGCTGATGACCTCTTGGACGAGCACACCTGCCTACTGTGAGCATCAGTCCAGCAGCAGATGTGGCTTGCGATGTCCATGGATGCACTGCATGTGGCTCTGGAGTGGGCAGAGGAGCGTCGCAACAGGGACACCGCACTGATCCTGGCAGGGATGGTTTGCGGGAGGATGTGACCACTGCCATTGACAGGCATGCACAGGCATTTATTGCTGTCATGGCCACAGTGGGCACACAGTCAGGTGCCCATGCATCGAGGACACCACGCAGTGCACTATCCACCCCCCATTCCCGGCATCGTGCGACTACCACCCTGTCGATGCCGGGTTCAGCTGTGGGCATCCCGAGCACTCCTGGTGCAGGCATGTTTGGTGTGCTACAGACCCCTGCGTGAGCATGGTCATGTTCACGCAGTGGATCCCCTGGGGGACCATCGGTGCCACCCCATGAGGCCAGTGGTCAGCCTGCCAGTGCTGGCGGGTCTCAGCGGGGCCGCCCACGCATCTGTGGTGGCTGTGGCACTGTGTCGTGTGACTGACCTGTCTCCCAGTGTGGCTACTGTCTGGTGCTGCCCTGTGTGCATTGTGTGTTTCAGTGGGAAGTGCACGGGTGGGTACCCGGCCCTGCACGCGGACACACAGTCCACCTGCACACCCTCCCAGCTGCTGTCCGCAGTTGCGTGTGCATGCTGATGCCTGCATTGTGCTTTACACCAATGTGCAATGGTGCTCAGCATCTGACACGCGCACATGGACAGGCAGTGGGCATGGTGGCCTGTGGACATGTGTATTGCTAGGGTGTGCATTCTGGGTCAGTGTGCCTCCTGTCCTCTGTGCATGTTTGTTGCATTGTGTGTGAGCTTGTGTGTGTCCTTTGGCATGGCATGTTAATCCTCACCCATCCCTGGTTGTGTGTGTGCTTCTGTGCCCTGCCACTTCCCTTGACAGCATGCACCCCTGGTGTGTGTCCATGTGTGTTTGTGGGTTGTGCCTTAGCCACTGGTGGTTGCGCATGGCCCCATGACTTACCTGGGTTGGCCGAAGTGCTCCTCCATGATGGTGTCCCGGTGCAGCTGTGCCAGCCGGAGCAGTCGGAGATCCCGTAGGCCAAGGGGGAGTTGCCCATCACCATCATCACCGGCATCCCCATCGTCCCCATCACTGTCCCCCTCTTCAACCTGCGGCTATCCCACAGTCATTGGCCATGTTGTGCAGGATGCAACAGGCCAGGAATAGCCCACAGGCTTTTGAGGGGCTGTACTGTAGAGCACCGCCAGAGGTGTCCAGGCAACGGAAATGTGCCTTCAGCATCCCAAACACCCGCTCGATGACATTACGAGTGGTGGTGTGTGCCTCATTGTAGCATTGCTGCGATGGGGTAGCGGGCCGCCGGTAGGGTGTAAGCAGCCAGGGACGGAGTGGGTATCCACTGTCACCTGTGTGTAGAGGGCGGAGGTTAGTTTGATGATCAGCATTGCCCTGCCCCAGGCCATGTAGTCCACTAGCCATACCACCTCTGGCCATGCCCCCCCGGCCCTATGATTGTCCATGTGGCTTGCATACTTACCCAGTAGGTGTCCAGTGGGGATGTCCCCACTCTCGAATCTGTGGCACAGTGCCGACTGGTGCCAGATGAAAGAATCGTGTGCTCCCCACAGGGTGCGTGGCACAGACATTGATGATGCGCCCCCTGGCATCACACACCACCTGGCAGTTGATGCTGGCATAGCCCTTGCGATTTATGTGGCGCGGCCCTTCGGGGCCAGGTGGTGTGCGATGGCCACATGGGTGCAGCTATTGCCCTAGCATGCCAGGTACATGCTTCCCCTGTGCAACTCCTGTATGTTTGCTGTGCGCCCGCCAGTGTTGGGGAAATGGATGTACTCCGCAGCATGTGGCAGCAGTGCGCGGAGGAATTGGGTGAGGTGGCGTAACATGGCCGACTGGGTTATGCCTGTGGTGCCCCCAGTTGGTCTCTGGAAGGTACCCATGGTGAGCAAGCACATGCAGGCTGTTACCTTAGTCTCCACTGACAGGGCATGGCTCCGTCGTGTGGGTGCCTGCATCACATCACTGCACAGCTCACAGAGCTGCCTCAGAATTGCCCTATTCAGGCAGTACTGGCCCACAATCTCAGTATCAGTGTACAGCTCAAAGCTGGTGCAGGCTCGGTACTGCCTGTTTGGGGCATACCGCCAGCGGGCCCTTCCACTGCCACGCCCCCCTGCTGCCCGCCTTCTCAGCCCCCTCATTACGGCCTCCATGTGGAAGGTGGCACTGGCCATGTCTGGCTTGTGTTCACCCCCACTGGCAGCTGTTGCTGTATTCCCCCCGCTGTCCTGGCTGCTACCTCCCCTGCACCGGGTACACCTGCCTGTGCTGGCCTCTGTGCTGTGTGGCTCCTCACACCTTCCCTGTGCCTGGCTGTTCAGACTGCCCTTTCCCTGGCCTGCCCTGTTTGTGCCTCCTGCCCTGTCTGTCTGCCTAATGCTTCTGACACATGTGGCTTCCTGTATGTTTTGTGCCTCTCCTTGCTCCTTTTTTATTTGCTCATTTTCACGCTGTATTTTAACTTCCGCTTGCTCCCCTATTGCGCATGGCGCAAGTCGTTGAATATCACTGCGCCATTTATGCATAGTTCCTCCCCCTTCTGCTGCGCATGCTTTCATTATCATTGCGCTGTTGCTCAGCATGATTTCGGGGGTGCAACTGCCTCCTGCTGAACATCGCAGAATGGCGCAATTTCCGACTTGCGCAGGCACAACCCTATTGCGCATGGCTCAACTCTTTTGAATATCTGGGCCTATGAGTGATTCCTGTTTAAGATCTTTTACTGACCGCGACTGATAACATTTCTAATTTAATATCTTTTAACATTTCTTTTAGGGACTGTATATCATCTTTGTCTGCTGCTATCGATCGCTCTGAACTCAAGAGAACAAGCTGTTTCCCTCCCACTGACATCACGGTTGTCATCAAATTAGTTATCTAAATAAAACAGTTGTGAATTGCGCTTTTAGATTAAAACTCACTCAGGTTATTCCTCAATGTCTCCACTACTGAAACAATACAATTTTAATGCTCAGACCCTATTGAAAATAATAAAAAATAAATTAAAACACATCAAAACTGAGGAGTGACTCCTTCAGGCAGCCAACATCATCCGCGCAGGCACGCGCACCCACTTTTTGTTCGTTTGTTGCCGCTGGTTCTCTGCACCCCTCCCAATTCACAAAGTCTAAAAATTTTCCTACCTTAAAAAGATGGGCCCCCCACCACTCCCGACTTCTGTGCCCACTCTCACTACTGCAAATCCGGCTCCACTCTTGTCTTCAGTATGGACGTTTAATAGCTGCCTGGTATCGTGGCTCCCTATGGATTTAACACAAGGTGCACACCATCTGTAGTGAAATGGGATACGCTCCACCACTTCTAATTGCACATCTCACATGGGAATATAAAAAAAAGTTTCCATTTTAAGTGTGTAGTGCTAGCCAGTAGCCAGCAGGTGTGGTTAATTAACTGTGTCCCTCACTAACCTGACTCCAACTCCATTCCTGCTCCACATTTACATACAGTATCTTTTATTGTTTTGGTGTTTTTTTTTTGTTTTTTTTTTACAAAAATCAACCATGGTTCATTTCTCTGGTTAGACAGCGATCTGACAAACCACTCAGCTTCTGTTCACCTCTTATGCAGTTCATTTCCCTGATTGCGCTCCTGCTTCCATCTCCCAGTGTCCCAAAGGGAGGGTAGACAGCGGTCTCACAAAACCATTCTCACCCCAAAAAAACTCTGCTGTGGGGCATACAACTGGACTTTTTTTTAACTACTGGGTCTGCAGTAGGACAAAAGGATAAAATGCTAATGAAGGTGGAGGAACTATTTAATTACAAAACTTATTTAAAATTAATCTTTTTATCAAACCTTTTTGTGAGTACAGTGCCCATTTTCTAAGTGCAATAATATCCTCCAGGGTGGGCTTTATTGGGAAATACCAGAACTTCCAGTGACTATAAGACCCTCTGTCTGCAGATGTCAGGCCTCATTACACCCTTGGGTGATCTGGTATTTCCCAATAAAGCCCACCCTGTTGGATATTATTGCTTACTTGTACACACACTTGAGGTTTGGGATGTTACATAAACCTCAAGAGCGAAGCTCAAGGGGTTTATCTAATCCCACACTGTGGGAGTGTATAAAGAAAAAATTACCCACCGCAGTAATCTTCTTTCTTCCAAGGGGTCCTTTAGCATCAGTAACTATAGCAGTTTGCTGGCTAGGTGCAACTGCCTGGAGGTATGCCTTTAACAGAATTTTAATGAGCTAGGGCATTAGCCAATCAAAAGACAGGAGGGGAGTGTGTTAAGTGACAGCAGTCTGAAGGGCTTCAGAATTTTTTCAAAGATAATGGGCACATGCCTCAAAAAGTGAACTAACAGGATTCAAGAAACATGCAAATGTCTGAAACCTAAAAACAGATAACAACCTGAGCATGAAACTCATTAATAAAAACCCAAATTTGGTAATAAAACTGAGAACAGAGCCCTTCTCCTAACAAGTGAACTGAGGAGGAAGGGTGGGAGCTTACTGACGCTAAAGGACACCTTGAAAGAAAGAAGATTACTACGGTGAGTAATTTTTTCTTCTTACCACAGGAGTCCTTTAGCATCAGTAACTATAGCAGACTACTGAGCAGTACCAAGTGGGAGGTGGTCAGAGAACCTACTTAGGAAAGAGGCTCTGCAGAACCGCCCTGCCAAATTGGGTGTTACATCTGGACTGCACATCTAAACCGTAGTGCTTAACAAAAGCATGCACAGATTTCCAGGTAGCTGCTTTGCAGACATCCAGAAGGGGTATGTCCCTTGCTGCTGAAACAGAGGCTGCAGTGTCCCTGGTGGAGTGGGCCCTGATCCCACAGGAGGTTGATGATCAGCTTTTTCATAGCAGAATCTAATACAAGAGACCAACCAGTGGGAAATAGTTCTCTTGGTAGCTGGTCTTCCGCTGCCTACATCCCTGTAGGTGAGGAACAACTGAGTGGAAGAGCCTCTGGACTGCCTAGTATGCTCTAGGTGGTAAAGAAGAGCTCTTTTGACATCCAAACGGTGAAGCTTTTGCTCACCAGGAGTGGATTTCTCAGTAAAGAAGACAGGTAGAGTAATGGATTGGTTTAAGGGGAACTCTGAAACCATCTTAGGCAGAAACTTCCTATTTGTCCTGAGCTCAGTTTTTGTTTATGCAGTAAGTAGTTTTTGGTGAATTTTCTTCACAGTGTTATTTATATGTTCCTTGTAGGTCCGGGGGGGATCAAGGGTAACCACTAGATATTTGAAGGAGGAGACCGTTTCAAGGGGGGGGGCAGCTGGCATAAGTACCATGAGGAAAGAGTTAGAATTTACAACCTTGGCCAGGAAAGGGGTAAGAAAGGAGTAGTACCCAACATAAGGGTGTTTGACTTCAGGAAGGCTGACTTTGAGAGGATAAGGAAAATAGTAAAGGAGTACATAGCCAAATGTTCTTCTAGTCTGGACACTAACCAGAGGTGGGAGCTCATAAAGATGGGGGTAGTGGAGGCAACGAAAACCTGCAGCAAGGCCCAGAGTAAGAAGGCTAGGGCAAAGAAACCTAGCTAGGTGACCAATGGAGTCATGGAAAAAATAAGGAAGAAAAGAGTCGCTTTTAGGAGGTACAAGAAAACAAGGAGGAGGGAGGACAGGGAGGAGTACCTGAAGGAAGTGAAGGAAGTGGCAAGGGCTGTAAGGGCAGCCAAGGCAGAAAAGGAGCGTAGGCTGGCTCAAAGCATTAAGGAGAGGAGAAGGAATTATTCAGGTACATCAGGGAGAAAAGGAGCAGTAAGGAAAATATAGTAAGAATTAAGAGGGAAGGGTGGAAGTGGGGGTGAAAAGGCAGAAGTGCTGAACGACTACTGCTCAGAATTTACTAAAGAAAAGGGGGTAGAGATACCCAAGGGGGGCTTGAAGGCAGGAAAAGAGGGAGGGGTGTGACAGACAGGGAAATCACACAGGACAGGTTGCTGGAGGGATTGAAGGCACTAAGGTGGACAAGGTGCCAGGGCCAGGTGGCATTCAACCCAGGGCACTGAAAGAACTGGCAGAGGTACTAGCAGGACCTTTGGCAGACATATTCAATGCCTCACTAGATTCAGAGTGTGTACCTCAAGACTGGAGAATGGCTCATGTGGTACCTCTCCATAAGAGTGGCCCCAAGGATGAACTGGGGAATTATAGACTAGTGAGCCTCACATCCATCGTGGGTAAGCTGATGGTGACAATCCTGATGGAGAGACTAGTGTCTCTTCAAGAAGACAATAGGCTACAGGAAAGCAGGCAGCATGAGTTTGTCACTTGCAGATCCTGCCAGACCAAGCTGGTGGAGCACTATGACTGGGTAACTAGACAACTGGACAAGAGCCATGCTGTGGATGTCCTGTACCTGGACTTCAGTAAGGCATTTGACTCGGTGCCGCATGGGAGACTAGGAAGTAAGCTACAGGAGTGGGAGCAAAGATGGTGGGCTTGGTAGTGAACTGGCTACAAGGAAGGCAGCAGAGAGAGGTGGTGAGTGGGGAGCTATCATCCCCAAGGGCAGCGATGAGTGGAGTTTTGGAGGGCTCAGTGTTGGGACCAGTTCTGTTTGGGATATTCATTGCAGACATTCTGGAGGGCATCAAGAGCAAAATCAGTTTGTTTGCTGATGACACCAAGATGGGAGCAGTGGTGGATGACCTAGGGGGTTGGCAAGGGCTTCAGGAGGATCTGTCAAAGCTGGAGTCATGGTCAGACACCTGGCAGCTGGGGTTCAATGCCAAAATATGCAAGGTGCTGCATTTTGGGGCCAAAAAGCTGAAGAGGAGCTACCAACTGGGGGGTGAGCAGTTAGCTGTGACTGAGGAGAAGAAGGATCTGGGGTGCTCATTACAGCGGCAATGAACAACTCAGCACAATGTAGGAAGGTGACTGCAAAGGCCAACAGGATGCTGGGTTGTATTGCTAAGGGTATATCCTCATGGAGGGTGGAGATGATTCTGCCATTGTATAGATTGCTGGTTAGACCACATCTGGAATTCTGCATGCAATTCTGGCACCCATACCTAAAGAGGGATATCAAGTTACTGGAGGGGGGTGCAATGCAGGACAACAAAGATGATCAATGGTCTAGGGGACTCGCCATATGAAAATAGGCTGAGGGAATTGAACATGTACTCACCGGAAGAGAGGAGGGAAAGGGGAGATATGATTGAAACCTTCAAATACATGAAAGGGATATACAAGTCTTGTATGGAGGGGCTTTTCAAACTAAGGGAGGGAAGGGACACCCAAGGCCATGATATGAGACTGGAGGGGGGAAAATCAAAACTGCCATCATAGAGGCAACAAGCCTTTGTGTGAAACAGATAAAGAAATCAAAGCGGAGTAAAAAACCACTGTGGTTCTCAAAAGAGGTGGCAGGGAAGGTTAAGGAGAAAAAGGCTGCATTCAAAAAGCATAAGGCATCACAGAAGAAGCACGACAGGGAACTGTATCAATTAAAGCAGAAAGAAGTGGGGAAGGCAGTCAGAACAGCAAAAGCCCAAACTGAGGAAACAATAGCCAATTCAGTTAAGAAGGGGGATAAAACCTTTTATAGGTACATTAGGGAGCATAGAAAGGTTAAGGGAGGAATAGTGAAGATTAATAAGGGAGAGGGGAGGTGGGCAGAGGGAGACAATGAAAAGGCAGAGATATTGAATGAATACTTTTGCTCAGTATTCACAAAAGAAGATGAGGAGGAGTTACCTAAACCAGACAATAGAAGCACTCTGGGTAGGGGGGTTGACACCAGTCCATTTACAGAAGAAAGAGTCCTGAAAGAACTCCTAAACTCAAGGTGGACAAAGCAATGGGGCCTGATGGGATTCACCCAGAATCCTAAAAGAACTAAGGGAGGACCTAGTGACACCACTGACCACACTTTTTAACAAATCATGGGAGGATGGGGTGGTACCCGAGGACTGGAGGAGGGCAGATGTGATTCCCCTTCACAAAAGTGGGAGCAAGGCAGAAGCAGGAAACTACAGACCTGTACGTTTGACCTCAGTGGTAGGGAAAATGATGGAATCACTTCTGAAAGACAGAATTGTTGAGTACCTAGAGGCCAGCGGGGCACAGGACCCAAAGCAGCATGGATTTACAGCAGGAAGGTCATGTCAGATGAATCTAATAGATTTCTTTGACTGGGTGACCAAAGTAATAGACCAGGAGGGGCTGTGGATAAGGCCTACCAGACTTTAGCAAGGCATTTGACACAGTCCTGCACAAGATTAATAATCAAGTTAGCCAGCCTGGGAGTGGGTCCCAGGGTGGTAGCCTGGGTTGCAAACTGGCTGCACAACTGGACACAGAAGGTAATAGTGAGTGGAACACATTCCAAGAAAGGGGGTCACTAGTGGAGTACCTCAGGGCTCAGTACTGGGTCCAGTCCTCTTTAACATCTTTATAGGTGACATTGCAGAGGGTCTGGAGGGAAAGATGCCTCTTTGCAGATGACACAATGATCTGTAACAGAGTTGATACACAAGGGGGGTAGAAAGGATGAGAAGGGACTTGGCAAGGTTGGAGGAATGATCAGACATATGGCAACTTAGATTCAATGCAAAGAAGGGCAAAGTAATGTACCTGGGAAACAAAAACCCAGGAGAAGAGTACACAATAGCAGGGGAGGTACTAACAACAGCAAAAATGGAACAGGACTTGGGGGTAGTCATATCAGATGATCTAAAGGTTAGTAAGCAATGTGACAAGTCAGTAAGGAGAGCCAGGGGGATACTGGGATGCATAGGAAGGGGCATCACAAGTAGAAAAAGGGAAGTGGTTATCCCTCTGTACAGACAGTTGGTGAGACCCCATCTGGAGTACTGTGTGCAGTTTTGGAGACCTCATCTACACAAGGACATAGACAGGATGGAAGCAGCCCAGAGGAGGTCAACTAAAATGGTGCAGGGTCTGCATCAGAAATCATATGAAGAGAGACTGAGAGAGCTTAATATGTATACCCTTGATGAAAGGAGGGACGGGGGGACATGATAGAAACATTCAAGTCACCTCAAGGAATCAACAAAGTCCAGGAGGGTAGCATCTTTCAGAAAAGAGATGTGTAAGAACAAGGGACACAATTTAAAGATAGAGGGGGGACGGCTCAGGGGTAATGTGAGGAAATCTTTTTTACAGAGAGAGTGGTGGATGCATAGAACTGCCTTCCTGGGGAGGTTGTTGGGGCTAAAACAGTGGGGGAATTCAAACATGCATGGGACAGACACAAGGCAATTGTAGTGGGGGGTGGCAGTAAATAGGCTGTTGGTTAACTAGAATCTGCAGCTTATTCAGTAGGTAGGGAAATGGGCAGACTGGGTGGGCCAAGTGGTCCTTATCTGCCATCAAAGTCTATGTAAGGTTCAGGAGGAAAATGAGACAACACTTTTTTACAGAGAGGGTGGTGACTGGGTGGAACACATTACTGGCAGAGGTGGTATCTAGTAGAACACTGGGGGCTTCAAGAGGGGATGGGGCTGCAGCTGGTGCAGAAAGCGGCTGCCATGCTGTTGACTGGCTCATCAAGAGCCAGTCACAGTACGCCTGTGCTCTGTGAACTGCACTGGCAGCCGGTGTGGTGGAGAATCACCTTCAAGGTCGTGTTGCTGATCTATAAGGCCCTGCATGAACATGGACCGCATTATTTGCAAGACCTCCTTTGTCCCTACTGCCCCCACCACCCACTCCGTTCTGTCGATGAGGGATTGCTGAAGGTTCCCAGGGTCTATTTGAAGACCTCGGGGAGCCAACCCTATGGAACTCTCTACCTCGTCAGGTGAGAGAGTGCCTGTCTACTGAGTCTTTTAAGTCCACATTGAAGACATACTTATTTGAGCTAGGATTCCCTGATATGATTTGATTTTAACATATATTTAGAATTTTATTATCATAGAATAGTTTTTATTATTTTCCTTTGGAATACATACATCAGGCATTGAGATATACACAATGAAGTGCATAATAGGCATCAACATAGCTTGCACATTACTTTCCTGTGTCTAACAGACAGTAACATTATCTGACACATTAGAATATGAAGGTATCAGGAAAAATCATCCTAAAGCAATGTACATATCTAGTATATAGTAGAATATTAATTCAGTAATACACTAATTTATCACTTTACACAGCTACATCAACATACATATTATAGAGTCAAACTTTTTAAAGCTGCCAAGTCTCTCAATTGCCTCAGAGGCCCTGCATTACATAGCATTCTCAAAAGGTGTAAAAGAGGAGGAAGGGGAAAAAGACAGTCGGAGATAACAGTTGATAGTAGGTTCCCACTATAGGAAAAAAAAAGAGGGATAAGGCAGGATTCCATCCTGCAGCCTAACCAGGTGGGGAAAATAAAGTCGTGTATGCTATTTAACTAGGAGGGTTACAAGGTGGGGGGAGGTCAACGTGGCATAGTGCTGAGTTGAGATAAGCTTCCCACTTGCTGTAATACCATGGTAATTGCCCTCTGTTGGCATAGGTGAGCCTTTCAAAGGTAGCCAGCCTAGCCATAGCCGAGTGCCACATGGAAATAGCAGGGAGAAGAGGGTTGCCGCCAGGTCATAAGCAGAAGCCGCTTAGCTTCCAAAATGGCCACTAGGATCCAGTTTTGCTGCTGCAAGCCAAATTGTTGTAGGGGGGAGCTGTCTCCTAACAATATCATGGGGCTGGAGAGGTCTATTGGCTGACCCAACACCACAGAGCAGTCCATTGTGATCGTGGACCAAAAGGGTACCAAGGCCGGGCATTGCCACAGCAAGTGCAGGATATTGGCTGGGGATTGCTTGCATCTCCAGCATTCTGCATGCTGTAGACTGCCCCACTTGTGTAGGGCCACAGGTGTATGATACCAGTAAAGGAGGATTTTAAGCTGTATCAGTTGGCTCTTCGTGTCCTTATAGATGGAGTGGGCCAGTTGCAGGCAGCGTGGCCAGGTCTCTGGCGTAATAGGGCAACCTGTATCAGTAGCCCATGCTTTTTGACAGGCATCCGTGTGGTCTGGTTGTGCATCCTGCCATGTGGTGTAGAACATCCCAGCCAGCCCATGAAAGGAGGGTTTTAGATGTATAGTAGATAACCAGTGCCATTTTGGATCAGTCATGCGAGACCAGTTACAGGACTGCACTGCATTGCAGAGCTGCAGAAATTTCCAGAAATCCTGAGGTTGGAGGGAATAGAGGGTTTGAAGCTGTTCAAATGACATAAGTGTAGTGGAGTTGGATAAGTAGAGGTCCTGAACAGTGTGTATCCCCTTCCTGTCCCACGATGTCCAGTTAAAGGGTTTATTGTCCATTGTCAACAGCCGATTATGCCATAGGCTAAGGTACCGGAACAGGAATGAGCATGTTCTGTTCTCAGTTTTGGCTGCCGTCATGAGTCGTAACCAAGCCTTCCTGGTATCGGCCATGAACGGTGTAAGCCTGTGCAAGGGTATGGCAGCCTTGGTCAAGAGAGGGCCAAGGGGGGGACTCTTGTACAAGTTGGGCCTCTAACTGTACCCAGGGTGGGCGGGGGGAAGTTGTAGGGATAAACCATTTAACAACCTGGGCAGCGAGGAAGGACCAATGGTATCCTTGCAACCATGAGAGTCCAAGACCACCTCGGGACCAGTGAGCTGTCAGTTTGTGAATGCTCCAGTGTGTTTTTTTCCATCCCATAAAAAGTACGAGATTAATCTGTCCAGGGGTCGGAAAACCTTTTCTGACAGGACTAGTGGTAAGTTGTTGAGTAAATATGCTACCTTGGGTAACAGCAGCATACGTAGTGCAGCAACTTTCCCTTGGGAGGGAGAGGTTTAGTCGGTGCCAGTGAGACACTTCGGCTGTCAGGTGAGCTAGGAGAAGAGAAACGTTCATGGACTCAATCTGCCTCTAGTCAAAAGGGATATGGATACTCAGGTAAGAGAGATTGTTAGGCGCCCAGGATAGCGGCAGACCCTGTAGACAGTTTTTAGTGCACTCTGCATTCAAGGGAGTCACACTGGTCTTTTTCTCATTAATTTGAATACCTGAGAGTCGGGCAAATGCCTGCAGGATCCCTAGAACTGGACCTAGGGCTTCACGAGGATGGGTCAGTGTAATAAGCAGGTCATCCACATAGGAGGCCATCAGGTATGACTGTTCACCCACTTGAATGCCCTGAATATTCTTAGTGGCCTGTAGCTTCTGGGTAAGGGGATCCAGGGCAACCAGAAATAGCAGGGGAGAAAGTGGGCAGCCTTGTCTTGTACCACACTGCAGTAAGAAGGGTGAGGAGACATCTTTATTGGTGAGGATTCTGGCCATGGGTTCATTGTACAGTACATGGATCTACTGCTGAAAATAAGGGCCAAAGCCGTAGAGACAAAGGATCTCATGTAGATAGGGCCATTCAATGGAATCAAAGGCTTTGGAGAAATCCACTGCCATAGCTGCCATAGGGATGGATGAGTGAATAGCCAGCCATTTGAGGTTAAGGACCAGATGGATGTTGTCCGCTGTAGCTCTGCCTTTAGTAAACCCGGCTTGGGAGGGGTGTATTATGGATGATATAATGTCCATTAGTCGGCTGGCTAGCAGCTTTGCTGCGATCTTATTATCTACAGAGATAAGGGATATGGGACGGAAGTTTGCACAATTTAATTCTTCATCAGATTTTTTGGGAATAAGAGTGATAACAGTCTCCCGCACTGTTGGGAGTAGGATACCTGTCATGTGGGCCTCTTGGAGAGCAGACAGTAGTGGAGTACTGATCTCAAATTTCAGAAGTTGATATAGCACTGTGGTTATACCATCCGGCCCCGGGGACTTCCCTTTGGCAAAATTAAGACAATGCCAGCTGAAGCTCTGGCTCCGTAAATGGTTTGTCTAATGCAGCCTTCATTGGTTCAGTGAGTTGAGGGATATCAGCTGAGGAGCAGAATTCCCTCATACTATCCCTTAGTTGGTTTGGGTCTAAGGAAATCTGGGATTGATATAACTGTTGGTAAAAGTGTTTCATGCAGTTGTTAATCTGTTTAGGGTTTGTGACCACTAACGGCATGTATTCGAGATGTATTCGAGATGCGACCTGTTGTTTTTTTAGCTGGAAGGCAAGAAGCTTCCATCCATTATCCCCAGATTCCCAATAGGCATGCTTGGCCTGGGCCATGAGCCATTCTGTTCATTGGTAGAGCAGAGTGTTGATGCGATACTTCAAGCCTACTATCTTCCGAAGATTCAACACATCTATATATGCCGCTGAGGTGGTCTTGCACTTGTCCTCTAATACTGACAATTCAGACTGCAGGCGTTTAAGGTCAGCCCACCTTGCCTTGTTTCTGTGAGCCACAAACGCAATAATGCGTCCTCTCAGGATGGCTTTAAAGGCTTCCCAGATCATTGCAGCGGAGGTGTCTGCTGCTTTATTCTTGTTGAAGTAGTCTTGGGCCACACTTTTGACCATGGCTTGGAATGAGGGCTCTTTGATCAGCATGGGGATGCATCGCCACCTAGTGCCTGAGCCACATTGCCCCATGGGGTGTATGTACATGAAACTGGGGCATGGTCAGAGATAAGGATATTGTCTATGTTAGAGGAGGTAACATCCTGTGCTGCAGCCGGGTTTGCTATCCAGAAGTCTATACGACTATAGGTGGCAAGCACTGGTGAGAAAAAGTAGTAGTCCCTCCCCGTGGGGTGATCCCGCCGCCATATATCAGTCATTCCCCATTCCTCCATGATCCCTTGCAGATTGAGTGTTGCTCTAGGATGAGTTTGTGGGGTGGGTTTTGATTTATCCAGAAAAATATCTGGAGCTAGGTTGAAATCTCCACCTATCATAATGGCGACATTAAAGTACCCTGTAGAGAGAGAGATTCCACAGCTTGGTTAAGATCCAAGAAGAGTTCAGGTGAGTCTGCATTTGGCCCATAAACATTGGGCAATATCACCTGACCCCCAGGCTTTGAGAATCTGACCACAACCCAGTGGCCTTGGCCATCGGCTATAACCTTTTCTGCTTTCCATGGGCACGTTTTCCGGATTAGAATGGCTACTCCTTTTGATTTACTTGCTGCAGAGCTAGCTATTACTGTCTCTACCCATGACTTCTTAAGCCACAATACAGTTCTTGCAGTGAGGTGTGTCTCTTGAATGAGAGCTATATCTCCCTGCAAGGAGTGTAAGTGCCTGAGAACCACTGAACGTTTAGTTGGGTGGTTCAACCCTTTAACATTCCATGATACTAATTTGATTCCCGCCCTGGAGTGCTGCATTTCTATAGCTGAGCTATCAGGAATATATAGGTACTCACCTGAGTACTCCACCAAGGGTGAATGCAAGGAGAGAGGTTACCTGAGAGAAACAGGATAGGTCAGGTGACAGGGAAGATGAGAAAGAGTTCATCTGAGACAGTATCAGCACACTAATCCTGACAATAGAAGAAATCTGGTGAGTACAATGCTCCAGCAAGCAATTTAAGCAAAGCAGTTAGTTATGAAGTTATTCAAGAGGTTCAACAAGAATGTCCACAAACAAGGTGGAAACAAGATATTCGTTAAAGCAGTAACCTTGAATTAATAAAGTCAAAAACAGTTTTGTATAAGCAACAAGTTAAAGGTATTTAGGTGTGAGCACAAAAGTGTAGCTCTTCCACTTGTCTAAAGGGAGGACCACACAGCCGTGCTAGTCAAATACCTGAGAGGGAGGGTGTAGGAGCTCGTCCGATGAGTGCTACAGGGCTGCCTCCCCAGCTGTGGCAGAGTACTTATAATCTGACTTCCCCACCTATAGTGCTTAGCAGGTGGGACGCTCAGGGTGAGGAGCAGTGGGTGAGGGAGGAGGGGCGGAGGGGAGGGAGGGAGGAGGGTACATTAGATAAAGTACATGCTGTAGTAGTTCAGTTAGGTAATATTCAATATATGCTGGTGGGGTAAATGCTGAAGTGGCCCTCTGCATGACCTTGCAGGTTGTATAAGCCGGGGGGGGCTGAATTAAGGACAAGTAGGAGGTCATCAGCTATGCCCGGTCTCCTTGTAGCTGGTATGCCAGTACAGTTGGAGAGTTTACATCCATGCGACTATCACCAGATATATTGAGTCCTCCAATCCCCCTAGATCATGAACTACAGAGTTCTTGTTAATCCCTAAAGGTCACATCATGGTACTTCAGCCCTCCAGATCCCACTTATATTGCCCCAGATATCAATATTCACTAGCCAGACAATTGATAAAGAAATCAAGGAGAACACCTATAGCATTCAGTCAGGTGGGGTGACTTCTTTCCTCTGAACCAAGTCGGCCACATGCAAATCCTTAGAGAGGGCTTCTGAAAATGATAAGAGTCCTGGTTTGACTGGGAACCCCTCCAGATCCGAGTGTTCATCTGTTCCATAAGGAAATTCAGCCCAGGAATCGACAGCTTCCATTATGAGGTCATCTGAGATGTCGGTGCTTTCTGCTTGGCTGGGGTAGGAGAGTTCATCTTTGGCGTGTTTAGCAGGTGGGGCTGCCTCTGGGCCATCACAGGCAAAGTTATGGTCACCCTGCGACCGATGTCGTATCCTAGTTGTCAGGCCTGGGCTCCGCTGAGGCCTAGGAGGAGGAGAGCTGGACTTTGGAGTTTGCTGACCTTCAGGGGTGCTGCCAGCCCAGTTTGTAGAGTGAGAGGGCCTGGGGGACAGAATTGTTTGCAGGACCGTCCGAGTAGTAAAGTGGTCCCTCTCAGAGCTGTTGCCAGCAAGTTGGTTCCTCCTGTCCTGAGTTGAGTGGCCTGAGTTCCAAAGCCTTCTGGGAGTTGAAGTTTTCAGAGGGAGTCTAGGCCAATGCTGGGAGATCCACCTGTCTACTTCAGATGGCATCTCAGCTGTTATTACTTTCCCTTCCTTGGAGACAAACAGGTAGGATAGCTGATGAAACCCATATTTTAACCCATGTTGCGCCAGTATCTTTTTAATAGGGATAAAGGTCTTCCTATGAGCTGCTACCTCCACATAGAAGTCCCTGAAGAAAGATGCTTTTTCCCTTCACCATTTGATGTCACCTATGTCCCGAGCAGCTCTCATTACCATCTCATTTGTAGAATATTTAAGCAAGTAAGCGATTATGGGGCGTGGAGTTGTGTTTCTAGATCGGGGACCACCAGGGATTCTGTGTGCTCTTTCTACTTCAATTGGCCCGTGCCATCTCTCTCCCAGCATTCTAGGTATTTCTTCATTGAGGAACCGTTCAGTGTTAGATCCTTCTGAGCCTTCAGAGATACCTAGTATTCTAATGTTGTTGCACCTGCTTCAGTTTTCCTGATCCTCAGCCCGTTGTCAGAGCGTGGTGAGTTTGTGGTCGTGTTCTTGCAGGCGCTGTAGGATTTTGGCCTGGCAGTGCTCCAGTTCATCCCTCTTCTGCTCTACCATGCTCATTTTGTCATTGAGGACCTCACTTGCTAACTGTGCCCACTAAGGTTGAGGAGATAGAATCCACTCTGGATAGCAGCGTTTCTAAAAGCGTTGTTATATGCTGTAAGGAGCTGCCCACATTGGGCATTCTAGAATGTGGATCTGGAGTCATATTGGACGAGCCTTCTGTGGCTTGTTTGAGAGAGGCCATGTGATAAGCTAAAATGGATCTGCTCTGTATTCCGGGCACAAAGGTCCAATATTCGGTGTCCGCACTGCTGTTAAATATCACCAGAGGCACAGGGAGGTTGTCCGCTAGCTGCATTGCAGTTACCGAGCTAGATCACGACGCAATCCAGAGCTGGAGGCCTACCCGGTTCTCGGTTGGGTCATGCAGGGACTGGCACCAGACAACAATATCCCGTATCCCAGATGCCATAATACCCACACCAATTGACTATTCAGTGGTTAGCAACAAGTACCCATGTTCTAGGGGATGAGTAGGGCCCTGGATGCTGGCATTAAAATGAGGATTAACCTAGCGGGGAAGGAGCTGTCTGTTCAGGCGTCCATCTTCTTTGGCGTCCAAGCCACGCCCCTAGTTTTTCTATTTAGAATTTTATGATTTGGGACTTTAATCTGAAGAGTTTTTAGCAATGTATTGAATAGGTGCTTTGATTTTGAAAAGCACCTTTTATAAATAAAGTTTGAGTTTTGACTTTGACTTTGACAGGGCAAGTGGAAGGGTCAAGGGAGAAGGGGCAAGGAAGGGAAGGGCAGCTGTAAAATGAGGGCTGCTAGCTGCACAACCAAGCAGACTTGGTAGACCTTAAGGGCTTTTTTGGCTGGCGATTTTTGTATGTTCATATGTTCGTAATGATTCACGTTTTTTTGATAGTCACCACTCACGATTTTTAAAAAGCTCTTCTGCTGAAGTTTCCTGTTGACTGAACATGCTCAATTCAACAAAGAAATGTTCAGGTGATAATGAGGCATGTGGTTCATCCAGTCTCCCCAATCCTATGTGTGTAGAGACACTTATATAAGTAGTTAGCACACCTTCCTGACTTGAAAAACATTTTATTCAAGCAGATCTCTCCCCATTTGTCTACACTTCCAAATATAATGCTATCTGTACCAAGAGCTGAATTAGCCCTCCTACAACTGACTGTGAAATAAAAACAAGCATTTGTCAATGCCAAATGTTGTCTTGCTGGCATTGGCATTGATATTGCAGAAGTTAGAGAAATGCATAATAGGAATGGCAGTGAAGTATTGAACTGATGCCAACCCCACCCTGTAGAGACTGACAGGCACTGGGGTGTGCCTTTAGGTCTGTGGCCATAACACTCATGCCATTTCACCTCACCTATCCTGCAGACACTGACACATGTCACAGTGTCCCTTGGGGTCTTCGAGCCTTATGCTCACCCCATGCCATAAGGAAATACGCTGAGATGGGTGCACTATAGGAGAATAGGGTGAACTTTGGGGCCAAAGAGTCCAAGGCACATTTCGATGCCTGTCAGTGGTGTAGGCTGGGGTGGAATGGTGTGAGCATTACAGCCAAAATCCCAAGTCACACCCCTGATGCCTGTCAGTCTCTACAGGGTAGGGCGTTACAGTTGGAAACCCTAATGCAACTGGCATCTGGACCCTGATTCCTTCTCCTGACACCCTCCTGAACCAGCACATTCTGTAAATATTGCCTGGCATTTTGGGCCATCTTTTCTACCCATTCCAGACTACCCTGCGTCCTCTCCACCACACACCTCCTTCCCAGCTCTCCCTGGTCCCATTGAAGGGCATTCCCCTCAACCTCCTGAATCAGCCTTTTGTTTCACTAAATTCCCACCTGGCACCTTTGACCAGACCTCTCTGCAGGAACCTTTCTCCCACTATTTGCACCTACTCCTGCCCTGAGCACTAAATTGCCCAGGGCCCTCCCACCAATTTACTTGACCTTTGTCTTTGGCTTTTTAACTAACGACCCGCCTTTTTTTTCTACTGTATTTTAGACACAAGCCCAAACAAGGCTCTTCACTTCAGCTGCGTGGCCCTGGTGCTGCTACCTGCTGGTGGCAGGACCTCTGCATCTAGCCCGCCACCCCCTAACCAAGGAAAGCAGGTACATTTGGTCAGCTCCTAGCTCGGAACTGTCAGGCTTCAATCCCTGTAACTGGACTGGTTCCTGGGGACTGTGGTTGCTTCCCGATTAGATGCTGCAAATCCCCACTGAAAAAGGAAGCACACAAGGTGCCCTTTTCAAAACACAGCTCGGCCACTGCCTTCCTGTACTGCTCTCTGGACAATTTTTTCATGCACCCCCACCCCTCCTCTCTCCTTTATTAAGGACACTTCCCCAGTGATTCACGCCCTGAGGCCTCACACTAGTCAATTACTGCAACTGCTTAAAGGGCTCACCTTATGTAACTTCTAAAGGGGTAATCCTCTCTTGAGCTCACTTGTCTCTAAGCAATTCCCAATATTCTTCATGAAGTGTAATCAGTAGGATACCCTGCCTGTTGAAGATAAATCCTTAAGACATCTGTGCCGTCAGGCTGTTTTCATATATCTTTGCATACCATCAATCCCTGTCTCTTTTAGCTAGTCTAACACGGAACAGTGATCCTTGAGACTTCTAGAACCTAGCTAGTGAGTCTTGGTGCAACTCGCACCCTGTTAACACATTAGGCAATCATGGCAGTCCTCGTGTGGTTTCAATTACTTACCTGCTTATGTATGGGACCCCACGTGACAGACCATTCGAGCAGAATTGACCCAAACATAGAGTCATGCCTACCACTGCTAGACTACCCTTATATTAATACTATGTATAACTTATGCTGCCACCACATGACTCTGCAACCTTCTCGCTTTGTGGAATCTCCTCAAGGTTGGACGCTACCTTGTTACCAAATGTGGCCCCTCACCCCACCCACCCAAAACCTACACATCTTGGTGATATACTAGATGGACCATAGGCTACATGTCCTTAGGTCAGCACAGGAAACTTTGGATTCCAGACCCCGCACTCAAACTTATGCTAGATGCAGAAAGATTTGTGCTTTCAAACTACTCCTCG
The DNA here is from genome assembly GCA_016271365.2 of Neoceratodus forsteri. Classification (NCBI taxonomy): domain Eukaryota; kingdom Metazoa; phylum Chordata; order Ceratodontiformes; family Ceratodontidae; genus Neoceratodus; species Neoceratodus forsteri. The sequence continues at coordinate 195,852,565 of JADMNL010000022.1, read as the reverse complement.
CTCCCTAAGGAAAATTGTGTTCCTACTACTTTTGTGTTCAGGTAATGTTGAACTCAACCCTGGTCCCACAAAAGCTCTCTCATCTCCATCTGACCTTACAAGACTGAAAGGAGTCAGCTTTATGCACGCAAATGTTTGCAGTCTTTTAAAGAAATTTACATCAGTCCAAGCATGGATTACTCATACCGCACCAGACGTACTTGTGCTCTCTGAATCTTGACTTCGGGCATCCACCCCAGATAGAGAGGTTAACATCCCTAACTACCTCCTATTTAGAGCCAATAGGCAGACCAGGGGAGGCAGAGTAATCATCTACGTCAAAAACAAATTTTCAGTGTCCATCCTAGACTCTACCTCTATTGCAGGTGGATTGGAATGTTTGTCCCTTAAAGCTGAACTTTCCCCATCAATGGCTTTCCGTGTCATAGGCTGTTACAGACCACCAGCCATGGGCGCAGCTCCTATCCCATCTGTCATCTATTATGGGCTCTGTCCCCATTGAAACAATTATTCTAGGAGACCTTAATTATGATTGGTTGACTAAGGTCTTGTTACCCCTGAAGAAATTCTGTGACTCCCACAGGTTCACACAACTTATTACTAAGCCAACTCGCATTAACAAGAAAAACCAAATGAACAGCACCTTATTGGATGTCCTTCTCATAAGAAAACCATATTCCTTTTCCCATGCCTGAATTTTTTCAGCTGATGTTAGTGACCACTGCTTCATTGCTGGTATAAGAACTGACGTTAAACCCTCACCAACATCTAAATTTTCCACTAAAAGTTCCAGATGGAACTTCGATCCTCTCGCATACTTCAATGAATTAAAAAACTCTTTGCACTGGCAGAGTTTTTACCTTGCTAAATTGGTGTGTAATGCCTACACCATCTTCCATGAAATTATAACCAGTGCCCTAAATAACCATGCTCCTCTGGTAAAAGCACGTATAAAAGCTAGAACATGTCGTTGGTTCTCAGCAGACCTCAAGGCTGCCTTACTAAAAAGAGATCAACTCTGGAAAAAGGCTTTCAAATCACACACAGATGAAGACTGGTGTCTCTTCAGGACAACTAGAATGCCTGCACTAAGATGGTCAGAGGCCAAGGCCAATTTTACCGATCTGAGCTAGATTCTGCTCAAAATGCCCTACCAAGTTCTGGTCCACACTAAAAGAACTGACTGGTCATTCTCCAGGAAATGTGCTTCCCTCCAAAATTACCACTGACAATGCTATAATCAATGACAGAACCGAGATCCTGCAGGCCTTCAACAATCATTTTGCCACTGCAGGCCTAGCATTCAATAACGCATAGGTAAGCAGACTACACCCACAGATCAACACTTAGCTCCCGGAACCGAGTAACAATACCGTAACCTTCTCATTCTTACCCACCTCTGTAAAGGAAGTTGAAGATCTTCTCCTAAAATTGGACACTAAAAAAAGTGCTGGGGCTGACTTCTTCTACCGATATTACTTGAAAATTGCTTATCAAATCCTTGCCGTACCTATCTCTCACTTATTCAACCTGTCCCTATCGCAAGGTTCCCTCCCTCAGTTATGGAAAGTTGCTCACGTCATCCCCTGTTTAAATCAGGGGATCCCTGTGACCTAAATAACTATAGGCTGATCTCCCTCCTTCCCATACTCTCCAAGCTCCTAGAAAAAATTGTGGATACCCAGCTGAGATCTTTCATAGACAACTCGAACTTACTAAACCCTATGCAGTCAGGCTTCAGAGCAAAGCATAGTACCATTACAGCCCTGGAAAAAGTAACTAACGACTAGTAACAGGACTTAGACAACAAAAAATTAATCTGTGCAGCTTTTCTGGATCTCAGTAAGGCCTTCCACACCATCCACCACTGTTCACTCCTCTCCACTTTACAAACAATAGGCCTAGACCGAACCTCCTTGTGTTGGTTCCATGACTACCTCACTGGTAGGCAACAACAAATCAAGGCTGAAGGGAGCTTTCACTTAAACTGATAAAAGAGGTGTCCCTCAGGGGTCCATATTGGGACCATTACTGTTTGCTATCTATATCAACAGCCTGGGTATAGGCATTAAGGAAGCAAGCATTCACCTGTTTGCTGACGACATGGTGCTCTACATAAGCCGGAATCTCCTGAAGCTGCTTGTGGTGACCTGCAAACCGACTTTAACATCCTGCAGCACCAGCTCCTCAGTGAAAGACTACTACTTAACACCAAGAAAACCAAGGCAATGCTATTCTCACCAACTGGCCATGGGACATATTCTGCCGCTGCTGGTCCATTACCTTCTCTCTCCACCTTACTAGGTGAACATCTTGAATACGTAGCGAAATTCAAGTATTTGGGTGTCTGGATAGACAATAAACTCTCCTTTGTGGAACATACAGAAGAACTGCTGAAAAAGCTGAGGCAGAGACTTGGACTCTTCTTCAGAATAAATTGCCTCCTGACCGCAGACACCAAAAGACAGCTCATCCAATCCACGTTCCTCTCACTAATTGACTATGCTGACTTCATATATGGCCAGTGCCCAGCCTCACACCTTGCTAAATTGGACGTACTGTATCATAGAGCTCTGAGATTTATAACAAGCCTCCCCTTTTCCACCCACCACTGTTCACTGTATGCAGCTGTGGGTTGGCCCTTCCTTCAACACAGGCGGTATAGAAATGCAGACATCTTGACGCTCCAAGCCATCACCAACAAACTCCTGCAATACATTGCTGACTGTCTCCACTAAGCCTGATTGGGAATTATGTCTTGAGAAGTCACTGCTGGTTTCTCTGAAAGTACCTAAGGTGGGTACCGCTTTGGAAGAGCAGCCATAAGCTTTGTCCTGCCCACGCTTTGAAATAGGATACAGAAATCACTGAGACTTAGCTCACCTGTTAGTCTTGCTATGTTCAAGACCCTGTATGCCAAAACATTTGTGGAGCTCTGTAACTGTTTCCACCGTTCTTAGTTGTCCAGCTGATGTTTCCGCTCAATCTAAGTCCTTCCTGTTCAAACTAAGTGTTTCCTTACCAAGATTACGTCTCCCTCCCTCAGTCCATTCTGGTCCCAACGGTACTACCGGTTCACTTCAGTCCATTCCAGTCCCACTGGTACTACGTACTCACTGCAACACCCCCTCATTGACCACTCTTATGCCCCGATACCACCTGCTTAGTATCCCAGAATCTTTCTGCCAGAGTCCCTTCCTCCTACGTGGGTGCTTTTCCATATCCCAGGGACTCCTTTACAGGCTATGAACATGTTATTGATGGATAGGATTATAAAGGCATCTCTGTATATATTATTTACCTTTATTTCTACACTGTATATATTTTATTGTATACGTCTTGCTACTGTTGTTTTATGTATATTTTATTTGTAGTCTATTCTGTACCCTCGTCCTTGCAAACTGCAGGTCCACATTGTAAATGAGCTTGCTCAATGGTGATCGCCTGGGTAATTACTGGGTCTTATCCTGGGTGATAGAATGGAAGAAGGCACTATGGCCTATAGTACCATTCCCTGCAAAGCGGGCACACTTTAATTCATAAAGCAAATTAACTTATCTATTTCTCTTTTAAATTGTTCCAAGCTTTTACTATTTATAAAATAATCTGGCAGTGCATTCCACACTCTAGCTATTCTCTGTACAAAGGAATAATAGCTAGAATCCCTTTTTACTATCTCTATTTTTATTTGATACTTATGATTTCTTAAACCTTCTGGTTTGTCCACTATTTCTATCCCCAAATCTTCCATTAATTCTGGGTCTTTCATGATCTTAAATAATTGTAATAAGTCCCCCCTTTTTCTTCTGTCTTCCAATGTAAACATCTTTAACCTATCTAATCTTTCCTCATATCCTCTACCTTTTTCTGTTGATATCATCCTAGTATATGTTCTTTGGGCTTTTTACAATCTATTTTTTCACCTTTCATATATGGACTCCATACTGGTGATCCATAATCCAAATAGGGCCTTACATATGCCCTGCACAATGGTACAAGACATTGTTTAGTTCTATTTATGAAACTTTTTCTTATATTTTTTATCATATAACTCGTTCTCCTAATAACTTCTGACCTTTGTGCCTTAAATGTCATTCCGTTATCAACTATTATACAATGGCAATGAAATTTCCTGGACTCTGATTGGTCAGTGTGTGCCTCGGACAGTGATGATATTAAGCTATAACATCACTGTATTAAGTCCAGGCACACACTTATGACCGTATAACACAAATCATGCTTCCAGTCCTAGAGACACTGCTGCTGTGAAGCCTCATTAATCCATGACATAGCGCCGCCCCCATTTTCTTGGCTGTCACATTAACACAACCACCACAATTGTTCGCGAGAATTCAATAAACAAATTTCCTGCCAGCATTTCGGACCCGAAACCGCGGCTTGAGTAACCAGCGCTGACCGTCCGAGCAACTTCAAAACATTCCGCTCTGCCCTCGCTCTTCATCGCAAGTAAAACAACTCAAACCACATAAAACTACCAGCCTCCAGTCACATTCGCAGCTCTTAGTTGCTTACCGTGCTCCACAGCTACTTTCGAAGACATTCAAAGCGACTACCGGCTGTGTGAGCTGCATTTCAGCGTCCCTCGTCACATAAAATAACGTCAATGACAAGCGCTCACCACTGTTCACACAGCATCAGCCAAGCAACAGCGCCACCCAGTGGTACAAAAAATAGTTTCTTTTTTAAATGTACTTACCCACAGAAAAATCTAATAAAAATAAATAAAAACATACTTTTTTCTTCTTTTATTTTTTTAACACCACGATCCATTGTATAATAGCAATAAGGCACTCCAGGGATGTGTGTTATCATGTAATAACATCACTCCTTGGGTGGTGGAAGCACTCGGCTTCGCCTCGTGCTTCAACCCACCCCAGGAGTGACGTTATTACACGATAACACACACCCTGTCATGCCTTATTGCTTAATTATTCCACAGTCCTTTTCTTTGTTTGTCACTTCCATTTTATTTCCATTTAAATAATACACATGTTTTTGGTTATTTTTCCCCACATGCATAACTCTACACTTTTCCATACTTAAGGTCATTCTATTGTCTCTCGCCCATTTTTCTGTTTGTTTTAGATCCTTCTCCATTTGTTTAATTTCTTCCATTGAGCCCAACTGTCCTCCCAGTTTTACATTGTCTGCAAATTTCACCATAAGGTTCTGGATACCATACTGTATATCTCCTCTGTATAATGAAAATAATATAGGACCTAACACCGACCCCTGTGGAACTCCACTAGTAACCTCCTCTAGACCTGACATAACGCCTCTAATCCTTACTGCTTGTTTTCTATCTCTCAGCCAGCTCTGTACCCATCAAATTAACCTACTGTCCACACCCATTTGTACCATCTTTGTAATAAGTTGGTTATGGGGTACTTTATTGAAGGTTTTTTGAAAATCAAGGAAGAAGCTATCCATCGGCTTATTTTTAGATGTTATTTTATTAATATATTAGTAGAATATAAGTTGATTTGATAAACATGACCTATTCTTTTTGAACCGATGTTGCTTACCATCATTCACTTTTAAAACCTTTAGCTCTTCCTCTAGTTTGTCTCTCAAAATGCCTTCTGCTACTTTATACAGAACTGCTGTTAGGCTTACTAGTCCATAATTTGTTATAGAGGTATTTGTTCCCTTTTTTCTGTAGATCGGTATCACAGTTGCTGTTCTCCAATCAGCAGGTATCTCTCCTGTAATAAATGACCTATTTATTATATTTGCTACAGGTGGTGCTATCTGTATAGCAATTTCTTTTAACAGCCTTGGATGCAATAAATCTGGACCTGTCGATTTGAATGGTTTTAACTCTCTCAAAATTTTTTGAATTTCATCTGCTGTGACTTCCATTCTTAGTTCTTTATTTATATTAGTATTGACTTTAATCTCTTCTTTTATTTTGTCATCATATACTGAACAAAAATATTGGTTTAGATGTTCTACCATTTTTTTTACTTCAGTAACTTCACTTCCATCTATATGCAAGGATCCTATTTGCCCTGATATTTTCTTATATAAATAATAATAAGAATACAATCCCTTTCCATTATCCTTCCTATATACTAAGTTTATTTCTAATCTTTTCCTTTCTTCTTTTATTTTTGTTTTTAACTTCTTCAATATTTCTTTATATTCTTTAATAGCATCTCCTGTCCCTAATTTTCTCATGTTATCATAAGCCTTTTTTTGTCTTTAAATAACTTTATTATTGCCTTTGTACACCACATAGGTTGTTTTCCCTTCTTTGTGTATAATTCTTTTTTGGTACATATTTATCTTCTAACTTTTGTATTTTTATTTTTTAATATCTCCCAACTTTCTTCCACTGTTCTATTCTTAAATAATCTCTTCCAGTCCCGTTTTTCCAACTTTATTTTTATCATCTGAAATTTAGATGTTTTATACTTTCTTATTATTGTACTACCTTTTATGGTCAATTTTCTATAACTCTTTATATAAAATTGAACTACCCCATGGTCGTTATTACTTAAATTTTCTATAATATTTATTTTAGTTATTAATTCTTCACAATTTGTTATAATCCAGTCCAAAATACTACCTCCTCTTTTTGGCTTATACACCAATTGACTTAATCCTACTTCCTCCATCATTTCTAAATATCTTCTGTGTACAGCAATTTTTGCAGTTTTATTATCCCAATTTATATCCGGTAAATTGAAATCCCCTAAAATGATTACATCTCCCTGCATTGCTATCTGCCTGATCTCTTTATCTATATAATCATTGTGTGTTCTACTAACATTTGGTGGTCTATAAAATAAACCTAACAATAATTTATTTTGTGTTTGTACTTGTTGTATTGCTACCCATAATGATTCTATTTCATCTTGTTGATCATATTTGTTGTATAAAGTACTCATAATTCCTTGTCTCACATAAATAGCAATACCTCCTCCTTTCTTATTTCTTCTTTCCTTTGAATACATTTCATATCCTTCTATTTCATGGTTCCACTTTGAATCCTTCTCCCACCATGTTTCTGTTATACTACATACTGTATGTCTATTGACTCCATCTTGAGACTTATTTCCAATTCAGCTTTCTTTATTAGATTTAAACTTCTCGCATTCAGAGACCATACCTTCAGGCCATTATATATCTTATTATTTATCTTTCTATTTTCTACATCTTTCTGTTGATCGTTGTTTTTTTTTTAGATGTATTCACTTTCACAATCCTTGATTTTCTTTCCCCTCTCCCCAGTAGCATTTGTTTAAATGAATATCCAAAACCTTTTTTAATTCCAATCCTAATTTTCTACTTCCTTTTTTTGACAAATGCAACCCATCCCTGCAAAAATATCTTACCTCTCTAAGGCCAGGGAATGAAGATTTTGATTGATTGATTGATTGAGTCTAGGGGCAGGGGCAGGCCTTTTTACCAAGTCCAGGTTTCCTCTTCTTTCCCACAGAGGGGGTTCTTTTGAGGGAGAGGTAGGAGGGGGGATGAGCAGGGCTGCATCCTCTTCCCAGTTCAAGGCTTCTGCCAAACAGACACCCTGATGTGTCAGCCCTGGTCGCCTCCCCTATTCCTGGAGGAGGCAGGCTGGCTTATTACTTCCAGACCTGGATGACTGCTACCTCAGACAAATGGGTCCTAGAAGCAGTAAGCCAGGGACTGGCTCTCAGTTTCAAAAGATTTCCAAAAGTGAGGGTCAGGTCCTTTTCACCTGCAACCATCTCAGAAACCATTGCTCTAGAGGCAGAGGTTCTTCTCTACTGGCTCTCAGAGCTGTAGAGAATGTTTCTACACAGCACAGGGCCAAAGGTCTGTACTCCAGATACTTTCTTACCCCAAAAAAGACAGGGGAGTGGTGACCCATCTTAGACTTCAGGTATTTGAACAAACACATAACAAAACCAAAATTCAAAATGGTGACTCTGGGAATAATTCTTCCCTCTCTAAGGCCAGGGGATTGGCTAGCATCTCTGGACCTCAGGGATGCCTATTTCCACATTCCTATCAGGTGCTCCCACAGAAAGTACCTCAGGTTGGAGTTGTCTTCAGGCCATTATCAGTTCAGGGCCATGCCCTTCAGTCTAACATCAGCTCCAATGGTGTTTACAAAGTGCCTTGCAATAGTAGTATCCTTCCTCAGAAGGCAGGGTATATCTATCTTCCCCTACCTGGATGACTGGCTTATTGTAGGTCAGTCCTCCTACCAGGTCAGGTCAGCTCTGGAAATCTCTCAGAACCTGCTCAGTTCCTTGGGCTTCCTCCTCAATCTTACCAAATCAGTTCTCAAACCAGTACAACTCCTTACTTTTATAGGAGTAGCGTTAGATACTATCCAGGCAAAGGCATTCCTTCCACTAGCAAGGGTGAAGGCCCATAGAGATCTTGCATCCTCATTTCACACTCTGGTCTCTCATCCAGCAAGATACTTTCTTCAACTGCTAGGCCACATGGCAGCTTCCACTGCAGTGGTACAAAGAGCCAGGTTTCAGATGAGGGACATTCAGTTCCACCTAAGGTCCTTTTGGTCACAGAAAAAAGACTCTCTCACCAAACTGATTCCAGGGACTCAGATTCTGGTCCAAGCTCTCCAGTGGTGGCTGGATCAGGACAATCTCAGACAAGGTGTCCCATTCCTCAATCATGCTCCCTCAGTGGTCCTAACTACAGATGCTTCTCTCCTCAGATGGGGAGCCCATTTGGGAGCCCTCATGGCTCAGGGTGTTTGGTCTCAACCAGAGTCTCCCTTTCATATCAATCTCCTGGAACTCAGAGCAGTATTCCTAGTCCTTCAGACTTTCTCAGAGTTAGTCAGAGACAAAGTGGTGCAGGTCAGGACAGACAACACCACCACAATGTGGTACATCATCAAGCAAGGGGCACTCGGTCCATGACCTTGTGCACAGAGGCCATGAAACTGTGGTTCCTAGCCTACTCCATTCAGGCTACCCTGATAGCAGTCCACCTTCCAGGGAAGGACAATGTGCTAACAGATGCTTTGAGTAGAATTTCCCAGGGCCATCATGAATGGTCCCTGGATTCTCACATCCTGAAAGTAATCTTCACCAAATGGGGCACTCCAGAGATAGATCTCTTTGCAGCCCCAGACAATCACCAACTTCCCCTGTTTTGATGCAGACCTCCAGTCCAAGGGACTGTTCCTCTGGATGCTTTCATGTTGGATTGGAAGGGCAGGTTTCTCTTTGCTTTCCTCCCTTCACCCTGTTTTTCAGAGTTCTAGTCAAAATCAGGTCTCAACCCTGTACGGTGATACTAGTGGCTCCGGACTGGGCCAGACAAGCTTGGTACCTTCTGCTGTTGTCCCTAACAGTCTCACTCCTCCTGTCTCTTCCCAAGAGACACAATCTCCTAACCTCCTTCAGGGGAGAATTTGGTACCCCAATCTCCTGTTGCTCAATCTCAAAGCCTGGTTCTTATAGAATTAGAATATGCAGGCCTGCATCTTTCTCAGAGAGTACTGGATATTCTGAAGGTCTCTAGGAAACCTCCTACCAGAAAAACATATAATTCTAAATGGAAAAGATTCAGTATATGGTGTTCTCAGAGAGGCATACAGTCAGATACTGCAAACATTGCTACAGCCTTAGATTATCTGGCTCACCTTAATGGCCTAGGCCTTAGGCCTGCAACACTGAAAGTTCACCTGGCAGCTCTATCTGCTTTTATTTCTGCAGGGAAGGGCTCTTCCCTGGCATCTTATCCTGTTTTCAACAAGTTATTCAAAGGTTTGGTTCACATCAACCCTATTTTAGACAGCCTACTCCAGCTTGGGATCTAAAAGTCTGCATTGCTCAGCTTATGCAGCCACCCTTTGAGCCTTTAGCTTTGGCCAAGCTTAAGTACTTGACCTGGAAAACTGTGTTCCTGGTATCTATCACTTCTGCAAGGTGAATTAGTGAATTACACGCCCTGTCAGTTGAACCTAACTTTATTTCATTCCATAGAGATAAGGTGGTCCTCAGGATGAATCGTAGGTTCTTACCTAAAGTGGTGTCAAATTTTCATCTGAATCAATCTATGTCTCTACCTATATTTTTCACTGATCATTCTTCTTCAGGAGAAAGAAGATTACACAGTTTGGATGTTAAAGGGACACTTAGCTACTACACAGAGCACACTAAGACACATAGAAATGCCTGTCTTCAACTATTTCTCACTTATGGGGAAGTGGAAAAAGGTAAACCTGCTACTAAAAGAATTATTGCCAGGTGGAGTGTCTCTTGTATACAGTTCTGCTATGCCAAGTTAGGCAGGGAGCCCCCTTCAGGCCTGTGAGGCCCATTCAACTAGGGGTACAGGTGCCTCTCTATCTGCTGCCAGAGATATACCCTTGGTAGAAATCTGCAAAGCAGCCACCTGGAAAAACAGTCCATACATTCATCAAGCATTACTCCCTGGATATCTAGGCTAGGAGTGATGCTAGGTTTTGTACAGCAGTATTGCAGAGCCCATTCCCAAAGTAAGGGTCTGTGTCCCCTCCTCCTGGGGGGAACTGCTTGGTAGTTTGCATATAATCAGAATACAGCAAGACGTCATGTTGTTTGAAGAAAAAATTACTCACCATAATAATGTTATTTCTTCTAATGGAGTCTTGCTGTATTCTGACCTCCCCCACCTCCCTTCTCAGAACCTAGTTTTTGGGAAGTGGACTGGCAGGTACAGTGTTGCACCTCAGGGGTGTGCCCTTGTACCCCTTCACTTCAGGGTGTGGTAGTTGTTGTTGTTTTTGGTGTTATTTATATCTATATCTATCTATCTATCTATCTATCTATCTATCTATCACTCTTTCTCTCTCTCTCTCTCTCTCTATATATATATATTATGGTAGTACGGTAGTGCTACCATAGTTAGAGTTGAGTAGCACTTTTAAGATTAAAGGGTTAAACTTTGCACCTTAATAACTTTGCCACCGTTCAATGGATTTGCCTGAAATTTGGAATGCATGATCAAGAACTATACAACTTGGGACTGGCCAACTTTTGTTCCAGTTGGATATACAGCTGTGGAGTTATTAAGTGTGATCTGCGTGCGCATTTATGGTTTCTGGTGAATTCTTTGCTCACACCTACAGGTCCCACGATTTGCACAACCAGTCCAGAAACCTCAGGGAATGGGCAGCCAGGGTCCCCAATGTGCCTTTTGAAGATTTTGTGAAAAAAATATTAAACGGTTCAAAAGTTATTAAAAAAATAATTTCCCATTATAAGTCAATGAGAAAAGTTAATAAAAAGTTTGACAGTGTCACAAATGTACTATTTAGTGTCGCAAACGGCCCTAGTAGTGTTGCAAATCTGCCATTTTGTTTTCAGTTGGTGATTAGAAAAATGCTTGGCATTTAAAATTGGGACCATCTAGGGACACAATTCATTTTGTGCTTATCTAGTCATACCCTGAGGATGCTAGGCATGTCTTTATTTTGGGGTTAAACACCCTAGAAATATCTTTTTTCAAATTTATGGAAAAAGTAGTGTCTCACTCATGACACTACTTTTTCAGACTATGGCCAAAATGACAGCAGTTCTTTGCCACCCTGCTGCAAAAGAACAGTTTGGTCTTTTGAGCTGAAATTTGGAGAGAATGCAGCCAACATCTCACAGATGTGCCTTTCTGTAGTTTGGTGAAAAAATATTGCATGGCTACAAAGTTACAGTACTCCAAAGTTGGCATTTTTTCCCATAGACTAACATGGTGGCGTACGCCATGCATTTCGGGGCTCGAATCTCGAAAACGATGCGAGATACAGATTTTTTGTTGTGAACTACATAGCCCAATGGGCTATGTAATAACTTAAACCTAGCCAGGAAAATCATGATTCCTGTGAAATTTAAATTTTGTTTCTACGTCGTACGGTAGCTGAGATATTAGCAATTAAGTACTTCCAATGCTTGTTTTACTCTTCGATGCCCTTTACAATGCATACATTCTTTGTACACACTGTGTTTCTGTATGCACCTCTTTGGAAAAAACAGGATGTGCGCTTCCGTTACTTCTACAGTTACTGTTTCCACTTGCGTTTATCTCCCCGTTTGCGTTAACGTTCCTGTGTATGCTACCGTGTGCATTACCCTTTGCATTGTCATTTGTGCTTGCGTTTTCCGCTACTGTTACCATTTGCATTTCCACTACTGTTTCTGTTTGTGTCACTGTGAGCATTTACATTTGCCTTTCCAGCAGCTCTTTCGTTCGTGTTTCCGTTTCTCTTTCATTTTGCGTCTTCCTTGCTGTTACTGTTACCATTTGTGTTTGAAATTGCATTACTGTGCCTGTGCACATTATGGTTTGCATTTCCATATGCGCTTACATTTCCTTTTGTGTTTCTGTTTCCTTTGCTGTTATTGTTGCTGTTACGTTACCATTTCCATTTACAATTCCGGTACTGTGTCCGTGTGCGTTTCGGTTTGAGTTTCCGTACGCACTTCTGTTCCTGTTTCTATTTCTGTTTCCTCTGGCGTTATTCTTCATGTTAACTTTACCAATTGCATTTACAATTGTGGTACCATGCCTGTGTGCATTACGGTTTGCATTTACGTGTGCGCCTGCGTTCGGGTTTCTCCGTTTCTGTTACCTTTCGCGTTCTTTTTGCTGTGACACTTAACACTTCCATTTAAAATACTGCTGCCATCACTGTTAGTGTTACCAGTTGCATTTTCATATGTGCATCAATGTCCGTTTGTGTCACTGTTCATTTCAGCATCTCTTTGCACTTGCATTTCTATTAACATTTTCTTTACCATTTACATTTCCATTACCATGTGCACCACTGCTGGCACTTCCATTTGCATTGCTGTTCCTGTTAGTATGTCACAAGACATCATGTGGCAGGAGTACAGGACCCAAAGGGGCCCCGCGCTACCGCCGGCGCATTACCTTTACTATTTCTCATCATCATTCTCAAAAAAGAAGGGAAATTAGAGGCAAAAAACTCTGTTTAATGCATCAGTTAGGGTTGTTCCACAGTGACAAAAGCAAGGAAATTGGCTGTTAGGGTTGAAAGCCCCTCTTGGACCCCTCCAGCCCACCCCCCAACCATCATTGGGGTGTGCGTTGAGGTCATCAGTCCTAACTCTCACCCCATTCTCCTATTCCTCAGCTTTTTTACACATGTGATGGGGTGAGAGTTAGGGCTGATGACCCTCCTCTGAACTCCTTCTATTTGTGTAATAGCTTGTTTTTTTAAATGGACACCATGTGTGTAAATGGTTCCTAATGTTATCCTACCAGTAGCAAATAATGTATCAGAACTCTATTATATACAGTGTGCTGCTGCACTGTCAACTTATCCCATACACTTGGGCAGCTAGGTGGTACCATAGAACACAAAGTATTCAATATCATCATGGACCATGGTTGACATTATCATACAAAGGTTGTCTGTGATTGGTTGCGTTGCCTTCGTCCCCCCCACTTGCATATGTGTGTGTTTGTGTGTGTGTGTGTGTGTGTGTGTGTGTGGTGCTGGGGTGGGGGTGGGGAATGAGGAGTTAGGGTTTTCAACTCTAACACTGAATTTCCTTGCTTTTGTCGCTGTGGAACAATCCTAACCGATGCATTAACAAAGTTTTTTGCCATGAACATATATATACAGTATATGCATATATATATATATATATATATATATATGGGATACATGATGGGCGACTGTGGAATACGGAAAATATTTGCATGAGTGCAGAGTGAACTGTGATAATATCGTGAGTGCTGAAGGCACATATATATATATATATACAGTATATATATATATATATATATATATATACGGGATATGCAGCGGTTCAGTGTGTGATAATGCATTTATCTTGTACAGATTCCAGTGACCCCAAGTAACCTCACGGTACCAAAGCACGAGTGAGAGTTACGAGAGGTCACTGGAAACTGTATTAGATAAATGCATCATCACACACTGAACCGCTGCATATTCCATTTATGCAACAGGTTTAGATGTTGTGTGAACATTTTGATTTTGGTAGGTATAAATAATTTGTCAAAGAAGGGAAAAGAAAATTGAATTTTATGCTGTTTTTTGCTAATTATAAAAAAAATGGTATCTATAAATGAAACACCACTCATTTTGTAGATATTTTTGAGCTGAACATTTTTCGTGCTCACAGTACCATGCTATCATTTTTTTGTTTTAAAGTTATTCTTATTTGTTTGTCAAAAAAGTGAACAAAAAATTACATTTTCTTCTGTTTTCTTGCTAATCCTATACAATATACAGGGTTTACATAAATGAAACATTATTCATTTTGTAGATAATTTTGTGCTGAACAATTTTCGTGCTCACAGTACCATGTTATCTTTTTTCGTTTTTAAGTTATTCACATTTAAATATGGTTAGTACTGCTTCTGAGGCCAAACATTCTAAATGAATTCTGAAGAGAACTGTGTAGATAAATGAGCTACTGATGTAGTTACTGTGTGGATAAATGGGTGATGATGTAGTTACTATGTGGATAAATAAATTTATCCACATAGTAGCACAGATAAATGGATTTATCAGTGCAGATTTATTCAGACACCTGTTGCATAAATATATTTATTATTGGCAAACAACGTTGTTTAATACATCAGTTAGGGTTGTTCCACAGTGGCAAAAGCAAGGAAATTCGATGTTAGGGTTGCCACCCCTTGCACCCCACACCCACCCCACCCCCGCCAACAGGCATCAGGATGTATGTTTGGGTCATCAGTCCTAACTCTCACCCCATCCCATGTGTAAACAAGCTGAGGTGGTGCAGTATAGGAGAATGGGGTGAGAGTTAGGACCAATGACCCCAACACACATCCCGATGCTTGTTGGTGGGAGCGGGGTGGGTTTGGGGTTCAATGGGTGGGAACCCTAACATTGAATTTCCTTGCTTTTATCACTGTGGAACAATCCTAATTGATGCATTAAATGGAGCTTGTTGCCATGAATTTCCCATGTTTTTGAGAATGTGCAGTATAAATAGTGAATGGAATGTTGTGCAAGCGCAGGGCCCTTCAGTAACAGTAATGCAAGTGGAAATGCAAATGGTCATGGTAACAGCAAGGAGGATGCCAAAGGGAACAGTAACAGAAATGAAAGTGGAAAAGCAAGCGTGTAAACAAATGCAAATCGTTATGTGCACAGTCACGGTAACGCAGTTGGAAATGCAAATGCTTACGGTAACAGCAACGATGGCACCAAAGGAAACAGAAATGCAAATGGAAGCACGTATGCAAATGCAAATGGCAATGCACATGGTGACGCAAAAGGAAACACAAATGCAAATGCAAACAAAGCCAGTAATGGAAATGCAAATTGTAACAGTAATGCAAACACAAGCATAAATGCAAACGCAAAAGGTAACGCACATGGCAACGTAAACAGAAACGCTAATGCAAGCGGTCACAGAAACGCAAGCAGAAATGGTAACTGTAACAGTAATGCAAACGCATCCACTTTTTTTCCCCAAAAAGTGCATTCAAATGCACAGTGAATACAAAGAATGTATGCATAATAATGGCCCTCGGAGCAGAAAATGAATACTTGGAATAGGGTCTGTTCATGAGAAAGGGTTACCAATGTGTCATGGGATTTTATCACCAAATTAAAACAGAATGAAAATAGCTTCTGCCATTATAAAGTGTTTTTTTTAATAGACATGCATGTAGACAGATAATGTACATAGTGCTAAAGTCCTGGATCAAGCCTTTTTTATCTGTTAAAAAAACACATGTTGCCAGCTGGAATTTGTGACATAACAGATCACTGCATGTTGTTCCCCTTTTTACTACACATATGTGTTTGTTTAATGTAATACAAGTCATTTTAAAAGTGTGTGCAGTGTCTTTTTAAATAAAACCAATGCTTTCCACCTCGTTTTAAACTGCCTGTTTAATGTAATTAGCTCCCAAAATTGCTGTGGCGCAGACAACATGCAGTGTCCACTGCAAGGACCCAACTCAGAATGCCCCCAAAATGTAATGTTATTGCTGTATTCTGCACAACGTATGTCAGCTGTTATGGGAAGGCACAGGGGTATGTCGCAGGCAATGATGCACTAGGTTCCTGTGTTTTCCTTTGCCAAAAAATGGGACTTTGTGCTATGAGTCAGTTTTACATCCCCATGATCTGGATGTGTGTGAGCCACAGAAGGGCTTGTTTTCAAAATCCCAGTTTTACTGAAAGATTCCTTCAGGACGTCACAGTCTGCAAGGTTCTCGGGGGCTATAAAAACATGTGAGACCCTTCTTTTGCTCCCTTTTGCAAGTGCATATTTTGTGAGGCAAGCGACTTGTGTCCAGAATCATCAGTTGCGTTCCTGTGCCACGCCAGTGTCTACACCAGCCGTTTGCTGAGCCACAGTGAGTTTCTGGTAAAGTAAGTTTTGCTTCCCTCCGGGAGAACATTTTAAATGTGCAGGGGAAATATAGCCAAATTGTGTGCACATTTTTTTTTTTCCTGTAAAGTGCCATTTTGGGGGTTTAAGACGCGTTTTGCTTCCCACACTGTTTGCTGCACCATGACAAGTTTTGTAGCCAAGGAGATTCAGTGGGATCACAAATTCAGTTTTGTTTGCTGGGCTGCTTGGTAGAGGCCATTTGTTTTTGTCTTTGCCCATTATTTTGCCCTGTTTATGAATGTTTTTGGAGTGCCCAAAATGTTTGCTGCACCACATTAAGGTGAGTGGTGAAGGACATCAGCTTTTCTTTTATTTTTGGGTGGTGGTGGTGGTGGTGGTGGGGAGATTATTTGATTGTGCTCCCTGAAAATCCAAACCTGCAACTTCAGAGTTCTTTCAGGAGCATTTGCAAGATGCTTTGAGCCAATTTGAACTTGCTCTACTGCCTCTGCCTTGCATTGTTGTGGTGACATGGCACTGAGAGTTCCTCTACCTGATGCATTGTCCAGGCATGTTATTCTATTTTTGGTATAAAATCAAGGTGCTGAGAGTTGTAATGTCTACTGGCAATGTATTTTAAGATGCTGGGGGGTTCTTAATACTGTGCTTAACTGTGATTGCTATGTTTGTCCTGTAGGGGGGCCCAGCAGATGCATTTTCCAGGCCTGCTTAAGGCTCGGCCATTGCCGAGAAGCATGCCTGGAAAGATGCATCATCTGGAGCTGGTGTCTTTATTCATGCTACCTGTTTGGTTTAAAGCGGGACCTGTGGTTGGGAGTGGGGTCCTGCTGATGCATTTTCCAGGCCTGCTTAAGGCTTGGCCATTTTGAGCACCATGCTTTGCTTGTTTGGGGAGGGAGGTGGTTGGTGTAAAGGTGTAGGCTGAGAAGCATGCCAGGAAAGATGCATCATCTATAAGCGGTATGTTGAAATGTGAGTTTTATTTTTTTTATTTTATAGAGAGACACTGAAGAGTTTGTTTCCAGGTGTGCTTATCCACAGTGGCTCACTCAGCCATCTTGAAGGCCATGCTTTCTTGGCTCAGTGGGTGGTGAATAAGCACACCTGGAAAGATGCTGTGTCTGGATTGTGATTGCTGCCTTTTTATTTAATGTCAATGCTTGCGGCTGGGGGGGTGACCAGGAGATACATTTTTCCAGGCCTGCTTAGGGCTCGGCCATCTTGAGTGCCATGTGCTTACTTGGTTTGGGTGTGTGGGGTAGTGTTGGTGGAAAGGAGTAGGCCGAGAAGCACGCCTGGAAAGATGCATCATCATCTATAAGCGGTATGTTGAAATGTGAGTTTATTTTATTTTTTTATTTTAAAGCGAGACACTGAGAAGTTGCTACAGTACATGCAGCATTTGTTTCCAGATGTGCTTATCCACAGTGGTGCACTCAGCCATCTTGAGGGCCATGCTTTCTTGGCTCATTGGGTGGTGAATAAGCACACCTGGAAAGATGCTGTGTCTGGATTGTGAATGCTGCCTTTTTATTTAATGTCAATGCTTGTGGCTGGGGGGGGGGTGACCAGAAGATGCATTTTTCCAGGCCTGCTTAAGGCTCCACCATCTTGAGTGCCATGTGCTTTCTTGGTTTGGGTGTGTGGGGGGGTGTTGGTGGAAAGGAGTAGGCTGAGAAGCACACCTGGAAAGATGCGTCAGCTGGATCTGGTGTTTTATGCAACTTTTTGCCGTATTCTTGCTGAATTCTGTGATTCGAATGTGTTAAAATGCTTTTTAATTTTTTTTTAAGTGAGAAGCTGAGGCATTGCATTTGCAGGCAGCGTTTGTTTCCAGATGTGCTTGTCCACAGAGGCTTACTTGGCCATCTTGAGGGGGCACTTTCTTGACTCAGTGAGTGGTGAATAAGCACACCTGGAAAGATGCTGTGTCTGGATTATTATTGTGCTGAATTGTGATTGCTGTCTTTTATTTAATGTCAATGCTTGTGGCTGGGGGTGACCAGGAGATGCATTTCTCCATGCATGCTTATTTTTGGCCATCTTGAGTGCCATGTGCTTTTTTGGTTTGGGGGGTGGGGGAGTTGGTGGAAAGGAGTAGGCCACGAAGCATGTTTGGAAAGATGCGTCAGCTGGAGCCTCCATTTTGTTTGCAAGGAAAGTGTGGGTGGGCCTCCATTTTGTTTGCAAGCAAGTGCAGGTGGGCCTCCATTTTGTTTGCAGGCAAGTACAGGCAGGTCTCCATTTTGTTTGCAGGTAAGTGCAGGCAGGCCTCCATTTTGTTTGCAGGCAAGTGCAGGCAGGCCTCCATTTTGTTTGCAGGCAAGTGCAGGCGGGTCTCCATTTTGTTTGTTGCTGTACTTTACCTTGTGCAGCATCACCATATGTGCTGCTCTACTCTACCTCGTGCGGCGTCACCATGTGTGCTGCTCTACTCTACCTCGTGCGACATCACTATGTGTGCTGCTCTACTCAACCTCATGCGGCGTCACCATGTGTGCTGCTCTTCTCTATCTCATGTGACGCTACTGTTTTGCCCTGTGCCCTCCTCGTTGTTTTCTGTGAGTGAATTTTTTTAATATATTCTGTGTTTTTTATTATGGCATCATTTCTTTTTTTATCTTGAATAGTTTCGGAAAGAAAAAGATGGATCAAAGTGAAACACGAAGACGTCAAACACCATGTGTGTCTGCTGCTGAATTACTTCATGGGGCTTTGAAGAATTGTTCTGTACCACTCACAGTAAAAGAAAGAAGTCAACGGTACTGGAATAACTTAAGAAAAGATCCACAACACATCCAGAAGTATAAAGAAAAAGCAAAAGGACATGCACGGAAGCACAGAGAGAAAATGACCGAAGAACAACGCACACTTGCTAGAGAGAAAAGGTGGTTGCGAATGCAGGAAGCCAGGAAAAGGAAGAGGGACATGACACCAGATACTGTAAATCCTTCTGTAACTAAAACAACTAAACAAACAGCAGAACAGAAAAGAGAATATTGGAGAGAGAGAAAAAGAGAACAACGCATGATGATGACTTCACAGAAACACAGAAGAATCAATGAAAAATGACAACAAGGATACCATGAAGTAAAGAAGATGTGGAACACCAATTCTTTGACCACAGCCACTAATACCACAAACTCTATGGAAATGCAAGTGAGCATACCGTCCAGCACAATGGAAACACAAATGGGAACACCCTTCATTACCAGTACAACCATGACATCGATTGCTATGGATGAAAGCATAACACCAGTGATGGACCTAAAGTCAGAAAGCGCAATTAGAAAGGCTGTGCAGAGAGCATGTGAAGGACTGCCCAGGTCTCCAACCAGGTTTGCTGCAACAATCTCAAAAGTTATCTCCTTGGCCACTCCAAAAAAACAGGCTGCCCTCTCAAGGATCGGATGTCGCACCAAACTGGACAATAAGTTAGTGGAAGTCCTTCAACAAAAATTACATTCATTTAAAGAGTGCAACAGGAAGGCAGACAAAGAACTGAAAAAATAATTCATCAGCAAATTTCTTGTTCTGAAAAAGTTCAGCCTACTACGAAGAGCAAGCACGTGCCTGAGGATCAGTTGGAGAAGAATGATGAGGGTATCGACGAGCGTGTAAGTTAAGAGGAGCACCAGGCACAAGTTGGGGATATCTGAGGAGCAGCAGAAGAAAGTAGATGATTTTTTCAAAATATCAGCAACACCACTTCCGAACAAGAAAGCATTTTCTAAGCGAACAGGAAAAGCAATGTCATTCTTAGACAAAATTCTGAAAAGGCTGCACCAAGAATTCTGTGACCAGAACCCAGATGAGAAAATTGGACTAACTAAATTCAGCAGTCTCCGTCCTGATTATATTAAACTCGCACAGGATCAAAAACTGGACCAGTGTCTCTGCGAGTATTGCACCAATGGGAAACTAAAGCTGTTACCAATAAAGCGATTTGCTGAGCAGAAAAAAAATGGAGTGCACAATTTCCAATATTTATGAAGCAGTAGAGCTGACAATATACCCAAAGAAGGAAGGTGAGAAATTCTTTAAAAAGTCCTGCATTGAAAAAAATTGCAAAACGTGTAGCACTTCTGCTATTGAAAAAATCACTGGAAGAACTTTTACAGACACATGGAACTGAGGAGGTGAAATGGCAACAGTGGGACAGTGTGACCATTTCCAAGGTCATAAATGGATCAGAAAGTAAACAAACAAGAAAAGTCATGAAGAGAAAAGTGGCCACATTTCGATGTCTGGTTGAAGTCTTGAAGGAGGACCTCCAGTTTTTGGGTCGACATCTACACGTAGCATCCTGGCAACATAGAAACATAGAAACATAGAAACATAGACTTTGATGGCAGATAAGGACCGCTAGGCCCATCTAGTCTGCCCATTTCCCTACCTACAGAATAGGCCGCAGATCCTAGTTAACCAACAGCCTATTTATTCCTACCCCCACAAGAATTGCCTTATGTCTGTCCCATGCATTCTTGAATTCTCCATGTTTTAGACCCACAACCTCCTCAGGAAGGCTGTTCCATGCATCCACTACCCTCTCTGTGAAATAATACTTCCTCACATTGCCCTGAACCGCCCTCCTTCTATCTTTAAATTGTGTCCCCTTGTTCTTGCAAGTCTCTTTTTCTGAAAGATGCTACCCTCTTGGACTTTGTTGATTCCACTGAGGTACTTAAAAGTTTCTATCATGTCCCCCTCTCCCTTCTTTCCTCAAGGGTATACATATTAAGCTCCTTTAGTCTCTCCTCATACGGCTTCTCTTGCAGACCCTGCACCATTTTAGTTGCCCTCCTCTGGACTGCCTCTATCCTTTCTATGTCCTTGCAGAGATGGGGTCTCTAGAACTGGACACAGTACTCCAGATGGGGTCTCACCAACTGTCTGTACAGAGGCATAACAACTTCCTGTTTTCTGCTGATGATGCCTCTCCCAATACATCTCAGTATACCCCCAGCCCTCCCTACTGCCTTCTCACATTGCTTGCTAACCTTAAGGTCATCTGATATGATTATCCCCAGGTCCCTTTCCTTTTTTGTTGTTGTTACTACCTCCCCACCCATTGTGTATTCTTCCCCTGGGTTCTTGTTTCCCAGGTGCATTATTTTGCACTTCTTTGCATTGAATCCTAGCTGCCATGCTTCTGACCATTCCTCCAGCAACAACACCAATTCAAGTCACTGAAAGATAACCTTCCCAACAGCTGGGTATTGATGGTTCTAGACTTTGCAGAAAACTACACATGCAAGTACCAGGATGAAATTCAGTCATGCCACTGGCACCATGAGCAAGCAACTGTTCACCCTGTAGTGACATACTACAGGTGTGAAAGATATACAGACTTAGTTACAGAGTCACTTGTCTTCATATCCAGTGATCTCAAACATGACCACCACATAGTTCTGCATTTCATGAACATGTCCAATTCCTACCTCAGAAACATCCATGGCATCAATATTGAGAGACAGGTACATTTTACTGATGGGCGTGGGAGTCAGTACAAATCAAAATGGACCTTCCAGAACATATCGTTGTCTCTATCACTACATGGATTCCCAATAGAGCACGCATTTTTTGGATCCAGGCATGGAAAAGGACCCTCAGATGGTGATAGTGTGGTGGTGAAGTCACGTGCAAGCCTAGCTGTGTAGTCCCGGCAGGCTACCATTTCAAATGCTGCACACCTCTTTCGGTACTGCAAGAGGAATTAAACAAAGGAACCTGCCGTCGAAGGTTGCACTCATTACCGCAGAACATTCTTCTGGGTCAGTGATGGAAAAATTAGCAGAAATGCAGGACCAGGACTAAAAACAATAGCTGGCACACGAAAGGTTCAGAGTTGTCCGACCAGCAGCAGATGGTGTTGAAATCCAGGACTACAGCTGTTTCTGCTGGCCATGCAGAAAGGAGGATGGTCACTGTGAAAATGCAAGATATGTCAATGGATGGAAGAAGAGGATTATTCAGACTGCACCTGGCTATGTGTCTTCAGTGAAGGAAAAAGAAACTTTAGGGCCCCCTTCATTGCCTATTCTGGTCTCCAGTGCAATCATTCGCACACCCTCTCCCCCTTGGGATATTAAGAATCCTGGGCCCACTACATTGCCATTTCCTGTCTCCAATGCAATCACCAGCACACCCACTCCCACTTCTGATATCACACCTCCAGTGATGACCAATACGTCTACTGTTGTGAACCAGATTAGTGAACATGCTGCCGCATTGGCAGATTCTGCAACCAGCACAACAACCAATACATCTGTTTCCAGCACGTCTACCAGAAAACAAAAGAACTATGACCACATACAGACAAGGCAGTTTTATGCCGTCTATTACTCTAACACATTTTACATTGGACAAGTAACATCATTTGATGAAATGAAACAAGAATTTGAATGTAAATTTTTGCAACTGAGCAGGGATGGCAAATTCTATTGGCCACGGCATCCAGACATTGATGTCATAAAGGGAAGATGACTTTTTTATGGACCAGTAACAGTGCAAGGACAAGGACAAGGAAAATTCGACATATCACCAGATGACCTAAAACCCATCGTCAACAAACATGAAAAACTGCAACAACAGAATTAACAGAATTTAAAGGAAATATTGTCTTTTTAACATTTCTGAATGGTCCTTTAATAGGGTGAGCAGGTAGGGGAAGGATGGGCAGGTAGAGAAAGGTATGCAGCTAGATACGGTGGACAGCAGTAGGTGAGTACATGGATGTATGCTTAGGGACACAGGGCATGCTGACAGTGAACAGCCATTTGGTTGGCTAGAGACTGCTGAAGGTGGACAGGTGTTTGGGAAGAATTTAAAGAATGTTGGCAGGAACAAGGGCTGCTAAAGGTAGACAGATGGGGTGGCCAAGTGGAGGTTGTCATATGGTGGAATTAAGTGGAAGGGGTGCTGATGGAAGGAAGCTGGGATGATTAGTTGGGGAAGGTATAAAGTAAGGCAGAAGATGTGGAAAAAGGTGTGCAGGAAGAGGAGAAAAGGGAAAGGTGTGAAGGAAGTGAAGAATGTCAGGGTGGAAGGCTCATGGATGAGAGGATGCCGGCCCTCTGGCATCGGTAGAGCTTGATTTTGGTTATGTGTGGTAGCACATGATAAACCTATTTTTGTTTTGTCAGGTGTCAGTGGATGCAGGCCCTTGGGCACTGACAATCACTGGATTTTGAATGCTATGTGATGCAGGAACTGATCTGTGTTTTTGTTTTGGCAGGTGTTGGTTCAAAGAAGAAACTACATACAGTGTGCGGAAGTCCATGAAGATTGAATTCCAGGCAACTCCAGGGAGGCGAAAATCGATGTCTTGAGCAATGGCACTCTGATGCACTATGAAATGTTCTATAAAACTAAGAATGACTGCTGGCTTAAGAATGTGGCAATGAGAACATTTATGGACACTAGTGGGTGGGTGGTTGTGGTAAGAAAGGAAGGTATGGGGATTAAAGAGACATTGTTGTGTGGTGTGTGTTTGTGTCACATAAGTTTAGATAGGTTTTTAGATTACATCCAGTGAGTAGTCCACCCACCATTGTAAAAGCAGGTGTGGGTCAGTACGGTCTCGCTGTCCTTGTAGGGGAGATCGCCTTTGGGGTCATGAAGGAATTTTTCCGGTTTTCCCACAGAGTTTTTCCAGGTTGTTTGCCTTCTCCAGTGAGATCAGGTTAGACAGTAGAGAGGACTGGTTAATTTACTTACTGTTATGTCTTGGGTGGCATGAAAGTCTTGGTTGATACAGAAGAGGGGAAGGTACTAGCATCCTTTATGCCCATTTTGTATGTCTGGATGCTCATGTTTTTTGCCTGAAAGTTACCACCGAGAGTGAGCTGTGCCCCTGCAGCCACATGGCTTGTAATGAAAGAATCTTTGCAATTGAGTGGAAACTGGGAAAATAACCTCTAGAGCTTGAGGGCACACTCCATTGGTTTCCTGTAGGGCTGTTTTACAGATGGTGATTGCAAACAAATTATGGCCACTGCTCAACTAACAAGAACCACTGTTAGTAGCATGGTGGCTGTAATTTGTTTTAACTCACATGTTAACATTAGAAATGGCATTCAAACATGGCCCCATAGAGAACTATGGAGCACACCCCTGTGCTCTGCAGAATCTTACATCACAAGCCATGTAGATGCAGGGCCACGGCTTGAATGTATTTAAATGAGGACCGCTGGAAATTTAACAGAAACTTCCACTTTTGAGACATGGCACCCCAACTTTTTTAAAAGAAAGTAGTGGACTCCATGAGAGAGTAGCGGACCCCCTTAATAAAAAATCCAACTGAGAGCATGGCTAAAGACTCGTAACTCATGTGGAAAGACAGAGTTATGAAGCAGAATACCAATCAAGACTACCTGGCTGCCCACATCATGCAGACTTGTTAATGTTGATTTTTTTATAGAATAAATGCATGGCAGCGGCCATTTCTCTGCAGTGCTTGGTGTGTGTCTCCATTTGTTTGGGCAGAACTGGGGGAACAGGGCAACACATCATAAGACAATGGAAAAATAACAATACCTGAATATAAGATTTTATGGGATGGCGGAATTGCACCTTCGAACACTTCAAAACGGTGAAACATAAATATGCTACTTATGCAATGTTTGGTGTTAAATGGTTTTAATATTATAATGATTAGATGCTGAGAAGAACACTGTTTTGGTGTCCAATGTTGCATGTGCCACACTCTTTTGGTGTCCAATGTTGCACGTGCCACATTGTTTGGTGTCCCCTGTTGCACGCGACACAATGAGTGGCTTTTATCTCAAGTTTCTCTTAGGCAGTTATCTCACTACATAGTTACTTTTTCAACTTTGGGTAACAGTGTTCAGAAAAGCTTATCAAAATTATTCTACCGTCAGGTTGAAAAAGTTATCTCTATGTCACACTTTGGTACTCCTTTCTTGTGAACAGACCCAATACTAAATTTCTTGTATCTCAGGAACCATACGACATAGAAAAAAAATTAAAATTTCATATGTGGAGCAGAGGGTTGAGGCATTGGCAACTTACCTCTCACTACACCGGCGACACGGGTGCGGGAACAGACTTGGGCACTGGTGAGTTGGCAGGGGCAGGAGGTGGATTGAGCATCCAGAGTATGGCTCTCCTCTCCTGGGGTGGGCTAGGGACAAGTGTCACTCTCTGATGACCCCTGGTGGAAACCATGGGAAACACAGAGGCAATGCAAGCAGGGAAAGTACAGGAGGAAAAAACACAGAAAATGGCATTTCCACCTGCTAGGATGACAGCCGCTCAGGGCCGGGCACTGCCTCGAACTCTGCTATCTCTGACCGCAGCAGCATCCCAACCCAATGCCTAGGCTGTCAAGGCCCCTTCTTCTCAGAAGAGGAGGACCCACCCGGTGAAGGGTAATGTTGGCGTACTTGAGGAAATGGCTGCAATAACCGGTTGGAGCAGAGATGAGAGGGCGGGTGCTGGAGCTGAGTAATTGGCCCGAATGGGAGCAAGTGGAAAGGGACAAATAAATAACACACACACACAAAAAAAAAATTCATATGATTTATGACTTTTCTGGCTAGTTTTGCACTTAGCCCCCTAGCAGGGGACTAAGCATTTTTCCGACAAAAAGTCCATATCTGAAGTGTTTTCAAGATACGAGCCCCCAAAGGCACGGCGGATGCTATAACTTTGCAGCCCTGTAATATTTTGTCAACAAACCAGCAAACGGCACACTAAAAACTGCATTTGCGACACTGTCAAATAGTTTGTTAACTTTTCCCATTGGCTATAATGGGAAACTTGTTTTTTTAATAACTTTTGAATAATTTAATATTGTTTCACGAAATCTTCTAAAGGCATATTGGGGACCCTGGCTGTATGTTCACTGAAGGTTTTGGACTGGTTGCACAAACTATGTGACCTGTAGGCGTGAACAAAGAATGCACACAAAAAGTGTAATTACCACATTATACGGTGCTATGTACAGTAGCTCCACAACTGTATATCCGACCGTTACAAAGCTTGGCAGATCTAGAGATCTATGGTACTGCTCCACGCCTGCAAAATTTCAGGCAAATCAGTCATATAGTGGGAAAGTAATTAACCTGCAAAATTTCAGACTTTAACCTTAAATGGGATACTCAACCCTATCTATAGTGGCACTACCGTGCCACTATAATATATATAAAAAAAAAATATATATATATATATATATATATATATACAGTATATATATATTTTAACTACCTATTTTCTTGGGTTCTCAACTTGAGTTTTCTGGACCCAAGTTTGTTGCCTTTTGGCCTAAAATTAAACAATTTCCATATCTTAGTTATCTAGTTAGTTTGCTTCTAAGAATCTGACGGTTACACTGAGATGTACCAGAGACAGAGGTTTGAAAACTGAGCTCAAGCTCAACGTTCTCTCAGCAGTGCGTTGGATCTCTTGCCACCTCCGGACGACGACGCCCAACTCCCAGGACACTTTTTGACTGCCCTCGCAGTCCTCTGCCCCAGATTCCAACCCCAGGGGCCAGCGCCAGAAGCGGCACTTCTCAGCAGTGCGGCGGATCACTTGCCATCTCCGGAAGCCGCTGCCTGACTCCCAGGACACTTTTTGACCACCCTCACTGTCCTTTGCCCCGGATTCCAAACCCAGGTACTGCCACACTTTGAAATTTCAGCACCAAGGCCTCCGATTGGTGCGGCACTTGGCAAGTGGATCCTGATTGGTCTGTTCTGCCTTCTAAGCATCTTCTGATTGGTGCGCCTTTCGCTATTGACTTTACATTGCATTTCTGGAATGTTTTTATGTCTCCTGCTAATTCTTGAGCACTGTTAACTTGGCTGAATTTTCTCCTGCCCCTGGTCCCCCTCCCAGGCCCCCTTTAAATTCTCAATTGCTCCTCTTCATGCTGTTATTTCCATTCCCATTGGCTCTCTGATTCATTCACAGTTCCTTCCCATCCCTGACAGATAAACCTTGCTCTCCATCTCACTCTTTGACTTATAGCTATCTGGATTTCAGTCTCCACTGCTAGCTCTGATCTTTCACTTCTGTTCCTCTTGGGTGCTCTTGACTTCACCCTCTTTACAAGACTGTATCAAGGTCTGTAAGCAATGAAGCTCTCCATATTACTGTATTTTCTTCTGCCCTCATTTGCTTTGCTCCACTTATCCTTGCCTTCTGTTCCCCAAACACCCTTGGCTATCCCACATTACATGCCACATGACTACCAATACTCTAATCTTCTCCTGTTGTCCCCACTCCATTGTGACCATACTCCACTTATATTACATAGGCCCTGGGTCCAGATGGTTGCCTATGCCCTAAAATCCTGCCCCTTGAATATGCATATCTCTCAACCCTTCCTGTGACATACACTCTGGTATCTCCTCCTACTGGCCCTATTGCTGTCTGGAGATGTTCATTCTAGCCCAGGACTGACTAATAATATATGTAGTCCCCTTTTGAATGCTAAGGGTCTTACAGTGGTGCACCACAACATCAGAAGCCTGCTACACAATTTTGCTGAATTAGAATTCTGGGCCACCCTCTACAAACCTGATATGAAACATGGCTTAAACCTTCCATCCAGGACTCTCGCTGCTCGCTTCCTTCCTACAACCTCTTGAGATTTGACAGGCCTGCTCTCAAAAGAGGTGGTGGTACAGCTGTCTATTTTAAAGATCACCTCCATCTCTCCATGATCTGCTCATCCCCCCAGTCTACAGTGAAGCACTACACGTTCTTCTCACCCTTGGATCCAAAAAACTCCATATTGCTTGTGCTTACAACCCCGCTTATAGTGGCTTAAGAGGTCTTGATGAGCTGCTTGATCTGACCTCTCTCCTCTCTGGGAGAATTGAGGTTCTCATACTTGCTGATCTCAATATAAACTGTCTGGGCAACTCCCAACCCGCACTACTATCCAAGATACAAAGTTTCAACTTTCACCAAGTTATTAGCAAGCCCACTAGAACTGCCCATCATTCCAACTCCAGTACTCTGCTGGAATGGATAATGACCAACCACCCGGAAAATATTATCTCCTCTGGCATACTAGCAGATGCCATCATAGACCATTCCCCCACCTTTTGTAAATGGGGTAAAACTAGGCCCCCCCATCGAAGCCTTGGTATATAACTTTCCGAAATGATGTGCACCTCGACTCACAGTCCTTCTTAATGGACATTGCTATAATTGACTGGACCCCTCTTTTTGAATCTGATAACCCTCAGACTACTCTAAATCTATTCCTGACTTGCTTTTTGGTGATTCAGGACAAACACTGCCCTCTTGTTATCCGTTGTGTAAAAAATAAGCATACCCGCTGGCTTAAGTCCGACCTTCTCTCAAAACTACGACTGCATGACAAATGTTGGCTCCACTACAGAAAGACAGGGCTACCAGCTGACCTTAATTCCTATAGGGCACTCCAAAATTCCTGCAAAAAGGATATCAAAAGGGCAAAGAGTTCCTACTGTAAGGATCTTTTAACTAAATCATATGGTGACTCTAAAAAATTCTGGTTCCACATTAAGTGCTTCCTAGGTTCAAATCCGGCCCCCACCCCAGCTGACATGTCTCTCAGTGGTGTCCACTGCTACAATCCCTCTACTATCGCAAACTTTTTCAATGCTCAGTTTTCAGACCTCACCAATTATACCTCATCCTTCTCAGCTACACCAAACTCAAATGTTCAATCCAATGCCTCTGGGCCCAAATTTCAGTTCAAGTCAGTCACTCACCGGGATGTACTTAGACTGCTCAACAACATCTTCAACCTTACTGCAGCTGGGTCTGACAAAAAAACTTGCTGCCCCTTACATAGCAGCACCTCTTGCCAGGATATTTACCCTCTCCCTGTGTCACAGCTATGTTTCTGACCTCTGGAAGACTACCAGGATTACCCCTGTCTTCAAAAAGGGTGACTGCAAAAATCCCTCCAATTATAGGCCTATTGCCATATTTTCAGTCCTCAGCATAATCCTTGAAATGCTCGTAGTCACCCAAGCCTTAGACTTTCTTCAGAAACATGACCTTCATATGACCGTGCAGCATGATTTTTGCAAGGGTCACAGCACCACCACTGCATTACTCAGATTTACATCTGATGCCCTATAGGCCATGGACTCTGGTCTCCTAATGGGGGCAATTTTTATAGACATGACTAAAGCTTTTGACCTGGTAGACCATCCTCTCCTCCTAGCTGCTCTTAGATCCCTAGGT
This sequence comes from Neoceratodus forsteri, assembly GCA_016271365.2. Lineage (NCBI taxonomy): Eukaryota > Metazoa > Chordata > Ceratodontiformes > Ceratodontidae > Neoceratodus > Neoceratodus forsteri. The sequence continues at coordinate 195,822,992 of JADMNL010000022.1, read as the reverse complement.
TTCTCACCAAATGTCACCGCATGGTTTGGCAGCTACCTATCAGATTGCACCCAACAATTTAAATTCAACTCCTCCTTGTCTGATTATGCTACCATAAACATTGGCATGCCATAAGGTTCTATTTTTGGTCCCCTGCTCTTCTCCATTTATATAAATGATATTACTTATAACATTCTCCAGACTGCCTCCCTGTTATACGCCAATGATATTATCCTTTACGCTAGCACAAAAAAAAAATTACAGAAATCAACCAATGACTTTCCCTAGACTTTCGATGGATTCAAAAGTGGCTATTCAGCTATAAACTTGTCTTGAATGTATCTAAGACTCAAGCCATGCTATATGGTTCTAATGCCAAACTCAAACTCTCTCAACCCAATTTCAATGTCACTGCCATAAATGGGTCCTCTGTTGGAGTGGTACCTTCATTTAAATACCTTGGTCTCACACTCGATCCGACTCTCACTTTCAATCTCCATAGTCAACAAACCTGCAAGCTGGCTAACATAAAACTTGATATGGCCTACCGTTCCAGCTACTGTATATGCTCACACCCTTAGCGAGGCTTGCCATAGCTCGTGGCATACTTCTTCCGTCACTCACCTATGGGGTTGCAGAGTATGCCTCAAGGGGTAAAACTAGTCTTCAGAAGTGGGATGTCACTTACAATAATATCTGTAGATATGCATCCTCCTCACATCAGATGAAACCCCACTGCCTCCTATACACTGAACTAGGGTGGCTTTCTGCGGATGCCTCCAGAGACTTTGCGTACAGCTCAATCATAGTTAATATCATCCATAACCAAACACCGAAGTCCTTGACGGAACTATTTCTCATCCAGACATCCAGATATGCTCTACACTCAACTGAAAATGCCCTGTACTCATCCCTCGACACCACTCCTCCAAAGGTGCTAGTGCCTTCTCCTGTTATGCCCCCCATCACTGGAATTCCCTCCCTCTAGCTATATAGCTAGCACCATCCCATGCCTCTTTCAAGAAATTGCTACATGACCATCTTCCAGATTCCTGCTCCAGCTCCTGCTTCAAACCCCCAGCCCATTATCTTCTCCTGATCTATTTCACCCCTCACCTCAACAGCTAAGCACCGTACTTTCCTCCAGTCACCTCCTTGCCATACTTTTAGTATATCTAGTCCTCATCCCCTTACCTTGCTTTATTTTTCCTATCCTATCCCCCCTTTTATTGTATCCCCACACCATTCAATTCCTGACTGTCCTATACCCATCTAATATGACCGTTGTAATGGTATTTGTTCTTATAATATCTCACCCCATTTTCTCTTCCTGAATTGCTGCCAAATGGCTTTATTTATTGTATTTGCTCTCTTATCGTTCTATATTATACATTATTGTTGAATCAATTTGCACTTATTGTTTTTTCCTGCCTACACTGTATTATAACTGTCTAAGCTTTTAATGTTTAGTGTTGTTTCTGCCTTTGTTAATCAAATGTTTTGTCTCTGTAAACTCCTGGGTCCTGCCTGAAAATAGTCATTGCTATGGTTAGCGCACCTCACCCAGTCAACAAAAATGAAATAAATAAAAATAAATAAATAAATGCATGTTCTATGCTGCTGTATAGAGTTAACCCTTTCCTCTCCAGGGCAGTTCAAGTGCTGGGGCTAACTGCATATAGTCAGAATACAGCAAGACTCCATTAGAAGGAACAACATTACTATGGTGAGTTATTTTTTCTTCTGCCTCCCTGTCCATCTTCCCTTCCCTTCCTCCTCTCAAACCACTTCTCCTCCTTACCCTGTGTTCTTCCCTATGACCTTGGTTCCCTTGACTCATTGACCATCAAACTGGGTCTCCCTGGTTCAGAGTCCCCACCTCATACCCATTCCATCTCCTCCCCCTATCAGCTTACATTGCTCTCCCTCCTCATCTTCCCAACAGTCTGTTTTTGAATGCAGCTTATTTTAAGTTTGTCATTAGTTCTGTGATGCCCAACTCTTTCTGCACATATACTGTACATTAGAGTGGGGCATTATCTGAGATAATAATGGGATGAATTGACATGTCAACTAGGTTATGGGTGATATGAGGGGAAGTTAGTCACATGTCAATTCTGCTGGCTGTGAGAAGCACCCCAGAGAAGCTGAGTAGTCCCTTGTGCTGGGGTGCTGGAGTGTCCATGGATCAGTGAGAGAGTGCTCAGTCAGGAGTTCTTCAAGGCTGTGAGCTTTGTTATGACTCTGCTGAGTGTAGATATGTCCATATATGGCTCACAAGAAATTAAAGTCCCCCATAACAGTGTGGAGTCTGGGCTTAGGTGAATTGACTAAGAGTTTGACCGAGTTTTATTAAAAAATGTTGGGTCATCTCTCGTAGGCCTGTGTATGTTAAACAGGACCTAGGGACCTTCTGGTGTGATGTCCTCTGCTATGAGCTATCTCCCACTCGCATTAATGGCTGTAGAGGCTATTGTCCCCTGGAGGCTTTTATGACATGACATATAGATCCCCCTTATTTTAGTACTAGGGAACACACAGTAAACCTCAGTTTTGACCCATTCCATAGCAAGTTTGCTTGCTTTACGCTCTTCCAGGTGGGCCTCTTGCAAGAAAGACACTTGTGCATGGAAGTGTTTCAGGAGTGTCAGCACTTTTTCCTATTTTATTGGTGAGTTAAGACCCCTGACACTCCAGATAATAACTTTTAAGTCTGTGATGGGAGGTCTGTAACACACCAATGCAGGAAATGTTGTGTCCTGAGACCTACCTTTAACCCCATTCCTCTGGTTTTCCAGGTACACATCAGTTAGTGTGTAATGGTATGTGTAGCATTTGCCCATCTCATAATAACCAACTAAACTATATATGTAAACAAGCCCAACTGGGGCAAACACAGAGTTAACATATTTCTGAATCACTGCACTCACTGATCAACTAACCCACCCAGGTGGTGACTGAACCTCTGGCAATCCTGTTTAGCCAATCACTGGAAACAGGGGAGGTACAGAAATACTGGAGGACAGCAGATGTAGTCCCCTCATACAAAAGCAGGAACAAAGAGGAAGTGGGGAACTACAGACCAGCCTGACCTCAGTAGTGGAGAAGATAATGGGAGCATTACTGAAGGAGAGATTGGTGGAACATCTGGTTGCCAATGGACTACAGGACAAAAGCTGGTATGGTTTCACTGGAGGGAATTCATGTCAGACCAACCTCACTGAATCTTTTGACCGGCTGACAAGGGAGGTGGATCAGGGAGGGCAGTAGATGTGGCCTATCTGAACTTCAGCAAGGCCTTTGACACTGTGCCACATAAAAGGCTATTAAACAAACTGGGGAATATGGGAGTGGGCAGAACAGTAGTGCAGTGGGTAGGTAATTGGCTGGGTGGCAGGACACAGACAGTGGTGGTAAATGGCTGTCACTCCACAGAAGGAAGAGTGAACAGTGGAATATCACAGGGATCAGTGCTGGGACCAGTCCTGTTCACCGTCTTCATCAGTAACATTGCACAGGACCTAGAAGGCAGAATTACCCAGTTCACTGATGACATGAAGCTCTGTAACAGAGTGGACACACCGGAGGGTGTAGAGAGAATGAGGAGGGACCTGCAGAAGCTTGAAGAATGGTCAAGTGTTTGGCAGTTAAAATTCAATGCAAACAAGTACAATATAATGCACATGGGGCACAAAAACCCTGGATAAACATATCAGTCGGGGGGTGAGGACATAGCATGCACCAAGTAGTAAAGGGACCTTGGAGTTGTCATCTCTGATGACCTCAAGGTAGGGAAACAGTACAACAAGGCAGCAGGTAAGGCAAATAGGATTCTGGGATGCATAGGCAGGGGCATCACCAGCAGGAAAAGGGAGGTCATAATTCCACTATGCAAGACACTAGTGAGGCCCCACCTGGAGTACAGTGTACAGTTCTGGTGACCTTACCTACATAAGGAGATAGATAGGGTTGAGAAGGTTTGGAGGAGGGAAACAAAGATGGTACAGAGATTGCATCACAAGTCCTATGAGAACAGGTTGAAGGACTTGAATATGTACTCCCTGAAGGACAGAAGGGAGAGAGGGGATATGATAGAGACATACAAACACCTTACAGGTAGGAACAGGGTGCAGGAACACACTATTTTCCAGTGAAAAAGATATTCCAGGACTAGAGGGCATGGAATAAAGTTGGAAGGAGAGTGATTCAGAGGAAACATGAGGAAGAATTTCTTAATTTCTTCACAGAACAGGTGGTAGACAAGTGGAACACCCTGCCAGAGGAAGTGGTGGGGGTTGAAACAATCACAGGATTTAAGTATGTATGGGATAGACATAGGAGAATTCTGGAGGTCAGGGGTAAGGGGCAACAGACTTCTAGGAAAACATAAAGTGAACTTATAAACTCAAATGGACAGACTAGGTGGGCCATAGGCATTTATCTACCAACAGTGTCTATGTATCTATGTATCCCTGTCTATAGTACCTGGGTTACAGGTCAGTACAGAGAGAAACCTTCAAATGTGCAGGGCTGGGAGAACCATAACACCAACAAAAGAGAGAAACTGTAGAAGAAAATTCCATTCCCATACCTGAACTGCATCCTAAACACTACCGTGACGAATGCATATTATGAGAGGCAACTGTCTGGCACTGTGGTACAGGGGTTATACACTGCACAGCCCTAGCATGGGAGACTCTTTAAGCCTGATACTGGGGGAGATCTGTTTGTTTATGTTAAAGAGCCTATCTTAGCTGAGTCTGGCTCTAGATCAGTACTTGGGAGATCCGGCGGGATGGGTGGTCCCTGAAATCCATTGGCACCTCGAATGGGATAAATAAAAAGGGGCCTGGTTGAGTCCAGGGAGTCCCCCATTCCATTAACCCATGGGTGTCCAAAAGTATATCTCCTCAGTGCAGGCCTGGTGTTCAGTAGTGGAGATTTGAATCTCAGGACACTAAATAGAGTGGTATGGGGGTGTGGCAAAATACCCTGAGAGTAATAAGACAGTTGCAGTCCTAGCCAGTGTTTATCTATACAGCCACGTTGAGGTAAAGGGACTTGGCTTCTAGTATGCATACTGCCTCTCCTACTCCCTGAGGAAGTAAGCAGAGTGTCACAAGTGTTGGGGGGATAGACCAGTGTACATCAAGGCAAGCTGACAAAATATATAAAAATATACAATCCTTAGTTAGTCCAAGATGCCCTTACCTCATATGTAATGTTGATCTCTTCCAAAATCCCTCCTCATCTGTCACAGGACCAGAAACCATATTAGTACTGTGGGATGAGATAGCCAGCATTCGTTACTCAATGTCCACCTTTTCCTCCATATGACCACTGGCTCTAATGCCCTGAGAGAGGGGAAAAGCAAATTGTGGCCATGCCATCTGGAGCAATATTTTATGAGACAGATCTCAAACCCTCTGTGAACCATGTGCATCCCCATGTGAGCCCCAGAAGTTGATGTTAGGCTGGTAACTGAATGGGCAAGCCTATAGAACCTGTAGGAGCTGCTAGTAGAAGCAGACCTGGACATAGCAATAACAGAGACTTGGTACACTGCAAATCATGACTGGGATGTTAATATACCGGGGTATGCTCTGTTCAGAAGGGATGGGGCAGTAACAAAGGGGGGGGGCTGGCCAGGTACATCAGAGAGGGTATAAATGCAACGGAGGTACTTGGAAGACGGGAGGGCTGAGACACTGTGGGTCAGCCCTGAGCCAGGCAATGGCACAACAATCTGCACAGAGGTGCTCTACAGGCACCCAGCATAAGGAAGGAGGTAGCTAGGAAGCTAGTGGATGAAATACACAAGATGGCAGTGAAAGGGAAAGTACTGCTGCTCAGTGATTTCACTATGCCAGATGGGGACTGGACCATTCCAGCAGCTGCTTCAACCAGCAACTGAGACATTTTCAAATCCCTACAGGGGGCAGGCCTCATTCAGCTAGTGTTTTATCCCACCAGAGACAGGATGATTCTGGGCCTACTACTGACACATGGTGACAGAGTCACAGAAGTCTGGGTAGAAGGTAAACTGGGGTCCAGCGACCACTGCATAGTGTGGTTTAGCATGGGGGTAGGGACACAGTCAAGTCATACAAAGACAAAGATCTTAGATTTCAAGAGTGCAGACTTTGAGAAGATGTGGAGGTGTATCAAGGAAGCACTGACAGGGAGGGAGGGAGGAGGGAGAAGGAAGGAAGGAAGGAAGTCAGCCCAGTGGGAACACCTAAAAGGAGTCATAGAGGAAGTGATGAATCAATGCATCTGGTTGATAAACTAAGGCAAGGGAAGGAGGAAACCACTATGATTCTTAAAAGAAGTGGCAGACAAAGTAAGGGCCAAAAAGGTTGGTTTCAGGAAATATAAGGTGTTTCAAAAGGAAGAGGACAGGGAGGTGCACCCAAAGTGTCTAAAGGAAGTGGGGAAGGGTGTTAGTAGTGCAAATCACAGACTGAGGAAAGATTAGTGCAGACAGTGAAGAAAGGGGCAATACATGCTATAGGTACATCAAAGAAAGAAAGAAAGAAAGAAAGAAAGAAAGAAAGAAAGAAAGAAAGAAAGAAAAAAAGACAGTGAGGAATTGTAAGGCTCAGAGGGGGTACAGGATAATGTAAGGAGGAAGTACTGGAAAAAGCTGAAATACTGAACAAGAACTTCTGTTCACTATTCACTGAAGAGGGGGAAGGTCATGGACCACAGCTGGGTAACAGATATGAAGGGGTTGGGGAGAGAGATAAACATAAGTTGTTTCTCAGTGGAGAGAGTCCCTGGAGGAGCTCACAAAACTAAAGTTGGACAAAGCAATGGGTCTAGACGGCATACACCTAAGGATATTAGGGGAGCTGAGAAGAGAACTAGTAGCGCCTCTGGCAGCCATGTTCACCAAGTCACTCAACACAGGAGTGGTTCCAGAGGACTGGAGGAGGGCACAGGTAGTCCCTCTACACAAACGTGGTAGCAGGGAGGAGCCATGGAACTATAGGCCAGTCAGCTTCACCTCAGTAGTGGGTAAGATCATGGAGGTACTGCTTAAAGAAAGAATAGTTGCACACTTGGAATTCAGTGGTGCCCAGGATCCAAGGCAACATGAATTCACAGTAGGGAGGTCATTTCAGATAAATCTTATAGATGTTTTTGACTGGGTGACAAAGGAGATAAATAGGGGGGAGCGGTGGAGGTCGCCTACCTCGATTTCAGCAAGACTTTCGGCATCATCCCACACAAAAGGCTGGTTAACAAGATGGAAAGTCTGGGCATGGGACACAAGGTGGCAAACTCTGTTAGGAACTGGTTAATGGGCAGGACTCAGAGGCAGAGGTTGGTGGTAAATGGTATCCAATCCAGGGACAGGGAGGTGACCAGCGGGGTACCTCAAGGATCAGTCCTTGGGCCAGTCCTGTTTAATATCTTCATTAGTGACATTGTGGAAGTGCTAGAGGGAAAGGTCTGCCTGTTTGCAGATGACACTAAGCTCTACAATTGGGTGGATACTCCAGACAGGGTGGAGAAAATGAGAAGGGACCTTGGGAAGCTTGAAACATGGTCTGAGGTATGGCAACTAAGGTTCAATTCAAAGAAGTGCAACATAATGCACCTGAGATGGGGGGGGATTGCTGAAGATCAACAAGGAAGAAAGGGGTCTGGGGGTTATCATTTCAGATAACATAAAGATGTCTAAGCCGAGTACAAAAGCTGCGGGGATGATCAGTGGCATGCTGGGGAGCATAGGCAGAGGTATCATTAGCAGAAGGTGGGAGGTGGTGATGCCATTGTGTAAAACACTAGTGAGGCCTCACCTAGAGTACTGTGTGCAATTCTGGAGGCTGCACCTTTGTAAGGACATTGACAGGGTGGAAGCGGTCTAGAGAAGGGCGACAAAGATGGTACAGGACTTGCACCAGAAAACATATGAGGAGAGATTATAGGACCTCAGTATGTACTCACTGCAGGAGAAGAGGGATCAGGGTGACATGATAGAAACATTCAAGTACTTTAAGAGCATAAACAAGATGCAGGGGGGCAACATCTTCCAATTTAGGAGGAGCACAAAAATGAGGGGGCATGACATGAAATTGGAAGGTGGTGGGTTTAGGGGGAATGTGAGGAAGTTTTTCTTCATGGAGAGGATGGTGAACACATGAAATAGTCTGCCACAGGAGGTTGTGATAGCAACCACAGTGGAAGGATTTAAACATGAATGGGATAGACTAAGGGAACCTTTGAGGTGGGAAGTAGTGATGAAAAGCTGTTGACCAGGTAGGGTCAGAGGTTGCAAACAAGTGTAGGGTTTGAGGGCAGACTAGATCGGCCTGGCAGTCCTTATCTGCAGTTAATTTTCTGTTTCTATAACAAAGGGACTCTGATTCTTAAAGGGGCAATATTGTGGAGAGGCACGGGGTCATTACCGTGCACAACACTATGCCACATGGCACAATCTCGCTGCAGATACAGGGCGATTCTTGCCATGCGGCATATCTCTTTTTTCTGTGGGGGGCTCCACCCCCACACACCCCATTATGAGGGGCTGCACCACCTGAACCCCACCCCAATATAGATTCTCAACTCCGGGGGACAGTTCAGGTCAGGGAACACACAGAGATTGAAAAAATGAAAGTTCTGGGACCAGGAATCAAACCCAGTTCCAGAAGTACTGCCTGGGTTCCCCTCTGCTATGGCTTACTCTGTTGAGCCACAGCAGCTGGTCAGCAGAACCCACTTCCAGCAGAGGTCTTATCTTCTGCCTGGAAAAATGGGAATGGTGCAATACCACGTACAGCAGTATACGCGGTATTGCACCATTCGCTCACTAGTGCAGTGCTGTACCGGGTTAGCCATAATGTTGTACACTATTAAGCATGTGACATTATGACCCAGTACATTATGAAGACAACAGGGTAAAAGTCAACATCCACATACTTTACTGCAAAGGTACTAGAACAAGGGATATGCCGTGTGTCAACTTTAAAGAAGGGGGGGTAATATATTAACTGCATGCTAGTCCTGATAGGACAAAGTCCATATAAAGTCAGCTGTCTAGTACTCTAAGTATATGGATCTGCAGTCTTCCAACAGGATGTGCATAAATACACTTTGAAGGGAAAAAGTCAAGTTGGGAGTGCTGTCAGTTGAATGAACATCACTGCTGCTTCAGCTTGCACCGCTACTCCTCAGTTCTCTGCACATGACTAACTTGACAGGAGGCCTGCTGTGACCATGACCCGACTTACAGCCTCTGCCCAGGACCTCAGTCTTGCTGCTCTGGCTAGTTTCACCTGAGTGGTGTTGTCCAGGGGTAGCATTAGTGCCATCTTCAGCTGGCTGTAGGGTAGACAAAGTGATAGACTCTGGTGACTGGTGAATGAAGTTCCATGGAAGGTAGCAATCCCCTGCTCATGTTATGACTCCTGCTCTTTGAACAAGGTGATCAATCTTGAAATCTTCTCGGGGGGTAGTTTTTTATTTCTGTGTTTCTGCTTTTCCCACCAGTATCCATGGACCATGGTCGAGCAGGAGGGAGTTTAAAGGGGGACCAAAATTCTGGATCTGGTATCAAGAGAGGGGGTGGGCTTTCATTGATCAGAGTAGTGTCCATGTCCTGTGTGAGGGATGCTTCCTGTCTTCCCTTTTTATGGGCTTTGTATCAGCTCCAGTCTGTTTGTGGCCAACGTTTAGTGATGCTGGCCTCTACTGCCTCCAGCACTTCGAACTGCCATGTGACCCCATTCTCTGTGAGCCATTTTGAAGCAGGGTATCAAGGGCTGCACTTGACCATGAGGTCCATCTATTATGCACATCCCTAATGAGAATACATCCTAAACTGGGTATTTTATGTGGCTATCCTGATCCTGGCCATTCCTAGTAAGTATCCTTGTTAAGTGCTTTACATACAGAGAATAAGTTATCTACAATTACCATGCAGTACTATGTGGTATGAGGGCATGTATCAAATCTCAAAGATTTCACAAGCACTGTCCAAGAAATTAATATTTATATTCACTCTCTTATTTGACTGTGATACTATATGATTTGTTTTTCCTCCTATAAAGCTTTGTCTCCTGGGTGAGGTGTGGGCAGATTTATCAGTCCTGCCCCTGCTCTCCTTGACTGGTGTCTGCCTCTCTCATAGGACACCAGACTGAAGTTCCCTCATGGATTGCCCCAAATGGTGCCATCCTCCACCACTGGAACACAAATCATGATCTGGTCCAGCTTTCCTAGCTGGTGGCATGGGTAGAGGTCGAGCATGCAGGGCTTTATATAGCTTGCAAATCTTTTGTTTTCTGGTCCCTCCCATGTCCTGCTGCAGACAAGCAGCAGCACATGCCATGTAGAGGCACACATGCACTATTTCAAACTGACAGCATCTCCATTCTGTTCTCCACATCTGCACTACTACCATGTCTCCACCTACTGGCAGTCAACAGTACAGCTTACAAGTCTCCCCTCATGAAAGTAGTGCCATCCACTAGAAGCTTGATCCTCTCCTGCTGGCCAACCCCCTGCAACCTGAGTGCACTCCTAATCCCATATTGCCGGTGTGGCAGATGGTAGCAGTACTACTGTGTCACTGGGCTGGCTAAGAATTGTTATATGTCTCTGTAGATGTTTCAAAGCTGAATCATTGCCTAACCTGTGGTACATCTTAGAAAGCTACTGTTAGGGAAGGGGTACCACTTGACAATAAGGAAAACTTTTATTGGGACTACAGTACAGGGAGGGATATGGGAATAGCCACAGTGGAAAAATCAGAAGGGAGTCAGATTGGCCTTAGGGAATTTGAACTATAAAACAGAGTTAAGCTTGAATGCTGGGACTACCTTGGCAATAGACCAGCAAACCACATCAGTAGAGGGCAAGTGGTGGAACCAGTGACAAAAGAAAAAAAGAAACAGAAGAACTCATCTCTGCAAAGACATAGACAGAGTGGAGGCTGTCCAGAGGAGGACAACCAAAATGGTGCAAGGTCTGCACCAGAAGACATACAAAGAGAGACTAAAGGAGCTTAATATGTATACCCTCAAGGAAAGGAGGGAGAGGGGGACATGATAGAGACTTTCAAGTACCTCAAGGGAATCAACAAAGTCCAAGAGGGTAGCATCTTTCAGAAAAAGAGATGTGCAAGAACAAGGGGCACAATTTGAAGATAGAGGGGGGATGGCTCAGAGGTAATGTTAGAAAGTATTTTTTCATGGAGAGGGTTGTGGATGCATGGAACAGCCTTCCTGAGGAGATCATAGACTCAAGAACAGTGGGGGAATTCAAGAATGCATGGGACAGCCATAAGGCAATTCTAGTGGAGGGCAGGAGGAAGTAGGCTGTTGGTTAACTAGGATCTGCAGCTTATCCTTCAGGTAGGGAAATGGGCAGACTAAGTGGGCCAGGTGGGCATTATCTTCCGTCAAAGTCTATGTTTCTATGTAATTAAGTGATCTGATACATAATAAGTAGGTGATCCAATTTCACTGTGAATGCTGAAAGTAGTTTGCAATGGTTCTGCTTCTGCCCTTTCACTTTCTTTCCTGAACGCATTACAAACTGTGAAAATATTTATAAGTATCAGGCATATAAATGTTTTTAGTAACTGAAAGCACAAAAATAACGTCATCACACCATCCATCTCCATATATGATCTTGGGCTGGCCAGGAACAGACATTGATTTTTTTTATGTCGTGTTATTTACTAAAATGTATGGATGTCTTTGTGCTGCTGAGCACTGGCGTTCAGTATAGCCAGCTGCAAAATGTGATTAAATCGGCAAAGTGAAACATTATGGCCCAGCTGCAGAGAAAGAGTTTGTCCCCATATAGGCCTCTGTTTGCTTGGATTTTCTTTTTTACAGAACATTCTCATCATCCCATCATCAGTAGCTCTGCTGACATTGAGAGGTCTATCACAACTGGCTTGCAGCTAGAGGTCTCTTCTTTGATGGTGGGGTCTGATATCAGATGATTCCACTTCCATGAGAAATGGAGGAGAGGAGAGAAGTGAAGTGGTTTTTAGACCCTTCCCCCACTCTGCACTCAGACACTGGCGGGGGGTGGTCAGACCACCCTTTCTGCTTGGAGAGAAACAAGGATAACCAGTGGTTAGTCTGAATCAAGACAACAGTGCAACCTACTAGGAGGGTCTGCAGTGAGATATAGGGAGGAGCAGGAGAAGAAAAGCTAGCAGTGCAGGGCACCTATCCCTCTTTCGATCTTCTTTCTGAAATGACCACTCTTCTGAGATCAGGATGTGAAGAAACAGATCTTCGCAAGATAAAGAACTGGGAAAAGTAGTACTTTACCCCTTCCTCACAGTTCAGAAATACTTGGCAAGCTACTCTGGTAAAGTACAAAATGCATGGTTATTTGATGCAAATATTGCAGTTTCCTGTTGTAGAGGTAACTGATGTCCTCAACTCAGTAGCCTTTTCTGATATTGGACTCTAGGTTCAAAGCTCAAGCAAATTACTTAAAGCTAGTTTCTGCTGAAAATAATTGAAACATATTAGTATATCTCTCAGATCTACTTTTCTAGGTACCTTCCACAATGCACACCATTTATTGCCTCAGTCATAACGCTTGTCACATCATCAGTTTTATTCCTAAGCCAAATGTGATGCTCATCTTTTTTTTTTCTTGAGAACAAAAAAACTAAATTTAAGCATTTATAAAATACATTTTGGTAGAAGTAGAAAATTTAAGCTAACAGATTGGAATGATGGGCGTACTCACCAAACCAAACATGTATATGTTTTTTTTGGTTTTCAAGTAACATCTAGACATGCATGATTAATCACTACATTTTATGGACAATTTTTCCCTTCATCTTGGAGTCTGGTAGAACTTCAAAAAAATGTATAACCCAATCATTCTTTTAGAATAGGTGAAGTAATAAGTCAATATTAGTGCATGTCAAAAAATTACATTGCAAGAGTGGCACTTGCATACACTTACCATGTAGTTTTCTGTATCTAGTAATTCTCTTTTTATAACCTGAGCCGCCACAGGAAACGTTAACATTAACCTGCATGCATAAAAATCTATCGGTAAAGCACGTTAACTCATAAAAATACATATATAGCATCAATAATCATAAAGTTGGTCAGACATAACTAGAGATGTTGCAAAAATGTTCCAATGAAATTGCGAAATTCACCTTCACGAATAACTTCATGAGCTGCCCACTTTGCATTGAGTTTTCTTGGGGGAATGGCACTTTTTCAGGCAAAGTCAGGTAAGTTAGGGTAAAGTTAAAGATAAACTGAAACTTCACCAGTGAATTTGCATAACTTCACCTGAAAAAGTGCAATTTCTCCTGCCAAAAACCTTGTGACGTCGGTACTTCACAAATTTGGCAAACTTTGCAAATTATTTTGCCAACTTTGCACATCTCTAGACCTGACTTCCCTCTTCCAACCTCACATTATTTACAATCCTGTAACAAACTGCCTAACTGGTAGGACACCAGTTTTTTTTACTAAAGGCTCCATTAGGTTGCTTGATGTCACTAATGCCTTAACAAGGGTCATTTGAAAAGTATTTTAAGAGGCCAAAACATTTGTAATGTCTATGAGGGGAACCAGATATTTGAACATTTTGGACTGCCTTGCCAACTCATAGTCCTTGCTTGATTTCTGAATAACAGATCTTGGAAATGACATTTGTATTTTGTTTTGATTTCCAGAGTTGTCTAGAAATAACATTTGCATTTTATGTTTTCAGAACTGTCACTGTTTATGAGATCTACTGTTTTTGATGATCTACATGGTACAGTTGTACATACAGTACGTGGTTGAATATACACAAAATATTTTGTTGCAGTCCGGAAAACATGTCATTCATATTTTTCAAATGTCGTCTTTCGCTAGTGATGAATGGTTCTCTAGCGATCACTGCTATATGTATTTTATTCTACCTGAAATTGCTTCCGAATTGGTTGCTTGCACCAATTAAAGTAGATGAAGAAGTAAACTTTAAAGGCATCTTGGCAAGCAATACTATCACTCCTGTGGAGAACACAAAATCATTCGTAGTCTCAGCCTATTTGGATCCTCGCAAGACACCAATTATTGTTGTCATCGGTATTTCAAATCGATATGAAACAGGAAACCACTACTGTCACTATTATTGCAATGGATCTTTGTCCTCTGTGAAAGCTAAGGTTGTTGTTCATTCTGATCACTTTGGTTTCCCATATGGCACGACAGATTTCCAATGCGAGTTACCAAATAACTGTACACCAGAGTATGTGTCAATCAGCGGAGTGGCTCAAAACCAATCAGCACACTTGCAATTTTTAAAAATTCAAAATTTGCAGGCTTGGACGCAGCATGAACCTGCAAGCTTTGATTATAACTTCACTGTCTGCCTTTCCACCATGTTTGGAGGATACAATAAGGTCTTGCAGTTTGTACAGAGTATGGAAATGTACAGGATTCTGGGAGCACAACAAGTCATTTTGTATAAGACTAACTGTAGTTCAGAGGTGGAGAAGGTGCTACAGTATTACCAAAAAACAGGTTTTGCAAAGGTGATTCCCTGGCTAATTACTTCATTTCTTAATGTTTCTAAGGGATGGAAATTTTCTGACCATGGAGGAGAGCTCCACTATTATGGCCAGACTGCTCTCTTGAATGATTGTCTGTATAGAAACATGTACAAAAGCAGGTTTGTTATTCTAAATGATGCAGATGAAGTAATACTTCCTGTTCAACATGATAACTGGAGTGAAATGATGGAGTTTCTTGCTAAGGAAATGCCAGGTTTTAATATATTTCGTATTGAAAATCATATTTTTCCAGTAAATGTGTATGATGAAAATAATACTTTTCCTTCTGAGATATGGAAGATTATTCCTGGAGGAACTGTTAATGAACAGAATATTTTGCAACATGTCTATCGTGAGCCTGACAGACCACACGTTTTCAACCCTACCAAGCTTATCGTTAATCCTCGAAGTGTAATCCACACTTCTGTTCATTCAGTCATAAAAATGCATGGGAAGGAAATGAAGATACCATTTAAGATTGCTCGACTATGCCATTTCAGGGAGCCACTGCAAGGAAGGCTCCCAAAGGAAAAACTTATAAAAGATACATTACTGTGGAAATACAGTTCTTTGTTAATTATGAATGTAAACAAGGTGTTAATCACATCATTTGACTGACAACAAATAAAGAGAAAAGAATGTTGAATAATAAAGGAATAATGCCTGACAGGGTGGGTGTTATGCTGGGATAACATCCCACTTCGGGTGGTTGGGCCCGAGGCCACTGGCCGAGGGCGTCCAACACCCCAGAAGGGATGTTATCCCAGCATAACACCCACCCTGGAGGGCATTATTCCTATTATACAATGGCTCATTGTTTTATACAGAAAAAAATAATTTTAAAGAATTTTTTTTAGTGTTTAAAAAATGTTTTTTAAGAGAAGATGCAAAAAGTGATCAAGTGGAAAAAGGAAATGGCAATAAGATCCTCATCTAGTTGATCAGCAGGGATGTTATGCCAGGATAACATCACTGCTGTGATGGCCAACTGACCAATCAGAAGCCAGGATTCTTTCTTGCCATTGTATAAAAGGATAAGATATCTGCTAAGGTTTTCAACTTGTGTTATGGTCATTTTTTCTCACTAATACAGGAGGAATATATATATAACACGGGACTGGGACCCAGGAGGTCGTGAGGGGCTGAAACTGAGCAACCCTCTCCCAAGACAAACCGCAAGGGACCGATTGCCCTCCTCTGCCCAAAACTGCAACACGGGACCAGGACCCAGGAGGTCGTGAGGGGCTGAAACTGAGCAACCCTCCCCCAAGACGAACCGTGAGGGACCGATTGCCCTCCTCTGCCCAAAGCTGCACCGTAAGTCGCAAGCCATTTCTGCTCCACGGGATCGCTCCTTCCATTTCAGGATTGGATCCAGGCAAAGCAGCAACTACTTTAAGCTCCCTCAAAGTTTAATATAATTGTGCATCACCCAGATTCTGGCGCCAAAATTTAAATAAGACTGTTGTTGCCCACTGCTGTTACTGAAGCTAGATTAGGGAGACTGCATTTCTAATTTCTTTCTGTGTACAGCTGCCGTTGTAATCTAGGGCTAGGCACCAAAATCCTGCTAGAGTCCCACACTGTAACCCGGGAGAAATTGGGAAAGCTCAATAAGCAGTCAAAAGAAAAAAAAAAACGCCAACCCAGAAAGTAAAATAAAATCAATTGCTTTCTCTGAGGGGTCTAATCTGTTTGCTGGCTGAGTCTCACTACCAGTCCCCCTTCCCAGAAGAAACGCCTTTTTTTTTGCTGTATAAAAGTGTGCTCACCTTCCCCTTTGTTGTCCACAGACGGGACCGGGACCCAGGAGGTCGTGAGGGGCTGAAACTGAGCAACCCTCCCCCAAGACGAACCGCGAGGGACCGATTGCCCTCCTCTGCCCAAAGCTGCAACGTAAGTCGCAAGCCATTTCTGCTCCATGGGATCACTCCTTCCATTTCAGGATTGGACCCCACCGGCTCTGCTCGCCGGCTCCCCATCGCCCCCACCACCACCCTTGGTCGACTCTCTGCTTTATAGTGGTGGTCACGTGAGTGCAAAAACCAATCACCCTACTTCTCCATAAGCAGGTTATACTGTGCAAAAGCTAGAGGGCGCACTAATTCCTAAGCTCCTTACATTCTGACCTCAACATGTTTACCAACCGTCTTATGTTAATACAAGCCTCTTTCATTCTGGCACTGGCTGCCTTCCCACTCCACGCTTCAGGATGCAGCAATGCCCATTTCCCCTACCCCCATGAAACCAAGCCCCTCAGCTGCACGGAAAGTGGATCATCACAGACTAAAACTCCAACCCTACCCACCCCACACCTCGCTAACTCATACAATGCCCTTCTTCTACATGCAACTTTAGCCAAAGTGACCCAGTCACTCCCCATACCCTGCAAACCCCTAAAAAACCCAATCGGAGCACGTCACTCAAAAACTAACTATAAGCGTCTCCAGCTAGCTGCAGTCAGGCATGCACTCCTACTCCTATTACTACTCACCGGAGATATCCACCCTAATCCAGGGCCTTCTCTGGACCACCTCAAAAACAGACAGGGTAGCACAGGTCTACAGCTAACCTCATTAAACATCCGCAGCCTACCAAAAAAGTTAACCCTATTACAAGGCTGGGTTGCTCAACACTCTCCTGACATTATTGCCCTCTCCGAAACCTGGCTCACACGAAATGTCCCAGACTCATCAGTTTCCCTGTATAACTATACTATTTTCAGGGATGATAGAGTGGACAAATGGGGAGGAGGCTGCGCCATATATGCCAGACCACATCTTCAACCTTTACTCGTCCCCCTCCCACCTCCAACGCATGGGGCACAAGCTATTACAGTTAAAATCACAGTAGGCTCCCATGGGAAACCCCTGTACATAATGGCGGTTTACATACCCAATAACCAAAAATTAGTCTTCGATTCCATAATGGCCAACATAGTGCTACTCCACCCTAGAAGTGAAATCATCATCCTGGGTGACTTCAATATTAACTGGCTCTCTACCACAGCAGACCCCTTCAAAGACGCTGCTACAGCACATGACCTCACCCAAGTTGTTCTGACCCCCACCCGGCTTGACCCAAGGACTGGAACACAAACCCTCCTGGACCTAATATTAACAAACGCTCCCAACCATCTTACCAATGTCAAGGTCCTACCAGACGTCCTTAGTGATCACTCCCCCCTCTCCTGCCTTTGGTCAAACAAGTGCCCAACCGCTCCACCCAAATTCTCGCTCCAAAGGCAAATTAAAAAAGGGGCAATAACCAGGATACTCCACTCTCTCTCTCTCACTGACTGGTCCACTGTCCACTTAGCGCAATCCGTGGATGAGGCACTCACCTCCTTTATCAAAATTTTCAACACAGTATGTGACAAATATGCCCCTCTCGCAAAAAAGTTCCTAAAATCCAGAAACACCCCGTGGATCACACAGCCCCTGCTGGACCAGATGCACCACAGAGACAACCTGTGGCACAAAGCTCTTTATTCCAAACAACCCCATGACAGACAATTATACAGAGAGGCAAGAAACAATTACACCAGGGCCATAAGGCTTGCCAAGGCAAACCACTACAGTCAAGCCCTCACCTCAACCTGGGGTACCGTAGCAAATTCTGGAGCAATATCAAAGAACTCTGCAGTGAAACCATTAACCAACCACCCACCCAAATACTCTCAAATGGTGCCTCTCTCAAAACCCCACTACAATAGCCAATGTCCTGAACAAATCCTTCACAGACCTTAGCCAAATCCTCCCACCCACTTTCTCTGATCCACCCCCCAGTGTCCCACCGAACCCCATTCCCAGTAATAGCCCCGCACCGTTTCAGTTCAAAACAATCTCCTGTAGTCATGCCAAACGCTATATGGCACATGCCCTACGGAATAAAAGGTACAGCAGTGACTCTGTAGACCTAAAAATACTTCGTCTAACACTAGACGTGACCCTCCCTCACATCACCAAGATTTTCAACCTCTCACTCTGCCTAGGGCAATTCCCTGCGCTATGGAAAAAGGGTATTATTACACCTATCCTAAAAAAAAGGTGACCCTACGGATCCAGGTAATTACAGGCCCATTACGTTACTCCCCCCTCTATCAAAAGCCCTAGAAAGAATCGTATCAGACCAAATCACAGAGTACCTCATGGAGCACTCCCTGCTTTGCCAAGAACAACATGGCTTCAGACACGGACACAGTACCACCTCAGCACTCCTAGAATTCACATCCTATGTGCATGAGGCTCTTGATGGGGGTGATATTGCTGGAGCAATCTTCATCGACCTAACCAAAGCATTTGATACTGTCAGCCACGATCTACTTCTATACCTACTCCCCTCCTTCAGCCTTGCACCAGGCACATTAACCTGGTTCAAGAACTATCTAACAGGCAGAACTCAATAGGTTAAAATCAATACCTTCCTATCCACTAAAACCCCGGTCCTATCAGGTGTACCCCAAGGATCTATCCTAGGCCCCCCTATTATTCACTCTCGTCCTGAATTCCATCTCCAAAGCTTGCAATGGGAAACTTCTGCTCTATGCAGATGACGCAGTAGTCTTCTGGAAAGGCAACTCCCTTGACTCCCTCCAACACAAGCTGCAAACCTTCTTCAACGAACTAGAAGACTGGTTCACAAACCACAGGCTAATACTAAACCACACCAAAACAAAATCCATGATCTTTGGGCACCGGGCAAAGCCCCCATGTAAGAGCCCACCTAAACATCACCAACAATCAGGGCCTCCTAATTGAACAGGTCACGGATATCAAATACTTAGGCATCACCTTAGACTCATCTCTCACCTACCACACACACATTAACCAACTGTCCTCCTCACTAAATACTAGACTAGGGATTCTCTATAGGCATAGACAATGCCTCCCACCGCACGCCCTTCGTCTGGCAGTGTCCAGCTCGGTCATATCCTTGATTGACTATGGAATAATAATTTACGGGACGGCTGACCCAACTGCGTTGAAGCGCATCGACCTTGCCCTCAACAAAGCTAGCCGATTGATCACCGGAAGCCACCACCTAACCCACACCTGCGACCTCTTCAAATTAGTGAACTGGCTGACCTTTAAAGGAAGGCTTAAATACCATACCTGTCTCCAGGCTAAGAAAATCCTGCTGAAAGCTGCACCCCTCAGCCTACACTCCTTAATACAAACCAACACCCGCAGGAGCACCCCAAGGCACCAAACAAGTGTGACTATCCATGTCCCCTACCGAAGGACTGCGCTAGGCCAAAGATCCTTCAGCTACCGTGCACCCACCTGGCTCAATGAACTCCCATCTACTATAACCCTGGTGCCAACCCTAGGCCAATTTAAAACCAAAACCATGAGACACCTCTTGGCCTCAGAGAAATGCAGCTGCAATTGAGTATCTATCCCCCCCTCGACGCAGGGTACTAATTAACCCCTAGTATTCCCTTATCCTCAAATGTAGACTCAGAATGTGGAAAGACTGCCCACACACCATTTGGCTGATGCTTATCCTGCCCTGGGCTGTATACAACAAAGCATTGCAACTCTCTGTAAAGGTCTGTTGTTAACTTGTAAAGCAACACTTTGTAACATTAAACATTGATGCTTGTGCACATGTTTCTGTAAACCATTGTCTATGATAATCTGTTTGTTTGTCCTGACATGGAGCCTTTGCAAAGGAGTCCTTGACTCAAAGGTTGTAATTCCGAAAATTTAATAAATAAATAAATAAATAAATAAATATATATATATATATATATATATATATATATATTTATGGCAAAAAAAATCTGTTTAATGCATCAGTTAGGGTTGTTCCACAGCTACAAAAGGGAGGAAATTCACTGTTAGGGTTGAAAACTCTAACTCCGCATTCACCCCCC
Organism: Neoceratodus forsteri; assembly: GCA_016271365.2. NCBI lineage: Eukaryota > Metazoa > Chordata > Ceratodontiformes > Ceratodontidae > Neoceratodus > Neoceratodus forsteri. The sequence continues at coordinate 195,802,587 of JADMNL010000022.1, read as the reverse complement.
ACACCCCCAGCACCACACACACACACACGTAGCTGGGAGGACCAAGGCAACACGACCAATCACAGACAACCAGCAGCAGGTGACAGAAATAAAATACAACTGTGTAAATGTACTACAAGACATCCCCACCCCCCCGACCAGGTATTGCATGCTCAGTGGAGATCCACAGCAAAACTGAGGCCATGTACACCAAATGTACTCATCCCTTATTGCAGGTGCATACAACGTACCACACTTATGAGTTGCATGGCCTTACCTAGCGATGTCACACACCCCACGAGACCTGCTGGTGCACCGTGACTGTACACCAACAATGAAACTCCATGATTGCAGAACTACAGTTGTTTGTACACTTATGAGTAGACAGAAGTAAAATACAACTGCCTACATCTACTTCAAGGCACATACATCATCATGAGACAATAACTATAGCCTTTGAGCATGTGTTGTGCTTAGCTGTACGTTTTCTGTGTCTGCACACTCAGGATGCAGAACCTGATATTGAGGCTTGGCAAGCCATTGCCTGTACAAGGGTGTGCAAGTCCTAATTCTGCTAACAGGTGTCCAGCCTTAGTGATGGAGGTGTACCATTGATGTGCATCGACTTACTTTTGCTGTGGCTGCATACTCAGAATGCAGCAAACTGCACTGTGTCTGGGGGGGACTACATGGCTGAGCCCATGCAACTCATAAGTGTGGAAGGATGACTGGGGCTGCAATCCAATAGCTGTACCACGGATGCTCATAAAGCCAGTTTAGCTGTAGCTCTCTAATCAGTATGCAGTACCTGGGTAGGATGATGGCATTCCCTATGTTAGGCCATGCCAATCGTAACTGTTCTAACTTGAGTATAGTTTCAGTGAGTCAGGTGTACCATTGATCTTCATCACCTCAGTTTTGCTGTAGGTCCACACTCAGGATGCAGTACATGATCTTGTGCTTTGGGGGAGCATTCTGTGACTGAGACAGTGTAAGTGATAACTCTGGTAACTTGAGGGTTGCTGCAATCAGGAAGGTGTACTGTTGATGTCTATGCCTTCATTTTCCTGTGGATTTGCAGTCAGGATGCAACAAGTGGTGGAGGTGGACATTCTGTGGCTGACACTGTACCATTTATGAGTGCACAAACCTCTGTATGGCTGCAACAAAGGAGTTTTACTGTAAATGTGCATGGCTTTACTTTTTGTTGTACCTGCACAGTCAGCATGCAGTACCTGGTCTTGGGACTCGGTCATTGGTTGCTAAAGGCCTACAGTGCCTAACTGTGTTAAGTTGTGCATATCTGCAATCAGATAGAAATACCATGAATCTCCAAGGGCTAAGTTTAGCTGTGGCTCTCTAGTGTAGATGCAGTAGTGGGTCTATTGGGGTGTGTGGCATCACTAGGTAAGGCCATGCAACTCATAAGTGTGGTACGTTGTAGGCATCTGCAATCAGGGATGTGTACATTTAGTGTACATGGCCTCGGTTTTGCTGTGGATCTCCACTGAGCATGCAGTACCTAGTCGGGTGGGTGGGGATGTCTTGTAGTACATTTATATAGTTGTATTTTATTTCTGTCACCTGCTGCTGGTTGTCTGTGATTGGTCGTGTTGCCTTGGTCCTCCCAGCTACTTGCATATGTGTGTGTGTCTGTGTGTGTGTGGTGCTGGGGGGAGTTTCCTCACTTTTGTCACTGTGGAACAACCCTAACTGATGCATTAAATTGATTTTTTTTGCCATGAATTTCCCTTATTTTTGAGAATGAGGAGTATAACTAGTAAATGGAAATGTGGTGGTGGGGCCGCGAGGTCCCATCACATCATTTGCTGTATGAATGCAATGGTGGTACTCCAGCCCCTTTGGCTGCCATGCTCCCATCACATTATTTGGTGTATGGATACTGTGGTGGGAGTGTGGGTCCTCCAGGCCATGCAGTGACACTGTGTGATTTGGCATATGGATGCAGTGCTAGGGGGATGGGCCCTTCAAGATCCACACTCTCATCACATGATTACCTGTATGGATGCAGTGCTGCTACTGCATGCCCTTCTGACCTCGCACTCCCACCATATAATTTGGTGTATGAATGCAGTGGTCATAGAGCGCGTACTTTAGGCCCCACACTACCAGCAAATAATTAGTAGTATGCATACAGTGGTGGGAGTGCAGACCTTTGGCATGCTGTGAACCCACCACATGATTTCATGTATGAGATATAAATGGTAAGTGCAATAAAAATTCCAGAACTAACATTTACACCCACAGTGATAAAATGTGACACACATCGATACTTGGGTTGTCCTATGAGCACATAATATTTTTGTGTTGGGTATCTATCAAGTTATGCATTACTATTACTGCTTTCACTTGTGTAACAGATAAGATTTAATGACACAGAACGAATAATATCATGGCACTGTGGTTTTAATGGTGTATTACTGACAGCAGGTAATATATACCTCAAGGCAATCAACCAAGTCCACGAGGGTAGCATCTTTCAGAAAAGAGATGTTAAAGAACAAGGGGGTATAATTTGAAGATAGAGGAGGGAAGGCTCCAACCTAATGTGAGGAAGTATTTGTTTACAGAAAGTCGTGTACATGCATGCAACAGCCTTCCTGAGGAGGTCATAGAGTGAAAAAGAGTGGGGGAATTCAATAATGCATGCAACAGCTATAAGGCAAGTCTTATTGGGGTACAAGGAAGTAGGCTGTTGCTTAAGTAGCATCTGGAATGTATCTGTTAGCTAGGGAAATGGGCAGAGTAGGTGGCCCAAGCAGTCCTTATCTGCCATCAAATTGACATGTGTACTGACACTGTATCAATGTGTCCATAGCTGTGTGTCCTTTCTATTACATCACAGCTACTATTGTATGTTACAACAGAAAATGATGTAATGCTACATGTGTAGAAAACTCATACTTCCAAAATTTCAGTCATATGTATTTCACAGCGTATGAAAATGTACACACCTCTTACCGCACTTGTTTGTGTTACACCTACCATTGGTATATCGCACAGCTAATCATATGGTGCTGCCAGAAGTGTGGAACAGTTGTACTGATTCCATCTGATTCATGTCAATTTGTTATTCTACCTACATGAGTATAACTGGTACTGCTTTTCATTTCCATGTACTTAGCATTGGAATACCACACACAAAATAATATTTTGCTGGTCTTTCACATTCTTTGATTTTGTAGTAACTGGTACTATTGTGATAGAAAACAGCATGTGGCACCATGTTTGTCTCAAACACAGTTACAGATCTCCATATTTTTTCATGTTGTACCTCTCTACCTTAACTTTAAAGATAGTGTTCAAAGAACTATATACATGTTAATATACCTTTTTGAAAAGCAGTGATAAGAAATACTACGTATTTCACAGTCTAAGTTTGGTGAACTGTGATGTGTCTCCTATCTTGTACTGCATGACAAATGCCATTCTCTGCTAATTAGACAATAACGGTTGGTCAACAATTATGTTCACGTCTAGTTATGACCTTGTAGCATTGTATTATGGCACAACGTGAGCCCAAGTGTGAAATCTCCTTACATAGTTGTTAACTCACCATCAACATAATATGTTGTACTCCCTTATTGTTATAATAATAAAAACATGTTTTAAAACAATGCGAAATATTGAAGAGCATATTGCTAAGCTCTACAGCTATCTGAAATAAGAGATTAGCATAAGGCTGTTACAGTGTTTTCACTCAATTATAGACTATCATGTGTAACACCCTTGTTATCATATCAGTAAAAGCAATAGTTTGTAATGATACATTTTTACTAGATGCTCCCCATAAAGCAAAAACAGAAACACAAGCAATGTTTTTGGTAAGAAAATAGTGTATAATTATTTTTTAAAAATGAATCATATAAAATATTAAATGTAATAAAAATATAAAATCTTTCATACAAAAATAGATAATACTTACAAAACTAAAATAAGAAATACAAACATTTTAAGATAATTACAACTCTGTTTAAAAAAAATGGAATGAAAAGAATCATTGTTGTGAAAGGTTTGAAATAAAACTGAATTATTATTAAGAAATAATAAAACTACAAACAGTACAGATACTGTCCATTACAAAAAGAGGTATACTGCTGCTGAAGGCAGTCCAGTCTGAAAGTTGGACAGTATGTGGAGGCGCAGCAAAAGTGGAAACTGTTGCGGCATGGGGGAAGGGGAGATACCAGTGAAGCTGTGGAGGCTGATTATTCTGTGCCAGGAAGGCTTGGTGTTGGTGGTGCAGGTGAAGTTGTGCTAGTTGGTACACTGCCACCTTCTGCTGTGTCCACAGGCTCGAGCATAAGATTAATGGTTGCCTGCTGTGCAGTGAAGAGGGACAATAATTTCTCTTGTCCCCTCCTGCAGTGCAGCAGTTTCTTCCCTTATGCCATCAGTCTTTTGCTCAAGCATGCGCACACAGCAGCAGTGAAGACTGCAGGTCTCCTCACAATCTTGTTCTGTAAAGAGACAAAAAAATATCCATTAATATGTAATTGGGAATATTCAGCTTTCTTTCTTGTGTTTCATCTAATAATGTGTTTTTTTGCTGTATATATTTTAAGTAGTCATAGATCTGTATTGTTAGGAACATACATTAAAGTGGTAATTCTGAGAAATTGACTCGTTAGTCTGTATATCATATCTTTCACATGTGCTGTATTGTAAGTAAATTACTTCCGTGAGTTTTCAGAAATTGTGCATGTGCTACATTTATAGTGTATATAACCTTCTGTATCACATTCTTGATTCATGTAATGGTTAGTAACTGTGTATAACACAGTAAGGTATACAACAAATGAAATTGCTTCATCCTCTAAGGTCTGTGTAACTACCACATGTACACATACTGTTTTTTGTGCACATGTTCTTAATAGTACGTGTCTGTGGTATACCCTGACACTGTAATGTCAGTCAATACATATTAGTTCATGTTCTTTACAATAATTTCTGTAACATAGCAACGAGTCAGAATCCCTTTTGTGCTGTACCTGTTTACAACAAAGATTTAAGAAGCATCTTCTACTGATCTTAAACATGGCATCTTACGGCTAATGTTTAGCATTTCAATATCAGACTTCTGAGTGCTATCACCAACTTTTTTAATAAGACATGACCTGTATACATATTATTAAGTGACACAATATCCAAACAATAAATACATTAAAACACATTATTTTGTTTTTCTTCAGAACATAACATAGTAGAATGTGAAGTAACAGTAAATGTTCTAAGTACTAGTTAGAATTATATGCATACTCTGTATCTCTCAGTGTTTGACTCTTGTTTTACTATGAACAATCCATAAGGCACAGTTTGAACAGTGATAATTTTAATATGCAGTTACCAGTTTGTCCTGTGCATCACAGACTAGATACTGGCCTCTAAACCTTAAATAATACTGTCCATGAACAATATGCAAAAAGTCATGATGATTCTGCATTCAGTTACCATATAGTAGGATATAACTTGCTGTAACAATGTAGTTATCATAACATGTCAACTGTATGCTTCTGATGTAATACTTACGTTCTGCAGTAGCACTCTCCTCCTGCTTCACCTGCACCACTGGGATCACCACAGCCTCTCTGGCCACTATAAAAAAATATCAGAATGTTATTTAATTATAATGATTGAAATATTTCAATATCTAACAAAACTTTCACTGTATTACATACAGGTCATATTCTGTAATACTGGTATCCAACTATTTGTCACAATTCTATACATCACAGTGTAGAACATCTGTAAAGTGGTACTATACAAACTGCATTACACAGAAGGGCTGGAATATTCACACTGCTTCAAATATTGGTACAAGCCTTGCTGCAGCAGTACTGGGATGTGCCAAAAAGTTGACGCAACAATATTCAACAGTGCTATGCCATGGCTCAGTACCACTGAATTTGGCACTTTTGCCACGTGCATCATGCATGACACAGTGGCACTGTGCCAGTGGAAGTCAACAGACAATAGTAGATGGATGACACAGCACAAGTGCTGTTCTACTATACACATCAACCACAATATTCAGCAGTGGACATCCAAATGTTGCCATAATGCATGGAAAGTGGAAATAGGCCCATTTCTATGTGATTGTGGCCCCATTTGTATGCAAGCAAGCCAATTCCAAGTGACTTGTGGCTGGTGCGCTGCCACGCAGTAGCCATTGGAGACTGATGCCCCATGCCCTTCAGCAGCAATGCACCCCCTAGCCCAATCACACCCTTCCAACATTAAAAGTATCCCTGGTAGTCCAGTGGAGCCAACCACCTCACCCGATCAGAGGCTTAGTATATGAAAATATTCCTGCTGGTCAAGTACAACTGACCGCTCACCCAGTCACAGACTTACTATATACAAATATCCATAGTGGTGCAGTGAACCATAGCCTATCACCCGTTCATGGGCTTTCCATGATATATATATATAACTATGATGTTCCAGTGGATCCCAGCCCATGCCCAACTGCAGATTTACCATGATATACTTAACCCTGGAGGTATGGTGGACCCTTCTCACAGCCTAATTGTGACCTTAATAGAGAAATCATTATGCCTATTGGCCAAGTGGCTGCATCCAGGCTGATTGCAGGCAATACAATGAAACAGTATACTGGTCAAAAGTGGTATCCCCCTACTAACACTCCCATTGTGTCATACCACCCTCCTCCCTCCCTCAGTCAGCAGCAGAGACCAGCTCCCCACCTGCAAAGTGGCTACACATCCACCGACTGATAGCATAGAGTATGTCTGTACTCCCATTGCTCCACAACATGGCCCAATGATTGTACACACTGTACTGTACTACAGAGTCCTAATATGTGAATCAATAGTTTCATTAACACATTGGGACTGTCTACTACAGTACATTCCACATGCCTATTGGCCCACACTGTGTACCAATGGATGTACAGTCATACTGTATGGTGTCAGTGTGTGGTCAACCAGCAGGCCTGCAGGTAGGTAACTGCTGCCCAACGCTCAGTGAGGTGGAGTGGGGTGGCAGCAGTGACTGTCTGGGTGGGTAGACAAATACCGCTATGCACCACAGTACTGTTTCAGCATATTACCCACAATCGGGCTGGATGTGACCACTATGCCACTAGGGGTGCTGATTCATCCATGAAGCACATGATTTGCTTCTGGCAAGGCTGCACTGTAAGACCAATGTTATATATATATCATTGAAAGACCAGAATTGTGCAAGATGGAGTGTGCACTGGTCTACCAGGGATATATTTAGATCAGTAGAGCCAAAATTGGTTTGGGGCTGGTTGATTGGGCCACCAGGGATTGTAAACTGATGCATAACCTGGCATTCGGCATGTGGGGGGGAAGGTATGATGGTAACACACAATAGCGCCAGAGGTCAGATTGTGTCCACAGCTAGCAGCTCCTGTCTTGCACTATGCAATACAGCACCTCACCTGTGTTTGGGCAGCCGTAGTTCCTGTTTTTGTTTCACTCTAGTGTGTGTGACACAAGTACGGGTTGCACCTGAATATGCTTACCACATGCTAGTCTAAATATCGAGATATGCAGAGTATGTATGGGCACAATCACCTTTACTTCCGTCACATACATTAATGATGTGCCACGGCGCATCAGAATTTGTGGAGCGCATAATCCCTTTTTGAATATTGCACTGGGACGCATCAGTGGGTTGCGCATGTTGCAACTGTATTGCACCATATGCAACCCTTTTGAATATCCCATCCCAAGTTAAATCTGCAACTTGTTTTTCTCTTTTTATTCTTTTATTTTAAAGCCTTCTTTATTGTATTTTTCCTCCAATGATCATTAGACAAACATACACATATACCTAGGATAGGACCGGGCCCACACCCCAAAACTGAGTGTGACTACTATATACAGTCAATAACTATGTACATACACAGCCGCACTGTATACCCTCTGGCAACTTGCTCATACCTAGGTTTATATTATAATAACTAGGACAACCCCAACCAAGGAGATACTTGTATGCATCAATATCTAGATCCCAAATGCCCTTTAGTGCCTCTGGGGTCTTGTATCACATACAAGGATCCTCAGGGTAATACCCTGCAGCTGCATCCCAAGGGAAAAGAGAGAGTCCCCCCCACCAATATCTGGCAGATTCCGTGGCTCCTTGTATCGGATCTAGTAAAAAGAAAAACTTTCAAACGTGGCATACCTGCTTCAATAAGCTAACGGTATTTAAGTGAGCCCACTATTACAAAGGTATCTACTTCCAATCCACCTATTATTAATTATGTACCTTCCGACAAACAGCCCCTTGTCTGGGGTATTTTAGACTGTAGGGTATATACTGCCTCTAAGGTCCTCCATCTCTTATCATAAGTTGCCTTTCGTCCACCTCAAAGCATTTGCCTTCTAAGCCTAGTCAAGATTATCAGCAAATCTCCCACCCATAGGTCATATGTATAGATCAAATTGCTTTTCCAATGCCTCAAGACAAATGCTTTGACCAAGGAGGACATTAAAGAAATGTGACCTTTAACAAGCGTACTAGGGATATCTGACATGTCCCCTAGAACACAAATCTTAGGCGCTATGAATTCCTTATAATTTACCACTGGATCCATATTATGTTTAATTTGCTCCCAAATGGGAAAAATTTTGGAGCAGTGCCATAGTACATGGAGTAGGTCCCCTGGGTTTGCACCACACCTAAAATGTAGGTCTGCCTGTCTGAGGCCCCTAGCACATAGCTTAGTAGGGGTATAATATATATTAGAAGCTACAAAAAAATTGCATGATCTTATATTTAGGAATGAGAATATATCTACTAGTCCTCCACACTTCTTTCCAATCAGGTCCCTGAGGGCTAATGTCCTCTTGTTTATCCCAGTATGAAATATTTACAGAGGAGTCCCCGCTTAAAAAATCAAGTAATATCTTGTAGATCCTGGACAGGGGATTTCTTGCACAATTTACCTCCTTAAGGACATTTCAAGTAAATGAAGTATCATGAAGTCTATCCCTTCCCCTTTCCATTTTTTGCATCAAATTGTTAATTTGTATTTTCTTAAAAAAGTTCAAGTTCTTGCACTGGTCCGGGAGAACCACCTTATCCCCTTTTATAAAGTCCACCCACCTTGAGTTGAGCAGGTGAGTAGCCCATTGTCTTTTAATTATTTGCCCCCGATATGCATGTTCGGATTACCCAAGAAAGGTTGTTCCCTAGAGCCTTTTTGGGTTTTTCTTTGATTTGGGGACAAGAGAGTCCACCAGGCCAACACTGCTTTGTAAATCAGGGTTTGTTTTCCCCCATCCGGTAGATTTCCTGGATTAAAAAACAGTACCGCTTCTGGGGAAACACCCATATCCAAAAGGATTTGCTTCTCAACCTGAAGCCAGGTTGGGACGTATCCCCCCTCATTCACCGGCCTACACCACTGACTCATTAACCCTAGTTGACCCGCTACATAATAAATTTACAGGTCCGGGATTTTGAGGCCTTCCATGTTATAAGGTAGTCGCAGGATATTATACTTTCTTCTAGGGAGTTTAGCATTCCACAAAAAGTTAGAAATGAGCTTTTGTATTTTAGTAAACCAACATTTAGGGATGATATATGGGGATAAGTGTATTGGATACAGAACTCTGGGTAGCAGATTCATTTTAACCAAACCCAGTCTTGTTGTCCAATTTAGAGGAGGTTTATTCCATCTAGTTATATCTGTTCTGATTACCGATAGTATCTCTCCTAGATTTGCTTCAAGGCCTTCATCCTCATTAATTGTGATCCAAATGCCAAGATACTTAAGCTTTTTTGGGGACCACTTCACATGAAGTGGTTCAAAATCGGCTTTATAAGTAAATATAGTAAGAAGGAGAACCTGCGTCTTACTCAAGTTTAACTTATAGTTCGACACCCTGGAGAATCTATCAACAATATCTAGAATCCGCTTGAAACTCTCTGCCGGTTCCTGGAGGTGTAACAAAATGTCATCAGCAAAAACAGATAGTTTCATTTCTATCCCCCCAATAACAATCCCCTGTATCGCCGGATCCTTTTGAATCGCCCTTAGTAGGGGTTCCAAGTAAATATTAAATAATATTGGTGAGAGGGGGCATCCCTGCCTGGTCCCATTATCTAAACCAATTTCCTTCGATAAGTAGCCATTACATAAAATCCTAGCCATAGGAGCAGCGTAAATTTTTTATACCCCTAAGAAAGTCCTCCGGGAAACCCATACATCTCATGGTTGCAAATAGGAAATCATGAGAGACCCTATCGAAGGCCTTCTCGGTGTCTAGAGCAATTATCGCCATAGGTAGCTTAGAAGTAGAGGCCTTATGTAGTATATGGTGAAGTTTCTGAAGTGCATCATGAGCTCCTCTATCTGGCATAAACCCCAGTTGTTCTTGGCTAATTAAACCAGGAGCAAGCATCAAAATTCTATTAGCCAGTATCTTCGTCAGCAATTTCAAGTCCTGGTTCATCAGGGCAATAGGTCTATAACTCTCAGGGAGTTCTTTGTGTTTCTCCGGTTTTGGAATGAGTGTTATATAAGCCTGATATAGCTGCGGGTGTGGGACCCCATCCTGCATAATGTTTACAAATAATTCTTTCAATAAAGGTAATATAACTGTGGCGTGAGATTTATAGAATTGGGCAGTTAGACCATCAGGTCCTGGTGTCTTACCATTCGGAAGCGAATTGACCGCCTCTAGTATTTCCGACTCCGAAATAGGGGCCGCTAACCACTGGGCTTGTTCTTGATCCAACCTCAGAAGAGGTATGTCTTCCAGGAACCCCATAATGTCCCCCTCGTTTACCGAGACCCCCCCTTGATAAATCCCTTCGAAATAGGCCGCAAAAGCATCAGCCATTTTCTGGGGCTCTGTTATTGTTTCTCCTGGTAATTTATAAATGGAATTACCTAGCTGCCTCCCATTCTTTATTCTATTAGCAAGAAGCCTGCCTGGAACATCCTTGCATTAAATAGTTTGCATGGACCTTTTCTGACCACCCGCCTAACTTACCATAAAGAATGCTTGCCATCTCATCTCTAAGCTCCTTAAGCTCTAGATCTAGCCCTTCTGTAGTACCTTCTAGGGAGCCAGTGAATTAATAGCACCCAGAATAAACTCTTCCTCACCCTTTCTATATGAGTTCTCCTGTGCCAGTCTCTGGAGCCATACCAGTATAAAACTTTACAAGTGGGCCACCTTAATCTGCTATCTGAAAGTGTAGGAAGTTGGGTCTGAATAATTTCCACCAGTACCTGTTCTGATTTAGCTAGCATATGTTCATCCAATAATAAGGAATCATCAAACCTCCATCGTAAGGTCTCATTGGGAGGATTCTATCACCAAGCTAACTGAACTGGGAGTGGACTGATAAAATTTTAATATGGGTAATCAGCTCTCTTACTCCTGAGTTGCTTCTTTATTAACCAAAAAGTAATCAATTCTTGAGTGAGTTTTGTGCACCCCAGAATAGAAGGTCATAATGTGTTCCCCTTTATTGCAGACCGTAATTGGGTCAACCAACGCTGCAACCTCCAGAAGTTTGGCCAGAGATGCCTGTGCAATAGAAGGCGGACGTTTGGATGGGGGTTTTTTATCCACCCTATTATTGAGACAAAGATTCCAGTCTCCTGCTAAAATTAGAGGATGGGATGGAAGTAGGGCTATGTCAACTTCTACCGAGGCAAAGAAGTCAGGGTTGGGTGGTGTAGGAGCATATACAGAGGCAATCGATAACACTTTACCCATGATAGTACCCGTAACATAAATCCCTCTGTAATCTTCTCTAGTTTTAGTTTGTAAGACTATGAACGGACAATTTCACCCAATCAAAATGGCTACTCCCCCTGAAGCTTTGGCATTTCCATCTCCTAGAACCTGTCCTACCCATAATTTTTTAAGAAGACCCAGTTCCTCCTTAAGAAGGTGAGTCTCTTGCAGGGTGACAATCTGAGCTCCCAGTTGGCGGATGTGCTTTAATATCACCATCCTTTTCCTCTGCCCCCTGAGGCCTTTAACATTCCAAGTGATAATTTTGATGTTGATCATGCAATTTTACTTACACCCCTGGATTCCACACCAACAGAATCTGCCTTAACGAATATATAAGCATTGGACTCTCTCTTTTCCCATTTCCCACTACCCTCCCCGATCAGCCCCCGATCCTTGGATCGTCCTCCTGACTCAGATGGATACTTAGATGAGCTACCTGGTGAGCAAGCCCCCGGAACCTCTAAAATCTCACAATCACCCTTATAACTTTTTACATTCCCCTGAACATAAGTCCATCTTCCCGATCACCCCCCTCAGTTTACCCTCATAGTTGTAAGTATCCCTTATTAAAATCATATATTCTTGTCTCACAGAAGTCATAAATTTAAAATCTAATCTCCTTATATTTCAATTAGCATCAAGGACATATTATGGACCTACAGTTCCCTATAAGACACATTGCAGTCCAGCCGAGCCATTTTTAATGATTTCTCAGTTCCAACTAAAAATAAATAGTCCCCTCCTAGACCCCTGGCTCAGATTAGAGGTAATATAGAAGGAATGCTCAGTAGAACACAGTTAACACTCCTCCTCAGATCTTCGGAGGAGGTGTTGCAAGAAAACAGAAAAAAAAGTGGGGAGGGGGAGAGGGTGGGGGATAAAGAGGAGGGGGAGGGAAGAGGGGAAGAGGAAAACATTTTCTTCCTTCCATTCTTTTTCTTTCTTGTCTTCCTTCTTCTCTTCCTTTTACTCTTCTTCTCTTCTTCTTTCATTCGTGTCCCTTCTTCCCCCTTCCAAATGAATATTTAAGTGAATGCTTCCTTGTTATCCAACTGTCATTAAAATGTCCAGAACCTTATAAAGAACCACTTCTGGTTAGTGCCTTCCCTGTGGAGCCTTTTCAGGTCTTCGATTTGAACAAGTCCGGGAATTCCAGTCTCAGTCCTTCTGCCGCCTCCTTCGGCGTTAGGTACCTCCTATCTCCAGAATGTAATTTCACGACCAAAATAGCAGGGTGCTGGATTCTAAATTTCACACCAGCCAAATAAAGCTTTTTCTTTATGTCCCCATATTCCTTCTGTTTCTCCCGAATCGCCGGGGTTTGGTCTTGGAACACTAACAAGGCGCACCATTCCACTGCAGATTTTTAGTGTTCTGGCTCTATTTAGGGCGTGTGACTTCTTTAAAATTTAGAAATTGCATAATAATGACCTCGGTCTGGCCCCTGGTGGAGGTACCTCTCTGAGAGAGTGATGAGCCCTTTCCAAATTATAAGTGTCGCCATAAGGTGTTGGGCCTAGGAGCTTCATTAACATGTCCTGAATAAAAGTAATGCAGTCTGCTCCTTCCAATCACTCTGGTAAGCCAACCAGGATTAAGTTATTCCTTCGACTTTGAGATTCCTGGTCCTCAACTCGATCCCCTAATTTTTTAACTTGCCTACGTAGATCCACCAGATCCTGCTCTTGAGAGATAGATTTGTGCTCCTGAGACGCCATACGCGCTTCCACGTCCCCCATTCTTTGAGCCAAAGCCTGCAGTGCAGGTTTTACTGTCGAAAAGTCACCGACTAGTCCTCTAAGCAGGGTTTTAATTTCTGTAATGTCATCAAGCGATGTCTGACCCTATCCGACATTCTCGGAGCTAGGCCCTTGGTCTTCTGGGACAGGTGATGGAGGTTTCGGGTGTTTTGTTGCCAGGGCTCGAGAATCCAGGCCCTCAGATGCTTTGTACTCCATCTCCGACATTGCGTCCGGTTCTGTGAGCCACTACAGTACCATAAGTAGACAGCCAGGATTCGGAGAAAAAAGTTTCAGCGAGGCTAAAAGGAGACTCTAGGAGATTATTCCCTTTATTTTGGCTACCACCATGGGGTCTAATGTAGCTTTATAGTGCAGTTAGATCAATCGGGCCCGGGAGCTCTGCTCAGTGCTTCTTCCCCGATCAGCTCATCACGTGATCTTCTCTTTTTATTCTGAAATTATACTGTAACAGACAGTATACTGGAGCATTTATCACAGTCATGTGATGTCTTGTAATCAACAAGGTAACAGATTTGTCATACCCCACTCTATAACAAACAAATGCTCTTTATTACTGATACTTACCATTTGTACTTCATAAAGCAGTCAATGTTACTAAAAAGCAGGTCATACTGTTACCTGCAGACCACTATTCTGTGCACATCATCACCTGCTAGCATACACATGAACCACTCTAGGGTCATAGAGGATATTGTGGGTAGATTGTATGGCTTGCCATATTCTGCAGAAAATAGGTTTGACCACAAACCTGCTACACATCACACAGTTCATACGGCTTACTATTTCTTATATCGTAACAGCACTGCACCTTTCTGATATTACATACTCTCTTCCCACAGTTGTACAAGTCTCACAGCACACAAAGTCGTACAGGTATATGTCACTGTGACCATGCCATTCCAGAGGTGCACCAGATGTGGGTCACACAACAACATAACAGCAATGTGCACTGTCAGTAAACACCTGCATGATGAGCCTGTCACTGTGTATACTGCAGTCATCACAAGTGTCCTACTCACCATACTCAGTGCTGTTCTGACACACCACTACCACCTTGGTACTGTACTGCCTGTTGTGTAGTGTACCATACGCAACAGTATAACAGTTGCACACAGCACCACCACCACCATCTGTGTGTATGCTGTGTTGTAATAGTACAGCAGCTGGCACACCACATGTAAAACTACAGTGTTCAAAACTGTATAATATAACCCCTAACTTTTTGTGCAGTGCCAAGATGTTTATGCATGTTTAGTGCAATGCTACACCATTATCCCAGTGAAAGCAGCATGATAGGGAAGGCACAATCAGATGCTAATTTCGACATTTGCACAAACGCTACCTAAGTAAGCTAATTTCCATGTTACTTTTGAATATGACAAACTTTAATGTTAAGGAAATGTGTTTGCACCGGTTAATGGTTTACCTCTGTGGTAAACCCACACCAACATGTTAGTGCTACGCACACAGTTTGGGAAACATGTAAGAGTTTGAAATAATGTAGTTTCACATAGACTGCTGCCTGCACCAGTACTAGGACTACACATTTCCTGGCAAACACATTGTTCACATAATTAGCCTGTGCCTAGCTTGTCATCTGTATGCAGTGTTTTACATGTAGTGGGTTGAACTTCCTCATTGCCATATTCAGAGCTGTCTTATTCCAGGTCTAAGTTTCTCCTACACTACAAGTGCAGATAATGCTGTCTCATTCCCATGCTATATTGAGAAGCTGTTTCCCCTGACCTATTCCTTTTCAATATACCATGGTTTGTGCTGCGGCCTAACTTTGTCAGTTGGACAGTGTTCATTATAGCCCCAGGGAAAACGTTTCACTCTCTGTTCCTCACTGTTTAAAGAGGTTTACTAATGTCATACACAACAAGTACCGATAGCAGGCAGTCAACACTATCAATACAAGTGCATTTTTACCATCTGACTCCACAAAGATGCCACTCTCTGAGTCAGAGTCCACAGCATCCAGAGCTTCTGTCTGTGCTGGGACTACCTTGGCAACTGGTGGGGAGTGCCTCTAAAGATCTGTGAAATTAACATAAAAAGGAGATTTAGTAACTGTGTCATTTGAATGGTCAGTTATTTAGGATCACTTTGTATAAATTATTGACATATATGTGTAACCTAACATGTTCCTTGATCAAGTATTGTGCAGTTATGGTACAGCCATATTAAGTGCCAAATGCATTATTATGAATATTACAACTAAACCAGTAATTAATATTATTTAAATTGTTATCACTTCAACAGTGCTACTTATATGATAGCCATTGTTCTTGAATTGAATAGCCACTGTATACTCTGTACACACTTGCATATGACAACAGTTGAAGATAAATAGGATAATGCCTGATGTACAGGTGATAACCATGGTATAATCACCTCGAGTGGTTGCTATGGCATCAGTAAACCTCGACAGCACAGCTCAAGAGGTTTACAGTTCCCCTAGCAGCCACGAGAGATGATTACACCATGGTTATCAGGTGTACATCAGGCATTATTATTTATAGTGTATGGGACTCGACATGAGAAGTTACCTTCCCACTGCAACACAAGTAATTTAACCTTACCTTATTAATGAATCTGCACTACAGCCACATGATTGTGTAGGAAAACTATTTATTAGGATACACAGATTGAATGACAGTGGGCCAAAATAGCACCAGAGTTAAAATCTCTATCAGACATAGAGATTGCTAGACTCAGTAACAGTAAACTGAGAGAACTGGAATGTTATCTGAACAACAACAGAAGGGACAAGGCTTCAAAGGATCAGGGCAAAGAGCCATAATCACAGACACAGTTTAAGAATTATGCACTCAGAATGCTGATACAATAAGGATATTTGTGTTAAGAAGCAGTTTCAGGAACAGTAGCAGCCTGTAACAGTCAATTATGAGAGGAATGTCTGAGATTAATCTCCACTGTTCTGTCATTGTAACACATATTCTGTAATGGACACAGGAACATTTGGAGGCTAAATCAGGGACCACCCTGAATAGTAGTGACAGTCAGGAGGTATGACTGAATACAACCCACCCACCCATATATGTGCTTGATACACACAAGTCACCCTGGTAGTATAGTGTACCCGCCACACCGAAGCATGACTCCCCATCCCCATTCTTCCATATAACATTCTTTTTTCCCTGGTAGTGTAGTGCCTCCACTCCCCCACCCCCAAGTGCAATCCCCGATCCTCATACCCACATTACTGTAATAATTTCCCCAGTCTTGCAGTGGTCCCCCACCCCCCCAATCATGATCCCCAACCACGTAGCCACATTAGTCGAATATCCTGCTTTTGTACTGGTCCCCCCACCCCCAAGCATGATTCTCGACCTTCATTGCCACGTTAATGTCAGAATATCCTGGTGTTCTAGTGGTACCCCCACTCCCCAAGTGCGATTCCGACCCCCGTAGCCATGGAAATTAAATAATTTCCCTGGTGTTGTAGTAATCCCCCCAGCCCCCAAGCACAATCTGCAACTCACAGTAGCCCCAAAATGACAGCAATACCTGGTGTTGTACTTGTCCCCCCACCTTGAAGTGTGCTGTCCATCCTCCAATACACAGAGTAGGTACAGCACCGGCGAGCAGGTCCGCCCTCCTCTCACCACCATGGCTGGCCAGCGACTGCGGTAGCGCTAATGCATACCACAGTCATCAGCCAGCTGGCGTGAGAAGAAGAAACTAAACTGATGCCAATGATGTACATAGTCTGTGTATGGGAAGATGGCAGCAGTTCTGGGCGGGGGCCACTACAACACCAGGTATTCCTGACATTGTGTGACTACCGAGAGTATGATATCATGCTTGGGGGTGTGCGGACCACTAAAACACCAAGAAAATAGTTTAACTAAGTGGCTACGGGGGTCGCACATTGCACTTGGTGGGTGGGGGAACCACTACAACACCAGAGAAATGCTCTCATTAACACAACTGCATGGGCTGGGGATCATGCTTGGGGGGTTGGGGAACCACTACAACACAATGGAAGTAATTCAATTAATGTGGGTAAAGGGTTTGGAAATCATGCTTGGGAGGTGTGGGGACCACTAGAACAGCTGGGACATGCTGTCATTAACACGGCTACAGCGGTTGGGGACCGTGCATGGGGATGGGTGGAGGACTACTACACCAGCAAAATAATAGCATTAACATAGCTACAGCGGGCATGGATCATGCTTGGGGAGTGGGTAGACCAGTAGAACACCAGGGATATGCTGTCATTAACAGAGGTACAAGAGTCGGGGATTGTGCTTGGGGGGTGGTGGAACCACTAGAACACCAGGAACATTATTAAAGTAACGTGGCTATGGAGGTCAGTGATCGTGCTGGCATGGGGAGACCAGTACCATACCAGGGATGACAGTGCTAATTGGGTTACTGGAGGTCCAGGATCATGCTGGGAAGGGTACACTGCTACATTACTGCCAGTTTATTGTCACTGGTATTTAGCACCACAGCACAGATCACGCTAATCCCTTTACTGTGGCGCTATACATTTGAATATGCCATGGAGCCAGCAGTCATGGCCATTCCCCTGCCACTCCATGCTTGATACCACAATGGACTTTAAGCCTAGCCAATTCTCCTATTTGTAATTGTACATTCATATCTGCTGGTACACTGCAGTATCCTATAACCCTGCCACATGCAGTGTAAACATCGCATTATCCCTGGTAGTTGAGCACCTCCATGCAACACTATCATGCCCAATGTCAAAATTATTGTACCCTGGTAGTGTACCATTCCACCACTGGTACGCCCCATGCACTGACTGCTACCACAGAACTACTAACTGCCCACTCAGCACCACGGTAGAGCTCACCACCTGCAAGACACGCAGCTGTGCCACAGCTGTTATTGGACTGGGAGACACACTACACTGCACCACCAGATATAGATATACCTTAAGAAACCCCAATCAGTCTGCAGGCTATGACTCACTGCACACAAGGGATTCATAGCATTCAACAAACCTGCCATTGGACAGCAGTGGGGGAGACATCAAATAGTGCACCATGACAACAATCTATTTTAGACTGTGCACAATGTGATGTCCAGGCGCCTTACTACCAGAGAACAGTGGCCATGAATGTCTAACATACACAGGGTGAGAGACCACCAGCTGCAGCTCACTGGGAATTGTCACAACGAAATTCAAATGGTGCCATAAAGGTATGGCAATCACCCATTTGTACCATGCATACATGATGTCTCCATTTGCATACACAGTACTGAATATCAAACTTGTATTATTAGGAAAATATTGTTGCTTTACTTACAGTGTTTGAGATGCTCCCAAGCAGTTGGCTTTCCGGCTGCCTCCCAAAGCTTGTAGCTGAGGTAGTGCCAGCACGTATCATTTTTGGGTATCTACTCCTTCTGTTTAAGCTGATAGGAATGCTGCCACAACAGCTTCCACTTTCGCTTGCACTGAAGTGGAGTTTTATTTTTGACTTTTAATATCACATGCAAGTATGAATTTATGTGCCTCCACATACTGTCCATTTTCTGGTTCGTGCTCCGCATTAAAATACGGGCACTCACCCGTGCCTGGACTGCCTCGAGCAGCAAGTACACCTCTCGTAAGCTCCAGATTCTCATCTTCCTGCAAAAAGTACACAAAAAAATAGTACATTACTGCCATGTTCTGTAACATGTCTGACTTTCTGTTCTGTTAAGTTTCACAGAAAAAATGCAAACAGCTGTATCTTATTAATTCTGTAGTTATTATTACAAATATTAAGATGCATGTACAGAAATACTCCATTATATAACATATACAATGAATAGTAACTACTGTTGTACCATGTAACATTTCAGCAATTATTTTTGACAGGGGTTGTATTGTGGTACAGTAACAGTTGTATGCATGCTTGACACATCCTGATATTGAGCCCATGATATCGTGAGCATCTGAAACCACAACCCGCACTTGCACTGCACACTGTTGAGGCCAACCCCCTCCAAAAAAAAACAAATAACTGACAACCACAGTGGAGCTGCAGTATTGCACAGAACAACATGGCAGCCACCAGCTGTGGGTGGCCACCCAAGCTCCAGGGCCACCATGTGTTGGCATCAGCCCTCCTTCACCAACTGTGATTTTGCTATAAAAAATATATCCGAGGTGGTCCTGTGCACTCCACCCCCTCACCCAATTCTGTGCTTTCTCTATAAAAATAACCCTGGTGCTGTAGTGCAGCTGCCACCCCAGCCCAATCAGGTTAGGAAGTAGAGTGTACAGGACCATGAGGGATACATTTTATATAGTTAACCCATGATAAGGTGAAGGGGTAGGGTCCACTGGACTACCAGCAGTATTTTTTTTATAGAAAAGCCAAGATCAAGTGTTGGGATGCATTACCACGAAGCACCCGGGTGGTGGCATCGGTAGCCGACAGGTACTGCCTCACAGAGTACCAGGGAAAAAGTTACTGACGATCTGCACACCTGCACGTAAATGAGGCCATAATGATATCCAAAAAGGTGCATTAACACCTTGCATGCATTATGGCTCTATTTGCATATACAGTACTAAATATTGTGATAGTTGCACCTACCACCACCGCACTTCAATCCTGTATCCCCCAATCCTCTCTGGCCACTTCCACTGGTGCAGTACCACTGCACCATTCACAATGCAGGTGCCACACTGAAATATTCAACACTGTTAAGCTATAGCACAGCACTGTCAAATATCACCCTGACAACACCCTGCTGTATTCCAGTTGTACTGTGCCCAGGCTTCTTCCCTAGGCCAGCACATTCTGAATATTCCCAACCAAGGACCTACACCTGTGTGAGTGATGTATGCAGCTGTTATATTTTTTGACCAACAGTTTTTGGTTCTTAAAAGATCCTTTTCTTACTTAGATATCAGTTTTAACACTGTGACATTTTTAGATGACTTTGAGGATTGCATCTCTAAGGTCTCCCAGGAAACAGCAATTGCCAGCATGTGAGAAGTGGACACCATCTGGTAGGTATAGCCAATCATAACAATACTTTATTTCAGGGTGACGTATGGAATGCATTCCAGACATGCATAAATATGCAGATATTTGTATGTTGACCTTTCTTCGAGCTCTGTCAATCAGGTACATATGGTGTTCTGCTTGCCAGACCCTATGCTCTGTAATATCTGGAAAAATGATTTTACAGACAGGCAACATACTCATGATAGAAGCAAGGTTCAATTTTGCTTCTGACACTAAATCAACCCAATGTTTTTTTTCCCAAATCATTGCCTACAAGATGTATCACCAGTATGTCTGGGTGAGTTTCAGTACTCAGAAGTTTGTGTATGGTTGGCATGAGGTGCTCTCACCTCATTCCACCCCTGCCATGCCACTTCACACAGCAATTTGGGAGCTGCAGGTTTTTCCCAAAATCACTGTGATGAGCATACTCTGACGCTTGCCTTACAATACTGCTGCCAACAATCCACAAAGTCCTTTTGCAGTTTTCTGCCATTCTGAGGTTTTAAACTTAGAAGTGGACAGAGAGCTACCAAAAAAGTCAGTGTTTCCCCTGCAGTACCTGGGCAACAGTGAAAGTAAAACTGCAATTTCCCTCCCTAGTTCTACACTGCTTCAGTGGGCTGGTCCATGACAGACAAATAAAACAAATAATTGGCTAAAACTCTACCTTCCTTAACCAATGCAGTGTGTGCACTGACTATCAGTGCAGTTCTGCTCCAGCTGAAATGTAGGAAAATTTCAAGGTGGTAAAATGCATCTTGTTCATAGGCAGTTTCAAACAATAACAAGTGCAGACACATGTCTGATTGGTTCCCTCTTCTGTTATGCTACACATGCACCTTGTTTTCACCCTCCATTTGCATCTGTATCTGTGCTAGCAAGTACCAATTAACAGTCTGACTTTAAACAATTCTAACTAAATAATGGAAATTCATAGGTCATTTTTATCAATACAGTCAGGCACAGCAGTAAAAACATTTTGATTAATACTATTTACTTGTTTCTATCACTTTTTATCAGTACAGAAATTGATAATAAAATGTGTTATACTTACACAGAGCAAAGTGCTGTCTGTCAGGTGAATCTAAGATGGCTGCTGTGTCCTTCTTCTTCACTGTTCAGCATCTCTGATTGGTGGACTTACATGGCCTGATAAATCTAGCACACAATTGGTAGAAGTACCTGTCACTCTAATAGCAAATAAGATATGATTTAATATTGAATACATTTGCTACTCCCAAGCTCAAATTTATGACACTTTCAAATGCACTACACTACTTTTGTGACACTTTAGAATGCACAACATTATTTCTGACACTTTCACATGCTCAACATCACTTTTGCGATACTTTCACAGTTCGACATTACTTTTTTTGACACTTTCGCATCCTTGACACTACTTTTCCAACACTACTTTCAGTGCTTTCGAACACACAACACTATATTTTGCAACACTTTCATGCAAATGACACTGTTTTTTGCGACACTTTCGAATGTACTACATTATTTGATTATTTTTTCCAAAAGTGATGATTACTGAAGGAAAAAGTTTCCTGCTTCTTACCTAATGTACAAATACATAAGTTCACACAATTTCACATACTTATTCTGAAATTGTAACTTGACTTGACAACTATCTCATTTCTGAAGCTACATTTTCTCATTTTGTTGTTTTCTGTTACTGCACGAGTGACCTGGATAGTCATTCCTAATCATTAATTGTGATTATTTGTTTTATCAATAACACATGAACAGAGCTTGTCTTAACAATATGTTAAGCACTCCCTGGGGTGTAATGTGGCACAAGGTAAAGCCAAGTGTCATATTGCCCCAAACACATCATTAAGTAACTGTCAATGTGACTCCTGTGAATGCCTTATTGTTATCATGAAAATTAATATTCAAAAGTAAAGTGTTTAAAGTATACTTTATTAATGTGTTACTCATTTAGAGAAAGATTTTAAATAAAGTAGTTCTTTCACCAACAGTTTAACAATACTGGGTCAAAATCACTTTACATAATTGCAGTAATTCTGCATTGCTCGATGATGAGATAGTAAGAAAAACAATCCATGTGCCATGGTGATAACGCTATACAGGACAGTGTAACATGAATTAAAATAAGACTGTCAAAATTCGTGCAACCAATCTGATTGCAGCATTTCTGAGACTTTTTTTTGTAACATTGTATACATAAATCATCTGTGTCAATATACAATGTTAGAAGTGATCAACACAAACATATACTAATATTTCCTTTTTCTGTGTCTTTTATGCAGGTGTCTGATACTTTTGTAACATTGCTGACTGCTACTGTGAAGTAGCACATTGAAAGATGTCTAGTAAACACAGACATGCATGCATAGAAAGATGAAACAGGTATCATAGTACTTCACTGTTGCTTAAGAATAATAAAAGGACCAGTGATGTCAGTTCAAGACATAAAACAATACAGAGTTCTACTGGAATAGTGAGCTCTACAGTAACTCACTCCACAACAAAACTACATACTTGCGCAACAGCAAGGAAAAAATGTTTACCTGAGCGACAGTTGTGTAGATCTCGCCGACGCAACACAACTTATTGCTACAGCAAGCATAAGCAGACATTCTGAACAGCGTAGTAAGCTCACAGCTGGTGTTTTTCATCTGAGAAAGCAAAAGTATTTCCAATCATTAGCAAGTAAAGTTAAGATCGACAGGTTTATTGCTGCTGTGATGAGACATGAGTGCAAAAAGACAAAGAGTCATCTGACTTTGATGAAACTGCATCTCAATGTATGCACATTTGTGAATAGAGCAGTATTTGTTCTTCAATGTTTATGGCGTAAGATGTCTCATGTGCTTGAACTATTCAGAAAAGTTGTGTACGACATCAAGAAAAGCCTACAACACTATCCTGCCTTGACTGTGCACAATTTATGTGATGTATTCACAGGTTGCTGGATGCACACACAGCACTAAGAGGCATATTTCTGGGAAGAATCTTATTATTCACAGAAAAAAGAAAGCAAGTTCACCATTGATGAGTCTGGAAAGCTGGTCAATGTGCTCGGTGTCTGTGATGACACAGCAATGGAGGCAAATGATGACTGTGATGCAACCACTGTGTCCTGTAAGAGTCACTGTCTCTCATGGTCATGTGATGCAACCTGCAACCATAGACAATTGTCGTTTGACAAAGTTGAGCAGTTTGTCAACCTATTTCTGATAACAGGTCACAAAGAAAGATATAAACTGTTTAACAAGATTGACCTTTGTGAAATCCATCCACATACTGGACTTATCGGTCACTCACTAGCATGCCTCGATAGTGGGGTTTGTGACAGTGTCTTTCACACCATGCAGATGCTGGGAGTGCATAAAACAGGCATGTGGAACTTTGTATACAGGGTATACGAAGTCTGATAAGTTGTCAATCAATACAGTTGTTTAAATGACTTATTGCAGTCTGGTGACATGCAGGGTACCATCACATTTCTCAAACAGCTACAACATGTGAGTTCTGTACCAGACAAAAGTATTTATCAGTCAGCAACTTGTGGTGAAACATCTTTTTCTGTGTTAGAGACTGACATTATGAAACAGTATGGCAAAGAAATTGCAAAATTTGAGCTGGCAAAGGCTCAGAAGTTTGACTCTGTATGTGTGTCATGCGATCATCTGTGCTACAGCAAACAAATGGTCATAGTGAACCTTGAAACATTGTCACCATACAATGACATGTGGTTCTGTCTCTCAGCATTTTTGCTGATGAAATCTGACTTTCAGTTACAGACCACCATTGTGCTGTGCAAACACTGTTTCTCCAAACTAAAGTCCAGCATTCAGCTACCAAGGTCACTGTTGAATAATATGGAGGCACATATTACACCAAGTGAGATTGCGACATTGAATATGTTTGAGTGCATTCTAATTCAGACAATGAAATCATTTCAAACCATTCTACATCTGAACACAAAGACACGGAACATTCCACAGAAAGAACTCATTAGATCCCTAAAGGGTTCCATGATGTATCTTCCACTTCCTCTACAGGAAAATGTGGAGGCAATCTCTAAGGAAAATAGCTTGGTGATTCTTGTAAATGGTGTTCCAACTAAGTCCAAGGTCATCTGGCAAGACGTTGTCAATGTACAGAAGGTCAAGCTTGCTCTTACTTATTTAAAGAGCAACAGTCCCTTTTATGCAGACCTTGATATTGATCACATGACTAGACTCTCTGTTCAACATGATGTCTTAGAAACTACTAAGCCAATGATTGAGAAGGTCAGTGGACAGACAAGTGATAACGTGTGTGAACAGTACACAATTCACCCACTGCATGGCAGAGATCCAGTAGGGGACAACATTGATCTCTGTCAAATGAAACAGGTGGAAGGTGAGCCTGTCAGCATTTGGGAGGCAACACTAGAAGCACACTGTTTCCCAGACTTATTCCCAAAAGGGTCAGGTATACGGCTAGATGAAAGGGAAGTGCGTGTACAGGGAGTACCACACTAGCCGTGTGCTCAGTAAAGATGGCAAATTCAGACATAACATACAGTACCTGTTTCATCTCCTCAGGGAGAGTGAACTTAGCATTCTGTCTGCATCTATTGCACATACTATTTGTCTCACAAGTCCACTAGATGGAATAACAGCTGCTCAATTTCTAGAGAAATTAAAGCAGAAAGATGAAAATGTGCAAGTGAATCTGTCTTCCATTCTGTCAAATCTATGTGGCACCAAAGAATATTGGTATCGCAGACACTCTGATGTGATGACAATGCTGTGACAGTATGTGCAGCCACATGGTTTGTCATACTTAGTTGTGCTGAATATGCCTGGGATGAGCTCATTGAACTGTTGAAGTGGGCAAATTCTGATGTTGACAGCATTTCATCAATGACCGTCAGAGAAATTTGTTCACTTGATCCTGTATCTGTCACAAGACATTTTCACAAGTGGTTCCATGACATTCTGACTTTCATTTTGTCAAAGGACAATCCACCTCTTGGTACTGTAGAGCATTACTTTTGGAGGACAGAATATCAAGCACAGAGTGCCCCTCATATTCATATGTTATTGTCGATCAAGGATGCACCATGCATAGGTGAACATGAAGCAGCACAAGTGCTAACATTCATCAAACAATATATCACTTATCACATTCTGGACAAGTATGACAGTCCTACACTATGGAAGTTGGTACAAAAGTTCCAGTGACATATTTCTGCAAAATACTGCTGGCGAGTAGTAAAGAACAAATCTGATTGGTACACACAGTGTTGCTTCGGATTCCCTAGATGAGTTTGTCAGGATGGTTCCATGAATTAACTTTTTTCTGCAATGCGACACCACTTGAAGGCAAAATCAACCACGAGGGTATACAAGTTACCTAGAGATGAGAAAGAGGTGTACGTCAATGACTACAACCCAACTCTTCTCCCAATGTGGCAAGCAAACATAGATGTTCAGTTTGTGGTTGACAACTCATTGGCCCTGGTGTGGTACGTGACTTCATACATAACCAAGCATGAGCAGACTAGCTTGCAAGATCTTTGGGAAGATATTGCCAGTTCAAGCAACAGCCTGACATCTCAGCTGTGGTCATCGGACTTGAAGACTCTTTCACACAGAGAATGTGGTGCCTATGAAGCCAGTGACCATTAAATGGGTACACATCTGTACGGGAAGTCTGATGCTGTCCTCTTTCTCAGTGTGAACTACAAAGAGAAATGCAAACGTGTACTGATTCCTCACGCTGAGATTGAGGAACTTACTGCCAATAGACCTTCTTCAAAACATATCTTGAAGAATAACCTGATAGACACATACTACCCCCTTAGACACAGTGACATGGATGGTATATGTCTCTTTCATGTGGCTAAGTGGTATGACTACAAGGCAGATATATCACCTGACCCAACATGGCACATTTACAAGGGGAACAGAGTGGATGGCTGTCTCATAAAGAGACACAAGCCATGGCTCATAGACCACTGTAAATTACATCTAGGCACATCGGAGAGCAGAGACCATTACTACTTTGCTTTCCTATTCCTATTTAGACCCTGGAGGAATGTGCCTGAATTAAAAGGTGACTGTGATACATTCGAGGAAGATTTCAATCTCAGTTATGAGACTTTCGAAACTGAATACTCAGAGACATACATACAGAGATTGGAGGTTGAGAAAGAACAGCTTGAGAAGGCAGAAAAGCAGCTTCAGGAAGACACTCCTGTTAACTCACAAGATAATCTTGATGCAGAAGGACAAGGTGTTCTAGGCGAACCTCTGCCTTTAAATGTCCCACAATTGTTAATCTCAAAAATTGAGACTGCCATGGAACATGGAACACACTCCACTGTCAACCCAGCTGACTTGAGAGAAAGACTGAATCAGCAGCAGCATGTAGTTCACTCTCCAGTCATCGACGCTGTTCGACATGGCCTACCTCACGGAGCAAAAAATGTGACTGCCTTGACTATAAACCAGTACTGATTTTTGTTAGTGGTTCAGCTGGTACAGGAAAGAGTTTCCTTACTGAAGCCATCACTGCTGAAATACGGAGCCTGACAGGATCATCAATGTCTGTTGCTGTTACTGGTCCCACGGGACTAGCTGCATACAACATTGTGGAGTTACATTACACCGTCTCTTTATGTTGCCAGTGGAACATGGCAAAACAGGAGAGTATCATAAACTGACATTTGAGGTTGCATCTCAGCTCCGTTCCATGTTCACAAAGATGAAGTTACTCATCATTAATGAAATCAGCATGGTCTCCAGTGTAATGCTCACCTGTATACACCTATGTCTATAGGAGATCTTAGGTACTGACTATGGAGTAGCATTTGGTGGCAAAAGTATTGTTGTATTGGGAGACCTTTTACAGCTTGTGCCAGTTAATGCGGAACATGTGTTTGCAACTCTGACTGCCAAGTAGGCTAAGAACACACTAGGCTGCATTGCAGGTTTTCACCTTTGGGAGTTATTCACCTATGTCGAGTTGTATGAGAACACATGCCAAAGTGGTGATCTGGCTTACAAATTACTTTTAGATGAAGCTCGTACAGGTTCTCTATCACCAGAACATGTTGCTATGTTAAATGACTGGAGAATCTGAATAGATACTACATCCATAGAAACAGCACGTAATGTTTTCAGTGATGTGTACTCTACAGGCACACACATAGAGTATCTTATGCCACAACTAAAGAAATGCACTGAGTTCAACAATGTTATGCTGCAGAGAGAAAACCAATATATTCTAACTATGCATTCTGTTGACACAGTTGATGGTGTCATTCTCAGTCACAACCTAGTAGCAAAGGTGACTGAATGACTCACTGAACTGAAGTCAGATGTTTCACGCACAGCTGGCCTAGAAGCTGTTCTTACACTTTGTAGGAACGCATGTATCATGCTGCGACATAATCTCGATGTTGAATGAGGCATGGTAAATGGTGCCATGGGTAACATCACTGACTTTGTCTACAATGTCCAGAGGACATATATCGAGACACTTGTAGTTCACTTTGACAACATGGAACAGCCTCTACAGATAGAATGTACCTGTGTGAAATTTCAGGTATTTAAGGATATCTATGTAAACAGGAAACAGTTCCCACTATGTGTTGCATATGCTGTTTCTATTCACAAATCTCAGGGCTTGAGTTTGGATTCAGCAATGGTGGACATAGGTACAGACATTTTCAAGGATGGCAAGAGCTACGTGGCACTTTCACATGTCTGTAGTCTTTCTGGGTTGCACATTATAACTCTTGCACCTCAGAAGATACGTACTGACAAGCGATATATTGTTGAGTACAACAGGTTACGTACTCTCTATCAGCCACAGATGTCTTTAATACCACTGCTTACGTATCTGGCTGTCTCACATCGTACAGTCATATCTGGTTCAAGGTCAGTTGGGATTCATCTGTATCCCCTTCCCCCGGGTCGTGCCTGAAAATAGGCAGGATTTGTCTAGTGCACTTACCCGGTCAACAAAAGCTAAATAAATAAATAAATATCTACACCTGTCAGCAAACAGGCACGAGCTTCCACAAGTGATTCAACTCTAAAGAGCTCAACAAAGATTACGATATCAACTACACATTCAGAGCCAGCTGTTCATCAGAAATCAATTGGTGTAGCTGCTGTGCCGATCTTTGACAACAACACTAGAGTGAACTGCTATGCTAACTCAGCTATGCAAGTTTTTCTCCACATGCCACACTTTGTGCAGGCAATATCTGCTTCACAAGACACTCCCCTATCAAAGGCATTGAGGCAGATTGTCAACATGGCTTCTGATCAGTCTAACAATGTGCAGTTACTAACACCACTACATCAGGTGTTAGGTACATATGAGGGATGCAGTACATTTGCTGCAGACATGCAGCAAGACACTAGTGAGTTTATGATGGCAATCATAAACAGCTTGGATGAAGAGGGCATTCCAATGTGCCAGTACTTCACTGTGTCATATGTAACCAAATATGTATGTGTATCATGTGGTCATTCAGAGCGTGAAACCACAGAAGACATGCTGTGGATTACTCTGTTTGTCCCTCAAGCCAAAAGTGTTAGGATAATAGAATTGTTTCTAACCTACAACTTTTTATAAATTATCACATTCCTAAACTATAACATGGTGGCAAAGCATATTGTATGCACAATGACATATAAGATGTTGTGTGGATCGGTGACAACGTGAAAATTGTTGTAGTGGTCTTCAATCGGCACCAACTGTGTTCACAGTCATGAGAGAAACCATGCTTACATGTCTAATAAAGATTGTACATGTCAAAAGACAGTCCTTTCTGGCTCACCTGGTCTGTACATATCTTTTCTTGTAGGTATGTTATATGCATACATAACAAGAAGTAGCTGCGACTTGCTAACTGTATACCTGTACAGAGGAAAAAAACTTGCCCTTGATCATTTGTAAAAGTGTCAAACACATGTTTCATTGACCATGCTAAACACTCTCTCACATGTTTCATATCACCAGGTTTTTTGTCTCTGTTATTTGTTAACATCTTGACTGCATCACTATTGTTTTGGCATATAACAGTGTAGTACTATGCCTGCTATTTTCCAAACTGGCAAACTTTAGATATGTAAATATAACTCTTTATACATAATTAGGAGTAAATAATAAAATATTCAGTTGATTGGAGAATGTGTATATTTGTAGAAAAAGAAAACTATTACCAATGTACAAGTACTTCTTATTGCTGTTTCATTATTCCAAGAACACACATATGACTGTTGCATACCTATGTAATGACAGATAAATAATATTTACATTCTTATTTCATCTGGCCATTGTTGTTAACTAGTTTAATTGTTCTAGTAAAAGTGTTACTGTAAGAGTCAAGTAAGAATTTCTCCTTAACATATAATAGAATACTATAGTGATAAAGTTCAGTGACCTATATCTTTGATAAAAACAACATACTACACACATTTGTTTCCTAGTTTGGAACTGATATAGTAACTAATGTAACCATTGAAAGAAATGTATCTTGTACCTGTAATAATATGAAATGTGTTGTACTTGTCATACAAATAAATGTAATCTATGTTAATAATACTTGAAATTGTAAATCACTTTTACTGATTACAACGCACTTCATACCTGTTCCTGACCATGTTTATGATTGCCTCTATTGAGGGGTTGGTTGGTAATTTTCCATATGCACCTAGTCAGTGATATATCTTAAAATATTTAACCGAACATACCAGTTATCTAATGTCACTGAAATCATAAAATTTTTATATTCTATTACTTGAACACTCAGCATCTGGTTTTTCGCCCACCTCAGGAACATACACATTATCAGTCACACAATAACAACAAATCATCACTGTTTCATGTGTGTAATCACTGCTTAGAAGCTCCTGACATACCTTCCTTAATGTAGGACAGGAGAGAGGGAGGGGACATGATTGGGACATTCAAGTACTTAAAAGGGATAAATAATGTTGATAACCAAAGTCTCTTCAATCTGAGTGGCAATCATATCAAGAAGGGGCACAGTCTTGACTTGATAGACCAAATGGCCTTCTTCTGCTGGCTTCTTTGTATGCTCGTATTTTCATATGTACATACTTATTCCAATTCATATCATCTACTTACTATGCATGACACACATTTAGATATATTCCATGCAATGATTACACACATGCAAGGATTGTATTGTGAGACTGATTTTGTAAAAAAAAAAAAATAAATCTTAATTGGCCCTTTCTTAGTTTCACCAATTGGTAATAAATCTTTTTTAAACTTAACCATCTGTGTCAAGTCTTTACTGAACCATAACATTTGAATATAATTGTTGTTCCTTTTAAGCATGCAAATCAACTGGAAGAAGTAGTACCACACATACAAATAGTAATTACAACAGAAGTGAAAAGACTACCAAGTGTGTACCTATTAACACAGTACCACATACACATGAATCAGATCTGAACAGAACAGCTCTTTATAAGCACACTCACACAAAATGCTAACTTCTGTACAGCTGCAATGAGGGAGCTGCACTTTTCATGTACATGGGATTATTTTTTGCTATGGCTCTCCACTCAGTATGCACCATGTGGGCTAGGGCTTGGGGCATTGCCTGGCAGAGGTCCCGTAATTCCTAAGTGTGTTAACTAGTCTGTACTGCCCTTAGTTTACCTGTGCCTCTCCAGTCAACATGCAATAGCTGCTGTGGCGATGTGTGGGACATCGCTACCTAATGCTATGCAGCTGTGGCTATACACTCAGGATGCAGTAACTGCTATGTGTGGTGCAATTGCCTGTCTGAGCCCATGCAACTCCTAACTGTGCTAACTT
Source organism: Neoceratodus forsteri (assembly GCA_016271365.2). Lineage (NCBI taxonomy): Eukaryota > Metazoa > Chordata > Ceratodontiformes > Ceratodontidae > Neoceratodus > Neoceratodus forsteri. Next base: position 195,771,225 of record JADMNL010000022.1, on the reverse strand, counting down.
CACTGTACCTACAATTACAGAGGTGTACCATTGATGTCCATTGCCTCATTGTTGCTGTGGATCAGCTCTCATGATGCAATATGAATTTTGGGGGGGCAGCATTACCTGTATGAGGCCATGCAAATCCTAACTGTGCTAACTTGAGTGTCCCTGTAATCAGTGACATCTACCATTGATGTCCATACCCTCACCCGTGCTGTGTGTCTCCACTGAGGATGCAGTACCTGCTGTCACATTTGAAGACACATTGCCTGCCAGAATCTATTCAAGTAATAACTGTGCTTACTGGACTGTACCTGCAATCAGGGAGCTGTACAACTGATGTGCATTGCCTATCTTTTCCTGTGGCTCTTCTCTCAGGATGCAGCAACTGGTCTGGAAGTGCAGTCCCCCCATGAGACTGTACAACTCCTAAGTGTGCAAACTTCTGTGCAGCTACAATGAGGGAGCTACACTGTTCATGTCCATGGGCTTTTTTTTGCTGTAGCTCTCCACTCAGTATGCAGTATGTGGGCTAGGGGTTCAGACATTACCTGACAGAGGTCCTGTAATTCCTAACTAAGTTAACTAGTATGTACCACCCTTACTTTTCCTGTGAGTCTCCAGTCAGGGTGCTGTAGCTGGTATAGAGAGATGTGTGACACTGCGACCTAAGGCCATGCAGCTGTGGGTATACAGTCAGGATGCAGTAACTGGCATGTGTGGGGAGATTGCCTGGGTGAGCCCATGCAACTCCTAACTGTGCTAACTTGAGTCTACCTACAATTACAGAGGTGTACTATTGATGTCCATTGCCTCAATCTTGCTGTGGATCAGTACTCATGATGTAGTATGAATTTTTTTGGGGGGCATTACCTGTCTGAGCCCATACAAATCCTAACTGTGCTAACTTGAGTGTCCCTGCAATCAGTGATGTCTACCATTGATATCCATACCCTCAGCTGTGCTGTGGGTCTCTACTGAGGATCCAGTACCTGGTGTCACAGTTTGGAAAGACATCACCTGACTGAGGCCATTCAAGTGATAACTGGGCTAACTACTCTGTACCTGCAATCAGGGAGGTGTACAACTGATCTGCATCACCTTTCTTTTCCTGTGGCTCTTCACTTAGCATGCAGCAACTGGTCTGGAGGTGTAGTCCCCCACCCCATGAGACTGTGCAACTCCTAAGTGTGCTAACTTCTGTACACCTGCAATGACAGAGCTGCACTGTTCATGTCCATGGGCTTATTTTTGCTGCAACTCTCCACTCAGTAGGCAGTATGTGGGCTAGGGGCTGGGACATTAACAGACAGAGGTCATCTAATTCCTAACTGTGTTAACTACTATGTACCAACCTTACTTTTCCTGTGGCTCTCAAGTCAGGGTACAGTAGCTGCTGTGGTGAACTGTGCGACATTGCTACCTAAGGCAATGCAGCTGTGGCTGTACAATCAGGATGCAGTAACTGCTATATGTGGGGGGAATTGTCTGGCTAAGTCCATGCAACTCCTAACTGTGCTAACTGGAGTGTATCTACAATTATGCAGGTGTACTGTTGATGTCCATTGCCTCACTTTTGCTGTGGCTCACCACTCAGGATGCAGTATGTATTCAGGGAGCATTGCTTGTATCAGGGCATGCAAATCCTAACTGTGCTAACCAGACTGTGCCTACAATCACTGAGCTGTACCACTGATGTCCATACCCTCAGCTATTTTGTGGGTCTCTACTGAAGATGCAATACCTGCCGTCAGGGTTTGGAGATGCATTGCACTGCTGAATTCATTCAAGTGATAACTCTGCTAACTAGACTGTACCTGCAATCATGGAGGTGACCGACTAATGTCCATAGCCCTTGTTTTTCAAGACCTCTATAACTGTAGTGCTGGTAGCACAAACCCTTCAGACCCTCAACTCCCACAACAAGACACGGTGCTGCACTCCCAGAGCATCATTTGTAACATATATCCAATAGTGCAAGCAGAACCCTTCAGGCCCTACAGTCCAAACACATAATTTGCTATATTGGTACAGTGGTAGAACCATGTCCCCTTCAGGCCCTGCTCTCCCACAGCATAATATATGCATACAGTGGTGTCAGCACAGACCCTTTTCACCATGTGCTTCCGCTTCATAATATATGAATGAAATGGTGGCAACACAGGCTCTTCAGGCTCTTCACTTCCACCATGTGAGGACCAAGGTAACACAACCAATCACAAACAACCAGAAGCAGGTGACAGAAATAAAATAGAACCATGTAAATGTAGTACAAGACACATCCATCATCATGAGACAACTGTAGCATCTAAGCATTTCATGTGCATGGCTGTACTTTTGCTGTGGCTCTCCACTCAGGATGCAGTACCTCCTCTTGGGGGGGTTGGGGCCATTGCCTGTCCAATGCTGTGCAACTCCTAATGCTGCCAAGAGGTGTGCAAATTCACTCATGGAGGTGTACTGCTGATGTTCATGGACTGAGATTTACTGCAGCTGTACACTCAGGATGCAGTAACTGGTATGACTGTGGGAGTTGCCTGGCTGAGCCCATGCAACTCCTAGCTGTCCTAACTGAAGTGTAACTACAATTACGGAGTTGTACCATTGATGTCCATTGCCTCACTTTTGCTGTGGCTCACCACTCAGGATGCAGTACATATTCAGGGGCAGGGCATTGCCAGCCTGAGGCCATGCAAATCCTAACTATGCTAACTTGAGTGTCCCTACAATCAGTGTGGTATATCATTGATGTCCATACCCTCAGCTGTCCTGTGGGTTTCTACTGAAGATGCAGTACCTGGTCTCAGGGTTTGGGAGGCATTATGTGACTGAGGCCATTAAAGTGATAACTGTGCCAACTAGACTTTACGTGCAATCAGAGAGAGGCACGACTGATGTCCATGGCCTTTGTTTTCCTGTGGCTCTTCACTCAGGATGCAGCAACGGTTCTGGAGGTGCAGTCCCCCCCATGAGACCGTGCAACTCCTAAGTGTGTTAACTTCTGTACAGCTGCAAAGATGGAGCTGCACTATTCATGTCCATGGGTGTATTTTTGCTGTGGCTCTCCACTCAGTATGCAGTATGTGGGCTAGGGGGTGGGGCATTACCTGACAGAGGTCCTGTAATTCCTACATAGAAACATAGAAACATAGACTTTGATGGCAGATAAGGACCGCTTGGCCCACCTAGTCTGCCCATTTTCCTACCTAGAGGATAAGCTGCAGATCCTATTTAACCAACAGCCTATTTCTTCCTACCCCCCAACAAAAATTGCCTTATGTCTGTCTCATGCATTCTTGAATTCTCCCACAGTTTTAGACCCCACAACCTCCTCAGGAAGGCTGTTCCATGCATCCACCACCCTCTCTGTGAAAAATACTTCCTCACATTGCCCCTGAGCCGTCCCCTCTGTCTTCAGATTGTGTCCCCTTGTTCTTGCACATCTCTTTTTCTGAAAGATGCTACCCTCTTGGACTTTGTTGATTCCACTGAGGTACTTAAACATTTCTATCATGTCCCCTCTCCTCCTTTCCTCAAGGGTATACATATTAAGCTCCTTTAGTCTCTCCACATATGGCTTCTCTTGCAGACCCTGCACCATTTTAGTTGCCCTCCTCTGAACTGCCTCCATCCTGTCTATGTCCTTGCAGAGATGGGGTCTTCAGAACTGGACGTAGTACTCAGATGGGGTCTCACCAACTGTCTGTACAGGGGATAATAACTTCCTGTTTTCTGCTGGTGATACCTCTTCCTATACATCCCAGTATCCCCAGCCCTCCCTACCGCCTTCTCACATTGCTTGCCAACCTTAAGGTCATCTGTTATGATTACCCCCAGGTCCCTTTCCATTTTTGTCATTGTTACTACCTCCCCCCATTGTGTAATCTTCCCCTGGGTTTTTGTTTCCCAGGTGCATTACTTTGCACTTCTTTGCATTGAATCCAAGCTGCCATACTTCTGACCATTCCTCCAACCTTGCCAAGTCCCTTCTCATCCTTTCCATGCCTCCTTGTGTATCAACCCTGTTGCAGATCTTTGTGTCATCTGCAAAGAGGCATACTTTTCCTTCCAGTCCATCTGCAATGTCACTTATAAAGACATTAAAAGGACAGGACCCAGTACTGAACCCCTGCGGTACCCACTAGTAACCCCCTTTCTTCAGAGTGGACTCCATTTACAATTACCTTCTGTGTCCTGTTGTTCAGCCAATGTTTTACCCAGGCTACCACCCTGGGACCCACTCCCAGGCTGGTTAATTTGACTACTAATCTTTGTGTGGACTGTGTCAAATGCCTTGCTAAAGTCTAGGTTGGCCATGTCCACAGCCCCTCCCTGGTCTACTACTTTGGTCACTCAGTCAAGGAAATCAATTAGATTCATCTGACATGACCTTCCGGCTGTGAACCCATGCTGCCTTGGGTCCTGTGCCCCACTGGCATCTAGGTACTTAACAATTCTTTCCTTCAGAAGTGATTCCATCACTTTCCCTACCACAGAGGTCAAACTGACAGGTCTGTAGTTTCCTGTCTCTGTCTTGGTCCCACTTTTGTGAAGGGGAATCACATCCGCCTTCTTCCAGTCCTCGGGTACCACACCATCCTCCCATGATTTGTTAAAAAAGGTAGTCAGCGGTGTCACTAGTTCTCTGCTTAATTCTTTTAGAATTCTGGGGTGAATTCCATCTGGTCCCATTGCTTTGTCCACCTTCAGTTTTAGGAGTTCTTTCAGAACCCTTTCTAACTGTGTTAACCACTGTGTACCGCTGTTAGTTTTCCTGTGGCTCTCCAGTCTGGGTGTAGTAGCTGGTGTAGCGAGGTGTCGGACATTGCTACCTAAGGCCATACAACTCCTAACTGTGGTAACTTGTGTTCACCTTGATACAGGAATGTGTACTGTTGCTGTACATGGCCTCAATTTTGCTGAGGATCTACGCTGAACATGCAGTACATAGACTGCAGGACTGGGGATCTCTTGTGGTACATTTAGACAGTTGTATTTTATTTCTGCCACCTGCTGCTGGTTGTCTGTGATTGGTCGTGTTGCCTTGGTTCTCCCTCCTACTTCTGTGTGTGTGTGTGTGTCTGTGTGTGTGGTGCTGGGGGGGTGGGGGTGAATGCACAGTTATGGTTTTGAACCCTAACACAGAATTTCCTCACTTCTGTCACTGTGGAACAATCCTATCAGATGAATTAAACAGAGTTTTTTGCCTCTAATTTCCTTTGTTTTTGAGAATTAGTCTGAGAAATAATGAATGTAATGTGGTGGAGGAAGCATGGGGCATGTGTCATATACTAACGGAAAACCAATGCAAACATAAGTGCCAACAGTCACTGATATGGTAACACAACCGTAAATGCTAAAGCAAACAATAGAAGTGGAAGTGCAAACTGACGCCAAAGCGAATAGTGATGCAAATGGAGACACAAGTGCATCCGAAAACTCAACTGGTAACGCACACAGTGATGTCAGTGATATTTTAAATGCAAATGTTAAGTGTCACAGCAAAAAGCAGATCAAAGGGAACACAAATTGAAACGCAAACACAAGCAGACATGTAAAGACAAACCGTAACGAGCACATGCACAGTACCACAATTTTAAATGCAAATGATAATGGTAACATCAACAATAATGGCAAAGGAAACAAAAACACAAATGCAAGCGCATATGGAAATGTGAACCGTAACACACAAGGGGACAGGAACGCAACTGGAAGTGCAAACGTTACGGTAACAAAAAAGATGATGCAAATCGAAAGAAAAACACAAATGCAAACAGAAGGACAGTGACAATTGCAAATGGTAATGCACATGGTGATGCAAGAGCAACGCAAACGCAAACACCAACATTGACTCACATGGTAACACAACCACAAATGGTAAAGCAAACGTTAATAGAAATGGAAGAGCAAAGTGCTTCGAAACCGAACAGTGACGCAAAATGAGACGCAATCATGTAAGGAAACACAAACCGTGATGCGGACCGTTATGGTACAGCAATGTAAAATGCAAATGGTAATGTTAACAGCATAAATAATGGCAAGGGAAACAGAAAGGGAAACACGAATGCAAGCAGAATCGGAAATGCAAACCATAACATGCACGATGATGGTACCATAATTGTAAACGCAAATGGTAAAGTTAACATGACCAATAACACCAAAGGAAACAGAAACAGAAATGCGAATGCAATTGCATACAGAAACGTAAACCATTACATGCACGGTCACGGTAACAAAATTGGAAAAGCTAATGGTAACGGTAATAGCAACAATAACAGCAAAGCAAACAGAAACAGAAATGCAAACACAAGCACATACGAAAACACAAACCGTAACACACACGATCACGGTGCTACAATTGGAAACATAAATGGTAACAGTAACAGCAACAACTACAGCAAAGGAAACAGACACAGAAACGGAAACACGAATGCAAGCAGACACAGAAACACAAACCATAACACGCATGATGATTGTACCATAATTGTAAACACAAATGGTAAAGTTAACATGACCAATAATGCCAAAGGAAACAGATACGGAAACACGAACGAAACTGCGTACAGCAACCTAAACTATTATGCGCACGGTCATGGTAACAAAATTGGAAATGCTAATGGCAATGGTAATAGCAACAATAATGGCAAAGGAAACAGAAACAGAAATGCAAATGCAAGCACATATGGAAATGCAAACCGTAATGCGCATGATCATGGTACCCACAATTTGAAACAGGTAATGGTAGCAGCAACAATTACGGCAAAGGAAACAGAAACACAAATGCAAGCATGTATGGAAATGAGAAGCTTAACACACATGAGCACGAGAACGCAACTGGAAGCGCAAATGTAAAGGCAAAAACAACGATGCCACAAATCGAAAGAAAAACGCAAACGCAAATTGGAGGACATGGTGACGCAAAGTGAAACACAAAGAGAAACAGTACTGTACACACAAATGGTGACAATAACACAAACACAAGTGCAAATGAAAATGCAAAGGGTTATGCACATGGTGGCGTACACAGGAACGATAATGCAAATGGGTACGGAACCGCAAGTGGAAACGGTAAGAATAACAGTAATGTAAGCACACAGACTGGTTTTCCCCACCAGCTTCATAGAGAAACACAGTGAGTACAAAGAATGTATGCATAATAATGGGTCTCGGAGCAGAAAAATGAGGAGTTGGAATACTAAATTGTTTATATCTCAGGAACCGTACAACGTAGAGAAAAAAACAATTCTTATGAATCATGACTGTCCTGCCTAGTTTTGGCTTAGACCCCTGTTGGAGGCTAAGCATTTTTCTGATGAAAATTCTGTATCTTGCACTGTTTCTGAGATATGGGCCCTGAGAGGCGCAGCAAACGCCATAGTGTTGCCCTATGGGAAAAAAAACAGAAGTTCGGAGTGCCATAAATTTGCCGCCCTGTAATATTTTTTCACCAAACCAACAAAAGACACATCTGTGGGATGTTTGCTTTCTTCCCTCCAAATTTCAACCTAAAAGACCAAACCATTATTTTGCAGCAGGGTGGCAAAGAATTCCTGTCATGCAGCAGACGCTGCAATGTTAGTCTATGGGGAAAAAGCATCAACTTCAGAGTACCGTAATTTTGCATACATGCAATATTTTGTCACCAAACCACCAAAAGGCACATCTGCGAGATGTTGGCTGCCTTTCCTCCAAATTTCAGCCCAAAAGACCAAACCATTCATTTGCAGCAGTGTGGCAAAGAATTCCTGTTATTTTGGGCCTAGTGTCACAAAGAAGTGTCGTGATTTGCGAAAGCTTTTGCACAGATTTGCAAAAGTGTCATGAGTGCGACACTACTTTGTGACACTACTTTTTCCAAAAATGTCAAAAACACATTTCTGGGGGGTGTTTAACTCCAAAATAAGGACATGACTACTATCCTCAGGGTTCGACTAGGTAAACATAAAAAGAATTGTGTCCCTAGATGGTCCCAATTTTAAATGCCAAGCATTTTTCTGATCGCCAACTGAAAACAAAATGGTGGATTTGTGACACTACTAGGGCCATTTGCGACACTAAACAGTGCATTTGCGAAAGTGTCAAACTTTTTAACTTTTCCCATTGACTTATAATGGGAAATTGTTTTTTTAATAACTTTTGAACCGTTTAATATTTTTTCATGAAATCTTCAAAAGGCACATCAGGGACCCTGGCTGCATGTTCCCTGAAGTTTTTGGACCAGTCGCGCAAACCGTGCGACCTGTAGGCATGAGCAAAGAATTCAAAAAAGCGTAAATGTGCACGCAGATCTCACTTAATAACACCACAGCCGTATATCCAAACAGTAAAAAAGTTGACAGATCCCAAGACGTATGGATCTTGATTGTGTATTCCAAATTTCAGGCAAATCCGTTGAACAGTTGCAAAGTTATTAAGGTGCAAAATTTGAGGTTTAACATGTAAATGGCTCCTCAACCCTAACTATAGTAGCACTATCGTGCTACCATAAAGAACATCAATTCAAATGCAAGCGGCAACAGTTACGCACATGATAACATAAATGTAAATGGTAAAGGAAATGTTAATAAAAACACAAGCGTAAAGTGACACCGAAGCAAACAGCGACTCAAAGAGACACACAAGTGCATATGAAAATGCAACTGGTTATGTGCACAATGACAGCACCGGTACTTTAAATGCAAATGTTAAGTGTTACAGCAAAAAGCACACCAAAGGGAAACAAAACAGAAAGGCAAACGCAAGCGCACATGTAAACGTAAACTGTTACACATATGGGCACAGTACTGCAATTGGAAATGCAACTGGTAACTTTAACATGAACAATAATGGCAAAGGAAACAGAAACTGAAATGGGAAAGCAAGCATGTACAGAAATGCAAACCGTAACATGCACAGTCATGTTGCTGCAATTTAAAATTTAAATGGTAATGGTAACAGCAACAATAACGCCAAAGGAAACAGAAACACAAAAGGAAACTCAAGCACGTATGAAAACGCAAACTGTGATGTGCGCAGTCACAGTATGCCAATTGGAAGCGCAAATGGTAAGGTTGACAGCAGAAATAATGGCAAACTAAACAGAAACAAAAACATGAAAGCAAGTGAGTACCCAAACAAGAACACTAAGGGTAACGCACACGGTGGCATACACTGGAACGGTAATGCAAACACGTATGGAAACACAAATGCTAACAGTAACTGTAACAGTAATGGAAGTGGACACTCTGGTTTTGCCCAAGAGCTGCATAGAAAAACACAGTGTGTACAAAGAATGTATGCATAATAATGGGCGTCAGAGCAGAAAATGAGCTGTTGGAATACTAAAGTGCTTATATCACAGTAACCATATGATGTAGAAAAAAAAATTCACATGATTCATGATTTTCCTGGCTATGTTTTTGTTGATGAAATTGTGTATCTCACACCGTTTTCGAGATATGAGCATGGATGCCACCATGTTAGTCTATGGGGAAAATAACTTCAACTTCGGAGTACCGTAACTGGGCATCCGTGCAATATTTTTCTACCAAGCCATGGAAAGGCACATCTGTGAGATGTTGGCTGCGTTCACTCCATATTTCAGCCCAAAAGACCAAACCGTTCTCTTGCAGCAGTGTGGCAAAGAATTCCTGTTATTTTAGCCCAGAGTCTGAAAAACAGTGTGCAATTCTGAAAGCTTTGCAAGAAATTTTGCCAAAGTGTCACAAGTGTGACACTACTTTGTGACACTACTTTTTCCAGAAACTTGAAAAACATATTTCTGGGGTGTTTAACCCCAAAATAAAGACATGGCTAGCATCCTCAGGGTCTGACTAGGTGAAAACAGAAAGCATTGTGTCCCTAAAGGGTCCCAAATTTAAATGCCAAGCATTTTTCTGATCACCAACTGAAATAAAAATGGTGGATTTGCGACACTACTAGGGCCATTTGCAATATTAAAAAGTGCATTTGTGAAAGTGTCGAACTTTTTTTTAACTTTCCCATTAACTTATAATGGGAATTTGTTTTTTGAATAACTTTTGAACTGTTCAATATTTTTTCACGAAATCTTCAAAAGGCACATCAGAGACCCTGGCCACACATTCCTTGAAGTTTTTGGACTGTTCGCGCAAACCGTGTGACCCGTAGGTGAGAGCAAAGAATTCACAAAAAAGTGTAATTGCACATTTTGTTGTTGATTAATAACTCCACAGCTGTATAGCCAACCAGTACAAAACTTGGCAGAGCCCAAGCTGTACTATGCCCAGTCATGCATACCAAATTTCAGGCAAATCTGTTGAATGGCAGCAAAGTTATTAAAGGGACACTGTCAACCCCCTTAGGTCTCAAAGTGTCCCTAGTTTGAAAAACACATTTTATGATTGCCAACATTCTGTAAAGATTGTTGATGCAGCTGGTAGTTTGATTCTGACTCTTATTTTCTTTAAAAAAGTAAAAAACAGACTGCCCAACATACTGGTGTTATCACACCAAAACAGGTTTGTTTACATTTCTTGATCAACTCCAAATGCATCTTTCCTGGACTTTGGGAAAACCCACAAAACAGTCTAGCTCCTCATGATGCATTGGGAGATTAGGAGGCTACTGTCTTATGAGTGACTGCACTGTTTGTGTGTGTTTCTAATGCTCAGGACATATGCAGTAGAACAGAACCAGGATTGTAAACAAAAACAAGGTTGTTTATAAATATACATTGCCATGCATTTCAGTTCTACTGAACTAGGAGACAGACAAAACAAACAGCAACATCAGTGAATTTTAGAGAGGGTAAGCAATCATAAAATGTGGGGTTTCAACTAGAAATAATATGATGAAAAACAGGTTGACAGTGTCCCTTTAAGGTGCACAATTTGACCCTTTAACCTTAAAAGTGCTACTCTACCATAATATATATCTTTTATATATATATATATATATATACAGTATATGTTATGGTAGCACGGTAGTGTTACCATAGTTAGGGTTGAGGAGCCCTTTTAAGGTTAAAGGGTTAAATTTTGCACCTTAATAACTTTGCCACCATTCAACGGATTTGCCTGAAGTTTTGAACACACGATCAAGAACCACACATCTTGGGATCTGCCAGTATTCACACTGGTCAGATATACGGCTGCAGAGTTACTAAGCATGATCTGCGCGTGCATTTACACTATTTGGTGAATTCTTTGCTTGTGCCTACAGGTCGCACGGTTTGTGCGACAAGTCTGAAAGCTTCAGGGAACGTGAGGCCAGGGTGCCCAGTGTGCCTTTTGAAGATTTCATGAAAAAATATTTAACGGTTCAAAAGTTATTCAAAAAACAAGTTCCCATTATAAGTCAATGGGAAAAGTTAACAAAAAGTTGAACAGTGAATGGCTCTTTTACTGTTGCAAATCTGCCATTTTGTTTTCAGTTCGCGATCCGAAAAATGCTTGCCATTTAAATTTGGGACCCTCTATCATGCTAATTATTTTTGTATTCACCTAATCAAACCCTGAGGATGCTAGTCATGTGCTTACTTTGGGGTGAAACACCCCAGAAATATGCTTTCTAAATTTCTGGAAAAAGCAGTTTCACAAAGTAGTGTCGCAAATGTGACACGTTCGTGTTCTTTTGCGAAAGTTGTTGCAAACTTCAACAGTACTTTTTCAGACTATGGCCAAAATGACATGAGTTCTTTGCTACCCTGCTGCAAAAGAACGATTTGGTCTTTTGGGCTCAAATTTGGAAGGAAGGCAGCCAACATCTCACAGATGTGCCTTTTGGTAGTTTAGTGAAAAAAAAATATTGCATGGATGGCAAGTTACGATACTCCGAAGTTGATTTTTTTCCCCATAGACTAACATGGTGGCATTCGCCGTGCCTTTCGGGGCTCGTATCTCGAAAACGATACGAGATACAGATTTTTTTTTGTGAGTTCCATAGTAATAACTAAAACCTAGCCAGGAAAATCAAGATTTTTGTGAAATTTAAATTTTATTTCTACCTTGTGCGGTTGCTGAGATATTAGCAATTAAGTACTTCCAATGCTCGTTTTAAGCTTCGATCCCCATTACAATGCATACATTCTTTGTACACACTGTATTTCTGTATGCACCTGTTCAGCAAAAACAGGGTATTTGCTTCCGTTACTGTTACAGTTACTGTTTCCACTTGCGTTTATGTCCCCATTTGCATTACCGTTCCCATGTACACCACCGTGTGAATTACCCTTTGCATTGTCATTCACGCTTGAGTTTTCATTACTGTTACCATTTGCATTTCCACTACTGTTTCTGTTTGCGTCACCGTGCGCATTGCCATTGGCATTTCCGGCAGCCCTTTCATTTGCATTTCCGTTTCTCTTTCATTTTGTGTCTTCCTTGCTGTTACTGTTATCATTTGCATTTGCAAGTGCGTTACTGTGCCCGTGTGCATTACTGTTTGCATTTCTATATGCGCTTGCATTTCCTTTTGTGCTTCTGTTTCCTTTGCTGTTATTGTTGTTGTTACCATTACCATTTGCATTTACAATTGCGGTACTGTGCCCATGTGCATTTCAGTTTGAGTTTCCACACGCGCTTCTGTTCCCATTTCTGTTTCTCTTTCCTTTGGCATTATTCTTCATGTTAACTTCACCATTTGTATTTACAATTACGGTACCATGCCTGTGTGCATTACGGTTTGCGTTTACGTGTGCACTTGCATTTGTGTTTCCATTTCTGTTCCCTTCTGCATTGTTTTTGCTGTGACACTTAACATTTACATTTAAAATACCGCTGCCATCACTATTTGCATTACCAGTTGCATTTTTGTATGTGCTTCAATGTCCGTTTGCGTCACTGTTTGCTTTGGTGTCACTTTGCACTTGCGTTTCTATTAACATTTCCTTTACCATTTATGTTTGCGTTACCATGCGCGCCACTGTTTGCATTTCTGTTTGCGTTGCTGTTCCTGTTACTATGTCACAAGACATCACGGGGTAGGAGACGCATTACATTCACTTTTTCTTGTCATCATTCTCAAAAAGAAGGGAAATTAGAGGCAAAAAACTCTGTTTAATGCATTAGTTAGGGTTGTTCCACAGCGACAAAAGTGAGGAAATTTAGTGTTAGGGTTGAACGCACCCCTTGGACCCCCAGACCATCCCCCCAACTGGCATCGGGGTGCGCATTGTGGTGGTTGGTCCTAACTCTCACCCCATTCTCCTATACCTCCGCTTCTTTACACATGTGATGGGGTAAGAGTTAGCGCCAATGACTCCAACGTGCACACCGATGCCAGTACGGGGGGTGGGCTGGGGGATCCAAGGGGGCTTTCAACCCTAACACCAAATTTCCTCACTTTCGTCACTGTGGAGCAACCCTAACTAATACATTAAACATAGTTTTTTGCCTCTATATATATATATATATATATATATATATATAGATATGTAGAGTTACCTGAAGTGTCTCAGTGATACCTTTATTAGACAAATTTACTTTGGATCTTAAAATTACATCAATATTCAGTGAATGTGTAATATTTTATCTAGCTGATAATGTTTTTTACTATTTCTCCATGGATAGAAGTTTTACATAGCAGGTGTTAAATAATTCCAGCATTTGATTTGAAATACTATGACTCATTATACTTAAGAAGTGATATTACCTCTATTAAACTACCTTGCTGTGTAAAAAACAAATTGAAGACTTTTTCATTTTTGTAGTTCACTTATTCACTTAGCACTTGGGTTTGATGAATGTTCCTTTAAATGATTGTGTAAAAATGATCACCCTGTTTGTCAATTCTTCAGATATGACCCTGTCTGAAGGCCCACTGAAGGGTTGAGGTGTTAGGGGAGGGGCTACTCATCATTTCTGATGCTTCTTGCCAAATACACTAGCACTGACTTCTGTGATTTAAACCATACCATGAGTGCCAGATTTTCTTTACAAACCTCTGAATCTTTAAGCTGGCAGCTCTGCTCTGGTTCCATCATTTCCAGTACGCGCCTGACTTTTTTCTTTGTTTTACAAATGTATCATTATGTGCCTGAGCATGGGGGTATGTCGAGCGGTGGCCTTCATTAAACTCCAACTAGTCATTATTATGTAAAATGCCATTGAAATGGAGCCCAATTGACTTGAATGGGGTATGCCCCAACACTCTGACTGGTCAAATGTTATTACATGCCTGAGCATGGGGGCAAGTCAGCACAATTGGGAAGTGGAAGGGATTGACTGGCCACCTTGTTGAGCTCAACTGTGATCCCTTCCACAGAAATCATGACTGATAATACAATTCTGAAAAGTAGCTGGCATGACTGTTGCCAGCATCAGCTATCTTATTATATGACTGGGGTGGGGGGTAATCCTTGTAAATCCCGTTTAATGTCCAGACAGGGTTTAACAACAAGCAGTAGGCTATATTTTCTTCCAATATGAGCTCATAGGCACTGGTGGTAAAACCAGTTCTCCTACACCTTGGACTTTCAGCCCGCACAGCCTCTACACATTTTCACCATGGGGAGAACTTTTGATACTCCAGGGTTGGCTTCAACCCTGGTGAGGCACATTACATTTTACTGGCCCAGTGGTGGCACCAGAGCAACTCTTGGAGTCCACCACCCCAGGCAGCATGGGTGTACTCTGTGGACATATCCCAGCCCATCTTTTCATTTCATTTCAAACTTAGCAGATGAGACAGCACTAATGCTTACTGCTGTGCAGCATGATTTCACATTCTGTCACACAAGTCTTAAATTTAAAGATTCATCAACCTACAAACATCCACAATTACAATGCGTGTTCCAATAGCGACAGTGGCTATTATAGCCCCAGTAACTAAATGCTATCTCAACTGTCTCGTTATAAGATATGCACGCAGAGAAAGAAAGGCAACTGTGGGATCCTAAGGACTCTCCATTGACAGTAATCTACAGGAGATTAATGGAATGTTTGAACAGCTAATTACCTATATCAGTAAGATCAGGGTGGCAACACAGTGGATCAATGTGGACATTACTGACACCTCTCAGCAGGTTAATGTAGTAGAACAGCATACAACTGATAAAGAGGAATGAATGGACAGAATCCTGACCTACAACCATGACAAGGACCACAGTATGCAGACCTGCAGACAGTACAGCTAATAAGGTTGTCTGGTCAATTTTTCGCAACATCAAATCCAGAGACTGTGATGTGTTAATGCCTTTGTTGGGGAGGCAGTTCAGGGGAAATGTGGAATTTTTTCACAGAAGGGGCGGTGGATGCATGGAACAGCCTTCCTGTGGAGGTTGTGGGGTCTAAAACTGTGGGAGAATTCAAGAATACACAGGACAGACATAAGGCAATTCTTGTGGGGGGTAGGAAGAAATAGGCTGTTGGTTAACTAGGATCTGCAGCTTATCCTGTAGGCAGGGAAATGGGCAGACTAGGTGGGCCAAGCGGTCCTTATCTGCCATCAAAGTCTATGTTTCTATGTTTATGTTTCTTTGTTTAGGGCATATGTCAGACCTCATCTTAAATATGCCTCACAGATTTGGTGCTCGTTTAAAAAATCTGATGGTGTGTCCCTTGAAAAAATTAAAAGAAAATTCACAAAAAAATATCTGGTCTCAAATCTGAATCTTACGAATACAGATTGGAAACTTTGAAGCTCATGTCACTTTCTACTAGACGCTTGAGAGGTGACCTTCTTTCTGTATGATGTTGTACATGACCCTTATGTGATGAGTGAGTAAGGTCTTGAATTCAGGTCCTTTTCCTATACTATCAGAGGACATCCTTTTCAGTTGGTTGGGAAATCTTTTAAACATAACAATCAGACATTTTTCTTCACTCTCTGTACACTAGGACCTTTGAATAAACTTCCATCTATTGTTGTAATGAGTGATACTAAGAATACCTTTAAATATCATCTGGATAAGTGAATTGATTCTGGGAATAACTTATCATATTATTCTCTGGCCTAGTGTACAAGCATTATGGGCTTCAGCCTACTAGCTCTTCTCTATTACCTTAGTATGAACCCTTTGGGATAGAGTGAAAGACCTAGAGTACTGAGTCTACAGGAACAACCTGCAGCTGGTTGGCTTCCTGGAGGAATGTGAGGGCTGGATGTTAATGCCTTCTTCCAGATAGCCATTCCAGAGATACTGGGGCAAAACATGGCCCATGACCTTTGAGCTAGAGAGATTGCATTGGTTCCTTGCTCTAAAGCCTCACGCTGAGACCCTGCACATGTCCCATCCTGTCCCAGTTCCTCCAGTTTCTGGAAAAGAGCCATAATGTATATTGCCAGAGTAAGACAAGAACTCCAGTGGCATGGCCACTGCATCCAGGGTTTGCTCATTTCTCCCAGCCCTCTTAGAAAACATAGGGCCTACACATCTCTCCATAAGATCTGTGCAGACCTGGAGCTCAGTTACTCCTTCAGGTACCCAGTAAACAATAGATTTGCAGCACTACAGCAAAGGCCTCCAAAGAAGCAAATACAGTACACCTGTACATGAGGGACTGAGAACTTTGTACACTCACCTACTAAAGTAAAGTCATGGGCAGCAGTGGTGGTCTCCACCAGACTCCAGACCAGCGATCCCAACAGCACCAAGGAAACCAGGGACAGAATTGCTCATGCCATCTTGAATGCCACCACACGCTGAAAATGAGAACTGAATATGTCTGCCTAACATGGGTGGACTCAATGTGATATCCTTTTCTTTGTCTCATTTTTTTTCATGCTGTCTCTATTTAGATTGCTCTGACAGGGCCCACATTTCAGGCTACTTGATCTCTTTATCCACTCAGGACTCCCCACTAGTTAAGGTCCTTCCTGTAGTGCTGTCCATAATTTTCAAATTTTGCAGAAACGAAATTTCTATGAATTTTCAAAATTCCACAGAAATCCGGCCTTGTGCCACAAGCGTAATAGTGGAATTCTGTGGTAGAAAATATTTGTGGAATGATTTTTCACCAAAAAAGGCTGTTCCTCAGAATATTATTCTGCAGATCTCAATATTGTCTGCGGAAATTGTTGCAGAATAATTTTCCACAAAAAAAATTGCTGCTTCACAGAATATTATTCCGCAGATGACCACAGACAGAATTCCGCTGAAGAACTAGCTAAATTTCAGTCGAAATTCCACCAGTGAAATGGCCATTCCGCACTAATTCCACTGGAGAAATTCCACATTCCACACAGCACTACCTTCCTGTCTTAAAAGAGGGGAAGTGAGGAGACAGGGGAGAAATGACAACTTGACAGAAGTTTTCCCTGTAAGCACCATATACAGTTAGTCAACCCAGGTCTGCTCTTCATCATTTGCTGTGGAAATGGGGGCTGATGCCAGGCCACACTGTCTGAACCCAAGTAGACAGCAGGTTGCCTGACAACTACTCCCCAGTAACTCAAATGAGCAAGGTCAGTACACAGATGAGAAAATACTAACCAATGGGGAGCCTCACTCCCCAGCCGGGTCTAGTAGTTTTACAATGGTGGGAGGGGAATATGTTGGCAATTAGTATCTTACCATAAGCTCATTTGCTCAATTAGATAGCTGGACATACCCAGCCCTCAGGGAGGCTGGGATACGTTGGGAACTACTTTCCTACCATAGGTTCATTTGCTCAGTTGGATAGCTGGGCAGACCTGGCTGTCAGCAGGGACAGACACCCTGGTCTTGTTGGAACGTTGATGCACATCTAGGTACTGCTGGGAAAGGTCTTCTCCCCCCCCCCACATCACTGCATGGGACAATTTTGTAAGGGCCAAACAATTGCAAAAGGGACCCGCTGGGTCCAGCATTACATATCCAGAGGCAGGGGGATAGCTTCTGATGATGGCTCAGGGGGTTGGAAAATCTATACATCCCATTAGAGCCCCCAGAAAACATGGAGAATACGGCTGCATGACCAAGGCCATAAGCAAGAAGTGACTATGTGTGATGCAGCATACTGTATCGAGGACTAGCAGGTGCAATGTGAGCTAATCTTGTACATACTATCCCTTGAGGAATCCAAAGGCTTGTTGGCCTCTGGGATGCCAGTGCTGGTTTCTGATAAGTCTATAGAGTTTTTGGGAAAGGGTGGAGAGGGGATGACACTAGTTAATGGTTACAGACTTCTGGATCTATCCAAGGAAAAGAGGTAGGATGGGATGTTGTTGTGAATGGTTTCCTGTTTTACCTGACTAAGATTCACACTGTACTCCAGGTATTTGTTACCTGTTTCTGGGGGGCTACACTAATGCCTATGGGGAATAAGGGATGGTAATGATAATGGACACAGACAAAGATAAGACTGTAGGATATGGTTGCCCAAACTGAAGTGAATATATGTTGTTGGAATGTTAGGAGTCTTAATTCCCCAAATAAGAGGAAGAAGGCAATGTCATACATAAAGATGCTCAAAACCCACCTAGCATGTTTGCAGAAGCCCTGTCTGGCATTGTTGGAGCATATAAGCTAGAACAGGACTGGTGAGAGAGGCGTGGCACAATATTGCCCAATCCAACAAGTGGGGGGAGACCATATTGATCCACAAATCCCTAGGGTGGGGTACAAAAATACTGGTCTGATAAGGAGGGGAGGTGAGTACTACTGTCTCTCACTACCACAGAAGGGCTTCTAGCTCTAGTGAACATCTAAAGGCCTAACTCAGATGACTCTGCTTTCTTCCTCTCCATAAGCCAGGAACTGACAGAGTTCAATACCAAGAGAGACACACCATTAATGGGGGGTATGGGGTGTGTGTGAAGGATTTTAATGTCACATTAGAGGATGAGGTTAACCAGAGCAGAGGCTCAGCAGAGCCTCATGTAAATGCAGTTAAAGCTATTAAGGCCAAGGAGGCAGAACATTCTTTGACAGATACATGGCGGACCCACCACCCTAAAGCTAGGGATTACATTTTCTTCTAAGCAGTTCACAGTGTGATGAGCTAGCCCCATACCTAAACTAAACCACAGAGCTAAATGGGAAGTCTGAGCACATTTCACAAAACTAGCAATCCTTTAGCCACAGCACTTAATGGGAACTTGCAAACACACTCTGTAAAATGTTTAGCCACTTTAGGCAGAAAACTTAGCAGAAACTCAACTCGGTGCCTCATGGAAGGCTGGGAGTAAGTTAGTAGGCACGGGAGGGTGCAAAAGCTGGTGAGATGGGTAGGAAACTGGCTTCAGGAAGGCAACAGAGGGTGGTGGTGGGTGGGAGCTCACACCCAAGGGTAATAACAGTGGTGTTCCACAGGGCTCGGTGTTGGGACCAGTGTTGTTTGGGATGTTCATTGCAGACATATCATGGGACATCAAGAGCAAGATAAGTCTATTTGCTGATGATACCAAGGTAGGAGCAGTGGTGGATGACATAGGGGAGGCAGGGTTGCAGGATGATCTGGCAAAGCTTGAAACCTGGTCAGACACCTGGCAACTGGGTTTAATGCTAAAAAGTGCAGGTGCTGCATTTTGGGATGAAGAACAGAAGGAGGAGATACCAGCTGGGGAAGTGCAGCTAGCCCAGACATAGGAGGAGAAGGATCTTGGGGTGCTCATCACAGGGTCAATGAACAACTCAGCACAATGTGGGAAGGCAGCTGCAAAGGCCAACAAAATGCCGGGTTGTATTGCAAGGGTATATCTCGAGGAGGGAGGAAGTGATTCTGCCACTGTACAGGTCATTAATTAGACCTACATCTTGAGTACTGGGCGGAGTAGTACTGGCACCCATATCTGAAGAGGGACATTAAGTTACTGGAAGGGTGCAGTGCAGGGTGACAAAGATGATCATGGGGCTGGGGGACTTATCATATGAGAGGAGGTTGAGGGAGTTGAACATGTACTCACTGGAGGAGAGGAGGGACGGGGGGACATGATTGAAACCTATAAATACATGAAAGGAATAAACAAGACAGGTACAGAGGGGCTGTTCAAAGTAAGGGAGGGAAAAGACACCAGGGCCATGATAAGAGACTGGAGGAGGAAGGTTCAGGAGGGAGATGAGGAGACACTTTTTACAGAGGATGGTGGCTGGGTGGAATGCGTACTCTGCAGAGTGGTATCCAGTAGAACAGTGGACTGCTTCAAAGGGATGGGACAGCACAAGGGGGAGGGTAAATGAAGGGGAACAGTGGAAGGGAGGGGCAGCTGCAGAATAAGGGGTGCTAGCTGCACACTCAAGCAGACTTGATAGACCTCTAGGCCTTTATCTGCTGGCAAATTTTGTATGTTCGTAGAAACTGTCAGGGCACTCTATCAAGGCAGCAGCCACTTTTAAAAATGGAAAGTATATCTCGCAGTTTCATTTTTTTTTAAATACAGTGAAAGCAATACTCCATTTATGAACTCGCAAAGCAAAACATAGAAACATAGACAATGATGACAGAAAAGACTAGAGGTCCATCCAGTCTGCCCATATTTCTATAAACCCTGAACCTTCTCTGGAACCTACTGTTCCCCACGGTACTAACCTCCTTCCTTCCTATCCCATTTTCCTCGCTGGTCTTTTCATTCCAGGCTACCACTATTCCCTTCATTCTATCCCATACCTGATTGAATCCCCTGACTGTGTTTACACACACCACCTCAGTCAGCAGAATGTTCCAAATTTCCATCACCCTCTCCGTAAAGAAGTACTTCCTTATGTCCTCCCTGAACCTCCCTCCTGTTCACTTCCACTAGTGACCATGTGACCTCAAGATGGTATTCAGAGTAAATAATTCCCCACAGTTTACCTTGTTAACATAGAAACAAAGAAACATAGACTTTAATGGCAGATAGGACTGCTTGGCCCACATAGTCTGCACATTTTCCTACCTATTGGATAAACTGCAGATTCTAGTTACCCAATAGGCTACTTCCTCCTACCCCTCACTATAATTGTCTTATGTCTGTCTCATGCATTCTTAAATTCCCCCACTGTTTTTGACCCCCACAACCTCTTTAGGATGGTGGTTCCACGTGTCCACCACCCTCTCCATGAAAAATACTTCCTCATGTTGCCCCTGAGACATCCCCCCGTTAACTTCAAATTGTGCCCCCTTATTCTTGCACATCTCTTATTCTGAAAGATGCTCCCATCTTGGACTTTGTTGATTCCCTTGAGGTACTTGAAAGTTTCTATCATGTCCCTCCTCTTCCTCCTTTCCTCAAGGGTATACATATTAAGCACTTTTAGTCTCTCTTCGTATGGCATCTGTTGAAGAACCTGCACCATTTTAATTGCTCTCCTCTGGACTGCCTCCATCTTGTCTACGTCCTTGCAGAGATGGGGTCTCCAGAACGGTATGCAGTACTCTAAATGGGGTCTCACCAGCTGTCTGTACAGAAGGATAACAACTTTCTGTTTTCTACTGGTGATGCCTCTCCTATACATCCTAGTATCCCCAGCCTCCTTACTACTTCCTTCACATTGCTTACCTACCTTAAGATCATCTGATATGACTTCCTAGGTCCATTTACATTTGTGTTGTTGTTAGTACTCCCCCCATTGTGTACTGTTCCCCTGGGTTTTTGTTTCCCAGGTGCATTACTTTGCAGTGTTTTGCATTGAACCTAAGCTGCCATATTTTTGATCATTCCTCCAATTTTGCCAAGTCGCTTCTCATCCTTTCCACCCGCCCTTGTGTATCAACACTGTTGCAGATGTTTGTGCCATCTGCAAAGAGGCATACTTTTCCTTCCAGCTCCTCTGCAATGTCTCCTATAAAGACATTAAAGAGGACTGATTCCAGTACTGAACCCTGTGGTACTCCACTAAGGTACCATGTCATAATAACAATTGCAAAACAGCGATCTCTATTATGGCATGTATATTACCAAAAAGCATTTTTTTTTTTTTTTTTTAGTTAGTTATTTAACCAGGTGATTTTGGTGATATACAGTTCCCTAACGACCCCATTTTGGCATCACTTAGTGTTTTTGATGTAGGGCTGCACCCTCTGCACTCCTCCTTGTGGCGGGCTTCACCCGCACCCCTGCTTTTAGATTGTCAAATCCAGGGAGGTGCATGTGGGAGACAGGTCAATACTCATCAGGGGAAAAAGGTAGCCACAAGCAGTGGCAAAATACTCACCTCGGGTCCATCCTGAACCCAGTACCTACTGCACCATAGCCAGCCACCCTCCCCACCACACCACAGGGCTGGCTCAGCTGCAGCAGGCTCTCCTCCTTATCTAAACCCTCCCTCCTATTCCTCCCCTCCACCTCTGTATCCTTCCCCTTCTGGTTGCTTTTCTCGCTATTCCATCACTACCTTTGCAGGGTAGCTGATGATGATGATGATAGTGCTATAAATGAGTTGCTGTTTTTACAGTCGCTCATTTATTATTGCTATCATCACTGGATACCACCCACTAGTAACCCCCTTTCTTTAGAGTGTTCTCCATTTACTATTACCCTCCGGGTCCTGTTGTTCAGCCAGTTTGTTACCCAGGCTATCACCCTGGGACCTGCTCCCAGTCTGGCTAACTTCTTTATTAATCTTTTGTGTGGGACTGTGTCAAATGCCTTGCTAAAGTCTAGATTGGCCATTTCCACAGCACCACCCTGGTCTACTATTTTGGTCACCCAGTCAAAGAAATCATGACCTCCCTGCTGTGAATCCATGCCGCTTTGGTTCCTGTGCCCGCTGGCCTCTAGGTACTCAACAATTCTTTCTTTCAGAAGTGAGTCCAACATTTTCCATACCACTGAGGTCAAGCTATCAGGTCTGTAGTTTCCTGCCTTTGCCTTGCTCCCACTTTTGTGAAAAGGAATTGCATCTGCCCTCCTCCAGTCCTCAGGTACCACACCATCCTCCCATGATTTGTTAAAAAGGGTAGTCAGTGGTGTCACTAGGTCTCTCCTTAGTTCTTTTAGAATTCTGGGGTGAATCCCATCAGGCTCCATTGCTTTATCCACCTTCAGTTTTAAGAGTTCTTTCAGGACCCTTTGTTCTGTGAATGAACTGGTATCGACCCCACTTGTCCAGAGTACTTCTATTGTTTGGTATCGGTACCTCCCTATCTTCTTCTTTTGTGAATACTAAGCAAAAGTATTCTTTCAGTACCTCTCCCTTTTCACTGTCACCCTCTGCCCACCTCCTCTCCCCTTTATTAAGCCTCACAATTCCTTCTTTCGTCTTCCTATAATCTTTGTACAGCGCCTTGAAATTGGAAAGGCGCTTTAGAAATAAAATGTATTATTATTATTATTATTAGTCCTTCACTCCCTGATGTAGCTATAAAAGGTTTTATCCCCCTTCTTAACTGAATTGACTATCTTTTCCTCGGTTTGGGCTTTCGCTATTCTGACTACCTTCCCTGCTTCCTCCTGCTTTAACTGATACAGTTCTCTGTCCTGCTCCTTCTGTGATTCCTTGTACTTCCTGAATGCTATCTTTTTTCTCTAACCTTTCCTACCACCTCCTATGAGAACCATAGTGTTTTTACATCGTTTTGTTTTGTTTATTTGCTTCACAAAGGCTTATTGCCTCTGTGATGGCAGTTTGATTTTTCCCATTGTTCTTCCGCCCCTCCTTCCTGCCCATTTGCTAGTACATTTCTTAGGCACTCACCTATTTTGACAAGTCAGCCTCCTAAAGTCCAGTACCTTTGCCTTTGAATGGCTTGACTCTACTGCTGTGTTTATCATGAACCATACTGCTTAGTGGTCACTAGTTCCCAGATGGCTACCCACTTCTAAATATGTGTTATCTCTCCATCTCCATTCGAAAGTGCCAGGTCTAAGATTGCTTCTTCTGAGTGGGTTCAAGTTCTAGCTGTCTGTGGCATGGCCCTGCAGGACATCAATACTGACCTCACTCTTGGATGTGGCTGCAGCAAACGGGCTCCAGTTAACATCTGGCATATTCAGGTCCCCCATCAACAATATCTCCTTTTTTCTTGCCATTCTAAGGATGCCTTCTTTCATTTCCTCCCTCCCTGTTCCTCCTGTATATTGCATACCTTAATATAGTTACTTCCAAGTCATGGTTCTGTGAGTACCATGTTTCTTTGACTGCCACAATATCTAGGTGTCCCTCTTCCATGAAGGCCACTAGTTCAGGAAGCTTGTTACCTAAACTGTGGGCATTGGTATTCATTACTCTTGATTTACCTCTTTTAGCCCCATCCTTGCCCTTTCTGACTTTGCCTTATCTATTTACCCCTGTCCTGTTCCATATTGACCTTTCTACCTTGGTATTTACCTCATTAACTACCCTGTTTTGTGGGGGAAGGCTGGGAATTCCTGCTTCTTATCAGTCCCCCTGGCTGGTTTAAAACTTGCCAATGAAGCATTAAACCTATCTTCTAGGAGCCTGGTTCCCTCCTGGACAGATGCAGACCATCCTGCCAGTAAAGGCGGGTATCCATCCGGGTGGAACCCCAGTCCCCAGTGAAGCCAAAACCCTTTGCTCTGCACCAGTTTTTCAACCAGTCGTTGAGTCGCATGTCAGGAGTACCTCGCCTCACCCATGCCATAGACAGGCAGCACCTCAGAGAAGGATACTGTGTGTGCTATCGTCTAAGGCCCCTCCCAACTCCACAAACTCCCCCTGCACTGCTCTGATCCAATGCCCAGCCAAGTCATTTGTCCCTAAGTGGACAATGACATCCAGCTCCCTCTCCCATCCAGCTGCTGCTGTGATCCTGAGGATTCGCTTCCTGTCCCTCCAAGCCATGGCACTGGGCAGGCACCTTACTTTACTCTCCCCTGCCTCCCCCAGTTCTATCCCCTAATAACTGAGTCCCCCTCCAGGAGCTGCTTCCTTTCCCTGTGGTGTCCCATGCCACCTTCCTGTGGGCCTCCCATGTGGCAGTTCCCAGCAACCTCCTCAGTCTCCACTGCAGATGCCTTCATAGGAACTATGATCCACCAGAATGGGGTATAGATTGTGGAAAGTACAGCTGGAGGATGCTCCTCTGTTCCACCACCCTCACCCTGCCTGAGCCCATTAAGGAACTTGAAAGCCTGTATCATATCTCAACTTTCCCTTCTGGTCTCCAGTGAATGTGTATTTAGTATCTAGAGGTGCTCCTCATAGGATCTGCCCAGCTGGCCTTGAATCATTTTGGTTACTCTGCTCTGCACTGTTTCCAACCTATCCCTGTCTTTTCTGAGGTGAGGGCTCCAGAACTGGACGCAGTACTCCAGGTGAGGCCTTATGCTGCCAAATATTTAAAATGAATAGAAATGTTTTATCCAAATTTAGTTCCCACTGCCACCATGAAAGCAATGCTCGATTTTGAAATGCACAATGCAAAACATGCTAGTAAAACTTTGAAATAAATAAAAATGTTCTGGCTGAAGTTTGCCCCGTTGACCATTACACAGCATGTGAGCAGCCACCATTACATGCTGTGTAAGCAGTGTAAGTATGTAATGTTGGTCATGGAAAGTACTACAACATGAAAACAGCTGGGGACACCAGCAAAGAAAGCAGATATTCACAGCAAAATTTGCACTGTTTTTGTATTGTCTTGGGGTGGACACAGTTTGACTGCTTCATAATATTTTTTTATATTTTACCCTCTTTTTTTTGTTCTCATTGTCTTCTGTCAGGATCCACCCTGGTCACAGTGCCCCGAGGCTGCCACTGCCTTATTAGCCCCTCGTTCCTCGGTCACTCCTGGCTTGCCCCCATTAGGCAGGGCATAGCACTGTGGCTATTATCAGTGCCGTGTGACCATAACTGGTTGGGGAGCCCTCACCCAGGTGGCTGATTGAAGTCTGGGGGCAGGGCGTCATAGAGACATCCGATGAGGAGGGCATTTTTATCCCCCTATAGGCTGGGGCAGAGGCGTGCAATGACGCCTGCATCTGTCCCACCCCAGTACCCCTCTTTGACCATGTGTCAGTGCTCAGGGCAATGCACCCAGCTTCCGCTAGGTGTCACTCTCACACTGAATGCAGACCCCCACCCCTGGAGAAGAGGACCAGTCCTAGGGATACTCGATCCTTCTCCTCGGCTGGTCCTCTGACTACCCAGGCTTGTTCCGAACCTGGGTCGCCGGCACATAAGTAGAATTCCAACCGCTGCGCCGGATGGCCGGCCAACTGCTTCATAATATAATAATACGTATAGTGAGGGATGTCTCTTATGGGATGAGAAAGTTATCTTGTGCTGTTTTGGGCTGACAGAACTGCTCAGCTTTGCTTTGCAGTCCTCTTACCCAAAACAGCATGAGATAACCTTCTTATCCCTTATAAAATGGGTCTGAAGTTTTCTGTGTCTTGATTGGTTCCGAGGTACTTCTGGCCATGTCTTTATCAGGACATACAGTGCCAACCCGCACCTCTTCAGCTAGTCAGGACACTTCACAAGTTAAATCACTGTGCCAACATTTGTGTTTTATAAACAAAGTGGACCTGTCTGACAGAGTGGGCGATCTCTGGAGAACCTCCCTCTCTCCCCCAAACACACACAGAAGTGCATAGTCTAATACAATCCACCCCCCCAGCAGCTGAGCAGCTCGCCCGCCTCTTGGTCCTGAAACTCCAGACAGAAAAACTTTATTATTAAAATCCCTGTTTTCACAGCTGTCCTATTCAGTCCTGCCATTTCTCTGGTCTCCCATCCTGTTATAATAAACGTTCTGCCCCTCCTCTTTACAAAGCGAGTGAGGGGGGATAAATAAAACTTTAATAATGGGAAAGCCTTTTTAAGTTCTGTGGCTGCTCACTCATACTGAAGTGCTGTTCTAATGATAATAGTAAAAAAAGAGAAAATGCTTAGTATGGCGGCCTTAGAGGGACACACTCACTCCCAATTAAGCCAGCCATTCCCACTCCTTGAAGTAGAACTCACTGAGCATTTCCACTGTATCACTAGACTAGCTCTTCAACTGGGTCCTTCACACAATGGTGCTTTTCTTAACACATTTCAGATTTCAGTATACAGCACTGGCCGAGAGAGCAGTCAAAAATGTGATTGGGGCAGCGCTATAAGAAAAGTGGGGTTGGCGAGGGACATGCTCATTCCTGTAAGTTAAACTCATTTACTCCCTGAACAAAAGAAAAGAAAAAGCATATTCTGAAGAATTCTGTGTGGGTTGGGGGGGGGGGAGGATGAGGAACAAACAGATACCACAACCCCCTACTTAATTTTAATAAAACATGTCAACTACAGTACAATGGATAACCAGGACTACTTTTTTGTTTTTATCTATGATATCATATTTTTTTACTCTTTTTATGTGCACTTTTTATTCAGTAATTTCTAATTAACATTTTTACTGGGGGACCCATTTTATAAGCTGAATAAGATGGTTTATAGCCTGATAAGAGTAATTCCCAGGTGCAAAAGGCACTCAGTGCAAGCACCTCATGCCTCCTATGCACCTGTGGTGTGCTCTTATCAGGCCATAAGTCACACCTTGTCAAATCTTATTCCTCATATAAGCAACACCCCTCACTATACATATTAATACAATATATAGTAAAACTGTTGGGGCCAGATATTAGAAACATTGCCCAGGCATAAGGATGAGTTTGCCTGCACAAACTTGGTTTTGCATGAATGTCACATATTGAAATGCCCTGTTAGCACTAGCAAACAGGATTTGCACCTGGGCAGAATTTGGGGGTGCAATGCAAATGAAGGGCAGGGACCTGAATATTGGTGCAGTCCATTATTCAGAGTATGTGTGCCATGCAAGGTCATTTTGCTTGGTCCCTGGCATGGTGCACATGCCAGAGGAGGCAGTGTAGTGCAGTGGGTTAAGGCTCTGAGCTGCATATCTGGAGACCTGGGTTTGAATCCCACAGCTGCCTAGGTGCATACTGTGTGATCCTGAGCAAGTCACTTAACTTCCTTGTGCTCCCAGGTTGCCTCTGGAAATGAGCTTCAGCTTAGTGTGCTACTCCTGATTAAACACTGTTCCCTTAACACCGATCAGAACCCTGACTTACTCCTGCACAACCCTAGCAGTTGGCAAAGGAAGTGCGTCAACCACCCAGACCCCCAACATGATAGTCCTTGGTGTCTAATAGTCCCCCCTGCTAATCTCTGTCCAGATGTAAAATTTCCTTGGTGTCCAGTGTTTCCACCCTCCACTGATCATCCTTCTGATGTGAATCGTTATCTTTCCATGGTGCTAGTGGTCATCTCCCCCTCCGATCGCCATCCCCAATGTAAAATATGACATGTCCCTTGTGTCCAGTGGTCTGCCCCCTGGTGATTGCTGTCCCAATAAAAGATGGTATATTTCCCTAGTGCTAGTGCCCCCCCACTGATCACTGTTCCGATGTCAAATGTTACATTTCCCTGGTGCTAGTGGTCCCCCCCCCGATCGCCATCCTGATGTAAAATGTTTCATTTCCCTGGTGCTAGTTTCCCCCTCTCCCTGCCGATTGCTGTCCTAATACAGAATGTCAAATTTCCCTGATGTCCAGCAGTCTTCCCCCTCTAGGAAAGACCAGGTCCTTAGTATATCATTACTGGGGACAGTCACACCAGATATAATAGATCTGATACCTAGAATAATTACGAGATGAGATGAGAAGGCTATAGTGACAGTACATTTTGGAACAAATAATTAAAACAAGAAAAGCTAAACTCAGATCATTGACAACATAAAAAAAAATCACCACCAATTATTAAAACTGAATTGTGAGGTGGTTCTGTCTGAAATACTACTGATACCAAAAGCATCTAGGCCTACTAACAAGAAAATATTAAGGATAGACAATGTTATAAGAGAATGGTGCATAAAGAATCATCATGCTTGCTTAAAAACCTGGGAATTGTTGTTTAAAAATACAACAAACAGTTCAGCAAGGATGAACTTCACTTAAATAGAAATAGAAGTCTCCTACTTGGCAGTATGTTCAATAAAAAAAACAATGATTATTTAAACTAGGCCTGGGGTGGAGAATAGGAACCCTAGATCATATTTTAGGTAAGACTGTAAAGAAGATACCACAACATAGTGGTATTAACTGGGTTCACCACAACATAACCCAGATAGACCATCTTAGGTAACTGATTCATTGCACTGTGGTGTCAAACAGAAGAGCACACTGATGAGTCCTGGTAGGATGAAACACGTGTCTGTGTCTTCTGTTGGCACCCTTTGCAAACTGTGTGAGAGGCTTTTTGGCACCATGCATTTCTGCTAAAGTTGAACCAGCATAATATTCTGTTGTGATTTGCATATGCAGCCCATGATGCTTTGCATTATCAGGGCATGTGTGATTTTGTATTTATAGTGGTAGAATACTTCTAACTAAAGACCAGACCCTTATAAAGGATTATAGCATCTAAAAATATTATTAGTTAGTGCAAGATTTTTAAAGGATAAGATGGATGAACTTACCATGATTCTGAAAGAAGAAAATATAGCCATTTGTACAGTGACAGAGACATGGTTTACTAATAAAGATTGGGATATTGAGATACCAGGATACAATGTATTCCATAAAACATGCCTTACTAGAAGAGGAGGTGGAGTAGTGTTTTATGTTGTGGATAATATAATGGCTGGTGATTTTTCATTTAGAGGACACTGATTTGGGAAATGAATGTATACGGACAGAAATATATATATAAATAAGAAAAGACTGGTGATTTGAGTGTGCTATAGACCTCCAGGTCAAACAAAGATGAACTTGATGCCTTTATTTCAAGTATAGATAAGTAAGGGTAAAATGGGATTATTTGCTGCTTGGAGATTTTAATTATCCACATATAAATTGGGAAACACAAACTGGGAGGACATCTTTTGAAAAGCAGTTTCTGAATATGCTTCTACATAAACATTTAGAACAAATAATAGATAATTCTACTAGGGATGGAAATATTTTGGATATTATTTTAACAAATATGGGAGTACTGGTTGACAAGGTAGATGATAGAGAGCCACTAGCTGATGGGGATCATAACATGATAACGATTGCTCTCCAGATAGTAGACCAATGTTTTGGAGGAAATACCACCTTGAAATGTTACAACAGAGATGATTATGGAGCCATGGAAGAATAACTAAAGTCATGGGATTGGGAAGTAGATTTAGAAAACAAACATTAGAACAAATGTGGGACATCATAAAACACAAATTAGATTATTGTATAAATCATTATGTACCCACAATAAAATAGTACAATAGAAGTAAGGGAGGGCTGACCAAGCCCTCTCCTCCAGATGAGGAGTAGCCTTCAAACCCAAGGGGAGGAAACAGACTGGGGAAGAGGTTTCAGGAGGAGCAGAGGGAGGATGGAGTAAAAGGAACCTGGGTGAGGTTTGACAAAGGGATCAGGGATAAGGGGGGGGGTGTTAGTAAATGCCAGGAGCTTGGGAAACAAGTTGCCAGGTTACGGGGCCATGTTGTTCAAGGAGGGGTGGATGTGGCAGCAGTCACTGGAAGCGTGGGCAACAAAAGCCATGACTGGGACCTAAACATGCAGGGGTAGTCTATGCTTAGGAAGGATAGAAAGGAGGGCAGAGGGGGTGGAGTGGCTATGTTCATTAGAGATGACATAGAAATTGCTAGGGTAGAAGAGGTAGAGGGAAACATGGAGGCCTTATGGGTCACCTTACGAACCCCAGCAGGAGGTAAGGTCAAGCTGGGTGTAGTATATAGGCCCCCAGGGATGGGTGATGTACTGGAGGATGGTTTGCTGGACAACATCATTGCCCAGTGTGGACAAAATGGGGAAGGAGTGGTGTTGATGGGGGACCTTAATTTGCCAGGTACAAACTGGGAACAATGTACTCTAAGGTGGCCAGGAGCAGAGGCTGCTGGACGGCTTCCAGGATGTGTTCTTAAAACAGCATGTGATGGAGCCCACAAGGAGGGGCATGTCCTGAATGTAATTCTGGCAGATGGGGATCTGGTAAAGGACCTGGTTGTAGAGGGTCCCCTAACTGGGAGTGACCACAATGCTGTCTTGTATCAAATAAGCATGGTGGGGGAGAGATCTAGGACACTGGCAGTGGACTTCAGGGGGGTAGACTTTGTGGGCATGGGAAATATTCTCAAGGTTCACTTGAAGAGGATTACATCAATGACAAATGTGGAAAAGAGATGGGAGGTCATAAAACAGACTTCATGAGGCAGTCAGGACCTGTGCTAAGGCGAAACGTAAGGGAGCAAGGTCACATGGACCATGGTGGTGGTCCAGTGAGGTTCAGGTAGTGGTCAGAGAAAAGAAGGCAGCCTACAAAAAATATAAAACAACAAGAGGCCATAGAGAAAAGGAAATGTACCATATAGCATCTAGAAAAGTCACCCGAATAGTGAGGGGGGCAAAGTCAAGTAAAGAGCAGCAGCTGACACAGGGGATACATGGAGAGGAAAAGGGGTTCTTCTGGTACATTGGGGAGCACAGAAAAACTAAGGGCCATCTCGGCTGATTGAGATCAGAAGAAGGGTGGGTGGAAGAGGCGAGGGACCAGGCAAAGGTATTAAATGAGTACTTCACCTCTGTGTTCACTAGGGAGAGGGATGGGATATCTACAAAGCAAGGCATGATTGGGATAGAAGCAGTAGTGAGTGGGATCAGGGAAGCAACAGAAATGGAGCAAAAGGGAGGGAGAGGTACCCCAGGGGTGTCACATCAGGATAAGGATAAAAAGGCCAGTAAGGTGGAGGGACGGATGATGATGTCTCTACCAAAAGGGTGTGGTTAGCCCTCAAGGCCTTAAAGAAAGATAAATCTCCTGGGCTAATATGGGGTGTGGACATACTGGCTGCACCCCGATGGAGCTCTTCAACAGGTCGCTTGAGACAGGGAGAAAACTTAGGGATTGGCGAGCCACATGTGGTGCCAATCCATAAAGGGTAGTCAAGGAAAGTACCAGGTAACTACAGACTCATCAGTTTGACCTCGGTGGTGGGAAAATTAATGGACAGTATACTAAAGGAACGATTGGGGTGTACTTGGAGGTGGGAGGTCTGGATAGTTGGCAACATGGGTTTGTACCAGGTAGATCATGTCAAACCAATCTTGTGGAGTTCTACAAATGGGTAACATCAGAAATGGACAGGGCAAAGCCTGTGGATGTATTATTCTTGGACTTCAGCAAGGCATTTGACTCTGTCCCCCACAATGGTCTGGTGGAGAAACTGATGGGGTTGGGAGTAGGCCCTTTGATGATCAGATGGATTGAAAACTGACTAGCTGGATGCACCCAGAGAGTAGTTATCAGTGGGGAGCTTTTGAACCCTAGAGAGGTCGGTAGTGGGGTACAATGAGAGCTCGGTCCTGGGTCAATCCTGTTTAATGCATACATATCGGACATCAGGAGGGTATAGGGTGTGAAATGAGTCTCTTTGCTGATGACTCCAAGATAGGAGCAGTAGTTGAGGGGAAGAGGAGGTTGGCCCTGCAAGGACCTGGACACCCTGGAAAGCTGGGCTCACACAGAAATTAAATTTCAATATCACCAAGTGCAAGGTGTTACATCTTGGGCGGAAACCCTAAACACACGTACACCTTGGGAGGGGAGGCTCTGGAGGCCTCAACAGGGGAAAAAGACCTAGGGGTCATGGTGGATGCAAGTATGAATAACTCTGAGCAGTGCAGGAGAGCGGCTAGCAAGGCAAACAGGATGTTGGAATGCATCGTAAGGGGGATCACCTCCAGGAGCAGGGAAGTGATTCTGCCACTGTACAATGGACTGGTTAGACCACACCTTGAGTACTGTGTACAGTACTGGAGACCACACTTGAAGAGGGACATACAGCTCCTAGAGACAGTACAGAGGAGGGCAACTAAGATGATATGAGGACTAGGGGATTTGACGTATGAGGACAGACTTGAGGAGCTCCGCCTGTTTTTTATTTATTTTTTTTTTTATTTAGTTTTTTGCTGACCGGGTAAGTTCACTAGACAAATCCCGCCTATTTTCAGGCACGGCCTGGGGGAAGGGGATACAGATGAATGACAACCAACCTTGAACCAGATGAAGCTGTTGGTGGTATTTTTAGTGAATGAGGGAAATATGGCCAGGACACTGGGGAAATTCCCCTACTCATCAGAGGGGAAACCTCTGTCCAAGATGGCGGACGCACCCTTGCCTTCTGAGGAGGGAGCTATGGAGGTGGGAGATTTGGTCTCTGCTCCTACATCTGAACAAATGGAGACCACGATGCCAACAACTGATATTTTGTCTGTTGCTGTTCCTACTTCAACTTTAAGTTCTGCTGCTCATACTAAGGCTGTTATACTTAGCCCTCTGCTTACTTCTTATGGAACTGACTTGCTGACTTGAGTGCCTACAGTTGACACTGGAGGATTTTACTTCATCTGATTCTGAAAACCACTGTTTGACAGCACAAGAGATCCAGGAGCGTTTTGCAATGGCGGGGCGCCGTTTTGCTAGTCAAAACTGAAAATGCACTGAGATATACAGCACTGAGGCCGACAACACAGATGCATCTTCCACTCAGGTGGAAGTTCTTGAAGATTTCGGACTTGTCTCCTTTACTGCCTGTTGCTGTGACAGACTCTGACCCTACTAGTGCATCAGAAGCTGAAGCCCTACTGCCTGCTCCCCTGCCGCCTGCAGTACAAACGGATTTGGTTTCCTTTTCACAACCTGCTTCCATTACATCACAGAGTTCCTCACATGTACAAGACTTGTCTACAGTAAATGCTCCCCTGCCACCTGCAGTACAAACAGATTTATTTTCCTTTTCACTACCTGCTTCTATTTCATCGCAGAGCTCCCTACATGTACAAGAATCATCTACAGTAAATATTAATAAAGAACCTACCTGGACTGTTGAATCGGTTCTGAGAGGTGCTGGCTGGGTCCAGGGTACTGTCCCAGGAAGTTGGAAGTCTGGCCCGTCTCCAATTCGGTCCCCCCGCCTTGAAGATTTCCCAGAGCTACAGAGCAAGATAGGTGCATCAAAAGTCACTACTGACCCCTTGTGCCTCCCTCATGAACTGGAGCTTACACAGAACCCTGTGTTGGATTATCTGAAGGGTTCTCCACTTCAGGCTCCTCTTTCTACTACTTCTATAGAGCTCTGGCTCCCCATCACCACAGCCCCAAATATTGGGACCAAGCCATTCATATTCTTCTTTCTTTAAATTTCCAATCCAGGCTGCTAAAAGACACACCGCTGTTCACTTGGCATACCGGGGGGGGGTTACCTGAGCCACCTGATTGGGTCTATGTGGCACGTACGCTTCTAAAGGATTCTTTAAAATTCTATCCCATGAAATATATGTGTTAATTCATGTCTCTGGTGAAACCACGTTTGACATTAGTTTCCAAACATCTAGGGGACTAGAGCGTTTTTAGTCAAAGTATAATTCTCTGCGGACTACTGCATTATGGACCCCATTTCAGGCTATTCCTCTTTCTAAACCTACTTTTAAGACGATCACTATTCTGTTTCGTAATGAGGGAGTTGAGGTGGAGGATGTTGTGTATTGGCTGAAACAGCGTTGTGACATCCAGGGACAGCCTGAAGCCATTTTGGATACCGAGAACATTTGGACTGGGGGCTGGAAGTTTAAAGTCTTGTTACGATCTAATGATTCTGGGGTTGTACATCTGCCTAACTCTTTTTTCATAGGCTAAGATAGGGGGGGTCTTGTTCTACCCGGGTCAGCCGAAGACTTGCTATCGGTGTGGTGACCCTGCACAGCTTAGTAATGTATGTGATGAAATGAAATGCAACGTCTGTGGAGAATTGGGCCACGTGAGGGCACACTGTTTGAATGAATGTAGATGTAACCTATGTTGATGAACAGGGCACACCTTTCAGAATTGTAAATGGGCTGCACATAACCAGGAATTTCCACGATGGTGGAGTGGACCAGTGCTTTATTATTACACAGGCGCAGAAGGCCCGTCTCAGACCACCTTGGCTGTACCTCCCCTAGGGCAGCCCAGCCCCGCAGGCTTCAGTGCCTGTTGTATCCTCTGAGGTCATACCTCAGATGGTTTCCTTCATGGATGACCCTTGCCTGAGATTTCTCCTGTCCCTGATCCTGCCCAGTCTAATTTTCTTGTTCAGGACCGGTCCCAGGTCCAAGTACTATGCCCCCTCCCCCGAGTGCTTACAAGTGTTATACGTAGAAGGTCACTGAGAAATAACCCTTGGGTTGCACCATCTCCTGTGAGTGGTCCGGAACCCCCCCCAGTGCCCTTATCTAATTCTTTTGAACTTCTCCAACCCCTTTCTGATGACGCTGGAGGTGAGTCGGACTCTTTCTCCATAGCTTCTTCTCTCCTGAGTACCACTGACCCTGAGTTGCAACTTGGAACTGGCCTTTCTCAAGCGAAAGACCAGAGTAAAACTTAAAGGAAGAAGGTGGCTGAGAAAAGAAATTGTAAAATGTATTTTTTGTCTGTTTTCCTTTTTTGTTGCTATGTTTCACTTTGTTTGCCATACTATTAATGTAAATAGTATGAAGCGTATGGCTGAAAGGAGATTGATCTTTTTCCTTTCAACGACTTTTGCCTTTAGGTTTAATTTTATTACAGGATACAAGACTTCATACTACATGAGATCCGACAAGCACAAAAGGACTGGTTGCTGGGTCCTTCTTTTGGTCAGTTGGTCAGGATTCTTGTTTGGGACTGGGAATATTAATTAATATCCCAGACTTCTGTTTGATAAAATTGTTTGATGTAGCCCTGGTAGAGCGCTTATTATAGATTTTGTCATTGGGTCCTGTCCTTACTGGCTGATAAACATTTATGCCCCTCAAATCAAAACTGAATGCATAGCTTTATTTACTTTGCTTCATCCTTATTTGCATACTTCCTTTCAGGTATTGTTTGCAGGTGACTTTAATTGTGGCCTGAGTCTTCAGGATAAGAGCTCCTTTGCTGCTACAAAGAAACTGTTTTGTGATTCCCACGAATTGGGTAAATTGGTTCGAGTTGCTCACTTAACGGACTCTTATCTCTCCTTTACTACAACACACCTCACCTTTCAAAAGGTAAACTAGCACATCTATTGATTATGTGTTTTCCTCTCCTACAGTACCAATTATTTCTGCTAAAGTTCAGGCGGTTAAGTTTTCTGATCATAAGCTGCTTTCTGTTGGTTTTGGTTCTGTTGTCTCTTCCCATAAAGGTCCAGGTATTTGGAAATTCAACATCTTTGTTGCAGATTCTGATGTTTATGCAATCCCTCCTGTCCGTCATACAAGCCCGTAAATCTGTTTTATTTGTTATGAAGATCCTGTTCAGTGGTGGTTAGACACGAAACATGATCTGGTCACTTTAAAACTTACAGTCGTTTAAAATGTAGGAGGAATACCTAGACTATTTGCAGAAGAGGGTACATTTTCAGTCATTATTAACCACAGCATACACGACGAGGCAAGACCTTACTCAACAAATAAAGTCCTACAGAATGATATGTTGACTTTCCAATTACGGCAATCACAACAACTTTATTACCAACATAAATTCTGTACTGTTGGAACACGTGATGTTATTTGTCCTTTTGAATATAATTCCCGTCAGTCTGCCCGAAAAAATATGACGTGTCTTCTAAATTCAGAAGGGACCTTATGTTCCTCACAAACTGAGATTTGTCATATTGTAACAAAGTATACTATAGCCCTTTTTTCTCCCCTCCCTGCTGTGGCTCGTAACAGTGCGACTTTGTATAATGGCCTTGATATCCCAGCTCCCTCACAGCTATGTCAGGACCAGGCTTATTCTCCTATCACGGAGCAGGATTTGACACTGGCTATTTCTTCATTACCTGTGCAGAGAACTCCTGGTCCGGATGGTCTCCCTGCTGGCTTATATAAGGTGCTGGGTGACCATTTGGCCCCAGAACTTACATCTGTGTTTAATTCTCTGTTAACATGTGAATCTCTCCTTTGGAATTTACTAAGGGTACTTTGATTTACATTCATAAACAGAAAGGTGATATCCATTCTCTAGAGAATTGGCGACCTTTGTGTATGTTGAACACCCACTTTAAGCTCTTAATGAAAATTATTGTGAGCGTTTGGTGAGGATAGCGGAGGTGGTTTTGCATCCTGCCAAATCCTGTTCTGTGCCTGAAAGGAGAATTTCTGATCATTTGATCCTCTTACGAAATTATTTCCTCATGGCTATGCAGGTCTGGCTTTGGGACTTGTTGCCTCCGTAGATCAAGCTGCTTTTGATTCAGTTAGGCATGATTTTTATGGGAAGCACTTCGTTTTCTGCATGTACCTGATGCTATGAGTACGCTGGATTTGTGCTTTCTATAGAACGGCTACTGTTGTGCCTGTAGTGAATGGTTGGATAGGACCCATGATCCCCATAAAAAGGGGGATTCGTCAGGGCTGTCCTTTAAGCCCGTTGTTATATGTATTTTTTCTTGATGTTTTGCTCCATCGGCTGAATATTAATTCTCAGATTCAGTCTATTTCTAGTTGTGCCTTATGCTTGCCTTATAAGGCAATCACATACGTAGATGATGTTTGTTTTCTTGTAGCTGATGCAGCCTCAGTGGTTCATTCTCTCCGTGAGTGCTGTATTTTTGGAATCTTCTCTGGTGCTGTTTTAAATTACACTAAAAGTTTGGTTATTGAGATTATTCAGTGACCTCCCCTCGGACCGTATTGGCCCGTTATGTTTAGTTGAGGGCCCTATTCGCATTTTGGGAATTTTTTTTTGGGACACAGGACTCAGATTTATTTAACTGGAATGTTAAACTGCAACAAGGTAAACTTCAGGTGGCCTCCTGGAACCGGGGGCAGATAGGGAAAAAAAACGTGTTTTCTTAATTAAAAACTATTTGATCTCTACTTTCCTTTTTCTGTGTTATGTATTCCCTATTCCATGAAGCTAGAAACTGCTATCTTTAGCCTGTTTTTTCAGGCTCTTTGGGGTAGTAGGTTAAACCCGATAAAGTTGAATATCACTTATTTACCTATCCCTGAGGGTGGCGTTTGTATGGTTAACCCTTTGTTATTTTTTTCTTGTATTTTTTTCACTGCAAACCTTAGGCCTTTATTAATTCATGCCCAAAGGGGGTGGGAACCTTGGTTTTATGACTCTTGCAGGATTTGGTTTTATCAATGGGAAAGTAATTCCTTAACTGTGTTAAGACAAACTGTTAGCATACCAACTTACGTAAAACATATGTTTTACATCTCAAACAATGGAAGGTGTCTGTTCAGATGTTATTAAATCATTCACATAAAGTTTTATATAAGAAATTACTCCTGACGGTTTGTGCTGTATCAGTACCCTTCGATAAGTGTCCTGGTCAACACCTCCCTTCCCTTTTGTTATTGTGGAAATGTAAGAGGGTTCCAGCCAAAATGTGGGATTTTCACTGGCTTTCATGCCATGAAAAGATTTATGTAAAATCAAATCATAAACATAAGCAGTCCCAAGATAGAATGTGTTCTAGCTTATTATGTATTACAAAACTTGAAACTATCCTCATTTATTTTTGACTGTTCCTTTATCAAAAATTGGTGGTCCTTTTGGCACAGGCATGAGATACCCCCTTGCTTCAGTCGGTTACTTATTTGAATCTTGTATATGGGGTTTTCTCCCCAGTGGTCAAAATAGCACCAGGACACTTTAAACCTTGTTTTTGTCTGCATTAAATGGAATATTTGGATGGTGTGTTGCATGTTTTCTTTACAGCAAAAGGACTGCTCCTATTTGGAGCTTGAAAAAAGATTGTACAAGATTTAAAAGAAATTTATGAGCATGAATGTACTCTATACTCAGATATGACACTTTTGGAACTTTGGAAAGCTCTTCCTTGGATCACTGACTCTGATTTTGCAGTTACCTGAATGATTGTATAATACTTATCCTGTTTTCCTTTGTTTTGTATTATGCTTTGTGTACTATTGTACGATTTTGTCTCAATAAAACTTTCCCTACTCTTTTGATAAGTTCCATGGGATCTTTAACATCCACCTGAACTACCACCAATCCAGGCAGATGGGACCTCGGTTTAATGTCTCATCTGAAAGGCAGATTCATTGGAGGAGAGGAGATGGGGACATGATTGAGGTTTTCAAGTACCTCAAGGGAATAAATAGGGTAAACATGGAGGATCTTTAGACTAAAGCAGGAAGGTATCACCAGAGGGCATGGTTTGAAGTTGGAAGGTGGAAGGGTGAGGTGGGAAAAGAGAAGGAGATTTTTCACTGAGAGGGTGGTGGACCTTTGGAATGCACTAACTGGTGAGCTGGTTCAGAGATCCACAGTGGAGGGCTTCAGGAGAGGGTGAGACAGACACAGAAAGCAGATATATCAGATGATGGTCTGGCCCAGGGGGGTGGGGATGGATGATAGGGGTTTCTGGAACACAAGGGGGGGGCTCGGCACCCAACTAGGGATCTGAGGTTTGAGCAGACTCGATAGACCGTAAGGCCTAATCTGCTGGCAATTAGTATGTTAGTAAGTAGGAGGTTACCACAATGATATAGTAAGAAAAGAAAACTTAAATTAAAACAAAAAAGGAAGGCATTTAAGAAATATCAGCTACAATTAACAGAGGTATCCAGAACTAAGTATCGAGACGTAAATAAGACATGTAAAAGATTAATAAAAAAAGCCAAACTGGAGGAAGAATAAAGAATAGCAGCACAAACAAAGGACAACAAAAAAAATGTAATTACATTAGAGGATTAAAAGGAGGGCAAAACACTATTGGATAAATCAAAATTTGTGAGCATGTACTAAGTCATGAAGAACAAATAGCCAATGTATTTAATAAATACTTTGCTAG
Source organism: Neoceratodus forsteri (assembly GCA_016271365.2). Lineage (NCBI taxonomy): Eukaryota > Metazoa > Chordata > Ceratodontiformes > Ceratodontidae > Neoceratodus > Neoceratodus forsteri. The sequence continues at coordinate 195,731,650 of JADMNL010000022.1, read as the reverse complement.
TACATTTAAAGACAACTTGAAAATTGGAGCCTCAACTGAGACTCTAATAAATAATTTTCCCAAGTACTTGGCACAAATACATGATATAACGATTGAGGAAGTGGCTACAAGATTAAAACAGTTGAAAGTGAATAAGTCACCTGGACCAGACAAAGTACATCCAAGACTGTTGAGGGAATGGCTGATATTATAGTGGGACCTCTAGCAAAATTATTCGATGTATCACTTAAAGAGGAAGGACACTTCAGGAGTGGAGAATGGTGAATGTAACCCCAATTTATAAGAGGGGTAGCAAGAGTAATGTTGAGAATTATAGACCGATTAGCTTGACGTTGGTGGTGCGTAAGATTTTGGAGGGTATAGTTAAGGATACAATAGAACATCATATATTGGAAAATGGTCACAGCTATATATCACAGCATGGTTTTGTGAAGGGTAGATCATGTTTAACAAATCTCATGGAGTTCTTTGAATCTATAAGTTCTGCCCTTGATAGGGGACTGCCCGTGGATGTTGTTTATTTTGATTACTCAAAAGACTTCAGTTCTGTTTCTCATGATATATTGATTAATCAATTACATGAGACAGGAATACATTATACTGTGATATCTTGGATCGAATCATGGTTGGGGAACAGGAAACAGCGAGACTGTATAAGAGAAATAACTCTGAGTAGGTGCCAGTGATGAGCAGAGGATGAGGGTCTGTTTTGGGACCAGTTTTATTTAATTTACTAATTTCATCAATGAAAACTTCCACAAACATTTGGGTCACTTAATATGTGGATGATTTGAAGATAGGAGTGATTGTAAATGATAGAACATCAGTAGATTCATTACGAAATAATATAAATGCATTTGGAAATTGGGCAATTGATCACGGGTTGGAGTTTAATGTTACAAAATGCGGGGTGATGATATCACAAATTAACTTTTTACTACCATGTCCAAGAAACAGTCAAAATGTCTAATAAAATTGTGTGATGTATCATGAGAAACATTAAATGTAAAAGAAGGGAACTTATGGTGCCACTTTATACGGCACTGGTTAGACCACATCTGAGTACTGTGCCCCTTCATATCTGTACAAAATAAAAACAGTATGAAACAAATGGAAAGAGTTCAGAGAAGGGTGACTAAAAGGATCTATGGTATGAAGGAAAGAGTTATGAAGAGAGATTAGATAGTTTGGGTATGTACTTGCTTCAATATAGGAAATTAAGAGGTGATCTGTGTTATACAGTACATACAATACATTCCATAATGAACAACTATGGTTAACCTCAGGTCTATGCTCACAAAACATAAGGAGCATGATCACATTCTCTAATTTTAAGAGATGAAACAACCAAGACAAAGAAAAGAAGTGGGTGGTTTAACCAGAGAGTGGTGGGACACTGGAATGCATTTTCTGAAACTGTGGTAACTTGTAAAATACTAACAAATTTTAAATAGGAATTAGATAATTATATGGGAGAAAGAAAGATAACATATATCCACTGATATGTGATGGGTCATCATGGCCTTCAGTCGATAGACCTGTATTATAACTATGAAACTGCTGATCACCACCCCATGTGAAAACAAATTATTCTCTGGTGTTCAATGGTCTCCCCACCCCACCCATACCCATGCATGCTGTTTCAGTAATTTTTCTGGTGTCTAGAGGTCCCTCCCCACCCACACCCATGCTACTGTTCCAATAATATTCCCTGGTGTCTAGCAGTCCCTCCCCACCCTCAACCATGCCCCCTGCTCCAATAATGTTCCCTGGTGTCTAGTGGACCCCCACCCTGGCAAGTAGTGCCCACCACTCCACTGCCCCATCCTAATCAAACCCAGTAACTGGCAAAGCCCTCCACTGTCCACCATGGCTGGTCACTGACTTGCTGTCAATGAGCATGTACTCTAACAGTAAGTGCTCATTGACAGCTCAGTCTGCAGCCAGCCATGGTGGACAGAGGAGGGTTGTGCTGGGATGGGGGAGTGGGGAGGTGGAGCACTACCTGCTGGGGTGGAGGTCCACTAGACACCAAGGAATATTATCAGAACAGTGGGGATTGATTCAGGTGAGGGGGAGGGACTGCTGGACAGCAGGGAATGTTATTGGAACAGAGGGCATGGGTATGGGAAGTGACCGATAAACACCAGAGAACATTACTGGAATGGGGGCATAGGTGTGGATGGGGGCAGTGACCACTAGACACCAGGGGATATTATTGAAACAGTGGGCAAGGTGTGGGTGGAGGGGTGAGACCACTGGACACCATGGAATGATTTGTTTTCACATTGGGGGTGATCGGGGGGTGGACCACTGGACACCAGGAACATTTACATTCTGTATTGGGATGACGATCAGTGGGGACCACTAGCACCAGGGAAATGTAACATTTTATATCGGGACAGCGATTGGTGGGGGCCACCAGCACCAGAAATGTAACATTTATATCGGGACAGCGGTTGGCAAGGGAGACCACTAGCACCAGGGAAACATAAGATTTTACATTGGGATGGCAATCAGTTGGGGGGGCCCACTGGACACCAGGGACATTTTACATTTTACAACGTGACTGCAATCGGTGCTGGCGGGGACTATGACTTGATGCCTGAGAACTTTTCCATTCTACACTGATGCAGCGATTGGAGGGGGGGGGGGCTACTAGCACCATGGATAGCTCTATGGAACTGGGACAGTAGGGGGGCAGTGCCACGGTAAATTGCAAGCCTCTCCATGCAAATGAGCCCATGAATGGCATGCAAATGGCATTTTAGGGCCTTGCATGCCCAATAAACTCATTTGCATGTGTCCATTGAAATATCTTAAATTTAACCTTGGGAAAGCCATTGTGGTGGCTTATTTTGTGGGGCCATGTCTGCCCAGCACTAAGTGATTTAGTGCTGGTCTGATGTGACTCAGTTGAATAGTGCAGGTGTGCTTTTTCACTGAATATAGCATCTTTATGCCGTCGGTCTATCGCAAAGCAAAGTGTCAATTTTTGCATTCCGGTTTGCACATTTTTGAATATCGGGACTTAGATTTCTAAATTGGCCAGGTGGTGCAGAGGGTTGAGGTGCTGTAAAGCATCTTACGTCTCACATGCTGGCAACCTGAATTTGGAACAAGGTCAGGTTGCCATGCGATAGCTGAGGGAGAGATCTGAGAGGATTGAGTGGCTGTCTGGTAGTTCTTCCAGATAGAAGTGCTGAATCATTCTGGCACTTGGCTGTCACCTGCTGGAGGTCTAGTGGTAGTGCCAATGCTCGAGTGGCAGTTGAAAGTTAGGTTAGTGGATGGGGTTGGTGGTTCCAGAGTCATGCGTGCCTTCACGCACATGCATCCTCTGTGTTTGCAATAGCCCTGGAGGAGAAAACCTAGGTGTATAATGGAAGGAGGATCATGCTACAGGAAACCCTGCCAAAGGTGCCACAGCCTGCCCTGCTACTCTGAGAGGCAAGGGGGTGGGACATCTGGATATATCCCTCTTCCAGGAGGACAGTGATATCAGACCATCTTATGGTCCCTTGGAACAGGCAGAAAAGCCATCCGGTCAGCCCAGGAGAATAAAAACCTTTACAAAAAATATGCTGATTATCTTTATTTTTTTTTTGAAATTCTCTTTTATTAATTTTCAACTGTACATACATCAGTTTAAACAGTAACATCTGAATGTAATACAGACATTCAATACATTCAGAGTTGGATATACTATATTACCGGACAAAGAAAGAAAGAGTAGAATAAAGGTACCAAAGGAATCAGAAAACAGTAACTGGATAACCCAAATCAACTATCCCCTCCCCCAATGAGGGCATCACCACTGAGAGAGAGATATAGTAAACTAACTCTAGTAGCTAGGTGTCCCCAGAATTCTCAATCTAAAACAGCGACCGAGAACTTAGTATCTGCGAAATCCCAGGGTGAGAGGTTATAAGATTATTACAAGAGGAAAAGCAAGGAGAGCTAGGAACTCCAGATCTTGAGGAATGTGTTTCCTCACTCAGATTCATTATATGCCCAGGAATCCCTGTCAGTGAAGATACAGAGCATATAGTTTGCCCCATTTCTTCTGAAAGGCCATTGAAGAGGATCTGAAATTAGCAATCAGTTTCTCAACTTTGAAACATTGAGACATTTCTTCCACCCAATCCAGATAGGAAATCTCAAGATTGTCTGTCCAGTGTCAGAGGACCAGCCTCTTAACCGCCATAGAAATGAGTGCTATATGGTACTTCCTTTCCTGATCCTGATACCTGTGTAGTCTCCTATGATACAGGTCTCTAGTGTGAAAAGGTTTTCTAGACCTAATATGGGATCTAAGTTATCCTCAATTGTCTTCAGAGAGGAGCCACTTTAGGACAATGCCAGAAAATATGAGGAAGGTCTCCTGCTCTTCTCCACATCTGAAACATTTTGAGGGAGCAGAGGGCCAAATTTGATTTCCGCATTGGTGTGAAATACATGTTGTTAATTATGAAATACTGAATCATCCTATTCCTATCCAGAGTATTGTAGATATACAGATCTTTCAAGATTTGACCCCATGGAAATGGGGAACCTGAGGGGGATAATGCCCAGGCTTTGGAACCAGTTAGAGGAATGGGATGGGCAAGTTTCAGGAGATAGGTGTACAGCCTAGACACCCCGTGGGGTTTAACCGCACAGCCCTTAACCTCCTCTAGTAGTGGTTTAATAGTTGAGGGAGGTACTGTTATTCCGAACTCTTTGTCTACCAGGTGTTTTAATTGATATATTTTAAACAGGGCATTAGTGGAATATTCAAGACAAGTAGAAGATCCGTTATTGGGCCCTGCCTGCCTTGCACATAAAAATCTTCCACTGAGAGCCCTGAATTGGGGGTAACCATTTAGGAACTAACATTTGTCCCCTATCCTGATATTAGGGTTACCCATCAGTGGTTGACCAGGGTCCTTAATATATCGGATTCTGGTGGAGGAAAAAAGTTGGTTAAGCACTTTAACTGTGACACCCACCGGGGAGTCTTGGATCGCTCGGGGGAGAGATGCGAAACCACAATAAAAAAGGCTGGAGGATTTATATTATGGCGTGTGATAAGGTCAAGATCCAGATCTAGCCATGTAGGGAGGTAAGCATCTTTCAAGTCCCCTAGCCATTTCCCTGCTTTGATAAGGTGACTTGACCAGTAGTAGAGTTCGAAATTCGGCAATCTGAGACCCCCCATTTCTTTGGGGAGACACAGTTTGTCGAAGGCCCGCCTCGGAGATTTATGATTCCAAATAAAATCAGTTAAGGTCGAATGAATTTTTTTGAAAAAGGACCTGGGTAGCCAGATGTCTAGGAGATTTAGGGGGTTAAAGAGCCGGGGAAGAATGTTCATTTTGATAATGCTGATCCGGGCCCCCACTGGTAATGGCAGTTTCCCCCATCTTTGCAAATCAGACTTAACTCTTTCCAATAAATCCTCTAGGTTGAGCTTCCTGATTAGGGAAGGGTCTCGTGCCAGGTAAACACCAAGATATTTCAAATGAGATGGGGTCCACTTCATACCCAGATGAGATACGGAAGCCCTGGTAAGGTGTACATTAAGTGGGAAGATCTCGGTCTTTGCTAGATTAAGTTTATAGTTGGATAATTCTCCAAATTGTGTGATTATCTCCATTACCACTCGCAGGGAGTCAGCCGGGTTAGCTAACTGTAGCAGAATATCGTCCGCATACACTGAAATCTTAGAGGTTTGGCTGAGGACAGGGCATCCTTGGATCCCTGGGGCCACTTTGAGGCTGATCAGTAATGGTTCCAAATAGAGGTTAAATAGGAACGGGGATAAGGGGCAGCCTTGTCGGGTCCCAGAGTGGAGCTGTATGGAGGGTGAGAGGATCACATTGCAATAAATTTTTGCCGTAGGGGCCCTATATAGAGCTCTGATCCACCCAATGAACTCCCTCGGAAAGCTGAACCTGGACATGGCATACCATAGGAACTCCCAATTAACTCGATCAAATGCTTTCTCCACGTCCAGGGCCACCAATGCCATAGGAATCAGAGAAGTTTGAGCTACCCTAAACACGTGAGAGAGCGACCTAATATGATCCATCACTGACCTCCCTTGCACAAATCCTACTTGCTCAGTACTCAATAATGGGGTCCATACTTGTTTGATACGGGAAGCTAGAATCTTGGCCAGGATTTTAATATCACAGTTAAGGAGCGAGATTGGTCTGTAATTGGCGGGTTCGGGAGGGTTCAGCCGTCTTAGGGATCAGTATAATAATGGCCTCAGAAGGGAAGGATCCAGGGTATCTGCTGACAGCAAATAGTTGTATAGGTCCAGAAGCAGGGGCCAAATCCTGGCGGAAGGCCTTGTAGAAATGGCTGGGAACCCATCCGGGCCAGGGGCTTTATCTGACGGTAGACTGTGAATAGCTTGTTCCACCTCCTCCTGGGAGAGAGGTGAGAGAGAAAAGCCACTTGGTCCTCCAAGGACGACGAGTGTCAGTGACCGAAAAAACCCTCTAGTCCTGAGTGGAGGGAACGGGGTGCTTTAGTGCTGTATAGATTTTGGTAATAATCTTTAAAGATTGCTGCTATATCTTTGGGCTCTGTTTTGATGGATCCTTCTTGGTCTTCTAGAGCGGGAATCAGCCTAGAATTCTCCACTTCTTTCAGTTTCAGTGCTAGGAGTCTACTCGGTTTTTCTCTCTGATCCAGATATCTAGCCTTAGTTCTCAATAAAGCAAACTCCATCTTCTCCCGGATCAATCCTTCATATTCATTTTTAAGTTTGTGGAGATGTTCTAAGCTATTCAACGAGCTAGAAGTGACCAATATATTCTCTGCTGTTTTAATCTGATTTGAGGCGGATGAGATTCTGAGACCTGATTTTCTTTCTCCTAGAAATTTTGATAAGTTCCCTCTCAAGAAGCATTTAAAGAGCACCAGAGAATATCCATCCTGGTCACTGAGCCCGATTGGTTTCAGATAGTTTTAATAAAGGATCTAATCTGAGTGAGAGAGTGTTCTTCTTTTAATAGCTGGGTATTGAGTTTCAGACGGTGTCATGGGAAGTTGAGGACTGAGGAGAAATTTAAACCAGACTAGCGCGTGGTCCAAGTACTATGGGCTCAATACCTGCGAGAAGACCTTAGTCATGAGAGAGGTGGATAGAGAAATAGTCTAGTCGCGACCAGGAGTTATGGAGGAGAGAAAAAGTATAGCTTTTATTGAGAGGTAGAGGGTTCTCCAGGGGTCCACCAGGCCTAGCATATTACCCATATCATTCATCGCAATTGTGGCGGAAGCAGTGGTCTCAGCGGTCTAAGAGTTTTATCCAGCTCCTGAGTTGGAGCTATGTTCCAATCCCCTCCTAGGATCAAAGGGGTGGGTAGAAGGGAGCTAAGCTTGTCAATTAACTGCATAATAAAGGTCACATTTCCTCCAACTGGGCCATGAACTGAGCCTAAGACAATCAGGGAATTATAGAGGATCCAGACACCAATATATCTACCTTCTGAGTCCCTGATAACTTTCGTTGGATTGAAAGGTATACTTTTCTATCATAACAGCTACTCCTCTGGCTTCGACGAGGTCCCCAGCCACAAAAATTTGGGAGAAGCCTCTGACTCTTAACATGTTACTTTCAGCTACTGTAATATGGGTTTCCTGCAGACATAATATTTCGGCTCCCAGTATCGAGCAATTAATCAAAAATGGGACCTCTTCTTGGTATCTCTAATCCTTCTCACATTCCAGCTAATCATTTTAACAGTGCTACTAGCCATATTTTAGGACAAAGTGCAGTCGACACCCATTGATCTTAGCAATCTCATCTCACACCTTGCAGTGGTGATACCCTCAAGCCCCACCCCCAATACACCCAAAATTTCTCTCTAATTAAAATAACAGCCGGAGTTAGTAACATTGATAGGCTGCCCAACTCTAATATTAAACCTCAGGCCAAAACAGTCTACAGAATTAAGTGGCAGCACCCCCAAACAAGTATTATTATTTCTATGATCAGTGTCCCCCATAACCTTATCCAATAAACAATGTAAACATCAGTCCAATATGATCTCTTCAAACATCAGCAGTAACATAAACAGTATCCCCTCCCTCCTCCCAGCCCCATTGCACAACATACATTATTTACACAGTCCCACAGACCTATTGCCATAGTGTCAGACACAGTTCTGGTTGCTCCCACACACCCTCCTCCCCAAGGTACCCCATTCTAACTCTTATAATAAAAGGATCATCCACAACACCATGAAACCAGAGACTGCAGCCACCTCATCAGTAGTCTGATCAGTAAAAAATACAATTCCTAGCAGTGTGATAACTAACGGAAATCCAATAGCTCCCTATTTGGTCGCAAGGCATGGCACAGCTACAACCTGCCTATAAGTCCCCTCCCCTCCCTTCGCTGTAAAGGCACTGCCTCTATGGCTAAAAAATGAAATCGCCTCCATCTCCAGAAGGAAAAAAAAAGCAGTAAGCAGCATTACCTGGGAGCAGTTCAGTGTTCTTGTCCTCTCGATCTAATCCCTGTGGGGACCTGGAAATGAAGGGGAAATCTCGGGGACCGAAAATGCTGGCGGACCAAGCGGTCCGACATAAATAGTTCCCGAGCAGAACCTCTCATTTGGTTCCTTCTGATAGATCGAGAGGCTAAGACACGAGGGGAGCAAGAGCGAGGCCGACTAGGCCTCGCGGCCTACTACCACCAACTCCAGCACCACGCGGGTCCCGGAGAAGTCCCCACTGAGAGCGATGATCGACCCAGGACACCTACGCCCAGCAGAGCCTCTGACTACACAGTAAGTACTAAAATGGGCCAATCTAGCCTAGAACTTGCAAAAGAATAGGAGTTAACTGCAAAGTCTTGATTTCAGCTGGTAGTCTATTCCTGCTGTATTCCTGGTTTAGATTGGGTTCAGTCATTTAATTGGAAGTCCCTTGAACAGATCAGGCAACAATTTGGATAGGTCAGCTAGTGCTTCTTCTGGGGTATCATAGGAGTGCAGGTGTTTTCAATTGTACAGACAGCTTTGCAGGGTAGATCATGCGGAAGGGCTTTCCAGCAACTATCAGTTTGCTCACTATTGGGTGGAAGGCAGCGTTTCAGACGAACCTCTCTGGGCAAATCCTGGGTAATCCTCAGCTTGGCTCCATTCCATGGACTGCTTCCAACTGTTTAACTTTATCTAGGATGTGTTGTCTGTCCAGATAGCTTAGGAATTTGATAATCAGAGGTCTGGGGGCGCTTGGGGGAGGTCTGGGTCGAAGAGATCTATGAGCACGTTCCACATTATATTGTTGGTGGACAGGAGAAGGACCCACGACCTTGTTTAAGAACTGCTGGACAAACTTGATAGTGTCTCCCCCTTCCTCCAATTCTGGAAGACCCAAAATCAGGACGTTGTTTCTTCTGCTGCGCCCCTCCAGGTCTTCAGATTTTAGTTGTAGTTTTTGTATTTGCTGGCGAAGCCTGACTATCTCAGGGTCTATTTTCTGTTGCCATCTTTCCACTGACCCTATTCTGGATTCTGAATCCCCCATCCTTCTTGACAGGTCGGTATAATCTTGCCTCATTGATTTAATTTCATTGGAGATCTCTTGCAGGGTGTCTTTAAAAGGTGATAACTCCTCCAAAAAGCGCTCCTCCGTCAAGGTAGTACCTCCTGCAACATTAAGACCTCCAGTAGATGAAGTTTTGTTGGTTAAGGAAGGGTTGAAACCAGAGTTTTTAGCTTTCTTTGAGGCTTTATCTGGCATTGTAGGTGGGGTGTGCCTGACTCCTGAGGCCTTCATTTCTGCATCTAACATCACGATGTTCCAGCAGGCAATGTACACCTCCAATTTCTTCCAATGTCGATTCCTGGAGTAGCAATGATGTTTAGACAGCGTTTGGTGGTGGATTGGTGGTTTTGGCTTATCAAAGATGAAGTTTAAGGGGAGAAAGCAGGAGCTCAAAGCAGGCAGCCACTCAGCACCACTGCATCACGTGACCTCTATCTTTAGTTTCTTTCAGTTTCCCAGCTATACTAACAGAAGTATACTATACATTTATATGTACACAAGTCCTTCCCAGAATTCCATAATGTTAGTGTTAATTTGTTGCATATCACCCATAGTTTGGCAAATCTAATAGCTTTGTTTCTTTGGTGGGATTTGAACATCTGTACTGCTTCATGGGATTCAAACATGAACGTGATTATTGGCTTTGTATCTTATGTGGGGTTTGAACATCAAAGGCAGCTTCCTGTACTCTGACATCATAGTAGGATTCAAACCAGTGTTTAACTGGATGATCTACTCCATTGTTCGATTTTTCTAAAATGTTTATCTCCTCAGGCACAATGGATCACGGCAGTGGGGTGGCAGCAAAGAGACTAATTTTATGCAGATGGCAGACCACAAGTCTCTTTGATACGGGACTGTAACTTAGCTGTAGGGCAGCTGGCAGCTTCTGGAAGAGTGTCTAACTTTACCAACAACACCGCACCAACTTTCTACAAGTGTGGTCCCTTTCCTTAAATCCAAGTACTGTCATAACTCCCTTAATGGTATTAACCTGTAGCAGTGTTTGCTTATGTGTCTTACCTAAGGTTCTCAGAGGAACAGATGTAAATTGGTTAGTTAACTTACTTATTCAATGTTGGGTTAGAGGTATAGTTTGTTAGTTTGTCGAATGAGGAAGTTATGGCATAACATCTCAATGTCCCCAGCTATACCTTAAAAGCGTACTCAGATATGATATACTGTAGGATGCTCAGCGCCTCATGCCCATGCAATCGAATGCTATATGCTCCCTGATGCCACAGTACTATCAGTGATAAATCAATTTCTAGTTTGGGGTTCTGTTATTAACCTATGTAACAAGGGGGTCAACTGAAAAATACATGCTTACTGTTATGTTCGGAAATGTTGTTGTATTTGGTTGGATAGTAAAAATGTTTAACCACAAATTAACACCAGTCCACAGGAGTAATACTATGTCACAGCCTTATCTGATTGAAGGACATTGGTCTGTATCTAGAAATACAAGATGCATTAAAGGATTGACCCTTCCACTGCAATGAGTTGCATTAGATGTAAATTTTGAGACTGTTACCCAAAGCATGAAATGTAAATTTTCATATGCTCAGTAAAATGAACACTTACATGGCCCTACTGAGATCATGCCAAAACTCTTTGCATTGCAACATCCCATGCAGATGTTATATCACTCAGTACCTCACTGGCCATCTTAAAACCCTTGGAACTGTACGTACACTCGAAGTGCATGACTTGAATAATCATACCCCCCCTCAACACACACACACACACACACACAATTTCTTCTCACAGTGGAGTAGCTGTTCAAGGCCCTTTTTATTCTGGACCGCTTTGATTCAACATGTGCATCCCCATTAAGCTCTGGCATTATGACTGCTCCCACAAGTCAACACTCTGCCCTTTTACATCCCAAGACATCTTATTTATGTTAAGCTTTTTGTTCTTTTATCACCCTTCACTTCTGAGTAATTCAGATGCCATGGACATAATCTCCTCACCAGCTCTTGCTTATTTTTAGCAATGCTACACCTGAAACTCCTTTCTGTTAATGCAATATGTTACTTCTATTGCACCCTAGTTCCACTATGGTATATGTTTTGCTATGTTAGATTACTGTTCATTTTTGCTGTAATGTTCTAATGTTTCTTGCTTGAAAGCTGTTTATAGCATTTCTATGGGATCAGTACAATTGCCCGAATACAAAACTTCTAACGTGAAATTAACCGTCATTTACTTGCCAACAATACAAACTGACTGACAAAATATTTACTGACATATATTATCCGGCGTCAGCAACATTATCATACTGCAACATAGCGGCAACTTCAAGCTGCAAAATCATATAACAGGTATTTAATTGTCATACTGTGAGCAGACACAGTACTACAAACAGCGTCAAATTCAAACTGCATAACTGAAGCATTATGGACATACTTCTTAGCACTTTTAGCACAAAAATCATATAACAGGTACTTAATTCTCATACTGCGAGCAGAAACAGTACTGCAAACAGCATCAACATAAGCGGCAACTTCATACTGCATAAGTGAAGCATAATGGGCATACTTTTAGCATTATTAGCACAAAAATCATTTGCATAAGTGAAGCGTAGCTGGAATACTTAGAGCACAAACATCAGATGACGTTGAATATAGAACAGCTATTTAACAGTTTCTGTGCTTCTAATTCAGAAGAAGTTTAATGCATTAGGCAGCTTTGTTGCTCATTCAATTAAAATCCAATATTTATTGAAACATTAAAAAATCACAAAGGAACAGTTACAGCACCATATTATGTACTATGACATGAATAAAGTCTTTTGGTGGTTGTGTGTCAACATCAGCGACAGCATTGCTGATTTTTTCCTCCTTTTTGGCGTATTGTTTCCTTATGGGAGATTTAGGGAGTCCTCGATTTATTTTTTTAATTATGGTTATCAGTCATAGTTTGCTTGTTTCTCAATTCCTCAACAAACTTATGGATACCAACATGGGATGTGCCAATCAGTGTTGCAAGCTTCCTGTGCCATGCCTCTACTTTGTTTTGAGTTCTTAGTATCCCTGACTACATTTGAGAATGTACGGACCAGAACTGAGGAGGGTATAAAGGGGCAGCTCTCACTGCAATGTTATTCCACATTCTATGCCTAATCCTGCCCAAGATATAATTCTCCTCGAACCACTCTAGGATAGGAGCACTCTCCAGAGGCATTTCTGTCTTGATTTCCTCATACACAGTGTTAATTTTTTCTGGTGGTAGAAAAGCTAATGCTACTAGTTGCTGCATTCTTAGACTGAAATCAGAGTCTGAGCCATACATTGGTGCAAGACCGAACCCCTGAATCTTTCACTATACAATTTGACCTAGAAGAAAAAGGCATCCCTTGTTTGCAGCATTGGGGAACTCAGTCTTGCAGGCATTTATAGAAGTTTGTTCAAAGTCAGTTATAATAACACTGGGGGACAACGTGCAATCATACTCCTCAGCCACGTCTTGCAGGTCCTGAAACATTGTCAGATAACACTCAGATTTTGTAGACGTCAGTGCATACACCAATGGCAGTACTCTGCATGCCTCTGTATTGCTAACAGGTGCATGTATAAAATAAAGCTGATTGAACAGCTGTGGCACTGCTCTGAATGTTTGGTCCATGATCCGGTAGTCAGCACACGTTAATATTTCAATATTTTTTTTTTTTGTGGTGAATAGCAACACCATCCCGTTGCCACAAGTTGCTTCTCTAGCTAAGAAAGATTGCCCGTTCACGGTTGTAAATTCATGAGGTACTGCAACCTTCTCCAGTGTTTAAGGTTCAAGGGCTATATTAACTCACCTTGCATGCTTAATTACTTGCCTAAGTGAGTGTTTAGGTGGCAAGTTCTGACAAACTTCCATACACAAACCTGCAGTCTCACTTTGGATAAGTTGTGCAGGTGTGATGTGGGTTGTCAATGCTCTCGTCTTTAACGCAGCAATTGCTGAGGCTATGGGAGCAGCACAGGCATCGGGGCTATGGTTATATTTTTTGGTTCCCCAAAGATGATGTCGTCCACCAACAAGTAGGGTCAAAGCGTAGCTGTGGCATGCCAAAGCTTTATGACTTTGGCAACACCAATAAAACAAGTAGTTCCGACTCCTTTCTTTAACATAAAGGTTGCCAGTGATGCTCAATTTTGGGTGCCCATGCTGTGAAGGCACAATATCACAAACTACAGCATCAGAAACTGATGAGGTTGTTTCTGCCATTTTGATTTAATAGGGTGAAGCACCAGTAAAATGGCCTGTCTTTATGCATTACAAACAGCAATGTATAGCCTATCAGAGACTATATTATTTAGTGCAATGATGGCTATCTCAGACACTCTTCCTTTAATTTGCTGCTACAAGACCACAGTGCAATGAACAGCTTTACCGATCAGCTGTGTGTGTCGGGACAATCTTCGTCAGTAATACAGTAAGAGCAGGAAGGTAATAATTGGGAAATAAAATATGGGATTTTTGCCATCGGGATATTTGTCATCGGGAGATCGTACTAGACTCTTTCCTATTCCTTATACTAGGAATATATAGGAATTATATACAAGGCAGTATAGTGCTGAGGTTTGGGGCTCTGAGCTGCAAACCTGGAAACCTAGGTTTGAATCCCACAGCCCCACTTGCATACTGTGTAACCCTGAGCAAGTCACTTATCTTTCTTGTGCTCCCAGGTCAAACCTGGAAACAAACTTTGGCTCTGTGTGCCTTTCCTGGTTAAACAAATTCCATTTTCCCTTATGCTAGAACTGTATCTCCAAGGGGAATACTCCAGCCAGGTTCATGTTATACTTTGTTTTTCTTGTTCTTTATACTAAAATTCAATAAATGTTTAATCATAAAAAAGAAAGAAATGTAGATTTTGATCTGATAAACTTGTTATGAGGTTCCAGATGCTGCTGTAAGTGGTTACCTCTGGTTAGTTGATGATTGCATATTTCTCCTGTTGAACAGTATTGTATCATGGTAAATAAGAAGACAATAGGATTAGAGACTCTAGAGTACACCTCATAGGAAAATTGGTCTTTTAAGATTTCTCTTGGCTTATCAAGAGTGTCATCTCATGCCTTATTAGGGTTCAAGAACTGGGATGTACAGAGGCACGAGATGATACCCTTGATAACTCAAGAGGCATCTCAGAAATACCATTAGCCCTTTGTAAATCATGTAGTTACCCCCCCCCCATATGGCTCCATTTATCGGCACTACAGATCCCAACTGATTATGCTCCCTATCATCCCTTTAACAGCATGAAGGTGAAATTCATCCCAGCCAGAATCCATACACATCTTACATAAAAATATAGAATTTGATGGCAGATAAGTACCACTTGGCCAACCTAGTCTGCCCATTTCCCTACCTAACGGATGAGTTGCAGATCCTAGTTAACCAACAGCCTACTTCCTCCTACACCCCACTAGAATTGCCTTATGTCTGTCCCATGCATTCTTGATTTCCCCCACTGTTTTTGACTCTATGACCTCCTCAGGAAGGCTGTTCCATGCATCCACAATCCTGTCTGTGAAGAAATACTTCCTCACATTACCTCTAAGCCATCCTCCCATTATCTTCAAATTGTGCCTCCTTGTTGTTGCACATCTCTTTTTCTGAAAGATGCTACCCTCTTGGACTTTGTTGATTCCCTTGAGGTATTTGAAAGTTTCTATCATGTCCCCCCTCTCCCTCCTTTCCTCAGAGCTATACATCTTAAGCTCCTTTAGTCTTTCTTCATATGTCTTCTGGTGCAGACCCTGCACCATTTTGGTTGCCCTTCTCTGGACAGCCTCCACCCTGTCTATGTCTTTGCGGAGGTAGGGTCTCCAGAACTGTACACAATACTTCCAGATGTGGTCTTACCAACTGTCTGTACAGAGGGCCAACAACTTTCTGTTTTCTACTGGTGATACCTCTCCCTATGCATCCCAGTATCCCTCCAGCCCTCCTTACTGCCTTCTCACATTGCTGGCCCACCTTTATGTCATCTGATATGACTATCCCCAGGTCTCTTTCCATTTTTGTTGTTGTCAGTATCTCACCCCCCATTATGTACTCTTGCCCTGGGTTTTTGTTTCCCAGGTGCATTACATTGCACGTCTTTGTGTTGAATCTAAGCTGCCATACATTTGACCATTCCTCCAACCTGGCTAAGTCCTATTTCGTTCTTTCCACCCAACTCTGCATATCAACCTTGTTGCAGATCTTTGTGTTGTCTGCAAAGAGACATACTTTCTCTTTCAGTCTCTCTGCAATGACACTTATAAAGACATTAAAAATGACCGTCCCCAGTTATGAACCCTGCGGTGCCCCACTAGTAACCCTCTTTTCTTCACTGTGGTCTCCATTTACTATTACCTGCTGTGTCCTGTTGTCCAGCTAGTGTTTTACCCAGGCTACCACCCTGGGACCCAATCCCAGGCTGGCTAATATGTTTATTAATCTTTTGTGCAGGACTGTGTCAAACACCTTGTTAAAGTCAAGGTAGACCGTGTTCACAGCCCCTCCCTGATCTACTACTTTGGTCACCCAGTCAAAGAAATCAATTAGATTTGTCTGACATGACCTTCCTGCTGTGAATCCATGCTGCCTTGGGTCCTGTGCCCCACTGGCCTCTAGGTACTCAACAATTCTTTCCTTCGGAAGTGATTCCATCATTTCCCACCACTGAGGTCAAACTGACAGGTCTGTAGTTTCCTGCCTCTGTCTTGCTCCCACTTTTGTGAAGGAGAATCATATCTGCCCTCCTCCAGTCCTCAGGTACCACACCATCCTCCCATGATTTATTAAAATGGGTAGTCATTGATGTTACTAGTTCTTCCCTTAGTTCTTTTAGAATTCTGGGGTGAATCCCATCAAGCCCCATTGCTTTTTCCACCTTCAGTTTTAAGAATTCTTTCAGAACCCTTTCTTCTGTGAAAGGACTAATATCAACGTCCTATCCAGAGTGCATCTATTGACTGGATTAGGTATCTTCCCTTCCTTTTCCATTGTGAATACTGAGCAGAAGTATTCATTCAGTATCCCTGCTTTTTCACTGTCACTCTCTGCCCAACCACCTTCCTCTTTTTTCAACCTCAGTATCCCTGCCTTAAGCTTTCTTTGTTCCCTAATGTAACTATAAAAGGTTTTATCCCCCTTCTTAACTGAGTTGGCTATCTTTTCCTTGGTTTGGACCTTTGCTATTCTGACTGCCTTTCCCGCTTCCTTCTGCTTTAACTGGTACAGTTCTCTGTCCTGCTCCTGCTGTGTTTCCTTATACTTCCAGAATGCTATCTTTTTCTCCCTTACCTTTCCCGCCACTTGTTTTAAGAACCATAGTGATGTTTTCTTTCATTTTGATTTGTTTATTTGCTTCACACAAAGGCTTGTTGCCTCTGTGATGGCGGTTTTGATGATTTCCCATTGTTGCTCCACCCCACCTTCTTGCCTCTTTGCTAGTGCTTTTCTGAGGCACTTTCCCATTTTGACAAAATCAGCCCTCCTGAAGTCCAATATCTTCACTTTTGTGTGGCTTGACTCTACAGCTAAGTTTATCATGAACCACACTGTTTGGTGGTCACTTGTTCCCAGATGGCTACCCACTTCAAGAACAGAGATCTTCTCTCCATCCCCATTTGAGAGTACCAGGTCTAAGATTGCTCCCTCACAAGTGGGTTCCAAAACTAGCTGTCTGAGGCATGACCCCTGTAGGGCATCGAGAATGGCCCTGATCTTGGATGTGGCTGCAGCAAAGTGGCTTCAGTCAACATCTGGCATATTCAGGTCCCCCATCAGCAATCTCTCCCCTTTCTCTGCCATCCCAAGGATGCCTTCTATCATTTCCTTGTCAATTTCCTCCCCCTGAGATGGTGGTCTGTATATAACCACTGTGTAGATTGTGGAGCCATTTCCAGTCTCCAGGGTGACCCACAGTGCCTCCTCTCCTCCCTGTTTACCCGTTAGTTCTGTTGCTTTGATCCCTTCTCTTACATAGAGAACTACTCATCCTCCTCTTCATCCCACCCTGTCCCTCCTGTAGATTGTGTACCTTGGTATGTTGACATCCCAGTCATGGTTCTCTGTGTACCATGTTTCTGTGACTGCCATGATATCCAGGCATCCCTCTTCCATCAAGGCCACTATTTCAGGGAGCTTTTTACCTAGACTATGGGCATTGGTACTCATTATCCTCCATTTTTTTATGGCTTTATTTCTTTTTGCCCCATTCCTGTCCTTGCTGCATTTGTCTTTTTCCTCCATTTACCCGTGCCCTTATCCCTATCGACTGCTCTGTCTTGGTGTTTACCTCACTAATTACCCTGATTCTTTGGGGGGCTGCTAGGATTTTCCTTCTCCTTTTCAATGCCCCCCCCTTGGCTAGTTTAAATGCTTGCCAATGAAGCATTTAAACCTATAACCTAGGATCCTGGTTCCCCTCCTGGATAGATGCAGACCACCATGCATGTATAGGCCTGCATCCCTCCAGGTGTAGTCCCAGTCTCCAGTGAAGACAAATCCCTGAGCTCTGCACCAGTTTTTCAACCAGTCACTGAATCCCATGGTGCGGAGTACCCTAGCCTCATCCAAGCCATAGACAGGTAGCACTTCCGAGAAAGTTACCGTGTGTGCTACTTGTCTAAGGCCCCTTCCCAACTCCACAAACTCCTGATGCACTGCTCTGATCCCATTCTCAGCCAGGTCATTCTTCCCAAGGTGGATAATGACATCCAGCTCCCTCCCCCTTGCAGCTGCTCCCACAATCCTGAGAATTCATTTCCTGTCCCTCCAAGCCATGGCACCGGGCAGGCATCTTACCTACCTTTCTTGTCCCTCCTTCCCCCACCTCTACCCCCCTAACAATTGAGTCCTCTACCAGGAGTTGTTTCCTTCCCCTGTGGGGTCCTGTGCCACCCTCCTGTGGGTCTCCACTGTGGAGGTTCCCAGCATCTTCCTTGGTCTCCACTGTGGGTGCCTCCATAGAAGAACCAGGCTCCACCAGAGTAGTGAATGAATTGTGGAGAGGTACAACTGGAGGGATGAACCTCTGTTCCTCAACCCTTACCCTCCCTGAGCCCATCTTGAATCATGTACATATTATCCTTTATAACTCTTATAAAATGAAATCCCCCCATCATCCATTTTTCAACGGCAGAACACAGAATGTTTGGTTTAGTGACAGGGCTAAGCTTGACCTCTGGGTGAAGCACCCATCGCTGTTTACACCAATCAGACCCTAACTGATCTCATTTCATAACAGAGCTGTTTTCTGAGCGAGAAGGCTAAATTCCCTCCCCCACAAAAAAAAACATAAGTCTTGTTTTCCATGTATAAAATGAAGAGAGTAGTTGACTGTATGACTTTACTTGAGGGGGATCTCTGTCAGCATTTTCTTGCTTTCTTGATTTGAGTGTGTTGCGAAGTCATGTTATGAAGGTCTAGATGAATATTATTTAAAAAAGGAAAGAAAAGAAATAAGTAATTTACTAATTTATCAGTTCTACTAAGAAGTCTGAAGTCTGTCTGTCATCTGTCAGTGGCTCAACAGGTAGCACTCTTGCCTCTGAAGCCAAGAGATCAGAAGGCTGTGGGTTCTATCTCCACACCAGGCACTTGAGTTACTATCCCAATACTGACACTGTAATGCTGCATCAGGGTGGTGCTGCACTCCTGAGGTGCCATCTTTCAGATGAAATGTTAAACCAAGATCCCATCTGCCTGTTCTGGTGTTTGTTCGGTGGATGTTAAAGATCCCATGGCATTTCTTGAAAAGAGTTGGGGAAATTTCCCTGCTGTCCTGGCCAAATTCCTCCATTCACTAGAAATACCACCAACATCTTAATCTGGTTCAGTTTCAGTTAGTTACCATTTGTATCCCCAACCTGGGTCGCCCCTGAAAAAGTGACTTCTAATCTCGGTGGGCTTACCCGGTCAACAAAATTCAATAAATAAATAAGTGCCCTATGGGAGTGTGGACTGGCATACCTCTCAACTGCTATGAATTCTACATAGTGCTATGATTTTTACACTCAGGTTGACCCTTGCTCTGCAAAGGTTTACTGATCTTCTTAATAATGCTAGAACTATTTCTGGACACACAAACTATTAAGTCGCTGAACTAACATGATAGAAACATTCTTTGACACTAAATATATGGGCCCACTATCTGTAGACATATTATTATTTAAAATAAGAAACTGCTACACATTCTGGCCATTTGCTCTGATTTCTTAAGGCCAGTGCTATGGATTTTAATTGTGAGAGGTATTGTGACCAGAGCGATGTTTATTATTGGGCAGCTCTTTTTGCCAAGTGTGCTATTAACTTTTCTTATATCTGTGTATGCATGCATGTGCAGTCAAATATTTTGTTACAAATAACTGCATTTCAGAGGTGTGTCACTGTCAGGTCCAATGCGGCTCAAGCTGTAGTGGGCTCAACATTGACTGACCAATAACCAGGCACTCTAATCATGATACTTATCACTGCTTACTGGGCAAAAACTTTTCATAGCTGAAAGGACTGAATTGCTCAGATGAGAGAGCACCTCAATGCATTCATCTGCATTAAGCCACCCAAGGGGCTGAGTGGCTTTATGATCAGTCAGATTGGTTCCCTCAGGTTTAGACATAAGTAATAGAAATGAGTGTTTCCCAAAAGTTCATAATAACTTCCAAAAAACTGGTCTCCCTCTGATGTCTTCCCAGATGTACACTCAAGCTGGAAAGTAATCATGAGCAAAACTATTCCATGAGTACCGAAAAAAATAAAAAGAAACTCACTGGCATCTACAGGCATACACACAATACTTTGCACAGTACACAAAAAGCAGAGTCCAGTGGGACTCAAACTGCTCAGATGTGTGTTGTGAAAAAGCTGATCAAATCTCTTTTGTTTCAACATCAGACTGGATCAAGTCTTGGTTTGGTACCCAAGTTAGTGTGGGGGAAGGGGCACACTAACCAAGGCTGAGCACGCAAGTCAGGGAGTCAGGGCCCCATGTGGTTTTCTTTCTGTTCAACTAATTTTATTGTTTAACGTTTCCTTTCTTATGGAGGAACACCAATACCAGTTAAACAACTGATCAGTGAACTTCAAAGGGTGGAGCTGGACATATCAGTGTGCAATCACTGGCTCTGCTGTCAGATTGGCTGCTCTAGTTCCTTTCTAATTAGCCTGGTACATGGTCAGTGGTGAGGGGCACGTTGTGTGCGGTCAGTTGGTGACTTGATGGTGAGGTTATGGTTGGTACCCTTTAACAAAGTGTGGCAGCAAGCCAGTGGTGAGGCAACAGGATTGAGCAAGGGAATTTATGCAGCAGCATCTAATCAGAAGGGAAACACAGGCAGCACGGACACAGGGGACATATTACTCTGACTCTACACAAACGTCAGGTCAATTAAAAGTGCAGCAGCCAAAGGAATTGGACAAGCAATTTAAAAAGCTGTTTTCTCTAGCTTTTTCTTGATGCCTGAACATCTGATGATGGCATGGGAGTCGGGACAAGCAAGGACTCAAAGCAGAGGACTGGTTAGTGGAGTGAAGGACGATGCCTGTGTGGTGAATGTTTTTCAGGCCTCCTGAGTTTTGGTTTGGGAATTAAAGGCTTAAAGAGCTACTGACACTTCCAATAAAACTTTAAAAACATAAGAATTAGGTACAATTCTTCCTGCATTCCATTTATATGTTATATATTTTTCCTCCCATTATTTATTACTATGGAAATTTTCATGAATATACGGGGCAGGATTCATGAAGCCTGAGAAATACCTGCAGCTGTGGGTAAACCTCGGTGCAAGTCAGTTGTGACTTGCAGATCCACAGGTTACCCACAGCGGTGAGTATTCACAAAGGTGAAGCCAGATTATGACCGGCTCCATGATCTACTGCTGCTTGTGGGTGGTGTCTCTGGGGAGATGGCCACAGCAGCGGGAATGGGCTACTACTGATGGAAGCAGCCATAACACCCTCCGCAATTGCTATGCTGTGAATTGCTGCTGCCACAGCTGCAGGCGACTGCATTCTGCAACAGCAGTTTCAGAGTGAAACTTAAAAGAAAACATGTCTTGAATCCTGCCCATGGTCTTTATCCCTTAGAGTTCCTTTAGAGTCCATCTGCCTCTGTAGCTTACTCCTTACTTCAAGTCATAATCCTTTGTTGTGACATCACTATCTGTTGCCATGGGAGTAACTGTTAGGTCACAAGCAGTGCTCTATGGCTTCAGGTAGGGAGAAAGCAGCAGGAATAGACAAACTCTTCATGAGCAAAGATCCTGTTTTCATACAAATTACATCAGTAATATGGGGAGTAGGAAATACAAGCTGGACTGTGGTTAAATATTGGATTTTGCTAAAATTCTCCTAAATGTGTCACCAGCTCTTTAAGCTGTGGTTAGACTGGAGCTGTGTGTGCTCTGTCCCTCCCTGTAAGTACTACAGCCATCAGCATTAATAATTCTGGAGTTTTGTTCACCTTCACCATACGGAGGCTAAAAAAAATAGTAGCCCTAGCCAGAGTCATGGGCTCTTTGGCAATAGGAAAGGGATGGGTTTACTGGGAATGAGGACTCTATCTGGCTGATTAATTAAAAAAATATAATACAACAAATGCATACATCAGAACAATTGGAAGAGGGCTGGAAGTTAAGAGCAAGTTTCCCTCCTTTTCCTCTATTATTTCTACTTCTCATTCTGGTCTCTCTGGGGATCACATCTTAATATATTTTGTAATTTCTATTTTGGAATAGGAACATGGGTGTTGCTGGAAGCCTCTGGAGCTGGTACCAGGTTTCCCTACTGTTTTCCCCTGTGGGGAGGGGGAGGTCAGGTTAGGGCAGCAGACTGGCCATGCCTTGCTCTCCTTTTTTTACTGCACAATCTGGAACAGGAACAGTTGTGGCAGGAGGTGCTGGAGTCAAGGGCAGGTAGAATCAATAAAGAGACTAAAAACAAGGATGGCATCTCTACCCAGGTGGCCACTGAGTAAAATCTTCAACACACCGCACACCCTGAGGTAATCCAACACGGCATCCCATCATGAGAGCAAGTAATTTTGAGTGACATGAAAATAGCAAAAGTAGAAATGGCTATGTGCTATTAATAGCTTAGTGCCATTAATAGCACAGTGAATTTGAGCACATAGTTTCAGTGTATAGCTGGAGGAGTATGTGTGGGTTTGTTCATTGGGCTCTTTCTGAGCTGGTCATCTGGTGTGGTGGATAAAGGGGAAGTCTACCATAGTGTCACACCAATATTTTCCCAGCTCCTTATGTGTAACTGTTGTTTGCCTAATCCAGTTACCAGCAGTCCTATTGCTATCCAAATCTAGATTAGAAATAAAAATATACAGCCCCCAGAAGTTATCAGTGTGTTGTCCTCCATTTTACCATCAATGTTGCTGGAGGATGATGTAATCAGAGCAACAGATAATGGTGCTGCACTAAATGCAGTTCTACCAGTAAACCAAACCCACAATGTTTGGTTCCCCACTTGAGTAATGGAGGAACCCTTTAAGTGTTGTGCACATCCTGAAGTGCAGGTCTAATAGGAACTAGGACCATGTGAGTGTGATGCAGCACTGATTTGAGTTATATACATTATCCATATAAGGAAATGCCTGTATGTGGTGTGTTACTATTTCTGTTAGCAAAAACAGTTTACCCAATAAATGACTCTGGGTGCAACAAGGGTTTTAAGTAGTATATACAGCTGTTGTATTATGTTGTGTGTGTGTGTGTGTTAGCATTCTCTGTTTTGATTGACACCAGTAGTGAGAAACAATCTTGCAAATCTTCCCCTCTCCCTTTGTAACTAGGCAGTCAGTGACTGGATGGCTGCTGTAAGGCAATAAAGAATTCAGCCATAACAAAAAATAGGTTACCAGGAAAGCATCAGCTGCAGCATATGGAAGAAGGGTAATCTAGTGGTTAAATCACAGGCACAAGCACTGGGGGACTCTGGTTCAAATCCTACTAGAGTCCCTTACTCTGTAACCTTCAAGAAGTTCCCATAACCTCCTTGGAAACTGTAATAGCCCCTCAGGTCCATGATTTTAAAAGTGCCCCAAATCCCATTATAAATCATTAGCAGTGATGTGAGCGCTACAGCAGTTCACTTTCAAGGTATTAAGGATAAGCTGTCGCAGCCCCCCCTCCACTTTGTAATGCCAGCATTTGGAGTAGGATGTCCCTCACAAATCAGATGCTACACCTCAGCTAGTGTAGGTAAAGAAACTAATCAGTCTCAGTGTTTGTAGTGCTCTGTATTTGCTTAGCTCACTCCTCCCATGTCATATGCATTCTGTGTCTTGGTATTTCCAGTCAGAAACTCAGAGTTAAGGAGCATTTGAAATGTAGAACAATACACTTTATAAAGTAAATGATCTAGCTCTCCACTTTCAGGCTGCTGAAGGGGATGTGTATAATTCAGTCTTTTGTGATCCTTTGGTAAACTGCCCAGGCACACCTTGTAATGAATCTTCTCAAGGCTGTTCACCTGGTTCAATACAGAGTGACTGACTGACTGCTCGATTGATTGATTGAATGATTCAGTCTACTGTTCTCTACAACATGTTGCAACTGTCTCACAGAGAGAAATGAGCAGTACAAAGAAACAAAGTTTGTTTCCTGTGAATGAAATACTATTAGATACATTATTTGCTCTACACATGCAGTGTTAAGGCTATAAGTACTACTCCCTGTGTGAGTTGCATGACAGAACTGCCTTAAGCCATTGCAAACTTAAACTAAAATCAGGCTAGACAGCATTGATACCCTTATGTTTTGTTCTGCACTGTTGCTGCAGTGACATCAAGGAATAGGAAGGTCTGTATTACAAGTGACTCATTTGCATGTAAATGGAGGCTTGCTTGACATTTTACTACCTTGTGTCAGAGCCTCAATCTTTAGATATGTGTTGCAACAGAAGAAATGGCTGATCTCTTATTGACATATGTACAGTGCTTGATGTAATGTATAATAAATACATCAGACATATCCAAATCATACATATACAAGAGTCTTCTCCTTTAAGGTAACTGCCTTTGTGTCAGACAACCCAGGTTCAGCACTGGCTGTAGGCATAGAATTGCTTTCTATATTATGAAAATATAAACTATTGTAATACTTGTCTGGTATTTTGTCCCATTACTGCACCCTCCTGACATTGTTCCCTCCAATGTTCTCCCTCTTCCGACATTTGTCTCTCAATGTAGCCCCCTCAGGAGTTTGCCCCTCTTCCCCAGTATCAACTCCCCCCCCAGAGTTTATTATTTTAAGTTTGGGGAATGCAGGTAGCTGTTACTGTAAGGTGCTGTAGTGCACATCTCCATTTTCATTTTTGGCGATGTGCACTTGCTGTGTTTGAAATCACTGTTCTTTTTTCACCATTATCACATGGAACCTCAGACACAGAAAAGTTCTGATTACTTTCAGCTATCTTTTTGATAGTATTTGCAGAGGGGATTTGTTTATAAACTCTTTGTAGCCAACCTGCTGATGCAGTGGTAGCAGTACTGCCTGCAGCACTGACAACCCATGTTCAGAAGCAAGCACGGTACATTAGAGGTTCAGCCAGGGGGAGGTTGAATGAGCATCCCATGAACAGCTCTCCACTTCTGGGGAGGAGGGTTGTTGTTCCTCAGCATACTAGTGACACCCAGTGGAGATTGGATATTCCAGCAGCTGGGATCACCTGGTACATGTGGTGGTGATGGCTTACATCTGTGGGATGGGTTGCGGAGTGAACCCGTCCTGTGCTGACATCATTGCATGCCATGCCTCCTGGAGGAAGCCAAACCAGAAACCTTCGGGTCATGGAGCTCTGTGATGCCCCTGACCTGCCTTCCAAATGACATTCCAGGTGTAAGCCTCAGATGGGGCCTCTGGTAAATCTCAGTCTCTCCCCCACCCTCTCAGGGGAATGCTGCCATAGGAGGCAGGCTATGGGCCACCCAGTCAAGATGGCCCCGAGGGGGATGCCAGGAGGATGATCCAGGTGCTGATAAGGGGTATATCTACACCATTGACATGGTGATAAACAGAGTCAACAAAAAGAACTCTTTGTTTACATTACAGTAACTTTACTTTTGTCTTATTTATCTATAATCAGCTGTAGGTAAATAAATTAAATAATTCTATGTTTCTCTCAAATCTTATGTTTGCCACCCATAATAAACAGGGCAATTAGTGCTCTGTGTGAAAGCATGTGGTATGAGTCTGGAGAAGTGAACCAAAATGTTTCACCTTTAACTCGGCTGCAAACCATTCATTTTTGCTACAGCAGAGTGCTCCAGGCCATGAATTCACTAGCAAGACTTGTACCGCAGTGTGTGAGTGCCGATCCAGTATATGATGCCTACCTAGCACTTATGATTGACATAATTTGGGAAATTTTACTTCAGCTCACCAACATACATCTGTTGGCCCTTTGGATTTGAGCTCAGTGACACATCTTGGAAGTAATGAGTAGAGGATGAGGTCAAAGCCCCAAACTCTGTAGCAGTAAGAGCTAGTGGAGTATTTCCTTTTGCTTAGCTGCAGGGCATGCAATTATAATGTGGAAGAAGGCCGGCCTGCTGCTGTAGTGGTTAAATTTCCACTTGAGGCTCCAATGACCAGGGTTCGGTAATGGACCCAGGCAGTCAGAGGGCTGCTGGGGGAGAAGGACTGAGCATCCTGGGGACTGCTGTCCTTCTCTGGGGGTAGGGAAGGGAAGAGCATCCAGCACCTGATGAACCCCTGGTCAAGGCTGGGGGTACCGCAGCAGCTGATGCCAGTATGTCAGGGGGGAAGGGCAGATGCTGGACATCATTTCACATCCCTGCCCCTGGGGAAGCAAGCAACAGAAAATGATGACCACCACAATGATGGCCCCGCTCCGCCATCCACTGCCTCTAAAGTCCACCTGGGGAGTCCTGCTGTGATGGCCCTGACTAGGGGGGTAATCCAGGACATGCCCATGATGTCCTTTGGGAGTGGTAAGTCCCCTTGTTGGCCCCACCCAGAGGGGTAAGCCTGGGCATGGGGCGGAAGATAGATGGGTCCAGTACAGAGGAGGCTCAGAACAAACAAAAAATTCATAACCTGGAAGAATACTCCAGACCCTTGTCTGATCCTTGGCACCACAAGAATTAATGAATTGTTGGTACTGCAGTTTCCAAAAAGAGATCCATGACAGCCTCCCACTGCTGGTCACTGGCACACACACGCACAGATTTGTGAAATTTTATATAGATATTGCCATCTACTGTATACCTTGGCGTGCTGTGTGACCTAGTGATCAGAACACCAGGTTATGAATCAACAGGACAGCAAAGGTTCAAACTCCACCACAGCCAGTTGCTCAGTGTGTGACCTTCTGCAAGTCCTTGACCTACATTTGCTTCAGTCCTTCCAGTAGTACAGCTGGGTAGAAATAGAACCCCACTGAAACTGATGGGTTAGATCATAACTGGGTTATTAGGTAAATAATACACAGAAGAAAATTCCTTGAAAAACAATTAATACTGTGGTTTTATGAAGGGCGGTGCATAACAGCCTCCCACTGCTTATGATTTGCATGAGTATTGTACTGACTTTGTCAAACATAACATATGTCACTATCATCACCTTTCAGGTTTTGGACTGGATTTTCCAGTGTTAATGGTCCTGAGTTACCTAGTCTTTCAGTTTATGTCTCAAGTACTTTAGATTTGGTACAAACACATACTTCTGAAAAACTGATGCATCCAAAGAATTTATTTCTTGGGCTTCACATCTGGATTCCGTGGAAATATCCATTGTAATACGGAGGTTTACTTATGAAACTGACCAGCCAGGTAGGCGAAAAGTATATTTGGTATGACCATCAATGCTAAATCTTTCTCCTTTGCATTTTAAAACAGCGTTTATTAGTTGGCAGAAATGTTCAGTTATATAGTTTTGTAGCCATAATGTATTTCAGATATCCCTGGATTCATCATTGGTCTATTTTGAATCTCCCCAGATATTTTCAAACCATTTTCAGTACTTATTTTGTAAGCAGTGTCAGTGGCTCAGTAGGTAGCATACTCATCTCTGAAGCTGGCAGATTAGAGGGCTGTGGGTTCAGTTCCCACATCTGGCACTTGGGTTAATATCCCAGTACTGACACTGTAGTGCAGCATGAGAGGGGTGCTGCACTCCAGAGGTGCTGTCTTTCAGATGAGATGTTAAACCGAGGTCCCATCTGCCTGGATAGGTGGTAGTTCTGGTGGATGTTAAATATCCCATGGCACTTATTGAAAAAGAGTAGGGGAAGGTTTTTATTAAGAAACAGAACAATAAATCAGAAAAACAGTAATACAATTCATGGAAAATAAGAAAAAAAAACATAACAAAAAGAATATCAGCAATACTCAATTCTCTGACAGCATAATGATTCAACCTATTTTGTCTTTCAAAAAAGGAACCTCTTTCCACCTCATAAGCCATACATTTTTGGACAAACAGTTGCATTCAGAATCACATTGTAACAACAAATCATGTTCGGCATGTTGAAGAACTTCAAGTGGTGAGTGGTATAACTGTTGTAGAGTAAGGTGACATCTGGCATGCCATAAATGAAACTTGAACATAGCGAACAGCAGCAGTACTACCTGCATCCAACAAAGTAGAATGTAGCAAAAACTCCCACAACTTCCAGATATGTAACAGCCCACCAGAAAGGCTGGCTCTAATGGGCAGAAAGGGTGATCCAGAATTTTGTAACAAAGGGCAGGAAACAAAAAATGGGACATTGTTTCCTCCTGATTAATGCAAGTATCCCTCAGACAAGTACGTTCAGTAACCATTTTATGCTCTTTAAATTCCCTAACATTGAGACACCCATGACAACTAAGCACAAAAACATCCCATAATCTAGGGGAATCCATTTATCTACCAAACTTTTAAGGAGGTTATCAACATGACCATCCGGTACATCCTTAAAAACGGGGACTATGGAATGTGCTTTAGATTGTAGGATATCATAAATATATTTGCGTGATTTGCAATACACATGGGCCGGAAGTAACTTCCATCTATTAAGTTTCAATATCACAGGTCTGACATAAATCGGGTAACTAGGAGTGTGTAAATTTTTCTGGCTCAAACCTGGCCACTCTGAGGACAATTTAGGTAACCAACCATATGCATAAATCACCCATAACACAGAGTGTGGATGACTAAGGTCTAGTAAATTCCAATGAAAAAAAATACTACAGTAAAAAGTAATCAGATTCACACAATTCAAATCACCCTGTGCAATAGGAAGATACAACACATCTCTTTTAATGGGATTTTGGTGACTCCCCCATATAATTTGAAAAAAAAGACCCAATAAAGTGGCTTCCAAACCTGAAGGAATGGGGTATACCGCGCTAAGGTATAAAAATTGAGAAAGAAGTAAAGCTTTAGTAATGATAACCTTTTTCTGTTTAGTTTGTTGCCAAGACTTCCATAATCTGATTCTGGACTGAACTGCCTCAATTTTGGCTGACCAATTAAGTAACGAATTATCACCTTTACCAAAATCAATACCTAAAATTCAGACCGGGCCCAGTACAACAGGAACGTCTTGCAGCTCCATAACCTCAGGAATGGCAGTATGCAGAGGATAAAAAAAAACTCTTAGATTTATTTAGGGAGGAACCTGCAACAACTGAAAAATTAGAAAAATGATGTAACACCTTATCTCCAGAGGTCAAATCAACAACAAAGATACAGACATCATCAGCATAAGCTGAAATTTTGGCCTCAAGGGTACTATGAGGGGAAGCAATACCAAGAATCTGCACATCTTGGGCAATTGTATGTAAAAGAGGATCTAAACTAAAAACATAAAGCAATGGACTCAGAGGGCAGCCTTGTCTCACCCCCCGATGAATAGAGATATAGGAACCCAAGTAACCATTTACCAAGGGCATAGCATAAGCATGACTATAAAGCAAAGCAATCTGGGTTGTAAAGTGATCAGGAACTCCATAGGTTCATAAAACCTGAAACAAATAACTATGGGGGACCTGATCAAAGGCCCTTTGTTGATCCATGGACATAAGAAAACCCTTTATAACATCAACTTTACCAAGCTCTATTAGTTCCCGAAGCAAAAGGAGATTATTATAGATAGATCTGCCTGGTACTGAACAGGATTGATGTAGGGAAATCAAGTGTGGAGCTATGGACAACAATCTGGTATTCAATATTTTCATTAAAATTTTAAAATCCGTATTAAGGAGACTTAAAGGCCTCCAATTGGAAAGCAAAGTTCTATCACCTTTCTTATATAACAAAATCTGAACTGAAGTACAAAAATGGAAACCGAGAGTGTGACATTGCAAAACCTAATTAAACACTACTGTGAGCACATCACAAACCAAAGGACTACTGGTTTTATAAAATTCTGCAGGCAAGCCATCAATACCAGGCGCCGTGTTATTCCGTAAATGGGAAATTTCCCTTTTAACCTCATCAACACTAATCGGAGCAACTAAAGCCCGTAATAGTATACCAGAACAAGGGGCAATATGGAGAGAGGAAAGGAATTGTTCTACACCAGTGCTATCCACTGGAGATGCAGCATATAAGTCTGAAAAATGCGACGAGACTGCTCACAAGATATCCGGAAATGCAGTGTAACTAGTGCCAGCAGTATCCACAACTTCAGTCAGAAGGCGATCCACAGAACGCCTATGACTACAATCCAAAACATCCCCCAAAGCAGATTTATTAGCAGAACAAACCCTATGTTCACGTAACAGGGAAGTAGCTCAATACACTGTAGTGCAGCCATTTCTTTTTTAACATTCTGTACTTGTGCTGTCAAAGATAAGCCTTGTGAGTGTATAACTGAATATAATGTTTCCAACTGCATACGTAAAGACAAATATCTCTTATATTTAGTCACTGCAGCATATTTAGATGTCCTCCTAGCCAAAGTAGAGATTTCAGATTTAGTGAGTAGCCACCAATCTAACAAATCTTCGGAAAGTCCAGATAGTGACATACGAGCTTTCAACAAATCATGAACTTGGGCCAAAAACCTGTCATCAAGTAGCAGTAAAGAATTCAGTTTCCAATATCCCTGCCCCAGTTTAGCATGAGGGCCTACCCCTAACATGGCAGTTACCACATTATGGTCTGAAATCTCCACTGGAATTGTTTGAGCTTTAATCACCCTCAAAGCTGCAGAGATAAAAAGAAAATCAATCCTAGTGGATAAGGCACCCTTAAAAAAGTATGTCCACCAGTAGGATGACAAACCCTATAAACATCCTGTAAACAACCCTGGACAATAGTGTGATTGAGACAATGTGTGTCACAGAAATCCTTATCAGTCCGGGTCCCCTGATCTGATCTGATTTATGCACTACACAATTAAAGTCACCACCCCATATGAGAAAGCGTAACGTGAACAAAAAAGGCTGCACCTCACAAAAGAGATCCATTCAACCTTTCGTCGTAACTGGTGCATAAATCACAATTAATCTCCAAGTGTAATGTAAATAAGTAAAATCCAATATTAAGGCCCGTCCCATAAGCAGTTCAACCAACTTGGTAACATGAAATCCATCACCCCTAAACAACATCCCAACACCACTACATGTGTCTAATCCTAAAGAAAAAAAAGAAGGACCCCATCGCCAAAGCTTTTTGGCCATATTAACGAAAGGAAGGGTATTGAGATGGGTATCCTGAATAAGGCAAATATCACACACCAAATCACTCAAAAGTTGAAAAGTAATCAGGCACCTACGAGTATTTTTCACACTGTTCACATTGAGGGTGGCTACAGTGAGATGAAATGCCATGGCCATGAAAGAGAATCAGATAAAGGGTCAAAATAAAAATAAGTCAACATCAAGTAACCCTTCCCTTTCTAGTACTTCTCCGGGGTCTCACCCACAGCCGCGAGGGTTGAGTATCCATAGGCAGCTCCTTTGATTTATCATTCTCAGAATCAGAGGATACCATAGGTTGTGAGGAGGTGTCAGAATCAGCTTCCACATCGGAAGACTGAGTGTGACAGGACAGGACCTCAAATTTATTACTTAAGGGAACAGAGCCACCAGAAGAAGATACATTAGCCAATTTGGCCCTACCTGTAGTCTGTTTTTGAGCCCATTTCTTTGTCTGAACACTAGGCTCAGGAGGGGGCATAATAATAATATGCAGAGGCTTGTCAGGGACAGGCACAGGTTCAGCAGGAACTGGAGAAACAACAGAAAGAGGGGGAAGGGGCATAGAGGAAGGGTCCTGCACAACAGATCATGGAACTTCCTGTAAAGGAGGCTCAAAGGAAGGTTCAGATACAGAAACCACTGACTGGGGAGCAGACACTGCAATATCAGGGCATAAAGGGGGAACGGTGACTACCTTAACATGCGAAGAAAGGGACTTCGCCATAGCAATATCCTTTCTCTGGTCATTAAGAAGGATTGCATCCTGATCCAGGCTATCTTCCCTGTTATGGGAAGCCCAAGGACAGGATCTAAAACCATGACCTAGTTCTTCACACAGGTTACACTTTAGTTCAGAATTGCAATCTGCACTAGCATGGCCAAAAGATAAACAAAGAGAACATCGTAGTTTATCACAGGCTGCACTGAGATGGGAAGGGGAGCCACATTTAAAACAGGTACGAGGCTGCCCCACATAGAAGCAATGCCCCCGTTCCCTACCTAAAAACAAACTATTAGGTAAGTGTATGGGACCCACATTCATATTTTTAAGTCGCACCCTATAACGCCAATCACCAGTCCACAAGTGTTCAGAGTCAGATATAGGCTGTGGCAACCCCAAGACATCACAGCGTTTAGCTAACCAATGAGTAATATCACTAGCTGCTACATTCTCATTTCAAAACAAAATGGTGACAGTTTTAATAGAAGGTCTAGTAAGTGGAATAGCCAAAAATGGTAGCCACAACTCAGTGTATTTAAGAGTATCATACTTTGTCCAGAATTGATCTAATCTTCTAGGGCTTTGAAAACTAATGTCATATAAGGAAGAACCTGATACGTGAATCAATGCAAATATTTAGTTTGTAAAAAAACCCAAAGAACCTTTCAAAAGTGACTTTCCCACATAGAGATGGTCTGAAGCTACATCAAGACCCCCAATATACTGAAGGCAGACCGCATTCCGTCGTTGAAGGGGTGGGAGTTCCGAAACGTATCCCTTCTACGAAATTCTTCCCAAGTAGATTTAGCCTTGTCCCCAGGATCAGGAGAAGGGCCCGCAGGAGGGTCAGGGAGTGGGACATCCATGTCCATTCTATCACCCCACGTTGGTCCCCAAGAGCTAGGGCCTTCATCACCCGAAGAGGAGGGAGGCAAAGAAGGAACTTTAGCCAGCAGAGTAGTATCCAATGCAGGATGCTGAACATCCTCAGCACACAAATCCAAATCCTCCTACCAGGCAAAGGTGGAGGCATGTCTATCAAGGGGGGGCTGTTGCCCTCCACAACCAGGTATCGGGCTATGGGCAGGGTCAGGTATCCAATGCCCCGAACTGCCTGGTTTCCAACCCGCACTCCACAGGGAGTCCTCTATAGAGACAGGTAGTGGGCTAGAACAAGGCAACAGAGCGGGAGGAGGCAAAACAGGTGAGATAGTTGTTGCATTAGGAGGTGAAACACACGGTCTAGGATGCATAGTACTCACAAGTTCACCAGGCAAAGTCGCTGCCGAGTTCAAAGGCGGAGAAGACACTGCTCGATCCAGATTTGTAGGAACCAAAAATTCCAACACAGCATGGTGCAATACTGGTAGGACCGGTGCTACAGAAGATTGTTGCTGACTCTGCACCTCCGAAGAGCCTGAAGGAACCGCATCCACAATGAAAGCAGGAAGAGCCTCCACTGCCCCTAGTTCTGGCGACAGAGTCTGTGTCCCAGAAGAGGCCGATTCAAAAGGGCTAATGGCATCAACAACAGCAAGTACCTGGTCCCGATGTGCAGCAATGAGGGACTTCAACCAAAGTTCATCCGCAGGCAAACAACCTGACGATGCAGAGGCAGACTGAGCAGGTAAAGATTCATCTGGTACAGCAAGATCCACAAGCATATCAACAAAATGGTCAGATGTCCTCAGTACTTCAGGCTCCAAAGCTGGACCTGCAGGAGCGGAGCTCTTCTCTCCTGCAGGTACACCAGCAGAATGACTGGGTCCCACGAACGAATCCATGGTCCAACAGTGCCCCCACACAGAGTAGGGGAATTTCCCCGGTGTCCTGGCCAAATTTCTCTCATTCACTAAAAGTACCATCAACAGCATAATCTGGTTCAAGGTCAGTTGGTATTCATCTGTATCCCCCTCCCCCGGGTCGTGCCTGAAAATAGGCAGGATTTGTCTAGTGCACTTACCCGGTCAACAAAAACTAAATAAATAAATAAAATAAATAAATAACTTAAGTCAATAAAATGTACAACACTAGTTATTGTTAAAAAAATCTCTTCTGTTCAGGTTATTTTTTTGATTCTATGGGCCTGATTCCAAGATAAATGTCCCAACTCACCGGTGCTTGCGAGTTGCAACATATGCCGATATGCCAGTGACCCTGCCCCAGATTCCAGAACATGCAGAGTCCCTGGTGACTATGTCCTGTGACTTGTGGCACTTCTAGCTTTGCATCAAAGAAAAGGCGCACCTGAACTGGGTGCCACAAGCTGCAGTAATGCCCGCCAATAGAGCGCAAATTGTGACAGGCAAGGCCCATGCCAAAGCCCCACTCCCCTACAGCATGGCAATGGCCAACAGGGCTATTTATGCCCCCACTCATAATAACACAGAAAAGGGCTGCACTGGGACAGAGGTGCTCAAAGTGAAAAGTACAAATGAACAACTGGAAACTCTGGCACTCACTACCTCTAATAATAAAATGAACACTTGGCTATAAAAAATATAACAAGTTTATTACAGCAAAGGTAAAAATCACGGTGTGATTTTTACCTTTGCTGTAATCAACTTGTTATATTTTTTATAACCAAGTGTTCATTTTATTATTAGAGGTGGTGAGTGCCAGAGTTTCCAGTTGTTCATGCCCCGCACTCCCCCACTCGGCAGTGCCAGTCCACCCACACATACCCAAACCCTGCTGGCAGCTGGCATACCCACCTCTCACCTCCATGGTCAGCTACCAACAGCACTCCCTTGGAGTGTGTACTACTGTAGACAGTACATGCTCCATCAGTTATTGAGCGCATACTGTATACAGTAATACGCACTCAGATAGAGGTCAGTCAGTGGCTGGCCCTGGAGGTGAGCGGTGGGTTGTGCCAGTCACTGACTGGTAATGGGTGTTCGGGGGTGGGGATGGACTGGCACAGCTGAGTGGGGTGGGAGTGGACTGGCACAGCTGGATGGGGAGTAGGGGCAACTGGACTACCAAGGCTTGCATGGCATGGCATGCATGCTAATAGTGGCATGTTTGGATTAAGGCATGGGGATGTCGACTGCCCTGTGGGGCAATAATTGTGGATGTGGGTGTGGGGGTGCCAGAAGCCCACAGAGGACCTCCATGCCAATGAGGGCCAGATGGGGGCACCTATGTGGGACCATGGGGGAGTGGTTGTTGGGGCACCAGTCACAGAGGTGCACTCCCCCTGTGGATGCAGAGTGTACTTAGACCACAGCCTTCTGGGGGCTGTCTTGGAATAGCACATTTGCTATTCAGACAGCCAGCCTCTTGGAATCTGGCATAAATGCTGCCATAAACCCCGTTGTGCCATGTTGCAGGGGTTTCTGGTGTAACCAGTGCTGTAGTGCACCTTTGGTGCAGGCAGCCTGTGACATGTTGCAGGCTGCCTTCTGGAATACCAGTTGATGTAATGCATGATGCAAAGTGCTACTTGTGCCTTTTTGTTTGGCACAAGTCACTTTCCGATGTGCGTAACTGTTCTGGAATTGGGTCCTATGTATTAAATTCATATTGTGAATACATTAGGGTGTGCTAACCCCCACACACACACACATATTCCTGATAGTAGTGAGCACAAAGTGCAGATGTTTAGTTTCAGAACTGAAGATACATGACATAGACAAACATTATTATACTACTCTCTGACTCCATTGCAAATTGTCTGTCTCTTACTACAATGCTCCTCTTCCTTCATCATTCTCTGCAACACAGATAAAACCTACCTAACACAACATGCAAGCATTCTGCATTGACAAATGTATGTTTACCAGTTGGAATGGCCCATTTTGTTTGCCAGATGTTATTCAGCTCCTGCCTGTTAGCTTGTACTGTGCAGAGGGAGAAGAGTTAAAAAATACACGGTTGACAGATTTCAAAATTTTAGATAGGAGTGCAGATGCAGTCATAGGTTGATACATGTGATGACCTTTTTGCTATATAAGAGGTCCTCACATGACACAGTCCAGCACATTAACTTACAATGAGGGGAAAAAAAGTAATTATCCATAATCCTGAAACAAAGGCAGTTATATGAGCATTTGATCACCTCAGTGTACTTTGTGGACTACTTGGTGTCACTAATGTTTCATACAAGAGCGAGCTAAAGAACATTGTAGGGGGGCTTGAAAATGTGTAATGTGTCGGTGATGAAAGCAAACCTCTGAGAAGTTTAGACTGCCTTACCCACTCCAAGTCTTTGCTGTATTCATAGATTACAGAACTTTGAAAATAAGACATTTCTGTTTTATTTTATGTTTCTAGAGTCACTGAAGCAGCACAACTTTTACTATCTGCTATTTTGGAAAGGTACATTAAGAACCCAGAAGACATGGCATTCATAATTAAGAACCGCTTGACTAAGCTGGTGATGGTGACAAAGATTTCTGTACTGATCACTGTTATATTTATTTTACTGTACCTGAATGTACTTCCTAAATGGATGCTTGCACCAATTAAAGTAGCAGAAGAAGTAAACCTTGAAGGCATCTTGGCAAGAAACACCATCACTCCTGTGGAGAACACAAAATCATTCATAATCTCAGCCTATTTGGATCTTCGTGAGACACCAGTTATTGTTGTTATCGGTATTTCAAATTGATATGAAACAGAAAACCACTACT
Organism: Neoceratodus forsteri; assembly: GCA_016271365.2. Classification (NCBI taxonomy): domain Eukaryota; kingdom Metazoa; phylum Chordata; order Ceratodontiformes; family Ceratodontidae; genus Neoceratodus; species Neoceratodus forsteri. The sequence continues at coordinate 195,695,076 of JADMNL010000022.1, read as the reverse complement.
GTCACTATTACTGCAATGGAACTTTGCCCTCTGTAAAATCCAATGTTGTCGTTCATTCTGATCACTTTGGTTTCCCATATGGGACAACAGATTTCCGATGTGAGTTACCCAGTAACTGTACACCAGAGTATCTGTCAATCAGTGGAGTGGCTCAAAACCAATCATTAGCATACTTACAATTTCTAAAAATTCAGAATTTGCAGGCGTGGCAGCAGCATGAACCTGCAAGCTTTGATTATAACTTCACTGTCTGCCTTTCTACCATGTTTGGAAGATACAATAAGGTCCTGCAGTATGTACAGAGCGTGAAAATATACAGGATTCTAGGAGCACAAGTCATTTTGTATAAGACTAACTGTAGTTCAGAGGTAGACACAGTGCTACAGTATTACCAAAAAACAGGTTTTGCAAAGGTGAGTCCCTGGCCAGTTACTTCATTTCTTAATGTTTCCAAGGGATGGAAATTTCCTGACCATAGAGAAGAGCTCCACTATTATGGCCAGACTGCTACCATGCATGATTGCCTGTACAGAAACATGTACAAAAGCAAGTTTGTTATTCTAAATGATGCAGATGAAGTAACTGTTCTCATTAAACACCATAACTGGAGTGAAATGATGGAGTTTCTTGCTAAGGAAATGGCAGATGTTGATATAGTTCGTATTAAAAATCATTTTTGTGTCCTATAAATATGTATGATGAAAATAATACCTTTCCTTCTGAGACTTGGAAGGCTGTACCTGGAGTGAATGTCCATGAACAGAATATGTTGCAACATGTCTACTGTGAGCCTGAGAGGCCAGGCTATGATGACCCTACCAAGTTTATCATTAATCCTGGCAGTGTAATCCACATTTCTGTTCATATATTCATAAAAATGCATGGGAAACAAGACGTTATACCATTTAGTATTGCTCTAATGTACCATTTCTAGGTAAGACAGCAAGAAAGGATCCCAAAGGAAAAACATATAAAAGATACATTACTTTGGAAATATAGTTCTTTGCTAATTACAAATGTAAACAAGGTGCTAAGCACATCATTTGACTGACCACAAAGAGAAAAGAGCAATGACTAGCAGGATAAGAGATCTGTTAAAGTTTTCGGTTACACTTTATTGTAACAGTCTGTTTCAATGTACTTAATCATTAATTACATGCAACAGTGTAATTACAGTTTAGGTACATGTTTGTTGCATGCAACTACATTGCAACTGCAACTTAGTAACAGCACAGATAAAGGAGATCTACTCCCACCGCTGCACATATCGGGGCTTCAGTACCCTGATTCCCTCTGCAGGCAAATATTGATTGCAATGTATAAATACCTGAACAGTAGTAAAATCTGATAAGGCTCTGGTACCAGCAAGCATTTTCTAACTCAACCCCCAAGATCAGCTGCTAACAACATGATATGATGATGTGTCATTGTCCCTTCCTGTAGTCTGCACTTATGTACAGACATTTAATAATCTCTGTATCTCCCCCATGCCCGGTTCTATTTTCACAGACTGTGCCTAAATGCTATGTGCATACATGGCATACACATATCATTTAGGCAATGTCTGTGAAAATAGAGCAATACTATAATGCAATGAATATGGTGCCTGCAGGGGGGGACTGGGGTACGGAAGCCACAATCTTTGCAGTGGTCACTGAGTTATCTGTGGGGAGGTAGAGCCTCTTTAAGCAGCACTTAAAACAAAGTCTAACTAGGGTTTCAAATGAGGTTTTGTCCTTGGATAAAAAAATTGGCAAAAGAAAATAAAGAAATAATGCACGACAAGGTGCATGTTGTGCTGGGATAACGTCATGCCTCAGGTGGTTGTGCACAAGGCCGCACTCTGAGTGTATCCAACAGTTGAGGCGTGGCGTTATCCCAGCACGACACACACCCTGGAGTGCATTATTCCTATTATACAATGTCTCCTTTATTTAAAAAAGAAAAGAAAATGGGGAAAAATATGTTCAAAATGTTTTTTTCTACCACTTTTTCTCAGGGCAGGTATACTTACTGAAAAAAGAGTCCATTGTTTTATCCAGCAGGTGGAGCTGGTGCTGTATGCTTGCACTCTATCCAGTTTTAGGGTGTGTGTGTGTGTCAGTGCTTCTGTGTGCCCTCCCCCAAATGTATTGGTGTGTTGCTCATTCATTACTTGTATTTTGATCCCTCTGTCTCCTTTTTCAACTCAGCAGCGTGATGAGTGAGTGGTACCTGAAGTCAACCACTGCACGGTAAATTCTGAAATCGTACTCCCTTACAGTCTGCAGTCATGTAAGAGACAGCCATTTTGAGTCATGGCAAAACATTTAGCAGTGTTAATTTAGTGGGTAAAAACACAGCATTAATTTAGTAGGGAACCAAAAAAAAAAGCGTTGCTGTTTTGGATTATGAGGAGGGAATCTTGACTATTACTTCCGGGTTCTCGGGAGAATCAGGCAAGTTTTTGTTTGGGGCGGTAAATTTTAGACACTTTTAAAGTTGTTGTTTTTTTAGGACAGAAGCAATACTGTTTCTGTATGTGTAGATCCATGGAGAAACAGCTGGGTAAGTGCGTCTAGGAACACCACGTGACAATGACCAAACACAGTATGCAGAGGCACTTTGAGGAAGAAGTGTTTTTTTTTTATAGAATTTGTAGTTTTTCAGTAAACATTTGAACCAGCATCCATTTCAGGGGTTGGTGAAGCATGAAGGCGGGGTAGCAGGTGCTGGAGCTGCAGCTGATGCTGATGCTGCAAGAATCATTGAAGTAGGCTGGTGACCGGGGATCACTGAAGCTGGCTATGTGGAGTGATTCCTATTACTGATGTGGTCAACTGTGTACTGGGACTAGACCCATAGTGTTAAGCCAGGTTAACACCACAGGTAAAGTCCCACAGTGACCAATCAGGGCCCGAGATTTTTTCTTGCCATTATATAATGAGTGATATCCTTGTACCTAACTTCAATACATGATGATCAGGATGATTGCTTTGCTTTCTTTTTTTTATATTATTTCTATTTATACTCCTCCTCCTCCTCCATATGGCCCCAATCTGACTGGCTCCCCCAGCTCTGTCCCCCGGAATTACTGGGGCTTACCTGACACCCGGTCCATGAGCAGTGCCTGTGGAGAGTCGGTCGCCACACTGCTGCCGGTTTGTTTTTCCTCCGTTTTCTCCCCATTTGTTCCCGAGGCCCCCAGGAGAAGGTTGCATATGTGTGAAGGCATGCATGCACCTTAAAGCCCCAGTAACAGCCCTCCTCCACCTGCTCCATTGGCCTATCACTGGCACTCTGCTTGCGCAGCCCCACAGCCTCCACCAGGGGGCAGCCATGAATGAGTGATGCCAACCCACCTCCCTGGAGAGGACAGCTGCCTGTCAGCCACTCCATCCAACTCTGCCCTCCCCCCATGCTGACCTCTGACAACCCAGGCTCACTGCCGAACCTGGGTCACCAGCATGCCACGAGGTGAGATGTCCAGATCCTCAGCCATCTGCGCCACCGGACTAGCTTTGATAGCTTTGCTTTTGAAATGATTTCTGTCTTGAAGGTTGGGTACATCAAAATGGAATATTGAACTAGAGATGTTGTGAAGTTTAAATCTGCCGGCGAAGTTCCCACAAAGTCACCAACTTCACCACATGAAAAACTTTGTGTAAATGACCTCTCTGGTGCTAAAACTTCACCAGAAACTTTGTTGGTTAACTTTGACTTCTTGTAGTAACTTTGAAGGTAACTGTCTTAATCTGGTTCCCACACTTTGCCAGTTAACTTCGAGGGCAACTTTGACTTTGTTAGTAACTTCAAAGCTAATGAAAAACATGGCTTGTCACATAATTCACTTACTGCATCTCACACGGGACACTCCAGGCAGGCAGAAAGTGAATGTTTCACTTTAATTTTGACTTGTACTGTAGCTGAAGGAGAGTTTTAATTTTATTTTATTTTTTATTTTATTTAGACAGCAGCTTGGAAAAACCTTTGAGCCATAGGCTCATTTACAAAGGTACCTTGCCACAGTAAGACAAACGAGAATACACAGTATAACAGTATAACACAGTATAACAGTAACTTAAGACAGCAATAAGTACATAGATACAAACAAGCTGGTACAGGTAGGATTGATGCAAACAATACCAGAGTTATGTGTAGTGTAACATTTTGTAGTGAAACATTTATTTCAGTATAACCTTTTATAATGGTTAAACTGAGTGTTTGAGTATAGCCTTTTTCCAGAATGTTTCAGTATAATTTCTTATACTAACCAAATGTACTTACTTAAGTAGTTAGCTGTCTTGTGATTTAGCATCTAGTTAAATGTCTTGTGATGCTTTGGTCTTGTATTGTCAACATTAAATGTCCTGTAGTATGTTTATAAATAACATGTTTTCCAGCACATTAATGAATAACATGTTTTTCAAGCTACACAATCTATAAATAACCTGTTTTTGAAGAAAAAGGTACATCACAGCTTAAAATAGACATGTTATTGTTTTATGATCTGTTTGTACTGGAGTGTTGGCTTTTTCAAGATAGCAGTTTTATATATAAGCACTGCATGTGAACTGAATGAACAGCACCAAACCTGAAGCAAGAATACATTTATCTGAAGTTGATAGAATCGCAGAGAAAATAAACCAGAGGGAAACATTCACTTGGTGTGGCTTGAATTATTTGAAGATAGAAAACACAGCGCAGCTATCTTTAACCTTACAACTGGTGCTGTGACTCGGATGTCTGAAGACAGTCTATATGGTTGCTGATGACATCAAACAAACTGAGAAGGAAGCCACTGTGAGGAATGCCTACCATATTTGAACTGATCACTCACGTACGGAGGGAGGTCGAAAGACACATGAGGAAGCTGAGGCGAAGTCAAACGTGATTTGCCAGTGAACCTGCAGACATAAGTATGGATGCCACAATACGTACATTTTTAGAGATGAACCTTAAAGAAGGTCAGTACAGCTCTCTTGAAAAGCAGGAAGATGCGTACTTATGTTTAGTTAAACAATGAACAGACCTTAATGAGAAGAGTAAATCAGATAAAATCAAGTTAGCTAACATAAGACAAATGTACATACAGTAGCAGTTAGAAATAACTGCTAGGACATGTTAGTCAATGAAAGAAATGTTAGAAAAAGATAATATTCATTACTTAAATATAGCCACATATGTCACAGAGACTAAGAATAGTGAATAAAAATTAAATGTTTCTCAAGGAGAGGTATGTGACTAAATGATTAAGAATAACCAGTTGGAAGAAAATATTAAATTTATTAACAAACAGAGTCAAGCCCAGATTAATGAATTATCCTGGCAGTTACAAAAAGCTGAGACTGAGACAGAGAGAGTGAGAAAGCAGCCACAGCTTTCTTGAATCAAGGAGGTTATTTTCTAGACTACACTGAACTGAATTATTACTTTTTGGACCTGTGTAAGTAACTAGTATTGATTCTGTTTTTGGGGTGGACTTTTCTTAGTTTTAACTTTAATTTTCCAGGGAGGAACTGTAGCTGGGAGATATTTGCAGTCAGTTGTGACTAGACCTGTTATGTAGCCTTTGTGAAATAGGTGTCTGAAAGGAAGGAAGGCACTCCCTGGGTGGAGGGTAAGAGTTGTAGGTGATTGTTTCTAGACGGCATAGGTTTACTCCCAACCACCCTTACCTTCACCCCACCTGCCACAAGCGCATAACTTCCTTTATAGCAGGGGCTCTGACATCACTTCCCCAAAACTGCTAACAACATACACCTGTTCATATCCTTAAAGGCACAGCACACTGAATAGGGGGTAGAGACACTCACAAGCTTGTACACACTAAAACAAGAGCAAAAAACAAAAAATCATCTGTAACTGGAAGGGAAACAGACATGTGGGGAGCGGTGCAATGCACTGGCTGTGGAGCAGCACTCTTCCAGGAGACAGTCTGTAAACTGCATTGCTGCCCTATTTGCAGGCACCTCTCTGGTCTGAGGGAGGAGGCTGTTCGTCTCCATGCTGACCTGGCAAGGATTCAGGAAACCTGCTCCCCCAACCAGGGACCACCCAGGACACTGCCACTACCTCAGAGGTTGCCAAGAAATAGGGGTGGTTGGACCATGGTGGGTTCAGGGAGGGTGAGGGTGGTGGAACAGAGGCACATCCCTCCAGTTGGGCCTCTCTACAATTCATTCACCACTCTGGTGAAGCATGGTTCCTCTATGGAGGCACCTGCAGTGGAGACCAAGGAGGATGCTGGGAACCTCCACAATGGAGACCCACAGGAGGGTGATCCAGAACCCCACAGGGGAAGGAAACAATTTCTGGTGGAGGACTCAATTGTTAGGGGGTAGAACGGGGGAGGGAGGGGAAAGGGAGGTAAGGTGCCTGCCCGGCACCAAGGCTTGGAGGGATAAGAAATGAATCCTCAGGATTGTGGGAGCAGCAGCAAGGGGGAAGGAGCTGGATGTCATTATTCACCTAGGGATGAATGACCTGGCTGAGAATGGGATCAGAGCAGTGCAACAGGAGTTTGTGGAGTTGGGAGGGGCCTTAGACAAGTAGCACACATGGTAACTTTCTCAGAAGTGCTACCTGTCTATGGCATGGATGAGGCTAGGGCACTCCACACCATGGGATTCAATGACTGGTTGAAAAGCTGGTGCAGAGCTCAGGGATTTGGCTTCATTTGGGAACGGCGTGCCACCTGGAGGGATGCAGGCCTATACAGGTGCGATGATCTGCATCTATCCTGGAAGGGAACCAGGATCTGAGGTAATAGGCTTAAATGCTTCAATGGCAAGCATTTAAACTAGCCAAGGGGGGAGGCACTGAAGAGGAGAAGGGAAATCCTAGCCCCCCCAAAAAATCAGGGTAATTAGTGAGGTAAACACCAAGATAGAGCAGTTGATAGGGAGAAGTGCTGGGGTAAATGGAGAAAAAGACAAAGGCAGTAGGGACAGGAATAGGGCAAAAAGAAATAAAGTCATAAAACAATGGAGGGTAATGAGTACTAATGCCCGTAGTCTAGGTAAAAATCTCCCTGAAATGGTGGCCTTGATGGAAGAGGGATGTCTGGATATTGTGGCAGTCACAGAAACATGATACATGGAGAACCATGACTGGGATGTCAACATACCAGGGTACACAATCTACAGGAGGGACAGGGAGGGAAGAAGCGGAGGTGGAGGAGTAGCTCTCTATGTAAGAGAAGGGATCAAAGCAACAGAACTAAAGGGTAAACAGGGAGGAGAGGAGGCACTGTGGATCACCCTGGAGACTGGAAATGGCTCCACAATCCACACAGGGGTTGTATACAGACCCCAGTCTCAAGGGGAGGAAATGGACAAGGAAATGATAGAAGGCATCCTTGGCATGGCAGAGAAGGAGGAGATATTGCTGATGGAGGACCTGAATTTGCCAGATGTTGACTGGAGCACTTTTGCTGCTGCCACATCCAAGAGCAGGGCCATCCTCGATGCCCTACAGGTGGCATGCCTCAGACAGCTAGTTTTGGAACCCACTCGGGAGAGAGCAATCTTAGACCTGGTACTCTCAACAGGGGATGGAGAGAGGATCTCTGATCTTGAAGTGGGTGGCCATCTGGGAACAAGCGACCACCAAACAGTGTGGTTCATGATAAACTTAGCTGTAGAGTCAAGCCACACAAAAGTGAAGGTACTGGACTTCAGGAGGGCTGATTTTGTCAAAACGGGAGAGTGCCTCAGAAAAGCACTAGCAAACAGGCAAGAAGGTGGGGAGGAGCAACAATGGGGAAACTTCAAAACCGCCACCACAGAGGCAACAAGCCTTTGTGTGAAGCAAATAAACAAATCAAAATGAAAGATAAAACACTATGGTTCTCAAAAGAAGTGGTGGGTAAGGTAAGGGAGAAAAAGATCGTATTCAGGAAGTATAAGGAAACACAGAAGGAGCTGAAGCCCAAGTACAATGCCAAGTTTCTTTAGAATTACAGCATCAGGTACAGAAATATAAGCAACTTCCTAGTCAGCAACAGTACATGCCCATACCATGTGGTTGTTTTGGATGGTGCATGTACACATCAGACTCGGGGACTGAATCAGATGATTCTGAGGTAGAAGACATTATTATATTAGGCAATAAAAAGAGAATGGCTCCCGTAATAACTAAGGTAAAGGGAGAAGGAAAGAAAGCTCCATGGAGAGGGCAACAAATAAAAAGAATGACTGAAAAGGCTAGACTTAATTTAGGACAAGCCTTGGCCAGTGCCAAAGATAAATATCAAAAATATGAAGATGATGCAAAGGAAGCTAATGAGAAAATAAAACAGGAATTGGTAGAGAAAGCAGTCAAAGTACATAAAAAAGATTAAAGAAATGGAAGAACAGTTAAAAGAAGACACAGAAAATAGGAGAGCTGACAAGGAACAGGAAGCAGCTCTAGATGAAGTGCAAATTCATACTGAAGTGTCCCAAAGAGATCTCACTATCCCAGAATCTATGCAGTTAGTGGATTAGTTAGGGAAATTGGATCCAGGACAAAACCCTGTGCCCTATTGTAGCACACTGAAAACATTGGCTACCAATTTTAATTTGACTAATAAAGATGCCTGTAAAATAGTAACATTGTGACTTCCTGCAGTGTTATTACAAAGTTTACCTGCCAAAATGACCGGTAATCAGTCACAACCAGAGATTGATGACAATTGGGCTACTGTAGATGAGCTACAAACTGTTTTGCAGTCTAAGCATGGATTATCACATACAGACTGGAGTATGATCTATGAGATCACTCTGCAGCCTGGAGAGTCCCCAGTTACGTTCGTCAATCATCTGTATGCTGCATACGCAACATATGGAGGCATAGCAAACCCAAGTAAAGATAAGGAACCTTTTCTGAGTCTGATTGATTGACAGGCTACTATTGTGCCTGCGTCAGTACGTATGATGTGTAAACATGCGGATAACGCTTTAGAAAAAGATCAGTTGCTTACCGATTGTTGGCATATGCAACAGGATGATAATCCCAAGAAAGGAAAAGATAAGCAAAAGGTAGCCACTATTGTCAAAACAGAAGTTAAGGGTAGGCTAACCTGCCACAATTGCAATAAAGAAGGTCGCTTTAAATGAGATTGTTGGGTTAAGGGTGGAGATATGGAAGGAAAAAGGAAGCAAGTCTTAGAGAGGAGACAGGCTCAAAAAATCAGAAGAATAATGCTAAACAAGGTGGTAAGGCAGACTTACAAAGATATATTGAAGTATTCTTGCTAGAAATGAGAAGAAAAAGAAATGACTGGATGAAGCCCCTACCTTCCAAATCCTTGGTCAATTACAAGAGGATGGGGAAGGGCATCCAACAATCTCAGCAATGGTCAGGGGCTGCCAGACTGTGATATTACTTGATACTGGTGCTACTGTTAGTATAACAGATAGTGATATGCCTTTAACAACTCATGGAAAATGGCAAATTAATTTGCAAGGTTTCTCAGGGGGCACATTAACAGCATATTTGACAAAACCAGTCTTGGTTCAGATAGGCGAACAACAATAGAAATGTATGTTTTGGAAATGTAATACACATGGAGGTATCATCATGGGTATGGACATTCTAGCACAGCATGGTTTAGTAGTAGATCTTAGTAGCATGATTTTATGGCAAGGAAGCACTACTAACCCAAGACCAAATGTCGATGACTCACACAGAGTGTACACAGTAAAGTCTCTAAAAATTTATCACATGAGTGATTTATGGAAACGGGTGCCACAATGGATAAAATCCGTTGTACAAAGGCATGAATCAGTTTGGGCTAAAAATGTTACAGAGTGTGGTCAGGTGTCTAATATGGTGGTCCAGATAGAAGGACCAGACCCCCTCCCCAAAAACAATATACATTTCCAAAAGAAGCAAATGAAGAAGTATGTACGATACTGAAACAGTTACAGTTACAATGTGTCATTAGACCTATCTGTTCAACAGTGAACTCCCCTCTTTCCCGATACATAAACCCAACGGTATCTGGAGATTAACAGTGGACTATAGGGTGTTGAATAAGGTCACACACTAGATCACCTCAGTGGTATCGAGACTTCCTGACTTGATATCTCAGTATTTACACTGTACTAGATGTGTCAAATGGCTTTTGGTCCATCTCTGTCCATCCCAATAGTCAGTATAAATTTGCATTTACTTTTCATGATAAACAGTACACATTTCAGTGTTTGCCACAAGGCTTTCACTCATCACCCACCTTATTTCACCAATGTTTAGCGGAAATATTATTGGGTTTTTCAGTACCAGAGGCAATAATACAATACGTTGATGACATTTTATTGCAGACTGATACATACCAAGAGCATGTTAGTTTATTACACGGGTTGTTAACGGTCTTAGGTAAAGGAGGGTTAAAAATTAACCTAGCAAAGCACAAATTGGACAGTCACAAGTTACTTTTTTGGGTATATGTATTAACAAAGAAGGACGAACTGTAGATCCTGATAAGAATCAGGTAATATAACAATTGCCAAGACCCAAAACAAAAACTGCATTATGACGGTTCTTGGGCATGATAGGATTTTGCAGACAGCTTATTGAAGCCTTTTCTAGAATGGCAAAACCCCTGTATAATTTACTGAAGGGAGGAAAGGAAACTGATATTCTCAGTTGGGAACCAGAACATCAGATAGCTTTTCTGGCTCTAAAACAAGCTCTAATGACAGCTCCGGCTCTCATTAGTTCTTCTGAATCCTATGATTTTGTAATAGAGGTACACTCAACAGATCAGGTAATCAATGCGGTCCTATTACAAAAAAGAGCAGGGACTTCACGTCCTGTGGGATATTTTTCTCATGTATTAACACCTGTGGAAGAGACATATGAAGAATGTGTAAAACATTTGTTAGCTGTATATTGGGCTATACAAGCCACAGAACATATTGTGGGGTTTAACAAAATTATCCTGCAAACATCCCACACTCCAGTAAAATTTCTACTTGAAAGGAATGTGAGAGGTGTGCCTTCCCAGTGATTGGTTAAATGGGCTTTAGCGCTACAAGGGAAAAATATCACAGTAGAAAATGTACCTCACCTATGTCAGTTGAATTAATGGCATGGGAGAGAGAGGCACATGATTGTGGAACTGTAATGGGAATTGATTTTAAACCCATATTTGCTGCAGAACCAAATACTGAAGCAAGAGATGTTTTTGTAGATGGCTCTCATTTTTGGGAGGATGGACATTTCCACACAGGATATGCCATATGGACACTGAGTACTAATCAAGAGATATTAGTATGATGCCCACCATCATTTTCTGCCCCTAGAGCAGAATTGGAGGCAGTTCGTGGAGCTATTATGGCTTACCCTCAGGAGGCTATTAATATCTTCTCAGACTGTGCTTTTGTTGTCAATTCCTTATTAGATTTTCTTCCTATTTGGATGAAAAGAGGAATGCGGACAGCATCTGGGGAACCTGTCACATTTGCTCCCATATTACAACATATATGGGATATAGGAGCTCAGACACCTTTGAGAATAGCAATTTGTAAAGTAAGAGCTCACCAAAAAAATCCAAAGGATATCTATGAGTTAAACAATAACTTAGTGTATAATCTGGCTCAAATTGCAGCCAAACAAACAAACTTATGAGTGGACCCTCTAGGAGGTGACTCTACACAATTGTGGGAGATGGACAAATTTGACAAACACCATACTAAATGGATAGCTGCCATCTCGAAAGTCCCAAGTTTGTGGCATATCCAAGATACAGATGCTTGGATAGTGGGTTGTCGGAACCAATGCAAAGACACTGGACAGTGTGCAACCAAGCAGGTAACTGTGTGGGAAGATATGGTAGTATGAGAACGACAACCTGGGTTTAGGAAGTGGATACCACCCACCTCATTTAGAAAAGATATTATCATGGATAATCATAACATTGGAGGTCATTGTAGACTCCATAAAACTTGTAAAATGTTGGCACAGAAATATTGGTGGTCAAAAATGGGAAAAGATGTCAAGCAATGCCTGGAGGCTTGTCTCATCTGTGCACAGATGAATCCTCCAGTACCTGGTAAAAGGGTTCCATTAGGGCGTATACCCTTAGCGGACTGTCCTTGGTCCAGCTTACAAATTGATTATGTGGGACCCTTGCCTACTGCTAAAGGGGGGGTTATGATATTTATTAGTCATTATTGACATATTTTACAATTGGGTAGAAGTATTGCCCATAAGTAATGATAGTGCTACAGCTACTGCAAAGGCGCTATGGGAACAAGTGTTCTCATGATGGAGTTTTCCCAGAATACTTGAAAGTGATAGAGGAACTCACTTTACAGTGAAAGTAATGACAGCTTTGTGTGATATTTTGGGTATCACTCAATGCTTGCATTTACCCTATCATCCACAATCATCGGGGATGGTGGAAAGGTTAAATCATACTCTGAAAAATGCACTGAAAAAGGCAGTGTTGGATACTGGTAAAGGGTGGGTGATACACTTACCAGGAATCCTAATGGCTATTAGAGGTACTGAAAACAAGATTACTGGCTATAGCCCATACCAGTTGATGACTGGACGAGATATGCGGCTGTATTATCCTTCAGATCCAGATCTATGGACACCAGTGTTAGACCACATCAAAACTGATGTATTTTTGCAACAGCTGCAAAAAGTTAGCTGTTTATTTATCCCATGCTGCCAGAAATATGCCACAGACTCATTGGAAAAACAAACAGGGACATGATGAAAAAGTGATACTGCCCATTGAAAGGGGTCATCATGTCATGATTAAAACTATTGGTCAAAAGGAACCCTGGGATGCTAATTGGATGGGACCCTATGATGTCACTGATGTTTTTGGACCATGGGTCATTCAGGTCCGACAAATTCGACAAAGATCTATAGAGACCAAATGGGTCCATGTTGACCAATGTAAATTGTATCAGCCTTTAATTGATGACAACTGATACTGCTCTGTTTCTCCCACTAGGTAAAGTACAATGATATATCCTGTACTTATACTGAGCAGTACCCTTATTGATCCTGGCCACTTCTGAATGATTCAATGGATGCCCAGGCACATATGGAACAGTTTATACAACACGAACTATACCAATTGTACAGTGTGGGCTCTTTCAGTACTATTAGGAGAATGACATGAACACACTGGATATCTTCTTGTCAAAATGGTACCTCCCCCCGGTTGCCCCTGAAAAAGGGACTTCTAGGCCCAGTGGGCTTTCAGGGTCAACAAAATTCAATAAATAAATAAATGTCAAAATGAGACATGGGAATGCTTACCAGAAACCTGGCCTGGCACAGCGATGTGTGTGGTGAACACAACAGCCCAGATGGGAATCTATATCCATTCCACTTTGGGGGGATACTATGAATTTGACACGAGAGAAGCAAGATTTATTTTGAATAAAATGAAAGGACATGTTACATTATCCACCTAATATTACGTTGTTAAATGCATCTTATACTGGTTCAAGATGTAATATGTGGCATTTTTTATATAATACATCTATTGTGAAAAATTATACAGTAGGTTTAAAGCATTTTTTTGTAGTATTACTTTTGACAGATAAATACTCTTTGTTAATGTATACTACAAGGGCACAATGGCCTGGAATGGCTTGCGATGTAACTTTAACTAGTAAATCTGCTGTATGGGATATACAATACAAAAAACAGGGTATATCAGGGCAGAAATCCTTGCCCCAATCAGATGGTATTATCTTGACGCAAAATATGTATCCCTTGTATTATCCATGTAAGTTGGAATATTATAATGTGTTGCTGCATTTGCCTTTTCCAAGATTATCATGTCAATATAGGGGTCAGGCTTCGGTACTGTTGTCGCAACGGTATTAAAATAATACTTTAAATCGATACCACGATAGACACAAAATGTGTTCATTTCAAATTCTTGCAGAAGCAACACCAGGCTTATTTTGTCATAAAAGAGACGTATGGGGCTGGTTAGGCTCAGGATTAGGAATTGCTAATGGTATTGATCCCATGGTTTTAAAAGGTCATATTCGCTCTTTAGAAACACATTTAAAAGATGTGGCTACTGGACCATTATCGACTACTGTAAGATTAGCAGCTGATAATGAAGAAATTGATTGGTTTGCATTTGGAGAAACCTTACAAAATTTTAAAATTATTGCTCGGATAGCAGCCCTTTTTTATAACTCACTTTCTAATATGTCTAGAGAAAGCTATATAGAACTAGCTTGCTCTCAATTAGCTGCTGAAGCACATGCTTATCTAGTCAATGAATTAAATAGAACTGAAACCAATAGGTTACCTTTTAGAATAGGTGAGACCAATATAACTAAATTATTGGATCATCCCACTGTATTCCTACCACCCTTAACTATGATAAAAGTATGGAATTCACCAAATCAATATGCTCATGTGCTGTGACATGTGATTCCCATACTAGTGATAGTACCTGTATGTTTTGAACCACTGAGAAAATTGTGGCAAATCAGCAATTTGGGAGTATTAATACACGACTAGATCATGAGACTCCAGGTGACACTATTATCCCAGTACACAATAAATATGTTGTCTTACCTAAGCAACAGTGTGAAACATGAAACCTTGTTATGTGGGAAGAGACATCAACCGCCCCATGGTTTCCTGAACAATGTAAATTTACCCTAACATCTGCAAATGAATACTGCCAAGCAATGAGCTGGAACTAGTCATGGTGCATAATCTCAGGTCAACCTTGGAATGCATGGGGGTGTAGTGACAAGACCTGGCGGGTTGCAAACTGGATCCTCCAGGAATGTCCTGCCTATAGCCAAACAAATGTTACCCATATTGATGGTTCCAGTATGGCCTTGGATTTACTCACTGATTTGGCAACTCCACCTCATTTCAAATTACCCAAAATTGATAAAATGACACTTGGTGCCTTGTTGTATTGTCAACAAACAAAAGGACTTATTTTAACACAAAAGACCTCTGCTACAGAGGTAAAGAAACAGTCATCATATATTCCTATTATCTCCTGGTGGGATTGGGGATCAACTGTTTTGGGTACTAGTCCAACCCTAGTAGGGGTGGGCTGAGGTATTGCAGTAATCTGTGTTCTTATTATTGCACAATTGTTACTGTATCATAAAATGAAACACATGGTTTGCCAAATACAAATGTTACAATGGCAACATCATCTTGTGTGATCTACAGACATAGAGAGTCACATAGGGGGGATTGTAGTGTAACATTTTGTAGTGAAACATTTATTTCAGTATAACCTTTTACAATAGTTAAACTGAGTGTTTGAGTACAGCCTTTTTCCAGAATGCTTCAGTGTAATTTCTTATACTAACCAAATGTGTTTACTTAAGTAGTTACCTGTCTTGTGGTATAGCTTCTAGTTAAATGGCTTGTGATGCTTTGGTCTTGTAATGTCAACATTAAATGTCCTGTAGTATGTTCATAAATAACATGTTTTCCAGCATATTTATGAATAACATTTTTTCAAGCTACGCAGTCTATAAATAACCTGTTTTTGAAGAAAAAAGTACATCACATCTTAAAATATACATGTTATTGTTTTATGATTGGTTTGTACTGGAGTGTTGGCTTTTTCAAGACAGCAGTTTTATATATAAGCACTGCATGTGAACTGAATGAATAGCACCAAACCAGAAGCAAGAATACATGCATCTGAAGTTGATAGAATCACAGAGAAAATAAACCAGAGGGAAACATTTACTTGGTGTGGCTTGAATTATTTGAAGATAGAAAACACAACACAGCTATCTTTTACTTTACAGGAGAGTAGACAGTGTGATTGAGGACAGTAGAGAAAGCATTATATGTATCTGATTCTTTAGAGTTTAGACTAGAGTTGAATATGTTACTCCTTTTTATGTTGATTGTGTGAATGAGCAAGAAACATATTGCGGCAGCTTTCTCCAGAAGCAGGTTGTGGAGGCGTGGCACTGTTGTGGCCAATGCCCCCACAGCCTTTAAAGGCTTAGCCCACTTCCCCCAATGCTGTAGCACACTGCTGCTGACACTAGTTCAGCCAGCATGCCGCAACTTTCTAACAATTTAGCTGCTGCAATCAGGGGCCGCCTCGTCATTGCAGCATCAGCCATTCATTGCAATGAGGGAGCAACCCATCATTGCAGGGTGGGATCTTGAAACGCTGATATTGTTTGTGAACATGGTGGCAGCTTGCCATCGTGTTCACAAACAATATTACGCCCACCTGCCGAGGGGGTGCCCAATCCTCGGCATTATGTGCCCCCCCACAGTGTTTATTTGCTGATGGGGACCCCAATCCCCATTGGCTGCAGTGCCCCAATGTTTATGTTGCTGACAGGGGAGCCCACTACCCATCGGCATTATGTCCCCCCCGCTTTTGTTGTCTGTCGACGGGGTGCCCATTTCCCATCGGCATAATGTAATAACCCACCCTTTTGTTGTGTTCCGATGGGGGTGCCCAATCTCCCATTGGCTACAGCTGCCCTCCAAAAGAAAGACTCCTTTGGCACACTGAGAGCCCACCCCAGCATGCCACATGCCCCTGCAAAATAAAAATGGTCCCACAATGTCTTTTTTTTGTACCCTGTAAAAAAGGAAATGGTCCTCGGAGGTCTCCCTGCCTCCCTCCCACAACCCGCGCCCACCCACTGCGCATCCTGCCACCCCACACCCCCTCACCCCATACTTACCTCCAGAGTCTGGTATGATGATCTTCGGTGGACCGGGAACACATCTGCACTCCTCAAAGCTGACCGCAAACTGAGGAAATGCTGGTAAGCTGTATAATGGAATAAATAGGGGTTTTCCAACTTTGATGCATATCTTAGCCATTTTTTGGAATTTTGGAACCAAATTTCAACATTGGGTTTTTGGGAACCCTTCTCATGAATTCTAGCACTGTCATGTCATTATTCATCCCCAAATGGTGATTTCAAAGTCACTGCACAGAATCCCCTTTCGGGACTGACTAATGAAATGACAGTGCCAGTGTTCATGAGGTGGGCTCTCAAAAAGCCTATACTGCAAAATTTGGTGGGACAAATCAAAAAAATGACTGTTTTATGAGCGTGCATTGTGCAGTTGCTACGCACACTCATAACTTTGTGAATTTGCAATATTTTCACGCCAGATTTTCAACATTGGCTTTTTTTCAGACCTCCTTGTGAACAGTATAGCTGTCATCTTACACATCCTGGCTGAAATGTGTTTTGACACTTCCAGCACAGAATAGCACGGTCGCTGTGGGAAATCAGTGTTCAGGAAAGATTAAGAAAATGACAGTGGCACTGTTCATGAACAGAGGTCCTAAAATGCCTATGTTGAAAATTTGGTGACGATAATGCATAAAATGACTGTGTTATGAGCATGCGTTGCACAGTTTGCATGCCCGCTCGTAACTTCACAAATTAATAATATTTTCACTCCAGATTTTCAACATTGCCATTGCTCTGCACCTCCTTATGAACAGTACAGCTGTCATTTTTCACATCCTGGCCAAAATGTGTTTTCGCAGTTCCGGCGCAGAATCGCATGGTTGCTGTGGGAAATCCATGTTTGGGATACATTATGAAAATGACAGTGACTGTTCATTAGCAGAGGTCCTAAAATGCCTATGTTGAAAATTTGGTGATGAAAGTCCATAAAATGAGTGTGTTATGAATGTGCATTGCGCAGTTTCCATGCACGCTGGTACATTTTCAACTTTGCAATATTTTCACTCCAGATTTTCAGCATTGCCATTTTGCCACACCTCCTTATGAACAGTGTAGCTGTCATTTTTCACATCCTGGCCGAAAGGTGTTTCTGCTCTTCTGGCGCACAATAGCGCAGTCGCTGTGGGAAATCAGTGTTCGGGACATATTAAGAAAATCACACTGACACTGTTCATGAGAAGAGGTCCTAAAATGCCTACTGTATGTTAAAAATTTTGCGATGAAACTCTATAAAATGACTGTGTTACGAGCATGTGTTGTGCAGATTCCACGCACCCTTGTAAGTTTGCAAATTAGTAATATTCTCATGCCAGATTTTCAACACTGGCATTTGTTCACACCTCCTTATGAACAGTACAGCTGTCGTTTTCCACATCCTGGCCAAAATGTGTTTCCGCGCTTCCGGCACAGAATTCAGCAGTTGATGTCAGAAATCAGTGTTTGGGACAGATTAGGATCAAGTGACTTGGGGTGAGCTCTGTCAGGACTGCTGTGGATTTCTTTGTGGACAGGAAAAGGTGACACCACAGGCAGGAGCCCAGTACAAAAAGGCAACCTGCAGTGCCGGGAGATACAGAATGAGAGAGTGAGGGAGGGGGAGTGAGTGAGCTCAATGGAGCTCTGTTGGGACTGCTGTGGATTTCTTTGTGGGCATAAAATGACAGCAATGCACGCAGGGGCCCAGTACAAAAGGGCAGCCTGCAGCAGTAGGAGAAACAGAACGAACAAGTGAGAGAGGGGGAGTGAGTAAGCGAGCTCAATGGAGCGCTATCATGACTACTGTAGATTTCTTTGTGGGCAAAAAAGGGCAGCAACGCAGGCAGGAGCACAGTACAAAAGGCAGCCTGCAGCGTCAGCAGGAAAAGAATGAGTGAGTGAGTGAGACAGGGGGAGTGAGTGAGGCCAACGGAGCTCTGTCAGTACTGCTGCAGATTTCTTTCTGGGCAGAAAAAAATGCCAACAAAGGCAGAAGCCCAGTACAAATGTGCAGCCTGCAGCACCAGGAGAAACAGAATGAGCGAGTGAGACGGTGAGTGAGTGACCTTAACGGAGCTCTGTCAGGACAGCTGCAGATTTCTTTGTGGGCAGGAAAAGGTGCCAACACAGGCAGGTGTCCAGTACAAAAGGGCAGCCTGCAGCTCTGGAAGAAACTGAATGAGTGAGTGAGAGAGGGGGAGTGAGCGAGCTCAACAGAGGTCTATCGTGACTGCTGCGGATTTATTTGTAGGCAGGAAAAGGTTGCAACGCAGGCAGGAGCCCAGAATAAAAGGCCAGCCTGCAGCCCCGGCAGAAAGAGAATGAGTGAGTGAGAGAGGGGGGAGTGAGTGACCTCAATGGAGCTGTGTTGGGACTGTTGCACATGCCTTTGTGGGCAGACAAAACCGGCAATGCAGGCAGGAACCCAGTACAAAAGGGCAGCCTGCAGCAGTGGGAGACACAGAACAAGCAAGTGAGGGAGGGGGAAGGAGTGATCTCAACGGAGCTCTATTGGGACTTCTGCAGATTTCTTTGTGGGCAGAAAAAGGCAGCAATGCAAGCAGGGGCCCAGTACAAAAGGGCAGCCTGCAGCGGCGGAAGAAACAGAATGAACGAGTGAGAGGGGGAGTGAGTGAGCAAGCTCAATGGAGCTCTATCATGACTGCTACAGATTTCTTTATGCCCAGAAGAAGGTGGCAATGCAGGCAGGAGCCCAGTACAAAAGGGCAGCCTGCAGCGCCAGCAGAAACGGAACGAGCGAGTGAGAGAGGGGGAGTTAGCAAGCTCAACGGAGCTCTGTTGGGACTGCTGCAGATTTGTTTGTGGGCAGAAAAAGGTGCCAACAGAGGGAGGAGACCACTACAAAATGGCAGCCTGCAGTGCCAGGAGAAACAGAATGAGAGAGTGAGACAGGTGGAGTGAACGACCTCAACAGAGCTCTGTCAGGACAGCTGCAGATTTCTTTGTGGGCAGAAAAAGGTGCCAACACAGGTAGAAGTTCAGTACAAAAGGGCAGACTGCAGTGCCAGGAAAAACAGAATGAGCGAGTGAGAGAGGGGGAGTGAGCGAGCTCAACTGAGCTCTATCGTGACTGCTGTGGATTTCTTTGTGGGCAGAAAAAGGTGGCAACGCAATCAGGAGCCCAGTACAAAAGGCCAGCCTGCAGCATCGGCAGAAACGGAATGATCGAGTAAGAGATGGGGAGTGAGCTACCTCAATGGACCTGTGTCAGGACTGCTGCAGATTTCTGTGTGGGCATAGAAAGCCGCCAACAGGGGCAGGAGCCCAGTACAAAAGGGCAGCCTGCAGCGCCAGCAGAAACAGAATGAGTGAGTGAGAGAGGGGAGTGACCCACCTCAAAGGAGCTCTGTCAGGACAGCTACAGATTTTTTTGTGGGCAGAAAAACATGCCAATGCAGGCAGAAGCCCAGTACAAAAGACCAGCCTGCAGAGCTGGCAGAAACGGAATGAGCGAGTGAGAGGGGCAGTGAGGTAGCTCAACGGACCAACGCAATCAACATTCGGCATTGACAAATGCTTGTTTAGTGTTAATCCTTATCTTTCTTTACTGAATTTTCTGATTTTATAAATTTTTTATTGTATACTTCTTTTTTCTGAGTTCTTACTGTCTTTTTCCTTTATTTTGTTTACATTTCTGTGTGTGATTGAGAGGCAGCTTCAGGACTCGGCTGAGTCCAGACCGAGTGGTACTGGAGCAACAGTAAAGCACCCACGCCTTAGCAGGTGTGTTTTTTTTCAAAAGAGACTCCACCCCCCCACCTCAGGAAGTGAGTTCTGCTGCTGCAGAGCAGCAGCAAAAAGAAAAAGATCAACAGCAGCAACAGGAACAGGAACAATAGCAGCAGCAGCCACAAGTCCCCCCCCCCAGCAGGAGCCTGCTGTCTCCTCTTCTGGTGCTCCCCCAGTCCCACAGCACTTTGTGGTGTCGGATTATTTTGATATGCACCCTGCAGATGAGACTTTGGCCATCTGTAAGGTGTGTGTGATGTGTGAGGCATGGTGAAAAAGGGAGCCGTCTTGGGACCGCAAGCCAGAGAACGCACCTCCGTATCCACCACCTCAGTAGGTGGAGGGCCAAGGAGTGTGATGTGGCTGCATCATGTGATGGTGGTGGTGGTGATGGCCCTGGGGGAAATGTGAAGCAGCATGAGATCATCAGAGCTGCTGCAGTGCCAGCGAGTCAGCGATGGCATGCAGGCAAGATGTATACCACAGCAGTGCCCCTTGTGTACCTCAGCAGTGCCGTTATGAGAGTAGCAGTAATGATGACCCCAAGGTACCTGCCACAAATTGCCATCTTGTAGTTTTGTGGGCTGAGGTGAATGATCTGCAGCAAAAATTGAACACCTTCTGGCAGGAAGTGATGGATGGGCATTGTCATATCCAGCCATGAAAGGATCCTCACTCTCCTATCCGAGCTGTGTGGTGGTGAGCATGGCTCCTCTTCTGGCAGTGCTGGTGGGGTGGTCTGTGTTGTATTATTTCAAGAAACATTTTATTTTATATGTAGTTATTCTGTCATCTGTGTTCTTAATTTCTCCACTCTCTAGTCCCCCCATTAAAAATAAAAACACCCCAAAAATATAAAAAGTAAAAAAAAAAGCTTTGTTGTTTTAAGGTCTTTTTTCTCTGTCCTCTTTTTAGTATTGTTTTATTCGTGTGGATGTCCTTTGCTTGTACAGTTCTGTTATTTCTTTAATCCTTTTTTTACACATGATTGACCACATTCCTTCCTTTCGTTTTTGTCACTGGTTCATCACTTGTACTCTCTCCTTCTATCCACAAATGTCAAGTATTTGCCACATTACATAAATTGTTTCCCCATGGTATGTGATGGTGCGTAACTGGCAATTGTGTTGTGTGCAACAACAACCACCGAAAGAAGGGCAAACCATAACACAAACATGAGCTATTCTACTGAGAAGTTAGGCATAAATCTGTTTTAAGCACTTAACATGTTTACTACGTTTGCCAGAAATGCAAAGTTGTGTTCCCAGAGATTAATTGCTTCCCTTCACTGAAATACTGTTGCTGCACAAATCAGAGAAGGTGGTGCAAAGGACATGTGAAGCTTACAAAAAAATCTAAACATATTTATTGTTCTAAGCATTTTTGGGCCTGCCACCCCAACGCCACCACCACCACCAGCACTTTGCCAGAAATATGAAGTTGTGTCCCCAGAAAGGAAACGCATCCTTTCAGTCAATTACTGTTGCCACACGCACCAGAGAAGGTGGGGCAAATCATATATGAAACTTGCAAGACAACCGAAATATTACACAACAATCACTCGGGTTAAATTGCTGTCTGGAGGACAGTGATTTTTTTTTCCTAAATACAGTTGTGCATGCAGTAACACAACAATCACTCAGGTTAAATTGATGTGTGGGGAACAGTGATTTTTTTTCCTAAATACAGTTATGCACGCAGTCACGCAAAAATCACTCGGGGTAAATCGCTGTCTGGAGAAGAGTGATACATGGTTCCTTGAGCACAAAAGTTTTTCAGCACAAAAATATCTACCAAATGAGTGGAGTTTCATTTATAGATACCTTTTAGATGTTTTATAATCAGCAAATAAATGGCAGGAAATGTAATTTTGTTTCCCTTTTTTTGGAGGTATGACCCCTGAGGAGACCGGAGGTCGCTAGGGCCTGCTCTGAAGCCCTCCCTGCCCGCAGAAGCCCCGAACCCGAGACACACCAGAGACCACCCCTCCCTGAGGAGACCGGAGGTCACGAGGGCCTGCTCTGAAGCCCTCCCTGCCTGCAGAAGCCCCAACCCGAGACACACCAGAGACCACCCCTCCCTGAGGAGACCGGAGGTCGCGAGGGCCTGCTCTGAAGCCCTCCCTGCCCGCAGAAGCCCCGAACCCGAGACACACCAGAGACCACCCCTCCCTGAGGAGACCGGAGGTCGCGAGGGCCTGCTCTGAAGCCCTCCCTGCCCACAGAAGCCCCGAACCCGAGACACATCAGAGACCACCCCCTCCCTGAGGAGACCGGAGGTCACGAGGGCCTGCTCTGAAGCCCTCCCTGCCCGCAGAAGCCCCGAACCCGAGACACACCAGAGACCACCCTCCCTGAGGAGACCGGAGGTCGCGAGGGCCTGCTCTGAAGCCCTCCCTGCCCGCAGAAGCCCCGAACCCGAGACACACCAGAGACCACCCCTCCCTGAGGAGACCGGGATATCGCGAGGGCCTGCTCTGAAGCCCCTGCCCGCAGACGCCCAACCCGAGACACACCAGAGACCACCCCTCTCCTGGGGAGACTGGAGGTTGCGAGGGCCTGCTCTGAAGCCCTCCTGCCCGCAGAAGCCCAGACCCGAGACACACCAGAGACCACCCCTCCCTGAGGAGACCAGAGGTCACGAGGGCCTGCTCTGAAGCCCTCCCTGCCCGCAGAAGCCCCGAACCCGAGACACACCAGAGACCACCCCCCTTCCCTGAGGAGACTGGAGGTCGCGAGGGCCTGCTCTGAAGCCCTCCCTTCCCGCAGAAGTCCCAAACCCGAGACACACCAGAGACCACCCCCTTCCCCTGAGGAGACCGGAGGTCGCGAGGGCCTGCTCTGAAGCCCTCCCTGCCCTCAGAAGCCCCGAACCCGAGACACACCAGGTAATTTCTACCTGATCCAGGCTGCTGCCACCATCATTGGCCATCTGGCGCCTTTTCTGAAACGGCCACAAGCCCCTGCTCAGCGCATGAATCCCGCCCAGAGTAGCACCTCGAGTTGCTGCCCAGGCTCAAACGGAGCAGAACTGTTACTTTTGTGCCTGATTTTGAAACTTTTAAAATGAACCAGCTAAAACTATTTGCATTTGCCTGTAACTGTATTTAAAAGCTTAGAGTCACTGCAAACCCAGGACCTGTGTTCTATCTGAAATCCCCCTGTGCAAATCTCACTGGGGACTGTTTGTTAATTTGTAAAGTGCATTTCCAGTTGTAACTGAATTACCCCTGTGAAAAACTCATTTGGGGACTGTTTAACTTCTAAGTGCTTTTTCCTGTGTGCAGAATTTCAGTCTGCCCTGCTAATCACCTTCTTTTTGAATCACAATAGTACCTGATAGCCCACAGCCCATTTGCTCTTCTCCCCACCCACTACCAGCCAGCCCCAACAAGTTAATCTTTTGCCTGTGCTTGATCTTTTTTTTTTTTTTTTTTTTTTTTAACCCACTTCTCCATTAGCTCCTTATATTGTTTTGCCACTAGAGGGAGCCTGATTAAGTTTGAACAATTTGCTCCCAATACCTCACTTGTCACATTTTACTGCTCTCTAGTAGCTGTTTTCACTTGGTGATCACCCCCTCATCACCCCCTCTCCAATTGTCGAAAGCTATCCCGCCATTGTGCACTCCCCAGATCAGCCCTCCTCCTCCTGCTCCTGTCAGGCAATGTCCACCCCAATCCCGGGCTTGGCAGCACTGGTCCTCCCCCTGAAATCTCCTGGGCTGCGCATTGCTTCTATGAACATCTGTAGCCTCCTGAAAAAACTGGACTCTCTACACTGCTGGGTGACGCTTCATAAACCTGATGTTGTTGCCCTGGTTGAAACCTGGCTGTCTCCCTCCACTCCTAACTCTCATGTCTCTCTCCCCGGCTACACTCTCCACCGGTTGGACCGTGTTGGCAGGAGAGGTTGGGGCTGTGTCTTCTATTTGAAGGATTCTCTCATGGGGCTACCACTCCCCCCGCCTGACCTCGACCATAAGGCCCAGGCACTTACTCTAAAGCTGTCCCCTGACCCAGCTAGAGGCCCATTGTTCCTAACCGTAGCCTACATACCCCCCAAGAACCAATCCCAGGCTCTGGCCCACTAATTGACTACCTCACCTCCCTACCCAACTCGTCGGACCAAATCTTGGTGGGCGACTTGAATATAAACTGGCTCTGCCCCTCGTCCTCCTCCCACCGTGAGGCTTTCGATTCAATTGACCTAACTCAACTGGTCACACAGCCTACTAGAAAAAACCCTGGGGGACAAGCACCCTCCTGGATGTGGTCCTCACCAACAGGCCAATCCGCATCCACAACATCCAAATCCTCCCTGACTGCCTCAGTGACCACTCCCCTGTGCTTTTCAACTGGGAAACCCCTCGGCCCTCATCCCCAGTCAAAACCACTTCTCGAAGGTGGCTTAGGCCTGGGAGACTCATAGGCCTTAAGCGCTTCCTTGCCCACACTGATTAGTCCCCTCTGATGAGGGCAACCAACATTGACTTGGCCCTGGCCTTCTTTGTAAGCACTTTCAACTTTGCCTATGATATCTTTGCTCCCATAACTGCTAGGAGGTCCAAAGTGAAACATGCCCCTTGGATCACCCCTGCCC
This sequence comes from Neoceratodus forsteri, assembly GCA_016271365.2. Classification (NCBI taxonomy): domain Eukaryota; kingdom Metazoa; phylum Chordata; order Ceratodontiformes; family Ceratodontidae; genus Neoceratodus; species Neoceratodus forsteri. Next base: position 195,670,070 of record JADMNL010000022.1, on the reverse strand, counting down.
TACTGTGGCAACTTAAGCAATGCGACAATCTTTGGCACCTTGCTGTTGCTACTGGCCATTCAGCTGACAGGCAGTCCTATGCTGCCGCCTGCAACCAGTGCACCTGGGCCATCCGCAAAGCAAAGGCGGAATACTACCAAACCTCTCTTACCTCCTCCTGGGGGAACCCTAGGTGCTTCTGGGACAACATCAAGCAACTGAATGGTCACTCCCAGTCCCCCTCTCCTTCTCTTCTCAACATCAATGGTACCGTCTCCTCTGACCCTGCCCTCATTGCCACCCACCTCAATAACTCCTTTACTGACCTTAGCTCAGTACTTCCTGGTAACTTTTTCAGTCCACCTCCTCCATCTGTACCACCACCCATTGCCCGGCCCTCTTTCCACCTGCGTCGTGTCACCATGCAAGAAGCTAGGCCTTACTTGCTAAAAGCCCTAAAAGGTAACACCATCGATAATGACTCACTTGATCCCTGCCTTTTACGTCAGGGCCTGGATCAGGTCCTCTCACCTATTACGTGCATTTTCAACAAATCACTCTGTCTTGGACAATTCCCCTCTGCCTGGAAGATTGCCACAGTTACCCCTGTCCATAAAGGTGGCGACAGGACTCTTCCGGGTAACTACCGACCCATCTCAATCCTCTCCCCCCTCTCTAAGGTGTTAGAGAAAATTGTGGCGTCCCAAGTCTCTGACTACCTCTGTAGTACAATGTTCTCTGCCCTGAACAACACGGGTTCAGAGCAGGTCACAGTACCAATACAGCACTCCTGGAATTTTCCAACTTCCTCCATGCCTCCTTGGACTCTGGTGCCTGGCTGGTGCTATATTCATTGACCTGTCTAAAGCATTGATACCGTTTGCATCCTCTTTTGCTCTCACCCTGAACCTAATAGGCTTTGTCTCAGGACCTGTTTCCTGGTGCACCAGCTATCTCTCCGCCCGCTCCCAATGTGAAAGTCAATGGTACTCTCTCTGAAACATGCCCCATTCACTCTGGGTGCCGCAGAGCTCAATTCTTGGACCCCTACTATTCTCACTCTTTCTTAACTCCCTACCCAGCAGTTGTACGGGTAAGATGTTTCTATGCTGATGATGCTGTTCTCGTTGCCTCCACAATGACCCCATGCTGCTACAGAACTCCCTCCAACTGGTCTTTGACTCTGCAGCTACCTGGTTCACTGAGCAACCGACTTGTTATCAACCTTAAGAAAACAAAACCATGCTCTTCTCCCACCCCTCAAAATAAGGTACAGCAAGTTTCCTTAGCTGTCCACTCCACACCAATCTCGTCATTGACCAGGTGCAGTTCTATAAATATCTTGGTATAACCTTTGACCCTGCACTTTCATTCCATGGACATATATCTGCCCTAAATTCTGTCGCCAACTCACGGCTAGGCATTCTATACCGGCACAAGAAATGCCTCCCTCCTGATGCCCTCCGCCTGGCTGTCACCTCCTCTGTCATGTCTCTCATTGACTATGGCCTTCCGGTCTATGGCTCAGCAGATCAGACTGCCTTCAACAAGGTTCGCCTCACAGTTAATAAGGCCTGCAGACTTATCACTGGTGCTCCCAGACTCACTCACACATGTGAGCTGTACACCCTGGCTACCCTACTCAACCTGGAAGAGTGACTCATGTATCAGACATGCCAGCTCACCTTTAAAGCCCTGTGTGGCCTATCCCCCATAGGCCTATCCAACTCCATTCGCCGTACTGCACCGACCCTGATCACGTGCAGCTCATCAAGAGCTACCCTAGTTATTCCGAGAGCCAGGACCTCTCAAGGTCAGAGGGCATTCCCCTACCGTGCACCCCACTGGTATAACTCCCTCCTGCCAGTGTCTCAAACTCACTAACCTTAGCTTGCTTTAAGCCCAGGCTCAGAAACTTCCTGCTTAGCTCTCAGAAATGCAACTGCCGCTAGCCTAGCGTAAAAAAAATATATATATATACTCTGTTTGACAATGCTCACTGGAGCTCCCCCCTTCCTTTCCTACTAATTCCTCCTCCCTATCTCCCTCCCTTCTACTCCCACCAGCTCTCCCCGACCATAAGTTTTGCACCTTTTGTTATCTTTTGCTTCGTTGGAGATTGTATTCTATTGTAACAAAATTGTAATTGATCTGTAACTTTTTTGTTTGTAAGTACTGTGTCCCTTGTACTACTGTTCTGATGTCCTCTTTGTGACGAGGTACCTTTGTAAATGAGCCTCTGGCTCAAAGGTTTCTAAACTGATGTTTAACTAAATAAATAAATAAATAAATGGAATCAGTACATGTATGAGGTATGACATAAATAGACATAAATAAATCAGTGTCAGTGGCTCAGTAGGTAGGACACTCACCTCTGAGGCCAGGAGATCAGAGGGCTGTGGGTTCAGTTCCCACATCTTGCACTTGGGTTAATATCCCAGTACTGACACTGTAGTGCAGCATGAGAGGGGTGCTGCACTTCTGAGGTGCCGTCTTTCGGATGCGACGTTAAACCGAGGTGTCATCTGCCTGGATTGGTGGTAGTTCAGGTGGATGTTAAAGATCCCATGGCACTTATCGAAAAGAGTAGGGGAATCGCCCCGGTGTCCTGGCCAAATTTCCCTCATTCACTAAAAATACCACCAACAGCTTACTCTGGTTCAAGGTCAGTTGGCATTCATCTGTATCCCCCTCTACCGGGTTGTGCCTGAAAATAGGCAAGATTTGTCTAGTGCACTTACCCGGTCAACAAAAACTAAATAAATAAAATAATGTTACCTCACTACTGTAAATACTGTTAACATTTTTTGTTCTCATGCCCTCCTTCAATAACTATACTGCAACTTGCTTTTCAAATAGCTCCCACTTCCTGCCTTCTGAACAAGGGATGCAAAACTGTTATACACAGAATGTTTCCCACTTCTGTTTTCCCCTGCTCTGTTAATGTTGCCTCGCCATGACAGTGTGAGCCACAGATTCCTGTATTCTCACTTTATGTTTTCAGGCAATGTGATCTAGGGCATGCTGCATTTCTCACACAGCCACCTACCGACGCTTCCTTTCCTTGCTTGTATTTAGTCAGTGCACATGAAAACTACCTTCACCATACTACCCAAAGTGACATCTTGCTGTGCTGCCATTTCCCTTTTTTTTGGTTTCATTTTGTGTCCTTTCAGATGTGTGCCATTTAAGATGGAGTGTAACCTCTGTTTCCAGGCAAAGAAGCCAGGGGCCTGATGCTTCTCAGAGCAGCCACCTGCTGACTCTCCCATGTTCTTAGCATGTGCTTCCATGGCAGCATAGGTGCCTTCTGCACATGATCAGAACTTCTCAGGTGGTTGTTGACACTCACCTGCTCCTTGTACCTCTTAACCAACCTCACAAACTACTTGGGGTGTGCAGTAATTTAAAATTACTGCACCCCTTGTTTTGCTTACTTACAATGTACAGTGTGATCATATGGGAAGTTTATATTGCACTTCTCAGGTGGTTGAAGGTACTCAGCTGTGCCTCATGCCTCACAGCCCTCCTGGGGCATGCAGAAATCCAGCCTTGCTGCACACCCTGTTGTGTGGTATTGATCACTTAAAATTTATAATCTTATCCAAATTATATACCACACTTTCCAGGTGTCTGAAGGCACCTAGCTGCATCTCATGGCTTACAACCCACCTGGCGCATGCCACAAATCAGCACTGCCAGACACCCTGCTATCTGTTATTGCTTACTTACAATTTACAATGTGATCCTTTGGGAATGTTATATCACACTTCCCAGGTGGCTGAAGGCATTCAGCTGTGCCTCATGCCTCACAACCCACCTTTGGTGAGTGGTAATTTAGCATTGCTGTACACCCTGTTAAGTGTTAGTCCTTACTTACAATTTACAATGTGATCCTATGGGAATTTTTTACCACACTTCCCAGATGGTATGCACGTGTGCATGTGTAGCCATGGCTGCAGATGTGCTGGACAATGATGATGGATGCCTCTTGTGTCATTTGGAAAGAACTGTATGTTGTTTGTCTTACCTGATGATGGATGTCTGTGGTTGCTTGTGTTGCCTTGCCAACGTTGGCTTCTTGGTAATGGAGAGTTAAGATTGAAAACCCTAACATTGCATTGCCATACTTCTACTGCTTTCATAGCAACACAAGCTGATGCATTACTGAGTTTTTTTTGCAAACAATGTACTGTATAAGGGATATGCTACCCCCTACTGGAAACATTGTTGATATTTTTTGTTTGAGTGCCAATTGACCCGATGACATCACAAGTGGCAAAGCCACAAGTGATGTCATCAGGTCAATCAGCACGAGAACAAAAACTAGCAGCATTATTTCCAGTAGGGAGGTATCATATTCCATTTATGCCATAACTCCACAAAGGAAAAAAAAAACAATTTCTGCCATTTTTTGCTGCTTATAAAATGTCTAAAAGGTATCTATAAATGAAGCACCACTCATGTGGTAGATAATTTTGTGCTGAACAACTTTTGTGCTCAAAATACCAGGCTATCATTTTTTGTTTTAAGGCTAATGGTATTTGCATTTGTTTGTTGCAAAAGTGAAAAAAAATTATTTTCAGCAGTATTTTGCCAATTATAAAAAAACAAAAACGTAAAGGTATATATAAATGAAACACAACTCATTTTGTAAATGTTTTTTGCGCTGAAGAAATGTTATGGTCACAGTTCCTTGCTATCATGTTTTTGTTTTAAACTTATTTGAATTTGTTTGTTGAAAAAGTGAATAAACAAATTGATTTTTCTGCTGCTTCTTTTTTGTTAATTTAAAAAAACACTAAAATGTATTTGTAAATGAAACACCACTGATTTTGTAGATATTTTTTACTGAACAACCTTCATGCTCACAGTACCATGCTATTGTTTTTCATTTTGAAGTAATTCGCATTTGAATATGGTTAGCAGAGCTTCTGCACGATTGGCATCTCTCCCTTCACTGGTATAATCAAGACAGTCATTCTAGGATTCTTACAGCAGGATTTTTGAATCAGGAGAGGTTGTGTTAACAATTTTCAAATGCTATGAAACTGCATTGATCCTACTTTAATAAATGCAGTATAAATGTAAACAACAGCGTCTCCTTTACAAGCCTATGGAGTCATTTCAAAAACAGAATCTATAAAAAGGTGGTTTAGATGTCTTGAGTGATGAAGCCAAGATGTTGACATAGTTAAAGATATGCCCTTAGTCTAGCACATGCTATCAAAAACAGGAATTTCTGGTGAGGGACTTTTCTGCATCTGTAATACAGATTCTTTCCAAAGATCCTTTTTGCACAATTAGAAAGAAATGTATATTGTATATGCCTTGCTTGGTACATAGAGGCAGAGAAATTGTATAAGAAAGTGCATATTAGAAACAACAGTTGATCCTATACTCTCTGTAAGCTTTGGCTGTGTGCAACATTTTGTATCACACTGCTTATATATAGAACAAAGTTGTTAAGCTTTCAACTGTGACTAGAAACTTGGATCTAGCTTGGTCACATGTTAAGTCTCAGCTAACCTGACCGAAGCTCTGTGGTTAGGCTACACCCAACATCCGCAATTCAAGAGTTCTTTTAACCACAAGAAGAAAAACAGTTTTATGCTACAAACTTGAATACTTGGATAGACAAACTTGTATTATTTCAAATGGGAATTCATGCTTATTTGATGATTATATTGCAAACATATGCAGTGCAATACTCATTCCAATGTTTCTTTTAAACCTGTCTAACTGAGTGAACAAATGTGACCTGAAGAATAACTAACTCCATAAACCTTCTGTGTGTACTGAAAAGATACCTGTGAGGTTGATGGAACATTGCCACCATCAAGGGTCAAGTGAATTATGTTTGTTTAATTCTATGATTATGTCGCTACCAGCTACCCTCTTCCCTTTACCAATAACGTATAGGCATGAGCAACCAATCAAAAATTTATTTGTGGTCATTAACTTTTATAACTTTAAAAGCATATACCAAAATTGGTAATAACCTTAATCTCTTTTTTGATCGGCATAAGACCTAGTGTCTATTCAGGATATTATGTAATTTAAGGTATTTCAGATGAGGTGCTATGTCAGCCCCTCAGAGAACTAAAAAGAAAACTGATGATTAGAAACTTGCCTATATAACAGGTCTCCATAGGAAGAGTGAGTTGGCCAGCACCTTAGATCCTGTTGTCAGACTTCTTTCAAATTTCTATGTGCTTTTAGAAATAGTAAATAAAACCTTATCTTTGAGAACTTTGATTGTCTCTAGCTCAGTTCATTTTGAAACTGTGCATGACCAAACAATTTTACTGTGTTTAAAATCTAACAATGTATTCACAAATCCCGCTGTTGGGCCAGGCAACTATGAGGGGCCTGTGAGATCATAAATCCTGCTATGGGCCCAAGGAAGTAAAAGGGGCCCTGTGACTTCAAAAATCCTACTATAGGCCCAAGCAAGTGTGAGGGGGGCCTATGTATTCACAAATCCTGCCACAGGCCCAAGCAAGAGTAATGTGCCCATGCATTCACAAATCCTGCAATAGGCACAAGCAAGTTTGAGGGGACCTGTGCATTCAAGTTCAGGTCTGTTTTCAGGAAAACACCATTGATGATGCTCATTTGCAAGGAGGTCACAAATTCTGATATCGTCTTGAGCAAGTGCAAGGAGTCCCATGCATTCAAAAATCCTCCAATATGCCCAAACAAGTGAAAGGGGCCCTGTGTAGTCACAAATCCTGCGATGGGCCCAAGAAAGTGTGAAAGGCCCCATGCATTCACAAATCTTGCTACATGCCCAAGCAAGTGTGAGGGATCCTGTGTATTTACAAATCCTGCTGTAGACTGAAGCAGGTGTGAGGAGCCTTGTGTATTCACAAATCCTGCTGTAGGCTGAAGCAGGTGTGAGAAGCCTTGTGTATTCACAAATCCTGCTGTAGACTGAAGCTGGTGTGCAAGGCCCCATGCTTTCACAAATCCTTCTATAGGTAATAGCAAGTGCATTCATAAATCTGGTTATAGGCTCAAGCTAGTGCAAGTGGTGCTATGCAAACACAACTCCTACTATAGGACTGAGCAAGTCTGAGGGGCCCGGTGCATTCACAGATCCTGCTATAATCCCATGCAAGTGTGTATGGCCCTGTGCATTCAAAAATCCAGCTATAGGATCAAGCCAGTGTGAGGGGTGCAATGCATTCATAAATCCTGCTGAAGGACAGAGCAAGTCTGAGGGCCCTGTGCATTGATAAATCCTACTATAGGCCTGCACAAGTATGAGGGTCCCCATGCATTTACAAATCATGCTAGAGGAGCAAGCAAGTGTGAGGAGCTCTGTGTATTCACAAATCTTGCTATAGGCACAAGCAAGTGGGGGGGGGCTTGGATTCAGAAATCCTGCTATAGGACTGAGCAAGTCTGAGGGGTGCCATGCATTTACAAATCCTGATATAGAACTGAGCAAGGCAGGGGAACCTCATTCATTCACAAATCCTGCTATAAGCCAAAACAAGTGTGAGGGGTCCCGTGCTTTCAGAAATCCTGATACACATCTGAGAAAATGTAGGGTGCATTCACAAATCCTGATACAGACTCGAGCAAGTGTAAGGAGCCCTGTGCACTCAAAAATCCAGCTAATGGCCCAAGCAAGTGTGAAGGGCACAAATCCTGTTATAAGCCAGAACAATTGTGAGGTGCCCTGCCCATTCACAAGTCAAGCTATAGGCTCGGTCAAATGTGAGGGACCCTGTGCACCCACAAATTTTGTGATAAACCCGAGCAAGTGTGAGGGGCCATTTGCATTCACAAATCCTGCTACAGACCCAAGCAAGTGCGAAGGACTGCCATGAATTCACAAATACTACTATACACCCTAGCAAGTGTAAGGTTCCCATAAGTGGCGTAGATTGCGGGGCAGGGGGCAGACATGAGAAATGAGACCGGGACAGCGGGACTTTTAATGAGCCATTTTCTGCCTTTTTTCTTCCTCTTGCCTGGACTGGTGTCTGGACCTGGCTGCTCGAGGGGGATCCGTACTGATTCCCGACAGTCAAACTCCCGTCATTTAAATTCCCGACACCGATCTCCCGATTGCATTACTTTCCCGCAATATGCAATCCTAAATCTTTACTCACCCATCATAATGAATTCACGACTAATACTGTCCCAAAATCCATTTTATTGTTACTGTTTACTTTTTTAACAAGTCTTATTAAAAGCAGTTTAGAGTAGTGCCACAGCGCCACCTATCTTACTGCTTCCAGCTACTACAGTAAGTGAATAATGTGTTTGCAATGCACCCCCCAATGGGGGCTTACCTTAATTGCCCATTTGCTCCTGTTCTACCTTCTGTTTGCTTCCTGTGTTCCCCCAGTTGTCCACTGATCTTGCACTGCCACGGCCCAGGTTCTAGTTTTCCCCAAAGTGGTGATTTAAGTCTCCCCATGGCCCCTTCATGTCTTCAAGTCTTGGTGGGGGTCTTGCACCGCCACAGCCCAGGTTCTAATTTGCCCCAAAGTGATGATTTAAGTCTCCCCCGGCCCCTTCATGTCTTCAAGTGTCGGTGGGGGCCCGGGGAGTTAAAATGTGAGCCGCCACCTTCTTTGGCTCTCAGGAGCTGGCTAGCAAGCTCATGCATGTGCGAGGGTGCGCTCAGTTACAGACCACATTTGCGGTCAAGCAGATGGTGTTCCATTGGTCCCTGTCCCCGTAGAGCACAGGGTGGGGGCCAGTGACCTAGGCAGTACCAGAGAAAAGCCTCTGTCTATTTAAATAAAAAGCGTCGTTCACGCTGTGGGATCCTGTCCTGGCTCCATGAATATTACAGACAATCGAGTACTGTACAGGAATTTTATTTTAAAGATTTCGATAAAATATGATGCAGTCTTGAATCAGCATTAAAGTTAAACATGATGGGATTGTTCAATTCAGGATTCAGTACTAGTCGGGAGATCCGTGAACAGGGGAGCGGGGTCAGGACAGCGTGAGTTGGGAAAGCAACAGTCGGCAGATCGTACCTAACCCACTCGGGGACAGGGCTGGCTCCTCAGTCTCTCTCTCCCATCCATTAAAAAAAAAATGTAACTTTTGCTGGTCTTAGTTGGTGCCCCCTTCCTGGACTGCCCTTAGCACTCACATTGAAGTCAGCCCTTAGGGTGAGCTGAGCCTGTGCTGCTGCTTGCTGTGTTTCTGCGATGCAGAAGTCCAACTCCAACCTGACATGTAATGGCCCCATTTTCAGTTAGTTTTGGTGTCGGGTAGGACTTCTGTTGTGTGACACTCTCACGCTGCTGCGCCTGTACGATACCAGCACAAATTGATCCTGTTGAATGTTCTGCCGCTCAATGGTTACCGGAGCGCTCTATTTGATGCCTCCATTAGCCCACTTAAGTTGCGACTTTCATACCAGCAGCCGCATGATTTCTTTTTCTTCTTGGTGAGTGCTGAACTTTACTGATGAAACCTGTCCAACCCCCCCAGCACTTCTCTTCCCTCATCAGCGCGGGTGCTGAGATGAGAGTCAAGAGCAGCAGTAGCCCAGACCAGTAGCCTATCAGCCAGCCCACTACTGCTGACTGTGCAGCACAGAGTCCAGTCAGTCCAACAGCTCCTGGAGTCAGTCTGAGACAGCTAACAACAACACAAGGAGGACAGAGAGAAGCTGCCTGTCTGCAGAATGAAGTTGAATGAACAACCAACAGAGAGAGACAGGGTCCTGACTGAGTCTGCTTGTGCCTTGATGTAAGTGCCTGGGTTTATTGTGTATGACTCCATATACTGTGGGGAGGGGACTCAAAGGAGAGAAGAGCATACACAGCATGCTGCCACTGTGGGTGAGCAATCCATGGGAGACCAGTTTGGGAGGTGGTGGTGGATACTTGCTGGAAATGGACAGGATGGATGTCCCTGCTTCACCTGGTTTGTGGATAGGGAATGGCTGTGGTTTTCGTGGCTTGGGGAATAGCCCTGCTTTGTTTGGCTTGAGACCCATCACCATCCATGCACTGCAGCTGTTGTGTTGCCAAGCTGAACTTGCAAGTTGGCCACCTCAGTTCAAGTCCGGACAGAGACTAGGAGGGGGATTTCTCCTAGTCCTCCATGCTCCAGTCATCCTTGGTCACCTCTGGTAGTGGATAATTTCCCCGACTGCTCCAGTGCTCACCAAGATGCCTGCTAGGCCGCCAGTCCTGAGGCTCACCCAGAACAATGAACACCCGCTGCCAGGCCCAAGGAAGAGACCAGATTCAGGAGGAGATGAGGAACAAGAGCATGGTGAGGTGCACCACAACTCTAGCCCAGCTGCTTCAACCCAGCCTGGTACTGATTTGGTAAGGAAAGGCTGAGGGTATATGGGCAGGTGTTCTTAACTGTGTAACTGTCTGCATTGCAAAAGTAAACTAAAGAGTCTATTTCCTTTGATTTTTTTATTTTTATTTTTTTTGCATAATAGCAGCAGAATCCTCCATGCTCACTGCTAACCAGACAGTATAGTTAGGTGGTGGCTGGCACTGTGTGTCATGGGAGAGAAGGGGCTGCCCACCCGCCTAATTATATTAAGACTTGGCTCAGTGGCATGTCATGGGAGCAGTGGACAACCAGTAGCAAAGGGGTAAGTAGGTCAGGACTAGAAAACACAGCAGGGAGAATTGGAGGAAGAATAAAGAGGAGCAGGAGAAGAAGGAGACCATGAGAAAGGCTAATTGGAGGGGCAGCAGGTATGGACTAGGACATCAGTGATTACAGAAAAGATGTATTTTAAAAATGAGAAGAAGTACAGGGATGGAGTGAGGATAGGGGGAATAAAATTTCAGAATGAAGGGTGTTGAATAGAGAAAGCTGGCAAGCTACTTGACATGCCAAGGAGGTGGGTCATAACACACAGATTCAAAAGCTGTGGAAAGCAGCAGAATGGAAAGAACAGGATGGGAGGGAGGGAGGGAGAGAGCAAGGAGTGAGCTAACGTCATATGTGGAGAGAGAAGGGGGTACAGTGTGAGAGGTGCCTGTCAGGGACACAGTGTGTCTTGAGGCTGAGCCAAGGGACAGATAGGTCAGCAGAACACCCAGACAGCACTTTATTACTGTGACCACACCTTGTGATAAAATGTGTAAAAAAAGAAGTTTAACAAATTCCCACATTCTCTCACAAGGAAGGACACAGTAATACAGTCCTCTCTGACAATGTGTGAGCAACACTGTAAATCACTAACCAAGCTACAGGATCACCACTACTGGAAATTTCAACCCCATGGGTAGAGTTACCTCCTCCCAATAGCTATGCAGCCTCCAATGTTGGAAATAATTAATGGTTTTAAATATTAACAGGAAAGTAAATGAAACTGGGTTGCATTGCACTGAATAAATATTGTGTACTTGTGAGAGATTTGCATTTATTTAAGTTCACGTGTCTGTTTATTTGATAATCTCTGGGCAAAGTGTTTGCGAGGTTTCATCATGTTCCATTTGGTTGTATTGTACCTTAAAAGACATTATGAACAAACCTTGTCTTGCTACCTCTTTTGAGGGACCAATACTTGAGGTGTGGAATACTAGCTGTACTGCCTCACACTTGGGGGGGAGGGTACATTATTCTCTGTTGTTTGTATTGTTTGAATAGGTCTGCATGGCATGGACTCTGGGTTGTGGCAGTTGCTATACTATACTAGTATTATCTGTATAACACAATAATGATAAATATATAGTCACAATAAAGGCCAGAGGTCAATGCTAGCATTTACTTGGAGTGGCCTCTGATCTTCATTATGAATACTGTATGTTTTATTTATATTGTAAGAGTTGTTTTTTAGTCAAGTGGCTGTGGTCAATGGTCAGGGACTGTTTGATTGCTGCTACATAGGGCTGTCTTTTACCCTGGCTAGCCAGCAGCCATAATTTAACTTGGGACACTGATAGAAAAAAGAAATGATAAATAGTGGTAGCATATTTTATCTCCAGAGTGGTCACTTCCCTTATGTATTTTTTTAACAGTATTAGTAAACCCTATGTGCAATATATTTCCTAATGTAAACATGTTATGGCTGAATTTTCTGTATAAATAGGTTTGCTGTTTCTGCTCCTGGATACTGATCAAGAAGTTGCTTTAAAATTGAAATTTTTTTTCAAAGAAAACAAAAGGCTAGTTATTTTGATAGGGATAGCGGTTGTTTTGTAACAAGTCAAACAAGGCTTTAAAAGCAGCCAAACAGTGCCAAAATAACCCTTAAAATGCACCAGAATGCATCAAAAAACTGATAGCTTCTGGGGGCCTAGGTGGCCACCAGACCCCCGGCCTATTGATTTTGGGTCTATGAAGAAAAGCAGGACTGTTATCAGTCTTTGCCCCCGTAAAAAAAGCTAACTACGCCCCTGGTTCCCATGCATTCATAAAACCTGCTATGGGCCCAAACAAGTGTTAATTAATGGCCCTGTGAATTCACAAATCCTGCTGCATGCTCAAGCACATGTGAGAGGTGCCATGTATTCAGAAATCCTGTTATTGACTCAAGCAAGAGTGAGAGGCTAAGTGCATTCAAAAATCCTGATGTAGGACCAAGCAAGATGGGGGAAGGATGTACCTTCATGAATCATGCTGTAGGCCCAGACATACGTGAGGAGCCCATGCATTCACAAATACTGCTATAGACATGAGAAAATGAGAGGGGGCCCCATTGAAGCCAAATATCCGGCAACAGGTCCAGGCAAGTGTGATGCACTGTGCATTATGAAAGCCTGTTATAGGCCCAAGCAAGTGTGATGGGCCCCATGCATTTCCAAATCCTTTGACAGGCCAAGCAAGTGTGAGGGGCACTGTGAATTCACAAATCCTGACTAAGGCTTGAGAAAGTGTGAGGAGCTCCTTGGATTCACAAATCCTGCTACAGGCCCAAGCATGTACAAAGGGTCTTCTGCATTCAAAAATCCTGCTACAGACTGCAGCAAGCCTAAGGGACTCCATGCATTCACGAATTCTGCTATAGGTCTGAGCAATTGTAGGCCCAACCAAGTGTAAGGTGAACTGTGTAGTCACAAATCCTGCTATGGGCAAAAGCAAGTGTGAAGGCCCCATGGATTACAAATCCTGCTATACACCTTAACAAGTGTGAGAGGCCCTGTGAATTCACAAATCCTGCTATAGGCCTGAGCAGGTGTGAGGGGCCCCATGCAATCACAAATTATGCTATACGACTGAGCAAGTGTGGTGGCCCTGTGCATTCTCAAATCCTGGTTGAGGCACGAACAAGTGTTATAGTCCCTATGTATTCAGAAATCCTGCTATAGGTATGAGCAAGTGTGAGAGGCCCACTGCATTCACAAATCCTGCTATATGTGTGAACAAGTGTGAGAAGCCCAGTGCATTCACAAATCCTGCTATATGGCTGTGCAAGTATGAGAGGTCCGGTGTATTCACATATCTTACTATAGGCCTGAGCAAGTGTGATGGCTCCATGTATTCACAAATCATCTGACAGACCTGAGCAGGTGTGAAATGCCCTGTGCATTCAGAAATCCTGTTAAAAGCCGAGCTAGTGTGAGGACTGTCATGCATTCACAAATCCTGGTCTAGGTCCAAACAAGTGTGAGGGTCCCCCTGCATTTAGAAATTCAGCTACAGGCCCAAACATGTGTGAGGGTTCACATGCATTCGCAAATCCTGCTATAAGACCAAGCAAGTGTGAGGGCCCTGTGCATTCACAGATATCCCAATAGGCCTATGCAAGTGTGAGGGGTCCCTTGCATTCACAAATAATTCAATAGGCCCTAGCAAGTGCGAGGAATGCATGCATCACAGATCCTGCTATAGGCCTGAGCAAGTGTTATGGCCCTGTGCATTCTCATATCCTGCTATATGCGTAATGAAGTGTGAGGGCCCTGTGCATTCACAAACCCTGCCAAAGGCCCTAGCATGCACGAGGGGCCCTGTGTATTCACAAAGAATGCTATGGGCCTGAGCAAGAGTTAAGGTACATGTGCATTCACAAATACTGCTATAGGCCTCAGTCCTTTCAGATTGCCACCAGAGTGGTTCTACATCGGGGGTCAGAGGGTTTGTTTCTTCCAGCCCTTCCCCTGCCACTCTGTTAATTATACTGTACCTTATGTTTTAGAACTTTAGTTATTTACAGACTTGCATTTAAAATTTGGGCTGTAAGAAACTGCTGGAGTTGGTGAAGGACATCAGGGGTCTGAGGGCAGGTAATTAATTTCATTTGCTGCCTTCCCTCTGCAATGAATTTATAACTTTAAACCTTTTTTAAGTTATCTTTACAGGATACCCGCTTCTGTAATTAATGACTGTCTCTGCTTCATGTTGAAAATGGAGCTTACATTTTTAGGATTTTAGACATTCCTGGGATTGCATTTAAAATCAGGGCTATAAGATTGGACTGCCTTTAACAGTGAGCCACAAGGTTAAAAATGGGACTTACATTTCTCCAGTTCAGACCGGAGGTGTTTAATTGCCTTGGAGCCAATCACCAGGGTGCAGATTCAAAGGTTCTTATTTTTAAACATCCACTCAGCTCCTTAGACCTGATGGGCTACAAGCAGCCCTTTCAGATTGCTGCCGGAGAAGTTCTACATCAGAGGTCAGAGGGTTTGTTTCTTCCAGCCCTCCCCATGCTACTCTATTAGTTACACTGTACCTTACTTTTCAGAACTACTGTCATTTATGGGCTTGCATTTAAAATCAGGGCTATAATATCAAACTGCCTTTAACTGAGTCCCTCAAGTTTAAAAACGGAGGTTACACTTTCAGGACTTGACATTTCTGGGACTGCATTTTAAATCTGTGCTGTAAGATGATGCTGGAGTAGGTGAAGGACATCGGAGGTCTGAGGACAGGTAATTTATTTCATTTCCTGCCTTCCCTGCAATTAATTTTTAACTTTAAACCTCTTTTTAAGTTATCCTTACAGGAGACTCACTCCTGTAATTAACGGCTATCTTTGCTCTATGCTGAAATTTTGTCCGCCCCACCTATCCCCACTTCCACACCCTGTTAAATCCCCAGAGTCTATGACATCATTCGTACAGTTCAAGGGCAGTCATTTCATATGGCCAGCAAGGTAGAAGGTGGAGTTCAGGGTAGAATAAGTCCTCACTCTGCACAAATTGGCATTGTTATTTAATTAAGCAATTATGGCAGTAATTTCTAGTTGCTCATTGTCTTGAAACATGACTCCCCTCAATCTGCAAAACTGAGCTTTTTATATAGCTGATGGGAAGTAACAAGTCAACATGGAAGTCTAATGGTTAGCTGGTTATGTAGTCTCACAACTGGGATCCCTAGATGTGGTGGTTAAGCTTATTGTTCTTTTACTCTTTGCATCACTGCTGTAGGTGTCCTATACTTATGTAACCCCTCACCCCTGCCTTTCTAGCAAAACGACAGGTGCCATGCTGTTGAAGCTGACAGCAGTACCTGGTGGGGACCTGGGTTCGGGGAGGATGAGGTTACTCGGCACAGGTGACCTAGGTCTGGCTACTCTGAACAGGGGCACCCAAGTAAATCCGAACACAGGAAGCAATAACTGTAATGTCCAGAACCAGGAATGGGATTCTTCAGTGTGGCTTTTATTCACATCCAAGCTAAACAAACAAAGCATAGACGGACCCCCATGGGGCTACATTTCCTGGTAATGTAGATTAGAGACAACAGAACACTTTATCACTATCTCCAGCCCTCAGGCTCTAAACCCACCAGGCACACAGCCCGGACTTGCACGCAGCTTTGGGTACACAGCCCGACTTGTACACACTTGGGTTTTTCCCCACTGGCCCGGCTCCCCCACCGGCCACTTGATCTGCGGTCCATTGGAAGAATGAACCAATTATCCTGTCATGGCTCCCCAAACCACACTAGAGTCTTCGACTCCTAGAGAGAATTTGCCTTATAATCCCACATCTGGGTACTTCCCCCATCACTGGCCAAGTGCCTGAGGCAAAGTAGAAAACCACAGAAGAAATCCGTAGAGGTGGACCTGGTCACTAAAGATGGGGGGCCACCCACCTCCAGCTCCCACAGCCCATACCCGGCCATTTCTCTGGGAAACTGAACAATTCCTTTACTGAACTTTCAAATGTAGATTATGGGTAGACGTCTGTCACATCTCCTCTACATAACATTTGCATCCCAACAAGATCTGGACTTGACCCTACTCTTAATTTGCTTAGCTCATTACTCTAGGCTTCTCAATATTTAGTAGTTCAATCCCCACATTGTCACACAAGTCCCAGGGTGAAAAACATAGGCCCTTTTAGACAGAGCAGACACTCACCCTCACGTTGCAGGTGCCCCACAGGTGACTCACAAATCTTCTTGTTCTCCCAAATAAACACTGGAACACATAGGCAGCTTTTCCTCCACAAGCAGAACTAGAGGGTTGCCCCAGGAATCTGCAGGTAAACCTTTCTTGCCCCCCCCAAAGGGAGGGGGCACTGAGACCCGAAAACAGTGGTCTCCATCTCCACCACTTCAGTTATCTTCTGTGTCTCTCTTTAAGGTGGAGACACACACCCATCTACTTAAAAATAGCCCTCTGTCAGGGCTGAGGCTCCTATAGCCTTCACTGAGCTGCTTTACCAGCAAGCTCCCAAATTCTCACTCCACTCGCTTAAGACTGACTTCAAAACTCCCAACGTTCTAGCTAACTCCCTCTGCTGCAGATTCCAATGTGGCTCATGCAGCTGCGATAGTTCTATTGGTGATGTCATCCCTCAGTCTCAGCTGAGACTGAGAACAGAGTGAGACAGTGTGAAACCCATTTAACTGGAGTTTTACAAGCTGCCTTCCCTGCCTACTAGTAGGTCTTACTGGGATTCAAGTAACCCT
Source organism: Neoceratodus forsteri (assembly GCA_016271365.2). NCBI lineage: Eukaryota > Metazoa > Chordata > Ceratodontiformes > Ceratodontidae > Neoceratodus > Neoceratodus forsteri. The sequence goes on along the minus strand of JADMNL010000022.1, from coordinate 195,653,270 downwards.
GGGGTAACAAGGGGGTTACACTTATAGTATGTTTCTAGGCATTATACCAATTCGATTGACTCTAATGTTACGGTCATTAGCAAGCAGAAGTCTATACTGTGCTGTTCAGTGTATTTTATTCTTATCTTATGTAACCCCTAGATGGCGCTGCTTCAAGGGCTACTACCCCTGCCTACATGACTAGGCACAGGTTGGGGGGCCTGAGCTCAGTGAACGGTTGCCTGCACCCGGAGGGTTGGTTTGGGGTAGAATAGCTGTGGGTATAGCCCTCCAGGACACTATAACCCCCCCAACCCCTCTAGTGGGTTAACCAGGTGAGCAGATACATGATCGCATATGACATATGAACACAGTGTTGAACCCACACTTGGTACACTTACCTCCAGGGCTGGATCAGCTGCAAAGGCCCTGGAGACCATCTGTAAAACAAGATCTGCAATATAACAGTTCAATGGCAATACAGTATCCCTTCCACAAAGGTAAACACTAGCCAAGTCGAATGCAGATAGAATAAAATCTGATTTATTCAGGGGGGCATGAACATGGGTGGGGCAGCAATCTGGCAGTTGATTTTCAATCTGATTTATTCAGGCCAAGCATGCACTAAGAGTCCCTCTGGCACAGTCACAGACTCTGGGTACCCAGTTGTTGCTCAGGCTAGCTGGCAGCATTGCCTGGGGTAGGCTGGTGTTGCAGCTGTTGTTGGGGCCCTTAGGAAAAAAAAACAATCAACATGCAGTTTAACCTGCACTTTGTATTCCAGAGTTGGAAGGCTCAGTTTGTGATCACAAACCCAAACAATTAAATCAGATGACACACACAATGATTGAAGCTTTTTTGCAGGGAGCTACCCTGTTGGTTATTCACACTACCAAGACAAGGGGTCAGGACCAATGAGATGAAGACCTCTGGATGTTGTTCTAGCTTGCCAGGGGAAGCAGGGCCCACATAATGCACCGTGGTGGTTGATGCCTGTTCGATGGTGTTGAGCAGGGAGCAGAATCCCCAAGTGGGTCTTTCGTCAGAAAAGTCTCTGTGGAGGGAGCGGCAGTCTAGGCCGAGATGGCAGTGCCCAGACCAGAGAAGACAGTTTGGATTAAGTCCATATGAGTGCTGGAGAAGCTTCCAGCTAGCATAACCCATTTGATGGTAGGGAACCAAATCGTGACCTACACAACACATTCAGCACACTTATAAGTAATGTAACAGATCACCAGATTTCAGATGAAGTCCAGTTGCAAATAAGCAGGATTTTTGTGCAGACCTTCATTCTGAGGCTCTCTCTGGTACCTGACAGGCTGATCACTTCTGGAGCAAGTCTTTGGTCCATACTCAGGCAAAATTCACTCACTTTCACTTCTGGATTCAGTTCTCAGTAAAGAGAGTTGGATGCAGTCCAATTTTATTTGCATAAATTTCTTCACACTGAAAGGCCAGACACAGCCTTCACGACGAATATCTTCGCTATCATGCAGGAGCAGCTGCTCGAATGGCTCGAGCTGTTCATTCTCCAAACTCCACCTCTTGACTGACAAACTGCTGCAGGTAGCTCTGGGATTTCCCAGTGATCCAAAAAGTTTGGTTGGTGGATCCATCTGTCTGTCACAGAAAGGTATCCCCCTCCAGGTCCATTTAGGCACCAAACACTGAAAACTACAATTCCTACAGAAATTCAATCCCACAAGACCTCTGGGGACAGTCTTTATTTTAGCATCCCCGAGGTACCAATTGGTCCAAACTGGCAGTCCAGAACCAAAATGGTGGCTCTAAGCAAAACAATCCATTCTTCAAAAGAAGACAGGCTAGACAAACTCATTATTATTATTATTATTAAAGCAAATAATCAGCAAACAATCACAGATCCTACAAGGGCTCCTTCTGCACATATAGCAATAGCAGAATGGAGCAACAGTACTAAACCCTGGGTGGGACTTGAACCTGAAACCACTCTGTCTCAACCCAGATTAATTATAGCCTCTGAAAATAGATAGCTCTTAAAGAGACAGTCACGGAGGCCAGTTAGGGCAGTCACATGCAGGCAATCAAAACTACTACAGACAAAGGACACCATCCTGACAGTGGGCATTTGGCAAGCACAGGAAGACATTTTAGGAACCCCCATTTATAGGGGGGTTACACCCTTCTCTGCCTGGAAAGAACTTGGTGTCCGCATCAAGTCTATATTTACTATGACATTATATAAATATATCACAATACACTAGACATACATGTTCTATTGGTGTACCAGACAAAATAAAGTTACTAAGGCTAGGTTCTTTGTCAAAACAAAGTTGATACATCAGTAAAAGTAACCACTATAATATTACTATCCTTATTCATGATATATCTATCCTCCGTAATAACAGTATTTATGCATTTATAATATATATATATATATATATATATATATATATATATATATATATATAAATGATTTCACTATGATTCAAACAGATAATCACATTATTCTAACCATTCAGGTTTGTACTGTTTCCTGTACTCTAAATAATATCGATGGCAGCCCATCCCTATCAGCTACAGTGAGGCTAGACAGGGCAGGGACACCAAGTTTTGAAGTGTGGACAATCAGCTTAGATGTAGCAGAGAAACTCAATTTGGGAAGTGAGCTTTTCAAAATATAAATGACTTTATGGGCAACATGAAAGGGGAGGTCCACAGGCCTCCAAGGGAGTCATAACTGAGATGTATCACTGGTTTAGTAACTCTTCCAGACTTTCTAGGAGGAACAGGCACAGGCTGTGGTATTTCAAAACTTGCATTGGATTCTGCAACTATAGGGAGGGGTACCTCTGCACTGGTTAAGGGGTTCCAGCTCTGTTGACTCTGTTTCCACAATATCATTTTCATTAGCAGATTCTGTAAAAGGCCTATTGTAGTTTTGTCATCCAGAGAAAACTCTATAGCATCTGAGCATCTGACTCTTGTAAGTCTTGACTGACAGTTTCAACATCACTGACTTCACCATTGCCATCTGTCACAGCAGTATCAGGTTCACACAGTTCAACAGGTTCTGGTAATTCACCAGGGATACTAACAGTAGTAGGTTCTTTCTCTGGTAAATCGAACAGTTCAACCAGACGCAAGGACTCAGCTACTTCAGAACTTACACTTTGCACCTCACTTTCAGGGGGCACAGGCTTTGAGGAGGAAACTGGAGAGTTAGGCAGTCCTGAAGGCCCAGCTTCATCTCTACAGTTGCACACAGGGTTACCTCGGAATAACTGACTCAGTTCATAAGATGAATTGCACGAGGCTTCACTCTCACTGTCGTCAGACTCAGACTGGCGATCAGTGTCACTTTGGGCATGCCTGGGGGAAGGCCTGGAATCCTTGACAACTGAAGAAGGATGATCCTGTCTCTGTTTGGCAGCAGCTCTAGTTACAGGCCCAGGAGGGGCAGTGTCTGAAGGTACAGCATCAATGATTACTTGACTAATAGGCAGCAAGTTATTTCTGTGCATCGTTTTGGTGACATGAGGATTATTCTCAGGACACAGTTTGTACACCGGCAGGTTGTCTAGTTTGTCGACAATGATATACAGAAGATGGTGCCACCTATCAGCAGTCCCAAATTTCACAATAACACACTGTCTCTAAGTAATAGCTCCTGAGCTTTGACACGCTATGCCTTTCTTTCTTTGCCAGATTTCTTTTGACCACCATAGTTTGTGCCAGTTGATAGACATGATTTAGCTGGGTCTTTAACTTCTGAACATATTGCATGTAATTTTCAGCGTGGTCTCCATCCAGGTACACCCCAAAGCTTCCCGGCCTAAGATGTCTAGAGGTAGCCAGGCTTCCCGGCCTAACGTTAGATGGTAAGGGAAAAAATCAGTAGCATCACTCTTGGTGCAATTATAGGCATTGACTAAGGTGCTGATCTGCTGGCTCTGCTTGGGTTTGTCTGTAGGGTGAAGTGTACCCAGCTTGTCTGGGAGTGTCCTGTTGAATCATTTAGGTTGTGGATCCCCTTCAGGGTGACAAGGAATAGTTCTGGAGTTCCTTGCCCTCCACAAACAGAGCATTTCCTTTATTAGTCAGCTTTCAAAGTCTCTCCCCTGGTCAGAATGAATTCTCTGGGGAGTGCCATAGAAACATAGACTTTGACGGCAGATAAGGACTGCTTGGCCCACCTAGTCTGCCCATTTCCCTACCTACAGGATAAGCTGCAGATCGTAGTTAACCGATAGCCTATTTCTTCCTACCCTGCACAAGAATTGCCTTACACTGCCTTACATCTGTCCCATTCATTCTTGAATTCTCCCACAGTTTTAGACCCCACAACCTCCTCAGGAAGGCAGTTCCATGCATCCACCACCCCTCTCTGTGAAAAAATACTTCCTCACATTGCTCCTGAGCCGTCCTCCCTCTATCTTCAAATTGTGTCCCCTTGTTCTTGCACATCTCTTTTTCTGAAATATGCCACCCTCTTGGACTTTGTTGATTCTACTGAGGTGCTTAAAAGTTTCAGTCATGTCCCCCCTCTCGCTTTTTCCTCAAGGGTATACATATTAAGCTCCTTTAGTCTCTCCTCGTATGGCTTCTCTTGCAGACTCTGCACCATTTTAGTTGCCCTCCTCTGGACTGCCTCCATCCTGTCTATGTCCTTGTGGAGATGGGGTCTCCAGAACTGGACGCAGTACTCCAGATGGGGTCTCACCAACTGTCTGCTCAGAGGGATAACAACTTCCTGTTTTCTGCTGGTGATGCCTCTCCCTATACATCCCAGTATCCCCCCAGCACTCCCTACTACCTTCTCACATTGCTTGCTAACCTTAAGGTCATCTGATATAATTACCCACAGGTCCCTTTCCATTTTGTTGTTGTTACTACCTCTCCCCCCCCATTGTGTAATCTTCCACTGAGTTTTTGTTTCCCAGGTGCATTATGTTGCACTTCTTTGCATTGAGTCCAAGATGCCATACTTCTGACCATTCCTTCAACCTTGGCAAGTCCCTTCTCATCCTTTCCATGCCTCCTGTTGCAGATCTTTGTGTCGACATTCTCTGTCAGATAGGCCTGGGTGAGCTGCCACCTACTTTGTGGCACACACCATGCCCCCTTTGAAAATTCCTGTGGCCAACCATCCTTGCGCCAGCAATCTCCCCATGATGTGACACCTACAAACCTACTCTCCCCCAACCTCTCTGTCCTTTGCGACCATCCACCATACCGCTCACCCGGCAATGACTTGCAGCCATCCCCGAACTTAACCAGACCCCCTTTATGCCAGCCACTGAACCCTCACAGTGGCATTGGCCCTCTGCTCTCACCCCATCACCTGCGGCCCTGACCAGTGGCACCTTCCTCCTCCTGATCCACCATGTTACCTGCCCATTGATCTGATCTGCCCTGTCCCCCTCGGGTCGGAAGTCTTCCTGACCCATATCCTGTCAATTCCCAGTGGCTCCAGCACCGCAGGCCACACCCTCTGTTGTTTTTACTTCCGCTAATTGGGATCCCAATCTGCCTGCACACTCCTTAACCTCCACTTGAGGCTTCCCAAATGGCCCTCTGTAGGATAATTTAAAATAGTTTGCAATGCCCCAGATTTCTTGCTTGCTTATGCCCCCCCTGCTCAGCAAACCTCTTGTTACAGGGCCTACATTCAAAGGTGTGCATCACTGTTTGGTCCACTGCACCGCAAACAGCATGGGGCTCGGAAATGGCACACCCATGTTCAGCCAGGCTAACTGTGACCATGTCTCCCAGCTCTGAAAGGAGAAAAACCAGGTGTATGAGAGGAGCCAAACCTCCCTGTATTACCATGGCTGGCTTTTTTCCTCAGAATAACACCCTTCAGCACCCAGCTAATCAGTGCCTTAACAACCCACTTCCCATTGTCCTAGGTTCCACCAGCTTCTTCTCTGCTGGCACTCCCCCACAGAATCTCCATTCTAAGCCCTTCTGGGCTCTCATCCTCTCCTCATGCCCAGCTTGTCTACTCCCCCCCCTTCCGAGTATTAACCCCCACTGGTAATCAGCCTTGCTTTCACAGAGGTTACCCCAGCTCTGAACCTTAGTAGTATCATCTGGCTCTGGGGTTCAAAAATCCCCCTTCCCCACAAGCTAATCCACCAGCCCTGGCTCCTCTCTAAACCGGATAGCCTCGGGTAAGGTCTTCTCTCCTAGAGGAAGCGAAGAGTGCCTGCCCAGACATGTACTCCCCCATCCATTGCCCCTGGGTCCTCTTTGGTTTAACCCCACCATTCCCTAGACCTGATGGCCATGCCAAGCCTCTGGATCTATCCAGGACCTGCTGTGGCCACGGAAATCCCTAAAATGCTATTACCTTTACAATCAACCCTTGAGGCCACATATCCACCACAGCCCATCTGACTATCTTAGATCCCCCTCCAAATTCCCCACATTTCTGTGACACATACCTCCCCGCCTTGTCCCTAGTTCAGTTCTTAAATTGGTGAGCCCCACAGCCTCTGACCCAGCCAATAGCGCACATACTTATGTTATGCATCTCATAATACCCCCTATTTCCACTGTATGCCCTACCAACTTCATTCCTTTACCCTTTTTCATCAGCTGACACCCCATCCCCCTATTGCCCCTCCAGCAGCCTGCTGGCCACCACCTGGTGCTCATAATGCCATGTTCCTCACTTGCCCTGTCCTTGCTCCCTTCACTTACCAGACTCCCCTCCCTCTGTAGTGAAGGTTCTGTGGCCTGTAACTTTATCAACATTTTCTCTCTCCTTACATGCTGTGACCCCTCTCCCCAGGAACTACTTATACCATCTCTCCTTCTCCTGCCTGGTTAATCACAAAAAACAGCAGAAGTTGTCCCCAGGCCTACTTCCTTACCCGATATCTGTGCCCTTCCTTTAACACTGGTTCTGCCCACCTGGGATTCTTAAGGCCCTCTCCACTGTCCCCTACCCTGTCTTTTCAAGCTGGGAAACCTGCAGTGGATGGACCAGGGTGAACATCTCTAAGAACTAAGTGATTTGCCCAGGGTCACACTGATGCAAGTTGGGACTATGGAATTCAAAACCTAGGTCTCCAGGTTTTGCAGGTCAGAGCCTCAAAACCTCTGCACTATATTGCCTCCTGACAGTCATTCCTTGGACTGGATTAGGCCTTCTCTCATTTGCCTGTGTTCAGTTCACCAACCCACCTCCACTGGATCACCCTAAAGGTATTGCCGGTTTGACAGAGGCTTTCAGGTAACCCTGTGATAAATCTATCCATGCCCTATATAATTCTCCCGCTCCCTCGACCAAGGTTGACCTGAGTTAAAAAAAAACAGCTCTCGCAATCATGGTAGACGAGAAAGTTCGCACGCAAAACACTACCATGCCCCTTACATTTAACCCGCTATATTGTGACCCTTCTAGCCACAGCCTAAAAGGTAACACTTATATATTCCCTTCTCATCTCCCTATGCATACTGCCCACCGTCCCCACCTTCGTATGATGCTATCATATAACTTATCCATATCATTGCCATGCCCCCTTCTGTGGTGCTACAGAAGAGCCATACTACTACTTGGCTTGGCCACAAACCATATGACCTGCTCCAACCCATGCACAGCGTGGCAATGATGACCTTGCCAGCAAGGTCCTGCCACCTCCTACTCATTCCACCTTAGCCTCTCCAGGACCTCCCCCAATCCAGGTGATACTATCTCCATTCAATTGCTGTGCATAAAGATTCCCACTCCTTTTATGACTAAAGCTACATTACGCCCCGTAGGCCAAAAATTATGTATGCTGCCCATCACCTGGACAAATGTCCTACTAGTAGCACCGATCTTATATTGCAACATGGGATACCCACCCCCAAATGGCAGTATGACTGTACAGGCAAACTGAAGCACCTACCCGGTGACGGTCACTTATCCTAGCAACAAAAATGAGGGGGGGAGTTGCCCCCACCACCCCCTGGCCCCATCTCCATAGAGACCATGCTTGGAATCATCTCAACATTAATAAGCTATATTTATTTTATTTATTTTTATTTATTTAGCTTTTGTTGACCAGGTAAGTGCACTAGACAAATCCTGCCTATTTTCAGGCACGACCCGGGGGAAGGGGATACAGATGAATGCCAACTGACCTTGAACCAGATTAAGCTGTTGGTGGTATTTTAGTGAATGAGGGAAATTTGGCCAGGACACCGGGGAAATTCCCCTACTCTTTGGAGGGGGAATCTTTGGTGGACGGACACAAGATGGCCACTATGTCCCAACCTGCAGAGTTGATGGATGTGACTGAGCAGAGGGAGTTGGCGTCCTCTCCTGCACCAGAGGAGATAAGTCATGAAAACCTGGTTTCTGAATTGCAAGATGCTTCTATGCCACAGGAATTCTTTACCACCGAAAATGTGCCTCCTGCTGCATCTATACTGTCTGACCAAAGCAGTCTATCTGAAGATTATGCTGCAGTTCTGTTACAGAAAAAGCGTTTACTAGACAAAGTCCTCGCTGAGGTGGAAGCTGTAACAAAGCGTAAGGAAACGCTGCTTCAAGAAATCGGAACTTTGCGGTCTGATGTTATAACTTTGTCTAACACAGCTCCTGTACTTCCGCGTCGCGAGTGGTTGGCGTGACGTCAGGTGCGTCTATGGAGTTGTCTGCCTGCGCATCATTACACTCTACAGCGGAGAACTCTCGGGATCTAACCTAAAAGTAGTGTTTCTACTTCTGTTTTTCTAAGGGGACACGTTTGGAACCGCAAATACACAATAAAAGTAGCGGTTTGTTGGAAGCGCTACATCCTATTAAACGCTTTGGTATGTCGGCGAACGTTATAAATCGCACTTCAGATACTTGTCCTCCTACTATTCAAAGTGGAGCTGCCAGTAAGGGAGAGGAAAGAGATTCTCTAGAAATAGAGACTCCTCGTGGACAGTCTGTTCCTTTTATATCCCTAGCTGAGGAAGGTGTTTCTCCAGCACAACCTATGAAGCCTGCTTTAGCCTCCTCTGTTTCTAACCATTGGTCCCCTGAAAGAGCTATTTCTGAAGCAGGATGGCTACAATCTCCCTCTGGGGAATGGGTGCCTGATCCCAATGATGTAACAGTACAAAATTATAATAAGCTGGGTACTTCAGTGGATTTACACTCTCTACAAACTAACACTACAAGTCCTGTTATTCCAGCTCCAGCCTGTGTTTCTACTTGTTCTGATGCTCAAACTCTTTCTAAGTCTGGATTGCCCACAACTGCTAGTTTGAACCCTGAAGTAGATGGGGAAGCTCCCCCTTCTACCTTTAAACTTTCTGATTTATTTTCTAACAAAGGAGAACCTGCACCTCTTCAGAACGCTGTGAGATTATTGTATAAAGGTGGTTTAGAAGACCTTCCAGATAGGCTCTATATATCTAAAATGTTATTGAAAGGTTCTATGAAATTTATGTCTTCAGATATTTATGCGTTAATTCATTTAGGAAATGCTAATTACGATATTAGTTTTAAACTTCTGGAGGTTTAGAGCATTTTGGTCTGTATTTCAGATGGTAAAGAACACCCCTCTTGGACCCCCTTTTGCAGTCCCTCTTACCAAACCTTTGGTTAAATTGATAACTATTTTGTTTCGTAATGAAGGGTTCACATAGAAGATATTCTTTTCGGTTACGTAGGAGGTGTGAAATTTGGACAAACCAGTTCCCATCTTTGATAGTGAACAAATTTGGAATGGAGGTTGGAAAGTGAGAGTTAAATTGTTTTCTCTAATAATGGTCCACAGCACCTTCCGAATAGTTTCTTTTAGGGAGGGATAGAGGATGTCTGTTTTATGTTGGTCAGCCTAAGGCCTGTTTTAAATGTGGTTCTAGAACCTATTTGAATACTGCTTGTGATACTCCGCGTTGCTCCCACTGTTTTGAATTTGGTCATTTAACGGCTAGTTGTTTGAACTTATTCAAATGTAATTTGTGTGAGCAGTCTGGACATGGGTATGCCAAATGCCCTTGGGCTTCCCATAACAGAGATAATTGTACCTCTCATGAAGGTTTGATTATGGGTGCCCAGCATGGTACTTTAGTTCCAGCAAAACCCTCTGTCACACTTCCCTTACTTCCCCAAACTGCCCCTCCACATGCTGCATCTAGTCCAGTTGTAGAAACTGCTCCAGATAGCTCAGCGTTGGATATAGTACAAAACAGTGTACCGTCGCTCCCTTTGGAGGAGGGTACCTTGGATGTTTCCCGGTCTACTACACCTGTTTCTGCTCCTTTAGTTCAGTGTGAGAATTCTGACATGCCTCCCCCTTTATCCCAAGAAATTCCTTTTAAAAAAGTGACTGCAACAAAACATCACAGGTCAGGAAAATTGGTTCCCTCTCAACAGGAGCCTAAGGCCTCTATGAGTGGTGATACTTCAGAGTCTTGGAAAGTGGGCAACAGCTATGCAATTTTGGGTTCTAAGGAGAGTCAGAGGGTGATGAGTCTGACCGTTCTTCTAAGGCTTCATTGATTTCAGATACCTTTTCTGAAGGGAGGACGTTGACATAAGAAAGACTGAAAGCTTTCTAGGCGCTCTCAGAGAAGACGTAGTTCAAAGTTACTTAACGTATTTACTTAAATGGGATTTATAGGTTTTTCTTTTTTCTTTTTTTCATATAATGACCTCGTTAACAGTTACTACACTTAATGTTAATAGTATAAAAAGCCATAAAAACATGGTTACAGCTTTGTCCTGTTTACAACAATTGCATACTGATATTATATGTCTCCAGGATACAAGGTTGAAGACTATTTATGAAGTTCAGCAAGCACGGAATCATTGGTCATTAGGGATGTCCTTTTGGTGAAATGGAGAAAATCTTTGTGAAGGGGTGGGAGTTTTGTTTACTAATTCGGCTTTAAGGGTATCTAAAATGGTGGATATTTGCCCAGGGCGGGCGCTCTTATTAGATATTAATTTTGGAGGTGAAAGACTACGTTTAATCAATATATATGCCCCACAGACCAAAGCTTTGAGAGTTGCTCTCCTGAACCACATTCACCCTTATTTGTACACTTCTCGCTTAATTGTTTGGGCTGGTGATTTTAATTGTGTCCTTAATGTTAATGACAGAGGAATGAAGACGTCTAAATTGTTTTGTGATTCCCAGAAATTGAATCAAATTTTAGACACTGCTCAGCTTAAAGATGCTTATCGTAGCATTAATTCTGATGGGGGTAGGACTTTTTTCAAAAATCAGTTATCCACACGAATAGACTTTGTTTTTCTTTCTATTCCTTTATGAATAGTTAAGACTAACTTGAGCGTATGGGAGTTTTCTGATCATAAATCTTTATCTGTCTGCATGTCTTGGGAAGGTGCCCCACGGTGTAAAAAGAATAATTGGAGAATGAACGCTCCTTTATTATCTGATGAATCTGTTCAAAAGGCCTCAGTTCGAATTTAATGCTAGATTGTCAGTTCTGGATGTCTATGAGGATGTGGCTACCTGGTGGAAGATACCAAAATGACTGAGAGTTTTTTCCAATCCTTTTCAAAGAAAAGATTAATTCACAATATTTAGAATATCTAAGGTCAAATACAGTTGCAAAAGTTAATATCCTTAACTGAATCTGAAGGCTTAGACTATAGTACTCAAATTAGTAAGGTGAAAAATCTCATGTTCCAATATAGATACGATAGAGCTAAATCTCTTGACTTTGAACATAGGTTTGGTTTAAAATTGCATAAAGGAGCATTGGATCCCTTTAATGACTGTAAAAATAGGGTGGTAAATTGTGTCATTACAGAATTAATATCTGATTCTGGAGGTTTAAGTACGGATCCGGCTGCTTTATTGGATGTTGTGACTAATTATTTAGCTAGTTTGTATTGTGAAGATGATAATATTCAATCTGAGTTATTAGACCTTGACGGACTTCAATTGCCCCACCTAAATTCAACAGAATGCACACAGCTGTTGAAGGATATTTCTGAGTCGGAAGTGATAGATTCTATATTCTCTTTAAATACTAATTCCGCTCCTGGTTCAGATGGCTTTGGTGTAGCCTTTTATAAGACCTTCCATAGTACTTTAGTTCCAATATTGACATCTTTGTTTAATGATATGTTATCTTCAGCTAAATTGGCTCCTTCTATGAATCAGGCATTAGTTATTTTACTTTATAAAAAGGGGTTGAAAACGGATTTATGAAATTGGAGGACAATAAGTTTATTGAATACTGATTTAAAAATTCTAAGTAAAATCTTATTACGGAGACTCACACCAATTGTGGATTCTTTGATAAGCCTTTATCAAACTTGTTCTCTACCAGGTCGCTCTCAGAATGATAATTTATTGATAATTCGTGAACTTTTTTCAGCATCTCAAACAGGTACATTACAGGGTTATTTACTTAGCCTGGATCAGGAAAAAGCATTTGATTGTGTGTCACATAGATTTCTGTTTTCAGTCTTAAAGCGTATGGTTTACCACAATTTTCATTGATTGGATCAGGTTATTGTATCAATTGCTTCTTTGATACCGAATGTTAATGGTTGTGTGGCCTCAATAGCAGTTAAAAGAGGCGTTAGGCAAGGATGTCCGTTGAGTCCGTTATTATATGTGTTCTATATTGATATTTTTATTCGTATGGTAAGCGCCCATAGTGGTTTAGAAGGTGTGAGGCTAGCTGAGAATGTCTTACCGATTAAAATTTTAGCATATGCGGATGATTTGATTGTATGCTTAAAATCGCTTAAAGAAGAATCCAAGTTCACTACTGTTTTAGATTTATTTTCAAAAGCTTCGGGTTCAAAGATTAATTACGGTAAGAGTAAAGGATTTCCTTTTGGTTCTTCACCTATTCCTAAATCTGGTACCCTTGCAGGAATTCATATTTCAAAGGATCCAATAACTATCTTGGGAATTGTGTTTGGAGATATAGACATGATGTATATAAACTGGTCTCAGAAAATTAATGTAGCTCAATCGGTAGTTGCTCATTGGAAAGGGAAACAAATAGTAAAGCGTGAACAGTTTTGCTTATTAAAACTTTACTATTGCTGATTTTTTTTATATTTAAGTTATGTATTTCCTCCACCATCGCCTTTATTTACAACCTTATATAGTGTTTTTTCAGGCCTTTTGGGGAGTAGATTGAATCCCATTAAAAGAGGATTTACGATAGAAATATTAGTCAGGAGGTGTTGTTATGATTCATCCTATAGCTTTTTTCTTAGTATCTTTGTATCTTGTAATTTGTGCCCTTTATTACGGCCTGGCTTGAAGATTTGGTCTCCTTTACGTATATTCATGGTTTTCAAAGGTTTACCATTCTGGAAAAATGGTAATTGGACTTCTTTGTTTAAAGTTCCCAATATTCAATGTATGGCAAAGGAGTTTTAGTTTATTGAAAAATGGAACTAACTGTACCCAATTTGGAGACATTGAATCGAAAAAAATTGTATACTACTATTGTTTCTTTTGATTTTTCAGAACCTTTAATTTTCCAGATTGTACTCCTCAGTCTCAAGAAAGAGTTTTAAAATTACTTTCCCATGGAAGGATACCTGCCTTTATATGGGATAGTGTTTGGCTTAGCTCTTACGGTAGATTGCCTGTGGGTAATACACATAAACATAAACAATTAAGGAAAGATGGTGTACTGTTCTCTGTAATTCTGAGTTGGAACGAGAAGCATCTTTTTTGATTGCTCAGATATTAAACCCTTTTGGGTCTGGTTAGCAAAATGGAAAGAACCTTCCTTTTCATTAATTTCTTATGAGATTTTAATGTATGGTTCAAATAAGGGTGAATGGTCTAGGTATCCTGCTGATAGTTACTTTTAGTTTTTTGTTATTCGATTTTATATTTGGCAATCTAGAACTTTTTGGTCTACTCAACAACGTACTATTTCGTTTGAGGAACTTCTCTACAATATATCAAATACTGTTCATGCAATGTATAATTCTGATTTGAAAAAGTTTGGTCAACCGGCATGTTCTACTTTATGGGTGAATTGTGATAATTGGTTGAGTTAATGTTTGTTTCTTTCCTTACTATATAAGTGTTTGTATATTGCTTGGAGTCCTCCATTTAATAAAAAATTCCCCTACTCTTTTCGATAAGTGCCATGGGATCTTTAACATCCACCTGAACTACCACCAATCCAGGCAGATGGGACCTCGGTTTTAACGTCTCATCCGAAAGACGGCACCTCAGAAGTGCAACACCCCTCTCATGCTGCATTACAGTGTCAGTACTGGGATATTAACCCAAGTGCCAGATGTGGGAACTGAACCCACAGCCCTCTGATCTCCCGGCCTCAGAGGCGAGTGTGCTACCTACTGAGCCACTGACACAGTATGCACAGTATGCACAGTATATGGATGCTTGTGAAGGTGAAACAGTGTTTTCAATGTTAGTTATGTATTTAAAACATATACCAGCTCCTTTTTTAAATGATGCTAACCACACCAATTGCTCCCATTTATTGTGTTTAGGCAGAGTAAAATCTGGTGTAGAATAGAGTTCTGCAATGCCTTCCTGATCCGCAGATGGCTTGCAAATTGAAATGTCTGCAACTTTAATGTATTCCTTACTTCTGCAAATGATAGCAGAGTTTGACTTTCTCCTTTTATTAGATCCCCTATGTTTGTTATACCTGCCTTTAACCAATCCCCTTCACGTAAAGGCCTCCCACCATATCCTATTTTTGAATTGTTCCAAATTATAGTGAGTTGAGTAGGAAGGCTTGTAAAACCAAGAATGTTCTTAATTTCTTCAATCATGCGAAGTGAGGAAGCTATACAGGGATTATCTTTTATTTGCCTCTGAGCTTTAATAAATAGCATAACAGAAAGTTTGAATGGGGAGACAAGTGCTTTCTCCACTGTCATCCACATTGGAGTATCAATTCCATTTCCTCAACAATGTATTTAACAGCTTGTTTAAATAAAAAGGAGATATGATATATTTTTCCAATTTGGTACGGCAAAGCCTCCTTCAGTCCACAGGCTTCTAAGTTTCTGAATAGATAATCTAGGTGGCTTGGACCCCCATAGAAAGGTCCCCATCAAACTTTCTATTCTCTTAAATATCTTGTTATTAATTCTTAGCTGGACACTTTTGGGGCTGTCATCATTTTAATGGCATTAATTTTGCCCCATAAAGACAGATGTAAGTCTTGCCATTTTAAAAGATCACATTCCAAGGTTTTTAGCAAAGGCAAAATATTCAACTCTATCACTTTACCTATATCCTTGACTATTGTGAGTCCAAGATAAGTAATTTGAGTTTTAAATTGTTCCTTTGGATCCGCTTCCCCTTCCCCTACCTTTTTTTATAGATTGAGTACCGAATGCTAACATTTGCATTTTATTCCAGTTTAAGCTCAACCCAGAAATCTGCCAGAAATCATCTAATAACTTACTCAGGGTATTAAATGAATCCTCAGAGTTAACAGATGAAATTAACAAATCATCAGCATATGCAAAAACCTTATTAGATGTACGATTTGTTTTAATCCCACACACTCTCTCTCTTCTGTGATTTTTCTAATCAGTGGTTCTATGGCTAAAATGAATAAATATGGGGATAAAGGACAACCCTGTCTGGATCCTCTGAAAAGATTGAACTGTTCTGATATTAGGCCATTCATTATCACCCTGGCTGTGGGTCTATTATATAAAGTCTTAACCCAAGAAATCATGTTCTCCCCTACATTCTTATGTGCTAAAACCGAGAACAAATATTTCCATTTCAGGGCCTTGCAAAAGTCCAGTGCCACTATGGCAGCAGGAGTATTTGATTTAGAAGCCAACCAGATAACATTTAACAACCTTTTAACATTATCTGCCCTTGACCTACCTGGAACAAACCCAACTTGTTCTTTTCCTAGTTCTTTAACAAGATGTGTTTTAAGCCTAGTTACTAGAATCTTTGAGAGGATTTTGTAGTCCACATTCAAAAGTGAAATGGGTCTGTAATTTTCACATGTCAATGAGTCTTTACCCTATTTAAAATAAGGGTGATGTAGGCCTCTCTCGTAGAATCAGGTAAAGCAAATTGAAGTGGGAAATAGAACTGGGAGAGATACTGACGGAAGAGGAATGGTTGAAAACCTGGAGAAATGCATATCTGAGTGTAGCAGAGAGATCCAAGGTAGAAGTACTCAATTTAAAATTCTTCACTATTACTATTGTTCCCCTAAACACTTAGAAGAAATGCATTATTTACAGGATGGCCCTTGCTGGAGGTGTCAGTCGAAACATGCAGACTTCATGCACATGCTTTGGAACTGTACAGTCATTAACAATATTTGGAGTATGGTGCATAAAGTATGTGAAGAAGTAACCAATGTTAGCATACTATTTTCAGGCAAACTGTTTATTTTGTTTATAGATACAGAGATACCTTTTTTAAGCAGTCCACAAAAATATTGGGTCTTTGCAGTCACCCTTGCTCTGAAAAGATAACTACTGTTACACTGGAAATCTCCCTCTCCCCCTCAACTAATGAATGGTTTAACAGTGTAGGTGTGATAGCGAATAATGAAAGGTTTAACAGTGTAGGGCTGGTAGTGAATAATGGAAGAGTTGCTGCAATAATAAGTAATAAGCTAGATGCTTTTGAGAAAGTTTGGTCCCCTTTCCTTTCAATTCTGAGAAACAGACTTCCAGCTAAGTTATGATTTTAACCACTTGGTCTTAATGTTCCTTAATATATTGAACCCCAATAATACTGTCATATTGTGTATTGCTTAGTAAGGTCCGTAAGAGTTATTATCATACTAAAAGTTTTTATTCTAATGAGTAAATGTAATTCTATTACTATCAAACTGTAGATTTTATGTATCGTATAATATGCTGCATTACTACTATGTATGTCATACTTTGTTGTTTGAAAAATACAAATTTTTGATTAAAAAAAGAAAACAATTAATAAGGTATGCTGAATCAGTTCACCGTTCTTTACTTATTTCTTAATTTATACCCTTTTATGTGGCCTATTTCTTATCTCCCCCTGTCCCCATCAAATGTTCTGCTGGTTGAGCTACCTGCCACTCATGCTCATTCCTAGGCTGTTCCCCAGCTCTGACTAGTTTTGTCATGCCCCTGTCTCATTCCTCCATGGTTTTGTCCCCCTGGTGGAGTCCCCACACTTAACCCATGTGCCAACCATTAAAGAGCATTAGTACCCCACAGAGGCAAACAGGGGTTACTGTACTTGCAGTGCCAGACTGGTGGCATTGTAGCCATAAAACACTCTGCCCCTACTGCTGCACTCACTCACCATCCTTTCTATCACTGTAGCATCAGCCCTCAGAGGTGAACTGTTGCACCTCTCCCCTGGCAGGGTGGCTGACCCATGCATACACCCCTGTTATCTGTGTTACTCCCGCTCCCCCCAGGTGATACTCGTGCAGCCACCTCCTTACTGCATCTCACTTACAAAATATAACTAGGTTTAAATTACCTGGAGCCAGGGGGCACACAGTATGCCAGTTACCCAAAGAAATAATATACACATTATGAAAGAGCCTTGCATCTTTAACTAGGTCATGAACTGTTTCCATGATTAGATTTTTAGTTTTAGTAGATGCCTGCATGGTGCTTAGTCCCATGTTTAGTTACTCAGCAGTGCTTGATATATCACAGAACTGTTTCTGTTGAGCTTAGGGAGTGAGGTTTAGTGGCTGCTGAATAAGTGGGACAAGAAGTGCAATTGATGACAGCAGCATCAGCTCCCCATCCTCCCCTTCTGCTTGAGTTGATGTAAAACTGATGCCCATGTTGCTGGTATCCACAATGTTCATGTATCCCCCCCCCGAATGATTCATAAGTTTAAAATGGCTAAGTCAAGCTGTGTAAAGTAACCCAGAGCTACAACTCTGTCTACCCACTGCCCCCACGAGAAGCCTTCCCCCATCTCCTAAACTGATTGGGGGGCATTAGTCAAGAGCAGCTTCCTGCATGGC
Source organism: Neoceratodus forsteri (assembly GCA_016271365.2). Classification (NCBI taxonomy): domain Eukaryota; kingdom Metazoa; phylum Chordata; order Ceratodontiformes; family Ceratodontidae; genus Neoceratodus; species Neoceratodus forsteri. Next base: position 195,635,366 of record JADMNL010000022.1, on the reverse strand, counting down.
CGGTCCTACCCAACCAGCCTTCCCACTGTCTCATCCTGCCATCCGGCTACTCCCAGTGGCCCCCCCCAGGGCCCATCCACTGCTCACTTCACAGTGGCCCTCTTCCTGTACTCCCCTTCTGCAACCCACTCACAGCCATAGTGTGACCCCAGACAAGGCAAGAATGCTGCCTACTCACCAAGGAGTTACGGCATCCAACAACCTGATCTCCACAGCTCCCAATTCTCCCCACAACCTTGCCAACCCCCTGGCCTGTAGGCCCTCAATAAAACATCTGGCATGGGGAAAGGAAACCTGTACTATAAGTTCCAGATATGCACCCTAACCCAATCGAGCCACACAGTGAGCACACCATGACTGTCCTCCCCCCAGAAAGCACCTGAGGCACCCTGCACCACAGCCTGCCCAGTCACTTTCCACACAATCCGTTTAATTCCCTCCCCTTCCAGAATTCAAACCCACAAACTGCAGCATTCAAGCCCTGTATCTAGCACTCAGTGACAGCTCTACTTCCTTTTTATTATATATATATCTTTCAATAGCCGACCAACTGAAGACACTCCTGCTTTGTCTACTTTGCTGTCCCACCCAAGTGTGGTGCCTGGCCTACCTTTTCTCCTACCATGTCCCAGTCCTCTGGTGCCCCTGCCTGAGCTGCCCACGTGGCCCTCAGATCTACCAGTGCAGGAAGTGACTCTTCTGCAGGCCGCAAACCTGCATTATCCCCCCAAGGCATTTAATTAGCCCACCAGACCCTTGGCTCAGCCTCCTGGCCGAAAACTTGGCCCACAGCCCATGTGGCCTGTACTTCCCCTGATTGCCCAACCTGGCCCCACGCAACAGTGCTGAACAAACCCAAAACAACTGGGCCTCCCATTGAAGTGTCACCAGCACGCCACTGCCCACCACCAAACTTGCTCAACAAAAACCTTCCTCATCCCTCCAATGTAATGGCCACTGAAGGTACCCAAAAATGCTGGGGATGAATGGGGAATGCGCCCAACCACCCTGAGAAATGTTCCTCCAACAAGGAGCTGGGCTTCCACCTATGATAGCACTGTCCTATCCTATGCCCACAAAATGACTGCAGCTGTAAAGCAACTCGTCCATATTTTCTAATTACACCAACCTCTTCCATGCTCCGCTGACCACACATGCCTTGGCTGCAATGACATACAGAGTGCCACCAGGCCACCCAACCAGCCAAAAATGCCTACACACTAACAGACCTCCCCCACTACAAAAGAATAACTTTTCTTTTTTTTATCAAAACCTCCCTATCTAGTCTCCCAAACACAAAAAAACAAGGGGCTCTCTGTGGCCTAAGGTGTAGGGTCCCCTACTAGTGCCTTACCTTTTCATTTGCCAGCAAAATGCTGAGAATCTTTTCCCTGAAAAAGAGGGCAATCAGAGGGTTGTAAGCCCTTAAGTAGCCCTTCAGGGTCCCCCCCAAGCCCCCCATTAGCCCCTCCCCAGCCAACTGGAACATTCTCCTATCCCCATGTCATTTGACCATCTCTGATGTCACTGGACTACTCCCCCTTCCCATGACCCTTCCCCCCTCCCATTTGCCTTTTCTGGCAGGGGGGCATTAGACAACCTGGCTTGTCTTTTAATGGCAAGTCCCATTATGATTGACGTAAGTTATGTATTTCCTGTTAATGTGAAATTGTGAATAAATTATTTTAAAAAAATTATAAAAAAAGAGAGATGAAACATATTCAAAATTGGTGACCAAAAAGCTTGTTAAATATAGATTTCAAGATTCTTGCAAAATTCTAAACAATAGACTCCTACAAGTTTATTTATTTATTTATTTTTTGTTTTATTCTTTGGTAACCGGGTTAGGCCCACTAGGCACAAGTGCCTGTTTTCAGGGACAACTTGGGACCTGGACTGGGATGTGGCAAAACATTTAATTACTCCAGTACAAACATGTACCATTTCTGGCAGACAAATCTGAGAACATTCAATATTACTAAGGGAAGTTTTTGAAAGGAGTAAGGCCAACAAATTACATGTCTTTCTTTGGACCAAAAAAGAGCATGAATGACTCTGTCTATCATGATTTTTTGTGGTTAGTTTTACAGCATAATGGTATCCATCCCTTCCACCTTCATACAATGGCTCAGATGCTTATATGACAAGACCACCATACAGCCTGTGGTTAATGGGTGGTGTGGGCCCCAATTTAGATTAGGAAAAAGTATAAGACAAGGGTGTCCACTGAGCCCCACTTTGTACACATGTATAGATCCTTTACTGAGACTCATAGGGCCTGATTCCAATACGCATGGTGCAACACACAGGTGTATGTGAGTTGCACCATGCGGCACTATGCCGGGGACCCTGTGCCCTATTCTAAGACAGGCAGGGTCCCCGGCACCTGTGCCCATGACTTGTGGCAGCTGTAGGCTAGGGCCAAAGGAATGGCGCACTGGACCTGGGTGCAGCAAGTCATGGCACACAATCAACTGTCCCCTCTGAGCCCCTCCACTGTGTAATGTACCCAAACACACCTAGGGGCATGGGGGGGCTGGCCCTTTGGCACTGGCTATCTGGGGGAGCATGTATCAAAATGGACTTGGGGGTCCCTGAATTCTGGGTGGTTGGGGGGATGACTGTGCAGTGGGGCATGCTGGGCACAGAAATGTCATTTCCACAGTGCTGTGAGGGGGGCATCCATTGATGTGCCAGGATGGATGCCCTTTAGACCACCTCTAGGCTGGTCTAACCCTGCTAAGCCAAAACGGGTCTTGGAATGATGTAGGTGGGTTACGGCAGCTGCCCTTCTGGAACAGGGTGCAGATGCTTCTGTAACCCACCCTTGTGCCATGCCACTGCAGGTTGCAGGCATAGTGGGTGGCATAGCCCACCTTTGGCACAACCCACATACAGTATGGCACAAGCCATGACTTGAAATCATGACTTGTGTCATGCCGGGCACAAGGTGTGATTTGCCCCATTGGATCTGGTATAAATCGCCTTGCACCAGGCATAATGTCTTCTGGAATTGGGCCCATAAATTCTTCTCCCATAGTAACTCCTATACAAACTAACAAAGGAAATTTGCCTCATAACACAATTGCTTATGCAGATGATTTATGCCTTCTAGTGTCTGATGCACCCTCAGTTAAAGCAGCCTTGGAAATATGTAAAGATACAATGTTTCATCACCTGTAAATGCCTTGTATTACTTGTTGACTTGGAACCTTTGTAAATGAGCCCCCGGCTCAAAGTTATCATTCTGAATTTGAAATAAATAAATAAATAAATAACGATTTGGTCAGTATTCTGGAGTTCTGATTATGATGTTGATAACATTTATTTTTATACAGGTATAAACATTTCGGGAAGAAGACCTATTTTCAAAGAATGGCCTATACAATACACTTAACTTACAATATATAAACATTTTTTCAAAAAATAACTATATAAAGACATGCAAAGAAATTGGCACACAGTCAGGGTCTTATTATTTACATAGCAATTACAAGGATTTTCCAAGGATGTCCTTAAAGCAGTCTGAAACTCAGGCCGGCCCGGTGGCTCTGAGGGTTGAGGCACTGGACACCATACCTCACACACCTGCCGGCGACCCGAGTTCAAAAGTGATCTCAGGTGCAGAGGGTTGGCAGGGGAGGGACTGGATTGAGTGCCCAATGGGCTGCTCTCCTGTCCCAGGGGGATGGCCTCAGGGAGCTCGGCACTCCGGTGGCACCTGGTGGAGACTGGGGAGCGCTGCAGTAGTGCGGGGCTGCACATAATAGCATGCCTGGCGCTGGCAGGGTTGCCGTGCACCATTGCGTCGGGGAGTGCACATGCAGGGAAAGGGGCAGGTGGAACAGAACCCAGAAAAACCCCGGTTCTGGGGTAGGCGATGGCACCAAGCCCCATGCCCATGACTGGGTCTGACTCGGCCAGCCTTCATGCCTTCATAGACCCTCTGCCCAGGGCCCACATCTGCAGCTGGAGTCTACAAAGTTTGAAGAGCACCCAAGGTAGGAGGGGTGGCCCCACCGTGGAGGGGTTAAGCTGGGGGTACCAGTTGCGAGGCGGGGGCGGAGGAGAGGAAGGCTCAGTTGGGGGGACTTCAGACAGGGCAGAATAAGGTTGGATGCCTGAGAGAGGATCCTAGAACCGTGATTGGAGGGAAAAAGAATCGACAAAAAAAAAATCAGTCAAACTCATTTATAGAATTTTTTTGGTTTTAATTCTGTTTGTTCCTCATTCCAGCACCTAGCCAAACTAACTTGTTGCATAGCTTCAGCAAAATTATTATAGACTCACCGATAAGGCAAGTTTGAAACATTTATTCTCAGGTTATACTTCTTAGGCAGATATTCAAAGGGGCTGCGCCTGGCTCAACTGAGTTGCACTGGTGCAATCCCAGTACTGCGCCTCGGTGCGATGCTGAACAGGGGGACTTGTGCAGCGCAAGTCCCGATGCGCCGGGGTACAATGTTAATGTACGTGGCGCAAATACAGGGGGCGTGCCCATGCATATGCAGAACCTCCTGATATTCAGCCCAGGATGTGCGGCACATATGCCCGCACAACCCTGAGTTGCACCTCATACAGAGGCTCTATGTTGAGCCTGAAAAAAAAGGCTCAAAGCCAGGCCACCCACAGGTGGGATGCTGTATTGCAGGGTGCAACACAGCACCCACCAGATGTGGGTGGCCACCCGCCCAGCAGGGACACCATCCACAAGCACCCACACCCTCCCCAGTGGTCCAGTGTTCCCCCCCTCTCTCCCGTATGCCTGCTCACTGGCATTAGTATTACGTATACCCTGGTGGGCCAGTGAAACCCTCCCCATATGCCACTTGCAGGCATTCGGTATACATGAAAGAACCTGGTGGTCTAGTGGTTCCCTCCTCCCTCTGGCATACCCGGCAGGGTGTTTGAATCCTATTATATCACCTGGTGGTCTAGTGTGCCCCTCCTCCCACCCAAGGGACCCCAGCCACCGAGCCCCCATCATCATCAGGTGGCTGCACCCCGCTGGCATAGCATCTCAGCCGCTGCCGACTGACAGCTTATAGTATGATCTGTAAGCCTATTGGTCCACATTGTGGACCAGTGGGCTTACAGACCATACTGTACTACACAGGCACATATATATGACTGACTGTATTCATTCACATATTTGTGCCTGTGTAGTACAGTATTGTCTACAGGTCCATAGGTCAGCACTGTGGATAAATAGGCTTACAGATCATACTGTAAGCTGTCAGGCAACGGGCAGCCGGAAGTATGTGGGTGAGGTGTAGTCGCCCACCAATGATGGGGGGCTGGATGGCCGGGGGTCCTCTGGGTGGGAGGGGAGAGGGGTACCACTAGACCACCAGGTCAGATAATAGAGTTCAAATGCCCTCAATTGGGCATGCCAGAGGGGAGGGTGGGAACTGCTAGACCACTAGGGTTCTTTCATGTATAAGAATGACTGCAATCAGGCATACTGGCGGGGGGTCCTCTAGACTACCAGGGAGTCACAGAATGGTGACAGTGCCTCCACATGGCACCAGGCACAGCTTGCCGGGATACCCTGCACAATGCATGCAAATGGGGCCATTTGTGCCTAGCATACATTATGGCTCCATTTGCATGCCCAACTCTGAATATCGCGGGTGATGCACACAGTAAAACTACATTTGCGCTGGAGCATTCCCGGTCCTCCCTGTCTGAGGAATGCACCGGTGCATTGTTCTTGCGCCATGTGAATTCTGTGCCATATTCAACAGAGATGCACCTTTGCACATCACCTTTGAATATTGCCCTGTCCTGGCCCCGGTGCATGTCACTTGTGCTGTGCCCCCACTTGTGCCACTGCCTGGCGCAGTCTGAATATCCTGCCCCTTATCGTTAAGTGGTTCAAATGTCACCAGACATCTCAAGGGATGAATAACATTTGATTTCAATAATCTAAAACAGCAGGATAACCAGTTATATTGTCTCTTCTCTTCTGACCCCAGCCAATTTAGGGCCTGATAGATCTTACAGTGATGGGTACCGAATTTACTAAAATTTGCAAATCTAGCAAGTCTATAATAGGCTTGGTCTATTTTCTTTAAAAGTATTTTGTTTGCATTTCTGTAAACCAGTCCCCCATACTCTAATACTGGAACTAATTACTGCTGGATTAATTAACATCTAGCATTTTTTGTGAGACAGGTAGAGATTCTCCTAAAAGCTCTTAACCTCTGATTAATTTTCTTTACCACTGATTCTGTATGTTCTTTGTAGCATAACTTCTTGTCAACTAAGACCCAGAAATATTTGTAACATGTATCAGTTACCTGCTGGCCATTATTAAAGTTAATATTCAGGATCCTATCTGTTGCTCCACTCATGCCAGTCAAAAAATAAATATTTTGTGTTTTCTTATTATTCAGTAATAAACCTGTGTTCACAAACCATGCTTTCATTTTTGATAAATCCTCATGTAGTTTGTGTTCCAGAGAGGTGTGACTGTCAGCTGGCACCACTAAAACAGTGTAGTCTGCGTACAGGTGGCCCTCACTGTTGACCAATATATGGGGCAACTCATTAACATATATATTAAATAGCAAAGGGCCCTAAATAGAGCCCTGGGGACTCCTCTTTTTCTGTTCTCCAAGTTGATATTATAGGTCCTTGCAACACACACTTTTCTTTCAGCCAAGTAAGACTTGAACCAAATTAATGGTTTAGCATGAATTCCTATCACATATAGCATCTGCAATAACATAAGAAGATCAACTAAATCTAAGGCTTTAATGAGGTCCATGAACACAGCCCCAGTGTTCATACTTCTATTCACAGATGTTGTTACAAAGTTATTAATATTCACTAGGGTAGTGTCTGTGGAACTCTCTGCCTGAAAGCCATGGCTCTCTGTCAATATATTATCTAGTTCCAAATATTGACAGAGTTGCCTATGCACACATTTTTCTATGATTTTTGACAGTATTGGGAGCAGAGCTATGGGTCTATAGCTTGTGGGTATCAGAGGATTCCCCCTTGAAAATGGGAACATTAATACTGTATACGAAGTCTGTTACCAAAAATAGACCTGCTACAACCTCACATGGTTTTCCTCCTCACTGATGTTCAAGTAGTTTCGGAATCTTGGCTTTCCACCAATATTCCCAACTCTGCCATCATCATCCCTGGTTATTCCCTTTCTCGCCAAGATCATGCCATGAAGGGAGGAGGCACCAGCATCTACCTTTCCTCCTCCATTCAGTAAACCCCAGTGCTGACTGTCTCATCCCCTGCAGCCTATGAACTTCTCATCCTATAACTCTCCTTCCTGTTCTCCCTTCCCATTTTCATGGCAGGTGTATACTGCCATCCAGGGCTATCTCCTGCTTCTGTTACAGAGCTACAAACCACTGTCTCTACTCATGCCTCCTCTGGGAAGCTTCTTATCTTAGGTGATTTCAACTTTAATTGGCTTTCACACTCTAACTCTAAACTCTGCCAAAGCATAAAGTCTCTGCATCTTACACAACTCATTTCTGTCCCTTCATACCACAATCCCCATTCTCAGAACCACTCTCTACTGGACTGGGTTCCTGTTACTCACCCACACCATATCATTGATGCTGGTACCCTCCCTGACACACCCCATGACCATCACATTGCTTACTGCGTGCACAAAATTCACTGCCTCAGAATCCCCCCCCAAAAAAAAAAATTATCCAAATCAGGTCCTTCTGATCAAGTGACTTATCTTCAATATGCACTGATCTGCTTTCCACTGACTGGTCCCCTATTTATTAGGCCAGTAATACCAATCAAGCCCACAATATTTCCAATCAAAATTCTTAGTAGTATGGGATCAGCATGCCCACTCAGGAAAAACAGTTTCAGAGGTTCTCACCTTCCCTGGAGCTAGGTTGAACTTTTGGCCTGTGTTCATGCACATGATCTGGCATGGAAGTCTTACAAGTCCTCTAGCACTCCAGCTCACCTTAACAAGTACCGTGCTTTGAGGAACTCTTGTACTAGAATCACCAGGTTAGCTAAGGCTGAATTCTTTTCCTCTGTATTTCAGAACAATCTTAGCAACCCATCCAAGTTATGTAAACTAATACTTGCCCTCTTCTCCCCCCCACCACCCAGTCCCCTCACCTGTTCTCAAGATGGGTGACTCCACCATTTCAGATCCTCATTCGATTGCCTGAGCCTTCAACTTCTATTTCATCACCCATGCTTCCTCACTGTCTATACTGCCTGCTAGTCCCCCATCCCTCTTTCTTCATCCTCCCTTCCTTCTTCCCCTTCTCTTTCTCATCTATCACCCCTGCCTTGGATATTAAAGCCCTCCTGACTCTTAACCCCCAGAATGGTGGGAGCTATTATGGGCTTGATCCCAAGCTCCAACACTTCTCTGCACTGGCTACTACCTTGCCTATCTCCTCCCTGCTCAACCTATCATTCTCTCTTGCCTCAGTCCCAGATACCTGGAAGCATGCAACTGTAATTTCCCATCCAAAAGGAGGTGACTCCTCCTCTCCAGGAAATTTCCACCAAATCTCTCTCCTCCCAACCTTATCCAAACTTCAAAAACACAGTTCTATCTCAACTCTCCCCTTTCCTCAACTCCTTCTCCTTTTTCACCCCCTTCCAGTCTGGCTTTTACAAACATCACTCAAGTACTTCCTCTCTCCTAAGGCTCACAGATTGCATCCATTCTGGCATGGAACAAGGCCTCTTCACTCCTGTCATCTTTGTCGATCTAGCAAAAGCTTTCAACACTGTCTCCCACTCTCTTCTCCTGGACAAATTAAAATCAGCTGGTTTATCTGACTCCACTACCAGGTAGTTCAACTCCTACATTGTAGGTAGATCTCAATCAGTGAGGCTTGGTAACCCTTTCTCCCTCCCTCTACCCATATACATCGGCATTCCCCAAGGTTCCATCCTTGACTGTTTGCTTTCCTCCATATTCCTCAATGACCTCCCCTCTGTCTGCTCCTCTGCATCCATCCATATCTGTGCAGATGACATGGTTCTGTTTTCCTCTCCTTCTCCATCAGACTTAACAGCCATACTTCAGTTTGATTTTGACACTGTTCAGAAATGGTTTGGGGCTAATCAACTATCCCTTAATGCTAAGAAAATGGTTTCCATGTATTTTGGCACATGACAGAGACATTCTAGACTCCCTTCACTCCCCACCTTCCTCACCCTTGATGAGGAAAAAATTGACAACGTAATCACATTTAAGTATCTCGGTGTCTTGCTTGATTGACAGCTTGTTTGTTCTCAACACATACAGTTAGATGCCATGTACAAAAACTCCACTCTAAGCTCAGTGCACTCTATAAGAACAAAATCTGTATTCCTATAGCTGCCTGCTGGGGCATCATCACTGAAATGATCGTCCCTTATTTTTGATTATTGTGACTTAGTCTATGGTGCTGCACCTAAATCGACCCTGGCCAGACTGGATCCCCTCTACCACTCCTTTTTCCATTTGGACTTGGCCTGTTCCCCACCTCCAGACTCACCACTGTTCTCTGTAGAGGTGGGCAAACCAGCGTTGGCTCAAGTCTGGCTAGAGCTTAGTGCCTGACTTGGCTCAGTCTCTATAGGAAACAGAGAGCCAAGGTCAAGCCAAGCCAGATATGGTTAAAGTAAGCATGAGTATTAGTGTAGTGTCTGGAAAGTTCAATTTCTTTGTAGAGAACAGCCTGCAGTAGCCAGAGGCTTGGCCCATGTTTCAGCTCGAAGAGTCAAGCCAGACCCCTGGCTTATCTCTGGCTTGGCTTTAGGTAAAAAATTCCTGGCTTGCCCACCTCTAGTTCTCTGTACATTGATCTCTCCCTTCCTTCCTTGAATGACCCCCATCTCATCCACTGCACGTCCTTTATTTCTGAATTCTGGTTGGCTTCACTCCCTCCTTACCTCAGCTCCCTTCTCTCCCCTGTGCTCCCCTCTACATACTCTCTCCATAATTCAGGTTATCCTTCTCTTTTGCTCCCCTCTTGTAAATCCCTAGCTGGCCAGTCTGGTTTGTCCTTCTGCCTTCCTAATCTTTGGAACTCCCTTCCACTAACAATTCACTCTGCCACCTCCAAATGCTTTCTTTCCTCTCTTCTCCAAGGCCACACTACCCCCTCCTGTAAATGTCCCTAGCCCCGTTGCCCTACACTTTGTCTTATCTACTCCAACCTTTATACTTCTAGCCACCCCTTCCTCTCTCCCCTTTCCCCTCCACCACTTCCTTCCACTCCCTTACTTCTTTCTCACTCCCTCCCACCCACTGTAATCACCCATTCTACTCCTTCCTAATCCTCAACACTCTATTCCCCCACCCTTCCCACCATAATCTGTTCTTTTCACCTCTTTTTATGTTGGCACGCATGCGCAGCCGACATCTTCAGACAGTGTGGGGAGTTGGAGGTGCGGTCACTGTTCAGTGAATGCAGGGTACACACCAGTAGGTGCATCCCACATTGCCCAATCAGCCTGCATGCCAGCACCACACCATGCATACAGAATGGGGTGAGCACATCTAAGAAAAGGTCCACTGCAATCTGAGCAAAGCTAGTCAGATGCAGTGGTCCTTTTCTTGCCATGCTCGCCACCATTATGTGCATGGTCGGTGAGCGGGTGGCTGCCTAACGTCTGTCGACTTCAGTGTTGGTTAACACCACCCCCCCACTGTCTTTGTGTGCCAATGGGGATTTCCACTCCCCATCAGCATAAACCCCAATTGTTGAATGCCAAGGGGTGCCCAATTTCTTGCTCGCTTCACTTTCTTTCTGTGCCGACGGGGTGCCCAATCCCCATCGGCATTACTTCCTACTCCCATGTTGTGTGCTGATGAGGGTGCCCAATCCCCGTCAGCTACTGACACCCAAAACAGTTAGGTGGCATGCTGGGGTACCCAGTCGCGGCAAATGCCGTGCAAGGAAAACTGTCCCGCAATGATTTTTCCATTTTTTACCTGTAAAACAAAAACGGTCCATCATAGTCTCAATGCTCCCTCCCCACCACACCCACACACTGTGCACCCTGCCCTCCCCCCCTCACCCCATACTTACCTCTGGAGTCCGGCGCTGATCTTCTGTTGACCGGAACATGTCTGCACTCTTCAAAGCCGACCGCGAACTGAGGAAATGCCGGTAAGCTGTATAATGGAATGAATAGGGGTTTTTCAACTTTAAAGCATAGCTCGGGCATTTTTGGGAGTTTTGGCCCCAAATTTTCAACATGGGGTTTTTGGGACCCCTTCTCATGAATTCTTGCACTGTCATGGCATTATTCAGTCCCAAAAGGTGATTTCACAGTCACTGCATGAATCACCCTTTGGGACTGAGTAACAGATGACAGTGCAACTGTTCATGAGGGCTCCTCAAAAAACCTATGTTGCAAGTTTGGTGGGGAAAATCAAAATGACTGTTTTACAAGCATGCGTAGCAACTGCACAATGCACACTCGTAAGTTAGCGTATTCGCACTATTTTCATGCCAGATTCTCAACATTGGCATTTTACCACACCTTCTTGTGAACCGTCATTTTTCACATTCTGCCCGAAATGTGTTTTCGCACTTCCGGTGCAGAATAGCGCGGTCGCTGTGTGAAATCAGTGTTCATAACACATTATGAAAATGACAGTGACACTGTTCATGGCCAGAGGTCCTAAAATGCCTCTGTTGAAAATTTGGTGACAATACTCCATAAAATGCCTATTTTACGAGCAAGTGTAGCAACTGCGCAACACACGCTTGTAAGTTAGCGCATTTGTAATATTTTCATGCCACATTCTCAACATTGTCATTTTACCACACCTTCTTGTGAACTGTAGAGCTGTCATTTTTTACATCCTTGCCTAAATGTGTTTTCGCACTTCTGGCGCAGAATAGAATGGTCCCTGTGCGAAATCAGTGTTCGGGACACATTATGAAAATGACAGTGACTGTTCATGAGCAGAGTTCCTAAAATGCCTGTGTTGAAAATTTCGTGACAATGCTCCATAAAATGACTGTGTTATGACTGTGTGTTGTGCAGTTTGCACGCACGCTCGTACGTTCGCAAACTTCTAATATTCTCACTCCTGATTTTCTACAGTGCCATTGTTCTGCACCTCCTAATGAACAGTACAGCTGTCATTTTTCACATCCTGACCAAAATCTGTTTACACAGTTCCAGCGCAGAATAGCGTGGTCGCTGTGGAAAGTCCATGTTCGACACACATGATGAAAATGACAGTCACACTGTTCATTAGCAGATGCCCTAAAATGCTTACGTTGAAAACTTGGGAACAAAAGTCCATAAAATGAGTGTTTTATGAGTGTGCATTGCACAGTTTGCATGCACATTCATGACTTTCTGAATTTGTAATACTTTTGCTCCAGCTGTTCATCATTGGCATTTTTCCATACCTCCTTATGAACACTCCAGCTGCCTGAAATGTGTTTTCGCACGTCCGCCACAGAATTCCACAGCCACTGTGTGAAATCAGTTTTTGGGACAGTTTGAGGAAATGACAGTGACACTATTCATGAGCAGAGGTCCTAAAATGCCTATGTTGAACATTTGATGCCAAACCTCCATACAATGACTGTGTCACAAGCGTGCATTGCGCAGTTTCCATGCACCCTTGTATCTTCGTCAATCTGCAATATTTTCAAGCCACATTTTCACCACTGGCATTTGTGCACTTCTCCTTATCAACAGTCCAGCAGCCATTTTTCACAGCCTGCCCAAAATGTGTTTCCGCAGCTGTGGCACACAATGGCGTGCTCGCTGTGCAAAATCACCTTTTGAGACACATTCATAAAATCACAGCACTATGCAGCTCTAGCTATGCCACTCCCACTGCTAATGCCAGCGCGACAACATTCGGAATTGACAAATGCTTGTTTTATTCCCAGCCCTACTTTACCTTTTCACCTCTAGCCTCTCTTTCTCATGCTCCTCTACTTACTTTCTCTCCTACCCTATATTTGGGACATTACTTTCTTTTGTGTGTCAGGCATTTCGCACGTCTGATGTTTAACCCAGATTATTATTTGTTCTGGTAATGTATATTATTATACATACTGTGTATGATTGTGTTGTTATTACTGGTAATGTATATTATTATACATACAGGGCTGGATATTCAAACTGCGCCATTCTGAGGCACAAGCCCTTGTGCTGCACAAAATAGTTGAGCAGGGGTGTGGCCCGGGCGATATTCAAAGGAGTTGCACTATTGAGCAACTCCTTTGAATATCACACCCCAGCCACAGCCACTGTGCATGGCACAGTGGAACTTGTGTCACCGCAAGTGGTCAGAGTGGAGCATTCAACTTGTGGTGGCTTAGTACCATTGCGCCTTACGCGAAATTTCCGATATTCAAAGGTGACATGCAAATGGGGCCATAATTCATGCAAAGGCACAGGGGCCATTTGCATCTGTTTATGGGTCCTGATTTGCATGCCATTAGCTGCAGGTGCGCCTCATCCCCGAGGACTTGCGCCTGGCGCCTGCCAGGCAGCAGCCATTGGGGACCAATGCCCCTGCAGCCTGATCACGGGCAAAATAGTAAATAATCCACCCTCCCACTGGCCGATCGCGGGCAAAGCATTAATCTCCTCCCGACTGGCCCGGTCGCGGGCAGCAGCGTGTCCCCAAAGTTATCCCTGGTGGTCCAGTGGACTGATAAGCCTGATCGCGGGCTGCATAGATGTAAAATAACCCCCCCCCGAACTTCTCCCTGGTGGTCCCGTGGACCGATAAGCCTGATCGCGGGCTGCATAGATGTAAAATAACCCCCCCGAACTTATCCCTGGTGGTCCAGTGGACCGATAAGCCCGATCGCAGGCTGCATAGATGTAAAATAACCTCCCTGAACTTATCCCTGGTGGTCCAGTGGACCGATAAGCCTGATCGCGGGCTGCATAGATGTAAAATAACCCCTGCCCCAAGACCATATCCCTGGTGATCTAGTGTCCCCACCCACCCCCCACAGCCCACCACCCCGCTCCCCGCGGCGGCGGGTAGCAGCATTCATTCACAAATCTGGACTGCCTTGTGAGTATGGGCTGAATACCCGCTCTGCACAATGGGCATGCAGCCCTACCGGGCAGTCGAGTCGGCGGGCGGTGGGGCAGCAGGCGGTGGGATGCTGCCACCCGCCTGTGGGGGAGCTGGGTGGTGGGGCTTTGGGTGGGTGGGGTGGGGACACTAGATCATCAGGGATATGGTCTTGGGGCAGGGGGTTATTTTACATCTATGCAGCCCAGCGATCAGGCTTATTGGTCCACTGACCACCAGGGATAAGTTCAGGGGGTTATTTTACATCTATGCAGCCCGCACTCGGGCTTATCAGTCCACTGACCACCAGGATATGTGGGGACACTCTGCTGCCCACGATTGGGCCAGTGGGGGGGTTGGGGGATTTCTTACACTCTTGCCTGCGATTGGGCTGCAGGGGGGGCACAGGGACTGGGTTGGGGGCCAGCCACAGGTGGCAGCTGCTGTGTTGTGCCCTGCAATACAGCAGCTCACCTGTGGGTGGCCCTTGACTTAAGCCTTTTTTTGGCTCAAAGTCCTGCAGGCGCAGGTTGGGGGTTGCGCCTGCACAATCCTGCACAGCCTGGCTGAATATCGGGCTGTGCAGTTTATGCATGGTTCCTCCCCCTCCAGTTCAGCATGCATTCATTTGCATTGCGCTGTTGCTCAGCATGTTTTCGGTGGCACAACTGCCTCCTGATGAATATCGCAGAATGGAGCAAGTTTGGACTTGCGCAGGCGCAACCCTATTGCGCATGGCGCAACCCTTTTGAATATCTGGTCCACTGAGTATTGTTGTGTTGTTATTACAGGTAATGTATATTATTATACATACTGTGTATTGCTGTGTTGTTATTACTGGTAATGTATATTATTCATACTGTGTATTGTTGTGTTGTTATTACTGGTAATGTATATTATTATACAAACTGTTTATTGTTGTATTGTTATTACTGGTAATGCATATTATTATACATACTGTGTATTGTTGTGTTGTTATTACTGTGCTTCTCCTTGTTTGTACTTATCCCTTACCCCCTTCCCCAGGACGCATCTGGAAATGAGCTTCATGGCTCAGTATGTCTTTCCTGGTAAAACTCTTAGATAAATAAATAAATAAAACTGTCTTCCCCAGCTTCCAAGCCTCGGGAAATGTGAAGGAGCACAAACTCCTTGCTGCTACAAACGGTTGGTGAGGGAGCTCCTCTAGGAACTATTGGTTGATGAGACAAGAAGGGGAGGAGCTTGGTACCTTAAAACACTCATGCCTGTCCTAAAGCACCAGAGTACAAAGCAGCATGTTACCAACTCCTGTGCTGACAAGCTACATTTGTTACATGAAGGGCCCAAACAGAAAAGCTGCTTGCATCATTTGGTCTGAACATCAAACACCTGAAATGAGACTCTGCAGTTGTGAATGTTTCATCTCTGCACTGCTGCCCAACAGTAACATCGAAATTAGGTCAATGGTAAATGGACATTTATTTTCCAACTCTACTGTTGGGTCTACTGCTGGACAGTAAAATAGTTGGACGTTAAGTTATAAATAACTTATTTTATTAAGTTATAAATAAGTTGCTGCTTTATTTTAAAGTTCCTCTGTGACTGAAAACAGCTTGCTGCTACAAACAACTGGTGAGTGAGCTCCGCAGGAAGCTATTGGTTGCTGGGACAAGAAGGGGAAGAGCTGAGTACCTTAAAACACTTGTGCCTGAGTGAGGCACGAGTGCTCAGGTGCAAGCATGAGAGGCGCGAGCACCACCCTGTAAAAATCTGAAACATATACTGTTCCTCCTTGCAGTCATTTTGTAAGTAATGCTTACATATTTCTTGACAAGCAGTTAAGGACTATTATTAAAAGTCTGCCTGGGGTGGTTTAAATGTTGCGGGAAAAAAAGTGTTCAAGTGTTTAAATGGAGATAATAAGGGAAAAGAGAATGAAGAAAAGAAGGGGTAGGAAATAGAAGGAGGGAAGATAAGAGAAATGATGTGGCAGTTTCCTTCTTTCTCCTTTTATTGTTTCAGGATTTTTTTTTATAATATACATAGTAACTGCAATAGCTGGTTTAAAGGGGTACTCCTTTTATAGTGAAATTTATCTTTTCTTTATAAACCAAGTGGGGATAGGGTCAGATAACTTAATAGGAGACAGGAGGCCTGTTTTCTTTCATTCAGATCTATATATATATATATATATATATATATATATATATATATATATATATATATATGTTTTTTTTTTCTTTTGTTATTATAAAGTTACTGGCACTTAAATAATTTATTTAAGCTTAGCACCATAAAAACTGTATTACATACTGCTTCTTTTTCTGTTTTATGTTACACATTGCTCTCAATTGGCAATTTGGAAACCTTTACTGCATTAAGAAATCAAGATGGAATTTATGGATATTTACATGGGAGTACAAGGCCATGGGATATTTTTTTTACCAGGTTTTAAAATTGGACAAGTGGGAATAATTTCACACATAATGTATAGGGACTTGATAGAACAGGTGCATATAGCAAGTGCACATTGTACCATAAACAGAAAATTGGTCTCTTTCTCTCTACAAATAACAAAACTCATACAAGTATTACTTAAAATGTTTCACTTTAGCTATAAAAATAAATGGAATGTGTCTTCAAGTATGCAATTATCCTCTCATTGTTAGTAAGTGGGGATGTTCATATCAACCCCGGGCCCACACAACCGAATTCTAGAAATGCAGAAGTCTTAAATGGGGGGGGGGGGACTTAGGTATTGTTCATTTCAATGCTCAAAGTATAAGCAATAAGTTGGATTTATTTAAAGATTTTATAGTCAAATATAGTCCAAATATTATAATTATTACTGAAACATGGTTAACTAAAAGAATGTGTGATACCTCCATACAGATAGAAGGGTATCAAATTCTTAGGAAGGATAGAAATAAAAAGAGTGGAGGAATATTGATACATGTAAATGCTGACTTGGAAATAATGGCAAAAACCTGTAACTCATTAGATAAGGGTTTGGAGGCAATATTTGTTGAAGTAAGGATCACATTTATTAAACCCATATTAATTGCTGGTGTTTATAAACCTCCCAAAATAGATAATAGTACTTTTCATAGTTTACAGGATTTTTTGATGTACTTTAACTCTACACATGAGCTACTGATAACAGGTGATTTTAATGTAAATTTGCTACAGATGGAACCCCTAAATAGTTTAATTGACTTTCAGAAGACTTTACAACTTATTCAATTACTGGAAGAACCCACCAGGATGAATAGTAAAAACCAACTACATTCAACATTATTGGATCTTATTTTTACAAATCCACCACATGAATATTCTCAGAGCGGGGTTCTACCTGACACATTTTCTGATTACCGGTAATTTATGCACTTAGAAAACATTTAAAATCCTGTAGACAGGTTCAAAGAATTGAATGGAGGAATTTTAAATATTTCAACTATGTTGAATTTATGTTGGACACTGAGAGAATAGACTGAAATAGATTAGATCTTTTACCCACAGCCTCAGAAGCATGGTTGTATTTTCAGGAAGAGTTTGTTAAAATCTGTGATTATCATGTCCCAATGCATAAGTGAAGAGTAAGGGCTAAAAATGAAAAGTGGCATAATGCTAACCTACACAAACTTAAAAAAGAAAGGGATGATAAGTGGCATAGAGCAAAATCCTCAGGTATGGCTGGTGATTGGAACTAATATAGACAGGCTAGAAATAATTATATTAAACAAACTAGAAAAACTAAACAAATATTTTTTTAAAAGAATTAGATAGTAATATAAATCAAAATCCCAGGCTCTTTTGGAAAATGATGGCCAGATAGATGGAAAATGCCATAAAGGAGCGGGTACAAAAGATTGAAATTGATGGCCAAATGGTTTCCCTGGGTAACACTGTAGTAAATGCGTTTAATGATTTTTTTGTAGATGTAGGTACACAAATTTTGGAATCAAATAGCACTGACCATATGGATAAAACACAGGAGGAAATGATATCTCAACATTATCGGTCAAAATTATTTAAGTTTAAAAGCATTAGAGTACAGTACATGCAGCTTATAACGGACTCAAATGATGAAAGGCATTTCAGTCGCTATAAGCATTGTCCGTATAATTGCAAAGCAAAAAAAAAAATTGCTTTGCATTACACAGTGATTAATGAATACAGCTCTTTTTTGACTATGTTTAGGTTGCTGTGCAGGCACCCTCGAAGTAAAACATAACTTTTATTAAATAACTTAAATAACAATGAGTAAGCCAGCCATCGGTAACTTTGAAATCTGGCTTACCCATTGAGACAACCAGCTGCTGAGCCTTCTGTAGAAGCAAAGGTCCGCTGATCAGAGCTTCACAACCATGGGCATTTGAAAACCAAAGGAGGAGAGTCTCCGCCACATCAACATCTTTACCATCCCATTTTCTCTTGCACTCAGGATTTTGATTTGAGTGCTAGTCAGCCATGAGACGCTCTTTTGCTTTGATAAGATCACTCAGAGTCGATTTTGCAATTCTGAAGTGAATTGATAAATCCCTGAGGCTGAGCTTAGGAAGTGTGTCAATTTCTTCTAGGATTTGAATTTTCTGGCCAAGAGTTATCTCTCTTCATTTAATTCTGGCCATTACTGAGCACCAAATGCAGCAACTCGGGATACCTGCACAATGAGGAAGCTAATGATAGTGCTAGCTTTTATGTTCCACTAATTGCATCATTTCACACCTTGTTAAGTGGAGCCAGAAGGTGTTGAAAGGAAACTAAAATGGGTAATATAGACGGTGGCCAAAGTATGGGTTAACAAAGAAGTTTAATATGCAGTCAATAGGAAAAGGCATTTGGCAAATGACTTTCAGGCGAAATAACCAGCGGTCCGAAATAACCGAGGTCATATTAAGTGGCACATACTGTACGTGAAATTAGAGATGAGGTCTTGAAACTGGATGTTAAAAAAGCTATAGGATTGGATAACATACAATTAAAATTGTTGAAATATGCAGCTCCATGTATTGCATATCGAATAACATACATGCTTAATCTCATTTTGTCTACTGGTGAGTTTCCTAAAGGGTGGAAAACATCAAAAATAGTATCAATTTTTAAAGGAGGAGAGCATTCTATTATAAATAACTATCACCCTATCTCCCTCTTACCAGTTGTTTCCAAGATGTTTGAAAAAGTTGTAGCGTCACAACTCAAAATTTTTCTGCAATCAAATAACCTAATGAATGTTCATCAGTTAGGATTTAAATCTGTCCACAGGACAAATACAGCATTGACAAAAGTGGTGGGGGATTTACAGCAGAGTCTGGACAGGAGAAAGTCCATGGGCACCTTATTTATAGCTCTATCAAAGGCATCTGACACCTTGCACCATGGCATTCTCCTGTCCAGATTCCACGAAATGGGGATGAGGGATATGGAGCACAAATGGTTTAGAAAATATTTAATAGATAGAGAACAAGTTGTTGAACTGGGTAAATATAGGTCCAAAAAGTACAATTTAAAACAGGGGTACCACAAAAATCTATTTTAGGTCACCTCCTATTCAACATATATATCAATAATCTACAGTTTTCAGATCCTGTGATGAATTATCATATTTATGCAGATGGCACTGTACTCTATGTAGAAGAGAATAAAATTGACATACAAAATAAATTCCAGGATGCCTTTTATCATCTGCAGGCTTTTTTTTTTAGAAAATATAAAGTGTTTAAATACCAAAAAACTCAGTAAGTATTGTTTACCCATAAGGACAATAAGGTGGACATGTTAAAGAGTCAATCTTTGGAAGGTGTCCAAATGCAGAAATTTAGTAAATATAAATATCTTGGAATCACTCTGGACGAACAATTGAATTGGAAACCTCACTTAGAGGCTTTATCACTAAATGTAAGGAAAAAGTTGGGTATGCTGTGCAAATTAAAACATGTTATGTCCACTGACATGAGAAGAAGGATAGCAAACACCATGATGCTTCCTTTAATAGATTATGGAGATATAATATATGCAGGGGCCTCAGGGTGAAACTAGCCAGACTGGATATTTTATAGAAACAGGCTGGCCTGTTTCATCATCGACACCCCCTAGAAGAACCCACCATTGTAAACGGTATAAATTCCTGAATTGTATGAGACTTTGTAGAGTTGGGGAGGGGCCTAAGACAAGTAGCACACACAGTATCCTTCTCAGAGGTGCTGCCTGTCAGTGGCATGGGTGAGACAAGGGTACTTTGCATGATGCAGTTTAATGAATGGTTGAAAAAATGGTGTTGAGCACAGGGGTTTGGCTTCATTGGGGACTGGGGTTCCACCTGGAGGGACACCAGCCTATACTGGAAGGATGGTCTGCATCTGTCCAGGAAGTAAACAAGTCTTTTGGGCAATCAGTTTAAATGCTTCATTGCCAAGCTTTTAAACTAGTCAAGGGAGAGGCACTGATAAGCAACAGGAAAATCCCAGCCTCCTCCTACAAAACAGGGTACTAAATGAGAAAAAGACCAAGGTAGAAAGGTCAGTGGGGGATGCTGCTACAGAAGGTAAAGCCATCAAAAAATGGAGAGCAATGAGTACCAATGTCAGTAGTCTGGGTAACATGCTTCCTGAATTAGTGGCCTTGATGGAGGAGGAACATCTGGATATTGTGGCAGTCACAGAAACATGATACACACAGAACCATGACTGGGACATAAATATACCAGGATACACTATCTACAGGAGGGACAGAGAGGGTAAAAGAGGAGAAGGAGTAGCTCTCTACATAAGGGAAGGAATCAAAGCAACAGAACAAAAGGGTAAACATGGAGGAGAAGAAGAAGCACTGTGGGTCAATTTGGAGACAGGCAATTGCACCACAATCTGCACAGGGGTTGTATACAGACCCCCTCTCAGGGGGAGGACATGGACAAGGAAATGATAGAAAGTATACTTAGAATGGCAGAAAAAGGGGAGATATTGCCGATAGGTGATCTAAATATGCCAGATGTTAACTGGAGTACAGTTACAGAAGCCACTTCTAAGAGTGGGGTTATTCTAGATGCCATACAGGGGGCATGCCTTAGACAACTAGTATTGGAACCCACTCGAGGGGGAGCAATCTTAGACCTGATTCTCTCAAATGGAGATGGAGAGAAGATCACAGATGTAGAAGTGGGTAGCCATCTGGGAACCAGCGATCATCAAACAGTATGCTTCACAATAAACACAGCAATAGAATCAAGCCATACAAAGGCAAAAATACAGGACTTCAGGAGGGCTGACTTTGCCAAAATGGGTGAGTGCCTAAGGAATGCACTAGCAAATAGGTAGGAAGGAGAGGTGGAAGAACAATGGGGAATAATAAAAACTGCCATTACAGAGGTAACAAGCCTTTATGTGAAGCAAATAAATAAAACAAAATGATGTAAGAAACCACTATGGTTCTCAAAGGAGGTGGCAGTGAAGATTCAAGAGAAGAAGAAAGCATTCAGAATGTACAAGGAATCACAGAAAGAGCAGGACAGAGAATTGTATCAGTTAAAGCAAAAGGAAGTTGGCAAGGCAGTCAGAACAGCAAAGGACTGAACCAAAGAAAAGATAGTCAATTCAGTTAAGAAGGGGGATAAAATATTTTTTAGGTACATCAGGGAGCGAAGGAAGAAAAAGGGAGGGATAGTGAGGCTTAATAAAGGGACGGGGTGGGCAGAGGGAGATGGCGAAAAGACAGAGATACTAAACACATATTTTTGCTCAGTATTTACAAATGAAAAGGGGAAGGTACCTAAAACAAACAACAGAAACACTCTAGATACAGAAGTTGATACCAGCCCATTTACAGAAGAAAGGGTTCTGAAAGAACTCTTAAAACTGAAGGTGGACAAAGCAATAGGGCCTGATGGGATTCATCCTAGAATTCTAAAAGAACTAAGGGTAGAACTAGTGACACCACTGACTACCCTCTTTAACAAATCATGGGAGGATGGGGTGGTACCTGAGGACTGGAGGAGGGCAGATGTGATTCCCCTTCAGGAGAGTGGGAGCAAGGCAGAAGCAGGAAACTACAGACCTGTTAGTTTAACCTCAATGATAGGGAAAATGGTGGAATCACTTTTGAAGGGAAGAATTGTCAAGTACCTAGAGGCCAGAGGGGCACAGGACCCAAGGCAGCATGGATTCACAGTGGGAAGGTCATGACAGATGAATCTAATAGATTTATTTGACTGGGTGACCAAAATAGTAGATCAGAGAGGGGCTGTGGACATGGCCTACCTAGACTTTAGCAAAGCATTTGACACAGTCCCACACAAAAGTTTAATATACAAGTTATCCAGCCTGGGAGTGGGTCCCAAGATGATAGCCTGGGTAAAGAATTGGCTGGAGAATAGGACACAGAGGGTAATAGTAAATGGAGTCCACTTTGAAGAAAGTGGGGTTACTAGTGGGATACCACAGGGTTCAGTATTAGGACCAGTCCTCTTCAATGTCCTTATAATTTACATTGCAGAGGGACTGAAGGAAAAAGTGTCTCTTTGCAGATGACACAAAGATCTGCAACAGAGCTGATGCACAAGGTGGGGTGGAAAGGATGAGAAGGGGCTTGGCAAGGTTAAAGGAATGGTCAAATGTATGGCAGCTTAGATTCAATGCTAAGAAGTGCAAGGTAATGCACCTGGGAAGGAAAAAAACACCGGAAGAGTACACTGAGATACTAACAACAACAAAAATGGAAAGGGACCTGGGCGTCATCATATCAGATGACCTAAAAGTGGGCAAGTAATGTGAGAGGGCAGTAAGGAGGGCTGGGGAGATACTGGGATGCATAGAGATAGGCATCACCAGTAGAAAACAGGAAGTTGTTACCCTCTGTACAGACAGCTGGTGAGACCCCATCTGGAGTACTGCATGCAGTTCTGGAGACCCAGTCTCTGCAAGGAGATAGACAGGATGGAAGCTGTCCAGAGGAGGGCAAGAAAAATTGTGCAGGGTCTGCACTGGAAGACATATGAAGAGAGACTAAAGGAGCAGAAAATAAAATGAAATTTAATGAACAAAAGTGCAAGGTAATGCATTTGGGACACAACAACCAAAAAAAGGGTACCTTTTAAATAATATAATTCTACAAGTAACGGACAACGAAAAAGATCTTGGCATAAATACAGACAATAAGTTAACCTTTGAAAATAACACCATACTCAAAGTAAAGAAATGTCAACAAATTATGAGTAGTATATGGAAAAACATTAAAAGTAGACAACTACAGGTCATTCTTCCATTATATACCAGTCTAGTAAGATCACATCTGGATTACTGTGCCCCTTTTTGTGCACCTACTACTATATATGGAAGGAAACATATAGAGGGAGTTCAAAGAAAAATGCCCAAAAAACTTAATGACATGTCCGAAAAAACATATGGTGAAAGACTGAAAACACTTGGTTTATACTCAATTAAATATAGACATCTTATAGGTGATTTATGTATGATATATAAAGCACTTAACGAACCTGGACTAATGGAAATATTAAACATTGAAAGAAAAATCTGCATATCAAACACTAGATCACATAACTTGCAATTGAAAGGAACTAAGTGTCAGACAAAAAAAAAAAGATTAAAATGGTTCACTCAGAGAATGGTTAACCTATGGAACACACTACCAGGTCCAATAGTAGAAAGTAAATCTATGAACATCTTTAAAAATACACTTGACAAATACATGGGTAATAAAAAATTTGAATACATAGACAATTAAAACCACCTTTGGGTGTCAAGTTCAATAGCAGGCTTTGCCTCCTGAACTTGTAAACAACTATGAAACTATGAGCTTAATATGTATAGCCTTGAGGAAAGGAGGGAGAGGGGGGACGTGATAGAAACTTTCAAGTACCTCAAGGGAATCAACAAAGTCCAAGAGGGTAGCGTCTTTCAAAAAAAGAGGTGTGCAAGAACAAGGGGGCACAATTTGAAGGTAGAGGTGGGCCGGCTCAGAGGTAATGTAAGGAAGTATTTTTTCACAGAGAGGGTTGTGGATGCATGGAACGGACTTCCAGAGGAGGTTGTGGAGTCAAACACAGTGGTTGTATTAAAGCATGCATGGGGCAGTCATAAGGCAATTCTAGGGGGTTGGGGTAGAAAGAAGTAGGCTGCTGGTTAACTAGGATCTGCATCTTATCCATTAGGTAGGGAAATGGGCAGACTGGGTGGGCCAAGCTGTCCTTAACTGCCATCAAATTCTATGTTTCTATGTTTCTATGACTTACTGACAGAAGAGAGTGGCACCTACTTACATTCATGATTAAAGTACAGAGGGGAAAGTTCCTATATACATTCAGGAATATTTTAAAATTAAGAGAACAAGAGAAAGCCTAAGGTCAGCTCAAGGTCTGGAACATATGATCCCAAAATGTAATCTGAATATAAGTAGATCAGCGGGCTTGGTATAGGGGACCATTGTTACGGAGCTCTATGCCAATATCTCTCTGTGCTATGGAAACTGCACTATATATATACTGTATATATATATATATATATATATATATATACACACACACATATATATATATATATATATATATATATCTCACCAATAAAAAGATGGTTTTATGAAAAAATCAATGCTGCCTTTGCAGTGCTGTGGAGAGTGATGGCATGGCGCTCCTTTAAATACGTTTGATTTCTTGTTCATTCTTATGGAAAAAATCAATGATGCCTGTTGAAATACTGTGGTGGTGATGGCATAGTACTCCATTAATATATTAGAACTTTGCACAATATCTGAATGTGCCAGACTTTATTATGTGATTGCATGTATATACCGTAATGCCTTTTTTCTGTATTGTTTATTGTATGTACTGTATGTTCTGAAATCTGTAAAGGTGACACCAATTCATGCTATATAGGACCTCCTTGGAAATGAGCCACTGCTCAATGGAGTATGTACCATCTATCCCTTTCATATATATTTTTTGTGAATAAATTACTACAACAACAAACTCCAATTTAATAAATGTTTCACTGTTAGTGCCACAGTGTCTGCTCCCAACTTCAAAAATATTGCAAATCTTGCCTCCATCCCATCCACACCACACACCTTATTTACTTTCAAGCATCTTAATTCCTTTTCAGCTTCCTTGACTGTGATAACCCTAAACCTAAAACAAGCTCTATTGCTTACCATCTCTGATTTTCCTATTATCTGTTCAAGAGAAATATCAAGGGTGACATATTCTGTGTTTTATAATTCTAGATCTGGCAAAACTGTAAAGTAATTATTTAAAATACCTACCACTTTTAATTGATCACTTATTACTATAATATCTTGGACCAGATTTATAGATATCCTTGAATTACTTGAATTTTGAAGCCATTTTAACTGTTGCTAAAATTGCTTAGAATCCTTAGCTTGATCGTTGTTGATCCAGTAATATTGGCTCTTTGCTGTCTGTATAGTTTTTATGTACTTTTAGTTCTCCATTTTTTTAAATATTTTCCAATCCTCACCTTTTTAAGTTTTCCTCACTTTTTTCAATAACCAATTCTTTATCATTGTATGTGTCTTTATTTTATCAGTAATCCAGGGTAATTGTTTTTACTACATGTTTTTAGAACCTTAGGGGCATGTAAGTTAGATAATTATTATCATAGTGTTAGTGAAATCTTTGACTGCCAGATCTAATTTAGGTATTAGGGTTATTCTGTCCCATCTAACACTATGCCAACTACTTCTAAATACCTCAGCATTAAAATGGTTACCCAGAGTGTTATAGATTCTTCCTTATGAATTATGTTCTTTTCTAAATTACATTTTATGAGATAATAGTCTCCAATATTCAATTGCATTATTTCCAATTGTCTTACCTTTAATTCTGGAGAAATAAAAATGAAATCTGGAACTGATGCCTGATTTATATTTTTGTGTGCATCTAGTTAGTTTGTGAACTATTTGCCTATGTCCCAAATTGCCCATACTTTCCCTAGTATTTTTCCCTTCACTGTGCACAATAATCATTAAAATCTCCTATTAAAACTAAGTCTATGACATGGAGCCTTTGGAAATGAGTCTCTGACTCAAAGGGTTGTAATTCCAATGTAATAATAAATAAAACCAGTTAACAAGCTTTCAGGCCAGCCTGGTGGTGCTGAGGGTTGAGGTGCTGGATGCCACACCTCGTGCCATGCTGGTGATCTGGGTTCGGGAATGAACCTGGGGAAGACGGGGTCTGCAGGGAAGGGAGAAGATTGAGCATCTGACGACCATCTCTCCTCTCCCAGGGGGATGTCTGGGGATTGTCCGGTGTACCAGCTGCTCCCAGTGGAGATCAGGGGTGCTGCAGTACACAGACAGCACAAATTGGTGTGGCTGACATCCACAGACTTGCCGTCCGCTTGACGTCAGGAGTGCCCTTGCAAGGGAGGGGTGGGGAGAAGCAACAGGGAGAACATGGAAAAACCCAGCTCTAGGGGTAGGCAACAGCACCTGACCCCCATGCCCACTGCCAGATCCAACTTGTCCAGCCTATCAGTTCCTCCACCCGGGCCCTGCCACTACAGCCAGAGTCTGACTTGAAAGTGTGCCCAAGAGGAGGGGCAACCCCACCCTGGAGGGGTTAAGCTGGGTGTACTGGCTGCAGATGGAGGGGGGAGAGAGGAAGCTTCAGGACAAAAGGACCTCAGGTGGGCAGGAACAGGAAGGATGCCTAAGAGAGGCTTCTCAGGCTGTGACAGGAGGGAAAAAGAATTGAAAAAACAAAACAAAAAAAAACAAGCTTTCAGCTTAGTGTGCCACTCCTGGTTAAACAATTGAACACATATACATATATATATGTATTTTTCACTATGTCTGATATCTTACCAAATAATAAACCAAAATGGGTCATTTTTATCCGAGGTGGATCATAAATTACACCAATTATTAAATTAGTTGTTTTCATTTCCACTAATAAACAATCCGTACCTTCAACATTTTCCAAACAATTTATACAAAAACGTTTGGAACTATCTTTTATATACAGCATAACTCCTCCACCCTTTCTACCAGTATCCTTTCTTACTATTGCATAACAATCCACCTACACCTCACTATCCTTAACACCCTCATGTAGCTACGTTTCTGTAATTCCCACTATATCTGATGGAACCTCCTCTAACCAAATCTTAAAAACATCCATTTTCCTGACCAAATGCCTTACATTTCCATGCCTTACTTGTAACACAATTGTTTATTTCAGATCCAGGATTTACTTCTGCATCACCGCTAATGGTTAACAGCAATGCAAGTATTTGACTATGGGCCTTTAATCAATGACTATATAGCCAAGGTGTAATTGACAAGGGCCCTCTATTCATAAATCCATTATTTCTGTGAACTAAAACATTGTGTGAAAGGGGCTTAGGTGTAATGTAAATCCCCCCCATCTTGTGTTTCCTGAATGCAGGGAGGAGTCTGTTGTGGTAGTCCAGCCCTTAAACCGGTGGTGTCTGGTTCATTTTATGTTTATTCAAGAGGCAGCTTTAACAGTATCTGTGCTTTTGGAGTGCTGTTTCTTTTTCTAAAATCTGTTGCAACAGTGCCTTTTTCTTTACTTTAGCTTGTCCTTGTTCTTTTTGCTCTCTCTGTCATCTCCCTACCCACTTGTGGCCACTTGTGGGTATTCTTTCTATCCCTCTCCTTTTTGTTTCAGCATCACTCCTGAAGCCTAGAATAAAACTGTCTGAAAAAGCTAAAGAACTGTAAATAAGCCCTAGAATTGGACAAACCCTGCAAGAGGCAAAATCAGTGCCTAAAGAAGCACAGGAGACTCCTTTTATGGCTTGCAAGTATCCTTTTTATTGGTGATAAAGGAGTTAATAGTGCAGCAGAGCTTGTGTAGGGACACACCTTACTAATTAGGCTACACAGCATGGTATATGAGACCTGCTTTTACAAAAGACAGATAAATGGAGAGAAATAGCTGCAATAAAATTTCTTTAAAGGAATACAGAACATAGAAGGGTTTCTATCATGGTTTTCTACTGTTTAGAAACCTGAGGTAAATAAAACGTGTCCTGTTATTACTGCCCTCCATCAACAATCAGCTAACCATTAAGTGGCAGGGCCCATATGTGATACAGCGACAAACTGGACCAGTGAATTATGCAGTGGAAATGCCAGATGGGAGACAAATGGTACAGCTCTATCATGCAAATTTATTGAAAAAAATGGTATGACTGATCAGCTACTGCCCCTACCATGTATGTGTGTCCTAGTTCATATGAAAATGAGATGGACCTGGCCTATCAGAGACTAGAAAAGGAAGACTCTATGACCCCCATGGTTAATGAAGCATTAAGTGACACACAAAGGGCAGAAATAGAACAGGTGCTGCAACACTTTCAGTTTACCTTTGTGACCACCCCTGACAAGACACATGACATCACTCATCACATCCATGTGACCCAAGAGACACTTGTTTGGGTAAAGCCCTATAGAATACCCAAAAGGGTAAAGGGGGAGGTGGTAAAAGAAATACAGAGAATGAAGGACATGGGTGTGATAGAAGAATCCAACAGTAATTGGAGCTTTCCCAACTTGAAAGATCCAAAGAAGGAGGGTGGGGTTAGGATATGCCTTGATTTTCACAAACTGAACACTATGTCCAAATTTGATGGGTATCCTATGCCCCACATCGATGACATCAGAAATCAATTAGGTCATGCCAAGTACATCAGCACATTGGATTTTACCAAGAGGGGTACTGGCAAATACTATTAGACTCTGATGCAAAAGAAAAGACCGCCTTCAGTACCCCTTTGGGACTATTCCAATTTGCTATGATGCCTTTTGGCTTGCACGGCGTCCCAGCCACATTTCAAAGGCTGATGGATCGGCTCCTGCGCCCTCATCTTGACTACTGCGCTACCTGTATTGATAATGTCATCATTTTTAGTCTCACTTGGGAAGAACATTTATTACATCTTACCAATGTCCTAGACACTATCATGAAAGCAGGCCTCACTGTGAATCCATCAAAATGCTCCCTTGTTGTGAGGGAAACTAGATATTTGGGGTTTTTAATTGGTGATGGACAGGTTAAGCCAGAAATAAATAAGATGGATGCTGTAGCAAAGAGTCCTAGGCCTTTAACTAAAACACATGTCCATTCCTTTTTAGGCCTAGCAGGCTATTACATGCGATTTGTACCACAGTTTGCAACCCTGGCCAGCTCCTTGATTGAACTTACTAAAAAGGGTAAGCTCACAGCTGTCCAATGGCCCCTGAATGTGAAGAAGCATTCTGTATGATAAAAGCCCTCCTTTGTTCAGCTCCGGTTTTGAAGATTCCTGACTTTTCAAAACCATTTATAGTACAAACAGATGCATCCAACGTAGGCATTGGAGCTGTCCTATCCCAAGTAAAGGATGGAGAAGAACATCCCATCCTGTACATCAGTAGAAAAATTCATGTGAGAGAAACCAAATATTCCACAGTGGAAAAGGAATGTTTGACTCTAAAGTGGGCAGTAGAAACTCTAAGATATTATTTGTGGGGAACTGAATTTGAAATATGGACAGACCATAATCCCCTCTGTTGGATCCAACAAATGATGGAAAAGAACCCCAGAATCATGAGGTGGTACCTGGCACTGCAGCCATATAAGTTTATAGTCCAAAATACAGCAGGGAAGGCACACTGTAATGTTAACTTTCTGTCCCGCTTTGCTGCAGAAATAGATAAATAAATAAAAGTAGACCCCAGGGTATTGTATGAATGTGTTCCTTATAGAGTACAAATGTGTATTCATGCATTCATAAGGATATACTGTATGTTTATTAGGGACCCTGGGGTGGAGCTTCGGGAGAGGGTGGGCTGGAGCTCCATCTCTCCTTGGGAGATATCTACTCACTCTTTATGATTTAAGCACTTCTGAATATTAGAAAACTGTGGTTTTCTCTTAGGTGGGGAGGAATGTGAAAGGGGCTTAGGTGTAGTGTAAATCCCCTCCCCCAAATCTTGTGTTTCCTGAATGCAGGGAGGACTCTGTTGTGGTAGACCAGCCCTTAAACCAGTGGTGTCTGGTTCATTTTATGTTTATTCAAGAGGCAGCTTTAACAGTATCTGTGCTTTTGGAGTGCTGTTTCTTTTTCTAAAATCTGTTGCAACAGTGCCTTTTTCTTTACTTTAGCTTGTCCTTGTTCTTTTTACTCTCTCCGTCATCTCCCTACCCACATTGTGGCCACTTGTGGGTATTCTTCCTATCCCTCTCCTTTTCGTTTCAGCATCACTCCTGAAGCCTAGAATAAAGCTGCCTGAAAAAGTTAAAGAACTGTAAATAAGCCCTAGAACTGGAGAAACCCTGCAAGGGGCAAAAGCAGTGCCTAAAGAAGCACAGGAGACTCATTTTCTGGCTTGCAAGTATCCCTTTTATTGGTGATAAAGGAGTTAATAGTGCAGCAAAGCTTGTGCTAGCTTGTGCAGGGACACACCTTACTAATTAGGCTACACAGCATGGTATACGAGACCTGCTTTTACAAAAGACAGACACATGGAGAGAAATAGCTGCAATAAAACTTATTTTAAGGAATACAGAACGTAGAAGGGTTTCTATCATGGTACTCTACTGTTTAGAAATCTGAGGTGAATAAAGATGGTAGTTTACTCACCTGGTAAAGATGATTGTGGGGGAATGGCTCTCTGAGGCACTCCACCTACCTGTCATCATGAGTTATATACACCTGATAGGTTGTCTGATGCACATGTGACTGAAATTGAAGACGTCCCTTCTGAGGGTCACTGGTCACTTCTATTCAGTTCGATGTTTTCCAAAGCTGTATCTGAAATTATAAAAAGTTATCTTGCCCCCCACTTGTACCTTCAATAATTGTAACGTGATGTCTCTGCTGAGAGTTTGAAGTTATAAGCTTTTATTGGCAAATGCTGTACATATGTGTTTTGTACCATTAATAGTATGTTGTTATATCATTGTGTCCATAGTGTTATTGTCAGTGTCATTTTCCCGTCAGTTGGAGCGAGAGGTGTGGAGTGCCTCAGAGAGTCATTCCCCCCCTAATCACCTTTACCAGGTGAGCAAACTACCATTGTGGGGGATGGTCTCTGAGGTACTCCACCTACCTGACATCATGGGTTAGTCAAAAGCAGTGATTAATGTTTAGGGTGGGTTAGATGTGATATTGTTATTGTGTCCTTTGCTTGCTGACAGTGGAACTGCCCTGGCAAAGTTTGTCTTGGTGTCTTGAGACATGTCCAATCTGTAATATCTTGTGAAAGTGTGTATTGTCGACCAAGTGGCTATGGAGCAAATTTCTTCTGTGGTGGCCATGTTCCTTTATGTCCAGGAAGCTGCAATAACTCTGGTTGAGTGGGCCTTTACTGATGTTGGTACCTGCATATTATTTGCTTTGTAAGCCTCTGAGATGGCTTTTCTGAGGTACCCTGCTATGGATGCTTTGGAGGCAAGTAGACCTTTTCTGCATCCCTGTAGGATGATGAAGAGTCTGTCAGTTTTTCTGATATCAGCCATTCTATTGATGTAGGTTGTTAGCAGTCTTGTCATTCCTAGCAGTCTAAGTTGGGGGTTGGCCTGTATTTCTTCTGACCGAAGTTGGCCTGGAATCGCAATAGTTTGGTTGAGGTGGTACTTAGATGCGATTTTGGGTCTGAATGAATAGATTGGTCTCATGGATATCCTGTCATGGTAGAATTGAAGGAATGGTTCTTTATATGATAGTGCCCGTAGTTCTCCTACTCTTCTGGCTGATGCAATGGTCGTTATGAAAACTGCCTTGAGTTGTATCCATTTTAAGTGAATGGAGTCTATGGGTTTGAATGGTGGTTTAGTCATAGCTGTCAGTACTGAAGGTAGATACCATGGTGCCAGCAGTAGTTTATGTGTGGAGCGTATGTTAGCTGCTGCCTTCAGGAAGCAGACGACGTCTTGGTGGGATCCCTGAGTCGTGCCTCGTATCTGTCCTCTTGCTGCCCCGATGGCAGCAACTTGTCCCTTTAAAGATGATGGGGAGAGTCCTAGTTGGAGTCCCTCATGGAGAGAGAGTAGTATCTGAGGTATGGTGCATGTGGTGGAGTCTATTTTGTGGTGCTTACACCATTTGCTGAATATGTCCCCCTGGCATTGGTAAGTGGTAATCGTGGATTGTTGACGTGATGAAGCCATAGTGTGTATGACTGAAGGATGGGATCCTGCTTTTAGCAGTCTCTCCCTTTCAGGAGCCATGCCATCAGTTGCAGTTGCTGAGGGTTTGGATGTGTGATAGGTCCTTGTGAGAGAAGGCCTGGTCTGAGCGGTAGTGTCCAGGGATTGGCTAGTGCCATTGAAACTACTGTCGCGAACCATGCACGCCTTGGCCAGTGTGGTGTTATCAATATGACTCGTGCTCTGGAGATGTGAATCTTCTTTAGTACCTGAGCAATTAGTGGTATGGGGGGAAAGACGTAGGCTATTTGGAATGTCCAGTTGGCTGAGAGTGTGTCTACTCCTACAGCCAGGTGGTCCTTGAATCGCGACCAGTATTTTATGCATTGATGGTTGTTGTGTGTTGCCATGATGTCTATCTTGATTGGACCCCATCTCTGGTTGAGTTGCTGGAAAACTTGCGGGTGAAGTTTCCACTCTCCTGGATGAATCATTTGTCGTCTGAGCCAGTCTGCCGTGATGTTGAGTTTCCCTGCAGGTGAATTGCTGATATTGATTTTAAGTGTGTTTGTGACCATGCCATTAGCTTGGATGTTTCTGACATCATTGCCTTGCTTCTTGTGTCTCTCTGTTTGTTTATGTATGATACTGTGGTCTGATTGTCTGACTTTATCTGCACATGTTTGTGCTGGGATAGTATGGAGAAATGCAGTAGTGCCTTGAACACTGCTTTCATTTCTAGTACGTTGATAGTTTGATTTGTCTCTGATGGGGACCATTTTCCTTGCGCTGTATGTTTTCCCATTACAGCTCCCCAGCCTGACAGGCTTGTGTCCATTTCTATTATTATGTCTGGGGTTATGTTTAGTGGCATGCCTTGTGTCAGTTTGCATCTGTTTGTCCACCATGTGAGGCTTGATCTCACCCCGGGTGGTATTTTGACCTGTTTTGCTAAGTTGAGTTCATGTGTGTGTGTCCTTGAGTTAGGAGGAAGGACGTAAGAGGTCTGGCATGCCATCTTACCCAGGGAACCGTGTCTATTGTTGAGGACATTAGTCCTAACATTTGAGAGATGTCCCCCAGCGTGGGATGCTTTACGTTCCTTAGTCTGTGGGCTGTTGATATTATTGTATGAATTCTTGAGTGAGATGGTGTAACTAGTCCTCTTTCTGTGTCTATGAGAGTTCCCAGGTGTTCTATGTTGTGACTGGGAACTAGTTGGCTTTTCTTGTGGTTGAGTACCCAGCCGTGTTGCTGTAGACACTGTACCACCATTTGCATCTCCCTTAGAGATTGTTGCTGTGATCTTGCCCTGATGAGCTAGTCATCCAAATATGGTATGACGTGGATTTCCTGTTGTCTGAGTTTTGCTGCGAGAACTATTGAAACCTTTGTGAATACTTGCAGGGCTGATACCAGGCCGAATGGTAGGATCTTGTACTGGTAGTGTTGTCCGAGAATGCAGAAATGTAGGAATTGATAGTGTCTGGGTCTCATTGGTACATGGAGATAAGCATCTTTTAGATTTATGGATGTGAGGAAGTTTCCCTTGCGGAGTATTTGAGTGTTGACCTTATTGTCTCCATCTTGAATAGTGTGTATCGTACTGACTTGTTGATGTACTTTAGGTCCAGTACCAGTCTGTATCCTCCTGTCTTTTTTGGAACCATGAAGAATGTGGAGTAGATTCCTGTACCTTCTTTTTGCCTGGGGGCTGGAGCAATAACATTATTGTCTCTTAGTTCTTGTATAGCTGTAGTAATGTGTGTTGTTGTGTATTTGGGCTTGGAAGAGGGGGAGTGTATCATTCTGTGTTCTCGTGGCGTCTATATAAATTGTATTGCATAACCTTGTCTTATTATTTCCAGCACCCATTTGTCTGTTTTGGTATTTTCCCAGTGTTCCAAGAATTGTGTCAGTCTTGCACCCACGGGAGTGTGGCTTCACATGGAATATGAGTAGTCAGGACCTGGAATTGTTGCGACGATGGTAGTTCCCTCTGCCTCTTTGTGTTGTGCCCCTACCTCTGTATATGTTGTAGTGGTAGGGTGTGGTATAGCTTTGTCTGAAGTTAGTGCCTCTGAAGATGTGGCTTCCTCGTCTCTTGTCATGAAAGGAATGGTATCTGCCTCTGGGACGAGCCGGTAGGTACAGTAGGTGGATATGATTTGTTCTCTAGCTAGAATCTTCCCCTCCTCTTTGCCTTTGAGATATTTCTCTAGTGCTTGTCCAAATATCATGTTGCCTTTAAATGGAAGCCGTTGCAGGGTGGCCTTCGATTCTTTGTCGGCATCCCACAGTTTCATCCACAGTGATCTGTGAAATCTGTTAGTGATTGCTGCTGATCCGGCATTTATTTTAATGAGTCTACCACCATGTCTGCCAGATATTTGGTGGAAAGTATGGCATTTTCTAAGAGTGCAGACTAGTGTGATTTTGCAGGTATGTTTTTTTGATTTCTTGGAGCCCGGTTAGCTGTGCTCTTGTGGCATATATAGCAGTGGCGGCTGCTCTGCTTCCCAAGCCTGCTAATTCAGTGGTCTTCTTTAGGTTATCTTCTAGTTTTCTGTCAATTGGGTCCCTTAATCCTGAGGCGGACTCAGTGGGGAGTACTGTCTTTTTATTGAGAGCAGCTGTTTGGGGGACCACTGCTGGTGATGTACACCATAGTGTTTGTTTCTCCTCCTGCAGTGGGTACATTCTGTCCCAGGATTTTCTCTTGGGAATTCTGGCTGGTTCAGAGGAAGACCATACCTTTAGAACAATCTCCTCTATGGCCTCACAGACTGGGAAGGTGTCTGCTTGTTTCGCAGTAGGTTGGAGGGACGGGAGTAGTTTGGACATGGGTGTTGGTATTATGGTTTCAAAGCCCACTGTTTCCATTATGAGGTGTACTAGAGCAGGGATTTGGTCAGGGAAACACCACTTAGCCATGAGGGTTTGCAGTTCTTGCTCTAGACCTCCCTCTTCCTTATCTGAGGAACCGCTTGAGTCAGCTGGCAGTGGAGTGTGGTCATTTGCGAGATCGTCTAAATGTCTAGAAAGGGAGTTAGTGTTCCTTTTCTTAGTAGGAGGTGAATGGATATGTTAGTGTTTAGAGAGTTCTGTTAATTGCTGTAACATTGCTGTTAAAACCTCTTGTTCTGCTTGCATAAGTTGGTTATTCTGGAGTAGTGATTTTGTGGCATCTGATTGTTGGTGACTGTAGTAGGATGATTGAAGTCATCCTCCGTGTCCTGTACCTCATTGTGTAAAGTGGATTCCTCAACGCAGAAGGCACATAGCCTTCCTGTTTGTTGGTGTGGGAGTGGTACATTGCACTGCCTGCAGCTTTTTGCTTTTGGCATGATGACCTGGTAATCAGATACAAATGACATACTTAGTGTGTGATGCCCCCTTTGTTTGTGTTGTTTTATAGCAATGATTTAAACAACATGATTAAACATAGGTTATACTGGTGTTGAGTTGCCCTGTCATAATATTCTAATGAGCTGCAGTAATCTATATTATGAAGTAGCCAGGTATTGTGTATCCATAGTGAGCCACTATCTGTGCTATTAGTAATGCTGGCCAGATAGTGCTCATATGCCTTTAAGAGCAGGGCTGGTGAATGCTTGGTCATGAACCAGTAGCCTGGAATGCCTGTGCAGGTTATGCAGACCTCTGTTCCTTTTAAATAGTGTGTGAGACTTATATTTGTTAATTTGTGAGTGCAGTGTATGCTTTACTAGTTATACGTGATGCACTCTGTGTTGTAGTGCCCAGGGGAGTCCACGTCATGACGTGGAAGTGTAATGAGACTTTCCCGTGAAGTCTCACGAGAGTTCGTGTGCCAATGGAGAGGCACGCTCCACGTCCTGAACAGAGGAGAAGCAGGAAGTGAAAGGGAGCTAGGCATGGAGACGAGGGCATAGTGGGGCCATAAAATAACAGTATGGCTGCTCCATTTTGGATGTTAGGACTTGCAGCCTTAGAAAACAAGCAGAAAGAATGTAGCAGTAGCTGGAAGCGCGCCCTTGTGAATCGCTGCACAGCGATATTGTAAGACTGCAGGTAGGGATGTGGCTGCTCAATCTGGCTGCTGCTTGTATGGCATTTCGGCAGTTTTGTATCGTAGCATCTGGGACCGCTAAAGGAGGGGTGCTCAGAGCGCTGTACCTGAGGAAGGAACTTGTGAGTAGCTGAATTGGACTACTGCAGGTAGCTTCTTTGTTGTGTTTGTGTAGGGCAATGTCTGGGACTGCTAAATCGGGACGACCAGAGCATTGAATACATGGAGTACAGCCTCAGTAGGATTGAGGTCCTGTTAGCATTTATGCCGTGATTTGTGATGAGCAGCATCTGGGAACGCTAAAGTAGGGGTGTCCAGAGCATTGAAGATGAGCAGGCATGCTTGATTTATTGAGGGGATTATCCTACAACTGTAGTGCTGCTATGTGCAGTGCACCTGTGTGCCTGCTGAAGCCAGATTCAGACTGTGAACTGGAGAATTAGGTAAAGGTTGTTGGCAATCATATAATACAGGGATTTATTTAGCTCTAAAAATTTATTTGAATTTTGCTCATAAAAGTGCTACATCTTTGTGAAAATGCATAGCTCTTGCCTCACTGTGTTTAACAAACACAGCACTTCTAGAAAATATATGTAAATACATTCTGCACAGTTAGTATAGTCCCAAGAAAAAAAATGCTAATCAATTATTTAAAACCCTGTAATATGTGTGGTGTAGAGTGCCTGAGTGATTTGAATCTTTAGACCAGTAAACACAGTTTGCTCACTTGCTAGAGTCAACTTAGATAACATGCTAATATACAAGTAATCTTCTGAATTAGACCGACGTAACAGGTAGATGCAAAAACTTGCTATGCTGTCCAAAGCTAACCTTAAACCTGATTTATAGTGCTTGTCTGAGCAATAGGGGTAACATATATATGGAATCTTTCCTACCCTTTGATGAGTCGTTTTAAGTTTCTGTGGTCTGGCGCTCTAGAGTAGTGCGACAACCTTTTTCAGATGCACAATTTGAACTGAATAGAAGTGACCAGTGACCCTCAGAAGGGACGTCTTTAATTTCAGTCACATGTGCATCAGACAACCTATCAGGTGTATACAACCCATGATGTCAGGTAGGTGGAGTGCCTCAGAGACCATCCCCCATAGTAAGCAATTACATATGAACCTGTGTTCTAGGTAGCAAACTGTTGTTGTTTGAACCTGAAGACCTCACTGCAGAATGACTGTTACTCAGGGCCAGCCGATCATGTTTTCTGCCTATTTATAACAGTCACTGCTGGGAGGAGCCTGACTCCCTGGCATATTCTTTGTTTTCCTTTTAATAAGCCTTATTATTTGTACTGATGTATTCCTATCTTTGTAAAATGGTATACTATGAGATGTTTATGTATTGAGATATAATTTTGTAGCCTTTAAAGGTATGTTTTTGATTCAAACTATAAAGTGGTAGGTGTTTAGTGGGTCATGAGACCTGCAACTAGCATAGATGTGCTTGTGCTTGTAGACCAAGTCAGTTGTTGGTAGGAACTCTACCCTACCCGTTCCCTAGCTTGCTACTAGGTGAAAGTTGGAAGCTGTTTGAGAAGCTAGTATTAGACCTCTTTTTATTTTGTTATTACTTTATTTTCTAATCTCAGTTCGCATATTTTTGTCTGCTGAATAATAAATTTAAGTTGAAGGTTTTGCATCCTGAACATTGCCCGGCCCCATTTGTACCCATGTTCACACATTGCTTTTTGTCTGTGCAGTACAATATATGGAATACCAGCTAACGTTCTTATCCTGATTATGTACAACTGTACCACCATTTACTTGAATCCCATACAAATAAAGAGATATCCCATATAACCCTATATGCATCTTCATTTTATCTAACATAACCATTTGACTCAAAGCATTTTTTCCTGCCTTTTTCCCGTTCTTAAACTGACTGTTTTAGTTAACACTCCATTATCAATGACCTTCCAATGACATAAACAACAGTATTCCTAGCCCCTAGCCCCAACTTCTCTGGCTGACTCCAACAGACTCCTCTATACTCTGCTGAAATACTCAGCCAGAGGTAGGAAGATGGAAGAATAGAAGCAGCCACTTGTAAGATGCTGCCATATCTCATGGGCTACTTAATTTATGGGGTTCCTGGACCACCCACAACTGCCCTGCCACTGCAGCTGATTTGAGGTCCCTTGGTTCACTAGCATCAAATTCAAACCTGCTGATCTCAGAAGCAGCTGCCCAGCCCAACAGGTGTACCTAATTAAATTTGTTCACAGTGTGAGCATCCAACTGCTTGTGGCTTAATTCACTCAGTCACAGTTCACAACATTAGCAGAACATATTTACAGTGCAACTGGAGGAGCAGTTGGACCACAGTGGGCTCTAGTAGGGTGAGGGTGGTGGAACAGAGATGCATCCCTCTAGTTGTACCTCTATGCAATTCATATGCTATTCTGGCAGAGCAGGGTTCCTCTATGATGATACCCTCAGTAGAGACCAAGAAGAATGCTGGGGACATCCACAAGGGAGACCCACAAAAGGGTGACAAGGGACACCACACAGGAAGGAAATGGCTACTGGTAGGGGACTCAGTTGTTCGGGGGGGTAGAACTGGGGAAGGGAGGGGAGAGGGAGGTAAGGTGCCTACCTGGTTCCATGGCTTAGAGGGACAGGAAGCAAATCCTCAGGATTGCAGAAGCAGTATCACAGGAGAGGGAACTAGATGTCATTGTCCATCTTGGGACAAATAACCTAGCTGGACATGAGATCAGTGCCATGCAGGATGAGTTTGTGGAGTAGTGGAGGGCCTCAGACAGGTAGCAAACACAGAAACCTTCTCAGAGGTGCTGCCGGTCAATGGCATGGGTGAGGCTAGGGTACTGCACATTATGCAGTTCAATGAATGGTTGCACAACTGGTGCAGAGCATAGGGCTTTGACTTCATTGGGGACTGGGAGTTCACCTGGAGAGATGTAGCTCTATACTGACATGATGGTCTGCATCTGTCCAGGAAGGGAACCAAGCTCCTAGGTGATAGGTTTATATGCTTCCTTGAGAAGCTTTTAAACTAGCCAAGGGAAGGTGATGATAGGAAGCAGGAAATTTAAAGCCTCCCCCCACAAAACATGGCAGGTAGTAAGGTAAACACCGAAGTACAGAGCTTGACAGAGGGCAGGACAGGCGTAAATGGAAAAATAGACAAAAGCTATAAGGGCAGGGATGGGGGTTAAAAGGATAACACCAACATTAAATAGAGGGCAATGAATACCAATGCCCATAGTCTAGGAAACAAGCTTCCTGAGCTAGTAGCCCTGATGGAAGAGGAACACTTGGATATTGTGGCAGTTACAGAAACATGGTACATGAAGAACCATGATTGGGATGTCAATATACCAGGGTACACAATCTACAGAAAGGACAGGGAGGGTAAAAGAGGAGGTGGAGTAGCTCTCTACATAAGGAAAGGGATCAAAGCTACAGAACTGAAAGGTAAAGGGGAGGACAAGCAGCACTGTGGGTCACCTTGGAGACAGGGAGTGGTTGTATAAAGACCCCATCTCAAGGGGAGGAAATGGACAAGAAAATGATAAAAGACATTCTTAAAATGGCTGATAAAGGGGAGGTATTGTTAATGGGGGACCTGAATATGCCAGATGTTAACTGGATGACATATACTGCAGCCACATCCAAGAGCAGGGTCATTCTCGATGCCCTACAGGGGGCATGCCTTAGACAGCTGGTGTTGGAACCTACTCAGGAGGGTGCAGTCTTAGACCTGGTACTCTCACATGGAGACAGGATCGCAGATTTAGAAGTGAGTAGCCATCTGGAAACAAGCGACCACTGCACAGTCTGGTTCACAATAAGCACAACCATGGAGACAAGCCACACAAAAACAAGGATATTGGACTTTAGAAGGGCTGGCTTTGGCAAAATTGGTGAATACCTAAGGAATGCACTAGCAAATGGCCAGAAAGGAGGGGTGGAAGAACAATGGAGAAAAATCAAAACTGCCATCATGGAGGCAACAAGCCTTTGAGTGAAACAAATAAAGAAAACAAAGCGGAGTAAAAACCCACTATGGTTCTCAAAAGAGGTGGCACGGAAGGTTAGGGAGAAAAAGGCAGCATTCAAAAGTATAAGAAATAACAGAAGGAGCACGACAGGGAACTATATCAGTTAAAGCAGTAAGAAGTGGGGAAGGCAGTCAGAATAGCAAAGGTCCAAACAGAGGAAAAGATAGCCAACTCAGTTAAGAAGGGGATAAAACCTTTTACGGGTAGATTAGGGAGCATAGAAAGGTTAAGGGAGGGATAGTGAAGATTAATAAAGGAGAGGGGAGGTGGGCGGAGGGAGACAGTTAAAAGGCAGAGAGACTGAATGAATACGTCTGCTCAGTATTTGCAAAAGAAGAAGAGATGTTACCTAAACTAAACAATAGAAGCACTCTGGGAAGGGGGGTTGACACCATTCCATTTACAGAAGAAAGAGTCCTGAAAGAACTCCTAAATCTGCTTCTGAGGCAGTCCCCAGTTTCTTTAAGATCCACTGGGCCAGCACGCTGGCACAGAAATTGGATTTCTGCTTGTGACACTGGTGACCTGGGTTCAGGAACAGACCCAGGTCATCAGAGGGCAAGATGGGAGGAAAAGGTTTAAGCATCCTATGACTGCTCTCCTTCTCCAGGGGGAGGGGGCCGGATGTCTGGGAGCATGAGGCACCCATAGTGGAGGCCAAGAGTGCCACAGTGACCGATGCCAGTAAGGTTTCAAGGGGGTGAGATGGATGCTGGTGTCATTGCATGTTCCCGCCCCCTGCCTACAGAGAAAAACTCAAGCCTGCCCCACTGCATCTGTGATGCCCACCCCTCGGCTACAAATTGGCTCCCCAGGCCAACTCTCACTCTATCCCATTGTTCGTGGCACCTTAGGGCCGGGTGCCACATCCCCAACCTGGGGGGCAATCCAGAGGGTCCTGAGAGAGTGGCTCATGTGGGGATGCCACAGCTGATGGGTCCATGACTGGGCAGATGGCCTGGCAAGTGGAGCAAAGGCACCAAAAAGAATAAATGAAGAAAAAAAAAGATCCATCATTCTAAAATTCAAGATCTTCATCTTTGTGTGGTTTACCTCTGCACTTGTATTAATGTTGAACCACACTGTATGGTGGTAACTGTTCCCCAGGGGACAGCTCACTGTGACATCTGCAATACTGTCTCTGTTAGTAAGCACCAAGTCCAATAATGCCCCATCCCTACTGGGTTTGTCGACTAGCTGCATGAGGAAAGTACAGTTATGTAAGCACTTACCGTAACAGTAGATCTTCGAGAACAGCTCTTGCAGCAGGTTACACCATTAGGACTGAAGCTGACAGGTGCCAGGACCCCAGGGAAAAATTCTAGCTAGCACTATCCAGCAGGGGACAGCCTCTGACATCGGCCCCTCCCTGACGTCAGGCATCACATAAAAGGAGGCAGACCCCCAGCATCCCCAGTTCTCCCGCTGGAGACTCCTGGCACAAAGGTGACATCTGAAGGGGAGACCAAGGATTCACTTCCACATGAAGATTTGTAGTAAAATGGCATCAAAGACACTGTAGCCTAGAAACTAGGTCAGAAGACTCAACTTCCAGAGGGGAAGGTGGGAGAGAAACTACCTGCTGCAAGAGCTGTTCTCGTAGATCTACTGTTATGGTAAGTTCTTAAGTAACTGTACTATCTTACTTCGAGAAACAGCTCTTGCAGCAGGTTACACCATTAGGAATGATTCCCATGCAGTTAGGGAACTACTTGCTTATCAGGAGAAGGATAGGAGAAATGTTGGTCAGATTTCAAGACAAAAGTCCCTGAAGGACCGCCAAGCCGAAACCTGCTCTGCACCTAGAGGCAATATCCAGACTGTAATGCCTGATGAAGGTGTGTACAGTACTCCAGGTTGCTGCTGCATAGATGGCTGACATGGAGATGTTCTTGAGCGCAGCAAAGGAGGTAGCCACCCCCTCGTAGAATGACCTTTCACCAGACCCGGTAAAGGTTTGTTGCACTACTGGTAACAGAACGAGGTACATTTCACTAGCCATCTGGAAAGCGACTGCTTAGATACAGGTGCACCTTGCATCCTGTGTGCGAAGGAAACAAAAAGCTGGTCCAACTTGTGATGGGCTCTGGTTCTGGCCAGATAGTGTCTGAGGCTCCTATGAACATCCAGAGTGTGTAACAGGGCTTCTCCCCTGTTAGAATGATTGGGGTAGTACACCGGAAGGTCAATGTCCTGGTTGAGTGTGACAGCCAAGACCACTTTGGGAAGGAACTTAGGATTTGTTCTTAAGGACACAGCCCTTGTGAAAAACTAAACAATGATCTTTGCACATTAGTGCATGAAACTCAGAAATTCTTCTGGGAGAGGTAATGGCAACTAAAAAGAGCATCTTCCAAGCGAGGAGACAGCCCGCAATCTGCGGCTGGTTCAAAAGGAGGCAGTGTAAGCTGCTCTAGAACAAAGGGAAGATCCCAAGGTGGAATCGGGTCTTTGATGGGAGGTCTCAAATGCAGGATGCCATGCAAAAAGGCACAGGAAGCCTCTAGTTGAGCTAGAGACCGATGACTTATCAGTGAATGATACGCTGAAATAGCGCATGGGTATACCTTAATGGAGGAGCAGGCAAGTCGTGCCTCATAAAGGGACAGGAGGTAATCTAAAGCTGACTTCTCTGAACAATCCAGTGGGGTCAATCCATGAGCTTGAGCCCAGATG
Source organism: Neoceratodus forsteri (assembly GCA_016271365.2). NCBI lineage: Eukaryota > Metazoa > Chordata > Ceratodontiformes > Ceratodontidae > Neoceratodus > Neoceratodus forsteri. The sequence goes on along the minus strand of JADMNL010000022.1, from coordinate 195,592,468 downwards.
CAGAATCTATGCCACTTCATGTCATAGGTGGCATGAGAGGAGGGCTTTCTGGCCACCACCAAAATGTCTGCAACTTCCTGAGAGACCCCGTATCTCAGGACTGCTATGTCCTTAGGAGCCAAGCATGCAGGTTCAGTGACTGAAGATCTGGAAGGACCAAGAAGCCTACCTCCTGGGACAGAAGGTGAGAACTGAATGGCAGAGGTACTGGAGGTTCCTGGGTCAGCTGATGCAAGAGAGGGAACCAAATTTTCCTGGACCAAAAGGGCACAATCATAATGAAAGATGCCCGCTCTCATTGGAGTTTCAATAAACCCTCTGGGTTAAAGGGAAGGGTGGGAAAGCATAGAGGAACCTGCCCATCCAAGAGAGGGACAACACGTCTCGCCAGAAAACACCAGGCCCTGGACCTAGCAAGCAGAAATTGGGCAGTTTTGCATTGAATGGGGACACGAAGAGTTCTAATTCTGGTGTACCCCATCTGCGAAACAGGTCCTTTGTGACTTCCTGAAGCAGTTCCCATTCGTGGACACTGGCCTGCGACTGGCTTAGACTGTCTGTGATAGTGTTGTCCACTCCGGGAACATGTACTGCAATTATTTGTGTGCCATGTTGTAGTACCCAATTCCAAACCCTCTGGGCCTCCCCGCAAGGGGGTTAGTAATGAGTGCCTCCTTGCTTGTTGAGATAATACATCACCGCAGTATTGTCTGTTTGCATGAGGAAAGTACCCGGTGGAATCTCTGATTGAAAGACCTGTAGGGCGTACAGGACAGCTGCCATCTTTAGAATGTTTATGTGAAGGTGAGATTCTAGAGATGACCAGGAACCCTGAGTTCTGACCCCGTTGAGATGACCTCCCCATCTGGACCCTGAGGCATCCGTGGAGAGAATCACTGAAGGAGGAGGCACAGTGAAGGGGACTCCCGTCGATAGATGGTCTGGGACGGGTCACCAGTGCCAGTCTCAGTTGACTGCATTCATGATCCAGACTGGATGCTGCAGATGATCTTGCTTCTGGTCTCATTGGGCCCGTAACATCCATTGGGTGACCCGCATAGGGAGTCGAGCTAGGGGAACCGTAGCAGTGGCAGCCGCCATGTGTCCGAGCAGTCAAAGAACAGTCCTAGCTGGTACCACTTTCTTCTCCGTAGTATCCCTTATGAGGGATCTGATGTGTTCCACCCTGTCCTGAGAAAGGAATGCCCTCCGTCGAGTGGTGTCCAGAATTGCTCCTATGAACTGCAGATTCTGAGATGGAACAAGGTGCGACTTCTCCTAGTTGATGGTGATGCCCAACGATTGGAAGAGGGAACAGGTATCCTGAATCACGGACATCAAGGCATCCCATGAGAGTGCCATGAGGAGCCAGTCATCTAGGTATGGAAACATGTAGTGGCCTCACCTCCTGATAGCTGTTGCCATGACTGCCATACACTTTGGGAACACCCGAGGTGCAGAAGACAGTCCGAAGGGAAGGGCTTGGAACTGGTAGAGGCATCCCAGAAACTCAAAATGCTGAAACTTTTGGTGCATTTGAGCGATCAGGAGATGTAGATAGGCATCCTGCAAGTCCAGTGATGCCAACCATGAGCCCTCTTTGAGCATAGGAATAAGATCCAGGAGGGACATCACCAGGGCACTTGTACAACACAAAAGTGTTTAGGTCACTGAGATCTAAAATTGTGTGCAAGTCCCCTGTTTTCTTTGGAACCAGGAAGATGTGAGAATAACCTTTTCCTCTCTGGTTAAGTGGAAGATGCTCTATGGCTTCCTTGTCCGGGGAGCCAAGATCTCCTGCTGAATGAGCAGGGCATGCTGACCCGAATAGTGAGAGAGCAGGGGAGGTCTGGACAGTGGGTGGTCGAGGAACTCGATAGAGTGTCCTTGACTTACCAACTGCAACACCCACCGGTCGGAGGTTATCGTCTGCCATCCCAAAAGGTGATGAGAGATGCGACCCCCCCCAACCTTCTCGACTCTTGGATACAGAGGAGGGGTGGGGGCACGGAAGGAGTCATGCTGTGGTGGAGTTGGACCCTGTGAGTTGGGCGGTCTTAGGATGTTTTGGGCCCTGGCCCGCAGGTAACTTGGCTTGACTTTTATGGCCAAAGTTGCCCCTGGGTTGCTGGCCGGAACATGGCTGTTGCTATTGTTGCCAGTTGTGAAAACTGTACTGGTTCCTATGAAAGGAACCAGATTTGGGCTTGTACATGGTCTGTACATCACAAGTCCTATGAGGACAGGTTGAAGACACTGAACATGTACTCCCTGGAGGAGAGGAGGGAGAGAGGGGATATGATAGAGACATACAAGTATCTTACAGGGAGGAACAGGGTGCAGGAATGCACTATTTTTAAGCGAAAAAGATGTTCCAGGACTAGAGGGCATGGGATGAAGTTGGAGGGAGGACAATTCAGAGGAAACGTGAGGAAGAATTTCTTCACAGAACGGCTGATGGACAAGTGGAACACCCTGCCAGAGGAAGTGGTGGGGGCTGAAACAATCACGGGATTTAAGAATGCATGAGATAGACATAAAGTAATTCTGGAGGTCAGGGGTAAGGGGCAACAGACTTCTTGGAAAACATAAACTGAACTTACAGACTTAAATGGGCAGACTGGGTGGGCCATAGGCCCTTATCTGCCGACACTGTGTATGTATCTATGTATCTATGTCTGTATAGTCCAGACTGCTGTATTGACGTCCAGTAACTTGGTGATGACCCTTTCAGATTCCTCACCAAACAGGACAGCTCCATTATAAGGAACATCCAGGATGTTCTTCTGGACATCCGGGGTTAAGCCGGAGACTCTCAGCCAAGAGTGTCTCCAGAGACAAATGCCTGAGGCTGCTCCCCTGGCTGCCGAGTCTGCTGAATCATAGGCGGCATGGAGAACCTGGGTCCCCACGTCTGACCCAGTCTGAAGGAGGTTGAGCAAGTCATCCTTCTTCTCGCCATCCGGGAAATCCTTAAAAAGGTCCTGGCCCTGTTCCCAAAGGGATTCTGAAACTGCACCATGTGCGTGAGGTAGTTTATGCACCTTATAGAGCATGTAGCAGCTGCATACATGCATCTTCCCATGGAATCTAATTGCTTAGATTCCTGGTCTGGAGGTTGGGTGCACAGGTGCTGAGACCACGGAGACCGGTCATGCAATGCTGTAATGACCAGGGAATCAGTCAGGGGCTGTTGCACCAAATATGAGTCTTCCAACAGAGCCCTGTAGAGGCAGTCAGCCTTTTTTGGGACAGTCGGAGTCAAATGAGGACACTTCCAAGCAGCCTTGGTGATGTCCGTAAAGGTGTCCACTAAGGGTGGAACCACCACAGTCTTCAGATCTTTTTGCCTGAGATAATGGGCAAGGCGTTGTCTCTCGGGGTCTAAATCCTCAGTCTCCCACCCCATGTACTCCTGAATGTGCCTCATGATTTCTGAAAATGAGGGATCATCCAGTGGTGACCTGGTAAGGTCTCATGGTTCTGGTGATGGTGGACAAAAGGGGGATGTAGACTTGGAAGTGTCGGACGTATCCAGCTTGGAGTCATCCCCCCTGAGAGTGTCATCTGCCTCTACCTTTGGGTCGTTTAGGGCTAGGAGACCCTGAGTGAAACCATGATGGATGCCTCTTTTTCTCTCTTGACCTGCTCCTAGGAGGTGGAGTGGGCTTCTTAGGGGTTGGGGGTCTTGAACCTTCAGCACCTTGAGGAGGAGGTGGTGGAGGTGGAAGAGGCTTGGTGGGAACCACGTCCTTTTTAATGGTCTCCCACCAAAAGGTAAATAGGTCTTTTACCTCCTGTATATTCATGCCGGATGATGGACCTAGTGTCGGTGTGGGTCTGTCACTGGGGGTGGGCGTTGGGTCCTGGGGAACCACTGGATCCAGCAACAGTTACCTAAGTAAGCCGGCATCCTCCGTATCGCCCATCTGGTCATCAGGTGGCATGGTAGCCTCTTTTCTGGAAGATCCCTGACGTCCGGTGTCAACCGGCATCAGTGGTGCGGGCCTCGGTTCTGTAGTTTGTTTGGCAGATGCCGGGTCGGACACCTTCTTCATCTCTCACATCTGCTTAAGGGACGTCAGCTCCGAGCTCTTCCTTTCTGGAGCTTTGGGAGGTTGGGAGACGGACCTGAGGTCGGTGTCCCAGAGTCGGTCTGACGCTCCTCTTGCTTTGGAGGCAGACTTGGACTTGTGCAGATCTGAGGATTCTGGCTGGAAGAAGTCAGGTGTCCGAGTAGTCTTCAGTGGGTGCAGGGAGGCTGAGGAGCCCCCTGAAGACCTTACCTTAACTGGCGGTGGCTGAGAGCGAGCCCAGGAGGGTGATCAATCAGACTGTGCAGAGCTGGAGCTGGCCCTAAACTCTGAGGCCCAGCTGGGGATCTCAACCTACCCAAGTTCGAATGCTTATCCCGGTGTTTCCCAGACTTATGGGAGGGTTCCCCTTTGGAGGAAGGTCTTTTTTCCATTTTCTTGAGTTTGTCTTCAAGAAGAAACCCCTGAAGGTCCTTTTGGTGGTGGATCTGGGTCCTGCTGTTAAATTGCTGGCAGATTGAACAGGCCTGGGTATCGTGCTCCAAGCCCAGACACCTCACGCAGACCGAATGATGATCCGCAAAAGGGATCTGTTTGCCGCAGGCACACTTGAAGGGGTGTCCTTCAAGAGAAGGAGTAGGAGAAGTAGACATGGAGTAATTATTAAAGAAAGATATTTAAAGATTTCACACATAATTCGTCTGTTTAAGCATCTGTGAGGCCGATGCTGGTGAGTCGATGGTGGGAAAAGAACTGGGGATGCTGAGGGACCGCCCCCTTTTATGTGATGCCTGACATCAGGGAGGGGCCAACGTTGGGGGCAGTCCCCCGTTGGATACTGCTAGCTAGAATTTTTCCATGGGATCCTGGCACCTGTCAGCTTCATTCCTAATGGTGTAACCTGCTGCAAGAGCTGTTTCTTGAAGTAAGATCGCTTCCTGCGGGGTTAGCCAAAGCTGCAGCTGGAAGGCTCCAGTCCACATCTAGCAGACTGAATTTCCCAACTAGCAGCACCTCCCCCATTTTTGACATCCTGCTGATGGTTTCTCCTAGTGCATTATACAACTCCTCCCCTTGTGCTGAAGGTCTGTATATCACCCCAGTATTAACAGTGACCCCAATTCTTATCTCCAGGGTGACCCACAGCACCTCCAGCCCTTTCTTTACCTCTAGGTTCCCTTGTACTTCTATAGCCCAGATACCATTCCTCACATACAGAACAACCCCTACTCCCCTCCCTATCTCTTCTGAGCTGAGAGTAACCTGGTATGACCATGTCCTAGTCATGATTTTCAGTGCACCATGACTCAGTTATGGCCACCAGATCCAGGTCTGCCTCCACCATGATGGCCTCCTTGTCTGGAATGTCATTCACAAGACTCCTTGTTGTGGCCCACATGGCTCCAAATCTTACTCTCTCCCTGCCTACACCCCACCATTCAACTACTATTTCTGCCTTGCTGCTCCCCATAACTCCTCTGAGTCCTCTCTTTCCTCATTATGCATTCCTCTACACCTCTCTTTCTGCATCCTTTGCTCTTACCCCCCCTTATCCTCCACATTGTCTACACCTCCTTCATCTTGTACCCCTGCCCTGCTTCTTTTTTCCTCTTTTAGGTCTTCCCTCCTTGTTGCTTCAGTATGTGTGGTGGGTGCAGTTTATGCCTCCTTTGGTAATACAGCTCACCCCCTGCCTTGGCTACTTTAAATGCTCATCCAAGTATTATTTAAACCTCCCAAGGAGGACTGTGGTTCCTCTACCAGAAGAGTATAAGTTGTCACCTCTGTAGAGACCTGTATCCTTCCAGGTTGGCCCCCAGTCCCCAGTGAAGCAGAAACCCTCCTGCCTGAACAATGTCAAATATCCTTTTAGGCTTCCTATAAACTTCACTATAGCTTGTGGGGTTGCCTCTCAAAAGAGAAACTGAAATATTGGTGGATATAGTGTAACGATTTGTTTGTTGGGGTTATTTTTAAATTTGTTCTGGTAGTGAATGTATGTTTGGAGTGAGTGTTTAGGATAATTAGTATTATTAGGTGTGCATGTGGGGTGAGTGCTGTGTGTAGTTTTGTTTTGTAATTTTAGGATTAACTGGAGTATTATGAACAGGCCCTTTTAGTAAACCTGAGATGTGTAAGGGTCTAGGTCAGGGACAAATAACCTATGAGGTATCCCAGCTGTGCAACCTCTGGCCCTTCACTGACCTTCCTGTGTCAGCAATGACAGCAAGACACTGTCATGAGGTTGGGATTCGGAGGAGCCAGAATGGTCAGTTGTGGTGGAGTGCCATAGGTTCAATGGAGGTGAGTAGGCTAGTAGTAGTTAGATGCAGGAGATGCCCAGGGTTTAGATGGGACCTGGAGAGAGGTCATATGTGTTTGGTTCCCATACCAAGGGGTCCCACCAGATCAACTGGGCAGATAGCTGGAGGGGCTGCAGCGCCTACCAGTCCCCTTAGGGTGGTGCTTTGCAATGTCAGATCGATCAGAAACAAGACCACAATTATGGTGGCCTTGATTTCTACGGTTGATCTGGCTTGCATCACGGAGACCTGGGTAGGTGACAATGCCAGGCCACGTTTGGAGGTAGCCACCACCCCAGGGTACTCTGTAGTGCACTGCCCTAGGGTGGAATGCAGGGATGGGGGAGTGGCCCTCTGTTTTAGACCCAACCTGGGCTTCACTGTGCACCCAGTGGGAACTACAAGGTCTTTTGAATGTGTGGTGGTCCGTGGGGGTCTGTGTGCGGACTGCAGGATCCTCCTTATTTACCACCTTTTGGGGGTGGGGGGAGAGTTCCTGCAGGAGATGGTGGATCTCGTCATCAGTGAGGTGTTAGAATCCCCCAGATGTTTGGTGCTGGGGGATTGCAATGCCTGGGCCAATGACGAGTCCTCCAGACTTGGTTCCAGCCTCTTCCTGATGATGTAATCTCTTGGCCTGACACAAGAGGTTATTTCCATGACTCACCACGGTGGCCACATGCTGGACCTGGTGTTCTCACTGGGGCTTGAGGTATGTAACCTCAAGACCGATCAGGCCATTCAGTCTTATCACTGCACGGTGAGGTTTTCGTTCGGGGCCCCCCTGAGAGCCCCCCCCATTGAGATGGTCAGCTACTGTCCTTTAAGGGGAATGTCTCTGGAGGGATTTCTGGTGGTAGTAGATCTATCTAGTGTAGACACTGCATGTGTGAAGGGCATGAGTGTGACAGTTGCCACCTATAATAAGGTGATGTCCCCGGCACTCAATGCACTCGCATTGTGGTGCTACAGCATGTATGAACCAAATCTTCTCACTTGAGGTCTCCCTGGTTTGATGGAGAGCTCAAGGCAATGAAATTAGGGGTCAGAAGTTGTAGCGTTGCTGGCAGAAGACTAGGCTGGAGGAGATCAAACTGGCCCTGCATACCCATTGCATTGACTACCAGCGGGCTATCAACTATAAGAAGGCAGAGTTCCTGTCCAGAAAGATTGCTGCAGAGAAGAACAGACCAGCAGTACTTTTTTGGACTGTAGACAGGCTGTTACATCTCTTCTGTCTGCAGCCTAAGAAGGCTTTTTCTCTCCTTCTGTGTGATGAGTTTGCTTGGTTCTTCACTGACAGTGTCCACTGTCTGTCAGGGAATTCTGCCACTTAGTCATTTTATGTCTCGCAGTGATTGCCTTGGAGGTAGCAAAGGCACTCTGACTGTCTGGAGGAAGTTTAAACCAGTAAAGGTGGCTGAAGTCATTAAGGTTGCTTTGAAACTGAAGCACACATACTGTGAACTGGAACCGGTGCCAACGTATTTCTTAATTGGATGCATTGATTCCATTGGCTCTGATTGTCCAGTGTTCGTTGTCAGAGGGGGTCTTCCCAGACTCCTTGAAAGAGACTCTGGTGAGGCCTTTTCTGAAGATGCCATCTCTTGAACTGGAAATCTTGACGAATTACCATCCTGTCTCCAACCTTCCATTTTTGGGAAAGGTTGTTGAGAAGATTGTGGCGCTACAGCTTGAGGAGGACCTTGTGACCATTGATATCTATGAGCTATTCCAGTCTGGTTTCCGAGCTAGGCACAACACTGAAACAGCATTAGTTTGGGTGCATAATGACCTCCTTTGGGCGAGAGATAGAGGAGATGGGTCAGTTCTCGTTCTCCTCAGCTTTTGACACTATTGATCACTTTGTGCTACTTGATCATCTCACAGAACACTCTGGGCTTGTTGGCACTATCATCTGCTGTTCTGAGTCCTATCTCACTGACAGAAAGCAATGGGTAGTGATGGGGAATTTCTCCTCCTCCTCTCCCCCGAAGCTCCTGTCGTGTGGAGTACCTCAGGGATCGATCCTGTCGCCAATGCTGTTCGCAGTGTATATGCTGCCCCTAAGTGAGATCATTAGGAAATACAATGTGGATTTTCACTGCTATGCAGATGATACCCAATTTTATCTGTCCTTCACCCCTTGAGCATCCAATGCTGTGGATGTGCTTAACACCTTCCTGGCTGAGATCAATGACTGGATGTCCTGTAGCTGGTTGCGACTGAACCTCAATAAGATGGAGGTTCTGGTAGTGGGATCGGGCTAAAAGCATGATAGGAATGCCTCTGTGTGGCAACTGGACTCTTCATGGGGCCAGCACCATTGATGGCTTCCTCTAGGGGTACGAGATCTTGGCGTGTTCCTCGGCAACAGATTGACATTTGAATCTCAGATATCATCGGATGTCCAAAGTGGTTTTTACCACTTGAGGAATATTGCCAGGATCAAACCCCTACTTCCGCCTGAGGACCTACCCACTCTAGTCCATGCCTTTGTAACATCCAGGCTTGATTACTGTAAAGCCCTTTACTTCGGGGTCTTGGGAGGTAGCCTCCGCCGGCTGCAGCTGGTGCGGAATGCATCTGTCAGCTTGCTGACAGGCCTTTCAAGGTTCTGTCATGTAACTCCGGTGCTGCGTGAACTGCACTGGCTGCTGATCAGGTGGAGGGTTATTTTCAAGGTGGGTTTACTCACCTTGAAGGCCCTACATTGACTAGGCCCCGGCTATGTGTCTGATCTCCTAATGCCTGCTGCTCCAGTCTACTCCCTCCGTTCCTCCTCTAGGAGCCTCCTGGTGATTCCCAGGATGAGACTTAAATCTGCCAGTGACAGAGCCTTTAATGATGCCAGACCCATCCTGTGGAATTCGCTTTCTCCAGCCATCAGGGAGGCCCCTTCAGTTGAAGTGTTTAAGGGCCACGTAAAGACCCATCTCTTTTCATTGGCATTCCCAGTTATAGTTATTTAAATATGATACACAGATTGCTGAATTTAATTATTCATTGAATCCTGCTGTTGTTTTAGTCTTTTATTGTATTTTTTTTGTACCTTCTATTTGTGCACCAGGGAGAGCAGAATCTCTCAGGAGTGCTCGCTCAACCTCACCTCTACTCCCTGCCTCAGGCCACCTTTCCTCCGAGGAGCACAACTGCTGAGCTCCCTGTCCCTGAACACAGGGACATTTCAGCCCCCCCAGATCACCCCCCTGCCTGGTGAGGTCCCACCCCACCTACCTGGCAGCCTGTCTGAAATTAAAGGTGTTGGTCCTGGGTTGGTTCGAGGGGCTCAGAAGAGCCCAGTGAAAGTGTGGTCTGGCCTTGCGATATGAGCTTGGTTCCTGGTGCCTCCATCACTTCCCCATCTCCATCGGGGTTTTTCATTGGCCCCTGGAGCGCAGATGTGCTATGATGTCTGTGCACCAACATGCCGACATCCACTGCCACTCCACCCCACGTTATGGCACCACTCTTGCAGGACTCCCGATCTCCATCGGGGGTCACTAGAGAGTGATGCAGGCCTACTACCCACCACAGGAAGAGGAGAGGAGAGCAGTCCTCCAGATGCTAATCCTCTCCCTCCCTTCCCTGCCAACCCCCAGTGACCCAAATCCATCCCTGAACCTAGGTTGCCGGTGTGGCGTCCAGCGCCTCAATCCTCAGAGCCACCAGGCCGGCTAGTCATTTACTGTGTTTTATGTGTTTGCTCCCTTTTATGCTTTTATGTTTTTTATGTAAGGCACCCAGAGCCTCCAGGAATGGGTGCTAAAGAAGAACAGGTTACTCACCTGTAACAGTAGTTCGAGGAGTGGTATATGTTGTTCATCCACACTTATTGGCACATCCCCTTTCCCTTTAAGGATCTACCAGAAGTCTTCAAGCTGGTTCCTCCCTCCCACCCGGGTGGTATATACCTTGACTTCACCCCATAACACCAGATCTTAGCCTGCTGAAAGCCAGGTGTTGTGCGTCCGCAGCCGAGGAGGTCGGGAGGGTCTGTGTGGATGAACAACATATACCACTCCTAAAACTACTGTTACAGGTGAGTAACCTGTTCTTCTAGGATCATGGATATGTTGTTTATCCACACTTATTGGCAGACTCCTAGCAGTTCTCTGGGAGGAGGGAGGGAGGCAAGGCGCACAGCCCCTACTTAGGAAACAGAAATTGGAGAACTGAGGCCCCAAAACCAGCATCCCGGCGTGACTCAAGGAAGATGAAGTAGTGGGTGATGAAGGTGTTAGCTGACTTCCAGATAACAGCATGACAGATTTCCTGTTTAGGGATGTCCCTGGAAGCAGCCACTGAAGCAGCAGTATGGCAGGTACAATGAGTTCTTATCCCTCTGGGAGGCTCCTTGCCCACCAACTCATAGCACAGACCTATGCATTATGTAATTCATCTTGCAATAGTCCACTTCACTGTAGGTCTGCCAGAAGTGACTTGAGAGTAGGTGACAAACAGCTGGTGAACCTCTCCCCAAATTTCAGCCATCCACTCCTTATAAAAGAAGAGAGAACATCTCAGGTCCAAAGTATGGAGCCTGTACTCGACCTTTGAGGTGTAATCTGGGTAGTATACTGGCAGAGTCAGCACCTGGTTAAGGTGAAACTCTGACACCACCTTTGGAAGGAATTTTGGGTGGGGGCACAGGACAACCTTGTCCTTGTGGAAGACCAGATAAGGGGATTCCACCGAAAGCATCTGGAGCTCCCCTGTCCTTCTGGCTGACGTGATAGCCACCAGGAAGGCAGTCTTCCATGACAAGTGTGACAACTCACACTTGTGCATTGCTTCAGAAGACTTGCCCATGAGCTTTGCCAGTACCAGCAGTAGAGCCCACAGAGGTGGAGGGTCATGCACCAGAGGGGATATGTGATCCAGGCCTTTGAAAAAGTGCCCAACCACTGTCTCTTGCTCCAACGTCAGCTGACCTGCTCGTGGCTGGTAAGCAGAGATGGCTGCCAGGTGCACCCTAAAGGTTGATGACCGAAGACCCCCTTTGGAGAGAGACCAAAGGTAGTCAAGAATGTTAGCTACTGAACAGGATAAAGGGTCAAGGCCCTTGTCCTGACACCAAATGGAAAAACCTTTTTATTTGAAGGAATAACATTTCCTGGTCGATTCCTTTCTGGATGCCTCCACCACGGTGTAGACATCTTCAGAAAGACCCAAAGCCTGGAACTCTAGCCACTCAGGTACCAGGCTGTGAGGTGCAAGGATTGAAGGTCTGGATGGAATACCTTCCCCTGATTGAGTGAGATCAGCTCTGGGCATGTGCAAAGCCACTTTGGGTGCCTACAGCTGAGGCTGAGGGGATCTGGATACCAGAACTAGCACTGCCAATCTGGAGCTACAAGGATCATAGAAACATAGAAACATAGAATTTGATGGCAGATAAGGACAACTTGGCCCACCCAGTCTGCCCATTTCCCTACCTAATGGATAAGCTGCAGATCCTAGTTAACCAGCAGCCTACTTCTTTCTACCCCAACCCCTAGAATTGCCTTATGACTGTCCCATGCATGCTTGAATTCAACCACTGTTTTTGACTCCACGACCTCCTCTGGAAGGCCGTTCAAGCATCCACAACCCTCCCTGTGAAAAAATACTTCCTTACATTACCTCTGAGCCGCCCCTCCTCTATCTTCAAATTGTGCCCCCTTGTTCTTGCACACTTCTTTTTTTGAAAGATGCTACCTTCTTGGACTTTGTTGATTCCCTTGAGGTACTAGAAAGTTTCTATCATGTCCCTCTCTCCCTCCTTTCCTCAAGGCTATACATATTAAGCTCCTTTAGTCTCTCTTCATATGTCTTCTGGTGCAGACCCTGCACCATTTTGGTGCCCTCCTCTGGACAGCTTCCATCTTGTCTATGTTCTTACTGAGATTGGGTCTCAGAACTGCACACAATACTCCAGATAGGGTCTCACCAGCTGTCTGTGCAGAGGGATAACAACTTCCTGTTTTCTACTGGTGATGCCTCTCCCTATGCATCCCAGTATCCCCCCAGCCCTCCTTACTGCCCTCTGACATTGCTTGCCCACCTTTAAGTCATCTGATATGACTACCCCCAGGTCCCTTTCCATTTTTGTTTTGTTAGTATCTCACCCCCCATTGTGTACTCTTCCCCTGGGTTTTTGTTTCCCAGTTGAAGATCTCTGCCTGAAGCCCTCACTTGAGCGATGGGGCCATGCTCCACCAGCGGGCAGTCGGCAACCGCCAAGCCACCTCCAGGGACCATCAGACTGGGAGGGACAGTGAGGGAAGTTGAAGATCCCTGCCTGAAGCCCTCACTTGACTGCTGGGGCCACGCTCTGCCAGCGGGCGGTTGACAACCACCAAGCCACCTCCAGGGACCATCAGACTGGGAGGGACAGTGAGGGAGGTACGGGAAAGCCGCGACCAATCGGAAGGCGAGGGCACTCCATGGCCTCGCATCCAGTTGGTCCCCCTGTTCAATTCAGTAACATTGTTTGATTTTTGTAAAAACCATTTTGGGAAAGTGACTAAATTGTTTAAGTTCTGCAAAAAAGGAGCTGTTTTCACACAAACTGTGCATTCTTTTGGGTATTTTGTGACTTGTAAATTGTGACAAAGTGATTAAAGCCTTTTACTGTTCTCTTGAATTGGGCCAGACGCTATGGTGCCCCAACCCCCCACAGCCTTTTGTTGTGCTAATTTTAAGACTCCCTGCCCTGCAGAAATGTTTGTCTCTGCTAAAGTTTTAATAGTAGTGCCATCCTCTGTCTCTTCCCAGTTGAAGATCCCTGCCTGAAGCCCTCACGTGAGCGCCGGGGCCATGCTGCACCAGCAGGCGGTCGGCAACCACCAAGCCACCTCCAGGGACCATCAGACCGTGAGGGACAGCGAGGGAAGGTATGGGAAAGCCTCAAAATTTATGCCTACCAGCCCCAACCCCTTCTTGTGTGTTTCTTTTATAGATATCTTCCCAACGAAATACAATTCCTGCCCCCAGCGCCGTGCTGACCAGTAATCTGCCCCATATCCTCCTCTTAGCCATCAAATCAGCAGCCCTCCCTTATTGCTCTCTCTCTGACCATGTTGCCGTATTTTAGCTTGCATTAATCATCAGCAGTGCTTTCATAATGGGGGGACCCTTCTGGATATATCTTGCTCTGTTACTCACGGTGAGTAGGGAGAAAGATATCCTCCCTGTCACTGTCATCTTGGAAGATGCAATTCACTTTTCTACTGTCTCTATCACATCAACATTAAAGGAGGACAGGATCCTCATATATGATCTACCTATGTTGCAACACAACCAGTGGGGTAACTTCCACGAAGGGACTCAAGCTGTTCTACTATCATATGGGACAGTGCTTCATTACTAGTTAAACAGCTCCCCATTACGCCTGTCCATCATATGTGGTTTTTATGATTAGATGTTGAAACTTATTCTAAATTAACTGTGACCTGGAACTTCATTGAAAATGAGCTTTGCTCAATTGAATGTATCCTTTTATTCATTGTGAATAAAAAATGGTTTACTACTACTACTACTTACATCAGTCTGCTATTTAGTGAGCTGGCAAGAACCCATAACCCCTTATTTGACTGTTATAAATTAAAACAGAGGCCCCTGAAAAATAAAAGGAGGGCCAAAGATAGATTCCTCATTTTATCTCTTGAAGCCCTTGTGAAATTATTAATTTTTATTTTGATTTGCGCTGGAAATATAGAAATTAATCCAGGTCCTCCAGAGTGCATTACCACACCAGCACAGTTAGCCTCGACCAAGGACTAAGTTTTCTCCACATCAATGTATGTAGCCTACTAAAAAAGCTCACAATGATACAAGCCTGGGTTAATCATTCTTTGCCAGACATTCTAGTGGTGTCAGAGACATGGCTCAGACCTGCCACAGCAGACGGAGACATAAACTTACCCAATTACCAAGTATTCAGAGCGGATCGCCAAACAAGGGGTAGGGGAATAGCTATATATGTAAAAGCCAATCTATCTGTAACTTGCTTGGATGCAACATCTATGCCCAAAGAATTTGAATGCCTTTCCCTCAAAGTGGCACTCTCCAACACCACAGCACTTCAGTTAATTGGCTGCTACAGGCCTTCCTTAGCTGACCTCAAGCTACTAGACCACCTAGGAAACCTAATCAAGAAGGGTACAGAAGAAACCATAATCTTAGGTGACCTAAACCTAAACTGGCTATCCAAGGCAGCAGCACCCTTAATCTCATTCTGCAATACATATGGGCTTACACAACTTATAAATGAACCAACCAGAATCAACAAAAAGAATCTGAGCAACAGCACATTACTAGACATCATATTGGTGAGTAAACCTCACCTCTTCATGCACGCTGGAGTGCTTTTCAGTGATATAAGTGACCACTGCCTTATTGCTGGAATAAGATCATCCGGCAAACTAACACCCCCGGCTAAATTCATATTGAGGAGATCAAATTAAAAAATTCAATATTAAGGCATATCTACAAGAGCTAAATCACTCTACACGATGGCAAGAGTTCTATCTAGCAGACACAGTGGAAAAAGCACATGAGGTATTAAATGGCATAGTTATAGGTGCCCTTAACATTCATGCACCATTTACTAGGGTACGTATCAAAAACAAAACTTGCCGCTGGTTCACAACTGACCTTAAATCTGCCCTCCTTGAGAGGCATAAGCTATGGAAAAAGACAAGGAAGACTAAGAATCCAAATGACTGGATGATGTTCAAGAAAGCCAGACATATCTGTACCAGGAAAGTACGGGATGCAAAGGCTGCTTTTTATATGGCAGAACTTGACTCCTCCTACCACAACCCTGCCAAATTTTGGAGCACCATAAAGGGCATAACAGGTCAAGAGCCTAGTACTTCACTTCCAGCTCAAATACACCATAACAAGGGAACAACTTCAGATACAATGGAAATACTGGAATCATTCAACAATCACTTTACAACCGTTGGCCTTACATTCGACACCTCTCTGGCTAATCTACTACGTGCTCAGCTATGTACTCAGAGCACTGGAATTTGGATAACTGAATCTTCCTTCTCCTTCAAACCAGTCTTGCTGAAACAAGTGGAGGATCTACTTTCACAGATGGACATCAAAAAAAGTGCAGGTGCAGACTCCCTTGATCCCTATTTTCTAAAGACTGCAATACAAGCACTTGCAGATCCATTAACACACCTTTTTAATCTTTCATTAATATCAGGTTCTATTCCCACAACCTGGAAAACAGCCCAAGTTATCCCACTATTAAAAGCAGGGGACCCTATGGACCTCAACAACTATAGACCAATCTCTATCCTTCCAGTGTTATCCAAGCTGCTAGAAAAATTAGTGAGCACTCAGCTAAGATAATATCTTGAAGAGGCTAATCTCTTAAATCCAGCACAATCTGGGTTTAGAACCAAACATAGCACTATCTCTGCACTGGCTAAAGTAACAAACGACTGGCAAATCCAACTGGACAATAACAATAGTGTCTGTGCTGTATTCCTAGACCTAAGTGAGGCATTTGACATGGTGGACCATGAACTGCTCCTCTCTTCCTTGTATTCCATAGGTTTAGATCCATCCTCCCTTAGATGGTTCAGATGTTACATCACGGGAAGGACACAGCAAGTAAAAGCTGAAGGAGACCTATCTCCACTCAAACCACTGCAAAGAGAAGTTTCACAAGGATCCATCCTGGGCCCCATCCTCTTTGCCATTTACATCAACAACATTGAAACTAACCTTACCAAAGCCACTGTACACTTGTTTGCAGATGACACTGTTTTATATGTAAGCAACCCTTCACCTGCTACAGCTTGTGAAGATCTACAAGTGGAATTCCACATACTACAACATCAACTATTGGAAAAAAGCTTCTCCTAAATGCAAAAAAAAAACAAAAGCAATGTTTTTCTCCAGCCAAAGTCAGACAAGTCACTCCTCACTAAACAATTTCCCCCAGTTATCCACTATTCTTGGTGAAAACCTTGAATATGTAGAAAAATTCAAGTACTTGTGGATTTGGATAGATAGCAAACTCGACTACATAGATCACATTGAAGAACTTCTAAAGAAACTCTGTCAGAGGCTTGGTCTCTTTTACAGAATAAGGCACTTTCTAACCAGAGACTCTAAGAAGAGGTTGGTCCAGGCCACATTTCTCTCAGTGTTAGACCATGCAGATTTCCTTTACAATCGCTGCCCTATTTTCTATCTAAACAAACTGGACACACTATACCACAGAGTTCTGAGGTTCATAACAGATTTACCATTTAGCACTCACCACTGCTCTATGCTGCAGTCAGATGGACATCACTTCATCTCAGTAGAAACAGAAATGCCGCAGCATGGATGTACAGAGCATTAACTAGGATGATCCCAAATTATATCTTAGACTGCTTCACACAAGCCACAGCTAGTATCTATGCCCTAAGAAGCCATAATTTCATCATGCTCAAAGCGCCTAAATTCAACACCCGGCACGGGAGATCTGCTATCAGCTATGTACTAGCTACATCATGGAGTATGTTGCAGAAGACCCTGAAGCTGAACAACTTTATATCACTAGCATCCTTTAAACATCTATACCTAAGTCTCTTCCAAGAAAAATGCAATTGCTTCCACAAGTATTAGTACATTCCTATTCCTAACCTTCCCCTCCTCAGGCAGCCATTACCAGGTGTCAATACACCTCCCAATAAATTCAACTCCACAGACTCTGTACATCCTGCCAATAGTCTTCTCCCATTACTTCCCGACACATATATTAGCCCTTATCCCAACCATCCATCTCCTAGCACAGGCCCCAACCCCTGATCAGGCCACTTTTACACTTGCCTACCAAGACACCTATCATAGTCAATGACCACCATCATCCAGTCATTCAATCACTGTGTCTCCTTTGTCCACAATGACTTTACCCCTGATCATTGGAATATTGGTTTCTTTAATTAGGAGATATACCAAGATAATTCTAATGTTGATATGTATATATTAGATTAGCTGGTGTGCATTCATATGTACCTATTTTTCTTGTTATGTTTAGGCAATCTTGTTTTTGTATACTGTATTTAAGTGTTTTAGTATAAATGTATATGTACCAACTATAACTGTATATGTATCAACTATTGAACCCTAACATTATCAGGCCCATCTTGCAAATGAGCTGTGCTCAATGATGTTCACCAGAATAAATAAAGATTTGATTGATTGATTGATTGATTGAGGTGCATTACCTTGCACTGCTTCGCACTGAATCTAAGCTGCCATACATTTGACCATTCCGCTAACCTTGCCAAGTCCCTTCTCATCCTTTCCACCCCAACTTGTGCACCAACTCTGTTGCAGATCTTTGTGTCATCTGCAAAGAGACATACTTTTCCTTCCAGTCTCTCTGCAATGTTGCTTATAAAGACATTGAAGAGGACCGGTCCTAATACTGAACCCTTCGGTACCCCGCTAGTAACACCCCTTTCTTCAGAGTGGACTCCATTTACTATTACCCTCTGTGTCCTATTCTCCAGCCAATTCTTTACCCAGGCTATCATCTTGGGACCCACTCCCAGGCTGGCTAACTTGTATATTAATCTTTTGTGTGGGACTGAGTCAAATGCCTTGCTAAAGTCTAGGTAGGCCATGTCCACAGCCCCTCTCTGATCTACTACTTTGGTCACCCAGTCAAAGAAATCTATTAGATTCATCTGGCATGACCTTCCCACTGTGAATCCATGCTGCCTTGGGTCCTGTGCCCCTCTGGCTTCTAGGTACTGACAATTCTTTCCTTCAGAAGTGATTCCATCATTTTCCCTATCACTGAGGTTAAATTAACAGGTCTGTAGTTTCCTGCTTCTGCCCTGCTCCCACTTTCCTGAAGGGGAATCACATCTGCCCTCCTCCAGTCCTCAGGTACCACCCCATCCTCCCATGATTTGTTAAAGAGGGTAGTCAGTGGTGTCACTAGTTCTACCCTTAGTTCTTTTAGAATTCTAGGATGAATCCCATCAGGCCTCATTGCTTTGTCCACCTTCAGTTTTAAGAGTTCTTTCAGAACTCTTTCTTCTATAAATGGGCTGGTATCAACTTCTGTATCCAGAGCGTTTCTATTGTTTGTTTTAGGTACCTCCCCCTCTTCATTTGTAAATACCAACAAAAATATTTGTTTAGTATCTCTGCCTTTTCACCGTCACCCTCTGCCCACCCCTTCCCTTTATTAAGCCTCACTATCCCTCCTTGGTCTTCCTTTGCTCCTGATGTACCTAAAAAAGGTTTTATCCCCCTTCTTAACTGAATTGGCTATATTTTCCTTGGTTCAGGCCTTTGCTGTTCTGACTGCCTTCCCAGCTTCCTTTTGCTTTAACTGATACAATTCTTTGTTCTGCTTCTTCTGTGATTCCTTGTACTTTCTGAATGCTTTCTTTTTCTCTTGAACCATCACTGCCACCTTCTTTGCGAACCATAGTGGTTTCTTACATCATTTTTTTTGTTTATTTGCTTCACCGAAAGTCTTGTTACCTGTGTGATGGCAGTTTTTATTACTCTCCATTGTTCTTCCACTCATCCTTCCTGCCCATTTGCTAGTGCATTCCTTAGGCGCTCATCCATTTTGGCAAAGTCAGCCAAAATGGGTGAGCGCCTTGTCCCCCCTCACCTTGAGAAGCACCTTGTGGATCAAGGGAAATGGAGGGAAGGCATAGGAGAGGCCTGGGGTCCATGGCCTTGAGAAGGCATCCCCCTGCAGTGAGCCCTGCTGAGGGGGGGTGGTCATGAAACAGCCTCAACTTGGTGTTTTTCCTGGAGGCAAACAGAGCCACCATCAGTTTCCCCAATGGGAGAACAGGCTGTATGCTACCTCTGGATGGAAAGACCACTCGTGAGATGTCTGGTCTAAGCGACTGAGAGCATCCACCAGATGGTTCGAGGCTCCTGCCACATGGATGGCTAGGAGATCTGCCTCCAATCAGCTCTTGAGGGTCCAGATGCAGAGCATCTCCTTGCACAGCAAATGAGAGTGCATGCTGCCCTGCTTTTTGAGGTAGTACATGGTCCTGGTATTGTCTGTCTGGACTTGAACCACTTGACCCCAGAGCTAAGGAGCGAAAGCTGACAATGCCAGTCTGACTTTTCTGAGCTCCAACAGGTTGATGTGGCATCAGGACTCCTTGTGGTCCAAAGGCCATGGGCCCTTTCATCCCCATGTGGGCTCCCCAGCCCATGAGAGAGGCACTGATCATGAGAACGACTGTCAGCTCAGGGTGGACAAATGGAATCCCTTCCTGCAACTGGTCTGGGGCAGTCCATTATTGGAGAGCATCCCACATCTTCTGGGTTACAGTGACCAGCTGGTCAAAATGACCATGGCGCTGAGTCCACTGGGTGGCAAGCTCTCATTGGAGGGGTTGCATGTGCCACTAGGCCCAATGGACCACTGAGGTGCACACTGCCATGTAACCCAGAAGATGCAGAAAGTCCCAGGAAGGGCACAATTGCTCAACCAGAAATTATTGGGTAAAGGAGGAGAGAACCTCCACCCTGTCCATCAGGAGCAGAGCTCTGGCTTGACAAGAGATGAGCTCTGCCCCAATGAAGCCTATCATCTGAGAAGACCTGAGTTCCAACTTGGCCTTGTTGATAAGGAGGCTGAGTTGGGAGCAGGTCTGGAGGGCCAGATCCCTGGACCTCTCCACCTCCTGTAGAGAGTGACCTTCCAGAAGCCAGTCATTGAGGTAGGGGTAAATTCTGATCTTCTGATGCCGTAGATGAGCTGCCATCAATGCATTGCATTTGGTGAAGACCCTTGGGGCCAATGACAGACTGAACGGCATGGCTCGGAACTCGTAGAGGGGCCCTTCAACACTGAAGTGGAGGAACCACTGATGGGATGGATGGATTTAGACATGAAAGAACGCATCCTGCAGATCCAGTGAACAAAACCATATGTTTCGCTCCAAGGATGGAATGATCTGGGACAGAGTGACCATCTGAAAGGTACGAACCCTGAGATATTGATTCAGGTCATGGAGATCTAGAATTGGGAGCCAGCCCCCCATCAGCTTGGGCACCAGGAAGTACCTGGAGACAAAGCCTGCATCTGCTGGAAGATCCACCACAGGAGCTATTGCCTCCTTGAGGAGGAGCTGAGCAATGTCATCTCAAAGATCCGACTGGGTGAGAGTGGACATCAGTTCCTCCCAAGGGGCACAGGCTCAGCTGGGAGGGTACTGCTCAAACTCTAGAGGCAGTCCCTGATTGACCACTTTGAGAACACACCTGTCCAAAGTGATATTGGACCAGGTGGAAAGGAAGTGATGGAGCTGGGCCCACATGGGAGGACCCAGTGCTGGAGTGATGGGAGTGGGGTGGCAGCTCCTACCCTGTCGCTGTGCAGGCTTGGAGGAGGAGGAGGAGGCTCCAGGACTTGAGCCTCAGCCTCCTTTACGGGCCTGTTGGGGTCCAGACTTGGGGCCGGGGAGACAAGCTTGAGCCTACCACTGATGCTGCTTGAAAGGAAGACTGCTGCACCATGGGGGAAGAATGCTGAAAAGGCTTCTTCTTCTGCTGGTTCTTGCCCAAAGGACCCTTAGCAGAAGTGGTGTCCAAGGTGGCACTGGACTGCTCTATGCATTGAAGTAGACCGGCCACTCCTGGGCCAAACAGGTCGGTCCCGAGGAAGAGCACATCAGCTAATTTGTGCTGAGTACCCACCAGGAAGGAGGAGAGCCTCAGCCAAGTCCTGCAGTGAAAGGCAACTGTGGCAGCCATTGAGAGGGCACAGGAATCCCCAATTTCCAGGGCCATCTGGAGCTGCTGTTTGGCAACAGCTTGGCCCTGGTCTCAGACCTGCTTAGCCATGGTCTGCATGCCCATGGGGAGATGTGGGAGGACTTTGTCTAATGACCCTAGGAGGGGGTGAGAAAAGTGTGCCATGATGATGACCGAACTTGCCTGATGAAGGTCCAAGGAGGAAGCTGTATAAACCTTCCTTGCCAAATGGTCCAAGAGCTTGGACTCTGTCAGGAGGATGGTCCATGCCAGCAGAACTGCCAGTATGTCTGAACACAGAGGCGGTCACCAGGCTCTCGGCTAAAGGGTGCTCTGTGAACCCCACAAGGGACCCCATGGGCACAGTGTACTTGTGGGCCATGCAGGCAGACAGAGCTGGACAAGAGGCAGGGCGCTGCCAGAGTTCAATTGCTGGACCAACAATGGCCTCGGCCACTGGAAGGGCCTCCATTGAGGTGTTCCCTCTTTTTAGGATGTCTGTAAGAGTGTACTCCACCTTTTTCTGGATGCATTCCAGGGGTAGCCCTGTGGACTCAGAGATGAGGTGAACCTTCCCTTGGAAGGAGGAAGGACCTTCCTCCAACCCTCAGCCAATGGATGACTCATCATCCCCAGGATGACAGTGGAGTCTGGTGACATCCGAATCTGAAGAGTCAGGATACACTGGCCTGCTATCCAAATCACTCTGGACATGCCGAGGGTGAACGGGTGACCATGACCGATAAACGCTGGGGAAGCCTGGTGTCTGGTCTGTCTTCTTTTGAAGGAGCCCCTCCCACAGGTTGCTTAAGCAACAGTTCTACCACAATAGATGGAGAGACCAGTTTAGGCTGAAGAGGTAGGATTGCCAGCCCCGCGGGCAGGGGATTCAATGGTTTCGGCTCAGGAGGGATCGGCTTCACCCTTGGAGATGAGAACCAAGTAATGGTCAAGGAAGAGGCCAGAGTAGGCTTGTGCCTGGACAAGATCAGCTGTTGCCACATGAGGTCCTCATAGCACTGGAGTTTCCACTAGAGCCTCTCCTCATCTGCAGAGGAAGAGGACAACCGATGGTGTCGCCTCTTTTTAGAGTGCTTATGGCTCTTCCTCGGCCTTTCAGTCGAGGGGGTTCTGGACCTTGGCTGACTTGGTCACTCTGGAGACACCAGCAGGACTGGTGACTTCCAGGCATCCAGAACCTGGTCCTCAATGGGAACACCAGCTGGCTGGGTTTCCTCATCAGGGAAGACAAGGACCGGAGTCCTTTACAAAGAGTCATTGGCCAGAGCCAGCGACAGAGGGTCGATGGGGTCGATGACAATCTCAACCTCATCGACCACATCTTCAGTTGGCTGGCCCGACGGAAGGTCCAAAAAGCCAGCGACTGAAGAAGTGATCTTGCCTGAAGTCAAGACCGCATGCTCTTGGAACTGGGACCTCTCTCGGTCCCAAGAGTGCCTTTGCTGGGACGAAGGCTTACTTAGTTCCTTCTCCCACTTACAGGACTGGGAGGAGTGTGAGCCTGCAGGCGCCTATCCCCGGGTGGGAAGAGACTGGCACATCTCCCAGAAGGAGCCTGAGAAAGAAGAGCCTAGGTTAAGAGAAACGAAGAAGCCCCAAGAGTCGGTGGCACAAGCTGCTTCTTCTTCAAACACCTGCATGCGTTCCAATTACTCAGAGGAACCCGCAGCCATGGAAACTGCCCACCTAGCCTCCTTCGACTTCACTGGAGGGTTTCTCTTTTCCAGTCTCCCCAACTTTAAGGGTGCCAGGAGGTCATCCAGAATGTTGGGGTGGAAGGCCAAGCAAAAGCTGCAGGACAAGGTGTCATGGCCGACACCTAGGCAGTAAACGCACATGAGATGGGGATCAGTGCTCGACATCTTCTGGTCACAAGGACACTGGCAAAATCTGGGGGAAGATTTTTCTTCCATAATTGAAGATGCAAAGGAGAGGTTGCTAACTTGAGCGAGTTTTAATTTTGGTAAAATCAAAGTTTTGAAAGCCAGGGTCTATGAATGCATGAGCATGAGGGAGGCAACCTGAATCTTCCAGCAGAAAGGAAGATCTGGTGTCATGGGGCGGAGCCGAGGTATATACCAACCGGATGGGTGGGAGATGCCAGCTTGAAGGCTTTAGGTGGATCCTTAAAGGGAAAGGAGACATGCCAATAAGTGTGGATGAACAACATGTCCACGATCCTAAAAATAAACTTTGCCTTGCCTTCAACCAATTGTTGAAGTTCCTGGTCAGGAGTGCCTTATCCTCTCCTCTGCCATATAAAGGTACTATCTTGGTAAATGCCATCATGTGTGCCACCTTCTTAAGACCCATCTCCAGTTCTCTGAACTTACCCTGCATTGTCTCTCCTCCATCCCTCACCAGGTCATTATTCCCCAGGTGGACAATGACATCTAGCTCCCTCTCTTGTCCTGCCAACCTAGCTATCCTCAGGATCTGTTCTCCATCCTTCTGAGCAAAAGCACCAGGTAGACATGTTACTTCCCTCTTCACTCATCTTTCTGTTCCCAAGTCTGTCCCTCTCACAACAGAGTCCCCAACCAGCAGCTGCTTCCTGCTTGGATGGGGGCCATTTCTTCCCACCTTGGGGCCTCCCCTTCCAAAGACCCCCAAATCCTCCCATACCACCAGGTTGAGTGTCTCCTCCTGGCAGTCCCATCCCACCAATACTGCAAAAGAATTTTGTAGAGGCATAAGCTGATGAGGAGGTACCCTACCCACTACCTTCACCCTCCCAGAGCCGACCGAGGTCCAGCCATCCTACCTCTTTTCAGGCATCCTCTGAGGCAGTAGTGACAGACTGGGTGGCCCCTGGCTGGGGCAAAAGGTCCTCTGCATCTTTGCCAGCTCAAGTCCAATAGCCTTCACTCTCAACCCAGAGGGTTGTGTGCAAATGGGGCAGCACCTCTGTCTCCAGAATGTCCCCCAAAACACAGCAGCCCCACGCGTGTTGCCTGCACCACTCCCACGTGGTTTACCTGCTTTACCTTTATTACTACTGCACTTAGCGGTCCCCTTCTGCCTCCTTCCTATACCCTTTTCCTCTCTTCCCTTCCCTTCTCTACTTGTCTTTTCTACATTACTTTCAGAAACTTGTTATAAGGTGCTCCACTGTAGATGAAGTATAATATTTGTAAACATTGAGGTAAAAAGTCTTACTCTGATGATACGCTTTCCTTTTTCTGTTTTCATGAAGTGACTTTCAATCTCTTTGTATTCTCTGTAGTTCTTTTCTAGTTCAACAGATACCACACTGTTTTTTCAGGCATGTCATCCCCCACCAGCAGCAAGTTATTGTCTAAAGAGAGAATGGGCATTTAGTGTAATATAACAAAACAGTATAGCAGTCAGGGTTTACAAGTTAATAACTGGACACAGGGATAATAAACAGTGAGGCCAAAGGCCAAGGTGTTTAAAACTCCTTTGTCCATTTAATAAGTAAAGCACCCAGGCAACAGGAAAATGCAGATGCAAAAGTGCAAATTAGTCACAGTTATGAGAAACTGGCTATCTGCTCTGTTCTGTTCTGTTGTGTTTTCTGTTCTGTTGCAGTTTCAAGTCTGAAATGTTACAGTCAGCTGAAGTCTGCATAGATTTCTAGAATACTTTTTGTTGCCTCAGACAAGCAAGGAGACATTTATTTTAAAACAGAAGCATTATTAAAGGTGAGTTATAAGGAAGTGATAATCTCTTACCTCAGTATCAGCAGCTTCCGTGTGGTGGCCTGAAAATATCCCTCTCAGCCAATCAGAATGCAGGGATTATCATACAGTACCATTATTAAGGCTGCTGTCAATTTTTCATAGAATAATGGGAAAATAGCTATGTCTTCTAATTGGCCGAGAGCAATCTTTTTCATTATAATCCATGGGTGGAGCGGTGGGCATGGCCTACCTAGATTTCGGCAAGGCTTTTTGACACTGTTTCACATGAGAAACTAGTAAGCAAGCTGGGGCAGCTTAGGAGGGAGGCCAAAGGTGGTAATTTGGTGACCAAGAAATTAGATCAGGGCAGAGCAGTGGACATGGCCAACCTAGATTTCAACAAGGCTTTCAACACCATTCCACAGACAAATCTAGTAAGCAAGCTAGGAAGCTTAGAAGTGGGTCCAAAGATAGTAAACTGGGTAAGAAATTGGTTTGAGGATAGGTGACAGAGGGTGGTGGTAAACAATGTTCATTCTAAGGAAGGGAGGGTGACTAGCAGGGTGCCTCAGGCATCAGTGATGGGGCAGGTTAATGTCTTTATAAGTGACACTGCAGAGGAGCTTGAAGGAGAGGTCTGCCACTTTGTGGATGACACTAAAATCTTCAATATAGTAGACACTCTGGGGTGGAGGTGGAAAGGATGCGCAGAGACCTGAGAAAACTCGAGGAGTGGTCAGCACATTTGGTAGCTGGGTTTCAATATGAAAAAGTGCAAAATAATGCACAGAGCACAGAAGCCTGGGGTGGAGTACAAAATGAGTGAAGTGGTATTGACGACCACCAAGCAGGAAACAGACCTGGAGGTAATTATTTCTGATGTCATAAAGGTGGCAAGGCAGAGTAACAAGGCAGTTTGAAGGGCTAAAGTGATGCTGGGGTCCATAGGGATGGGTATCACCAGCAGAAAGAGGGAAGTGGTGTTGCTTCTGTATAGATCACTGGTAATACCCCACCTAAAGTACTGTGTCCATTTCTGGAGACCACATCTGCTGAAGGACATAGAGTGGATACATTCCAGAGGAGGGCAGTTAAAATGGTCCCAGGTCTGCATCAAAAGCTCTATGAGGAGAGACTGAAGCACCTCATTATGTACACCATGTTAACAGGAGGGGGGAGAGAGAGAATATGATAGAGACATGTAAATACCTCACAGGGTAAGTAAGGTTTAGGAGGGAACTATTTTTCAGAAAAAAAGGTGCTCAAGAACAAGAGGATATGCTATGAAGTTGGAGGTGGAGATATTCAAGAGAGATGTAAGTAAGAAAGAGTGGTGAATTCCTGGAACACCTTGCCAATGGAGGTGGTGGGGTGAAAGCAGTGCTGGAGTTCAAGACTGCATGGACTAGGAAAAAGGAAGTGAGGAGGGAGAAAGAGCTGGAGCTCAAGTAGGGTCTACTGTGATAATGTAGGTAGAGAAAAATGGTCAGACTGGGTGGGCCAAGTGGTCCTTGTCTGCCATCAAATTCTATATTTCCATGTAGGAGAGCCAGCATACAAGACAAGTGGGCTGCAGGATCTGTGGAAAGAATATAGGGAGAGAAGCATAAAACAAATTGTATAGTATCTGAGTTTTTCTTACTCAGCCACATGTATGCACTAAATACAGAATAAAGTATGGGGTGGTGTGTGTAACAAGAAGTTTACACACTCCCCCAAGGTGTTAGATGCTACATAAACCCCAAGAGCAAAACTCAAGGGGTTTATTAAAGCATTTAACACTGAGGGTGTGTGTAAACTTCCAATTTAAACATACCACCGCATATTTTATTTTATATAATTGCTGGGTTTCTCTTTCTTCGCCACAGCAATTATATAAAATACTAGCTGTTACGGTGTGGCTGTGCTCCAGTTCCATTTTCTGACGTTCTACACATTTGCCCAGTCTGCATTTTTTAAAATATTCTCAAAGGTTTCTCCCCCCCAACAAGTTGAAAATTAGATTTTAGTTTTAAAATAAACTTACCACCAAGTTCTACTGGTAGTTACATTTTAGGCAGAAGGCAAGCAGGCGAGCCGAGGCATGCGGCCAGGACGCGAGATACTGCGGTGCACACATGCACAGAATGAGTGAAATCATGGACATGTTTGCCATAATAAACACTCCTTCATTATGGCAAATTAGCTATGGTTTCCCTATGGGAAAAAGGAAAACCCATTAATTATATTGAGAATAATGCATAGGCAACTGTGTGTTATGAAATTTTTTTTACACATCCACGACCCATGGTGTGTGATGACCCATAAATCTTGAAAGCAAAGCCACACAGTCATCTGTGAAAAAAATGCTAGAGAAAATGTCTGAAGTTCTGTTTTAGTCTGCTTTTCACTGATCCCTGCCGTGCTTTGTTCAGTCCCTGTCACACACACTTGCACACATGTGCACACATGCACATGGTACCCCGTCAATTGAGCACTACCAGAATAGCACTGCACTATACCGCACTAATCTGGTAAGCACTCACATAGATAGCAACTGGGGATTTACAGGGCTTGTTTTAAGTGCTCCCCTGGTCACTGTCTGTAGTCCAGTAATCAGGACAAGAGCACCAGGAGGCTGGCTGAGCTGCTCCTGTGGTGTGGAAGACTGGAGCATAGAGCAGCTTGGCCAGTAGCAGTGGAGAACAGGGTTCTCATCCAGGTCTTTGACCTTTTGGGACACCATGGGACTTCATTTTTGTTTTACAATGCGGCCGTAACAGCCCCCGCAAAATTTAACTTTCCTCAGGATCCGCTCCAACTTGGAGTGAGAATCCTAAAGAAGGTGGGCACAGCCCCCTGGAGGAAACAATTGGTGTCATTTTTACCACACTATTATAGCCAATGCTATTGTTGTCGGCACTGTTTAGACCCAGTGCTCACACACACACACACACACACACACACACACCACTCTACCTGTCAATTAGAGACATTCATTTCCTTCCTTCCTCCCTCTATCCCTCCCCTGTTAAACTGCTCATTAAGATCAGTTATGCAAAGATTTTTGCCATAACAGTAGTTTTTCTAGGAATGTCTCTTGCAGTAAGTCATTACTTCTGGGAGTTCCTAATAGGTGGCGCTCCAGCACAGAAGTTTCTTCCAGCACTCTCCACACCAGGGACCACCCACACTACCTCACTTCCTGGGCTGTGCCTATAAAAGTGGGTGGTCCCTGGTAATCTCAATTCCCCGCTGATTTCAGCTTGGAAAAGTGAGGAACCGAGGGGAACCAAGGTACCAAAGCCTCTCAACCCTACATCGTTTTTTCTGTTGCAGAATGGCAGGGGGTTTGTGGGATGGAAGCTACTTACTGCAAGAGACATTCCTAGAAGATCTACTGTTATGGCAAAAATCTTAGCATAACTGATCTATCTTCCATGGAATGGTCTCTTGCAGTAAGTCATTACTTCTGGGAGATTCCCAAGCAGTTATCTGGCAGAGGGGTGGCTAAATATGGCATTGTGCCATAGAGATAATGTGGTCATAGGACAGATAAATGCTGCAAGTAGCATATCAGCATACAGAAGAATTTTGTATTCTATCTATAAGTGTTCCATTATCTTAGTCGTTATAGGTTTATGGCTGAAATAGAAGCCAGACCTGCTATAATGAGGTGTTTATCAGATGTGTTAAGTGGATGTCAGCCCAGTCAGGGTAAGACATGTCAAATCAGTCAATA
Organism: Neoceratodus forsteri; assembly: GCA_016271365.2. Taxonomy (NCBI): domain Eukaryota; kingdom Metazoa; phylum Chordata; order Ceratodontiformes; family Ceratodontidae; genus Neoceratodus; species Neoceratodus forsteri. Next base: position 195,563,997 of record JADMNL010000022.1, on the reverse strand, counting down.
AATCAGAAGGAAGTCCGACACATCATGGAGTGAATAATCGATCCCAGTGATATGTAGTGAAAAGATAGTCTCTGCCAAAGGCTATTGGGTCCTGAGTTGCAACAGTAGCTCAAATAATACAATGTTTTTCTTCAGAAGTGCTACAATGTGTCAAGTTGAGAATGTTCTTTTTTGTCTATCAAGTCATTAGAAAATGTATCCAATTTGGCATAAATAGGATACATAAGTAGCAGATAATGTTGTGAAATGAAACAATGTATCTGTGACATAAAGGAAGTCAGTGATTCATAGAATCAATAGCTATAACCAAGTTTGCATTTGGTTTAAGGAACATGTAAAGTAACAGAGTAATGTTGACATATCCATCTTGTATTAGTAATCTTACTGACAAGAGGGTCCCAGGTATGTCAGGGCCTGCAACCTTGTTGGGCATAAATCTGAAATGTTCATATGATCAGCCCATTATACACACTGTTTGGAAAACAGAAGCTTCAATAATGAATAATATAATTGAAATCATAAGGCAGTATATATATATATATATATATATATATATATATATATTTTTTTGACCAAGCAATCTGGGTCAAGTAAAAGACCTGCAGAGTGTTTAATACTTATAATCTCTGTATCTGTACTCACCCTTGTTCATGTGATCTTTGTTCATGATCAGGTGAAAGTTGCTTGTAGCAGTAGAAGGTTGAAAGAATAATATAATCCATATCAGGATATACTGATTGTGTCTCAGCATGTGAGTAGTAGTAGTAGTTGGACCAATTTGTGGGAGGGATATGGAGGTCTGGCGCACAACTGGCCAAGAGGCATCCTGATGGAATGGCCATGATGGTCTGTAACAGTGATACCTCAGAAAAGTGGCTAGATGTATAGAGCCTTTTGGAAAAGGCCTCTTTTTTTGTCACTTGTTCTTTGCCCTTAAAGGTATCTCTTTGGATATAATTATGTACAGTTTTATATGAATAATTATACTGAGGGCATGATTTGTAGTACATATATTGTACTGTATTTAGTTGTCTGCCTGAGGCTTGTAGGTTAGCCAGTATTGTTTGAGCCCCAGGCCAAAAAGATGGTCATCAGAAAAGAGGGCATTAGCCACTTTTTGTTGAATATCAGGTGCTAGCCCTGAGAGTCTGAGCCATGCCTGATGGTGTATAAAAATACTGACTGCAGAGACTCTAGCTGAAGCATCGACAATGTCGTATCCTGATCTCAAGAAAGGGAAGTGAATGTATTTATTATTGATGTGATTTGCTCTTTTTCAGGGGATGCAGGTGGTTTATTTGTAAGGTCCCCAGCAAAGGTGCTTACCTTACGCTGGAATTTCAGCATATGTCCCATGTAATTAAGTATTCTGATATTTAGTGTTTTTGGAGCAAACACTTTCTTCCCCATATAATCAAAATGTTTAGAGTCTCTTTCTGGAGGTATTGTACTTGTATGTTTAGGCTTGCCAGTGCAGATGTGAGCAGCTGCAATAACCACAGAATCCGCAGTGGCCATATTTGTTGAATATGGATAGTCAGAGAGGAGCCTGATAAAGCCTGTGTGCTTTTTTAGGTAACTCCTGTGCCATTATGGGTTAACTTCATGCTTCAGTAATCACATTTCTGATTGTTGATATAAAGGGAAGGACTTTCCGGATAGGTTCAAACGGAACATCCAGATATGCTGCCATATCTTTACTTATTCTGTCTTATTCTGTTATGGTAAACCCCGTTGTTTTTGGTATTTGTAGTATTATTTCAGGGAATAAGGGGTCATCCGGTGGAGAAATGACCTTAGTGGTTGTAGTATTCTTTTGTCCCAATAAGATGGGACATCATAAGGGGACTCATATTCTCTTGTATTAGAAGAATCATCATAATTTGTATGACATTCTGAATTTACATGATAATCTGAAAATATTCTTCTGAATATTTATGAAGAGGCATGACTGGTGAGCATTCTATCTCTGTGCATGCCTGTTTTGATGGAGGTGGAGACACAGTCTGTGATTGAGGGTTATGTCTTGGAGTGTGTGTATGGTCAAAAACCCATAGGATCTAACACTCTGTTTATTATTTCTTCAATATTTGGAACTTGTGAGGATAGAATTGCCATGTAAGCTGGTTCTGAGTCCTGTGTACATGGCATCAGGTATCAATTTGTGCTTCTCGGTAGAGTGATCCAGTGTGTGTATTTTTTTTGTTTGTTTTTTTTTGAGTTTTTTGTTCATCACAGACTGGTGTGTGAGTATCATGCATGAAAGCAAATGAGGCTGGTTTGCCTCTGCATTCCATAGTATATAATTTTTTTATTTTGTGGTGATGCAGCCCCATAAGTATTTTTGATACATTTTTGAAAGTATTCATGGTATTTCATGGTAAACGTTTTATAAGTATCTTCTGTAGTTGTATTATATGCAGGTAGAGGTGCTGTTCTATGATGCGGGGGCTGCTCCATCGATGGTGGGATCAGTCTCATCAATGGAGGAGAAAGAGAAGCATGCCTCATCGATGGTGTAATGTGTCTTATTGGTGACAGGTAAGTAAAAGGCTTGGTTTGTTGACAGTGGAATACACTCCATTGATGTGGAAGGCAGTACATGCTCATTCGATGGTGGGATGTGCTCCGTCAATGATGGGATAGTGAGTACATGCTCCGTTAATGATGGAAATGCTGTCATCGATGATGAGAAGGTGAGTGCATGCTCTGTCAATGGTGGTAGACTCCTCGTCGATGATGGAGCTTTGGGAGCATGTCATATTGACGGGGGAGGGATGAAGTAAGTAAAGTGTGCTCCATCGATGGAGGAGGTGTTCACTTCAATGAAGATGTCTTGCAGAGCCCTCTCATCAACAGCGAAGTATGCTCCGTTAATGGGGAAGGTAGCAGGACCTCCGTCGTTGACAGTGAATGCGGCCTCATCGATGGGGGAGCTGAAGAATGATGCTCCATAAATGAGGAATGCTCCTTTCTGTGAGAGGTTGCACCTCTATGTTCTTTTGATGAAGTAGTACCTGCTGTTGATGGGGGTGTATTGCCTGTTGATGATGAATGTCTTCTTAAAGATCCATGTTTCGGAGGTATGACCATTGAAAGGCAGTCAGGCAGGACTTTAGGTGAAGGTGTTTCCTTCCCTAATTTCATTTCTTGAATGGGACTCTGTTCATGAGCCCTTTGATCTAGTACCCTGCATGTATGACAGGGAAACAGCTATTGTAGTACCCTATGTGTATGACAGGGAAATATCTATTGTAGCACTCTCATCAAGTACAGGAATCTGGTGCAGTGTATGAAGCCAAGGTGCCCCAAGCTATGTGTTCAATCCACGTTGTATACTGCTGTAGAAGAGTTGCTGTCAGAACTGAAGCTGATGAGAAAATGAACGGAGATTACCAGGGACCACCCACTTTTATAGGCACAGCCCAGGAAGTAAGGTCATGTGGGTGATCCCTGGTGTGGAGACTGCTGGAAGAAACTTCCATGCTGGAGCGCTACCTATTGGGAACTCCAAGAAGTAATGACTTACTGTAAGAGATCATTCTGTAGAACATCTAGGGATACAGGAACTCAGCCATGGTCCCGTTACCAATCACACTTGACCAGACATGCAGTCTTCTGAACATGATGCACAGCATGATTAGTCAGATATATGTCTGAGGTTGTAAAGGCAGGATCAACCAGATAAATATGGGGAAAAAATAATGAAGAGAGACTTAACAGAGGCAAACTATCAGTTGCACTAGCGGCTTGTCACTAGTCGACAAATGGAGACACCATGTTTGTGTAATGGTTCAGCCCACCCCTACACAGAATGGCAGCCAATGAGGTCATACTACAAATGAAAGTGAAGTGAGAGTGAATGGAAACACTGTAATAACCAGGTAACTCAGTTATTATGGCATTTGAAAATCAATGTCAAAGGGTACATTAAAGGGTGTCACCGGTAATTATATATGGAATAGTTTTCATCAACGGCTTGAGACTGCATCATAGGATCTCTGATGCACAGTTTGAGAGGTCCCAGATGTCCCCTCAGCTCTGAGAGAGAAACACAAGCTGAGCTGTGTATGGTTTTCCATATTTTGTTTCTGTTTTCTATATAGGGTTTTCTCCCCTTTACATGTCATTGCCAATGGATATAGACTGTACCCAGGGATACACCCTGTTCAGATATTTTATTTATTTATTTAATTACGAGATTTACCAGGAAGGCATACTGAGCAACAATGCTCGATTCCAGATGCAATCTGGGGCCCGAGGCCCAGTGCATAACATAGAAATTGTACCTTACAATAGTATTAGAATACAGAAAAGTTTACTCCTGGAACCATAAGTCCAGAAGTTACAGACAGGGAATAGATATATAATATCAAATATCAAATACGACTGTACAACACATTTTAGTAGAGAAACTGTTAAATTAGTAGGAGCAGCTGGAGAAGAAATGTGCCTTGAGTAGTCAGGTACGATGATAGGGATTTTGTGCGTGTCTTATGGGGGCAGGTAGGGCATTCCAGATTTGTGGGATTCTGTAGTTAAAAGCTGCCTGACCTTTGGTAGTGTGCATAAATGAGACATGGAGTAGTCTAGGGTCCGTGCCTCTAAGGGAGTACACAGGAGGATGCTGTTGGGAGAGGGTAGATGCCAGGTAGGGAGGGAGGGGGAGAGAGACCAATATTTGGCAGCAAACCTAGCACAGTTTATTAATCTACAATCATGGAGGGATGGCAGGGTTAGGGAGCTGTATAAAGTGCAGTGGTGAGTGGATTGTGGGCAGTCAAGGATGAAATGACAGAAGAAGTGGAATAGGGTGTCTAGGCTTGCCAAGGCAGACGCAGGTGTGATAGTGTATACTATGTCGCCATAATAGAGTACGGGAAGTATCATTTTTTGGACAATGGCGTGCCTCGCTTGTGTGGGGAGGCAGTTTTTGTTACAATATAGTGCTCCCAGTTAGCAGCCTCTTGTGTAGGGAGTCAATGTGAGAGGCAAAATCTAGGTGCTAATCAAGCCAGATGCCTACATATTTATAGCTAGTGCATTGCTCCAGGGGTGATCCTTCCAGGGTTTTGAAAAAGGGACGGGGTTTAGCAGGAGAGTCTTTGTTGGGAGCCAAAAGTAAGCGACACAGTTTTTTGGGGGTTTAGAAATAACTGGTTTGACCTAAAACAGTGCTGGATGGCAGAGAAATCCTTCTGAAGGAGAGGTGCCACTCTGCTAGTTGAGGGGCCAGATGCATACAAGACTGAATCGTCTGCATACATTTGGATGGAAGAATGGGAGCATGCAGAGGGGAAGTTGTTTAGAAAAATGGAGAAGAGTAATGGTCCAAGGACTGATCCTTGGGGGACACCAGATGTGACTGGAAGGGGGTTTGAGGTGTGTGAGGCTAGTCTGACAGCTTTCTTCCTGCCCACTAGGTAGTCTTGGAACCACTCTATGGCTGGGTGTGCGAGCCCTCCTTGAGTAAGTTTGGAGAGGAGTAGGGAGTGGGAGGCGGTATTGAAGGCCTTTCTGGGTCAATAAAAATGGCGGTGATATGTCCTTTGTCGATACCGTGAGAATGTCCTCAGAGACTCGTAGTGGGAGGTGATGGTTGAGTGGGTTTTATGAATGATTGAAAAGCATAAAAGGAGGAGGCGCCCAAGCACGAGTCAGTTAGGACAGGACAAGTCGCTCCTGGAGTTTGGCCAGAATAGGGAGTAGGGAAATGGGTCTGTAATTTCCTGGGGAGGAGGGGTCACCTCCTTTTGGGAGGGGTATAACGGTGGCCATTTTCCATGCCGTTGGTAACTTGCCCAGTGAAAAGGAGAGGTTGAGAAGGGTGGGCAGGGAGGCGGCTATGGCAGGGGCTGACAAGAATAGCATCTTGGCATCCAGGGACATTGGGCATTTGCCTTTGTTTGGGTTCAGTGCCCATAGGGATCGAAGGACTTCTGCTGGGGAAACTAGTTGGAATGAGAATGGCTGGACTGGGGGTGTGTGACGCATGTGGGATGGTGGAGGGGGCCGGGTGTGCTTGTACTTGAGGAAGGATAGAAGGTTGTCTGTGCAGCTGGGGAAATGGGTGTTAAAAACATTGGCTATGCAGATGGGGTCAGAGATGAGGGTGCCCTGAGCTAATAGTGTTGGGGTGGGGGTTGGGTTGGGGGGAGAGCATGGATTTGAGAGATTTCCAGAAATCCATCAGATGGTTAAAGTTTTTATTAAAGGTTGATAGGAAGTAGCTCTTTTTGGCTTGGTGGATGATGTTTGTGCAAGCATTACAAAGGGATCTGTAGGTAGTAAGGGAGACCTGGGTGCCCAGTTTCTTATATGCTTTCCAAGCATGGTCCCTGGAGTGGCATTTTCTGATTATGTCAGCTGTGATCCATGGGAGATGAGCCCCTCTAACTCTTTTTGTACGCAGAGGAGCGTGCTTTCCCATACTTTTAAGAATCTGGTTTGAAACGCATCATAGGCATTGTCAATGGAGGATGCCTCGGTGATGCAGGACCAGTTTAAATGTCCCAGGTCCACCAGGAGAGATTCTAGGTCTAGGGAGTTATAAGACCTGGTGCTCAGCGTCTTGGGGGGGCAGAGGGGCTATGTACCTTCCTGATCAGGTAAATCATGTGATGATCACTTAAAGAATCTGGAAGCAGGCCTGCGTTCAGAATTATGTGTGGGTGTTGGGTGAGAGCCCAGTCCAGTAGGGAGTGCTTTTTTGTCTTGTGATTGAGTCTGGTGGGCTCTTTTATAAGTTGGGTGAGGTTCAGGGCCTTTATTTTGGTTTTCAGGAGGGCTTTATCGACACCTAACCAATTGGCGTTATAATCACCGGTGGCTTGGAGCTCACCACCTACAGCTAGGGACTGTAAAGTGGTTAGATGTGAGAGGATATCATCAGTGGGTGTGCCGGGGGGCAGTATGAGCCTGTCATGTATACAGGAGTGGTATATGGGAGTGATAGTTCAATGAGTATCGAATCGATGTTTTCTGGGAGAGAGGGGATATCCACAATAGTGAACTGGCAACTGTTGGAGATGTACATTGCCATACCTCCACCTCTTTTTTTGCCTCGCCTGTCATGCCTGATGATTGAGTATCCTGGTATGGAGACTACGGCATCAGTATGATGTGGTTTTAGCCATGTTTCTGAGATGATCAGGATGTTGGGGTGCAAAGTTAAGGCGATTGGTTGTAATAGTGAGATTTTTGATAACAGGCTGCAGATATTAAGGTGCAGTATACGTAGACCTTTGGGGAGAGCAAAAGGGGTGTGGGTATGTGTCATGTTGGGGCCTGGGTTAGCCTGTATGTCCCCTGACAGGAGCAGGAGAAGGGCAAAGAGATACTTTGTTTTTGTCCTGGAATAGGTTGTGCATGCAGTAGGGTTGTGGCGAGGAGAGGAACCAGGTGGGTGATGGAGGGCTGGGGTGTGTAAGAATGAGAGTCCCAGATAGAATGAGGGTGGCAGGATAGTGGCACTGATAAACCCATAGTGGACGCGAGCCAAGTCTTGCGCAGGCATGTGATAGGAGGCAACACAGTATGGCTGAGGGGTTAGCTGAGGGGGCAGGGCCAATGGGGGTTCCCTATTTGGGAGGTTGGCTGGTGGCAAGGTGGTTTGTGATGCCAAAGAGAGGAAAATGAAGGTAGTGAGAAGCAACATCCTGCACAGGTACGTAAGTTGGCTGAGATAATATGTTGGTGCCAGGGCTGCCATTATGGGAGGACAACCAGGACTTTTTCCCTGGGCCCGGCATTAAGGGGGGCCGCCCGAATGAGCAGCGCTCTGCTCTCAAAAGTATATTTTAATTTAATCTTTTGTATGTGTCCATCCAAGATGTTATCGGCGCCGTGTGGCGCCACTGTAAAACCTTTTTCTTTGCCATCCAGGTGGGGGAGTTATTTATGCATCAGTCCTACCATTGTTGTTGCATAAAATGACAACCTTCACTTGGACAGTAAAGAAAAGATATTATGCGGTTGGTTGACCGGGCGTCAAGACACAGACCCCGCAAACGTGATGACGTTTGTTTCCCTACTGTTCTGTGCATCTGTTCTGAGCGGGAATGGCATCGGTACCTAGCGCAGCGCAACACCCTATTTGCTACCCTGAGTCAGAAGAGAGAGACTTGAGAGAGGGATTGTTTGTATCAGTCAGAGAGAGGACCAGTAGATGGTAGACCACAAGGAGACGAGGTCAGGCAGAGGCAACCAAAGCAAAGGTAAACAAGAAGTCAGCTAGTGAGCCGGGAAGGTCGCCGCCAGAGTACATCAGGTGCTCAGCTGCTGCCCAGTAGTCGGGTCGGGTCACATGCCTTAATGCTCGCACTCGCAGCTCGTCATAGTCTGACTCATCGCGTCGTTGCCTCATCATAGTACTCTCTGTAGGTGTTGTGTGACTGTCACATTCATTCTGTTCACTCCACTGTCCTTAAGCTGTCCAGACATCCATCCAGGATCCAGCCTGGTAAGGGCTGCCAGTGCCTTGTCATGTCTGTTTTGCTTATGTATTATAAGACTTGGAGAGATTAGGATATGGGAGATGACTGTCACAGTGGCCACAGGACTAGTCGTGGGCAATGAGGGAGGTGGAAAATAATTTTTTCGTTTCAGGGGTGCAGTCTAAATGTCATCAAAATAATAAATATTGGGATTGATATTCATTATTTAGAGCCATATAGTAAATAGATTTTAATTGAACTATTAAAATACATGACAGGGCAAAGTGACAGTCAGGCCCTTATACATTTTTACAGAGGAAATTTCAGGTATAAACAACATTTTGAACAACAATAAATACAATACAGCATATCCTGTCAATGACTTCTTCCCTATAAAAATAGTCTATGTGCAAGTGCCAGTTCCTCAGACAAGAGCTCCCAGCTAACTCATCCTCAAGTTTAGAAGTCAAACGTATTACCATTTTTCTGTCAAGCTGTTATGTTATCATGCTAAGAAGCACTTTGGGTTTCTGTTAAGTTCAGAGCATTTTCATGGTCCACGTCTCTGATTTCTGATTGAGTAATTAATTGCCAGACTGGTATCTGACATCTCCAGCTCTTTGTGTGCAGTCTGAGTTTGCTGGCATATGTAACTGATACATAAACCTCCTTTGTGAATATCTACATTCTCTGGAAATGGTTCCCTTTTGATCATGCATAAGTGTTAAAAAAAAAAAAAATAATAAAAAGCATATTCACTGTGATGGCAATGGCATCCCCTTCTCAGAGGGCTGAATCCCTGGATGGGCACTCCAGTCTTCAAGCTCTGAAACTGTTTGCATAGTCTGAGGTAGGGATCAGTGCCTAACCACCTTTTCATCTGTTGGGTCTGGGTAGGTAATTGTGAAAAATCTGCGAGTGCTTCTCTCACATTCATTATTCTTTCTGTGACTCCTTGAAGTGTGCTGAATTAAAAAAACAATTGGTGCTTTTTGGATGATAGGCCCGATTGCAATCCCTTTGTGTATGGTGCAGAAGCCTCTGTTGGTGTATACCTACTGACATAAAGAAAAGGAAGTGCTGCTCCATTCTCAGCACCCTCTGTAGTATACGTGGAGTGACAGGAAGAAATGCTTTGTGTATTTGTCTGTGCAAAGTAAGCTGTGGGTGGCTGATAAGCTAAGGGTACTGGATGCTGCTCCCTTGTTATTCTTCTCGGGTTGGCTTGTGTTTGCCTCATACAGTACATAGAATTAGAAGGCATTCAAAGTGGGAGGGAAGGATAAGGAAAATATTAGAAAGCATTACTTCAGAGAATAACTTATCTGGTAGGGTTGTGTTAAGGCTGTTAAAGCAGGACAAGACAGATTTCATAAGGAAAATGTTTTGAGAGTTCTGAAGTATGAGTAAGGTAACTTTCTAGGAAACAGATAAAGGGAGCAAAGTAGTATTTTACTCCCATTTTTGCATTATTTGCTTCCAATTTCCTATATTAAGAAAGTACTTCCTACCCTGCACATTTAAAGTATATGTGCTACACATGCAAAAGACTAGAAGCACCATGTGATGATGGCATCATACTAGTACAGTACTACAATACAGTACAGTACAGTACAATGGATGGGTGTCAGCAGTTGCTAGACGTCTGGCCAGAGTATTGTTGTGACCTGACAAAATGCTTAAAATGAGGCAAAAGCACCATGTAGCATCAGGAGGGTATCTTAAGCCATGTTTACATGGCTGCTCCAGGGTGATTCTTTGGCAGTTCCTGTGCTGCCCCTACCTCCAAACTCCATCTGTATTAAGTTTACATGGCCCCTCTATGTACCGATGCAAGCTTCGCTGGAGAGCGTCCATAAGTGTGGAAGCTGTGTGCAAGGCTGCAGAAACCATAGACTGTGTGCCAGAGAAAGCAGTGTAGCTTGTGCACATAGCCACTATTAGCGCTCACTCTGGAATGCATCCCCAACTTGGCAGTGGTTCAGGGAGGGAAGCAGGGAACAGTTTACCATGCTTAGGTAAGTGTTCACATGGCCACATTTAAACCATGGCAACCAAGCAGTCTGGTTCTGTGGTGCAACTGAGGCCATGTAAACATGACTTTAAACTCCATGGCAGTACCAGTCAAAGACAGTTAGTGACTCTAGGTGGCTCGTGGGGTTTGAGACTTAGTTTAGAGGCAGGGATTCAAGACCATTCTGCAGATAACATTACTACTACCTGTATCTAGATGAGAATATTACCAGGTTAAAGAAGCTAGTAGTAAATGCTGTCTAGTCCTAAAACAGAGTTATATTTGCTTTCAGGCAGTCACATTATGGAATTCTTGTATACAGCCAGTTTTAAGCCTACCCAGTTAAACCAGTGTTACCTGAAGAGCAGCATATAAACCACACTGTCAGGACCATGTAATGCTATCATAATGCATGAATAGTAACAGGGGTAGAATAGCATATGTCAAGCACTACTACCCCTATAGCTATTCAGGCAATGGTGAGGGTGTATAAGTAACAGATAAGTGTGCCAGCTGGTCAAGCTGCTCCCATGCTGGAGTGGATTAAGACTGCAGCAGCTTGAGCAGCACAGAGCAGGAGGCCAAGGTTCTGTTCCTGGTTTCCCAACACATGCAGCTTTACTTTCCCCCTGCCCGAAGTAAATATTTTTTGTGTAACACCTGAGACAAACATTCCACCCCTCTTACATTTTTCATTTTCCCCGAGAGATCAGCACCCCCTCAGAGTTTATTTAAATTATGGGGGGGGGGGCAGAAACAAAAGTATATAATCTGTTTGTAGCAATGGTAGCAGTCATCGGTGTGGTTTATGACTCTTACCAATTTCGCTGTTTGGAGTAACAGCGTTTTTACCTGCCACTGTTGATGACAGCGCTGGTTGTACTGCACTGTTCTTTATGGCGGTGTGCTAACATTCACAATTCTGACCTAGTGCCAAGTTTAAGTCGTAGTAGAAGTAGTAGTTTTTCTTTGGCACCCTTCCCCATAGGTTTAAAATGTAGTACTTACAGTACTTTTGAACATAATTTGAAACCACTCCTTGTGTATGCATGTTAATGTAACTGTTTTTGATGTTTGTCCTTTGTACCAATGTTTACTATGCATTTTACTGCTTGAATATTGTCACCAAGAAAAATGGGTATTTGTGCTCTAGCATTTTTTAACCAAAATAAAACAAATAAACTAACAAAATGTATCTCAACTCCCTGGTACCATTATTGCTAATAACTTGAATGTGCACGCATACTCATATTGAGAAAAGTCTTAGCAGGAAAAGTAAATAAAATGGTCCTCAGTCTCTTCCATCAGCAAAGAATACTATATAATGTATGGGTAGTCCTTATTACCCACTGAAAGTAAGCTGTTTACAATCTTGTAATCCCACTGTTTTGATGTCAGAACCTTACAAACCCCTCTCATACAGTATATGTCATAGCAGTGGGTTTACAAAATGAAATGTCAGTGATATTCAGTACTCTACACATATGCAGAACATTATTGTTAGTCTCAATACAGTATTCAAATTACATTCCAATCATCACAGTTTGCATTTACTTTAATGCAAGTGCAGTTCATCGTCGGGAACTGCACCTGCATCTTGGGTTTTGAGAATCCTGTCCACAATCCATTGATTTAGTTTATATACATAGATGCATTTAACATGCTCTTATTGGAGAAGGCCCACTGGTCTAGTGATAGCACTACCACTTGCAATGCTGATGACCCAGGATTAGTAACAAGCCAGGGCAATCGGAGGGCCAGCTGGGGGGGGTCAAGTTTCTCAATGGATGCTTTCCTCCTCCTCCTCTGGGGAGGAGGGTTTTCCTGTTCCACTGCTCTACCATCACTCCCTCATGAACAGTGGCACAGTCGCTTCATTAATTGGTCCCAAAAGGTTATTCTGTGCAGTTAGTGGTGCACTGCACCATTCCAAGGGAAACACAGGTTAGAACACCGAGCTGGATTCTGCTTTCCTGGGTGGGCCAGTGGGGCATGGAGCACAATGCAGAGGCATCCTGTCCTAATCCCATGGAGAGGAAGATACATGCTCCATTGCATTGGTTTGCAGCCTGCGTGGACTCCCCTGTCCTAGGCCAGCACAGTATGGCACAATGCAGAGGCATGATATCCTGATCCCAGGGAGAGGATGATGCTTGCTCCAATGCACAGGTTTGTAGCCTGTATCTCACCTGAGGAGCCCTCATGGATACAACTCCTCACCCTCACCCTTCCAGCCACTGCTACTGTAACCCCTAGGTGGCACTATTACAAGGGCTACTACCCCTACCTATATGGCTAACGACAGGTTAAGGGGCCCAGTTCTTATGACGGCTGCCTCCACCCAGAGGTTGGGGTTGGTAGTGGTTAACCTAGCTTGGATACAGCCCTCTGAGACACTGTGACCCCCCTTTCCTTCCACCAGTGTCCCACACAGTACACAACAGTTACTTTTACAATACCCCTGATAAGCAAACCACTTACACTTGTGCTTGGCACTTACCCTCTGGACTGGTTCCTTCAACTTGACTGTGGGGACGCCCTGTAAAATAAGATGATGCAGCACAGTAGCCACAATGCAATAGCTTTAGCATAAATTGACACCACAATCAAGGTAAATTTACAGAAACAAACGGATCTGATTTTATTCAGGGAGCTGTAACAAGGAAGGGGGAAAATCAGGTTAATTGGGTTAAACACATCAATAATCACAGTACTGTATATGCACTTAAGAATCTCATATAGTCACACTCTCTGGGTACCCAGGATGGGTAAAGGGGCTAGCCAGGTTCATTGCAGCTAGTTGTGGCCCTGTGATGGAAAAAAGAACATGCACACCCAAACTGTAATCCGAAGTCAGATGGCTCAGTTCGTGGAGAGAGAAGCACAAGCAAATGAGATGACACACTTTGATTTAATGAAAGGTGCAGGGAACTACCCTGATAATTACTCACGATATCTGGGCAAAGCACAGGAAGGCTGATGGATGATCTCTCTGTGTTGCCAGAGGAAGCAGGGTCCCTCTGAGGAAGGATCTTTCTGTGCAGCAAGGTATTGTGGCAAGACCCTCGTGGCAGGGCCTATCTGCACCAGGCAGCATGGATTCAATCCGATTTGTGCCGGTGAAAAACTACTTCCAGCTCTAGCACAGTTTACAGCAATTGGGGAAACCAGAATGCAATCCCCTTCCATCACATAACACATTTATATGTAAAGGAAATTACTATGCCAGGCCAGGTGCTCCTCAAACTCCGATTGCAAAATACTGCAAAACCCGGGAACAATCACAGCAGCTTCAGTCCCTGACAGGCTGATCATTCTTCAGCAAAATCTTCTGTCTTCTACAAGCAAGCCTGGTTCCCACACTTCTTTCTCTTCAGAGATCAGCAGGATCAGCCCGATGAGTCCTCACTAACGGCTGCAGACTGACTTTAGGGCCTCCCAAGTGATTCCCATATGAACTACACGCCACAACAGTACAGAGCTCCTTCTCCTCTCACAGTCACCTCGCATCTGGCTTGCTAGCAACAGTTCAGGGCATTTTTTCTACTGCTAACCTAGAGAACAAGCAAGCCCTTCCACTCACCACTGACTCCTCAGAGCAGACACCACCAAGTAAAATCACAGTAATGTATAAAAGTTATCTTGATGACAAATGAACTGCAACAGAATGGACACCTGCTTTACTCCCTACAGTGACAGAGTGACCTGACCACACACAGGGACCCAGAATCAATGGCTCTTCTCCAGTTTTTCTACCCCCCCTACCCCATCCGACAGTCAAAGACTGCTACATCACAACACAAACAGTTCAAATGAGAAGTGGGATACAGGTATATTAGGCACTACTGGCTTCTCTTAATCTCTCCAGGTCTCATACATGAAACAGCTGCCATTACAAACATACAACGGGGCTATAAGAAATGAAATGGAAGCATCAAACATTCTGCTTCTGATTCTCATGCTCACTCCCTTCCAGGTTTGCCGCACGTATAAAGCACCTACCTTTATGACCCAATCGCAGTACCCTACAATATAAAAAAAGGTAAACCGTGCTCCCTGTTTCTGTATACTTTCTCCTGTCAAGCGAAGTACTGAACATGCCATAACAGCTACATCTACCAACTGACACCCTCTACTGGCAAGCATGACAAGAAAAGTACAACAGGAACTACTTTAGAGCAAAAACAACTTTTCTACTCTTTTTAATTGTTTTTTAAAATTGTTTTGATCATTTCATAAAAATAACATACTACCTATTTTCTAAATGCAATAATACCCTCCAGGCTGGGTGTTATGGGCAATACCTGACATTCTGGGGGCTGTAAGACCGTCTGCCTGTGATGTCAGGCCTCATAACAGCTCTGGACGGTGCAGTATAGACCAGTACCACCCACCCTGTCAGGTATTATTGCTCACATTGTTACATTAGCAGTAGTAAAAAAGTCCCATTAAACAACCAGCAACACCCAAGTCTATTTTTGAAGAAGGGAATCAATCATACAATGTGTGTTATAAAATAGACACATTATTATGATAAATGATGTAACAGCTTTCCTTTGAAGTAGCGTAATTAATGTGCTTTTCCAATATTACAGGTGTAATAAACAAATAGAGGAGGTTGACTGTCTGCCCACACTTGAAAGCCTGTTGTGCTTTCTTCTTCAAGTTGTGCCCAACGTGTTCTCCACAGCACATGAGAGGAAGACTGCCTAGTCCTGGAAGCCTGTTGTGAGCTCTTCCTCAAGTTGTGCCCAACGTGTTCTCCACAGCACATGAGAGGAAGACTGCCTAGTCCTGGAAGCCTGTTGTGATCTCTTCTTCAAGTTGTGCCCAACATGTTCTCCACAGCACATGAGAGGAAGACTGCCTGGTCCTGAAAGCCTGTCATGGTTTCCTTTTCAAGATGTGTCCCAACGTGTTCTCCACAGAACATGAGAGGAAGACTGCCTGGTCCTGAAATCCTGTTATGATCTCCTTTTCAAGATGTGTCCCAACATGTTCTCCACAGCACGAGAGGAAGACTGCCTAGTCCTGGAAGCCTGTCGTGATCTCCTTTTCAATATGTGTCCCAACGTGTTCTCCACAGCACATGAGAGGAAGACTGCCTAGTCCTGAAATCCTGTTGTGCTTTCTTCTTCAAGTTGTGCCCAACGTGTTCTCCACAGCACATGAGAGGAAGACTGCCTAGTCCTGGAAGCCTGTTGTGATCTCTTCTTCAAGTTGTGCCCAACGTGTTCTCCACAGTACATGAGAGGAAGACTGTCTGGTCTTGGAAGCCTGTTGTGATCTAGTTTTTTCAACTGGGTGTCTTAACTTGTCTATCTGTTCAAAAATGTATCGCCATAAATCTGGTTACCAGAAGCGGAAAGAAAAAAAGGAAAGAGAAAAAGCAGAATCAGACCTGAAAAAAAGTAAACCAATTCTGAAGAACCTTTTAAGTACTGTGGATGAAAATGAAGCCCAACAAGATATCCCCTCACATGAAGAAGCTGAATGTCAGACTATGTCTAACAATATGGAGGTCAAAAATACAGCTGTATCCATTGCGGCATCTCAAGGTCAATCACAGGAACATGAAGACACATGTGCCTCAAAACAGCTCCAGAATGATGAGAGTGACTTGTGCTATGACCCAAATGACCCTGGTCTGAGGCCAGAAAATGTATCTGACATTGAGAGACAAAATATTGTCAAATGTTTAACAATCCAATTTGATGTGAAGAAATTCAAAAATTCGATATCAGCTGATGCTGATGGTCGATCATTCCCTGAATATCTTTTGTACTCTAACTCCTCAAATGGTCTTGAGAGGACACTGAGGGTCTGGTTAATGTGGAGTAAAACTAAAGGAGCATTGTTTTGTGTCCCATGCTTTTTGTTTTCCAGTGTCCTGATAAAAAAATCAATCAGTGCACTGTGCAAAAAAGAAGGTCTTAACCCAAATGGCAAGTGGCATAAATTATATGATAAGCTTCCAGAACATGAAATGAGTAGTGCACACCAGCATTGTTCCTGGCAATGGAGAAACCTTCAACATTCGTTACAAGGTAAAGGGATTGATAGCCAACTGCAGAAACAAATACAGTCAGAAGCAGAAAAGCATAAAGCATTATTAGAGAGACTTTTGGATGCAACCTTGTTTCTAGCATCAAGAAATTTGACATTTCGAGGTGGAACTGCCAAAATTGGTGATGCACACAATGGTAACTTCTTAGGTGTGCTGGAACTGATCTCGCACTATGATCCCATTCTGCGTGATCATTTAGAGAAGGCGAGGCAAAAGCAAGACAGGGGTGAAAGAATGATGGCTCATTACCTATCATGGGAAAGTCAGAATGAGTTCATAGAGTTATGTGGTCAGCAGGTTTTGAACAGAATTCTAACAGAGAGAAGTGAAGCCATCTATTTTTCTGTTATTTGTGATGCTACTCCAGGCATCTCTCATACAGAACAGAATGTGGTTGTCCTTAGATATGTACATAAGGATCAAGATACAGAAGAATGAACAATTCATGAAAGGTTTCTTGAGTTCTTTGACTTCTCAAAAAAAAGTAGTGAGGAAATTGCAGACATGCTGCTAATGAGATTGCAAAAACATGAAGTCGACATCGCTGATTGTCGTGGACAAGGTTTTGACAATGGAGCAAACATGTCTGGAAAATTCAAGGGGGTGCAAGCTCGTATTCACCAAAAGAACCCACTTGCCACTTATTCTCCATGTGCCTGTCATTCTCTGAACCTTGTGGGGATGCATGCAGCAGAATCATGCTCTGAGATCGCAACGTTTTTTGGATGCGTAAATTGGCTGTATATTTTGTTCAGTGGAAGCCCTGAGAGATGGTCTATTTTGAAAGAAAAAACAGGTTGCTCGCTACACAGCATGTCTGAAACCAGGTGGAGTGCTTGAATCAAGGCAATTCGCCCTATTGCAAAACACCTTCCCAGCATTATGGAAGCTCTAGATTATATCATACAGACCAAAAAGCTCTCTAATGAAGCACTGGCAGAAGCAAAGGGTTTGCTAACATACTTCAAGTCATACAATGCAATTGTGCTTGCCACATTTTGGATAAAAATTCTCCAAAGTTTTGAAGAGAGAAACTTGGTTCTTCAGTCTACAGCCATTTCACTAGACATAGAAGTTGCTAACATAGCTGAATTGAAAGAGGAAATGCAGTTCTTCAGGAATGAATGGAATGCCATTATTTCAGAGGCGAGACTAGTGGCACAGTCGGTGGATGTAGTACCCGAGTTTGACTTTGAAACAAGCCGGCAAAGAAAACGCAAGAGATTTCACGATGAAACTCCAGATGAAGAAGCCAGTCAAAGTGCAGATGATAGATTCCAGTAACACAGTCTTCTGCAGTATGTTGCAATGGACAACATCATCAGTGAATTAAATTGCAGATTTGAGTCTCTTATACAAATCTGCAATTACTTTGCTCCAGTTTTGCAGTTGAGAAGCATGAATGATCAAGAAATAATTACATCTTGTGAGAAGTTAACCAACAAATATTCTCAAGACCTGACAAGTACTTTTACTGATGAAGTTCAACACCTGAGAAAAATATACAGTGCCACTTTTCAGAAACATTTAAAACCTTTGGCCCTACTGAATGCTATCTACAGAATGAAACTAGAAACAATATTCAGAGAAATTTGTGTTGCAATTAGGATATTTTGCACCCTGCCTGTGACTGTTGCAGAAGAAGAAAGAGCTTTCAGTAAACTTTCTATCATCAAAAATTATTTACGATCATCTATGTCTCAGGACCGTTTAAGCAGCTTGGCCATGCTGTCAACCGAGTGTGAACTTGCACGCAAAATTGACTTTAGAAATATAATACAAGACATTGCAGACAAGAAAGCATGGAAACATTTGCTTCTCACAAGTTAAGCACACAGGTTAAAGAAGTCATGAAGTGACTGACACCGAGGCCCAGTTATTCAAAAGGGTTGCGCGTGGCGCAACAGTGTTGCACCATGCACAACCCACTGATGCGCCCTGGCACAATATTCAAAAGGGGAAAGTGCGTGGCACAAATCCCGTTGCGCTGGAGTGCATCAGTAATGTATGCAGGCGCAGGTAGGGGGGGTCATGCCCATGCATACTGTGCACAGCCGGATATTCAGTCTGGGATGTGCAGAGCCATACATGTGCAACCTCCTACCTGCACCAGCACAAAGTTAAGCCAAAAAAGAAAGAGCAATGGACAGCCACTCACAGGTAAGCTGTCACATTGCAGGATGCAACACAGCAGCTGCCACCTGTGGATGGCGACCTGAGTTCTGGCTGCACCTCTGTGGAGGCGCCCAATTGCGAGCATTAGTAAAATGAAGAAAACGTCCTACATCCCTGGTGGTCCAGTGCACTGCTGCCCACCCGATCGTGGGCTAAGTAAATAAACTTATTTATCCTGTATCCCTGGATCCATTCATATATCTGGAATGTGTAGTACGGTATGGGCTGCAGGTCCATTGGCTCACATTGTGGACCAATGGACGTACAGCCCTACCTACAGTGTCAGATGGCGGGACTGTACACGGGTAGGGTGCTGCCGCCCGCCGCTGACCAGGGCAGGAACAGGGTGGTGGGGATCAGTGGGTGGGTTGGGAGCGGAGTCCACTGGACCACCAGGGATATGGGTTATCTTATTCTTTAACTTAAGCCCACGATGGGGTAGGAAGCGGTCCACTGGACCACCAGGGATATAGATTTTGTGGATTATTTACTGAAGCCCGCGATTGGGCTGACAGCAGTCAACTGGACCACCAGGGATATGGAGGACTTTATTTCATTTTCTAATGCCCGTGATCGGCTGTGGGGCATACTGCCACGCTGCAGGGGGTTCTGTCCCCGACGGTTGCTGCCTGGCAGGGCGCCAGGTGCAAGTAGTCATGGATCTGCGCACCTGCATGCAAATGGAGCCATAATGACATGCACATGGCCCTATTTGTGCCTTGCATAAATTATGTCCCCATTTGAAAGTCAACTTCTGAAAATCATGGTAGATGCACCTTGCTCAAAGGAACTTGCGCTAGCGCATCCCCATGCTCCACTCTGGCCACTGGCGCTCATGCGAACTGCGGGTGGCCAGGGTGCAATATTCAATGATACTGGGCCATGGTGCAGCTCCATTGAATATCACCCAGTCCACGCCCCTGCACAGCCAAGTGGAGCTGTGCCCAGGTTTGCGTCACAGCCTGGCGCAGTTTGAATATCTGGTCCCATACTGTATATGCAGCTTATTTATTCTGTTGACTTCCTGACTATGTAATCTTATATTGTTGTTTAAAGTAAGTGTTCATGCAATAACCACACATTTACAGCTTTAATCAGCGCTTGGTGTTCCTATGGCACATTAAAGGGAACATGAACTGGTTACTTATGTGCAACTGCTTGAAGTGTCTCTATTTCCTTAACTTATATTCGTACTTCTGAAGGATACCTATGTAACTGTACGTGAATAAAAGCTGAAGCTGTCAGCTGTGTTTTTTATTATTATTTCCGTTGTATGGACAACATTCTGTGCATTTCATTTAACCGAGAATTTGGAGTTCTGACTATGTCGCATCATGGATTCAGAACCGTTAATTCATGCTGACATTTGTGAAAACATGAAGTGACAATCTAAACTCCAAATTCTTGGTGTCATGAAAGGAACTACACATAATGTTGTCAATACAAAGACAGCAATACAAACACAGCTGACAGCTTCAGTTTTTATTCAAGTACAGTTAAATAGCTGTCCTTCAGAGATATAATATAATGTAGGTAAAGAGACATTTCAAGCAGATGCACACAGGTAATCAGTTCCTGTACCCTTTCTCATGTTCACAATTCGTTCTGGTGTCGGCCAAAATCAGGAACTAATTTAAATGCATTACCTTGTGCGAACATGAACCGTGGTGTGCTAACAGCTATTCATTGTTGGTTCTGTTGTGAGCTCTTTTTCTTTTTAGATTATAGTTATGCTATGCCTGTATTTTTATAAATAGGAACAGAAACTGAAAGGGGGAGGCAGTACTTAATCACCCATTCAGGGAATGAATGGCTGGGCAGCAGAGACAGAAGATGGTAGTACATGTGAAAGCACTTGTCAGGTGAATTATGTCTGGGAGACTTGTGCACATTTACAAAGTAACATAGGAAGATTCGCTTCTGAAGTCTATCATCCTGTCATGATAGAGCACAAGGGCAGAGGTTATCAAGGGTCACAATAAATAAAACATTTGAAAACATTATAGCGAGGCACAATTCACCTTGCATCCAATACTTGTTCTACATACAGAATTTCACAACCACATTATTTATTATTCAGGAGGTGTGCATGAATACATGTACATGATGTCCATCTTGTAAAGTTACATTGTATTTCCACTTCCTCATTAGGTTTCTAAGCTTCTTATGAAGATGGCAGCTGCTCTTCTGCTAAAAACAAAACAATTAAAAAGACATGTAATGTTCATATACACAGTTCATATCTAGAATGTTAAAACCATGGCCTTCTCTCTGTCTGAATTCTGTTCAAAACTTGCTGACCACACAAAGAATTATTATATAGGACAACATTGGCTAAATGCAAGTTATGCATAGTCATTCTTACTAGATGTGTTTTCTTAATAACAAAGTTTATCTAAATTTTATTCCATTTTCAGATCGGGCAGATTATGTTTGACAGTTCTCTGTCATTTAAAATATTTATCATACTGCATGATGCCCTGGTCACAATGTAACATAATTTGCAATTCCTGTATCCTTATACTGCAGTATAGAAGTTGCATATTATAGAGTGAGGAGGTGGTCCAGACCAGTCTAAGCACTCATTTCCCATGTGTTTTTGAGTCATATTCTCTCAAATGGTAGGCTAATCGCTTCAGTAGCAAGTCTTTTGTCGTAATCACCAGTCACACTTATAAACTTCTTTCTTCTGCCACAGTTCCAAGGCTGAATATCAGACATGTCAGACTTCTTCAGTGGGCAGTGCGATTAATGGAGAACATGGCAGGAAAGCCAGCTGAGCATTTTACCACAGATCCCCCCCTCCCCATATGCTACTTCAGGGAGCAGCTGCTCGAAAGCTCAAGCTGTTCATTCTTCTATTCCAAGTCTTACTGACCCACTGCTTCAGTCAGTTCTGTGCATTTCTCTTGAAATCCAAAATGTTTGATTGGCAAATGGGAGCTGTAAGTCACATTAAGGGTGCCACCTTTAGGTCCATCTAGGTGCCAACACCAACAATTACAGAGTATCTCTGCTAAGCTGTACTCTGGGCTTCATTATACCTGGGGGGCTGTACCTCCTGATGCTGGTTTTAGGCAGTAATAAAAGCTCTGCAGCAGGTAAACAAGAAGTCCTCCACATCTTGTTGCCTCCAGCCTACTTCCTACCTTCACCAGAGCAGGTACTCTGCAAGCAGTGCTGTGTCTCAGTGGCAGAGCTGAGGACAGCAGACTGTAAGTCAGACAGTTCTTTTTTGGACTTCTTTTCTTCATTGGGCAGCAAAGAGTCTTATAGACACTAATTAGAGCTAAATTGAGCTGCTTCAGAGAGGGGTCCCATCTCAGCCGTGCAAGCGGTACAGACAGTCCCCACTCTTCCGCAGTGATTTTTCCTGTGGTTTCTGGCCAGAATTCCTTCCCACCAAAACCCATGGGGACATGATTAATTTCAGGTCACCAGTTGTTCAATTGGTCTGAATACTGAAAGTTAATGGCCCAACATAGTAACCACCATCAAAATGTCAGATCGGCAATAAAAGCAGGTTAGACAAACATATCTATCTTTACTATAACACCTGACAAACAACAAGATATTCACATTTCCTAAATAGGCTGTCTCTGTGCAAGCAATGACCGCAGAATGTTGCAGATTAACACACTTTCTAGCTGGTCACAAGCCTTCATTCTCTGAGATACAGCACCGACTACTTTTTAAACTTAGGTTAGCCATGCTCTTAAATAAACAGGCATGGAGGCTCACTCACTATGGCACTATCGTGCCAGTAGATATAACTACTTAAGACACGACGCCTGACAGTGGACATTAAGGATCCCATGAAACTAGTATAGTGAATCCTACTTTTTAAGGGTATTACTGCAGCATCATAGAAATTACTTCATCCAAAACCTTATTGCCACATTGACGTTACACAGCTTCTCTTACATTAAGAATTAAACAATGATATGTTAAAATCCTGTAACCTCATTGGTCAAAAAATCCTGCATTGTCCACAGCTGAAGAATTGCATTTATAAAAAACATTATGTAATAGGTAAAAGAAATTATTCACCCTGATTGGTCAAAAGATGTGTCCTCACCTGTCAACAAACTGAAAGGTGGCACTACTTTCCTAATACCTTAACCTCCATAGGTGAAAGGGCAGCAATATCATTGAGCAACTGATGCCTTCCATTTGAGAAATAAATGAAAATGTGTTTCTTTTTTTTATTTTTTTTTACATTAAATTCCTTAGCCTTGGGTAAAGCAGGATTTACCCACGCTCATGTGACATGTTTTGATCAATGAGGTTACAGTATTTTCACACACCATTGTACAATTTTGAATAACTCAGATTTATTTGAATAACACTATAACTTACATACATGTAAGTCAAAATATAGTTCTTTGCAAGGAGTAATATGTTACATCATTTGAAATTAGTATTAAGTATGCAAATATAAGAAGAGTATATTCAATAATAATTCTATGATATAGAGACTACTGGGTGTGCATAGAGTTGCTCGTACAGTATTTTGTATAGTGTGTAGTGCAGTATGAAATGTGTGGATCACTACTTTTGCTTTCAAAATGAAACTGACTCATACAGTCTGCAGAGATTACAGAGTGCTGTTCAACCAGAGTAGGGTATAATCACATTCCATTACCTTTGGAAATGTGGCACAACAGCATTTTGAAAGGGAATTCTAGATGGAACAACACTCCACTATACACTATATTATGTTTTCAAACACCATTGAACTAATGTATCTAGTTTTTCCATTGACATATGCAACATTTTTAATGCTATACTTTTGCAATGAATGGTTATCATTAGTTTACAGTATTCTATGTATTTATTTATTTAGAAAGTTTTAATAGGATAGGCGTTAATTCCATTTGTATAAAAAATATATTTTAATGTTGTAGTAAACTGTGATGTGAATTCATTTTTACGACTAAAAAAAGTTATTTCTAAAAAATTTATTACACATCAAAATACTATCACTTAACCTATTTTAAAAGATTGATAATAAAACAGTTATCAATGACCTTTAGATTTCTGTCATTTTGTTCATTTGCTGTTATGAGAAGGTACGATGAATGACAGTAGCCATTGATGCCAACACATATCTAAAATCATGAAATGCTAACAGTTATGAAATAATGAGAGTACATGTCTTCTGGGATTTACACATGACAGGTGTGGGATAACATGAAATGCACCCGAGTGACTTGAAATGCATGACAAGTCTATAAATCTCAATACTACATGTGCCATGAAGTGCTTTGTTGTTATTATAAAACAATCCTAATGTTGTTATAAAAATGAATAAGGTTCACAGGTTGTCTGTTGTATTCGGACCACTGCCAGCCATCGTGGGAATCATGAGGGTTTACATCATGGCTGTCAGCAGACCACATTTATAAAAAAAAATCTTCTGTTGTTATAAATATGAATAAGACTCCAGGCTAAAAATACATTCCTTCATTGAAAATGGCATTGGGAAAGCTTCACAAAATCTTGTTTTTAGCTTCACTAACAGCCCCAAAACTCACCTGAGAGCATCAAAAACCCAGAGCTTCTGGGGGCCTGGCAGCCCCCAGACCCCCGGCTTACTTTGTTAGGGATACAGGGGCCCTCATCTGACTACCTGCCCAGGGCCCTGGAATTGCTAGCTGCAGCCCTGGTCCAAGCCACCTAGATTATCTATTCAGAAACTTAGAAGCCTGTGGACTGAAGGAGGCTTTGCCATACCAAATTGGAAAAAAATATCATATCTCCTTTTTAGTTAAACAAGCTGTTAAATACATTGTTGAGGAAAATGGAATTGATACTCCAGTGTGGATGACAGTGGAGAAAGCACTTGACTCCCCATTCAAATGTTCTGTTATGCTATTTATTAAGGTTCAAAGGCAAATAAATGATAACCCCTGTATAGCTTCCTCGCTTCACACGATTGAAGAAATTAAGAACATTCTTGGTTTTACAAGCTTTCCCACTCAACTCACTACAATTTGCAACAATTCAAAAATAGGATATGGTGGGAGGCCTTTACATGAAGGGGACTGGTTAAAGGCAGGTATAACAAGCATAGGGGATCTAACAAAGGGAGAAAGTCAAACTCTGCTCTCATTTGCAAAAATCAGGAATACATTTAAGTTGCAGACGTTTCAATTTGCAAGCTATCTGCAGATCAGGAAGGCATTGCAGAACTCTATTCTAACACCAGATTTTACTCTGCCTAAACACAATAAATGGGAGCAATTGGTGTGGTTAGCATCATTTAAAAAAGGAGTTGGTATATGTTATAAATACATAACTAACATTGAAAACACTGTTTCACCTTCACAAGCATCCAAATAGCTTATTAATGTTGAGATGATTCCAAGCATGGTCTCTATGGAGATGGGGCCAGTGGGTGGTGGAGGCCTGCCCCCCCTTCTGTTTTTGTCACTAGGATAAGTGAGCATCACCAGGTAGGTGCTTCAGTTTGTCTGTACAGTCATACTGCCGTTTGGGGGTGGGTATCCCATGTTGCAATATAAGATCAGTGCTACTAGTAGGACATTTGTCCAGGTGATAGGCAGCATACATAATTTTTGGCCTATGGGGCGTAATGTAGCTTTAGTCATAAAAGGAGTGGGAACCTTTATGCACAGCAATTGAATGCTGATAGTATCACCTGGATTGAGGGAGGTCCTGGAGAGGCTAAGGTGGAATGAGTAGGAGGTGACAGGACCTTTCTGGCAAGGTCTTCATTGCCACACTGTGCATGGGTGGGAGCAGGTCAGATAGTTTGTGGCCAAGCCAAGTAGTAGTATGCCTCTCCTGTAGTACCACAGGAGGGGGCATGGCAATGATTGCCGTACCCTTGGGTACTATAGCCCCTCACTCATGCTGCCCCCATGCCCCTAATGATCTGCCTACAATCCACCCCTCTTCCCCCCTTGTGTCACCTCCCCTTGTTACTTGCACTCACCCTGCAGCTGCACCGACCCATCTCCCTACATGTGTCACCCTCTCTCTTACCCCACTGCCCCCCCACTACATCTCATCGTGCTTACCTCCCGCCTGTTCAATCTGCCTATCCCCTGCACTATCTCAGCCCCTCATTACCCCCTCCAGTCGCCGAAAACTATCCCGTATCACGCACCCCAAGAGCAGCCCTCCTCCTCCTGCTCCTGTCAGGCAATGTCCACCCCAATCCTGGGCCTGGCAGCATTGATACTCCCCTGAAATCTTCCGGGCTGTGTATTGCATCTATGAACATCTGTAGCCTCCTGAAAAAACTGGACTCACTACACTGCTGGGTGATGCTTCATAAACCTGATGTTGTTGCCCTGGTTGAAACCTGGCTGTCTCACTCCACTCCCAACTCTTGTGTCTCTCTCCCCAGCTACTCTCTCCATCGTTTGGACCGTGTCAGAAGGAGAGGTGGGGGTTGTGCCTTCTATGTGAAGGATTCTCTCATGGGTCTGCCACTCCCCCGCCTGACCTCGACCATAAGGCCCAGGCCCTCACACTAAAGCTGTCCCCTGACCCTTCTAGAGGCCCTTTATTCCTGACTGCAGCCTACATACCCCCTAGGAACCAATCCCTGGCTCTAGGCCCACTACTTGACTACCTTACCTCCATACCCAACCCCTCAGACCAAATCTTGGTAGGTGATCTGAATATAAACTGGCTTTGCCCGTCATCCTCCTCCCACCGTGAGGCTTTTGATTCTATTGACCTAACTCAACTGGTCACGCAGCCTACTAGATTCAACCCCAGCAGGGGTACAAGCACCCTCCTGGATGTGGTCCTCACCAACAGGCCAAGCCGCGTCCATAACATACAAATCCTCCCTGACTGCCTCAGTGACCACTCCCCTGTTCTCTTCAACTGGGAAACCCTCGGCCTTCTTCTGCGGTCAAAACCACCTCTCAGGTGGGCTTAGACCAGGGGGACTCAAAGGCCTTAAGCACCTTCTTGCTCATACTGATTGGTCCCCTCTGGCAAGCACAACTAACATTGACTGGGCCCTGGCCTTTTTGTGAACACCTTCAACTCTGCCTGCGACATCTTTGCCCCCATAACTGCTAGGAGGACCAAAGTGAGACATACCCCTTGGATCACCCCTGCCCTGCTATGGCAACTTAAGCAACGAGACAACCTTTGGCACCTTGCTGTTGCTACTGGCCGTCCAGCTGACAGACAGTCTTATGCTGCCGCCCGTAACCAGTGCACCTGGGCCATCCCAAAGCGAAGGCGGAATACTACCAAGCCTCTCTTACCTCCTCTTGGGAGAACCCCAGGTGCTTCTGGGACAACATCAAGCTACTGAATGGCAACTCCCAGTCCCCCTCTCCCTCGCTTCTCAACATTAATGGTGCTGACTCCTCTGATCCTGCCCTCATTGCCACTCACCTCAATAACTCCTTTACTGACCTTTGCTCAGTACTCCCTGGTAACTTTTTCAGTCCGCTACCTCCTTCTGCTCCACTACCCATCACTCTCCCCCCCTTCCACCTGCATTGTGTCACCTAACAAGAAACCATGCCATACCTGCTAAGAGCTCTAAAAGGTAACACCCTCTGTAATGACTCACTTGATCCCTGCCTGTTACGTCAGGTCCTGGATCAGGTCCTCTCGTCTATCACATGCATCTTCAACAAATCACTATGTCTCAGACAATTCCCTGCTGCCTGGAAGGTTGCCACAGTTACCCCTGTCCACAAAGGTGGTGACAGGACTCTTCGGGCAACTACCAACCATCTCGATCCTCTCCCCCTCTCAAGGCTTTGGAGAAAATTGTGGCTTCCCAAGTCTCTGACTACCTTCGTAAAGTATAATGTTCTCTGCCCTGAACAACACGGGTTCAGAGCAGGTCATAGTACCAATACAGCTCTCCTGGAATTTTCCAGCTTCCTCCATGCCTCCTTGGACTCTGGTGCCCTGGCTGGTGCCATATTCATTGACTTGTCTAAAGCCTTTGATACCGTTTCGCATCCTCTCCTGCTCTACACCCTCAACCAAATAGGCTTTGCCTCTGGACCTGTTTCTGGTGCACCAGCTATCTCTCAGCCCGCTCCCAACGTGTGAAAGTCAACGGTACTCTCTCGGAAACCTGCCCTATTGCTCTGGAGTGCCGCAGGGCTCAATTCTTGGACCCCTACTATTCTCCCTCTTTCTCAACTCCCTACCCAGCAGTTGTGCGGGTATGATTCTTCTCTATGCGGATGATGCTGTCCTCTTTGCCTCTCACAATGACCCCATGCTGCTACAGAACTCCCTCCAACTAGCTTTTGACTCTGCAGCCACCTGGTTCACTGAGCACCGACTTGTTATCAACCTAAAGAAAACAAAAATGATGCTCTTCTCCCAGCCCCAAAATAAGCATAGTAAGTTCCCCCTATCCATCCACTCCACACCCAACAACTTCATTGACCCTGTTCAGTCCTATAAATATCTTGGAATAACCTTTGACTCTGCACTTTCTTTCCATGGACATATATCTACCCTAAATTCTGCCGCCAATTCACGGCTAGGCATTCTCTACCGGCACAAGAAATGCCTCCCTCCTGATGCCCTCCATCTGGCTGTCACCTCCTCTGTCATATCCCTCATTGACTATGGCCTTCCAGTCTATGGTTCAGCAGACCAGACTGCCCTCAACAAGGTTCGCCTTACACTCAACAAGGCCTGTAGACTTATCACCGGTGCCTCCAGACTCACTCACACATGTGAGCTGTATACCCTGGCTACCCTACTCAACCTGGACGAGCGTCTCATGTATCAGACCTGCCAGCTCACATTTAAAGCCCTGCAGGGCCTATCCCCCACAGGCCTATCCAACACAATTCGCAGATCTGTACCGACCCTAAACACCTGCAGCTCCTCAAGAGCAACCCTAGTCATTCCGCGAGCCAGGACCTCTTAAGGGCAGAGGGCGTTCCCCTACCATGCACCCTACTGGTATAACTCCCTTCCTGCCAGTGTCTCAAACTCACCAACCTTAGCTTGCTTTAAGCCCAGGCTCAGAAATTTCCTACTTGCCTCACGCAAATGCAACTGCCGCTAAGCTAAAAAAAAAAAAAAAAAAAAATCGCACTACTGACAATGCTCACTGAGCGGCTCCCTCCACCTCCCTTCCTCCCTTATTAATCCTCCTCCCCTGTCACTCTCCCCTGCTTCCTCTACCTGCACCCCCCAACCCCCGTTGCACCCTAGGCTATTCTGCTCATGGGTTATGAGTTCTACTGTAAAAAAAGTGTAACTGAATTGTATCTTTTTTGTGTAATTGCTGTTGTCCCTTGTACTATTGTTCTTATGTCCTCTGTGTGACGAGGTACCTTTGTAAATGAGCCTCTGGCTCAAAGGTTTCTAAACTGATGTTTAAATAAATAAATAAATAAAATAAATAAATGATATGGATAAGTTACATGACAGCATCATACGAAGGTGGGGACAGTGGGCAATACGCATAGGGAGATGAGAAGGGAATGTACAAGTGTTACCTTTTAGGCTGTTGCTAGAAGGGTCACAATACAACGGGCTAAATGTAAGGGGCATGGTAGTGTTTTGCGTGTGAACTTTCTCATCTACCATGATTGCGAGAACTGTTTTTTTTTTAACTCAGGTCAACCTTGGTCCAGGGAGGGGAAGAATTATATAGGGCATGGTTAGATTTACCACAGGGTTACCTGGAAGCCTCTGTCACACCAGCAATACCTTTAGGGTGATCCAGTGGAGGTGGGTTGGTGAACTGAACACAGGCAAATGAGAGAAGGCCTAATCCAGTCCAAGGAATGACTGTCAGGAGGCAATATAGTGCAGAGGTTTTGGGGATCTGACCTGCAAAACCTGGAGACCTAGGTTTTGAATTCCACAGTCCCAACTTGCATCAGTGTGACCCTGGGCAAGTCACTTAGTTCTTAGAGATATTCGCCCTGGTCCATCCACTGCAGGTTTCCAGCTTGAAAAGACAGGGTAGTGGACAGTGGAGAGGACCTTAAGAATCCCAGGTGGGCAGAACCAGTGTTAAAGGGAGGGCACAGAGATGGGGTAAGGAAGTAGGCCTGGGGACAACTTCTGCTGTTTTTTGTGATTAACCAGGGAGGAGGAAGAGAAGGAGAGATGGTGTAAGTAGCTCCTGGGGGGAGGGGTCACAGCATGTAAGGAGAGAGAAACAGTTGATAAAGTTACAGGCCACAGAACCTTCACTACAGAGGGAGGAGAGTCTGGGAAGTGAAGGGAGCAAGGACAGAGCAAGTGAGGAACATGGCATTATGAGCACAGGGTGGTGGCCAGCAGGCTGCTGGAGGGGCAATAGGGGGATGGGGTGTCAGCTGATGAGAAAGGGTAAAGGAATGAAGTTGATAGGCATATAGTGGAAATAGGGGGCATTATGAGATGCGCATCATAAGTATGTGCACTATTGGCTGGGTCAGAGGCTGTGGTGCTCACCAATTTAAGAACTGAACTGGGGACAAGGGGGAGGGGTGTGGATCACAGAAATATGGGGAATTTGGAGGGGGATGTAAGATATTCAGATGGGCTGTGGTGGACATGTGGCATCAAGGGCTGGTTGTAATGGTACTAGCATTTTAGGGATTCCCAGAGCCACAGCAGTTCCTGGATAGATCCAGAGGCTTGGCATGGCTATCAGGTCTAGGGAATGGTGAGGTTAAACCAAAGGGGACCCAGGGGCAATGGATGGGGGAGGACGTGTCTGGGCAGGCACTCTTCACTTCCCCTGGGAGAGAAGACCTTACTCGAAGCTATCTGGTTTAGAGAGAAGCCAGGGCTGGTGGACTAGCCTGTGTGGGGGGAGGATTTTTGAACCTCAGAGCTAGATGATACTACTGAGGTTCAGAGCTGGGGGAACCTTTGTGAAAGCAAGGCTGATTACCAGGGGGGGTTAATAATCAGAAGGGAGAGAGGGGAAGCAGACCAGCGGGGCATGAGGAGAGGATGAGAGCCCAGATGGGCTGAGAATTGAGATTCTGTGGGGGGTGCCAGCAGAGAAGCAGCTGGTGGAACCTAGGACAATGGGAAGTAGGTTGATAAGGCACTGATTAGCTGGGTGCCGAAGGTGTTATTCTGAGGAAAAAGCTAGCCATGGTAAAACAGGGAGGTTTGGCTCCTCTCATATACCAGGTTTTTCTTCTTTCAAAGCAGGGAGACATGGTCACAGTCAGCCTGGCTAAACATGGGTGTGCCATTTCCGAGCCCCATGCTGTTTGCGCTGCAGTGGACCAAACAGTGATGCACACCTTTGAATATAGGCCCTGTAACAAGAGGCTTGCTGAGTAGTAGGACATGAGCAAGCAAGAAATCTGGGGCATTGTAAACTATTTTAAATTATCCTACAGAGGTCCATTTGGGAAACTTCAAGTGGAGGTTGACAAGTGTGCAGGCAGATTAGGATCCCAATTAGCAGAAGTAAAAACAACAGAGGGTGTGGCCTGCGGTGTTGGAGCCACTGAGAATTGACAGGATATGGGTCAGGAAGACTTTCGACGCCAGGGAGACAGGGTAGATCGGATCAATGGGCAGGTAACATGGTGGATCAGGAGGAGGAAGGTGCCACTTGTCAGGGCCGCAGGTGATGGGGTGAGAGCAGAGGGCCAATGCCACCATGAGGGTTCAGTGGCTGGCACAAAGGGGGTCTGGTTAAGTTGGGGGATGGCTGCAAGTCATTGCCGGGTGAGCTGTATGGTGGATGGTCACAAAGGACAGAGAGGTCGGGGGAGAGTAGGTCTGTAGGTGTCACATCATGAGGAGATTTCTGGTGCAAGGATGGTTGGCCACAGGAATTTTCAAAGGGGGCATTGTGTGTGCCACAAAGTAGGTGGCAGCTCACCCAGGCCTATCTGACAGAGAATGTTGAGTGGCAAGGGAGCAAGGGGATTATTGGTTGGTCCAGATCAGGGGATGTTCAGAAAGGAGAAGGGGCATCTGGTGCAGTGGTGTAGTCATACCAGGATAGGGTCTGCACAGTGGCAGCAAAGGGGAGTCTGAGTTTGGTGTGCAAAGCAGGTGGGGTGCTGGTGCACCAGGTCTCTAGAAGGTTCTGAAGGGGGAGGCCCACTAACTAATGAAGTTGGTTTCTCCCGTGACAGGTCAAAATGCAGAGGATCTGGGGGTCATGCATTCCTGTCTTTGGCGGAGAGATGGCCTCAGCCTCGGGCAGAGGGATGCATTTGGGCCAGGACATGACTGCAACAGGGGGCAGGGGTAGGGCATCAGAGGCTCGTGAGGACCCAACAACTATCCTGCTGAAGAATTGAGGGTACAGGGGGCAGGCTGGCCTGCATTAATGGTCATTTAGGAGGCACCAAGAGGGGCGTTACACCCTTGGGGGTGCCAGCTCAGGCCACAACGGCCAATGTGGAGGAGGTTGATGGCCAGCGGCCAGGGGTGGGGCCCAAGTTTGATCAGCAATCACATCCTGCTGGACAGATGAGTGCATAAAACATAAGGACAAGGAAAAAAGAAAAAAGGAAAAAAAGCACGTTAGTAGCAGAAGCTGGAAAAAGAGGTGGGTGGCCAGGTGTGTCCCAGAGACATTTCGTTCAAGGGAGAGGAGGCCTAAAGGACGGATGGGGTGTTATATGTCGGATAGGCATGTGCCCTTTATTGAGGCCTGTTTGAGATATGGGGGGGTGCTAAGGAGCATCCCAGGTTTTTTCTTGCCCACAAGGGAGGAGCCTCATTATCCTTCATAAGCTAGAGATGGGTCAGTGGAAAAAGGGGAAGCAGAATGGGGAAAGGGGGGCAGGAGAGGGAGAGGGATAGGCAGTACAGGCTGGGGGCAAAGGAACCCAGGTGTGGAAGTAATTGTGGGAGGGGATAGAAACTAGGGGTTGGCTCACAGGTCCAGACCCTGTAAGGTGTGGACCAGGAACAGACCCTGTGAGGGTGTGGCCCTGGTAAGTGGTGGTACCTGGCGATGGTACCTGGTTCTGGTGATGATGGGGGGCTGGATCAGAGTGTCCAGACCCCAAAGTGCAACACTCAAGGAGAAGAGGATCAAGTCAGAAGAAAATTGCCAGAGGGAAGAAGCAAACTGAGTTTGGTTGTACTGTACTGTATTGTGTACTGTTGAAATATGAAGTTGGGAAAGTAAATATAATTTGTGTACCTTAATAAATATTGCCAGTGTGCATCCAACATAAACAGGTGTGGAGAGATTTATATCTGGTGGGGGTTCATGGGACAATGCCTCAAATGTCACCTGGCCAGAGTGCTTATCACTCCTTGGAAGTACAATCTAAGAGCAACTAATCTTTGCCTACTTGCTGGCTTTATTTATTTATTCAGTTCTCAGATTAATACTTCTGAGCTACAAACTCATTTATAGAGGTTCCATATCAACAGCAAACAACACAAGTACAGCAAAACAATATAGACAGTGGTTAAAAAATTACATTTTATCTTAATACACCAAAATAACACCGTCATGAACAATTGCCCAGAATAACCCAGATTACAAAAAAAGTAACTGTAAACACTAAGCAAAATGTCTACAATATCTTTTTATGCAATCCTAATGTGTCCCATATACCAACAAAAGACCCTGGACCACTATTCCGAATATATTATGAAAATATACAAAAGAGAAGGTAGATGATCACTGTCGTTGGAGTTGGAGTCCCCCTCCCAATATAAAAGAAACAAAAGCCCTCCCAGCTATACAAAGTGGCCAAGCAAGAGTGTGGGGGGGTAGCGAGGAAGGGGATCAAAGAAAACAAAGTGAATTAAAATACTATGCTTGTCTGGAATCATGCCGGGAAGAAGCCACATCTGTCCTAATTTCTTCCCTTATTTTTAACCAGAAAAAATGACTGGGAACAGCCCTTTTCAGTCATGGCCGACATATACAAACATCATAAATATGACAAATACAGTACATAAATGAATACCTCACATGTAACAAGTACAAATCAATTCACAGTTGCACAGTTCCGTTATCGTTACAAGAACAATGGGTCAATTTACCATAATGAGAGGTGAACATTGTTTTAAAGTGCTTTATGCTTTTTGCTTTTTGGGTAAGCATTGATAACTTATGTAATAATACAGGACCATACCAAGTGAATGAATGTTTTGTCATAGATAATTTCAGTGAATTTTGGTAAAATAGAGTTTCCATGCTATTTTTGGTTGAATGGTGGCTGGTATGGCAAATGATGGGCAGACAAATGTGGTCAGGTTTTTCAACTGGGTCACTAGGGTAGTGGATCGGGGGGGTCAGTGGACGTGGCTTACTTGGACTTCAGGAAGGCATTTGATACACTGCCACACTTAAGGCTGTTGTACAAATTGGAGTGCCTAGGTCTGGGAAGGGTGGTTACAAGGTGGATACAAAACTAGTTGGAGGGCGAGGCAGAGGATACTAGTCAATGGGGTGCCACTGGGAATATCAGCGGTCACTAGGGGCGTTCCACAGGGGTCAGTGCTGGGACCCCTGCCATTTAACATCTTCATAGGGGACCTAGTGGAGGGGCTGGAGGGTAGAGTGAGTCTGTTTGAGGGCGATGTCAAAATCTGCAATAGAGTGGACTTGCTGGAGGGGACCAAGAAGATGCAGAGGGATCTAAGGAAAATAGAAGAATGGGCCAGGAAGTGGGAAGTTATCACTCAACATGGCTAAATGCAAAATCTTGCACCTAGGCAAAAAAAAGAAAGAGTGGAATACAGTCTGGGGGCAAAGCCACTGGAAGTGAACAAGGATGAGAGGGATCTGGGCATCAACATCTCACAAGATTTGAAGGTGGCTGAGCAGTGTGGGAGGGCAGTGGCAACAGCCAGCAGACTGTTGGGTTGTATTGGGAGGGGGATCACCAGCAGGAGGAGGGAGGTCCTGATGCCCTTGTACACCCAGTTGGTCAGGCTGCATCTGGAATATGGGGTCCAGTTCTGGAGGCCACACTTAGAAAAGGATGTGGTAAGGGTGGAGATGGTTCAAAGGAAGGCAGCTAAAATGGTGTGGGGGTTAGACCACTTGCGGAATGAGGAGAGACCAGTATGCCTTGACATGTACTCCCTCGAGCAGAGGCAGAAAAGGGGAGACAAGATAGAGACCTTTAAGTACCTAAAAGGGATTAACAAAGTACCTACTGAGAACCTATTCAAACTGAAGGAGTGCCCCAGAAAGAGGGACCACGATCTCCAGCTAGAAGGGGGGATGTTTAGGGGAAACATCAGGAAATACTTCTTTACCGAGAGGGTGGTGGATGACTGGAATGGGCCGCCAAGCGAAGTAGTGGGCAAGAACACAGTGGGGGGTGTTCAAGAGGGCTCTAGACAGGCATAGAGGGTTGTTGAAGGGAGGGGGAGGGGGAAACTTCCACAAACCTAGAGGTTGCTGGACAAATGGGCAGACTAGATGGGCCTGGCGGTACCCTTCAGCCATCACTTTCCTATGTTTCTATGTTTTATAAATTTCCCTGAATTTGAAAACAATGAAAAGGGAATGCTCTGATAGGAGAGAAAGGGTTGCTAGATCTGAGTAGACATATCAT
The DNA here is from genome assembly GCA_016271365.2 of Neoceratodus forsteri. Taxonomy (NCBI): domain Eukaryota; kingdom Metazoa; phylum Chordata; order Ceratodontiformes; family Ceratodontidae; genus Neoceratodus; species Neoceratodus forsteri. The sequence goes on along the minus strand of JADMNL010000022.1, from coordinate 195,528,813 downwards.
ATTGCCCAATTGCAATGTAGGACAGATGTTCCAAACCAGCTGTTTTAAGCAAACCACCAATCCATTCCATCTGAGTGGGAATCACTGTGGAATGCCAACAACATAAAAGTAAACACTTAGCCTCTGTGATGGCGGTGAGAAACTATGCCCGCTGGAAGGCATTCATAGTTACCAACCTACGGTTGTTCCCCATTACTAAAAAGAGGGGTCCAGCTCCATGCCAGTTCCCAAAATATCTTCCATCACGTGAGCCACATCCCTCCCCCATGAAGCAAGTTTAGGGCAACCCCACAGTATGTGAAGCAAGGTGCCCTGATCCTTTTCACACTACCAGAACTGAGGGTGAGACATCAATCTCATATGATATAAGGAAGCTAAATTGTGATACCAGAGTATCAAAGTCTTTAGGTTTTTCTGCCTCCCCACTGTATACCTGCCAGTAACCTACCGATTATTCCATCTAGTCTCCCACTCCTTAAGCTCAAGTGAAAATCACATCATATATTCCCATCTGTCCTGTAATTTGCTCATATCTTGTGCCCTGTGACCCAGTAGAGCCTTATATATGTTCCCCAGTTTGGGGGGTGACAAAGAATCCAAGCCCTGTCTTCATATCCCAAACACTTTATCCCAAACCTCAGCTGATGGTAAAATAACTGCTCCCTCTAACCTTGTGCTAAGCAGGGAGTCCAAACTGTGATTGAAGCTCCCTAATGGACATAATGACCCCCTGAGGAGAGGAAAATAAATACGCAGCCCTTCCAATTCCTGCCTTAGCCCGGACATCCAATAAAAGGGATAATTCCCCCCCAAAAGTAACCCTTGAGTTGTGCCATAACAGCCAGAGACCAAGCAGGATATCCCATCTGGAGTCTAACCCCTTCCAAGCTATCTTCCACATGTACAAAGCATATTCCTACATAGGAAGATACTGCTATGAGGAAGGTTGGTCCCATAAAATGTACTATGGCAGGTTGGGTGCGCCGCAGTCCCTCTCCAACTCAAGCCAATGGACAGAAGAGGCCCACTGCTCTGAGTGGAGTCAGAGCCAGACTTGACAGAGCCCTGTCCCAATGTAATAGCCCCAGAGCCAGGGAGAAACAAAACCTCCCTTAGTAGCAGGGGTGATCAAATAATCCATGGACAGTCAGGGTTTTTGCCCATCCCAATAGGAGAAAGAAGAAAGAAAGGGAATCATGAAATTGCTGCCACCAGGTGTCCAAAACTTTAAGGGAAAGGTGTCTAATGATATATAGAATTAGGGACAAGAAATTATGCAAATGGCTTGAATTTCACCCCAGAGAGATAGGCTAAGATACCTCCATCGAAGAATATCGCCTCTAAACTTAGATAAAATAGGTTGGAGGTTCAGGGCAGGTCAGTCTGTTACTTTAGAAGAAACAAGCATTCCCAGATACTTGCTGGATCCTTTAGACCACTGCAACCCAGGAACAGGTAAGGGCGGTAGCCTATCCAAAGGGCCAAGCAGGAGAATTTCGGTTTATCCCAGTTGTTTCAAAGTCCTGAAACAGAAGCAAATACAATTAATAGCTGAATCAATTGAGGAAGAGTGGTGCTAACATTCCGCAAAGTAAAACATCGTCCATCAATAACATTGTGCGGTCCCACATGAATACTCTAAATCGAAGGGAATCCCTTATTGTCTGAGCTAGGGGCTGTATGGCCAATAAAAATAGTGCTGGAGATAGGAGGCAGCCTTGGTGAGTTCCCCTCCCCAGTTGAAAATAAGGAGAAAACAGGCTGCTCATAAGCACAGTTGCACAGGGAGATGCATACATACTTGTAGTTTTCATCCATTGAATGAAACCAGGGCTGAATCTGAATTTGTCTAGGGTAGCTAGCAAATATGGCATTCAACAGAATCAAAGGCCTTTTTTTGTGTCAAGATCCACCACTGATGTCCCATGATAAGCATTATTGACAAAGAAAAGGTCTCCTAAACAGAGAACATGATCCGCCCCGTCCTTCCCCCCAATAAATCCGGCCTGATCCTGGTGAATCAGTGAGGGTAAAACCTTGGCCAATCTATTGGCCAGAACCTTAGCCAGCAGTTTATAATCTACATTCAACAATGAAACTGGGTGGTAACTCGAACAATGATAGGGATCTTTATCCTTTTTGGGAAGTACCGAGACAACTGCATCATGCATAGATGGGGGAAGTTTCCTCTGTCTCCATGCTATTGAGGTAACCTCAGCCAGTAATGGACTGATCAAGTCCCCCACCACCCTGTAGAACTCAATGGGGAACCTATCTAGACCCTGGCTTTTCCTCCCATGTAACTGCACCATTGCATCCCAAGGTTCTCCTGATGTAATGGGGGCATCCAGAGCCTCCTGATGAGATGCTGAAAGTTTAGGAAGTGTGACAGAACCAAAAAAAGCCTGGATATCAGAACCCTGCCCATTCTCATCCATCCTGGTGGAATATAAACGACAGTGCAACTCATAGAATGCCTTATTAATATCATTAGGATCCAGAACTGACGACCCATGTTCCTTGATCCCTGAAATTGTCCTGGAGGAATCCATCTTCTTTGCCTATAGGCTAAAAGGTCCCCCACCTTCTCCCCCCTTCCCAGTAGACCTGTTTGGTCCAAGAAAGACCTAGTTCAGCCTGCTGGGTGTTAAGTGCATTTAACTGAAAGTGCAATTCTCTTTTTCGCTGTTACAGCAATTTATCCTGTGGGTTGCTCTTATGCTGCTTCCCCAAAGTCACCGGCTGGGATTCCAAGTCTTGCAATTTCTGTTGTTTCACTTTCTTATGAATTGGTGCATAAGAAATCAATTTGCCCCTCATACAGGCCTTAAGGCCCTCCCAGACCCAATTGAGGATCAGTAACTCCCATGAAATTAGTATCCAAATAAGTCTTCACCTCCCCGCTGTACCAAGCCGAAAATGTAGAGACTGACAAAACACTTGTATTACACCTCCAGCAGGGGTTTGAGCCCTCACATTGTTCATTTAGAAAAGTCCACAGGACAGGAGAATCATCAGAAATAAGGATTGGCTCTATGGACACATGGGCAGTACCTTTTAGCAACTCCTGGGAAGCCAAAATCAAGTCTATACAGCTGTATGATTGGTGAGGCTCAGAAAAATAAGTATAATCCCGAACCTCAGGGTTACATAATCAAAATGCACTTAAGCTTCCACAACCAACAAGGATGGAATCCATCAATTTGGAGTACCCAGTCGCCCCCCTGTTCCCCTTATCAGCTATTCCATAGGTTCTCAGAGAAGAAATGCCCATGTCCACCAACTCTCCATCAGTCCATTGAGTCTTCTTCCTCTCTTATGGATTCCTGATGTGGCTTCAGTGGAGGAGCGCCTTTAGATGCAGAGCCAATCTCCTTGTCCATCTTCCACTGCAGTAATGAAGAAGCCCTCTCACTTCTAGTTAGATGCCGAGAACTTTCTGGAAGGGTGCTACTTTTGTCTGACAAAAACTGCAGAGCCTCTGCAGATGTGCTGAAAAGTTCAGCCTGATTATTAAAGATGATCTTGTGAGCAGCAGGAGGCAGCAGAAAGCATTTTTCAACCCATCTTTCCGGCACAGTCCCATACTGGGTCAAAAGTTTTCCTTTGGTCCACAAATCATTTTGGAAAGTCTTGGTAGAAGGACACTTGAGCCCCGTTATGCCGCACCTCCTTGAGGGATCAGGCATCCTGTAAAATTCTGTTCTGGTCCTGGTATCTCAACAACTGAAGGGCCCCTGGGCAAGGGCGAGAAGCGCTCTCAGAGCAGGGAAGACCAGAAGGCACTCTCTGGACCCATTTTATTGCAATCACTGTACCAGGTTCCACTGAAGTCATACTGGGATCTGTTTCTGCAAAACTTGAATCATATCGCCACCTTCTGACCTTTCAGGTAACCCAAACATCCTGATGTGCTCCTCCGATACTGAGCCTCCACATTGTTGATTTTATCCCACAACGAGCGAATTTCATGTTCAGTAAGTCCCAGTTGGCTCTCGGCAAGTCAAGCCCAATCTTCAGCCTGGCTTAGACAGGATTCTACTGATTCCATTCTATGACTGAGTGCCTCAGCTGAAACTTACTGCTGTGAGATGGACCATGATGTGGTTCAGGTCCATTCTGATGCCTTCCACAAAAGCCTTGATTTCAGAGATCTCCCAGACAACCAGGCTTAGGTCGGACTCCCGTCCCACTTGGGTCTCAGGATTCAGCCCTAAAGCATCCGTGGTCAAATGAGGAATGGTGGATAATTTGTACTTTTTCTTGACTAAAGCCACAGATTTTTCTGCACTGGATTTGGTAGCCATTTAGAGTCTTCAAGCAGCAAAAATAAACTGAACTCAAGCAACAAGGAGGTAGGAAATATTAAAGAACTACCAGCAACAGGATGGAGCTAAGCAACCGTGCTGCTTCAAGCTTGGAGTCATCACATGACCTCCCCTTCTCTCCCTTTTTATGTAAGAAAATAAGTAGCCCTTGACACAGGCTTGTCACTAAAGCCTGGTGAGAATGTGATTAAAAACTGAACAAACTCCTGTTTAAGTTCTTCACAAATAATTTTACAGATTTCATTTGTACGGCCACCTTTGCCAGGAGCTGTACCTTCTGTGATAAGTTTAATTAATAATGCCCAGACATCATCTGGTAACAGAGTTATAGATATATTATTAACGATATGTTCACTCCCTTGCATAGAAGTTCCACTAGACAGAAAAGGAGTAAATGCATATTTAGTGGCAAAATAAAACATCTTGTTGTTATCAGTACAATAATCATTTTTTAATTGGTCAAGCTTTCCATTTATTTTTGTTCTATCCTCATTTTACAACTCTCATATGGACATACCACACCAAATTTACCCTACGTTCCAAATTGCTACTGTTGGTGTAAAGTGTTATCTTTTTGCATGTGGTATTGTACCATTTCCTCAAACACAACCCAAGGAACCTAAGGACCTCAGATAGAATGCTATTAGAAGTCCCTAGGGTGAGGACAAACGCTGGCGGAAGGTCCTTTTCCTCCCAAGCAGCCTGCCAATGGAACAAGCTCCCTCCCCAGGTCCAGGCCTCCTCCTCACTCATGAACTTCCAAACCAGGCTTAAGTCCCATCTGCTGACCTCAAGCACATGTCACTGTCATGGCACTTAAAGCTCTTAAGGTACTCCCCTCCTCTCCAACTCCCGTCTCCTAGCTTAACCTTCCTACTACCTGCCTTATACAGACTGCTCACCAGAGGCCATGTTTAACCCCTGAATAAACTATATGCAAAGTACTACCAATTGCTTGCATGTCATGATGATAACCATGCCTGTGTCCATGCCTGCATCCACTGCTTTTCTTTTACCATGCCTGTAACCATGCCTGTATCCACTATTTTTCTTTACTGTAACCACCTCATGATGTAACTCACAATGCCTCAAATGTTCCTTATGTCCTTGTTCATTCTTATAACTTGTATTGTTATCCTGGGTCACCCCTGAAAAAGGGATCTTCGGGACTCAGAGGGCCTACCCGGTCACCAAAATTTAATAAATAAATAAATAAATAAGTGTATTTCTTTATATGGCTAATTTGTGAACTACAGTCATCCCTAGTTTCACAAGACAATGTGAGCAATTTTTGTAACTCTTTCCTATGAGCCAAGTGTTTAAAGTAGCATTTTTACATCATTTCTTTACTCACAGAGTTCAATTTTAATATCTTCCCATTGGATGGAGTGGTCATCATAGAAAATAAGAATTGACTTTCTTGCTGGTGAGTAGGCTAGAATTGCTTGCTTTATTTTTTCTTCTTGTAATAAGGTAGAATTACATTTCCTAATTCTGGGGCTCTGAACCTTTCTATTATAATTAGTTGCATCATATTATGATCTGAAAACTCAGTGAGTCTTATTTCTGCAGTGAGTATTTGAAGTCCGGCAGTGGTGAACACATAATCTCTCCTAGTTGCAAATGTCCCTTATGAGAAGTGGGATCTCATCTACCCATCAGGGGATAGCAGGCATCATGTAAACATAAGGTTTTTATCAGGTTATTTAAATAGATAGTATCACAGATTTTTTTTTTTTTAGGTTTTGCGTGTTTACCCTTTGTCCTGAATAGAAAGGTCATAATTAAAATCACCCCCGAATACTACATAATGTGAAGAATAAAGGTATCGTTGTACAGATTTCAACAATTCTATCCTTTCTGCTTTAGTATAAGGGGCATAAAGATGTATGAATCTATATAAAGTACTGTTCATCCTAGTATCTAAAATCAAAACTCTACCTAGGGCTAAGTCAACTAGTTTGATGATAGTAACATTTAGCTTGAGAAAAAGGATACCTACCCCAGAACGTATTTCTGGCCCAATGGACCAATAGGATGGACCCATGTACCATGCACATTTAGCATTTTTAGTATCAGATAATGTATGCAGCCTATTGTCTTGTACAATGAATACACCTGGATCATTAAAAGAAAGATGAGAAAAAAACTGCAGACCATTTGTTTAATGCGTAATGCTATTGACATTAACAGTGTTGATAGTGAAGTTCTGAGTTACCACAATGAGAAGAAGGAAGAGAGTCCACCCACTATTCATGTTGTCTTTCTCTTTGTCCCCATTGCAGCCTTTCTTCACATTTTGTTACTGTAGGTGAAGTTTTTCTTTTTGGTTTATTACTTGGATCCTTTTTTTTTCTCCTTTATCAGTCGTCCCTGAATCTTCTACATATATTGGTTGAGGGGAACAGAGTGATGAGGCATCTGATTCTACCTCTGAATCCTCAGACTGATCCTGCAAAGCTGAGTAATGATTTATGGTTTGTACTATGTCAGGGTTAGCTACTTTAGGTTGTGATAAAGTCCAGTTTGGTTTATGCCTTGTTACTGTTCTTTTTTTTTCCTGGATTCTGGGGGGGGGGATTAATGGGCAGACTGGGTGGGCCAAGCGGTCCTTATCTACCGTCAGATTCTATGTTTCTATGTTTATCTTCTCTGTTGTAACATTGCTGTTGGATTCTGGGAGCATAACTACTTCAGAAATATTTTTGGTATCTGGGGTCACTGTGGATGCACTTGATTGTTCTTCAGTAGTGGGAAGTAGTGATGGGTGAAGTCCCAAAATTTTCAAATTTCACACACTTTGCAAAATCCACAACTTTTTCACAATCCATGGCTGTTAATTTGTGCAAAATTCACTGCAAAGCATGAAGTTTCATCCATGAATTTCATGCTTTGCCCATGAATTTCTCGCTTTGTGTTAGAATTTATGAAATTTATGGGAAAGACTTCATGTTCCAAAGTTTCCTAGGTACTGGGAGGCTTCACAAAGCTCTGCAAATATTGAGAATTTGCACAAACTTTGCAGGTGAAGTTTTACTTCACAACATCTCTAATGGGAGGTGTGTCTTGAACCTGGCCCAAAAGATTCTCTGGATAGTTAGCTTGTGTGTCCTGTTCTACCAAGGACAAGGGTGTTGCAGCTTTGTATTTCATTGCTTGTTGTTGTCATGCAGGCTTGAATTGCTGAGCAAGGGAGACACAGAGTTGCTGTTCTGTTTGGTCTGAATGATTTGGCCAGTTGTGTGCAGACAAAGGACAGCTGTGATAGGAGTGGCCAGTTTCTTCACACAGATTACATTTTCATTCATTAGTACAATGTGTGCTTCATGTTCCAATTTCCATATGTGCTGCATCTGATTTTATTGCAGCTCCCACTCAGGTGTTCTGTAGAACCATGTTTGTATCAGGCTTTAGGTTGTCCAACATAAAATAACAGTCCTCGGTCTCATCCAATAAAAAAGCTGTTAGGTGCTGTATGCACATGTCGGAGGATTTTAACATAACTCTCACCCTTCAACCCCCAGTCCAAATGTTCGTTATCCAATTAGGATACTGAAACTCAGAATTCCAACACTCACAGGACCAAGTTCAGCATCCCAACACACACGTGCCCAACAGCTTCGCTGTACCAACCTTCCCAACAGGAAGGACAGGGGTAAGGTAGCGGATGTGACAAACTTCTACCCTACACCTGACCAAGCACCATAACAGAAGAAAAAATATGGATGCTGACTGAGCTGCTCCTGTGGCATGGAGGGCTAAGCCACAAGCAGCTCTGCCAGCCTAAAGTGGTCAACCTGGATTATGTTCCTTGTTACCGTAATGTTTTGTTTCCACCCCTCCTTAACTTAATATTTTACTCCAAGGTTCACTCCCTCTTTGCGTTGGTTATTTAAGTTATGGTGTGTGCGGGGGTGGAGCCCCCACATGGAGGGTGCATTTAAATGCAAGTGCCTTCAGAATCCCACAAGTCGGGATCCAGTGCCTTGCTGGATACTGAAATTCAATCTCCTGAATTCGGTCTTGTCAAGTTCAGGGCACTGAGTTTCAGTATTCCATAGCAGAACCAAATGTTCTTAGTGTCTATAATAGGTTCAGGGTCTCCTAAAACTGTGCATGTTCATTTGAGCCAGTATATAATGTCATTTATACTGAATCCTTAATTTCAGAATAATATGGTGATTATTTTCTGAGTGGGTTTTGAGAGGGGGATAACTGTAAATGGAGACCATAGTGGAGTATTTTTTAATAAGTGGTATTTGACCCCAAATCTTTCCAGACCATTAGTGGTTTTAAAGGTCACATCAAATGTAGTTTTGCCAGGTACTTGGATCAGGGCACATATCTCATTTGCAAAGAATTGCAGCAAATGTGTTAGTAATGTTCTTGCCACAAATACCCTGTCTGGTGCTTCTTCCATACCTATATTGTATTGGATGCGCACTGCATTATGTCTCTGTGCTGAAAGGATTGGGCTGTAAAAGAAAGATGTATAGGACCAAGGATTAACTCTGGTCCTAGTGTTCAGGGGAGACTCAGGAGATGTCTCTGTAGGCAATGGGAGAGACATTGCAGAGGTGGAAGTCTCAATACTGTGTCCAGTCTTTTCCCTTTGCTATTCTGTATTAATGTATGTACCTGAGTTGTGGGGAGCCTTGGATTGTGTTCCATTTGAATCTGTAACACAAGTTTCTAAGTTAGATGTATTTCTGGAGATAACTCCACATCAAATGTTTTGGCAGTAGTGTTTTTTTTCCTGTGTCCTGTACTGTTTTCAGATGAATTTGTTGAATTCAAATGTACTCCAGGTTGAGTCGGCAATACCATGTGGAATTTCCCCAAAATGTATTGACCCATCTCTGGGGAGCACTCCCAGCTCACTGCCAAGAGTTCACTGTCTAGCAACCTTTGTATTTCATTTGTGAAGGTAGTTTCCATCTGAGAGGTTCATTTTAGGCTGAGCTGACTGCTGCTCAAAAATGCCATTCCAAATGGAGCGTCTCCAGTTTGCCAACCACTCCAACCAGTAGGTTTAGAAACTGATGCAGCTCCCGTTGTTAAACTGGTTAGAGGCACAGCAGAAACAGGTTGTCCTGTACTTTGATATGTGTCAGCGCTGCCAGTGTTTTCCTTTGATGATTCTGCATCAACATGAGTTGGCTGCTTGTCAAAGGGCAAATTTCATTCTGAAGCAGAAGTTGTTTGCTTTCTAACTTTGGAAAGTTCTGCCCATAGGATTTTTCTACGTTTGAGGTAGTTAACTGTTTCTTCTGCCAATTTTGCTTGCAGCTGTTCAGTTTTATTTTGTAATGTCACCAGGATCTTTACAGTGTTAAATTCAGGAATTGAACTCATACCTTGTTTGTCCCGGCATGAATCACCTGCTTCTGCATCCCTAGATAATATTGCCAGTTCATCCTTCCTCAGTTCAATGCCTGTCACAATATTCATTTCCATGTCACCAACATTCCTCAAAGTGGCCTCTGGTGTTGTCAAGGCAGGGAAAGAAACCCACTCCCCAACCTCCATGGCATTCATTTGCTCACCATGCAGATCAGGATCGGCCATCTTGGCAGTCAGCCAGACTTGATCATGGGTTTCACCTACTGAAAAAGTAGGGGATTTTTTTTAATTTTGAGCAAAAATCAATATTTACAGAAAAAAAAATTAAGGACTTGAAAATAACATCATCTCACAATGTGTTTGCAAGTAAGTTATATATTTCAAACTGAAATTATTTTTTCTGATAATTAGAAAAGCAAAAAAAAAGAGATTAATCCTGCAATTAGAAATAAACTATATCAAATTGTCTGCTATATTTTCTTATTTTCATTAATTCATAACACTATACCCATTTCTAGTTAGACAAAAAATAAGTACAATATTTCCAATATTTTTTAAATCATGAGGGTGTTAGAGAACATTGTCCAAATAGATATTTTTCCTTTATTACTGCTGCTATTTGCAGTAACAATTGCATAGATGTCAGTTCCTTTTGTTGTAAAAGGAATACACATCTTGCTTGCCATAGGTAATACTTATATGCTGCAAATATAACCCACAGAATACTAGAGTTATATTTCCATAATCGGGGAAGGTAGAGTCCTAGAACCACTATATCATATGTGAGTGGCATTAACTGTTTCTCTCCCCATTTGTATGCAAGTAAAATCCAACACTGTTGGGCAAAAGGACGTTGGAGAAGAAAATGTTCCAGTGTTTCGGTTGTCTGGTTACTTCATAGCCTGGGACACATACATTTCTTGATTGATTTATATTTTAAAGAGTCTCTTACTCCAAATCTTCAATGCCATGAAAGCCAGCATACAGCCCACATTTGTTGGGTTATTCTAGTGTCTGTTAATTGCTGGCAGGCTCCAACATATCAGTATCTATGCATCTTGGGAACTGGGGAGCTACATGAAGAATTTCATCTATAATACTATGATGAAATGGTTTTATGGATTTAGAGGCTATATGTTGTGTAATTTTCCATTGTCATAATTTAGTGAGACTTGGTTTCATGCAGCTTGGTATATTTTTAATCCCATTAACAAGCGACACAGATAAAACATCACAGTCCCATTTTTCTCTAAAAGGAGAGAACCATAGTTCAGTAATGTCTTGCCAAAACGTTTGTGTACCTTGTATAAGACTATGGAAATTACTGTATATAGAGATGCTATGAAAAAATACTGAGGGGTTGACCATTCTAGTGCCACCTAAACTTTAATCATAATATGTGAAAATTCTTTTTACATGGTTAAGCCAACTTTTCCAGCAGCTCTGAAAAAAAAAATATTATTAATTTTTGCTTCCATGGAAAAAGGAATAGGATACACAGATGCAACATGAAGGAATTGTGGAATTAGAAATGCCTTAATTAGACAAATTCATTTTCTCTTTGAAATTATTTTGCCTTTCCATTATTGAACCTGTCTGGAAGCCTGTGGCGTTGCCTGTTACCAGTTTGCTGTCACATCATCCTGGGTTCCTAATGTGATTCCAATGATTTTTATAGGATCTAATGTAATGTGTATATTTGCAATATGCAAGTTGTCTATATTTCTTTTTCTGGATTTATTTGCATCCCTTGACTATTCTCATAATTCAGTTCTGCACCTGACACTTTTTCATATTGAGCTGCTGTTACCAACACTATTGGGCCTACCTGCTCTTTCTATAAACATATACTACTACGGTTCATACTACTATGGTGATAAGTGAGCAAGAAAGCTACATAGCTCATAAAAGTTCACATACTAACCAAGTTAATAGTAGGTAAAATGTTTGGCAGACAAATAATTATCCAATCCGGATTTAAAAATCTCTTTGTTTTTACTTATGATGACATTTAATGGCAGATTATTCCAGGGTTTGATCACTCTTATTGTGAAAGCATGTTAGCTTTTAAGAAAGTTGAAAGATTTATATGTCAATTGGAGAGGGTGACCTCTAATATTATAGGATAAATCCTTAAAGGTAATACCCAAATCTACCATTAACGCTGGATCCTGAATTGTATCATAAAGATATAATAGGTCACCACGTAACCTAGGGGTTTCTAAAGAAAATAAATTGAGATTACACAGTCTTGTCTCATATGAGAGATGATTCATACCCTTTAAATTCTTAGTAAATCTACTTTGAACATTTTCCAATTGAAGAATGTTTGATTTCTTATAGGGACACCAGAGTTGCAATACATATTCCAGATGAGGCCTAACATAAGCATTAAACAAGGGCATTACAACTCTAGGATCTCTAGAGAAAATGTTTAATTTGATAGATCAAACAACCCTATTTGCCCTATTAACAGATGCATTAATATGGTGAGAGAAATCCATATTATTTGAAATCATGATGCCTAGATCTTTTTTATCAGTAGTTATACTAAGAGGTAGTTGTCCCAATGTATATGTTTTCAAGAGATTGGTATTACCCAAGTACATAACCTTGCACTTGGAATTATTTAGCCTCATACCCCATTCATTAACCCATTCAAAAATTGTATTTAGACCTTGTTGTATAATATCAGCCTCTAATTCTCTGGAACATGGGCCACTGAGTTTAATATCATCTGCATATTTGATAGTCAGTGATAAGCAGTTTGATGTCAGATCAGAAACAAAAGCTTGGAATAAGCAAGGTCCACGAACCAATCCCTGAGGGACTCCACTAGTAACATTGCCAAAATCTGAAAAACTGCCATTAATACTTAATGTTTGAGTGCAGTTTGATAATCAGTGTATTATCCAAGTTATTATATATGAATTTATTTTTAACTTGTTCAATTTGGCTACTAAAGCCCAATGTGGCATGGCATTGAAAGCTTTACTAAAGTCCCAAAAGATTACATCACAAGGAATACAAGCATCAACCAATAAGCTTATGTTCTCATAAAAGCATAACAAGTTATACAAGCATCCTCTACCCTTTCTGAAACCATGTTGTTCAGAATCTGCAATATTCAATATGGGGTAAGTACATCCTGAATTAGACTTTCAAAAACCTTACAGATGGGTGAAGTAAGACTTATCGGTCTATAATTGGAGCAGCCTGATTTTAAACCATTTTTATATATGGGAATGACATTTGCAATTTTCCACTGAATAGTAACAAAACCCTCCTTCAAACAAGACTCAAAAAGCAATTTAAAAGGGAGCAGTAAGCATCCTGCTAATAAAAATAGTAAGTGGCCTGAAATATAATCTGGACCAATACTGGTTTGCCCTTTTTGTAATTTTAATTTCTTTTCAATATCACTAAGGTTGAAATAAATAAGTTCTGCACCTCTATTATTGATAATATGTGTCCCACTATCCAGACTTGTATACTGTTTACAACATACCTCGTTAAATACGTTAGCCATATCTTTAGGATTTTGTATACTTTGGCTATCTATCACTAATGGACCCACTTTACATGATGGCTTTGTCAATGAATTTATATATGAAAAAAATGATTTGCTATCTGCTTTGTTAGTATTAATTGCCAAAGTATATTCCCATTTGACTTTTGTCCTTCTAATAACTAATTTGCAATGTTTTTGGGCCTTTAAGTATATTGTCCAATTATGACTAGTTTTTTATTTCAAATAATGAGCATATTTCCTATTCTTATGCTTAATCAGTCTCTTAATGTAATTGGTTATCCATTTGAGGTGGGATTTACCCATAGTATGTTTAGGTGTACAAGGAATAAATTTGTCCCTAACGAAGGATAGAGTGTTATACAGAAGGTCCCAAAAATCGTGTAGAGGAAGGTGGGTATGTTCATATTCCCAGTCAATCTGATTAAACACATATTCCATCTCAAAGTTATTTGCTTTGTCATACTTATAAATCATTATGAAATCAGTCTCAATAATCACAGGGCGTTTTAGCTTAAGAGAGATTACACTATGTCACTATTAACTAGGGGCACCTCCAAAGAGTCATCATAAAGCTCAATGTTATCCTGATGGAGAATAATATCCAAGAGGCTATTTCCTCCAGTTGGTTAGTGAACACTTTGCTGCAAATGGAGCTGAGCACACACTGCTAGAAGTTTTTTTTTACCACTTAAAGTAGAAGCTGTTTTATCACACCAAACAATATCCAGTAGGTTTAGGTCACCCATTAAAATAATGCTCCCAATCTCACATGCAGTCTCTATTTCATGCAGAACTGCAGCCATGTAAGTTATAGTAGAGGCGGGGGGCCAATAGCAAACACCTAGTACAATTGATGGAATCTTTTCATTTTTAAACTTGGCCCAAATAGTTTCAGTTGTTAAATCATGTTTTTTAATTTGTTTAGAAATTTCCGTGCTTTTAAGATGTTTATTTAAGATTAAAGATACTCCATCTCCCTTTTCCCAACATGTTTAAAGTAGAAAGTATCAAATCCCTGAATGCTCAGGTCCCATTCCATTCTGGAGTCCCACCACGTTTCCGTAATTGCTACTATGTCAGCATTTGTCATAGCAATTCTTGATACAAGTTCATTAAATTTATTGTTTAAACTCCTAGCATTTAAGCTTAGAATATTTAAATGAGACTTGATATTATGACTATATTTCCTAGAAATGTGTGGGGAACACTTAGTTTTTATAGACCCCTCCCCCCATATTGAAGTTTAAATGTTGCTCTATAACATCCGATATGATTTTACCCATCTGGGAATTTCCCCTTCTACTCAAATGTAGTCCATCCATACTGAACAACTCTAACCATCCAATAAATTCTTCCCAATATGTGATGCATCTGATGTCTTGACGCAAACACCATTGTTGCAACCAATTATTTAGGCATTTTATTTTGTCATTAATATAATCAGTTGCAGCTGGACGCAGTAAGATTTCAGATATAAAAATATCACATCCCAGGGAAACTAATTTATTGGTTAAAGCTACACAGTCCTGCTTGATGGAGTTAAGAGAGTACCGTAACAGGTTATTTGTACCTGCATGAATGATAACCATGGGAGTATTACCAGAGTCAGGTATAATGTCACTAATCATCTGAGTAATATCAGATATCAAAGCCCCCTTAAAAGAAGAACAAGTCCTATTCAATTTGTCTGCATTACATATTGCCCTGTCCAAATATTTTATCATCGAATCTCCTAAAACAAACAATTGCAGCAATGTGCATATATCATCTGTATAAGTGTAAATATGACTAGATTTTTGATGGTCTGGTAATATTATTCCTTATATTGTGATTATTTAAGCAATAAACCATGACAGGGTGTTGGTGATGGTTTTACCACGCCTGGCGTGGTTTGGTCACGAGGCCACAGGCCGAGTGAGTAAACTCGCCAGGCGTGGTAAAACCAGCATCACCAACACCCTGGAGTGGTTTATTGCTATTATACAATGTGTCCCTTAATTTTTGTTCAAAACAAGAATAGAAAAATAATTATTTTTGTATTTTTTATAGCTTTGTAATGAATTTGTTCTTACACTACAAAAAATAGTGCAGTGTAAAAAAAGTGTAGGTTGGTGGAGGCATGGTCCTATTACAAATGCTGTATCATTAAAACATCCTAGTACTAAAAGAGAGATTTGTACTTAAAAAAGAGTGCATAACAAAGACCCTCTGAGAGGAGCACGTCACTTTTCTTTCTCTCTCTCTCTCTCTCTCTCTCTCTCTCTCCCCCGAGAAAGAGAAGCCGCGGCCCCTCTCTCCAAAGACTACATATCCCAGGATGCCCCACTGCACTGACCCTAGCAACAGCTGAGAAGACGCACTAGAAAGGGGAAACCGAATGTGAGTACCGAAGGCGCTTGCTGTCAAACTCAGAGTTCGAGTTTTTCTGTAACCTGTGGAGTCTTTACGCTCATTTGAAAATGACTTGTTTAATTATTGTGCAGGTGCCTTTCGGCTTTCTGCCATTGCTTCCCATCGTAAGTGCCGGTCCGAGCTAAGAACATGGTCGAGAGCGAAGAGGTTGTGGCGAATTCAGCCTCTTCATGTCGCTTCTTTCCGTGGGGCAGTCAGGATCCCTGGTCTGTAGTTTTATCTTTTGTTGTGGTTGGAGAAGTAGAGGCCGAATTGGTGTAGGAATGGTGCCGGGCCACAGTAATGTTTAGTGAGGAAAACAACATGGCGGCTCGGAGTGATTTTTACTTTTTTTTTTTTTTTGCAGTTAGTGAGATGCGGTTGGCTGGCACTTGTTCCTGTTGGTGATGCTAGATTTTACAACAGGGTGATAGTGCCAGCTGGCCAATGAGAAGTGGGTATTTTGTTTGCCATTGTATAATTTGTATTTACCTAATAAAAGGATCTATTGCAAGTACTTATAGGTCTAATTAATTATACATGAGCCTAACAAGGCTCTTGACTGGCTACTGGATCGGTCCTTAATGTCTTAGAAATTACCAATCCAGCTGCCATCTGACACTGTGTGACACACACTGCTCATGCCACTCAGCTTTAAAATTGAATTACAGTAAAAATAAACAGAGAAAGAAGCTGTTATTGCGATTAGGCTTATAATCACAATAACAACCTTGAAGCCAGTCATTTCTTTGGATTAATGACCAGCTGGAGGGAGGTGGCCCTCAGCTGCACCTTGGGCGATCCATCTCATTTTATATTCCACACAGCTCTATTCATAATCAATTTGGATAAAAGTAATTCTAATTGCTAATGTGCCATTTACAAATGTTTTTTTTTCCCAGTTTGGTGTGCTGTAGTTAAACTATCCTGCAGGTTTGCTGTTTTTATAATGTTATTCAGGCATGACTTATCACTAAATATGTTGTTGGTCTTATGACCGCTATCAGATGGGGATAAGCCACAGTTAAAACCTCCTCCAAATATTAATTGTTTTTGAGTATGTAAATAGGTTTGTACCTGATTGAATAGATCTACTCCAAGTGCTATGCTCTGTGATGCATAAAGTACAGTATATGTTAATCAGATGTCTGTCTGTCATCACTTTAATATGGAAATGAGAACCCTTTAAGAAGATGGCAACTGTGTCACAGATTTCATCTCCTTGAGACCAAAAGGTGGTACCATCTGACCATAATTATTTTGCCTGAGAGATTTCATTAGTAGTTTAATATGTGTGTTTTGTAAAAATAAAATGTTATTCAGTAAGTCTTTCAATATCTGTAATTTAGTGATCTATTTTTTAAAATATTTGATGCTACTCACATTTATGGTCAGAGGGCGTAATCCCTGGTGCATTTAGAAGTGAAAACAAAAAGAAAGAGATAGAGTTCTCCATTTGGTTTAGATTCTGATTTTCATCTACCCATTGCTTTTTTGCCTTGGGCCATTCAAGTTGAGAATCTGTAGTGTAGTCCATTGCTACTGAGGAGGTGTCAGAATCTCCAACATCCTCCTCAGTGTCTCCCCAGTGTTTCCTTTTTGATAACATACTGTAATGGTTCCTAGTTAGAAATGGTTCCTCAGTCAGTTTCTTTGCTAATTGTTTCTTTTGGTGTCCTTTTTTACTAGGGAGAAGTTGTTCCATATGGAGTTCCATGGGCAAATGAGGAGGGGGTCATGTCCACTGAACCAAGTTCCCTAGATGTTCCAGGGGTGGCAGAATCCAGTGCCTGATGTGGGGGGGGGGTTGATGTCAATATTATGGGTCTCAGGATTCAAGGAAGTAGTGGGGTTAAGCTGTGGCGGGTTCTCTCTCTTAATGCAGAGTTAAGATGTTCTTGAAGATCTGAGGTCAATGCCTGCCACAAATTTCTAGTTTTTTTTAGCTTTTAACTGAGATTCATTAATCAGGGACTGTTTGTCTTGCATTACCCTGTCTATCATTGTAAACAGTCGAGGGACACTATTGATATAAATGGCCTGTCTCATCACATAAATTACATTTATGAGGATTTGGACATCTTAAGCTAACATTTCCACACTTCATATGTGAATTGCATCTGGGCTTGTCACAGGAAGAACTGAGATGCACTTTTGGTTGAGAAGCTGATTGCTTCATTACAGAAGTGCTCCAGTCAGTTTCATAGCAGATGGAAATCCCTAAACATGCTCCTCTCCATTTCATCTGCAAGGTCTCAATCTTGAGCTTTATGTTTTTTTTCCCCTCCATCTGTAACTCTGTAGTTAGTGATACTGCTCTTCTGATATCAGTCAGAGTCCATTGAGGGTTGTTTACTTTGTGTGTGTCTTTGTGGGGGGTTGGGGGTTGTTATGTGTTTTTGTGTGATTTGTATTACTTATAGGAAAATATAATAAAGTATATTAAATAAAAAAAACTGTTAAAATGAACAGCAAGGCAGAACTGAACAAGCATTTGTCAATGCCGAATGTTGTCTTGCTGGCATGTGCATTAGTAGTGCGAAGTTAGAGAGATACATAGTAAGAATGGCAGAGAAGTATTGAACTGATGCCAACCCCACCCCCACCCTGCAGAGACTGACAGGCACTGGGATGCGACTTTGGATCGTCGGCCATAGCGCTCACGCCATTTCACCTCACCCTACCCTGCAGACACCGACAAGTGTTGTGGTGTGCCTTGGGGTCTTCTGGCCTTACTGTGCAGGACCAGTGGGTGACACCAGGGGTGGGGGTTCACAGAATATAGCAGCCCATGTCAGTCCACCAGAGGCTGCCATTCTCCCTTCAAAACAAGCCAGAAATGTGCCATAATATCGGACCAGTGCCAGTGACACCCCCAGCCCATTTCTCTTCACCCAGGACTGGGGGCCAGTGTAGAATGGGCTGTACTTGCCCCAGTACGAACTGGACAATCACTCAGAGATGGGCACATAGGTGGTACGACAGCCCAAAAGTAGATGCCCTCTGTGCCAGCTGTACTTGCTTCCTTGGCAATGTGCAGGATCATGCAGTTGTCTGTCCCCTTGCCTGCCCCCAGCCCGGCGCAGAGATGGGTCCTGTGACCATGATTTCAGCATGAAGTAAGCATGCAACAATGGCTCTGGATGCTGTGGGGTACCCCAAAGGTGCACATCCTGTGCATGGGGAGTCAATGCAGCTGTCCACCCCCTTCGCAAGAGTGGAACAGCTGCAAGCATTATGTGGAGCATGCCCTTATTTCAAAGCATATTACATATAGAATAATGCATGGGGTGGAGTGTGTAACGAGAATTTTACACACACCTGAGGTGTGGGATGCTACATAAACCCTGAGGGGAAAGCTCAAGGGGTTTAGTAAAGCATCCCACACTGATTATTGCGAATGCGTTAGGTTACGAGCGTGCGTTGCGCAGTTGCTATGCACCTCGTAAAACAGTCATTTTATGGAGCATTGTCACCAAATTTTCAACACAGGCATTTCAGGACCTCTGTTCATGAACAGCATCACTGATATTTTTGTAATGTGTCCCGAACAGTGATTTTGCACAGCAACCGTGCTATTCTGCGCCGGAAGTGTGAAAACACATTTCGGCCAGGATGTGAAAAATGACAGCTGCACAGTTCATGAGAAGGTGTGGTAAAATGCCAATGTTGAGAATCTGGCATGCAAATAATGCAAATGCGCCAACGACGAAAGCATACGGCTAAGAAGCTGTGCATACTCGTAAAACAGTCACTTTATGGAGTATTGTCACCAAATTGTCAACACGGGCATTTTAGGATCTGTGCTCATGAACAGTGTCACTGTCATTTTTGTAATGTGTCCTGAACACTGATTTCGCACCATGACCGCACTATTCTGCGCCGGAAGTGCGAAAACACATTTCGGCCAGGATGTGAAAAATGAAAGCTGCACGGTTCACAAGAAGGTGTGGTAAAATGCCAATGTTGAGTATCTGGCATGAAAATATTGTGAATTCACTAACTTACGAGCGTGCATTGCGCAGTTGCTATGCACGATCGTAAACAATATGTTGATTTTTCCCACCAAATTTGCAACATAGGGTTTTTGAGAGCCCCCCTCATGAACAGTGATACTGTCATCTCCTTATGTGGTCCTGAAAGATGATTCCATCCAGTGACTGTGAAATCACCTTTCAGGACCGAATAATGCCATGACAGTGCAAGAATTCATGAGAAGGGGTCCCAAAAACCCCATGTTGCAAATTTGGGGCCAAAATTCACAAAAATGCCTGAGATATGTACTAAAGTTGAAAAACCCTATCTATCCCATTATACAGCTTACTGCCATTTCCTCAGTTCGCGGTCGGCTTTGAAGAGTGCAGACATGTTCCCGGTCCACCGATGATCATCGTGCTAAGCTCCAGATGGTAAGTATGGGTATGGAGGGTGTGTGGAGGCAGGGTGCACAGTGGGTGGGTGCAGGGGGGCACAGAGACTATGAGGGAACGTTTTCCTTTTACAGGTAGTAAAAGGAAAAGAAAACATTGTGGGACATATTTTTTTAAGGGATTTGGCACACTGGGGTGGGGTCCCAGCGTGCCACCTAACTGTTTTGGGGGGTATGTAGCCGATGGGGGATTGGGCACCCTCATCTGGAAACAACATGGGGGGCTGAATTTATGCCGACCGGGACTGGGCACCCCCGTAGGCACACAAAGAAGGGGGGACGCAGAGCCAAGGGGAGATTGGGCACCCCCCTCAGCATTAAACAATTGGGGGTTATTGCTGCCGATGGGGAGTGGGCTCCCCCTTCGGCACACAAGGAAAGGTGGGGCGGGGTAACAGCTGAGGGGGGATTGGGCACCCCCTTGGCATTACACAGTTGGGGGGGTGCCTTATACTGACGGGGGGTGGACTGCCCCATCGGCACATTGACAGGGGCAGGGGCAGCCGACAGTGGGATTGGGCACCCCCAAAGTCGGCAGTTCTATGGCCGTGTCCCGCCATGCACATAATGGTGGCGAGCACGGCAATAAAAGGACTGCTGCATCTGACGAGCTTTGCTCAGATTGCAGCGGACCTTTCCTTAGATGTGCTCACCACATTATGTATGCATGGTGTGGCACTAGCATGCAGGCTGATTGGGGAATGAGGGACGCACCTACTGATGCATGCCCTGCATTCACCCAACAGCGACTGTACCTCCAAATCTGCACTACCGCAAGATGTTGGCTTGTGCAAGCGTTGCAAGCCAACATAAAAATGAGTAAGGAGTATAGACTATTAGTCACAGCATGGTACAGCAATACAATTAATACTCAGTGACTGTCCAAGGTAAAAATCAAATTACGCAAAAAGAGTAACTGTGGTAGGAAGGCTCCCAGTGTAAATACAGATCAGGATTGACAACAAAAGCAGACAGGTAGCCAGTGAAGACACCTATTGTAACTAGGCAGGCTATGTAAAGTACAGAATTAAATATACTGTGGGGGGGGACAGGATTGAAACTTTCAAGTACTTCAAGGTCACCAACAAGGTGTAGGTGGGGGACCTTTTCCAATGTAGGAAAAGTACTAGAACAAGGGGGTACAATATGAAATTTGAAGTGGGTAGATTAAACGGTAATGTGAGGAAGTTTTTCTACACAGAAAGGGTGGTCGATACTTGGAATAGTCTGCCACAGGAGGTAGTGGGGGCATGCACAGTGGAGGGGGTTTAAGCATGCCTGGGACAAGCACAAGGGAAGCCTGAGATGGGAGGGAGTGATGAAAAGCCATTGATCACATAGGGTCAGTGGCCACATACAATGTATAGGGCCTACAGGCAGGCTGGATGGGCCTAGCAGTCCTTATCTGCTGAAAATTTCTATGTAAATACAGAATAGCAGGTGAAGTAAAGTACAGAGTCAATTACACTATAAATACAAATTAGGACTGACACCAAATGCAGCCTTGTAGACAGCGAGGACAACTATTGTAATAGGACAGCCTTGCCACTAAGCAGGCAATGTAGGTATACCCCCCCCATAAATGGGGGTTCCTAAAATGTCTTCCTGGGCTTACCCAATGCCCACTGCCAGAATGGTATCCTGTGTCTGTAGTAGTTTTCATTGCCAGCATGTGAGTGCCCTAATTGGCCTCCGTGCCTGTCTCTTTAAGAGCAATCTATTTTCATAGGATATAATTAATCTGAGTTGAGACCAAGTGGTTTCAGGCTTGAGTCCTGCCTGGTGTTTAGTACTGCTGCTGCATCCTGCCATCGCTATATGTGCTGAGGGAGCCCTTGTAGGATCTGTGATTGTTTGCCGATTATCTGCTTTAATAATAATAATAATATAAAAGTTTGTTCAACCTGCCTTCTTTTGTAGCATGGACTGTTTTGCTTAGAGCCACGATTTTGGTTCTGAACTTCCAGTTTGAACCAATCAGTACCTCGGGGGACCCTAAAATGGAGACCGTCCCCAGTTGTCTTGTGGGATTGAATTTCTGTAGGAATTATAGTTTTCAGTGATTAGCACCAAAATGGACCTGGAGAGGGATCCCTGTCTGTGACAGACAGATGGATCGATCAACTGAACCTTTTGGATAACTGGGAAATACTAGAGCTGCCTACAGCAGTGTGTCAGTCAAGAGTTGGAGTTTGGAGAGTGAACAGCTCGAGCCATTCGAGCAGCTGCTCCTGCATGGTGGCATGGGGATTTGGCGGGAATGCAGTGTCTGGCCTGCCTGCCACCATCTTCCAGTGTGAAGATGTTTATGCAAATAAAATTGGACTGCATCCAGCTATCTTTATTGAGACCTGAATCCTCAAGTGAAAGTGAGTGAATTTCACCAGAGTGTGGACCGAAGACTTGCTCCAGAAGTGATCAGCCTGTCAGGTACCAGAGAGAGCCTCAGAATGAAAGGTTGCACAGAAACCCTGCTTCTTTGCAGCTGGACTTCATCTGAACTATGGTGATCTGTTATATTACTTATAGGTGTGCTGAATATGTTGTGATGGTCATGATTTCGTTCCCCACCATTGAATGGGTTATGCTAGCTGGAAGCTTCTCCAGAACTTGTACAAACTAAATCCGAACAGTCTGCTCTGGTCTGGGCACTGATGTCTCGGCCTAGACTGCTGCTCCTGCTGCAGAGACTTTTCTGGCGAAAGACCCGCTCAGGTATTCTGCTCCCTGCTCAACACCATTGAACAGATATCGATCACCACAGTGCGTCGTGTGGGCCTTGCTTCCCCTGGCAAGCCAGAACAACATCCAGAGGTCTTCATCTCATTGGTCCTGCCTCCTGGTCTGGGTAGTGTGAGTAACCAACAGGGAAGCTCCCTGCAACAAAGCTTCAATCATTGTGTGTCATATGGTTTAATTGTTTGGGTTTGTCATCACAAACTGAGCCCTCCAGCTCCAGAATATAGATTGTAGGTAAAAGTGCATGTTGATTGTTTTCTTTCCTAAGGGCCCCAACAACAGCTGCAATGCCAGCCTACCTCGGGCAATGCTTCAGGCTAGCCTGAGCAACAACTGGCTACACAGAGTGTGTGACTGTGACAAAGGGACTCTTAGTGCATGCGTGCTTAGCCTGAATAAATCAAATCTAAAATCAACTGCCAGACTGCTGCTTCACCCATGTTCACATCCGCTGAATAAATCAGATTTTATTCTTTCTGCATCTGACTTGGCTAGTGTGTACCTTTGCGGAGGGGATGCTGTATTGCTATTGAACTGTTATATTGCAGATCTTGTTTTACAGATAGTCTCCAGGGCCTTTGCAGCTGATCCAGCCCTGGTGGTAAGTGTACTGAGTGTAGGTTCAACACTGTGTTCATATGTCGTATGTGATCATTTATCTGCTGACCTGGTTAATCCACTAGAGGGATTAGAGGGGGGTTTATAGTGTGCCAGAGGGCTATACCCACAGCAGTTATGCTACCCCTAAGCCAACCCTCTGGGATGGAGGCACCCATTCACCAATCTCAGGCCCTTCAACCTGTGCCTAGTCGCACAGGCAGGGGTATATAACCCTTTGGATAGCCCCACTTATGGGTTACATCTTGGAGTCACTGCTGGGATTTGTGTCCTCTAGTGATCAAAAGTGGGAACTACAACCCATAAATATAGATTTTGTCAGAAATGGAGGTGCTTACTATGTTGAAGCTTAAGATTGCCCCCTATAAGCTGGTTGTGCATCGCATGATGGGGTGGAGTTAGACATGCCATATTGCTACTGGATATCCCTTTACAGACACTAATGATACCATTGTAGAAACTGTAGAGAAAGTCAAGTACTTGGGGAATGCTGAAGTGAGGGACGGGCTGAAATCTCTTTGATCAAACCCTGGTGGCCCTTCTCTCATGCAGCCTCCCTATAGACCCTGAAAGAGTACCCCGTATCATCCTGCCTGAGAAGTCCCAGAAGGGGTGACTAGTTATCCATTTACACAGTGACCCATCTTCTCCAATGGGATCCCCGAAGATAGAAGGGTTTAGGGACAAACTATTGAGGTTATTAGCCACTGAAGGGCGAACTGCCAAAGAATTGTTAAGAATGTTCGACATTTCAGAGGAGACTACCCCTTTACAGTCTCTCACAGTGTCTCCGTCTACCCTGAGAGCTTCCCTGTGGTAGCATCCCCCATTGTGATACTGTCTGTACACCTGAACTCTTAACGCAGGCTCAGGCCATTTTCTGGTGCAGTGCTGGTACCTGTGGGGGAGGTTGATTTTGAAACCTGGAAGACTATGCTACTCCATTGGTCCAGGAATGGCAGTGTTCAGAGGGAGAAAAGAGAAAGAGACTTATGGAAAACTTAAGGTGTCCTGCACTGGAAGCCATCCATTTTCTTCTAGCCACTAGCCAGAAAGCCACTGCAGCTGAATACCTCTCTGCCCTGGAGGGGGTGTTTGGGAACACGGAATCTGGGGAAGACTTAATGTGGAAGTTTAAGTCCATCAAACAATGGAAGAATGAGAAATTGTCTGCTTTCGTCATCTGAATTGAGCAGGCCTTGCAGAGGGCACATAGAAAAGGAGGGGTGCCTTCTAGTGAACTGAATTGAGTCAGACTGGAGCATATTCTCAAATCCACTATACATTCCAGTGCACTCATGCTGAAATTGAAAGTCTAGGATCACAAAGCCAAACCCGCTGAATATTGCAGGCTCATGAAAGAAATTTGAGAGGCTGAGAATGATGAGAAGGAATGGGAGCCCTATGCTGGGGTTGCCCATACTAGTCAAGCAGCAGACCAGCCTGATGAGCGAGATGATAATTCCAATATACAGCAAGTAAGAGAACTACTTAAAGAGGTAAAAGAGATATGGGCCAACCAACAGGCCTTAGCTGAAGCAGCTAGAAGCTTGTGCCCTTGACAGATGCCTATTGAGACCCAAAGTGAGGCTTCACCTGGGAGAGTGGGGGTTCATGTCATTGCCCCAGAACCCCAGGCCGAGACCCAATTGATGGAAGAAGTTAGAGAGTTGAGAGCCCTGGTGGGAGATCTTATCTGTGCCACTCATGCTACTGGCCACTGAGGAGGCCATGAAGATAGAGAAACTGAACTAAAGCTGACAGAGGACCCTTGAGCCCCTCCTAATTGATCCAAAGTGAGGGATGAACCTCCCCAATCCCGAGATCTCAAGAAACAAGTGTTTTGCTATCGCTATGGGGAGCACAGACGCACCTGGCCAGGTTGCACTTTCCCCAAAAACTTGCAAAAGGTCACCTCCCAGCTGCTGAACCTGGTTCATCAGAGTAACATAAAGCCTCAGATGGGCCCACCAAAAAAGTTTTATTCCTCAAAAATTACTGTGGGGCAAACCACCAAGTCAACTTCTCCTGACTGGTCCAAAGTGGTGGGCCCTTCCATGGAGACTACTGTAACAGTGAATGGTGTGTCCACTCATGCTGTGTTAAATAGCAAGTCTCAAATGACAATTGTCTTCCAAGACTGGTATAACTTACATTTATCCCAAGTCCCACTGCAGCCCTTTGAAGGCCTACATGTGTGGGGGCTGAGTAAAAAATTCTACTCTTATCTTGGATATGTCTGACTTTGGCTATCTTTCCCTACAGCTGTAGCAAGTGTGGATGAGCAAGTGGAGACCTTGGCTTTGGAGTGCCCACCCACGGGGTTGTATGATGGAGTCCCCTTACTAACTGGTATCAACGCCCACATATTTGGGTGGTTGGCTCAACTGTGTCAAGAGAAGCAAGCCAAGTGCACTGGATGGGCCTTGTGCATTCCAGCCTTGGTAAAGTGAGTGTATGATCTGAGACTTCAGAATAAGGAGATGGAGAAAGATGATCCTGTGGGGGTAATGTGGAAGAAAGATCCCAATTCCTTGGTGCTACCCTCCAATGCTTAGTGTATTACCCATGGCAAAGTGCACCTCAAAACAGATGTGAAGAGGAAAATACTCATGCTTGATGCCCCAGAAGAAGGAAAGCTGCCTGAGGGACTGTTGGTCAAGCCCAGCATCTTACCAGCCCAAGCTCATGCCTATGCCCAATGGTTCTGATCGAGAAATTTGAGTGCATCAGGGGTGTACTCTAGCTACTGTGCACTGTGTGGACACTGCCATACTGCTCAGCAAGAAGTGCTTTGACAAGAATGATGAGGTGACTCCTGACCTGTTTGACTTCGAGAAGTGACCTCTATCTATAGAATGGAAAACCAAGATCAACCAGAGGCTGTCCCAGAGAAGCCAAGTATTTTCTTTGAAGGAACAGGATGTGGGCTGTGTCACTGGGGTTGAACATTACATTCAACTCCATGATGAGAGACCATTCAGAGAGAGATCCTGCCAACTTGCCCCAGCTGACATAGATGATGTACGGTGGCACCTTCAAGAGATGTTGGCTGCAGGTATCATCCAAGAGTCAAGAAGCCCCTACACCTCCCCGATTGTGGTAGTCTGTAAGAAAAATGGAACAGTTAGGATGTGTGTGGATTACAGGATCTTGAACCAAAGGACAGTACCAGATCAGTACACCATGCCCTGCATCCAGGTCACTCTTGACTGCCTTAATGGGAGCCAGTGATTTTCAATGTTTGACCTACGGAGTGGGTACTATCAAATCCAAATGGCCCCAGAGGACCATAAGAAGACAGCATTCATTTGTCCTCTAAGATTCTATGAGTTCCTATGCACGCCTCAAGGTATTTTGGGTGCACCCACCACTTTCCAGCCACTGATGGAATGAGCTGTGGTGAACATGAACTTGTTAGAGTGCCTCGTATACCTGAATGACGTCATTGTGTTTGGGTGAACCTTAGAAGAACACGAGGCCCATTTGTTCAACGTCCTGAATCAACTGGAGGATTTTGGACTGAAACTGTCTATAGATAAATGTAAATTCTTTCAAATGTCTGTCAAGTATGTTGGACACATAGTATCAGCTGATGGGATTCAGACAGACCCCAGCAAAGTGGAGTCTTTGACCACCTGGCCTCAGCCAACTAACTTAAATGAGTTGCAATGATTCTTGGGGTTCTGCAGCTATTATGGCCAGTTCATAAAAGTCTATTCCAAGGTTATCTGCCCTTTGCTCAGTCTCACTCAGGGCTATCCTCCTACCAACAGAAAGTATAAGAAAAGCTCCATCAGGGAGGAAGACAAGGTCTACTTCAGGACACATGAACTTTTCAGAGCCCGGTGGACCACCAAGTGCGAAGCTGCTTTTTATGAAATTATTCATCAACTGACCCACACCCCAGTGCTTCCATATACTGACCCTACTAAACCCTGTGTACTACATACAGGCACCAGCTTAAAGGGACTGGGAGCTGTTCTGTATCAAGAGTATGAAGAAGGCCTGTGCCCAGTGGCATTTGCTAGCAGGAGTTTAACACCCTCTGAATAAAATTACCCAGTACATAAGGTTGAATTTCTTTACCTCAAATAGGCTGTGGTGGACCACTTTCATGAATATCTTTATGGGTCAAGAACTTAGTCAAGACTGACAATAACCCACTCATTTATGTTCAAACCTCAGCCAAACTAGATGCCACTGGGCATTGGTGGTTATCAGCCCTTTCCACTTATGACTATGCAGTGCTTTACCTCAGTTGGACAATGGAAACATACAGTCAGCTCAAACCCAATATATCATGATTAGACCTGTGTTTGATGCCCTGCATACTGGCAAGGATGTGTCTAAACTGCATACTTCTGACCCAAGGACTGCACTATTGTTTAGAGAGGGTTCAAGAATTAAGTTACATAATCAGCTTCTGTATCAGGAGACAGTAAATCATCAGGGCCAACCTGACAAACAACAACTGGTATTGTCGACAGCCTTCAAACAGTTATTACTCCGGGCTCTCCATAATCAAATGGCACATTTAGATTGTAAGCGGATCCTTGTCTTAGCCCATACCCAATTCTTTCGGCCAAAGATGGGAGCTAACGTTGAGGCTCATACTCGAATGTGCAGTTGTTGCCTTCAAAGGAAAACCCCGCCCCAAAGGGCTGTTCCGTTAGTTAATATCTCCACCAGCGCACCCATGGAGCTGGTATGTATCGACTTCCTATGTCTTGAGCCTGACCAGAAGAACATTGGAAATGTGCTGGTGGTGACAGATCATTTCACAAAGTATACCCAAACTTACCACACTAAAGATCAGAAAGCATCCACAGTGGCCAAGGTTCTTGTAGAAAAGTTCTTCATCCATTATGGATGGGGGGGATGATCCCAGTCCTTTTACAGAAGGGTTCTGAAAGAACTCCAAAAACTGAAGGTGGACAAAGCAATGGGGCCTGATGGAATTCACCCCAGAATTCTAAAAAAATTAAGGGGAGAACAAGTGACACCACTGACTACCCTTTTTAAAAAAATCATGGGAATATGGTATGGTACCTGAGGACTGGAGGAAGGCAGATATGATTCCTCTTCACAAAAGTGGGAGCAAGACAGAGGCAGGAAACTACAGACCTGTCAGTTTGACCTCTGTGGTAGGGAAAATGATGAAATCACTTCTGAAGGAAAGAATTGTTGAGTACCTAGAGGCCAGTGGGGCACAGGACCCAAGGCAGCTTGTGTTCACAGCAGAAAGGTCATCTCAGATGAATCTAATTGATTTCTTTGACTGGGTGACCAAAGTAGTAGACCAGTGAGGGGCTGTGGACATGGCCTACCTAGACTTTAGCAGGGCATTTGACACAGTCCCACACAAAAGATTAATAATCAAATTAACCGGCCTGGGAGTGGGTCCCTAGGTGGTAGCCTGGGTAAAACATTGGATGGACAACAGGACACAGAAAGTAATTGCAAATAGAATCCACTCTGAAGAAAGAGGGGTTACTAGTGGGCTACCGCAGTTTTCAGTACTGGGTCCAGTCCTTTTCAATGTCTTATAAGTGACATCGCAGAGGGACTGGAAGGAAAAGTATGTCTCTTTGCAGATGACACAAAGATCTGCAACACGAGGCATGGAAAGGATGAGAAGGGACTTGCCAAGGTTGAAAGAATGGTCAGAAGCATGGCATCTTGGATTAAATGTAAAGAAGTGCAAAATAATGCACCTGGGAAACAAACACCCAGGGTAAGATTACAGAATGGGGGGTAGTAACAACAACAAATATGGACAGGGACCTGTGGGTAATTGCATCAGATGATCTTAAGGTTAGCAAGCAATGTGAGAAGGCAGTAGGGAGGGGTGGGGGGATACTGGGATGTATAGGGAGAGGTATCACCAGCAGAAAACAGGAATTTGTTATCCCTCTGTGCAGACAGTTGGTGAGACTCCATCTGGAGTATTTCGTCCAGTTCTGGAGACCCCATCTCCACAAGGACATAGACAGAATGGAGGCAGTCCAGAGGAGGGCAACTAAAATGGTGCAGGGTCTGCAAGAGAAGCCATACAAGGAGAGACTAAAGGAGCTTAATATGTATACCCCTGGGGAAAGAGGGAGGAGAGGGGGGAGGATATGATAGAAACTTTTAAGCACCTCAGTAGAATCAACAAAGTCCAAAAGGGTAGCATCTTTCAGAAAAAGAGATGTGCAAGAACAAGGGGACGCAATTTGAAGATAGAGGGGTGACAGCTCAGGAGCAATGTGAGGAAGTATTTTTTTCACAGAGATTGTGGTGGACACATGGAACTGCCTTCCTGAGGAGGTTGTGGGGTCTAAAACTGTGGGAGAATTCAAGAATGCATGGGACAGACATAAGGCAATTCTTGTGCAGGCAAGAAGAAATAGGCTGTCAGTTAACTAGGATCTGCAGCTTATCCTGTAGGTAGGGGAAATGAGCAGACTTGGTGGGCCAAGCGGTCCTTATCTGCAATCAAAGTCTATGTTTCTATGTTTCTATGGCACTCCTCAGAGAATTCATTCTGACCAGGGGCGAGACTTTGAAAGCTGACTTATAAAGGAAATGCTGTTTGTTGGGGGCCAGGAACTCCAGAACTAATCCTTATCACCCTCAAGGGGATCCACAACCTGAATGATTCAACAGTACACTCCCAGACATGCTGGTTACACTTCACCCTAAAGACAAACCCAAGTGGAGATAGCAGATCTGCACCTTAGTCAATGCCTATAATTGTACCAAGAGTGATGCTACTGATTTTTTCCCTTACCATCTAACGTTAGGCCGGGAAGCCTGGCTACCTCTAGACATCTGCTTTGGGGTGTACCTGGATGGAGACCACGCTGAAAATTACATGCAATATGTTCAGAAGTTAAAGACCCAGGTAAATCATGTCTATCAACTGGCACAAACTATGGTGGCCAAAAGAAATCTGGCAAAGAAAGAAAGGCATAGTGTGTCAAAGCTCAGGAGATATTACTTAGAGACTGTGTGTTATTGTGAAATTTGGGACTGCTGATAGGTGGCACCATCTTCTGTATATCATTGTTGGCAAACTAGACAACCTGCCGGTGTACAAACTGTGTCCTGAGTATGATCCACATGTCACCAGAACGATGCACAGAAATAACTTGCTGCCTATTGTTCAAGTAATCATTGATGCTATACTTTCAGACACTGCTCCTCCTGGGCCTGTAACTAGAGCTGCTGCCAAACAGAGACAGAATCATCCTTCTTCAGTTGTCAAGGATTCCAGGCCTTCCCCTAGGCAGGCCCAAAGTGACA
The DNA here is from genome assembly GCA_016271365.2 of Neoceratodus forsteri. Classification (NCBI taxonomy): domain Eukaryota; kingdom Metazoa; phylum Chordata; order Ceratodontiformes; family Ceratodontidae; genus Neoceratodus; species Neoceratodus forsteri. Next base: position 195,498,143 of record JADMNL010000022.1, on the reverse strand, counting down.
CTGATCACCAGTCTGAGTCTGATGACAGTGAGAGTGAAGTCTCGTGCAATTCATCTTATGAACTGAGTTAGTTTTTCTGAGGTGACCCTATGTGCAACTGTAGAGATGAAGCTGGACCTTCAGGACTGCCTAACTCTCCAGTTTCCTCCTCAAAGCCTGTGCCCCCTGAAAGTGAGGTGCAAAGTGTAACTTCTGAAGTAGCTGATTCCTTGTGTCTGGTTGAACTGTTCGATTTACCAGAGAAAGAACCTATTACTGCTAGTATCCCTTGTGAATTACTAGAACCTATTGAACTGTGTGAACCTGATACAGCTGTGACAGATGGCAATGGTGAAGTCAGTGATGTTGAAAGTGTCAGTCATGACTTGCAAGAGTCAGATGCTATAGAGTTTTCTCTGGATGACAGAGCTACAGTAGGCCTTTTACAGAATCTGCTAATGAAAATTATGTTGTGGAAACAGAGTCAACAGAGCCAGGAGCAGACAGTGCTTCCAAGCTGGAACCCCTTAACCAGTGCAGAGGTACCCCTCCCTATAGGTGCAGAATCCAGTGCAAGTGTTGAAACCCCACAGCCTGTGCCTGTTTCTCCTAGAAGGTCTGGAAGAGTTACTAAACCAGTGATACATCTCAGTTATGACTCCCTTGGAGGCCTGTGGACCTCCCCTTTCATGTTGCCCATAAAGTCGTTTATATTTTGGAAAGCTCACTTCCCAGATTGAGTTTCCCTGCTACAGTACATCTAAGCTGATTGTCCACACTTCAAAACTTGGTGCCCCTGCCCCATCTAGCCCCACTGTAGCTGATAGGAATGAGCTGCCATCTGTTATTTAGAGTACAGGAAACAGTACAAACATGAATGGTTAGAATAATGTGATTATCTGTTTGAATCATAGTGAAATAATTTATATATATATATATATATATATGTATACTATATATATATATATATATATATATATATATACAGTATGTATATATGATATATCATGAATAAGGATAGTAATATTATAGTGGTTACTTTTACTGATGTATCAACTTTATTTTGACAAAGAACCTAGTCTTAGTAATTTTATTTTGTCTGGTATACCAATAGAACATGTATGTCTAGTGTATTGTGATATCTTTATATAATGTCATAGTAAATATAGACTTGATGTGGACACCAAGTTCTTTCCAGGCAGAGAAGGGTGTAACCTCCCTATAAATGGGGGTTCCTAAAATGTCTTCCTGGGCTTGCCAAATGCCCACTGCCAGGATGGTGTCCTTTGTCTGTAGTAGTTTTGATTGCCTGCATGTGACTGCCCTAACAGGCCTCCATGCCTGTCTCTTTAAGAGCTATCTATTTTCGGAGGCTATAATTAATCTGGGTTGAGACAGAGTGGTTTCAGGCTCAAGTCCCACCCCAGGTTTAGTACTGTTGCTCCATTCTGCTATTGCTATATATGCAGAAGGAGCCCTTGTAGGATCTGTGATTGTTTGCTGATTATTTGATTTAATAATAATAATAACGAGTTTGCCTAACCTGCCTTCTTTTGCAGAATGGATTGTTTTGCTTAGAGCCACCATTTTGGTTCTGGACTGCCAGTTTGGACCAATCGGTACCTCGGGGATGCTAAAATGGAGACTGTCCCCAGAGGTCTTGTGGGATTGAATTTCTGTAGGAATTGTATTTTTCTGTATTTGGCACCTAAATAGACCTGGAAGGGGATCCTTTTCTGAGACAGACAGATGGATCCACCAACCAAACTTTTTGGATCACATGGGAAAGCCCAGAGCTGCCTGCAGCAGTGTGTTAGTTAAAAGGTGGAGTTTGGAGAGTGAACAGCTCGAGCCATTCGAGCAGCTGCTCCTGCATGATAGTGCAGAGATTCGGCATGAAGACTGTGTCTGGCCTGCCTGCCACCATCTTCCAGTGTGAAGAAATTTATGCAAATAAAATTGGACTGCATCCAACTATCTTTATTGAGAACTGAATCCTGAAGTGAAAGTGAGTGAATTTTGCCTGAGTGTGGACCAAAGACTTGCTCCAGAAGTGATCGGCCTGTCAGGTACCAGAGAGAGCCTCAGAGCGAAGGTCTGCACAGAAAACCTGCTTATTTGCAACTGGACTTCATCTGAAATCTGGTGATGTGTTACATTACTTATAAGTGTGCTGAATGTGTTGTGTAGGTCGCGATTTGGTTCCCTACCATCAAATGGGTTATGCTAGCTGGAAGCTGCTCCAGCACTCATATGGACTAAATCCGAACTGTCTTCTCTGGTCTGGGCACTGCCATCTCGGCCTAGACTGCCTCTCCCGACACAGAGACTTCTCTGACGAAAGACCCACTTGGGGATTCTGCTCAACACCATCGAACAGGCATCGACCACTGCGGTGCATCATGTGGGCCCTGCTTCCCCTGGCAAGCCAGAACAACATCCAGAGGTCTTCATCTCATTGATCCTGCCCCCTTGTCTTGGTAGTGTGAATAACCAACAGGGTAGCTCCCTGCAAAAAAGCTTCAATCATTGTGTGCCATTTAATTGTTTGGGTTTGTAATCACAAACTGAGCATTCCAACTCTGGAATACAAATTGTAGGTTAAAGTGCATGTTGATTGTTTTTTTTTTCCTAAGGGCCCCAACAACAACTGCAACACCAGCCTACCCCGAGCAATGCTTCCAGATAGCCTGAGCAACAACTGGGTACCCAGAGTGTGTGACTGTGCCAGAGGGACTCTTAGTGCATGCTTGGCCTGAATAAATCAGATCGAAAATCAACTGCCAGTTTGCTTCCCCACTCTTATTCATGCCCCCTGAATAAATCAGATTTTATTCTATCTGCATCCGACTTGGCTAGTGTGTACCTTTGTGGAGGTGATACTGTATTGCCATTGAACTGTTATATTGCAGATCTTGTTTTACAGATGGTCTCCAGGGCCATTGCAGCTGATCCAGCCCTGGTGGTAAGTGTACCGAGTGTGGGTTCAACACTGTGTTCATATGTCATACGCAATCGTTTATCTGCTGACCTGGTTAATCCACTAGAGGGGTCTGGAGGGCTATACCCACAGCTATGCTACCCCTAAACCAACCCTCCGGGTGCAGGCACCCATTCTCCGAGCTCAGGCCCCTCTACCTGTGCCTAGTCATGCAGGCAGGGGCAGTAGCCCTTGAAGCAGCGCCACCTAGGGGTTGCATAAGGTAAGAATAAAGTACACTGAACAGCACAGTATAGACTTCTGCTTGCTAATGACTATAACCCTAGAATCAGTTGAAAAGGTATAATGCCTAGAAACATACTGTAAGTATAGGACACCTACAGCAGTGATGCAAAGAGTAAAAGAACAATAAGCTTAACCACCACATCTAGGGATCACAGTTGTAGAGACTACATAACCAGCTAACCATTAGACTTCCATGTTGACTTGTTACTTCCCATCAGCTATATAAAAAGCTCAGTATTGCAGATTGAGGGGAGTCATGTTTAAAGACAATGACCAACTTGAAATTACAGCCACAAATGCTTAATTAAATAGCAATGCCAGTTTGTACAGAGTGAGGACTTATTCTACCCTGAGCTCTACCTCCTACCTTGCTGGCCATATGAAATGACTGCCCTTGAACTGTATGAATGATGGCATAGACTCTGGGCATTTAACAGGGCATGGAAGTGGGGATAGGTGGGGCGGACAAAATTTCAGTATAGAGCAAAGACAGCCGTTAATTACAGGAATGGGTCTCCTGTAAGGATAACGTAAAAAAAAAAGGTTTAAAGTTAAAAATTAATTGCAGGGAAGGCAGGCAATGAAATAAATTACCTACCCTTAGACCTCCGATGTCCTTCACTGACTTCAGCATCATCTTGCAGCACAGATTTAAAATGCAGTCCCAGAAATATCTAAAGTCCTGAAAGTGTAAGCTCCATTTTTAAACTTGAGGGACTCAGTTAAAGGCAGTTTGATATTATAGCCCTGATTTTAAATGCAAGCCCATAAATGACAGTAGTTCTGAAAAGTAAGGTACAGTGTAACTAATAGAGTAGCAGGGGGAGGGCTGGAAGAAACAAACCCTCTGACCTCTGATGTAGAACTTCTCCGGCAGCAATCTGAAAGGGCTGCTTGTAGCCCATCAGGTCTAAGGAGCTGAGTGGATGTTTAAAAATAAGAACCTTTGAATCTGTGCCCTGGTGACTGGCTCCAAGGCAATTAAACACCTCCGGTCTGAACTAGAGAAATGTAAGCCCCATTTTTATGTTTGCTTGCATGCATGTGCAAGAAACATAGTGCCATCATCCGAGTTTTCAGAGGTGTGGCAGCCCTCTTCCAATTCAGTCAGTGTGTTTGCAGGCGCGGCCGCAGTTCTCCAATTCCTGCTGGAGCTGTCTATGACAGCTCCAAAATGCAGGGGAGTACATTTGAAAGTGGGAGCTACGCTTCAGTGAGAAGCGATCAGATATCGCCTGCTCATGCGCGCTCCCCCTACACACACACACACACACACACACACGCAGGCACACTGCACGCTTGGCCCCCCCCATGCGCACACTGTGTAGCCGATGGGGGCGCCCACCCTCGCCGGCCGTGCTGCGCCCCCAGCAGAGTTATATATGCCACGCTTGCGCCCACCCCAGCTGGCCACACATTGCATAGCTGACTGCGCCCAATCCCCCGTCGGCTCCACTGCCCCCCCACAGGGTGCCACGCTGGGAGCCCACCCCAGCGTGGCAACAGAGGCTGCTGACGGGTGCCCAACTCTCGCTGGCTCCGCCCGCCCCTGCCTCCAACCAGTTATCTCTAGCCACGCTGGGAGCCCACCCCAGCGAGGCAAACGCCGCCATCATCATCTAAAGAAAAACCTGCAAATCAAAACTGTCCTCGGCACTTCTCCCTGCCCCTCCCACAACCCGCACCACCCACTGCGCACGTGCCTCCCCACCCCTCACCCATACTTACCTCTGGACTCCAGCGTGATGATCTTGGTGGACCGGAACACGTCTGCACTCTTCAAAGCCGACCGCAACTGAGGAAATGCCGTAAGCTGTATAATGTAATGAATAGGGTTTTTCAACTTTGCTGTATATCTCAGCCATTTTTGGAATTTTGCCAAATTTTCAACTTAAGTTTTTGGGACCCTTCTCATGAATGATCTCACTGTCATGCGTTCGCCGGGCCCGAAGGGTAATTTTGCAGTCACTGCGTGAAATCACCTTTCGCGACTGAGTAATGAAATGACACTGCCACTTTTCATAAGGTGGGCTCTCAAAAAGCCTATGTTGAAAATTTGGTGGAAAAATTCCTAAAAATGACTGTTTTACGAGCGTGCATTGAGTAGTTCCTACGCACGCTCGTAAGTTCGTGAATTTTCAATATTTTCACTCCAGATTTTCAACATTGCCATTTTACCACACCTCCTTATGAGTAGTACAGCTGTCATTGTTCACATCTTGCCCAAAACGTGTTTCCGCCCATGTAGCACACAATGGCGCAATTGGTGTGTGAAATCAATGTATGGGACACATTAAGAAAATCACAGTGACACTGTTAATGAGCAGAGGTCTTAAAATGGCTATGTTGAAAATTTGGTGACAAAAGTCCATAAAATGACTGTGTTACGAGTCAGCATTGTACAGTTTCCACGCACCCTCGTAAGTTCATGACTTTGTAATATTTCCAGTCCAGATTTTCACCAGTGGCATTTTTCCACACTTCCTTATGAACAGTACAGCTGTCATTTTTCACAACATGGCCGAAATGTGTTTTCACACTTTCAGCGCAGAGATGCGTGGTCGCTGTGGGAAATCATTGTTTGGGACAGATAAAGAAAATCACAGTGACACTGTTCATGATCGGAGGTCCCAAATGCCTGTGTTGACAATCTGCTGTAAAAATCCCCAACCTAATTACATTATGGTGTGCGGCGCACAGTTTCTATGTACGCTCCTGACTTCACCAGTTTTTATGTTTGCTTGCACGCATGTGCAAGAAACATAGTGCCATCATCCGAGATTTCGGAGGTGTGTCACCCCCTCTTCCAATTCAGTCAGTGTGTTGGCAGGCGCGGCCCCTGTAAGCCAATGCATGCTGGAGCTGTCTATGACAAGCTCCAAAATGCAGTGGCATACAGTTGAAAGGGGGAGCTACACTTCAGGGAGCGCGATAAGATATCACCTGCTTGCGCGCAGCTCCCCACACACACACACACACACACACACACACACACACGCACACACACACCGCATACTCGCGTGCTCCTATGCACACTCTATAGCCGGCGGGGTGCCCAATCCCCGTCGGCTGTGCTGCGCTCCCCCAAAGCCTTCCAAATGCCACGCTGGGTGCCCACCCCAGCATAGCAACTCGATGGTATAGCCAACGGGGGTGCCCAATCCCCCATCGGCTTCACTGTCTCTCCCTCCCCATGCTATCGCTGACAGGGGTGCCCAATCCCCCGTCAGCTTCATCTCCCCCCCCGAGTACAAGGTGCCATGCTGGGAGCCCACCCCAGCGTGGCAACAAATGCCATTGCAGACGGGGGTGCCCAATCTCCTGTCGGCTCCATGCCCATCCCCAGTCATCCTTCTGCCACACTGGGAGCCCACCCCAGCGTGGCAACCGTCCAGCGTCATCTTTTTTTTTTTAAACCTGTAAAGCAAAAACGGTCCCACGCAGTCTTCCTGCCCCCCCACAACCCGCACCCAGCCACTGCGCACCCTGCCTCCCCACACCCCCCACCCTATACTTACCTCCGGACCTCGGCGCAAGACCTTCGTGGACCAGGAACACGCCTGCACTCTTCAAAGCCGATCGCAAACTGAGGAAATGCCGTAAGCTGTATAATGGGCTAGATAGGGGTTTTTCAACTTTGTTGTATATCTCAGGCATTTTTTGGAATTTTTGGACCAAATTTTCAACATGGAGTTTTTGGGACCCCTTCTCATGAATGCTGTCACTGTCATGGTGTTATTCAGGCCCGAAGGGTGATTTCACAGTCACTGCGCGAAATCACCTTTCGGGACCGATTAACGAAACGACACTGCCAGTGTTCATAAGGTGGGCTCTCAAGAAGCTTATTTTGAAAATTTGGTGGAAAAATTTGAAACCACTGTATGGGACAAATTAAGAAAACCACAGTGACACTGTTCATGAGCAGAGGTCTTAAAATGGCTATGTTGAAAATTTGGTGAAAAAATTCCTAAAAATGACTGTTTTACGAGCGTGGGTTGTGCAGTTCCTACGCACGCTCGTAAGTTTGCTAATTTTCAATATTTTCACTCCAGATTTTCAACATTGCCATTTTACTACACCTTCATATGAGTAGTACAGCTGTCATTTTTCACATCTCACCCAAAATGTGTTTCCGCCCATGTAGCACACAGTGGCACAGTCGGTGTGTGAAACCAACGTACGGGACAAATTAAGAAAACCACAGTGACACTGTTCATGAGCAGAGGTCTTAAAATGGCTATGTTGAAAATTTGGTGAAAAAATTCCTAAAAATGACTGTTTTACTAGTGTGCGTTGCGCAGTTCCTATGCATGCTCGTAAGTTCGTGAATTTTCAATATTTTCACTCCAGATTTTCAACATTGCCATTTTACCACACCTTCTTATGAGTAGTACAGCTGTCATTTTTCACATCTCACCCAAAATGTGCTTCCACCCATGTAGCACACAATGGCGCAGTCGGTGTGCGAAATCAATGTACAGGACAAATTAAGAAAATCACAGTGACACTGTTCATGGGCACAGGTCTTAAAATGGCTATGTTGAAAATCTGGTGAAAAAATTCCTTAAAATTACTGTTTTATGAGCGTGCGTTGCGCAATTCCTATGCATGCTCATAAGTTTGCGAATTTAATATTTTCACTCCAGATTTTCAACATTGCCATTTTATTACACTTCCTTATGAACAGCACAGCTGCCATTTTTCATATGCCACCCAAAATGTGTTTCGCACATGTAGCGCACAATGGTGCTGTTGGTGTAGAAGCAATGTTTGGGACAGATTAAGAAAATCACAATTACACTGTTCATGAGCAGAGGTCTTAAAATGGCTATGTTGAAAATTTGGACAAAAGTCCATAAAATGACTGTGTTACGAGTGAGCATTGTACAGTTTCCACGCACCCTCGTCAGTTCATGACTTTGTAATATTTTAAGTCCAGATTTTCACCAGTGGCATTTTTCCACACTTCCTTATTTACAGTACAGCTGTCATTTTTCACAACATGGCCGAAGTGTGTTTTCACACTTTCAGCGCAAAGATGTGTGGTCGCTGTGAGAAATCATTGTTCGGGACAGATAAAGAAAACCACAGTGACACTGTTCATGATTGGAGGCACTGAAATGCCTGAGTTGACAATCTGCTCTAAAAAAAATCCCCAACCTAATTATATTACGGGTGTGCGTTGCACAGTTCTATGTACACTCGTGACTTCACCATTTTTTTAAATATTTTTACTGCAGATTTGCAACATTGCCATTTTTTACACCTCCCCATGAACAGTTCAGCTGTCATTTTTTACATCCTGTTCGGAATGTTTTTGCACCTGTGGTGCTAAATGCCGTAGTCGCTGTGCATAAGCAGCTTTCGGCTAACAAACTGATATTCCCCCTGTTCATGAGGTGGGGTCACAAAAAAACCATGTTGAACATTTGGAGTGAAAATACCAACGAATGCCTGAGGTATTAGGGTTTCCAACCATAACGCCCAACCCTGTAGAGAATGACAGGCATCAGGGGTGTGACTTGGGATTCTTGCCTGTAATGCTCATACTATTCCACACCCTGCAGCCAGTGAGAGGCAACGAGGTATGCCTTGGACTCTTCGGCCCCAATGTTCACCCCATTCTTCTATATCGCACCCATCTCACTGTATTTTCTAATGGAATGGGGTGCGCATAAGGGCCAAAGACCCCAAGGAACACCGTGACACTTGTCAGTGTCTGCAGGGTGGGGTGTGGTGAAATGGCATGGCCGTTACGCCTGACGACTCAAAGGCACACCCCAATGCCTGTCACTCTCTGCAGGGTGGTGGTGGGGTTGGCTTCAGTTCAATACTTCATTGCCTTTTCTATTATGCAGCTCTGTAACTTCTACACTACCAATGCCAATGCCAGCAAGCAAACATTCGGCATTGACAAATGCTTGTTTTAATATTTTGACTGCAGATTTGCAACATTGCCATTTTTACACCTCCCCATGAACAGTACAGCTGTCATTTTTCACATCCTGTTCGGAATGTGTTTTTTGCACCTGTGGTGCTAAATGCCGTAGTCACTGTGCATAAGCTGCTTTCGGCTAACAAACTGATATTGCCACTGTTCATGAGGTGGGGGTCACAAAAAAACCATGTTGAAAATTTGGAGTGAAAATACCAATGAATGCCTGAGGTGTTAGGGTTTCCAACCATGACGCCCAACCCTGTAGAGAATGACAGGCATCAGGGGTGTGACTTGGGATTCTTGCCTGTAATGCTCATACCATTCCACATCCTGCAGCCAGTGAGAGGCATTGAGGTATGCCTTGGACTCTTCGGCCCCAAAGTTCACCCCATTCTCCTATACTGCACCCATCTCACTGTATTTCCTGATGGAATGGGGTGCGCATAGGAGCCAAAGACCCCCAAGGCACACCATGACACTTGTCAGTGTCTGCAGGGTAGGGTGTGGTGAAATGGTGTGGCCGTTATGCCTGACGACCCAAAGGCATACTCCCAATGCCTGTCACTCTCTGCAGGGTGGTGGTGGGATGGCTTCAGTTCGATACTTCACTGCCTTTTCTATTATGCAGCTCTGTAACTTCTACCCTACCAATGCCAATGCCAGCAAGCAAACATTCGGCATTGACAAATGCTTGTTAACCTTGTGGCTCACCATTAAAGGCAGTCCGATCTTATAGCCCTGATTTTAAATGCAATCCCAGGAATGTCTAAAATCCTGAAAATGTAAGCTCCATTTTCAACATGAAGCAGAGACAGGCGTTAATTATAGAAGCGGGTATCCTGTTAAGATAACTTAAAAAAAGGTTTAAAGTTATAAATTCATTGCAGGGGGAGGGCAGCAAATGAAATGAATTTTTTTTTTTTATTTAGTTGTTTAACCAGGTATAGCACACTACGCTGAAAGCTTTTTTACAGGAGCGACCTGGGAGCACAATTACCTGCCCTCAGACCCCTGATGTCCTTCACCAGCTCCAGCAGCTTCTTACAGCCCAAATTTTAAATGCAAGTCCATAAATAACTGAAGTTCTAAAACATAAGGTACAGTATAATTAATAGAGTGGCAGGGGGAAGGCTGGAAGAAACAAACCCTCTGACCCCCGATGTAGAACCACTCTGGTGGCAATCTGAAAGGGCTGAGGCCTATAGCAGGATTTGTGAATGCAAGGCCTTGACCAGGCCACGGACCCCTCAATTTCTGGAACCTAAACAGTTTTTCAGAAATCCTCTGTACCTGCAAGGGATCCAGTGTGCCTTGACCAGGCCACGGACCCCTCAATTTCTGGAACCTAAACAGTTTTTTAGAAATCCTCTGTACTGCAAGGGATCCAGCGTGCCTTGACCAGGCCACGGACCCCTCAATTTCTGGAACCTAAACAGTTTTTCAGAAATCCTCTGTACTGCAAGGGATCCAGCGTGCCTTGACCAGGCCACGGACCCCTCAATTTCTGGACTCTAAACAGTTTTTCAGAAATCCTCTGTACTGCAAGGTACTAGCCCTGAATTTTGGATTTGGTACCAGTGGAAGCTGATTTCCAAGTGGCCCACACTATCTCCTGCTGAACACACCTCTAACTACTGTATCTCCCTCTGTGTCCCTAGTTGAATTTATGTGCTAGGGTTTAATAATTTGTTTAATCCTTACAGTCATTTTAAGTTCTGAGTGGATATTAGAAGTGAATTTAGAGCTTTTCTTTTTTTTTTTTTTTTAACTGTCGACTTTTCCATTAGCAGATTATATCCTCTCACCACTAGAGGGCTATATCTCTATCTCTTTATCTAGTACATAAGCCATGTGGGCTCTCTCTGCCTTTCTCTTGCCTCTCCTCCTCCTCCTTGCCCTGGCCCCCCTCTTCTCTCTCCCTGGTCCTAGCCACCCCACCCCACCCCACCCCCACCACCCTCTACTCTGGTTTCCACTGCTACTCCAAGGAACTCTCCACTTCCACTCGAGACTTGTGCTTGGTGCACCGTTTGGATATTCCTGGTTACTTAACCCGATCTCTAATCTCAACAAGTGTGGCCACCTCTCTACACTGTACCACCTTGCAGTCCATATGGGACACTGCCTGGAACCTTGCAACTTCTACTCCAGGAAACAACAATCAAAACTATCTCTCAAAGAGCTGCGACTCTGCTCCTTAAAACTCCTCCTCCTCCTCCTTCTCATCTCAGGCAGCGTCCATCCCAGTCCTGGCCCTAGAAGCTCAGGCCACACACAAACTCCAGGTGCCCTTATCCTTGCAACCATTAATATCTGCAGTCTACTACCAAAGCTGGATGCACTCCAAGCCTTCATATGCCAACACAACCCTGACATCCTTGCAGTGGTGGAAACTTGGCTGACACCTTAAGTTCCTGACTCAGCAGTAACAATACACGGATATCCAAAAAAGGCGGTGGTTGCGCAATCTATATCAAAGACTCCCTGTCTTGGCACCTCGTAGCAACTCCATCACTTTCTGCCTCAGCCCAGATTCTTCCAATAAAAATCGTCCTAGGTCCCAACCATAAAGCTCTGACTATTGTCTCTGTATACATCCCACCCAGGGACCCTAAACATGGATTTAATGATGTCCTAAACTTTATCAACTCACATCCTCCTGAAGCTGAACTTATTCTACTAGGGGATTTCAACATAAACTGGTTAGCATCGAGTGCCAGTGCCTATAAAGACTCCATCTCAGCTGCTAACCTCACACAAATGGTAAACTCCCCTACTAGGATTAACTACAAGACTGGCACCAGTACCCTCTTGGATTGGGTCCTCACCACTCACCCCACAAGGATTTCTCGTCGACCATTCTCCCAGACCACTCAGTGTCCACTCCCCAGTCATGTGTGCATGGTCTAATAAATTCCTTAAGCCCCCTCCCAAAATTATCGCTAGCAGAGTCCTTCCTCATGGAAAATGTCCACATCTCAAACAACACCTGCTTCTACAAGACTGGCTACCCATTTATGAAGCAACAGATGTTAACTTGGCTCTTGATCACCTCATCTCAATTTTCAACAAAGCCTGCGACCTCTTTGCCCCTGCTAAAAGGCGCAAAACAAAATCTCTCTCTAACCCATGGGTCACTGCGGCTCTTGTCTCACAGCTGAAACTAAGGGATCACCTCTGGGCAGTTGCCAGGGCCACTGGCAAACAACTGAAAATCCAAAATTACAAACAAGCATGAAATGCCTGCACAAAAGCCATACGGCTAATGAAATCCACCTATTACATAGACGCTCTCACCAATACATGGGGAAATGGTCGTACTTTCTGGGACAATATCAAGGATGTCACAGGGAAGCAGCCAGAAACCTGTCCAGCCATGTTAATGGTTGATGGATCCTCAACCCTTGACCCCAAGGTGATCGCAAACATCTTTAACACGGCTTTTTCAGACCTTAGTGCTGTTCTACCCCATGACTTTTTCGAAAACAGGGCCTACACCCCCAAATACCTCAGCCCCTCAGTCTAACCATCCCCTTTTCTACTTCAGGAAGGTAAGGCTGAATGAAGCTCGCTGCTATATTACTGCAGCTATCTCTAAATCTAGATCTAGTAGCGACACCCTGGACCTTAAGCTTCTGTTGCTCACCCTTGATGAGGTAATTCATCCATTAACAAAAATCCTAAACCTCTCTCTCAGCTGTGGAAAATTCCCGGACCTATGACAGGACCCGGACAGCCACCATGACACCCGTCCATAAAAGTGGGGACAAGATGATTCACTTAAATTATCGCCCTATCTCCATACTGCCCCCACTCTCTCTAAGGCACTTGAGCGCATCGTGGCTGATCAACTTACCGACCACTTGGATAAATGCAATATACCTTGTCCACAACAACACGGCTTCAGGAAAGGTCACAGCACAACCACAACCCTTCTTGAGTTCACTGGAGCTTTGCACAATTCCCTTGACAACGGCCTTCTCACAGGGGCCGTTTTCGTCGACCTCTCCAAGGCCTTCGATACAGTACACCATGGACTATTAATACACCAACTACTGAATGCCAGGCTTTCACCTGACTCTTCTCTGGTTTAAAAGCTACTTAGAAAACCGGTCACAGAGAGTAAAATTATGGTCGCTTTCTAACACCCTGCCTGTTTGCTCGGTGTCCCATAGGATCCATACTGGGACCCCTCCTTTAGCCTTTTTCTTAAACTCCCTCCCTTACCACTGCTCTGAGCAGATCATACTATATGCCGATGATGCTGTTGTGTTCTCCACTCACAAAATCCTGCAACTCTTCAACACAACCTTCAACTTGGTTTCAGTTCTGTAGAGACATGGTTTCTTAATCATAAACTGGTCCTCAATGACAAGAAAACCAAATCTATGCTCTTCTGCAGCTCTCATAACCCACACAAGCTACACCACTTGGCTATCTCCACTACCCAGGGAACACTCTAGATCAGGTGGGGTCCTTCAAATACTTAGGGATACAGCTTCACCCTAATCTCTCCCTATGGACTTCATGTAGATAATGTAGCTAGAGCTGCTAACACGGCTTGGTCTCCTCTACAAACACAGACCACACCTCATGCCAGAAGCTTTAAGGTTGCAGTCCTGAGCTCTGTGATCTCTGTAATAGACTATGGTCTCATCATATGGCTCGCCACAACCACAACCCTTAGATGCCTCTCAACTACCTTAAATAAAGCATGTCGGCTCATCACTGGTGCTCACCGTCTCACCCACACATGTGACCTGTACACTCAGACTGGCTGGCTCCAACTATCAAACCGCATAAAGTTTCTCACCTGCTCCATGGCGAAAAAATCTACCTTGGCCTTGCACCTTCTGGGGTCTCAACTCTGTTACAACACCTAATTAACAAATGGTGCCTTAGGGAGATCCACGCACAGCTACTGAAAGTCCCCACTGTCACACTTCACAGGGACAATGCTCTTTTGCTTATTGAGCGCCACTCTGGTTCAATGGCCTCAGCCCAACCATCTCCTCTGCCCCAACTATTGGTATGTTTAAAACTAGGCTCCGGGACTATCTCACTACCAACAGCTCCTGTGACAGCCCAACTTAACCTTGTTTCTCCACTTCCCTTTCTGCTCTAGTTGTCCCCTCCCCCCTCCCCTCTCACTGGATTCTACCCTTACATCTTGGTATACCCAATGCTGCACTTTTCACCCTCTCGCCACCCTTCCTACATTCCTTCCCCCCCAACCTCTCCCTATGACTCTGGCACTTCTTATCTGTTGTCTATTTTCTCTGACAAATGCCGCTGGCTGCCTTGTTACAATGCTACCCTTGAACTGTATTAATCTGTACTCTGTTTGCAATGTCCACATTGTTGTAATGCCTGTCTTGATGTTCCCCATAATTTGTATTTCTCTGACGTGGAACCTTTGTAAAAGAGCCATGGCTCAAAGGTATTTGTCATCCTAGACTTGATAAATAAATAAAAAAGCATGTACCCTAACTCTTGCTCAGGCCTATAGCATTCTTTGTGAATACACAGGGCCTGTCGCGCATGCTCGGGCCTATGGCAGGGTTTGTGAATGCACTGGGCCCTCACACTTCATTGTGCATATAGCAGGATATGAGAATGCCCAGGGCCATGACACTTGCTCAGGCCTATAGCAATATCTGTGATGCATGCATCCCTCACACTTGCTAGGGTCTATTGAATTATTTGTGAATGCAAGAGACCCCTCACACTTGCAAAGGCCTATTGGGATATTTGAGAATGCACAGGGCCCTCACACTTGCTTGGTCTTATAGCAGGATTTGTGAATGCATGTGAACCCTCACACAAGTTTGGGCCTGTAGCTGGATTTGTCAATGTAGAGGGACCCTCACACTTGTTTGGGCCTAGACCAGGATTTGTGAATGCATGACACTACTCACACTAGCTCAGGCTTTTAGCAGGACTTCTGAATGCACAGGGCATTTCACACCTGCTCAGGTCTGTCAGATGATTTGTGAATGCATGGAGCCATCACACTTGCTCAGGCCTATAGTAAGATATGTGAATACACCAGGCCTCTCATACTTGCACAGCCATATAGCAGGATTTGTGAATGCACTGGGCTTCTCACACTTGTTCACACCTATAGCAGGATTTGTGAATGCACTGGGCCTCTCACACTTGCTTTCTGAATACACAGGGACTATTACACTTGCTTGTGCCTCAACCAGGATTTGAGAATGCACAGGGCCATCACACTTGCTCAGTCATATAGTAGAATTTGTGATTGAATGGGGCCCCTCACACTTGCTCATGCCTATAGCAGGATTTGTGAATGCATGGGCTCCTCACGTATGTTTGGGCCTATAGCAGGATTTGTGAATGCATGCCTCCCCCCATCTTGCTCGGTCCTACATCAGGATTTTTGAATGCACTTAACCTCTCAGTCTTGCTTGAGTCAATAACAGGATTTGTGAATACATGGCACCTCTCACATGTGCTTGAGCATGCAGCAAGATTCGTGACTTCACAGGGCCATTAATTAACACTTGTTTGGGCCTATAGCAGGTTTTGTGAATGCATGGGAACCTTACACTTGCTAGGGTGTATAGTAGTATTTGTGAATTCATGGCAGTCCTTCGCACTTGCTTGGGTCTGTACCAGGATTTGTGAATGCAAAGGGCCCCTCACACTTGCTCGGGTTTATCACAAGATTTGTGGGTGCACAGGGTCCCTCACACTTGCTTGAGCCTATAGCTTGACTTGTGAATGGGCAGAGCCCCTCACAATTGTTCTGGCTTATAACAGGATTTGTGCCCTTCACACTTGCTTGGGCCGTTAGCTGGATTTGTGAGTGCACAGGGCTCCTCACACTTGCTCGAGTCTGTATCAGGATTTGTGAATGCACCCTACACTTTCTCAGATGTGTATCAGGATTTCTGAAAGCATGGGATCCCTCACACTTGTTTTGGCCTGTAGCAGGATTTGTGAATGAATGAGGTTCCCCTGCCTTGCTCAGTCCTATATCAGGATTTGTAAATGCATGGCACCCCTCAGACCTGCTCAGTCCTAAAGCAGGATTTCTGAATCCAAGCACCCCCCAAACACACTTGCTTGTGCCTATAGCAAGATTTGTGAATACACAGAGCTCCTCACACTTGCTTGCTCCTATAGCATGATTCGTAAATGCATGGGGACCCTCATACTTGTGCAGGCCTATAGTAGGATTTTA
Organism: Neoceratodus forsteri; assembly: GCA_016271365.2. NCBI lineage: Eukaryota > Metazoa > Chordata > Ceratodontiformes > Ceratodontidae > Neoceratodus > Neoceratodus forsteri. The sequence goes on along the minus strand of JADMNL010000022.1, from coordinate 195,481,790 downwards.
GAATGCACAGGGCCTCAGACTTGCTCTGGCCTTCAGCAGGATTTATGAATGCATTGCACCCTCACATTGTCTGGATCCTATAGCTGGATTTTGAATGCACAGGGCCATGCACACTTGCATGGGATTATAGCAGGATCTGTGAATGCACCGGGCCCCTCAGACTTGCTCAGTCCTATAGTTGGAGTTGTGTATGCATAGCACCACTTGCACTAGCTTGGGCCTATAGCCAGATTTATGAATGCACTTGCTATTACCTATAGCAGGATTTGTGAAAGCATGGGGCCTTGCACACCAGCTTCAGTCTACAGCAGGATTTGTGAATACACAAGGTTCATCACTCCTGTATCAGTCTATAGAAGAATTTGTAAATACACAGGGTCCCGCACACTTGCTAGGGCATGTAGCAAGATTTGTGAATGCATGGGGCCTTTCACACTTTCTTGGGCCTATAGTAGGATGTGTGACTACACAGGGCCCCTTACACTTGTTTGGGCATATTGGAGGATTTTTGAATGCATGGGACTCCTCGCACTTGCTCAAGACAATATCAGCATTTGTGACCTCCTTGCAAATGAGCATCATCAATGGTGTTTTCCTGAAAACAAACTTGAACTTGAATGCACAGGTCCCCTCCAACTTGTTTGTGCCTATTGCAGGATTTGAGAATACATAGGCCCCCTCACACTTGCTTGGGCCTATAGTAGGATTTTTGAAGTCACAGGGCCCCTTTTACTTCCTTGGGCCCACAGCAGGGATTTGTGATCTCACAAGGCCCCTCATAGTTGCCTGGTCCAACCGCAGGATTTGTGAATACATAGGCCCCCTCACACCTGCTTGGGCCTATAGTAGGATTTTTGAAGTCACAGGGCCCCTTTTACTTCCTTGGGCCCACAGCAGGGATTTGTGATCTCACAAGACCCCTCATAGTTGCCTGGTCCAACCGCAGGATTTGTGAATACATCGTTAGATTTTAAACACAGTAAAATTGTTTGGTCCTGCACAGTTTCAAAATGAACTGAGCTACAGACAATCAAACTTCTCAAAGATAAAGTTTTATTCACTATTCTAAAAGCACATAGAAATTGGAAAGAAGTCTGACAACAGGATTTAAGGTGCTGGCCAACTCACTCTTCCTATGGAGACCTGTTATATAGGCAAGTTTCTAATCATCAGTTTTCTTTTTAGTTCTCTGAGGGGCTGACACAGCTCCTTGTCTGAAATACCTTAAATTACATCATATCCTGAATAGACACTAGGTCTTATGCCAATCAAATAATGAGATTAAGGTTATTACCAATTTTGATATGTGCTTTTAAAGTTTTAAAAGTTAATGACCACAGATAAATGTATGATTGGTTGCTGATGCCTATACGTCATTGGTAAGGGGAAGAGGGTAGCTGGTAGCAACATAATCATAGAATTAAACAATCATAATTCACTTGACTCTTGATGGTGGCAATGTTCCATCAACCTCACAAGTCATCTTTTTAGTACACACAGAAGGTTTGTGAAGTTAGTTATTTTTTAGTTCATATTTGTTATTCAGTTAGACAGGTTTAAAAGAAACATTGGAATGAGTATTGCAGTGCATTTTTTGCAATATAATTATCAAATAAGCATGAATATCCATTTGAAATAATACAAGTTTGTCTATCCAAGTATTCAAGTTTGTAGCATAAAACTGTTTTTCTTCTTGCGATTAAAAGAACTCTTGAATTGCAGATGTTGGGTGTAGCCTAACCACAGAGCTTCTGTCAGTTTAGCTGAGATTTAACATGTGACCAAGCTAGATCCAAGTTTCTAGTCACAGTTGTAAGCTTAACAACTTTGTCCTACAAGCAGTGTGATACAAAATGTTGCATACAGCCAAAGCTTACAGAGTATAGGATCAATTGTTGTTTCTAATATGCACTTTTTTTATACAATTTCTTCGCCTCTATGTACCAAGAAAGGCATATAAAATACATATTTATTTCTATTTGTGCAAAAAGGCTCTTTGGAAAGTCCCTGTATCACAGATGCAGAAAAGTCCCTCACCACAAATTCCTGTTTTTTTGCTATGTCAACATCTTGGCTTCATCACTCAAGATGTCTAAACCACCTTTTTATAGATTTTGTTTTCTAAATGACTCCATAGGCTTGTAACGGACAGGCTGTTGTTTACATTTATACTGAAACTGCATTTATTAAAGTAGTATCAATGCAGTTTCATAGCATTTGAAAATTATTAACATTGCCTCTCCTGATTCAAAAATCCTGCTGTAAGAATCCTAGAATGACTGCCTTGATTATGTCAATGAAAGGAGAGATGCCAATCATGCAGAAGCTCTGCTAACCATATTCAAATGTGAATAACTTCATAGCATGGTCCTGTGAGCATGAAGGTTGTTCAGTAAAAAATATCTACAAAATCAGTGGTGTTTTATTTACAAATACATTTTAGTGTTTTTTTAAATTAGCAAAAAAGAAGCAGTAGAAAATTCAATGTGTTTATTCACTTTTTCAACAAACAAATGCAAATAAGTTTAAAACAAAAACATGATAGCAAGGAATTGTGAGCATAACATTTCTTCAGCACAAAAAACATTTACAAAATGAGTGGTGTTTCATTTATATACCTTTCATTTTTTTTTTATAATTGTCAAAATACTGCTGAAAGTAATTTTTTTTCACTTTTGCGATAAACAAATGCAAATACCGTTAGCCTTAAAACAAAAAAATGATAGCCTGGTATTTTGAGCACAAAAGTTGTTCAGCACAAAATGATCTACCACATGAGTGGTGCTTCACTTATAGATACCTTTTACACATTTTATAAGCAGCAAAAAATGGCAGAAATTGTTTTTTTCCCCTTTTTGGAGTAATGGCATAAATGGAATATGCTACCTCCCTACTGGAAATAATGTTGCTAGTTTTTGTTCTCGTGCTGATGACCTGATGACATCACTTGTGGCTTTGCCACTTGTGATGTCATCGGGTCATTTGGCACGCAAACAAAAAAATATCAATAATGTTTCCAGTAGGGGATAGCATATCCCTTATACAGTACACTGTTTGCAAAAAAACTCAGTAATGCATCAGCTTGTGTTGCTATGAAAGCAGTAGAAGTATGGCAATGCAATGTTAGGGTTTTCAACCTTAACTCTCCTTTACCCCCAAGAAGCCAAAGGTGGCAAGGCAACACAAGCAACCACAGACATCCATCTTCAGGTAAGACAAACAACATACAGTTCTTTCCAAATGACACAAGAGACATCCATCATCATGGTCCAGCACATCTGCAGCCATAGATACACATGCACATGTGCATACCATCTGGGAAGTGTGGTAAAAAATTCCCATAGGATCACATTGTAAATTGTGAGTAAGGACTAACACTTAACATGGTGTACAGCAATGCTAAATTACCATACACCAAAGGTGGGTTCTGAGGCATGAGGCACAGCTGAGTGCCTTCGGCCACCTGGGAAGTGTGATATAAACTTCCCAAAGGATCATATTGTAAATTGTAAGTAAGCAATAACACATGGCAGGGTGTCTGGCAGTGCTGATTTGTGGCATACACCAGGTGGGTTGTAAGCCATGAGATGCAGGTAGGTGCCTTCAGACACCTGGAAAGTGTGGTATATAATTTGGATAAGATTATAAATTTTAAGTGATTAATACCACACAACAGGGTGTGCAGCAAAGCTGGATTGCTGCATGCCACAGGAGGGCTGTGACACATGAGGCACAGCCGAGTACCTTCAACCACCTGGGAAGTGCAATCAAAATTTCCCATATGATCACACTGTACATTGTAAGTAAGCAAGACAAGGGGTGCTGTAATGTTAAATCACTGCACACCCCAAGTAGTTTGTGAGACTGGTTAAGAGGTACAAGGAGCAGGTGAGTGTCAAAAAGCACATGGGAAGTGCTGATCATGTGCTGAAGGCACCTATGCTGCCATGGAAGCACATGCTAGTGTAACCCCCTTGTTACCCGGGGTTCCTAGAATCCCAGTAAGACCTAGTGATAGGCAGGGAAGGCAGCTTGTGAAACTCCAGTTAAATGGGTTTCACATTGTCTCACTCTGTTCTCAGTCTCAGCTGAGACTGAGAGATGACATCACCAATAGAACTATCTCAGCTGCATAAGCCACATTGGAATCTGCAGTAAAGGGAGTTAGTTAGAACATTGGGAGTTATTGAGTTCAGTCTTCAGTCAGTCTTCAGTGAGCGAGTGTGAAGTTGGGAGCTTGCTGGTAAAGCAGCTCAGTGAAGGCTCTAGGAGCCTCAGCCCTGACAGAGGGCTATTTTTAAGTGTAGGGGTGTGTCTCCACCTTAAAGAGAGACACAAATGATAACTGAAGTGGTGGAGACCGCTGTTTTTGGGTCTCAGTGCCCCCTTCCTCGGGGGGGCAGAAAGGTTTCCCTGCAGATTCCTGGGCAACCCCCTGATTCTGCTTGTGAAGGAAAAGCTGCCTATGTGTTCCAGTGTTTATTTGGGAGAACAAGAAGATTTGTGAGTCACCTGTGGAGCACCTGCAATGTGAGGGTGAGTGTCTGCTCTTGCTAAAAGGGCCTATGTTTTTCACCCTGGGACTTGTGTGACAATGTGGGGATTGAACTACTAAATATTGGGAAGCCTAGAGTAATGGGCTAAGCAGAGTAACAGTAGGTTCAAGTCCAGAGCTTGTTGGGATGCAAATGTTATTTAGAGGAGATGTGACAGATGTCTACCCATAATCTACATTTGAAAGTTCAGTAAAGGAATTGTTCAGTTTCCAGAGAAATGGCCGGGTATGGGCTGTGGGAGCTGGAGGTGGGTGGCTCCCCATCTTTAGTGGCCAGGTCCACCTCTATGGATTTCTTCTGTGGATTTCTACTTTGCCTCAGGCACTTGGCCAGTGATGAGGGAAGTACCCAGATGTGGGATTGTAAGGAAAATTCTTTCTAGGAGTCAAAGGCTCTAGTGTGGTTTGGGGAGCCACAACAGGATAATTGGTTCATTCCTCAAATGGACTGTGGATCGAGTGGCCGGCAGTGGAGCCAGGCCACCTGGGGAAAACCCAAGTAGTGTACAAGTCGGGCTGTGTACCCAAAGCTGCGTGCAAGTCCAGGCTGTGTGCCTGGTGGGTTTAGAGCCTGAGGGCTGGAAATGGTGATAAAGTGTTCTGTTGTCTCTAATCTGCATTACCAGGAAATGTAGCCCCATGGGGGTCCATCTATGCTTTGTTTGTTCAGCTTGGAAGTGAATAAAAGCCACACTGAAGAATCCCGTCCCTGGTTCTGGACATTACAGTTATTGCTTCCTGTGTTTGGATTTACTTGGGTGCCCCTGTACAGAGTAGCCAAACCTAGGTCCCCTGTGTCGAGTAACCTCATCCTCCCTGAACCCAGTCCCCACCAGGTACTGCTGTCAGCTTCAACAGCGTGCCACCTGTAATTTTGGCAAAAAGGCAGGGGTGAGGGGTTACAAAAATGGAGGCACCGCTTTGGAATTTGTTCTGGGAAGGAAGGTGCTTGGGCAAGGGGGCTAGCGTTTTGGCTATCTAGCAGTGGGTAGCCCAAAAAGCTGAAGCAATTTCCCTAGTGTGTTGCTGTGTGCTGTGGATCTTGTGCTGCTGTTTAAAAATCCAACTGTTTACCAAGGAGCAGTAAAGCTAAAGAGTGTGCCCTTGTCCTGCATCAAGTTGTTTACAGCGTTTTGCCTGCTTTTAAAATGAACTGTGGTAAAGAAAAGTGTGGAAGACTAGGGGTAGCAACAGGAAAATTGTGCCCTGGATGTTTGAAATGCTTTTAAAATTAACTGTGGTAAAGAAAAGTGTGGAAGACTAGGGGTAGCAACAGGAAAATTGTGCCCTGGGCATTGGAAATGCTTGTTGAAAGAAATTAGAGACTTGCAGGTGTAATGGCTATGTTAAATGGCTGAAATGGGCTACCGCCGTGGAGTCAGTTGGTAAAGAAAAATAGTTGCATTCTGCAGTTTAAATTTGCCTGCTTGATGATCGCCATGAGGAGAAGAGCCCTCGCGAGGAAGAAGAGGCTCATTTGCATGGCGTCGTGTGATTGGTCAGGCTGTGATCAGTCCCGGCCCTCAGCCAGCTCTACAGTGACTGTCCCAGCATTCGTGAGGGAGTGTGAGTGGAGTGTGTATACTGGCTAGTGGAGGAGCGTCGGGGAGTGTTAAAATCGCTGTAAACATTTTAAAAATAGTCTTTCTAGTTTAAAATTGGGCTCAACCCTCTAATCGATCGTCGGAATTGCAAGTTTGGTGGTCAAAAAGATGATCGGTAGGACTGCCTGCCCATTTCTGTTCTGAGGCCTCCAAGAACTGGCTGCAGGCCATTTTTTCCCATCGCAGCAAACTGCTACTGATAACAGTAAGTAAGAACCTTAAAACTGCTCAAACAGTGATTTTCTTCCCTATGCCATATAAACATATGTGCAGCAGTGTAGTCATTTTGCAAGTAACGACTGTGTCAAGTCCTGCCAGCAAGTGCAAGTCTGTTAAACCATTGACTGTGTGCATAATAATGAGTTCAGCCTCAGTTTAAAGTTTGAAGCCAGAGAGAGACTGTGGGTTGTAGCCAATGTGTAGCACTAGTAATACAGGCAATCCTGTGCAAAAAAACTGAAGCTTTAAGGGACTGTAGTAAAAAGAAATGTTTCCAGCATGTAAAAAGTCCGTGGAAAATCCTGTAAATGTGTCTAAAGCAAGAACAGAGCAAGTTGTGCAGGTGAGCAAAAGTTATCAGCGGTTTGTGTAAATCGGGTGCGCAGTGGCTTGACCCAGATTCTGAATGTTGATGCACAGGAGTGATGCCGCCGCCATTACAGGGTGGGGTAATAAAGTAAACACAGCAGCAGAGGAGCCATTTTACAACTAAAGAGTGTGTTCAGTAAAGTTGGGACTTTCAGTTACAGTGAACTTTTGTTTGTTTTTCTGCAGTTATGCCTCAGGACCAGCTCGTTACCCAGATCATGCCCGGGTTGCAGTAACAGCAGCAGTAAATAGACTGAGGGATATTGAAAAGTGGTGCTATGGAGGACAGCTGCCTCCTAATGTGGTGATTCCTGGTTTTCCAGTGCATGTATGTCAAATATGCTTGAGAACTGGAAGGGACATCTTCATGATTCCTCACTGTGCTGGATGCCTAGAAAACTATGGCTTGTATAAAGCACCTCCAATCTGTTTGGCTTCCACATGGACAAAGGTTCAGGAATCTGCAGTTGGCAGCACACAGCACCAGGTGGAGCCTGTGGAGGAAGGCCCCTCGGGGGAGTGTGGCACAAAGCTAGAAGGTTCAGAGTTAGAGCCAGAACCAGAAGTTGAAGTTTTGGATGCTGTATCCCAAAAAGAAAGTTCGGATAAAGCATCAACAGACCCCTGGGGGGGGGGCCTAGCCCAAGTCTCTTAGATGAAGATGAGATGCAGGAGGCCTTTAAGTGGGAGGTGTTGACCTCTGCACCTAGTGGTAAGTGGATAGTCTCAGGAGTGAGAACGACTGCTCACTCCTGGGCTCAGATCCTCAGTGAAGAGGAAGATGAGGGGGAACCTATGTGGCCTTGTGAAAAAGGAACGGGTACACAGCCTCAAGTTCTTGCCTCAGAGGAATGTATGGAAGAAAGTGGTGATGCCACTGCCCTGGCTTTGCAAGAGGAAGAAGTCAGGGATCCGTTTCTAATTTCTTTAAGGATGCATAGCTGGCAGAACCAGGACTGGCCACCCCCAAGCCAGGCCAGCGGTCTCAGATTGACCAAAGCAAGTAAAGAGGAGAGACTGGTTTATAGGAAGGCAAATGAGATCTATGGTATGACCTTTCCTACCTTTCCTCGGAAAGTCTGGGAGGAGATTGAGAACAGCAGGAAATCCTGCATCTGGGACGAAGCCATGAAAAGTGTGCATCTTGGGGCTAACAAGCATGTGAAAAACAGACTGCTTCACTAGAAGTATACCCAGTAGAAGAGAGGCAGGACACTGTTTATAGACAGAGTGAGAATAGTGGACGGAGAGGGACGTGAAATCTCCCACTGTGTGAATTATGTGCGCCCAGATGGGGCAATAATTCAAGCTCCTGATCCCCGGTACTAATGGCCTCAGTGCAAGGACCTCCCAGCAAATGTGCCCGTGCCTACAAAATGGAAAGCCAAGCATTGGTAGTCAATACTGCCACACCAGACTGTGAAGTGCCTTATTGATCCACCAATATGGACATCCAGGACTCAGGTGCCCCACATTCATCAGTCTACAGTGTACTGGCCTTTCCAGAAACCATCGACTGGCCCACCAGATGACTTCAGATTCAGAGAGGACACCAGCCCAGCTGTATCCTGTTCATCGCCTGGTAATCAGATGATGTCAGACCAGCTATTTTCTTTTTGTTCCTGTTCTAAGGTTCCATCTCCAGAGATGAAATCAGCCCAGCTGTTCCCAGATGTGCCCTCCTGTGGTTTCCAGAAGATGTCCACCCAGCTGTATTGGAAGAAATGCTGCCAGGGAGAGTCTTCATCAGAGGAGCAGGTCGGTCTCAAAATTTCCATTCTACAAGTGGCTGGTAAGTCCGAACTTTTCTATCTTTATGACATTGCAGTACACACCCTACACTAGCAGACTTCAAAAATGTGTGAACTGTCCACAAAGACTCTCCCCTTTGGGACTTTGGCCTGTTAGAACTGTGCTTCACTGGGCTCCGGCCCAGGACAGACTCTTTATTGGACTAGCCTTCGGGCATTGTGGTCACTAGTTGGGACTTTTAGGGCACTCCATCCCCCCAAAATGTGTATTGTAAATAATGTTGTTGTTTTCTAATGTAAATACTACTTTTCTACCTTTTTCTAAAAAAATCTTTTTTGGATTCTTTAGTGTTTTGATGGTAGGGGTCTAGGTAGACTGTGTATGCAGATTAGGGGTGTGTGTTGTCTTTTTTTTTCTTACAGGTGTTCCTGGGAAGACAGAAGAGAAGACAAGAAGAGGAGGAGGGGCTCATTGGAGTTTTTCATTAGTACTTTAGTGTGTGGAAATTTAAAGTACTGTGGTGTTATTGTTGTTGTTACTCTATTAACCCTTTCCTTCCACAGGTGTGGTTGTGGGGGTAGGGAGGAGGCAGTAAAATGGTAAAATACGGTATTTTAATGGTGTGTGGTTACAGGTTGCCCAAGGTTAGGGAGGTCCCTGGGTTGTTTTTGTTTTGGAGGTATTAGGTTAGAAGCAGATAGGTTTTCCCTAGAGGGTTAGGGGGGATAGACAGGCTGTGGTCCTGAATGGCCATTGGGACTGCAGTGCTGATCTATCAGGTCTATGCTATGGATAGTTCTATCAGAGCCACTAGGCATCCATAGTAAGTGGATAGAGTAGAGGCTGAGATGTCAGCTAAAGGCCTCTAGGCCCTTAGTGTTGCCTGCCTGTGCTTGCGCATGGTAGGAGGGGGCCTGATCACCCCCCTCCGCAGGTAGCACATAGGGTGGGATGGCCTAAGGCCAGGTAAATAATGACTGCAGACAGTCATTTTCCTGGTCAAGGGTGAGTGTAACCCCCTTGTTACCCGGGGTTACTAGAATCCCAGTATGACCTAGTGGTAGGCAGGGAAGGCAGCTTGTGAAACTCCAGTTAAATGGGTTTCACACTGTCTCACTCTGTTCTCAGTCTCAGCTGAGACTGAGGGATGACATCACCAATAGAACTATCGCAGCTGCATGAGCCACATTGGAATCTGCAGTAAAGGGAGTTAGTTAGAATGTTGGAAGTTATTGAGTTCAGTCTTCAGTCAGTCTTCAGTGAGTGAGTGTGAAGTTGGGAGCTTGCTGGTAAAGCAGCTCAGTGAAGGCTCTAGGAGCCTCAGTCCTGGCAGAGGGCTACTTTTAAGTGTAAGGGTGTGTGTCTCCACCTTAAAGAGAGACACAAAAGATAGCTGAAGTGGTGGAGACCACTGTTTTCGGGTCTCAGTGCCCCCTCCCTTGGGGGGGCAGGAAAGGTTTCCCTGCAGATTCCTGGGGCAACCCCCTGATTCTGCTTGTGAAGAAAAAGCTGCCTATGTGTTCCAGTGTTAATTTGGGAGAAGAAGAAGATTTCTGAGATTTGTGAGTCGCCTGTGGAGCACCTGCAACGTGAGGGTGAGTGTCTGCTCTTGCTAAAAGGGCCTATGTTTTTCACCCTGGGACTTGTGTGACAATGTGGGGATTGAACTACTAAATATTGGGAAGCCTAGAGTAATGGGCTAAGCAAAGGAAAAGTAGGTTCAAGTCCAGAGCTTGTTGGGATGCAAATGTTATGTAGAGGAGATGTGACAGATGTCTACCCATAATCTACATTTGAAAGTTCAGCAAAGGAATTGTTCAGTTTCCAGAGAAATGGCCAGGTATGGGCTGTGGGAGCTGGAGGTGGGTGGCCCCCCATCTTTAGTGACCAGGTCCACCTCTAAGGATTTCTTCTTTGGATTTCTACTTTGCCTCAGGCACTTGGCCAGTGATGAGGGAAATACCCAGATGTGGGATTGTAAGGAAAATTCTGTCTAGGAGTCGAAGGCTTTAGTGTGGTTTGGGGAGCCACAACAGGATAATTGGTTCATTCCTCAAATGGACCGCTGATCAAGTGGCTGGCAGGGGAGCCGGGCCACCTGGGGAAAACCCAAGTAGTGTACAAGTCGGACTGTGTACCCAAAGCTGCGTGCAAGTCCGGGCTGTGTGCCCGTGGGTTTAGAGCCTGAGGGCTGGAAATGGTGATAAAGTGTTCTGTTGTCTCTAATCTGCATTACCAGGAAATGTAGCCCCATGGGGATCCGTCTATGCTTTGTTTGTTCAGCTTGGAAGTGAATAAAAGCCACACTGAAGAATCCCATTCCTGGTTCTGGACATTACAGTTACTGCTTCCTGTGTTTGGATTTACTTGGGTGCCCCTGTGCAGAGTAGCCAAACCTAGGCCCCCTGTGCCGAGTAACCTCATCCTCCCCAAACCCAGTCCCCACCAGGTACTGCTGTCAGCTTCAACAGCATGCCACCTGTCATTTTGGCAAAAAGGCAGGGGTGAGGGGTTACACTAAGAACTTGGGAGAGTCAGCAGGTGGCTGCTCTGAGAAGCATCAGGCTCCTGGCTTCTTTGCCTGGAAACAGAGGTTACATTCCACCTTAAATGGCACACATCTGAAAGGACACAAAATGAAACCAAAAAAAAGGGAAAAGGCAGCACAGCAAGATGTCACTTTGGGTAGTATGGCTAAGGTAGTTTTCATGTGCACTGGCTAAATACAAGCAAGGAAAGGAAGTGTCGGTTGGTGGCTGTGTGAGAAATGCAGCATGCCCTAGATCACATTGCTTGAAAACGTAAAGTGAGAAAACAGGAACCTGAGGCTCACACTGTCATGGTGAGGCAACATTAACAGAGCAGGGGAAAGTAGAAATGGGAAACATTATGTGTATAACAGTTTTGCATCCCTCGTTCAGAAGGCAGGAAGTGGGAACTATTTGAAAAGCAAGTTACAGTATAGTTATTGGAGGAGGGCATGAGAACAAAAAATGTTAACAGTATTTACAGTAGTGAGGTAACATTCTTTTATTTATTGCTGACCGGGTAAGTGCACTAGACAAATCCTGCCTATTTTGAGGCACGACCCGGGGGAGGGGGATACAGATGAATGCCAACTGACCTTGAACCAAAGTAAGCTGTTGGTGGTATTTTTAGTGAATGAGGGAAATTTGGCAAGGACATCTGGGCAATTCCCCTACTCTTTTCGATAAGTGCCATGGGATCTTTAACATCCACCTGAATTACCACCAATCCAGGCAGATGGGACCTCGGTTTAACGTCTCATCTGAAAAACAGCACCACAGAAGTGCAGCACCCCTCTCATGCTGCACTACAGTGTCAGTACTGGGATATTAACCCATGTGCCAGATGTGGGAACTGAACCCACAGCCCTCTGATCATCCGGCCTCAGAGGCAAGTGTGCTACCTACTGAGCCACTGACACTGATTTATTTATGTCTATTTATGTCATACCTCATACATGTACTGATTCTATTTATGTCATACCTCCAAAAAAAGGGAAAACAAATTAAATTTCCTGCCATTTATTTGCCAATTATAAAACATCTAAAAGGTATCTATAAATGAAACACCGCTCATTTGGTAGCTATTTTTGTGCTGTAAAACTTTTGTGCTCAAAGAACCATGTATACTCTTCTCCAGACAGCGATTTACCCAGAGTGATTTTTATGTGATTGCATGCACAACTGTATTTAGGAAAAAAAATCACTGTTCCCCAGACAGTGATTTAACCCGAGTGATTGTTGTGTTACTGCATGCACAACTGTATTTAAGAAAACAAATCACTGTTCTCCAGACAGCAATTTAACCCGAGCGATTGTTGTGTAATATCTAGGTTGTCTTGCAAGTTTCATATATGATTTACACCACCTTCTTTGGTGCGTGTGGCAACAGTAATTGACTGAAAGGATGCGTTTCCTCTCTGGGGACACAACTTCATGTTTCTGGCAAAGTGCTGGTGGTGGTGGTGGGGTGGCAGGCACAAAAATGCTTAGTACGATAAACATGTTTAGATTCTTTTACAAGCTTCACATATGCTTTGCACCACCTTCTCTGGTGTGTGTGGCAACAGTATTTCAGTGAACGGAAGCAATTAATCTCTGGGAACACAACTTTGCATTTCTGGCAAATGCAGTAAACATGTTAAGTGCTTAAAACAGATTTATGCTTAACTTCTCAGTAGAATAGCTCATGTTTGTGTTACAGTTTGCCCTTCTTTTGGTGGTTGTTGTTGCACACAACACAATTACCACTTACGCACCATCACATACCATGGGCAAACAATTTATGTACTGTGGCAAATACTTGACATTTGTGGATAGAAGGAGAGAGTACACGTGATGAACCAGTGACAAAAATGAAAGGAAGGAATGTGGTTCATCATGTGTAAAAAAGGATTAAAGAAATAACAAAACTGGACAAGCAAAGGACATCCACATGAATAAAACAATACTGAATAGAGGAGAGAGAAAAAAGACCTTAAAACAACAAAGCTTTTTTTTTTTACTTTTTATATTTTGGGGTGTTTTTATTTTTAATGGAGGGGACTAGAGAGTGGAGAAATTAAGAACACAGATGACAGAATAACTATGTATAAAATAAAATGTTTCTTTAAACAATACAACACAGACCACCCTACCAGCACTGCCAGAAGATGAGCCATGCCCACCACCACCACCACCACCACCACGCAGCTCGGATAGGAGAGTGAGGATCCTTTCATGGCTGGATATGACAATGTCCATCCATCACTTCCTGCTGGAAGGTGTTCAGTTTTTGCCACGGATCATTCACCTCAGCCAACAAATCTATAAAATGGCAATTTGTGGCAGGTACCATGGGGTCATCATTACTGCTACTGTCATAACGGCACTGCTGAGGTACACGAGGGGCACTGCTGTGGTGCACATCATGCCTGCATGCCATCGCTGACTCGCTGGCACTGCAGCAGCTCTGATGATATGCTGCTTCACATTTCCCCCAGGACCATCACCACCACCATCATCACATGATGCAGCCACATCACACTCCTTGGCCCTCCACCTACTGAGGTGGTGGATACGGAGGTGCACCCTCTGGCCGGTGGTCCCAAGATGGCTCCCTTTTTTGCCATGCCTCACACATCACACACACACCTTGCAGATGGCCACTGTCTCATCTGCAGGGTGCATATCAAAATAATCCCACACCACAGAGTGCTGTGGGACTGGGGGAGCACCAGGAGAGGAGGCAGCAGACTTCTGCTGGGGGGGAGGAACTTGTGGCTGCTGCTGCTATTGTTCCTGCTGCTGCGCTGCTGTTGATCTTTTTCTTGTTGCTGCTGCTCTGCAGCAGCAGAACTCACTTCCTGAGATGGGGTGGGTGGAGTCTCTTTTGAAAAAACACACCTGCTAAGGCATGGGTGCTTTACTGGTGCTCCAGTACCACTCGGTCTGGACTCAGCTGAGTCCTGGTGCTGCCTCTCAATCACACACAGAAAGGTAAACAAAATGAAAGAAAAAGACAGTAGAACTCAGAAAAAAGAAGTGTACAATAAAAAATTTATAAAATCAGAAAATTCAGTAAAGAAAGATAAGGATTAAAACTAAACAAGCATTTGTCAATGCCGAATGTTGATTGTGTTGGTCCGTTGAGCTTGCTCACTGCCCCTCTCTCACTCACTCGTTCCATTTCTGCCGGCACTGCAGGTTGCTGTTTTGTACTGGGCTTCAGCCTGCATTGGCACATTTTGCTGCCCACAAAGAAATCTGCAGCTGTCCTGACAGAGCTCCGTTGAGGTGGGTCACTCCCCCTCTCTCACTCGCTCACTCTGTTTCTGCTGGCGCTGCAGGCTGCCCTTTTGTACTGGGCTCCTGCCTCTGTTGGTGGCTTTTTCTGCCCACAAAGAAATCTGCAGCAGTCCTGACACAGGTCCGTTGAGGTAGCTCACTCCCCCTCTCTTACTCGCTCATTCAGTTTCTGCCAGTGCTGCAGGCTGGCCTTTTGTACTGGGCTCCAGCTTGCATTGCCACCTTTTCTGCCCACAAAGAAATCCACAGCAGTCACAATAGAGCTCCGTTGAGCTCGCTCACTCTCCCTCTCTCACTTGTTCATTCTGTTTCTCCCGCCGCTGCAGGCTGCCCTTTTGTACTGGGCCTCTGCTTGCATTGCTGCCTTTTTCTGCCCATGAAGAAATCTGCAGCAGTCCCAACAGAGCTCCGTTGAGATCATTCCCTCCCCCTCCCTCACTCACTCATTCTGTGTCTTCCACTGCTGCAGGCTGCCCTTTTGTACTGGGCTCCTGCCTGCATTGGCACCTTTTCTTGCCCACAAAGAAATATGCAGCTGTCCTGACAGAGCTCCATTGAGGTCGCTCACACCCCGTGTCTCACTCGCTCATTCTGTTTCTCCTGGTGCTGCAGGTTGCCCATTTGTACTGGGCTTCTGCCTTTGTTGGCATTTTTTTCTGCCCACAAAGAAATCTGCAGCAGTACTGACAGAGCTCCATTGGCTTCACTCACTCCCCCTGTCTAACTCGTTCATTCCTTTTCTGCCGGTGCTGCAGGCTGCCCTTTTGTACTGGGCTCCTGCCTGCATTACCACCCTTTTCTGCCCACAAAAAAATCTGCAGCAGTCACGATAGCGCTCCATTGTGCACGCTCACTCACTCCCCATCTCTCACTTGTTCGTTCTGTTTCTCCTGCCGCTGCAGGCTTTCCATTTTGTACTGGGACCCTGTGTGCATTGCTGTCATTTTATGCCCACAAAGAAATCCACAGCAGTCCCAACAGAGCTCCGTTGAGCTCACTCACTCCCCCTCCCTCACTCGCTCATACCGTATCTCCCAGCACTGCAGGCAGCCCTTTTGTACTGCGCTCCTGCCTGCGATGCCACCTTTTCCTGCCCACAAAGGAATCCTCAGCAGTCCCGACAGAGCTTCACCCCCCAGTTGCTTGATCCTAATCTGTCCCAAACACTGATTTCTGACATCGACTGCGGTATTCTGCGTCAGAAGCGCAGAAACACATTTCGGCCAGGATGTGAAAAATGACAGCTGTACTGTTCATAAAGAGATGTGAACAAATGCCAGTGTTGAAAATCTGGCATGAAAATATTACTAATTTGCAAACTTACAAGGGTGCATGAAACCTGTACAACACACGCTCGTAACACAGTCATTTTATGGAGTTTCATCACAAAATTTTCAACATAGGCATTTTAGGACCTCTTCTCATGACCAGTCTCAGTGCGATTTTTTTAATATGTCCCAAAAACTGATTTCCCACAACGACCACGCTATTGTGCGCCGGAAGAGTAGAAACACATTTCGGCCAGGATGTGAAAAATGACAGCTGCACTGTTCAAAAGGAGGTGTGGCAAAATGGCAATGCTGAAAATCTGGATTGAAAATATTGCAAAGTTGCAAATGTACGAGCATGCATAGAAACTGCACAATGCACCTTTGTAACACAATCATTTTATAGACTTTCATCACCAAATTTTCAACATCGGCATTTTAGGACCTCTGCTAATGAACAGTGTCACTGTCATTTTCATAATGTGTCCCGAACATGGATTTCCCACAGCGACCACGCGATTCTGCGCCAGAACTTCAAAGGCACTTTTCTGCCAGAATGTGAAAAATGGCAGCTGTACTGTTCATAAGGAGGTGCAGAACAATGGCAATGTTGAAAATCTGGAGTGAAAATATTATTAATTCGTGAAGTTATGAGCGTGCGTGCAAACTGCGCAATGCATGCTTGTAACACAGTCATTTTATGCACTATCATTACCAAATTATCAACATAGGCATTTTAGGATCTCTGCTCATGAACAGTACCACTGCCATTTTCTTAATCTGTCCTGAACACTGATTTCCCACAGCAACTGCGCTATTATGCGCCGGAAGTGCCAAAACACAGTTCAGCCAGGATGTGGAAGATGACAGCTATACTATTCACAAGGAGGTCTGAAAAAATGGCAGTGTTGAAAATCTGGTGTGAAAATATTGCAGATTCGCAAAGTTACAAATGCGCGTAGCAACTGCTTAACGCACGCTCGTAAAACAGTCATTTTTATGTTGATTGCGCGCATGCGCAAGAAACATGTTGCGACAGGTTTCTCCAGAAGCAGGTTGTGGAGGCATGGCAGTGTTGTGCCCAATGGCCCCACAGCCTGCAAAGGCTTGTCCCCCGTCACCCAATGCCGTGGCACGCTGCTGCTGACACTAGTTCAGCCAGAGTGCCACAACTTTCTAAAAAAACAGCCGCTGCAATCAGGGGCTGCCTCGTCATTGCAGTATCAGCCATCTGCTGCAATGAGGGAGCAACCCATAATTGCAGGGCGGGATGTAGGATCTCTGATATTGTTTGAGAACAAGGCGGCGGCTTGCCGCCGTATTCACAAACAATATCTAACCCCCCCATGTTATTTGCCGACGGCAGAGCCCACTCCCCACCGGCATAATGTGACACCCCCCATTTAATTGTGTGCCAACAGGGTGCCCAATCCCCATCGGCAGAAAGGAATCCCCCTCCTTTTATTGTTTGCCAGCGGGGTGCTCAATCCCCACGACAGAAAGAGAATTGGACCCCCTCCTTTTATTGTTTGCGCAGCGGTGCCTAATCCCGTCGGCATAAATAATCCCCCTTTTGTTGTTTGCCAGCGGGGTGCCCAATCCCGTCGGCATAAATAATCCCCTTTTGTTGTTTGCCGATGGGGTGCCCAATCCCGTCGCGCATAAATAATCCCTCTTTGTTGTTTGCCGACAGGTGCCCAATCCCCCGTCGACTGCAGCTGTCCCCCCAGACTCCGGTGGTTTGCTGGGAGCCCACCCCAGCATGCCACATGCCCCTGTGAGCGGTCCCGTGATGTTTTATTTCTTTTCTGTACCTGAAAGAAAGAAAACGGTCCCTCGTAGTCTCCCCGCCCCTTCCCCACAACCCACATCCACCCACTGCGAACACAGCCTCCCCACACCCCCTCCTACCCCATACTTACCTCCGGAGCTGTGCGGCGACGATCTTCGGCTGGACCAGGAACACATCTGCACTCTTCAAAGCCGACAGCAAACTGAGGAAATGCTGGTAAGCTGTATAATGTAATGAATAAGGGTTTTCAACTTTAGTGCATATCTCGGGCATTTTGGATTGTTTCACAAATTTTCAACCTGGGGTTTTTGGGACCCCTCCTCATGAATTCTTGAACTGTCATGGCGTTAATCGGCCCCGAAAGGTGGTTTCACGGTCACTGCGCGGAATAACCTTTTGGGGCCGATTCACGAAATGACAGTGCCAGTGTTCATGAGGTGGGCTCTCAAAAAGCCTATGTTGCAAATTTGGTGTTAAAAATCCAAAAAATTACTGTTTTATGAGCGTGCACTGCGCAGTTGCTGGGCACACTCGTAACTTTGTGAATTTGCAATATTTTCATGCCAGATTTTCAACATTGCCATTTTGTCCCACCTCCTTGTGAACAGTGCAGCTGTCATTGTTGACATCCTGGTTGAAATGTGTTTTCGCACTTCCGGCGCAGAATAGCGTGGTCAAATCAGTGTTCGAGGCAGATTAAGAAAATGACAGTGACATTGTTCATGAGTAGAGGTCCTGAAATGGCTACATTGAAAATTTGGTAAGGATACTCCATTAAATGACTGTGTTACGAGTGTGCGTTGCGCAGTTTGCCCGCACGCTCGTAAGTTCGCGAATTTATAATATTTTCACTCCAGATTTCCAACATTGCCATTTTCCCACACCTACTTATGAACAGTAATGCTGTCATTTTCCCCATCCTGGCCAAAATGTATTTTCGCACTTCCGGCACCGAATAGAGCGGTCGCTGTGGGAAATCATTGTCCAGGACAGCTTAAGAAAATGAGAGTGATACTGTTCATGAGCAGAGGTCCTAAAATGCCTATGTTGAAAAGTTGGTGATAGTAGCCCATCGAATGACTGTGTTACAAGTGCGCGTTGCACACTTTCCACGCACCCTTGTAACTTCGCAGATTTGTAATATTGTCACGCCACATTTTCACCAGTGGAATTTTTCCCCACCTCCTTATGAGCAGTACAGCTGTCATTTTCCACATCCTGACCGAAATGTGTTTTCACAGTTCCGGCGCACAATAACGCGGTCGCTGTGGGAAATCACTGTTCGGAACAGATTAAGAAAATCACAGTGGCACTGTTCATGAGCAGAGGTCCTAAAATGCCTATGTTGAAAATCGGGTGACAAAACTCCATAACATGACTGTGTTACAAGCATACGTTGAACTGTTTCCAGGCACCCTTGTAACTTCGCAATTTTGTAATATTTTCACACCACATTTTCAGCAGTGGCATTTTTCCCCACCTCCTTATGAACAGTACAGCTGCCATTTTTCACATTGTGCCTAAAATGTGTTTTCGCACTCCTGCTGTAGAATAGCACAGTCGCTGTGGGACATCACTGTTTGGGACACATTAAGATCGAACGAGTGAGAGGGGGGAGTGACCGTGCTCAACTTAGCTCTTTTGGGACTGCTGCAGATTTGTTTGTGGGCAGAAAAAGGGCCCAATGCAAGAGCCTAGTACAAAAGGGCAGCCTGCAGCAATGGGAGAAACAGAGCGAGAGAGCGAGTGAGGGAGAGTGAGCAAACTCACCGGAGCTCTTTCAGGACTGCTGCGGATTTCTTTGTGGGCAGAAAAAGGCATCAATGCAGACAGGGGCCCAGTACAAAGGGCCAGCCTGCAGCGGTGAGAGAAACAGTACGAGCGAGTGAGACAGGGGGACTGAGTGAGCTCAACAGAGCTCTGTCAGGACTGCTACGGATTTCTTTGTGGGCAGAAAAAGGCACCAATGCTGGCAGCAGTCCCATACAAAAGGGCCACTTGCAGTGCCAGGACAAACAGAATGAGCGTGTGAGAGAGGGAGACTGAGTGACCTCCACAGAGCTCTGTCAGGACAGCTGCAGATTTGGTTGTGGGCAGACAAAGGTGCCAGTGTACACAGGGGCCCAGTACAAATAGGCAGCCTGCACTGGCGGGGCAACCAGAATGAGCGAGTGAGAGACGGGGAGTGAGCGAGCTCAACAGAGCTCTATTGCAACTGCTGCAAATTTCTTTGTGGGCAGAAGAAGGCAGCAACGCAGGCAGGAGTCCAATAAAAAAGGGCAGCCTGCAGCGCCAGCAGAAACGGAATGAGTGAGTGAGAGAAGGGGAGTGAGCGAGGTAAACGGAGCTTTGTCGGGACTGCTGCAGATTTCTTTGTGGGCAGACAAAGGCGCCAACAGAGGCAGGAGCCCAGTACAAAAAGGCAGCCTGCAGCACCAGGACAGACAGAATGAGTGAGTGACACAGGGGGAGTGAGCGACCTCAACGGAGCTCTGTCAGCACAGCTGTCGATTTCTTTGTGGGCAGAAAAAGGTGCCAATGCAGGCAGGAGCCCAATACAAAAAGGCAGCCTGCAGTGCTGGGAGAAACACAATGAGCGAGTAAGAGAGGGGGGAGTGAGCGAGCTCAATGGAGCTCTATCGTGACTGATGTGGATGTCTTTGTTGGCAGAAAAAAGGCGGCACCGCAGGCAGGAGCCTACTAAAAAAGGCCACCCTGCAGCGCCGGCAAAAATGAAACGAGTGAGTGAGAGAGGGGGAGTCAGCAGGCTCAACAGACCTGTATCGGGCCTGCTGCACATTTCTTTGTGGGGAAAAAATGCCACCAACAGAGGCAGGAGCCCAGTACAATCTACCTTGGCTTTACACCTTCTGGGGTCTCAACTCTGTTACAACACTGAATTAACAAATGATGCCTTAGGAGATCCATGCTACAGCTACTGAAAGTCCCCCACTGTCACACTTCACTGGGACAACTGTCTTTTGCTTATCGAGCGCCACTCTGGTTCAATGGCCTCAGCCCCACCATGTCCTCTGCTCCAACAATTGGTATGTTTAAAACTAGGCTCCGGGGCTATCTCACTACCAACAGCTCCTGTGACTGCCCAACTTAACCTTGTTTCTCCACTTCCCTTCCTGCTCTTGTGGTCCCCCCTCCCCTCCTCACTGGATTCTGCACTCACATCTTGGTATACCCAGTGCTGCACTTTTCACCCTCTCCCCACCCTTCCTACATTTCTCCCCCTTCCCTATCGCTATGACTCTGGCACTTCTAATCTGTTGTCTATTTCTCTGACAAATGCTGCTGGCTGCCTTGTTACAATGCTACCCTTGAATTGTATTAATCTGTACTCTGTTTGCAATGTCCACATTTTTGTAATGTCTGTCTTGAAGTTCCCCATAATTTGTATTTCTCTGACGTGGAACCTTTGTAAAAGAGCCAAGGCTCAAAGGTATTTGCAATCCTAGACTTAATAAATAAATAAAATAAACATCAGGGCAGCCTGCAGCACCAGGAGAAACAGAATGAATGAGTGAGAGAGGGGGAGTGAGCCACCTCAACGGAGCTCTGTCGGGACAGCTGTGGATTTCTTAGTGGGCAGAACAAGGTGCCAACGCAGGCAGGAGCCCAGTACAAAAGAGCAGCCTGCAGCACCAGACCAAACAGACTGAGCACCTGACAGAGGGCCAGTGAGCAAGCTGCAACTGTCTTAGTATTAATCAAATTACTAAGCACTTCAATATATCTTTGTTAGCCTGCCTTACCACCTGGTTTAGCATTATTCTCCTGATTTTTTGAGCCCGTGTCCTCTCTAAGACTTGCTTCCTTTTTCCTTTCATATCTCCACCTTTAACCCAACAATCGCGTTTAAAGTGGCCTTCTTTATTGCAATTGTGGCAGGTTAGCAAACCCTTGCCTTCTGTTTTGACAATAGCGGCTACCTTTTGCTTATCTTTTCCTTTCTTAGGATTATCATCCTGTTGCATACGCCACGAATCGGTAAGCAACTGTTCTTTTTCTAAAGCGTTATCCACATGTTTACACATTATACGTACTGATGTAGGCACAATAGTAGCCTGTCGATCAATCTGACTCAGAAAAGGTTCCTTATCTTTACTTGGGTCTGCTATGCCTCCATATGTTGCGTAAGCAGCATACAGACGATTGATGAACATAACTGGGGACTCTACAGGCTGCAGAGTGATCTCATAGATCCTACTCCGGTCTGAATGTGATAATCCGTGCATAGACTGCAAAACGGTTTGTATCTCATCTACAGTAGCCCAATTGTCATCAATCTCTGGTCGTGACTGATTATCGGTCATTTTGGCAGGTAAACTTTGTAATAACACTGCAGGAAGTGACAATGTTACTATTTTACAGGCATCTTTATTAATCAAATTAAAATTGGTAACCAATGTTTTCAGTGTGCTACAGTAGGGCACAGGGTTTGGTCCTGGCTCCCATTTCCCTAACTAATCCACTAACTGCATAGATTCTGGGATAGTGAGATCTCTTTGGGACACTTCAGTATGAATTTGCACTTCATCTAGAGCTGCTTCCTGTTCCTTTTCAGCTCTCCTATTTTCTGTGTCTTCTTTCAACTGTTCTTCCATTTCTTTAATCTTTTTTATGTACATTGACTGCTTTCTCTACCAATTCCTTTTTTATTTCCTCATTAGCTTCCTTTGCATCATCTTCATATGTTTGATATTTATCTTTGGCACTGGCCAAGGCTTGTCCCAAATTAAGTCTAGCCCTTTCAGTAATTCTTTTTATTCGTTGCCCTCTCCGTGGAACTTTCTTTCCTTCTCCCTTTACCTTAGTTATTATGGGAGCCATTCTCTTTTTATTGCCTAATGCAATAATGTCTTCTACCTCAGAATCATCTGATTCAGTACCCGACTCTGATGTATATGTGCACCATCCAAGACAACCACGTGGTATGGGCATGTACTGTTGCTGCCTAGGAAGTTGCTTATATTTCTCTACCTGATGCCGTAATTCTAAAGAAATTTTCCACTGTACTTGGGCTTCAGCTTGCAAAGTATACAAACATAGAAACATTGAAATTGATGGCAGATAAGGACCGCTTGGCCCACCTAGTCTGCCCATTTCCCTACCTAACGGATAAGCTGCAGATCCTAGTTAACCAACAGCATACTTCCTCCTACCCACTACTAGAATTGCCTTATGTCTGTCTCATGCATTCTTGAATTCCCCTACTATTTTTGACTCTATGACCTCCTCAGGAAGGCTGTTCCATGTATTCACAACCCTCTCTGTGAAGAAATACTTCCTCACATTACCTCTGAGCCGTCCCCCTCTATCTTCAAATTGTGCCCCCTTGTTTTTGCACATCTCTTTTTCTGAAAGATGCTACCCTCTTGGACTTTGTTGATTCCCTTGAGGTATTTAAAAGTTTCTATCATGTCCCCCTCTTCCTCCTTTCCTCAAGGCTATACATCTTTAGTTCCTTTAGTCTTTCTTCATATGTCAGACCCTGCATCATTTTGGTTGCCCTCCTCTGGACAGCCTCCACCCTGTCTATGTCTTTGTGCAGATGGGGT
This sequence comes from Neoceratodus forsteri, assembly GCA_016271365.2. NCBI lineage: Eukaryota > Metazoa > Chordata > Ceratodontiformes > Ceratodontidae > Neoceratodus > Neoceratodus forsteri. Next base: position 195,458,848 of record JADMNL010000022.1, on the reverse strand, counting down.
CTCCAGAACTGTACACAGTACTCCAGATGTGGTCTTACCAACTGTCTGTACAGAGGGCACACAACTTCTTGTTTTCTACTGGTGATGCCTCTCCCTATGCATCCCAATATCCCCCAGTCCCCCTCACTGCCTTCTCACATTGCTGGTCCACCTTTAGGTTGTCTGATATGACTACCCCAATGCCACTTTCCATTTTTGTTGTTGTCAGTATCCCACCCCCCATCGTGTACTCTTCCCCTGGGTTTTTGTTTCCCAGGTGCATTACTTTTCACTTCTTTGCATTAAATCTAAGTTGCCATACATTTGACCATTCCTACAACCTTGCCAAGTCCCTTTTCATCCTTTCCACCCCACCTTGTGTATCAGCCCTGTTACAGATCTTTGTGTCATCTGCAAAGACATATTTCCCTTCCAGTCCCTCTGCAATGTCACTTATAAAGACATTAAAAAGGACCGGCCCCAGTACTGAACCATGTGGTACCCCACTAGTAACCCTCCTTTCTTCACTGTGGTCTCCATTTACTATTACCCACTGTGTCCTATTGTCCAACCAGTGTTTTACCCAGGCTACCACCCTGGGACCCTCTCCCACTCCCAGGCTGGCTAATTTGTTTATTAATCTTTTGTGTGGGACTGTGTCAAATGCCTTGCTAAAGACTACATAGGCCATGTCCACATCCCCTCCCTGGTCTACTGCTTTGGTCACCCAGTCAAAGAAATCAATTAGATTTGTCTGACATGACCTTCCCACTGTGAATCCATGCTGCCTTGGGTCCTGTGCCCCGCTGGCCTCTAGGTACTCAGCAATTCTTTCCTTAATAAGTGATTCCATCATATTCCCTACCTACCTCCGTCTTGCTCCCACTTTTGTGAAGGGGAATCACATCCGCTCTCCTCCAGTCCTCAGGTACCACACCGTCCTCCCATGATTTATTAAAAAGGGTAGTCAGTGGTGTTACTAGTTCTTCCCTTAGTTCTTTTGGAATTCTGGGGTGAATCCCATCAGATCCCATTGCTTTATCCACTTTCAGTTTTAAGAGTTCTTTCAGAACCCTTTCTTCTGTGAAAGGACTAAAATCAACCCCCCTCCCCATCCAGAGTGCTTCTATTGACCAGATTAGGTATTTCACCCTGCTTTTCCATTGTGAATACTGAGCAGAAGTATTCATTCAGTATCCCTGCTTTTTCACTGTCGCTGTCTGCCCAACCACCTTCCTCTTTGTTCAGCCTCAGTATCCCTGCCTTAGTCTTTCTTTGCTCCTAATGTACTTATAAAGGTTTTATCCCCTTCTTAACTGAGTTGGCTATCTTTCCTCGGTTTGGGCCTTTCCTATTCTGACTGCCTTACCCACTTCCTTCTGCTTTAACTGGTACATTTCTCTGTCCTGCTCCTTCTGTGTTTCCTTATACTTCCTGAATACTATCTTTTTCGTCCTTACCTTCCCTGCCACTTCTTTCAAGAACCATAGCTGCATTTTCTTTTGTTTTGATTTGTTTATTTGCTTCACACAAAGGCTTGTTGCCTCTGTGATGGCAGTTTTGATGTTTCCCCATTGTTGCTGCGCCCCACCTTCTTGCCTGTTTGCTAGTGCTTTTCTGAGGCACTCTCCCATTTTGACAAAATCAGCCCTCCTGAAGTCCAGTACCTTCACTTTTGTGTGGCATGACTCTACAGCTAAGTTTATCGTGAACCACACTGTTTGGTGGTCGCTTGTTCCCAGATGACTACCCACTTCAAGATCAGAGATCCTCTCTCCATCCCCATTTGAGAGTACCAGGACTAAGATTGATCTCTCCTGAGTGGGTTTCAAAACTAGCTGTCCTAGGCATGCCACCTGTAGGGCATCGAGAATGGCCCTGCTCTTGGATGTGGCTGCAGCAAAGGTGCTCCAGTCAACATCTGGCATATTCAGGTCCCCCATCAGCAATATCTCTCCTTTCTATACCATCCCAAGGATGTCTTTTATCATTTCCTTGTCCATTTCCTCCCTCTGAGATGGGGGTCTGTATACAAACCCCTGTGCAGATTGTGGAGCCATTTCCAGTCTTCAGGGTGACCTACAGTGCCTCCTCTCCTCCCTGTTTACACTTTAGTTCTGTTGCTTTGATCCCTTCCCTTACATAGAGAGCTTCTCCTCCTCTTCTTCTTCACTCCCTGTCCCTCCTGTAGATTGTGTACCTTGGTATGTTGACATCAAAGTCATGGTTCTCTGTGTACCATGTTTCTGTGACTGCCACAATATCCAGGCATCCCTCTTCCACCAAGGCCACCATTTCAGGGAGCTTTTTACCTAGACTATGGGCATTGGTACTCATTACCCTCCATTTTTTTGTGACTTTATTTCTTTTTGCCCCATTCCTGTCCCTACTACCTTTGTCTTTTTTTCCATTTACCCCTGCCCTCCTCCCTATCGACTGCTCTATCTTGGTGTTTACCTCACTAATTACCCTGATTTTTTGGGGGGCTAGGATTTCCCTTCTCCTCTTCATTGAAGCATTCAAACCTATCACCTAGGATCCTGGTTCCCCTCCAGGATAGATGCAGACCATCGTACCTGTATAGGCCTGCATCCCTCCAGGTGGCACCCCAGTCCCCAAATGAAGCCAACTCTGCACCAGATTTTCAACCAGTCATTGAATCCCATGGTGCAGAGTGCCCTAGCCTCATCCATGTCATAGACAGGTAACACTTCTGAGAAAGTTGTCGTGTGTGCTACTTGTCTAAGGCCCCTCCCCAACTCCACAAACTCCTGTTGCACTGCTCTGATAACATTCTCAGCCAGGTCATTCATTCCTAGGTGGATAATGACATCCAGCTCCCTCCCCCTTGCTGCTGCACCCACAATCCTGAGGATTCGTTTCCTGTTCCTCCAAGCCTGAGTGCTGGGCAGGCACCTTACCTCCCTTCCTTCCCCCCTTCCCTAGTTCTACCCCCCTAACAATTGAGTCCCCTATTAGGAGTTGTTTCTTTTTTTTTTGAACTTTATGTTTATTATTTCCATAGACAAACATACAATTAAGTCACAAGCACTGAATTACAATTTTTACCCCATGAGGGCGCCACACCTCTCAGTACACTCACTATACAACCGTCAGTACTTTAAGATACATCATGTGGGGGAATCTTTGAACTATTAGCAGTTAAAATAAACACAGTATGCTGCATTTGATGAGCCCATGAGCTGCATGGTGTCTAAACTTAACTGGAATAAGTATAACTTTTTATCACATTCTCTTTCACAACTATAGGGTGAAGTAGCTACCATGCTTAAATTTAAAATTTAAGGCATAATGTGCTTTAACATTAATATAAAGATGTCACCTTCAGAACTCAATATTTATATAAAAACAATGAAGAGATGAAAACCCATAGAACATTATTATCATTTGGAACATCAGCTGCTTTAATTAGCTTGCTCTTTTTTTTCTCAATTGCAAAACAACAACCATATTTTTGCTTAATTTAAGTCTTCCCAACTTTAGAACATCTATCATTAGTTAAACCCTCCTTTTTGTTACGATTTAGTTCTTACAAGGCATCAATCCCAAACAGAGCATGTAAAAATGCGATGCAGAAAAGTCACTAGTCCCAATATGCCCTATATCAGATCATTACCCCCCTATAAGTTTGATCATGTAAAAAGTTCACCAGCCTGTACAAGAAATGTTCATGGATCCTCATCCTCCTCCAATGATGAGGCCTCTCAATCTGCGACAATGGGTTTCTGGATTGAGTTCTTCTGTGCCCATCTCAGGGCATCCGTAGGCTCAGTAAAGAGACAGATCTTTTCATGGTGGGCAATACGGAGCTGGGCCAGAAAGATAAGGCCGAGAGAGACCCCCCACCTCCTTTAGAATAGCCCGCACTCCATCCAACCTTTTCCTTCTTTGTCTGGTCACATATCTTATATCCGGGTACATACGAATCTGTTCCCTATCCTGCAGTAGTATCTGTTTGCATTTGGCAAGGGAGAGAAAGAAATCTTGGGATCTGATACTGTCTGTAATTGCCACCACCGCTCGTAGCACCTCTGGATTGTCCTGTCTGCCATGTGGGGTTACCCTATATGCCTTCTGAATAAGCTGTGCTTGCTCCAAAGCTTCCTCACCCAGCTGCTGTACCATCCAGTCCCAGATGAAAAGAAGAAGGTGGTCCCCTTCGCAGCCCTCCGGGAAGCCCAAAAGTCATAGATTTGCTGCCCTTGCCTGGTTCTCAAGTGTTTCCAGGTGGGATTTCAGGTGGGTGTTTTCTTTAATAATCAAGGTCACAGCTCCCATCACTGCATCGGCCCATTTAGAGGCCTCATTGGATGTCGTTTGGACTGAATCTATTGTTGCTTCCACTCCTGCCACTCTGTTAGTCAGGGAATCTATTTTGTTAGATAAACCAGAGACAGATGAGATGATTTTATTCAGTTTCAGCCCAATCATCTGCAGTGTTTCTTCTGATGAGGCCTCATCTTGGTCTAAAGATAGACCCTGTTGAGATCGCGTGGCAGGTGGGCCAGCTGGAGTTTTATTTCTGGCTCCATCCCCAAGAGTCTTATCTTTATGAGGATTTCCCATAATGGTCCCTGGATATTCAACAGGGGTTATTAGTTATAAATTTGCAGCTTAGTCCCACCTAAACCAGTAGTTTTTATATTTCATATCAATCTAGTAATAGAGCTCTAGAAGGAGGCATCCATCTTGCTCAGGCTCCACAGTGCCCCCCCACCAGGAGTTGTTTCCTTCCCCAGTGGGGTCCTGGGCCACCCTCCTGTGAGTCTCCATTGTGGAGGTTCCCAGCATCCTCCTTGGTCACCACTGCAGGTGCCTCCATAAAGGAACCATGCTTCACCAGAGTGGTGAATGAATTGTGGAGAGGCACAACTGGAGGGATGCACCTCTGTTCCACCACCCTCACCCTTCCTGAGCCCACCATGGTCCAACCACTCCTATTTCTTGGTGACCTCTGAGGTAGTGGCAGTGTTCTGGGTGGTCCCTGGGTGGGGGAGCAGGTTTCCCGAATCCTTGCCAGGTCAGCATGGAGATGAACAACCTCCTCCCTCAGACCAGAGAGGTGCCTGCAAATAGGGCAGCAATACAGTTTCCAGAATGTCTTCCGGAAGAGTGCTGCTCCACAGCCAGTGCATTGCACCACTCCCCACATGTCTGTGTCCCTTCCAGTTACAGATGCTTTTTTGGTTTTTGTTCTTGTTTTAGTGTGTACAAGCTTGTGAGTGTCTCTACCCCCTATTCAGTGTGCTGTGCCTTTAAGGATATGCACAGGTGTATGTTTTTAGCAGTTTTGGGGAAGTGATGTCAGAGCCCCTGCTATAAAGGAAGTTATGCATTTGTGGCAGGTGGGGTGAGGGTAAGGGTAGGTGGGAGTAAACCTATGCCATCCAGAAACAATCACCAACAACTCTTACCCTCCACCCCGGGGAGTGCTTTCCATCCTTTCAGACACCTATTTCACAAGGGCTAAGTAACAGGTATAGTCACATCTGACTGCAGATATCTCCCAGCTACAGTTCCTCCCTGGCAAATTAAAGTTAAAACTAAGAAATGTCCACCCCAAAAACAGAATCAATACTATTACTTACACAGGTCCAAAAAGTAATAATTCAGTTCAGTGTAGTATTGAAAATAACCTCCTTGATTCAAGGAAGCTGTGGCTGCTTTCTCACTCTCTCTGTCTCAGTCTCTGCTTGTTGTAACTGCTGGGGTAATTCATTAATCTGGGCTTGACTCTGTTTGTTAATAAATTTAATATTTTCTTCCAACTGGTTATTCTTAATCATTTAGTCACATACCTCTCCTTGAGAAACATTTAATTTGTATTCACTATTCTTAGTATCTGTGACATATGTGGCTATATTTAAGTAATGAATATTATCTTTTTCTAACATTTCTTTCTTCAACTGACATGTCCTAGCAGTTATTTCTAACTGATACTTTACGTACATTTGACATACAGTATGTTAGCTAACTTGATGTTATCTGATTTACACTTCTCATTATGGTCTGCACATTGTTTAACTAAACATAAATACACATCTTCCTGCTTTTCAGGAGAGCTGTACAGACCTTCTTTAAGGTTTGTCTCTAAAAATTTACGTAATGTGGCATCCCTACTTACGTCTGCAAGTTCACTGGCAAATCACGTCTGACTTCGCCTCAGCTTCCTTATGTGTCTTCCGACCTCCCTCCATACGTGAGTGATCAGTTCGAGTATGGTAGGCATTCCTCACAGTGACTTCCTTCTCGGTTTGTTTGATGTCATCAGCAGCCATATAGACTGTCTTTGGACATCCGAGTCAGGGCACCAGTTGTAAGGTTAAAGATAGCTGTGTTGTGTTTTCTATCTTCAAATAATTCAAGCCACACCAAGTGAATGTTTCCCTCTGGTTTATTTTCTCTGCGATTCCATCAACTTCAGATACATGTATTCTTGCTTCTGGTTTGGTGCTATTCATTCAGTTCACATGCAGTGCTTATATATAAAACTTTTATCTTGAAAAAGCCAACACTCCAGTACAAACCAATCATAAAACAATAACATGTCTATTTTAAACTGTGATGTACCTTTTTCTTCAAAAACAGGTTATTTATAGACTGTGTAGCTTGAAAACATGTTATTCATAAATGTGCTGGAAAACATGTTATTTATAAACATACTACAGGACATTTATGTTGACATTACAAGACCAAAGCATTACAAGACAGTTAACTAGAAGCTAAATCAAAAGACAGTTAACTACTTAAGTAAGCACATTTGGTTAGTATAAGAAATTACACTGAAGCATTCTGGAAAAAGGCTATACTTAGACACTCAGTTTAACTATTATAAAAGGTTATACTGAAATAAATGTTTCACTACAAAATATTACACTACATCTCCACTCTCCTTCAGCTACAGTACAAGTCAAAATTAAATGAAACATTCACTTTCTGCCTGCCTGGAGTGTCCCGTGTGACATGCAGTAAATGAATCATGTGACAAACCATGTTTTTCATTAGCTTCAAAGTTACTAACAAAGTTGAAGTTGCCTTCGAAGTTAACTGGCAAAGTGTGGGCACCAGATTAAGACAGTTACGTTACTACAGAAAGTCAAAGTTAACCGACAAATTTTCCCAGTGAAGTTTTAGTACCAGAGAGGTCATTTACATAAAGTTTTTTATGTGGTGAAGTTGGTGACTTTGTGGGAACTTTGCCGGCAGATTTAAACTTCATAACATCTCTAGTTCAGTATTCCATTTTGATATACCCAACCTTCAAGACAGAAATCATTTCAAAAGCAAAGCTATGAAAGCTGGCCCGGTGGTGCAGAGGGTTGAGGTGCTGGACATCTCACCTCACAGCACGCTATTGACCCAGGTTCGGGAGCAAGCCTGGGTCATCAAAGGTCAGCATGGGGGGAGGCAGAGTTGGATGGAGCAGCCGACAGGCAGCTCTCCTCTCCAGGGAGGTGGGTTGGCATCCCTCGCTCATGGTTGCCCCCTGGTGGAGGCTGAGGGGCTGTGCAAGCAGAGTGCCAGTGATAGGCCAATGGGGCAGGTGGAGGAGGGCCATTGATGGGGCTTTAAGGTGCATGCATGCCTCCACACACATGCAACCTTCTCCTGGGGCCCTTGGGAACAAGTGGGGAGAAAACGGAGGAAAAACAAACCTGCAGCAGGATGGCAACCGACACTCCACAGGCACTGCTCCTGGACTGGGTGTAAGGTAAGGCCCGGTAATTCAGGGGGACGGAGCTGGGGGAGCCGGTCAGATTGGGGCCACATGGGGAGGAGTATAAATAGAAATAATATAAAAAAAAGAAAGCAAAGCAATCATCATGTATTAAAGTTAGGTACAAGGATATCACTCATTATACAATGGCAAGAAAAAATCTCGGGCTCTGATTGGTCACTGTGGGTGTTTACCTGTGATGTTATCCTGGCCTAACACCACGGGTCTAGTTCCAGTACACAGTTAACCACATCAGTAATAGGAGTTACTCCACACAGCCAGCTTCAGTGATCCCCAGTCACCAGCCCACTTCATTGATTCCTGCAGCAGTAGCATCAGCTGCAGCTCCAGCACCTGCTGCCCCCGTGCTTCACCAACCCTGAAATGGACGCTGGTTCAAATGTTTACTGGAAAACTACAAATTCTATAAAAAAATAAACACTTCTTCCTCAAAGTGCCTCTGCATACTGCTCTTGGTCGTTGTCACGTGGTGTTCCTAGACGCACTTACCCAGCTGTTTCTCCATGGATCTACACACACAGAAACAGTATTGCTTCTGTCCTAAAAAAAAAAAACAACTTTAAAAGTGTCTAAAATTTACTGCCCCAAACAAAAACTTGCCCTATTCTCCTGAGAACTCGGAAGTAATAGTCAAGATTCCCTCCTCATAATCCAAAACAGCAACGCTTTTTTTTTTGGTTCCCTACTAAATTAATGCTATGTTTTTCCCCACTAAATTAACTTTGCTAAATGTTTTGCCATAACTCAAAATGGCTGTCTCTTACATGACTGCAGACTGTAAGGGAGTGCGATTTCAGAATTTACCGTGCAGTGGTCGGCTTCGGGTACCACTCGCTCACCACAGGCAGATACAAGGAATAGAGCGGGGTACTTCAAACACGATGCTGCTGAGTTGAAAAAGGAGACAGAGGGATCAAAATACATGTAATGAATGAGCAACACACCAATACATTTGGGGGAGGGCACACAGAAGCACTGATACACACACCCTAAAACTGGATAGAGTGCAAGCATACAGCACCGGCTCCACCTGCTGGATAAAACAATGGACTCTTTTTTCAGTAAGTATACCTGCCCTAAGAAAAAGTGGTAGAAAAAACATTTTGAACATATTTTCCCCCATTTTCTTTTCTTTTTTAAATAAAGGAGACTTTGTATAATAGGAATAATTCACTCCAGGGTGTGTGTGGTGCTGCAATAACGCCATGCCTCTACTGTTGGATGCACTCAGCCTGCGGCCTTGTGCACAACCACCTGAGGCATGATGTTATCCCAGCACAACACACACCCTGTTGTGCATTATTCCTTTATTTTCTTTTGCCAATCTTTTTATCCAAGGACAAAACCTCATTTGAAACCCTGGTTAGACTTTATTTTAAGTGCTGCATGAAGGGGCTCTACCCCCCACAGATAACTCAGTGAACACTGCAAATATCATGGCTTCCATACCCCAGTCCCCCCTGCAGGCACCATATTCATTGCATTATAGCATTGCTCTATTTTCACAGACTTTGCCTAAATGCTATGTGAATGCCATGTATGCACATAGCATTTAGGCGTAGTCTGTGAAAATAGAACCGGGCATGTGAGATACAGAGATTATTAAATGTCTGTACATAAGTGCAGACTACAGGAAGGGGCAATGACACATCATCATATCATCTTGTTAGCAGCCGATCTCGGGGGTTGAGTTAGAAAATGCTGGCTGGTACCAGAGCCTTATCAAATTTTACTACTGTTCAGGTATTTATACATTGCAATGAATATTGTGCCTGCAGAGAGAATCAGGCTACTGAAGCCCTGATATGTGCAGCTGTGGGAGTAGAACTCCTTTATCTGTGCTGTTACTAAGTTGCAGTTGCAATGTAGTTGCATGCAACAAACATGTACCTAAACAGTAATTACACTGTTGCATGTAATTAATGATTAAGTACATTGAAATATAGACTGTTACAATAAAGTGTAACCGAACACTTTAACAGATCTCTTATCCTGCTAGTCATTGCTCTTTTCTCTTTGTGGTCAGTCAAATGATGCACTTAACACCTTGTTTACATTTGTAATTAGCAAAGAACTATATTTCCAAAGTAAGGTATCTTTTATATGTTCTTCTTTTGGGATCCTTCCTTGCTGTCTTACCTTGAAATGGTACAGTCGAGCAATACTAAATGGTATAACATCTTGTTTCCCATGCACTTTTATGACTATATGAACAGAAGTGTGGATTACACTTCGAGGATTAATGATAAACTTGGTAGGGTTATCATAGCCTGGCCTCTCAGGCTCACAATAGACATGTTGCAAAATATTCTGTTCATGGACATTCACTCCAGGTACAGCCTTCCATGTCTCAGAAGGAAAGGTATTATTTTCATCATACATATTTATAGGACACAAATGATTTTTAACATGAAATATATCAACATCTGGCATTTCCTTAGCAAGAAACTCTATCATTTCACTCCAGTTATGGTGTTTAATGGGAGCAGTTACTTCATCTGCATCATTTAGAATAACAAACTTGCTTTTGTACATGTTTCTGTACAAGCAATCATGCATGGTAGCAGTCTGGCCATAACAGTGGAGCTCTCCTCCATGGTCAGGAAATTTCCATCCCTTGGAAACATTAAGAAATGAAGTAACTGGCCAGGTACTCACCTTTGCAAAACCTGTTTTTTGGTAATACTGTAGCACCGTGTCTACATCTGAACTATAGTTAGTCTTATACAAAATTACCTGTTGTGCTCCTAGAATCCTGTACATTTCCATGCTCTGTACAAACTGCAGGACCTTATTGTATCCTGCAGACATGGTGGGAAGGCAAACAGTGAAGTTATAATCAAAGCTTGCAGGTTCACGCTGCTGCCATGCTTGCAAATTCTGAATTTTTAGAAATTGTAAGTATGCTAATGATTGGTTTTGAGCTATTCCACTGATTGACACATATTCTGGTGTACAGTTACTGGGTAACTCACATCGGAAATCTGCTGCTTCATATGGGAAACCAAAGCGATCAGAATGAACGACAACATTGGCTTTCACAGAGGGCAAAGTTCCATTGCAGTAATAGTGACAGTAGTGGTTTTCTGTTTCATATCAATTTGAAATACCGATAACAATAACTGGTGTCTCACGAGGATCCAAGTAGGCTGAGATTATGAATGATTTTGCGTTCTCCACAGGAGTGATGGTGTTTCTCGCCAAGATGCCTTCAAGGTTTACTTCTTCTGCTACTTTAATTGGTGCAAGCATCCATTTAGGAAGTACATTCAGGTACAGTAAAATAAATATAACAGTGATCTGTACAGAAATCTTTGTCACCATCACCAGCTTAGTCAAGCGGTTCTTAATTATGAATGTCATGTCTTCTGGGTTCTTAATGTAACTTTCCAAAATAGCAGATAGTAAAAGTTGTGCTGCTTCAGTGACTCTAGAAACATAAAATAAAACAGAAATGTCATATTTTCAAACTTCTGGAATCTATGAATACAGCAAAAACTTGGAGTGGGTAAGGCAGTCTAAACTGCTCAGAGGTTTTCTTCCATCACTGACACATTACACATTTTCAAGCCCCCCTACAATGTTCTTTAGCTCGCTCTTGTATGAAACATTAGTGTCAAGTAGTCCACGAAGTACACTGAGGTGATCAAATGCTTGTATAACTGCCTTTGTTTCAGTATTATGGATAATAGCTTTTTTTCCCCTCATTGTAAGTTAATGTGCTGGGCTATGTCATGTGAGGACATCTTATACAGCAAAAAGGTCATCACATGTATCAACCTACGACTGCATCTGCACTCCCATTTAAATTCTGAAATTTGTCAACAGTGTATTTTTTCACTCTTCTCACTCCTCACAGTGCAAGCTAACAGGCAGGAACTGAATAACATCTGGCAAACAAAAGGAGCCATTCCAACTGGTAAATGTGCATTTGTCAATGCTGAATGCTTGCATGTTGTGTCAGGTAGGTTTTATCTGTGTTACAGAGAATGATGAAGGCAGAGGAGTATTGTAGTAAGAGAGAGACAATATGCAATGGAGTCGGCGAGTAGTATAATAATGTTTGTCTATGTCATGTATCTTCATTTCTGAAATTAAACATCTGTGCTCTGCGCTCACTACTATCAGGAATGTGTGTGTGTGTGGGGGGGGCTAGCACACCCTAATGCATTCACAATATGAATTTAATACATAGTACCCAATTCCAGAACAGTTACACATGTCACAAAGTGACTTGTGCCAAACAAAATGGCATAAGTAGCACTTTGCGTCATGCATTAAACCAATTGGTATTCCAGAAGGCAGCCTGCAACATTTCACAGGCTGCCTGCACCAGAAGTGCACTACACCACTGGCTACACCAGAAACCCCTGCAACATGGCACAATGGGGTTTACGGCAACATTTATGTCGGATTCCAGGAGGCTGGCTGTCTGAATAGCAAATGTGCTATTCCAAGACAGCCTCCAGAAGGCTGTGGTCTAAGTACACTCTACATCCACAGGGGGGAGTGCACCTCTGTGCCTGGTGCCCCAACAAACACTCCCCCATGGTCCCACATAGGCACCCCCACCTGTCCCTCATTGGCATGGAGGTCCTCTGTGGGCTGCTGCCACTCCCACGCCCACATCCATGATTATTGCCCTGCAGGGCAGTTGACATCCCCATGCTTCGATCCCAACATGCCACTATTAGCATGCATGCCATGCCATGCAAGCCTTGGTAGTCCAGTGGCCCCCCACTCCCCATCCAGCTGTGCCAGTCCACTCCCACCCCCCACTCAGCTGTGCCAATCCATCCCCACCCCTGAACACCCATTACCAGTCAGTGACTGGCACAACCCACTGCTCACCTCCATGGCCAGCCACTGACTGACCTCCATCTGAGTGCATACTACTGTATACAGTATGCACTCAATAACTGATGGAGCATGTACTGTCTGCAGTAGTACACACTCCAAGGGAGTGCTGTTGGTAGCTGGCCATGGAGGTGAGAGGTGGGTATGCCAGCTGCTGGTAGGGTTTGGGTGTGTGTGGGTGGACTGGCACTGCCGGGTGGGGGAGTGGGGGGCATGAACAACTGGAAACTCTGGCACTCACCACCTCTAATAATAAAATGAACACTTGGTTATAAAAAATATAACAAGTTTATTACAGCAAAGGTAAAAATCACACCGTGCCAGAGTTTCCAGTTGTTCATTTGTACTTTTCACTCTGAGCACATCTGTCCTAGTGCAGCTCTTTTCTGTGTTATTATGAGTGGAGGGCATAAACAGCCCTGCTGGCCATTGCCATGCTGTAGGGGAGTGGGGCTTTGGCATGGGCCTTGCCTGTCACAATTTGCGCTCTATTGGAGGGCATTACTGCAGCGTGTGGCACCCAGTTCAGGTGCACCTTTTCTTTGACGCAAAGCTGGAGGTGCCACAAGTCGCAGAACATAGTCACCAGGCACTCTGCCTGTTCTGGAATCTGGGGCAGGGTCCTTGGTGTACGGCATATGTCGCAACTCGCAAGCACCGGTGTGTTGGAACATTTGTCTTGGAATCAGGCCCATAGAGTGAAAAAAATAACCTCAACAGAAGAGATTTTTTTTAACAATAACTAGTGTACATTTTATTGACTTAAGTAATTTATTACAAAGTAAGTACTGAAAATGATTTGAAAATATCTGGGGAGATTCAAAATAGACCAATGATGAATCAAAGGATATCTGAAATACATTATGGCTACAAAACTATATAACTGAACATTTCTGACAACTAACAAATGCTGTTTTAAAATGCAAAGGAGGAAGATTTAGCATTGATGGGCATACCGAATATACTGTTCACCTACCTGGCTGGTCAGTTTCATAAGTAAACCTCTGTATTACATTGGATATTTCCACAGAATCCAGATGTGAAGCCCAACAAATAAATTCTTTGGATGCATCAGTTTTTCAGAAGTATGTGTTGGTGCCAAAACTAAAGTACTTGAGACATAAACTGAAGGACTAGGTAACTCAGGACCCTTAACACTGGAAAATCCAGTCCAAAACCTGAAAGGTGACAATAGTGACATATGTTATGTTTGACAAAGTCAGTACAATATCCATGCAAATCATAAGCAGTGGGAGGCTGTTATGCACCGCCCTTCATAAAACCACAGTATTAGTTTTTTTTCAAGGAATTTTCTTCTGTGTATTATTTACCTACTAACCCAGTTATGATCTAACCCGTCAGTTTCAGTGGGGTTCTATTTCTACCCAGCTGTACTACTGGAAGGACTGAAGCAAATGTAGGTCAAGGACTTGCAGAAGGTCACACACTGAGCAATCGGCTGTGGTGGAGTTTGAACCTTTGCTGTCCTGTTGATTCATAACCCACTGCTCTGATCACTAGGCTACACAGCATGCCAAGGTATAGATGGCAATATCTATATAAAATTTCACAAATCTGTGTGTGTGTGTGTGTGCCAGTGACCAGCAGTGGGAAGCTGTCGTGGATCTCTTTTTGGAAACTGCAGTACCAACAATTAATTAATTCTTGTGGTGTCAGGGATCAGACAAGGGTCTGGAGCATTCTTCCAGGTTATTATTTTTTTTTGTTCTGAGCCTCCTCTGTACTGGACCTGTCTATCTGCCACCCCCATGCCCAGGCTTACACCTCTGGGTGGGGCCGACAAGGGGACTTCCCACTCCCTAAGGACATCATGGGCATGTCCTGGATTACCCCCCCCAGTCAGGGCCTTGAGAGTGGGACTCCCCAGGTGGGCTTTAGAGGCAGTGGATGGCAGAGCGGGGCCGTCCTTCTGGGGGTCATCATTTTCTGTTGCTAGCTTCCTCATGGGCAGGGATGTGAAATTATGTCCAGTATCTGCCCTGCCCCTCTGACATACTGGCATCAGTTGCAGCGGTACCCCCAGCCTTGACCAGGGGTTCATCAAGTGCCGGATGCTCTTCCCCTCCATCTCCCCAGAGAAGGAAAGCAGTCCCCAGGATGCTCAATCCTTCTCCCCCAGCCATCCCTCTGACTCCCCGGATCCATTACCAAACCCTGGTCATTGGAGCCACAAGTGGAACTCTAACCACCGCACCAGCAGACTGGCCTTCTTCCACATTATAATTGCATGCTCTGCAACTAGGAAAAAGGAGATACTCCACCAGCTCTTACTGCTACAGAGTTTGGGGTTTTGACCTCATCCTCTACTCATTACTTCCAAGATGTGTCACTGAGCTCAAATCCAAAGTGTCAACAGACATATGTTGGTGAGCTGATGTAAAATTTCCCAAAGTATGTCAATCACAAGTGTTAGGCGGGCATCATATTCTGGATCGGCACTCACAAACTGTGGTACAAGTCTTTCTAGTGAAGTCATGGCCTGGAGCACTCTGCTACAGCAGAAATGAATGGTTTACATAGAAACATAGAAACACAGAAACATAGAATTTGACGGCAGATAAGGACCGCTTGGCCCACCCAGTCTGCCCATTTCCCTACCTACTGGATAAGCTGCAGATCCTAGTTAACCAGCAGCCTACTTCTTCCTACCCCCATCCCCAGCCTTATGACTGTCCCATGCAAGCTGAATTCCAGGTTTGCAGCTGAGTTAAAGGTGAAACATTTTTGTTCACTTTTCCAGACTCATACCACATGCTTTCACACAGAGTACTAATTGCCATGCTTATTATGGGTGGCAAACATAAAATTTGAGAGAAACATAGAATTATTTAATTTATTTACCTACAGCTGATGATTGATAAATAAGACAAAAGTAAAGTTACTGTAATGTAAACAAAGAGTTCTTTTTGTTGACTCTGTTTATCACCATGTCAGTGGTGGGGATATACCCCTTATCAGCACCTGGATCATCCTCCTGGCATCCCCCTCGAGGCCATCTTGACTGGGTGGCCCATAGCCTGCTCCCTATGGCAGCACTCCCATGAGAGGGTGGGGGGAGAGACCGAGAGTTACCAGTGGCCCCATGTGAGGCTTACGCCTGGAATGTCATTCAGAAGGCAGGCCAGGGGCATCACAGAGCTCCATGACCCGAAGGTTTCTGGTTTGGCTTCCTCCAGGAGGCATGGACATGCAATGATATCAGCACAGGACGGGTGCACTCCTGCACCCATCCCACAGATGTAAGTCATCACCACCACATGTGTCAGGCGATCCCAGCTGCTGGAATATCCAATCTCCACTGGGTGTCGCTAGTATGCTGGGGAACAACAACCCTCCTCCCCAGAAGTAGAGAGCTGTTCATGGGAAGCTCATCCAACCTCCCCCTGGCTGAACCTCTAATGTACCGTGATTGCTTCTGAACATGGGTTGTCAGTGCAGCAGGCAGTAATGCTACCACTGCATCGGCAGGTTGGCTACAAAGAGTTCTTATATTAAGATTCTCAGTCCAGCTAATATATTGAAGAATTTATAAACAAATCCCCTCTGGCAATACTATCAAAAAGATAGCTGAAAGTAATCAGAACTTTTCTGTGTCTGAGGTTCCATGTGGTAATGGCAAAAAAAGAACAGTGATTTCAAACACAGTGAGTGCACATCGCCAAAAACGAAAATGGAGATGTGCACTACAGCCCCTTACAGTAACAGCTACCTGCATTCCCCAAACTTAAAATAATAAACTCTGGGGGGGGGGTTGATACTGGGGAAGAGGGGCAAACTCATGAGGGGGCTACACTGAGAGACAAATGTCTGAAGGGGAGAACATTGGAAGGAACAATGTCAGGAGGGTGCAGTAACGGGACAAAATACTGGACAAGTAATACAATAGTTTATATTTTTATAATATAGAAAACAATTCTATGCCTACAGCCAGTGCTGAACCTGGGTTGTCTGACACAAAGGCAGTTACCTTAAAGGAGAAGACTCCTGTATATGTATGATTTGGATATGGCTGATGTATTTATTATACATTACATCAAGTACTGTACATATGTCAATAAGAGATCAGCCATTTCTTCTGTTGCAACACATATCTAGAGTTTGAGGCTCTGACACAAGGTAGTAAAATGTCAAGCAAGCCTCCATTTACATGCAAATGAGCCACTTGTAATACAGCCCCTCCTGTTCCTTGATGTCACTACAGCAACAGTGCAGAACAAAACATAAGGGTATCAATGCTGTCTAGCCTGATTTTAGTTTAAGTTTGCAATGGCTTAAGGCAGTTCTGTCATGCAACTCACACAGGGAGTAGTACTTGTAGCCTTAATACTGTATGTGTATAGCAAATAATGCATCTAATAGTATTTCATTCACAGGAAACAAGCTGCTCATTTCTTTCTGGGAGACAGTTGCAACATGTTGTAGAGAGCAGTAGACTGAATCATTCAATCAACCAATCAATTGAGCAGTCAATCAGTCACTCTGTATTGAACCAGGTGAACACCCTTGAGAAGATTCATTACAAGGTGTGCCTGGGCAGTTTACCAAAGGATCACAAAAGACTGAATTATACACATTCCCTTTCAGCAGCCTGAAAGTGGAGAGCTAGATCATTTACTTTATAAAGTGTATTGTTTTACGTTTCAAGTGCTCCTTAACTCTGAGTTTCTGACTGGAAATACCAAGACACAGAATGCATATGACATGGGAGGAGTGAGCTAAGCAAATACAGAGCACTACAAACACTGAGACTGATTAGTTTATTTACCTACATTAGCTGAGGTATAGCATCTGATTTGTGAGGGACATCCTACTTCAAATGCTGGTATTACAAAGTGGGGGGGGGCTGCCACAACTTATCCTTAGTACCTTGAAAGTGAAGTGCTGTACCTCTCACATCACAGCTAATAATTTATAATGGGAATTGGGACACTTTTAAAATCATGGTCCTGAGGGGCCATCACAGTTTCCAAGGAGGTTAGGGGAACTTTAAGGTTAGAGTGAAGGGTGTCTAGTAGGATTTGAACCAGAGTCCCCCCAGTGTTTGTGCCTGTGATTTAACCACTAGATTACCCTTCTTCCATATGCTGCAGCTGATACTTTCCTGGTAACCTATTCTTTGTTATGGCTGAATTCTTTATTGCCTTACAGTAGCCATCCAATCACTGACTGCCTAGTTACAAAGAGAAAGGGGAAGATTTGCAAGATTGTTTCTCACTGCTGGTGTCAATCAAAACAGAGAATGCTAACACACAAAACACACACACACACACACACACACACACACACACACACACACACCATAATACAGCAGCTGTATATACTACTTAAAACCCTTATTGCACCCAGAATTATTTATTGGGCAAACTGTTTTGCTAACAGAAACAGTAACACAACACATACAGGCATTTCCTTATATCAATACTGTATATACCTCAAATCAGTGCTGCATCACACTCATATGGTCCTAGTCCCTATTAGATCTGCACTTCAGGATGTGCACAACACTTAAAGGGTTCCCCCATTACTCAAGTGGGGAACCAAACATTGTGGGTTTGGTTTACTGGTAGAACTGCATTTAGTGCATCACCATTATCTGTTGCTCTGATGACATCATCCTCCAGCAACATTGATGGTAAAATGGAGGACAAACACACTGATAACTTCTGGGGGCTGACTATTTTTATTTCTAATCTAGATTTGGAGAGCAATAGGACTGCTGGCAACTGGATTAGCAAACAACAGTTACACATAAGGAGCTGGGAAAATATTGGTCTGACACTATGGTAGACTTCCCCTTTATCCACCACACCAGATGACCAGATCAGAAAGAGCCCAATGAACAAACCCACACATACTCCTCCTGATATACACTGAAACTATGCACTCAAATTCACTGTGCTATTAATGGCACTAAGCTATTAATAGCACATAGCCATTTTTACTTTCGCTATTTTCATGTCACTCAAAATTACTCGCTCTCATGATGGGATACTGTGTTGGATTACCTCATGCTATGTGCGGTGTGTTGAAGATTTTACTCAATGGCCACCTGAGTAGAGATGCCATCCTTGTTTTTAGTCTCTTTATTGATTCTGCCTGCCCTTGACTCCAGCATCTCCTGCCACAACTGTTCCTGTTCCAGATTGTGCAGTAAAAAAGAAGAACAAGGCATGGCCAGTCTGCTGCCCTAACCTGACCTCCCCCTCCCCACAGGGGAAAACAGTAGGGAAACCTGGTACCAGCTCCAGAGGCTCCCAGCAACACCCATGTTCCTATTCCAAAATAGAAATTACAAAACATATTAAGATGTGATCCCCAGAGAGACCAGAATGAGAAGAAGAATAATAGAGGAAAAGGAGGAAACTTGCTCCTAACTTCCAGCCCTCTTCCAATTGTTCCAATGTATGTATTTGTTGTAATTTTTTTAATTAATCAGTCAGATAGATTCCCATTCCAGTAAACCCATCCCTTTCCTATTGCCAAAGAGCCCATGACTCTGGCTAGGGCTACAATTTTTAGCCTCCGTATGGTGGAGGTGAACAAAACTCCAGAATTATTAATGCTGATGGCTGTAATACTCACAGGGAGGGACAGAGCACACACAGGTCCAGTCTAACCACAGCATAAAGAGCTGGTGACACATTTAGGAGAACTTTAGTGAAACCCAATATTTAACCACAGTCCAACCTGTATTTCCTACTCCCCATATTACTGAGGTCATTTGTATGAAAACAGGATCTTTGCTTATGAAGAGTTTGTCTATTCCTGCTGCTTTCTCCCTACCTGAAGCCACAGAGTACTGCCTGTGACCTAACAGTTACTCCCATGGCAACAGATTGTGTTGTCACAACAGAGGATTATGACTTGAAGTAAGGAGTAAGCAGCAGAGGCAGATGGACTCTAAAGGAACTCAAAGGGATAAAGACCATGGGCAGGATTCATGATGTATTATCTTTTAAGTTTCACTCTGAAACTGCTGTTGCAGACTGCAATCACCCACAGCTGTGGCAGTAGCAATTCACAGCCGCAGCAATTGCGGAGGGCATTACGGCTGCTTCCACCAGCAGTAGCCCATTCCTGCTGCTGCTGTGGCCATCTCCCCAGAGACACCATCCGCAAGCAACCATAGATCATGGAGCTGGTCATAATCTGGCTCCACCTTTGTGAACACCTGCCGCTGTGGGTAACCTGTGGATCTGCAAGTCGCAACCGACTTGCACCAAGGTTTACCCACAGCTGCGGGTATTTCTCAGGCTTCATGAATCCTGCCCCATATATTCATAAACATTTCCACAGTAATAAATAATGGGGAGGAAAAATACATAAAATATAAATGGAATGCAGGAAGAATTGTACCTAATTCTTATGTTTTTAAAGTTTTATTGGAGGTGTCAATAGCTCTTTAAGCCTTTAATTCCCCAACCAAAACTCAGGAGGCCTGAAAAACATTCACCACACAGGCATCGTCCTTCACTGCACTAACCAGTCCTCTGCTTTGAGTCCTAGCCTGTCCCGACTCCAATGCCATCATCAGATGTCAGACACCAAGGAAAAAGCTAAAGAAAATAGCTTTTTAAATTGCTTGTCCAATTCCTTTTGCTGCTGCACTTTTAACTGACCTGACATTTGTGTAGAGTCAGAGTAAGATGTCCCCTGTGTCCATGCTGCCTGCGTTTCTCTTCTGATTAGATGTTACTGCATAAATTCCCTGGCTCAATCCTGTTGCCTCACCACTGGCTTGCTGCACTCTTTGTTAAAGGGTACCACCCATAACCTCACCATCGAGTCACCAACTGACCACAAACAACATGCCCCTCACCACTGATCATGTACCAGGCTAATTGGAAAGGAACTGGAGCAGCCAATCTGACAGCAGGTAGTGATTGCACACTGATATGTCCAGCTCCCCTTTGAAGATCACTGATCAGATGTTTAACTGGTATTGGTGTTCCTCCATAAGAAAGGAAACGTTAAACAATTAAATTAGTTGAACAGAAAGAAAACCACATGGGGCCCCAACTCCCTGGCTTGAGTGCTCAGCCTTGGTTACTGTGCCCCCTTCCCCACACTAACTTGGGTACCAAACCAAAACTTGATCCAGTCTGATGTTGAAACAAAAAAAGTTTGATCAGCTTTTTCACAACACACACATCTGAGCAGTTCGAGTCCCCCTGGACTCTGCTTTTTGTGTACTCTGCAAAGTATCATGTGTATGCCTGCAGATGCCAGTGAGTTTCTTTTTATTTTTTCGGTACTCATGGAATAGTTTTGCACATGATTACTTTCCAGCTTGAGTGTACATCTGGGAAGACATCAGAGGGAGACCAGTTTTTTGGAAGTTACTATAGACTTCTGGGAAACACCCATTTCTATTACTTATGTCTAAACTTGAGGGAAGCAATGTGACTAATCATAAAGCCACTCAGCCCCCTGGGTGGCTTAATGCAGATGAATGCACTGAGGTGCTCTCGCATCGGAGAACTTCAGTCCTTTCAGCTATGAAAAGTTTTTGCCCAGTAAGCAGTGATAAGTGTCATGATTAGAGTGCCTGGTTATCGGTCAGTCAATGTTGAGCCAACTACAGCTTGAGCTGCATTGAACCTGACAGTGACACACCTCTGAAATGCAGTTCTTTGTAACAAAATATTTGACTGCACATGCATCACACACAGATATATGAAAAGTTAATAGCACACTTGGCAAAAAGAGCTGCCCAATAATAAACATCGCTCTGGTCCCAATACCTCTCAGAATTAAAATCCATAGCACTGGCCTTAAGAAATCAGAGCAAATGGGCAGAATGTGTAGCAGTTTCTTATTTTAAATAATAATATGTCTACAGATAGTGGACCCATATATTTATTGTCAAACAATGTTTCTATCATGTTAGTTCAATGATTTAATTAATTGTGCATCCAGAAATAGTTCTAACATTATTAAGAAGATCAGTAAACCTTTGCAGAGCATGGGTCAACCTGAGTGTAAAAATCATAGCACTATGTAGAATTCATAGCAGTTGAGAGGTATGCCAGTCCACACTCCCATAGGGCACTTATTTATTTATTGAATTTTGTTGACCGGGGTAAGCCCACTGAGACTAGAAGTCACTTTTTCAGGGGCGACCCAGGGTGGGGATACAGATGGTAACTAACTGAAACTGAACCAGATTAAGCTGTTGGAGGTACTTCTAGTGAATGGAGGAATTTGGCCAGGACAGCAGGGAAATTTCCCCTACTCTTTTCAAGAAATGCCATGGGATCTTTAACGACCACCTGAACAAACACCAGAACAGGCAGATGAGATCTTGGTTTAACATTTCATCCCAAAGATGGCACCTCAGGAGTGCAGCACCACCCCTCATGCTGCATTACAGTGTCAGTATTGGGATATTAACTCAAGTGCCTGGTGTGGGGATAGAACCCACAGCCTTCTGATCTCTTGGCTTCATAGGCGAGTGTTCTACCTGCTGAGCCACTGACAGATGACAGACAGACTTCAGACTTCTAGCAGAACTGACAAATTAGTAAATTACTCATTTCTTTTCTTTCCTCTTTTTAAATAATATTTATCTGGACCTTCATACCATGACTTCGCAACACACTCAAATCAAGAAAGCAAGAAAATGCTGACAGAGATCCCCCTCAAGTAAAGTCATACAGTCAACTACTCTTTTCATTCTAAACATGGAAAACAAGACTTATGTCTTTTTTGGGAGGGGGATTTAGCCTTCTTGATCAGAAAACAGCTCTGTTATGAAATTAGATCAGTTAGAGTCTGACTGGTGTGTAAATAGCGATGGGTGCTTCACCCAGAGGTGAAGCTTAGCCTGTCACTAAACCAAACATTTGTGTTCTGCCATTGAAAATGGACGATGGGGGATTTCTTTTATAAGCGCTTATAAAGGATAATATGTACATGATTCAAAATGGGCTCAGGGAGGGTAAGGTGGTGGAACAGGCGCATCCTCCAGTTGTACCTCTCCACAATTCATTGACCACTCTGGCAGAGCATGGTTCTTCTATGGAGGCACCCACAGTGGAGACCAAGGAGGATGCTGGGAACCTCCACAATGGAGACCCACAGGAGGGTGGCACAGGACCCCACAGGGAAGGAAACAACTCGTGGTGGAGGACTCAATTGTTAGGGGTAGAGGTGGGGAGGGAGGGAGGAGGGGAAAGGTAGGTAGGTGCCTGCCTGGTGCCATGGCTTGGAGGGACAGGAAATGAATCCTCAGGATCATGGGAGCAGCTGCAAGGGGGAAGGAGCTGGATGTCATTATCCACCTAGGGATGAATGACCTGGCTGAGAATGGGATCAGAGCAGTGCATCAGGAGTTTGTGGAGTTGGGGAGGGGCCTTAGACAAGTAGCACACACGGTAACTTTCTCGGAAGTGCTACCTGTCTATGGCATGGATGAGGCTAGGGTACTCCACACCATGGGATTCAATGACTGGTTGAAAAACTGGTGCAGAGATCAGGGATTTGTCTTCATTGGGGACTGGGGCTCCACCTGGAGGGATGCAGGCCTATACATGTGTGATGGTCTGCATCTATCCAGGAGGAGAACCAGGATCGTAAGTGATAGGTTTAAATGCTTCGTTGGCAAGCATTTAAACTAGCCAATGAGGGGAGGCATTGAAAAGGAGAAGTAAAATCCTAGCACCCCTCAAAAAACCAGGGTAATTAGTGAGGTAAACACCAAGATAGAGCAGTCAATTGGGATAGGGGCAGGGGTAAATGGAGAAAAAAACAAAGGCAGTAAGGACAGGGATGGGCCAAAAAATAAAGCCATAAAAAATGGAGGGTAATGGTACTAATGCGAAGTCTAGGTAAAAAGCTCCCTGAAATAGTGGTCTTGATGGAAGAGGAATGCCTGGATATCATGGCAGTCACAGAAACATGGTACACAGAGAACCATGACTGGGATGTCAACATACCAAGGTACACAATCTACAAGAGGGACAGGGAGGGATGAAGAGGAGGAGGAGTAGCTCTCTATGTAGGGAAGGATCAAAGCAACAGAACTAAAGGCTAAACAGGGAGGAGAGGAGGCACTGTGGGTCACCCTGGAGACTGGAAATGGCTCCACAATCTGCACAGGGGTTGTATACAGACCCCCATCTCAGGGGAGGAAATGGACAAGGAAATGATAGAAAGCATCCTTGGGATGGCAGAGAAAGGGGAGATATTGCTGATGGGGGACCTGAATATGCCAGATGTTAACTGGAGCACCTTTGCTGCAGCCACATCCAAGAGCAGGGCCATTCTCGATGCCCTACAGGGGGCATGCCTCAGACAGCTAGTTTTGGAACCCACTCAGGAGGGAGCAATCTTAGACCTGGTACTCTCAAATGGGGATGGAGAGAGGATCTCTTATCTTGAAGTGGGTAGCCATCTGGGAACAAGTGACCACCAAACAGTGTGGTTCATGATAAACTTAGCTGTAGAGTCAAGCCACACAAAAGTGAAGGCACTGGACTTCAGGAGGGCTGATTTTGTCAAAATGGGAAAGTGCCTCAGAAAAGCACTAGCAAACAGGCAAGAAGGTGGGCTGGAGCAACAATGCGGAAACATCAAAACCGCCATCACATAGGCAGCAAGCCTTTGTGTGAAACAAATAAACAAATCAAAATGAAAGAAAAAATCACTATGGTTCTCAAAAGAAGTGGCGAGGAAGGTAATTGAGAAAAAGATAGCATTCAGGAAGTATAAGGAAACACAGCTGGAGTAGAACAGAGAACTGTTCCAGTTAAAGCAAAAGGAAGTGGGGAAGGCAGTCAGAATACCAAAGGTCCAAACTGAAGAAAAGATAGACAGCTCAGTTAAGAAGGGGGATAAAACCTTTTATAGTTACATTAGGGAACAAAGAAAGCCTAAGGCAGGGATACTGAGGCTGAATAAAGAGGAAGGTGGGTGGGCAGAGAGTGACAGTGAAAAAGCAGGGATACTGAATGAATACTTCTGCTCAGTATTCACAGTGGAAAAGCAGGGGAAGAAACCTAATCCAGTCAATAGAAGCACTCTGGATAGGACGTTAATATTAGTCCTTTCACAGAAGAAAGGGTTCTGAAAGAATTCTTAAAACTGAAGGTGGAAAAAGCAATGGGGCTTGATGGGATTCACCCCAGAATTCTAAAAGAACTAAGGGAAGAACTAGTAACACCACTGACTACCCATTTTAATAAATCATAGGAGGATGGTGTTGTACCTGAGGACTGGAGGAGGGCGGATGTGATTCTCCTTCACAAAAGTGGGAGCAAGACAGAGGCAGGAAACTACAGACCTGTCAGTTTGACCTCAGTGATGGGAAAATGATGGAATCACTTACGAAGAAAAGAATTGTTGAGTACCTAGAGGCCAGTGGGGCACAGGACGAAGGCAGCATGGATTCACAGTGGGAAGGTCATGTCAGACAAATCTAATTGATTTCTTTGACTGGGTGACCAAAGTAGTAGACCAGGGAGGGGCTGTTGACATGGCCTACCTAGACTTTAGCAAGGCATTTGACACAGTCCCGCACAAAAGATTAATAAACAAATTAGCCAGCCTGGGAGTGGGTCCCAGGGAGGTAGCCTCGGTTAAACACTGGCTGGACAACAGGACACAGCGGGTAATAGTAAATGGAGACCACAGTGAAGAAAGGAGGGTTACTAGTGGGGTACCGCAGGGTTCAGTACTGGGGCCGGTCCTTTTTAATGTCTTTATAAGTGACATTGCAGAGGGACTGGAAGAGAAAGTATGTCTCCTTGCAGATGACACAAAGATCTGCAACAAGGCTGATATGCAAGGTGGGGTGGAAAGGATGAAATGGGACTTAGTAAGGTTGGAGGAATGGTCAGATGTATGGCAACTTAGATTCAACACAAAGAAGTGCAATGTAATGCACCTGGGAAACAAAAACCCAGGGCAAGAGTACACAATGGGGGTGAGATACTGACAACAACAAAAATGGAAAGGGACCTGGGGGTAGTCATATCAGATAACCTAAATGTGGGCCAACAATGTGAGAAGGCATTAAAGAGGGCTGTGGGGATACTGGGATGCCTAGAGAGAGGCATCACTAGTAGAAAACAGGAAGTTGTTGTCCCTCTGTACAGACAGTTGGTAAGACCACATTTGGAGTATTATGTACAGTTCTGGAGACCCTATCTCTGCAAAGACATAGGCAGGGTGGAGGCTGTCCAGAGAAGGGCAATCAAAATGGTGCAGGGTCCGCACCAGAAGACATATGAAGAAAGACTAAAGAAGCTTAAGATGTATAGCCTTGAGGAAAGGGGGGGGCAAGATAGAAACTTTCAAATACCTCAAGGGAATCAACAAAGTCCAAGAGGGTAGCATCTTTCAGAAAAGATGTGCAACAACAAGGGGCACAATTTGAAGATAATGGGGGGACGGCTCAAAGGTAATGTGAGGAACTATTTCTTCACAGAGAGGATTGTGGATGCATGGAACAGCCTTCCTGAGGAGGTCGTAGAGTCAAAAACAGTGGGGGAATTCAAGAATGCATTGGACAGACATAAGGCGATTCTAGTGGGGTGTAGGAGGAAGTAGGCTGTTGGTTAACTAGGATCTGTAGCTTATCCGTTAGGTAGGGAAATGGGCAGACTAGGTGGGCCTAGCGGTCCTTATCTGCCGTCAAATTCTAAGTTTCTATGTAAGATGTGTATGAATTCTGGTTGGGGTGAATTTCACCTTCATGCTGTTAAAGGGATGATTGGGAACATAATCAGTCGGGATCTGTAGTGCCGATAAATGAAGCCATTGGGGGGGTTAACTACATGATTTACAAAGGGCTAATGGTGTTTCTGAGATGCCTCTAGAGTTATCAAGGGTATCATCTCATGCCTCTGTACTTCACAGTTCTTGAACCCTAAGAAGGCATGAGATGACACTCTTGATAAGCCAAGAGACATCTTAAAAGCCCAATTTTCCTATGAGGTGTACTCTAGAGTCTCTAATACCTATTGTCTTCTTATTTACCATGATACAATACTGTTCAACAGGAGTAATATGCAATCATCGACTAACCAGAGGTAACCACTTACAGTAGCATCTGGAACCTCAAGGTTATCAGATCAAAATCTACATTTCTTTCTTTTTTATGATTAAAAATTTATTGAATTTTAGTATAAAGAACAAGAAAAACAAAGTATAACATGAACCTGGCTGGAGTATTCCCCTTGGAGATACAGCTCTAGCATAAGGGAAAAGGGAATTTGTTTTTAACCAGGAAAGGCACACAGAGCCAAAGCTTGTTTCCAGGTTTGACCTGGGAGCACAAGAAAGATAAGTGACTTGCTCAGGGTTACACAGTATGCAAGTGGGAGCTGTGGGATTCAAACCCAGGTTTCCAGGTTTGCAGCTCAGAGCCCTAAACCTCAGCACTATACTGCCTTGTATATACAGGTAATTCCTATATACTCCTAGTATAAGGAATAGGAAAGAGTCTAGTACGATCTCCCGACAACAAACATCCCGATGGCAAAAATCCCATATTTTATTTCCCGATTATTACCTTCCTGCTCTTACTGTATTACCGACGAAGATTCTCCCGACACACAGCTGATCAGTAAAGCAGATCATTGCACTGTAGTCTTGCAGCAGCAAGTTAAAGGAAGAGTGTCTGAGACAGCCATCATTGCACTTAATAATACAGTCGCTGATAGGCTATACATTGCTGTTTGTAATGCATAAAGACAGGCTGTTTTACTGGTGCTCCACCTATCAAATCAAAATGGCGAAGCAACCCATCAGTTTCTGATGCTGTAGTTTGTGATATTGTGCCTTTACAGCATGGACACCCAAAATTGAGCATTGCTGGCTACCTTTATGTTAAAGAAAGGAGTCAGAGCGACTTGTTTTATTGGTGTTTCCAAAGTCATAAAGCTTTGGCATGCCATGGCCATGCTTTGACCCTACTTGTTGGTGGACAACATCATCTTCGGGCAACCAAAACATAACCATAGTCCCGATGCCTGTGCTGCTCCATAGCCTCAGCAATTGCTGTGTTAAAGAAAAGAGCATTGACAACCCATGACACACCTGCACAACTTATCCAAAGTGAGACTGCAGGTTTGTGTACGGAAGTTTGTCAGAACTTGCCACCTAAGGACTCACTTAGGCAATTAATTAAGCATGCAAGGTGAGTTAATATAGCCCCTGAACCTTAAACACTGGAGGAGGTTGCAATACCTCATGAATTTACAACAGTGAAAGGGCAATCTTTCTTAGCTAGAGAAGCAACTTGTGGCAATGGAAGAAACAAATATTGAAAAATGAATGTGTGCTGACTACTGGATCATGGACCGAACATTCAAAACAGTGCCACACCTGTTCCATCGGTCCATCAGCTTTATTTTATACATGCACCTGTTAGCAATACAGAGACCTGCAGAGCACTGCCATTGGTGTATGCGCTGATGTCTGCAAAATCTGAGGAGTGTTATCTGACAATGTTTCAGGACCTGCAAGATGTGGCTGAGGAGTATGATTGCACGTTGTTCCCCAGTGTTATTATAACTGACTTCAAACAAACTGCTCTAAATGCCTGAAAGACTGAGTTCCCCAATGCTGCAAACAAGGGATGCTCTTTTTCATCTAGGCAAATTGTAAGGCAAAGATTCAGGGTTTGGTCTTGCACCAATGTATGGCTCAGACTTGATTTCAGTCTAAAAATGCAGCAACTAGTAGCATTAGCTTTTCTACCGCCAGAAAAATTAACACTGTATATGAGGAAATTAAGCCAGAAATGCTCTGGAGAGTGCTCCTATCCTAGAGTGGTTCGAGGAGAATTATATTTTGGGCAGGATTAGGCATAGAATGCAGAATAACATTGCAGTGAGAGCTGCCCTTTATACCCTCCTCAGTTCTGGTCCATACATTCTCAAATGCAGTCAGGATACCAAGAACTCAAAACAAAGTAGAGGCATGGCACAGGAAAGCTTGTAATACTGATTGGCACATCCCATGTTGGTGTCCATGGGTTTGTTGAGGAATTGAGAAACAAGCAAACTATGACTGATAACCATAATTAAAAAATAAATCGAGGACTCCTAAATCTCCCATAAGGAAACAATACGCCAAAAAGGAGGAAAAAATCAGCAATGCTGTCGCTGATGTTGACACACAACCACCAAAAGACTTTATTCATGTCATAGTACATAATATGGTGCTGTAACTGTTCCTTTGTGATTTTTTAATGTTTCAATAAATATTGGATTTTAATTGAATGAGCAACAAAGCTGCCTAATGCATTAAACTTCTTCTGAATTAGAAGCACAGAAACTGTTAAATAGCTGTTCTATATTCAACGTCATCTGATGTTTGTGCTCTAAGTATTCCAGCTACGCTTCACTTATGCAAATGATTTTTGTGCTAATAATGCTAAAAGTATGCCCATTATGCTTCACTTATGCAGTATGAAGTTGCCGCTTATGTTGATGCTGTTTGCAGTACTGTTTCTGCTCGTATGAGAATTAAGTACCTGTTATATGATTTTGTGCTAAAAGTGCTAAGAAGTATGTCCATAATGCTTCAGTTATGCAGTTTGAATTTGACGCTGTTTGTAGTACTGTGTCTGCTCACAGTATGACAATTAAATACCTGTTATATGATTTTGCAGCTTGAAGTTGCCGCTTATGTTGCAGTATGATAATGTTGCTGACGTCGGTATAATATATGTCAGTAAATATTTTGTCAGTCAGTTTGTATTGTTGGCAAGTAAATGACGGTTAATTTCACGTTGGGAAGTTTGTATTCGGGCAATCGTACTGATCCCATAGGAAATGCTATAAACAGCTTTCAAGCAAGAAACATTAGAACATTACAGCAAAAATGAACAGTAATCTAACATAGCAAAACATATACCATAGTGGAACTAGGGTGCAATAGAAGTAACATATTGCATTAACAGAAAGGAGTTTCAGGTGTAGCATTGCTAAAAATAAGCAAGAGCTGGTGAGGAGATTATGTCCATGGCATCTGAATTACTCAGAAGTGAAGGGTGATAAAAGAACAAAAAGCTTAACATAAATAAGATGTCTTGGGGATGTAAAAGGGCAGAGTGTTGACTTGTGGGAGCAGTTATTAATGCCAGAGCGAATGGGGATGCACATGTTGAATCAAAGCGGTCCAGAATAAAAAGGGCCCTGAACAGCTACTCCACTGTGAGAAGAAATTGTGTGTGTGTGTGTGTGTGTGTGTGTGTGGGGGGGGGGGGGAGTATGATTATTCAAGTCATGCACTTCGAGTGGCCGGTACAGTTCCAAGGGTTTTAAGATGGCCAGTGAGGTACTGAGTGATATAACATCTGCATGGGATGTTGCAATGCAAAGAGTTTTGGCATGATCTCAGTAGGGCCATGTAAGTGTTCATTTTACTGAGCATATGAAAATTCTACATTTCATGCTTTGGGTAACAGTCTCAAAATTTACATCTAATGCAACTCATTGCAGTGGAAGGGTCAATCCTTTTAATGCATCTTGTATTTCTCTAGATACAGACCAATGTCCTTCAATCAGATAAGGCTGTGACATAGTATTACTCCTGTGGACTGGTGTTAATTTGTGGTTAAACATTTTTACTATCCAACCAAATACAACAACATTTCCGAACATAACAGTAAGCATGTATTTTTCAGTTGACCCCCTTGTTACATAGGTTAATAACAGAACCCCAAACTAGAAATTGATTTATCACTGATAGTACTGTGGCATCAGGGAGCATATAGCATTCGATTGCATGGGCATGAGGCGCTGAGCATCCTACAGTATATCATATCTGAGTACGCTTTTAAGGTATAGCTGGGGACATTGAGATGTTATGCCATAACTTCCTCATTCGACAAACTAACAAACTATACCTCTAACCCAACATTGAATAAGTAAGTTAACTAACCAATTTACATCTGTTCCTCTGAGAACCTTAGGTAAGACACATAAGCAAACACTGCTACAGGTTAATACCATTAAGGGAGTTATGACAGTACTTGGATTTAAGGAAAGGGGACCGACACTTGTAGAAAGTTGGTGCGGTGTTGTTGGTAAAGTTAGACACTCTTCCAGAAGCTGCCAGCTGCCCTACAGCTAAGTTACAGTCCCGTATCAAAGAGACTTTGTGGTCTGCCATCTGCATAAAATTAGTCTCTTTGCTGCCACCCCCACTGCCGTGATCCATTGTGCCTGAGGAGATAAACATTTTAGAAAAATCGAACAATGGAGTAGATCATCCAGTTAAACACTGGTTTGAATCCTACTATGATGTCAGAGTACAGGAAGCTGCCTTTGATGTTCAAACCCCACATAAGATACAAAGCCAATAATCACGTTCTCATGTTTGAATCCCATGAAGCAGTACAGATGTTCAAATCCCACCAAAGAAACAAAGCTATTAGATTTGCCAAACTATGGGTGATATGCAACAAATTAACACTAACATTATGGAATTCTGGGAAGGACTTGTGTACATATAAATGTATAGTATACTTCTGTTAGTATAGCTGGGAAACTGAAAGAAACTAAAGATAGAGGTCACGTGATGCAGTGGTGCTGAGTGGCTGCCTGCTTTGGAGCTCCCGTTTCTCCCCTCTTAAACTTCATCTTTTGATAAGCCAAAACCACCAATCCACCACCAAACGCTGTCTAAACATCATTGCTACTCCAGGAATCGACATTGGAAGAAATTGGAGGTGTACATTGCCTGCTGGAACATCGTGATGTTAGATGCAGAAATGAAGGCCTCAGGAGTCAGGCACACCCCACCTACAATGCCAGATAAAGCCTCAAAGAAAGCTAAAAACTCTGGTTTCAACCCTTCCTTAACCAACAAAACTTCATCTACTGGAGGTCTTAATGTTGCAGGAGGTACTACCTTGACGGAGGGCGCTTTTGGAGGAGTTATCACCTTTAAAGACACCCTGCAAGAGATCTCCAATGAAATTAAATCAATGAGGCAAGATTATACCGACCTGTCAAGAAGGATGGGGATTCAGAATCCAGAATAGGGTCAGTGGAAAGATGGCAACAGAAAATAGACCCTGAGATAGTCAGGCTTAGCCAGCAAATACAAAAACTACAACTAAAATCTGAAGACCTGGAGGCGCAGTAGAAGAAACAACGTCCTGATTTTGGGTCTTCCAAATTGGAGGAAAGGGAGACACTATCAAGTTTGTCCAGCAGTTCTTAAACAAGGTCGTGGGTCCTTCTCTGTCCACCAACAATATAATGTGGAACGTGCTCATAGATCTCTTGACCCAGACCTCCCCAAGCGCCCCCCCAGACCTCTGATTATCAAATTCCTAAGCTATCTGGACAGACAACACATCCTAGATAAAGTTAAACAGTTGGAAGCAGTCCTATGGAATGGAGCCAAGCTGAGGATTACCCAGGATTTGCCCAGAGAGGTTCGTCTGAAACGTGCTGCCTTCCACCCAATAGTGAGCAAACTGATAGCTGCTGGAAAGCCCTTCCGCATGATCTACCCTGCAAAGCTGTCTGTACAAGTTGAAAACACCTGGCACTCCTATGATACCCCAGAAGAAGCACTAGCTGACCTATCCAAATTGTTGCCTGATCTGTTCAAGGGACTTCCAATTAAATGACTGAACCCAATCTAAACCAGGAATACAGCAGGAATAGACTACCAGCTGAAATCAAGACTTTTGCAGTTAACTCCTATTCTTTTGCAAGTTCTAGGCTAGATTGGCCCATTTTAGTACTTACTGTGTAGTCGCGAGGCTCTGCTGGGGAGTAGTCCTGGGTCGATCCTTCCGCTCTCAGTGGGGGACTTCCGGGACCCGCGTGGTGCGGGAGTTGGTGGTAGTAGGCCGCGAGGCCTAGTCGGCCTGCCTCTTGCTCCCCTCATGTCTTAGCCTCTCGATCTATCAGAAGGAACCAAATGGAGATTCGGTTCAGAAGGAACTATTTGATGCCGGACCGCTTTGGTCCGCCAGCATTTTCGGTCCCAATGATTTCCCCTTCATTTCCAGGTCCCCACAGGATTAGATCGAGAGGACAAGAACACTGAACTGCTCCCAGGTAATGCTGCTTACTGCTTTTTTTCCTTCTGGAGATGGGGGCGATTTCATTTATTTAGCCATAGAGGCAGTGCCTTTACAACGAAGGGAGGGGAGGGACATAGGCAGGTTGTAGCTGTGCCATGCCTTGCGACCAAATAGGGAGCTATTGGTACCGTTAGTTATCACACTGCTAGGAATTGTATTTTTTACTGATCAGACTACTGATGAGGTGGCTGCAGTCTCTGGTTTCGCGGTTGTGGATGATCCTTTTATTATAAGAGTTAGAATGGGGTACCTTGGGGAAGGAGGGTGTATGGGAGCAACCAGAACTGTGTCTGACACTATGGCAATAGGTCTGTGGGACTGTGTAAATAATGTATGTTGTGCAATGGGGCTGGGGGAAGGGAGGGGAAGGGATACTGTTTATGTTACTGCTGATGTTTGAAGAGATCATATTTGGACTGATGTTTACATTGTTTATTGGATAAGGTTATGGGGGGGGACACTGATCATAGAAATAATAATACTTGTTTGGGGGTGCTGCCACTTAATTCTGTAGACTGTTTTGGCCTGAGGTTTAATATTAGAGTTGGGCAGCCTATCAATGTTACTAACTCCGGCTGTTATTTTTAATTAGAGAGAATTTTGGGTGTATTGGGGGTGGGGTTGAGGGTATCACCACTGCAAGGTGTGAGATGAGATTGCTAAGATCAATGGGTGTCGTATGCACTTTGTCCTAAAATATGGCTAGTAGCACTGTTAAAATGATTAGCTGGAATGTGAGAAGGATTAGAGATACCAAGAAGAGGTCCCTTATTTTGATTAATTGCTCGATACTGGGAGCGAAATATTATGTCTGGAGGAAACCCATATTACAGTAGCTGAAAGTAACATGTTAAGAGTCAGAGGCTTCTCCCAAATTTTGTGGCTGGGGACTCGTCGGAAGCCAGAGGAGTAGCTGTTATGATAAAGAAAAGTATACCTTTCAATCCAACGAAAGTTATCAGGGACTCAGAAGGTAGATATATATTGGTGTCTGGATCCCTCTATAATTCCCCGATTGTCTTAGGCTCAGTTCATGGCCCAGTTGGAGGAAATGTGACCTTTATTATGCAGTTAATTGACAAGCTTAGCTCCCTTCTACCCACCCCTTTGATCCTAGGAGGGATTGGAACATAGCTCCAACTCAGGAGCTGGATAAAACTCTTAGACCGCTGAGACCATGCTTCCGCCTACAATGGCGATGGATGATATGGGTAATATGCTAGGCCTGGTGGACCCCTGGAGAACCCTCTACCCTCTCAATAAAAGCTATACCTTTTCTCTCCCTCCATAACTCCTGGTCGCGACTAGACTATTTCCTTATCCACCTCCTCTCATGACTAAGGTCTTCTCGCAGGTATTGAGCCCATAGTACTTGGACCACGCGCTAGTCTGGTTTAAATTCTCTCCTCAGTCCTCAACTTCCCATGACACCGTCTGAAACTCAATACCCAGCTATTAAAAGAAGAACACTCTCTCACTCAGATTAGATCCTTTATTAAAACTATCTGAAACCAATCGGGCTCAGTGACCAGGATGGATATTCTCTGGTGCTCTTTAAATGCTTCTTGAGAGGGAACTTATCAAAATTTCTCTAGGAGAAAGAAAATCAGGTCTCAGAATCTCATCCGCCTCAAATCAGATTAAAACAGCAGAGAATATATTGGTCACTTCTAGCTCGTTGAATAGCTTAGAACATCTCCACAAACTTAAAAATGAATATGAAGGATTGATCCGGGAGAAGATGGAGTTTGCTTTATTGAGAACTAAGGCTAGATATCTGGATCAGAGAGAAAAACCGAGTAGACTCCTAGCACTGAAACTGAAAGAAGTGGAGAATTCTAGGCTGATTCCCGCTCTAGAAGACCAAGAAGGATCCATCAAAACAGAGCCCAAAGATATAGCAGCAATCTTTAAAGATTATTACAAAATCTATACAGCACTAAGCACCCGTTCCCTCCACTCAGGACTAGAGGGTTTTTTAGGTCACTGACACTCCCTCGTCTCTTGGAGGACCAAGTGGCCTTTCTCTCCTCACCTCTCTCCCAGGAGGAGGTGGAACAAGCTATTCACAGTCTACCGTCAGATAAAGCCCCTGGCCCGGATGGGTTCCCAGCCAATTTCTACAAGGCCTTCCGCCAGGATTTGGCTCCCCTGCTTCTGGACCTATACAACTATTTGCTGTCGCAGATACCCTGGATCCTTCCCTTCTGGAGGCCATTATTATACTGATCCCTAAGACGGCTGAACCCTCCCCGAACCCGCCAATTACAGACCAATCTCGCTCCTTAACTGTGATATTAAAATCCTGGCCAAGATTCTAGCTTCTGATCAAACAAGTATGGACCCCATTATTGAGTACTGAGCAAGTAGGATTTGTGCAAGGGAGGTCAGTGATGGATCATATTAGGTCGCCTCTCACGTGTTTAGGGTAGCTCAAACTTCTCTGATTCCTATGGCATTGGTGGCCCTGGACGTGGAGAAAGCATTTGATCGGAGTTAATTGGGAGTTCCTATGGTATGCCATGTCCAGGTTCAGCTTTCGAGGGAGTTCATTGGGTGGATCAGAGCTCTATATAGGGCCTCACGGCAAAATTTATTGCAATGTGATCCTCTCACCCTCCATACAGCTCCACTCTGGGACCCGACAAGGCTGCCCCTTATCCCCGTTCCTATTTAACCTCTATTTGGAACCATTACTGATCAGCCTCAAAGTGGCCCCAGGGATCCAAGGATGCCCTGTCCTCAGCCAAACCTCTAAGATTTCAGTGTATGCGGACGATATTCTGCTACAGTTAGCTAACCCGGCTGACTCCCTGCGAGTGGTAATGGAGATAATCACACAATTTGGAGAATTATCCAACTATAAACTTAATCTAGCAAAGACCGAGATCTTCCCACTTAATGTACACCTTACCAGGGCTTCCTATCTCATCTGGGTATGAAGTGGACCCCATCTCATTTGAAATATCTTGGTGTTTACCTGGCACTCAGACCCTTCCCTAATCAGGAAGCTCAACCTAGAGGATTTATTGGAAAGAGTTAAGTCTGATTTGCAAAGATGGGGGAAACTGCCATTACCAGTGGGGGCCCGGATCAGCATTATCAAAATGAACATTCTTCCCCGGCTCTTTTACCCCCTAAATCTCCTAGACATCTGGCTACCCAGGTCCTTTTTCCAAAAATTCATTCGACCTTAACTGATTTTATTTGGAATCATAAATCTCCGAGGCTGGCCTTCGACAAACTGTGTCTCCCCAAAGAAATGGGGTCTCAGATTGCCAATTTCGAACTCTACTACTGGTCAAGTCACCTTATCAAAGCAGGGAAATGGCTAGGGACTTGAAAGATGCTTACCTCCCTACATGGCTAGATCTGGATCTTGACCTTATCACACGCCATAATATAAATCCTCCAGCCTTTTTATTGTGGTTTAGCATCTCCCCAGCGATCCAAGACTCCCAGTGGGTGTCACAGTTAAAGTGCTTAACCAACTTTTTCCTCCACCAGAATCCGATATATTAAGGACCCTGGTCAACCACTGATGGGTAACCCTAATATCAGGATAGGGGACAAATGTTAGTTCCTAAATGTTACCCCCAATTCAGGGCTCTCAGTGGAAGATTTTATGTGCAAGGCAGAGCAGGGCCCAATAACGGATCTTCTACTTGTCTTGAATATTCCCACTAATGCCCTGTTTAAAATATATCAATTAAAACACCTGGTAGACAAAGAGTTCGAATAACAGTACCTCCCTCAACTATTAAACCACTACTAGAGGAGTTAAGGGCTATGTGAGTTTAAACCCACGGGTGTCTAGGCTGTACACCTATCTCCTGAAACTTGCCCATCCCATTCCTCTAACTGGTTCCAAAGCCTGGGCATTATCCCCCTCAGGTTCCCCATTTCCATGGGGTCAAATCTTGAAAGATCTGTATATCTACAATACTCTGGATAGGAATAGGATGATTCAGTATTTCATAATTAACAACATGTATTTCACACCAATGCGGAAATCAAAATTTGGCCCCTCTGCTCCCTCAAAATGTTTCAGATGTGGAGAAGAGCAGGGAGACCTTCCTCATATTTTCTGGCATTGTCCTAAAGTGGCTCCTCTCTGGAAGACAATTGAGGATAACTTAGATCCCATATTAGGTCTAGAAACCTTTTCACACTAGAGACCTGTATCATAGGAGACTACACAGGTATCAGGATCAGGAAAGGAAGTACCATATAGCACTCATTTCTATGGCGGTTAAGAGGCTGGTCCTCTGACACTGGACAGACAATCTTGAGATTTCCTATCTGGATTGGGTGGAAGAAATGTCTCAATGTTTCAAAGTTGAGAAACTGATTGCTAATTTCAGATCCTCTTCAATGGCCTTTCAGAAGAAATGGGGCAAACTATATGCTCTGTATCTTCACTGACAGGGATTCCTGGGCATATAATGAATCTGAGTGAGGAAACACATTCCTCAAGATCTGGAGTTCCCTAGCTCTCCTTGCTTTTCCCTCTTGTAATAATCTTATAACCTCTCACCCTGGGATTTCGCAGATACTAAGTTCCCGGTCGCTGTTTTTAGATTGAGAATTCTGGGGACACCTAGCTACTAGAGTTAGTTTACTATATCTCTCTCCTCAGTGGTGATGCCCTCATTGGGGGAGGGGGACAGTTGATTTGGGTTATCCAGTTACTGTTTTCTGATTCCTTTTGGTACCTTTATTCTACTCTTCTTTCTTTGTCCGGTAATATAGTATATCCAACTCTGGAATGTATTGAATGTCTGTATTACATTCAGATGTTACTGTTTAAACTGATGTATGTACAGTTGAAAATTAATAAAAAGAGAATTTCAAAAAAAAATAAAGATAATCAGCATATTTTTTGTAAAGGTTTTTATTCTCCTGGGCTGACCGGATGGCTTTTCTGCCTGTTCCAAGGGACCATAAGATGGTCTGATATCACTGTCCTCCTGGAAGAGGATATATCCAGATGTCCCACCCCTTGCCTCTCAGAGTAGCAGGGCAGGCTGTGGCACCTTGGCAGGGTTTCCTGTAGCATGATCCTCCTTCCATTATACACCTAGGTTTTCTCCTCCAGGGCTATTGCAAACACAGAGGATGCATGTGCGTGAAGGCACGCATGACTCTGGAACCACCAACCCCATCCACTAACCTAACTTTCAACTGCCACTCGAGCATTGGCACTACCACTAGACCTCCAGCAGGTGACAGCCAAGTGCCAGAATGATTCAGCACTTCTATCTGGAAGAACTACCAGACAGCCACTCAATCCTCTCGTATCTCTCCCCCCAGCCAATGCATGGCAACCTGACCTTGTTCCAAATTCAGGTTGCCAGCATGTGAGACGTAAGATGCTTTACAGCACCTCAACCCTCTGCACCACCTGGCCAATTTAGAAATCTAAGTCCCGATATTCAAAAATGTGCAAACCGGAATGCAAAAATTGACACTTTGCTTTGCGATAGACCGGCTGCATAAAGATGCTATATTCAGTGAAAAAGCACACCTGCACTATTCAACTGAGTCACATCAGACCAGCACTAAATCACTTAGTGCTGGGCAGACATGGCCCCACAAAATAAGCCACCACAATGGCTTTCCCCAAGGTTAAATTTAAGATATTTCAATGGACACATGCAAATGAGCTCATTGGGCATGCAAGGCCCTAAAATGCCATTTGCATGCCATTCATGGGCTCATTTGCATGGAGAGGCTTGCAATTTACTGTGGCACTGCCCCCCTACTGTCCCAGTTCCATAGAGCTATCCATGGTGCTAGTAGCCCACCCCCCCTCCAATCGCTGCATCAGTGTAGAATGGAAAAGTTCTCAGGCATCAAGTCATAGTCCCCGCCAGCACCGATTGCAGTCACGTTGTAAAATGTAAAATGTCCCTGGTGTCCAGTGGGCCCCCCCAACTGATTGCCATCCCAATGTAAAATCTTATGTTTCCCTGGTGCTAGTGGTCTCCCTTGCCAACCGCTGTCCCGATATAAAATGTTACATTTCCCTGGTGCTGGTGGCCCCCCCACCAATCGCTGTCCCGATATAAAATGTTACATTTCCCTGGTGCTAGTGGTCCCCCCACTGATCGTCATCCCAATACAGAATGTAAAATGTTCCTGGTGTCCAGTGGTCCACCCCACCGATCACCCCCCAATGTGAAAACAAATCATTCCATGGTGTCCAGTGGTCTCACCCCCCTACCCACACCTTGCCCACTGTTTCAATACTATCCCCTGGTGTCTAGTGGTCACTGCCCCCATCCACACCCATGCCCACTATTCCAGTAATGTTCTCTGGTGTTTATCAGTCACTTCCCATACCCATGCCCTCTGTTCCAATAACATTCCCTGCTGTCCAGCAGTCCCTCCCCCCACCTGAATCAATCCCCACTGTTCTGATAATATTCCTTGGTGTCTAGTGGACCTCCACCCCAGCAGGTAGTGTCTCCCTCCCCCATCCCAGCACAACCCTCCTCTGTCCACCATGGCTGGCTGCAGACTGAGCTGTCAATGAGCACTTACTGTTACAGTACATGCTCATTGACAGCTAAGTCAGTGGCCAGCCATGGTGGACAGTGGAGGGCTTTGCCAGTTACTGGGTTGGGGTTAGGATGGGGGCAGTGGAGTGGTGGGCACTACTTGCCAGGGTGAGGGTCCACTAGATACCAGGGAATATTATTGGAACAGGGGGCATGGTTGGGGTGGGGAGGGACTGCTAGACACCAGAGAATATTATTGGAACAGTAAGCATGGGTATGGGTGGGAGGAAGGACCTCTAGACCCAGGGAAAAATTAATGAAACAGCATGCTTGGGTAGGGATGGGGTGGGGGACCATTGAACACCAGAGAATAATTTGTTTTCACATGGGGTGGTGATCAGCAGTTTCATAGTTATAATACAGGTCTATCGACTGAAGGCCATGATGACCCATCACATATCAGTGGATATATGTTATCTTTCTTTCTCCCATATAATTATCTAATTCCTATTTAAAATTTGTTAGTATTTTACAAGTTACCACAGTTTCAGAAAATGCATTCCAGTG
Organism: Neoceratodus forsteri; assembly: GCA_016271365.2. Classification (NCBI taxonomy): domain Eukaryota; kingdom Metazoa; phylum Chordata; order Ceratodontiformes; family Ceratodontidae; genus Neoceratodus; species Neoceratodus forsteri. The sequence continues at coordinate 195,419,103 of JADMNL010000022.1, read as the reverse complement.
TCCCACCACTCTCTGGTTAAACCACCCACTTCTTTTCTTTGTCTTGGTTGTTTCATCTCTTAAAATTAGAGAATGTGATCTTGCGTTCCTTATGTTTTGTGAGCTACATAGACCTGAGGTTAACCATAGTTGTTCATTATGGAATGTATTGTATGTACTGTATAACACAGATCACCTCTTAATTTCCTATATTGAAGCAAGTACATACCCAAACTATCTAATCTCTCTTCATAACTCTTTCCCTTCATACCATAGATCCTTTTAGTCACCCTTCTCTGAACTCTTTCCATTTGTTTCATACTGTTTTTATTTTGTACAGATATGAAGGGGGCACAGTACTCCAGATGTGGTCTAACCAGTGCCGTATAAAGTGGCACCATAAGTTCCCTTCTTTTACATTTAATGTTTCTCATGATACATCACACAATTTTATTAGACATTTTGACTGTTTCTTGGACATGGTAGTAAAAAGTTAATTTGTGATATCATCACCCCGCATTTTGTAACATTAAACTCCAACCCGTGATCAATTGCCCAATTTCCAAATGCATTTATATTATTTCGTAATGAATCTACTGATGTTCTATCATTTACAATCACTCCTATCTTCAAATCATCCACATATTAAGTGACCCAAATGTTTGTGGAAGTTTTCATTGATGAAATTAGTAAATTAAATAAAACTGGTCCCAAAACAGACCCCTGCGGCCCTCTGCTCATCACTGGCACCTACTCAGAGTTATTTTCTCTTATACAGTCTCGCTGTTTCCTGTTCCCCAACCATGATTCGATCCAAGATATCACAGTATAATGTATTCCTGTCTCATGTAATTGATTAATCAATATATCATGAGAAACAGAACTGAAGTCTTTTGAGTAATCAAAATAAACAACATCCACGGGCAGTCCCCTATCAAGGGCAGAACTTATAGATTCAAAGAACTCCATGAGATTTGTTAAACATGATCTACCTTCACAAAACCATGCTGTGATATATAGCTGTGACCATTTTCCAATATATGATGTTCTATTGTATCCTTAACTATACCCTCCAAAATCTTACGCACCACCAACGTCAAGCTAATCGGTCTATAATTCTCAACATTACTCTTGCTACCCCTCTTATAAATTGGGGTTACATTCACCATTCTCCACTCCTGAAGTGTCCTTCCCTCTTTAAGTGATACATCGAATAATTTTGCTAGAGGTCCCACTATAATATCAGCCATTCCCCTCAACAGTCTTGGATGTACTTTGTCTGGTCCAGGTGACTTATTCACTTTCAACTGTTTTAATCTTGTAGCCACTTCCTCAATCGTTATATCATGTATTTGTGCCAAGTACTTGGGAAAATTATTTATTAGAGTCTCAGTTGAGGCTCCAATTTTCAAGTTGTCTTTAAATGTACTAGCAAAGTATTTATTAAATACATTGGCTATTTGTTCTTCATGACTTAGTACATGCTCACAAATTTTGATTTATCCAATAGTGTTTTGCCCTCCTTTTAATCCTCTAATGTAATTACATTTTTTTTGTTGTCCTTTGTTTGTGCTGCTATTCTTTATTCTTCCTCCAGTTTGGCTTTTTTTATTAATCTTTTACATGTCTTATTTACGTCTCGATACTTAGTTCTGGATACCTCTGTTAATTGTAGCTGATATTTCTTAAATGCCTTCCTTTTTTGTTTTAATTTAAGTTTTCTTTTCTTACTATATCATTGTGGTAACCTCCTACTTACTAACATACTAATTGCCAGCAGATTAGGCCTTACGGTCTCATCGAGTCTGCTCAAACCTCAGATCCCTAGTTGGGTGCCGAGCCCCCCTTGTGTTCCAAAACCCTATCATCCATCCTCACCCCCTGGGCCAGACCATCATCTGATATATCTGCTTTCTGTGTCTGTCTCACCCTCTCCTGAAGCCCTCCACTGTGGATCTCTGAACCAGCTCACCAGTTAGTGCATTCCAAAGGTCCACCACCCTCTCAGTGAAAAATCTCCTTCTCTTTTCCCACCTCACCCTTCCACCTTCCAACTTCAAACCATGCCCTCTGGTGATACCTTCCTGCTTTAGTCTAAAGATCCCCTCCATGTTTACCCTATTTATTCCCTTGAGGTACTTGAAAACCTCAATCATGTCCCCCATCTCTCCTCTCCTCCAATGAAATCCGTCTTTCAGATGAGACATTAAACCGAGGTCCCATCTGCCTGGATTGGTGGTAGTTCAGGTGGATGTTAAAGATCCCATGGAACTTATCAAAAAGAGTAGGGGAAAGTTTTATTGAGACAAAAATCGTACAATAGTACACAAAGCATAATACAAAACAAAGGAAAAACAGGATAAGTATTATACAATCATTCAGGTAACTGCAAAATCAGAGTCAGTGATCCAAGGAAGAGCTTTCCAAAGTTCCAAAAGTGTCATATCTGAGTATAGAGTACATTCATGCTCATAAATTTCTTTTAAATCTTGTACAATCTTTTTTTCAAGCTCCAAATAGGAGCAGTCCTTTTGCTGTAAAGAAAACATGCAACACACCATCCAAATATTCCATTTAATGCAGACAAAAACAAGGTTTAAAGTGTCCTGGTGCCATTTTGACCACTGGGGAGAAAAAACCCCATATACAAGATTCAAATAAGTAACCGACTGAAGCAAGGGGGTATCTCATGCCTGTGCCAAAAAGGACCACCAATTTTTGATAAAGGAACAGTCAAAAAATAAATGAGGGATAGTTTCAAGTTTTGTAATACATAATAAGCGAGAACACATTCTATCTTGGGACTGCTTATGTTTATGATTTGATTTTACATAAATCTTTTCATGGCATGAAAGCCAGTGAAAATCCCACATTTTGGCTGGAACCCTCTTACATTTCCACAATAACAAAAGGGAAGGGAGGTGTTGACCAGGACACTTATCGAAGGGTACTGATACAGCACAAACCATCAGGAGTAATTTCTTATATAAAACTTTATGTGAATGATTTAATAACATCTGAACAGACACCTTCCATTGTTTGAGATGTAAAAACATATGTTTTACGTAAGTTGGTATGCTAACAGTTTGTCTTAACACAGTTAAGGAATTACTTTCCCATTGATAAAACCAAATCCTGCAAGAGTCATAAAACCAAGGTTCCCACCCCCTTTGGGCATGAATTAATAAAGGCCTAAGGTTTGCAGTGAAAAAAATACAAGAAAAAAATAACAAAGGGTTAACCATACAAACGCCACCCTCAGGGATAGGTAAATAAGTGATATTCAACTTTATCGGGTTTAACCTACCCAAAGAGCCTGAAAAACAGGCTAAAGATAGCAGTTTCTAGCTTCATGGAATAGGGAATACATAACTCAGAAAAAGGAAAGTAGAGATCAAATAGTTTTTAATTAAGAAAACACGTTTTTTCCTATCTGCCCCCGGTTCCAGGAGGCCACCTGAAGTTTACCTTGTTGCAGTTTAACATTCCAGTTAAATAAATCTGAGTCCTGTGTCCCAAAAAAAATTCCCAAAATGCGAATAGGGCCCTCAACTAAACATAACGGGCCAATACGGTCCGAGGGGGAGGTCACTGAATCGACCCGAATAACCAAACTTTTAGTGTAATTTAAAACAGCACCAGAGAAGATTCCAAAAATACAGCACTCACGGAGAGAATGAACCACTGAGGCTGCATCAGCTACAAGAAAACAAACATCATCTACGTATGTGATTGCCTTATAAGGCAAGCATAAGGCACAACTAGAAATAGACTGAATCTGAGAATTAATATTCAGCCGATGGAGCAAAACATCAAGAAAAAATACATATAACAACGGGCTTAAAGGACAGCCCTGACGAATCCCCCTTTTTATGGGGATCATGGGTCCTATCCAACCATTCACTACAGGCACAACAGTAGCCGTTCTATAGAAAGCACAAATCCAGCGTACCATAGCATCAGGTACATGCAGAAAACGAAGTGCTTCCCATAAAAAATCATGCCTAACCGAATCAAAAGCAGCTTTCTGATCTACGGAGGCAACAAGTCCCAAAGCCAGACCTGCATAGCCATGAGGAAATAATTCTCGTAAGAGGATCAAATGATCAGAAATTCTCCTTTCAGGCACAGAACAGGATTTGGCAGGATGCAAAACCACCTCCGCTATCCTCACCAAACGCTTCACAATAATTTTCATTAAGAGCTTAAAGTGGGTGTTCAACATACACAAAGGTCGCCAATTCTCTAGAGAATGGATATCACCTTTCTGTTTATGAATGTAAATCAAAGTACCCTTAGTAAATTCCAAAGGGAGAGATTCACATGTTAACAGAGAATTAAACACAGATGTAAGTTCTGGGGCCAAATGGTCACCCAGCACCTTATATAAGCCAGCAGGGAGACCATCCGGACCAGGAGTTCTCTGCACAGGTAATGAAGAAATAGCCAGTGTCAAATCCTGCTCCGTGATAGGAGAATAAGCCTGGTCCTGACATAGCTGTGAGGGAGCTGGGATATCAAGGCCATTATACAAAGTCGCACTGTTACGAGCCACAGCAGGGAGGGGAGAAAAAAGGGCTATAGTATACTTTGTTACAATATGACAAATCTCAGTTTGTGAGGAACATAAGGTCCCTTCTGAATTTAGAAGACACGTCATATTTTTTCGGGCAGACTGACGGGAATTATATTCAAAAGGACAAATAACATCACGTGTTCCAACAGTACAGAATTTATGTTGGTAATAAAGTTGTTATGATTGCCGTAATTGGAAAGTCAACATATCATTCTGTAGGACTTTTATTTGTTGAGTAAGGTCTTGCCCCGTCGTGTATGCTGTGGTTAATAATGACTGAAAATGTACCCTCTTCTGCAAATAGTCTAGGTATTCCCTCCTACATTTTAAACGACTGTAAGTTTTTAAAAAAGTGACCAGATCATGTTTCGTGTCTAACCACCACTGAACAGGATCTTCATAACAAATAAAAACAGATTTACGGGCTTGTATGACGGACAGGAGGGATTGCATAAACATCAGAATCTGCAACAAAGATGTGTTGAATTTCCAAATACCTGGACCTTTATGGGAAGAGACAACAGAACCAAAACCAACAGAAAGCAGCTTATGATCAGAAAACTTAACCGCCTGAACTTTAGCAGAAATAATTGGTACTGTAGGAGAGGAAAACACATAATCAATAGATGTGGCTAGTTTACCCTTTTGAAAGGTAGGGGTGTGTTGTGTAGTAAAGGAGAGATAAGAGTCCGTTAAGTGAGCAACTCGAACCAATTTACCCAATTCGTGGGAATCACAAAACAGTTTCTTTGTAGCAGCAAAGGAGCTCTTATCCTGAAGACTCAGGCCACAATTAAAGTCACCTGCAAACAATACCTGAAAGGAAGTATGCAAATAAGGATGAAGCAAAGTAAATAAAGCTATGCATTCAGTTTTGATTTGAGGGGCATAAATGTTTATCAGCCAGTAAGGACAGGACCCAATGACAAAATCTATAATAAGCGCCCTACCAGGGGCTACATCAAACAATTTTATCAAACAGAAGTCTGGGATATTAATTAATATTCCCAGTCCCAAACAAGAATCCTGACCAACTGACCAAAAAGAAGGACCCAGCAACCAGTCCTTTTGTGCTTGTCGGATCTCATGTGTAGTATGAAGTCTTGTATCCTGTAATAAAATTAAACCCAAAGGCAAAAGTCGTTGAAAGGAAAAAGATCAATCTCCTTTCAGCCATACGCTTCATACTATTTACATTAATAGTATGGCAAACAAAGTGAAACATAGCAACAAAAAAAAGGAAAACAGACAAAAAATACATTTTACAATTTCCTTTTCTCAGCCACCTTCTTCCCTTTAAGTTTTACTCTGGTCTTTCGCTTCTGAGAAAGGCCAGTTCCAAGTTGCAACTCAGGGTCAGTGGTACCGTCAGGGAGAGAAGAAGCTATGGAGAAAGAGTCCGACTCACCTCCAGCGTCATCAGAAAGGGGTTGGAGAAGTTCAAAAGAATTAGATAAGGGCACTGGGGGGGGTTCCGGACCACTCACAGGAGATGGTGCAACCCAAGGGTTATTTCTCAGTGACCTTCTACGTATAACACTTGTAAGCACTCGGGGGAAGGGGCATAGTACTTGGACCTGGGACCGGGTCCTGAACAAGAAAATTAGACTGGGCAGGATCAGGGACAGGAGAAATCTCAGGCAAGGGGTCATCCATGAAGGAAACCATCTGAGGTATGACCTCAGAGGATACAACAGGCACTGAAGCCTGCAGTAAGGGCTGGGCTGCCCTAGGGGGAGGTACAGCCAAGGTGGTCTGGAGACGGGCCTTCTGCGCCTGTGTAATAATAAAGCACTGGTCCACTCCACCATCGTGAAATTCCTGGTTATGTGCAGCCCATTTACAATTCTGAAAGGTGTGCCCCTGTTCATCACATAGGTTACATCTACATTCATTCAAACAGTGTGCCCCTACGTGGCCCAATTCTCCACAGACGTTGCATTTCATTTCATCACATACATTACTAAGCTGTGCAGGGTCACCACACCGATAGCAAGTCTTCGGCTGACCCGGGTAGAACAAGACCCCCCCTATCTTAGCCTATGAAAAAAGAGTTAGGCAGATGTACAACCCCAGAATCATTAGATCGTAACAAGACTTTAAACTTCCAGCCCCCAGTCCAAATGTTCTCGGTATCCAAAATGGCTTCAGGCTGTCCCTGGATGTCACAACGCTGTTTCAGCCAATACACAACATCCTCCACCTCAACTCCCTCATTACGAAACAGAATAGTGATCGTCTTAAAAGTAGGTTTAGAAAGAGGAATAGCCTGAAATGGGGTCCATAATGCAGTAGTCCGCAGAGAATTATACTTTGACTAAAAACGCTCTAGTCCCCTAGATGTTTGGAAACTAATGTCAAACGTGGTTTCACCAGAGACATGAATTAACATATATTTCATGGGATAGAATTTTAAAGAATCCTTTAGAAGCGTGCACGCTACATAGACCCAATCAGGTGGCTCAGGTAACCCCCCCCCGGTATGCCAAGTGAACAGCGGTGTGTCTTTTAGCAGCCTGGATTGGAAATTTAAAGAAAGAAGAATATGAATGGCTTGGTCCCAATATTTGGGGGGGGGGGCTGTGGTGATGGGGGAGCCAGAGCCTCTATAGAAGTAGTAGAAAGAGGAGCCTGAAGTGGAGAACCCTTCAGATAATCCAACACAGGGTTCTGTGTAAGCTCCAGTTCATGAGGGAGGCACAAGGGGTCAGTAGTGACTTTTGATGCACCTATCTTGCTCTGTAGCTCTGGGAAATCTTCAAGGCTGGGGGACCGAATTGGAGACGGGCCAGACTTCCAACTTCCTGGGACAGTACCTGGACCCAGCCAGCACCTCTCAGAACCGATTCAACAGTCCAGGTAGGTTCTTTATTAATATTTACTGTAGATGATTCTTGTACATGTAGGGAGCTCTGCGATGAAATAGAAGCAGGTAGTGAAAAGGAAAATAAATCTGTTTGTACTGCAGGTGGCAGGGAGCATTTACTGTAGACAAGTCTTGTACATGTGAGGAACTCTGATGTAATGGAAGCAGGTTGTGAAAAGGAAACCAAATCCGTTTGTACTGCAGGCGGCAGGGGAGCAGGCAGTAGGGCTTCAGCTTCTGATGCACTAGTAGGGTCAGAGTCTGTCACAGCAACAGGCAGTAAAGGAGACAAGTCCGATAAATCTTCAAGAACTTCCACCTGAGTGGAAGATGCATCTGTGCTGTCGGCTCTCAGGCGTTGCATATCTCTGTGCATTTTCAGTTTTGCACTAGCAAAACGGCGCTCCGCCATTGCAAAACGCTCCTGGATCTCTTGTGCTGTCAAACAGTGGTTTTCAGAATCAGATGAAGTAAAATCCTCCAGTAAGTCAACTGTAGGCACTCAAGTCAGCAAGTCAGTTCCATAAGAAGTAAGCAGAGGGCTAAGTATAACAGCCTTAGTATGAGCAGCAGAACTTAAAGTTGAAGTAGGAACAGCAACAGACAAAATATCAGTTGTTGGCATCGTGGTCTCCATTTGTTCAGATGTAGGAGCAGAGACCAAATCTCCCACCTCCATAGCTCCCTCCTCAGAAGGCAAGGGTGCGTCCGCCATCTTGGACAGAGGTTTCCCCTCTGATGAGTAGGGGAATTTCCCCAGTGTCCTAGCCATATTTCCCTCATTCACTAAAAATACCACCAACAGCTTCATCTGGTTCAAGGTTGGTTGTCATTCATCTGTATCCCCCTCCCCCAGGCCGTGCCTGAAAATAGGCGGGATTTGTCTAGTGAACTTACCCGGTCAGCAAAAAACTAAATAAAAAAAAAAATAAATTAAAAACAGGCGGAGCTCCTCAAGTCTGTCCTCATACGTCAAATCCCCTAGTCCTCATATCATCTTAGTTGCCCTCCTCTGTACCGTCTCAGGAGCTGTATGTCCCTCTTCAAGTGTGGTCTCCAGTACTGTACACAGTACTCAAGGTGTGGTCTAACCAGTCCATTGTACAGTGGCAGAATCACTTCCCTGCTCCTGGAGGTGATCCCCTCACGATGCATTCCAACATCCTGTTGCCTTGCTAGCCCTTCCTGCACTGCTCAGAGTTATTCATACTTGCATCCACCATGACCCCTAGGTCTTTTTCCCTGTTGAGGCCTCCAGAGCCTCCCTCCCAAGGGTGTACGTGTGTTTAGTTTCCCCCAAGATGTAACACCTTACACTTGGTGATATTGAAATTTAATTTCTGTGTGAGCCCAGCTTCCAGGGTGTCCAGGTCCCTTGCAGGCCAACCTCCCTCTTCCCCCTCAACTACTGCTCCTATCTTGGAGTCATCAGCAAAGAGACTCATTTCACACCCTATACCCTCCCTGATGTCCGATATGTATGCATTAAACAGGATTGGACCCAGGACCGAGCCCTGCGGTACCCCACTACCGACCTCTCTAGGGTTCAAAAGCTCCCCACTGATAACTACTCTCTGGGTGCATCCAGCTAGTCAGTTTTCAATCCATCTGATCATCAAAGGGCCTACTCCCAACCCCATCAGTTTCTCCACCAGACCATTGTGGGGGACAGAGTCAAATGCCTTGCTGAAGTCCAAGAATAATACATCCACAGGCTTTGCCCTGTCCATTTCTGATGTTACCCATTTGTAGAACTCCACAAGATTGGTTTGACATGATCTACCTGGTACAAACCCATGTTGCCAACTATCCAGACCTCCCACCTCCTCCAAGTACACCCCCAATCGTTCCTTTAGTATACTGTCCATTAATTTTCCCACCACCGAGGTCAAACTGATGAGTCTGTAGTTACCTGGTACTTTCCTTGACTACCCTTTATGGATTGGCACCACATGTGGCTCTCGCCAATCCCTAGGTACCCTCCCTGTCTCAAGCGACCTGTTGAAGAGCTCCATCGGGGTGCAGCCAGTATGTCCGCCAATTCCCATATTAGGCCCAGGAGATTTATCTTTCTTTAAGGCCTTGAGGGCTAACCACACCCTTTTGGTAGAGACATCATCATCCGTCCCTCCACCTTACTGGCCTTTTTATCCTTATCCTGATGTGACACCCCTGGGGTACCTCTCCCTCCCTTTTGCTCCATTTCTGTTGCTTCCCTGATCCCACTCACTACTGCTTCTATCCCAATCATGCCTTGCTTTGTAGATATCCCATCCCTCTCCCTAGTGAACACAGAGGTGAAGTACTCATTTAATACCTTTGCCTGGTCCTCGCCTCTTTACCACCCTTCTTCTGATCTCAATCAGCCGAGATGGCCCTTAGTTTTTCTGTGCTCCCCAATGTACCAGAAGAACCCCTTTTCCTCTCCATGTATCCCCTGTGTCAGCCGTTGCTCTTTACTTGACTTTGCCCCCCTCACTATTCGGGTGACTTTTCTAGATGCTATATGGTACATTTCCTTTTCTCTATGGCCTCTTGTTGTTTTATATTTTTTGTAGGCTGCCTTCTTTTCTCTGACCACTACCTGAACCTCACTGGACCACCACCATGGTCCATGTGACCTTGCTCCCTTCGTTTGCCTTTAGCACAGGTCCTGACTGCCTCATGAAGTCTGTTTTATGACCTCCCATCTCTTTTCCACATTTGTCATTGATGTAATCCTCTTCAAGTGAACCTTGAGAATATTTCCCATGCCCACAAAGTCTACCCCCCTGAAGTCCACTGCCAGTGTCCTAGATCTCTCCCCCACCATGCTTATTTGATACAAGACAGCATTGTGGTCACTCCCAGTTAGGGGACCCTCTACAACCAGGTCCTTTACCAGATCCCCATCTGCCAGAATTACATTCAGGACATGCCCCTCCCTTGTGGGCTCCATCACATGCTGTTTTAAGAACACATCCTGGAAGCCGTCCAGCAGCCTCTGCTCCTTGGCCACCTTAGAGTACATTGTTCCCCAGTTTGTACCTGGCAAATTAAGGTTCCCCATCAACGCCACTCCTTCCCCTTTTGGTCCACACTGGGCAATGATGTTGTCCAGCAAACCATCCTCCAGTACATCACCCATCCCGGGGGGCCTATATACTACACCCAGCTTGACCTTACCTCCTGCTGGGGTTCGTAAGGTGACCCATAAGGCCTCCATGTTTCCCTCTACCTCTTCTACCTTAGCAATTTCTATGTCATCTCTAATGAACATAGCCACTCCACCCCCTCTGCCATCCTTTCTATCCTTCCTAAGCATAGACTACCCCTGCATGTTTAGGTCCCAGTCATGTTTTTTGTTAGCCCACGTTTCCATGACTGCCGCCACATCCACCCCACCCTCGAACAGCATGGCTTAGAACTCTGGCAACTTGTTTCCCAAGCTCCTGGCATTTACTAACACCCCCACCCTTATCCCTGATCCCTTTGTCAAACCCCACCCAGGTTCCTTTACTTCCATCCTCCCTCTGCTCCTCCTGAAACCTCTTCCCCAGTCTGTTTCCCCCTCCCCTTGGGTTTGAGGCTACTCCCCTCATCTGGAGGAGAGGGCTTCTGGTCAGCCCCTCCCTTACTTCTATTGTACTATTTTATTGTGGGTACATAATGATTTATACAATAATCTAATTTGTGTTTTATGATGTCCCACATTTGTTCTAATGTTTGTTTTTCTAAATCTACTTCCCAATCCCATGACTTTAGTTATTCTTCCATGGCTCCATAATCATCTCTGTTGTAACATTTCAAGGTGGTATTTCCTCCAAAACATTGGTCTACTATCTGGAGAGCAATCGTTATCATGTTATGATCCCCATCAGCTAGTGGCTCTCTATCATCTACCTTGTCAATCAGTACTCCCATATTTGTTAAAATAATATCCAAAATATTTCCATCCCTAGTAGAATTATCTATTATTTGTTCTAAATGTTTATGTAGAAGCATATTCAGAAACTGCTTTTCAAGATGTCCTCCCAGTTTGTGTTTCCCAATTTATATGATGGATATTAAAATCTCAAGCAGCAAATAATCCCATTCTACCCTTACTTATCTATACTTGAAATAAAGGCATCAAGTTCATCTTTGTTTGACCTGGAGGTCTATAGCACACTCAAATCACCAGTCTTTTCTTATTTATATATATATTTCTGTCCGTATACATTCATTTCCCAAATCAGTGTCCTCTAAATGAAAAATCACCAGCCATTATATTATCCACAACATAAAACACTACTCCACCTCCTCTTCTAGTAAGGCGTTCTTTATGGAATACATTGTATCCTGGTATCTCAATATCCCAATCTTTATTAGTAAACCATGTCTCTGTCACTGTACAAATGGCTATATTTTCTTCTTTCAGAATCATGGTAAGTTCATCCATCTTATCCTTTAAAAATCTTGCACTAACTAATAATATTTTTAGATGCTATAATCCTTTATAAGGGTCTGGTCTTTTAGTCAGAAGTATTCGACCACTATAAATACAAAATCACACATGCCCCCATAATGCAAAGCATCATGGGCTGCATATGCAAATCACCACAGAATATTATGCTGGTTCAACTTTAAGCAGAAATGCATGGTGCCAAAAAGCCTCTCACACAGTTTGCAAAGGGTGCCAACAGAAGACACAGACACGTGTTTCATCCTACCAGGACTCATCAGTGTGCCTCTTCTGTTTGACACCACAGTGCAATGAATCAGTTACCTAAGATGGTCTATCTGGGTTATGTTGTGGTGAACCCAGTTAATACCACTATGTTGTGGTATCTTCTTTACAGTCTTACCTAAAATATGATCTAGGGTTCCTATTCTCCCCCACCCCAGGCCTAGTTTAAATAATCATTGTTTTTTTTTTATTGAACATACTGCCAAGTAGGAGACTTCTATTTCTATTTAAGTGAAGTTCATCCTTGCTGAACTGTTTGTTGTATTTTTAAACAACAATTCCCAGGTTTTTAAGCAAGCATGATGATTCTTTATGCACCATTCTCTTATAACATTGTCTATCCTTAATATTTTCTTGTTAGTAGGCCTAGATGCCTTTGGTATCAGTAGTATTTCAGACAGAACCACCTCACAATTCAGTTTTAATAATTGGTGGTGATTTTTATGTTGTCAATGATCTGAGTTTAGCTTTTCTTGTTTTAATTATTTGTTCAAAATGTACTGTCACTATAGCCTTCTCATCTCATCTCGTAATTATTCTAGGTATCAGATCTATTATATCTGGTGTGACTGTCCCCAGTAATGATATACTAAGGACCTGGTCTTTCCTAGAGGGGAAGACTGCTGGACATCAGGGAAATTTGACATTCTGTATTAGGGACAGCAATCGGCAGGAGAGGGGAAACTAGCACCAGGAAATGAAACATTTTACATCAGGATGGCGATCGGGGGACCACTAGCACCAGGGAAATGTAACATTTGACATCGGAACAGTGATCAGTGGGGGGGCACTAGCACTAGGGAAATATACCATCTTTTATTGGGACAGCAATCACCAGGGGGCAGACCACTGGACACAAGGGACATGTCATATTTTACATTGGGGATGGCGATCGGAGGGGGAGATGACCACTAGCACCATGGAAAGATAACGATTCACATCAGAAGGATGATCAGTGGAGGGTGGAAACACTGGACACCAAGGAAATTTTACATCTGGACAGAGATTAGCAGGGGGGACTATTAGACACCAAGGACTATCATGTTGGGGGTCTGGGTGGTTGACGCACTTCCTTTGCCAACTGCTAGGGTTGTGCAGGAGTAAGTCAGGGTTCTGATCGGTGTTAAGGGAACAGTGTTTAATCAGGAGTAGCACACTAAGCTGAAGCTCATTTCCAGAGGCAACCTGGGAGCACAAGGAAGTTAAGTGACTTGCTCAGGATCACACAGTATGCACCTAGGCAGCTGTGGGATTCAAACCCAGGTCTCCAGATATGCAGCTCAGAGCCTTAACCCACTGCACTACACTGCCTCCTCTGGCATGTGTGCCACACAAGGTGACAGAGCAAAATGGCCTTGCATGGCACACATACTCTGAATAATGGATTGCACCAATATTCAGGTCTCTGCCCCTTCATTTGCATTGCACCCCCCCCCCCCAAATTCTGCCCAGGTGCAAATCCTGTTTGCTAGTGCTAACAGGGCATTTCAATATGTGACATTCATGCAAAACCAAGTTTGTGCAGGCAAACTCATCCTTATGCCTGGGCAATGTTTCTAATATCTGGCCCCAACAGTTTTACTATATATTGTATTAATATGTATAGTGAGGGGTGTTGCTTATATGAGGAATAAGATTTGACAAGGTGTGACTTATGGCCTGATAAGAGCACACCACAGGTGCATAAGGAGGCATGAGGTGCTTGCACTGAGTGCCTTTTGCACCTGGGAATTACTCTTATCAGGCTATAAACCATCTTATTCAGCTTATAAAATGGGTCCCCCAGTAAAAATGTTAATTAGAAATTACTGAATAAAAAGTGCACATAAAAAGAGTAAAAAAATATGATATCATAGATAAAAACAAAAAAGTAGTCCTGGTTATCCATTTGTAGTTGATATGTTTTATTAAAATTAAGTAGGGGTTGTGGTATCTGTTTGTTCCTCATCCTCCCCCCAACCCACACAGAATTCTTCAGAATATGCTTTTTCTTTTCTTTTGTTCAGGGAGTAAATGAGTTTAACTTACAGGAATGAGCATCCCTCGCCAACCCCACTTTTCTTATAGCGCTGCCCAATCACATTTTTGACTGCTCTCTGCCAGTGCTGTATACTGAAATCTGAAATGTGTTAAGAAAAGCACCATTGTGTGAAGGACCCAGTTGAAGAGCTAGTCTAGTGATACAGTGGAAATGCTCAGTGAGTTCTACTTCAAGGAATAGGAATGGCTGGCTTAATTGGGAGTGAGTGTGTCCCTCCTAAGGCCGCCATACTAAGCATTTTCTCTTTTTTTACTATTATCATTAGAACAGCACTTCAGTATGAGTGAGCAGCCACAGAACTTAAAAAAAGGCTTTCCCATTATTAAAGTTTTATTTATCCCCCCCCCTCACTCGCTTTGTAAAGAGGGAGGGGCAGAACGTTTATTATAACAGGATGGGAGACCAGAGAAATGGCAGGACTGAATAGGACAGCTGTGAAAACAGGGATTTTAATAATAAAGTTTTTCTGTCTGGAGTTTCAGGACCAAGAGGCGGGCGAGCTGCTCAGCTGCTGGGGGGGTGGATTGTATTAGACTATGCACTTCTGTGTGTGTTTGGGGGAGAGAGGGAGGTTCTCCAGAGATCGCCCACTCTGTCAGACAGGTCCACTTTGTTTATAAAACACAAATGTTGGCACAGTGATTTAACTTGTGAAGTGTCCTGACTAGCTGAAGAGGTGCGGGTTGGCACTGTATGTCCTGATAAAGACATGGCCAGAAGTACCTCGGAACCAATCAAGACACAGAAAACTTCAGACCCATTTTATAAGGGATAAGAAGGTTATCTCATGCTGTTTTGGGTAAGAGGACTGCAAAGCAAAGCTGAGCAGTTCTGTCAGCCCAAAACAGCACAAGATAACTTTCTCATCCCATAAGAGACATCCCTCACTATACGTATTATTATATTATGAAGCAGTTGGCCGGCCATCCGGCGCAGCGGTTGGAATTCTACTTGTGACGCCGGCGACCCAGGTTCGGGAACAAGCCTGGGTAGTCAGAGGACCAGCCGAGGGGAGAAGGATCGAGTATCCCTAGGACTGGTCCTCTTCTCCAGGGGGTGGGGGGGTCTCTGCATTCAGTGTGAGAGTGACACCTAGCGGAAGCTGGGTGCATTGCCCTGAGCACTGACACATGGTCAAAGAGGGGTACTGGGGTGGGACAGATGCAGGCGTCATTGCACGCCTCTGCCCCAGCCTATAGGGGGATAAAAATGCCCTCCTCATCGGATGTCTCTATGACGCCCTGCCCCCAGACTTCAATCAGCCACCTGGGTGAGGGCTCCCCCAACCAGTTATGGTCACACGGCACTGATAATAGCCACAGTGCTATGCCCTGCCTAATGGGGGGCAAGCCAGGAGTGACCGGGGGAACGAGGGGCTAATAAGGCAGTGGCAGCCTCGGGGGCACTGTGACCAGGGTGGATCCCTGACAGAAGACAATGAGAACAAAAAAAAAAAGAGGGTAAAATATAAAAAAAAATATTATGAAGCAGTCAAACTGTGTCCACCCCAAGACAATACAAAAACAGTGCAAATTTTGCTGTGAATATCTGCTTTCTTTGCTGGTGTCCCCAGCTGTTTTCATATGTTGTAGTACTTTCCATGACCAACATTACATACTTACACTGCTTACACAGCATGTAATGGTGGCTGCTCACATGCTGTGTAATGGTCAGCAGGGCAAACTTCAGCCAGAACATTTTTATTTATTTCAAAGTTTTACTAGCATGTTTTGCATTGTGCATTTCAAAATCGAGCATTGCTTTCATGGTGGCAGTGGAACTAAATTTGGATAAAACATTTCTATTCATTTTAAATATTTGGCAGCATAAGGCTCACCTGGAGTACTGCGTCCAGTTCTGGAGCCCTCACCTCAGAAAAGACAGGGATAGGTTGGAAACAGTGCAGAGCAGAGTAACCAAAATGATTCAAGGCCAGCTGGGCAGATCCTATGAGGAGCACCTCTAGATACTAAATACACATTCACTGGAGACCAGAAGGGAAAGTTGAGATATGATACAGGCTTTCAAGTTCCTTAATGGGCTCAGGCAGGGTGAGGGTGGTGGAACAGAGGAGCATCCCTCCAGCTGTACTTTTCCACAATCTATACCCCATTCTGGTGGATCATAGTTCCCCTATGAAGGCATCTGCAGTGGAGACTGAGGAGGTTGCTGGGAACTGCCACATGGGAGGCCCACAGGAAGGTGGCATGGGACACCACAGGGAAAGGAAGCAGCTCCTGGAGGGGGACTCAGTTATTAGGGGATAGAACTGGGGGAGGCAGGGGAGAGTAAAGTAAGGTGCCTGCCCAGTGCCATGGCTTGGAGGGACAGGAAGCGAATCCTCAGGATCACAGCAGCAGCTGGATGGGAGAGGGAGCTGGATGTCATTGTCCACTTAGGGACAAATGACTTGGCTGGGCATTGGATCAGAGCAGTGCAGGGGGAGTTTGTGGAGTTGGGGAGGGGCCTTAGACAAGTAGCACACACAGTATCCTTCTCTGAGGTGCTGCCTGTCTATGGCATGGGTGAGGCGAGGGTACTCCCTGACATGCGACTCAACGACTGGTTGAAAAACTGGTGCAGAGCAAAGGGTTTTGGCTTCACTGGGGACTGGGGTTCCACCCGGATGGATACCCGCCTTTACTGGCAGGATGGTCTGCATCTGTCCAGGAGGGGAACCAGGCTCCTAGAAGATAGGTTTAAATGCTTCATTGGCAAGTTTTTAAACTAGCCAAGGGGGGGGGGACTGATAAGAAGCAGGGAATTCCCAGCCTTCCCCCACAAAACAGGGTAGTTAATGAGGTAAATACCAAGGTAGAAAGGTCAATATGGAACAGGACAGGGGTAAATAGATAAGGCAAAGTCAGAAAGGGCAAGGATGGGGCTAAAAGAGGTAAATCAAGAGTAATGAATACCAATGCCCACAGTTTAGGTAACAAGCTTCCTGAACTAGTGGCCTTCATGGAAGAGGGACACCTAGATATTGTGGCAGTCAAAGAAACATGGTACTCACAGAACCATGACTTGGAAGTAACTATATTAAGGTATGCAATATACAGGAGGAACAGGGAGGGAGGAAATGAAAGAAGGCATCCTTAGAATGGCAAGAAAAAAGGAGATATTGTTGATGGGGGACCTGAATATGCCAGATGTTAACTGGAGCCCGTTTGCTGCAGCCACATCCAAGAGTGAGGTCAGTATTGATGTCCTGCAGGGCCATGCCACAGACAGCTAGAACTTGAACCCACTCAGAAGGGAGCAATCTTAGACCTGGCACTTTCGAATGGAGATGGAGAGAGAATCACATATTTAGAAGTGGGTAGCCATCTGGGAACTAGTGACCACTAAGCAGTATGGTTCATGATAAACACAGCAGTAGAGTCAAGCCATTCAAAGGCAAAGGTACTGGACTTTAGGAGGGCTGACTTTGTCAAAATAGGTGAGTGCCTAAGAAATGTACTAGCAAATGGGCAGGAAGGAGGGGCGGAAGAACAATGGGGAAAAATCAAAACTGCCATCACAGAGGCAATAAGCCTTTGTGTGAAGCAAATAAACAAAACAAAACGATGTAAAAAAACACTATGGTTCTCATAGGAGGTGGTAGGAAAGGTTAGAGAGAAAAAGATAGCATTCAGGAAGTACAAGGAATCACAGAAGGAGCAGGACAGAGAACTGTATCAGTTAAAGCAGGAGGAAGCAGGGAAGGTAGTCAGAATAGCGAAAGCCCAAACCGAGGAAAAGATAGTCAATTCAGTTAAGAAGGGGGATAAAACCTTTTATAGCTACATCAGGGGTGAAGGACTAATAATAATAATAATACATTTTATTTCTAAGCGCCTTTCCAATTTCAGGCGCTGTACAAGATATATAGGAAGACGAAAGAAGGAATTGTGAGGCTTAATAAAGGGGAGAGGAGGTGGGCAGAGGGTGACAGTGAAAAGGGAGAGGTACTGAAAGAATACTTTTGCTTAGTATTCACAAAAGAAGAAGATAGGGAGGTACCGATACCAAACAATAGAAGTACTCTGGACAAGTGGGGTCGATACCAGTTCATTCACAGAACAAAGGGTCCTGAAAGAACTCTTAAAACTGAAGGTGGATAAAGCAATGGAGCCTGATGGGATTCACCCCAGAATTCTAAAAGAACTAAGGAGAGACCTAGTGACACCACTGACTACCCTTTTTAACAAATCATGGGAGGATGGTGTGGTACCTGAGGACTGGAGGAGGGCAGATGCAATTCCTTTTCACAAAAGTGGGAGCAAGGCAAAGGCAGGAAACTACAGACCTGATAGCTTGACCTCAGTGGTATGGAAAATGTTGGACTCACTTCTGAAAGAAAGAATTGTTGAGTACCTAGAGGCCAGCGGGGCACAGGAACCAAGGCGGCATGGATTCACAGCAGGGAGGTCATGATTTCTTTGACTGGGTGACCAAAATAGTAGACCAGGGTGGTGCTGTGGAAATGGCCAATCTAGACTTTAGCAAGGCATTTGACACAGTCCCACACAAAAGATTAATAAAGAAGTTAGCCAGACTGGAGCAGGTCCAGGTGATAGCCTGGGTAACAAACTGGCTGAACAACAGGACCCGGAGGTAATAGTAAATGGAGAACACTCTAAAGAAAGGGGTTACTTAGTGGGTGGTATCCAGTGATGATAGCAATAATAAATGAGCGACTGTAAAACAGCAACTCATTTATAGCACTATCATCATCATCATCAGCTACCCTGCAAAGGTAGTGATGGAATAGCGAGAAAAGCAACCAGAAGGGGAAGGATACAGAGGTGGAGGGGAGGAATAGGAGGGAGGGTTTAGATAAGGAGGAGAGCCTGCTGCAGCTGAGCCAGCCCTGTGGTGTGGTGGGGAGGGTGGCTGGCTATGGTGCAGTAGGTACTGGGTTCAGGATGGACCCGAGGTGAGTATTTTGCCACTGCTTGTGGCTACCTTTTTTCCCCCCTGATGAGTATTGACCTGTCCTCGACATGCACCTCCCCTGGATTTGACAATCTAAAAGCAGGGGGGTGCGGGTGGTGAAGCCCGCCACAAGGAGGAGTGCAGAGGGTGCAGCCCTACATCAAAAACACTAAGTGATGCCAAAAATGGGGTCGTTGGGAACTGTATATCACCAAAATCACCTGGTTAAATAACTAACTAAAAAAAAAAAAAAAAAAATGCTTTTTGGTAATATACACATGCCATAATAGAGATCGCTGTTTTGCAATTGTTATTATGACATGGTACCTTAGTGGAGTACCACAGGGTTCAGTACTGGAATCAGTCCTCTTTAATGTCTTTATAGGAGACATTGCAGAGGAGCTGGAAGGAAAAGTATGCCTCTTTGCAGATGGCACAAACATCTGCAACAGTGTTGATACACAAGGGCGGGTGGAAAGGATGAGAAGCGACTTGGCAAAATTGGAGGAATGATCAAAAATATGGCAGCTTAGGTTCAATGCAAAAAACTGCAAAGTAATGCACCTGGGAAACAAAAACCCAGGGGAACAGTACACAATGGGGGGAGTACTAACAACAACACAAATGTAAATGGACCTAGGGAAGTCATATCAGATGATCTTAAGGTAGGTAAGCAATGTGAGAAGGCAGTAAGGAGGGCTGGGGGGATACTAGGATGTATAGGGAGAGGCATCACCAGTAGAAAACAGAAAGTTGTTATCCTTCTGTACAGACAGCTGGTGAGACCCCATTTAGAGTACTGCATACGGTTCTGGAGACCCCATCTCTGCAAGGACGTAGACAAGATGGAGGCAGTCCAGAGGAGAGCAATTAAAATGGTGCAGGTTCTTCAACAGATGCCATACGAAGAGAGACTAAAAGTGCTTAATATGTATACCCTTGAGGAAAGGAGGAAGAGGAGGGACATGATAGAAACTTTCAAGTACCTCAAGGGAATCAACAAAGTCCAAGATGGGAGCATCTTTCAGAATAAGAGATGTGCAAGAATAAGGGGGCACAATTTGAAGTTAGCGGGGATGTCTCAGGGGCAACATGAGGAAGTATTTTTCATGGAGAGGGTGGTGGACACGTGGAACCACCATCCTAAAGAGGTTGTGGGGTCAAAAACAGTGGGGAATTTAAGAATGCATGAGACAGACATAAGAACAATTATAGTGAGGGGTAGGAGGAAGTAGCCTTTGGGTAACTAGAATCTGCAGTTTATCCAATAGGTAGGAAAATATGCAGACTATGTGGGCCAAGCAGTCCTATCTGCCATTAAAGTCTATGTTTCTTTGTTTCTATGTTAACAAGGTAAACTGTGGGGAATTATTTACTCTGAATACCATCTTGAGGTCACATGGTCACTAGTGGAAGTGAACAGGAGGGAGGTTCAGGGAGGACATAAGGAAGTACTTCTTTACGGAGAGGGTGATGGAAATTTGGAACATTCTGCTGACTGAGGTGGTGTGTGTAAACACAGTCAGGGGATTCAATCAGGTATGGGATAGAATGAAGGGAATAGTGGTAGCCTGGAATGAAAAGACCAGCGAGGAAAATGGGGATAGGAAGGGAAGGAGGGTTAGTACCGTGGGGGAACAGTAGGTTCCAGAGAAGGTTCCAGGGTTTATAGGAAATATGGGCAGACTGGATGGACCTCTAGTCTTTTTCTGTCATCATTGTCTATGTTTCTATGTTTTGCTTTGCGAGTTCATAAATGGAGTATTGCTTTCACTGTATTTAAAAAAAAATGAAACTGCGAGATATACTTTCCATTTTTAAAAGTGGCTGCTGCCTTGATAGAGTGCCCTGACAGTTTCTACGAACATACAAAATTTGCCAGCAGATAAAGGCCTAGAGGTCTATCAAGTCTGCTTGAGTGTGCAGCTAGCACCCCTTATTCTGCAGCTGCCCCTCCCTTCCACTGTTCCCCTTCATTTACCCTCCCCCTTGTGCTGTCCCATCCCTTGAAGCAGTCCACTGTTCTACTGGATACCACTTCTGCAGGTAACGCATTCCACCCAGCCACCATCCTCTCTGTAAAAAAGTGTCTCCTCATCTCCCTCCTGAACCTTCCTCCCTCCAGTCTCTTATCATGGCCCCTGGTGTCTTTTCCCTCCCTTACTTTGAACAGCCCCTCTGTACCTGTCTTGTTTATTCCTTTCATGTATTTATAGGTTTCAATCATGTCCCCCCGTCCCTCCTCTCCTCCAGTGAGTACATGTTCAACTCCCTCAACCTCCTCTCATATGATAAGTCCCCCAGCCCCATGATCATCTTTGTCACCCTGCACTGCACCCCTTCCAGTAACTTAATGTCCCTCTTCAGATATGGGTGCCAGTACTGCACGCAGTACTCAAGGTGCGGTCTAATTAATGACCTGTACAGTGGCAGAATCACTTCCTCCCTCCTCGAGGATATACCCCTTGCAATACAACCCGGCATTTTGTTGGCCTTTGCAGCTGCCTTCCTACATTGTGCTGAGTTGTTCATTGACCCTGTGATGAGCACCCCCAAGATCCTTCTCCTCCTATGTCTGGGCTAGCTGCACTTCCCCCAGCTGGTATCTCCTCCTTCTGTTCTTCATCCCAAAATGCAGCACCTTGCACTTTTTGGCATTAAACCCCAGTTGCCAGGTGTCTGACCAGGTTTCAAGCTTTGCCAGATCATCCTGCAACCCCTGCCCTTCCCCTATGTCATCCACCACTGCTCCTACCTTGGTATCATCAGCAAATAGACTTATCTTGCTCTTGATGTCCCATGATATGTCTGCAATGAACATCCCAAACAACACTGGTCCCAACACCGAGCCCTGTGGAACACCACTCGTTATTACCCTTGGGTGTGAGAGCTCCCCACCCACCACCACCCTCTGTTGCCTTCCCTGAAGCCAGTTTCCTACCCATCTCACCAGCTTTGCACCCTCCCCGTGCCTACTAACTTACTTCCCAGCCTTCCATGAGGCACCGAGTTGAGTTTCTGCTTAAGTTTTCTGCCTAAAGTGGCTAAACATTTTACAGAGTGTGTTTGCAAGTTCCCATTAAGTGCTGTGGCTAAAGGATTGCTAGTTTTGTGAAATGTGCTCAGACTTCCCATTTAGCTCTGTGGTTTAGTTTAGGTATGGGGCTAGCTCATCACACTGTGAACTGCTTAGAAGAAAATGTAATCCCTAGCTTTAGGGTGGTGGGTCCGCCATGTATCTGTCAAAGAATGTTCTGCCTCCTTGGCCTTAATAGCTTTAACTGCATTTACATGAGGCTCTGCTGAGCCTCTGCTCTGGTTAACCTCATCCTCTAATGTGACATTAAAATCCTTCACACACCCCATACCCCATTAATGGTGTGTCTCTCTTGGTATTGAACTCTGTCAGTTCCTGGCTTATGGAGGAAAAAGCAGAGTCATCTGAGTTAGGCCTTTAGATGTTCACTAGAGCTAGAAGCCCTTCTGTGGTAGTGAGAGACAGTAGTACTCACCTCCCCTCCTTATCAGACCAGTATTTTTGTACCCCACCCTAGGGATTTGTGGATCAATATGGTCTCCCCCCACTTGTTGGATTGGGCAATATTGTGCCACGCCTCTCTCACCCAGTCCTGTTCTAGCTTATATGCCTCCAACAATGCCAGACGGGGCTTCTGCAAACATGCTAGGTGGGTTTTGAGCATCTTTATGTATGACATTGCCTTCTTCCTCTTATTTGGGGAATTAAGACTCCTAACATTCCAACAACATATATTCACTTCAGTTTGGGCAACCATATCCTACAGTCTTATCTTTGTCTGTGTCCATTATCATTACCATCCCTTATTCCCCATAGGCATTAGTGTAGCCCCCCAGAAACAGGTAACAAATACCTGGAGTACAGTGTGAATCTTAGTCAGGTAAAACAGGAAACCATTCACAACAACATCCCATCCTACCTCTTTTCCTTGGATAGATCCAGAAGTCTGTAACCATTAACTAGTGTCATCCCTCTACCCTTTCCCAAAACTCTATAGACTTATCAGAAACCAGCACTGGCATCCCAGAGGCCAACAACTTTGGATTCCTCAAGGGATAGTATGTACAAGATTAGCTCACATTGCACCTGCTAGTCCTCGATACAGTATGCTGCATCACACATAGTCACTTCTTGCTTATGGCCTTGGTCATGCAGCCGTATTCTCCATGTTTTCTGGGGGCTCTAATGGGATGTATAGATTTTCCAACCCCCTGAGCCATCATCAGAAGCTATCCCCCTGCCTCTGGATATGTAATGCTGGACCCAGCGGGTCCCTTTACAGATGTTTGGCCTTACAAAATTGTCCCATGCAGTGATGTGGGGGAAGACCTTTCCCAGCAGTACCTAGATGTGCATCAACGTTCCAACAAGACCAGGGTGTCTGTCCCTGCTGACAGCCAGGTCTGCCCACTATCCAACTGAGCAAATGAACCTATGGTAGGAAAGTAGTTCCCAACTCCCAGCCTCCCTGAGGGCTGGGTATGTCCAGCTATCTAATTGAGCAAATGAGCTTATGGTAAGATACTAATTGCCAACATATTCCCCTCCCACCATTGTAAAACTACTAGACCCGGCTGGGGAGTGAGGCTCCCCATTGGTTAGTATTTTCTCATCTGTGTACTGACCTTGCTCATTTGAGTTACTGGGGAGTAGTTGTCAGGCAACCTGCTGTCTACTTGGGTTCAGACAGTGTGGCCTGGCATCAGCCCCTATTTCCACAGCAAATGATCGAGCAGACCTGGGTTGACTAACTGTATATGGTGCTTACAGGGAAAACTTCTGTCAAGTTGTCATTTCTCCCCTGTCTCCTCACTTCCCCTCTTTTAAGACAGGAAGGTAGTGCTGTGTGGAATGTGGAATTTCTCCAGTGGAATTAGTGCGGAATGGCCATTTCACTGGTGGAATTTCGACTGAAATTTAGCTAGTTCTTCAGCGGAATTCTGTCTGTGGTCATCTGCGGAATAATATTCTGTGAAGCAGCAATTTTTTTTGTGGAAAATTATTCTGCAACAATTTCCGCAGACAATATTGAGATCTGCAGAATAATATTCTGAGGAACAGCCTTTTTTGGTGAAAAATCATTCCACAAATATTTTCTACCACAGAATTCCACTATTACGCTTGTGGCACAAGGCCGGATTTCTGTGGAATTTTGAAAATTCCGCAGAATTTCGTTCTGCCAAAATTTGAAAATTATGGACAGCACTACAGGAAGGACCTTAACTAGTGGGGAGTCCTGAGTGGATAAAGAGATCAAGTAGCCTGAAATGTGGGCCCTGTCAGAGCAATCTAAATAGAGACAGCATGAAAAAAAATGAGACAAAGAAAAGGATATCACATTGAGTCCACCCATGTTAGGCAGACATATTCAGTTCTCATTTTCAGCGTGTGGTGGCATTCAAGATGGCATGAGCAATTCTGTCCCTGGTTTCCTTGGTGCTGTTGGGATCGCTGGTCTGGAGTCTGGTGGAGACCACTGCTGCCCATGACTTTACTTTAGTAGGTGAGTGTACAAAGTTCTCAGTCCCTCATGTACAGGTGTACTGTATTTGCTTCTTTGGAGGCCTTTGCTGTAGTGCTGCAAATCTATTGTTTACTGGGTACCTGAAGGAGTAACTGAGCTCCAGGTCTGCACAGATCTTATGGAGAGATGTGTAGGCCCTATGTTTTTCCTAAGAGGGCTGGGAAGAAATGAGCAAACCCCTGGATGCAGTGGCCATGCCACTGGAGTTCTTGTCTTACTCTGGCAATATACATTATGGCTCTTTTTCCAGAAACTGGAGGAACTGGGACAGGATGGGACATGTGCAGGGTCTCAGCGTAGGCTTTAGAGCAAGGGAACCAATGCAATCTCTCTAGCTCAAAGGTCATGGGCCATGTTTTGCCCCAGTATCTCTGGAATGGCTATCTGGAAGAAGGCATTAACATCCAGCCCTCACATTCCTCCAGGAAGCCAACCAGCTGCAGGTTGTTCCTGTAGACTCAGTACTCTAGGTCTTTCACTCTATCCCAAAGGGTTCATACTAAGGTAATGAGAAGAGCTAGTAGGCTGAAGCCTATATATGCTTACACTAGGCCAGAGAATAATATGATAAGTTATTCCCAGAATCAATTCACTTATCCAGATGATATTTAAAGGTATTCTTAGTATCACTCATTACAACAATAGATGGAAGTTTATTCAAAGGTCCTAGTGTACAGAGAGTGAAGAAAAATGTCTGATTGTTATGTTTAAAAGATTTCCCAACCAACTGAAAAGGATGTCCTCTGATAGTATAGGAAAAGGACCTGAATTCAAGACCTTACTCACTCATCACATAAGGGTCATGTACAACATCATACAGAAAGAGAAGGTCACCTCTCAAGCGTCTAGTAGAAAGTGACATGAGCTTCAAAGTTTCCAATCTGTATTCGTAAGATTCAGATTTGAGACCAGATATTTTTTTGTGAATTTTCTTTTAATTTTTTCAAGGGACACACCATCAGATTTTTTAAACGAGCACCAAATCTGTGAGGCATATTTAAGATGAGGTCTGACATATGCCCTAAACAAAGAAACATAAACATAGAAACATAGACTTTGATGGCAGATAAGGACCGCTTGGCCCACCTAGTCTGCCCATTTCCCTGCCTACAGGATAAGCTGCAGATCCTAGTTAACCAACAGCCTATTTCTTCCTACCCCCCACAAGAATTGCCTTATGTCTGTCCTGTGTATTCTTGAATTCTCCCACAGTTTTAGACCCCACAACCTCCACAGGAAGGCTGTTCCATGCATCCACCGCCCCTTCTGTGAAAAAATACTTCCTCACATTTCCCCTGAACTGCCCTCCCCTAACAAAGGCATTAACACATCACAGTCTCTGGATTTGATGTTGCGAAAAATTGACCAGACAACCTTATTAGCTGTACTGTCTGCAGGTCTGCATACTGTGGTCCTTGTCATGGTTGTAGGTCAGGATTCTGTCCATTCATTCCTCTTTATCAGTTGTATGCTGTTCTACTACATTAACCTGCTGAGAGGTGTCAGTAATGTCCACATTGATCCACTGTGTTGCCACCCTGATCTTACTGATATAGGTAATTAGCTGTTCAAACATTCCATTAATCTCCTGTAGATTACTGTCAATGGAGAGTCCTTAGGATCCCACAGTTGCCTTTCTTTCTCTGCGTGCATATCTTATAACGAGGAACGGTTGAGATAGCATTTAGTTACTGGGGCTATAATAGCCACTGCTACGCTATTGGAACACGCATTGTAATTGTGGATGTTTTGTAGGTTGATGAATCTTTAAATTTAAGACTTGTGTGACAGAATGTGAAATCATGCTGCACAGCAGTAAGCATTGGTGCTGTCTCATCTGCTAAGTTTGAAATGAAATGAAAAGATGGGCTGGGATATGTCCACAGAGTCTACACCCATGCTGCCTGGGGTGGTGGACTCCAAGAGTTGCTCTGGTGCCACCACTGGGCCAGTAAAATGCCAGTAATGTGCCTCACCAGGGTTGAAGCCAACCCTGGAGTATCAAAAGTTCTCCCCATGGTGAAAATGTGTAGAGGCTGTGCGGGCTGAAAGTCCAAGGTGTAGGAGAACTAGTTTTACCACCAGTGCCTATGAGCTCATATTGGAAGAAAATATAGCCTACTGCTTGTTGTTAAACCCTGTCTGGACATTAAACGGGATTTACAAGGATTACCCCCCACCCCAGTCATATAATAAGATAGCTGATGCTGGCAACAGTCATGCAGCTACTTTTCAGAATTGTATTATCAGTCATGATTTCTGTGGAAGGGATCACAGTTGAGCTCAACAAGGTGGCCAGTCAATCCCTTCCACTTCCCAATTGTGTTGACTTGCCCCCATGCTCAGGCATGTAATAACATTTGACCAGTCAGAGTGTTGGGGCATACCCCATTCAAGTCAATTGGGCTCCATTTCAATGGCATTTTTACACATAATAATGACTAGTTGGAGTTTAATGAAGGCCACCGCTCGACATACCCCCATGCTCAGGCACATAATGATACATTTGTAAAACAAAGAAAAAAGTCAGGCGCGTACTGGAAATGATGGAACCAGAGCAGAGCTGCCAGCTCAAAGATTCAGAGGTTTGTAAAGAAAATCTGGCACTCATGGTATGGTTTAAATCACAAGTCAGTGCTAGTGTATTTGGCAAGAAGCATCAGAAATGATGAGTAGCCCCTCCCTAACACCTCAACCCTCTAGTGGGCCTTCAGACAGGGTCATATCTGAAGAATTGACAAACAGGGTGATCATTTTTACACAATCATTTAAAGGAACATTCATCAAACCCAAGTGCTAAGTGAATAAGTGAACTACAAAATGAAAAAGTCTTCAATTTGTTTTTACACAGCAAGGTAGTTTAATAGAGGTAATATCACTTCTTAAGTATAATGAGTCATAGTATTTCAAATCAAATGCTGAAATTATTTAACACCTGCTATGTAAAACTTCTATCCATGGAGAAATAGTAAAAACATTATCAGCTAGATAAAATATTACACATTCACTGAATATTGATGTAATTTTAAGATCCAAAGTAAATTTGTCTAATAAAGGTATCACTGAGACACTTCAGGTAACTCTACATATCTATATATATATATATATATATATATATATATTAGAGGCAAAAAACTATGTTTAATGTATTAGTTAGGGTTGCTCCACAGTGCGAAAGTGAGAAATTTGGTGTTAGGGTTGAAAGCCCTTGGATCCCCAACCCACCCCATACTGGCATCGGTGCACGTTGGAGTCATTGGCGCTAACTCTTACCCCATCACATGTGTAAAGAAGCGGAGGTATAGGAGAATGGGGTGAGAGTTAGGACCAACCACCACAATGCACCCGCGATGCCAGTTGGGGGATGGTCTGGGGTCCAAGGTGCGCTCAACCCTAACACTAAATTTCCTCACTTTTGTCATTGTGGAACAACCCTAACTAATGCATTAAACAGAGTTTTGCCTCTAATTCTTCTTGAGAATGATGACAAGAAAAGTGGAATGTAATGCGCTCCTACCCGTGATGTCTTGTGACATAGTGAGCCACTGACACTGATTTATTTATGTCTATTTATGTCATACCTCATACATGTACTGATTCTATTTATGTCATACCTCCAAAAAAGGAAAACAAATTAAATTTCCTGCCATTTATTTGCCAATTATAAAACATCTAAAAGGTATCTATAAATGAAACACCGCTCATTTGGTAGCTATTTTTGTGCTGTAAAACTTTGTGCTCAAAGAACCATGTATACTCTTCTCCAGACAGCGATTTACCCAGAGTGATTTTGTGATTGCATGCACAACTGTATTTAGGAAAAAAAATCACTGTTCCCCAGACAGTGATTTAACCAGTGATTGTTGTGTTACTGCATGCACAACTGTATTTAAGAAAACAAATCACTGTTCTCCAGACAGCAATTTAACCCGAGCGATTGTTGTGTAATATCTAGGTTGTCTTGCAAGTTTCATATATGATTTACACCACCTTCTTTGGTGCGTGTGGCAGCAGTAATTGACTGAAAGGATCGTTTCCTCTCTGGGGACACAACTTCATGTTTCTGGCAAAGTGCTGGTGGTGGTGGTGGGGTGCAGCACAAAAATGCTTAGTACGATAAACATGTTTAGATTCTTTTACAAGCTTCACATATGCTTTGCACCACCTTCTCTGGTGTGTGTGGCAACATGTTTTCAGTGAGCGAGCAATTAATCTCTGGGAACACAACTTTGCATTTCTGGCAAATGCAGTAAACATGTTAAGTGCTTAAAACAGATTTATGCTTAACTTCTCAGTAGAATAGCTCATGTTTGTGTTACAGTTTGCCCTTCTTTTGGTGGTTGTTGTTGTCACAACACAATTACCACTACCTTTCATCACATACCATGGGCAAACAATTTATGTACTGTGGCAAATACTTGACATTTGTGGATAGAAGGAGAGAGTACACGTGATGAACCAGTGACAAAATGAAAGGAAGGAATGTGGTTCATCATGTGTAAAAAGGATAAAGAAATAACAAAACTGGACAAGCAAAGGACATCCACATGAATAAAACAATACTGAATAGAGGGAGAGAAAAAGACCTTAAAACAACAAAGCTTTTTTTTTTACTTTTTATATTTTGGGGTGTTTTTATTTTTAATGGAGGGACTAGAGTGGAGAAATTAAGAACACAGATGACAGAATAACTATGTATAAAATAAAATGTTTCTTTAAACAATACAACACAGACCACCCTACCAGCACTGCCAGAAGATGAGCCATGCCCACCACCACCACCACCACCACGCAGCTCGGATAGGAGAGTGAGGATCCTTTCATGGCTGGATATGACAATGTCCATCCATCACTTCCTGCTGGAAGGTGTTCAGTTTTTGCCACGGATCATTCACCTCAGCCAACAAATCTATAAAATGGCAATTTGTGGCAGGTACCATGGGGTCATCATTACTGCTACTGTCATAACGGCACTGCTGAGGTACACGAGGGGCACTGCTGTGGTGCACATCATGCCTGCATGCCATCGCTGACTCGCTGGCACTGCAGCAGCTCTGATGATATGCTGCTTCACATTTCCCCCAGGACCATCACCACCACCATCATCACATGATGCAGCCACATCACACTCCTTGGCCCTCCACCTACTGAGGTGGTGGATACGGAGGTGCACCCTCTGGCCGGTGGTCCCAAGATGGCTCCCTTTTTTGCCATGCCTCACACATCACACACACACCTTGCAGATGGCCACTGTCTCATCTGCAGGGTGCATATCAAAATAATCCCACACCACAGAGTGCTGTGGGACTGGGGGAGCACCAGGAGAGGAGGCAGCAGACTTCTGCTGGGGGGGAGGAACTTGTGGCTGCTGCTGCTATTGTTCCTGCTGCTGCGCTGCTGTTGATCTTTTTCTTGTTGCTGCTGCTCTGCAGCAGCAGAACTCACTTCCTGAGATGGGGTGGGTGGAGTCTCTTTTGAAAAAACACACCTGCTAAGGCATGGGTGCTTTACTGGTGCTCCAGTACCACTCGGTCTGGACTCAGCTGAGTCCTGGTGCTGCCTCTCAATCACACACAGAAAGGTAAACAAAATGAAAGAAAAAGACAGTAGAACTCAGAAAAAAGAAGTGTACAATAAAAAATTTATAAAATCAGAAAATTCAGTAAAGAAAGATAAGGATTAAAACTAAACAAGCATTTGTCAATGCCGAATGTTGATTGTGTTGGTCCGTTGAGCTTGCTCACTGCCCCTCTCTCACTCACTCGTTCCATTTCTGCCGGCACTGCAGGTTGCTGTTTTGTACTGGGCTTCAGCCTGCATTGGCACATTTTGCTGCCCACAAAGAAATCTGCAGCTGTCCTGACAGAGCTCCGTTGAGGTGGGTCACTCCCCCTCTCTCACTCGCTCACTCTGTTTCTGCTGGCGCTGCAGGCTGCCCTTTTGTACTGGGCTCCTGCCTCTGTTGGTGGCTTTTTCTGCCCACAAAGAAATCTGCAGCAGTCCTGACACAGGTCCGTTGAGGTAGCTCACTCCCCCTCTCTTACTCGCTCATTCAGTTTCTGCCAGTGCTGCAGGCTGGCCTTTTGTACTGGGCTCCAGCTTGCATTGCCACCTTTTCTGCCCACAAAGAAATCCACAGCAGTCACAATAGAGCTCCGTTGAGCTCGCTCACTCTCCCTCTCTCACTTGTTCATTCTGTTTCTCCCGCCGCTGCAGGCTGCCCTTTTGTACTGGGCCTCTGCTTGCATTGCTGCCTTTTTCTGCCCATGAAGAAATCTGCAGCAGTCCCAACAGAGCTCCGTTGAGATCATTCCCTCCCCCTCCCTCACTCACTCATTCTGTGTCTTCCACTGCTGCAGGCTGCCCTTTTGTACTGGGCTCCTGCCTGCATTGGCACCTTTTCTTGCCCACAAAGAAATATGCAGCTGTCCTGACAGAGCTCCATTGAGGTCGCTCACACCCCGTGTCTCACTCGCTCATTCTGTTTCTCCTGGTGCTGCAGGTTGCCCATTTGTACTGGGCTTCTGCCTTTGTTGGCATTTTTTTCTGCCCACAAAGAAATCTGCAGCAGTACTGACAGAGCTCCATTGGCTTCACTCACTCCCCCTGTCTAACTCGTTCATTCCTTTTCTGCCGGTGCTGCAGGCTGCCCTTTTGTACTGGGCTCCTGCCTGCATTACCACCCTTTTCTGCCCACAAAAAAATCTGCAGCAGTCACGATAGCGCTCCATTGTGCACGCTCACTCACTCCCCATCTCTCACTTGTTCGTTCTGTTTCTCCTGCCGCTGCAGGCTTCCCATTTTGTACTGGGACCCTGTGTGCATTGCTGTCATTTTATGCCCACAAAGAAATCCACAGCAGTCCCAACAGAGCTCCGTTGAGCTCACTCACTCCCCCTCCCTCACTCGCTCATACCGTATCTCCCAGCACTGCAGGCAGCCCTTTTGTACTGCGCTCCTGCCTGCGATGCCACCTTTTCCTGCCCACAAAGGAATCCTCAGCAGTCCCGACAGAGCTTCACCCCCCAGTTGCTTGATCCTAATCTGTCCCAAACACTGATTTCTGACATCGACTGCGGTATTCTGCGCCAGAAGCGCAGAAACACATTTCGGCCAGGATGTGAAAAATGACAGCTGTACTGTTCATAAAGAGATGTGAACAAATGCCAGTGTTGAAAATCTGGCATGAAAATATTACTAATTTGCAAACTTACAAGGGTGCATGAAACCTGTACAACACACGCTCGTAACACAGTCATTTTATGGAGTTTCATCACAAAATTTTCAACATAGGCATTTTAGGACCTCTTCTCATGACCAGTCTCAGTGCGATTTTTTTAATATGTCCCAAAAACTGATTTCCCCAACGACCACGCTATTGTGCGCGGAAGAGTAGAAACACATTTCGCCAGGATGTGAAAAATGACAGCTGCACTGTTCAAAAGGAGGTGTGGCAAAATGGCAATGCTGAAAATCTGGATTGAAAATATTGCAAAGTTGCAAATGTACGAGCATGCATAGAAACTGCACAATGCACCTTTGTAACACAATCATTTTATAGACTTTCATCACCAAATTTTCAACATCGGCATTTTAGGACCTCTGCTAATGAACAGTGTCACTGTCATTTTCATAATGTGTCCCGAACATGGATTTCCCACAGCGACCACGCGATTCTGCGCCAGAACTTCAAAGGCACTTTTCTGCCAGAATGTGAAAAATGGCAGCTGTACTGTTCATAAGGAGGTGCAGAACAATGGCAATGTTGAAAATCTGGAGTGAAAATATTATTAATTCGTGAAGTTATGAGCGTGCGTGCAAACTGCTCAATGCATGCTTGTAACACAGTCATTTTATGCACTATCATTACCAAATTATCAACATAGGCATTTTAGGATCTCTGCTCATGAACAGTACCACTGCCATTTTCTTAATCTGTCCTGAACACTGATTTCCCACAGCAACTGCGCTATTATGCGCCGGAAGTGCCAAAACACAGTTCAGCCAGGATGTGGAAGATGACAGCTATACTATTCACAAGGAGGTCTGAAAAAATGGCAGTGTTGAAAATCTGGTGTGAAAATATTGCAGATTCGCAAAGTTACAAATGCGCGTAGCAACTGCTTTCTTAAGCGACGCCAGAAAACAGTCATTTTATGTTGATTGCGCTGCATGCGAAAGAAACATGTGCGACAGGTTTCTCCAGAAGCAGGTTGTGGAGGCATGGCAGTGTTGTGCCCAATGGCCCCACAGCCTGCAAAGGCTTGTCCCCCGTCACCCAATGCCGTGGCACGCTGCTGCTGACACTAGTTCAGCCAGAGTGCCACAACTTTCTAAAAAAACAGCCGCTGCAATCAGGGGCTGCCTCGTCATTGCAGTATCAGCCATCTGCTGCAATGAGGGAGCAACCCATAATTGCAGGGCGGGATGTAGGATCTCTGATATTGTTTGTGAACAAGGCGGCGGCTTGCCGCCGTATTCACAAACAATATCTAACCCCCCCATGTTATTTGCCGACGGCAGAGCCCACTCCCCACCGGCATAATGTGACACCCCCCATTTAATTGTGTGCCAACAGGGTGCCCAATCCCCATCGGCAGAAAGGAATCCCCCTCCTTTTATTGTTTGCCAGCGGGGTGCTCAATCCCCACGACAGAAAGAGAATTGGACCCCCTCCTTTTATTGTTTGCGCAGCGGTGCCTAATCCCGTCGGCATAAATAATCCCCCTTTTGTTGTTTGCCAGCGGGGTGCCCAATCCCGTCGGCATAAATAATCCCCTTTTGTTGTTTGCCGATGGGGTGCCCAATCCCGTCGCGCATAAATAATCCCTCTTTGTTGTTTGCCGACAGGTGCCCAATCCCCGTCGACTGCAGCTGTCCCAGACTCCGGTGGTTTGCTGGGAGCCCACCCCAGCATGCCACATGCCCCTGTGAGCGGTCCCGTGATGTTTTATTTCTTTTCTGTACCTGAAAGAAAGAAGACGGTCCCTCGTAGTCTCCCCGCCCCTTCCCCACAACCCACATCCACCCACTGCGAACACAGCCTCCCCACACCCCCTCCTACCCCATACTTACCTCCGGAGCTGTGCGGCGACGATCTTCGGCTGGACCAGGAACACATCTGCACTCTTCAAAGCCGACAGCAAACTGAGGAAATGCTGGTAAGCTGTATAATGTAATGAATAAGGGTTTTCAACTTTAGTGCATATCTCGGGCATTTTGGATTGTTTCACAAATTTTCAACCTGGGGTTTTGGGACCCCTCCTCAGAATTCTTGAACTGTCATGGCGTTAATCGGCCCGAAAGGTGGTTTCACGGTCACTCGCGGCGGAATAACCTTTTGGGGCGATTCAGAAATGACAGTGCCAGTGTTCATGAGGTGGGCTCTCAAAAAGCCTATGTTGCAAATTTGGTGTTAAAAATCCAAAAAATTACTGTTTTATGAGCGTGCACTGCGCAGTTGCTGTGCACACTCGTAACTTTGTGAATTTGCAATATTTTCATGCCAGATTTTCAACATTGCCATTTTGTCCCACCTCCTTGTGAACAGTGCAGCTGTCATTGTTGACATCCTGGTTGAAATGTGTTTTCGCACTTCCGGCGCAGAATAGCGTGGTCAAATCAGTGTTCGGGGCAGATTAAGAAAATGACAGTGACATTGTTCATGAGTAGAGGTCCTGAAATGGCTACATTGAAAATTTGGTAAGGATACTCCATTAAATGACTGTGTTACGAGTGTGCGTTGCGCAGTTTGCCCGCACGCTCGTAAGTTCGCGAATTTATAATATTTTCACTCCAGATTTCCAACATTGCCATTTTCCCACACCTACTTATGAACAGTAATGCTGTCATTTTCCCCATCCTGGCCAAAATGTATTTTCGCACTTCCGGCACCGAATAGAGCGGTCGCTGTGGGAAATCATTGTCCAGGACAGCTTAAGAAAATGAGAGTGATACTGTTCATGAGCAGAGGTCCTAAAATGCCTATGTTGAAAAGTTGGTGATAGTAGCCCATCGAATGACTGTGTTACAAGTGCGCGTTGCACACTTTCCACGCACCCTTGTAACTTCGCAGATTTGTAATATTGTCACGCCACATTTTCACCAGTGGAATTTTTCCCCACCTCCTTATGAGCAGTACAGCTGTCATTTTCCACATCCTGACCGAAATGTGTTTTCACAGTTCCGGAGCACAATAACGCGGTCGCTGTGGGAAATCACTGTTCGAACAGATTAAGAAAATCACAGTGGCACTGTTCATGAGCAGAGGTCCTAAAATGCCTATGTTGAAAATCGGGTGACAAAACTCCATAACATGACTGTGTTACAAGCATACGTTGAACTGTTTCCAGGCACCCTTGTAACTTCGCAATTTTGTAATATTTTCACACCACATTTTCAGCAGTGGCATTTTTCCCCACCTCCTTATGAACAGTACAGCTGCCATTTTTCACATTGTGCCTAAAATGTGTTTTCGCACTCCTGCTGTAGAATAGCACAGTCGCTGTGGGACATCACTGTTTGGGACACATTAAGATCGAACGAGTGAGAGGGGGGAGTGACCGTGCTCAACTTAGCTCTTTTGGGACTGCTGCAGATTTGTTTGTGGGCAGAAAAAGGGCCCAATGCAAGAGCCTAGTACAAAAGGGCAGCCTGCAGCAATGGGAGAAACAGAGCGAGAGAGCGAGTGAGGAGAGTGAGCAAACTCACCGGAGCTCTTTCAGGACTGCTGCGGATTTCTTTGTGGGCAGAAAAAGGCATCAATGCAGACAGGGGCCCAGTACAAAGGGCCAGCCTGCAGCGGTGAGAGAAACAGTACGAGCGAGTGAGACAGGGGGACTGAGTGAGCTCAACAGAGCTCTGTCAGGACTGCTACGGATTTCTTTGTGGGCAGAAAAAGGCACCAATGCTGGCAGCAGTCCCATACAAAAGGGCCACTTGCAGTGCCAGGACAAACAGAATGAGCGTGTGAGAGAGGGAGACTGAGTGACCTCCACAGAGCTCTGTCAGGACAGCTGCAGATTTGGTTGTGGGCAGACAAAGGTGCCAGTGTACACAGGGGCCCAGTACAAATAGGCAGCCTGCACTGGCGGGGCAACCAGAATGAGCGAGTGAGAGACGGGGAGTGAGCGAGCTCAACAGAGCTCTATTGCAACTGCTGCAAATTTCTTTGTGGGCAGAAGAAGGCAGCAACGCAGGCAGGAGTCCAATAAAAAAGGGCAGCCTGCAGCGCCAGCAGAAACGGAATGAGTGAGTGAGAGAAGGGGAGTGAGCGAGGTAAACGGAGCTTTGTCGGGACTGCTGCAGATTTCTTTGTGGGCAGACAAAGGCGCCAACAGAGGCAGGAGCCCAGTACAAAAGGGCAGCCTGCAGCACCAGGACAGACAGAATGAGTGAGTGACACAGGGGGAGTGAGCGACCTCAACGGAGCTCTGTCAGCACAGCTGTCGATTTCTTTGTGGGCAGAAAAAGGTGCCAATGCAGGCAGGAGCCCAATACAAAAAGGCAGCCTGCAGTGCTGGGAGAAACACAATGAGCGAGTAAGAGAGGGGGGAGTGAGCGAGCTCAATGGAGCTCTATCGTGACTGATGTGGATGTCTTTGTTGGCAGAAAAAAGGCGGCACCGCAGGCAGGAGCCTACTAAAAAAGGCCACCCTGCAGCGCCGGCAAAAATGAAACGAGTGAGTGAGAGA
This sequence comes from Neoceratodus forsteri, assembly GCA_016271365.2. Classification (NCBI taxonomy): domain Eukaryota; kingdom Metazoa; phylum Chordata; order Ceratodontiformes; family Ceratodontidae; genus Neoceratodus; species Neoceratodus forsteri. The sequence goes on along the minus strand of JADMNL010000022.1, from coordinate 195,382,762 downwards.
GGGGGAGTCAGCAGGCTCAACAGACCTGTATCGGGCCTGCTGCACATTTCTTTGTGGGGAAAAAATGCCACCAACAGAGGCAGGAGCCCAGTACAATCTACCTTGGCTTTACACCTTCTGGGGTCTCAACTCTGTTACAACACTGAATTAACAAATGATGCCTTAGGAGATCCATGCTACAGCTACTGAAAGTCCCCCACTGTCACACTTCACTGGGACAACTGTCTTTTGCTTATCGAGCGCCACTCTGGTTCAATGGCCTCAGCCCCACCATGTCCTCTGCTCCAACAATTGGTATGTTTAAAACTAGGCTCCGGGGCTATCTCACTACCAACAGCTCCTGTGACTGCCCAACTTAACCTTGTTTCTCCACTTCCCTTCCTGCTCTTGTGGTCCCCTCCCCTCCTCACTGGATTCTGCACTCACATCTTGGTATACCCAGTGCTGCACTTTTCACCCTCTCCCACCCTTCCTACATTTCTCCCCCTTCCCTATCGCTATGACTCTGGCACTTCTAATCTGTTGTCTATTTCTCTGACAAATGCTGCTGGCTGCCTTGTTACAATGCTACCCTTGAATTGTATTAATCTGTACTCTGTTTGCAATGTCCACATTTTTGTAATGTCTGTCTTGAAGTTCCCCATAATTTGTATTTCTCTGACGTGGAACCTTTGTAAAAGAGCCAAGGCTCAAAGGTATTTGCAATCCTAGACTTAATAAATAAATAAAATAAACATCAGGGCAGCCTGCAGCACCAGGAGAAACAGAATGAATGAGTGAGAGAGGGGGAGTGAGCCACCTCAACGGAGCTCTGTCGGGACAGCTGTGGATTTCTTAGTGGGCAGAACAAGGTGCCAACGCAGGCAGGAGCCCAGTACAAAAGAGCAGCCTGCAGCACCAGACCAAACAGACTGAGCACCTGACAGAGGGCCAGTGAGCAAGCTGCAACTGTCTTAGTATTAATCAAATTACTAAGCACTTCAATATATCTTTGTTAGCCTGCCTTACCACCTGGTTTAGCATTATTCTCCTGATTTTTTGAGCCCGTGTCCTCTCTAAGACTTGCTTCCTTTTTCCTTTCATATCTCCACCTTTAACCCAACAATCGCGTTTAAAGTGGCCTTCTTTATAGCAATTGTGGCAGGTTAGCAAACCCTTGCCTTCTGTTTTGACAATAGCGGCTACCTTTTGCTTATCTTTTCCTTTCTTAGGATTATCATCCTGTTGCATACGCCACGAATCGGTAAGCAACTGTTCTTTTTCTAAAGCGTTATCCACATGTTTACACATTATACGTACTGATGTAGGCACAATAGTAGCCTGTCGATCAATCTGACTCAGAAAAGGTTCCTTATCTTTACTTGGGTCTGCTATGCCTCCATATGTTGCGTAAGCAGCATACAGACGATTGATGAACATAACTGGGGACTCTACAGGCTGCAGAGTGATCTCATAGATCCTACTCCGGTCTGAATGTGATAATCCGTGCATAGACTGCAAAACGGTTTGTATCTCATCTACAGTAGCCCAATTGTCATCAATCTCTGGTCGTGACTGATTATCGGTCATTTTGGCAGGTAAACTTTGTAATAACACTGCAGGAAGTGACAATGTTACTATTTTACAGGCATCTTTATTAATCAAATTAAAATTGGTAACCAATGTTTTCAGTGTGCTACAGTAGGGCACAGGGTTTGGTCCTGGCTCCCATTTCCCTAACTAATCCACTAACTGCATAGATTCTGGGATAGTGAGATCTCTTTGGGACACTTCAGTATGAATTTGCACTTCATCTAGAGCTGCTTCCTGTTCCTTTTCAGCTCTCCTATTTTCTGTGTCTTCTTTCAACTGTTCTTCCATTTCTTTAATCTTTTTTATGTACATTGACTGCTTTCTCTACCAATTCCTTTTTTATTTCCTCATTAGCTTCCTTTGCATCATCTTCATATGTTTGATATTTATCTTTGGCACTGGCCAAGGCTTGTCCCAAATTAAGTCTAGCCCTTTCAGTAATTCTTTTTATTCGTTGCCCTCTCCGTGGAACTTTCTTTCCTTCTCCCTTTACCTTAGTTATTATGGGAGCCATTCTCTTTTTATTGCCTAATGCAATAATGTCTTCTACCTCAGAATCATCTGATTCAGTACCCGACTCTGATGTATATGTGCACCATCCAAGACAACCACGTGGTATGGGCATGTACTGTTGCTGCCTAGGAAGTTGCTTATATTTCTCTACCTGATGCCGTAATTCTAAAGAAATTTTCCACTGTACTTGGGCTTCAGCTTGCAAAGTATACAAACATAGAAACATTGAAATTGATGGCAGATAAGGACCGCTTGGCCCACCTAGTCTGCCCATTTCCCTACCTAACGGATAAGCTGCAGATCCTAGTTAACCAACAGCATACTTCCTCCTACCCACTACTAGAATTGCCTTATGTCTGTCTCATGCATTCTTGAATTCCCCTACTATTTTTGACTCTATGACCTCCTCAGGAAGGCTGTTCCATGTATTCACAACCCTCTCTGTGAAGAAATACTTCCTCATTACCTCTGAGCCGTCCCCTCTATCTTCAAATTGTGCCCCCTTGTTTTGCACATCTCTTTTTCTGAAAGATGCTACCCTCTTGGACTTTGTTGATTCCCTTGAGGTATTTAAAAGTTTCTATCATGTCCCCCTCTTCCTCCTTTCCTCAAGGCTATACATCTTTAGTTCCTTTAGTCTTTCTTCATATGTCAGACCCTGCATCATTTTGGTTGCCCTCCTCTGGACAGCCTCCACCCTGTCTATGTCTTTGTGCAGATGGGGTCTCCAGAACTGTACACAGTACTCCAGATGTGGTCTTACCAACTGTCTGTACAGAGGGCACACAACTTCTTGTTTTCTACTGGTGATGCCTCTCCCTATGCATCCCAATATCCCCCAGTCCCCCTCACTGCCTTCTCACATTGCTGGTCCACCTTTAGGTTGTCTGATATGACTACCCCAATGCCACTTTCCATTTTTGTTGTTGTCAGTATCCCACCCCCCATCGTGTACTCTTCCCCTGGGTTTTTGTTTCCCAGGTGCATTACTTTTCACTTCTTTGCATTAAATCTAAGTTGCCATACATTTGACCATTCCTACAACCTTGCCAAGTCCCTTTTCATCCTTTCCACCCCACCTTGTGTATCAGCCCTGTTACAGATCTTTGTGTCATCTGCAAAGACATATTTCCCTTCCAGTCCCTCTGCAATGTCACTTATAAAGACATTAAAAAGGACCGGCCCCAGTACTGAACCATGTGGTACCCCACTAGTAACCCTCCTTTCTTCACTGTGGTCTCCATTTACTATTACCCACTGTGTCCTATTGTCCAACCAGTGTTTTACCCAGGCTACCACCCTGGGACCCTCTCCCACTCCCAGGCTGGCTAATTTGTTTATTAATCTTTTGTGTGGGACTGTGTCAAATGCCTTGCTAAAGACTACATAGGCCATGTCCACATCCCCTCCCTGGTCTACTGCTTTGGTCACCCAGTCAAAGAAATCAATTAGATTTGTCTGACATGACCTTCCCACTGTGAATCCATGCTGCCTTGGGTCCTGTGCCCCGCTGGCCTCTAGGTACTCAGCAATTCTTTCCTTAATAAGTGATTCCATCATATTCCCTACCTACCTCCGTCTTGCTCCCACTTTTGTGAAGGGGAATCACATCCGCTCTCCTCCAGTCCTCAGGTACCACACCGTCCTCCCATGATTTATTAAAAAGGGTAGTCAGTGGTGTTACTAGTTCTTCCCTTAGTTCTTTTGGAATTCTGGGGTGAATCCCATCAGATCCCATTGCTTTATCCACTTTCAGTTTTAAGAGTTCTTTCAGAACCCTTTCTTCTGTGAAAGGACTAAAATCAACCCCCCTCCCCATCCAGAGTGCTTCTATTGACCAGATTAGGTATTTCACCCTGCTTTTCCATTGTGAATACTGAGCAGAAGTATTCATTCAGTATCCCTGCTTTTTCACTGTCGCTGTCTGCCCAACCACCTTCCTCTTTGTTCAGCCTCAGTATCCCTGCCTTAGTCTTTCTTTGCTCCCTAATGTACTTATAAAGGTTTTATCCCCCTTCTTAACTGAGTTGGCTATCTTTCCTCGGTTTGGGCCTTTCCTATTCTGACTGCCTTACCCACTTCCTTCTGCTTTAACTGGTACATTTCTCTGTCCTGCTCCTTCTGTGTTTCCTTATACTTCCTGAATACTATCTTTTTCGTCCTTACCTTCCCTGCCACTTCTTTCAAGAACCATAGCTGCATTTTCTTTTGTTTTGATTTGTTTATTTGCTTCACACAAAGGCTTGTTGCCTCTGTGATGGCAGTTTTGATGTTTCCCCATTGTTGCTGCGCCCCACCTTCTTGCCTGTTTGCTAGTGCTTTTCTGAGGCACTCTCCCATTTTGACAAAATCAGCCCTCCTGAAGTCCAGTACCTTCACTTTTGTGTGGCATGACTCTACAGCTAAGTTTATCGTGAACCACACTGTTTGGTGGTCGCTTGTTCCCAGATGACTACCCACTTCAAGATCAGAGATCCTCTCTCCATCCCCATTTGAGAGTACCAGGACTAAGATTGATCTCTCCTGAGTGGGTTTCAAAACTAGCTGTCCTAGGCATGCCACCTGTAGGGCATCGAGAATGGCCCTGCTCTTGGATGTGGCTGCAGCAAAGGTGCTCCAGTCAACATCTGGCATATTCAGGTCCCCCATCAGCAATATCTCTCCTTTCTATACCATCCCAAGGATGTCTTTTATCATTTCCTTGTCCATTTCCTCCCTCTGAGATGGGGGTCTGTATACAAACCCCTGTGCAGATTGTGGAGCCATTTCCAGTCTTCAGGGTGACCTACAGTGCCTCCTCTCCTCCCTGTTTACACTTTAGTTCTGTTGCTTTGATCCCTTCCCTTACATAGAGAGCTTCTCCTCCTCTTCTTCTTCACTCCCTGTCCCTCCTGTAGATTGTGTACCTTGGTATGTTGACATCAAAGTCATGGTTCTCTGTGTACCATGTTTCTGTGACTGCCACAATATCCAGGCATCCCTCTTCCACCAAGGCCACCATTTCAGGGAGCTTTTTACCTAGACTATGGGCATTGGTACTCATTACCCTCCATTTTTTTGTGACTTTATTTCTTTTTGCCCCATTCCTGTCCCTACTACCTTTGTCTTTTTTTCCATTTACCCCTGCCCTCCTCCCTATCGACTGCTCTATCTTGGTGTTTACCTCACTAATTACCCTGATTTTTTGGGGGGCTAGGATTTCCCTTCTCCTCTTCATTGAAGCATTCAAACCTATCACCTAGGATCCTGGTTCCCCTCCAGGATAGATGCAGACCATCGTACCTGTATAGGCCTGCATCCCTCCAGGTGGCACCCCAGTCCCCAAATGAAGCCAACTCTGCACCAGATTTTCAACCAGTCATTGAATCCCATGGTGCAGAGTGCCCTAGCCTCATCCATGTCATAGACAGGTAACACTTCTGAGAAAGTTGTCGTGTGTGCTACTTGTCTAAGGCCCCTCCCCAACTCCACAAACTCCTGTTGCACTGCTCTGATAACATTCTCAGCCAGGTCATTCATTCCTAGGTGGATAATGACATCCAGCTCCCTCCCCCTTGCTGCTGCACCCACAATCCTGAGGATTCGTTTCCTGTTCCTCCAAGCCTGAGTGCTGGGCAGGCACCTTACCTCCCTTCCTTCCCCCCTCCCCTAGTTCTACCCCCCTAACAATTGAGTCCCCTATTAGGAGTTGTTTCTTTTTTTGAACTTTATGTTTATTATTTCCATAGACAAACATACAATTAAGTCACAAGCACTGAATTACAATTTTTACCCCATGAGGGCGCCACACCTCTCAGTACACTCACTATACAACCGTCAGTACTTAAGATACATCATGTGGGGGAATCTTTGAACTATTAGCAGTTAAAATAAACACAGTATGCTGCATTTGATGAGCCCATGAGCTGCATGGTGTCTAAACTTAACTGGAATAAGTATAACTTTTTATCACATTCTCTTTCACAACTATAGGGTGAAGTAGCTACCATGCTTAAATTTAAAATTTAAGGCATAATGTGCTTTAACATTAATATAAAGATGTCACCTTCAGAACTCAATATTTATATAAAAACAATGAAGAGATGAAAACCCATAGAACATTATTATCATTTGGAACATCAGCTGCTTTAATTAGCTTGCTCTTTTTTTTCTCAATTGCAAAACAACAACCATATTTTTGCTTAATTTAAGTCTTCCCAACTTTAGAACATCTATCATTAGTTAAACCCTCCTTTTTGTTACGATTTAGTTCTTACAAGGCATCAATCCCAAACAGAGCATGTAAAAATGCGATGCAGAAAAGTCACTAGTCCCAATATGCCCTATATCAGATCATTACCCCCCTATAAGTTTGATCATGTAAAAAGTTCACCAGCCTGTACAAGAAATGTTCATGGATCCTCATCCTCCTCCAATGATGAGGCCTCTCAATCTGCGACAATGGGTTTCTGGATTGAGTTCTTCTGTGCCCATCTCAGGGCATCCGTAGGCTCAGTAAAGAGACAGATCTTTTCATGGTGGGCAATACGGAGCTGGGCCAGAAAGATAAGGCCGAGAGAGACCCCCCACCTCCTTTAGAATAGCCCGCACTCCATCCAACCTTTTCCTTCTTTGTCTGGTCACATATCTTATATCCGGGTACATACGAATCTGTTCCCTATCCTGCAGTAGTATCTGTTTGCATTTGGCAAGGGAGAGAAAGAAATCTTGGGATCTGATACTGTCTGTAATTGCCACCACCGCTCTCAGCACCTCTGGATTGTCCTGTCTGCCATGTGGGGTTACCCTATATGCCTTCTGAATAAGCTGTGCTTGCTCCAAAGCTTCCTCACCCAGCTGCTGTACCATCCAGTCCCAGATGAAAAGAAGAAGGTGGTCCCCTTCGCAGCCCTCCGGGAAGCCCAAAAGTCATAGATTTGCTGCCCTTGCCTGGTTCTCAAGTGTTTCCAGGTGGGATTTCAGGTGGGTGTTTTCTTTAATAATCAAGGTCACAGCTCCCATCACTGCATCGGCCCATTTAGAGGCCTCATTGGATGTCGTTTGGACTGAATCTATTGTTGCTTCCACTCCTGCCACTCTGTTAGTCAGGGAATCTATTTTGTTAGATAAACCAGAGACAGATGAGATGATTTTATTCAGTTTCAGCCCAATCATCTGCAGTGTTTCTTCTGATGAGGCCTCATCTTGGTCTAAAGATAGACCCTGTTGAGATCGCGTGGCAGGTGGGCCAGCTGGAGTTTTATTTCTGGCTCCATCCCCAAGAGTCTTATCTTTATGAGGATTTCCCATAATGGTCCCTGGATATTCAACAGGGGTTATTAGTTATAAATTTGCAGCTTAGTCCCACCTAAACCAGTAGTTTTTATATTTCATATCAATCTAGTAATAGAGCTCTAGAAGGAGGCATCCATCTTGCTCAGGCTCCACAGTGCCCCCCCACCAGGAGTTGTTTCCTTCCCCAGTGGGGTCCTGGGCCACCCTCCTGTGAGTCTCCATTGTGGAGGTTCCCAGCATCCTCCTTGGTCACCACTGCAGGTGCCTCCATAAAGGAACCATGCTTCACCAGAGTGGTGAATGAATTGTGGAGAGGCACAACTGGAGGGATGCACCTCTGTTCCACCACCCTCACCCTTCCTGAGCCCACCATGGTCCAACCACTCCTATTTCTTGGTGACCTCTGAGGTAGTGGCAGTGTTCTGGGTGGTCCCTGGGTGGGGGAGCAGGTTTCCCGAATCCTTGCCAGGTCAGCATGGAGATGAACAACCTCCTCCCTCAGACCAGAGAGGTGCCTGCAAATAGGGCAGCAATACAGTTTCCAGAATGTCTTCCGGAAGAGTGCTGCTCCACAGCCAGTGCATTGCACCACTCCCCACATGTCTGTGTCCCTTCCAGTTACAGATGCTTTTTGGTTTTTTGTTCTTGTTTTAGTGTGTACAAGCTTGTGAGTGTCTCTACCCCCTATTCAGTGTGCTGTGCCTTTAAGGATATGCACAGGTGTATGTTTTTAGCAGTTTTGGGGAAGTGATGTCAGAGCCCCTGCTATAAAGGAAGTTATGCATTTGTGGCAGGTGGGGTGAGGGTAAGGGTAGGTGGGAGTAAACCTATGCCATCCAGAAACAATCACCAACAACTCTTACCCTCCACCCCGGGGAGTGCTTTCCATCCTTTCAGACACCTATTTCACAAGGGCTAAGTAACAGGTATAGTCACATCTGACTGCAGATATCTCCCAGCTACAGTTCCTCCCTGGCAAATTAAAGTTAAAACTAAGAAATGTCCACCCCAAAAACAGAATCAATACTATTACTTACACAGGTCCAAAAAGTAATAATTCAGTTCAGTGTAGTATTGAAAATAACCTCCTTGATTCAAGGAAGCTGTGGCTGCTTTCTCACTCTCTCTGTCTCAGTCTCTGCTTGTTGTAACTGCTGGGGTAATTCATTAATCTGGGCTTGACTCTGTTTGTTAATAAATTTAATATTTTCTTCCAACTGGTTATTCTTAATCATTTAGTCACATACCTCTCCTTGAGAAACATTTAATTTGTATTCACTATTCTTAGTATCTGTGACATATGTGGCTATATTTAAGTAATGAATATTATCTTTTTCTAACATTTCTTTCTTCAACTGACATGTCCTAGCAGTTATTTCTAACTGATACTTTACGTACATTTGACATACAGTATGTTAGCTAACTTGATGTTATCTGATTTACACTTCTCATTATGGTCTGCACATTGTTTAACTAAACATAAATACACATCTTCCTGCTTTTCAGGAGAGCTGTACAGACCTTCTTTAAGGTTTGTCTCTAAAAATTTACGTAATGTGGCATCCCTACTTACGTCTGCAAGTTCACTGGCAAATCACGTCTGACTTCGCCTCAGCTTCCTTATGTGTCTTCCGACCTCCCTCCATACGTGAGTGATCAGTTCGAGTATGGTAGGCATTCCTCACAGTGACTTCCTTCTCGGTTTGTTTGATGTCATCAGCAGCCATATAGACTGTCTTTGGACATCCGAGTCAGGGCACCAGTTGTAAGGTTAAAGATAGCTGTGTTGTGTTTTCTATCTTCAAATAATTCAAGCCACACCAAGTGAATGTTTCCCTCTGGTTTATTTTCTCTGCGATTCCATCAACTTCAGATACATGTATTCTTGCTTCTGGTTTGGTGCTATTCATTCAGTTCACATGCAGTGCTTATATATAAAACTTTTATCTTGAAAAAGCCAACACTCCAGTACAAACCAATCATAAAACAATAACATGTCTATTTTAAACTGTGATGTACCTTTTTCTTCAAAAACAGGTTATTTATAGACTGTGTAGCTTGAAATCATGTTATTCATAAATGTGCTGGAAAACATGTTATTTATAAACATACTACAGGACATTTATGTTGACATTACAAGACCAAAGCATTACAAGACAGTTAACTAGAAGCTAAATCAAAAGACAGTTAACTACTTAAGTAAGCACATTTGGTTAGTATAAGAAATTACACTGAAGCATTCTGGAAAAAGGCTATACTTAGACACTCAGTTTAACTATTATAAAAGGTTATACTGAAATAAATGTTTCACTACAAAATATTACACTACATCTCCACTCTCCTTCAGCTACAGTACAAGTCAAAATTAAATGAAACATTCACTTTCTGCCTGCCTGGAGTGTCCCGTGTGACATGCAGTAAATGAATCATGTGACAAACCATGTTTTTCATTAGCTTCAAAGTTACTAACAAAGTTGAAGTTGCCTTCGAAGTTAACTGGCAAAGTGTGGGCACCAGATTAAGACAGTTACGTTACTACAGAAAGTCAAAGTTAACCGACAAATTTTCCCAGTGAAGTTTTAGTACCAGAGAGGTCATTTACATAAAGTTTTTTATGTGGTGAAGTTGGTGACTTTGTGGGAACTTTGCCGGCAGATTTAAACTTCATAACATCTCTAGTTCAGTATTCCATTTTGATATACCCAACCTTCAAGACAGAAATCATTTCAAAAGCAAAGCTATGAAAGCTGGCCCGGTGGTGCAGAGGGTTGAGGTGCTGGACATCTCACCTCACAGCACGCTATTGACCCAGGTTCGGGAGCAAGCCTGGGTCATCAAAGGTCAGCATGGGGGGAGGCAGAGTTGGATGGAGCAGCCGACAGGCAGCTCTCCTCTCCAGGGAGGTGGGTTGGCATCCCTCGCTCATGGTTGCCCCCTGGTGGAGGCTGAGGGGCTGTGCAAGCAGAGTGCCAGTGATAGGCCAATGGGGCAGGTGGAGGAGGGCCATTGATGGGGCTTTAAGGTGCATGCATGCCTCCACACACATGCAACCTTCTCCTGGGGCCCTTGGGAACAAGTGGGGAGAAAACGGAGGAAAAACAAACCTGCAGCAGGATGGCAACCGACACTCCACAGGCACTGCTCCTGGACTGGGTGTAAGGTAAGGCCCGGTAATTCAGGGGGACGGAGCTGGGGGAGCCGGTCAGATTGGGGCCACATGGGGGAGGAGTATAAATAGAAATAATATAAAAAAAAGAAAGCAAAGCAATCATCATGTATTAAAGTTAGGTACAAGGATATCACTCATTATACAATGGCAAGAAAAAATCTCGGGCTCTGATTGGTCACTGTGGGTGTTTACCTGTGATGTTATCCTGGCCTAACACCACGGGTCTAGTTCCAGTACACAGTTAACCACATCAGTAATAGGAGTTACTCCACACAGCCAGCTTCAGTGATCCCCAGTCACCAGCCCACTTCATTGATTCCTGCAGCAGTAGCATCAGCTGCAGCTCCAGCACCTGCTGCCCCCGTGCTTCACCAACCCTGAAATGGACGCTGGTTCAAATGTTTACTGGAAAACTACAAATTCTATAAAAAAATAAACACTTCTTCCTCAAAGTGCCTCTGCATACTGCTCTTGGTCGTTGTCACGTGGTGTTCCTAGACGCACTTACCCAGCTGTTTCTCCATGGATCTACACACACAGAAACAGTATTGCTTCTGTCCTAAAAAAAAAAAACAACTTTAAAAGTGTCTAAAATTTACTGCCCCAAACAAAAACTTGCCCTATTCTCCTGAGAACTCGGAAGTAATAGTCAAGATTCCCTCCTCATAATCCAAAACAGCAACGCTTTTTTTTTTGGTTCCCTACTAAATTAATGCTATGTTTTTCCCCACTAAATTAACTTTGCTAAATGTTTTGCCATAACTCAAAATGGCTGTCTCTTACATGACTGCAGACTGTAAGGGAGTGCGATTTCAGAATTTACCGTGCAGTGGTCGGCTGCAGGTACCACTCGCTCACCACAGGCAGATACAAGGAATAGAGCGGGGTACTTCAAACACGATGCTGCTGAGTTGAAAAAGGAGACAGAGGGATCAAAATACATGTAATGAATGAGCAACACACCAATACATTTGGGGGAGGGCACACAGAAGCACTGATACACACACCCTAAAACTGGATAGAGTGCAAGCATACAGCACCGGCTCCACCTGCTGGATAAAACAATGGACTCTTTTTTCAGTAAGTATACCTGCCCTAAGAAAAAGTGGTAGAAAAAACATTTTGAACATATTTTCCCCCATTTTCTTTTCTTTTTTAAATAAAGGAGACTTTGTATAATAGGAATAATTCACTCCAGGGTGTGTGGCGTGCTGCAATAACGCCATGCCTCTACTGTTGGATGCACTCAGCCTGCGGCCTTGTGCACAACCACCTGAGGCATGATGTTATCCCAGCACAACACACACCCTGTTGTGCATTATTCCTTTATTTTCTTTTGCCAATCTTTTTATCCAAGGACAAAACCTCATTTGAAACCCTGGTTAGACTTTATTTTAAGTGCTGCATGAAGGGGCTCTACCCCCCACAGATAACTCAGTGAACACTGCAAATATCATGGCTTCCATACCCCAGTCCCCCCTGCAGGCACCATATTCATTGCATTATAGCATTGCTCTATTTTCACAGACTTTGCCTAAATGCTATGTGAATGCCATGTATGCACATAGCATTTAGGCTCAGTCTGTGAAAATAGAACCGGGCATGTGAGATACAGAGATTATTAAATGTCTGTACATAAGTGCAGACTACAGGAAGGGGCAATGACACATCATCATATCATCTTGTTAGCAGCCGATCTCGGGGGTTGAGTTAGAAAATGCTGGCTGGTACCAGAGCCTTATCAAATTTTACTACTGTTCAGGTATTTATACATTGCAATGAATATTGTGCCTGCAGAGAGAATCAGGCTACTGAAGCCCTGATATGTGCAGCTGTGGGAGTAGAACTCCTTTATCTGTGCTGTTACTAAGTTGCAGTTGCAATGTAGTTGCATGCAACAAACATGTACCTAAACAGTAATTACACTGTTGCATGTAATTAATGATTAAGTACATTGAAATATAGACTGTTACAATAAAGTGTAACCGAACACTTTAACAGATCTCTTATCCTGCTAGTCATTGCTCTTTTCTCTTTGTGGTCAGTCAAATGATGCACTTAACACCTTGTTTACATTTGTAATTAGCAAAGAACTATATTTCCAAAGTAAGGTATCTTTTATATGTTCTTCTTTTGGGATCCTTCCTTGCTGTCTTACCTTGAAATGGTACAGTCGAGCAATACTAAATGGTATAACATCTTGTTTCCCATGCACTTTTATGACTATATGAACAGAAGTGTGGATTACACTTCGAGGATTAATGATAAACTTGGTAGGGTTATCATAGCCTGGCCTCTCAGGCTCACAATAGACATGTTGCAAAATATTCTGTTCATGGACATTCACTCCAGGTACAGCCTTCCATGTCTCAGAAGGAAAGGTATTATTTTCATCATACATATTTATAGGACACAAATGATTTTTAACATGAAATATATCAACATCTGGCATTTCCTTAGCAAGAAACTCTATCATTTCACTCCAGTTATGGTGTTTAATGGGAGCAGTTACTTCATCTGCATCATTTAGAATAACAAACTTGCTTTTGTACATGTTTCTGTACAAGCAATCATGCATGGTAGCAGTCTGGCCATAACAGTGGAGCTCTCCTCCATGGTCAGGAAATTTCCATCCCTTGGAAACATTAAGAAATGAAGTAACTGGCCAGGTACTCACCTTTGCAAAACCTGTTTTTTGGTAATACTGTAGCACCGTGTCTACATCTGAACTATAGTTAGTCTTATACAAAATTACCTGTTGTGCTCCTAGAATCCTGTACATTTCCATGCTCTGTACAAACTGCAGGACCTTATTGTATCCTGCAGACATGGTGGGAAGGCAAACAGTGAAGTTATAATCAAAGCTTGCAGGTTCACGCTGCTGCCATGCTTGCAAATTCTGAATTTTTAGAAATTGTAAGTATGCTAATGATTGGTTTTGAGCTATTCCACTGATTGACACATATTCTGGTGTACAGTTACTGGGTAACTCACATCGGAAATCTGCTGCTTCATATGGGAAACCAAAGCGATCAGAATGAACGACAACATTGGCTTTCACAGAGGGCAAAGTTCCATTGCAGTAATAGTGACAGTAGTGGTTTTCTGTTTCATATCAATTTGAAATACCGATAACAATAACTGGTGTCTCACGAGGATCCAAGTAGGCTGAGATTATGAATGATTTTGCGTTCTCCACAGGAGTGATGGTGTTTCTTGCCAAGATGCCTTCAAGGTTTACTTCTTCTGCTACTTTAATTGGTGCAAGCATCCATTTAGGAAGTACATTCAGGTACAGTAAAATAAATATAACAGTGATCTGTACAGAAATCTTTGTCACCATCACCAGCTTAGTCAAGCGGTTCTTAATTATGAATGTCATGTCTTCTGGGTTCTTAATGTAACTTTCCAAAATAGCAGATAGTAAAAGTTGTGCTGCTTCAGTGACTCTAGAAACATAAAATAAAACAGAAATGTCATATTTTCAAACTTCTGGAATCTATGAATACAGCAAAAACTTGGAGTGGGTAAGGCAGTCTAAACTGCTCAGAGGTTTTCTTCCATCACTGACACATTACACATTTTCAAGCCCCCCTACAATGTTCTTTAGCTCGCTCTTGTATGAAACATTAGTGTCAAGTAGTCCACGAAGTACACTGAGGTGATCAAATGCTTGTATAACTGCCTTTGTTTCAGTATTATGGATAATAGCTTTTTTTCCCCTCATTGTAAGTTAATGTGCTGGGCTATGTCATGTGAGGACATCTTATACAGCAAAAAGGTCATCACATGTATCAACCTACGACTGCATCTGCACTCCCATTTAAATTCTGAAATTTGTCAACAGTGTATTTTTTCACTCTTCTCACTCCTCACAGTGCAAGCTAACAGGCAGGAACTGAATAACATCTGGCAAACAAAAGGAGCCATTCCAACTGGTAAATGTGCATTTGTCAATGCTGAATGCTTGCATGTTGTGTCAGGTAGGTTTTATCTGTGTTACAGAGAATGATGAAGGCAGAGGAGTATTGTAGTAAGAGAGAGACAATATGCAATGGAGTCGTCGAGTAGTATAATAATGTTTGTCTATGTCATGTATCTTCATTTCTGAAATTAAACATCTGTGCTCTGCGCTCACTACTATCAGGAATGTGTGTGTGTGTGGGGGGGGCTAGCACACCCTAATGCATTCACAATATGAATTTAATACATAGTACCCAATTCCAGAACAGTTACACATGTCACAAAGTGACTTGTGCCAAACAAAATGGCATAAGTAGCACTTTGCGTCATGCATTAAACCAATTGGTATTCCAGAAGGCAGCCTGCAACATTTCACAGGCTGCCTGCACCAGAAGTGCACTACACCACTGGCTACACCAGAAACCCCTGCAACATGGCACAATGGGGTTTACGGCAACATTTATGTCGGATTCCAGGAGGCTGGCTGTCTGAATAGCAAATGTGCTATTCCAAGACAGCCTCCAGAAGGCTGTGGTCTAAGTACACTCTACATCCACAGGGGGGAGTGCACCTCTGTGCCTGGTGCCCCAACAAACACTCCCCCATGGTCCCACATAGGCACCCCCACCTGTCCCTCATTGGCATGGAGGTCCTCTGTGGGCTGCTGCCACTCCCACGCCCACATCCATGATTATTGCCCTGCAGGGCAGTTGACATCCCCATGCTTCGATCCCAACATGCCACTATTAGCATGCATGCCATGCCATGCAAGCCTTGGTAGTCCAGTGGCCCCCCACTCCCCATCCAGCTGTGCCAGTCCACTCCCACCCCCCACTCAGCTGTGCCAATCCATCCCCACCCCTGAACACCCATTACCAGTCAGTGACTGGCACAACCCACTGCTCACCTCCATGGCCAGCCACTGACTGACCTCCATCTGAGTGCATACTACTGTATACAGTATGCACTCAATAACTGATGGAGCATGTACTGTCTGCAGTAGTACACACTCCAAGGGAGTGCTGTTGGTAGCTGGCCATGGAGGTGAGAGGTGGGTATGCCAGCTGCTGGTAGGGTTTGGGTGTGTGTGGGTGGACTGGCACTGCCGGGTTGGGGAGTGGGGGCATGAACAACTGGAAACTCTGGCACTCACCACCTCTAATAATAAAATGAACACTTGGTTATAAAAAATATAACAAGTTTATTACAGCAAAGGTAAAAATCACACCGTGCCAGAGTTTCCAGTTGTTCATTTGTACTTTTCACTCTGAGCACATCTGTCCTAGTGCAGCTCTTTTCTGTGTTATTATGAGTGGAGGGCATAAACAGCCCTGCTGGCCATTGCCATGCTGTAGGGGAGTGGGGCTTTGGCATGGGCCTTGCCTGTCACAATTTGCGCTCTATTGGAGGGCATTACTGCAGCGTGTGGCACCCAGTTCAGGTGCACCTTTTCTTTGACGCAAAGCTGGAGGTGCCACAAGTCGCAGAACATAGTCACCAGGCACTCTGCCTGTTCTGGAATCTGGGGCAGGGTCCTTGGTGTACGGCATATGTCGCAACTCGCAAGCACCGGTGTGTTGGAACATTTGTCTTGGAATCAGGCCCATAGAGTGAAAAAAATAACCTCAACAGAAGAGATTTTTTTTAACAATAACTAGTGTACATTTTATTGACTTAAGTAATTTATTACAAAGTAAGTACTGAAAATGATTTGAAAATATCTGGGGAGATTCAAAATAGACCAATGATGAATCAAAGGATATCTGAAATACATTATGGCTACAAAACTATATAACTGAACATTTCTGACAACTAACAAATGCTGTTTTAAAATGCAAAGGAGGAAGATTTAGCATTGATGGGCATACCGAATATACTGTTCACCTACCTGGCTGGTCAGTTTCATAAGTAAACCTCTGTATTACATTGGATATTTCCACAGAATCCAGATGTGAAGCCCAACAAATAAATTCTTTGGATGCATCAGTTTTTCAGAAGTATGTGTTGGTGCCAAAACTAAAGTACTTGAGACATAAACTGAAGGACTAGGTAACTCAGGACCCTTAACACTGGAAAATCCAGTCCAAAACCTGAAAGGTGACAATAGTGACATATGTTATGTTTGACAAAGTCAGTACAATATCCATGCAAATCATAAGCAGTGGGAGGCTGTTATGCACCGCCCTTCATAAAACCACAGTATTAGTTTTTTTTCAAGGAATTTTCTTCTGTGTATTATTTACCTACTAACCCAGTTATGATCTAACCCGTCAGTTTCAGTGGGGTTCTATTTCTACCCAGCTGTACTACTGGAAGGACTGAAGCAAATGTAGGTCAAGGACTTGCAGAAGGTCACACACTGAGCAATCGGCTGTGGTGGAGTTTGAACCTTTGCTGTCCTGTTGATTCATAACCCACTGCTCTGATCACTAGGCTACACAGCATGCCAAGGTATAGATGGCAATATCTATATAAAATTTCACAAATCTGTGTGTGTGTGTGTGTGCCAGTGACCAGCAGTGGGAAGCTGTCGTGGATCTCTTTTTGGAAACTGCAGTACCAACAATTAATTAATTCTTGTGGTGTCAGGGATCAGACAAGGGTCTGGAGCATTCTTCCAGGTTATTATTTTTTTTTGTTCTGAGCCTCCTCTGTACTGGACCTGTCTATCTGCCACCCCCATGCCCAGGCTTACACCTCTGGGTGGGGCCGACAAGGGGACTTCCCACTCCCTAAGGACATCATGGGCATGTCCTGGATTACCCCCCCCCAGTCAGGGCCTTGAGAGTGGGACTCCCCAGGTGGGCTTTAGAGGCAGTGGATGGCAGAGCGGGGCCGTCCTTCTGGGGGTCATCATTTTCTGTTGCTAGCTTCCTCATGGGCAGGGATGTGAAATTATGTCCAGTATCTGCCCTGCCCCTCTGACATACTGGCATCAGTTGCAGCGGTACCCCCAGCCTTGACCAGGGGTTCATCAAGTGCCGGATGCTCTTCCCCTCCATCTCCCCAGAGAAGGAAAGCAGTCCCCAGGATGCTCAATCCTTCTCCCCCAGCCATCCCTCTGACTCCCCGGATCCATTACCAAACCCTGGTCATTGGAGCCACAAGTGGAACTCTAACCACCGCACCAGCAGACTGGCCTTCTTCCACATTATAATTGCATGCTCTGCAACTAGGAAAAAGGAGATACTCCACCAGCTCTTACTGCTACAGAGTTTGGGGTTTTGACCTCATCCTCTACTCATTACTTCCAAGATGTGTCACTGAGCTCAAATCCAAAGTGTCAACAGACATATGTTGGTGAGCTGATGTAAAATTTCCCAAAGTATGTCAATCACAAGTGTTAGGCGGGCATCATATTCTGGATCGGCACTCACAAACTGTGGTACAAGTCTTTCTAGTGAAGTCATGGCCTGGAGCACTCTGCTACAGCAGAAATGAATGGTTTACATAGAAACATAGAAACACAGAAACATAGAATTTGACGGCAGATAAGGACCGCTTGGCCCACCCAGTCTGCCCATTTCCCTACCTACTGGATAAGCTGCAGATCCTAGTTAACCAGCAGCCTACTTCTTCCTACCCCCATCCCCAGCCTTATGACTGTCCCATGCAAGCTGAATTCCAGGTTTGCAGCTGAGTTAAAGGTGAAACATTTTTGTTCACTTTTCCAGACTCATACCACATGCTTTCACACAGAGTACTAATTGCCATGCTTATTATGGGTGGCAAACATAAAATTTGAGAGAAACATAGAATTATTTAATTTATTTACCTACAGCTGATGATTGATAAATAAGACAAAAGTAAAGTTACTGTAATGTAAACAAAGAGTTCTTTTTGTTGACTCTGTTTATCACCATGTCAGTGGTGGGGATATACCCCTTATCAGCACCTGGATCATCCTCCTGGCATCCCCCTCGAGGCCATCTTGACTGGGTGGCCCATAGCCTGCTCCCTATGGCAGCACTCCCATGAGAGGGTGGGGGGAGAGACCGGGATTTACCAGTGGCCCCATGTGAGGCTTACGCCTGGAATGTCATTCAGAAGGCAGGCCAGGGGCATCACAGAGCTCCATGACCCGAAGGTTTCTGGTTTGGCTTCCTCCAGGAGGCATGGACATGCAATGATATCAGCACAGGACGGGTGCACTCCTGCACCCATCCCACAGATGTAAGTCATCACCACCACATGTGTCAGGCGATCCCAGCTGCTGGAATATCCAATCTCCACTGGGTGTCGCTAGTATGCTGGGGAACAACAACCCTCCTCCCCAGAAGTAGAGAGCTGTTCATGGGAAGCTCATCCAACCTCCCCCTGGCTGAACCTCTAATGTACCGTACTTGCTTCTGAACATGGGTTGTCAGTGCAGCAGGCAGTAATGCTACCACTGCATCGGCAGGTTGGCTACAAAGAGTTCTTATATTAAGATTCTCAGTCCAGCTAATATATTGAAGAATTTATAAACAAATCCCCTCTGGCAATACTATCAAAAAGATAGCTGAAAGTAATCAGAACTTTTCTGTGTCTGAGGTTCCATGTGGTAATGGCAAAAAAAGAACAGTGATTTCAAACACAGTGAGTGCACATCGCCAAAAACGAAAATGGAGATGTGCACTACAGCCCCTTACAGTAACAGCTACCTGCATTCCCCAAACTTAAAATAATAAACTCTGGGGGGTTGATACTGGGAAGAGGGCAAACTCATGAGGGGCTACACTGAGAGACAAATGTCTGAAGGGGAGAACATTGAAGGGAACAATGTCAGGAGGGTGCAGTAACGGGACAAAATACTGGACAAGTAATACAATAGTTTATATTTTTATAATATAGAAAACAATTCTATGCCTACAGCCAGTGCTGAACCTGGGTTGTCTGACACAAAGGCAGTTACCTTAAAGGAGAAGACTCCTGTATATGTATGATTTGGATATGGCTGATGTATTTATTATACATTACATCAAGTACTGTACATATGTCAATAAGAGATCAGCCATTTCTTCTGTTGCAACACATATCTAGAGTTTGAGGCTCTGACACAAGGTAGTAAAATGTCAAGCAAGCCTCCATTTACATGCAAATGAGCCACTTGTAATACAGCCCCTCCTGTTCCTTGATGTCACTACAGCAACAGTGCAGAACAAAACATAAGGGTATCAATGCTGTCTAGCCTGATTTTAGTTTAAGTTTGCAATGGCTTAAGGCAGTTCTGTCATGCAACTCACACAGGGAGTAGTACTTGTAGCCTTAATACTGTATGTGTATAGCAAATAATGCATCTAATAGTATTTCATTCACAGGAAACAAGCTGCTCATTTCTTTCTGGGAGACAGTTGCAACATGTTGTAGAGAGCAGTAGACTGAATCATTCAATCAACCAATCAATTGAGCAGTCAATCAGTCACTCTGTATTGAACCAGGTGAACACCCTTGAGAAGATTCATTACAAGGTGTGCCTGGGCAGTTTACCAAAGGATCACAAAAGACTGAATTATACATATCCCCTTTCAGCAGCCTGAAAGTGGAGAGCTAGATCATTTACTTTATAAAGTGTATTGTTTTACGTTTCAAGTGCTCCTTAACTCTGAGTTTCTGACTGGAAATACCAAGACACAGAATGCATATGACATGGGAGGAGTGAGCTAAGCAAATACAGAGCACTACAAACACTGAGACTGATTAGTTTATTTACCTACATTAGCTGAGGTATAGCATCTGATTTGTGAGGGACATCCTACTTCAAATGCTGGTATTACAAAGTGGGGGGGGGCTGCCACAACTTATCCTTAGTACCTTGAAAGTGAAGTGCTGTACCTCTCACATCACAGCTAATAATTTATAATGGGAATTGGGACACTTTTAAAATCATGGTCCTGAGGGGCCATCACAGTTTCCAAGGAGGTTAGGGGAACTTGTTAAGGGTTAGAGAGTAAGGGTGTCTAGTAGGATTTGAACCAGAGTCCCCCCAGTGTTTGTGCCTGTGATTTAACCACTAGATTACCCTTCTTCCATATGCTGCAGCTGATACTTTCCTGGTAACCTATTCTTTGTTATGGCTGAATTCTTTATTGCCTTACAGTAGCCATCCAATCACTGACTGCCTAGTTACAAAGAGAAAGGGGAAGATTTGCAAGATTGTTTCTCACTGCTGGTGTCAATCAAAACAGAGAATGCTAACACACAAACACACACACACACACACACACACACACACACACACACACACACACCATAATACAGCAGCTGTATATACTACTTAAAACCCTTATTGCACCCAGAATTATTTATTGGGCAAACTGTTTTTGCTAACAGAAACAGTAACACAACACATACAGGCATTTCCTTATATCAATACTGTATATACCTCAAATCAGTGCTGCATCACACTCATATGGTCCTAGTCCCTATTAGATCTGCACTTCAGGATGTGCACAACACTTAAAGGGTTCCCCCATTACTCAAGTGGGGAACCAAACATTGTGGGTTTGGTTTACTGGTAGAACTGCATTTAGTGCATCACCATTATCTGTTGCTCTGATGACATCATCCTCCAGCAACATTGATGGTAAAATGGAGGACAAACACACTGATAACTTCTGGGGGCTGACTATTTTTATTTCTAATCTAGATTTGGAGAGCAATAGGACTGCTGGCAACTGGATTAGCAAACAACAGTTACACATAAGGAGCTGGGAAAATATTGGTCTGACACTATGGTAGACTTCCCCTTTATCCACCACACCAGATGACCAGATCAGAAAGAGCCCAATGAACAAACCCACATACTCCTCCTGATATACACTGAAACTATGCACTCAAATTCACTGTGCTATTAATGGCACTAAGCTATTAATAGCACATTTTTACTTTCGCTATTTTCATGTCACTCCAAAATTACTCGCTCTCATGATGGGATACTGTGTTGGATTACCTCATGCTATGTGCGGTGTGTTGAAGATTTTACTCAATGGCCACCTGAGTAGAGATGCCATCCTTGTTTTTAGTCTCTTTATTGATTCTGCCTGCCCTTGACTCCAGCATCTCCTGCCACAACTGTTCCTGTTCCAGATTGTGCAGTAAAAAAGAAGAACAAGGCATGGCCAGTCTGCTGCCCTAACCTGACCTCCCCCTCCCCACAGGGGAAAACAGTAGGGAAACCTGGTACCAGCTCCAGAGGCTCCCAGCAACACCCATGTTCCTATTCCAAAATAGAAATTACAAAACATATTAAGATGTGATCCCCAGAGAGACCAGAATGAGAAGTAGAAATAATAGAGGAAAAGGAGGGAAACTTGCTCCTAACTTCCAGCCCTCTTCCAATTGTTCCAATGTATGTATTTGTTGTAATTTTTTTTTAATTAATCAGTCAGATAGAGTTCCCATTCCCAGTAAACCCATCCCTTTCCTATTGCCAAAGAGCCCATGACTCTGGCTAGGGCTACAATTTTTTTAGCCTCCGTATGGTGGAGGTGAACAAAACTCCAGAATTATTAATGCTGATGGCTGTAATACTCACAGGGAGGGACAGAGCACACACAGGTCCAGTCTAACCACAGCATAAAGAGCTGGTGACACATTTAGGAGAACTTTAGTGAAACCCAATATTTAACCACAGTCCAACCTGTATTTCCTACTCCCCATATTACTGAGGTCATTTGTATGAAAACAGGATCTTTGCTTATGAAGAGTTTGTCTATTCCTGCTGCTTTCTCCCTACCTGAAGCCACAGAGTACTGCCTGTGACCTAACAGTTACTCCCATGGCAACAGATTGTGTTGTCACAACAGAGGATTATGACTTGAAGTAAGGAGTAAGCAGCAGAGGCAGATGGACTCTAAAGGAACTCAAAGGGATAAAGACCATGGGCAGGATTCATGATGTATTATCTTTAAGTTTCACTCTGAAACTGCTGTTGCAGACTGCAATCACCCACAGCTGTGGCAGTAGCAACTCACAGCCGCAGCAATTCTGGAGGGCATTACGGCTGCTTCCACCAGCAGTAGCCATTCCTGCTGCTGCTGTGGCCATCTCCCCAGAGACACCATCCGAAGCAAACCATAGATCATGGAGCTGGTCATAATCTGGCTCCACCTTTGTGAATACTCGCCGCTGTGGGTAACCTCAGGATCTGCAAGTCGCAACCGACTTGCACCAAGGTTTACCCACAGCTGCGGGTATTTCTCAGGCTTCATGAATCCTGCCCCATATATTCATAAACATTTCCACAGTAATAAATAATGGGGAGGAAAAATACATAAAATATAAATGGAATGCAGGAAGAATTGTACCTAATTCTTATGTTTTTAAAGTTTTATTGGAGGTGTCAATAGCTCTTTAAGCCTTTAATTCCCCAACCAAAACTCAGGAGGCCTGAAAAACATTCACCACACAGGCATCGTCCTTCACTGCACTAACCAGTCCTCTGCTTTGAGTCCTAGCCTGTCCCGACTCCAATGCCATCATCAGATGTCAGACACCAAGGAAAAGCTAAAGAAAATAGCTTTTAAATTGCTTGTCCAATTCCTTTTGCTGCTGCACTTTAACTGACCTGACATTTGTGTAGAGTCAGAGTAAGATGTCCCTGTGTCCATGCTGCTCGTTTCTCTTCTGATTAGATGTTACTGCATAAATTCCCTGGCTCAATCCTGTTGCCTCACCACTGGCTTGCTGCACTCTTTGTTAAAGGGTACCACCCATAACCTCACCATCGAGTCACCAACTGACCACAAACAACATGCCCCTCACCACTGATCATGTACCAGGCTAATTGGAAAGGAACTGGAGCAGCCAATCTGACAGCAGGGTAGTGATTGCACACTGATATGTCCAGCTCCGCCCTTTGAAGATCACTGATCAGATGTTTAACTGGTATTGGTGTTCCTCCATAAGAAAGGAAACGTTAAACAATTAAATTAGTTGAACAGAAAGAAAACCACATGGGGCCCCAACTCCCTGGCTTGAGTGCTCAGCCTTGGTTACTGTGCCCCTTCCCCCACACTAACTTGGGTACCAAACCAAAACTTGATCCAGTCTGATGTTGAAACAAAAAAAGTTTGATCAGCTTTTTCACAACACACACATCTGAGCAGTTCGAGTCCCCCTGGACTCTGCTTTTTGTGTACTCTGCAAAGTATCATGTGTATGCCTGCAGATGCCAGTGAGTTTCTTTTTATTTTTTCGGTACTCATGGAATAGTTTTGCACATGATTACTTTCCAGCTTGAGTGTACATCTGGGAAGACATCAGAGGGAGACCAGTTTTTTGGAAGTTACTATAGACTTCGGGAAACACCCATTTCTATTACTTATGTCTAAACTTGAGGAAGCAATGTGACTAATCATAAAGCCACTCAGCCCCTGGGTGGCTTAATGCAGATGAATGCACTGAGGTGCTCTCGCATCGGAGAACTTCAGTCCTTTCAGCTATGAAAAGTTTTGCCCAGTAAGCAGTGATAAGTGTCATGATTAGAGTGCCTGGTTATCGGTCAGTCAATGTTGAGCCAACTACAGCTTGAGCTGCATTGAACCTGACAGTGACACACCTCTGAAATGCAGTTCTTTGTAACAAAATATTTGACTGCACATGCATCACACACAGATATATGAAAAGTTAATAGCACACTTGGCAAAAAGAGCTGCCCAATAATAAACATCGTTCTGGTCCCAATACCTCTCAGAATTAAAATCCATAGCACTGGCCTTAAGAAATCAGAGCAAATGGGCAGAATGTGTAGCAGTTTCTTATTTTAAATAATAATATGTCTACAGATAGTGGACCCATATATTTATTGTCAAACAATGTTTCTATCATGTTAGTTCAATGATTTAATTAATTGTGCATCCAGAAATAGTTCTAACATTATTAAGAAGATCAGTAAACCTTTGCAGAGCATGGGTCAACCTGAGTGTAAAAATCAACACTATGTAGAATTCATAGCAGTTGAGAGGTATGCCAGTCCACACCCCATAGGGCACTTATTTATTTATTGAATTTTGTTGACCGGTAAGCCCACTGAGACTAGAAGTCACTTTTTCAGGGGCGACCCAGGGTGGGGATACAGATGGTAACTAACTGAAACTGAACCAGATTAAGCTGTTGGAGGTACTTCTAGTGAATGGAGGAATTTGGCCAGGACAGCAGAAATTTCCCTACTCTTTTCAAGAAATGCCATGGGATCTTTAACCACCAATTGAACAAACACCAGAACAGGCAGATGAGATCTTGGTTTAACATTTCATCCCAAAGATGGCACCTCAGGAGTGCAGCACCACCCTCATGCTGCATTACAGTGTCAGTATTGGGATATTAACTCAAGTGCCTGGTGTGGGGATAGAACCCACAGCCTTCTGATCTCTTGGCTTCATAGGCGAGTGTTCTACCTGCTGAGCCACTGACAGATGACAGACAGACTTCAGACTTCTTAGCAGAACTGACAAATTAGTAAATTACTCATTTCTTTTCTTTCCTTTTTTTAAATAATATTTATCTGGACCTTCATACCATGACTTCGCAACACACTCAAATCAAGAAAGCAAGAAAATGCTGACAGAGATCCCCCTCAAGTAAAGTCATACAGTCAACTACTCTTTTCATTCTAAACATGGAAAACAAGACTTATGTCTTTTTTGGGAGGGGGATTTAGCCTTCTTGATCAGAAAACAGCTCTGTTATGAAATTAGATCAGTTAGAGTCTGACTGGTGTAAACAGCGATGGGTGCTTCACCCAGAGGTGAAGCTTAGCCCTGTCACTAAACCAAACACTTGGTGTTCTGCCATTGAAAAATGGACGATGGGGGGATTTCTTTTTATAAGCGCTATAAAGGATAATATGTACATGATTCAAAATGGGCTCAGGGAGGGTAAGGGTGGTGGAACAGAGGCGCATCCCTCCAGTTGTACCTCTCCACAATTCATTGACCACTCTGGCAGAGCATGGTTCTTCTATGGAGGCACCCACAGTGGAGACCAAGGAGGATGCTGGGAACCTCCACAATGGAGACCCACAGGAGGGTGGCACAGGACCCCACAGGGAAGGAAACAACTCGTGGTGGAGGACTCAATTGTTAGGGGGTAGAGGTGGGGAGGGAGGGAGGGAGGGAAAGGTAGGTAAGGTGCCTGCCTGGTGCCATGGCTTGGAGGGACAGGAAATGAATCCTCAGGATCATGGGAGCAGCTGCAAGGGGGAGGGAGCTGGATGTCATTATCCACCTAGGGATGAATGACCTGGCTGAGAATGGGATCAGAGCAGTGCATCAGGAGTTTGTGGAGTTGGGAAGGGGCCTTAGACAAGTAGCACACACGGTAACTTTCTCGGAAGTGCTACCTGTCTATGGCATGGATGAGGCTAGGGTACTCCACACCATGGGATTCAATGACTGGTTGAAAAACTGGTGCAGAGATCAGGGATTTGTCTTCATTGGGGACTGGGGCTCCACCTGGAGGATGCAGGCCTATACATGTGTGATGGTCTGCATCTATCCAGGAGGAGAACCAGGATCTGATGATAGGTTTAAATGCTTCGTTGGCAAGCATTTAAACTAGCCAATGAGGGAGGCATTGAAAAGGAGAAGTAAAATCTAGCACCCTCAAAAACCAGGGTAATTAGTGAGGTAAACACCAAGATAGAGCAGTCAATTGGGATAGGGCAGGGTAAATGGAGAAAAAAACAAAGGCAGTAAGGACAGGGATGGGCCAAAAAAAAATAAAGCCATAAAAAATGGAGGGTAATGAGTACTAATGCCCGAAGTCTAGGTAAAAAGCTCCCTGAAATAGTGGTCTTGATGGAAGAGGAATGCCTGGATATCATGGCAGTCACAGAAACATGGTACACAGAGAACCATGACTGGGATGTCAACATACCAAGGTACACAATCTACAAGAGGGACAGGGAGGGATGAAGAGGAGGAGGAGTAGTTCTCTATGTAAGAGAAGGGATCAAAGCAACAGAACTAAAGGCTAAACAGGGAGGAGAGGAGGCACTGAGGGTCACCCTGGAGACTGGAAATGGCTCCACAATCTGCACAGCGGTTATATACAGACCCCCATCTCAGAGGGAGGAAATGGACAAGAAAATGATAGAAAGCATCCTTGGGATGGCAGAGAAAGGGGAGATATTGCTGATGGGGGACCTGAATATGCCAGATGTTAACTGGAGCACCTTTGCTGCAGCCACTTCCAAGAGCAGGGCCATTCTCGATGCCCTACAGGGGGCATGCCTCAGACAGCTAGTTTTGGAACCCACTCATGAGGGAGCAATCTTAGACCTGGTACTCTCAAATGGGGATGGAGAGAGGATCTCTTATCTTGAAGTGGGTAGCCATCTGGGAACAAGTGACCACCAAACAGTGTGGTTCATGATAAACTTAGCTGTAGAGTCAAGCCACACAAAAGTGAAGGCACTGGACTTCAGGAGGGCTGATTTTGTCAAAATGGGAAAGTGCCTCAGAAAAGCACTGGCAAACAGGCAAGAAGGTGGGCTGGAGCAACAATGCGGAAACATCAAAACCGCCATCACATAGGCAGCAAGCCTTTGTGTGAAACAAATAAACAAATCAAATGAAAGAAAAATCACTATGGTTCTCAAAAGAAGTGGCGAGGAAGGTAATTGAGAAAAGATAGCATTCAGGAAGTATAAGGAAACACAGCTGAGTAGAACAGAGAACTGTTCCAGTTAAAGCAAAGGAAGTGGGAAGGCAGTCAGAATACCAAAGGTCCAAACTGAAGAAAAGATAGACAGCTCAGTTAAGAAGGGGATAAAACCTTTATAGTTACATTGGGAACAAAGAAAGCCTAAGGCAGGGATACTGAGGCTGAATAAAGAGGAAGGTGGTGGGCAGAGAGTGACAGTGAAAAAGCAGGATACTGAATGAATACTTCTGCTCAGTATTCACAGTGGAAAAGCAGGGAAGAAACCTAATCCAGTCAATAGAAGCACTCTGGATAGGACGTTAATATTAGTCCTTTCACAGAAGAAAGGGTTCTGAAAGAATTCTTAAAACTGAAGGTGGATAAAGCAATGGGGCTTGATGGGATTCACCCCAGAATTCTAAAAGAACTAAGGGAAGAACTAGTAACACCACTGACTACCCTTTTTAATAAATCATAGGAGGATGGTGTTGTACCTGAGGACTGGAGGAGGCGGATGTGATTCTCCTTCACAAAAGTGGGAGCAAGACAGAGGCAGGAAACTACAGACCTGTCAGTTTGACCTCAGTGATGGGAAAATGATGGAATCACTTACGAAGAAAAGAATTGTTGAGTACCTAGAGGCCAGTGGGGCACAGGACGCAAGGCAGCATGGATTCACAGTGGGAAGGTCATGTCAGACAAATCTAATTGATTTCTTTGACTGGGTGACCAAAGTAGTAGACCAGGGAGGGGCTGTTGACATGGCCTACCTAGACTTTAGCAAGGCATTTGACACAGTCCCGCACAAAAGATTAATAAACAAATTAGCCAGCCTGGGAGTGGGTCCCAGGGAGGTAGCCTCGGTTAAACACTGGCTGGACAACAGGACACAGCGGGTAATAGTAAATGGAGACCACAGTGAAGAAAGGAGGGTTACTAGTGGGGTACCGCAGGGTTCAGTACTGGGGCCGGTCCTTTTTAATGTCTTTATAAGTGACATTGCAGAGGGACTGGAAGAGAAAGTATGTCTCCTTGCAGATGACACAAAGATCTGCAACAAGGCTGATATGCAAGGTGGGGTGGAAAGGATGAAATGGGACTTAGTAAGGTTGGAGGAATGGTCAGATGTATGGCAACTTAGATTCAACACAAAGAAGTGCAATGTAATGCACCTGGGAAACAAAAACCCAGGGCAAGAGTACACAATGGGGGGTGAGATACTGACAACAACAAAAATGGAAAGGGACCTGGGGGTAGTCATATCAGATAACCTAAATGTGGGCCAACAATGTGAGAAGGCATTAAAGAGGGCTGTGGGGATACTGGGATGCCTAGAGAGAGGCATCACTAGTAGAAAACAGGAAGTTGTTGTCCCTCTGTACAGACAGTTGGTAAGACCACATTTGGAGTATTATGTACAGTTCTGGAGACCCTATCTCTGCAAAGACATAGGCAGGGTGGAGGCTGTCCAGAGAAGGGCAATCAAAATGGTGCAGGGTCCGCACCAGAAGACATATGAAGAAAGACTAAAGAAGCTTAAGATGTATAGCCTTGAGGAAAGGGGGGGGCAAGATAGAAACTTTCAAATACCTCAAGGGAATCAACAAAGTCCAAGAGGGTAGCATCTTTCAGAAAAAGAGATGTGCAACAACAAGGGGGCACAATTTGAAGATAATGGGGGGACGGCTCAAAGGTAATGTGAGGAACTATTTCTTCACAGAGAGGATTGTGGATGCATGGAACAGCCTTCCTGAGGAGGTCGTAGAGTCAAAAACAGTGGGGAATTCAAGAATGCATTGGACAGACATAGAGCGATTCTAGTGGGGTGTAGGAGGAAGTAGGCTGTTGGTTAACTAGGATCTGTAGCTTATCCGTTAGGTAGGAAATGGGCAGACTAGGTGGGCCTAGTGGTCCTTATCTGCCATCAAATTCTAAGTTTCTATGTAAGATGTGTATGAATTCTGGTTGGGGTGAATTTCACCTTCATGCTGTTAAAGGGATGATTGGGAACATAATCAGTCGGGATCTGTAGTGCCGATAAATAGAAGCCATTGGGGGGTTAACTACATGATTTACAAAGGGCTAATGGTGTTTCTGAGATGCTCTAGAGTTATCAAGGGTATCATCTCATGCCTCTGTACTTCACAGTTCTTGAACCCTAAGAAGGCATGAGATGACACTCTTGATAAGCCAAGAGACATCTTAAAAGCCCAATTTTCCTATGAGGTGTACTCTAGAGTCTCTAATACCTATTGTCTTCTTATTTACCATGATACAATACTGTTCAACAGGAGTAATATGCAATCATCGACTAACCAGAGGTAACCACTTACAGTAGCATCTGGAACCTCAAGGTTATCAGATCAAAATCTACATTTCTTTCTTTTTTATGATTAAAAATTTATTGAATTTTAGTATAAAGAACAAGAAAACAAAGTATAACATGAACCTGGCTGGAGTATTCCCCTTGGAGATACAGCTCTAGCATAAGGGAAAAGGGAATTTGTTTTAACCAGGAAAGGCACACAGAGCCAAAGCTTGTTTCAGGTTTGACCTGGGAGCACAAGAAAGATAAGTGACTTGCTCAGGGTTACAGTATGCAAGTGGGAGCTGTGGGATTCAAACCTAGGTTTCAGGTTTGCAGCTCAGAGCCCTAAACCTCAGCACTATACTGCCTTGTATATACAGGTAATTCCTATATACTCTAGTATAAGGAATAGGAAAGAGTCTAATACGATCTCCGACAACAAACATCCCGATGGCAAAAATCCCATATTTTATTTCCGATTATTACCTTCCTGCTCTTACTGTATTACCGACGAAGATTCTCCCGACACACAGCTGATCAGTAAAGCAGATCATTGCACTGTAGTCTTGCAGCAGCAAGTTAAAGGAAGAGTGTCTGAGACAGCCATCATTGCACTTAATAATACAGTCGCTGATAGGCTATACATTGCTGTTTGTAATGCATAAAGACAGGCTGTTTTACTGGTGCTCCACCCTATCAAATCAAAATGGCAGAAGCAACCGCATCAGTTTCTGATGCTGTAGTTTGTGATATTGTGCCTTTACAGCATGGACACCCAAAATTGAGCATTGCTGGCTACCTTTATGTTAAAGAAAGGAGTCAGAGCGACTTGTTTTATTGGTGTTTCCAAAGTCATAAAGCTTTGGCATGCCATGGCCATGCTTTGACCCTACTTGTTGGTGGACAACATCATCTTCGGGCAACCAAAAAACATAACCATAGTCCCGATGCCTGTGCTGCTCCCATAGCCTCAGCAATTGCTGTGTTAAAGAAAAGAGCATTGACAACCCATGACACACCTGCACAACTTATCCAAAGTGAGACTGCAGGTTTGTGTACGGAAGTTTGTCAGAACTTGCCACCTAAGGACTCACTTAGGCAATTAATTAAGCATGCAAGGTGAGTTAATATAGCCCCTGAACCTTAAACACTGGAGGAGGTTGCAATACCTCATGAATTTACAACAGTGAAGGGCAATCTTTCTTAGCTAGAGAAGCAACTTGTGGCAATGGAAGAAACAAATATTGAAAATGAATGTGTGCTGACTACTGGATCATGGACCGAACATTCAAAACAGTGCCACACCTGTTCCATCGGTCCATCAGCTTTATTTTATACATGCACCTGTTAGCAATACAGAGACCTGCAGAGCACTGCCATTGGTGTATGCGCTGATGTCTGCAAAATCTGAGGAGTGTTATCTGACAATGTTTCAGGACCTGCAAGATGTGGCTGAGGAGTATGATTGCACGTTGTTCCCCAGTGTTATTATAACTGACTTCAAACAAACTGCTCTAAATGCCTGAAAGACTGAGTTCCCCAATGCTGCAAACAAGGGTTGCTTTTTCATCTAGGCCAAATTGTATGGCAAAAGATTCAGGGGTTTGGTCTTGCACCAATGTATGGCTCAGACTCTGATTTCAGTCTAAAAATGCAGCAACTAGTAGCATTAGCTTTTCTACCGCCAGAAAAAATTAACACTGTATATGAGGAAATTAAGCCAGAAATGCCTCTGGAGAGTGCTCCTATCCTAGAGTGGTTCGAGGAGAATTATATTTTGGGCAGGATTAGGCATAGAATGCAGAATAACATTGCAGTGAGAGCTGCCCCTTTATACCCTCCTCAGTTCTGGTCCATACATTCTCAAATGCAGTCAGGGATACCAAGAACTCAAAACAAAGTAGAGGCATGGCACAGGAAAGCTTGTAATACTGATTGGCACATCCCATGTTGGTGTCCATGGGTTTGTTGAGGAATTGAGAAACAAGCAAATTATGACTGATACCACAATTGAAAAATTAAATCGGGGACTCCCTAAATCTCCCATAAAGAAACAATATGCCAAAAGGGAGGAAAAAATCAGCAATGTTGTCGCTGATGTTGACACACGACCACCAAAAGACTTTGTACATGGCATAGCACATAATATGGTGCTGTAACAGTTCCTTTGTGATTTTTTAACATTTCAATAAATACTGGATTTTAATTGAATGAGCAACAAAGCTTCCTAATGCATTAAACTTCTGAATTCGAAGCACAGAAACTGGTAAGTAGATGTTATATATTCAATGTCATCTGATGTTTGTGCTTTAAGTATGCCCATTACGCTTCACTCATGCAGTTTTGAAGTTGTCGCTTATGTTGATGCTGTTTGCAGTACTGTGTCTGCTCGTAGTATGACAATTAAATACCTGTTATATGATTTTGCAGTTTGAAGTTGCCGCTTATGTTGCAGTATGATAATGTTGCTGACACCATCGGTATAATATATGTCAGTAAATATTTTGTCAGTCAGTTTGTATTGTCGGCAAGTAAATGACGGTTAATTTCACGTTGGGAAGTTTGTATTCGGGCAATTGTACTGATCCCAAAAGAAATGCTATAAACAGCTTACAAGCAAGAAACATTAGAACATTACAGCAAAAATGAACAGTAATCTAACATAGCCAGACATATACCATCGTGGAACTAGGGTGCAATAGAAGTAACATATTGCATTAACAGAAAGGAGTTTCAGGTGTAGCATTGCTAAAAGTAAGCAAGAGCTGGTGAGGAGATTATGTCCATGGCATCTGAATTACTCAGTAGGGAAGGGTGATAAAAGAACAAAAGGCTTAACATAAATAAGATGTCTCGGGGATATAAAAGGGCAGAGTGTTGACTTGTGGGAGCAGTTATTAATGCCAGAGCGAATGGGGATGCACATGTTGAATCAAAGTGGTCCCGAACAAAAAGGGCCCTGAACAGCTACTGTACTGTGAGAAGAAATTGTGTGTGTGTGTGTGTGTGTGTGTGTGTGTGAGGAATATGTTTATTCAAGTAATGCACTTAGAGTGGCCGGTACAGTTCCAAGGGTTTTAACATGGCTAATGAGGTATTGGGGGATATAACATCTGCATGGGATGTTGCAATGCAAAGAGTTTTGGCATGATCCCAGTAGGACAATGTAGGTGTTCATTTTATTGAGCATTTGAAAATTCTACATTTCATGCTTTGGGTAACAGAGTCTCAAAATTTACATTTAATGGAACTCATTGCAGTGGAAAGGTCAATCCTCTTAATGCATCTTGTATTCTTCTAGATGCAGACCAATGTCCTTCAATCAGATAAGGCTGTGACATTGTATTACTCTTCTGGACTGGTGTTAATTTGTGGTTAAACATTTTTATTATCCAACCAAACACTTACAACAACATTTCCGAACATAACAGTAAGCATGTATTTTGCAGTTGACTCCCTTGTTACATAGGTTAATAACAGAACCCCAAACTAGAAATTGATTTATCACTGGTAGTACTGGGGCATCAGGAAGCATATACAATTTGACTGCATGGGCATGAGGCACTGAGCATCCAACAGTATATCATATCTGAGTACGCTTTTAAAGTATAGCTGGGGATATTGAGATGTTATGCCATAACTTCCTCATTCTACAAACTAACAAACTATACTTCTAACCCAACATAGAGTAAGTAAGTTAACTAACCAATTTACACCTGTTCCTCTGAGAACCATGGGTAAGACACATAAGCAAGCACTGCTACAGGTTAATACCATTAAGGGAGTTATGACAGTACTTGGATTTAAGGAAAGGGGACCAACACTTGTAGAAAGTTGGTGAGGTGCTGTTGGTAAAGTCAGACACTCTTCCAGAAGCTGCCAGCTGCCCTACAGCTAAGTGACATTTCTGTATCGAAGAGACTTTGTGGTCTGCCATCTGCATAAAATTAGTCTCTTTGCTGCCACCCCCACTGCCGTGATCCAGTGTGCCTGAGGAGATAAAACATTTTAGAAAAATGGAACAATGAAGTAGATCAGCCAGTTAAACACTGGCTTGAATCCTGTTATGATGTTGGAGTACAGGAAGCTGCCATTGATGCTCAAACCCCACATAAGATACAAAGCCACTAATCACGGTCTCATGTTTGACTCCCATGAAGCAGTACACATGTTCAAATCCCACCAAAGAAACAAAGCTATTAGATTTGCCAAACTGTGGGTGATATGCAATGAATGAACACTAACATTATGGAATTCTGGGAAGGACTTGTGTACATGTAAGTGTATAGTATACTTCTGTTAGTATAGCTGGGAAACTGAAAGAAACTAAAGATAATCAGCATATTTTTTGTAAAGGTTTTTGTTCTCCTGGGCTGACCAGGTGGCTTTTCAGCCTGTTTCAAGAGACCATAAGATGGCCTGATATCACTATCCTCCTGGGAGAGGGGTATATCCAGATGTCCCACCCCCTTGCCTCTCAGAGTAGCAGAGCAGGCTGAGGCACCTGGGGCAGGGCTTCCTGTAGCATGGTTCCCCTTCCATTATACACCTAGGTTTTCTCTCCCAGGGCTATTGCACACACAGAGGATGCATGTGCGTGAAGGCATGCATGACTCTGGAACCACCAACCCCATCCACTAATCTAACTTTCAACTGCCACTCGAGCATTGGCACTACCACTAGGCCTCCAACAGGTGGCAGCCAAGTGCCAGAATGACTCAGCACTTCTGTCTGGGAGAACTACCAGACAGTCGCTCAATCCTCTTGCATCTGTCCCCGCCCAGACAACGCATGGCAACCTGACCTTGTTCCGAATTCAGGTTGCCAGCATATGAGAAGTAAGATGCTTTACAGCACCTCAACCCTCTGCACCGCCTGGCCGGTTTAGAAATCTGAGTCCCAATATTCAAAAATGTGCAAACCGGAATGCAAAAATTGGCACTTTCCCTTGCGATAGACCGGCGGCATAAAGATGCTATATTCAGTGTAAAAGCACACCAGCACTATTCAACTGAGTCATGATGGCCCAGCACTAAACCACTTAGTGCTAGGCAGACATGGCCCCCCAAAATAAGGCACCACAATGGCTTTCCCCAAGGTTAAATTTAAGATATTTAAATGGACACATGCAAATGAGCTCATTGGGCATGCAAGGCCCTAAAATGCCATTTGTATGCCATTCATGGGCTCATTTGCATGGGTAGGCTTGCAATTTAGCATGGCACTGCCCCCCCACTTGCCCAGTTCCATAGAGCCATCCATGGTGCTAGTAGCCCGCCCACCCCCTTCAATCGTTGCATCAGTGTAGAATAGAAAAGTTCTCAGGCATCAAGTCGTAGTCCCCCCAGCACTGATTGCAGTTACGTTGTAAAATGTAAATGTCCCTGGTGTCAGTGGGCCCCCAACTGATTGCCATCCCAATGTAAAATCTTATGTTTCCTGGTGCTAGTGGTCTCCCTTGCCAACCGCTGTCCCGATAAAATGTTACATTTCCCTGGTGCTGGTGCCCCCCCCAATCGCTGTCCGATATAAAATGTTACATTTTCCTGGTGCTAGTGGTCCCCCACTGATCGTCATCCTGATATAGAATGTAAATTTTCCTGGTGTCCAGTGTCCCCACCCCTCACCGCTCACTGCCCAATGTGAAAACAAATCATTCCCTGGTGTCCAGTGGTCTCACCCCCACCCACACCTTGCCCACTGTTTCAATAATATCCCTGGTGTCTAGTGGTCACTGCCCCCATCCACACCTATGCCCAGTTCCAGTAATGTTCTCTGGTGTTTATCAGTCACTTCCCACACCCATGCCCTCTGTTCCAATAATATTCCCTTGTGTCTAGCAGTCCCTCCCCCTCACCTGAATCAATCCCCACTGTTCTGATAATATTCCTTGGTGTCTAGTGGACCCCCACCCCAGCAGGTAGTGCTCCACCACCCCACTCCCCCCATCCCAGCACAATCATCCTCTCTCCACCATGGCTGGCTGCAGACTGAGCTGTCAATGAGCACTTATTGTTACAGTACATGCTCATTGACAGCTAAGTCAGTGGCCAGCAATGGTGGACAGTGGAGGGCTTTGCCAGTTACTGGGTTGGGGTTAGGATGGGGGCAGTGGAGTGGTGGGCACTACTTGCCAGGGTGAGGGTCCACTAGATACCAGGGAATATTATTGGAACAGGGGCATGGTTGAGGTGGGGAGGGACTGCTAGACACCAGGGAATATTATTGGAACAGTAAGCATGGGTGTGGGTGGGGGAGAGGACCTCTAGACACCAGGGAAAATTACTGAAACAGCATGCATGGGTGTGGTGGGGTGGGGACCATTGAACACCAGAGAATAATTTGTTTTCACATTGGGTGGTGATCAGCAGTTTCATAGTTATAATACAGGTCTATCGACTGAAGGCCATGATGACCCATCACATATCAGTGGATATATGTTATCTTTCTTTCTCCAATATAATTATCTAATTCCTATTTAAAATTTGTTAGTGTTTTACAAGTTACCACAGTTTCAGGAAATGCATTCCAGTGTCCCACCACTCTCTGGTTAAACCACCCACTCCTTTTCTTTGTCTTGGTTGTTTCATCTCTTAAACTTAGAGAATGTGATCTTGTGTTTCTTATGTTTTGTGAGCAACAGAGTCCTGAGGTTAACCATAGTTGTTCATTATGGAATGTACTGTATGTACTGTATAACACAGATCACCTCTTAATTTCCTATATTGAAGTGAGTACATACCCAAACTATCTAATCTCTCTTCATAACTCTTTCCCCTTCATACCATAGATCCTTTTAGTCACCCTTCTCTGAACTCTTTCCATTTGTTTCATACTGTTTTTATTTTGTACAGATATGAAGGGGGCACAGTTCTCCAGATGTGGTCTAACCAGTGCCGTATAAAGTGGCATCATAAGTTCCCTTCTTTTACATTTAATGTTTCTCATGATACTTCACATAATTTTATTAGACATTTTGACTGTTTCTTGGACATGGTAGTCAAAAGTTAATTTATTTGTGATATATATTCCTAAATCTTTTTTGGTTTCAGTTGTTTTGAGCGTAGTGCTGTAGACAGTATAATCCGTTAACAGGTTATTGTATCCAAAATGCATCACCCCGCATTTTGTAACATTAAACTCCAGCCCGTGATCAATTGCCCAATTTACAAATGTATTTATATTATTTCGTAATGAATCTACTGATGTTCTTATCATTTACAATCACTCCTGTCTTCGAATCATCAGCATATTTAGTGACCCAAATGTTTGTGGAAGTTTTTATTGATGAAATAAGTAAATTAAATAAAATTGGTCCCAAAACAGACCCCTGCGGCCCTCTGCTCATCACTGGCACCTACTCAGAGTTATATCCTCTAATACAATCTCGCTGTTTCCTGTTCCCCAACCATGATTCGATCCAAAATATCACAGTATAATATATTTCTGCCTCATGTAATTGATTAATCAATATATCATGAGAAACAGAACTGAAGGCTTTTGAGTAATCAAAATAAACAATATCCTCGGGCAGTCCCCTATCAAGGGCATAACTTACAGATTCAAAGAACTCCATGAGATTTGTTAAACATGATCTACCCTTCACAAAACCATGCTGCGATATATAGATGTGACCATTTTCCAATATATGATGTTCTATTGTATCCTTAACTATACCCTCCAAAATCTTACACACCGCCAATGTCAAGCTAATCAGTCTATAATTCTCAACATTACCCTTGCTGCCCTTCTTATTCATTGGGGTTACATTCACCATCCTCCACTCCTGAAGTGTCCTTCCCTCTT
Source organism: Neoceratodus forsteri (assembly GCA_016271365.2). NCBI lineage: Eukaryota > Metazoa > Chordata > Ceratodontiformes > Ceratodontidae > Neoceratodus > Neoceratodus forsteri. The sequence goes on along the minus strand of JADMNL010000022.1, from coordinate 195,345,530 downwards.
TAAGTGATACATTGAATAATTTTGCTAGCAGTCCCACTATAATATCAGCCATTTCCCTCAAGAGTCTTGGATGTACTTCGTCTGGTCCAGGTGACTTATTCACTTTCAACTGTTTTAATCTTGTAGCCACTTCCTCAATTGTTATATCATGTATTTGTGCCAAGTACTTAGGAACATTATTTATTAGAGTCTCAGTTAAGGCTCCAGTTTTCAAGTTGTCTTTAAATGTACTAGCAAAGTATTTATGAAATACTTTGGCTATTTGTTCTTCATGACTTATTACGTGCTCAGCAATCTTGATTTGTCCAGTAGTGTTTTGCCCTCATTTTAATCCTCTAATTAATTTTTTTTGTTGTTGTCCTTTGTTTGTGCTGCTATTCTCTATTCTTCCTCCAGTATGGCTTTTTTTATTAATCTTTTACATGTCTTATTTAAGTCTTGATACTTAGATCTGGATACCTCTGTTAACTGTAGCTGATATTTCTTATATGCCTTCCTTTTTTGTTTTAATTTAAGTTTTGTCTTCTTACTATATCATTGTGGTAACCTCCTACTTACTAACATACTAACATACTAATTGCCAGCAGATTAGGCCTTATGGTCTATCGAGTATACTCAAACCTCAGATCCCTAGTTGGGTGCCAAGGCCCTCTCCCCCTTGTGTTCCAGAAACCCCTATCATCCATCCCCACCCCCCGGGCCAGGCCATCATCTGATACATCCACTTTCTGTGTCTGTTCCACCCTCTCTTGAAGCCCTCCACTGTGGATCTCTGAACCAGCTCACCAGGCAGCGCATTCCAAGGGTCCACCACCCTCTCAGTGAAAAACCTCCTCCTCTTCCCCCCTCACCCTTCCACCTTCCAACTTCAAACCATGCCCTCTGGTGATACCTCCTTGCTTTAGTCTAAAGATCCCCTCCATGTTTACCCTATTTATTCCCTTGAGGTACTTGAATACCTCAATCAAGTCCCCCCTGTCTCTCCTCTCCTCCAATGAAAACAGGCAGAGCTCCTCAAGTCTGTCCTCATACGTCAAATCCCCCTAGTCCTCATATCATCTTAGTTGCCCTCCTCTGTACCCTCTCCAGGAGCTGTATGTCCCTCTTCAAGTGTGGTCTCCAGTACTGTACACAGTACTCAAGGTGTGGCCTAACCAGTCCATTGTACAGTGGCAGAATCACTTCCCTGCTCCTAGAGGTGATCCCCCTTACGATGCATCCCAACATCCTGTTGCCTTGCTAGCCACTTTCCTGCACTGCTCAGAGTTATTCATACTTGCATCCACCATGACCCCTAGGTCTTTTTCCCCTGTTGAGGCCTCCAGCACCTCCTCTCCCAGGGTGTACCTGTGTTTAGGATTTCCCCACCAAGATGTAACACCTTACACTTGGTGATATTGAAATTTAATTTCCATGTGTGAGCCCAGCTTTCCAGGGTGTCCAGGTCCCTTGCAGGCCAACCTCCCGCTTCCCCTCAACTACTGCTCCCATCTTGGAGTCATCAGTGAAAGACTCATTTCACCTATGCCCTCCCTGATGTCCAATGTGTAGCCATTAAACAGGATCAGACCCAGGACCGAGCCCTGCGGTATCCACTACCCGACCTCTCTAGGGTTCGAGAGCTCCCCACCGACCACTACTCTCGGGTGCATCCAGCTGGCCAGTTTTCAATCCATCTGACCATCAAAGGGCCTACTCCCAACCCCATCAGTTTCTCCACCAGACCGTTGTGGGGGACAGAGTCAAATGCCTTGCTGAAGTCCAAGAATAATACATCCATAGGCTTTCCCCTGTCCAGTTCTGATGTTACCCATTTGTAGAACTCCACAAGATTGGTTTGACATGCTCTACCTGGTACAAACCCATGTTGTCAACTATCCAGACCTCCCACCTCCTCCAAGTACACCCCCAATCATTCCTTTAGTATACTCTCCATTAATTTTCCCACCACCGAGGTCAAACTGATGGGTCTATAGTTACCTGATACTTCCCTGGACCCCCCCTTTATGGATTGGCACCACATGTGGCTCTCGCCAATCCCTAGGTACCCTCCCTGTCTCAAGCGACCTGTTGAAGAGCTCTGCCAGGGGTGCAGACAGTATGTCCGCCAATTCCCATAGTACTCTTGGATGAATACCATCCAGCCCAGGAGATTTATCTTTCTTTAGGGCCTTGAGGGCTAACCACACTCTTTTGGTGGAGATAGCATCATCTGTCCCCTCCACCTTACTGGCCTTTTTATCCTTATCCTGATGTGACACCCCTGGGGTTCATCTCTCTCCCTCTTGCTCCATTTCTGTTCCTCCCCTGATCCCACTCACTACCGCTTCTATCCCCATCGTGCCTTCATTGGAGATATCCCATCCCCCTCCCTAGTGAACACAGAAGTGAAGTACTCATTTAATACCTCTGCCTGGTCCCTTACCTCTTCCACCCACCGTCCTTCTGATCTCAATCTCCTGAGATGGCCCTTAGTTTTTCTCCACTCCCCAATGTACCAGAAGAACCCCTTTTCCCCTCCATGTATCCCCTGTGCCAGCCACTGCTCTTTACTGGACTTTGCCCCCCTCATCATCTGAGTGTCTTTTCTACTTTTCTAAATGCAAGATGGTACATTTCCTTTTCCCTATCCCCTCTTGTTGTTTTATATTTTTTGTAGGCTGCCTTCTTTTCTCTGACTGCTACCTGAACCTCACTGGACCACCAGCATGGTTTATGTGATCTTGCTCCCTTACATTTCACCTTAGCACAGGTCCTGACTGCCTCATGAAGTCTGTTTTATGACCTCCCATCTCTTTTCCACATTTGTCATTGATGTAATCCCCTTCAAGTGATCCTTGAGAATATTTCCCATGCCCACAAAGTCTGCCCCCCTGAAGTCCACTGCCAGTGTCCTAGATCTCTCCCCCACCATGCTTATTTGATACAAGACAGCATTGTGGTCGCTCCCAGTCAGGGATCCTCTACAACCAGGTCCCTTACCAGATCCCCTTCTGCCAGAACCACATCCAGGACATGCCCCTCCCTTGTGGGCTCCATCACATGCTGTGTTAAGAACACATCCTGGAAGCTGTCCAGCAGCCTCTGCTCCTTGGCCACCTTAGAGGACATGGTTCCCCAGTTTGTACCTGGCAAATTAAGGTCCCCCATCAACACCACTCCTTCCCCTTTTGGTCCACACTGGGCAATGGTGTTGTCCAGCAAACCATCCTCCAGTACATCACCCATCCCAGGGGGCCTATATACTACACCCAGCTTGACCTTACCTCCTGCTGGGGTTCATAAGGTGACCCATAAGGCCTCCACGTTTCCCTCTGCCTCTTCTACCCTAGCAATTTCTATGTCATCTCTAATGAACATGGCCACTCCACCCCTCTGCTCTCCTTTCTATCCTTCCTAAGCATAGTGTACCCCCATACGTTTAGGTCCCAGTCATGGCTTTTGTTGGCCCACGTTTCCGTGACTGCTGCCACATCCACCCCCTCCTTGAACAACATGGCCCGGAACTCTGGCAACTTGTTTCCCAAGCTCCTGGCATTTACTAACACCACCCCCACCCCTTATCCCTGATTCCCTTTGTCAAACTCCACCCAGGTTCCTTATACTTCCATCCTCACTCTGCTCCTCCTGAAACCTCCTCCCCCAGTCTATTTCCCCCCTCCCCCCTTGGGTTTGAAGGCTACTCCCCTCATCTGGAGGAGAGGGCTTCTGGTCAGCCCCTCCCTTACTTCTATTGTACTATTTTATTGTAGGTACATACTGATTTATATGATATTCTAATTTGTGTTTTATGATGTCCCACATTTGTTCTAATGTTTCTTTTTCTAAATCTACTTCCCAATACCATGACTTTAGTTATCCTTCCATGGCTCCATAAGCAGCTCTGTTGTAACATTTCAAGGTGGTATTTCCTCCAAAACATTTGTCTACTGTCTGGAGAGTAGTTATTATCATGTTATGATCCCCATCAGCTAGTGGCTCTCTATCATCTACCTTGTCAATCAGTACTCCCATATTTGTTAAAATAATATCCAAAATATTTCCATCCCTAGTAGAATTATCTATTATTTGTTCTAAATGTTTATGTAGAAGCATATTCAGAAACTGCTTTTCAAAAGATGTCCTCCCAGTTTGTGTTTCCCAATTTATATGTAGATTATTAAAATCTCCAAGCAGCAAATAATCCCATTCTACCCTTACTTATCTATACTTGAGATAAAGGCATCAAGTTCATCTTTGTTTTGACCTGGAGGTCTATAGCACACTCCAATCACCAGTCTTTTCTTATTTATATATATATATATTTCTGTCCGTATACATTCATTTCCCAAATCGATATCGTCTAAATGAAAAATCACCAGCCCTTATATTATCCACAACATAAAACGCTACTCCACCTCCTCTTCTATTAAGGCATTTTTTATGGAATACATTGTATCCTGGTATCTCAATATCCCAATCTTTATTAGTAAACCATGTCTCTGTCACTGCACAAATGGCTATATTTTCTTCTTTTAGAATCATGGTAAATTCATCCATCTTATCTTTTAAACTTCTAGCATTAACTAATACTATTTTTAGATACTCTAATCCTTTATAAGGGTCTGGTCTTTTAGTTAGAAGTATTCTACCACTATAAATACAAAATCACACATGCCCTGTAATGCAAAGCATCATGGGCTGCATATGCAAATCACAACAGAATATTATGCTGGTTCAACTTTAAGCAGAAATGCATGGTGCCAAAAGGCCTTTCACACAGTTTGCAAAGGGTGCCAACAGAAGACACAGACACGTGTTTCATCCTACCAGGACTCATCAGTGTGCCTCTTCTGTTTGACACCACAGTGCAATGAATCAGTTACCCTAAGATGGTCTATCTGGGTTATGTTGTGGTGAACCCAGTTAATACCACTATGTTGTGGTATCTTCTTTACAGTCTTACCTAAAATATGATCTAGGGTTCCTATTCTCCCCCACCCCAGGCCTAGTTTAAATAATCATTGTTTTTTTTTTATTGAACATACTGCCAAGTAGGAGACTTCTATTTCTATTTAAGTGAAGTTCATTCTTGCTGAACTGTTTGTTGTATTTTTAAACAACAATTCCCAGGTTTTTAAGCAAGCATGATGATTCTTTATGCACCATTCTCTTATAACATTGTCTATCCTTAATATTTTCTTGTTAGTAGGCCTAGATGCCTTTGGTATCAGTAGTATTTCAGACAGAACCACCTCACAATTCAGTTTTAATAATTGGTGGTGAATTTTTTTTATGCTGTCAATGATCTGAGTTTTGCTTTTCTTGTTTAAATTATTTGTTCCAAAATGTACTGTCACTATAGCCTTCTCATCTTATTTCATAATTATTCTAGGTATCAGATCTAATATATCTTGTGTGACTGCCCCCAGTAATGATATACTAAGGACCTGGTCTTTCCTAGTGGGGGAAGACTGCTGGACATCATGGAAATTTGACATTCTGTTTCAGGACAGCAATCAGCGGGGAGAGGGGGGAACTAGCACCAGGGAAATGTAACATTTGACATCAGAACAGTGATTAGTGGGAGGGGGGCACTAGGACTAGGGAAATATACCATCTTTTATTGGGATGGCAATCACCAGGGGGCAGACCACTGGACACAAGGGACATGTCATATTTTGCATTGGGATGGCAATTGGAGGGGGGGATGACCACTAGCACTATGGAGAGATGATGATTGACATCAGAAGGATGATCAGTGGAGGGTGGAAACACTGGACACCAAGAAATTTTACATCTGGACAGAGATTAGCAGGGGGGACTATTAGACACCAAGGACTATCGTGTTGGGGGTTGGAGAGGTTAACACATTTCCTTTGCCAACTGTTAGGGTTGTGCAGGAGTAAGTCAGGGTTTTGATTGGTGTTAAGGGAACAGTGTTTAACCAGAAGTAGCACACTAAGCTGAAGCTCATTTCCAGATGCAACCTGGGAGCACAAGGAAGTTAAGTGACTTGCTCAGGATCACACAGTATGCACCTAGGCAGCTGTGGGATTCAAACCCAGGTCTCCAGATCTGCAGCTTAGAGCCTTAACCCACTGCACAACACTGTCTCCTCTGGTATGTGTGCCACACAAGGTGACAGAGCAAAATGGCCTTGCATGGCACACATACTCTGAATAATGGATTGCACCAATATTCAGGTCCCTGCCCCTTCATTTGCATTGCACCCCCCCCCCGAACTCTGCCCAGGTGCAAATCCTGTTTGCTAGTGCTAACAGGACATTTCAATATGTGACATTCATGCAAAACCCAGTTTATGCAGGCAAACTCATCCTTATGCCTGGGCAATGTTTTCAATATCTGGCCCCAGCAGTTTTACTATATATTGTATTAATATGTATAGTGAGGTGTGTTGCTTATGTAAGGAATAAGACTTAACAAGGTGTGGCTTATGGCCTGATAACAGCACACCACAGGTGTATAATTAGGCATGAGGTGCTTGCACTGAGTGCCTTTTGCACATGGGAAGTGCTCTTATCAGGCCATAAACCATCTTATTCTGCTTATAAAATGGGTCCTCCAGTAAACATGTAAATTAAAAATTACTGAATAAAAAGTGCACATAAAAAGAGTAACAAAAATATGATATCATAGATGAAAGCAAAAAAGTAGTCCTGGTTATCCACTGTATTGTAGTTGGCATGTTTTATTAAAATTAAGTAGGGGGTTGTGGTGTCTGTTTGTTCCTTGTCCTCCTCCCCAACCCCCAACCCACACAGAATTCTTCAGAATACGCTTTTTCTTTCCTTTTTTTCAGGGAGTAAATGAAGTTTACTTACACGAGTGAGCATGTCCCTCACCAGACCCTATTTAGCACTTTTCTGATAGCGCTTCCCAAATCACATTTTTGACTGCTCTCTCTGCCAATATTGTATACTGAAATCTGGAATATGTTAAGAAAAGCACCATTGTGTGAAGGAGCCAGTTGAAGAGCTAGTCTAGTGACACAGTGGAAATGCTCAGTGAGTTCTACTTCAAGGAATAGGAATGGCTGGCTTAATTAGGAGTGAGTGTGTCCCACTAAGGCTGCCATATTAAGCATTTTCACTTTTTTTACTATTATTATCAGAACAGCGCTTCAGTATGAGTGAGCAGCCACAGAATTTAAAAAAAGTCTTTCCCATTATTAAAGTTTTATTTATCCCCCCTGCTCGCTCACTTTGTAAAGAGGGAGGGGCAGGACATTTGTTATAAGAGGATGGGAGACCAGGAAAATGCCAGGACTGAACAGGACAGCTGTAAAAACAGAGCTACAACATGAGATAGGGATTTTAATAATAAAGTCGTTCTGTCTGGAGTTTCAGGACCAAGAGGCGGGCGAGCTGCTGGGGGGTGGATTGTATTAGACTATGCACTTCTGTGTGTGTTTGAGGGAGGGAGGTTCTCCAGAGATAGCCCACTTTGTCAGGCCGGTCCACTTTGTTTATAAAACACAGATGTTGGCACAGTGATTTTTTTTTTTTATTTAGTTGTTTAACCAGGTATAGCACACTAAGCTGAAAGCTTTTTTATAGGAGCAACCTAGGAGCACAAGGAGGTTAAGTGACTTGCTCAGGGTCACACAGTATGCAAGTGGAAGCTGTGGGATTTAAACCCAGGTCTGGTCTGCTGGATGTCATCAGATTTGCAGCTCAGAGCCTTAGACCACTGCACTATACTGCCTCTTTAACTTGTGATTTAACTTGTGAAGTGAACTGACTAGCTGAAGAGATGCAGGTTGGCACAATATGCCCTGATAAGGACATGGCCAGAAGTACCTCTTAGCCAATCAGGACACAGAAAACTTCAGACCCATTTTATAAGGGATAAGAAGGTTATCTCATGCTGTTTTGGGTAAGAGGACCGCAAAGCAAAGCTGAGCAGTTCTGTCAGCCCAAAACAGCACAAGATAACCTTCTCATCCCATAAGAGACATTCTCACCATACATATTACATTATGAAGAGTTGGCACATTTGCCGCGAGCGTTGAATTCCACTTGTGACACCGTGATCCGGTTCAGGAACGCAGCCTGCTGTTGGAGAGGCCAGCCAGAGGGAGAAGGATCAAGCATCCCTAGGACTGCTCCTCTTCTCTGGGGGGGGGGGTCTCTGCATTTGGTGTGAGAGTGACACCTAGTGGAAGCTGGGTGCATCACCCTGAGCACTGACACATGGTCAAGGAGGGGTACTGGGGTGGGACAGACACTGGCGTCATTCCACGTGTCCGTCCCAGCCTATAAGGGGATAAAAAAACCCTCCTCATCGGATGTCTTTATGATGTCCTGCCCCCGGACTTCAATCAGCCTCCTGGCCGAGGGCTCCCCCAACCAGTTATGGTCACACGGCACCGATAATAGCCACAGTGCCATGCCCTGCCTCCTGGGGGGCAAGCCAGGAGTGACCAGGGGAGTGAGGGGCTAATAAGTCGGTGGCAGCCTCGGGAGCACCGTGACCAGGGTGGATCCCTGACAGAAGGTGAGGAGGACAAAAAAAAAAAGAGGGTAAAATATAAAAAAATATATTATGAAGCAGTCAAACTGTGTCCACCCCAAGACAATACAAAAACAGTACAAATTTTGCTGTGAATATCTCCTTTCTTTGCTGGTGTCCCCAGCTGTTTTCATATGTTGTAGTACTTTCCATGACCAACATTACATACTTACACTGCTTACACAGCATGTAATGGTGGCTGCTTACATGCCGTGTAATGGTCAGCGGGGCTAACTTCAGCTAGAACATTTTTATTTATTTCAAAGTTTTACTAGCATGTTTTGCATTGTGCATTTTGAAATAGAGCATTGCTTTCATGGTGGCAGTGGGAACTAAATGTGGATAAAACATTTCTAGTCATTTTAAATATTTGCCAGCATGGAGTACTGCATCTAGTTCTGGAGCCCTCACCTCAGAAAGGACAGGGATAGGTTGGAAACAGTGCATTGCAGAGTAACAAAAATGATTCAGGGCCAGCAAGGCAGATCCTATGAGGAGCACCTCAAGGCACTAAATACGCATTCATTGGAGACCATCAGGGAAAGGTGAGATATGATACAGGCTTTCAAGTTCCTTAATGGGCTCAGGCAGGGTGAGGGTGGTGGAAGAGAGAAGCATCCCTCCAGCTGTACTTTTCCACAATCTATACCCCATTCTGGTGGAGCACAGTTCCCTATGGAGGCATCTGCAGTGCAGACTGAGGAGGTTGCTGGGAACTGCCACAGGGGAGGCCCACAGGAAGGTGGCAAGGGATACCATGGGGGAAGGAAGCAGCTCCTGGTGGGGGACTCAGTTATTAGGGGGTAGAACTGGGGGAGGCAGGGGAGAGTAAAGTAAGGTGCCTGCATGGTGCCATGGCTTGGAGGGACAGGAAGTGAATCCTCAGGATCACAGCAGCAGCTGGATGGGAGAGGGAGCTGGATGTCATTGTCCACCTAGGGACAAATGACTTGGCTGGGCATGGGATCAGAGCAGTGCAGGAGGAGTTTGTGGAGTTGGGGAGGGGCCTTAGACAAGTAGCACACACAGTATCCTTCTCGGAGGTGCTGCCTGTCTATGGCATGGGTAAGGCGAGGGTACTCCGTGACATGCGACTCAATGACTGGTTGAAAAACTGGTGCAGAGCACAGGGTTTTGGCTTCATTGGGGTCTGGGGTTCCATCTGGAGGGATAACCACCTGTTCTGGCATGATGGTCTGCATCTGTCCAGGAGGGAACCAGGCTCCTAGGTGATAGGTTTAAATGCTTCATTGGCAAGTTTTTAAACTAGCCCGGGGGGGGGGAACTGATAAGAAGCAAGGAATTCTCAGCCTTCCCCCACAAAACAGGGTAGTTAATGAGGTAAACACCAAGGTAGAAAGGTCAATAGGGAACAGGACAGGGGTAAATGGAGAAGGCAAAGTCAGAAAGGGCAAGGATGGGGCTAAAAGAGGTAAAGCCATCAAAAAATGGAGAGTAATGAATACCAATGCCTGCAATTTGGGTAACAAGCTTCCTGAACTAGTGGTCTTGATGGAAGAGGGACACCTGGATATTGTGGCAGTCACAGAAACATGGTACACATAGAACCATGACTGGGATGTGAACATATCAAGGTACGCAATATACAGGAGGAACAGGGAGGGTAAAAGAGAAGGAGGAGTAGCTCTCTATGTAATGGAAGAGATCAAAGCAACAGAACTAAAGGGTAAACAGGGAGGGGAGGAAGCACTGTGGGTCAACCTGGAGACAGGCAATGGTACCACAATCTGAACGGAGATTGTATACAGACCCCCTTCTCAGAGGGAGGAAATAGACAAGGAAAAGATAGAAGGCATCCTTAGAGTGGCAAGAAAAAAGGAGATATTGTTGATGGGGGACCTGAATATGCCAGATGTTAACTGGAACCCATTTGCTGCAGCCACATCCAAGAGTGGGGTCATTGTTGATGTCCTGCAGGGTCCATGCCACAGACAGCAAGTACTTGAACCCACTTGGGAGGGAGCAGTCTTAGACCTGGTACTCTCGAATGAAGATGGAGAAAGAATCACAGATTTAGAAGTGGATAGCCATCTGGGAACTAGCGACCACTAAGCAGTATGGTTCATGATAAACACAGCAGTAGAGTCAAGGCATACAAAGGCAAAGGTACTGGACTTTAGGAGGGCTGACTTTGTCAAAATGGGTGAGTGCCTAAGAAATGCACTAGCAAATGGACAGGAAGGAGGGGTGGAAGAACAATGGGGAAAAATCAAAACTGCCATCACAAAGGCAATAAGCCTTTGTGTGAAGCAAATAAACAAAACAAAACAAAACAAAGTAAAAAAAAACACTATGGTTCTCAAAGGAGGTGGCAGGAAAGGTTAGGGAAAAAAAAATCAGCATTCAGGAAGTCCAAGGAAACACAGAAGGAGCAGGACAGAGAACTGTATCAGTTAAAGCAGGAGGAAGCAGGGAAGGCAGTCAGAATAGCGAAAGCCCAAACTGATGAAAAGATAGCCAATTCAGTTAAGAAGGGGGATAAAACCTTTTATAGGTACATCAGGGAGTGAAGGAAGACCAAAGGAGGAATTGTGAGGCTTAATAAAGGGAAGGGGATGTGGGCAGAGGGTGACTGTGAAAAGGCAGAGATACTGAAAGAATACTTTTGCTCAGTATTCACAAAAAAAGAAGATAGGGAGGTACCGATACCAAACAATAGAAGCACTCTGGACAAGTGGGGTCGATACCAGTTCATTCACAGAACAGAGGGTCCTGAAAGAACTCTTAAAACTGAAGGTGGATAAAGCAATGGGGCCTGATGGGATTCACCCCAGAATTCTAAAAGAACTAAGGAGAGATCTAGTGACACCACTGACTACCCTTCTTAACAAATCATGGGAAGATAGTGTGGTACCTGAGGACTGGAGGGGGGCAGATGCAATTCCTTTTCACAAAAGTGGGAGCAAGGCAAAGGCGGGAAACTACAGACCTGATAGCTTGACCTCAGTGGAATGGAAAATGTTGGAATCACTTCTGAAAGAAAGAATTGTTGAGTACCTAGAGGCCAGTGGGGCACAGGAACCAAGGCGACATGGATTCACAGCAGTAAGGTCATGATTTCTTTGACTGGATGATCAAAATAGTAGACCAGGGTGGTGCTGTGGAAATGGCCTATCTAGACTTTAGCAAGGCATTTGACACAGTCCCACACGAAAGATTAATAAAGAAGTTAGCCAGACTGGGAGCAGGTCCCAGGATGATAGCCTGGGTAACAAACTGGCTGAACAACAGGACCCAGAGGGTAAAAGTAAATGGAGAACACTCTAAAGAAAGGGGGGTTACTAATGGGGGGTATCCAGTGATGATAGCAATAATAAATGAGCGACTGTAAAAACAGCAACTCATTTATAGCACTATCATCATCAGCTACTCAGCAAAGGTAGCGATGGAATAGCGAGAAAAGCGACCGGAAGGGGAAGGATACAGAGGTGGAGGGGAGGGATAGGAGGGAGGGTTTAAATAGGGAGGAGAGCCTGCTGCAGCCAAGCCAACCCTGTGGTGTGGTGGGGAGGGTGGCTGGCTATGGTGCAGTAGGCACTGGGTTCAGGATGGACCTGGGGCAAGTATTTTGCCGCTGCTTGTGGCTGCCTTTTTTCTTTCCCCCAGCTGAGTTTGCCCCTCCTCGACATGCACCCCCTGGATTTGGCAATCTAAAAGTGGGGGGTGAAGCTCCCCTCAAGGGAGTGCAGCCCCACATCAAAACACTAAGTGATGCCAAAAATGGGTATCGAAATTGTATATCACCAAAATGCTTTTGGTGATATACACGCCATAATAGAGATCGCTGTTTTGCAATTGTTATTATGACATGGAAACTTAGTGGAGTACCACAGGGTTCAGTACTGGAATCAGTTCTCTTTAATGTCTTTATAGGAGACATTGCAGAGGGGCTGGAAGGAGAAGTATGCCTCTTTGCAGATGATGCAAACATCTGCAACAGGGTTGATGCACAAGGGTGGGTGGAAAGGATGAGAAGGGACTTGGCAAAATTGGAGGAATGATCAAAAATATGGCAGTTCAGATTCAATGCAAAACATTGCAAAATAATGCACCTGGGAAACAAAAACCCAGGGGAACAGTACCCAATGGGAGGGGGGTACTAACAACAACACAAATGTAAATGGACCTGGGGTAGTCGTATCAGATGACCTTAAGGTAGGTAAGCAATGTGAGAAGGCAGTAAGGAGGGCTATGGGGGGATACTAGGATGTATAGGGAGAGGCATCACCAGTAGAAAACAGAAAGTTGTTATCCTTCTGTACAGACAGCTGGTGAGACCCCATCTGGAGTACTGCACACAGTTCTGGAGATCCCATCTCTTCAAGGACATAGATAGGATGGAGGCAGTCCAGAGGAGGGCAGCTAAAATGGTGCAGGGTCTCCAACAGATGCCATACGAGGAGAGACTAAAAGTGCTTAATATGTATACCCTTGAGGAAAGGAAGAAGAAGGGGGACATGATAGAAACATTCAAGAACCTCAAGAGAATCAACAAAGTCCAAGAAAAAGAGATGTGCAAGAATAAGGGGGCACAATTTGAAGTTAACGGGGGGATGGCTCAGGGGCAACATGAGGAAGTATTATTCATGGAGAGTGTGATGGACGCATGGGACCACCATCCTGAGGAGGTTGTGTGGTCAAAAACAGTGGGGGAATTTAAGAATGCATGAGACAGACATAAGACAATTATAGTGAGGGGTAGGAGGAAGTAGGCTGTTGGGTAACTAGAATCTGCAGTTTATCCAATAGGTAGGGAAATGAGCAGACTATGTGGGCCAAGCAATCCTTATCTGCCATTAAAGTCTATGTTTCTTTGTTTCTATGTTAACAAGGTAAACTGTAGTGAATTATTTACTCTGAATACCATCTTGAGGTCACGTGGTCACTAGTGGAAATGAACAGGAGGGAGGTTCAGGGAGGACATAAGGAAGTACTTCTTTACGGAAAGGTAATGGAAATTTGGAACATTCTGCTGACTGAGGTGGTGTGAGTAAACACAGTCAGGGGATTCAAGCAGGTATGGGATAGAAAGAAAATAATAGTGGTAGCCTGGAATGAAAAGACCAGCGAGGAAAATGGGGATAGGATGAGAGGGTGGGTTAGTACCATGGGGAACAATAGGCTCCAGAGAAGGTTCCAGGGTTTATAGGGAATATGGGCAGACTAGATGGACCTCTGGTCTTTTTCTGCTATCATTGTCTATGTTTCTGTGTTTTGTATTGTGAGTTCATAAATGTAGTACTGCTTTCCCTGTATTTCAAAAAAATTAAACTGTGAGATATACTTTCCATTTATAAAAGTGACTGCTGCCTTGCTAGAGTGCCCTGACAGTTTCTGCTAAAGTTTTCTGCCTAAAGCGACTAATCATTTTGTAGAGTGTGGTTGCGAGTTCCCATTAAGTGCTGTGGATAAAGAATTGCTCCTTTTGTGAAATGTGCTCAGACTTCCCATTTAGCTCTCTGGTTTAGTTTATATATGGGGCTAGCTCATCACACTGTGAACTGCTTAGAAGCAAGTGTAATCCCTAACATTATGGTGGTGGGTCCGCCATATATCTGTCAAAGAATGTTTTGTCTCCTTGGCCTTAATAGCTTTAACTGCATTTACATGACGCTCTGCTGAGCCTCTGCTCTGGTCAGCCTCATCCTCTAATGTGACATTAAAATCCTTCACACACACCCCACACACCCCATTAATGGTGGGTCTCTCTTGGTATTGAACTCTGTCAGTTCCTGGCTTATGGAGAGGAAGAAAGCAGAGTCATCTGAGTTAGTCCTTTAGATGTTCTCTAGAGCTAGAAGCCCTTCTGTGGTAGTGAGAGACAATAGTACTCACTTCCCCTCCTTATCAGACCAGTATTTTGTACCCCACCCTAGGGATTTGTGGATCAATATGGTCTCCCCACTTGTTGGATTGGCAATATTGTGCCACGCTCTCTCACCCAGTCCTGTTCAAGCTTATATGCCTCCAACAATGTCAGACGGGGCTTCTGCAAAAATGCGAGGTGGGTTTTAAGCCTCTATAGGTGTGACATTGCCTTCTTCTTCTTAACTGGGGAATTAAGACTCCTAACATTCCAACAACATATATTCACTTCAGTTTGGGCAACCATATCCTACAGTTTTATCTTTGTCTGTGTCCATTATCATTACCATCCCTTATTCCCCATAGGCATTAGTGTAGCCCCCCGGAAACAGGCAACAAATACCTGGAGTACAGTGTGAGTCTTAGTCAGGTAAAACAGGAAACCATTAACAACAACATCCCATCCCACCTCTTTTCCTTGGATAGATCCAGAAGTCTGTAACAATTAACTAGTCTCAGCCCCTCTCCCCCCTTTCCCAAAAACTCTAGAGACTTATCAGAAACCAGCACTGGCATCCCAGAGGCCAACAAGCCTTTGGATTCCTCAAGGAGTAGTATGTACAAGATTAGCTCACATTGCACCTGCTAGTCCTCGATACAGTATGCTGCACCACACATTGCCACTTCTTGCTTATGGCCTTGGTCATGCAGCCTTATTCTCCATGTTTTCTGGAGGCTTTAATGGGGGGGGTGTATAGATTTTCCAACCCCCTGAGCCATCATCAGAAGCTATCCCCAAGCCTCTGGATATGTAACACTGGACCCAGAGGGTCCCTTTTGAAGTTGTTTGGCCCTTACCAAATTGCCCCATGCAGTGAAGTGGGGGGGGGGAGAAGACCTTTCCCAGCAGTATGTAGATCTGCATCAATGTTCCAACAAGACCAGGGTGTCTTTCCCTGCTGACAGCCAGGTCTGTCCAGCTATCCAATTGAGCAAATGAACCTATAGTAAGAAAGTAGTTGCCAACATATCCCCCCTCCCCGAGGGCTGGGTATGTCCTGCTATCTAATTGAGCAAATGAGCTTATGGTAAGATACTAAGTGCCAACATATTCCTGTCCCATCATTGTAAAACTACTAGACCCGGCTGAGGAGTGATGAGGCTCCCCATTGGTTGGTATTTTCTCATCTGTATACTGATCTTGCTCATTTGAGTCACTGGGGAGTAGTTGTCAGGCAACCTGCTGTCTACTTGGGTTCAGACAGTGTGGCCTGGCATCAGCCCCCATTTCCACAGCAAATGATCGAGCAGACCTGGGTCGACTAACTGTATATGGTGCTTAAAGGGAAAACTTCTGTCAAGTTGTCATTTCTCCCCTGTCCCCTCACTTCCCCTCTTTTAAGACAGGAAGGTAGTGCTGCGTGGAATGCGGAATTCCTCCAGTGGAATTAGTGCAGAATGGCCATTTCACTGGTGGAATTTCTACTGGAATTTAACTGGTTCTTCACCGGGAATTCTGCCTACTGTCATCTACGGAATAATATTCTGTGCAGCAGCAATTTTTTTTGTGGACTATTATTCTGCAACAATTTCCGCAAACAATATTGAGATCTGCAGAATAATATTCCGAGGAACAGCCTTTTTCAGTGGAAAATCATTCCACAAATATTTTGTACCACAGAATTCCACTATTACGCTTGTGGCACAAGGCAGGATTTCTGCAGAATTTTGCAAATTCTGCAGAATTTCATTATGCCGAAATTTGAAAATTATGGACAGCACTACAGGAAGGACCTTAACTAGTGGGGAGTCCTGAGTGGATAAAGAGATCAAGTAGCCTGAAATGTGGGCCCTGTCAGAGCAATCTAAATAGAGACAGCATGAAAAAAAATGAGACAAAGAAAAGGATATCACATTGAGTCCACCCATGTTAGGCAGACATATTCATTTCTCATGTTCAGCGTGTGGCAGCATTCAAGGAGATGGCATGAGCAATTCTGTCCCTGGTTTCCTTGATGCTGTTGGGATCACTGGTCTGGAGTCTGGTGGAGACCACCACCGCTGCCCATGACTTTACTTTAGTAGGTGAGTGTACAAAGTTCTCAGTCCCTCATGTACAGGTGTACTGTATTTGCTTCTTTGGAGGCCTTTGCTGTAGTGCTGCAAATCTGTTGTTTACTGGGTACCTGAAGGAGTAACTGAGCTCCAGGTCTGCTCAGATCTTATGGAGAGATATGTAGGCCCTATGTTTTTCTAAGAGGGCTGGGGAGAAATCAGCAAACCCCTGGATGCAGTGGCCATGCCACTGGAGTTCTTGTCTTACTCTGGCAATATACATTATGGCTCTTTTTCTAGAAACTGGAGGAACTGGGTCAGGATGGGACATGTGCACGGTCTTAGTGTGGGCTTTGGAGCAAGGGACCAATGCAATATTTCTAGCTCAAAGGTCACGGGCCACATTTCACCCCAGTATCTCTGGAATGGCTATCTGGAAGAAGGCATTAACATCCAGGCCCTCACATTCTGCCAGGAAGCCAACCAGCTGCAGGTTGTTCCTGTAGCCTCAGTACTCCAGGTCTTCCACTCTATCCCATATGGTTCATACTAAGGTTCATACTAAGGTAAGAGAAAAGAGCTAGTAGGCTGAAGCCCATAATGCTCTTACACTAGGTCAGAGAATAATATAAGTTATACTCAGAATCAATTCACTTATACAGATGATAATTAAAGGTATGCTTAGTATCACTCATTACAATAATAGATGGAAGTTTATTCCAAGGTCCTAGTGTACGGAGAGTGAAGAAAAATTTCTGATTGTTATGTTTAAAAGATTTCCCAACCAACTGAAAAGGATGTCCTCTGATAGTATAGGAAAAGGACCTGAATTCAAGACCTAACTCACTCATGACATAAGGGTCATGTACAACATCATATAGAAATAGAAGGTCACCTCTCAAGCGTCTAGTAGAAAGTGACATGAGCTTCAAAGTTTCCAATCTGTATTCGTAAGATTCAGATTCAAGACCAGATATTTTTTGTGAATTATCTTTGAATTTTTTCAAGGGACACACCATCAAATTTTTTAAATGGGCACCAAATCTACGAGGCATATTTAAGATGAGGTCTGACATATGACCTAAACAAAGAAACATAAACATAGAAACATAGACTTTGATGGCAGATAAGGACCGCTTGGCCCACCTAGTCTGCCCATTTCCCTACCTACAGGATAAGCTGCAGATCCTAGTTAACCAACAGCCTATTTCTTCCTACCCCCCACAAGAATTGCCTTATGTCTGTCCCATGTATTCTTGAATTCTCCCACAGTTTCAGACCCCACAACCTCCTCAGGAAGGGTGTTCCATGCATCCACCACCCTCTCTGTGAAAAAATACTTCCTCACATTTCCCCTGAACCCTCCCCCCCAACAAAGGCATTAACACATCACAGTCTCTGGATCTGATGTTGTGACAAATTGACCAGACAACCTTATTAGCTGTACTGTCTGCAGGTCTGTATAGTGTGGTCCTTGCCATGGATGTAGGTCAGGATTCTGTCCATTCATTCCTCTTTATCAGTTGTATGCTATTCTGCTACGTTAACCTGCTGAGAGATGTCAGTAATGTCCACATTGATCCATTGTGTTGCCACCTTGAGCTTACTGATATAGATAATTAGCTGTTCAAACATTCCATTAATCTCCTGTAGATTACAATCAGTAGAGAGTCCTTAGGATCCCACAGTTGCCTTTCTTTCTCTGCATGCATATCTTATAATGAGGAACGGTTGAGATAGCATTTAGTTACTGGGGCTATATTAGCCACTGCTAGGCTATTGGAACACAAATTGTAATTGTGGATGTTTTGTAGGTTGATGGATCTTTAAATTTAAGAATTGTGTGACAGAATATGAAATCATGCTGCACAGCTGCATGCATTGGAGCTGTCTTATCTGCCAAGTTTGAAATGAAATGGGAAAGATGGGCTGGGATATGTCCATGGAGTCCACACCCATGCTGCCTGGGTGGTGGACTCCAAGAGTTGCTCTGGTGCCACCACTGGGCCAGTAAAATGCCAGTAATGTGCCTCACCAGGGCTGAAGCCAACCCTGGAGTATCAAAGGTTCTCCCCATGGTGAAAATGTGTAGAGGCTGTGCGGGCTGAAAGTCCAAGGTGTAGGAGAATTAATTTTACCACCAGTGCCTGTGAGCTCATATTGGAAGAAAATATAGCCTTCTGCTTGTTTTTAAATCCTGGCCCAGATATTCAAACTGCGCCCAAAAAGTGCGCAATAGCAGGAGCAAGCGCAAGTCTATTGCATCCATGCGCAAAAGACGCGATATTCAAAAACGGAGCAGGCCAAATTGCACCTACAGCCGACAACTGAATATCGCACCACCTGCGCCATAGCGCAACTAGGGAGGGGAAGCTGAGCAGATCTGATGCACCGTAGCGCAACAAGGGATGTTCAGCTGAGCAGTCCAGAGGCGCCATAGCACAACCAGGGAGCCCCCCAGCTGCAGAGCAATGTAACAGCACAATCAGGGAGGAAGGGGCCCATCACCCATGCCACAGATGGGCACAGGAACACATAGCAGAACAGACATCATCCCCCCACACCCCAAGCACAGCACAACTGGGGGAGGGCTGGAATAACCACTGGCCCATGGCGACCAGCAACCAACCCACAGCCTGGCCATGGTGCCCCTGCACACCTACTGGCAAGCTGTGACTGGCACACAAGGAGGCAGACCACCCCGTGGCACACCATCCCCCCCAGTGCAGAGCACACCCTGCACCGTGACCCCCAGACACCCCCCCATGAGCAGTGACCACCACTGCAGGAAACCCCATCATGCCACCACCCCACTGTGTCAATGCAACCCTGTGCACCACAGAACCATGCAAGCCAACCCCACCACGAGCACCCATCAGTGGGTTGCAGCACATAGCAATGCAACAACGGCAGACACGTTGCCACCATGCACAGTCCCCGGAGGTACTGAGAGACCCGACCAAAGGCCGGCACAAGAGGTACCCACACAGGACAGGGTGTGCCTTGACACCACCACCAGTGGTACAGCACCCTGCACAGTATTCCAGTGACACACCCGACCCACCACTGGCCACAACAGCCAGCACAGACACCCACAGTGGTGCATGGAAGCATGCACCACACGGATGCCACACAGTGTATGGACATACACCCACCCATACCAAGGGCACACCAACACAGGGACGCAGTGGGGAACCAAGCCCCATTGTGGGCCCACGTAAGCGTGTACACACACAACCCACAGTCCTCCATGGCACTGGAGTGTTAGCCACCCTGTGCAGGCACTGTGGACCAACACCACCAGTAGTTGGTCGAGCACAAGTCACAGACAGGGGCACATCCCCTGCAACACACACAAGGCACAGCATGGAGTGGGACAATGACTGTGGTGCCCACAGTGCCACCCGAGCCAGGTATGCACCACACCAGTGACAGGGCAACCCAGCAAAGTGACGGGTACAGTGGCCGCCCTGCAGGGACTGCCACCACTGACATGCCAGCGGACCGTGCAGGTCACAGACATGCATGTGTGTCAGCTGCACAGGCCATGGATGGGCCGATGGGTGCACCATGGACACACAGCACGCACCATGGACCACTGCACATAGTCATCCAGTGCACAGAAAACAACACACACACCACAGACACTGACTGACAGCTACCCCCACACCATAGTCACCTCCACACGGACACACACATATACCCATGACTGCACCACCCCTGACGCCATGCACACCACTGCAGCTGAGCACCTATAGCCCACTGCAAATCAGAGACCACCACAGTATTCATATCAAAATCAAATGTATTGAAAAAATATAACATTCAACTATGTATAAGAATAAAACTATAAACAAGCTTGGGGCACAAACAAGGTGGGGGTGGGTGAGGGGCAGGGGTAGACAAATGGGATGGGATAGGAGGGGTGTGAGGGTGGGTCCAGGGGGGTAGGGGAAGTCAGGGACCGAGGGATTCCTAGCGGGACCGCCATTCAGGACTTCGTGACCTCTGGTCTCTGTGCCTCCTCAGCACCCCCGTCGTGTCCAGTCTCCTGAGTATGTCCAGGGATTCCCGGGCCAGCTGTAGGATCTCCCTCATGGCGTTCTGTATGTCCCTGAGATGGTGGGTACCTAGGACAAGGGAGCACAGTCAATAGGTGTGAATGCACAACCTCATACAGCCCGCCCACTGTGCATGGCATACAGCCATGGGACATACCACTGTGATGGTGTGTGACCACCCGCAGTGATCAGGTCCACAGGACCTGCCCACCCAGGTGCATACAGCCATGCAGAACACTGCACACACCCACCGGCCAAGTCACGCACAGCACCACCGTGGCCGTTTAGTGACATGGCTATGTGGTGCAAAGGCAGTGGCACATTCATGCACCTGGTGCACACATGGACCACCATTGACGCACACCCAGACATGCATTGCCTCTGGACAGTGTTGACTGTAACAAGTTGTGTGCATGGCAGTGGTGTCGATGAATGGTGGCCATGCCCCGCTGCCCACCCTGTCACACAGCATGCAATAGTAATCATGGATGTATGGCACTCACCCTCATCGGGCCGGTCAGGTGGGCGGTGATGGCCCTCGCCCCGCCTGGCTGCACTGTCCTCCCCCCAGCCACTCTTCCCACAACCTGTGGAGTTCATCCATTCCTGTGGGGAAAAAAGGAGAGAAGAACATCAGTACATTCCTGAAGCAAAGTCCCCCTGCCCCAAGGTGTGTGCCCTCCCACCCAGCCAGACCCACACACCCCACACCCTGTGAACACCACCACGGCCAACCCCATATGGTCCCTCCCTTATGTGCTGGACACATACAACACTGTGACCTATATGGATGATAAAAGTGTGTTGACAGAACCCCTACCTAGACGTGGAACCATGCCCCTCCTGGCACATGCCCGCAGTAGTGCCAGTAGCTCCGGCTCCCTCCTCCGCAGGTCACCATAGCAGTGCCTGCACTGCTTCATGCTCCACCCCTGTCCAGTGGCCTCTTCCAGGGCAGTGGCCACCTCCTGCCACACCTGGGTCCTGGCCCTGTCCAGGGGAGCCTCCCCGAAGAGAGGCCCATGGTGTGGCTCAACAATTGCCACCAGATTTGTGAGCTCAATGGCTGTCCACTGCACTGCCCATCTGCATGCCATCCTAGCAGCTATAGTAGGCAATATGGCACTCTGCAGGGTGGTTCCCCACGTGCAGATGCTGCGCGGAACAGTGCTGCCATTCCCTATTGTGCTGTTACCGAACAGCGTGATAGAGGTGCACCCATGCCTGATGCATGGTGCCTAGGGGGCAAAGGTCGGGCACAGGGTCAAGGGTCTCTGGTGCATGGCCACACACAGCGCCATCGGAAGACAATGTGTGTAGCGTGATTGGCTGCCTGTGTGCCAGCACCATAGCGGACTACCGAAGCAGTTGGGCCATTGCGCCTATGATGGCCCAGTGCCACAGCGCCATGTAGTGACCATTGCTATAGCGCCACTGGCACA
Organism: Neoceratodus forsteri; assembly: GCA_016271365.2. Lineage (NCBI taxonomy): Eukaryota > Metazoa > Chordata > Ceratodontiformes > Ceratodontidae > Neoceratodus > Neoceratodus forsteri. The sequence goes on along the minus strand of JADMNL010000022.1, from coordinate 195,323,632 downwards.
ATGGTGGCTGTGCCCTGCATTGCCTACCATGCACAGCACATCATCAGCGTGGCAGATGCCTGCATCAGCAACCCGAGCATGCGCAGTGTGGTGTACTACGCATGTCACAGGAATGCGCCATTGACTCAGCACATTCAACACAATTGAGCAAAGCGCAACAGTGCGATATTCAGCCATCATATGCAAATCATCTAATCAGCCATTCAATGGTGCAGCACTGCAATTTGCATCTACTTAAAGTTGCTCCTCGTCTCATTTGCATGGATTGCGCTATAAAAGTGCGACAATGTGCTGCAGTGGCCATAGTCGGTTACTGCAGTTTATTGGTGAGTTGCATGCTGTTTGGGAGTGTAGACTGTGGATTCAGGGACATGCATGAGACTGCACAGTCACAGGTAACAACTGCCATTCTTACAGGCTACATAATGACTGAGCAGGTTGTTGGAGAGGAGGAAAACAGTGGTGGGAAGAGGAGGAGGCCGAACTTTACAAAGGCTGAAACCAAGGTCCTGTTCGAGGCCTACCTGGATCAGGAGCCACTTTTCAGTGGACGCCGGGGAACCCCTCAAGCCCGTGATGCTGCATGGGAGGAGGTGGCACGTGCCATGAACCTGCATAGCAGCCACCAGCGCTCCATGCAGGAGTGTAAGAAGAAGATGGGCACAGACAGGAGGAGGGTAAAGGAGAAGGTGGCTGCCATCAGGGCAGCACGTGCTGCAACAGGTGGGAGACAGCCGGAGGTGGTACAGCTGACCCCAGCGGAGAAGAGGCTTGCTGGAAGCATGCAGCGCAGTGCCATTGAGGGTGTTCCGGGTGTTGGCTTCCAGACAGGTGGTGGCCCATCACTGCATGGTAAGTCATGGTCTGTCTATGGGGGGGGCAGGGTAGGTCACACGCAGTAACGCGACTTTGCTTTCCCTTACAGATCCTGAGCATCTGCATGGGTCAGCGGTGGTGGGCCTGTCCACTGCGGACAGTCGGATGGAGCCGGAGGTGGGACCATCCACCTCCACAGGTATATGTGGATCATTGTGACAGTGAGGCCACCTGGCTGTCCACACTGATGTCATTGTAACAGGTGTGGAGGAAGCCCTGCCTGTGTCCCAGCATGCCGGGGCTGGGCTGTGGCCGGGGCAGAGTCCGGCACCAGTGATGATGACATGACCATCATGGGCAGTGACATGTGTGTGCCATGGGATGGTCACACAGCAGGGCAATTCACACCCATGGCTGTGGATGCCACTGCCGTGGAGGCCTGCATGTCAGCACAGTCCCAGGCTGTGCCTGTCAGCACCAGTGGGGCAGCACTGGTGTCTGTTCAGGACAGTGGGACTGTTGCAGCCACTGCGGCAGCACCACTGAGCTCTGGGGTGTGGCAGCCCGAGGGGCAGCATCAACAGTTGCCCAATGGGCTTGGGGTACAGGGTTCAGTGGCGGCGTCTGTGCACCACCTGTGGACATGCCCAGACCTGGTCCTGGTGCGCAGCACCGACCCTCAATGGGTGCTGAACATCAGGGCCTTGCACACCCTGAGGGACAGGATGCCAAGGAGGCTGATAACCTCTTGGACGAGCACACCCGCCTACTGTGAGCATCGGTCCAGCAGCAGATGTGGCTTGTGACATCCATGGATGCACTGCATGTGGCTCTGGAGCGGGCAGAGGAGCATCACAGTAGGGACACCGCATTGATCCTGGCAGGGATGGACCATTTGGGGGAGGATGTGACCGCTGCCATTGACAGGCATGCACAGGCATTCATTGCTGTCATGGCCACAATGGGCACACAGTCAGGTGCCCATGCATCGCGGACACCACGCAGTGCACTATCCACCCCCCATTCCTGGTGTCGTGTGACTCCCACCCTGTTGATGCCAGGTTCAGCTGTGGGCATCCCGAGCACTCCTGGTGCAGGCATGTTTGGTGTGCTGCAGACCCCTGCGCGAGCACGGTCACGTTCACGCAGTGGAAACCTGGGGGACCATTGGTGCCACCCCATGAGGCCAGTGGTCAGCCTGCCAGTACTGGCAGGTCTCGACAGGGCCGCCCACACATCTGTGGCGGCCGTGGCACTGTGTCGCGTGACTGACTTGTCTCCCAACGCGGCTACTGTCTGGTACTGCCCTGTGTGCATTGTGTGTTTCAGTGGGCAGTGCATGGGTGGGTACCCAGCCCTGCACGCAGAGACACAGTCCACCTGTACACCCTCCCGGCTACTGTCCGCAGTTGCGTGTGCATGATGATGCCTGCATTGCACTGTACACCAATGTGCAATGGTGCTCAGCATCTGACACACGCACATGGACAGGCAGTGGGCATGGTGGCCTGTGGACATGTGTGTTGCTAGGCTGTGCATTCTGGGTCAGTGTGCCTTCTGCCCTCTGTGCACATTTGTTGCATTGTGTGTGAACGTGTGTGTGTCTCCTTCAGTGTGGCATGTTAATCCTCACCCATCCCTGGTTGTGTGTATGCTTCTGTGCCCTGCCACTTCCCTTGACGGCATGCACCCCTGGTTTGTGTCCATGCATGTTTGTGGGTTGTGCCTTGGCCACTGGTGGTTGCGCATGGCCCCATGACTTACCTGGGTTGGCTGAAGTGCTCCTCCTTGATGGTGTCCTGGTGCAGCTGTGCCAGCCGGAGCAGTCGGGGGGTCCCGTCGGCCAAGGGGGGGCTGCCCATCACCATCATCACTGGCGTCCCCATCGTCCCCATCGCTGTCCCCCTCTTCGACCTGTACGGCTATCCCACATTCGTTGGCCATGTTGTGCAGGATGCAACAGGCCAGGAATATCCCACAGGCCTTTGAGGGGCTGTACTGTAGGGCACCGCCAGAGGATTCCAGGCAACAGAAACATGCCTTCAGCATCCCGAACACCCGCTCGATGACGTTACATGTGGTGGCGTATGCCTTATTGTAGCATTGCTGCGATGGGGTCGCGGGGCTGCTGGTATGGTATGAGCAGCCAGGGACGGAGTGGGTATCCACTGTCACCTGTGTGTAGAGGGCGGAGGTTAGTTTTGTGATCAGCATTGCCCTGCCCCAGGCCATGTAGGCCACTACCCATGCCACCTCTGGCCATGCCCCCCAGGCCCTATGATTGTCCATGTGGTTTGCATACTCACCCAGTAGGTGTCCAGTGGGGATGTCCCCACTCTCGAATCTGTGGCACAGTGTCAACTGGTGCCAGATGAAAGAATCATGAGCTCCCCAAGGGTGCGTGGCACAGACATTGATTATGCACCCCCTGGCATCGCACACCACCTGGCAGTTGATGCTGGCATAGCCCTTACAATTTATGCATGTGGCCCCCTCGGGGTCAGGTGGTGTGCGTATGGCCACATGGGTGCAGTCTATTGCCCCTAGCACACCAGGCATATGTGCTACCCTGTGGAACTCCTGTATGTTTGCTGTGCGCTCCACCACTGTGCTGGGGAAATGGATGTACTCCGCGGCATGTGGCAGCAGTGCACTGAGGAATTGGGTGAGGTGGCATGATGTGGCCAACTGGGTTATGCCTGTGGTGTCCCCAGTTGGTCTCTGGAAGGTACCTGTGGTGAGCAAGCACATGCAGGCTGTTACCTTAGTCTCCACTGACAGGGCATGGCTCCGTCGTGTGGGTGCCTGCATCATATCACTGCACAGCTCACAGAGCTGCCTCAGAATTGCCCTATTCAGGCAGCACTGGCCCACAATCTCAGTATCCGTGTACAGCTCAAAGCCGGTGCGGGCTCAGTACTGCCTGTTGGGGGCATACTGCCAACAGGCCCTTCCATGGCCATGTCTCCCCCTGCCGCCCGCCTTCTCACCCCCTCATTACGGCCTCCATGTGGAAGATGGCACTGGCCATGTCCCTGGCTTGTGTTCACCCCCCTGGCAGCTGTTACTGTATTCCCCCCGCTGTCCTGGCTGCTACCTCCCCTGCACCGGGTACACCTGCCTGTGCTGGCCTCTGTGCTGTGTGGCTCCCCACACCTTCCCTGTGCCTGGCTGTTCAGACTGCCCTTTCCCTGGCCTGCCCTGTTTGTGCCTCCTGCTCTGTCTGTCTGCCTCTGCTTCTGACACATGTGGCTTCCCTGTAGCGTTCTTGCACCTCTCCTTGCTCCTTTTATTTTGGCTCGTTTCGCTATGGTGCAACTTCCGCTTACTCACACTATTGTGCATGGCGCAACTCGTTGAATATCACCTCGCCATTTATGCTTGGTTCCTCCCCCCTTCGGTTGTGCATGCGCTTCATTATCATTACACTGTTGCTCAGCATGATTTCGGGGGTGCAACTGCCTCCTGCTGAATATCGCAGAATGGCGCAATTTCGGACTTGCGCAGGCACAACCCTATTGCGCATGGCTCAACTCTTTTGAATATCTGGGCCCCTGTTTGGACATTAAAAGGGATTTACAAGGATTACCCCCCACCCCAGTCACATGTTAAGATAGCTGATGCTGGCAACAGTCATGCCAGCTACTTTTCAGAATTGTATTATCAGTCATGATTTCTGTGGAAGGGATCATAGTTGAGCCCTGAGGCCAACAAGGTGGCTAGTCAATCCCTTCCACTTCCCAATTGTGCTGGCTTGCCCCCACACTCAGGCATGTAATAACATTTGACCAGTCAGAGTGTGGGGGCATACCCCATTCAAGTCAACTGGGCTCCATTTCAATGGCATTTTTACACATAATAATGACTAGTTGGAGATTAATGAAGGCCACCTCTCGACTTGCCCCCATGCTCAGGCACATAATGACACATTTGTGAAACAAAGAAAAAAGTAATGTGCGTACTGGAAGTGATGGTACCAGAGCAGAGCTGCCAGCTCAAAGATTCACAGGTTTGTAAAGAAAATCTGGCACTCATGATATGGTTTAAATCACAGAAGTCAGTGCTAGTTTATTTGGCAAGAAGCATTGGAAATGATGAGTAGCCCCTCCCCCTAGCACCTCAACCCTTCAGTGGGCCTTAAACAGGGGCATATCTGAAGAATTGACAAACAGGGTGATCATTTATACACAATCAATTAAAGGAACATACATCAAACCCAAGTGCTAAGTGAATAAGTGAACTACAAAAATGAAAAAGTCATCAATTTGTTTTTTAAACAGCATGGTAGTTTAATAAAGGTAATATCACTTTTTAAGTATAAAGAGTCTTATAGTATTTCAAATCAAATCCTGGTATTATTTAACACCTGCTATGTAGAACTTCTATCCGTGGAGAAATAGTAAAAAAAATTATCAGCTAGATAAAATATTACACATTCACTGAATATTGATGTAATTTTAAGATCTAAAGTAAATTTGTCTAATAAAGGTATCACTGAGACACTTCAGGTAACTATATATATATATATATATATATATATATATATATATATGTATATTTATATTAGAGGCAAAACCTGTTTAATGCATTAGTTAGGGTTGTTCCACAGCGACAAAAAAGCGAGGAAGTTCGGTGTTAGGGTTGAAAGCCCTCTTGGACCCCCCCAGCCCACCTCCCAACCAGCATCAGGGTGTGCTTTGGGGTCATTGGCGTTAACTCTCACCCCATCACATGTGTAAAGAAGCAGGGGCATAGGAGAAAACTTCAGGGCATGTGTGGCCGGTGTCCCCGATGTTCAAAGCTCAAAGTTCAAAGTTTATTAATACAAAAGATGTATAAAACAATACATTTTATCACATCCATATACAACATAATAAAATGCTAATCAGTCAATCAATCAAAAGACAGAATAAACCATTATACAGCAATATAAATAAATACGTTAAAAAGATATAAATACATAGAGATCACTTTTTCATCTTATTAACAAAATTAGCCATACCAAATATTATCCTGATATGTTCCAAACTAAGCAGAAACTTCATGCACATATCCTTGCTTTCTAAATTGTTTTTCATAATTAAAGAAGTAATCCATTTATCTCTTTCTTTATTCATTTCATCACAGTCTAATAACTTATGGCACAGACTTTCAGCATCCTCATTGTTACAATTATATTTTTCCTATTTCCAAACTGACTCCACCATTTAAAATACTGTAAATTTGAAATACCCAGGCTTTCTAATCTCATATTACACAATTTATTCCTATGTTTTTTTATTTTTACAATATGCTAAATATTTTTCCATTTTTCCCATTTAGTTTTCAATCAGAGTAATACCCTTCTCTATCTAGCTCATGTATTTTAGCCAGATCAGTTTGAACTGCTACATCAGAAAATCTTTGAACAACAGCCTTTGAGAACATGTTTACATCAATCATGGCTTTATTAGACCATAATTCTTCCATACCGGAATGCTTCAATAAATTATTTAAACTTTGGAACCATCCATTTATATCGATTCCCCTATTTAGTCTCTCCAAAAAATCAACCCAACATAATTTGGGGAGTCTTTCCATAGGCATCTTCATTACTTTTTTCTAATATTTTATAGCCCTAACCTTAATTTTAACATTCAGAGCAGAAAGCCCTGCTTCTAATCTCATGAAGGCTGTCGGGCAATCCCATGGAAGTTCCAAAGTTTTTCTCAAAAATATATCTTGAATAGGTTCTAATTTTATATCTCCTAATAACAAACCCCAAACTTCACAACCATATAACGTCTGGGTGATGGTCTTAGCTTCAGATGCTTTCTTAGGAACCACAAAAGAATTATTAGCAAACTTATTAGCAAAGGCATATATAGCATTCATTGAACTGTATGATTTGTTTTTTGTCTCACATATATGAGCATCCCACCTCAGGCTATTCTCAAATATTATTCCCAAATATCTAAATAATTTTACTTCTTCTATTCTATTATTATTAATATTCCAAAAACGTTTCCTATAGTTGTTTTCCCAAATGATATTATTTTACATTCAGCTCTAGTTTCAAATTAGCAAATGACTCCATCAGACTTGTCATTGCTCTCTTTAAACCCAGCAGTGTTTGTGAAATAACCAGAGCATCGTCTGCATAGAGTAATAACTGAATTTTTTGCTTATTTATCGAGGGGGCAAATGTATCAATATTAACCATATCTCTAATAACTGTTTCAATATATAAGTTAAACAGTATTGGTGCCAATAAGCAACCTTGCTTAACCCCTTTTCCCACTTCTATCTCTCTTCAAAGTACACCATCTCTAGAATAGCGTACTAATGCAGTGGTATTATAATGTAGCCTTTGTAACATTTTTAGCAGATGTTTATCTATGTTTAACATTGCCAAGCTCTCCCATAATTTATTTCTATCCACAGAGTCAAAAGCAGCTCTTATAGCAACAAAAACATAGAGTACACATTTATTCCTGCATACATATAATTCTAACAGGTAATTAAATGTGAAAATACAATCCAACGTATTACAGTTTCTCTTAAAACCACATTGATACTTGAAAATTAATTTATTTTCTTCCACCCATAATAATATCTTTTTCAATAACAGATGGGTAAAGATCTTTTGAGATATAGATAATAACGTGATTGATCAATAGCACATAGGATCATATTCAGAGCCTTTTTTAAATAACGGAACAATTACCCCTTTATTTCAACTAACTGGCAACATATTAGATTGAACAACTGCTGAGAATAAACCCAGCAAAACTTCTGCCCCGTGATCAACATTATGTAAATACATTTTAGCTGGAACACCATCAATTCCAGGAGCTTTGTTCCTTTTCTGAGCTTGAATTGCCTCCCTTACCTCCCCAAAATAAATACAAATGTCCATGAAGCACTCCCCTCTCCTTCTTCTCCTATAGCGCTAATATCATTATTATTATAGATTTTACTGAAATGACACACTCACTGTTCTTCAGATATTAATCCTAGTAAATTATATTGAATATTAGTCTCACAGCATCCGAAGGCCACCAGAGACCAGAATGTTTGGCTATCTTTCTTAAGAACGGAGTCCTGTAATTTACCCCATAATGAGAGATTATAAATCTTCTTCTTTTTATATATCATAGTTTTATATTCTATTTTTAAATTCCTAAAGCCCTTCAGTATAACTGGGGAAGTATTTCGGACCCTAATCCTGCCCAATCTTTTAACCTCTTTCCTCAGATTTCTGCAATCATAATCGAACCAAGGCTGTGTACTGTCAATATTAGCCTTTGTCACTGCTCTCTTTTTTTTTAGCTTACTGCCAAGATTATTTGTTGCATATAATGTTCATAAAATTGGATTTGCTCAGTCAGCCCGCCCTTGTTCATTCTATCTACAGGATGTTCTCTCATATTTTGCTTTTGAATTATCAAGTCAATACATTCTTTTGTATATTTGTTCCATATACTTTTTTTTCTATATTTAATGCACATATTAGTATCTGCCTCGCTTTCTTCCTTTTGATGTTTTCTTTTTAACTTAATATTTAATATAATAGAACATACCACAGGTAAATGATTGCTTTCCCACATTTTAATAACCTTAAAATAGTTAACTGTATGGTTATCTAGTGCTTCCACAATACCTAAATCTAGGGCACTACTCCCTTTAGTTGTTGGGTAGGAAATCTCACCCTCCCAATCACCTCTGGTCCTACTATTCAAGATCCTTAAATTAAATTTATCTAGAAACTGCAGCAGTAGTTTACCTTTTGAGTTTAACACTCTATCCTTTGATTGACGCACAGGTATATTTAAAATATCATCAATTCCCCATCCCGAATCTACATTTTCAATACCATTGCCCACATGCACATTAAAGTCTCTAAACAAGTATATAGAAATCCCTGGATATCTAGCTTTCAAAGATTCAATATTCTGTCCTATACATTTAAAAATACCAGCCAATTCACCTACTTTAATAACTGGAGGAATATATACATTAAACAGAACAAAACATTTCCTCTGGGCTATAATAACAATGTATATAAAAAATGTGTTATACATACTAACTTCAGTATTCTCAAATTCTGCTAACACACTAATACACATAATATGTCCACCTTTAGCTCTGCCATATTTAGAGGTCTTATATGCTTGAGAAATCCAGCTTTTATACCCATTTACCCATATCTCATCTAATTTATCTATCCACGTTTCTTTTAGGAGCAATACTGGATATTTAGTAATCCTCTCCAAACATGCTTTATCCTCCATCTTTTCTTTGAAGCCTGCAACATTCCAGTGATATTAAATCTATACCTTTATCATCATTTTCTTGTCAGATTGTTGACCCCAAAGTTATAATCGCGTCACCACTTTCACTCACCCTTGCTATACTCTTAATCTGTCTATCTCTTAACATATATGAAGAATTAGCCTCATCATGATCACTACTCAGACTTTCATCAGGCTCCAAAATCACTGAGGAGTTGATAAGTACCCCAAGTTGTTTTCTACCTCTTCTCATAATGCATTGCCTGTCTTCCCCTATTAATGTATGAGTAGTCTCAGTTTTAAGAATGCTGTGATTCTAGGTTGTTTAACCTTATCTTTATCTTTCCTATTAACATCTGCCCACACATCATGTTTCCCTTTTAGATCATTTATTCCATTTCTGGTCATTATAATTGTTGTATCAAGGCAAATTCCCAGCTCACAAAACTTAACCTTCTCTTTCAAAATTTCTCTCCGTTTATCCACATTCTTTAAGACAACACATAACCATCCTTTATGGGGTCTAACTTGATATCTGTAGACCGATCTAATATCTTGCCAGTTAATTCCTTTTCCAAATATCCCTTTAATAAGATTATACGTTGCCAATTTCACCGTGTATGCATTCTCATTCTTTTACTTTGGTACTCCATTTATAAAAATGGTAGGTAATATTTCTCCTGCTAAAATTAACCTCTCTTTCTCTAGATCTTTTAATTTATGAGAACCCTGGTTATCGCTAAGAGATTTTTTCCCTATTAGCGCAACCTTTTTATAATTTCTAACTTGCTGCTTTGTTGGCCTTTCCAACTCACTTCCAACTCTGGTTAGAGTTGTATTTCCCCTTCTAGCCCCCTTTTTATCTCTATAATTCAGAACACAACCTTCCACCTGTTTATTGGCCTTGGAATTCATCATTTCTATATTTTGTGCTAGATCTCTTTTCCTTTGTTCCAATTCGCCAATCAGTAGGTCAATTTCTTTCCTCTCTCTATTCCCAATTTCTTCTGTTATCCTTTGAATATTTTTTCTCTTCGGAATTTTTGTACCATCAATCACCATAACCTTTCCTCCTTTTTTTACTGAGCCATTGCTTACTACCCCATCTCTTTTAGGGGGCCACCAATGTTTTTTCTCTTTACTAACTTTACCAATATGGCTTGCTTCCTCTTCTTCCCTTCCTACATTATTCAAATCCAGACTATCTATTGTCTTTTCCTTGTACAGTTGGGTAGATTTCCCCACACAGAATTCAATAAATGAATGAAAAAGTGCATTCAGTTCTAATAGTTGGGCATTACCAAACACAATCTCTTTTTCTTCCTCTAATTTGTCTATTATAAACTCTACATTTCCCAGGTCTTTATATTTATTTAAACTATCCAACCTTCCCCACCTTGAATCACATGAATTTGGTGATACATAGTGTTCCAGATTATTAACCATTTGTTCATTATTAATCTTTGGTGTTATATAGGGTGTCAAAAAAGATTCAAAGTTTTGTAAAAACGATTCATTTTTTTCTCTGGTATGTGTTAATCGATAGATCAGTCTGTTTTATAGGCTTAGAGACCTCTATACATTCTTGATTGACATTTTCTTGCATTAAGCTTACATTCATATACTTTTCTTTAAACACTAAGCCCAACGCTTTTCCATCATTTATTAAACTTTTCCCATCCATCATGTCTAAGCTATAGGCCTCAGCCAACCTAGACTTGTTGCTCATATTAGTATACGGAGACAATAAATTACTTCCATGCTGACTCTCTGATTGTTTATCCAAGGGTATAGAATTAGGTATGTGCAAATCTAAATCCATAATATCTATTTCTTATGCTTACTTTCTATGCTCAGCAACTGAGGGTTATCTTCCAACTTCCTAATCTCCTCTAATAATGGGTGTACACTTTGAGAGGTCAATTCTTTTGATCCTACAGGGGAAGATGTTGTTCTCGGGTCAAAAGCTTTAGTTATTTTCTTATTCCCCCTTAGTTCAATATAATTACACTTAGGCCTCATATATTGTGTTATTTTCTGGGCAGAGAGAGGTTGTTTGTCTAACCCAGCTTTATTAATTTTTTCAACATTGTTCTTCTCTTTGCCAAGCTTTCTACAATATGTTCTCATCTTTTTTGATTGCATTATCTCAGATACACCCATAACACACTTGGACAAATGCAAAAAAAAACTTAATATCTTAATACTATAAATATATTACTAGATATCTTAATAAATATCTTCCTCAAACATACCAAGCTGCACATTCAAAGAAGCTTTGGAAACAAACACTGACAGGGCAGCGTTAACACACGACTCACTCTATCTAACTCCAAGACAGTTCTAATTTCTTCAACTCTCGTGCATGCGCTTTTGTCCACACAACCCACGTGGGCTAACCCACCTATCCGAATCTAGTAACTGTGTGTGGCATGAAACTCAAGAGCCCAGTCAAAAAATAAAATAAAACAAAATAAATACACAAAATTAGTATATTACAAATTGAAGATAAAATAATAAGAAACGTACTTCATGCTGTCATACTGTCAAATTCAGAACTCAATTACAAACTGCAAGACCCAAAATAAACATTTGTTTTATGCAGATATTTAAATGTTATTAAAATTTACACTGGGAAAAAACAATTTTAGTTATTATGCATCTGAATAACATAAACTCTACAGTCTATTGCATCTTCACCCCAACATTGACTCTAGTCTGTGTCAATTTCAGTGTTAATTTTTTAATGTACCGGAGGTACCGAAGAACACCGACAGCCGCTTCCAATCCTTCCCCTCCTGCAGTCTTCACCACTCCACAAACACCCGCTCTTCCCTGCACTTGTCCCTATAGACGAATAACAGCAAATGTGTAGGGGGGCCAGAGTTACAACCAGCAAATGTGTAGAGGAGGGAAGAGATCTCAGTTAGCTAGCCAAGCCGCCATCAAGGCAAGAAAAAAAAATATTCATAAAATTCATACAAAACTTCAGTATATCCACAGCTTTCAGCATATCGCAGTGTATCACAGTCGCCAATGACACCCGGGCTCCACAGCTTCAGATGTCAGACACCAGGTACCAGGTTCCATGTTATGCGTTTACAGGCATTTATAGGCTTTGAACCTTTCCAAAGGGCCCCTTTACTCCCGGACTTCTAGCCGCCACTGCAGACCTTCCTCCAACAATTAAGGATTCCTTTCTGCCAGACTCAATATGGTCACCATGTTACAGACACAGAGCTAGTCCTGTGCGCCACGTAATCCCCACTTCCGGATTGGTTGCCTTGCGAACGATGCCCTTGCTCGTCGTGATGCATAGAGATTGAATGCTGTGATTGGTTCGGTCTCATGGGTGCCAGCTGGAGTGCGAGCCAAAGCGTGTGTGTTTGAAAAGGCTGCTGCTGTTGTCCCTGATGTGCCTTTTGAAGATTTCGTGAAAAAATATTTAATGGTTCAAAAGTTATTCAAAAAACAAATTCCCATTATAAGTCAATGGGAAAAGTAAAAAAAAAGTTCGACACTTTCGCAAATACACTTTTTAGTGTCTCAACTGGCCCTAGTAGTGTTGCAAATCCGCCATTTTTATTTCAGTTGGTGATCAGAAAAATGCTTGGCATTTAAATTTGAGACCCTCTAGGGACACAATTCTTTCTGTGTTCACCTAGTCGGACCGTGAGGATGCTAGCCATGTCTTTATTTTGGGGTTAAGCACCCCAGAAATATGTTTTTCAAGTTTCTGGAAAAAGTAGTGTCACAAAGTAGTGTCACACTTGCAACACTTTCGCAAAATTTTGCGAAAGCTTTCGTAAAATTGCGACACTGCTTTTTCAGACTCTGGCCAAAATAACAGGAATTCTTTGCCACACTGCTGTAAGAGAACGGTTTGGTCTTTTGGGCTGAAATTTGGACGGAATGCAACCAACATCTTACAGATGTACCTTTTCATGGTTTGGTGGAAAAATATTGCACGGATGCCCAGTTACAGTACTCCAAAGTTTACATTTTTTCCCCATAGACTAACATGGTGACGACCGCTGCACCTTTCAGGGCTCGTATCTCGTGAAAAAATATTAAACGGTTCAAAAGTTATTAAAAAACAATTTCCCTTTATAAGTCAATGGGAAAAATTAACAAAAAAGTTTGGCACTTTCGCAAATGCACTTTTTAGTGTCACAAATGTCCCTAGTAGTGTCGCAAATCCGCCATTTTGTTTTCAGTTGGTGATCAGAAAACTGCTTGGTATTTAAAATTGGGACCCTCTAGGGACACAATTATTTTTGTGTTTACCTAGTTGAGCCCTGAGGATGGTAGGCATGTCCTTATTTTGGGGTTAAACACCCAAGAAATATGTTTTTAAAATTTTTGGAAAAAGTAGTGTCGCAAAGTAGTGTCGCACTCACGACACTTTCTCAAATCTGTGCGAAAGCTTTCACAAATTATGACACTTCTTTGTCACACTATGCCCAAAATAACAGGAATTCTTTGCCACACTGCTGCAAATGAACGGTTTGGTTGTTTGGGCTGAAATTTGGAGGGATGGCAGCCAACATCTCACAGATGTGCTTTTTCATGGTTTGGTGACAAAATATTGTATGGATGTAAAGTTACCGTACACCAAAGCTGACACTTTTTCCCATAGATTAACATTACGGCATCTGCTGCATGACAGGAATTCTTTGCCACCCTGCTGCAAAATAACAGTTTGGTCTTTTAGGTTCAAATTTGGAGGGAAGAAAGTGTATATCCCGCAGATGTGCCTTTTGGTGGTTTGGTGAAAAAATATTACAGGACGGCAAATTTATGGCACTCTGAACTTCTGTTTTTTTCCCATAGGATAACATTACGGTGTTTGCTGTGCCTTTCAGGGCCCGTATCTCAGAAACGGTGCGAGATACGGACTTTTCATTGGACAAATGCTCAGCCCCCAATGGGGGTCTAAGCCAAAACTAGGGAGGACAGTCATGACTCATAAGATATTTTGTTTTTTTTCTACGTAGTACGGTTCCTGAGATATAAGCAATTTAGTATTCCAAATCCTCATTTTTCTACTCCAAGACCCATTGTTATGCATATATTCTTTGTACTCACTGTGTTTCTCTATGCAGTTGGTGGGGAAAACTAGGATGTGTGCTTACATTACTGTTACCCTTACCATTTCTGCTTGTGGTTCTGTGCCCATTTGTGTTACCGTTCCTGTGTACGCCACCATGTGCGTAACCCTTTGCATTTTCATTTGCACTTGCATTTGTGTAATTGTCACATTTGTGTGTACAGTACTGTTTCTCTTTGTGTTTTGCTTTGCATCACCATGCACATTACCATTTGCATTTGTGGCTGCCCTCCCATTTGCATTTTTCTTTTGATTTGTGTCATCATTGTTTTTATCGTTACATTTGCACTTCCAGTTGCGTTCCCGTGCTCGTGTGTGTTACGCTTCACATTTCCATACATGCTTGCATTTGCGTTTCTGTTTCCTTTGCCATAATTGTTGCTGTTCCATTACCTGTTTCCAATTGCTGCACTGTGACCATGCGCATTACGGTTTGCGTTTCTGTACGTGCTTGCATTTCCGTTTCTGTTTCTTTTGCCATTATTGTTTCTATTACCATTACCATTACCATTAGCATTTCCAATTTTGTTACCGTGACCGTGTGCATAACGGTTTGCATTTCTGTATCCAGTTGCCTTCGCATTTCCATTTCTGTTTCCTTTGGCATTATTGGTCATGTTAATGTTACCATTTGCGTTTACAATTACGGTACCATCATCGTGCGTGTTATGGTTTGCATTTCTGTGTCTGATTACATTCGCATTTCCATTTCTGTTTTGGTTTCCTTTGCCGTAATTGTTGTTACCATTACCATTTGTGTTTCCAATTGCGGTACCATGACCGTGTGCGTTACGGTTTGCATTTCCATATGTGTTTGCATTTGCATTTCTGTTTCTGTTTGCTTTGCTGTTATTGTTGCTATTACCGTTACCATTAGCTTTTCCAATTTTGTTACCGTGACCGTGCATGTAATGGTTTCACGTTCTGTATGCAGTTGCGCTCGAAGCTCGCTTCTGTTTCCTCGGTGTTATTGGTCATGTTAACTTTACCATTTGCATTTACAATTATGGTACCATCATTGCGCGCATTACGGTTTGCGTTTCCGTGTCTGCTTGCATTCGTGTTTCCCTTTCTATTTCCTTTGTGGTTATTTATGCTGTTAACATTACCATTTGCATTTGACATTGCCGTACCATAACCATCCGCATCATGGTTTGTGTTTCCTTATACAATTGCATCTCGTTTTGCATCACTGTTCAGTTTTGAACACTTTGCGCTTCCATTTCTATTAACGTTTGCTTTACCATTTACGGTTGTGTTACCATGTGAGTCACTGTTGGCGTTTGCGTTTGCATTGCTCTTGCATCACCATGCACATTACAATTTGCATTTGCTGCTGCCCTTCCATTTGCGTTTTCCTTTCGATTTGCATCATCGTTGTTGTTATGGTAACAGTTGCGCTTCCAGTTGCACTCCTGTGTCCGTGTGTGTGTTATGGTTCACATTTCCATATGCGCTTGAATTTGTGTTTCTGTTTTGTTTGCCATTATTGTTGCTGTTACCATTACCATTTTCATTTAAAATTGCGGTACCGTGCCCGTGCATGTTACGATTTGTCTTTACATGTCTGCTTGTGTTCGCATTCCCGTTTGTGTTCCCGTTGGTGTTCTTTTTCCTGTGACACTCAATATTTGCATTTAAAATATCGCTGCCATCACTGTGTGCATTACCAGTTGCAGTTTCGGATGCGCTTGTGTCTCCATTTGCATCACTGTTTGCTTCGGCGTCAGTTTGTGCTTCCACTTCTATTAATGCTTGCTTTAGCATTTACGGTTGTGTTACCATATCAGTGACTGTTGGCACTTATGTTTGAATTGGTTTTCCTGTTAGTATATGACATGGGCCACGCGCTCCCTCCACCGCATTACATTCACTATTTCTCAGACTAATTCTCAAAAAGAAAGGAAATTAGAGGCAAAAAACTCTGTTTAATGCATCAGTTAGAGTTTTCCACAGTGACAGAAGTAAGGAAATTCTGTGTTTGGGTTCAAAACCATAACTGTGCATTCACCCCCACCCCCCCAGCACCACACACACACACACACACACACAGACACAGACACACACACATGGAAATAGGGGGGAGAACCAAGGCAACATGACCAATCACAGACAACCAGCAGCAGGTGACAGAAATAAAATACAACTGTCTAATTGTACTACAAGAGATCCCCAGTCCTGCAGACTACGTACTTCATGTTCAACATAGATCCTCAGCAAAATTGAGGCCATGTACAGCAACGGTACACATTCCTGATTCAAGGTGCACACAAGTTACCACATTTAGGAGTTGTATGGCCTTAGGTAGCAATGTCTGACACCTCACTACACCAGTTACTACACCCTGACTGGAGATCCACAGGAAAACTAACGGTGGTATACAGTAGTTACCACAGTTAGGAATTACAGGACCTCTGTCAGGTAATGCCCCACCCCCTAGCCCACATACTACATACTGAGTGGAGAGCCACAGCAAAAATACACCCATGGACATGAATAGTGCAGCTCCGTCATTGCAGCTGCACAGAAGTTAGCACACTTGGGAGTTGCACGGTCTCATGGGGGGGACTGCACCTTCAGAACAGTTGCTGCATCCTGAGTGAAGAGCCACAGGAAAACAAAGGCCATGTACATCAGTCGTACACCTCCCTGATTGCACATAAAGTCTAGTTAGCACAGTTATCACTTTAATGGCCTCAGCCATGCAATGCCTCCCAAACCCTGAGACCAGGTACTGCATCTTCAGTAGAGACCCACAGGACAGCTGAGGGTATGGACATCAATGGTATACCACACTGATTGGAGGGACACTCAAGTTAGCATAGTTAGGATTTGCATTGCCTCAGACAGGCAATGCCCTGCCCCCCAAATATGTACTGCATCCTGAGTGTTGAGCCACAGCAAAAGTGAGGCAGTGGACATCAATGGTATGACTCCATAATTGTAGTTACACTTCAGTTAGGACAGTTAGGAGTTGCATGGGCTCAGCCAGGCAACTCCCCCAGTCATACGAGCTACTGCATCCTGAGTGTACAGCTACAGTAAATCTCAGTCCATGGACATCAACAGTACACCTCCATGAGTGAAGCTGCACACCTCTTAGCAGCATTAGGAGTTGCACAGCGTTGGACAGGCAATGGCCCCCACCCCCCAGAGGAGGTACTGCATCCTGAGTGGAAAGCCACAGCAAAAGTACAGCCATGCACATGAAATGCTTAAATGCTACAGTTGTCTCATGATGATGGATGTGTCTTGTACTACATTTATATGGTTCTATTTTATTTCTGTCACCTGCTTCTGGTTGTTTGTGATTGGTTGTGTTGCCTTGGTCCTCACATGGTGGGAGTGAAGAGCCTGAAGGGCCTGCATTGCCACCATTTCATTCATATATTATGAAGTGGAAGCACATGGCAAAAAGGGTCTGTGCTGACACCACTGTATGCATATATTATGCTGTGGGAGTGCAGGGCCTGAAGGGGCCACAGTCCCACCACTGTACCAATATAGCAAATTATGTGTTTGGACTGTAGGGTCTGAAGGGTTCTGCTTGCACTATTGGATCTATATTACAAATGATGTTCTGGGAGTGCAGCACCGTGTCTTGTTGTGGGAGTTGAGGGTCTGAAGGTTAGTGCTGCCAGCACTACAGTTATAGAGGTCTTGAAAAACAAGGGATATGGACATTAGTCAGTCACCTCCATGATTGCAGGTACAATCCAGTTAGCAGAGTTATCACTTGAATGGACTCAGCCACGCAATGGATCTCCAAACCCTGGCAGCAGGTATTGCATCTTCAGTAGAGACCCACAGCATAGCTGAGGGTATGAACATCAATGGTACAGCTCAGTGATTGTAGGCACAGTCAGGTTAGCACAGTTAGGATTTGCATGCCCTGATACAGGTAATGCCCCCTGAATACATACTACATCCTGAGTGGTGAGCCACAGCAAACATGAGGCAATGGACATCAACGGTACACCTGCGTAATTGTAGATACACTCCAGTTAGCACAGTTAGTTGCATGGACTTAGCCAGGCAATTCCCCCACATATAGCAGTTACTGCATCCTGATTGTACAGCCACAGCTGCATTGCTTTAGGTAGCGATGTCACACAGTTCGCCACAGCAGCTACTGTACCCTGACTGGAGAGCCACAGGAAAAGTAAGGGTGGTACATAGTAGTTAACACAGTTAGGCATTAAATGACCTCTGTCTGTTAATGTCCCAGCCCCTAGCCCACATACTGCATACTGCATACTGAGTGGAGAACTGCAGCAAAAATAAGCCCATGGACATGAACAGTGCAGCTCCGTCATTGCATGTGTACAGAAGATAGCACACTTAGGGGTTGCACAGTCTCATGGGGTGGGGGACTACACCTCCAGACCAGTTGCTG
Organism: Neoceratodus forsteri; assembly: GCA_016271365.2. Classification (NCBI taxonomy): domain Eukaryota; kingdom Metazoa; phylum Chordata; order Ceratodontiformes; family Ceratodontidae; genus Neoceratodus; species Neoceratodus forsteri. The sequence goes on along the minus strand of JADMNL010000022.1, from coordinate 195,305,037 downwards.
CATGCTAAGTGAAGAGCCACAGGAAAAGAAAGGTGATGCAGATCAGTTGTACACCTCCCTGACTGCAGGCACAGTGTAGTTAGCACAGTTATCACTTGAATGGCCTCAGCCAGGCAATGCCTACCAAACTGTGACACCAGGTACTGGATCCTCAGTAGAGACCCACAGCACAGCTGAGGGTATGGACATCAATGCTAGACATCACTGATTGCAGGGACACTCAAGTTAGCACAGTTAGGATTTGCATGGCCTCAGACAGGTGATGCCCCCCCAGAATTCGTACTGCATCATGAGTACTGATCCACAGCAAGACTGAGGCAATAGACATCAATGGTACACCACTGTAATTGTAGGTAAACTCTAGTTAGCACAGTTAGGAGTTGCATGGGCTCACCCAGGCAATTTCCCCCACACATGCCAGTTACTGCATCCTGACTGTACACCCACAGCTGCATGGCCTTAGGTAGCAATGTCACACATTTCTCTACACCAGCTACTGCACCCTGACTGGAGACTCACAGGAAAAGTAAGGGTGGTACATACTAGTTAACTTAGTTAGGAATTATAGGACCTCTGTCAGGTAATGTCCGAACCCCTAGCCCACATACTGCATACTGAGTGGAGAGCTACAGCAAAAAAAAGCCCATGGACATGAACAGTGTAGCTCCAACATTGTAGCTGTACAGAAGTTTGCACACTTAGGAGTTGTACATTCTCATGGGGGGGGACTGCACCTTCAGACCAGTTGCTGCATCCTGAGTGAAAAGCCACAGGAAAAGATAGGCAATGCACATCAGTTGTGCAGCTCCCTGATTGCAGGTACAGTCCAGATCACTTGAATGGATTCAGGCAGGCAATGCGTCTTCAAACGTGACAGCAGGAACTGCATCCTCAGTGGAGACACACTGCACAGGTGAGGGTATGGACATCAATGGTAGACGTCACTGATTACAGGGATGCTCAAGTTAGCACAATTAGGATTTGCATGGCCTCAGACAGGTAATGCTGCCCCCCCCAAAATTCGTACTGCATCATGAGTGCTGATCCACAGCAACAATGAGACAGTGGACATCAATGGTACGCCTCTGTAATTGTAGGTACAGTGAAGTTAGCACAGTTAGGAGTTGCATGGGCTCAGACAGGCAATTGCACCACACATAGCAGTTACTGCATTCTGAGTGTATAGCCACAGCTACATAACATTAGGTAGCGATGTCCCACACCTCGCCACAGCAGCTATTGCATGCTGACTGGAGAGGCACAGGAAAACTAAGGGCAGTACAGACTGGTTAACACACTTAGGAATTACGGGACCTCTGTCAGGCAATGCCCCATGCCCTAGCCCACATGGTGCATACTGAGTGGAGAGCCATAGCAAAAATAAGTCCATGGACATGAAAAGTGCAGCTCCCTCATTGCAGCTGTACAGAAGTTAGCATTTTGTGTGAGTGTGCTTATAAAGAGCTGTTCTGGTCAGATCTGATTCATGTGTGTTTGGTACTGTGTTAATAGGTGCACACTTGGTAGTCTTTTCACTTCTGTTGTAATTACTATTTGTATGTGTGGTACTACTTCTTCCAGTTGATTTGCATGCTTAAAAGGAAAAACGGTTATATTCTAATGTTATAATGTTATGGTTCAGTAAAGACTCGACACAGGTGGTTACGTTTAAAAAAGATTTATTGCCAATTGATGAAACTGAGAAAGGGCCAATTAAGATTTAAATGTTTTTACAAAATCAGTCTCACAACACAATCCTTGCATGTGTGTAATCATTGCTTGGAATATATCTAAATGTGTGTCATGCAGAGTAAGTAGATGATATGAATTGGAATAAGTACGTACATATGAAAATACAAGCATGCAAAGAAGCCAGCAGAAGAAGGCCATTTGGTCTATCAAGTCTGCTTGTATTGCAGGGTCCACATCTTGAGCCAATGTCTCTGCTCTCCCTCCCCAGTCCTCCCATCCTCCCTAGGCATGATTTTTATCTTCCCACTATGCCTATCCCAGGCTCTCTTAAAGCTGCTCACTGTGTTTAACAAGGTGACCTCTTCTAGCAGCACATTCCAAGTATTCACCACCCTTTGTGGGAATAAGTGCTTTCTGACATCCCTACTAAACCGCCCACCCTCCAGCTTAAGACTGTGCCCCCCTCATGATATGATTGCCACTCAGCTTGAAGAGACTTTGGTTATCAACATTATTTATCCCTTTTAAGTACTTGAATGTCCCACTCATGTCACCTCCCTCTCTCTCCTGTCCTACCTTAATGAAGGTATGTCAGGAGCTTCTAAGCAGTGATTACACACTTGAAACAGTGATGATTTGTTGTTATTGTGTGACTGATAATATGTATGTTCCTGGGGTGGGTAGAAAAACAGATGCTGAGTGTTCAAGTAATATAATATAAAAATTTAATGATTTCAGTGACATTAGATAACTGGTATGTTCAGTTAAATATTTTAAGATATATCACTGACTAGGTACATATGGAAAATTCCCACCTGTCCCCTCAATAGAGGCGATCATAAACATTGTCAGGAACAGGTATGAAGTGCGTTGTAATCAGTAAAAGTGTCTGATTTACCATTTCAAGTATTATTAACATAGATTACATTTACTTGTATGACAAGTACAACACATTTCATATTATTACAGGTACAATATGCATCTCTTTCAATGGTTACATTAGTTACTATATCAGTTCCAAACTAGGAAATAAATGTGTGTAGCATGTTGTTTTTATAAAAGGTATAGGTCACTGAACTTTATCACTATAGTATTCTATTATATGTTAAGGAGAGATTCTTACTTGACTCTTACAGTAACACTTTTACTAGAACAATTAAACTAGTTAACAACAATGGTCAGATGAAATAAGAATGTAAATATTATTTACCTGCCATTACATAGGTATGCAACAGTCATAGATATGTTCTTGAAATAGTGAAACAGCAATAGGCAGTACTTGTACATTGGTAAGTTTTCTTTTTTCTACAAATATACACATTCTCCAATCAGTTGAATATTTCATTATTTACACTTAGTTAGTTATGTATAAAGAGTTATATTTACATATCTAAAGTTTGCCAGTTTGGAAAATATCAGGCATAGTGCTACACTGTTATATCGCAAAAAAATGGTGATGTAGTCAAGATGTTAACAAATAACAGAGACAAAAAACCTGGTGATATGAAACATGTGAGAGAGTGTGCTGCATGGTCAATGAAACATGTGTTTGACACTTTTACAAATGATCAAGGACAAGTTTTTTTGCTTCTGTACAGACATACAGTTAGCAAGTGGCAGCTGCTTCTTGTTATGTATGCATATAACATACCTACAAGAAAAGATATGTACAGACCAGGTGAGCCAGAAAGAACTGTCTTTTGACATGTACAATCTTTATTAGACATGTAAGCATGGTTTCTCTCATGACTGTGAACACAGTTGGCGCCGATTGAAGACCACTACAGCAATTTCCACGTTGTCACCGGTCCACGCTACATCTTATATGTCATTGTGCATACAACATGCTTTGCCACCATGTTATAGTTTAGGAGTGTGATCATTTATAAAAAGTTGTAGGTTAGAAACAATTCTAGTATCCTACGAGTTACAGTGTCACAGGTTAGACAGCAAAGAATGTCACATGTTGTGTGTCTATTCTTCTGAGATATGAAGGTCATCATAATTCTTCAATATCAGAAGATAGGCATTTTTTAAGTGTCACAGTAGTCTCTGTTTGAAACAGCTTGTAGAATCATCACACTCTACCCATCCAGTTCTGTACCTTAGCAAACAGGTGCAATGCCTTGAATGCATAGATTGAACATGGTGGTAGACCACACTGTGAGTGTCAAACAGTGATTGGTTAAAAGCTATTCTACCAGCTGTGTAATCTGTGATGGGAGTGTCAACTCTGAGCCTGTTGGAGTCAAATCTGTGCAATATAAGCAACAGATATTGAGATGAAGCCCTGAGATGTATGGACTGAGTACATGTGCCTCCACACCATTCACAGGAGTGACCACATTAAGCATTGGTAAATAGCTGTCAAAATTTGACACTTTTGGCATGAGGGACAAACAGAGTAATCCACAGCATGTCTTCTGTGGTTTCTCGCTCAGAATGACCACATGATACACATACATATTTGGTTACATATGACACAGTGAAGTACTGGCACATTGGGAATGCCCTCTTCATCCAAGCTGTTTATGATTGCCATCATAAACTCACTAGCATCTTGCTGCATGTCTGCAGCAAATGTACTGCATCCCCTCATATGTACCTAACACCTGCTGTAGTGGTGTTAGTGACTACACAATGTTAGACGGATCAGAAGCCATGTTGACAATCTGCTTCAATGCCTTTGATAGGGGAGTGTCTTGTGAAGCAGATACTGCCTGCACAAAGTGTGGCATGTGGAAAAAACTTGCATAGCTGAGTTAGCATAGCAGTTCACTCTAGTGCTGTTGTCAAAGACTGGCACAGCAGATACACCAATTGATTTCTGATGAACAGCTGGCTCTGAATGTGTAGTTGATATTGTGACCTTTGTTGAACTTTTTAGAGTTGAATCACTTGTGGAAGCTCATGCCTGTTTGCTGACAGGTGTAGATATGACGGTACGATGTGAGACAGCCAGATACGTAGGCAGTGGTATTAAAGACATCTGTGGCTGATAGAAAGTACGTAACCTGTTGTACTCAACAATACATCACTTGTCAGCATGTATCTTCTGAGGTACAAGAGTTATAATGTGCAACCCAGAAAGGCTACAGACACATGAAAGTGCCATGTAGCTCATGCCATCCTTGAAAATGTCTGTACCTATGTCCACCATTGCTGAATCCAAACTCAAGCCCTGGGATTTGTGCATAGAAACAGCATATGCAAAGCATAGTGGGAACTGTTTCCTGTGTACATAGATATCCTTAAATACCTGAAATTTCACACAGGTACATTCTATCTGTACAGGCTGTTCCATGTTGTCAAAGTGAACTACAAGTGTCTCAATATACTGTATGTCCTCTGGACATTGTAGACAAAGTCAGTGATGTTACCCATGGCACCGTTTACCATTCCTCATTCAACATTGAGATTACGTCGCAGCATGACACGTGCGTTCCTACAAAGTGTAAGAACAGCTTCTAGGCCAGCTGTGCGTGAAACATCTGACTTTCATTCTGTGAGTCATTCAGTCATCTTTGCTACCAGGTTGTGACTGAGAATGACACTGTCAACTGTGTCTACAGCATGCAGAGTTAGAATATCTTGGTTATCTCACTGCAGCATAACATTGTTGAACTCAATGCATTTCTTTAATCATGGCATAAGACACATTATGTGTGTGCCTGTAAAGTACACATCGCTGAAAACATTACATGCTGTTTCTATGGATGTAGTATCTATTCTGATTCTCCGATCATTTAACATAGCAACATGTTTTGGTGATAGAGAACCTGCACGAGCTTCATCTAAAAGTGATTTGTAAGCCAGATCACCACTTTGGCACATGTTCTCATACAACTCAGCATAGGTGAATAACTCCCAAAGGTTAAAACCTGCAATGCAGCCTAGTGTGTTCTTAGCCTGCTTGGCAGTCAGAGTTGCAAACACATGTTCCGCATTAACTGGCACAAGCTGAAAAAAGGTCTCCCAATACGACAATACTTTTGACACCAAATGGTACTCCATAGTCAGTACCTAAGATCTCCTGTAGATGTAGGTGTATACAGGCGAGCATTACATTGGAGACCATGCTGATTTCATCAATGATGAGTAACTTCATCTTTATGAACATGGAACGGAGCTGAGATGCAACCTCAAATGACAGTTTTCGATACTCTCCTGTTTTGCCATGTTCCACTGGCAACATAAAGAGATGATGTAGTGCAACTCCACCAATGTTGTATGTGGCTAGTCCTGTGGAAGCAGTAACAGCAACAGACATTGATGATCCTGTCAGGCTCTGTATTTCAGCAGTGATGGCTTCAATAATGAAACTGTTTCCTGTACCAGCTGAACCACTAACAAAGATCAGTAGTGGTTTATAGTCAAGGCAGTCACATTTTTTTGCTTCGTGAAGTAGGCCATGTTGAACAGCGTCAATGACTTGAGAGTGACCTACATGCTGCTGCTGATTCAGTCTTTCTCTCAAGTCAGCTGGGTTGACAGTGGAGTGTGTTCCATGTTCCATGGCAGTCTCAATTTCTGAGATTAACACTTTTGGGGCATTTAAATGCAGAGGTTCACCTAGAACACCTTGTCCTTCTGCATCAAGATTGTCTTGTGAGCTAACAAGAGTGTTTTCCTGAAGCTGCTTCTCTGCCTTCTCAAGCTGTTCTTTCTCAGCCTCCAGTCTCTGTATGTATGTCTCTGAGTATTCAGTTTTGAAAGTCTTGTAACTGAGATTGAATTCTTCCTCTAATGTATCACAGTCACCTTTTAATCCAGACTCATTCATCCAGGGTCTAAATAGGAATAGGAGAGCAAAGTAGTAATGCTCTCTGTTCTCAGATGTGCCTAGATGTAATTTACAGTGTCTCTTTACGAAATAGCCATCCACTCCGTTCACCTTATAAATGTGCCGTGTTGAGTCAGGTGATATATCTGCCTTGTAGTCATACCACTTAGCCACCTGAAAGAGACACAAACCATCTATGTCATCATGTCTACGGGGGTAGTATGTGTCTATCAGGTTATTCTTCAAGATATGTTTTGAAGAAGGTCTATTGGCAGCGAGTTCCTCAATCTCAGCATGAGGAATCAGTACACGTTTGCGTTTCTCTTTGTAGTTCACACTGAGAAAGTGGACAGCATCAGACTTCCCGTACAGATGTGTACCCATTAAACAGTCACTGGCTTCATAGGCACCACATTCTCTGTGTGAAAGGGTCTTCAAGTCCAATGACCACAGCTGAGATGTCAGGCTGTTGCTTGAACTGGCAATATCTTCCCAAAGATCTTGCAAGCTAGTCTGCTCATGCTTGGTTATGTACAAAGTCACGTACCACACCAGGGCCAATGAGTTGTCAGCCACAAACTGAACATCTATGTTTGCTTGCCACAGTAGGAGAAGAGTTGGGTTGTAGTCATTGATGTACACCTCTTTCTCATCTCTATGTAACTCATGTACCCTCTTGGTTGATTTTGCCTTCAAGTGGTGTCACATTGCTGAAAAATGTTCATTCATGGAACCATCCTGACAAACTCATCTAGGGAATTGGAAGTGACATCGTGTGTACCAATCGGATTTGTTCTTTACTACTCACCGGCAGTATTTTGCACAAATATGTTGCTGGAACTTTTGTACCAACTTCCATAGTGTAGGACTGTCATACTTGTCTGGAATGTGACAAGTGATATATTACTTGATGAATGCTAGCACTTATGCTGCTTCATGTTCGCCTATGCATGGTGCATCCTTAATCCACAATAACATATGAATATGAGGGGTACCTCGTGCTTGATATTCCATCCTCCAAAAGTAATGCTCCACAGTACCAAGAGGTGGCTTGTCCTTTGACAAAATGAAAGTCAGAATATCATGGAACTGCTTGTGAAAATGTCTTCTGACAGACACAGGATCAAGTGACCAAATTTCTCTGACAGTCACTGATGAAATGCCGTCGACATCAGAATTTGCCCACTTCAACAGTTCAATGAGCTTGTCCCAGGCATATTCAGCACAACTACTGCAAGTGTGACAAACCATGTGGCTGCACCATACTCTCACAGCATTGTCATCACCTTGGAGTGTCTGCGATACCAATATTCTTTGGTGCCACGTAGACTTGACAGAATGGAAGACAGATTCACTTGCACATTTTCATCTTTCTGCTTTAATTTCTCTAGAAATTGAGCAGCTGTTATTCCATCTAGTGGACTTGTAAGATGAATAGTATGTGCAATAGATACAAACAGAATGCTAAGTTCACGCTTCCAGATGAGATGAAACAGGTACTGTATGTTACATCTGAATTTTCCATCTTTACTGAGCACACGGCTAGTGCAGTACTCTGCACCCTGTACATGCACTTCCCTTTCATCTAGCCATCCACCTGACCCTTTTGGGAATAAGTCTGGGTAACAGTGTGCTTCTAGTGTTGCCTCCCAAATGCTGACAGGCTCACCTTCCACCTGTTCATTTGATAGAGATCAATGTTGTCCCCTACTGGATCTCTGCCATGTAGTGGGTGAATTGTGTACTGTTCATTCATGTTATCACTTGTCTGTCCACTGACCTTCTCAATCATTGGCTTAGTTGTTTCTAAGACATCATGTTGAACAGAGAGACTAGTCATGTGATCAATATCAAGGTCTGCATAAAAGGATTGTTGCTCTTTAAATAAGTAAGAGCAAGCTTGACCTTCTGTACATTGACAACATCTTGCCAGATGACCTTGGACTTAGTTGGAACACCATTTACAAGAATCACGAAACTATTTTCCATAGAGATTGCCTCCACATTTTCCTGTAGAGGAAGTGGGAGATACATCACAGAACCCTTTAGAGATTTAATGAGTTCTTTCTGTTGAATGTTCCATGTCTTTGTGTTCAGACGTAGAATGGTTTGAAATGATTTCATTGTCTGAATTAGAATGTGCTCAAACATATTCAACGTCGCAGTCTCACTTGGAGTAACATGTGCCTCCATATTATTCAACAGTGACCTTGGTGGCAGAATGTTGGACTTTAGTTTGGAGAAACAGTGTTTGCACAGCACAATGGTGGTCTGTAACTGAAAGTCAGATTTCATCAGCAAAAATGCTGAGAGACGGAACCACATGTCATCGTATGGTGACAAGGTTTCAAGGTTCACTGTGACCATTTGTTTGCTGTAGCACAGACGGTCGCATGACACACATACAGAGTCAAACTTCTGAGCCTTTGCCAGCTCAAATTTTGCAATTTCTTTGCCATACTGTTTCATAATGTCACTTTCTAACACAGAAACAGATGTTTCACCAGATGTTGCTGACTAATAAATAATTTTGTCTGGTACAGAACTCACATGCTGTAGCTGTTTGAGAAATGTGATGGCACCCTGCATGTCGCCAGACTGCAATAAGTCATTTAAAAAACTGTACTGATTGACAACTTGTCGGAATTCATATACCCTGTATACAAAGTTCCACATGCCTGTTTGATACACTCCCAGCATCCGCATGTTGTGAAAGACATTTGTCACAAACACCACTAGCGAGGCATGCTAATGAGTGACCCATAAGTCCAGTATGTGGACGGATTTCACAAAGGTCAATCTTGTTGAACAGTTTATATCTTTCTTTGCAGTCTGTTGTCACAAATAGGTTGACAAACTGCTCAACTTTGTCAAATGACAATTGCCTATGGTTGCAGGTTGCATCACATGGCCATGAGAGACAGTGACGCTTACGGGACACAGTGGTTGCATCACAGTCATCATTTGCCTCCATTGCTGTATCATCATAGACACTGAGCACATTGACCAGCTTTTCAGACTCATCAATGGTGAACTTGCTCTCTTTTTTCTGTGAATAATAAGAGTCTTCCCAGAAATATGCCTCTGAGTGCTGTGTGTGCATCCAGCGACCTGTGAATACATCACAGAAATTGTGCACAGTCAAGGCAGGATAGCATTGTAGCCTTTTCTTGATGTCGTACACAACTTTTCTGAATAGTTTAAGCACATGAGAAAACTCATGCCATAAAGTTGAAGAACAAATACTGCTCTATTCACAAATGTGTGTACATTGAGATGCAATTTCATCAAAGTCAGATGACTCTTTGTCTTTTTGCACTCATGTCTCATCACAGCAGCAATAAGCCTGTCAATCTTACCTTTACTTGATAATGATCTGAAATACTTTTGCTTTCTCTGATGAAAATCACCAGCTGTGAGCTTATGATGCTGTTTAGAATGTCTGCTTATGCTTGCTGTAGCAATAGTTGTGTTTTGTCTGAGAGATCTACACAACTGTCACTCAGGTAAACATTTTTTTCCTTGCTGTTGAGCAAAGTATGTAGTTTTGTTGTGGAGTGATTTACTGTAGAGCTCACTATTCCAGTAGAAGTCTGTATTGTCTTACATCTTGAACTGACATCACTGGTCTTTTTATCGTTCTTAAGCAACAGTGAAGTACTATGATACCTGTTTCATCTTTCTATACATGCACATCTGTGTTTACTAGGCATCTTTCAATGTGTTACTTCACAGTAGCAGTCAGCAGTGTTATAGAAGTATCAGATACCTGCATAAAAGACACAGAAAAAGGAAACATTAGTATACATCTGTGTTGATCACTTCTGACATTGTATATTGACACAGATGATTTATGTATACAATGTTACAAAAAAAGGTCTCAGAAATGCTGCAATCAGATTGATTGCTCGAATTTTGACAGTTTTATTTTAATTCATGTTACACTGTCCTGTATAGCGTTATCACCATGGTACATGGATTCTTTTTCTTACTATTTCATCATCAAGCAATGCAGAATTACTGCAATTATGTATAGTGATTTTGACCCAGTATTGTTAAACTGCTGGTGAAAGAACTACTTCATTTAAAATCTTTCTCTAAATGAGGAACACATGAATAAAGTATACTTTAAAAACTTTACTTTTGAATATTAATTTTCATGATAGCAATAAGGTATTCACAGGAGTCACACTGACAGTTACTTAATGACGTGTTTGGGGCAATATGACACTTGGCTTTACCTTGTGCCACATTACACCCCTAGGGAGTGCTTAACATATTGTTAAGATAAGCTGTGTTTATGTGTTATTGGTAAAACAAATAATCACAATTATTGATTAGGAATTACTATCCAGGTCACTCGTGCAGTAACAGAAAACAACGAAATGAGAAAACGTAGCTTCAGAAATGAGATAGTTGTCAAATTGAGTTACGATTTCAGAATAAGTATGTGAAATTGTGTGAACTTATGTATTTGTACATTAGGTAAGAAGTAGGAAACTTTTTCCTTCAGTAATCATCACTTTTGGAAAAAATAATCAAATAACATTGTACATTTGAAAGTGTCACAAAAAAACAGTGTCGTTTGCATGAAAGTGTCTCAAAATATAGTGTAGTGCGTTCAAAAGCACCAAAAGTAAGTGTCCAAATAGTAGTGTCGAGCATGCAAAAGTGTCAAAAAAAGTAATGTCGAACTGTGAAAGTATCGCAAAAGTGATGTCGAGCGTGTGAAAGTATTGCAGAAATAATGTTGTGCATTCAAAAGTATCACAAAAGTAGTGTCGTGCATTTGAAAGTGTTGCAAATTTGAGCTTGGAAGTAGCAAATGTATTCATTATCAATCAAATCTTGATTGCTATTAGTGTGACAGGTACTTCTACCAATTGTGTGCTAGATTTATCAGGCCATGTAAGTCAACCAATCAGAGATGCTGAACGGTGAAGAAGAAGGACCCAGAAGCCATCTTAGATTCACCTGAGAGACAGCACTTAGCTCTGTGTAAGTACATCACATTTTATTATCAATTTCTGTACTGATAAAAAGTGTTAGATACAAGTAAATAGTATTAATCAAAATGTTTTTTACTGCTCTATCTGACTATGTTGATAAAAATTACCTATGATTTTCCGTTATTTAGTTAGAACTGTTTAAAGTCAGACTGTTAATTGGTACTTACTAGCACAGATACAGCTGCAAATGGAGAGAGAAAACAAGGTGCACGTGTAGCATAACAGAAGAGGGAACCAATCAGACATGTGTCTGCACTTGTTATTGTTTGAAACTGCCTATGAAAAGGATGAATTTTACCACCTTGAAATCTTCCTACATTTCAGCTGGAGCAGAACTGCACTAGTAGTTAGTGCACACACTGCATTGGTTAAGGAAGGCAGAGTTTTAGCCAATTATTTGTTTTATTTGTCTGTCATGGATCAGCCCACTGAAGCAGTGTAGAACTAGGGAGGAAAATTGCAGTTTTACTTTCACTGGTGCCTAGGTACTGCAGGGGAAACACTGACTTTTTTGGTAGCTCTCTGTCCACTACTAAGTTTAAACTCAGAATGGCAGAAAACAGCAAAGGACATTATGGATTGTTGGCAGCAGTATTGTAAGGTGAGCTAGAGTATGCTCATCACAGTGATTTTGGGAAAAACCTGCAGCTCCCAAATTGCTGTGTGAAGTGGCATGGCAGGGGTGGAATGAGGTGGGAGCACCTCATGCCAACCATTCACAGACTTCTGAATACTGAAGCTCACCCAGACATACTGGTGATACATCTTGGAGGCAATGATTTGGGCAAAAAACATTGGGATAATTTAGTGTCAGAAGCAAAATTGGACCTTGCTTCTATCATGAGTATGTTGCCTGCCTGTAAAATTATTTTTTCAGATATTACAGAGCATAGGGTCTGGCAAGCAGAACTCCATATGTATCTGATTGACAGAGCTCGCAGAAAGGTCAACATACAAATATCTGCATATTTGTGCATGGCTGGAATGCATACCATAAGTCACCCTGAAATAAAGTATTGTTATGATTGGCTATACCTACCAGATGGTGTGCACTTCTCACATGCTGGCAATTGTCGTTTCCTGGGAGACCTTAGAGATGCAATCCTCAAAGTCCTCTAAAAATGTCACAGTGTTAAAACTGATATCTAGGTAAGAAAAGGTTTTTTTAAGAACCAAAAACTGTTGGTCAAAAAAATAGAACAGCTGCATACATCACTCACACAGGTGTAGGTCCTTGGTTGGGAATATTCAGAATGTGCTGGCCTGGGGAAGACTCCTGGGCACAGTGCAACTGGAATACAGCAGGGTGTTTTCAGGGTGATATTTAACAGTGCTGTGCTATGGCTTAGCAGTGTTGAATATTTTAGTGGGGCACCCGCATTGTGAATGGCACAGTGGTACTGCACCAGTGGAAGTGGCCAGAGAGGAGTAGGGGGACACAGGACTGAAGTGCAGTGGTGGTAGGTGCAGCTATCATGATATTTAGTACTGTATATGCAAATGGAGCCATACTGCATGAAAGGTGTTAATGCACCTATTTGGATATCATTATGACCTCATTTGCATGCAGGTGTGCCAATCATCAGTAACTTGTCCCTGGTACTCTGTGAGGCAGTATCTGTCCACTACCGATGCTCCCCCCCCGGGTGCTTCATGGTAATGCATCCCAACACTTGATCTTGGCTTTTCTATAAAAAAAATACTACTGGTAGTCCAGTGGACCCTACCCCTTCACCTTATCATGGGTTAACTGTATAAAATGTATCCCTCTTGGCCCTGTTCTGTCTACTTCCTTGACTGATTGGGCTGGGGTGGCAGCTGCACTACAGCACAAGGGTTATTTTTATACAGAAAGACCACAATTGGGTGAGCGGGTGGGGTGCACAGAACCACCATGGGTATATTTTTTATAGCAAAATCACAGTTGGTGAGGGAGGGCTGATGCCAAAACATGGTGGCCCTGGAGATTGGGTGGCCACCCACAGCTGGTGGCTTCCATGTTGTACTGTGCAATACTGCAGCTCCACTGTGGTTGTCAGTTATTTGTTGTTTTTTTTTGGGCCTCAACAGTGTGCAGTGCAAGTACGGGTTGTGGTTGCAGATGTTCATGATATCATGGGCTCAATATCAGGATGTGTCAAGCATGCATAGGACTGTTACTGTACCACAATACAACCCCTGGGAAAAATAATTGCTGAAATGTTACATGGTACAACAGTAGTTACTGTTTGTTGGATATGTTATATAATGGGAGTATTTCTGTACATGCATCTTAATATTTGTAATAATAACTACAGAATTAATAAGATACAGCTGTTTGCATTTTTTCTGTGAAACTTAACAGAACAGAAAGTCAGTCATGTTACAGAACATGGCAGTAATGCACTATTTTTGTGTACTTTTGCAGGAAGATGAGAATCTGAGCCATTTAGAGGTACGGTTGCTCGAGGCAGTTCAGGGAGCGGGGAGTGCCTGTATTAATGTATACAAACCAGAAGTTGGACAGTATGCGGAGGTGCATAAATTCATACTTGCACCTGATATTAAAAGTCAAAAATAAAACTCCACTTCAATGCAAGCGGAAGTGGAAGCTGTTGCAGCAGCATTTCTATCAGCTTAAACAGAGGGAGGAGATACCTGAAAATGATACGTGCTGGTACTACCTCGGCTATAAGCTCTGGGAGGCAGCCGGAAAGCCAACTGCTGGAGAGCGTCTCACACACTGTAAGTAAAGCAACAATATTTTCCTAATAATACAAGTTTGATATTCAGTACTGTGTAAGCAAATGGAGACATCATGCATGCATGGTACAAATGGGTGATTACCATACCTTTATGGCACCATTTGAGTTTTGTTGTGACAATTCCCAGTGAGCTGCAGCTGGTGGTCTGTCACGCTGTGCATGTTAGACATTCACGGCCACTGTTCTTTGGTAGCAGGGTGCCTGGACATCACATTGCGCACAGTCTAAAATAGAATGTTGTCATGGTGCACTATTTGATGTCTCCCCCACTGCTGTCCAATGGCAGGTTAGTTGAATGCTATGAACCTTGTGCAGTGAGTCATAGCCTGCAGACTGATTGGGGTTTTTAGGGTATATCCATATCTGGTGGTGCAGTGTAGTGTGTCTCCCAGTCCAATAATGGCTCAGGCACAGCTGCATGACTTGCAGGTGGTGAGCTCACCGCGGTGCTGAGTGAAGTTAGTAGTTCTGGTAGCAATCAGTGTGTGTGTAAACAGTGGTGGAATGGTACACTACCAGGGTACAATATTTTGACATTGGGCATGATCGTTGCATGGAGGTGCTCAACTACCAGGGATAATGCTATGTTTACACTGCATGTGGCAGGGTTATAGGATGCTACAGTGTACCAGCAGATATGAATGTACAATTACAAATAGGAGAATTGGCTAGGCTTAAAGTCCATTGTGGTATCAGGCATGGGGTGGCAGTTAGGGGAGTGGCCATGACTGCAGGCTGCATGGCATATTCAAATGTATAGTGCCGCAGTAAAGAGATTAGCATGATCTGTGCTGCGGTGCTAACTACCACCAACAAAAAACTGACAGTAATGTAGCAGTGTACCCTTCCCAGCATGATCCTGGACCTCCAGTAACCCAATTAGCACTGTCATCCCTGGTATGGTACTGGTCCCCCCCATGCCAGCATGATCCCTGACCTCCATAGCCACGTTACTTTAATAATGTTCCTGGTGTTCTAGTGTTTCCACCACCCCCCCCAAGCACAATCCCCAACCCTCATACCTCCATTAATGACAGCATATCCCTGGTGTTCTACAGGTCTACCCACCTCCCAAGCATGATCCATGACTGCCGTAGCTATGTTAATGTTATAATTTCACTTTTCTAGTAGTACTTCCCCATCCCCATGCATGGTCCCCAACTGCTGTAGCCATGTTAATGACAGCATGTTCTAGCTGTTCTAGTGGTCTCCACACCCCCAAGCATGATTCCCAAACCCTGTACCCATGTTAATTGAATTACTTGCGGGGTGTTGTAGTGGTCCCCCCCACCCCCAAGCATGATCCCCAGCCCATATAGTTGTGTTAATGAGAGCATGTCTCTAGTGTTATAGGAGTTCCCCACCCACCAGTGCACAAGCACTGTAGCTACTTACTTAAATTATTTTCTTGGTGTTTAGTGGTTCGTACACCCCCAAGCATGATCCCAAACTCTCAGTAATGCACACGACAGAATAGCCTAGTGTTGTATTGGTGCCCCTGTCCAGAACTGCGCTGCCTATCTTTCCTGCACACAGACCAGGGTACATCACCAGCACAGCTCAGTTTCTTCTCACCACTCACAGCTGGCTGATGACTGTGGTAAGCATGAGTGCTACCACAGTCACCTGCCAGCCATGTTGGTGAGAGGAGGGCTGACCTGCTCGATGGCTCCATACCTACTCTGTGTATTGGAGGACAGAAAGCGCACTTCTAGGTGGGGGGGAACCAGTACAACACCAGGTATTGCTGTCATTTTGGGGCTACTGTGAGTCATGGATTGTGCTTGGGGGCTGGGGGGAGTTCTACAACACCAGGGAAATTATTTAATTTCCATGGCTATGGGGTCAGAATCACACTTGGGGGGTGGGGGTACCACTAGAACACCAGGGATATTCTGACATTAACGTGGCAATGAAGGTTGAGGATCATGCTTGGGGGTTGGCGGGACCAGTACAACAACAGGGATATTCGGTCATTAATGTGGCTATGTACATTGGGGATCATGATTTGTGGGGGTGGGTGACCACTACAAGACTGAGAAATTATTACAGTAATGGGGTATGAGGATCAGGGATTGCGCTTGGGGTGGGGGAGTGGGGGCACTACACTACCAGGGGAAAAAGAATGTTATATGGTAGAACGGGGTCATGAGTCATGCTTCAGAGTGGCGGTACACTACACTACCAGGGTGACTTGTGTATCAAGCACACATATGGGTGGGTGGTGGTTGTATGCAGTCATACCTCCTGACTGTCACTACTATTCAGGGTGGTCCCTGATTTAGCCTCCAAATGTTTCTGTGTCCAATGCAGAATATATGTTACAGTGACAGAACAGTGGGGATTAATCTCAGACATTCATCTCATAATTGACTGTTACAGGCTGCTGCTGTTCTTGAAAGTGTTTCTTAACACAAATCTCCTTATTGTATCAGCATTCTGAGTGCATAATTCTTAAACTGTGTCTGTGATTATGGCTCTTTGCCCTGATCCTTTGAAGACTTGTCCCTTCTGTTGTTGTTCAAATAACATTCCAGTTCTCTCAGTTTACTGTTACTGAGTCTAGCAATCTCTATATCTGATAGAGATTTCAACTCTGGTGCTATTTCGGCCCACTGTCATTCAGTCTGTGTATCCTAATAAATAGTTTTCCTACACAATCATGTGGCTGTAGTGCAGATTCATTAATAAGGTAAGGTTAAATTACTTGTGTTGCAGGGGGGAAGGTAACTTCTCATGTCAAGTCCCATACACTATAAATGACACTGACTTATGTACAGGTGATAACCATGGTGTAATCATCTCTCGCGGTTGCTAGGGTAACTGTAAACCTCTTGAGCTGTGCTGTTGAGGTTTACTGATGCCCTAACAACCACTCGAGGTGATTATACCATGGTTATCACCTGTACATCAGGCATAATCCTATATATCTTCAACTGTTGTCATATGCAAGTGTGTACTGGGTATACAGTGGCTATTCAATTCAAGAACAATGGCTATCATATAAGTAGCACTGTTGAAGTGATAACAATTTAAATAATATTAATTACTTGTTTAGTTGTAATATTCATAATAATACATTTGGCACTTAATATGGCTGCACCATAACTGCACAATACTCGATCAAGGAACGTGTTAGGTTACAGATATATGTCAATAATTTATACAAAGTGGTCCTAAATAACTGACCATTCAAATGACAGTTACTAAATCTCCTTTTTATGTTAATTTCACAGATCATCAGGGGTGGTCCCCACCAGCTGCTGAGGTAGTCCCAGCACAGACAGAAGTTGTGAAGGCTGTGGACTCTGACTCAGATAGTGTCATCTTTGCGGAGTCAGACTGTAAGAATATACTTGTATTGATTATGTTGACTGCCTGCTATCAGTACTTGTTGTGTATGACATTAGTAAACCTCTTTTTTTATCATAGAAGATTTTATTAAGATTTTCCAGCATTATCTTACACTTCCATGTTCATTCCTCTTCTCATACATGTTACAAGCTCTACAAGGTCCATATTTATACAGTTTACACTACATAACCATTGGCTAAGCCTTTATATTTACTTCACATACATTCGCATAAATACATCCTATCCTCCTTAAACATAGCTACTCATTCATGTTAGACATCTGGAACATCTAATACAACACACCTGGTGACTGACCGGAGAAGAGTTCCTCAGTGGAGGGGGGGTTCTGCAAAATGGCGAGTTAAAATAAGAGTCCCACTTCTTATGGAAGTGAACCAGCTGACCTCGATGGGCATAGGTCAGCCTTTTGAACAGTGCCAGTCTCACTATAGCAGCATGCCATTGACTTATACATGGATTATTGACTTGCCTCCATTTCATTAGTAGAAGCCACTTAGCCTCCAATAGAACTACCATGACCCAGTCTCTTAAGGCCTTTGGGAGTGTAAATAGACAAGACGTGTCCCCCAACAACAGTTTGGGATCAAACTGGAGGTCCCTTATACCTAAAACTAAGCAACAATCCTGCCTCACTGCCCCCCAAAAGTTAAAAAGTTGTGGACATTCCCACATTATGTGAAAGATATTGGCTCCCGCTTGCTGGCATCTCCAACAGTCAGAGTGTGGCAGTAATCTTGCTGCACACAAGATGGCTGAGGTTCTATACCATCCCAACAAGATTTTTAATTAAATTAATTGACTCTTAGCATCCTTATACAATCTATGTGCATTTTGGAGACACCCAGCCCATGTGTAACTCGGCATTGCTACCCCCAATTCTAGCTCCCATCGAGTTCTACAATGTTTGGTAGCATCCGTGGGGAGTTCCCAGCTATAGCATAAAATTTATCGGCGCGCCTCGAGTGACGCCCCCTTATGCAGGGTGGAAAGCCACTTCCACTTGCTATCAGTTCATATCTGGGAGGAAAGGGCATATATGAGGCTGCATATTTGGAGATACCACCAAAAGTCAATGTTTGGAAGGCCAAATTTCTTCTTCAACTGGTCAAAGAATAATAATGTATTCGAACCAGGTATCATTAGATCCCTCACATAGGATATTCCCTTTGCTTCCCAGGTAGACCAATTCAGGTGTTGTCCCTCTAATGTTATAAAGGTGTTAGGCCATAATTCTGCATAGGCCAGGGGAAAGCCCAAGCATCCTTGGGGGTATTTGACAGAGTCATAATGCAATGCCAGGCATATCAAGAATGGCATATAATTGGGGAGAGGCCCATTCCTGCAAATCCACTAAAGCTCAACAGAGACCTAAGCGACACAGGAGCAACCAGGTCTCGTTCAAGGCCGACCCATACTGGCCAAGAAGTATTAGGAGGTACAAACCATTTTTTTATCTGTGCCGCAGTGCATGACAGATGGTAGTTCAGAAACTAAGGGGCCCCCAGGCCTCCCCTAGTCCAGTGCACCCTAAGTTTATTCTTCCCCCACCTATGTGCCTTTTTCTTCCACACTAGAGAGGAAACCATTCTTTCAAGAGTATCAAAGAGTTTGGGGGACAGCCGCATTGGAAGATTGTTAAATAGATACAGCACCCTTGGGAGTAGTAACATATGTACTGAAGCTACTCTACCCATCAGAGACAAATGTAATTTCTTCCATCTCTCCACTTCTAGACTTAACTGTTTTAACAAGGGGGAAAAATTAGCAGACTCGAAATTTGCCCAATTAGAGGGTATGTAAACTCCCAAATACGAAAACCCTTGTGGGGCCCATTTTAATTCTGTGCCATGAAGGCATTCCAGTAAGCAGAAAGGATTCAACGGAGCAAGTACTGTCTTCCATTGATTCACCTGTAGCCCTGATAGCTCCGCAAAATTTGTAAGAACTGAGAGGGCTATTGGTAGTGACTCTTGTGGATGAGACAGGGTGAGTAATAAGTCATCCACATAGGCAGCCACAGTATACGCCCTACCCTGTAACCAATATGCCTGTTAGCCCCTTCTTATTGTCAATCGCACGAATTAGGGGATCCAGAGCTATTAGGGAAGAGTGTGGATGGGGGCAACCTTATGTGTACCCCATGCAGTGCAAAGGAAGGAGAAATAGAAGAATTGTAAGGATCATTGCTTTGGGGAGTTACAAGAGTCAAAGCCTACGAGCAAAATTGGGACCAAATCCATATACGAAGAACCTCATGGAGGTAATTCCATTCTACTGAATCAAAAGCCTTAGCAAAATTCTACGCCAAGGCAGCCATGGGGATTTTGCTCTGCTTGCCACCCACTTCAAGTTCAGCAACAATCTAGTGTTGTCAGAGCCTACCTTTCCAAGCATAAAGCCGACCTGAGATGGGTGAATAATTGAGTCGAGAACATTTTGCAATCTAGTAGCCAATATTTTAGCCAAAATCTTCGTATCCACTGGCAATAATGATATGGGGCAAAAGTTAGCACAGTTCAGGGGGTCATCAGATTTTTTTGGTATGACTGTAATTAAAGCCTCGTTCATTGTGGCAGAAAGGGAGCCTGTAGAATGATCACATTGCAGAGAAAGCAACAGGGGGTTCACAATTTCTTGGTCTAAAGCTTGATATAATTTGACGGTCATTCCATCCGGTCCAGGGGCTTTCCCTTTGACCATGTGGGATAGCGCATGTTGCACTTCTGTCTCCACTATAGGCCAGTCTAGGAGGTCAATTTGATCTTGGGTTAGTGAGGGCAATGTGAGTCCCTGACAAAACTGATGCAGTTTATGTGCAAGCTGTTCCCTCGTATATATGGATCTGGATTGATATAGCGCCTGATTGTAATTTTTCATGGTCTCATTAACCCCCTTCAAGTCACTAATCACTGAGCCCATAGGAGTGCATAAAGCATGAATCTTTGCAGATGCTTGCTGTTTTCTTAACTGGTAAGCAAGGAGCCTCCCTCCTTTGTCCCCCCCTTCCCAGTACCGACGTTTTGCCCTGAGCCAGGTCCATTCAGCTTTATTCTGCAATAGTGAATTTATTCGATATTTAAGTCCCACTACATGCCTTATCAAAGAGGGGTCCCCAGATGTCACAGTAGTGGTCTGGGAGGCCCTAAAGTGGTCCTCTAAGTCCGCAAGCTCTGCTTGTAACAGCTCCATTTCTTTTTTCCGGGTTTTGTTCTTCTTTGCAACAAAGGCAATGATATGCCCCCTCAGTGTGGCTTTAAAAGCCTCCTGAATCATACTCACCAAGACTTCCCCTGCCTTGTTAAAAGTAAAATACTCCCGAGCTACTTCCCGTATGCTTTTCTGGAATTCAGGGTCACAAACTAACAAGGGGTTGCATTTCCATCTTGTCCCCCTACTACTACTCCCAGGAGCCGTGTAGGTACACGAGACTGGCATATGGTCTGAAATGATTATACTGCCTATGTCAGTATTTGTGATGGCACTCGAAGCTAGCTGGTTAGCTAACCAATAGTCTCTCCAACTATGGGTGTCATGTGGGGAGGAGTAGTATGTGTAATCACGGCCAGAGGGGTAGTCACACCTCCAAACAGCCACTAAACCCCATTCTGCTATCATCTCTTGGAGTGCAGCGTGGGCCTTCATGTGTGTCTGGGGGGTGGGTCAGAATTTGTCCAAAAATATATCCAGTACTACTTTAAAATCCCCTGCAACTATCAACGGAGTTGTGGAGTCCGACTGTGTTAATCCAGCAATAGCCTGACTTAGATTTGGAAAAAACTCCACCTGATCTATATTTGGAGCATACAAGCTGGACACTATCAGGCTATCCAAGCCAGATCCTAGTTTAACTATTGCCCACCTCACTTGTTTATTTGCTCGGGGAGTCTTCCATTACCCAATTGCTCGCCTTCCGTATTAAGATAGCAACCCCCTTGTTTTAGTAGATGCAGAGCTGGCAAACACAGTACTGACCCATGACTTCTTGAGCCAAGGAGTGGCTTTGTCAAGGAGACGGGTCTCCTGCAAGACAGCTATGTCCGTGTGCAAGGAACGCAAATATTGTAACACTTTGGTTCTTTTAATAGGGTGATTTAAACCCTTTACATTCCATGACATGAGACGCAGACCCCCTTATAGGAGCTGGAGGCATTTTGGCAATATATCAAACTCTACTGGGCTTGCACGGAGGTATTCTACCAAAGTGGACCTTGGTGCCCTACTAAGGACTACCACTTGAAGAATCTGCTATACCTTATGATCCAAGAGCTAGCAATTGCTATATCACCAAACACGAGAGAGGTTTTGGCTTAGCAACAATAACCACAGGAAGTGTGTATGTAAGTAATAATAACTACTATGACTAACACTAAATGCTGCACTAATAAGAGCAGAACACCAAATTAAAACTAGTTAAGCTACTCTATGTAACAATCAACCAGCAGTTCACTGCTAGCTGCCACAGACATTTCCAGGGAGAGGATGGACAAAATCAGTATCCTCTGCCCCACCTACTTCTGTGCCTGGGGGGTTATCAATATGAGTCACGGCTCCTCCAGTTGTCAGTGTGAGTCACAACACCTCTGGGCTGTAGCCCTCCTCATCTGAGGAACAATCCTCAGAGAAAGTGTAATCCTGGGGGGGAGGGGAAGAAATCTCGTCCACATACAAAGAGGGAGGAGGAGGAGGGGAAATTTACAACTCAATAGAGAAAAGAAAGGGGGGGAGAGATAGGGAAGGGGAGTGATAGGGAGTTTCCCCAATCATAACACACTGGCCGGGCCCCCGTAACCCTTGCCCATAAAGTGCTATGTACCCTAAGACAACAAAAACACAGAAGTTTCAGCCACTTCACCCTTATTTGTATTTCCCAGCTATCCAAGTTAGAAGGTGGTGATGGGGAGGGGGTGGAAGGGGAATAAGGGGGGAGGGGAGGGACCTGGGAAGAAAAAAAAAAGGGTGGGTTTCACCACCAGAATTCTCTATTTCAAAGCATTTCAACCATTATAAGCAGGGGAGAATGTGTTAACCTCCCATGCTACTATTAAAACCAACTACACCATGCAGGAAAATATTATAACTGTAGTCCATGCAGACAAGAGCAGTCCAAGAACCATGCTTCTTCCCAAGCCACTGGTCATCTGGAATCAATCTCCAGCTGTTGGGATCTCTTCAGATGTTACCGCTGCTGCATACAATTTTATCCCTGGTTTGAGCTGATTAAAAATATCCACTGCCTCCAGCAAGGTAGATTCTGGAATATCAGCCCAGTACATACAGTTCCCATGTTCTGAGATCAGGGATTCAGATTCATCCATAAGCTGATCTGGGCCAGATCCCAAAGGTTCATCCCTGGACATTTTCACTGGTGGGGCTGTTCTCTGCAGATCAGGGGGAAGCTGCTGTCCGCTCCTGGAGTGCTGACGTTGTCTTGAGGCCAGGCCGTTATTTCTGGGAGGAAGAGACGGCATGTTTGAGTCAGCAGACTGTGTAGGTACAGGCCTAACATTCGTGTGGGCAGATTTCTCTCTGGGGGGCTGATCAGTCCAGGGACCTGGTCCTTTCTCAGTCCTGTCCTCTGGGTTCCGTAGCTGATGATTTTGGTTCCTAGTTCTGTTATCCAAGGGTTCCAAAGCTTTCTGGGGGATGTAGTTTGTAGGGGGAGATTGGGCCAGTATTTAGAGGCCCATCTTTCAATCTCTTTAGGCATCTCTGCCAGCATTTCCCTCCCTTCTTTAGACACTAGCCATCTGGTAAGGCCTTTAAATCTGTATTGAAAATTGTGAGCTGCCAACATGTTCTTGATCAGGCCAAAAGCTCTGCACTTATTTGCTGTTTCATGCACAAAATTTCTATAAATCGAAATCACCACCCCCTTGCCATCTAATTTCACCCAGATCTCGGGCTGCACTCAGGATGCATTCTTTCATAGAATATCTCAAAAGGTAAGCCACGATAGGCCGAGGGGCCAGCTGCTGCTTCTCTTTTCTCCCCACAATCCGATGGGCCCCTCTCAATTTCAACTGGGCCTCTCCAGCATTCCCCCAGTATTTTAGGAAGAGACTCATTGAGAAACCTTTCCATGGAGGTACCCTCAGCCCCCTCAGGGACTCTGATAATGCAGAGATTATTTTGCCTCCCCCTATTTTCTTGGCCCTCCACTCTAGCAAGCAACATTTCTAATTGTAGGCATTGCATTTTTATTTTCTGTGTAAATTTTGCCTTTTGTAGCTCCAGGGCTTCCACTTTTTGCTCTGCCACATTTAGCCGATCCTGCATCACCTGCACCTCTGCCGTGGTGTTTGTAAGTGTGGTGTTAATAGTATCAACTCTCAACAAGATCGCTTCTAGCATTCAGGTGATATATGTTAATGATTCGGTCACAGAAGGCGTTTGCATGGTAGCAGCTGGTATCAGGGAAAGTATGAGTGAAATAGTCTCAGTTGCCACTTTCTTCGGGGTTGAGTGAACTGGCGCGGGTGCTGATAGAGCCTCCATCTGCATGTTACTTGGGGCAGATACACCTCAAATCCCAAAACTTGGGCCTACTGCTTCTCTGGCCTATTAGAGCTGCGTCACTCTCAATTCGCTGGTGATTGAAGTAGATTAATGATACCGCTCACTTCCAAGACTCTCACCGACCAATTTAGGGAAGTTCCCCCGACACTTATCATTCAGCAAAAAAACGATTACCACCTGGGATTAGACCAACTAGTCACTGTTCTTTCCCAGCGAAGAGGAGTTCAAGAATTATGCTGCCATTCCTATAGCGGTCAGGCCATGCCCCCAGTAAACCTCTTTAAACAGTGAGGAACAGAGAGTGAAAAGTTTTCCCTTTGGCTATAATGAGCACTGCCCAACCGATAAAGTTAGGCAGCAGCACAAACCATGGTATATTGAAAAGGAATAGGTCAGGGGAAACAGCTTCTCAATATAGCATGGGAATGAGACGGCATTATCTGCACTTGGAGTGTAGGAGAAACTTAGACCTGGAATAAGACAGCTCTGAATATGGCAACGAGGAAGTTCAACCCACTACATGTAAAACACTGCATAGAAATGACAAGCTAGGCACAGGCTAACTATGTGAACAATGTGTTTGCCAGGAAATGTGTAGACCTAGTACTGGTGCAGGCAGCAGTCTATGTGAAACTACATTATTTAATACTCTTACATGTTTCCCAAACTGTTTGCGTAGCACTAACATGTTGGTGTGGGTTTACTGTGGAGGTAAACCATTAACCAGTATGAACACGTTTCCTTAACACTAAAGTTTGTCATATTCAAAAGTAACATGGAAATGAGCTTACTTAGGTAGTATTTGTGCAAATGTTGAAATTAGCATCTCATTGTGCCTTCGCTATCATGCTGTTTGCACTGGAATAATGGTGTAGCACTGCACTAAACGTGCAGAAACATCTTGATGCTGCACAAACAGTTAGGGGTTATATTATACAGTTTTGAACACTGTAGTTTCACATGTGTTGCTGCCTGCTGCTGTACTGTTACAACATAGCATACACACAGATAAATAATAATAATAATAACTTTATTTTTAAAGCGTCTTTCAAAAATGTCAAGGCGCTTTACATCAAAACACAATATACAATATCAAATTTAAACATATAAAATAAATACATTAAAACATCACTCAGTTAAAAACAAACCATACGGTCATCCATATTATCAACAAATATTTACAGATAATTACTATTAATCATCCAGATAGGCCAGATCCCATAAATAGGTTTTCAAATCTTTCTTAAATACCTCCACGGAGGTGCACTCCCTTAACCGGCATGGTAGGGAATTCCAAAGAGTGGGTGTGGCATATGAAAATGCTCTACTACCAGAAGATTTTAAATTCACTCTTGGAATCTCTAACAACCCCTCATTGGCCGAGTGGAGCGATCGGCCGGGGCAGTAAGGCACCAGAAGTTCTTTCAGATAGGTCGGATCCTGATCATGAAGGGCTTTAAAAGTCAATAAAATGACTTTAAAGGTGATCCACCACCATATAGGCAGCCAGTGCAGTTCGCTCAGCACCGGGGTAATGTGACTGGATCACCTTGTCCCAGTCAAAACCCAGGCTGCAGCATTCTGTACCAGCTGAAGGCGATGGATTTCAACCCCAGAGAGCCCAAAGTAAAAGGCATTGCAGTAGTCTAAGCGCTAGGACACAAAAGCGTGGACCAATGTTGGTAGGGAGTCAGACGGAACAAGGTGAGGCACCCTGGCAATATTTCTAAGATGGTAAAAGGAAGTCCTGACAATGGCCAACACTTGAGATTTAAGGGTCAGCCTATTGTCTAGGACAATCCCAAGGTTGCGCACCTGTTCAGAGGTTGAAAGTGACACACCCCCAAGAAAAATTCCAGAGGGCGTGCCATTATGTGACCTTATTATCTGACCACCCAGGTCCACTACTAACACCTCTGTCTTCTCTGAGTTCAACTTTAACCAACTAGAATTCATCCACCCTTGGATTTCCTCCAGACAGTTATTAAACACTGAGAGTGCTCCATCCTGGTTGGGTGCAAAAGACAGGTATAGCTGGGTATCATCTGCGTAGCGGTGAAACCTTAGCCCATACCATCTTATAATGTCTCTGAGGGGCAGCATGTACACTGCGAATAACATGGGTGGCAGCACTGAACTCTGAGGTACCCCACTCGACAAAAGAGTTGAGCCCGAGAAATAAACCCCCGACACAACTCTTTGTGATCTCCCAGTGAAAAATGAAGTGAAACATTTTAAAACAGTTCCTGACATTCCACAAATTGACCTCAGGCGTGCTAACAGCACCAAGTGATCCACAGTGTCAAAAGCTGACGACAGATCAAGAAGAACTAGAATGGAACGTCTCTTCTGATCTCTTACCCTCAGAAGATCATTAAGCACCTGAACCAGTGCAGTCTTGGTGCTATGTCTTTTCCAAAAAACAGATTGACAGGATTCGTAGACATTATGGGTGGTTAAATGGTCCTCCAATTGGGCTGCCACTACCTTCTCAATAGCCTTCCCAATAAAGGAAAGGTTAGAGATAGGTCTGTAGTTTGAAAAACAGTCTGGGTCCAGAGTAGCTTTCTTCAAGAGGGGTGTCACCACCACCTCTTTCAGGGAGTTAGAAAACTCACCAGACTCTAAGGAGCACCAGACTATTTGCACCATAACTGGACCAATGGTCTCAAGACAACCCAAAATTAGGGGAGTTGGTCCAGGGTCCAAACTACAGCTCGTAGGCCGCACGTTAAGGATGATCCTCATAATATCCATGACTTCCTGTCAGCAAAAGGAACTCCAAGAGAAATGAGGTATTGTGAACTCGCACTGTTCCACAACATCACCCTTAGAGATTGCCGGATACAAGCCCACCCTGATGTCAGCCACCTTAGTTGCAAAGAACCAAGTGAGCTCCTCGCACTCTACTTGCGAAAAGGCTTTTTGGACTTGCAGACAGGCTGGGTTGCACAGTCTATCTACAGTCCGAAACAGCTGAGCCGGTCAGTTCTGTGCAACTGCAATCTCCCTGGACAGGAATTCTGCCTTCTTATGGGTGATTGCAGATTGGTAGATAAAATAATGTTCCATCAATCTAAGGTGGTCGACGTCAAGGGTGGATTTGCACCAACAACGCTTCTAACCTTTGCCACTGTCTCCGCAACTCCCTCAGTGTCCCATCAAACCAAGTGGACCTGGAGTGAAGGGATAGGGGGCTCTCACGAACAGGAGCAATAAAATCCAGGGCCCCCGTAATGGCCATATTATAGACTGCCACCAGTGCCTCTGGATTATTGCTAGTCAACACAGGGGATGAGAGGTCAAGGACCGCCACAAGGCCCTGGGAAGTAATATTCTGTAATGGGCGGTACCTGACCATCTCCACAGGGGAATGCCTTCTCAGGGGGGTATAAAAAATTGAACCTCACTGTGTGGTGGTCAGACCAGGTGACTGGTTCCACCCCCACGTCGGATGAATCGATCCCTAAGAGGAAGACTAAATCCAAAGAGTGCCCAGATTTATGTGTAGCAGTGGAAACTACCTATGTAAGGCCCAAAGAAAACATAAGTTGGAGGAAGTAATTACCAAATTGTGAGAGTTCATCGTCGACCCAGGCATTAAAGTCACCCAGAACCATCAATCTGGGTGACTCAAGCGACGTATCGACGAGGAAGTCTGCTACTTCCTGTAAGAAGCGTTTCCCATCTCTGGGTGGAAGGTAGATGAGAACGATTCAAACGCCTACACCTGCTACAACTGTACACTCAAAGGATTCAGTCTCACCTACTGCCACCTTCATGAGGCCCAATTTAGTCTTAAAACAGACTGCA
The DNA here is from genome assembly GCA_016271365.2 of Neoceratodus forsteri. Taxonomy (NCBI): domain Eukaryota; kingdom Metazoa; phylum Chordata; order Ceratodontiformes; family Ceratodontidae; genus Neoceratodus; species Neoceratodus forsteri. The sequence continues at coordinate 195,277,105 of JADMNL010000022.1, read as the reverse complement.
ACACCCCCACCCCTGCATTCCAATCTCGGGCGGTGTATCACTGAGTACCCGGCCGGAATCATGTCCTCCAAAATAGGGCCAGAATTTTCATCAAGCGAGGTCTCAGTGATGCAAGCCAGGTCAGTTGAACTAATAAGATCGGCTAAATCAGCAGTCTTATTCTTAACAGACCTGGCATTGCATAACACCACCCGAGTCAGATAAACCTCGGAAGCTGTCCAGCCTATCTGCCACCAAATTCAGTAGTGCCCTTGAGTATGGGCACCAGACACAGGAAACCCCGCTCTGGATTCCATTTTGCCCCAGGGCACATTCTGGACTTAATAACCCTGATACGGTGGCCCCGCTCTTTCATCCTCTCTTGTTCGCCCACCCCCACCCTCCTCGCTCTCCATGAACAATCCCCAGTGCTCTACAGTGCTGGTACATCTTGAACTGTAGGGGAGGAGTAAAAAAAGGGCAGAGGGCTTGAAGAGAGGAGGATGAATAGCAAACCGCCGTGGAGCCTGCCAGCCAGCACATGATTTAGCTCAAACTAAACAATATACAACAAATATCTAACTAAACTAATCCAAAAACTCTAAATGCCTATAACAGAATTTCTAACAATTAAAATCCTAAAAATCCTCCAAAACAATAATAACTTAAACAATAAACCCAACACAACAAAGTCTACAAAACCACCTTCCTCCCCAACTAGAAAGAATTCAAACCAGGAAAACAAAATATAATAAAATAAATAAAAAATAAAAATCCTCTCTCACAGGATAAAATACATATACAAATATAACCCCCCACCCCCACCCTCTCACAGCCGAGGGAAAGGGAGAATTTTGGGCACTCCCACTACCCAAAATACACACAATAAACAAAAATATAAAAATAAACAGAAACAACACAATAAAACAAAACAAAAAAATAAATGTAGGTGTCCTGGTCCTCTCACCAACCAGGAGACCAAAACATAAAAAGTCTGGGGAAGAAGTCAATCAGTGGTAGGAGAAGTCCTGATGAGTCCAACAACAGCTTCAAAAACCAGTTAAATCCAAGAATCATAAAGAATCGGGAACCAGCAGGCTATCAAACAATAGCACAGTTCTGTTCACAATAAAAATTCCTGGAATAATAGTTAGTTTACAAGTGGAGATAAAGTTCCCTCAATTCAAGTATAGCCAGCACCAAAAACAGCCCAGAGCAGGTCGCAGTATATACAACCGCTCGTCCCCACTTGGAATGCAGGGAAAAGCCCAACCTCTGCCAGGCAGTTCCAGCAACTCCTGGAGGCCCCGAGGACACCAACCCTCCAGTAGGCTCACCCGACCCTCCCAGGGACAAATGGCCATACCCCACAACCCACCTTAGGCCAGCTGGACTGGCTAAATCTCTTTTCCTTCTCCAAAGCAGGGCTCAAGCAGAAACCAAGTCCAAGCAGGTGGTCTCTCAAATATCCGAAAGTTCGCTATTTAGGACCAAACTCCCATATATGTACAGGAGTCTTCCATACATCAGCAGCCAGATCAATAAATCTGCTGTCGGCACCCACAAAAGCCCTGAAAAATGTACCTTGGTGACTCAGACAAATCCAACGGGCAGAAAACAGGAGGCAGGAAGCAACTGTCACTCCAAACTACCCCCTGATTGTTGTCCCCAAAAAGCTGAAGCAGGTAGCTTCCAGTTCCAGGTACTCACAATGTTCCCCAACACCGGCAAATTTCAAAGCTTCCAGGGGATCTTGCAAAATCATGCCGCGTCCTCCAAATCACCAGATTCAGGACCATAGATCATGATCTCCCAAACAAAATGGCGGCAAGCTTCAAAATCCTCCAAACCACCGAAATCCATAAGCCGCCGTCTCCCGGCTCCCAACTCCCAACTCCAGGAAGGACTCCAAATGTAGATAAAAATAAAATGAAAAACAAACGAACAGAGCAAACGAACAAAAACCGAAGCAAAAACAAATAAACACTAAAAAGCACAAAGCACTATAGAGCTATACAGAGCTATACACATGGCTAGTCCAGCATGGCTGCCATCTTAGTCTTTGGTAACTGGTTGGTGGTGGTGGTGCTGCTGTGTGCAACTGTTATACTGTTGCATATGGCACACTACGCAACAGGCAGTACAGTACTAAGGTGGTAGTGGTGTGTCGGAACAACACTGAGAATGGTGAGTAGGACACTTGTGATGACTGCAGTATACACAGTGACAGGTTTATCATGCAGGTGTTTACTGACAGTGCACATTACTGTTATGTTGTTGTGTGACCCTCATCTGGTGCACCTCTGGAATGGCATGGTCACAGTCACATATACATGTATGACTTTGTGTGCTGTGACACTTGTACAGCTGTGGCAAGAGAGTATGTAATATCAGAAAGGTGCAGTGCTGTTACGGTATAAGAAATAGTAAGCCATATGAACAGTGTGATGTGTAGTAGGTTTGTGGCCAAACCTGTTTTCTGCAGAATATGGCAAGCCATACTGTCTACTCACAATATCCTCTATGACCCCAGAGTGGTGCATGTGTATGCTAGCAGGTGTTGATGTGCACAGAATAGTGGTCTGCAGGTAACAGTATGGCCTGCTTTTTAGTAACATTGACTACCTTATGAAGTACAAATGGTAAGTATCAATAGTAAAGAGTATTTGTTTATTATAGAGTGGGGTATGAAAAGTTTGTTACCAGGCTGATTACAAGACATCACATGACTGTGATAAATACTCCAGTATACTGACTGTTACAGTGTAATTTCAGAATAAAAAGAGAAAAACAAGTTGCAGATTTAACTTGGGATGGGATATTCAAAAGGGTTGCGTATGGTGCAATACAGTTGCAACATGTGCAACCCACTGATGCATTCCAGTGCAATATTTAAAAAGGGATTATGCGCTCCACAAATTCTGATGCGCCGTGGCACTTCATTAATGTATGTGATGGAAGTGAAGGTGATTGTGCCCATACATACTCTGCACATCTCGATATTCAGACTGGCATGTGGTAAGCATATTCAGGTGCAACCCCTACTTGCATCTCACACACTAGAGTGAAACAAAAAAAGGAACAACGGCTGCCCAAACACAGGTGAGGTGCTGTATTGCACGGTGCAAGACAGGAGCTGCTAGCTGTGGATGCAATCTGAACTCTGGTGCTATTGTGTGTCACCGTCATACCCTCCCCCCCACATGCTGAATGCCAGGCTATGCATTGGTTTACAATCCCTGGTGGCCCAATCAACCTTCCTCAAGCCAATTTTGGCTCTACTGATCTAAATACAGTATATCCCTGGTGGACCAGTGCACACTCCATCTTTTGCACAATTCTGGTCTTTCAATGATATATATAACATGGGTCGTACAGTGCAGCCTTGCCAGAAGCAAATCATGTGCTTCATGGATGAATCACCACCCCCAGTGGCGTAGTGGTCGCATTCAGCCCGATTGTGGGTAATATGCTGAAACAGTACCTTGGTGCATAGTGGTACCTCTCTACCCAAACAGACAGTAACTTCTGCCACCCTACTACACCTCCCTGAGTGTTGGGCAGCAGTTACTTACCTGCCTACCTGCAAGCCAGCTGGTTAACCACACACTGACACCATACAGTATGACTGTACATCCATTGGTACACAGTGTGGGCCAACAAGTGTGCTGAATGTACTGTAGTAGACAGTCCCAACGTGTTAATGAAACTATTGCTTAACATATTAGGACTGTGTACTACAGTACAGTATGTACTATCATTGGGCCATGTTGTGGAGCAATGGGAGTATAGCCATACTGTACGCTATCAGTCGGTGGGTGTGTAAGTGCTTTACAGTTGGGGACCTGGTCTCTGCTGCTGACTGAGGGAGGGAGGAGGGTGGCATGGCACAGTGGGAGGGTTGGTAGGGGGTATCACTATCGACCAGTATACTGTTTCATTGTATTGCCTGCAACTGGCCTGGATGCAGCCACTGGGCCAACAGGCATAATGATTTACCCATTAAGGTCACAATTAGGCTGTGAGAAGGGTCCACTGTACCTCCAGGGTTAAGTATATCATGGTAAATCTGTCGTCTGGCATGGGCTGGGATGAACTGGAACATCACAGTTATATATATCATGGAAAATCCATGAATGGGTGATAGGCTATGGTTCACTGCACCACTATGGATATTTGTATACAATAAGTCTATGATTGGGTAAGCAGTCGGTTGTACTTGACCAGTAGGAATATTTTCATATACTAAGCCTCTGATCGGGTGAGGGAGTTGGCTCCACTGGACTACCGGGGATATGTTTAATGTTGGAAGGCTGTGATTGGGCTAGGGGGTGCATTGCTGCTGAAGGGCATGGGGCGTCAGTCTCCAGTGGTTACTGTGTGGCAGCACACCAGCCACAAGTCACTGGGAATTGGCTTGCTTGCATACAAATGCAGCCACAATAAGATAGAAATAGGCCCATTTCCACTTTGCATGCATTATGGCAACATTTGGATGTCCACCGCTGAATATTGTGGTTGATGTGTATAGTAGAAAAGCACTTGTGCTGTGTCATCCCTCTGCTATTGTCTGTCGACTTCCACTGGCACAGTGCCACTGTGCCATGCACAATGCAGGTGGCGAAAGTGCCAAATTCAATGCTACTGAGCCATGGCGCAGCACTGTTGAATATTGTTGTGTCAACTTTTGGGCACATCCCAGTACTGCTGCAGCAAAGTTTGTGCCACTACCCGATGCAGTGCGAATATTCCAGCCCTTTTGTGTAATGCAGTTTGTATAGTACTACTTTAAAGATATTCTACACTGTGACACATAGAATTGTAACATATAGTTGGATGCCAGTATTACAGAATATGATCTGCATGTAATACAGTGAAAGTTTTGTTGGATATTGAAGTATTTCAATCATTATAATTAAATAATGTTCTGATATTTGTTTATAGTGGACAGGGAGGCTGTGGTGATCAGAGTGGTGCAGGTGAAGCAGGAGGAGAGTGCACATTAGAAGCATACAGTTGACATGTTATGACATGTTATGATAACTACATTGTTACAGCAAGTTATATTCTGCTATATGGTAACTAAATGCAGAATCATCATACCATTTTGTATATTGTTCATGGACAGTATTATTTAAGTGTTAGAGGCCAGTATCTAGTCTGTGATGCACAGCACAAACTGGTAACTGCATATTAAAATTGTCACTGTTCAAAATGTGCCTGATGCTTTGTTCATAGTAAAACAAGAGTCAAACTTTGAGAGATACATAGTCTGTATATAATTCTAACTAGTACTTAGAACATTTACTGTTGCTTTACATTCTACTATGTTATATTCTGAAGAAAAACAAAATAATGTGTTTTATTGTATTTATTGTTTGGATACTGTGTCGCTTAACAATATGTATACAGGTCATGTCTTATTAAAAGAGTTGGTGATAGCGCTCAGAAGTCTGATATTGAAATGCTAAACATTAGCTGTAAGATATCATGTTTAAGATCATTAGAAGATGCTTCTTAAATCTTTGTTGTAAACAGGTACAGCACAAAAGGGATTCTGACTCATTGCTATGTTACAGAAATTATTGTAAAGAGCATTAACTAATGTGTACTGACTGACATTACAGTGTCAGGGTATACCACAGACACATACTATTAAGAACATGTGCACAGAAACAGTACGTGTACATGTGGTAGCTACACAGACCTTAGAGGATGAAGCAATTTCATTTGTTGTATACCTTACTGTGTTATACACAGTTACCAACCATTGCATAAATCAAGAATGTGATATAGAAGGTTATATACAATATAAATGTAGCACATGTACAATTTCTGAAAACTCATGGAAGTAATTTATTTACAATACATCACATGTGAGAGATATGGTATACAGACTAACAACAGTCAATTTCTCAGAATTGCCACTTTAATGTATGTTCCTAAGAATACAGATCTATGTTTACTTAAAATATATACAGCAAAAAAACACAACATTATTAGATGAAACACAAGAAAGAAAGCTGAATATTCCCAATTACATATTAATAGATATTTTTTTGTCTCTTTACAGAACAGTATCATGAGGAGACCTGCAGTGTTCACTGCTGCTATGTGCGCAGGCTCAAGCAAAAGATTGATGACATAAAGGAAAAAATTGCTGCGCTTCGGGAGGGGAAAGAAAAATTATTGTCCAGCTTTTCGGTGCAGCAGGTGACCATTAATCTTATGCTCGAGCCTATGGACACAGCAACAGGTGGCAGTGTACCAACTAACTCAACTTCACCTGCACCACCAACACCAAGCCTTCCTGGCACAGAATAACAAGCCTCCACAGCTTCACTTGTATCTCCCCTTCCCCCATGCCGCAACAGCTTCCACTTTCGCTGGGCCTCCACATACTGTCCAACTTTTGGACTGGACTGCCTCGAGCAACAGTGCACCTCCTTTTGTAATGGACAGTATCTGTACTGTTTCTAGTTTTAATATTTCTTAATAATAGTGCAGTTTTATTTCAAACCTTTCACAACAATGATTCTTTTTGTTCCATTTTTTTAAACAGAGTTGTAATTATCTTAAAATGTTTGCATTTCTTATTTTAGTTTTGTAAGTATTATCTATTTTTGTATGAAAGAAGGTTTTTATATTTTTTATAAAGTTTAATATTTTATATGATTTATTTAAAAAAAATTATACACTATTTTCTTACCAAAAATATTGCTTGTGTTTCATTTTTGCTTTATGGGGAGCATCTAGTAAATATGTATCATTACAAAGTATTGCTTTCACTGATATGATAACAAGGGTGTTACACATGACATTCTATAATTGAGTGAAAACACTGTAACAGCCTTATGCTAATCTCTTATTTCAGATAGCTGTAGAGCTTAGCAGTATGCTGTTCAATATTTTGCATTGTTTTAAAACATGTTTTTATTATTATAACAATAAGGGAGTACGACAGAATATGTTGATGGCGAGTCAATAACTATGTAAGAAGATATCACACTTGGGCATACGTTGTGCCATAACACGATGCTACAAGATCCTAACCAGACAGTGAACATAATTGTTGACTAACCGTTATTGTCTAATTAGCAAACAATGGCATTTGTCATGCAATACAAGATAGGAGACACATCACAGTTCTCCAGACTTAGACTGTGAAATACATAGTATTTCTTATCACTGCTTTTCAAAAAGGTATTTTAACATGTATACAGTTCTTTGACCACTATCTTTAAAGTTAAAGTAGAGAGGTACAACACAAAAAAATATGGAGATCTGTAACTGTGTTTGAGACAAACATGGCACCACATGCTGTGTTCTATCACAACAGTAGCAGTTACTGCAAAATCAAGGAATGTGAAAGACCAGCAAAATATTATTTTGTGTGTGGTATTCCAATGTTAAGTACATGGATATGAAAAGCAGTACCAGTTATGCGCATGTGGGTAGAATAACAAATTGACATGAATCAGATGGAATCAGTTCAACTGTTCCACACTTCTGGCAGCACCATATGATTAGCTGTGTGATATACCAATGGTAGGTGTAACAGCTGCGGTAAGAGGTGTGTACATTTTCATACACTGAAATACAGATGACTGAAATTTTGGAAGTGTGAGCTTTCTACACATGTTGTAGCATTACATCATTTTCTGTTGTAACATACAATAGTAGTTGTGCTGTAATAGAAAGGACGCACAGCTATTGACACATTGGTACAGTGTCAGTACACATTTATTTATTTATTTAAGAGATTTACGGGGAAGGCATGCTGAGCAGCATACCACTTGATTCCAGATGTGCCCTGGGGGTAGGGAGTTACAATGGTACAGTAGTACAGAAGAAAAAAAAAACGTGCATACAAGTGTTTGGTACAACAATGAATGAGGCATAATACAAACAAAGTAGGTACATATATGTTTGCATTTTAAAACATTAGGTGCAGACCAAAAAATAGAAAGCCAGTCTGGTGATAACAGCTGGTAGGTAGGAGATGGGGTTCAACGGGGGGGGGACAGGAGCAGGTGGTAGAGAAGTGCATTTTAAGAAGGCCATTCCACTGAGGAGTAGTTGTGGTGTGTCTGATATCAGCTGCCAGAGAGTTCCATAATTTGGGCAACCTGAAGCTGAAAGCAGCCTGGCCAGACCGGGTGGATCTGTGTGGAATGTGCAGGAGCCTAGAGTCTATGTTTCTGAGAGTGTAGGCAGGTAGGGAGAGGGTGGTAAGGGAGGAAGACAGGTGGGGGGAGTGTCTGCGACCAGTACTTGGCAGCAGTTCTAGCACAGTGAAGCAGTCATCGGTTATGAAGTGAGGGGAGGTCCACGGACTGGTAGAGGTTGCAGTGATGGGTATTGGGAGGATGGTCCAAGGAGAACCAGCAGGAGGAGTTGTAGAGGGGATCAAGCCTAGCTAAGGACATTTGGGGGGTGGCACAGTAGACAACATCCCTGTAATCCATAATCGGGAGGATCATTTTTTGGACTCTAGCTAGTCTGGTTGGTAGAGGAATGCAATTCTTGTTCCGGTAGAGGGCTCCCAGCATGGGATGTAATTTTTTGTGTAGAGCATCTATATGCACTGAGAAGTCAAGGTACTGATCAAGCCAGACGCCGAGATAACAATATGAGGTGCAGGCCTCAAGTGGAGATCTGTCCAGAGTGTAGAATGTGGGTGGTACTCTAAGCCGGGTTAGTTTGGACCGAGAGCCAAAGGTGAGGGAGACTGTTTATTTTGTGTTTAAGAATAGTTGGTTAGAGAGGAACCAACATTGGATGGAGTCGAAGTCCTTCTGTAAACAGGCTGTCACGGCGCTTGCAGATGGGCTAGAGGCAAACAGCACCGTATTGTCTGCTTGCATATGGATAACCGTTTGTGGGCAGGCAGCAGGCAGATCGATGAGAAAGATAGAGAACAGCAGCGGGCCGAGTACAGACCCTTGGGGGACTCCACAGGTGATGGGAAGTGAGGTGGATCTCGCTGAGCCAATACGGACTGATTGGAATGAAGCTGGCTTGGTAGGGGGTAAAAAATGATATGGTATCTACATAGTGGTGGAGCTGGGACAGTACTAAACGCTCTTGAATTTTGGCTAGGATGGGGAGCAGAGATATGGGCCAGTAGCTGGATGGGGAAGAGAGGTCCCCTCCTTTGGGTAGAGAATGACTGTGGCTTGTTTCCATATACTGGGGACTGCCCCAAGTTTGAAAGACAGGTTATAGAGCAGGGTTAGAGGGTGGCCTATGGCTGGTGCCGAGAGTAGGACCATTCTGAAATCCAGGTCCGATGGACATTTACCTTTAGATGGGTTGAGTGACTGCAATATTTTTAGCACCTGGCCAGGTGAAACTGTGCTGAGCAAGATGGAGGCTGAGGAGGATATTTTAGGGGGCACAAAGGGTGGGGGATGGGGATGGGAGGAAAGTAGAGAAGAAGCATTGGTGGAGAAATATGAATTAAACTCAGTGGCAACCAAGCAAGGATCCATGATGATTCTTCCTTCGAGGCTGAGAGTAGGAGTTGGGGGGTGGGCTGGTGTGGAAAGAAGGGATTTTATTTGCTTCCAGAATTGAGCCAGGTGAGTGAAGTTATTGTTGAGCGCAGTTTTAAAGTAATTTGATTTGGCCTGATGTATGAGTCTTGTACAGGCATTTCTTAGCGACCGGTAGTGTTGCTGAGCAGTTTGCGCACCTGTGGCTTTGAAGGATTTCCAGGCACAGTCTCTGGCTCTTAGGTGTGCCATGAGGTTAGTTGTTACCTAAGTGGTAGATCCTTCTTACCTGGATCTCCTGAGTGGAGCATGGAGGTCCCAGATGGCTAGGAAGTTATTAGAGAAATATTTCAGAGCCTCATCCATGGAGGTGGCCCTGGGGATGAAGGACCAGTCAATGCTGGTGAGGTCGTTTAGGAGAGCTGTCTGGTCAAGGGATTTATAAACTCTGATGTAAAGCATGCGGGGTGGAGGGGCCATTGGACGGAAGATTTTACGCACCATATAAGCATATGGTGGTCGCTAAGGGAGTCTGGTAATAGGCCAGCTTTAACTATCTGATGAGGGTGGGCAGTAAGTGCCCAATCCAGTAGTGTGTGTTTATTGGATTTGTGGTTTAGTCGAGTGGGTTCCTTTATTTGCTGGTGCAAGTTTAGGGCATTTATTTGGCATTGCGATTTAGATGCTGCGCTGCCTAGCCAGTTCTGATTGAAATCTCCAAGGATGTGTAGTTCACTGCCTTCCATAAGGGACCTCAGGTTACCAAGGTGGTCAAGAATGCTACCCAGAGGTGTGTCTGGTGGACAGTATGACCCTGCTATGTATAGTGGGATAGAGTGTGGCAGGGGGATTTTAATTAGCAGGGAGTCTATAGTTTGTATGGGTGCCGTCGGTGTGATTATGGAAAACTGGAGATTTGAGGAGATATACGTGGCAGTGCCGCCACCCTTCTTTTTGCCCTGTCTGTCCTGGCAGATTAAGGAGTAACCGGCTATTGAGAATTCTACATCCTGGTTATGGGGCTTCAGCCAAGATTCAGTGATGATTACGATATCAGGGCAAAAGGTAAGGACCGTGGTTTGTAGGGCTGCTATTTTGTTTAGGATGCTGCATATGTTTAGGTGGACAATTTTAAAACCCTTAGGAAGGTGCGTACTTGGTGCGGGGGATTGGCCAGCTGTGGGGGCCGGTGGTCCCGGGTTACATTCAACATCCCCAACTACAAGGAGAAGGAGAGCCAGGGTGTGTCTTAACAAGCGCACGGTCTTTACTGATGACCCCCGTCGAGTGGGATGGTTGGGAGTTATCAAGTTTGTCGTGGGGTCTGAGTAGAGTGGGATATATAGGGCAGGTTGCTCAGTGTGGAAAGAGGGAGGGAGGATAGAGGCCCCCAGGGACCATTGTGCCAATGGTACCAGTTGTGCTCCGCTGGTGCTGAGGTGGAGTGGAGGGGTGGCTTAGTAACTAAAGAGAGAAGAGGCAAAGGGCCAGGTAGAATAGGATGGGATGAGGGTGGAAGGTAAGAAATGGTTAGGCAAAGCATAATAATGGTTACTGTGGGAAACTGCATTTTTTATTTTCAGTAGTAAATTGAATCTGCTCTGTGGTGGCCACTAGTGGCAGAAAATTATAAGGAGCTAATGGGAAAGTGGGCAGATTGGTTATCAATGGTCATGTGCCACTACCTATAAAACTGAGTGATGACCAAGGGTGGTGGTGGGGGCGGTGGGAGCAGGAGGCGTGTGACGAGAGGCTGAGTCCTTCAGAGCACTAAGCAGGTAGCACAGCTCTGTGCGATCGAGTCCATCATACCTGAGCGGTTTGGGGTGGGAGGGCCCCAAACCCTCGCGGGACCGGGGCTGCCTCCTGCCGATCACGGCTTTCCTTTAGGTTCTGAGCAATTTTGGGGGTGGGGAGGGTGTCCTAAGCCCTCGTGGACCCTGGGCTGCCTCCTGCCGATACAGCTTTCCTTTAGGTTCTGAGTAGTTTTGGGGTGGGGAGGCGTCCCTAAGCCCTCGCGGAGCCGGGGGCTGCCTCCTGCCGATACGGCTTTCCTTTAGCTTCTGGGGAAGGAAGCAGAAACAGGACGAGGTTAAATACAGGTACAGGGGCTTGTGGGGGGATGGGGAAGAAACCTGCAGTACTTTTTTTTGTTTTGTTCTGTTTTTTTGTAAATCGCAAGTCAAAATTCACACAAGAGCTGTAATACACGGCTCAGATTTGTTTCAAGGCTAACTCACTTGTAAAATGCAGGACTAATTTTCAGTAATTGAGCTGTGATACAGTGTACTGGGTTAACTAGCAAGGCTTACAAATGTTCCGACAATATTACTTGATTTTACTAGCAAGTACACAAAACAGGCAAAACATAGCTTAAGACAGGCATAACACAGCTTAAAAAAACTATCTGCATTCATGTGGGGACAATTAATTGTATTTTAAAGGAGCAGTATTTCTGAAAAAAGGTGCCAAAATTAAGTCCCTTCAGAGCACTGAGCAGGTAAGCACAGCTCTGTGCTATCGAGTCCGTCGTACCTGACCGGTTTCAGGGGTGGGGAGGGCGTCCTAAGCCCTCGTGGACCCTGGGGCTGCCTCCTGCTGATATGGCTTTCCTTTAGGTTCTGAGCGGTTTCGGGGGTGGGGGAGGGCGTCCTAAGCCCTCACGGACCCGGGCACTGCCTCCTGCTGATACGGCTTTCCTTTAGGTTCTGAGCAGTTTGGGGTGGGGAGGGCGCCCTAAGCCCCTCGCAGACCCGGGCTGCCTCCTGCCGATACGGCTTTCCTTTAGGTTCTGAGTGGTTTCGGGGTTGGGGAAGCGTCCTAAGCCCTATGGACCCAGGGCTGCCTCCTGCTGTCTGGTTTTCCTTTAGGTTCTGGAGCAGTTTTGGGGGTGGGGGAGGCGTCCTAAGCCCTCCAGGACCCGAGGCTGCCTCCTGCCATCTGGCTTTCCTTTAGGTTCTGGAGTGGTTCCAGGGGTGGGGGGCCGTCCCTAAGCCTTCATGGACCGGGGCTGCCTCCTGATACGGTTTTCCTTAGTTCTGAGCAGTTTTGGGGGTGGGGAGGGTGTCCTAAGCCCTCGCGGACCTGGGGCTGCCTCCTGCCGATACAGCTTTCCTTTGGGTTCTGAGCAGTTTCTGGGGGTGGGGAGGCGTCCTAAGCCCTCGCAGACCCGGGGCTGCCTCCTGCTGATCTCGGCTTTCCTTTAGGTTCTAGGCTGGTTTCGGGGGCTGGGAGGCGTCCCTAAGCCCTCAGCGGACCCGAGGGCCTCCCCGCCACACGGGCTTCCTTTAGGGTTCTGAGCGGTTTCTGGGGGTGGGGAGGCGCCCTAAGCCCTCGTAGACCCGGGCTGTCTCCTGCCACACGGGCTTCTTTAGGGTTCTGGCAGTTTCGGGGTGGGGAGGCGTCCTAAACCCTCATGGACCTAGGGGCTGCCTCCTGCCGATATCAATTTGATGGCAGATAAGGACCGCTTGGGCCACCTACTCTGCCCATTTCCCTAGCTAATAGATACGTTCTAGATGCTACTGTACTTAAGCAACAGTCTACTTCCTTGTACCCCCCCCACAAGAATTGCCTTATGGCTGTCGCATGCATTATTGAATTTCCCCACTCTTTTGCAATCTATGACCTTCTCAGGAAGGCTGTTGCATGTATGTACAAGACTCTCTGTAAACAAATACTTACTCACATTAGGTTGGAGCCTTCCCTCCTCTATCTTCAAATTATACCCCCTTGTTCTTTAACATCTCTTTTCTGAAAGATGCTACCCTCGTGGACTTGGTTAATTGCATTGAGGTATATATTACCAGCTGTCAGTAATACACCATTAAAACCACAGTGCCGTGATATTATTCATTCTGTGTCATTAAATCTTACCTGTTACACAGGTGAAAGCAGTAATAGTAAGGCATAACTTGATAGATACCCAACACAAAAATATTATGTGCTCATAGGACAACCCAAGTATCGATGTATGTCACATTTAATCACTGTGGGTGTAAATGTTAGTTCTGGAATTTTTATTGTACTTACCATTGATATCTCATACATGAAATCATGTGGTGGGTTCACAGCATGCCAAAGGTCCGCGCTCCCACCATTGTATGCATACTGCTAATTATTTGCTGGTAGTGTGGGCCTAAAGTACGCGCTCTGTGACCACTGCATTCATACACCAAATCATGTGGTGGAAGTGTGAGATCAGAAGGGCACGCAGTAGCAGCACTGCATCCATACAGGTAATCATGTGGTGAGAGTGTGGATCTTGAAGAGCCGGTCCCCCTAGCATTGCATCCATATGCCAAATCACATGGCACACTGCATGGCCTGGAGGACCCGCACTCCCACCACAGTATCCATACACCAAATAATATGATGAAAGCGTGGCAGCCAAAGGGGCCGGAGTACCACCATTGCACTCATATAGAAAATGATGTGGTGGGACCGCATGACCCCAGCCACCACATTTCCATTTACTAGTTATACTCCTCATTCTCAAAAAGACGGGAAATTCATTGCAAAAAATCTGTTTAATGCATCAGTTAGGGTTGTTCCACAGCAACAAAAGTGAGGAAATTCACTGTTATGGTTGAAAACCCTAACTCCGCATTCACCCCCAACCCCCCAGAACCACACACACACACAGACACACACACACACAGATACACACACACACACACACACACACACATGCAAGTAGCTGGGAGGACCAAGGCAACACGACCAATCACAGACAACCAGAAGCGGGTGACAGAAATAAAATACAACTGTATAAATGTACTACAAGACATCCCCACCCACCCGACCAGGTACTGCATGCTCAGTGGAGATCCACCTCAAAACAGAGGCCATGTACACCAAATGTACACATCCTTGATTGCAGGTGCATACAACGTACCACACTTAGGAGTTGCATGGCCTTACCTAGCGATGCCACACACCCCAATAGACCCACTACTGCACCTACACTAGAGAGCCACAGCTAAACTTAGCCCTTGGAGATTCATGGTATTTCTGTCTGATTGCAGGTATACACAACTTAACACAGTTAGGCACTGTAGGCCTTCAGCAACCAATGACCGAGCCCCGAGACCAGGTACTGCATGCTGACTGTGCAGGCACAGCAAAAAGTAAGGCCATGCACATTTACAGAAAAACTCCTTTGCTGCAGCCATACAGAGGTTTGTGCACTCATAAGTGGTACAGTGTCAGCCACAGAATGCCCGCCTCCACCACTTGTTGCATCCTGACTGCAAATCCACAGGAAAACAAAGGGCATGGACATCAATGGTACGCCTTCCTGATTGCAGCAACACTCAAGTAACCAGAGTTATCACTTACATGGCCTCAGTCACAGAATGCTCCCCCAATGTGCAAGATCATGTACTGCATCCTGAGTGTGGACCTACAGCAAAACTGAGGTGATGGAGATCAATGGTACACCTGACTCACTGCAACTATACTCAAGTTAAGACAGTTACGATTAGCATGGCCTTATATAGGGAATGCCATTGTCCTGTCCAGGTACTGCATACTGAGTAGAGAGCTACAGCTAAGCTTACTCTATGAGCATCCATGGTACAGCTATGGGATTGCAGCCACAGTCATCCTTCCACACTTATGAGTTGCATGGGCTCAGCCACGTAGTCCCCCCCCCGGACACAGTGCAGTTACTGCATTCTGAGTATGCAGCCACAGCAAGAATAAGTCAATGCACATCAATGGTACACCTCCATCACTAAGGCTGGACACCTGTTAGCAGAATTAGGACTTGCACACCCTTGTACAGGCAATGGCTTGCCAAGCCTCAATATCAGGTTCTGCATCCTGAGTGTGCAGACACAGAAAATGTACAGCTAAGCACAACACAATCTCAAAGGCTATAGTAGTTGTCTCATGATGCTGTATGTGTCTTGAAGTAGATGAAGGCAGTTGTATTTTACTTCTGTCTACTCATAAGTGTTCAAACAACTATATTCCTGCAATCATGGAGTATCATTGTTGGTGTACAGTCACGGTGCACCAGCAGGTCTCGTGGGGTGTATGGCATCGCTAGGTAAGGCCATGCAACTCCTAAGTGTGGTACGTTGTATGCACCTGCAATCAGGGATGTGTACATTTGGTGTACAAGGCCTCAGTTTTGCTGTGGATCTCCACTGAGCATGCAGTACCTGGTTAGGTAGTTGGGGATGTCTTGTAGTACTTTTATACAGTTATATTTTATTTCTGTCACCTGCCGCTGGTTGTTTGTGATTGGTTGTGTTGCCTATGTCCTCCCAGCTACTTGTATGTGTGTGTGTGTGTGTGTGTGTGTGGTGGTGGTGGTTGTGGGGAATGCAGAGTTAGGGTTTTCAACCCTAACAGCAAATTTCCTCGCGTTTGGCACTGTGAACAACCCTAACTGATGCATTAAACTAAGTCTTTTGCCATGAATATATATATAACCCTGCCAAGTTCTGGAACACCATAAAAGACATAACAGGATATGATCCAAGTAACACACTCCCAGCCAAAATACACAATGGCAAGGGAACCATCTCTGATAGACTGGAAGTCCTGGAATCATTCAATAATCACTTTACAACCACTGTTCTAGCATTCGACACCTCTCCAGCTAACCAAATGCGTTCCCAGTTAGGTATCAAGAACACTGAAGCACGGGTAATGGAGTCCACCTTCTCCTTCGTACCAGCCACCCTGAAGCAGGTGGAAGAATTAATATCACAGCTGGACACCAAAAAGTGCAGGTGCAGACTTTGATCCCTATTTTTAAAAATTGCCATACAAGTATTAGCAGCCAATAGCACACCTATTTAACCTCTCTACTGCAACTAGGATCTATTCCATCGATCTGGAAAACAGCCCAGTTCATCCCGCTACTGAAAGCAGGGGACCCCATGGACCTCAACAACTACAGGCCAATCTCTATCCTCCCTGTGCTATCCAAGCTGCTAGAAAAATCGTAAGACTCCAACTAAGAGGATACCTTGAAGAGGCTAATGTTTTAAATCCAGCTAATCTGGGTTTAGAACCAGCCGCAGCACCATCACAGCCCTGGCTTAAGTAAACAATGATTGGCAACTCGAACTGGACAAAAAAATTGTGTCTGTGCTGTATTTTTAGACCTGAGTAAGGTATCTGTTGACGGCCAACCATGAACTGTCTTCTCCTCCTGAAATCCATAGGACTTGGCTCTAACCTCCATTAGATGGTTTAATAACTATCTCACAGGAAGGACCCAGCAGGTGAAGGCTGAAGGAGACCTATCACCACTCAAATCTCTCCAAAGAGAAGTCCCCTGAGGATCCATCTCGCCCAATCCTATTTGCCATCTATAATAATAATAGCATCGACAATAACCTCACCAAAGCCACTGTACACCTGATGCAGATGATACAGTATTGTATGTCCAGTCACTCTCTCCGGTAACAGCATGCATAGATCTACAAGCAGAATTCAACCTATTACAACACCAACTACTGGAAAAAAACTCCTGCTAAATGCAAAAAAAATAAAGGCAATGTTTTTCTCCCCCCAAACACAAGCTGGACACTCCTTCCCAAACAATCTCCCCCACATATCCACTGTCCTTGGTGAAAATCTTGAATATGTTACAAAATTCAAATAACTGGGGGTCTGGGTAGACAGCAGACTTGACTACTTAGATCATCTGGAAGATCTTCTAAAAAACTCCGTCAGAGGCTTGGGCTCTATTACAGAATAAAGCACTTTCTCACAAGTGATTCTAAAAGAAGCTGGTCCAGGCCACATTTCTATCAGTATTAGATTATGCAGATTTCTATATGGTCTGCCCTCAACTCATATCTGAGCAAACTGGACACACTTTACCATAGAGCCTTGAGGTTTATTACAGATCTTCCTCTCAGCACTCACCACTGCTCGCTTTTATGCTGCAGTTGGATGGACCTCGCTCTAATTTAGAAGAACAGGAATGCCACACTATGGACTTATAGGCGATATCAAAGATGCTACCAAATTACGTCTCAGACTTCTTCACAAATCACATCAAGTAGTGTATGCCTAAAGTCTAAACTTCATCATGCTTAAAGTGCCCTAAATTCAAATCTCGATATGGTAGATCTGCTATCAGCTATGTCTCATCTGCCTTTTATGGAATACTATGCAGAAGACCATGAAAGTGAACAGATACATCTCATTTACATCCTTTAAATATCTGTATTGAGGGCTTATCAAAGAAAATGTAATTGTTTCCACAAACAGTAGAGTATTCTAATCTTATCCATCTCCTCCCCTAGATAGCTAACTCAGAAGGTATCCACCTTTACTAAGAGTCACTACCTCACACTCTATGCACCCTCTTTTCCATCCGCTTCTAATCCCTTTGTCATATCACAAAAAAATGAAAAACGGCTCAAATTATTAAAAAACAATTTCCCATTAGGTCAATGGAAAAGTTAAGAAAAAGTTAAAACAGTCTCATAAATGCATTTACTTTCTAAAATGGGCCTATACTTTTAATCAATACATTTTGTTTTCAGTTGGTGATCAGAAAAATGGTTGGCATTTAAATTGGGACCCTCTAGCAACAATTCTTTTTTGTATTCACTAAGTGGGCTGAGGATTAGCACTTGTATACTTTATTTTGTAGTAAACACCCCCAGAAATATATTTTTCAATTCTGGAAAAAGTACTCACAAATTACTTTGTGCTCACAAAGTGTCGAACTTTTGTAAGCTTTTACAAAAATCGACAGTAGTTTCCATCTGTAGAAGTAACAGCGATTCTTTGGCACTCAGTGCAAAGAACGTTAGGAGTTTTGGGCTGAAATTTGGAGAGTGAGCCGACATCTCTGAATCGCCGCACTCAGTGTTGCTTGTTATGAAAATATTACGTGGCGGCAAAGTTGGCCTCAAAATTGGCAGTTTTTCCATAGGATAACATTCTGGCCTTGACACATCAAGAAATCCTTTGGATTCTGCTGCAAAATAACGGTTGGTCTTTTTCTGAAATTTGGAGGAAACCAACGTCCACAGATGTACCTTTCAGTGGTTTGGTGAAAAAATACTACAGAGGCAAAGTTATGGCACCTCAAACTTCTCTTTTTTTCATGAGACAACATTGGCATTTGCCTTTCAGACCCGAATCTCAAGCAGTCGAGATCCCGGACTTTCCCGCAGAAAAACTTCTCTAATTTTCAAAGAATTAGCCGGACAGTTGTAAAAAAATATGACTTTTAAATTTTTTTTTTCGTTATGCAGTTCCCTGAGGACATAACATTTAGTATTCCAAGTTTCTAAATTTCTGCTCCAATCTCACAATATACATACATTAGCCTCACTGTCTTTCTCTATGCAGTTTTGGGCTCAGCCTGTGTGCTTATTCTGTTACTGTTGCCCTTTCTGCTTGGGTTCCATACCGTTTCACCCGTTGGCGTTTGCACACCGTGTGCGATTATCATGGCGTTTTCATTTTGAACTGCGTTCCTATTTTTACCATTTTATTAATACAATACTGTTTATATTTCTGTTTAGTTTGTGTCACCATACGGTAAAATTTCATTTGCAGGCATATGTTACTTGACAACACATCACGTGACGAACGTTCCGGCCACGCCACCGTGTCGTTCCTGCTGTTCTCATTGGTGCTTGCGTAACCATGCCACTGTTAGCACTTCTGTTTGCATTGCTGTTCCTGTTACTATGCCTCAAGACATCAGCATCGGGACGGAGCGCAGGGAGATCCTACCACTGCATTACATTCACTATTTCACTCGTTATCATTTCTCAAAGAAGAGAGAAATTAGGCAAAAAACTCTGTTAATGCATTAGTTAGGGTTGTTCCACAGCTAAAAGTGAGGAAATTTGCTGTTAGGGTTGAAAAACCCCCTTGGACCTACTCACCCCCAACCGGCATTGGGTGTGCATTGAGTGTCGTCGGTCCTCAACTCTCACCCCATTCTCCTATACTTCTGCTGCTTTACATGTGATGGGGTGAGGTTAGGGCTGAACGACACCAATGCACACCCCAATGCCGGTTGGAGGTAGGCAGGCTCAAGGTTTCAACAACATAACCATTCCTCACTTTCACGGAACAACCCTAACTCTTCTCATTTAATAGGTTTTGACTCTTTAATATATATATATATATATATATATATATATATATATATATATATATATATATATATTATATATTATGGTAGCAGGTAGTGCTACCATAGATAGGAATTGAGGAGCCATTTACATGTTAACTCCCAAAATTTTTACTATTAATAACTTTAGCAATCATTTGACAGATTTGCCTGAAATTTGGAATACGTGATCAAGACCCATACGCATTGGGATATGCCAAGTTTTGTACTGGTCAGATACATGGCTGTGGAGTTATTAAGCGTGATCTGCCACTGCATTTACGCTTTTTCTGGAATTCTACGGTCGGAGCCTACAGGTGCACGGTTTGTGCGACTGGTCCAAAATCTTCAGGGAACATGTGGCGGGGTCCCGATGTGCCTTTGAAGATTTTGTGAAAAAATATTACATTACGCAGTTCAAAAGTTATTCAAAAACAATTTCCATTATAAGTCAATGGGAAAAGTTAACAAAAGGTTCGACAGTGTTGCAAATGCACTTTTACTGTCATAATTGGCCCTTTTACTGTCACAAATCCACCATTTTGTTTTCAGTTAGTGATCAGAAAATGCTTGGCATTTAAAATTGGGACCCTCTACCAACCTAATTCTTTTGTATTCACCTAGTCGGACCTCTGAGGATGCTAGCCATGTCTTTATTTTGGGGTAAAACACCCCAGAAATATGTTTTCAAATTTCTGGAAAAGTAGTTTCACAAACTAGTGTCGCAGTCACGAAAGTGTCTTAAATTTTGTGAAAGCTTCGCAAATCAGGACAGTACTTTTCTAGGCTGTGGAAAATGACAGCAATTCTTTGGCAGCCTACTGCAAAGAGAACGGTTTGGTGCTTTGGCTTGAAATTTGGAGGGGAACACAGCCAACATCTCACAGATGTGCCTTTCAGTGTTGTGTTGAAAAAATATTACAGAGTGGAAAAGTTACAGCACTCCAAAGTTGACACTTTTTCACATAGGATAACATTACGGCATCCGATACATTGCAACAATCCTTTGGCGCCATGCTGCAATATAACGGCTTGGTCTTTTGGGCTGAAATTTGGAGGAAGACAGCCAACATCCCATAGATGTATTTTGTAGTGGTTTGGTGAAAAATATTACAGTAAGCCAAAGTTATGACCTCCAAACTTCTCTTTTTTTCCCGTAAGATAACATTACGGCGTTACGCGCACCTTTCGGGCCGTATCTCGGAAGCGGTGAGATACAGACTTTTCATTGAAAAATGCTTAGCCCTAATAGGACTAAGTTCAAAACTAACCAGGAAAGTCATAAATCATATGACTTTTAATTTTTCTCGTTGACGCGTTTCATGAGATATAAGCTATTTAGTATTCCAACTCCTCATTTTCTGCTCGAGACCCCATTATTCTGCATATATTCTTTGTACTCACTGTCTTTCTCTATGCAGCTTTTGGGGAAAACCAGCCTGAACTTACATTACTGTTGACATTGCCCTTTCCGCTTGCAGTTCCGTACCTGTTTCACTACCGTTCACGTCTATGCCACCATGTGTGTTGTCCTTTGCGTTTTCATTTGCACTTGCGTTTCTGTTATTTTTGCCATTTGTGTCTATAGTACTTTTGTCTTTCTGTCTTGCTTTGCATCACCATGCCCATTGACATTTCCGTTTCTGGCCACCATGTTACTATGTGACAAGACATCACGTGGCGGACCATTCCGTCTACGCCACCATGTGCGTTCCCTTTCTGTTCTCATTCGGCCTTGCAATACCATGTGCACCAATGTTAGTGCTTCTGTTTGCATTGCTGTTCCTGTTACTATGTCACAAGACATCATGGTGGGATCAGGAGGCCCAAAGGTCTCAGCTGTCCCCACTGCGATACATTCACTATTTTGTTATCATTCCCAAAAGAAGGAAATTAGAGGCAAAAACTCTGTTTAATGCATCAGTTAGGGTTGTTCCACAGTGACAAAAGTGAGGAAATTGATTGTTATGTTGAAAACCCCTTGGACCCCAGCCACCCCCAACCGGCATTGGGCGTGCATTGGGTGTTCAGTCCCTAACTCTCACCCCATTCTCCTATACTTCTGCTGCTTTACACTGTGATGGGGTGAGAGTTAGGGCTGATCAGCCCCAATGAGCACCCCAATGCTGGTTGGGGTGGGCTGGGGTCAAGGGGTTTTCAACCTTAACACCGAATTTCTCACTCTTTGTCGCTGTGGAAACAACCCTAACTGATGCATTAAATGGAGTTTTTTCCTCTAATATCTATATATATAGATATAGATATATATATATATATATATATATAAATATATATATATATGTATATTCCTCCTGTATTAGTGAGAAAAAATGACCATAACATAATTTGAAAACCTTAGCAGATATCTTATCCTTTTATACAATGGCAAGAAAGAATCCTGGCTTCTGATTGGTCAGTTGGCCATCACAGCAGGGATGTTTTCCTGGCATAACATCCCTGCTGATCAACTAGATGAGGACCCTATTGCCATCTCCTTTTCCACTTGATCACTGTTTGCATCTTCTTTTAAAAACATTTTTAAACACTAAAAAATGTATTTAAAATTATTTTTTCTGTATAAAACAATGAGCCATTGCATAATAGGAACAATGCCTCCAGGGTGGGTGTTATGCTGGTATAACATCCCTTCTTGGGTGTTGGACGCCCTCGGCCAGTGGCCTCGGATCCAACTACCTAGGTGGGATGTTATCCCAGCATAACACCCACCTGTCAGGCATTATTCCTTTATTATTCAATGCACTTTTACTTTATTTGTTGTCAGTCAAATGATGTGATTAACACCTTGTTTACATTCATAATTAACAAAGAACTATATTTCCACAGTAATGTATCTTTTATAAGTTTTTCCTTTGAGGAGCCTTCCTTGCAGTGGCTCCTGAAATGATATACTTGAGCAGTCTTAAATGGTATCTTCATTTCCTTCCGATGCATTTTTATGACGAATGAACAGAAGTGTGGATTACACTTCGAGGATTAACGATAAGCTTGGTAGGGTTGGAAAACGTGTGGTCTGTCAGGCTCACATAGACATGTTGCAAAATATTCTGTTCATTAGCAGTTCCTCCAGGAATAATCTTCCACATCTCAGAAGGAAATGTATTATTTTCATCATACACATTTACTGGAAAAATATGATTTTCAACACAGTATATCAAAACCTGGCATTTCCTTAGCAAGAAACTCCATCATTTCACCCCAGTTATCATGTTGAACAGGAAGAATTACTTCATCTGCATCATTTAGAATAACAAACCTGCTTTTGTACATGTTTCTATACAGACAATCATTCAAGAGAGCAGTCTGGCCATAATATTGAGCTCTCCTCCATGGTCAGGAAATTTCCATCCCTTAGAAACATTAAGAAATGAAGTAATTAGGCAGGGAATTACCTTTCAAACCCTGTTTTGGTAATACTGTAGCACCTTCTCCACCTCTGAACTACAGTTAGTCTTCTACAAAATGACTTGTTGTGTTCCCAGAATCCTGTACATTTCCATAGTCTGTACAAACTGCAAGACCTTATTGTATCCTCCAAACATGGTAGGAAGGCAGACAGTGAAGTTATAATCAAAGCTTGCAGGTTCACGCTGCTTCCAAGCCTGCAAATTTTGAATTTTTAAAATTGCAATTGTGTTAATTGGTTTTGAGCCACTCCGCTGATTGCTACATACTCTGGTGTACAGCTATTGGGTAACTTGCATTGGAAATCTGTCGTGCCATATGGGAAACCAAAGTGATCAGAATGAACAACAACCTTAGCTTTCACAGAGAACAAAGTTCCATTGCAGTAATAGTGACAGTAGTGGTTTCCTGTTTCATATCAATTTGAAATACTGATGACAACAATAATTGGTGTCGTCAGAGATCCAAATAGGCTGAGATTACAAATGATTTTGTATTCTCCACAGGAGTGATAGTGTTGCTTGCCAAGATGCCTTTAATGTTTACTTCATCATCTACTTTAATTGGTACAAGCATCCATTTAGGAAACAATTTCAGGTAGAATAAAATACATAAAGTAGTGATCAAGCTGAAACCATTCATCACTAGCAAAAGATGGCATTTGAAACATTTGAATGACATGTTTTCTGGACTGCAACAACATATTTTGTGTATATTCAATCACGTATGTAGCACTGTTCCATGTAGATCATCAAAAACGGTAGATCTCATAAATGGTGACAGTTCTGAAAACATAAAACACAAATGTTATTTACAGACAACTCTGAAATCAAAACAAAATACAAATGTCATTTCCAAGATCTGTTATTCAGGAATCAAGCAAGGACTATGAGCTAGCAAGGCAGTCCAAAATGCTCAGATATCTGGTTCCCTCTGAGACATTACAAATGTTTAGGCCCTTTAAAATACTTTTCAGATGACCCTTGTTAAGGCATTAGTGACACCAAGTAGCCCATATGGGAATTTAGGTGATATAATACCAAATCAGTTATTTTGTGTTATAGTTTGCTGTAGTCTGGTTTTATGGGATTGAGGTCACTACAGCAGACATGGCCCTGCTCCACAAGGGGAGGAAAGGAAAGTTCTGAGAAAATCTTACCTCCTTTGCAAGCAACCTAATGGAGCCTCTAGTAAAAAACCTGGTGTCCTACCAGTTAGGCAGTTGGTTACAGGATTGTAAATAATGCAAGGTTGGAAGAGGGAAGTCAGTTCTAGAGATGTGCAAAGTTGGCAAACTTTGATTAGCAAAATAATTTGCAAAGTTGCCAAATTTGTGACGTACCAACTCGCAAGGTTTTTGGCAGGAGACATCGCACTTTTTCAGGTGAAGTTATGCAAATTCACTGGTGAAGTTGCAGCTTATCTTTAACTTTACCCTAGCTTACCTTACTTTGCCTGAAAAGTGCTGTTCCCCAGGAAAACTTAATGCAAGTGGGCAGTTCATGAAGTTATTCATGAAGGTGAATTTTGCAATTTAATTGGAACATTTTTGCAACATCTCTAGTTATGTCTGACCAACTTTATGATTATTGATGCTATATATGTATTTTTATGAGTTAACCTGCTTTACCGATAGATTTTTATGCATGCAGGTTAATGTTAACGTTTCTGTGGTGCTCAGGTTATGAAAAGAAATTACAAGATACAGAAAACTACATGGTAAGTGTATGCAAGTGGCGCTCTTGCAATGTAATTTTGGACATGCACTAATATTGACTTATTACTTCACTTATTCTAAAAGAATGATTGGTTATACATTATTTTGAACTTCTACCAGACTCCAAGATGAAAGGAAAAATTGTCCCTAAAATGTAATGATTAATCATGCATGTCTGGATGTTACTTGAAAAATAAAAAACACATATACATGTTTGGTTTGGTGAGTGGGCCCATCATTCCAATCTGTTAGCTTAAATTTTCTACTTCTACCAAAATGTATTTTATAAATGCTTAAATTTAGTGTTTTTGTTCTAAAGAAAAAAGATGAGCATCACATTTGGCTTAGGAATAAAACTGATGACGTGACAAGGGTTATGACTGAGGCAGTAAATGGTGTGCATTGTGGAAGGTACCTAGAAAAGTAGATCTGAGATATACTAATATGTTTCAATTATTTTCAGCAGAAACTAGCTTTAAGTAATTTGTGTGAGATTTGAACCTAGAGTCCAACATCAGAAAAGGCTACTGAGTTGAGGACATCAGTTACCTCTACAACAGGAAACTACAATATTTGTATCGAATAACCATGCATTTTGTACTTTACCAGAGCAGCTTGCCAAGTATTTCTGAACTGTGAGGAAGGGTAAAGTACTGCTTTTCCCAGCTCTTTATCTTCTGAGGATCTGTTTCTTCATATCCTGATCTTAGAAGAGTGTTCATTCCAGAAAGAAGACCGAAATAGGGATAGGTGCCCTGCACTGCTAGTTTTTCTTCTCACCTGCTCCTCCCTATACCAGTTTAACTGCAGCATGACAGGTGAAGTGGCCAAAAATGTGACTTATACACAGAAACTATAAATATAGTGCGTTCAAGATGGACTAGCTCTTAAGCCCTGTTTATACCATTGGATTTGCAGTGCATCAACACATGCACTCTGGTTGATGCGCTGTAAAGTCAGCTTTGTGGACAGTCACTGCATCACCATAAGTGTTCCACAGCTCCAGTTTTTAATCCAATGAAATGTGGCAACATGCACTGGATGGAGTGCATTACCCCACAGTGTGAATGACTGATGCACTCGATCCATTGCGATCCCTATGTTCAGGCCAAGGATACCATTATTTGAACCCTGCCCACATGTCTTTAGCATGATCTGTGGCACATCAGGCTCAGGAACGTAAATTAGAAATTGCAAGGCGAGTCACAGCACAGCAGGAATGCAGGAGTAAAACAAGCGCTGCTGCTGTGTAAACAGGGCTTGAGTGAGCAACTTTTATCCCCCTTCCTGCAGAGCTAACTGTGCCTTAACCAGTCAATAAATCTGGCAGTATTATGCTCCTGAGTGTACCTCCTGCATGGCTTCATTAGCTCACACCTTAGCAGTCTGGGTGGTGCTAATCCTACTAATATCTGACATTGCTCCCAGTACTGCATAGCACTTATATCATAAACAATCTGGGTGGCTGCAGCCTACATGCTTAAAAAGTAGGTCATGCAGCACAGCTAGGCCAAAAGTTTCCTTTTCTTTAGGTAATGTCCAGACTAATATTTAGTGGCGGTATGGATATACTCAGGTGGCAGCTGCACAAATCTCAGCAGCAGTTCCTGAAACAGGCAACAGAGGTGGCCATGATTCTAGTGGAGTGGCAATGAAAACCCCAGGAAGTTCCTTACTGTACTTCCTAAAACAGAAAGTAATACAGATGACCAGCCATTTGGACAAACACTTCTAGAAACTGGAACACCCTTTTCCCAGGGCAAAGGAACAAAAGCTGCAAGGATTTCCTGCAGTCCTTCAGATGGTGTATATAGTACCTGAGTATTCTATGTACATCTAAAGTATGGAGCAATGCTTCCCTGGATTGAAATGATGAGGAAAATAAACTGGCAGGTGGATGAGTTGATTTAAAGTAAACTTAGACACCGCCTTCGTAAAACTTAGGATTAATATGGAAAGACACCCTGTCTTTGTGGAAAATCAAACAAGGAGGCTCACACATTAGAGCCTGCAGATCTGAAATCATTCTAGCAGAAGTGATGACAACTAAAATAAATGCTTTCCATGACAGAAAGCATAGTCCAGAATCACAGCTGGCTCAAAAGGAGCCAAAGTCAGCTCTAACAAAATTCAGATCCCAAGCTGGGACAGGATTGCAGATAGGAGGTTTTACGTGCACAAACCTCTCAAAAATGTATGGGCCACCTCCAGCTGGGCAACCATATAACCATCAGTAGGTAGATGGGAGGCTGAAATGGCAGCCAAGTGCACATACTCTAGAACCTAGTTTATTGGGCAGATAAAAGGGTCCATTTAGGTGAGAAGCCACCCACAGAGCAAACCATTTCCACTCCATGGAATAAGTGACTCTGGTAAAGGCTTTCAGGCAGCCACCAAGACATCACCCATATTTTGGGACACTCCAAACTTGGCACTGGCTATGTATTCAGGAGCCGTGCATGAAGGTGGAGTGACTTGAGTTTTGTATGGACCAATGTCCCCTACTTCTGTAACAGGAAGACCCTGGCATAATGGCAGGGTACTGGAGGTTCCACTGCTAGTTGGTGCAGTAAGGAGAACCAACTCTGATGAGGCCACAGTGAGACAATGAGTATCAGAGTTGCCCCTCCATTTGAAGTTTGATTAGTACTCTCTGGATGAGAAGAAGGGAGGAAGGGCATACAGGAACCTCACTTTCCAAGAGAGGGACAATGTGTCTTGCCAAAACATCCAGGCCCTGGAGCAAGTGAGACAAAATCAGCAGTTTTGTATTGTGTGAGAACACAAAAGGTCCAACTCTGATGACCCTATCTGTCATGCAAGTTTTCTATGACCAATGTCAGCAGCTCCTATTCATGCATCCTAGACCATGACTGACATAGGCTGTCTGCCAAGACATTTTGGGCCCTGGAACATGCACTGCTGATAGTTCTATACCATGTTCCAGAACTCAATATCAGACTCTCATCACCTCCCTGCAGAAGGGTAGAAATGAGTCCCCTTTGTGTGTTGATGTAGTGCATCACACTTACGTTGTCCGTCTGAATTAGTAGAAGCCCAGGAGGTGATGAGACTGGAAGGCCTGTAGGCCATACAGAACAGCTCTCATTTCTAGGACATTTGTGTGGATGGTGCCTCCACTTTCGTCCACATTCCTTGTGTCTAATCAAGCCCTATATATGCCCCCAGCCCATCCCCAAAGCATCTGTGGTGAGAATTTGACAAAGGGAGGGAATTAATAAGGGAATCCTTCAGCAAGTGGATGGGTTCCATCCACCACTGGAGGTGACTAGAACTTTTGTTCTAGATTGTCTGTATATTGATTCCATTGAACTCCCAATGTCCACTGTGGGATTCTCATGTCCTGCCTGCCATCAGTACTGTAGGAATGGCAACTGCCATATGGCCTAGAAACTTTAGGAATGTCCTGGCTGTGACATACTTGTTGTTGTAGACCATTTGGGCCAGTGCTATCAGACGCTCAGCCCTGTCCTGTGGCAGGAAGGCTAAGCCTTGTGCTGTGTCCAGGACTTCCCCTATGTACTGCAGTCATTGGCAAGGTGTTAGGACTGACTTTGGGACATTGACAGTAATCCCTAGAGCGTTTAACAGGTATTTGGTACAGTCTAGGTTGTGGGAAAGCTGCTTCATGGAATGAGCTTTGATAAGCGAGTCATCCAAGTATGGGATGATGTGCAGGCTTTCCTGCAGAAGCTGCTGCTACTACTGCAAAACATTTGGTAAATACCCATGCTGCACATGACAAGTCAAAGGCAATACTCAGAACTAGTAGTGTTCACCGGAAACATGAATCTTAAATAGTTCCTGTGTGATTTGCAAATCTTGGTATGCAGGTAAACCTCCTGCATATCTAGGAAGCAGATCCAGTCCCTGATTTGGAGCAGTGGAAGTAGGCCTTGCAGCATAACCATTCTGAATTTCTTGTATTCTATAAAATAGTTCAGATCTCTGAGGTATAGAATGGGTCTCAGGTCTCCTGTCCATTTTGGGACTAGGAAGTCCAAAGAATAAAACCCTGTGTTCCTTTGCTTCAGGGGACAAGTTCTATTGCCCTTTTGTGATCCCTCTCTCAGGGGCTTACCTATTAGCCCCAGTTTTGGTTCCTTGGCTTCCCCAAAGTGTCCCCATTTTCCCAGTTCCTTGCTATTCCCCAGTGGTTCCCTTGTAGTCCTGGTTCTCCCTCCAACACCAACATAGTTTTGGGAGATCATGGCTGGAGGAGCTGTAGTACGTAGCTGCCACCCTGTTTTTGCACTCCATTGCTGGGCAACACTCCATGCATGTACAAAGTACATTTTTGTTTGGCCATTTGCAGCCATTTTGGCTGTCTCTCCAGTGGTTCCAGTCCCTCTGTCAATCCAAATGAGGACCAGAGATCTTAGCTAAACCAGAGAGGAAGAGGAAAAGCAGAAAGAGCTGTTTTAAGGAGCACCAATTGTGCTTGAGATAAGGAAGCCACCTCATTAATAGTCATGAGGCAAAATGCATAATTTATGAATGAAAGCTTGTCTATCTCTAGTGGGAGAGTTTGGGCACTAGTGACAGGAAAATAAATAAGATGTGTAAAAGGACAAATGGATCGCTAACAGTCTGGTGGGGTAAATGAAGCTAAAATGTTTATCTGGACTGCAGTCAGAAAATAAAGAGGGACAGGGCATAAATTGTACTGGGCTATGTGAGAACTGCAGGAGGCTTTTATGCAGTTGCTTAATAGAGCAAAGAGGTGGCTACAAATGTAAGGGGAACAATTAAATAAAAGTAAATGGTTTGGCTGCAGGAGTAACAGACTTGGGACACTGTATGAACTGTGTGGGGACAGTGTTGACAGAAGCCATGATGGCAAACAGGTGACTACCTTACAGCCAATTACAGTACCAGGATTTCACAGAAGGACTCTGGGGCTTCAGCAAAGACTCTTGGTGAAAAATACCAGGGAATATTCTGGCGCCCTTTGTGCATCCAATGAGGCATCAAAGGAGCCTCATTCAATTAATTTTCTGAAATGACAGTGGCTCCAGCCAATTGGGAGCTTCCAGAAAGCTCACAAAAGAAAATAACTTTGGATTCTCAGTCAGTTAGGTGGGAGCCCCTCCAGAGGAGGGGCTCCAGCCCTATGGAAAGAATGTGACTGCAAGGCTGGGAAAGGGCCTGACTGGGGATGCCTATAATCTGTCCCCTGGGCTGAATGTTTGCCTTTCCCTTCTGTAGGAGAAAGAGAAGGATTGTGCAGGCAGCTCTGCAGAAAGAGAGAGAGAGAGCTGCAGGATTTTGATGCTGTGGTAGGAAGCTGTACCACAGTGGTGAGGATACAGAGAAAAGGATGTTAGGAGGATGAAAACAAAGATTAGAGAAATGGACTGATCCTGAAGAGGAGAGAATCTCCTTGAATTTGTCTGCACTTCCATGGTGAAACACAGATGAGTTATGATGTGTGATGAGAGAGTTGTGAGAAGATACTGAGGACTGGTTGCAGCATTGAGAAATGGCTACTGGAAATTGGACAGGAATCAGGATTCTGAGAACTTGGAGAGAGAGCCTCTTCTGTATTTGTTATGTACCTGCATGGTATGAAAAGAGACTTTCATGGATAGATTGTTGAAAGAAAGAATTTCTGGAAATGTGTGTGAGCCAGAACAAACACTGGAGCTGTGTTTAAAGTTGAGAGACTCTGAAAGCAGAAGGATGGACAGGTGCCTTCTGGGCCAGGTACCTGCTGTCGTCTCCATAGATACAGCTAAGAAAAAGACTGTTGTGATGAACTTGCAGTTTCAGACTCTGCATAGTCCTCCCCAGAGCCTGAATGTCAAGAAAGAAGAAGAAGAAGAAGAATCAGCATTTATATAGCTTTTCATACTTCCAAAGTGCTTTACAAGCAATGCTAGACTGGAAGTGAAGTGACTGACTGTGTGTGGCAGCCATATCTCACATCATCACCCACACACAGCCTGGATAATTGCATGAACTGGTTTATGGGAAGGGAATGTTGGCCAGGACACCAGGAATGTTCCCTACTCTTTGTGAAGAGTGCCTTGGGTTCTTTTACTTCCCACCTGGACAACATAGGACAACACCAGGATGGGCAGAAGGGACCTCAGTTTAACATCTCATCCGAACAACCTTTTACCAGCAGTACAGCACCCCAATACTGCACTCAGATGCCAGCAATTTTAGGTGCAAGTCCAATCCCGTGTGGACAGAACCCATGACCTTCTGGTCCAGAGGTGGATGTGCTACCAACTGAGCCACGTGACATCCAAAAACAGAGTCTGATTTGACTACACACCATAGCTGGTTTTTCAAGACACAAAGATGATCTAAAGGTTCCATCCTAAATCCAGGGCCAGGTAGGAACTTGTTAACCCCATTGAGTGGGGTTTGATGGCTGTAGGGATCATGGGGTCATACCCAAGTGCTAGGCACTCTGACCTGTGAAGGAGCCGGGACATGGAGCCCTTCTGTAGTCAGTGGGCTCTGCATATGTGCTCTGCAATGGGCCCCAATTGGCCAAAGGGGACAAGCTGCAAGACCTTCATTCAAGCTGAAGATCCAAGCTGTAGCATCCTGATTTATTTATTTATTTATTTATATTGCAATCAGTTTACAACCTTTGAGACAGGGCTCATTTCCAAAGGTACCTCGTCAAGAGAAGAGAAGATAATACATGTACAAAATACATACTATAAGAGAACAAATGCATAAAGATGCAGGCATACATGGATCCAGGCATACATGGATCCAGGGAACAGGTTACATTGATTGCATTATAAGGTGCAGATTCAGGTATTGTAGACAAATGGATTGGTTACAGAGTTTAGCAGCATATAAGTATGAAACGTGCAAAGAAAACAGTCAGAATAAGTTCCATGGTATTAGTTACAGAGTTAGCAGAACAGGTGTCAAGGACAACACAGCAGGTAGTTTGATTTGGTAACAGTAGTGCATACTAGTAGGACAATTTAGCAAGCAGTATATTAAGATTCTATCATACATGGATACGTTCTTGACAACTGAGAGGTAGCGATCGGGTATGGCAGAAATGTAGGTGGTAGGAGTAAGGCGGTGCGGAGGGGTGCAGCCCAGTGGGCATTGTCAGGGCAGAGGTGTTGTACAACGTTATGCACAGTGCAGCAGCTGCTTGTTGAATAGCTCACTTTGAGCACAGTTTTGAATTTGGAAATAGTGGGGATTTCTGAGATGGAGAGTGGGACGTGTTGTACCAAGAAGGGGCTCTGTGGTGGAAAGACCTCTGTCTATGTGTGGTCCTAGATCGAGGAACCAGGAAGGTGGCCTTGCAGGAGGTCCAAGTACTGACTAGGTTGGGCTAGGAGGAGGAGGATGTCAGCCTGGGTGGTGAAAGTCTTAGCAGGGTTTTTAGCTGTAAGGCAAGTTTGATATTGCAGCTGTTCATCAAGGTTTAACACTGTTGCCATGTCATAAAGCTGGCAAGTATGTGTGAGCCTAGGGGCCCTATGATTAGCCTGCATGCCATATTTGGAGGCCGAGTTTGTTTATATGGCAGTCGTGTTGGCAGCACCGTGACACGGTAGCCATAGTCAACTAGTGATAATATAGAGGATGTAAACTGCAAGCCGGAGGCATCGGGAGACAGTTTTGTAGCTGCTACAAGATACCAAGCAGTATATTGGTAGCAGAGGCAAGTGCTTCATGTGGGTGTGGTAGGTGAGGGCTGAGTCAAAGGAGACCCTAGGTACTTATAGGAGTGGACTTGCTCCAGTTGCTGTTTGGAGTAGGAGAGGATACGGAGAGGGAGTTGTATGCTTTGTTTTGAGGGTGGGCAAAGAGCATGGTTTTAGTTTTTAAGATTTAAGACCAGTCTATGCTCTCTTAACCAGGTTTCAGTGTCATTATAGGAACGTTGCAGGAAACCTGGAGGGAGGTGGGGTTACTGGGCAGTGGCTAAGATGACGGCGCCATCTGCATACAGCAGAATTTTCCAGTGCATGCACTGGGCAGGGTGTTAAAGCATAGTGAGAAGAGTAGGGGTCCCAGGATGGAGCCCTCGCGGAACCCCAGAGAGGATAGGATGTGGATTGGAAAGTGTCCCACCAATATTGACACGCTGGGGAGCTGCATGGATAGGTAGCTGGAGCACCAGGCAAGTGGCCCAGTGGCAAAGCCAGAGTGACAGAGGGCTTCCAGCAGGAGGGGTGTGAGACCTGTCAAGGCCTTTGAGAGGTTGAGGAACACGGCCACCTGCTAGGGAGCCACTTCCATGGAGGAGTGTAGAATGATGCAAATTCAACAAGAGCTGTGCTAGTACTGTGTCCTGCACGGAATCTGTGCTGTTCAGGGAGAGGATGTTGTGTTTGGTCAGGTATTCAGTGATTTGTGTGGCAACCAGTTTTTCCAGGGCTTTGGAAAGGGGTGGGAGTATGGAGATAGGTCGGTAGTTCCCAGCTAAGGACCTGTCACCCCTTTATGGATAGGAGTAACAGTGGCAGTTTTCCATGTAGTGGGAATTGTCCCAGGCAGAGGGATTTGTTGAGAAGGCTGGTGAGTAGGGTAGGACCTGATCCAGTACCAGCCGGAGAATTCTGTGGTCCAGGGAGTTGTCACGGGACTGTTGCCTTTTAGTGCACGGGTCAGGTGCGGTCTGGCTTCCTGAGCAGTTACCCTACGAGGTAGGAGCTAGGGCGATGGAGGGCAGGGGCAGGTTGGGAGGTGGTTGGTCAAAGAAGTTACTGGGGAGGATGGGGCTAAGGTCAATAAAGGAGGTGTTGAGGGTTTGCAAGTGTCAGGGGTCAGTGGCGGTGGTGTCAGTAGTAATCTGGGAAGGGAAGGGAGCGAGGTTCCCATTCAATTGTTTGACATTGTCCCAGAAGGTACGGGAGCACCCCAGGAGGTGGTGAGGGTGGCCTGATAGTGGTTGGCCTTGGCTTTCCTGATTGCCCATGTGCACTTATTCCGTGCAGCGCTGTAGGCCTGTCTGTCTGCTAGTCGCCCAGTTTCTATGGCACGGTGCCAAAGATTATCCCTGTGCCTGAGCAGCTGTAAAAGGCAGGGGTAATCCAGGGCAGGTTATGTTTTTTGTCTGGATGGCTGAGAGGGGAGCGAAGAGGTCACAGGCTTTACTAAAGGTTTGGGTAAAGAAGGCAAGGCAGTGTCAATATCAGAGCACGGTGAATGGGGACCAGTCTTGCTGGCCAAGGTATTGTTCAAGGTTTTCAGACCATACGGTCTGAAACACCAGTGGGTGTGCACAGGGCAGTGGGTCGGGGTGAGGTGGCCATCCAGCGGAACAGCACTGGGGAATGGTCACTGAGTGAATCAGGAGGACTTGGATGTCCAGAATTTTGGGGGTGGTTTGTGATGATGACATCTAGGAGGGTGCTGGTACCTCTCTTAGGGTTCACCCTTGAGGGTTGGGAGACTAGTTGTGCTAGATCCAGGGCTGTGAAGGAGTCCCGGTGGGGGTGGAGGAGGGATCAGCCAGTTCACGCTAAGGTCCCCACAATGACTTGTTCAGCACTGTGAGGGAGGGTGGCAAGATAGTCAGTTAATTGTAATAGTGCTGGGTTTTGGTTCCTGGGCAGTATATAGGCGGCAGTGAGATAAAGGGTTCCCTGGTAGGGTCTGGGGGGTAAGCTTAATGGTAAGGGCCTGAGCCCCACTTACAAGGTCCGGAGCAGGAGGGCAAGACCAGTGAGAGAGTCCCTGGTGTAGATAGCACAGCCACCCCCACTGCTTGGTTACCCGATCCCTCACGGCATAGGGTGTAGCCGGGAGGGTGACAAAGGTGTCAGGAGGGATTTAGATAGCCACGTTCCCACCAGCGCAATGACGCCAGGTTTGTGCAGTGTGACCCAGCATTGGAGGGAGTCAAATTTTTCAAGATGCTGCATATATTCATGGAGGCAATCAACAGACACCTGATGGGCAGGTCAGGGTGGGGCCAGGGTTAGGATGGATATTGCCTGTTAAGAGTAGTAAGAGGACAACAGCTCTGGCCAGGGTGGTGATAAGAATTTTGCTCATGGCTAAGAGGAGATGGGTGGGACCATTGGGGAGCAGGGATGAGTAGGGATTGTAAGGTAGGGAGGGCAGTTGATGAGCCGCCAGGGATGGGCTGAGAGGGAGGAGGGGAGGCCAGGAGATGGATGCTGTAGGCCAGTGTACATGGACTTTGTAGGGTGAGTGCGAACTATGCTCCAGGAATTAATGGTGCAATTTCCTGTGACCCAGGGGAGATGTCAGGCTGGAGGGATGAGGTTACCAGGAGGAGGGTGAGGGAGGGAGTTTACGAGGAGGTGAACTAGCATGGTTTACTGGCGGCACCCCATACACACAAGGCGATTATTCTCAGTGTTTTCTATGATGGCTGAAGACCTCGAAATGAAACTCGAGAGGTCCCTTGGCAATCATGAAAACATGAGGAGGAAGAGTTGCCGAGTTGTTTGGGATGCCATACACTGATCTTTGCAGTGTATGGGCCCAAATACAGGAATCACTTACGCTTAAGGTATGTGTCTGCTGCCAGAGACTGCACTGCCACTCCAGGCCACTGGCCAGCTCACGCACCTGACCTCGCCAGCCACCCCATGTCCAATAAACAGTGCTGTTTTAGGGCAGTTGCATTGTGATGCATCTACTGTACTAATGCAGAATGAACAATCGTTCTGCATTAGTAGGTACGCCACTACTACAGTAGAACAACATTTTTGAGTGTATGGAAATCCATACACAAGTACATTCAACATACACTATAAATGTATACACAACAAAAACAGCAAGGCAAAACAGCACCAAGCAAAACAACATAGGGCACTACAGAATGCTCCAAAATCAACACTGCTACACTTGCTTTTCTGTGTGGGCTTCATACCACACCCCTTTGTGGTTAGTTTCTCCCCAGCACCCCCATCATTTTTATAGCTATCACCAAGGGAAGATAACATTGAGGGCGAGGGAAACTTGAGGGGGGCTACTTCATGGGGAAACAGGTCGGCAGGGGAGAACATCTGGGGAGGTAACCTGCTGGTGGGGAAACACAGTCAGGGGCGGGCAGAATGGGAGTGAAAGAATAAAACAAAAAACTTAATAAAAAAAAATCTACCCAAAACCAGTCCTGAATTCATGTTTGCAGGCCACACAGGCAGTGACTGTAACCACTACACCAGATGGAGAGCTCAGAACTTGCATGATGAACAACTCCCCATCTAGTTCAAACAATAACTACTCCATACTGACTCCTACTGAAACAAAAGCACTGAATGTACACTGTACTGTTAATAGCACATAGCCCATTTCACAATCACTATTGTGACCTCTCCAAACTGACTTGCTGTGATTGAGTCACTCTAGTCACCAGATACCTTGGTTTGTAGAGTAAAATGGACATCCATAGAAAGGGTAACATCCAGAAAATGTAGGCATTTCTGCTGGAAACTTGGTAAGGCATAATATTGTAGTAGGGAGCTACGCTTTCACAAAAAGTTTCATTTTTTTTTTTCCTTATTGGCATTAAGCAGAGAATTGCAGGATTCCATTAAAAGTGTAGTAATTTTATAACCAGAGGGAGTGAGATACAACTGAATTTGCTTGATTGTTGGGGTTGAGACCTAGGATTTGAAGGATATTTTTGCAACATTTTAAAAGTGTCCTGCTGGCTGAGAAGTTAGTTTTATCCGTGGTTTCACTGAAAGATTTTGTGTATTGGAATCAGACATAGAGACTGCCTACATTGAAAGACCTGCTTACATCACAGGTGTCACTAGTCAATCAATTGGCTTAATTCTTAAGATTTTCAGTGCAGGAAGAGTGTAAAGCACAGCTGACTTATTTTATGGCTGACTGCTTTCTGAGCACAAACCACCAGGCTGTTTTGGGGCTGGGGAGGTTTACCTGTGTCTGACTTGGATGTCTGATTTTTCTCTGTTTGATTAGCAGGAATTTTCTGTCAAATTGTTGTGTAGGGCATCTGCTGACAGGAAGGCACCCATCGCAGCAGCACTGGGTCAGAGCTTTTAGCTGATTGTTTTGTGAGGGCACAGTTTAGGCCCAACCCCTACCACCCATCACCCCACCCACCCCTGGAAATAGTTCCTTTATACCTGGGGTTCTGACATCATTCCTCAAGAGTGCAAGGTGCATATCACTGTCATATCCTCTCTAGCACACTGCACTGACAATATAAGCATACACGTTGTATAATATGTATATTTCTATATAACAAACCAATCACACACACAGAGAAAGAAAAGTAGATAAACATGTGAGGAGTAGTACAATGTAATGGCTGTGGGGCATCAGTCTTCCGGGAGTCTTTCTGAGGCTGAGATGCTGCCCTATTTGCAGACAACTCTGCCCTGAGGGAGGAAGTTGCCGCCTTCAGGCCATGCTGGACAGTAGTAAGGGAACCTTCCCCAGGCCACACTGGACGGTAGGAAGGAACCTCCCTATCCAGGGAGCACCAGAGCCACCACCACTACCTCAGAGGTTGCAAAGAAAGCACAGCAGTTGGACCACAGTGGGCTCAGGAAGGGTGAGGATGGTGGAACAGAGGCACACCCAGTCAGTTGTTCCACCTCCAACTACTACACCATTCTGGGGGAGCATAGCTCCCTATGGATGCACCCGCAGAGAGACTAGGAGGCTGAGGACAGCTGTCACAAGGGAGGTCCACAGGAAGGGAGACAGAGGACACCACAAGGAAAGGAAGCAGCCCTGGTGGGGACTCCAATTATTAGGGAGATAGAACTGGGAGGAGCAGGGAAAACTGGAAGTAAGTGCCTGCCTGGTGCCATGGCTTGAGGGACAGGAAGCATCCTCAGGATCACGAGAACAGCTGCACGGGAGTCTGAGCTGGACGTCATTGTCCACCTAGGGACAAATGACTTGGCTCATCACAAGATTAGAGCAGTGCAGAAGGACTTTGTAGAACTGGGGAGGGCCTAAGACAAGTAGCACACACAGTATCTTTCTCAGAGGTGCTGCCTGTCAATGGCATGAGTGAGGCGAGGTACTTTGCACCATGCAGTTTAATGAATGGTTGAAAAAATGGTGTGGAGCACAGGGTTTGGCTTCATTGGGGACTGGGGTTCCACCTGAGGGGCACCAGCCTATACTGGCAGGATGGTCTGCATCTGTCCAGGAAGGAACAAGTCTTTGAGCAATCGGTTTAAATGCTTCATTGGCAAGCTTTTAAACTAGTCAAGGGGGAGGCACTGATAAGCAGCAGGAAAATCCCAGCCTCTCCTACAAAACAGGGTACTAAATGAGAAAAAGACCGAGGTAGAAAGGTCAGTGGGGGATGCTGCAACAGAAGGTAAAGCCATCAAAATGGAGAGCAATGAGTACCAATGCCTGTAGTCTGAGTAACAAGCTCCTGAATTAGTGGCCTTGATGGAGGAGGAACATCTGGATATCATGGCAGTCACAGAAACATGGTACACACAAAACCATGACTGAGACGTAAACATACCAGGATACA
The DNA here is from genome assembly GCA_016271365.2 of Neoceratodus forsteri. NCBI lineage: Eukaryota > Metazoa > Chordata > Ceratodontiformes > Ceratodontidae > Neoceratodus > Neoceratodus forsteri. Next base: position 195,238,907 of record JADMNL010000022.1, on the reverse strand, counting down.
TTATCTACAGGAGGGACAGGGAGGGTAAAAGAGGAGGAGGAGTAGCTCTTACATAAGGGAAGGAATCAAAGCAACAGAACAAAAGGGTAAACAGGGAGGAGATGAAGCACTGTGGGTAAATTTGGAGACCGGCAATTGCACCACAATCCGCTACAGGGTTAGATACAGACCCCTTCTCAGGGGAGGAAATGGACAAGGAAATGATAGAAAGTATACTTAGAATGGCAGAAAAGGGAGATATTGCTGATGGGTGATCTGAATATGCCAGATGTTAACTGGAGGCAGTTGCAGCAGCCACTTCTAAGAGTGGGTTATTCTAGATGCCCTACAGGGGCATGCCTTAGACAACTAGTATTGGAGCCTACTCGAGAGGGAGCAATCTTAGACCTGGTTCTCTCAAATGGAGATGAAGAGGATCACAGATGTAGAAGTGGGTAGCCATCTGGGAACTAGCGACCATCGAACAGTATGGTTCACAATAAACACAGCAATAGAGTCAAGCCATACAAAGACAAAGGTACTGGATTTTAGGAGGCTGACTTTGCCAAAATGGGTGATGCCTAAGGAATGCACTAGCAAATGGGCAGGAAGGAGGTGGAAGAACAATGGGGAATAATAAAACTGCCATCACAGAGGTAACAAGCCTTGTGTAAAGCAAATAAACAAAACTAAACGAGGTAAGAAACCACTATGGTTCTCAAAGGAAGTGGCAGTGAAGGTTCAAGAGAAAAGAAAGCATTCAGGAAGTACAAGGAATCACAGAAGGAACAGGACAGAGAACTGTATCAGTTAAAGCAAAAGGAAGCTGGGAAGGCAGTCAGAACAGCAAAGGCCCAAACCGAGGAAAAAGATAGCCAACTCAGTTAACTCATTGCCTCCTCAGGCTCACTCTGAGATTACACCCTTGCCTCCTGAATCTCCTGTATACTTTTAACAGTGAATCCTGGGCCTTTCTAAGCAAAATCAAGCCATAGTCAGCATGTTGCAAACAAATGCTAATAGCTCAATAACTGTATATGCTAGATACAAAGTATGAGTGGCAGAGTTATTCAGCACAAAATTGCCTTTCCAATGGTGGCATGCATGTAATACTATGTAATTTAGTTTTTTCTATGCTGGTTGAAAGAGCAAACTAAATATTTTTCACTAAAAAGTGCAACATAAGCCATTTTTGTTGGAAAATATGTAAAATATCAACACCAAATTAAGCATACTGACATTAGATGGTGTTTTTAATATTATGTTAGTTAAAAAAAGATATCTTTTACCATAAAACGTAATTTTTCCCCATTTTAGTCAAGGTGCTTTGGCAGATTTGAGGGCTGAATCTCAACCACACACACCATATCATAAACAAATGCGTATAACTCCAAAAGTATACATGATACACACAAAGTATCAGCATGAAAGTTGATTATGAAAAAATGCCTTTCCAATGGTGCTATGCAACCAGTTGTAATCAATACGGTTTTATTTTATACCTGCTGAAGTGCCAAAAAAGTGAATTTTATTCAAGCTGCTGAGGTAAATCTTGATGGAAAACATGTCAGCCATACACACCATACCATAAACAAATGTGAATAACTCCTAAAGTATACATGATATACACAAAATATCAGTGGCAAAGTTGTTCAGCACAGCATTACCTTCCCAATGGTGGTATGCAAAATAATATGTAATTTTGTTTTGTTTTTTCTAAACTGGTTGAAACAGCAAAAAAATATTTTTCACTAAAACAGGCAATATAAGCCATACACACCATACCATAAACAAATGCAAATAACTCCTAAAGTATGCATGATATGTACAAAATATCAGTGACAGAGTTGTTCAGCATAACATTACCTTTCAATGGTGCTATGCAGTCAAATATATATTATATTCTGTTTACACTATAAATTAAAATATATAAGTGACTTCTCCAGACGTTGCTTGGGCACACTGGGAGTCAGTATCGACTTCTGCAGATGTACTCAGGACACACCAGTGTTTTTTACGATTAATTACAGGCATTGGCTAGGAGACAATGAGTTAAGAAGGGGATAAAACCTTTATAGGTACATCAGGGAGCCGGGAAGACCATGGGAGGGATAGTGAGGCTTAATAAAGGGGAGGGAGGGTGGGCAGAGGGTGACTGTGAAAAGGCAGAGATACTAAACAAATATTTTTGCTCAGTGTTTACAAAGGAAGAGGGGAGGTACCTAAAACAAACAGTACAAACACTCTGGATACAGAAGTTGATACCAGCCCATTTACAGAAGAAAGGGTTCTGAAAGAACTCTTAAAACTGAAGGTGGACAAAGCAATGGGGCTTGATGGGATTCATCCCAGAATTCTAAAAGAACTAAGGGTAGAACTAGTGACACCACTGACTACCCTCTTTAACAAATCATGGGAGGATGGGGTGGTACCCGAGGACTGGAGGAGGGCAGATGTGATTCCCCTTCACAAAAGTGGGAGCAAGTCAGAAGCAGGAAACTACAGACCTGTTAGTTTAACCTCAGTGGTAGGAAAATGATGGAATCACTTTTGAAGGAAAGAATTGTTAAGTATCTAGAGGCCAGAGGGCACAGGACCCAAGGCAGCATGGATTCACAGTGGGAAGGTCATGTCAGACAAATCTGATAGATTTCTTTGACTGGGTGACCAAAGTAGTTGATCAGGGAGGGCTGTGGACATGGCATACCTAGACTTTAGCAAGGCATTTGACACAGTCCCACACAAAAGATTAATATATAAGTTAGCCAGCCTGGAAGTGGGTCCCAAGATGACAGCCTGGTAAAGAATTGGCTGGAGAATAGGACACAGAGAGTAATAGTAAATGGAGTCCACTCTGAAGAAAGGGGGTTACTAGTGGGGTACCACAGGGTTCAGTATTAGGACTGGTCCTCTTCAATGTCTTTATAAGTGACATTACAGAGAGACTGGAAGGAAAAGTATGTCTCTTTGCAGATGACACAAAGATCTGCAACAGAGTTGATGCACAAGGTGGGGTGGAAAGGATGAGAAGGGACTTGGCAAGGTTAGAGGAATGGTCAAATGTATGGCAGCTTAGATTCAATGCTAAGAAGTGCAAGGTAATGCAACTGGAAACAAAACCCAGCGGAAGAGTACACAATGGGGGTGAGATACTAACAACAACAAAAATAGAAAGGGACCTGGAGGTAGTCATATCAGATGACCTAAAGTTAGGCAAGCAATGTGAAAGGGCAGCAAGGAGGGTTGGGGGATACTGGGATGCATAGGGAGAGGCATCACCAGTAGAAAAAAAGAGTTATTATCCCTCTGTACAGACAGCTGGTGAGATCCCATCTGGAGTACTGCGTGCAGTTCTGGAGACCCAATCTCCATAAAGACATAGACAGGATGGAAGCTGTCAGAGAGGGCAACTAAAATGGTGCAGGGTCTGCACCAGAAGACATATGAAGAGAGACTTAAGGAGCTTAATATGTATAGCCTCCAGGAAAGGAGGGAGAGGGGACATGATAGAAACTTTCAAGTACCTCAAGGGAATCAAAAGCCCAAGAGGGTAGCATCTTTCAAAAAGAGGTGTGCAAGAACAAGGTGCACAATTTGAAGATAGAAGGGGGCTCAGAGGTAATTTAAGGAAGTATTTTTCACAGAGAGGGTTGTGGATGTATGGAACGGCCTTCTGGAGGAGGTTGTGAGTCAGAAACAGTGGTGGAATTCAAGCATGCATGGGACAGTCATAAGGCAATTCTAGGGGTGGGGTAGGAAGAAGTAGGCTACTGGTTAACTAGAATCTGCAGCTTATCCATCAGGTAGGAAATGGGCAGACTGGGTGGGCCAAGTGGTCCTTATCTGCCATCAAATTCTATGTTTCTATGTTACTCATAATGCCAGTCAATCTCGAGGTTGAAGGGATTATCTTTAAGCCACTGTAGAAACTTACTAGGCTCTTCCTTGGACCACCTCCCAAAACATATGATGTCATCAATAAATCTGTGTCATTTTATGTTTGCTTGCTTGCATGCATAAGAAACATCTTGGAGAATACAACTTGCTGGAGGTGTGTGCCTGTCCCTGCCAATGAAGTGCTCAATCTGCAGGGTGCGTTCCATATGCACAATGGAGCTGCAAGATGTGTATGGCAGCAGATTGAGAGCAGCGCGTGGCTTCAAAGAAAAGGTCCGCTTCAATCACTGCATGAAATGTGTCTCCACAGTACATGCATGCTATGCCTGTCTCTTCATCTCACCCGCCACCTCCCCACTGCCATTGCCAACAGACTGCTGAGCAGCATTGCCAAGATGAAGAAAGAGAAAACTCTATTTGTGTAGAGACAGCCAGTGGAGTGCACAGCATCCTCGTAATCAGCACATGAAACATGTCTCTGGTTCACATGCATGCTGTGCTACCTCCTACTTTTCTCAGCATGCCTTGCCGTGACAGCAGCAATGAGACCGAGAGGAGCAGACGTGATTTGTTCTGTGGCTGTGCCATTTCTAAGGAGCCCCTCCCCAAATTCGGTCCTACAGTGGTTCCAGTACAGTGGCAGAGCTCACACTTCAGTCATACTCATCCGGGCCCCTCAAACTATCAGCAGTCATGGTCAGTCAGTGTCTCTCAGTCTCTGTGAGTATTTCCACTACTGGGAACCCACGAGAGAGAGAGAGAGAAAGAGAGAGAGAGAAGAGAGGTTGCCCTATCCACCAGTGTCACCACCCTGTAAGTTCCCACCCCAAACATGCCACTCCCAATGCCTGGTCACATCTTTTTTTTTTCTATTTTTTTTTTTACTGTTCCATCTGACCCTCCATCTCAGCAACACCCTTCCCAAAAAATATAAATAACAGTGACACCTGGGTGTCAATCCCCAGTGTCGTGATCAACAAGAAAAAAAGTAATTCCAATTTTTTCTAAACCATGTGGAAAGAAAACTGCTGCCGTAAATTATAAGTACTCTATAGCTGATTCCATCGCTTTCCTGGTAGCCACAGAGCCAGGGAACTTTTATGGAAGAGGGTGGCTATTGATCAGCTCCACAGTGAATCACAAATTGTCTATGTATCGATTACAGCTAGATGCAGACAGGCATCTCTGCCAAATATGCCTCCTTGAAGTTTATAGACCCTGGTTATTTGAGGATTCACCTGTTCCTACCTCCATAACAAGATGCCCTGGTGGTCCAGCAAATACCCAACCTCCTCCCCGCCACCACCCCTCAACATTTATGAAACAAATTGCTATTTTGCAAGTAGAGTGTCTTTGTAAAAATACTTGAAGCACGCACCAGCACTGAAGAATATGGCAACCTGAACTCACGATTTTCTGTCTCACTCTTAAGTGTTCTGCTCAAAGTAAAACAAAACTATTTAAATTTATTATTTTCATTTTCCTTGTCCTAAGCTAATGAAATTGAGTACTTCTATCCAAATCAGCTTAGTTTTCATGCAGTCATAGATATTTAAAATATTAGTTCAGTTAACTCTGACAGTGCCTTGGTCCAGTAGCGAGCCACCCCAGAAAGGGTTCTCAAATTAATAACTGAAGCTCTCTGACAGAAATAAAATACTGTACCACCAATTCAGGGAGTACTGTACAGTAGAAAAGGCCCCCAAAAGGAATTATTATTCCATCAAATTAATTCTCCACATCCGAGTCTGTCGAGACACACTGAATGGAAGCGACAGGGCACACACACTCTCCAGAGGGACCATGCTTCTGAACTAACAGGTGTGCATGCATGGAGAACAAGCCACTTAAGGAGGACAGAAACTGTTTGTTTCTGATGGCAGCACTCAGGTTAGTAAGGCTTTCTTTTATGCATAAGCATATATAATAATAATAATGTGATTTAAATGAATAAAATTAATAAAATCAGATTTTTCTGAATACAGAACACTTGCAATGTTTTCCTGGTATGGAAAAGATCTTTATAAAGAGCAATCCATGTTGTTTACTAAAGGACAGATTAACACAGTATTCTGATGTGTTCCAAAATACAGTCAGACTGCTCTCATGTTCCAGGCAGTCATCTGAAATTTCAGTTAGAACTACTTCAGAATGGTTACTGAGAGAGTGGAACACCAAGTGGAGCACCGTAGATGGAGCAGAGGAAAATTAACAAATTTTTGAGTGGTAAGTCCACTCAAATTAATATTTTATTAAAGTACAGATACATTAATCTGAGCAGCCACTTTATAATTGAATGTGATTCAGCGGCAATTGCAGCAGCACAAGTCGGCAGTGAGCCTGCAGCCGGAGCACAGCCAGCCTCAAGGTCCTTGTGAATACTAAAGTCAGGGCAGGCACAGCTAATAGCACTAGTGTTTTCATTTTCCTTTTATTGGATAAATGGTGTAAAATGTAGTATTCATTGAAGTCAAGCATGAAAACTACATTTACAACGCTGTATCATGAGTTGCTGCAGTCACTGTTGAACATAAAGCAGGCGGCCAAATAGCTTGGGTTGCCAAGGTTGCACTCTTTAGGCCAACTTTGGGAGACTCGTGCAACAGAAATACAGAGTGTCTGTTCACCAAAGACATAGACTGCTTAAACGGTAACCCTGGACTGTTTTTTCCTCACAAAAAAAATGCTCTTCTACTTAAAAAAAAAAAAAAAGAACAGGTGTCAGGTCATGATGAATACTATCTTTATCAATACCACTGCAGTTGAACTATCTCTGGCTCTTCCACAGCATTTCATTTCACTAGTAAGATTTGCTTTGTGGGGCATTGTATAAATGCTGATTAGCAGTGACACTATCCAGGTCAACTGCTTCATCGAAGCTGAGATCGTCATTCTCGGATGAAGCAGCTCTGTTGTTTCATGCTGTCAGTGACAGAAACAGCTGTACAAGATCCTCTGTCACTCCAAATTTTAGCGATTTACCTGTGGACAGGTAGGACTGGTTTCCAAATACTAGGTAACTGTTAACTTTTTTTCCTCGATGAAATTTTAAACGTATTGCTGTACTTTTCAGATAGTAGATATGAGCAAACCTTAGGAATTTGGGCTATGCCTCTGCCAAAAGGGTCCCCATGATTTAAAAGCAGTCCATTTGAGAAAGGGTAATCTGAAACAGATGGCAAACTAGAGTTCCTGCAGGTGTTATAGCCAGCAGACCTTAACTGAAGAAAGTTGTATTTTTCTTCTTTTCTAAGTACTTAACCCACATGTTTGGACAAAGTGTTAAATTAACAATTGATCACACATCTACTTCCTTAACCTTTTAAATGGCTGCCTATTCAAGAATGAGTAGTGCTGTCACAGAGTGTAGCCTGAAAAGAAAAGAACCACACAGAAAGAGGTACACTTGAATAAGGGAAGAAGCTGAGATAAAAAGAAAAGAACACACTAATTGATAAGAAAGATGCACTTGAAAAATGTGCATGCACATGCAGAGCAAAGATTTTATTTACAAAATCCCACACCATACAGTATGTGCCAACATTAAGGCAAGACATTTACCACTGCTGATTCCAAATGTCTAATAAATCAAAGATGTATGCATTACCAGACTGACAGTGCAGTTAAACATATCCAAAATAATACAGACTCATGGGTATGTCTATATGAGTCCAAATAGCAGATATGTTCAAACAGCTGAAGCCCTATCTGGCAGTCAACAGCCCAGTGTGTTAGTCTTAGCAGGAGATTCAACAGGGGGCCTGCTCTCTGAAATAATATTTTAGAGGGTGGAATTCACACCTTTTATTGTTCCACAACAGAACTGTAGTGTCGCCTTTGATGATTTGGAGGTTTGATTTCTTCCCTTTTGCTGGGCTTAGTTCTGAATTATTTTGAAATATATTGTTTTGCTTTCGTATTTCCCTTTGTGTTCTCTTTGCATGTTGTCTGCTTATTTATGTTTGTCTTTCTGTAATTCACTTTTTTGTTTATTGTTATTCTGACACCTAATCAATTGTTGTCCAGTGGGCAAGTGATTTAGTTGCTGGGTGAGTGACTGCTAATCCTTACACAGTTAGTATGATAAATTAACAGCCTGTTTCACATAGAAAGTTATGGATAGTAAGATGAAAGAAGGAGATGTAACAGGTACAGTGACTGAAACTGCTTTCATATGCAGTGGGACCTGCATAAAATCATATTTATTAAGATTTTGTTAGACAGGATGATTTATATTTTTAAGCTCTCAAATCTGTTTATATTACTGATATGAATACAGTTATCAGCCTAATAAAATCACTTTACTGATTTGTAAAGAAAGTGTTTTTCAAATCAGTTTATTAATATGGAATTGATCACGTTAGGAAGGTTTGTTGGTTCTATAAGCTGCAATGGGATCCAAGAGATTTTGTTTTAGATTCTCAATACATCTGTCTATATAAGATGTGCAGAACAGGACAACATAGTTAGAATTTAGGAGGCTGAGTCTGGATTCCACATTTTCAGAATCTGACAGGCTGAGTCTGGTTCCAACATGTTCAGAATTTGGTAATCTGAGTCTGGATCCAACATGTTCAGAATCTGGTAGACTGAGTCTGGATCTCACATTTCCAGAGCCTGAATGATTAAAACCTGATGTAAACCTTAACTCCATGAACTTGTGAAAATACTAAAAGTTACCACTTGGTTGTGTGCTGCCACAGGTGCCATACACATAATGTCCTTGCTGTCATGTACTTGTCCCAGTCTAAACTGAACAATGTTTTAGTTGGTGTGATTTTGACTCTTGCTCAAACTGCTGTAATGCACATCAATACTCATGGAGCGTGAAAGACATACTGAGAGACAGGGACTGTAATTTCTATTTGAGAATAATGGGGCTGGACCCCTCAAGTATTGTTCCATATACTAACCTTCCAGCTGATCCTTGTTGTTTCCTTGTGAGTCCAAACTAGGAGCATAAACAACTGAGCCTGCCTCTTGCTCATGAGTGTGGTTTTCTTCATTGAATCAGTCGTGTCATGATGAGCTGTGATCATCATTGGTCATCATAAACACTTCCCTATCTTTTAATGTTTGTATTGTAGGCTATAAAGGAGTGCAACTAAGTCCTTTATTTTTTGTCTCACGTAACATGTTGATAGCTTTATCACTCAATTTTCTTTAGAAAATACCCTGAAATTAACAAAGAAACATAAAATAAGAATACAACATCCCTCCAAGGTAAACTATACCATCTGAAATACTTTGTAATTTTATTACTTTGTTAATTGGGAAAGTTGACTAGTCTAGGACTCAGTCCTATTTTGAGTGGTGTCCCATGGTAGGAGGAAACAATGAAACACCTATAGTTTAGTACAGTATATTTATGCCAGTGGATGTTTGACCTCTAGGGACAGTGAACAACAAGCTGGAATTAAAATACAAAGAAAGTGAGTAACTGATTAAACAACAGATGACAATATTTTTGGGCTTCCTAAAACATACCCTTGTGTAATAAGATGTACCAGTTATTTATTTATTTAGATTTTGTTTACTGGGTAAGCCACTGAGACCAATGGTCCCTTTTTCAGGGTGACCCAGAGTTAGTTACAGAAAGGACACTTAGGGACAGTTATATACAGTAATTACATTAGTTACACCATAGTACAATGATAACATTTATACAAGGGTAGCAGTAGGGTTCACATACAGACTCATTTTATAAACAGTATGTATAGACCTCACACATTATATACAGTATGTACATAAGTTCTGTCAGTGTACAGTGGAAGCAGTAATTAGTATTGGTAATCAGATTATACAAATTGGTCCATATTAGTATTTCATGTCAAGTTAGAGGGAGAGTTCAGAGCAGTGCAACAGCCAGGGGACTGGTCTGGGGAGCTAGCGGTTACAGCCACAGAGACTAAGATTGAGAAGCTATAGTCTGAGTCCATTTTGAACTGGGTGAGGGGGTGAGTTAGTCAAGCCAGGTGGTAGGGAGTTCCATAGGTGAGGGGCAGCAAATTTGAAGGGAGTTTTCCATGGTTTGAACGATTCTAGGGATGACGAGAGGGTGATTTGCAGTTGATCGCAGGGTTCTGGTTTGTTTTCTGGGGAGAGAAGTCCTCTAAGATGGGGAGGGGACCTAGGTTAGTAAACTTGAAAGCTAGGCAGGCAATGGGATAGGCTAGTTTGTAGTAAGTTGGCCAGTTTAGTTCCTGTAGAGCCTCATGAGTGATGTCTCCTAGGAGAGGAGTTAGTAGAAACGGGCCACTTGGTTATAGAGTAAGGAAAGTTTATTATATTCCATCTCACGAAGGAACTGCAGAAGTGGAGCCCCATATAGCATGGATGGGAGGAGATTGCAGCAGGCAATTGCATGACGTACAGTACAGGATAAGGAGTTCCCAGGTGGAAAATGAGGCCAAGCTTTGATGGGTGGACCTGGTTATGGAGTCGATGTGGATTTGGTAGGTCATTTCTTAGTCTAGATGGACCCCAAGATATTTGAAACTAGACATGACCTCAACTCTTTTCCTTGGCTGGTGCAGATCTGGAGAAACTGGCTTCTGTCAGAGCTCAGACGTCTCGAGCCAAACAGTATGGCTTTAGTTTTTTCATCATTGAGTTTAAGGGAGTTTGCAGAGAACCAGGCCTCAAGGGTGGAGAGACTATCATGCAGTTTTGTTGAGATGACACTAGGTTGGTGGTCACTGCAGTATATGACAGTGTCATCAGCATACAGAATGAGTTTGCTGCGGGGCTGTTTCCATCGATATTATTGAGGAAGAGTGAGAAGAGCAGAGGGCCCAGGATTGAGCCCTGAGGCACCCCAGCAGAGACTGATCTAGGTCCAGACTGTGCACCCTTCCAGCTGACTTTTGGGAACAGTCCTCAGGTAGCTCTCGAATCAGGAGTGTGAGTGGTGATCCAGTTCTAAGAGCAGGAGTTTGGAGAGGAGGAGATTATGGCTAACCAAGACAAAGGCCCTGGATAGGTCAATGAAGAGGGCGCCTGTTGGGAACCTTGGTCCATATAGGAAAGGATGTCCTAGAGAGACAGATGATCATAGTGTCAGTGCCATGGCCTTTCTAAAGCCATGCTGAACATCAGCCATGAGAGAGTGCTGCTCAAGGTAGTCTTGTAGTTGGTTTGAGACTAGTCTTTCCTGAATTTTCCCCAGGGACTGAGAAGGAAATTGGTCTATAATTTCCCAATTTGTCTCAGGGCCCACTTTTATGGACAGGTACAATGGTCGCTACCTTCCACATTTTTGGGACCTTTCCTTCCTGAAGTGACCTATTTATAAGTAAGGTGACAGGATGGCGAAGGCAGGGACGGCAGCCCTCTAAGGCGAGGTTCAAGCAGGTCATGTCCTAGAGAGGAAGAAGGGTTAATTTTGCATAGGAGAGGTAGTACCTCTGCCTGTTTGACCAGCTTTAGGTGAAACTGGGGCTGAGGGTGAACCCATGCATCTCCAGAGTATAGGTTAGGCCCATGGGAACCAGAGGGGAGACTCAGTCGGGATAGAGTAGGAGGCACAGAAGGCTCAGCAACTATGGCTGGGCCATTTGTCAGAGAGTCCCCACCATGATGGAGTCTGTTTGATTAGTTGATGAGCCCTTGATAAGCAGATTTAGGTGGCCCCAGAATTTTTGGGGTCCGGTAGGTGCCTAGTTTGTAGGTCATTTAGGTATTGAGACTTGGCTTTTTCAAAGATTTTTGCACTGATTTCTCAGCTCTCTGTACTTTTCCCAGTCTGTTGGGCTGCCAGAGGATTTGAAGGTACGCTATGCTCTGTCCCAGAGGAACATGGAATGCTTGAGGCAAGGGCTCAGCCATTTATGACATTTTCCTCTGTACCCTGAGCTTTTTATCGGGCATGAATGTTAGATGCAGACAAAAATCTGGGTGAAATACTCAAGTGCCTTGTTGAGTGTGGGAGAGAGGTGATAGGGGCCCAGTTGGAGTTCCACAACTGGGAGCAGTAGTCTGCAGGTACAAACCTACTGTAGTTTCTTGCTTCAATGATCTTTGTGGCAATTTTTGGGGGCTTATTGGACCATATACAGAAAATGGGCGGTGATTGCTCAAGGAGTCAGCCATAATCCCTGCTGACAGAATATGGCCCGGCAGGAGATGAGGATCCAATCAATGAGAGAGTGGTTTCCAGTCTTAGGGTTGTGTCTTGTGGGGAGGTCGATGATCTGGGTAAGAGGTGAGCCAAATAATGGGTTTTAATAGAGGAGGAGAGTAGGAACAGTCAGTGGAGATTGAAATCCCCAAGTAGTATGCTTTCCCCAGGAGTTGTCCTCAAGGTGGCTAGTTATGGCTTCCAAGGAGGAGGCAGCAGATTGTGGGGAAGTAGACACCTCCTATGGTAAGGTGATAATGACATTGATCTTAAATGAAGGTATATTGAATATACTGATGTGTAAGTTGGTGCCAACAAAGTTCTTTTCTGCCATCCTATTTGAAGTCTAAGTTACTTTTATATTTAACTTCCTATTTAGGAGCTTGTGATTTACTTGCTTGTTGTGTACTGAATTGTGTACTGTATATGTTTGATTCTTTTCCAAGTGTTAATAACCTATCTATAAGTTTTGCAATTACAGATCTTATTTGAAAATATTGAAACATTTGTGAGCTTTCCAGGTTAAATCTATTCTAAAGTTGAGAAAAGATAGTAGGATAAGTTATCAACTAGCTGACTGATTTTCATGATCCCTTTATTAATCCAGAGGCCAGACTTTCAAAACATTGTGCAGAGATTGCAATGAGCACTGCACCACAACAGTAAGTTCTGGTAGTGCACCGCAGCTGCACCTATTTTATAATCTCAGGCAAGTCATTTAACTGCCTGTCCACTCCGCTGTGGAATGGTAAAAGCAGGATCCCACTGTGAACAATGTGTTGCATCTCAGCTGGGCTATCCTGTGTAAATAAATTTACAATTTAGTATTCAAACACCAGTCTCCAAATTCACAATCCTATACTCTGGGCTACCTAACCTTATTGTTTTACTGATGAATGCACAATTTAATATTGGGTGTCACAAATTCACTCAGCAGGTCAGGCCCTCTACTCCCAAAGTGTCAACCTCTGAGTGCAGTCTTGTGAACAGTGTAACAGACAAGTTAACCCTCTGTCTGTTTTTGTGCGTTCAGATCAACCTTTGGTCTCAGTTCTGGAGGGATTCAAACTGTTAACCTCTTGCTAGCATACCCAGTGCACAGGCTCAGATATATCTGTCTTTGGGGGCCAGATATCTTTGCCATGGGCACCTATCCAGGTATTCGGAGATGAACCCTTAAAACTTAATAAAGACCTCAGATTTAAAATGCTTGTTTCCAGTTTAGTACCACCATACAAGCTATGTGTCTGCTGAACCATAAATATTTCTTAGCAAAGAAAGCAATTCAAAGACAAACCAGGTTTACTCTAAAATTAGAGTTTTTACTAAAATATATAATAATATGTCAATCATACAATACAGAACTCTTGTAACACAAGACATACATATCTTTAAACAAAACAAGGTTTAAAACAATGCAATTCCTACAACTATATTTAGATTTTGTCTAGCTTTCTAAATACCTGTTTCAGTGCTCAGATGTTTCCTTAGTCAGTGTCAGATACGAATGCATCTCTATAGCGAAAGAGAATAATCTTTTCAAGCAGTATTGACCAACCCTTTTTGATGAAGATCTTTCACAGATGACCAAACAGATTCCACAGCCACAGGAGCTACGTACATCAGGGGCTACAAAATAATTAAAGGCTCTCATTTCTTAAATGGGCATATACTCTTGAGTCCCCCTACATGTCCCCTACATGCTGTCCAGAACAAGCATACCAACTTACTAAGGTGCCAGATGACCTGGAGCCCTGCCAGCAGCTACAGAGTCTATTCATTATTAAATGAGCAAGTGGCCACCTTAGAACATCAGGAGTACCCTGCCAGCATCCCAGACTACTAAAATACTAAGTATGTGCCACAGTTCCCATTACAAGGATAGTAGCACCTGAAGTTCTCACTCAAGGCATAACTACACAACAGTTTCTGAATCATTTTCTCAGTCCTCTGTGTCTCACCTCAAAATGATATGCTCTCAATAGGTTTTTATGGCACATTATGTCTTTTAAACTCACCTTCTTCTATCAAAAGTAGAGGAACTCCTCTATCATCTGCCTGACTCAAACACCACAAACAGAGTAGGTCTCATGAGGAGGAGGAACATTGAGGGACTAACCTAACTTGCCTATCCAGATTGGCAGCGTGAGATATCATCATGAGACTTGCTGCTGTGATCTCGGATAAGCTCTCCACTCCCACCTTATCTATGTGGGATTAAGGGTACAGGCAGCCACCAGACAGTATAGATTGACTGACAGCCACTGCCGCCATCTTGTAGAGAGCGCAACTATGCTCACAAATGTCCAACCAGCACAGAGGCCATTGGTTAAAGCACCAATTGATCTGCAACTGCAGACCACAATGCAAATATTTTAATATACAGACAATGATTTGAAAATCAATTAATAATGGGGTAAATACATTGGGGCAGCACTGTTAGCACAGCAGTGGGCAAGACAGCATAACACTGAGTCCCTCACTCACTCTAGCCACATTTATAGGGACAGTGCACACTTTAATGCACAGGCACAACAATAGCCTGTAGGTGCAGAACATTATTGATTACTGTGCCATACTAAAATGGTCCCATCATTCATACCAAGGTCAACACCACATTCCATACGATGACAGATCATTGAGCTCCTGACTTTTTCACAGAGCCGCCGATGACCGGACCAGGGCCCTTCACAAACTGAACATCAAAAGAACACTACAAGCATACATTGAAAGGACAGCACCACTCAGGCATTCCGAAAGGCTGTTCATCATATCGTCAGGTAACAAACAGGGCCTACCAGCTGCAAGAAGCACTATCGCTACTTGGATAAAGAAAGCCATCACAGAAGCATACAAGGCAAAACACAAGGTACCACCCATGGGAATAAAACACACTCAACCAGGCCAATAGCAACCTCTTGGGCAGAGAGAAACATACCTACAGCACAGGAGATATGTGCAGCGCAACCTGGTCCACTATACATACTTTCACAAAATACTATGGATTGGACACAGACATTACAACCAAAAATTCCTTTGGACAGAAAGTCCTAATGACTGCCACAGTGGGGGACATTTAAGAGACTCTTAAGCATTGGTACACAATACAAATATGATATCACATCATGCTCTTCCCTCCCATATAACTAAGGCACTGCTTTTGAATCACCCTAAGGTAATGGATCGGAGGTGCCATGGATATACAGACAACACAATGGTAGTTTACTCACCTGGTAAAGGTGATTGTGTTACTGTATACCCATGGCACCGCAACCCAGCTGAGGGAGCATGATAAAGCAACCAGCAATACCTAACATTTAAGTGGCACAAGACATTCAATCATTATAAATGTATTACAATAACGGAATAAAGTAGTATTAGAAACTAACCACGATTCTGAGATTAGGATTACTGTCTGTGCATATACATAACCATTTATTTTTACAGCTATGGAAGCATCGAAACTGAAGACAATGGAGAGGAAGGGCTTGTAGGACCGAATATCCTAAACTTAGGTCACATGTGCATCAAGCAGCCTATCAGGCATACATAACCCTAAGGTAATGGATCGGAGGTGCCATGGATATACAGTAACACAATCACCTTTACCAGGTGAGTAAACTACCATTTACAAACTTAGAAATCCAGAAAGAGAAAAGGAAATCTGCTACCCTAAATCGCAGGGCTGCTCAACCACAAAAAAGAGCTTCAGCTTCAATGCTCTTTGTTAATAAATATTACTGCCAACTGTGTTATTGGTGAGCAAATTCATGGGTGGTCAAATGGTAGGGGAAACCCAGAAAGAAACTTTCCATGGCACTTTAAATAATGCAAAAGAGATTTATTTTCCACAATTTAACTACAAATTGCAATAAAGTGCTTACACCAATTCAATGTAATACAAAAGTACATTCTCCTACCATACATATGCCCTCGCCTGAGTCCAGGGCATCTAGGCACTAGTTGCACTACAAGCCCTGCACTTCGCCACTGTGGCTTCCTGAGGGGCTGAGATTCCATATCCCCTTCATTCTTCAATACTCAAAGGGCATGTGCAACATAATTAGAAAATCCTAAAATTTAACAACTACCTTAATCACTGAAATGCAGCTACATTTATCAACAATGTGGCCATTAAAGTTATGTTCCATTTATATGTAAAACATTTCTATTGCAAATAAATTTAAACATTGCTTGAAGTTCTAAAGTAATAGACTGTTCACATTAAATGTATTCACAGCATATGCAATTCAAGAACTTATGCCTGCTATGTGTATGATTGGTTACACACTTTAGGTTTACAATGTGTATAAAATATATATATATATATATATATATATATATATATATATAAAATATATATGTGTAACAAGACGTCCCATTCAATATAGCCTCTTACAAACATGCAGTATGCCATATCAATCCATTTAAATAAGCAGCTGTGTTAATTCTATTGTTCCTAATTCTAAAACAAATACTGAACTCCAAATTCACAGTATCATCGTATAAATGCCTCTCAATTCAATTTAATTTACTAATGTCCACCACTGAATGGGCTCGCCCATAACAGAGTCAGATCATATCATTATTGATGCTATTTACTCGCTAAAACGAGTCACATGCAAATTATCCAAATCATTTGCAGCCCATAATTAAGGCTTCAAATTCATATTTATTGATCTTGACAGCAAAAGAAAAAACCTCAGAACAAGGACAACCAGAAGTAATACAGGATGAGAATAAAGTGATTTGATCCAATGTTCAGTATTTCTTGCATTTTAAATTATATGCTTCAGTTCTACATTAAATTGTATGTGATTGATTGAAAAGAAAAAGCAAAATGATTTTTTCCCCAATTGTTAAACCAGGAGAGACACACTATGCTGAAAGCTTGTTTACAGATGCAACCTGACAGCATAGGAAGTTAAATGAATTGTTTAGGATCACACAGTATGCAAGTGGGGGCTGTGGGATTCAAACCCAGGTCTGCAGATTTGTAGGTCAGAGCCTTAAACCACTGTGCTATACTGTCTCCAATGTAAACTATGTATTTGTATATTTGGCAATTTAGTGAATTGTCCAGCAATTTTAGCATAATCGAACACTATGCATTGAATAGTAACAGAGCCACACTACACCCTGGCAACTTTGCATTTTGATGACAGATCGATAAATATAAATCTGAAGCCTTAATTATGGTCTGAAAATGACTTGGATAAAATTTGCATGTGATTCATTTCAGAGAGTAAATACTGTCAATAACGAGTAGTATGACTGTGTCATGGTGAGCCCATTCACTGACGATATTAATAAATTGAATTGAGTGGCACTTAAAGTACTGCACTTTGTACTTGGAGTTTAGTATTTTTTAGAAATAGAAACAATACAATTAATATAACTGCTTATTTAAATCGATTGATATGGCATGATACTGCATTTTTCTAAGAGTGCTCTATTACATGAGATGTCTTCTAACAAATATATATATTACATACACATTGTGAACCTAAAGTGTATAACAATGCAATCATACATATACATAGATACATAGATACATAGACAGTGTTGGCAGATAAGGGCCTATGGCCCACCCAGTCTTCCATTTAAGTTTGTAAGTTCAGTTTTATGTTTTCCAGGAAGTATGTTGCCCTTACCCCTGACCTCCAGAATTCCTTTATGTCTATCCCATGCATTCTTAAATCCGTGATTGTTTCAGCCCCACCACTTCCTCTGGCAGGGTGTTCCACTTGTCCACCACCCGTTCTGTGAAGAAATTCTTCCTCACGCTTCTCTGAATCGTCCCTCCTCCAACTTCATCCCATGCCCTCTAGTCCTGGAACATCTTTTCGCTTAAAATAGTGCATTTCTGCACCCCGTTCCTCCTGTAAGATACTTGTATGTCTCTATCATATCCTCGTCTCTCCCTCCTCTCCTCCAGGGGTACATGTTCAGTGCCTTCAACCTGTCCTCATAGGACTTGTAATTAAAAGTTTTATTAATCTTTCCAGCAAAACACAATTATACAGAATAATTGAATAGGGGTTACAGAGAAAGTCAGAACATCATTAGAGCCGAGCGACAGAAGAAATGAAAAGGAACACTTTCCCCAGAAGGAACAACAATCAATACTAATTAACTCACTAACTCCATATCCTCCCCCATCCCCCACTAACCCTCAGCATTACACATGTAGGAGGTCGAAAATCACTAATTAACCCTTAGAGGGTGCTAGCCTAATGAACCAAGAAAATAAAATATTAGTTAGAAGGAGTCCATGAGAAAGAAAATGCTCCAGTGAGCCCTATAACTTAACAAAAGACTCTCTTTTACCCTTGTGTCTGCAATGTGTTTTTCAAGTTGTATAGCAAAGGTGCATTCCCTATGCACCTCAACCAGTGTTGGAATCTTGTTTGACACCCAATGCCTGAGAATTAGCAGTTTCATACAGCAGCGGTCAGACTAATGTATGCTCTCCAAACTTTAGGAGTGGTCACAGGAAGGCACCCAATAAGCAGATCTCGGGGTATCCATTCTATAAGAGCCAAGGATAGGGCTGAGCAGGAACCTACCGATTTCCAAAAGTTTTGAATTAGAGGACACGACCATAAAAGGTGGTAAAGAGTTCCATCTTCCTTTTACATTTCCCACATAGAGGTGAGCTGAGAACTCCCTTCTGAAGAGATGGGTAGGAGTCAAAATCATATGATGCATAATTTTAAACTGGATCATTCTTAA
The DNA here is from genome assembly GCA_016271365.2 of Neoceratodus forsteri. Taxonomy (NCBI): domain Eukaryota; kingdom Metazoa; phylum Chordata; order Ceratodontiformes; family Ceratodontidae; genus Neoceratodus; species Neoceratodus forsteri. The sequence continues at coordinate 195,220,177 of JADMNL010000022.1, read as the reverse complement.
CCTGTCCTGTTTAATGAATCTATACAATGTAGACCAAAGCATCCTCCAGGCTTTTGGGGAAGCGCTGAAATCCAACGCCTGGACCCATAATAGCAGGTTCCTGGAGGTAGCGTGTGATCCCATTCCTGGAGGAGATCATGAACCCTGGCCACAGCGTGCGGTTAGCGCGCCATCCAAAGAGAGTGTATATCTTTACCATCCTCAACCTCTTTATAATTCGGGAGAAGACCTGAGTTAGGGCTTTCCTAAGCTGCAACCATTTATAAAATCATGTCCCTTACATCCCATTTTTCTTTAGGACATCAAATGTATATGGCCTGCCCTGATCCCAAAAATCAGCGACCTTTTGTTGCATACCTGTGGCCAAAAGGCCGCGGATAGGGGTGCTCCAATTTTAATTTGTGGATTGTCAATAATGGGTTGAGAACTGGATAACTACCACTTAACTCCTAAATAACTTTGCAATTGTTGAAATGCCCTGATAGACCATCCTATAGGATTATTTTGAGCGACATGGGGAGGGTGGCCAGAGGAGTATAGAGGAGTGCAGGTAAGGAACATTTGGCCCTCTTCGCAAGGACCTGTTCAATGTCCAACCAGAGAGGAGTGTATGAGACTCTAGTCTGCTCCCAAACCCAGAAAGCCAATTTACCTACATCCTCAAAGGACTTGTGATGCAATCCATGCACCATCTTTGTTGCCTCCTCTGAACCTTCTTTACCCTGTCTATGTCCTTACGTAGGTAAGGTCTCCAGAACTGCACAGTGTACTCCAGGTGCGGCCTCACTAGTGTCTTGTATAGTGGAATTATGACCTCCTTTTCCTGCTGGTGATGCCCCTGCCTATGCATCCCAGCATCCTATTTGCTTTACCTGCCACCTTGTCACACTGTTTCCTGCCTTGAGGTCATCAGAGATGATAACTCCAAGATCCCTTTCCTGCTTGGTGCATGCTATATCCTCACCCCCAACTGATATATTGTGCCAGGGTTATTGTGCCCTATATGCATTATCTTGCACTTCCTTGCATTGAATTTCAACTGCCAAACCTCTGACCATTCTTCAAGTTTCTGCAGGTCCCTTCTCATTCTGTCTACACCCTCTGGTGTGTCTATCCATTACAGAGCTTTGTGTCATTAGCGAACAGTGAAATTCTGCCTTCTAGGTCCCAAGTAATGTCACTGATGAAGATATTGAATAGCACCGTCCCAGCACTGATCCCTGTGGTACCCCACTGGTCACTCTTCCTCTGTGGAGTGACAGCCATTTACCACCACCCTCTGTGTCCTGCTGCCCAGCCAGTTACCTACCCACCGCACTACTGTCCTGCCCACACCCATATTCCCCAGTTTGTGCAATAGTCTTCTATGTGGCACAGTGTCAAAGGCCTTGCTGAAACCAGATAGGCTATGTCCACTGCCCTCCCCTGATCCACCTCCCTAGTCACCCAGTCAAAAATTCAATGAGGTTGGTCTGACATGACCTTCCCTGGTGAAACCATGCTGCCTTGGGTCCTGTAGTCCATTGACAACCAGATGTTCCACCAATCTCTCCTTCAGTAGTGCTTCCATGATCTTCCCACTACCGAGGTGAGGCTGACTGGTCTGTAGTTCCCGCTTCCTCTTTGTTCCTACTTTTGTATAAGGGACTACATCTGCTATCCTCCAGTCTTTGGGTACCTCCCTGTTTCTGGTGATCGGCTAAACAGGATAGCAAGAGGTTCAGCCACCACCTCTTAGTTCTTAGGACCCTGGGTGCACCCCATCTGGCCCCATTGCTTTATCAACTCTTATTACTTCCAGTTCCTTCAGGACCCTTTCTTGTGTAAAGGGACTTGTGTCCATTTCTGCACCATTCTCACCCTTTGTACTCCATTCAGACCCATTACCCTCCTCTTCCTCAGTAAAGACTGAGCAGAAATACCTGTTCAATATGTCAACTTTACTGTTGTCATCCTCCACACAGCCCCCATCCTCCCCTTCAGTCTCACTATCCCTCCCTTTGCCTTTCTTTTTCACTTATGTGCCTGTAAAAGGTTTTGTCCTCTACCCACTGATTTTGCAATGTGTTCTTCTGTCTGAGCTTTGGCTTCCTTACTGACCTCCCTGCCTCCCTTGCTTCTCCTGGTACTTCTCCCTATCCTCTTCTGCCTGTGTCTTTTGTATTGCCTGAATGCAATCTTTTGGCTTTCACTTTCTTTTGCTACCTCTTTGAAAACCATAATGGTCTCCTATTCCTTTTCCTCTTGCTAACCTGCTTAATACATAATTCTGTTGCTCTTGTAATCCCCATTTTAAATACTTCCACTGTTCCTCAACCCCTGATTCCTGCCCCATTCCCTTAATGCCTCTTTCAAGTATCTCCCCATTTTCTCAAAGTTTGCCCTCTAAAATCCAGGATATGTGTTTTTGTGTGGTTTGGTTCTGCTCTTTCTGTGATTTCAAACCACAGTGACTGGTGGTCACTGTTCCCAGGTGCTCCCCACTCTTACCCCCATCACACTGTCCCTGTTTGTGAGCACAAGGTCCAGTATTGCCTTCTGCCGAGTTGGTTCCATGACCAGTTGCTTGAGGAAGGCACCTGAAGGAGTCCAGGATAAATCTGTTCCTAGTTGATGCTGCTGCTGGGATGCTCCAGTCCACGCCTGAATATTGAAGTCTCCAACCAGTACTACTCACTCTCTTGTCTGCCATCCTCTGGATGGCTAGCATCAGCTCCTATCTGTTTCTTCCTCCTGGGCTGGTGGTCTATAGACCACACCTGTGCGGATGGCTGGCCCCATTTTCCTTTCCAGCTTAACCCACAGTATCTCTCCCCATTTTGTTCCTCCTGGATCTCTGTGGCCCTTATGTCATTTTTTCACATACAGTGCCTCCTCCTCCCTTCCTGCCTGCCCTATCTCTTCTGAATATGTTGTGCCAGGCATGGCCAACTCCCAGTCGTGGTTATCATTACACCAGGTTTCAGTGATTGCCACAATGTCCAGGTCTGACTGCACCATGACAGACTCCAGATCTTTCATCTTGTTGCTAAGGCTCCTGGCATTTGCACACATGACTTTCCATGATTTGACCTCCCTAGACTGTTTCACTGTTCTACTCCAGCCCCTTCCTTGGTTGTCCTTTATCCCTGGTTCACCTTGCTGTCTGCCCTTCTGCTGAATTTTGCCCTATTCTGCCTATCCACCTCCTGGGCGCTAATCTCCATCTTTTGCACTTGGCTAACCTCCACATCCTATCCTTCCATTTCTCTGGGTACCTCTATTTGGTTGTCCCTGTTTGGCAGTGTGGCATATGGAGTTCTTGAGTGGAATAGGATCTGGGATGTGCCTCTGCCTGACTGGTCTAACCTCCCTGAGCCCACTGTCATCCAAGTACTCCCTGTTCCTCTGCATCCTTGAGGCAGCTGCATTGGACTGAGTGGTCTCTGGATAGGGGTGATGGTACTCTGACTCAGTTTACTTCCGCCTGAGTCTGGCTACCTCATCCCACAGTCCAGAAAGATGCATGCAGATAGGGCAGCACCTCAGTGTCCAGAAGATCTGCTCTGAATATGGCTGCTCCCACAGCCACTGCATTGCAATTACCCCTTACATTATACTGCAGTTATACTGCTAGTTCCATTACTTGTCTGCTACTGAAGCTCTCCTAGTTCCCTTTATTAATTTACTGTCCTAAAAATCCTGCCACTGTTCCTCTATAATATTTGAAAATACATACACTTCTATCTCACCTCTTTATCCTTACCATCAAAAGGTAACTACAATCACAATAATCTACCTTCTACTAATACAGATTCTATCACAGAATCAGAGCACAATGCAAAACATCTGCTACTTAGCAACAACAAACAGGTGACAACAAACCAAGTTGATGTAGCTTTTTAAAATAGAAAAAAATGTAGTCGTTTAAACCAATAGAAATCAGCAGTTCAAAGCCCTTGAACTACAAGAAAGAACACAGTACCACACCTCTGCCACAATAACTAAACAGTTCTAAAACATTGGAGAAAGAAGAGAAAATCAGAGACTGAGCAAAAGATACAATGTACTATAAAGTATTAGGCAATAGGTATACTCAGCTGTTTAACAAAGAAAATAAAGTACCTACCAAAACAGACAGGATACTCACAATTGACACTTAGGTTCTCAATATCAGACACCACCAAAGGCACATACAGAAAGGGTTTAAACTATAGTATTAAAATTAACCACATCAGAGTAGAAAGATCACACTAAATAAATGTGTTGATCCTTCTGACTTCCAACAAATATCTACCACACAAATTTTATATCTTCCTGGAGCCTACAGGGTTGTCTTTCACAATCACCTAAATTTATATAAAATATAAATTTACATATAGCATAGCATAGGTTCTTGAACTGCATAAGCTGTGAAAACATTTAATGTAAACAGTCTATTCTTTTAGAACTTGGAGCAATGTTTAACTTAATTTACAATATTAATGTTTAACATGGTTTTACCAAGTAAATACCATCAACAGTGACAGCAGTCTGACTCTGTTATTCACACTTCACATGCAGGTATTGGAGGGAATGGGTTGACAGCTGATCTCTTACTATACCTGCACACTGAAGCAGACTTAGATAGGCCAGGTGATCTGTTTCTGCTGACACTTTCATAGGTTTGTATGTTCACCATATTCTGCAATAAATATGTCTATATGGTATAACCGCATTTTTAACATTACTATCTTTATCATATTTCTGCATCCCTATGCTTTCTATGGCAATCCCTACTCTGCACATCCTTCCTTTTTCCCCTCATAAGTACCCTTCCCACCATCCGCCTCAGTTGTTACTATCTCCCAGCATCTATGAACACCTGAAACTATCTGCCATGACCAGGGTTTTATTTAACTCTAAAATTGATTAGCTTTGCTCATAAAATGCTAAAACATTGTGAAAATGCATAGCACTTGCCTCAATATATTTATCAAACATAACACTTCTAGAAAACCTATATAAATACTTTCTGTACGGTTAGTATTGTCCCAAGAAAAAACTGCTAATCAATTATTTAAAACCCTGCATGACTGTTACAACCCATGACGAAAGGCACACACCCCAACACCCCTCACTGTCTGTATGTAGGGTGGCAGTTGGCATTAATACAATACCTCACTACCATTTCTATTATGCATCTGTTACTCTGCATTACCAATGCCAATACCAGCAAGCAAACATTCGGCATTGACAAATGCTCGTTTAATATAGCACAGAAAAGATTTTCAGCTTCTGAATAGATGAAAGATTCTTTACAGAGTCCGAGAAAAGGTTAGCAAAAGAGAGAGTCACTGCAGCACCCATGGCTGTTCCACACAATTGCAGGTGATAACCCTTCCTGAATTCAAAATAATTGTGACTGAGGATAAACCAAAGGACTTCAACTAGAAAAATCAATGGGGACAATCTCCATTCTGAGGTGATATATATATATATATATATATATATATATATAATATATTTGAAATATAGTTCTTTAAGATTGCACAATCTGTTCATGCAGTTCTATTTTTTTATCATAGAAGATTTTATTGAGATTTTGTTAAGATGTTACACTTAGGCAAGCATGTGTATACAGACATAACATAGTAAGTCTCATCGAGCCCTAGGACTCATAACATACAAATTAAACTTAGTATCACTGTTTTCCTTATGTGCTCTGTATCTGACATGAGATTTTGTCACAATAAAATTTTGAATTTCAAAAAACTTAGTATCACTGCACCTAGTTACAAATACACAGTAAGGATTAACAATACAGTACTCCCATAGAGCATGCATTATCTATGGGCTAATCAAATCCCTGATCTTAGATAGTAAGCCCACTGTCTGGGGGGTTCTTGGGGGTTACACAGATGAGACTGGAGATAGGCACCCTATTTTGTGAAAGCATTCCAGCTGACCACAATAGGAATAGGTTAATCTCTCCATCAATGCTAACCTCGCCACAGCAGCATACCACTGGTCCAGACTAGAGTTTTGTCTTGCCGCCATTGCATCAGTATGAGCCTTTGGGTTCAAGATATGTTAGCATAACCCAGTCTTTGTGTATTCGAGGCAAAAGTGCTGGCTGGTTGCGCCTCCCAGAGCCATTTAGGATCTGGAGGAATCAAAGTAGTCCCAAATACTTTAAAACAATCCTGTATAATGGCTGCTCAGAAAACTGAGATTCGAGACAGTTCCATAGGATGTGTAAGATGTTTGCCTCTGGTTGGCTGCACCTCCAGCAATTAGAGTGGGCAGGATTCCCGCAGCATGGAGGAATGCTGGCATCCTGTACCATCTTAACAGTATTTTAAGTTGCAAGAAACTGCTCTTAGAGTCCTTATACACCTTATGGGCATCTTTAAGATAACTGAAGCATGCTGCTGGTGGGATATATGTCCCTAGTTCAACCTCCCATTTAGCCCTGCAGGATTCTGTGTGATCCTCCTGGGCATCTCGGATAGTGGCATAGATCTTGCTAATGCGACCTTTGCTGAGGTGGATTTGTGTAGGGTAGACAGCCAATGCCATTTCTTATCTGACTTGGTCTGGTAGATGAAGGATATGATGGTACTACAAATTTGAAGAAACCTCCAAAAAGTCAGTGCTGGGGAGCTGAAATTTTGCTGGATCTGGGAAAAGGATAACATGGTGTCCGAGTCTGAGATCAGAAGGTCCTGCACCCGACAGATTCCTTTAGCTTCCCATGAGGACCAGCTGATAGGCTGACCACCTATTGTAAGTGTGGTATTATGCCACAGTGTCGCATACCGGAGGCGGGCTCCAGGAGATCTTGGGGTACGTGAGATGGACATGCATCTATGCGAGGCATATCAGGATTTGCACATTATGGGTGAAAGACTGAGGACACCTATGGAGCCCTGCTCAAATAAAGCATGGAGTGAAGTTGGGCAGGCAATACCAGATTCTAGGTCCATCCATTGGGGAGAAGATGGCATGGGGAGCAAACCACTTGAGGGTTTGTTCCACTGTACTGGCCAGGTGGTACACTTTAAAACAAGGCACCCTAAGCCCACCCTTAGTCCAGTGAGCTCTGTAATTTGTGTTTCCCCATCTGTGCATTTTACCCTCCCAGATGAAGGATGCCACAGTCTTCTCGAGTGATGAAAATAGTTTATGGGAGAGGGGTATCGGAGGTTATTAAGCAGATATATGACCTTGGGGAGGAGGATCATACCTATGGCTGCCACTCTTCCTGGCATCGATAGATGCAGTCTGTGCCACCGCTCAATTTCGTGCTCAGTTGTTTTAGCAAGGGGTGAAATTAGCAGTCTCAAGGTCCATCTGCTTAGTGATATGAAAATCCCAAGATAGGTAAAACCCCGAGCAGTCCAACTCAGGTCCGTCACTACAGATGCAGTCTTGTGTACATATTGAGTTAAGGGGACCAGAGTGGTCATCCTCTGGTTCACCTAGACTGGATAATGAGGCAAACTTCTGTAGAATTCCTAGTGTTTTTGGTAGGGATCTGTGAGGATTGGACAGGCTATAGCAAATCGTCAGCTGCGCAATTTCACTTAGTCCCTAACATGTACTGGGATGCCAGAGAGGCTGTCTTCGTTATGTAGTGCCCTGATCAATGGATCTAGGCAAGCAGGAAGAGAAGAGGGATAGTGGACATCCCTGCCATGTGCCCCTATGTAATGAGAAGAGAGGGAGATGTCTGAATTTGTTAATATACTGGTCTTAGGGGAATTATACAAAGTTAATACCCATTGACAGAATTGGGGCATGAACCCATATAGGCAGAGAAGTGTGTTCAAATAGTTCCATTCCAAGGAATTGAATGCTTTGGCAAAGTCAACAGCCAATGCCGCCATGGGAATTTTAGATCTAGCTGCTATCCATTTTAGATTGAGAAGTAGTCTAGTATTGTTGGAGCCCATTTTACCAGACATGAAGCCTACTTGAGAGGGGTGTATTACTGAGGGAAGGATGGTTTGAAACCTAGTAACTAATATTTTGGCTAGAATTTTGGTATCGATGGGAATCAAAGAAATGGTGCGTAACTGCACAGTTGAGAGGGTCATTTGACTTCTTGGGTAGCAAGGTAATCAGGGCCTTGTTCATCAAGGATGGTAGCAAACCAGAGAGTGGGCCTCCTGCAGCACCTGCAGGAGAGGGAGGTAATCTCCTTTCCAGGGCTTGATAGAGTTCTGCAGTCAGCCCATCAGGCCTGGAGCTTACCTTGAGTAGACGGATATTGCTTGTTGCAATTCAGGACCTGTAATGGTTGCTTCCAGCAAATTGGATTGTTCTACTGACAGGGTGGGGGTGGAAAGGTGTGACAGAACTGTGATAGGTTGAGTGACAACTGAGCCACTGTCTGGGAGGACTGAGATTCATACAGAGACTGGTAGAAGGCCTGCATAGTTTTATTGATGCCAGCTGAGTCCATGATAGTTGTATCGGAGGCTGAGCGAATGGCATGAATTTTAGAAGCTGGTTGCTGCTTGTGCAGCTGGTATGCCAACAAGTTCCACCCTTATCCCCCTTCCAAGTACAAGTTCCTGGAACACAGAAGCAACCATTCTGCTCTGTTGGAGAGGAGGGAGTTGATTTTATATTTAATCTCAGTGATATGGCGATAAGCGAGGTGTCCTTGCTGGAGGTATGGGAGGCCTTAAAGCGAGTTTCTAGACTGGCTAGTTCCATTTTAAGTCTGGTCACAGATCTATTCCTAGCTTTGTTTCTGTGGGTGACAAAAGAGATGATATGTCCCCTAATATTGGCTTTAAAGACATCCCACACTGTTGCTACGCACCCCACAGTCCATATTCAGGTCAAAATAGTCCTGGGCCGCTTGCATATTGTACTTTGGAATTCAGGGTCTTTAATCAGGAGGCAGCTACATCTTCATCTCGCACCTTTGGGGTGAGACCCTGAGGGGTTGTACATAGTCGACACCGTGCGTGATCCGAAATGATGATACTGCCAATGGTATTGTCTGACATGTCACCAGAGGCAGCCTTATTGGCTAGCCAGTAAGCTATCTGGCTATGGACCCTGTGTGAGGCTGAGAAGTAGGAGTAATCCTGACCCAAGGGATAGCAGAGTCTCAAATGTCTACCAGACCCCATTCCTCCTGCAAGGCTTGAAGGGCAGCATGGGATTTGGGGTATCTGGGGAGTGGGTGGATTTGTCTAACAATATGTCAGGCACTAAATTAAAATCACCTCCCAGTAGTAGTGGAGTAGAGCCATTAGCTTCTTCTATCATGGAAATAGCTTGGCTCACTTCATAAAAGAAGTCAGCCTGGTCAGCATTGGGGGATATATTACCCAATATCAACTTACCCAAAGGAGAGGCCAACTGGCCAGGATCATTCACCCTGCTTTGTCGATTCTGGTCTTCTCTACCTTCCAGCTGCTGGATCGTCTTATGAGGATGGCCACCCTTTAGTTTTGACTTGGCAGAGCTGCTGCACACTGCACCAGCCCATCATTTTTAAGCCACTGAATGGATTTACTGAGGAGATGCATCTTTGTTGGTGGCTACACGTATGCAGAGAACGGAGGTACTGTATTACTTTGGTGTGCTTAATGGGGTGGTTAAGCCCTTTCACATTCCACAAAACCAGTCTCATGTTTGGTAACTTAGTGCCATCTATATATACCTGCCTGATGGGGGTATCTGAGGTAGGGAGGGCAGAAAAGAGTAGGGGGGCTGAAACTTGTGGGCGGTAACAGGTATTCAAGTGCTAGCCCTCGAATAAGGTTAGTGTCAATTGAGAGAGGATGTGCAATGGAACCAGAGGAAGTACCCTAGCACTTGAATCAGAGGCTTGTCAAATCCAAAAAACAACAGCCAAATAGAACTCACATGTAAAATCCAATTAACAACTTAACAATAATAAGTGCTAAACCAGAACTGTATTTATATTAAGGAGAAAGCAGTTGCAAGCCTAGAAACTAAGATTTATTACCATAGCGATTTACGTAAAAACAGTGGAAGTTGTTGCAAAAGAGGATACCACAATCCTAGTATCCTCAGCTACGCAAGCGTCCACACCAAGGGAGAACAAGAAAAGAGGCACCCAACCAAAACGCCTGCTCGCCTGGCATTCCAACCAAGAGGGTCAGGCTGGACCCAGGGAGGGGATGAAGGATGCAAGGAAGGGAGGGAAGGGCTGGGAAGGAAACAAGGGAAGGGACTGTAGAGGGAGGGAAGGAGTTGGATAACTCACCTCCATCATTCACTACAATGACCATTTAGAAGAAGCCCAGCATGGAAAAGAGGGGAACTAACCTCAGTAGGTGGGTCCTTGTGAAACAAGTGCCCATTAGGCCATGGTATTACCTTCCAGTAAGGATTACCAACCAGGCCTGCATTGGAAGGGAGGAGGGAAAAGAGGTGCTACTGAGATTGGCACTAATACATATACTATGGGGAGCCTTAGGTTTGGTCAGCCCTCCTTACTTTAACTGTGTAATCAGTCATGGGGGTTAAACCACATCTTTAACAAACATCCATTTGTTACCTAGTAAGGCAGCCACAAACCCAGCATTTCACTATTGCTATTTTTGGCTTTAGTTTAACAATTTTTCTTTACTGTACAAATAAATGTTGTGATGGAAAATCCAAGAAGTGCCTCCTGGAGCTTCTGCTGTCAGTAAAATATGAATCTTTTGCTTGCAAGATATCGTATATGCAGACTATATGTGGAATATATTTTGTATATATATTAAATATATTTAAACAAATGCTTGCTATGGTACTGTGTACAGATTTGCATAGCTAATTTTCATATTTCAAATGTACAGTTTGTCAACCAAAAGCATGGTAATTTCCATTTTAAAATAGTTTTGAATTGATAGCATTAGCTTACAAACCAGAGGGAAAGGTAAAGAGCAAAAATAAATACATGTTGGAACTCACCACAACATAAAAAGGAAACAAACAGGAGTGGTATAAATACTCAATATGAATCTTACACAATAATGAGATCAAGAGGTAAGTTCTATGTGTAAGTATATATATGTAATCTGTAAAGCAGTAGTAATGATGCATTATTAAATAAGTGTTCTATACTGTAGTCATCTAAGTGGCTGCTAATAAGAGGAATTCCAAATTCACAGTTGTGCATATGCAACATCAAAATAATCTATTGTCTGGGTATTTTAAGATATTTTTAACAATGCATATATTTTTAAAAACTATTTTTAGAAATATGTCAACTATATAAAAAGTATATCTATTTACTATTCAAATTTTATACACAGATATATGAAATATACATCATGCACCTATAATAGAGATATCATGAAAATATATTTATGATGTATCTGATATATATCTGTCACATATATTCTGCAAATAAATACACTTTTATAAATAAATCTAAAATTTGTTTCTTTTCCATATAGGAGAATAATAATTGAAAGAATATTAATAAGATAATTCTATGATATATACAATAAATAGTATCTAAGATATATCTGAAATATGTGCATCAGATATATGTCAAATATTTCAGAATCATCCAATTTGAGATATAATGTATATATTTGAAACCTTATATAAATATATTTTTGATATACTGTAATTCAAAAACTATTTAAAATATATCTTAAAACATATATTCAAGATAATAATAATAATAAACTTTATTTTAAGGCACCTTTCAAATGCCAAGGCACCTAACAAATTTCAAATCACAGAATAAACATCTCAACAACATATAATATATACAAGATCATTAATAACATCAAACAATTACTCTGAATGCTTGGCCATAAAAATGTTTTCAGTGCTTGCTTAAATCCTCCACGGTCATGCACTCCCAGAACCGACAGGGTAGAGAATTCCAAAGGGTTGGGGCTGCATGCATAAAAGCTCTGGCCACAAAAGATTTCAAACACACCCTTGGAATCTCAAGCAACCCCTCGTTGACTGAGTGATCATCCAGGGCAGTAAGGAACTAGAAGTTCTTTCAGGTAGTCTGGGCCCTGTCAGTGTAGGGCTTTAAAAGTCAGAAGACTGACTTTAAAGATGATCCGCCACTGAACTGGCAGCTAGTGCAGTCCACGGAGTACTGGTGAAATATGACAGGACCAAGGCAATCCGCATAAAAGCAGGGCCACTGCATTCTGCACTAGCTGCTGGCAACAGATTTCCACCCCCAACAGCCCTAGGTACAGGGAGTTGCAATAATCTAAGTGTGAGGACACAAAGGCATGGATCAAAGTAGGAAGGTTGCTGGACAGAACAAGGTGCTTAATCCTGGAGATATATTCCTTAGGTGGTAAAGGAAGATTTAATGACAGCCGACACCTGGGAATGCAGGGTCAGCACTTCATCAAAATTACCTCTAGGTTTCAGACCTGTAAAGAGGTCAGGAGACATACACCCCCAAGAAAAAGTCTGAGGGTGAATCACCCCCAACCCCCTATCTGGCGACTTGGATCCTCAACCAGCACCTCAGTCTTACCCAAGTTCAACCTCAACCAATTGGAATCCATCCATTCCTGGATTTCTGTGAGGCAGTTTTAAAGACCGAGAGAGCTCCATCCTGGTCAGGTGCAAAAGAAAGGTAGAGTTGGGTATCATCAGCATAGCAGTAAAACCTCAGCTCATACCTTCTTACAATGTCTCCGAGGGCAGCATAGCATCATGGAACAACATGGGGACAACACTGACCCCTGAGGAACCCCGCATGACAGAGAAACTGGATCTGAGGAATAAACCCCCAGACACCACTCCTCTGAGTTCTTCCCGTGAGGAACGATGTAAACCACACCAGCACTGTACCCGACAGTCCACAGATGAACCTCAGATGGTCAAGTATGACCCCATGGTCCACAGTGTCAAACGCTAATGAGAGCTCTAGAAGAACTAAGATGGAATGGCTCTTCTGATCTCTAGCCATCAGGAGATCATTGAGCACCAGAACCAACACTGTCTCAGTACTATGTCTCTTTCGAAATCCAGACTGGAGGGGTTCATAGATGTCATGGATGGCCAAATGATCCTCCAGTTGTGCAGCCACTACTTTCTCAATCACCTTCCTAAAAGGGGAGGTTAGAGATTGGTCTGTAGTTTGCAAGACAGTCTGGGTCCAAAGAAGCTTTCTTCAAGAGTGGTGTCACCACTGCCGCTTTCAGGAGCTAGAAACTCACCTGTTTTCAAGATGCACCAGCCTATCTGAGCTAGAACTGGACCGATAGAATCAATACAACCCAGAATCAGGGAAGTAGTTCCAGGTCCAAACTACAGCATGTAGGATGCCCACGCGACAATCCGATGACATCTATGAATGTCAGTCGGTTGAAGGTACTCCAGGAAAACAGAGGAGCAGTGGCCTCAATGATGATCAGAAACAATGCCAGTAGAAGGTGCTAGTTGAGTGCCAATTTGATGTTGCCACCTTATTTGCAAAGAATCGATCAAGTTCATCACACCTCTACTTGCAAAAGCTTTCCTAAATATGTAGACAGGCTGGGTTGCACAGTCTGTCCACAGTTCGGAACAGCTGAGCTGGTCATCTTTGAGCAGCTGCAATCTCCTGGACAGGAACTCTGCCTTCTTATGGGTGATTGCAGATCGATAGACTTGATAATGATCCATCAATCTAAGGTGGTTGGCATCAAGGGTGGATTTCACCAGCAACGCTCTAACCTTCATCCTAGTCACCGCATCTCCCTCAAAGTCCCATCAAACCATGGGGATCGAGGGTGAAGGGAGAGAGATGAACTCAGACAGGAGCAATGATATCCAGGGCCACTGAAATGGCCAAATTATAAACCTTCACAAGGTCCTCTGTATCATTGTTTGCTACTTAGAGGGACCAGATGTCAAGCACCGCTGCTAGGCCTTGATAACTAATATCTTGTAAAGGACGGTACCGACTGTCTCCACAGGAGTAGGCCTATGAAGGGGGCACTAAACTGAACCCCACAGTGTAATGATCAGACCATCCAACTGGCTCCACCCCAAGTCAGAGACTTCGATCTCCCAGGGAAAGACTAAGTCAAGAGAGTGACCATGTTTGTGAGTAGCAGTAGTAAGTATCTGTGTAAGGCCCAGCAATGTCATCAACTAGAGTAAGTGCTGACCAAATTGCAGAGTTCTTCATAACCAGGCATTGAAGTCACACAGGACCATTAGCCTGGGTGACTTAATCTACTATGTCGACGACGAAGTCTGTGACTTCCTGAAGGGTGGACAGAAGATGAGAGTGATCCAACAACCTACACCTGCTACTGTGGTACACCAAATGACTCAGTCTCCTCAACTGGCACACTGTGAGGTTAAGTTTGATCTTGAAACTGACCGCAACCCCCCTGTAGATCCAATCTCAAGGAGGTATCACCAAATACCCGCTGGAATTGCAGCCTCCAAAATGGTGCCAGAGTTCTCATCCAGCCAGGTCTCGGTGATGCAAGCTAGGTCCACTCATCTCTACAAGATCTGCAATATAGCAGTCTTGCTTTTAATGGACCAGGTATTGCATGACACAGCCCAAGTTGGATGAACCTCTCAGGCTGCCTGGACCACCTGCCTTCCACAATTGGTAGTGCCCTTGGTATGGAAACCAGACATGGTGAACCATGTTCTAGGTTCCATTTCACCCCATAGAGTCTTCTGGATCTTACCACCCTGATACGGGTAGCCCTCTTGTTCACCTTCCGCACACCACTTCACCCCCCATCCCCACACACAATACCCAACGCACAACAGCATTGGTAATTTGTAAACTGAAGTGGGAGGGGCAGAGGCACAGAGAGTGGAGGGTGAATAGCACACGACTGTAGGGCAGGCCTCCAACACATTCTCATACCCCAAACAGTACTCCTCAACTATCCAACTATATACCAAAAGAACAAAACACAAAATGTTAAAATAAAATAAAATACACAATCTTACTAAAACCAAATAAATACTCTAATCCCAACCTCTAAAAATAAATACCCTTACACAAATCTCTAATATAATAGTTCTAAGAATAAATCAAGATAATAATAACTAACAAAATTCCAAATACAAAGTAAATAAACCAAGCAACATAACTTCACCACCCAGGACCCTCTCACATCCTCCGGAGGTGAACAAAGCAATATTACACTAAAATAAATAAAACAAAAGCAACAAATCATAACACCAATTGGTATAAGGAGGCAGAATTGCTTATAATGTAGTCACTGAAAAGTATTTAGGAGAAAAACAGATGGTCCAAGTCCCAATGGTCGTCTCACCACCAGCAGGACTAAGAATCCTCAGAGCTCACACCCCTGAGCAGATAGATGCAAAAGGTCTTTCACCTTTTTTTCTCTCCCAGAATAAAACTAATTGTTCCCCAGTCCTCAGGTACTCACTGCCAGAGCCTAGGAAAATACTGTTACGGCACTCACTGCCGGCAGGATAATGAGAATAAAATCTGACCATGACCCAGGATAGGAGAAGAAGTCCAGATGATCCTCTTGAGAACCAGTCAGCTCTGAAACCGGGAGAGTCCTGAAAATCTGATCCGCGGCCAACACCAGGCCATACCAGCTACCAGCTACCATGAGACCCCTGCCAGAACCCAACAACCAGTAGGTCCCTGAGGATCCCTAGGATCAGAGCTCCAATATATAATTATTTTCCAGATGGGATGGACTAATCCAAAATTTAATTTTAAACTGGCAGTTATCCCTGAGACTCTGAGGAGTGCACTGAACAACTGGACTGAGAGGAGCTTCAGTGGAGTGTTCAGCCCAAGAACTGTGATCAGAAACTGTTTATACAGACTAAGAGGTATGCTCAGTGAATCAACTGCAATTTAACCAGCCTGAAACCAATCTGAGAGGTAGAGAAGTGTAGGTTGTGTCTATTAAATGTGCTGAATGTTTATTGTTGGGTCAAGGCTTACTGCTGAGGCACTCCTAATTGCCAGAAAGGAGCCCATCTTTACCAGTGACCCTACTGCTTGCTAGCTGGATGTTTTCACCAACAAACAAACTGTACTGTGCCAGAAGTGTTTATCCAGCCTTGAGCTCATGCCAAACCCAACCTAAGCCTACTATCCTTGCACCAGTTATTGTTTTCTTAGCGAGAGACCAGCTTGAGGATCCAGCCCCTGCACATCACGAAATCACAGGCTGCAGCCACCTGGAGGGAAGGCCATGAAGCGGAGGTGAATCATGCAGGCCCAGCTTCCCATGCTCTTTAGTACTCTGCAACAGGTCTCCATATTGCCAGATCATCTACTACTAACTGGTGTTGTGAGTAAACTCAAGGTACTGTAGCTCCCTGCAACAGCTATTTTAATCATTTTGTGGTACCATCTGATTTTGTCAGTGTGTTACAGGGTTACATTGACTGGGCCAACCCACCAAGGATAAACTAGCCAAGACTATGTTTAACTGCCTTTCTTACTATCAAGGGCCCCAACAACAGCTACAACCCCAGGCAATGTTTAGGGTAGCCATCAACAGTCTGTGTACTCAGAAGCTGCAAGACGTATAGTGGAACTAAATGCATGCATGCCAAGTGCCCTGGTTTAAATCCAATATAGTAATCATTTATCTAGATCTGCCCCCTTTCCTTGTTCAAACCTCTTAATAAATTGATTGGTTTGTTTCACTGTTACATTGCCTCATGAATATCTTATCATCTGGGTGAAGGTTAATGTGTCTGGGGAAACATATTTAAAAGTACATGCCTGAACTCAGCCCAGTGGTGCTGAGGGTTGAGGTGCTGGATGCCACACCTCGCACCATGCTGGCGATCCTTGTTCAGGAGCAAGCAGAGGCTATTGTGGTCAGCGGAAGGAGATGAATCAAGCATCCGATGGACTGCTCTCCATCTCCAGGGAGGGAACCTTGATCGCTGTGTACATGACCCCAGTGGAGGCTGGGGATTGGACATCATGGAGCCACAATTGCAGGAGGGTGGAGCGCAGCAGAAACCTGAGGTGGTGAGCATGGAGCATGGGCATTCACATCGATGGCATCATTGCACGCTGAGCACCACAGGGGTGAAAACCAGGGGAAAATGGCATCCTGGTTGCAGCAGCTTGATGGCCATCCCACGGGTGCCCCAACTTCAAAGGGGATCACTGAACTGGATCTTGTCCTGACAGGTGAGTTGGGGGCTCCGCTGCCCCACTGCATGGGGAAAGCCACGGGAGGAAGGTGATGGCCTCTCAAGATGAAGCTGGGGACAGACCAGACAGTGACCAGATATCGGAGGATACCTGGATAAGAGGTGCGAACAGGAAGCCAGGGAGAAAGAGTAAGAAAAAAGTGCATGCCTGTTTTGAATACTGTTTTACTGTGGTTTTCAGGGATTTGCTGGAGACCAGACCCTGGTGGTAAGTGCAAGGGTGTGTGATATTATTAATGTTTATTGCCAACTGTGAGTTAACTACTGCTAAGGGTTGTTCCCATTACAAGGTACATGGTCACTAGGTGTGCTTGTGTGTAGTTATAGCTTCCCAGAGGGCTATACTAGGTGAGGTAGATACCACACATATATTACTCTTGGTGGAGGCACCAAAATACTGTGATCACTAAGGGTAAGGGAAACCCTAGTAACTGTTAAGTTTGAACTCAGGCCCTCAACCTGTTGTTTGAAGAACAGGCAGGGGTAGTAACCCCAGAGATAGTGCTGCTTAGGGTTACATCTTTGGAGGCACTGCTGGGAGTAGTGCCTTTAGTGCCAAAACCAAACATTGCAACTAAAATGTTTATGGGCACCACTGAAGAAATGGCTGTGCAGCAGTTAGTTAATTGGTGTATGGGGAGTGATATCAATCCCCATAATGCCCTTTTGTTGCTAGACATCCCCATGGGCACTAGCAAAGACATTATAGAGAGGACACTTTCAAAAATTGAATGTCTTGGGAGGCTGTGGTAGTAAGTCGACTGTACGATGTGACCTCCTAGACCCTAATGGCTTTAGGGAAGTGTAGCAACCCGTGGACAGTGCCAAAGTACCTCAGGTTATTACCATTGATAGGTCCCCGCTGCCTGGAAGGTTGTAACTAAGGATGGTGAGAGTTCCTCAGAGCCAGAACCCCCACTCTTATCTGAAAGTTTTGAGGAGAAGCTTGCAAGTTGTTACTGGATGAGGGCCAAACCTCGATGACTTAAAAATGTTATTTCATCCTCCTGGAGTACCCCACCCTGGCACCTGTACCAGTTCCAGCACCCATATTAATTACTGTTCCTATTGTTGCCCCTGCACCAGCTCCTGTGCCTACACCAGTATCGGCACCTATGCCTGTGCTCCCAGTTAGTCATGACTCTACCACAGACTACTAGAGTTTTCAGGCACCCTTCCCACACCTAATGGAGAGGATGACCTGGAGACATGGTTGGACTATGCCTCACCTCTCATTCAAGAATGGCAGTGCAGCGAGGCTGAGAAAAGAAAGAGAATTATGAAGAGTCTCAGGGGCCCAGCGTTGGATGCTGTCCACACCTCCAATCCACTGACTATGATGTCCCTGCCCAAGAGTACCTGGCCACTGTGGAGGATGTACTAGGGAGAACAGAATCTAATGAGGACATTTGGTTGTACTTAAATTCACTCACCAGTGGCCTGAGAGTTCTTATCTGTTTTTCTGGACTGAGTAGAAAACATTTTGTGGCAAATGCTCCACAGAGGAGGTGTGGCCCCTCAGGCTCTAAACTACATGCGACTCGAGCATATACTGGAGGCAGTATCATCGCAGTCCCCTATGATGATCCCATGGCTGTGCTTGGAAGAAAAATGGACACTCCACCTTCCTACAGAGTGTTGATGAAGGAGGTCCAGAAAGCTGAATGAAAAGGAGAGGGACACTGGGGTCCAACCCACTTTTGCAGCCACTGCTCATGCTGTTGATGGTATGCAGGTGACTGCCGCCCATGGGTGTGATGGGAGGCCCACTGAGCCCAAAAGACTATTAGGGATTCTCTGCAATTGACAGAGGTACTTAAAGAAATCAGAGAACTAAAAACTGGTGCCACCAGGAAGGCTTCCTCCTCTGATAATGACACCAGATACCTGCCAAACTTCATCTACTATGGGAAGAGGAATGCACGATCAGGCACCCCTGTGGATGGCAGCATAGGACTGAACTAAGTGAATTATCTGCCCTGGTGAAAGAATTGATGAGATGTAGTGTGCAGCCTCCTGCTTGGCAAAGAATGAAAGAGAGAGACTGAACCAAGACAATCTGATGGCAGTGCTCCTGCTCAAACACCAAATATGTATTCCTCCCCACCCTCCAACCATGAATATCGGCTAACTCCCAATGTGTCATCACAGCTCAGGCAGGCTAGAGAGGGTGTGTTCTGTTATCACTGTGGGGAGAATGGTCATACTAAGAGAATCTGCCAGTTCCCCAAAGATTTAAGAAACATGAATGCTAAGCTGTTGAATCAAGTCAAGCAAAACCCTTCCAAATCCTCAGGCAAATCTTCTTCCAAGTCCTTGGTGGGCAAACTATCTGTCAATGACCATGCAGGTATTCTTCCAGATTGGTCGGAGATGGTAGGCCTTTCTATGGAGATCATGGTGCACATTGATGGTATCCTGCCCAAGCAGTATTGAACAGTGGATCTCAGGCCACTATCATATTTAAAGATCGGTATGACCAGCACTTGCCTGATCATCCTCTATAACCCCAGAAGGACTGCATGTATGGGGTTTAAGTGATAAATCCTCCACTGACCTTGGTTTGTTACAAATATGGCTATCATTTCCTTCTACCGTGGCTGGCGTGGATGAGTCTCTGGCCTTGGTCTGCCCACCAACAGGTTTATGTGATGGGATCCCTTTATTAATCGACACCAATGCTCACATGTTTGCCTGAGTAGCCCAGATGTGTCAAGAAAGACAAGCCCGAAGACTGGATGAGCGTTACACATCCATACCATGGTACAGAGAGTGTATGAAATGCAGATACAGGCCAAAGAGATGGACAAGGATGAGCCAGTGGAATTGTGTAAAAGGATCCAGAACCTCTGTCTTGCCGCCCAATGTGCAGTGCAGTGTCAGCAGCAAAGTGCGGATGCACAAAAAGTAACAAACAAGATTCTTATGCTGGATGCCCCAGACAAGGGAAGCTGCCAGATGGCTCCTAGTAAAGCCCAGTGTGTACCTGTCAGAGCACATGCCTACACTAGGACAGTAGTAGTGCAGCTCTGCAATGTGACTGACAGAGATGTCAAAATCACTTGGGGCTGTACCCTGGCTAAGGTCTATAGCGCAGATACCACTGTGCTACCATGCAATTGCAGTACAGAGGAGGATGGTGACGTGACTCCAGACATGTTCAATTTTGAGAACCCCATTCCCAAGGAGTGGAAAGACAAAGTCAGCTAGCACAGTTGAGTAAAGTATTCTTATTAAAGGAATGGGACATCGGATGCATCCAGGCACTTAGCACCATATCAGGCTCTAGATGAGAGGCCATTTAAAAAGGTGATGCAGATTGGCCCTGCAGACATTAATGACGCTCGACGCCACCTCCAAGAGATGCTAGCAGCTGGAATTATCCAGGAATCAAGCAGCCCTTATGCCTCCTCCATTGTGGTGGTTCGAAAGAAAACTTGCTCAGTAAAAATGTACGTGATTACAGGACACTTAACCAAGGATCATACCAGATCAACATATGATGCCTCGCATCAAGGATGCCCTTGATTGTCTCAGTGGAAGTCAGTGGTTCTCCTTCTTAGATCTCAGAAGCGGTACTTCCAAATCCTGATGATGCAAGAAGATCACAAGCAAACTGCTTTTATTTCTCCCTTTGGTTTTAAGAATTCCAGCCATTGCCCCAGGGCATATCTGGAGCACCAGCAATCTTCTAGAGATTAATGGAGTGAGCTGTCAGAGACATGAACCTCCTTGAATGCCTAGTTTATTTGGACAATGTCATTGAGTTTGGCAAAACTCATAGAGCATGAGGCTGTTCTGTTCAGGGTCTTGGACTAGTTAGAAGAATTTGGATTAAGATTGTCCATTGACAAGTGCCATCTTTTTCAACAATCTGTAAAGTATGTGGGCCACACTGTATCTTCTGAAGGCATTCAAACAAATTCAAGCAAAGTGGAAGCTTTAACCACTCTGGCAAGGCCTAAGAATCTTAAAGAACTTTAGAGATTCCTAGGCTTCTGCAAGTATTATCAGTGCTTTGTTAAAGATTATACTAAGTAATTCACCAACTGCAAATCTGACCCAAGGATACATAGATACATAGACAGTGTCGGCAGATAAGGGCCTATGGCCCACCCAGTCTGCCCATTTAAGTTTGTAAGTTCAGTTTATGTTTTCCAGGAAGTCTGTTGTCCCTACCCCTGACCTCCAGAATTCCTTTATGTCTATCCCATGCATTCTTAAATCCCGTGATTGTTTCAGCCCCACCACTTCCTCTGGCAGGGTGTTCCACTTGTCCACCACCGCTCTGTGAAGAAGTTCTTCCTCACGCTTCCTCTGAATCACCCTCCCTCCAACTTCATCCCATGCCCTCAGTCCTGGAACATCTTTTCGCTTAAAATAGTGCATTCCTGCACCCTGTTCCTCCCTGTAAGATACTGTAGGATATCCCCTACTGATCAGAAGTATAAAAGAAGTGCTGTAAAAGAAGGTGATAAAGTCTACTTCAAGCCTAATGAAACATTCAGAGCCAGGTGGACCCTCGATTATAACACAGCCTTGTACAACATCATTCACTAGCTTACACATGCTCCAATACTCACCTATGCAGATCCAACTAAACTGTATGTACTACATACTAATGCCAGTCTTAGAGTACTTGAGCTGTGCTTGATCAGGAGTATAAGGAAAGATTACGCCCATGGCATTTGCCAGTAGGAATTTGGTTCCGCCTGAGGAAAACTATCCTGTACATAAACTTGAATTTCTCACTTTGAAATGGGCAATAGTAGACCAGTTCCATGAATATTTATACTGTGCCAAAATACTAGTAAAAACAGACAATGACCCTCTCACATATGTCCATACCTCTCAACCTCTTGCCTCATAAATCAGGGACAAGGCTTAAAAAATCAGGGACAAAGGCCCAAAATCAGGACACATTTTAAAATTGTTGCTATCCACTCAGGAAGCTGGCAGAACAAGGGACTCAGTGTATAATACATTTTCTGAAGAATAAGAAGTCTGCAACTGTATTGTTTGACATAATTTTATTTTACAATCATCACTGTTTAGTCAGTGGAACACAGATTTTAGGAGGGACAGAGAAAATTTTGAGGTGAAATCAGGGACATCCCTGAAAATCAGGGACACTTGAGAGGTATGCATATGTCCAAACGTCAGCCAAATTAGATGCCATCAGGCATACAAATAGGTGGTTGTCCACTCCCTCAAAGTATGATTATTCTGTGGAGTACCATCCAGGCCTCAATCATATTGATGCCGATGCTCTATGTAAAAAGCTTGTTTCAAATCCTGAGTGGATGAGAATGTTAAAACTATCTGTAAGGGTGCTGTGCCAAAAGTTTGATAGGGATGAACACCCATCTGCTGCCACTGTGAACTGCCTAGTTGACTGCTTGGGGCCTCCAGATACTTGTGTTCCTGTAGCTTGCAACTCTGTGGCTTTGGATTTGAGCACCCTGCCTCAACTCACTACAGCTGACATTCAGAGAGAACAAGATCACGATCCTATGACCAAGCTTGTGCAAATGCCATAAACAAAGGACAAGATGTTTCTAAATTACAGTTCAAAGATCAGAGAGCTGCATTTCTGTTCAGAGAGGGCCTAGACTTATACTGCGAGATAAACTACTCTAGAGAGAGGTCACAGATGAACAAGGCAAAGTTATTAAACAGCAGCTGGTGTTGTCATCCAAGTTTAAAGGTGTGGTCCTAAGAGCACTCCACGACCAGATTGGACATGTGGGCAGTGAGAGGACAGACAACTTAGCTAGATCCCATTTCTACTGGCCCAGACTGAATGTGGCTGTGGACCAGTACATCTAAACTTGCAGTAGATGCCCCTAGAGAAAGACCCAGCCACAGAGAACAGGTTAACATCACCTCTTGTTTGGATTTATTACACCTTCCAAACTTGTCTCTCCATCCTAGATAATTTATTTTCATTTGGTCAACCAGTGATTTAACCTTGTGGGGAGTGTGTGACGGAGTTAGGCTACATCCTCGGCTGTGACTGATGGACCACTTTTCTATCTCGTTATTTCCTAGCAACAGCTACCACTTTTCTCTTGCTTTTCTTCTTTTCTCACCTACCATAGTTTGGCCACCTAGTGTAGCTCTTTACTTTTCCTACTAAACTTCCTACTAGTTCTCTCTTTTCATTCTTTTCCATTTCCATCCATCCTGTCCATGGAATTATGCCAAACACACGGAAAGGTGTTGTGTAAAGTGCATAAGTGCATTTTGTGTACAAAAACATAGAAGGCTATTTTAAATAGAAATGAATACAGTCAGTAAAGCCTTTAAAAAAAGGAGTCAGAAGGCATATAAAACAATAATAATGTCATGATTAGTACAGTTATAAGAAATCTAAAGGTATTTTCATAAATTCGCATTATAAACTTGTTACTGTATAAGGTTCTATGTGTAAAAGAGCTTAGTCACTGTGGATCAGAGATATAAAAATCAGTATATGTGGATATATACACTGTACCTTTAACTGAACCAGGAAGTCCCTGAAATAGCCCTCTCCCTTGGTTTTGAACAACATGTTCAGACATGAAACAACATGTCCAGACTTGTAAATAGAAAGGGCTTAGTCAGGTGACCCTCCCACCAAAATATATAGATACCTTTTCACAGAGTTTACTTTAGTTCAGCCCAGTGGGCTCAGCCCTGACAGAGGAGGAGAGGTTCTACTGCTACTGGAGACAAGCTGCTGAATGCAGATGAGAAGGGTCTTAGGAACTCTAAGATCCAGGACTGTATATGTGAGAAACTACTGATTTTAAATAGTGATTTTCTTTGCAAATTTTTGTTTTCATTTATTATTTTTCAAACTTTTGAAAAATAAATATCACGCCAAGTGTGTTCTAAACCTTAAATTTGCCTCATTTGAAGTTTATTCCCACATGCTGTGAAAGAGTGAAGACAATTATCTCCCCTTGTTGTCTCCTAGTTTTGCCTAGTGAAACAAGGCTCAACAGACTCTTTTGTGGAGTTCTCATTGAAAAGAATATCGTTGACTACAGTCTTTAATTGTTTGCTGTGAACTCTGGACTTTGCCCTCTTTGGTGTCATTATCATTTTCAGCACTCCTGCCTATCTCCTGTAGCAATAAGAAACCTGTTTTTATAATATTAGGGTGGTTGGGGGTTTGTGTGGGTGGATTTTATTTTATTGTGTAGGGTGAATTATTTTGTCATTAGAGGGTGTGGGTGTGTGTGACTGGGATGTATGCATGTTTAATATAAAGTCTGTTTAATTAGAGTGAGTGTGTGTGTGTGGTTTGGTGTTTTTTAATATATAGTGTTCATTAAATCTAGTGCTTATTAGCTAAAGGTTGTTTTAAACAGGTCTCTCTTGGTTTGGGCTGATGTGCCAGGCAGAGTGTTTTGGGACTGCGGCTCATACGAATGAACTATGCTGCCTCTCTGCTTCATGATCTCCACCCTTTTCTGACCCCAGTTTCATCCACCGCAGTCAGGTGTTGCAGGAGGTCGGGATTGCAGGGGTGAGTGGATCAGCAATGGTGGAAGGCAGTTGAGGAAGGAGTGGCGGTAGCACACTGAGGTTGTCAGGTACAAGATGCCCCGGGTTTAAAAGGAGCCTAGGGAGAGGTCATATACATGTTTGGTCTCCATACCCAAGAGATTCCACTGGACTGAGTGGGCAGGCAGCTAGAGGGCTGGGCATGCCCTCTAATCCTCTTCGAGCTGTGCTTTGTAATACCAGGTCAATAAGTAACAAGACTGCTATTTTGCGGACTTGATTTCCTCTGTTGACTTGGCTTGCATTACAGAGACCTGGCTGGGTGACAATGCTGGCCCAGTTCTAGAGGCTGCCATCCTTGCTGGGTACTCCATAGTGCAATGCCCAAGGAAAGACTGCAGGGGTGGGAAAGGGACCATCATTTTAGAGCCAGCCTGAGCTTCACAGTGTATCCAGTTGGTAATACCCAATCTTTTGAGTGCATTGCCATGAGTGGGGTACAGGTGCAGGCTGGAAGATTCTCCTTGTTTACCATTCACCAGGGTCGGCAGGAGAATTCCTGCAGGAGGTAGCGGACTTCATTATCGACATGGTGTTGGAGTCCCCAGATGTTTAATCCTTGAGTACTTCAACACCTGGATCAATTATGAATCCTCCTCCAGTTGATGTCATCACTGGGACTGGCACAAGTTGTTGCTTCTGTGACCCACCAGCATGGTCACACTCAGTCTGTGTTCCAGCTGGTTCTTGGGATTGATAGCCTCAGGATTGATCAGGTCTCTTGGTCTGATCACTGCTCCATGAGGTTCACATTTGGGACCCCACCAAAGTCCCTCTCCTGCATAGATGGTCAGCTGCCACCCTTTAAGGTGTTTGCACCCAGAGGACTACTGTCATTAGCTGACCTATCTAGAGTGGATATGGCATGTGTGATTGGCACCAGTGAGGTGGTGGCCACTTATAATAGGATGATATCCGAAGCACTGGATGTCATCAATCCAGTCTGTATATGACCCAGATCCTCTCACTTGAGATCCCCTTGGTTTGATGGAGATCTCAAGGCGATGAAGATCAAGGGTCGGAAGTTGGAGCGTTGCTGGTGAAAGAACCGGTTGGAGGTCGACAGACTGGCTCCTGCATGCTCACTACAGTGAGTACCAGGGTACTTTCCCAAGAAGGCAAAATTCATGTCTAGGGAAATTGCTGCAGGAGAAACAGACCATAGCAGCTTTTTCAGACTGTGAATAGGTTGCCATCCTGCCCGCCTACAGCCGAGGCTTTTTCATCCACTTTATTTGAAGAGTTTGCTCTGTTTTTCTCTGACAGAGTGTCATCCATCCGTGGATTCCTGTCAGGGAGACAATTGCCTTGAAGTGGCCATACTGGGAGGACCAAAGGCACTCCACCTGTTGGGGATTTTAGGCCAGTGGAGGTATCTGAAGGGACTGGGGTGATCTTTGAGCTAAAACACACATATTGCAAACTGGACCCAGCCCAACGTGTTTCTTAATTTTCTAAATGGAACGTGTCAAGGCTGTTAGCCTGGTGTTTGCCAGGATTGCCAGGTTGTCAATGGCAGAAGGGTGTTCCCAGTGGTTTTGAAAGAAGTGCTGGTGAGACCCTCCTTAGAAACCTTCCTCAACCCAGACGTCCTGGCTAATTATCGTTCAATCTCCAACCTGCCTTTTTTGGAGAAGGTTGTTGAGTAACTGCTGGCACAGCAACTCGAGGATTGTTTCATGTCCTTTGACAACATCTATAAGACATTTCAGTTGGGTTTTTGAGATAGACATAGCACAGAAACAGTTCTAGTTAGGGTGCATAATGATCTATTTAAAGCAGAGATATGGGAGACTTCAACATGCCGGATACAGATTGGTCAATACCAGCAGGAACATCTGCCAGAACTAGACACATAGTGGATTCCTGCAGGGGAGGGCCTCAAACAACTGGTACAACAACCAACAAGAGACAGGGCTATACTAGATCTAGTACTGACTAACAGGAAGGGATCACAGATCTCCAGGTAGAAGGTCACCTGGGAGCCAGTGACCATCACATGGTATGGTTCAATTTGGCTACTACATCTAAATCATCCCATTCCAAGGCAAAATATGGGACTTCAGAGGAGCTCACTTTGATAAGATGGCCAACAGAGTTAAGCTAGACCTGGCAAAAAGAAACACAGGTGAGGGGTACAGGCAAAGTGGGCAAGCATTATGGATGCAATACTTGAAGCAACATCCCATTGTGTTAGACAGAAAAGGAAGTGCAAAAGAAGAAGGAAACCACTTTGGTTCTCAAATACAGTAGCAGAAAAGGTCGGAGCCAAAAGGCTGGCCTTCAGGAAATATAAGGGAACACAGGGGATGAAGATAGGGAGGCATACCAAACTGCCCTAAGGGAAGCAGAGAAGGCAGTAAGGCAGGCAAAGCCCCAAACTGAGAAACACTAGCACGAACAGTAAAAGAAGGTGACAAGACTTTCTATAGATACATTAGTGAAAGGAGAAAGTCCAGAGGGTATTGCTAAGCTTAATGGAGAAAGGGAGCATGTGAGGAGGAGGACCATGTAAAAGCATCTATCCTAAATAGATACTTTGCTCAGTATTTACTGAAGAGAAGGTAGGGTAGGCAGGGCCCCCAACCCAGCACCATGGACACAGGGGGAGGGAGGTGAGCACTACTCCCTTCACAAAAGAAAGGGTCCTACAAGAGCTTGCTAAGCTCAGGGTGGACAAGGCAATGGGACCTGATGGCATACATCCCAGGGTACTAAGGAGCTAAAGGTGGAGCTAGCAGAGCCATTAGCAGAACTGTTTAGTGAGTCTCTGAGCACAGGAGAGGTCCCAGAAGACTGGAGAAGGGCTCATGTGATCCCGCTCCACAAGAGTGGTAGCAGGGAGGAGGCAGAGAACTACAGACCAGCCAGTCTTACCTCAGTAGTGGGCAAGATTATGGAGGCACTCCTTAAGGAAAGGATAGTGCAACACCTGGAATCCATAGGGGCACAGGATCCAAGACAGCATGGGTTTACAAAAGGAAGGTCCTGTCAAACTAATCTCATAGATTTCTTTGACTGGGTAACCAGAGTGGTGGACCAAGGGGAGCAGTTGATGTCACCTACCTTGACTTCAGCAAAGCTTTTGACACTGTTCCACATAGAAGATTGATAAATAAGCTGGGTAGGCTTGGGGTGGGTCAGAAGTTGGTCAGCTGGGTGGCAAACTGGTTGACGGGCAGAAAACAGAGAGTGGTGGTAAATGGTATACAGTCAGAAGAGATGCAAGTCACACGTGGGAATTCTCAGGATCAGTCCTGGGGCCAGTCCTCTTCAACATCTTCATTAGTGACCTTGCAGATGGACTAGTGGGTAAGGCTTGTCTGTTTGCAGATGACACCAAGATCTGCAACAGAGTAGATGATCCAGATGGGGTGGGCAGAATGAGAAGAGATCTGGATAAACTAGCAAAATGGTCAGAAGAGTGGCAACTGGATTTAATGCAAAGTGCAAGATCATGCACATAGGGAAGAGAAACCCTGAAGCCACCTATAGGCTGGGAGGGAGTTGCTACCAGTCACAAAGGAAGAAAGAGACTTGGGCATCATCATCACTGACGACCTGAATCATCCAAGCAGACCCTCTAAAGCAGTAGGTAAGGCTGGGGGTGGTAGGGTGGTAGTGGGGTATCTGGGAGTCGTAAGAGGGAGGTAATAATCCCTCTTTATAAGACACTGGTTAGGCCCCATCTGGAGTACCGCCGCGTGCATTGAGGCCACACCTTCACAAGGACATTAACCAAATTGAGGCAGTCCAGAGAAGGGCAACTAAAATGGTGCAGGGACTGCATCAGAAGACATATGAGGACAGATTAACAGAGCTCAATATGTATACCCTTGAGCAAAGGAGAGAGAGGGTGATATGATCGAGGCATTCAAACACATAGGGCATTAACAAGGTGAAAGAGTCTAACATGTTTAAATATAAGAAAATAGCAGGACAAGAGGACACAGCATGAGATTAGAGGGGGCCGATTAAGGGGGAATGTGAGGAAATTCTTTTTCACAGAAAGGGTGGTGGATGCATGGAATGGCCTACCTCAAGAAGTGGTGGCTATGAATACAGTGCAGGGCTTCAAACAGGCATGGGATAGGCATAAGGAGCAATACAAATGAGTGTGAATAGATAGGCCACTGACAGAGCAAAGGCCGATGGCACATTTATAAGGTAGAAAAGAAATGGGCAGACTGGATGGGCCTTGCAGTCCTTATCTGCGTCAACTTCTATGTTTCTATGTTAGGAGACAAGTCAGTTCTTGTACTCCTCTATCTCTTATCAGCATTTGACACTGTGCACCACATCATGCTTCTCAATCAGCTCTGTGAGTTTTATGGACCTGCCAGTGTTGTCATCAGATGGTTTGAGTCCTAGCTCTCTGATAGGGTGCAGTGGGTGGTGATGTGGAATTTCTCCTTCTTCCCAATGCCCTTGTCTTGTGCAGTACTACAGGGCTTGATCTTGTTGCTGATGCTGTTCGCAGTATGCATACTGCCCAGTGAGATCATTCTGCAGTAAAGTGTGGAGTTTCACTGCTATGCAGATGACACCCAGCTGTATTTATCATTTGCACTCAGAACGTTCAGTGCTGTCAATGTGCTTAACAGCTGTCTCTCTAAAATCATTGACTGGATGGCTTACAGCTGGCTGAGACTAAACCCAGATAAGATGGAGGTGCTAGTGACTGAGCCAGGTCACGGACGTGATGGGTTGCCACCTGGAGCTAACACGGGTCTTTTCTGGGGTCTGCTCCATTGGCGGCTTCCTGAGGGTGCAGAATATGGATGTGATCCTGGACAACAGGCTGATCTTTGAAGATCAGGTGTCATCTGTAGTCAAAAGTAGTTTCTATCACTTGCAGAACATCACCAGGATCAAGCCCCTCATTCTGCCCAAGGATCTGCCAACCTGGTACATGCCTTTGTTACCTCTAGGCTTACTACCGCAACTCTCTATACTTTGGGGCCGCTAGGAAGGACCCTCCACAGACTGCACCTGGTGCAGAGTGTGACAGCCCGGTTGTTGGTGGGCCTGTCTAGGTCCAGTCATGTTACCCCAGTCCTGTGTGCTCTGCACTAGCTGCCTGTCAGGTGGAGGGTCCTATTCAAAGTGGGCCTGCTCACCCATAAGGCCCTATACAGACTGATTCCTGGCTACCTGTCAGTGCTCCTGACACCTGTGGCCTCTGCTCACTCCTCCTCTCCTCTTCGAGGTCCTCCTGGACATTCCCAGGATCAGCTCAAAACATCGAGTGAATGTGCTTTTAGTGTCTCTGGGCCAACCCTGTGGACTCGCTTCTATCTGCAGTCCGGAGTCCCCTCAATTAGGGTTTTCAAGCTGAGGCTGAAGGCCCACCTCTTTAGCCAGGCTTTTACGGATTGATTATTCCAGCCCAACCACCCTAGTTACCTAATGTTGATCTCAAAGCTGCTATTCTGAAATGTATTTATTTTGAACATTTTATTGGATTTTTATTTATTGGTTTACCTTTCATATGTACTGTTAGGAGCTTAGAGCCCCAGGGAATGGGTGCCCTATAAATAAAATGTGCCTTGCCTAGTTCACCCATGGAGCTTGTGTGTGTTGACTTTTAAAGTTTAGAGCCTGATACAAAAACATTGGCATTGTACTTGTCATGACAGATCACTTCCTCATTATGCACAGGCCTATCAACAAAGGACCAGTTAGCAGCTACCATAGCCAAGGTGCTCATTGAAAACGTTTTGTCCACTATGGTGCCCACAGCGGATCCATTCCAACCAGGGAAGGGACTTTGAAAGTCGTTTAATGAAAGAAATGCTCTCACTTTGGGATGTGAGAATGACAGTAACTACCCTTGTCACCCACAAGGTGACCCTCAACCTGAAAGGTTTAATTGGACATTACTGGATATGCTAGGCACACTTCACCCAAAGGACAAGCCAGGTGGAACCAACAAATAAGTACTTTGGTGCACGATTATATTGCACCCGCAATGATGCAACCGGTTTTCACCATATAAGCTGATGTTTGGTCGGGAAGCACACTTACCTGCAGATATTTGTTTTGGAGTGTCCCCAGATGGAATTAAGGTTGTCAACTATTTACAATATGTTCATAAACTCAAAGCACAGCTTAATCATGCCTACCAATTGGCACACACCATGGCTGCCAGGAAAACCTAGCAAACAAGGTGAGACATGATAAAGAGTAAAAGCCCAAGAGCTATAACCTGCAGAATGTGTTCTAATGCACAACCTAGGCCAACATGGAAAACACAAAATAGCTCACCTGTGAAGTCATACCCCATACATTGTCATCAGCAAGCTGGGTGATCTACAGCTCTACAAAGTGCGGCCAGAAGGAGATCCCAAGCTGTGAAGACCTCCACTGGAATCACCTTCTTCCAATTGGGCAAATTATTTTAGATAAAGTATCGCAAAGTGATGTGCCAACTGGGCCTGTTACTAGATCTGCTTCCAGAAAGAGACAGTTAAGCCTGCTACCTATTCCACAGCAGCCTGAGGGCTTCACAAGTAATGCTGTTGTTAATAATGATACTAATTCTGAGTCCAATGAAAGTGAATATGGGCCTGTGTATTATACTTCCTTAGAGCTGGTGCAGTTATTTCAGGGATCCCTGCTGTTAACATGAGAGATAACACTGAAGATTCAGAACTATCTGGCCTTCCAGCCTTCTCAGCTACCCCGTACTACCCAACAGCGAGATACACAGTGTAACTTCAGAAGTAGCTGACTAGCTATGTCTTGTAGAACTGTCAGAAATTGAAAACACTACCTCTAACCAAGAGAATGAGGAACTAACTGATGAGTCCTCATCTGAAGCTGAAACATCTGACCCTAGTGAATCTGACCTCAACTCAGAAAGTATTGTTAATTCTCAAAGTGCCAGCAGTGTGCCAGATTATTTAAATTTTGTTGAAATACCCATTTCAGATAATCTAAAGTCTACAATACAAGAAAATCCAAGTGCTAGTACAAATACAATTCCAGCTCTGAACAAACAGAGAGTGCAGAGGTTCCCCTTCCTGCAGAAGCTGATTTGTTGGTGGACAAAGTCATGTACATGAACGCAAATGTTGAAAGGACTGTGCCTGTGTCCCTCTGCCTAGAAGATCTGAAAGAGTTGTCAAGCCTGTAGTACGCTTACATATGATTCTCCAGGAGAACTTATAGATTTTCCTATGAATGTGGTCCATAAAGGCGTTATATTACAGCTAATTTCCTTCCTAAGATAGCATACACTGCAGCTGCTAAGTTAGTGATAAAACCTTCCAAGCAATATACCCGTAGTCATTTTACAAAATCTCAGAGCTAGCTGACAAGTTCAAATTACCAGCCATGTGGGTTAGTGTACAAAGAGTGGTATAGACAAGGGTAATGCATGTAACTAACTAAATGAGACAGAATGAAGATAAAAAAGAATGTTTGGAATGAAAATGTAATTGTTTAAATGATACCAGTGGTTATAGAAATGTTATTTACAAGTAAAGCATGCTTATTATAAAGTTAATAATGAAACTGTGCAGTAATGTGCATGGTATTATATGACTGCAACCTGTATATAGTTTAGAATAATATTATATTAAACAAAAAGATTAAGGTGTATAGGCGTGATGCAGACGTAAGTTTCCTAGGCAGAGAGAGTGTTGTCCCCCACTAATTTGGGGCTTACCTTAAGTGTCACCCAGGGCTCCATCATTGCCCACTGCCTGGCAGATGTCCTGCAGAGATAGTAAATCCATGGTTATTTGGTATTCCTATTGATCTCTATGAGAGTGCCATGAAGTTCCTACGACTGTCCCTTTAAGGCCATTGCCAAGTGTGTACAGTGAATGGCCCCGTTATGTCAGAATGCTTCAAAGTGTGTGACCGGCCATGCACCATCTTGATCTGCCCCACTTGTGGTCGACAGTAAGGCAGAGGAGCTCTAACTATTACTGTGAATATTTGTTTCTAATGTGTTGCCTGTACTTAAATTAGAGTGTTGTTCTAACCTGCCTTCTGGCAGCTTATGCATCCAAATGGGAGACACCATGTTTGGTCTGGGGCTTCCAGGAATTTGGACCAATTGGGACACAGGGGACCTTGAGGAGTCCTTAGTTCAGGTGTCTTTTAGGGAAAAAGCTGTAGTTCTTGTAGTTTTAGAGACTGGAGTCTAAATTGAGAGTGATCAGCTCGAGCTATCAAGAGGCAGCTCCAGGAAAGGAGCTGAGGAGAATTGATAAGGAGGCTTGACTTGCCTCCTGCAATTACTTCCAGCATTGGACTGCCTGATAGCAGTAAAATGGACTAATCCAAAACTAATCTTAAACTGGCAGTTATCCCTGAGACTCTGAAGAGTGGAGTTCATGCTATTGGACAGAGAGGAGCTTCAGTGGAGCATTTGGCCCAAGAACTGTAATCAGAGACTATTTCTACAGACTAAGAGGTTTGCTTAGTGAATCGACTGCAATTAGCAACTGGCCTGAAACTGATCTGAGAGGTAGAGAAGTGAATGTTGTCTCTATTAAATGTGCTGAATGTTCACTGTGGGTCAAGGCCTACTGCTGAGGGACTCCTGATTGCCAGAAAGGAGCCCATCTTTACCAGTGACCCAACTGCTTGCCAGCTGGAGGTTTTCCATGAAACAAACTGAACTGTGCCAGAAGTGTTTATCCAGCCTTGGGTTCTTGCCAAACCCATCCCAAACTGACTATTCTTGCACTAGTTACTGTTTTCTCAGGGGAGACCAGCATGGGGATCCAGCCCTGTGCAGCAAGAAATCACAGGTTGCTGCCACCAATCAAGAAACAAAAGTGAGTCATGCTTCCCCATGCTCTTCAATACTCTGCAGCAGTTCTTCATATCACCAGGCCATCTTTTACAAACTGGTGTTGTGAGTAAACTTTAAAGTAGCTTCCTGCAACAGTTTGTGTAATCATTTTGTTGTACTATCTGATTTTGTCAGTGTGTTACAGGGTTACATTAAACTGGGCCAACCTGCCAAAGATAAAAAAGCCAAGGCCTTTGTTACTTCATGTTTTATTGCCTTTCTTTCCACAAGGGTCCCAACAACAGCTACAACCCTGGAATGTTTGGGCTAACCATCAACACGCTGGGTCATACCTCTCAACCTCCCTCGTAAATCAGGGACAAGGCTTAAAAAATCAACTAAGAAAGAACAAGTCTGTAACTTTTATGTTTGATATTATTTTGTACTTATAACCCCACTGTTTAGTCACAGAAACACAATTTTAGGAGGGCAGAGTAAAATTTTAGATAAATCATGTCCCTGAAAATCAGGGACAGTTGAGAGGTATGCTAAATTAGCAGCTGCAAGACTGACAGTGGGACTAAATGCATACATGCAAAGTGCCTTGGTTAAAATTCAATATAGTAATCATTTATCTTGCTCTTCCCCATTTCCTTTTCAAATCCCCTTAATAAATCGATTGGTTTGTTTCACTGTTACATTGCCTCACGAATATCTCATTGTCTGGGTGAAGATTAATGTGCAGGGGAAACGTATATAAAAGTGCATGCCTGTTTTGAATACTGTTTTACTGGGGGTTACAGGATTTGCTGAAGGCCAGACCCTGGTGGTAAGTGCAAAGAGTGTGTGCATATTGTTAATGTTTATTGCCAACTGTGTGGTAACTGCTGCAAAGGGATGTTCCCATTACAAGGTACATGGTCACTAGGCAGGTTTGTGGGTGGTTATAGCTTCCCATAGGGCTGTATCAGGTAAGGTAGATAGTCCCACTAGTGTTACTCTGGGTGGAGGCACCAAAATACTGTGATCAGTAAGGGTAAGGGAAACCCTGGTATCTGTTAAGTTTGAACCCAGGCCCCTCAACCTGTTGTAGTGGTAGTAACCCTAGAGATAGCGATGCCTAGGGGTTACAAGTGCTTTAAGTGCCTGCAAATTTGCCAGATCTTGTACAGACAAGTCATCTGTTTTAAAACTGATTTCTGACTGATATTGTTTTCTTGACTTTGTTTCTACAAATTGAGTCAGAGGATTGAATTTTCAAAGGTCGTCCAAAAGCTGCAACAATGGCAGCTTACACCAACTGCCCCTGTGTCAGGGACCCTGCATACAATTCAGTATCAGACAGGGTCCTGGAGCCTGCATCCCACAGCTTGTGGCTAGAGATGCAGTGAATTTAAATTCCATGATGAAGTGTATCCGTGAAGTGGGCACTGCATTTGCCACTCCACTGCAGGTAGGCAGTACAAAAGTACTCACTCTACCTATATCATTACTACTTCATGTTAAGGTGGAATGACAACACAAAGTGAGGCAAAGTTGTCGTTTTCAATAGAATTTGCCATGCTCTTTAGCCATAGTCAGGCAGGAAAAGGAAGGAGTGAGTCATACAAGCAGACACTTTCAAGTTCTCCTGTTCAGACAGAGACAGAGAGAAGGGAGTGTGTTGTTTTGTCACTGCTGAGACTTGGAGATCAGAGCAAGGAGGAGATTTAAACTTTGATTTAGACCCAACAGCTTTTTCATAAGTTACATTTTTTGTCTTTTCTGTACTCTTTTTACTTAATGTGTTCTTTCTGTAAATTTATTTTTCTTACCTTTGTAAGTAGTTAGTTGTTTGTCTGTGACTGTGTGTGATTTGTGTGACAGTGTGAGTAGTCATTGCTCAGACTGAGGGAGCACAATGGGTGAGATGGACAGGGTGAGGTCTGAGGGAATGTCTGGGCAGGGGCAGCTCTGGTAGAGCATGGTACTGGTAAGTGTCGTACACGTGCGCATGCATGAGTGAGCATGGCCACCAGTTCCTGTCGGACCAATCGAAAATTCTGAGTGTCCCCCTCCCGGAAGCAGGACCAGCACTGCCTCCTGACTCTGAGGCAGTTGAAGCACCACCACGTCCAGTACCAGGTCCAGCACCAGGTCCCCGGGAGCAGGATCTGCCTGTGCCTCTGGGCCCAGGTATGGATCCCAACTCTGCTGAACACCATGACCAGCCAGCTGCCAGTTCATCTGGCCCTCCCTGCCTGTGCCTGGTCCTCCCCACACCTCCATTGTTTCGCAGTTTTTGACTGTGTCAGGGGAAAGCAGCATGGTCAGGTGCCAGCTATGTGAGGTGGAAGTGCACCGTGGCCCCGGGGACTCACCTGGGAACTGGGAGCCAACGCACTCATATGCTCAATCATCACCAGTTGGAGTGGCAGGCTGCCACAGAACAGGCCATGCCACAGAATGGGCCATGCCACCTACTGGCCCTTCTGTGGCAGAGGGTGCAGTTGTCGTGGCGGTGGCCCTAAGAAGAGGAGGGCAAGAGCAGCACCTGCTGTTCCACCAGCACCCAAACAACCACCACCACCACCAGCAGGTCAGCCTGTAGAACGTGTGGACCCCAGAGAACTGCATGCAATGCAGGCTGACTTGGTAGTTCTCTGGAGTGCTGTCAATGAGAACAATAAAGGGTGAGTGCTGTTGAGCAGCGGTTGGATCGCATAGAGGGACATCAGTTGCAAATTATGTCCATGTTGAACTGCTGCTGGATCACCATGGATCCCACATTAGTTTTTTTTCCTCATACCATGTGCCCCCCACACCTTCCTTGCTGTGTTATAAAATGTATTCTCCACCATCCCGACCCTTGTACATAATTATGCCCTTTTTTGTTGTCCTCCATATGCGTGACACTTTGTATTCTGAGCAGTGCAAGTATACTGTACTAAACTGCATGTGTGCAGCCAGTCTTCTTCCAGTCTGTGTATGTACTGCAGACACTGTCCAACTCCTGACTTAAAACACTTATTAATGAGTACAATGGTGGGATGGTGAAGCCTGGAGAGATACTACAAAACAGGCTTACAATACATAAAATAACTAGTAAAAAATGAATGTTGTGATTGTGACATGATCGAAAATCATGATTTGTAACTGCATGTATGACCATGATGATGAAGAAATGTGAATGCCTATGGATGTGCTTCCCAGACCCCCATGAGGTGTGGCACAAAACTCTCAACTTAAAAACACTCATTAATGAGCACAATGGTGGGATGGTGAAGCATGGAGAGATACTACAAAACAGGTTTGCAATACATCCAAGTAACTAGTAAAAAAATATATGTTGTGATTACGTAACGTGATTGTAAATCATGATTTGTGACTGCATTTGTGACCGTGATGATGAAGAAACACGAATGCCTATGGCTGTATCTTCCCCAGGCCCCGATGCGGTGTGGCACAAAACTCCCAGACTTAAAAACACTCATTAATGATTACAATGGTGGGTGGTGAAGCATGGAGAGATACTACAAAACAGGCTTACAACACAAGTAACCAGTAAAAAATTAATGTTGTGATTAGTGACATGATAGTAAATCATGATTTGTGACTGCATTTGTGACCGTGATGATGAACGTGATTTGTATCAGAAGTGACTCATGAATGTGATGACTGTCCTGACTTAAAAATGCATATTAATGAGTACAATGTTCATGCAGAATTATGTACCACACCAGTCCAGTACTCTGAAGGAAGCCAAAGAAACAACTGTGACTTGAGTTACAGATACAGATTAGGCCCTAAAGAGATGCAAATGCACAGAGAGATTAAGATTGTGCTGTGCACTGAAGAGATGCTGATGCAAAGGCACAACACCTAACCAGTGCTACCATCAGAAATTCAAATCCGGACAAAGAATACCTTTGCGGTTGTTGCGAAACTGGGGGGCAGTGTACTGTACTGCTGCAGTAACAGTCACTAGTACTAGTACCAGTACCAGTAAAGATACCACAAAGAAGTACAAAATCACACAGCTATAGTGGATAGCAGGTTCACATTGCTGAAATTACTATGTGGCACAATAAAGGTGTCTGATTTGATGACATGCATCACACACATACTCACACACACTAAGTAGTGTGTAGCAAATTGAAAACATCAGTAATATAACCATGTATTTTAAAGAAACTAAAATTATGCACTGCTGCTCCACAACAATCCGCAAACAAATGGCAAGAATCATTGAAAATATTACTGTGTGTAAATTAACACAGTTATTATACAAGAAAAATATCACCAAAGAGAAAGAAATTGTCTTTTCTCCAAGTTAATCTACCTACCCCACAGATACACCCTCCCCCAAAGCACCCTTTCACTGTCTCACTACACAGACCAACGTTGTACATTAACATTCAAAATCCACACACAAACAATAAACACTCATTGATATGAGCACAGGAGGGTTTCTACAATCGATGAACTAAGTTTGAGCAAAAGAATTACTCAAAAAGCTTTTGAATAGCTTTTAGAAGGTTTGAATCACAGAGATCTCTCAGATCAGACTGTCTCCTACAGCTTCCTACACAGCTACCGGAACTGAGGCTGTGCAGAACAATATAGCGCCCATGTGACCTGAAATCACATGAATCACTGCAAAATTCACCTTTGGAGCTTAAAAACAAGGAGAGTAAGGCAAAGTACATTGCTTTCAATGTACTTTGCCTTAAGATTGATGGATTAGTGACTTGGGAGAGAGAATGCTGAAGTCATTGATTTCAATGGACTTTAGTTACCCATTATAACTTGAAGTACTCTGCTTCACGCTAGGCACTCCGCATATCCTCTTTCACTTCACACCCACTGTGATCGACCAGCCACTTGCCCATCTCTACTTAAGTGCATCAGTGACAATGTGCCAAACAGACTGCGATTCACCATGTATACCGTAAGCTGTGGGAGGTCGCGTGGCTGCTGTGCCCTTGGAAGAGAGTAGGGTACTGGTTCTCCCCAAGCCCCATCTGTCCTGTAAGATGGTGGGTAGTTTTAAAGGAGATTGAGAGGAAGGGGTAACAGTGAGGGGAGGGAGGGGAGGGCAGCTGAAATGTAGGTTGCTAGATGCACATTCAAGCAGACTTGATAGACCATGAGGCCTCTTTCTGCTGGCAGATTCATATGTTCGTATGTCTCTATTTAAATAAATTAAATTCCTGGTGATCTAGTGGTCCCCCCAGCCTGGAGCCGCCCATAAGTTGTAATATTAGAATAAATAAAATCCCAGGTGGTCTAGTGGCCCCACCCCACCCGGCAGGTAGTGCCCACCACCCACTCCCCATCCGAAATCCAATCCAGTGACCAGCACAGACCTCCTCACACGAACACGGGCAGCCCGCCAAATGAACTGTCAGGCGTGTACTATGCATGTACTTCACAGAGCTTTGAAAATCCATCTGAGTCACTGAGACTTAACAATAGTTTGAGCTGTTCATGTTCATAAAGTCGAGCAACACTATTGTTCAAGCCACCCCCTTTCAATCCTCCCCTTCCAATCAAGCAGTCCCATGTTGTCAAATTGTTTTTCTTTGAAAACAAAATTTATAAAGATGAATACAGCTACAACATCTAAACAGGTCTACCTGAACAGCAAATTCATCAGATTCAGTTTGTGAGATTAAGTTTAACCCTTACTAAGGACAGAGATCTGAGAAGGGTGAGAGTTACCTCTGAAAGGTTTTTCACTTCTTCTGTGTCTTCAAATTGCTCTGAAGATTTCTTCTTTCTTCTTCCCTTTCTCCCTTGTATGTTTTCCTCCTTTTTCTGCCCCAGTCACTCACTGTTTGATTTTCCTTTGGTGATCTCCAGAGTCTGTTTGTCTAAAAACATCATCATCATCAACACTGGAGGGACCCTCCCAACGTCTCATCTAATGCCCTCCAAGTCTATTGTTAATCTCCTATATAGTTAGTTTTTAGTTAGAGCAAGAATCTTCCTCTGGAACAAGAACACCCCTGCTGGTCGTTCTGGATTTCTTCAGCAAAATTAGGATGTTGCCCTTTAAGGAATCTTCATAATCCGTTTTTAATTTCTTCTGCTCACGGCTAACAAGCTCCATTTCATGTTTGTCCATTTTTTAATCAGCTGTGCATCACAAGTTCTTAAATAGAGAATTATTTAAACTTATGTAAGCTCACCACCAAATGGTAAGCTACCTGTGAGGGCTGTTGCCCCTCACTCTCCCCAAGCGACGTCCCCAAGTGGCTCTGAAGGGCTACAGACCCTATCACCCTGTTGACTACATGACTGTGGCTGATAGTCCCACTGTTCCTCAGCCCAGGTAGTGTGAGTTCCAAGGTCAAGTAGTTGTGCATCTTCAGGCCTTTTCAGGAATTTGGGAGTGGTCTCAGGAGCAGCGAAGGCCCAGACTGCAAAACATAAACAAACATGGTGGCCCACGCTAACTGCACATTTGCAGCTGCTGAACAAGAGGGAATTTTAAAGGAACCATGGCTTCAATGTGTGTTTTGGCCAGCGGCCACCACTAAAGATATCCCTGCCCAGAACAAGCAGCAGAGTCAGGGATCAGCTGCATTTTGCTTCTGGGCTTAGGAGGAATAGTGGTGTGCCCTCAGAAAAGGCTAATAATTAAAAAGAGGCATGTGGGACTGTAAAATAAACAAATATGGCAGCTCCCTAAGACTACAAAACACAGGGTGCTACTGTGATAGGGTGAGAGAGCATTGAATTTGCTCGGGCAAGCAGCAGCTAATCAGAGAGGGACTGCTGAAAGATTATAAATGGTGCTTCCTTGCTGCAGTATTGAAGATAAAGATTTTGAACTATAGTGCAAGAGTAGAATCGGTAAATTGTAGTTGTGAGATCAAAGATTGAACCACCATGCCCTCCTCTGCCTCAGTGGGGTAATTTTGGACTGCTGTTTGCTGCAAGCCTGAGAGACTGTGTGTGCTAAGGTTAGAGACTGAGCCAGAGCCCAGCACAGTGTGTATTGAGGTGCAAAGTGTGATTCCTGGG
Source organism: Neoceratodus forsteri (assembly GCA_016271365.2). Lineage (NCBI taxonomy): Eukaryota > Metazoa > Chordata > Ceratodontiformes > Ceratodontidae > Neoceratodus > Neoceratodus forsteri. The sequence goes on along the minus strand of JADMNL010000022.1, from coordinate 195,179,745 downwards.
TCCAGAGACTGAGCAAAGCCCAGTTGTTGTTTTGTTGGGAAAAGAGTTCTATGCTATAATGCTGGGACTCAGCCTGCCTGCCCTGGACCAACTCAGAAGATGATCCACTGAGAAGAACTTCAGAGGAGAAGACAAAGAGAAGCCTGCCTGGTGAACTCTATCTACAAAGGCTTCAGAGGTGAAGATTTGAAAGGCCAGGCAGGTGAAGGCCAATGTTCTTCAACTTCATCAGCTAGCCCTGCAGCTACTGTGGTGCACCATCCTGATACCTTCATAGTACAGCCAAATCTTGTTGCCGAATCCCCGGTTGAGCAACTGAACTATACGTATTCCAGGCTGTGACTTGGGAATCTTTATTTAGCTGGCTAGCTTAGGTTGAAATTGGGGGTGTGGGTCCTGGCAGGACTCTGCCAGAATATTCACCCGGGCTTGAAGTGAAAGCAAAGTTGTGTTTAAAAGTGTTGGACCCCAATGAGAGAGCCCTGTGTCAATGTCAGCACTGCAATGAAGTACCCACCCAAAGACTGCATAAACTTTCTGGGCAGCTGCCAAGGGAAAGATGGTGCGCCTGCATTTTATTAACCCTTAAACCCTTTGGAGACTGTTGCCTCTCAAGATATGTTTCCAAGGTGATTATATTATAGAATAAATTAAGTTCTTGGAAACAGTTTCTCCAGGATAAAGAACAGATGTTTAGGATTGCTTGTCTCAGTGCTGTACACTGATCCCAGAACAGGGCTTGTTAGTTTAATCAGACCCTAGATCAGAGAACAAACAGAACCAGAACAAAGAAAGATGTCAATGACACAAAACAGATTTTCGTGTTTCATCTCATCAGTAGAAATTCCTAAATCCTAGCTATAAAGGTTAACTGTCTCGCCTGCCTCCCCTGGACCTACCTTCAGTCAAGCACCCCATGCATTGGATTTGAAATTATACAGGGCTTATGATACTAAAGTAGAGACCCAAATATACATGAAGGAAACAGATGATAACACCCTTTAACAAGCAACAAGCTGTCACCCCAAACACACCAAAGCCAAAATACCCAAGGGCCAGTTTTTGAGAGTGAAATGCAACTGTAGCACCCTGAATCAGGACTACAAGGGAAATGGAACTAACAATGAGATCAAAAGAAAGAGGGTACAGCAGCTGTATTACAGCTTTCCACCTCAGATTGGGGTGACCCTGAGTGTTATTTTTGATAGTGGTCTGACCCAGAAAGTACAGGTGTCAGCCATTGTCAAGACCTCTTTTTTCCAATCTGAGGAATATCACCTGGATGAAACACCTGGTTCCTCCAGGTGATCTTCCAACGTTGGCCCATGCCTTCATCACCACCGCCTTGATTACTGCAATGCCCTGTACCTAGGGTTGACGGGGTTGATATCCACTGCCTGCAGCTGGTGCAGAAGGCTTTTGACTGGTACTTCCAGGACCAGTCATATTATGCCTGTGCTCTGCGAACTGCACTGACTGCCATTGCAGTGACATATCACCTTCAAGGTCAGTTTGCTGACCTATAAAGCCTTACATGACCAGGGACCACGCTAACTGCAAGATCTTCTCTCTCCTCCCGCCCACTCCTATCCACTGATGAGATTGCTAGATCCCAGGGTGCGTTCATTTGCATTCGTAGTCCCCTGTGGAATCTCTACTTTATCAGATGAGAGAATGCCTGACCATCCAAAGATTTAAAGTTGAACTTAAGATACATCTCTCTGGCTTAGCTTTCTGTGATGATATATAATGATGCCATCATTTTAGTATTCTTGATTTTTGCTGATTTTATGGTTTATGTATGTTATAATTTTATGAATTTAATTGTTTGATGAGATTATGTTTTTATGTGTGCTTGAGCTGTGGAAAGATGCCTTTTATAAATAAAATCTTGATTGATTGATTGATAGAAAGGGAGGCCATATGCTAGAAATCAAAGCAAAGATGCACTCCTACATCATACAATTAAAAGAGAGGATACCAGATATTATTTTGTGACTACCTTCTCAGCACGATCATATTGCCTAGAACAGATTATTAAAAACATTGGGCATTTTAAGCAGTGACAGTGGACTCGGGTCAGTTGCAGACAGTCCACCATGCATGACATATAGGAGAACCAACACACTGAGGGATCAGTTGGTCCACAACCATTTTCAACAACCCCAAAATAGAACCTTGCTCAATCAAGGTGTCAATGGCTGCAACAATGCCACAGATGTGTTTACTGCAAACACATTACAAAGGCAAAAACATTCAAAATAGAAGTGAAAATAGGGAATATTATATTAGACAAACAATAACATGTGATGCTGCAGGCATAATATATTTGGCAACTTGCTCCTGTGTAGCTTTTATGTCAGCAAAACCACAAGAGCTTTTAAAGTTTGAGTGGGAGAACACACAAGAGCCATTGAAAGAGGGCACCGAACATATGTCACAGCCACACACATAATTGAGGCATCTCCAAATGAAGGACATTGTTTTACCTTCCAGGCAATAGACAAGGTTTGCAGTAAACCAAGGGTGGACAATATAACAATATGGTGTTTCCAAGGAAACCTTCTGGATAGTCACCCTGGGAGAAGCTAAAACACCAGGGCTGAACACCAGTCTAGATACATGGCCTTTTTACGAAAAAAAACAACGAAATCCCTCTCTACATAAAAAGAGATGTGTTTGTGGCTGGGAGGTTAGTTCACTTTAACAACCTGACTTAACAGAGTTTTTATATCATGTTCATATTCTGCATGTTGTCCTCGATTATGATTGTGCACCTTGTGACATCCCACTGTATATATTCACCCCTGTTCTATGTCAGAAGGCGGTTACCAAAGGTGATCATCATTATGACAAGTGTACATCACTGAAATACACCCCTGGCGACAAAGAAAATGGGGCAAGGGACACTAAAATGTACTTTATGCAGGGGGCTGTGTCACCTGCACCCCACACCCCTGCTATTAGATTCTCATCTCCATGGGGGTGCATGTCGGGAGGTGCAACAATGTAAAAGATATTACCTACTCAGGCCAGGTGCAACAAACATACCTGTGCCCAGACCCTCATCCCGCCACCCCAGGCCAGCACTCACCCACCATGCCATGCAGCCAGATCAGCGGCTATTATCTGCTCCACCTCTGAATTCCTTTTTGCTGTACAAAACCGAACCAGAAAAGGAAAGATGTCAAAGACTCAAAACAGATTTTCGTATTTTATCTAATCAGTAGAAAATCCAAGATATAAGGTTAACTGCTCTATTCATATTTTTAAAACAAAAGTGACTTTTTATGTATCTCTTTATTTATTTCAAAGTTTTAGCAGGAAAAATAGACTGAGCTGGTAATAGCTAATTTCCAGTCCTATATACTCATACTTACCCTCTTTCTTTTTGCCGTTAAAGGTTTTTCTGCTAGTGGGACATCTGGGGCAACCTATCTGCCCTGCCTCCCTCCCGCCTGCCTCCCCAGGACTTACCTTCAGTCAGGCACTCAAAGGATGCCCTTCCTCATAGTAGGGCCAGGAGAAAGGGCTTCCTCCATGACCCACAGATCCAGTTTGGACCGAGGTGGTCCTGGGTGACAACCTGGGTCTGTGAATTGACATGCAGGGCATCATTAAGCCCCAGTTTTCATTTCTGCTTTTACCCTTTCCCATTGCAGATGACATGTAGCATGTGTGTGGAAGTAGCATACATCATCAGAGCACAGCTCCTCCCTTACTTGCTACCAAACCTGCATCTACCACCAGGCCTCCACCTGGTGGCAGTAAGAATTGGAGCAAGCTGCCCCTCCCCAGGAGAAAAAGAGCAGCACCTCAGACACTTAATCCACAGCTCCCCAACTGACTGCAGCAACCCAAGTCCATTTCAAACTAGGGTCACTAGTGAAACCCCTGCAAATGAGGCTTCCCGAAAAGTCTTCCTTGGTGTGCCTAAATGCCCACTGCCAGGCTGGTATCCTTTTTATAATTCAAAGTTTATTGACATTTTATATTTGAATATAATATTGTGTATAAGGCATAATAAATATAGAGCCAAATAGTACATATATTAATGAAAACATTTGAAAATGCAAAACATTTAAAATATTATGAACTATGAATTCGGTAGAGTGTTTCCATAACCATCAAAGCTGAGCATTACTAATGCATATAATACAAATACATTAATTATTAGTGCTTAGAAAGGAGACAGTTTACATATGGTTCCCAGACATCTAAAATTTGTCCAGCTGTTGCAATTTTATATAGGCAATTCTTTCATAACTAGCTCCTAAACTCAGGTCTTGTAACCATTCTTTAATCAATGGGGTTTCTTGGCTGTTCCAATGTCTAAGAATATGGCCAGGAATGCACTTAAGCCTCCTTGCTGGCATACTCAGCTGGGCAAGCGATCATTTGCTGTCAGGACCATTAACTAATTAAATAAGCTGCCTGATACACTGTTGAAATTTCCCCAAGAGTAATCAGGTTACAAATCTTGTGGTCTGTCTTTGCAGTTCAGTGCAATTGCAACCATTAAACTGTCATATTAGCTTTTCTCTGTTCACATCCTGTGACCTTTTTATACTCTTTGAGCCTTACCTAACTGCATTTCCTGTGGAACTGTTTACTGCATTTTTGTGACTATTTGATATGGAACCATTGTAAATGAGTGCCTTTGCTCAAAGGTTTATACTTATTACATGTGCTCAGACACTACCCTCTCCTCCCACCCTCTTGTTCCACAACTGCTTACCTCCCACCACCTACTACCTCCTTGACAAAGCCTCGCCTTGGCTGCTAAAACTGCATTTCTGGAGACTGGGAGCACCCCATCTGAACTGTAACATGTTTGTTAAACACTGTGCTGCACTAATTAGTGCTGCATTAATACGTTTCTCCTCAAGTGTGGTCCTGTTTCTCCTCACTTGTTGTACCCTCGCTTAATGTTGTAACTCCACACTAATGCCACTTGTTAGTTGATGTCTTTCTGTTCTGCAATGTTTCATCACCTGTGAGTGTTTTGCATTCCTTGTTGACTTGGAGCCTTTGTAAACGAGCTCACGGGTCAAAGGTATTAATCTGAATTTGAAATAAATAACTAAATAAAAGGTAATCTCTGAAGGTTTCAATTAATAAATAAATGAGTACATGCTTAACTCAGAAAAACACTATTACATAAGCAAACTGTTTAGCTATAAGTTACAAGTTCTTAAAATAAAACTTAATTTAAGCACTATACTGACCTTTGCTGGAGTCCAAATCTGACTCTTACACAGTTACAAATAGCCAAACTGTAGTGCTGCACTCACTGCAAGCTTCTGATCAGTGTTCTGGCTGAGTTATCACATCCTGTTTTCAGTTATACAAACCTACTCTGAGCATGACATCGCTTTTATTTTAATCTGCATATCTTGCTGTCGACATTTTTGTAAACCACAAAATGATCCTGTGTCCTTAGCCAATAAAATCATTTCTAACTTTGTTTGGTCTATGGTGCAGAGCATTTATGCTGTGAGGTTAGTGCTTTAAAAAACACAACATAATCAGACCACTGGCACTAAATTGCTTGTTTACAGTTTTATATATTTCAGTACCTTATTTTTCTGCAGGATAGCCCAGATAAAAGCATTTCATTTTCAGTGACATCCTATTTTCACCCACTATTATAAATGGGATGGATGAACACTTGGAGAATACCAGGCTTGTTCAAGTACTCTCTGAGTTAGGGGCTCTAGAGGGTTCGATGCTGGAATCAATTGGTGCATAGACATGCAATAGTGTGCACCTTCTATACATGTAGAACACCATACAGCATCCATCCCACAATATATCCATATAAAAGGCCCCACACCTGATCCTTTTCCATACACAACAAAACACGTGTTTTAACTGTTGCTGTATTGTGTGGTACCATTTGCTTGTAACTGACTCTTCAGTGAATAGCAGAGCATTGTGGGAACCTGGAGGACTAGCAATAGGCTAGTATACCTCCTACCCCAAAACAACATCTCTCTGTTAAAAGCACTGTTGCCTGGTGGTTCTCTTGCCCTTTTAAGGGCTTGTAAACCTTCAAGTCAGATAATCTTGCTGAATTTAAGTAAATATTGTTATTTTACTTTGTGCTGAAACCAGAAGTGAACAGACAGCTACTTTTGGTTTTTCAGCTAAAATCTGCCCTCCTAGCGAAGCAGGGTGAGCGTTAACGGGCGACGCATTTGCACATGTCTGCTGTGTCCACTGGGCACGCTGAAACTGCTGGCACTAGACAAACTTGGATAAGATCATTTTAGCATATCCTCTACTTAGTAAATATACACCTTTAATAATGGAAAAGAACTTAGTAAGTGTATGCAATGTTTGATGTATAGTGAGGAAAAGTATGGGGCAGTATGTATGTGCTAATTGCCATCTGATTACTACTTTTGAAGCAGAGATAGCATTTCTGCTTAATATTAAACCAGTTTCTACTGATATTAGGGAATTGGAAAGTTGCATTGATCTTATGGATGAACAACTTCATTCTAATGAACAATTTCCTTCACATTTAGGTAACATTTCTATGCCTCCTGATGAGGAATTGTAATGACTAGTACTAGTATACCTGTTGCCTCTGCCCTCTTATAAGGTGGATGATTATCTGCCCTCTTCTCATGATAATGATGACTGGACCATTGTCACAAAGCCTCTTAAAAATGAGGGTGGTGAAATACACAATAGTGCCCCTATTAAACTCGTAATAGGTTTGAGGAATTTACTGTATCAAATAATGAAGTGCTACATGATTTATCCTGTGCATCACCCTCTGTTGATAATAATGGTTTAAAAACACTTTTCAATAAGGAGTTAATGCCCATGAATATTTGTCCTAGTAAGTCTCAAGCTACCAAATCAATACCTATTAAGTTAATCGCCCAGAGTGTGTTAAACAATCACCTGTTTCTGAATCTTGTACCCCTACTGTCTCAAAACAAGTGTTAGTCCTGGGAGATTCAATCATTAAGCACATTGACAGGGCGGTATGCAATAGTAACAAAGCAACTGCACTTGTTCTAGCTTCCATGGGGCCAGGGTATCTGACATTACCTCCATGATGCCTAAAATTTTACAAAATACAGGGAAAATCCACTGGTTATCATACATGCGGTGTTAGTGATATAAACAACACCCCATTTAATCAGTTACAACAGGACTATGTGGTGTTATGTAACTTGTTACTTGATAGAGGATGTTGTGTATGTATATCTGAAATTCTACCTGTCCAGAGAGCAACATCTACCATGATGCAGAAAATCAAAGCCCTAAATGAATGGCTGAGAAAGTGGTGTTTTCAATAGGATATACCCTCGTTACCCACTGGGAATCATTTTCAGATTGTTCTTCTTTGTTTTGCTGGGATGGTTTACATCTCAAGTCGTAGGGATAGTACACTTATGGGGATAAGTATCACTAAAATCATAAATCATTGTTTAAACTAAAAACAATAGGGGACAATGGATCTATTCCCAAGTCTCTGAATACTTACTAAAATATTATTACAACTAAATGTAAACTCCTAGCTTTGAATGCAAGATCTTTAAACCAACTCAAATTAGCAGAACTCAAAGCCAAATGTAAAACTTTAAATATAGGTGTGATGGAGTAACTGAAACTTGGTGGGACGCATCCTCAATTTGGTCAGAGAAATTCCAGGTTATAAATTATATCATAAAAAACAGATTAGATAAGCAAGACAGTGGAGTTTGTATGTACACTCTAGAAATTATATTCCTTCTTTTGAAGTGTGTTCTCCCTTTCCTTTGGAAAGTATGTGGAGTTAACATCTTATTGAAGGAGAAGTCCTATATAACTATGGTAACATCTATAGACATCCATCTGCAAATTCAGATTGCACAACTGATATGCTTAAATAAATTACACATTTTACAGAATCTCAAGATACTGTAATATTTGGTGACTTTAACCTCTCTCATATTAACTGGGACTCATTCTCAGGACAGTATGTGAAAAAGGACTAATAGATGTGATAGTTAGTACTGGATTACTACAACTGTTACTGAACCCATTTGAGGGCCTAATATTTTGGATCTATTATTTACTAACATAGAGCAACAAATTAGCAATTTACAAATTTAGGATCCGCTTGGGACCAGTGATCATTCATCTATTCTTTTTGAAATTCAACAGTTTAAAACTACACAAAGGAAGTTATACATACTAACATACTAAAATGCCAGCAGAATAAGCCTAACTGTCTTTCGCATCTACAATTGCTCAGCCCCTACCCTGGGAGCTGACCTTGCCCCTCTAGCCTTCTCTGGCTTCTTCCTTCCCAGTTCTGGATATTCTTGCTGCATTGGATTTTGCTTCTAGAACCCTTCCCTGTACCTGTCCCACCTCTCTTGAACCCCTCGACCATCTCTGCCTCCACCAGCTCCCTAGGCAGCATTCCATGGCTTCACCACCCTCTCAGTAAAGTAGCACCTCCTTCTTTCTCCCCAGATCTTCCCCTCCAGCTTCCACCCATGCCTCTAGTGGCCCAATCCTCCTTCCTTCAAGCACCCTGACTGTTCCTCCCTATTTACCCCTTCATGTACCTGAAGACCTCTATCATGTCCCCGGTCCCTTCTCTTCCAATGTGTACATATTTAGCTCTTCAAGCCTCTCCTCATAGGTCCTGTCCCCAAGCCCCAAATCATTTGGTTGCCCTCCTCTGGACCCTCTCCAGGAGTTTAATGTCCCTTTTAAGTGTGGCCTCCAAAACTGCATGCAGTAATCGAGGTGCGGCCTCACCAAGCAGTTATACAGAGGGAGTATCACGTCCCTCCTTCTGGAGGTGATCCTCCCTAGCGATGCATCCCAGCATCCTGTTGGCCTTGGCTGCCTGCCCTCCCACAAGTCTCCAGTTGCTCATCTTGACATCCACCACCACCCCAGGTCCCTCTCAGCCATCGAGACTTGTAGCCTTCCCCCCAGGGTGTACACTTGGCCTGGGTTTCTAGCCCCTGAGTGCAGTACCTTGCATTTCCCTGCATTGAACCTCAGCTTTCACTTTCTAGACCATCTTTCCAGAGCTCCAGGTCCCCTGTAGGGCCACCCTCCCTCCTCCCCATCCATCACCGCCCCAGTTTTGAGTCATCTGCAAGAGACTCATCTCTCTCCTGATACCTGTCCATATGTCAGAGACATAGGAATTGTGGACAGGAGGGGCCCAAGGACTGATCCTGTGGGACCCTAATGACCCTCCTGGGGATGAGACTAACTCCACTAACTTCACGACCCTCTGGGTCCGGTCCTGGAGCCAATTGCCTATCCATCTGATCATCTTGTTGCCCACCATTTCTCCAAAGCATACCAACAGGCCCACATGAGAACAGAGTCAAATGCCTTTCTGAAGTCTAGAAAGAGGATGTCCACTGGTCTGCAGGTCCAAGGCACTTATCACCCAGTCATAGAACTCCACAAGGTTTGTTTGACATGATTTCTCTGGAACAATTCATGCTGTCTATCATCCAGGCACTCTGACTTTTCCAGGTCCCCCAACCTCCCTTGACAATGCCCCCATCACCTTGTCCACCACTGATGTCAGGCTAACAGGCCTGTAGTTCCCTACCTCCCTTGACCCCCTTGGCCCAGTGGGCACTATGCGCCACATTCCAGTCCTGGGGCACCATCCTGTCCTCAGAGAGATGTGAAAGCTCTCGCCAGGGTTTCACAGGACATCCACAAGTTCCTTCAGCACTCTGGGATGTAATTTATCCAGCCCGGTGCTTTCTCTGTCTTAAGGGACATGAGGCTTCCCTCACTCTCTCGCAGTGATTTCCACCTCCGCTACCTCTTCTCCTTGTAGCCTTCCCCCTCCTGCCAGTGATGCCTCCCTCTCCCCAGACCCGCCCGATCAGTGGGTCCCCCCTCCTCAGTATCACTGTCTCCTCCCATGTATGATGCAGCACCCCATTTTCCTTGGTGGAAACTGAGGTGAAGTACTCATTTAATACCTCAGCCTGCTCCCCGGTCTTGTGCCCATCTCTCTCCTGTTTTAATCCTTCTAATCTGCCCCTTCACCCTTCATTTTTCCCCAATGTATCTAAGAACCCTTGTTCCCTCTCCCTAATTTCCCTAGCCAGGTTCTGCTCCTTCTTGCCTTAGCCACCTCACCACACTGGTATTTAGCCATCAGCTCGTACTCCCTCGATCCCTTCAATCTTTGAGCACTTGAATTGCCCATAGGCTGCCTCTTTTCCCCGCATCACCTCCTGGACCTCCTGGTCCACCAGCAGGGTTTTCCCGCCCCTACCGCATTTTGTCTTACTCTTTGCACAGGTGCTGAGCAGCATCCTGCACCCCTCTCCTGATGATTTCCCACCTACTATCAGCATCCATGTCTGACCCAATCCCATCCAAATGCTCTAAGGATCCTTCCCATTTCCTCCAAATCCACACGAAGTCAGCTACCTCCATCTTTGTGCAGCCTTCTACCCTCCTAGGTCAGAGGCAGAACCAGACTGGCATGGTCACTCCCGCCAATGGTCCCTTACCTCCAGGCCCCCAATCTGGTCACTGTCTGCCAGAACCACATCCAGTACTCAAGCGCCTCCTGGTTGGTTCCCCACCTGCTAAGTTAGGAACGCGCCTTGAAAGACATCCAACAACCTCTGTTCCTGGCCACCGAGGATGTCTAGTCTCCCAGTCTGTTCCTGGCATGCTTAAGTCCCCAACACCACCACCACCCTTCCCCTGCCCAGTCTGCAGTGTCTCAGCATCTGCCACCAGACTCTCCTACAGCTCCTCCACCAGTGCAGGGGGTCTCATACTACTCCTATTTTACTGTCTTGCCCCCTTGTTATCAAGGTGACCCAATAGCTCCTATGGTTCCCTCCACCTCTTCTACTCCCCTATGCCAATGCAGTTTTTGACTATCATGCTACCCTCCTCCCTCCCTCCCCCGTCCTTCCTGAACATAATGTAACCCTCAGGGGTCAGTTCCCAGTCATGTCCTGTGGTGGCCCAGGTCTCAGTGACCACTGCCCATCCACCCCCATCAGTTAGCATCACCTGGAGCTCAGGCATTTTGTTGCCCAAGCTCCTGGCATTTAGCAGGACTACTTTCCACCCTTTCCCTATACTTCCATTTCCCTGCTCATCTTCCCATGGGATTCTGTTTTCCCCTGGTCTGCACTTTACCAGTCGGCCTTTTCCCGCATTCCTCCAGCTCCCCAGGGGGTGAGACAGGTCCCTCGCTTTATCAGCACCCCCTCGAAGCCTTTTCTCCCATCCCTCCCTTCACAAGTTTAAACCCCACTTTCACCAATGAACCCTCTATTTTCAACTAAGGACTCCTCCCTCCAAATTGAGATGGAGGCTATCTCTGCATATATAGCTCCTTATCCTCCCAGATCTCCCCAATCTCTCAACCCATACCTCTGGCCTCACACCACTCCCTGAGCCACTGGTGTATCTCCTAATCTTCCTTTTGCGTTCCCCACTAGCCCTTGGCACTGGCAGGATTTTTGAGAAGGAAACTGTGCATCCTATGTCATGACAGACCCTGGCAAGCTCCCACATCTTGCCTGTATTCTAGCTCGCTTATTCCCTCAATGTCATTTTGTACCCAGGTGGACCAGTGTGTCTGGGAAACCCCACAATCCTTTGCCAGCTGATATACCTCGTGCTTGGCCTGTGCACCATTAATCCAGGGAAGCATTTTGTTCTAACTGGCCAGTCTTCTCCTCCTATCCCATTTGATACCCCTGATCATAGAATCCCTCAACAGGAGCACTCTGACCCTCCTCTTCCTTCATTTCCATATGTACAAAAAATTATAATAAAGCAAATTTTCTAAAATCAATGAATACTTACAAAACATAAACTGTAATCTATATTCTTAATTGTACAACACAACAAGCTTGGGACTTGTTTAAAACATTGTACATTATTTGGAAAATACTTTTATTCCATCTGTAACCCCTTTGTTACCCAGAGGTTACTAGAATCCCAGTAAGACCCAGTGGTGCAAGGAAGGCAGCTCATGAAACCCAGTTAAATGGGTTTCACACTGTCTCACTCTGTCCTCAGTCACAGCTGAGACTTGAGAGATGACATCATTATAGAACTGTCGCAGCTGCATGAGCCACATTTGGAATCTTCAGCCTCAGAGAGTGAAGTTTAGAAAGTTGGAATTTCAAAGTCAGTCTTCAGTTTGTCCTTAAGCAAACAGTGAGGAAATCAATGAGTTGTCTGTTTGCCTCCACACAGAAGGAAGTGTTCCTGAGTTTCACCTTTAAAGTGGTGGAGACCGCTCCCCAGTCTCAGTGCCCCTCCCTCCGAAGGTAGGAAAAAGTTCTCTATGGGTTCCAGGGGCAATCCCCTTCTTCCACCCTGGGAAGAAAGCTGCCTGTTTTAAGTTCAGCCTGTTCATGTATAACAGCAAAGGTTACAGTAGCTTCGCCTGTGGGCACCTGCAACGAATGGGTGAGTGTTTGGCTCCATTGGAAGGGCAAACATCTTGTTTTCTTCAGTTGAATTTCAAGTAAATGTGGACTGCTATTTGGGAGGACTATGTCAACTAGGACAAACAAACAGAGCAGTCATCTGTTTAAAGTGTTAATGGATTTAAAGTTCACTGTAGAGAGGGTGCTTCAGGTCATCCACCGCTCAATCTACATTTTAAAGTCTGAAGTTTTCTGTGTCCAGAGAAATGGCCAGGTATGGGCTGTAGGAGCTGGAGGTGGAAAACCCCATCTTTAGTAACCAGGTCCACCTCTACGGATTTCTTCTGTGTTTTTGCTACTTGCCTCATGCACTTGGCCAGTGATGGTGGGTACCCAGACGGGTTGCAACTTGAAAATCTCTCTAGGGTCGCAGACTCTAAGTGGTGTGGGGAGCCACAGGATGGGAAAATTACTCGTTGTTGGATGGGAGTCTCCTTGTTTGATGGGAGTTCGATTGAAGTACGAGAACAAATCTCTAGGAGTAGCAGACTTCAAGTGGTGTGGGAGCCACAGTTTGGGAGTCTCCTTGTTTGATGGGATGTCTTTCAAGTAGAGTTTGGGTTCATTCACCAAGTGGACCATCAGTCAAGTGGCCGCAGGGAGCTTGGCCAGTCGGGCTATGTATCCAATGCGTACAAAGTCCAGGCTGAGTGCCTGGTGGGTCCAAAGCCAGACAACTGTAGTATTGTGTTCATTCTTCAAATGGACCACTGTATTTTAAAGTCCAATCTGCACATACAGTTACGTAGCCCTTTGGGGGACCATGCAGTGCTTTGTTTATGTTCAGGAGTTAATAAATAAAGCCACACTGAAAAATCACATCCTGGTTCTGGACATTACAGTTATTGCTTCCTGTATTTGGATTTACTTGGTGCCCTCTGCAGAGTAGCCAAACCTAGGTCTCTTGTGCCAGAGTAACCTCATCCTTCCCTGAACCCATAAAAATAAACACAGCATGTGTTACAAAATGGAGCACTGCTTTGGATTTGTTTGGAAGGAAGGTGCTTGGGCAAGTAGGCTAGTTTTAGCTATCTGGCAGTTAGTAGCCAAAAAAGTTGAAGCAATTTCCTAGTGTGTTGCTGTGTGCTGTGAATCTTGTGCTGCTGTTTAAAAAATGCCAACTGTTTACCAAGGAGCTGTAAAGCCAAAGTGTGTGTCCTTGTCCTGCATCAACATAGTTTACAGCATTTGTCAGTTTTAAAATAAAGTTCTGTGAAGGAAAGTGTGGAAACTAGGAGTAGCAACAGAGAAATTATGCCCGGACATTGGAAATGCTTTTCTGCAATACTAGAGACTGCAGAGTTAATGGCAATGTTACATGGTTGAAATGGGCTCCGCCCGTGGAGTCAGTTGGAAAAAAAAAGTGCATCTTTTCAGGTTAAATTTGCCTGCTCGGCGATCACCATGAGGAAGGAGCCCTCGTGAGGAAGAAGAGGCTCATTGTGGCGTGGTGGCGGTTGGTCAGTTTGCCATTAGTCCCGCCTCAGCCAGCTCTTCAGAGTCTGCTTCAGCATTCGAGATGGAGACAGACAGTAGTGCATGTACTGGCGAGTGGAGGAGGCGTTCACGAAATGTTCAAAACGCTGTAAACAGTAAAAGTGACTTCTAGTTAAAAATAGGGCTCAACCCGCTTTATCGATCGTGGGATCAGTGAATTGTGTGATTACTACACGATCGCGAGACCGCCCGCCGCTTGCATTCTGGAGGCCTTCAAAATCTGGCTGCAGGCTTTACCCCATCACAGCAATCTGCCTTCAATAACAGTGAGTAAACGATTTAAAACTGCTCAAATCAGTGATTTCAGATAATGCCATATAAAATGTGTGTGCAGCTGTATAGTTGCTTTGCAAGTAGCGATTGTGTGATGTCCTGCTGGCAAGTGCAAGTCTGTAAAGCCATTAAATGTGTGCATAGCAATGAAAGTAGCCTCAGTTTAAAGTCTGCAGCCAGAGAGACTGTGGGTTGTAAAATAAGTGCAACACTAATAGAAGCAGGCAATCCTGTGCTGAAATCTGAAGTTTTGAAAGGGACTGTTATTAAATGAACATTGCCAGCAAGTGAAAAGTCCAAGGAAAAGCCTGTAAATGTGTGAACAGCCAGAACAGAGCAAGTTGTGCAGTTTGAATAAAGTTATTAGTAGCTGATGTAAATCGGGTGCGCGGTACTTGACCAGAGTCTGAATGTTGATGCACAGGTGCTGCCGCCGCCATTACAGGGTGGGGTAGTAAAGTAAACACAGCAGCAGAGGAGCCATTTTAAAGCTACAGAGTGTGTTCATTTAAAGTGGGACTTTCAGTTACAGTGAACTTTGTTTGTTTTTCTGCAGTTATGGCCTCAGGACCAGCTCGTTACCGGATCATGCCCGGGTTGCAGTAACAGCAGCAGTAAATAGATTGAGAGATATTGAAAAGTGGTGCTATAGAGGCAACCCTCCTGATGTGGCAATTCCTAATTATCCAGTGCGTGTATGCCAGATGTGCTTGAGTGCTGGAAGGATGTCTTCATGATTCCTCACTGTGCTGGATGTCTACAAAAATATGGCTTGTATAAAGTGCCTCAAATTCGTTTGGCTCCCACATGGACACAACTTCAAGAATCTGCAGTTGGCAGCACACAGCATCAGGCGGAGCCTGTGGAGGAAGGTCCCTCAGGGAGTGTGGCACAAAGTTAGAGAGTGCAGAATTAGAGACTGAAGCTGAAATTGAAGCATTGGATGCTGGATCTCAGAAGGCAAGTTCAGATAAAGCATCAATAGACCCTGGGTGGGGGCCTAGCCCAAGTCTCAAGGTGAAGATGAGATGGGAGGCCTTTGAATGGGAGGGTCGACCTCCGCCTCAGTGATGAATGGATAGTCTCGGGGTGAGAACTACTGCTCACTCCTGGGCTCAGATCCTCAGTGAAGAGGAAGATGAGGGGAACCTATGTGGCCTTGTGAGAAAGGAACGGGTACACAGCCTCAAGATCTTGCCTCGGAGGAATGTGTTCAAGAAGGTGGTGATGCCACTGCCTGGCTTCACCAGAAGAAGAAGAGTCAGGGATCCATTTTTATTTCATTGAGGATGCGAAGCTGGCAGAACCAGGACTGGCCACCCCAAGCCAGGCCAGCGGTCTCAGATTGACCAAAGCAAGTAAAGAGGAGAGACTGGTTCGTAGAAAGGCCAATGAAATCTTTGGTATGACCTTTCCTACCTTTCCTCGGAGAGTCTGGGAGGAGATTGAGAACTGCAGGAAATCCTGGATCTGGGATGAAGCAATGAAACATGTGCATCCTGGGGCTAACCAGCATGTAAAGAATAGACTGTTCCACGAAAAGTATACACAGTGGAAGAGAGGCAGGACACTGTTTATGGACAGAGTGAGAATAGTGGTGAGAGGGACGTGAAGTCTCCCACTGTGTGAATTATGCATCAGACGGAGTAATAATTCAAGCCCCTGACCCTCTACTATTGGCCTCAGTGCAAGGACCTCCCAGTAATTAAGCCCGTGCCTACAAAATGGAGAGCTGAGCAGTGGTAGTCAATACTGCCACATCTAGACTGTGAAGTGCCCTTATTGAACTGCCAATATGAATAAACAAGAAATCAGGTGCCCCATATTCTTCAGTCCACAGTGTACTGTCCTGATCAGCAACCATCTACTGGTACCACCAGATGACTTCAGATCAGAGAGGACACCAGCCCAGCTGTTTCTGTTCATCGCCTGGTAATCGGATGATGCCGGACCAGCTGTTTTCTCTTGTTCCTGTTCTAAGGTTCCTTCTCCAGTTATGACATCAGCCCAGCTGTTTCCAGATGTGCACTCCTGTGGGTTCCCGAAGATGTCCGCCCAGCTGTATCAGAAGAAATGCTGCCAGGGAGAGTCTTCGAAGGACCAGGTTTGTGAAATCCTGAATACTTCAAGAGGCTGGTAAGTCCAAAAATCTTTTTATTCTATCTTTATGACATTGCAATACACACCCTACACTACAGACTTCAAACATGTGTGAACTGTCCAAAGACTCTCCCTTCGGATTATTGCCTTAAAGAACTATGCTTCACGGGCTCCAGCCCAGGAGAGACTCTTTAATGGACTGGCCTTCGGCCTTGTAGTCACTAGTGGACATTTAGGGCATTCCATCCCCCAAAGGTATTGTTACCAATGTCATTGTACTTTAATGTAAATACTGTTTTCTACCTTTTTTCTAAAAAAAATAATATTTTTTCTTTTGGGATTGTTCAGTGTTTTTCTGTATGGTAAGGGTAGTTGTTGTTGTTGTCATTGTTGTTGTTTAGATAGACTGTACATGCAGATTAGGATGTGTTTTGTTGTTTTTGTCTTTTCAGGTGTTCCTGGAAGACAGAAGAGAAGACAAGAAGAGGAGGAGGGGCTCATCGGAGTCCCTCGTCAGTGCTTATGGTGTAGAATTTAAATGTACTGTGTTATTATTGCTAATGGTTGTAGTTGCAGGCTGCCCAAGGTCGGGAGGTCCCTAGGTTTTGTTTTGTTTGGGATGTTATGTTAGAGGCAGATAGGTTTTCCTAGAGGTTGGGGGATGGACAGGCTGTGGCCTGACCTGCAGTAGGGAGCACAGTGCTGATCTATCAGGGCTATGCTCTGACGGTTCTACCAGAGCCACTAGGTGTCCATAGTAAGTGGATAGAGTAGAGGCTGATATGTCAGCTATAGGCCTCTAGGCCCTTAGTGTTGCCTACCTGTGCTCGCACATGGTAGGAGGGGCCTGATCACCCCTCCGCAGGTAGCACATAGGGTGGGATGGCCAAGGCCGGGTGCATAATGACTGGGACAGTCATTTTCCTGGTCAAGGCGAGTGTAACCCTTTGTTACCTGGGGTTACTAGAATCCCAGTAAGACCTAGTGGTGGCAGGGAAGGCAGCTTGTGAAACTCCAGTTAAATGGGTTTCACACTGTCTCACTCTGTCCTCAGTCACAGCTGAGACTTGAGAGATAACATCATTATAGAACTGTCGCAGCTGCATGAGCCACATTTGGAATCTTCAGCTCAGAGAGTGAGTTTAGAATGTTGGGAATTTCAAAGTCAGTCTTCAGTTTGTCCTTAAGCAAACAGT
The DNA here is from genome assembly GCA_016271365.2 of Neoceratodus forsteri. NCBI lineage: Eukaryota > Metazoa > Chordata > Ceratodontiformes > Ceratodontidae > Neoceratodus > Neoceratodus forsteri. The sequence goes on along the minus strand of JADMNL010000022.1, from coordinate 195,162,206 downwards.
GAGAAATCAGTGAGTTGTCTGTTTGCCTCCACACAGAAGGAAGTGTTCTGAGTTTCACCTTTTTTAAAGTGGTGGAGACCGCTCCCTGTCTCAGTGCCCCTCCTCTGGGGGTAGGAAAAGTTCTCTGTGGGTTCCAGGGCAATCCCTTCTTCCACCCTGGGAAGAAAGCTGCCTGTTTAAGTTCAGCCTGTTCATGTATAACAGCAAAGGTTACAGTACTTCGCCTGTGGGGCACCTGCAACGAATGGGTGAGTGTTTGGCCCATTGGAAGGGCAAACATCTTGTTTTCTTCAGTTGAATTTCAAGTAAATGTGGACTGCTATTTGGGAGGACTATGTCAACTAGGACAAACAAATAGGAGCAGTCATCTGTTTAAAGTGTTAATGGATTTAAAGTTCACTGTAGAGAGGGTGCTTCAGGTCATCCACCGTTCAATCTACATTTTAAAGTCTGAAGTTTTCTGTGTGTCCAGAGAAATGGCCAGGTATGGGCTGTGGGAGCTGGAGGTGGGAACCCCCATCTTTAGTAACCAGGTCCACCTCTACGGATTTCTTCTGTGTTTTGCTACTTGCCTCATGCACTTGGCCAGTGATGGGGTGGGTACCCAGACGTGGGTCGCAACTTGAAAATCTCTCTAGGAGTCGCAGACTCTAAGTGGTGTGGGGAGCCACAGGATGGGAAAATTACTCGTTGTTGGATGGGAGTCTCCTTGTTTGATGGGAGTTTTGATTGGAAGTATGAAAACAAATCTCTAGGAGTCGCAGACTTCAAGTGGTGTGAGAGTCACAGTTTGAGAGTCTCCTTGTTTGATGGGATGTCTTTCAAGTAGAGTTTGGGTTCATTTTCCTAGTGGACAGTCAGTAGCGTAGGCGGCAGGGAGCGGACCAGTCGGGCTATGTATCCATGCAAGAGAAAGTCCAGGCTGAGTGCCTGGTGGGTCCAAAGCCAGACAACTGTAGTATTGTGTTCATTCTTCAAATGGACTACTGTGTTTTAAAGTCCAATCTGCACATACAGTTATGTAGCCCTTTGGGGACCATGCAGTGCTTTGTTTATGTGCAGTGAGTTAATAAATAAAGCCACACTGAAAATCCCAATCCAGGTTCTGGACATTACAGTTGTTGCTTCCTGTATTTGGATTTGCTTAGATTGCCCCTGTGCAAGTAGCCAAACCTAGGTCTCTTGTGCCAGGTAACCTCATCCTTTCCTGAACCCATAAAATAAACACAGTATGTGTTATACATCTAAGAGAAAATTTAATAATAAAGGAAAAATCCCCTTGGTTCAACAAGACAATTAAAAATCAGATTAAAATAAAAATTTTACTTTTAGGAAACTTAAGAATAGTTCTGTTCCATTTAAAACTACTCTATTACATAAATACAGACTATCTGTGAAAACTTAAAAATTCTATTATATTGGCAAAAATAAGCTAGAATTTAAACTAGCTCACACGAAAAGACTGTCACAAATCTCTTTTCTCCTATATAAATAGTAAAAAGGTGTATCAAGGACATTGGTCCCATTATAACAAACGGCTCTTCTCTATCTGATATAGAAACCTCAACCTCTTTAATAAGTACTTTGTTCTGTCTTTCTCAAAAATCACCTATTAGTACATTTACAGTTCACCACATAGATTATCATAGGTTCTATCCAACTGACATTATACAGGCTATCAAAAACTAAAAAAATGCTAGTCCGGCTCAGACAGTATTCATCCATGGTTTCTGATCGAAACCTCTATAAATATTTCTATACCTTTGTCAATTATCTTCAACAAACTTACAAGAAAGCATTGTACCAAATGATTGACATTGAGCAATAGTTACTGCTATATTTAAAAAGCTATAGAGGTTCTGTGCAAAATTATCGTCCATTTAGCCTGACCTCAGTGGCTGGTAAATTAATGGAATGAGTAATGAAGTCTCTAATAGATCAAGATTGTAAAAAATTTAGAATTTATGATTCAAATCAGCATGGGTTTACTCCAAGTATTCCTGCACCACCAATCTGATATCTTTTACAATAATATAAGTACTCTACTAGATGTGAGTATCCCTACTGATGTAATTCTTTTGGACTTTAGTAGAGCTTTTGATAAAGTCTCACATGAAAACTCATTACTAAAATGCACAATCTAGGTTTGTCACCTGATATTGTCAACTGACTTTAAACTGGTTGACAAATCATTCTCAGAGAGTCAGAATTAATGATATCTTGTCTGATTGGGTAGTGTGACAAGTGTGTACCATAGGGTCAGTCTTGGGACCAACACTGTTTAATCTCTTTATCAGTGATTTACAAACAGGGCCAAATAACTTCATGGTTAAATTTGCAGATGATACTAAATTGGGGGCAAGTAATAATCAAGAAAATATTTCTGCATTAAAGAAGGATTTGGAAAATTAACACTTTGGGCAAATGAAAATCATATACAGTTTAATCAAGACAAATGTTTAGTAATGCATTTCGTGTAAATAATCCAAAAACAATATATTATATAAATGGACTACCACTTCACCATCAAATTGTGAAAAAGATTTAGGATATATGTTAATAATAAACTTACATCAAATGATCACTGTGTTAGAACTGCTTGCATGACCAACAGACTTTTGAGGCAAATAAACACTTTTGTTAATCGCGACTGAACAATGCCTTATTCCATTGTATAGGGCATACATTAGACTATATCTAGGCTATGGCCCTCTTTCTGGAATCCAAACCCAAAAAAAAAGACATAGCAATTTTTGAACAGGTTCAAAGGAGAGTAACTAGAATGATTCCAAGATTAACAAACTTGGATTATCAGAACAGATTAAAAGCTACTAGTCTCTCTCTCTTCAAACTAGAAGATTAAGAGGTGATATATACGCTTATGGTTTTAATTTAATAAATTCACCGGATCTAATGGAAAAATGTGGTCTAACACTCTCCAAATGGAGACATGTTCCGAGACTGCATAATAAACAGCTTGAAGTAAAAGCTTATAAAACCAGCAAAAGGGGAAGCTTTTTCCAGTAAGAGCATCCATTGTATGGAACACCTTGCCACAAGAATTGGTACAGGCAACTAGTGCCACTGTCTTTAAAAACAAATTAGATGTTTAGTTGAGGATAATCAATAAATAATGTCCCACATAGTGTGGGGAACAGTCTCGATGGGCTCTGGCCTTCTTCTGTTCTTTCATACCAAGTAAGTAAGAAGGGTGTGAGCCCCTGTTCCACTGTATTCTTACAGCCAGATTTACCTGCTTTAAGAACTAAGAGGGTACAGGGTTACATGGGAGGGTCCTCATATAATATCTCTGTGATCCTTTCTGGGACACCCCACCACATTTGAACCACTGCCCCTGACACATGTCCCAGACTTCCTAATATGGCAATAATGACTATGAGAGACATCAATCATTTTTGTGATTCATTTTGAACTGTCGACAGGAAAAGGAGATATGACAGTCCTAGACAGACTACTGAATCCCATATTCCATATGCTCTGCACTTGCTGGCAGTCCCAGGCTTCTGACTGGAATTCCAGTGATCAGCCCCTCTCATCTTTGAGCCCTGGTCTCCTGCTGTCCCCATAAAGAGCTCAGCTTTTTAAATGATGGAATAGGCAAAGACCATTTCCTCACTGCAAGCAGAGCTTGTGACCCTGGAGAGACAGTTTAAAGTGACAACTCAAGATCCACTTAATTCCCTCTCCTGCCTGCTATCATTGGCTTAAAATACCAGCTAAACACCTTGTTAAATGAAAAGGCTGCTTGGCAGTTAATCCGAGCCAAGCACAAATCCTGGAGGAGGAGACAAGGGGGCAAACGCCTTGTGTACTACCTTTCAAGAAGCAGCAAGCATCCTCCAGGATTCTTTGGCGCTTAAAAATCCAAAGGTAGAGTAATGTCTACACCTAAGGCCATTAATGAAGTAATGCAGAACTTTTACCAGGAGCTATACCGATCTAAAGCTCAACTATCAGACACAGAGTCTCTACCCAGCTATCCAAGATGTGTGATGGGGTCTCTCTCCTAAACTTTCTCAGGAGCAAAGTGCAGTTTAGATGCCCCGTTACTTTGGAGGAACTCCACTCTGCCTTGTTCCAGCTGGCCAAAGGGAAGGCACCAGGCCCAGAAGGAACAACAGTGGAGCTATACCAACTCTACAAGCAGAAATCATTGTCCCACTCCTACAGGCTTTGCAATAAGCCCAGGCATCTACAGCTCTCCTCCTACTATGCAGGAGGCTCTGGTAACTATAATCCTAAGAAATCCTCTGACAAAATGGATTGTGCCAATTTTCAGCCCATTTCTTTGCTGTCTGTGGATACCAAACTGCTAGCTAAAGTCCTGCTGAATAGGCTCACTCCATTTTACCAACCTTTATACACACCCACAGGCTGGATTTTCTAAGGGAAGTCGGGGGCAGACAATCTTTGATTAGTCCTCAATTTAAAATGGTTAGCCTTTCACTCGGACACACACACCATGGCAGCCCTGCCATAGATTTTGCAAGGTTTTGACTCTTTAGAGTGGGGTTATCTCCACACAGTGTTGCCCATATGGGTTTGGGCCAAGGTTCTGCTCCTGGGCCTCCACTCTTTACCATTTGCCCACAGCTAAAATTGTAACCAACTAAGATGTATCCCAGCCTTTCCTTTACAGAGGTGCACTAGATAAGGCTGCCTCTTTCCCTTTCTTTTATTTTGGCCCTGGACACCCTGTTACTGAAGCTTCTGAGCACCTCAGACATTACTGGGATCCCAATGAAACAGCATTGTTTCCTGGTGAATGCCTTCATGGACGATATGTTGCTCACCCTGTCTAACCTGAGTTCTTCATCCCTACAATTCTCCTGGTGATGGTGAGTTTGCCTCCTTTCTGGCCTGGTAATTAATTAAAAAAGACAATTTATCTCCCTGAACTCAATGTGCATTAGAAATTGTCTACAAAATACAGACATTACTTGGGCACCTCAGGGATTTTCATACCTTGGAATCTTTATTCCTTCCGCCTGGAGAGATTTAGAAACGGTCAACTTTTCTCCCTTGCTAACAGCCATTACTGCGAGGTTCAGAGATGGAGAAAGTTACAGCTCTCCTGAAAGGTAAAATAGAGGCCATTTGTATGTTTATTTTTCCGGTTTCATACCTCCTTAGTAACCTCCCCATCCTTTAACCCCTAAGCCTGTCCTACACTTGGACAAACTAATCTCCTCCTTCTTGTGGGAAGGCCAAATGGCATACTGGGGCTGATCTAAATTATGAGCACACTGGACCAGGGAGGGCTGGGACCCCATGGTTTATGGATATCACCTAGCTTTTCACATGGCCCAGGCTTCCCAGCTGGTTGCTTCCCCTTGCCCCCTTCTCCTCAATGGGTTTGTTTAAGCAGACAGCTCACTTTTTCTCTGCTCCTGACAAAGAAGCCATCGGGAGATTTGCTCACTCCTATTATGACAGAAACATATAGGGTCTGACGATGGGCAATGGCCCTTACTGGTATTCCAAGAGGAGCATACTCCTCCGATCCCTTACGCCTGTGTGGAACAACCAACTCATAACGGTAGACTGTAAGCCTGTTTATTGGAAACACTGGGCTACTAGAGGAATCGGTGGTGAGGGATCTTCTCCTCCAGGTAGTATGACATTTATGTCCTTTGAGCAGCTGCAAGAGATATATGGAACAAAAACTCAGGACTTTTGCGATACCTCCAAATCGGAGTGCAACTGCACCTCTTTGACGGCTCCAATCGGTACAGGAGGTGGAAATGCCTTGCCACCTTCACGAGCCTGGAAAAGGTAGGGGCTTGGTTGGAACTTTCATAAGGTGATTAGTCATGCCCAACCCAACACTACTCTGACTAGTCGAACAGCTTGGGAGGCTGAACTTGATGCCCCTTTCCCAGCAACAATAGAGTGACGTTTGAAGCTGCCTATTTGGCATATGAGGATGCCAAAGTCAACTATTCAGTTGAAAATCCTTCTCTGGTGGTATAAAGACACCTGCAGTGTCTTGAAAAGCTGAACATTATGAAACTTATAAATGCTGGAGGTGCAACACTTCCACTGCCCATTTACTCCATATACTATGGACATGTCCAGCAGTTCAGGGGTTTCGGCAGCAGGTGCTAGAGGACTGCTGTAAAATCATCAGCAGACCCCTATCAATTGCCCAACCCTCATTTATACTGGAGGATGTCTCTACCCTGGGCCCACTGTCTGCATCAACTAAGGTCTGGGCATTGGTGGCAGTCGTGGAAGTGAAGAATCTATATTGATGAAATGGAGGCTGCCTACTCCTCCCATGATCACTTACTGGTGGGCAGCAATGGCTGCTGGCCACTTTTGAAAGACTTTCCATGATCGGAAAGGTGGTCTATCCAGATTTCATGAGAAATGGGATGCATACCTGACTCACATATTTGTGGTCCCATCCCTCCCCCAAAACCCGCAATATTCTAAACTGTGATATCTCTTATCTTTTTCTTATTTTTGCTTTCAATCTACTTCCTATTCAGGCAGTGGCTGTCCAGTGTCTGCATAGACTGAGTACTTACCTTGCACTGTTCATATTACTGTCAACCTATCTTTATTAGCTATCCATGTGTCATAGGGCTCAGATGACCATTCTGAAAAAGACTTGGGTGGTCTGACTAATAAGAAGAGATATGAGGATTTTGACCTACAACACTTATGACTACTCTATCAGCAGTTAGTTCTTGGAGACTCCCTGGTTGAAGGAGTGTTAATCTAAAAATTACCTGCTACAGTAGATATGTTTTAAATTAGCTTAAGCAGAGCGTGGGTTATATGGTTCATGAAAATGATGGGAGGTAATATGCAAATCTCTCTAGCAGTCGTAGTTATGGAATATTTTAACATACTTAACATACTAAAATGCCAGCAGAATAGGCCCTAATGGTCTTTGTGTCTGCTAGTTTGGTCAGCTTCACCTGGGTGCTGACCTTGCTGCCCCCTCACTTTCTCTGGCTTCTCCCTTCCCAGTTCTGGATATTCTTGCTGCATTGGATTTTGCTTCCAGAACTCTTCCCTGTACCTGTCCCACCCCTCTTGAACCCTCCACTGTCTCTGCATCCACCAGCCCCTAGGCAGCGCATTCCATGGCTCCACCACCCTCAGTGAAGTAGCACCTCCTTTCTTCCCTGAATCTTCCTCCAGCTTCCACCCATGCCCTCTAGTGGCCCCCTCTCCTTCCTTCAAGCACCCTGACTGTTCCTCCCCTATTTACTCTCTTCATGTACCTGAAGACCTCATCATGTCCCCCGTCCCTTCTCTCTTCCAATGTGTACATATTTAGCTCTTGAGCCTCTCCTCATAGGTCCTGTCCCTAAGCCCCAAATCATTTGGTTGCCCTCCTCTGGTCCCTCTCCAGGAGGTTAATGTCCCTCTATAAGTGTGGCCTCCAAAACTGCATGCAGTACTCAGGTGCGGCCTCACCAAGCAGTTATACAGAGGAGTATCACTTCCCTCCTTCTGGAGGTGATCCCCAGTGATGCATCCCAGCATCCTGTTGGCCTTGGCTGCTGCCCTCCACAAGTCTCCGAGTTGTTCATCTTGACATCCACCACTACCCCCAGGTCCCTCTCAGCCATCGAGACTTGTAGCATTCCCCCAGGGTGTACACCTGGCCTGGGTTTCTGGCCCCCAGGTGCAGTACCTTGCATTTCCCTGCATTGAACCTCAGCTTTCACTTTCTAGACCATCTTTCCAGAGCCTCCAGGTCCCCCTGTAGGGCCACCTCCCTCCTCCCCATCCACCACTGTCCCCAGTTTTGAGTCATCCGAAAGAGACTCATCTCACTCCTGATACCTGTCCTTATGTCAGAGACATAGGAATTGAACAGGAGGGGCCCAAGGACTGATCCCTGTGGGACCCCACTAATGACCTCCTTGGGATGAGACTAACCCGCCAACTACGACCCTCTGGGTCCGGTCCTGGAGCCAATTGCCTATCCATCTGATCATCTGTTGCCCACCCCATTTCTCCAGCTTATCCAACAGGTCCACATGAGGAACAGGGTCAAATGCCTTGCTGAAGTCTAGAAAGAGGATGTCACTGGTCTGCCCAGGTCCAAGGCACTCATCACCCAGTCATAGAACTCCACAAGGTTTGTCTGACATGATTTCCTGGAATGAATCCATGCTGTCTATCATCCAGGCACCCTGACTTTTCAGGTCCCCCTCAGCCTCTCCTTGACAATGCCCTCCATCACCTTGCCCACCACCGATGTCAGGCTAACAGGCCTGCAGTTCCCTGTCACCTCCTTTGATCCCCTTGTGGATAGACACTATATGCACCACGTTCCAGTCCTGGGACACCCATCCTGTCCTCAGAGAGATGGTGAAAAGCTCCGCCAGGGGTTTCACCAGGACATCCCAAGTTCCTTCAGCACTCTGGGATGTAATTTATCCAGCCCTGGTGCTTTCTCTGTCTTAAGGGACATGAGGCTTCCTCACTCTCTCTCTCTGCTGTGATTTCCACCTCCTACCTCTTCTCCTTGCTTAGCCTTCCCCCTCCTGCCAGTGATGCTCCTCTCTCCCAGACCACCGATCGGTGGGGTCCCCTTCCTCAGTATCACTGTCTCCTCCCATGTATGATGCAGCACCCCATTTTCCTTGGTGAAAACTGAGGTGAAGTACTCATTTAGTACCTCAGCCTGCTCCCCGGGTCTTGTGCCCATCTCTCTCCTGTTTTAATCCTGCTAATCTGCCCTTCACCCTTCATTTTTCCCCAATGTAATCTAAAGAACCCTTGTCTCTCTCCTAATTTCCCTGGCCAGGTTCTGCTCCTTCCTTGCCTTGCCGCATTTTCGTCTTACTCTTGCACAGGTGCTGGTAGCATCCTGCACCCCTCCTGATGATTTCCCACCTACTATCAGCATCCATGTCTGACCCAATCCCATCCAAATGCTCCTAAGGATCCTTCCCATTTCCTAAAATCCGCCCCTGAAGTCAGTTACTTCTGTCTTTGTGCAGCCTTCTACCCCTCCTAGGTCCAGGCAACACCAGACCGTGGCATGGTCACTCCCCATGTGGGTCCCTTACCTCCAGGCCCCCAATCTGGTCACTGTCTGCCAGACCACATCCAGTACCTGCGCCTCCTGGTCGGTTCCCTCACCTGTTGAGTTAGGAACACGTCTTGAAAGACATCCAGCAACCTCTGTTCCCTGGTCACAGAGGATGTCATAGTCTCCCAGTCTGTTCCTGGCATGTTTAAGTCCCCAACACCACCACCGTTCCTCTGCCCAGTCTGCAGTGTCTCCCAACATCTGCCACCAGTCTGTCCTCCAGCTCCTCCGCAAGGGCAGGGGTCTCACACCACTCTATTTTTACTCTCTTGCCCCCCTTGTTATCAAGGTGACCCAAATCGCCTCCATGGTTCCCTCCGCCTCCTCTACTCCCCCTATGCCAATGCAGTTTTTGACTATTATTGCTACCCCTCTTCCCTTCCTCCCCCGTCCTTCCTGAACATAGTGTAACCCTCCAGGTTCAGGTCCCAGTCGTGTCCTGCAGTGGCCCAAGTCTCAGTGACCGCTGCCACATCCACTGCTCCTCAGTTAGCATCGCCTGAGCTCAGGCATTTTATTGCCCAAGCTCCTGGCATTTAGTAGGACTACCTTCCACCCTTTCCCTATAGTTCCATTTCCCTGCTCATGTTCCTGTGGGATTCTGTTTTCCCCTGGTCTGCACTTTTGCCAGTCGGCCTTTTCCGCAATCCTCCAGCTCCCAGAAGTGTGGAGACAGTCCCTCCTTTATGCACTTTGACAGCCTTTTCTCCCATCCCTCCACCCTTCACAAGTTTAAATCCCATTTTTCACCAATGAACCCTCTATTTTCAACTTAAGGATTCCCTTCCTCCAAATTGAGATGGAGTCTATTCTAGCATACAGCTCCTTATTCTCCAGGTCTCCCAATCCCCATCAACCCATACCCTCTGGCCTCACACCACTCCCTGAGCCACTGGTTTATCTCCCTAATCTTCCTTTTGTGTTCCCACTCAGCCCTTGGCACCAGCAGGATTTCTGAGAAGGAACTGTGCATCCTATGTCATGACAGACCCTGGCAAGCTCCCTGAATCTTGCCTGTATCTCTAGCTCGCTATTTCCTCAATGTCATTTGTACCCAGGTGGCATTTTAAACATGGTTATAGTATTCCTGTTTACTTGTATGATGAATGCCTGGGTGCTTCTACCTTTGTTGGATGTACTTGGAAAACTAATAAAATCTTATATGATAAAAAAAAAAAAATCATGGAATAGGCAGCCAGGCTACAAGGAATTCTACACACAATAAGCTTATCTTCTAATTGCACAAATGCTTGCTCATTTTGAAAGGTCCTTTATGAATTCCAGTGCTTCCTGTCCTTAGTGCCTCTGTAATTTGATGTGGAATAGAATAGAATAGAATAGAATAGAATAGAACAGAACAAAGTCGACAACATTCAGGAAATACCACGAAAAAGCAGACCAAGATCCAAATGGTGCGGGGGGTATTTAGAGAACTTAAGGGACCAACAGAAGAGTAAAATTCCCTTACTCCCTGTGCATGGCAAAACAGATCTTTGACACAACCCACCTCCCTAATAAAATTAATGTAAAAATAAAAATAAAATAAAAACGAGGGAAATTGCATGAAGAGTAGAAACAATTAATGAAGGATGACAGCAAAACAGCAAATATCTTGAACAAATAAATGTATAAAATTTTCTCAATGCAAAATGGGCCACTCTCATAATGTGGTGCACTGATCCCAGGAGTGCAGAGGCACAGATCAGAGGTAGGAATGGTAACAGATGAGAGAATGCTTAAGGCAATCAGGAATCTACAAGTGCATAAATCAGTGGAACTAGATGGCAGTGCACCCTAGAGTGTTCAGGTGGGTAAGTCAGGCACTGGCAGGGCATCTTGGTGATTTATTTAACTGCTCTCTAGGAACAGGGTTTTGTCAGTGGATTAGAGGTAATGTAGGATTAGAGAAACCAGTGGATTAGAGTAGGTAATGTAGTGCCACTCCACAATATGAGACACTGTGATGTACCAGGCAACTACAGGCCAGTCAGACACACCTCAGCAGTAGGAAACAGTTGGAAACCATCTTAAAGTAGCACCTGTTGGATTCTGTGCAACTTAACAGACTACAGGACATGAGCAGCATGGATGTATGGCTGCCAGATTGTACCAGACAAACCAAATTTGCATTTTATTTGTGAACATATCCAGCTCCAAACCAACATTCCTGAATGTATTGGATCCCAGAGGGATGCATTGACATCACAAGTCATAGTTTTTAGTTGAGGGTGTTTTGCCTGGTGTTGAACCAGTGAACTGACAGTAAAGAACTAAAAAATTCTTCAGATGTGCAACATTTCCAACTGATAAACCAAGAGAGATGAGAAGCAGAAGTAGTGAAGGGTGGAGGACATGTAGGCCACAGAAGCTGAGACATAGTAACATTTCTGACATTTATTTATTTAGTTTGTGTTTACTGGTAGGTGTTATAGCCACAAATGTGACTATTTTCAGACACGACCAGGAGGTTACAAACATTTGAGCAGTCAGACAATTTACAGATATTGTACAGAGATACAGCAACACCAATGAGATATACAAGAAACATTTCAAGAAATAACAGTAATGAATATAAACTGAAACAAAGGAAAATGCACATAGTTCAAAAATGATAAACATACAATCATAAGACAGTAGTTTTATCATACGATCCATAGTAAGTGCTCTACATAACAGTAGTTAAATCCAGATAAAGATGGTCATTTAGTGAGCTAAAGCAGGGGAGTGAGGTATCCTATAGGGTTAAAACAGGTGCACTGGGCACATTTGACAAGAAAGATGTAATGCATCTTTTGAAAGCAGTATGATTGCTTACAGAGCGAACAAGTGGAAAGGAGTTCCAATATATTGGGGCCAGGCTTGAGAAAGCTGAGGTTCCATTCAGGGTGACATCCTTACTATTCTTAGCTGTAGAGACTTGTTTGCGAGGACAATGGTTACTGTATAAACAGATGATCAACGAGGGTATGATACCTTTTATTGGACCTACAAGAAATTTTCAGTACACAGACTTTCAGGTTCACAGAGTCCTTCAGATATTGGCAGTTTCTACAAAAACAAGCATTTGTCAGTGCGGATGTTTCCTTGCCGTGTCAAACATGCCTGGCAATCAACACAAGGAACCTTGGTAACAGGGTTGGGGGGTGACAGGTAAGGCAGAAGAGCAATTAGAATCTATGGTAGCACAGTAAGTAGGAACTTTACAGCAGACTACAGTAGGTGGACCAGGAGGTCCTTTTTGTTTTCATGTAATCGTCCTTCAGAAACAAGGTGAAATCCAAACTGGTCTGCTGAGTGGTACATGAATGTTGGGAGTAATAAAGGGAAAAATATGAGTACTATCTTGTACTCCTCCTGCATTGGAAGATAGAAACAAAGAAACATAGAATGTGTCAGCAGAAAGCACCACCAGGCCCACCTAGTCTGCCCAGCATGCCTAGCATGCCACTAGGATTTTGTTATTGCAGTCCACCCACCCTCCTGTGTCTAACAGCCCCTTGTAACTATCCCACACTCTCTTATATCCCCAAAGTTCTTGCACACACCACCTCTTCTTGGAGTCTGTTCCAGTTTTCTACCACCTCTCCATGAAGTAGAATTTTCTGATGTTTCCCGATGTTCTCCTCCACAATATCTGAAACCATGTACCCTTGTTTTCAATTGCTCCTTTGCTTGAAGATGTCCCCTACTGGCACCTTGTTAATACCACTGATATGTTTGAAGATCTCTATCATGTTCCCCTTTCCTTCTTTGCTCAAGACAGTACATGCTGAGGTCCTTCAGTCTTTCCTCATAAGACAGGTGACTTAGACCCTTTACCATTTTTGTTGCCCGCCTCTTGATGTGCTCCACCCTATCCACATCCTTCCTGAGATATGGCCTCCAGAACTGAATTCCATACTCAAGGTGAGGCCTGACAAGCTGTCTGTACAAGGATATTATGACCTCCCCTTCCTGCTAGTTATTCCACTGCCAATGTATGCCCCTGCACCAAGTTTATTCCTTGAGGTACCAGAATGTTTTATCATGCCCCTCTCTCTGCCTCTCCTCCAGCAAGTACATATTGAGGTCCCTGAATGTGTCCTGCAAGTTTTGTGGTGCAAGCCCTGTGCCATGATAGTCACCCTTCTCTTGACCGTGTCCAGCCTGTTTATGTCCATTTGACGGTGAGGCCTCCAGAACTGCAACAGTACTCCATGTGAGGCCTGACCAGAGTTTTCTATAACGGCATCACCACCTCACTCCTTGTGCTGGTGATACCCCTGCCTATGCACCCCAGCATAGTCAGTGTCCCTTCCAGCTACCTTAGCACTTTGACATTTTCAGGTAATCTGAAATAATAACCCCCAGGTCCCTTTCTAATTGGTGACTGCCAGCAACTCCCTCCCATGCTGTAGCTTTCCCTGGGTTTCTATGGCCCAGGTGGATACTATTGCAGTTCTTTGAATTAAACCTCAGTTGCCACTCGCACCATTACTGAAGCCTGCCTAGTTCCTTTTGCATTTTCTCTACCACTTTCAGAGAATTCACCATGTTGGAGATCTTGGTGTCATCTGCAAACAGGCAGACCTTTGTTTCAGCCACTCTACAATGTCACTAATGAAGACATTGAACAGGACTGGCCCAAAGACTGATCCCTGCAGCATCCAGCTGGTCACCTCCCTGTTCTCAGATTGTACCCCATTTACCACCACCCTGTATCTGTCTGTTAGCCAGTTCCCAACCCAGTTCACCATCTTGTGTCTATGCCCAGACTACTCATCTTGTTAATAAGCCTCTTATGGGGAAAATGTTGAAGGCCTTGCCTTAATTGAGGTAGAGACATTCACTGCGTCCTCCCCATTTACTTCCTTCATCAGCCAGTCAAAGAAATCTATTAGATTTGTATGACTCAAGCTACCCACTGTGAATCCATACTACCTAGAGTCCTGGGTACCATGGCTTGTAAATGGTCCACTATCCTTTTAAGCAGGATGCATGATCTTCCCACTACTGATGTGAGGGTCAGTAGCCTATAGTTCTTTGCATCCTCCCTACTGCTGAATTTGTGTAGAGGTCCACATGTGCCCCCCTCCATTCCTCTGGCACCACTCCTGTATTGAGTGTCTCTGTGAACATGGCTGCCAGAGGTTGAAAGATAGAAATTGTCAGCAGTGAGCTGGCAGTGGCACTGAGGGTTGAGAGCTGGACACCACACCTCATGCCATGCCAGAGACCTGTGTTGGAATGGATTCAGGCATGCTGCCCATAATGGGAAGGCCAGTCTAGGGCATTAAACTGCCTCCATGGAGGCAGAGACAGTCACCCACCCATTGCAGGTTTATGGGCTGTGCTGTAAAACTGGAGGAAAGAGATGGAGTGGGCAGGCTCCATGATGGCCGGCTGTGCCCATGCCAACCCCCACCAATCTGGATGTTGCCTTCTGGGGTGGGGAGGCTGCGTCCCTCATCACTGGTCCTGTCAGGAGGTAACCCATGGGAGATGGCCAGGTGGGATGGGTGCAGGGAAGCCTGGCTGGAGAGATGAGTCCTCCAAGGGAGGGGCTAGAGCCACCTGACCACCGAGAGGAGCAGAAAAAAGTGTATATGGGAAACAAAAATATATTGTCAGAAGATAAGGACCACTAGGCCCATCCAGTCCGACTGTAAGTCGGTACTTGACTATGGCTTCTGACCCTCCTTCAGCTGTACTTCTGGGTTCTCCATGCCTGTCCCATGCATGTTTAACTCCGCTACAGTACTCACTCCTATCACCTCCTATCACCTCCTGTGGCAGACTATTCCATGTGTCCACCACCTCTTTGTGAAGAAAAACATCATCATATTTCCTCTTAACCTGCCTCCTTCAAATTATATGTCCTGCCCTCATTCTTGTATTCCTCCTGTATTGGAAGATGTCTTCCCTGCATCTTGTTTATACCCTTGAGGTACTTGAATGTCTCTATCATGTTTCCTGTCTACCTCTCTCCTCCGTGAGTACATATTGCATAGACATACTGCTGTTCCTCCATGGCTGCACCAGTTGGTTAATCCTGATGGGATGCCTCTCTTTTTCATCTTGCTAATCAGTTTATTGCTCTTTCTTTAACTCACCCCACTCAGAACAGCACTCCTCTGCCTCCATATCTTTTCTGGTGGGACACCCATGGCATAGTCCTACTCATTTCATGCTTGCCCAGATCTGATGCTGCAATCCTGGGGCTTTGGCTCCATAAACATCTACCTGTTTCCCCTGTTTAATTAATTAACATCAGTTGGTGCTACCTAATACTTTACCTCGCCCACCTATCAGTTATCATCTTATTAGTTCTTTTATATCACTACTTATTTTTCACCTTACTGCGGTGACTACGGAGGAGCATCCAACCGCCAGCCCTACCCACGCCCGGAGAGCACCAGGCTCACTCACATGATGGGGGTCTGGTATGGCCATGTAGTCTGCTGGAGGGCCTCCCTCATACCCTGCCTAGGCAGACCAGCCCTGGCCCCCAGTGCAATTCCATGTGAGTCCTCCTGGCGAGGCAGGGCATGGCTATAAAGCTGCACGGTCATGCCCCAGCCATTTCCACCTAATTTTGGACCCCACTGGAGCATGGACGTGCAATGACATCTGGGCACAATGTGCTGACATCACTGTGTCTCAACCTATGAATCCACTGGCATGTAGTGCCTCTGGGCATCCCAGGCTGCCAGCATGGTGGAATTCCAGCCCTCCACAGAATCAGGAAGAGCAGTCTGCAATTGCTCAATCTGATCCTTCCCTGCTGACCCACCGACACCCAGGTCCGTTCCCGAACCCTGGTCGCCAGCATGACGCGAGGTGTGGAGTCCAGCGCCTCAACCCTCAGCGCCACTGGGCCAGCTCTCTTATTAGTACTTACAGGATGTCGAGCTCAACCTTGGCTTACGCACTCTTCCCATCATTGAACTTTGGTGATGCCCCCTCACCCAAGGGCCTGAGTACAGCACACAATAATATTTGCAGTCTCTGCCCAAAACTGGTTGAATTAGAGTGCTGGTTACCTAAAGTCCCCAGCCATTCTCTGCATTACTGAATCTTGGCTTAGCATGCAATTACACACCACGGAAGAGTTCTAACAGGCTATAACTGCTTTAGGAAGGACAGACTATGTAAAAGGAGAGGAGGGGTCCTCATACTCAGTCTAACCTGGATGCAATCGAACTCCCGGTGCTTAAATCTGAATCTGTTGCTGAATCCTTATTCCTATCTTTGACACTTGGCAATGTGAAGAAATGATCATTGGTTGTGCCTACCTGCCCCCAATAAAACCTTTGGCCGCCTCCTTCCTCTCTTTCCTTGCTAATCTTCCTTGTCATGATCAAATACTGTGTGGTGACTTCAATATGGACTGGTTTATCCCTGCTACTGAAAAGTTATGAGCATCTTTAGCAGATTCTAATCTAACCCAACTCATTCATGATCCCACTTGTATTAACAGCAAATCAGGTAAACACACCTTGCTGGATTGGGCTGTCGCTCACTTCCTTAAGATCAGAGTTGTAGGTCTTCTGTCAGACTGCACAAGTGATCATTCCCCACATTCTGTGTATGGAGAAACAATCACTCTAATCCCTCACCTAAAATTTAATTCGTCCATGATATGTCCAAACTGGATCTCAACAGTTTCATTTCTTCCATCAATAATTTATTTATTTCAGATCTCGAATTAACCATTTGAGCTCAGAGCTCTTTACATAGGTTCCACCTTAGTACATTTAAAGCAAGTAGGTGATTGTACAGAGGATAGAGACAAACAAGGCAATAGAATTAGAATGAGAACATTTAGGTACATTTGGTCTTTAAACAAAGGAATGCAAAAATACAGTGAAAACTAAAACTGGAATAAGTAAACACAGTCGGATACATACAGGAACAGACTAAATAACTGTGCCCAACAGGGAGCCTGTTAGTTGTCAGCAACACGAGGGGTTAGTGCATAGAAGTGCTGGAGAAGCAGGGTGGGGTTGAGCCCCAAGTGCAGGTGTGTCCTAGAGAGAGAGAGAGAGAGAAATCTGTTTGGCAGAAGGGCAGATGGAAGGAGATGCCTTTGCTAGGTGCTAGTTATGGCAGACACATTGAGATTCCTGTATTCAGTGGTTCTTTAGGTTCTTTTGAAGGTCCACAGATTGGGCAGGCTAATAATGTTCTCATGGAGGGTGCTGAACCACAGCGGTGACCGATAGGCAAAGGACCTTTGTCCTTGAGATGTCCGACATTTTGGAGTCAGGAAGGACTGCACTTCTGAATTTTGGGTGGGCATAGGATTAGTGCTGGGAACTAGGAGTTGTTGACCCAGTCGAGATCCGACCAAGGTAGATCTTTTGGCCAGGAGGCAAGATTGAAATTTTAAGCTACCAAAGAGCATTAGCCAGTGAGCCTTTGCATAGAGATCTCAGGTGTGGGTTAGAGTGTGCTCCTAAGGTGAGCCTGCAAGCATTGTTAAGGGAAGTTTTATACATTAGAGGGCAGTATCTGTGGCAGAGCCATATTTATCAGCAGTCTGTAGTCCACTAGGGAACCCACTGAACTGTGGACCGCTATGCTAAGGGCTTCAGGGGTCAGGCTCTGCCTATGGTGATAAAGTAACCCTAAGCATTTTCTGGTTGCTTTAGCTGTGTTGTCTATGTGGAGGGCATAGGACAGTGAGCTGTCAAGAGTGATCCTGAGATATTTGAAGTGATGAACACATTCAAGAGGAACACCACCCCTATCACGTAATGATAGTGGGTAGTTTTTGTGCTTGTTCTTAAGGCTGGTGAACAACATGCTTTTCATTTTTTTGTAGTTCATTACCAATTTATGATTTCTGAACCATGACTCAATGTTGGTGAAGTCACATTGTAGCTATTGCTCAAGAGCAGTAGGGTCAGAGCCGTTAGAAAATATAACCGCATCATCCGTGTAGAGGAGGATATGGCACTGACTTGCTAGGGGAAGGCAATTCAGAAATAGGGTAAAGAGGAGGGCCCAGTATTGACCCCTGTGGAATGCCTGAGCACACAGGCTTGGTGTCAGAGAGAAAATATATATCCTGACTTGCTGTGAACGACAGTGTAGGTAGCTGTGGAACCATACAGCCTCCTCAGGGGCCAAGGACTATGGCAGTGAGTTGGTCAATTAGGAGGGCATGGTTGACTGTGTCTAAAGCCTTGTTAGGTCAATATAGATAGCCCGATGAGCTGGCCAAGATCAAAGGGATTTGTGGGTGAAACCTGTGTATTCCAAGAGGGCTATGGTGGTGCTATGCCCAGCCCTAAAGCCATGTTGCTCTGCGCATAGAGTATGTGCTTGTCCAGATAATCGACAAGTTGGTCGCAATGATTCGTTCAAGGGCCTTCAGAGTGGTGGGTACAGAGATGGGTCTATAGTTCCTGGGAGGGCACTATCCCCACTTTGTAATACCAATTAGAGCCCCATCTTGACTCTCCCATATAAATCAAACTCTAGACTTCATTATCTCTACCTCTACCTTTATCATCAATGCACACGCCACCACCCATAAAGAAATGTTGTTCTAAGGAATCAAGGCCCCTGCTTAGTAAGGAACTAAAGATCCTTATGTCCTCCCATGACAGGGCCTAGCATTGTTACAAAACTAGTGACTTGATCTCGGATTGGCTAAAATATAGGCAGCTTAGAAATCTGTATAACAGTTCCTTACATAAAGCCAAACACCACCATGACAAACAACTTCAAACACAACATCTTAATGACCCCAAAGAATTCTGCAGACATGTAAATTCCTTTGTAAAAGGGAATGCTGCTGAACCCCTAGCTCCATCACAGTTCAAGGCTGCCTCCTTACTGACCCCTTGCCTATTGCTACTGGGTTCAATAAATTCTTCACTGACCTTAATAGATACACCTCACTATTCCGCAATTCCCAGCCACTCCACCTGCCTCAGCCTCTTCAATCAATACTGTTTCTTATCCCTCCTTTCATCTGAAGCTGGCCTGCAAAGAGGTGCAAAGGCTACTTCCTAACCTGAAAGCTCCCACCGCCATGATACCTGGAACCTAAACTTCTAAAGTTCAGTGCACCTGCTCTTGCTCGCCCTGTCAGGACTTATTCAACCACCCTTTCTGTCTCTACCCATGCCTCATAAATGGAAAGTGGCTGCTGTTGTTCCATGCTCAAAGTGGGGCCTAACACCATTGTTGAGAATTTCCAACCTATTTCCATTCTTTGCCCTCTGGCTGTACTACTAGAGTGAATTGTCTATAATAACTCCAAAACTAGCCAGAGCACCACAATCTATTATCCTCCTTCCAGCATGGTTTCAGAAGAAACTATAGCACCCTCATGGTCTTATTAAAAGTAACGTCTGACATCTACCATGTCATGGACCAAGATGCTGCCACTGGTGCAATACTTGTTGATCTCACCAACGCTGCTTGATCTGGTGAACCATGGTCTCTTGCTACAGCAGCTTCATAATATTGGATTTGATACAAGTGCACTAAGTTGGATCCATAGCTATCTCTCCCCCACTCCCAAAGGGTCAAGTGGGCTGGTTCTTTGTCAGGCTTCAGTCATATTACACATGGGTTTCCCAGGGATCCATTCTGGCCCTATGTTGTTCTCCTTTTATCAATGAGTTACATTTGCATTATCATGGTGCCTCTAGCACCTCTATGCGGAAGACACAGTCATTTACCACTCTTCTCCGATGTAGCCTGGATTAACAAAGAACTTGCAGCTGACTTTTCTGACCTTGAAGGTTAGTTCAAATGAAACCATCTTGTCCTCACTACCAAAAGACCAAAATTATGCTTTTTCTCACTGTCACCCTACGTCAGCCCCCCTCTATATTACCTCCTGTGATGGCTATGCCCTTAAAGGCTGTCCAACTTTCAAATACCTGGGCATCACCTTAGATACATCTGTCTCCCTTAATGCCCATGTCTCTGCCCTGACTAAGGCACTAAATCAAAAACTGGGTTTCTTGACTGAATCCACTTTTCTTTCCTCCACCTCCTGCCTCAAGATTGCCTCCTCTCTCTCCTCTCACTCCTTACTTATGATGTTCATCTACTTTTGTCAACCAATGTGGTAACATGTCTCTCTTAGCTTACTGTTGCCCTTAAATCCTTTATGTGTCAGGGGCAGTATCTGTCTGGAACCCCCCAAATTCTGTCTTTCACCACCCTCCTTCTTTCCAAACCTTCCAACTTGCCTCCTTCCCTTCCGCCATTAATTGTAACTGCTTCCATTGACACTCCTCCTCTTGAACTCTCCTCCTTATTTCTCCCTCCCCACCAAATCCTATTCCTCACTTTTTGAATGTTCTAGACACTCCACCTCTCCACCTATTTGAACCTCCTCTTCTTCACTCCTTCCCCATATGCTATTCTTCCCTTTTTATTTTTCTTGCACCTGTGTGCAGGTTTTGATGGCTCTCCTGCCTGTTGTTACCTTTACCCTGCACATATCCAATGTGCTGTGAATCATTGACCTCTTTTACACTGTATATAACCATTTGTTACTTAGGTTTTTCTCCTGTACAGTGTTTAGCTACAGCTCCATAGCTTTTATTGTTATGTCATCTGTAAATACATCTTTCTGTAATAGTGACTGTGACCTCTGTGACCTGCCTATATTGATTTGTTGTTCTGAATTCTTTTGTAACTGTGCCTGTCCCAGGTCATCCCTGAAAAAGGGACTGTAATTGTCTCAGTGGCCTTACCTGTTACCAAAATTCAAATAAATAAATAAATCCATGCTTGTTTGTTTTGTAGCTAGTCCTTTACCATCTTAGTCACCCTTCTCTGGACTGTCTCCAGCCTGTTTATGCCCTTTTGAAGATGTGGCCTCCAGAACAGCACAAAGTACTCCATGTGAGTCCTGACCAGGGTTTTTATAACATCATCACTACCTCCCTCTGTCTGCAGGTGATACCCCTGCTTATGCACCCCAGCATGCCACCAGCCCTCCCCACTGCCTTTGTAGTTTGCTTGACATTTTCAGGTCATGTGAAATTATAGTCCCAGGTCCCTATGTTCCTTGGTGACTGTCAGCAACAGCCCCCATGCTGTAGCAGCCCCCAGAGTTTCTATGCTATTTTATGGTGCATAATTTTGCACTTCTTTGATTTAAACCTCTGTTGCCACTCCTCAGACCATTTCTCAAGCCTGCCTATGTCCTTTCTCATTTCTCCACCACTTCTGGAGTATTCACCCTGTTGCAGATCATGGTGTCATCTGCAAATTGGCAGACCTTTCCTTTCAGCCCCTCTGCAATGTCACTAATGAAGATATTCAACAGGACTGTCCCCTCTCCCATATTGTACACTATTTACCACCACCGTCTATCTCCTGTCTGTTAGCCAGTTCCTAACCCAGTTCACCACCTTGTCTACCATGCCCAGACTACCAGTCTTGCTAACAAGCCTGTTATGTGAGACAGTGTCGAAGACTTTGCTGAAAATGGGGTAGGTGACATCCAGGCCCCCAATTAATTTCTTTCATCACACAGTCAAAGAAATCTATCAGATTTGTCTGGACGAATGTACCCGCTGTTACACCTGACCAGGGTTTTATAAAATGGAATCACTATCCTTCTGCCAGTGACACCCTTGCCTATGCACCCCTTTGTAATATTTTTCAATATTCTGACTCCAAATGTTCAACATAGTCTTCTTATCACTGTACCCTCACAAAGCCCATAGGTGAAAATGAATCCATAGCAAACGTCATTCTGCTCCACATATGCAGAAACTCATTTTGGGCAGTATGTGAAATGACAGCTGTACTGTACTGTACATCAGTTTGTGTGGAAGAAATGGTTAGGTGGAAAATCTGTAGTCAAAATATAAAAAAATTGGCAAAGTTATGCATGTGTAGGAAAATTTCAATGGGCACAGAACTCTGTTGTTTGTTGGTGTTTTGCTCCAAATTTCAACCTGGGATTTTGGACCCTGCCTCATGATCAGTGGTGCTATCATTTTGCTATTAATCCTAAAAGGGGTTTTGTGCAGTGAATCCATTGCACGCCACAGGTGCAAGAACATGTTTTGGACAGGATGCAAGAAAGAACAGCTGTACTGTTCATGAGGTAGTACAGAAATGGCTATGTTGAAAGTTTGAGTAATATTATTAAAATTAACCAAGTTACACTCATGCACTGGAAAATGTAAATGAGCACAAATAACTTGGCGTTTGTTGGTATTTTTGCTCCAAAGTTTCAACATGGGTTTTTGGACCCACCTCATGAACAGTGGCACGGTCATGTCAGTACTGTATCCCAAAAGGTGATTTTGTAGTAGTGACTGCACCATTCTGCATCACAGGTGCAAAAATATGTTTCGGGCAAGATGTGAAAAATGACAACTTTACTGTTCATGAGGGTATGAAACAATGGCTATGTTGAAAATTTGGAGTCGAAATATTAAAATAACCAAAGTTACATGCGTGTGTATAAAACTTTCCAATGAGCACATATAATTCAGCCATTTTCAGTATTTTTTGCATCGGTTTCAACTTGGGCTTTTTGGGACACCACCCTCATGAAAAAGTGGCACTGTCATTAAAGTTAATCAGTCTCAAAGGTGATTCTACACAGTGATTGTGAAATCACCTTTAGGACATCTGAAGTTCATAAGGTGGGGTCCTGAACCCCATGTTAAAAATTTGGTGCAAAATCTCAAAAATGGCTGAGCTATCAACATAGGTTGAAACTGCCATTGACAGCCATTATACACTTACAGCGCTTACCTTTCAGTTCATGATTCAGCTTTGAAGAGTGCAGAAACGTCCTAGTCCACAGAAGATCACAGTCGCTGACCTTCAGAGGTATGTATGGGGTAAGGGAGGTATGAGGAGGTGAGTGCCCAGAGGAGGGTCGGGATGGGGGATGGGGAGACAATGAGGGACCATTTTCTTTTACAGGTTTAAAAAAGAATAAAGACATCAGGGAATGGTTTCTTTTTTTATGGACAGGAATGTTTTGGGACACTGGGGCAGACTCCCCAGTGTTCAACAGTGATGGGGGTACTAATGACTGGGGACACTGAGAGTGGGCTCCCAGTGTCCCAAATTGTTGGGGGTTCTTCCATTGTCAACATGGGGATTGGGCTCCCCAATGTCAGCCTAAGATAAGTGGAGGAACTGTGGCAGCAGTGGCATCTGACACTGGAAGTGGAATCTCGGTGTCAGACTGTATTAATAAAATATTGTTTGGGGACAATGGGAGTGGGCTCTCCACTATCCCACAGTGCTGGGAGCAGGGGATACATGATGGGGTTGTGGTGCCTACACACCAGGGATGAAGGACAATGGGCTAGCTGGGGGCTGCCACTAGACAGCAGGGATAAACAAGGCAGGGAGGGAGAATTATTTATTTAGTTAGTTTTTGTTGACCGGCTAAGTGCACTAGACAAAGTTTGCCTATTTTCCAGGCACAACCAGGGAAGGGGATACAGATGAATGCCAACTGACCTTAAACCAGATTAAGCTGTTGGTGGTATTTTCGTGAATGGGGGAAATTTGGCCAGGGATCAGAGAAATTCCCCTACTCTTGCACCAGGAGACCCTTCTTCCTGTGAGCAGGAATGGAGGAGCCCAGTTTGGAGCTGGACAGAGGAGGAGGAAATGCTGACATGGCAGGAAGACGGCCTTCTCCACTGGCCTTGTCTTGCAAGAGACTACAAGCAGTGCTGGAAGAAATCAGATGGATACACCACAGGAGCACACAGTCTTGAGCAAGGAGATGTATGTGTTCTCTAAAGAAGGTATGATAATGGATTCGAGTTCTGAATGTGCAGAAGAACAGGTATTGGAGAATGAAGGAGCTATTAATGAAACAGAGACACAGGATTTGCAAAAATTGAGAAAGAAAAGTTTTAGCAAAGAAGACAACCCTTTTGCAGAAAATACTAGGCTACAAACTGACAGATTGAGTGAGACTGTCAAATCACAACAGCTTGATGATGGGTGGTAATTTTAAAAGACCTGCCTGTGACCAGGAGCTCCTGCCACTCTTGAGGACTGACCTTTCTTAAGTCTGTTGCAACAATTCTTCTATTTCTAAGCCTAATCTATCATTTAGTATTTCTAGTCCATAAGGTTGGCCACCTGTGGGCACTCCCTTCTCCCTCTCTTGACTATGCTATAGTGTCTTCTTTAATTGTCCTTTTCCTCTAAGGCCCTTACAGGTAGGTTATTGTGGTGACCTCAAGCATATGTAAAACAGGTTCTATTTATTGTTGTTGGATTTAGTATGTAATAGTTATGTTATAAAATACCTAGATGTATATACCTTATGTTTATGAAACCTGTAAATTTTAAAATACCATGGCACTCGTGTTTTGATAATGGTAAAAGTACTAGGTGTCTATTATAGAAATTAAGCTAATTGTGCTGTTTAAAATGCTCTGAAATTAATGTAAACTGAAAAAGTCTAAATGTCATGGTGATTTGCATATATCCCATGATGCATTGCATTATGGACGTATGTATGATGATGTATGTCTTTGAAACTTGATTTGTTACCAATGCCTTTTGGGTAACTGTTCTTTCAGTGATTCTGAATTGAGGTTCTTTGTTTATAGCTTGTTTTGTTTTTCTTCTTTTGGGCCCCTACTACTTAAGCAAATGAGGTCTTGCATAAGAGTTATGGTATCATTTTAACTAGTGGATGGGATTAGAGTCCAGTGTTAGTAGGTGCTGGCTAAGTTTAGAGAAAGGACCTTCATAGTCTGTTGCTGCAAACTGATGTACTGAAGAAGGAATATGGCATTGTAGAAGCTTATTTCTTACATTTTGAATAAATATCACACAAAGATTGTGTGCTGAACCTGAAGTTTGGTGTCTGGTCCATCTGTTACCCCACTACCCTTCCACAGACTTGGTGTCAAAGTGGGATAACTTGCTGGAAGTGTCTGGACTGGCCAAAGAGGGATATTTTCTGGTGGATATTGCCCAGGTGGACCAATGCACCAGGAGCTGCCAGAGAAAGTCCATGGAGTTTGGCCCAGAACAAATCAAAATGAAAGAAAATGCCACTATGGTTCTCAAAAGAGGTGGCTGGGAAAGTCTGGGAGAAAAGATAGCATTCCAGAAGTATAAGGAAACACAGAAGGAGCAGGACAGAGAGCTGCACCAGTTAAGGCAGATGGAAGCAGGGAGGGAAGTCAGAATAGCAAAGGCCCAAACTGAGGAAAATAGCCAACTCAGTTAAGAAAGGGATAAAACTTTTATAGGTACGTCAGACAGCGAGAAAGACAAAGGGAGAAATAGTGAGACTGAATAGAATGAACGTGGTGGCAGAGGAGACAGTGAAAAAGCAGGGATACTGAATGAATATTTCTGCTCAGTATTCACAAAAGAGGAGGGGAAGTGCCTAACTCAATTAACAGAAGCACTTTGATAGGGGGTCGATCCCAGTCCTTTCACAGAAGAAAGGGTTCTGCAAGAACCCCTAAAACTGAAGGTGGACAAAGCAATGGGGCCTGATGGAATTCACCCCAGAATTCTAAAAGAATTAAGGGAGAACTAGTAAAACTACTGGCTACTCTTTTAATAAATCATGGGAGGATGGTGTGGACCAAGACTGGAGGAAGGTGGATGTGATTCCCTTCACAAAGTGGGACCAAGACAGAGGCAGGAAACTACAGATCTGTCAGTTTGACCTCTGAGGTGAGGGAAAGTGATGGAGTCACTTCTGAAGGAAAGAATTGTTGAGTACCTAGAGGTCAGTGGGACAGGGACCCAAGGCAGCATGGGTTCTCAGTGGAAGGTCATGTCAGACAAATCTAATAGATTTCTTTGACTGGGTGACCAAAGTAGTAGACCAGGGAGGGGCTGTGGACGTGGTCTACCTAGCATTTAGCAAGGCATTTGACACAGTCCCACACAAAAGATTAATAGTCAAATTAACCAGCCTGGGAGTGGTCTCAGGTTGGTAGCCTGGGTAAAACATTGGCTGGACAACAGGACACAGAAGGTAATTGTAAATGGAGTCCACTCTGAAGAAAGAGGGTTACTAGTGGGGTACCGTAGGGTTCAGTACTGGTCCAGTCCTTTTTAATGTCTTTATAAGTGACATTGCAGAGGGACTGGAAGGAAAAGTATGCCTCTTGTAGATGACACAAAGATCTGCAACAGGGTTGATACAAAAGAGGCATGGAAAGGATGAGAAGGGACTTGGCAAGGTTGGAGGAATGGTCAGAAGTATGGCAGCTAGGATTCAATGCAAAGAAGTGCAAATAATGCACCTGGGAAACAAGAACCCAGGGAAGATTACACAATGGGGAGGTAGTAACAACAACAAAAAAGGAAAGGGACCTGGGGTAATCATATCAGATGACCTTAAGGTTAGCAAGCAATGTGAGAAGGCAGTAGGGAGGGCTGGGGTATACTGGGATACATAGGAGAGGCATCACCAGCAGAAAACAGGAAGTTGTTATCCTTCTGTACAGACAGTTGGTGAGACCCCATCTGAGTACTGTATCCAGTTCTAGAGATCCCATCTCCACAAGGACATAGACAGGATGGAGGCAGTCCAGAGGAGAGCAACTAAAATGGTGCAGGGTCTGCAAGAGAAGCCACATGAGGAGAGACTAAAGGAGCTTAATATGTATACCCTTGAGGAAAGAAGGAGAGGGGATGATAGAAACTTTTAAGTACCTCAGTGGAATCAACAAAGTCCAAGAGGGTAGCATCTTTCAGAAAAAGAGACATGCAAGAACAAGGGACACAATTTAAAGATAGAGGGGGGCAGTCTAGGGCAATGTGAGGAAGTATTTTTCACAAAGAGGGTAGTGGATGCATGGAACAGCCTTCCTGAGGAGGTTATGGGTCTAAAACTGTGGGAGAATTCAAGAATGCATGGGACAGACATAAGGCAATTCTTGTGGGGGTAGGAAGAAATAGGCTGTTGGTTAACTAGGATCTGCGGCTATCCTGTAGGTAGGGAAATGGACAGACTAGATGGGCCAAGCTGTCCTTATCTGCAGTCAAAGTCTATGTTTCCATGGGTAGCAGATGGAGAGAAGCTGCTGCCTGGACTGGACCTGAGAGCTCGGAGGAAGGTCAAGCCTGAAGATGATGAAGAGATGCAGATTGAGGCAGACTGGAGGTGCAAGAGACAATGCCCAGGAGGTGGAGACCCTGATGAGAATGATCCACTGGATGAGTGGGCAATGGCTGGAGGCAAACTGACTACACAGAGAGGTGGAACACTGGTGCCAGGTGCTTGAGAGGTTCCTGCTAGAGAGCTTGGACAAAGAGTCAGAGGAGGATTTTCTAGGGCTCAGTTTGACTAGGACCCCTGTCTGAGCAGGATATTCTTTGTTTCCTGTGTTCCTAGGATGTTACCTGTTGGAGGTCGGAGATGCAAGTATGGAACTTGAATGTGAGACCCCAGCTAAGACTGTACCTCATGATATTGTGCAGTGGTTGAAGACTCAAGCAAACAAGAAGAAGCCTATGAGGCTGAAGGGACTTTTTCTTGTATTGATGAAGCTAAATCTATTAATAATATTGACTGGGGTATACTGCATGCTAAAATGCTAATCTTGCCAAACTGTTAGTATGTTAATGTTGAGGGTGAGATCATTTAAAAAATTTCACCCTTTAAAAAGGGAAACTCTCACATAGGTCACAAGGTATTAGATGGTAACAGATGACTGAAAATAGCACAGTGATTAGAAGGATACTTACTAAGACACCCCAGAGTTAAAAGGTTTAGGAACCTGCTGTTTAACATTGCAGAGTATTCATCATTGGAGGTTCCTTGGTTTCCTGTAGGTGTCTGTAGAGACCTGCCTGGGGATAAGATAACTAAGGATTTGGGGTCATGAGTTTATAAAGGTTGAAACAGGAGAGTAGAAACTACTTTGCTCCTTCCATATTCCTGCTGGCACTTTGTATAAGACAGAGAGGACAAGTAGTTGCAGGCAAGGCCAGAGGTGGCTCTGCAATGGTCCCTTTCTGTAAGTAAAAGTGTAGCATGTTTGATCAGGGGGCGGGCCTGATGTCAAAGAAAGAGGTACCTCAAGGGCAGACAAGGAGTCTGAGGTGGTACATGTGTTTTATTCTTTTCTGAGTAAAACCTACAAAGGAGAAGTGGGTGTAAATGGATTGGAACCTGTGTTGGGGTAACATCTTGAGTGTATACCCTCAGGAGTCTATATCTGTAAAAAGTGAAATGAATCAAGAGTCATAGTGGGTTTATGTAGAGGGGCTAAACCTAGGTCTGGGCCCCTACTTAAACTGATATATCTGGTGGGGTTGGAGCAGGTAATTACTCACCCCAGAGAAAGTTTCTCATGGTACTGGACATTACAGATGTCTAGATTTTTGGTTATATATGGCAGACTTTCCCCAAAAGGAGATGGGAAAGTACCATTAGTCTCTGTTGAGAAATATGTTTATGCCTCAGGGTAAAGAATGATGATGTCCACTATGTTTTACGATGAAACATTAATCGTTATTAGGACCCTGAGATGCAGCTTCTGAAGATGGATGGGTAGAAGCTCCATCCCTTCCTGGGACAGGAAGGTGGTAAGCAGTCTGCAATAATTCTTCCCTCTTAAGGTGGGGATATGTGACCTGGAGCTCCTGCCACTTTTGAGGACCGACCATTCTTTAGTCTGTTGCAACAATTCTTCTATTGCTAAGCCTAATCTATCCTTTATTATTTCTAGTCCATAAGGTTGGCCACCTGTGGGCACCCCTTCTCCCTCTCTTGACTATGCTATAGTGTCCTCTTTAATTTTCCTTTTCCTCTCAGGCCCTCATACAGGGAGGTTATTGTGATGACCTCAAGCATATGTAAAACAGGTTCTATTTATTGTTGTTGGATTTAGTATGTAATAGCTATGTTATAAAATACCTTGACATATATACCTTATGTTTATGAAACCTGTAAATATTTAAAATACCATGACACTTGGTGTTTTGATAATGGTAAAAGAACTAGGTGTCTATTATAGAAATTAAGCTAGTTGTGCTGTTTAAAATGCTTTGAAATTAATGTAAACTGAAAAAGTCTAAATGCCATGGTGATTTGCATATATCCATGATGCATTACATTATGGAAGTATGTATGATGATGTATGTCTTTGAAACTTGATATGTTGTCAATACCTTTGGGGTAACTGTTCTTTCAGTGATTCTGAATTGAGGTTCTTTGTTTATAACTTGTTTTGTTTTTTCTTCTTTTGGGGCCCCTACTATGTAAGCAAATGAGGGCTTGCATAAGGGTTATGGGTACCACTTAGCTAGTGGGTAGGATCAGAGATCAGTGTCAGTAGGTGCTGGCTAAGTTTAGATAAAGGACTTTCATAGTCTGTTGCTGCAAACTGATGTACTAAAGAAGAAATATGGCATTGCAGAAGCTTATTTCTTGTATTTTGAATAAACATCACACAGAGATTATGTGTTGAATCTAAAGTTTGGTGTCTGGTTCATCTGTTATCCTACAACCCTCCACATTGCTGTCTACAAAGGAAAGAAGAAATTCTGCAAGTGTTTCTGCAACAGGAGCTCTGTTGGAAAAACTTGTGAGTACATGCAAACATGCCTTTGAGCCTTTGATAGAAATGTATTTCATGAAGAGTGTAAAGACCTTCAGGGAGTGCTACTCCTGGGAATGGGCCTTGACTATTGAGAAAGCCCTTCAGGGCACTGCCTGGGTTCAAACAGCTGATTCTGCAAATGGATCCCAGGCACTTCCCATAAGAATGCCCACACGCAAAGATTTTACAAACTTGGGTCCCTTGGAGAAACAACAACTGAGATGGGGCAAAGTTTAAATAATGACCCTCTCTCCATTCCTGAAGGCCTTGCCTTGACACAAATCCCATACTGAATATTCCTGCTGTTGAACAAACTACAGGACAGAACATTACTGAACAAGCCCAAATTAAAGCCCCACTAAATAAAAAACCTGACAGGGAGAAGAAAACATTTTATCTTTATTCCGTCTACCTATTCTACCTGCAAAATGGCATAATGCAGTCAAACTTTCAGATGTGGGGGAGGGGCTATCGGATCCTCCAGACCGAGCCAATGTGGCAAGGAACTTGCTCAAGGAATCTATGAAATTCTTTTCACATGAACTGTATGCATTAATCCACATCCCTGGTGAGACCACCTTTGACATTAGTTTTAAAACCTCCAAAGGTTTGGAAAGGTTTTGGTCCAAATATCACTCCCTAAAGAAAAAGCACTCTGGACTCCATTTCTGGCTATACCATTAACCAAGCCAGCTTATAAAACAATATCTGTCTTATTCAGGAATAAGGGTAGACCTCTCGACATGCTATACTGGTTGAAAATGCTTCTGTAATGTAATCAGTGATCCAGAACCTATCTTAGATTCTGAGAATCTTGGACTGGGGATGGAAAGTTAAAGTGTTGTTGAAATATGACAATAATGTTATTGTGCACCTTCCAAATTCCATCTTTTGGGATGGGATGGGTGTCATTCTACCTGGGCCAACCCAGACCCTACCCATTTAAGTAGTGTGTGTGATACAGTCAATCAACCAACCAATCAATCAATCAAAGTCTTTATTTAACCAGGCGATCACCTTTAAGCAAGTCATTTTCGAGGTGGACCTGGGTTTGTTAACAAGGAACAAGGAACAATATACATGGGATGCAGCACACAAGAAAATAATAATAATAAAAATAAAGTGAGATACAATAATACAGTATATACAAAGTATCTGCAGATAGCATTGACAGTATTATATGTTTGGAACAGAAGATACAGCAAGTTTTGGGTAGGACACAATTTCATATAAGTAAAGAAATACACATATCAGGTGCTAGAGCATAAATGAAACCTAATATAAAAAGATATATAGTGATATGGTATGGATAATTTAGAGCTGTAACTAGGGTCAAAGGAATGTGGAAGGGACAGATATGGGGGCAGAAAAAGGGAGAGGGAAGAGTCAATTATAGATGTGATCAGTCTTTTAACAGTAGTAATTAGAGTGTACTTGGACTTATAGGAGTCATGATTTAGGGTAGACAGGCTAGACTCCTTAATATGATGTAGATAGAGATTTAAAAGCTGCTAGGCTGATGGGGTAAGTTAATTTCAGTTTTTGCAGCTTGTTCCACCGTTGAGGGAGCACAACGCTGATGGCTGCTCTGCCAATGAGAGATTTTGCTTTGTAAACATAAAGGTAAATTATGAGGTGCTTCTCAGGGCATACTTACCCAGAGTGCAAAATGGTAAACAAACCAGAGATATACTGTGGCAGTTTATTTGAGATAGCTTTGTATGTCCAAACCTGCATCATTTTTTGCTGTCTGTAAGCAAGGGATGACCATCCCACTGCTGGTACAATGCACAGTGGTGTGTTGAATAAGGAAGACCCATGATAAATCTTATGGCTCCGTGATAAAGCGTATCGAGTTTAGCTAGGGTACCTGCAGGTCCCTGACTATATAGAAAGTTTGCAGTAATCCAACAGGGAAAGAAAGGTAGTTTGAACCAGTTTCAGTTTAGCGCTCTTGTGAGGAGATTATTAATCCTAAAGAACAGACCAAGTCTTTGTCTAAGTTTTTTCCAGTTCTTCAAAGTGATCTCAGAAAGTAAGTCTGTGGTCTAACCAGACCCCAGGTACTTGAACTTTGGTATGTAGTCCAACCACTCACCTAGAATGGTAGTGATCTGTCGGAGTGTCCCAGCAATTGTAGGATTTATTGCATTGTGAAGGGTGAAATGAACATTGCTTTAGTTTTTTTTACATTTAAGAGCAGTTTCTGGTTTATAAGCTGATGTTGCAACAGATTAAATTCATTTTGAAGGGCTTTACAGGCTGCATCAGGGTGGGCTACTAGCATAGAGTACTGTATCATCTGCAAATAGGTGTACTTTTGCTTCTTTGATAGGGCATCTACATTGTTAATATAAATGGTAAGAGCAAGGGACCAAGGATGGAGCCTTGCAGTGCACCCTCAATAAGGGTTTTGGAGAAAAAGTTCCCTTCTGTCTTTACTTGTTGAAGTCATCCCGAGAGGTAGTTGGAGAACCATTTAAGGATAGGAATCCAAACCAATGTTTCAGAGGAATGACAGAAACAGTCTGTGATCAACGGTATCAAACACCTAGCTTAGGTCCAAGAAAACTGTGCAGTTTTTGGTCTAATTCAAGATGCCAGTTGTTTGTCACCTTGGCTACAGCAGAGATTGAACTGTGCTGTGCTCTAAAACTGGATTGTAATGGGTTGAGCAATTTTTCTGATTCCAGGTACTTCCGAATCTGGGAGTTCACTATTTTCTCTAGCACCTTTGACAAGATTGGAAGTAGGAGATTGGCCTGTAGTTACTGAGGTCACTAGGATCTCCTGACTTAAAAAAGGGACCACAAGTGCATTTTTCCAAATGGGCTGTAGGTCACCCTGGCACAAGGATAAGTTGAAGAGATGAGTAATTGGGACTGCGAGACACGGTAGCCAACCTTAAGATGTACGGGTCAATGAGGTCGGCCCCAGCACTTTTTCTAGTGTCCACTGAAGGCGAAGATCTTAGACTTCTTTCAGGGAGGTAGGCTGCAAGAGAAGGATGGACTGGGGATGGGTTTTCTTGTGTATCCAGTCCACGTTGTTGGCAGAGGATATTTGTGGGAGAGGAGTCAAAGGCTAGCCCTGCAGTGGCAACATGATTATTGAGATTGTCGAGGATAGAAAGGTCTGTCGGAGATGATAGTATTGTCGATCAATTATTTAGTAGGTAGGGAATTAACAGTGGTGTGGCCTTCAATGTCTTTGATTGTCCTCCAGAATTTGGAGGCATTTCTTGAGAGCCTCCAGCTGTGAGTGGTAGAAATTAGCTTTGACTTCTCTGACCATTTTGATGCAGAGGTTCCTTGCCCTCCGGAAAGAATTCTAGTCATTCATTAAATTAGTTTTCCTAGCTGTTCTCCAGAGTACATCCCTACTCATAAGCATCTTTAGGTCTTCCATAAACACTGACAGGATTTGTTTCTGGCACAAACTTTTACTATGGGAGCATACTTGTTGAGATCCCCTAGCACAATTTCTGAGAAAATATCATAAGCCGTAGTCAGGGACTTGGCTAGATAGAAGTCCTGCCATCACATGGAATCTCTCAGCTCTGATATATACCCATGGAGATCGAGTTTCGTATGCACCTTTTTAAAGGATAATTTTGGTGCAGTTGTGTGTAACCATAGGTGGCACTATCCCAAGGCTACTAGCTCTGCCTGATTTGCCACTAACAGGTGGAGGGCCTGGATTCGATGGTGGGTGCCTCCACCCAGAGTCAGGGTTGCAATAGTTAAACTAACTTGGTCACAGCCCTCTGGGACACTGCAACCCCTTTCTTCCCACTAGTGGCCCACACAATATATCAGAATTACCTTCACAGTATACA
This sequence comes from Neoceratodus forsteri, assembly GCA_016271365.2. Taxonomy (NCBI): domain Eukaryota; kingdom Metazoa; phylum Chordata; order Ceratodontiformes; family Ceratodontidae; genus Neoceratodus; species Neoceratodus forsteri. The sequence goes on along the minus strand of JADMNL010000022.1, from coordinate 195,128,743 downwards.
CTTACCCCCAGGACTGGTTCGGTCAATGTGACTCTGGGGACTCCTATAAAACAAGATGATACAGTGCCAAACCACAGTACAATACTTTAACATAGACAAATACCTCAGGCAGTGTAACTTTGCTGAAACAAACAGATCTGATTTATTTAGGGATATAACAAGGACAGGGGAAATCAGGTTAATTAGTTTAAATGTATTAATAATCACAGTACTGTGCACATATTTCAGAATCCCAAATGTCCCTTATGTCACTCTTACTGGGTACCCAGGCAATAAGAGGCTAGCCTATTTGGTGCAGCTGATTGGGGCCCTGAAGATGGAAAATGCATGCACAATACCCAAATTGTAATCCGAGCCAGTAGGCTCAATTCGTGGAGAAAGAAAGGAAAAGTAATCAGATGGAACACTTGCAATTAGATGATGGTAGGAGCTACCCTGATTTGTACTCACAAATTCAGTGCTGAAACTGAATGGAAGGCAGATTGTCCTGGATTGCCAGGCAGAGCAGACCATGTGGAAAAGTCTTTGTAACTGGACCCCAAGGCCGTTCAGAGCAAATGGATGTAGTCTGGATTAAGCTGGGGTTTACTTGCAGCTTCATGCACTCAATTCACTGTACAGGGATCTGAAACGCGAGTCCCCACTAGCACTACACACATTTATATAGAAAAAGAAAGTACTATACCAGGCAGGCTGCTTCTCTATCCCGATCGCAATTGCTGCACAATACCCAGGAGAACACACAGCAGATTCAGTTCCTGACAGACCAGCGCGATTCAGCAATTTCTCCAGTCTCTACAGGATGAGCCTGGTTTCTACTTTCAGATCTCCTTGATTCTCTTCACAGGTCAGATTCAGTCCAAACAAGCACTTGCACAAGCTGCAGACCGAAACTTGGGGCCTTTCATGCTTCCAAATAAAATGCAGGACTGAAGGAGCACAGCTCCTTCCCTCTTCACTGCCAGAGCTAAATGGAAACTCCAGTAGACAAATCAGGCACTTCCTTTGAGTTCCTCCCAGTTCTTGGCAGGATTGGCTGTCACTCACAATAGCCTCCCCTGTTAGTGCAAAAGGCGTTGAGGTCCAAACTACATTTCCCAGAGTCACTGCCATTACAATCCTCTTGTGGCTGGCTCAGATTACTGAGTCCAAGTTCTGATTTGTCCACAGGCACCATTTTAGAGCTCCTTAACCCACTGATTGGTCCAGTTCAGCAGTTCAAAACTAGAATGGGAACTAGGCAAACACAGTACTGATTGCAAAGAAAAGCATGTTAGACAAACTATATTTTCATTATTACTCTAAATGATTTCTGGCAAAAGTTACATCTTTCAGATAGGTTTCCTTTGCACTCTAGTGACTGCAAAAGCGGAAGTGAATTGGCAGCAGCTTGGTGGGACTCAAGCAGAGAAACACACAGTCCCCCAATACAACTAATTATGTCTGCAAGCAGACAGCTCTTAAAGAGACAGTACCAGAGGCTCTAAAACACTCACAGATAAATGGCTTAAACGCCAAACACCATTCAGGCTCGGAGCATTCAAGCAAGCTCCTGGAAGTCTTTTGGGAACCCCCATATGCAGGGGGTTACACCCTTCCTGGCCTGGGAAAGCTTAACGTCCGCATCAAGCAAGTACCCACGTAGTTTCAATTGCAACCACATACATTTGCATTAGGCTCACACATGTAACCATCAGTCAGTATATCACTTTACCAGGAACACATTTCTGAAATGTTGCAGTACGTCACTCTTTACAATCAGACATACACACATTGTACCATAACTCAGGTTATTACCTCTGTACATGAAACCTGAAGAGAGGGGGCCCTTCCCATCAGCTACTCGGGCTGGACGGGGCAAGGGCACCATACCCAGAGGGCAAATACAAGTAACTTGAGTTAGCACTGATGCTCCAGTTTGGGCAATGAGCTCAGGGACACATACACTCTTTTATGGACAACATTGAGAGGCAAGTCCACAGGCCTCACAAGTGAATCATAACTGAGGTGCACCACAGGCTTTTACAGCTCGACCAGTCTTTCTAGGGGAACTGTTACAGTCTCTGTACTCTGAGCCTCATTTTCAGCATTGTCCTCACTTGTCAGGGAGTCTCCATGGGGTAGAGAGCTAGAACTTGAGGAACTTTCAGCTCCAGGAGTTACAGTCTCTGAGTCCACAACATTTGGCTCACATGGAGATCTTTCAGACAGTGGCAGTGGACCGTCAGGGCACTCAAAATACTCTTCTTTTTCTGGTGTATCAACAGTCTGTCCCAGTCCATCATTTTCCTCCCCTGAAAGCTCAAACAGTTCTACCATAGACAATGATTCCATTTCATCTGACTTGATGCTTTGCACTTCACTTTCTGGGAGCATTGGCTCCAGGGATGAAGCTGGGGCTTAGACAGTCCAGAAGGCCCAGATTCATCTCCAGTATTGACTAGGGATTGCCCCAAAACAATTGACTCATTTCATAAGAAGGGTAGTATTCAAAGTCACACTCACTTTCTTCTGATATGGACTGACAGTCATGCTCAACTGGGACTTGTGGAGGGGAACACTTTAACTCAGCTTCTGTAGGTGCAGACTTCTTGATCTTTTCTTAGCAGCAGCTCTAGTCACTGGTCCAGAGGGGACATCTTCTGGGGGCTCAGACTCAATCAAGATTTGTCCAATGGGCAGTAAATGATTTCTATGCATTGTTTTTACATCTTTTTAATTATTCTCAGGCCTTACTTTGTACACTGGTGGATCATCTAGTTTGCCCACTACAATGTGAGGAGATGGTGCCATCTGTCAGCAATCTTGTGTTTGCCATGCAGTCCCAGATTTCTTAGCAATACCCAATCTCCTTCTGGAGTTCCTGTGCTTTCACCTTTTATCATACCTTTCTTTGTTGGCCAGATTTCTTTTGGCAGCCATGGTTTGAGCCAGTTGGTACGCATGAGTTAGCTGGGCCTTTAACTTTGCACATACTGTAAATAGTTGTCAGCTTGAACCCCATCAGGAGATACCCCAAAACACACATCTACCAGCAGTCGAGTTTCTCTTCCAAACATCAGACGGAAAGGGAGAACCCGGTGGCATCACTTTTTTGCAGTTATAAGCATATACCAGGGTGCTAATTTGTCGGCTCCATCTAGGCTTGTCCTTTGGGTGTAGGGTGCCTAGCATATCTAGCAAAGTGCAGTTGAAACGCTCAGACTGTGGGTCCCCCTGGGGGTGGTAAGGAGTGGTTCTGGACTTTAGCACCCCACAGAGAAAGCATCTCTTTGATTAGACGACTCTCAAAGTCTCTCCTTTGATCAGAATGGATTCTTTGGGAGCCCCATAGTGAACAAAAAAGTTTCTACAAGTACTTTGGCCACAGTGGATGCTTTCTGGTCTTTGGTGGGGAAAGCTTGAGCATATCTCATGAAATGGTCAGTGACCACCAGCACATTACTGATATTTCTTTGATCTGACTCAGACTCAGAAAATCAATACAGACCAGCTCCATGGGTGCACTGGTGGTGATGTTAACAGGGGGCAGCCCTCTGGGGCAAGCTTTCCTCTGTAAGCAGCGATCACAAGTTTGAATGTGTTGCTGCACATCAGCCCCCATCTTAGGCCAAGAGAATCTGGATCTCACCAAGTCAAGTGTTCTGTCTATACAAAGGTGCCCCCATGTGGTTGTGCAAGGACCTCAGTACTGAGTCTCGAAGGCAGTGGGCAGCACTAGTTGTTGTTTGTCTACTTGTCCCCTCTGTCTACTGTTTCTCTGTATAACAGTTTATTGATCAGTTTCAACTTAGGACCTTCTTTGTATAACAGTGCAGTTCTCAAATCAGTGGAGTGTAATTTGGACACATCTTTTACTGCATATAGGGCTTCTAAAGCTGATTTGATCATGGGATTCGCAGGATTGAGCCCGCTGAATACTGTCATTGTCCAGCTGAGGCAGTGCACCAATATCTATTGCAGAAAAGTGGCAATAAGCAGCAGGTATGCAATTCTCAGAGGGTCCCAAGCAATCCACCATGCAGTCCATCGCGCCCATGGACATTTGTTCCTCCCTGTCAAACTTCTGGCAGAGTGCCGAATATCAGGTTCTGACAATCTGACCAAGTCATTTTGGGGAACAGGCCTCCGGGAGAGAGCATCAGCATCTATGTGGTTCAGGCCTGCTCGTATTCAACAGCATACTCATATGTAGATAATGCAGAAAACCACCTATGGCCAGTGGCATCCAACTTAGCTGAGGTCTGCACATAGGTCAAAGGATTATTGTCAGTTTTACTAGTATTTTAGCCCCATACAGTATTCATGGAATTGGTCAACAATAGCCCACTTCAAAGCTAGGAACTCTAACTTATGTACAGGATAGTTCTTTTCGGATGGGGTCAGGCTTCTACTGGCAAAGGCCACTGTTCTCAGGCCATTCTTGTGCTCTTGGTACAACACAGCCCCCAACCTTGCAAGCTAGCATCAGTGTGCAGGGCATAAGGTTTTCTTGGATCAGCATAGGCCAGCACTGGAGCATGGGTAAGTTGATATATGATCTCATGAAAAGCAGTCTCACAATCAGGAGTCCAGTGGGACCTAAATACTTCACTCAGATGAAAATACACTTTCAGTCTTAAGGGACGCTGACTTTTGTATTTTTTGTGGGTTGGGGAATACCCTTGAGTAAGGTTAAGTAAAGGGAGATCACTCTTGAATAGTCCTTGATGAAATGCTGATAATAACCACAGAATCCCAGGAATCTTTGTAGTTCTTTTTGCTTTTTGGGCTGTGGCCAGGTGGTCAAGGCCTCAACTTTACTTGGTCGGTGTCTATTCCTCAGTGGATACTATGTGTCCCACATACTTTACTGATGTTTGAAAGAATTGACACTTATCTATGGACAGTTTAAGGCCAAAGTCTTCCAGTTGGTCCAATACCTTAAATAATCTGCTTTCATGTTCCTCCAGTGAGCTGCCAAACACAATAACATCATCTAGGTATACCAGGCACTCTAGTAAGTTCATGTCCCCACTGCACGCTCCATCAATCATTGAAAAGTGGCTGGGACACCTGAAATCACTTGAGGCATCCTCATGAATTCATAGAAGCCAAGTGGACAGATAAAGCTGTCTTCTCATGGTCCTCTGGGGCCATCGGATCTGGTAGTACCCACCGCGGAGATCCAGCAGAGAACCACTTGCTTCCGTTTAGGCAGTCCAAAGCATCCTGAATGTGGGCATTGTGTACTGATCAGGGATAGTCCGCCAGTTTAAGGTGCGATAATCCACGCACATCCTTACTGTCCCATTCTTTTTCCTCACTACCACAATGGGGAAGCATAGGGCTTCTGGATTCTTGTATTACACCAGCAGCTAACATCTCTTGCAGATGCTATCTCACATCATCTATGTCAGCAGGTGCCAGGCGTCGAGACCGCTCACAAAATGGTCTTTCTTCATGTAGCTGGATATGGTGCTCAGCTCTTAGCATGCATCCTATGTCCCATTCTTTTAAAGAAAACACCTGGTCTCTCTGGGCAAGCTTCTCACTGATCCTCACGCTCCATTCAGCTGGCAACGGGAGTCACCGAATCAAACAAGTCAGGCGTTACTCTGTCATTCTTCCCCAAACTCTTGCTGCTGGGTAGCACTGCAGTGTCTGCACAATGCACATTAGCCAGGGTGCAATCTCTATTTACCGAATCTCTCTGTCAGACACATTATGAACTTGAACCATTACCCTTCTGGCATAAGCATGAGTTCTAGCAGGCAAAATACTAGGCTTGATCAGCAGTCCCTCCGCAATTTTCCATCGCCTGGTGCATCCAACATTATTATTTTATTCTTGACATCCTTTCTGATAAGGACCTCTCCTGTAAGGTACACTGGCATTTGGTGCCAGGATCAGAGACTCGGGATCCTTCTTCCAAACAATTCCAACCGGTTCTTCTGGCTCTACTGTTTCAACATCTCTCTGTGCCTCATAGGCCTTCTTAATCAAGGACAGAATTCTTAAAGCTTTACCAGCCCTTGACCCTTGTTTTTCATAACACAACTGTGCCAGCCATCCAAACATATGTGCATTAGTCCCAATTAGTAAAGTAACCCCATTATACAGTCCAGTAGGGGGACCCACTAAGGCCAGGGTCTCTACTTGCTCTGCCATTCCAACCACAGAGATGAGGAAAGTCAGCCAAATTCAGATATACCCGGAGTAGGGGTAGGCCTTACTTAACCCCCATACATGCAGTCCTTCTAATGGTTGTAAGGGTACGCCTGACAAATGCTTCTGATACCAATCCTGGAACATAATTGTCACTTGGGAGCCACTGTCTAATACAGCTCTTGTAGACACTCCATTCACCTTTACTGTGGTCTCCATGGAGGGACCCACTATTCTAGACCAGTGTGGAGAGGTGGTAGTGGAGGCCTGGACAATTGACCTTGCCACAGAGGGACTTGAGTTAGCATTTTGGGACCCTCGCTGGGACCATTTCATGCACCTCTTAACCACTGACTTGTTCTCCAAGCTGTCCTTGTAGCCAGCTCACCACTCTCTCTAAGTCTTTCTGAGACCAGCATTCCTCTTCATGTGCCCATCCTTCCCACAATTATGGCAAAATATATCTGCTGAAGTTTGGGGTGACCCGAGGCATCACTGTGGGGCCTGTGCATGGGTACTATTGATAGAAAACCTTGGTGCCACCTCAGCCAGTGGTGGGTTGGACATTTGGAGACATCTCTTCAGTTTCCTCACTTCCATAGTCAATGCATCAAGTTTTGAACTGTTGTCAACATGAGGTGCCTGGGTGGCACTCCCACCCCCATAGCAGAAGCAGTCGGGCAAGTGTCAGTGCCCATGCTCATACAGTATCCTCATGATGAGACTGTCTGTTACTTTCCTAATCTCCCTCAGCAACTCCTCCCAGTGTGGGTGTTTACAGCCAGCCCGTTTGGCAGGCACTTAATCCTTGACTTTCATCATGAGTTTTTGTGATCCCTGGCCGTCAGCAGCCGACCCCACCCTTGGAGCAGAGGTTGTAGCAGCTACAACTATCCGGGGCTCTGAGAAATCCTCCTCCTCCTCCTCCTCAACTTTCTGGATTTCTTTCATCAAATCACAATGATCCGGTGGGTTCTCTCCTGTCTTGAAGCCTCAACTGGAAGGAGCTGCAATTTTGAGTGCTTTGCATGTTGCAATATGTGCCCCAACCTCACATGGTTTAAGTCACTGGCGCCACCACCCCTTCCGGTAGGCCCTCTGTAGCGCTCCTTCCAGACGAGTAACATATGCAGATAGACTTTCCCTGGCCATTGTTTTGTACCTTGAAATTTCACATCAAGCTCTCTCCTGACTCAATACTCCCAAAATTGCCTTCAAGTGCAGTTAGGTACTTTTGGGCAGATGCCTCAGGGTTTGTGGACCTCAAAGACTTAATGGCTTCCAGGCGGGACCTCTCAAGCTCTCTAGGATTCTTTTCCTGTTCTCAGCCTCTGCACACTGCCACCAGATACCAAAGGGCAACACAGTCTATCCAGGTCTCCCAATCATCCTCCCTTGTGGGGTGGGAGGGTGCCGGAGAAAATTCTCAACCCGTGTAAGAGTCATGACTATTGGCAGGTACAGACATGGAGGCTTGCACTGGCACAGAAGGAGGGGCAATAACGGTGCTGGAGGGAAGAGGGTGTGGGTGGAGGAACGTTCTCAGGTGGCAATAATAGTTTCTTTAAATCTTCCACAGTTTTCCTTCCCTAACAACAATTTAGCAAATTTCTCCTCAAAAGTTTCAGATAATGGGGAGGCTCATTCTCTTTGGGGTCTTTACTGTTTTGGTTATCACTCTCCAGACAGTGAGGGTTTCCCCAGGGTAACAGTCTGTGGCACTTTAGAACTGTCTACAGGGTCCTTACACTCTATTAGGGCCATGAAAGTTTGGGTGAGCAGATCAGCCTGTCGCCCCTCTACCACAGGGTCTTGCAAATATTCAGCCTTGGAAAGTACTCCTCTACAGTGTCCATAATGGTACCCAGCGGGATATCCAAGATAAGTATAGCATTTGGGGGTCGATCTCCTCCTCAGTACACCACTTCACCAGCTGGTGTACAGCCACTTCTGTTGGGGTACCCATCTTTTTTATAGTAATTAAGAATGTGGCCACTAGAGGATGCTAATCTCAGCAGTGAGCCTCCAAGATGTAACCCCTAGGTGGCGCTATCCCAAGGGCTACTACCCTGCCTGATTTGCCACTAACAGGTGGAGGGGCCTGGATTCGATGGTTGGTGCCTCCACCCAGAGGTCAGGGTTTGCAATAGTTAAACTAACTTGGCCACAGCCCTCTGGGACACTGCAACCCCCCTTTCTTCCCACTAGTGGCCCACACAATATATCAGAATTACCTTCACAGTATACACTTACCCCCAGGACTGGTTTGGTCAGTGTGACTCTGGGGACTCCCTGTAAAACAAGATGATACAGTGCCAAAACCACAGTACAATACTTTAACATAGACAAATACCTCAGGCAGTGTAACTTTGCTGAAACAAACAGATCTGATTTATTTAGGGGATATAACAAGGACAGGGGAAATCAGGTTAATTAGTTTAAACGAGATTAATAATCACAGTACTGTGCACATATTTCAGAATCCCAAATGTCCCTTATGTCACTCTTACTGGGTACCCAGACAATAAGAGCTAGCCTATTTGGTGCAGCTGGTTGGGGCCCTGAAGATGGAAAATGCATGCACAATACCCAAATTGTAATCCGAGCCAGTAGGCTCAGTTCGTGGAGAAAGAAAGGAAAAGTAATCAGATGGAACACTTGTAATTAGATGATGGCAGGGAGCTACCCTGATTTGTACTCACAAATTCAATGCTGAAACTGAATGGAAGGCAGATTGTCCTGGATTGCCAGGCAGAGCAGACCATGTGGACAAGGTCCTTGTGACTGGACCCCAAGGCAGTTCAGAGCAAATGGATGTAGTCTGGATTAAGCTGGGGTTTACTTGCAGCTTCATGCACTCAATTCACTGTACGGGGATTTGAAACGCGAGTCCCCACTAGCACTACACATTTATATGGAAAAAGAAGTACTATACCAGGCAGGCTGCTTCTCTATCCTGATCACAATTACTGCACAATACCCAGGAGAACACACAGCAGATTCAGTTCCTGACTGACCGGCAAATTCAACAATTTCTCCAGTCTTCTACAGGGTGAGCCTGGTTTCTACTTTTCAGATCTCCTTTATTCTCTTCACAGGTCAGATTCAGTCCAAACAAGCACTTGCACAAGCTGCAGACCGAAACTTGGGGCCTTACACGCGTTTCCCGAATAAAACTGCGCACCGAAGGAGCACAGGGATCCTTCCCTCTTCACTGCCAGAGCTAAAGTGAAACTCCAGTAGACAAAACCGGGCACTCGTTTGAGTTCTCCCAGTTCTTGGCTGGATTGGCTGTCACTCACAATAGCCTCCCCTGTTGGTGCAAAAAGGCGCAAGTCCAAACTACATTTCCCAGAGTCACTGCCATTACAATCCTCTTGTGACTGGCTCAGATTACAAATCCAAGTTCTGATTCGTCCTAAGGCACCATTTTAGAGCCCCTTAACCCACACTGATTGGTCCAGTTCAGCAGTTCAAAACTAGAATGGGGAACTAGGCAAACACAGTTCTGATTGCAAAGAAAAGCAGGTTAGACAAACTGTATTTTCATTATTACTCTAAATGATTTCTGGCAAACAGTTACATCTTTCAGATAGGTTTCCTTTGCACTCTAGTGACTGCAAAATGGAGTGAATTGGCAGCAGCTCGAGTGGGACTCAAGCAGAGAAACACACAGTCCCCCATATAAACTAATTATGTCTGCAAGCAGACAGCTCTTAAAGAGACAGTACCAGAGGCTCTATAAACACTCACAGAAAATGGCTCAAACGCCAAACACCATTCAGGCTTGGAGCATCCAAGCAAGCTCCTGAAAGTCTTTGGGAACCCCCATTTGCAGGGGGTTACATGTGGATTTAAGAGTGGATCTTACACACACAATGAAGCAATGGTCACTAATATCAAAGAAAAAGATGCCAGCATGGGAGAATAAATGTTTTTGTTAACTAAAATGATATCCAAGAGAGTACTGTTGTTAGGGTTGAGCTTGTTAGTATGAGTAGATTCATTTATTAGCTGTGACAACCCAAGGGAATCACAAAACATTTTAAGTGGGGTGGATGCACTGGAGAGGCAATCTAAGTTGAAGTCCCTAGTATGATATACGCTGAAGATGCCAAACCCAGGATGTTTCCAGATGTTTTAACTGTAGTCCAGCTGATGGGGTCTGTAGCATCCTATTATACATATTGAGACACCGGTAGCAATTTCAATCTTTAATGACAAGCTTTAATTCTTTTGGGACAGAGGATGAGTCAACTATGGAGACAGAGAATTTATCCTTGATGTAAATAGCTACTCACCACCTCTGGTTTGCCTGTTGGCTCTGAACAAAGAGTAAGAGGATGTTAACTCGTTGTTACTGGTCACCGGTCAGAGCCAGGACTCTGTAATTACCAGAACATCTGGAGCAATATGACATACCCAGGACTGAACTGAAGTGATTTTTGTCAAATGTAACCTGTATGGAGAACTAGACCGTATTAGTAATAATTGTCTCAATGAATATAAATGTTGTTTGTGTGACGAGTTAGGGCACATGTTTCAAAATTGCATATAGGGCTGCCCATAATCAAGAGCACCATGCTGGAGGGGCAGATCAACATTTCATCATCTCCCAAGCCCAAAAAGCTAGGATTAGAGAATGAGTGCATCCACTTCAGATAGATCCAAGTGTGTCTGAACCTCTACATCAGGTTCCCTACCCAATGGACCAATTAGGGATCAAGAGGAGGGTGCCCTGAATCCCCCGATGCAAGCTCTGATTGAGATACAGGTAAGCTCTGTAACTAGCATTCAAGTTGATGTGGAAATGTCCCCTCCCAGGCAAATGGGGTATAGACGTTCTACAAGATCAAATTTAAAAGCAGCTCCCTCAAAAGTAGTTAGGACTTCCCGATACCAACTTCCAATACCTATGAAATTCTACAGGACTCATCTGGGGACTCTGAGGAGAGTCTGATTCTTCCCCGATCCCTTCCTCTCTCCCTGAGGGTATGACAGACACAGAAGTCTTTACCAAGGGTAGAGGAGCACAAAACGAAAGACAAGGACAAAAACAAAAGGGACGGTAGGGGCGGTAAAGAAAAATAAAATCCTTACCAGTATACAAGAAGTAACCTGTTCACATCAATTATTTTATTATGTTATGACTGCCACACTATAAATGTCAATAGTGAAAGAGAACTGAGAAAAGAAATCTGGTATTTACTTTTCTTACATCCTTGAGAATTGGGCTTATATTTCTACAAGATGAAGATTTCATACAGGATCTGAAATCAAACAAGCACAGAGATACTGGCTTTGTGGACTGTTCTTTTGGTTGATAGGCCATGATGAACCCTGTTCAGGAGTCGGTATCTTAGTGCGTGGAATTGATTTTAAGCTGTTAAAACTCTATGACATAGTTCCAGGTCATGTACTAACACTAGATGTTTTAATCTTCCAAAACCTTATTGTTTGGTTAATATTAATGGGCCCCAATCTAAGACAGGAAAGATAGAGATTTTATCTTTAATGCAACCCTATTTGCATACATCAAAGTTAATTATCTTTTCCAGGGACTTTAATTGTGGACTGAGCGTACAAGATAAAAGTTCTCACGCCACAACTAGGAAGGTGTATTGTTACTCTTGGTCTTTAAATAAAATCATAGGCATGACACAACTTTGAGTCGCATACTTAGAAATTACAAAAAACACTCCCCTACTTTTCAGAAAGGGGTATTAACAACCTGTATAGATTATGCTTTTGTATCCAAAATTTCCAAATCACAACAGCAGAGGCTAGTCCTCTGGAGTTTTCAGACCACAAAGAGTTTCAATCTCCTTAGGCAAGAACCCCCCTTGCAAGTGGCCCAGGATTGTAGAAGTTTAATACCTCCTCACTTTTGGATCAGTAATTGTTAAATACACTTGGCCATTTCCTGACTGCTAGGAAATTAGTATTTATCTGCTATGAAAATAGTATAGCATGGTGGGAAGATACAAAGGCTGATCTAACTTGCTACTCAAACAATATAGTAAAAACAAGAGCAACAGTGCATATTAATCATATCTGCAGCAGCGCCATCATCTGCAAAACCTATTCTCTATTATGTATGCAACAGGCCATGACCTTAGCTCCCACATCCAGATAATTCAAATGAAATGAAGAATTTTTAAAACAAAAATCCATCCAGCGATATAATCAACATAAATTCCAGACTCAAGGTTCTACTCAAGACATTTGCCCTTTTAGCCAAAATGTAAATCAGTAAGAGAAGAAACTAATGTCTAGCTTAACGGATAGCTCTGGAGTAGTACATAGTGCTGTGAGGAAAATACTACAGATCGTGACTGACTTCTCTAGGGAATTATTTTCAGAAATCCTTCTAATACCCAGGAGATTCTTAATTATTTAAAGACATCCAATTCCACCCCAAGGTCCTGGATGAGGTGAGTCTTCCAATCACTCAGAGTGAAGTTACTGAAGGTATTCAGCAGTTAAGAAACAATATTTCTCCAGGTTCAGATGGACTTCCTAATGAGTTGTATAAAGTTTTGGGGAATATCTCAGTGAGGAATTAATGAATGTATATAATAGCATGCTAGGATCAGGAAATATTCCATTAAACTTTACTAAAGGAGCACACTGATTTTTCTACATAAAAGGGACAGACAGGATTTAAACAATTAGGGCCAATCTGCATGTTAAATGCAGACTGTAAATTACTCACTAAGATATTAACAAAAGGCTAACCCGATAGCAGAACAAGTTATTTCATCCAATCAAGCTTGTGCCATACCACAAAGGTCCATACGAGATCAGCTGAGCCTATTAAGAGAACTTTTTCACAGGAGGAATCGAACACCTGTCCGAGCTATGTGGTCTCTTTAGACCAAAAGAAGTATCTATTCAATCTGTCACAATTTTTGTGGGAAGTGTTACATCAGTATAAGGTCCCATTAGGGTGATTAACTGGGTAAAAGCCCTATATAAAACTGCCACAGTAATACCAATGATAAATGGGAGAATCGGCCCATGGTACCAATTAAATGGGAGTTAGACAGCTGTTGTATGAGCCTCTTACTATATGTCTTTTTGTCACTCCATTGTTACAGAAAATAACTAGCATGCAGGCTATTAAACCTATAATTGGTCCTAACAAACAGAGCCCAGTAAAAGCTTTAGTATACACTGATGACCTGTGTTTGATGGCCACGAACACACATTCAGTAACATCAGCCATCTCAGTGTGTTTCTCTTTGATGCGGTCTCAGGTGCCTCTCTAAATCTAGAGAAGTGCTGTGGAGGGCACTGGGAACCCCTGCAGAGGAGGCAAACGCTATTGGATCGCTGCAACTTACTTCAAACTTATTTAAATTTGGGGGTCAAATTTGGGCCCCAGATGTAGGTTTAGTAAAATGGGAGGAAAAGTTGGAGATTGGGAAGAAAAAGGTGGAACAATGAAATAAAAGTAAAATAGGAAAAAGAAAAGGGTATTCTTAGTGAAAACCTTTTAGTTCCAGTATTTTTATATTTAAGCTATGTGTTCCCACCCCTAAGAAAATGGAAACTCCCTCTTGAGCATCTTTTTTCAGGCAATCTGGGGAGTCGGCTTAACTCCATAAAAGAAACATTTTATATTTATCCATTGGGGGAATGGATATGGTGACCCCATCATATTTTTCAATGGTATTTTCATGATGGCAAGTTTAAAGCCACTACAAATCAATACTGGAAAGGGGTGGAACCCTGAGCTGTAAAGAATTGCAACACCTGGTTCCACTGTTAGAACAGCATCTACCCCAAAGGCCAACAAGGTCCAAGATGTTTGCAATACCTCAGAGAAACCTTTCTTTGACTAAAACAGTGGCAAGTAACACCTCACAAATTATACAGACCTCCACTCATAAAAGTATATTAATTTGTTAACCACCATATGTGGTATGGCAATGCCTTTTGAGAAATGTCCAAGTCATTACTTACCATCTCTAAAAATCTTTTAAATACCTTTAGGATTCCAGCCCATATGTGGGATTTTCACTGGTTGTCATGTCACGGAGGATAAATATAAAAAGTAACCAAAACATAAGCAAAGGGAAGAACGGACATGTAGTAGATTAGGTTGTATGAATACAGAAGAGACAATTACACGTTTGTTCTTTTATTAAAGGATTTTGGACATATCTCGCAAACTTGTGGGAAGAACCAGTCCTGAGCACCATAACGTATGAAAATATTATGTATGGACATACAGTATCTCTACAGACTGGAAGAAGTGGAATCAAAGTTCACTCTATCTGCTGTTCACCAAGGTTAAATGGAATATATGGATGGCCAGATGCCTGTTTAATCTTCAGCTGAAGGACTGTTCCCAGATTGAATTAAGTAATAAAATTGTAAAGATTTACAGCATGTGTATTCTACAGAATGTACACAGTTCCCAAAGACAGATAGCGGATTTATGGAAAATTATAAAATGGGTAAAATAAATCCTTCACCCTGACTAATCAAAATGCTTGTCCTTACCTGTCAACAAACTAAAAGGTAGCACTACTTTCCTAATACCTTAACCTCCATAGGTGAAAGGGCAGCAATATCATTGAGCAACTGATATCTTCCATCAGTCCTTCTGCAACCAGAACTGATCTTCCGTCACTAACATGGCTGCTACCATTACACTGTAAAACCTTCAACTGGGCTCTAAAATTAAAACTACCTTAAATAAAAAATAAAACAACTTAAGTAAACATTGTTTCCTGATCATCACACTCTCCTTACACACATAAACAAATTAGAAACATTGGCCCAGATATTCAAAAGGGTTATCGCCATACACAATTGGTTGCACCAGTGCAGGTCAATCGCCATTCTACGGATATTAAGTGGGAGGCAGTTGTGCCCCCAAATCATGCTGAGCAATAGCGCAATGATAATGAATGGGCTGCATGCACAACTGAAGGGGAGGAACCATGCATAAATGGTACAGTGCGATATTCAACAACATGCGTAATGCACAATAGGGAGCAAGCGGAAGTTATAATAGCGGAAATGAGCCAAAATAAAAAGGAACAAGGTAGAGGCACAAGAACACTACAGGAAGGCACATGTTGCTGAACTATAGCCAGCCACACAGGCAACACACACACACACACACACACACACACACACACACACAGCAGGCAGGACAGAGAAAGTGCACCTGGAACCCACAGGCACAGGGAAGGTGGGGAGCCACAGCCACAGTGCAGAAGGGGAAGTGCCACAGCACTGAGGGCCACCACAGTTAGATGTTCCTGGTGCAGGGGAAGTAGCAGCCAGGACAGCGGGAGGAACACAGAAACAGTTGCCGGGGTGAACACAAGCCAGGGACATGGCCAGTGTCACCATTCAGATGGAGGTAGTAATGAGGGGGTGAGAGAGGCGGGCAGCAGGGGTCGTGGCCATGGAAGGGCCCGTCGGTGGTATGCCCTCAACAAGCAGTACCGAGCCCACACCAGCTTTGAACTGTACAGTGATACTGAGATCTGTCGGGCACTGCCTGAATCAGGCAAGTCTGAGGCGGCTCTGTGAGCTGTGCAGTGATGTGATGCAGGCACCCACACGCGGAGCCATGCTCTGTCAGTGGTGACTAAAGTGACAGCTTGCATGTGCTTGCTCACCAGGGTACCTTCCAGAGACCACAGGGGACACCACAGGCATAACCCAGTCGGCCGTGTCATGCTACCTCACCCAATTCCTCAGCCCTGCGCTCCAGCACACTGGCGGAGAGCACAACATACATGGGAGTTCCACAGGGTAGCACGTATGCCTGGCATGCTTGGGGCAATAGACTGCACCCATGTGGCCATCCACACCACCCTGACCCTGAGGGGCCGCATATAATGTCGCAAAGGGCTATACTAGCATCAACTGCCAGGTGGTGTCGCGATGCCAGGGGGTGCATAATCAATGTCTGTGCCATGCACCCTGGGGAGCAGCATGATGCTTCATCTGGCACCAGTCAGCACTGTGCCACAGATTTGAGAGAGGGGCATCCCCACTGGCCACTTCGTAGGTGAGTATGCAAACCACACAGACAAACTTAGGGCTTGGGAAGGGCATGGTCAGAGGTGACATGGGTAGTATCCTACATGGCCGGGCAGGGAGATGCTGATCACCAAACTAACTCCACCCTCTACACACAGGTGACAGTGGATACCCACTCCATCCCTGGCTGCTCACACCATACCGGTGGCCCGTGACCCCATCGCAGCAACACTACAATGAGGCACATGCCACCACATGTAATGTCATGAAGCAGGTGTTTGGTATGCTGAAGGCACATTTCCATTGCCTGGACACCTCTGGGTGCCCTGCAGTACAGCCCCTCAAGGGCTATGACAGCTATTCCTGGCCTGTTGCATCCTGCACAACATGGCCAATGAATGTAGGATAGCCATACAAGTCAAAAGGGGACAGCGATGGGGGCGATGGGAGGATGCTGGTGACAATGGTGATGGGCAGCCTCCCTTGGACGATGGGACCCCGACTGCTCCGGCTGGCACAGCTGCACTGGGACACCATCAGGGAGGAGCACTTCAGCCAACCCAAGTAAGTCATGGGGCCATGTGCAACCACCAGTGGCAAAGGCACAACTTACAAACATGCATGGACACACACCAAGGGGTGCATGTCGTCAAGGAAAGTGGCCAGGCATGGAATCACACACACTGCCAAGGATGGGCGAGGTCTAACATGGCATGCAGTCAGACACACACACACACACACACACACACACAAAACTCACCAGACATGCACAAAGGGTAGGAGCACGCCGACCCAGAACGCCACCCCTTAGCCACACACATGTCCACAGACCCCACCACGCCCACTGCCTGTCATTGTGCATGTGTCAGACACTGGGCACCATTGCACATTGGCGTACAAGCGCAATGCAGGCATCATCATGCACATGCAACTGCAGACAGCAGCCGGGAGGGTGTGCAGATGGACTGTGTGTGTGCAGCAGGGCCGGTACCTACCGTGCATTGCCCGCTGAATGACACAATGCACAAAGGGCAGCATCAGACAGTAGCCGCATTGGGAGACAGGTCAGCCACGTTCCACAGTGCCCGGCTGCCACGGATGCATGTGCAGCCCCACCGAGACCCACCAGCAGTGACAGGCTGACCACTGGCCTCATGGGGTGGCACCGATGATCCCCAGGGGTTCCACTGCATGACCATGACTGTGCTCATGCAGGAGTCTGCAGCACACTGAACATGCCTGCGCCAGGGCGTGCTCGGATGCCCACAGCTGAACCCGGTGTCGACAAGGATGGAGGTGTCGCGCGATGCTGGGAATGGGGGTTGGACATTGCACTGCTCAGTGTCTGCGACACATGGGCAAATAACTGTGTGCCCACTGTGGCCATGGCAGCTGTGATCGCCTGTGTCAGCCTGTCAATGGCAGTGGTCACATCCTCCCGCATCTGGTCCATCCCTGCCAGGAGCAGAGCGGTTTCTCTGCTGTGATGCTCCTCTGCCTGGTGCAGAGCTGCACTCAGTGCATCCACTGCCATCACAAGCTGCATCTGCTGATTGGACTGATGCTTGCAGTATGCGGATGTGTGCATCCAAGAGGTCATCTGCCTGATCGGCATGCTGTCCTCAGGGTGTTCACAGCCCTGATGCTCATTACCCCTTGAGGGTGGGCACTGTACACCAGGGCCAGGCCTCAGCATGTCCCACAGGTGGTGCACTGATGCCCCACTGACACTCTACCCCATGTTCATTGGTTGACTGCTGATGCTGCCTCCAGCTGCAGCTCCCAGGGCTCAACGGTGCCACCACAGTGGCCGCAAGCAGTCCCACTGTCCTAGACACACACCAGTGTTGCCCACCGGTGCTGACAGGCACAGGCTGGGACTGTGATGACATGCAGGCCTCCCACGCCATGGCCACAATGTCACCTGCTGTGTGGCCATCCTGTGGCACATGCATGTACTGCCCATGACGTTAGCGATATCATCATCATCGGTGATGGATCTGGCACCAGCCAGTCTCAGCATGCTGGCATCCTTGGACGCTGGAACACTGGGACATGGGCAGGGCCTCTCCACACCTGCTCCACCAACATCAGTCTGGACATCCAGGCGGGCCCACTGTTGCCCTGAGCTCGCGATTCCTGTGGAGGTGGATGGCTCTCCTCCATCTCCATCTGACCAGCCTTAGTGGAGAAGCCCACCACCACAGACCTATGCCAGATGCTCCCAGGAGGGCTGTAAGGAATCTAGAAAAGTCAGCGTTACTGCATGTGAGGCTTCCTGCCCCTCAATAGACAGACCATGACCTACCATGCAGTGACCGGCTATCACCCTTCTGGAATCCACCACCCGGAACACCCTCAATGGCACAATGCTGCATGCTGCCAGCAACCTCTCCTCCTGTGGGGTCAGGCGAGGGACCTTCAGCTGTCCCCACCTGTCGTAGACCATGCTGCCCTGATGGCAGCCACCTTCTCCCTTAATCGCTCTACCTGTCTGTGCCCATCTTCTTCTGCAATCCCATGGAGTGCTGGTGGCTGCCATGCAGGTTTACAGCACATGCCACCTCCTCCCATGCAGCAGCACGGCCTGTGGTGTTCTCGGCATCCGCTGAGAAGCGGCTCCAGGTCTAGGTAGGCCTTAAACAGGGCATTCATCTCGCCTTCGTGGAAATTTGGCATCCTCCTCCTCCCAGGACTCTGTTCCTCTTCCTCCACAACACGCTTGGTCATGATTCAGCCTGTGAGAATGAGAGGTGTTATCTGTGACTGTGCAGTCCCATGCATGTCCCAAAATCCACAGTCCACACTCTCAAACAGCATGCAACTCACCAATAGACTGCAGTAACTGACTATGGCCAGTTCTGCCCAATGTTCGCGACTTTATAGCACAACCCATGCAAATGAGGCAAGGCACATCTTTAAGTGGATGCAAATGCAGTGACTGTGCCATTGAATGGCTGATTAGTTGATTTGCATATGCCAGCTGAATATCGCGCTGTTGTGCTTGCGCAATTGTGTTGAACGTGCTGAGCCAAGGCGCTGATTCTGTGACATCGCGAGTACACACACCTAACTGCACATATCCGGGTTGATGACGAGGCGCCTGCTGTGCTGCTGCTGATGCTGTGCACGGAGGCACGTAGGCACGGCCACCATTGTGCCAGTGGTGATACAGTGCTGTTCACCCATATGGTGCTGTGGCACTGGGGTGTCGTAGGTGCACTGGGGCAACAGAGTGGTGGGCTACTACAGGAGGTGGCACACAGGTACCCAATTATGCTAGATGCATTGGGTTCCAATCATGCTGTGGCTGTCCGTGTGCCAGAGACCCTTGACCCTGTGCCCAACCTTGCCCCCTAGGTGCCATGCATAAGGCATGGGTGCACCACTATCATGCTGTTCGGTGACAACGTAATAGGGAATGGCATGCCTGTACAGCGCAGCATCTGCATGTGGCAGAACCGCGACTGCAGAGCACCATTTTGACTTAACTGAGCAGCAGAGATGGTGTGGGAGGAGAGCTGTGCAGTGGAGCCAGGTGGAGGTGGCAAACCTGGTTGCCTTTGTGAGCCACATGTTGGCCCACTATTTGGGGAGGCACCCAGACAGGGCCAGGAGTCAGGTGTGGCAGGAGGTGGCCGCCGCCTGAAGGAGGCCACTGGTATGGGGCAGACAGCAGAACAGTGCCGCCACCGATATGGGGACCTGAGGCGGAGGGACCCAGACCTGCTTACCCACCTCTGGGCATGTGCCAGGAGGGCATGGTGTCAAGGCCAGGTAGGTGCAACATCCATACACATTTATCGTCCATATGGGTATCACGGTTGCATGTGTCGCGGCACATAGGGAGGGCCATCCGCATGGGCGTGGTGGTGTTATCAGGGTGTGGGGTGGTGGGTCTGGCTGTGTGGGATTGCACACACATGGGGTGGGGACTTTGCTACAGGATTGTACTGATGTTCCTCTCTCCATGTTTGCACCTTAGGCCCAGAAGAGCCCAGACTGGCGAGGGAGAGGCGCCACCAGGAGGATCATCAGACCAGGAGGGAAAAGGTCCACAGAGGCGCAGGGACCAGCCTGATGATGGTGAGTGCCTTACATCCATGATTACTATTGCATGCTGTGTAACAGGGCAGGCAGCGGTCATGGCCACCATCCATTGACACCACTGCCATGCACGCAACTTGTTACAGTCAGCACTGTCCAGTGGCACTGCATGTCTGGGAGTGCATCAATGGTGGTCCATGCATGCACTGGGCACATGGCTGTGCCACTGCCTTCACACCCGCATAGCCAAGTCACTGTACGGACACAGTGGTGCTGTGCAGAACATGGGCGGTGGGTGTGCAGTGGTCACATGGTTGTGGCTGCCTGGGTAGGCAGGTCTTGTGGACACGGTCACTGTGGGTGGTCGCACACCATCACAGGGGTGTGGAACATGGTTGTATGCCATGCATAATGGGTTTGCTGCAGGGGACTGGACAGTCACACGTATTGACTCTGCCCTTGTCCTAGGTGGACAATGCTGGATGGCCATGGAATGGGCCATACAAGAGATACTTCAGCTGGCAGGGTGTCCCTGGCAGCATTGGAGAGAGTTGGGCGACATGGGGTCCGGAGGAAGAGAACCCAGAGGTGCCACAGGAGTGGAGAGCAGGGCAGAGAATAGGGCCTTACATGACCCCTGACACCCATACCCCTGGACCCACCACACCCCTCCTTCCTCTCCCATTTGTAACACCCCTGCCCCATGCCCTCCCCCACCTGGTTTGTAGCCCTTCCTCCCACCCTTGTATATATTTGTAAATCATTATCATAGTTATATTTTAATACATACATTTTGTTATAACAACTCGCGGTGGTCTTTGATTTGCAGTGGCTACAGGTGCTCAGCTGCAGTGGTGTGCATGGCATCAGGGGTGGTGACGCATGGGCATGTGTGTGTGTGTGTGTGTGTGAGAGGTGAACCGCCTGTGGGTTGGGCAGGGATCAGTCACTGTCTGTGGTTTGTGTGTTGTACTCTGTGCACTGGATGCCTGTGTGAAGTGGTCCATGGGGCCTGCACTGTGTGCATAGCACCCCTGTCAGGCCATCCATGGCCTGTGCAGCTGACACCCTGCATGTCTGTGATATGCACGGGTCTGCTGGTGTGTCAGTGGTGGCTGCTGTGGCCAGTGCTGGGACAGAATGTGTCCTCTGGGAGGGTGTGCAGGGGTGCTGTACAGCTGGAGGTGGGGTCAGGGCATGCCCTGTGTGCATATGGGGTACCTCGTGTGCTGACACATGGTCGGTCTCTCAGCTGTACCTCGGGGACATGCAGGGCAGCACTGTGTATCATCTGTTGATCACTGTCTGCTGCTGCCCGCTGCAGGGTGTCCATGGTGGGACTGCCTTGCATGGCTCCATGGCACAGATTGCATTGTCACAGAAGGTGGTGGCATACATGGGGTGTCCTGCACTGTTGGGTGCTACTCCTGGGCAGGGTATATGGGGATCATGGTGCAGGGTGTGCTCTGCATTTGTGGGATAATTGTGTGGTGCAGGGGTGGTCAGCCATCCCTGTGTGCCAGTCACAGCTTGCCAGGGGTGTGTATGGGACACCATGACCCAGCTGTGGTTGCTGGTCTCTATGGGCCAGTGGTTATTCCAGCCCTCCTCCAGTTGTGCAGTGCATGGGTGTGGGGGACAATGTCTGTTCTGCTGTGTGTTCCTCTGCCCATCTGTAGTGTGGCTGATGGGCCCCTGCATCCCTGGTTATGCTGTTGCATTACTGCCCTGCTACTGGGGGCATCCCTGGTTGTGCTATGGCGCATCTGGACTGCTCAGCTGAACATCCCTTGTTGTGCTATGGCGCATCAGATATGCTCAGCTTCACCTCCCTAGTTGCACTACGGTGCAGGTGGTATGATATTCAGTCGCGGCCATAGGCGCATCTTGGCCTGTGCAGTTTTTGAATATCACGCTTCTTGCACATGGGCGCAGTGGACTTGCACTTGATCCTGCTGTTGTGCACTTTTTGGACGCAGTTTGAATATCTGAGCCATTAAGTATTGTTTATAGTTTTCATTACAACTGCTTCTTTGCTAACAGTGAAAAATCCCCTTCTGTCTTTACCTGCTCATCAGGGAAATCTCTTCTGCTTGCCTTGACAGTGAGATAATTGACTCACTGGCTCTAAAACAGGCCTTTGTTGTCTGTGTGAACAGTATGTTACGAGAGTAACATTCTATCAGTGGAACTGAGCAGAATTTTGAATCCCTGTATTCCATGGTGCACATTCCATGATAAACATTCAGGCCTGGATATTCAAAGTGAGTGCGCGACGCGCAACAGGGCTGCACATGCGCAAGTCCAAATGCGCCATTCTGCGATATTCAGCAGGAGGCAGTTACGCCACTGGCATCAGGTTGCGCAAGAGAGCAATGCAAATGAATGCATGCTGAACAGGAGGGATCCATGCATAACCCGCGCAACCCGATATTCAGTCGAGTTGTGCAGAGTTGTGCATGCGCAACCCAACCTCGCCTGCACAACCTTGAGCCCAAAAAAGGCTTAAGTTGAGGGCCACCCACAGGTGAGCTGCTGCATTGCAGGCGCTAACACAGCAGCTGCCACCCTGGCTGGCCCCAACTCTTCCCCCTGTGCCCCCCCACCAGCCCGACCAAGGGCATAGTGTAACACAACCCCCCACACACATCTCCCACTGCCCGATCGGCATAGTGTACACTCACTCCCCTCACACACACATCTCCCACAGCCCGATCGAGGCATAGTGTAAACACGACTCCCTCCCCCGCCCACACATCTCCCACAGCCCGATCGCTGGGCAGTACAGGTACATGTAACACCCCCATATCCCCAAGCCCGATCGCTGGGCATAACGTAAGGAACCCCCAGTGCCCGATCAAGGGCAGAATGTAACCCCCAACCAACATTATCTCCTGGTGGTCCAGTGGACCGTAGCTCGATTGTGGGCAGAATCATCACAAACCCCCAAACATCACCCTGGTGTCTGGTACCCCCCACCCACCGAAGCCCCTCCACCCGCTCCCCATGGCCCGGGCGGGCGACAGTATCCCACCCGCTTGCCAGCTTCGGCTGCCATCTGGACTGTCGGTAGGGCTGCATGCCCATTGGTGCAGAAGTATAGCCAATGGGCTTGCAGCCCATACCGCATACGACAGTCCTCTCGAGGTAATCCGGCCGTCATAGTGCCAACTCAGTGAAAGAATAGCCCTGTTGTCAACCGCTTCCTATAAGAGCAATAAGATACTTCAGGGTGTCGGTTGTTGATTGATAAGAGTACTACTCAGCTGCTGTAGTCACGCAGTACAAGCGCCTCATGCCTAACAATGCACCTGGGGACATGTTCTTATCAATCAACAACCCACACCTGTCATGTCTTACTGCTTTCATATGCCCTAGGTTATACATATAGATTCTGTAGGTGTAGGTTAATTATTCCTTTTGTTTGAAGAGGGTGGAGCACATAAGAGGAATGAGACAAAAATTATGGAGAAAGAGTTTATTGTTTTGAATATTTATGATTGATTTTCTGTTGAATAATGATGGGGTGATTTATGTTGTATGTTTCATGATTTTGTACTTAATAAAAGTTTCCCCTACTCTTTTCTGAAAGGGCCATGGGATCTTTAACATCCACCTGAACTACCACCAGAACAGGCAGATGGGACCTCAGTTTAACGTCTCATCCAAAAGACAGCAGCTCATGCTGCCCACAGTATCAGTATTGGGATTTAACCCAAGTGCCTGGTGTGGAGATAGAACCCACAGCCTTCTGATCTGTCAGTCTCAGACGCCAAGTGTGCTACCTGCTGAGCCACTGACACTGATGATTACACTGGGCTACAGTTGCATCCAGCCCCACTAGCACAATCGCACTTAAGTGAAAGTGTCTTCAGGCACTGGAAACTCCCAGCCCATAAAGAGCTGCTGTGGCCTACTTCATATTGCTGGGAGAAGAGGAGCATGTGTTTAATTTTTCTGTGAGGGAGTGCAGGAGAGAGAACAGCTTGCTGGCGGTTGGCTTTATGCTTTATGTAGATGAAAGAAATGAAGTGCTTTATTGGTGCGCCTATTTCTTCAACTACAGAATGTCTTCCAGCTGGGAAACTGAGACTAGTGTCACAGTCTGGTTGCATTCTCATTGATCGGTGAGGACTAGCCACTGTAAAGTGCTCTGCATTGACTCATCCCTGACACACCTCTGAAATGTCATTCTACCACAAGATGTTTCTTGTGCGCATGCAAGGAAACATTAAAATTACTTTTATACAATGGATAGTGCTACCTACCCCAGTGTTTAACATATCCACAACAAAGAGAAGCTGTAAGACTAAATTATAGAAATGCTGTTAAATGTGTTAGAAGTCCATCTGTTGTCATGTCATGTAGCCCAGAACATGAAAGTCAGAGAAATGGAGGGCAGATTTAAATCCATCCATGCTACACCAGTATGATGTGTAAACAGGAGATATACAATTGTCTGTCTCAAAATATGCATCTTGTCTTTATGTGGTGGAAGGCAGGACCATATGTCTTGAGTGTCAGAGCCACGAGGGAGTCATGAAAGTCCAGCTGCCTCACAACTAATGTTAATTGCATATTTTAGTCAGACCATTGCATATTCAATTTATACAATATCAGTTTACAAGTTATAACTTTAAATCTTTTGTGGATAACACAAAGTTAGGTGCAGTGATGAATTACACAGAGGGTGGCAGGGCTACAGGATGATCTGACTAGACTCAAGCACTGGTCAGAAACATGACAGTGGGGGTTCAATGCAAAGAAGTGCAAAGTCATGCACTTGGAATTAAGAAATACAAGGAATCATTATCGACTGGGGGTACAATTATCCCATACAGAGGAGGAAAAAGATCTTGGGGTGATAATAACTTGGCAAATGATCCATTCAACACAGTGCAAAAGGTGACAGCTATGCTAATAAGATGCTGTGGTGTATTGCCAGAGGAATCACGCCCAGGAGAGGGAGGTCATTCTGCCACAGTACAAGTCATTGGTGAGGCTGCACCTGGAGTACAGCATGTAGTTCTGGCACCCATACCTAAGGAAAGATGTTACATTGCTGGAAGGGTCCAGCGCAGAGCAACCGGATGATCCTCAGTATGGAGGAGAATCCTATAAGGGAGAAACTGAGGGAGCTCAACATGTACTCCTGGAGGAATGGAGAGATGAGGGGACAATAGAAACCTTCACATAAATAAAAAGGCATAAATAAAGATAGTACAATGGGGAATTTTAAGATTAAGGAGCAGGAGGGAGATTGGAGGAACAATCTAAAATTGGAGGGTGGTAGATTCAGAAAGGAAATGAGAAAGCACTATTTCACAGAAAGAGTGGTTATAAGTTGAAACACACTGCTTGAGGAGGTGGTATCCTTGAAGATGGTGGGCAGTTTTAGGAGGGATCAGACAAAATCAGGGGAAGGTCACCAATGAGGCACTGGGGAGGGTTAACAGCTAGTATGGGCATGCAATTGGATATGCTGGTAGAGAGGAGGAGCAGCTGCAGTGTAATGGATTGCTAGCTTGCATACTCAAGCAGACCAGATAGACTATCAGGCCTGTATCTGTTGGCACTTTCATATGTTTGTAAATCTGCTGTTTGTATGAATATTTTATTTTATTTATTTATTGAGAATATTGGATTACAACCTTTGAGTCAGGAACTCATTTCAAAAGCTCCAGTCAGTGCACAAAACATATCAGTAAAAAGGTAGAGGAATAACAGGTATGAACAATACAAATCAAATAGCAGGCATTATACAATAATATAGTGAGAGTAGGAAAGAGACAACAAGGGGTAATATAGTGCTGTTGGTCCTATACAGTTGGGTAGCTATACATGTTCTGGGGTGGGCTTGTTAACAATAGAGAACAGTACAATCAATATTAAGGAGGCCTATACTCTAGCAGGTGGTGCGAGCAGTCAGGATACCAACATTGTCATCAACACACAGTAACAACAGTGGGATAAAGAGAAACTCTAACCAAAAAACTCTCGCCATATCGTAGGCAGCTTCCTATGCCTAGTAGGAGCATTGGCAGAGTCGGGTGGAGATTAAGTGTTTTTGAGGCTATTTTGAAGGGGCTAGTTTGGAGATAGAGGAAATAGCCAGAGGGAGCTCAATGTACCAGGTTGGGGCTCTGTAGAAAAGGACCTCTGTGCAAAGGTGGTTGAGACCCTGGGAACAGCCCACATTAATTTATCTGCTCGTATGGGTGTTTGCTTAGGTATGGGCAGTGCGGAGTGAGGCAGAGACTCCAGTGGGGTAAGGCCTATTGGATTTTCTTGGTAAGGAGTCATGTTTGATAACGCACTTTTCGTCTAGGGTGAGGATTTTTGTTAGCGACAGGGTGCAACTGTGGGTATGCATATCCACTCCAGCAAGGAGTCTACATGCTTTGTTGATGGCAAGGTGGATTTTATTTAGTGCAGTGCGGTCTTTAACTGTTTCTCTTTGCTTTCAACTGCTGACATCAGTGATACCACTTTTATCTTGTAATTTTATCTCTGTGGGCATACTACATATACACAAAACCCAGTTTGTATGGACATCAACATATTTTTATTTTTATTTATTAAACTCTAGGATTACAAGTACCTTTGAGCAGGAACTGCTCATTTACAAAGATTCCACGTCAAAGGAAGTGGGAAACATACACACAAAGGTTGGCAATGGTATAAAATCATCATACATACAGCGGTTGGTTATTTTATGTTAAAACACACTTCAAGAATAAAGACATTACTAGAGAGCTACTTAACTAAGCAGCTTGTTGAGGTAACAGAGTGGAAGATTAAGAAGCAATAGGACAATAAGCATGAGATTAGGTATGAGAGGGACAGAAAGAAGTGGGCAGGCTGAGGGTCCGCTGTCAGAGGAGGAACAGAGAGGGTGTCTAGTACAGGGAGAAAGGTAGAGCGGTTAGAGAAGTGGTGAAGAGGTGTAGGGGAAGGGGAGGGTCTGGAGGAAGTGAGAAGGCAAGTTGTCAGTGGAAGAGTTGGAGTCAGAGGGATACTGCTCAAGTAGGAGGCAGGTGACTGGACTTGAACTACTAGGTGGTGGTTGGAGCAGTATGTTTAGGGGAAGCAGTCCTATTGTGTGGTAGAGGTGAGGTAAAGTCAGAGATTCCATTTGAAGGGTCCAAGCTTGGTAGTGGAAAGTGCTTCTTTGTTGAGGGAATTAAACCACAGTGGAGCCCTGTGGGTGAAGGACCGCTGACCCATGGAGGTATGACATCTGGGAACCTGGAAGGTTTGATATTGGCACTACGTGTGTGCTGAGTACCACTGTAGGCAATAAGAAGCTTACCAACACCTGGAGGCATAAGTCCAAGGAGAATCTTTTGGAAAGCAAGCAGGTCTGGTATTGTATTCTGCTGAGGAGTGGTGGCCAGCCAGTCTCAGCAGAGGTCACAGGTGTGTGTTTGGTGGGCTGTGCCTGTTAAAAGCCTGCAGGCTTTGCTGAGTGAAACTGAGATCCTGTGGAGGGCAGTTGAAGAAGCGGAGCCATAGATGGCAAGACTGTAGTCAATGGTCGAGGTGACCAAGTTGTAGATGGCCAGTCTAAGGGCATCCACAGACATACAGTGCTTGTACTTGTGCTTGTGCAACAGACCAATTCGTATGTTGGCGGCCTTGGCACCAGAGTCAATATGCTGAGTGTAGAGGAGGGTACTGTCCAGCGTGATACCAAGGTACTTGAGCTCAGAGACATGTTCAAGTGAGTTCCCAGAGTGGTTCTTGATGGTGAGGGACTGAGATTTGTGCCTGCTCCGTGGTTACAGAAGATCATGACTTTGGTCTTACTGTAGTTCAGAATGAGTTTATGTGAACTGAACCAATCTTCAACACTCTTGAAGTCAAGTTGCAGCTGGGTTTCAAGGATTTTGGGGTCATGGTGGCTAGCAAACAGGACTGCATCATCTGCATGAGAAGTATTGTTTGCTGGCAGACACTAGGAGTCTGTTAAGGAAAAGAAGAAGAGTAGTGGGCCCAAAATAGACCCCTGGGGACTCGGAGAGGACTGTTTTTATCAGAAGAGACACCTACTATCCTGACACATTGGACCCAATTACTGAGGTAACTAGCAAACCATGGAAGGGCATCATTGGAGAGCCTGATGGATGACAGTTGCCTGAGTAGAAGAGGGTGATTAACGGTGTTGAAAGCCTCGTCAGGTCTATAATACAGCCCCCCACAGCTTCCATGGTCAAGTGTGGTGTGGATGAAACTTGTAAATTCCAAGAGAGCCGTGGTGGTGCTGTACCCTTTCAGAAGCCATGCTGTTCTTGGCATTGGACTTAGAACTTATCCAGGAATTCAACTAATTGGTCTGAGACTATATTTATATTTATTTATTAGCTTTTGGTAACCGGGTAAGGCGCTTAGGCAACAGACCTGCCTATTTTCAGGCACCTACCGGAGAGCACAGGACATTGGTTACAATATGCAGAAATGCACAGACATAATATAGGTGTACAGGAGCAAAACAAGATATACATTGGGTATCACAGTAATAGTTACATAAGGGTACATTTTAGGCATAGATCATAATAAGGATGTAAATAAAGCAATTAGGGTAACCATAAGACAGCTGAGGACAGTAAAGACATCAAGGTTCATAGCCACCTAGACAAACGTATTGCATGGGAGAACATTAGTGTAGTACTCAGGGTCAGACCCGACAGCCTGCAGTGGGACAAAGCAAATTAAGAGCATTTGCATTGGCCAGAGGCTAGGAGGTGGGTGAACAGCAGTTTTGAATTCTCGATGGGAGGCTGAAGTTTTCACCGTAAGGGAGTGAGTTCCAGAATTTGGGCGAAATGGAAAAATGCCTGTTCACCCATTTTTGTCATGCAAGGTCTAGTGGAGAGCATGGGGACAGAGGAAGACCTGAGGGTATGGGTGTGTGAGGCAGGAGTCAGGAGGTTGGCAAGATAGACAGGGCCGAGAGGGTCTGAACAGGAGTCGATAAAGCAGCCCAGGAGTAGGCTCGAATATCCTTAGGTGACAGCCAATTTAAGCCAGCGTAAGGAGACAATGATGGGTAAGGCATTAGGGCAGTTAAGTGAATCTACAGATGTTGTTGTAGACAGTGTCCCATTTGTGGAGTGTAGCAGAGTTTGCAGCAAAGAGGAGGGGCAGAGCATATTGGAGTTGGGGGTAAGAGAATACCTCTCTGCACAGAAAGTCTAGTGGAAGGATTGAGGGAGTGGCACACGCGATAAGCTCCGCCAATTGTAGCATTGATGGCACGGCACACCATATTGACATGTTGAGACAGGTCAAGTGTGGGATCCAAAGTGACCCCAAGGTACTTGAAGGACCAGTGTTTGAGATGAGGGAGCCATCAAGGCATTGAACCTGGAGCCTGTCTGCAGGGGCAGACAGATTCTTAGAGGATCCAAATAGCATAGCACAGGTTTTTCTAGGTTCAGGACTTGGTGGTTGCTAGAGAGCCAGGTCTGCAGGAATTGGAAGTCATTAGTGAGAGTGGAGCTGATGGCAGCAACCCGATTTTGACCCAGAGTAGAGAACAAGGTCATCTGAGTACATAAGAGTGCAGCTATGCCGGGACATGGTGGGAATATCATTTAGGAAGAGGGAGAAGAGTAGAGGTCCACGAGTGGATCCCTGGGGAACTCCACAGGAGATGTTTAGGGAGGAGGAAAGGGCCTTGTGAAATGCTACCGCCTGAGTCCGATTGTCAAGATAGCTATGGAACCAGGAGAGGCTTTGTCAGATGCTCCAATGGATTGGAGCTTCTTTAGCATGAGAGGATGGTGTACCATGTCGAAGGCTTTAGACAGGTCGATAAAGACAGCCCCAGTGAGTAGGCCATGGTCCATATTATTTCTGATGTCATTTGTAAGTTGTGTAAGTGCAGAGGTGGTACTGTGACGGGCCGGAAACCATGTTGGTACGGGGTTTGAAGATTAAATATGTCAAGGTGAGCAGCAAGCTGGTGGACTATTTTTCAAGCAGCTTACTGAGATGGGCAGAAGAGATATAGGGCGGTAGTTGGACATGAGTTTGACATTGCCCTTTTGTGTATAGGGATGGTTCTGGCAGTTTTCCAGGTGGATGGGACAGTAGACGTGAGATCGAGAGGTTAAAAAGCCAGGTGATAGGTCTGGTCAGCCAAGGTGCATACTGCTTAAGTATGCAAGGATGGATGCCCTCAGGCCCTTGACTCCCGCGTGCGGAAGGGAGTTAAGTAGCTTACGAACTTCAAGGTATGTGGTTGGAGCCAGAATGAAAGGGAGGGTGGGAGGGGCGAGGGGGAGAAGAGGGACAGTCAGGTTGTGGGCTAGTTAGAGTAGCGACTGGTGGAGAAGAAAAAGAGCATTGAAGTTGGCAATGGTGCCATGGTTGGTGCAGTGAACACCTTGAATGTTCATGTCAGCTGGATTCTGTTGTTGCTTGTCATTGCCGAGAATGTCCTTAATTTTGGACCAGTACCTGCGTGGATTTGTAGAGGATGTTATTAGTATCGCCCTATAGTAGGTGCTTATAACAATGACCCTCTTTTTTGCAGTTGTTACATAATGCACGATAGTCTCTCAAAGTCTGCATGGAGGTGGGAGATCTTCCACCTGGACCAAAGTTTGTCCCTAGATTTGAGAAGTTGAAGCAGGGGCGTGTTAGCCACTTGGTTACTTTCCCTGCCATCCCACGTGTGGTGACGGGATGTGAAGGTTTTGAAGAGAGAGGAGGACAGAGTTGAAATATTCTGTGGCTATGTTAATGTTCTCTGTTTGGTAGAGGGGACCAGTCAACCTGGTTAAGGTCAGTTAAGAAGTCCTCGTGACTTGGGCGGAGAGATTAGGAAAGGTTACAGTTTTAGCAGGGAGGGAGGAATGACAGTGTTCCAGACACAGTAGATGGGATAGTGGTCACTAATTGTGTCAGGTAGCACACGGCTGAGACAACATATTCCATCCTGTTAGTAAGTATCCAGTCAAGGAGGGTGGCACAGTTGCTCCCACGTGAGACCCTTGTGGGTTCGTGTATGAGCTGGGATAGATTTGCCTTGCTAGCTAAGGAGGATAGGTTAGCTGAGTTTTTCTCGGACCAGTCAAGGTTAAAATCACCAAGGCAGATAATGTCATTCTTGCCTATAACTGAAGGCAGAAACCCTAGGAGTTCAGTGATGCCTTATGTAGCATTTTTGGGGGATATAAGTACCAAAAATATGGAGTTTCTTTACACCCCAAGAAGCAGTATGTTCCAGTGCCTTAGATAACCGGGAAGGAGTGAGATAGGTCTGTAGTTGGTGTGAAGTGTCCTGTCACCATGTTTGTGCAACGTGTGACAGTTGCCTGTTTCAGAGTGAGGGAATTGGCCCGTCTAAGTGAGGGGTACAAGGATTTTATCCAGAACATGCGCCAGTAGTTTTAAGTCAAGGGAGTCTCCACTATAACCAGATTTACGGATGGCCTTGTGGATATAGATACAGGCGACATGGTGGAACCTCTTTGAAGAACTGTGAAGCTGTGTGATCCGGTTAGGGGTCACATGGGAGGTATTGAGGAAGAGTTGTCTAACAAATTAGAAGAAAGGACACTGTCGAGGTTAGAGAATGCATTGTTAAAGGTATTGGTGATGGTACCAAGGTCAAGGTTGGAGTTCCAAGAATGCTGACCATAGTGGGGGTGCCTTAGGGTCCTTGCTCATGAGTTCTTTCAGGTTGTCTACAGATATAGCTACATATATACAATATTATTGAATTCGATAATGTATATGGAAAAACAAAACATAAATAGCAAATGTAAAAGATAATGGCCTCATATTCTGAGCTGGCTGTGTGACCAGACAGACAAGAGTGCTGTGTGGCAATTAGCCATGACTGGCTTTAGAATATTCAGACAATTAGCAATCTCCAACTAGGGCATGCTAACTGTCTGAATATGGGCCATCCAGTGCAGCAAATAGTGACTACACACTGTGCAAACACAGCCCCAGACTGAAGTACACCTGTACAAGCACAAGCAACATTATAGAAACATAGAAGCTGTTGCAGATAAGGACCACTTGGCCCATCTAGTCTGCCCTAAATTCCTTACCTTCAGTTCCACAGGAGACTACTTGGACTCGGCTTACACCCCACTTTTGCTTCTAAGATTCCTTTGTGTTTCTCCCATACATTCTTAAATCCTGTAACCATTCTAGCTCCACTACTTCCTCTGGGAGGCTGTTCCAAGCATCCACCACCCTCTCTGTGAAGAAGTACTTTCACATTTCCTCTGAGCCTCCTTCCAGCTTTATATTGTGACCCTTTTCCTTGAGCATCTTTTTCTTTGGAAATCAGACACAGGACATCAGAAGCAATATTTTTTATAACTGGACTGAAGCATCAAGTACTGTATAATAGCACCAGCAACATCAGCAATGACATAATTTTTTTTTTAACTTTCAGTAGAAATAGTTATTTTTGTCTAAAAACATTTGAACTGATTAACTGTATTGTTTATCATATGTTGACATTTTTGTGACGATTTTGTAATTGAAAGGTACCTGTTTGTTTCTGTCCATTTTCACTGACTTCTTACTAGGTCTTGGTGTAATTTATCTTCCCCAGTGAATTTCTGGTTCACCTCTGTGAAATTTCATGAACTTCTGAGACTTTTTCCAAAATTTTGACTTCAGGTATTTCTGTTTAATCGTTATTTATTTTTAATCCTCCTCATTGGTAGGCTGTGATCCATCTAGATGCCCCTCCCCGAGCCCTCACACCTGCTTCTCTCGGTCTTACCTGCTTTACCTAAATCTGCCCCAATGGCTTGCCTGTTGTGGTGGGGTGCAGCACCCACTGCTGAACAGGATCTAGTTCCTAGAAAACTTGCCATATCACTAGTGCAGGGCCTGTGAGGGATTGGTCCATCACTCTGCCCTGGCCTGCCAGTGTTTTCTCTGTTCTCTCCTCCCTTGAGATGCTAATCTGGTGACTGGTGCAATCATACATACAAGTATGGTGTGTATCATGCACTGCATCTTCCCTCCTACCAATCCACTCCTAGATGTACTGCCACCTGTGTTCTCCCAGGTGACAGTCATACCCAGAGCTGGATGCTGTCCCATCCTGGGGAGGAGAATGTCCTCTGGAACACTAGACCCTCCTCCCCGTTGGCTCCAACAGCTCAAACTCATTTCCAAACTCAGAAAACTCACATCATGAACAGTAGCATTACTGTTGTGCTGACAGGCTGGCTATTTCCATCTAATTTAAAATGTATTTGTCCATACAGAAGTGTGCAGATCTCTCTCTCTTTATAGCTGACTGAGTTATAAGCCTCACGACACTGGACATTTTAAAACTGCATTTCACAATTAGGTAAATTGTAGAATTTTATTTATTTATTTATTTATTTATTCAGGATTCGAAAGTATCTTTGAGTCAAAGACTCATTTACAAAGGTTCCACATCACATAGATAGGACAATATAGTATTAAGGTAAATACAATGCAGAAAACAGGACAAGCTAGATACACAGTAAAATACAATTAAAGGCACGTAGTCAGGACCTAAATAAACTTAGGGTGATTGCCAGACCAGATAAGCATATAGGCATTTATACAGAGATGCTCAAAATTGGAGGTAAGGGGATAAAAAAGGGGAAGTGGGGATAAACCAGCCAGAGGCCATTGTCATCGTAGGGGAGGTGCTAGTGATAGGTTCGGGTTGCAGTCACAGCAGTTTAAGGACTAGAGATGTCCCTTAAGATGGGTTTTGAAGAGGTCGATAGTATTTTCATTTGTGATGGAGTTAGGTAGACCATTCATCCATGAGGGGGCCTTGAAGCTGTAGGATCTTTGAAATTGGGAGGTTTGACAATGGGGCACTGTGAGAAGTTTCTTGCTGGAGCTATGGGTTACTTTTGGACTGTAGACAGATAGATTAAGGAGATAAGACCAAGGGGAAAAGACCAAGGGTGATTTTTTGGCTACAAGGCAGGTGTGGAACTTGATCCTATAGTCTAAGTGAAGCCAGTTTGTGGAGTTATATAGTGAGCAGGTATAGGTGAGATGGTCACAGTCCAGTACAAGGTGACAGATTTTGTTGAGGGACAGACAGAGCCTACTAAGAGCTAGGTGGTGGCAGCACTATATATGAGTGTGCCATAGTCAAGGAGGAGAGGAGAGAGGATGAGACAGGAAGTCGGAGGGCATCTGGAGTAAGGCAGTGTTTAAACCGATAGAGCATGGGGGCACTGATGAGCATGATCGGTAAGGATGCTTTCTCCTCGCCTCAAACTACCAAGAAAATATACTTTTAAAACTATTTTTACCCGCTCAAAATATAAGAAAAGTGAATCTACGAATGGGAGAAGATCATGGATGAATATTTAACCCTGGATCTTCTAAAAGCTCTCGTGCTGCAGGGAAACCAATGAAAGCAACGCTGGCAATACAAGTGGAAAATGCAGGGCCTATCTCGCTGTCCACGTCGAGGTTTGTGCTGTGGGCCCAATGGCAACACAACTGGTCCTGGTGGCCTTGGAGCCTCGCCTCACTAGCCTGGCATCTAATTTTTACCGAAAACTCCAAGAACTTGTGGATCTGCATGAGTCACATGCAACAAGGCTAACCGAATGGAGCAAAGAATATCTGATGTCGAGGATGCCACGGCTCCAGTCTCTGAACAAATTACTGCCCTGCAAAGAGAATTAGTGGATTTCAAAGAGCAGTTTGATTATCAAAAGAACTATCAGAGGCATCTGAATTTGCAACTCACGGGGTCTGCCAGAAGGGCTTGAGGCACTGATGTCTTAGAATTTTGTGCACGGACTTTACCCGAGATACTGGGGCTTTCTCCCAAAATGGCAAAATAAAGCTTGAGAGAGCACATCAGGCAGTAGCTCCAAAACCCCCACCAGACCAACCACTGCGGCAGATAGTGATGTAGTTCCACAATTTTCAAGATAGAGAGCTGTTGTTGAAAGCTTATAGAAATATGCCTACTCTACAATACAAAGGACATAAGCTGAACCTATTCCAAGACTACTCCAACCATCTACTGAAGAAGCACCACGCTTTATCTCTGTGATGGCACAGTCATGGAGGCCCAGGTTGAGTGTTTTATGCTGTACCCTGCAATTCTAAAGATAAAGCATGAAGGAGCTACTTATTCCTTTTAGGAGGTACAGAAGGTAGAGGCTTTGTAAAATTTCAAGAAGAAAATGGGATGAGGTGAATCGAGGTTTGGTTGAATACATGATTCAACCGCTCAGGTCACAAGATATAGTTTGATTCTTGTTTGAACCAACTCGACGCTGCACTGGAATTCTAAGGTACTGTCTTGGTTTTGTTTGATGGGCCCACAGTTGCAGATGGGCAGGAAGACGCCATCATGAATTGCCTTTGAAGGCCTTGCTCCACCTTTGGAATTGTGTTGTGTTGGAGTGAGAGACTGGCCTAGCTTGACACATATATGTAGTCAGGCAGACCCTTCTGCCGCAATGGAGATATGGCGCCAGAGCGGAGGGCTCCCATGATTACAACATTGTGTTCTTTTTTTGTAACTAAGAACTAATTCCTGTTGGACCTCCTATATGCCTTCGGATATGTAAACAGGAATTTGTTTCTTTATAGGAGCATAAAATGGGGGTTGGTACTAACGGAGAATACAATGATACCCAAGTACTGAAGGGTTGGACTGGCTCTATACTATATCAATACTGTGGGCTTAAGTTTTGGGAAACTCTGGGCCTAAAAACATGAAGTGGGTTGAATTAAAAGGGAGGAGGCCATAGGGCTGAGAGAACTAGGGGAATGACATCAGGGCTGAGCTCTGCCTAGTGAGATTCAAAATAAAAGAAGTGGGTTGGACATTAAGAGGGTTATGTCACTTTTATATATACCCTTACATAACCAAAGAGAGGGTATGATAAGATTCTTGGTGGGGGGTGGGGGATGCATCCTTGTGATAATGATGGGAGAGAGTGTAAAATTCTTCCTATAAGGAATTCTGGTTACAAAAGGGGAATTATTTGTGGGAATAAAAGTTTCTAAAGGGCGGATGTTTGCAATGTATATATTTTCTGTGTTTTGTTTGTTATATGTTCAATATTAATTTTGAGATCCATACATGAATATAGAAGATCTGATGTACATGTTGAAATGTTTAAAGGGACTTGGAAGTGGGATAAGCGATTGCTGGAGGGAAGATGACTCTTGAACCTTGGCTAACCCTATAGGTTAAGTATAGCGTCGTGGAATGTTAAGGTTATCTCCACCCAGTTAAACACACCATGCTGCTGACTGCTTATAAGCTCAAGAACATAAATGTTGCACTGCTGCAAGAGACCCACCTTACTATCAAAGAGCATGATAAATTAAAAGAGTTGGGTGGGGAATGTTGGGCTGCATCTTTTTCGTCTTATAAACATGGAGTGGCGATACTCCTACACAAACAGCTACCATTTCAATTATGCAGGGTGGTAGCTGACCCTGAACATGGCCAGTATGTCTCTTGTAGTGGGGAACTATAGGGGAAACACTGACATTCGAGCGTGTATGCACCTGCAGTGCATGATCCTGTGTTTTATCAATCCTCACAGGGCTATTAATAGCGGAACAGTTCCCAGGATTGATTCTGGGTGGGGATTTAAATTGCCTGGTGGACCCTGAACTAGACCACTCAGAAGGAAGAGGAACTTGTAGGGTGCTATACGGACCTGGATGGCAGGGATGGCTGATCTAGACTTGGTCGATGCTTGAGAACGGCTAATCCCACTGCACGGGAGTACATGTTTTTCTTGCATCCCCATAAGATGCGGTCAAGGCTGGATCATATCTATATTCCGAGGGCCTGGTATTTTAGGCTTCTCCAGGCAAAACACAGCCCTATACATATATCAGATCATGCTATGGTGCTTGTGTCCTTGGTGTCAAGAGATGCAAGAGTCGACCCTCCAGCATGGAGATTTCCCAATTACTTGTTAGCCAATAAGGCATTTAAGGATTATTTACAAGATCAGTGGAAGCAATATGTTCAGAATAATCTTGAAATGGCTCCTTCACAAGCGGTGTATTGGGATGCTGGAAAAGCATACTGAGGGATCTCTCATTAGTTATGTGGCACACCATAAACGCAAACTACGGGAAAAAAAGGAAAACCTTGAGATGTGTCTTGGGGTGTTGGAGGGGCGGGCAAGGGGAGAGGGAGGAGATGATGCACTCGGGTTCTTGACAGTCACTAGGGAGGCTCTAAATAATATGTTACTGTGGGAGGTGTTGAAAATGCACCTGTTTGTAAGCACTTTTGTGAGTGAGGAATAAACCCAGCACGATGCTGGCTAATCTTATTAGAGGAAACGGAGCACGATTTGATTACAGTGGTCAGGGGCCGGATGGTTAGCTTGGGACAGATAAAAATTTATAGGGGATAGATTTAAACATTTCTTTGAGGAACTTTACCAGGAGCAGCCGGGAGGTGCGGCTAGAATGCACTTTATTTTTAGATAGAGTAAAACTGCCTAAATTATCCATGGTAAAGCAAAACTGGTTAGGTG
The DNA here is from genome assembly GCA_016271365.2 of Neoceratodus forsteri. Taxonomy (NCBI): domain Eukaryota; kingdom Metazoa; phylum Chordata; order Ceratodontiformes; family Ceratodontidae; genus Neoceratodus; species Neoceratodus forsteri. Next base: position 195,091,022 of record JADMNL010000022.1, on the reverse strand, counting down.
CTAAAATTACAGAGGAGGAAATAAGAAAGGCCATTACAAGTTTAAAAAGGGCAAAGCTAGTGGCCGGATGGCTTCTCCACGAATATTATAAGGTTATGAAGACGCACTGGTTAAACATCTAGGAGGTTACTTAGTGAGGCTAGAGAGGGAGAGGGACCCATGCCCCAAACCTGGAACTAGGCGGTCATTTGTTTGATTCTGAAGGAAGGCAAGGATTTGCTCGATTGTGCATCCTTTAGACCAATATCTTTGCCGAACTGCAATTCTGAGATCTTCGCTAAAGTGCTGGCTAACCACCTGGACAAATTAATGCCGGGACTGATTCACCCAGACCAAACTGGATTTATACAGGACAGGTACTCATATCATAATATGAGAACCTGCTGAATGTAATTTGGAGAGCCTCAATGGGTATGGACTGGTCCATATTATCTATGGATGCTGAAAAGCATTTGACCAGGTTGAATGGCAATACTTAATGGAGGTCCTGACCCAGTTTGGTCTGGGTGATGTGTTTGTTGGACTGATTAGTCTGACACATAATGCACCCACAGCAAGGGTATTTGTTAATGGTGCTCTCAGATAAGTTTGCATTACACAGCGGAACTAGGCAGGGTGCCCTTTGTCACCTCCTCCTTTTGCTCTGGCCCTAGAATCCCTGACCATTGAAATAAGAGAACACCCTGAGATTTTTGCGTATTGGAAAATCAGGAAGAGCATGTAAACTTTCCTGTATGCTGATGACATGCTCCTGTAAATCACCAAGCCAGATTAATCTATGCTGCCATTTATTTGCCTAATAGATCAATTCTCTAAATTTTCAGGATATAAATTAAACCTAAGTAAGTCAGAGGAACTCAGAATAGGCAAAGAAGGGACTGAAGCAGGGTGGGGGATTAGGGACTATGGGTTCGAAAAGTCCACAATTCTTTTGTATATTTAGGCATCAAAATTGGGAAAAATATAAAATACTGTATGAATTAAATTATACCCCTTACTGCACAAGTTGTGGCTGACCTGGGAAGATGGGCTAAGTTGCCCCAACATGGCTAGGTAGAATAAATCTACTCAAGATGAATATTCTGCCACGATTGTTGTATAATATGCAGATGCTCCATATGGGGCTCACCTGAGCAGACAGGAAGTATCTGGAGATAGCATTCTTGGACTTCCTGTGGCAAGGCAAGTGACCATATGCAAACCTTGCACATTTAAAGTCACCACTTGATAAGGGAGGTTTGCAGTTTCTGGACCTAAAAATTATCAACTTGCCATTCAATGCCGATACTTGCAGGATTGGGTAGGTTTACCACGGGAAGCAGGTTGGTTAGACCTGGAGGAGAGGGATGCCCGGGTCAGGTAACTGCCTATTTATCAGAGAACGTTATAAGGCATACCTGAACCCATCTAAGCCACATTCTCTGGTTAAGGTAGTATTGGACTGCTGGGGTATTTGATTAGACATGAGTGGATAGACCGGGAGACTCTCTCTTCCAATTGCTTGGAATCCTTTTCTTGTCCCAGGGCTGACAGACCCAGGTTTCAGGAAATGGGAAAAGAAAGGGATAATGTGTATGTTAGAGAAGGATAAGATACATTTGGCCATATATGGAAAAAGACAGGGCTGGGACATAACCACTTTTTCCAATATCTTCAGCTACAAGCATACTGTAAATCCTTGGGCAGAAAGGAGGGTATGGACGCTGCATGGGACCCACTTGAACATCTGATACAGAAAGGAAGGCGCAACCCTAAAGGCACTATATGCAGAGTGGCTAGAGCAGGTAGGAACTGTTCCCGGATATGTCACAGAAAAATAGGCAACTTTGGGAAAGCGATATGGAAGTGTGTATTACAGAGGATACATGGAGGATAATGACCCAGCTGCATCAGGGGATACTGATCTGTAATAAATATAAAGAATATTTTTACAAGTTCTACCACAGATTATATCGCCCACCCCTAAATGTCAGTAAATACAACCGCTGGTCTCTCAATATGCCCCCATTAATATGTGGTTAACCTCCTACTATTACTACTTTTGGTCCTGCCCACCCTGCAGGAATTTTGGAAGGAGGTGCTGGGGAGGTTCAGGCAGTGGTGGGCAGGGTTTTTCACAGTCACCTCTGGTGATGCTGTTTGGCATGGAGAATGTGGATGGGGAGGAATGGGCCACGTTGCCTAAGTGGTTCAGGGTCACACTGGTGATGGCTAGACACTGCATCCTGAATACATGGTGTCGGCAATCAAGCCTTCCATACAACAGTGAAAAACACTGATATTACAAGCTCTTACTCTAGAAAGACCCACCTATGTACTACAAGACAGGGAAGAACAGTTTTATAACACATGGCAGCCATATCTGAGTGCTCTAACACGCTGAGTGCCTGACTCTGGGAGAGGGATGGGCATAGTTGGGGGGATAGTGAATGGTGCTAAACCTATGTGGAAGTGTGTGAGAACCTTTTTGACCAAGTCACCCTAATAATTCTCATAAAGGAAATTTGCCTCTATTAATTTTCTTTTTTACTTATTCAAGTGCATAACATTGTGTTAATAAAATGTCTTTTGCCATCATGAAATTGGACCTCTTTGTACATAAGTTAAGTATTGGATGCATTTGTCTGTCTGAGTTGTTGGTGTCCTGACAGGTCAGTCTGGCCTGTTTGTTTATGTATTTGAAAACCTGAATAAACATATGATGCAAAAAAAAAAAGACAGAGCAAGCCGAGGCAGACATTAAGGGTAGTGGACAAGTGATGTATGTGCTGGTGGAAATTGAGTGCCGGGTCAAGGGTGATGTCCACATATTTAAAGGAGTCCACTTGCCAAAGAGGGATTCAATCCACAGTTAGAATCTGGGGCAAGTTCCTTCCTAGGCGTTCTGAAGGTGGGACAAGATCATGAACTTGGTCTTCTTGTAGTTCAATATAAGGCGCTGTGCAGTGAACCACTGTTCAGCTTCTTTAAAGGAGGACTGAAGGGTTTGGTGGAGTTGAAGAGGGTCAGGCTGGATGCTTAAAGTACAGCATCATCCGCGATAGCTGTAGGTTGTCAGAACAGGAGGCGAGGAAGGAGTTAAGGTAAAGACTGAAGAGAAGGGACCAAGGATGGACCCCTGAATGAACTGGGAGCCTATTGGATAGGGTTTTGCCAATTTTGACCTGTTGGAACTGGTACGATAAGTAGTCTGTGAACTAGCATAGGGCATCCTGGGAGAAGCCAATGTTGAAGAGAGTGACTAGCAAGATGGAGTGATTGTCGGTGTCAAATGCTTTAGTAAGGTCAACAAATACAGCTCCAGTGGTGTGGCCTTTGTCTAATGCGGAGGATGTGTGCAGTGAATTCAGAAGGGCTGTAGTAGTACTGTGCCCTTTTGGAAGCCATGTTGCTGTTTACAGAGAAGATCATGTTTGTTAAAGTGGTCAGTGAGCTGATCATAGACAGTGTGCTCAGTGTTTTAGATGGGGTGGAGGATAGGGATGGGCCAGTAGTTATTGGTGGCAGTACAGTCCCCACTCTTAAATATGGGGTAGCAGAAGCATATTTACAAAGGGAGGGAGTTTACCTTGGCAGACAGAGCGGTTGAGAATATGGGTGAGGGGTAAGTACGTCATGGAGGGTGAGCTAGTGAAGCCTCAGATCCAAGGAGTCACTACTGCAGTTGGAATGGCTTAGAGCGCTTTTAAGATAAGCTCAGCAGACTTGAGGGTGATGCACCATAGGTGAAAAGGAGGGGCAAGCTGGGAGGGGTGGGACTGGACAGGGAATAGTCAAAGAAATTAGGAGGGAGGATATGGCTGAGGTTTGAAAGTGCAATTGAAAGATGAGGCTATACGAGAGGTTCAGAGATCAAATGCCCGTCAACCACTATCTGGTTTGGGGTGGTTAGGGTCTTTGCCACCAATTTTCTTGATATTATTCCAGAATTTGTACCCTGTGCCCCAGGCAGCGGTGAGGGCAGCTTTATAGTGCTCAGCTTTGGCTTTGTGTAATACCCATGTGCATTTGTTCAGGGCTTTTCATACCTCTGCTCTATCAGCTGGAAGGCCAGTCTCATTGCAGAGGTGCCAAAGTGAGCCACGAGTATGCATCAGGGCCAGGAGGTGGTCAGTAATCCAAGGAACAGGGTTGCCTTTGACCATCCTTTTGGTAAGTGGGGCAAATTTATCACAGATGGTGTTGAAGGTGCGAACGAAAGGTTAAGGGCTAGGTCAGGGTCGAGGGTATTAGTTAAGAAGGACCAGTCCAGTGACCTGAGATGAGATTTTAGGGAGCAATTTGCCAGGGCCAGGTTTGCGCTGGAAGATTATCTTGGGAGGGTCTTGGGCACTTTGCTGGACCAGGTGCAGAGAACTGGGGAGTGGTGACTAAGCATATTTGGTAGCACCATGGTGCTTGTGACTTTATGGGGACAGTTGATGAAGACCAGGTCCAGTAGGGAGGAGGATCTGGTGCGAGGATCCAGATGAGTGGGAGAGGGACTACTTGTGGAGGTCTTGGGCTGTAGCTGCATCAATGAGTGGGGTGGCAGTCTTAGCCAACCAGTTGATGTTAAAGTCTCAAGAATAATTTTTTCGTTTTGTTGTGGGAGGTGACGAGACAGGACAGTTCAGGTGGAAGGCTACTTTCTGGTCTCTGGGGAATGTAAGCTGCCGTGATAAGAAGGGTGGTTTGAGAGTTACCCAGGGTAAGTTTGAGTGTAACGGTCTGTGGTCCAGGTACCAGCTGGGGGTGGAGTAGCTGACAGTGTACTGAGCCCTTAAGCATTGGGCGCAGTTTCCCCACATGTTTTCCCAGCCGATCAGCTTGGAAGGGGTTGAACCCGGGCAGGGTTACCGTTGAGTCAGGAGTCAGAGGGGAGAGCCAGGTTTCATTCAAGGCAATGACATCAGGCCATGTTGGAGAACCCATCCCTGACACGAATCCCACTTTTTAGTAGACTACAGACATTAAGGCTGTCAATGCAAAGCCTGCTGATGGGGTGGGCCCCTTCATCTCAGGCCTTCTCAACTGTTACTTTTCTCAATCCTCCCTGCTCTGAAACCTCCCTGACCACCACTGATTTTTATAACTGTCCTCTCTTCTGTTCTCTCTCCCATGCTGATCGGAGCCCACTAGGCTGGTACCATGGATGTGGTCCCTCCACAAGCAACCCACCCACCATCCAGGATAGGGCAAGAAAGCACCTGCTGACCACTGTCTTCCTTGGCTCACAAGGTAACAGCTGGTACCTGACCCAGGACAAGGAAAGGGATTTTGGAGCTTTCCTCCCTTTTCTAATTAAAACCTGGCACCCATTGATGTGGGACCTGAATGGTTCTAGATGGCCCTGGAGTGCTGACATTGGTTTCCTGCCCAGTGCTGAAATCACTGGACTAGGGCATAAGACTGCAGAAAAACACTGACCTTTTACTTTTAATCTTTTAGCAGCTGTGTAGTGAAGTCCTGATCTTTCTGCTTCACAGTTCGTTCAGTTGCACAGTTCTGTGAGCTGCACAGTGCAGATCTGCAATTTGATTGTTTGTCAGCTGCTCATTCCTCAGGGCTGCACAGCCTCACTTGTATCTCTTGTTGAACTGATCAATCCTTCACTGCACTGTTTTCAACATTTGCCTAACCTGAACTGGTTTCTTAGTGATGTTTCGCCCACCCACCTCCTTTCTTTATTAAATACACTACCAGAGATGAGAGACCCCTTACCTTCTACTTGGTTACACTTCAGTTTCCCTTTAAAGGGAAGCTGCGTGGAGGTGCAGCAAAGCACTTACAGGGTATACCTACATCTTCAATTTCAGGATTTCTTTACCTCTCCATTAGTACCTGCTTACCCATTAGCAGGTTATACAGCTCCTCCACTGAGAGGGTGTACACTTAAGCAAGCATCCTTCACTTTCTACTTCCCAACTACTGGCTATTGAGCTGGACACCTGAGGGAGCTTATTTTAAGCATTGCTCCCTTCCCTCGGTAGCAAAGCAACTCTGTTCAGCTACACCCTCTTATTGTAGTCTACTACCTACCAAAGTCCGCCTCTGCTGCTTCTTGACTCTAAGGATGTCTCCTCTCCACTCAAATGTTTCTCCCTTCTACCTCCTCCCCACCCTTATTTCTTACCTCTCCCTACCCACCCCTCCTGCTTTTGCCAGCCCAGGGTCCTATAACTCTCACCACTTCCCTCAACTCTGGAACTCTTTCTCATCTGAAATTCACCACTCTTCCTCTGTCTGCTCACTATCCTATGCCCTAGCCAACCACTGCTCAGTAAACTGCGCCTATAGCTAACTATCCAATCTATCCTACTCAGACGCCTCCTTTATTTCTTCTCCCAGTAGGCCCAATGGTGCTACTTTGCTAACCACACACAACTACTGCACTTATCCCAGCTTTTGAGCTAGCTAGCTTGCACTTACCCTTTCTCATTATATACCACAACCTTAATACCTTAGCAGGGTTTCCTCATTGTACTGTTACTCTTGACTATTAAGGTATATGTATTATTCCACGCTTACCTAGTCCTGTCAAATATATGCAGCTGTATTATGTAACTATATGTTCTCAGGTATAAAGCATGACTTCCCCATGTAACTGCTACTATACTGTAAGTAAGGGTAAATTGTCATCTCGCCCTACTATTTCTTTCAAATGTTTTCAACTGCATTGTAATTGTTTCTATGTATGTCAGGACCTGGACTACCTTGTCCTCTTCCCCACTGTACCCCTCCCCAGGTCGCACGGAGACGAGCAGTTCTTGCTCAGTGTGCTTTTTCTGGTGAAACAATTTCAATAAATAAATAAACTCCAAATCCATCCAAACCCCTGTCTCCAGGCCCCAACTTATATTCATGATATTACTCCTGCCCCCAACATATTCTGGTCTCATTCCCTCATCATTCCACATGCATTCGTACTAACTTTACCACATTTCTTTGCTGTTCTCCACCTCCTGCTTCCTCACTATACCACTCCCTTCCTCACTCACTCTCATCCTCCAAGTCCCATCCCTCCAAATCCACAAGCGGCACTTCCTCATCCTAGCACTACAATTCCTCGCCTCGGGGGCATCCACCCCAACCCTAGTCCTGCTACTTCCTTCACCCCTGCCATCTCCCTCACTGCTGCTGCCCACACCCCTAACCCCAACAGTCCTCATAAAGGGTTTCAAGATATTACGCTTAAACAATCATAGTCTACTTCAAAAAACAGACCTCCTGCAAGCCATGGTTGTTGCCCTGACACCAAACATTCTAATTATAACAGAAACATGGCTAAAGACAACGATTCCTGACCACTTGGTCTCCATCCCGGTTACTCCATCCTAAGGCTAGACAGAGCAGGCAGGGATGGATGGAGGCAATTATATCCATGCCTCCTCCAGTACTTCCCAGTCTTCTCCTCCTCCAACCCAGCAACCCAGGACACCTTAGCCATCAATGTATCCCTCCTTTTCACTCCCTATCTTTGTAGCCGTATCTATTGCTGTCCAAATGTCCAGCCCACTGTCTTCCTTGACCTCCTAACTTCCATTACTTCCCTCTCCCAATCTGGTGAGCTTTACATCCTTGGTGACCTCAATTTAAATTGGTTGTCTCCAACATCTACCACAAGAAATGCTATCAGTGCTCTTAACCTCACACAACTAATTACAGAACCCACCAACCTTAATCACAAACCCCAAACCACTCCTTACTTGATTGGAACTAACTTTCCACCCCATAGAATCATTGCCTCAGCATCCTTCTGGATGCTCTCAGTGACTTACAACCCAGTTTTCCTGGTCAGAAAAGTTCAGTCCTAAATCTCCACATAAAATCCTACAAATACTGAACTTATAAATCCCTAGAATTGGAACCTGTCTTGCATGCCTTGCCCTCTTAGACTGGTCCCCTCTAGTAAGCACCTTCTCGGTTGATAAAGCCCTAATTTATTTTAAAGACATCTTCATAGCAAATTGGAATGCCTTCACACCCTAAAACAAACAAAGGCTAGAGGTCATCACCTCCTCTGGATTACCTCTGAATTAGAAAGAACACAAGCAGGCAGCAATCTCAGTCCACAAGGAAAAATAAGGTCAAAATGTAAGTAAGTAGATTACATTAGCAGACCTGGGTATTGCAGGTGCAGGCTCTGGCTAATGTAACCTACTTACTTCCATTTTGACCTTTTTTTCCTGTGGTCTGAGAGTGCTGCCTGCATGCATTCTTTGTGCTATAGTTATTTATTTGGACAATACCGACTCTTATCCAGTGACACTCCATATGCTTGTGTTTTTGTTACCTCTGAATTACTAGCCTGCCACAGAGCCAGGGATCAGGCCTGGAAATGGCACAAAGTCTCCCAGCTTCCAAATGACCTTCTTATTTACTGAAAACTCTGTAATGCCTGCACCCAGCCTACCAGGCTAGCCAAAACAGATTACTTCAAATCTACCTTTGTGACAAACATCAACTCCCTTCAAGTTCTGGAGAGTGGTCCACCCTCCTTACCCCCATCCTGTCCACCCACCCCTATACTTAAGATAGCACCACCCTTGTTGCCGATCCAGTTGCGGTATCTACTGAACTCAACTCCTATTACACCACTTGTGCTGATGAGCTACTCCAATCCCTCTCAAACTACGCCTCCTTCTCCCCTTGCTATACCTATGAATGAACCCCGATTCCTCCTTCTCCTTCACCACTGTCTCCCCAAATAAACCCTAAATGCACTGCTAGAGATCAACCCTTCAAAAGGCTCCTCTCTGCATGGCCTTGGCCCTAAACTACTATCCGTCTCAGCCCAAGCCATTGCCTACCCACTCTCTATTATCCTAAATCTCTTCTCAACTACCTCAGTACCTTCATCATGGAAAGATGCAGTGATTCTTCCCTCCCAAAGGTGAAGATCCCATCTCCACTGCCAATTACCACTCCATCTGTCTTCTGCCTACCCTTGCCAAACTTCAGGAACACCTAGCCCTCTACCAGCTCACTGCTTCCCTCAATGACTCCTCCTTCTTCACCCCTTATCAATCTGGCTTCAGGAAAATCACTCATCACCACCTCCCTTCTTTGGCTCACTGATTCTGTCCTCACAGAAATGGACAATGGCCAAATCACCTCAACCATTTTGTCGATCTGGCTAAAGCCTTCAACACAGTCTCCACTCCCTTCTCATTGACACCCTATCAACTGCTGGGTTATCCCCTTAACCACAGACTGCTTCAAGGCATATGTCACTGGCAGAACCCAATCAGTAAGAATCTCGATGCAGTTTCCCCACCTCCTGATAAGAACTGGCTTGCACCAGGGATCGGTGTTAGGCCCCATGCTAGTCTCTCTTTTTCTAAATGAGCTCCCATTCACCTGCTCTCCTTCTCCTCTAGTCACATGTACGCTGATGGTACAGTCTTGTATGCATCTGGTTCCTGCCCCACCGAGGTTGCATCCAACTTGCAGCATGACTTACAAAGTTCAGCATTGGTTTGCAAACCATCAGCTATCACTCAATGCCCAAAAACAGTCTCCATGACCTTGGCACCAGGCAGTGACTTACCAGGTTTCTCTCTACTCTTATTCCACATCCTTGATGGGATTTTACTTGAGGATACATCCTCCTTCAGGTATTTAGGTGTCTGGCTCGACCAACACCTGAACTTCTCTGGTCATATTGATGCCTTTCAGAAAATTGCATCCTAAGCTTGGTGCCTCATTCAGGAACTGTCTCTTACCCCACCCATGGCTGGGCATGAGATTGTCCATTGTCCAGAAGATTATCCTACCTATCTTTGACTACTGTAATATAGTTCTCGATGCTACCCTATGTCCACCCTGGCCAGACTAGACACCCTCTTCAACTCCTTTTGCCATTTTGCACTTGACACCCCCTCAACACTCATCATTGGGATCTCTACCATGCCCTATCCTTCCTTCCCTGACAAACCAACATCTCTCACTGCACAAAGTTCACCTACAAGCACTGGCTGGGCGAACTTCCTTTTATCTCTCCCTTGCCTTACAACTGCCCCCTTCCAACTCCCTAAGATCTGTCGACCATGAACCCTGGTGGCCCCATGACACTCCACCTCTATCGCACAATCGGTTATTCTTATCACCTCCCAAAAATCTGGAATTCACATCCCTCAAATTCATCACTCATTCTCTTGCTACTCCATAAACACTGCCTCAAGAACTTTCTTGCCCCTTCCTGTGCCTGCAGGACCCTCCTAACCCCTCCGCCATCTCCCTAAGCCCATATTACCATATGCCTACTCCCCACCACTCCTGTTTCCTCTGATCATACTCCTCCCAGTCCCTATTCTCCCTCCTCCTAAAGCGTTCCTTCCCCTTCTTTCTACCCATGATCTAGCTCCCTCCTGTGAGCAAAGTCACAGCTTTGTGCAGGCAGACTCCATAGCTCATGGTGGGCAATAACTTTACCCCTTTCCCTATTTCTCCTTTTACTGCACTCCCTCAGTCACTGCTAGATTACTGCCTTGTGCATGCAGGATCAGCATCAGGATCAGGTGTAGCACACTGGTGGGTACTACCCCCTACTATAGTCGATTTCTGCTACCCACCCCCAACATCCCTCCCCAACACCCCTCTCCCTCACATCACTATATATGAATAACTCTCACTGCCTATAACTTGTGTCATACCAGTAAGACTGTCCACCACCCTGCCCAGATAGGGTTAACAGGACACTGTTAAATTTCAACTCTCCTCATCCCCCCGGATACCCCATCTACAATACCTCTCTCTTATCACCCTGCAATACTCTACCTCTCCTCCTATGCCCTTCTGGTTAACATAGCCTTACACTGGCCTACAACTACACTCAATTAGCACATACAGCCTACCCCTATACCCCTCTTATATGCACTTAAGTCCATCCTGTCATCTCTGTTTACCTCGAAAATCGTGTTCTTCCTGCATCTCTCCATAAATTTCCTTTCCTTCTTCCATTCTGCCTCCAGAATTTTTTGTTCCCTTCTTCCAGTCTTTTCTCTTTACTCCAATCACTGTAAATCTTGAATATCTATGTTACACTAATGGCTACCAATTACTGTTGTGTCACCTTACCATCTAGCACTATATACTGTTGTCAAGTTAGTATATGTGTTCCAGTGTTACCAACTGTCACCAACTGTTGCCCATTTATGATATGTATCCTCATATCTACTATACTTGACTGTTGCATTGTTAGCCAATATGATCGACCTGTAACCCATCCTGCTCTCATTGTATGCAAGTAAGCAAACTGTATTCCAACATTGTAACATTTCTCTGTATTCTATCCCATTGTTCCCTATCCCCAGGTTGCACTGGGAGATGAGCAACTTGTTGCTTAGCGTGCCTTCCTGGTGAAACATTTAAATAAATAAATAAATAAATAAATAAAACAAGTGACTAATAATGCTGTACTTTTACAAGTAAAAACAAGCCCAAATGGGTCCATATTTCACAATTAAATAAATGCTCTGTTTCAGATGGCAGCTAGAAATCCATCCATCTCAATGCAGAGATGTGCAGCAAATCGCCAACCTGGTCAAAGGACCTGGGTACCTTTAGGACCTTTGAGCTCAGAATACTAATCCATGAAGCCCTGTATGCCCTGAATACCCCAGTACCACAAATGTGAAATGTTCAAAGATTGCAACAACTTGTCCAGGAGACCCAGCGACAACAGCAAGTTGAACATTCCAACCAATCTAGTGTCTCTAATGGTCGATATCCTCATCTTTTCTTGGGTACCCACACATTCTCTGAGCTGCGCAAGGCCTAATGTGCCAGAGCTCTAAGAAACTGAAGATTTCCTACCCTGAAGGAAGAAAGAAAAAGATTACAGATTATGAAATCACAATTTCACCTACTACTGCTTGTGCAACCTTTCTGATGCCACTTAGCATTTGTTTTGGTTTTGCCTTTGCTAGATTGTTTGAGCAAATGGTTAAAGGTCTAAACCCTGCTATAGAACAGGAAAAATACCTAGGTGGAAAGCAACACCCAGATTAACCTACTGCAAAAACAAATTCTTAAGAGTAACCTCCAGGGGCTGTGTCAAAATTTGTCCTTATACTGATTCTTTACATACTCATATATATTGTATTTCTGAGATTGTTCTTGCCTTTAGTAAGTATTGCATTTTGCTATTTTCTTAGCGCCTTTGGTACAATATGGTGCTGCGTAGTGAATCAAGCCATTTCTAAAAAGACTAACATACCTTACACCATGCTGACTGATCTGGTCAAGGTTCATGTGGCATATCATGAGGCCAAATCCATAAAGCAAAAGAAACATTCAACATGTAACATACTGCAAAGTAGCATCTCTGTCTTACTCTTTTTGCTATACTGACTTTCCTAATTTATACATCCTACCTACAGTGGAGGGTTGTGGGATAACAGATGGATCAGACACGGAACTTCAAGTTCAACACACAATCTCCGTGTGATGTTTATTCAAAATGCAGCAGATAACCTTTAGCAATGGCATATACCTTCTTCAGTACACCAGTTTGTAGCAACAGACTATGCAAGACTTTCCTCTGCACTTAGCCAGATCTTTGATCTAACTTATCAGTTGAGGTTTGGCCTCCCTCTATGCGGCCCTCTTTGCTTGGGTAGTGGAGGCTCAAAAAAAAAAAAAACACAAGCTAAAGACAAATAAACTCAATGCAGTAGCACTGAAACAAGGGATACATCTAAGGTCATTGGCAATAAGCCAAGTTTCAAAGAAACACAACATCACATACTTCCATAATGCAAAAGCATCATGGGATATATGAAAATCAACATGACATTTCAGATTGTCTCAGTTTACAGCAGTTTACATGCATTTTAAATAGTGCAACTAACTTAATTTTTATAGTACAGTCAACTAGTACTTTTACCTTTATCAAAAACACCTAGTGCCATGGTATTTTCAACATTTACAGATTTCATACACATAAGGTATATACATTAATGTATTTATGACATAGTGCCATTGCATACTAAATCCAACAATGAGAAACACAGCTTGTTTTATATCAGCTCGGAGGTCACAACAATAACCTCCCTGTACAAGGACCTGAGATGGAAAAGGAAAATTAAAGAGGACACTATAGCATAGTGAAGAAAGAGAAATAGTTAAAGAATATGTTTATTTAGGGTTGAAATTAAAGATAATGGATTATGGAATCATCAATTCTCAAAATGTTTAGATACCCTTAATAAAAACAATGTTGGAACTAGTCCAGTTCAATAATAGATTTGGTGGAACAAGTATTAAACCCTTGATTAAAGTGATTAAATCTAAATTTGAATCCCAACTTTTATATGGTACAGAAATTTGGGAAGTGCGACATATGGAAAAACTTACTATACCTATGTTTAAAAACTTAAGGACCATTTTAGGAGTAGGGAGGTCTTGCCCTGCTTCATATATTAGATAGGAGCTTGGAATTACTAATATTAAAGCATTATGAGACATAACACAGGTTAATTTCTTGATACGGATAACAAGACTCCTGACTTACAGAATCACCACTTTGTGTATGGAGGAAAAACAGAAATGGTTTGATATGGGATATACTCATTCACTCTGGTATCCAAAAGTTGTACAATTGTTAAATAAATATAAACTACAAATATTAGTTGGGTATGTTAAGAAACTGATTTTATTAAGTAATAAATATAAGAAATATGTGACTGAAAAATAGGAATTTTTGGGAAAAGCAAGATTTAGAACATATCAAAAACTCTGCTTACTCTAAATGGTTTGCACTTAATAATCTCAACTTTGGATATAAAGCTTATCTTGATATTCTGACTAATCCTCTTTCTTAGAAGAACATTTACTATATACAAATTTGAGCAATTTGATAGCAGTGTTATAAGATGTGGGTATAAACAAACCACAGATGATAACTGCAGTTGTGCAATTGGTGGGCATGAAAATTTAGTTCATGTTATGTGGAATTGTGCTAGGTACAATAAGAAACATGTGTACTGGTTAGGCCCTTTTATAAATACTATGTATAATATTGATCATGCAGCTCTGACTCTCATTCTAACCCACACACAAGATGAATATTCTATTGTAAGAATAGCTAATTTTTTCTGTCAGCTAGTAAAATCAAGAAGAAAATTAGTAGTGCAATTACAATGGTCGATTTGTAATTCTTTAACTTTTATATTTAAATGTTTTCTTTGTATGTATATGTATATATTTATAGTCTGTAATGTCTGTATGTGTTTTGTTGATGACTCTTTGAGTCAAACAATAAATTTGTTGATGATGATGATAAGGGGTGCCCATAGGTGGCCAACCTTATGGACTAGAAATTGTAAAGAATAGATTAGGCTAAGAAATAGAAGAAATGTTGCAACAGATTTATAGTAAGAAAAGGTCGGTCCTCAAAGAGTGGAAGGAGCTCCCCATCACAGCTACCACATAATGTAAATCTTAATGCCTTGTTGACTCAAGGCTCTACATCCAGTCAAAATGCCTCACAAACCATCTCACAATCCAGGGTAGCCAAACAGGTCAGTGTCACACCTACACCAAATCATACCCTTATAGGCACACCCAAAAGCCAAGCCAAGATACTACAGAAATGAAGAAACAATATCATGAATGTACCTGTGGCAGTTGAACCTCACCTATATCAGTATCATTTCAGATGGGACATTACAACTTATTTGGCCTACTTGCCACCATGATACCATTTGCTCTCTACATATGAGACTGCAAGCATTCTTAAAAAAGTAAAGGTACATTTCAACTCATGTTCCAAATAGACTGATAACCAGCCCATCATATCCGTGAATTAAATTGCCTACTGGTGCAAGGTTTTTGAAAAGAATCAGACATCTAAATGGTTTCAAGATTATTTCTGGGTAGACCCTCTTGCCTGGACCCACAGAAGCAAGCCTGAATACCCTCTCTGATACCAGGCATGTCCAAAAATTACTCCCAATACTCTAGGACCTTTCAATACATCAGACTGGGGGATTTGACAAAATGAATGGACAATGTTACAGACTTGTGCACCACTGTCAGTACATCTCACGGAAATGGTATACCTCGAAAGTCCACGATACCATGCTGCAATCTCACGTCAAAGAATGGAGCAAATAAAAATTCAAACATTTCAAAACTCTATTACTGTGCAAATTTTACCAGACTCCATATTATTGACTATAAACATTAGTGTAGAATGTGACAAGCTCAAGTACAATGTCCACTGTGTGATGAATTACATCAATATTGTCATCACTCCAGGCATATGAATCTGTCCCCCAACTCATGTATGTGTCTTACAAAGAGACTGTATTTTGTGACCAGCCACCTCCTAATGAACCAGCGGGCACAATTTGGAATTGTACCATAGGTTGCCCTCCACCCATAATCAATCTGCAAATGCCAGTGACACAATAGAATAATGAATTAAGAGACATTCACGATGTGGGAAAATGAAACATGCCTCCCACAACAGAAACCTTGGGACTCACTGTGAATTTCCTCTCTTGTAAGCACACCAATTACAAGGATAGATGTCAAGCTTAAATATACAATTATGGATCAGGATATAAGATCTTAAAATGTGTTCAAGTACAATCACCAAGACTAAAACATCACAAATGATCACTGGCATATACCTATCAGTGCATCATGAACACCAACTGGGAATATCAGCAAGCCTGAAACACCTGGGGACAAATATAAAAGACTTAGCCACATATCATAATAACCAACATATTAATAAACCAACTGAATCTGGCAGGAGATTTAAACGAGTAGCAAATATGCATCTGTACCCGCTCTTAGAGGAGACTGCCCAGATGGAGAACAAGCCTGTAAAACAGAATTCTGTTTTGATCCTGTCAAATACCAAATCCAAGTAATCAAACTCAGCCACACCATCCACTCATATGCAGGCACACTACATGTTGTTCCACCAATACACTTACAGTCTAACCTGTTCTTACTCACACAGCCTACTATTTGTGTTCCACAACCAACAAAAACCTCAATACTCAAATGGTGTTTGCCATTTCAGGGTTTTAACACTATATATTACCCATATATCATGCCACCAAACAACACAATATTAGACAGCAGGATCATAGGCAACCTTGACACTCCCATCCTTACAGTAGTTCAGGCTATGTCTGGAAAATATTGTAAACTTCTGTATCATGTATTATAACTGCACTGCTAGGCAGTTATCAACCTCTCTCCTACTGCAGTATCACGTACACCAGTACACAGCAAAGCCTTATTCATCACAGAATATCCAGATTAAACACAATGTCTGGTACTATGCAATTTCTCAGATTCACTTTACACAACCAGTAGGCAGTATTCAGAGCACAATTAGATAAACTGAGACACACAATGTACACTGTGCAGAAAAGATATAAAGGTCTTAGAGAATGACATAGTTAAAATAAAGGGTGATATATCAATTAGCAAGACATGTGACTTAATGAAAAGGACATAACAATTCTACAAGGACGTAGTAAAGCTTGAATTGGAACAGTCTGAGACAAAATTTTCAACTGGAAGTGCAAATTCACTTATGCCTTGAATCAATATTTGGGGGATAACTGAACCAGGGGCATGGATTGGCTAAATCCAGTAAATTGGATAAAATGGCTGTTGGATTGGCTGCTATCACCATTCCATATAATACCAGTGATTTTAGGAATTGCTGCTGTCATTATGATAGTGTGCTGTTGCAGAAAGTAATCAGTGCCTAATTATTTGCCTAAAACCTATACTCCTACTTTCACAAGTTTTTCTATTGATTTTCAGGTGGTCAGCTATATAAGAGGGGCATTATTTTAGAACAACCCTGTCCTGCCTGAGACACCACAGGGAATGTCCCACCTTTAGTCCAAGAAAACAGTCAGTCTCAGCTGCAGCCTTGTTTATTCAACCATACATTGGTGACAGAGCCCAGTTTGTACTTTGTGATCAGATATTTTTCCAAACCTGGCACAACCCGAATTGCTTATCATCTTAGACACCATATGCTCATCCAACATTCAGAGCTACAGTACGTAAATGTTTAGCACTCGAATGTGATGGACACAATAGTCAGTTAGCATTCATGTTAGCTATTTACCCTATGGATGAACCAGAAAATCTACATTTCTATCCTACAGTGAACTTCTGCAAGAGACGTGGGAATTGCTCAGTCTGTGCTCCAAATCAACCCCTATTGGGCGTGCTCACCCCATCACTCCCAACCAATGAGTAACTTGAAGCAATAATGGCATGATGGGCTATCTCAGAAATCCCACCAAGTGACCCTCTGCTGGACACATCATAAATGCATTTGGAACAATGTCAGATAAAGTCATTCTTTGCTCAGTGTGTTTTAAAATGCAATAAGCAGGTTTTAGCATTAATACCTTGTAACTTGGGTTTTCAGCCTTCCTTGCCAGGATATAATTACAGTTAGAATGCATACTCAGACATATATTTTATTAATGATTAAGTTTACCTATAGCCATGGGTTAAATTTAAATATTTACTAATTGGACTTTGGTTCTGTATTTTTACTAATACTTGCTAGCATGATTACTGAGTGTAGATAAAAAAAATTTGTTTCATTTTACAGTAAATGCACAGAGAGACCCTTTCTTGTAACTAGCCTAACTGCAAAGTCAACTTCCTCATAAACAAATTAAAATAGATATATTTTGTAGCTGAATTTCTCAAGAAACAAACAGAACATGTCCCATAACCAAGGGTTTGAATATATACATTCTCAGCTTTCTCTTTTTTGTAAGCCTGAATCATATTCAAGGCTTATTGGACTACCTATTAACTTGTGTGGAAATGTATAACTGAATGTGGACTCTTTTTAATTAGTATTACCTGTTTTACATAGATACTTTACAGTAGGAATCATATGCCTGTCCTTCTTGTATAATGTTGAAACTACCAGCCAGACAAATCAGATGTCTTAGCCAGATGATCAGATGACTATGTGAAGCCCCATGTCTACTAACCTTAGATAAGTGTCTGCTGTTGGTAAAAATAACATTAGTTTTGTATTTGGCTGAAAATCCTCCGGTCATATTAAATGATCAAACTACACACTGTAGCATGACATCAAATTGTTAGTAACAGCACATATCTTTACTTAATAAGCCCCTTTAATCAGATGCTTTGAGTTATTGACAGCTTTCTGATACAGAAAGCTAATAACTGGTGGTCTTCAGACATATAAAATTACTTTCTAACAAAGAAGACTATTTCTTTAAACCCAGCCCATAAAATAGAAACACAGAAATGCCAGCCCAATTGATTGCCTTGGTGCATTTATAAAATCAGCCGGAAAATCAGTCCAGCTAAGACCAAGCAGAAGGAGAACACAGTCATCCTTGATTCAGGACCTCAAAGCTTGACATCTGGTTAAACTGGTTGGGTGAGTTTTGCCTCTCAACCCAGGCATTCGAACTGGGTAAAGGATATTGCTTGCATCATTTTTTTTATTTCTGTTTTTATTCTTTTACTGCGACTAATTTTCATGTGAGAGGAAATTTATATATTTTTCTGCTTGCATTGCTGTTTAGTGAATTAATGTCTTTTACTAATATTACTGTTATGATTACTGTGTGATTTTTAAATTTGATATTAAGTAAAAATATTTCTTGAAAACATGAATTCCAGATGTTGTGGCTTCTCATCTAAGCTCAATACAATTAAGGGCCCTCGTAGAACATTCAAGATTAAGGATTAAACCCAAATCTGACTTCTGTTTCATTGGGCTTCAGTGAACAATTAAGATTACCATCCAAGATTACATTCATATAATTAACTTTGCAGATTTAAATTGTCCAGAATTTATACATAAATTTCCTGGATGGTGCCACATAGATCCCAATAAGACTATTAATTGCAGAATTCTGAACTGTCCATGATATAAGGAGGAAGGAGATTTTAAAATACTAGTAAGAATATTTGAAGAATTGGGCCAGGTCCATTGTCCTATGATGGTCAGTCATGGTCGCAATAGTACAGTGGACTATAATGAACATGCAGTATTTATTCATAAAGATCAAATAGTCTTGGTCAGTCAAGTAAGTGATAAAGTGGTAGTGGCAGGGTGACTTATTGATCAGAAACAGATTTCCTTTGTCTACCCTATGTATTGCTTCTCCGACCAGACTCTATGTAGAATTGTCTGACCTTGTGGGAGGTATGGAAGTGTTGTCAGTCTCCAAAGGTCAAGGTGAAAACCCTGTATATGAGACTGGCCCAGGGAGTCATACCAGGTGGTTGTAAATCAACACTGGCACTTCACACCACCACTCTCTGCTGCCTGTCATGGAGACATTTTTACCCAGTCCACCAATTTCTCCCCTATCCCTGGTAACTCAATTTGCTAAGCAGTCTCCATGTGATATGGAATCAAAGGCCTTGCTGAAGTCCAGGTACAGCACATCCACTGCTTGGCCCCATTATTCTCAAGCTGAAAAAAAATAGGAAGCTTAAGGGCTACATTTTTGGTGAGTATAAAAATGTGCATCGGCAGCAGAAACTGTGCACAAGAGGACTTTCCATTCACATCCAAAATATTTGCTGCATGTGCAATATTTTCAAACAAGGAGGAGCAGTTTTGAGATCAGATTCATGGTTTACACCAGCATGCAGCCATTTTGGATGCACAGGTGTGCTGAAATGCTATGCCTAGTATTATCAGGTATAACATTCCTCCACAGCTGTCTGTGCCACCTGTGTGCATCAAATGGCTGAAAGTATCATGCCTGCCAGTGCTAAGCTTTTTCCCACACCAGCGGGTTGTGTCACAAGACTTATTTCCTGCACCATGTCAGACTGTTTGAAAATCTGTTCCAGAAACAAAAATCTTCTTATTGAGTCTCTTTACATCTCTAATTGTGGAGAAAAATACAACAAGTATGCTACAGGTGATAGCTTTTATTGGACTAACAAAATTATTTTTAAGACTAGTTTTCAAGAGGTGAAACTCTCTCAGGTCAAAAGTGAAAAACAGCTGAGCAGTGTGACAGATATAAAGGTTGGATGTGGATACAAGCCTAGGCTAGCAGGTTACAGATCAAAGCATTGCAGTCAATTTGCACCTCTTACAAACAGGAAGACTAATTTTCGACAACTTTCGGACAACACCTACTACAGGAAGCTAACCGCAGACCCCACAAAGAAATTCATGAAAGAATTGCAACAACTAATCAGCACATTTCCAGAACATACACATAAGGAACTGGAAAATCTGATACCAAAAAGGCCAGCACTAGGAACCTTCTACACATTACCAAACATTCGCAAATCTGGAAACCCTGCCAGACCAATTATATTTGGAATTGACACATTAACTGAGGGATCTCTGGACTCATAGAAGGTATACTCAAGCCACTGGTGCAAAACACAAACAGCTTCATTCAGGATACTACAGGCTTTCTAAACAAACTGCACAGTATAGACCAGTTACCACCTGGCACTGTTTTGGTCACAATGGATGTTGAATCCTTATATAGCAACATCCTTCACAGAGATGGCATAATGGCATGCTATTAATACCTGCAAAAGCCACCACGAGAGCAAATATCCACCAGATGAGATAACCAAACTTATGGAATACATCCTTACACACAATTATTTCAGCTTCAGTGCTGACATTTACCTTCAACATATGGGAACGGCTATGGGAACCAGGAAGGCACCACAGTATGTCAACCTGTTCATGGCAGATCTAGAAGAAAAATTCCTCATCATGCAACATCATAAACCATGAAAATACTATAGATATACTGATGATATCTTATCATATGGACAGCAAAGAGAGAAAACTTAAAACATTTTTGACAGCTTCAATAACTTCCATCCTTCCATTAAATTCCAGATAAATTACTCTAAGTGTGTGCATTTCCTGGATGCCAGAGTCACACCAGAAATGGAACACTGCAAACATCTGTGTACAGAAAACCTACAGACAGATGCAGTTACCTGCACAGCTCGTGCTACCATCCCTCTCATATGAAAACATCCATTATAGCAGCCAGGCAATCCGTACCAACGCATTTGCTCTAATCAAGACAACAGGGACAGACACCTTATTACACTAAAAGAAGCTTTCAGACAGAAGGGATATAAACCAGCTCCTTTGACAGGAATATCCATTCTGCACTCGTAGACCTAGGGAAGAACTACTACGGTACAAGCAATAGAGAACATCTGATCGCACACCTCTGGTAGTAACCTACAACACAGAACTGGGAAAACTATGGAAAATAATTAAAGATCTACAGCCACTACTGTCTGAAGATGAAACTCTAAAAATATATTTCCCACTCCATTTGTGCTTGCCTTCTGCCAGCCACCAAACCTGAAGCAGAAACTGGTGCGAAGCAAACTTCCTTCTGAGCTCCAGCTGGGTGACAAAGGTACAAAACCATGCAAAGCACCTCGCTGCAAACTATGTACATATATCTTTCCTGAGACATGTGTCAGTCACAATGGAAAAACATTTATGATCCAAAACTCATATACCTGTTCTTCTAGCAATGTAGTATACATGATACAATGCAGAAAATGTGAGGAAGGCTGCTATATTGGTGAAACCGGACAGGAACTCAAAACAAGAATGAATTACCACAGATCCACAGTTACCCATAAAATGAAAATACACCAGCAGGGGAACATTTTTCTAGACCAGATCACTCCACCAGTGACTTTACTGTCAGAGTGTTAAAAGGGAACTTCAAAAACAACCAGGATCTGAACACATTTGAAATAAAAATGATGCAATATTTTGACACTAAAGAAAAAGGACTTAATAAAGATGTTGGTTTTTAATACACTACCAGTAATTATGCTTAAAGCAGTGCTTCCGATTTTCTTTTTAAACTCTCATATCAGCACCCTCTGGCTGTTTTAACAGGTACCTTCTTAAGACAATGGTATGTATTTTCTTTATGTCTTGACTTTTTAGAAATGTTAATTAATGGTCCAGAGTCAGAGTAAAATTTGGTAGCCTTTTTTATATTACAAGTTATTCTCTCCAACAGACACACTCCAGTGAAAATTAGTCTTCCTGTTTGTAAGATGTGGAAATTGACTGCAATGCTTTGATCTGTAACCTGCTAGTCTAGGCTTTGAATCCACATCCAACCTTTATATCTGTCACACTGCTCGGCTGTTTTTCACTTTTGACCTGAGAAAGAGAGTTTCACCTCTCAAAGCTAGTCTTAAAAATAATTTTGTTAGTCCAATAAAAGGTGTCACCTGCAACATATTTGTTGTATTTTTTCTCTACATTGTTGACTGTACTAACACGGCTACCACATCTCTCCTTTTTACATCTCTAATTGTAAAACCAGAAAGGCCACAGGCAGATCCCACACATCCTTACCAACCTAAAATAAAGTAAGTTGAGTTTAAAACCAGAATTTTGAACAAAAACACATAGCTAGCTGTATTTCAGATTAACAGTTTCTTCCTGTTTGTCTGCCTCTCTGCCTTTTCTGTGCACACTGAGCTTCAGAGATCAACTTTTAAAGCAGCAGTGCAACAAAACATTTTTCCAACTTGTTAGTTTCAGCTACAGTTAATATAAATATTAGCATATCTGTGAATTCTAATTTTATAAGACCTCCTATGTCAGATACCATATTTTTTTATTTTCTGAACCCCAACACTTGACAGTTCTATGATGCTATTTCTAAGCTAAATGTGGGACCATCTTTTCTTGAGAAAACTAAAATAAAACATTTATAAAATACTCAGATTTTGGTGCAATTACAAAATTTTACCAAGAAATAAAACTAGAAGATGCCTAGCATCTATTATAGTGAAGAAAGGTAGGACCACATTTTTGACCAATTTTGTCACACTGCTGCTTTAAATAGGAGGGATCAGCTCAAGTGTACATTAGCTCATTTAATATGCAGGTGAGGATATCAATGCATGTGCAAGCCTGCTGTTTAAAAGCTCAACCTTCCTGCAGTAGGGGTTTTGCAGATAATTCCCTCCTGTAACACCTGTTTCAGCCCTGTCAGTGCAAATATGCATGATACCTTGTGTCTGTGATAGGCGTATAGTATGGCGCCTCATCACAGAGAGAGGTGTTGGAACAATGTGAGTTGTCTCTGAACACATATGAAAGATAATAGCCTAGAACACTCCCCAGCCCTAAGACACCCCACAGATTTTCAAAATGGAGGATCAGAACTATCATTTTGCTCCCCAGTGGACTGCCACATAACACTTTGCTGAGTGTAATATGGAAGTAAAGAATTAACAAACTTCAAAGTTAAAAATAACATTTAAAAGATCTGTTTAATTTCAAATCACTTTAAATTATGTTGCTCATAAAAACCTCACCAGCTAATGATAATACCAGGGCCATCATACCTGTAGACCCTAGTGGGGCATGTGCCACCCAAATCCCCATCCAAGGAATGCTTTTTGACTGAGGAAGAGCATGAAAGTGTTTTTGTAATCATGTTTCTTGCAAAAACATCAAGATACAGTATCAAGTTTTCTTTTTCTTTTCTTTCATTTCAGAACAAAAATTTGTGATTTTGAAGTATGTAAATGTTCTTGCTCCATTGCAGTGGCCACCATGAAACAGTTACATCTCTTGGTATAGAGTGGTACTATTTACCATTAGAAACCTACTGCATGCTAACACTATCATAATACATTAACATGCATTTAAATGCTTACCTCCTAAATGTGTAGTCCTCTTTGTTGCATATGTTTTAAAGTTCCAGTTCCAGTTGTAGCTCCTTTTGTTAATTTATTCTTTTAAATGCATTTAAGAGCCCCTTTAAATGTATAGATCTAGTGCCATATGGCAAGGCTCTTAAATTTTCATGTGAAAGATTTTTGTTGAGTTTTCAAACATTACAAACATCACAAGATGATAAAAGTTGGTAATCACGCTATATAATAAGCATAATCAGATAGAGCACTCCAAAACAACACATCCTATATGAGCACAAAGAGATAATATACAAGCATTAACTAAAATTCTACAACAAAGTAAATCTGCTCAGAATTCTATAAATGTATTTACTTATTTAGATTTTGATAACCAGGTAAGCTCACTGAGACCAGAGGTCCTTTTTCAGGAGTGACCCAGATAAAGGATTCCTGATAAAGGATCCCAGTTCATAGGGTCAGCTATATCATGTTTGAAATTATGGATTCTACAGAAGGAAGAGGAAAAGAACAGAGGTGTGAAGTAAGGTACTTGCCGATTTCATATAGTAAACAGGAAGTCTGTTGTAGGTAGAGTAGATAAATCTTTCAAAGATGGCCAATCGGGCCAGTGTGGTATGCCTGGTTAAAAGTGGTGGTGAGGCAGGTTGTCTCCATTTCATAAGGACTGCATATTTCACCTCCATAAGTGCAGCCACTAGCCAGTTAACTTCTTGGGTTGAGCTTACACAGAGAGGTCAGCTACGTAAGACCCCTGCTTTCACCCAAGACCTCCATGTGAGTGTGTCTCCTCCTATGTGAATATTTGGGTTACCCAATATGTAGGTGCAATGTAGTGGGCCTGTCATCCAGATTTGGGGCATTGAGTTGACTGCAGTCATCAGTGCCAGTCAGGTGTCACCTAAGAGAATCAAAGCTGGATAATCTGGGATCTGTAAATTCAGAATTTTAGAGCAATCCTCTAAGAC
The DNA here is from genome assembly GCA_016271365.2 of Neoceratodus forsteri. Lineage (NCBI taxonomy): Eukaryota > Metazoa > Chordata > Ceratodontiformes > Ceratodontidae > Neoceratodus > Neoceratodus forsteri. Next base: position 195,066,369 of record JADMNL010000022.1, on the reverse strand, counting down.
TCCTTTCCAGAAGTGATGTAGATGCGGGCATTACCAGAGTACATGTAACAGGCTGGCAGCCAAAGCATTACACCTCCAACATTTGGAGTGGGGTAGTAGCTGCTGGTAAATAAGAAGTCACGGGTGTGATACCACCTCTGAAGGATTTTAGTCTGAATTAGTTGACTCCTGCATGACAATATGCTAAATGAGCAGCCTTGAGGCAATGTTCCCATTTTCAGGGAGGAGATCTTATTTCTTTCTTCCAGTGTGCCTTACATTTGTCAGTGATTCCTTGTTGAGCACCTCTAACTGTATGGTGATCCATCCTGTCACCCCTTTAGACATGTGGGGTTTTGCATTTCTTGTAGTCAATCCCATTCTTTTCATAGTTAGTGCTACTCTCCAAAGGATTGACTGGCACTTTGAAGTTGCAGAAATTTCCAAAATCAACTCTAAAGTATCCCATATTTGGCCTGGATATGTTGAAAGAAGAGCAGATAATTTGAGTTTGGCACAGTGAGGTCAGCTATGGTAAGACACCCTGCTTTCACCCAAGACATCCATGTGAGTGGGTCTCTCCAATGTAAATATTTGGGTTATCCAATATGTAGGTGTAATGTAGCAGGCCTGTCATCCAGATTTGGGGCATTGAGTCGATTGCAGTCATCAGTGCCAGGCTCTCTGAGTTTCAAGGATAATGGGATTCTTTCCAGTCCCCTTCATGCCATAGTCCCCAGAAGCAGGCTCATCCATGTTGTGTCAAGTTAAGTCCTGTTCTAGAGTGACCCACGGGGAGTATTAGTACCATGTGGGAGGAACCATTTAGTAGCCCGAGCCACCCGGAGACGATAGGTTACCCCGTAACCAAGGGAGTCCCAATCTCCTTGTTACTAATGTACTCAGAGTTTAGGTTCACTGAGTCTTGCTGTCTTTCTTCCCATAGTAGCAGACTCAATAGTTTGTCAGTCTTACTAAATATTTTATCAGGTACTGCAAGGGGAGGTTATTGAATATGTAGCGAATCTGAGGAGGAAAATATCTGGATAGCCTCAACTTTATCTTTAAGGGTCAATTGGAGTTTGAGCCATTTTCAGATGTCTGATAATATTGCTTGAAGAAGAGGGAGAAAGTTGGCGGTGACCAAATCAGCCCATTTGGTCATAATCAGAACCCCTACAGTAGGTATATAAAACCTTCTTGAGCCTAAACTGCATGTGTGTAGGGTACAGTCTGGCATGCAGACTGTGCTCAGGGGATATAGTAGACTTTTTCCAGTTAACAACAAGGCCAGAGGCAGATGCAAACCTATCGTGATGGTAAGGAGGAGGTTGTCAGCATACATGTTAACTAAATAACAGTTATCATTGACCCTAATGCCCTATATGTTTGGTGAGTCCATGAATTTTCTAGGAAGGGTGTCCAATGCTATCAAAACAGCTGGGGAGATAAAGGGCACCCTTGTCATTAAGCAGTGCTTGTGGCAGGTTAAATGCAGATTATGCTCAGAGCAGGGGTTGATATAGCTATCCTATTATTGCTGAACAATAAAAGCTTATATGGGCCTCAGCCTTATGCTCGATTCAATTTTAGTGAACCTTAGCTGGGACAAACAAGTAATGTCTGCACCAACAAAGTTGGATATAATTTATGTGATGAAGATGGATGCTCCTTCCATGCTTGCCCTATGGCATCCTACAGTAGAGTAGATGAACTGGACCTAGCAGATAAACTGTATATACATTAACTCTGCACATCAAGTTCACAAAGAAACACTTTGCAGAAAGACAAAACAACCTGAGACAAGGGGAAACATACCTCACCCCTTCGCACAAAGGATTCTTTGATAAAATAGATGGAGCCTGTTGAAAACAGCCACTAGAAAATCCAGATCAAGGACTGTTCTTATGAGATTTAACATTTTAAAAGACCTGTTTAATGTCAAATCATTCCAGATCATGTTGCCCATAAAACCTCAACTGCTAATAAAGGTATGGAAAGCATAAGATCAGAACTATCATGCCTGTAGAACCTAGGGGTTCACTCCAAAAAAAAAATCTGCATCCAAATAGTGCTTTCTAGACTGAGAAAGGCTGTGCAAGTTTTTTTGTAATTGTGTATTTCTGGCAAAACATAAATATACCAACTTTTCTTTTCATTTTTATTTCTGAAATGAAATTTATAATTCTGAAGCTTGTAATAGTTCTTGCTCTATTGTAATGGCCACCATGAAACAGTTAAACATGTTGTTGTAGTGTGCTACTATTTACCTGTTAGAAATATACTGTATGCTTACACCATCGTAATACAGCTAGATCATAAATCCTGTATGTACAGACCAAAGGTACCTTCAATGGAAGAGATTCTTACATGTTGTGAGTGGTGGCCATCTTAAATGACTTGAGTTATTAATTACAAAACAATTGTTATAAAAGCTGTTTTGATTTTAACTTAAGGACATTAGAAATATCCGATTATGAATCTAAGGATGCTAGCAACATATTTTTGCTACAAAATTATGTGATAATTATTTCTGTAGACTAACAAATACTGCAGCTTTAAATTGGATATGTGTGTTTGAAAATATATTTGTTTCTCCTTCAGTTTTGCCCTCCGAGAAAGGACAGGGATGAGCTACAGGTATGTGCAGTTAAAGGTCACCAAGATGTGCATGTAGAGAACTGTGCTGGGGTAACACATCAAATAAAGCTTCCACGGTAATGACAACGGTATTCTTGAAACTCTTTATTAGTTGCAATGTGCCTCCCAAGAACATCTTTGTTGTGAGCATGGAAGCTTTATTTGGCACCCCTCCGCTTCTCTAAACTGTGTCGATAGCAGCATCATTGAGGTGGCAGCCTAAACTTCATAATAATAAGCTAACTTCCCATGGTCACGTCTGAGGTTCTAGGACTTTAGTTTCACCAAGAAGATCCAGGGCCAACAGGGCAGATCCTATGTGGAATGGTTAGAGGCCCTGAACACATACTCGCTGAATGCCAGAAGGGAGAGCGGTGACTTGACAGAAATGTTACTGAGGTGAATTATACATTAGTTTTCACACTGTCCTCCCAGAACCTCCTTGAAATCCGCATTGCTCAACAGAGCTTTCCTGGTAAACAAAAACAACAAATAAATAAATTACTTAATTGAGTTAACCTTGAAGACCTATACAACAGGAACAGTAATGGCAGTTACAAGAGGACAAATGGAGGCTCATCTGTGGAAACCTCAAGAAGGACATAAGTGTAACCCCAGGGTCGGGTTGATGGTAATTTTGTGTTATTAGCGCTGTGCGGTGCCTCCATATGTAACCCCTACCTGGGACCTGGGTTCGGGAGAAAACTGTTGCTCGGTATTTTGGCTAGGTTTGACTTCTAGTCAAAGGCACTCAAGTAACTCTGGACACAGGAAGCAATAACTGCAATGTCCAAACCAGGAGTGGGATTCTAAAGTGTGGCTTTGATTCACAACAACTGAACAATAAAGCATAGAAGGACCCCACTGGGCTACACTCCTGATCATGCAGATATACGGAGACCAGAACACATCTTCTTTCACAACACTGGAACCCTCAGATTCCAAACACACTGGGCTCTCAGCCCAAACTTGTACTCTTCTCTGGATTTCTCTGGCCTGGCACATCCGACCAGCACTTGGACCACTTTCCATATAGCATGGAACATTTCTCAGTGGCTCCTAAACCACCCATGAACACATATACAGGCTCCATAAGGAAAATCTTCTTCACAAATCCCACATCTGGGTACTTTCATGCGAGCACTGGCAAGTGCCCAAGAGAAAGCAATAGGTGCCCAACTGAACCTCGTGAGAGGTAAATCTGGTTACTCCAGATGGGGTGTCTCCCCTCTTGCTCCCACATCTATACCCAGCCACTCATTTGGAACCAACACCTTTCCTTTGAACCTCTGGTTGTAGATTGCTATCTCGAAATGTATATCACACTAACAATCTACTGGAAAAATACTGTCCTGACTGGTAATGTTCTTTAAGTGGCACAGTCCATCCCTGTAGACCCCACTGGTTAGAGGCATTCCCAAGCCATACACAAATTAAGTACTGTACTTGGCTGTCCTTTCCTGATCCACAGTAACAGCTACTTAAAACACATTCTAGGTGAACATAGGCCCTATTTCAGAGCAACTAACCTTGGTATGTAGGTGCCCACATGCTTCTCTCACAGGAAAACACAAATGTACTTCTCAGTGCCTCAGCACAAATCTTTAAGGCAGGCAGCTTCTCTTCCTCCAGCAGGACCAGGGATTGCCCTGAAAAGCTGGTCTGGTTCCCCATCCCTCAGGGATGAGGCCCTGGAACAACTGGGGATGGTCTCAACCACTTCAAACAGGTATCTTCTGTGTCTCTATCTAGGGTGAGAACACACACCCACAATGACAGGTAGCTCTGGTCAGAGATGAGGGCCCTGAGGGGCTACCAACTGCAGTGCACCTCCTCCCTTCACTGAGTCTCCCACTAGACTTCTCTGACTCTCCTCAAGACTGAATTCAAACCTCCCAATGTTCTAACTAACTCCCTGCTGCAACATTCCAAAGTGGCTTATGCTGCTGTGAGAATTCTATATGATGTCATCCCTATGGCTCAGCTGAGACTGAGGACAGAGTGAGACGGTGTGAAATCCATTTAACTGGAGTTTCACAAGCTGCCTTCCCTGCCTACCACTAGATCTAGATGGGATTCTTGTAACCCGGTTAACAGGTGGGTTACATAAGTATAGTACGTTCTTCTTCTTTGGCAAGAGGGTGCTTGAGCTGTGGAACAGATTTGCCCAGTAGATGGCCAAGCAGTGGACATCCTGGGCCACATTCATGAAGGGTTGTAGAATGCTACAGGCCCCAGGTGCACAAACATATTGCATACAGGGCTTGCAGCATTCTCCTGGCTGGCGATTGGGATTCTTGATCCTGTGTTAATTGTTACAAGCTAGACCAGCTTTCCTGGTCTAACTCCAGACAGCCCTCACTACTCTCTTTTATTGGGCTTGCACCAAATGTTTGATGCAAGCTACAGTAAAACAGGAAAAGTGTCATAAATGTCCTAATATTCCAGAATCAGGTGCAGGGTGTGGAAAGTTGTTTTCACAGCTGCACCAACAATGGGTTTGCTGCAGGGCTTGATGAAAGCCCTGCATTGCCCTTGGTGACTCTGGTCCCTGTATCTGGATTTCTGTGAGGACGTTGACTCTGTTCCCCACAGGAGATTAATCAGGAAGATAGAGGACCTGGGGGTAAGGGCAAAACTGGCTATGTAGATTGTACACTGGCTGAAAGATAGCAATCAGAGGGTGGTGGTTGGAGATGGAGTTCTCGGAGGTTAGACCAGTCACTAGCAGGGTCCCACAGTGCTCACTGCTTAGTCTGGTGTTATTTAACATTTTTTTTAACTTTGTTTATTTTTGGACACCCTGGGCATCCTTCAGGAATGCCCAAACGGATCTCTGCCCTACTCCCAACCTGAACCCCACATTCCTCGGCCTCTCCTCCCCGAATGACTGCAGGCTGACCCGACCCCCAGTACCATCTCCGGGCTGATTCTGCTCCCCTCAGCGGCTACCTCCCAAGTATGAGCGGCCTACCTGCAAGTCATTGGGTTATCCGGAGAGAGATCCTGGGTGCATCTGAGGTGGTGTTTGGGATGTGGAGCGTCCACTGGGGCCACCATCATCTCCTGATGTGCAGGAGGTGTTTCTTGCTTTTCTGTCCCTCCCCTACAGAGCCTGGCCAGCAAGGCTACGGAATGCCATGGCTCTGCCACCCCAGGCATTATGCCACACTGCTACACTGGTGACCCTCCAGCCACCTCCAGAGGTTGCTCCCAGAGTGAGCGTATTCCCACCCCACCCCCAGAAAGAGAGAGCAGTTGGTGGACGCTCAATCTCTATCCCCACCTGCTGACCCCAGTGGTTCTGGCTCGCCAGCGTGGCACAAGGTGTGGCATCCAGTGCCTCAACCCTCAGTGCCACCAGGCTGGCTGTTATTTAACATCTTAATCAGTGGCATTGCAGAAGGTATGAAAGGTAAATATGCCTGTCCACAGAGGACACAAAGCTCTGTGGAACAGTAGACACGCATAAGGGTAGACAAGAACTCAGGGATGTCATGACCAAACTAGAGAAGTGCTGTCTAAGCTACCTGTCCTGGATTTAACTTCATTGACTCTGCTTCATGTCTGATATTTTAACTTTTACACATTTTGCATTAACAGTTACTATAAACCTGCATTGATAAATGAATTATTAAGATTAGCAAAAATGTTTATCTGATTGTCTGGTCTGAACTCCTTTGCAGGTAGCATATGCTGAGTATCTAGGTATCAGTGGCATCCTCCTCTTCTTGTCCCACTTCATTCACTCCCTTGCTTACTGTCACAGACCTTTCTCTGTGCAATTAAAAGCATAACCTGGTGTTCAATTTTAAACCTCGCTTGTTTAATGATGATGAAAATTATTCCATCACAATTTTGTCTGTACCCTGACCTTCCACAATACTGTCATCTAATAAGAAAACAGGTACCTTCATCCTACTGCTGCCCACTGTTTGCTCTGGCTGAGGCTACATTCCAATTAAGGGCACTCCATTTCCATGGTGTGGGTTATTCTGAGACTTGTTCCAGTCTTTTTCCTAACAGGCCTTGAAGAAAATCTGCAAGTACAGCTGAAACATATTCTACATAATTCATAAAATCAAATATTAGCAACACTAACCAATCTCTTGGCAGTGACCACTTAAACCATACTGGTCCTCATAATGGAGAGATAGCCATGGAGTGATCACCCATGATTTCTCAGCTTGCCCATGACTGAACTTATAAGTCACTATTGGGGTGACTAACAACAGTGCCTCCAAATCTGAGAGTGCTTCCCTTCATCAATCTTTAGACTTTTCAGTAAGAGAAGAGTTGGGCTTGGAATCACAACCCACGGGAAAGCAACTGACTTCCACTAATTTCATACATTTGGTCATTTATACTTTTACAATAAGCCATTGATTCCTTACCTCTATAGAGGGATGAAAGTTGCTTAACTAATGGTAGATGAAACTGGCTGTGGCGTTGAAAACTTGTATCTTTACCCATTCTGCTGTTGTAAGCTTGTTATGCCTGTCTGAAAATCTTAGGCCCAATAGTCACAGATGGTGGTGGCACAAATTTGGGGTGCAAAAGACTCCCATTATGCCAACACCAAGAAATGCCTATAGTGGTGCTCAGCATCAGGTTCCACCATAACTGACGATCTTCAGATACTGCTGTCATGATGTCCTGAATCACAACTAGTTGTGATGCTTGAGTATCCATGGTGTCACTGTTTTAATTGCTGAAATTATTATAAATATAAAATAACAATGAATAAATTTATATATATTCATGGTTATGGCTGTTAAGGAGTCAGTACATGGTGTTGTACAGAAACAGTGCTTTACATGTCTGCACCTTTGCAAGCACTTTAACATGCAAACTCTTGTAGTCAGTTGGCAAATCAGAGAAGAAAGTCATGTACAAAGGGATAGCCTTGACTATCCCCAATCATACGACACTTAAGATATTGATTGACAATTTCACACAAGGGAATCTGATGCTAGAGCTACCGTACACAAAGGAAAATCAAAGTCACTGGGTAGAGTAGTCACCCCAATGAGTAAAGGAGTAGTCCACCCAGAATCTGCAAAACATATGTTATGCAGAGTGTTTTGATTTGTATGTAAAGTCCTAGCATGTCCTTCCCTCTGTCTGCTATTAGCAGTTTATCCTAAATTAGCCTGCTAGCTTTATGGTAGTTTTATGACCCTGGGTATCTCCATCTCAAAGAGTTGTATTGCCTTTCTTGCTCCTACAATGCACCCTGTCTTATGTGACAGTGATGTAGCTGAGCCCATAGATTTAGCATATGCACTGTTTTAAAATCAGTTCACAACAGCAGAGCTGTGTAACTGTTCTTATCCAGTGTGCACAAATGGCTACTGTTACAGTCTAGCAGATACCTGAGAGCTACTGTAGCTAACTGGGGTTTCTGTAAGAAAACAGGTACTAAATAGCTCTAATTCACTATTTTGTTTTCTGTGTGTGCCAGGTCCAGCTAGCAGGAGAGTTTTAATTTAAAACTTTTAATTTCATCAAACTATACAAAACCATAAAAGCACAGAAACTGCCCAGATCATCAGTGCTATAATTAGTAAAGTCTCTGGCTCTTTCCTTACAGAAAACTCACTCAATTAGATTTCAAGTATTTGCTCAACTGTAAATGTAGGTATCAGCATTCTGTTGGGTAGAACTGGCAGTTGGTGCTGATTTTGTTCTGTGACATGGTTTCTTTTCTTTTCTTTTTTTTTTACAAATGAAGTGTATGATATGAAGCTGCAGCCTAGAAACTGCAAAATACTTTGAAGCTAGTTTTACTCTTGTGTGTGGTATGGCATGAAAGCAATAAGATGAAAGAGACTATTTCAGCTACACATATTTAGTTCCATTTACAACAGTTCACTGCACTACACATTTAGTATATCACACTTTTTCAAATAATAAAAAATACTAGCCAAACTAATTAAATAACTCACACATACTGTACATATTTTTATACTTTATTAAAAATATACTTCACATTTGTAACAAAACAAATTGAAAATCATGCCACAGAGCAAAATCAGCACTAACTGCCAGTGCTACCTAATAAAATACTGGTATCTATATTTATAGTTTAACAAATACTTGAACTCTGACAAAGTGGGTTTTCTGTAAGAAAACTGCTACAGTCTTTGCTAATTATAACATTGATGATCTGGGGCAATTTCTGTGTTTTTTATTGTCATATGTAGGTTGATGAAATTAAATTTTAAATAAAAACCCTTACTCCTGCTAGCTAGACCTGACACACACAGAAAACACAAATAGTGAATTAGAGCTATTTAACGGCTGTTTTCTTACAGAAACCCCAGCTAGCTAGCTCTCAGGTATCTGCTAAACTTTACCTGTTGCCATTTATGCTACCTGGATAAGAACAGTTACACAGCTCTGCTGTTGTGAACTGATTTAAAGCAGTGCATTTATTAAATATATGGGCTGGCTACATCACTGGCACATGAGACAGGGGTGAATGTAGGAAAGAAAGGCAACAAATCTATTTGTGATGGAGATCCCAGGGTTGTAAAACTGCTATAAAACTAACAGGCTAATTTAGGAAAAACTCCTAATAGCAGACAGAGGAAGGATACATTAGGACTTTACATACAAATGAAAACACTCTGACAACATATGTTTTGCAAATTTTGGGTGGACTACTCCTTTTAAAAAAAGCAAATGCTCCTCACCAGATATTTGTGGTCCAAACCAGGGATTCTAACTGCAAACATATAAGCTGTGACCACCATGACATCTGGAGATGGCACAATGACAATTCAATTGCAAGGTGTTATGTAATGCCCTAAGGTTGTAGCATGAGGCACTACTATCTCAGTCATTCACCCCTCCCCACTTACCTAATTCAATTCATAAGTCTCTACTATGGTCCTTGATTAGTTCCAGTTTTCTGATCTCTTACCTGTTGTCTGTGATTGTCCATTACCTCTCAAACAGTCCTTTCAAGTATTTATATTCCTAGTTTCCAGTAGAATTCCACTGTCTATCTATGTGCCCCAATACATGGGCTTTAATGTAAAATTCCTAATTAAAAAGTCATAAAATGCTCTCTCAAACAAGATTCTACTATGCATAAACAAGGACAATAAAGACTTGATGATATTGTTTGTTATGAAGCTTTCCCTTGATGGTTTTGTATAATATGACTTAACAAAGCAGATTCTAAATCACAAGCTCTTCCCTTATTTAGTTCATGAAGTTCAAATCTTATTTTTCATAAGTGGTGCTACTGGTTTAATGACATGTAAAAATGTTGACTTTGTTATTACTTGGCATAAAATCAATCGTATCTGAGTTACAGTAAGTAAGAGTAGAGTTTTCAAGATTTGGAATTTGTTTCATTGGACTAGGAAGAGTGTGGCACTCCTGTAGCATGGTCCCCTTTACTCACTAGTGAATGTCCTAGGTTGGAAACACTTTATTTAAAGGGAATAGTTGGCACTAAGAACTCCACACCCAAGAGTGAGGCAGGTATCAGTTTGCTTTTTGTGTACAAAACATTTTCTACTTACTGTTTACCGACTAATTTTGTTTAATTTCAGGCTGACATCTTCTGTAACTACAAATCCCAAAATCCCTGCAGCTGACATCAGAGCAGAGCTGCAGCAGCAGGAGATTCAAAAGTCTGCAATACATTTAGAGCTTTTATAAGCTCCAATTAGATGTTTTCTATCCTGCTGTTCTCCTGGGGCAAAGTATTGTCTACTGTGACTGCACTTATCCCAGGGAGGACAGCTAGATGACTGAACAATCAGATGTTATATATTTTGCACACTCTACCTATGGCATAATTTGTACTGCATTTTCTAGCCTTAGATGATAGGATCTGAATCTGTTTTTTAGTACACGTTTCTTAGAGTCACATAAAGAGGAAAGCCTCTGCCTCTTGTGCCTTTCTCTTTAGCAGCCTTTTTAAAACTTACTAAATTAATCTATTGCTAGTTTGAAACTGTCTTAATTAGAGATGTGTGAAACTTGGAAATTTTGTTACATGAAATATTTTGTGAAATTTGGCATTTTGAGAAATATTTTGCAGGTATATATAAAAATTTTGCCTGTGGAATGCAAAATTTGGCTGCAAAATTCAAAATGTCGCCTCATAACAACAAAATTCAGGCAAAATGTTGCTGTTTCAGGCAAAACTGTGCATTTCATGGTGAAATATCCCATTCTGTAGGTGAAATTATGGAGCTTCACACATGGCAAAATATTTTGTGGAATGGTGAAATTTCATGAAATGTTTCATGTGGCAAAATTGTCACTTTCATGGCAATTTTGCTGGCTAAACTTAATTTCTCAACATCTCTAGCCCTAATCCCATTCTGTTCCTTTTTCAGATATAATTGACTTGCTCTTGTAAGTTTTAAATAGTTCTAATTCCCTTCTGTGTCATTCTTTTCTTTTTTCAGATCCTTCCTTAAAGTCCAACATTTATACAAATCCATCTGATGGCAAAGTGAGAGATGGGGACACACTTTACATTTATTCAACATACCCAACACTATCAAAGCAAAAAGATCTTCTTCTACAAAGACAGTGAATTAGAACGTTTCCTATGTAATGAAACAAGAAAATGAGCATTCATTTAATTTAACAATCACCAAAACAAGTCTTTCTAGTAAGAAATCATGAATGTTGCTATGAAACAGTAATACAAAACCGAACCTTGAACTCTACAGTGTGTAACCATATTTATAACAACATAGCAGGTAGGAATGTGTGAAATTTTATCATCTGTCAAAAGAACATAGGCATACTTATAATTCCCTTCCATGAAATTTCAAGACATTTCCATGAAAATATCATGCAACATTGCCAAAATGTATTTTTAATTATTTCCATCTAATTTAAAAAAACACACATCCAACTTTCACCTAATTTGACATATTTGCAGTTCCATACTACATATAATGTATACAGTTTGCATAGCAGGTGTTAGATTTCTAGATTTAAAGAAAGGGTGAGTTATTAGCAGCCAGACATTTGAATATTTTTAAATTTAATTTGCAAGTACTATATTTAACCTGTCAAATTAAAAGCCCTTGTGGATTTAACAACTAGAGAATACAATGCCACCAAATTTGGTTCATTCATAGACTTTAAAATAGATACCTATGTGCCAGCTGTGTAATGATTTCTTTAAAGCTGACCATGTTATAAGCAACCAACTTTTGCAATATAGCATCTAGAGATATGCGAAATTTGAACATTTTGTTTCTGAAATATTTTGCAAAATTTGCACATTTATGAACTATTTTGTGTGTGTGAAAAATGAAATTCTGTGGGGTAAATGTGAAAATTAGCCAAAATATGGGTGACATTTGGTGAAACTGCACATTTCTTGACTAAATTTCGCATTTCTGGGGTGAAATTTTGCAGTTTCACACCTGGCAAAAAATGTTGTGGAATGGTGGAAATTTGGAAAGTGTTTTGCATGGTGACATTGTTGATTCTATGGCAATTTCGCCAGTGAAAGTTAATTTTGCAACATCTCTAATAGCATCAGAACATAAGTCAAATTTCAAGGGCTTTCATGAAAACTGCAGAATTTTGTAATAATTATGTGGAAGCCATATCCAAGATTTTTGCAAAGCCATACACTTGACATGTCATGAAGAAGGAATGAAAGGCTGGGTAGAATGATCATGAAACTAGATTCATAGGAGATGTATCAGGGTCAGTGGCTCTGTAAGTACCAAGCTTCTCTGAGGCCTGAAGATTGGAAAGTCCACAGTTCTAGCCCTGCATGAAGTGCCATACCTGGAGTAATACCCATATGATGTAGTGCGGTATGCAGAGGTACTGCACCGTTGAGGTGCCATGGTTCTGATGAGACATCAAACTGAAGTCTTATCTGCCCATCTCTAGTCACTGCCAGATATATATTAAAGTTACCATGAAACTTATGAAAGAAGAGTAAGGCAGTTTCCCCAGTGTCATGGCCAACAATTCCCCATCAGTAAAACAGGTCCATCACCACCTCCTCCGCACATCTGGAAACAAGCTATCATAGCTTAGTGTGCCTTTTCTGGTCAAAAATGACATATAAATCAATGGGAGACTGCATTATAAAAGTAGCTAGAGGGTTGATGGGGTATTTCAGGACACTGAAGCTAGTGCAGGTAAGGTGATTTGCATGCTACCTGTATAGATGAAATGAGTCTGATCAATAGTACAACACTGCACATATAGGGAAGATCTTAGTGTTGTCAACATTCAGATGGTACACATTCTGAGGACATGAGGAAGTCATTTATTAAACTACGGATATTCTTAAGGAGAAAGCTATGCATCCAGAGGATCTTCTCCAAAATTCTTGTATTCCTAGGCCAGTGAGAAATGACAAGGACAGAAATTTTGCAACTGAACTTTATTACAATTCTGCTAAAAGAGGGATGGGATTCTTTTCCTGGCTAGCTGAGGGGTATATTGGGGCAAGGAAGGTCTGCATGTTAAGAAAAGGCTGCCATTGTGCTAAAGACAGAGGTGGTACTGGTCATGTCAAGGAACAAAGCCATCAAGGCAACTTAAACTATAGGATATGGGTTGGGGAGGCAACTAGTGCATAACATCACTGATGGCAGGAGTTAGAAGCATGTGATCACCAGGAAGTGGAACACTGGCTGGATTTCCAAAGCCACAGAATTGGCACAAGTGAGGAAAAACTGGCATAAGTGGGTTTTACTTGTGGAGATGTGTTTTCCCACATGCACTTGATTTTCAGAGAGGACCTTTTATGGCCAACACCAGGATTTATAGTAACTTGCAGCCATTTTTTGACACAGCTGCACCAAATGTTGATCTTGGTTGGTCCAGGAGTAACATGCTCCCCAGCTGTGCCTGATGTCCATGCAGAACACAGGCTGAAAATAGGACTGTCTGCCAGTGAGGAGATTTGTTCTGGACTGGCGGACTGCAATACAGGACTTAGTCCCTTGACCCTTTGAAAATAGGGCTCCCAAGAAAAGAAGAACAAGATTAGCAGTCACCCAACTGAGCAAGGAAGCATTGCAATTCTGACTTGAAAGTTGTTCATTCTGCATAAGAATCACATATAGCAAATGTGACTAGCCCAGCAGCCTGATGTACCTGCAAGTCCAGGACTCACAGATGGTGAGACAGGCATAGGGAGGGAAAGAAACTGCTTAGGCACCAAGAAGATGGAATCCCAACTATTCAAATGGGGAAAGTATGACAGGAAAAGAGGTAGGATTCTCTCTTTTCAAACAAGTCTGTCACTGTGAAGAAGGAGAAAGATATTAGGGGCAAGCAGTTTCACTGAGTCCATATGGTCAGGCAAAGGGAAAAAAGGGCCAAAATAGTCAAGCAGAAATAAACTTCAGGGCTGCAAACAGCTGTGTTATGATTATCAAATACAGTGGTGATAAATGCTTTGAAGATAAATTTCTAGCGGCATCTTATTAATGCACTACCATCATTGTTTTAGAAAACAATTTAGAATCCCAGTTATGAGTTTGTGGTATTTTCACAGTATATTTAAAAGTACTGAAACAATTTCCACAGTAATGTTGCCTTTCAGGATCCATTGCCATTGGTATGCATGCCAAACTTCTAGTCTATACTTGCAATAGCAGGAAGGTTACAAACACACATTTTCATAAAGTTTTCACAACAGATCAGCCTGGTGGCACTGTGGGATGAGGTGCTGGGCGCCACACTTGGACCATGCCAAAGACCTGGGATCAGGAGAGACCTTGGATGCTGAAGGGTCAGCTGGGGGAGGAGGACTGAGTATCCTGGGACTGCTCTCTCTCCTCTGTGGAGGGTGGGGAGGGACACTCACAGATGTGCCTGGCTCCTGGTGGCAGATGGAGGTTGGTGCAAGCCATGGTGACTTAGAGGGGTTGCCGTGGGCTGACATCAGATGTGCTGTGAATGAGCGTACACTACAGTGTGATTGATGTCCTTGCACACCCTTACTGTGTGGGAACCAGGGATCAAATCAACATAAGCCCTGATCCTCTGGGCTCATGAAGGACGGCCCCTGCAACACTGCACAGGACGCCCCATGGGTGCTCCCTCTGGCCATAATTCCTTTATGGTCTTCCATGCTGTGTGGTGCATGACATGGCCTGAGTGGGTGAGAAGGAGAGGAGGTGAGCTCGGGCATTGCACCCAATGCAGAGGTTGCAGGGCAGACCAGACAAGGGAACCATAGGACCACCCCTGCTGAGGAGGTAATGCTGAAAAAAAAAGTAACAAAGTTTCCACAATGGTTCACAAATCCTTAAATAGTAAAATAATGAACCCATGCAATTTAAAATTACTTAACCAAATCTCTACATATGTATTAAAGCAGGAGAGCAAGAATCCAGTGAAAAGTTTGACATATACTTTTTATTCTATTTTAGATTGCCCGTATCTACTGACTCGTATGGGTTGCCAGTGATGATAGTGATAATAAAGAGCAATTGTAGAAACATCTATTCATTTATATCGCTACCATCAAAAGCTACCCTCTAGGGTAGCAGTCCCACAGCGATGAGAGTGACCAGAAGCGAAGGATGAGAGGTGGAGGGAGTGATAGAAGGAGGGTTTGAATGAGTAGGGATCATACTGCAACCAAGCCAGCCCTGTGGTGTGGTGGTGAGGGTGGATGACTACAGTGTAGAAGGCACTGGGTTCAGGACCTACTTGGGGCGATTGTTTTGCCATTGCTTGTGGCTCTCTATTTTTTTTCAGGCAGTTTCACCCCTCCTCGACATGCACTCCCCAGAGTTAACAATCTTAATTCAGGGGCGCAGGGAGGCTCAGTGACCTGAAGTCAGGTGGCTTTAGTTTACATATCGCCAAAATGCTTTTCGGTGATATACATTGCTATGATAGCGATCTGTTTTTGATCGCTATCATAACATGGAACTATTTGTAATACCCTTTTTCCACATTATGAGTCTGCTTTAGTACTTTTCACATCTGAAATAATAAAGAGTGCACTTTTTAATATGCTCAAGACCTGGTTTCATCACTATTTCCAGCTGTTTTTGAACACCTACTGTTCTTTAAAGTCAGGAGAACTGCCTGCTACATGCTAGGTCATTTTAGTCACAAAAGAAGTGTTTTTAAATAACTGATGCACAATAACAGCTGAGCCTCCTGATGCAAACCACGTCCACGACATATTAAAGAGTGCTCCTTTATTATTTCAGATGTGAAAAAAGTACTCATTCTGTAACCATGGCAGGAACTTATGTATGCCAATTTACAAATGTCTAGCTCAACAGCTGGCTAAGATATAAGCAGAGAAATATTTTCACACAGTTTCATAGAAAAATAAAATGTCAGACTTTGAGCTACTATGCATTAAAACTGCTCCAGTAAGTGTTGTCCCCATGGACCCCATAAGTAAGCTTTCCAATAGTTAGGTGCCTAGCTCCATAGATGGCTGAGTTATGACCACATAAACATATTTCTGAAATTCCACAAAATTCCACAAATCTTCTCCAAAATTCCATGAAACTAAAATTTGCTCATTTTGTCTGACCTAGTACTAGGTAAGCACATATAGATCTTTGCCACATTATATTTTAAAAGATTTAGATAATGTAAAAATAGTATTTCAGGATGGGGCAGGGTGGACTTGATCAATGATTGGCCTTCATTCTATTAAACTTCACATGCAGTGTCGAGCGATTGGTAAATAAGATTCATATATACTCCATAATGGGCATCCTGCCACCCTTGGAAACTTGGATCTACAGTACTTCTGGTGAAAGAAAGAAAGAAAAGAAAGAAAGAAAAGAAAGAAAGAAAGAAAGAAAGAAAGAAAGAAAGAAAGAAACTATACATAATCTCTTGAAACACATAATAGCACCTATATTCTGCATTCAACTAGTACCAGCTTGCTGATGGTTTCTAGACCTAAAACTAAAAGTGGTAAAATGGCTTTTCCTTCTAGGTCCCGGCTAAGAAATGAGTTACCCCATGCAAAAGTGACACAAACCATGCATGATTCAAGGCTGATGTAGCAAACCCCTCATTTCTATATCTGAATGTAAATATGTTAACTTCTTAGTACTGCACTGTATCTGGCAATTCTTGTTTTGTAGTATCATGTACAGCCATCTATTTATACTAGAGTGTTTCACCCTTGACACAGATCATGGCTATAAAATGTGTCTCAATTTATTTTATCTTATGCATACAAATAAATAAATAGAACAAATTATTATATTCTTTTCCAGCTTTTAGTAAGTCATTTATATAATCCATGTATTTATTATATTCACTGAAAAAAATCTACTTTAAAGCATCAGGTAGGGTTAAACCCCAAACACCTCAAAAGTAAGACAATGTGATGTGTTTACTACAAAAGTGGAAGCAGAGGCGAGGCAGAAACTATAGACCTGTTAGTCTGACCTCAGTGATAGGGAAAATGATGGAATCACTTCTGAAGGAGAGAACTGTTGAGTACCTAGAGGCCTGAGGGGCACAGGACCCAAGGCAGCATGGATTCACAGTGGGTAGGTTATGTCAGACAAATCTAATAGATGGCTTTGACTGGGTGACCAAAGTAGTAGATCAGGGAGGGACTGTAGACATGGCCTACCTATACTTTAGCAAGGCATTTGACACAGTACTACACAAAAGATTAATATATAAGTTATCCAGCCTGGGAGAGGGTCCCAAGATGATAGCCTGGGTAAAAACTGGCTGGAGAACAGGACACAGAGGGTAATAGTAAACGGAGTCCACTCTGAAGAAAGGGGGTTACTAGTGGATACCGAGGTTCAGTTATAGGACGGTCCTCTTCAATGTCTTTATAAGTGACATTGCAGAGAGACTGGAAGGAAAAAGTATGTCTCTTTGCAGATGACACAAAAATCACAACAGGGTTTATACACAAGGTGGGGTGGAAAGGATGAGAAGCGACTTGGCAAGGTTGGAGGGATGGTCAAATGTATGGCAGCTTAAATTCAATGCTAAGAAGTGCAAGTAATGCACCTGGGAAACAAAACCCAGGAAGTGTACACTATGGGGGGTGAGATACTAACAACAAAAATGGAAAGGGACCTGGGGTAGTCATATCAGATGACCAAAAGGTATGCAAGCAATGTGAGAGGGTAGTAAGGAGGGCTGGGGGATACTGGGATATATAGGAAGAGGCATCACCAGTAGAAAACAGGAAGTTGTTATCCCTCTGTACAGACAGCTGGTGAGACCTCATCTGAGTACTGCATGCAGTTCTTGAGACTCAGTCTCCAAAAGGACATTGACAGGATGGAGGCAGCCCAGACCAGGGCAACTAAAATGGTGCAGGGTCTGCATTAGAAGACATATGAAGAGAGACTTAAGGAGCTTAATATGTATACCCTCGAGGAAAGAGGACGGGGGACATGATAGAAACTTTCAAGTACCTCAAGGAATCAACAACATCCAAGAGGGTAGCATCATTCAGAAAAAGAGATGTGCAAGAACAAGGGGCACAATTTGAAGATAGAGGGGACGGCCAGAGGTAATGTGAGGAAGTATTTTTTCACAGAGAGGGTAGTGGATGCATGGAGCGGCCTTCCTGAGGAGGTTGTGGAGTCAAAAACAGTGGGAGAATTCAAGAATGCATGGGACAGACATAAGGCAATTCTAGGGGTTGGGGGTAGGAGAAGTAGGCTGTTGATTAACTAGGATCTGCAGCTTATCCATTAGGTAGGAAATGGGTAGACTGGGTGGGCCAAGCAGTCCTTATCTGCCATCAAATTCTATATTTCTATGTCTACTGTACAAACAATCTCACGCTCAGCAAAGTGTGACAAAAAGTAATGCAGTATTTAAAATATACCAAAAAATCAATGTGTCCTCTGAATAGATATTTCATTTACTAACAGTTAATAAGGAAAAGCTAATGCAATTACTTGATTTATAGCAAAACAAAATGGTTATATTAAATGCACGCTGAAAATAGAAAATAGAGTTAAAATCTACGTTTAGACCTTAGGTCTTCTTCAGGAAATATCTAAAAGAAAAAAACAAGTTAGTGTGATTTATAGATTACAAACAATGTAAACTACAATGTGATATGATGTACATATCTCTAGAAATTTATATTCTTTAGAAGCAGTTTTGCTACCTAATTGTTTTGATATTTTCACTAATCATTTCTGTTTTTGAATGCATGATTTATTTTGCAGAAAACAAAGACTGGCTGGGATTGATTAGACGTTGTTGTGGAGTTCTTGTACTGCTTATCCTTACAGTGGTAACAATTATAATAGTGCATAAGAAAGGTAACTAGTTAATCTGAATAAAAATTCACAAGCAATACACATTTACAATTTTTCAGTTAAACTTCTGTGTATAAAAATGGGGGTTATAAAATATGTGTAACTTTATTTAATTGCAATATATGCTACATAGTCTTTGAAAAAGTTTTTTCTTCCCTACCAATTACATCTTTAAGAAAAACTCAAAATAATGTTTTTTTCTGTGTAGGTGTTTATCTCTCCCCAGCGGGACTGGTGACTTGTGTCAGCCATCCATACCTGGCATCCATGATCCTTTGAGGCCACCCCCACTTCACCTCCGTGGAACCACAAGAGTCAGAATAGGGCATCATCCTACCACAATCCCCCATTTACTGTTTTCTCTGCTTAATCCCTGGAGCCCCAGACAAGGTCGGGTGCATGTGTCATGGCATGCATGCCTTGGCCTGGCTGACTGCTCTGCTCGCCTCTGACCTAGTGCCTGAGTCTCCTCTTGCCTGCACCACCAATATCATGCTTTCACATGGTGGTGGTCTTAGGCTGGAAGCTGACCTCACTGATACAGGAGAGGAGAGCTGCCTGGCAAGGCGCAATAGTAATGAATGCATGCACAACCACAGGGGAAGAACCATGAATAAATGGCGCAGTGCGACATTCAACAGCATGCGCCATGCGCAACAGGGAGCTAGCGAGTTAGCGACAGCGGAAATTATCCAAAATAAAAAGGAAAAGAGAGAGGTGCAAGAATGCCACAGAAAAGCCAGAGGTGGGAGGGAGGTGACAGCAACAAGGCAGAGGGTAGCAGTGAGCAGGACTGGGCAGGAACAGGACAGGAGTGGGAGCCTGTGCTACTGTGCAGGAGTGACAGGAAGTGCCACAGTGGACTGAGGCAGTGGCAGCAGGCAGGACAGGCAAAGGCGGAGGTATACCCGGTGCAGGGGCATCAGAAATGGACAGCGGAGGAATGGGATAACAGCTGCCAGGGAGGAACACCAGCCAGGGACATGGCGGTGCCACCTTCCAGATGGAGGTGGTAATGAGGGGTGTGAGAGGCAGGCAGCAGAAGGGCGTGGCCATGGAAGGGCCTGTCAGCGTTACACCCAAACAGGTGGTACCAAGCCGCACCACCTTCAAACACTACTCTGACGCAGAGATTGTGGGCGGTACCACCTGAACTGGATGATCCTGAGGCAGCTATGTGAGTTGTGCAGTGATGAGATGCAGGCACCCACACAACAGATCCATACTCTGTCAGGCGGAGACAAAGGTGACAGCTGTCATGTGTCTGCTCTCCACGGACACCTTCCAGAGACCAACAGGGGACACAACAGGCATAACTCAGTCGGCGCGTCATGCCTATTCACACAATTCCTCAGCGCACTGCTGCCACATGCTGTGGAGCACATCCATTTCCCCAGTACACAGGCGGAGCGCACAGCACACATACAAGAGTTCCACAGGGCAGCACATATGCCTGGCATGCTTGGGGCCATTGACTGCACCAATGTGGCCATCTGCACACCACCTGGCCCAGACGGTGTGTCCTACATCAACTGAAAAGGTATGCCAGCATCAACTGCCAGGTGGTGTATGATGCCAGGGGCACATAACCAGTGTCTGTGCACACACCCTGGGGAGCACATGATGTCTTCATCTGGCACCAGTCCGCACTGTGCCACAGGTTCGAGAGTGGGGACATCCCCACTGATCACCTAGTGGGTGAGTATGCACATCATGCAGGAAGACATGAGCAGATGTGGGGGTGCATAGTCAGAGGTGCCATGGGTACTGGCCTTGATGGCCCATGGCAGAGCGACACAGACCACCATACTAATGTCCACCCTCTACACACAGGTGACAGTGGCTGCCCACTCCGTCCCTAGCTGCTCACACCATACCCAGCGCCCGCGACCTCATCACAACAACGGTACAATGAGGCCACATCACCACACAGAATGTCATCAAGTGGGTGTTCGGGATGCTGAAGACACATTTCCGTGCCTGGACATGTCTGGCGGTGCCCTACAATACAGCCCCTCAAAGGCCTGTGGGCTATTCCTGGCCTGCGCGTTCTGTACAACATGGCCAATGACTGTGGGATAGCCATAGAGGTCGATGAGGGGACAGCGAATGGGACAATAAGGACACTGGTCCAGAGCGGTGATGGGAAGCCACCCCCAGGTGAAGGGACCCCACCTGATCTGGATGTCAGAGCTGCGCGAAACCATCACAGAGTCGCACTTGCTAACACCAGTAGGTCACAGGCCATGTGTAACCACCAATGGCAAGGGCACAACCCACAGACAGGCATGGAAGAACCCCAGGAGCAGATGGCTGCAAGGAATTGGTCTGAGCGTGGAACCGCACACGCCGTCAGGGATGGGCAGTGCCAAACACGACAGCAGCACACACACGCACACGCACACACACTCACACACACACACACACACCACAAGACATGCACAAGTAGTAGAAGGCAGGCCAACCCCGACTGCAACCCCTAGCCACACACAGGTCCACACATGACCATGCCCAGTGGCCATCACTGTGCATGTCTCAGACGCTGGGCACCATTGCACACTGGTGGACAGTGCAATGCAGGCATCATCATGCACACACAGCAGCCAGGAGGGTGTGCACATAGACCGTGGTGTGCAGGGCCGGTACCCCACCTGTGCACTGCACATTGCACAAAACACTGCACACAGGGCAGCGGCAGACAGTGGCATGGTGGGAGACAGGTCAGTCATGCGGCACAGTGCCACGGCCACCACGGATACGTGGGCGGCCCCACTGAGACCTGTCATCGATGCCAGGCTGACTATTGGCCTCATGGGTGGCACTGACGGTCCCCAGAGGTGATGCTGTGGGAACACGACTGTGTTCGCATATGGGTCTGCAGCTCACTGTACATGCCTGCGCCAGCCATGCTCGGTATGCCCACAGCAGAACCTGGTTTTGACATGCCGGAACAGGGGTGGACATGACACTGCGGCGGTGTCTGCGGTGCATGGGCAATGAACTAGGTGCCCAATGTGGCCATGACAGCTGTGAATGCATGTATCTGCCGTCAATGGCAGCAGTCACATCCTCCCACTGCTGGGCCATCTCTGCCAGGAGCAGGTGTGGTCTCTGCTGCGCTGCTCCTCTGCCTGGTGCAGAACCTATGTGACAAGCCACAACTGCTGATCCACGGAAGCCTGGAGTAGGTGGCTGTGCTCATCAAAGAGGTCACCAGCCGGATCGGCATGATGTCCCTCATGGTGTTCCTGGCCATGCTGGGCAGCACCCCTTGATGATGGGTGCCGCACACTAGAGCCATGCGGGGCACATTCACACGTGGCACCCGACACTGTTCCCCTGTCACCATTGGCCGACTGCTGGCACTGCCCTCTGGCTACTGATCACCAGGGCTCACTGGTGCCACCGCAGAGCCACAACAGCTCCACTGGCCTGGATGCACACAGTGCTGCCCACTGGGGCATACAGGCACAGGCTGGGACTGTGATATCATGCAGGCCTCCACAGCTGCATCACCATTGCTACGCCGGTGCTGTTTCATGCTGTGGGACCATCCGAGGCCCACACATCTGGGATGTGTGATCCATCATCATCGGTGCTGGATCCGCACCAATCCATGTCACAGCACGCTGGAGTCCATGACCGCTGTCACGTTGGGACACAGGCAGGGCCTCTTCCACACCAGCACCACCATCTTCAGTCCAGAAAGACAGGCAGGTATGCTGTGGTCCTGACCTCAGATACCTGTGGAGGTGAATGGGCGCCCTCCGTGTCCAGGGTATCGCCTCAGTGACACATCCACCACCACTGACCCATGTAGATGCTCAGAGCAGCAAGGAACACAGTAGCATTAATGTCTCCACCCTACCCTGTGGCATTCCCCACCCCCACACAGTGACAGCACAGGACCTACCATGTAGTGACGGGCTGCCACCCGTCTGGAAGCCACCACCTGGAACACCCTGTAAGGCACAACACCACATGCTGCCAGCCACCCGCTCCTCCTGTGGCATCAGGTGGCACATCCAGCTGTCTACTACCGGTTGCAGCATGTGCTGCCCTGATGGCAGCCACCTTGTCCTTAATCCTCCTCTTGTCCATGCCGACCTTTTTTGCACTCCTGCATGGACCCTGGTGGCTACCATGCTGGTTCATGGCACATGCAACCTCACCCCATGCCGCAGCATGGGCCTGTGGTGTTCCCCGCTGTCCACTGAGCAGCAGTTCCCTGTTGAGGTAGGCCTCAAACAGGGCATTTGATTCTTCCTGGGTGAAGTTGGGCCTCTTCTTTCTCCCACATCTCTGTTTCTCCTCTTCCTCATGTTCGGTCATTATGGAGCCTGTGGGAATGACAGGTGTCACCTTGATTGGCAGTCTCATGCATCTCTCACGCACCACAGTCCACACTTCCAAACAGTATGCAACCCACCACAATAGACTGCAATACCAAACTATGTCCTCTACAGCCCCATGTCACATTTATATAGTGCAAGGCATGCAAATGAGGCGAGGTGCAACTTTAGGTGGATGCTAATGCAGTGGCTGCACCATGGAATGATGAGCTGATTTGCATTTGCTGGCTAAATATCACGCTGTTGTGCCTTTGCTCAATTGTGTTGAGCATGCTGAGCAATGGGTTGAGCATTCTCAGGCAATGGCGCAGCTCTGTGATGTGCACAGTAGGCACACATGGCGCATGCCAGGGTGCTGACACCTGCCATGCTGATGATGTGCTGAGCGTGGGAGGCAGTGCTGAGCACGGCCACCACTGTGCCAGTGGCACTAGTGTGCTGTTCTCACGTGTGGTGCTTGTGCCCTGGAGCACTGTAGGTGCCATGGTGCCACAGCATGGTAGGCCACTGCAGGGCATCACACACAGGCACCCTACCACGCTACATGCAGGGAGTCCCAATAGCACTGTGGCGGTCCATAAGTGACAGACCCTTGACCCTGTGGTCGACCTTTGCTCCCTAGGGCACCATGCGTCCATGGGTGCACCCCATCATGCTGTTCGGTGACAGTATGATGGGGAATGAAGTGCTGTACTGCACAGCATCTGCACATGGGGACATGTGCTACAGAGTGCCATTTTGTGATCTGACCTGCATGAATGATGGCATGCAGGAGAACACTGCAGTGGAGTGCGCTAGAGCTGGCCAGTCTTGTGGACATTATTGAGCCCATGCTGGGGCCCTGTTTGGGGAAGACCCTTTGGACAGGCCAAGAGGTGCTGTGTGGGAGGAGGAGGCAGAGGCAATGGAGGAGGCCACTGGGATTGCTGTGAGTGCAGATCAGTGTCACCACCACTATCGCGGACCTCCGGCAGAGGGTCCTAGATAGGCTGGGTCGACTACGGGCATGTGCCAGATGAGGTGCCGTGCCACGGCCAGGTAGGTGCTCCATCCATACACTGGTAGCATCCATCCATCCATCTGGGTATCGTGGTGGCATGTGTCCACCATGCAGGGGATGGGGGCCATCTAGTGTGGGCAGTGGTGGTGGTGGGGTTGCAGCATGGCTGGGCTGTGCGGGATCACACACTGGGGGCTTTGCTACTGGTTTATACTGATGTTCCCTCTCCATGTTTGCACCCTAGGCCCTGAGGAGTGGCGCCATGCTCAGAAGGCGAGAGCACAGTGTAACAAGAATGCTGCCAGCAACAAGGACATGGCAGAGGGCATTGGTACAGCAGCGCCCGGCTGTTGCAGATGCAGCTGAGTGCCTTTCTTCCAAGAACTTCTGTGCATGCTGTGTTGAAGGGTTGGCGGCAGGACATGGCCACCAGCCCATGACACCACCACCATGCACACCACATGGTACACTCAGCACTGTCCTGTGGCACTGCATGTTTGGGTGTGCATCTCTAATGGTCCGTGCATGTGTTGGGTACATGGCTGTACCACTGCCTTCGCACCATCAAAGCCATGTCACTGTATGGCCATGGTGGTGCTGTGCAGGACTTGGGCAGTGGGTGTGTGCAGTGGTCCACATGGCTGTGTGTGCCTGGATAGGCAGGTCTTGTGGACACGGTCACTGTGGGTGGTCACACACCATCACAGGGCATGACCCATGGCTGCATGCCATGCACAATGGGTGGGCTGCAGGGGATGGACAGTCACACATATTGACTCTGCTCCCTTGTCCTAGGTGGACATTGCTGGATGGCCATAGAATGTGGCATGCAGGAACTGCTGCAGCTGGTGCAGGCATCCTGGTGATTCTGGAGAGAATGGAGTGGGACGGGGTCCGGAGATGAAGCACCGGAAGTGCCACAGGAGTGGAGGCGGGGCAGGCAATAGGCACTCCATGCCCCTGATTACCTAACCCCCTGGACCCACCCTCACACCTTCTTCCCTCCCCATTTGTTCACCCTGCCCCATGCCGCCCCACCTGGTTTGTGGCCATTCCCCCCACCCTTGTAAATAACTGTAAATAAGTTTGTTTGTTACCATTGTTCAATACATGCATTTTGTTATGACAACTGTGGTGGTCTCTGATTTGCAGTGAGCTACAGGTGCTTGGCTGCAGTGATGTGCATGGCATCAGGGGTGTGCAGGCATGGGCGTGTGTGTGTGTCTGGCAGGGACCCACCTATGGTGTGGGGGGACTCAGTCACTATCTGTGGTATGTGTGTTGTTCTCTGTGCACTGGATTCCTGTGTGCACTGGTCCATGGTGCATGCACTGTGCCCATGGTGCCCCTGTTAGACTGTCCATGGCCTGTGCAGCTAACACCCTTGCATGTCTGTGCTATGCACAGTCTGCTGGCACGTCAGTGGTGACTGTCCATGCTGGACACCCCTGTACCTGGCACAATGCCGGATTGCCTCCTGTCACCGGTATGTTGCCAGACTGCCTCCGGATGGCACTGTAGCCTCCACTGTTGTTGTCCCCCTCCATGCTATCGCTTGTGTCTGTTGCATGGAATGTGGTCCAATGTCTGTCACTTGTGCTCCGCCGCATGCTGGTGTAAGCACGATTCATGGTGCATGCGCAGGGTGGCTGGTACACCAGTGCCATGGAGGGATGCTGGCCATGGGTACACAGCTGCTGTGGCCACATGCCAGCAGGTTTGTTGCCCTCTAATGTGCCCCTGTGTTGGTGTGCCCTAGGTTATGGGTGGGTGTTTGTCTTTGCACTGTGTTGCATCCTGTGGCACATGCTTCCATCACCACTGTGGGCATCTGTGCTGGCTGTTGTGGCCAGTGCTGGGACAGGGTGTGTGCTTGAGTGGGTGTGCGCGGGTGCTGTGCTGCTGGTGGTGGGGTTCGGTAGGATCTGTCACATGCGGGTAATCCCCATGTGCCAATGCAGGGTCAGTCTCAACTGTACCTCGGGGCCATACAGGTTGGCACTGTGTCTGCAGTTGTTACGCCAGTGGCTGCTGCCACCCAAAGCAAGGTGCTCATGGTGGGGCTGCCTTGCATGGCTCCATAGGTGCACAAGGTTGCATTGTCACAGTGGGGGTGGTGGCATACATGGGGTGACATGCACTGTTGGGCACTGCTCCTGGGCAGGGTGTCTGGGGATCGCTGTGCATTGTGTGTGCTCTGCATTGGTGGGATGGTGTAGCATGGGGTAGCCAGACCTCCTTGTGTTCAGTCACAGCTTGCCAGGGGTGTGTTGGGGCACCATGCCCTGGCTGTGGGATTGTTGCTCGTGTCCATGGGCTGGTGATTCTTCTAGCTCTCCTCAGGTTGTTGCGGTTCATGGGGTGTGAGGGCGGCGTCTGTTCTACTGCATGCTCCTCTGCCCATATCTTCCATGAGTGGTAAACCCTGCATCCTGTCCCTGCACATCCCTGGTTGTGCTGTTGCACTGCTACCCTGCTCCACTGCGCATCCTGGTTGTGCTAATGCACATCAGACCTGCACCCTCACGCATCCCTGGTTTAGCCATAGTGCGGATGGCGCGATATTCAGTTGTGTTGTGCAAGCGCATCTTGGCCTGCGCAGTGTTTGAATATCGCCAGCATGTTGTGCATAAGCGCACTGAACTTGTGCCTGCTCCTGCTATTGTGCTACTTTGTGGTGCAGTTTGAATATCTGGGCCTAGGCATTTAATGCATCAAGCAAACAATATTTTACAAAGTAATGGAAATTTAAAGGCAAAATCAAAAGCCATTAAACAACTTGCAAAAGAATCAGAATTAATAATTTTAACTAATTTGAATGGAAATCAATGAAAATATATTTTAATGGCTCCAATTGCTAGCAGGAGTATAAGAAATAGAAACTGTGTTTTTTAGATGAGATTTGCACCAGCTTAGTTGCTGCACACATGGCAAGCATGCAGCATGTGGACCTGATGTGATTTTTAAATGATGTTCACACCAGCTTAACTGTTGCACTCATCTCAAGTGTGCAAAACACAAACCTGATGTGATTTTTAAAAGATATTCTACTATCTTACCAAAGTAGTTGACCAGGGAGGGACTGTGAATATGACCTACCTAGATTTTAGCAAGGCATTTGACATAGTCTCACACAAAAGGTTAATATACAAGTTAGCCAGCCTTGGAGTGGATCCCAAGGTGGTAGCCTGGATAAAAACTGGCTGGACAACAAGACGAAAAGGTAATAGCAAACGGAGTCCACAGTGAAGAAAGAAGGTAACTAGCGGGTACAGTAGGGATCGGTACTAGGACCGGTCCTCTTTAATGTTTTATAAGTGACATTGGACAGCACCTGGTAGGAAAAGTATTTCTCTTTGCAGATGACACAAAGATCTGCAACAGGGTTGTACACATGGTGGGAAGGAAAGGATGAAAAGGGACTTAGCAAGGCTGGAGGAATGGTCAAATGTATGGCAGCTCAGATTCAATGCAAAAGAAGTGCAAGGTAATGCACCTGGGAAACAAAAACCCAGGGAAAGTACGCAATGGGTGAGGGTGAGATAATAAAAACAACAAAAATGGAAAGAGACCTAGGATTAATTATATCAGATGACCTAAAGGTAGGCAAGCAATGTGAGAAGGCAGAAAGGAGGGCTGGGGGATACTGGGATGCATAGGAGAGGCATCAACAGTAGAAAACAGGAAGTTGTTATCCCTCTGTGCAGACAGTTGGTGAGACCCCATCTGGAGTACTGTGTGCAGTTCTGGAGACCCCATATCCATAAAGACATAGACAGAGTGGAGGCTGTTCAGAGGAGGGCAGCAAAATGGTGCAGGATCTGCACCAGAAGTCATCTGATGAGAGACTAAAGCAGCTTAATATGTATACCCTCGAGGAAAGGAAGGAGAGGACATGATAGACACTTTCAAGTATCTCAAGGAATTAACAAAGTACCAGAGGGTAGCATCTTTCAGAAAAAGAGACATGCAAGAACAAAGGGCACAATTTGAAGATAGAAGGGGATGGCTCAGAGGTAATGTTATAAAGTATTTTTTCACAGAATAATAACAATAACTTTATTTAATATAGCACCTTTCAAAATATCTAGGTACTTCACAGACACATACAAATTCGATGAATACATTAAATATAAGTAAATCATAGAAAATCAGGAAAAGCTTTGCTCCATAGAAAAGTCTTCAGTGCCTGTGAAGCTCCCACTGTCTTGCACTCCCATAGCTGACGTGGCATAGAATTCCAGAGGTTAGGACAGTAAACATAAAAGCACGAGCCCCAGATGAATTTAAGCTAACCCTCCGAATCTCCAGCTACCCCTCGTCAGTCGAGCCAGCTGTCGACAGGGGTGTAAGGAGTCGAAGCTCTTTCAAGTAGTCAGGACCAAGTATGTGTAGGGCTTTGTAGGTTAATAGACCTACCTAAAGGTGATCCACCACTGAACCAGCAGCCAGTGCAGATCACACAGCACTGAGGTAATATGAGATCTTCTTGATACCCCCATCAATAAGCGTGCAGCAGTGTTCTGCACTAGCTGCAAGTGGCGGATATCAACCCCAGGAAGCCCTAAGTAAAGGGAGTTACAATAGTCAAGAAGCGAGGTCACAAAGGCGTGGACCAAAATGGGCAAATCACTGGACAGGACAAGGTGCTTGATCCTGGCAGTGTTCCTAAGATGGTAAAAGGCTAACTTGATAACTGCAGACACCTGATAATGAAGGGTCAGACCATCGTCAAGTATCACTCCCAGGTCATCGCCCATTCAGAGTAAGAATCTGAGCACCCCAAAAATAAACCAGATGGCAGATCAGTCCTCAACCCCACTGTTCTCGAGCCAGGTTCACCACCAAAACCTCAGTCTTTCCCGCATTCAACTTTAACCTGCTGGAACTCATCCAATCCTGGATTTCAATGAAGCAGCTGTTAAATACCAAGACAGCACTAACCTGGTCGGGGCAAAAGACAGGTGGAGCTGGGTATCATCAACATAGCAGTGAAACCTCAGCCCAAACCATCTTAAAATGTCTCCAAGGGGCAGCATATACACTGCAAACAACATGGGGACAACACCGAGCCCTGGGGCACTCAACAAGGCAGAGATAAAGACTCAGAAGAAAATATTCCCGAGACAACTCTCTGAGTTCTACCAGTGAGGAAAGATAAAACCATCTGAACACTGTCCCAGTCAGCCCACAGATGTACCTCAGGAACTCGAGCAGGACCCCATTTTCACAGTGTCAAAAGCTGAAGAGAGATCAAGGAGTACCAAGATGGAATGGTTTTCTCAGTCTCTGCCATCAGGAGATCATTGAGCACCAGAACCAGAGCAGTCTTAGTACTATGCCTTTTCGAAACCCGATTGGAGAGGTTCAGATAAATTATGGATGGTTAAATAGTTCTCAATTTGAGTTGCATAAATACGGGTTGCTTGGGTATTTCCTCACCTGGTGGCTTGGCCTCTTCAAAGGTACTCATGCCTGGTGCTATGGCCTTCCCAGATCTGGCTCTGAACACAGCCTCTCTACTCTTGTCCAAATCTCCCCTGCCTGGCTATCTACTAAAGGCCTAAAATTGCACATCTGAATGTTCACAATATAGTCCACCACCTAGCAGAACTAATGGCCTGGGTAGCCTACTATAACCTGACATTATGGGGATCTCAGAAACATGGCTAAAGCCTCACATCCTTGACTCTCTGTGCACCCTTCTGGGCTACAGCCTCATCAGGCAAGACCCAGCAGGAAACAGGCATGGGGAGGATTGCTTTCTACTTTAAGGTGCACCTTTAACGTATCAGTTGTTGTTCCAACACACACTGCACCACCTGCCTGTGAGTTCCTACATGCCCTTCTCCTTCTTGGTAACACAAAATAGGTACACCTAGTTTGTGCCTACAACCCTCGAAGGGAGGCCTACCAGGTCTCTCCTCACCACTTGACTGTCTGAGGGACAAGGTTGGCTCAAATGAGTTAATAGTACTGGGTGACATTAACCTCAATTGGTTGGGGCCCAACACCAAACAATTTGAACACGTCTCTGAGGCCTTGCTCTCAGCCAGCTTATTACAGTACCCACAAGGACCACCTCCCAGGAGATAAAGGCTCCCTTATTGACTGGGTATTGAGCAATAGACCTATCTGCCCGATCGTGGGCATCTGTATACAAAATAAGATCTAGTCCTATATCCCTGGTGGTCCAGTGGACTGCTATCTGCCCGATAGCGGGCATTTGTAAAAAAAATGAATTCTAATATCCCTGGTGGTCTAGTGGTACCCCACACTGCCCACTAAGCCCCCACTGCCCCGTTCCCCTTGGTCAGCCTCGCGGGCGGCAGCACCACCTACCACCTGCCGCTGCCCACCGATTAGAGCACAGTCGGTAGGGCTATATGCCCGATAGTTCACAGCGTGAGCCAATGGGCATGCAACCATACCATACTACACATTCCAGATATGTGAAAGAATCATTCACATATCTGGAATGTATAGTCTGATATAGGCTGCACTCCATTGGCTCATGCTGTGAACCAATTGGAGTACAGCCCTACCGACTGCATCAGTTGGCGGGTGGTGGGTGGCAGACGGGTGGTGCTGCTGCCCACCGCTGACCAGGGGGAGCGGGTGATGGGGCTCAGTGGGCGGGTGGGGGTACCACTAGACCACCAGGGATATTGGAATTAATTTTTTACAAATGTCTGCGATTAGGCAGATGTATGTGTCCACTGGACCACCAGGGATATAGGACAAAATCTTATTTTATATACAGATGCCTGTGATTGGGCAGATAGCAGTCCACTGGACCACCAGGGATATAGGATGAAATCTGCCCTGTATGAGAAATTTGGGCACTGGTTATTTGTCTCTCTTGCTCCCCATCCCCCACCCCTTCTCATCTATCTGTACTGCTCTGAGGTCCTCTTTATGGGGTTAATATCCTTATGACCAAAGTCAGTAAAGTCACTTAATCTACAGTAGTTGTGTGTTACTCTTGCTGAACTCTGCCAAAAGATGTGGTGTATGTTCACTAATGTGGGCATAAATGGGTATTATGGGTATGAAGGTCTGTGTAAAATGGAGCTAGCAGTATAGCCTAGATTACAGTAATGAGCTCTGAATAAGACTGATACATTCAGCAGACCTGGTTTTGATTCCCTCAGTCTCCACTTGCATACTGTGTGACTCTGAGCAAGTCACTTAACATTATTTATTTATTTATGACTTGTTAAGTGGGTAAGTACACTGGTCAGAGGGACCATTTACAGGCACGACCAGGCCAAGAGGCACATGTCAGATATCTTACAGAATAATGTACAGAAAACATAGCATAGGTAAAAACAGCAGTGATCAAAAGCAGCAAGGGACATCACAATAATAACGATAGCATTTACAGGAGGTAAGATCACAAAGGAAGACAGAACAGTTTGTAGTTTTGTACAGTTATAATACAGCAAGCAG
Organism: Neoceratodus forsteri; assembly: GCA_016271365.2. NCBI lineage: Eukaryota > Metazoa > Chordata > Ceratodontiformes > Ceratodontidae > Neoceratodus > Neoceratodus forsteri. The sequence continues at coordinate 195,034,684 of JADMNL010000022.1, read as the reverse complement.
GAGTGACAATATTTACTGAATAATGTACAAACAGAAAACAAAGCATTGGTAAAACAATAGTTTTCTATGCTCAATGCTTGTAGGTTGCCCCGAAAACAGGCACTTGTGTCGTGTGATCCTTACCTGGTTACCAAAGACTAAAACAAAATAGCTCACGTAACTGGGGAGAGGTTCAGAAATGTAGCCAATCCCTTAAATTATTGGTCTTCAAGTGAGCTACTACTGGCTTTGTGTCTCCTTGGTACTTTGCATATGCACAGTGTGCCTGCAGGGAGCACATTTCCTGCCCCACACAGGGTCAATGTTGTGATAAAAAGCTATCACTAGCCCTCCACAAGATTAGACATAATGCTGGCAGCAGCATCCTCAGCTGTTGTCTGCCCTCAGTGCTAGCAACCTGAGTCGGTCTTTTAACCAGTGTCACTTGCATTGTAGCCTGGACCATCATTCTGCCTGTTTGACTCTAAAGAGATCTGCCTGGTACTGTCAGACCTTTTTCCATCAAAAAATGTTATTGAAATTTCAAATACAAACAAAATCAGCATTCAATGCACACAGTATCTAAAAATAAATGTATAAAATACTAAATGCATAACATATAGAATAAACAAATTAGTATTTAGCTATTCAACAGCCTTATACACAGTTTCTGTACAAGATAAAAAAAGAACTTCTCAAATCATCTTACTACAAGTATCAAGAGACAGTCACACCACATACTCTTTAACATGAAATACAGGTTGGTCTCCTGGGGTTGTATTTAGAAAGTGTTCCCAGATTCTGTGAAACCGATCCAATTTATCAGTGATACTATAACGGATACATTCATTGTTAACTTGGAGTGGCATGTTGTTGTACCATTCGCCTGCATGAGGGATTTTGGGGATTTTCAATTCCTTATGTAACCTCTTGTTACCTGGGGTTACTAGAATCCCACTCAGAACCAGTGGCAGGCAGGGAAAGGCAGCTTGTGAGACACCAGTTAAATGGGTTTCACACTGTCTCCTCTGTCCTGTCTCAGCTGAGCTGGAGGGATGACATCACAATAGAATTCTCGCAGCAGCATAAGCCACATTGGAATGCTGGCTGTAGGGGTTAGCTGTAGAACACTGGGGAGTTCAAGTCAGTCTGTTGTGGAGACTCAGGAGGAGAGGAGTGCTGTTGTGTGCAGCTCCTCACAGCCTAGCTCTTCTTTAAAGCTACATAAGAAAGCAGTGGGTTGTGTGTTCTCACCCAAGAGAGGAACACAGAAGATTCCAGGGAAGTGGTAGAGACCGTTCCAGTGTTGTTCCAGTGCCCCATCCCAGAGGGTTGGGGGTCCAGCATTTCAGGGGCAACCCCTGGTCCTACCTGGAAGGGAAAAGCAGCCTGATGATGAAGATTGTACAGAGAGTACCAGAGAATTTGTGTTTTCCTTGGAAAGAAGCCCTAGGGCACCTGCATACCACAGTGAGTCTGCTCTGATTAGATCCTGTGTTCACCAAGACAGAGGTTGCGTAAAGTATTCACCTACTATGGGGTCAGGAGAAGACTAGCCAAGTACAGTACTTTTAATTTGTGTATGGCTTGGAAGCATCTGAAACAGTGGGGGTCTAAGGAATGGACTTAGCCACTTACAGAACTTTTTAAATCAGGACACCACCTGAATACAGTGTAGAATGTTAAATGTGACAAACATTTTGAGATAGCATCTACAACTAGTAGTTTTGAAGAAGGTGTTGTTCCAAATGAATGGCCAGTTATTGATTTGGGAACAAGAGGTGGGAGATCCCCATCTGGCTTAACCATGTTTACCTCCACGGGTTCAGTTTGGGCACCTATAGCTTTCTCCCAGGCACTTGGCCAGTGTCTGCAGAAAGTACCCAGATGTGGGATTAAGGATGATTTTCCCTTTAGAGCTAGAAAGTGCTCATGGGTGGTTGAGGGAGCCACCATCAAACTCCATGTCATATGGAAAAGTGTCCTAGTACTGGCTAGGGTGCCATGTCAAGGAATCCAAGAGAAGAGTGCCAGTTCGGGCCATGTGAGCCCAGAGTCATTCAGAACCTGAGGGTTTTGTGTAGTGAAGATGTGCTCTGACCTCTGTAAATCTGCATTGCCAGTGAGTATAGCCTCTGAGGTCCATCTTTGCTTTGTTTTCCTATGTTGATGTGAATAAAAGCCACACTCTAGAATCCCATTCCTGGTTTGGACATTTTCAGTTATTGCTTCTGTGTCCAGAGTCACTTGGGCACCACTGACCAGAAGTACAAACCTAGAATAATGCTGAGCAAATAGATTTTCTCCCGACCCTAGAAGAGGGCATACAATGGAGGCACCTGTTACCGAATCTAGGCCCTTAACCTGCTAATAGCCAAGCAGGCAGGTAGCAGCTCCTTGGGAAAGCGCCGCTTGTAGGAGTTACACTTAAAAGAATCCTTTTAAGGTCAGAGATGCCAGGCAGACCCCACTGCGCTCACAAGAGTCTAGTTCACAATTAATAGGAAACTGTCTAACAGGAAAAGGGCTAGGGATAATGTGATAGTAGCTTGGGAAATATTGTTACATATATTGGAATTTGTATTCAAAGTCCCTGAATGGCTGAACAGTACCAAAGGGTAGCCTGTGATGATGGCTATCGAGATTGAGTGCTTTCAAAAGGGCTACTCAGTGATACCACTTGTGCACAGGGCAACCAGGCAAGGAGGGCAACCAGAAGGGTTTGGGGGTCAAAGAATACAGTGACAGGATGTAGCTGTATAAAAGATGCGCATGGTGGGTAGGGACCAATGGCGCGAAGGGCTGAAGGAGAGGAGGGCTTGTGGGGTGTAGTATGGTGGTGGACTGCTGAGCTGGCCATGTGGCATGGTGACCACCGGGGACAGCTGCAGGCAAAATTTCACTTGCTCTGGTGGTGAAATTTCTCATTTTGCCCTGCAAAATATTTTGTGTATAGCGTGAATTATATCTGGCAGCTAACAAATGAAGTATCAAGAGAAGAGATTTATGTAGGAGTCAGCTGCTCACAGAGGGGTGGGGGACTGGATTGTCAGGAGCAGGTTGTCATGGGAAGTCTATTGCTGTGGGACTAGTGTTATGCAAAATTGAACAAATTCACCCATGCTGCATCCATGTGGTTAATGTGTATGTTGGTTGGGCCTGGATTTATTTCTACGTCACATGGCTGTCAAAACCTATCAGCTCATTCTTCCATCTGCAGCTTATATTTTAAACCACTAGTGGCCGCTGCCTGTCTATACCTCCTGTATCTTGCAAATCCCTAAAACCGTACATCACTACTAAATTGTACTGTGCACCATGGCACTTCAGTCTTTCACCTCACTGGTTTTCCACCCTAAAAGTATTGTTTTCCTCTCTTAAAAAGGTAATTCAGTGGATCCCAATATGTATCATCCCATTAGTCTCTTGGATATATCACATAACCTTTGTATGAAAGTAATTTTACAGAAGTTGCTGAATTATTTGAATGAGAATGGGATACTGAGTATCAAAATGGATTCAGACAATCATATTCTACTATACAAAATTGTTTTGTTCACTCGCATTCATAATGGAAATACATTAAGATTAAGAAAGCAAAACTTTGGTTGCTTTATTGATTTTAGCTCAGCATTTGATAGCATCAGTAGATTATTGTTATGGAAAAACTTGAACATTTAAATATTGACCAGACTTTACTGAACATTTTATTAAGTCTTCATCAAATACTTGGGTTTCTACACAACATAATCAAAGGGAATCTAACCTCTTCAATTAATACAAATCGGGGAGGAGTTAAGCAAGGGTGCTTATTAGCACCTACCCTGTTTAACATTTACATTAATGACATAATACAGAATCATGAGGACTTGGATTTTAATTCCTTCAATCAACCAGAAAAAAATTGCTTGTTTAGCTTATGCAGATGATATTATTCTTATATCATCATAATCATTGTTAGGTTTGCAGAGGAAGATAAATAAATGTTCAGATTTATGTAAAAAGAATCAATTAAATATTAACAGAGACAAAACAAAACTGGTCACTTTTTAACAAAACATTTAAAAGACATAATCTGTATATTGCAGGTAACAAGATTGCAGCAACAAAATATGATTATTTAGGTAATAGATTCATGGAAAATTGCTTATGAAAAAAAAAAAAACACCTCTTCATGCAAAATTAAAACTGCTTTTTCAGCATATAAATGTTTTAATGCAATACTGGATAAGGGATCAATAGAAGCATTGAGGGTAGTAAATGCTGAAGTAAAGACCTGTATTTTAGATGGGGCTGAAATGTGGGCATTCACGGACATAAAAACACTTGAAGTCACGATAAATAAGATGTAAAGGTATTTACTGATGTTGCCACAATCAGTCCCAGGGAATTACTGAGATCATAGCTGGTTCAATATTCACTAGCAACATTAATTAAAGATAGACAGCTTGCCTTTCTTTTATAATTATTTCGAACTGCCCTCTTCACACTTGCCAAGAATATGTCTTGAAGAACAAATAGGATATTCTACTAGGAGGTTTGTCTTCCCATATATCCAAATATTCAAAAGGAAATTTTTCCACTTGGTTGGTCATCTTGTTTATGAAATACATCTGAGGCCAAAAGATGAAATCATTTTTCAGATTAAAAATAGATTGAGAAACACAGCTATAGTAAAGGATATGGAATGCTTAAAAAACTAAAACATTACAGATGGTTTAAGCAATTCAAATCAACACATTCTCTAGAGCCGTATTTGAAAATATTAATAAAATCAACACAAAGGAGGCTTCTTACAACATTTCATATGGAATTTTATGATTAAAATTATATGTATTTTCTCAAAAAGATTAGGCTATAACTCTCCTTTCCATAAATGCAATACAAATAATGAAGATTTAAAAACATATTTCTACTCTGCCCTTTGTGTTCAATCAGAAGGTAGGAATGGCTTGAGGACATACTTGGGGTCTCAACCTCCCTCCTGATCAACTAGTTTTATATCTTTTTAATATTGAAAGTAGGGACGTATTGCAGAAAGTCTATGGATTTCTTGCTATAGTTCATGAAGTAAGGGATAGAAGCATCTGACAAAATTTCTTTACTCTTTGTCAAAGGATATTATTGTATTGGTATGGTAGGAAAGATAGTAAATCTTATAAGAAGGACTGCAAAGAGATCAATATTTTATCTCTAAAAAATTATCCTGTTAGGCTTATTATAAGTTAAAATGATGTATTATGATGAGTTCTGAACAATTGCATTATGTGCTGTTATAAGCAAATCTATGTCATGTTGAATTTTAAATGTACCTGATTGTTTTATTCATTGTTCTTATTTTTGTATTGTAAAGACTTACAGTTGAACAATAACATTCTTTGTACTTGTACTTGTACTTGTATAACTGTAGTAATACCTCCTTTTTCCTGGTGTCAGTACCGCCTCCAAAGCATCAAAATCCTATTAGCCTTACTAGAAGCCTTGTAACACTGGCTTGATTGCTTGGGGAAGTATCTAAAGATGACTCCCATGTCCCTTTCTTCTGCCATGGTGCTCAGTTTTACCACTCCCATCCAGTACTCTGTCCTGGGGTTTTTCTTCCCTAGATGCATAACCTTGCACTTTCTACCACTGAATTTCAACTGCCAAACCTTAGACGACCTCTTTAGCCGTTATAGAACCCTTGCATCTCCCTGATCCTTTTGTCACTATTTACCTCTCACTGAGCTTCATGTCATCTGCAAAGAGGTACAGCTTGGCCTGGCTGCCCTGTCTAATGTCTCTGTTAACCATATTAAATAAGAAAAGACCCAGAACAAATCCTTCTGGTATCCAACTTGTGACCTCCTTCTCTTCAGATTTGACCCTGCCTACCACCCTCTGTTGTCCTCCTTCAACTGGTATCCTACCCATCTATCTGCATCCCTAGCCATACTCAGGTTCTCCAACATCTTCAGCAGTCTTTTTGTGGCACTGAGTCATAAACCTTGCTAAAACCAAAGTAGAGTACCCATAGCATGACCTTTATCAACTGCCTTTGTTATTTATTTGTTGTCATTTGGTCTGACAAGACCTCCCATCTACAAACCCATGCTGTTTACTATCCTGTAAACTGTTGCTCTCAAGGTAGTCCACAAGGTCCTCTTGACCAGTGGCTCCAACAGTCTACTCACAAGAAAGATGGCTTGTAATTCCCCAATATCTCCCTCCCCATGCAGTGTGACTATGTCCTATATTCTCCAGTCTTTCAAAAGTACTCCTCTCTGAATTAAACTGTTAAATAGTCCAATTAGGGGTTCAGTCAGCTTCACTGTCAATTTCTTGGGCACCCTTGGATGCATCATATCCAACTCTGGGGCCTAATCTGTCATTAGGGCTTGTTGTCCTTCTGTACCCTTTCTCTGATAAATACTGTGTGCCTCATTTCTGGAATGCCCCTGACAGTCACTTTGATGGTGGGCTTCTGTTCTTTCCTTAATGATACATCATTACTATTAAACATTGACTGTATTGTTCCTCAGGGTTTCATTTTGTCTCCATTGTTGTCCACATTGTCCATACAACTGGTAGTAGACATTTCCAGAAGTATGAGCTGGGTTTTACTGTTATCCCAATGATACCACTTATATACCTTTCATTTAAACCTTGACAGAGCTCTTAAGTTGCTGCGCTCAAGAATGCACTTTCAGAAGTCAGGTTGTGGATTTCTCACGGTGAGTTGAAGTTGCTTCCTGGCAAAACTGAATTGTTACTGTTGGGGCCAGAGCACCTGAGAGCATCCATTATGGAGAGCCTGGGCCTCATTGTACTTGGTAGTGAGAGGCTCAAGGTCAGGTAGGTAGTGCCCAGCCTAGGCATCACTCTTGATCAGGAGCTGACACTCTCTGCACAGGTGTAAGTGGTGGTAAGATTGACTTTTACCATCTGAAAAATATAGCTGGGTTGCACCCTACCTTGATCCAGATGATCTCTTAACATGGATGTATGCTGTTGTTATCATTAATCTTGACTACTGTAATACACTCTTCTGGGTCCTTCCTACAGGTCACACCTGCCAGCTGCATCTAGTGCAGAATACAGCAGCTAGATTACCAACATCTACCAGGATAAGGGAGTGTAGTACTCCAGTGCTGCATTAATTGCACTGGCTGCCAATTTTAAAATCCTTTTATTTAAGCAATTATGACTAAAAGCTACTTGTTTCCAAGACATTAATAAAGGGTTAGGTGGCTGAGTGCCACATGCCTCTAACCAGTCATTAATCCAGAAATGGCTGTCTTTGAGATTATTACTGTGATTATCAGTCTAATTGCAATAACAACTCTCATTTTACCTTTTATTTTGTACTTACTTTTAGGCTTTAATTGGACTGGTGTGAGCCATATGTGCTGTGTACAGCATCAGTTGGCAGCTGGATGTGTCATTTCCAGATATTAATGACCAGGCTAGGTAGTATAATCAGGAGCCCTCACTAGGCTCATAATATTTTTTTTGTAATCAAAGTTTATAGAAAGGTTTTATATGACAACCACAACAGATATGTTTCATTAACATCAGAAAAAGGAAAGGAAAAGGACAGTACTATATGACTTATAAAATAAATACAACTCATACAACCTAAATAAATAAGGACATACACATAAGGAACTGGGGTACAGTACAATACATCAGTTAATTCAGTATATTGTTTTCACGTACAGTTCACATGGTGGTACCAGTTATTTCTCAAGTTTTTTAGCTAATACCTGGGAGAAGGATTAATATACTGTTGCAATAGGGGACTCTATTAGAGTTATGAGTAGAGGAAGGATTGTTTAAACCATGTGATATGCTGAGCTGAGCCTCTATTATTTCTGCATATCCAACAGCCTCTAAAGGGTTGCTAGACCTTGTCCAGAATTAACTTGCATTTACTAAGGCCTCCAAAATATCAATCACTTTTAGGTTTGCTAGTAACATATGACCCGTACCATAGGCTATTGTGCTACCCTTGGGTGTAATGTAACTAAGAGGTAAATCTTTCATTTCTTGGATAGCTTTACTGTTTTACTGCCAACCTTTTGTCTCTGGAGAGGTTGAATTCAGCCATCTCTGTATAATCACATTTAGTGTGGCAGTAATTAGGATGTTGTACAAGTACCTCTTATGTTTACGTTTTGGGGGCCAGATATAGCCCCAGGGCTAAATTAGCCCGAACTAATAGATCACTATATTCAAAAGGGACAGCCCCGAAGCAAACCTGCTGAATATAGCGTGCTAAGGAAGCTAGGTAAACTGAGCTGAGAGTGCAGTGCAAACATAGCCCAGGAAATAAGACAGCTCTGAATATGGCAACCAGGAAATGCAAACCACAACTGCAGCCCAGTGCACAGTGAGGTGAAGGAAGAAAGGTGAACTATGTGACCAATGTGTGTGCTAACAAAGGTGGATTCATTAAAGTTGCAAAGCACCAAGCGCATGTGAAATTCTGCAGAAATGTACCATGTTTCTGAAATGTTTGCATGGCACAAACACATTTATGAGGATTTGCACAAGAGCTAAGCTGTTTGCCTAGTGCTGTCATGTTTGCCTGGGGCAAAATATGCTATATTTAAAAGTGACATGCAAATGAGCCTACTTAGGCAGTCTGTGGCAAACATCCAGATTGGCATCTCATTATGTTCTGATTTGTACTAAGTTTGCCCAGTGCTACTGCAGGATCCCACAGTTCCACCTGTAGATCAGTCTGGAAGTACAGGGATGACTAGGTCTGCCCACAGCTCCACCTGTAGGTCAGTCTGGAAGTGCATGGTGGACGCTGCAGGCTACATTTGTACAGAACAGCATAGAATATTGTGCCCCAGGGGACTACACAGCACAGACACAGGTGGTGGTGCTGCATGCAATAGTCAAACTGTAGGTCCTGCATAGTGTACAGCAGACACTACAGTGACAAGGGAGCTAGTAGTGTGATGGACACAGCAATGCCTAAGGTGTGTAGGGCACTTTACACAGTGACAGGCCAATCTTGCAGGTGAGTACTGACAATGGGTATTACTGTTATGCTGTTGTGTGACACACAGATGCTGCACCACTGGCATGGGATACTCACAGTGACATATACATATACATGGTTGGCTGTGTGTGCTGTGGTGCCTGTACAACGATGCAATATGTGGCTGGGGGCACATACCATCAGACAGGCACACTGGTGTTGGGGTATTCCCACACTGGACCATTTGCACTGCGTGGATTGTCCCAGCCTTGTGGCAGTACCCAGTATGTGGTACCAGACTGGCCACCTGTACACACTCCCCTCAACACCCTCCATGCTCCCAGTGCTGCATGTGTGCACTGGTTTCTGTTGTGTTCACCAAAGTGTGGCCTGCAGGTGTGTGTGCTGTATGGATACATTGCCATGGTGTTCACTGGGTGCTGGTTCACCAATTAATGCCTGGCATGGTTGGGAATGGTGGCAGATGATGGCAATGTAGGTGGTGCCATCCATGTGCAGCATGTTTCTTTCATGTCTGGTTTCTTTCTATGTTTACTGTTTAATGGTTAAGGATATGCAAAGCAGCACAAAAGTTGCACAAAGCCACACAAGTCACAAAGTCACGAAGCTAGTTTGCCCAGTGTTAAGACAACCTTTTCCTGGCTATATTTTTACCATGCAAAGTGTTGTTAAGTTGCACAAAACACTTTGCACAGCACTAATGCATTGAATATAGCATTGCACCTGTATTCACGTACACACACCTCTTTTGCCCCATGCATAAATTATACTTTTTCCCAGTGCTAATGCAGTTTGACCATGCTATTGGAACTTTTGAGTATAGCGGACCCATCAAACCTGACACAAACCCTATGCAAACAGTTTGTACTCAACGCAAGTTTTGAATATCTTGCCCAGGATCTTTTGATGTGAGGCCTAGAACTAGGTTTCTGAATGAGCTGGGAGGAGTGATTTCACATATTTGTCCAGACTTGTCCTGCTTTCTGTCAGTAGTCTTTTACCACTGTACAACTTCAAAAAATATGTGTGTGATGTCCATGTTCACCACAACCCTCCAACACTGGTCTGGCTTCTGTGTGCCATAGTGCTTTGAAATAACAAGTGTTTTAAAGTATCTCACACTTGCCATTGAAACTTATGTCAGTTTGGAGAGGTTTCTGACCAGTGCTATGCAGAATGCAGAATTCTGTTGGTACAATTAGTATGAATGAGCATTCCACGGTAGAATTCCATCAGAATTTTACTGGCCCTTCTGTGGAATTTCGCTTTCGTGATCTGTGGAATAAAATTCTGCAGAACAGCATTTTTCCATGGAAAATTATTCTGCAACCATTTCCTTGGAAAACATTGAGATCCACATAATTTAATTCCTCAGAATTGCAGCATAAAACCCATTCAACATTATTCTACTGTGGAATTCTGCTATTTCACTTCTGATGGAATTCAACAGAATTTTGGTGGAATGTCAAAATTTTGTGAAATTCTGTTCCTCCAGAATTTGAAAATTCTGCACACCACTAGTTGTAACTTCATGTGCTGGGACCCAGATATTGTCACATTCTTTGTAATGTGTTCCCTGTTCCCATTCCCCATTCTCCTCTGGTTAGCCCCTCCAACCCTATAAGGGTATCAAGTGCAGAATAGAAATTCATTTTTATAGGCTGTTCCTGCTTAATTAAGTCAGGCAGAATCAGTTATACTGTATTTTCTTCCAATTTCAAGATTGATGTGCATGGTTCTGTGGTCGGTAATGACGTAATTTTGAAAGTATCAAGTAGTAAGTAGTAGTAGTAGTAAAACTTTATTCATTTCAAATTAATTGGATAACTCAATTAAGCCATGTTAATTTTCAGTGAGGTCCTTTTAAAGAATTCCAGTCACTTTTACATCAAACACTTAGGACATACATAAAAATAATTACCATCACAATTTCTCCTACAAGTAGCACATCAACAATTTTGTTTTCAATCTCATAATCATTATCAATAAGAAAGTATCTAATTTTGTCTTGTCTGTTAAGGCTGAATTTGGTACATAGCTGTTGAGTAAGGATTAAGCCATGAGAAAGGATGGATCTACTGTGGAATTAATCCATAGTTGGGGACTGTGGCACGAGGCCAAAGGCTGAGTGCCTCCAACAACCCACCCATGGATTAATTCCATAGTAGACCCATCCTTTGAGTGGCTTACTCATCTTGTAACATGGCAATGATTGTAGGAGTGATAATCTATAAATGAGAAAACACGGACTGATTTAGTTTCAGAATGCTATATGTTCAGTTGTTAAACATGGTGTACATACAGTACAAAACAATTGAACACACCTATTGGAAATATCACAGCTGCTGTTTAAGTTTTGCAAAATAGCTTTCATTACAAGCTTCAAGATTTCTAATAATAAAACATATTTTAAAACTTTTTAAAACTTGCAGTTCACTTTCTATGCTAGGTTCTTTGATTTTCATCTGTGTGTGTTACAAGATATGGGTTGCACTGCATGATGAGAGTGTGCTAGGGTACATCTTCGTATTTTGTTCCTGCAGTTCCTTTGCAGACCAATAGGTGGCTGTGAAACAATCCTAGCAGCACTGCACTGTTTTTCCAAATATACTGAATTAAGCCAATCTGAAAAAACAAGTACTATTTTTCTGAGTATTAACTTTACTTTTTCCCTTTCTAAATTATCTAGCTCGGCAGGAGATAGAACAACATAACGTTTACTGTTCTCATCTTTCAAATACTTGTTTTGATTAGTATTGTTAGTCTCTTTTTCATTTTCTTTTGTTTCTTTCACTTTCTTTATTTTTCTTTTCACCCATACAAGTAGCCTCTTTGTTTGATCTTGCTTTGTTTATCTCACTGTCTATTATTTTTGCTTTCTGTTACAGAGGGTGCGTGCTCATGTTTACCACTGTGTATTCATCAAGGAAGTGGTAGGACACATGATGTTATTCAGTGGTCCCACAATCCATCACAACTGAACTCCAAAGCAGCTTCCATAAACTTGAATCGTGGGTTTACGGAACACAAGCTACTATTAAACATCAAAAAAAAAGAGTATGCTCTTCACCACCTCCCAAAGCAAAAAGAAATACCTGCCCTGCATATTCAAAACCAAAACAGTGAGATCCTAGACCAAGTATCTGACTTCAAATATCTCGGCATTACCTTTGATGACATGCTCACCTTCTCAAACCACATTGACTCTGTTCTCAAGACTGCAAATATAAAACTTGGTGTATGTTATCATCACAGACATTCAATGACAATGGGTGCACTCAAACTAGCCACCAGTAGCTCAGTACTGTCTACCATGGACTATGGGTTGCTATATATGGAGCAGGCACAAAACTGCTCTTAATAGGATCAACATACTCTCAATAAGGCCTGTCATCTTACTTTGGGAGCTACTTCAACACCCACACCTGCTCACCCACAGGGCTTGGTGCTTGGACCAGTGTTGTTTGGGATATTCATTGCAGACATATCATGGGACATCAAGAGCAAGATCAGTCTGTTTGCTAATGATACTAAGGTCGGCGTGGTGGTGGATAGCCTAGGGGATGGCAGGGGTTGCAGGATGATCTGGCAAAGCTTGAAACCTGGTCAGACACCTGGCAACTGGGCTTTAATGCCAAAAAGTGCAAGGTGCTGCATTTTGGGATGAAGAACCTAAGGAGGAGTTACCAGCTAGGGGGTCTAGCTAGCCCAGACAGAGGAGGGAGAAGGATCTGGGTGTGCTCATTACAGGGTCAATGAACAACTACACAATGTAGGGAAGGCAGCTGCAAAGGCCAACAAAATGCTGGGTTGTATTGCAAGGTATATCCTTGAGGAGGGAGGAGGGATTCTGCCACTGTATAGGTCATTAGTTAGACCACACCTGGAGTACTGCGTGCAGTACTGGCGTCCGTATCTGAAGAGGGACATTAAGTTACTGGAGGGGTGCAGTGCAGGCAGCAAAAGAGATGATCAAGGGGCTGGGGGATTTATCATACGAGAGGAGGTTGAAGGAGTTGAACATGTACTCACTGGAGGAGAGGAGAAAGGGGTGACATGATTGAAACCTTTAAATACATGAAAGGAATAAACAAGACTGGTACAGAGGGGCTGTTCAAAGTAAGGGAGGGAGGGCCACCAGGGCCATGATATGAGACTGGAGTGAGGATGGTTCCAGAGGAGATGAGGAGACACTTTTTACAGAGAGGGTGGTTGCTGGGTGGAATGCGTTACCTGCTGAAGTGGTATGCAGTAGAACAGTGGACTGCTTCAAATGAGGATGGACAGGACAAGGGAGGGTTAATGAAGGGAAGGGTGGAAGGGAGGGGCAGCTGCAGAATAAGGGTGCTAGCTGCATATTCGAGCAGACTTGATAGACCCTCTAGGCCTTCATCTGCTGGCAAATTTCGTGATGTTCCATATGTTTGTATACTGAAACTGGGTGGCTCCCACTCCATCTTAGAGGGCAATACCAAACCTGCCTACTTCTAAAAAAGTACTACTTGGACTGACATCCCCACACTGGGCTGAACACTTTGCTGGCCATCCCAATGAAATCTACCCATAGTGTGGTCGCTGACAAGATGGTGATTCCTTAAAAGGATGAAACTTGCCCAGAACTCCATCCTGTATCAAGGACCGAAATGGTACAATGAACCACCTGCTGACCTCACTGATACTACCAAGATTAGTACCTTCAAAGCTGGCTCAAATCTCTCCTTGGCTCTAAAATGAACTGTACCTGCCTGTGCTAATGTGATAGTACCGCCCCTAATTTTCCTGTTTACCTACCCCCTCTATATCTTTCTGCTATATACCACTTTTTTATCCCGCTCCCTTACCCCAATTACCTGATGATGGCCTCACATGGTTGAAAGCTCCACCTCTCTCCCACCCAGACGATGCCACCTCCGTCTGACCCCCACAACCACCTCTTATCTAATCAGTCTATCTGTTACTATGTACTAATTTGATGTGTACAAGTTCAAAGTTTACTATTACTGCCTGTGTATATGCTTCAATGTTTTTTTTTTCTCTGTAAAGCTTGTATTATTGTAATGTTTGTTCAACACTGATTTGGAACCTTTGAAAATGGGTCCTTAACTCAAAGGTATTAATCCCAAACTGAAATAAATAAATCCATGGCAGCCAAAGTTGCTTAGAAAGCAGTCGATTACAAGTGATTGTAACAGTATGCAAATGATCACTTCTAAAGAAATATTGTTACAGCACAATTAACAGTGTATGTGGAGTTTAAATGTGGAATCTTTAGTAAATCATAAAGTTATGTGGCAGTTACAGTATAAAATAATCTTGAGAATATCAAAAACCCTGTGCCAGAACTAAACTGCCAGAAATAAGTTGGAACAAGTAGAAACAGCAAAATATTTGCATACTGGTTTCACTTGTATACTGCTTTGCCTATGGTGGATTGCCAAGGTATTACATCATAAACCATGGTCTACTATGGTATTAGACCATGATTGCTGGTGTACCACATGCTGTCTTTCCACGTATCAGAATATTTCTTTTAGCTTTTGTATGCTATGTTACAATTTAACCCTCATGCCTTCTAGCAGTTGACCTACTGTATGTGAGCTGAGCTGTCAGAATTGTCCACAAAACTGATTACATTTAAATACAATTGGATGACTCCTGCATATATTTGCATAAGGTCCTGACTCCTTAAAATCCACATTATCTGCTTTGAAAGAGCACGGTGAGCAAACGGGGGGTCTCACAGTAGAGATGAGAAAGTTGGATGAGTGGAAAAAGTGAGGCTGACACTGTGATCTGTGGCTGGGGTGTGTGTCGATCCTTGGCCCTACCACTTGCAGCCATGATGTTCTGACCTGCATCAATATGTGGGCCATTTTCCCACACTTTGACAAAGAAGCACAATTGACACAAGGTCCCTGACATTGTCAGGCCACTGGATGTAGGGGGTAATCCCACCCCAAGCTGTCTATCACAGGTGGACTAGTTTATGTAGCCTGTCTTTTGTGGACACTGTTCAGTGCCCTGGGGGTAGGGGTGACACTGAGGTGGGTAAGAGCATATTCTGATGGTGGCAGCTATTGTATTTTGCACAGCCAGGAATGCTTCACTGAGTAAGTGCTTTACATTGTGTTGTCATCCTCTGATTCTGTTTGAGAGTGGCAGAAAGAGGAAGTGAGGGATTGGGGAATGTGGCATGGTACAAAACAAAGGGTGGAGGGAGACTACCTGTCATTGCACAGTATGGGGGTCTTATTTTTTGGGCTGAGGCCAGTGGGAGCAGGATAATTGTGCAATGATCACACACTACCATGTGGTTTCCAATACAAGGCCAATACAGGAATGAGGTTGGATCCAGTTATACTAAATATCTCTTTGAGTCTTTGTCAGTGGTCAGGAGACAGACACCACATGTCCTCCAGAGTACAAAACTTCATCCAATGTCCAGTTATGGGGGTCCTCTCAAGGAACTAGATATATACATGCTGTATATGTTGCAGTGTTTGGTATCCTAAAGGAGTCAGTGGGTCCACTCAATCACGCACAGTGTATGAGGGTTGGGTTGGTCCACTAAACATGTAGCCACCCCAGGCAGAAAAGTAGGGTTTATGCTTACTGCATGGGCAACATGCACTTGACAGACAAGTTACCATTCCAGAAAGATACACATGGTGGTAAAATGTTAGGAACTACATAGGTTGAGGGGACACAAAACAAAGTACATGAAGGTAACTGGGGAGGGAACTTTCAATGGATGGTGCACCTTACAGAGACAGTGGTTGAGGGCTGATGAGGGGCAGACTAGTGGAATATGGGGTGATGAAACATTAGGTAAACCTCAGCTTTTACATACTTATACATCATACTTCCTCTGTGAGGGTGGTACAGGGTGATAGATGTACAGCAGGGTCAGAGAATCTAGGCAAGGCTGTCTCAGCAGAAGGTCAGGGTACAGTCATGTTATGCTGGACAGACTACTGTACTACAGTTACTGCTGAGTTCATTAATTAGACATATTCACAGTTCATTCTGTTCAAACTGCATGTTTCTTTCTGTACTACAGACAACACTGACATACTACCTCAGGCCAAGAACAGCAAACAGGCAAATTATTTGACCAGTCTCCATAGGGAACTGGAGAAGCTGGCAGAGAAGGAGCAACACCACCAAGCCCATGACTTCTAACTACCAAGTGCCAGGCCCACTGTGATGCACATGGTACCAGCACTACCTGCAGCACCAAGTCTCCAGGATGAAGTCCCACCACCAGCCACCCAGCATGACATCTGTGCCATCCACATGGATGTTAAGAATTTTAAAAGTTTCAGCACTGCATTCTGACCAGGAACAAATCGTTGCCACCCAGCACTGCATTTTGTGGCTCCTTAAAAGCATTTCATCCAGGGTGAGGCTACAGCAGAGGCCAGCTGCTGGTCATAAGTGAATGCTGGAGCACTGTGTTTACTGTTTTCCAAATAATTGTACATATTTCTTTTTGGTGTTTGTTACATAAATAGTTTTGTTTTCTTTTGTTTATAGTTCTTTCTTCTGTTTTCAGAACATGTTGTTCTTGTTGTTTTGTGCCCATAAACATATTCTTGTTTACACAAGGTTTTCTTCTCATGGGTCTCTGTACTGGGTGTAAAGGTTAACAAAAGTTCAGTGAACATATTGTCTGACTGTAGTTTTATCGACTATCCCATTCCCAGCGAATGACCTCTCAGAAAAAGGTTAATAGCAAAGTGCAATAAAGGCTGATCTGTAACCCACCTACAAATGAGGGTTCCTAAAATATCTTCCTGGGCTTGCCAAATGCCCTCTGCCAGGCTGGTGTCCTGTGTCTGAATCATTTGCTAGCCATTTGCATGTGAGTGCCCTGTTAGCCTGCATGCCTGCCACTTTAAGAAGTGCTACTCATAGGAAATAATTAATCTGAGTAGGGACAAATGTTCCTAGGCTCGAGTCATGCCTGGGCTGCTGTGTGTTTGCTTCTTTCTGCCATCGCAATTTGCATGGAGGAAGCCCTATCAAGAAATGTAATTGTTGGCTGTTTATCTGATTTAATGATAATTATATTGTAGTTTGTCTAACTTGCATTCCTTTGCAGCATGGACTATTTCTGTTTATACCACCATCTTGATTTTGGACTGCCAGTATGCACCAATCAGTACCTTTGGGGCCCTAAAATGGAACCTGCCCCCAGGAGTCCTGGGGAGTGAATTTCAGTAGGAATTGAAGTTTCCACCCTTTGGCACCTAAATGGACCTGGAGAGGCAGCCCTAGCTGTGACAGACAGATGGATCAACCAACCAAACCTTTTGGATCACTGGGAAAGTCCCATGCTGCATGCGCAGTGAGCCAGTGTAGAGTAGGAGTTGAGAGTGAGAGGAACTGGAGATTTTGAGCAGCTACTCCTGCATAGTGCGCAGGAAAAATTGTCAGGAAGGCTGTATCTGACCTGCCGACCACCATCTTCCTAAGTGAAGAGACTTTAAGCATAGAATTGGACTTCATCTGAACTTGTGACTTTCTTCCTAAATTGTGTCTAATTTGGCCTGAAGAGGACCGAAGACTTGCTGTTGTGTGACTGGCCAGTCAGGACTTCCACCATGATGGCAGAGTGTACAGTTGCACAGAAAATCCTGTGTATTACAACTGGACTATCATCCGACCTGTGGTATTTCTTTGGCTTTGCTATAAGTGTGCTGAATGTGAGTAGTGGGTCATGATTTGATTCCCCACTGCTTGAATGTGTCACGCTTGCTAGAAGCAGTATCCAGTAACTCTGACCGACTGAATCCATTTCCTTCAGCCTGTCTGGGCCTCAACACCATGGCTCTGATTGCTGCTTACGCTGCAAAGTTTCGATCGATGAGAGATCCGCTCAGCGATTCGGCTCCTGCTCAACGCCATCGAACAGGAACAAAACCACAGTGAATCATGTGGGCCCTGCTTATCCTGGCAAACCAACACTTCATCCAGAGGTCTCCATTTCATCCATCCTGCACCTGATCTGGATATCATGAGTAAATCACAGGGTAGCTCCCTGCAAAAAAACAAAAACAAAATGTGTCATCTGATTTAGTTGTTTTGATTGATTGTCACTAACTGAGCCATCCAGCTCCGGAATACAAATTGTGAGTTAAAGTGCATGTTGTGTTTTCTTCCTAAGGCCCCAACAACAGCTACAATGCTGGCATACCCAGGCAATGCTTTCTAGCCTGTAAATCCAACTGGGTACCCAGAGTGTGTGTGACTGTGATAGGGGACTCTTAGAGGCATGCATGCTTAACCTGATTTAGTCAGAACTACAATCAAGCAACAGATTATGCCCCTTTCTTGTTTCTGCCCCTAAATAAATCAGATCTGAATCTTTTGCACTTAAACTGGTTGTGGTGTATCTCTGTACAGACAGCATTGTAATACCATTGGTGGTTAAGCTGAACCTTATTTTACTGGGTGTCTCCAGGACCGAGCCAGCTGAACCAGCCCTGGAGGTAAGTGCAACACATGTGGAGCTAAAGCTGTATTCAGGTGTTAATTGCAATTGTGTATTCAGGAAACAGTCTAGGCCACTAGAGGAAAAAGAGGAGGGTAACAGTGTCCCATAGGGCTGTACCCACAGTAGCTATGCTACCATTGACCCTGTCCTCTAGGTGGAGGGACCCATTTCTGGAACTCAGGTCCTTCAATCTGACCTTAGTTATGGAGACGGGTAGTATCCCTTGGGGTAGTGCCACCTAGGTGTTACATCTTGGAGGCACAGCTGGGATTTGCACCTTGTAGTGGTCAGAGGTGGAAACTGCAGCCCCTGCTTTAAATTTGTGACAGAATGGAGGCCTTACTACACTCAAAGCTTAAAATTGCTCCCATAAGTTGGTTGTGCACCATATGATGGGGGTGGAACGAGAGGCCGACTGAAAACCCCCAACAAGCCATATTGTTAATGGTATCCCATTGGGGACCACTAATACTGCTATTATAGAGACTGTAGAACAAATCAGGTGTTTGGAGAAGGTTGAGGTGAAAGGTAGGAACTCAGACCTGCTTGACAAAACCATGGTGACCCTCCTCTCCATAGATCCTGTGAGAGTACCCAATATTATTTTGATTGAAGGGTCCCAGAAAGGGTGGCAGGTCATTCATTTGCATAGTTACCTGACTGCTCCTGGGGATCCCCAAGTATAGAGTGGTGTAAAGATAAATGCTTAGACTGTTAGCCACTGAGGGATGATCTGCTAAAGAGTTAGTGAAAATGTTAGATCTTTCTGAAGACACCACTCCCTTGCAGTCCCTTTTAGTGTCTTCTACCATCCCTAGAGCTTTCTCTATGTTAACTGCCCCCATAGTGATACCATCCATACACCTGGACTCTTACCATAGACTTAGGCTCTTCTCGGACCACGGTCCAGGAGTCCATGGGGAGGATGACCTGAGGCGTGGCTGGATTACACCACCCCCTGGTCCAGGAGTAGCAGTGCTCTGAGGGGTAGAAAGGAAGAGGCACTTGAGAGCTTGAGGGGCTCTGCACTGGAGGCTATCCATTTCCTTCGCTCCACCAGCCCAGAGGCCACTGCTGCCGAGTACCTTTTGCCCTGGAGGTGGTCTTTGGCAGCACTGAGTGAAGGGAAGACCTGATGTGGAAATTAAAATCCACCAAACAATGGAAGAATGAAAAGATATCCATGTTTGTAACCAGAATTGAGTTGGCCTTGCAGTGGGCCCATAGGAAAAGGGGGTGCTTGCCAGTGAGCTGAACTGAGTCAGGTTAAAGCATGCCCTGAAATCCATCAGGTACTCCAGTGTGATGATGCTGAAACTGAAATTGCAAGATAGAAAGATAAATCAACCTGAATATTGCTACCTTATGAAAGAGATACGAGAAGCAGAGAATGTTGAAGAGGGGTGGAAGCCCTATGCTGGGGTTGCTTGTACCTGTCAGACCCCTGATTGAAGTAATGAACAACATGATGAGTCTGAATTACAACAGATGTGGGAATTAATCAAAGAACTGAAAGAGATGAGAGGTAGCCAGCAAGCCAATAAGGGGCAAACAATGCAAATACTTGTCAGACACCCCTTGAACAAAGAGTGAGATCCCCACGTAGTGGGGTAGTGGTCATTTCCTCTGAGACCTGGACGGAGCGTAACTTAATGGAAGAAGTACGAGAATTGAGAGGTCTGGTAGGAGACCTTATCAGAGCCACTAAAGTAGCTGACCCTGGAGAGGCCTCAGATGGGCGAGAGAGTAAACCTTGAATCATGGAGTGACCTGAGAATGTGCCCAGCCAGCCAAAACAAGGAAGTGGGTTCCTCCCCAGAGACGCCAAAGAACCCATATTTTGCTAGCACTTTTGGGAAGATGGGCATACTCAGCCTAACTGTAACCTGTCTAAGAATCTGAGAAAAGTTACCACTTGGCTATTGGCTTTAGTTCGTCAGAGCAACATAAGGCCTCAAACTGGGCCTGTGAAAAATACTTATTCTACCAAAACTGCAATAAAACAGATTACTAAGTCCTGTTCATATGATTGTTCTGAGGTGTCGGCCAGTCAATGGAGACCACCGTAACACTGAATGGTGTTTTGGTGAGGGCCGCACTGGACAGCAGATCCCAGGTGACTATAGTGTTTCAAGATTGGCATCAGAAACACCTGCCCGATGTGCCATTTCAACCCCTGGAAGGCCTACATGTGTGGGGGTTGAGTGAGAAATCATACCCCTACCTGGGATACGCTTGGACCTGGCTGTCTTTTCCCACCACAGAGGCCGGAGTGGATGAACAAGTAGAAATGCTAGCCCTGGTGTGCTCTCTTCTGGGGTTGTATGATGGGGTTCCTCTACTCATCTGAACCAACGCACATATGTTTGGGAGTCTGGCTCAATTGTGTCAGGAGAAGCAAGGGTGACGGACTGGCCAGGTGTTGTGAATTCTAGCCTTAATAAGAAGAGCATACGCCCTGCAGACACAGACTACAGAGATGGACAAGGATGAGTTGGTGGGTGGAAAAAATAACCTGATTCTTTGCTATTACCACCCAATGCTCAGCATACTGTTCATGGAGAAGTCCATCTTAGAAGAGGCGAAAGAACAAGATATTAATGCTGGATACCCCAAGTGAAGGGAAGTTGTCGGAGGGGCTAATGGTCAAACCCAGTATATTACCTGCTCATGCCCATGCCTATGTTTGATGAGTAACGGTCCAAATACAAAATGTGTCTGACCGAGAAACTGAGTGAACTGGGGTGCACATTAGCAACGGTGCACTGTGCTGACGCTGCAATACTGCCTAGTAATAAGTGTGCTGGTGCAAAGGAGGAGTTGACCCCAGACCTATTTGACTTTGGGGAGTCCCCACTGCCTGTCCAATGGAAGACACATATCAGTAAAAACTTGCTCAAAGGGACCAAGTGTTTTGCTAAAGAATGGGATGTGGGTGCATCCAAGGCACTGAACATACAATCAGACTTCACAATGACAGGCCTTTCTGGGAGCAGTCTCATCGCCTTGCCTCAGCTGATATAGATGATGTCTGAAGGCACCTACAGGAGATGCTAGGTGCTGGCATTATCCAAGAGTCAGAAGCCCCTATGCTTCCCTATTATAGTAGTGCAGAAGAAGAATGAGTCTGTGAGGATATGTGTGGATTACCAGACTTTGAAATGATGGACTGTGCCTGATCAATACACTATGCCCCACATACAGGACACCCTGGACTGCCTGAATGGGAATCAGTGGTTCTCGGTACTTGATCTACGAAATGGGTATTATCAGATCCCGATGGCCCCAGAAGATCATGAAAAGACTGCATTCATCTGTCCTTTAGGCTTCAATGAATTTCTGAGGATGTCTCAAGGATTTTGGGTGCACCCACAATTTTCCAGCAGCTGATGGAGCATGCAGTGGGTGACATGAACTTGTTGGAATGTCTAGTATACCTAGATGATGTCATCATGTTCAGACACACATTAGAAGAACATGAAACCAGGTTATTCAAAGTCCTTGATCATCTGTAAGAGTTCGGCTTGAATCTATCCATAGACAAGTGCCAGTTCTTCCAAAAGTCTGTAAAGTACATGGGACACATAGTATCCACAGATGGGGATACAGACAGACCCCAGTAAAGTAGAATCCTTGACCACCTGGCTCTAACTCAACAATCTGAAGGAAATGCAGTGGTTTTGGGAGTTCTATGCTATTATCGGCAATTCATCAATGACTACTCCAAATACCGGCTGCTCCTCAGTCTTACTCAAGGTTATCCTCCTACTAATTGCAGATACAAGAAAGGGTCCATCAAGGAAGAGGAGAAGGTATATTTCCAAACAGCTGAACTGTTTGGGGTCTGGTGGACCACCGAATGTGAGGGGCCTTCTTTGAGATCATCTATCAACTTACTCATGCTTGCTTATGCTGATCCCACCAAACTGTATGTCCTGCAAACTGATGTCATTTGAAGGGGCTCAGAGCTGTGTTGTATCAGAACTATGAGGATGTCCTGAGACCTGTAGCTTTTACCAGATAAGGTTTGATACCATCTGAGAGAAACTATCCTGTTCACAAACTGGAGTTTCTCACCTCAAATGGGCCATAGTTGACCAGCTTCATGACTATCTCTATGGGGCCAAGATATTGGTAAAGACTGACAACAACCCCTTGACTTATGCACAGACTTCAGCAAAACTGGACACCACTGGGCACCGTGGCTTTGTGCACTGTCCTCCTATGATTATGCAGTTGAATACCAGCCTGTACTGAACTATACAGATGCTGACACTCTCTCGAGGCAGCCTAATTCCCTGACAACTGAGTGAGGCTGTCCAAGCCATCTATTAAAGCACTGTGCCAAAATTTGACAAAGATGAGCTGCCATCTGCAGAAACTGTGGATTGTCTAGTGGGCTGTCTGGGGCCTCCTGATACTTGCATACCTACAGCTCATCACCATTTCTCAGCATTGGATATCAGTGCTGTACCTCAGTATGACAGTGATAGCATCCAGTGGGTTCAATCCCAAGGTCCAATGATCCAACCCGCCTCTTGTCGCCATATGTGCAGGGAAAGATGTGTCAAACTACATTCTGTTGACCTGCAAACTGCTTTATTATTCAAAGAAGGCCCCAGACTAAAGTTATGAGATCATTTATTATATAGAGAGACAGTAGATTGTCAAGGTCAAGAGGACAAGCAGCAGTTGGTACACACAGCCTTCAAACAGCTGGTACTGAGGTCCCTCCATAACCACATGGGACACCTCGGTATTGACTGGACTCTTGATTTAGTACGGTCTCAATTCAATTGCTGAAAATGGGGCAGATGTTGAGAACTATGTCAAAACCTGCAGTCGATGCCTCCAGCGGAAAGCTTAGCCCCCAAAAGCTGCCTCACTTGTCAACATCTCTTCCAGTGCCCCATGGAACTGGTTTGCATAGACTTTCTGTGTCTACAGCCTGATCAAAAGAACATTGGCAATGTACTGGTGGTAACTGATCATTTTACTCACTATGCTCAAGCTTTTCCAACAAAGATCAAAAGGCCTCTACTATGACCAAGGTGCTGGTGGAGAAGTTCTTTGTCCATTATGGGGCACCCCAACAAATCCACTCAGAACAAGGAGAGACTTTGAAAGTAGATTGATCAAGGAGATGCTTTCCTGTGGTGGGTGCAAAAGTCCAGAACCACTCCTTACCACCCTCAGGGGATCCCCAACCTGAGTGTTTAAACTGGACTGTCCTGGACATGTTGGGCACACTTCACCCCAAAGATAAAGACAAATGGAGTCAGCAAATTAGTACTCTGGTGCATGTCTATAATTGTATAGAAAATGATGCCACCAGGTTCTTGCCATATCACCTCATGTTCAGAAGGGAAGCCCGGTTACCTGTAGATGTTTGCTTTGGAGTGTCCCCAGATGGGATCTGTGCTGAGAACTATCTGCAATATGTATGAAAGCTATAGTCCCAGTTGAAACATGATTTCAGTTGGCTCAGACTAGGGATGCCAAGAGAAACCTTGCCAACAAAGAGAGGCACAACAAGAAAGTGAAGGCTCAATAGCTACTGCCCGGAGACCGTGTGCTGTTGCGCAATTTGAACTGCACAGAAAGCACAAAATTATGCTAGTGGCATCATCTTCCACACATAGTGATCAGTAAACTAGATGAACTTCCTGTGTATAAAGTGTGCCAGGAGAACAATTCTTGAGCTGTTAAACCATGCACAGAAACCATTTACTACCTACTGGCCAAGAAATGATCGATGCTGAACAGTCAGGTCCTGCCACTCCTGGGCCAGAGACCTGTGCCACCGCTAAAAAGGTGACAGAGTCAACTATTTCCAACAGTGCATCCCCAAGGCCTTCTCCCAAGCAGGCCAAGCCTGACAATGACAGTCAATCTGAATCTGATAGCAGTGAGTATGATGCTCCTTAGTATCTCACTTATGAACTGAGTCAATAGTTTCAAGGCAACCAATTGAGTAATAATGGGGTTGAAGCTGAGCCTCAGGACTGTCTAACCCTCCAACTTCTTCCTAGAACCAATGCTCCCTGAGAGTGAGGTGCAAAGTATAGCATCTGAAATGGCTGACTCACTGTGCTTAGCGGAATTGTTTGAACTGTCCGAGGAAGAGACTGATGCCATAAACTGACCTGGTGATAAACCAGAAAATGATGATCATAATGAACTTGACATTGCTGTCCTAAATGACCCGAGTGTCTCTCTGCTGTAGAGAGTGTCAGCAAGTGCCTCATGATACAGATGTATCAGTCTTCCCTGAATGACCCGTCTGAACCGTTACAGAGGATAACCATGTGTTTAATGTGGTGGATCCAGAGACTGATAGTGTTCCACTGCTGGAGTTTTCACCTAGTGCAGAGGTACCCCTGTCAACCCAAGAAGATACTAATGCTAGTGCTTATACTCCACAGACTATACCTGTTCCCCACGAAAGTCTGGGATAGTTGTTAAACCAGTTATGCATCTTAGCTACTACTACCCTGGAAACCAGTTGTTTCTCTTTGAATGTCATCCAAGGGTGTCTATATCTTTAGGAGCTCACTTCCAAACTGAGCCTTTCTGCCACCTCTAAGTTAATTATTCATCCTTCTGAACATGGTGCCCCGCCCCATCTAGCCCTAAATTAGCTGATAAGGATGGGTCCCCATCTGTATTACTCCAAATATAAGCAGTTATAACTTGAATCAGTATAATACCCTAATAATGGGTTAATCATAGTAAATCATTATTACGTGTATGAGAAATGCATAACTGTTGTCTTTCCAGATGTAGTACACATGAAAGTGTATTGAAAACGTATAGCAATGTGATAAGTTTATGTTCACTGATGCATCAGTCCTTATCTTATTTTGTGTAGTAAGGTCATGTATATCTCGTATATAACATTGTCTTTTATATGCTGCTAAAGTGTAGACTTGACATGGATGCCAAGTTCTTTCCAGGCAGGGAAGGTGTAACTCCCCTACAAATTGGGGTTCCTAAAATATCTTCCAGGGTTTACCTAATGCCCTCTACCAGGCTGGTGTCCTGTGTCTGAATCATTTGCTAGTCATTTGTATATGAGTGCCCTGTTAGCCTCGGTGCCTGCCACTTTAAGAAGTGCTATTCTTGTAGGAAATAATTAATCTGGGTAGGGGCTGAGTGTTCCTAGGCTCGAGTCCCGTCCTAGCTGCAAAGTGTTTGATTCCTTCTGCCATTGCTATTTGCATGGAGGAAGCCCTATCAAGAAATGTAATTGTTGGCTGTTTATTTGATTTAATGATAATTATACTGTAGTTTGTCTAACCTGCCTTCCTTTGCAGCATGGACTCTTTCTGTTTACACCACCATCTTGGTTCTGGACTGCCAGTATGCACCAATCAGTACCTTTGGGGCCCTATAATGGAACCTGTCCCCAGGGTCTTGTGGAAGTGAATTTCAATAGGAATTGTAGTTTCCACCCTTTGACCTGGAAGGGAGCCCCAGCTGTGACAGACAGATGGATCAACCAACCGAACCTTTTGGATCACTGGGAAAGTTCTGTGTTGCCTGCAGCAGTGAGTCAGTGTGGCAAGGGATTGAGAGTGACAGGAGCTCAAGATTTTAGCAGCTGCTCCTGAGTAGTGCTCAGGGAAAATTGGCGGAAGGTTATGTCTGGCCTGCCGCTACCATCTTCCTAAGTGAAGAGACCATAAGCATAGAATCGGACTTTATCCAAACTTGTGACTTTCTTCCTGAATTGTGACTAATTTGCCCTGAACAGTACCGAAGACTTGCTGTTGTGAGATCGGCCTGTCAGGACTTCCACCATGACTGCAGAGTGTACGGTTTGTGCAGAAAATCCTATGTATTTCACCAGGCTGTCATCCGAACTGTGGTATTTCTTTGCCTTTGCTATAAGTGTGCTGAATGCAAATAGTGGGTTATGATTTGGTTCCCCACTGCTTGAATGTATCATGCTTGCTGGAAGCAGTATCCAGTAACTCTGACCAGATTGAATCCTTTTGTTCAACCTGTATGGACTTCAACACCACAGCTCTGATTACTGCTCATGCTGCAGAGTTTGGATCGATGAGAGACCCACCCTGGGATTCGGTCCCTACTCAACGCCATCGAACAGGAATGACACTACAGGGGAATCGTGTGGTCCCTGCTTCTCCTGGCAAACCAGCACTTCATTCTGAGGTCTCCATTTCTTCCATCCTGCCACCTGGTCTGGATGTTGTGTGAGTAAATCACAGGGTAGTCCTCGCAACAAAACCAAATCAAAGTGTGTCATCTGATTTAGTTGTTTTGATTGATTGTCATGAACTGAGCCCTCTGGTTCCGGAATACAAACTGTGGTTTAAAGTGCATGTTGTGTTTTTCTTCCCTAAGGACTCCAACAACAGCTGCAATGCCGGCCTACATCTGGTAATCCTTCAGGCTAGCCTCAATAACAAATGGTACCCAGAGTGTGTGTGAGTGTGCTAGAGGGACTCTTAGAGGCATGCATGCTTAACCTGATTTAATCAGAACTAGAAGCAAGTACCAGATTATGCCCCTTCCTTGTTTCTGCCCCTAAATAAATCAGATCTGAATCTTTTGCACTTAAAGTGGTTGTGTGTATCTCTGTAAAGACATCATTATAATACTGTTGGTGGTTGAGCTAAACCTTATTTTACAGGGGTCTCCAGGGCCGAGCCAGCTGAACCAGCCCGGTGGTAAGTGCAACAAGTGTAGGGTTGAAGCTGTATTCAGGTATTAATTGCAACTGTGTATTCAGTGAACAGTCTTGGCCACTAGAGGGAAAAGAGGGGTAACAGTGTCCTGGAGGGTTGTACCCACGGCAGCCACGCTACCATTGACCCTGTCCTCCAGGTGGAGGCACCAATTCTGGAACTCAGGCCCCTCAACCTGCACTTAGTTATGCAGGCAGGGATAGTATCCTTTGGAGTAGCACCACCTAGGTTACAGATACTTACCATGGCACTTGTGATAGACACACCATGAAGGCACGGGTCGGCAGACTACACCAGGATCTCAGCATCATCTGCATCCATATAGCTTTAGAAACAGTCACAGACCTGAACGGAAAATCATACAGAAAGTTCCACAAACACAAGGAAAACATGGAACTGATGAGCAGGGAGGCACCTGTAAGGAGGCCCATCAAGTGAGACCATTCTATCACTGCCTAATCTGCCACTACAACTAGTCTGCGACAGCCCCGCCCCCCCCAACTGTCTTGATGTCAGTCTTAATATATACCTATACTCCAGAAGGTGCAGAAAATGAAGAGGGATCTGGAGAAGCTTGAAAGATGGTCAGAGACGTGGCAACTGAGGTTCAATGCAAAGAAGTGCAAAATAATGCATCTGGATAGAGTTAACCCTGGGAGAGCTACAGGTTTGGGGAGGAGGCTGACTGTCACCAAAGAGGAAAGGGACCTAGGGTTATCCTCTTTGATGACATTAAGGTATCAAGACAGTGTACAAAGGTGGCAGGGAGGGTCAGTGGCATGCTGGGGTGCATAGGCAGGGGTATCACTAGTAGGAGGCGGGAGGTGGTGATGCCATTGTATAAGACATTGGTAAGGCCTCACCTGGAGTACTGCATGCAGTGCTGGAGGCCACACCTGCACAAGGACATAGATAAGGTGAAGACTATCCAGGAAGGGTAACAAAAATGGTGCAGGGCTTGCACCACAAAACATATGAGGAGAGACTAAGGGACCTGAATATGTACTCACTGGAGGAGAGGAGACAGCGGATGGACATGATTGAAACTTTCAAGTATCTCAAAGGCATAAACAAAGTGCAGTGGTGGACCTTTTCCAATGTAGGAAAAGTACTAGAACAAGGGGCACAATATGATATTGAAAGGGGTACATTAAGAGGTAATGTGAGGAAGTTTTCTCACAGAAAGGGTAGTCTATGTCTGGAATAGTCTGCCACTGGAGGTAGTGGGGCAAGCACAGTGAAGATATTTTAGCACACCTGGGATGGGCACAAGGGAAGCTTGAGAGGGAGGGGTGATGAAAAGCCATTAATCCCATAGAGTCAGTGGCCACATACAATGTATAGGGCCTATGGGCAGACTGGACTGGCCAAGCGGTCCTTATCTGCCGACAATTTCCATGTTTCTATCCCATTCCCATCAAATTACCTTTTCAGAAAAATGTTACAGCAAAGTATAAAACAGATTAGTACTTACCTTAGCACTTGTGATATACACACCATGAAGGCACAAGGTTGGTGGATTACATCAGGATCTCAGCACCAACAGCATCCATATAGCTTTAGAGACAGTCACAGGCCTGAAAGGAAAATCATAAAGAGAAACTTTGCAAAGACAGGCAGGAAAACATAGAACTGGTGAGCAGATAGGGACAGCATGGCCCGCTAGATCTGCCCACCATTTTCCCTGCCAATTTTGCCTCCTCAGATATCTCTGCATGTCATATCTGAAGCAAACTAGTGTCTTCTCTGCCCACAACACCAATGCTCAGAGTTGCCACCTCTGGATAAAGTGAAAACAGGATACAGTATTAATGAACTGCACCACAAAACTGCCCCTGACACACCACTTTGTAATGACTTCAATGTATCTGTATCCAGACAAATGCAATGATTTTAATGTGAGAAGACAGAAAACAGAATAGTAACTGTAAATCATTTCTAATGCTGTTCTGTTCTGTTCTGTTTTATTTATTTATTTTGAATTGTGTTTCATATTTCCTAGTTCTTATTTGTTGGTAAGCACTATGCAATAAAGGACCAATGGACACAAGGCCCATTTACAGGGCAAAACAAGAAGCAAGTGTCATGACTTCATGGGTCCCACAGTGCGCAAGTGAAGGCCGTGGCAATCCAAACCAGGTCTGTTGTCTGCAGGATGCAGCAGGCTGGTGGCGTGCAGCTCACTGCTGTTGTTATCTTACACAACCTCAGTTTTCCTTTTCCATTTCTGTCACGTATTCTGGTGTTGCTTAAGTCATGACTCATGTTTGATACATTTATTCCACAATGTGCATGGTTCCTCAAGTCTGCATTGTGTGTAATGTACCATGTAAAACAAGCAGGAAGTGGCACCCATTGCTGTTGCTTTTATAGTTTTAGGACATGCAACAGCATCAGAATCGCCATTCCATGTAAGTCACCTGAAAGGCCTGTAATGGTGTCAGTAACATTGTGGATGTACATGTACTATACAAAATGAGAGCAGTAGATGCTGAGGATGCATGTGAAAGGGAATCACTGCAGTGGCGAAGGCAATAAATATGACATAGTAAACATGGGTATGATGACACATATCACAATAAGCAAAACATGAAAGTATACATGAAAGTGTAAAATGTGTTTCCTATCACAGCAGTAATTACTAGACCATACCCAACCTTCAGAGTGGAAAACATTAAGTCGATATACTGCTAATGTTAATGGCTACACTTAAAACCTCCAAAACCAAATGGCTTTACAAGCAAAGATCTTATCAGAAGAGCTTCATTGTAACCTGGACATGCAGTCAAACGTTAAATGATTTTATACTGTCATTTGTAAGCGTTGGATCCCTCCTTGAACATGAGCTAAAACCAAGGTGCTATGTCATAAGGTTGATCGCCAAATTGGATCGCGTTAGGGTGAGTGTACATTAACGAAATAAAAATGGTGATGTACACTCACAGCAAAGACAATGAGCAGACAGATAACTTTGCTTACAAGAGGGATGTGCCCCTGTGGATATTTAATTTCGAACATCTCTAGTTATTACTGTGATCATAAGTCTAATTGCAATAACAACTCTCATTTTTACCATTTATTTTTACTTACTTTTAGGCTTTAATTGAAGCGGTCTAAGCCTTACGTGTTGCATAGCATCAATTGGCAGCTGGATTTATCCTTCTATGTTAATGACCAGTCCAGTAGCTAATTAGGAGCCTCACTACTGTAGGCTCATGAATATTTTTTTTGTTGTAATCAAAGTTTATTGAAGGTTTTATATGACAACCACAACAAATATGTTTCATTAATATCACAAAAGGAAAGGAAAAAGGACAGTACTATACGACTTATAAAATAAATACAACTCATACAACCTAAATAAATAAGGACATACACATAAGGAACTGGGGTACAGTACAATACATCAGTTAATTCAGTATATTGTTTTCACATACAGTTCACATGGTGGTACCAGTTGTTTCTCAAGTATTTTAACTAATACCTGGGGAGAAGGATTAATATACAGTTGCAATAGAGGACCCTATTCGAGTTATGAGTAGAGGAAGGATTGCTTAAACCATGTGATAGAGCTGAGCTGAGTCTTTATTATTTCTGTATATCCAACAGCCTCTAAAAGGATGCAGGACCTTGTCCAGGATTAACCAAGGCCTCCAAAATATCAATCGCCTTAGGTTTGCTAGTAACATATGACTGGGTACCATTGGCTATTGTGGTACTTCTTTGGTGTAACGTAACCAAGAGGTAAATCTTATCATTTCTTGGATAGCTTTTACAGTTTTACAGCCAGCCTTTTGTATCTGGAGTGGTGGAATTCAGTCATCTCTGTGAAATCACCTTTAGTGTGGCAGTAATTAGGATTTTGTACAAGTACCTCTTATTTTTACCTTTTAGA
Organism: Neoceratodus forsteri; assembly: GCA_016271365.2. Classification (NCBI taxonomy): domain Eukaryota; kingdom Metazoa; phylum Chordata; order Ceratodontiformes; family Ceratodontidae; genus Neoceratodus; species Neoceratodus forsteri. The sequence goes on along the minus strand of JADMNL010000022.1, from coordinate 195,003,602 downwards.
TCTTTTGATGTGAGACCTAGAATTAGGTTTCTGAATGAGCTGGGGGAGAGTGATTTCACATATTTGTTCAAATTGTCATCCCTTCTGTCAGTAGTCTTTTGCTACCTGCAACTCCAAACAAATATGTGTGTGAAGTCCATGTTCACCACAAGCCCTCTAACACTGGTCTGGCTGTTGTGTGCCATAGTGCTTTGAAATAACAAGTGTTTTAAGTATCTCACACTTGCCAGTGAAACTCGTGTCAGTTTGGAGAGGTTTCTGACCAGTGCTATGCAGAATGCATAATTCTGTTGGTGGAATTGGTACAGAATTAGTACAGAATGACCATTCCACGGGCAGAATTCCTATCAGAATTTTATTGGTCCTTTTGTGGAATTCCTTTCTGTGATCTGTGGAATAATATTCTGAAGAACAGCATTTTTCAAGAAAAATTATTCTGCTTCCATTTCCTTGGAAAACATTGAGATTTACATAATTTATTTCCACAGAACTGTAGCAGAAAACCCATTCCTCATTATTCTGCTGTGGAATTCTGCCATTTCACTTCTGATGGAATTCAGCAGAATTTTGGTGAAAAGTCAAAGATTTTGTGAAATCCGTTCCTCCAGAATCTGAAACTTTGCACACCACTAGTTGTGACTTCATGTGCTGAGGCTCAGATATTGTCCCACACTTTGTAATGTCTTCTCTTGTTCTCATTCCCCATTCCCCATTTCTCCTCTAGTTAACCCCTTCCAACCCTTTAAGGGTATCAAGTGCAGAATAGAAATTCTCTTTGGGGACTGTTCTTGCTTAATAAAGTCAGGCAGAGTCAGTTATACTGTATTTTCTTTCAATTTCAAGACTGATGTGCATGGTTCTGCAGTCAGGTAATGACACAGTTTTGAAAATATCAAGTAGTAAGTAGTAGTAGCAAAACATTTATTCTTTTCAAATGAATTGGATAACTCACCTGAGCCATGCTCATTTTCAGTGAGGTCCTTTACAGAATTTCAGTTACTTTTACATCAAGCACATAAGACATAGATAAAACATAATTACCATCACAATTTAGCTCCTATAAGTAGCACATCAGCAGATTTGTTTTCAATTTCATAATCATTAACAATGACAAAGTATTTAACTTTGTCTTGTCTGTTAAAACCAAATTTGGCACCTACATGTAGCTATTAAAAGATTTAAGCCTCGTGCCTTCTAGCAGTTGACCTACTGTATGTGAGCTGAGCACTCAAAATCATCCACAAAACTGATCACATTTAAATAAAATTGGATGACTCCTGCTTAGATTTGCATAATGTCCTGACTCCTTAAAATTCACATTATCTGGTTTGAAAGAGGACGGTGGGCAAATGGGGAGGGTGTTTCTCCACAGGAGAGATGAGAAAGTTGGATGAGTGGAAAAAGTGAGGCTGACAATGTGAACTGTGGCTGGGGAGGGGAGTGCTCAAATCCTTGGCCCTACCACTTGCAGCCATGATGTTCTGACCTGCATCAATATGTGGGTCATTTTCCCACACTTTAACAAAGAAGCACAATTGGCAGAAGGGCCTTACAATTGTCAGACCAAAGATGCAGGGGTGATCCCCTAGGTTGTCTATCACAGGGTGAGCGGGTTGACACTACCTGTCTCTGTGTGACACTGTTAAGTGCCCTGCGGGGTGGGGTAACACTGAAGATGGTGAGTGCATGTCCTGATGGTGGCAGCTATTGTTTTTGCACAGCTGGGCCTGCTTCACTGAATAAGTGCTCTACACTGTGTTGTCATCCTCTGGTTCTGTTTGGGAGTGGCAGAAGAGGAAAGAGGGATTAGGGAATATGGTAAGGTACAAGACAAAGGGTGGGGGGCTACCTGTCATTGCATAGCGTGGGCAGTCATATATTTTTTTGTGGGGCTGAGGCCAGTGGGAGTAGGATAAGTGTGCAATAATCACACACTACACTGTGGTTTTCAATACAAGACCAATACAGGAATGATGTTGGGTGCAGTCATACTAAATCTCTTTGTGGGTCTTTGTCTAGATCAGGAGACAGACACCACACACCCTCCTGAGTACAAAACTATGTCCAATGTCCAGTTATGGGGTCCCTCATAAGAGGAGAGAGATAGTCATGCTGTATAAGTTGCAGTGTTTAGTATCCTAAATGAGTCAGTGGGTCCACTCAACCATGCACATCATATGATTGTTGGGTCCACTAAGCATGTACCTCTGCAGGCTGGAAAGCAGGGTTTATGCTCTGTGTGGGCAACATGCCCTTGATAGATAAATTCCTATTCCAGATTTGGCATTTGTGATGGACAGACCATGAAAGCACAGGGCTGGTGGCTTACATCAGGATCTCAGCATCAGCAGTATCCATATCTATTCCAGCTTTAGCGACAGTCACAGGCCTGAAAGAAAAATCATAAAGAGAGAAACTTTGTACAAAGACACAAGGAGAATATAGAACTGGTGAGCAGATAAGGACAACATGGTCTGCCAGATCTGCCCACTGTTTCCTGCCAATTTTGCAACCTCAGATATCTCTGCATGTCATACAACTGTTACTGCAAAGCCTCCAAAAGGTGCACATGAAGTTAACACCACCCCACTTCCAGAGTATGATAACATAGCCAGTATCCCTGACAGCTGCCTGCTGTAATAATCCTGTCACCTGTGGAAAATACAGTTAACTGCTATGACATCTTTTACTTACCTTCTTGAGATATCCATGCTGTAGTCCATGCACAGAGAAGGGTAAACTCATGATGGCAGCAGCAGATGGAATCCAAGGTACAGACTTGAAAAAGAAGCATAACAATTTACAAACAATTGTTTTAGAAACATTAGACACTTATTAGTTATGGCACTGCCAGACATTTCCTCAGGTACAGAAGCAAGTGCAGCAAAAAGATTAAATATCTGTAAACAGTGATAAACTCTACCTTGAGTCACACCCCTACCAAAGGGCCACATGATGAACCATACAAGGTATAATCATAATGCCACATGCACATGCAGAGGGTAGCTGTCCAGCAAATGAACACAGTGATTTCCTGAACATGGGTCTACAGTGGACTGAGCCAGTATAGCCCAGTCATGCATACCAGCACCAATGGGGCACAGGACACACTGGGCAGAATAATTACAGGTCATCATCATATTGAACAGAGTGCTACATGAAACCTGCATGTAAATTTATGTACTTATGGAGAAATTTGCATCAGAGAAAGGCACACTGAGCCATGGCTCATGTCCAGGTGGGAAATAGTGAAGGGGGAGCAGACAGCAGCAGGAATAACATCACAAAACATCGCAATGCAGATACATGGGCAACCTAACAAATGTAGAAGCACTGTGGTGACCGAGTATGTGAAACAATACAACAGAACAGAGTCCTGCAGTTACAAGGGATCTCCTGCAACAGTACAGCAAAATGAGCAGTGACTGTTGGAGAAGATGGCAGTACTGCTGCAGCTCTACTGGGACTGACTGCTGGCATAGCAGTCCTTCATACCTAAAGTTACTCTGGCTGGGATCATAAGCAGGAGGAGGCAGAAATAAGGGTCAGGATGGGGTTGTCAGGGACAGGAGGAAGCAGGAAGATACATTTGCTGACATCCTCTCAAGGCAGGGACTCGAGAGAAAGGGTGGAAGAAGCAAAGGTAAGAGAGTAGAAGGTCAGAGAGGGAATGGAGGAGGCAGGAAAGCAGCTTACCAAGCACTCCAGCTCCAGCAGTGGAAAGAGGGTGGTGACTTGGGAATGGATAGGATAAAGTAATAAGTGCTGCATAGTGTTGTCATGCTAATAAGAAAAGTCAGGAACCAGCAATAGAACAAAAAAAATGTTTCTACTAATCTTTGTGACAGTGGAAGGAGATGTGAAGTGTTAAAGAGGATACCATCACAGTCAAAGCACCGTAGCAGTAAATGACCTCTAAGGTATGGTGCTGCAGTTTGTCCAAACCCATAGCCAAGCTGTAGGATTAGCATTTCTTCCATCACTCGTGTACCAATGAATACTACACACATCACATTACTCAAGTCATGCGATATCCTGATATGATGACATCCTGTGAAGTCACATTGACAGACTCTTTCACAAGTGCACCTCTGTTGTTGTTCCATGCACCTTTTATTTCCATTGAATTTCCAGTGCCCACAAATGTGTAACAAGGATTACTAGCATATTTCCATGGTACCATCGCTGTTGATCACACTGTGAGTACATACAAATAGCATATCAAGTTTCTTTCAGTCAAAGCGCCACACCAGCTGCACCACACACTGCCCCAGTGCCAGTGACACTGTTGTTCTGACATTTTGGGAGGAGAAGCGATAGTGACAGACTCTACTGATGCCTCTATGGTTGTTATTTGCCATGGTATATTTTTCAGTCGGAGACAATCCCATGACTACATATATATTAGGGCTGTGTGGAATGTTGAATTTACAACAGAACAGAATTGCAAAGAATGTTAGAAAACTCCATTAATTTCTATCATTTGCTGAACTTTGACACTCCACATGTGAAATATTTTTGCAGAGTAGTAATCCACAGTTCTCATAAACAGCCGATTCTTTTTCTGCAATGTGCATAAAATCATTCTGCAGTTTACATGATCTGCTGAAAATTATTCTGCAGTTTGCACAGGAATGTTTTCTGAATTCCATGAAATTTAAAAGAAATTCACAAGGCATTTCAGAAGCAGAATTGCCATTCTGCAACAATTCAACAGCGAAATGTTGCATTCTGCACAGCCCTAATATTTATGCAGAGTAAGTCACAGGCCATGCACTCATCACTGAATGATATTGATGTGAAATGTAGAAAGGAAGTGATATTGCCAAATGTCATGGGTGCCTCTATGGTTATTGTTTGCCATGGTGGATTGATCAGTCTTGTAAAAGGTTATGACTGCTGAACAGTAGGTCCCTGGTTTTACTCAGAAGCCATGTGGTCAGCTCATCATTTGTACTATTAAGAAAATCTGGAAGGTGAATGATGCTTGTTTTGGTGTGGGGAGGGTCAAACAGTGGATGTCCAACTGATGAGTTTACAGTAAGTGATGATTTTTAACACAGCAAAGTGGCATAAAGAAAGTGAAAAGATAAAGGGTATGAAACAATATTAGGCCAAATGTTGTTTTTGGGAGGTGCTCAGAAAACTGGGAAGCGACCTTATTGCACCACATGCTGTTTTTAACCCAACAGTAGTAGAGCAGACAGCTACAGGACAATTTAGAATGGCTGACCCAATTTAAAGTGGAGGGTTTTTTCATTCTGTCGAGGAGGTCCTAAACAGGGGACAAGTGAGGAATGTACAGTATTATAAATACTGTCTTTTGGGGGTCAGTGATGACTGCACTGGGTAAGCAGCACTATTGCTGAACTCCCTCCATACGACTCAGTTTAATTAAATATTCCGTAATCCTCGTTTCGATATCTCGTACCCTTCCACAAACAGCTGATCAGAAGATGTCCTGCATCTAATGGAGTAACAAACCCAGCAACAATGAACCTGAGTGGGCAAACTAAGCTCTTTTCTGCACCCAGCCTTGCTGTAATGTAGGCCAAAATGCACCAGGCCCCACCATGCCATACACACCAAGGACACTGGAAAAGCAGCCCAAGAAATCCAAAAGCCAATAATCGACTACGGAAAATCCACATCTACAATCGCCTCTGTGGCTTCCTCTCAACTACCACTTACAGAGGAACTTTTTGAGGAATTGCAGCCCTTTAAGGCTGCGTAACAAGATATCACTAAGGAACTGAAATCAATATGGGGGACCTGACAGAAACCACTAAGGCAATTGCAGATGTCACCTCCCATACCTCATCTTTGGAGGGATGGCGGACAAGAATTGATCTGGAGGTTGTTGCACTGTGACAGAAACTGGCTAAAATGGATAGCAAGCTGGAGGACCTGGAGAGCCAGAGCCAATGCAATCATTTGGTTGTCTTTGGCCTACCAGAAGATGCGAAGGCACTACGCAATTCAGCTTTCTCAGAAGTTGCTCACTCGGATTCGGGGCCCTCTCCCAACAATACCACCTATATCATCGCTAAGTCCCACCACTCCCTGAGTCCAAGACTAGCTGAAAGTTCTCCACCAAGGCCGCTTATTCTAAAATTACTAAATTACCTTGATAAAGTCCACATTCTGGCTAAAATTAGAGACTTACAGGAGGTGTTGTGGGATGGGCAGAAAATCTGGATCGCTCAGGATCTCCCGGTGGCTGTGAGACAGTGGCGTGCTGCATACCATCCACTCGCTTCTAAATTGATCATGGCCAATATTAAATTTAAAGTCTTGTATCCTTCTCACCTCTCAGTGCTGCATCAAGGTACTTGGCAATCTTATGAAAGTGCCGAACAGGCTTCTTCAACCTTACAGGCCCTATTTCTAGAGCTGTTTAGCACTTGCTGAGGTCGACCACTAAAGGGCTGTATGTCACTCAGCTCAGCTGTACAGATGTGCTAAGATTTGAGAAGTATGCAAATTTACTAGCTTGTCAATTTTTGCTGTACTAAGAATTGTACTCTGACATTAGTCCACACTTAGCTCCGAACTCTTCCTGGTACCTGAGACTCCTGGAGATGTCCTCGTTTACCAAGGTTGTGGTTTAATATATTAAATACATTCTACAGTGGCACCCATCAATCTGCTTATGGTCCTCTGTGGACCTTTTAACCTATTGGGATGCAGAATGGGACGCTTTATTACCTGGCTGAGAATAATCACTTACTGGACATAAGGACTTTTACCAGAGTTGTGAAACATTATTGTCAGTGTCAACAACAACTGTAATTTTTTTTTTCTTTTTGCTTATAGACACTGAGGATTTGTGCTGGGCTACACGACAGGGCAACATAACCTGTTGGTTTCGTGGAAGAGACTCCTAATTGGGGTGGAGCGGGGTTGTTGGCTGTTAATTCTGCTTACCTGGCTGTGGATCATGCACCAGGAAGATGGGGGAGGTGGCTGTACTGGTCTTGGGAATTCTGAACTTTATTTGGTTGGTTGATAATAGAGGGGTACAGTTAGTTATACAGACCAATACATGTCATATTATGGAGGAGGGAAACCATTGCACACAAATTGGTTGTTGTTTTGGAATGGGGTACTACATTTGGGGTTTGTTAATAGTATGGAGGAGGCTGTTCATGGTGGATATAAGGATGGATCATGTTTACTGGATCATACAGAGATCCCTTATAAGGGTGGGTGGTGATACAGGCAATAGAGGGTATAGCAGTTTCTAACAATAAGAATGGGATAGTTTTACATTTAGATATATGGGACAAACAATACAAAAGGATTGGGGAGTTATTGTTCCTCAGCTGCTAGTATTATTGTTATGGTGGTTAAGGTTGGGGGTGGGGAGGGTCTGAACCGTTGACACAATACGTGGTGAAGATACCTTATTTTTGATGCTTTTTGTATACCTGGTTGTTTCAATTGTTCTAGGTCATTTAATGAGGCATGGCTATCAATCTTAAGGTTCATACCTGGAATGTAAAAGGTGCCTAATCACTCATCAAGAGAGCTAAAGTTCTATTACATCTAAGTAAACGAAATATTGATGTGGCCTTTCTACAAGAGATGCATCTTCCATCCCTCAAGTTCTTCAATTCTATAGATCTTGGATGGGGCAGGCAATGGAGTGCAGGACCAGATTTATGCAGGGAGGAGTAGCTATTTTAATAGCAAGGGGACGGCTGTTTAGATTGCTGGACCAATTTATTGACCCTCGGGAGATATATCATAATTAAAACACTGGTGGGTCATTCAGAAGTGGTGTTATGTTCAGTGTATGGACTAACTTTGGAGGGGCCACAACTCTTTATATCCCTTATGATGTTGCTGGCACCCTGGTCCACTCTGCCAGTTTTGATTGGAGAGTGGAATTTAGCATACTATAATTGGATAGATAAATCTAGAGGAAGGACACAAACCCTATCTCCTGCCCAAATAGCCCTCAGAGAATTGATGGATTCTGTAGGTCTGGTAGATCCTTGAGGGCACTATTTCTCACTGATAGAGAATACGCCTTCCATTCTATTCCCCACAATTCTTTTCTCTTATTGATTATTTCTTGCTGGGTACTGGGCACCATCAAAATGTTACATCATGTAACTATCTCCCTATAGTAGTTTCCGATCACCATCCTGTGCTTCTGCACTGGCAACTAGGCCCACTCTCAACTGAGATAAAGTCTGGAGGTTAAATGCCCAGCTATTGAGATCTGTAAAGCTGGTCTCTCATCTCCGTATTTTATCTCTACTTTTCTAACCAATAATCTTCCTTCAATGGCTAAGTTGGACCTGTTGGGGGGCCTTGAAATGTACTTTGGGAGAAGTAATACAATTAGCTTCTATTAGGAAGAAAATTACTGCTCAAATCTTGTCTAATCTCCTTTCTCAAATCAGGCAGTTAGAAATATCATTATCCCTTATACCAACCCCGGATGAGCTCAATCAGTTAGAAATTCTTCACTCATTACAATACCCTGCTAAGTGATAAGGCTGAACATTTACTATTAAGATCAAAGGTTCACTATTTTGATCAAGGGACAAAGCAAACAAGTTACTTGCTCTCTGGCTCTGGGCTCCAGACTGCAGACAGGATTGTTCATTCCCTTCAAAATGCAGAAGGAGAACTTTTAATTTCCCTTGCCAAACAGTGGCATGTTTCCAGGAATATTATAAAATTTATACTCTCAATCTACGAGGTCCTTTGATCCAAATATTATGGACCAGTTTATGCAAGAATTTCAACTTCCATGATTAGGAAACTATCAGTCAGATTATCTGAGCACCACACTCACAATGGAGGAAATTGTTTCAGCTATTGACTCCCTCCCAACAGATAAAGTACCTGGCCCGACGGTTATACCGCTGAATTCTATAAACCCAACTAGCACCTCCGCTGCTAGACCTTTACAACTACATTTATAAACACAGCCTGTCAGATCCTTCTATTACCAAGACCACAATTGTGGTCCTCCCTAAACCAAGGAGGTACCCTTTCCGGTCTCTAATTACCGTTCAATATCTCTGATTAACACCAACTTAAAAATCATGAAATTCCTGCCTGTCAGTGCAGCGGTTGGATTTCTGCTTGTGACACTGGTGACCGGGTTCAGGAACAGACCCAGAGTCACTGGAGGGCCGTCCGGGGGAGAAGGTTGAGCATCCTTAGGACAGATTCTCTCCTCTCCGGGGTGGGTAAGGCAGCATTCGGCACATGAGCAGCACCTAGCAGAAGTTGGGTAGCTGCACCACGTCGGCACTGAACAGAACATCAGGACGGGTGGATGCAGGTCATCATTGCATGTCCCGTCCTGCTTAAAGGAAAAACTCCTGAACCTCACCATCTACATGGCTCTGCCCCATGCACCTCGATTAACCTCCGGAGCCAATCCCTGACCAGATACATGTACCACGGCCCCGATAGGGGTCAGTGCCATGGCCCCACTCTCTGGGGGAAGCTAGGTAACTGGGGGATGCAGGCATAACTGAAGGTGGAGCCAAGGGGATCCATGACCAGAACAGATCCGATTGGAGTAGTAGGGGCAAGAAGGAGAAGAAGAAAACAAAATCCTTGCAAAGGTTCTGGCCAACATACTAAATAAAGTATGGAGTGCACTCATTAGCCCTGAACAGGTGGGATTTGTGTTCAGCAGGTTTTTTATTCACCTACATCCCCAGGCATCCTTCAGGAGTGCCGGTCAGGCCCTACTCCCAGCCTGAACCCCCACATCTCCCTTGATCCCTCCCCGAATGACCACAGGCAGGCTCAATCCCCGGTACCATCTCCAGGGCTGATTCCGCCCTCCTCAGCGGCTAGCTCCTAAGTGTGAAATGCCTAACCTGCTGTCGACTGGTCAGCTCTGGAGAGAGATCCAGGCACATCTGGGCCAGCATTTGAGATGTGGGTGACCGGGGCCACTGCATCTCACCAACGTGTCGAGGCTTTTCATCTTTCTTTCCCCTCACGAGCATGGCATGTAATGGTGTCAGCATTCTGGATATCCCTGTAAACACCTGCCACACTCGTCCCCATTGTAAGTCCCATGCATGTAGTACCCTGGTCTCCACCGCGGGGTGCTAATGTGCCGATAAATCCCTGGATCCCTCCCTCGGAAGAGGAGAGCAGTCCATCAGATGCTCAAACCATCTCCTCCCCTGCCGACCCCCAGCACCCGGCTCACTCCCGAACCTGGGTCACCAGTGCAGTGCAAGGTGGGCATCCAGTGCCTCAACCCTCAGTGCCACCAGGCAGGCTGTGTCCAGCAGGTTGTTGGTGGACCACCTTCAGAAACTTGTTTACCATATCTCTGTGTCCAGGGAGTCCAATGTCCCAGCGGCATTGGTCTCCTGGATGCAGAAAAGCTTTGACAGGGTCTCGTGGGACTACTTTTTCATCTCCTGCCAAACTATAATCTTCCTCCACAGTTTATTTATTGGATAAGTGTATTATATTCATGTCCGACAGCCCACATACTTTGTAATGGAATACTGTCACAAACTATAAGTTTGCAACACGGTACTGGCAAGGCTGCCCATTGTTCCCCTTTTATTTAATTTATATCTTGATCCCTAATTGTCAACTTAATAATTCACCTAAAATAACAGGGATTTTCATCGGTACCTCCCAATACAAGGTGTTGGTCTACTCAGACGATATACTCCTGCATGTTACCTATCCTCTATATCTCCTTAAAGCAGCTATAGATGTCATCAATGATTTCAGAGTTTTTTCTAACTACAAATTAAATATTACTAAAACAGAGGTGATGCTTCTTAATGTCTTTACGATGTATGCAGACGTTCAGCACCTGGGGCTAACCTGGGTTGAGGACAAGATTAAATATTTGGGAGTATATCTTTCTCGGACTGAAACAAAATGAGGAAATACAATCTGGATGAGACATTATCCTGTATCAAAATAGACCTTAATCACTGGGTTTTACACCTCTTTCTCTATGGAGGCATATTAGTGTTATAAAAATTAACGTCCTTCCCTGTCTTTTGTACCCACTTCAAATGTGCAACTATTTTCTTCCAAAACATTGGTTTTCCCAACTACATGGTATTATCTCTACCTTTATTTGGCAGGGCAAATTGTTTAGGCAAGCTCTATCTAAGTTACAGCATACTAGAATTAGGCGGTCTCCAACTTCCCAATTTTTTTCTCTATCTTTCTATATCCTCCGCTGTTATAATCATTGACTGACGACCCCTAACCTAACAGATCCTAATACTTACCTACTCTGGATGCAGACAGATAAAGCTTTATGTGCCCCAATAATATTGATCTGGGTTCACTGTTACATGTTCCTCTCAAATGTGTACCCAGGCAATTAAGGAATTCTCATATAATGACAATGCTTCAGATATATGCACAGTTAAATGCAGTAGCTCACACTTCTCCTAAATATGATGTTTCCCAGCAGGTGCTACATAATCCTAATTTTAAAATAGGGGTAAGATTCTAGGTTCCTCTTTTTGGCCCAGTGGTGAGAAAATTCAGGTTAAAGACTTACTGAGCTCTCATTTCTAGAGCTCAACATAAATTTATCCTCCCTCCTCCTACTGTTTTAAATATATCCAATTAGAAAATGGGCAAATGCAATTCTTCTTTCTGATTGGCTGCAGGCCCCAATCTGCCAGTCCGGTATGAGACAATAGACACTAGGAAATAACTAGTCAATTCTCCATTGCCTCATACCATTCTAACTAGTCTTAGGCCAGTAGAATATTGAAAATAGCAAGGACTGCCATGTTGATGTCTCATGAAGGGCAGAGACCTCCCAACCCACCCTCATGTGGAACAAAGTCGAACTTCTTTCAGTTGCCATGTAACACTACTTTAATTCTTCATTTAAAATAAGACATGTACTTCACAAAATGTGTTTCGCCAGATCATCACTGCCAACACTCCTAATGTCCCTGTCAGCACTGCCAAACTCCCACTCAGCGCCCATTCGGATCATTCCCCAATTGCACAATGCACGTACTGCACAAAAAATAAATCAAAGAGGAAATGAAAATAAATAAATATTTAGGTTTGCCGATCCATGCCATCCTTCCTTACTGTACTTCCAGATATAACGGCATGTGCTTGAGGTGACAGCCCATCTCACAGGACCTGGCCAGTACATTAACACACACAAAAAAGCAGAATGCAGACAATATATACAAAAACATTTAAAAAAAGTAAAAATATCATATTAGAAACTGTAAGCCCTCAGTATGTCTGTGTGGGGGTAACCATGACAACTAACCACAATAGACAGTACAGAAGCTGACATGGGACAAAACACATCATAGCAACACAGGAGGAGGAGGAATTATTTTGTTATAAAAGTTATTTTGAACAAATTTTTATAAACTTGTTTTATGAAACTGTTTTTTTTTTTTTACAGTGCCCATTTTCTAGCGCAATAATACCCTCCAGGGTGGGCGGTATGGGCAATACTGAACCTTCAGGGGCTATAAGGCCCGCCGCCACCTCATTATGCCCCTGGGCAGTCCGGTATTGCCAATACCATCCACCCTGCTGGTATTATTGCTTGCTTGTCTCACATGCTTCTTCACAATTTTGGACCTGGTTTCTGGAACAAATACTTAGATATGCCCAATTTTCCTGGTTATTTTCTCATCACCTTCATCTAACACTATCTCATTTTTATAATCATATTGGAACTTTATAGTGGACAAGGAAGGCCCCATGTTACAAATGGGACTATGTCCTACCTTCTTCTCCCTCTTCCACACGTTCCTGGAGTCAGATTTGGATTCACTCATATAAAGATATAAAATGGGACTGATATCGATCCTTCAGTTTTATATTTCATGATCTTTACTATACCCATTCAAAACTGTTTAGAATAGGGAAACTTCCAAATAATCTATGCTCCTATTGTGGTAAGCAGCCTGGCACCCTACTTCATGTTTTGTGGCATTGTGATAAAGCCTTTTTGTTCTGGTCCACCATTAGAGCTCAATTAGATCCCTTTGGGCCTGACTGATGCATTCTACCCAGAAATATGCATCCTGGGAGATTACAGAAATGATTTGCTTGAAACCAAAGGAAACACATGGTGTTAATTTATCTATATGCTAAAAGTGTTAATGCACCACTGGATAGACCAGAAGATTCCTACAGTAACAGTATGTCTACATGAGATTCTGTTCACCACATGCAGAGTATATTCTGGCTAATCTCTCAAAGGAAAAGAAAATATTATCAAAGAGTTTGGGTACCTTTATACACATTATTTATTTTATACAGTACTAGATACTAACCCTGTATATCCTCATGTTAACAAAAATATGTTTTGTGGGTATGTAACCCCACCCAGGTATCCTGTTTCTATCTTGACAGCTCTACCTGGTGGGCTGGGTTCGGGAAGAATATGTCACTTGGCACATTGGCTAGGTTTGGCTACTCTGCAACAGGTGCACCAAGTAACTCCGGACAAAGGAAGCGATAACTGTAATGTCCAATACCAGAGTGGGATTCTAAAGTGTGGCTTTTATTCACATCCAACAGAATAAACAAAGCATACATGGACCCCCACTGGGCTACACTCCTGGTAATGCAGATTTATGGAGATCAGAACACATCCTACTCACTATAGCCCTCAGGCTCTGAAACACACTGGGCACTCAGCCAAACTTGTATGCTGCTCTGGGTTTTCCCTGGCTTGGCTCCTTGCCAGCCACTTGGACACTTTCCATATAGCATGGAAACATTTACTGGTGGCTCCTTAAACCAGCTATGAGCACTTCTGCTCCATTAGAGAAAACTTCCTCATCAATCCCACATCTGGTACTTTTCTCAGGCACTGGCCAAGTACCTGAGAGAAAGCAACAGGTGTCCCAAAGTAAACCCATAGAGGTGAATTTGTTACTACTGATGGGTGGTCTCCCACCTCTCACTCCCATAATTCATACCCGGCCATTTCTCTGGACTGTAACACTCATTCTTTAAAACACTTTGCTGTGTAGATTCTTTTTAAATGTATTCACATTCAGTCTACTGTCTTTACATCCCATTTGTGCAGAACTTGAACATACTTAATAAGTGGCTGTGTCCATTACTCTAGACCCCCACAGAGTTAAGCAGTCCAATCCCACATCTTCCAAACTGTACTTGGCTGTCTTTTCCTGACCCCACAGTAACAGTCACTTTAGTTTCATCTTGTTTCAGGTGAAAATACATTGGTTCTTTAGCAGGGTGAACTCACCCCTTGGTTGCAGGTGTCCCACAGGTGTTTTCTCCTCAAAGAAATCTCATCCAGAACTTCTGGTGCCTCAGTACGAACTTGAATCAGGCAGCTTCTTTTTCCCTAGCTGGACGGGGGTTTCCCTGAAGCAGGCTGATTCCTTCACCCCATACCCACAGGGATGGGGCCCTGAGCCACTGAAAGCAGTCTCTACCACTTCACTGTGCTCTTCTTGTGTTCCTCTTCAGGTGAGAACACACGCCTATACAAAAAAATAGCTCTTTGACAGAGCTTAGAGCTCTGAGGGCCTGCTTACAGCAGAGCACCTCCTTCCTCTACTACAGACTGCAACAGAACTCACTTCAAATTCCCCAACATTCTCCATTAACCTCCAACTGCAACATTCCAGTGTGGCTTATGTAGCTGCGACAGTTCTAAAATGATGTCATCCCTCAGCCTCAGCTGAGACTGAGAACAGAGTCGACAGTGTGAAATCCATTTAACTGGAGTTTCACAAGCTGCCTTCCTGCCTACCACTAGGTCTTACTGGGATTCTTGTAACCCCAGGTAACAGAGGTTACACTCACCCTGAGCCAGGAAAATGACTGTCTGCAGTCATTAGTTACCAGTCTATGCTATCCTACACTATGTGCTACCTACAGAGAGGTGCTCAGGCCCCCACCACCATGTGCTAGGCATAGACAGGCAACACTAAGGACCCAAAGGCCATCAGCTGATGCATAAGCCTCTGCTCTACCCACTGACTATGGGTACCCAGTGGCTCTAGAAGAACTGTCCAGAGCATAGCCCTATTAGATCAGTACTGTGGCCCCTATGGCCATTCACGACCACAGCCTGCCTATCCCCTAGCCCTCTAGGGAACACCTGTCTGCCTCTAACTTCAAATTCCCAAAACAAAACAAATAGGGACCTCCCTGACCCTGGACACCATGCAACCACACACTGAGAGCTAATACCATATACTATGCATTACTGCCACACTCCCCACAACCGTACCTGTGGAAGAAAAAAGTTGACACAGTAAAGTAACCCTCTTGTTACCCAGGGTTACTAGAATCCCAGTAAGACCTAGTGGTAGGCAGGAAGGCAGCTTGTGAAACTCCAGTTAAATGGGTTTCACACTGTTTCACTCTGTTCTCAGTCTCAGCTGAGACTGAGGGATGACATCACCAATAGAACTATCGCAGCTGCATGAACCACAATGGAATCTGCAGCAAGGGAGTTAGTATAGAACGTTGGGAAGTTTTAAACAGAGTCAGTCAGTTCAGTGTGGAGTTGGTGTTGGGAGCTTGCTGAGAAAGCAGCTCAGCAGCTCAGTAAGGCTCTAGGAGCCTCAGCCCTGACAGAGGGCTACTTTTAAGTAAAGGGTGTGTGTCTCTACCTTAAAGAGAGACACAGAAGATAATTAGTGGTGGAGACCGCTGTTTTTTGGATCTCAGTGCCCCCTTCCCCAGGGATGGGGAAGGAAAAGTTTCCCTGAAGATTCCTGGGGCAACACCCTAGTTCTGCTTGTAAAGGAAAAGCTGCCTATGTGTTTCAGAGTTTATTTGGGAGAACAAGAAGACTTGTGAGTCACCTGTGTGGCACCTGCAACATGAGGGTGAGTGTCTGCTCTTGCTAAAAGGGCCTATGTTTTTACCCTGGGATTTGTGTGACAATGTGGGGATTGAACTACTAAAATAGTGGGAGCCTAGAGTAATGGGCTAAGTAAATTAAAAGTAGGTTCAAGTCCAGAGATTGTTGGGATGCAAATGATATGTAGAGGAGATGTGACAGACGTCTACCCAGAATCTACATTTGAAAGTTTTCAGTAAAGGAATTGTTCAGTTTCCAGAGAAATGGCCAGGTATGGGCTTTGGGAGCTGGAGGTGGGTGGCTCCCCATCTTTAGTGACCAGTTCCACCTCTACGGATTTCTTCTGTGGATTTCTACTTTACCTCAGGCACTTGGCCAGTGATGAGGAAGTACCCAGACGTGGGATTATAAGGAGAATTCTCTCTAGGAGTCAAAGACTCTAGTGAAGTTTGAGGAGCCACAACAGGATAATTAGTTCATTCCTCAAATGGACCTTGGATCAAGTGGCAGTGTGGGGAGCTGGGCCATTGGGAAAACCCAAGTAGTGTACAAGTCGGGCTGTGTACCTAAAGCTGCGTGCAAGTCCGGCCTGTGTGCCTGGTGGGTTTAGAGCCTGAGGGCTGGAAATAGTGACAAAGTGTTCTGTTGTCTCTAATCTGCATTACCAGGAATGTAGCCCCATGGGGGTCCATCTATGCTTTGTTTGTTCAGCTTGGATGTGAATAAAGCCACACTGGAGAATCCCATTCCTGGTTCTGGACATTACAGTTATTGTTTCCTGTGTTTGATTTACTTGGGTGCCCTGTGCAGAGTAGTCAAACCTAGGTCCCCTGTGCCAAGTAACCTCATCCTCCCCGAATCCAGTCCCCACCAGGTACTGCTGTCAGCTTCAACAGCATGCCACCTGTCATTTTGCTAGAAAGGATGGGGTGAGGGGTTACAGGAACAACAACAACAGTACTTTGACCACTACACTCTAAAGTACTACTGAGGAACTCCAATGAGTCCCTCCTCCTCTTCTTGTCTTCTCTTTTATCTTCTTCAGGACCACCTGCAAGAAAAGAAAGACAACACGCATTCTAATCTGCATACACGGTCTATCTAAACCCCTACATCAAAACACTGGAGAATCCCAAAAGATTTTTTAGAAAGTAGAAAAAACAGTATAAACATTAGAAAACAGTAGAAAACAATGACAATATTTACAATACACAATATTTGGGGCATGGAGTGCCCTAAAAGTCCCATCTAGTGACCACAATACCGAAGGCAAGTCCATTAAAGAGTTTCTCCTGGGCCGGAGCCCGTGAAGCACAGATCTAGCAGGCCAAAGTCCCGAAGGGAGAGTCTTTGAGGACAGTTCAAACATCTGGAGTCTGCTAGTGTAGGGTGTGTACTGCAATGTCATAAGAATAGAAAAGTCTGGACTTACCAGTCCCTTGTAGAACAACACGATACCACACCTGGTCCTCAGCCAAAGACTCTCCTGGCAGCATTCTTCCGATACAGCTGGGCAGACAGCTTCTGGGAAATGACAGGAGGGCACATCTGGAAACTGCTGAGCTGATGTCTTCTCTGGAGATGGAACCTTGAAACAAGAACAAAAAGAAAACAGCTGGTCTGAAGTCATCTGATACCAGGCGATGAATCAGGATACAGCTGGGCTGGTGTCCTCTGTGGATCTGTAGTCATCTGGTGGGCCAGTCAATGGATTCTGGAAAGCCAGTACACTTAGAACTGATGAATGTGGGGCACCTGAGTCCTGGATGTCCAGACTGGTGGAACAACATAGGTACAGCAATGGCTGGAGTGGCAGCATTGGCTACCACTGCTCTGCTTTTCACTTGGTTGGCATGGGCACATTCACAGGAAGATCTTTGCATTGTGGCCAATAGCACAATGGGTCAAGTGCTAAATTATCACTCCATCTGGGCACTCATAATTCACACTGTTAAAGGTTTCATGTCCTCTCCATCCACAATTTGAACAGTGTCCATAAACAGTGCCCTGCCTCTTTTCCACTGACTGTATTTTTCTTGAAACATTCTGTACTTGACATGCTTATTTGCACCAGGATGCACATATCTCATTGATTCTTCTCAAATCCAAAGTTTCCTCTTTTTCAATCTCCTCCCAGACTCTCCAAGGAAAGGTAGGAAAGGACATCTCATAGATTTCATTCACTTTCCTACAAACCAGTCTTTCCTCTTTACTAGCTTAGGTCAACCTGAGACCTCTGGCCTGGCTTGGGGCAGCCAGTCCTGGTTCTGCCAGCTACGCATTCTTAATGACACAAAAATGGATCCCTGGCTTCTTCTTGCACAGCAAGGGCAGTGGAATCACTCTCTTCCATGTGTTCCTCTGAGGCAAGAGCTTGAGACTGTGTACCAGCTCCTTTCCACAAGGCCACAGGGTTCCCCTCTTCTTCTTCCTCACTGAGAATCTGTGCCCAGGAGTGAGCAGTCATCCTGACTCCTGAGACTGTCCACTCTTCTGGGCACAGAGGTCAAACCTCCCATTCAAAGGCCTCTCTCATCTTGTCTTCACCTATGAAACTTGGGCTAGGCCTCTCTCTCTGCAAAAGTATGCTGATGCTCTTCCTGAAATGTTTCTCTGCGACTCAGACTCTGAAACATCAGCACATTGTTCTGTCTGTAAATCTGTACCTTCTTGCTTTTGCCCACTCTGAGGGCCTCCTCCAACAGGCTCCACCTGGTGCTGTGTGCTGCCAACTGCAGATTCTTGAACTTTTGTCCATGTGGAGCCAAATGAATCTTGGGCACTTTAAACAAACCATATTTCTCTAGGCACCCAGAACAGTGAGGTACCATGAAGGCGTCCCTTCCAGCATTTAAGCACATCACACATACTCGCACTGGATATCCAGGAATCGCCACATGAGGAGGCAGTCGTCCCCATAGTAACATCTCTCAATGTCCTTAACTTGTGACTTCATGCTATCACAGCCCGGGCATGATCGGGTAGTGGGCTGGTCCTGAAGCCATGAATGCAGAGAAAAAACAAACAACGCTCACTGTTATTTCAAGTCCCACATCACTGAAAACTTTCTTTCTCTTTCAAAATGGCTCCTCTGCTTATGTTTACATTACTACCCCACCCTGTAATGGCGGTGGCACTCCTACACATCAACATTCTGTAATTGGGTCAAGCCACTCGCATCCGATTTACCTCTACTGATAACTTTGCTCAAACTGCACAAACTTGCGCTGTTCTTTTCCCTAGCACATTTATATGATTTACCACAGACTTTTTACTCACTGAAGACATTGCTGTAGCTTACAGTCCGTAAAGCCTCAGTATTTCATAGTGCAGGATTGCCTGTATTTCTTGCTGCATATCTGATACAACTCACAGTCTCTCACATGGTTTTGAAAATTGTACTGACGCTGAACCTATAATTGTGCTCACAGTCGATTGCTTAGAATTCTTGCTTTTGCTGGTAAACTTAACACAGCTCTTCTTGCAAAGCAATTACACTGCTATACACAGATTCAGCTGGCTTTTGGTGAAATTACACAGTTTGAGCAATTATTTCTGTTGGTACTCACTGTTATCAGTAGCTGTTTGCTGCGATGGAAAAATGGCCTGCAGCCAATCTTGGAGGCCTCTGGAAAGAAGCGGGTTGGCAGTCCTGCTGATTGTCCCTCTGAACACAACACTCTCAGTCGAGTTGATCGAGATGCAGGTTGAGCCCAAATTTAAATGGAAAGTCAGCTTTTAAACTTTTTACAGCGTGTTCAGTCACCATGAGCGCTCTTTCTGAGTAAGCCAGTTGCACCTCCTCACTCTCCCTCTCGAATGCTGTGCAGTCGCTCTAGAGCTAGCTTGGAGATGGGACTGATTGTGTCTCACCAATCACTAAGCGCCATGCAAATAAGCTTCTTTCCTCTGGTGCTCTTCTCCTCCTTTGACGATCGTCAGGTAGAGCAAATTTTAAACTAAGAACCACACTTTTTTTTTTCAAGTGACTCCATGTAAGGAACACCATTTTAACCATTTTCATGCCCATTAAGCACAACAAGTCTCTCAGTTCACACAGAAAGCATTTCCAATGTCTAGGGCACAATTTACCTTTTGCTACCCACAGTTTTCCACACTTTTCTTTGTCACAAACACTTTTAAAACCGGCAAACGCTGTAAATTTGATGCAGGACAAGGACATACACTCTCAGGCTTTACTACTCCTTGGTAAACAGTTGGCATTTTAATAGCAGCACATGGATAACAGCACACAGCGACACATTAGTTAAACATTGCTTCAGTTGTTTTGGGCTACCCACTGCCAGATAACCAAAATGCAAGCCATTGTCTGAGCGGCGTTCTTGCATTCCTCCTAAGTTCAAACCCAATCCTAAATGGTGCCTCCATTTTTGTAACCCCACCCAGGTATGCTGTTTCTATCTTGACAGCTCTACCTGGTGGGCTGAGTTCGGAAGGAATATGTCACTTGGCACATTGGCTAGGTTTGGCTACTCTGCAACAGGGGCACTAAGTAACTCTGGACAAAGGAAGCAATAACTGTAATGTACAATACCAGAAGTGATATTCTGAAGTGTGTCTTTTATTCACATCAACAGAATAAACAAAGCATAGATGCCCCCCACAGGGCTACACTCCTTAATGCAGATTTATGGAGATCAGAACACATCCTATTCACTTTAGCCCTCAGGCTCTGAAACACACTGGGCACTCAGCCCGAACTTGTATGCTGCTCTGGGTTTTCCTGGCTCGGCTCCCTTGCCAGCCACTTGGACACTTTCCATATAACATGGAAACATTTACTGGTGGCTCCCTAAACCACCTATAGAGCACTTCTGCTCCATCAGGAAATCTTCCTCATCAATCCCACATCTGGGTACTTTTCTCAGGCACTGGCCAAGTACCTGAAAGAAAGCAACAGGTGTCAAAAATAAACCCGTAGAGGTGAATTTGGTTACTACTGATGGGGTCTCCACCTCTCACTCCCATAATTCATACCCGGCCATTTCTCTGGACTGTAACACCTCATCCTTTAAAACACTTTGCTGTGTAGATTCTTTTAAATGTATTCACATTCAATCTACTGTCTTTACATCCCATTTGTGCTGAACTTGAACATACTTAATAAGAGGCTGTGTCCATTACTCTAACCCCCACAGAGTTAAGCAGTCCAATCCCCATATCTTCCAAACTGTACTTGGCTGTCTTTTCCTGACCCCACAGTAACAGTCACTTTAGTTTCATCTTGTTTAAGGTGAAAACACATTGACCCTTTAGCAGAGTGAACTCATCCCTTGGTTGCAGGTGCCCCACGGGTGTTTTCTCCTCAAAGAAATCTTGTCCAGAACTTCTGGTACCTCAGCACAAACTTAAATCAGGCAGCTTCTTTTTTCCTAGCCCCTGGGAAGCAGGCTAAATTCCTTTCCCCCATCCCCACAGGGATGGGGCCCTAACTCACTGAAAGCAGTCTCTACCACTTCACTGTGCTCTTCTTGTGTTCCTGTTCAGGTGAGAACACACACCTACAAAAAAATTTGCTCTTGACAGAGCTTAGAGCTTTGAGGTCTGCTTACAGCAGAGCACCTCCTTGCTCTATTACAGACTGCAACAGAACTCACTTCAAATTCCCCAGCGTTCTACTCTAACCTCCAACTGCAACATTCCAGTGTGGCTAATGCAGCTGGGTCAATTCTAAAATGATGTCATCCCTCAGTCTCAGCTGAGACTGAGAACAGAGTGAGACCGTATGAAATCCATTTAATTGGAGTTTTACAAGCTGCCTTCCTGCCTACCACTCAAGTTTTTTCTTTGTATTTATTCTTGTTTCTTTTGGGGAGGGATGCCTAAACAGCAGTCCACTGGGACACTAAAAATAGTGATGTTTTAGGAAACAAGTTGCAGAAACAGAGATGAGCAAACAGTAAAGAACAAGTAACAATGTTCACATAATTGCTTTGGTATTTATTTCTTTTCATTTTGGGGAGGAGCTAAACATTTGCCATCTGAGACACTTAGAAATACTGTTGTGTTTTTAGGAAACAAGTTGCAGAAACAGAGATGAACAAACAGTAAAGGAAAAATAATGTCCACACTATTTTGTTGGGTATTTATTTCTATTTTTTCTTTGGGAGTGGGGCTAAACAGTAGTCAACTGGGACACTTAGAAATAGTGCAGTATTTTTCAGGAAACAAGTTGCAGAAACAGAGAAGAACAAACAGTAATGGATAAATAACAAAAGCCAGAAATTTGTTTTTGGTATTTCTCTTTTTCTTTATTTTGGAGGGACACTAAACAGCAGCCAGCTGGGAAATTTACAAATATTATTGTGTTTGGATTACACAAGCATTGGTAATCTGAGGGTATATATTATGAATCAGGATGGAATCAGAAACCTTTCTCCAGCTTTTGTTATAACATATGAACCAGCAGTTCAGGACAAACTGTCACACTGACTCCTGGTGACATGAGTCTTCAGTTGCTTGTCGTGTGGAAACACCAACCTGCTGCAGCATGGACCAGAGAGGATTTGGGCCACTGCAACATGAGGATGAGGGCAGTAGCAGACATAGTACAGGAGGAGGATAAGGAGGATACTTTCAGAGGGTCTGTTGTTCCTTCAGGTTTGTCTCCTGATACCGATTGTGCCTTTTCTATGAATGCCATACCATCATTCAGTTCTACAATTTGCCATGAAGGATCACAACACAGTGATCCAGATCAGCTTTCCCACCTGGAAGAAGTTCCATCATACAATGCTTATATCATAGATCTAGAAGGTTGCTAGGATGTATGCCTCAGAGGTTTTAATATGAATCACATTGGAATCAACATCACACAGCTACATGATCTGGTCAGCCAGCCCTATTTCACAGAGTCTGCTGACAATTCAGATTGCTCTGACATTGACCAGTGCCTGACAGAGCACATGCAGCAGTGGTATAATCTGACTCAGGCATGCATTTTCAGAGCTAACAACTTGTGTAGCCTGTTCAAATGTCCAGAGGATCTGGATAATACTATCCAACAACATCCACTGGGATGGACTCAGAGACATGGCTCTCTGAGTTTCACAATCACACATCTGCATAACATAGTCATTGATTGGCTTATACTGCTCAAATAGCCTCTCAAACATGTAGAGCATTGAGTTCCAGTGTGTCTCTACATTACACTTTAGGCAGTGTTGTGATACTCCATTGGCCTTCTGTAAACTCTTGCACTCTGATCTAGCCAGTGAGGAGTGACTGAAATGGCTGCAGATTTTGTGAATGACACTCATCATGCTACTGACTGCTTCATGACTGAGAAAGGTCTTCACAATCAGGTTAAGGACATGTGTGGAGAATGGAACATGACAAAAATAGCCATCACTGATTGCTTTAACATCATTCCATGCATTGTTACTTGCAATGAAGCCAGCATGGAATTCAGGTAGCTTCAGCCAGGATGTAATGGCTTCATTAATTCAGGTGAGTATTCTGACAGATGTGTGTGAGCCATGCATACTCTGTATGTTCAGTGTGGCATGCTAACAAGGACCAGCACTCGTAGTGGCACTTTTCAGAGGGCAACTTGACGATGGACATGAGCGCAAGACATAAACTCCAGGGAAATAGGCCCAGTGTGCACAATGCACATAAAACTGATAGCAGATGATGGGCCACTAGTCCAGATAGCTATTGTAAGGTGAATGCTGGGTACTACAGAGTGGGACACTACATGTGACACAAGCAACACGGTCACTGTAAATTGTCAGGACAGCCTTAGTGGAGCAATAAGTGTGACTTGGCACTTTGCATCTGGGTGCAGCTTTTCCATAAGTTGTAGAAACCCAGGCTTCTCAACAAAAGAAAATGGCAGCAGGTCTGTTGCCAGCATCTTTACAACAGCAGTGTTTAGCTCTTTTGACATAGGGTGCTTACGATGGTATTTAGTGTGCTTGTTTAAGGCAAATTTAATATTTGGAGCTAAAGCTTGGGAGTGGGATGGACTGTGGAGGAAGCTGATTTACTGGCTTTAGCAGTTCTGCTCTTGCTGCTGTGGCTGTCTAGTCCAAGAATGGGAACACATTGGAAAAAAACTCTGTATATTGGAAGGAGAGGCTCTGGTTTGATACATTGACTACTATTACTTGCAGCTGCATCTAGGGGTAAATGTTACATCACCATGACCCTGTCTTTCAGACTGTTCAGTTACAATATTAGAAGTGGGCATTGATGCCAATCACTTAGCTGTGCCTAGCGAATGGAATGCCTTAGTTTGCATATGGCTATGTGTAACAGTTGTCCCACAGCTTGTTCCTGCCTTACCCTGCTTATTTTTGACTTGTGTATATTGCACACAGCCATGCTGTCATCGACCTCATCCACTGAGAAAAGTCATACACACAAGAGGCTTTCTGTCAACTTGCTGGATTTTCTTGGGTGGGGCGGATGGGGCCAGGGACATGGGGTGGGCTAAATAGTTGCCTGTTGCTTCTCCTGCTCCTGCTTATCCCCATGTACCCTTTAACTTGAGGTCTCTTTCTCCTGACATCAGATTGTTCCTTACAAGGGTGTCATCAGACGCATTGCTTCTCATGTACATGTGACTACACTTTTTTAATGGGTGCTTGGGTGGATGTCAAATAGGGTCAAGTACTGGGCCATCATCACCTCACTCATCATTATTATCACTGATGTTTAACTCAGACATTTCTGGCACTGGCACTAAGGGCTTTATATCGTCCACTTCCTCTTCCTCACTGCCCTTCTCCACCTCGACAGTAGCAGGAGGTTTGGACTGAGGATGTTCTTCCTCCTCAGCCTCCATCTCAAACACACTATGCTCCAGTCTATTCTTCTCCTCCTCCTCCTTTGTCAGGACAGTTAATGGTCCTGGACCCCACTTAACAGCATCCCTTGTGATCCTGACTGTGATTGGACACACACACCTCATGGCTCTTAGTTCCTAGCAGCTCCTGAGACAACTCCTGAGACTCCTGTAACTGTTCCTTTCCTGAGACTCCTGGGACTGACACAGCAGTGCAGCAACATCAAAAGCAGTTATTCTTGCCAGTTTTGCACACTGAGCAACACCTGCTGTGGGACTGCTATGCTGGAAATCAGCAGCTTTAGCCAGCCTGGTGGCACTGGAGGTTGAGGCGTAGGATGCCACGCCTCATGCCACACTGTGACGGGCTTGGGAACAAGTCTGGGCTGCCAGGTGTCAGTAGGGGCAGAGAGGATTGAGCATCCAGAGGACTGCTCTCCTCTCTCAGGGATGGAGGTTTGTCATCCCACCTGCTGATTGCCCTCTAGTGGAGGCTGGAGGGTGATATGGGTTGGGAGTGTCTATGCTGAAGGGGAAGGGGTTGGGGAAAAAGTGAAAAATGGAGGTGGCAGGCTCCATGATGGCCCTGGCTGCACCGTGCCAAACCCCAGAATCTGGACACTGGCTTTCCAGGGAGGGAGAAAGCGATGCTTCTCACCACTGGCCATGTTGTGGGGGCAACCCATGAGGGATTTCCAGGGAAAGCTTTGTGGGAGATATGGGGCCAGAGAGATGAGCTCCCTGAGCCATAGTCACCTGCCAGCTCCCCCATAAAAATGCATATGGAAGAAAGAAACTAGCAGCTTTGTTACCAGCTCCAGCTGACACTGGCACAGCATTGGGGAACTGCTGGAACTCCACTGCCACTGGAAGTCCAAGTGTTGCTAAATGTGCTGCATTAACTAGCACCTTTCCCAGTATCCTTTGTAACTCCATATGACACTGTTTTCAAAGATCCACCAGCAACTGGACTTTTCCACGTTCTTCATGTTTCGTTGTCCACCATGGTGTGCTGTTTTCTTCAGAATACCACATTAAGAAACAACACAGTGCTACAGAGAATACTAGTAAAACTAGTATGCAATAGTCATTCAAGAAATTCAAGCCACAGCAATATGTTTGTCTCAGCACTGAAAGCACAGATACTAGCCATTTTCTTGTAATCAGCAAGAAAACTGTAGATTCTTGGTCAAGAGGGCTGCAAAGTGCAGCACAATGAACATATACTCTTTCCTCTTCAGCAATCACTTCAGAAATGTGAAGCTAAGCAGCAAGAAATGTGTGCTATCATCTGATACACCCTCTGCACCACCTGTGGCTGCAGAGCTGCATGCAGAGTAATTTCAGTTTTCTGTGACATTACTGTGTTGAACCATGGAAGTTAGCTCACTAGAGTGAAATGGAAAATTCAGGCAATCCTTGGGTTCTGTGGAATTCAAAAGAAAAACTCAAAAATAAACCAGGGTTCCAGCCCAGTGGCATCGAGGGTGGAGCACAAGCCTCATCTACCATCATGCTGGTGACCCGGGTTGGGAACAACCTTTGGGAGTCAGAGGTGGCCAGGAAGAGGAGGACTGAGTGTTTGATGGACTATTCCTTTCTCTAAGGGAAATGGGTTGGGTGGAGCCTGCCACTTGCCTGTCTCCTGTTGGAAGATGGGGAAAGACAGCTCGGCCAGCAGATTGGGAGATGGGAAAGACATTGGTGCATGTCACATTGAAGCATGTGGCATGCACCTGGACATCATGCATGCCGCACCTTCAGGGGACAAGACAAAAGGAAATGCGGTGGCTGGATGATCATGTGGGCCTGCAGGTCCTACTTTTTTCACTAGCTGGGCTCACAAGCCCAAACTAGATCCAGTCCTCAGTGGGCCAGTTCTTCCGGGGGACACACCCTGGTGGAAGACAGCTGGTGGTAAGTCCAGGGGCACGTTGGTGCGATAGGACTGGGATGCTCTCCTGAATATGGGCCAAATGGGGCAGAGGAAAAAAATAAAAAAATAAAAACAGGAACAGTGGTAAAAAATAAAAATAAAACAAAGAGAGTTGGTTTGCTGACAGTACAATATAGGCACTCTACAGTTTGGATGATTAGAGTCACTATGTGATCTTAACATTTACAATACCACCTAAAAACAAACAAAGATGGCTATACATTGCTGGCAGAAACAAAAGATCCTGCAGAATTATATTGCAAAATGTGGATACATAAATGAACCTGCAAAATAAATGGCAAAAGCTTTAATTCCATAGGTCATGGCTATAGTTCTGCCATTAGTGAATAATTACTGCAGTATTAGGAGAACTTTTGCAGTAATTTTGGATGTTTGAAATTTCGTCACAGGTGAAAGGGCAGAAAATTCTGTGAAAGTTTAGAAATTTCATGAAGCATTCATGAAAGTGGGATTTGAAATTTTCACCCAGCCCTAGCTAGGCTCCTAATTGGCTACTGGACTGGGCATTAGCATCGTAGAAATGACAGGTCCCATTGCCAATTGAAGCTGTGAGGCACACATGGCTCATGCCACCCTGCTTAAAACCTAAAAGCAAGTAAAAATAAATATTAAAATGAAAATTGTTACTGCAGTTAGACTTATAATCGCAATAACAGCCTTGAAGATGGCTATTTTCTTGGATTAATGACCATCTGGATGGGGTGGCATCCATTCCCACCAACTAGTCATCAGTCCCTCAGAAATGACAGGTTTCTCGGTTATTACTGGTTAAGTAAAGGATTTAAAATCAATTCTGCCATCTGACTGCCAGTCAGTGCAATGAATGCAACACCTGAGTAATATGTTACCTTCTCCTGGAAGATGCCATTAATCAGTTGGTGCATTCTGCTGTAGATGCAGACAGTAGGTCCAACCAGCAGGAAGGCCCCAGCAGAGTGTATTACAGTAATCAAGACAGGAGATGATAAAGGCATGCACCTGTGTTGAGAGCTTCTGGATCAAGGTAAGGTACAACTCAGCTATATTTTTCAGATGGTAAAGGTCAATCTTTACCACCACTTACACCTGTGCAGAGAGTGTCAGCTCCTGATCAAGAGTAATGCCTAGGTTGGGCACCACCTAGCTGACCTTGAGCCTTTCACTACCAAGTACAATGAGGCTCAGACTCTCCATAATGGATGACCTGAGGTGTTCTGGTACCAACAGTAACAACTCAGTTTTGCAAGGAATCAACTTCAAACCACTGTGAGATATTCACAGCCTGTCTTCTGAAAGTGCATTCTTAAGCACAGCAACTGAGGAGCTCTGTCAGGGTTTAAACAAAGGTACAGCTTGGTATCGTTGGCATAACAGTAAAACCCAACTCATACTTCTGGATCACTTCTTCTAGCAGTTTATGAACAATGCCAGCAACAATGAAGACAAAATAAAACACAGAGGAACATAAACAGGGCCCCTCCTTTCTTGGGCAGTGGACTTTATGAACTAGGAAAGTCTCCTGGCATTTATCCACCAAGAGCTGATTCCTCAAGTTTGCCATGATTGGAATGTTCCAGTCCCCATCTGGTACAGTATATTAAAGTCTCCAACTACCACCACCAGGCCAGACTTTGCTGCCTTGTAAGCATCTTTCCAGTTCTTTTGCCACTTGATCCTGAGTTGGAGGACAATAGACCACCCCAGTCCTGGCTTGTGTCCTATGCCTTATCACTGCTAGCATTCACAGGATTCTAGTTTTCTGAATCCACTAGACTGTCTAGCTCAGTTGCCTCTATCCTTCCTTTATATAAATTGCCACTGCCCCCTCCCGACCCTTTGCTCTGTCCTTCCTGAACAGTGAGTACCATAGTTTTGTCATCTCACATTTGTGTATGAGGTTGTCCTCATCTCTGTGACAACCACCAGGTCATTAATAGAATTTATTTATTCATGAGCAAGTTTAGCACTGCAGTACTTAAGAATTACATTATGCATTTCAAAACTTTTACGTAGTAGGTAGTAACAATCAATGTTTCACTACATTAAGATATAGTAAAATCTTATAGAAGTTTGACTGTATAGTGAACACGAAGGAAGATATGTACTACCAATTGGGATAAGCATAAGGTAACATAAGTAAGCTGAAAATGTGTTGTTCTTTGTCAATGATGCTTATTCTGTCCTGGTCTCCTTAGGATGGGTAACCTTACTGCATCAAACATGTCTTCTTTCTTCAACAGCAAGAGGTAAATTCTGTCATTGTTGTCAGTTTGGCTCATATATTCATGCCATTCAGTAATGCTTTGAACCATGTCTGATTTCTAGCTTCTCAGCAATGATTTTTGACACTCAAAAGTCTACCAGATCCACAGTTTTGATAATGACTTATATTTAAATCTTCAGCAATTACACTGAGAATTATTAAGGCCAGATTTTTGGAAATTTAAATTTTAATGACTTCTGAGCAGAAATCTAATATTTTGCTCATCCGCTGTACATTTTAGGATGAACCCTTAGGAGAGGAATCATGTTAGCATGTGGGTCACTGCATTTCCAACAGTGTCCTCCTGTCTCTAGACTCATTTCTTCCAGTCTCTGTGGGGTGTAATAAAAGTGAGTCAATACTTTGAATTGGATTAACTTTCTTTGTATCTCTCTACTGATCTTAACAGCATTTTGCTATACTAAATGCCAACATTTTACCAGGATAATGCTCTGTAATCATCACTTGAAGTTTTGGCATTTTGGTGCCAAGATTCCTTGCATTGGTGTACAACATTTTCCAACATCTATCCATGTTCCTCTTTGCCCTTTGACCAGGTTGTGCTTCATTCCATTGCATTGGTTGATGGGGAGGCCAGCAGGTCGCCCCACCTTGTTTGTGACATCAGATGTTCTCTTTGCCACTCTGATACCCTGCACTATTCTAAACTAGCTATATACTGTGACCATCCTTCTCCCAGTGCCCTCTTTGTTAAGATATGAACCCTCCATTTTCAAAAGCCTCCTTTCTTACCAGGTCATGACCCAGTCCTTGAGGAACCAAAATCCTCTCCCACACCAACCCCAGAATGATGCACTGAATTGAAAGACATGGAACTATATCTTTCTGAGACAGACATGGTTATGGTAACACCTTTGAAGGTTACCACCTGCTCTCTCACTTGATAACTTTTCCAGAGCAGAGAAACCTGGTTTCTCCTGTTCCATGCCACCTCATCTTAGATCATTTTGTTCTTGCACAGAAGTAGATCTAACTTGGATTACCTCTTTACCATCAGATGTGAGAGACCGGATCCCACACTGTGCCCCTCACAATTGAATTCTCTAATATGTGTAACTTTCTTTTCCCTCTTGAGGTCTGACCCATCCCCAGCATGCTGTCCAGCAGTGCTTGCCTTCTTTCTATGCTTGTTCCCTTTTGCCTTGTGGGGGAGTTGGGAGCCTCTTGCTGCATCAAAGAGAATTTGCTGCTGGTCCACAGCCCTGGTTCCTCAGGCTTGGATTTACCTCCTTCTTTCTTCCCTTACTCCTCAGTACTACTGCTCAGCCCCCATCTCCATCTGTGTTGGTCATGGAAGTGACTGTGGCAGTGGTGCCCTATGGAGCCCAGTGACTGCAGCTCTCAAGTGACATGTTTCAGCATTTGCAGTTTTCAGTTCTACAGAGGATCCGGAACTTATTGCAGCTGAGACTGTTGCCAAACTCCCAGAACACTATCTGGTTCGCCACTGCCCTATATCCCTGCATTCACCCCACCACTTAACAATATGTGCCCCTGCATAATTTGTGCTTATACTAGTTGTAGATATGTTTTGATGTTAGTGCACTTCTTTCAGTACCTCCTAGGACTCAGGCTCTATTCACTGTATTTACTGTTCACACTATATAATATTAGACTATAGTAGTTAAGGTAAGACCACTCTTTCAGTTAAAATGTGTTCTGTTAGACTGCACCAGATAAGTTGTTTCTAAGATCCCTTTATCCAACCTTCCTTGCTAGTTACACATTGTACTATAAAATACCATCTTCCAGAGTCCTGCAGTCCTGCAGATGTACTGCAGAATCCTTGCAGATGGTAGGATTGTCACTCCTGCTCTGTCATTGACAGGATGGGACATCAAGTGTCTGGATTCTTGCAGTCAATGGGACATCAAGTGAATGAGTCTTGCAGGTGAGGGTATACATATTAAGTATGCTTCAGCTCCTCCCCAGTCAAACACTGGTTTCACAGGTTGTAATTAACTGCACATCTCACAGGAGACTACAGATATTCTCCCAGCTAGTAGCTTGACTACTCAGAGTTATAGAAATTTTCAACAAACTCTGGTCAGAGCCAACTAGGCTGCATAATGCTATTTTATTGGGGTTAGAAGTCATATACAGGAAATTGTTTTTATATGGAACCTCGGGCAGCTCAATATTTCTTTTGAACTGCCAGCAAAACAATATCCACCTATGATTTCTGGCCCTGTTAAAGATAATGCATTCTCTGGTGTCCACTGGTAAATCCCTCTCTTAACGCTGGGCACATTAATAAAAAGCATTCCCTTTTGTGAAGTGGCACCCTCATTGTCCAATCCTGCCTGCCCTGTGGGGATGCTGCAGTATGTATGATCTTAACATATACACAACCTTCCCATAATGGGTGCAGTCGCAATGTTACAGTTAACCTACCAAGTTCAGGTAATATGTACAGGGTCTCTTACCGGGTACTATGGAGCCAGAGGTAGGAGTCTCAAGGGATGATGTTTCTTAGATCTATGGAATAAAAATAGAGCAAAGGGGTTACAAAGGATCCATAGTTCTTGGAAGGATAAGGCAGATTAGATTTATTGTGATACTTATCTGATGGGAAAGGTTCACATCTTGGGAGACCTGGGAAAGTAAAAGAAAACAGTAAATGTGGAGTAAATACCGAAGTGGGAACAATAGAGGAGAGGAGAAAGAGGTATAGCACAGTACAAGAGGTAAAAATATAACTTTAGAAAGAAAGTTGCATAATTAAATGAAGTAAAGATATAGAGACATGTTTAGTTTAAGTATTATGCTAATATCAGTAACTCTTTACCATAAGCATCAAAAGAAACACAAAAATACAGAATAATGAAATGTTTGTAACCAATGTAAACATTGTTCGTGTTTTCACCTTGACCTGCACATTGTTCTTAGTGTGTGGTGTATGTCACTTTAAGAGATTTCTGTATAAATGAGATGTATGTTTGTATTCCTCAGACCTGCCCCTAAAGAAGGCCCATTGACGGTTAAAGCGCTGGGGCTAGTGGGTGCACACCAGGCATCTTGCGGAAAATAAATCTTGCACTTTGCCTTTAAGACTTAATCTAGGTGTGCAGAGCATTCTTGTCTTTTGTTATGATAAGCTGGCTGCTTTGCTCATACACTGCCTTTTCAGTGCACCCACTCTATACTACTTACACAATAGCCACTGCAGTAACACATGACCATCTAGGACTGACCCTCCCACCCCGACCGTCACAAGACAGTAACCCCAACATTCACTGGACTGACACCTCCACTGTCAGTCACAGCACTGAGCACCACCCTGGCAGTCCCAGAACCGATCTCCATTCCCAATGATCACAGCACTACATCCCACCATCATGACAGCACTGCCCCCATATCGCCGACAGTCACATCAATTACACTTTCCACAGACAATCACAGCAATAATCCCCATCCCTAACAGTCACAACACTGTATCTCGTTCACAGCACTGACGACATCCCCACACAGTCAGGACTGCCCCCAAACGGTCACCTTCCTGCTACATGCACATTGTCCTGCAAATGTTTCAGTTCCTCAAAGCTGCAGAACTGCACAGAAGCAGACCTCCTAAAAGTCACAGGAATAACCCTCACCCTGATAGTCACACAAATGACATCCTATCTCTGACAGTTACATAACTGCCCTCCTCCTGACAGTCACAGGACTGTACCACCACTCCAACAGTCACAGCACTAACATCCTCTTCCACCCTCTACCATCAGTCACAGCAATGACCACCTCCAACAGTCATAGGACTGTATCATCCCCATACAGTCATAGGACTGTACCCCAGTCACAAGACTGTACCACCCCCAAAGGTTACAGAATTGTAACACCTCCTCCCCCACAGGCACTGGATTGTACCCCAGTCACAGGACTGTACCACCCCACATACACAGGACTGTACCCCCAGTCACAGGACTATACCACCCCACAATCACAGGACTGTACCCTCCACAGTCACAGAACTGTACCAACACCACCCTTCAGCAGTCACAGGGCCGGCGGGTGGCGCTGAGGTTGAGGCGCTGGACGCCACACCTCGCACCACGCTGGTGACCCGGTTCGGAACGGACTCGGGTCGGCAGGGGGAAGGAGGATCGAGCCGGCCCTAACGGATGCCTCCTCCTTCGGGAGGGACACCGCGGGTGTTTAATACACCCGACGCCCGGGAGAGCTGGTGGAAGCACCGGCTCGGGCAGCGGCGGCTCCCATCGGGAGGTCGGGAGGGGATGCCATTCAGCACTTGGCAGGTGTGTGTAGCACGCTCCACCGAGCCAGCATCCTCAGTGGGAGGGAGGGAGGGATGGAAAAACCGAAACAACCCACGGCACTCTGGATGACGGCCACTCCAGCCACCCAGTCTGCAACCATGGGCAGACCCCACTGTGCAAGGTGAAGGAGGCAGGTAGGAGTCACCAGAGAAGGCACTCTAGGGGCAGACTCAGTGGGGACTGGAGGGCATTGAGCTAGCCCGAAGGAGTAGAGTGATGAGGGTGACCAGGAGGATAAAAAAAAACAGTCACAGGAATGTATCACCATCTTCCCCACAGGCACAGGATTGTCCACCCCCCACAGTCACAGTACTGTACCATCCCACTAACAGTCACAGCACTGACAACATCCACCAACAGTCGTGACAATGACTACCCACCTCTGGCAGTCAAACACTGATCCACACCCCTGAGAGTCATAACGTGCATTTGCTCGTGTCTGCTGTGTCCTCTCGCATGCTGAAACTGCTGGCATTAGACAAACTTGGATAAGATAATTTTAGCATATCCTCTACTTAGTAAATATACACCTTCAATAATGGAAAAAGAACTTAGTAAGTGTATGCAATGTTTGATGTATAGTGAGGGAAAGTATGGGAGCAGTATGTATGTGCTAATTGCCATCTGATTACTACTCTTGAAGCAGAGATAGCATTTCTGCTTAATACTAAACCAGTTTCTACTGATATTAGGGAATTGGAAAGTTACATTGATCTTATAGATGAGCAACTTTATTCTAATGAACAATTTCCTTCACATTTAGGTAACATTTCTATGCCTCCTGATGAGGAGACAATTGTAACAACTAGTACTAGTATACCTGTTGCCTCTGCACCCTCTTATAAGGTGGATGATTATCTGGCCTCTGCTCATGATAATGGACCATTACCAAAGCCTCTTAAAAAAGGTGGGAGGTCAAATACACAATAGTGCCCCTATTGAAACTCGTAATAGGTTTGAGCAATTGACTGCATCAAATAATGAAGTGCTACATGATTTCTCCTGTGCATCACCCTCTGTTGATAATAATGGTTTAAAAACACTTTTCAATCAGGAGTTAATGCCCATGAATATTTGTACTAGTAAGTCTCAAGCTACCAAATCAATACCTATTAAGTTAATCGCTCCAGAGTGTGTTAAACAATCACCTGTTTCTGATTCTTGTACCCTACTGTCTCAAAACAAGTGTTAGTCCTGGGAGATTCAATCATTAAGCACATTGACAGGGTGGTATGCAATAGTGACAAGAGCAGCTGCACTTGTTCTAGGTTCCGTGGGGCCAGGGTATTTGACATTACCTCCATGATGCCTAAAATTTTACAAAATGCGGGGAAAATCCACTGGTTATCATACATGCTGGTGTTAATGATATAAACAACACCCCATTTAATCAGTTACAACAGGACTATGTGGTGTTATGTAACCTGTTACTTGATAGGGGATGCTGTTGTATATCTAAAATTCTACCTGTCCCGAAAGCAACATCTACTATGACACAGAAAATCAAAGCCCTAAATGAATGGCTGAGAAAGTGGTGTTTTAAGCAGGATATAATGTAAATTCCTAGCTTTGAATGCAAGATCTTTAAACCAACTCAAATTAGCAGAACTCGAAGCCAAATGTAAAACTTTAAATATAGGTGTGGTGGGAGTAATTGAAACTTGATGGGACGCATCCTCAATTTGGTCCAGAGAAATTCCAGGTTATAAGTTATATCATAAAAACAGATGAGATAAACAAGGCGGTGGAGTTTGTACGTACATACAAATTGATATTCCTTCTTTTGAAGTGTGTTCTTCCTTTCCTTTGGAAAGTATATGGGTTAAAATCTTATTGAAGGAGCAGTCCTATATAACTACTGGAAACATCTATCGACTTCCATCTGCAAATTCAGATTACACAACTGATATGTTTAAAGAAATTACACCTTTTCAGAATCTCAAGATACTGTAATATTTGGTGACTTTAATCTCCCTCATATTAACTGGGGCTCATTCTCAGGACAGTCCTATGCTGAGAAAGGACTAATAGATGTGGTAGTTAGTACTGGATTACAACAACTTGTTACTGAACCCACTCGAGGTCCTAATATTTTGGATCTATTATTTACTAACATAAAGCAACAAATTAGCAATTTACAAATTTGGGATCCACTTGGGACCAGTGAACATTCTTCTATTCTTTTGAAATTCAACAGTTTAAAACTACACAAAGGAAGTCATACTGTACAAAAATTATAATAAAGTCAATTTTTCTAAAATCAATGAATACTTACAAAACATAAACTGGGAATCTAATCTTCTTAATCTTCTTAATTGTACAACACCACAAGCTTGGGACTTTTTAAAACATTGTACATTATTTGGAAAATACCTTTATTCCATCGAAGGAAATTTAATAATAAAGGAAACATTTCCCGTGGTTCAACAAGACAATTAAAAATCAGATTAAAATAAAAATTTAACTTTTAGGAAACTTAGGAATAGTTCTGTTCCATTTAAAACTACTCTATTACATAAATACTATCTGTGAAAAACTTGAAAAATTATATTAAATTGGCAAAAAAAAGCTAGAATTTAAACTATCTCACACAAAGACTGTCACAAATCTCTTTTCTCCTATATAAATAGTAAAAAGGTGTATCAAGGACCATTGGTCCATTATAACCAATGGTTCTTCTCTATCTGATATAGAAACCTAGAATCTCTTTAATAGGTACTTTTGTTCTGTCTTCTCTCAAAATCACCTATTAGTACATTTAAAGTTCACCACATAGATTATCATAGGTTCTATCCAACTGACATTATACAGGCTATCAAAAACTAAAAAAAAAACTAGTCCGGGCCCAGATGGTATTCATCCATGGTTTCTGATCGAAACCTCTATAAATATTTCTATACCTTTGTCAATTATCTTCAACAAGTCCCATAAGAAAACATTGTACCAAATGATTGGCATTCAGCAATAGTTACTCCCATATTTAAAAAGGCAATAGAGGTTCTGTGCAAAATTATCATCCAATTAGCCTGACCTCAGTGGCTAGTAAATTAATGGAACGAGTAATGAAGTCTCTAATAGATCAAGATTTTAAAAATTAGGAATTTATGATTCAAATCAGCATGGGTTTTCTCCCAAGTATTCCTGCACCACCAATCTGATATCTTTTACAATAATATAAGTACTCTACTAGATGTGGGTATCCCTACTGATGTATTCTTTTGGACTTTAGTAGAGCTTTCGATAAAGTCTCACATGAAAAACTCATTACTAAAATACACAATCTAGGTTTGTCACCTGATATTGTCAACTAGACTTTAAAGTGGTTGAAAATCATTCTCAGAGAGTCAGAATTAATGATATCTTGTCTGATTCTGGTAGTGTGACAGGTAGTGTACCACAGGGTCGGTCTTGGGACCAACATTGTTTAATCTCTTTATCAGTGATTTACAAACAGGGCCAAATAACTTCATGGTTAAATTTGCAGATGATACTAAACTGAGGGGCAAGGTTAATAATCAAGAAAATATTTGTGCATTAAAGAAGGATTTGGAAAAATTAACACTTTGGGCAAATGAAAATCATATGCAGTTTAATCAAGACAAATGTTTAGTAGTGCATTTCGGTGTAAATAATCCAAAAACAATATATTATATAAACAGACTACCACTTCACTCATCACATTGTGAAAAGATTTAGGGATATATGTTAATAATAAACTTAAATCAAATGATCACTGTGTTAGAACTGCTTGCATGACCAACAGACTTTTGAGGCAAATAAAATGCACTTTTGTTAATCGCACTGAACAATGCCGTATTCCATTGTATAGGGCATACATCAGACCATATCTAGACTATGGCTTCCCTTTCGGAATCCAAACCAAAAAACATATAGCAATTCTTAAACAGGTTCAAAGTAGAGTAATTAGAATGATTCCAAGATTAACAAACTTGGGTTACCAGAACAGATTAAAAGCTACTGGTCTCTTCTCTTCAAACTAAAAGATTAAGAGGTGATATGCTTATGTTTTTAATTTAATAAATTCACCAGTTCTAATGGAAAAATGTGGTCTAACACTCCCAAAAGGAGACATGTTCCGAGACTGCATAATAAACAGCTTGAAGTAAAAACTTATAAAACCAGCAAATGGGAAACTTTTTTCCAATAAGAGCATGCATTGTATGGAACACCTTGCATAAGATATGGTAGAGACAACTAGTGCCACTATCTTTAAAAACAAATTAGATGTTTGGTTGAGATAATGTCCCACATAGTGTGGGAACAGTCTTGATGGGCTCTGGCCTTCTTCTGTTCTTTCATACCAAGTAATATCAAGTAACACTTTCTTACTATTCTCAACAGTCATAGAACTACCCCCACCTGGCAGTCACAGCAATGACCATACACCCCAGAGAGTTACAGCACCAATCCCCATCCCCATAGAAACAGCACTGATTACAGCACTGATCATCAGCCCTCAACAGTCATAGCAATAGCCACCTCACCCCAAAAGTCACAGAACTGACACCTCTACCATCTGTCACAGCACTAATTCCTATCCCTTGACAATAACAGCACTGACCCACTACTCTTAACAGTCACTGCACTGCCCCCCATCCCAAACAGTTACAACACTGCCCTGTTACCCACAACAGTCACAGGACTGACCCCACCACCACCCCCACGGTCACAGAATTGGACCACCTCTTCAATAGTCACAGAACAAACACATTCCACTGTCAGTCACAATGGCCACCTACTCAACAGTCACAGCACTGATCATCTACCCCAGTGGTCACAGCACTACAAACAGTGACAGCACTGACCTCTACCCCAGTGGTCACAGCACTACCCACCACCACAGTCAAAGTACTGTCCCTACATCTGCAACAGTCACAGGGATGATACCCTCCACAGACAGTCACAGCACAAATCCCTATCCCCACAGTCACAACACCCCCCATTCCCAAAGTTATAGCCCTGCCCCCACCTGGTAGTCACAACACTGGCCACCCACCCACTGACAATAACCTCACTGGCCACCCACCCTTGACCATTACAGCACAGACACCCCAACCACAAAATCACAGTACTGACCCCCACCATTAACACATCACTGCCTCGAACTTCCCTCAACAGTCACAGGACTTACCCATCCCTTACAGCAATGCACCCGACAGTCACAGCACTGACCACCAGCCACTGGCAATCTCAGCACTGACCACATACCAGTCATAAAATATAAAAATACAAAGTTGTTTAAATACTGGCAACCCATCAAAAGAGTGCAGGGGTCACAACTGTCACAAGCCCACTAGCCAAATTCGGGTATATTTTGTGTTAGGCTAGTAACATTTTCCTTAAACTAGCCCTGCAGGTTTGTACTAGAAAATGTAACCAATCAGTACATCAGCTGGACTAGTGGAAGAGTCTGTAGGGGCTAGTAAATTTTCCCAGTCACTAGCCCTGCTGGAAAGTGGCTGCAAAACCTAATTGAGAGCTCTGGAGTGAGCAGTGCCATCCCAAGGTGATCCTCTAGACATTCATGCCCACTGACCAGCCCTAAAGCTGAGCACCCTGCTAGGAGTCGGAAAACCCACATCCCAGTCCCCCCAAAGCTCTCACTCTTCCAGTATCAGTGCAGTTCTGTATATTAAACTTTACATTGCTTATTAAACAGGCTTCTGGAATGTATAATTTCACATCTGCTTAAGTAAAGGATTCAAAGAATAAGCCTTTACAGTCTCTCAATCCTAGTGCTGTGTACCCACAAAGAACTAGCAGCAAATATCCCTCAGGTCCTGTGGCTGGAAGCTAAGAATCTGTAGCCCTCACTATAGCAGGACACTGGCATCTCAGAAAAAAGCCCGACTTTCTCAGTCCCAAACCGGATGATCTCCCAGCACGTCCTTCAGGCACATTTGTAAAATAGCGGCTTAGCCATTCTCCGATCTTACTGAATAACAGCACAACTATTAACAACTGCTATCTGTAAATGGCTTTGCTTACCTAGACGGTTCTGTTTACTTCTTGCTAAGCTCCATGGTTCCGTTTACTTCTTGCTAAGCTCCAGGTTGCTGCTCTCTGATGCAGCACAAGCCTTCTGCCTTTGAGACTCAGAGTTCCTCAGGGTCCTAGTGCCAGTCAGATAAGCAACTAACAGCAGAATATGCTTGGACAGGGTGATCATATCCTAGTTTTTAAAAACTCAGAGAACTATTTCCTCAGTGCCCTTGCAGGAGAGGGAGGAGAGGGGTTGTGAGGTCTGTGAAGGGGAGTGGTAGTGAAAAAAAAATATTGTAGACATGACTGCAGTACTGTGGAAGACACAAGGTAGCATTCCTGTTAAGTCCTTTATTCTTTTACTTCACAGCAATAAAACAACATGGCTTCACCCATGCAGCATTAAAACAGCCCTTAAACACTGACCCAAAATAACTTACTGTTGCCTACTTCCTTATACAGACGTTTTAAGTACAAAATTCAGGAAAACCCCTGGGATCCATATCTTTCTCTTTCTGCTAGTGAACCCAGTCCCCAAACAGCCCAGCATCTAATTTACCTTGCCCATAGCCCGACTACAATGTGCCAATGTCTTCATGTTCTCCAGTATTAACACCCCCAGGGCCCTTTCTTCTGATGCGCTCTCCACTATCACCCCATTCATTCTATACTATGTTCATGGGTTTTTGAACCCTATGTATCGCGCTGCAGTTTTCCCATTGTATTTGAACTGCCCCACCATTGACCACATCTCAGATTTTCCATCTCTTTCTCTATGGCCCTTATCCCTCCTCAGTGTCCACTCTTTCAGACCTTGGTTTCACCTGGGAGAGCATATCTCTCCCTGAACATCTCCTGTATCACATAAAAACATTGCTAGAAAACTGATCTGATAACTGATCACATTTTCAATCAGTTCGATGTTGTACAGCTTGCAAGAAGGCAGAACCACATCCTTAACTTTGACTGTTAATATACTGCCTGGAGACATTTGGCAATAAGACAAAATCACAGGAAACTCGGTAAAATAAAATATTTCTGATTCAACCATTCTATGACTTTTAGTTTGCCACAATAGACTTAAATATGTAAGTGTTTTAAATCGCTGAACAGAATACAAATATTGTCATAACAAAAACAAGGCAACATTTTTGCATATAGCAACAAAGAACTGGCTCAGGATGCCATGGGGTGTGCCAGCATAACAAAACATTCTTAAACCTAACTTAAATAATGCAACACCAAACCAGCCAGAACTCTACACCTCCCACCAGCTACAAAAGAGGTTAAATGAGATATTTAAAAAGCTTTATTTAGTAACACTTGGTGCCAAGAGTTGGTGTGAAATATTCTGTATTCCTAGGAGCACCGCTGCATAGGCTAACATGACTGAGGAAGTCACTTGTGTGCATTTACTTTAACAAAGGCTTTCTAGATGTCTTTTGCACCTCTTTCGTATCTGTTGAGGGATGAGGGTTTTGCAGGCTGATGCATTTTTCTGGTTGGTTTATGATACTATTTTATGCTACTATAATAATGAAATGGGCAAATCGCAACATACAGTAGTTTGTAAAGCAACAAGACTTAATGCAGCTTTTACAGTTCCACATTTGTTCAGCTTATTTAACTTGTAAATAAAGATGTTGCGAGTTTAAATTTACCAGCAGAATTAAAACGAATTTGCCAAATTAGCCTTTCTGGATAAATCCTCAAATTTTGCTACGTAATACAAAGTTGCCTTTTGTAGCTTTGCCTAGCAACTTCACCTGGCAAACTTCACTTGTATCTTTGCCTTTGGGGTACACCAAGGTAAAGTTTGGTCAGAATGAGGTTTGGAAAACAAGTGTCTCAAGGTCACATTGAAGAGCTTCGGTAGGTCACATAATATATCTCCATACAGTAAGATTGCTTCACTTTCAGATTTGCAGTGTTAGTCACTGGAGGAGGTAGAAGCCTGATCAGCTTTCTGTGGAGAAAATTGCATTGCAGCTTTTTTTAATGTTTCCATTCTTATTGAATTGTTTTCTTAGTAGTAATTTAGGTTTTGTTTCTTCTATATTTTGCCTCTATTCTTTTAATTGTAACCTTTATTTTGAGAGCTCTGTTTTCCTTTTCTCCACTTTTGTCTATTTGACTTTTCTGTCTCTCACTCTCTCTGTTTCTCTTGTTAAGGATGGTATCTATGGGCATGTGCAGATTATTGGTGGCACACCTGCACCATCCAGGGCCTACTGGTCAGCCAGCAGAACATTCCACGGCACTGCAGCAGGCACCCCAAGTCCAGCAACAGCAGCAAGTACTTCTCTATGCCACAGCTCCACAGAAGCCCACAGTTCCCCAGCATTGCAGCAGCCAGAACCAGTGGCCCCAACTCTGCAGCAGACCACTCTTCCCCTACTTGGCAGAAGCAACAGCAACAGCATCCAGAACCACTGGCACCAGCTTTGCAGCAACCCCTCATTGCACCTGCTCCACAGCAGCCTGAACCATTGTGCCCCTGTGGCACCACCACCAACTGTCCCCCAAGCAGCCATTCATGTGTTCCACATCAGGCTCCTTAGTGCCATG
This sequence comes from Neoceratodus forsteri, assembly GCA_016271365.2. Lineage (NCBI taxonomy): Eukaryota > Metazoa > Chordata > Ceratodontiformes > Ceratodontidae > Neoceratodus > Neoceratodus forsteri. The sequence continues at coordinate 194,961,905 of JADMNL010000022.1, read as the reverse complement.
GATGTCAGAGCCAAGCACCCATGGTCTTCTCCAGTATGGGGTGTTTTTTTTTTACACTGGACCCCCAGGACAAGAGTGTTGCCCAATGTACTATCTGTGATACATGTATCAGTCAGGATAAAAGGGGACCTTTGCAATCACGAGAGTGTGGTGTGCATATTTATGCAACATATACAGACAGAGGAGAGAAACAAGTAAGTGCTTCAACTGGGACTGGGTTCAAGTCCCAGCTAAGGCACTGCTTCTTTCTCTCCTCTGTTTGTAAATGTTCCACTAATATGCTCACCACACTCCTGTGATTCAAAATTTAATTATCTGTGCAGCAACAGGTTGTGCACTGGAGAAAAGTAATGTGCTCCACGACAGCCTAGTTTTGAGTTGTCTTGGTGCTGCAGCTGGTAGTATAATGTGGATGGTATACCGGCAGCCTGGGCTCAAGTCCCAGCTAAGGCACTTAGTTCTTTCTCTCCTCTGTTTGCATATGAAAATGGGACCTACCTAGGCATTGGCAGTGGATACATTTAAAGGTCTGCCACCTGGTGGAGTTGAAGGTGAGACAGCACAAGGTGACTAGTGGTGGTGATAGACTGTCTGTTTTATCCATTGTGGAGTGACCACTCACAGGGAGTGCAAAGTCCTTCACCATCATTCTAGACTTGCAAATGTGCATGGGACTGCACCAGGAGCTCCTTCAACCACACTAGCAATGGCACCTGCACCAGAGCAGGCACCTGCACTCCACAAATCACTACAGAAGAGATTTCCCAACTTCAGTAGGAGATGGGACCTCTGTCCTAATTTGTGCTTGACATAGCTGGAAGATAGTCACTGATTTGTCAGCTGGGTTCAGTATGTAACAATCCCAAAGTAGGGATTTTGTAGCCCTTGATTTTATGTGGTGGTGATACTGGGGCACTGGAGGGTGGCAATGAGAGTTTTGGGGATGATTCTTTCACTGCGAGAGTTGGTGACTCATGCGGTGTGACTGGATCAACATGCCTAACAGGAGCAACGGTTGGAGAATTTGAGGAGTTGGTAATTCTTTGAATTAATTGTGGTGTGTACAACAGCACAGGTTCAGAAGCATGACCTTTACTTTTTGTCTTTTCATGTTCCCATAGGGGTCCAATGTATTGTCCACTTCACCACCCAGGGTGATAATGTCTTCTCCCTGAAATCTGTCCTCCGCCTCCTCACTTGCTCCCCCTCTCTTTTCTTCTCATCATCCTTGCATGCAACAGTCTGATCTTCCTTCTCAGACTCTGAGTCTTGGTCAGGCTCAACACTCTTATTTGGAAATGGGAACCTGTCATCCAGATCAGACACAGCACCACCACATCACCAGCATTCACAGGGACAACATCAGTCACATCCTCAACCACTGTTCCAGAGCCAGAAATCCTTCTACTTCATGGATGGATTACTTTTGTTCCTCATCTCCTCTCCCTTGCACACACCAGCATGGATGCCACAGATGTGGCAGAAAATCGGTGACTACACTAATCCCCCTGCCACTTCCATCAACTACTCCTTTGCTACTAGTATTATTGTCCCCAGATGAAGCTGCTGCAGGGGTAATTTTCTTAAGTGCAACATCATTTTGACCCTTAAAACATATGGGACCGGATTCACAAAAGGCAACTTGTGTCAGAAATAAATGGTGCAAGTAGCACTTGCATCCTGAGTTGCATCATGGTGGGATTCACAAAGGCAGCCTGCGACATGCTGCAGGCTGCCTGCACCTAACTGCACCTATGCACCTGAAAACCCCTTGCAACAAGGGCATAAGGGGTTTAAGGCAGCAGTTACCCAATTCATAAAGGGTGGCTGCTACGTCCCACATCGGCATTCAGGAACAATCCCCAGTGGACATCTGTCAAAGACCACTTACCTATGAGGGTGGCGAAGTGTTCGTGGCCATCCACAGGGGTTGCCACTGTCGCCTGGCTCTACAGTCCCCAAAAGCCCCAGTTCCCAGGTATGGCACCCACTGTGCCAGGATGGGTGTGTGGAACACCCTTATGCCCAACCACCCCCCACACACACACATGTAGCGAGCCTCCCCACATGCCCTGGGCAAGATCCCTCCATCCACTCTTAGAACTGCCTGGTAGTCTGGTGGCCCCCCCACCCAATGGTGCAATGCCCCACCCTCCCACATACCCGGCAGGTGATTCAGTGACTAGCACAGCCCTCCCTCCCCACCATGGCCAGCCACCGGCTGAACTGTGCCAAGATTGCATACTGTAATGTCGTGCTTTGTGAATGACAGCAGCTGTCATTCACAGAGTGCATATTAGTACTGTACAAGATCTTGGCACAGTTCAGCTGGTGGCTGGCCATGGTGGTGAGTGGAGTACTGTGCCAGTTGCTGAGTGTGTGAGTGTTTGGGGGCTGGCACCGCTAGGAGGGGGTGGGGACCACTGGGCCACCAGGGCAGTTAAGGGTGTTTTGGGGGTATGCATTTCAAGGAGCTTGGGGCTGGGGCTCACACCTTGATGGGATCAGAGGTGGGCAGGGGTACCACGGCCCCCTCAGCTTGTGCATCTGCACGAACCCTGTCCTGTGACTTGCATCATACCTGGGAGCTGTGCTCTACCTGCACACCTACCACAAGTTGCAGGACGCATACCCCTAGACCTGCTCCAATACTGAATTAGGTGCAGGGTCCAGGTCACATGGATGGTCGGCGCAAGCTGCCATTGTCACAGCTGGGAGGACCTTTGTGAATCTGGCCCATGGTTTTCTTGGCTAACATCCGGCACCTCTACTTTATGAGTCAAGCATCTCTTTCCAGTTATTTCTGATATTTAGATTTTTAAACACTAAATACCAACAGCAGAGACAATACAACACCTCACCTGAGCAGTGTTATCTTGATCACATGTTCACAACAAAACAGTGCACTGAGCTAGCAGTAGCTACAGTAAAATACCACAAAAATGGGTTTTGCTTTACCGATGGGGATTAACAAGACACACAAAGATGGGTAATTGTAAACAAGTTACTGTATATTAAAGTAACACAGTCACTTAAATAACTAAACAAAAGAATTTGATTGAATAAAGTAACAGTCTCAGACTGACAAAAATGATTTACTTAAATACACAGAACTAAAATAAATCACAGACCTGCAGACAAACATAATTAAGGACAAAGACAGGAAAACAAATAAGACTAGTGCTCAAACTGCTCACAAGACTGCCTTGCTTGCTAGCTAAAACAGCTTCTCTACCCCACAGGACTGCTTCACTAGGCACAACAGAACAAATATATTAAACACAATAAATCTGCAAAACTACACAAAACAGCAGAAATCTAGTTGTACAAGGCACTCTTAATATTTTTCAGAGCAATTTGGTTCTAGATACTCTGCATTCAAAGGTATTTAAAGTGTTTTTTTTTGTTTGTATTATCAGACCATCAGGGACAGACTTCTTTCCAACTCTCTTCATAAGACAGCACTGAACATAGCCTTTGTATGGCATACAGCTCATCTCTGTACCATGCTACCCCCAATCTCATGGTACAGTGCAGACTTTGCCTGTGGGCCTCACTTCACCAGCGAAGTTGCCAAATCCACCATCTCCAAAGTTAGCTCTATACTGGGAATTGGAAATTCACTGGGCAGATTAAATTTGTATATTTTGTGTGAAGTCATGAATTTATCCAAGAAGTGAAGTTTGCCAATTTTGCACACCTCAATTTATAAACTGAAAAAAAAAAAAACACCTGTACAAAACCTTAAATTTTGCTTTACAATTTTTGGCTGGGAAAGGCATACTGGGCTGATGTTTGTTTCCAGGTGTTTTCCATGAGCACAGAGACATTATTGATTGATTGATTGATTGGTTGCTTTATGTAGTTATTTAGTTTTAAGGAATTTTAAAATTGTGATTGGGAGAGGCACACTGAACTATGGCCAATTTCAGGTGTGACCCCAGGAGCTTGCTTGGGGTGGAGATTACAAAGCTTGTGAAATACAGCAAAATAACAGCAAGAAGTACAATGAAATAAAAAAATAATGACAATTGATAAAACAGTGAAGTGTGGATAGTTGAAACAATTGCAAGCCACTGCAGGCATACACAATAATGAAAAATATTAGTTGTATATCGAGTAACAGAAAACGCATTAAGAAGAATGACTGTGAAATACACATTTCACATTTAGTTGACTAAAATTGGAAAACAGATGCAACAGTAATCAGTAGATGAAGACGAAGTGCTTAAATATTATTATAGTGTATAGTGGAATGCTGTTATGCATGAAATTCCATGCCTGGAATATGTTTGTTCTGCTGCAATAGTGATGTCATTATGTTGTTCTGCTGCAGTAGTGATGTCACTACTGCTGCAGAATCTCAGAATCCTGGTACATTGTTGCTTTCCTCTGTCTAATTCTGTGGTGACAGTATTCTAGAACCTCTAAAGACTTTTCAAGTCAGTTGCATTATGAAAAAGAGAGAAGAAAAACACACAGCACACATTTCACATAATAGTACTATACATATAGGATAGTGTATGAGTAACAGTTAACAACAGGGCAATTCTTTCACCGAGTTGGTACTATGATGAGAGATTACCTCTCGAGCTGTGCTCTCAAGGTAATCAGTCGTCATAGTACCAACAAAATGAAAGAACAATCCTACCGTTAAATAATGCGCATGCATTATTCTGTATAGTGTATATTGGAATATCGTTGCCTCAAAAAAAAATTACTACATCTTTCTTTTTAAAATAAGACTAACTGTCAGATTGCTGCTTGAGGACACCATGTGTGGCGTCCGCACTGTAGCAGAGCGAAAAGTTGTTCTGCTGTCCTGGAGACGTCATTTTTAATTCTGCTGAACTGCGGACGACACTAGTGCAGCAGAACAACATTTTGAGAGTGCTAGATTTCAGTGAACAACGACGTTCCAATATACACTATACTATAAAAAATACAGGATGAGCAACTTTATGCACAACTTGTGTGTTCTGTCACCTCGGGGTTCTGATTCCCATGGACCACTCGAGCTTCACTCTTGAGGTCAGAGTGAATCAGAACCCCTCTGTGCAGAACACACTGGTTGTGCATAGTTGCCCATCCAGTAGTCTCTATATAGATTGAGGAGTGCTCCTGACCAAGTGGAGTGCTCCTTTCCCCCGCATGAGATACTTTTATTCTGTGAAGAGTGTCTCACACACAGAAGTCCTGTAAACTGGCACATTTCAGGACAGTTAAAAAAATATATGCAGTGCACTCCACTCATAACTGGACACTGTTATAAGGACAATATTTCCTACATCGCCACTTGTTGCTGTATAAGTGCGGTTTCACTTGCATTCTACTTGAGTCAGAACAGCTCAGCTTTGCTGTTCTCTCTCAAGCTGTATGTACGTAGTACCACTCTTATACTGCAATGAGTAACCCTGTGGGACATATTAATATATAAATAATGATACAGCAAAAGCTATCATACAAAACGGGTTGTGTGACTTGCTCAGGATCACACAATATGAAATTGTATGTTGTGGGACTCAAACCCAGGTCTGCTGGGCCTCCAGGTTCACAACTCTGGACTCTAATCACTAGGCTATAAAACTGATTCTTAGATGTAAAATTATTAAATGCTAAAGCATCACCATCCTTTCATAGCCAGTATGTCAGCTTATATTTATTTAGTTTACTCAGTCATTTTATTTTTAACTGCCCCACCCCACAGGCTGAATTAGAGTCAGGAGAAACCAAGGGGCGGAACCCTCCAGTGTGCAAAATAAGAAGGAAATATAGTAATAGAAGCAGGGGAGCAGAACATTGCCATCAAAAGAGAGGAAGGATGGAAGTGGTAGAAAGGAAAACAAGGGAGGTAACAAGCAGAGTGCTAACAAAATCTGGAAGGCCATGTGTGTGAATGCTAGAAGTCTAAGAAACAAGGTACCAATCCAGAGGCCATCATAGCAGATGCCGACCTAGATATAGTGGCCATTACCGAGTCATGGTGCACTGAAAACCATGACAGGGCCATGGCAATACCAGGCTATAGTCTGTTCAGGAAAGACAGGGTGGGAAGGAAAGGAGAGTGTGTGGTGCTTTATGTGAGGGAAAGCATAAAAGCAATGGTGATACAGGGAATATGGAGGAGCAGAGGTACTGTGGGTAACCCTGGACAGAGGGATTGCAGCCACTATTTGCACCAGCATAATCTACAGACCTCCAGCACTGGGGCAGGAATTAGATGAGGTATTGGTAGAAGCCATTGGCAAAATAGCGAAAAGGGAGGTGCTGCTGGTGGGGACTTCAGTCTGCCAAATGCAGACTGGAACCTCCCAGAACAGAAGTGGCTTCAGCTAGAAGCAGTGATGTCCTGGACTTCCTCTAGTGTCTTAAGGCAACTAGTCAGTAGATCCACTCATGATGGGGCAATACTGGACCTGGAACTCACTAACAGGGATAGTGTTGCAGATGTCAGGTCAGAGGCCACCTGGGGCCCAGTGATCACCATACAGTATGGTTCAATATAAGAACAGCTGAGGAACGGAACCACAAACAGGCAAGGTTCCTGGACTTCAGGGCCCAATTCTCAAAAAGTTGACACAGGCTTGTGACAATCCCTGTGTGAAACCAGTGCTGTGCCCAACACATTGTTGCACCTTGCACACAGTTCTCATAGGTTGCTCACATTTGCAACACTTTACCCTTTATATGGTGGCTTGCACCAAATATTCAGTGCAAACTCCGTAAAAGGTCCTATGACTGATGCAAAGTTAGAGAAGCAAAAGCTAGTCTAACTTGTGGCATGTAACAGTAAGATCAAGAATCCCAATTGCCAGCCAGGGAATGATGCAAGCCCCATGCGCCATCTGTTTGGTGCACTAGGAGCTGTGGCATTCCAACACATTCGAATGGGGCCCCAGGGTGCAGATTTTATAAATATGGGTAAGTGCCTCAGAGACCTGGTGGTGGATGATGGTGGAAGGGGTGAAGGAACAGTGGGCAAAACTAAAGGGGCACAGTAAAGGCAACAAACCTATCTGTCAAGCAAGTGAGCAAAAGCAAGAAGAAAAAGAAACTGCTATGGTTTTGAAAGGGTGGCAGAAAAGGTAAAGGCTAAAAGGCTTGCATTCAGAAATGAGGAGGAGGATAGGGAGATGTATCAGGAAACAGAGGAAGCAGGAAAGCAATAAAGAATGGGAAGGTGAAAACTGAATAGAAAATAGCCCAGGCAGTAACACAAGGGACACAACATTTTTAGGTATGTATGTGAAAAGAGGAAGTCCAAGGGAGGGATAGTTAGGTTAAAAAGGGAAAGGGGGACTGTGCAGAGGAGGACCACGAAAAGGCAGATGTCTGGAAAAAATACTTTTGCACACTGTTCAAAGAGGAAGGGAAGGGAGGACCCTAAAAAGTAAGAGCAGCTTAGAAGAGTAGGGAGGTGGACACAAATCCTTTTCAGAGGAGTCATGAAGGCTTTTCAGAGGAGAGAGTCCTGAAGGATTCACTTATATGAAAGTGAACAAAGCAATGGGACCAGATGGGGTTCATCCAGGCTGTAAAGGAAGCTCAGGGAGGTAGTGGGTGCATCTCTGACAGTTCTTTTAACAGTACAGTGGAAATAGAAGTGGTTCTTGAGGGCTGGAGGAGGGTAGATGTAGTCCCACTTCATGAAAGTGGTAGCAGGGAGGGGCTGGCATTTATAGAGCAGTCAGCCTGACATCGGTGTTGGGGACATTAATGGAAACAGTGCTGAAAGCAAGGATTGTGGAGCATCATTAATCAAACAAGTTGTAAGACCTGAGGCAGCATGGATTCACTCACAGATCATTGGATGACCAAGAGTTAGATCATGGTGGAGTGTGGGCATGACCTAAATGGATTTCAGTAAGGCTTTCAACACCATTCCCACAGAACCATTGAAACATAGAAACATAGAATTTGGCGGCAGATTAGGACCACTTGGCCCACCTAGTCTGCCCATTTCCTACCTAATGGATAAGTTGCAGATCCTAATTAACAAACTAGTAAGCACACTGGGTAGCTTAGAAGTGGGTCCAAAGGTGGCAAACTGAATAGGAAATTGGTTAGGGATAGGCATAAGGGGTGGTAGTCAATGCAGTTCATTCCAAGAAATGGAAGGTGACCAATGGGCGCCTCAGGGATCAGTGCTGGGACTGGTCCTCTTTAATAATATTATATGTGACATTACACAGGAGTTGGAAGGATGGTCTGCCTGTTTGTGGATGGCACAAAGATCTGCAACAGGGTAGACGCTCAGTGGAAGAGGTGGAAAGGATGAGCAGATGCCTGAGAAAACTTGAGGAGTGGTCAAGGTTATGGTAGATTGGTTTCAATGCAAAAAGTGCAAAATAATGCACTTAGGGTGCAGAAACCCTGGAGCAGATTACAAAATGAGTTGAGTGGTGTTGACAAAAAGCAAGAAAAAAAAACCTGGGGTAATCATATCGGCTGACCTAAATGTGGCCAAGCAGTGTGACAAGGCAATTGGGAGGGCTAATGAGGTGATGGGGTGCACAGGAGGTTATCATCAGTAGAAAGAGTGAGGTGGTTTTGCCCTGTATAGATCACTAACAAGACCACACCTTAAGTACTGTATTCAATTCTGGAAATCACACTTTCAGATTTTTAAGAAAAAAAGGGCACAAGAAGAAGGGATATGCTATGAAGCTGGAACGTGGGTAGATTTAGGGAGATGTGAAAAAGCACTTCTTCACAGAAAGACTGATGGATTCCTGGAACAGCCTTCCAGTGGAGATGGTGGGGGCAAAGACACTGGGGGATGGTTCAAGAATGTATGAGACAGGCTGAAGAGTATCTTGGTGGAAAGAGGGAGAGGAGAAGAGCTGGAGATCCATTAGGGTCTATGGTGACACTGGAGGTAGGGAAAAATGGGCCGACCGGGTGGACCAAGTGGTCCTTATCTGCTGTCAAATTCTATGTTTCTATATTTATTTTGATTGATTATATCCAGGAAAAGAAGCCAGTGATCAGTAATGTTCTTTCTCACTTTTGACCTGAGAACTTAGAGTTACCATGCAGGAGAAACATATTTTATTAACGCCATACATACTGTACTCTGCTGTGTAAAGAGATAATGCATTTTATTGTATTTGTAAATTTAGTAGCAGTTATACTGAAGAACATTATAATGTGCACATACTTCATGCAGAATAAATCTGTTACACAATGTACTGTTTAAATAAATATATAGATAAAATAAAATAAGCAGACAGTTTAGCTACAAATTACAAGTTCTTGAAAACAAAAACAAAAACTTAATTTAAAATTATACTAGCTGGGAAAGCTGGCTAGGAAAGCGTACTGAACTAAAGTTTGTTTCCAGGTGCTTTCGGGTGCAAGGAGATTATTTATTTATTTATTCATTCATTCGTTTATTTGTTCATTCATTTATGTTAAAAATTATACACACACACAGCCATGGCCAGTGCCACTGGAATATTTGGAAAGTTTACCCCAAATTCGGAGACTTTTGCAGAAATTGTAGAAAAATTGCAGGGGTTCACTGTACATCCCTGCTGCCCTAATAAATATTTTTTGTTTGCTGCATCATATATTGATCACATAAATTGTTAGATAAATGTGTTGCCACTTGTAAATGCTTTCAACATGAAGAAAGGTGTGTGTTTTGAAATGCACTGCTAATTAATCATTATGTAGCATATCTTCTAAAATCTAAAGACATCTAATCATGCAGTGCTAATTAGATTTTATTTAATAATTCAATCAGTCCATATTGAATAAATCCTGAAACAACATATGTTGCCAGTTTCTAGTTGTTAAATTATGAAGCCTGTTTAACAACTGCTTGCTTTTGCAAGAAAAAAAAATAAACAGATAACCGGGGTGCCTAATAAAGTTCTAGGGAAAAAATATTTATTTTGTTAAAAATAATTACTGTTCTTAATCAACACTGAAAGTATTGTACATGTTAAAATCACATGATAAAAGTATTAAATCATACCAATAGCTTTTTATGTTGGTGGGGCTTGCGCAGCCAACATCATGGGACATGTCACAGCTTTAGGTGATTAGCTGTTGAGCCAAATGTGAAGGCGCGCACCAGTAGGTGCGTCCATTCCCAATCAGCCTGCATGCGGCGCCCACCATGCATACATAATGGGGTGACACATCTAGAAAAGGTCCTCTGCAATCCGAGCAAAGGTTAGGTCAGATGCAGCGGTCCTTTTTCTTGCTGTGCTTCGCCGCCATTATGTACATGGCGGACATGGCGGTAGAACTGCCGGATTTTGGGGTGCCCAATCCCCCATTGGCTGCCCCTGCCCCTGTGAATGTGCCGATGGGGGCCTCCCTGTCAACAAAAGCACCCCCAATTTGTTTAATGCACAGGGGGTGCCCAATCTGTGGCTCTTACCCCTCCCCCCCCTTTCCTTGTGTGCGACGGGAGCCCACTCCCCATCGGCATAAATAACCCAATTGTTTAATGCGGTGCCTGATCCCCCCTCGGCTCATCCCTCCCCTTCTTTGTGTGCCAGCGGGGTGCCCCAATCCCGGTCAGCATAAATTGCCCCGTGTTGTTTGCCGGCGGGGTGCCCAATCCCCGTTGGCTACAGACACCCCCAAACAGTTAGGTAGCACGCTAGGAGCCCACCCCAGCGTGCCACATCCCCTGAAAAAAAAACCTGCCCGCAATGTTTTTTTTTTTCATTTTCAACCGTGAAAAGAAAAACGGTCCCTCATAGTCTCCGTGCCCCCTCCCCATCCGCACCCACCCTGCGCACCCTGCCTCCCCCACACCCCACCCATACTTACCTCTGGAGATCGGCGTGACAATCATTGGTGGACCGGAAACACATCTGCACTCTTCAAAGTCGACCCTTGAACTGAGGAAATGCCAGTAAGCTGTATAATGGGATAGATAGGGTTTTTTCAACTTTAGTGCATATCTCAGGCATTTTTGCAATTTTGTCCCCAAATTTTCAACATGGGGTTTTGGGACCCCTTCTCATGAATTCTTGCACTGTCATGGTGTTATTCGGTCCTGAAAGATGATTTTGCAGTCACTGCGCGGAATCACCTTTCAGGACTGCGTAAGGAAATGACAGTGCCACTGTTCATGGAGGGCTCTCTAAAACCCTATGTTGCATTAGTCAGGCATCAAAACATGACATTTCTGGCGATGCATAACAACTCTTAACCTGCGCTAAATGAGTTAGCGAATTCACAATATTTTCATGCCAGATTCTCAACATTGGCATTTTACCACCTTCTTGTGAACTGTACAGCTGTCATTTTCATCCTGGCCAAAATGTGTTTCGCACTTCCAGCGCAGAATAAGCGCGGTTGTGGTGCGAAATCAGTGTTTGGGACACATTACGAAAATGACAGTGACTCAGTTCATGAGCAGAGATCCTAAAATGCCTGTGTTGAAAATTTGGTGCCAATATTCCATAAAGTGACTGTTTACAAGCGTGCGTAGCAACTGCACAACCTGCGCTCGTCGTTAAGCGCAGTCACACTATTTTCATGCCAGATTCTCAACATTGGCATTTTACCACACCTTCTTGTGAACTGTATAGCTGTCATTTTTCACATCCTGGCTGAAATGTGTTTCGCACTTCCAGTGCAGAATAACGGGATCGCTGTGCAAAATCAGTGTTAGGGACACGTTACAAAAATGACAGTGATACTGTTCATGAGCAGAGGTCCTAAAATGCCTATGTTGAACATTTGGTGCTGAAACTCCATACAATGACTGTTGCAAGCATGCATTGAGCAGTTTCACACACCCTTTAACTTCATCAATCTGCAATATGTTCATGCCACATTTTTCACCACTGGCATTTCTGCACATCTCCTTATCAACAGTCTAGCTGCCATTTTTCACAGCCTGCCCAAAGCGTGTTTCCGCAGCTGTGGCGCACAACAACATGCTCGCTGTGCAAAATCACCTTTTGAGACACATTCACAAAATCACAGCACTACGCGCTCTAGCCACGCTTGACCCCACTGCCAATGCCAGCGCGACAACATTCGCATTGACAAATGCTTGTTATTACATCATACAAGTAAGCATTAATCACGAGACAGGAGACATTTCCCAGGACTTAATGCATGGTTGGAGTGCAAAGCTTAAGTAAGTGTTCACTGTTTCTGTCCTATAGCGCACTGGAAATGTTGTGGTTAAGGAGTGCTGAGTTTTCCTTGTAATGGGTGCTCAGTGTTTCTGACCTATAGGTGGCACTGTGAAAATATTCTGATTAACGAGTAAGTTAATACATTGGACATAAAGCACATGAAAATTTTATTGTGTGGGACCTAGGAAGGGTAGGAAGACCATATGAAATGTAAAAAGCGGAATATGTGGACAGCAGAAGACACCAGTAATTGAAAGTAGTAACTGCGCCACACATCAGTCATAGTGAAATACTGTTGTTTGCCACCCACCCAGTTGAGAGTGTTGTAATCTCTTCAGAAGTCCAGTTGCTGGAAAATAGCAGTAGGTGATGCACATCAATGTGTTGTAAGAGAAAGTGAGGCAGTGGCTTTGATACAATCTGTGTTGTGCGCCACCTATTGGTCAGAATGCAGTAGATATATTGCTGAAGCCCAACAATCTGATACATATGTGCCACAATGCAGTAGTGAAATACAGAAAAAGCGATGCACGAATGGATGGCAGAACATTAAACAAGCGAACGGAAAAAAAATTATAAAGTGTAATCAGTATATCATGTATATGTACACACAAAATACACACTTCACAAAAATTAAAATTAGTAGGCATGGCGGCCGGTGGCATAGAGGGTTGAGGTCCTGGCGTCTTACCTCAAACCACGCTGGCGACCGGGTTGGAGCGGACTTGGGCGCCAGGATAACAGGGGACGGAGAGGATTGAGTGTCTGGCGGACTCCTCTCCGGGGGTGGGATCGAGGGACGCATGGCTCAGCGCGACTCCCAGTGGAGACTGGGGGCACTGTCTGTGCATGCACTGATTGGGCAAGAAAAGGTAAAATGGTGCCTGAAGCAGGTGGCTTGATGGCCGTCTACAGGTTTTGCCTGGGCACCACCTTGATCCGTGCGGGGAAGCTGCAGGTTCGGTGTCCATGGCAGGCGGGCGGTGGCTGGATGTCCCCAATGGGAGCAGCTCAGTCAGCCAGGAGGAAAAATCATAGAAAAAAATAAATTAGTAGGCACGCTATTAATGCATGTGCATTCTCCAACATGCATGTACAATGTAACAAACACATACACCTTATAAGTGAACCATCTTTAACAAATCACAGAATTGTTTCTGTAGATATTATTTTAATAATAAATTAAACGGCAGTAAAACAATACTGTCATTGCACTTGCCATGTTACAAGTGCATTAATCCCCTCGACAGGAGGCATTTCCCAGGAATCAATGCATGGTTGAGTGGTGGGAAGCCCTCCATTCAACTTGTTTAATGTTCTGCCATCCATTGGTGCATCGTTTTCTGTATTTCACTACTGCATTGTGGCACATATGTATCAGATTGTTGTGCTTCAGCAATATATCTACTGCATTCTGACCAATAGGTGGTGCACCACACAGATTGTATCAAACTACCATCTCACTTTCTCTTACAACACATTGATGTGCATCAACTACTGCTATTTTCCAGCAACTGGACTTCTGAAGTGATTACAACACTCTCAACTGGGTGGGTGGGTGGCAGACAACAGTATTTCACTACGACTGATGCGGCACAGTTACTACTTTCAATTACTGGTGTCTTTCTGCTGTCCACATATTCCACTTTTACACAATTCATATGGTCTTCCTACCCTTCCTAGGTCACACACAATAACATTTTCCTGTGCTTTATGTCCAATGTACTAACTTACTCGTTAATCGGAATATTTGTGCAGTGTCACCTATAGGTCAGAAACACTGAGCACCCATTACAAGGAGAATTCAGCACTCCTTAACCACAACATTTCCCCAGCACCACCTATAGGTCAGAAACAGTGAACACTTCTTACAAGCAGGCACCCACCCCCCAACCATGCATTAATTCCTGGGAAATGCCTCCTGTCTCAGTGATTAATGCTTACATAAACAAAAAGATGACAGGTGGAGCAGTGGGGTCACGAAGGTCTCTATATTTACCAGTGTACAGTTGATACTAAGTGTGTGAAAGTCCACTTTGGATCTTAATTGATCTTTATTATTGTATAATTGAATCATTGTTATGCACTGGCTCACACGTTTTGTTTAAAGCTATTATATATTTATACTAGATAATCTGAACCTTAATTGGGTGGGTCATTGTGTTTTGTATTTCCATAGTTATTACCCAACTATTTTGCATAGATACTTTTGGATTAAAATAGCTAGTTAGCGAATAGCTTTACAAGTTAAGATGTCACATGGTAACAGGAACAATTTTAAGATAGTTTCAGGGCATATTAAGGGTTGTCACAACCCTGTTAATAGGACTAAGGTTCTCTCTTTTCTTAAATCACTGTGGATAGACATAGCATTCATTCAGGAAACACATCTTACGGGGAGGAGTTACTGAAACTTAAAAAACATGGGTGGGTACAGTAGTGGGGATCTCATTTAATTAAAGAGTAGAGGAGTCTGTATCCTATTTCATAAGAACTTAAACTTGGTGATAAAGTCCAAATTGGAAGACCCAGAAGGTAGATTCATAATTATTAATGCTCAGATTGATGGGGTAGATGTCACTGGTTAACCTATATGCACCTAATGTTTCAGGTCTGTTTCTTTGCCACTGTGGCTGACAAGCTGGGAACATTTAGCACAAAGGCTATTATTATGGCAGGTGATACGAACTCTACACTGGAAAATTACCTGGGCAGAAGTTCACAAATGTCACCTGAACAAATAAACTCTTTTAAGGCCTTTAATAAATTTTGCGGGAACTAGGCCTAGTAGACTCTTGGAGAGTAATGCACCCTAAAGGCAGGACTTCATGTTTAGATCTTGGAGGCACAACTTCGTACTGTAGGACAGATTACATACTTGTTTCAAAACAGTTGCTGGCTGACCTGGCAAGTAGTAACATAGGGAACATGGTCATTTCAGACCATGCCACAGTAACAACTGGCATCCAGTTAGAAGACATCATTGATTCAAAGGGGCATGGAGATTTAATAGAAGTTTACTGAAGGATAATGAGTTTATTAAAATGTTAAGTGCAGAAATCATACAATTCCTTGAGTTAAATGACAATGGGGAGGTGTCTAATGGTGTTCTGTGGGATGCTCTAAAGGCCTATATGAGAGGTCGTATTATATCATATGCTAGCCATAAAAAGAAAATTGCAAATGCAGAGCTGAACAATCTAGAAAAAGAAATCAAACTAAAGAGTCCCAATATATACGATCTTTATGTTCAGATTCACAACTATTCTCAGAAATAGTGGGATTAAAAATATTGCTAACACCATATACTGTATAACACATAAGGCTGAATTTGCATGATTTTGACTGAAACAGAAGCACTGGGAATCTGGTGAAGTGCAAGGGAAATTATTACCTCACAGACTTTGTAAAAGTACAGAATCCATAAAATTGCCTCAGTTAGAGTTAACGAAAAAACTGTGGCCCATTGAGTGACTCAAATTGCTAAATGCTTTAAAAGATTTTATGCTAAATTATATGACTCTGAAGTGCCTATTAATGAGAAATTGCTCAACTCCTTAAGTAATTTAAAGATGCCTTCTCTGATGAATGATAAGCTGACTCTAAACAAACCCTTTACTAAAGATGAATTAGTTGAAGCAACTATGTCAACATCAGTTGGTAAGGCGCCAGGACTAGATGGGTTCTCAGGCGAGTTTTACAAGGCAACAATACAGGAGACTGCACCTTTGTTAATTAGAGTTTTGACTGAATCTTTCGAATCAGGTAGGCTACCCCCCTCTATCAGTGAAGCAGCCGTACGTGTATTACCAAAAACAAAGACCCCAGTAGATGTGACAATTACAGACCTATCTCCTTAATCAATGTTGATTGTAAATTACTAACAAAGATGTTAGCTAACAGACTAAACAATCTCATCCCAAAATTAATTCATTCTCATCAAGTAGGTTTTGTTAAAGGCGAAACAGTGCCAACTTGATAAAAAGGTTCTACACACTATACATAATGCAAAGAATGCCAACAACAGCCCATTTCACTGGCCTACACAGCCAGTATAGTGTTATCTTGTGCAACTGTATTAGTTTGGTTTTGGCTGTTTGCACACTCTGTTCCAGAGGAATTACCACCCTGTAGGGTACAAGGCAAGGAACCCTGGAGAAAGTTTCCACCCTAGAGGTGCAATGGGACGGTTCCCGTGGTTAAAGGTAACAGGAATCCCTAAGGAGAGTGCTGCCACTGGAGGAGGAGGAGGAGGAGGAGAGATGGTGGGGCAAAAGAAAAATGCTTCACAGTGAGGCATAGAGGAACTGCTTATATAGCTCAGGAAGTGGGAGTGGCTGGCTGCTTGGCCACAGACAACAGGCAAGCCTTTTATTTCACTGGCCTATGCAGCCAGTATAGTGTTATGCTTGTGCAACTGTGTTAGTTTGGTTTTGGCCATTCACACTATCTATTCCAGAGGAATTACCACCTGTAGGAGTGCGAAGGCAAGGAACCCTTGGGGAGGGTTCCACCCCTAGAGGTGTAGCAGGGATGGTTAACATGGCTAAAGGTACCTTAGGAATCACCCCCAAAAATGTAGTATCATCCCCAAAAGGAGACAACATAAAGCATGAGGAGCAGTAACTGAGAGACATAGGAGTAGTAACTAACGAGTAGTAGAGAAGTATAGACAGTTTGATAATGCAATGAGATGCTCAGTTGGCCAGTAATGACTGCCCAGGTCTGCGTGGCATGATACCGATGGTTTGCTTTGAGAGGAGGGATCCCCTAAGGAAAGAGGAATGACAGGACATCCTCCACCTCCATCCAACAACGGAACCTACCTAAAGAAACTAGGAAACTACTAAGCTAACTAAGTGTTATGACTTGCAGCAACAGAGGAGAGAAAAAAAACCCTATGAGAGAGAAATCTCTGGGGATCCAAGGCCTAGGTCGCCTTCCCTCCAGGCTTGTGATAGTTTATTTAGTGACAGCTCTGCAGCTGCAATTTGGAAAACCAATTAAAGGGAAGTGGAAAACATTCCAATTTGGAGGAAGGCTCTCACTCAAACCCTCTAGTGGGAACATCGTGGAAGGTTGAGAAAACTCTGCAACAATATGTGCATTCAAGGCACAGGAGGAGCAACAACTGCTGAGGCACTCACCTGGCCTACCACCCTAAATCAAACCAGGTGAACCAGAGGCAGTCATAGGGAAGATGCGGTGAAGGTGTCTCGCTAGGGAAGCACTATAGTGGAACACTATAGCCAAAGGAGATGGTCGTAACCACCCTTCACCGCTAGCCTTAAATTCTACACCAGGAGCTGCTGTAGTGTAGCAAGCAACTAAAGCCAAGCCTGTGGTGAGCACATTCCCAGCTATGGGCCAGGTGAGAAGAGATTCCCACCCCAAGTTGGACAGGCTCGAGATGTGGACTTAAAGCAGAGTGAGACCATCGGCTGCAGGAACCCTGAACCAAAATAGAATGGCTGGCATGCCCCAGAAATTGATTGAGAGCTGAAAAGCTGGTGAGCTGAATAAGTACAGTGTGCTAAGATTGTAAGAGCATTGAGTGCTGAGACCTTGCAAGGTCAAATGCAGATTGAGTGCAGCAGAATCCCAGGCTGAAGCTGAGGGGGATGGCAGTAGGCATGAAGCAATGGTTTGCATAAGCAAGGGCAATGGTTGCATAAGCAAGTGTGGACCTGATAGGTCAGTAAGCAGTAGTAGTGATAGGTGGACCTGCATAACATACTGTAAGCAATAAACAAGCACTGAATTGGGACAAGTTAGCCAGACAGTTGAAAGCCAAATCAAGGTGACAAACTCTGAGGATTTTCGGTGGCAAAGACAGGATTTAGAACAGAATTAATTAGCCACAGAGGCCACAACCCCAAACACCTCCCAGTCCCCACCGTGGGACAAACAAGGAAGCGATGGAAGGGCTGAGAACCACATGCAGATATAAAACTAGTTTAATAGCCTCAGCAGGAGTGTAGCTAACCTCAGAGTAACACAATGTACAATAGCAATGGGAGTAAACAAGCAGTAGCAGGTTTAGCCAGGCAGTGCAAATGTAGCTGCAAGAGAATGAGATCAGCAATGAGCAGCACAGCTAAGGTCAGTAAACTGTGTCCAGGTGAAAAGAATTGAGTATGCAACACAGAGCAGTTACGGCTGAGCTGAAACACACAGATAATAATTGCAGTTGCATTGCAGTAGTTTGGCGTGGCGAAGCATACCTCTCAACTGTTATGAATTTTGCATAGCTATGATTTTCACACTCAGATTTGCCCTTGCTCTGCATAGGTCTACTGATGTTCTTAATAATGTTAGAGCTATTTCTGGACATACAAACTATTAAATCATTGAACTAAGTTGATAGAAACATTCCTTATCACTAACTATATAGGGGTCCACTATTTGTAGACACATTATTGTATAAAATAAGAAAGTGCTACACATTCTGGCTTTTGCTATGATTTTTGAAGGTCAGTGCTATGATTTTTAATGCTGAGAGGTTGAGAGGTATGGTGCTGAGCACAGTGTAAAACACAAGCACTGGGTACAATAGTAATCAAAGTAAACAGTCAGTAGAAGTGGCTGTAGTTGCAGGTAACTGAAAGCAGTAGTATGAGCTCTTCGTGGCAGAATGCTAGGAGTTGCTGTGCAAGTAATTTGAGAGTTGTGAGTAAGTAAAGCAAGCAGTATAAGCTCTGGAGTAGCAGTATGCTAGGAGCTTAGAAACAAAACCCCAAAAGACAAAACCAAAACACAGCAAAACAGAAAACGGGAAAGGCACAAAACAAAAACACAAAACACAGGAAGCACACAGCCGGAGAAAGATACAAACCAGAAGCAGGAAAACAAGCACCGATGTCCAGCAGAGACAAGCAGAAACAGTAGGCGGGGGAGGTGGGTATGCCCCAGCCAACTCAGAGGACAAACCAACATAGCCTACAGCTGCAAAAAAAAAAATGCTTCACAGTGAGGCTTGGAGGAACTGCTTATATAGCTCAGGAAGTGGGGTGGCTGGCTGCTAGCCACCGAACTACAGGCAAGCCTTTCATTTTCTATTGTCTTTGGATGCTTAACAAAGCCTTTAATCGCTGGAATAGGGTTATTTGTAAAGCATTCTGACTAAATATAATCTAGGGGACATTTTTGTGGTTGGGTGGGAATTTTATACAAGCAGATTTCAGCTACAGTTAAAGTAAATGGGTTGTTCTCGGACAAATTTGATATACATAGAGGGCCCAGACAAGGATGCTTTCTGTCTCCTTGCTGTTTATACTGGGTTTAGAACCTTTACTAATTAAAATGAGGATTTCTACTGATATTAAAGGTATGGGGTTGGGTAAATATAATAAACTTGTGGTATATGCAGATGATTTACTGCTTATTCTCTAGAGACACGATATAACTATAGGCCCAATGATGGACCTTATCCAAGAATTCTTCCTAATCTCAGGTTTCAAAATAAATTTTGAAAAGTCAGAGATACTCCCACTTTCAAAGCTAGTTGTTAGCAATGCTTTTACTCATTATAAATTTAAGGTCTCTACATCTACAGTTACTTTCTAGGCCTAGAATTGTGTGCTGATATTAAACAAATCATTACACTTAATTTCAGTAAGTTATATACTAGCATACTAACATACTAAAATGCCAGCAGAATAGGCCTAACGGTCTTTCTTGTCTGCTTGTTTGGTCAGCCCTCACCCTGGGAGCTGACCTTGCTGCCCTCACCCTCTCTGGCTTCTCCTTCCCAGTTCCAAATATTCTTGCTGCACTGGATTTTGCTTCCAGAACCCTTCCCTGTACCTGTCCCACCACCTCTTGAACCCCTCCACTGTTTCTGCCTCCACCAGCTCCCTGGGCAGCACATTCCATGGCTCCACCACCCTCTCAGTGAAGTAGCACCTCCCCTTTCTCCCTGAATCTCCCCTCCAGCTTCCACCCATGCCTCTAGTTGCCCCTCCTTCCTTCAAAGCACCCTGACTGCTCCTCCCCTATTTACCCCTTCATGTACCTGAAGACCTCTATCATGTCCCCTGGTCCCTTCTCTCTTCCACAGAGGTAGTGTCCAATGCTTTTATCTTTCTGGGGCAAGATACAGGCAATAAACATGATTTTGGCTCCTAAAGTCTACTACTTATTAAGTCACTTACCACTACAATTACTAGATAAATATTATAAGTTATTGGACTCTGTGCTGCTAAAATACCTACAGTATGGGAGGATAAGCCTGCTTGTATATCTAAGTTTAAACTACAACAACCCAGAACTAGGGGCAGATTTAATTATCCAGCCATCAGAACAAGACATGACACCTGTTTAGTGGCACAGAATATTCAAGCTTTATGGTTATGAGATACTAATCTGATCCCAGGATGGGTGTGTACTGAAACACGTTTATTAAGAGGAGCAAATCCCAGAGTAATTTTGTTTGTGGTGCTTCCCAAAGAACTCAAGTCTCAGCCTGTTTTAAAGGCCACATCATTAGCCTGGTCCAAGATTGCAAAGGCATTGGATTGGAACCCGGCTTATTCTCCACACTGTCCTATTTGGAACAACAAACTCTTTAAAAGTGAGGGCAAAACCTTGGTTTGTAGAGCTGGATAGACAGGGCATTTATCACATAAGTGACCTAGTAGATCATAGCACATTAACCCTATCGTCTTAACAATATGGCCAGGAAATACAAAATGCCCAGAACCAAATTTTATAGATATTTTCAGCTAAGACAAAGTCTGAGTGAAAATGTTAATGACTCAGTCACCTTCTACTCACCCTCTAGATAAAATGTTCTCTAAGTACAAAGGTTACAAAACAATATACAATATGGTTATAGATTCTAAGGAAAATCTGGTTGAGTTGTTAATACTAAAATGGGAAGTTGAGCTGGGTACTACTATCTCCTTGACTGAGTGGGATCAAAGTTGGGTAAAAAGTCTCAATGCATGTAAAGAGGCAAAGGTAGGTTAGTGCACTAAAAATTGTACATAGATGGCATCACACCCCAGAAAAAATGTTTAATAGGGGTATTCCCAACAGCAATACTTGGAGATGTCTAAATGACATTGGGACAATTATACACATCAGTTGGTCTTGCCCACTAATTCAGAAGTATTGGAATGAAGTTATTGGAGCCTGTGAAAAATTCTGAGTAAAAGATTATACCAACTGACAAATTAGTAATGTTGGGTATCACGTCAGATCTAAATCTATGGTCTAAACATAATATCCTGTGGCTACTAGCTGCCATGATCTCAGCAAAGAATTCAGTTCTTAGACATTTGAATGAAGCCTCTCCCTCCCACTCTGAATGAATGGCTAGAATATATTGCTACCAGATTAAGCTATAAAAGACTTGCTTTTGTCTGCAGTGATCAAATAGAGAATTTCTTAGATATCTGAAACCATTTTTAAATTTCATTTTTGTAAATGTGTTACTTAGGAATATAAGAGATGTATTGGTTAGAAGTTTTAATATGTATTAAGCTTATTACAATCTGAGAATGTTTTACCTAAAAGTAAGTATGTATGATTGATCTTTGCAGATGTGATGATGTATGTATTATTGTTTATTCTTATATCTTTGTAAATCTTCAATAAAAGTTTTAATTATAAAATAGTTTATAATTAGTAGAGTCATCAAACTCTTCACACATTTGAATCAAATCCTTTCAAAATTAATATTACACAAGGAAAACCTATCCTACCATTCAAAAGCAAGCATTGTGGTCAATGCTTCATTTAAGCGAATGGGGCACTTTGCATCTCTTCTCACAACTATTGTTCAATCTCTGTGTCAGCAAAAAGTTCTCTGATAGTCTGCATTAACACAGATTTTAAATGTTCAAGTGCAATTATGCATGATCAGAGGATTTTGAAACCAAAGCAGGAAGTGAATCACATGAAAGCAGAGTCTCACTGGACCCCTTCTCACCTCACACTGTATTATTTTGGTTAAATCCATGTCTGTATACTAAATTGTTAGCATATCAGTGTAGATTTCCTTAAGAATTTAAATATTTTTATACAATTTCAGTCAAAACTTCAATAAAGGTAGAAATTGCAAGAAATTGTGGATTTTGTGCACAGAAAGGTGAAAATTGCAGAAATGGAAAAATTGTGAGTGCAATTTTCCAGTGACTTGATTTTCAGCCTTCAGGTGTGACCAGGGGCCTAGGGGAATTAAAAGGTTGTACAAGTAGAGCAAAATAACAGTGACAGGTACAGTGAATGAATAAAATAATGACTCTTAATGAATCGGTGAAGTATGGATAGCTGAAGCAAGTACTGGACAGTGCAGGCATACACAATAATGAAAGTAAGAGTTGTATATGGAGTAACTAAGATACTGCAAAATGCGTAAGGAGAATGATTAAAATACATATTTCACATTTAGTTGACTAAAATATCAAACTGCAGTACTGCAGTCACAGAAAACTACTGGTCAGTGGCAGAGGTCATCTTAGGCAAAAATACACAGGACCTCAGTTTCACCTCTTTTGACACATTTCACAACTGAATACTGCTGAGAGTTTCTACCTAATGTGCCATCATTACATGTTCAACCCTAAACATTTTTAATTTAACCACTTGTCAGTGGCTGAGTGTATCACATCCTGTGTTTGGAGTCACAAGATCTACTTTTAACATGGCTTGGCTTGTTTGTGTAAGCATTAATGCACAACAGAGGAGAGCTTTACTAGGGAATTAATGCCTGGTTGGGGGTGTTGGAGCATAAGGCCGAATGCCTCCAACCACCAGCCAGGCATTAATTCCCTAGTAGAGCCCAACTCTGAAGTGCATAAATGTGCTTGTAACATGGCAAGCACTACAAAATTTATACCAGACAATAGCATTTTGAAAGAAACAGAGATGCACATTTCTGCTGTTTCCATTTTTTTAATGTCTGCAGTTGGTTTTCACAAAGGCAATGTCATTTAATATTGTAACTGCTCATATTGTTGCATCACTAAAACATGCCAAATGTGGAGCAGTGCCACCTAGTAATACATGCTACATCACTACATTTTACAACAAACTACTTTTAGGATTGGAAATGTACTCGTAATTTAAGTGTTACCTCACTATTTCAGGTACATGGAATTCTGTGATCACTTATTGACATACTGCGATCCATCATTGCCCATCGCAAGGATGTGATGCCAACAGGACCTCAGAGTTCAAAGGTAATGTTCAATTCTGGTTCCTGACTGTGATTCTGTGTCTTAAGTACATTTTATTTTTTTTTTCTCTGATTGCCGCTCTGCTACTCCTGTGATTCGCAATCTTCTAGAATATTACAGTGACCGCTGAGCGGGTGGGTGGGACATAACTAGTGGAAGTGTTGCCTGGCTGGTGATTCGAATGTGGAGATTTAAAGTACTACAAAATGAAGTGGAATTATTAGGGGTTAATACCGCTTCATTTTGCATCATGGGTTGTGTTTCCACATTTTGGTATGCTGTATTTAAGCATAAGAAAGCTTGCCATGTTACAATTGTTTTTAAACAATATATACAAATTACTATGCCCTTAGCTAATGAAACCATTTCCACCTTTATGGTGTGTATGGTACAGAGCATTTATGCTGCCAGTTTTTTTTTTTTTTAAACAAGGAACATAATCAGACCATTGGCACTAAACTGCTATTTTACAGTTTTATATATTTTATTGCATCTTCTTTTATGCAGGACAACCCAGGTGAAGTGAAGGCCTATTTCCACTCAGTATTACAGCGTGAAGGATGAATCACTGGAAGAATATTTGGTGTGTTTAAGTACAATCTGAGTTAGGGGCTCTAGAGGATTTGATGCTGGAATTAGTTGGTGCACAGACATGCACTATAACAGCTGAACATGCAGCTCTACTGTATATGCTCAGTGCTTTTGTAAATGTGTGCACAGTACTAAGCCCTGCATGGGAGTGAGAGGCCTTCCAAATGCAATGGAAAACACCCTTTATACATGTAGAGCACCATGCAGTATCCACTTCCGATATATATATGCATATAAAAGGCCCCAAACCTGATTAAATTCCACTCCACCACATACAACACATCAAGAGGTAGCAGGGGTGTGGGCCAATATTGCATTATATTCTTAGAGCCAGATATGCCTGCTTCAGGAACTAAGAAGGCACATAGATCACATGGGGTCTCCTGCTGTAACTCTACTGTGATCCCTTCTATGATGCCCCACCACATTTGAGCCATTGTCCGCTGCCACATACATCCTAGCCATCCTGATATGGCAATAAGGACTATAAGGGACATCACTCCCTTTTGTGATTAATTTGCCATTTTAAACCTAAGCAGTGTGTGGATCTCTCTGCAGGCTCTTTACTTTAAAACTACAAGCTATTTAAAAATACTGTGATTCTGTTCTGTGTTTGTGTTTGTGCATACTACGAGTGTGTGACTGAGCCCTGCTGATGTTTTGTCAGGAAGCAGGAAGAGGGACTGTAGTTCTTTGACCAGACTAGAGAACTACAGTTCAAAATGGAACTTTATTTTTTAATTTGGGGACTAGCATACACTTATACTCCACCAGCTCCACGCATGGTGGTTTCGTGGAGTTTTAAAGGAATTAAAACATTAAATCTCGAGGGCTCTGTGACCTTGTTTGAGTACTTCCAGGTCACTCCTCTCCATTTATTGCACTTCTCCTTGTGAGCAGGGCGAGCAAGGGAGCAGGGCGTGCGACTCTGTCTTGTGAGGCGTGCGCTAAGACAAGCGTTCAGCGTGTTAGGTGATGTTAGGGGAATAATTACGGACGTGTTGTCACCTTCACTTATACTTGTGAGTACTATTACATTACATGGTTCTGTTGTTTCACCTCTAATGTGTGGTAATGGCATCCTCCTTAAATCTACCAAGCAATATTAATGTGTTTGTAACCACTACTAAAGGGAAACAGGTATACAATGCACATCTTGCTATATCTTTAGCCTATCAGCAGACATTGCTGAAAATCTCCGCTTTCAATGTGCAAAATGTACTGACAACATTGTATTACAATGTGAGAATAGCTTATACTATAAGCGGATATTGGCATTCGAATCAAGAAATGATTCTGAATCTATAACAGTTCAAGATGCTTTACATGCAACAAATATCCCTTTAAATGAGACTTCCTCTACCTCTACTTACAGCATCCCTTCTGAAAAAATAATATCTAGTGAGAATAATCACGCTACTATGAGTAGTTCAGTGATTTATCCATCTGATGACTCTAAAAAGAGCTAGAGAAGATCAGCACAGTTTGGTAAACAGCATAGAAGATACAACTTGGTATAATGTGCAAGGGTCTAAAGCTACTAAAAAGAAGGAGAAAGGCTGAGTATTTTAACATTCCACTACATAATAGCTTTGACCCATTGTCCACTGCCCTGTTGATTCTAATTGTATTCCTATTGAGTCCCTAATGAAGGTTAAATTCTAAAAACACTTCCCAAGTCATGGTTGATATGCCAATTCTTCAACTCCACCACCTAATTCACGACTGATATTCCTTTGATTGATTTTGCTACTATTCAAACTGGTGAAGAGGCACCCTCTATGTGTGTCCTAATACTGATGATTCACATACCAGACAAATATTTGTTCTGGGTGATTCCTTAGTTAAACATCTGGATAGGGTTTTATGAAAGCCTGACAAACATAATAGAACTTGTTCTAGTTTCAGTGGTGCTAAGATCTCAGATCTAACATATCTGTCAGTGTTGCCATCTGTGAGTTACCAATGACTGCTGTGAATTACAATTTCACAGCCTGCAAGCCTAATGAGTGAAACCTGAATTGCTGTGTTTGACCTGTTTACCCCCTCCCCTTAACTCGTAGACTGATTTTAACTTTAATCACATTGAAGCTGCTACAGGACCTGAAGTGTGCTGCATAGACTGCTGTTTGAGTCTGCACATGAGTCATCTGTTGTTGAGAATTGTATATGCTAAAGTTCTGTGGAGCTGTGACTGACTTGGGTTGCTAGGTAATAGCACAGTACCTGACCTGCTTGCAGCATTATTGCCATCACCTGCTTTCATTGAATTCTGTTCTGGTCTCCACATTTTTCCAGATGGTGGCAGCTCTGGGAAGTGGAGGGGCGATTTCAATATAAGGCTGCCTTCTACACAGCGCAGCGTCAAAGCGCAGCAGCTAAGTGGGACGGCAAAGTGAAGAGAGGAGTCTGACCGGAGTCAGACCGGGATGGACTGGGCTACTAGAGTTTGTAATATCTTGCTTAGAGTTAATCATTTCTTTTGGGTTTGTACCTATAGATTAGTTATGATTAACAGAGGGATATTGTTGTGTGTAGCCTATACACTTGTGTTTTGTGTACTGATGGGTTATTTTGTTCTATGTGTGTTAATAATGACTTTAGAACGTATGAAAATAATCAGATTCTGGAGTTCAGACTCAACTGTTTATTCCTAATTATAGTCATTTATTTGGTGTAAAGGTTAAATACATGTGTTATAACTTGGGTTACAGTGTTAGGAAATATAAGACACGGAAATGTGTTCTGCCTGTTTGCATAAGAACCTGGTTACATTGCTTTCTCTTGCTAATTCGATCTGGCAATGTTGAAAGCAACCGAGTCCTTTAGCCAAGCGATATAGAATAGTGATTTTGCAGCATTCATATGGCCTCAAATTATGCATTTTAATGTATTAAGCTTAACATCTAAATTTCATGAGGTGGAGTCATGGATTAGTTTATATAATCCGGATGTTCTGGCACTGACTGAAACCTGGTTAACCTTACCTGTTCTTGATACTGAACTTTGTATACCTGCTTATAAACTTTTTAGAAAGGATCGTGCCACTGGTAGAGGGTGGGGTTTTGTTTTATGTTAAGGAATATTTAATGGTAAATGAGACCACTATATTTAACAGTAATTTGGAATATTGTGAACATATTACTATTCAGTTATTGTTGGGATCTGTCAAAAATTAACTATTTGTTGTGTGTATCTTCCACCTAATGGTAGCAAATCAGGCTTACAAGAACTTGTAAATGCTTTGAATACTGGGGTTTCTACAGAGTTAATACTACTGGGGATTTTAATTTAAATTGGATGGGTTCAGATATAACAAAGTTAAATACGGTCTTGTCTCAGTCTGGTTTACAACAGATTATTACTTTGCCCACTCGACACAATAATAGATCAGGAAATCACACATTGCTGGACTGGATATTAACAAATAGACCTATTAATATGATAAAATGTGGTTTGACCTCTGATTCGTTAAGTGATCATCATCCAGTCTTCTGTATTTGGAAGCATGGGGACTGTCTAAGCCAATTATAAGGATTTGAGATCTTTTCTAAATTTGATGTACATTCTTTTGTACAGAGTTGGTAAAATAGATTGGTCTTTTATATTCTATCCCTGATGTGGATTCTGCATTGCATTTTCATTACTGAGTTTACACATGTTTTGGACCAGTTAGCTCCCTTGTTAAAAGAAGGGTCGAGGGAAAACTTATGGGTGGTTAACACCTCCTTTGATTAAACTTATGAGACAACGAGACAAGGCCTGGAAAACGTATAAAATGAACCATTCTGCTTCTGTTATCATGCGTATAGGACTTTAAGGAACCAATGTAAGGCTAAGATAAGGAAGGCTAAAACAGACTATATTCATCATAAACAATGTGAAGGGTTATCTAACGCTACTACTTTTTGGAAAACAATTAATAATTTCATAAGGCCTAATGTTTGTCAACCAGGTTCAATGAGGTTGAATGGTGACTTGTTGTCTTGTCCACTGAAGATAGCTAACGAGTTTAATTTGAAATTTACTACATTGTCTGATTCCTTTAGTGACCAGTCCAAGGTGAACTACTTGGGACTGACTGAAGATTTACAGTTAATCCTAAACTGTACTTAAGGACTACTACTCGAAGGAGGTAGAGAGTTGTTGCATTGTATTAAGAGGGACAGCTCAGCTGGTTCTGATGGCTTATGTCCTAGTTTGTTGGCGGATGCTGCCTCGGTTATAGCACTTCCAGTTAGTATTATTTTCAACTTGTCTTTTGTTACAGGTACTATACCTAATATATGGAAACATACTTTGGTCACTCCTATATTTAAATCTGGTTCACAACATGAGTTTTGTAACTACAGACCTATTTCTATCTTGTCTGCTTTAGCTAAAGTTCAGGAAAGAATAGTTTACAATCAGTTGATTGGGTATGTGGATCGCTTTGGATTATTGTCTCAGAACCAACATGGTTTTAGAAAGGAAGGAGTACTGAGACTGCCTTGGTCGAGTTCAATAACGCGGTACTTAATGACATGGATAAAGGGTGTCTGACGGTGCCGTTCGTGGACTTCACCAAGGCATTTGACTCAGTTGATCACCAATTGTTGATTTCTAGACTTGGGTCATTGGGAGTTGGTGAGTCTTTCTTGGACTGGACGAGGATTATTTAACAAATAGGTTTCAAAGGGTTAAATATAGGGGTGCTGTATCAGACTCTGTAATGGTTAAGTGTGGGGTTCCACAAGGTTCTATTTTGGGGCCACTTTTGTTTTCTTTGTTTTTGATCAACTAGTAAGTGTGATTAATAATGCTTCTCTAACACTTTACGCTGACGATGCAGTCATTTATACGCAGGGTTTGTCATTTGGAGATCTAGGTGTTTCTTTAACAGAAATGTGCAATTTTCAGTCTTCACTTATGGCCTGTAAATTACTCTTAAACAAATCTAAGACAAAGGTGATGGTTTTGGTCCCCACCTAGACTGAGATCTGAGGTTGGTACTTTGGAAGTTAAATCTCTTGATGGATTACTGTTTGACTATGTTGATACATTTCAATATCTTGGGGTATTACTAGATTCTCATCTAAGTTATGAATCTCATTTTTGAGGGTTACCTCAAGAATACATTGTAGATTAGGTTCTTTGTACAGAATCCGTTCATTTCTTATTCCTGAGTCTAGGCTGGTTATTTCTAATTGCTGCTTACTTCCCTATTGTGAACTATGCAGCTATGATTACTGACACTGCTTCTGCGACAGTGATTTCAAAGAAATCCACTTTACTTCACTTGATAGCTAAGTTTGCTTTAAATTGTTCTAAGTCATCTCATCATTGTGTGATTTTGAAAGAAATGGGCTGGTTACGGTTTCATTAAATTTCCAATACTGTGTGGCCAAGTTCATATATAAAGTTATGGACTCTGGAATTCCACATAGTATTTCAAAGTTTTTGAGACCATATATTGATGGTCATTATTCTAGACATAGGTCAGACAGTAGGTTTCTCGAGATTCCTTTCATGAAATCTAAAAGTGGACAAAGATCCTTTGCTTATATTGCTCCATTCATTTGGAATGAAATTCCTCAAGATATTAGGTGGTTGTGTTCTGTCAAAAGTTTGCCGATGCATTAAGGATGTATTTGAATCTCAATTTAATTGTAACTGTTTTTTATGAATTTTTTATGAATTTATTATGTAACAAAGACATTTTGTCTGCAATTTGCTGCATTGTATATGTATGTTTGATTATGTATTGTCTGTATGCAATATATGTGGTTCGCACCTGTAAAGGAACTTGTTTCCAGTGTGCTTACCGTTAAGCGAATAAACAAACAAAACAAACAAACAAACATATATGGTCGATAATATTATTAGCTCTCAAGACATAAATCCACTGTGTATTATCCATGTTGGAGCCAACAACATCTACAGGGACTCTGTTCAGAATATCAAATTAGCCTATGTTTCTATGACTAATAAAATGATTGATCTGTGGTGTGATATTATTTTTCGGAGATTCTACCCATACCACGGTACTCCTGGTTTCTTAATCATAAAATTAAAATTATTAACAACTGGCTTAGGCAATGGTGTTTACGATAGAATATTCAGTGCATGACCCATTGGGAAGAGTTCTCTGGTAGATCTGAGCTTTACTGTCCTGACGGCTTGCATCTTAACAAACTAGAGAATGCATTGCTGAGTCAACAATTCCTATCTACAATTAACATAAATTTAAACTAAATAATGGGGGAGGAATGCAAATGTACACACCTCTTCGTCTCACTTTTACTATAAAGTCTCCAGTAAACAATTAAAGTTTCTTAGTTTTAATGCAAGAAGTTTGACACATAAATTGATGAGTTACAAACTGTGATTTCGAATAAGGATTTTGATATTATTATGGTTTGTGAAACATGGGGTGATTATAACTCTCACTGGATCAAGCAACTCCTGGATATATCTCTTATTATCTAAATCGAAGTGAAAGAAAGGGTGGAGGTGTTGCATCATTTATTAACAATAAAATCAACTCAGTCAATATTTCTAGTTCTATAAAAATTCATAATCTCCTGACTGAGAGTCTTTGGCTTAAAATTTTCCTATCCAAACAGGATTTTATTATCCTTGGGACATGTTATGTTCCCCAAATTCATCTAGTTTAATTATGGACGCCACTCTTTCCGAATTTGAAATAGCTACTCAAATGGGTTATGTTATTATTACAGGGATTTCAATCTCCCAGATATAAATTGAAGTCATTCACAACATCTAGCAGTATTAGTAATACATTTTATCCACTTGTTCGGAATTGGACTTACAGCAATGGATAACTTCTGCAACCGGTAATAATATATTAGATCTTGTTCTGAGTAGTACCACTTAGATATTAGGGATGTGCATATTTCACCAATTGGCAGCAGTGATCATAATTCTATTTTATTTAACTTGCAGAGACATATTGTCTTTAATACTAATTCTTCGATTATATACCTGTAACGACAAAGCTGATCTTCACTGTATCAATCTATATCTTGAAAAATAAACTGGTTATCTTTTTTGATAACCAGTCCTTATATCAAAGTTGGGTACTTTTCAAATCACTTATTTCGAACTCTTTGATACTTATATTTCATCAAAAAATAAGAATTCTAATGGGAAACAGACTCCTAGATGGATGAATAAAACATAAAACATTTAATAAATATAAAATAAAAACATCATAACTACCTAAAGAACAAGACAACTTCAATTATGAATCCTATTTAAAATCAAGTAGGAAGTGTAAATTAGTCATCCTAGAGAGTCAAATCTAGATGGGAAATGAAATTGGCAACAACAGCTACTAAATCTAATTCCAAACAATGTTACTCTTATATAAACTCCTCAGGAAAAGTCCAAGTGTAGTGGGGCCTCTTACAACAGAAAACATACTTATCCATGAGCCAAAAGCCATGGCTGATGTATTTAATAATGAATTTTGTAAAGTTTTCTCTGCATCAGAAGTTCAATCACCTGTACCTATGATTTCACCATCAGACACTTTTATCACATTCTCCATTGAGTCTAGTCTTAAAAACTACACTTACTAAAAGGTACATTTTGTTCAGGCCAAGACAATATAGCAGGGCATTTACTTTACCTATTATCTAAACATATTGCCTTTATCGGCCGATTAGTTCGACTTCATCCATATGTAAGGTGTTAGAAAGTCTACTAAAGGATATTATTGCCCTCATTATTGATGCATCTGATTTGGAACAACATGGCTTTAAGAAGGGTAGAAGCTGTCTGACAAATTTGCTCTGCTTTTATGAACATTTTAGTTCTTGTTTGGATAACCGGTTAGCCTGTGACATTGTCTTTATTGATTTCAGTAAAGCTTTTGACACCATGCCACACTGGGCTCTAATTCAAAAACTCACAGGTCTTGGTATTAATAGTCATATACAGTAATTACATGGATTCATAACTGGCTTTCAAACAGAACTCAAAAGGTGATGATTAATGGGGCATTTTCTAACTCTGGTAAAGTTTTAAGTGGTGTTCCACAAGGCTTGGTTCTCGGCCCCTGCTTTTTCAGGCTTTTATATCTGATTTAACTAATTCCTGCCTTTCATTTACAATTAAATATGCAGATGATGTGAAGATCGGAGGACCATGTTCTAATTTAGACCAAATATCTTGTATTCAGCATGATCTTGATATTATTAGTACCTGGGTTAATAAATGGGGCATGAAGTTAAACTCCACAAAATGCAAAGTAATGCATTTGGATTCTAATAATTTAAATTTCAGTATATTCTGGACGATTTACCATTGTGTGACACTAATGATGAGAAGGATTTGGGTATAAAATTTCAGATGACTTAACATATTCCAAGCATATGCATTCAGTAATTAGTACATCTAATAAAATTATTTGGTCTATTTTGCGTAATATTAGATCTCGAGATCAGGAGGTGTTGTTACCCCTATTCGGGTCCTATGTCCGTCCCCATCTTGAATATGCTTCACAGTTGTGGTGTCCTTTTAAAAATCAGATAGTCACTCTCTTGAAAGGGTTCAGTGAAAATACACTAAAAAATCTGGTCTCGAATCCTCTTCTAATGAGTTTAGGTTGGATACATTGAAACTAATGCCTCTTACTATCAGACACATTAGAGGTGACATTCTCCTCCTATATGACATTATTCATGACCTCTATATCATGACTGAGTTAGGATTTTCTTTTAAGTCATCAATACATAATACTAGAGGTCATGTCCTCCAGTTAACTGGTAAATCTTTTAAACACAATAATCGTCAGTTTTATTTTCTGTAAGAACTATTGGGCCTTGGAATAGACTTTCATCTGATGTAGTAACAAGTAATACTAAAGAGATTTTTAAACATCGTCTGACACAGCTAATTATGTCTGGGTATGACTTAACATTCTACTCTATGGCCTAGCATAGAAGCATTATGGCTTTGGCCTACTAGCTCTTTCTTCTAACCTTAGTATGAACCTTAGTATGTGCATCACCTAGCCTATCAGGTGGGCTAAAGAAAAAAAATTTATGTTGATTGGCATAGCGCAAGAACATATTGCGGCAGCTTTTGCAAGGGAGCAGGTTGTGAGGAGCCGGCACTGTTAGCTAGTGTCCCCACAGCCTTTAAAGGTTGGCCCACTGTCCCCCATGGTGGCACGCTGCTGCTGACTCTAGTTCAACCAGCATGCCACAACCTTCTAAAGTTTTAGCCACTGCAATCAGGGGCCACCTCGTTATTGCAGCCTCATCCGCTGCGAATGAGGAGGCGACCCCTCATTGCAGGGCTGTCCTTGAATTCCCTTATCCAGCTTGCCGACGGGGAGCCCAGTCCCCATCGGCATGTTCCCCTCATTTGTTTCTGTGCTGAGGGGTGCCCAATCCTCCCTCGGCATCAAGTCCCCCAAAAAGTTTCATTTGCTGATGGGGAGCCCCTCCCCATTGGCATTATGCCCCAAGCCAGAGTTTTTGCCGATGGGGGAGCCCACTCCCTTGGCATAATCCCCCAAACACCCAGTAGACTTGCAGCCGAGAGGGTGCCTAATCCTCTGTTTTGCACCCCCTTTGTGCCAACGGGGGCGCCTAACTCCTTATTGGCCATACAGCTGCCAACTTCAAAAATACTGTGTTGGCACACTGGGAGCCCACCCCAGCATGCCAAATGGTCCTGAAGAAAAAAAATCCCATAATGGTTTTATTCGTGTACCCTGTAAAAAAGGTCCCTCGCCGTCTTCCTGCCCTCCCTCCCACAACCCGCACCCATCCACTGTGTACCCTGCCTCCCCACACCCCCTCACCCCATACTTACCTCCGGAGTCCGTGTGATGATCTCTGGTGGACGCCGAACACATCTGCACTCTTCAAAGCCGACTGCAAACTGAGGAAATGCCGGTAAGCTGTATAATGGAATAAATAGGGTTTTCAACTTTGATGCATATCTCAGTCATTTTTGGAATTTTGGCACCAAATCTTCAACATGGGTTTTGGGACCCCTCCTCATGAATTCTGCCACTGTCATGGTGTTAATCAGCCCTGAAAGGTGATTTTGTGGTCACTGCGTGGAATCACCTTTCAGGACCAATTAATGAAATGACAGTGCCAGTGTTCATCAGGTGGGCTCAAAAAGTCTATGTTACAAATTTGAGTGGATAAAATTAAAAAATGACTTTCTAGCGATGCATTGCGCAGTTGCTATGCACGTCATAACTTCATAAATTTGCAATATTTTCATGCCACATTTTCAACACTGGCATTTTACACACCTCCTTATGAGCAATACAGCTGTCATTTTCACATCCTGGCTGAAATGTGTTTTCTCAGTTCCAGCACAGAATAGCACAGTCGCTTTGGGAAATCAGTGTTTGGGACATAGTATGAAAATGACAATGACACTGTTCAAGACAGAGGTCCTAAAATGCCTATGTTGAAAATTTGGTGCCGATACTCCATAAAATGACTGTTTTAGAGTGTGTGTTGTGCAGTTTACGCATGCTCTAAGTTTGCGAATTTATAATATTTTCACTCCAGATTTTCAGCTTTGCCATTGTTCTGCACCTCCTTATGAAAAGTATAGCTGTCATTTTCAGATCCTGACCGAAGTGTTTTCGCACTTGGTGCAGAATAGCGGTTGTTGTGGGAAATCCATGTTTGGGACACATTATGGAAAATGACAGTGGCACTGTTCATTAGCAGAGGTCCTAAAATGCCTATGTTGAAAATTTGGTGATGAAAGTCCGTAAAATGAGTGTGCTTACACGCATGCATTGCGCAGTTTCCACGCATACTGTATTCTTCTCAACTCTGCAATATTTTCACCCAGATTTTCAACACTGCCATTTTTCCACACTTCCTTATGAACAGTGCAGCTGTCATTTTTCACATCCTGGCCGAAATGTGTTTTGATCTTCCGATGCACAATAGCACGGTTGCTGTGGAAATCAGTGTTCGGGACACATTAAGAAAATCACACTGACACTGTTCATGAGCAGAGGTCCTAAATGCCTACGTTGAAAATGTTGTGATGAAACTCATAACATGACTGTGTTATTTAGCGCATTGTGCAGTTTCCATGCACACTTGTAACTCCGCAATTAGTAATATTTTCATGCCACATTTTCAACACTGGCATTTTCCACAACTCTTATGAACAGTACAGCTGTCATTTTTACATCCTGGCTGAATGTATTTTCGCACTCCAGTGCAGAATACCACAGTCACTGTCGGAAATCAGTGTTTGGGACAGATTAGGATTGAGCGAGTGGGGGAGTGACCGAGGCTCAACTGAGTTCTGCCAGGACTGCTGCGGATTTCTTTGTGGGCAGGAAAAGGTGCCAACACAGGCAGGAACCCAGTGCAAAGGGCAGTCTGCAGCGCGGAAGACACAGAATGAGTGAGTGAGGGAGGGAGTGAGGCTCAGCAGACTATGTTGAGACTGCTGTGGATTTTTGTGGGCAGAAAAAGGCAGCAATGCACGAGGGGGCCCAGTACAAAAGGGCATCCTGCAGCGGTGGAAGAAACAGAACAGTGACTGAGAGAGGGGAGGAGCGAGCTCAACAGAGCTCTAGCGTGACTGCTGCGATTTCTTTTGGGCAAAACAGGGCGGCAGCGCATGCAGGAGCCCGTACAAAAGAGCAGCCTGCAGCACCAGCAGAATCAGAACAAGCAAGTGACAGAGGGGAGTGAATGAGGTCAACGGAGCTCTGTCGGGACTGCTGCAGATTTCTTTGTGGGCAGAAAAAGGAGCCCATGCAGGCAGGGGCCTAGTACAAAGGGCAGCCTGCAGCAGCGGGAGAAACACAATGAATGATTGAGTGAGAGAGGGTGAGCAAGCTCAACAGAGCTCTATCATGACTGCTGCAGATTTGTTTGTGGGCAGGAAAGGCGGCAATGCAGGCAGGAGCCCAGTACAAAAGGCCAGCTCTGCAGCGCAGGCAGAAGCAGAATGAGCGAATGAGAGAGAGAAGGGTGAGCGTGTTCAACAGAGCTCTATTGTGACTGCTGCAGATTTCTTTGTAGGCAGAAGAAGGCAGCAATGCAGACAAGAGCCCAGTACAAAGGGGTAGTCTGCAGCGCTGAGACACACAATGAGTGAGTGAGTGAGAGAGAGGGTGGAGTGAGCTCAACAGAGCTCTATCATGACTGCTGTGGATTTGTTTGTGGGCAGGAAAATCGCGGCAATGCAGGCAGGAGCCCAGTACAAAAGGACAGCCTGGGCGGTGGTAGAAATGGGACAAGCAAGTGAGAGCGGGAATGAGCGAGCTCAATGGAGCTCTGTTGGGACTGCTGGAAGATTTGTTTGTGGGCAGAAAAGACAACAACAGAGATAGGAACCCAGTACAAAGGGCAGCCTGCAGCAGCAGGAGACACAGAACGAGCGAGTGAGGGAGGAGGGAGTGAGTGAGCTCACCAGAACTCTTGTTGGGACTGCTGTGGATTTCTTTGTGGACAGAAGAAGGCAGTAATGCAGGCAGGAGCCCAGTACAAGGGTAGCATGCAGCGCCAGAGAAACAGAACAAAGCGAGGTGAGGGGGGTGAGCAAGCTCAGCAGACTCTGTTGGGACTGCTGCAAATTTCTTTGTGGGCAGAAAAAGGCGCCAGCAGAGGCAGGAGCCAAGTACAAAATGGCAGCCTGCAATGCCAGGAGAAACAGAATGAGTGAGTGAATGAGACAGGCGGAATGAGCGACCTCAACAGAACACTGTCGGGAAAGCTGTGGATTTCTTTGTGGGCAAAAAGATGCCAATGCAGGCAGAAGCCCAGTAAAAGGGCAGCCTGCAGCAGCGGAGAAAGAGAACGAGTGAGAGATGGGGAGGAGTGAGCGAGCTCAACAGTGCTCTATTGTGACTGCTGCAGATTTCTTTGTGGGCAGAAGAAGGCAACGCAAGCAGGAGCCCAGATAAAAGGCCAGACAGCAGTGCTGGCAGAAACAGAATGAGCGAGTGAGAGGGTGAGCAAGCTCAACAGAGCTGTCTCGGACTGCTGCAGATTTCTTTGTGGGCAGAAAAGCCGCCAATGCAAGGAGGAGCCCAGTACAAGAGGGCAGCCTGCAGCAGTGGAAGACACAGAACAAGCGAGTGAGGGAGCGGGAGGAGTGACTGAGCTCAACGGAGCTCTGTTGGGACTGCTGCAGATTTCTTTGTGGGCAGAAAAGGCAGCAATGCACCCAGGGGCCAAGTACAAAGGGCAGCCTGCAGTGGCAGGAGAAACAGAATGAGCTAGTGAGAGGGGGTAGGGTAGGCTCAACAGAGCTCTGTCATGACTGCTGCAGATTTCTTTGTGGGCAGAGAAGGTGGCAATGCAGGTAGGAGCCCAGTACAAAGGCCAGCCTGCAGCACTGGCAGACACCGAACCAGCGAAAGACAGAGGGAGAGTGAGCAAGCTCAATGGACCTGTATCGGAACTACTGCAGATTTCTTTGTGGGCAGAAAAGCCCCAACGGAGGCAGGAACCCAGTACAAAGGCCATCCTGCAGTGCCAGGAGAAACAGAATGAGTGAGTCAGAGAGGCAGTGACCCACCTAACGGAGCTCTGTCAGGCAGCTGTGATTTCTTGTGGACAGAAAAGGGTGCCAACGCAGGCAGGAGCCCAGTACAAAACAGCAGCCTGCAGCACTGGGAGAAACACAACATGCAACTGACAGAGGGCCACTGAGTGAGCTCAACAGACCAACGCCAATCAACATTCAGCATTGACAAATACTTGTTAAACGATGGCTTGCTTGAAAAGATACAACAGTCCTTACCGACTGTCAATCCCATGGTCTCCATACTCTTCACTTGCTGGCAGTCCCAGGACTGAGATTGGAATTCCAGTGGCCAGTCTATCCCATCTCTGAGCCCCTGGGCCACCTGCTGTCCCATAACAAGCTCAGCTTTTGTAGAAGATGGAATAGGCAGCTAGGGTGCATGTATTCTGCCTGCACAATAGGCTTATCTGCTAACTTCACACATTCTTGCCTATTTTGAAGATCAGGTCCTAAGTGTATTTCAGCACCTCTTGTCCTCAGTGCCTCTGTAATTTGAAGTAGTTAGGACAGGACCCACTGCACTGTATAACTGATTACAATATTTTAGAAGAGTTTTACCAGGTAAATCCTGCTGAGAAGTATCAGCTTGTTTCCAGAAGTACCCTAGCAGAAGAATACATAGGAAGCACACAGATACAGAGGCAAGTTAGCAGCAAACGGAACAAGTCACATGCAGGCTCCCATGAATGCTATACCATTGTGTAAAATGTAAGTTATTCTGAATGGAATGGAAGTATGAAAAATCTTTCATCTGCCACAAATCTGAGGATGTTTGTTGAAGGATAATATCTGCACATGGTGTTGGTGCATGAAAAATAAAACACACACAAAATCCTGTATGAAATACCAGTGCATAAAACAAACATATTCACAACAGTATGTCATGTACACACATATACATGGTGCAAAACACTCACTCCCATTGTGGGTATGCACTACTGATGGGCCAGGTGCATGCAATTGGTAGATATGTAAACCACGGTCAGCAACACCAACACAGCGACCTACATACCTGTTGACAAAATCAACAGTTCTCCAACAGATCGCTGTGCTAGTGCACCTGACACAGAGGCACACTGTCTCCCAGTCCTGCACCCTCCCTAAACCAACTCTGACTCAAAGTTGATAATCTATAGTTCATGGGGTGTAGGGGTGCAGAGCCCATCGAATGGGGGTTCAGTGGGCAAAGCCTCCAATGAAAAAAATTAACCAGGAGACAATGGGATTTATGGAATGCAACTTGTAGTCGACATAAATGCTGTCGCTAGTGATGCTAGTTGACAAAGTGTTGTCAACCAACATCATAGAGCCCAGTTTTTACATTCCTGGCTCACATAGCTCTGCACCCTCAGACAGGTGCACAGTGGCTGAAATGCATGAATGCTGGCCACCGCACTGTTCCTGTCTGTGGCCCTGCCCTGTACATTGCTGTGCAGAGGTGGCTCAGAAGACACAGGTGGGCATCCAATCAAGCGCCTGTTCTGGCTCACTAGTGGATCCCCTGTTCCATGTGGAACAGGGAATTGTGGGATGGTACAGGACTGATAAATTCAAAATTACAGGTGAGTGCTCAAATGGCTGCCCCTAGACATCACTGCCTGCCCAGGGGCTGGGGAGCAGAGTAAGGGGTTATTCAACCCACCACAAATAGCAGGTGTAATCGGGGTGCACAATGGATATGGCAGGATCCCTGCTGCCATATCCTGCACTCTCCTCACATGGCACTGTGCATCATCATGAATGACGTGGAATGTGGGCAGTCTCCGACACACACCTGGACCTTCTGCTCGTGTAGCTGCACAAACAGCCAGGGGATCCAGTACAGAAGGCATGCACATCCCTTCGTGACTGCTGCCGGGGATCCACATGACCCCCATCTGGGACCCTGTGCACAGCATTCTGTCTTATGGTTGTCTACACACCATGGATCCATGGCATGTGAGGCAATCTGTACCTATGTGTGCAGACCCAATGAACACATATATTCACACGCAGTCCACATTACACATACTGTAAAATTTTGTGAATGACATGTGAGAAATAGCGTAGATATCAATGAAAGAAGTCCAATTTCATGAACAGTCCCTCTGCTTATCCATTATCTGGAGTGGAGCTGAGCAAGTGAATTCACATTGAGTTGTGCATTTAGAGGAAACTACCATTGTGAAACTGGATGGATGGTTGATACTCATGAAAGAGTGCTGGGTACTATGGTAGCAATGGAAGAGAAATAGTTTAGAGTCTGCTTTAAAACTATTACCAAATCATAATATTTTTATGAGGGTAACAGAATGTTCTTTCAATGTACAGCAACATAGATTTTGTTCAGTAAATCTATGGCGTATGATAGAAGCCAAATTTGTTTCATGTGTAACTCTTCTTCAGTTAAGGAGCCGATCATAAGGCTTGGTGTTGGCCAGTCTCCCTAACGACAAAGGAGTTATTTGAGGGCATTGATTATGTGGGCTAGGAATTGGGTCAGGCTACAGCTTTCAGCATATTCTTTGCCCAATTGTAAGGGCACTAGCTCTATAGAACAGCACATCTCGAGGCTGGCTGTGGCAAATTAGTTTGGGTTGAGAGTACAGTAGCTGTAGGCATTTATTGCAGTAGAAGGAGAAATGGTTGCATAAGAACAGTGATGCAGCATTTGTGTGGCCAATATACAGTTTTGAATTTAACATTGGGACAGCTGGACCAAACTATATTTAGCCCATCCTGGTCTGAATTATCCCATTTGGCCAAATTTGCAGCTCATATGATGCTGTAGATTATAGGTGGCCTGGGGGTCAAGTCTCAAAGTGTCTTGTAGATCCACCCTTTCAGAGGACAGCTGTGAGTGCAAGACATGTAAGAACAATAGAGGAGTAAGGAGAAAGTCTAGGTTTTCCTTAAAATCTATCATTTCGGGATGGCATTGATCTAACATACAGAAGAGAAAATGGAGAAGATGGAGTAGAAGAATGAGCCACTGCCTCCACTGAGCAGAGTGGTCCCATTTCAATATAATCAGCAGTGTAGCCAGGGCTTTTGCCACACATTTTGATCTGGGACAAGCATAGACATCCTGGAGGGATCCATGTACCCAAGGCAACAATTCAATTGGACATTGACCAACCAACCAACAAATATTTGTCAAAGTATTGACTTAGCTATCACAAAACATTTAACCCAACTAGACTTATTTGCCATAATCTAAACTTCGTCATCCAACAATTATGAGTAGGATTGTGCTGTCCCAGGACACCTAAGCACTATCATGGCAAAACTTACATACATTTAAAACAGTACCAGAAGCATGACAGAAGCTATATTTTTACTTACAGTGAGTTTCCTGGTATACAAATTTGTGACAGCACTTACACCATGGGAATGCCAATAGAGAACCGAAGAACACTCTGACCAGTTTCATGTTTCAGCTCACCATCAGGGAGTGTCAGCTGGCATGTTTTACTTAAGTACATAATGTTGTTAAAGGCACATGTTAATAAATACTGTTAAACGACGTAAGGAAAGTGCAGTGTACAACTCAGTTACAAAATACACAGTGATGTTTTGCTTGCTTGTGATATTCTTTGGCAACCAGGTATGGCTCACTAGGCACAAGTGCCTGTTTTCAGGAGTGACAGGTAGCACTGCAGAGGTTAACTGACTTACTCTGAGCCACACACTATGCAAGTGGTGGTTGTGGGAATCAAACCTTTGTCTGCTGGATGTACCAAGCTCATTCACAGCTCATTACTCTAACCTCTAGGCTATGCTGCCAGGAATACTACAATCTTAAAACACCTAAATACAAAAACATATACGCATTTATATATACAAGTCCTGAAGGTGATCTGTATGAGCATGTAAATAAGCCATGCATGTCATAGGGAGAGAAGTGGGAAGAAGAATTACAAAAGAAAAAGTGGCACATACATGCCTTGTACAGTTTTGCAGAGGAAACACTGTAGAAATACAGGACTTGTCATAATTTCACCAAAATGCCCAAACCACTGACCTGCACCAGCTGCACATCAGACATAACATTACAAAATCTAGTAAGACATGCAGAATGGGGGTCAGGATATACAGTAAGTCTGCTATAAAATACATTGTACCTTAAGGCAGTGGCTGTACAATGGGTTCTAGTTTAGTTAGAAAATATAAAAAATATGCATTCTCTCTTCTCTGTATTAAAAAGCTCAACACAAGGCAATACCATGAAAGGATTTGCAAACTGAACCACAAAAAGATGGGGGCATTTCACCTGCTACAACTGCTTGGACTAATTTAACCTTTTTATGACATTGATCCCGACGTCTTCCTATAGCAGCCACTGGGAAAGAACTGTTTTGTCCCAAGAGTTTGGAGATTTTAATCTGGGTGTGCTGGTAGACCACTGTTGGCTGCCATATTCGTTATCTCAGTAGCGTTGGTTCATTTGATGTCTGATTCTACCTTTGGAGTTGATATATCACAGGAACAGAGAATGTAGAAACAACAGATCCGATATAGCCCTAGCATTTCAACAACTGGAAAAGTTATTCTCAAAGGCCAGATGCAATTGCTGGCACAAGACAACCTTAGAAGCCTATGGTAAGGTCGGAAGAGTACCTAGGTGATGAAGGGTGATCAAGTAGCTGGACTATGGTCAGAAGAAGGAACATTTTATGCAAGTCTGGAATCAGACACAACAACAAGCATCCCTAATATTTGAGAACTACGTAATTAGGGATTATACTGCACAACAAGATGAGTTACAGGCTGAGCTAAATATCAAAGAAGAAATTGTGGCTACATATAAAGATCACCCTGACTTGATGCATTTGAACTTGAGTTTAAAACAACATAGGAGCTCAGAACAACAAACTGAAGGCTCAGAAGTTGACAAGATGTAGAGGGACAGACAGGATTACCTCCTGGACTGTGTTTGTACAAGGAAAGAGGAAACAATAAATCTAGATCAAGGGGAAACAAGGATCATACCCCAATTAAGTCCATTAAAAATACCACACAGGACCACTTTTCATCCACCAGTGAGTCAAGTACTGATTCATCGAATGATTTTTTAGAAGAGCCAACAACTGGAATTATACAGTAACATACATCAACACCAAGACACAGTTAGAGAATAGTGCAATTTATACCAGGCACAAAAGAACCCAGAGAGGGACACAGAGGTGTAGGGGCAACCGCCCAACAAGTTTGCTCACAGGAGGGAAAGCCAGAAAAAGACCAAAAACATTCAAGTTCAAGTTTCAAGTTTATTTAATCAGGAAAGCTACATTGAGCAAGCTCATTTACAAGGAGGTCATATCATAGACAAGAACAGTACATCAGCACATCGAATGCATCGAATACATAATACAAAGCAATATTCCAGAAAGTAGACAATGCTAATACAAAACTGTGAAAAGGAGGTAACGATAAACTTGACATGGCATACACATATATGTATATAATAATCATTTGCAGCTACATGGAGATAAAAACACTAAATGCACAGAGATGTTAGGGCAAATGGGTAGGTGGCGAGGGAAAAAATAGACAAGTGCTGGTAACTTAGATCATTTAGAAGGGTGATAGAACAAAACCTGGTGGCTGTACTAGCTAGGAGGCATCCAGTCCTCCTTGAGGGAGCTACTTATTACTGATTTAGTAACATTCAGTGAGACATAATTGGAGAGCTTAAGGTGGTCTGAGTTTATTCCAGGCCATAGGAATAGCATAACTAATAGTGGCTTTTCCAAATTGGGTGTGACATTTGGGTGTGTCAGGCAACATAATGTTTTATTTCCTGAGTGAGTAACAACTATGAAAACAATGGAATAGGGAAAAAATATCCAGGGGAGTTTATTCGGCATAGCTTTATATGCCCATGTACAACTATGTACCAACCTTCCTGTGGTGAGGGACATTCAGCCCACTGCAGAATAAAGTGATCAATGATGGGTCCTGGAGGAAGCATTCAGTATAACATGAATGGCTAGGCGATAAAGAATATCCAGTTTGAGAAGGTATGAGGCTGGGCAGTAGGTATATAAAATGTCTGAATACTCCAAAGGAGGAGGAAGATGGCTTGGACTAGTCTTTTACTGATGTCCATAGGGAAATGGGATTTATTTCGTAAAAAAACAGTCTGGCTTTTAGTTTTTAGTCAGTGTTTCAATGTGAACAGTAAATGATAGGTGGCTATCTAACAAGAGACCTAGATTCTTAAATTTACTACAACCTCTAACAACCCTAGCAGGGTTGAGATAGGTACAGGGTGTCCTGCCTTGGTGATGAGGATGGGAAAAGTGTCGGTGTGAAATACATGACCTTTGTTTTGTTTGCTTTTAGTAGAAGTTTAGGTCTTATAAGGTTATATTCCAACTGGTTGAAGTCAGACTGAAGCTCGATGTGAACAGCTTCTTGAGAGGGTTTCAATATATAAAGAATGATAATCCACGAAAAAGTGAATGTTTGCTGTGTGGATTTTGTCACTTAAGGAATTAATGTAAATTGTGAAGAG
The DNA here is from genome assembly GCA_016271365.2 of Neoceratodus forsteri. Taxonomy (NCBI): domain Eukaryota; kingdom Metazoa; phylum Chordata; order Ceratodontiformes; family Ceratodontidae; genus Neoceratodus; species Neoceratodus forsteri. The sequence continues at coordinate 194,917,971 of JADMNL010000022.1, read as the reverse complement.
AAGGGACCTAATATAGATCCTTGGGGTACGACTCTTAAGAGAGGTAGGGGTGAAGGTAGGAGACCATCTGCTTTGATCGTTGGACTCTACCTGTAAGGTAGCTAGCAAACCAACTATCAGTGGATTTTTCAAGGCTATACAACTTAAGTTTTGCTAGCAGTGGGTCATGATCTACCATGCTGAACGCTTCTCAAGCCAAGAAGACAGGCCCAATGAAATGTTTGTGGTCTAGGGCGGTGAGCCAGTCATCAGTCACTTTGGTCAAGGCTTAGACTGTACTGTGGTTTTGCCTGAAGCCTGATTGTAATGGGTTAAGTATCTTCCAGTTTTCTAGGTAATTCCTTAGTTGCTTATTGATTTGTTTCTCAAGAAGGTTGGATAAAATGGGCAGAATGGAGATGGGCCGATAGTTGTTTAGGCCATAAGGGTAGCCCAATTTGAACAGAGGCAGTAGATGAGCTGTTTTCCATAGTGAGGTGCTGGTGCTGGTAGAAATTGACAGATTAAAGAGGTGGGTAATGGTGGCAGTTAAAAAGTGAAGTCCTGCCTGTAGGAAGAAAACATACAATGGGACAAAGAAATATAATTTACTGTATCTTCCTTTCAACTTATCACTCCCAGATTAACATCCAGAGTAAGGGATTGAGTTTTGTTCTTACTTGAGAAGCATGGGATTTTGATTTATTTGTGGATTTTACAAAATATCTAGGAAGTTAAAGTTAAGGGTCCTGTCTGACAAAAGAAAATGAATGAATTAACCTCTCAGTCTACAGGAAATCCTCACTAAATTTTGGTTGAGTCTTAGTGAACACACTCCATTTGAAACTTATTGTACTCCATTAAAACCTACTTCCACATATATACTGTACCTCCTTACTCAGCTGCAGTCATGGTTTTTGAGAGGACCTTTCACGTGGACATTGAGGACATGTTATGCAGTGAATTAAGCTCACCATTTAATCTACAGTGAGAAAACAATAAAGGAACTTCAGGTGAACCAATTGCTGACAATAAAACCATTGGACAAGGGTCTTTCTGTCATCCTAATGGACACAACAGACTATAACCAGGAGATCTGGCAACAACTAACCAACACTGACTTTAATGTGGGACTCAAAGTGATTTGACTGACAACTTTGTCATGTATTTATAGGAGTCCTAAGAGTCAGGAACTATATCTAAAGATTGTCTTGAATATCTTACTGTTAAACATTGGGTGAAACCCACACTATACGCCTTACCAAAGGTTCATAAAAGCCTGGACAGTCCTCCAGGGTGTCCAGTTGTAGTGGGTATAGAGTCCCTGATGGAGGCATTGTCATGGTTTGTAGATGATCACATAAAAGAGATAGTCACTATTTTACCTTATTACATCAGAGATGCCACCCACATATTGAGTACCCTGGAAGGAAGAAATCTACTTTATTACTTTCTGTTCTTTTGGTTTCAATGGATGTGGTGTCGTGGTACATCAATTCCTCTATGATGAGGAACTTAGGGTACTACATATGTCATTGGACAATGCCACTAGATACAGTGACCCCTTTAAGGCCCCTCATTTGCAGACACTCTGAGTACATTTTCAAGTGTAACATTATCTTCTTCCAGGGCAATATTTTCTCTAGGTAAAAGAACAGCAATGAGTACAATGATGGCCTCAAACTATGCTAAACATTACCTGGGCCTCTAGGACAGGGAGGTGTTGAGCAATTCTAAAGCCAACCCCAACATTTATCAATCAATCAATCAATCAATCAAAGTCTTTATTTAACCAGGCGTTCATGGTTGAGCAGAAGCTCTTTTGCAAGATGGACCTGGGTGGAGCATGAACAATTGTATATACAGGTCAACACAGGTATTTACAAGGCAATACAGATAATACTCTTTACAGAGAGGAAGAAAAAGTAGTTCATATGTACATAGAATTATACAGATATTGTACAGATTACACGGTATTTACATACATAGAAGTGTCTATAGGAAGAAAAAGCAGGTTATCTGAGGTTGCAGGAGGAAGTAACGAAGAAAAAATAAAAATATACACCAGGTGAGGTGAAGGTAGGGGAAGGAGGAGGTAGGGGGAGAAAGGGTAGGAGGGCATGGTGCACAGAAAGGAGTTGGTAAAATGGGATGTAGAGAAGGTGGATGGAGAAAAGGAGTATGTGTGAGCCCGGGATTGAATGCTATAAAGCACGGGCATGTAGGATGTCACAACCCAGGATAGTGAGCTCCTATCTGAGGTTGGGAAAGGAAGAATAAGGGGATGGACGAGCCTAGTGTTGATAAGACAGGGAATAAGAGAAAGAGAAACAATTAGGCTGGTAAGGAGCAAGCTGGAGGGTCAGTACTAAAAATTGGGTCTAGGCGGCTATATACCAGTGCAGACACGGTACTGGGTTTGAGTGGGTGAAGCAGTTACATACTTCTCTGATTGTACAGAAATAAAGCATCTTGAAGGCATTTATACCAAATTAGAGGCTTAATTTGAGGGTTTTGTAGATCGTTCCATAAGGCAGGTAGCACGAAGCTTATGGCTGCATGCCGTCAAACGGGATTTTGCTTTGATATTTTAAGTGTACAGCTGAGTAACTTTCAACGCAGTATTTCTAATTACTCAGGGAAGACAGCAGGAGATATAGTAAGGCAGCTATTAAAGATGGCCTCTATAGGTCCAGAGAGCGGCGTTTCTGTGGCGCCTGAACTTTAGTGATGTCCACCCACTGCCGCATATAGGGTGCAGTGATGCATGTCAAAGGGAGTCCCGTTATAAAGCCCAGTGCTCGATGGTAGAGGTGTCCAGTTTAGCCATGTAAGAGTTGGGGCATTGGCTGTAGAGGAAGTCAGCGTAATCAACCAATGATAGAAAAATGGATTGGACCAGTTGTTTCTTGGCATCTCTGGTGAGAAATTGGTTGATTCTAAAAATAATCCAAGCCTTTGCCAAGTCGTTTAGCAAGTCCTCGATATGTTCAATGAAGGAGAGTCTTTGGTCTATCCAAACTCCCAGATACTTGAATTTTGTAACAAATTCTAGTATTTCTCCTGGAACTGTGGTAATTTGGGGTAAAGAGTAAACAGGGAGCAGATGAGGCACTTTGGGCCACCCTGGAGACAGAAAATGGCACCACAATCCGCATGGGGTTGTATAGACCCCCATCTCAGGGGAGGGAATGGACAAGGAAATGATAGAAGGCTTCTTAGAATGGCAGTAAAGGGGAGATATTGTTGATGGGGACCTGAATATGCCAGATGTTAACTGGAGCACCTTTGCTGCAGGCACATCCAAGAGCAGGGTCATTCTTGATGCCCTACAGGGGCATGCCTCAGACAGCTAGTATTGGAACCTACTCGGGAGGAGCAATCTAGACCTGGTACTCTCAAATGGGGATGGAGGAAGAATCTCAGATTTAGAAGTGGGTAGCCATCTGGGAATAAGCGACCACCAAAGAGTGTTGTTTCAGATAAACACAGCCATACAATCAAGACATACAAAAGCAAGAGTACTGGATTTTAGGAGGGCTGACTTTGGGAAAATGAAAGAGTGCATCAGAAAAGCACTAGCAAACAGGCAAGAAGGAGGGGGAGGAACAATGGGGAGTAATCAAAACAGCCATCACAGAGGAAACAAGTCTTTGTGTAAAGCAAATCAATAAAATGCAACGAAGGAAAAACCGCTATGGTTCTCAAAAGAGGTGGCAGGGAAGGTTAAGGAGAAAAGGACAGCATTCAGGAAATATAAGGAAACACAGAAGGAGCAGGACAGAGAACTTTATCAGTTAAAGCAGAAAGAGGCTGGGAAGGCAGTCAGAATAGCAAAGGCCCAAACTGAGGAAAGGATAGCCAATTCTGTTAAGAAGGGGATAAGACCTTTATAGGTACATTAGGAGCTAAGAAAGACCAAAGGAGGGATACTGAAGCTTAATAAAGGGAGGGAATGTGGGTAGAGGGTGACAGTGAAAAAGCAGGGATACTGAACAAATATTTCTGCTCAGTATTCACAAAGGAAGAGGAGGGGAGTTACCTAAACCAAACAAGAGAAACACTATGAAGATGGGAGTCGATACCAGTCCATTTACAGAAGAAAGGGTTCTGAAAGAACTAATAAAATTGAAGGTGGACAAAGCAATGGGGCCTGATGGGATTCACCCAAGAATTCTAAAAGAACTAAGGGTAGAACTAGTGACACCGCTGACTACTCTCTTTAACAAATCATGGGAGGATGGGGTGGTACCGAGGACTGGAGGAGGGCAGATGTGATTCCTCTTCACAAAAGTGGAGCAGGACAGAGGCAGGAAACTACAGACCAGTTAGTTTGATCTCAGTGGTAAGGAAAATGATGGAATCACTTCTGAAGGAAAGAATTGTTGAGTACCTAGTGGCCAGTGGGGCACAGGACCCAAAGGCAACATGGATTCACAATGGGAAGGTCGTGCAGATGAATCTAATAGATTTAAGTAGACTGGGTGACAAACGAGTAGACCAGGAGGGGCTGTGGACATGGCCTACCTAGATTTTAGCAAGGCATTTGATACAGTCCCACACAAAATATTAATACACAAGATAGCCAGCCTTGGAGTGGGTCCCAAGGTGTTAGCCTGGATAAAAATTGGCTAGACAACAGGACGTAAAGGGTAGTAGTAAATGGAGTACACAGTGAAGAAAGGAGGGTACTAGCGGGTGCTGAGGTTCAGTACTGGGACCGGTCCTTTTAATGTCTTTATAAGTGACATTGCAGAGGAACTGGAAGGAAAAGTATGTCTCTTTGCAGATGACACAAAGATCTGCAACCGGGTTGATACACAAGACGGAGTGAAAAGGATGAGAAGGACTGGCAATGTTGGAGGAATGGTCAAATGTATGTCAGCTCAGATTCAATGCAAAGAAGTGCAAGGTAATGCACATGGGAAACAAAAACCCAGGGAAGCGTACACAATGGGGTGAGATACTGACAACAGTAAAATAAAAAGGGACCTGGGGGTAATTATATCAGATGACCTAAAGGTAGGCAAGCAATGTGAGAAGGCAGTAAGGAAGGCTGGGGGATACTGGGATGCACAGGAAGAGGCATCAATAGTAGAAAACAGGAAGTTGTTATCCCTCTGTACAGACAGTTGGTGAGACCCCATCTGAGTACTGTGTGCAGTTCTGGAGACCCCATCTCTGCAAAGACATAGACAGAGTGGAGGCTATTCACAGGAGGGAACCAAAATGGTGCAGGGTCTGCACCAGAAGACATATGAAGAAAGACTAAAGGAGCTTAATATGTATACCCTTGAGGAAAGAAGGGAGAGAGGGACATGATAGAAACTTTCAAGTACCTCAAGGAATCAACAAAGTCCAAGAGGGTAGCATCTTCCAGAAAAGAGATATGCAAGAACAAGGGGCACAATTTGAAGATAGATGGGGACGGCTCAGAGGTAATGTGAGAAGTATTTTTCACAGAGAGGGTTGTGGATGCATGGAAAAGCCTTCCTGAGGAGGTCGTGAGTCAAGAACAGTGGGGAATTCAAGAATGCATGGGACAGGCATAAGGCAATCCTAGTGGGGGTAGGAGGAAGTAAGCTGTTGGTTAACTAGGATCTGCAGCTTATCTGTTAGGTAGAAAATGGGCAGACTAGGTGGGCCAAGTGGTACTTATCTGTCATCAAATTCTATGTTTCTATGTTTCTAACTGTCCCACTGGACACAGGGTTAGCTGTACAGATAAAAGGGAGAGGACCATCGCTTAGTTTTTTTGGCATTAAGGAGTAGCTTTTTTTGGAGGAGTTGGCTTTGCAAAGGTTGAATTCTGACTGTAGGTCATTGCAGGCAGCTTCAGGTGTTGGGCCACTCATGTAGAGAACTGTATCATCTGCAAACAGATGGATGTTGGCTTCTTTATACAGTAGTCGATGTTATTAATGTAGATTGCAAAAGTAAGGGCCCTAATATAGAACCTTAGGTGCCCTCTTTGTAGAGTTTTAAGGGGACAGGCCTCCTTCAGCTTTAACTTGTTGAAGGCGCCCTGTAAGATAGTCAGTAAACCAACGAGAGAGGAGGGATCCACACCTATGGTTTGAAGGGAGGAGAGGAGCAGACTATTAGTCGACGGTGTCAAAAGCCTTGCTAGATCAAGGAAAACAGCACAAATAAAGTTTTGCTCTCAAGATTACGCTGCCAGTCATTAGTAACTTTGGCGAAGGCTGAGATAGTGCTATGTTTAGCTCTGAATCTGGACTGCATAGGATTTAACAGTTCCCTAGACTCAAGGTGAGTTTGCAGCTGTGCATTTACAATTTTCTAGGAGCTTGGATAGGACTGGAAGGAGGGAAATTGGCCTGTAGTTATTGAGATTGCCAGGGTCACCTGATTTGAACAGTGGTATGACATGTGCTGTCTTCCATATAGGTGGTAAGGTACCCTGAGACAGGGATAAGTTAAAAGGTGGGTGACGGTATTGCTAGTATGTGGTAGGCAATTTTAGGAAGTAAGGGTCAAGGGTGTCAGCCCCAGCACTTTTCTAGTATCCAACTGAAGCAAGAGGTCCTCTACCTCTTTCAGTGGGACAGGTTGAAGCGAGAAAGGCGGCAAAACTATCAGAGTTTCAGGCAGTTGGCTGGCAGTCTGGGAGCGAAGTATGTTTGCAGGAGTTATCAAATGCCATGCCTGCAGTAGCAAAGTGATTATTGAATCGTCAAGTATATCCATCTTTTCGTTAAAGTCAAGTTGCCAGAGGTAATCTTGGTCGGGAGTGAATTTCCGGGGAGTGGCCTAGCAGATCATTGATTGTGTTCCAGAGCTTGATTGGGCTTTTTGGCAGAGTCGAGTTGGATTTGAAGAAGGTGGCCTTCAATTCTCTGATTGTTTTGGTACATAAATTTCGTAGTCTCCTTAACTGGTTCCAGTCCTCTGCAGTGTTCAGTCTGCACGCTTTTTCCAGAGCTTATCTCTTTCTAGAAGCAAGGACTTGATCTGAGGGGTGAACCATTTACAGGTTTTGGTCCTAGTTTGAACTTTAATCAGGGAGCATACTTATTAAGGGCCCTTGATAGAATGTTGTGGAAGATATTGTAAGCTGACATAATCATTTTGCCAGGTAGAAATCTTGCCACTCAGGGAGTACTAAGCTCGTTTAGGTAGGCATGTTCATTGAAGTTGCGCCTGGATCTCTTCATAGAGAACTTGCTGATGGGTGCTGGGTTGTTGGTGGATCTTACCCCGCACAAAACACGGTCGCTGGCTAGCGCCTGAGAAGAAGACATCAGCATGGGAGAAGAGATGAGGTTTGCTCACCATTAGCACATCCAAAAGTGTACTTTTATTGGGGTTCTTCATGTTTGGGCGTGTTGGTTCAGTAATAAGTTGCATCAGCCCATGTTCATCACAGAAGGATGCAAGGGGCAGCTGTGTTAGAGAGCCAGTCAAAGTTGAGGTCTCCTAAAATAATAGTTTCTGGCAGCCCCTGTCCCAACTTGTCACTTAGATATGACACAAGCTGTAGGCCAGCAGACGGTGGTCTGTAGCATCCTATTACGCAGAGTGCAGTAGTCTGTGTAATTTCCACTTTGAGAATTAGGCATTCAAATTCCTGGTGACAGATGCCGAGGATAAGCAGAAGGCAGAACATTTGTCTTTAACGTAGATAGCTACCCCTTCTCCTCTGGCATGCCTATCAGCTCTGAACAAGGCATAGTTGGGTATGTTTACTCTCTATCAGTGGTGCTGGGTCTAAGCCAAGTTTATAAGGTGCATTTATGGTGATGGTTTATAGATGATGTTTTAATGATGTGGCATAAGGGTTTGAGGAGCTGATGGACTTTGTGACCTTTTTAGAGCAGTCAAATCCAAACATAAAATTTACCATTGCCTACCAACTCAATATTAAATTTGTGGATTTTGACATATGTACAATCGATTCACGTTCCATGGTCACTGACTCCTGTCAGATCGATCAGAATAGGAACAGAATCCTCTGCCACACCATAAACAACATTCCTAAATCCCAGTTACTCAGAATCAAGAGAAGTTGTTCAGAACTGCACTTTGAACTGAGATAAGATCAAATGTAAGAGAGATTTGTGTCTGGGAGTACAGCAAGGAATTGATTAAATGAGTGAGGGATGACACAGAAGGATTCCTCGGGAAATTTATTAGTATACAATCGTAAAAATGTGTCTTCCCAAGGAAGTGCTAGTTTGATAACACAGTACTCCATTCACAATAATAAGATTAGCGTCATCTTGAATAACAAATTCTAGCCAGAGCCAATATGACTGTGGCGAGCTTGAAGAAGCGCCTAGTAACAAGTACCGTGAGTGCCACTGAATGCCATCCCACATACACCATGCAAGGAAACCTTCGTATTGACAAATGCTTGTCTTTTATTATCTTTACATGGCTTCCAGCAGTCTAACTGAGATGAAGAAATAACCTCTGATTATACACTGCAGTCACTAAACATTTTAGTATAATTCATCTTGCTCTGTACTGTATATTATAATGTAATCCTGTCTATAGTTTTAATTTCTGACATGACCACACGTACCCCTTGTACAAACCTGTCATAATAGAAAAATAACTTAATTACTGTTTTAACTAATAGCATCTTCAGCAACAGCAGTAGCAAGTCCAAATCTTTGATCTGAAGTAAGAAAATGTAGTGATATGAAAAAATAAAATGCCAGCAGATACAGGCCAATTGGTCTATCGTGTCTGCTAAGTTGTGCAGCACACAGCTTAGACTCCTGCTGCTCCCCCACCTCTTGCTTCCTTCTCTTCCCCTCAACTTCCCTGACTAGTATCTTGTTCTTGACCCTGTCCCACCCTTTTGAAGCTCTGCACTGTATTAAGAGATACCACTTCCTCAGGAAGTGTGTTCTTCCTTCTACCATCCTTTATGTGAAACAATGTCTCTCACCTCTCTCCTGAAACTGCCCCTCCAAATTCATGCCGTGCCCCTAGTAATTCCTTCTTTAATCAAAACATGCCTCTGTACTAACCCTGTTGATGTCCTTAAGTACTTGAAGGTTTTGATCATATCACCACTCTTGCTTCTCTCCTCCAATGAGTACATTTTGAAGTCCCTCAACCTGTCCTCTAAGGTGATCTGAAATGTCATAGAAAACATGACGGTAAAATGTGGTACATCAGATTTATGGCACAACAGAAAACAGTATTCTGCAGTCTTACATTTACAAAGTTGTTACTTGGCTTAAGATAAATGAACCACCTGCTTCAAATCCCTCCAGAGCCACTTACAAGGGACGACCCAGGAGCTCTTGTGTTAGATCAGAGCTACTTTCATCATGTTCATGGCTACTGTTGCAAAATAGAATCTATGCATACATATTTGTTTTTTAAATCTGAGTTGAATACATTTTGCTGTAGAATGTTTTGTGATATTTCACTCGCTAGTCAGAGTGAGACAAGCACTGCTCTTCTTTTATAAATGAAACTTGACTGATTTTTATATTTATTTTAATTAGAAAATGAGTATTAGAACCTTATTGAGTGTTTGGGAGCCCTGTGACCAGGAAATCAAGTTACAGGAAGAGTGAGTCTGTAGTTCACAGTGCTCTGTTGAACTATAATCCAATTGCTTGTGTATGAAACATTTTTCTTGTGCATAACAGCCATAAGGTGCTGACTTGTAGCACTCATTTATTGCCTACAAGTATTTCTGACAGCATTTTAACAGTTTTTGCACTGTGTGTTAAATGAGGGGCAGATTGACCCGGGGTCACATTTCTGGTGCAGTCTACAGTTTAAAATGCACCCTGCGATGAGCGGTCGGTGTTTGTGATATTTTACTCACTAGTCAGAGTGAGACAAACACTGCTCTTCTTTTATAAATTAAACTTGACTAATTTTTATATTTATTTTAATTAGAAAACGAGTATTAGAACCTTATTGGAGTGCTTGGGAACCCTGTGATCAGGAAATCAAGTTACAGGAAGAGTGGGTCTGTAGTTCGCAGTGAACTGTTGAACTACAACCCAATTGCTTGTGTATGAAACATTTTTCTTGTGCATAATAGCCATAAGGTGCTGACTTGTAGCACTCATTTATTTCCTGCAAGTATTTCTGACAGCATGTTAACAGTTTTGCACTGTATGTTAAATGAGGGCAGATTGATCCCAGGGCTCACATTTCGGTGCAGTCTAAAGTTTAAAGCGCACCCCTGCGATGAGCTGGGTGAGTGCAGTGAGGCAGTGCATGTGCTTGTGTGTGAAGATGCGGGCAAGGACATGCATGTCTAGCATGTGTTAAGCATGTTTAATGTGGCATTTTGGCAAAATTAGCTGTTTACTCCGTGTACAGTCTATTTCAGCTATACTCAAGGTAACATGGGCTTGTCTGTCACATCATGCTTTACTGCTTGCATAACAATTTAAAACTTGAACCTTCACTGCTAATGTTATTAGTTTCATGCTGTTACTCTTGGCTTAAGGTCACATTTATTCCTTAGTACAGTTGTGAAGTTGCATAACTATAACATTAAAAGTTAACCCTTATCGTGGCCCTGGAATAATAACTCAATAAAATGGAGGAATTTATTGAGATAAACAATGAACGATTTGCATACAAATGTCAATCTTGTTCTATGTACCTGATAACTAATATCAGAGATGTCTCACTACCTTTCATTTGTATAAAATGCCAGTTAAATCAAGATCTAACAGCTGAACTAGAACTCTATAACAATAGATTGAAGTTCTTGAAAAGAGTCAAGAAGAGATGTCCAATAGATTCAAAATCAAATTGACACTAAAATCCAGCCTACTAAACCTAGAATGGTTATACATAAGGCTAAAAATGTGGAAAAATCAAAGAAATTAATTAAGGGACATAGCTAACAATAAACCTACACAATTAAAATTAACCACTGATACAGCCCCAAATAAACATAAACCCACAAAAAGAAATAGAGAGGAGGACAACCAAGATAATACTGATGAGGAATGGTACACCTTGCAAAGTCAAAAAATGCCAAAAAGGAAGAAGGGCAGACCAATATATAGTTTCAACCTTAATTCCTTTGACCCCTTGACTCTTATACCTGAGAATGCCAATACTTTTGAAATAACCAAATCTGTTGAAAAAGAGCCTGATAACTTAACTCAAAGTTTAAGTACTGTCCAGTCTCCCAGCATAATGGAAGCCAACATAAATACTAATATTCCCTAATAGCCTATTAAATGAGGATGACCACTTGATTTCACTGGATACAGAAATCAGCAATAACAACTTTGAGATGCAAAATGTATCTGTAAACACAATGAGACAAGTAATAGTACTGGGTGACTCCATTATAAAGCATATCGATAGGTTAATCTGTAATCCAGATAAAATTAATAGAACTTTATCTAGTTTCAGAGGGGCACGATTTCTGACCTCACACAGATGTCTAATACAATATTGCACAATACGGGTACTAACCCTTTAGTAATAATACATGTTGGTACAAATAATGTACTTTATGAAACTTGTCAAAAAATAAAAGAAGACTATGTAGCATTAACAAACAAGTTACTATATTTAGAGTGTGAAGTACAACAGTCCGAATTCTATAAATTCCACGTATGAACCTTTTTCATCAACAAAAATAAAGGAAATCAATAACTGGTTAAGATGTTGGTGCATGAAACAGAATTTAAAATGTAGCAGCTACTGGGAGGAGTTTTATGGCAAACCAAATTCTACTGTTGGGATGGTTTACATCCCAGTAGGAGAGGTAGTAAACTATTAGGTGAGAGCATAGCTCACTCCATAACAAATTGTTTAAACTTCCATTGAAGGGGAGCTGTATCTCAGTAATACTGCTCTAAAATCCAAAACACAAAACCAATCAACCAAGCCCCAAACTCCAGGCAACTTGAAACTGACACCCCTAATATTTCTAAACCTTGCTATTAAACACACTTAAATGTTATACTCACTAATGCAAGAAGGTTGCATAATAAAAAAGAAGAGTTTATATATATATTAAAATCACAAAATATATCAGTATGTGGAGTTACTGAAACTTGGAATAAAGATGGAGACTGGGATATTGATATTATAGGCTATAACAAGTTCCAAAAATTAGAGATGATAATAATAAAAAGGGTGGTGGTATAATACTGTATATTGAGGAAAGTTTGAAGTATGTACAATAAATACAGCAAAGTATAAAATGAAAGCTTATGGGTTAAAATCAATCTGCCAAATTACCCCTAACAATAGGTCCAATTTATAGATCACCCAGTTTAACTTCTGAAAAGAACCAGGAACTAATTGATGAAATTAGAAGATAGAAACTAATAACACCTATATGTTAATGGGAGATTTCAATCTACCCACTATTAATTGGGATACTTATGAAACTGTTTTGAACTTAGAGACTAAATTTCTAGATCTCTTTATCCAATCTAGTTTGGAAACAAGTAGTTAGACAACCTACTGTGGTAAAAACATCTTAGACATTGTCCTAACAAATAATGATGAGAAAATTGAGGATATAACATCACTTCCCCTTGGATGATAGCAACCACTGTATTGTGAAATTTAAATATATGACTAAATTGTCACATACCAAAGGTATTTCAACAATGAAAGACTTTAATAAGGCAGACTGTGTTAGAATAAATGATTTCTTAACTAAATGGAACTGGAAATCTGAATTTAGAAACCTTAATTTATCACAAATATGGGAAATAATAAATAATAAAATTAACATTTGCATTTCTAACTGGGTTCCTGACAGAGTTAAGTATTGTAATAATAAACGTGTCCCTCCATGGTGGTCTAATAATATTAAAAAACAACTTGTAAGAATAAGGAAATTGTATAGAAAATATACCGGAAATAAATCCCCAGTTTATGGACCAAATACAAAACTGTTGTTAAGAAATTAAAAATATGATTACATTTTCTAAATCAAGAGTAGAACAAAACCTGGCTATAAAAGTCAAAGATGATAAGAAACAATTCTACAATTACATTGGTTCTATGAAAGGAAAACAGCAACTATAGGCCCCTTCATTATTAATAATACCCCTATCATTGATGAAACAGCTACTGCTATTATACTAAATGAACAATTCCTAAAAGTCTTTGAAACAAAGGATACCATAAAAATTCCATTTTCGAAAATAATAACACTCATCCGGTTTTTGAAAGAATTGATGTTATTAAAATAATAAAATCTCTTAAGCCAAATAGTTCAGCTGGTCCCAATGGTATTCCTCCCAAATTTTTACAAGAAATTAGCCATACAATTTCTGGACCACTAACTGCACTCTTTAATGTATCCATACAAGAAGGCAAGGCCATTCAAGCCTGGCAGAGGCTGTCATAATTCCAATGTATAAGGTAGGTGACAAACATGATCCTAACAATTAATGACCAATTAGTTTAACCTCTATCATAGGAAAAATTGTGGAAAGATTACTTAAAACATATATTAGTAACCACATAGACAGCAATAATAAAGTGGACATTTTTCAACATGGTTTTGTGTCTAACAGGTCTGTTCAAACTAACCTATTGCAATTTTTGAACCAGTTTGCACTGCCTTGGGTAGTAATATACCAGTGTATGTGATATTTTAGACTTTGCCAAGGCATTTGATAAAGTTTCACATAAAACTTTGTTATAAGAATTAGCTAAAATCAACATACACCCCAACATCATAAACTGGATACAATCATGGTTGGAAAAGGACCCAGAGAGTGTCTGTTAAAGGCCATCTATCTGATCTGGGTGTGGTGACTAGTGGTGTTCCTCAGGGCTTTGTCCTGGGACCAATACTTTTAAAATCCTAATTTCCACAATGCCTATAACTGACAAGATATGGGTATCCAAGTATACTGATGATTGTAAGATTGATAGCTTGGTATGCTCTTTAACAGATAGCATTCTCATGCAAAATCATTTAAGCAGTTTTATCCTCTTGGGAAAATTCATATGGTATGTTTTTAATGTAGATAAATGCAAAGTATTACACTTGGGTAAGAATAATATGCTCTTTGACTATTACTTAGATAATAAATTACTAAAAACATCACTGAGGAAAAGACTTGGGAGTTATAATTCCTAACACTTTAACCTTTGAAAGAAACACCATAATAAAGATTAAAAATGCAATAAAATTGTAGGCTCAATTATGGGTAATATTAAAAGCAGAAAACAAGATGTAATTATGCCTCTTTATAATAGCTTAGTATGTCCACATTTGGAATATTGTTCCCAATTTTGTGCACCAACTTCAATTAGGAGTCTGAAACTAGCTGAAGGTGTACAGCATAGATTTACCAAGAAAGTAATATCTTTAAAACATAAAAGTTGTGATAATAGATTAAAATAACTAAAACTTTTTTCTGTCAAATATCGACATTTAAGGAGAAATCTATGTTTAGTATATAAGACACTAAAGGATGACTTTTTAAAACAATTGGCTTGACAACTGCTTCTAATATCATATCAACTAGAGTCATAGTTATAAACTCATTGGTGAGAAATGTGTATCTAATAAATGAATTCGCTTCTATACACAAAGAGTTGTGGAATGAAGAATGCTTTGCCAGTTGGAGTTATTAATAGTAACAATATAATAACATTTAAACAAAGATTGGACAACTTTATGGGGAAAAAATTTGAATTCCACCCATAGGGTATATCAGTGGCGTAGTGCAATAAAGGCATTCTATGCCTACTGTACTTGTAAACTTCTATGAACCTATGAACCTATTTCCTGTTGTAGCATGGTTAAACTGGTTCTAAAGAGATACATTATGTAAATTGACTGAAAATGCACGCAGAGGAATAACAGAACAAAATTGAAAGGATACTAAACCCCATTTTGTGCCTGAAATTCCAGTTAAATAGAGCCCAGAGTGAAGCAGAATAGATAGTGTCAATTACAGAATGTGCCTCCTTAGCATGGAATCAGTTTAACCTTGCTGCAACAGACACATGGACACGCATTGATAACATTGTTTAAGTACTGACATTTGAGCTGCATGGCATAGCAGAGCATTCATTGATCAAATAGGGCTCATACACTTACAAATAGATACTTATTTTGGACCAGTAATAGACAACAAACAAAAACAAACAAACAAAAACTATTCAAGTCATTATACCTTTGTATGACTGGTTTTGTAGTTATAATTTATTTTTGAACTACATAACTTAGACATGTGGGAGTGTTGAGAGCAGTAGACAGTAGAAATTCCTACATGATGAATCCAAGGTCAAAGTCTGGGATTCTTGTGGGGGGCTCCAGGTCTACTTACTACACTGTTCTGTCTCCCACATAACAAATGTGCCTAATTAGCCATGTGCTAATGGATCAACATTCAGTCAAAGTAAGGAGATAATGAGTTAACCCTTAGGCTGCTGAAAGAACTGGAATGCATTTATTTGACTTGAGCTGGACAGATGTTCATTCTGCAGCTCTGCAAGGGTTAAATGACAGCAGCTTCAAAAGGTTATTTTTTGTTTATATCCTGAAAATTTGGGAGGCACAGTAGCATTCCCCTGCCTTTAAGGCAGAGCAGCCAATAGCAAAAATCAGAGGGGAGTGCACTATTTTGCAGTTGATGGAAGGATACACTGAAAATTCCTAAAAGATGTGTTCCACAGAAACACCTTTTTCAAGCTAAAGCAGGATGGCTGTAGGCTCTGCCCACAGCACTTAAAACTGGCACATTCTTGCCACAGAATCAGTTTTGAAGGACACAGTGGAGAGGTCACCAAGAACTGTATGCAGAAGGGGCACAAAATTTGTGAGACATATTGGTCTATGATTACCAGCCATATAACAGTAAACATCATAGCAACTAGTTACGAGCCACCGACTGGCTGCCATAAGTATGGCCACTGTCATTTTGTTTTGACATCAGTAAATGTAAAATGTTCTGCACTGTTAACATTAGGGAAGAATATAAGGTTTTGAAGTTCATCCATTGCAGTACCCTGGGGTGATTTACATTTCCACTTGCTCATGTAAGTATTCTTATGTAGGAGGATCAAGCACGCCTTTGAGGTCAGGATGATGGAATATCTTGCTTCCATCAGAATAAGAATGGATGTAGTGTCCGTTATAATCATGCACAGAAAGTCTGAGATGGAACTGAGCACTCCTTCACTTTTTGTGGGATAGAAAAGGTAGAAAGGGATGGAGACTTGGAACTTTTGCTATACAAAATTAAATCTTTGGGATTTATGAGCTGGAGGCATTAGAACACCTTGGACTCAACAATAGCATTGAACTTCAAGCTTTTAAAAGTAACAGAAGGAATTTGCTATGATCCACATATGTCATCTACAGGAAATAATGCTGCTGTCTATTTGATATAATCCTAAATTCTGATGTAGTGTCTCAAATATGAGATACTGTGTTTTTCATCAGCTATTAATATTACTTTGATGTATTGCTTGTTGGTCTTGGGGTATGATTCTCACTTTGGGTGCAAGATGTCACAGGTCCAAATCCTGGGTGACCCATTTAAGCAAATAATCATCATGTATGCTGTGACATTCAGTCTAGCTATAGTCTGTGATACAATTACACCATTCCATGTCACATCCATTTTTCTGAAGGATTTGTAATGACCATGTACACTACATATGAATTTTATTAATTAGTTTTCTGACTATAACTGTAAATATTTCACATGACTTATTCACCCTGGTTTTATGAAATGAGAGTGAGTCCTGTTTCTCTGTCCATGCCCCTCACAGCTTTTTTTGTGGTTTAGGTTTGTAAATTCTTTCATGGTACTTCTTTGTGCTAGGCTTTTTAATACGGAGAATATGTATTTTTAATATGTTCTCTAAGTAAACTAGAACCAGTTGTACAGCCACTGCCACAAGGTACAATGTATTTTTATAGCAGACATATATCTGACCCCACCCCATGTCTTATTAGATTTTGCAATGTTATGTTTGATGTGTGGCTGGTGCAGGGTCAGTGCTTTTGGCATTTACGTGAGATTATGGCAAGTCCTGTATGGGATTTCTTACTTTCTCTACAGTGTTTCCTCTGCACAGCTTTACACATTACATGTATGCCATGATAAGTGTGTTGGCCACTTTTCTGTAGTATTTCTTCCCTTCACTTCTCTCCTGTGACATGCATTGCTTATGTATATAGTTCATACAGATCACATCTCAGATGCAAATATGTTTTACATTTGCATGTTTAAAGTGCTTAGGATTTATATGATCACTCTGTATTTTGTAATTGAGTTGTACACTGCACTTTCCTTATGTCTTTTAATAGTATTTATCAACATGTACCTTTAACAACATTATGTACTTAAGGCAGTAAAAAATTTACCCTATTGTTTTGTCCATGGTCTGCTTTCTCATGTACTTTCTGAATGTTGCCCACATTGCTCTAACCATCTCCTCCACCACTTTGGAGAAGCACATCAGGTTTTTGTACTTCCCATTCTTACCCACCTGCATTCTACAAGTATCAGTCACTTCAGCTGTCCTTCTCTTGATCAGTTCCCATTTGGCATCTTTCTTCTGCCTTCCCAACCTCTGCCAATCTGTTTCGATGCAAATACTATATTTTCCGATAAGTGCCCTCTAAAGTCTTCATTTCTGAGTTGGAGGGATGGGCCTTCATGACTTTCGAAACATAAAATGAGTTGTGGTCTTTTGTCAGCAGATACAGTCCTTTGATCTATCTAGTCTGCTTGAGAGTGCAGCATGCCATTTAATTCAACTACAGCTGCCCAACCTCCCTTGCTAGCCCTTTTAATTTAGTGCCCCATCCTCCGACTTCTCACCCCTCACTTCTCCACAGTTTTGACCTCCCTTTGGCTCTATCTCATCCCTCTTGAAGCTGCCCATCATCTGCAGCGATATCACTTCCTCAGGCAGCATATTCCAACCTGCCACCACAGTCTTTCCTCCATATGTTTTGTCCCCCATCCCCAGGATCATTTTTATCACCCTACGCTGAACCACCTCCAATAGTTCTGTGCTCTTTTTCAAATAGGGGCACCAATGCTGCATGCAGTATTCCAAGTACAGTCTCACTAGGGACCTGTATGGGGCAGAATGACTTCCTCCATCCTAGAGGTGATTCCATTGGCAATGCATCCCAGCATTTTATTTGCCTTTGCTACTGCCTTCCTGCACTGCGCCAAGTGTTTCATGTCCCCTGTCACCAACACCCCAGGTCTTTCTCCTCAGTTGAAGTGGATAACTGCACTCCCCCAGCCAGTAGCTGTTCTCTGGTTTGCCCCAAATGCAATACCTTGCATTTTTTAGCATTGAACCCCAGCTGCCATGTGACTGACCAACTCTTGAGTTTCACCAGATCCTCTTGTAGTACTTTACCCTTCCTCAATATCCACCTCTGCACAGATCTTAGTGTTGTCTGCCAAGAGGTTGATCTTGCTACCTATCCCATTTGATATGTCAACAATGAAGATGTTAATTAGTACCAGACCAAGCACCAAACCCTGCAGGACCCCACTAGTTACAGCCCTGGGTGCCAACAGCTCTCCTTCAACTATCACCCTCGAAGAGGGAGAAAGCCTTGTTACGTTATATCATATCATATCATATCATATCATATCATATCAACCATACCAGCCCATCTAGTCTGCCCTTTCTTCCCCTTACACCTCCCTCCTGCCAGCCCCACACTACCCGGTA
The DNA here is from genome assembly GCA_016271365.2 of Neoceratodus forsteri. Classification (NCBI taxonomy): domain Eukaryota; kingdom Metazoa; phylum Chordata; order Ceratodontiformes; family Ceratodontidae; genus Neoceratodus; species Neoceratodus forsteri. The sequence goes on along the minus strand of JADMNL010000022.1, from coordinate 194,899,329 downwards.
CTCAGCCCCATGTGCTTGCCCCATGCCCTCTTGAATTCTTCCACAGATTTACCCCCACCACTCCATCTGGTAGTCTGTTCCAGGGTTCTACCACCTCTCCATGAGGTATTGCCATCCCACATTGCCCCTGTATCTTTTTCCTCGCAGTCTGAGGCTGTGCCTCTAGTTCTGACCCACCTTCCTCTTAAGTAAACCCTCTTCTCCCACTTTATTGAGCTTTATTGAGTTATCCTAAGGAAAGTAAAATACTCTTTATTCGCCATACGTGGTTAAAACAAGTCTTTGACAGACTCCACCTTACTAATAAAATAAAAGTAAAAAGAAAATAAATAATATAAATAAAGAAAGAACAAGAGAGGGACTTGTCAGTCTGAGGACTGGAAAGGATGGATGAGGACTACAGCAAAATCGCAGATATCTGAACAAATATTTTTATTCAGTATGCACAGTGGAAGATTGGCCACTCTCATAATTTGGAATACAGGTCCAGTAATGCAGAGACATGGATTGGAGATAGGAAGGTATCAGATAACAGAGTGCTCAAGGCACTGGGATCTACACATGCATAAATCAGCTGAACTAGATGACATGCACCCTACAATGCTCAGATGGGTGAGCAGGCACTGGCAGCAATTTCTGCTGAATTATTCAACTGCTCCCCTAAGACCAGGGTTTATCTCAGTGGATTAGAGGATAATGTAGGATTAGAGGAGCTCAGTGGATTAGAGTAGCTAATGTAGTACCACTCCACAAGATGGAAGACTGCAATGTCCCAGGCAACTACAGGCCAGAAACTTACACCTCGCAGTAGGAAAGAGTTGGAAACCATCTAATAAGTAGTACCTGTTGGAATCTCTGCAGTTAACTGACTACAGATAACGAGGCAGCATGGATCTATCACTACCAGATTGTTCCAGACTAACCTAATTTGCTTTTTTATTTGTGTACCTATCCAACTCCAACCCACACATCCATGAAACTACTGGATCCCAGAGGGATGCAATGACATCAAAAATGACAGATTTTAGCTGAGGTGTTCTGCGTGGTGTTGAAACAGTACACAGACAGTAAAGAAATAAAAGTAAAAGTATTTTTTTTCCTAGGTACAACATTTCCAACTGATAAACAGTTTTTCATCAGGTACTAAGACAGCTAAACAGACAGAAATATATAGGCAGTGGAAGGGAGACTAAAGAGGAGAACCAAGAGAGGTGAGAAATAGAAGTGTAAAGGGAGAGGAAATGCAGGCCACAGGAAATTGAATGCAAAGTAAAGTCTCTTAGGTCCATTGCTATTCTAAACATTAGAGAACTGTTCGTGAGCCACAATGGTTGTTGTACAAACACATAAACAATGTAGGTGATAGGATACCTTTTTCGGGACCTACCAGAAATTTTCTGTACGCAAAATTTTAGGTTTACACAGGACCCTTCTTCAGATGTTGCCAGTTTCTACAAAAGCATTACTTTATACAATGAATAGTGCTACCTACCCTCAGTGTTTAACATACGACAACAACGAGATGCTGTATGGATAAATTACAGAAATGCTGTTAGAATGTGTTAGATTCTGTTGTCATGTCATGTAGCCTAGAACATGGAAGTCAGTGAAAATTGGGGTGGGGGATTTGAATCTATGTATGCTACACTAGTATGATGTATAACTATATACAACTGGCTGACTCAAAGTATATAATATATATTCATGTGTGTGTTTGTGTGTGTGTGGGGGGCAGGGCCATAACTCTTAAGTAGCAGAATCACGAGTGAGTCATGAAAGTCCAGCTCCCTCACAAGTGATGCTAACTGTATGCTTTCAGTCAGACCATTGCATATTCGATTTATACATCAGTTTACAAGTTATAGTTTTAAAATCTGCTGTTTGAATTAAGATGTAACTGTTTCTTTTGATTTCAACTGCTGGCTTCAATGATACACATAGGTACTGAGGTGTAATCAGCACTGAAAAGCGGACTCTAAGCAAGCAACATTACCCTACAGGGTGGGTGGTGATGGGCAATACCAGACACGCCCAGGGGCATAATGAGGCCCAACACTGCAGGCAGAGGGCCTTATAGCCCTGGAAGGTCTGGTATTGCCCATACCGCCCACCCTGGAGGGTATTATTGCACTTAGAAAATGGGCTATATTTACAGGTGTTTTTGTAATATTAGAATAATTAAATAAATGGTAAAATAATTACTGAAATTTAACTTAAAGTTGGTTTGGTGCTAAAGTAGTACCTGTACTGGTATACTTACCAGTTCTTACCAGTAGAGGCAGAGCAGCTGCTTTACTCGAGATCATAGTTTTTAGTGCAGCACTGTTCAGGATGTCTCTTCTTGGTTTTGGACCATAAGCTTCCCTCCCAGTGACAGCTCACCTATATTCTTGTTTTTTGGGGTGTGGGAGAGGTTGTATCTTTGTGAGACTTCCTAGTTAGGCACAGTGATATTTTACTTTTGGCTCTGAGACAGTACTGGCTGTTGATTGTAGGACCACTATCAGGCAACCGGGAAACAGACATTGGGAGATTTAAAAAAAGTTACAGATTTCCTGATCTTTGCAAGAGCGGGAGTAAAGCTAGCTGAGTTACGGATACAGTTCCCAGATGTATGTTTCTGAGTAGCGCCAGCATGCAATGTGCTAGTGCTACTCATTTAAACAGAAACACCTTTTTTATTTTTACCTCTGGGACAATTTTGCTGGAGTGTCTGGTTAACACTCTGTAAGTGGGGTGTCATTGTGCCTACTGAGGTTCCAACCGTGACATGGCTGTTAACAATTGTTTTAATGCATTTCTGTGAGTTGCCAGTGTATTTCAAGCAGCAGTTGTATGATTAGTAAAATGGAAATACACACGCTGCCGACAGCAGTTATGTGGAAGCCGATCGCAATGACGGCTTGGGTTTTGCTTTTAAATAAGTGCTCTAGTTTTCATTTCATATGGTGTAGTTGTTAATTTGGTGACAAGTGAGCCCAGCAGAGGTTGGTGTGGTTTTGTGTGTGGTGGCTGGCAGTGAATTAAGTACTTGGGAAGGCAGTAGCACTCCCTAAGTGAGAGAAAAAAATGAGATGATTTTGAATTAATTTGGGTGTTTTCACCCAATGAGGAACAAGCTGGGCATAGGGATACCTGAGTTGGTGAGGGGCATCAGGTGGTACTTTTATTTCCTGGGCATCTATTGAAAGTTAATGTACCCCGCAAGAATACTAGCCAAACGGATGCCAGGAAATAAAAAGCCCATTTTCTAAATGGTTCAGTATGCATTGTAATGTACCCAGCAGGACAGGATATTATCTGTGACATATCCAGCTCACAAGATAACAGGATATCTCGTGATATGAGTATAACATGTCACTTTTTATCATGTTTTTCTTTTTTTTGTCTGCTGTTGTTATATAAACATACTACATATGGACATAAAACATAGTTTGTATGGACATCAACATATTTACATACATACTGTATTAGTGACTTGTGATAATGTATCAGGCACAATAAAACACAAATAGAAAATATGAGAGATAATGGTCCCCATATTCAGAGCCAGTTGTGTGCAACACAGAGACAGGAGTTGTGCTGCAATTAGCACATAGATGGCTTTAGCAATATACAGACAATTAGTAATCTCCACCTGGAGCATGCTAACTGTCTGAATATGGAGCCATTCCAGTGCAGCAAATAGTAACTATGCTCTGTGCAAACACAGCCTCAGACTGAAGTACACCTGTACAAGCAGAAGCAAAATCAGAAGTGACTTTATTTACAACTGGACTGAAGTCACACATGTCACGTAATAGCACCAGCAACATAAGCAGTGATGTCATCAATAATCATCAGTAATGTCACCAATAACAGGACTGAAAACACCATAGCAGTACTAATAATGTCAGCCATGATGTCAGCAATAACAGGACTGAAGAAACACCTATTTTATAATAGCTCAAGCAACATCAGCAGTGATGTAATCTATTACAAGAATGAAGCAACACCTACTGAAAGATATCACCAGCAGCATCAGCATTGATGTATTCTATAACAGGAATGAAGAAACACCTACAGAAATATATCACCAGCAGCATCAGCAGTGATGCAGTCAATAACAGGAATGAAGAAACACCTACTGCATGATATCACCAGCAACATCAGCAGTGATGTAATCAGTAATGGGATTGAAGAAACACCTACTGCAAGATATCACCAGCAACACCAGCAGTGATACAATCAATAACAGGAATGAAGAAACACCTATTGCATGATATCACCAGCAGCATCAGCAGTGATGTAATCTACAACAGGAATGAAGAAACACCTACTGCATGATATCATCAGAAGCATCAGCAGTGATGCAATCAATAATGGGACTGAAGCAGCACCTATTGCATGATATCACCAGCAGCATCAGCAGTGATGTCATCTATAACAGGAATGAAGCAACACCTACTGCATCATATCACAAGCAGCATCAACAGTGATGTCATCTATAACAGGAATGAAGAAACACCTACTGCATGATATCACCAGCAGCATTAGCAGTGATGTAATCAACAGGAATGAAGAAATACCTACTGCATGATATCACCAGCAGCATCAGCAGTGATATAATCAATAACAGGAATGAAGAAACACCTATTGCATGATATCACCAGCAGCATCAGCAGTGATGTAATTTATAACGGGCTGAAGCAGCACCCACTGCATTATATCACCAGCAGCATCAGCAGTAATGTAATCTATAACAGGAATGAAGCAGCACCCACTGCATTATATCACCAGCAGCATCAGCAGTAATGTAATCAATAACAGGAATGAAGAAACACCTATTGCATGATATCACCAGCAGCACCAGCAGTGATGTCATCTACTGTATAACAGGAATGAAGAAACACCTACTGCATGATATCACCAGCAGCATCAGCAGTGATGTAATCAATAACAGGAATGAAGAAACACCTGCTGCATGGTATCACCAGCAGCATCAGCAGTGATGTAATATATAACGGACTAAAGCAGCACCTATTGCATGATAACATCAGCAGATCAGCAGTGATGTGATCTATAACAGGAATGAAGAAACCACTACTGCATGATATCACCAGCAGCATCAGCAGGGATGCAATCTATAACGAATGAAGAAACACCTAGTGCATGATATCACCAGCAGCATCAGCAGTGATGTCATCTATAACAGGAATGAAGAAACACCTACTGCATGATATCACCAGCAGCATCAGCAGTGATGTAATCTATAACAGGAATGAAGACATACCTGTGCATGATATGAGTCTAATACAAGATACAGAAACCATCCTGTTAGGTGACTTTAATGTCAACTGGCTCTTGTCAGGTGCCAGAAGTCATAGGGATGAGTTAACAGGCCTGAACTTTACCCAGTTAATAACAGCTCCAACTAGGATAAACTATGAGACTGGGACTAGCACACTCCTGGATTGGGTCCTAATGAATCATCCAGCACATATCTCCCATTCTGAAGTATTGCCCGACACTATCAGTGATCACTTCCTACCAAGTGTTATTGGTCTAACAAATTTATTAAGCCCCTGCCAGAACAATCATCACAAGTATAGTGCTCTTCCGTGGTCACCAGCAGCCACTAAAGTCTCTCCTCCGACAACAAGACTGGTCTCACATTGAAACTGCACCTGATATTGACTCAGCTCTACAATACTTCATAGAACATTTCAATGAAGCCTGTGACATCCACGCCTTTTAGGACACATAGGATCAGGGACTTGATAATCCCTTGATCTCTTTTAACCTTCTGGCTCAATTGAAAGATCGTGACCACCTCTGGCATTGGGCCAGGACCTCTGGCAGTCAACCTGACATACAGGCCTCATAAGATGGCCAGGAACACATGTACTAAGGCTATCCATGAGCACAAATCTCATTACTATAAGGACATCCTTGCCAAGACCTGGGTGGATGGAAACAATCTGGAAAAACCTCTCAGAAATCACTGGGAAAGCATCCAAGCAGGCTCCAACTATATTAAATGTTGATGGATCTATCAGCCATGACCCCGTGTTAATTGCCAACACATTTAATTTGTCCTTCACAGACCTTAGCCAAACTCTGACCCAAATTTCTTTGAACTGCCCAGCACAGCCCCTACATCCACCAAATCAGAACAGGCCTTGACCCACCCATGTTTCTACTTCAAAGCTATCTCGGAAAGCTAGACCAAGACATACAGTACCTACGTAAAGTTCTAGGAGGAACTAGGACAAGCAGTGATTCCCTCGACCCAAAACTTCTACCCTAACTCTAGATGAAGTCCTTTCCCCTCACCAAGCTTCTCAATCGCTCCCTCATACTTTCACAATTTCCCAGATCTGAAATCTGCTCTGGTTACACCAGTTTTAAGAGTGGGACAGATTACTACCTGGGAATTGTAGGCCAACATATATTCGACCCCCATTGTCCAAAGCACTTGAAAGGATTGTTGCTGATCAGTTTGTAGAGTACCTGGAAAAATACAACTTACAATGTGTCCAACAACATGATTTTCAGAAAGGGCACAGCACACCTAGACCCTATTGGAATTCACAGGTTTCATTCACCATACTCTTAATCAGGTCAGCTTGTTGGTGCAACCTTTATTGGCCTGTCTAAAGCATTTAACATGGCCAATCACCATTCGCTGACACATCAACTTGCTGGGCTTGGTATATCTTCACAAGCCCCAAAGTGGTTCAATAGCTATCTTGTAAACCGCACACAACAGGTGAGAATAGGGTCTGCCCTTTCTGCTAAACTGCCTGTCTGCTTTGGGGTTCCTCAAGGATCAATACTGGGACCCCTTCTATTTAGCACCTACCTCAATAATCTTCTGACATCCAATTCCAACCAGTACTTCTCTACTGGGATGATGCTGTCATTTTCGCAAAGACTGCTGACCCTACCTTCCTTCGGGCCCAACTTCAGAAAAGTTTTACTGAAGCTGAGTCCTGGTTCATCTCTCATAAGTTGGTGCTTAATTGCAAAAACAAAGGTCATGATCTTCCATGGTACTCACAGCAAGCACAAAACCAAACAATTGGTGATTAAAAACAATGCGGTGTTGTCCATGATCAGACTCAATCTTTAAATACCTAGGAGTTACTCTGGATAGTATGCTCTCTTACTCCAACCATGTTGAGAATGTTGCCAAGGCAGTTAACATTCGCCTAGGCCTTCTACACAGGCATAAACATTGCCTCACTACGAAGCCCTCAGATTGGCTATCCATTGTTCAATTGTGTCTATTATTGACTATGGTTTGGTCATTTATGGTTCCGCCACAGACACAACCCTATGTCGGCTTGCCAGCTCTGAAGCAGGCATGCCATCTACTAACTGGTGTAGTGTATCGTAGTCACACTTGTGACCTTACGAACAAGCAAACTGGCTTCAATGCCAGGCTCACATTGAATATCAAGCCTGCCTTCTGGCTAAGAAGGCAGATCTTGGTCTCCTACCACCAGGCTCCCTTCAGCTTTTCAGTCCCTTCCGAGGCACTCTTAGCACAAATGCTGTGAGCCAAACTTTACTGTCCTCGCTCGAACCTCACTCCGACAGCGATCCATTGCAGTTAGAGCTGCTAATTTATTTAATTCCTTCCTCCTGAGATTGCGATGATTGCAACCTTGGGACCATTTAAGCAGAAGCTGCATCAATTCCTAGTTTCCAGAGCATCTTGTGACTGCTATACCTAATCTCTGCTGACAGCTAAATGCACTGGGACTTCCTCTGTTACCATTTGCCCCTGTATAGCCCTGTCCTGTTGCTGTGCTATTCCACTCACAGCACTTCCTCCTTATCCCTTTCCCATTCCTGCCTTCTTTTCATCCTACCTCATCCCCTTCCTTTAACCCTCCACCCCACTTGCCCCTCCCTCCTCTGTTTCCTCACCTTGTTCTCTCCTCTACCCCGCCCCCTGTGGGTCTTTCCTCATAAGCTTCATTGTGGAATCTCCTCGTTGTTCTTATTTTGCTCCTTCCACCTTCAATCCACCCCTGACCTTCTCTCCTTGTAATCCCTTTCTCCCTCTTCAGACAAGGCCACTGGCTGCACTCGACACAATATTTATCTTGCCATATTGTTCTTTGTCTATGTAATTACTTTTCTCATGTTGTACTACTTACTTGAACCATAGTAATTTGCTATTCTTGTGACTTGACATGGAACTTCGTAAAAGAGCCCTTGGCTCAAAGGTCTTTCCAATTTGTTAAATAAATGATACCACCAGCAGCATCAGCAGTGATGTCATCTAAAACAGGAATGAAGAAACACCTACTGCATGATATCATCAGCAGCATCAGCAGTGATGTCATCTAAAACAGGAATGAAGAAACATCTACTGCATGATATCATCCAGCATCAGCAGTGATGTAATCTATAATGGGACTGAAGCATCAACTATTGCATGATATCACCAGCAGCATCAGCAGTGATGTAATCAATAATGGGGCTGAAGAAACACCTATTGCATGATATCACCAGCAGCATCAGCAGTGATGTAATCTATAACATGAATGAAGAAACACATATTGCAGCAGTGACATGCATTGTTTTTGCTTTGTTTTTCCTTTCAGTGGAAATATTATTTATTTTGCTGAAAACACTTGAAAGTGATGATTTTGTTACTGACAAATGCCTGTTTGCAACTATTTTCACTGACTTCTGACCAGTTGGAAGCTGAAATTTTGTGGGCCATTTGGAACACCTGATTACTGATTTTCCTGTGTGGACTTTGACTGGAGGCCAGCAGTAGCTTTGTATATTCATGGTATTCCTGCAAGGTTAACTTTGCTCTTAGAAGCACTTGGTTATTGGACTTCACCATCTAAATTTTCTAATGAGTTTTTTTCTGTTTTTCTGATACAGTGTAGATGTTCACCCATCCTCTTCTACTCATCTCTCAATCATACCTATATAAGGTGTAGCCTGGATTGTTGTGTCCCAGTCATCATACTCACTGTCCCAAGTTTCTGTAACAGCCACTAGATCCAGCCCAGAGACTGCCACCAAAGCCTAGAGCTCACTAATCTTATTTCTCAGACTCCCGTATTGAAGCATACCACCCTCCAAGATGAGTGTCTACCTCTATTGATTCTCATTTACCTCAACCATAACTCTTCTGTAATATCCTTTGTGTCTTGTATTTCCCCTCTTTATGTCTATTGTGACTACCCTGCCCTGTCCACTGGGCTGGTTCTCTCTTCTGTTATTCCCTGAACACCTTACCACCATCCCTGGGAATGCTATCTAGGTTCCCCACTCTTCCTTCCTCCCATCCACAGTGGAATCCACAGCCCCAGCATATCTTGTAGTTAAACTATCTGCCAATGTAGCTATCAAATTTGTGTCCTAACACACCAGTCTCTCTTTTCAGGTGAAAGCTGACCATCACCTTTAAGAGTCTTCTGCCTTAGAAGTCCCCCAATCCCTACAAAGTGTGAAGCCTCTGTTACTGACACCCTGCCTTCTACCTCATTTACTTTAACCTTCCTCTCTACCCACCCCAGAAAGAAAGGACCTCAGAAAAGACTAAGGAAGCCAAGTGCTTCTTTTTATCTGTCCCCTAGCCACTGGAAGTCCCTCTTCACAATCTCCACAGGCCAATTCACCAGATTGTTGGTACCAAGGTGTACCAGCACTACCTGCACCTAACTCCTCTGATATAATCCCTATCCTATCACAATCTAGGATAGCTGATGCTCAAAATGGGTGTCTGACCACACCCTCCTCTACTACCACTCTTTCAACCTTCCCCTAGAAAGTGGTGCCCTGTTCCTGACACCAGCCCTTCAACCACCTGATGAACTCTTTGATCTTGTAATGGGTATGGCCCCATTACAGTCAACCCACCAAAACAATGTAAAAGAAAGGGACTTACCTGAGTGCTGGGGAGCCAATGGTAGAGTCCAAAGGGTGACAAAGGGGGACACCAAGGTACCTGAAAATAAAGATAGAAAAGGGGTCACAAAGGATCTGTAGCACTTTAGGGGTCCAACAGGGCAGAAGGGCAGGATAAAATAAAAGTATGCTTGTCAGATAGGGTTAGAGTCCATGTCCTGTTAGACCTGTAGAGATAAAAGAGAAAATAGGTTACTTATAAGAAAACAGTAAAAGAGAAGAAAAGAGGAAAGAGAGTGAGGTTTGGGAAAGGGTTCTCACTACAAACCCCTGTGCCCAATGGTGGCGAGTGCTCAGTAAGTTATTTAGTAGCCCAGGTGGGCTAGTGAAGGTCAGTGAGGGCTAGTAGCCCTTGTATATAAATAAAGATGTCATTGGTGGTAGTGGGCTAAGAAATGCCAGGGGAGCTACAATGTAAAATGTCATATAGTGACTGCTGATCCTGTGGGAATATTTGCAAACTGCACTTTGATTCCTTAGATATCCATTTATAGGGATAAACAAATGAATTATTCATCTGTAGCAACAGTAAGCAATGTTATAATAGGATGTAATAACTATGCTACTATAGTAATTAGATAGTTACATGAAGACATGGAAAAACTGATGTAATCGAGTATGCTGCTTTGAATAATAGTTGATGATTGATTTTGAGTGTGTTTTTAATGTCTTTCCATGCTAATTGCGATGGCTGCTATTAATTCAATTAAGTATTATAACCTGCACATACTACTTAAATGGGTCACTTTCTATGCACTTCAGTTTCTTGTTAAAGTGTGGAGGCTCGAAAAGTTGAAGTGTTTGTGGTGGGAAATATGGCTGTATGATGGGTTTGTTTCGCATATTAAACTTTTTCAGCAACACTGCATCAGTATCTCCTGAGTGCGGTTACTTTATTTTCTACATGATACAGTGGTTGGTAAGGTGCACCTGGTGACTGAGTGGCCCTTTTTTGTATTATGTAAAATGTAGTTCTGTAGGACAAGTGGGCTCACTCATAGGTGGCTGAAGCCAGTGTTTTGTTTTAAATAAATTGATACCCATTCCTGGGGTCCAGTTAGAGGCACCCTGAGCCCTTTCATTGCTGGAGGACTTATTTTTAGTTCTGGCAGCAGAAGGAATATGATGGACTGCAGTTGCAGCCTGTTGCAAGTATGATCACGCTTACCAGGAGAGTGCCTGCATGTGCTCAAAACTCCCAGCCCACATGGGGCTCAGACTGCAGCCTACTCTGCACGGATGGGAGACGGGGAAGCAAATGGAGCGAGAGAGATGGAGGAGGCAGTAAAGAGAGCGCCTCCCCCATCTACTGATCGCCACTCTGGTGGCAGAATCTTTAATTGTTTATACTCTACGGGGCTTAAAGGCAGCCAGGGAGAAAGGAGCAGCAGAGAAGCAGCAAGGCAGCTGCTGTTTTAGTAAAACCATTCGCACAACATCAGTGAGAGCTGGGGTGTTACTGAAGACTGCACCGGGGCCATGAGCCGCCAGTAGTGATGCTGCTCTGTGGCTAAAGCAAAGCTGGGGGAGGGTATTTCAGAATAGAGAGCAGCAGTAACACGGCGGGTGCCACAGTGTGAGAACCTCACCATGGCAATTAGCAAGTCTGAGAAAGGGCTATAACTGTGAACTGGGGGCAGAGAAAGGAAAGGATCATTTGGGCTGTAGAATCCACTTAACAATGAGCAGCAGCAGGCAGCAGAGATGCTCTAAAGGGCTAAAGCCTAAATAAAATTAAATAATATTATTAAATGGCTGCCTGGTGGGGCACAAGACAGCCAGGCCATGTTGTTATGGAGCATAAATGGAAGAAAGATTGAGTTTACAGACAGGTTAATAATTGAAAAGAACATTTATTGTGCCCTATGTAATGCCATAGGGCACAATAAATGTTCTTTTCTGGTTTGCTTTAACCCTGTCTGTGAGTCGGTGTCTTTCTTCCATGTAAGTATTTTGCCTTGTGGTTGCTGACCCAGCCATTCATCAGCGAGTGAGTGCTCCTTTCCTGCAATTTCATTTTATGGAGCATGCTGGCTGCTGCAGATGTCATTAGGATGTCCTGACATCAGCATCAGGAGGCAGGTCAGTCAGATGGAAAAGAAAGTGAAGGGGGCTGCATTTCGTGGCTCCCAACAGCTAAACAATTATTTTGAGAAAGTGTGAGGTGGGGAATCTGGGGAATTGCCAGCCCTATCTACCCACACCATATCTGGGCAGTGTTACCTCAGGAAGGTGTAAACAAGGGGCTTCAAAAGGGCAAAACAATAGTTGGGAGGAGGCAGCACGAGATGCTCCTGCCTCTAAGAGGGTTCGAGTTCTCTCCTGATTGGCTGCCAGAGGCCTTGGCTGCTAAATGCTTCAATCAGGTGCTGAGTAGGTAGGCTAAAGGTCTGAGGAGCAGTAGTTCATGGGTTCTTTTTCCTCCTCCATGAAGCAGACAGGAGTGCTGTGGGAGGGCTCTACCACAGGCAACTCCTACTGAAGAAAGAAGAAAAAAAGTAGGGAAAATTTAAAGTGACAGGATAGTCAGATGGGGTTATCTCTGCAAAGGTAGAAAAAGTATTTAGACAGGAAAAGTTAGTTAAATTAATTGATTTACAGAGCTCTTGGACCTTGACAGTCCAAAGGAGAAGTGAGAGAAAATCCATTTATTTTCCAGTTAATTGCCAGTACACCTGCAAAGAGTTTGTTATTTTCTAGTTAAAGTTGTAGGAGGGTTTAGCTGTCAACGGAGGATTGAAGAGGACCAGAGGTACAGCTGAGTGGAATCAGGACCTGAGAGGACCAAGGGTGCCGTAGATCCATCACAGGACTTCAGAAAGATGATGCCTCACCAATCCCAGGCCAGGGCAGTATCGAAGAGCTTCATCATCCTTAAGGATTCAACTTTTGGGTTGAGGTAGTGCAAACTGTGACTGCTAAAAGAGACTTAAAGTGTTTCAGGACATTTTACTGTTTACCTGGGGTTGGATTTGAAATGTGTTGCAACCAAGATAGTTTTTTTGTCAGAGGAGAGAAAATACTGATTCTTGTTTTGTGCAAATGATATGTTACTGTTTACACTGAGTAACCATATTTTCCAGTCAGTGACAGAGCCATTGCTAAAGTAAACAAAATCTAGCCAGAGCTGATAGGGCTGGAAGAGTACTAAATGACCAAAGTTACAAATGTGCATAGAAATTATGCAACACCCGTGTAACTTGGCCATTTTTTTATGGGTACTGCACCAAATTTCAACATGGATTTTGGGACCCTCCTCATGAAGAGTGCCACTGTCATTTTGTTCACTTTTCCTGAAAGGTGATTTTGTAGAGCTTAATGCACTATTTTTTAATGTTTAGAAATTGGTAGCTAACTTGATATGAGGTTGGGGAACTTTGTAAAGCTTCGAAGTGTAACATACCCAGACTTTTACCCACATCACTGGCAAAGTATAACTTTACAATATCTCTATCTCCAATACAAACACATTCCCTTTATGAGTTTTATTTTGAAACATAGTTTTTGCTGTTGTACATGACATGGTCATAACAACAAGTATAAACATTATTTAAAGTTAAATATTTAAAATGCACATTACATATTGAAGTAATATTATATGACTATTAAGAAGTTAATGGTTAAAAATGGAAAACATATTTTATTAAAACATTTTCCCATACTTTCACTTAAATATTATTTTGAATAAACATTTCAGATAGCAATTTATTATTTTCTTGTTGGTGCTGTATAGTGCTGTTCAGTCACAATCATCAAAATCTGACATGCTGCTAATTTAGTCCTCTTGAATTTATTTAGTCAGAGTACTTGCTGCTGCTGTGTGTGTGCGTGCAACCTGTTACTGTAGATAAACAAAATGCTATAGTCCCCAGTTCTGGCAGTGTCTCACCATTCACCAGGACTAAATGCAGACAGTGTGGAAACCAAGCACTTACCCTGCCTCCACACTCTAGCTGTCTCTGTGGATTATCCAAGGGTTTAAAGCCTAAGTGGTGTCAGTCCCTTACCTCTTACCAGCACTAAATCCATCACAGAGTGGAAATGTTTGCACTGAGACTGCCCCATGTGGTAATGTACAGTGAGTGTTCTCCAGGATGGAACCCACTTTTAAAGCACTCTGCAGTATGCTGCAGCAGACTCTATGAATAAAGCAATGTAATTTCAATGGCAATTAGACCCTGTTGTCATGCAGGAAACTGTGGCATCTACTTCATCCTGGCAGTGTCACATTTTCCTGAATGACAAAAGGGACTAATAACCATTGAAATTGCATTGCTTTATTCAGTAGATCTTCTGCAGCATTCTGCAGAGTGCTGCAAAATTGCTCTTCATCCTGGGGAACACCACTGTACCTGTGGATAAACTGAGGGATTTATCTACTTTTATCAGTACTATTCATCACAGTGGCTGAGTGTGTGTGTTTGTGTGTGTGTTGGGGGCTGCACAGTACCTGCCCCTATGGATAAACAAAGAGCTTTAGTTTACAATCTAGTGCTATCTCAATTTATTATTTTCTTGGAACCATATAGTGCTGCTCGGTCACAATCATCAAAAACTGGCATGCTATTAATTCAGTCCGCTTTAATTTATTTATTACATGCATGCTGTGTGTGTAAATGTGCATGTGTGTGTGTGTGTTTGTGTGTCTGCATGCAACCTGTCACTGTAAATAAACAAAATGCTATAGTCCTCAGTTCTGGCAGTCTCACACCATTCACCAGGACTAAAAGCAGACAGTGTGGAAACCAAGCACTTACCCTGCCCTACACTGTAGCTGTCTCTGTGGATTACCCAAGGGTTTAAAGCCCAAGTGGTGTAAGTTCCTTACCTCTTACCAGCACTAAATCCATCACAATGTGGGTAATTTTTCACTGAGCCTGCCCCACATGGTACTGTACCTGTGGATAAACTGAAGGCTTTATCTACTTTTTACCAACACTATATTCATCACAGTGGGTGGGTGGGGGCTGCACAATATCTGTCCCTATGGATAAACAAAGAGCTTTAGTTTACAATCTAGTGCAATCTCAATTTATTATTTTCTTCATGGCACCGTATAGTGCTGTTCAATCACAATCATCAAAAACTGGCATGCTGCCAATTCAGTCCTCTTTAATTTATTTAATCAGAGTACATGCTGGTGTGTGTGTGTGTGTGTGTGTGTGTGTGTATGAGTGTGTGAGCATACAACCTGTTACTGTAGACAAACAAAATGCTATATTCCTCAGTTCTTGTAGTCTCTCACCATTCATCAGGACTAAATACAGACAGTGTGGAAACCAAGCTCTTACCCTGCCCCCACACTGTAGCTGTTTCTGTGGATTATCCAAGCGCTTAAACCCCAAGTGGTATAAGTTCCTTACCTCTTACTAGCACTAACTCTGTCACAGAGTGGGTAAGTTTTCACTGAGCCTGCCCACATGATACTGTACCTGTGGATAAAATGAGGGCTTTATCTACTTTTTACCAGCACTATAGTCATCAAAGTGGGAGAGTGGGAGGGAGGCTGCAACGTATATGTCCCTGTGTATAAACAAAGAGTTTAGTTTATGATCTAGTGTTATCTCAATTTATTATTTTCATGTTGGCACAGTATAGAGCTCTTCAGTCGCAATCATCAAAAGCTGGCATGCTACTAATTCAGTCCTCTTGAATTTATTTAACTCAGAATACATGCTGATGTGTGTAAGTGTGTGTGTGTGTGTGTGTGTGTGTGTGTGTGTGTGTGACCATACAACCTGTCACTGTACATAAACAAAATGCTATAGTCCCCAATTCTGGCAGTCTTTCACCATTCACTAGGACTAAATGCAGACAGTGTGGAAAACAAGCACTTTCCTGCCCCCACACTGTAGCTGTCTCTATGGATTATCCAAGGGTTTAAAGCCCAAGTGGTGTCAGTCCCTTACCTCTTAACAGCACTAAATCCATCAAAGTGTGGTTAAGTTTGCACTGAGCCTGTCCCACATGGTACTGTAACTGTGGATAAACTGAGGGCATAATCTACTTTTTACCAGCACTATATTCATCACAGTGGGTGAGGGGGACTGCACAGTACCTGTACCTGTGAATAAACAAAGAGCTTTTAGTTTACCTTCTAGTTCTATCTCAACTGTACCTTGTATAAGCACTGAGAAGAAAAGTCAGCAGTAAACCTGATTCTGTGGATAAACAGAGGTGTTCTAAGTCCCCACCTTTCACTAGCACTTGACAGCAAATATACAAAGGTTGAATAGAAATAAATATCTATATCTATATATATATATATCTATATATATATATATATGTAACCCACCCTTCATTTTGCACCTACAGGCGGTATGCTGTTTGAATCTGACAGCAATACCAGGGGGACTGGGTTCGGGAGGAATAGGTCACTCGGCACAAGGGCTAGGTTTGGCTACTTCTGCACAGGGGCACCCAAGTAACTCTGAACACAGGAAACAATAACTGTAATGTCCAATACCAGAAGTGGGATTCTAATGTGTGGCTTTTATTCACATCCAAACAGAATAAACAAAGCATAGATGGACCCCACAGGGCTACACTCCTGGTAATGCAGATTGAAAGAATCAAGAACACTTCTTCTACACTTTAGCCCTCAGGCTCTGAACCCACTGGGCAATACAGCCCAGACTTGCATGCTGCTTTGGGTACACAGCCCAAACTTGTACACTGTTCTGGTTTTCCCTGGCTCGGCCCTTTGCTGGCCACTCGACACCTTCCATATGTCATGGAAAAATCTACTGGTGGCTCCCTAAACCACCTAAGAGCACCTCAGCTCTATCTAGAATTTTCCTTTAACTTATCGTGTGGCCTGGTACTTTCCTCAGGCACTGGCCAAGTACCTGAGAAAGTAAAGATGCCACAGAGCAACCAGAGGTTAATTTGGTTACTACCGATGGGGGTCTCCCACCTCTGGCTCCCCAATTCATACCCGGCCATTTCTCTGACAGTAAACACCTCATACTGTAAAGCTTGGCAATGTAGATTATTGCTAAATGTATGTCATTTCCTCCACTTGTCTTGCTTTCCTTTGTGCTAGACTTGAACATACTTTAATTGGCATAGCCCATTGCTCTAGGCCCCCACTGATTAAGCAGTCCAATCCCCACATTACAACTGTACTTGGATGTCTTTTTCCTGACCCCACAGTAACAGTCCCTTTAGTTTCCTTCTGTTAAGGTGAAACACAGATGGCCCTCTTTCAGAGCTTAACTCACCCTTTGGTTGCAGTTGTCCCACAGGTGATTCCTCCACAGGAATTTCTCTCTCTCAGAGCTTCTGGTGCCTGAGCAAAACTTGAAATAGGCAGCTTCTCTTAGCTGGAACCAGCAGGGTGGCCCCTGGAAAACAGGCAAACCTCCCCATCGCCACAGGGCTGGGGCCCTTGACCAGTAACAGCGGTCTCCACCACTTCAACAACCAGTTTCTGTGTTCCTCTTACAGTGGAACGCACACCTTCTTAACAGTAGCTCTAAAACAGAGCTTAAAGCTCTGAGAGCCTTCACACAGACAGCTTACTACTGTCTCTCACCAAGACTGCACACAGACTGAATTCAAAATCCCCAACGTTCTATGCTAACCTTCAACTGCAACATTCCAGTGTGCTTATGCAGCTGCAAAAGTTCTATGGTGATGTTTATCCTCAGTCTCAGCTGAGACTGAGAACAGAGTGAGATAGTGTGAAATCCATTTAACTGGAGTTTCACAAGCTGCCTTCCTTGCCTACCACTAGGTCTTACTGGGATTCTAGTAACCCCGGTAACAGGGGTTACACTCACCCTATGCCAGGAAAATGACTGTCTGCAGTCATTATTTAGCTGCTTAGCTATCTCACCCTATGTGCTACCTGGAGGAGGGGGGTGATCAGGCCTCCTACCATATGCCAGCACAGGCAGGCAACACTAAGGGCCTAGAGGCCTTTGGCTGACATATCAGCCTTTACTCTACCCACTAACTATGGGTGCCTAGTAGCTCTGGTAGAACTGTTCAGAGCATAGCCCTAATAGATCAGCACTGCAACACCTACTGCAGATCAGGCCACAGCCTGCCTATCCCCCTAGCTCTCTAGGAAAACCTGTCTGCCTTTAACTCAAATCCCAAAACAAAACAAACAGGGAACCTCCCCAACCTTTGGACACCATGCAACCACACACCAGGAGCTAATACCATACCATTACATTACTCCCTAACTCCCCACAATCATACCTGTGGAAGAAAAGGTTACACACAGTAACAACAACAACAGTACTTTAAATACTACACACTAGTACTAGTGAGGAACTCCGATGAGTCCCTCCTCCTTCTTGTCTTTCTTCTATCTTCTTCAGGAACACCGCAAGAAAAGAAAGACAACACACACTCTAATCTGCATACACAGTCTATCTAAACCCCTACCATCAAAACATTGAGAATCCCAAAATATATATATATATTTTTTAGAAAAGGTAGAAAACAGTACAAACATTAGAAAACAGTAGAAAACAATGACATTATTTACAATACACATTTGGGGACGGAGTGCCCTAAAAGTCCCATCTAGTGACCACAGTGCCTGAAGGCAAGTCCATTAAAGAGTATGTCCTGGGCCAGAGCCGGTGAAGCACAGTTCTAGCAGGCCAAAGTCCCTGAAGGGGAGAGTCTTTGAGGACAATTCAAACATCTGGAGTCTGCTAGTGTAGGGTGTGTACTGCAATGTCATAAGAATAGAAAAGTTTGACTTACCAGTCCCTTGTAGAATGAACAAAACACCGACCTGGTCCTCAGCTGAAGACTCTCCTGGCAGCATTCTTCCGATACAGCTGGGTGGACATCTTCTGGGAACGACAGAAGGGTACATATGGAAACTGCTGGGGTGATGTCATCTCTGGAGATGGAACCCTGGAACAGGAACAAAAGGAAAACAGCTGCATCTGGCGCCATCCGTTACCAGGTGATGAATCAGGATACAGCTGGGCTGGTGTCCTCTCTGGATCTGAAGTCATCTGGTGGGCCAGTCGATGGATTCTGGAAAGTCAGTACACTGTAGAACTGATGAATGTGGGGCACCTGAGTCCTGGAAGTCCATACTGGCAGAACAACAAAGGCACTGCAATGGCTGGAGTGGCAGCACTGGCTACCACTACTCTGCTTTCCATTTGGTGAGCATGGGCACATTTGCAGGAGGTCTTTGAATTGTGGCCAATATCACAATGGGTCAGGAGCTGAATTATTACCCCATCTGGTGCACATAATTCACACTGTGAAAGGTTTCACGTCCCTCTCCATCTACTATTCAACAGTGTCCATTAACAGTGTCCTGCCTCTTTTTCATTTGCTGTATTTTTCATGAAACATTCTGTTCCTGACATGCTTGTTTGCACCAGGGTGCACACATTTCATTGCTTCAGCCCAAATCCAGGATTTCCTGTTGTTCTCAATCTCCTCCCAGACTCTCTGAGGAAAGGTAGGAAAGGACATCCCATAGATTTTATTCACCTTCCTACGAACCAGTCTCTCCTCTTTACTAGCTTTGGTCAACCTGAGACCTCTGGCCTGGCTTGGGGCAGCCAGTCCTGGTTCTGCCAGCTACGCATTCTCAAAGAGACAAAAATTGATCCCTGACTTCTTCTTGCACAGCCAGGGTAGTGGAATCACCACTCTCTTCCATGCATTCCTCTGAGACAAGAGCTTGAGGCCATGTACCAGTTCCTTTTTCACAAGGCCACATAGGTTCCCCTCTTCTTCTTCCTCACTGAGAATCTGTGCCCAGGAGTGAGCAGTCGTCCTCACTCCTGAGACTATCCACTCTTCGCTGGGTGCGGAGGTCAAAACCTCACATTCAAAGTTCTCCTCATCTCGTCCTCCTATGAGACTTGGGCTAGGCCCCCTCCAAGGGTCTACTGATGCTCTGCCTGAATTGTGTCTCTGCGATCCAGAATTTGAAACATCAGCACATTGTTCTATCTGTAAATCTGCACCCTCTAGCTTTGTGCCACACTCCCGAGGGGCCTTCTCCAACAGGCTCCACCTGGTGCTGTATGCTGCCAACTGCAGATTCTTGAACTTTTGTCCATGTGGGAGCCAAATGAATCTTGGATGCTTTAAACAAGCCATATTTCTCTAAGCACCCGCAACAGTGAGGTACCATGAAGATGTCCCTTCCAGCATTTAAGCACAGTAAGTACACTTGCACTGGGTATCCAGGAATTGCCACATGAGGAGGCAGTTGTCCTCCATAGTAACACCTCTCAATGTCCCTTAACTTGTTTACTCTGCTGCTACCACAGCCCAGGCATGATCCAGGTAGCGGGCTGGTCCTGAGGTCATGACTGCAGAGAAAAACAAACGCCTCCTGTTATTGAAAGTCCCACATCACTGAACACTTTCTTTCACTTTCAAATGGGTCCTCTGCTGCTGTGCTTACATTACTACCCCACCCTGTAATGGCGGCGGCAGCACTCCTCTACATCAACATTCTGAAATTGGGTCAAGCCACTGCATATCCGATTTACACACTCTACTGATAACTTTGCTCAAAACTGCACAAACTTGCACGTTCTTTTCCAGCACATTTTATATGATTTACTACTGACTTTCCACTTGCTGAAAACATTGCTCAGCTCACAGTCCCTTAAAGCCTCAGTATTTCAAGCACAGGATTGCCTGTAACTCTTGTTGCATAACTGATACAACTCATTCTCTCCCATGGCTTTGAAACTTTACCTGACGCTGAACCCATAACTATGCTCACAGTCGATGGCTTAACAGGCTTGCTTTTGCTGGTGAAAACTTAACACCATCTTTGTTTGCAAAGCAACTACACTGCTGCACACAGATTCAGCTGGTTTTTGGCAAAAATTACTGATTTGAGCAATTATTTGTGTTGGTACTCACTGTTATCACTAGCTATTTGCTGCGATGGAAAATGGCTTGCAGCCAGTCTTGGAGGCCTCTAGACAGACATGGGTTAGCAGTCCTGCCGATCATCCTCTGAACACCACACTCACAATCCAGTCGATCGAGATGTGGGTTGAGCCCAAATTTAGACAAAAAATTTGTTTTTAAACTTTTACAGTGCTTTCAGTCACCATGATGCTCCTCCGTAAGCCAGTACATGCACTCCACTCACACTCCTCTCCCTCTCAAATGCTGGGCAGTCGCTGTAGAGCTGGCTTGGGGTGGGACTGATTGCGGTCTCACCAATCACATGACGTCATGCAAATGAGCCTCTTTTCCTCGCAAGTGCTCTTTTCCTCACGGCAATTGTCTAGCAGGCAAATTTAAACTGCAAAATCACTTATTTTTCTGACTGACTCACGGCGGAGCCCATTTTAACCATTTTTCCTGGCATTAACACAGCAAGTCTCTCAGTTCACTAGAAAGCATTTCCAATGTCCAGGGCACAATTTTCCTTTTGCTACCCCTAGTCTTCCACACTTTTCTTTGTCACAATAGTTTTTAAAAGCTGGCAAAAGCTGTAATTTTTGATGCAGGACAAGGGCATACTCTCTCAGGCTTTACTGCTCCTTGGTAAACAGTTGGCATTTAACAGCAGTACATGGACAACAGCACACAGCAACACATTAGTTAACCTTGCTTCAGCTTTTGGGCTACCCACTGCCAGATAACCAAAACGCTAGCCCTTTGCCCGAGCACCTTTCCTCCCTAAAATTCAAACCAAAGCAGTGCCTCCATTTTTAACCCCACCCTTCATTTTGCAATGACAGGAGGTATGCAGTTTGAATCTGACAGCAATACCAGGGGACTGGGTTTGGGGAGGAATAGGTCACCGGCACAAGGGCTAGGTTTGGCTACTCTGCACAGGGGCACCTAAGTAACTCGAACACAGAAAGCAATAACTGTAATGTCCAATACCAGAAGTGGGATTCTAAAGTGTGGCTTTTATTTACATCCAAACAGAATAAACAAAGCATAGATGGACCCTCACAGGGCTACACTCCAGGTAATGCAGATTAAAAGAATCAAGAACACTTCTCTACACTTTAGCCCTCAGGCTCTGAACCCACCGGCACACAGCCCAGACTTGCACGCTGCTTTGGGTACACAGCCTGAACTTGTACACTGTTCTGGGTTTTCTGGCTCAGCTCCCTTGCCAGCTACTCGGACACCTTCCACATGTCATGGAAACATTTACTGGTGGCTCCTAAACCACCTAAGAGCACTTCAGCTCTATCAGGGAATTTTGCCACAGAGCAAATCTGTAGAGGTGAATTTGGTTACTACTGATTGGGGGTCTCCACCGCCGCTCCCCACAATTCATATCCGTCATTTCTCTGGACAGTAAACACCTCATACTGTAAAGCTTGGCAATGTAGATTATTGCTAAATGTATGTCACATTTCTTCTACTTGTCTTGCTTTCCCTTGTGCTGGACTTGAACATACTTTTAATTGGTATAGCCCATTGCTCTAGGCCCCCACTGATTAAGCAGTCCAATCGCCACATTACAACTGTACTTGGCTGTCTTTTCCTGACCCCACAGTAACAGTCCCTTTAGTTTCCTTCTGTTAGCTGAAACACACATGGCCTCTTTCAGAGCGAACTCACCCTTTGGTTGTAGTTGCCCCACAGGTGATTTCTTCACAGGAATTTCTCTCAGAGCTTCTGGTGCCACAGCACACTTTGAAATAGGCAGCTTCTTCCCTTAGCCAGAACCAGCACGGTCACCCCTGGAAAACAAGCAATCTTTCCCCATCCTCAGGATGGGGCCCTTGACCAGTAACAGCGGTCTCCACCACTTCAACAACCAGTTTCTGTGTTCCTCTTACAGTGGAAACACACACCTTCTTAACAGTAGCTCTAAAACAGAGCTTAAAGCTCTGAGAGCCTGCACAGACTACTGTACTACTGTCTCTCACCAAGACTGAACACAGACTGAATTCAAAATCCCCAACGTTCTATGCTAACCTTCAACTGCAACATTCCAGTGTGGCTTATGCAGCTGTGAAAGTTCTATGGTGATGTCATCCCTCAGTCTCAGCTGAGACTGAGAACAGAGTGAGACAGTGTGAAATCCATTTAACTGGAGTCTCACAAGCTGCCTTCCCTGCCTACCACTAGGTTTTACTGGGATTCTAGTCACCTGGTAACAGGGGGTTATATATATATACACATATACATACATATATATATATATATATATATATATATATATTATATATATATATATATATATATATACACACACACAGAGGAAAATGGTCTCAGATCCCAATAAATGCTCATAGAAATGAGACAGTTAACAAAGCTGCAGCTTGACTGTCTGTAATCTGACACTGTAGTCTGCCTTCTGTTGCAGAGCTTCAATAAATTCAGTACAACAGATTATGATTTAACCCTAGGTTGCTGAAAGAAATAGAATAAATCTATCACACTGAGCTAGAGAGATACTCATCTGCAGCTCTGCAAAGGTTCAATTGAGGGCTAGAAACAGCAGTTTAAAAGTTTTTTTGTTAATATCCTGAGAAGTTCAGAAGTACTATATAGTAGCATCCCCTCTCCCTTTAGATGCTTTTAACATAGAGCAGCAAATAGCAAAATTAGAGGGAAGTGTGCTATTTTGCAGCTGTGGAGGAATACTTCCAAATGTCTGAAAAGGAGTTCCATGATCAGCTATTTTTAGAGCTACAATCTGATCCCAATAGGGCTGTAGGCTCTGCCTACAGCCCTAAAAATAACAGTAATTCTCAGATTGCTAATTAAAATTGGCTTTCATTTGAAAGAGATTTCTGCCTCTGTGGTAATTCCTATAGCACTGTTGTTATGGTTAGACTTTATGACTCCTATTAATACCTGTCAGCCTCTGTGACTACCATTTCTTGCAGCTAGCTGAACTCCATCTCCCAGGTAGGTAAAAGCAGGGTACAGGCAGGTGTTATAATCTCTACCTCCCTTACTCTACACTTCCTATTCTCCCACACCAGACAAAAGACCTCAGAAAAGCAAGGAAGTTGAGTGCTTTCAATCTGTCTCTTAGCTACTGGAAGTCCCTCTTCACCATTTCCACAGGTTAGTTCACCAGATTGTTGGCACCAAGGTTTACCAGCACTACCTTCTCCCAACTCCTCCAATATAATCCCTATTCTATCCAAATCTCAGATAGCTGATGCTCCAGATAGGCATCTGACTCACACCTCCCCTTACCTCCACTTACCTCCCACCCTCTCCACCATTAATAAACAAAGAGATGCCTATCACTTGAATCCTCTTTGCTGGTATAGCCCCATTGTACCCAGGGGTTACTAGAATCGCACTTAGAATCAGTAGCAGGCAGGAAAGGCAGCTAGTGAAATGCCAGTTAAATAGATTTCATAGTGTCACAGTCTGTTTTTCAGTCTCAGCTGAGCTGGAGTGATTATGTCACTTTGGAACTGTCACAGCAGCATAAGCCACACTGGAAGCTAACTGCAGGGAGATAGCTTTGGAATGTTCAGTTAGAGTGAGGGAGTCTGCAGTTTGAGTCAGTGGAGGAGGTTGCAGTAGTGCAACTCCTCTTTTCAACTCTGTCAGAGAGATTTTTATTTGTTTCTCATTCTAGTGTGAGCCAGTACAGCCTAGTGGTAAAGTGGTGGAAACCAGCCAAGTGGTTTTACAGTGCCCCATCCCAGGAGGGATGGGGTGGATTCCAGGATTCAGGGCAATCCCCTGGTCCAGTCTGGACTGTGTTGAAGCTGCCTGAGATTCAGCTGCTCTGTGAGTACCTGTGACTTTTGTGTGAAAAAGCCCTGGGGCACCTGCATTCTTTTGGTGAATTTTCTCTGAGAAAGGGACTCTGTCACCTAGACTGTTTTCTGTTTAAAAGCGTCTGCTAAAGTTGGGGTCTAAGGAAGGGACAGTGCCAATTAAAGAACTTTTAACTTTCTGACACCTCAGAGGTGTGTAATGTAGTATGTTAAATGGAAAGACATTTCAAGATAGCATTTACAAGTTTTCTGTGAGGGTGTTATTAACCATATGAATAGCTGAGTATAAACTTGGAAGCAAAAGTTGGGAGACCCCATCTGGAGCAATGAGTTTACCTCTTCAGGTTCAGTTTGGGCACCTGTGTTTTCATTCAGTGCATTTGGCCAGTGCCTGAAGAAAATAGTTTACCCAGATATGGGATGGATTCTCTGTTAGCCTGTATGTGCTCTTTGGTGATCAAAGGTGTCACCAGTAATTCCTCATGACATATGGGAAAGTCTCCTAGTATTGGCCATGTGTACCTAGTCAAGGGAAGTGTACCAGTAACTGGCCGTGTGTGCCAATCTCCATTTCAGAACCTGAGAGTTCGCTGTGTGTGTTCAGTATGCCTATGCTAAATGGGAATTTAGGAATGTCTTTACCTCAGTAATCTACATTACCAGTAAGAGTAGCCCTGTGGGGTCCATCTTCGCTTTGTGATTATTCTCTGTGTATGTGAATAAAAGCCACACTCTAGAATACCAACCTGGTTTGACAGTACTATTATTGCTTCTACTGTGTCTGGATTTACTTGGGTGCCCCTGACCAGAAGTACAAACCTAGCATAATTATGAGCAAATGTTTTCCCCAGGGACCCAGGTTGATGGTCATGGTAATGGTCCCACCAGGTGTGAGCCAGGTAGTTGCCACACTTGGTTTGCTCTCTGTGTATGGCAGGCTCAGAAGTAGATGTACTAGTAAACTGTTTTGTACACTCCCATCCTCTCTTGGGTGCCATGTGATGAGAGGAGCAGCCCTACTAGTTAGACAAGAGGGGCTGGTGGGGTGGTTACAGAATGGAGGCACTGTGGATGTGCTTGAATTTGGGAGAAAATAAGAGAATTTTGCTCAAGTTGTGGCTAGCGTTTGTCTGGTCTGGCAGTTGGTAGCCCAAAAGCTTTCTGCATTAGAGTTTGCCCAGTAGTGTCATCCGTATGTGCTGCTGTGTGCCTGCTGTTCATGTGATGCTGTGATTGTGCTAACATTTACCAATGAGCTGTAAAGCCAGACTGTGTGTGCCCCTTGTCCTGCATCTAAAAGAACGTTTGCCAGTTTTAATTTTCAAGCTGTGACAGGAAAAAGTATTGTGAACTGTGGAAACAAAGAGACAACTGTGCCCTGAACATTTCAAATGCTTGCTGTGTGAACTGAGGAGTCGCTAAAGAAATTGCCATGAAAAATGGCTCAAAAAGGTGCTCCTCCATGAAGTTACAGTTGAAAGAAAAAAATTGTTTGCAGTTTCAATTTTGCCTGCTCTATGATCACCGTGAAGGAGAAGAGCATGAGAAGAGAAAGAGGCTCATTTGCATGGTGTCTAGTGATTGGTGAGACTGCAATCAGTCCCTCCAACCAGCTTCACAGTGCTGCCCAGTGTTCAAGAGGGAGCGAGTGGTGTGCAAGCTGGCTAGCCAGGAGGATCGTCGTGTTACTGTGAACATTCTAAAAGTTAAAACAACAGACTTTTCTGTGCTAAATCGGCTCAATCCGTATTCTGATCGACTGGGGAGAAAGTGTGGTGTCTATAGGACAATCAGCAGGATTGCCAGCCAATCTCAACCCAGAGGCTTCCAGGATCAGGGGCTGTGTCGAGATTTTCCATCGAAGGCCAGTTACTGATTCAGTGAGTACCATTCAGCAAAACTGAGCTCCAACTGTGTATGATTTTTCAAAAGTCAGCTGGATCTGTGTGTAAACAGTGTGATTGTTTTGCAAAGAAGTACTGTGTAAAGTAATCAAAACCCAAGCAAGAATTCTGAGCAATAGACTGTGAGCATGTATTATGGATTCAGCAACAGTGTAATTTTCTGAGCAAGTAAGACTGTGAGTTGTATGAGAGGCTGCAACAAACAGGCAATCCTGTGCAAGAAATACTGTGGCTTTAGTGACTTTAAGCAAGTAAAACTGATTGAAGGCTAATGCTAAAGTCCTAAAAGTCATATAGATGTGCTGAGGAAGAAAAGCAGTGCAGTCAGTACAGTTTGAGTAAAATTTATCAGTATGCAGTAAATCGGATGCACAGTGGTTTGAGTCAGATGCAGATTGTTGATGAGCTAGAGTGCTGCCGCCGCCATTACAAGGTGGGGCAGTAATGTAAACACACAGCAGGGAACCATTTTGTGAGACTGTTCAAAGTAAAGTGAACTCAGTAATAACAGTGAACTTTTATGTGTTTATCTACAGTCATGGCTTCGGACCATCCTGCTACCCAGATCATGCCCAGGCTATGATAGTTGAAGAGTTTACCAAGCTTAAAGAAATAGAGCAATGTTTCTATGGTGGAAGTTTTCCTCCCTCATGTTGCAATTCCCAGATACCCTGTTAGAGTATGCATAATGTGCCTCAAGGCTGGAAGGGACATTTTCACGATTCCTCACTGTTCAGGGTGCTTAGAGAAGCAAGGTCTAACTAGTGCACTTAAGATTCATTTGGCTCCATGTGCACAAAGCTCAAGATCTTGCAGGTAGCAGCACACAGCACCAGGTTGAACCTGTTGGGGAGGCCCAGCAGAGTGTGGCACAAAGGAAGAGGGTGTAGATGTACTGCCAGAGCAGAGTCCTAGGGATGTCTCCACACCTGTGTTGCAGATGGACAGTGTGGAAGGAGAATCAGTGGATCCATGGAGAGAGGGTCCTAGTCCTAGTCTCGTGGAAGAGGATGAGGTTCGAGAAACCTTAGATTGGGAGTTGTCTACCTCTGCACCCAGTGAAGAATGGACTGTCTCGGGAGTGAGAACGACTGCTCACTCCTGGGCCCAGGTCCTAAGTGAGGAAGAGGAGGAGGAGGAAGCTATGTACCTTTATGTTGAAGGTCCTAGTCCGCAGCCTCAGGATCTTGCCTTGGAGGAACCAGGAGAAGAAGTTGGTGACTCCACAGCCCCACCAGTAGAAGGGGTCAGGACAAGTCCTACATAGCTTTGAGTATGCGACACTGGCAGAACCAGAACTGGCCGCCTCCCAAGCCAGGCCGGGGTCACAGTCTGATGAAGAGTAGTAAGGAGGAAAGACTGGTTTGTAGGAAGGCAAAAGAGATCTATGGAATGTCCTTTCCACCTTTCCTTGGAAAGTCTGGGAGGATATTGAGAAAAACAGGAGAGCATGACTAGAGGAAAAGGCCAACCAGGAAACTGATCCAAGTACAACTTCCTACATCAGAAACAAAGTGGTCAGAGACAAATTCAAGTTTTGGAAGTTGGGCAGGACACTGTACGATATGTGGACAAAAGGAAATGAGACTTTCCATAATGTGAATTATGAGCACTCAGGTGGGATAATAATTTTGCACCTGACCCATTGTGGTACTACCCTAAATGTTACCATTGTCCTGTGAATGTGCCCATGCTCACCATGGGAAGCACAGCAGTGGTAGCCAGTGCCATCCAGCCATTGCTGTACTATGTTGTTCCACCAGTCTGATATTCCAGGATCCAAAGCTACGTCCAGATTTGTCGAGCCTTGCAGCGTGCTCTTTCCAGTTCCATCACCTGGCCTTCCGAGATTACATCAGTCCTAGATGACATCAGCCCAGCTGTTCTTTTCCTGTTCTAAGGTTCCATCTCCAGATGACATCAGCTCGAGGTTACATCATCCAGCAGTTTCAGACATCCATCCTGTCATTTCCGGAAGATTTCCGCCAGCTGTATCAGAAAATTCTGCGAGGAGAGTCTTGGCTGGAGATCCAGGTGCTGTTCCATTTTTTGTTCTTCAAGGGACTGGTAAGTCCAGACTTTTCTTACTTTATTGACATTGCAATACACATCCTACACCTGGCAGACTACAGACTGTTGAACTGTCCACAAAGACTCTCCCTTGGATTTACAGTATGTCAAGATCTGTGCTTCACCGGCTCTGGCCCAGGAGAGACTCTTTATGGACCCTGCCTTCAGGCACTGTTTGTCACTAGTTGGGACATTTCGGGCATTCCTTCCCCAAAGGTGTATTGTACATAATGTTGTTATTTTCTACTGTTTTGTACTTTTCTACTTTTCTAAAAATATTTTTGGGATTCTCCAGTGTTTGATGGTACGGGTTATGGATGTGTACTGTATGTTTGCAGATTTGAGGTATGTTTTGTCTTTTTCTTTCAGGTGGATCCTGATGAAGAAAGAAGAGAAGACCAGAAGAGGATTGGAGGGACTCGTTGGAGTTCCTTTGTGCTTTAAGTGTTGTTTTAAAGTACAGTGTAGTTGTTAACATGTGTTAATCTTTACTTCCACAGGTGTATTTCTGGGGAGTGTGGAGGGTAATGCTTTTGTATAGTGTTAGCTCTGGGGTTTGGTTTGCAGGTGTCCAGGGATGGGGAGGTTCCCTGTTTTGGGTAGGTTTGTTTTGGTTAGATAGGTTTTCCCAGAGGGCAGGGGATAGACAAGCTATGGTCCTGACCTGTAGTGAGAAGACTGCATTGCTGGTCTATTAGGGCTGTGCTCTGGACAGTTCTTCCAGGGTCACTGCTTACTGTAGTAAGATCGTGGTGAGGGCTGATGCATCAGCCAATGGCCTCTGGGCCCTTAGTGTTGTCTGCCTGTGCCTGACACATGGTAGGGGAGAAGGGAGCGCTACCTCCCGTAGTCAACACCAGGCTAGGATGACTTGGTGCTAGATGAGCGAGCCCTGCTTTTCCTACTTGACACCCATTATGGGAATGAGATTCTGCGGCAAGACACCATTTGCCTGGAACTTCTGCGAGTAGTGGTTTGTAATTTCTGTGAAATTCTGTGGCATAATAAATTACCATATCACAGTGTCAGCTTGTCATCCTGACTTCACTTTCATGACAGTGGTTATAGCAATCAGGATGGGGAAAGCACAGTAACACTAGTTCAAAAATAACAGATTTATAGAAATAATTTTATGCCTAAAAAGGCAAAACAAATATCTCTCCTTTAAGGTCCTAGCCTATTGCATAAGTGAAATATGCAGAGGGACCTTATGTGATAAAAAGGTATTTCTATATGAATGGTATCTATAACACTAATGAGATCTTCACTGTGTATCACTTATATATTTATACTAATCTGTAACATGCATACAAATATGTGTGTGTGCATATAGTGAGAGAAAGAGATACACTGTGTGTGTGTGTGTGTGTGTGTGTGTGTATATTTATTTATTTAATTTACATGAAATTGCATCCTCATTCATACAAGTCCCAATGGAAATGGAATAAACAGAATAGAGGAGTTAGTGCAAACTCATTTTTCATGCCAACCTGCTTCCCAGACACATTACGTAGCACCATCAGGCCATGACATGCATGTGAACCAGTTGTGAGATCTCCAGCCCATCACAATGTGTCCACCGTGTGACAGAACACTGCACCATACCTTCCCAGGCTCAGAGCAGTGATGTGTTCCCCAGTCCTTGTGTTGCTCAGCCAGCTCCCAGAACTAATCTCTGAACCTGTTGCCAGCAAGGAAACACAACGTGCTACCCTCTGACCCAACAGCTGGGCCCTGAACACATTTCTCCATAAAGTTTGGCTGACTCTATCAACCAGTGATAATATGTAATCAATACCTCTGGCAAAATTGTGTACAGCACAATTATTTAACAGGTCTATTCTTTCAGCAGGTCTATACATTATTATATTCCACTTTCCTGGGCATAATTACTTTATTTTCATTTCAGTTGGCATCTCTATACCTTAAAGGCACAAATAAGTTTGTACAAAATGAGGTATGGACTTAACAGGTCTATGCTATTGACAAGGCTTTGTTTAAGTTGGCCTCAGTGCAATAACATAAGACTGAAAATTGTATTAGGCTGTAGTGCAGGTTGAGCAAATATCACCATACCTGATGTGCTGTGCCACCACCTCTGGCAGTGGGAGCTGTAGTAGATAAGTGACTGCTCATTTCTGTTGCAGAATGCAGCCATTTCATTAGCTAATTTATGATGTTAGAGCAATGATAACATCACATTCTGAGCTTAGAGGATTTTGGATATAAAAGAGGAAGGGAACCAGGTTCTATGGATAAACAGAAATATTAATAAACAAGCATTTGTCAATGCCGAACATTAAGCTTGCAGGTATTTGCAGTGGTGTTTGGCACATATGGTGCTTTACCCTAATGTCCCTGTGCGATTGCTGGTATTTGCACAATAAATTGTCAGCATGATCTTTTTATTACCCCCATTGTGCGCTACATAGGCGGAAACACGTTTTGGGCAGGATGTGAAAATGACAGGTGTACTGCTCGAAGGAAGTGCGGTAAAATGCCAATGTTGAAAATCTGGAGTGGAAATATTGAAAATTGCGAAATCCACGCCGCAAGCGTGAGAACCGCGCAACGATGCTCGTAAAACAGTCATTTTAGATTCTTTTCACCAAATTTTCAACATAGCCATTTTAAGACCTCTGCTCATGAACAGTGTCACTGTGATTTTCTTAATGTGTTCCATACATTGATTTAAGCACATTGACTGTGCCACAGCGCTACATGGTGGGAAACACTTTTGGGTGAGATGTGAAAGATGACAGCTGTACAGCTCATAAGAAGGTGTGATAAAATGGAAATGTTGAAAATCTGGAGTGAAAATATTGAAAATTCGAACTTACAAGTGTGCGTAGGAACTTTAATACTAGCATACGCTTATGCAACAGTCATTTTGGAATTTTTCACCAAATTTTCAAGATAACCATTTTAAGACCTCTGCTCATGAACAGTGTCACTGTGATTTTCTTAATGTGTTCCATACATTGATTTACGCACACCGACTGCGCCATTGTGCGCTACAGGGCGGAAACACATTTTAGGTGAGATGTGAAAAATGACAGCTGTACTGCTCATAAGAAGGTGTGATATAATAGCAATGTTGAAAATCTGGGTGAAAATATTGAAAATTCACGAACTTATGAGCCTGTGTAGGAACTGCATAGCATGCTCGTAAAACAGTCATTTTCTGGAATTTTGCCAAATTCTCAACATGGGGTTTTGGACCCCTTCTCATGAATGATGTCACTGTCATGGTGTTATCCAAGGCCAAGGGTGATTTCATGCAGTGACTGTGCAGTGCCTGCGAAATCACCCTTCGGGCCTGAATACCACCATGACAGTGACATGATTCATGAAAGGTGTAAACCCATGTTGAATTGGTGCAAAATTCCAAAAATGACGAGATATCATAAAGTTGAAACCACCCTATCTAGCCCATTATACAACTCACGGCATTTCCTCAGTTCATGGTCGGCTTTGAAGAGTGCAGACGTGTTCCCGGTCCACCAAAGATCGCTGCGCGGAGTCCGGAGGTAAGTATGGGGTGGGGGTGTGGGAGGCTGGGTGCCCAGTGAGTGGGTGTGGGTTGTGGGAGGGTTGGGAGATGCGCCGAGGACGTTTTTGTTTTACAGGGAAAAAAAAAAGACGAGCGAGGACGTTGCCACGCTGGGGTGGGCTCCCAGCGTGGCAGAAGATGTGGGGGCGGTGGGCTGACGGGATTGGGCACCCCAGCCAACAAAAAATATGGTTTGCTACGCTGCGGGCTCCCAGCGTGGCAGGAAAGCTTTGGGCAGCATGACGCCGCGACGGGGAGCGCTGATGAGGGATGGCGGCGCGCCAGTATGGCAGCGGTGTTTTCCTTGAAGCAGAGGAACACTGCTGTCATACTGAGCTCCTGCACCCATTGGCAGGACTGCCACGCCTGCTCAAGGAGCAGTGCATTGGGTGGGAGAGGCACACCTCCAAGTGTGCTATCTCCCAAAGCGTTCATGTGCATGCGCATAGCGAACATAAAAAATCACCAAGAACAGTGAATTCTAAGCACTGCAGAAGTTCTGATGAATTACAAGCTTCTGTGCAAAAATTTGCAATTAGAAATTCTAGGGCCTTTGTAGATAGGTAATGACTGGGACAGTCATTTTCCTGGCAGTGGATGGGTATAACCCCTTTGTTCCCAGGGGTTATTAGAATTGCACTTAGAATCAGTGGCAGGCAGGAAAGACAGCTAGTGAAATGCCACTTTAATGGATTTCACAGTGTCACACTCTGTTTTCAGTCTCAGCTGAGCTGGAGTGATGATGTTACTTTGGATATGTCGCAGCAGCATAAGCCACACTGGAAGCTAGCTGCAGGGAGATAGCTTGAATGTTCAGTTAGAGTGAGGAGTCTACAGTTGGAGTCAGTGTAGGAGGTTGCAGGTAGTGCATCTCCTCTCTTCAGCTTTGTCAGAGAGCTACCAGTAGTATTTTTGTTTGTTTCTCACCCTAGTGTGAGCCAGTACAGCCTAGTGGTGAAGTGGTGGAAACAAGCCTTGCCCCATCCCAGGAGGGATGGGGGATTCAGAATTCAGGGGCAATCCACTGGTCCAGTCTGGACTGTGTTGAAGCTGCCTGAGATTCAACTGCTCTGTGAGTACCTGTGACTTTTGTGTGGAAAAGCCCTGGGGCACCTGCATTCCTTTTGGTGAATTTTCTCTGAGAAAGGGGCTCTGTCACCTAGACTGTTTTCTGTTTAAAAGTGTGTGCTAAAGTTGGGGTCTAAGGAAGAGACAGTGCCAATTACAGAACTTTAACTTTCGGACACCTCAGAGGTGTGTAATGTATGCGTTAAATGTGACAGACATTTCAAGATAGCATCTACAAGTTTTCTGTGAGGTGTTATTAACCATATGAATGGCTGAGTATAAACTTGGAAGCAAAGTTGGAGACCCCCATCTGGAGCAACAGTTTACCTCTCCAGGTTCAGTTTGGGCACCTGTGTTTTATTCAGTGCATATGGCCAGTGCCTGAAGAAAATAGTTTACCCAGATGTGGATTGGATTCTCTGTGAGCCTGTATGTGCTCTTTGGTGGTCAAGAGTGCCACCAGTAATTCCTCATGAAATATGAGAAAGTCTCCTAGTGCTGGCCGTGTGTGCCTAGTCTAGGGAAGTGTACCAGTAACTGGCCATGTGTGCCAATCTCCATTTCAGAACCAGAGGTTTGCTGTTCAAGTCAGAACCTGAGAGTTCACTGTGTGTGTTCAGAATGCCTATGCTAAATGGGAATTTAGGAATGTCTGTACCTCAGTAATCTACATTACCAGTAGGAGTAGCCCTGTGAGTCCATCTTCGCTTTGTGATTATTCTCTGTGTATGTGAATAAAAGCCACACTCTAGAATCTCAGCCTGGTTTTGACAGTACTGTTATTACTTCCACTGTGTCTGGATTTACTTGGGTGCCCTGACCAGAAGTACAAACCTAGCATAATTGTGAGCAAACATTTTCTCCCAGGGAACCAGGTTGATGGCCATGGTAATGGTCCCACCAGGTAGAGCCAGGAAGTAGCCACACTTGGTTTGCCTGTCTGTGTATGACAGGCTCAGAAGTAGATGTACTAGTAAACTGTTTGTGTGCACACCCCATCCCTCTCTTGGGCTCCATGTGGTGAGAGGAGCAGCCCTGCCAGTTAGACAAGGGGCCTGTGGGGGTGGTTACATTAACTTTGCCCCTTCTCTAGGTGTCATCACATCTCCCTCCCATTAGCACCAACTGACCCATGGTCACCTCTGCCCAAGTCTGGCACCTGTGTATCTTCCAGTGGTGCAAAAGCAGTTTCCATTGGGCCTCATTGAAAGAGCTGGTTCTTGTGTGCACATCCCTGTACTTGATCTCCTCCCTTCCCATCACCTCCCCCAGGTCCAGTGGGGCTCTGAGAAAGTGTGAGGAGTGGGCACAAACGTAGTTGGAGTCACAGCTGCAATATTTTCTCCCCACAGCTGGTGCTGACAACTGAGCATGGAGCTCCCTGAAAGTCCTGCAAATTGAGCAGTGTCTCTTTCTCCAAAGCATAACCCTGGAGATGAGTGTCCACTGACCCAATGCTCCATTCCAGTCAGTTAAATGGCTTTGCTATATGCCTACGGTTAAATTACTTAGTAGTATATGATACTAGACTAAGAGGTCCTTATGTACTGCAGCCTCTTACATTGATTACTATGACAAAGTAAAAAAGAAATGCTTTATAATACAGAGATACCATCCCCCAAAATAGAAGTAAAGGTTAGAATTTAGCTTCTCATATGATTACAAATTCTGTCTGACTTCTCCTTTTATTAGCCCCTATGCACAAGGGGCAGGTGGTATCTTGCGCTGCTTATCTGGGGACATGGCCACTCTGCACCCATTGCCCTCATGCAGGATGCACCACGGGGAGGGTTGCAACATACATGCCCAGTCCCCGGCCGGTGCAGAGCAATGCACCAGGGTTGTGCAAGGGGCAGTCCGGCCCTATGTTCCATGCACTAAGGCACTTAGTGCTGGCTGAAGGAGTGCATAGGGGCACAGGGTACACCAGGGAGAACCCTACTGTAAACCCGTACAGAGCCCTGTGCACACCCTGGGACACACCCATGGACAGGGTGGACAGCCCAGTGACACTCTGCCTGATGTCATCCACCCACCCCAGCACACAGCAGTGAGTGTGGTGGCCCCCACAAGACCCATACCAATCACAGGGGCACTGGCACAAGGTTGCTGTCCGCCCTCCAGCAACACCATGTGGAATCCACTCCCCCATTACTACTGGTACTATCCCCCACCACCTGACCAAGTCCCCATCCCACTGCATTGCTTCAGTGTCATTGGAGGTTCGGCAGGATTGCACACCTACCACATGCCATGGCTGTCAGCCCTCGGACATCCATGGAGCATGCTGCCAACATCGCCCACTGCATAAGGAACCACTGTTGGACCCAGGCTGGGCATCCGATTGAATGCCTGGCTGGGTCCACAACTCCACCCGCACCTGGCCTGCATGGACTTGCAGGCGGGGGCAGGGCCGCAGACAGGTGGCCAGTGGTGGTGAATGCTACCTGTGCACACCTATCCGCAGGTGCATTCCTGCATGGGCAAGATGCACACCTCTTGCACGTACTTCCCACCCTACACACATAGGGGCCATTGTGAACAACTGGTTGCTATAGGCTGATCCTATAAGCTTCCAAACATGATGCCAAGGATGTTTCTTTGCAACATAGGAAAAGGTTATCTTTTAAAATTTGAACAAACACAAAACAGAAATCAAACAAACACTGATTTCCAAAACTTAGGATCATCAATTAGATGACAGCAGAAGAGAGAAGATCAAGCCTCAGCAAGTACCAGATGATTGTACCAGAAAATCACAGCACACCTTACTCCTTACTCTCCAAAACTGAAGCCAAAGTCCAAGGTTATTCAGCTATATAATATTTATTGCCACAAAAGACATTACCACGAATAAACATATTACATAAATAACACAGCAAAGATTTAAAAACAAGAAGCACCTTAGGTACACAGATGTTTCTGAACAAATGTGATGATATACATAAAGGTTTTTGTGAAATACTTGAAAAATGTTAAGTGGAGCGTGTACCTAAGCTGCTTCTTATTTTTAAATCTTTGCACTGTGTGTTATTTGTGTAATATGTTTATTTGGTGGTAATGTCTTTTAAATAGTGATTATTTTGCACTTAAAGCACTGTGAATGAGTGACATGTGATGCACTTTAAGGGTAATATAAACAAAGCATACACCTGAGGCACCATCTTCGACACAGACCTTTTGGTTGAAATGTTAGAGGTTTTCTTGCAGCTGTTGATCTCCAGGAATGGCGTTTTATGCACAAATTGTGGCAATAAATATTTATATGGTTGAATAATCT
This sequence comes from Neoceratodus forsteri, assembly GCA_016271365.2. Classification (NCBI taxonomy): domain Eukaryota; kingdom Metazoa; phylum Chordata; order Ceratodontiformes; family Ceratodontidae; genus Neoceratodus; species Neoceratodus forsteri. The sequence goes on along the minus strand of JADMNL010000022.1, from coordinate 194,862,843 downwards.
TGGACTCGCTTCAATTTTGACAGTAAGGAGTAAGTCTTATAGTTTGTCACAGAGCACCCTACTTCTGTGAGGCTGTTGTTTTGATTTCATTAAGTACCAGATGATGTTCAGCAAAACAAAGCCCAAAAATACCAACAAAAAACTCAGTAAAACCAGATGGTGAGGTACAATAACTAAGTCCTTGAAAGAGCAAAATTAACCCTGCATGAATAGCATGGATATACAAAGCTACTACTGCCCTCCAGTCACAGTCCACACAAGAAAATCAGCACTCAGATGGTTTCAAACAGCCTACAATATTTCAGCCATCAGTTGGTCAGAAGTAGGGCTGGGCAAAATTAGTAAATTCCTATTTTGCAGAATTTTCCCAAACTTCTGTGAAACTTTGTTAGATTTCACAAAACTTTGTGCAATATTCCAAAATTCTTTAATTGGTCATACCACAATCAATATTATAGCTAGAGATCTACAATTTGGTTTGATTACGAAGGCAGTGCATCAAAGATAGGCCAGGTACATGTAATTCACATGTACCCAGGCCACATGACTTTGTACCTGTAGAAAAGCAAGAGGTAGCCAGCATGTTCAAAAGCTGTCCACCACCATGCACAGTGGATCAGAGACACAGATGGGTATCCAGTTGGATGCCCATCATGTCTTCAAGTGGATCCCCTGCTCCATGTGGAACAGAGGATTCTGGGATGGCATGAACTAGAACATTAAAAATGATTGAGCAGGTGCCAAAATAGCTGCCCCAGCCCTCCCTGTCTGCCCAGAGGGCTGGTGCACCCTGGCAGGGGAGAGTGTTTTTCTCACCACAGCCAGCAGGTGAAATCTGAGAGCATGCAATGATACAGTAGTGTACCTGCTGCCCCTTGCCCAACACTCCATGCTTTTATGAATGGTTCAGAGTATGGGGATGCCCTCAAACTGGCCATGCACATAGTGGTGCAATCGACAAGGGACTGCATGCACAAGGTGTGTGTGCACTCCATCTCTGAGTGTTGCCAGGGTCCCCTGAACTCCCAGTTTGTAGTGTTCTGACTTAAGGTTGCCTATTCACCATAGATACATGGCCCATAGGCAATCCATGCAGTCCTGCATATACCCCATTGTTTGGAAAACACCCTAAAAGGATGCAAAGTTTCATGACAGTTGGATGAGGGGTGGGAATGTTACAGGGCTCAAAGTCTGCCAATGTAATATTCACGTGGACATTTCTGGAAATATTTCTGCTCTTACAACGTAGCCACCTTTGGAGCTAGATAACTGAAAATGTATATGTATGCTTCTAGGAAGAGTCATAGAAATGGCTAAATAGAGTGGAAATTGATTATGTAAGTTGTATGCTATAGGAGTTCAGAATTTCACAATTAAAGCATTTTTTAAACTGTGCAAAACATTCCAAATATGGATGTTTATAGCTCCACTGATATTGTAGATATACACTCAGGATTTGTCATGCATACCCAATGTAAATATGTCCTGGAATCTAATTAAGCTGGATAAATGTGGTTTAGTAAGTTAAGATTTATTGTGAGTACTTCAAAATCTGCTCAAAATTCATGGATGCATGATAGGTAATGCCACTAGAACTCCACTTGTGGAATTTGACTTTCACAAAGTACTTATCACTGAATCACCTTACCAGCACTAGCATCATGTTCCTACAATACCCTCCAACACTCCTGAGATAATGATGTCCAGCATCATGCACCACATGACTAAAGATATTCTGATACTTCCGTCACAATTATGTAAGTTACAACTAGTTGTGAGGCTCGGTATCACTTGGTGCCACTGTTTTCAAATAGTCAGAATATACATTGTTATCTACAGGGCTGTTAAATAGCCAGCAGGTATAGCCAGTCTGCCTGTGCAGAGGTAGGGATTCTGCTTGGAATGCCAATGCCTTGGGTTTTGGAACAGACCTGAGGAGTCAGAAGGCTGGCGGGGGTTGTGCATCCCATGGACTGCTCTCCTCCTCTGGGGAGGGAGTGGACAGGGTGAGCATTAGATATGTGATCAACCCCTGATGGGAGGAGGCCTGGAAAGATCATCTGCCAGAGCTGAGATACAGGGAGGTGTGCCAGATGTCAACACTTTGGCACACCATGTCATTGCATGCTACACCTCCCAGGGGAAAAGCAGCAAAATGCCAGCCCCAATAATGACACTTTGCTCCTATGGTCCTGCTGTGCCTGCCCATGACACTCAGCTGGTGACCGAGTCCAGTCCTCCATTGGGATCGGCCCAACCCCATGGACCATCCCAAGGGGGTTGTAAGCCATACAGGAACACCAGTAGTAGAGGAGCCGACCGGAAATCAAGTACAGGCTCCATCGGGGCACACTTACTCAGCGGCCCCACTCAGGGAGCAAGCCTGGGAGGAACATCACTAAGGTAAGTTCTGGGGGTGAGGGGTCCAAGGGAGTGAGGGCTGAGCTCCTCAGACTAGGCAAAAGAGTCAGCAGGTGGTATTGTACAGAAACAATGCTACACGTGCATGTGCTTCCACAAGCCATTAATTCAGTGAACTCTAGTGGTTATCTGGCATATTTCAAGAAGTCAAGCTAGTGCACAGTGATGTCCATGACTATTCCTTGTGGTTTGTCACTTAAGATAGAGACTCAACACTTGGCACCACTATATTCTTACTACGGAGCCTGCTATGAATGCTACTTTATTTCCACTTTACCCAGCCTTAAACTTCTTCTGTAATGGCACCTTAAGTGTATGAATTGGCACAATGTATGGACATGGATTGGACAAAGTATCACAACATTCCACAATTTCACAAAAGCTCAATAAATTCAACTTTAATTACTGATGTTATTTTGGAATATATGGCTGCTTATAACTTGGCCAGCCTTTGAGCATGGGATTTGATAGTTGACACTTTCCCCTTCTTTTCCTTTTCATATACATTTTTCTCCTGATGGGCAGCTCATCTCTCAGGCATAGACCCTGTTCACAGTGATATACCCTGACCAGGCTGAATCCAGCCATTATTAAGTTGGCTACTGGGTTTTTTCACCCAACATTTTTTTCCTCCCATCTATCCTGGTTGGGCAGTCCTCTGTCAGCCTCACAGACACAGATTCCCCTGTGACAGGAGCAAGCTCCCTGGCCCAGCTGCTGGGGTTGCTCTGTTAGTAGAATCTGCAACCAACCTCCCCAACCGAGACACAGTCTTGAGCAGCAACTGTCTTGGTCATGGCCTACCTCCCAACATGGTTTCCTATGCTTCTGAACCCCAGGGCTGGGCTTGGGGAGGAGGATAGTTGGAGAACCTGTCCTGGGCCCTGCATCAGTGGGCTCTGCAACTTTAGAGTTGTCAACAGTCCTTCCTATATTTTAAGGGCAAGGTATAAGCAGAAAATGCTGTATTTTATTAAAAATTGCAGCCTGTCCCGTATGCTGGCTATAACTTGCCTGTATAGTGGACTGACTCAGTTTCTCACTGTTCACAGGAGCTAACATGTTGCAGCATGTCTGGACACAGAACGGGATATTACCTTCAGTGGGAATCAGAGTATCAGCATTGTTGTGTGTGGAGCAGAGCGAGCTGAGTGCTGCTGACAGTGCTGATTTTGAAGAGATGGACTGTCACAGAGGGAGTCAGAAGACATGTAGCCAAGACAAATTACTTTAGAAAAACAAACCCAGTAAGTTAAAGTTACTGGGGCCAGGTTAGTTATGCTATGGGAATGAATAACAATTCCATTCACCTAAGATTCTAGACCAGTCAGTGTTTGTCTTAGCATATGCTGAGGATCTTTTGTTTTGTTTTGTTGTTGTTGATTTCTCAAGGCGTAACAAAACTGAACAGACTAGAACTGTGTTAACAGTCAGAACTTATCATTGGTATCTACATCTAAGGCTGTGATGTGATTGTTGGTACTCAAAAGTAAACATGAAATGGTTTATTAATGGAAAGCCTATGATGACTGTTAAGTCATATGTTGATATCTTGGTGTAACTTTCAAAAACTCTTTTCTTGGAATTTGCATATTAGTAGGTTAGCCTTGATAGTAATCAAATTGTGAATGGTTTGTACTGTTTTAATACTAAATATGGGGAATGAATGTTTATCCTATGATAAAAGCATTATTGAGTAAATTTAACAGCAAACATGTTATATGCTAGTGAAATTTGGGGAGATGCTAATTTAAATATCATAGAAAATGTAGTTAATATAGTGTATATTAAAGACTCTTGGCATACCTTCATCAGCATACAGTATATTGTACATGTCTAGTCAGACCAGAACCTGGGGTATTTTTCTAAATGTTTTTGTTACATCTGCAGGAACTGGTTACTGGATAAAACTTAATAATTTATTGAATGATATGTAGATTACCAGGAAAGGCCCTAAAAAGAAAAGTGGATGCTCATATCCAGAAACTGTGGATCTTCTCCATGGTGGAGCTAAAGGGGGCTGGGGACAGTCACCCTCCTGGCATCCCAGTGTGAGTAGTGGTGCCCACCACCAACTTTATTCACTGTTTAGTGCCCATTGTGGAACCCATGACTGACTGAATAGCCCACCCCACCCTGCTCCCAAACCTGGCTCGCCACCGGACCTTCTTGGTTGGATTTGATTAAAAGAGAACTACAGTATCAAGGAATGTGTACTATAACCAATGGAATTATGTGAACTGTGGGATTAATATTAGTTATAAAAATACCAGAGCAATTAAACTAACATTATAAGATAGTGCATGTCAATTAGATTTAGAAAAATCAGAAACTTAAAATATTCCAGCTGACTGGTAAATAATGTGAAGGAACATTGTCTGAAACCTTACTTATATCTCATGAATAATCAGAAAGAAACGTGAGTAATTTCACATTATAGATCTGAACTACAACCAAGTAAAGTCCTAGAGAAAAAGGTGGAATAAGAAATCTGAAGGAGATTGTACAAACATTTGTAACTGGCCATGTGAGTACAGACTGGACTGTAAAACAAAAGGTCATAGGTATGATTCCTAGGGTAGCCACTAACTCACTGTATGACTGTCAGCAAGTCAATGATTTGTTATTCAGCAAAAGAAAACATTTCAGATGCCAGATGCCAGCGGAGATTGCTGCCGACCGGAGGGCCCATGGCTGTGGTTGAAAGATGCCACAGCTTGTTTTTCAGAAGGCTGAATCTTCTTGTTTGCTCAGAAAGCTGCACTTGATTCATTGAAGAGGTTTCAGCAGCTTGCAGGACTTGACTACATTTCTGAAGATTGGGAGTCAGATGCCACGAGACTCCACACAAGCTTGTACAACCAAGATTTGGCCTCCCTCTGAGCCCTGCCTGCCCCCAATCATCTGATCAGCTCAGTAGAAACCAGCAACTACACCTAGAAATTGCAGGGAGTTCTGGGTGATGAGAAGTGAAGAACAACATGAGCAGTGAACAACGGCAGAGATCAATCTGATAAGTGGATTTTGTGTACATTGGTGCTTATTTACTGTGTGCACTGAGAGCATTTACTGAGTGCACTGTGGGCTTACAGTCTGGGTTTAAAATGTCTTATCCTTCCATTTTCTGAGCTGACTGAACATTTTAAAAAGCATACATGTACACTAGTGAGAAAGCTTAAAAAATTGTATAATACCTAACCTGGTGTTGGTAAACATTATTACAGCTTCTGCATGCTTCTGTCCATTGTGGGATAATAGCCAGATTTAGCTCCTAAGTCAGTTAGTGATGGGTTGGCTTTTTTAGAGAAGGTAAACCAAGCACAGGAGAAATCAAAAAGATCCAGAGGGTGCTCTGTAATTTGATGTGAGTGTGCTGTCTAACTACAGTTAAGTGGAAGAGGAGTAACACCTATACAGGGTAAGGAAAAATGAATGTAAAAGTGGTTTCTTTAAAACAGAACAGAGAAGGATAGACAGCATAGAATGGAAGATGTTGGAAGTGGTGCAATGCAGTGGTTGTGGGGCAGTAGTTTGCAGGAATACCTTCTGATACTGTGGTGCTGCCACATCTGCAGTCACCTCTTTGGGCTGAGGACAAAGGTTACTAGTCTCTGGGTCGTTGGATAGGGTTCAGAAAACCTCCTCCCCACCAAGGGACCACCAAGTCTGCCCGCGCTACCTCAAAGGTTGCCTAGCTGGAGCAATGGATGGACTACGGTGGGCTAAGGAAGGGTGAGGCAGTGGGATACAGGCACACCTGCCATCTGGTGCAACTAAAGAACTCCCATACTGTTTTAGCGGAGAAGGAAGGTCCCATAGTGACATCAGAAGTTGTAACCAAGGGGGATAAGTGGATCTCCATAATGGAGCCCCAAGGGTGGTGGCAGAGGACCCCAGAGGAGGAGGAAGCAACTCCTGGTGGGGGACTCTATAGTCAGGGAGTAGATTCTGGGACAGGCAGCAAAGGGGAGAAGGAGGTTATGCCTACCTGGAGACACAACTTGAAGAGATGGAGAGCAGATCCAGAGGATCACTAGGGAGGTAGCGAGGAGGGGTAGCTGGATGTCATTGTCCATCTGGGGATAAATGACCTACTAGGGATGAGGCAGGTATAAGGAGAGTGCAGGAGGAGTTTATGGAATTGGGAGGGGCCTGGAGCAGGTAGCAAGCTCTGTGACCTTCTCAGAGGTGCTGCCTGGCTAAGGTGAAGGGAGGCTAGGAATATCTGTACCAGGGACTTCAATGCATGGTTGAAGGACTGGTGCAGTGAGGAGGGTTTTGCTTCATTGGGGAGTGGGGAACCACCTGGAGGAAATGAGGGCAACCACCTGAATCCATTCACAGAGGGATCGAGTCCTCGTGAACAGTTTAAATGCTACATTGGCAAGCATTTAAACTACTCAAGGGGAGGTAGAAGGAGGCAGGGAGACAAAACTGCCCCACCCACAGGTTGACAAAGTCATCAGTGAGAATACTGGGGAGTTAAACCATTAAAGGAAGCAAATAAGAATGAAAGCCGGGGGGAAGAAATGATTATAACTGAAAAATACTGGGCGAGATAGGTGGACAAAAGGGAAAATGAGGGGAGGGTGGCAACACAGCCTGAGAGCCATGTGTGCAAATACTTAAATCTGAACAAGATTGCTGACATAGAGGCTACTATCATGGAAGAAGACCTAGACTTGGTCATCATCATAGAGACCTGGTGCAATGAAAACCAGGACTGGGAAGTGCCACTTCAGGACATTCTCTGTTCAGGGTGTCCTTTCCTCTGTTTTGCTTACTATGTCCCATAGTAAGCAAAACAGAGGAGTGGCCTTTTATGTAAGGAAAACATAAACGCCATCAAATACAGGGGAGTAGGGAGGAGGGGTGGGGCACTGTGGGATACTCTTGAGAGGTAGAATGGGCAACTATCCACACAGGAGTGAAGTACAGACCTCCAGTGCAGGGGAAGAGGTGGATAATGAATAATGATAGCAATCCAAAGGCTGGCTTGCAGGGGGAGAGGTATTGCTAGTAGGAGACTTCAGTTACCAGATGTGGATTGGCACCTCCTCACAGCAGCATCAGCGAGGAGTAGGAAAATCCTAGACTCCCTGTAGGGCATTCCCCAGGCAACAAGTTACTGGACCTAGTACTGACAAACGGAGACAGTATCACAGATGTCACAGAGGTGACCACCTGGGGAACAGTGATCACTGTATGGTGTGGTTTGACATAAAACTCAGTCGGAGTCAAATCACATGAGGATGATGGTCCTGGACCTCAGCTGGGCTGGTTTCAAGAAAATGGGAGAGTACTTGAGGGCATCTTAGCAGGGTTAGGAAAATCGGGGAGTAGAGGAACAGTGGGCAAAATAAAGAGGGCGTTGAAAAGGCTACAAATCTCAGTATCATGCAGGTTAGTAAGGGCAGGATAAAAAAGAGGCCACTATGGTTCTTTAAGGAGGCAGTGGAAAAAGTAAGTCAAAACAAAATGGCATTTAAAACATACAAAATAACACAAGGAGGGGGTATAGGGAGCACTATCAGGAGAAACAATGGGAGGCAGGGAAGGCAGTTAGGAGCAAAGGCACAAGCAGAGAAAAGACTGCCAAATCAGTGAAAAAGGATAAAACATTTTATAGGTTTATAACTAAAAAGAAAGACAAAGGGATGGATAGTATTGCTAATAGGAGAAGGAGGGGGTAGTGTAGAGGAGGACTGCCAAAAGCGGATATATTGAACAAATACTTCAGTTCAGTATTTATGGAGGAGGGGCAGATAGTGGGCCAATGATAAAGGACAAGGGCATTAAGGATCAGGAGGTGGACATAAGTCCTTTTCAATAGAAAGGGTCCTTAGGGAACTAACTGCAGTAAAAGTTGGCAAGACAATGGGACCAGACAGTGCACCCCAGGATGCTAGGAAACTCAAGGCGGAGCAGGCAGCATCTCTGACAACCCTGTTCAACCTGCCATTGGAAACTGGGAATTACCAGGGACTGGAGAAAGGCGGATGTGGTCCCTCACTACAAAAGTGGAAATAGGGTGGAGGCAGGAAATTACAGGCCTGTCAGCCTGACATCGGTAGTGGGTATGGTAATGGAATCACTATTGAAAGAAAGGATTGGGGTATACCATGTTGCCAGTAGTCTACAAGATCCGAGGCAACATGGTTTCTGAGGAAGATCTTGCCAGACAAACCTGATCGAGGTTCTTGACTCGGTAACCAGGTAAGGGATCATGTGATGATGGTGACTTGGCCTACCTGGATTTCAGCAAGGCCTTTGACACTGTTCCACAGACGACTGATAAACAAGCTGGGGAGCCTAGGAGTAGGTACTAAAGTGGTAAAATGGATAGAGAGTTCGCTGAGCAATAGGATTCAGAGGATGGTAATGAATGGCATTCACTCTGAAGTAGGCAAAGTGACTAGTGTGGTGCCTCAAGAATTGGTACTGAGCCCTGTCTTCTTCAGTGTTTTTATTATTGGATACAGAAGGACTGGAAGGAAAAGTATGCCTGTTCATGGATTATATAAAACTCTGTAACAGAGTGGATGGGGATGGATAGAATGAGGGATTATCTAAAAACTGGAAGAATGATCAAGGGACTGGCAGCTGGGTTTCAACCCAAATGCAAAATAATGCACATGGGGTGCAGAAACTGGGGCAAATATACCAACCGGGGAGGTACTAACAGATACAAAGCAGGAAAGGGACCTGGGGGTAATCATTACTGAAAGGTTAATAAACAGTGCAACAAGGCAGTGGGGAAGGCTAGCAGGATGCAAGGACACATATGCAGGGAATCACCAGCAGAAGGAGGGAGGTAATAGTACACCTGTATAGGTCACTGGTAAGATCACACCTTAAATACTGTATCCATTCTGGAGGCCTCATCTTCATAGGGTGGAGACAGTTCAGAGGAGGGCAACCAGAATGGTGCAGCGGGCCTGCATCAAAAGGCCTATGAGGAAACGCTTAAGGAATTCAATATGTACTTCCCGGAGGAAAGGATGAGGAGGGGCATATCATAGAAACATTCAAATACCTCTCAGGGAAGAGTAAGATGCAGGAAGGTAGCATTTTCCAAAGGAAAAGATGCTCAAGAACAAGGGGTCATGCTATGAAGTTAGAAGGGGAGGTTCAGAGGAATGGGAGGAAGCACTTTTTCACAGAAAAGGTGCTGGATTCATGGACAGCCTCCCAGTGGAGGTGGTGAGGGCAGACATTTATTATTTATTTATTACAGTCTTAGAATTTGATATACCTTTGAGTCAGAGACCATTTACAAAGGTTCTGTGTCCAAAAAGAAATAATAACAATTAGCTAAATACAACAGTGTAACAAAACATGACATGGATATAACAAAACAACAAAAACAATCAGAGCAGTCATTATATCAGACTTTGTCAAAATTGGCAAATAAGAACCAAAAATAGATACCAGGGTAAAAGCTAAGATAAACTACAGTAATGTATCAGTATGTGATAATAGGCAGTCAAGAATAACTTTTTCAAAGTCAATAGGTTAACATGGGTCAGCCAAGACAAATAAAAGGAGCAGTGAAAAAGGGAAAGAGGGAGGAGGAGAATAGGTGAAAATCAGGATGCAGGAGCTACAGAGTGAGGTGAAGTAGAGAGGAACCACGTCAAGAGAAAGGTACCTATGGGAGGTGTGCTGGGGAGGAGGGATGGGTGGGAAAGTGGCAGCTGTTTAGCCAGAAAATGAGGGATAAGTGAGGGTGAAGTAGCTTAGTGGGCAGTGGCAGCAGTTGAGAGAAGGAAGGTACTGTAGGAGTTGCACTTAAACTGCCTAATTTGGAGGCAGTTTGTACATTCAGAGGGAGATCAGGTAGCCAGGTGAGAGCTCTGTAGAGAAAGTGCCTCTGCACTTTGACTAGTCCAACAGAATGGGACATGATAGGTAAGTCTAGTTGCACTTTGCCCTTCGAGGATTGGTTACTGGGGTAAGGAGGTTTTGTGTTGTTGGAGGGGTTAGACCCAGACAGATCTTCTTACCTAGTAGGCAGGTCTGGTACTTGCCAGTACAGGCCCCTCACCCCATTCCTATTCTATCTCCTCCCTCTTGATATTATTTAAACCCTTAGCTGCCTTCTGTTCTCCACAGCCTGCAGCCACAGATCCATCGAGGGTCCCTCAGAGGTCGTGTGGAGGGCCAGTGAAATTACTGTCCCCTACCCTCCGAGGCAAGCACACAGCCTGCAGCCACGGATCCATTGAGGGTCCATCAGAGGTCATGAGGGCTGGTGAAGTTGCCTCCCCACCCCCCCGACTACAAGCACTCAGAGCCACGGATCCATCTGGGGTCCAGCAGAGAGTCGTGAGGTCTGGTGAAGTTGCCCTCCCCACCCATGAGACAAGCACACAGGTGCGCCAGCCAATGTAGCGCCAGTCAGGGAGATCAGGCCTCCAGTTACTCCTCTAAATCCAGGTCGGGCCCGCAAGTGTTGCATCAGTTCTCCACTGCCTCGCCACCACCCTTGCTCAATCTCAGTTTATATAGGTGGCTCGGTTGATCTGAACCAATCAGCCCATTTTTTCATCTGCAGCCTATTCCTGTCACCACTAGAGGCAGCCCTGATTTGTTTTTGTTTCTTTTTCTTCTTCTCTCCCTTACTACTGGCAATCCTACCCTTCCACCTCCCTCCTCCTCACCATGCTCCTTTGTACTTACTCTCTCTTCTGCACTGCCCCTGTGCCCATTCTCCCCCTTAACTTCCCTATGAGTCAAGCTTCTGAGCTGCTGATTACCCTAAGGCTGACTGGCAGCCACCCCTCCATGCACACCACCTAGTATCCAAAGACCCAGTGAAGCTCATTAGGGAGGACTCCATCTGCACTGCGACACCACCCCCAGACAATGGGCCCTTCCCTGCCCCCACTACAGTACCTGCTACTATGACCACTGCCATAGATGGACCACTCTCAGTATGTCCTTATTCCATCGGGAGCTGCACCCTATGAAACTTTGTATCCGCCCGCCTCCACCTCTCTCTCTCATCCTCTCCTCCTGTCTGCCCCATGCACTCTATCCCTCCCTATTCCTCCCTTTCCAACACACCTGGTTCCTCTGTTTGCATAGCTCATTATCTCAAAAATTGGCCTGGAACTCCATACTCATGTCCCTCCTCTTCCTGCTCCTCCTTATATCTGGTAATATCCGCCAAACCCTGGCCCGCTTGCCTCAACGCCAAACCCCATCCCCATCAGCTGGCTTTGCATTGCCAGCCTTAATGTCTGTAGCCTACTAAAAAGTGGGATTCGTGTCAGGATGGGTCCTCCAGCATCAGCCTGATGTCATTGCCTTGAATGAAACCTGTCTCTCCCCTCTGACCTCTGACTCGACAGTAGCCCTGCCCGGTTCAACCCCTTCCAAGCTGATCAGCTGGGAAAACATGGGAAAGCTGCGCCATCTACTTTAAGGGCTCAGTACACTGTCAGCTACTCCCCCCTGCTGGTACCTGACCACAGGCCTCTACACTCAAACTTTCCCTGGGTCACTCTCAAACCACCCTTCTTATCACAGCTGCTTACATTCCCCCAGAGACCAGAAAGTAGCCTTCCACTCCTGAACTGTCCTATCTCGTCACCCTCCCGCAACAAAATGAAAAAATTATTCTTGGAGACTTCAACATCAACTGGTTGGCTAAGACCACCACTCCACTCATAGACGCACCTACAGCCCAAGACCTCACGCAAGTAGTCCCTCTCCCACTCATCTGGATCCTCACACCAGATCTTCCTCCCTACTGGACCTGGTCTTCATCAACTGTCCCCATAAAGTCACAAGCACCACGGTGCTACCAAATGTTTAGTGACCACTCCCCAGTTCTCTGCACCTGGTCCAGCAAAGTGCCCAAGACCCCTCCCAAGATAATCTTCCAGCGCAAACCCGGCCCTGGCAAACTTGCTCTCCTAAATCTCATCTCAGGTCACTGGACTGGTCCTTCTTAAGTAATACACTCTACCCTGACCTAGCCCTTAACCTTTCGTTCGCACCTTCAACACCATCTGTGACAAGTTTGCCCCACTTACCAAAAGGATGGTCAAAGGCAACCCTGTTCCTTGGATTACTGACCACCTCCTGGCCCTGATGCATACTCATGACTCACTTTGGCACCTCTGCAATGAGACTGGCCTCCCAGCTGATAGGCAGAGGTATGAGAGGCCTGAACAAATGCACATGGGCATTACAAAAGCCAAAGCTGAGCACTATAAAGCTGCCCTCTCTGCTGCCTGGGGCACAGGGTGCAAATTCTGGAATAATATCAAGGAAATCGGTGGCAAAGACCTCAACCCCCCAACCAGATAGTGGTTGACGGGCATTTGATTCTGACCCTCGTATAGCCTCGGCTTTCAATTCAGCTTTCAAACCTCAGCCATGTCCTCCTTCTAACTTCTTTGGCCATCCTGTCCTGTCCCACCCCTCTCAGCTTGCCTCTCCTTTTCACCTATGGTACATCACCCTCAAGTCCGCTGAGCTTTATCTTAAAACGCCTAAGGCATTCCACTACAGTAGTGACTACTTGGGTCTGAGGCTTCTCCGGCTCACACTCCATGACGTACTCTACCCCTCCCATATTCTTAACTGCTCTCTCTGCCAAGGTAAATTCCCTCCCTTTGGAAATATGCTCCTGCTATCACCATATTTAAGAGTGGGGACCGTACCTACCAATAACTACTGGCCCATCTCTATCCTCCACCCCATCTAAAGCACTCGAGCGCATTGTCTATGATCAGCTCACCGACCACCTTAACAAACATGATCTTCTCTGTAAACAGCAACATGGCTTCCACAAAGGGCACAATACTACTACAGCCCTTCTGAATTCACCGCACACATCCACTCCGCATGATTAGACAAAGGCCACACCACTGGAGCTGTATTTGTTGACCTTACTAAGGCATTTGACATCGTCAATCGCTCCATCTTGCTAGTCAATCTCTTGAACATTGGCTTCTCCCAGGATGCCCTACACTGGTTCACAGACTACTTACTGGACCAGTTCCAACAGGTCAAAATTGGCAAACCTTATCCAATAGGCTCCCAGTTCACTCAGGGGTCCATCCTTGGTCCCCTTCTCTTCAGTCTTTACCTTAACTCCTTCCCGCCTCCTGCTCTGACAACCTACAGCTATACGCAGATGATGCTGTACTTTAAAGCATCCAGCCCTGACCCTCTTCAACTCCACCAAACCCTCCAGTCCTCCTTTAGCGAAGCTGAACAGTAGTTCTCTGCACAATGCCTTATAGTGAACTACAAGAAGACCAAGTTCATGATCTTGTCCAACCCTCAGAATGCATAGGAAGGAACTTTGCCCCAGATTCTAACTGGATCGAACCTCTCTTGAGCAAGTGGACTCCTTTAAATATCTGGGCATCACCCTTGACCTGGCACTTAGTTTCCACCAGCACATACATCACCTGTCCACTACCCTTAATGTCTGCCTCGGCTTGCTCTTGTTTTTTTTTTTTTGCATCATATGTTTATTCAGGTTTTCAAATACATAAACAAACAGGCCAGACTGACCTGTCAGGACACCAACAACTCAGACAGACAAATGCATCCAATACTTAACTTATGTACAAAGAGATCCAATTTCATGATGGCAAAGACATTTTATTAACACAATGTTATGCACTTGAATAAGTAAAAAAGAAAATTAATAGAGGCAAATTTCCTTTATGAGAATTATTAGGGTGACTTGGTCAAAAAGGTTCTCACACACTTCCACATAGGTTTAGCACCATTCGCTATCCCCCCAACTATGCCCATCCCTCTCCCAGAGTCAGGCACTCAGCCGGTGTTAGAGTGCTCAGATATGGCTGCCATGTGTTATAAAACTGTTCTCCCTGTCTTGTAGCACATAGGTGAGTCTTTCTAAGGTAAGAGCTTGTAACATCAGTGTTTTTCACTGTTGTATGGAAGGCTTGATTGCCGATACCCATGTATTCAGGATGCAGTGTCTAGCCATCACCAGTGTGACCCTGAGCCACTTGGGCAACGTGGCCCATTCCTCCCCATCCACATTCTCCATGCCAAACAGCATCACCAGAGGTGACTGTGGAAGACCCTGCCCACCACTGCCTGAACCTCCCCAGCACCTCCTTCCAAAATTCCTGCAGGGTGGGGCAGGACCAAAAGTAATAATAGTGGAGGCTAACCACACATATCAACGGGGCATATTGAGAGACCAAGGGGTTGTATTCCTGACATTTAGGGGTGGGCGATGTAATCTGTGGCAGAACTTGTAAAAGATTCTTTATATATATGCAGATCAGTATCCCCTGATGCAGCTGGGTCATCATCTTCCATGTATCCTCTGTAATACACACTTCCATGCACCTTTCCCAAAGTTACCTAGTTTTCTACGACATATCTGGGAACAGTTGCCTACCGCTCTAGCCACTCTGCATATGGTGCCTTTAGGGTTGCGCCTTCCTTCCTGTATCAGATATTCAAGTGGCTCCCATGCAGCATCCATACCCTCCATTCTCCCCAAGGATTTACAGTGTGCTTGTAGCTGAAGATGTCGGAAAAGTGGTTATGTCCCAGCCCTGTCTTTTCCTGTATGGTCAAATGTATCTAATCCTTCTCTAACATACAGATTATCCCTTTTTTCCCATTCCCTGAAAACCTGGGTCTGTCAGCACTGGAACAAAGAAAGGATTCCCAGCAATTGGAAAAAGAAGAGTCCCCCTGGTCTATCCCTTAGGTCTAATCAAATACCCCAGCAGTCCAATGCTACCTTAACCAGAGATTTGGTTTAGACAGGTTCAGGTATGCCTTATAATCTTTCCCTGATAAATAGGCAGTTACCCAACCGGGCATCCCCTCTCCTCCAGGTCTAACCAACCTGCTTCCGTGGTCAACCTACCCAATCCTGCAAGTATCGGCACTGAATGGCAAGTTGATAATTTTTAGGTCCAGAAACTGCAAACCTCCCTTATCAAGTGGTGACTTTAAACGTGCAAGGTTTGTACGTGGTCATTTGCCTTGCCACAGGAAGTCGAGAATGCTATCTCCAGATACTTGCTGTCTGCTCGGTGATCCCCATACAGAGCATCTGCATATTATACAACAATCGTGGCAGAATATTCATCTTGAGTAGATTTATTCTACCTAGTCACATTGAGGGCAATTTAGCCCGTCTTCCCAGGTCAGCCACATTGTGCGCGTAAGGGGTATAATTTAATTCATACAGCATTTTATATTTTCCCAATTTTGATACCTAAATATACAAATGAATTGTGGACTTTCGGAACCCATAGTCCCTAATCCCCACCCTGCTTCAGTCCCTTCTTTGCCTATTCTGAGTTCCTCTGACTTACTTAGGTTTAATTTATATCCTGAAAATTTAGAGAATTGATCTATTAGGCGAATAAATGGTGGCATAGATTAATCGGGCTTGGTGATATACAGGAGCATGTCATCAGCATACAGGAAAGTTTACATGCTCTTCCTGATTTTCCAATACATCAAAAATCTCAGAGTGTTCTCTTATTGCAATGGCCAGGGATTCTGGGGCCAGAGCAAAAGGAGGGGTGACAAAGGGCACCCTGCCTAGTTCCTCTGTGTAATGCAAACTTGTCCATGAGAGCACCATTAACCAATACCCTTGCTGTGGGTGCATTATGTATCAGACTAATCAGTCCCACAAACACATCACCCAGACCAAACCGGGTCAGGACCTCCATTAAGTATTGCCATTCAACCCAGTTAAATGCTTTTTCAGCATCCATAGATAACATACGGATTGGTCCATACCCATTCAAGGCTCCCCAAATTACATTCAGCAGGGTTCTCATATTATGATATGAGTACCTGTCCTGATATAAACCAGTTTGGTCTGGGTGAATCAGTCCTGGCATTAATTTGTCCAGGTGGTTAGCCAGCACTTTAGCGAAGATCTTAGAATCGCAGTTCAGCAAGGATATTGGTCTAAGGGCACAATTGAGCAAATCCTTGCCTTCATTCGGGATCAAACAAATGCCCGCCTCAATCCAGGTTTGGAGCAGGGTCCCTCTCCTCTCTAGCCTCACTGAGTAACCTCCTTAGATGTTTAACCAGGTACGTCTTCATAGCCTTATAATATTCTGTGGAGAAGCCATCCGGCCACTAGCTTTGCTCTTTTTAAACTTGTAATGGCCTTTCCTATTTCCTCCTCTGTAATTTTAGCACCTAACCAGTTTTGCTTTACAGTGGATAATTTAGGCAGTTTTACCTATCTAAAAATAAGTGCATACTAGCTCACACCTCCCCAGGCTGCTCCTGGTAAAGTTCCTCAAAGAAATGTTTAAATTTATCCCCATAAACTTCTTATCTGTCCCAAGCTGACCATCCGGACCCCTGACGCTGTAATCAAATCGTGCTCTGTTTCCCTATAATAAGATTAGCCAGCATTGTGCTGGGTTTATTCCCCACTCATAAAAGTGTTTGCACACAAACAGGTGCATTTTCCGCACCTCCCCAGTAACAGATTGTTTAGAGCTTCCCTAGTGACTGTCAAGAGCCCAGGTGCATCATCTCCTCCCTCTCCCTTGCCACCGCCCCTCCAACACCCCAAGATGCATCTCAAGGTTTTCCCTTTTTTTCCCGTAGTTTGCGTTTATGGTGTGGCACATAACTAATGACAGATCCCTCATGTATGCTTTTCCAGCATCTCAATACACCACTTGTGAAGGAGCCATTTCAAGATTATTCTGAACATATTGCTTCCACTGATCTTGTAAATAATCCTTAAATGCCTTATTGCTAACAAGTAATTGGGAAATCTCCATGCTGGAGGGTCAACTCTTGCATCTCTTGACACCAAGGACACAAGCACCATAGTGTGATCCAATATAAGTATAGGGCCATGTTTTGCCTGGAGGAGCCTAAAATACCAGGCCCTCGGAATATAGATTTGATCCAGCCTCCACCATGTCTTATGGGGATGCAAGAAAAACATGTACTCCGTGCAGTGGGATTAGCCGTTCTCAAGCATCGACCAAGTCTAGATCAGCCATCCCTGCCAGCCAGGTCCGTATAGCACCCTACAAGTTCCTCTTCCTTCTGAGTGGTCTGGTTCAGGGTTCCACCAGGCAATTTAAATCCCCACCCAGAATCAATCCTGGGAACTGTTCCGCTATTAATAGCCCTCTGAGGATTGATAAAACACAGGATCATGCACTGCAGGTGCATACACGTTCCTGAATGTCAGTGTTTCCCCATAGTTCCCCACTGCAAAGACATACTGGGCATGTTCAGGGTCAGCCACCACCCTGCGTACCTGAAATGGTAGCCGTTTGTGTAGGAGTACTGCCACTCCACGTTTATAAGACGAAAAAGATGCAGCCCAACATTCCCCACCCAACTCTTTTTAATTTAGCATGCTCTTTGATAATAAGGTGGGTCTCTTGCAGCAGTGCAACATTTATGTTCTGACGCTTATGAGCAGTCAGCAGCATGGTGCGTTTAACTGGGTGGAGATACCCTTAACATTCCACGACGCTATACTTAACCCTATGGGGTTAGCCAAGGTTCAAGAGCCATCTTCCTCCAGCAATCCTATCCACTTCCAAGTCCCTTAAACATTTCAACATGTACATCAGATCTTCTATATTCATGCATGGATCTCAAAATTAATATCAAACAGTATAACAAACAAATAACAGAAACTATATACATTGCAAACATCCTCCCTTTAGAAACTTTTATTCCCACAAATAATCCCCTTTGTAACCAGAATTGCTTATAGCAAGAACTTTACACTCCCTGCCCATCATTATCGCAAGGATGCGCTCCCCATCCCTCCCCACCAAGAATCTTATCATACCCTCTCTTTCGTTATGTAAGGGTATATATAAAAGTGACATAACCCTCTTAATGCCAACCCCACTTCTTCTTTTTGAATCTCACTAGGCAGAGCTTGCCCTGATGTCATTCCCCCTAGTTCCTCAACCCTATGGCCTCCTCCTTTTTAAATCATCACGCTTCATGTTTTTAGGCCCAGAGTTTCCCAAAATTTAAGCCCACAGTATTCATATAGTATAGAGCCAGTCCAACCCTTCAGTACTTGGGTATCATTATATTCTCCGTTAGTACCAACCCCCATTCTTATGCTCATATAAAGAGACAAATTCCTGTTTACATATCCGAAGGCATATAGGAGGTCCAACAGGAATTAGTTCTTAGTTACAAAAAAAGAACACAATGTTGTAATCTCAGGGAGCCCTCCGCTCTGGCGCCATATCTCCATTGCGGCAGAAGGGTCTGCCTGACTCACATATCGTGTCAAGCTAGGCCAGTCTCTCACTCTAACACAAAACAATTCCAAAGGTGGAAAGGACCTTCAAAGGCAATTCATGATGGCGTCTTTCTGCCCGTCTGCATCTGTGGGCCTATCATAACAAAACTAAGACAGTACCTTAGAATTCCAGTGCAGCGTGGGGTTGGTTCCAAACATGAATCAAACTATTGCATTTCTTGTGACCTGAGTGTTGAATCATGTATTCAACAAACCTCAGTTCACCTCACCCATTTTCTTCTTGAGATTTTTACAAAGCCTCTGCCTTCTGTACCTCCCAAAAGAATAAGTAGCTCCTTCGTGCTTTATCTTCAGAACTGCAGGGTACAGCATAAAACACTCAACCTGGACCTCAAGGTTGTGCCATCACAGAGTTAAAAGCGCAGTGCTTCTTCAGTAGATGGTTGGAGCAGTCTTGGAATAGGTTCAGCTTATGTCCTTTGTATTGTAGAGTAGGCATATTTCATAAGCTTTCAACATCAGCTCCCTATCTTGAAAGTTGTGGAACTGCATCACTATCTGCTGCAGTGGTTGGTCTGGGGGAGGGTTTGGAGCTACCGCCCGATGTGCTCTCTCAAGCTTTATTTTGCCATTTTGGGGTAAAGTCCGTGCACAAAATTCTAAGACATCAGTGCCCTCAAGCCCTTCTGGCAGACCCGGATCGCAAATTCAGACACATCTGATAGTTCTCTTGATAATTGAACTGCTCTTTGAAATCCACTAATTCTCTTTGCAGGGTAGTAATTTGTTCAGGGACTGGAGCCGTGGCATCCTCGACATCAGATATTCTTTGCTCCTTTTGAGTTAGCCTTGTTGCATGTGACTCATGCAGATCCACAAGTTCTTGGAGTTTGGTAAAAATTAGATGCCAGGCTAGTGAGGCGAGGGCTCCAAGGCCGCCAGGACCAGTTGTGTTACTTCATGGCCCCAGCACAAACCTCGGCCGTGGACAGCGAGATAGGACCTGCATTTTCCACTTGTATCAGCTAGCGGTTGCTTTCGTTGGTTTTCCTGCAGCACGAGAGCTTTTAGATGATCCAGGGTTAAATACTCATCCATGATCTTGTCCCATTCTTAGAGTCACTTTTCTTATATTTTGAGCGGGTAAAAATAGTTTTAAAAAGTATATTTTCTTGGTAGTTTGAGGAGTGAGGAGAAAGCATCCTTACTCGATCGTGCTCATTAGTGTCCCCACGCTCTATCGGTTTAAACACTGCCTTACTCCAGATGCCCTCTGACTGCTGTCTCATCCTCTATCTTCTCCCTCCTTGACTATGGCATACTCATATATAGCGCTGCCACCACCTCGGCCCTTAGTAGGCTCTGTCTCCCCCTCAGCAAAACCTGTCACCTTGTACTGGACTGCGACCATCTCACCCATACCTGCTCACTATATAACTCCACAAACTGGCTTCACTTAGACAATAGGATCAAGTTCCATCTGCCTTATAGCCAAAAAATCACCCTTGGTCTTTTCCCCAGTCTTATCTCCTTAATCTATCTGTCTACAGTCCAAAAGTAACCCATAGCTCCAGCAAGAAACTTCTCACAGTTCCTCACTGTCAAACCTCCTAATGTCAAAGATCCTACAGCTTCAAGGCCCCTCATGAATGAATGGTATACCTAGCTCCATCACAACGAAAATACTATCGGCCTCTTCAAAACTCATCTTAAGGCACATCTCCAGTCCTTAAACTGCTGTGACTGCAATTGAACCTGTCACTCGCTCCTCTCCCCACCATGACAATGGCCTCTGGCTGCTTACCCCCTCCTTTTTATCCCTTACCTCCAATTTTGAGCATCTCTGTGTAAATGCCTATATGCTTATCTGGTCTGGCAATCACACTAAGTTTATTTAGGTCCTGATTACGTGCCTTTAATTGTATTTTACTGTGTATCTAGCTTGTCCTCTTTTATTGCATTGTATTTGCCTTAGTACCGTATTGTCCAATCTGTGTGACGTGGAACCTTTGTAAATGAGTCTTTGACTCAAAGGTACTTTCGAATCCTGAATAAATAAATAAAATTCTATAATTTACATAATTGTGAAATGCAGTTTAAAACGTCCGAATGTTGGAGGCTTATAACTCAGTCAGCTTTAAAGAGATCTGCACACTTCTGTATGAACCAGGGTTAAGTCAATATGTCAAATTTGGTGCAATCTGGACAAATACATTTTAAATTAGATGGAAATAGCCAGCCCATCAGCACAACAGTAATACTACTGTTCACGACGTGAGTTTCCTGAGTTTGGAAATGAGTTTGAGCTGTTGAGCCAACAGGAAGGAGGGTCTAGTGTCCCAGAGGACATTCTCCTCCCAGGATGGGACAGCATCCAGCTCTGGGTATGACTGTCACCTGGGAGAACACAGGTGGCAGTACATCTAGGAGTGGATTGGTAGGAGGGAAGATGCTGGTGCATGATACACACCATACTTGCATGTATGATTGCATCAGTCACCAGATTAGCATCTCAAGGAAGGGAGAGAACAGAGGAAAATACTGGCAGGCCAGGGCAGAGTGATGGACCAGTCCTCACGAGGCCCTGCACTAGTGACATGGCAAGTTTCTGTAGGAACTACATCCTGTTCAGCAGTGGGTGCTGCACACCACCACAAGAGGCAAGCCATTGGGGCAGATTTAGGTAAAGCAGGTAAGACCAAGAGAAGCTGGGTGATGGGACTCGGGAGGGGACATCTAGATGGGAGCACAGTCTACCAAGGAGGAAGATTAAAAATAAATAAAATTGAACAGAAATAACTGAAGTCAAATTTTGAAAAAAAGTCTCAAATGTTCATGAAATTTCACAGAGGTGAACCAGAAATTCACTGGGGAAGATAAATTACACCAAGAATTAGTAAGAAGTCAGTGAACATGGACAGAAAGAAACAGGTACCTTTCAATTACAAAATCATCACAAAAATGTCAGCATGTGATAAACAATACATTTAATCAGTTCAAATGTTTTTTAGACAAAATAACTATTTCTACTGAAAGTTAAAAAATTATGCCATTGCTGATGTTGCTGGTGCTATTATACAGTACTTGATGCTTCAGTCCAGTTATAAAAATATCACTTCTGATGTCCTGTGTCTGATTTCCAAAGAAAAAGATGCTCAAGGAAAAGGGTCACAATATAAAGCTGGAAGGGAGGCTCAGAGAAATGTGAAGAAGTACTTCTTCACAGAGAGAGTGGTGGATGCTTGAAACAGCCCCCAGAGGAAGTGGTGAAGCTAGAATGGTTACAGGATTTAAGAATGCATGGGATAAACACAAAGGAATCTTAGAAGCAGAAGAGGTGTAAGCGAGTCAAGCAGTGTCTCCTGTGGAACTATAGGTAAGGAATTTAGGGCAGACTAAATGGGCCAAGTGGTCCTTATCTGTCAACAGCTTCTATGTTTCTATAATGTTGCTTGTGCTTGTACAGGTGTACTTCAGTTTGGGGCTGTGTTTGCACAGTGCGTAGTCACTATTTGCTGCACTGAGATGGCCCCATATTCAGACAGTTAGCATGCCCCAGTTGGAGATGGCTAATTGTCTGAGTATTGCCAAAGTCAATCATGTGCTAATTGCCACACAGCACTCTTGTCTGTCTGGTGCACACAGCCAGCTCAGAATATGAGGACCATTATCTTTTACATTTGCTATTTATGTTTTATTATGCCATATACATTATCGCAATTCAATAATATTGTATAAATGTAGCTATACCTGTAGACAACCTGAACAAACTCATGGGCAAGGACCCTAAGGCACCCCCACTATGGTCAGCATTCTTGGAACCCAAGGCTCGACCTTGGTACCATCACCAATACCTTTAACAATGCATTCTCTAACCTGGACAGTGTCCTTCCTCCTAATTTGTTCGACTACTTTTCCTCAATACCTCCCACGTGACCCCGAACGGATCACACAGCTCCACAGTTCTTCTTCATAGAGGTTCCACATAAGTTGCCTGTATCTATATCCACAAGGCCATCCATAAATCTGGTTACAGTGGAGACTCCCTTGACTTAAAACTGCTGGCGCAAGTTCTGGATGAAATCCTTGTACCCCTGACAAAGATCTTCAACCTCTCACTTAGACTGGGCCAATTCCCTCGCTCTGAAACAGGCAACTGTCACACGGTGCACAAACATGGTGACAGGACACTTCACACCAACTACAGACCTATCTCACTCCTCCCCAGTTATCTAAGGCATTGGAACATATAGTCTCAGACCAATTAGTTGAATTCCTGGATAAGTTCGAAGTCCAATGCCAAGAACAGCATGGCTTCTGAAAAGGTCACACCTTCACCACGGCTCTCTTGGAATTTACAAGTTTCATCCACCCATGCTCGACCATGGAAGCTGGGGGGGCTGTGTTATAGACCTGACGATGGCTTTCAACACCGTTAATCACCCTCTTCTACTTAGGCAACTGTCATCCATCAGGCTCTCCAATGATCCCTTCCATGGTTTGCTAGCTACCTCAGTAATTGGGTCCAACATGTCAGGATAGCAGGTGTCTCTTCTGATGAAAAACCAGTCCTCTCCAGAGTCCCCAAGGGGTCTATTTTGGGCCCTACTCTTCTCCTTTTTCCTTAACAGACTCCCTAGTGTCGCCAGCAAACAATACTTCTCTATGCAGATGATGCAGTCCTGTTTGCTAGCCACCATGACCCCAAAATCGTTGAAACCCAGCTGCAACTTGACTTCAAGAGTGTTGAAGATTGGTTCAGTTCCATAAACTCATCCTGAACTACAGTAAGACCAAAGTCATGACCTTCTGTAACCACAGAGTAGGCACAAATCTCAGTCCCTCACCATCAAGAACCACTTTGGGAACTCACTGAACATGTCTCTGAGATCAAGTACCTTGGTATCACGCTGGGCAGTACCCTCCCCTACACTCAGCATATTGACTCTGGTGCCAAGGCAGCCAACATACAAATTGGTCTGTTGCACAAGCACAAGCACTGTATGTCTGTGGATGCCCTTAGACTGGCCATCTACAGCTCGGTCACCTCGACCATTGACTACGGTCTTGCCATCTACGGCTCCGCTTCTACAACTGCCCTCCACAGGATCTCAGTTTCACTCAGCAAAGCCTGCAGGCTTTACAGGCCAGCCCACCAAACACACACCTGTGACCTCTATGCACAGACTGGCTGGCTACCACTCCTCAGCAGAATACAATACCAGACCTGCCTGCTTTCAAAAGGTTCTTCTTGGGCTCATGCCCCAGGTGTTAGTAAGCTTCTTACTGCCTACAGTGGTACTCAGCACACACGTAGTGCCAATATCAAACCTTCCAGGTTCCCAGATGTCATACCTCCATGGGTCAGCGGTCCTTCACCCACAGGGCTCCACTGTGGTTTAATTCCCTCAACAAAGAAGCACTTTCCTCTACCAAGCTTGGACCCTTCAAATAGAATCTCTGACTTTACCTCACCTCTACCACACAATGGACTGCTTCCCTAAATATACTGCTCCAATCACCACCTAGTAGTTCAAGTTCAGTCACCTGCCTCCTACTTGAACATTATCCCTCTGACTCCAACTCTTGCACTGACTACTTTCCTTCTCCCTTCCTCCAGACCCTCGCCCTTCCCTACACCTCTTCACCACTTCTCTAACCACTCTACCTTTCCCCTGTACTAGACACCCTCCCTGTTCCCTCCCTCTGACAGCGGCCCTCAGCCTGCCCACTTCTTTCTGTCCCTCTCATACCTAATCTCATGCTTATTGTCCTATTGCTTCTTAATCTCCTACTCTGTTACCTCAACAAGCTGCTTAGTTAAGTAGTTCTCTAGTAATATCTTTATTCTTGAAGTGTGTTTTAACTGCAAAACATTGCCAACCGCTGTATGTATTATGATTGTATACCATTGCCAACCTTGTGTGTATGTTTCCCCTTCCTTTGACATGGAACCCTTTGTAAATGAGCAGTTCCTGCTCAAAGCTACTTGTAATCCTAGAGTTCAATAAATAAAAATAAAAATATGTTGATGTCTATACAAACTGGGTTTTTGTGTATATGTAGTATATTTTATATAATACCGCATAGATAAAAGTTAAAAGATAAAAAGTGGTATCACTGATGTCAGCAGTTGAAAGCAAAGAGAAACAGTTAAAGACTGCACTGCACTAAATAAAATCCACCTAGCCATCAACAAAGCATGTAGACTCCTTGCTGGAGTGGATATGCATACCCACAGTTGCACCCTGTCGCTAACAAAAATCCTCACCCTGAGCGAAAAGTACGTTATCAAACATGACTCCTTACCAAGAAAATCCAATTAGGCCTTACCCCACTGGAGTCTCTGCCTCACTCCGCACTGCCCATACCTCAGCAAACACCCATACGGCAGATAAATTAATGTGGGCTGTTCCCAGGGTCTCAACCACCCTGGCACAAAGATCCTTTTCCTACAGAGACCCAACCTGGTACAATGAGCTCCCCTGGCCATTACCTCTATCTCCAAACTAGACCCCTTCAAAATAGCCCTCAAAAACACTTAATCTCCACCCGACTCTGCCAATGCTCCTACTAGGCATAGGAAGCTGCCTACGTATGGCGAGTTTTTTGGGTTAGAGTTTCTCTTTATCCACTGTTGTTACTGTGTGTTGATGACAATGTTGGTATCCTGACTGCTCGCACCACCTGCTAGAGTATAGGCCTCACCTAAAATTGATTGTACTGTTCTCTGTTGTTAACAAGCCCACCCCAGAGCATGTATAGCTACTCAACTGTATAGGATCAACAGTACTGTATTACCCTTGTTGTTTCTTTCCTACTCTTACTATATTATTGTATAATGCCTGCTATTTGATTTGTATTGTTCATATCTGTTATTCCTCTACTTTTTACTGATATGTTTTGTGCACTGACATGGAGCTTTTGAAAATGAGTTCCTGACTCAAAGGTTGTAATCCAATATTCTCAATAAATAAATAAAATAAAATATTCATACAAACAGCAGATTTACAAACATATGAAGAGTGCCAGCAGATACAGGCCTGATCATCTATCTGGTCTGCTTGAATATGTAGCTAACTAGTCTATTACACTGTAGCTGCCCCTCTCTCCTACCAGCAAATCCAATTTCATGCCCATACTAGCTGTTACCCTCCCCAGTGCCTCATTGGTGACCTTCCCTGATTTTGTCTGATCCCTCCTAAAACTGCCCACCATCTTCAAGGATACCACCTCCTCAAGCAGTGTGCTCTAACTTATAACCACTCTTTCTGTGAAATAGTGCTTTCTTATTCCTTCTGAATCTACCACCCTCCAATTTTAGATTGTGCCTCAATCTCCATCCCACTCCTTAATCTTAAAATTCCCATTGTACTATCTTTATTTATGCCTTTCATATATGTGAAGATTTCTATCGTGTCCCCATCTCTCCCATTCCTCCAGGAGTACATGTTGAGCACTCTCAGTTTCTCCCTAGGGATTCTCCTCCATACCGAGGATCATCCTGGTTGCTCTGCGTTGGACCCTCTCTAGCAATTTAACATATTTCCTTAGGTATAGCTGCCAGAACTACATGCTGTACTCCAGGTGCGGCCTCACCAATGACCTGTACAGTGGCAGGATGACCTCCCTCTCCTGGACGTGATTCCTCTGGCAATACTCCCCAGCATCTTATTAGCCTTAGCTGTCACCTTTTGCACTGTGTTGAATGGATCATTTGCCATGTTATTATCACCCCAAGATCTTTTTCCTCCTTTATGTGGATAATTGTACCCCCAGTCGGTAATGATTCCTTGTTTCTTACTTCCAAGTGCATGACTTTGCACTTCTTTGCATTGAACCCCACTGTCATGTTTCTGACCAGTGCTTGAGTCTAGTCAGATCATCCTGTAGCCCCTGCCACCCTCTGTGTAATTCACCACTATACCTAACTTTGTGTCATCCACAAAAGATTTAAAGTTATAACTTGTAAACTGATGTATAAATTGAATATACAATGGTCTGACTAAAATATGCAATTAACATTAGTTGTGAGGCAGCTGGACTTTCATGACTCCCTCGTGGCTCTGACACTCATGACATATGGTCCTGCCCTCCCACCACATAAAGTCAAGATGCTTATTTTGAGACAGACAATTGTATATCTCTTATTTACACATCATACTGGTGTAGCATAGATAGATTTAAATCTGCCCTCCATTTTCTCTGACTTTCATGTTCTGGGCTACATGACATGACAATAGATGGACTTCTAACACATCTAACAGCATTTCTATAATTTAGTCTTACAGCTTCTCTTTGTTGTGGATATGTTAAACACTGGGGGTAGGTAGCACTATCCATTGTATAAAAGTAATTTTAATGTTTCCTTGTGCTCACAAGAAACATCTTGTGGTAGAATGACATTTCAGAGGTGTGTCAGGGACGAGTCCAATGCAGAGCACTCTACAGTGGCTCATCCTCACAGATCAATGAGAATGCAACCAGACTGTGACACTAGTCTCAGTTTCCCAGCTGGAAGACATTCTGTAGTTGAAAGAAATAAGCGCACCAATGAGAGCACTTCATTTCTTTCATCTACATAACCATAAACCAACCGGCCAGCAAGCTGTTCTCTCTCCTGCACTCCCTCACAGAAAATTGAAAACATGCTCCTCTTCTCCCAGCTGTATGAAGTAGGCCACAGCTTAAGCTCTGTAAGGGCTGGGAGTTTCCAGTGCCTGAAGACACTTTCACTTAAGTGCGATTGTGCTAGTGGGGCTGGATGCAACTGCAGCCCAGCATAATCATCAGTGTCAGTGGCTCAGCAGGTAGCACACTTGCGCCTGAGGCTGAGAGATCAGAAGGCTGTGGGTCCATCCCACACCAGGCACTTGGGTTAAATCCTGATACTGTAGTGCAGCATGAGCTGCTGTCTTTTGGATGAGATGTTAAACTGAGGTCCTATTTGCCTGTTCTGGTGGTAGTTCAGCTGGATGTTAAAGATCCCATGGCACTTGTTGAAAAGAGTAGGGGAAAATTTTATTAAGTACATAATAGTGAAACATACAGTCAGACAGTATTTATATGTCCCATAAATCACCCCATCGTTATTCAACAGAAAATTCAAACATTAATATTCAAAACAATAAACTCTTTCTCCATAATTTTTGTCCCATCCCCTTATGTGCTCCACAATCTTCAAACAAAAGGAATAATTAACCTACACCTACAGAATCTATATGTGTAACCAGGGCATATGAAAGCAATAAGACATGACAGGGTGTGGGTTGTTGATTGATAAGAACATGTCCCCAGGTGTGTTGTTAGACATGAGGTGCTTGCACGAGTGACTACTGCAGCTGGGTAATGCTCTTATCAATCAACAACTGAACCCTGAAGTATCTTATTGCTCTTATAAAATAGCTAACAACTATTTCTATAACAATCAAACAAAACTCTGGACAGATTATTAAAGATTTAATAATAGTATGTTATTTTATTTAAATATGGTGAAAAATAGTCCCCAGACTTGGCCAGAGGTGGTAAAATTGATTGAACAGCAACTCACTGAAAAATTCTAAACCAGTGAGTTGGAGGGACAACAATGTATTATTTGAGCAGTTTGGGTCTGCCTTTGCCTATGTAACTGTTTTCCCACCTTTTCTCTTTGGTTATAAAGTATTACTGTATTGCCTACCTTCATCCTGTTTTTTTCTGTTTTCTCCTCATTCAGGACATAGAATGTTTATCATGGAATGTGTACCATGGAATATGAGGATTCAAAATTCTGCTCAGTTCCACTGATAAGTGTTACTCTGGTAACATACTGTACACACAGACAACAAAGGCCTGTTTTAGAGCCAGTGAGTCAATTATATCACTGTCAAGGCAAGCAGAAGAGATTTCCTGATGAACAGGTAAAAACAGAAGGAGATTTTCACTGTTAGTAAAGAAACAGTTGTAATGAAAACTATAAACAATACTTAATGTTTCTAATTTGTTTATGTGTGATGATCAGGAAACGTTTACTTAATTTGTTTTATTCTTTATTTAAGGTAGTTTTATTTTTAGGGCCCAGTCGAAGGTTTTACAGTGTAACGGTAGCAGCCATGTTTGAGATGGAAGATCAGTTCTGGTTGCAGAGGGACTGATGGAAGATATCAGTTGCTCAATGATATTGCTGCCCTTTCACCTATGGAGGTTAAGGTACTAGGAAAGTAGTGCTATCATTCAGTTTGTTGACAGGTAAGGACAAGCCTTTTGAGCAATCAGGGTGAAGGATTTCTTTTACCCATTTTATAATTTTGATAAATCCGCTTAGCTGTCTTTGGGAACTGCGCACATTCTATAGAGTACACATGTTGTAAATCTTCTACAATTTTATAACTTAATTCAATCTGGGAACAGTCCTTCTGCTGAAGAGTAAACAGGCATCTGGCCATCCATATATTCCATTTAACAATGGTGAACAACAGACAGAGTGAACTTTGATTCCATTTCTTCCAGCCTGCAGAGATATGTACATATATAATATTTTCATACGTTATGGTGCTCAGCACTGGTTCTTCCCACAAGTTAGCAAGATATGTCCAAAATTCTTTAATAAAAGAACACTGAAAGAGCAAATGTGTAATTGTCTCTTCTGTATTAATGCAACCTAATCTACTACATATCCGTTCTTCCCTTTGCTTATGTTTTTGTTACTTTTTACATTTATCCTCCGTGACATGACAACCAATGAAAATCTCACATATGGGCTGGAATCCTAGAGGTATTTAAAAGATTTTTAGGAACAGTAAGTAATGACTTGGACATTTCTCAAAAGGCATTGCCATACCACATAGGAGGTTAACAAAATAATATACAGGCTTTTATCGTGGAGGTCTGTATAAATTGTGAGGTGTTACTTGCCACTGTTTTAGTCGAAGAAAGGTTTCTCAGGTATTGCAAACATCTTGGACCTTGTTGACCTTGGGGTAGATGCTGTTCCCAAAAGTGGAACCAGGTTTACAATTCTTGTACAGTCAGGGTTCCCACCCTTTCCAGTATTGATTAGTAGTGGCTTTAAATTTGCCATCATGAAAATACCATTGAAAAATATGATGGGGTTCACCATACCAGTCCCCCCTCCTGGCGGATAAATATAAAATGTTTCTTTTTATGGCGTTAAGCCGACTCCCCAGATTGCCTGAAAAAGATGCTCAAGAGGGGTTTCCATTTTCTTAGGGGGTGGGAACACATAGCTTAAATATAAAAATACTGGAACTAAAAGGTTTTCACTAAGAATACCCTTTTCTTTTCTCTATTTACTTTTATTCCATTGTTCCACCTTTTTCTTCCCAATCTCAACTTTTCCTCCCATTTTACTAAACCTACATCTGGGCCCAAATTTGACCCCCAAATTTAAATAAGTTGAAGTAAGTTGCAGCGATCCAATGGCGTTTGCCTCCTCTGCAGGGGTTCCCAGTGCCCTCACAGCGCTTCTCTAGATTTAGAGAGGCACCTGAGACCGCATCAAAGAGGAACACACAGAGATGGCTGATGTTACTGAATGCATGTCCGCATCCATCAAACACAGGTAATCAGTGTATGCTAATGCTTTTACTGGGCTCTATGCGTTATGACCAATTATAGGTTTAATAGCCTGCATGCTAGTTATTTTCTGTAACAATGGAGCAACAAAAAGACATATAGTAAGAGGCTCATAGAACAGCGCTAACTCGATTTAATTGGTACCATGTGCCGATTCTCCCATTTATCATTGGTATTACTGTGGCAGTTTTATATGGGCTTTACCCAGTTAATCATCCCTAATGGGACCTTATACTAATGTAACACTTCCCACAAAAATTGTGACAGATTGAATGGATTGTCTTCTTTTGGTCAAAAGAGACCACATAGCCGGACAGGTGTTCGATTCCTCCTGTGAAAAAGTTCTCTTAATAGGATCAGCTGATCTCATATGGACCTTTGTGGTATGGCACAAGCTTGACTGGATGAAATAACTTGTTCTGCTGTCGGAGTTAGCCTTTTTGTTAATATCTTAGTGAGTAATTTACAGTCTGCATTTAACATGCAGATTGGCCCTAATTGTTTAAATCCTGTCTGTCCCCTTTTATGTAGAAAATCAGTGTTCCTTTAGTAAATTTAATGGAATATTTCCTGATCCTAGCATGCTATTATATACATTTGTTAATTCCTCACTAAGATATTCCCCAAAACTTTATGCAACTCATTAGGAAGTCCATCTGGACCTGGAGAAATATTGCTTCTTAACTGCTGAATACCTTCAGTAACTTCACTCTGGTGACTGGTAGACTCCCTCATCCAGGACCTGGGTGGGGGGTGGACTTGGATGTCTTTAAATAATTACGAATCTCCTGGGTATCAGAAGGATTTCTGAAAATAATTCCCTAGAGAAGTCAGTCACAATCTGTATTATTTTCCCCATAGCACTATGTACTACCGGAGCTATCTGCTAAGCTAGACATCAGTTTCTTCTCTAGCTGGTTTGCATTGTGGCTAAAAGGGCAAATGTCTTGAGTAGAGTCTTGAGTCTGGAATTTATGTTGATTATATAGCTGGATGGATTTTGTTTTAAAAATTCTTCATTTCCTTTTGAATTATCTGGACTTTGGAGCTAAGGTCCTGGCCTGTTGTATACATAATAGAGAACAGGTTTTGCAGATGATGGCACTGCTGCAGATAGGATCAATATGCACTGTTGCTCTTGTTTTACTATATTGTTTGAGTAGCAAGGTTAGATCAGCCTTTGTATCTTCCCACCATTCTATACTATTTTCATAGCAGATAAATACTGATTTCCTAGCACTCAGGAAATGGCCAAGTGTATATAATAATTCCTGATCCGAAGTAAGGAGGTATTAAACTTCACAATCCTGGGCCACTTAGGGGGTTCCTGCCTAAGGAGATTGAAACTCTTTTGTGGTCTGAAAACTCCAGAGGACAAACCTCTACTGTTGTGATTTGGAAATTTTTGGATACAAAAGCATAATCTATACAGGTTGTTAATACCCCTTTCTGAAAAGTAGGGAGTGTTTTTTTGTAATTTCTAAGTATGCGACTCAAAGTTGTGTCATGCCTATGATTTTATTTAAAGACCAAGAGTAACAATACACCTTCCTAGTTGTGGCGTGAGAACTTTTATCTTGTACGCTCAGTCCACAATTAAAGTCCCTGGAAAAGATAATTAACTTTGATGTATGCAAATAGGGTTGCATTAAAGATAAAATCTCTGTCTTTCCTGTCTTAGATTGGGGCCCAAGTATATTAACAAACAATAAGGTTTTGGAAGATTAAAACATCTAGTATTAGTACATGACCTGGAACTATGTCATAGAGTTTTAACAGCTTAACATCAATTCCATGCACTAAGATACCGACTCCTGAACAGGGTTCATCATGGCCTATCAACCAAAAGGACAGTCCACAAAGCCAGTACCATTGTGCTTGTTCGATTTCAGATAATGTATGAAATCTTGCATCTTGTAGAAATATAAGCCCAATTCTCAAGGATGTAAGAAAAGTAAATACCAGATTTCTTTTCTCAGTTCTCTTCGCACTATTGACATTTATAGTGTGGCAGTCATAAAATAATAAAATAATTGATGTGAACAGGCTACTTTTTGTATACTGGCAAGGATTTTATTTTTCTTTCCGCCCACCATCCCTTTTGTTTTTGTCCTGGTCTTTCGTTTTGTGCTCTTCTACTCTTGGTACAGACTTCTGTGTCTGTCGTACCCTCAGGTGAGAGAGGGATCGAGGAAGAATCAGACTCTCCCTCAGATTCCCCAGATGAGTCCTGCAGAATTTCATAGGTATTGGATGATGGTATTGGGGAAGTCCTAACTGTTTTTGGGGAGCTGCTTTTAAATTTGATCTTGTAGAACGTCTATACCCCATTTGCCTGGGAGGGGACATTTCACATCAACTTGAATGCTAGTTACAGAGCTTACCTGTATCTCAATCGGAGCTTGCATCACGGGAGAATTCAAGGGCACCCTCCTCTTGATCCTAGTGGTTCATTGGGTAGGGAACCTGATGTAGAGGTTCAGACACACTTGGATCTATCTGAAGTGGATGCACTCATTCTCTAATCCTAGCTTTTGGGCTTGGGAGATGATGAAATGTTGATCTGCCCCTCCAGCATGGTGCTCTTGATTATGGGTGCCCCATATGCAATTTTGAAGCATGTGCCTAACTCATCACACAAACTACACTTTCATTCATTGAGACAATTATTACTAATATGGCTAGTTCTCCACACAGGTTACATCTGACAAAAATCACTTCAGTTCAGGCCTGGGTATGTCATACTGCTCCAGATGTTCTGGTAATTACGAGTCCTGCCTCTGACAGGTGACCAGTAACAATGAAGTTAACATCCCCTCCTACTCTTTGTTCAGAGCTGACAGGCAAACCAGAGGTGGTGTGGTAGCTATTTACATCAAGGATAAATTCTCTATCTCCATAATTGACTCAACCTCTGCCCCAAAAGAATTGAAGCTTGTCATTAAAGATTGAAATTGCTACGGTGTCTCATTATGTATATTAGGATGCTACAGACCCCAATCAGCTGGACTACAGTTGTTAAAACATCTCAGAAACAACCTAGGTTCAGCATCTTCAGAGTATATCATACTAGGGGACTTCAACAGACTGGCTCTCAGTGCATCCACCCCACTTAAAATGTTCTGTAATTCCCTTGGATTGTCACAGCTAATAAACAAATCTACTTGTCTTAACAAGTTCAACCCTAATAACAGTACTCTCTTGGATATCATTTTAGTTGACAAACCCCATTTATTCTCCCATGCTGGCATCTTTTTCTCTGATATTAGCGACCATTGCTTCATTGCGTGTGCAAGATCCACTCTTAAATCCACAATTGCACCAAAATTATCCTTTAAAGATTCATACATAACTTTGATCTCCATGGGTATATATCAGAGCTGAGAGACTCCATGCGATGGCAGGACTTCTATCTAGCCAAGTCCTGACTACGGCTTATGATATTTTCTCAGAAATTGTGCTGGGGATCTCAACAAGTATGCTCCCATAGTAAAAGTTTGTGCCAGAAACAAATCCTGTCAGTGTTTTATGGAAGACCTGAAAGATGCTTTGCGGAGTAGGATGTACTCTGGAGAACAGCTAGGAAAACTAATTTAATGAATGACTGGAATTCTTTCCGAGGGCGAGGAACCTCTGCACCAAAATGGTCAGAGAAGTCAAAGCTAATTTCTACGCTTATAGCTGGAGAGCTCGTCAAGTAATGCCTCCAAATTCTGGAGGACAATCAAAGACATTGAAGGTCACACCACTGTTAATTCCTTCCTACTAAATTATTGATCGGCAATACTGTCATCTCTGACAGACTTTCTATCCTCGACACTCTCAATAATCATGTTGCCACTGCAGGAGCCTTTGACTCCTCTCCGCAAATATCCTCTGCCAACAACTTGGACTGGAACACAAGAAAAACCCATCCTCAGTCCATCCTTCTCTCTGCAGTCTACCTCCCTGAAAGAAGTCAGAGATCATCTTCTTCAGTTGGACACTAGGAAAAGTGCTGGGGCCGACCTCATTGACCCGTACATCTTAAAGGTTGGCTACCGTGTCCTCGCAGTCCCAATTACTCATCTCTTCAACTTATCCTTGTGCCAGGGTGACCTACCGCCCATTTGGAAAAATGCACTTGTGGTCCCTTTTTAAGTCAGGAGATCCTAGTGACCTCAGTAACTACAGGCCAATCTCCCTACTTCCAATCTTGTCAAAGGTGCTAGAGAAAATAGTGAACTCCCAGATTCAGAAGTACCTGGAATCAGAAAAATTGCTCAACCCATTACAATCTGGTTTTAGAGCACAGCACAGTTCAATCTCTGCTGTAGCCAAGGTGACAAACAACTGGCATCTTGAATTAGACCAAAAACTGCACAGTTTTCTTGGACCTAAGCTAGGTGTTTGATACCGTTGATCACAGACTGCTTCTGTTGTCCCTCCGGAACATTGGTTTGTATTCCTATCCTTAAATGGTTCTCCAACTACCTCTTGGGATGACTTCAACAAGCAAAGGCAGAAGGAGTTTCTCCACAAAACCCTATTGAGGGTGTACCTCAAGGCTCCATCCTTGGTCCTTGCTCTTAACCATTTATATTAACAACGTAGATGCCCCTATCAAAGAAGCAAAAGTACACCTATTCGCAGATGATACGGTACTCTATGCTAGTAGCCCCACCCTGATGCGGCCTGTAAAGCCCTTCAAAATGAATTTAATCTGCTGCAATATCAGCTTATAAACCAGAAACTGCTCTTAAATGCAAAAAAACTAAAGCAATGTTCATTTCAGCCCCTTCACAATGCAATAAATCCTGCAATTGCTGGGACACTCCCACAGATCACTACCATTCTAGGTGAGTGGTTGGACTACATACCAAAGTTCAAGTACCTGGGGTCTGGTTAGACCACAGACTTACTTTCACAGATCACTTAGAAGAACTGGCAAAAACTTAGACACAGACTTGGTCTGTTCTTTAGGATTAATAATCTCCTCAAGAGCGCTAAACTGAAACTGGTTCAAACTACCTTTCTTTCCCTATTGAATTATGCAGATTTTCTACATAGTCAGGGACCTGCAGGTACCCTAGCCAAACTCGATACGCTTTATCACAGAGCCATAAGATTTATCACTGGTCTTCCTTATTCAACACACCACTGTGCATTGTACCCAGCAGTGGGATGGTCATCCTGCTTACAGACAGCAAAAAATGATGCAGTTTGGACATACAAAGCTATCTTAAATAAACTGCCACAGTATGTCTCTGTCTGTTTACCTTTTGCAATCTGGGAAGTATGCCCTGAGAAGCACCTCGTATATCTACCTTTATGTTTACAAAGCAAAATCTCGCATTGGCAGAGCAGCCATCAGCTTTGGGCTCCTCAACTGTGGAACAAGCTGCAAAAAACTTTGAAATTAACTCACCCCATCGCCTAGCAGCTTTTAAATCTCTATATCTACATCATATTAAGGAGTCCTGTGCCTGTCTACCCTAAATCATGACTCCTATAAGTCCAAGTACACTCTAATTACTGTTAAAAGACTGATCACATCTATAATTGACTCTTCCCTCTCCCTTTTTCTGCCCCCATATCTGTCCCTTCCACATTCCTTTGACCCTAGTTACAGCTCTAAATTATCCATACCGTTATCACTATATATCTTTTAGGTTTTATTTATGTTGGTGCACCTGATATGTATATTTCTTTACTTATATGAAAAATTGTGTCCTACAAAACTTGCTGTATCTTCTGTTCCAAACATATAATACTGTCAATGCTATCTGCAGATACTTTGTATATACTGTATTATTGTATCTCACTTTATTTTTATTATTATTATTTTCTTGTGTGCTGCATCCATGTATATTGTTCCTTGTTCCTTGTTAACAAACCCAGGTCCACCTCGAAAATGACTTGCTTAAAGGTGATCGCCTGGTTAAATAAAGACTTTGATTGATTGATTGGTTGGTTGATTGACTGTATCACACACACTACTTAAATGGGTAGGGTCTGGGTTGGCCCAGGTAGAATGACACCCACCATCCCATCCAAAAGAAGGAATTTGGAAGGTGCACAATAACATTATCATCAGATTTCAACAACACTTTAACTTTCAATCCCCAGTCCAAGAGTTCTCAGAATGTAAGATAGGTTCTGGATCACTGATTACATTACAAAGCATTTTCAACCAGTACAGCATGTCCGAGAGGTCTACCCCTCATTCCTGAATAAGACAGATATTGTTTTATAAGCTGGCTTGGTTAATGGTATAGCCAGAAATGGGGTCCAGAGTGCTTTTTTCTTTAGGGAGTGATATTTGGACCAAAACCTTTCCAAACCTTTGGAGGTTTTAAAACTAATGTCAAAGGTGGTCTCACCGAGATGTGGATTAATGCATACAGTTCATGTGAAAAGAATTTCATAGATTCCTTGAGCAAGTTCCTTGCAACATTGACTCGGTCTGAAGGATCCGATAGCCCCTCACCCACATATGAAAGTCTGACTGCGTTATGCCATTTTGCTGGTAGAGTAGGTAGACGGAATAAAGATGAACGTTTTCTTCTCCCTGTTAGGTTTTGTATTTAGCGGGCTTCAATTTGGGCTTGTTCAGTAATGTTCTGTCCTGTAGTTTGTTCAACAGCAGGAATATTCAGTATGGGATTTTGTGTCAAGGCAAGGCCTTCAGGAATGGAGAGAGGGTCATTATTTAAACTTTGCCCCATACTATCAGTTGGTTGTACCTCTGAGCGACCCAAGTTTGTAAAATCTTTTGGTGTGGGCATTCTTATAGAGGAAGTGCCTGGGATCCATTTTGCAGAATCGGCTGTTTGCTCCCAGCCAGTGCCCCAAGGGCTTTCTCAACAGTAGCACTTCTCGAAGGTCTTTACACTCTTCATGAATTACATTTTTATCAAAGGTATGTTTGCATGTACTCACAAGTTTTCCAACTGAGCTCCTGTTGCAGAAACACTCATAGAATTTCTCCTTTCCTTTGCGATGGCAGTGTGGAGGGATTGTGGGATAACAGATGGACCAGACACTGAACGTCAGGTTCAACACACAATCTCTGTGTGATGTTTTTCAAAATACAGGAAATAAGCTTCTGCAAAGCCATATTCCTTCTTCAGTACATCAGTTTGCAGCAACAGACTATGAATGTCCTTTCTCTGCACTTAGCTAGCACCTACTGACACTGATCTCATCCACTAGCTAAGATGTACCCATAACCCTTATGCAAGCCTTCATTTGCTTACGTAGTAGGGGCCCACAAAGAAGAAAAACAAAACAAGCTATAAACAAAGAACCTCAATGCAGAATCACTGAAAGAACAGTTACCCTAAAGGCATTGGCAACATATCAAGTTTCAAAGACATACATCCCATAACAATGCATCATGGGATATATGCAAATCACCATGACATTTAGACTTTTTCAGTTTACATCAATTTCAGAGCATTTTAAACAGCACAACTAGCTTAATTTCTATAATAGACACCTAGTACTTTTATCATTATCAAAACACCAAGTGCCATGGTATTTTAAATATTTACAGGTTTCATAAACATAAGGTATATACATCAAGGTATTTTATAACATAGCTATTACATACTAAATCCTACAACAATAAATAGAACCTGTTTTACATATGCTTGAGGTCATCACAATAACCTCCCTGTATGAAGGCCTGAGAGGGAAAAGGAAAATTAAAGAGGACACAATAGCATAGTCAAGAGGAGAAGGGTGCCCACAGGTAGCCAACCTTATGGACTAGAAATAGTAAAGGATAGATTAGGCTTAGAAATAGAAGAATTGTTGCAACAGACTTAAGGAAAGGTCAGTCCTCAAGAGTGGCAGGAGCTCCAGGTCACATATCCCCACCTTAAGAGGGAAGCAGTTATTGCAGACTGCTTACCACCTTCCTGTCCCAGAAAGGATGGAGCTCACCCATCCATCTTCAGAAGCTGCTGCCTCAGGATTAATATTTCATCATAAACATAGTGGACATCATCATTCTTTACCCTGAGGCATAAACATATTTCTCAACAGAGACTAATGGTACCTTCCCGTGTCCTTCTGGGGAAAGTCTGCCATATATAACCAAAAATCTAGACATCTGTAAAGTCCAGTACCATAGAGAAACTTTCTCTGGGGTGAGTAATTTCCTGCTCCAACCCACCAGATATATCAGTTTTAAGCAGGGTCCCAGACCTAGGTTCAGCCCTCTACATAAATCCACTATGACTCTTGATTCATTTCACTTTTTACAGATATAGACACCTTAGGGTGTACACTCAAGATGTTACCCCAACACAGGTTCCAATCCATTTTCCACCACTTCTCTTTTGTAGGTTTTCACTCAGAAAGAATAAAACACATGTACCACCTCAGACTCCTTGTCTGCCCTTGGGTACCTCTTTCTTTGACATCAGGCCCACCCCTGATCAAACATGCTACACTTTTGCTTACAGAAAGGGACCATTGCAGAGCCACCTCTGGCCTTGCCTGCAACTAACTTGACCCATCTGTCTTACACAAAGTGCCTGCGGGAATATGGAAGGAGCAATAGTAGTTTCTACTCTCCTGTTTCAACCTTTATAACTCATGACCCCAAATCCTTAGTTATCTTACCCCCAGGCAGGTCTCTACAGACACCTACAGGAAACCAAGGAACCTCCCATGCTGAATACTCTGCAATGTTAAACAGCAGGTTCCTAAACCTTTTAACTCTGGGGTGTCTTAGTAAATATCCTTCTAATCACTGTGCTATTTTCAGTCATCTGTTACCATCTAATACCTTGTGACCTATGTGAGGTTTCCCTTTTCCAAGGGTGACATTTTTTTAAATGACCTCTGCCCTCAACTTTAACATACTGAACAGTTTGGAAACATTAGCATTTTTAGCATGCAGTATACCTAGTCAATACTATTAATACATTTAGCTGCATCAATACAAGAAAAGTCCTTCAGCCTCATAGGCTTCTTCTTGCTTGCTTGGAGTCTTCAACCCCAGCATAATATCATTAGGCACAGTCTTACCTGGGGTCTCACATTCAAGTTCCATACTTGCATCTCCAACCTCCAACAGGTAACATCCAGGGAACACAGGAAACAGAAGAATATCCTGCTCAGTCAGGGTCCTCGTCAAACTGAGCCCAAGAAAATCCTCCTCGAATCTTCATCCAAGCTGTCTAGCAGGAACCTCTTGAGCACCTGGCACCAGTGTTCTACCTCTCTGTGTAGTCGGTTTGCCTCCAGCCATTGCCCACTCATCCAGTGGATCATCCTCATCAGGGTCTCCACCTCCTGGGCATTGTCTCTGCACCTCCAGTCTGCCTCAACCTGCATCTCTATATCATCTTCAGGCTTGGACTCCTCTGAGTTCTCAGGTCCAGTCCAGGCAGCAGCTTCTCTTCATCTGTTGCCCATGGTTCTGGGCTGAACTCCAGATATCTTCTCCGGCAGTTCCTGGTGCATTGGTCCACCTGGGATATCTGGGTGATATCCACCAAATGCTTCCAGCAAGTTATCCACTTCGACACCAAGTCTGTAGAGGTGTTGTGGATAACAAATGGACCAGACACCGAACTTCAGGTTCAATACACAATCTCTATGTGATGTTTATTCAAAATACAAGAAATAAGCTTCCATAGCGAAATATTTCTTCTTCAGTACATCAGTTTGCAGCAACAGACAATGAATGTCTTTTCTCTACACTTAGCCAGCACCTGCTGACACTGATCTCTGATCTCATCCACTAGCTAAGATGTACCCATAACCCTTATGCAAGCCTTCATTTGCTTATGTAGTAGGGGCCCAAAAGAAGAAAAACAAAACAAGCTATAAACAAAGAACCTCAATGCAGAATCACTGAAAGAACAGTTACCCCAAAAGGCATTGGCAACATATCAAGTTTCAAAGACATACATCATCATACATACTTCCATAATGCAATGCATCATGGGATATGTGCAAATCACCATGACATTTAGACTTTTCAGTTTACATTAATTTCAGAGCATTTTAAACAGCACAACTAGCTTAATTTCTATAATAGACACCTAGTACTGTTTACCATTATCAAAACACCAAGTGCCATGGTATTTTAAATATTTACAGGTTTCATAAACATAAGGTATATACGTCAAGGTATTATATATCATAGCTATTACATACTAAATCCAACAAC
This sequence comes from Neoceratodus forsteri, assembly GCA_016271365.2. Taxonomy (NCBI): domain Eukaryota; kingdom Metazoa; phylum Chordata; order Ceratodontiformes; family Ceratodontidae; genus Neoceratodus; species Neoceratodus forsteri. The sequence goes on along the minus strand of JADMNL010000022.1, from coordinate 194,822,419 downwards.
AATAAATAGAACCTGTTTTACATATGCTTGAGGTCACCACAATAACCTCCCTGTACAAGGGCCTGAGAGGAAAAGGAAAATTAAAGAGGACGCTCTAGCATAGTCAAGAGAGGGAGAAGGGGTGCCCACAGGTGGTCACCTTATGGACTAGAAATAGTAAAGGATAGATTAGGCTTAGAAATAGAAGAATTGTTGCAACAGACTTAAGGAAAGGTCAGTCCTCAAGAGTGGCAGGAGCTCCTGGTCACAGGCATGTCTTTTAAAATTACCACCGTGTCATCCAGCTGTTGTGGCTTGACAGTCTCACTCGATCTGTCAGTTTGTAGCCTCCATATTTTCTGCAAAATGGTTGTCTTCTTTGCTAAAAACTTTTGTTCCTCAATTTTTGCAAATTCTGTGTCTCTGTTGCATTAATAGCTCCTTCATTCTCCAATACCTGTTCTTATGCACATTCAGAACTTGAATCCATCATCATACCTTCTTTAGAGGACATAATACTCCTCGCTCAAGATTGTATGCTCCTCTGGTATATCCATCTGATTTCTTCCATCACTGCTTGTCTCATCGTGGAAGACAAGGCCAGGGGAAGAGCCATCTCCCTACAACATCAGCACTTCCTCCTCCTCTGTCCAGCTCCAAACTGGGCTCCTCCATTCCTGCTCACGGAAGAAGGGTCCCCTAGTGCAAGAGTAGGAATTTCCAGTGCCCTGGCCAAATCTCCCCCATTCATGAAAAATACCACCAACAGCTTAATCTGGTTCAAGGTCAGTTGGCTTTCATCTATATCCCCTTCCTCAAAATATGCAACATTTGTCTAGTGCACTTACCCAGTCAATAAAAACTGACTAAATAAGTAATATCTCCCTCCCTGCCTTGTTTATCCCTGTTGTCTAGTGGCAGCTCCTCTCAGCTAGCTCATTGTCCTTCATCCCTGGTGTGTAGTGGCACCACCACCCCATCATGTATCCCCTGCTCCCAACACTGTGGGATAGTGGAGAGCCCACTCCCATTGTCCCCAAACAATATTTTATTAATACAATCTGACACCGGATTCCCACTCTGGTGTCAGATGCCACTGCTGCCACAGTCCCTCCACTTATCTTTGCCCAACATTGGGGCCCAATCCCCATGTTGACAGTGGAAGAATCCTCCCAACAATTTGGGACACTGGGAGCCCACTCTCAGTGTCCCCAGTCATTAGTACCCCCATTACTGTTGAATACTGGGAGTCTGCCCCCAGTGTCCCAAAATGTTCCTGTCCATAAAAAAGAGAACCATTCCTCGATGTCTTTTTTTTTTAAAGCTGTAAAAGAAAATGGTCCTCATTGTCTCCCCCATCCCAACCCTCCTCTGCTGACTCACCTCCTCATACCCCCTTACCCCATACTTACCTCTGAAGGTCAGCGGCTGTGATTCTGTGGACTAGGACGTGTCTGCACTCTTCAAAGCTGAATCACACACTGAAAGGTAGCGCTGTAAGTGTATAATGGCTGTCAATGGCAGTTTCAACCCATGTTGATAGCTCAGCCATTTTTGAGATTTTGCACCAAATTTTAACTTGGGGTTCTTGGGACCCCACCTTATGAACACTGTCACTGTCATTTTGTTACTGCATCCCAAAGGTGATTTCACAATCACTGCATAGAATCACCTTTGAGACTGATTAACTTTAATGACAGTGCCACTTTTCATGAGGTGGTGTCCCAAAAAGCCCAAGTTGAAAACTGATGCAAAAAATACTGAAAATGGCTGAATTATATGTGCTCATTTGAAAGTTTTATACACACGCATGTACTCTGGTTATTTTAATATTTTGACTCCAAATTTTCATCATAGCCATTGTTTCACCCCACCATGAACAGTAAAGTTGTCATTTTCACATTTTGCCTGAAACATATTTTTGCACCTGTGATGCAGAATGCTGCAGTCACTATACAAAATCGCCTTTGGGATACAGTACTGACATGACCGTGCCACTGTTCATGAGGTGGGTCCAAAAACCCATGTTGAAACTTTGAAGCAAAAATACCAACAAATGTCCAAGTTATTTGTGCTCATTTACATTTTCCAGTGCTTGAGCATAACTTGGTTAATTTTTTAATATTACTCAAACTTTCAACATAGCGATTTTTCTGCACTACCTCATGAACAGTACAGCTGTTATTTCTGCATCCTGTCCAAAACATGTTCTCGCACCTGTAGGCGTGCAATGGTTCAGTCACAAAACCCCTTTAGGATTGAATAACAAAATGATAGGACCACTGATCATGAGGCAGGGTCCCAAAAGCCAGGTTGAAAATCTGGGCAAAAATACCAACAAACAGATTCTACGCCCATTGAAATTTTACTACGCACATGTGTAACTTTGCCAATTTTTATATTTTGACTCCAAATTTTCAACTAGCCATTTCTTCACACAAGCTCATGTACTGTACAGCTGTCATTTCACATATACTGCCCAAAATGAGTTTCTGCACATTTGGAGCAGAATGGCGTTTGCTATGGATTAATTTTCACCTATGGGCTTAATGAGGTACAGTGATAAGAAGATTATGTTGAAAATTTGGAGTCAGAATGTGAAAAATTACAAAGGGTGCATAAGCAGTGGTGTCACTGGCAGAAGGAGGGAGGTAGTGATGCCGTTATATAAAACCCCGTCAGGCGTAACAGCGGATAGGTTGTGTCAGACAAATCTGATAGATTTCTTTGACTGTGTGGAAGGAAGTTAATCGGTGGGGCCTGGATGTTGCCTACCTCATTTTCAGCAAGGTCTTCAACACCGTCTCACATAACAGGCTTGGTAACAAGACTGGTAGTCTGGGCATGGTAGACAAGGTGGTGAACTGGGTTAGAAACTGGCAAACAGACAGGAGACAGAGGGTGGTGGTAAATAGTGTACAATATGGGAGGGGGGACAGTCCTGTTGAATATCTTCATTAGTGACATTGCAGAGGGGCTGAGGAAAGGTCTGCCAATTTGCAGATGACACCATGATCTGCAACAGGTGAATATTCCAGAAGTGGTGGAGAAAATGAGAAAGGACCTAGGAAGCTTGAGAAATGGTCTGAGGAGTGGCAACAGAGGTTTAAATCAAAGAAGTGCAAAATTATGCACCAGGGCATAGAAACTCTGGGGCTGCTACAGGATGGGGGCTGTTGCTGACAGTCACCAAGGAACATAGGGACCTGGGGTTATAATTTCACATGACTTGAAAATGTCAAAGAAGACTACAAAGGCAGTGGGAGGCTGGTGGCATGCTGGGATGTATAAGCAGGGTATCACCAGCAGACATAGGGAGGTAGTGATGATGTTATATAAAACCCTGGTCAGGCCTCACATGGAGTACTGTGTGCAGTTCTGGAGGCCCATCTTCAAAAAGGGCATAAACAGGCTGGAGACAGTCCAGAGAAGGGCGACTAAGATGGTACAGGGCTTGTACCACAAAGCAAACAAACATAGATTTATTTATTTATTTGAATTTTGGTAACTGGGTAAGGCCATTGAGACAATTACAGTCCCTTTTTCAGGGATGACCTGGGACAGGCACAGTTACAAAAGAATTCAGAACAACAAATCAATATAGACAGGTCACAGAGGTCACAGTCACTATTACAGAAAGATGTCTTTACAGATGACATAACAATAACAGCTATGGAGCTGTAGCTAAACACTATACAGGAGAAAACCTAGTAACAAATGGTTATATACAGTGTAAAAGAGGTCAGTGATTCACAGGACATTTGATATCTGCAGGGTAAGGTAACAGCAGGCAGGGCAAGCTATCAAAACCTGCACACAGGTGCAATAAAAATAAAAAGGGAAGAATAGGATATGGGGAGGAGGAAGGAGTAAAAAGGGAGAGTTCAAATAGGTGGAGAGGTGAAGTGTCTAGAACATTCAAAAAGTGAAGAATCGGATATGGTGGGGAGGAGAAATAAGGAGGAGAGTTCAAGAGGAGGAGTGTCAATGGAAGCAGTTACAATTAGTGGCAGAAGGAGGGAGGCAAGTAGGGAGGTTTAGAAAAGAAGGAGGTGGTGCAAAACAGGACTTGAGGGAGTTCAGTCAGATACTGCCGCATATGCAAAGGATTTAAGGACAAACAGTAAGCTAAGGAGATACATGTTACGGCATTGGTTGACAAAATAGAGGAACATCATAAGTAAGGAGTGGAAGAGAGACGGGAGGCAATCTTGAGGCAGGAGGTGGAGGAAAGAAAAGGTGGATTCAGTCGAGAAACCCAGTTTTTGATTTAGTGCCTTAGTCAGGGCAGAGACATGGGCAATAAGGGAGAGCAATGTATCTAAGGTGATGGCCAGGTATTTGAAAGTTTGGACAGCCTTTAAGGGCATTGCCATCATAGGAGGTAATATAGAGAGGGATGGGGGACTGATGGAGGGATGACGGTGAGAAAAAAGTAATTTTGGTCTTTTGGTATTGAGGACAAGATGGTTTCATTTGAACCAACCTTCAAGGTCAGAAAAGTCAGCTGCAAGTTATTTGTTAATCCAGGCTACATCAGGAGAAGAGTGGTAAATGACTGCATCGTCCACATAGAGGTGCGTAGGGGCATCATGACAATGCAAAGGTAACTCATTGATAAAGGAGAACAACATAGGGCCAGAATGGATCCCTGGGGAAACCCTGTGTAATATGACTGAGGCCTGACAAAGAACCAGCCCACTTGACCCTTTGGGAGTGGTGGAGAGATAGCTATGGACCCAACTTAGTGCACTTGTATCAAATCCAATATTATGAAGCTGCTGTAGCAGGAGACCATGGTTCACCAGATCAAACGCTTGGTGAGATCAACAGATATTGCACCAGTGGCAGCATCTTGGTCCATGACATGGTAGATGTCAGACGTTACTTTAATAAGACCATGAGGATGCTATGGTTCCTTCTGAAACTATGCTGGAAGGGGATAATAGACTGTGGTGCTCTGCATAGTTTTGGAGGTTATTATAGACAGTTCACTCTAGTAGTATAGCCAGAGGGCAAAGAATGGAAATAGGTCGAAAATTCTCAACAATGGTGTTAGGCCCACTTTTGCATGGGAACAACAACAGCCACTTTCCATTTATGAGGCACGGAGTGAGAGAAAGGGTGACTGAATAAGTCAGCGAACAGGGCGAGAAAGGGCAGGTGCACTGAGCTTTAGAAGTTTAGGTTCCAGAGTATCATGGCAGGGGAGCTGCTTCAGGTTAGGAAGAATCTTTGCACCTCTTTGCAGGTGGCCAGCTTCAGATGAAAGGAGGGATAAGAAACAGTATTGATTGAAGAGGCTGAGGCAGGTGGAGTGGCTGGGGAATGCGGAATAGTGAGGTGTATCTATTAAGGTCAGTGAAGAATTTATTGAACCCAGTAGCAATAGGCAAGGGGTCAGTAAGGAGGCAGCCTTGAACTGTGATGGAGCTAGGGGTTCAGCAGCTCCCTTTTACAAAGAATTTACATGTCTGCAGAATTCTTTGGGATCATTAAGATGTTGCGTTTGAAGTTGTTTGACATGATGGCGTTTGGCTTTATGGAGGAGTTATACAGATTTCTAAGCTGCCTATATTTTAGCCAATCTGAGACCAATCCACTAGTTTTTAAGAATGCCAGGCCCTGTCACGGAGAACATAAGGATCCTTAGTTCCTTACTGAGCAAAAGGCCTTGATTCCCATAGAACAACATTTCTTTACGGGGGCATGTGTATTGATGATATGGGTAAAGGTAGAGATAATAAAGTCTAGAGTTTGATTTATATATGGAGAGTCAAGACAGGGATCTAATCGTGATTACAGAGTGGGGATCATGCCTCCTAGAACTATAGACCCATCTCTATACTACCACCACTCTTGAAGGCCCTTGAACGAATCATTGTCGGCCAACTTGTCGATTATCTGGACAAGCACATGCTCCTATGTGCAGAGCAACATGGCGTTAGGGCTGGGCATAGCACCACCACAGCCCTTTGGAATACACAGGTTTCATCCACAAACCTCGATCTTGGCCAGCTCATCGGGCTATCTATATTGACCTAAGAAAGGCCTTAGACATGGTTAACCATGCCCTTCTAATTGACCAACTCATTGCCATAGGCCTTGCCCTGAGGCGGCTGCATGGTTCTGCAGCTACCTACACTGTCGTTCACAGCAAGTCAGGATAGATGTCTTCTCTCTGACACCAAGCCTGTGTGCTCAGGCATTCCACAGGGGTCAATACTGGGCCCCTCCTCTTTAGCCTATTTCTGAATTGCCTCCCCTAGCAAGTCAGTGCCATATCCTCCTCTACGCGGATGATGCGGTTATCTTTTCTGATATCTCTGACCCCATGGCTCTTGAGCAACAGCTACAACGTGACTTCACCAGCATTGAACTGTGGTTCAAAAATCATAAATTGATAATGAATTGCAAAAACAAAACACATGTTGTTCACCAGCCTTAAGAACAAGCACAAAACTACCCGCTATCAATATGTGATGGGTGGTGTTCCTCTTGAACGTGTTCATCACTTCAAATATCTCGGAATCACTCTTGACAGCTTGCTCTCCTACGCCCTCCACATAGACATCACAACTAAAGCAACCAACAAATGCTTAGGGCTACTTTATCACCATAGGCAGAGCCTGACCCTGAAGCTCTCAGCATAGCGGTCCACAGTTCAGTCGGTTCCCTAGTGGACTACAGACTGCCGTTATATATATGGCTCTGCCACAGATACTGCCATCTGATGTATAAAAACTTCTTAACAATGCTTGCAGGCTCACCTTAGGGCACACTGACTAACCCACACCTGAGATGTCTATGCAAAGGCTCACTGGCTAACACTCTTTGGTCACTTAAAATATCAATCTTGCCTCCTGGCCAAAAGATCTACCTTGGTCAGCTCCCGACTGGAGTCAACAACTCCTATTTCCCAGCACTAATCCTATGCCTAGCCAAAATTCAGAACTGAAGTCCTTCCTGACTCCAAATGTCAGACATCTCAAGGACAAAGGTCCTTGCCTATCGGGCCTCGCTAGGTTCAACTCCTTCATGAGAACATTATTAGCCTGCTCACTCATGGACCTTCAAAAGAACCTAAAGAACCATTTAATATTGGAATATCAATGTCTGCCATGGGTGTCCTCAGGGTCCATACTTGGCCCTCTTCTCATTTTCATTATTCATAAACAATCTCCCAGAGATGGTAACCACTGGTCACTCACTGCTGTATGCGGATGACCTGGTCGTTTATGCTCACTCTGACAATGTTCTGGAACTGAATGCTGCCCTCACTGCTGATTTTCACTGGTACAACACTGGCTGAACCTCAACGCCTTGTTTTAAACACAAACAAAACCAAAGTCATGCTATTTGGCTCCACTCACAAGCTCAGATCATGTCCTTCAACTATCTCTGTTCCTGACATTGATGGGAACCCACTAGAACCTGTCACTTCTTTCTGTTACCTGGGCATCCACCTCGACCAAACCTTGGACCTAAAACACACATCCAGGATACTTGCAAGTCAGTCATTGCAAGTTAGGGCTGCTTACAGAACCAACTACCTCCTTACCCCTGCTGCTAAACAAACAGTAGCTAGAGGTATACTGTTGCCAACCCTTACATATGGTTGTCCCATTCTGTCTTTGGCCAATAAATCTGCACTGCATCTGTGGGACACTACTTTCAATAATGTATGCAGGTATGCAACCAAAGCACCTTGACTGCAGCATCACTGCCAACTATGTCAAGACCTTGGCTGGCTCTCTCCTCCTCTACCAGACAATACTACCTGTACAATCTATCAGATACCATCATAAGGACATCCAAACCTGCTATCCTATCAGAACTCCTGAGACCAGCTATTCCCACACGAACCTTAGATCTGCAGATCAGACCTTATTATCCATCCCCTTTGTCGGACAAAAAGGGCATGGGCTCCTTCCATTATGCTGCTCCTCACCTGTGGAACCTGCTGCCTCAGGAACTAAGGGATGTCCTACTCATGCAACTTTTAAGGGCAAACTCAGGACTTTTCTTACTGCTTTGGACAAATGTGTTTGCTTTGATCCTACCTGATCCCCTGCTCTTAACCTGTTTTCTCCACTTCTTATTGCTAGCACTTGTGCCTTTCCCAATGGTTGTTTTTGTGGTATTTACTATAATTGCTGCTTGAATCTGTTTGACTGTATGCCAAATATTAGCTTTTGCCATTTACAAGTTGTTGTTTACTTCGCCACCACTTGGCTTCCCTTGATCCTGTCTCTTCTCCCCTCACCTCTCAGCCTTCCTTCCCTCAACTCCCCTGCTCCTCTCTTCCCCCCGACCACATCTCCTGCACTCTCCTTTCCCCTCCCCTCTGCCTCCCCTTTCCTTTCTCTGCTTGCTTGCCTCGCCTTTACCTCCTCCTGAGTCACCCTGCCGTTCGCTCGTCCCACCCTCCCAGCTTAGCATTGTTCCCTATTACCTCCACTTGCCGTAAACTTACCTCCTCCTACCGACCTCTTCTTCCTGCCCTGCCGTCTCTCGGTTCCACTGGCTCGGCTTGGCGTTGTTACCTTTCACTACTGCCGTAACTCTTCCTTCTCTCCTCCTCTTACTGGCATCATCACCCTTGCCCTGCCGTCTATCGGTTCCACCAGCCAGCCGCATTCTGCTACCTTTTGCGCTGTTGCCGTCTTTTGCAGTAACCCCTGTCACCCTTTCTCCGCTTGCGTCTTTTCGGCTCCAACGACTCGGCCACAGGTTGGAACCTTGTATCGCCGCTGCCGTATTTGCCGGCTTTCTTTTAACCCTCTCCCTCCCTCCCTCTCCGGCCATCCCTCCTCTACTCCCTCCTACCTCCCTATTCCTGCCACCGCCTCTCTGTCCTTATATTCTTAGCCATTTCTTTAGCCCCCGTTTTGGCCCTTGCCCTCTATCCTTCCCTCTATCCTTTCCTCACCCCTCACCTTCCCCTTTGTTATTTTCCATCTTGTTTCTGGCTTACCCTACACCTATCCTCTCCCTTCCTAGGTCCTTCAATGCACTTTATGTATGCGCTCAATGGAAAATGTCCTTGAAATGTATTTTGCCTTGTATTTTCCTTTGTCATGCATTGTATCCTGCCATATGTATCTTCCTGTATTTCTGTGCATCATGTATTTTAGTTATCCTTACTGTATCGTTTTGTTCTGTAATTTTACCTCCGGTCGTGCCTGAAAACAGTCACTTGCTGGCTAGTGCACTTACCGGTTAACAAAACTAAATAAATAAATAAACTAGCACCTAGCAAAGGCATCTCCTACCATCTTCCCTTCTGCCAAACATATTCTCATTCTCTCTCTGTCTCTCTCTCTCTCTCTCTCTCTCTGTCTCTCTCTCTCTGTCTGTCTCGGACACCCTGCACTTGGGGCTGAACCCCACCCTGCCTCTCCAGTACTTATGCACTAACCCCTCGTCTTGCTGAGAACTAACAGGCTCTCTGTTGGGCACAGTTATTTAATCTGTTCCTGTATGTATCTGACTGTGTTTACTTATTCCAGTTTTGGTTTTAGCTGTATTTTTGCATTCCTTTGTTTAAAGACCAAATGTACCTAAATGTTCTCATTCTAATTCTATTGCCTTGTTTGTCTCAATCCTCTGTACAATCACCTACTTGTTCTAACGTGGAACCTATGTAAAGAGCTCTGAGCTCAAATAGTTAATCTGAGATCTGAAATAAATAAATTATTGATGGAAGAAATAAAATTGTTGAGATCGGTTTGGACATATCATGGACGAATTAAATTTTAGGTGGGGGATTAGAGTGATTGTTTCTCCATACACAGAATGTATGGGAATGATCACTTATGCAGTCTGACAGAAGACCTACAACTCTGATCTTGAGGGGAAGTTAGTGACAGCCCAATCCAGCAAGGTGTGTTTACCTGATTTGCTGTTAATACGAGTGGGATCATGAATGAGTTGGGTTAGATAAGAATCTGCTACCGATGCTCATACCTTTTCAGTAGCGGGTTAAACCAGTCCTTATTGAAGTCACCACACAGCATTAGATCATGACAAGGAAGATTAACAAGGAAAGAGAGGAAAGGGGAGGGCTGCATGGCTTTATTAGAAAGGTAGAAGTCAACCGTTATCACTTTCTTCACATTGCCAAGTGTCAAGGTTAGGAATAAGGATTCAGCATCAGATTCAGAGTTAAGCACCAGGAGTTCGATTGCATCCAGGTTAGACTGAGTATATGAGGACCCTCCTCCCTTTACCCAGTATGTCCTTTCTAAAGCAGTTATAGCCTGTTAGAGCCTCTCCGTGGTGCTTAATTGCCTGCTTAGCCAGGATTCAGTAATGCAGAGAATGTCTGGGGACTTTTAGGTAACTCAGACCTCTAATTCAGCCAGTTTTGGGCAGAGACTGCGAATATTATTGTGTGCTATTCTCAGACCCTTGGGGGGTTGGGGACACCACCAAAGTTCAATGATGGGGAAGAGTGGTGGGCCAAGGGTTGAGTTCGACATCCATGTAAGTACTAATAAGAGAGCTGGCCCAGTGGCGCTGAGGGTTGAGGCGCTGGACTCCACACCTCGCGTCATGCTGGCGACCAGGGTTCGGGAACGAACCTGGGTGTTAGTGGAGTCGGCAGGGAGGATCAGCATTGAGCAATTGCAGACTGCTCTCCCTGATCCTGGGAGGGCTGGGAATTCCACTAGCTGTAGCGCCCTGGGATGCCCAGAGGCCCCACATGCCAGTGGATCTATAGGTTGAGCACAGCTGATGTCAGCACATTGTGCCCAGATGTCATTGCACATCCGTGCTCCAGTGGGGTCCAAATTAGGTGGAAAATGGCTGGGCATGACCGTGCAGCTTTGATAGCCGCACCCTGCCTCGCCGGAGGACTCGCATGGAATCAAACTGGGGGCCGGGGCTGGTGTGGCTAGGCAGGGTACGAGAGAGGCCTCCAGCAGACTGTCCATGGCCATACAGACCCCCATCATGTGAGTGAGCTGGTGCTCTCCCGGCGGGTAGGGCCGGGGTTGGATGCCCCTCCGTAGTCACCGCAGTAAGGTGGAAAAATAAGTAGTGATATAAAAGAACTAATAAGATGATAACTGATAGGTGGAGCGAGAGAAGTACAAGGTAGCACCAACTTATGGACAATTAGACAGGGGAAACATGTAGATGTTTATGGAGCCAAAGCCCCAAGATTGCAGCAGCAGATCTGGGCAAGCATGGAGTGAGTAGGACTATGCCATGGGTGTCCCACCAGAAAAGATATGGAGGCAGAGGAGTGCTGTGGGTGAGTTAAAAACAGCAATAAACTGATTAGCAAGATGAAAAGCAGAGAGGCATCCCATCAGGATTAACCAACTGGTGCAGCCCATGGAGGAACAGCAATATGTACTATGCAATATGTACTCACCGAGGAGAGGAGGTAGACAGGAAACATGATAGAGACATTCAAGTACCTCAAGGGTATAAACAAGATGCGGGAAGACATCTTCCAATACAGGAGGAATACAAGAATGAGGGGCAGGATATACAGTTGGGAAGGTGGCAGGGTAAAGGGAATATGATGATGTTTTTCTTCACAGAGAGGTGGTGGACACATGGAATAGTCTGCCACAGGAGGTGATAGGAGGTGATAGGAGTGAGTACTGTGGCGGAGTTAAACATGCATGGGACAGGCATGGGAGAACACCTGAAGTACAGCTGAAGGAGGGTCAGAGCTATAGTCAAGTACACGGCTTACAGTCGGACTGGATGGGCCTAGTGGTCCTTATCTTCTGGACAATATATTTTGTTTCCTATATACACTTTTTTCTGCTTCTCCGGAGCGGTCATGGATCTGGACCTCCCTTGAGGGGACTCTGCCTCCAGCCAGGCTTTCCTGCACCCATCCCACCTAGCCATTCCCCATGGGTTACCCTCCTGACAGGACCAGTGATGAGGGACGCCAGCCTCCCCCCCCCGGAAAGCAACATCCAGATTGGTGGGGTTGGCACGGGCACAGCCGCCATCATAGAGCCTGCCAACTCCTTCTTTCCTCCAGTTTTCCCCTACAGCCCATAAACCTGCAATGGGTGGTGACTGTCTCTGCCTCCATGGAGGCAGGCTAATGCCCTGGATGTGGCCCTCCCATTATGGGCAGCAAGCGTGAGTCCATTTCCGAACACAGGTCTCTGTCATGGCATGAGGTGTGGTGTCCAGCTCCTCAACCCTCAGTACCACTTGGCCAGCTCACTGCTGACAATTTCTATCTTTCAACCTCTGGCAGCCATGTTCACAGAGACACTCAATACAGGAGTGGTGCCAGAGGAATGGAGGGGGGCACATGTGGACCTCTACACAAATTCAGCAGTAGGGAGGATGCAAAGAACTATAGGCTACTGACCCTCACATCAGTAGTGGGAAGATCATGCATGCACTGCTTAAAAAGGATAGTGGACCATTTACAAGCCATCGGTACCCAGGACTCTAGGTAGTATGGATTCACAGTGGGTAGCTGAGTCACACAAATCTAATAGATTTCTTTGACTGGCTGATGAAGGAATAAATGGGGAGAGGGTACGTGAATGTTCTACCTGATTTCAGCAAGGCCTTCAACACCTTCCCATATAAGAGGCTTATTAACAAGATGGGTAGTCTGGGCATAGGACACTAGATGGTGAACTGGGTTGGGAACTGGCTAACAGACAGATACAGCGTGGTGGTAAATGGGGTACAATCTGAGAATGGGGAGGGTGACCAGCTGGGTGCTGCAGGATCAGTCTTTGGCCAGTCCTGTTCAATGTCTTCATTAGTGACATTGTAGAGTGGTTGAAACAAAAGGTCTGCCTGTTTGCAGATGACACCAAGATCTCCAACATGGTGAATTCTCTGAAAGTGGTAGAGAAATGCAAAAGGAACTAGGCAGGCTTCAGTAATGAGTAGGAGTGGCAACTGAGGTTTAATTCAAAGAACTGCAATAGTATCCACCTGGGCCATAGAAACCCTGGGAAGAGCTACAGCATGGAGGAGTTGCTGGCAGTCACCAATTAGAAAGGGACCTGGGGGTTATTATTTCAGATTACCTGAGAATGTCAAAGTGCTAAGGTAGCTGGAAGGGCCACTGATATGCTGGGGTGCATAGGCAGGGTATCACCAGCACAAGGAGTGAGGTGAGTGATGCCTGTTATAAACTCTGGTCAGGCCTCACATGGAGTACTGTTTGCAGTTCTGGAGGCCTCACCGTCAAATGGACATAAACAGGCTGGACACGGTCAAGAGAAGGGTGACTATCATGGCACAGGGCTTGCACCACAAAACTTGAGGACACATTCAGGGACCTCAATATGTACTTGCTGGAGGAGAGGCAGTAGAGAGGGCATGATAGAACCATTCTGGTACCTCAAGGAATAAACTAGGTGCAGGGGCATACATTGGCAGTGGAATAACTAGCAGGAAGAGGGAGGTCATAATATCCTTGTACAGACAGCTTGTCAGGCCTCACCTTGATTATGGAATTCAGTTTTGAGGCCATATCTCAGGAAGGATGTGGATAGGGTAGAGCACATCAAGAAGCGGGCAACAAAAATGGTAAATGGTCTAAGTCATCTGTCTTATGAGGAAAGACTGAAGGACCTCAGGATGTACAGTCTTGAGCAAAAGAAGGAAAAGGGGACATGATAGAGACCTTCAAATATATCAGGGTATTAACAAGGTGCCAGTAGGGGACATCTTCAAGCAAAGGGAGCAATTGAAAACAAGGGTACATGGTTTTCAGATATTGTGGAGGAGAACGTCAGGCGAAACATCAGAAAATTCTACTTCACGGAGAGGGTGGTAGAAAACTGGAACAGACTCCAAGAAGAGGTGGTGTGTGAAGAACTGTGGGGATATAGAGAGTATGGGATAGATACAAGGGCTGTTAGACACGGGGGTGGACTGCAACAACAAAATCCTAGTGGCATGCTAGGCATGCTGGGCAGACTGGGTGGGACTGGTGGTGCTTTTCTGCTGACACATTCTATGTTTCTTTGTTTCTATCTTCCAATGCAGGAGGAGTACAAGATAGTACTCATATTTTTCCCTTTATTACTCCCAGCATTCATGTACCATACTCAGCAGACCAGTTTGGATTTCACCTGTTTACGAGGACGATTACATGAAAACAAAAAGGACCTCCTGGTCCACCTACTGTAGTCTGCTGTAAAGTTCCTACTTACTGTGCTACCATAGATTCTAATTGCTCTTCTGCCTTACCTGTCACCCCCCAACCCTGTTACCAAGGTTCCCTTGTGTTGATTGCCAGGCATGTTGACACTGACACCATCACATACACCAGGCAAGGAAACATTCAGCACTGACAAATGCTTGTTTTTGTAGAAACTGCCAATATCTGAAGGACTCTATGTGAACCTGAAAATTTGTGTACTGAAAATTTCTTGTAGGTCCAATAAAGGTATCATATCACCTGCGTTGATCATCTGTTTATACAGTAACCATTGTCCTCGCAAACAAGTCTCTACAGCTAAGAATAGCAAAGGATGTCACCCTGAATGGAACCTCAGCTTTCTCAAGCCTGGCCCCAATATATTGGAACTCCTTACCACTTGTTCGCTCTGTCAATCATACTGCTTTCAAAAGATGCATTACATCTTTCTTGTCAAACGTGCCCAGTGCACCTGTTTTAACCCCCTATAGGCTGCTTGCACTCCTGCTTTAGCTCACTAAATGACCATCTTTATCTGGATTTGACTGCTGTTATGTAGAGCACTTACTATGGATTGTATGATAAAACTACTGCCTTATGATTGTATGTTTATCATTTTTGAACTATTGCATTTTCCTTTGTTCAGTTTATATTCATTACTGTTATTTCTTGAAATGTTTCTTGTATATCTCATTGGTGTTGCTGTATCTCTGTACAATATCTGTAAATTGTCTGACTGCTCAAATGTTTGTAACCTCCTGGTCGTGTCTGAAAATAGTCACATTTGTGGCTATAGCACCTACCCGTAAACACAAACTAAATAAATAAATGTCAGAAATGTTACTATGTACTCAGCTTCCTGTGGCCTACATGTCCTCCACCTTCCACCCTTCACACTTCTTTCTACTTCTCATCTCTCTTGGTTTATCAGTTGGAAATGTTGTACATCAGAAGAATTTTTTTTTATTTCTTTACTGTCAGTTCACTGGTTCAACACCAGGTAAAACACCCTCAACTAAAAACTATGACTTGTGATGTCAATGCATCCCGCTGGGATCCAATACATTCGGAATGTGTGGTTTGAAGCCGGATACGTTCACAAATAAAATGCAAATTTGGTTTGTCTGGTACAATCTGGCAGCCATACATCCATGCTGCCTCATGTCCTGTAGTCTGTTAAGTTGCACAGAATCCAACAGGTACTACTTTAAGATGGTTTCCAACTGTTTCCTACTGCTGAGGTGTGTCTAACTGGCCTGTAGTTGCCTGGTACATCACAGTCTCCCATCTTGTGGAGTGGCACATTACCTACTCTAATCCACTGGCTCCTCTAATCCTACATTACAATCCAATCCACTGACAAAACCCCTGTTCCTAGAGAGCAGTTAAATAAATCACTAAGATGTCCTGCCAGTGCCTGACTTACCCACCTGAACACTCCAGGGTGCTGTCATCTAGTTCCACTGATTTATACACTTGTAGATCCTAACTGAACTGAACATTCTCTCATCTGGTACCATTCCTACCACCATCACTCCTGGGATCAGTGCACCACATTATGAGAGTGGCCCATTTTGCATTGAGAAAATTGAATGCATTTATTTGTTCAAGATATTTGCTATTTTGCTGTCATCCTTCATTAATCATGTCTACTCTTCAGCCTGGCAATTCCTCATTTTTGCCATGCCCAGGAAGAAGGAATTTTTACTCTTCTGGTGGTCCCCTTTAAGTTCTCTAATACCCCTCCCCACCACCACCACCATTTGGATCTTGGCCTGCTTTTTCATGTATTTCCTGAATGCTGCCCACTTTGTTCTATTCTATTCTATTCTATTCTATTCCACATCAAATTACAGAGGCACTAAGGACAGGAAGCTCTGGAATTCATATAGGACCTTTCAAAATGAGCAAGCATTTGTGCAATTAGAAGATAAGCCTATTGTGGGTAGACTTATGAAGCCTGGCTGCCTATTCCATCATTTAACAAGACTGAGCTCTTATGAGGACAGCAGGAGGCCAGGGCTCAGAGATGAGAGGGGCTGATCACTGGAATTCCAGTCAGAAGCCTGGGACTGCCAGCAAATGCAGAGCATGTGGAATATAGGATTCAGTAGTCTGACTAGGACTGTCATATCTCCTTTTCCAGTCAACAGTTCAAAAATGAATCACAAAAATGATTGATGTCTCTCATAGTCATTATTACCATATTAGGAGGTCTGGGACATGTGTCGGGGACAGTGGTTCAAATGTGGGGGTGTCCCAGAAAGGATCGCAGAGATATTATATGAGGACCCTCCCTTGTAACCCCGTACCCTCTTAGTTCTTGAAGCAGGCAAATCTGACTGTAGAATACAGGAACAGGGCACACACCCTTCTCTCACATGATTTGTTGTGTATGGAAAAGGATCAGGTTTGGGGCCTTTTATGTGAATGCATTGTGGGATGGATGGTGCTCCATATGTATAGAGGGTACACACTATTGCATTTATATGCACCAAATGATTCCAGCATCAAACCCTCTATGGCCCCTAACTCAGAGTGTACTTGAACAAACCAAGTATTCTCCAAGTGTTCATCCATCCCAGTTATAACTGTGGGTGGAAATAGGATGTCACTGAAAATGATATGTTCTTTATCTGGGCTATCCTGCAGAAAAATAAGGTACTGAAATATATAAAACTGTAAACAAGCAATTAAGTGCCAGTGGTCTGATTATGTTGTTTTTTTTAAAGCAATAACCACGCAGTACATAATGCTCTGCACCGTAGACCCAACAAAGTTAGAAATTATTTTATTGGCTAAGGACACAGGATCAGTTTGTGATTTACAAAATGTTCACAGCAAGATATACAGATTAAAATAAAAGTGATGTCATGCTCAGAGTAGGTTTGTGTGACTCAAAACACAGGATGAGACACTCAGCCATGAACACTGATCAGAAGCTTGCAGTGAGTGCAGCACTACAGTTTGGATATTTATAACTGTGTAAGAGTCGGATTTGGACTCCAGCAAAGGTCAGTATAGTGCTTAAATTAAGTTTTATTTTAACAACTTGTAACTTATAAGTAAACAGTCTGCTTATGTAATAGTGTTTTCTGTGTTAAGCATGTACTCATTTATTTATCTATTGAAACCTTCAGAGATTACCTTTATTTATTTATTTATTTATTTCAAATTGAGTAATACCTTTGAGCCAGGGGCTCTTACAAAGGCTCCAAGTCAACAAGGAATACAAGACATTTACAGGTGATGAAACATTACAGAACAGAAAGACATCAACTAACAAGTGGCATTAGTGTGCAGTTACAACATTAAGCAGGGTACAACAAGTGAGGAGAAACAGGACCACACTTGAGGAGAAACATATTAATGCAGCACTAATTAAGTGCAGTACAGTGTTTAACAAACATGTTACAGTTCAGACGGGGCGCCCAGTCTCCAGAAATGAAGTTTTAGCAGCCAAGGTGAGACTTTATCAAGGGAGGTAGTAGGTGGTGGGAGGTAAGCAGTTGTGGAATAGGAGGGTGGGAGTGAGAGAGGGTAGTGTCTGAGCACATGTAATAAGTATAAACCTTTGAGCACAGGTGCTCATTTACAAAGGTTCCATATCAAATAGTCACAAACAAGCATTTGTCAATGCCGAATGTTTGCTTGCTGGCATTGGCAGTGGTAGTGTAGAAGTTACAGAGCTGCGTAATAGGAATGGCAGTGAAGTATTGAACTGAAGCCAACCCCACCACCACCCTGCAGAGAGTGACAAGCATTGGGGTGTGCGTTGGGTCGTCAGGCATAACGGCTATGCCATTTCACCACACCCCACCCTGCAGACACTGACAAGTGTCACGGTGTTCCTTGGGGTCTTTGTTCCTTACACCCCATTTCATATTAGGAAATACGGTGAGATGGGTGTGATATAGAGAATGGGTGAACTTTGGGGCCAAAGAGTCCAAGGCATACCTCGATGCCTCTCACTGGCTGCAGGGTATGGAATGGTATGAGCATTAGAGGCAAGAATCCCAAGTTACACCCCTGAAGCCTGTCATTCTCTACAGGGTTGGGCGTTATGGTTGGAAACCCTAATACCTCAGGCATTCATTGGTATTTTCACTCCAAATTTTCAACATGTTTTTTTGTGACCCCACCTCATGAACAGGGGAATATCAGTTTGTTAGCGAAGCTGTTTATGCACAGCGACTACGCATTTAGCACCACAGGTGCAAAACATTCGAACAGGATGTAAAAATGACAGCTGTACTGTTCATGGGAGGTGTAAAAATGGCAATGTTGCAAATCTGAAGTAAAAATATTAAAAAAATGGTGAAGTCACGAGCATACATAGAAACTGTGCAATGCACACCGTAATATAATTAGGTTGGGATTTTTACAGCAGATTGTCAACTCAGGCATTTTGGTGCCTCCGATCATGAACAGTGTCACTGTGATTTTCTTTATCTGTGCCGAACAATGATTTCCCACAGCGTACAACGATCTCTCGCGCTGAAAGTGTGAAAACACACTTCAGCCATGTTGTGAAAAATGACAGCTGTACTGTTCATAAGGAAGTGTGGAAAATGCCACTGGAAAATCTGGACTGAAAATATTACAAAGTCATGAACTTACGAGGGTGCGTGGAACTGCTAATGCTCACTGAACACAGTCATTTTATGGACTTTGTCACCAAATTTTCAACATAGCCATTTTAAGACCTCTGCTCATGAACAGTGTAACTGTGATTTTCTTAATCTGTCCTAAACATTGCTTTCGACACCAACAGCACCATTATGCGCTACATGTCAAAACACATTTTGGGCGACATATGAAATATGGCAGCTGTACTGTTCATAAGGAAGTGTAATAAAATGGCAATGTTGAAAATCTGGAGTGAAAATATTAAATTCGCAAACTTACGAGCATGCATAGGAACTGCACAGCACGCACTGTAAAACAGTCATTTTAGGAATTTTTCACCAAATTTTCAACATAGCCATTTTAAGACCCCTGCTCATGAACAGTGACACTGTGATTTTCTTAATGTGTCCCATACATTGATTTTGCACATTGACTGCGCCATTGTGCGCTACATGGTGGAAACACATTTTGGGCAAGATGTGAAAAATGACAGCTGTACTGCTCATAAGGAGGTGTGGTAAAATGTCAATGTTGAAAATCTGGAGTGAAATATTGAAAATTCATGAACTTCGGTGTGTGTAGGAACTGCGCAATGCCCGCTAAGTAAAACAGTCATTTTAGGAATGTTTTCACCAAATTTTCAACATAGCCATTTAAGACCTCTGCTCATGAATAGTGTCACTGTGATTTTCTTAATTTGTCCTGTACATTGATTTAGACACCGACTGCGCCATTGTGCGCTACATGGGCGGAAACTTGTTTTGGGTGAGATGTGAAAATGACAGCTGTACTACTTATAAGAAGGTATGGTAAAATGGCAATGTTGAAAATCTGAGTGAAAATATTGAAAATTAAAATCCACGAGCGCATGAGTAACCGCGCAACGACGTCAGTAAAACAGTCATTTTTGAGTTTTGTATCATTCAACATAGTTTTTGGGACTTCTCATGAATGATGTCTGTCATTGTAGTTATTCAGGCCCAAAGGGTGATTTCATGCAGTGACTGTGAAATCACCCTTCGGGCCCGAATAACGCCATGACAGGACATCATTCATGAGGAGGGTCCCAAAACCCCATGTTGAAAATTTGGTAGGTGCAAAATTCCCAAAATGCCTGAGATATCACAATAAAGTTGAAAAACCCTATCTAGCTCATTATACAGTTTACGGCATTTCCTCAGTTCGCGGTCAGCTTTGAAGAGTGCAGGCGTGTTCCCGGTCACGAGTAGATCGTGTCAAGCTCGGAGAGTAAGTATGGGGTAAGGGGGGTGTGGGAGGCAGGGTGTGCAGTGGGTGGGTGCAGGTTGTGGGGGCTGGGAGAAGTGCCGTGGGACCGTTTTTATTTTGCAGGTAAAAAAAAAAAAGCGTGGGGCGTTTGCCACGCTGGGGTGGGTTCCCAGCATGGCACAAGGACTGGGGGCGTGGAGCTGACGGGGGATTGGGCACCCCGTCGGCCATATGATCAGTTGTCACTCTGGGTGGGCTCCAGCGTGGCACCCAGTACTGGGGTGAAGAAGTGGAGCTGACGGGGATTGGGCACCCCTGCTATTATTCTATCAGTTGCCATGCTGGGTGGGCACCCAGTGTGGCATGTGGAAGGCTTGGGGAGGCAGCAGCACAAGCCGATGGGGATTGGGCACCCCGTCGGCTATGCGATGTTGGGAGAGGGCAGCACGAGTATGCGTGCATTTCTGTGTGTGTGTAGTGTGTAGGAGCTGGCATGAGCAGGTGATATCTTATCGCTGCTCACTGAAGCGTAGCTCCCCTTTCAACTGTATGCCACTGCATTTTGGAGCTTGTCATAGACAGCTCCAGCATGCGATTGGCTTACAGGGCTGCACCTGCCAACACACTGACTGAATTGGAGGAGGAGCGTCCGAAATCTCGGATGATGGCACTATGTTTCTTGCACATGCGCCAGCAAACATAAAATGCAGTAAACAGTTCCACAGGAAATGCAGCTGGGTAAAGCTCAAAGAGTATAAAAGTCACAGGATATGTACAGAGAGAAAGCTAATATGACAGTTTAATGGTTGCAATTGCACTGGACTGCAAAGGCAGACCACAAAGATTTGTAACCTGATTAATCTTGGGAAATTTCAACAGTGTATCAGGCAGCTTGTTTAACTAGTTAACGGTCCTGACAGCAAATGATCGCTTGCCCAGCTTAGTATGCCAGCAAGGAGGCTTAACGGCATTCCTAGCCATATTCCTTGTGTTATATTGGTTGGAGATGGAATGGAAGCAATTTGGTAAAGCAAGAGGTGTTAGGCTGGGAGTGCCTTTGGGCCAGCAAACAGGTCTGAAGCTTTATTGTGCAGGGTAAAGGTAACCAGTTAGTGACTGTGTGAAGGGTACAACTACACTATGAGTGTGGTTATTTACACCAAGTGCAAAGTGGCATGCCTCTATTACAGATCAGCTTCAGCTCTGTTTAACATTATAGTGGTATTCTGATTTACTGTCACTAAATGTAAGAAGGCAGTAAAAGCACAGTGCTCCCATATTGATTTGGCATTTTCCTGTAACTCCAGGGTGATATTCCTGTGTTTTCCTGCAGATTACATTATTTCCTATGGAAGCTGAATTGCCCTATTTTCCTGTATAACCAATGCATGTCTATGAGAAGAGTTTTCCTGTAGATGCCTCCAAATTCCTGTAAAATACAGGAATCCTTGTAGATATGGCAGTCCTGAAAGCATTATCTCTATTGTACAGCAGAGTACAGAATGTGTTATGCTGAAAAATAGGCTTCTACTGGATGGTAACCTCCTTGCCCAGGTCATAACTAAGAAAGATATTTACAGATCTCTTGTCTCCTTTTCCTGGATGTAATCAATCTAAAACAAATAAAATTAATAAGTATAAATTGACATACTGGCCATGAATGGATGATGGTGCTTTAGCACTCAGTGATTTTATATCTATATTTTATGTTGATTGCATGCATGAGCAAGAAAAATGTTGCGCAGCTTGCTGCAGAAGTTGGTTGTGGAGGCCCGGCACTGTTGTGGCCAATGCAACCACTGCCTTTTGAGGCTTGACCCTGTTCCCCAATTGGGGTGGCATGCTGCTGCTGACACTAGTTCAGCCAGCGTGCAGCCACCAACTTGTAACGTTTTGCCACAGCAATCAGGGGCCACCTCATTATTACAGGGTCAGCAATTCACTGCAATGAGGGTGACCCATCATTGCTGGAACGTTGCTACTGTAATATTGTTTGTGAACATGGCGGCGGCTTGCCACCATGTTCACAAACACTATCTGGCCCCAGTGCCGAGGAGGTGCCTAACTCTCGGGCATGTGCCCCAATAGTCTGTTTTGCGATGGGGCCCCAATCCTCATCGGCTTCAGTCATCAGTGCTAGTTCAGTTGCCGAAGGGGAGTCCACTCCCCATCGACATTATGCCACCCCTCCCAGTTTGAGTTGCGGACGGGGAGCCCACTCCCGTCGGCATAAGATCCCAGAAAGAATAACTGACAGTTGTGCCGGTGGGTGCCTAACTCTCTCGATTTTGCACCCTCCACGCTTTTGCGGCCAACGGGGTGCCCTATCCCCATCAGTTACAGCTGGCCCCCAAGAACACAGTCAATTGGCAGGCTGGAGCCCACCCCAGCTCAAATGCGCCTGTAAAAAAATGTCCAGCGATGTCTTTTTTTACCTGTAAAAGAAAATGGTCCTCATGGTCTCCTGCCCCTCCCATAACCCGCACCCACCCACTGCATACCCCACCTCCCACCCCATACTTACTCTCCAGAGGCTGGCACGATGATCTTCAGTGGACCGGAACACGTCTGAACTCTTCAAAGTCAACTGAGAACTGAAGAAATGCCAGTAAGCTATATAATGGGATAAATTGATTTTTTCAACTTTGATGCATATTCAGGCATTTTGGGAATTTTGGCACCAAATTTTCAACATGTTATTTCATGGTCACTGTGCGGAATCATCTTTGGGACAGATTAATGAAATGACAGTGCCAGTGTTCATGAGGTGGGCTCTCAAAAGGCTATGTTGCAAATTTGGTGGAAAAATCCCCAAAAATGACTGTTTTATGAGCTGTGGTGTTATGAGTTGCTACGCACACCGTAACTTTGTGAATCTGCAATATTTTCAAGCCAGATTTTCCACATTGGCATTTTGTCACACTCCTATGAACAGTACAACTGTCATTTTCTCATCCTGGCACTTCCGCACAAAATAGTGCAGTCACTGTGGAAATCAGTGATCAGGACAGATTTAGAAAATAATAGTGACACTGTTCATGAGCAGAGGTTCTAAAATGCCTATGTTGAAAATTTGGTGATGAAACTCCATAAAATGACTGTGTTACAAGCGTGCATTGAACTGTTTCCACAGCCCTTGTAACTTTGCAAATTTGTAATATTTTCATGCCACATTTCAACATTGACATTTTTCACCTCCTTATGTACAGCTGTCATTTTTCACATCCTGGCCAAAATATGTTTTTGCACTTCTGCAGCAGAATAGCACAGTCACTGTGGGAAATCAGTGTTTGGGACAGATTAAGATCGAGCGAGTGAGGGAGGGAGTGACCAAGCTCAACTGAGCTCTGTCAGGACTGCTGCAGATTTCTTTGTGGGCAAAAAGGTGCCAATGGGCAGGAGCCCAGTACAAAGGGCTGCCTGCAGTGCCAGGAGAAACACAACAAGCGGTGAGAGAGTGGGAGTGGCGACCTCAGCGAGACTCTGTCAGGACAGCTGTGAACTTCTTTGTGGGCAGAAAAGGTTCCAATGCAGGCAGGAGCCCAGTACTAAGGGGTAGCCTGCGGCACTAGAAGAAACAGAATGAGTGAGTGAAAGAGAGAGAGTGAGCAAGCTCAATGGAGCTGTGTCAGGACCGCTGCAGATTTCTTTGTGGGCTGAAAAAGGTACCAACTCAGGTAGGAGTCCAATACAAAGGGCAGCCTGCAGCTCTGGAAGAAACAGAACAAGTGAGTGAGAGAGGGTCAGCGAGCTCAATAGAGCTCTGCCAGGACTTTACAGTTGCCCACCCTCTCACCCAGTGTCATCTGTGGTCCTCTATTACAGCAGGGTCTCTGGAGTGGATACAAAGCAATGATTGGATACTTTAGGATTCCTGTAATAATACAGATTTACTTCTTCTGCTTCTTTCTCTAACTGAGCTAAGTACTAAACTATACTGTTATGATTGCTGTAATAATACATATTTATTTGTTCTGTTTATTTCTCTAACTGAGCTGAGCAATACTTGGAGTGCAACAGGATTTCTAACTGGGCTAAGTCAAACTATATGACAGCCGAGAACAAAACGTATGGTAGCTGAGGGATGAAAAATGGACAAGGAGGGCTTTAGCATTACTACAGTAATACAGTATCTAACGGATGACATTTGAGCCTGAATTACCCCTGGCCGCAAGGGGTCAGCAGGAGGAGTAGTGGGTGTGCCATGATCCTGGACTGGGCTTGGAGGATGGGGAGAGGGTGTATGGTCTGTAGATGAATGGCTAGTTTGAGGGAGGAACCATGGAGGTTAGGGAGGAGTGTAAGTGACAGGGCAGATAAGTATGGTAGGCATCCTGAGGGAGGACTAGGGATGGCAAAGGGACGGAGGAAGAATAATTAAGGACTGAAACCAACCCCAGTATCAGAGGCTCTAGCAGGAAAGAGAGGAGAAGGGAGGGTGCCCAAGGGCAAGGGCGGGGCTGCCTCCTGATGGGGAGGAAGAGACCTGAGGAGTACCGGGGAGAGAGCAGATGGCTGCGATTAGGGAGGCACCAGAGGGTGGGACAGAGGGAACAAGTAGGAGGGGAACTGATAGAGGAAGAGATGTGGGACATTTATTGACTACAAATAGACTCGAACCTCTGCTGTGGGACAGAGAGGGGAGTAGTAACATACTGAAGGGGAAGGACAAGCGGGGCATGAGAGGGATGGCAACAGGTAGGAGAAGAGATAGTGGAGGACAAAAAGGGTAGAAGGGGCTAGTAAGGAAGGAGGGATGGAGACTGAAGGAGAAAGGCTATGGGAAGGAAAGAATGGAAGGGCATCACTGTTGGGTTAGAAGAATGGGGCTCTAAATCAACAACAGTGGGGATAGGAGAGGGCTGGAAATCAGCAGGGGAGGAGGGGAGTGCATGGGAAGCCCAGTAGGAAGTAGTCATGCTGGGAAGGGTTCAAGTGGGATGGGAGGAATAAGGCAGAGAAAAGGGTGAGGCAGAAGTAGGGGTACAGATATAGAAGTCACAAAGGGTGCAGTTGGCAGGGGTAATGGACAGTGAAGAACGAAACTGGGGTGGTGGAAGAAGTATTAGAAGGAAAGGGGTAAGGGTGGGGAGTACTCGTCCTGGGGATTCTATACTGAAATGGGTGAGATGGGGCAGAAAGGGGAAGGCACAGCCATATTTGGATTGAAGCTGTTCCCAGGTTGACTGCAGAAGAGGCACGGCAGGCACTGCTCAAGTGTGCAGTGAGGGGCAGGATGAAACCTCATTTACTGTTGCATGTGGGTACAAATGACTTGGCGGGGGACACTGTGGAAGCAGTGAGGGGAGGTTTGAGTACTAGGCAGGGAGTGTGAGTGGGTGGGAAGTCGGTGGCATTCTTCGAGGTACTGCCAGTACATAGCCATTCCCCCCACACACACACACACACAAACTCCCCAAAAGCTGCTTAAAGCCTGCAATTCATTTAATCGATTCCATTTCTTACTTACTTGGGTTCAATGCCAACAAGTGTAAAATCATGTACCTAGGGCATAGGAACCCGATGCTGGGTGTAGGATAGGGAGGTACTGATACTCATTAGACATGAAAGGGTCCTTCAGGTTATTATATCAGAGGACCTCAAGATGGCAGTACAGTGTGACAAGACAATGGACAGGGCAAATTGGATTCTGGGGTGCATAAGGACTGGCATCTCCAGTAGGAGGAGGAGGGATGTTGTGCTGCCATTGTATCACTCCTGGTATACCCCAGCTGGAGTACTATGTCCAGTTTTACAGTCCACACTTCAGAAGGGACATAAGGTGAAGGTTTTCCAGAGGAGGGCAACTAAAATGGTTCAGAATTTTCACAGGAATCCCTGCAAGGAAAGGCTGAAGAATCTCAACATGTACACTCTGGAAGAGAGGAGGGTGAGAGATGACATGATCAAGACCTACAAAGTACCTCACAGGGGTAAAGAGGGTACAGTTGGGGAGTTTCCTTTAAATGAGGATGAGCATCCAAACCAAGGGAAAACAATGAAGCGGGGGATTCGGATAGATGTGAAGAAATATTTCTTTACTGAAAGGTGGTACACACCTTGAACAGACTGCCAGGAGAAGTGATGGAAGCTAAAATGGTAGGGGGTATGAAGCATGCATGGGATAAACATAGGGTATATTACAGGAAGGGAAGGTGGGGCAACGGAGATCAATAGGGCCATGGAAGTGGAGTATGTTCATGTTCATTGCAGGAAAATCCATTAAGCAAGCTCATTCACAAGGAGGTCCTGATGGACACAGGCAGAATAAGACATGCAGTAACATATACAAGCAGGAGTTACAAGTAGGTAGAGAACACTTCGCCAGACTGGATGGGCTGAGCGGTCCTTTTCTGCTGACAAAGTCTATGTTTCTATCGCATCATGTGTTAATTCAGGCGCAGTGTTTATTTAAAGTTGGGCTTACCATACATCCAGATGTAAGGTACAGTAATACTGAATTTGATGCAGCCCACTTACAGTACAATAACAGAACCCAAGTGCTTGAGAAGCCTCTCTTCATAAGGCTGCTTTAAAGAGCTGGGTTCTATTTGCAGTGTCCACACCAGTATGCTGATCTTAAAACCGACACCACATCTGAATGAGTACTTGATTCTTGCTCACTCTATTTCTTCCCTCTTTGAAACCTGCTTGTCCTGAGTTACATTTGGACTGGCAGCACCTCGCCTGTGTTAGAAGATGACCAGTAAGCAGCACAGAAAGACGTCAGACTTCACAGACTGTGAAGGCAGCTGCTCACGGACAGACATAAGGCAATTCTACTGGGGGTAGGAGGAAGTAAGCTATTGATTAACTAGAATCTGCAGCTTATCCATCAGGTAGGAAATGGGCCAAGCAGTCCTTATCTGCTGTCAAATTCTATGTTTCTATGTTTCTCACCCACCATCTTGGCAAGAAGAAGGCTGAAGCTGTGGCCACTGATGACTGTTGGAGTGTGGGGATGGAAACAAAGGGACAGACATAAGGAGATAAAATCATAATAAAAATTGTGAGACCTTCACCAGCTTTCCAAAATGTTTACCAGTAAAAGAATACTCTGTGAAGTTTTCAAATGGCAACACAATCTGGAGCCCACTGTCTACCATCTGACACCAGGCATTAACCAGCATAAAATTACCTAAAGAAGGCAGTGTGGTCATGTGGTTACTGAAATACTGGAGATTACAGATTTATAAGAACAAAAGAATATCACACAGAAGCTGGCACATATGCCTATAGCAGCTGTCTCCTGCTTCTCAGTAGTTATATATATATATACCCTAACATACTTGAAAGTTTCTATCATATCCCCTTTCCTTCCTCTCTTCCACTGACTACATATTAAGTCCCTTAATTTCTCCTCATAAGTCTTGTGTTGCAAGCTCTGTACCATCTCATTCACCCTTCTCTGGACCATCTCCAGCCTGTTAATATCCTTATGAAGGTGCAACCTACAGAACTGCACAGGACTCCATGTGAAGCCTGACCATGGTTTTATATAATGGCATCACTACCTCCTCCTTATGCTGGTGATACCCCTGTCTATGCACCCCAGCATGTCACTGGTCCTCCCACCTGCATTACCACTTTGACATTTTCAGGTCATCTGAAATAAGAACCTCAGGTCCCTTTCCTTCTTTGTGACTGTCAGCAACTCCTCCCCATCCTGTACCTTTCTAGGGTTTCTGTGTCCCAGGTGCGCCATTTTTCACTTTTTTGAATTAAAGTTCAGTTGTCAGTTCTCAGACCATTTCTCAAGCTTCCCAGGTCCCTCCTCATTTTCTCCACCCTCTCTGGGGTATCCACTGTGTTACAGATCTTGCGGTCATCTGCAAACAGGCAGACCTTTCCTTCACCCCTTCTGCAATGTCACTAATGAAGACATTGAACAGGACTGGCCCCAGGACCAATCCTGTGGCACCCACTGGTCACCCCCTCTCTCAGACTGCACCCCATTTACCACCACTCTCTTCCTCCTGTCTCTTACCCAGATTCTAACCCACTTTACTACCCTTTCCCCATGCCCACCCTACTCAGCTAGTTTATCAGCCTCCTATGTGGACGGTGACAAATGCTTTGCTTACATCAAGGTAAGCATTGTCCACTGCCCCACCTGATTTACTTCATTTGTCACCAGTCAAAGAGATCAACCAGACTTGTCTGACATGACCTCCCACTGTGAATCGATGTTGCCTATGGTCTTGGGCTCTGGCGGCTTCTACATGCCCCACTATCCTTTCTTTAACCAATGTAGCCATGATCTTCCCCACTACTGAAGTGAGGCTGACCGGCTATAGTTCCCGCCTCCTCCCTACTGCTTGATTTGTATAGAGGGACCACATGGGCCCTCCTCCAACTCTCTGGTACCACCCTGTGTTGAATGACTCGGTGAACATGGCTGCCACAGGTACCGCTATTTCTCTCACAGTTCTTTAATATCCTTGTGTGCCATCTGCTCCCATCACTTTGTCCACCTTCAATTTACTCACCTTCTGCAGGATTATTCTGCCTCTGAATGGACTATTGTCACCTCTTCATGCCTTTTCAACTGCTGTGGTCCTTGCCCTCCCTCTTCTGTGAACACTGAACAGAAAGACACAGTGCATGTCTTGGGGAGGCAAAACCTAAGCAGGACATATAAGCAATCAACATTCCGCATTGCTTGTTATAGCTTAGTGATTAGGGCAGAGAGTTGCGAACCTGTGGCCCAACAGACCTGAGTTTGAGTCTCACAGCATCCAATTACATATTGTGTGACCCCAAGGTACTGTAGTCACATAAAACCTGTGCTGTACAACAGCTTTTTCTGTATGATCATGTAATAGTAAGGCACTTTGTTTTCATCTTCTGATTATTGCTGTTTCTGTTTCCCAATTTTAATCATTGAAATGAGCAATATTATTACACAGTCATTCTCCTTACTTCAGTTTGGCACTATCACAGTTACTTGGTATACCCCACCCCGCCTGGGTCACACCTGGAAATGAGCCTGACTCACTGTGCCTCTCTTCCAGTAAAACATTTTAAAATACATTAATAACAAAATCAATCTATCAATTAATCAATCAACCAATAAATGAAAAAAGATCCCTATGTGCTCCTGGAAAGCACCAGGAAACAAACTTCAGCTCGCTGTGCCTTTCCCAGCTAAAGACAGTAAAAGGAAGTTTAAGGTGTTGTACTTTCTTCAGTTATACAAGTTAGCCAAGTTGAAGAAATGTGGAGATGTAAAAGTTACATGAATTCACACTACTTACAAAGCACTCTATGTTGCATTTTGCCCTTTTCATTACTATAGTAGCGTAAATGTTATCTTAAATTAACCAGAAAAATGCACCAGACAACCCAGAACCCTCATCCCAACAGATACATAATTGGTACAAAGTTGCTTAAAAACTAAAAAAAAATGCATGCACACAAGCAGCTTCCTTAGTCATGCGGAGCTCATACAGTGGCACTCCAGGAATATACAATGTTTCATACCTACTCTCAGCACCAAGTGTTACTAAATAGAGCTTCTTACATTTCTCATTTAATCTCTTTATAGCTTTGGGAGGTGGGTGGGTTTGGTGCTGCATTCCTTAAGGTAGGTTTATGACTGTTTTGCAATGCATGCACACTCCAGGGCATCTTGAGCCGGTTCTTTATTGCTATATGCTAAAATGTTGTCTTGTTTTACCATGTCAATATCTACATTCAGCTGGTCAATTTAAAAATGCTCAATCATTTTATCTGCTGCGGCAACCAAAATCTTAGAATGGCTGCACCAGAAAGATATTTCATTTTCCATTCACAAAAAGCTGCTATGCCAAAACAGATAAACCTGTCTGCCTTAATGCAATATGTCTCCACAGGGTATAGTAAAGGCCAAACTCAAGGATGTGATCCTGTCTTCTTACAAGCTGAACAACACAGACCTGATTAAGAATATAATCAGCTTTAGGACCAGTTGTCTTTAACAAAGTTTTGTCATACAGGAGACATGCAGGGAAAGATATGCATCTCACTGATGACACCAAAGTATGTGAAACTGGGCACTGAGAAAGGATAAGGACCTCGAGAAAGAGCTGGAACATCAGGAGATGTGGTCGAGGTGTGACAGTTGGAAATATAGTGTGAAAAGCACATACAGAGTTCAAAAACCCATGAACTCAGTATAGAATGGTAGGAATGATAGTGGAGAGCATCAGGAGAAAGAGCCTGGGATGTTAATAACGGAGAACATGAAGGCACATTGCAGTAGGGCTATGGGCAAGCCAAAGTCTATATTGAGGGTGCACTGGGGAGGGTTCACTAGCAGAAAGAGAAATATAGGGATCCCAGGTGTGTCATTTACTGTGTTTTATTGTTATTTACATTTAAGTAAGAAGTAGGTGGAAGTAAGTTCTTTTGGGTTGGTGGGGCATTTGTTTATGTTGTCTCGGCTTACTGTGAATAACATATTGCAGTAGTAGCAGATTTGGAGGTGTGGTCACTGTTGGGCAAATGCAGGGCATGCATCCAGTAGGTGTGTCCCTCATTCTCCAATAAGCCAGCATGCAGGTGCCACACCAGGAATGCATAATGTGGGCAGTGCATCTAAGGAAAGGTCCGCTACAATGAGAGCAAAGTTCATCATATGCAGTAGCACCTCCCAACGTGCCTTCCTGGTGAAACATTAGCCTAAACATGGCGGCACACTACCTGCCACAATGCTGACTTGGGGTGCCCAATCCCCCTTTAGCATGCCCTGACCCAGTTTATGTGCCGGTGGGGAACCCACTCAACGTTGGCATAATGCATCCCCATTTGTTATGTGCCGGTGCCTAATCCCCTCAGCTCTTGCCCCCCTTAGGTATGTGCCAATGGGGTTCCCAAATCCTTAACTAGCCCCCAAACACTCAGGTGGCATGCTGTGAGCCCACCCAGTGTGCCAAATAGTCCTGTAAAAAAAAAGTCCTGTGATATATATATATTTTTAACCTGTAAAAGAAGAAATGGTCCCTCAGGTCTGTCCAGCTCCCTGCCCCAACCTGCACCCACCCTCTGTACATCTGCCTCCCCATCATCCCTCACCCCATATTTAGCTCCAGAATCTGGCACGATGATCTTCGGTGGACCGGGAACAGGTCTGCGTTCTTCAAAGCTGGCTGTGAACTGAAGAAATTCTGGTAAGCTGTATAATGGCATAAATAGGATTTTTTCAACTTTGGTGCATATCTTAGGCATTTTTGAATTTTACCAAATTTTCAACATAGGGTTATTGGGCCCTCCTCCTGAATTCAGTCACTGTCATGGTGTTGTTCAGTCCTGAAAGGTGATTTGAGTCACTGCGTGGAATCACCTTTCAGGACTGAGTAACAAAACAACAATGCCACTGTTCATGAGGGTGGGGCTCTACAAAAGCCTATGTTGCAAATTTGCGAAAAAATCTCAAAATGGCTGTTTTACGAGCATGCATTGCGCTGTTTCCATGCACGCTTGTAACTTGGTGAATGTTTAATATTTTCACCCCAGATTTTCAAAATTGGCATTTTTCACACCTCCTTATGAATAGTACAGCTGTCATTTTACATATCCTGGCCAAAATGAGTTTTCGTGCGTCCGGCGTAGAATAGTAGTGCTAACAGAAATCAATTTTGGGACAGTTTGAGAAAATGACAGTGACACTGTTCATGAGCAGAGGTCCTAAAATACCTATGTTGAAAATTTGGTGACAAAAATCCATAAAATGACTGTGTTACAGCGTGCATTACGTAGTTTCCATGCACCCTTGTAACTTCACAAATTTGCAATATTTTAATGCCAGATTTTCAACACTGGCATTTTTCACCTACTTATGAACAGAACAGCTGACATTTTTCACAGCCTGCCCAAAATGTGTTTCCGCACCTGTTGTGCACAATGGCATGGTCGCTGTGGAAATCAACTTTTGGGACACATTAACAAAATCACAGCACCACTGTTCATTAGGAAGGTCCCAAGATGCCTAAGTTGAAAATGTGGCTAAAAAATCCCAAAAATAATTGCTACGGACATGTGTTGCGCAGTTTCTATGCATGCTCATGACTTCAGCTATTTTTCATATTTTCACTCAGATTTTCAACATTGCCATTTTTACACCTCCTCATGAACAATACAGTTGTCATTTTCCCATCCTGCCAAAATGTGTTTTCATCCTGTGTCCAAATAGCATAGCCATTGTGCAAAACCACCTTTCAGCTAGCAAACTGATTAAGCCTTGCTTCATGAGGTGGGGTCACAAAAAGCCTATGTTGAAAATGTGGAGTGAAAATATCAACAAATGCCTACAACATTAGGGTTTCCAACTGTAACACCCCACCCTGTAGAGACTGCCTGGCATCAGGGGTGTGACTTGGGATCACTGGCTGTAATACTCATGCCATCCAACCCCCACTGCCACCCTGCAGCCACTGACAGGCATCAGGTGTGCCTTGCAGTGATCAACCCTAAAGTTCACCCATTCTCCTATACTGTACCTGTCTCAGTGTATTTCCTTATGGAATGGGGTAAGTATAAGGCCAAAGACCCCAAAGCATACCACGACACATGTCAGTGTCTACAGGGTACAGTGAGGCCCATTCTCCTATACTGCATCCGTCTCAGTGTATTTTCTTATGGAATGGGGTAAATAAGGCCCAAAGACGCCAAAGCACACCACAACACTAGTCAGTGTCTACAGGGTAGGGTGAGGTAAAATGACACGAGCGTTATAGCTGACACCCCAAAGGCACTCCCCAGCACCTGTCAGTCTCTGCAGGGGGGTGGGTTGGCATCAGTTCCATACTTCAATGCCATTCCTATTATGCATCTTTAACTCCTGCGCTACCAATGCCAATGCCAGCAAGACAACATTTGGCATTGACAAATGCTTGTTTTAGTTCTGTAACTCTAAATAGTCAAGCTGCTTTCTGGGAAAGGCAGGGTATTTATACCGAGGTCTGCAACAATCCCATCACTTGGTGTTCTATCACTGGCAAGAATTCCCATCACTTGATGTCCCATCACCTGCAAGAATTCCATCACTTGGTGTCCTATCACTGGCAATAATTTCATCACTTGATGTCCTATCATGTGAATGGCATAGCATAGGTAAGACACATCTGTCTATTGGCCTTCTGCAGGATTCTGGAAGGCATCTGCAGGACTACAGGGACTCTGGAAGATGGTACAGGTGTTTTGTAGTACAATGTGTAACTAGCAAGGCAAGTTGTGTGAAGGGATCCTAGAAGCAACTTATCTAAGGTAGTGTAACAGAACACATTTTGATTCAGAGGGGTCTTAGGAATACCTAACTACTATGTAAGCAATAACCCCAACAGGGTGTGCAGTTATTGAGGATTAATCAACACCCTGGGTGCATTGTGAGGCATGTGGCTGCAGGATAAGTATCCTCACAGCATCCGGGGTGTTGATTAATCCCCAATAACTGCACATCCTGGAGTGGGTTATTGCGTTTATAACATGGGCCACATTTCAAGACAAACAGACAAGAATTATTCTTATAAGACAGAAAGAAGTAGGAACTACTTAGTGTTCCTCCACTATTTTTTGCCATGGAACCACAATTTTCTGTGTTCTGCTACTGCAAAATAGTTCAACACAGACAACTTTGTGGTGAACAGGCTACACATCATAGAATCAATGAGCAACTGGAACTTCTACTTGCACTGTCAAAACTTCAGAGGGTCCTGTATTTCTATATTGCTACCTTTCAGATCCCACTGCATATATATTCCTTTTTTCCCTATGACATTGCAGTCTCTGAATTTGCACATCACCCTCCAAATGACACCTGTTGCCACTCTAACTTCTGAATGTCCCAACTGCCCTAGTATAATGGTGCCTGCCAAGCAGTGCACCAATGGTTATACACTCTGCGTGTACTGTTCTGACTGTCTCTTCAAGGAAGTTGCTGTCGCTACCTGATGGGTCTGTCTTCCTGCACAGTGCCGCTCCCACAACCATTTTGCTAACCTTTCCTGTCTGCCTGTGTTTGTCTTTTGGAGCTTTAAATCCATTCATGACAATGATGACAGGTAGCGGGAATGTGGAAAACAGCATATCTGTGTCACACTACACAGAAGGATACTGTTTCATTTACAGTACCTGATCCACTCCACTACAAGTCTGCAATGAGCAATGTAATGGAGAGCATAACAATGTGGCAGGGGCCATACATTTCTACTGACTGTGGGTGGCTTCTCTGTGTGCTCCCTGACTGCAACTGCCCTACGAGACAGAATTTAACACAGCATGAAATTCCACTGCAGCAGCTATTGCTGCCATCTCCCTAGTACTCTTGTGTTCCATACACTGTGCCACATTGGGAATCAGGGGAACAGCTCGCTTTCCCACAACCTAGATTGGGGGCGGGGGACAGCTGTTTCGTCAAGACAAGTCCGTGCTGTGCACCACTCACTATAAACGCTGTTCAACGGCTAATACTGGGTTCATACACTGTGATTCAGGTCAATGTATTACCTGCATTTCAAAACATCACCCGATACTACAGTGTCCACTGGGTGGGTGGGTGGGAATCAATATGACACTATCGCTAAACACCAAGAAGAAGATGGCAACATTTACAAAACTTTTCCTCTCACATTAACAAGATCTGGCAATGTGTAACTGTTTCCTCCAGGAGACTGATCACCAAAAGCCAGGAGGTGACTGATTAACAGAGACTAATCAATAGTCGTCTGATTAATCTCTGCCAATCAGATGACAGAAACATGTTGCCCATGTTATAAAGCCAAATAGTATGCAGTGTGAACAGTAAACACAGTGCATAACGCCTGAGTTCTAGCAGGTACTAAAAGAAACACACTGATTTCAAAATACAGCAACAATTAGTACAAACAGAAATTATACAGGGGACACATTGGTGAGTGGTAGGATGAGAGCAGGGGTGAAGGACAGTAGTGAACCAGAGGGTGCTTTGGGAGTTTGACAACTGTCTCAGCTGCAGCAGGTTCCTGGACTTGAAGATAGAAATGGAACTGCTAACGCTGAAACATGTCACTTGAGAGCTGCAACCACGGGCCCTATAAGGCACTACTGTCACAGTCACCTCAAGGCCAACACAGGGCAGAGAAGAGAAATGGACAGTAGTATAAGGAAGAAATGGAAGGAAGGAAGGAAGGAAGGAAGGAAGGAAGGGAGGAGGAGGGAGGGAAGAGGGGGTTAAGTCCAAGCCTGAGGAACAGGGTGGTACACCAGCAACAGATTATCCATATTGCAACAAGAAGCTCCCCACTTTCAACCGCAATGGAAAAAGAACCAGCATACCAAGCAGGCAAGCATTGCTGAAGAGCAAACTCTGGATGGGTCAGACCCCAAAGGAGGAAAGAGAAAGCTACACATATTAGAGGATTCAATTGTGAGGGGCACAGGGTGGGATCTGGGTCTCTCATGACTGCTGGTAAAGAGGTAATCTGATGATTTGCTGGAGCAACAGGAGACAGACTTATAGTAAGGGTGGTGTAACCCATGGGAGTAATGGAGGAAGGTTAGATCTACTTCTGCATATGGACAAAAATAACCCAAGAGAAGGTGTTATGGAACAGGTGAAGTTAGATTTCTGTGCTCTGGAAAAGTTAGCAAGGGAGAAAGCAGGGCAGTAACCTTCTCAAAGGAGCTACCATGGCCATGCCTGAATTGAAAGGTACAGTTCCACATGTTTCAATTCAATTTGTGGTTCTGGGGATGGTGCAGGAAGGGGTTTGGTTCCTTGAGGACTGGGTCCTGACCTGGTAGGGACAAAAGACTTTTGGACAGAGAGGATTTACATCTTAACAAGGAGAGCACTGAGAGAACAATGGGAATAGTATATAGCTAGTTTAAACTAATGCAGGGGTGTTAAGAGTGGCAAAGTGAATATCTAATATCACAAACGGGGACCTTGCTGTTCTAACCCATTGACCATTGCAATGAAATGAAGTACAACTGGTCAAGCTAAAAGAGGACAGAGATAGATATTGGAAAATGATGTGCAGGAATGCAAGGAACCTTGGCAACAAAATGCTAAAACGTCAAGCAGTAGTCACAAAAGGAGCATAGACTTGGCAAAATGTTGGCATCAGTTATAGCAAAGTGCTGTTAAGGGCAACTGAGACACAGAAAGGATGTTAATCCAGTTCAAAGTATTGACTGACTTCATTATACTTCAGAGGAGGCTGGAAGAAATGGGTCTAGAGACAGGATGACTATGTTGGGGATGCAGTGACCCACATCCTGTCATGACTTCTCTCTAAGGGGATGTCTTAAGATTTACAGCTTATGGAGCAGAATATTAAATTTCTGCTCAGAAGTCACTAAAATCTAAAGCAACAGTGCAACGAAAATGGGCTGAAATGTGACCCCACCTTTTTTACTTCCTAATCGATGCCAGATGTCTTCCAGTTTATTTTGGTAGTAAAATTTTCAGTTTTCATCATCATTTAATTTATTATTTAATTTGTTTTTGTTGATGGGAAAGGAGGACTAGATGATTCTACCTATTTTCAGCTTCATCCAGGGGAGGGATACAGATTGATGCCAGCTGACACTGAACGAGATTAAGCTGGTGGTGGTATTTTAATGAATGATGCAAGTTTGGCCAGGACACCTGGGAAATTCCCCTACTGTATGCTGGCAGTAGGGGATCTGCTGACTGATCACGCATTTGGCATTTGGAGCTTGACCAGGCATGGAGCTGGAAGTCTTACCTGTGGAAGGCAGGGAGTTGCTGTAAGAGAGTTGGAGACAGAGGATGGTGCGATAGTGAGCACTGCTGTGTACAAACCAGGGACCCTTTGGAAGACTGCAGAGTGTACCACGCTACAGGAGACAGAAGAAGAAGCAGGACATCAAAGGCCGGTGCATTTGGATGCTGCTGCAACACAGAATAAGAAAGTTAGCAGCCTGGATGATGACAGGTCAGTGGCGGTGCACAGAACACCGGATTGTGGAGGAGGAGGAGGATTCACTAGTCTCAGGTGTGGTTAGGATGCCTTTTGCACCAGAGGAGGAGCGTGGAGCTACACAGAAGTCACAGGCGGTGCCAGGGGCTTTCCAGCCAGGGACTGTAGCAAGGAGACAGCCCTGCTTGATGCAGGCTGGATGAAAAAGATGGCAAGTGGATTCTGGATGCCGAATGGATCACTTTTTCCCCGGAGGGTACGGCCGCCTAGGAGTTTCCAGGGCCAGTGCAACCAGAGGATTTGCAGGTGGAGCAGGTACTGCCTCAGTTGGTGAGACTTTTTCTTCTTTTCTTGTTGGGATAGACTCAGGGGCTACTCTGGAACTTCAGGTGTCCCCCCTTCCTCCCCTCAGAGGAGCAATTTAATAAAGGCCCTCACTTCTTGGACCTGTTTCATAACAATTATTTGGAACAAGCCCCAGACGAACGCTGTCCGCCTTAGGTACAGGGAGGGCTTCCGGAGCAACCTGATCGTTTTTGTGGCCCGCAGGTTACTCAAAGGATCTATGAATTTTCAGGCATCAGACATTTATACCCTTATTAACATTTGGGGAAGAAACTTTTGATGTCAGTTTCAAATAATTTGTGGGTCTTGATAAATTTTGGCAAAAGTATGATTCCCTTAAAACGACCCTTTATGGACTCTGTTTGGGCCATTCCTATCACGAAACCACTGTTTAAAACTGTACATGTTATGTTTAGGAATGAAGGGGTGAATGTAGGGACATTTTGTATTGGCTTGAAAGTAAATGCACTGTCTTGGGTCCTCCTGAACCAGTTATTGATGGGAGGGCATTTGAACAGGTAGTTGAAAGTTTAAGATAAAATTACATATTGTAGGAGATTTGGTTCACCATATTCTGAATAGCTTTTTCTTGGGAAGGATCGGAGGTGTCTGCTTTTACCCAGGTCAACCTAAGGCATGTTATAAATGTAGGAGCCCATGTCATCTTAGCAGTGCCTGTGATAAAATCAAATGTGCCTTATGTGGGGAACTTGATCACAACAGTAGTACCTGTCGCAATGTTTTCTGCTGCAATCTGTGTGATGCCCAGGGACATGCTTACCATCAATGTCCATATGCAGGCCAGAACAATTCAGTTGGGTTAGATAAGGAAACTTTGATTTCAGATGCCCAAGACCACTTTAGGCTGCACACAGAGGAAGCAGCCTCACAAGACCAATCCTCCTGGTACGGACCCTATGGGTTTGCCTCCTCCTGGGAGAGGCATCCAACTCCTCTGGTATACTCCTGTGGTTGTACACTCACAGAAACGTCAGGAGCACATTGCTCCTATTGTGCCCATTTCTGTCCCACCATCTGCCCCAGAGTTCCAGGCACCCCACCCAAGATGTGTGACACGATCTCATGCAAAAACTTGTTTTACCACCTTTACTACTAACGCATAACACTTTTCAGGTTCTGCAGGATGTGGAAGGAGACTCTGAATCTGATTTATCAATGGCCTCAGGGTCTTGTCTGGGATGGAGTGCAATGAGGAGGAGGACCAGAATTACTGGCATCCAAAAAAGTCTGGGCGGAAGCGTAAAAGGACAAATCTTAGTTATGTTCACTGGCTTTTTGAAAATAGCTTCCTTGAATTCTTGTAGCCTCAAGAAATCAAAAACGTCTAGGGCTTTTACATTTTGTAAAACTCTTACCTGCAGATATTGTTTTACTGCAGGAGATGCATTCTCTACCTTTACAGATGTCAACTATACCAAGAAATTGTGGCATTCTGGACCCTCTTTTGGTCCTTTGGCCCTGACGCAGCAGATGGGGTGGGGGTATTTTTGTCATCCTTTTGTTCCAAGTCACTGGCTTAGTAGACACAGCCCTGGGGTGGGCCTTGCTCCTGAACTGTGTCTGCGAGGTTTTTCTCTGGGTCATTAATGTTTATGCACCCAGGTTAAATCAGCAAGTGTTGCCTTGTTTTCAGAAATACAATACTTGTCTACCTCTTGGCACGTTATTCTAGGGGGATTTCAATTGTGGGTTGGATATTAAATTTAAAGATCAAACACAATGTAAAATGTATTGTGATTCTCATGCTTTGGTTAAATTATTGTCAACGGCCTCCTTGACAGATGTTTATAGAACATTACATTCTGACTGGATTCACTTATAAGCGTGCAGCCTTGCAACACAAATTAACATAGAAACATAGAATTTGTGCGGCAGATAAGGACCGTGGCCCACCTAGTCTGCCCATTTCCTATCTGATGGATAAGCTGCGGGTCCTAGTTAACCAGCAGCCTACTTCTTCCTACCCCACCCCTAGAATTGCCTTATGACTGTCCCATGCATGCTTGAATTCCACCACTGTTTTTGACTCACAACCTCCTCTGGAAGGTCGTTCCATACATCACAACCCTCTCTGTGAAAAATACTTCTTAAATTACCTCTGAACCGCCCCTTCTATCTTCAAATTGTGCCCTTGTTCTTGCACACCTCTTTTTGAAAGATGCTACCCTCTTGGACGTTGTTGATTCCTTGAGGTACTTGAAAGTTTCTATCATGTCTCCCCTCCCTCCTTTCCTCGAGGCTATACATATTAAGCTCCTTAAGTCTCTCTTCATATGTCTTCCGGTGCAGACCCTGCACCATTTTAGTTCCCTCCTCTGAAGCTTCCATCCTGTCTATGTCTTTGCGGAGATTGGGTCTCAGAACTGCACTCAGTACTCAGATGGGGTCTCACTAGCTGTCTGTACAGAGGAATAATAACTTCCTGTTTTCTACTGGTGATGCCTCTTCCTATGCATCCCAGTATCCCCCAGCCCTCCTTGCTGCCCTCTCACATTGCTTTCCCACCTTTAGGTCATCTGATATGACTACCCCAGGTCCTTTCCATTTTTGTTGTTGTTAGTATCTCACCCCCATTGTGTACTCTTCCCCTGGGTTTTTGTTTCCCAGGTGCATTACCTGCACTTCTTAGCATTGAATCTAAGCTGCCATACATTTGACCATTCCTCTAACCTTGCCAAGTCCCTTCTCATCCTTTCCACTCCACCTTGTGCATCAACTCTGTTGCAGATCTTTGTGTTATCTGCAAAGAAACATACTTTCCTTCAGTCCCTCTGCAATGTACGCATAAAGACATTGAAGAGGACCTGTCTAATACTGAACTCGCGGTACCCACTAATAACTTCTTTTCAGAGTGGACTCCATTTACTATTACTTCTGTGTCCGTTCCTCCAGCCAATTTTTTACCCAGGCTGTCATCTTGGGACCCACTCC
This sequence comes from Neoceratodus forsteri, assembly GCA_016271365.2. Taxonomy (NCBI): domain Eukaryota; kingdom Metazoa; phylum Chordata; order Ceratodontiformes; family Ceratodontidae; genus Neoceratodus; species Neoceratodus forsteri. The sequence continues at coordinate 194,782,225 of JADMNL010000022.1, read as the reverse complement.
CAGGCTGGCTAACTTGTATATTAATCTTTTGTGTGGGACTGTGTCAAATGCCTTGCTAAAGTCTAGGTAGGCCATGTCCCAGTCCCTCCTGATCAACTACTTTGGTCACCCAGTCAAAGAAATCTATCAGATTTGTCTGGCATGACCTTCCGCTGTGAATCCATGCTGCCTTGGGTCCTGTGCCCCTCTGGCCTCTAGATACTCAACAATTCTTTCCTTCAAGTGATTCCATCATTTTCCCTACCACTGAGGTTAAACTAACAGGTCTGTAGTTTCCTGCTTCTGCCTTGCTCCCACTTTTGTGAAGGGGAATCACATCTGCCCTCCTCCAGTCCTCGGGTACCACCCCATCCTCCCATGATTTGTTAAAGAGGGTAGTCAGTGGTGTCACTAGTTCTACCCTTAGTTCTTTAGAATTCTGTGATGAATCCCATCAGGCCCCATTGCTTTGTCCACCTTCAGTTTTAAGAGTTCTTTCAGAACCCTTTCTTCTGTAAATGGGCTGGTATCAACTTCTGTATCCAGAGTGTTTCTACAGTTTGTTTTAGGTACTTCCCCTCTTCCTTTGTAAATACTGAGCAAAAATATTTGTTTAGTATCTCTGCCTTTTCACAGTCACCCTCTGCCCACCCTCCCTCCCTTTACTAAGCCTCACTATCCCTCCCTTGGTCTTCCTTCGCTCCTGATGTACCTATAAAAGGTTTTATCCCCCTTCTTAACTGAGTTGGCTATCTTTTCCTCGGTTTGGGCCTTTGCTGTTCTGACTGCCTTCCCAGCTTCCTTTTGCTTTAACTGATACAGTTCTCTGTCCTGTTCCTTCTGTGATTCCTTGTACTTCCTGAATGCTTTCTTTTGCTCTTGAACCTCACTGCCACTTCCTTTGAGAACCATAGTGGTTTTCACCTCGTTTCGTTTGTTTATTTGCTTTTCACAAAGGCTTGTTACCTCTGTGATGGCAGTTTTATTATTCCCCATTGTTCTTCCATCCTCCTTCCTGCCCATTTGCTGGTGCATTCCTTAGGCACTCACCCATTTTGACAAAGTCAGCCCTCCTAAAATCCAGTACCTTTGTCTTTGTATGGCTTGACTCTATTGCTGTGTTTATTGTGAGACCATACCTGTTCGGGTGAGTCGCTCTTTCTCCAGATGGCTACCCACTTCTACATCTGTGATCCTCTCCTCATCTCCATTTGAGAGAACCAGATCTAAGATTGTTCCCTCTCGAGTGGGCTCCAATACTTAGTTGTCTAAGGCATGCCCCTGTAGGGCATCTAGAATAACCCCATTCTTAGAAGTGGCTGCTGCAACTGCACTCCAGTTAACATCTGGCATATTCAGATCACCCATCAGCAATATCTCCCTTTCTGCCATACTAAGTATACTTTCTATCATTTCCTTGTCCATTTCCTCCCCTGAGAAGGGGGTATGTATACAAACCCCTGTGCGGATTGTGGTGCCATTGCGGTCTCCAAATTTACCCACAGTGCTTCTTCTCCTCCCTGTTTACCCTTTTGTTCTGTTGCTTTGATTCCTTCCCTTAAGTAAAGAGCTCTCCTCCTCCTCTTTTACCTCCTGTCCCTCCTGTAGATAGTGTATCCTGGTATGTTTACATCCCAGTCATGGTTTTAATGTGTACCATGTTTCTATGACTGCCACGATATCCAGATGTTCCTCCTCCATCAAGGCCACTAATTCAGGAAGCTTGTTACTCAGACTACGGGCATTGGTACTATTGCTCTCCATTTTTGATGGCTTTACTTTCTGTTGCAGCATCCCCACTGACCTTTCTACCTCGGTCTTTTTCCATTTAGTACCCTGTTTTGTAGAGAGAGCTGGGATTTTTCTGCTGCTTATCAGTGCCTCCACCTTGACTAGTTTAAAGCTTGCAATGAAGCATTTAAACTGATTGCTCAAAGACTTGAATTGATCAAGTCTCAAAGCTCAAATTGATTTTATTTTTTCTTCCAGATATTTGTTACCTTACACTTTTTTGGCACCGTGTGAATTTTCGGACCACTTCTTGTTACAAGTAAAATTTTCCTTAACTAAGATTCCACTGGCTTTTCCTGCCTTGCCGCTAGGTGAAACTGAACCCGACAGTTCTCGCTACTGGCGTTTTCAGTTATGTTTATTTCAGGTTTTGACGACGCGTTCAGTAGCTGGGATGTATGATTCATGGGGTGATTGGTGGATGGACTAAACTGAATTTGGCCTCAAAGGCTCATCATTGTAATACCCAGTCCACGGATTATCTTGACTACTTAAAACAGAGCACAGTTCTATAAATTATTGTCACTTCCCTAGGTTTCTAATGTTCATATGAAGGAACAAATGGCCGTTCTCAGGCAAAGCATGAAGAATTACCATTATGGGAAGGCTTAGAAACATAGAAACATAGAATTTGACGGCAGATAAGGACCACTTGGCCCACCCAGTCTGCCCATTTCCTACCTACTGGATAAGCTGCAGATCCTAGTTAACCAGCAGCCTACTTCTTCCTACCCCACCCAATAGAATGGCCTTATGACTGTCCCATGCATGCTTGAATTCCACCACTGATTTTGACTCCACAACCTCCTCCGAAGGCCGTTCCATGCATCCACAACCCTATCTGTGAAAAATACTTCCTTAAATTACCTCTGAACCACCCCCTCTATCTTCAAATTGTGCCCTCTTGTTCTTGCATACCTCTTTTTTGAAAGATGCTACCCTCTTGGACTTTGTTGATTCCCTTGAGTTACTTGAATGTTTCATCATGTCCCCCTCTTTCCTCGAGGCTATACATATTACTATATTGTACTGTATATGTAATAGGCTTTGCAAAATTCATGACGACTTATCCTATGGGCTTAAGTCTTCACCAAGTTTGGACCCTTTTTCAGCCTGCAAAACAAGCTCTAGACAGTAAACTTATGGAGGGTCTCTATGATTTTCAGGGAATCCTACGCACAGTAGATACTGACATGCTGCACATAGCAGAGTTTTTTGCAATCCCAACATGGTAAAGCTTTTCAGCCCACCATTAAATGTGAGGACTTGTTTACTTTTCCTCCATCTACCATTACTCCCTCTGACTCTCTTATTTTAGACAAACCAATTACCCTGGCAGAGGTTAAATTGGAAATAGCACATTAAAAATCAGGGATATCACCTGGGCCAGACAGTTTAATTAATGAACTATACAAACTCATGACGGATGACATCAGTACCATTCTGACTTCTGCTTTTAATGAGATTCTGGATTCTTCACGGATGCCAGTGGTTTTTCGGATGCTTTGACAGTTTTTTATTTAAAAAGGGTTAAGTACCACATTGAAAATTGGAGACCAATCTGTTTATTAAATACAGATTATAAAATTTTTTCGGCAATCTTTTGTCAATCGGCTCCAGCAGGTTGCTTCTTTTTAGTATATCTGGTGCAAACATGTTCTATTCCAGGAAGGCACATTCATCAAAATTTGACTCTATTACAAAATTGTGTTAGTTTGGATGCTTGTGGAAACTCTCTGGTATTTACTTTCTTTAGACCAGGCTCAAGCCTTTGATAAGGTTGCACATGAGTTTTTATTTGATGTTCTCCTGACGTTATGGGTTTTCTACTAAAATAAGAAATTGGGTGGCACTTTTATATAGCAATGCTCAAAATGTTCCTATTGTTAATCGTTTAGTTGGGGAAGGGATTGATTTCTGTAGAGGAGTGCGCCAGGGTCATCTGCTCAGTCCCTTATTACATACCTTCGTTTTGGATCTTTTGCTTCAGGAAATTCTTCATCATCCACACATCCAGGCTTAACTCCATCTCTAGAGGTTCTGCCACAGTATTTAGCAGTATATGCAGATGATATGTGTTTCATGCTCCAGGATGTAGCTGAAGGACTAGCCGCATTACATGTAGTGGACCAGTTTGGTTGGATCTCGGAACATCTGTAAATTATGAGAAAAGTGTTGGTGTTTTTTTAGGTGAAGGGTTTTGATTCTATGATTGGACAGATTTCTATTTCTTCAGGGCCCATCAAAATTCTAGGTTGTTTCTTTGGGCCAGGAGATCTAAGTGATGTCAATTGGCAATCTCGATTGTGCTGGGTGAAAAGAAAGTACAATTATGAAAAAATGGTCATTTTCTAAGTAGAAGCGTGTCTTAATAATCAAAGCATTTTTACTTCCTTTATTTCTTTATTTAAGTTCAGTTTTTCCTTACCTAGGCATCAGGAAACTCATTTGTATAGTATTTTTTTCAAATGTTGTGGGTAGCAGATTGAACCAGTCAAACAGGATTTTATTTATCTTCCAATTAAGGCAGGTGGTCTTGGGATGATTAATCCGGTAGCCTTTATTTTTCTTTTTTACTAAAACTACATTTCAAGAACGGTCAACCGCAACCTTTCATTTATGGGATGCCAGGACTTTGTTTTTCTCCAGGATTTTTATCACGGTGGTCTACTCTAGCATCTATCGTTAAAATTATATTATACGTGTACCCTCCTTTTTGCCAATAGTGGTGACTAAGCTTCGTGTGTAGAGGGTGGCTAAAGATGAGGTTTTAGGCTTTCTCGAAAGGTATTTATCAAAGTATAATGTTCCAGAATTTTTTGTTCAGGTGGATTTTCCCAGGTGTAACCCCACGAAAATACACCTAGCTCTTAAAGTGCTCATGGACGGGAGGATTCCTGGTTGGATGTGGGATGTTACATGGTTGAGTTGCCAGGGAAGCTTGGGTTAAGGGAATTTAAAACATAAAGCTTTAGCAGAATGAAACTGCATTTGTTTTGAATGTGGGTACAGAAGAAACTCAGACTCATTTTTTCCATAATTGTCCACATACAGTACAGTTTTGGTCTACTTTGTCTGTGAGATGGGGTGGGGAATTCATGTCAGATTACATCGAATGTTTAGTTTTAGGAGACTATACAGGGTATTTTTCCCATTTTCATCCTAGCACTCTTCATGTAATCTTTGCTTTTATCAAGTTTTATCTTTGGCAAGCACGATGTTCCTTTTCCATACAACATACCTGTATTTTACCAATGGTGGTGATCAGTCAAATTAAATCAGCTTTACGGATACAGAAAGATTCTGAATACCGTCATGTTCCGATTTCTCTTTTCATGAATATTGGAAGCATGTTTATTGGATTTGATATGAACTGTTGTATTTGTTTTTTTTTTTTTTTTTCTTTCCTACTTGTATTTTTCTGTTATTTTATTTATTTGTACAGTGATGCTTTATTTCCAGTTTGTATTTGATTTTGTTTCTATTGAGTATCTGTATTGATGGTTTTGGTTTTGGCAATAAACAGTTCCCCTACTCTCGCTAGAGAGAACTCTGCGACTGGTGCTGACAGGCCAGTCTTCCCTGTGCTAATGGAGGTGCAGGACGTCTATAGGGCTGAGGGAGGGCCTTCTCCTTGGTCTTAGGGTTCTAGAAGCCTCACCTATGGAACTGGAAACAAGACTGGAGAATGATCGTGATGGCATTGATGGCGCAGGCTGGGCTGTGCTACTTGGCGCCATGAGCGTATGTGAGGAGGATTTAGTTTTGAGGGTCTTACTGTGGAGGGTCTTGTCAAAATGTTCTTCTCGGGAGAACACCGACCACCAGAGATACATGAACATATTGAGAGGGCTCTCAGACACGCGAGACAGATTTTTGCACTCGACCATGTGGCCTGCCTCGATCTGGGTTAAAGTCATGCTGAGGCCTCCCGGCGATCCGGAGGAAGACGTCGGAAACACAGGATTGGCTTGTACAGCTCCAGGTAGCTCTCTGGAGCCTCAGATATAAATTTCCAATTTAGTTTTGCTCGGATGGGAGCAAAGGAGCAGAAGTCTCCTCCTTTGCTGGGGATTGCAAGGAAATGAATGTGGTGAGGGACCAGCACAGGTGGATGCAAATGGTGATACTGATTCAGCTGCAGGAAGGGGTACTAGACAACCCTGTGATACTTCCACAAGCTGTAATATTTTCATCGGGTGTCTCGAGAAGCCCAATGAAAACAGCTGCAGCAGCCAAGATCTTGGCAGACAAACAAAGGAAAAAGTAAGATTGTTTCAAAAGGCCTTGTGTTACCTGCAGTTACATTTCCTGTTGTTCCCTACTACAGCCCATAGCCTTGTGTCTGAATCTCCTGTGTGGGTGCAGGTTGGTCACAGCATAAGGGAGGATGGGTTACTACCCTCCTTCACAGCAGGAAGACGTATTCACTATCTCTTATCCCCTACCTCTTCTCTGCATGGGTCTGGTGAAGTAGGAACTGCATCCTTTAGCCAGGTCAGCCGTGAGGCTTGGAGGGAGTGTCTCACCACACCATATCGCCCTCCTGAATTATTGCATGAGATCATGGCCTTGAAGATGACCATGTTGAATTCCCACTACAGGCTTCACCCTTAGTGGTTTTGGCTTCTGATTCTTAGCCTTGGCACTCTGCTGGGCCTATCACCCCTGCAAATCTTGAACAACCAGAGGAAGCAAATCAGTCAACCCATCAGTTCGCCTCAGCATGGGAAAGTGGTCAGCAACAAAATGTATGGCATAGCAATGTTAAAGATCATTTGTTCCTGAAACTGTGAAATTAGCTTCAGAGCCTGCAGCACGCAGAAACACTGTGCACCTTAGATAGAGAGGGAACATGGAAGATATACCAGAACATTTATTTGTTGGGAGAACTCTTCTAAAAACATATGAAGTACTTTGCATATATGAGATTTATGCACTTATTCACATGCCAGGAGATACTAGCTATGACATTAGCTTTAAGCATCCAGCTGGGCTAGTGCGGTTTGGCAAGCAATATCTATTGCTTAAAAACACTGTCTATGGAAACCTTTTGTTGCTAACCCCTTGACAAAACCTGCATTTAAAAGAATAACTATCTTATTTTGAAACAAAGGGTGAATGTGACAGACATTTCCTGTTGGCTGAAGCAACACTGTACTATCACAGGCACTCCTGAACCTATACTTGATGATAAACACTTATGGACGGGTGGCTGGCGGTATAAGGTTACTTTGAAACAGGAGAACTAAACATTTGCCAAATTATTCTTTCTGGGGCATGATAGGGAGTTTGTTTTATGCAGGACAGCCCGGGCATGTTACTGGTGTGGTGACATTGGTGGTTTAACATTTAAGCAATGTTCTCACTAAGCTGAAATGTGGGTCATGTGGGGATATAGGCCATGTTAGCATTAACAGTCCCAGCCCTGTTAAATGTAATCTGTGTGGTGAAACAAGTCACACCTTCCATGCCTCTCCCTGAGCATCCCTTAATAGCTTGGACACAGTTATAAGAGCTGAGCATGACATTTATGTGGCTACTGCATAAAAGGAGCATATGAAATGACAGAATTAATGTCACAGCTCCTAAAACCCTTCCCAATCCCTGACCATTGCTGTTCCTGCAAAAGAAATGCAGAAGGGCTACTCCCTACTGGCTGCACCTCAGCCTCTGAGTGCTGATTCAACCCCAAAGGTGGTTTCTCCACCGCTGTCCCTTGAGTGGGTCCCCTTCTCCTCTGTCTTCAGCAGACTCTACACACCTTCCTCACAGGGGTGGAGGTTGGCCCTGCTAGTTGCGGTGAGGCTCCTGTGATGCCTCCCCAGTACCTACAGTATGGATGAACTCCCACTTCAGAGGTGACTCGGTCACATTCTCAAGTGCCATTTCTGGCTCCTACTAGTAGAGGCCCAGAACTAGACCCTGTGCCCATCCAGAAATCCTATGATACACTTATGGACACTGAATCTGTAGATTCAGAGGGTGGTTCAGAAGTCTCCTTTGTGCCTTTTCTCAACAGGAGGGAGGGAGACATAGCACCTGTGAAGACTAAGACTAAGAAATGGAAAAAGGAAATTATTTGATAGCTTGTATTTGATATGTTGGTGTTTTTATTCTATTTAATCTTGCCTATCTACCTCTTAACTCTGAATGTGAATACCATTCATGCAAGGGAAAATGTCAGGTCACTTTCACAAAACTGGCCACTGAACAAGGCAATACTACTTTTTACAGGATACCAGACTACACACACTCACACACATAGATCAAGTCAGGGTGGATTGGCGATGGGTACCTTCAGTTTGGTCACTGGGTGAGGTAGAGAGTTCAGGCCTTGGTATCCTTTTCAAGGATAGACTTTCAAACTTTGAGGCTTCTGGATGTTCTTCCGGTTAGGGCACTGGTGATGGATGTGGTGTTGTATGGGCTGGCTTATCAGTTTAAACCTTTTGCTCCTCAAAATAAGGCAGGGAGGACAGCTCTTCTGTGATGTATTGAACCCCACTTAAACACCTCTAAGGTGATTCTTTAGGGTGGAATTTTAACTGCAGGCTCTCAAACAGAAATTGTGGTAGAAAACCAGGGAAAACTTACTGCAACACACATTTGTTGCATGACATTTTAGTAAGAAATAACCTTGGAGATGTGTATGATATTTTGGCTCTCCCACCAACTCATATATTTTACAAGGAAAACTTCCTACTACAATTGATTTCTGTTTTATATCCAAAAGAACGAGGAGGTTTCTATAGAGTGGTCCCTTTTGAAACTCTGACCATTTTGCTGTTGGAATTTCTTTGGGGTAACACAGGCAACACATATTGATAGGGGTTATTGAAACTGAACTCCTCATTATTACAGTCTGACTTGTTTCAACATGACATTAGGATACTGTTAGAAATCCGGCATGAAATTCGGTTTCTATATACTAGTCTTGTGGAATGGTGGGAGGACACAAAACTTGACTTGAAGGAGCTGCTCATTAAGCTGTCTCACTAGAGAAAGAAAAGAAAATTATTTGGTTTACTTGGGACTACGGGCCAAGTTTCTTAAATTAGTGACTTTAATGACTGAAGCAGGAGTGGATTGTTCCCATAAGATTTCAGAGGTTAGGCAGCAAAGGTATGCATACCTCTAGAACTGAGAAACACATGGCTTTTCATTAGAAATTCACTACCCAGAAGACAAGAAGGAACTTAATCCTTTGATGTACAGATGGATGCGGTGGAAAAGAGTAATGACAGCTTTAAAAGATTCTGATGGGAATCGAGTAAATGATCTTCCCTCTATGCTGCAGGTTGTATGGCAATATATTACAGAAAGACTTCAGGTTGGTAGAGACATAGATTCTGATAATCTTCTGGGAACGGTTGAGTTACCTAGGATATCCTCGACTGTTGCAGCTCAGCTGGAGTCACCCATTACTGAATTGGTGGTGAGAAAAGCACCAGGGTGTCTTTCACAAATACTTCACTGGGTGGTGATGGGATCACAAATGAATTTGATAAACTTTTTGTGACCAGCTCACTCCAGTCTTAACAACAGTTTTCAGGTGGTTGTGATAGAACATCAGCTAGAAAGTAGCATGTCGGACGGGATTGTGTTCTTTTGTATGAAAAGGGTTACAGCACAGACATCCATAACTGGAGACATTTAAGTCTTTTGACATAGAAACATAGAAGTTTATGGCAGATTAGGACCTCAAGGCACATCCAGTCTCCCATTTCTTTTTCTACCTTATAAATGTGACATCGCCTTTGCTGTCAGTGGCTATCTATTCATACTCATCTGTATTGCTCCTTTATGCCTGTCCCACACCTGTTTGAAGCCCTGCAATGTATTCACATCCACCACTTCCTGAGGTAGGCCATTCCATGCATCCATCACCCTTTCTGTGAAAAAACTTCCTCACATTACCACTTAATTGGTCTCCTCTAATCTCATGCTGTGTCCTCTTGTCCCATTTCTCTTATATTGAAACATGTTAGACTCTATCACCTTGTTAATGCCCTTAAGGTGTTTGAATGTTTAGATCACCTCTCTCCTTCCTTTGCTCTAGGGTATACATATTGAGCTCCATTAATCTGTTCTCATATGTCTTCTGATGCAGTCCCCGCATCATTTTAGTTGCCCTTCTCTGACTGCCTCAATTTGGTTAATGTCCTTGTGAAGGTGTGACATCAGATTATAAACTGCTTGCAAACATCCTGACTGTCTGCCTGGTGACAGCAGCAAAAGTGGTCATTGTGAAGCTCAGACATGTGCCATTACTGGGAAAATATCACTCAGAACCTTCTTGTAATTAGAGAAATTGTAGAACAAGGGATGCAAATGAATTTGGATGGATATCTCTTTTCAGTGGACCAAGAAACAGCTTTTGACACTTTAAAACATAATTATCTTTGGCCTTGCCGTGCTTCCTTTGGTATTCCAACTGTTTTATAGCTTTAATTTGTTTATTATATACTGAGGCTACTGTACGGCCTTTGATTAATGGTCATTTGGTATTCCTGTGTCTCTAAAAATGGGGTGAGGCAAGAGTGTTCCCTCAGCCTTTTATTGTATGTTTTTGGTTTGGATCCCTTGTTGCTGCATTACTGCACATGATCATATTTCGACGATTAATCATCATCTGGGAGTACTATGGTAAAACTTATTGCATATGCAGATGATTGTACCCTACTGGTACAGGATCTTTCCTCAGGCAGAAAGACTCTCCAGGTGTTTGCATAACACTGGTCAGTCACTGGTATCAACATCAATACAGCCAAAAGTCAGGGTCTGGCTTTGGGAGGGCACAGAGTGATGCAGACTTTACTATACCAATCCGCACAGATAAGGTCAAAGTGTTGGGAATTTATTTTGGATCATGGGACACAGTACAAAGCAATTGGGATACGGTATATGATGTAGCACAAATGAAATTCAAAAGTGGAAATTGTGGAAAATGACGAGGAAGAAAAGAGTTTTTTGTTAAAGTCGTATATACTTCCGTTATTTCTGTATCTTTCACATGTTTTTCTACTCCCTTACAATGCATTCCAAGTTAATGGGTTTATTTTTTCTTTGCTTTGGGAGTCATTTGAATCCAGTGAAGAGAAGCCATACCTATCAAACTTGAAAGATGGTGGCTTACATGTGGTTCAGCCTTTGGTTTTCTGTTTAGAAATTTTTTTTTACAAATATTTTACCCTTTGCTAGGAAAGTTGGGGTAGGCTCCATAGTTTTGTCCTTTTGGTTTCAGGTTTCCTTATGGCTTGGGGAGAGAAAATGGCATAGGGATGAACTTCAGCTTCCCTTGCCAATAGAGACCAGTTTAAAAATGTGTTAGTATGTAGAAGCTGGAGTTAATGTGGGTTGTTACGGTGTCCCAAAGCAGTTTTATAGACAGATAGTTGAGAAAAGCTACCTGGAGGATTCCGTTTTACTGTTCCTCCTTGAGCTGATGTTTCTCTTTTGCTTGGAGGTATGCTGGATGTTAGGATGCCACAAAATGCAAGATATGATGTGGATGTGTTGGACGATAAACTGAATATTCGAGGAATCATAAGCATAAACAAATACAGGACCGTTTGTGCAATTTTTCAGTGTCATGACAAGATAGAATCTATGCAACATCTTTTCTTTGACTATGCTTACATACAAGGTTTTTGGTTAGTTTGATGCCTTTTGGAATACCACCAGTTTTGCAACTATGACCTATGACATTTTGGTGTATGGTCAAATACCGCACCTTGGAACTGTTGGCACAAAAGTACTGTTTTTCTTATTTTAGCATGCTTGAAATGGGCAATCGGTACACACGGCATCAAAGGTCCAACAAACCCATAAAGTCACCATTAATGATATTCTTTTTAATGTTCAAGCAGAATTGGATGCTGTGTATCAAATTGAAAGTAATCATTGGGAGGTCAGTTGTGTGCCCACCTTTGGAGAGGAATCGATTGGGTGGGATAGGTCTTTTCCTTTCCTTATGAGTTTACTGTTTTGTATACATTATTTCAGTATTTCTTTTTCTTCTACAACCAAGTCTTTCATGTATTGTTTTTGGCTTTCTTCTCTAGTGTTTGTATTATACTTTATTTCTGGTTTGGTTTTGAATGCTAATAAAATTTCCCTACTTACCTGTAAGGAACCTCTGGTCGACTGGATGGCCACTTCTAAGGTGCCTGGGGAGAAGATGGACGTGCAAGTGGTAGAGGAGAAGGTCTCCTCTTCTGCCTCCTTATTGCAAGAGACTGAGAGTTTCTATGATGCAGAGACAGCTTTTGTTGTGCAACGGATGACATTTCTGCAGAAAATGGGACTGGAACCAATGTGGTAGCAGCTTCTATATCCACAATAGTAAATCAAAGCTGATATCACAGCAGACTGGAATATAGCCTTCTGATCAACAACAATCACAAGTATCGTTGTGAAAATTGGTACAAGCAGAAGACAATCATTTTCAACGTCAGCAACAAGAGTTATGGAAAGCTATCCAAAGAAAAGAGCAACAACAGGTGCCTATTGTGCAAACCCCGCTTATGATACAGGCCCAGCTGTAAATCTCTGATGCAGCTGTAACTCTATTGACTACTGCAGAGTTGGAACACATACTCAGCAACTCAGCAGAGCATCACAGTCTCCTGGAGAAAATAATGTAGCTTTTCAGTTTTCAGGGCAAGTGACTAACTTACCACTGTTTATATTTGGGGATAATATGGCACAGTCGAAGGAAAAAGGTCATGCCAGAAATGGCACAGAGAGATGCTTCGGCATCTGGCCTAAAGACATGACTGGGCAAGTGCAATGATAGCCTCAGCAATGCCTGGATGATCTTTTGATTGAGTGCTGTGGACAGTGGGCAGAGAAAATCCGTAGACATGGGACACTGGCTTTCTGGCTCATCTCCGATTTGGATGCCACGGAGGGAAGATAGCATTATAGTTAAAACATCTGAACAACCTCCTGGACTAGCCACAGAAAGTTCAGAAATAGAAATGGAAGGGAAAATGTGTCTAGTTCTGTGATTAACCCATCACCTTTGCAGGATGTCTCCAGGGACTGAACCTCACACACTCGTAATGGAAATAGCCCCAATAATGACAATACCAACTCCAGATTATATGCATCCTCTTTTGTATACCAGTGTACCTACAAAAAGACATAATGCTATAAAATGCCTCTAAGCGGGCCTAGACACCTTCCTTAACAGACACTTCATAGCTTGGTCAGTGTTGAAAGGCACAATGCACTTCATAGCAGCAGAGATATACACCCTAATTCATGTTTTGGGAGAAGCTATCTTTGATGTTAGCTTCAAATTGGGAAGTGGATTACAAAAATTCTGGGCACAATATCGGACTTTGAAAACTACATATTTATGGACACCTTTCAAGCTTTTACCACTAACCAAACCAGTAAACATAACTATTACTGTGTCATTTAGAAATTAAGGGTCATTGTGGCCGATCTGATATATTGGTTAATACAGAGATGCACAGTGCTGGGGAACCCTGATGCCATCTTTAATGATGAACAGATATGGACAGGGGATGGCGAATTTGGGTTGTTTTGAATACTAATGATGCAGGTCTACAATGCTTACCAAATTCTTTCTTTTGGGAATGGACAGAGGGGTTCTGTCCTACACTGGACAGCCTAAGGCATGCTATAGATGTGGAGCCACTGGACACATTAGCAGTTTATGCGATAGGCTAAGATGTGCCATTTGCAATGAGTTGGGTCACACTAATAGTCATTGTAGGAGTGACCAGGTGCATAATCTATGTGAAATGAAAGGGCACTCATCATACATGCCCCTGGACTGCACATAATCAGCCTAATCAGGATGACAGTGAAGAACAACGTTTGCTTATAGCATTAGCCCAGAGGAAGCATCGTAATGCTCCCATATATACTCCCCAGGACATTGATGAGAGACAGAAGACTAGTGAGGCAGCCCACTCTAACACTGAGGAGTTTCCACCTAGTGATGAGAATATATCCCCCGAGGTAGCAATGGGGAACCAGGAGATGACACAGAGCCCACAAACTCTGACCTTAAGGACATGCCCCCCCTTGAAGCCACACATGAACTTTGAAATAAGTAGACAAGCTACCAGATGGAGATGATCCTGGGCACAACCCTTGCCCAAAGTCCCTAAAACTCTACAGCTGCCCTTAGATAATAGATCTGAAGTATTGACAGACCCTGCTGGTTTCTGGGAATGAGACAGACGACTCCTCTATTTGCTCCTCCTTACCTGACATTCGTCTAATAGGGAAGACAGAGTTTCATCAGATATACCTGTACCACAAGTAGGAAAGCAGGCTGGAAAAGCAAAGAGAAGCAGAAATATCTCAGGGTGACTAGAAGTGCAAAAGAAACCACCTGGAAGTTTTAGAATGGCAGTACATACACTTGGTAATTTGTCACTATGATACCTACCATTCCTTTATATACTATTCATGTGAGTAGTAATATAAATCCTAGGAGGAAATTGTTTGTGTTCTCCCACTTAAAAACTTTTCAGAAAGGAATATTCTTTCTACAAGATGTTAGGTTGCACACTGTGGCTGAATTAAATCAGGCCATAAAACAACGGCATATAGGACCATCATATTGTTCCATAGGTAATGATACTTACCCAGGAGTTGTCATATTGTTTTTAATATACCCATACAGTTTGTAAAATTAGTGGACATAGTCCCGGGAGGCCTATTGTTTTGGATATTACGATATATTATTTATTATTTTATTTGATAATTATATATGCAGCTCAAACAAAGACGGAAAGGATAGAACTTTTCCAAACTGTGCAGCTTTTTTATTCTGCTCAGAATGTGATCTTTGGGGGAACTTTAACTGTGGGCTTTCACTATCAGACAGAGGAAGAAAACCAGAATAACTAGAATGTATTATGATATGAATGTTTTAAAACATGTGATTCATAATACAAACTTGATTGATGCTTATTTGAAGAAAGTAGAAAATCAGACCCCTTTTCATAAAGTAAACCTAGCAACTAGAATAGATTATATATATTTTTACTCCCACCCTCAATATTTTAACAGCAAATATTGTGGTTACAGAGTACACAGACCAATCCATAATTTATTTACAGCTTGGGATGTGGCAACTCGGACCTGGCTACTGAAATTCAGCTCTTCATTATTGGCCCAGGCAGAAACAATGAAAACAATGCAATATTTTTAGCTGCAAGAAAGTCAGTATATGACATGTAAGAGGACCCAATTATATGGTGGGAGGATACTATTTCAGATATTACACATCTTTTAAAAAAACAGTGCAAAACTGTCAGAGAGACTGAATACTTTCAATATTTGCAACAAAGACAGCACCTACAGCAAATTTTAACACTTTCTGCTGCTACGCAACATGACTTATCCACACAGATACAGAACTCAAAACAACAGGCGTCCGGCTTTCTTGCCCGACTGGCACAAAATTGACAGCATCAATAAAAATATGGAATTAAAGGAAAAAGTGAAAAATGTGTCCATATTAAAGCTGTAACAATAGGAACCAATGTAAAAATAATAAATGGACTATGGGACAAAGCTCACAATTATGTACAAATATTCAGGAAATTCAATATATTGTTTCACAACATAAAAACTACTCATTCAATCAAGACAGACACTATCTATACTTACAGAAGATCTCTTTCAAAACTTAAGCCACCTAACCTGTTCACCAGAAGAGGTACTAGAGCTGACCAAAGACACTTCAGGCAGAAGAGGAATTTGCCTTAAAGTCTTTACATTAAAAACATAGAATTTTATGGCAGATAAGGACCGCTTTCCCACCCATTCTGCCCATTTCCCTACCTACTGAATAAGCTGAAGATCCTAGTTAACCAACAGCCTACTTCCTCCTATCCCCACTAGAACTGATTATTTCTGTCCCATGCATTCTAGAATTCCTCCACTGTTTTAACAGCTATAGATAAAGTACCAGGTGGAGATAGACTGGCCAGCATAGTATAAAAGTATTGGTAGAGACATAGTGGAGAATTAGCAACTGTATTTAATAGTGTATTGAATTCTCATTCCAGGGTAAACAACAGAGACCAGGCCCTTCATATAAGGAGATAGCCAGAGAAATTGAAATTCCAAAACTTCTTGGGCAAATGCGCTCTGTAGCGGATGCTGTTCCTGCTCGGGCCCTTCTGGCCATACAACTGGGAGAACAGACCTCAACAGGCTGTGGAGACAGCAAGTACAGGTCCCTAGGCCCATACTGGCCTGAACCCAGAAGTGGCTCCCATATAGCATCAGTGCAGTATGGTAAAGTGGTTCAAAGGAGCCAGGCCCAAACTCCATGTCTCCAGTGGTACAGATTGACAATTACAGGCCCCAGTCTGTATTGTAAACAAGCTGGTCTTAAATGCAAATGGAAGGCTCTGTACTAAGGCCAAGGTCGGGGCCACATACTGACAGTACTATTGGATACAGGTGCAGCTGTGTCTGTATTACATAATGGCTACACAGAGACATCCTCTTGGTTCACCAGATGGAGGATGAATATGTCAGAAGTAGATGGAAGTAGTTAACCTACATACCATTCCCTACCACTGCCTGTGGAACTGGGACTCCTGAAGGCCTATCACACCTTCTAGCTAATGGTATTGCATGATCATCCTAGTATAATCAGAATTTACTTCCTAGCACCTCATGGCTGTGTGGTAGATCTAGCCAACATGTTACTGATACAGATTCAGGGGCAATACCACATCATCATGATTCCTGATTCACATGTGGTGGCAACAATATCTGTAAACAATAAAAGTATGACATAGAGTTGTTCAAGAATCATGAACTTTTCCCAGAACTCCTCCCTATTCTACAAAAGGCATCTGGAGGCATTTGCCACCAACAAACATGACTGCGGCAGAATGCATACTGTTATTAGTGACAGGCCCAGCACATGAAGGCAATAGCAATACCCTTTTCCACGGAGCCTTGCCTTCTCATGAGAAACAATAAAATCACTCCTCAAACAAGGTGTAATCAAGACATGTGTTTCTATTGACAACTCCCCAGTGTTGTCAGTGAAGAGACCCACAGGTGTCTGCAGACTTACTATTGACTACAGGAGACTGAACGAGGTCACCCCAGTTGTGCTCAAACTGTGGCATCAGCACCTGATGTGCTGCAACTTTGACCCCTGACCAAAAATGGTTCAGTGCCCTGACATCTCAATGGTTTCTGGTCATTGCCATTGGCCCTCAAGAGTGTCAGTATAAGTTTGCTTTCACCTTTGAGGGTAGACAGTATACTTGGACCTGTTTACACAGGGATTCCATAACAGCCTTCCCTGTTCCATTTACACATGATGGACACCCTTGAAGTTCTTTACCCTCCAGTGTCTCTTGCAGTATGTGGATGACCTGTTGTTGGCAACAGCCACACAGAAGCAACACTTGAATCTCTTGGACGAACTGCTGACCCTCATTCAGAGGGCAGGCCTCAAATGTAACCCGCAAAAGCACAACTATGTCAGAAAGAGGTACTCTTTCTGGGCCTGAGAATAATTAATCAAGGCTGAAGCCCTACCTGAAAAATGGAACCTAAATACAACAGGCTAAACATATAGTAGCACAATGGAATACATGGCAACTTAGCAAGCACAAGCAAATACACTTAATCAAAACATATTTGCTGCCACGTTTTTGTATATTAACTACATATTCCCCATCACAGACTTTAGAAACTACACTACTTAGTATGTTCTTCCAGGCAGTATGGGGTAGCCAGTTCAAACCCATCAACAGAAACATAACATACTTACCTGTCTCACCAGGTGGTTTAGGAATGATGGATCATATTACCTTTTTACAGCATTTTCTTTCACACAATTTCAAACCACTATTAGTTTATAATGGTCAGATCTGGACTAACATTTTATGTTTCTCTTGCTCTCAGTGGTTCAGGCAGTGGGAACAGGGACAGACAGGGCTTTTAAGAAGGTCTTTGAATACACCGAATATACTAGAAAGTCTTTTTTTTACTGAAGATCTGGAAAATCACAAGTCAGATGATTTTAATGAAACATAGAAAACAAATTTATGCATGGCTACAAGCACAATATTTCAGGAAAAACAAGTGTCCCCATCATGTCCAGTCCAATATGAGGCATCAGTATTACAATTACTTAAGGAAAAAGAATCCCTGAAAAAATGTGGGCTATACCTTGTCTCAGCTGTCATGCCAAAATAAACATAAAAGCAAATCAAAAACATAAACCAATAGAAGAAAGGACATGCAGTAGACCCCAATGTTACCAGGAATTAGAAACTATTGGCCATCTGTTTTAAGTACTCTTATATAGTAGGATTTTGCAATTTATTGGCTAAGGAATGGAGAAGCCCTGGTTTAACAAAGTCACATATGAGGCGTTGCTGTCTGGACATTTATTTTTTTCATTTTAGTCTTTGGTAACCAGGTAAGTCCCACTAGGCACAATTACCTGTTTTCAGGGGCGATCTGGGAGCACCGGGCAGTTAAGTGACTTTCTCAGTGTCACACAGTACACAAGTGGAGGTTGTGAGAATCAAACCCAGGTCTGCTCTGCTGGATGTACCAAGCTCATTCACAGCTTGTTACTCTAACCTCTAGGCCATACATGCGGTAGACCCCAGTGTTACCACAAATTAGAAACTATTGACCATCTGTTTTTAAGTGCTTTTATATACCACGATTTTGCAATTTATTGGCTAAGGAATGGAAAGAGCCCTGGTTTAACAAAAATCACATATGAGGCATTGATGTTTGGATATTCAAATACTGCATCTAAATGGCAGAAAAATACAATGCATTTAGTTCTAGTAGTTATCAAATGGTACATACAGAATATTAGAAGTTGTTTACCCTGCAGCAGAAACAAATAATGCATGTGGAATTGATAAAGAAAGGTATTTCAGAGTTGCAGGCACTTTATTTTGGAAGTAAAACAAATGACTTATAGACACTTACAAGTAGCATGGAGAAGCATACCATGGGTGACGAATACAGATGTACCTATTACATGAATGAGGGAGGAATCTGGATTAGGTGCTCGGTTATACAGTGTTTATATAATTAATATGAGTTTTACTTAAAAAAAAGAGTGTATAACCGAGGACTTTGGAAAAAGCAGGGGAGGAGCAGTGAAAGGTTTGGGTACATTTAACATGGTTTTCTTGGTATAGCTGATGCAAGCAAATTAATTGCAATTGCTTTTCAATTGTAATAATATTCTCACACAAGTTACTGTATAAGGTCAATTGTATGGTTCATCTTTGTTCTTTCTTTTTGTCATTACGGATTTTCACAATGTTTGTAGTATTATTTGGTGATGTACACTATTGATTGAATTCTCTTCCCTAATAAACACCCCTAAACTTTTGACAAGTGCCATGGGATCTTTAATATCCACCTGAACTACCACCAGAACAGGCAGAAGGGACCTCGGTTTAGTGTCTCATCTGAAAGACACTCAGTGTCAGTATTGGGATTTAACCTAAGTTTCTGGTGGGGCTACAGCTCACTACCTTCCAATCTTCTGACTTCAGAGGCAGTTCTGCAACATACTGCACCACTAACGCAGATAATTCAGTTTATATTTACCTGGTGGGCACTCTAGATAACTGAATATCCATAGTCAAGTGGGGATAGAACACACAGCCGCCTGACCTCCTGTCCTCAGAGGCGAGTGTGCTACCTGCTGAGTCAATGATTTTATGAAAGTTTTAAGATAATTATTTCTCAGTAAAAATAGATGTCCGCCTCATTTTGTGTAGAAATAATACTGAGGACCTGAGGAGGGAAGAATGGGTTCCTTGTTATGAACTATGAGCCATTTTGTCTGATGGTTGAAAATGCATTCTGCCTGTAGGACATACAGTATCTGCTGTTTGTCAGCCATCACATAAAGGCACCCCTGAAACCACCTTTCCTTGGAGTATTAACTGCTTCCGGGATATTTAGGAACACCTTGTGGAACATCAATCTGAAATTTCATGCAAAAGAAAGCATCAATGCCAAAGTTAGAGCCATTTTGTGATAGTTGAAGATGCATTCTGTTTGTTGGGCCTGACTGTTTTTGTCAGTCATCACATTAAAGCAGCCTATGCAAACCACTATTCCACTGGAGTATCAACATTTGCTTCCTGTGGTTTTAGGAACATCTTGGGGAACATTAATCTGAAATTTCAGCTAAAGTAAGCAGAGATGTCAAAGATAGTAGCCACTTTGTGTGAAGGTTAAAAATGCATTCTGTCTATGGGACCTCACTGTTTTGTCAGTCATCACATGAAAACCAACCCTCCTGAAAAACCTTTCCCTGGAGTAACAACTGCAAGTAACAGTATTTAGGGGATACTTTGGGGAACACCAATCAGAAATTTCATGCAAATGGAAACAGAAATGCAAATGTTAGGAGCTATTTTGTGTGATGGTTGAACATGCATTCTTTCTATGGACCTGACTGTTTTGTCAACCATCACATGAAAGCAACCCCCCAAAAAAAAACTACTTTTCCTTGGAGTACCAACTTGTGCTTCCATGGGTATTTAGGGATACTTTGGGAACATGAATATGAAATTCAATGTGAGTAAGCTGAAATGTTAAAATTATGAGCTATTTTGTGTAATGGTTGAAAATGCATTGCGTCCATGAGACACGTTTGCTTTTTCTGCAGTCACATGAAATCACCTACCCCAGTATCAGCTTCCTTTGGAGTACCAGCTTGGGCTTCCTGGGGTATGTAGGGGCACATTCAGCAGCATGATCTGAAATTTCATGCTAGGGGTGCAGCTAGGCACTGATAAGCTGGCAGCCTAACTCTAACAGCTCCAGGTACACTCAGACAAATTATATGTCACCCAACATTACCACTGTGCCCATGGTAAACTAGGAAACACTAGCTATATGTGCTCTTGTCAGTGGAGGTGCTTGCCTAGAGAAGGCAGCACTAACAAAAACATGGTGGCAGCATGCTGTAATAAGCAGTAAAACTGAAAATGAAAATTTAGTATTTTTTTCCATTTGGTGTATTTGGCACTAGGTCAGAAACGTGCTTCTCACAACAGCAAAGTTCTGAACAGTGACAAAATAATGCTACTTACCACAAATGTACCTGACCAAAACACTGCCAGCAACAACAGTGACAATGGTAGCAGTCCCCAAAGACCACTACCGTAAAATACTAAAATATTTGTATTTTAATCGAGCACCACCTGATGCTTGGGGCTCTGTCCCTGCACTTCATAAAGTCTATATCCAACTCTGGGGGGCTGGATAGAAATAGACTTTGATGGCAGATAAGGACTGTTTGGCCCACCAGTCTTCCCATTTTCCTACCTATAGGATAAGCAGCAGAGCCTAGTTTACCAATAGCCTACTTCTTCCTACCTCCCACTATAATTGCTTTATGTCTGTCTCCTGAATTTTAAATTACCCCACTGTTTTTGACTCCTTGACCTCCTTAGGAAGGTTGTTTCATGCATCCACCACTCTCTCCATGAAACAAAAAAATTCTTAATGTTGCCCTGAGTCACCCATCCCTTTATCTTGAAATTGTGCCCTCTTATTCTTGCATATTTCTTTTCTGAAAGATGCTACCTCTTGGACTTTGTTGATTCCCTTGAGGTATTTTAAAGTTTCTATCATGTCCCCTATTCCTCCTTTCCTCAAGAGTATACATATTTAGCTCTTTTAGTCTCTCTTTATATGGCTTCTGGTGCAGACCCTGCAGCATTCTATCTATGTGCTTGTGGAGGTGGGGTCTCCAGAACTGCACACAGTACTTCAGAACATGTGTCATCAACTGTCTGTACAGAGGGATAACAAATTTCTGCTTTCTACTGCTGATGACTCTCCTTATGCATCCCAGTATCCCCCAACCCTTCCCACTGCATTCTTACATGCTTGCCTACCTTTAGGTTGTCTGATATGACTATCCCAGGTCCTTTTCCATTTCTGTTGTCATTAATACCCCTTCCCATTGCATACTCTTTCATTGGGATTTTGTTTTCCAGGTGCATTACTTTGCATTCTTTACATTGAATCTAAACTGCCATACTTCTGACTATTCCTCCAACCTTGCCAAGTCTCTTTTCATCAATTCTAACCACCCCTTGTGTATCAACCCTGTTGTAGATCTTTCTGTCATCTGCAAATAGGCATAGTTTTTCTACCAGTCCCTCTGCAATGTCACCTATAAAGACATTATTGAACACTGTACTGTATACAGTACTGAACACTTGTGGTACCCTGCAAGTAACCCCTCTTTTGTTGTCATGGACTTTGATTACTATTACCCTCTGCATCCTGTTTTACAGCCAATTCTTTACCAGGTTACCACCTGGGAACCATCCCAGGCTGACTAACTGTTTGTTAATTCTTTGTATGGAACTGTGTCAAATGCCTTGCTAAAGTCTAGGTATGCCATTTCCGCAGCTCCTCCTGGTCTACTACTTTGGTCCACAGTCAATGAAATCTATTAGATTTGTCTGATTTGACCTTCCTACTGTGAATCCATGCTGCCTTTGGTCCTGTGCTCCACTGTCCTCTAGGTACTCAACAATTCTTTCTTTCAAAAGTGATTCCATCATTTTCCTATGACTGAGGTCAAATTAACAGGTCTGTAGTTTCCTGCCTCTGCCTTGCTCACTTTTGTGAAGGGAATCACGTCTGCCCTCCTCCAGTCCTCAGGTACCATACCCTCCTCCCATGATTTCGGATGCTGCGGAAGGAACCGACCGGCCTCACTCTTCTGGACCATTGATAGACTTTTACATCCTGTCTGTCTGCGGTTCAGGAGGGTTTTTCAACACTGATTGTGAGGATTTCGCTCGGTTCTTTTGGATAGGGTGTCTGCGATCCGGTGGGTGGCTCCTTCAGCCAGCAATGATACAGCTGGCAATGATCGTCTGATGTTTCTGAGTGCACCCGTCTGGTTGGGAGAGTTTAGACCAGTGGAGGATAGAGAGGTTATTGAGGCTGTTGAGATGATTCACTGTCACCCTTACGGGTTTGACCCTGAGGTTTTCTGGCGGCAGCAAATTTGTCTAGAGTGGGTGATGCATGCACAGGAGGTGTTGTGGTCAGAGTTTACGCCTATAATGAGGTGCTATCTGACACCATAAACTCCCTCGCACCTGTCCATGTACGACCCAGGACTTCTTATCTGAGGTCGCCATGGTTCGATGGTGAGCTCAGGGAGATGAAGAAACTGGGTCGGAGATTGGAGCTGCTGGAGGAGATCCTGTCTGGATGCGGACAAATTGGCCCTGTGTGCCCATTATGTTGGGTACCAGGAGGCAATCAACTGTAAGAAGACAGTGTTTTTGTCTGGGGAGATTGCTGCCGGAAGGAACCAACGGCCTCACTCTTCCAGACCATTGATAGACTTTTACATCCTGTCTGTCTATGGCTTGGGAGGGTTTTTCCAACACTGATTGTGAGGATTTAGCTTGGTTCTTTCGGATAGGGTGTCTGTGATCCGGTGGGTGTTCCTTCAGCCAGCAATGATGCAGCTGGTGATCGTCTGATGTGTTCTGAGTGCACTCTGTCTGGTTGGGGAGAGTTTAGACCAGTGGAGGATAGTGAGGTTATTGAGGTAGCAACCAATGTGAGGCACACCTTCTGTGAACTGGACCCGGTGTCAACGTGTTTTTAATGAGATGTTGACTCTGTTGGCCTGGTGTTTGCCATGATTGTACGGGTGATCCCTTTCCTAGGGTGTCTTTCGGATGCCTTGAAGGAGGCTCTGGTGAGACTCCTCTTAAAGAAGCCATCTTTGAACCTGGAGATCAGGGCAAATTACAGTCCAATCTCTAACCTTCAATTTTTAGGAAAGGTTATTGAGAAAGTGGTAGCGCTTCAGTTGGAAGAGCACCTCATATCTCACGAGTTGTATGAACCCTTCCAGTCGGCTTTTAGTTTGAGACATAGCACTGAAACTGCACTTGTTCGGTGCAGAATGACCTTCTCAGGGCTAGAAGGAGGGGAGACAAGACAATTCTTGTTCTCCTCGATCTCTCATCAGCATTTGACACTGTGGACCATTGTGCTGCTTGCTCACCTTGGGACCTATGTAGACTCACCGGTAATGTCAGCAAATGGTTTGAGTCCTTTCTTACTAACAGGAGGCAGCAGGTTATGATGGGAAATTTCTCATCTACACCCAGTCTGCTTCTTTGTGGAGTTCCTCAGGGATCAGTATTGGCTCCAATGTTGTTCGCAGTGTACATGCTGCCTCTGGGTGGGATCATTAAGAAATATGGCTTGAGTTTTCATTGCTATGCCGATGATACTCAGCTATATTTTCCTTTGCCCCAGGAACATCCAATGCAGTGGATGTGCTTAATATCTGTCTGACCGAGATTAAACGACTGGATGGCCTCCAGCTGGTTGCGGCTGAACCCCAATAAGATGGAGGTATTAGTAGTGGAGTCGAACAGAGTTCATGATAGGATGGCCTCTGACACAGAAACTAGGTTTGTCCTAGGGTCTGTGCCATTGAAGGCCTCCTTGGGTGTGAAATCTTGCATGATTCTGACAGAGATTTAACCATGGAGGCTCAAATATCCTCTGTGGTTCGTACCTGTTTTACCATCTCAGAAACATTGCCAGAATTAAATCTCTTCGTTCTGCCTCTGGACCTCCCTACTTTGATACATGCCTTAGTCACATCTAGGCTTGATTACTGTAATGCGCTCTATCTCGGGGTCACGGAGGATCTCTCCGCAGATTGCAGCTGGTGCAAAATGCAGCTGCCAGATTGTTGACCGGCAGCAAAAGTTCTGTCATGTTACACCGGTTTTGCGTGGAATTGCACTGGCTGCCAGTCAGGTGGAGAGTCCTCTTTAAGGTGGGTCTTCTTACCTATAAAGGCCCTACACGGGCAGGGCCCTGGTTACCTGTTAGACCTTCTGTCACCTGCCTTCTCCTCGCGCCTTCTTCGTTCCTCCAGTGAATGCATCCTGACCATTCCCAGAACTAGGCTGAAATCGGCTGGCGATAGAGCATTAAGCCACGGCCCCTGCTCTGTGGAACTCTACCAACTATGGTCAGAGAGGCTTCATTGGTGGATGTTTTAAGGCCCAGCTAAAGGCCTTTCTCTTCTAAGGCATTTAATGCTTAGATAAAGATTTATAGTTAAGGTTTACTTTTTGTAATGATTTGTATTTATGTGTAAATTTATATATTTATTATGTTTAAATGCCTGTTTTAATGTTTGTACTGCACAGAGCCTCTGGGATTGAGCATCTTTTAAATAAATTTTGTCTTGCCTTGCCTTGCCATTTGTTAAAAAGATTAGTCAGTGGTGCCACTAGTTCTCCCATAGTTCTTTTAGAATTCTGCGTGAATCCCATCAGGCCCCATTGCTTTGTCCACCTTCAGTTTCTTTCAGGACCTCTCTTATGTGAATGAACTGGTATCAATCCTCCTATCCAGTATGCTTTATTATTTGGTTTAGGTACCTCCCACTCTCTTCTTTTGTGAATACTGAGAAACAGAAGTATTCATTCAATAGCTCTGTTTTATCACTTCACTTTGGGCAGCAAAACTAGCAAATGACTGTGTCGGGAGACCAGGAATTGAACCCTGGTCTCTTGCATTGTGCTCATGAAGCTGCTACTGCCTTAACCAACTTCACTATGGGAGCAGTTCAGCCAGCCCCACACTTTCCCTGTAATGTACTTGAGCAGTGCACTCTCATAAGAATGCAGCACTCAAAGCAAATTCCAACTGACCATAGTAAGATCTGACTTTAGGACTGACCAAGCTTCTAGATTGAGCCTCTTTAAATTATGCCTAATGTCTGAATATATCAAAAGGCATTTAGGCACTTGTTATCTACAGATTTTAAAAAAAAGTTTCTGTTTTTCCTCCTAATTAAAAGTGGCAGCCAAACTACTGTACAATAGTTCTTTTAAAAGGGTACAATGGATTAGTCAAGTTATTCTACAATTACAATCAGTTGTGGATATGTGTTAAAGTTGTTGTTTTTTTGTTTGTTTTCATATTTCTTATTTTTAATACACAGTATATATTAAAAGGTATTCACAAAACAAACTAGGGTGTGTAGCAGAGGGCACGTACAGTAACAAAGCAAATCTTGATATTTTATAATATACTCATGCAAGCATCTTAAGACAATTTAGTTTACATCTGGTAGTCGAATGCAAACAATTCCTATATTTCCTTAACGCTCCCAAACATTGGTTAATTTTAACCTGTGACTGATCAGTGCATATAATAAATTTGCAAGACCAACCCCAACACCCAGGTATTTGAGCTTATCTACTTGTACCAGCAAACTACTATCTAGAGCTTAAATCTGAAAATCATTTTGAGTTACTCTCTTCAGTCTAGAGGGATATATATTCATCTTTTGGTGTTTATAGTTATTTTTTTTCTTTTATAAGCAAGTGTTCATAAAACACTAACTACAGTATAACTGCCAAAAAGATGAATACAGTCTTTTTGGACCCCTCTAGACTGAAGATATACAACCAAAATTATTTTTCACATTTTAGTCCTTTTGGGCATTCTTTGCTTCCTTTCACATTCCAGTTATGACTTTGGAACCTCTCCTGCTTATACTCCACACAATAATTTTTCATGGCCTAATATGATCTTATTTGTTTTATTTTTGCTTTGACCTTCCTCTTCAACCATAGTCTGCTGTTACAGAAAAGACTATGGTGTAATACTAAGTGCACTGTGAATTCAAAGAAAACCTTCCTATAGATTCTTGTACATGCTTTTGGATAAGCTGGCAAAATGTATTACATATCCTGAGAAAACATAAAAGCTAAAAAAGTTTTCTATAGCACTGTAAATCATATTAGCAGAACATATTATACTGAAGTAGGTAACTGCTTTTTAATTATCATGAATAACCATACCAAAGAAAGTAGGAGTTGACTGGCACCACCAAATGTTGATCTAATTTTTAAAATTACAGTAAAAGAAATAATTGCTGAAAAACAAACTCTGGTCAGAGCCAATATGGCTGTGGAGACCGTTTAGGAGTGGCAAGAATGGTGAACAGAATATGCTGTCCTCTTGCTGCACAGGAATCAGCCATAATACTGCAGTAATTACAGTACTGTGCATGCATAATACTCACATATGTGCAGTTTGCCCCAGAGTCAGCCTTGCACAACATGGTGGTGCTGACATAACTATGTGTAACAACCCAGTCCCTTCGGGTTACTAGAATCCTATTAGTACTAGTTTTAGGCAGGTAGGAAAAGGCAGCTGGTGAGAGATCATTAGGGATTTCTGCATAATGACATCATTGTTTACTCAGCTAGCCTGAGAGCAGGATGATTGTGTGATTCAGAACTCTCACAGCAGCATAACCATTTTAGAGTCAACTACTCTTGGGGAGCTTAGAATGTTCATCAGTAAGTTCAAGTGTGGCAGTTAGACTGGCAGAAGGTCTGTCACTGGGGCTCTGTCAAAGAGATCCCTGGTATTTTTCACCCTAATTTGGCAAAATCTTCAGTTTGTCTGCAGGACTCTTTAGTTTCACTCCGGGGTGGGGGGTGAGGAATGCAGTTCTTGTGGATCCAAGGGGCAATCCTCTGGGTTCCTGAAGTTCACAGCTGCCTTAAGGAAGAACAATGAGTAGAATCTGACAGCTACCAGAGAAGGAAAGGTGCCTTTTGTCTTTCCATGACTAGGAGGTAGGAACAACTAATCTGTGAGTACAGAATTTGAGACTGTTCTCTGAGGGAGTTGTCTGAGGTGTGTGTGAACTAGATAAGGCTAGATTACACCAGTCAGGACCCCTTTCAACACGACTGTGCTGAATTTAAAGTTAAAGTTGTGAGTCTTTAGCAATTCATTTGGGATTGGAGACTCATTTTGTGTAACCTTGAAGGAATGGCAGAGGTTGTTTGGGGCAAAGGATGAGGAACGCCATGTGGAGTTTCAGGCAGGGCAAAGTAGTTCATGGACGGGTATCAGTGTTCCCTCAGCAATGACCATGCACCAGGAGAATTTTAAAGTGTGTGGCACAACTCACAGATATACACTTTGGAAGAGAGATAGAGATTTATTTTTGTGGAAAACAGTACTGCCTAGCAAAGTGTCCTGCAAAGAGAGTGTGCCTGTATTGTGATGATACACATTTGGGGACCACCTTGCTTTAAGTAACATCTGTAAATAAAGCCATACTGCAAAATCCCAGTTACTGCTTTGGGCATTCCGCTTATTACTTCTAGTGAATGTTATTGGGGCTCCTCAGCAGTTAGGTCTAGCATATATGCCTAGCATCCTCTCCACTGGACCTGGTGAAATAAAGGTCCATTTTAGTATGTATACCCACCCCCATCCTGTAGATAATGATCCTGTTATAGAGTGTAATGCTAGGGGTGGTACCATGAGTGTAGTTCTGCCAAAAGAAAATGGTATGCCATGTAGTTGTCAATAGTTCTTTTAAGGGGTGCCAACTAGCCAAAGGTTGTGTGGGGTTACATACATATGCACGATACACACAGCAGCCATCATGTCCACACTTGCGGAAAGGAAAAGTAGTGTGCCAGGAAGTGGGTATGTTTGTGTGGCCAGCAGAGGGTAAGGGCTTTATTAACAGAATAACTGGAAACTATGCTGGATCACTGGGGCAGAACATCAGACAGAGTCCAGTTACATGCTTCCATAGTGCTCTTTTACAAATCTGATGATGGCATAACATCTGTAGCTTGGCCCACACAATTAGGGTTGTCACGGTATGACGTGTCATGGTATACCATGGTGTCAGAAGTCATGGTATTGATACCGTGGACGATTTCTGATACCGCGATATCTGTGATTCACAGTATACCATGGTATTGAGACATTTCAACTACTTTTTGCATTTTCAGGGACAACTGTCCTTACAATGCTTCTCTCCTCTGATGCAAGAGTTTGAGCAGGCTTCTTTTCGTGCAAAAATTGTTTTGTGGATGTGACATCTGCTGCTTACTGCAGTGCTGTACAGATTATTATGGTTAGGTTTTGGTGTCTTCACATGTCCAATCCATAAGTGGACTGATGATGTTGATTGAGAGACCTTCAATAAAATTTAAGTCAGTCTTTTGACTTCTTCCTTCCATTTTTTGTTTTCGATGTTCAGTTTCAGGACTCACGTGTTTTTGTCATCATACAATTTGTGTGTATCACAGAGTGCCACACAAGGCACACAGAGGCCAAGTCAGTATTAAGCCACCAGTGATATATAAGTAATAATGCTTCTTTAATGGTAAACGATGAGAACAGACTGCGCAAAGCACACACAAAGTTAGTGTGCTGTGTGAGTGCAACCATATCACTCACACAGTGCACACTGACTGTGCAGTACACACGAAGTGTAGCACACTGCTTGCACAAAAAGCCACACTGTAAATGCACAATGCGCATCATTATTGTCCTGTCCTCTTTGTTCTTTTGGAACAGAAGCAGAAAATGATGTACTGGTTTCAAAATGAGTGACCATCCTCAAGAAAAGTTGAACAACAACAGGATTACACCTCCCTCTGTGACAATTCCACAGCACCTGACACTATTGTGACAACAGCATCAGGTCGCTGTAGTGTCGGCGTGGAACCCCACCACTGCATTTGGTAATGCACCCTCCCTAAAACCACTCTGACTTGGAGTTGGTTATTTAAGTAGCAGGGGTGGGGAGGACACATGGTGTTGACCAGCCATCCTAAATCCTGTTTGTTGATTGGGCTTGAGCAATGGGCATGGAATGGGGGTGAGGGAGAGATCAGCAGCAGTAACCAGGCCCAGCATCAAAATATGTTATGCTATTTTGTTAACAGAAACACCATCTCATCATTGCCTAAATAGCAACAGGGATAGTGGTAGTTGGACATATGCTATTCTATCCCTGTCACTATTTAGGCATTTTGAATCCTGACAGTGTGTTTAGACAGCACTGTTCGGGAGGCACAATTTTGACTGGGTAGTGGTATTTCAATTAATCAAATAAAACCCCACACAATACCTTGGTGCTTCGCATCATAAGTGTGATGCTTCATCAGAAAGGTTGTTAAGCTACTTGTAAGTTTCATTTTTTTGCTACTTATCATAGAGGCTGCTACTGTATTTCTGTACATTATGGTAAACTAACTAGCAGCATTCAGTAGCTCACATTGTTCTGTGTTCAAGGATACCTTCCTTGAATGCACAGAACCTGGCTGTTTTAATACATCAATTACTTATTTTCTGCATGCTCCCTCACTGTTCCCAAAATTGAAAGTAACCACCATGCATCCTTGGCTGTGATTGTGTAGACAAAGCCTAACCACAGGAATCTGAACTAAATGGCAGCTAAGGCAGTGACCTAGAGTGATATGGTCAACATTACAGCTCTTATTCAGTGAGTCTTTCTGGACACTGCAGATTTGAAAGTGGACACAGCCAAGATGCATGTGGAATTGGCAGCATTCGACCAGTGGGTAGAGGGCATGGAGCACAGACTGGCCCAGTTTGAAGAAGCAGATAAGGATCCTGCTCCTGTTCTTCATCTTTCTGAATGACCTGCTTTTGCCTGCCCACATACCTCAATCCACATGTATGTGGACGACACTGTACTGTATACATCTGGCCCCTCGGCCTCAGAGGTTAAGACTAGATTGCAGCTGGACTTTATTACGGTTCAGCACTGGCTTCACTCCAATCAACTCCTCCTCAATGCCATAAAAACAGTCTCAGTAACCTTGGTACAAGGCAGAAACTTTCAAGGATCCCTCCCGATCACAGTCCACACTCTGGATGGGATGCCCTTGGAGGCCTGTACCTCCTTCAGATGCCTTGGGGTCTGGCTGGACCAACACCTCAACTTTTCTGCACATGTTCATTCCATAATCAAGATGCTGCACCCCAGGCTTGGTGCAGGTTTACTGCAACCAGGACAGCATCCCAGTTTCTGCCTGTAGGGCCATTGGGCAGAAAATGATCACCTCATCTTCGACTACGAGGACGAGTCTACAGTGCTGGTCCAAGTCCACCTTAACCAGACTGGATCCTCTTTTCCACTCTTTCTGTTGCTTTGTCCTGAACTGTCCATACTCCACACACCACTGTACCCTATACCAGTTAACGAACCTCCCTCTCTAGATTATTCAAGTCTGTCCCACTGTGCTAAGTTCACAGACAAGTACTGGTCCCAGCTGCTCCCTCTTACCTTGCCACTGCCCTTGTCAACCCCAGCACTCCAGCATACTCCTCAGAAACATTGACTCTGGTCCCTAGCTGTCCCACATAGGTCCACTGTTGTTGGCCAGGCAGCTTTCAGCTACCACCTACCAATGTTGTGGAATTCCTCCAGCAAACATTTATCACTTCTCCCCTTAACTCCATGCTCCAATCTCATTTCTCCTCTACCTGCTCATGTGTCTAGCCAGTTTACTGATCACTGAGTGGCAGGTCTGTTCATCCAAGCTGTGAATACATCACTGTATGTTCTACCTATCCGACTATATTTATGGTAATACATCTAAACTATGCCTGTATCTATTGTTCCCTCAACTTTTTTATCTTTAAACCAGGTCCTACTGTGTTAGCAGGTATTCCCATTATGTATCCACACTTGTATTATGCTTGTCTTTCAACTATGTATTTGTACCCCTCCCCAGGGACGATCTGAAATGAGCAGTAGCCCACTAGCGTGCCTTTCTGGTTAAACAGTTAAATAAATAAATACATAAATCCCTAAAGTCACATTTAAGAGCAAGATATGATGGCCAGATACTTGCTCTTTAAGGTGAATGATCTTGAAAACAGGGCATGGAGGAATGATCTCTGGCTGGTGGGCTTATCAGAAGAAGTGGAATGCACAGACATGATACCCTTCTTACAGTGCCACATACCTCCTCCTAAATGCTCCCAGCTGCCTACTGCTGGAGATTGAGAAGGCTCACAGGTCTCTGGCTCCCAGACCTTAGCAGGCAGAATGTCACAGACCTATACTGTTTAAGTTACTCCAGAATCCATTAAATAGAGCATTTTAAAGCTGGCACAGGATTGTGGACTGCTGTACTGGGAGAACAACTAGATTTCCTTGTTTCAGAACTTTTAAATTGAGATGGTGGTGAAGCAATGGTTACATAGCTGAGTGAAGTCGCACCATCATCTAAGGTCAAAACCTCCTTGAAATATCCATTTCAGCTGAGGATCAACTATAACAGAGTTACCTTTCAGTTTGAATCCCCATAAGCCATGAAAGACTTTATCACCAGGCAGTGACCTAACTACCAGTTCCCAGCCTAGCACTATGATTCTAGTATGCATCTCCTAATCCAAACTGCCATGGACACTGCCATTCCAAATGATACCCAACCCCATCCGAACTCCCCAACAGGCCCTGATGATGACTCAGTGGGTCCAGAAAAGAGAAGATGAGGGCTAAAACAGCAACAGGCAGAGGTCTGACTGGGCTAGACAAGGCTGCCAACAGGTCTCTCAGTCAGCCATGTGATTCCTCATCCTCCAGTTACTCAAGAAGTCCAGCAGTGGAGATGACTCTACCCACTGCCAACAGATTCGAGCCTCTATAACAGGCCCCAACTGCCTTCAGCTCACCTGCTGAAAAGATCCCCTTCACAAGCTCAGGAGATAAGCAAGTACCGCCACAAGCCTCTAACTCAGCTATGGCTAGTGACCACCCACTGTGGGCAGACAGGGCAGCAACCACATCAACAGAACTGACAGCTTATCACACACCACCCACAGGATAGCTGACTCCCAAAGCTTAGCAAATGCTGCAGAAAAAGGCTGGCCTAGGCCCACCCCACTGTGAGTACTGTGCTTTATATCTCTTACTTGACCTTTCTGCCACCCTAAGACCTTTAAGCTAACCACATGTCTTATTACCCCTTAAAGCAAGACTTCCCTAATCCTTTATTTGCCCTCTGCAGCACTTCATTTCAGCCCCTAATGCATTCTATGTCAGTCATGCAACAAGTGGGGATAAGGGGTGGCAGGTTTGGAGTTAGCGACCTGGAACAAAATGTTCCTTATTATCCTTGAGGATAGTAGCATTCAATTCCTGCCACACATTAGAAATAGGGCACTCTGAGGGCCAAGGCTAGCTCTGACTTTTGAAAGGCCTTTACTGAGCCACCCTCTTAGTCCGATCCCCATCTGCCTCAAACTCCCTTTTACTTGAGGTGACTTCAACCTCACCCCGGACTACTACTTGGATAGGAACTTTGTAAAACTGAACCCCATCCCAGAGCCCTCACTGAAGTCCAGGACTTAATGACAGTGCATTCACTGGTGGATGTTTGACATCAGCAGTACCCCAGAAACCTAGAATACTCTTGCTTTTCAGCATCCCACTCTACTAGTCACATGGAATTCTGGATGACCCCTGCCCATGATCCAGATGATAGATGCCTACCACACCACCTGCATTACCTGTCTGACCATGCACCAGTGGTAATCTCTGTGCTTTGGGGCACCCCTCCAAATCTGCAGCCTGTTGCTACAAGATCCATATTTTAAGCCATAAATCAGATAGGAAGTTGTGTCCTACTTTAAGCTAAACAACACAGGGGACACCTCCAAGGCCACCCTATGGGAAGCCTTTAAGGCATACCTGCATGGCCATATCATGGGTTATGCTGCTAACCACTACAGGCTCCAAGAGAAAGAACAAAAGGAACTGGAGGCAGCATTAACAGCAAAAGAAAAGTAACCAAAGTGTATAACTCCCTTCCAGCTGCCTACTTCTCTCCTCCAAGACATTAGATCTCTTTGCATGCACCCCAGTGCTTTGTCAAGAAGGAGGGCTGAACTGGCAGTCCCACGTTTGAAGCACAAATATTAGGATAAGGTGAAAAACCAGTAAACTCCTGTCTTACAGGCTGCATAAGCAACAAGATGACAGGAATGTACATGGCCTGTGTGATTCAGCTGGAACACTGCATTCACTGCTGCAGCAAATTAACATAAAGTGATGCACTCTTTCTACAAGTAGCTTTACACCTCCCAAGGTTCCCTAGATGGTGACAACCTGACTGCCTTTCTGAATGGTCTGCACATCCCTAAGCTGTCAGAGGAGAACAATAATGGCTTGGAGTTGGAGGCCCCTTGTCCATCTAATAAATTCAAGTAGCTATTGCTGCCTTGTCCCATACAAAGCCCCTGGCACTGATGGCATACCCATAGACCTGTTCCATACTATCCCAGAGATAGACTCGCCTGTCCGGCAAACTGCTTTTCAAGAAGCCAAGACCACTTTCTCCACACCTCTATGAGAGAGGCACTGATCTGGTCCTCCCTAAGGAAGGTAAGGGTCACCCAAAGAATACACAAAAGGTAGGTCTGCACTTTCTGTGTTTGAAAATAAGGCTGAATCCAACCATTGAAATAACTCAGTCACAAGTGATTGTCAAATTCTGGATTATTAACCAGTAAACTTATGCAGATAGGGTAACCAACAAATCCTGCTTGTGCTAAAGACAGACCTTCACCACTTCAGGTGTCTGGCACTTGCTTGCTAGAGGTTCATCGGGGGTGCAGATATCAGGAATCACCGACATCCCTTAAATTACATCACGAGTAGCTGAATCAACAGATTGGGCAGCAGCTTTCTTAAGTTATTTCAATTTCAGAAATGTCAGGTGGATCTGAATTACAAAACATCCACACAGTGATGCAACGATAGTTACAGTATGTATGAAAATAAAATAAATGATTAAAAATGAAAAGATCTGTAATCAAATACTAAACAAAAACAAATAAAAAAAATTTTTGTTAAGCGAGAGAGTGAGTCAAAAGCCTCAACCTTCCTAACTGTCTGATTCAGTCCCCACAAACAAAATTCAAAGCTTTTAGCATTTAAAAAATCAACAAAATTACCCATCTTCTTCCTTCCGCCCGCCTCCCCGAAAACCTGATGCTACTGAAGCACGAGACCTCTCCTGACTTACAATCCCCATCTGTTCTCACAGAAGTCCCAACCAATAGCCTGATTCCATCTTTGGGATGCAATCCATGGAAGTTCCACTCCTGTGTTTCTTCACCATGCTTCTTCCTAATACCTGCCCACTCTTTCTCACGACAGCTCCAACCCACCAGCCTGACTATACTGTGGAAAGCACTTCACAGAGGTCACCCAAGTACTTCATTTTCTTTCAGCTCCTGTAATCTTCAGATTCTTTTTAATAACCCAGTTATTTTACTCTCTGTGCCTATCACAACCTCATACAACAGGATTGCAGCTCCTATAAATCCATGGGACACAAATCCAGATCACTCGAACAGGCTCTCCTAAACAGCAACACACTCTATTGGACAATGCAGCACAACACAGGGACTACTTTAAAAAATATATTTTATTCTATTTTAACATTTATTCAGCTTGTTGTTAATTTTAATTCCATTTTATTAAAAATGTTATGTATGAACCATTGTCTAAGTGCAATAATACCTCCAGGGTGGTGGTATTGGAAATACCAGACCTTCTAGGGACTATAAGGCCATCTGCTTTCTGTGTTGGGCCCTCATTATGCCCCTAGGCGTGTCTGATATTCCCTATCACCACTCCACCCGACAGGTATTATTGCTTACTCAAAACACCAGTATATTCATCATTGTACATAATTCAAAAAGTGGACTAGGTAAAACAGTGCAGTTTGGAGTTAGTAGCTTCCCTGCTCACAATTCATTTTTTATACTGCTTTATTGAATAAAATAGTAATGCATAATCTCAGTAGTATTCAGATGCAGAGTAAAGGGACATTTTGACAATACCCTTACAGAAATATAAGTGTGCTATGTACAAGAATGAATGCCACATGCTTAATTGTGCAATGTTTGCATGTGGTTTACATACAAAGTGAGCCTAAGTGAAAAAAGTCTAAAAGCAAATCAGGTTCACATGCTGCAAGCTTGATATGTATGCAGCAGGTAAGCTGGTGCAAACATCTTCTAAAAATCATATTAGGTTCGGATGTTGTATGCTTGACATGAGTGCAGCAGTTATGCTGGTGTGAATATCATTTAGAAATCACATTAGATTCACATGTTGTATGCTTGGCATTTGTGCAGCAACTAAGATGGTGCAAATAGCATCTAAAAAATCCATTTCTATTTCTCATACTATTGCTAGCTATTAGAGCCATTGAAATGCATTTTCATTAAGTTCCCATTAAAACAGGTGAACTCATTAACTCATTGAGTCCTGTTGGCCATTTTGGGTCAGGTTCTATAATGGATGGTTCCGATGCCATATGACGTCTACTGGACCCAATGAGTTAAGTCTGATCCTTTTGCAAGTTGTTTAATAGCTTTTGATTTTGTCATTAAATTGCCATTAATTTGTAAAGTATTGTTTGATTACTGCATTAAATTTTATTTTTATTTGTATTTATTGATCATTCAGAAACAACCTTGAGCAAGAGTTCTTCTACAAAGGTTCCACATCATGAAACACAAAATACGATGGTACATACATTGAAACACAGCATATACTACAGACTTAGTTACAGCAAACAGTTTCAGAATTGGTAGCAATAAAAAATGAAATCAGATTATAACATGAATGTTCCATGTTAGCAAGTTTGACAAGGGGATAAAGTATGTGTTGGGAGCAGACAAGAACATAAGGCCTTGACATCAGAAAAAGAGGGTGGGTGTGGAAACAAGAGAAATACCAAGTGAAAGAGAAAGGTGGGGACAAGACACAAGGAGTCAGCTACCAAGAAGTCAGCGGAGGTGGCAGGGCTGAGAAAGGAGGAACAGGGAGAAGGGGAGGTCAGAAGCAAAGGTGGTATGGAGGTTACCTTAGGATGGGGATGAGAGAGAGCACCTTTATGAGGTGGCTTGGTACAGGTAGGTCAGTGTTTGGGGAGGAGTCTGCATGAGGAAAAGGGGTGTTTAAGGGCAGCAGAGGGAGAGCCTATATGGGTGGCTTGGTTCAGAGAGGTCATGGGTTGAGGCCTAGGATATAGTCAGCCAGCATCCCCCATTCCAGATGTGCAAAGAGGAGCCTCTGTATTGTGAAGCCTGACCTTTTGCTTTGGACCATGCAAATTCCCTATGCATACAGTATTTAGTGCTACAAATGTGTTTCTCCATGACTGTTTTGTCTCACTTACTTTCCCTTTGTCATTCTGTATGGAGCAGCTGAGCACTCTTTGACTTGCTCAAAATAATACGGATGTTTTGCTTGTCAAGTGATTGTGTGCAACCATTCATTTTACCTCCTCAAATGCCACCTTCTTGTCTGTACCTCTAAATATGGGGGCCTATATGCCTTAGCCTGATGGAGCACAAAGTCCACAAGACAATAGCTTCTGGGATAAGAAAGGTCTGGCTGTAGCTTCAAGATACTCTTGTTCTAACTTGCAACAGCATGCAAGAAAGCATGTTCAGCATTGCCAAATGTATGTTTTATAGCAGATATTGTGTTGTCATTTACTTTATTTATAACTGGAAACTATGACTTATATTTTGAAAGTGCAATCTTAGTAAACACAATATTTTGAAGCTTTGAATTGCGTCTATCATCTGCACACTCCTGTTTCTACTGCCAAGTTTGTAATTCCAGGATATTAAAAACTTCCATGATTTAAGCACTGGGAATAACAATTGTTTCAATTAATACAGTATCTGTATTTCCTTTTATTCTTTTCATTTACAGCATCTGATTAATATTAGGATATCCAGAATTCCATTCAGTCACTTCATCATGACTTCAAGACTAGCTTTATTTCTGATCAGTAAGTAAAGGTTAACATAGAATTATTCATTATACCTTCAGTTATATTGTGGTTGTTTGTACTAAAATATTCAATGCATAAAATGTTTTATGGCAATAGGTAGATTTTTTATTAGTATTTTAATTAGACACTATTATAAATGAACACAGAGATTTGGGAACTTGGAAAAGAACAAATGGTTCAATGCCTGCTCCTATGTGTAACATCATCTATGCTATCAAATTTCCTTACATAACTTAGAAACACTGTTACTGTAACAACCCATTTTTCTGTAAAAGGAATTAGTATTTCTAATTACTTAAACTGCTGACTTTCATTTCAAACTTGGTCAGTTACTGTAGTTACAACTGTAATCTTCATTTGTTTGTTTAGTAGTGAAAATATATTTACTTATAACTGGGTAGTAGGAGCAAGCGGGTCCATGTTAATAATTAGAACACATGCACTGCTTCTGTCTATATGTGTATAATATCATGTGGTCTATTATAGATCGAGTTAGCACTCCAGCCAGTTGGAGCATTTCTTTCCTCTGCATGAGACGTAATCTTTTCTGTCCTTGAAATGAGCATGTTCGTATGATATTTGAAATATTTTAGTATTTTTATGTATCATTTCTTAATATCACATACAGTAGGTCAGATACAAACAAATCAAAACATTGAACACAATTCCAAGGTAATACATGAATACACATAAAAGAAAAAATGAACATATATATGAATATTAAAGTAAAGTAAGCAAAAGAGGGATATTTTTCAAAATAATCAACTGTTTTAGAATTCTAAATAAAACAAAGATATATGTATGTGTCAATAGTTAGACAAGGTTTGTTAATATTTCTCTTGAATCAACATATGTGCCAAATTTAGACCAGATTTTATCAAAAGATCTATCCTTTTCCAATGTAATGCAACTTTTGAATTTATGGATGCCAACCATTAAATTTAGCTAAGTTTTAAAATATGGTGAATTGGAACCTTCCATATTATTAGAATACATTTATGTGCATTAATTATCCCTATATGAATAAGCCTTTGTGGGTAATTATCTTTATGGGGATGGAGGCCACCCATTATTAATAATAATGTTATGTTATCTCTTTTCAATTCTGTGTTGGAAATGTTAGTTAAAGTATTAAAGATTTTATACCAAAAGATATTTAATAGTTGGCATTCCACCAGCCTACATCCTGGGGTATGTTGCTGTAATTTACACCTTGGACGTTAACTAGAGTAACTACAGTTAATTAAATTTAGTCAGTGGTGTGTATAGTATGTTCTAGGGATTATATTAAAATGTATTTGAAGTAGTTTAGAAGACATAATGCCTACTTTTGTTAACTTAATAATTTGTGACCACTGGTATTCTGTAATATTGCCCTGGATGGAATTTTGCCATTTCATTTTTAATGTTGAAAGATTAGGCCACTACAATGACATCATGAGATTGCAAAACTTGAAGATCACTTTGTGTTGTTATTTTGTTTTGACAAGCATTCTCATTCAGAGCATTGAGGATTATTTAACATATAACAAGTTTTACTTATAAAAATCTCTAATTTTCAAGTGTCTGAAAAATTAGTATGAAGTTATTTTAACAGTATCAAAATCCATGAGGTGGGTATGGTCACACAAATGTATGATTTCTTTTGCGTCATTTGTTTACCAAATCTTAAAGTCATTTTCCATCAATGATGGAGGAAATCAGTATTTAAATAGATAGGTGAAAACATTGAAACATAGCCAATTGGAGCCAAGAATCCTAAGACACAGTACTACCTGGGTAGAGTCCTAGTATCTGTATCACAGGAGGAGAATGACCTGAGAGTGATGATCATTATGACCTGAAGCACTACACGCAGTGCAACAAAACAGCAGCAAAGACAAACAAGGTGCTGGGATGCAAATCTAGGGGATCAGTAGTAGGAGAGAGGAGGTTATACTACCCTTGTACAGGTCACTGGTAAGACCTCATCTAGAGTATGGAGTTCAGTACTGGTGCCCACACCTCAAAAGGACATTAACCTGCTGAAGAAGGTCCAGAGGAGAGCTACAAAGATGATAGCTGGTCAGCAAGATAAAGCATATTAGGAGAGGTTAAGGGCACTGAACATGTACTCCCTGGAAGACAGGAGAGAGAGGACATGACTAGGACCTTCAAGTACTTGAAAGGGATAAAAGGGTTGATAAGAGAGTGTATTTAAGCTGAGTGGCAACAGTAACATGAGGGGCACAGTCTTAAGCTGGAGGGTGGGAGGTTTAGGAGGAGGTGAGAAGTACTTCTTCACAGAGGTGGTGGACACTTGGATATGCTGCCAGAAGAGGTAATCTTGTTGAAGACAGAAGCAGCTTTAAGTGAGGCTGGGACAGGCATGGGGAGGGTAAAGGTCATGGGTAGGGAGGATAGGAAGAGTGGGGAGGAAGGCAGGGACATTAGCTCAAGCTGTGGACCCTGCAATATGAACAGACTTGATAAAACAAATGGCCTTCTTCTGCTGGCTTCTTCATATGTTTGTATGTTGTAAGGCAAATTAGTAAGATGTCTTACTTTCTCACATATGCAACATTTGGTTTGTGTTGTATGCCGATCACACCCCAAAACCTTTACAGTGAACACGTCAATGCTGACAACATCAACAATTTCACTGGAAAGTCCACCTGGGACCCCAGCAGTATTTGTCCTAGTCCTACAACCCTTCTAGAATCAACTCTGACTCAGAGTTGATAATTCCAAGATTCAGGGTGCGTGGCAGAGCCCCCAATAAACAGAAACAGTTTCTCTGATGGATTTACGGCAACCACAAATTGTGGTCAAAATAAATCCATCACTGTAGTGTCACTTCAGGAAGATGTTGATGCTATAGCATCGTAGAGCCTGTTTGTGGGATATACAGGTCATCTTAATATGTTGATGATATGAGCCTATATAAAAACATGTTTTAATTCATCATACAGTATATGATCAGATTCAATTTGAGTGGATAACCAATCCTGGATCAAGTGAAACCAATTCTAGGTAGTAGACATGTTTTCTGCATAGTAATAGGGCTGGCAGTATAGTCTAGAGGTTAGACTAACAAGCTGTGAATGAGCTTGGTAAATCCATCATATCTGGGTCTGAGATTCCCACAACCTCCACGTATACACTCTGTGACTCTGAGGCAGTCACTTAACCTCCCAGTACTCCAGGGTCACCTCTGAAAACAGGCACTTGTACCTAGCAGGCATTACTTGGTTACCAAAATAATAAAAGACAAAAAGAATACCAAGTAAAACTTGATAAAGCTAAGCCCTGCCTCCTTAGGAATAAATAATGTATCTAGGTTAAGATGTGTTTTTTACCTTTCTATAAAATATTTTCATGATTTGTTCAAGGGATTTAAAAATTATAGTTAAGAATGATAGGAATATTCTGACGGAAAAACAAAAATTTAGAAAGGGTATTCTTTTACTACATTAATTTAGCTAAAGTCAATGGCAATGAATGCCAATGGTTGTACATTTTTAGTCTTAGTTCTTAGTTGTTCAGAATTATTTTTGAATAAGTTTGTGTTTTCTGGGTCTAAAGTAATCCCTAAGTATTTTAGTGTGTTTACTTTTTTAATATTTAGTGCTGTAATCAATTTGAATGGGCCTGAATGAGATTTAGACTCCATCAATTCAGATTTGTCCCGATCAACCTCATAACCTGCAATGTTATGAACAGAGGTTATTATGCCTTTAGCACCGGAAAGGTCTGTTTTAAGTTAGGATTATAAATGGGGCATCATCTGCATATAGACCTATTTTGTGAGTTGTATTATCTATTGTTAGTCCTTTCATATTATCATTTGTTCTTATAGCAATAACAAATGGTTCAAGGGCTAAGGCCAAAATCAATGGAGAAAGAGAGCATCCCTGTCTTGTGCCACATTGCTAATGAATAGGTGGTGACATTTCCTGATTTGTCTTAACTTTGGCCATGGGATTATAGTATAATATACAAGCCCATTTTCTAAATGTAGAGCTAAATTTCATATAACTAATAAGTGTTTTGATATAATCCCAATTCAATCAAATGTGTTTTCAGTGTCTAACAAAAGTATGGAGTAGTCTGAATTTTGAAATTTATTGTTCTGTGAATATTTGCTTTTAATTGCAATCATCTATAAACCCATTTTGAGCAATATGTATAACAGAGGGTAGAATACTATCCAATCTTCTGACCAACATTTTGGTAAGGGTTTTACTGTCTGTATTTAGGAGTGGAATGGGTCTATAAGACACTGGTATAGTAGGGTCTTAATCTTTCTTTTGAAATAAAATAATTGTAGCTTCCTCACTAGTAGGGTGAAGGTCATGATGTTCCAATATGTGATTTAAATGTTTTGTTTTTTAAGCAAGGGATTATATGGATTACAATTGTTTTATAGAAGTCATTGGGGATACCAACTGGGCCAGGTGTTTTCATTTCATTTCATTTATTCTTTGATAACTGGGTAAAGGCACTGGACCAAAGGTCCCTTTTCAGGTCCAACCCGGACAAAAAACATACAAAAATACACAAATACAATCAACAACAATACAGAACCAAAAATACAAATTACAGTTAAAGCAGATTTATGTAATAAATAACTTTTAACCTTTGTTTAAAAGTTAAAACAGAGGACAATCCTAACATAAAGTGGGAGTGAATTCCAATACAAAGGTGTGCTATTGAAAAAGCTCTAGAGCTTAATCTAAACCGAGACCTGGGGGACAAAATATAGGGGGGCCATCAGCCAACCTCAGGCTGGGAAGTAATTTCTCATTACGACAAGATCAGAAAGAGGAAAAGGGAGTCAAAGTAAAACCATTTATACATCAGACAGCCAACAAAATATTCTATTCTGCAACTAGGGAAAACCACCCCAACTGAGAATAAAAATTACACCGATGTGTCCTATTGGGGCTCCTAAAATAAATCTACAAATATTATTATAGGCCACAGTTAGTGCTTGCATTTCTTTTGCACCTATGTTATAATATAAATGAGAACTATAATCAAAATATGGAAGAAGAGAACCAATAGCAATTACTAATCCAGCT
Source organism: Neoceratodus forsteri (assembly GCA_016271365.2). Classification (NCBI taxonomy): domain Eukaryota; kingdom Metazoa; phylum Chordata; order Ceratodontiformes; family Ceratodontidae; genus Neoceratodus; species Neoceratodus forsteri. Next base: position 194,739,657 of record JADMNL010000022.1, on the reverse strand, counting down.
GCTTGTGAGAAGAATGACTTGAATTTGTATACACCCCTATTCTTTGATTTACTTTCTTAACCATTGACTGAATCTGAGGTGAAAAAGTCAAACTGGGATCCAATAGTGTGCCCAAATACTTAAATTGAGACACTTGTTCAAGCAGACCACCCGAAAATCAGATATCCTCAGTTCTGGGGTGTTCACCAACATAAAATGCATGCCAAATAACATAACTTTTGTTTTAGCTGAGTTCAAAACCATAGCATTTAAAGTAAGCCAAGAACAGACAGCACCACAATCCTTTTCTAGGAACAAGAAAGTTCAGACACAGAATTTGACTGAGCACAAATTACAAGATCATCTGCATAAAGTAGTGATTCACTAAACTTACAAACTCCAGGAAGCTGATTAATAAAAATAGAAAATAACAGGGGTCACAAAATGGACCCCTGAGGCACACCTAACCAATTGGCAAGACATCAGAAACCACAGAACCTACTTGAACAAATTGACACCTGTTACTCAGATAATCCCAGAACCAAGAAACAGTGACATCAGAAAACCTCAGATCTTTCAATTTTGTGCAAGTCAAACTGTGATCAATCAAATCAAAAGCCTTGGTTAGGTCCATGAACACCCATGATCATCCAACCCTTCTCAAACCCACATAGGATGGTGTTCCTGAACCCAACCAAGGCCATGCCTGTAGCAAAGTGTTTACGGAACCCATGTTGTTGCCTTGACAACAAATCATGGGTAACCAAATAGACATCAATTTGCTTAGCCACTAAACACTCAAATAGTTTGCTAAGGAATTCAGTATTGAAATTGGCCTATAATCATCTATGGAATTAGCACAGCTTTTTCTTGAAATTGGAAACACCTTAGCTTTCTTCTAGGACAGGGGAAAAGCACATGTAGCCAATGACATATTAAAATATAACAAAGGGATCTGTAATAAAGGGATAGCTAACTTTAAGAAGCGGGCATCAAACCCTTCCAGTCCAACCAGTCCCTTTATTTGGGAGAGACTGCAGAAGATGAAAACTTCATTTTAAGTTACTTTTTAAGCAAAACTTGGTTTCATCTACCAAAGGAACATAAGAAAAGGATTTAGTATTACCAGCCTGGGGAAAATATATCTAAACTTAGAAAGAACTGAAAATTTAGAATTTAACAATTTAACATTTCGGGCTTTAATGCTTGTTAAGGATTTAATAGCATATTCTGTTTCTAAAGATGTGACCTCTTGTTCTGAAGTAGCAATTTGACTTTTATTCAAATGGAATATAGATATAATTTGTAGGAAAATCTATATATCTTTTATCAGAACCCCACTCTGATTTATATAATTTTGTATAATAATCCATAATAATGTTATCAATTTGAATTAGGTCAGATATTAGGCTGCCATTGTAATCTCTAATTCTAGTACAGTAGAGAGGTTTGATTCGTTCCATGCACAGTTGCCAGGCTAATATTTGGTCAGGTTTGTCTCCTGTTGCATAATATTTAGTTCTTGTCCTTAGTAATGTTTTTTCAGCTTCTATTGGGGATATTTTATTAAACTGATTTCTTATAGATAGTACATCCTGAAGAATAAGTGGATCTTTATTTAGATTAAATAATATTTATTTTTCATTTAATAATTTATCTAAATTTTGAAGTTGAAGTTTTTTCATTTTTTAGAATTATATGCTATCATGATACCCTGAATGTATGCTTTAAAAGCATCCAAAATCATTGAAGCCACTGTATCTGTATATTTATAATTTGGAAAGAAGTTATAATTTCTTGATCAATATGCTACATTTATATGGGATCTTTTAATATGGTATTGAGCCTAAAATTAAACAAATTCTGTTTTTGTTTGATTTTCATAATTAATATTATTGGAGCATGATCAGAACTGTGTATGGTTTTGTATTTAATATATTGTAAACAATGTAGTATGGATTCTAAAATCAAGAAAATCAATTTGTGAATACAATTGATTGATTGGGGAGAAAGACATTCAATATCAGAAGGGTAAGTGTACCACCATGGATCTGTAAGTCTGAAATCAGATATGTATTTAACAAACTTAACAGTGGCAGACTGTAATTTAATGGAGTTTATATTTGATCTGTCTAGTTTAGGATTCAGGACTAAGTTAGAGCACCCCGTTATAACAGCTGGATTAAATGTAGTGAGTTTTAGAAATATCTCATCAAAAATGATGGAGAGTTTTCAGTTGGTGTATATACAGTAAGTAATGTGAAGGTAAAATTTTGTATGGTTATCTCACATATTATATGATGACCGTTGTCATCAATTATAAAAATATTTATAGTAATGCCTGTATTTTTCTTAAAGAAAATGGCTACCCATCTTGCTTTTGGAGTAAAAGGTGCATTTATTCCATGTCCCAATTTTAGTATACTATAAAATTAATTTTGAGACAAATGAGATTCTTGAAGTCTAACACAATTACCTGCTAATCGGTCAATATAATTAAATATTTTTCTGCTTTTATCCTATCTCATCCCATTGACATTCCAAGGTAAAACTCTTAATGTATCAGGCATGACTAAACTTGATAGATATGGGTCATAAACAGTATTTTAAAATGTTTATACACTGAATTATATTTCTTTCAAAACCCTCATCATACTTGGTTTATAGTTATATGGCAGAAATTAATATAATTGTATTGACCTATGCGTAATTAATAATACATTTTTATAATCCCTTTTACTTAATATATTATTGATGGAGTTTACTCAATAATAAATTAATATCGGTGACAAGACCACACGATAGTTGTAAGAGTGATCACATATACTCTCAGGGTATCAGAACCGCTCATCCTTGGTTTGTGGTTCTCATGCCCTAATAATGCATGGAACATCACTCTTACAACCATAAGAATGGTCTTGTTGCCTATAATAACAAACAACACAGGAATGGAGTGGTAATGAATTATATAGGTATCGGAGAAAACAAGAGGATAATTTAGGAATACAGTTAATTTTTTTCTGTAGTTTCGATCTGCTCTGCTTCAGCCTATTTTGTGATGCTCTGTATTATTAACTTTACCATTATTGTATTCCTTTTGTTGCACTGTGAATGTTTCACTGTCCTGAAAATATCCCTAACTTGCTGGTATAGCATACTTACAGCATCTAAATTATTTTAAAATTATGCCTTCTTTACTGCATTGTATTTTCCTTTTTTAATTTGGTACAACTGCTCTTCTGATTATGATGTTGTGTGTGATTATATGTACAGATACTGTGCCTCTTAGGGTTATAAGAATGCATCATTAAGTTCTTTGGGTGAGTGAACTGTGGGAGTAGCTGAGTAGTTCTGCCATACAAATGACATGAAAGGAAACTCTTCTGACCATAAAAGACACAGGAACTGTGCATATAAGTGCATTATAATTTTATTTAAAATCAGAGGCCCAGATATTCAAAAGGGTTGCACCATGCACAATAGGGATGCACCAGCGCAAGTCCAAAAATGCAGATTCTGTGATATTCAGCGGAGGCAAATGTGCCCCCCAAATCACACTGTGCCAGAGCGCTAATGATAATGAATGCATGCACAACTGAAGGGGAGGAACCATGCATAAATGGTGCAGTGTGATATTCAACAACACGCCATGTGCAATAGGGGAGCAAGCGGAGTAGTTGGCGATAGCGGAAATGAGCCAAAATAAAAGGAGCAAGAGAGTGGCACAAGAACGCTACAGGGAAGGCACATGTTGCTGAACCATAGGCAGCCACACAGGCAACACAAACTCAGTGCAGGACAGAGGCAGAGCACCTGGAATCCCCAGGAACAGGGAAGGTGGGGAGCCACTGCCACAGTGCAGTGCAAAGGGAAGTGCCACACAGCACTGAGGCCACTACAGGAAAGTATTCGGTGCAGGGAAGTATCAGCAAGGACAGCGGGGAACACAGAAACAGCTACTGGGGAACACAAGCCAGGGATGGCCAGTGCCACCATCCAGATGGAGGCAGTTATGAGGGGGCGAGAAGGCAGGCAGCAGCAGGGCATGGCCATGGAAGGGCCCGTCGGTGGTATGCCCCAACAGGCAGTACCAAGCCCGCACCAGCTTCAAGCTGTACACTGATGCCGAGATCGTGGGCTGGTACCGCCTGAACCAGGCAATTCTGAGGCAGCTCTGTGAGCTGTGCAGTGATGTGATGCATGACGGAGCCATGCTCTCTCAATGGAGACCAAAGTGACAGCTTGCATGTGCCTGCTCACCACGGGTACCTTCCAGAGACCAACAGGGGACATGACAGGCATAACCCAGTTGGCTGCATCACGCCACCTCACCCAATTCCTCCATGCACTGCTGCCACATGCTGTGGAGTACATCCATTTCCCCATCACACCGGCAGAGCACACAGCAAACATACAGGAGTTCCACAGGGTAGCATGTATGCCTGGCATGCTCGGGGCAATAGACTTCACCCATGTGGCCATCCGCACACCACCTGGCCCTGAAGGGTCTGCATATATGAATCGGAAGGGTATGCAAGCATCAACTGCCAGGTGGTGTGGGATGCCAGGGGTGCATAATCAATGTCTGTGCCATGCACCCTGGGGAGCACATGATACCTTCATCTGGCACCAGTCAGCACTGTGCCACAGGTTCGTGAGTGGGACATCTCCACTGGCCACCTAGTGGGTGAGTATGCAAAGCACACAGAAAGACATGGAGCTTGGGAGGGCATAGCTAGAGGTGACATGGGTACTGGCCTAGATGGCCCAAGGCAGGGCGACACTGATCACCAAACTAACTTCCACCATCTACACACAGGTGACAGTGGATACCCACTCCATCCCTGGCTGCTCACACCATACTGGTGGCCCATGACCCCATCGCAGCAACGCTACAATGAGGCACATGCCACCACATGCAATGTCATCGAGCAGGTGTTAGGGATGCTGAATGAATGAATGTTTCGTTGCCTGGACACGTCTGGTGGTGCCCTACAGTACAGCTCCTCAAAGGCCTGTGGGCTGTTTCTGGCCTGTTGCATCCTGCACAACATGGCCAACGACTGTGGGATAGCCATACAGGTCGAGGAGGGGACAGCAATGGGGACGATGAGAACACTGGTGAAGATGGTGATGGGCAGCCCCTTGGTCAAAAGGACTCCAACTGATCCAGATGGCACAGCTGCACTGGGACACCATCACAGAGGAGCACTTCAGCCAACCCAGGTAAGTCATGGGCCATGTGCAACTATCAGTGGCAAAGGCACAACCCACAAACATGTCATGGACAAACACCAGGGTGCATGTAGTTAAGGGAATTGGCCAAGCATAGAACCACACACCGCCAGAGATGAGCAAGGTCTAACATGGCACGAGTCACACACAGCACCTCACAAGACATGCACAAAGGGTAGGAGGCACGCCTGACCCCAACCACCACCCCTAGCCACACACACATCCACAGACTACCACGCCCAGTGCCTGTCAAGGTGCGTGTTTCAGACACTGGGCACCATTGCACAGTGGTGGACAGTGCAATGCAGGATCATCATGCACACGCCACAGCAGCCAGCAGCCAGAAGGGTGTGAGATGGAATGTGTGTGCGCGCAGGGCCAGGGTACCCCAGCCGGCATTGCACGCTGAACAACACAGTGTACACAGGGCAGCATCAGACAGTAGCCATGCTGGGAGACAGGTCAGTCATGCACCACAGTACCGCGGCCACCACGGATGCGAGGGCGCCCGCTGAGACCCACCAGCAGTGACAGGCTGACCAATGGCCTCATGGGGTGGCACAGATGGTTCCCCAGGGGTTCCACTGTGTGAACGGACCGCGGTTTTGCAGGGGTCTGCAGCACACTGAACATGCCTGCACCAGGTGTGCTCAGGATGCCTACAGCTGAACCCAGTGTCGACAAGGAGGGTATCGCATTACGCCGGGAACAGGGGTGGACATTGCACTGCGCGAGGCTGGCCGACACATGGGCAAATAACTGTATGCCCATTGTGGCCATGACAGCTGTGATTGCCTGTGTCTGCCTGTCAATGGCAGCGGTCACATCCTCCCCAACTGGTCCATCCCTGCCAAGAGCAGAGTGGTGTCTCTGCTGCCCCACCCTCTGCCTGGTGCACAGCCACACTGAGTGCATCCACCACCATCACAAGCCACACCTGCTGATTGACTGATGCTGAAGTAAGCGGGTGTGCTTATCTAAGAGGTCATCTGCCTGATCGGCATGCTGTCCCTCATGGTGTTCGCAGCCCTGATGGTCAACACTCCTTGAGGATGGGCACTGCACACCAGGGCCAGACCTGGCATGTCCACAGGTGGTGCACTGATGCTGCCCCTGACACTGTACCCCCATGGCCATTGGCCGACTGCTGACACTGCCCCCAGCTGCCGCTCTCCAGGGCTCAACAGTGCCACCACAGTGACCACAACAGCCCCACTGTCCTGGACACACACCAGTGCTGCCCCACTGGTGCAGACAGGCACAGGCTGGGACTGTGATGTCACACAGGCCTCCACGGTGGCACCACCCACGGCCATGCCTGTGATGACACCTGCTGTGTGGTCATCCGTGGCCCACAGGTATCACTGCCCATGATGTTAGCTCCATCATCATAAGTGATGTATCTGGCACCAACCTGAGTCTCAGCATGCAGGCATCCATGGATGCTGGCACTGCGACATGGGCAGGCCTCCTCCGCACCTGCTCCACCAACATCAGTCTGGATGTCCAGGCAGACCCACTGTCACCCTGGCACTTGTATGCCTGTGGAGGTGGACAGGCCCTCCTCTATCTCCGTGCTACCACCCTCAGTGGACAAGCTCACCACCACTGACCCATGTTGATGCTCAGGAGTTGTAAGGAAAAACAGTAGCATTAATGTATGTGACCTACCCTGTCACCCCATTGACAGACCACGACCTACCATGCAGTGATGGGCTACCACCCGTCTGGAATCCACCACCTGGAACACCCTCAATAGCACAACGCTGCATGCTGCCAGCAACCCGCTCTTCTTGTGGGGTCAGGCGTTGCATGTCCGGCTGTCCCCACTGGTCACAGACTGTGCTGCCCTGATGGCAGCTACCTTCTTCTTAATCCTCCACCTTTCCATGCCCATCTTCTTTTGCACTTCTGCATGGACCGCTGGTGGCTGCCATGCAGGTTGATGGCATGTGCCACCTCTTCCCATGCAGCAGCACAGGCCTGTGATGTTCCCTGGTGTCCACTGAGCAGCAGCTCCTGGTCAAGGTAGGCATCAAACAGGGCATCTGTTTCTGCCTTGGTGAAGTTAGGCCTCTTCTTCTGCCTCTCTGTTCCTCTTCCTCCATCTCACGATCGGTCATTATTCAGCCTGTGAGAATGACTGAGTTACCTGTGACTGTGCAGTCCCATGCATGTCCCACACACCACAGTCCACACTCCAAAACAGCATGCAACTCACCACAATAGACTGCAGTAACTGACTATGGCCAGTGCAGCCAATGTAGCAGTTTTATAGCACAATGCATGCAAATGAGGCAAGGCGCATTTTTAAGTGATATGCAAATGCAGTGTCTGCGCCATTGAATGGCTGATTAGCTGATTTGCATATGCTGGCTGAATATCGTGGTTGTTAAGTGCTTATGCAATTGTGTTGAACGTGTCAGCGGCGCGGCACAGTTCTGTGACATGCGAGTACACACCAAACCGCGCATGCTCGGGGTGATGATGCAGATGCCTGCTGCGCTGCTGACGAGCTGTGTGTGAGAGGCAATGCAGGGCATGGCCACCGTTGTGCCAGTGGTACTACTGCACTGTTCACATATTTGGCACTGTGGCAATCAGGTGCCATAGGTGCACTGGGGCCTCAACACTGTAGGCCGCTACAGGAGGTGGCACACAGGCACCCAATCATGCTATACGATTAGGTTCCAATCGCACTGTGGTTGTCCGTGGGAGAGACCCTTGACCCTGTGCTCGACTTTGCCTTCTAGGTGCCATGCGTCCAGCATGGGTGCACCACTATCGCTCTGTTCGGTGACAGCATGATAGGGAATGGCAGCGCTGTACCATGCAGCATCTGCACATGGCAGACCATGCTGCCGAGCACCATTTTGACTCCAACTACCTGTTGAGATGGCACAGAGAAGGGCTGCTATGTGGAGCCAGGTCGAATTGGCTAATTTGGTGGCTATTGTTGAGCCCCATGCTGGGGCACTATATGGTGATGCACCCCTGGACAGGGCCAGGAGTGCAGTTTGGCAGGAGGTGGTGGATGTGCTAGAGGAGGCCATGGGAATCGGGTGCACAGCACAGCAGTGTCGCCACAGGTATGGGACCTCAGGCACAGGGACCCGACATGCTGTCACCTGCAGGGACGTGCCAGGCGGGGCATGATGCCATGGCCAGGTAGGTGCCCCATCCATACACTGTTAACATCCATACAGGTATCACGGTTGCATGTGTCCAGCACATGAGGGGGCCGTCCAGTGTTGGCCATGGTGGTGGTATTGGGGTGGGGTGGATGGGTATGGCTGTGTGGGATTGCACACACATGGGGGCAGGGGACTTTGCTACCGGATTGTACTGATGTTCTCTCTCTATGTTTGCACCTTAGGCCCAGAAGAGCGCAGGTTGGTGAGGGAGAGGAGGGGCTGCCAGGAGGACCAGCAGGCAGGGAGGGTGAAGGTCTGCAGAGGTGCAGGGACCAGCCTGATGATGGTGAGTGCCTTATATCCATGATTACTATTGCATGCTGTGTAACAGGGTAGGCAGTGGGCATGGCCACCATCCATTGACACCACTGCCATGCATGCAACTTATTACAGTCAGCACTGTCCAGTGGCACTGCATGTCTGGGAGTGTGTCAATGGTGGTTCTTGCATGCACCGGTACATGGCTGTGCCACTGCCTTCCACCGCATAGCCAAGTCACTATACGGTGGTGCTGTGCGGGACATGGGCGGTGGGTCTGTGCAGTGGTCTGTATGGCTGTGGGTGCCTGGGTAGGCAGGTCTTTTGACATGGTCTCTGTGGGTGGTCGCACACCATCACAGGGGCATGGCACATGGCTGTATGCCATGCACAATGGGTGGGCTGCAGGGGCTGGACAGTCACACGTATTGACTCTGCTCCCTCGTCCCTAGGTGGACGGTGACTTCAGGCCATCAAGAGGGGACTGCAGGAGCTGTTACAGGTGGCAAGGGCATCCTGGAGATCCTCCAAAGGATGGACCAGCACTGGGTCAGGAGGTGGAGGACATTGGCTCCACATGGAGGATGAGCAGGGCAGATGATAGGCCATCCATGCCCTTAAAACACCTTTCCCTGGACCCACCCTCACACCCCTTCTTCCCTATCCTATATGTTCACCCTGCCCTTACCCGCCCCACCTGGTATGTGGCCCTTCCCGATTGTACATAGTTGTAAATAGTTGTTTTGCTTACCTGTTTTAATACATTTGTTTTGTTATGACAACTGTGGTGGTCTCTGATTTGGCAGGCTACAGGTGCTCAGCTGCAGTGGTGTGCATGGCATCAGGGTGGTACGATGGGCATGGTGTGTGTGTGTGTGTGTGTGTGTGTGTGTGTGTGTGTGCAGAGGTGAACCGTCTATGGTGTAGGCAGGTAGATCAGTCACTGTCTGTGGTTTGTGTGTTGTACTCTGTGCACTGGATGCCTATGTGTAGTGGTCCATGGGCCTGCACTGTGTGTATGGCACCCCTGTCAGACCATCCATGGCCTGTGCAGCTGACACCCTGCATGTCTGTGATATGTATGGTCTGCTGGCATGTCAGTGGTGGCTGTCCATGCTGGATAACAACTGTACCCGCACAATGCCAAGTTGCCTTCCATCACCAGTATGGTGCACTTTGGCTCCAGTGGCACTGTGGCCTCTGCTGTTGTTGTTCCCTCCACGCTGTCGCTTGTGTCTGTTGCAGGATGTGCTCAGTGTCTGTCACCTGTGCTCTGGCAGCATGCTGGTGGCATACAGCTTCATGGTGCCTGTGCAGGGTGGCTGGCACACCTGTGCAATGTAGGGGTGCTGGGCCATGTGTACACATCAGCCGTGGCCACATGCCAGTGGCTTGGTTGACCCTCTACTGTGTACCTGTGTTGGTGTGCCCTTGGGTATGGGTGGGTGTTGGTCCATGCACTGTGTTGCATCCTGTGAGGTGCATGCTTCCATGCAACACTGTGTGTGTGTCTGTGCTGGTGTTGTGGCCAGTGCTGGGACAGGATGTGTCCTTGGGAGGGTGTGCAGGGTGCTGTACCACTGATGATGGGGTCCAGGGCATGCCCTGTAGCATGTGGGTACCTCAAGTGCTGATGTATGGTCGGTCTCTCAGCTGTAACTCGGGGACGTGCAGGGTGACACTGTGTATGCTGTTGGTGCATCGCTGTCTGCTGCCATCCACTGCAGGGTGCACATGGTTGGGCTGCCTTGCATGGCTACTTGGTGCACAGGGTTGCATTGTCACAGTGGGGGTGGCATGCATGGGGTGTCCTGCACTGTTGGGCACTATTCCTGGAAAGGTTGTATGGTGATCATGGTGCAGGGTTTGCTCTGCATTGGTGGGATGGTGTGGCATGGGGTGGTCGGCCTTCCTTGTGTGCCAGTCACAGCTTGCCAGGGGTGTGCTGAGGCACCATTCCCGGCTGTGGGTTGGTTTCTGTTATCCATGGGCGGTAGTTATTCGGCCTCCCCAGTTGTGTAGTGCATGGGGTGTGGGGATGATGTCTGTTCTGCTGTGAGCTCCTCTGTCCATCTGTGGCATGGGTGGTGGGCCCCTGCATCCTTGGTTGTGCTGTTGCATTGCTGCCCTGCTCCATGGGGCATCCCTGGTTGCGCTATGGTGCATCTGGACTGCTCCACTGAGCATCCCTTGTTGTGCTATGGTCAGGGCCCGATTTTTCTGCGCACATCAGCACAAGTTCTGTGGCAGGGCTCTCATTTGCCACAGAACTTCTGCGACACTCAACACCAATTTCTGCTGCAATTTCTGCGCACTTATTTTTTCCTTAATTTTTTCTTTTTTTTTTTGCCATATCTGACACAATGCACGCTCATAACACAGTCATTTTATGGGTGTTTGTCAATAAATTTTCAACATAGCCAGTTTAAGACCTCTGCTCATGAACAGTATCACTGTGATTTTATTAATCTGTCCGGAACTTTGATTTACACTCTGACTGCGCCATTCTGCGCTACAAGGGTGGAAACACATTTTGGGTGAGATGTGAAAATGACAGCTGTACTACTCATAAGACAGTGTGGTGAAATGGCAATGTTGAAACTCTGGAGTGAAAATATTGAAATTTCGCGAACTTACGAGCCTGCGTAGAACTGCTCAAGCACACTGTTAAACAGTCATTTTTGGAATTTGGCACCAATTTTCAACATGGGGTTTAGGGCCTTCTCATGAATGATGTCACTGTCATGGTGGTATTTCAGTCCTGAAGGGTGATTTGCAGTCACTGCGCAGTCACTGCGCGCGAAATCACCCTTCGAGCCCGGAATAACGCCATGAAGTGACATCATTCATGAGAAGGGGTCCCAAAAACCCCATGTTGAAAATTTGGTGCAAAATTCCCAAAAATGCCTGAGATATGCATAAAGTTGAACCCTCCTATCTAGCCCATTATACAGCTTACCGGCATTTCCTCAGTTCAGGTCGCCTTTGAAGAGTGCAGACATGTTCCCGGTCCACCAAGATCGCGCACCTGAGTCCGGAGGTATGGGGTGGGGGTGGGGAGGCTGGGTGCGCAGTGGGTGGGTGCGGATGTGGGAGGGGCTCGGAGACGCTCTGGGACAGTTTTTGTTTTATAGGGGAAAAAAAGACGCTATGGACCTGGCCACGCTGTGGTGGGCTCCAGCATGGCACAATGACTTTGGGGGCATTCGCCGATGGGGGATTGGGCACCCCTCGGCAAAAAACAAAACAATTGGCGTTGCCACGCTGGGGTGGGCTCCCCAGCGTGGCGCTGCTTGACTGAAGCGTTCACGCGGATTGGGCACCTCCGTCGGCAAAAAAAAATATGGAGCACGTTTGCACGCTGGGTGGGCTCCCAGCATGGCATATAAGCATTTGGAGGGGACAGTGAAGCCGACTGGGGATTGGGCACCCCGTCGGCAAATGAAGTGGACGTTTGTTCTGCTGGGCGCCAATTCCATCGGTGATGGCAAATTCGCGGATATTTCTGGCGTTTGCCGCATCTGCAGAATCGCTGAAAACTCGGGCCCTGGCTATGGTGCATCTGAAATGCACAAATGCACATCCCTGGTTAAGCTATGGCACAGGTGGCACGATATTCAGTCGCAGCCGCAGGCGCATCTTGCCTGCACAGTTTTTGAATATCGCACTTCTTGCACATAGGCGCAGTGGACTTGCACTTGCTCCTGCTGTTGTGCACTTTTTGGACGCAGTTTGAATATCCGGGCCAGAATGTTTACTTTGTTGAATATTAGAGAATATGGGAAATATACTGTGTTAACTGTACTTAGAATTCAAAATTTTAGAACCATATGCATGAGACTCCATCTTATGGTTATAAGAGTACCTGGAATACATAGAAACAAACAGTCTCGATTGGCTAAAAATGATGTCGTGATGTATAATCTGTTTTCAAGATTGCCCAGCTGCTGATGCCCACCTTCAGGTCATGTATACAAATCAAAAGAGAAAATGTTACTACAGGGAAAAATGCTGTGCTCAGTGGTGAAGGAGGATGCTACAGAAACAAAATGCCAGGCTCCAGCCCCTGAATGTGCCAAAAATTAGAAACCTAGAAACATGGAATGTGCCAGGAGAAAAGGACTGCTTGGTTCATCCAGTCTCCCCAGATGTCCCCTGCCTAATCAGTCTCCACAGACCCTAACTGGTCTCCGTGACAATCTCTCCTCTATCTATTTAATATACACCTATGTTTATCCCATATATGCTTGAAGCCTTCCACTGTTTTTGCTTCCACCACATCTGCTGCAGTCTGTCCAAGGTGTCTACCATCACCTTTTCAATGAAGAAGTATTTTCTCACATCTCTCTTGAACTCCTACCTCACCTTCATCACAAGTGCCTTGGTCCTGGTGATCTTATTCATTTAAAAGGCTCCCTCTTGCGCTATGTTCACCTCTGTGAGGTACATTTAGGTCTCCATAATGTCTCCTCTTGTTTTCCTCACTTCAGGATGTCCATACTATGATTCCTCAGTCTCTTCTCATAGTCTCTTGCAACCCCTGCACAATTTAGTCACTCTCCTGAACTATCTTCATCCTGTCGAAGTCCTTTTTGAGGTATGGCCTTCAAAGATGGGATTTCAGTGAGCAATACAGTGTCAACACCACCTCTCTCTTCCTGCTAGAGAACCTCTCCATGCACGCAGCATTCCAATAGCCCTATCCACTGCTTTGTCACAGTAGCCTGCCACTTTAAGGTAATCAGATATGATAACACTACGGTCTCTTTCCTGTTTAGTGACTGTCATTATTTTCTCCCATCTTAAACTCAGCTCATGGGTTCCTATGCCCTAGGTGCATGATTTGTGCACTTTTGGGCACTGAACACCGATTGCCATGCTCTTGACCATTCCTAAAGTTTCCCAATATCCTTGCACATTCTCTCTTCACCCCTCCTGTGTGTCCACCCTATTGCAGATTTTGGTACCATCTGCAGACAGCTGCAGACATTTCATTTTAGAGAAGCCTTTGCTTCAGCGATTAACCCAGTCAATAACAACAACATTTTAAACTGTTATTGTCCACTAATTTTGAAAACAAGTGTTATATTTGTAACTGTTATATGTGTTCTCAATTGAAGTGCTCCTTGAATTGCAATAACAAAGTGTGCTATATAAATAAGTAAACTAAACTGACTAAACTAAAAGGCATACTTTCTGGTTCTTCTGCAGTATCATTTATGAAGACATTGAAGAGGACCAATCTCAGAACTGAGCCATGTGGCACCCCAATTGTCATTCTCCTTCTTTAGAGTGAGTGTTGCTAACCACCACCCTCTGACTCCTATCCATTAACTAATTTCTAACCCCAGTTCACCACTTTGGATCCCACCCTAGGTTGCTCATTTTGTTTATCAGCCTCCTGTGTGGCACAGTGCCAAAGGCCTTTCTAAAGTCCATATCCATTACCCTTCCCAGACCTATTTCCCCATCACCTAGTCAAAAAATCCATGAGATTTATTTGCATGATCTTCTCCCCTATTGATCCATGCTGACCGTGGGCTTGCAGCCCATTGGATTCAAGTTACTCTGCCAGTCATTCTGTCTGCAGGGTTTCCATTAACTTCCTCACCACTGAAGAAAGACTGCTTACTAGTCTCCTCTCTGCTGTTGCTCTTATGTAGCAGGACCATGTCATCTCATCTCCAGCCCTTTAGAACACTGGTTGTTTCCAATGAGCTGTTGAACAAGGCTGTCAGTAGTGCAGCTAGCAACTCCTTGAGTTCTTTCAGTACCCTTGGCTGTGATGTGTCCAATCCCTCGCCTTGTCCACCTTCAGAGCTGCAGTACCTTTAGGACTCTTTCCTCTAAAAATAGACTTTCTGTTCTCCCCATTCCTGATTCTCCTTGTTAGTCTGTCCCTTCTCTGTTGTGAAGATGAGCAGAAGTACCTGTTCAGGATGGCAGCTTTTCTTGGTGCTCTTCTATGCATTCTCTCTCTCTCTTCCATTCTTCTTATCCTTATTATCCTCCTTGCTTTTCTCCTCTTACCAATGTATCTGAAGAAAGTCTTCTCCCCTTAAGCAACTACTTTGGCTATTATTGCCTCTGTGGCACTGTTCCCCATAACCTTTCCTGCTTCACTCTATTATATTTGGCATACCTTCCTGCCCTCCACCTTTTGTGTTTCCTTGTACCTCTTGAATGCTACTCTTTTTCCTTTACCACCTTGGCTAATTTCATAGAGACCATAATAGTTTCTTTTCCTTTTTACTCACTTCCTTCATGCAGGGTTGGTTGTTTTAATTATACCCTCCCTTATTTCTTCCACCTGTGCCACTATTCATCCCTGGCCCATAACTGGTTAGAATACTGCTTCCCAAATAGCACCATCTAAACTGCGCTGCAGGAACCACATCTGCCTGAATAGCAATGGGTTGAATAGTGACTGTGCAAAACTACTACCTCTGCAGCTATCCAGTTAATGCCTGATGTGGAAGTGAATTAGATTGTAAAAATGTGGATACTGGCTGAGCTGCTCCTGTGGTGGAGATGGCTAAGAGAGAAGCAGCTCAGGCAGCAGACTGTGGGAGACTAGGTTCTGTTCCCACTCTTCTGAGTCATGACCTTTCACATTCCTCCCAACCAGTGCGTTAGTTTTTTATTGCTGTAAAACAAATTACCCCCAAAGTCTTTAAATTTCTTTGTGTTTTGCACCCCTTGGAGTTGGTTATATAATTAGTGGGAGGGGTATGGGGACAGCTACTCCTAAAAATAAAATGTACAGGGGTGAGTTTTAGTAATGATAGCGGTCGTTGGTGTGGTGTATGATCGCTACCACTGGCATTGTCTTCTAGGACAGTATTCTGCCCTGACTATGTTATATATATGGATCTGTTCATTCTGAGCTGTTCTTACCGGTGCTTTTCTTGCCAGCTTGTTCAAATCTAAGTGCCACCTGCCACACCCCACAATGCAGCTTCTGAGGAGCTCTCCTGTTTCTTTAAAATCTACCCCTCTGAAATCCAGAACTTTCATCTCTGTGTGGTTTGCCTCTGTTCCTGTCTTTATGTTAAACCACACTATACTGTGACCACTGGTACCCAGAGGACTGCCCACTGTGACATCTGCCATGCTTTCCTGTTTTAGGCACCAAGTCCAACACTGACCCATTGCTAGTGGGTTCTTTGACTAACTGCCTAAGAAAAGCCCTTTATATGAAGTTAAGTATGGTCCTGCTCTTGCTGAAGTCACCATTGGAAGGCTCCACTCTACATCTGGCAGATTGATGTCACTGACCAGCATCACCTCCTCTTACTTGCTATTCTAATAATGGCTTCTCCAAATGCCTATCTAGCTCCTCCCCTGTGCTGGGGTCTGTATATTACTGTGGTAGAGATAGCGGCCACAGATCCCTCTCCAGGGTGAATCACAGCACCTCCAGTCCTTCCTTTTCCTCTGGGTGTCCCTCTACATCTATTCCTGATTTCCTCCATTATATATATTACAACTCATCCTCACTTCCTCCTGCCTCTCATGAACAGAGATTAGCCTGATATGACCATGTTCCAGTCATGGTGCTCAGTGCACAACCTCTCCATTATGACCACTAAAGCCAGTCCAGGTCGTAATTTTGTTTCTAAGACTCAGTGCACTTGTGCACATGGTCTTGCACATCTTACTACTCCTCTGCCTGCTTCCTTCTCCCCTTTCTGCCTGTGTTGCTCCCTGGAGTTCACCATGACTTACCTCTTCCTTGTTTTACCTTCCCCATTCCCTGTATCCTTCAATTCCTTATCTTTGCTTACCTGATCTATATCCCCTTTTCTTCTATCCTGTTTCACCCCTACCTTCTTGTGCCTGTGCCCTAAAGGAATTTACTCCATTCAAGCCCTCACTCCTTGATGCCCCATCATCTGAAGGGAATTTCTGCCTCCTTTGGTTTAACTGCCCCCAGCTAACTTAAATGATCATTCAAGTAGCATTTAAACCTTGCAACAAGTACTGCAGTCTTCCTTCCTGCAAGGATTCAGGCTGTCTCCCTTATACAGATACATATCCTAGTAGGTTGACCCTAGTCCCAAGTGCAGCCAAAGCTCTCCTCCATGCACCATGCCTTTAACCAGTTGTTAAATGCCCTGGTGCAGAGTACTTGCATCTTCTCAGCCATGCACAAGTAACACTTTGTCAAAGGCATCATTCATGCCTCCTGCTTGACGCTCCCCAACACCCTGAAAGTACCCATCACTATTCCTACCTTGCCTCCTGCCAGGGGCATGACAATGATGTCTAGCTCATTTCAATCTCCTGCTGTGTTTGCAATCCTCTGGATATGCTCCTAAACTCTCCAAGTTTAAACACCACTCAGGCAAACCTCGCTATCTCTTTAATCCCACACCCAGGACCAGACCCGGAATGATAGAGTTCCCCTAGCTTCCTCATCATCTTGAGGCAGTCTCTCCCTCCTCTAGGGCCTCCCTCTGAGGGCCTCCAATTCCTCTATTCTGACTGCAAGACTACAACAAGTGCCTGCTCTTCTGCCAGTACAGGGAAGGAGTTTTGCAGTGGTATTAGGCTAAGGAGCATGTATCCTTCCCTACACCCCCACCTTCCCTGAGCCGCTACGCTCCATCCTCTCTAAAAATGCTGTCACCAAGGCTTTTTGATGCCATCGCACTGATCTGTATACAACCCAAGTCTTCTCATGAGATCCCCATGGTTTGATGGGCTCTTAAGAGATGAAGAGCAGGAGTCGGAAGCTGGAGCATTGCTGAGGAAGATCAGGTCTTGGATGACAGACTGGCTTTGAGGATTCATCACGATGAATATCAAAGGGCAATCAGCCATAAGAAGGTAGAGTTCCTGTCCAGAGAGATTGCTGCAGGAAGGAACAGACCAGCTCTTCTCTTTCAGATTATAGACAGACTACTTCATCTAACCTGCTTCCAGTCAAAAGTGCAGTTTCAATCACAGAGTGAAACAGAGAAACATAGAAACATAGACTTTGATGACAGATAAGGACCGCTATCTACCGAGTCTGCCCATTTACCTACCTACAGGATAAGCTGTAGATCCTAGTTAAACAACAGCCTATTTTTCCTACCCCTACAAGAATTGCTCTATGTCTGCCCCATGCATTCTTGAATTCTCCCACAGTTTAGACCCCAAAACCTCCTCAGGAAGGCTGTTCTATGCATCCACCACCCTCTCTGTGAAAAAATGCTTCCTCACATTGCCCCTGGCCGTCCCCCCTCTATCTTCAAATTGTGTCCCCTTGTTCTTGCACATCTTTTTTCTGGAAAGATGCTACCTCTTGGACTTTGTTGATTCCACTGAGGTACTAAAAGCTTCTATCATTTCCCTTCTCCTCCTTTCCTCAAGGGTATACATATTAAGCTCCTTTAGTAACCTCCTCATATGGCTTCTCTTGCAGACCCTGCACCATTTTAGTTGCCCCTCCTCTGGACTGCCTCCATCCTGTCTATGTCCTTATGGAGATGGGGTCTCAGAACTGGACACAATACTCCAGATGGGGTCTCACCAACTGTCTGTACAGAGGGATAACAACTTCCTGACTTCTGCTGGTGATGCCTCTCCCTATACATCCCAGTATCCCCAGCCCCCTTACTGTCTTCTCACATTGCTTGCTAACCTTAGGACATCTGATATGATTACCCCCAGGTCCCTTTCTTTTTTTGTTGTTGTTACTGCCTCCCCCACTGTGTAATCTTCTCCTGGGTTTTGCTTCCCAGGTGCATTATTTTGCACTTCTTTGCATTAAATCAAGCTGCCATACTTCTGACCATTCCTCCAACCTTGCCAAGTCCCTCCTCATCCTGTCCACACTTCCTTGTGTATCAACCCTGTTGCAGATCTTTCTATCATCAGCAAAGAGGCATGCTTTTCCTTCCAGTCCCTCTGCAATATCACTTATAAAGACACTAAAAGGACTGGACCCAGTACTGAACCCTGCGGTGACCCACTACTGAATCCTGCGACTCCACTCATCAACCCCTCTTCTTCAGAGTGACGCCATTTACAATTACCTTCTGTGTCCTGTTGTGCAGCCCATGTTTTAGACAGACTACCACCCTGGGACCCACTCCCAAGTTGGTTAATTTGATTATTAATCTTTGTGTGGGACTGTGTCAAATGCCTTGCTAAAGTCTGGGTAGATCATGTCCACAGCCCTCCCTGATCTACTACTTTTGTCACGCAGTCAAAGAAATCAATTAGATTCATCTGAAATGACCTTCCCACTGTGAACCCATGTTGCCTTGGGTCCTATGCCCCACTTTCCTAGGTACTCAATATCCTTTCTTTCAGAAGTGATTCCTCCACTTTCCCTACCACAGAGGTCAAACTGACAGGTCTGTAGTTTCCTGCCTCTGTCTTGCTCTTCACTTTTGTGAAGGGAATCACATCTGCCTTCTTCCAGTACTCAGGTACCACACCATCCTCTCATGATTTGTTAAAAGGGTAGTCAGAGATGTCATTAGTTCTCCTTAATTCTTTTAGAATTCTGGGATCAATTCCATCAGGCTCCATTGCTTTGTCCACCTTCAGTTTTAGGAGTTCTTTCAGAACCCTTTCTTCTGTGAAAGGACTGGGATTGACCACCCTATACAGAGAACTTCTGTTAATTGGATTAAGCACCTCTCCTCCTCTTTTGTGAATACTGAGCAGAAGTATTCATTCAGCATCCCTGCTTTTTCACTGTCCCTCTGCCCACCCACTGTCCTTTCTATTCAGCCTCACTATCCCTACCTTTGTCTTTCTATGCTCCCTGATGTACCTATAAAGGTTGTATCCCCTTCTTAAATGAGTTGGCTATCTTTTCCTTAGTTTGGGCCTTTGCTATTGTGACTTCCCTGCCTGCTTCCTTCTGCCTTTAACTGGTGCAGTTCTCTGTCCTGCTCCTTCTGTGTTTCCTTATACTTCCTAAATGCTATTTTTCCTCCCTAACCTTCCCCACCACCTCTTCTGAGAACCATAGTGGCTTTTCTTTCTTTTCTTTTGTTTTATTTGCTTCACATAAATGCTTATTGCCTCTGTGATGGCAGTTTTGATGTATCCTCATTGTTGCTCCACCCGTCCTTCTAGCCTGTTTGCTAGTGCTTTTCTAAGGCACTCTCCGATCTTCAAAGTCAGACCTCCTGAAGTCTAGTTCCCTCACTTTGTATGACTTGATTCTGTAGCTGAGTTTATCATGAATCACACTGTTTGGTGGTCATTTGTTCCCAGATGGCTACCCACTTCTAGATCTGAGATCCTCTCACTGTCCCCATTTGAGAGTGCGAGGTCTAAGTTTGCTCCCTCATGAGTGGGTTCCAAAACTAGCTGTCCGAGACATGCCACCTGTAGGGCATCGAGAATGGCCCTGCTGCTGGATGGGCTGAAGCAAAGGTGCTTCAGTTAACATCTGGCATATTCAGGCCCCATCAATAGTATGTCTCCTTTCTCTGCCATCCTAAGGATGCCATCTATCAGATCCTGTCCATTCCCTCCCTGACATGGGGTCTGTATACAACCCTGTGTGGATTGTGGTGCCATTTCCAGTCTCTAAGGTGACCCACAGTGCCTCCTCTCCTCCCTGTTTACTTTTTGTTCCATTGTTTTATCCTCCCCTTACATAGAGAGCCACCTCCCTCTTCTACTCTCCGTGTCTCCTGTAGATTGTGTACCTGGTATGTTAACACCCCAGTCATGGTTCTCTGTGTACCATGTTTCTGTGACTGTTATGATATCTAGGCATCTCTTTCCATCAAGGCCACAAGTTCTCGGAGCTTGTTGCCCAGACTATGGACACTGGTACTCATTAACCTCCATTTCTTGATGGCCTACCTCCTTTTGCCCCATTCCTGTCCTTATTGCCTTTGTCATGTTTTCTCATTTATCCCTGCCCTTCTCCCTATCAATATCTCTATCTTGGTGTTTACCCCACTTACTACCCTGATTTTTTGGGGCTTAGATTTTTCTGTTCCTTTCCAGTGCCTTCCCTTTGGCTAGTTTAAATGCTTGCCAATGAAGGATTTAAACCTATCACCTAGGATCCTGGTTCCTCCCAGACAGATGAGGACAATCACACCAGCATAGGCCTGCATCACTCCAGGTGGACCCTGAGTCCCCAATGAAGCAAATCTCTGAGCTCTGCACCAGTTTTTCAACCACTGATTGAATCCCATGGTGTGAGCACCCTAGCCTCATCCATGCCATTGCCATGCAGCACCACCGAGAAGGTTACCATGTGTGCTACTTGTCTTAAGGCCCCTCCCTCACTCCACAAACTCTTCCCTGCTACTCTGATCCCTTTCTCAGCCAGGTCATTTGTCCCTAGGTGGACAATGACATCCAGCTCCCTCCTCGTGCAGCTGCTGCAGTGATCCTGAGGATTCGCCTCCTGTCCCCCCAAGTCATGGCACCAGGAAGGCACCTTACCTTCTTCTCCCTTTCCTCCCAGTTCTACCCTCCTAACAATGGAGTCCCCACCAGGAGTTGTTTCTTCCCTGTAAGGTTTCATGCCACTCTCCTGTGGGTCTCCATGTGGAGGTTCCCAGCATCCTTCTTGGTCTCCACTGTGGGTGCCTCCATAGAGGAACCACACTTTGACAGAATGGCATATGAATTGTGGAAAGGTATAACTGGAGGGATGCACCTTATTCCACCACCCCACCCTTCCTGAGCCCACTGTCATCCAACTGCTCCTCTTTCTAGGCAACCTCTGAGGCAATGACAGTGGCCCAGGTGGTCCCTGGGTGGGACAGGAGGTCCCCAATCCTGGCCAACTCAGCCTGGAGATAAGCAACATCCTCCCTCAGCCCAGAGAGTGCCTGCAGATGGTACAACACTGCATCCTTCAGAACGTCTCCGGAAGACTGCTGCTCCACATCCACTGCACCACTCCCATTATGTCTTATTCCTGGCCCCTTAACTGTTGTTTGGAATATTACTCTTTCTTCATTTTTTTCTCCCTACTTAATGCCTCTGTGCCTCTTTAAGCTAGTGATCTTCCTGTTCTGAGACAAGAAGTTCCTATTTTCTTCGTAGTCTCCTTACTTGCTCAGAGTCAGACCTCCAGCAACTGGGAGGGGGCGGAGAGCTACTTTTTCCTTCTAGGATGGTGAGTGTTTTGTGGTTTGTGATCATTCACTTCCTGCTCCCAAACAGGAAGTTCCTGTTGTCAGTCAAATCCTGTGCCTATAACAGTAGAACTGGCTTAAGGTGGGGGAGAGTGAAGGAGAAGAAGAAGGAAGGAGGGCAGTATAGTCTCAGTAGAGAAGTATAGCTTTAACAGCGGCTCCTTCTTCTTGGTGTTCTCTGCCTGTTCTCTGGCAGTAGCTATCTAGGGCAGTGTTTAAATCTGGCTTTAACCTGCCTTTCTTCTGGCTAAGCAGCTCCCCTATTTCACAATCTTTCTATACTTAGTAATTGCACCGATAATTCCTTTCCGCCACCTGCAACACCAAGATAACTGCACAGATAATAATTCACTTCAGCCACCTGAGACAAGCACCTAGATAACTGCACAGATAACAATTCACTTCAGCCAACTCAGACACACTAACTTTTTTGTTTTGTTTTGTTTTTACCCTAAATTGAAGGTCCCAGTAATAGAGTTCTAGTTCTTTAGTCCCAGTAGAGAAGTATAGTTATAACAGCAGCTCCTTCTTCTTGGTGTTCTCTGCTGAACTCTGGCAGAAGCTATCTAGGGCCATATTTAAATTTGGCTTTAACCTGCCTTCCTTCTAGCAAAGCCATTTCATTTTGCTCAGTTCTTTTCTGACAGGGTGTCCTCCATTAGGTTCAGGATCTCACCAGCGGAGCAAGATCTTCCTGCAGTGGTAGCCCTGGTGGTGACAGAAGCACTTTGACTGTCTGGGGTAGTTTCAGCTGGTGGGGTGGCTGAGGTCATTGAGGTAATCTCAAAGCTGTGACCCAATATTTATGAACTGGACCTGGGCCTGACGATCTCCTAGTGGGATGTGGAATCCGTTGGTCCAGTGTTCACTGAGATTATCCAGTTTTTGTTTCTGGGGCTTTTCCTCGATGCCTTGTAGGAGGCATTTTGAGACCCCTACTGAAGAAACCATCACCGACTCTGACATCTTAGTGAATTATCGACCTGTCTCCAATCTTCCAGTCTTGCAGAAGGTAATGGAGAATGTGGTGGCTTTACAGCGTGAAGCCCCTGATAACCTCTGACATCTATGAGCCACTCAAGTCTCAATTTAGGAGAAATCATAGCACTGAAACAGTGCTGGTCAGGGTACAAAATGATCTCCTCAGGGTGAGAGATAGAGGAGAACAATCAGTTTTCATTCTCCTGGATCTCTGCTCAGTGTTTGACACCATAGACCATGTGGCACTGCTCGATTGCCTGAGAGAGAGCTCTATGGACTAGCCAGAAGTTCATCAGCTGATCTGAGTCCTTTTGACAGACTGACACCCCAGGTAGTGATGGATAATTTTTCCTCCCGCCCATAGCTCCTGACCTCTGGATCGCCCCAAGGTTTGATATTGTTGCTCAAATTGCTTGTAGTGTACATGCTGTCCCTGAGTGACATTATTAGAAGATATGGTCTGGTTTCTACTGCTATGCCCCGGACATGGATGCTGTGGAGATGCTAAATAACTGCCTATCCAAGATCCAGGACTGGATGTTCTCTAACTGGCTGAGGCATATCCTGGACAAGATGGAGGTACTAGTGATTGATCCTGGTTGTCGGTGGATGTGGCAGCCACTGGTGCAAGAACAAGGTTCTAACTGGGAAACACTGCATTGGTGGGGGCAACAAAGGTGCAAAATCTAAAGTCATCCTTGAGGATGGCTTGACATTTAAGCTCAGGTGTCTGCTATTGTCTGGAGTGGTTTCTACTACTTAAGGAATGTCACATGGAATAAGCCCTAATGCCACCTGATGACTTGCTCTCACTGTTGCACGCTTTGTAACATCCAGGCTTGACTACTGTAACACTCCACTACAAGCTACTCCAGTCTGGATTTAGGAGAAAGCATACAGTAGCACTGAAAGAGTGTTGGTCAGGATACAAAATGATCTCCCTGGGGTGAGAGATAGAGGAGAATGATCAATTTTGTTCTCCTGGATCTCTTCAGTGTTTGACACCTTAGACCATGTGGCACTGCTCAATTGCCTGAGAGAGCTCTGTGGGCTCGCCGGTAAGGTCATCAGCTGATTTGAGTCCTTTTGACAGACAGGACACACTGGTTAGTGATGGATAATTTCTCCTCCTGTCCAAAGCTCCTGACTTGTGGACTGCCTCAAGGTTCAATCTTGTTGCCATGTTGCATGCAGTGTACATGCAGCCCTGGGTGACATTATTAGAGATACAGTCTGTGTTTGCACTGCTATGCAAATGATACCCTGTTGTACATGCCCTTTGTCCCTGGGACATTGGATGCTGTGGAGGTGCTAAATAATTGCCTAACTAAGATCCAGGACTGGATGTTCTAACTGGTTGAGGCTTAACCTGGACAAGATGGATGTACTAGTGATTGAGCCTGGTTGTTGGCTGGATATGGCAGCCACTGGTGCAGAAACAGGATTCTTCCTGGGAAACACTGGGAAACACTGCACTGGTGGCAGCCACAAATGTGCAAAATCTGTGCATCATCCTTGAGGATGGCTTGACACTTGAAGCTCAGGTGTCTGCCATTGTCTGGAGTGGTTTCTACCACTTAAGGAATGTGACATGGAATAAGCCCTTAATGCCACCTGATGACTTACTCTCACTGTTGCATGCTTTTGTAACATCCAGGCTCAGTACTTCAGGGTCAGTGGAGGCAATCTCTGCCAGCTGTTGCTTTTGCAGAACGCTGCAGTCAAGTTACTGATGGGCCTTCTGAGGTCAGCTTATGTGACTCCTGTTTTGATACTGAACTGGCTGCTGGGCAGATGGAGGATTGCTTTGAATGTGGGCTTTCTCACCTACAAGTCCCTGTATGGCTCAGGTCCTGGCTACCTGTCTGACTCCTGACACCAGTCCACCCAGTGCGCCTTTACATTCCTCCATGGAGGCCATCTTATGGTCCCTAGGGCATGTTAAGGAACTTGGGGACTGAGCCTTGAAGTTGCTGGACCAGAAATGTGGAATTCTTTGCTGAGAGTTTTAAAGGAGGCTTCCTCAATGGAAGCCTTTAAGAAGGGCCTTAAAACACATCTTTTAATATGGCATTTGATGGCCAATAATTTTAACTAATACTGACTGAGTTTTAAGAGTAATACTATTTATTTGGTTGTTATTTATTATCTGCTTGTAATCTACTTTACCCTGTTTTAATATATTGTATTGTGTATGTAAATTGCTTCCTTTCACCTCTATGTAAAGTGCCTAGAGCTCTGGTATTGGCACATAAAGAAATGTATTTATTTATTTTGTACAATTGGATTTACAACCTTTGAGCCAGAAACTCATTTACAAAGGTACCTCATCACAGAGAGGACAAAATAGTGATACAGGTTACAGAATGTGGACAGACACAGTTACATATATTTTGTACAATGTATATACATAGTTACATTTGAATCAGTATAGGACACCCAGATATACAGATGTCTAGCCAGGGGAGAGATAGAGGAACCAGAGGGAAGGAGGAGGGACTGGTGTGAGGAGACAGTCCAGAGGACTTTGTTGAGAATTGAGTGTACTGGGGGTATGTGAGCACCAGTTAATGACAATTACAGCAGTGGGTGTTGAAAAGGTGATTCCAAAGAGTGAGTTTAAAAGGGATGATTTTTGGAGTGTTTGTGAAGATGACGGAAAAGAGCTGAACCAGGAAGGGGCCTGTAGAGGATCTCTGTGCCAGGAAGTCCTAGTTCTGGGTACCATTAGGGTGGTCTTGTCAGAGCTGCAGGTGGACACTGTGGGAGAGGCCTGCTAAAGGGAGGCAGAGACCCGGGGAGCCCAAGCAGGATTTTCTTGGCTAGTAGGCAGGTCTGGTAGTGAAGTCTTTCTTGAAGTTAAGGAGATTGACAGTGGTGTAGAGATGGCAGGTATGGGTGAACCTAGGGCACCGATCAGGAGTCTACAGGTCTTGTTGAGGAGAGGTGGATATTATTGAGTGCAGTATTACCAGCGGCTCTGTATATAGACAGGCCATAGTCCATTAGAGACAGGACAGAGGATGTCATGGCCAGCCAGAGAGCATCAGGTGGAGGCAACCTTGTGGTGGTAAAGGAGGCCAATCCAGGTGTTAGTGGCAGTCAAGAGGGCATTAATGTGGGCATGGAAGGTCAGGGCAGTGTCAAATGTAATCCCTAGGTACCTGTAGGTGGATACTTGCTCAAGGGGTGCTGAGTTCAGGAGAGGATAAGGAGGGGGCATTTTTTGCTTTGTTTTGGTGGTGGGAAAAGAGCATCAACTTAGCCTTTTTAGATTAATAACAAGTCTATGTTCCTTGAACCACTTTTCTGCTTGGTTGAAGGTGTGTTGAGAAAGTCCTGAAGGAGGCAGATCTCGGTATGAGGCATAGAGAATGGCATTGTCATATAGAAAAATATTGCCAGAGCAGGCACTGGGCAGGGTGTTTAGGTAGAGACTAAAGTAGGGGACCCAGGATAGAGCCCTGGGGAACACATGAGTGGACAAGCAAGGTTGCCAGACAAGGGAGGAGTGCAAGAAGTTGGAGAATTTAGAAGGGCCATGGCAGTGCTATGGCTCTGCACGGAAATCACGCTTCGGCATAGGATGGCATGTTTAGATATTTGGTGAGCTGTGTGGCCACCACTTTTTCTATAGCTTTGGAGAGTGGAGAAAGAATGGAATTGGCCAATAGTTGCTGGGGAGGACCTGTCACCACTTTTATGAATGGGTGTGATGACAACCATTTTCCAAACACTGCGGAATTGACCCAGGCAAAGGGATCGGTTAGTAAATCCATTAAGGGCACTAGGACATAATCCAGGACTAATCTTAGGATCCTAGTGTCCAGGGAGTCATTGCTTGGGCTAATGCTACCTAGTGATTTTAATAGAATGGCCTGGCTTCTAAAGCTGATATTTTGCATAGGTGGAATGGAGGGTGTTGCAGGACAGAGGACTGGAATTCTGGTATGGAGTCAAAGAAACTACCTGGAAAGACAGTGCTAAAATCTGTGAAGGTGGTATTAAGGCAGTTTGCTGTGTTAAGGGTCCATGGTACTAGGGCCATCAATAGATAGCTGGGATAGGGGGCGTTATTTCCATTCAGCTCTTTAACATTATCCCAGAAGATCCAGGCTGACCACCAGGAAGAGGTAAGAGTGGCCTGGTAGTAGTCCGCCTTGGCCTTGCGGCTGGCCCAGTGCACTTATTGTGTGCAGCATAGTAGGTTTGTCTCTGCTGCCTGCCAGCCTCTGTGGCTATGTGCCACAGGTTATCCCCTCTCACTGAGTTTTTGAAGCATGGAGGGTGGCCCATGGTGCATTTTGTTTTTGGTGCTGAGTCTGAGTGGCAGATGCGGTAGAGATCACAGGCCTTGTTAAAAGCCTGTGTGAATAGGTTGAGCACAGAGTTAATGCCGGTAGCTAGGTTGATGGGGCCCAGTCATTCTGGGCAAGAACATGTTAGTATTTTCAGGCATCCAGGGTAGAGGTGCCTGCGGAGAGTGGTTTGAGCCACTGGTTTGGGGTGGAGGAGGACCATAAGACTAGGATAGGGAGTGGTCACTTAAAGAATCAGGGAGAATTTTATGTCCTGGATTTTGTGGGGCAGTAGGAGACTATGACATCCAGGAGGTGCTGGTTCCACTAGAGGGTTGAGTCTAGTGGGCTGGGAGACCAATTGGGTCAAGTCAAGGGTGCAGAAGAAATCCTTGATTGGGAGGCAGAGAAACCAAGCCAATTGATGTTCTGGTCCCTACTAATGCTTGTTCAGATTTGTGTGGAAGAGTTGAGAGATATTCTGTGAGTGATAATATTGCCAGGTTCTGTTCCTTGAGGAGCCCAGGAGATCATGATGTACAGCGGTCTCCTGGAGGGATTAGGGATGATTTTGAGAGTGAGGCCCTGGGCTCCATTTTTTGATTGGGGCAGGGATAGCATGACCAACAATAGCGTCATATGTATTGATAGCAGCCACCCCCATTTTGCTACTCAATCCTCCCAGTAGAGGGTGTACCCAGGGATTGAGACAAAGGGTGGGGAGTGGACTTGGAAAAGCCAGGGTCTCCATAAGGGTAATGACCCTCAGGCTTGTGTAGAATGACCCAGAACTGGAGCGAGTAGATTTTTCAGCAAGCTGCAGATATTCAGGGAGGCAATGCTGAGTCCTGGGGACAATGTCTTGGGTGGGCTGGTGGGAGTAGATCCTGAGTTGGGGTGGACATTTCCAGAGTAGCAGTAGCAGAGTAATAATTCTAACTAGAAGGTGGTAGCCATTTGGCATCCTTAGCTGGGCATCAAGATGAGGGTGAGTGACAGGAGTTCAGGGAATGGGTAGGGCACAAAGGTTAGGAATGGTGGTGAGGGAGGTGGGTCTAGGGAGGCCCAGGTAGGCAGAGGGTTGGGAGGACTGCCAGGAGGTTGGTGCTGGGAACTGGGGCATGAGGCAAGAGGGGAGGTCAGAGTTAAGAAAGGTGTTCTAGGATTGCTGCCTCTGAGGGCTGGGATTGTGATCTGGCTGGAGAAAGGCATGCACCAGGATAGCTAAAATAGTGAGAAGCTGTAGAAGGGATGTTCATGCATGCATGATGCCTATATTTATAATAGTGGTGGATTTGTATAAGGGTCTCGGCTGTGCTTTTAAGAGGGTGACTGCTACTTTGGAGTAGTGGTAGAGTTGCATACTTTGGTGCACAGGGTACCAGGATCAAGACCCTGGGTGGGGTGAGTGTCCTTGAGCCAGGATAAAATGGAAATCAGGTGTTTGGGGGCTGGAGAAGTCTAGGTCTGAAGCTGGGTGGAAGGGTGAAATAGCGACTCCTAGTGGTCACAGGGGATGGAAAGTTGGGCAGGAAGGTGGTCAGCAGAAGGCAAGGTGTACTGTATAGCAGCAGCGTAATAGCCCAGGCTGAGAATAGGCTATGTAGACAGTGGTGAGAACTAAGCAGGGATAAGGCGAAGGAGTAGAGTTGTGGGGTGGATAGAAGGGCTCAAGGGTTAGAAGAGAAGTGGAAATTCTAAGTGAATAGGAAGCTAGCAGGAAAATACCTCTAGTGGCTGGCAAGTATAACCTGCTAATGGAGAAGTGGGGAAAATAGTAGCAGGAAGTGGCATTGATGGGCTAACACCCTCACAATGTTCAGCTGCAGGAGGAAAGTAGTTACCTTTAAGGGCTCTGTTGGACCTCGCTACCCCTGCTGTGTAGGCTTCCTGGCTGTGTGTGAAATAAGTTTGACTTGATCTGCTTAGGCATCCTCTGGATGAGTGGTGTCAGACATTGTTGCCCCTTCATGAGGAAGAAGGTCCCTCTGTACCTTGCCATTGGCACAGAGTCCAGCAAACTCTGGCACACCCAGAGAGGTCAGTACACATGGGCAAGGGTCCTCTGTTCCCTGCAGCACTAATTCTGCTAACGAGAGATTGCTAGAGGTCTCAGGGTCTGTTTGAAGACCTCGGGGCCAGAGCATTTGCTTCTATGGCCCCAACCCTGTGGAACTCTCACTTATCAGGTGAAAGAGTGCCTGTGCACTGAATATTTTAAATCTGCACTGAAGACATACTTATTTGAGCTAGCATTCCCTGATATGATCTGATTTCAACATGTATTTAGAATTTTATGGTTTGAGATTTTAATTTGAATATTTGTTTAGCAGTGTATTGTACAGGTGCTTTGGTTTTGAAAACACCTTTAATAAATAAAATTTGACTTTGACTTTGAATACAGATGTAACTTCTGTAGCAGGATTCTGAATTTCTGCAGAATTGTTCAGTCAAGCTCTGTGGCAAGATTTAAAGTTCTCACACATTAATAAACAAATAATACAGAGCCAGCATTACAGTTTTGGGGATCCAACAAGGTTGACCTGTGAAGGACTCCTAACTCCCACCATATAAATATGTTACATATTTTCTCTTAAGCATCAGTTTTGTACATTTCAGCAGCTTTTATGGCTTTCTGTATTTATCTAACTTTATTTAAGATTTAGTGACAGTGTACACAGCGTTAATGTCTACTGGCAGGCAACCCTCCCGCCTGCTGGCAGCCAAACACAAAGCTTAACAGTTGTTCCCCATGGGAAGCCTGAATTAGCCTACTGTAACCATGAAGCACCAAAGACTTCTCTCTTCTGTGAACACCTATTAGGTGCCTCATACACAGCCTTTTGGATACAAAGAGGCTCCTGTACTGCCACCCCAAATGTCCATGCATTAAAATATAAAACATCAAGCATCTGCAGAATCAGTGTGATTCTTTCTTTTTTCTGTTTCATCCTTTCCTTGTTTATTTTTCACATTTGAATATATATTTAGCTTGACTGCTACTTTCTTGCCTTTCTTACCTTGGCTTCATCTTTTTCATTTTCATTCATGTGCACCTCCCTGGCTAGCCTGAAAGCCCTGGCATCCTCAGCACCTACTGGCCACAAGCTTTCCTAAAGTGCGCCAAGCTATCCCAAGCTCACACCTTAACATGAGCTGCCATCATGGAACCTTGAGCGCTACCAGTGGCTTTTCATGGTGGCTCAGCTACCTTTTTATTTTCACTTGTTTCTTTTGTCTCAATATTTTATTTATTTATAACAGTCTCGAATTTGACATACCTTCGAGTCAGAGAGTCATTTACAAAGGTTCCACATCCAAAAGAAATTATAACAAATTAGCTAAATACAACAATGTAACAAGAACATGACATGGATATAACAAAAAAACAAAACAATCAGAGCTGTCATTGTATCAGACTTTGTCAAACTTGGCAAATAAGAACAAAAATAGATACCAGGGTAAAAGCTAAGATAAGCTGCAATAATGTATCAGTATGTAATAATAGGCAGTCAAGAATAACTTTGTCAAAGTCAATAGGTTAACATGGGTCAGCCAAGACAAATAAAAGGAGCAACGAAAAAGGGAAAGAGGGAGGAGGGGAATAGGTGGAAATCAGGGTTCAGGAGCTACAGATTGAGGTGAAGTAGAGAGGAAACATGTCAAAGAGAGGTACCTATGGAGGGAGGAGGGAGGGAGGAATGAGGAAGAGTGGCAGCTGCTTAGCCAGGAAGTAAGGGGATATGTGAGGGTGAAGTAACTTAAGCTGGGCAGTTGCAGTGGTTAGGAGAAAGAAGGTACTGTCTGAGGTTGCTCTTAAACTGCCCTAACTTGAGGCAGTTTGTATATTAGAGGAGATCAGATAGCCAGGTGGAGTCTCATAGGCTCTTTCTATGTTAGGCAAAGCTCACCTTCCCCAGATAAATCAATGGCAGCAAAGTTCTCTCCTCCACCCCAGACTAAAAGGGTGCTATGTTCTCTGCTCTTCTCCCGCTTCCTGCAACTTAGTAAAAGAAAAGTGTTCTCATCCCCATTCCCCACCTACCTAATAGCAGCAATGCTCTCTCCTCCCCAGTTTACATAATGGCAACAGCGTTCTCTCCTATCTTTTCCAGACTTAATGGCAGGAATCCTTCCACCTTAATGGTAGCAATACACTCTGCAACCTACCCCCGCTCTGGACCCAGAATTAATGAGCAGCAAGATTGACTCTCTTGTTCCTTATAGGATCCTGCCCTGTCATTAACTGCCTTGACAAATCTCAAAATTCAGTGTAGCCCACCTGCACCCATTATAACCCCATCTCCCACCTCTGGAAGGAAAGGGTAGTATTTTCAATGCACACTAAACAATTTAATCAGAGAACATTGACAGACTGGGGCTGGCTGTCAGACTAGAGAACTGTAAGAGACAGGGCTATCAGTTACACAGAACCAACATTTGATTCACTCACTAAAAGTATGTCTCATCCTCAAATAATTATTTGATTATTTTGACTGTTATATTGATAGGTCAAGCTATTTATACTTAAAAAAACAACTTTGAAGCTGCATTTGTATTCTTTGGGTAAATCGATTTGTCCCAGTGACATAATTAGTTGAGATGAAGTGAAGTTAAAATCTGTCTTGCCCATACATCCCCTTATGCAGCCTTCCATTTTGTTTCAATATAATGTTGTTCTGAAGCAACATACACAATTAAAACATTTTAAAATGCATCATCCTCACAGGTTTTCTATTTCTCTGATTGTTTCTCTCTTCCCTTATTTAATTGCCATATTCTATATAAATAATCTTTCCTACGACTTTTAACTTTTTTACCTGGCTTCCTGTTTTTAATTTCCTCAGTCTACCCAGTATTCTCTTATACTTTTCCTGCCCCAACAATTTTATTTACATAACTATCCTTTGCTTTCTTCTTTGGTAATTCACATATTTTCTCCCAGACACCAGAGCTTGTCAAACTCCCAGCCCCATCCACAATCATATCTTTTACTAAACCCCATTAGGATTGTAAATTGCCCTCTGGCCAGCAAACACTTTCCTCTCATGGTTTTAAAACAGATAAAACCCACCCCACCCACTCAGCCTCCACCAACTTCCTAAACAGCCTTGAAAGTGCCATTGAGTGGCTTTGGAGTTTTAATTTGATATTTTCCAGTCCAACACTGTACAATGACCATCTGCCTCTTCCTCACTCAAATGAATTGTATGGTCTCCTCTAAGACATTACTATTCCCCTTATAAAACAGTTAGTCCCCTTCAGAATTTACCCAATGCCTCAATTGACTCTGCTTCTCTCTACTGACCTTAGCCACTCCCCTAGGTGTTAGTTCTCATACCGTTCTCCCTTCCCTACTCTCTCACCCTTTTCTCTAGCTCCTCACACCCCTGCAGGGTTCTCAGCATCCTGAAGGGTCATATAGTGTCTAGGCTTGTCACTATTTCTTCTCCTCTACCTATCCTTGGACTTCCAGGCCCCTTACAGGGTTCACAGCATCCTGGAGGGTTCCTTGGATTAGGACTCATCCCTCCCAGGTGTTATGTCTTATTCCCTCCTCACTATCTCCCTATAACTATACGCCTAACCACTAGAGGGTTACAATCACCTGAACTTCCCTGCCCCCTTGCAGGGTTCATCGCATCCTGAAGGGTTCCTTTTTGTGTCAGGCTCACTTCCCTCCTAGGTGTTAATCACACTTACTCTCCCTCTATCTCCCTCTCTAATCCCTACTCCAGTCCCCTGTCCCTTCCAGGGTTCCTCACATCCTGATGGGGTCTCTCGGGACATGACTCTGCACTATCTGTCATCTCATCTCTCTCTCTTCACCCTTATTTCACAATAGCATGTGTTCACTTATTACCATTGCACTTATTAATTGTTCTCACAAATGATATGAGTATGCAACACTGTTTGTAACAACTGCCTTAATTGCATGCTGTGTTGATCTTTGTAACTTGAATGTAAAATGTCTCATCCCAATTGGCCCTCTTCCCCCAGTTGCACTGGGAGATGAGCAACCTGTTGCTCAGTGTGCCTT
This sequence comes from Neoceratodus forsteri, assembly GCA_016271365.2. Classification (NCBI taxonomy): domain Eukaryota; kingdom Metazoa; phylum Chordata; order Ceratodontiformes; family Ceratodontidae; genus Neoceratodus; species Neoceratodus forsteri. The sequence continues at coordinate 194,706,554 of JADMNL010000022.1, read as the reverse complement.
TCTGGTGAAACATTTAAATAAATAAATAAAAACCTACCCTGCATAGCTTAGCCACAAACTCACTCTGTTGCCCTCGGTGATGCCCCATCATCCCAAATACACCTTACACTGTATCCCTTGTCTATTACACTGTGATACTGCTATTTTGCACTAACATGTAGATTTAGGCACCCATTGTATAAGCATGAATGCAAGGAATGTGCATTGCTGCTAATATATGCTAATGTTTACATACTTTATAGGATTAGATCATGCATGATTATTATACCTTACTATAATGCATTATGTTTGCCTTTACATATATTCTATATATAATTTACCTAATCCCTGATAAAATGACTCTTATGGATCATTAGTCATTACTGTATACATTTATATACTTATCATATAATCATATGTAGTGTGTGTCTTATGCTTAGGCTAGTATGCCACATGTAGTTGTGGCCAGTCAGCACTTCTCTTTGTCTAAACTTCTTGCTGAGAGAGACAAATCCTGTGTCTCACATTATATTTATTAGTAATTCTGTCTCTAAGTCATTATCCAATGGAGAATGTCTTGTACACACCTTTGTTTATAATACAGAACCAACACATTGTGTTCTCTATATCTATTGTCATGATGTTATCTATGGTATATAACCTTGTGTAAGCCACCTCCTCACTGAGATTCTGTACATTCTTCAGTAGACTGGTAGGAACCCATCTTCTTTGTGATTTTCTGTCACATGCTTGGAATAAGTATTGTAATAAATTATCATTATTACTTCTGCTTGTGGTTGTTTCTTTGGCTGACCCTGTAGACATAAAATAATCTGATTTATTTACCCCAGAGCTGGTTTCTGGGTAACAACTCCACCCAGAGCCTCGTCAAGTCAGTCTGTTTTAATGGCTGTAGTGAGACTACAGCCATCTTGCTGTCTGTAGCTAGGAAAATGGAATACCATGAAACACATTTTGAGTTTTAAATGTATCCTTCCACCTACAAATCATTATGCCAGTTGAAATAAAATACTCCTCTCTTTCTGTTTAGAATATTGGAGACAGAACTCCAAGCTGCTTATCAGATGGCCATTAGGAAACTGAAACAGCTTGTTAAATATTGGTTGCCTGTTAAACTGAAGATTTGTTTATCCCCTTCAAAATGCAACAACTACTTAGCATTCAAACATTTTCTTGCTACTAGCTTTAGTTGAGCAGGTATTGTCTTTCAAGAAAGAGTCATACCTCATAAATGTCACTCTTTCCCAGCAACAAATCTAAAAGATTTACACTGTTGTTAACTCTTAAGACACTATCTGATAAGTGTTGCACCTGAGTTATACCCCTTATTATCCCACATATGCCTTATACTATATCTCTGGTCTATTATGTAGAGATACTGCAATTTTGCACTAACATTAGGTATGGGCACCCATCGTATAAACATGGGTGCTAGGAATGTGCTTTGCTGCCAATATATGCTAATGTTTATCATGCATGACTCATTATACCTCACTATATTATATTTATCTAGGTTATGTTTGTCTTTCATATATATTCCATATATAATTAACCTAATCACTGATAAGATGTGTCTGAGGGATTACAGTGATTATTGTGTACTTATATTTTCATATAACTATATGTAGTCTGTGTTTTAACTCAGACACCTATGCCATGTGTAATAGAGCCCTGTTTAGCAATTCTCTTTGTTCTGCTGACACAGAGTGAGAGACTCCTTGTTTAGTCTTTCATCTAAGCAAAGTAATACCACATGTAGATTAGAAGTGTCAGCATTCTCTTTCTTCAAGGTTTATGCAACAGAAGCATTATTTCTTGTCTTATATTATACTCCTAGTAATTATGTCTCCTAAATAATTATTCAATAGAGAATGTATTGTGTAACATTGTTTATAATATGAAGCCAATACATACGGTTCTTTATATCTATTATTTAGATCTTATCTTACTGTATTAGCACTTTTTTGCCAGTTCTGCCTTTAGAAGATCTGTACATTCCTTCTGAGACTGGCAAGTTACCCTGTGATCTGTGATTTTCTCTGTCACGTGCTTGGTGTATGTATAATAAACTATCTTATTTAGGACTGCTTGTGAGTGTTATCTCTGGTTAACATTGTAGACATAGAACAAATCTGATTTATTGTCCCAGAGCTGGACTCTGAGTGACATGTATGGCATTGTAGTTAATGTTTGAATATTAGTCAAAGTGAAAGGTTAATTTCCTCTGTACATTAACACACTGGGTGAATTATCCCAAGTGCCAAGCAGCTGAAGGCATGTTCTGTTTAAATCTCTTGGTCTGCTTTTGATTCTCAAGTGCAAAGCACATAGGCAAACAGACCTGTAGTAAACTTGTTTTTAGTGTGGGACAGCTGTAAAGAGATCTGAGCAGACAGATAAATTGCTTTCACTTGTGGGTCTGAATCCTAGTGGGTTATACTCATATAGAGTCCACATCAGCCAAGGGCTGCCTGTATGCTTTCAAGGTTTGCAGTCAGGAATGTACTTTGATCCACAGCTAGCTAAGGGTTACTCATTTAAATATTGCCATGTCTGAATTATTCAGTGCTGAGTTGAGGTTGGAAGCCTCATTATACCTCACAGCTCATGGTGGGTTCATGGATTTTGCCAGTGTAGCAAAGGACAAATAAAACCCAATTAGGGTGATCTTTTAGCACTATAGTGAGTTAAAAATGTTACCAAGAAAGTGAATACAAAGGGTTACTTTTGCAACGATATTTGCAGGATTTGATGATGCTTTACATAAATTTTCTGTTTTGAATCTGCTTATGCTGCATACAAGCTAGAGAATACAACATGTAGGCAGGAAATGGGTCTGCAGGAAGCTGACTGTATAGGAGGGTAGAGAGACTGGAATTTCAAATACAGTCCCTACATAATCAAAATAAATGTTTTTTACATGACTCAGCTCGTAGCAATAGCCAGGAACAGCACGCTGTAAGAGATACTTGTGAAAGGGCAGTACTGGACAGAAAACAGGCATTGCAAATGAATGATGTCCTGTCTGACACTAATGATATCTTACTTTTGAAAATGAAGAGCTTGAGTAGACCTGAATGACGTAAGTGCTGAGCTAGATCATCAGATCAGGGAAAACTCTGAGGTTATTGCTGCGAGATAGGTATTTAAAAAAAAGAGTTGGTCAGTAAAGTGTCTGAAACAGATTCAGGCATTCACCATGTGAAATGTAGGAAAAGATGATGAAACTGCACTGTCAGAAAAAAGTTTTTAGGACATATTAGGCGAATGAGGACAAGATGCATATTGATTTTGTTTCCTCTGGTGATGAGAAGTCTGGAAATGAGAACCACAGGATGCTGTGCAGTGGACCAGCTCAATGACTGCCCATCCTCCTGGTGTTACACAAAATGGGAAATTGTTAATGTCTCAAAATGGTGGACACAGATGTCATCACGTCACTTCACCATGTCATCCCCAGATGGCCGACAGGATGTTGATGGTGATGACGAGTTACAAGCTGTCATAATCCAAGATGGCCATGCCCATGGGTCATCAACCCAAGATGGTCATTCCATGGGTCATCATCCCAAAATGGCCAACCATCACATCACAAAGGTTGGATTACACATTCTCATGGAGCTGTGATTGCTGCCTTGACTACTAAGGGCGAGAAAGAGACTGAAGTAATGATTATGAAAGTTTTTGGTAGACCTGATGTTACTGAAGAGCAGAGATGCACTTAGATTTGAAGTGAATCAGTATATTAAAGAGGCTAGTAAACAGCCAAATATTGTGAACGTTTTTGCAAATGCTGCAGCAGAGGCTGCATTAAAGGGATCTATTCTAGTTTTCCTGAAACACCACCACTGCCACCTAACCCCATGAAATCTGCACAGTCAGCACAACAGATGGCTGATAGCTTTGGATGCATGCAATCATCTGAAAATTTGAGTTGTCACCTTTCCAAGGATAAAGCACATTGTGAAATGCTTGGTTTGCCTCCCAATGGTTGTATACAAGTACTAAAGTTAACTGTAGATCCGAGCCTTTGGTCTAAACTTCATCAGAGATAAGAGACAGTACAAAAAAGACTGACTAGTATTTGTTCAGCCTTAATGTCAGCACAGTACCCAGGAATAGTTGGAGCATGACTGGCATACAATGTTAAGGAAGGGCTAAAGAATCCCCTGCAAACTATCATGAACGTTTGTGGATGGCTTATTGTTCAAGTGAAGCATTAACAAACGAAACATGTGAAGTTGATAATTTGGAATACAAAGATGTATTCCTACTTAACATGACACCAGGTCTACGTGAGAAAGTTGAGCGTTCTATTTTTCTTAAGGAGGATAATTTTGCAAAATGTTGAAAGTGGTTGAAAGAGCATTTCAGGTGTACCTATGCATGTTTAATTCTGGCACTAAGAACAAGGTTGCTGCTATTCAGCAGCCTTCTGGAGGGCAACCTACTAAAAAGTGGAAGGGGAAGGCACAGAGTAAACAAGCTTCTGCTCCCAAATTGCAAAAGCAATAAAAACTGGAAGGAGAGAACGATAATAACAAAGGGAAAAGACAGGGTGGCAAGCATCAACATACTGATCCATCCTACAGGGAGATTGCAGAGGAAAATAAAACCTCCAAGAAGCCCTGCAGTCTATGAGCTCTATTAACCCTATTCCTGAATTCCATGTGGCTGCAGTAATGCCATCATCACAGGCCATGTGGGGGAGGTTGCAGGTCTGATTTATGAACCTGTACAGCCAGCTGCTACAGCAGCAACTTCTTCAGTTGTATACACTACTGCATTGCCATTTGCTACAGCAGCAGCTCCTCCAGTCATATATACTGCTAACTGTCAACAGCCAGAGCAGCAGCTCCTCCAACCAAATATACTGCTGTGCTGCCAGCTGCCAGAGCAGTACCTTCTTTAATTGAGTATACTACTGCACTGCCAATTGCTAAAGCAGCATCCCCTTCAATAGAACATACTGCTGAACCACAAACTATAGCTGAAGCAGTAGTGTGTTTTTCACTCCTCTGTTAACACATGCAGTACCATCTGTATATGAACCACCACATATGCAGGATCCATTACATGCACAGGTAATACTAGCACGTATGCAGCATCAGCTGCAAACACACCACCACCACCTGTCACATGCACCACCACATTTACAGGTACTACCACAGTACATGCAGAGCCCTCTGCATGTGCACCACCACCTGTAAGATCACCTCCACCAGTGCCTCTGTGACCATACCACATAGTGGCCGCAGTATCAGGCAAGAGACAGGAACTGCATGGGAAACCCCACAGCAGGCACTTCTAACAAGAAGGTACAAGATGTTGTACAGAAACTTGAGAAGGGAACCCTAATAAAGGGCAGTGACAATTAGAGGCCTCAGTCTGCATTATATCCCTTATTATAATGGATCTAAGTGGTAGGCCATGTGTAAAGGCCAAGGTTGGAGTCTGTCAACTAGTAATGCTGCTTGATTCTGGAGCAGCCATGTCAGTATTACGTGATGATAATCCAGAATTCTCACACTAGTCTACCAGACAGGAGACTGGTGCAAAAGGGTGGATGGCACTGCCCTACAGACCTATAAGTCCAAACCATCCCTGTAGTGGTGGGCAACTGCACCACAAAATTCACCTTGACTTCATAGTATTACATTATCATCATCCCAGTGTTTTGGGAGTTGATTTTCTAGGACAACATTGATGTGCTGTGGATCTAGCAAACAGGCTCATGATCCAAATACCTGGACAATACCATACAGTCAAGATATGTGATTCACATGTTCTTGCAGCTATAACACACAATGACACTAAGTATGATGTCATAGACCTCTTTAAGGATCATGATGGATACAAAGATGTTCAGCCAATAATTGTCAGACACAACAATGTGTTTGCAAAGGACAAGCATGATTGTGGTAGAATGAATACTACCATTGAAGTAACAGGACCAGACCTGGGCAGGCAGAGGCAATACCCTTTTCCTGCTGGGGCTCTGCCATCTTTAAGACAGACTTTAGAATCCCTGCTTCAACAGGGGTAATAATACCATGTGTCTCAACTGTCAACTCACCCATTTGGCCTGTTTGAAAGTTAAATGGGGCTTGAAACTTATGACTGACTATAGAAGGCTCAATCAGGCAACCAAGCTGTTCACCTACAGCGGCATCAGCCCCTGATGTCCTTAAAATGCTGACCTCAAGCGGTAAATGGTTCACCACATTGGATATTTCCAGTGGGTTTTGGTCCTTACCGCTGGCTAAGACAGCCAGTACATATTTGCCTTCACTTTTGAAGGACGCCAGTACACATGGAGATGCCTCCTTCAGGGATTCCATAACAGCCCATCCCTCTTTCACCTCACATGAAAGATGCATTACAGGATTCTCAACCCTGAATGCCTACTGCAGTATGTAGATGACTTGCTTTTGACAACCAACACAAGAAGAACACTTTGTTCTATTAGAAGAACTACTGACTATCCTACAGAAGTCGGGCCTCAAGTGCAACCCTTCTGAAGCACAATTGTGCCAGAAGGAGGTTCTCTTCCTAGGGCTCTACATAACAGAAAAAGAAGAAGGCCTGATACTAAGAAGATTTGGGGACTGCAGGATTTACCCCTACCAACCAGTGTAGGAACATTGAAATGTTTTCTGGGTATGGAAAACTACTCCAGAGATTTTATTTGTGTCTTTGCACAGAAGGCCACACCTCTGTATGAGTTACTGAAAAGGATGTACCTTGGACATGGGATCCATTACATACCAAAGCTGTAACAAGTTTGAAAGAATCACTTGCACCAGCCCCAGCACTGATTAATCCTAACCCAGTTTTGGGTACCATCTGAAACTGCTACATCAACTACAGCAATTTCAGCAGTTTTAGCACAAAATTCAATGGACAAATTAGGCCCATTGCCTATGCTTCTCAGTTGCTTTCCCATTAGATCTAAAATACAACCCTTGTGAAAGGAATCTTTTAGCCACATATTGGGTGGTGAGACACTTTATGTATATCATTGGATATGCCCCTATTGTGTTATATTCTGATTATATGCCAACAATTTTTCTACTGTCAGACAGAGTAAAAGATGGCTCTGTTTCAAATGCTAGACTTACACACTGGTTTCTGCTTTTGCAGGATCATGACATCACTGTCCTTCCTGCTAAAACTCCATCCCTACTGGCCCATGGCCTACTATTTACAGATGATACACATGATTTTGTACTCCAACCCTCTGACCATCCTGACCCAGGGCCCTTCCTGCCAAAACCTTAGTAGTGTTAAATGACACCACAGGTGTCATGTCTTTACTGATGGCTCAGCCACACACATCAAGGAGGATCAGATAGCAGGGTTTGGAATTCTTATTGTACATCCTAATGATGACTGAGTGTGCATAGCTAAGAGGTGTACCATCATTTCTGCACAGTATGCTGAACTAGCTGCTGTAGCATGTTCTCTGGAAGTGCTGTAACAAAGCACTGCAGATACTGTTTTCTTTATAGACTCTGATTGGGTCTGTTCCTCTCTGACTGAAATTTTCCCTTTTGGAGAGAACAAACTTCCAGTCCTCTGATGGTACCCCTGAAATACAGAGACTTGTTTGTGTACATCACAACACTAGTCAAACAGTTTAAATACAAATTGTACATACATAAGATTAAAAGCGCACTGTAAATGTGAACCTTATGCTCCTATAACAACCATAATGATTTGCTGGCAAAAGATGGTTCTTGAGGTGAAGACACATGGGAAATGAAAACTCCCTTTGTCCCAGCTACACTATGCATTGCTGCCAATAATAAAGGCACAACTTATTTTGAGTCCATAGATCTAGCATCTGCACAAAGAAAGACTTCCTTTAAGAGCAGTATTTAGGTGCCTTGATAAAACAACTGAGGAAAAACTTCCAGAAGTAAGTCCCTACAAGAAAGTGGAAAATGGCCTTCACCTATCCAGTGATGGCCTACTTATTGAGTATCACTGCTGTCAAACTCCTGAAAAGTTATGGGTAGCTCCTGAACACCTCAGGGTAGATTTTATCTACCAAGTACATAGTACTCTCACTGGTGGACACCAGGGAGTGGATAAAACCCTAGACAGACTGAAGTCCTCTGTCTGGTGGCCATAAATGAGAAATGATGTAGAACATTACATCAATAACTGTTTGATCTGTGCACATAATAATCCTATACCAGCTAGGAAGAATGCTAATTGCAACCCCAGAGGCAATAAGGCCTCTGGAGCAATATCAGATTGACTACATTGGCCCTATGCCAATGACTAAGAACAACAACAAGTTTGCCCTAGTGATCACTGACCTATTTTCCAAATGGATCGAGGGTTTTCCAACAAAGAACAACACAGCCAAAGTAACTGCAAGGTTTTGATAAACCAGCTGTTTACCAGGTGAGGTCTGCTCCTAAAGGTACATTCTGAGCAGGAGCCGGATTTATAGCTGAAGTAATGCAGGAAACTCTGGATTTGTTAGGGGTAAAACAAAGTTTCATATCCCTTACCACCCACAGTCATCAGGACAGGTGGAAATGGCTAATAGACAGATCAAAGTTATGTTATCCAAATTTGTTCAGGAAACCCCAAAGAATTGGATTCATTATTGCCATTGCTCCTTATGGCAATAAGAGGGACACACTCTGCAAGTACACAGTGTACCCATTTGAAGTCATGACCAGACGGTCCATGAGACTCCCAGAACACTTGCTTCTAGACCTTGGTGCCCCACTGATGATAGGGTGTCAGTGGACAAGTATGTCAAACAGCTCAAACAAGATATTCAAAAGGTACACTTGTTTGCTGCATGACACATGGGCAAGGCCCAGCTACAGGCTAAAATCAATTTGACAAAACTGTACACCCTGTAGAATGGCAAACTAGGGACCAGGTAATGCTACTCAGATTTGCACACCTGCACACCCATTTGTAAACAAATGGGCCGGGCGCTATCCTATTGTAAATAAACTCAGTCCAGCAATCTACCAAGTTAAACTGCCTCACAATAAGAAATTCATTGATAAATGGCTACATGCCAATCAAATGAAACTGTTTGAAGGAGATTAAATTACTTTTCCATACCCCAATGGGTGGAATAGTACTGAACTAATTAATTTCTTTCTCTTTTCCTTTTAGGTTCCTGAGAAAGATATCTGCTTTTCACTTACTTTTCTTTTTAGAAATATTGGTCTTCTTACCCAATTTGTATACCATAATGCAGATAAGAAACCAGTGACCCCTAAACCTGAACAGTTTGCCAAGGCAGAATGCTTTATGAGCCCACGGGATCTGAAGGCATCCCATGGTGTGCATATTGAAGTCCCAGAAGACATGGTCATCGTCCAGGAGGGTAGTGAGGCCCTACTGAATGTTATGATCATTGCTTCAGATCAATCAAGTCTTGAAATTGCATGGTATGCAATTCATAATAAAGACCTAATCCGAGTCAGCAGCCTTTACAAAGATACTTTCTAAGGCTGGCCCAATATCAAAATTTACCCTACTGGTAACTTATCTATACAAAAGTACACTCCACAAATTCTGGAGTATACAACATAACTACTAAGATTGATCTGATTCTTGTTTACATATGGCTGATCAACATGAACACTGTATTCAAAATTATATGGCAATAAAAGCCATTGTCCTTAAGGTTTTACCTTATGATGCCCCAGAATTTGAGACACCTGATAATGAGTGCCCAAAACAGAACCGTGGCCCACCCAGTGGCCTAGTTGCCACTTCCCAGCCAGGTGCGCTTGTTAATAATGTGCAGTACATGCACATCCCAGTGGTTTTGAATCTTACCCATTGGAATTTAGAAGAATTTTCCTATGTTCAACAATTAACATTTCCCATTTCTTTCAAATTATGTCATTGGATACCTTGGAAGCATACCAGGTATGCAATAATGACCCTATACTGGAGCTGGCAGTACCCCACACAGAGGATGTTCAAACCCTAAACCTGGTAGTACTGCTAACAAAAGTAAGAAATCCAAATGCACTAAGCGCTTTTATAGCAGAAACAGGTATGGCCTCTGGCCTATTTGGTTCTGTATGTCAATTTGGAATAGGGTTGGTATAGTCGGTATTCAAGCACAAATGACAAAGGTTCATGATAGTATGAAATACAATATCATACCTCCCTGTTACATGGTGTGGATGGCCTCGCTCAAGAAGAGTGATTTACAGTCTATAACATGAAGGATATTGTGAGGATCAGACTTGACAAAGGACAAGATTAATGAATTAATCTCAGCTAACAATCAGGAAGCAGACAAGCATTACATAGCCAGAAATCCTTTGCTCCTTTGCTCTGCCTATGGCTCTTATGTTCTAACAGCCATTGGTAATCTCTTCTGGGATCTGGAATTAGGACGTATCCCTCATACAATGACAGACATGTGGGTCAGTGCTACTGCCCCAAATGCACTTCTACTGCATGTGTTAGCAAATGTTTATCAGAAGCTAATACTACTCCCTTGTCAACAGCAAGGAACTTTGGGTATGTCACCACACACACCAGTATCGCTCCACGTTCAAAATGTACTATTGCACAATCAAGGACACTATGTGACTCTTACAGTGTCATTGCCGCAGTTTGATCCTGCAACCTCCATTTTGATTGTCTGGCAACCATCCACTCTATTGTTCATCTTGATGGGAACATTTATCATGAAAGATTGGAACTACCTCCTTGTTGGTTTACCATATGCATCTGAACTCCTGGTTGGCTCCAAATATTTACTGCTGTACTTGGAAAGGCTATCATCTTTATATAATTATGACATCTTCAAACTAGTCATGCTGATTTGTGGATATTGGCCCAATAATTGGACTGGACCTCCTCTTTGGATCCATCTTTGCAGGATCTTAATGGCTCTAACTTGAATTATGAACTCCATCTAACACTGGAAGAAACTGTAGATCTCCACACTGCAACTGTCAGTGCATTATGGCTTATGGACAATGATATTTCCAGTCCTGTTCGACTTGCCTACTGAAACTGCCATTGTCTAAAGTGGTATATTCTGCTGATGGAGAATACTGTGTGGTGACCAATTACAAATTCTATTGGTATGGATAGATGTTATGCAAAATGGACTTTTCTGACTTCTGTTTTCCCTAAACAGCGTGTTGTTATAGGTCATACCATAATCACACCTGTTCCCATCCCAGAACCAGATACAATAAAGTCCAGTCCTGACTATCTAGATGCTTTGCCTCAATTTTACCATTTTAACGTTCATATTGGCAACTTAAGTCTGTCTCTCCAGTCTCTTCTGAATAGAACACATACCCACCTGATTTATATCAGTAACAATGTTACCAAGGCTCAGAAAGCTCTTAATGATTGGATCAGTGATGACATTGCTATGATATTGGAAAACCCAATTGTGAAGTTTACTTTTCAAATATTTGTGGTGATTCAATTTCTACTAACGTTAGTGCTCATAATTACATCTTATACTAAACCCCACTAGGACTGTAAATTGCCCTCTAGCCAGAAAACACTTTCCCTCTCATGGTTTTAAAACAGATAAAATCCACCCAACCCACTCAGCCCTGTCAACTTTCTAAATAGCCTTGAGAGTGCCATTCAGTGGCTTTGTAGTTTAAATTTTGATTTCATCCAGTCTAACACTGTACAATGACCATCTGCCTCTTCCACACTCAAACGTATTGTATAGTCTCCTTTAAGTCATTACTCTACCCTTATAAAATAGCTAGTGCCCCTTCAGAATTTACCCAATGTCTCTATCAACTCTACTTCCTCTACAGAACCTAGCCACTCCTAGGTGCTAGTTCCCATACCTTTCCCTTCCCCTACTCTCTCACCTCTTTTTCTAGCCTTCACACTCCCTTGCAGGGTTCTCAGCATCCTGAAGGGATCCTATAGTGCCTAGGCTTGCCACTGTTTCTTCCTCATCTACCTATCCTTGGCCTTCCAGGTACGCTTACAGGGTTCCCAGCATCCTGGAGGTTCCCTGGATCAGGCCTCATCCCAGCTCAGGTGTTATTTCTCATTCCTCCCTCTCACTATCCCTCTATAACTACACACTAACCACTGGAGGGTTGCAATCACCTGAACTTCCCTGTCCCCTTGCAGGTTCATTGCATCCTGAAAGGTTCTTTTTTTGTGTCAGGCCTTGCTTCCCCTCCTAGGTGTTAATGCACTTGCCTCCCTCCCTCTCTCTCTCCCTCTCTAATTCTTACTTCAGTCCCTGTCCCCTTGCAGGGTTCCTCACATCCTGAAGGGGTCTCTCCGGGACACGACTCTGCACTATCTGTCATCTCATCCTCTCACTCCTTCACCCCATATTTCACAATAACACTTGTTCACGTAAACATAGAAACATGGAATTTGATGGCAGATAAAGACTGCTTGGCCTACCCAACCTGCCCATTTCCCTACCTAATGGATAAGCTGCAGATCTTAGTTGGCCAGCAGCCTACTTCTTCCAACCCCACCGCCTAGAATTGTCTTATGACTGTCCCATGCATGCTTGAATTCCACCACTGTTTGTGACTCCACAACCTCCTCCAGAAAGCCATTCCATGCATCCACAACCCGCTCTGTGAAAAATACATCCTTACATTACCTCGGAGCTGCCCCCATCTTCAAATTGTGCCCTTTGTTCTTGCCTCTTTTTTTTGAAAGATGCTATGCTCTTGGACTTTGTTGATTCCTTAAGGAACTTGAAAACTTCTATCATGTCCCCTCTCCCTCCTTTCCTCGAGGCTATACATATTAAGCTCCTTTAGTCCTCTTCATATGTCTTCCAGTGCATACCCACACCATTTTAGTTGCCTGCCTCTGGACAACTTCCATCCTATCTATGTCCTTGCTGAGACTGGGTCTCCAGAACTGCATGCAGTACTCCAGATGGGGTCTCACCAGCTGTCTGTACAGAGGGATAACAACTTCCTGTTTTCTACTGGTGATGCCTCTTCCTATGTATCCCAGTATCCCCAGCCCTCCTTACTGCCTTCTCACATTGCTTGCCCACCTTTAGGTCATCTGATATGACTACCCCAGGTCCCTTTCCATTTTGTTGTTGTTAGTATCTCACCCTCATTGTGTGCTCTTCCCCTGGGTTTTGTTTCCCAGGTGCATTACCTTGCACTTCTTAGCATTGAATCTAAGCTGCCATACAGCTGACCATTCTTCTAACGTTGCCAAGTCCCTTCTCATCCTTTCCACCCCACCTTGTGTATCAACTCTGTTGCAGATCTTTGTGTCATCTGCAAAGAGACATACTTTTCCTTCCAGTCCATCTACAATCACTTATACAGACATTGAAGAGGACCGGTTCTAATACTGAACCCTCAGGCACCCCACTAGTAACCCTCCTTTCTTCAGAGTGGACTCCATTTACTATTAGCCTCTGTGTCCTATTCTCCAGCCAATTCTTTACCCAGGCTATCATCTTGGGACCCACTCCCAGGCTGGCTAACTTGTATATTAATCTTTGTGTGAGACTGTGTCAAATGCCTTGCTAAAGTCTAGGTAGGGCATGCCCATAGCCCTCCCTGATTTACTACTTTGGTCACCCAGTCAAAGAAATCTATTAGATTTATCTGGCATGACCTTCTCACTGTGACTCCATTCTGCCTTGGGTCCTGTGCCCCTTTGGCCTCTACGTACTCAACAATTCTTTTCTTCAGAAGTGATTCCATCATTTTCCCTATCACTGAAGTTAAACTAACAGGTCTGTAGTTTCCTGCTTCTCCCTGCTCCCACTTTTGAAGGGGAATCACATCTGCCCTCCTCTTAGTTCTTTTAGAATTCTGGGATGAATCCCATCAGGCCCCATTTCTTTGTCCACCTTCAGTTGTAAGACTTCTTTCATAACCCTTTCTTCTGTAAATGGGCTGGTATCAACTTCTGTATCCAGAGTGTTTCTATTGTTTGTTTTAGGTACCTCCCCTCTTCATTTGTAAATACTGAGCAAAAATATTTGTTTACTATCTCTGCCTTTTTCACAGTCACCTCTGCCCACCCCTCTCCCTTTATTAAGCCTCACTATCTCTTCTTTGGTCTTCCTTTGCTCCCTGATGTACCTATAAAGGTTTTATCCCCCTTCTTAACTGAGTTGGCTATCTTTTCCTCAGTTCAGGCCTTTGCTGTTCTGACTGCCTTCCCAGCTTCCTTTGCTTTAACTAATACAATTCTCTGTCCTGCTCCTTCTGTGATTCCTTGTACTTCCTGAATGCTTTCTTTTCTCTTGAACCTTCACTGCCACCTCCTTTGAGAACCATAGTGGTTTCTTACATCATTCTGTTTTGTTTATTTTCTTCACACAAAGGCTTATTACCTCTGTGATGGCAGTTATTATTCCCCATTGTTCTTCCACCCTCCTTCCTGCCCATTTGCTAGTGCATTCCTTAGGCACTCACCCATTTTGGCAAAGTCAGACCTCCTGAAGTCCAGTACTTTTGCCTTTGTGTGGCTTGACTCTATTGCTGTGTTTGTTGTGAACCATACTGTTCAATGGCTGCTAGTTCCCAGATGGCTACCCACTTCTACATCTGTGATCCTCTCTCCATCTCCATTTGAGAGAACCAGGTCTAAGATTGCTCCTCTCTAGTGGGTCCCAACATTAGTTGTCTGAGGCATGCCCCTGTAGGGCACCTAGAATAACCCCACTCTTAGAAGTGGCTGTTGCAACTGCATTCCAGTTAACATCTGGCATATTCAGATCACCCATCAGTAATATCTCCACTTTTTCAGCCATTCTAAGTATACTTTCTATCATTTCCTTGTCCATTTCCTCCCCTGAGAGGGGGGTCTGTATATAACCCCTGTGCAGATTGTGGTGCCATTGCCTGTCTCCAAATTGACCCACAATACTTCTCTTCTCCTCCTCCCTGTTTACCCTTTTGTTCTGTTGCTTTGATTTCTTCCCTTATGTAGAGAGCTACTCCTCCTCCTCTCTTCTACCCTCCCTGTCCCTCCTGTAGATAGTGTATGCTGGTATGTTTACGTCACAGTCATGGTTCTGTGTGTACCACGTTTCTGTGACTGCCACGATAGCCAGATGTTCCTCTCCATCAAGGCCACTAATTCAGGAAGCTTGTTACCCAGACTATGGGCATTGGTACACATTGCTCTCCATTTTGGATGGCTTTACCGGCCTGTAGCAGCATCCCCACTGACCTTTCTACCTTGGTCTTTTCTCATTTAGCACCCTGTTTTGTAGGGAGACTGGGATTTTCTGCTGCTTATCAGTGCCTCCCCCTTGACTAGTCTAGAAGCTTGCCAAGGAAGCATTTAAACCGATTGCCCAAAATACTTGTTCCCTTCCTGGACAGATGCAGACCATCCTGCCAGTATAGGCTGGTGTCCCTCCAGGTGGAACCCCAGTCCCCAATGAAGCCAAACCCTGTGCTCCACACCATTTTTCAGCCATTCATTAAACTGCATGAAGCAAGTACCCTCGCCTCACCAATGCCATTGACAGGCAGCACCTCTGAGAAGGATATTGTGTGTGCTACTTGTCTTAGTCCCTCCCCAACTCTGCAAATTCCTCCTGCACTGCTCTAATCTCATGATGAGCCAAGTCATTTGTCCCTAGGTGGACAATGATGTCCAGATCAGATTCCCGTGCAACTGTTCTCGTGATCCTAAGGATGCACTTCCTGTTCCTCCAAGCCATGGTACTAGGCAGGCACCTTACTTCAGTTTTCCCTGCTCTCCCCAGTTCTATCCCCTAATAATTGAATCCTCACCAGGAGCTGCTTCCTTTCCTGTGATGTCCTCTTATTATCATTGCGCTTATTAATTGTTCTCACAAATGACATGTGTATGCAGCAATGTAACAACTGCCTTAATTGCATGCTATGTTGATCTTTGTAATTTGAATGTAAAATGTCTCATCCTAGTTAGGCCCTTCCCCAGGTTGCACCGGGAGACAAGCAACCTGTTGGTCAGTGTGCCTTTCTGGTGAAACATTTAAATAAATAAATAAAAACCTACCCTGCATAGCTTAGCCACAAACTCACTCTGTTGCCACTCGGTGATGCTCCCTATCATCCTACATACACCTTACACTGTATTCCTTGTCTATTATACTGTGATACTGCTATTTTGCACTAACATGTAGATTTAGGCACCCATTATATAAGCATGAGTGCAAGGAATGGTCTTTGTGCTATAATAAATGCTTATGTTTGCCTCCTTTATAGGCTTAGCTCATGCATGATTATTATACCTCACTATAATGCATTATGTTTGTCTTTACATATATTCTATATATAATCTACCTAATCCCTGATAAGATGACTCTTATGAATTGTCAGTGATTACTGTATACGTTATATACTTATATACTTCTCATATAATTATATGTAGTGTATGTCTTACACTTAGGCTAGTATGCCACTTGGAGCTGTGCCAGTCAGCCTATCTCTTTGTCTAAACTTCATGCTGAGAGAGACAAACCTGTGTCTCATTATACTCATTAGTAATTCTGTCTCCTAAGTCATTACCCAATGGAGAATGTCTTGTACACACCGTGTTTATAATATGGAACCAACACATTGTGTTCTTTGTATCCATTGCCATGATGTTATCTATGGTACATAACCTCTTGTGTAAGCCAGCTCCTCACTGAGAGTCTGGAGAGTCTGTAAATTCTTCAGAAGACTGGTAAGAACCCATCTCACTTGTGATTTTCATTGTCACATGCATGGCCTAAATATTGTAATAAATTATCATTATTACTTCTGCTTGTGTGGTTGTTTCTTTGCTGACACAGTAGACATACAAGAATCTAATTTATTTACCCCAGAGCTGGTTTCTGGGTAACAACTCCACCCAAGCCTCAAGTCAGTCTGTTTTAATCACTGTGGTGGAGACTACAGCCATCTTGCTCTCTGTAGCTGGGAAAATGGAATACCATGAAACACATTTTTGAAGTTGTAAATGTATCCTTCCACTTACAAATCACTATGCCAGTTGAAACAAAATACTCTCTTCTTTCTGTTTAGAATATTGGAGACAGAACTCCAAGCTGCTTATCAGATGGCCATTAGGAAACTGAAACAGCCTGTTAAATAGTGGTTACCTGTTAAACTGAAAATTTGTTTACCATCTTCGAAATGCAACAACTACTTAGCATTCAAACATTGTCTAGCTACTATTAGCTTTCAGTTGGGCAGGTATTGTCTTTCAAGAAAGAGTCATAGCTCATAAATGTCACTCTTTCCCAGCAAAAATCTAAAAGATTTACACTGTTTTTTAGCTCTTAAGACAGTATCTGATAAGTGTTGCACCTGGGTTATGCCCCTATTACTCCACAGATGCCTTACACTATATCTCTGGTCTATTATACAGTGGTACTGCTATTTTGCACTAACATGGTAGATTTGGGCACCCATCGATGAAACATGAGTGCTAGGAATGTGCTTTGCTGCTGATATATGCTAATGTTCATCATGCATGATTCATTATACCTCACTATATTATATTTATATAGATTATGTTTGTCTTTCATATGTATTCCATATATAATTTACCTAATCACTAATAAGATGTGTCTGAGGGATCACCAGTGATTATTGTGTACTTATATTCTCATACAACTATATGTAGTGTGTGTTTTATACTGGCACGTATGCCATGTGTAATAGAGCCCTGCTAGTAATTCTCTTTGTTCTGCTGACAAAGAGAGACTCTTTGTTTAGTCACTTATCAAAGCAAAGTAATATGATGTGGATTAGAAGTGTCAGCATTCACTTTTTCCAAGGTTTATGCAACAGAAGCATTTATTTTTTGTCTTATATTATATTCATTAGTAATTCTGTCTCCTAAGGAATTATGCAATAGAGAATGTATTATGTAATATTGTTTATAATATAGAGCCAATACATAAGGTTCTTTATATCTATTATTCAGATCTCATCTTACTATACTATCACTGATTTTGCCAGTTCTGCCTCTAGAAGATCTGTACATTCCTTCTGAGACTAGCAAGTTACCATGTGATCTGTGATTTTCTCTGTCACATGCTTAGTGTGAGTACAATAAACTATCTTATTTATGACTGCTTGTGAGTGTTATCTCTGGCTAACATTGTATACATAGAATAAATCTGATTTATTATCCATAGCTGGACTCTGAGTGACATAAGCATTGTCTCAGACAATCTGTATGCCAAGTCGTCTATGAACTAGCCAGGCTAAATATATAGCAATTGGCAGCATTTTTTCTATGCTTTTGGGTGAAAATGTATTGAGCTATACCAACACACACACACACAGACACACACACACACACACACACACACACACACACACACACACACACACACACACAGAGTACACACCATTGTCATGGCCACAACATTCAAAATAATTACTGCAATCTAATATGTTATAAAATAATAAAGAAACTGTTTATGTCAGTGAACACAGTGACGCTCAGATCAGAGTAGATTTCCTTTAAATATTTCTTGTCCTATATTTTGTATCCTGGACAGCTCAGGAGAGATACTACATCTCATTATCATAGGGATCGTCATTTTACACATTTTGCACTGTATTTATTCAGGATGTCTCTGATTAGATGCAATACCTAGTTTTCAATGGGGTCATGAGTTTACCATATTTATAATGTATTTATTTGGGGTAATCTAGTCCAGATGTAAAATATTGTTTTCAGTGTGTTCTGATTTTATACAATGCAGCATAATATTGTGTAGATGTAGAGCCCCACTGAAAATAAGATGCCATGTCTTCTGTGAACTATTCAGGCCAAATATATAGCAATCATCAGGCATATTCTAGGAAAAACCTAGGATACTCAGGAAGCTGGCAGAGATCCTAGCTGGACCACTGGCTGACCTATTCAATACTTCCCTGGACACAGAATGCATACCACAAGACTGGAGGATGGCCCATGTGGTGCCCATTCACAAAAGTGGCCATAGGGATGAACCATGCAACTACAGATCAGTGAGCCTCACATCAGTTGCAGGAAGCTTATGGAACAATCCTAAAAGAGAGGCTAGTGTACTTTTGGAGGACAATGGCCTCCAGCATGGCTAACAACATGGGTTTGTCTCAGGCATATCCTGCCAGACAAATCTAATTGAGTATTATGACTGAGTGACCAGGGAGTTGGACAGAGGCCATACAGTGGATGTCCTGTATTTGGACTTCAGCAAGGCCTTTGATTCTTTGCCTCATTGGAGGCTGGGGTAGAAGCTGAACTACATAGACGTGGGAACGAAGATGGTCAGATGGATCATCAGCTGGTTGAATGGAAGGCAGCAGAAGGTGGTGGTGGGGAACTCTTATCACCGAGGAAGTGATGAGCAGGGTGCCACAGGGATCAGTACTGGGAGCATTGCTGCTTGGGATATACATAGCTGAAATCTCACATGGGATCCAGAGTAGGATCAATCTGTTCACTGATGATATGAAGATGGGAGCCATGGTAGATGACATCGAAGGGTGGAAGGGGTTGCAGGAGGACCTGACCAAACTACAGGAGTGGTCAGAAACATGGCAGCTAGGGTTCAATACCAAGAAGTGCAAGGACTTCATTTCAGAACTAAGAACCAGGGAGGAGCTATCAACCTGGAGGGGTGCAGCTGGAAAGCACTGTAGAGGAAAAGGATCTGAGGGTGCTTGTAACGGGCAGCATGAACAACTTAGCTCAGTGCAGGAAGACAGCAGCAAAGCCAACAGGATGCTGGGATGTATAGCGAGGGAATCTTCTCCAGAAAGAGGAGGTGATCCTTCCCTTGTATAGATCTCTGGTCAGGCTGCACCTGGAGTACTGCATGCAGTACTGGCATCCATTCCTGAAGAAGGACATCAAATTGTTGGAGGGGTGCAATGTAGGCTACCAAGATTATCCAGGGATTGGAGGAAAAGTCCTATGGGGACAGATTGGGTGAGCTGAACATTGTACTCCCTGGAGGAAAGGAGGGATAGGGATATGACTGAAACTTTTAAATACCTTAAGGGGATAAATAAGGCTAGTACAGAAGGGATTTTCCAGCTTAGAAGAGAGAGGGATACAAGAAGGCATCACCTAAGATTGGAGGAGGAAAGATTCAAGAGGGAACTTGGGGACATTTTTTCACTGAATGGGTGGTGGACAAGTGGAATGCTCTGCCCAAGGAGGTGGTATCCTGTAGAATGGTGGGTGACTGTAAGAGAGGTTGGGACAGGGTGAGGGATTGTAATGAAGAGGGTTGGGAGGATGGGGCAGCTGCAAGTTGAAGGCTAGCTACACAGTCGAGCAGACTCAATAGACTGTAAGGCCTGCTACTGCTGGCATTTTAGTATGTTCATATATTCATAAAGCACATTGTAAAATGTGTAAAAGGAAGACCACATTGAAACTGCCACTCAGCAGATCTGCATTGTGCAAATTCATGAGAAATAATGGATAAAAGCATCCCAAAAGCTCCCCACAGCCATCTCGGCTTTGACCAGAGATTGTTTTATTATATTGGCACATTTTTGGTCTAACACTCTAGGCGATCTTCCAGTTCCTATTACTCTGAGCTCAAATGCTAGATTTATACCGAGTACAGCTTATGTGTAGGCTCAGAAAGCACCGCTTGGATGAGGAACAAGCATGCTGACCCATTAGTAGTGGCTGAAAAAGGCAATCGATCCTCAAGAAGATCCTCTTCACAAAAGTGGGAGCAGGACAGAGGCAGGAAACTACAGACCAGTTAGTTTGACCTCAGTGGTAGGGAAATGATGGAATCACTTTGAAGGAAAGAATTGTTGAGTACCTAGAGGTCAGTGGGGCAGGGACCCAAGGCATCATGAATTCACGATGGGAAGGTCATGTCAGATGAATCTAATAGATTTCTTTGACTGGGTGACCAAAGTAGTAGACCACGGAGGGGCTATGGACATGGCCTACCTAGATTTTAGCAAGGCATTTGATACAGTCCCACACAAAAGATTAATACACAAGATAGCCAGCCTTGAGTGGTCCCAAGGTGGTAGCCTGGATAAAAATTGGCTAGACAACATGACACAAAGGGTAGTAGTAAATGGAGTACACAGTGAAGAAAGGAGGGTTACTAGCGGGTACCGTAGAGTTCATTAGTGGAACCGCCCTTTTAATGTCTTTATAAGGACATTGCAGAGGAACTGAAGGAAAAGTATGTCTCTTTGCAGATGACACAAAGATCTGCAACAGGGTTGATACACAAGATGGAGTGGAAAGGATGAGAAGGGCTGCAAGGTTGGAGGAATGGTCAAATGTATGGCAGCTCAGATTCAATGCAAAGAAGTGCAAGGTAATGCACATGGAAACAAAACCAGGGGAAGCATACACAATGTGGGGTGAGATACTAACAACAGTAAAATAGAAAGGGACCTGGGGGGTAATTATATCAGATGACCTAAAGGTGGGCAAGCAATGTAAGAAGGCAGTAAGGAAGGCTGGGGATACTGGGATGCATAGGAAGAGGCATCAATAGTAGAAAACAGGGAGTTGTTATCCCTCTGTACAGACAGTTGGTGAGATCCCATCTGAGTACTGTGTGCAGTTCTGGAGACCCCATCTCCGCAAAGACATAGACAGAGTGGAGGCTGTCCAGAGGAGGGCAACCAAAATGGTACAGGGTCTGCACCAGAAGACATACGAAGAAAGACTAAAGGAGCTTAATATGTATACTCTTGAGGAAAGAAGGGAGAGAGGGACATGATAGAAACTTTCAAGTACCTCAAGGGAATTAACAAAGTCCAAGAGGGTAGCATCTTCCAGAAAAGAGATGTGCAAGAACAAGGGGACACAATTTGAAGATAGAGGGGACGGCTCAGGGGTAATGTGAGGAAGTATTTTTTCATTGAGAGGGGTGGATGCATGGAACAGCCTCCCTGAGGAGGTCGTGGAGTCAAGAACAGTGGGGAACTTCAAGAATACATGGGACAGGCATAAGGCAGTCCTAGTGGGGGTAAGAGGAAGTAAGCTGTTGGTTAACTAGGATCTGCCACTTATCTGTTGGTAGGAAATGGGCAGACTAGGTGGGCCAAGTGGTCCTTATCTCCGTCAAATTCTATGTTTCTATGTTTCTAAGAAGCCATCAACCATAAAAGGATGTCATTATGAAAAATAAAGGGACTCAAAGGGTTCTCTATAGCTGGGTGGGAGGAATTGAGAGGCTGAGATGGTTGGGGTAAATTTTACTTTATAAATCTATACACAGGCAGAGCAATGGGCAAAAAAAGTAGGAACAGTCTCTGAATAATGTAGTTGGGCAGTGTAGTAGGGCAGTTACTGTGTAATTTCTGAGGCCAGCCCACAATTATGCAGCTGGTCTAGCTTTCTGTAGCAGTTGCCGTGTGCTGCAGAACTGCAGAAAACAGGGGGTCCTCCCCCTTCACTTGTTCCTCTACCCAAATAGAGCACAACGGGAGCTGCCTGCAACAGGCTCCTTCAGCAGCAAACCGCCTCGACTTGCTCCTCTACTGGAACAGAGCACAATGGAAGCTGCCTGCCACAGGTACAACATCAGCTAGAACAGAGCTTCCCAGGATACTGCTCTACTGGGCTAGGGATGTAAAAGGTTTGTGTTACTATTTACCGTGATACCACTCTGCCAACCCTCCGCCCCACCACCACCCTGGGCTGTCCCTACATTTATTTGATTCTGTAGTCATGTGATGTATCACAGGATCTCCTCCCATGATAACTGGAAGTGCCTGTTTTCTCATTTGCAACTTATACCTTCTCTGCCACTAGGAGTGGCTAGTGTGAGCCTTTTCCGGCCTTACTGCTTGGTTACTCTCCTCACACTACCTAGAGTTTGTCATCTGCCCCTTTAGTGTTACCCTCCAGGATCCTCCTTCCTAACCTCATTAAAACTCTTAGCTTTAGCCAGCTTCAGACCCTGACCATCAACACTAAAAGCGGCCACCTTAATATTGCGCTAATCCTGCAGCCCTAATAGCTACCATACTTTGCAGTACCTTTATCTCTCCCACTGTAGCAGGACACTTATTTCAGCTAGTCTTTGACTACCAACCACCCTCCACCTGGTGTCTTTGTGTCCCACTGGCTACTTTTTTCTGGAAGGGACAGGGTCAGTTGTGTTCCAGGACAGTAGCTGTTTCTTGTTGTTTTTACAGGGTTTCTTGTGGATTTTACCTGGTAGAAGGTTATTTCTTTTCTTTCTTACCTCTAAGGGCTAGCAGGGTATTGTTTTGGGGCTGTTGGAACTTTGAAAACTGGTTTGGTGGCTGTAAGTGGGCTCATTTGTTGGATGTTTCACTGTGTAACAGGCTGCGCTGGTGGAGGCCTATTTCTTCTGATTTAAAACCTATTTGGTGGGATTTGCTTGGGGCTGGTCTTTGGCTGCAGGGCTTAGAGGGGCAGACACAGGGCTGATGTACTCTCTCGAGAGTTGGGTGTTGGCCCAAGAACTACCCTCCCACACCTCTCCCTCCCAGAGCTCTGCTAATTTATAGGGGAACACCTGCCCTGCAATTGAGGAAAAGGCTGCAGGTGCAGCTCATGTAGTTCTAACCACTGGGAGTTGGATTTAAAGGCTGGGAGAGAGGAGCTAGGAGTTGTTCACTTCCCTTTATAAGGTTACTGTGTTACTGTGCCTGGCAACAGGGTTACCAGTTTACTAGACTGTATCTAGGATTAGTGGGTGACCTGATTAGTCAGTAGGGGTGTATCTTGACTAGTGGGGAACCTGGTGGCTCACCCAAGGAAACCTACTTGGAGGGGATGGGACCACACATTATTAGGGCCTGCATCTTTGGGAGGGTGGTGGGTGCACAGGGTGTGGGCAGCCATGATACTAGACTGAGATTGGAGTTGGGTGGTTTCCCAGTGTGCTACCAGCTTGCACAGCTTAGGGAGGAGGTTGCAGGGATTAGGAGACAGCTGGGGGAAGGGGAGGTATGGTTGGGAAAGGGGCAGGGGATCTCCTACAGGGTTGCACCAAGCACTAGGAGCGGGGCATAGGGAAAGGAGTGCAGGAGAATACTTGGTGGTCACATAGGGACTTTGGCAGAGGGTCCCAAAGGGAGGACACTGCCAAGGAAGACAGGTAGCTGGGGACCCTCACAAAGGGGGTCAGAGAGACAACATTCTCAGGGAAGTAGGCAGATGGCCAAGGCTAGACAGAAGGAAGTAAGGCATGGAGGTGGATAGGACCTATGCTTAGTAACCGCCCACTCCGTCTTCTGCTTGAGGATGAGGGGCTGATGTAGCCATGACAGGGGTGGTTAGAGATGGAAAGGGAGGTGGGGGCAGGAGGCGGGGACCTGAAGCAGGAGGAACGGGGGAACCTGGATGCAGGAAAATAGGGGAGCAGTGAATCAGAGCAGGAGGGCTGAGGAAGAGGGAGGAAAGCGCAAGGAGAAGGACCAGTTGGGAGGAAAGGGCAAGGAGAAGGACCAGAAGTACAAGGAGGATACAGTAAAGGGAGCTGAGGGTTGGCCAGGGGAGCACGACAAGCAAGGAGGGACTAAACAGAGACAGGAAGGAAGGGAGGATGAGCCAGGCTAGTTTAGCGGATGGGGAGAAGGACCAGTCGCGAGCAGTGAGGGGAAGAAGTAAGGTACAAAAGGATACCCGGGAGGAGGAGAGGCATAGGATCAGAGGGAAGGGGTGGCCAGGGTAAATAAGGAGGGGGGCATGTGGCACCCAGATAGGGAGGAACAAGGAGCCGGCTGGGTGGAGGGGGTCAGACATGATGAGGACATGGAAGAGGGGAAATGGAGGAAAGAGAGCAGTCAGAGTGCTCCTGTTGGGGAATTCTATGATCAGGGTATCAAATGGGATAGGGATGGAGAAGTCTGGCCAGTTAGAACAAAATGCTTCCCTGGACTAATGGTGCACAGGCCAAGCATTTATACCAGTTGCCAAAGGATTGTGGGGTTCCCCGGACATAGCTGGTCCACCATGCATAAATGACATTGAGGAAAACAGCGAGCTAGAGATATAGGCAACTTTCAGGGAGCTTGCCAGGGTCTGTCATGACATAGGATGCACAGTTTCCTTCTCAGAAATCCTGCCGGTGCCAAGGGCAAGTGGGGAAACAAAAGGAAGATTAGGGAGATAAACCAGTGGCTCAGGGAGTGGTGTGAGGACAGATGGTATGGGTTGATGAGGGACTGGGGAGACCTGGGAGGATAAGGAGCTGTATGCTAGAGATAGGCTACATCTCAATTTGGAGGGAGGGAATCCTGTTGAAAATGGAGGGTTCATTGGTGAAAAGTGGGTTTAAACCTGTGAAGGGTGGAGGGATGTGAAAAGGCTGTTGAGGGGGTCCGATAAAGGAGGGACTCTGTCTTCACCCCCTAGGGAGCTGGAGGAATGTGGGAAAAGGCCGACTGGTAAAGTGCAGACCAGGGAAAACAGAATCCCATGGAACACGAGCAGGGAAATGGAAGTATAGGAAAGGTGGAAGGTAGTCCTGCTAAATGCCAGGAGCTTGGGCAATAAAATGCTTGAGCTTCAGGAGATGCTAACTGAGGACTCATGGATGTGCAGTGGTCACTGAGACCTGGGCCACCGCTGGACATGACTGGGACCTGAACCTGGAGGGTTACACTATGTTCAGAAAGGACAGGGAAGGGAAGGGAGGAGGGGTAGCAATGATAGTCAAAACTGCATTCGCTGATAGGGGAGTAGTGGAGGTGGAGGGAACTGAGGAGGATTTGGGTCACCTTGATAACAAGCAAGAGAGGAAAACAGCAGTGGTGTATAGACCTCTGCACTGGCGGAAGAGGTGGAGGAGAGTATGGTGGCAGATATTGGGAGACACTGCAGACTGGGCAAAGGAAGGGTGGTGGTGTTGGGACTTAAACATGCCAGGAAACAGACTGGGAGACTATGACATCCTCAGTGGCCAGGAACAGAGGTTGTTGGATGTCTTTCAAGACGCTGCCTCACTCAGCAGGTGGGGAACCGACCAGGAGGCAAGGTACTGGATGTGTCCTGGCAGACAGTGACCAGATTGGGGGCCTGGAGGTATGGGACCCATTGGCAAGGAGTGACCATGCCACAGTCTGGTTCTGCCTGGACCTAGGAGGGGTAGAAGCTGCACAAAGATGGAGGTAACTGACTTCAGGGGGATTTTAAGGAAATGGGAAGGATCCTTAATGGATGGGATTGGGTCAGACATGGATGCTGATAGCAGGTGGGAAATAATCAGGAGAGGGGTGCAGGATGCTCCTGAAAATTGTGCAAGAATAAGATGAAAATGCAGTAGGGCCCAAAACTCAAGCTTGTGACCAGGGAGGTCCAAGAGGTGGTGAGGGGAAAGAAGGCAGCCTATAGGCAATTCAAGTGCTCAAGGAGGAAAGGGATTGAGGGAGAGGAGATGATGGCTAGAAGGGCACTAGGGTGATGAGGGCGAGCTAAGGCAAGGAAGAGCAGAATCTGACAGGGAATTAGGAGAGGGAACAAGGGTTCTTTAGATACACTAGGAAAACAAAGGGTGAAGGGGCAGATTAGCAGGATTGAAATGGGAGAGATGGGCACAAGACCTGGGAGCAGGCTGAGCTACTAATTGAGTATTTCACCTCAGTTTCCACCAAGGAAATGGGGTGCTGATCATACATGGGAGGAGACAGTGATACTGAGGAGGGGACCCTTGATGATCGGCTGGTCTGGGGAGAGGGGAGGCATCACTGGCAGGAGGGGGAAGGCTAGCAGGAGAAGAGGTAGCGGAAGTGGAAATCACAGCAGAGAAAGTGAGGAAGCCCTCAGTCCCTTAAGATGGAGAAAGCTCCAGGGTCGGATAAATTACATCCCAGAGTGCTGAAGAACCTTGCAGATGTCCCGGTGAAACCCTGGCAGAGCTTTTCACCATCTCTGAGGACAGGGTGGTGCCCAGGACTGGAAGGTGGCGTATAGTGCCTATCCACAAGGGAGATCAAGGATGTGGCAGGGAACTACAGGCCTGTCAGCTTGACATCGTGGTGGGCAAGGCGATGGAGGGCATTGTCAAGGAGAGGCTGGGGACCTGAAAAGTCAGGGTCCTGGATGATAGACAGCATGGATTCGTCCTGGGGAAATCATGTCAGACAAACCTTGTGGAGTTCTATGATTGGGTGACGATTGGACCTGGGTAGACCAGTGGACATCCTCTTTCTAGACTTCAGCAAGGCATTTGACTCTATTCCTATGTAAGCCTATTGATAAGCTGGGAGAAATGGCGGTGGGGAACCAGATGATCAGATGGGGCCAGAAACCCGAGCCAAGTGTACACCCTGGGAGAGGGAATGCTACAAGTCTCAATGGTTGAGAGGGACCTGGGGGGTAGTAGATGTCAAGATGAACAACTCAGAGACTTGTAGGAGGGCAGCAGCCAAGCCAACAGGATGCTGGGATGCATCACTAGGGATCACCTCCAGAAGGAGAGTGATACTCCTCTGTAATAACTGCTTGGTGAGGTTGCACCTCTAGTACTGCATGCAGTTACTAACATACTAACATACTAAAATGCCAGCAGAATAGGCCTAATGGTCTTCGTGTATTCACACTGCTTGGTCAGCCCCCACCCTGGATGCTGACCTTGTTGTCCCCTCGCCTTCTCTGGCTTCTCCTTCCCAGTTCCGGATATTCTTTGCATTGGATTTTGCTTCCTGAACCCTTCCCCCACCTGTCCCACCCCCCTGAACCCCTCCACTGTCTCTGCCTCCACCAGCCCCTAGGTAGTGCATTCCATGGCTCTACCACCCTCTCAGTGAAGTAGCACCTCCTCCTTTCTCCCTGAATCTTCCCCTCCAGCTTCCACCCATGCCCTCTAGTGGCCCCTTCCTCCTTCCTTCAAGCACCCTCACTGTTCCTCCCCTATTTACCCTCTTCATGTACCTGAAGACCCCATCATGTCCCGGTCCCTTCTCTTCCAAAGTGTACATATTTAGCTCTTCGAGCCCTCCTCATAGGTCCTGTCCCCAAGCCCCAAATCATTTTGGTTGCCTCCTCTGGACCCTCTCCAGGAGGTTAATGTCCTCTTAAGTGAGGCCTCCAAAACTGCACGCAGTACTCCAGGTGCGGCCTCACCAAGCAGTTATACAGGGGAGTATCACTCCTCCTTCTGAGGTGATCCCCAGCGATGCATCCCAGCATCCTGTTGGCCTTGCTGCTGCCCTCCCACAAGTCTCAGAGTTGTTCATCTTGACATCCACCACCACCGCCAGGTCCCTCTCAGCCATTGAGACTTGTAGTATTTCCCAGGGTGTACACTTGGCCTGGGTTTCTGGCCCCCAGATGGAGTACCTTGCATTTCCTGCATTAAACCTCAGCTTCCACTTTCTAGACCATCTTCCAGAGCCTCCAGGTCCCCTGCAGGCCACCCTCCTCCTCCCCATCCACCACTGCCCCAGTTTCGAGTCATCTGCAAAGAGACTCATCTCACCTTGATTCCTGTCCTTATGTCAGATACTGAGGCGCTGAACAGAAGGGGCCCAAGGACTGATCCCTGTGGGACCCCACTAATGACCCTCCTTGGGAAGAGATTATCCCACCAACTACGACCCTCTGGGTCTGGTCCTGGAGCCAATTGCCTATCCATTGGATCATCTGGTTTCCACCGCCATTTCTCCTAGTTTATCCAACAGGCCCCCGTGAGGAACACAGTCAAATGCCTTGCTGAAATCCAGAAAGAGGACATCCACTGGTCTACCCAGGTCCAAGGCACTTGTCACCCAGTCATAGAACTCACCAGGTTTGTCTGACATGATTTCCGGATGAATCCATGCTGTTCATCGTCCAGGCACCCTGACTTATCCAGGGCCCCCCAGCCACTCCCTTGACAATGCCTCCATCACCTTGCCCACCACTGATGTCAGGCTGACAGGCCTGTAGTTCCCTGCCACCTCCCTTGATCCCCTTGTGGATAGGCACCACATGCGCCACCTTCCAGTCTTGGGGCACCCACCGTGTCTCAGAGAGATGGTGAAAGCTCTGCCAGGGGTTTCGCCAGACATCTGCAAGTTCCTTCCAGCACTCTAGGATGTAATTTATCCGCCCCGTGCTTTCTCCGTCTTAAGGAGCTGAGGCTTCCTCACCCTCTGCTGTGATTTCCACTTCCAGTACCTTCTTCCTCCCTGCTTAGCCCTCCCCACCTGCCAGTGATGCCCCTCCCCAGACCTGCCGATTGGTAAGAGTCCCCTCCTCATTATCTCTGTCTCCTCCCAGGTATGATGCAGCATCCCATTTTCCTGGTGAAAACTGGAGATGAAGTACTCATTTAGTACCTCAGCCTGCTCCTCTGGGTCATGTGCCCATCTCCCTGATTTAATCCTGCTAATCTGCCCCTTCACCCTTCGTCTTTCCCCAATGTATCTAAAGAACCCTTTTTCCTCTCCCAATTTCCCTGGCCAGGTTCTGCTCCTTCCTTGCCTTAGCCGCCTCACCACTCTAGTGGCCCTTCTAGCCAACAGCTCATACTCCCCTCATCCCTTTCACTCCTTGAGCACTTGAATTTCTTATAGGCTGCTTTCTTTCCCCGCACCACCTCCTGGACCTCCCTGGTCCACCAACAGGAGTTTTGGGCCCACCGCATTTTCGTCTTACTCTTGCACAGGTGCTGGTAGCATCCTGCACCCCTCTCCTGATGATTTTCACCTACTATCAGCGTCCATGTCTGACCCAATCCCATCCAAATGCTCCTTAAGGATCCTTCCCATTTCTAAATCCACCCCTGAAGTCGGTTACTTCAGTCTTTGTGCAGCCTTCTACCCTCCTAGGTCCAGGCAGAACCAGACCGTGGCATGGTCACTCCCGCCAATGGGTCCCTTACCTCAGGCCCCAATCTGGTCACTGTCTGCCAGGACCACATCCAGTACCCGTGCCTCCTGGTTGGTTCCCTCACCTGCTGAGTTAGGAACGCGCCTTGAAAGACATCCAACAACCTCTGTTCCCTGGTCACAGAGGATGTCATAGCTCCCAGTCTGTTCCTGGCATGTTTAAGTCCCCTAACACCACCACCTTTCCTCTACCCAGTCTGCAGTGTCTCCTAACATCTGCCACCAGACTGACCTCAGCTCCTCCGCCAGGCAGGGTCTATACACCACTCCTATTTTTACCTCTTGCCCCCTTGTTATCAAGGTGACCCAGATCGCCTCCCCGGTTCCCTCCGCCTCAACTCCCCTATGCCAATGCAGTTTTTTACTATCATTGCTACCCCTCCCCTTCCCTCCCCTGTCCTTCCTGAACATAGTGTAACCCTCCAGGTTCAGGTCCCAGTCATGTCTGCAGTGGCCCAAGTCTCAGTGACCGCTGCCACATCCACTGCTCCCTCAGTTAACATCACCTGGAGCTCAGGCATTTTATTGCCCAAGCTCCTGGCATTTAGCAGGACTACCTTCCACCTTTCCTATAGTTTCATTTCCCCTGCTCGTGTTCCTTGGGATTCTGTTTTCTCCTGGTCTGCACTTCTCCAGTTGGTCTTTTCCTGCAATCCTCCTGGTCCCCAGGGGTGGAGACAGAGTTCCTCCTTTATTGGCATCCCCTTGACTGCCTTTTCTCCCATCCCACCCCTTCACAAGTTTAAACCCCACTTTTCACCAATGAACTCCTCCATTTTCAACTTAAGGATTCCTCCTCCAAATTGAGATGTAGTCTATCTCTAGCATACAGCTCCTATCCTCCCAGGTCTCCCCAATCCCCATCAACCCATACCCTCTGGCCTCACACCACTCCCTGAGCCACTGGTTTATCTCCCTAATTTTTCTTTTGTGTTCCCCACTAGCCCTTGGCACTGGCAGGATTTCTGAGAAGGAAACTGTGCATCCTATGTCATGACAGACCCTGGCAAGCTCCCTGAATCTTGCCTGTATCTCTAGCTCGCTATTTCCCTCAATGTCATTTGTGCCCAGGTGGACCAGTATGACTGGGGAACCCCCAGATCCTTTGCCAGCTGATATACCTCATGCTTAGCCCTGTGACAGTTAATCCAGGGAAGCATCTTGTTCTAACTGGCCAGGCTTCTCCTCCCTATCCCATTTGATACCCCTGATCATAGAATCCCCCAGCAGGAGCACTCTGACCACTCCTTTCCTCCATTTCCCTTCCATGTCCCTCATCCTTTCTACCGGCCCCCACCCAGCTGGCTCCTTGTTCCTCCCCTATCTGGGTGCCACATGCCACCTGCCTCTTATTTACCATGCACACCCCTCCCTCCAATCCTATGCCTCTCCTCCTCCTGAGTATCCTTCTGTACCTTGTTAATTCCCTCTCACTGCTCTCTCGCAACTGGTCCTTCTCCCCATCTGCTAAACTAGCCTGGCTCATCCTCCCTTCCTTCCTGTCTCCATTTAGTTCCTCCTTGCTCATCGTGCTCCCTGGCCTAACCCCTCAGCTCTCTTTACTGAATCATCCTTGTACTTCTGGTCCTTCTTTACCTTTCCTCCCAACTGGTCCTTCTCCTTGTGCTTCTCTCTCTTCCCCTGCTCCGATCTACTACTCCCCATTCTCCTGCATTCCAGGCCCCCTGTTCTTCCTGCTATCTGGCCCCTGCCTCCTGCCCCCACTCCCACACCCTTTCCGTCTCTAACCACCTCTGTCGTGGCTACATCCCCCCATCCTTGAGCAGAAGAAGAGAATTGAAGTGGTTATTAAGTTACTTAAGTTTTGGAGGCCAAACTTAAAGAGGGACATTAAACTCCTGGAGATGGTCCAGAGGAGGGCAAACAAAATGATTTGGGGCTTGGGGACAGGACCCATGAGGAGGCTAAGAGCTAAGTATGTACACATTGGAAGAGAGGAGGGCCCGGGGACATGATAGAGGTCTTCAGGTACATGAAGGGGTAAATAGGGAGGAACAGTCAGGGTGCTTAAGGAAGGAGGAGGAGGGGCCACTGAGGGCATCGGTGGAAGCGGAGGAAGATTCAGGGAGAAAGGAGGAGGTGCTACTTCACTGAAAGGGTGGTGGAGCCATGGAATGCAGCCTAGGGGGCTGGTGGAGGCAGAGATGGTGGAGGGTTCAAGATGGGGTGGGACAGGTACAGGGAAGGGTTCTGGAAGAAAATCCAATGCAGCGAGAATATCCAGAACTGGGAAGGGAGAAGCCAGAGAAGGTGAGGAGAGGCAGGTCAGCTCCCAGGTTGGGGGTTGATCAAACGAGCACGCGAAAAGACCGTTAGGGCTCATATTCTGCTGACATTTTAGTATGTTAATAAATGCACCCTAACTTCTATGTAGACTGTTTTTTTGCTATCAGAAACTGTTGTTGTTGCTTTATGAGTCCTATCTTAATGAAGCCCATAATCCTTCTTTTGGGGTACTTAGCAGGCACGCTCCACTGCATACTCAATCACTACCCTATACCAGCTTCTGTAACCCCTTCTTACAGCTTATGGCTACGTATACCTGTCATTTATTCCCCAAAGCTGTTCAATTTCCTAGTTGATAACATACCCTACCCTATGTGCCTAGTTATTCTAGAACTTTGCACTGTCTCAGCTGCATAAGTCACTTCAGGCCCTTTTTCCCCCAGTATTCTCATATCCTCCCTACTAAAACACTCTTGTGTGCACACTTCGTCCCCATGCCACGCATTTATCACCATCTTCAACCTCTGAATTAAGATCTGTTAAAAGGGGTAGAACACATCTGTGTAGGCTATTATTAAATGCCTTTAAAAATTTCTTCTGTTACTGCTCATTTGTGCAGGCAACGCCGAAGTTAAACCGTGGTCCACCTCTCCCCCATCCCTGCTCCTTCTGAGCTACCACAGTTAAAGGTAGGGTTGCCACCTATCCGGTTTTTGACCGGATAATCCGTTTTTAGGATCCTTATCTGGTCATCCAGTTTTGGTTACATGCAGTCTGGTTTTTGGACCATTTTGGGTGCTCATATACTCTTAAAACTGATGTATCAAATCATTCACTGTTTTGGCTGCATTACATGTCCAGGTTAAAGAAATTCTGCTGTCACAGTCATTCAGACCTGCCTTTGTTTGTAAAACCAGACTGTCTGAGAGGTGTAAGTATGGCCATTAAGATCATTAGCAGTAAATTAACCTATTCTTTTCCACTCTGAATTTTAAGTATGACCTTTTACTGCTATGACAGGAAACAGTTTTTACACTCTATGTGCTGTCATGTGTTTATTTTTGTTTGTTCTATATTATGATAAATTTTAAACCCATTTTGTTAAATTAATAATTTAACTTTTATTGCTTTTATCACTACATTTGCTCTAATTTTTTGTATTACCTGAACATTCCATGATATTAGCTACACTTTGACAGGTCATTCTGATAAACAGCATGGAATGGTGTATCTGAAATTGTGGAATGTCTTGGAAATATGAAAATAAACAGTAGTAGCTGCTGAGATAAAGGGAACACAGTGCAGTATTAAGGGTACCACAAGCACTGATAAGTTATCAAAAATTAGTCAAAGAATCAGAATACATGGCTGACATGGAAAGGAAAATGGGAAAGTGTTTAACAGAGGGCTGAGCAATAAGCTGTGGCTGAGCTTGGCACATCCAGCAGACCTGAGTTTGATTCCCACAACCTCCATTTAAATACTGTGTGACCCTGAGCAAGTCACTTAACCTTCCTGTGCTCCTGTCACTCCTGTAAAATGGGCTATGTGGCCTATGGGAGGAAACTTGGATGCCAAAGAATAAAAATAAATAACTGAAAAATAAATCAAACAAATAACGGTATAAAATAATTTCCTATCACTAGTAATGTCTATTCCAACATTACAAATGGCTTTGGAGGAGTAGTTTACTCATAGTCATATAAAAGGGTGGAGCCAGAGGCGGAGTTTGAGGTGTGGTTTTGTATCCAGTTTTACCTCATCCAAAGGTGGTAACCCTAGTTAAAGGAGCTAAGTCTAATCCACAGAGACACCTTCAGTTTGTTAATGAAATTTGATGCTAAACAGTCCTGGATCATCCTCACTACATCTGACATTCTAGTGGTGACTGAAACATGGCTGAGACCCTCTATCCAGGAATATGAAATTGACATCCTCTCTTACAATGTCTTCAGAACAGACAGACTAACATGAGGAGGAGGGGTAGCTGTTTATGTTCTTGATAAGTTTACTGCCCCTGTGGCTGATTCTGCCACATTACCCAATGAATTTGAATGCACTACCCTAAAGATGCAACTCTCCCAGTCGGTCTCCATTTGTATCAGAGGCTACAGACTGCCTCTGCATGGCTCAAGGTGCTGAAGCATTTAAAGGGGCACTGCCAGCTTTCTCCACTCGTTTGTGGTCTTATCTAAGCAGTGTACATTTGACGAGACTCATCCTACATGAGTTATAAAATGCACCCAGTGATATATAAAAGTTTTTTACCTGTCTTGTTAAATTTTCACAAAACTCGAGTTCGATCTGAAAGCACGCACCACGGAAGCATCTGCAGGATGAGAACACGCGTAAGGCACCAAGCGCAGTCTCAAGATGACAACTTTTAGCATGCCTCTTGTAATAAAAGGCTTTCCCAGTAAATAAACAAACACTGAGCAGTTTCAGGTGCCCAAAAACAAAACCGAGCACTGCGAGCATTGCATTTACTTTGTTAATCACGGTCCAAATCCGCACATGACAGAAAAAGGCATATACAAGATCCTGCATATATGCAAGACACATGCCACCTCACATGTGTGAGATCAGGCTGCGATTAAAAAGGTAAACAGCAATGCTCACAGTGCTTGTTTTTGTTTTAGCCACCAGAAACCACTCAATGTTTATTCATTTACTGGGGAAACCTTTATTATAAGTGGCATGCTAAAAATTATGTATTGGGGCTGCGCCATGCCTGACATGCATTCTCAATCTGCCGATGCTTCCGTGGCAGGAGCTTCTATTTCAGACCAAGAAATGTTGGATTTTGTGAAAATGTAGCAAAACAGGTACACGACTTTCTTTTTATATTACTGGATGCATTTTGTAACGCATGTAGGATGAGTCTGTCAGAATGTACACTGCTTAGATAAGATCACAAACGAGTGAGAGAAACTGACAGTACCCTTTATGATGTCCTAGACTCCTTGTCCTCCAATGTTATTATTATGGGTGATCTAAATATGGATTGGCTCTCTGTATCGTCCAAACCCTTAAAAGTCCTTTGTGATAATTTTGGGCTTTCTTAACTCATAACGGAAGTTACCATCCTAACATTACACCGCGGACCATAGCACTTTAGCGACCTAATCTTAGTGAACATACCCCACCTCTTTTCACACTCAGGTGTATTCTTCAATGACCTAAGTGATCACTGTGCTATAGCTTCTGTGAGGTTTGTCCCTAAAGTGGTATCTTGCTCTAAGTATATCTAGAAGTGAAGCCAACGGAACTTTGACCCCATCACTTTTCTTGCTGATCTTCAATATGCTAATTGACAAGGTTTCTATCTGGCCCTCTCGGTGGTCGAGCTTTATGAGGCCTTCAAAATATTGTCCTCGGCACCATCAATAAACATGCACCCTTAGTTAAAATCCATACAAAGAAGAAATCGCGCCATGGTTCTCAGCCAGCCTGAAAGCCACATTGTTTCATAGGGACACCCTCTGGAAATGGGCAAGGAAAACTAAACAGCCTGCAGACTGGGCAGCTTATAGAGCCACTAGAAATCAATGCAGCAAATAAACTAGATCCGAAAAACAAACTTCTTCTGCTCTGAACTTGAATCCTCTTCCACATGCGAACAAATTCTGAAAAACTCTAAAGGACATAGAAGGTCAGTATTCGCTAGCTCGATCCCACCTAATATTTCTTCAGACAGTACCATTACGACTGATAAGCTTGAAAAACTTGACCTTCTCAACAACCATTTTGACACAGCTGGGTTAGCATTTCATGCCTCTCCGACAATAATCTCCAGGCACAGTTTTGAAGCCAGAGCCCTGACTGTCTTAACTCGGTTTCACCTATTCAAGACATAGTTTTTCTCATTCTGCCTTGTCTCAGGAAACAAGTTGAAGACTTACTTCTTCAACTGGACACTAGGAAAAGCACGGGTGCTGACCTCATTGAGCTTTACTTTCTCAAACTTGGATACTAAGTCTTGTCCCCCAATCACTCACCTTTTTAATATGTCCCAACACAGGGCACCCTCCCCACTATACTGAAAACAGCCTATGTCTTCACATTATTTAAATACAGCAACTCAAGTGATCCAAATAATTACCATCCAACATCCCTACTTCCTATCCTGTCTAAGTTGCTCAGAAAGGTAATTAACACTCAGCTCAGGCAGTACCTGAGAACTTCAGCTTCCCAGTCCAAACTGGTTATCAACCCTGTCATAGTACAATTTAAGCACTTGCTAAGGTCATGAATGATTGTCAGAAAGCCTTGGATGCCAAAAACAATGTATGTGCTTTTTTCTTGATCTTAGCAAAGCCTTGATCGGTGGGCCATAATCTGCTACTGGCCATTCTAAAAACATTAGGTCCAACAATCTGTCCTTAAAATGGTTTACCAATTACCTTACTGGTCGGTACCAACAGGTCAAGGTGGATGGTAACCTCTCTCAGGAAAATCCTCTGAAGGTGTGCCCCAAGAGTCCATTATTGGTTCACTATTATTTGCCATCTATAAATATTGATAATCTAAATACTAGAATCTCTTCAGCAAACATACACCTATTTGCTGATGATATAGTGCTATATATAGACAGACCTACCCTAGAGCTTGCATGTAAGGACCTCCAAATTGAATTTAACCATTTACAGCAAAATATGTTGCACTTAAAGCTCTTGTTAAATGTCAGAAAAACTAAGGCTATGCTTCTTCCCCATCAGTCAATGCTTTCAAACTTCGCACCTCAGGGATGGTTCCTCAAGTACTCACTATATTGGGACAGCCTCTGGAAAATGTGGAGAAATTTAAATATCTGGGTGTTTAGATAGACTTTAAATTTTCATTCATAGATTATACAGAGGAATTATCCAAAATTTAAAACAGAGGCTTGGGTGCTTCATTAGATTAACTCATTGCCTCCACAGGAGCTCTCTGAAGTTGGAACATTTGTATCCTGCATATTGTTAACAGTAAATCCTGGGTCCTTCTAAAAGCAAAAATCAAGCTATAGTCAGCATGCCACAAACAAATCCTAATAGCTCAAGAACCGTAAGTGCTAGACATAAGTACGAGTAGCAAGTTATTCAGCACAAAATTACCTTTCCAATAGTGGTATGCAAATAATAATATGTAATTTTTTATGCTGGTTGTAACAGCAAAAAAAATGTTTTCACTAAAACAGACAACATAAGCCATACACACGTACCATAAACAAATGAATAACTCCGAAAGTATACATGATGTACACAAAATATCAGCGGCTAAGTTGTTCAGCATAAAATTACCTTTCCAGCAGTGCTATGCAGTCAAATATATATTATATTCTGTTACACTATATGTTAAAATATATAAGTGACTTCTCCAAACGTTGCAAGGGCACACTGGGATTCAGTAGCTGACATCTGCAGACGTCCTCAGGACACACCAGTGTATTTTACTGACGTTACAGGCGTCTGCTAGAGACAATGAGTTAAGACACTTACTTACACAGGAAGCAAAAACAGGGTTACTTCAAACTACCTTCATATCATACCTTGATTACACAAATTTTCTGTATGGGCATGGTACTGAACATGGCCCTTTCCAAGCTTGATTCCCTATACCATCGGCTGCTTAAATTTATTACCAGTGCTCTTATTTCACTCACCAATGCACACTCAATTCTTCATTAGATTGGAGTTCACTCAGGTACAGATGGCATAAAATGCAGTCCTGTGAATTTATAGAGCCTTCATTAACAAGCTCCCTCAATATATCAACTCTCTTCCTGTTTGGCCCCTGGTAACTACCTCTAAGAAGTCTCTCTTATATTTCTCCTAATCCCAAAGGTCAAAATGCACTATGGCCATTGGGAAATAAGTCACATCCTTCCTGTCCTCTGGAATAACGTACAAAAACACTGAGGCTTGCTCTCCAAGTGAAGCTGTCCGTTTTCAAAAACTGTTCCTGTGATCATTCAGGAGGTTTGTAATTGCTTCTACATAACCTTCAATAAGCAATCATCATGTGCATTTATTATAATTATTGTATATAGATCAAGATTGTGTAGTGGATAAGCTAGTTTGTACTTTGTGTGCTGCCTTGTCTATTTATGTAAACCTTCCTATTTGTACCTCAATTGTTGTATGTAACTTTATGTAACTTTATGTGGCCCAGTTATAAGGCTCCTTGTTGCTATGTATATTTAATGAATAATTGTACTTTTTGTGAACTGTACCCAGGTCCACCTTGCAAATGAGTTCTTCTCAATGGTGTTCCACCTGGTAAAATAAATAATTGATTGAATGATTGATTGAGTGTTTGATTGACTGATTGGTCTTGCACATGGGGCAGTATCTCAGTATCCAGAAGGTGTCCCAAAAACTGTGGCCAAACTAACATTGCAATGCACCAGTCCCATGACCTTTACCTGCTTAGCCTAGTGTCTATTAAAGCTCTGCTGTGCCCACCTACCTCCTTCCTACTCCTTGTACTCTTATCTCTCCCATTTTGCTTCACTGAAACTGTTTGGCTACCCTACCCTACATAGGGTGTCTCCTGCTTTCCATTTTGTAACCCCCAACTTGTTTCTAGCTTTTCCTGTAAGATTATTTCCTTACAGAGCTATACTATGGTTATAGGCTGTAGTTACCTGTTCCCTAGTTGGTTATCAAAGTATGCAGCTTATATGTTACCTCCTACCTTAATCTGGTGTCCCAGCTGTAGAGTGTCCTGCAGAAATCCCTAGGGTAGATGCTCCACTACAGTTCTTCCATGCCATGGTGACATCCCTCATAGTACCATCCCCTACAGCTCTGTGAGCATGCCGGCATCCCAACATTGATATGTCCTGAAACTGACTAGCAATACGGTGACATCAATACGGTGGGGCTGCATCTCCACCCCATGAAGGGTGGCTGAGCCCCTGCACCCCACTACTTTAGATTACTAACTTCACATTGTACAGACAGTGGAGTTAGATGCCTATCCCCATCCCTGCATAGTTCACTGCCATGGAATCTCCATCACCGCAATGTCCATCGCCATCTGGGTTTCGCTGTGGGGTATCACTGTCCTATCAGTATATAGCTCCACTACTGCCCTAAGTTACTTTCACATTGGGACATGCTGGTGTTACTCCTTTCTCTCCTTCCTTCACTGGGTGTCCCTCAAATTGTTGGTCCCCATGAAGCCTCTTCTGGCTCCATCCTCCAATCACAGACCTGATTCATTGGGCTTTCATGTCTACTCACCCCCAAGATTAAGTTCTTGAGCTAGGTTTACACACTACCTGTTGGAAATTATGAGAAAAGTTTCAAGATGTCCCAAAACGTTGACTAAAAATCCTTTCCACTACTTACACATTTGCACGGTATGGAGAAAAAAATACTGCATACCGATAGATGAATAGATAGATAGATAGATAGATAGATAGATAGATAGATAGATAGATAGATAGATACTGTCTGTAGATAGACAGGCAGACAGACAGACAGACAGACAGACAGACAGACAGACAGACAGACAGATAGATAGATAGATAGATAGATAGATAGATAGATAGATAGATAGATGTATAGGTAGGTATATAAAGAGATAGACACACAGACCTCTAGTTTTAAGCTGGATGCCTACTTTCCTCTGTGTCAGTAATTCCAGGTTTGTTTATTTGTTTGTTTGTAAAAATGTATTCTTACAAGCTCTGGAAAATGATAACCCTTTGAGTGATTAGACTCATTTTCAACGGTCCAGTACAAGTCATATGAAAATTTTCAATTACAGTGAATAGACAATTACACAATACATCAGAGATGCATATTACAAAAGAAATGCTCTATTACTCCCGTAGCTATGTTTATCCTTAAATATCAACATATATTACATTTATTCATCCTGGGCGGATATTCAAAGGGTTGCGCCATGCGCCAAGAAGTTCTTGTCACGCCAAGTCCAGTCGCCATTCTGCGATATTCAGCAGGAGGCAGTTGCGTCACCGAAAACATGTCTGAGCAACAGCGCCAATGCAAATGAAGGCATGCGCAACCGAAGGGTGGATCCATGCATAAAGAGCGCAATGTGATATTCAAGACTTGCGCAATGCGCAAGAGTGAACAGCCGGAAGTTGCACCCAGCGGAAATGAGCCAAATAAAAGGCTCAAGGAAGGCGCAAGAATGCTACAGGGATGGCAAGTGGGGAAGAGAGAGAGAGAGACAGACGGTGACAGGCCAGGGCAGGCAAGGGAAGCAGTGTGGGCCATAGGCTGCAGAGGCCAGCGGGGTGCCCAGTGCAGTGGAAGTAGCAGTCAGGACAGCGGGGGTAACAGAGCAACATCAGCCAGGGGGTCACAAGCCAGGAGATGGACAGTGGCAGCTTCCACATGGAAGCTGTAATGAGGGTGAGAATGCAAGCTGCAGGGGGCGTGGCTGTGGATGGGCCTGTCGCGTACGCCCCAACAGGCAGTACTGTGCCCGTGATCAGCTTTGAGCTGTACACAGATGTGAGATCGTGGGCTGGTACTGCCTGAACAGGGCAATACTGAGGCGGCTCTGTGAGCTGTGCAGTGATGTGATGCAGGCACCCTCACGACGGAGTCACGCTCTGTCAGTGGAGACCAAGGTGACAGCCTGCATGTGCCTGCTCACCACGGGCACCTTCCAGAGGCCAACAGGGGACACCACAGGCATCACACAGTTGGCCACATCACGCATCCTCACCCAATTCCTCAGCGCACTGCTGCACATGCTCGCGAGCACATCCATTTCTCAGCACCGCAGCAGGCGTACAGCAAACATGCAGGAGTTCCACAGGGTATGCGTATGCCTGGCGTGCTAGGGCCATAGACTGCACCCATGTGGCCATTTGCATACCTATGGCCCGATGGGGCCGCATATAAGGAACAGAAGGGCTTCTCCAGTGTCAACTGCCAGGTGGTGTGTGATGCCTCTGCGTATAATCAATGTCTGTGCCACACACCCTGGCGGAGCACATGATGCCTTCATATGGCATCAGTCTGCACTGTGCCATCAATTCGAGAGTGGGAACATCCCCACAGGCCATCTAGTGGGTGAGTACGCATGTAGGAAATGCAAACTCTGGGCAAGGGTGGGAATGCCACAGGTGCCATGGTAGTGGCACACAGGGATATGGGCAATATGGACCTGAACATGATACTGATCTCCACTATCTCCACACAGGTGACAGCGGATACCCACTCCGTCCCTGGCTGCTCACACCGCATAGGAGCCCCATGACCCCATCGCAGCAACGCTTATAATGAGGCACATGCCGCCACACGCAACATCATTGAGCGGGTGTTTGGGATGCTCAAGGCACGCCCCGATGCCTAGACACCTCTGGCGGTGCCCTACAGTACAGCCCCTCAAAGGCCTGTGGGATATTCCTGGCCTGTTGTATCCTGCACAACATGGCCAAAGACTGTGGGATAGCCCACAGGTTGAAGAGGGGACAGTGATGGGGATGCCAGCAGCGCCGGTGTTGATGGTGATGAGCAGCCCCCAGGATGGCGGGACCCCTGACTGATCCTGCAGGCCCAGCTGCACCGGGACACCATCACAGTGGAGCATTACGCAGCACAGGTAAGTCAAGGGGCCATGTGCAAGCAACACTATCCAGGCGCAAAACCACAGGCACACAGGGTAACACACCAGGGGTGCATGATGGCAAGGGAGTGGAAGGGTCCAGGCACACAAACACACCATCAGGAGGGGTGAACAGTCATATGGACACACACACACAGGCACAAAGCAGGTGCACAGCAGAGCAGAACAGACATGGCAAACACACAGATCCACCGACCACCTCACCACCTGTACTGTCCAAGTGCGTGTGTCAGATGTTGGGGCACTCTTGCACCCGTGGTGTGCAGTACAATGCAGGCATCATCATGCTACGCACCTGTGGACAGCAGTCGGGAGGGTGTGCAGGTGGTCTGTGTGTCAGTGTGTTGGGCAGAGCACCCACCAGTGCACTGCCCACCATGACACACATTGCACACAGGGCAGCACCAGATAGGGGCCCGCACTGGGAGACAGGTCAGTCATGTTGCACTGTTCCATGGCCACCGTGAATGCGTGGGTGGCCCGCGACCAACAGCACTGGCAGGCTGAGCAGGGGCCACATGGGGTGGCACTGATGGACCACTAGGGGTCCCACTGCGCGATGCGACCTTGTCCGCACAGAGGTCTGCAGCATGCTGAACACACCTGCACCAGGGTGCTCGGGATGCCACAGCAGAACCCGCATCGACAGGCTTGGTGTCGACAACGCTGAACGGGCAGTGGAGAGCGATGTGTGTGGTGCGTGGTACAGAGCACCTGCTTGTGCCCAATGCAGCCACGACAGTGACCAATGCCTGGGTCTGCCTGTCAATGGCGGCGGTCACATCCATCCACATATGGACCATCTCTGCCGGTCCAGAGCACACTCCCTGCTGTGCCACTCCACAGCCCACACAGTGCCTCCATGGACATTGCAACCCGCCTTTGCTGCATAACTGATTCCCGTAGCAGGTGGGTGTGCTCTTCAAATGGGTACTCTGCCACAATGGCATCCTGTCCCCAGGGTATGGAAGGTCCTGATGGTCAACACCCCTTGAGGTGGGCGCTGTTCACCAGGACCAAGAATGGGCATATCAAGGGTGGTGGGCATGTGTCACCACTGGACACTGTACCCCAGACCTGGTGGGTGACTGCTGCTGCCCCTCCAACCGCTATGCCCCAAGGATCATTCGTTTCACTGCTGTGGCCGCAACAGTGCCAGACACCTGCACAGCCACCGGTGCTGCCCCACGGTGCTGACAGGCACAGCCTGGGACTGTGCCGACATGCTGGCACACACGTTGGAACCAGCTAGGCCCAGGGGCACGTGCTGGCCTGCTGTGTGTCCATCATGGGACATACACATGTCACTGCCCATTGCAGTCC
The DNA here is from genome assembly GCA_016271365.2 of Neoceratodus forsteri. Classification (NCBI taxonomy): domain Eukaryota; kingdom Metazoa; phylum Chordata; order Ceratodontiformes; family Ceratodontidae; genus Neoceratodus; species Neoceratodus forsteri. The sequence goes on along the minus strand of JADMNL010000022.1, from coordinate 194,663,610 downwards.
TTGCATCATCAATGGTGCAGGTAGTGTGCACAGCCACAGTCCGGCGTGCTGGCATGCTTGCATGCCAGACTGCTGAGACACAGGCTGTGCACCCCACACCGACTCACCGACATCAGTGTTGGCAGCCCGGCGTGCATGCTGGTGCAGTGCATGCTGGCTGGTGACAGAGGTGGATGGACCGTCCTCCATGTCCAGCAGGTCTTCCTCACTGCCTGGACCCACCATCACCATCCTCTGAAGATGAACAGGATCTGTAACAGAAAGAGAGGACATGTGAGTGCATGTGAACAACCTTCACCCCCAACACCACCACCATGTCATACCGGCAGTGATGGGCTTCCACCTGTCTGGAATCCACCTCCTGGTACGCCTCAATAGCACTCCGCTGCATTGATGCAGCCAGTCGGTCCTCAGCTGGGGTCAGCTCCACCACCGCTGGCTGGCCCCGCCAGTGCCAGCACGTGCCGCCCTGAAGGCTGCCACCTTCTCCTTCACCCTCCTGTGGTCTGTCCCCATCTTCTTTTGCATTCCTGCACGGAGCGCTGGTGGCTTCCGCAGGTTCACTGCCCAAGCTACCCTCCCATGCAGCCACACGGGCCTGAGGGGTGCCCCGCCGTCCACTCAGTAGTGGCTCCTCCTCCAGGTAGGCCTGGAAGAGGGCCTCTGTCTCCGCCATGGTGAAGTTGGGCCTCCTCCTCCGCCCACCATCCTCACCCTCACCTTGGCTCTGCTCGGTCATGGCGATCTGTATGGGTGGAAGTGGACACCTGTCACTGTGCAGTCTACAGCATTATCCCATGATCATTGTCCAGAACATCACACAGCATGCAACCCACCTCTCACCTGCAGTAACCGAATCTGGCCAGCGCAGCCCAATGTCGCACATTTATAGCGCAATGCATGCAAATTAGGAGTGGAGCAACTGTAATGAGATGCAAATCGCGCCACTGTGCCTTTGAATGGCTGATCAGATGATTTGCATGTGTCGGCTGAATATCGCACCATTGCGCTTTGCGTACACTGGTTGAGTCAGCTGAGCCAATGGCGCAGATCTGTGACTGTGTGGTACACCGCATTGCGCATGCCCAGGTAGCTTACGAGGCGTCTGCCATGCTGATGATGTGCTGTGCGCGATTGGCAATTCAGGCCATGGCCACCATTGTGCCAGTGGCGCTACAGCACTGGGCACCATATGGCACTGTGGCACTACTGCGCAATAGTCCACTGTGGCACTGGCACGCAGGTGATCAGTCGTGCAGGATGCGTGACGCGTCAGATGGCGCTGTGCGTGGCGCTTGCGTCATGACCGCTGACCTGGTGTCCGACCTTTGCCCCTGGCGCGGTTCGGCTGCCATGTGTAGGCTCTATTGCTGTTTGGTGACAACACTATGTGAACCGACGGCGCTATACGAACAGCCCGATTGAAACCTATGGTGGTCTATTGCGCAACATTTTCGCGATAGGGTTGCGTTGCTGTGGGTGCCATATTGCCTGCTGTACGATCGCAATTATGGCACACAGGAGAGCTCCCAGTGGAGTCAGGTGGAGGTGGCCAACCTGGTGGCTCCTGGTTGAGCCCCACTTTGGGGCACTGTTTGCTGAGCAGCCCTCACCACGGCCCGCACCCATGTGTGGCTGCAGGTGGCCACTGACCTGGTGAGGGTCACAGGGCAGTGCCGGTTCGCGGAGCAGTGCAGGCACAGATTTAGTGACCTCTGCAGAGGAACCGGACCTGCTGCAATGCCTCAGGTCACGTGCCAGGAGGGGCATTGTGCCTAGGCCAGGTGGGTGTACCATCTATGCACATGTATTCTCCGTAGGAGTGTGACTGTGTTTTGGTGGTGGTGCATGGGGATGGCTCTGCCATGGTTGGCTGTGTCAGTGTGTGTGCAGGTATGAGATGCATGGGTCTGGCTGTGTGGGCAGGCACACTCACTGGGGCAGGAGGCAGTCTGCTTTGGGGTCACACTGATGTTTTTCTCTACATTTGTCACCCACAGGCCCGGCGGAGAGGGTGCAGGCCCAGGCTGAGGAGGGCCGTGGCAGGGCCCAGGAGGCGGCCGGAGAAGGCGTAGGGGTGGGGCACAGCGCGGCAGCAGCAGCAGCAGCCACAGCTGCTTGATGAGTGTGAGTGTCATTACATCATGGATGCTATTGCATGCTGGAGGGGTGGGCATGACCACCAGCCATGGACAACACAACCATGCACGACACAGGCGACAGTCATCACTGTCCAGTGTCACTGCACTTCTGTGTGTGCATCACTGGTGGTCCATGCATGCACTGGGCACATGGCTGTGGAACTGGCATCCCACCAGATTGCCACATCACTTGACAGCCTTGTTTGTGCTGTGATGGACATGGCAGTGTGTGTGTGCAGTGGTGCACATAGCTGGTGCTGCCTGGTTGGGCATGTCATGCATGGTCACTGTGGGTGGGTGCATACCATCACAGGTGCGGGGCACTAGGCTATATGCCTTCAGGATGGGTGGTGTTCAGGGTTGTGGACAGTCACAGCCATTGACTGTGTTCCCTTTCCTAGGCCTCAGCATCCTACGCAGGATGGACTGTGCCTCCAGCGGCTCACAAGGGTGTCGATCGCGATGCATGACATACTCTAGGGACATTCAGCGCCATGGGGTCAGGTTACCATGGAGGAGACAGGGACAGCAACAGGCAGCAGCAGACCAGCCTGCCAGGTGCTAAATGTGCTTCCTTCCCACTTCACTCCATCCCTCCCACCCTGCCTTCCTCTCCCAGTTGTTCACCCCTACCTTACCCACCCCTACCTTGTACCCTCCCCACTTGTCTTGTACATATCTGTATATAGTTGTGTTCTTGATCTTGGTGTTGTAATTTCTGTTTTCCAATATATATATATTTTTTGTTATGAATACTGTGGTGGTCTCTGATTTGCAGCTGGCTATGGTTGCTCAGTTGCAGTGGTGTGCATGCCATCTGGGGTGGTATGGTCCTGGTATGTGTGTGTGTGTGTGTGCATGTGTGTGTGTGCATGGGGAGGTGTCTCCGGTGTGGGAGTGACTTTCAGTCGGTCTTGCCATCTGCTGCCACCCACTGCTGGGTGCCCAGGTGGGTCTGGCTTGTATGGTTCTGTGCTACACAAGGTTGCAGTGTGCCGGGGATGCATGGTGTTTACTGCAGTGACAGTCACTGCACATGGGTGGTGTCATGGGGTCACGGTGCAGGTGTGCTGTGCAGAAGGGGGCTGATGTGCACTGTGGTTGTTGATCCTCTGTGTGGCAGTCTCAGCCTGACAGTGGTTGTGCTGGGGTGTCATGGCCCTGCTGTGCTTTGTTGGCTTGTCCCCATGGGCCAGTGGATCATCCATCCCTCCCCAGTGATGCTGTGCTTGGGGTGTGCGGGTGTCTTGTTGGTTCTGCAGTGTGTTCCTGTGCCCATGTGTGGCATGGCTGGTGGTGGGCCACAGCCTGCCTCCCTGGTTGTGCAGTTCCATTGCTCTGTGGGGGCTCTGCTTGGCGCTTATGGCACCTCTGGACTGCTCACCTGGGCTAGTCTTGTTGTGCTATGGTGCATCATTTCTGCTCAGCTTCCCCTTCCTGGTTGCGCTATGGCGCAGTTTGTGCGATATTCAGGCGTTGGCTGCTTCGCGGTTTGCTTTGCCCATGTTTGAATATCGGCTGTCTGCGCCTCTGCGCACTTGACTTGTGCTTGCTCCTGCTGTTGCGCACTTTTTCGGCGAGTTTGAATATCTGGCCCCTATGTTTAATAAATGACATAGCAATAGCTATGTAATCAAAATGATAAATCATTAATATTTAATGATGAGTTATAAGTAATAAACAATAAAGAGTGAAAACAGAAAAGTACTTACTTTTTTGCTGAGAGCACTGTCAGTTAATTTGACAACCTTCTGATTTTAACCATTTCTTAATCTTATACCAAGGGACAATTACCTTTGTTTTAAGTAGTCTGGTAATTTGTTCCAGAGTCTGGGCCAACTTGCTATTAATACAGAGTTTGCCTATACCATTCTAGTTTTCAGAATTACCAGTTCCAAATTTTGTGCTGATCTCAAATCTGCTCTAGGTGTATATATCTGGAACAAGTTATCCAGGTATGAAGGGTATTTTGTTCAATTGTTGATAAACTAAACGCAGTAAGTGCAAATTTCTATGCTTACAAAAGCTAGTCCAATTTAAGGCACTATACATAATGTGCTGGTGAATCAAACGGGTGCATCTAGGATAAACCTTGCAAATCTATTCAAGGATCTGTCTAACTCTCCAGTATAGTTTTTGATGCATGTGATGCACTGGCATACACCACGTAAGCATTAATCACTGAGACAGGAGGCATTTCCAGGAATTAATACATGGTTAGGGGTGGGGTGTGGCCGAGGGCTTCCCATCACCCAACCATGCATTAATTCCTGAAATGCCTCCCATCGAGGAGATACAAAGACATTTGTAACATAAATGGCTAGATAGGTGACAGTCGCATTCACTTTTGTTACTGTACTTAAAGAACAACAGTGAGGCAGCTGTGATCATTTTAATGTCTGTTTCTGTAACAACATTATGTTTCACAGAATAACAGATCTGCTTTCTAACGTTATGCTTTTTATATAACTACTACTAAACTTATAACTTTTTCACACTTCTGTGTTTTGATTCTTGTTACGCTTTCTTTACCTTTGGTTGGATCCTTTTCTTTTCTACGAGGTGGGACATTTCTTATTTTACTTGTTCTCTCATCCATTTGCATACTTGGAACACTGTGGATTCTGGGATTCTCTTAATTTGCATACTGGTACAACATGCCTCCATGTCTCACAGCTATGATTATGCTGTGGAAAACACATTGCTTTTTTGTTGATTTGTTCATTACTGCTGCTCCATTATACCACTACTATTTACAGTTCTGCTTGCACCCAAACCACATCATTGAACTACGTGGTGCGATGTTCTATCCATGTTCTTCCTGGTAGTCGTTCATGCAGTTCCATTTCTCCTTTCACAGTGCATCTTACTTTTCATGTAGGGCGTGATAGTGGAACTGTACCAGAGCCTTTATTGTTAATTTTGACATTTGAAACAGGTTATTGGAATACATCGCTCGTGTTGTGTGCTGCTGTCTACACTGCTTGGTGCCTTTGCATCACTTTGTTTGTTATCACAGCTGTGATTGTGATTTTTAACCCACTGTGTGTGTGTGTGTGTGTCTGGTTAGAGCTTTTCTGTCATTGCCGTGCAGTGCAGCGATCTGGTTCACTTCGGTCAGTCGATGGTGATATCGGCAGTGGACACCACTGTTCGGGATCATGCTGTTCACAGAGGTGTGTGCTTTCTGAGGATATACATTTTCAGGTATGTTTACATGGCTGGTATTCCCTTTGCTCTACTACTGCCTGTCCCTGCTTCTACTCCTGTCCTGTCTTCAGTGTCCACTGGGTGGGTGGGTTCTAGTATCATTTCTCTACATGACTGCCTTGTGTGGTTGGTTCTAGTACTGCTCAACCATGCATATCTAAGGAATTAATGCACGGTTGAAAATGTGTCACCTGATGTCTTTTGATGAATCATATTGCTTCTTTTCACTCTTCATATTATTGCCATATTACAAGTCCCCATAACCAAGTAACAGAATTATTGTAGAATTGATTAAGTGTGCCCTAGCTTTGTTAGGTATGCAACTTTTCAATCTGTATAGAGCTCCCAGTCTACCATGTAATATTTTAATCAAATTTTCTACATGTATCTCCCATTTTAATTTTGTTATCTAACCATGTTTCCAAGTATCTGTACGAGTTCACCTGTGTTAATGTGTAATTAGTCAATGTTTTAATTTGAATTAAACTTGTTTCTGTCACCTGTTTATTTTCAAAATACATAACTTGAGATTTTTACTGTTTAGTATCAAGTTCCATGATTTATAGTACTTTTGTAAAATGTCAAAACGCATCAAAGAGTTTCCTGAATTTCATAAGGAGAAACACCTTCAGTATACAAAATTACATCATCTGCACAAGGTTTAATACAAGGATATAAATATCACAAGGACACCCTGGAAATATTGTTTTTTCTAGAAGTGTCCCTGTTGTGACACTTACAGACAAAATATAAAAACAAACAGTAAGCCTCACTCCACTGACAAGGTCTTTTGCAGAATTACATAGCACAGAATCAAACAACAAATGCCAGCACCTGTTTTCTTTTGTAACATCTACGGTATGTTGGTCAAATAAAAGGTAACAAATCATCTTTTATTCTTGATCTTTTGTTACAAGGATGAATAAGGCAACAAAATATTTTCCTTGTCACTAAATACTGTGGAATATCATGGAATTTCATTGAACTGCCGGAAGTTTAGATTTTTAATTCTATTTGTTTAAAAATTGGTAATCGGAAGGCACACTGAGCTAAGGCTCATTTTCAGGTGTGACCCAGGATAAAGGGTAGAGGAAAACATCAAGACAATGCAAGAAACTAGGTGATTACAAACCAAATAAAGTGCAAACAACAAACAACTGCAATGCAATTTGGCAAAAGGTGCAACATTTTCAAGTCCCAGCTATCAAGACCAAGAAAGCACTCAACTTCCCGAGACAAAAATCAAGTAAGTGGTAGACCATCATGGTGCAGAGATATGGGATGCATACAACTGTTCCAAAGGAGGGTGCAAAGGATTGGGGAGGGGAGAAAATGCAGATCAGAAACTAAGCTGACAGGTACAGCAGGGATGTGGGAGGAGTTTAAGTCGGTGCTTTAGAGAGGTTGAGGAGGGTGAGTAACAGAATGCTGGAGGGAGGAGGTTCAAGAGAGAGAGAGAGAGTGGGAGACAATAGGGAGAAAGCTGATTGTACAGCTAAGGAGCGAGGTGGGGGAGGCAGAACGGTGGGAATCCCTGGAATGAAGTGGGTATAAGTCATATGGGAGGGGAGAGTTGAGACAGGATATGTATGAGGGCAGTTCTTCAAACCAGTATTTAGAGATGAAGGAAGCACTGTGGTACAGGCAATGGGAGAGAAGAGAAAGGGTGGATACGGAAGAGTAGAGTGTGCAATGATAAGTATGAGGAGGTACGTTTGTGGCAAAATAACAGAAGGCATTACAGGGGGTGTCCAGTCTGGCAAGGGAAGAAGATGCAGAAACAATAGACCTCATCACTACAGTCAAAGACTGGTAGCATCATTTTGGTAAGCAGTTCCTGGTGGAGATGAAGGCACAAGCAGTCTTTATTATGGTAGAAGGCTCCAAGTTTGGAGTAAAGTTTAGCGAGGTAGCATCAATGTGGACAGAGAAGTCAAGTCTGCTATCAAGCCAAATGCCACGGTACTTATAGGAATGGACAACATCAAGGGGATAATCATCCAGGATGTGGAAGGAAGGGAGGAAGTCACACCTGGACAGTTTCTGGTTGGACTGAAAGGTCATAGACACTGTTTTCTTGGTGTTGACCCACAGCTGGTTGGCCTGAAACCAGTGCAGGATATTGTGTAAATCTTGCTGGATCATGACTTCAACAGCCTTGGCAGATATGACTGAGGTATAGATAACTGTATCATCTGCATATATGTGAATATGCAAGTTGACACTGGCCAAAGGGAGGTCACTGAGGAAGATGGAGAAGATGATAGGGTCCAGGATAGAGCCCCATGGGACCCCAGCCTGAATAGGGAGAGGAGGGGACAGGATATCACCAAACTGCACTAATTGCTGTTAGCCCAAGAGGTAGAAATGAAACCACCAAACAAAGGTGTCTGATAAGCCAGCAGAACTCAGCTTATCCAGGAGAAGGGATGGACCACCAAATTAAAGGCTTTGTCTAGGTTGATAAAAATGGATGCTGTGATTTGCCCTGAACCATCACAGAAAGGATGTAGTCAGTGACGTGAGAGGGAGGAGATGGTAGAATGGTGTTTATGAAAACCAGACTGGAATGGGGGAAGAATTTGGAGGAGTGGAGGAAGTCAGACAGATGTGAGTTGATTCATTTCTTGCAACTTTCAAGACAGGGAGGAGGGAGATAGGCCAGTGGTTACCAGGGAAATAGGGATCACTTCCTTAATGGATAAGGAGAACTTTGGCTAGCTTCCAGTCTTGTGGGACAGCACTTTGGATGAAGGAGCAGTTTAGAGATGAGTGACTAGGGAGGCAATGGAAGGAGCTGACAGACAGAGGAGTTTTGGGCTCTAGACCATCAGAACTGGATTTACATGAGTTGAGAGAATGGAGAGCATCCAGTGTTTCCTGCACAGATGAAGAGGGAAATGAAACCCCATGGTGGAGGAAGACAGAGTGGAGTGGAGACAAGGGAGGATAGATGAAGTGGGGATGATGAGGAGGGACAGCACAAGTGGCAAACAACTCATTGGGACAATTTTTAAAGCCCTGCATCTGCCACAAGCCTCAGGTGTGCAAACATATGGTACAGGGGCTTGCAACATCCTCTTGGCACCGATCAGGATTTTCCTCCTGTGTGCCAAATGCCACAGGTTAGACCAGCTCCCCTTGTCTATCTTGTACCATTTGGGGAACCCATTTTATGGGCTTGTGCCAAATATTTGGTGCAAGCTGCCATAAAGTGTGGAACTGTCGCAACTGCACCAAATATATTAAAATTGGGTGCAGTTGTTTCAAAGAAGTTTGGCTCAGTTACACCAAACATCGGGTTTGATGCAGGGCCTGATGCAAGCCATGTGCCAACCTTTGGAAATTGTGCCCTTGAGTTGAGCAGCAACTGAGGAAGGGTCAGAGACTGGTGTACTATTCACTATAAGGACGGAGGAGCAGATTGGGTTGGGGTTCAAACAGACTGTGGATCACCTCCTGAAACTTGGCTTGGGGTGGTTGAGATTGCTTTGAGGTTGAATTTGAAGTACAAGGAATTAGCACTTTAAAAAAAATTCTTTTGGTAACCACTTGCCAGGCACAAGTGCCTGTTTACAGGGCAACCCGGAGCACTGGGGAGGTTAAGCTGCTTGATTAGAGTCACATAGTATATAAGTGGAGGTTGTGGGAATCAAATTCAGGTCTGCTGAGTGCAGCAAACTTATTCTCAGCTTGTTACTCTAGACTACACAGCCAGTCCCAAGCTTGAATGGCCTGTGTGAATGAGTTTCTAAGTATTCCGTGAGCATGAAGGTTGGACAGTGAGCAGGAGTTTTCAACTGAGCCCAGATTACGGCACAAATTGATGAGGTCAAGGGTGAGTCAAGGATGATGGGAATATCTAACTCTGACCTTCTGGACAGGGGCATGCTTTTCTCAAACAGACATTAAGATTGAGTGGAAGAGGAAAATGACACGGTCTGTATCAGGGCAGTGAGCACAGGTGACCAGTCAGTGGCCTACAGGTTGCCTAGCAGAACATCTGTGTTTAGCGAAAGTAGGGACCGAGATAAGATGTACTGGGGTGGGTGCCAGCTTTTCTGACACAATATGTCATACAATGGTCACTGAAAGCATGAGGCAATATGCCTGAGGCAATGATGTAGTGAGGGTGAGAGGACAGAACCCAGTCCAGCAGGGTGTGGTTCAAAGAATGATCAAGGGAGAATGATTGCAGGAGATCAGGGTATAGGAAGGAGGAAAGGAGGATTTTAGAATTCTGCACAACCTTTCTGTTAAAGGAATATCCATCCTACACCGCTCTTTGCCTTGCTATAAACAGTACATGGATTTATCTGGCAATCACTAACATTAGGGATTGGTAGAGAAATCTACCATCTCTCAAAAGTTCTTTAAGCACCTTTATTTTAGCATACATGCACACCATGCACAGTAGGGTTTTTTCATATTACAAAGCACTGCTAACCACAGGAGGGCTGGAATGATGATACATCATTGTCACTTCTCCTCTATGTTGAATACGGAGTAGATGAAATCTTGCTCAGTGTTATAAAAACATATTTTCATAATTCTGAGCAAGAAAGAGTCTTGAAAGTATGACCATAACCCTGAAAAGTAGTACTGCAGTCAAAATTTGTAAAACATACGTTGGGCAAAAAGTATGAATATTACCCTAATTAGTACTACAGTCAATATTTACAAAACCATATTTTGTGTACACTGTTTTGATATCTGTGTGTAGTCTGAGTGGAAACTACCCTTTGTTCACTATTAAGATTTTTTCCTAAATTTTCTACTAGTTTTATAGCCCCAGAGAACTCCATGTTAGCATTTTTATTGCTCTTCTTTTCCTAAAATGCCTCCTGTCCTATGTGACAGTGATGCATCCAGCACCACTTGGACCTCAACTACAGCAGGTGGTATCAGCAAGCATGGTGGGAGCATTCAAGAGAGCCTGGGACAAGCACAAAGGGAACCCTTGGGACCAAGGAAGGGAGAATGGGGGAGAGGAAGGGATGGTTGGGGGCATGGTCATTGGCCTAAATTGTAATGCCAGACCCCACATCACTTACTGAACAGACAAGGTAGACCAGGTGGTCTTCTTCTGCTGGCTTTTCTTCGTATGTCCATATGTTCATATATAACTCTTTCTAAGTCAATCTGTTCATTTTCTAGGTATGTTTCTAGGTCCAGCCAGCAGGATTAGCTGTTTTGTTTTGAAAGATTATAATTTCTTCAGACTAAACACAGACATAAACATGCATTTGTGAATGCCGAATGTTCGCTTGCAGGTATTTGCATTGGATTTTGGCATTTATGCAGCTCCCCATTGAATCCATGTCCCTTTAGCATCCATATCCCAACAGAGTAGCTCTCTGCAACTCCTCTTGCATCTGATCAACATTTCACCCTCATACTTCTTAAGTGTCTATCTTAGGAACCCTAACGCCCTGGTGTGCACAAGGAACAAACCTGTGTGGAAACTGCACAGCCACGCTTGTACACAGTCATTCAGTGGAATTATCTCACCAAATTTTCAACATAGGCATTTTGTCACCTCTGGTCATGAACACTGTCACTATGATTTTCTTACTTGTGCACCAAACACTGATTTCCCACAGCAACTGCCCTATTCTGCATCAGAAGTGTGAAAACACATTTCAGCCAGGATGTGAAAATGACAGTTATACTGTTCATAAGGAGGTGTGGAAAATGCAAATGTTCAAAATCTGGAGGAACATATGACAAATTCACAAAGTTACAAGTGTGCTTGGAAACTGCGCAATGCACTCATAAAACAGTCATCTTTTTGACTTTTTGCACTGAATTTTCAACATACAGTAGGCATTTTAGGACATCTGCTTATCAACAGTATCACTGTGATTTTCTTACTCTGTACGAACATGATTTCCAACAGCTGTCGTGCTATTGCATGCTGGAAGTGTGAAAACACATTTCAGCTAAGATGTGAAAATGACAGCTGTACTGGTCATAAGGAGATGTGGGAAATGGCAATGTTGAAAATCTGTAGTGGAAATATTACAAATTCACAAACTTAAGAATGCACGAGGAACTGGACAATGCACCCTCGAATACAGTCATTTTATGGAATTTTGCCATCAAATTTTCAAAATAGGCATTTTAGGACCTCTGCTTATGAACAGTGTGACTGTGATTGTCTTACTCTGTAGTGAACACTGATTTCCAGCAGCAACCATGTTATTTTCACTGGAAGTGCAAACACATTTCGCCAGGATGTGAAAATTGACAGCTGCACTGCTCATGAGGAGATGTGAAAATATGCCTAGTTAGTGTAAATTGACAGCTGTGCTGTTCATGAGGAGATGTGAAAAATGACAGCTGTACTGGTCATAAGGAGATGTGGGAAAATGGCAATGTTGAAAATCTGGAGTGAAAATATTACAAATTCATGAATGTATGCATGGGCGTGAAACTGCTCATTGCACACTTAAACAGTCATTTTTTTTGACTTTTTTCACTAAATTTGCAACATAGGCTTTTTAGAGCCCATCTCATGAACACCAACACTGCAAAATCACCTGTCAGGATCGAATAATGCCATGATAGTGACTGAATTCATGAGAAGGAGTGTCAAGAACCCCATGTTGAAAAGCCGTGTCAAAAGTCAAAAATGGCTGAGATATCCACCTAAGTTGGAAAACTCTATTTACAGTATGTCATTATACAGCTTACTGGCATTTCCTCAATTCATGGTCGGCTTTGAAGAGTGCAGACACGTTCTCGGTCCACCAAAGATCATCGTGCTGGGCTCCAGAGGTAAGTATGGGAAGAGGCGGGTGGGAAGGTGGTGTGCAGAGGGTTTGTGTGAGTTGGCGGGGGGCAGGGAGTAGCCGAGGGACCATTTTCTTCTTTCACAGGATTTTTTAAAAGGAAAAAAGGACTTTTTGGCATACTGGGGTGGGCTTCCAGTGTGTCGCCTACCTCTTTGTTGGGGGAGTGGAGCCGCAGGGATTGGGCACCTCCACTGGCCATACAGTGTGAGTGCTGGGGAGGAGCATGAGGGTGCTGGGCTGGGCTCCAGCGTGCCAATTGCTTTTGTGGGGGCGCAGCGGACTGGGGTTTAGGCACCCCGCTGCCACACAGTGTGCTGGGGGTTCATGAGCCAAGGAGGATTAGGCCCCCTGGCACACAAGTTGTGGACCAGGGACAAAAAGTAGGAGGTGGAGGACATTAGCAGAGAGAGGAAGTGGAGGGATTGCCGAGCTGTGCGTAACAGCAGTTCGGCTGACGATGCTAATTGCATACATGCTACACAGCTGATTGCAGTGAACCTTTGTTAGAAGTGAAGACCAACACAGCCAAACTGCTGTCATATACAGCTCAGCATGTATTGGTCCCCTAGGGTCGTGCCTGCTACACTGAGCAATGCACTGGGGAGGAGGGTCACACACCTCCAAACTTGTACTGTTGCAAGACGTTCCTTGCGCATGCATGCAAGCAAATGTAAAAACACACAAATCACCCCAGGACATCACTGCTATAATTAGTGAAGATTCTAGCCATTTATGCACAGAGACATGCACTCAGTGACCCCACAGGTGTTTGCAAACTGTAACTGTAATCTTTATTAGTGCCCATCGAGTAAGATAAGTGATTTAAAATCACAACCCAGGGCTGTAAAATTTACCTTAAATCAGTACTTGCTGAATCTATGGTTCTGGATGCATCACTGTCACATGGGACAAGAGGCATTGTATGAAAATAAAGAGTAATAAAAATTCCAGCATGGAGTTCCCCATGGCTATACAACTAGTAGGTAAATTCAGGATAAAAAACTCCTAAGAGCAAATAAAGAGAAGAACAAATCTGGACTACACACACAAATAAAAACACTCTGCGTGACACATGTTTTTGCAAATTTTGACTGTAGTGCTCCGTAGTAAATATCAAGTAAAGTAACACAAAGTCTTTCAAAAGGCACCCACTGTGTCCTTCCAATCTTACACCTGCACAATTTCCTCAGAAAGCACGTAAAGCATTTTCAGAGTAGAAAGTAACACTCCTTCTTGAGATTTTATATTGCCTTTTAAAGACTGGTAGCTTGAGCCATTGCTTTATGCTGAGCATAAATACTGTAGAAATGTATCCAGTTGGAAATATCCAGTAATGTTCCTGTGAATAGATATGTGTGTACATACAGTACTTCCACAAATGTTGACAGTGCCGCACTACTGACAACATGTTCTTTATTTTGCAGTATCTCTTCAAGAAACATCAACCACAGCTGAAGCAGGTAGGTTCACAATATTGTTCTTATATAAAATATTACTATGACAGAATCCTCTGGAGAGTCCTCTACATCAGATACATTTATCAAGCTCAGTTTGTAGTTCAAACAAGGACCCTGGGGCCAACATTTGTCACACTCTCAATGTTTCTTTCTGACAATAAATATTTTGTATTGCTGTTTTATTCTGTTTTGTAGCTGAGTACGGCTGGATAAAGTCTATAATACTGTGGTTGTCTCAGTGCACTGGTGCTAATTGTAACTCTTTTACCTCAATAAGCTGAGTTCCCTGACAAAATCATTTTTGAACTTTGGCCTACAAATGATCCACAGGAGCAGTACTGGGGAAGCATGGTCACAAATCAGTATTTCTTTCTCTAGAGCTCCACATTATCAATGGAATTCATTATGAATGGGTAAATGTGCCCATTCATAATGAGCCCAAGGCTGTAATCAACACAGAATCCTGGGCACATGAACATTCCGGACATCAGGGACTCTCCAATCTTTGCTATGTCATTGTAGGAGCAGCAGCATAGAAAGTTCTCTGAAGAAAAACATTATTTAACTGTAGGGGCTGCAATTCTCCTGTTAAGCTGCAGCTTTCAAATTGGCTAACCTGTTTTTTCCTTTCCCATTTCAGCTGTGTGGTGAGCTTGGATTGGGGCCACAACTGCCTGACTAGTTAAGGGTAAAGGTTTTTCTCCTGTGGTTGACACAGGCAGGCTGCTGAGCCCTGTCTCCACCTCCTTCAAAAACCAGCATCACCCTCCTCTGGAATCACCGTGCCCATATTTCCCCCATGGATTTCTCTTATGGTGGGGCCAAGAATGTGAGGGATGTTCTCCACCCACCCAATGCCTCTCATCCAGAAGCAGGGTCTGTGGTCCAGCTGAAGATGTAATGACAGGGCTGGTGGGCAGGGCTTCATTAAGCCAACCTTTGATTTTTTTTCTCCTCACATTCCCAGCTGTGGTGGCACAAAGTGTGTTCACATGGAGGCACACACATGCTACAAGACCATGGCCCCTCCCTTCTACGCCACGTGTAATACTGGCACTACCACACTTCCTCCACCAGGTGGCAGCCAAGAGCTAAGGTGGCATGTCTGTACACCCCAGGAGAGAATAGTTGTGCAGTGAAGTTGGATCTCTTTCCATGGCTACCTCTGGCAACCATAGCTCATTCCCGAACTCTGGTCATTGGTGTGGTAGGAGTAAGGCGACACTGCCTCAGCCCTCCACACAACTAGGCCAGCAAAATGAAAAGGCATCTTACAAAGTCACTATAATGTAATAACCACAGAGTAGGGATACACAATGAGGTTTCTTTACAGTTTGAGCTTATGGGTTTCATGTAATGCATTCTGTGCCAGTGCCAGGGACCAATATTCAGTGGTGGAAAAATTGTGTATATGTGAGACAAACTGTTGTACTAGGAGGATACCATTGTATAACTGTACTTTGTGTGCATGCGCTCAATCTTCATAAAGGTTGCCAACCTACAATGTACATCCTGGTGTCTTGTAGAACCACCTCCCTAGCCTCATGCTACCATAAAATGTCATCTCCAGTTGTGTGTTACCATGATGGCCTTCATCCTCCTGAGTGCATCGGCTGTCAGTAACAAAGATGTGACACCCCTACTGTCTGCCTTTTGTAGTTCTTTTGGTTTAACAAAATTCAGCACTGACTTTAAGTGGGTCATCCTACTCTGGGCAAGGCTTTACTTATCCAGTTGCAGGGTAACCCCTGCCTCTTTCTGAATGATTTCTGTATGCTTTGGAACATCCCACAGAATGGGCTGTGAACTTTGTTGTCTATTACCTTATGTAACCCTTGCTTTTTTCCTTTTCAGGTGAGGAACTCCATCCACGGCACCCCCCCACCTTCCCAGCAGAAGACAGCTTCTCAGCAGCACAGCAGGCCTGAATTGGCCACCGCTACCTCAGCTGCTATTTCTACCAACTGTCATAATGAAACCCCCACCCACCCTTCTGCCCTATCTGGGCTTTTTTATGTAGTTATGTTCTACTCATATGATCAGAGGTTGTGAATTACTAAGTCCCTAACTTTGTATTAGCAGTTTATCAACTCCTGCCACTAGAGGGCTGCTCAGCCCTGTTGTTTCCTGCTTGCACTGTCACACACCATTTAGCTGCTGTTGCTCCACAGTGTTTTGTCTACCAAGCTAGGTCTCCTTTTCCTAAAAAAAGTAAAATGGCACCCACTCTTTTCCTTCTACCCCACTCCCATTCTTCCTACTACCTCCCTCCTGATCCTGATCCTCATCTCTTCCCCTTTTACCCTCTTCCACCTCCCTCCTCCCCTCTCTCTCTGATAGTTCTCTAATCCTTGCAATTACTCCTCTGTACCATTCAAATTCGTCATACTTTCCTTACTCCTCCTGCCTCTTTTCTCCTCCAAGCTTCCTTGCTAACCTTCATCTCTTTCTCCTTTCTCCATCCCCTCATCTACCTCATCCGCTTACTCCAAACGAGATTATACAAAAGTCCAAAACTACATTTCCTCATCATAGCCATCCTCCTACTCTCTTCAGGTAAAATCCACCTAAACCAAGCCCTTCTTCACTAGCTCCTTCAGCAGTCAAGCTGAATACAACCGCTTCTCTTCCTGGTTCCTTTGGTTTTCCTAATGAGCTGAAACTTCCACCTGAATATATGCAGCCTACTATGCAAACTGATGTTATCCAAACTCTCATAGCACCATACACCCTGACGTTTTAATTATCTCTGAGACCTTGCTCACAAGCAAAATTCCTGACAGCACTATCTCTATTCCTGGTTACTTCTTTCCAGGCAGGACACAGTCGGGGAGTGGCCATGTACATCCAGTCCAGACCAGTTACAATTTGAAGATGGGAGGTGGCTCAGGGGTAATGTGAGGAAGTATTTTTCACAGAGATGGTGGTGGACGATGGAATGGCCTTTCTGAGGAGGTTGTGGGGTCAAAAACAGTGGGTGAATTCCAGAATACATGGGACAGACATAAGACAATTCTTGTGGAGGTAGGAAGAAATAGGCTGTTGGTTAACTAGGATCTGCAGCTAATCCAGAAGGTAGGGAAATGGGCAGACTAGGTGGGCCAAGTGGTCCTTATCTGCCGTCAAAGTCTATGTTTCTATGCTTCTATGTCTTCATTCCAATCTGCCACTATCCTATTGTCCTCCATCCCTGCAAACTATGAGGCACTAGTCACTCAGATCACTCTATCTTTCTCCATCCTGATTTTCATCGCTGGTGTCTACTGCCACCCTAGTACATATCAGAGTTGCAGCTGACCTTATGGCTTCTATTTCCTCCATCTCTAAATCCGGAGACCTGTTCCTCTTGGGTTACCTGAACCTAAACCAATTGCTGCTTAAGATAAATAAGATACGGAATGACATGACTGCCCTCAACCTTACTCAACTTATCCTTAAACCTATACGTCCAAGCCATAAAACACAAAACAACACCCTGCTTGACTGGGCACTTAACACTCATCCATACCATGTCATCAAGTCAGGCATCCTCCCTGATGCCTTTAGTGACCACAATCCCATATTCCAATATTCCTGGTCCGTGAGGATAGCACCCAAAACCCCACATAAAATCATTCAGCTTCGCTCCTTTAAATCTCTTGATCTGGCCCTCCAGTCTGAACTGGTTTCTACTGACTGGGCCCTCTGTCTTCTTCCCTCTCTGCTGACCGCACTTGCCTGCTTCATGGATAAATTTATCTCCACCTGGAACACTTTTGCTCCCTTCAGACAGACCAGAGTTCATGGGCTTCACCTCCCTGGATAATCTCTGAATTAATAACCTGCTTAAGGGAATGTGACCATGCCTGAAAATCCACAAATTATCTAAGATCTCCAGCCACTATACCACATACAGAGTTCTCCGCAATTCCTGTACCAAAGTCACCAGATTGTCCAAAGCTGAGTGTTTCAAATTCACTTCCACACAAACATCAATACCCCCACTAAATTCTGGTGGGTGCTCCATGCTCTTTTTCTGTACTTTGCACCCCCAATTCTCAAAATCAGCAATTCCTTGGTATCTGACCCTGTTCGGTGGCAAACAAATTTAATGTCTACTACACATCCTGCACCAATTCTCTTCTAAGTTCACTCCCCACACCTAGCCCCTCCACATGTCACACTCCTAAGTCTGACCCCCTTCCTCCTTCTCCACCATTTCCTCTAATAATGCTTTTTTTTTTTTTTTTTTTTTGCCATTTACTTTTTATTGAATTTTAAACAAAATTGGGGTACAGAGACTTGTTGCTCCAGTCGCCTTTACAATGCAGTTAAAACAAAACAAGTGAACATTGTGAAAATGACCATACAAATATCCAAGGCCTCTGACCCCACCCTCCCCTTACCCACCCTTCACAGTGAGTATTACATGTTATGAGTTTTAAGCGGCTTATGACACAGATATTTATAGTACCTATCACTGTATAACAGATCCAAACAACAATGAATGTAAATTATAGAAAATAAACTTGACCATACCATAAGCCCTATTATCCCTCCTCCTATCCCCTTTAATACCCTTAACCTCCTACACTCCCACAAGGCATTTTAAACGAGATTAAGTGACATGGAACTCAGCACCAGCATGGTTAGGAAAAGCAGTTTCTAGCTGGGACCAAATTTTATCAAAAGAGGCAATTGGTTATGCAGGATCGCTATCATTTTTTCTATCCTGAGGCTTGTTAACAATTCTCTTAACCACTCCGCATAAGTAATTACAGTTGAGTCTTTCCAGTGTTTAAGAACCAGCCTTTTCACATTGATAGATATCAGTGTTATATGATATTTTCTCACCTTAACCGAAAAATCAGACAAATCCCTAATATGCAAGCCTCTGGAGTAAACATTTCACCTATACCTAACATTGAGTCCACTTTGGTTCTAATCTGTTTCCACAACTGATCCACTTTTGACAGTACCAAAATATATGTATTAAATCAGCCATCCCTGAGCCACATCTGAAACATCTAGGCTCCTGTAATACCTTCAAATCCACTAGTTTTTGAGGCGTGTAGTACATGTTATGCAAAATCTTAAATTGAGTTAATCTGAGATAATCTTGCCTCATATATTTATGGCAGTTCCCCAAATACGGTTCCAGTCCAGGCTAACATTAGGAAATACTCTGGCCCAATATGGTGCAGGAGTTAAGTTGTCCTTAAAGGCCCACTGGAACAAAATTTGTAAATTTTCAAAACAGCATGTGGAGATCCTATTAAGGGTTTCAGCTCTGACCATAAGGCTAAGTGGGGTATAGTAGGCCTGTTTACCCCTAATTTTGGATAATGAGGTGTCTTAATTGGTAGACTCTAAATACCTCCTTACCTGACAAATTAAGATTTTGCATAATCTGCAGCACAGGGTAAGGATCCCTCCTCATTCAGAAAGTCCATCCACCTACACCCTTCCAGCTCCGCATCCATTTACGTGTAATCATCCGGTCAGCATACGCCATTGTGGATTTCTACTATTGGTTGGTAGCCATCCAAGGTACAGTTGTACCTCAGGAAGTTACATATTTGATTATGAACCTTAAGGGACACTTCAATGGTTGTATTCTTAAACATGGGAAACATCTTGGGGTATTATAAAGTAAAGCTTCGGGATTAAATCCTGAGCTCTTAATAAGGGTAGTCTCCAAATTAAGCCATAGTGGGAGATATTCTCCATCGAATTAGACGCTGATGGAGAAACCCATCTACCATATTTGTTCATGTGAGCGCCCAAAAGTAAAGAGCTAGATGTGGTAATCTCAGACCACCCTGTTCTTTGGGCGCCAATTTGACATAAGCCATCCTTGATCTTTTGTAGTTCCAAATAAAATCAGCTATCATCCTATGAAGTTTTCTGAACCATGACATTGGGAGCCAGATATTTAAATTACACAAAGGGTAGAAAAGCCTAGGGAATATGTTCATTTTTACCACATTTATCCTCCCCACAATGACAAAGGCAATTGGGCCCATCTCTTCATATCCAATTCTATAGTTGCGAACTAGGTTATCTAAATTGAGATTACGGAGCCTCTCAGGATTAGTGGTCAAATTAAGGCCCAAATATTTCAAGGATTTGGGGCTCCACTCCAGACCAAGATTAACAACATCTCTTTTAAATACCCTGTTGTTTAGGGGATACACGACAGTTTTCTTGGTTTAACTTATAATTAGCTAGTGCACTAAATTCAGTTATAACCTCCAAAAGAGCGGGATTGAAGTGATCGGATTGGCAACATAAATTAACAGATCATCCGCAAACGCGGTGACCTTTATTACCTGTTCCTGATTTTAATCCTTTGATCCTATCAAACATGACTATACACCTTATTAGTGGTTCTAAGTAGAGATTAAAAGAAGAGGCGATAAAGGACATCCTGCCTTGTCCCTACTTGTAACCTAAAAGATGAGGATATAGCCCCATTACATACAACTCTGGCTGATGGATTTGAGTAAAGGGCCTTAATCCAACTGATAAACTGTTCTGGAAAGCCAAATTCCCATCACCTGAAAAAGGAATGACCAGTGAACCTTGTCAAATGCCTTCTCAGGCCCAAGGAAACCAAGCTCTAGGAATGTTTGCCTCTCGGACGCCGAGAAGACATGTGAAAGCGTTTCTAAAATGGTCCTCAGAAGATCTTCCTTTCATAAAGCCAACCTGTTCAGCCCCAATTAATTTTGACGCCACTCTTCCAATTCTCTCAGCCAGAATTTTGGCCAGGATTTTATATCATAATTTAACAGAGAGATAGGCCGATAACTGTCAGGCTTCTCTGGGGGCCTGTTAGGTTTCAACAATACTACAATAAGGGCCTCAAAAATATATCTATCTGTATCTGCTGCCGAAAGGATATGATGGAATAATTTGGACAATACAGGAATTAAGGAAGATGAAAAGCCTTATAAAAATTAGGTGAAAACCATCTGGGCCAGGTGTTTTATCGCTCGGTAAACTCTTAATTGCCTTTTCAATCTCTCCCTGGTAATATCCACTATCAGAGCATCCTGATCCTTTTGTCTAAGCTCGGAGAGAAATCCCATCTAAATAAGAAATAATCTTTCCTGGCTCGGAGGAGTATGCATAGGTCCATATAGAGTCTCGTAATAACTCCTGAAAACCTGAGTTATATCTCTGGTTTTGTCTTGACACATCTGTCCTGGTCTGACCATATCCCCAAAACTAGTCGAGATGCTTCCAGCTGAGCTAGCCGCTTAGCTAAAACCTGCCAGGTTTGTCTCCTGGTCAATGTAGTTGGCCTTTGTTTTGATAATAGCCAGTTCAGCTTGGTCACCCAACAGCTTAGGTAATTATTTTTACTTTAATTAACCTATTTTCAGTCTCCTCCTGGGATTAGCAACCAAGGCCTCTTGTAAGGTCTTAATTTTGACCAGCAAGTCTGCCATGGTAGCATTAACTTCCTTTTCCTTCTGGATGCTTGACAAATCAGTAATCCTCTAATAAATGCCTTCAAAGTTGCCCAAAGAATATCTGGCCTTACATCTCCCTTTGTATTGATCTCAATGAACTCCACTATCTTCAAGATAAGTCATTAACTATCTTTGGACCCTCAATAGCTGATTATTTATCTTCCACCTATTGCCCTTTGCGAGCAAATAAGATGGGAGATAAATTGTTATCTCCACGTAGAATGATCTGACAGGGTGCTGCCACTATCCTGGATTCCAAAACTTTTAGTATACCCGGAAATAAGTATGTAATCAATACGAGATCCTGACCCATGAACTTGGGAGAAAAAGTATATTCTTTAATCTGTGGATGTAGCACCCTCCAAACATCTGACAAGCCCAGATGGTTCAGCAAATCATTAAAAGCCAAACTGGCGGTGTGACTGGAACCTGATTTTTAGTGGATCTGTCCAACATAGGATCAAGAACCAGATTAAAACCTCCAATTATCATTGGAATGTGAGAGAATGGTAACAAGGCCTTTAGTAATACCGCCAGAAAGTCCTGGCTATCAGAGTTAGGCCCATAGACTACCGCTAGCAAAATTTCCATATTGTAAAGCCTCCCTTGACTAGCACAAAATCTACCCTTTGTCTTGAATAACTTTAATAGGGCTAAAAGGCACTGATCTGTGAATGAGGATCATGACCCCTCTGCTTTTCGTGCTACCTTCAGAAGAAAACATCTCCCAAACTGCCTTCTTCTCATACAATTCGCTTCACTTTGCAGCAAATGCTTTTGCAAGAAGGCCACCTTTATCTTCATTGCCTCAATATATTTCAATATTTTATATTGTTTCAGTTTGTGTCGTGCCCTTTAACATTCCAAGTACATAATTTTATGAGCAGGTCAGTCCCCATTGAAAAGGCAGTATATAAATTGCTCCCTCCGGTTAAGCAAACAAACAGCTGTAGGATTGCCTTGCAGTTTCTTACCCCCAGCCCCTCCTCTCCATTCACCTCTCATTATCCATTATTATTGCTTTCCCATTAGATGACCCTTCCAACTACTCTGACATTACCCTCCCTACCCTCCCCCTTTCCTAAGCATTCCGTGATGGCCCATGACACCAGCACGCCCCTGCACATCCCTCCGTGCCCCATCTTGCCACCCACACAGAGAAAAAAGAAAGTGAAGGCATCAAGTATTACTCACAGGATACCTCCCATTAGTGAGTCATCAGTCTAATATAGGTCCCCTTATTGCCTTATTAATACTATATAGTAAAATACTCTACCCCACCACTAACAAACTTAAGCCATGTTTGAAACTAAATTACAGTCCCCAGTCCAAAACTGAATATAATCAAAGTTCAATTGGATCCCCAGTCAGGCCCAGATGAAATAACATCCCAAAAAAAATGCATGCAGCTTCTGCATTTGAAGATTTGAGCATGGCCATCTGGATATCACCAGCTCAGTTCATGGCTCCTTAAAGAGTGCAGGAAGGCCTCCCAAGAGCAGTCGATGCAGGTCCAAGGATTGAAAGTTCTCCATTCTTTGTTTATGAAAACCTGCAAACGAGCAGGGTAGCCCATTCTAAACTTAAGCTGCGGCTATCAGCCGCTTGACTAGGGATGAAATACAGCCCTTTTCTGACTAACAGAAAGCGGGAGATCCTGCGCAACTCTAACCAACTCCTTCCCAATACACCTCTTTGTCTTCTCTGGCTTTGTCTATAAGTAGTTGCTTTTCCTGAAAATTAAGGAACCGTCACGATGAATGGTCTAGGAGGGCGATCTGGTGAAAGGCATAGGGCGCTAGTGACGATGGGCTCTCTCAACCATGAATTTGGACCCAAAAGGCGAGGGTCCACGATTTCTCCGCTATTTTCTGTAGCGAATTTAATCGGCCCTGGCCTCAGCTTTTTCAGGCAAGCCAATAAAGACCACGTTGTTAAGGCGGCCCCGACCTTCCAGGTCCTCGATTTTGTCTTCAAGCTTTTGGATCCTGTGAGAAACCTTGGTTATCGCTGTGTCAGTTCTTTCTTTAGTGCCCTCAATGATTTAATTAGCCGTTGTCTATAACCTTGCGGTTAATATCCGCGATCGTCTCTTGATGTCTTTAAGCTCTCCAGCCATGCCCAAAATCGTATCTTTAAGTGGGCCCAATCTCTTCTAGGAAGCGAGATAGCGTTAGAGGTTCTTCTGTGTTAATGTACGCCACCTGCCCCTTGCGATGCTGCAGATCCCAAGGCCTTAGATTTCTTTGCGGCCTTTCTGGGGTCGCTGGTGGGGTATGTCTGGGAGGGGTTTTCGATCTCAGCCTCCATGCAATTAGTTCTCCGGTACTTCTCAGCCTGTTGATGTGTTCAGTATACAGATTTGATGCCTGATACAGCGTTAAAACACGATATTAGTGCAGGCGCGCAGGCTGAGCTCACGGAGACCCAGCTACTCCGCTTCCTGCATCACGTGACTCTCTAATAATGCTTTTAATGCCCTTCTCTCTCTTAACCTCAGGTTCCTCATTGGATGACCTTGATCCCAAACTTTCTACCTCACTGCTTCTGCTATTGCCTACCCTATTTCCTAATTCTAAATATCTCTTTAGGTCTGCTCAGGTACCTTCCTCTTGGGTACATGCTGTTGTCCTTCCTCTCCCTAAGGAACTTCAATAACACCTGGTTCTCTCCCAACTATCAACTTTCCTCTCTGACTCCTACTTTTTACCCCATTTCCAGTCTAGTTTTCAGAAGAACCATTCTACCACTACCTCCCTCCTCAGGCTTACCGACTTCTATCTTCACAGGATGGACGCTGGTCTGATCACCTCAGCTATCTTTGTCAACCTAGCTAAAGCATTTGACACTGTTCTCACACATTGTTCCTTAGCTCCTCTCTGCAGTAGGCCTGGCCTCATCTTCCACAAACTGGTTTAAATCCTGCCTCATTGGTAGGATTCAGCTGGTAAGAATCTCTGATTCAATATCCCTCCTCTTCTCATCAATACTGGTGTCTCCCAGGGTTCAGCGCTAGGCCCTGCTCTTCTCCATCTTCATCAATGACCTGCCCACATCCTGCTCTACCTCCTCTATCCATATGTATGCCAACTACACTGTTTTGAACAGCTCCGGCAATAACCTGTCACAGTGCAATCCAGCTTACAGCATGACTTCAGTCAGGTTCAGCTCTGGTTTGCCTCATACATGCTCTCCTTAATCCCAAGAAGACAGTCTCAGTGACCTTCAGCACAGGCAGAGACTCTCTAGGCTTACTTGCCCACCCTCCTTCCACACCCTTGATGGGACAATCCTTGAGGACATATCCTCATTTCATTATCTTGGGTTTGACTGGACCAACATCTCCACTTCTCTGTACACATTGACACTATCCTGAAGAAACTGCACCCTACACTTGGTGCCCTCATAGTTGTATCTTCTGCTGACTGTGAGGCGTGAACTTGTACAGAAGATGATACTCCCATTTTGACTACTATGACATTGTCTATGATGCTGCTCCCCTATCTTCCTTGACCAAACTGGACACCCTGTTCAACTCTTTCTGCTGCTTTGTCCTTGATGCCCCTTCTTGTACCCACCACTATGACCTTTATCACGCCTTAGCTTTTCCCTAGTCTAACCATTGACTCAGTCACTGTGCCAAACTAACCTTCAAGTTCTGGCTTGGCGAACTCCCTCCTTTCTTTATACCTACACTTTTACCTCCCCACCTCCCATTCCTGCATTCCAGTCACACACAGACTCTGTCTGTCCCACGTTAGTCCCAAGTCGATCCACCCTCATCAGCCAGTCTGATTTCTCCCATCATTTCCTAAAATCTAGAATACTCTCCCACCGCAAATTCACCACTCTTCTCTACATCTATTCCTAGGGTCTGCACTTCATGATTTCTCTCTTTCTGCTGCCCTGCTTTAATCCTCCCTAATTTCCTTTCACTACATTCCTGTTCAACTGGCACCCCTACCCCTTGCAGGGTTCTCAGCATCCTGAAGGGGTACTAGGTTTATGTTGGTTGCTCTCAACCATCTTCCTCTTATATTGCCCTTGTTCACTAGCTCTTATTCCACAGGGTCGCACTTCATAATTTTCCTCTTTCCAGCTACACATGCTTTAATCCTCCCTAATTATTTTTTTTACTATGTTCTGATACCACCACCTTGTCCCTTTTGCAGGGTTCTCAGCATCCTGAAGGGATACTTGGTTTTGGTACACTGCTCTCAACTAACTAACTTACTTACTTCCTTGTACATTCTTCCTGTTCGTCATCTCCTTGTCCCCACCTTGTAGGGTTCTTAGCATCTTGAAGCTTAGGTAACTAGGTTTAGGTGGGATCCCACCCTTCCCTCCTCTTTCCCTCTTCATCTCCTAATACTCCTCCTCTTAGCTGCCACCCTCCTTCCCCACCTTAGGATGATTGCCTCACCCCTTACTATCACTAGGTTTGCTGTCCTTGTGACTAGCACTTGTAACAGTGATGCACTTATGTTGGATTGTTTTGCAGTATTTCACCTGTTGGTATTGCTGCATCCTGTTTTCTGACTACTCTTAGCTGTGTCAATTGATTGTCACAGTGTCTGCACTGTTTACCAGTTGAATTCTATTTCAACTATATGCTCAAATGTAACTGTAACTGTATTTGTACCTTATATTATCTGTATAGTTTGTATTTTTCTTATCCTCTTTGTACCCCCCAGGATACACCGAAGATCAGTAACTTGTTGTCCAGTGTGCCTTCCTGGTGAAACATTTCAATAAATAAATAAATAAATAATAAATATAGCTCGGTGGGGTCACAGATGCACAAGTGTTGGTAATTGGTCATTAGACCACTTGGGGCATTGATTATGGCTATAAATCAAGACCATATTGTGTTATCTCAAGTTAACGTACTCTTACTAATTCAAACCAAATGGGGAAATGAAGTGTTTAACCCACTCACCAATTTTAGCAAACTTTACATTTTTAATCTTACTAGGTCAATGTATATAAAACTACACAAAGCTGCATATCTTAATTATTAGTACTGTGATATGTCACCATGGACAATCGGATATATTCAGAGGAAGTAACCTGCAGTTAGTGTTGTCATTTGCCAAGATAAAACTACACAAAGCTGCATATCTTAATTATTAGTACTGTGATATGTCACCATGGACAATCGGAATATATTCAGAGGAAGTAACCTGCAGTTAGTGTTGTCATTTGCCAAGATATAACTTTTATTTTGTCATTTGCGCCCTCCTGTTACACACATTACAATAAGGGCCACACCTCTCTAGAAACTGCACGTGGACCAGTGGAACTGTTTCACTGGCATGAAAAACTTATGTTAATAGACATAATTTTGTGTGTATCTTTTCATATTGGGCCCTTTGCACTATAAACACATGATCATGTTGCTGGTACGTAACATGTCGCACCAGGATACTACTGTGCTGCACAGGTGAGCCAACTGCATGCACTAAGACCAGGCACTCCCACACGCCAGCTAGATCTCTGCAATCCAATTCTCCACAAACCTGCCCAGTGGGTCCCTGTTGTCATCCCACAGGGAGTCCTGAGCTGGAGATATCTGGGCAGTGAATGCCATATCTTCTTCACAATGAGCAACAGATTCTTGTTACTGCCTAGCATGTGCACCTCATAATGCAGGAGATTGATGGGGATTGGTGGCACAGGCCCATGCTTGTGGGTAGGTCTGTCTGTCTGCCCATTGGGACTGTAGGTGGAAGGAGTGCAGAGGCACTTACCACTGAAGTATTTCAGCTATAGTGTGTACACACCCCTGCCATCATCTGCAGCATATAGGTGGCTTCACATCCCATGTTGTCTGGCCAACCCCACTGCCATGCCCGCATCTCGACTGTGTATGTACTGTAACTATGTACTCTATCAAGGATCAGGAGTATACAGGACTTGCAGTGTGTAGTGTTAAGCATGTCAAGGAGTTTTTATTGCCCCATGCATGGAAACTACATGTGTGTCTAGCCGATGCACTGATCATAGTGCCTTCATACAGTGGCCCATGCTGCTATGCCACTATCCATGCACAGCTGAGCCAGTGGCATGCACTAGACCCAGGTGAACCCACACACTGATTTGGAACTCTGCAACATGAGCCAGGTAGACATGAAGGTGTGGCATAGATCAGCACTGGGAGTCCAATAGGAAGCCTGGCTTGGTCTCCCAGTGGATCCCCTGGTGTCTCCCAGCCATGGTGTATGCACACTACTACTGCCTTCCATTACATATACCGTAGGTGGCTTCTTGCATCCTACAGTGTATAGCAACACCACACTCCATACCACCATCCTGGCATCCAGCCAGAGCTGCGACACCAACCAAGATCAGGGAATGTGGGACTTGTGGTATGTAGCACAATGCATGCCACAGAGTTCCCAGCCTTCCATGTCCAGGGTCGTACATATGTTCAGCCTCATAGTACATGTCTCATATAGTGGTGTGCAGGCATACTGCACAGGGCCCAATGTGAGTAGGACTAGATGCCAGAGCACCATTTAAGCCAGTGCTCCACAGACTGAAACAACTCTAGTACTGTAATTCACTATGAATCAGAAGCATGCAAAATGGCACAGATATGACTTAGGTATACAAATCATTTCACTGGATAAATATGTTTTAATAAATCAGACCAGAATAACGCCACAGAGTGATGTATTGTTTTTAGAAAATGTGCTTTTTATTTGGAGGCATCTGATTGGCTAGTGCCCTTCAGCAGGGGTACATTAACTTTCAATAGATACCCAACAAATAAAAAGCACCAGTCCAAAACTGCCATATGCCAAGCCATGTATCCTTGTGCCCAGCCTGCTACTTCATTGGCTGAAGCACTGGGCAAACAATTTCAAACTGCCGCCATTTTTTTTTTTTTTTTTTTTTTGCCAATTAGTGAGACAGAGTGAGTCCCGCCAGAAACACGCACAAATAAGTACTAAAACTACTCAGCTGCACAGCACCGCAAAACTTATTTACTTTTGTCAAATGTACCAGCATTGCAGCTTCTATGAGGAAAGCTCTTCTTACTTGTTCCTCAAAGCCACCTGCTCAATCACAGCTGTCTTTCATCTCCGCCCACCCCTCACTGCCTAGTACTGCAACAGTTCCACGGGATTTACTTGCTCACACACACAAAATAAAACCGACATACCAGTCAAGTTGACATTGCCGGCATCTCTCATTTCTCCTGCTTCATTCTTAAAACAATCCTACATGTCCATAAATGTAACGGCTGCTGTGCAGCTCTTATAAACCATATGATCTCTCACACCTCTCTCTCTCCACGAAGCCACCAGCTGTCAAGCCCGCAGTGTGAAAACAAACGAACGGTAAAACGAAACTGCTGAGTGTCTGTTCTGCTGTTGGTAGTGGGGCAGGGGAGGGGCGCACATGATCGGCAGCACTCTGTCGTGCTTGCCTGGATCACATCCAACACACAAGGGGAAGAGGAGTAGCAACACAAACTGATGCCAGGATGCCAAAACCAAGATAAGCATCACAGCCTCTAGTGTGTGTGTGTGTATATGTGTGTGTGTGTGTGTGGGGAGGTGGCATTTGAGCAATAACTTCTACAAACAAGCTGGAATCAGGATATGTGCCTAGGTGTGTGTGTGTGTGTGTGTGTGTGTGTGTGTGACCATGAAAGAAACAGGTGAAGGAACTATTTTATTACAAAACTCATTTTTAACTAGTTTTGAAAGAACATTTCTTTGACTAAACAATTTTTTTCATGGTGCCCATTTTCTAGTGCAATAATACCTCCATGGTGGGTTGTATGGGCAATACCGGACCTTCCAGGGCTATAAGGTCCTCTGCCCGTGGCATCAGGCTCATGCTCCCTGGGTGGTCTGGTATTGCTCAATACCGCCCATCCTGTAGGGTATTATTGCTTGCATATTTATGCCTTTTAGATTCCTTACCAAGGTTACAGCTATTCACAGATCAGCAGTCTGAAGTCTATATTGTGGGACAAACCATCAGGATTTCTTGAGGAAAATCACAGAGATCCCTTTGTGCTTATTGGGACTTAATAATTAATAGCACAAAGGTTTTTAAATGAGTTAATCAACCACAAACATACTTAAGCGATGTGCAAATCAATAATCTACTGCCATACTGGATAGGTATCAACAACAACAAGTGAAGAGAAACTGATTACTGTGACAGGTATGTGTTTGAGTTTGTAATATCACAAAACATTCTACGTGTTCCTATTTTTGATTTATCCAACTGTTATGTCAAAACCTGGAACAAAACTTTGAAAAAAATGAGAGTTCTTATTTGAACACATCACACTTTTCTATCAGCCATCACTAGGTTAAGTTCACAGTTTTAAGTTAATCTTTTGAAGAAAATTTTAACTGAATTGAAGGTTGAGAGCAACTTAGAACTGTTTAGAACCATTTTGGTTTCAGACATTTTATTATCTATTTGTCTCTATTATTTCTAAAACTGCTCATTTGTACTGTTTCGCTGAAGATGTCACATTTTTGAAGAGCCAAAAGTAATGCCAACTGTTGCTACAGGAGACAAATCGGTGGTTCTTAAAGACTCTCTCAAATCCCAGTTATTGGCATCAGTGTATGGTACATTTTGTGAGGGACAACTGCCCACCAAAATACTGAACCTGGTACAGATAAAGTCACCTACAGTCTAAGCCTTGTAAAATTTATATTCCTGGAGTAAAGAGTTACTGTAGCACAAATGTCAGTTTATGGGCAAGTCACTATTTCAACAAACTCTGGCCAGAGCTGATATGGCTGTGGAGACCTTTTGGGATGCTTTACCAATTATTTCTAACGAATTTGCACAGTGCAGATCTGCTGAAAGGCAGTTTCAATGTGTCTTCCTTTTATACATTTCTACAATGTATTTTCCTAGAACATGCCTGCTGATTGCTATATATTTAGCCTGGATAGTTCACAGACATGGCATTTTATTTTCAGTGGGGCTCTACATCTGCACAATATTATGCTGCATTGTGTAAAATCAGAACGCACTAAAAACAATATTTTACATCTGTGGGGATATATTAATTACCAGATCGATGCACAAGCAGAAAGATGCGTTGCACAAAGAGGGTGCGCCAGTCTGCACTGCTACAGCATTCAAAGAGAATGCACCACCAGTACCAGGTGTACATACAGTGAAGCCTACCAGGATGAAGTGCAGCACTGCAGAATTCTGAAGTAGAATAACTGCAGCAAACAACGAGTTTCAAAGGGAGCTAAACCCTTTGTCATGCAGTAAACATGTAACACTGTGCTTCATTCTGGCAGGCTTCATCATTGCTGTTGAAAATGTGACCCTGGACGGAGTCGAGCAGGAGGCAGCCAAGTCAGGTGTATCCAGGGTGATCCCAACTGAATACCTTTCAGGGGGTATGCATGGCACATACCAGCATGCACCGCAGCCCCCATGGATAATATTCAGCCCAGGAATGCAAATTAACTAATTGAGCATGCAGGGTGCAAGGGCCTTATACATGCTCATTACCAGCCCATTTGCATGTTGGCATGGGGATGAATACACTGAGCAGCTCTCGCCTCAAGCCCTGACCCCAATTGCTCCCACATGGGACAGGCCCTGAAGTCTCTGGTATAGTGGCACCCCCACCCATTCCACCAGCCCTGATCATACCAGAGTCCAGGCTCTATCAGCTCCATATGTAGGGACCCCAATGCCATCCCTAATTGCACCTGAATACACCCACAGTCCATGTCCATAGTGTAGTGCCCCTTCCCCAGCAGTGCACAGACAGCCCCTCCCTTCCCCAGCCCATCCCATTGTGACAATTGGCTCTGTAATGGGATCATACTACTCTATCAGCAGCTGGCAGAGCAGTTGCAGTACGATGCTGGAATATGCTATATAGGCATGAGCTGTGTGTGGGTGATATCACCCCATGGACATACTCCTCAGGCACTCACATTCAGATCCATCATCCCGGTGAAATTGCACTGCTCAGTTTGGGTGACAGCCAATGCTGTACCCACTCACACAGGTCCCAAAACAGGCATGTTACAGCCAGTCTCCCATTCATTTGTATAATTGGGGAACTGCAGATAAACTGTCTATAGCCTGAAGTGCACACTGCAAATGACATTACAGGATATTGCACCCCATGGCACCCGGATACTTTAGAAGTCCAGAGGGTGACATGTTACATGGGAACAGTGGAGAGTGGACTTGCAGCAGTATATGACAGTAAGAAGAGACAGCATTGACAAGGCATGCATTGGAACTATGTAAATTCCTCTTCAGTTTGCTGGGGCATACACACAGCTGCATACACTGGTGGATCACAGCTGGCATGGTGCCTCAATGCATGGTATAGACAGTTGGGTCATTCCTATATGTCTTCACTATATGAAGGAAGGACTGAAGTGTGTAGGGAGGAAGGGGAGGTGACGGAGTCACTTTGGATGCAAATCCAGGATTCCAAGAATAGGATTCTTAGAATGGGAGTGGTGTACAGGCGGAGGAGTTAGACAGGGAACTAGCAGGACAGATCAGGAGGACCTGTGAGAAGAGTAGTGTGGTGATTGTGGGGACTTCAACATGCCAGGAGTGGACTGGAGCACCAACAACCAGGAACAGAAGGAGCAGGTACTGCTGGATGCCTTCCAGGACAGCTTTCTGCTGCAAATGGTCAGTGAACCAACCAAGTTAGGGAATACCATTTGACCTTGTACTGGCAAATGGGACTTTGTAAGAGAACTTACAGTGGAGGAACCGCTGTCAGGGAGTGACCCACCAATATGGCTCACATTGGATATGGGCAAGGAAGGAGTGGAATCTGGCACAATAGTGCTGGACTCAGGAGGCCGACTTTGGGAGGATGGGGAAGTGGTAAAGGGTACCCTGCCAGAATTCAACCCAGTATGGACACTAATCAGAGGTGGGAGCTCATAAAGCTGGGGATAGTGGAGGCAACCAAAACTCTGCTGCAAAGCCCAGAGCAAGAAGGCTAGGGCTAAGAAACCGATCTGGTCGGAGCAAGGAGGTCATGGAAAAGGTAAGGAGGAAAAGAGCTGCCTTTAGGAAGTACAAGAAAACAGGAAGGGGGCGGACAGGAGAGTACTTTACAGAATCGAAGGAGGTGACAAGGGCAGTAAGGGGAGCCAAAGCATCTACGGAACTCAGGCTGGCACAAGGCATTAAGAAGAGGGAGAAGGACTTTTAAGTACATCAGGGAGAAAGGAGCTGTAAGGACCACATAGTAAGGATTAGGAAGAAGGGGTTGGGTGGAAGGAGGGTGCGATAAGGCGGAAGCACTAAATGAGTACTTCTGCTCAGTATTTACTAAAGAGAATAGGGGGTGACACCCAAGGTGGGAGAAATGGCAGAAGCAGGGGAAAAGGTGACAGATGGGAAATCACGGAGAGCAGAGTTTGAGAGGTTTGAAGGCACTGAGGGTGGACAAGGCGCCAGGCCCAGATGGCATCCACCCCAGGGTACTGAAAGAGCTGGGCAGAGGTCCTTGCAGGACCTTTGTCAGACCCATTTAATGCCTCACTATATTCGGGGTGTACCTCAGGACTGGAGGATGGCTCATGTGGTGCCCCTCCACAAGAGTGGCCCAAGGATGGACTGGGAAACTACAGACCAGTGAGCCTCACATCCCATCGTGGGAGGCTAATGGAGACTATCCTAAAGGAGAGGCTGGTGGCCCTCCTAGAGGCCAAAGGACTACAGGACAGCAGACAGCATGGCTTCATATGTGGCAGATCCTGCCAAACCAACCTGGTCAAGTTCTATGACTGGGTAACTAGGCAACTGGACGGGGCCATGCAGTGGATGTCCTGTATCTGGATTTCAGTAAGACATTCAACTCAGTGCCACATGGAAGGCTGGGAAGGAAGTTAGTAGGCACAGGGGCGGGTACAAGCTGGTGAGATGGGTAGGAAACTGGCTGCAGGAAGGCAACAGAGGGTGGTGGTGGTGGAGACACTCACCCAAGGGCAGTGAAGAGTGGTGTTCCACAGGGCTCGGTGTTGGGACCAGTGTTGTTTGGGATATTCATTGCAGACATATCATGGGACATCAAGAGCAAGATCAGTCTATTTGTTGATGATACCAAGGTAGGCTCGGTGGTGGATGACCTAGGGGATGGCAGGGTTGCAGGATGATCTGGCAAAGCTTGAAGCCTGGTCAGACACCTGGCAACTGGGCTTTAATGCTAAAAGTGCAAGGTGCTGCATTTTGGGATGAAGAACCCAAGGAGGAGTTACCAGCTAGGGGAGTGCAGCTAGCCCAGACAGAGGGAGGAGAATGATCTGGGTGTGCTCATTACAGGGTCAATGAACAACTCGGCACAATATGGAAGGCAGCTGCAAGGCCAACAAAATGCTGGGTTGTATTGCAAGGGGTATATCCTAGGAGGAGGAGGTGATTCTGCCACTGCATAGGTCATTAGTTAGACCACACCTGGAGTACTGCGTGCAGTACTGGCGTCTGTATCTGAAGAGGGACATTAAGTTACTGGAGGGGTTGCAACACAGAGCGACAAAGATGATCAAGGGACTGCAGGACTTATCATACGAGAGGAGGTTGAAGGAGTTGAACATGTACTCACTGGAGAAGAGGAGAGACAGGGTGACATGATTGAAACCTTTAACACATGAAAGGAATAAACAAGACAGGTACAGAGGGGCTGTTCAAAGTAAGGGAGGGAGGGACACCAGGGCCATGATATGAGACTGGAGTGAGGAAGGTTCAGGAGGGAGATGAGGAGACACTTTTTATAGAGAGGGTGGTGGCTGGGCGGAATGCGTTACCTGCTGAAGTGGTATGTAGTAGAACAGTGGACTGCTTCAAACAAGGATGGGACAGGACAAAGGGAGGGTTAATGAAAGGGAAGGGTGGAAGGGAGGGGCAGCTGCAGAATAAGGGGTGCTAGCTGCACATTCGAGCAGACTTGATAGACCTCTAGGCCTTTATCTGCTGGCAAATTCGTATGTTCATATGTTCGTATTCCAGAGTGCAGGTCCCCAGCCTGGGTTCAGTGCAGTCAATGGCTGGCCACAGCAGGGTGGGAGGGCAGTGCAAGTCTTTGCAACAGGTTGGGTATGCAGGAGTGAGGGTGTCTGTGTACAGGGGCGGTGGATGGGAGTCCTCTAGACTGTGGATATGGACCATGGTTTACTCTGTTGCAATTGGGTCGGGGAGGCCTACACTATGGAGCACTTCAGGGATGGAGTTGGCTAGATTGGGGATGGAAAGGGGTACTTCTAGTCTACCAGGGCTGCCGGGCTACTGTGCACCTGGGTGCACATCTGCAGCCTGTCTGTGGGTGGCTGGCTGGGTTAGGTCAGCTATTCATGGCCTAACTGTGGTCTGTGGTGTGCTCTGATCTGAGGGGCACATTCTCACTGAATATGCTGCAGCATGGCATATGCATGGGACTGCTCCCTTGACTTGAATGGCATGCCATTTGTGTGTGCCCTGGCCCATTCCCTTGCAGCCGGCTCATCCGCTCGTTTGAATATCGGACTATTGTGCATTGTTGGAGTTGTGTGGCACATCTCCTTTTCCACCGGGATGCATTGCATATCTCCTTTGAATATGGGGACCCTGGACTAGGTAGCCTGAATACATTATAAAAATGGTAAAATCATGATCCCACTGAAAACAAGATATTGCATCTAATCTGGGACAGATTGAGTAAATACAGTGCAAAATGCGTACATGAACATCCCTGTGACAATGAGATGTAGCATTTCCCAGCCCTATCCAGGATACAAAATTTAGGATAAGAAATATCCAGTGCTCCCAGATCCAAATAACCATTACTCTGTAAGAAACCTTCATTTTCCTGTGTTTTCCCCACAAAGGCAGAGTCAAATCCCTATATAAGTCACTGAATTTTTTCCATAAGCCACTGGCTCTTTACTTATAACGTTGTTCTTTATTTATTATATCAGCAGCCTTTTATTGAGAAAGAGCTCTGATTTGCTGCTCATTATTAGTATTTTATATCACAAGGCCTTGGAATGATTTGGATGTACATGCTATACATAAGGCAAAATGGGGACAACAAATATCAAGCTCATGATTTCATGAACTATACTCAAAATTAGTAATCACATGTCAGGCAATATTCCAAAAGATACTAGTAATGTCTGAAAACAAATTTATTGCAAATAGAGACATTTACATATTTATCAGCCATTTTTTTCAGTTGTTTAACCAGGAGTAGCACACTAAGCTGATGGCTTGTTTACAGGTGCACCTGGGAGCACAGGGAAGTTAAGTGACTTGCTCAGGGGTCACACAGTATATGCAAGTGCGGGCTGTGAGTTCAAACCCAGGTCTCCAGATTTTCAGCTCAGAGCACTAAACCACTGTGCTATACGGCCTCCATTTAGCTATACAGTGCTTATGTCATTCAGAATGTTCGTCCTCAGTAGCAGTATTAACCATATTCAAATGTGAATATATTTAAAACAAAAATGATAGCATGGTACTGTGAGCATGGAAGGTGTTCAGCATGGAAATATCTACAAATCAATGGTGTTTTATTTATTGATACTTTTTAGTTTTTTCAGAATTATCAAAAAACAGCATAAAATTCAATTTGTGTGCACTTTTCATCAAACAAATGCAAATAACTTAAAACAAAAATTATAATATAGCACTTTGAACACAAAAGTTGTTCATCATAAACTGTCTACAAAATGAGAGGTGTTTCATTTCTAGATTCCTTTTAGATTTCCTATAATCAGAATAAAATGGCAGAAAATGTAATTTTATTCACTTTTGACTAACATGTCCCCTACAAAAGCAAAATGAAAGAACTGCATGAATGTAATATGTAAAATGGAAAACTTGTGTAAAAATTATTTATTTGCATTCGAGCAGTTTAACCTCGGACACCTCATTCGGTGGCTTACTCCACTCATGAGGTTACCCGAGGTCAAACTGCTCTTGTGCAGATAAATCATTTATTACACTTTGCTTCCATTGTATATCATACACACATACACATATGCTATTTTTGCATCTTATAGTTGTTAGTTTTCAGATAAATTCTCATAGACGTTTTTCTGCCCACCTGATGAAATCTTGAATGAGCTAAGTAAATGTTATTATTTTATCAAGGCCCTAATCCAACAACTCAGTAAATACACACTCAGTATATCATATTATAAAATGACAAAACAGTCTTCTGTTTGCAGTTGTTTGATCAGGAATTTATAAATGGTATAAGTTTTTATGCCACATCTATGTTGGTCAATAAAGGAATCAAATCATTTGCTTCTGTATCACTCATGGTTTGTCAGCAGTTAATTCATTAGATGAGGTCTCCCTTGCCTAAAGTTTACACAGAAAAATAGAATCTGATGGCAGATAAGGACTGCTTGGCCCACCTAGTCAGCCCATTTCCCTACCTAACAGATAAGCTGCAGATCCTAGTTAACCAACAGTGTACCTCCCCTACCCCCACTAGAATTGCCTTATGTCTGTCCCATGCATTCTTGAATTCCACCACTGTTTTTGACACTTCAGGAAGGCTGTTCATGCATCTACAACCTCTCTGTGAAGAAATACTTCCCACATTACCTTTGAGCCATTCCTCCTCTATCTTCAAATTGTTCCCCTTGTTCTTGCACATCTCTTTTCCTGAAAGATGCTACCCTCTTGGACTTTGTTGATTCCCTTGAGGTATTTAAAAGTTTCTATCACATTCCCCTCTCCCTCCTTTCCTCGAGGCTATACATCTTAAGCTTCTTTAGTCTTTCTTCATATGTCTTTTGGTGCAGACCCTGCACCATTTTGGTTGTCCTCCTCTGGACAGCCTCCACCATGTCTATGTCTTTGCAGAGATGGGGTCTCCAGAACTGTACATAGTACTCAGATGTGGTTTTACCAACTGTCTGTACAAAGGGACAACAACTTCTTGTTTTCTACTGGTGATGCCTCTCCCTTTGCATCCCAATATCCTCCCAGCCCTCCTTACTGCCTTCTCACATTGCTTGCCCACCTTTAGGTCATCTGATATGACTACCCCCAGGTCCCTTTCCATTTTGTTGTTGTCTGTATCTCGCCCTCCATTGTGTACTCTTCCCTGATTTTGTTTCCCAAGTGCATTACTTTGCAATTCTTTGCATTTAATCTAAGTTGCATACATTTGACCAGTCCTCCAATCTTGCCAAGTCCCTTTTCATCCTTTCCACCCCACCTTGCATATCAACTCTGTAGCAGATCTTTGTGTCATCTGCAAAGAGACATACTTTTCCTTCAAGTCCCTCTGCAATGTCACTTATAAAGACATTAAAACAATTGGCCACAGTACTGAACCCTGTGGTACCCCACTAGTAACCCCCTTTCTTCACTGTTGGCTCCATTTACTATTACCCGCTGTGTCCTGTTGTCCAGTCAATGTTTTACCCAGGTTACTAGCCTGGGACCCACTCCAGGCTGGCTCATTTGTTTATAAATCTTTTGTGTGGAACTGTGTTAAATGCCTTAAAAGTCTAGGTAGGCCATGTCCACAGCCCCTCCCTGGTCTACTACTTTGGTCACCCAGTCAAAGAAATCAATTAGATCGTCTGACATGACCTTCCTTTAGTGACTCCATGCTGCCTTGGGTCCCAGCCCCACTGGCCTCTAGGTACTCAACAGTCCTTTCCTTCAGAAGTGATTCCATCTTTTCCCTACCACTGAGGTCAAACTGACTAGTCTGTAGTTTCCTGCCTCTGTCTTGCTCCCACTTTTGAGAAGGGGAATCACATCTTCCTCCTTCAGTCCTCAGGTACCACACCATCCTCCCTTGCTTTATTAAAAGGGTAGTCAGTGGTGTTGCCAGTTCTTCCTTAGTTCTTTTAGAATTCTGGGGTGAATCCTATCAGGACCCATTGCTTTATCCACCTTAAGTTTAAGGAGTTCTTACAGAACCCTTTCTTCTGTGAAAGGGCTAATATCAACCCCTATCGAGAGTGCTTCTACTGACTGGCTTAGGTATCTCCCTGTTTTCCATTGTGAATACTGAGCAGAAGTATTCTTTCAGTATCCCTGCTTTTTCACTGTCGCTCTCTGCCCAACCACCCTCCTCTTTACCCAGCCTCAGTATCCCTGCCTTAGTCTTTCTTTGTTCCCTAATGTACCTATAAAAGGTTTTGTTCTGCTTCTTATTTCTGACTGCCTTCCCGCTTCCTTCTTCAAGTGGTACATTTCTCTGTCCTGCTCCTTCTGTTTTCTTATACTTCCTGAATGCTATCTTTTTCTCCCAAACCTGCTTCACCACTTCTTTTGAGAATCATAATGTTTTTTCTTTTGTTTTGACTAATTTGATTAACACAGAGGCTTGTTGCCTCTGTGGATGGTGGATCTGATGTTTCCCATTGTTGCTGCATGCCATCTTCTTGCCTGTTTGCTAGTGCTTTTCTGAGGCACTCTCCCATTTTGACAAAATCAGCCCTCCTGAAGTCCAGTACCTTCAGTTTTTATGACTTGACTCTACAGTTAAGTTTATCGTGAACCCCACTGTTTGGTGGTCACCTTTTCCCAGGTGGCTACCCCATCAGATCTGAGATCCTCTCTCTTCTCCATTTGAGAGTACCAGGTCTAAGATTGCTCCCTCCTGAGTGGGTTCCAAAACTAGCTATCTGAGGCATGCCCCTGTAGGGCATTGAGAATGACCCTGCTCTTGGATGTGGCTGCAGAAAAGTACTCCAGTTAACATCTGGCATATTCAGATCCCCATCAGCAATATCTCCTTTCTCTGCCATCCTAAGGATGCCAGCTATCATTTCTTGTCCATTTCCTCCCGAGACAGGGGTCTGTTTGACTGTTTCTCTATCCCTCCCCCAAACTCACTCACACACACACACACACACACACACACACACACACACACTGTTACTGTAAGAGTTCTCAGTAGCTCTTATGTGTCATGTTTGGGAAGCAGGCTGCAGCCCTTTTCTGTCCAAAATAAATTTATGTAATTAGTATGGGTAGTTCACTGAAGACCTGCCATTTTATCGGATAGGTACTGAGAAGTTAAAAATAGTATAAATCTTTGCAAAATTTCCTGAGAAAGGGTAACATTTATGAGGAATGACTCTTTCTTGAAAGATATTCATCCTCAACTGAAGTTAGCAAAACATATTTAAATGTTAGGCATTTAAATGTGCAAATTGTTGCATTTTGGTGGGTAAACAAATCTCCAGTTTAATAGGGCAACTCAATATTTAACAAGCTGTTTCAGTTTCCTAATGGCCCTTAGATAAGCAGCTTGGAGTTATGTCTCTAACATCCTAAACAGAAAGAAGGGATTATTGTATTTTAGTTGCCTATAGTGATTTCTAGATGTGGCAGAATACATTGAAATGAGCGACAGCTCCGTTCGGCCGACAAGGGGCTGCTGGAGATTCTGAGGTGTCTTTGAAGTCTTCCAGAGCCCGCGCATTTATAGAAGGTGGCCTCACCCTCTGGAATTTCTACTCCATCGGCCAGGAGTGTATGACTGTGGGAGGGTTTGAAACAGGCATTAAAGACTTTTTATGGTGCCAGGCCTTTAACGGTATTGAACGAATGAACCTTGTCAGACTTTTATTATCTTGTTTTGTATTTACTTATTTTATTACTCTGGTTTTATCTTTTGTAGAGCACCTTGATATTTGAAAGGTGCTTATATGGAATAAAGCTTATTATTATTATTATTAAAGGTCTGAAAAATGAGTTCCATGAAACTCCATTTTCAAGCTACAATATAAAATGGCTGTAGGCTCCACCCACAGCCATAAAATGGGTCCCAGTTCATTAACCCTTACAATCTGTGGGCTTAGGTTTACTATACTGACAGTTGGCCTTACACGGGAATGTTATATGTATGGAACACACTGCATAATGGTTGTGTGTAGTGTACTATGTGTTGTAGCGGCATGACCATAACACTAAGTGACATCCATGGCCATCACAGACCAGACAAGCTAATCACCCATGCACAGATCCACAGTAGCACAGGGACATGCACCAAGAAGTGGGCGTGGTATGAGGCAAATGCGTAGCACCACGCCGATGTACAGACATGCAAACAATTACACATGCATGGAAAGACTGCCATGACACTACGCAACCAGAATCCCTGCCATAACACTAGTTACACACCCCCAGGAACATACATAGGAAGAAAAATGAAACACGTACTGCTCATGCCCACTCTGTAGTATAGCATCATACAATGTACACAATGGCTACTCAAGGCACATCTATTAAATACACAGCATATAATAATACTTACTGCATGGCAGCATAACCTGTCAGACCAGTGAGCACCTCAACAACCGCTAGAGTGCAGTATGTTTCCTCCAGCACAGTACCTGCATACTGTAATGCCATAGTGCACTTAGTCCCCTCCCATGACCCCCACCCCAGCATTACTTCTACCACTGGGCACCTAGCCCCCATGATATCTACCTCAGTATTGCATCACAGCATTAGGCACCTAGCCTCTTTCATACCTTCATGCCATTGGCCACCTAGTCTCACCAGTGACCCATGCCTAGTGAACTGGCAGTACTTCATGCCGCTGAGAACCTATCAGCCTCAAGTGACTCCAACCCCTTCATGCCATTCAGCAGATAGTCCCTTCGCCAGCAACCTAGCATGTACACATGGGTGCAACGCACAGCCCTCTAATGCTCTCACAACAGGAAATGTAGCAGTGACAACCAAGAGCAGCTCAGCACAATATGTGTACAGTGATGAACAGCCCCATAAATGGATGACATAGCTTTTTCTGTCATGCCGCATTTTCCATTGGACTTTTCAGCATCGCAGGGATGAGCATGGCACCATGTGATGTGGTAATGCTGCATGTTCCCTCATTCAATGATTTCCATTCTGGTGGCTTAGCCACGTGATCTCCTCTAACCCTCCCATCAGAGAAACATTCAGTGCTCTGGACTTGCAGACACCTGGAAGAGAGAAAGCAGGACCCATTATTATGGGGCCACACATGACCCTGCACAAATATCTTCTAGGTGCCAGGTAGTGCGTGTGTGTGTGTGTGTGTGTGTGTGTCTGTTTTATGCAGGCATGTCATGTTGTCTCTGTAGCACACACATATGGAATGTGTGAGGTACAGACCCTGGTGCACATACAGATGCCAGAATATGGCTGTCTATACACCATGGCTGTATGGACTGCCCTGCAGGACTTGGCACCTGTATATCCAGTGAATGTGGACCTGCCCAGTCAGGGTGGATATCACCATACCATGTATATGTGTGCACAGCTAGTGTACCTATCCCCACCCCTGCCCATTCATGTATGATGCAGCATGCATGTTTTGCACACCCATGAAGGTGAAGGTCCACACAAGGAATGTTTGTATTGGTGGGGACGGCCCCTGCACCTCTACCAACAGATCCCGCTATGTAGCAAACAAGCTCTTACAACCACTTATGCCTATGAGCAGTAGCTGTGGTAACCTAGTCTGAACTGTTAAAGAGAATGGTGAACATTATAGGAGTTCAATGTGTAACCCTAGGTGGCACTATCCAAGGGCTACTACCCTGCCTGATTTGCCACTAACAGGTTGAGGGGCCTGGATCCAATGGCGGTGCCTCCACCCAGAGGTCGGGTTAAGACAGTCTGATATGACTTGGTCACAGCCCTCTGGGTCACTGCAACCCCTTCTTCCCACTCAGTGGCGCATACAAATCAATCGCCCGCATCTCTTTGCAATATACACTTCTCAGGATTGGTTGAATCAGCTTGACTCTGGGGACTCCCTGTAAAGTAAGATGCAGTTATACAACAACCACTGTACAGTAATTCAACATAGACACACAGTTCAAGCAGTGTAACTTTACTAAACAACCAATCCTGATTTATTTAGGGATAGTAACAAGGATGGGGAAACAGGTAAATTGATTCAGTCACATTAATAATCACAGTACTGTGCACGTATTTCAGAGTCCCAAATGTCCCAAATGTCACTCTTACTGAGTACCCAGGCAATAAGAGGCTAGCCTAT
The DNA here is from genome assembly GCA_016271365.2 of Neoceratodus forsteri. NCBI lineage: Eukaryota > Metazoa > Chordata > Ceratodontiformes > Ceratodontidae > Neoceratodus > Neoceratodus forsteri. Next base: position 194,621,541 of record JADMNL010000022.1, on the reverse strand, counting down.
TTAGTGCAGCTGGTTGGGCCCTGAGGTGGAAAATGCATGCACAATACCACTTTGTAATCCGGAGCCGGTAGTCTCAGTTCGTGAAGAAGGAAAAGAAAGTAATTAGATGGAACACTTGCAATTAGATGATGGCAGGGAGCTACCTGGTTTGTATTCACAAATTCAATGCTGAAACTAAATGGAAGGCAGATTGTCCTGGATTGCCAGGAGGAGCAGACCATGTGGACAAGGTCCTTGTGACTAGACCCCACTGCAGTTTAGAGCAAATTGATGTAGTCTAGATTAAGCTGGGGTTTATTTCCAGCTTTACGCACTCAATTCACTGTACAGGGATTTGAAACGCTATGTGCCCACAAGCACTACGCACATTTATATGTAAAAGGAAAGTACTATACCAGGCAGGCTGCTTCTCTATCCCAATCGCACTACTGCACAATACCCGGAGAACACACAGCAGATTCAGTTCCTGACAGACTGAGCGCAATTCAGCAATTAATCCAGTCTTCTACAGGGTGAGCCTGGCTTCCTCACTTCTGATGCTTCTTTCTCCTTACAACTCTGATTCAGTCCACACTGGCACTCACAAACAGTTGTAGGCCAAACTTCAGGGCCCCACACGAGCTTCCGTGAAAACTCAACATAGCAGGAGCCCGGAGCTCCTTCCCTATTCACAGTCACAACTCATCTGATCTTTCCAGTAGACAGAGCCGGACATTTCCTTTGAGTTCCTCTCAGTCAGTTGGCTGGTTTGGCTGTCACTCACAGTAAACTCCCCTGTTGGTGAAAAAGGCGCCAAGTCAAAACTATTTTCCCAGAAGCATTGGCATACAGTACATAGGTGGCTGGCTCCACAATGAGAGTCCAAGTTCTGATTTGCCAGCAGCAGGCTCCATTTCAAAGGCCCCCACACTGATTGGTCCAGTTCAGCAGTTCAAAACTAGAATGGGGACCAGGCAAACACAGTTCTGATTGCAAAGAAAAGCAGGTTAGACAAACCGATTTTTGTTATTACTCTAAATGATGTCTGGCAAACAGTTATATTTTTGAAAGTGCTCACTCTGCCCACTTAGCGATGGCAGAAATGGATCGATTGGCAGCAGCTCGAGTGGGACTCAAACAGGGAAACACACAGACCTCATCCAAATTAATTATGTATGCAGGCAGACAGCTCTTAAAGAGACAGTACCAGAGGCTCTAAAAGCACTCACAGATAAACGGCTTAGACGCCTAACACCATCCAGGCTTGGGGCATTCAAGCAAGCTCCTGAAAGACTTTGGGAACCCCAGTTTGCAGGGGGTTACAAGTGCTACCCTCTTGAAACATTTGTTACCATCGTAACTGAAAACTACATCTCCCTGTACAGTGGGATGGGATAGATGGCCATTCCCTGCAATGTGAAATGGCTGAAATACAGGGTGCCAGGAACACACATTGCGTGGGACCACATCAGGCTCAATAATGTGTGTTTACATGACCTAGGTGGCATGCTATGTGCACAGCTTGAGCCACAGACCTGACCTCACATGTCATGATGGTGGAAATGAGGGTCCTGTGTGCCTTGATATACTATGCCACAAGTTTGTTCCAGAATGTGTCAGTGGAAACGTAGAAACTTAGAATTTGATAGTAGATAAGGACCACAAGGCCCATCCAGTCTGCCCATTTTTTCTACCTTATGAATTAAGAAGTGCCACCTGTTAGCCAGTTGTCTGTATCATGTGCACTCAGACAGGGATGAACACACTGCTTACTCTTGTTGGGGAATACACTGTTCCAGCATCGTGGAGGAGTGGAGAAGGCCAATGAAGGTATTTTATGACTGATATGGTTTTCTACAGGTTACGGTGCAGTGGATGGTACAGATGTGGCCAGAATGATAACACATGATCTAGGAGGCATATAGGAATAGGAAAGAGTACCACAGCATGTGCATCTAAGTAGTCGTGGATGCAGAAGGCATTGTCATCTGTCTGTGTGCCTAGTATCCAGGTGGCACACGACTTGTACTTCTTCAGTCAGTGATGACTGAAGCAGCAGCTGTGTGGGCATAATGCATGCATTGGGTGCTACTGAGTGAGTTGCGCAGTGGATACATTACCCCAGACCTGCATCTGCACTGTGGGGAAAAGCTCACACACTATCATTGCTTCACAGGTGACAATGCCATATGTGTTGGTCCCATTTCTTCAGCAAGACATGGAGACTGAGGAGAGGTACTGTATAACAAGGCACATCAGAAGGCAAGAGAAATTGTAGCATGCACATATAGCTAGCTGAACATGCAGTTTCACTGTCTAGATAAAACAGGTGGCGCTATGATGCTAGTACAGTAGGGTGTGCTGGGTTTTCATGGCAAGTACCATGCTACACAATCTGGCCATTGCTAACACGTCCCAATACCTCCAGATGCACCTGGCTGTCCAAATACTGTGGATGCTGTTTCAGGGTATCACAAGGTGCTTGCATACTACCTTTGCCAGGAGATATTGTGTGGTAGGGATACATGGTACTGTTTAATGCATGACCTGTTCTGTGGGTGGGTGGGTGGGTGGGTGATAGGTATTCATGCAGGCTGTGGTTGTAGTGAGCGTGGCACATCACAATATAGCTCTTATAAGTGGCACTGCTGGCTGTGTGTGGCATGTGTGGCTGCATGTGCCACTATATGTATTGAGTGTGCTGGCTAGCATGCATGTTATGTTGTGTGTCCCTTGGGTGGCAGCTGCATTGCTGCCTGCAATGCTGGGTAGCCTTGCACCATTGCTTTGCCCCACATCCACCACTTGTACCACTGCAGGTCATGGGAACATGTGTATTGTAAACAGTGGTGTGGTCTTGCTGGACATGTCCAGCCACTGTCTACCCACTACACCAAATTGTGTCTTTGTGCTGTGTGCTTGCATGATGTGTGGTGCTCTGCTGGGCATTCTGGGTGACTGTGCAGTCACATGCTAAAGTATTCATTTGAGGGCATTGGCTACACATGTAACCTGTACCCGAGACTGGTCACCTCTGCCATGAGTGTGCGCTGCTCATTGTTTCTCCAACTTGCCCTAAGATTTTGTGCTCCCATCTCTGTTCATTAGGATAACATAGGCAAAACGTTGATGCTCCCCTGTCCAACTGTGATTCTGTCCTGCCCTGCATGATGGCCCCTAGTCCCTCTTCTCTGTTTAACCTGTTCCTGTGGCACCTGGTTCTACACTGCCATGCCAAGTTGGACTGTCTGGATAGAAGGCACATTTGAACATGACACAGTGAGAGGAACCATGTCAATAAACTGCTCCTGTTTCTGAGAATTATTGTAACCGAACACCAGTAGAATCATTTAAATGCATTGTATTTGCATACAATAAAAAAAATCTTCCCTCACAAAATATACAAGCCTAACCAGCTAACTATTGGTATTTAATACATCAAAACAATGAAGAAAATTTCAACTGATGGTTAAACTTTACAAGACGGTGCCCTACCTCCTAGGTGCATACACTCATGCACAACAATTTACAGAAGTCTTCAATGCTGAGAAAACTGGGTGACTTCCACAAACTCAGACTAATATTTGACATTTTAAATGGTAATTTTAAAAGGGCATTATGTTATAGTGAGAGTTTCTTGGTGGTGGGAAACTTATGGAATTGCTGCTAAAAGAAAGGATAGTGGAGCTCCTTGAATCCAGCAGAGCACAAGATCAAGGAAGCATGGATTCATGTCAGGAAAGTCATGTCAGACAAATCTGACAAATTTCTTTGATTGAATGACCAGAGAAGTGGATTGGGGAGTAATGGATGTGGCCTCCTTGTCTTCAGCAAGGCATTCAACACTGTACCACATAGGAGGTTTATAAACAAGCTAGCCAGCCTGGGATTGGGTTACAAGGTGGTGAACTATGTTGGAAATTGGTTGAGGATAGAACACAGAGGGTGGTGATAAACTGAGCTAAACCGGTGGAGGGAGGGTGACTACAGGGTGCCACAGGGATCAGTTCTGGGCTCAGTACTGTTTAATATCTTCATTAGTGACATTGCAGAGGGGTTGAGGATGGTATGCCTCTTTGCAGATGACAGTAAGATCTGCAATAGGGTAGAAACTCCAGAAGGGGTGGAAAAAATGAGGAAGGACCTAGGTAAACTGGAGGAATGGTCCAGAGTGTGGCAGCTAAGACTCAATTGAAGAAGTGCAGAATCATGCACTTGTGATGCAGAAATCCAGGTGACGATTACATGATGGGTGGGGAGTTAATAGCCACCAAACAAGAAAGAGATCTGGGGTGATCATATCTAATGACCTAAAAGTGGCCAAACAGTGTACCAAGGTGGTGGCAGAGCCAGTGAGATGTTGAGGTGCATAGTGAGAGGTATCACCAGCAGAAGAAAAGAAGTGGTGATGCCACTGTACAAATCATTTGTGAGACCACATTTGAGTACTGTGCCCAGTTCTGAGGCTGCATCTCTGAAAGGACATAGATAGGGCAAAGGCAGTTCAAAGAAGAGGAACAAAAATGGTGCAGGTCCTGCACCAAAGGTCATACAAGGAGAGACTGAAGGAGCCCAATATGTATACCCTGGAGGAGAGGAAGGAGAGGAGACATGATAGAGACCTTTAAGTACCTAAAGGAAATAAATAAGGTACAGGAGGCAGCATCTTTCAGAAAAGAAGATGCTCTGGAACAAGAGGGCATGATATGAGACTAGAAGGTGGTAGACTAAGGGCAATGTGAGAAAGTACTTCTTCATGGAAAGGGTGGTGGAGGCATGGAACAGTCTCCCAGCAGAGGTGGTATGAGCTGGTGTGCATGTGACTGTGTGTGTGTGGGGGGTGGGATGACTTCAATAATCGCACTGGACTGTAGAAGGAAAACTGCATTTGCACATATAATTAATGAAACTATGAGAGACTCAGTATCTAACTTTTAAACGTGTTTTAATAATGCAGATGAAACCCCTACAAATGGGGGTTCCTGAAAAGTCCTCAGTGAGCTTGCCTAAATGCTCACTTCCAGGCTGGTGTCCCATGCTCTAACGATATAATGGTTAAATGTGGAGAGTGCCTGTAAAGCCTCTGGTTCTGTCTCTTTGAGAGCTGTCTGGTTGCAGTTTTAATCAAATTGGGAAGGGAGCTGTGTGTTTTCATGCACGAGTCCTGGTCGGCTGCTGAATAATCCCTCCATTTCTGCCATCACTAATTGTGCAGAGGAGCTCTGTTAGAACGTGTGCATGCTTACTGTTCATCCTTAGAGTAACAATAATGTTGTAGCTTGTTCTAACCTGCTTTCTTTGCAGCAAGCACTTTCTGCCCATCTCCACCATCATGGTCCCAAACTGTCAATTGGACCAATCAGTACCTAGGGACTCTGAAATGGAGTCTGCTTACTGAGGCTGTGTGGCATGAAAACTGTGGAAATGTAGCTCTAGGGTGCTGGCACCTTTGCACCTACAGGAGGAGTTTTGTTGTGACTGACAGCTGAACCGACCAACAGACCTCTTGGATCTTAGAAAACCCCGAGCTGTCTGCTGTCTAGGCAGATCTTAGCTAGAAGCTGAAGAAGCAACAGCTCACACCAGTTGAGTGGATGTTGGACAGTTTGCGTGGGAGAACCGTGAAGAGGCCTAATTTTGGCCTGCTAGTATGCCTGCTGCCCTGAGAGGTAACAGAGCAGTATTTTGGACAAAATCGAGTTGTAAGCCACTGACTTGTACCAGGCTCAGTACCTGAGGAAGACCGAAGATTATGCTCAATGCAATTGGCCTGTCAGGTGTTCCAGCCCAATCAGAGAGGGATTACCTGGTGCTGTAGACTTTCTTACATACAAATGTGCTGTGTATTGGTGGTGGGTCATGATTTGGTTCCCCACTGTGTGAACTGTATTCTGCTTGCTGGAAGTTGTATCCAGCCAACTCAGAGAGGGTTACCTGGTACTGTAGAATTTCTTACGTATAAATGTGCTGCATGTTAGTAGTGGGTCGTGATTTGGTTCCCCACTGCGTGAACTGTGTTCTGCTTGCTGGAAGCTGTATCCAGCCCAATCGGACTGAATCCACAGTTATCTCCACGGCGGGCCTTGCCATGGGGACCCTGCCAGACTACCCCACTGCACAGAGAAAGCATCGACAAGAGACGTGCCTGGGAATCAGCTCCCTGCTCCACGTCTGACAGGAATGATGCCTCGCCGAACTGTGTGGGCCCTGCTTCTCCTGGCACTCCAGATTCACCACCTGCTGTCTCTGTTTTCGCTCAGCCTGTGTCCAGTCTTGGGTTTCGTGAGTAATACCAGGATATCTCCTGACACCACAAATTAATCTAATGTGTCATCTGATTGTGTTGTTTCTTTGTTTTCTTCATGAACTGAGCCATCTGGCTCCAGATTACAAATAGTGTGTATTGTGCATGTATTTATTTCCATCACAGGGCCCCAACCAGCTAGACACCGGCCTCCCCTACGTAATGGTCCTGGCCATCCATTTTTCTCCACCTGAGCACCCAGAGGCTGTGACTGTTTAGGGACTCTGAAGTGCATGCATAACTGTTTATTTGATAGAGCATTTAAGCAAATCAACCTGATTATGCCCCTCCCTTGTTCAAGCCACCTGAATAAATCAGATCTAATTTTTCTGCATTTAACCTGACTGTGGTTCCAGCTTGTACCAAGAGCACTGTGCTGTGGCTATTTGCTGTGTCTAACCTTGTTTTACAGGAGGTCCCCAGGGTCAAGCCAGAGAAACCAGCCCTGGTGGTAAGTGCACACTGTGGCGGTGACTAGTGAAGTGTATCAGGGTATTGTGAAAGTGACTATTGGGTGTTGCTCCTGCCACTAGCAGGGAAACAGGGAGGTTACAGTGTCCCGGAGAAGCTGTGCCCTGGTTAGCTTGACCACTACCAACCCAGACCTCCGGGTGGAGGCACCGTGTCAAACTCAGGCCCCTTAACCTGCTATTAGCCAAGCAGGCAGGGGTAGTAGCCCTTGGGATAGTGCAACCTAGGGGTTACACAGATACTCAAAATTGTTATCAGCACTTCTAACTTTTTGAACTTCTGCACCAGTTCAGACTGAATCTCACTCACTCACTTGATTTGCCCTGATCAGTTCACATCTACAAAAGAAAGCTAGAAAAACCTACAAAATCTACAAAATAAAAGAAGAGAGAACAGCCCATACATCAATCATAACAACCCCATCTATCAGGCAAACCTGTATGTCAAGTTTAAAAAATAGGTTGCAATTGTATCTTGTTTTAAAATCCCTGTCAGTGTGTGCAGTCATCCAGACATACAAGGTAGCTTTCTCCCACAATTCTACTTGCTTTGCATGTGATAGATGCAAATGATGAACGTAATTGCTGGAGCCCTGATAAAAATAACAATACTTTAGGATTTCGCTCCAGTGATGAAACAATTATAACCTAAACAAAACAAGCATCTGTCAATGCGAATGTTGATTGCTTTGGTCTATTGAGCTCAATCACTGCCCCTCTGTCACTCGCTCAGCTTGTTTCCCGGTGCTGCAGGCTGCTCTTTGTACTGGGCTCCTGCCTGCATTGGCAGCTTTTCTGCCCACTAAGAAATCCGCAGCAGTCCCAATACAGGTCTGTTGAGCCTATTCATTCCCCCTCTCACTCACTCGTTCTGTTTCTGCAGACGCTGCAGGTTGGCCTTTGTACTGGGCTCCTGCCTGCGCTATTTTTCTGCCAACAAAGAAATCTGTAGCAGTCATGATAGAGCTCCATTGAGCTTGCTCACCCCCTGTCCCACTCGCTCATTGTTTTTCTCTCGATGCTGCAGGCTGCCTTTTGTACTGACATCCTGCCTGCTTGGCACCTTTCACTGTCTACAAAGAAATCCACAACTGTCCCAACAGAGCTCCATTGAGGTTGCTCACTCCATCTATCTCACTCAGTCATTCTGTTTCTCCTGGCGCTGCAGACTGCCCTTTTGTACTGGGCTCCTGCCTGCGTTGCCGCCTTCTTCTGCCCACAAAGAAATTTGCAGAGTTACAATAGAGCTCTGTTGAGCTCACTCAATCCCTCTCAGTCACTCATACTGGTTTTCCCACCCCTGCAGGCTGCCCTTTGTATTGGGCCCTGTGTGCATTGCTGCAATTTTCTGCCTACAAACAAATCTGCAGCATTCCAACAGACTCCGTTGAGCTCACACACTACCCTCCCTCACTTGCTCATTCTGTGTCTCCCACCTGCAGGTTACCCTTCTGTACTGTGCTCCTGCCTGCATTGGCAGCTTTTTCAGCCACAGAAAAATCTGAAGCAGTCCCAACACAGCTCCATTGAGCTCGCTCACTCCCCTCTCACTCACTCATTCCATTTTTGCCAGTGCTGCAGGCTGGGCTTTCTGGGCTCCTGCCTGCGTTGCTGCCTTTTCACCCACAAAGAAATCCACAGCAGTCACAATAGATCTCCGCTGAGCTCACTCACCACCGCCTGTCACTCACTCCTTCTGTTTCTCTTGGCCCTGCAGGATGCATTTTTGTACAGGGACGCTGGCTGTGTTGGCATCTTTGTCTGTCCACAAAGAAATGCACAGCTGTCCTGACAGAGCTCTGTTGAGGTAGCTCAGTCTCCTCTCTCACGTGCTCAGCTCAAGTCTCCCTCTCTCACGTGCTCATTCTGTTTGTCCTGGCGCTGCAAGCTGCCCTTTTGTATGGGGCTCCTGCTTGCATTGGCACCTTTTTCTGCTCACAAAGAAATCTGCAGCACTCCTGATAGAGCTCCGTTGAGCTCACTCAGTCCCCAGTCTCACTTCCTACTATACTGTTTCTCCCACAGCTACAGGCTGGCCTTTTGTACTGGGCCCCTGCCTGCATTGACACCTTTTCTGCCCACAAAGAAATCCGCAGCAGTCCTGACAGTGCTTTGGTGAGTTGCTCACTCCCCTCCCTCGCTCGCTCTCTCATTCTGTTTCTCCCAGTGTTGCAGGCTGCCCTTTTGTACTGGGCTCTTATGTTGGAGGCCTTTTTCTGCCCACAAACAAATCTGCAGCAGTCCCGACAGAGCTCAGTTGAGCTCTCGGTCACCCCCTCACTCGCTTGATCTTAATCTGTCCCACACACTGATTTCCCACAGCGACCAGTGCTATTCTCCAGCAGGAGTGCAAAACATATTTTAGCCAGGATGTGAAAATGACAGCTGTACTGTTCATATGAGGTGTGAAAAAATGCCACTGTTGAAAATGTGGTGTGAAAATATTACAAATTTGTGAAGTTACAATGGTGCGTGGAACAGTTCAACGCACGCTTATAACACAGTCATGTTATGGAGTTTCATCCCCAAAGTTTCAACATAGGGATTTTAGGACCTCTACTCATAAACAGTACCAGTGTCATTTTCTTAATCTGTCCTCAGCACTGATTTCTCACAGCGACCGTGTTATTCTGTGCGGAACTGTGAAACACATTCGGTCAGGATGTGAAAAATGCCAGCTGTACTGCTCATAAGGAGGTATGAAAAATGCCAGTGCTGAAAATCTGGCGTGACAATACTACAATTCTGCAAAGTTACAAGGGTGTGTGCAATGCACACTTGTAACATATTCATTTGATGGGCTATCATCACCAAATTTTCAACACAGACATTTTGCAGCCTTTGCTCATGAACAGTATCACTGTCATTTTCTTAATTTGTCCTGAACAGTGATTTCCCACAGCAACGCTCTATTCTGCTCCAGAAGAGCAAAACACATTTCAGCCAGGATGGGAAAAATGACAGCTGGACTGTTCATAAGCAGGTGTGGAAAATGGCCATGTTGAAAATCTGGAGTGAAAATATTACAAATTCAATGGTTATGAGCGTGCAGTGCAAACTCGCACAAGACAGGTTTGTAACACAGTCATTTTATGGAGTATCATCACCAAATTTTCAATATAGGCATTTTAGGACCTCTACTCATGAACAGTGTCACTGTCATTTTCTTAATTTGTCTTGAACACTAATTTCCCACAGCAACCACGCTATTCTGCACTGGAAGTGGAAAACACATTACAGCCAGGATGTGCACAATGACAGCTCTACTGTTCACAAGGAGGTGTGAAAAAATGGCAATGTTGAAAATCTGGCATGAAAATATTGCAAATTCACAAAGTTATGAGTGTGCGTAACTAACCTCGCAATGCACGCTTGTAAAACAGTCATTTTTGGATTTTTCCACAAATTTGTAACATAGGCTTTTGAGATCCCATCTCATGAACACTGGCACTGTTGTTTAATTAATCATCCCGAAAGGTGATTCCATGCAGTGACTGCAAACTCACCTTTTAAGGGCCAGTTAATGCTCATGACAGTTCCAGAATTCATGAGGAGGTCCCAAAAACCCATGTTGAAAATTTGGTGACAAAATTCAAAAAGTGACTGAGATATCATTAAAGTTGGAAAAAAACATTTATTTCATTATACAGCTTACCGGCATTTCCTCAGTTCACGGTCTACTTTGAAGAGTGCAGGCGTGTTCCCGGTCCACCGAAGATCGTCGCACTCAAGCCCCAGAGGTAAGTGTGGGGTGGGAGGTGGGAGCAAAGGTGCACAGTGGGTGGGCACGAGTTGCGGGAGGGGGCCAGGAGACTGCTGAGGACAGTTTCCTTTTACAAGTTTGAAAAAAAAAAAAGACATAGTGGGACCATTTTTTATTTCACAGAGGCATGTGGCACACTGGGGTGTGCTCTCAGCATGCCACTGGAGTCTTGCTTTTGGTGGAGGGCAAGCTGTAGCCGATGGGGTGATTGGGCACCCCCATCGCGTCCAACAAAAGGGGAGGATACATTATGCTGACAGGGATTGGGCACCCATCGGCAGACAGTATAAGCAGGGAAGGGGAGTTTATGGAATACCGAGGGAGTAGGCTCCCCGTCGACAACAAAGCTACTGGGGCATTGAAGCTGATGGCACTAGGGCCCCTGTTGGCAAATAAACACATGGGGTTATTATTGCTTGTGAACACAGCAGCAAACCAACGCAATGTTCACAAACAATATCACTGTGTGAAGATCCCGCCGTGCAATGATGGGTCACTCCCTCATTGCAGTGAATGGCTTATGCTGCAATGACGAGGTGGCCCCTGATTGCAGCGGCTGTTTTACAAGTTGGTGGCACGCTGGCTGAACTAGTGTCAGCAGCAGCATGCTACAGCATTGGGGATGCTAGACAAGCCTTTACAGGCTGTGGAGCATTGGCCACAACAGTGCCGTGCCTCCACAACCTGCTTGTGGAGAAAGCTGCCACAATATGTTTCTTGTGCATGCACACAATCAACATAAAAATTAATATACTGCAGATTGAAACAATTATCCACCAGTAAGTATGGAGTGCTTAAAACTACTTGGTATACTAGCTCTCTAATTTAATTACTGAGCAAATGTTTCTTTCCATTGTAGGTTTTGAGTTTTGTGCATGTGTGGTGCTATGACTTAAAGCAGCAGTACTACGGAAAAAAATTACGATTTTTTGCCAGTTTATTCCTGTGTCCTGCTAATTATATACCTGGTACTCTTTCTCGCTGGCATTGTACTATCGCTGAGTAATTTGCTCAGTTATTCTCTGCTTTTGTTTACATTTCTGCCACTAAGCATGTTGCACTGGAACCCTCTGCTGCCAACTGCACATGCGAATGACTTGCAGGGACATCGAGAATGGTCAGCAGAGGGTTCCTCTGCTGTTGTCAAAGACATGATGTGACCTGTAGAAAAGTGCAGCTGAAAATTAGTCAGCCGCCATAATTGTTGTAGTGCTACAACAATTCAAATAAATTGCAAATATCTAAAACACTAAAGATGACTGGAAAAATAGTTTTACAGGTATGGAAACTGGAACTTTGGCACATGTTTACAGTTGAAAAACAGAATTTTGATAGCTCACTTCCTGATTTGGTAGTACTGCTGCTTTAAAGTTTGATAAACATTTTTTCAAATTTAAGTTGTGCATTGTTGAAAAGGGGTTGGGTGCTTGTGCATATTGTATATTTTATCTTCATTTTAATCAGTGTGTTAGTATGCTTTATATTGTGTGATAATGCAAGTGAATACAGCTTATCTTGCTCATTTGGTTGGCCATAACTAAAGTTAATAGGTTGCTTTGTTTTCAGCAATTCCTGGTGTTGAGTGATGACCCTTTCCAACCCAAAGCACAGGCTGTTTTTATTGTCATTTATTTAATCTCCTTCCTACTCCAGTACCCAGCTCTTTCATGAAATCCTGAGGTACTCACCCAGTTCCTCCAGTGTTTCCTGTGCCAGTGGTTGCTGGTCATTATGGAATCATGGTTTAATTCCAGGAGAGGTAAGAAGGAGCGGGATGTACCTTGCGAACATAAGATTCTAAGCCACTGAGAAAGCCCAGTGTTGGGTGAAACATTGGGCGTACTTAGGGATCATGATGTTCTAAGAAAATATCAAAATAAAACTACATTTCTTATGATGAACTGAGTGGCTGGTCTCCAGAAACTTTTTTCACTACATAGAAACATAGAAACATAGACTTTGATGGCAGATAAGGACCGCTAGGCCCATCTAGTCTGCCATTTCCTACCTACAGGATAGGCCGCAGATCCTAGTTAACCAACAGCCTATTTCTTCCTACCCCCAAGAATTGCCTTTGTCTGTCCCATGCATTCTTGAATTGTCCCACAGTTTTAGACCCACAACCTCCTCAGAAAGGCTGTTCCATGCATCCACTACCCTCTCTGTGAAATAATACTTCCTCACATTGCCCCTGAACCGCCTCCTTCTATCTTTAAATTGTGTCCTCTTGTTCTTGCAAGTCTCTTTTTCTGAAAGATGCTACCCTCTTGGACTTTGTTGATTCCACTGAGGTACTTAAAGTTTCTATCATGTCCCCTCTCCTTCTTTCCTCAAGGGTATACATATTAAGCTCCTTTAGTCTCTCCGCATACGGCTTCTCTTGCAGACCCTGCACCATTTTAGTTGCCCTCCTCTGGACTGCCTCTATCCTGTCTATGTCCTTGCGGAGATGGGGTCTCCAGAACTGGACACAGTACTCCAGATGGGGTCTGCCAACTGTCTGTACAGAGGGATAACAACTTCCTGTTTTCTGATGATGATGCCTCTCCCATACATCCCAGTATACCCTCAGCCCTCCTACTGCCTTCTCACATTGCTTGCTAACCTTAAGGTCATCTGATATGATTACCCCAGGTCCCTTTCCTTTTTGTTGTTGTTACTACCTCCCCACCCATTGTGTATTCTTCCCTGGGTTCTTGTTTCCCAGGTGCATTATTTTGCACCCTTTGCATTGAATCCTAGCTGCCATACTTCTGACCATTCCTCCAACCTTCCAAGTCCCTTTTCATCCTTTCCACGCCTCCTTGTGTATCAACCCTGTTGCAGATCTTTGTGTCATCTGCAAAAGGCATACTTTTCCTTCCAGTCCCTCTGCAATGTCACTGATGAAGACATTAAAAGGACTGGACCCATCTGGAACCCTGCGGTACCCACTAGTAACCCCTTTCTTCAGAGTGGACTCCATTTACAATTACCTTCTGTGTCCTGTTGTCCAGCCAATGTTTTACCCAAGGCTACCACCCTGGGTCCCACTCCCAGGCTGGTTAATTTGACTATTAATCTTTTGTGTGGGACTGTGTCAAATGCCTTGCTAAAGTCTAGGTAGGCCATGTCCACAGCCCTCCCTGGTCTACTACTTTGGTCACCCAGTCAAAGAAATCTATTAGATTCGTCTGACATGACCTTCCCGCTGTGAACCCATGCTGCCTTGGGTCCTGTGCTCCACTGGCCTCTAGGTACTCGACTATTCTTTCCTTCAGAAGTGACGCCATCACTTTCCCTACCACAGAGGTCAGACTGACAGGTCTGTAGTTTCCTGCCTCTGTCCTGGACCCACTTTTGTGAAGGGGAATCACACTACATTGAAGTCAACCGCTCAACCAGCCCCCAATAGGAACATTCGACTACTTATACAAAGGGCACCCACCCATCTTCTCTTCCTTGGCAGCTTCAGTGATAATCGACATTGGGGATGCACATGCAATGCATGCTGTTGCATCAATGACAATGACATAATGGGCATGCAAATGCAATGCATGTCATTGCATCAGTGATGACAACACCCCATCCCTCAATGGCCTTCAAGTCAAATTACCACCTGTGGTCCCATTGGTGGTAGTATCACAGTGGAGGATGGCACCCCTCCCAAAGAAGGAAAGCATGCCTTGTGGTGCATGATTCTCTCCCTTGGTCAGCCCTCAGTGGTCCTGATTGGCTCCTGGACCTGAGCCATCAGTGTGACTGTGCTGACATGCCAGCAACCCTATGTTTTAAAGACTCGAGTCTAGTGGAACCACTTACATGATTTCATGATGTTTCTAAGTCTCTGATGTCTCGTGGCATCCCTCTTCTCTCCCCTGTCCCACTTTTGCTGCATGATGTCTAACGTTAACCACCATCACTGAGCAAGTGCCATAGTAAGTCGTCTATGATGTCTGGAGTACCCCCTAGCACAGGTGATCTCCCACCCTTCTCCTATGTTGGTAACTGACACAATCTTCCACTCATCCCTCAACCCACCACCACCGAGGAAAACAATACTAATGCAAAGATATATATTATATAACAGTTGAAATGATAGTTAAGTCATATCACTAAAATGCTGTACTGACATAACAAACACAATGTCAGTATGGTACTTTGTATTGCATGATGTTATGTAAGGTCACTTAAAGGAGTATACTACTACATAACATATTGATACAGCACCTTGCATTGGGATGTCATGCACAGTGTTATATCATATATGATCCTGTGTATCAGCATAACTAGTTTAAATGGCAGTTGGCTGAGAAGGTGGGAAGGAGTACAGCAGGTGCCACAGCCTCCAGGGAGCAAACTAAAAAATATATATACAGTATATATGAAAAGTCATAAAACAGAAGATTATACAGACTCGGACTGCAATCTAGTTGAAAATGGCAAAAATAACCAACCAAGAACACAGTTAGTAAAGATTTTCCAGCAGAAAATTCACAGCAGAACAAAAACAGTACAGTCTGGATAAAGAAGAATCCCCTCCCCCAGAATAGGCACGGATACTGATTGAAAATGCTGTACATAATATTCAGGAGGAACCGAGTAAATTAAATCAAATCCTGACAAAGAAGAGTTACACGATGCTGTGGATAAAGTCAATCAAGTTGAAGGCTGATTCTCAGCATATGACAGAATTGGAAAGCAGTCTGCACTGGAAGATAACCTAAACCCTATTGCTAAAATTACTAAATTGCATTAAAAGAACAAGCTGCTCTCAAGTCCAAATTAGGTGATCAAGACAATAGAGCATGCAGAAAAAAATACGTATTTTTGGCATCTAGTTCAAAGACACTCAAACCATTGGACATGGATGTAGTTCTGTTAGGAGGTGACATGAATATTATAAGAGATTCAGTTTTACTTAAGTCAAAACCACCCTGAGATGGGATGAATTTGAAGCAAGATTGTTCAGTGCCTTCCTAGAGTCCAGTGCTTCAGTTGACCCTTAGGAAATTGCCTTGGCTAAAGAAACTTTCAATCCAGAGTTCAAAATACTTTGAGTATTGACCTTTTTCTTTCCTGGAAGTTGATCAGATTAAGACAGACATACATAGAGCAAGAATAGAACCAGCCCTTATATCAGATCACAATCCATTTACTGTCATATTTCAGTTTAAACACCTCAAGACACATATCGTCTGTGAAGAATGAATACCACTGTTAAATGAGGAATGTTTTGGTACAGAGATTATAAAAACAAGCATTTATCAATGCTGAATGTTGTCTCAGCTGGCATTGGCATTGGTAGTGCAGGAGTTAGAGATGCATAATGGGAATGGCAGTGAAGTATGGAACTGACGCTAACTCCATCCCCACCCTGCAGAGACTGACAGGTGCAGGGGTGTGCCTTTGGGGTGTCAGCTATTTTGCTCATGCCATTTACCTCACCCTACCCTGTAGACACTGATAAGTGTTGTGGTGTGCTTTGGGATCTTTGGGCCTTATACTTACCCGATTCCATAAGGAAATACACCGAGAGGGTACAGTATAGAGAATGAGCTCTACCCTACCCCTGTAGACACTGGACAAGTATTGTGGTGTGCTTTGGGGTCTTTGGGCCTTATACTTATGCCATTCTATAAGGAAATATGCTGAGGCAGGTGCAGTATAGGCGATATGGGGTGAACTTTAGGGATGAACACTCCAAGGTACACCTCAATGCCTGTCACTGGATGCAGGGTGGGGGTGGGGTTGGGGTGGATATGGCGTGAGCATTACAGCAGTGATCCCAAGTCACACCCCTGACACCTAGCAGTCTCTACAGGGTGGGGTGTTACAGTTGGAAACCCTAACATTGTAGGCGTTTGTTGGTATTTTCACTCCAAATTTTCAACCTAGGCTTTTTGTGACCCTACCTCATGAAGAGTGGCATAATCAGTTTGTTGGCTGAAAAGTGGTTTTGCACAGTGGCTATGCCATTTGGCGACACAGGTATGAAAACACATTTTGGGCAGGATGTGGAAATGACAACTGCATTGTTCATGAGGAGAGTAAAAAAAATGGCAACGTTGAAAATCTGGAGTGAAAATATGAAAAATTGGTGAAGTCATGAGCATGCATAGAAACTACGCACTACGTCCATAACCCAATTATTTTTAGGATTTTTCACCCTTCCCTCATGAACAGTGGTGCTGTGATTTTGTTAATCTGCCCAAAAGTTGATTTCCCACAGTGACCATGCCATTGTGCATCACAGGTGCGGAAACACATTTTGGGCAGGCTGTGAAAATGACAGCTGTAGTGTTCATATGTAGAGTATGGAAAATGCCAGTGTTGAAATTCTGGCATGAAAATACTGCAAGTTTGCGAAGTTACAAGGGTGCGTGGAAACTGTGCAACATAGACATAAGAATTAGCATAAACATAGAATTTGACAGCAGATAAGGACCGCCTAGTCTGCACATTTCCTACCTAACGGATAAGCTGCAGATCCTAGTTAACCAACAGACTACACAGTCATTTTAGGGATTTTCATCACCAAATTTTCAACATAGGTATTTTTGGACCTCTGCTCATTAACAGTGTCACCGTCATTTTCTCAAACTGTCCCTAAAACTGTTTTTGCACAGCAACTACGCTATTCTGCGCTGGACATGTGAAACACATTTCGTCCAGGATGTGTAAAATGACAGCTACATATACTGTTCATAAGGAGGTGTGGAAAAATACCAATTTGAAAATCTGATTTGAAAATATTACAAATTCCACGAAGTTACGAGCTTGTGTGGAAACAGCGCAACACACACTCATAAAACAGCCATTTTTATTTTTTCACCAAATTTGCAATACAGGCTTTTGAGAGACCCCTCATGAACAGTGGTACTGTTATTTCGTTACTCTGTCCTGAAAGGTGATTCCATGCAGTGACTGCAAAATCACCTTTCTGGACCAAATACATCATGACAGTGACTGAATTTAAGGAAGGGCCCCAATAACCCCATGTTGAACATTTGGTGCAGAAATTCCAAAAATGCCAGAGATATGTACCAAAGTTTAAAAATCCTATTTATTCCATTATACAGCTTACGGCATTTCGTCAGTTCACAGTCAGCTTTGAAGAGTGCAGACATGTTCCCGGTCCACGAAGATCGTCGCACCAGACTCCGGAGGTGAGTATAGGGTGAGGGGTGAGTGGGGAGGTAGGTGCAGAGAGTGGGTGCAGGTTTGGGCAGGCAGCTGGACAGACAGCAAGGGACTGTTTCTTCTTTAACAGGTTAAAAAAAAATACTGTACATCGTAGGATTTTTTTTTTGACAGGAGCATTTGCACGCTTGAGTGGACTCCCAGCATGACACCTGAGTGTTTGGGGGGCTAGCCGATGGAGGATTGTGCACCCCATCGGCACATACCGAAGGAAGGGCAAGAGCCGAGGGATTGGGCACCCCTCAGCACATAGCAAATGGGGCTACATTATGCCAACAGGGGAGCCCCCGTCGGCACATAAACTGGGTCAGGGCATGCCGACTGGGGGTTAGGCACCCCAAAGTCAACATTGTGGCAGGCAGTGTGCCGCCATGTTTGAGCTAATGTTTCACCAGGGAGGCACGTTGGGAGGGTGCAGCTGCGAATGGCAAGCTTTGCTCTCATTGCAGCAGACCTTTCCTTAGATGTACTCGCTCACATTATGTATTCCTGGTGTGGCCTGCATGCTGGCTTATTGGGGAATGTGGGATACACCTACTGATATGTGCTCTGCATTCACCCAACAGTGACCGCCTCAAATTTGCTACTAATGCAACAAGTTTGCTTACGCAGCGAGACAACATAATAACTTTACATTTCCTGAATGAAAACTCAAGTGATTCTAAACATATTCTGGACAGTTCAGGATGCATTTAAGCCACTCTAAGTCTGTGATATCAGAGAACAGCTGGGAACAAAACAAGCATTTGTCAATGCCAAATGTGTGCTTGCTGGTATTAGCGTTGGAAAAGCAGGAGTTAGACTGATGCAGAGTAGGAATGGCAGTGAAGTATTGAACGTCACACCAACCCCACCTCCAGCCTACAGAGATGGACAGGCATTGGGGTATGCATTTGGGTTGTTACCAATAACATTCATGCCATTTCACCTCACCTATCCTGCAGACACCGACAAGTGTTGAGGTGTGCCTTGGGGTGTTTGGCTTTTTAGTTACCCGCTCCATAGGGACATATGCTGAAATGGGTGCAATATAGGAGAATAGGGTGAACTCTGGTGCCGAAGAGTCAAAGGCACACCTTGATGCCTGTCACTGGCTGCAGGGTGAGGGGTGGGGTGGAACAGCATGAGCATTACAGTCAGCTATCCAAAGGCACACCTCTGATGCCTGTCAGTCTGTACAGGTGGTATGTTATAGTTAGAAACCTAATGCCCTGGGTGTTTGTTGGTATTGGCACCAACCATTTTCAACAGGGCCTTTGTGACCCTCATCTCACGAAGCATATGGGACCTCTTCCAGTGAACAGTGGCACTGTGAGTTTT
Source organism: Neoceratodus forsteri (assembly GCA_016271365.2). Taxonomy (NCBI): domain Eukaryota; kingdom Metazoa; phylum Chordata; order Ceratodontiformes; family Ceratodontidae; genus Neoceratodus; species Neoceratodus forsteri. The sequence continues at coordinate 194,602,523 of JADMNL010000022.1, read as the reverse complement.
TCAATGTGTCCCTAACTTTGAGTTTCCACAGCGACCATGCCATTGTGGGCCAGATGTCACGAAAACACCAGATCGAGCAGGTTGTGAAGATTGACAGCTGCACCATTCATAGGGGCGGTGTGAAGAGATGGCAATGTTGAAAATCGGTGGTGGAAATATAACAAATGCTAGAACTTCCAAGCGTACATGAAAACTGCGCAATGCATGTCGTAACACAGTCATTTAGTGGAATTATTTTGCCAAATTTTCAACATAGGCGTTTGTGGCCTCTGCTCATCAACACTGCCAGTATGATTTTCTTAATCTGTCCTGAACATTGATTTCACAGTAACCACGCTATTCTCGCCAGATGTGTAAATGCATATTTCAGGCAGGATATAAAAATGACAGCTGTACTGGAAGGTCTGAAAAATGCGAAATGTTGGAAATCTGGCATGAAAGTACTACAAATTTGTGAAGTTATGAGGGTGCTTGAAACTGCACAATGCACGCTTGCAACACAGTTATTTTATGGACGTTTGTCACCAAATGTTTAACATCGGCATTTTAGGACCTCTGCTCATGAACAGAGTCACTGTGATTTTACATATGAACATACATGCTAACATACAAACATATGAATCTGCCAGCATAACAGACTAATTGGTCTATCTAAATCTGCCTGAGTGTGCAGCTAGCACCCTAGATTGCAGCTGCCACAGCCTCCTCCCCTTCAGTTCCTCCCCCGCTTGTCCCAGCCGATGCCCCCTAACTCTTCCTCTTGCATTATCCCAGTCCTTCTTATAGCTACAGTATTGACTGTCCTGCATGTTACCACTGCCTTTGGTAGCACATTCCAACTAGACACAACCCTCTCAGTGAAGAAGTGCCTCCTCATTTCCTCTAGAAACGTCCCCAGTCAACCTTAGTCTGTGTCTCCTCATCTCTCTTCCCTCCTCAGTTTAAACACCCTCTTGGGTGCTAGGTTTATTATCCCTAAGGTATTTAAACACTTCAATCATAGCCCCATCCTCCTCTCCTCCAGTGTGTACATGTTCCGCTCGTTCAGCCTAACTTCATATTCCTTTCCTTCAATCCCCTTTAACATTTTGTTGACCTCCTTTGCACCACTCTAGTAACTTTATATCTCTCCACAGGTATGGCCTCCAGTATTGCATGCAGTACTCCAGGTGTGGTCAGACCAAGGATCTGTAGAGAGATAGGATCATATCCCTGTGTCTGGATGAGAACACCCTTGCAATGCACCCCAGCATCCTGTTTGCCTTCACTGCTGCTCTCCTACACTGGGCTGAGTTGTTCACGCCCCAGTTACCAACACCCTATCCTTCTCCTCCTCTGTGATCCCCAACCTCACCCCTCCAACCAATAGTCCCTCTTCTGGTTCTACTTGGGCTGTGTGGCTGGGTGTTTGTGTTGTCTCTGTCAATAGTTTAATTTTGTGGATTTTCATGTGTTTTGGCTTGGAGGAACTAGACCATTCTTGGATATGTGATCTATGAAAGTTTCCTGGACTAAGAAACTGGAAAACATCACTAGCAGATATTGGGATTCTCATGATAAATCAACTTTTGGAAGCCATCACAATCAAAGTAAGTACAGCTAATGAAATTCTACAAGCTCTGACCTGGGAGTGCAAACTGAATCCACATTTCCATCTACCTTGTTGCTAAAGGGAACTGCATGTCTTTGAGAACCATTCACAACTATTTAAACAAAGGAAAGACACTGACAAAGGGTTTTAACTTCCTGCATATGCCCCAGGTCAGTGCTCCAGGAATTTAACACATCGTTTGTCTTGTTACCATAGATCAAACAGTTTACTGGTTATTTTCCTGTGGATTTGATTATTTTACATCATTTGGCAATGGGGCAAATCCTCCCCTGAGGCACACCACCAAAATTGATCTGTCCCTGCTCATGTGTGAGCCTTGGGCACATCTAGCCACATTGTATACAACTATTCCAATGTTGCATTTTCGACATTACCACCTGGCATACTACTGTTCAAAAAGAAATGCAACCTCTCTGACTGAACTCTTCCTATGCACCCTGAAACTTGTGCCCTCCTCCTGCTGCTATCAGGGACTGTTCACCCTAAGCCTGGACCAAACACCTCCAACCAAAACAAACCAGCAGGCACTCTCACAATCATGTGCCTGAACATCTGCAGTTTACTTCCGAAGCTTGATGCACTGCAAGCCTTTACCACCCAACACAACCGGATATTCTGTCAGTAGTTGAAACTTGGTTCACCCAAAGATTCCTGACCAGGCAATCACCCTTCCTGGCAACAATGTCTTCTGGGTTGATCGTAAGTCCAAAACAGGTGGAGGTGTGCCTTATATGTGAAGACACTTTCTGAGGACACCCCATTGATTCCAATCTTCCAGCAACACCTGCTCAGATTCTTCCCATCAGACTCCTATTAGGCGCCCACAATAAGGCCCTCACAGTTGTCACTGTTTACATACCTCCAGGAACAGGAACCTGGTCTAACCGCTGTCCTTGGCTTTGTCAAATCCCACCCATTGGACTCTGAAATCATCCTTCTTGGTGACTTTAACATTAATTGCTCTCAGCTGAATGTGGGTCATTTAAGGACTCCGTTATATCAGCTAACCTACTCAAATGGTTGACTATGCAACCAGAAAGAACTACAGAACTGGGACCTGCACCCTACTCACTGAATCCTAACAAACCACCCCTCTCGGATCACAAAAACCTCAGTCCTCCCTGACTCACTTAGTGACCACTCTCCCATCAGCTGTACCTGGTCAAACAAATTCTATAAGCCCCTCCAAAATCATCACCAGCAGAGTCCTACCCATGGTCAGCTATCCCACCTCAAATCACACCTCAGTCTGCAGGACTGGTCCCCATCTTCAAGGCAACAGATACTAATACTGCACTGGAGCAATTTATTCATATTTTCAGTGAAGCCTGTAATAAATTTTCCCCCTCAAAAGCGTAAGTTAAATTGCTCAGTAACCCTTGGCTGTCAGGAGACCTCCTAAAAAACTTAAATCCAGGGACCACCTCTGGGAACTGGCTAGAAACTCCGGTAGCAACTTGACATCCAGAATTACAAGCGGGCATGGAATGACTGCACCAAATCCATTCGGCAACAGAAATCTGACTACTATAAAGGCCCTCACTAACTCCTGGGAAATGGAAGATTTCTGGAAAAACATTAAAGATGTCACTGGGAAGCAGTCAAAATCTTCAGCGAACATACTCAATATAAATGGCACACCACACTCGACTCTAAAACTATTGCGAACACTTTTAACATCGCTGTCACTGACCTTAGCAGTGTTCTCCTCTGACTTCTTCCAAGGCGTGCCAACTCCATCCCCCAACTCCTCCACCCACCTGTCACCCACCTTTCTACTTTAAAGCACTAAAGAAACATCAAGTCTGAAACTACATTGCCAAAGCCATCAGCAAATCTAGAACAAGCAATGACACACTTGACCTCAAGCTACTTGCCCTAATGCTTGGCGAGGTACTTGGGCCCCTCACCAAGATCTTTAATCTCTCTCTTTCCTCTAGCCAATTCCCAGACAAATGGAAAATGGCCACTGTTACCCCAATTCACAGAAGTGATGATAAGGCTGACCATGTGAACTTCCACCCTATCTCCATTCTGCCTCCCCTATCGAAGACACTGGAATGTATAGTAGTGGACCAACTTACTGAGCATCTGGACAATTATAATATTCTCTGTAAACAACATGGCTTTAGAAAGCGGTCATAGTACATCCTCTGCCTTACTCGAATTCACCAGCTCCATTCACAGCTCCCTTGACAATGGACAACTAACTGGTGCTATTTTCATCGACCTGACCAAAGCCTTCGACACTGTCCACCACTCCCTCCTGCTGAGCCTAACTAAAAATGCTGGTCTCTCCAATGATTCAATCTCTTGGTTCAAAACTATCTTGAAAACTGCACCCAGCATGTAAAAATTGGAGATGTGCACTCTGATTCCAGACCTGTCTCTCTGGAGCCCCCAGAGTTCAATACTGGGCCCCCTACTCTTCAGCCTATTCTTAACACCCTACCGGACTCCTGCACTGAACATATCACCCGTATGCCGATGATGCAGTAATTCTGCCACATACCAGGACCCAAAGAAATTGCAAGAAAATCTCCAACTCAACTTCTCCTCAGTTGAGAATTGGCTCACAAAGCACACTCATCCTTAATCAAAAAAAAACAAAGGCCATGATCTTCAGCAGCTCCCATAATAAACATAAGCACTTCAACTCTCCGTTATCAACAGACAAGGTGCCGCACTGGAACAGGTCAAAAACTTTAAATACTTTGGGATCACTCTTGACCTCACCTCTCCTACACTGTCCACATTGACCATGTTGCCAAAGCCACTAACTCCTGGCTAGGCCTGCTATTCCGTCATGGAAACACCTGATACCTGAAGCCATCACTGTGCTGTCCAGAGCTCTATCATATCCATCATTGATTATGGCATTATCATTTACGGCGCTACTACATACCGCACTCAAGCGTGTATCCACCGCCCTCAACAAGGCCTGTCGACTTGTCACTGGCTCCCAATGCCTAACTCACACCTGTGACCTCTATTCTCAAACTGGATGGTTGAATCTTGCCAATCGAATAAAACACCAAACTTGTATTACTACTAAGAAAATCTTGCTGGGTCTTGCCCCGAGTCTGTGCCCTCATACAACCGAGAATCCATACCCGACATACCAGGGGATCGAAACCTCAGCTTCTGCAAGTCCTGCATTGCCGCACTAACACAAGGCCAAGATCCTTTGCTTACCGGGCCACTAGTTGGTACAATGGTCTTCCAGCAACATCTCATCTTCACTATCCTCAGCACTTTTAAGACTCGGCTCTGCCTAACACTGACTGCCTCCAACCTCTGTGACTGTTGTGGCTAAACATATCTTTTGGTTCCATAGCTGAAGATGCCCTTTTGGACCCACATCTACTCCTGCACTTTGCCAGCACCCCCTTCTATCTTCACCTCCCCTGCTGGCCCACTGACCAATACCACCGGCTGCACTACCTCTATTCTTATCTGCCTTCCACCTCTCCTCTCTGACCCCCAACCTACCTCCCTTCTCTCCCATCCACTTAGTCTCCCTGATTTCCCCTCCTCCTTTCCCCTTTCCCTTCCCCAAAGTTTCACCTTATTGTTCTTTTTTCATCTACAAGACTATGTGTTGTTTTTTGTTTTATTTTATAAACTGTTATCTTTGCTTATGATTGTCTCAATTGTACCAATGATGTGGAACCTTTGCAAAAGAGCCTTGGCTCAAAGGTATTTGTAATCCTAGAACAAATAAATAAATAAATAAATAAAAATTAAGCCCGAAGTGCATCACCTTACACTTGTTTGCATTGAATCCTAGCTGACCTCCATTGATCATGTCTCTACTTTGGTTAGGTCCCCTGCAGTTTTCCCATCCATCCTTTTGTCACCACTGCCCCAATTTGGTATCATCTGCGAACAGACTAACCCTGCTCCCCCTCCATGTGCTATATCAGAGATAAAGAGCCCAAATAGCACCAGGCCTAGCACTGACCCTGCAGCACCCTGCTTGTCACTGCTCTAGGTGCTGAGAGCTCCCCACCACCATCCTCTGCACCCTACCTGTAACCAGCTCTCTGTCCATTCAGTCAGCCTTTTCCCACCCCACTGCCATCACCTTCCACCCAGTTTCCCATAAGGCACTGTATCAAAGACCTTACTGAAGTCCAAGTACAGGACATGTACTGCATGTCCCTGTCCAACTCCCTTGTCACCCAGTCATAATACTTATTAGGCTGGTTTGAGAAGACCTCCTGAGATGAACTCATGTTGCCACCCATCTTGGAGGCCATTACTCTCTGGAATACCACCAGCCTCTGCTTCAGTATCGCCTCCATAAGCTTACCCACTATGGACATGAGACTGGCTGCCCAATAATTTTGTGGCTCTCACTAGGCCCACTCTTGTGTATGGGCCACCCTCCACTCCTGAGGCACACACACCAGTTTCCAGGAAGGTGTTGAACAGATCTGCCAGTGGCTCAGCCAACAGCTCTGCTATCTCCCTCAGCACCATGGGTGGATGCCATCATGACCTGGTGCATTGTCCACCCTTACTGTCCTCATCCCATCTAGTACCCCAGACCCTGTGAGCACTTTGTCAGTCACCTCCTCCCGCCCAACCACGCTGGTAGTGGACCATCCCACTCCTTAGTGAAAATGGAGCAGAGTACTCATTTAAAATTTCTGCTTGCTCCTCCCCTTTTCCACCAATCTGCTCCCCTTTATACTCACAATATGTTTCTTGCACTTTCTTCTTTTCCTGACATACCTTAAAAGTCCTTTTCCCACCCTTTATGCCCTGTACTAACCTTAATTCTCTGAGGCCTTAGCTTTTTCACCCTCCTGGCCACCTCCTTGACCAACTCCCATAAGCCTCCTTATCCTCCCCTTCCCTGTTCTCCTGTACTTCCAGTATGCAGCCCTCTATGCCCTTACCCTTGCAGCACTTCCTTGTTCAGCCAGCATGGTTTCTTGGCTCTGTTCTTCACCTGGCCCTGGTGCACTACTGTGGCCTGTGTTAGCCCAGTCTTTATGACTCCCCACTTTTGTTCTGCATCCGCCCCAGCCTTATATCCTGGAGTCTCTCTCACAGTATTGCTACCATCCTCCCAAGCCCACTCTACTAAAGTCCACCACCTTAGTGCCTGTGCCTCCTGTCTCCCTACCCAGCATAAGACAAGCAACACTGTTTGGTGATCGCACTCGCTAGTTGGTCCTTCACCCCTACCTCCCTCACCAAATCCCCATTTGCCAGTACTAGGTTCAGAGTGCTACCCAGCCTTGTAGGCCCACTTACCAATTGCATCAGCAGGCCATCCTGGAATGCATCAATGAGCACCTGCTCCTGGTAGTGCAAGTGGCTGGGGTGCTCCAGTCAACCCCTGTTGAGGTTAAAATCCCCCACTATCACTACCTCCCCTTTACAGACCCTCCTTATCTGTTCTGCCAACTTCCCATCCAGTTCCCTGGATTAGGCTGGTGGTCCGTACACCACTCCCAGCCTCAGCTTTCTGCGTTGGAGTCCAGGAGTTGCACCAAGCGTCTCTGTCCTCTTCTCTTCTCTTCTCCTTCATCCATTATGTATTTGATCCCTTCCTTCACATAGAGTGCACCCCATTCCAACCCCCGTCCTGCTGTATATCCTGCATCCCGGGATTGCCGAGTCCTAATCATGGTACTCTGTATCCCAGTCTCTGTCACTGCAGCAGTGTCCACCTTCCCTCTAAAAGGAGCACCTGAAGCTCTGCAATTTTGTTCCCCTGACTTCTTGCATTGAGAGAGACCACCTTCCAACCATCCCGCCTTCTCCTCACTCTTCTCCTTGGCCTGTATCCCTCCTCCTGGTAGTCCATACTCTTCCTCCTCATTATTCTTACTGGGTGGTGGTGCCTTCTGTTACACTCAGACCACTCTGCCTGCCCCTCCCAGGGTTACTACACCTCTGCCTTTACCTATATCTAGGGGTGAGCTCATTAGGTTCCCCTGTCCGGACCTTTCTACAACCTCAGTCTTTTGGCCAACCCCCACTAGTTTAAATCCACCTTAGTGAGATATACCCTCTAATGCCGCCTTTAACACTCCCGTCCTCCATGCTCAAGTGTAGCTTGTCCATGTGCAAGTCACTATTCCCTAGACCCTACCCCAGTTAGTCACTAACCAATAATCTTTGGTCTGGCACCAGTCCTCAGCCACTGCGTTGAACTCCTCGATCCTACCTTCCTCCCCATGCTTGCACATGGTACTGGGAGTTCCTCCAAGAATGCTACTGACTTCCCCATGCTCTCACCTGCCTGCCCAACTCCTACAACTTCCCCTCACTACTTCCACAGTCTTCCCTCAAGTCTCTTGCACCCACATGCAACAGTAAATGAGGTTTCTTCCTCCCCTTGCTGTACATTTGAGCAGTGCCTGCCCCACCTGCAGTCAACCCAGGGATAGCTTCAACCCAAATATGGCTGTGCCTTTCCCTTCTTCTGCCCATCTCACCTTTCAGTATAGAATCCCCCAGAAAAAAGTACCTCTGTCCCTTACCTTTCCTTCTAATGCCCCTTCCACCACCCCAGTATTCATTGTTCCTGCCCTTCCCCACCAGCTGCACCCTCTGTGACCTCTGTATCTGCACCCCCTACTTCCTCACCCCTTTTCTCTGCTTTATTCCTCCCATCACCTTGAACCCCTTACCAGCCTGACTGCTTCCTACTGGGCTTTCCATGTTGATTTCCCTCCTCCACTGCTAATTTCCAACCCCTCTCCTATAACCATTATTGTCAATTTAGAGCCCCATTCCCTTTAGACCCGATAGTGATGCCTCTCCATCCTTCCCTTCCTAGCCTTCTCTCCTCCAGTCACCCCTCCTTCCTTACTAGCCCCCATTACCCTTTTGTCCTCACTATTTCTTCCCCTACCTGTTGCCATCCCTCATGCCTGACTTGTGCTCCCCTCCTTGATACGCCCCCATAGCAGAGGCTCAAATCTATTCCTAGTTGATACCCTCCTATATCTCTTCACCCTATCAGTTCCCACCTCTACTTGTTCCCCTCCATGCCCCTCGGTCCCACCCTGGTCCCTTCCTACCTGCAGCCATGTGCTCTCCCTGGTACTTCTGGTGGTATCTTCCTCCCCATCAGAAGGCCCCTCCTCACTTCAAACACCCTCCCTTCTCCTCCTCTCTTTTCTGCTAGTGTCTCTGATACTGGGTCAGTTTCAGACCCTAATTGTTCTTCCCTGCCCCCCTTGCCATCCCATGTTCCCCCAGCCAGGATGCCTACCATACTCATCTGCCCTTCCACTTAGACTCTTCCCTAACCTCCAGTTCCTCCTCAAACTAGCCAGTTGTCTTCAGAGCATACAGCCCCCATCCTCCAAGCCAAGTCCAGAATCATGGCAGACCCACACCTTGTACATCCACCAGCATTCCAAAGATGCCGCCCTATTGACATACGGCACCTGCCCCATTTTGCCCCCATCTTATTGTTATGGACTCTTACTCCTGGTTTCTGTACCATACTACAACTGTTAGGGCCCTATTAACTCAAATTCCTGTTTCCCTACACTAGTCCCCTACTGACCCCTTGCTGACCTGGTTAATTCAGTCTCAAATCTCATCCATTAGATACTGTATTACTGTAGCAATCCTAAAGCCTCCTTGTCTGTTTTTCACCCTCAGCTACCACACTTTTGTTTTCAGCCCTCATAGTTTCACTTAGCCCAGTTAGAAATTGTATTACACTCCAAATAATACTCAGCTCAGACAGAGAAATAAACAGAACAAATAAATATGCATTATTACAGCAATCCTAACAGTATAGCTCAGGACTTAGCTCAGTTAGAGAAATAAACAGAACAACTAAATCTGTATCATTACGGCAATTGTAAAGTATACAATCATTGCTTTGTCTTCACCCCAGAGACCTTGCTGTAATATAGGACCACACAGGACCCTGGGCAGGTGGGTGGGCAACTCTAAAGTCAGACAGAGATCCGTTGAGCTCGCTCACTCCCCTTCTCTCACTCATTTCTCTTTCTCCCAGTGCTGCAGGCTGCCCTTTTGTACTGGGCTCCTGCCTGTATTGAGCGCCTTTTTCTGCCCACAAAAAATCCGTAGCAGTCCCAACAGAGCTCCATTGAACTCGCTACTCCCCTCTCACTCACTCATTCTGTTTCTCATAGGCGCTGAAGGTTACCCATTTGTCTGGGCTCCCACCTCGTTGGCTCCTTTTTCTGCCCATGAAGAAATCCGCAGCAGTCCTGACAGAGCTCTGCTGAGCTTGCTCCTCCCCTCTCTCACTCTCTTGTTGTTAATCTGTCCCAAACACTGATTTCACTGCAACTCGTGCTACTCTGCGCCAGAAGTGCAAAAACACATTTTGGCCAGGATGTGAAAAATGACAGCTGGAGGTGTGAAAAATGCCAGTGTTGAAAATTTGACATGAAAATATTACAAATTTGCAAAGTTACAAGGAGCATGGAAACTAGAATGCATGCTCATAAAATAGTATTGTTTGATTTTTTCATCAAATTTGCAAAATAGGCATTTGAGAGCTCACCTCATGAACAGTGGTGCTGTTGTTTTGTTACTCAGTCCTGAAAGTTGATTCCATGCACTAACCACAAAATCACCTTTTGGGACCAAATAACTCCATGACCGTGACTGAATTCATGAGGAGGGTCCCAATAACCCCATGTTGAAAATGTGGTGCAAAAATTCCTCCAAATGCCCAAGATATGCACAAAGTTGAAAAAACATATTTATGCCATACAGCTTACTGGCATTTCTTCAGTTCATGGTCAGCTTTGAAGACTGCAGTCATGTTCCGTTCCACTGAAGATCATCGCACTGGGCTCCAGAGGAAGTATGGGGTGGGGGGGTGTGTGGGAAGCAAGGTGCACTGAGGGTGGGCACGGGTTGGGGAGGAGCAGGAGAGACTGCAAGGATGGTTTCTTGTTTTACAGGTAAAATAAAAGACAACACGGGTCTGCTTTCTTCTTTCACAGGTGCTGTTTGGTACACTGGGGTGGCTCCCAGTGTGCCACCTGCATTTGTGGGGAGGGACCAAGCCTGATGAGGATTGGTCCCCAGTTGGCTCAGAAACAGGGGGTGCATGATACTGAGGGGTTTGCACCCCTTGCACACAGCAGAAATCGAGTAGTGGGAAGACATGCCAGGGGAGTGGGTCTCTGCTGGCAAACTGAACTGGGAAGGGGGGACTGAAGGATGGGGATTGGGGCCCCTGTCAGCAAAGAAAGATTGCTAGGGGGACACATGATGCAGAGGGTTTGGGCACCCTTGGCAGACTACAGAAACTTGGGGGTGGGGACATTATGCTGACAGGGACTGGGATCCCGTCAGCAAATGAGAGAAGTCGGGGCATCGGACAGGGGATTGGGCACTCCGTCAGCTCTGGGGCGGCTGCATAGAGCCGCCATGTTCCTGGTACTATTACACCAGGTGAGACCACCCTGCAATGACGGGTCGCTCCCTCATTGTAACAGAATTGCTGATGCTGCAATGATGGGCGGCCCTTTATTGCAGCAGCCAAATCATTTCAAGTTGGTGGCACTTCTGCAGAACCAGTGTTATCAGGACACTGGGCCTGCATTGGGTGCACACCACCAAACCCACAAATGCAGTGCTGGCATTGGCCACCACACTGCCACACCTCCCACAACCTGCTTCTCTCTAAGCTGCCCCATTATGTTTCTTGAGCATGTAAGCAAATATAAAAGGTTAAAGAAGACAACAATTGCAGAGTTAAGTTAAGAAGTTAGAAAGCTTGATTACAGGCACAGGACTTTTATACAGAAGATTACAGTAATGTAAAGAAGGGCAGATAATAATGACTTCGAGGGCAAAATACTGTCAGTACAGTATAAGTTTAGGAACCATTGCCATTTGAAATGTGTAGGCAGTCATTATTTGCCTAAAATAATAAAACAGGAAACACTGATAAGTGAAATATATTTAGTTTTTTATTTACCAGGCAAATGCAGTGAACAGTCAAATGCCTATTTACAGGCAAGAGTGGGAGATTATAAACAAAATTACAGAAAGGTATCTCCAATATACAGGGAGTAGAAAGTGATAAATATAATCAATACATTACAGAATTACATGAACAACAGCATCAGGATGACATAAAACATAAAATATCTAAATTTTTTGTAGTTTTTCTACTCTTTGAAATGTTGTGATTAGACTTTTTTCAATAGTGCGTTGTAATCTTTTGGGTTGTATCTGACAATGGCATTTTATTGTCTAGTGCCCTACGTGGACAACAAAAGCTAAACAAATAAATGAAAATTTAATAAAATGCATATGTATACTCACCCTTCCTTCCTTTCTTTCTTTCTTTCTTTCTTTCTTTCTTTCTTCCTTCCTTCCTTCCTTCCTTCCTTCCTTCCTTCCTTCCTCCTGTTGACCGGGTAGGCCCACTGAGACCAAAGGTCCCTTTTCAGGGGCAATCTGGGAGTAGTTACATATAAGAGTACATTTGATATTTTTCATACACAGTACAGAATTCAATAATCAACATACTCATGGAAAACATAAGGTCTATACATAGGCAAGCTAACTCATGGAGACACTACAGAACACGATCATTCAGTGTGGGACAGGTCATTAATTACAACAGTACAATAGTAAATCAAGAATAAACAAGAATGACAATAGCTACCATCCTTTGAAGTGCAGATACATATTTTAGGTACATGTAGGTATTCATTGTAGCAGTACCACAGTTGGGATCAACCGAGGCGATGAGTATGTGGAGGATACTAGTTCAGTGGAGCTTTAGTCAGACTCCTGAATGTTGAGACAGAGGAGCACTTTAGTATCTACAGGTGCAGTTACTTTTAGTGAAGAGGCTCACCTTTAGTGAATGTTTGGATGTAGGAGCAAAGGTTGCTCTGCAAGGCAGGGAGAGCTTGTTCCAGCGCTGCATTATTCTATATGCAAATTATCTTTGGCCAGCTGCTATGAGTACCCTTGGTACTTCTAGGACAGGTTGTGATATTGTGCAGAGTTTTCTTATGCTGCCTATACACACTAGATTCTGGAGGTGGAGGTGGTGGTTGTTCAGGATTTTGAACATGAGGCAGAGTGAAGGATGTTAAGCCTATTGTCAGGTTCCTACTTCCTTAGCACTTCCAGCTGTGTCAGTCTTCCTCTAACTTATCCCTTACAGATTCATTGCTATTGGCCTGTTACAGCATTTGGTAATCCATAATTGCTTGCACACCCTCACTGGTTGGTTTGGGTCACTTGGCTCTGTACCTATACTCAATTATATGTTTTAGTATTGCACTTGTATGACTTTTGTAATCTGTGTATCTGCTGTTCTCAATAACTATTGTACCCTTTCCCCAAGGATGCTTCTGGAAATGAGCTGTTTACAGCTCATGTTGTCTTTCCTGGTAAAACATTTTCCAAATAAAATAAATTGTGGGGCCAGTTTAGTGATGTAAGTGCTATACAGTGATGTTCCTTACTGTTGGCCTGAGTTGCAACCTGCAGACCTTGTGGTAGGCGTACAGAGCCTGCTGAGCTCAGTTTCCTTCAGGGATGACAGTAATAGCCTCCATTGAGGAGCATTGGAAGCAGGATGAAATTAGTCACAGTATGGCAGATCTCCTTTGTGGAGGCACGCCTTTATCCTGTACAACAGACCTAATAAAATGTATGTATTGTTATCCTGGGTAGCCCCTGAAAAAGGGACCTTCGGGCTCAATGGGCCTACCTGGTCACCAAATTTTAAATAAATAAATAAATAATTTCTGGTGTATAATTTTAGTGGTGTGTTCAGTATGTTGTTTTAAGCTGAGCTCTTAGTCAAGGCACATTCTGGGATACTTTAATCGGTCCACGTCTTCAACATGGTCCTACTAACATCAGTGATCCTTAGGAGCTTGGTTCTGTCAGCTCCTAGCCTTCTGGATCAAAGTATGACCTTTGTTTTCTTGATTTTGAACACTAGATGATTAGATGAGAGCCAGCTACCAAGTATGGCAAAGTCCTTCATGAACCCTTGTTCAATGTCGATAATGATATTACAATCTTTGTACAAGATGGCATCATTGGCATACAGGATTGCTTTTGCTTCTCCACAGTTGAGTGGCAGATCGTTGATTAAGAGGAGAAAGTAACAAACTGAGAACTGACTACTGCAGGACTCCATCAGTGATTGCTTGGCATGAGGATAGACCACAGCTGACGAATAGCTTTTCAGTTGTGGCTCACTAGGTAGCTTCTGCACCAGGAAGTAGCTTGGAGGTTTAGTACCAGATTCTCAAGTTTGGAGAGTAGAATCTCATGATTCACCAAATCGAAAGCCTTGTGAGATCAATGAAGATGGCTCCTGTTACTTTTCCTTATTATGGCTTTGAATATGCCTGAAGTGAGGCATACCAGAGCTGTGTTGGTTCCATGGTGTCTGTGGAATCCATGCTGGGCTGAAGCCATCAGGTTGTAGACCTCAAGGTTAGCAGTCAGTTGGTTGTAGATAAGTCATTCTTGTACTTTGCCCAAGACACTGAGTATCAAGACTGGGTGATAGTTTTCTATAGTGTCCTTTGTGCTTCCTTTGTGTATAAGGATAACAAGGATGGTTTTCAATAATAGGAGGACTTCTCTGCAAAGCAGTGACATATTATACAACCTTGCCATGGAAGTTGCAACTACTGGGGCTGACAGCTGATATAAAGGTATTTATGGTACACTAATTATCCACAAGAAGATAGTGCCAACAGAATCTAAGGGCTAGAACAGTTAACATCCTAAGCAGATATTCACAATACCTGCTATGGAAGAAAGCAATAGAAGGGCAAAGACAAAGTTCAAAGAGATTGAATTTCATAACTTTGGGTGACATACGTGAATGAAGTTCCTCTATCTTTGTACTCAGTTTTGGAACACACAGGAGGGCATGGTCTGCAGATCTCAGGGTATGTAATACAAGCTGGTTTGGTTGAAGTGTGAAACTAAAGATGAGGGCAGATGATTGTGCAAAGTGTTGAAAATTACACCACCGTGTGTGGTCATGAATGGATGATGGTTAAGCCAACCAAGTCTGACATACAAGGAGCAGCGATAGGTAAGTACATTGGTTGCCAGTGCAAATCAACAATTGTTTAAGTGTTCATCCTTCATCTGGGATAGTGGCTGCCTCAGCCCGATCCCCAATTCCTCTAGGCTGGCTCATAACTTCCTGGTATGTGCCCAGTCATGGTTTCTCTCCACAAGTTCCTCTTATGTGGTAGTTCTGAGGAGGGAGGCCATTCTCCCACCGCAGTGTATCAGATTCTAGGCAGACCAGGTCACTCACTGAGCAACAGTGCGAGTGCACAGACAGCTGAGTCAGGCTTCAGAAACTCCCGATATCCATTTGCTTCATGTTTTTCTCTATCCCATCCCTCGGGCAGATCTGACCTAAAGGTATACTGCAGAAGAGTTAGGAATATTGGAGTGTTCCTTGGTTGATAAGAGAATGGGATGCCCCCATGGGACCCCTAGTAAATCCCTTGCATAGGAAGACACCAGTCTGGGGCTGTGCATGCTGTTTCCAGGCACCTAGACCTGTGCAGCACCATCCTGTTCAGTTCCTGCTCCCATCTGTTGCCAGGCACTCACCATCCAACTGCTCCTGCCGTCTCCCTCAGCCCAGTGGTCAGAGGCAGCATGGTGAGCCCTGTCCTGGTCCCTGTGATGAGCAGCCTGTGTCTGTGGGGTGCACAGTGAGTTATGGCAGGGTCCCCCTGCTGTAACCTACACCCGCTCCACACCTATGTGGCCAGCACTACGATGGGTTCTTATATACTGCATAGTGCTGGCATGCCACAGGATGCCCCTGCCTGCCCCTAGCACATTACTGTCCATGAGGTCAGGTAATTGGGTGCATTACCCTGCGCACCATATCATGGGTACTAAGCTGCTGCTCCACGGCATTTAGCACGATGCCAATGTGCCCAGTTTATGCAGGCAATTGGCGTCATGCATATGGCCCGTGTTTGCAAAAAGTGTTCCTGTTTCTTTTGCTGTAACTGGAAATTGAAAAGGATTTTGTACTGTGCAAATTAACAATTTACTGGACTACTGATGTGTGTAACACCAGAATGTAGTACAGGTAAGAATCTCTATTTGTATGGCACAAAAGGTAGTACAGCTAAAAATTGCTTGGTAACTTTGCCTGAATGAATAACTCAAATGAAAGCTTCAGCTTTGTGAGGCTGATCTGGAGTTTGTATCAGGAATAAGACTGACAGGGTTCCTTAACATAAAATGCACTTGCCTTATACACTTGATCACCATGTCTGTCCACACCCTCAGTTCTGCAGAAGCTTCCCAGAAATGGCACAGCTCACGCAAACATTTTCTTGTGTTCTCCATCTTTTAAAGGGTAATTTTCTTTAATTCTGTCCAAAGTTTCCAATTCCTGTTCCTCTTAGATGTTTCAGGGACAGCTTGCAGCAACCCTGTGAGCATCATTACCTCTGTGTTGTGCCTGGGTATCATTTTATCAGAAAAGATAATCATTGCTACTGGAGGGTAGGGCACCATGATATACTTTAGTCCTATCTAAACCCACTGCTCCAGACACCCTGTACCTTCTAATAAAGATTTTGAACTTAGCTATGCTGTTCTCCTGTTATGTGGGGCCAAACCTTGCACCTCTTCTGCACCTACTGTATATCCCCACTGTTGGTAGTTGTCAAGCACTCCAACCCCTTCTGAGACTATTGGACCCATAGTTAAAATAATGAATTCTTACTGTTTATGGACTTCAGCATAGACTGGCTTGGTGCAAAAGTAAAGGTGTGGCTCCCCACTAGGACATGCAGCTGAAACACGGACCTCACCCAACAATTAAAGCACCGAAATCTGGCAAATGGAAAATCATGTACACAAATTGCCACAGTCAGGAAACAAGATCCACACCTGCAGGCAACAATGACAGAGGCTAAACTGGACATAGTAGCCATTAGTGAGACATGGTTCACCAGTAACCACACTAGCAGTGACTTCAGTACCCGGCTATGTACTGTTCAGAAGAGACCAAGGTGCAAAAAGGTAGGGGGTTTATTTTACGTTAATAGAAAATATCAAAGCTACAGAAATTCAGAATACACATAGGAGCCAGAAGAACTGTGGGTCACCCTGGAAACAGGAAATGGGACAGCCATATGAAATGGGGTTGTCTACAGACCTCAGACGAGGGGAGGACACAGACACACTACTGTTAGAAGATATACGAAACATGACAGCTAAAGGGAAGTTCTGATAATGGGAGACTTCAACATGCCAGTTACAGATTGATCAATACCTGCAGGAACATCCACAGAACTAGACACATAGTGGATTCCCTGCTGGGGAGGGCCTCAAACAACCGGTACAACAACCCGAGCAAACCTCTCAACCTGCATTAAAATTCATAGCACTGACCGCAAAATCAGAGCAAATGGCCAGAATAAGGAGCACTTTCTTATTTTAAATAATAACATGTCTTTAAATAGTCACCCCACATATTTAGTGTTAAGTAACTCCCCATAAATGGGAGTTCCTGAACAGGATTCTGTGAGCTTGCCCAAATGCTCGTGGCCAGGCTGGTGTCCTGAGTCTAGCGACTTAAAGTATTGCCAGTGGGTGCCTATGTGGCCTCTGTGTGCTGTCCCTTTAAGAGCTGCCTGTTGCAGTCATAATTAATCAAAAGGGGAACTGAGTGTTTCCATGCCTGAGTCCCTCGAGGCTGCTGAACACTTGCTCCGTTTCTGCCATCACTACTTGTGCAGATGAAGCCCTGCTAAAGATGTAACTACTGGCTGGTGATCATTTAGAGTAGTAATAATAATGTGGTTTGTGCTAACTTGCCTTTCATGCAACAAGAACTGTTCAGTCAACTCCACCATTTTGGTCCCAAACTGCTGAATTGGTCCAATCAGTACTTTAGGACTCTGAAATGGATCCTGCTACCGTGGGACTGTGTGGATTACCAGTTGGTATTTGTAGTTCTGGGCTGTTGGTGCCTTTTGCACCAGGAGGGAGTTCTTACTGTGACTGACAGTTAAACTGACAAATCGGACCTTTTGGATCAAGGGAAATACCACAAGCTGTCTGCTGGCAAGCCAGATTTGAGGTGGAGGTTGAGAGAGAAGCTCACATAATTCAAGCAGTCGTATTGCGCAGTAGTTTGTGCAGGAGAACCATGTCGGCCTGAATCCCGACCAGCTTGCCATTTTCGCCTAAGGAGAATTGGTTCGGACTGAATCCGGTCTGTGTGCTGTGAAGCAAACTACTGAATTGGGACCAGAGCTTAACCTGAAGGAGACAGAAGATTTTTGCTAAGTACGATTGGCCTGTCAGGAACTTTAGCTACCTTTGCACTCCCAAGTTTAGCAGTGACTTTGCAATTGGGTTGAGGAGCTGTCTGTCTGGTATAGTAACTTTCGTTACATGTAAATGTGCTGTAAACTGGAGGGTTGTGATCTGGTATTCCCCGAGCTGAGTGTGTGCTGAGGCTGGGCGTGTACCAGCTTAAAATGGACTGAATCCGTGGTTACCCCATGCCGTTGGGCCCTGCCACAGGGCTTTATCTCCCTACCATGCTTCTGCTGGCAATCCAGAAAAACAGCTATAGACTCAACCATCATCCATCCTCTGTTCAGCTTTGGATATCATGAGTAAAACAAGTTAGCTCTCTGCAACTTATCTTTTAAATCACAAGTGTGTCATCTGATTATTTTGCCATGTTGTTTCCATGAACAGAGCCCTCCGGCTCTGGATTACAATCAGAGTGTGTATGTTATTTCTTTCTCACAGGACCCCTACCAGCTGCAACACTGGCCTACCCTGGGCAATGGTCCTGGCTAGCCCCTTCTCCATCCTGGGTACCCAGAGAGTGTGACTGATAGGGACTCTGACTGCATGCACAGCTGTTATATATATATATAGTGTGATTAAGCCAATCAACCTAATTACCCCCTTCCTTGTTACCGCCCCTGAATAAATCAGATCTACTTTTCCTGCAATATACATTGACCATGGTGTCAGTGTGTGCATAGGAGTATTATATGGTTGTTTTGTATTGTATCATCTTATTTTGCAGAAGGTCCCAGAGAAAGCTAAGGAACCAGTCCTGGGGGTAAGTGCCAAACACAGGTGTATGTATAAAGCCTATAAGGAGTATTGGGTAGGTAGACATTGTGTACTGTGAGGGCCACTAGGAGGAGACAAGGGGTCACAGTGTCCCAGAGGGCTGTGGCATGGTTAGTCAGACCAATACCAACCCTGACCTTTGGGTGGAGGCACCCATCACTGAACCTAGGCCCCTCAACCTGCTACTAGCCAAGCAGGCAAGGGTAGTAGCCATTAGGATAGTACCACCTGGAGGTTCCATAAGGAATGTTTCTCTTAAGTTAATTCAATGATTTAATAGTTTGTGTGTCCAGAAATAGCTCTAACATTGTTAAAACATTAGTAAACCTTTGTGGAGCAAGAGTAAATTTGAGTGTAAAAATCATAGTGCTATGCAAAATTCATAGCAGTTGAGAGGTATGCCCACAAGAGACAAAGGCTATCCTAGGTCTTGTAATGACTAATGGGAAAGGACCACAGAACTCAGGTAGAAGGTCACCTGAGGGCCAGTGACCATCACATGGTATGGTTCAATTTGGCCACTAGAACTAAAACATCACATTCAATGCAAAATATGGGACTTCAGAGGAGCTGACTTAGATAAGATGGCCAACAGAGTTAAGCTAGCCCTGGTAAGAAGAAATACAGGTGAGGTGGTAAAGGCAAAGTGGGCAAGCATTAGGGATGCAATACATGAAGCAACATCCCATTGCGTTAGGGAGAAAAGCAACAGCAAAACAGAAGGAAACCACTTTGGTTCCGAAAACAAAGTAGCAGAAAGGTCAGGCCAAAAGACTGCTTCCAAGTATAAGGGAACACAGCAGAACAAAGATGGAGGCATACCAAACTTCCTAAGGGGAAGCAAGGAAGGCATTAAAGCAGGCAAAGGCCCAAACCAAGCAAACACTAGCATGAACAGTAAAGAAGGGACAAGACTTTCTATAGATACATTAGTGAAAGGAGAAAGTCCAGAGGGGTATTACTAAGATCAAAGAGGATGAGGGAGACTGTGTGGAGGAGGATCAAGGAAAAGCAACTATCCTAAATAGATACTTCTGCTTAGCATTTACTGAGGAGAGGTAGGACAGGGTCCACAGCTCAGTACCATGGACACAAGGGGAAGGTGTGTACAAGTCCCTTCATAAAGAAAGGCTCCTACAAGAGCCTGCTAAGCTCAGGGTGGACAAGGCAATGGGACCGGATGGCATACATCCCAGGAGCCTAAAGGAGCTAAGGTGGAACTAGCAGAGCTATCCACAGTGTTAAACAAAGAGATCCCAGTATCAATTACATTTCCACAAAAGATTCACATATATTTTATACCAGTAGATATGCAAGGGGAGGAAAAGACAAAACAATACGTGAGGGTAGAGAGAAAGCAAGAGGCAGAAATTGCAAGACCATCGGGTGATCAAGTCCTAGGTCTCACGAGAAAATTTGGTTGTGCAACCAGACAGAGACAAGACAGAAAAGGAGAGACTAGAACAGATCCTTGCATTTAAACTCATTCTTCATAACAACTGGAACAGGGCCATATTCAACCCTGTCACACTCAGTTCATACTTAGGAAAGAGCATACCATGATTCAATCATGATATACAAATGTGACTATGCTTATTTTGCAAACCTTGTCTCACTTTCTGTAAATGGCCTCCAACATGCTCTCATCTAGGTTGCATAAATACATTTGGCTCTGCCTCATGCCTCAGTACATACCCAGGAGAGTGTATACCATGGCTCCATCACTAAGTACAAATGTGACTGCATTTATTCTGCAAACTGTTATCCATGGACCAACACCCCAAATTGGCCCCCCACCATGACAGTACTGCTTATAGAGATATATATCACTTTTTAGGGTGCAGACACTTGTCGTGCAAGCATAAGAGTCAGGATCTGAGGTCTACTGTACCTTTGCTGAGAATTATGATGATTTGCTATATTCCTTTTGTGATACTGGGAGATACTTCTATTATATAATATTGTATAACTATTAGTTAGGTAATACTGCCATCTTTAAGCGTTATGCAGAACTGTAACCACAAGTGTTCTTCACAAGATATCTGTTTATGCTAGCTCAGCAAACTTTCCCAGGCTAGTGTGAAGTCAGGCTACTTGCCATTATCCAATTATAGGACTTTTATATATCTTTTGGAAGTTACTATAGTGATTATCAGGGGTATAAGACCCTTTGGATTGCTTTTTCTCTGAGATGAGACTAGCTGCCTATGAAGGTAAGAAAGACTGGAAGTATTCTCCCAATAATTATACCTTGGTTGTAAGACTGCTTTATTATACCAGAAATAAATTATATTTCCTGCTGGATACCACTTGTCTGATGTCTCTTCAGTTTTGTGCAGTTCCAACAAGAATCTGAGAAAGATGATTATATCACGAGTTACAAAACCTTGTCTCACTTTGTGTAATCAGTCTCAGATGTATGCTACCCTGTGTTAAATGAACACACTCGGCTCGATCTCATGCCTCAGTGTCTACCCAGGTAACTGCATACCCTGCTTCACCACTATGTACAATTGTGAGTGTACTTATTCTGAAACCCTTCTGTCACTTTGTGTGATTTGCCTTAGATATCGCTCACCTGAGTTGTGAGAACACACTATACTGCCTTGTGTCCTGCTGCATATCCTTGTAAGCCATACCATGGCTCCATCACCATGTACTGTACATTTGTGAATGGAGTTATTCTGCAAACCTAGTCATAATGTGATCTGCTTCTGACATACACTCACATTAGTTTACACGAACACACTAGCATCTGCATTGTGTAGTGTGTACCCATGATACTACATACCTTTACTCTATCACTATGTTCTCCAAACTTTGTGTCTCTTTTGTGGTCCACCTGATAAACACTCACCTTTGTTACGTTATCACACTTGTCTTTGCCTCATGCCTCACTGCATACCCTGGTAAGTGCATAATATGGCTCAATCCATGTGCAACAGGTTATACCCAGGTATATGCATATCACCTCTGTACCATGCTAGTCTTGGATTATGGACATCTTTGCATTGAAAGACACAAAATCACTTACTGTAATGTAACAAAGTTACACATTCTTTCTAAAGTTCAGCAGTAGACACATCAGTAGCTCCAGTTCTGATTTATCAGCAAGAATGTGCAGCAGATGATAGGCCAGATCGACACATTTTTAAATCTTTTTCAGAAATCATGATAACTCAGTAGGGAACTCAGGAGAGCAGAGCAGAGATTTCCTCAGCCAGAAAAGAGCTCACAGGGCTTTTGTCACAGGCTTTTATTTTGACATTATTTATTTATTTATTAAGATCTAGGAATTACAATTCTTTTGAACCATAGGTTCTTTTACAAAGGTTACCCATCCAGTACAAACAGATGCAAATGCTACATATGTCAAATTATGATTACAACAGAAACAAATTATAATTTACAAACAGGAGCCTTCACATCAGTGCGTTGTCAGGTTGTAAGTAAACATACCAACTGCTGACAGAAAGGAGTGGGTGAGGTAGGTTGCAGGGAGAGAAAAAGGGATGCGGGAGACTGATGGGCATGGTCCTCTGTGACAATATTGGGTGGCAAGACTAGGTGAGGGAGGCGGGAGTAAGGAGGTGTGGTAAGAAGTTTAGAGGATGGCACAGGCATTACTTTGGTGGTATAGTCACAGCAGCTAAGAGTGGTGAGATATTGCGGAATTTAGATTTATGCAGGGCTGAGGCTTTGACTCAGCAGCTACCTCAGGTGGCAAGCCGTTTAACAAGGTGGGAGCTCTTGGCTGAATATCCATTGTGCCTGTGAGGTCTGACAAAGGGACAATGTAGGATTGTTTGGAGGTACTGTGCATTGTGCGAGGGTATAGTGTTGGCATTAGGAAGTGCCAGCTTGCAGGGGAGTGAGATCAAGGCAAATGTTTTTCAAAGTAGGCAGGACTGGTAGGTGATACTGCCTTTAAGGTAGAGCCAGTTGGACAGCTTGTAAAGGTCACAAGTGTGTAATAGTCTATCTGCACCAGTTATAAGCCTACAGGCCATACTCAGCACAGTCGAGATCGTCAAGGTAGAGTCAGTAAGCGGGCCAAAGACCACTAACATGTAGTCTATGATAGACAGGATGGAGCTAGTTATGGCTAATCTCAGCACCTCAAGGGTCATACAGTGGTGATGTCCATACAGGATGCTAAGCCTAGAGCTGACTATCTTCAAGATTTGGTTAACATGAAGGCTGTATGATAGGGAGCTATCAGAGTGATCCCAAAGTATTTGAAATCATGAACTTGCTCCAGAGTTTGGTTCATGTTGTTCATAAGGGTAAGGTTAACAGATCTGTGTTTGTTTTGAAGGCTTGAGAAGAGCGTTACCTTAGTTTTTATAGTTCATAACTAGCTTATGCTGACAAAATCAGTTCTCGACCACAGTGAAATTGACTTGCAGTTCACCAGATAGAGAGAGGGTCTTTATGTCTTGAAAGGAAGACCGCATCATCAGCGTAGAGTATCATGTTATTATTACAGGCTTTCTGGAGGTTGTTGATGAAGAGTCTAAATAGGAGGGGCCAAGGATTGACCCTTGTGGGACTCCCAATCTGATTGGAAGACTACTAGAGAGGGTATAATGAATTTTCACTTGCTGTGTTCTACCCTGACGGTAGCTACTGAACCAACAAGTAACCTCATTAAATTCCTAGGGCAGGGAGGATTGAAGAAGGAGTTGGTGGTTGACAGTATTGAAAGCTTTTGTAAGGTCAATGACGACTGTGCCAAGTATGTTAGAGTTGTCAGGGCCTTGTGGATGTGATCAGTAAACTCAAGGAAGGCGGTTGTCATGCTATGGTCTTTTCTGAAGCCATGCTGTTGTGGGCATTGAATGTTATATTTGTCTAGGTACTGCATCAACTGGTCAGCGACAATGCACTCGAGGGCCTTAGAGAGAAGTGGAAGGGTTGATAGGGGCAATGGTTGGAGTGAGCCCTGTCACCACTTTTATGTCTGAGTGTGACAATGGCAGTTTTCTGTTGTTGAGGGAATTGTCTGAGGAGAAAGATAGGTTCAAGTTTAGAGAAGGTTTAAAGTGGCATCGGTGACAGATTCAAGTTTTAGTTCCATTAAGTCACTACTAAATCTGGTTTTACCAAGCACCTTTGTAGGTATTTTTGGACTCTGCTAGTATGACTCTCTTAAAGTAGAATGGAGGGGTCGGTCTTGTTGGGGAGTCAGTGTAGCTATGATGGCTTGCATTGGAGAAACAGTAAAAAAATCAGGGGACCACTGAACTGAGGCCTGTGAACAGTGTCAGCATTTTGTTTATGGTCTTGTATGGCAGAACCATTGACTTCAATCAGTGAGAGGAATGATTTATTGGACTTGCGGTCAGATCTTTGATGTTTCCCAAAAATTGCTTCTATTACCCCAGGAGTTCATGAGTTCATTCTTATAATACTCCTGTTTGGCTCTGCTAATTTCGGTACATAATTTCGTGCAACCTTGTATTGCTGCTTATCAGCTTGCCAGCCAGATACTACTACTACTACTATTACTACTACTACTACTAATAATAATAATAATAATGGCCTGTCTATTTATACTTATCTGTATTGCTCCTTATGTTTATCCCATGGCTGTTTAAAGCCCTGCACTGTATCCATATCCACAACTTCCTGGGGTAGGTCGTTCCATGCATCCACCACCCTTTCTGTGAAAAGAACTTCCTCACATTGCCCTTAATCATCCTCCTCTAATCTCATGCTGTGTCTTCTTATCCTGCTATTTTCTTATATTGAAACAAGTTAGACTTTCACCTTGTTAATGTCCTTCAGGTGTTTGAATATTTCAGTCATTCTCCCTCCTTTGCTCTAGGGTATACATATTGAGCTCCAGTAATCTGCCCTCATATGTTTTCTGATGCAGTCCCTGCACCATATTGGTTGCCTTCTCTGGACAGCCTCAATTTCATTAATGTCCTTGTGAAGGTGTGGCCTCCAGTACTACATGCAGTACTCAGATGGGGCCTAACCAGTGTCCTGTAAGAAGGATTATTAGCTCCCTCTTCGACTTGTGATACCCTACTAACACAGCTCAACATCCCCAAAGCCTTACCTACTGCTTTAGTGGCCTGCTTGGATGATTTCAGGTCATCTGTGACAATCAGGCCCAAGTCTGTTTCTTCCCTTGTGACTGCCAGCATTTCCTCTCCCAACCTATAGGTGGCTTCAGGGTTTCTCTTCCTGATGTGCATCATCTTGCACTTCTTTGCATTAAACCCCAGTTGCCACTCTTCTGACCATTTGCCAGTTTATCCAGATCTCTTCTCATTCTGCCCACCCATCTTGATCCTCTACTCTGTTGCAGATCTTGGTGTCATCTGCAAATAGACAAAACTTACCCTCCAGTCCATCTGCAATGTCACTGATGAAGATACTGAAGAGGACAGGCCTGAGACTGATCCGTGAGTACCACTTGTGACTTGCATCTCTTCTGACTATATACTGTTTACCACCAGTCTCTGTTTTCTGCCTGTCAACCAGTTTGTCACCCAGTTGACCAATGTCTGACCCACGAGCCTACACAGCTTATTAATTAATCTTCTATGTGGAACAGTATCAAAAGCTTTGCTGAAGTCAAGGTAAGCAACATCAACTACACCCCTTGGTCCACCACTCTGGTTACCGGTCAAAGAAATCTATGAGATTAGTTTGACAGGACCTTCCTGTTGTAAACCCATGCTGTCTTGGATCCTGTGCTCCTATGGATTCCAGATGTTGTACTATCCTTTCCTTAAGGAGTGCCTCCATAATCTTGCCCACTACTGAGGTAAGACTGACTGGTCTGTAGTTCCCTGCCTCCTTCCTGCTACCACTCTTGTGGAGCAGGATCACATGAAACCCTTCTCCAGTCTTCTGGGATCTGTCCTGTGCTCAGAGACTTACTAAGCAGTTCTGATAATGGCTCTGCTAGTTCCACCCTTAGCTCCTTTAGTATCCTGGGATGTACTATGCCATCAGGTCCCATTGCCTTGTCCACCTTGAGCTTATCGAGCTCTTGTAGGACCCTTTTTGTGAAGGGACTAGTGCACACCTCCCTCCCCTGAGTACACGGTGCTGAGCTGTGGGCCCTGCCCTACCTTCTCCTTAGTAAATACTGAGCAGAAGTATCTATTTAGGATAGATGCTTTACATGGTCCTTCTCCTCCACGCCCCTTATTTCCTTTGAACTTAGCAATACCCCTTCTGGACTTTCTCCTTTCACTAATGTCTCTATAGAAAGTCTTTTCACCTTCTTTTACTGTTAAGTGATAGTGTTTCCTCTGTTTGGGCCTTTGCCTGCTTGCTACCTTCCTGCTTCCTTTAGGGAAGTTTGGTATGCCTCCTATCTTCATCCCTCGTTCCTTACATTTCAGAAGGTCAATCTTTGGCTCTGACCTTTTCTGCTACTGGTTTTGAGAACCAAAGTGGTTTCTTTCTTCTTTTGCATTCCTTTTCTCTCTAACACAATGGGATGTTGCTTCAAGTATTGCATCCTTAATGCTTGCCCACTTTGCCTGTACCTCCTCACCTGTATTTCTTCTTGCCAGGGCTAGCTTAACTCTGTTGGCCATCTTATCAAAGTCAGCTCCTCTGAAGTCCCATATTTTGCCTTGGAATGCGATAATTTAGTTCTAGTGGCCAAATTGAACCATACCATGTGATGGTCACTAGCCAGGTGACCTTCTACGTGGAGATCCGTGATCCTTTCCTGTTAGTCAAAACTAGATTTAGGATAGCCCAGTCTTTTGTGGGTTGTTGTACCAGTTGTTTGAGGCCCTCCCTGCATGGAATCCACTATTTGTCTAGTTCTAGCAGTTGTTCCTGTAGGTATTGACCAATCTGTATCTGGCATGTTGAAGTCTCCCTTTATCAGAACCTCCCTTTAGCTGTCATGTTTTGTATATCTTCTAACAGGTTTGTGTTGTGTTACCCAGACCAGCAGGTCACCTAACTTGGGTAGAAGGCTATGAATGTTCTTAGTGACTAGATTTAGGAATTTATGGTTACCATTTTACAGTTTGGGAAGGGAGGGGACCAGGGTTGGGGTGAATGTTGCTGGATAGAAGAAGTAGAATCAGGGCAATGCAACATAGGTAAGGACAATGGACTTCAGCAGGTGCTACAGCTCTGCATGAAGGATTTTGACTGAAGGTTATTTATCCTAGGTGAGAGGAGGAGTTGCAGGAGGGTATGCTGCTAGCAGGGGTGATTTGGCTGATAGCTATCATGAGGGAGGGTTAGCGGACCTAGGGTCCGTGTAGTTTAGTGGTAGAGTGCCAAGCAATGTGACATCACCGAGCATATATGGAATAAAGGAACAGGCACAAGGGATGCCATAGGTTGGAAGTAGAAAAAGGAGAAAGAGGGTGACAGGGGACATGTAAAGTCGGGACAGCATGGATGCAGATTGGGAAAAGAAGAAAAAGAAATCAAGTAGGATGGGGAGCAGTGTAGAAGAGGTAAGAATGAGGGAATAGTGAGCAGTGGAGTTGAGAGGTGAGGTACAGATGAATGACAGCAAGGCAAGTGCACTATAAAGGAGTAATACAGTGGCATTATTAGACTAGTCAGTGTTCAAGAAAAAATATTTTCAGTATAGTATTTATATGTATGTATGTAAGCATATATTTCTGCTATTACTTGGGGTAGACTTGAGTGCAGTAAATCAGGCTCTGAAGAAACATGAGGGTGGATGAGGTCGAGAGAAAAATGCAGGAGGGTTAGTGCAAGGCAGCAGGAGAGTTTGATAGAAAAATTAGAATGCACAAGGCTGCCTCTAGTGTTGGCAGATGATGACGAGCAAGTGGGGAAGTAGGTACTTCATTAAAATAGATGTCACCAGTCATATGATTGAAGTTATACTGTAAAGAAAAGAGCTCGTATAGGTCCGAAGGGACAGGGGTGGGAGGCAAGCCAGTGCAAAGCGCCAGCGAAACTACAGGTACAGAAATCAGAAGCAAAACATTAGCAGAATCAGGCTGCAGGAGTTACAAATTTGGGCAGAAAGATTTCTACAGTAGGAGAGGGCTGAGGAGTACAGTCAAAGCTGGTTCCAGTTAGCAGCAGCCGTGGAGGTTGGCACGAGTTTAAAACAGGGAGTCCTCCTTACCTTGTTTGCTGAATGGAGCAGGTGGGCAGCAGCAACTCTGCTGAGGGATCCGAATCTCAAGGATGCAGTCACAGTGACAAGGAGATCTTGCCCGTTCAGGTCAGGTGGACCCCTGGGAAGAAAGGGATAAAGAGAGAGAAATCATTAGAGTCAGGCTGGGCAGGAGCAGGAAGTTCACTGAATACAAAGGAGACAAAAGAACAGGGTGGGGAGGGTCAGGAGATTAAATCCAGGGAGAGTTAGTCAGGGAGGAGCAAGTAAGCTGCTATGGGGCAGCGGGAGCAGAAATCAGAAAGATTAGTTGGAGCAGACAAAGGAAAAAAAAGTTAGCTTTGGCCACACCAATGGACTTGACCTAAGTGACTTAAAATGACATAAAACACTTAATTTGCTGGCTCTAAGCACATGATTTCAAAAATAGCATTAAGACATTTAATTTACTGGCTCTGAGTGCAGAATTTCAAAATATCATTAAAATGCTTACTTTACAGGCTCTAAGCACTGGGTTCAAATTATCTCAGACATTAGACACTTAATAGCAGGCTCCGCCTCTAAGTGCAATTGAAGTTGTCAGTGATAACACAGCAATTTACAAGCTGTAAATAAAAGTAACCAGCTGTAAATAACAGTGGCAAAAGACTGAATAGCCAAACAGATAACTAGCTCTAAACAGATACTTAGAAGTAAAGAATCAACAGGTACAAAAATCAGCAGCAAAAACGTCAGCAGACATAAGCATGCTAAGTTACTGTTCACTGGATATTCCTGTGTTAAGGACCAACCAGCTGTTGGGAATCTCCAATTTACGTAGATCATGGGGCTGACACACACACTGACCACAATGAAAGCAATCCTTCACAGCCTTATACTATGTAAGGAAGTGCTTGAGTGCTGGAATCCAGGGAGCAATCCACAACAAATTAAATTCCTGTGCCATTTAGTACTATACACTCCACCAAGCTCAGCAGTAATGAACATTACCTACATATTTTGTAGGTTACAGTTAACTTCATACTTTTCTATCCAAGCCATAAGCCTCCATTCAGTACACATAGTAAGCTTTATTTGTAAAAGGCTGGGATAGATCTGCCCTGTACTCTGCACACACACACACACACACACACACACACACACACACACACACACCACGCACACACACTGGGAGAGAAATGTAATTTGAATCTCTGCTGGAGAAATGTAAACTCATTACAAACTCAGTTTTGACAAACAGGGCATGGTTTAGATAAAAATGGGTAAAAGGTTTAGATGTCCTTTAAGACTAAGGACAGCAGAGAGGAATTTCTCCAGTGATGCTTGCCTGTGCTGTTTACACTGAGCATATCCACTGATAATAATTTGAGCTGGCACGAGTATGCTACATGTTGGAAAACAACTCTTTCTCCCCTCCAACCCCCTGCGTAGTGATTTTAGATAGTGTAGGGATCGTGCTTCAACTCAAAGTTGTGCTTTGGTGGGAGTCTGAAGTGCCCTTTTTTCCTGATATGGTAGCAAGTTGTTTGTGGGTCCCTCCCCTGCAGCCATAAAATCCCACAGGTCCACTTTAAAGTGGGTACAGTTTCAGAGGTGCATAAGCAAGCAATAACACCCAACAGGGTATGTGATGGGCAACACCAGACTGCCAAGGGGCTTAACGAGGCCCAATGCCACAGGCAAAGACCCTCACAGCCCCAGGAAGGTCTTTGGTATTGCCCATACTGCCCACCTTGGAGGGCATTATTGTGCTTAGAAATGGGCTTATAGGCATCATTTTGACTATTTAAAAAATAAATACATAAAAAACAAGTCAGTTTTGCTGTAAAATAGTTCCTCTGCCACTATAGAAAATAACCAGTAGAGGTTACTGATGCTTTTGTTTGCTGTCCTTCTAGGTAGCACCAACTTCTCACAGCAGTTGTTAAGCTAAAGTAAGCTGTGACAGTAGCGCTGTTGTTGTTTGCTCCTAATAAGACCACAGATAAAAAAAAACTGTTTGGTATTACCCCCAAAAAAAATATTTGCTGTCAGTGCTTCATTTTTAGCCTGTACATGGAGTTATGGTCACGATCCCAAAAGTAGCACAACTGACAAAAACCTGCTGCCACCATTGCTTAGAAGTAAGCAGCACTAAGGTTTCTGAGTGTCATTTTCTTGTGGGAGTTGTGAGAGGAGGAGGAGTGAATTAAAATCTAGTTTGGGTGTGGCTCTGGATCACCACCATCTGTTTGTTGTCTACAGTAAAGTACCCAGCCACTACAAATCAAAAGAAGTTTCAGTCTGGATGGAGTGGGCAGCTAGTGGAAGAGCAAGTGTGGTCAGCTGACAGTTGTGGGGCATGAAACAAGAGGGTGAGCTGTGTTCTGACTAGCTTCTGTGAAAGGTCACATGCTGCACATTTTGAAACAAAGGCGGTTCCATGAAGCCGATCGCTATGACAGCTTCCGTTTCATTTGCCTAATTTTCTTTTGTGGCTAAGTTTTATTTTATATTTATTAAAGCAGCAGTTCTTAAAAAATTTAGGCAGGACAGGGTTACTTCTCTTGGAAGGGGGTGCTGCCTCACTCAGTCATCACCAGTTACAGTGAGAAGCAACATCATTCATGGGGCACTGGACAACAGGTAATGTAGTTAAAAATAAAAGAACAAAGGTTGAAATTAGCATGTCTGAGGCTGTGTGGCATAGTCAGGCAGCTAGTATTGGGGTGGGAGCCAGTATCTCTCACTAAATGAGAGAAAAAATGGCAGTGATTTAAATTTAAAAGTGGGTGATTTGGGCCAATGTGACACTAAAAGGTGGGCACAGGGATACTTGATTGGGTAAGTGGCACTGGGACTAGCACTTTTGTTTACTGGAAGTCTATTGAAAGTTAATGTATCCCTCTGGAAGAGGTACAATCAATCAGAGCCCAGGAAATAAAAAGCCCATTTTCTAAACACCTGCAGTGTATCCCTACAGCCAAATTTGCATGTTCTGACAATATTGATCCTAAACTCCCTAAGGTTGCTGTTATTGAATTGTCTGTGCCCATTACCAGAATTGTTAACCTGTCCCACCCCTCACCCCACCCACCCCTGGAAATACTTCCTTTATACCTGGGGTTCTGACATCATTTCCTCAGGAGTGCAAGGTGCTTATCAATGTCATATCCTCTCTAGCACACAGCACTGAAAATATAAGCATATACATTCTATAATATATATTTCTATATAACAAACCAATCACACACAAACACACACACACACACACACACACACACACACAAAGTACATAATCATGTGGGGATGGGAGTAGTGCAATGTAATGGCTGTGGGGCAGCAGTCTTCCAGGAGTCTTTCTGGAGGCTGAGATGCTGCCTATTTGCAGACAACTCTCTGCCCTGAGGGAGAATTTGCCGTCTTCAGGCCACACTGGACAGCAGTAAGGGAACCTTCCCCAGGCCAGACTGGATGGTGGGAAGGAATCTCCCCATCCAGGAGCACCAGAGCCACCACCACTACCTCAGAGGTTGCAAAGAGCACATCGGTTGGACCACAGTGGGCTCAGGGAGGTGAGGAAGGTGGAACAGAGGCACACCCAGTCAGTTGTTCCACCCACAATCCATACGCCATTCTGGGAGCACAGCTCCCTATGGATGCACCACAGAGGAGATTAAGGAGGCTGAGGACACCTGTCACAGGGAGGCCCACAGGAAGGAGGCAGAGGACACCACAAGGAAAGGAAGCAGCTCCTGGTGGGGACTCAATTATTAAGGGCTAGAACTGGGGGAGCAGGGAAAACTGAAGCAAGGTGCCTGCCTGGTGCCATGGCTTGGAGGGACAGGAAGTGCATCCTCAGGATCACGAGAACAGCTGCACAGGAGTCTGAGATGGACGTCATTGTCACCTAGGGACAAATGACTTGGCTCAACATGAGATTAGAGCAGTGCAGAAGGACTTTGTAGAGCTGGGAGGGGCCTAAGACAAGTAGTACACACAGTATCCTTCTCAGAGGTGATGCCTGTCAATGGCATGAGTGAGGCAAGGTTCTTTGCACCATGCAGTTTAATGAATGGTTGAAAAAATGGTGTGGAGCACAGGGTTTGGCTTCATTGGGGACTGGGGTTCCACCTGAAGGACATCAGCCTATACTGGCAGGATGGTCTGCATCTGTCCAGGAAGGAACAAGTTTTTTGAGCAGTCGGTTTAAATGCTTCATTGGCAAGCTTTAAAACTAGTCAAGGGGAGGCACTGATAAGCAGCAGGAAAATCCCAGCCTCTCCCTACAAAACAGGGTAATAAATGAGAAAAGACTGAGGTAGAAAGGTCAGTGGGAATGCTGCAACAGAAGGTAAAGCCATCAAGAAATGGTAAGCAATGAGTACCAATGCCGTAGTCTGAGTAACAAGCTTCCTGAATTAGTGGCCTTGATAGAGGAGGAACATCTGGATTTCATGGCAGTCACAGAAACATGGTTCACACAAAACCATGACTGGGACATAAACATACCAGGATACACTATCTACAGGAGGGACAGAGAGGGTAAAGGAGGAGGAGGTAGCTCTTTACATAAGGGAAGGAATCAAAGCAACAGAACAAAAGGAAAACAGGGAGGAGAAGAAGCACTGTGGGTAAATTTGGAGACTGGAAATGGCACCACAATCCGTACAGGGTTGATACAGACCCCTTCTCAGGGGAGGAAATGGACAAGAAATGATGAAAGTATACTTAGTATGGCAGAAAAAGGAGATATTGCTGATGGGCGATCTGAATATGCCAGATGTTAACTGGAGTGCAGTTGCAGCAGCCACTTGAAGAGTGGGGTTATTCTAGATGCCCTATAGGGGCATGCCTTAGACAACTAGTATTGGAGCCCACTTGAGAGGAGCAATCTTAGACCTGGTTCTCTCAAATGGAGATGAAGAGGATCACAGATGTAGAAGTGGTTGCCATCTGGGAACTAGCGACCATCGAACAGTATGGTTCACAATAAACACAGCAATAGAGTCAAGCCATACAAAGGCAAAGATACTGGACTTTAGGAGGCTGACTTTGCTAAAATGGGTGAGTGCCTAAGGAATGCACTAGCAAATGGGCAGGAAGAAAGGGTGGAAGAACAATGGGGAATAATAAAACTGCCATCACAGAGGTATCAAGCCTCTGTGAGAAGCAAATAAACAAAACTAAACGATGTAAGAAACCACTACGGTTCTCAAAGGAAGTGGCAGTGAAGGTTCAAGAGAAAAGAAAGCTTTCAGGAAGTACAGGGAATCACAGAAGGAGCAGGACAGAGAACTGTATCAGTTAAAGCAAAAGGAAGCTGGAAGGCAGTCAGAACAGCAAAGGCCCAAACCGAGAAAAGATAGCCAACTCAGTTAAGAAGGGGATAAAACCTTTTATAGGTACATCAGGGAGCGAGAGGAAGACCAAGGGAGGGATAGTGAGGCTTAATAAAGGGGAGGGTGGGCAGAGGGTGACTGTGAAAAGGCAGAGATACTAAACAAATATTTTTGCTCAGTATTTACAAAAGAAGAGGGGAGGTACCTAAAACAAAAAGTAGAAACACTCTGATACAGAAGTTGATACCAGCCCATTTACAGAAGAAAGGGTTCTGAAAGAACTCTTAAAACTGAAGGTGGAAAAAGCAATGGGCCTGACGGGATTCATCCCAGAATTCTAAAAGAACTAAGGGTAGAATTAGTGACACCACTGCTACCCTGTTTAACAAATCATGGGAGGATGGGGTGGTACCCGAGGACTGGAGAAGGGCAGATATGATTCCCCTTCACAAAAGTGGGAACAAGGCAGAAGCAGGAAACTACAGACCTGTTAGTTTAACCTCAGTGGTAGGGAAAATGATGGAATCACTTCTGAAGAAAAGAATTGTCGAGTATCTAGAGGCCAGAGTAGCACAGGACCCAATGCAGCATGGATTCACAGCAGGAAGGTCACGCCAGACAAATCTGATAGATTTCTTTGACTGGGTGACCAAAGTAGTAGATCAGGGAGGGCCGTGGACATGGCCTACCTAGACTTTAGCAAGGCATTTGACACAGTCCCACACAAAAGATTAATATACTAGTTTGCTAGCCTGGGAGTGGGTCCCAAGATGACAGCCTGGGTAAAAATTGGCTGGAGAATAGGTCACAGAGTGTAATAGTAAATGGAGTCCACTCTGAAGAAGGGGTTACTAGTGGGTACCGCAGGGTTCAGTATTAGGACGGTCCTCTTCAATGTCTTTATAAGCGACATTGCAGAGGGACTGGAAGGAAAAGTATGTCTCTTTAGATGACACAAAGATCTGCAACAGAGTTGATACACAAGGTGGGTGGAAAGGATGAAAAGGGACTTGGCAAGGTTAGAGGATGGTCAGATGTGTGGCAGCTTAGATTCAATGCTGAGAAGTGCAAGGTAATGCACCTGGGAAACAAAAACCCAGGGAAGAGTACACTATGGGGGTTGAGATACTAACAACAACAAAAATAGAAAGGGACCTGAGGGTAGTCATATCAGATGACCTAAGGTGGGCAAGCAATGTGAGAGGGCAGCAAGGAGGGCTGGGGGATACTGGGATGCATAGGAAGGCATCACCAGTAGAAAACAGGAAGTTATTATCCTCTGTACAGGCAGCTGGTCAGACCCCATC
The DNA here is from genome assembly GCA_016271365.2 of Neoceratodus forsteri. Taxonomy (NCBI): domain Eukaryota; kingdom Metazoa; phylum Chordata; order Ceratodontiformes; family Ceratodontidae; genus Neoceratodus; species Neoceratodus forsteri. Next base: position 194,568,071 of record JADMNL010000022.1, on the reverse strand, counting down.
TGGAGTATCTGGCAGTTCTGGAGACACAGTCTTCCAAAGACATAGACAGAATGGAAGCTGTCCAGAGGAGGGCAACTAAAATGGTGCAGGGTCTGCACTGGAAGACATATGAAGAGAGACTTAAGGAGCTTAATGTGTAAAGCCTCGAGGAAAGGAGGAGAGGGGCACATGATAGAAACTTTCAAGTACCTCAAGGGAATCGACAAAGTCCAAGAGGGTAGCATCTTTCAAAAAGAGGTGTGCAAGAACAAGAGCACAATTTGAAGATAGAGGGGAACGCTCAGAGGTAATTTAAGGAAGCTTTTTTCACAGAGAGGGTTGTGGATGCATGGAATGGCCTTCTGGAGGAGGTTGTGGAGTCAAAAACAGTGGTGGAATTCAAGCATGCATGGAACAGTCACAAGAGCAATTCTAGGGGTGGGGGTAGGAAGAAGTAGGCTGCTGGTTAACTAGGATCTGCAGCTTATCCAGTGAGGCAGGGAAATGGGCAGACTGGGTAGGCCAAGCAGTCATTATCTGCCATCAAATTCTATGTTTCTATGTTTCTATATCTGGGGTTGTACTAGAGCTGTTTAAACTCTTCTATATCATTCTAGTATTCAAGAAATGTAACACTAAACTTGTCAATACTTATACTGTAGGTTGGTTGCTATACTTCCAGTACTACAGTACAGTATAGTACAGTACAGTAACCGATTGTCTCCAAACAACACGGTTTCCATAAAATCAGTGTACAACCACTGTTCTCCTCTAATTCACATGGCAGGTTGCAAATGACATGCATGAGGCTGAACACACAGGGGCTGTGTTTTAGGACATTGCTAAAGCCTTCTATTTGGTTGACCACCAGCTGCTATGTACAAGTTAGACAATCTGTTTTTATCCCCTCTTCACTACCACGGTTACCAAAATTTTAAATAAATAAATAAATAATGGTTCTGAAATTACCTCAACAGCCAGAGACAATGAGTGAAATTTGGAACCTCATTCTCAGATCCCACACCTACCCAGGCGGATGTGCCTCAAGGCTTCATACTTGGTCCCTCTTTTCTCCTTCAGATAAATGACATACTCCTAGCCCTTGCACATAGTATCCCCATCTTTTGTACAAATGGCCTGGTTCTACCTTAACTCACGTAGCATGTCTGAGATCTACACAAGGCTGTGCTCTGACCACCAGCGAGTGCAGCACTGGATTCTAGTTAAAAACTTCCTTTAAACATGGCACAGCCCCAGCATATGCTGTTTGGCTCAGCTCCCAAAATGAAAAGCTGTTAAACCCTCCACCCTCAATGATTTTATGTAATGATGGAATCCCTCTTGCTTTGGTGTTCTCTTTCAATTACTTAGGGGCATGCTTGATGCATCCCTTGATTTTTACCACATATATTGGGTATATGAAATCAGTCAACACCAACTTGGGGCTATTATATAAGATCAAGCATATTACTCCTACTGCCCAGTTAGCTGTAGCCCAGAGGGTCTCTACTTCCTAAGCTCATAGACAGGGTGTCTGTAATGCATGTGTCAGCCAAATCTACCTTGCAAAAGTGGGATGTTACATACAATAATATCTGTTGCTTCACCATGTCTCAGAACTACCATACCCGTCACTGCACTTTATACAGGTACTCTAAACTGGGATATCTCCCTCCTGCTGCCCAGTGTAACTTAACACTAGGATGGGTAATCATTCAAATTGTTCACAAACATTCCCCCAACTCACAAGTCTTCTCCAGTCCCCACTGATGCCTATCCACTAAGGTTCATTATTCTAGACCTGCTGACCATATGCAGAACTAAGATGTGTTTGGAGGGCATCTCATTCTTTGTCATTGCCCGAGGTATGGAACTCCATACTGGCTGATTCACATTTGTGTCAGACTGTTGCCTCCTTCAAACAAACGTTTGTTAATGCTGAATGTTTGATTGCTGGTATTAGCATTGAAAGTGCAAGAGTTAGACAGATGCAGAATAGGAATGGCAGTGAGATATTGAAGTGACATTAACCCCACCTCCACCTTGCAGAGATAAACAGCCATTGGGGTGTGCCTTTGGGTTGTCGCCCATAACACTCACGCCATTTCACCTCACCCTACCTGCAGACACCACCAAGTGTTGAGGTGTGCTTTGGGTGTTCGGCTTACAGTCACTCCATTCCATAAGGAAATATACAGAAATGGGTACAGTATAGGAGAATGGGGTGAACTTTTGGGACTGAAGAGTCCAAGGCACACCTCAGTGCCTGTCACTGGCTGCAGGGTGCGGGTGGGGTGAAATGGCATGAGCATTACTGTCGACAATCCCAAGTCACACCCCTGATGCCTGTCAGTCTCTACAGGGCCGGGCATTATGGTCAGAAACTCTCACACCCTGGGAATTTCTTGGTATTTTCACTCCAAGTTTTCAACATGGGCTTTTGTGACCCCACCGCATGAACAGTGGCACTATCAGTTTGTTAGTAGAAAGGTGATTTTGCAAAGCAACTGTGCCATTTGCACCACAGGTGTGAAAACACATTGTGAACAGGGTGTAAAAATTTGCTGTACCATTCATGAGGAGGTGTAAAAATGGTAATGTTGGAAATCTGGGTGAAATATAAAAAATTGGTGAAGTCACGGCGTGTGTTGAAACTGCACAACACACACCGTAATGCAATTATTTTAGGGATTTTTACACCAGATTTTCAACATAGGCATTTTGGGACCTTTTCATGAACAGTGACACTGTGATTTTCTTAATCTGTCCTGAACATTGATTTTGCGTAGACCACTCCCATTGTGCACCAGATGTACAACCCCATTTCAGGCAGGATGTGAAAATGACAGCTGAACTGTTCATATGGAGGTGTGAAAAATGGCAATGTTGAAAATCTGGAGTGAAAAGATAAAATTGTCAAAGTTATGGGTGTGCATGGAAACTGTGCAATGCACGCTTGTAACATAGTCATTTGTGAATTTATCCCAATTTTCAACACAGGCATTTTGGGACTTTCGCTCATGAACAGTGTCACTATGATTTTCTTAATCTGTCCCAAACATTGATTTCCCACAGAGACCACGCCATTGTGCACCAGATGGCGAAAACACATTTTGTGCAGGATGTGAAAAATAAAAACTGCTGTTCATGAAGGTGTGAAAACATAGCACTGTTGAAAATCATGCAGAGTGTGGGTGCTTGTTGGGAGGGGCACCACAGACAGTGAGGGCTGTTTTTCTTGTACAGGTAAAACAAAATTTTAAAAACGTTGCGGGAAGGTTTTCTTTTTATAGGACTTTTGGCACACTGTGGTGAGCTCCCAGCATGCCACCTTGGTGTTTCTTTTTTGGGAGGACCAGAGCCGACGGGGATTGGGCACACCATTGGCAAAAATGGAAAAGGAGTCTGTGTTTGGGGATGAGCATGTTGCCGAGGGGACTAGGCACCCCTTGGCATATAAATTCTTATAGGGGATATTATGCCAATGGGACTGGGCTCCCCATTGTTAAATTAACTTGGGCATGGGGCATGCCGATGAAGATTGGACACCCCATACATCAACTTTCTGGGGACTAGAGGTGGGCGTCAGCAGCCACCATGTTTAATTAAATGTAACACCAGACAAAACCCGTCCTGCAATGAGGGGCACTCCCTCATTGCATTGAGTGAAATGTTTCAAGTTGGTGGCACATTTTGCCTGCTGTCATAGACAGCTTGCTCATTTATTGGTGCCACAGAGACAAGCCCCACAAAGCAGTTGGGGCATTGGCCACAACACGACCACACCTCCACAACCTGCTACTCTATCAAGCTGTCACAACACGTTTCTTGCGCATGCATGCAAGCAAACATAAAAAGTAATCTATCCAGGAAGCCTTTCAAATTAATGAATTTGGATGCCCTGAAGTTTGCAGAAGGCTTGATCAGTGCTTAACTTGCAGTCACCAGCAAGAGCATTTTCAGCCCAAGTGGCTTCAGAAACCAGTGAAATTCCATCAGCCTCCTTTGCTTAATGCTACAGCCTTCTGAAGGATCAGCTCTATGAAACAAGAGTTAAGCTAAAGATTGTCTAGTCTTAACACTGGACAGTGAGGAGACCCTTGATGTCCTAGCCTGAGGTATTTAAGAGCCAAGAGGAGAAACAGAGGTGCACAGCAAACCTTCACAGTCAATGAGTCTGCAGATCAAACACTTCCTCTTCTTGTTTCCCAGTAGTCTGTCTATCAAGGGCTTTCAGCACAACACAGGGTCTACAGAGAAGTGTTTTGTACATTTAGCACCAAATTAGCAAACTAGGTAACTGATTAAGTTAAAGTAAAATATGTGTGGTACTGCTGTCATTAAAGACCTTTTTAAATTCTCATTTCCTTTACCTTTCATTGTCCCTCACTCCTCCACTCTCTAGAGCTGACTCACAGCACCACAGTACAGCCATGAGTGGTCAGCCGGATTAATAGTATGGTATCCTCAGAGGCAGATGCCAATGCCTTCTCCTGAATGCAGGTCTTCCTCTCTCATGTGTGCTAGGTAGCAATGTTGCAAAGTTTTACTTTGCTGACAAAACTGCACAATTTTCCTTCACAAAAACAGGAAATTGCCCACTTTGCAATGAGTTATCCTGGGGAGTGGCACTTCTTCTGGCAACGTCAGGTGAGGTCATGGCAATGTTACAACTTTTCTAGCAAATCTGCATGACTTTGTTTTAAAAAATATCACTTCACCTGCTGAAAACTTTGCGAAGTCTGCACTTTATGAACATACGAAATTGCCAGCAGATACAGGCTTCATAGTCTATCTAGTCTGCTTCGAGTGCAGCACATCAATCTCTTAGACTGCAGCTGCCCCACCCCATTTGCCTCCCACCATGTCCCCTTCTGTGTTGTACTCTCCTTTGAACCTGTCCCATTCCATCTTAAAGTTCCCCACTCACTGCAATGATATGACTTCCTCTGACAGTGCATTAAAACCTACCACCACCCTTTTCAGTGAAATAGTATCTCCTCTTTCCCTCCTAATTCTAACCCCTCCAGTTTCAGAAAGTACCCTCTGGTTTCCCTACAGCTCTTTAGAGTGAACATACCTCTGTCATCCAGTCTGGTCATCCCTTTCAGGTACTTGAAGGTCTCAATCATATCCCTCTCTCCCTTCTATCCTGCAGGGTATACATATACTGTCTCTCTCTCATAGGTCTATCCCACAACCCCAGGATCATCTTGGTTGCTCTGTGTTGACTGCCTCCAGCAGCTTGCTGTCTCTTTTAAGTATGGGCATCAGAACTGCACACTGTACTCTAAGTGCAGTCTCACCAATGACCTGTATAAGGGCAGTATGACCTCACTACTTCTGGAAGTAAACCCCTTGCAATGCACCCAGGCATTCTGTTTGCCTTGGTCGCTGATTTCCTACATTGTTCTGAGTGGTTCATTTCACGGTAACCAAGCGCCTAAGTCCTTCTCCTCCTTAGATGTGGATAATTGGACACCCCAACCAGTAACTGTATCTCAGGTTCCTTGTTCCCAAGTGCATCACTCTACACTTCTTGGCATTGAACCCAAGCTGCCAGTTGTATGACCATTCCTCCAGTTTTGCCAAATCTTCCTGAAGTACTTTTCCCCCTCATCCCCATCCACTCAGCACAGATCTTAGTATCATCTGTAAAGAGGCTGATCTTATTTTGATCCCTACTGCTTGTCCATGATAAAATGTTATACAGGACCAGTTCCTGTTCTGAGCCCTGTGGGATGCCACTTGTCATTGCCTTGAGCTCTGCTGTCTCCCCCCACCACCACCACTACCCTCTGTTGTCTATCCTGCAGCCAGTGTTCAACCCATCTGTTCATTTTTTTTCTTCCCACCCTCAGTCTCCCTAGTTTGCAGATCAGCCTACCATGTGGTGCTGAATTGAAGGCCTTGCTAAAATCCAGGTAGAGTACATCCACGCATGGCCCTGTCCATTGCCCTTGTGACCCAGTTGTGAAAGGCAATTAAGTCTGTTTGGCAGGATTTGACAGAGACAAACCTGTGCTGCCTGTCATCCTGCAGGACACTGTGCCCCAGAAATTACACCAGACTTTCTTTGAGGATTGCATCCATCATTTTCCAGTGACTGAGGTAAGGCTAACTGATCTGTAGTTCCCTGGCTCACCCTTGGGCTCCACTGTTATGGGAGGTACCACATGCACCTCCCTTCAATCCCTGGGCACATACCCTGTGTTTAGAGAGGTGCTGAACAGGTCTGCCTATGGTCCTGCTAGGACCTCTGCCAGTTGCCTCAGCACCCTGGGATAAACTCCATCTGGCCCTGGTGCCTTGTCCACCCTCAGTGACTTGAGGCCCTCCAGCACCCTTCCTGCTTTGATTACCCCCATCTGTGGTTGCCTCATCTCCCTCACCTGCCCCACCTTTCCTTCGGGTACTAGCCCATCCTCTCCCTTAGAACACTGGAGCAGAAGTACCCATTGAGTACTTCTGCCATCTCATCCCTCTTATCTATCCACCCACTGCCCTTCCTGTTCCTAACTATTTGGTCCTTGCTCTTCCTATTTTCCTGATAGAACTAAAGAAATCCTTTGCAACTTCTTTCATCACCTGAGCTAATCTCCTTTCCTGGCTGCATTTGTTGCCTGTTCTGCTCATTTCCTCAATTTCCTCATGTAATCTTCTCTGCTCACTGCCCTGTTGGCTCTCTTAAAGGTTTGGAATGCCTTTTCTTCTCCTTCACCATCCTCACTATCTCCTAGTCATCCAGCTTGGTTTTTGTCCTGGATTTCTTACACTTGTTTTTGATACAGGCTTCTGTGGCTTTTTCAGTCCCAGCATGACGATCGCCCATTTCTGTTGTGTCCATGTCTGGGTGGATGGTGTTTGCTTGTTTACTCAGTATCGACCCATCCTTCCAAAGTCAGCCCTTCTGAAATCCAGGACCTTAGTTTTTGTATTGGTTGCTTCCCTCTTTAAGCGGATTAAGAACCACACTGTCTGGTGATCGCTATACGTCAAGGGTTCTTCCATTAGCATCCCTGACAGGTTCCCCATCATCCAACACTAGGTCAAGAATGTTCTCCTCTCTTGTTGGCCCTGTCACCCTTTGGGTAGGAAGCTGTCCTGGAATGTTTCCAGGAAGATCAGCACCCTGGCACATGTGGTAGCTGGGATGCTCCAATCCACCCCAGTAGATTAAAGTCCCCATAGTGCTCCCTTTGCCACCAAATCTCCTTATATGCACCCCTAGTTCCCTGTCTATGTCCTCTTTCTGGGTTGGGGACTATGAACAACCCTAATAGGATCTTAGCTTCCATCTGGGCTTAGAGCTGCAGCCAAATGACTTCGGACTGCCCTCCTCCCCGTCATCCCTAATACATCTGATTTTTTTTCTAATATAAATGACTACCTCCCTCCTTCCCTTTTTCTCTTTCTCTCCTAAATAACTTAAATACTGGGATGGCCAAGTCCTAGTCCTAGTTTTGAGTTGCCCATGTCTCCATAACAGCAGTTTTGTTTACCCCTCTGCCATCAATGCCTGTAACTCAGCCATCTTGTTCCCCAGGCTTCTAGCATTTAGTGATAACACCTTCCACCCTTTATATTTCCCTGTCACCTCTTTACCTGCCCTCCTCTCCCAACCTTAGTCAAATTTGGTTCCATTCTTGCTGCAGGGGGTCTCTTGCACCCTGTCTCCTGTTTCAGGCCTCCTCTATAGTCCCCCAGCTAGTTTAAATTGTGTCTCGCTGATAAATTCCCCATACTCTGCTTTAACAGCTGTGATCCTTGCTTACTGAGGTAGCCTATCCCTTGCATACCAATCCTTGTTCCACCACATGCTACCCCATTCTCCCACCAATCCATACTCCATGGACTCACACCATACCCTCAGCCACTTGTTGAAGTCTATGATTCTGCACTTCCTGTCTGTACTTGCATGTGACATTGGCAGGACTTCTGAGAATGCTACTGTGCTTCCACCCCTCATTTCATACTTCCCGACAACCCTAAAGCTATCCTGAACCTCCTCTAACCTTCTTCCTTCTAAATAATTTGTTCCCAGGTGGACAATAATGTGGTTTTCCACCTTCCTTACACATCTAGCAATATGCTGGCCCACCTTTCTGTTGTCATGCCAGTCATGCACTTCACCCACATATTGCTTTTTCTGGTGCCCCCTACCCCCATCTTACCCCCTTCAGTACTGAGTCCCCAAAATTATGACTGTTTCACTCCTATGATGATCTTTCCCATGTTGCTTTACACTATTGTGTTCCCTAGCTTGATCCTCCACCCATTCTCCTAGTAAAGGTCCCCTATCTTCCCCATTCTATTCCTTCTCCACCTTTTTCAGCTGTGGCTGGTGCTTCTGCCCTACATCTAGACCAATCCTTGTGCTCCTCCGCCTCATTCCTTTTCACCCCTGCCTCCCTGCCTCTCCCTCCACTACTGTTCTCCTGTGCCATCCCTGTGTTACTGTTTCCTCTTACTTGTGTCCCTCATTGCCCCAGCTTCACCCCTTGCAGTGCCACCTTCAGCTGTCCGTCTCCATTATCTCCTTGCTTATCTAACCCTGCTGGCATTACTGTATTGCCCCCATCCTGTTGCTCCTTGCCTCTATGGGTACTTGGGCTACCATTATCTCCTTCTGGCCCTGTGCTGCAACCGTTATCCCTGTGGTGCTCTCCCCTCTAACTGGCTTATTGGCTACACAACCTGCCTTCTCCTGCTCCTTCAGGCTAGCGAGAATTTTAATCTGTTTGTGCAGGCAGGCCTCCTTGCCTGGTTGTGCACTGTTCCTCCTCCCTGAAGCTTATTTTTTTGCATTATCAGTTTATTCCCTCCTTACTCCTGGTGACTCCCACTCCTTCAGGCTCTACACATCCCCACCAAACCCCTGCTGGCCTTATCCGAGCTCTCTCCGACTCTCATCGCAGTCGGTCCCTGGATATCCCGGATATAACCCTTCACCAGGGGGTCCCTTCTTCTGATGGGGGATTCCAGCACACCTCGGTAGGGCCCAGGGATGCTGCTGAGGGAAGGAGGCTCGCCAAGGCACTGGAGGTATCAGGGTACGGAGATCCGTCATCTGGCAGCCACCAAGTGGTATCTCCAGTTTTCTGGGTTCCCTCATCATGCCACTCATACAGTGCCTGCAGTCTCCACTGGGGCAGCTGCCAATGAGGCATTCCCATTCCACCCAGGATAGGAGGCAGTCCTTTGGACACTCAGTCCTATCCTCCCCTGCCGACCCCGGTGCCCTGAGTCTGTTCCCGAACCCGGTCGCTGGTGTGGTTTGAGTTAAGGCACCAGCGCCTCAACCCTCCATGCCACCAGGAAGTCATCTCCCTGGGGCTTATAACCCTGGACTGGCCCTGTTGCATCTATTTTCCACTCTCTGACAGCCCTCCAGTGTTTGATTCCTGCCTGTGCTTGCACATGACTTTCTGTCCCACCCTCGTTACCCCTAGTTTTACCATTTGATGGCCTGTTGCCAGTTATAATGGATGACTCAGTGGGTACCCCACATGCCTGCCTATCTCTAATCGGACCCCCACCATGCTGTTAGCCCTCTTCAGCCACTCAATGTCCATTCTAAGCTGACCTACCTGCGGCACACCATGTAGTTCCCTGCCCTCCATGCTAGTCTCAGAAAATTGGCAGATCCACATCCTCAGCAGCATACCATCCTCCTAGCCCCTGGCCTGGCAGAATGCCTCTTACCTTCCTCCTACCCATGAATTGGTGCTGTTCCACCCCATGTTACTTTTCCCCAGGTTAGACTTTGCACTTTATGAGTTTGGCTAAACTTTGCAAGTTCACTTGCAAAGCAAAGCTTTCCAGTTTTGCACATCTCTATTGCTAGGTCTGTCCTTCCCACCAAACTTGAATTCATCACTTCCATAAGACTTCTTTGCTCTACTCCCCTCCACGCTCCTTCCAAAGAACAGAGTCACCACAGCTGCAGCTTCCCTGAGGAGTGTGGGAAGGTGAGTGGTTGTCGTCACATCTGACACCAGTGCTGCTCTGTGATTGGCCAGAAGGGCCCCACATTCATGCTATCCTCAGGATCGACAGCCTCAGAGTGGGATGCATGGACTTGCGCATGAACACAATCTCCCAGCAGGAGGCAGTGCCTGGCAGTGTTGCCAGAACACTGGATGCTTACATTTCTATAAAAAGAATTCAGCTCTGCACTGTAAACTATCTGCCTCTAAGGCCACCATACTAGAGTGTTAACATGGCTCTGCTGGAACCATGTCAGCTTGTGGACCAGAAGGTCATGGATTCTAGTTCCACACAAGGAATAGGCTCATACCACAAATGCTGGCAGTGCAGGACTAAAGGATGCTCTGCTGTCGGGTGTGCTGTTCTTTGGATGGGATGTTAAACCAAGGTCTTGTCTGCCATTTCTGGTGGTTGCACAAATTGACATTAAAGATTCCCATGACACATGTCAAAAGAGTAGGGGAATTTTTTATTAATACAGAGAATCAAACAGAATTATACTACAGTTATTTATGGAAGAAAACACATAAACTTTACCTCTGGACCAAACATGGAAATGATGTGTTCACAACCACAAATTGATTCCTAGGTGTACACAAGTCATTTCCCACTCATATATGTCAAATATATACAGGCATTTGTCAATGCCAATGTTTGCTTGCTGATATTAACATTGGATGTGCAGGAGTTAGACAGATGCAGAATAGGAATGGCAGTGAAGTATTGAACTTCATGTCAACCCCACCTCCACCCTGCAGAGACAGACAGGCTTTGGGGTATGCGTTTGGGTCGTCATCCATAACAATCATGGCATTTCACCTCACTCTATCCTGTAGAAACCGACAAGTGTTGAGGTGTGCCTTGGGGTGTTCAGCTTCAGTCACCCCATTTCATAAGGACATTTGCTGAAATGGGTGCAGTATAGGAGAATGGGGTAAGTCTGGGCCAAAGAGTCCAAGGCACACCTCGATGCCTGTCACTGTGTTCAGGGTGGGGTGAAATGGCGTGACCATTACAGCCAGCAATCCAAAGGCACATCCTTGATGCCTGTCAGTCTGTACAGGGTGGGAAGTTATGGTTAGAAACCCTAATGCCCTGGGTGTTTGCTGGTATTTTCACTACACATTTTCAGCATGGCCTTTTGTGACCCCCACCTCATGAAAGAATTCGGACCTCTGTTCGTGAACAGTGGCAGTATGATTTTGTTAATGTGTCCTGAACTTTGATTTACCACAGCAACCATGCCATTCTGCGCCAGATGTGCAAAAACACAGATCAGGCAGGATGTGAAGAATGTCAGCTGTACCATTCATAGGGATTGTGAAGAGATGGCAATGTTGAAAATCTGGAGTGAAAGTATTAAAATGCTCAAACTTCCGAGAGTACTTGGAAACTGTGCAGTGCATGCTCGTAACACAGTCATTTAGTGGAATTATTTCACCAGATTTTCAACATAGGCATTTTGTGACCTCTGCTTGTGAACACTGTCACTATGATTTTCTTAATCTGTCCCGAGCGTTGATTTCCCACAGCGACCGCACCATTGTGCACCAGATGTGCAAACACACATTTCGGATAGGATGTGAAAAATAACAGCTACACTGTTCATAAGGAGGTGTGCAAAATGGACAATGTTGAAAATTGTGACTGGAAATATTACACATTTTTAAGTTATGAGTGTGCGTGGAAACTGCTCAATGCATGCTAGTAACATAGTCATTTTATGGACTTTTGTCACCAGATTTTCAACATATGCATTTTAGGACCTCTGCTGATGAACAGTGTCACTGTGATTTTCTTAATCTGTCCCAAACACTGATTTCCGACAGAAACCATGCTATTCTGCACCAGAAGTGCAAAAACACATTTTGGCCTGGGTATGTAAAATGACAACTGTACTGTTCACAAGGAGATGTGAAAAATGCCAATGTTGAAAATCTGGGTGAAAATATTTCAAATTCGAGAAGTTATGAGTGTGTGTGAACACTGTGCAATGCACAGTGATAACACAGTTATTTTTGAATTTTTTCACCAAATTTGCAAAATAGGCTTTTGAGAGCCACCTCATGAACAGTAATACTGTCATTTTGTTAATCAGTCCTGAAAGGTGATTTCATGCAGTGACCGAGAAATCATCTTTTGGGACTGAATAACACCATGACAGTGACTGAATTCATGAGGTGGTCCTTGAACCCCATGTTGAAAATTTGGTGCCAAAAGTAAAAAAATAGCGAGACATCCACATAAGTTGAAAAAAACATTTATGCCGTTATACAGCCTACCGGCATTTGTTCAGTTGCAGTCGTCTTTGAAGATTGCAGACATGTTCCTGGTCCACTGAAGATCATCGTGACTGGGCTACAGAGGTAGTATGGGGTGAGGGGATGGGGATGTGGGGTGCACAGAGGGTGGGTGCAGGTTGGGAGGAACCATGAGAGACAGCGAAGGACTATTTCTTTTTACAGGGTAAAAAAAACAAAGACAAAGTGAGATGCTTTTGGCATGCTGGGTGGGCTCCCAGCATACCACTTGGGTGTTTTTGGCAGGGGATGGAGCTGATGGGGATTGAGCACCACCGCCGGCCATACAAGGGACACGGCTATGCTAGATCTAGTACTAACAGGAAGGGATCACAGCTCTACAGGTAGAAGGTCACCTGGGGCCAGTGACCATCACATGGTATGGTTCAATTTGGCCACTACAACTAAATCATCCCATTCCAAAGCAAAAATATGGGACTTCAGAGGAGCTGACTTTGATAAGATGGCCAACAGAGTTAAGCTAGCCCTGGCAAAAAGAAACACAGGTGAGGGGTACAGGTGAAGTGGACAAGCATTAAGGATGCAATACTTGAAACAACATCCCATTGTGTTAGACAGAAAAGGAAGTGCAAAGAAAGAAGGAAACTACTTTGGTTCTCAAATACAGTAGCAGAAAAGGTCAGAGCCAAAAGGCTGGCCTTCAGGAAACATAAGGGAACACAGCGGGATGAAGATATGGAGGCATACCAAACTTCCCTAAAGGAAGCAGGGAAGGCAGTAAGGCAGGCAAAGGCCCAAGCAGAGGAAACACTAGCATGAACAGTAAAAGAAACTGACAAGACTTTCTATAGATACATTAGTGAAAGGAGCAAGTCCAGAGGGGTATTGCTAAGCTCAAAGTAGAAAAGGGGCATGTGAGGAGGAGGACCCTGTAAAAGCATCTATCCTAAATAGATACTTCTGCTCAGTATTTACTGAAGAGAAGGTAGGGCAGGCCCACACCTCAGCACCAAGGACACGGGGGAGGTGAGCACTACTCCCTTCACAAAAGAAAGGGTCCTACAAGAGCTCGCTAAGCTTAGGATGGACAAGGCAATGGGACCTGATGACATACATCCCAGGGTACTAAAGGAGCTAAGGGTGGAACTAGCAGAGCAATTAGCAGAACTGTTTAATGAGTCACTGAGCACAGGAGAGGTCCCAGAAGACTCGAGAAGGGTTTATGTGATCCTGCTCCACAAGAGTGGTAGCAGGGAGGAGGCAGGGAACTACAGACCACTCAGTCTTACCTCAGTAGTGGGCAAGATTATGACAGCACTCCTTAAGGAAAGGATAGTGCAACACCTGGAATCCACAGGGGCACAGTATCCAAGACAGCATGGGTTTACAAAGGAAGGTCCTGTCAAACTAAACTCATAGATTTCTTTGACTGGGTAACCAGGAGTGGTGGACCAAGGGGGAGCAGTTGATGTCACCTACCTTGACTTCAGCAAAGCTTTCCACACTGTTCCACATAGAAGATTGATAAACAAGCTGTGTAGGCTTGGGGTGGGTCAGAAGTTGGTCAACTGGATGGCAAACTGGTTGACGGCAGAAAACAGAGAGTAGTGGTAAATGGCATACAGTCAGAAGAGATGCAATTCACAAGTGGGGTACCTCGGGGATCAATCCTGGGGCCAGTCCTCTTCAATATCTTCATCACTGACATTACAGATGTACTAGTGGGTAAGGCTTGTCTGTTTACAGATGACACCAAGATCTGCAACAGAGTAGATGATCCAGATGGGGTGGGCAGAATGAGAAGAAATCTGAATAAACTAGCAAAATGGTCGGAAGAGTGGCAACTGGGATTTAATGCAAATAAGTGCAAGATCATGCACATAGGGAAGAGAAACCCTGAAGCCACCTATCAGCTGGGAGGGAGTTGCTGGCAGTCACAAAGGAAGAAAGAGACTTGGGCATCATCACCGATGACCTAAAATCATCCATGCAGACCTCTAAAGCAGTAGGTAAGGCTAGGGGATGTTAGGGTGTTAGAGTAGGGTATCACTAGTCATAAGAGGAGGTAATAATCCTCTTACAAGACACTAGTTGAGCCCCATCTGGATTACTGCATGCAGTACCGGAGGCCACACCTTCACAAGGACATAAACCAAACTGAGGCAGTTCAGAGAAGGGCAACCAAAATGGTGCAGGGACTGCATCAGAAGACATATGAGAACAGATTAATGGAGCTCAATATGTATACCCTAGAGCAAAGGAGGAGAGAGGTGATATGATGGAAACATTCAAACACCTTAAGTGCATTAACAAGGTAAAAGAGTCTAACATGTTTCAATGTAACAAAATAGCAGGACAAGAGGACACAGCATGAAATTAGAGGGAGGCCGATTAAGGGTAATGTGAGGAAGTTCTTTTCCACAGATAGGGTGGTGGATGCAGGAATGGCCTATCTCAGGAAGTGGCTATGAATACAGTGCAGGGCTTCAAACAGGAATGGGATAGGCATAAGGGAGCAATACAGATGAGTATGAATAGATAGGCCACTGACAGCAAAGGACGATGGCACATTTATAAGGTAGAAAAAGAAATGGGTAGACTGAATGGGCCTTGCAGTCCTTGTCTGCCATCAACTTCTATATTTCTATGTTTCTTATGGAGGAACTATTACCCTATATTCCATCTATCAGGTATTTTATTGGTTTCAATTATACTTTCAAAAAGGGTAGCAAGGCTTCAGCCCACCATTCAGGGTCTACTTGAAACATTTCTGCACTTATTCCATCCACCCATGGTGCTTTTTTTTTTTTGTGTGCTTTAATTGCTGAAATTATTTCATCTTTAGTAATAAATAAATTTGTTGCCTCATACTTTCCTCTTTTTTTTTTTTTTGTTCACACCTGACATCCCTTCCTTGTTTTCTGGTAATAAAGATGTTTTATCAAACATTTTTTCCAAAATGTTGCTCCCATGATTCAGGTGAAATAACTGCTTCAAGGTTAAGTCTCATTTTGCCTATACCATAGGCAACTAACTGCCAGAAGGAGGTATTATCTTTACCAACTATTGCTCCCTGTAGTTTAGATCATAAATCATTGGTAAATTCATTTTCCTTTTTCTTATCAGCATCTTATATTCCTCCTTAACCATTTTTAATGCTAGTCTATCATTTACTTTGTTATACCTTATAATCCTTTTCCCAGTTGGTTTATAGTTTTACATATAGTTACATTCATCATCAAACCATTTTGCTTTATACAGGCTTTTAGTCTTGGTTTCTTGTTGACATTTTTTAACTCTTTATATAAATAATCTTCTAGTTCTATATAGAGTTGTTGTATCTCTTTCTCGTTCTCCTTAATCTTATCATGGTGGATGTTTTCCTGAATTAGATTTTTTTTGTCTACTGTCTTTGGATCATCTAACAAGATCAGAAGTCTCTGGATATTGTATAGGGTCCATTTATTATTTTGTATTATATATCATCATATTATTCTCTATCCACTCTAAGCATTCTAATTTCTCCACAGGTCTTATTCCTTTTACTTGGATTATTAACTCAATGGGTCTGTGGTCACTATCCCAATTATCTAGCACTCTTAGATTTAATATATTATTATAAGAGAAAACAACCACCAGGACATAGTCCAAAGTACTCCCCATGGTAGTGGTTATGGGTTAATCTTCCTATTTTATCCTTGCTACATCTCCCATTTAAGATCCATATTCAATATATTTAGAACCTCAATAAATAATTCCCTTTTTGTTACTTTTCTTATCCAATGAATTCCTTAAATGAACTCCCATGATATCATCAAGATTTCTATAGTTTGTCCTTTCCTCTAATAGTTCACCTGTACCAACATTGAAGTCACCTGCTATTATTATCATTAAACCAGGGTATGACATTTCTAACTTTATACAGTACATGTCTGTCTTAGCACTTCAAAAGCTGTCATTATAATAGGAGATGTAACTGGGAATGAGGAAAATATACATTCACAAAAATACCAGCATTAACTTTCTTGTACTGTAAAAGAATTCCCAAAATTGAATGTTTAGGATCTTTGATAATACATAGTCCTTTCATATCCTGTCCTACTTTCACAAAAGTACAAATGTCTCCTGATGGTCTTCCATATTTATTAATTCTCTTGGCCTCTAACACTCAACTCTGATATCCTTCCAAAATACATTGATCAACAGAGCAGGATCATGTTTCTTGCAACATTATTATTATCTTTCCAGCAGTTTTACACATCCAACATCCTTTAATTTTCCTACTAAACCTGCTATATTCCAACTCATTATTTCAATTTTTCCATATCTTCTTGTGGGGAAGTGTATTGAACACCAGGGTCAGCATTCTTTGACCGAATCTTCTAGAGTACAAAATTGGTTTCTAATTTCTATGCAAGAACAATAGTTCACTTCTATTTCAGAAACATCATTCTGATCCCTAATTTTTGTACATCTTCCTCATCTTCCATTAATATAATGCTATATAATGCTGTTATTTATTCTTGGTCCTTTTGAAACCTTCCTCTTATTTTTTTATAGTCTTTAAAGATAGCCCTTTCTTCAGATTGTAAAATATATTTGTGGACATCTGGTACCATATAGGTGATAATTCTCTGTTGAACTTTAGCATTTAGTTTTGGTTGGTTAATCTTTTAACCCCATATAGTGACTTTACATTATCTGCACTTCCTTGACTATTTTGAAGGTATTGTTCCTTCCTTCCTTCCTTTCAGTTGTTTCCTGTAATTTTACCCCAGAATCTTGAATTCATTTCTACTTGTTTATATAATTTGTCTTATTCTGGGAGATTTCAGCACCAAACATATCCATCCTTTATCATTTCTGATCAATATCTATAAACTGAACTTTTGTCAGTCCATGTAAAACTTTTACCCAGTATCCCTTACATATATTATACATTATAATTTTCAGGGTTATATTATTTTCCTTTTGCCTTGAATGCCATAAAAATATGAAGTACGGAGCATTTCGCCTTTTCAATTAAGAGTTTCTGTCATCTTCTTCAACAATTTGAGTATATTCTGATGTCCGTTTTGATTTTTTCCTTCTCTTCCTTGGTGTCATTTAATTCTATTATGTCAGAATTTATAGTTACCCACTGTTGTACTTTTCTTATTTTAATTTCATTTTCTGTATTTATAGTAATATTTTCTCTCTGATTTTAATTTTATTTTCCCTATTATATTCTTAGTTCCTTTCCTTCGGTCCCTAGTGCCCTTCAATCCTTCTGGGATTGCGATTGCCTTATTCAGATCCTCCTTGAACTTCTATTTTCTCTGTTTAGCTATTTTTTCCCTTTTAATTCTTGGACTAGTATAGCTACCTCTCTTTCTTCCTTCTCACCTATTTCTTTTCTTGTTCTTCTATCAGATATTTTTTAAACTTTTCACTGACTTTTCCATTTTTGGTTGCTACTCCCAAATTACAATTTTCATTTTCTACTTGTGTACATTCTTGCCGATTACTATCTTTAGGTAGCATTTTACTTATCAAGGAAGTAAAGTTTGTGAGCATTTCATTATTTAGCACAATTCCATCTCTTATTTCCTCGAAAGTTTTAAGGTTTGTCCCTCTAGAGGAAATAACTCCTTTTCTCTCTCAGACCTATCTCCTCTAGGGACCAAAGGAGTTAAATTCAAAATATGTGAGATATTAGGGGATTAACAGATGGTGGGTACAATTTAACACGTTTAGTGTAGAGTAATAAAATCATCAAATTCTTCAAGGAAGGATCTACTAGGAATTGATGGCATTTATCCCTCTGTTCTTTTTCTAATTTTCCAGCTTCCACTTTATTTTTTTCCCTCATAAGTTTCAGGATTTTCATATTCCCTTAATAATTTTCCACTCATATCTTGAGTTTCTAAAATTCTATCTCCCAGCTGTTTTACCCATATATTGTGTACTTGAGCTTGAACCTGATTTTTTTTTATTGGTTTTAAAATATTTTTCATTTCTTCCAGTTCTCTTATTTTTCCCATTAGAGAATGTTCTTCACTTCTTATCTCTGAACTCATTTCCTGAACTGGGTTTATTGGGGAGGAACAGAGAGGGGGATATGGAACTCTGATTCTCAGTATTTCATTTGAATTTACTAAATTCCCTTGACTACCTCGGGCCAGGGTATAACTTGTTATTTTCCTTAATCCAGGGTCTAATTTGTTCTTTTGTAGACCCTTGTTAGGTCCATTTTTTTTTTTCTACCACACATTTTACTAGCCATGGTTTTTCCCTTAGTAGATCTTGTTTCCATGTTGAATAAATTTTTAATCATGTGCAAAAGTTTTAATTATCAGTCTTAATACATTTTTTTACAATTATAGAACCCTTGAACTTGTAAGACTCTCTAAAGCTAATTAAGTACCATAATTTATACAAAATGAATTCAAGGTCCAGTGCAAGATGCAAGAGTTTAAAAAGCTTATTAAAAATCAGAAAGTGAGATGTTCAACAGTTTTCAAAACCCATAAATATAATAATATATAAGAACATTAGTAAAATCCCAAAGCAAAAGCTTCTGTAGTTACTAATAGCAGCACAGGCAGATTCAGAACAGCTTTCAGATCTTCTGGATTTGATTTCTTGCAACAAAAGTATTGTAAATGTTCTGAGTTCAAGAGAAGTAACACTTCTTTAGTGATTTATAATTAGTGTATATTAGTTTGTATCTTTGACATTCAGGTGTAGGACTAAAAACTATTATCAGTTCTTATTAAAACATTTTTTTATTTGTATCCATTTATATCCATATTCATATATACGATAATTCAGGATTCAGGATTCCAGATGATGTTTAGTTTGCAATGTCCCAATTATGCAACAAAATTTGAAAATCTTGATTTGCTTTGAGGGAAGGAAATAAGAGAGATGATCGTCGCTCACACACGCTTTATAGATTTTTTTGTAGCAGCCTTCCACCAGTTCATAAAGCCACTCTCAATAGAAGATTTGGCATACATCACTAGAAATGCACAAAGCAAGCAAGAAGTCACACTTAAAATGCAGAATTATAAAAATACATAGTATATAGTACAACAGTAACACTAAAACTATATAAACTATATGAACTATAGCTGTAGCTAGCTAGTTTACTACTGGTCTATCATAAAACATAAAATGTGGTCTACATAGGTAAACATGAAATAAAATGTATGATTAAAATAAAATATAAAAATATAAAAACAACTAACAGCTAACAGCCCATATACTTACTAATGGTCACGGGGGTTAAAAACAAGGCAGTAGAGTCACACTCTTACATTTCCTCACAAAGCATAATTTAGGTAGGCAGAGACAGGTAGTAGAAATAATCAGGTATCCCAGAATAATGTCAGAATAATGTCAGTAATTGGTAAGCCAGCCAGAGTTTACGGAATCGTCAAATACAAGATGGTTAGCCAAGCCAGCTAACACCCATATTCGCAAAAACTAGCCATGGGGTAATAGGCAACAGACAACCTGAATCGCTACCTGAGTCACTCAGCATGCTCGTAAGAACTCAACAGATGACAGTAGTGAGGCTTACTGCTGGCTGGGCAGGATAGCTGTTAAATATGCTCAGGAGTCATGTGATGTGATTACCATATGGCGAAAAAACAACTTTAGCTAAAATTTAAACTAAACTCCAAATTTAAATAAAGTGAAATTATAACAATATCATAGTGTCACTAAAACATAAGAATTTTAATACGGCAACACACAAACAGACAAAACAGCAATCAAAATGTTCCTTTTAGCTGGAGCTCAACTCTTTAGTGGCAAATAGCAGGGCGGAACCAGAACAGAACCGAATAATCTGTATTCTCAGACAGCGGAATTCCAACAATCAATAGGATCACTTGCCTTCTGAAGGGCTCTTCTCCTCACACCGCTGTCCGGTCACTCCCTGCAGGTAACCCTGCACCATCTTCGGATGCCTTCCTTCTGCAATGGTGATGAAAAGAGAACACCGGGGACTACCGCTGGACAGAGGTGAGCAATAAGATCAACTGGTAAGAGGATAAACTAATAAGGCAATGGTGGCATACCTTTTAAAAAAAATTTAAGCATTATCCTCCTGCTCCTTACTGCCCTACTCCACAGGGATAGAGAGCGCAGAGAACACATCTGTCTCTCACTGATTCTCAGCCGCAATTCAATCAATTTGCCTTAGTCTTTCTTTGCTACCTAATGTACCTATAAAGGTTTTATCCCCTTCTTAACTGAGTTGGCTATCTTTTCCTCAGTTTGGGCCTTTGCTATTCAGACTGCCTTCCCTGCTTCCTTCTGCTTTAACTGGTACAGTTCTCGGTCCTGCTCCTTCTGTGTTTCCTTATACTTCCTGAATGCTATCTTTTTCCTAACCTTCCCACCACTTCTTTTGAGAACCATAGTGTTTTTTTCTTTCATTTTGATATATTTGCTTCACACAAAGGCTTGTTGCCTCTGTGATGATGGTTTGATATTTCCCATTGTTGCTCCACCTCACCTTCTTGCCTGTTTGCTAGTGCTTTTCTGAGGCACTCTCCCATTTTCACAAAATCAGCCTCCCTGAAGTCCAGTACCTTCACTTTTGTATGGCTTGACTCTACAGTTAAGTTTATCGTGCAGCAAAGGTGCTCCACTTAACTTCTGGCATATTCAAGTAACCCATCAGTAATATCTCCCCTTTCTCTGCCCTCCTAAAGATGCCTTCTATCATTTCCTTGTCCATTTCCTCCCCTGAGACAGGGGTCTGTATACAACCCCTGTGTGGATTGTGGTGCCATTTCCAGTCTCCAGGGTGACCCACAGTGCCTTCTTCCCTCCCTGTTTACCCTGAAAATAGGCATTTATTTGTCTAGTGTGCCCACTTGGCTAACAAAAACTAACTAACTAAATAAATAAATAAAAGAGGTGTATTCTCATTTGCTTTAACATTGGTGTTAGTGCACCTCTCGTGCCTTGTCTGTACACAAGCTGAAGCTTATTTTAGATCTTTCTTCATTTTCACCCCCGGTGTGTCCACTGTGATGCAGATTTTTGTGTCACCTGCACAAAGGCATTCCTTTCCTTCCAGCCCTTCTGTGATGTCACTAATAAAGACATTAAAGAAGACTGGTCCAAGTACTGACCCCTGTGACACCTCACTGATTACCTTACCTTGCTCTGTGTGAACCACATTTACCACCACCCTCTGAGTTCTGTTACTTAGCCAACTTTGTACCCATTTTTCTATCTTGGACCCACTCCCATGCTGCCTAGCTTGTTTGCCAGTCTTCTGTGTGGAACAGTGTCAAAGGCTTTACTGAAATCCAGGTAGCCACATCCACCACTCCTCCCGACGACCTCCCTGGTAACTCTGTCAAAAACTCTATAAGTTTGTTGGCAAGATCTACCCTGTGAATCCATATTGCCTTGTATCCTGTAATTCACTGGTGTTTAAGTATTTGTCAATCCTTTCTTTAAGTAAATTTTCCATAACTTGCCCACCAGCAAAGTCAGGCATACAGGTTGGTAATTTCCTGCCTCCTCCCTATTCCCACTTTGCATGGTGAGACCACATCTGCCCTCTCCAGTCCCCAGAACTTCCCCTACATCCAGTGATAGACTGAAAATGGCCATTATAGGCACACACAGTTCCTCGTGTAGTTCCTTCCAGAATCCTAGGGGAACCCTGTTCAGACCCATAGCCTTGTCTACTTTTAGTTTTGCTAGTTCCCTGAGGACTCTCTCATCCATAAAAGGACTAGTGTTCACCTCCTTTCTTAAAACCATTCTCCACAATATGTGGCCCATCACCTACACCTTCCTTTGTGAATACTGAACAAAAGTACTTATTCAGTATGTTAGCCTTCTGCTGGACCTCTTTCACCCCCAACTCCCTTTTAGTCTTAATATCCTTGCCTTGTTTTTCTACTTTTCATTTATGTACCTGAAGAAAGTTTTATCTCCATTTTTGCTGATTTGGCAATATTTTTCTGTTTGTGCTTTAACTCTCCTAACTGCCTTCCCTGCCTTCCTTTCTTTCTCCAAATATCTTTCCCTGTCCTCCTCCTTCTGCATTGTCTTGTACTTTTGAATGCCTGCTTTTATGTTGATTGCTTGCATGCAAAAAACATATTGCAGCAGCTTGCCAGAAGCAGGTTGTGGAAGCGCAGCACTGTTGTGGCTAATGCCGCCACAGCCTTAAAGGTTTGGCCAATTTTCCTTGAATGGGTGGCACACTGCTGCTGACACTAGTTCAGCCAGTGTGCCACAACCTGAAACATTTAAGCTGCTGCAATCAGTGGCTGCCTCATCTTTGCAGCATCAGCCATTTGCTGCAATGAAGGAGTGATCCATCATTGCAGGGCAGAAATTTGAATTGTAATATTGTTTGTGAAAATGGCTGTGGCTTGCCGCCGTGTTCACAAACAATATTCATGAGCCCCCAGTGCCAAGAGGGTGCCCAATCCCCTTGGCGCATGTGCCCTCACAACAGTGTTTTTGCCGATGGGGGCTCCAATCCCCATCGGCTTCAGTCCCCAACCCAGTGAAAGTTGCCGACGGGGAGCCCACTCCCATCGGCATTATGTCCCTCCTCCCAGTTTGTTTTGCCAATGGGGAGCCCACTCCCATCGGCATAATGTCCTCCCAATGAAAATCCAGTAGATTTGTACAGAGGGGTGCCCAATCCCTCGGCTCTTGCACCCCCTTTGTGCTGACAGGGTGCCCATTCCCAGTTGGCTACAGCTGCTCCTCAAAAACACCTCGTTGGCATGCTGGGAGTCCACCACAGTGTGCCACATGCCCCTGTAAAGAAAAAGTCCTGCAATGTTTGTTTTTTGGTAACCTGTGAAAAAAGGAAAAGTTCCTCGTGGTCTCCTTCCCCTCCCACAACCCATGCCCACACACTGTGCACCCTTCCTCCCCATACCCCCACTCACCCCATACTTCCTCCGGAATCCAGTGTGATGATCTTTGGTGGACTGGGAACAGATCTGCACTCTTCAAAGCCGACCTCGAACTGAGGAAATGCCGTAAGCTGTATAATGGTATAAATAGGTTTTTCAACTTTGATGCATATCTCGGCATTTTTGGAATTCTGGCACCACATTTTCACAAGGGGTTTTGGGACCATTTCTCCTACATTCAGGCACTGTCATTGCGTTATTCGGTTCGAAGGTGATTTTGTGGTCACTGCGTGGAATCACCTTTTGGACAAATGTGAAATGACAGAGCCAGTGTTCATGAGTTGGGCTCTCAAAAAGCCTGTGTATGTTACAGATTTGGTGGGAAAATCAAAAATTACTGTTTTATGAGCGCAGACGTAGTTGCTACGCACACTGTGAATTTCACCAATTTGCAATATTTTTAACTCAGATTTTCAACATTGTCATTTTACACACCTCCTTATGAACAGTAGAGCTGTCATTTTAGACATCCTGGCCAAAATGTGTTTTGCTATTCCGGCACAGAATAGCACAATCACTGTGGAAATCAGTGTTTGGGACACATTAAGAAAATTACAGTGACACTGTTCATGAGCAGAGGCCCTAAAATTTTATGTTGAAAATTTTGTGATGAAACTCTATAAAATGACTGTGGATGAGTGTGCATTGTGCAGTTTCCATGCACCCTTGTAACTTCACAAATTAGTAATATTTTTACTACATTTTCAACAGTAGCATTTTTTCACACCTCCTTATGAACAGTACAGCTGTCATTTTTCACATCCTGGCAGAAATGTGTTTTCACACTTCCGGCAGCAGAATACCGCAGTCGCTGTCTGAAATCAGTGTTTAGGACAGATTAGCATCAAGCGAGTGAGAGAGGGGAGTGACCAAGCTCAACTGAGCTCTGTCGGGAGTGCTGGATTTCTTTGTAGGCAGGAAAGGTGCCAACGTAGGGCACAAAAGGGCAGCCTGCAGCACTGGCAGAAATGGAATGAGCGAGTGAGAGAGGGGAGGAGCGAGCTCAATGGAGCTGTGTTGGGACTGCTGCAGATTTCTTTGTGGTCAGAAAAGCGGCCAACAGAGGCGGGAGCCCAGTACAACAGGGCAGCCTGCAGCGCCGGAGAAACAGAATGAGTGGTGACAGAGGCCCAGTGAGCGACCTCAATGGACCAAAGCAATCAACATTCGGCATTGACAAATGCTTGTTTTCCTTACCTTCTCTGCTACTTCCTTGGCAAACCATGGTGGTCTCTTTCTTCTCTTGCTCTTAGTAACATGCTTGATGCAGAGGTTTCTTGCCTTCTCAATGACCTGCTTTATTCTTGCCCACTTTTCCTCTACTCCACCTTGTTCACTATTCCTGCTAGGGCTTCCCTGAGGCACCCGTCCATTTTCTTGAAATTTGCCCTCCTGAAGTCCTGGACCTTTGTCTTAGTGTGGATTGGTTATGGCCCTGTCCTTATGCTGAACAACACTGTACGAAGATCACCAGTCCCCAGGTGGCTTCCTACTATGACTTCAGTGACATGTCCCTGTTTGTCAGTACCAGGTCCAGTAACACCCTTTATGAGTGGGTTCTTTAACTAGTTGCCTGAGGAACACCCCTGCAGGAGTCTAGGATTTCTCTACTTCAAATTGATGCTGCAGTAGGTAGGCTCCAAACCACATCTGGTAGACTGAAGTCCCCACTAGCAGTACCTTGCCCTTGTTAGCCATCCCTTGTATTTCATCTATGATATCCTTATCCTTCCTTTCCCTGTGCTGGAGGTCTATAGATCACCCTATCCAAATGCTGCCTCTCCTGTCTCTGGGGTGACCCAGAGTACATCCTCTTTACTCTTTCCCCTTTGTATTTCTGAGGCCTTTATGTTCTCTGTCAAGCAAAGAGCCACTGCTCCTCTCTTTTTCCTATGCTCTCCTCCTAAACAGCGCATGCCCTATTATGGCTACTGCCTAATCCTGGTTTCATTCCACCAGGTCTTTGTAATTGCTACTATACCCGTGTCTTCTGCTGCTATGGTGGCCTCTAGGTCTCCCATTTTGTTACCCAGACTTCGAGAATTGACACACATGGCTCTCCATTTTATACTGCCATCTCCCCTTACCTTGCCCTTTGCCCCTCCACCTTTCCTCCACTATTAACTTTTCTTTCCTCTTCCTCTTTTCCTGCTTTCCATTTGTATTTCTTCACTATGGGACCTCCCACCCTCAGGATTCTGATTACTGACCCTGTAAGGATGTTGGGGGCAGACTATGTCTCCTGCCTTATTCCACTTCCCCTTGACTAGTTTAAATGCTTACTAATCTAGCTTCTAAACTGTTCATTAAGGATCTTGGATCCTCCCTAGTGGGATATAGGCCATCATCCCTTTACAGGCCTCTATCCTCCAGGTGGAGCCCCAGTCCCCAATGAATCTGAATCCTTCTTCTTGCATCCACTTCTCAACCATAAGCTGAAGTCCCTTGTGCAGAGCCTCCTGTCATCCCCTTGTCATTGTCAGGTATCACCTCCAAGAAAGTAACAAATTGTTCTACTTGTTAAGACCCTTCCCAATTTCCCAAACTCTTCCTGAACTGCATCTGGCCTTTCTAAGCCAGGTTATTTGTCCCTCAAGTGGACAATGCCATTTAGCTCTCCTTCCTTCCCTGCCTCCCGGGTGATCCTTAGGATCCTCCTCCTTCCATTCCTACAAGTTGTGGCACCTGGAATGCACCTTACCACCCTCCCTCATCCCTACCCATCTCCATCTGTATCCCTAACTATCGAGTCCTCCACCAGGATTTGCTTCCTCCTCCTGCTCCTCTGGGGTCCCTGTTACCCCCCTTGGGGTCTCACCATTGTAGACCTCCACATCCATCCCAGTCATTACCTCAGGTGCATCTGGTGCAGTCCCACACTTCCAGTGTGGCGAGGAGTTCCACGCTGGTATGGGATTTGAGATGAGCCTATGTTCCACCACCCTAACCTCCTGGAGCCCAATATTGTCTAACTGCTCCTCATAAAGGCACCCTTTCAGGAAGCGGGGTGGCCTTGGTAGTCCTTGAGTGAGGGAGTAGGCCTTCCAAGCCATCTTGGCCTTGAGTCTGGCAACCTCCTCCTTCATCCCAGAGTGGTGCCTGTAGATGGGGTAGCACTGCAGTCTCCAGAAAGTCTCCTGAAGGCTGCCACCCCACAGTCACTGCACTGCACCACTCCCATCATAATTACTCCCTATAGTTAGACCTTACCTGCTGCCCCTAACAATTTACCCAATCTAATAATTACCTACCACCTAAAAATTACCAAATCCCATAGTTAACCCACAGGCTAACAGCTCCCAGAAGAACTATTTGCAGACACACTTTGGCACTGCCTACCCCTAAAATTCACCCAGTTCAATAACCTACAGGCTATCTCTCCCAGTAGAACACTCTGCACAAACCCCTTTAGAGCTACCTACTGTTTTCTTTTTCTTCTTCTTCCCTCTCCCTTCTATCTCCGACCTACTATCACTAAGTCAAGTGTTTATGTGCCTTGATAGTCGCATTCTTCCTTGTTCAGAGTCAGACCTCCAGCAGCTAGTGGGGAAGGGGAAGAGCTACTCTTTTTTTTTTCCAAGGATGGCAAGTCTTATCTAACATCGATAGGTTTTCTTAACATAAAATCTATTTACCAGATATATTTTTGTCAACACTTCTGTTACATCTCTCAGGTCTGCATCAGCAACCTAGCAATAACACAAGTATACAATAATTTTATTGTGGTGCTCATCTTATAAGGAGCCTAGTTTTATTTATTTTTGTCCCCAAAGTTTCCCATTCCTGTTCCAACCACATGCCTCAGGGACAGCTTGCAACAACACTGTGAGCATCTTAAAGACATAAAGGTGCAACAGAGACCAGTGTAAAACAGTAAATTCCTCATTTGCTTTTACATTGGTGTTGAGAGCACCTCTGTGCCTTCACTGTACTCAAGCTGAAGCTGTTTTTTGTATAGCACAAGGAGAGGAGATGACAGTCTTTAACATAGAAACATAGACTTGACGCAGATAAGGACCACTTGGCCCACCTAGTCTGCCATTTCCTACCTGCAGGATAAGCTGCAGATCCTAGTTAACCAACAGCCTATTTCTTCCTACCCCTACAAGAATTGCCTTATGTCTGTCCCATGCATTCTTGAATTCTCCTACAGTTTTATACCCCACAACCTCCTCAGGAAGGCTGTTCCATGTGTTCACCACCTTCTCCGTAAAAAATACTTCCTCACATTGCCCTGAGCTGTCCCCCTCTATCTTCAAATTGTGTTCCCTTGTTCTTGCACATCTCATTTTCTGAAAGATGCTATCCTCTTGGACTTTGTTGATTTCTCTGAGAGTACTTAAAAGTTTCTATCATTGTCCCCCATCCCTCCTTTCCTCAAGGGTAAATATTTTAAGCTCCTTTATTCTCTCCTTGTATGACTTCTCTTGCAGACCCTGCACCATTTTAGTTGCCTTCCTCTGAACTGCCTCCAACCTGTCTCGTCCTTGCGGGATGGGGTCTCCAGAACTGGACGTAGTACTCCAGATGGGGTCTCACCAACTGTCTGGGTACAGAGGGATAACAACTTCCTGTTTTCTGCTGGTGATGCCTCTCCTGTACATCCCAGCATCCACCCAGTCCTCCCTACTGCCTTCTGACATTGCTTGCCAACCTTAAGGTCATGTGATATGATTACCCCAGGTCCCTTTCATTTTTTTGTTGTTACTACCTCCCCACTGTGTAATTTTCCCTAGGTTTTTGTTTCCCAGGTGCATTATTTTAGCACTTTGTTGCATTGAATCTAAGCTGCCATACTTCTGACCATTCCTCCAACCTTGCCAAATCCCTTCTCATCCTTTCCACCTGTTGTGTATCATCCCTGTTCCAGATCTTTGTGTCATCTGCAAAGAGGCATATTTTTCCTTCCAGTTCCTCTGCAATGTCACTTATAAGGACATTAAAAGGACTGGACCCAGTACTGAACCCTGTGGTACCCCACTAGCAACCCTCTTTCTTCAGAGTGGACTCCATTTAAAATTATCTTCTGTGTCCTGTTGTCCAGCCAATGTTTTACCCAGGCTACCACCCTGGGACCCACTCCCAGGCTGGTTAATTTGATTAGTAATCTTTCTGTGGGACTGTGTCAAATGCCTTGCTAAAGTCTTTTTTTATTTTTATTTTTAACCAGGAGAGACACTAGCTGAAAGCTTGTTTACAGGTGTGACCTGGGAGCACAAGGGAGTTAAGTGACTTGCTCAGGGACACACAGTATGCAAGTGGGGCTGGGATTCAAACCCAAGTCTCCAGGTTGGCAGCTCAGAACATTAAACCACTGCACTATACCGACCATGTCCACAGCCCCTCCCTGGTCTACTACTTTGGTCACCCAGTCAAAGAAATTAATTAGATTCATCTGACATGACCTTCCCACTGTGAACTCATGCTGCCTTGGGTCCCAGCCCCACTGGCCTCTAGGTACTCAACAATTCTTTCTTTCAGAAGTGATTCCATCACTTTCCCTACCACAGAGGTCAAACTGACAGGTTTGTAGTTTCATGCCTCTGTTTTGCTCCCACTTTTGTGAAGGGGAATCACATCCACCTTCCTCCAGTGCTTAGGTACCACACCATCCTCCAATGATCTTTAAGAGAATCTGAGTAATTACAGTGTTGTAATTCCACTGGTAACATGGGGAAGAGAAAGGCTGTGCAGGATTGGTCATACAGCATCGCTGACCGTTGATTAATTCTCAAGTAATCCATGGTTACCTGAGAATTAATTCAATGGTAAAGTGCACCCACATTTCTGTTCCTCATGTTAGTTTTCTGTCCCAAAACAATCTTAGCCTGCAATTCACAGTCGACCAATAGATGGCTGTCAAACAAGAATAGATATGCTTATGTGAAATTTCTTGTGGTTCCGTCATAAGTAGCTTGAAAACATCTGTATAACTATGTAAAGTGTGTTTTTTTGTTTTACTTGGTCTATTGGCTCAAAACACATACCCTTTCAGTTGCTGCACAGTAATGTATGCCACATATGATTTTTCACATTGCCTGATTTTCCAGATTGCCTCCATGTCTTTTGCTAAATATTAAAAAAAAAAAACTACTTTAACAGTGAACCTAAAAACTACAAAAGCACACAGCTTGGACCAATGTCTATCAAACCAGAAAGTTTCTGGTTTCAGTCTCCTATTTTATGTTGGCTTGCGCACGCATGTGCAAGGAGCGTTTTGGGAGAGTAGCACACTTAGAGGCGTGCCTCTCCCACCCAATGCACTGCTCCCTTGATCGACGTGGGGGTCCTGATCATCGGTGTAGTCAGTTTCAGTATGACAGCGGTGTTCCTTTACTTCAGAGAAAACACTGCTGCCATACTGAGCGCTGCCCCTCAAGGCCACGCTACCTCCCCCGCACGTCCATCATGCCGCCCCCAAAGCTTTCTGCCATGCTGGGAGCCCACTCCAGTGTGGCAAACATTGTTTGCCGACGGGGTGCCCAATTCCGCCAGCTTCTCAGCCCCAAGCCATCTGCTGCCACGCTTGGGAGCCCACCCAGCGTGGCAAACGCTTGTTTTATTTTGTCGACGGTAAGCCCAATCCCCGCGGCTCCTCGCCCCCCAGCCATCTTCTGCCACGCTGAGAGCCCACCCCAGCATGGAAAACGCCCCACGTCATCTTTTTTTTTTCAAACCTGTAAAATAAAACTGTCCGCTGGTGTCTCCCAACCCTCCCACAACCCGCATCCACTGCGCACCAGCCTCCCCACCCCCTCACCCCATACTTACCTCCAGACTCCGCGCGACGATCTTCGGTGGACTGGAACCCGTCTGCACTCTTCAAAAGCGACGTGAACTGAGGAAATGCCGGTGAGCTGTATAATGGGCTGAGGTGGGGTTCAACTTTATTGCATATCTCGTCATTTTTGGAATTTTACCAAATTTTCAACATGGGGTTTTGGGATCCTTCTCATGAATGATGTCACTGTCATGGTGTTATTCGGCCCTGTAGGGTGATTTCTGAGGCACTGCGTAGTCACTGCATGAAATCACCCTTGGCTTTGAGTAACACCATGACAGTGACATCATTCATGATAGTGTCCTAAACCCATGTTGAAAATTTGGCAAAATTCCAAAATGACTGTTTTATAGCATGCATTGCGTAGTTCCCACGCACGTCAGATGTTTGCGAATTTTTATTATTTGGCACTCCATATTTTCAACATTGCCATTTTACCACACCTCCTCATGAGCAGTACAGCTGTCATTTGTCACATCCTGCCCAAATGTGTTTCTGCCTATGTAGCGTATAAATGGCGCAGTCGGTGTGCTGAACTCAATGTATGGGACACATTAAGAAAATCACAGTGACACTGATCATGAGCAGGGATCTTAAAATGGCTGTGCTGAAAAGTTGGTGAAAAATTCCCTAAATATGACTGTTTTATGAGTCTGCTGCTATGCAGTTCCTACGCAGACCGTAAGTTTCGCGAATTTTCACTATTTTCACTCCAGATTTTCAACATTGCCATTTTACCACACCTCCTTATGAGCACTGCAGCTGTCATTTTTCACATCTTGCCCAAAACGTGTTTCCACCCATGTAGCGCACAATGGCACAGTCGGTGTGCGAACTCAGTGTGGTGACACATTAAGAAAATCACAGTGTCACTGTTCATTAGCAGAGGTTTTAAACTGCCAATGTTGACAATTTGATGGAAAAATTTCTAACAATCACTTTTTACCAGCGTGCATTGCACAGTTCCTATGCACGCATTACTTAGGGTTTGCGAATTTTCAATATTTCCACTCCAGATTTTCAACATTGCCATTTTACCATTAATTTCCTTATGAGCAGTACAGCTGTCATTTTCACATCCTGCCTAAAACGTGTTTCCGCCTATGTTATGCCAATGGGGTAACAAAAAAGGTCATGCTGACAATTTATTGTGCAAATACCAGCAACGACCGGGCATTAGGGTAAAGCACCATACATGCCAAACACCACTGCAAACACCTGCAAGCTTAACGTTCGCATTGACAAATGCTTGTTTTAGTTATTGGGTGGCAAAAAGGCTTAAGATTTAAAAAACTAAGACTTCTGCATTTCTTAGCACCTCTGTAACTTTGCCTCCCTGAACTGATCTACACGGAATTTACAGGATCAAGAGTTCTTTGTACAAACGATAAAATAATCAGTGTTAACTACTGAACTGTGCACTCATTAAACATATAAAACCAAACAGTAGTGTCCGCAGTTTATTATTCTCTCCCTGTTCAGGTCCATGTATAATTAAACTGATAATTATAACTGACTTCATCCCCATGGGCTGTACCTGATTCATATACATTCACCTAGTCCTGTTCCGCACCTTCAGGACCCCTGAGAGAATGAAGGTGTGCCATTTAGTGTACTTTTCTAAAAGCGTTTCTAATGTGAGTCTTAGGATGACCACGATATGCTCCATTCATACCACTGCCCATTCTGTCTTTCTACTCGAGTGCAGTCAGTATATATGGTAGAGTCAGTGTGTATGTGATACCCTTTACCACCACTATGCACATAATGTGGAATACTTCTTGATATCTTCTGAGGCCCACCTTTCACAGAAAGGCCCAGGACAACAGGTCTTAAAATGTCTGTAGATCCTATACCCAGATTCTGCTCAGCTCTATATGAATCTCAGTCCAGTATATGGTAATAACAGACATTCCCAAAAATATGGCAGTTATCCCTCTATCTGGGCATCCCCACCAGCATCTGTCTGTGTGCCCCCCAACTAAAATGTGCAGTAATGGTTGGCATGTGATAAAATCTGGGCAAGACCTTGCATCTATAATTGTTAAGAGAATGCTGACTGTCAACAGATTTAAAACTGAATTAAAGACATATCTTTTAATTTAGCCTTCCCAGATGAATTTTAAATCTATTGTTATATTTATTCTTTAATGTAAATTTTAAGTCTGTATATTATATTTTAAATGTGAAGTGCCTTGGCTGTGGAAAGGCACTGTATAAATAAAGTTTTATTTTACTTTACTATACTAACACCAAATTGGTGAAGAGGTAACCTTTCACCCATCACATAGTACATTTTCCCACTCTTGGTCTATAAATTGTATAGCAGCCTCTAGTTCCTATTTGTCCTGCACTTTATCCAGAGAATGTCCCTGATATCATCAGCAACTTGTACACTAAGGAAATGTATCTACACTTACAATTAGCTTCATGGCCCAAAATACGACCTCTTCCCAGGGTGATGGTTCCCTCTCAATCGTGCACTAGATTACTGCCTGAGCATATACAGTGACACACTTGTATGTACCTGTATAGGTCCCCAATAGGTACTCTGTATTCTGTTTTAGATGTTCAAAAGTAAACCACTGGCCTCTAACTATCATTTCTCTATGGTTCTAGTACAGAATCCCAACAGTCAGAATCCAGACAATGACAGATAAGAGAAGTGAAATTTCAAAAGAAGTGTTTGGCCCTTTACACACACACACTCCTATACTGCACCACCTCAGCTTCTTTACACATGGAATGGGGTGAGAGTTAGGGATGACGACCCTAACACACATCCTGACCCTGTTGGTGGGTGGGTGGGCATAAGTAAGTGGTGCAACCTTACACCAAATTTCCTTGCTTTTGTCGCCGTGGAACAACCCTAACTGATGCATTAAATGGAGTTTTTTGCCATAAATATATATATATATATATATAGCCCCTGAAAATGCACAAATCACCACTGTACATTGAGATTTTGCCATCGTCAGTACTCTGACTGTTGGTATTTTGGTGTCGGGCTTTTGAGGTTGGGATTTTGATGGTCAGGGTTCTATACAGACACCGTTGCTTATACCTCATCAAAGCCTGTTGATTCCATTTAAGGGATCCTGAATCCTTGTACATGGGTACAAATTCTTGATCCTCTATGACTCTGCGCCACAACCAGTGGGAGTGATTGTTTTAACGATCTCCCTACTTTATCACTTGCAACTTATATTCTTCTTACCACTAGAGGGCTTTCAATCCTAATAATCCTGTTTTGCTTCTTAGATCATAGATAACATTACTAGCTCATTTCTCATGCTTTTCTCCTGTCTTAAAACCAACTTCATTAACTTTTTCTTTTTCTAATCACCTCCTCCTGCTGTTCTATCTCTCAAAATGCCCCCCTTTCAATTCCTGGCACCTTACCCTACTGTATTTTTTCTTACTGTCTCAATTCTTGTTCCCATTGTGTGGATCCAGGGGTTAATAGCCCTCTCCAAGTGGGGTCACCACTTTCACCCTAATAACTTCACCTTCTCTAACATGCTCATTCTGTCTCACAAGTCACGGGCTGCTTCACTATTTTTGTCCCAAACAGATCGCTTACTATGTCACCTACTCGTTACACAATTTTCCTCTGCATCGCCTCCCTACCCATCACTTTTATCCATCGTAAACTGTGGTACTTGCTCCTACTGGCACTAACACTAGCTGGTGATATTGAAATGAATCCAGGTCCTGACGGAATATATCCCACACTGACACATACCGGTCTGATGCTATGGGTCTATGTGATTGACATGAACATCCGGAACCTTCCCATAATGTTACGGAACTTGAGGCCTGGGTTACTCAATACAACCCTGACATTCTATGCTTGTCTGAGACCTGGTTAAACCCTCCACCCTGATCACCTATGCCTCCTGTCCAACTATAAAATATTAAGACAAGATTGATCCTCATCTAAACGTGGAGGAGTTGCAATCCTCCATAAATCCCACCTCCTACACCTAAACAGCTCCTTCACCCTTTCACACTGTGAATCCATTCACGCTACCCTCCTACTTTGTTCCAAGAGACTACACTTAGTATGTGCCTACAACCCTCCTAGGGGTGGTGTCCCTGGTCTAGGGAACTCCTCTGTCAGGTGGATTCAGCTATCAGATGAATTGAGGTCCTCATCCTTGGTGACTTTAATCTTAACTGGTCTAGTAAATTCTGCCAGTCTCTCCACACCATAGTACAAGGCCATGACTCCACCAACTGATCATTGACCCCACTAGGGTCTCGGGGCCCCTCTCCCGCACTAGCACTCTAATTGACTGGGCCCTCACAAACCGTCTTGACCGGATCATCTCAGCTGGTACCCTTGCTGACTCCATAAGTGATCATTCCCTAATTTCTGCATCTGGCGTGCTGCTAGACAATTGTCCCTCCTCCTAAATTGATCACCTTCTGTAATATGGCCAGTCTCAATCAAGCACAGTTTTGCAGGATCTCTCATTGATTGACTGGTCACCCATCTTTGCCTCATCTGATGCGCAGTCTGCTCTAGACTACTTCCTTGAAAAGTTTGGGTGTATCCAAGCTCTTCATGCTCCCTATGTCACGTGCGCATATGGGGCACACAAGCTAAGTGGCTGACAAAGGATCTTCTTACCCAACTCGGACTAGGGATAAAGTTGGCGGCATTTCAAGGCCTCAGGGATGCAGGCTGATTATGATCACTATAGGGCTTTGTGAAACTCCTCTAAAAGGAATATTCATCTAGCAAAAAGCTCCTTCTGTAAAGACTTACTTCTAAAAGCTGGAGGAGACTCAAAAATGTTGGTCAGTCATTAAAACTCTCCTTGGTTCTGATAAACCAGCCACCTCAAATGACATGCTACTAAGCGGCATTCATTGTAACAACCCAGTGACCATTGCCAACTCTTTTAACTGTCATTTCTCAGATCTTTCATGTTTCTCTGCCTCTTTTCCTACATGCCATCCTACACCCACTCCTGTTGCTACAGAACCTATGCTCTCCTGTCCACTTTTCAGGTTTCGGACTCTCACTTCAGCTGAAGTCCTAAAGCTGCTATTCACTGTCTCTGACACTACTGGCTCTGGTGCTGAGTGCTTGGAGCCCAGGCTTCTGAAAGCTGCTGCCCTCTCATAGCCTCCTCTAACTAAAAATCTTTAACCTGTCGCTATGTCATTGTGTAGTTCCTGATGTATGGAAGATAGCAAGGATTACCCCATCCTAAAAAAGGTGATCCTAAAGATATGGCTAATTACTGACCCATCGCTATCCTCCCGTGCTCAGTAAAATCCTTGAAAAATTGGTGCTGAATCAAACCATAGAGTATCTGAGGAAACATAGCCTCCTCTCTGGTTCCCAGCATGGCTTCTGAAAAGCCACAGTACTTCCACTGCCCTCCTAAAACTTACTAATGACATTTACACCACCATGGATTCTAGTCTCCTGACAGGTGCCATCTTCATCGACCTAACCAAGCCTTTTGACCTGGTTAACCACACCCTTCTCCTCACTAAACTAGTCTCCTTGGTTTTCAGCTGAATTGGTGAACTGGTTCTACAGCTATCTGTCCAATCGTCAGCAGGATGTAGCTTTTTAACTCAGCTATGTCTGATCTGTCATCCATTTTATGTTGGTGTCCCGAGGATCCATACTTGACCCTCTACTTTTCACTTATTTTATTAATGACCTTCCATCCCAGGCACCTACCTGTTCTACCTTGTTATACGTAGATGTCCTTGTCCTCTACTACAGTGCCAGAAATGTATCGGACATAAACAACTCACTCTCTTCTGACTTTCTAAACATACAATCCTGGCTAACTGTAAATCACCTCATTCTCAATGAAAATAAAACTCAGTCTATGCTCTTTGGCTCTCCTGCTAGACTAAAATCAAATCAAACTCCCTCAAAACATCCTGTTCTGACAGTTCCGTTAGTTAGCACTAGTTCCTTCAAATACCTGGGTATTCTTCTTGATGAATCATTGGAGTTTGAGTCCCACATCACTGCTACCTGCAAAGCTGTAAATGTGAAAATCAGAGCAGCCTACCATACTTGCTTTGCCCTCACCCCATCGGCTAGGCTTGCTGTGACACAAGGCTTTCTGCTCTATCATTGGCCTACGACTCGGTCACCTATCTAGGTGCAACTAAAACATCCCTCCATCTATGGGATATTACCTATAATAACATCTACCGTTATGCTTCTGCCTCCTCATCACAAACACCACTGTCAACTCTATGCTGACCTAGTATGACCTAGTCCTGCTGCTCACCGTCTCCTATCCTATGGTGCCCTAATAGAGCGTATAATCAGATCTGGCCTCCCTCAATCTCTTGCCTCGCTATTACACTTTCAACCTCCCTCCTACAGGCTCGTTCAACTGAACAGATCCTCTCTACATCCCTTGGTGTAAGACTACAATGGGAGCATGTGCTTTCTCCAATACTGCCCCTAAGTATTGGAATTCTATGCCCAAGCTGTCTGTCTTGCCCTACACATGGTCACTTTAAAATGCTCCACCGTGAACATTTACTCACAGTAAGCCCCTGCACTTGCTTCCACCCACCTTAAACTCTTTCTCCTACTCTGCTACCCTACCTACTCCCACCTTTCCTGTTGCACACTCTAACCTACCTCTCCCCTCTATTTCTCCTACTATTCTCATTTTTGCAAATTAGCACTTATTGTATACTGTCCATGATAATGGCTGGTTGTAACTTCTCTGTACTTGTGTGCACTTGTCTTTGAATGACCCCTGTTTTTATCATTTTACCTATTCACTTTGTCTGACCATGTAAAATTGTCCTGCAAGTTGTTTGTAAACTCTTATCCTTTTCTGACTTATCTCTGTATTGTACAACCTATTCTATGTGCTGCGTCACATTGCTGCTGTTGTTTCTGTATCTGACCTGTACCCTCCGGTTGTGCTGAAAACAGGCATCTCTATGCCTAGTGCACTCACCCATCTAACAAAAGCAAATAAATAAATAATAATAGTGAGGGATCTATCTCACTAGTCATATGTATTATGATTCTCATTTTCCTGAGCAGCTTTACGATATTTTTTGTTCGAGGGTTCTGTACAAGTAAACCAGCCTGAGTCTATGCCGGAGAATGGACACAGTTGAAGGGATACAGGACTTACAGGATGATCTGGAAAAGCTGGGGAGGTAGTCTGAGATCTGACAGCTTGGCTTCAATGCCAAGAAATGCAAAGTTATGCACATTGAAGCCAAGAATCCCAGGATGGAGAATTATCTGGGTGGATTCCAGGTATCTGCATCAGAGGAGGAGAAGGACCGGCGTGATGATCACTAGTGACCTGAAGAACTCCAGACAGTGCAAGAAAGCAACATCAAAGGCAAACAAGATGCTGAGATGCATAGCTAGGGGATAAGTAGTAGGGGAGAGAGTTATACTGCCTTGTACAGGTAACTGATAAGGGCACATCTAGATATAGAGTTCATTACTGGTGCCCACACCTCAAAATGGACATTACCTTCTGGAGAAGGTCCAGAGGAGGGCTACAAAGACGATAGAGGGTCAGCAGGGTAAGGCTGAGGTTGGGGGCACTGAACATGTACTGTACTCCCTGGATTAAAGAGAGAGAAGAGACATGATTGTTACATTCAAGTACTTGACAGGGATAATTAAGGTGGATAAAGAGGGTCTCTCTATGCTGAGTGGGAACCATAACACAAGGGGAACAATCTTAAGATGGGGGGAGTTTGGGAGGAAGTCAGGAAGCAATTCTTCACAGAGAGGGTGGTGGACACTTGGAATGCGCTGCCAGAAGTGTTGATCTCATTGAAGACAGTGGGCAGCTTCAAGAGGGGCTGGGATAGGCATAGGGTGAAGATAGGACCATGGGTAGGGAGGAAGGGAGGAATGGGTGGGGTGGGGCAGGGACAGTAGCTCAAGCTGTGGACCCTGCACTACAAGCAGACTAGACAGACCAAATGACCTTCTTCTGCTTGCTTCCTCATATGTTTGTATATATGTTTAGTTTCACTATGGAAAAATCTGGAGGCCTGGGTAGCTACTGTATATAGTAGAATTCAAACTTTGCCATCCCTAGCCCAGCCACTCTATAGGAATATCATAACATGTTTTCTCAGAGCATCCCACTGTCACCCCTCTGATTTTCCTGTTTGCACACACCACTACTGCATGAAATTATATGCATAAGGCAGACAATAATGGGGAGGGGCACCCTGCCTAGTTCCCCTTCCCAGTGGGAATCTAGCTGAAAACACTTCATCTACTTTATTAAAGCCTTAGGTGAGGTATACAAGGAAATAAGGCAGCTACAAATTGGGGTCTCAACCTAATTTCCATAAGGGTACAGGGAGGAAGACCCTACAAACACTGTCAAATGCCTTTCCCACATCAAATAGATATGGCTAAGTGGAAATTTTTGAGCCCTCCTGGGAATTCAAAATGTTAAGAAGGTGCTGTATACTATCATTGAGGTTCCATCTCTTAATGAACCCTGTTTGATTCAGGCTGACTGGTGCCCCCAACTGCCTGTACCGTGCCAGCCACCACTGAAGTAAATATTTTTAACTCTTTTCCATATTACTTCTCCATTCATTTTCTGTTTTCTCCCTGTACACCCCCTCCTCCTCATGGTGTGAGCGTGAGTGTGTGAAGCATGCACATTTTATGTAACCATGCTTCTGTGTCTCCAACCACCGGCACTGCCCTCTGGCCTCCACTAGGGTGTAGTCAAGGAGCAGGATACAACCTCCCTCCCTGGGAGAGAAGAGCAGTTCTTTGGATGCTCAATCCTCTTCCTCCCCTGCAGAATCCCGGCAACCTGAGGTCTCTCCCAACCCAGGTCGCCAGCATGGTGCTAGTGTGGCGTCCAGCGCCTCAACCCTCAGCACCACTGGGCAAGCTTAAATATTTTTAACTCATTGAGGAGAATAGATATGGGTCTGTATGACTTGCATTGGATTGGATCTTTGCCAGTTGTAACTGTAGTGAAATCTACGCTCTGCACCAGGACAAGGGAGTCCACTAAGACATTTCCTGAAATACCCCTCTAAGTTCTGGTACAAATTACTCTCCAGATGTTTTATAAAATTCAGAGACCATCCCATCAATGTCTGTGGCCTTACCATTTTTAATTTCTTAATGGTTTTGAGAATTTCAGCTTCCCCACTAGGGTTATATTTTCCCTTTGTTTGAGGGCAGGGAAGTTAGTTGCAGTTTTACCAGATATGACTGTATATCAGTATCATGTGTCAGTCCTACCATAGTAGGAGGCAAATATTTTAGCTATTTCCTCAGGGTGATAAGTTTTCCTACTGTGTATCCCCCTTTTCCTCTATTTCAGGACCATTCCTTACCTGCTGGTTTGCAGATTTACCACATTGAGCAATATTTATTTTAAAAGGGCAACATAAATTTATAGATGGACTTGAGGGCATAGGCACTGCACGTCTCACCTCATGCCACACTGGCAACCCATGTTTGGCAGTGGATTGGGTCATTGGGACTCAGCTGGGGATGGACAGGCTCAAGCGTCCAGGAGAGGGTGGATTTTAAATCTTGCCGAATGACTGTCACCAGATGGAGGCTTGGTGGTAGTATGGGTCTAGATCCACTATGATGGGAGGGTGCTGCAGGACTCTGCAGCATGTGCATGCCTCCTTGTGAACATGTTGATGTGTTCACCCAGCAATGGGGTTGAGGAGAGAAAGAAACTAGAAAAAGGAGCACTAGTAGGCTTCATGAAGACCTGGCCATGTCCAACTACAGCACCACTTTGCCACTTTTTCTAGGTGCTAGTTCAAGCTGGGCAAAATTGAGGAAGTGGAACTGAAAAGTAATTCACGAAAGTTAATTGTCAGGATTAACCGAACTTCGTGGTGAAGTAAAACTTTGCAACATCTCTATATAAATTTAACAGAAATCCAGTTCATCATCATATCCCTGGGAATACCAGACATATCTGAATTTTATTGATTTCATTTGGCTTTTGTTGACTGGGAAAGGAAGGATAAGCAATTCTGCCTGTGTTCAGCCACATCCAAGAAGGAGGGAAAACGAATATTGACTGACATATTGAATTAGATCAGGTTCAGCTGTTGGTGGTATTTTAAGTGACTGGTGGAAACTTGACCAGGACGCTGTGGAAATTTCCCTACTCTCCAGTAGGGAAACCTCTGTCACTCAAGATGGCAGATCAATGTGAGGAAGAGATGGATGTGAAGGTTGTGGTGATGTCCTCACCCAGCTGAGGAGACCTATGAGGACGAAGAAATGCCATGAATAATTGAGTCAAATGCTGATATGCAGCAGGTTTCACCAACTGAAAAAGAGCAGCAAAGGAGCTGAGGAGAATCCTTCCTGTGATTCACAGTATAGTGTGACTAGTGGAGTCATGCCAGAGCACCCCAAAGAACTGCTTTTGGAGCAAGCATAAGAGCACCCCCAGTAGGGATAGAACCGAACGGAGAACACATAGCACAGAGCAGCATATGGAGACGAAAATGTACTGATGAGTGAATCCATTATATTTCTG
Organism: Neoceratodus forsteri; assembly: GCA_016271365.2. Taxonomy (NCBI): domain Eukaryota; kingdom Metazoa; phylum Chordata; order Ceratodontiformes; family Ceratodontidae; genus Neoceratodus; species Neoceratodus forsteri. Next base: position 194,527,570 of record JADMNL010000022.1, on the reverse strand, counting down.
CAATGCAGCAGATTCACTGACAATTTGGGCTGCCAGGTCAGAATGGAAAGGAGCTGCAGGAAACAGATTGGACAACAGAGAATGCTCTCCTCAACACAGGATGGATACAAAACAAGCAAGGACAATTGATTCCAGGCCCAGAATGGGAGAAGAACACTGAGTTTCATCAAGAGACTGCACCAAACAGGCCTGCAAAGGGAACCCTCTGGATATGCTTGCAAAATCCTCTCATACTAGGTAACAAACAGGTGTCTTTTCAAACAAATCTATCTGTGGTCCCACATGATAAAATGTGCAAAGAATTTATTTCAGGTACCCAGGACACAGATATGCCTGAACCATCTGGAGAAAGAACGAACCAAGACAGAACAAGATTTTGAGGAACACACCTGATAAGAGTGTCAAATGTCAATGGGGAAAATGGTGAAAATCAAAGTGGTACTTATGGGAATATGATAGGTTTAACTATGTATGAATTTTTAAAAGTAAATTAGAGCAGGCACCAAGGAACAATGCAGTAAGGCTCAGATACAGAGGTGTTCTTTCAGAGCACCAGATAGGTACTATGTAGCAGACATTTGTTAAAAGGATCTATGCAATTTGTCCCAGCTGATATATATGGACTGCCCGGGGCGAATGAGGCCTGACATCATAGGACGGAGGGCCCAGCCCCTGGAAGGTCTGGTATTTCCCAATAATGCTCACCCTGGAGGGTATTATTGCACTTAGAAATGTCCATAGTAACATTTTTTTATATAATAGAAAAAAACTTTTTAAAATAGTTTCATCAATGTTTAAAAACATGAAATTATATTTTTGTAAAGTAGTCCCTGTAATGTGGCGTGTGTACCACTAGAGGGTGATCTTGTCTATGACACTTTGCTTATATAGAGGTACATAGCTGCCCCATTGGTTTTATAGGATTTGTAGTCCTGCATGTTAAGTATTGGTGGATTCGAGGCTATGTGAGCCCAGCACCACTGGTTTGGAAAAGCGGGCATGAATTGCTACCGCCATTTGGAGAGCAGATGAGGAATTGCTCATATAAGTGGTTTTAGTTGGTGAGGAATCGACCATTGGAAGTCGTGACCGTGGAGAAGATGGAGGCATTTAAAAAATGCAGAGTAGAGAATGCCTAGTAACGTCGTTATACAGGACAAGGTAAGGAATACCATGCGTGTTGTGAGGCAAAGGTGAGGTGAGGAACATAGGAGGCACCTTTTCAGTTTGGCTCCAACAGAGTAGAGCCTTTGCCGGCTTGCTTGAATACTGTGTTGTCTGGCTTTGAAGAGGGCGGAGCCAGTATTTCTGTGTTGCTCTGCAAAGGCGTGTACTTGATTGAAAAGGTTGATTTGATGTTTTAAATGAGTTTTTATTTATTTTGATGATTTGCCTATTCATGGCAGTGTTGGGCACTTGCAGCGGGGCGGTGGCAGGAGGGTTCTTCAGTTGGTCAGCTGGTAATGGAGAAAAATGGTGCTCGCTGGTTATGAATTTTGTGGCACAAGGATACCAGCTTGTAACTGGTGTATGATGTTGGTGCTTTTTTTTTAGAGGTCATCTATTGAAAATAGATGCCCACCTCACAAATGTTCTCAGCCAATCAGGTTTTGAGATTTATCTTTGCCATTTCTAAGCTCTAATACATGTGTCTGGTGAGCACACATTTGACATCAGCTTTAAAACAAGCGCAAGTCTGGAAAGAGGTTGGTGGAAATATAACAACTTAAAACAAACCCCTTATGGACCTGCTTTATGCAATCCTTACCTACACCCCAGATAAAACTAATAAACAATCATGTTTAGAAATGAAGGTGTAGGAGGTCACGTGACGCACATGGAGTGAGGGCAGCTTGTGGGTCTCCGCCCCTGCCAACGTAATCGCAATTTTGTGCAGCTAAACAGGGCTAAAAGGCATTGGGACACTGTTAAGTGCCTGCAGGATCTGTTTGGTGGCATTTGGTGATAACGCCCTGATTCGGCGAAATGCAAGCGGTCGAAATTGAGTCGGAAGCAAAGCGCCAGCGACGGGGCCTGCCGCCATCACTCCAGGAGGAAGAATTAAAGCCTGCAAAGATTTATAGCTATCTGACCACTATAAAAGATGCCCTATTCAAACTAATAGAGGAAGTGGTGGAGATAAAGCCAGCCCTGACACAACTAGCATGAAGAGTGACAGATGCTGAGGCTAGAATTTCGTCCCTGAGAGAGCCATGGATAGGCAGGGCCTAATATGGTGGAGTGCAAAAGCATTACAAAATTGAGGATCGCTCAGATGACCTGAGGGTCAAGAACAGACGCAATAATTTGGTCCTGCTGGGTCTCCAGAAGGAGAGGAAGGGCCGAACACCATTCAGTTTCTTCAGAGACTCATAAAAAATTGGTGGGCCCCTCACCTAATGGGCGGAGTACATCATAGAGAGGGGTCATCGGGCCCTTAGAGCCAAACCTCCACCTTCAGAGCCACCGAGGCCAATTATCTTCAAATTACTTAATTATCTGGACAGGGAGCACATTTTAAACGGAGTCAAAAGCTTGCAGCTTTCCAATGGGAGGGCAAAAGCTGCATCTGGTGCCTGACCTAACCTGGAAGATGAGACAGGCTCGAGCTAGCTTCAGGCCAATCACCTCGAAGCTCTGGGCTGCAGGGATTCGACACAGTCTATTATATCCCTGTAGGTTGGAGGTCACATTTAAAGAAGGCCCGAAGAGATTTAATTCGACTGAAGAAGCACTTGAATCCTTGAGATCTCTGCTACCTGACCTGTTTCCTAAAGGGTGAAAGCTAAGTTCAATTATATGGACAGCATGTAGAAACTTTCTGATTTTTGCAAGACTGCAGCCATGTTTCTTTATTTGCTGTTAATAATCATTATTTGACTCTATTGGGGTATCTAATATGTAGATATTTTTCAGTGTATCTTAGTAAAGCTAGTGACAAGTTGGGTAAGATAAATGCATGTTGTAGTGTGACATTTAACTCCTATACAGATGGGCAAGGGAGCTTTAACAACTAAATGGTTGCCATATATTCTTGTTAGAAACAGTATAGTACTCTGGATTATAATTAAAGAGTGGGGGAGTTTATGTTGTCTTTCTAGTTATAGGCTTAAGACTAATATGTTAAAGAAGATACAGGTTATAATGATTGCATTTGTACCAGTAGGAAGTTTTAGTTTCTCTTTGTGAAGCCTATATGATTGGTGTCTTAAGAATATTAACAGTTCTTTCAACTGTAAATCACAGGCAATGGGGTTTTATTAGTTGAGCATGTCAAGTTAAGACTTAACAGCAAGGGGTATAATGCAAGGCAAGATTTTATGGCAGGCCTGACAGCTATGCCTTAGATTATATAATAGCCCCTGTTGGGAGCAGCTCGCCTGACCTTGATCTTGTAGATTTAGTTAGAGCCCTTTATTGGGGCTGATGCTTAGAGTGTTATGGAAAGATTTGTACTTCGCCCGCCAATGTCCAGAAGCTGGAGGTATTTATTGGGCCGGCAAATACTTTATTAGTTGAATGGATGCATTATACCCTTAACCCCTATTTGTTCGTGTTTTGCTATCTGATTTAATTGAAGATCTGGAGATGGAAGTAAATTTTCTTTTATTAGCCTGGTTTTCAGATCGGGTTTGGTAAGATTATTTATCCAATTCATAACAACAATTGTGGCAGGGCGGTATACCCATCTCTATGTTGCATCACGTTCCAGTGGACGGGTAGTTGGCTTCGGGGCCAGAAGGGAAGGTTATAAGTTATTTATGGGTGTGTTGTTATTTTCTTTGGGGAGGGAGAGGTAATTTGGGAAGTAAATCTTTTGCTCTTGGGGGTTGTATGGGGCAGCTATCCCAAGACTTATATGGACTGGGCAACAAATGGATGATAGGCTGAATATAATCTCTTGGAATATTAAAGGAGGAAAGGACAATTGTAAAAATGTGTTATTTGAACCATCTTGCCCGCTTGAAACCGGCGATAGTATTTTTTACAAGAAACCCATGTCCTTGCTGACCGCCTGGCCCATTTTAAGAAAAAAGTGGGTGAATCAGGTTTTGGGGTGGATTCTCTTCTAATAGTCGGGAGTTGCTATTTTAATTGCTCGTGGAATTCCATTCACACACTTAAAATAATATCTGACCACAAGGTCAATATATATTTGTTTTAGGTAGTATTGGTGGGATTAATTTAGTGCTGGGCTCAGTATATGGGCCTAACCTGGACTCACCTGACTTCTTTACACAGCTGGGATTGGCCTTGGTTTCTTTTGGGAATGTCCCAATAATCCTAGGTGGGACTGGAATTTAGTCCAGTCTAACGGTTAGACCGATCGATTGTAAAGGCTCTCCTCCTCCCCAGCACAGAAGGCCCTAAGGGAGTTCATGCTATCAGTGGGTCTAATAGACCCTGGCGTACTTTGAACCCCAACGTCCGGGAGTACACATTTTCTTCTGTAGTGCATAAGTCACACTCGAGGATAGATTTTTTGGTTGCCAGCATAGCTTGTCCTGGGTGGTGGAGGCCACAACTTTGCCCCATGTAATTTCTGACCAGTCCCTATAAACATTATATGTTCTTTACCACTTCAACCTAGCAGGTCATACTCATGGTCACTAAATAACAATATCTTAAAGGAATCCAAGGCATTAATCAGATTTAGATCCTTCTTAGAAAGTTCCATCATTAGTAACTGGGGTTCTATCAATGCTATAGATCAAACTTGGGTGGCTCTTAAGTCTATGTGGCGAGGTTAAATCATGGCAACAGTACGCAAAGCGAAAGTAAGGAAACTTTTGGATGAGTGCTTAGAGAGATTAAGGAACTAGAAAATATAAATGACAGCCAGAGAACGGAAGAACAAGAAAGTAAATTAATCTCCTTAAGAAACTGGTATGGATAAACAGAGAGAAAGTTACTAGTTTAGCCTCCAGAGTTAAGGCTTTGTACCTGGGACAAGGCAGCAGGGCGGGGAGATTGCTGGCTTGGCAGTTGAAGCAAAAGCTTCAGCAAAGTGGGTGACTGCTCTCAACCATCCAGAATCAGGGCAATCGGTCACAGATTCGCTGAGATACTAGGAATTTTAAGCTTTTCTATCAAAACTTTATACAAGCCAGCAGCCTCTCCTTCAGGCATTTGATGGAATTCAAGAATTTTTGGATGCTATTCCTTTACCAAGATTGTTAAATGATGTTGGCCCTCAATTAACAGCCCCTATTTCTGTGGAGGAAATAGAAAAGGCTATCGACTCCTTTGCCCGGACAAGGTGCCTGGCCGGACGGGTTCACAGCCTTTTTTCAGCGATTCAAAAATAATCTTGTCCTTATTGCAGGAGTTATTCTCCTTCTGGTGTGATCAAGGGATCAAGGACCAGATGCCGTTTGAGGCCAAGATTATTTTGTTGCCAAAGCCAGATAAACCCCGAGGAAGTAAGTAGTTATAGGCGATTTCCTTACTAAATCTGGATGTGAAGATTTTGCTAAAATTTTGGCCAGCAGATTAAAACAAGTATGCGGATTTTATTGAGCCCAGAGCAAGCCGTTTTGTCGAGGGTCGCTTCCCCGCTGCTGATCATTTTCGTAAACTGTTTTATTTAATTTCGGATTCTGTGGATCCTGCTTTGGAAGCGTCACTAGTTTCGCTAGATGCTGAAAAGCTTTTGGACAGGGTGGACTGGACCTTTATGTTCACTACCCTGTCAAAGCTAGGCCTCCCAGATAGATTTATTCATATGGTTCGTATCTTGTACTCTTGCCCTTCAGCTAAAATTCAATGCAACAACTTAATCTCAGAGGTTTTCCACTTTCTAGGGTACCGACAGGGTTCCTTTATCACCCTACCTTTTCAATTTGTATATTGAACCGCTAATCAGATCCATAAAGATAAATAGAGAGTGAAAGGGCTCAAGATAGGGGACTCTGAATTTAAACTTTCAGCATTTGCTGATGATTTATTGCTACATATTTCTAATACTACCTCTTCCCTTCCTAAGGCTCTCGATTTAATTGATAAGTTTGGTATGCTCTCAGGGTATAGTTTGAATAAGGCTAAAACTTCAGTATATTCCTTGACCCATTTCTTCAGACAAGTTGGTGCCTTTCTCTGGGACTTCGCTGGCAAACCAGATCACTAACCTATTTGGGGATTCAAATATCTAAGAATTTAGAGAACTTGACCGATTTAAATCTTAAACCGTTAATTAAACCATCAAGGAAGATTTGGTCAGATGGTCAAAGCTTCCATTGACTTTCTCGGAAGAGTCAATACGATTAAAATGGTGGTTATGCCCAAACTTTTTACCCATTATCAATTCTAAACGCTTTATTTGCCAAAGTCCTTTTAAACCACTACTCCAACAATGCGCGGTATTTTGTGGAATGGGAAACCTCCTAGAAGAAGTTACCTCAAACTTACTCGGCTACGGCAATTGGGAGGCTTCAGTTACCAGATTTCTATGTCTATTACCTTGCAATCCACTTGGCAAGGTTGGGCACATGGGTTTGTGATGAGGGTATTTCATACCCGGACTTCATCTAGATTGACTATTTGTTAAAAGCCTTAAGCTGGTTTAGAATCTTTACTATATACCCCATGGGCTAAGATTCCCAAAGAGCGAGAGGTACGCCCGTTAGGATGGGATGTTAAAGCTTTGCAACAATTTTATGCAGGGTTTCAAATTTCGCAACGATATGATTTATCCCAACCTATATTAAGAAATCCGAACCTGACAATTGGAAATCAACCAATATCTAGATTGGGAACTAAATGGGCAATGAAATTGCTAGTCAAGGACTTCTATCAGAACAACGGGTTACTCCCACTCCAGACACTGGTGGAGAAGTTGGGAGTGGAACCCCAATCTTTCTAAAATTAATTCAAATAATAAGTTGTGTTAGATCTTATTTCGCAAAGGGCTGGGACAGGACACCCTGGGATCAATGTTCGCTGAGTTGAAAGGGTTCGCATAAGCGGGCAAGATGATATCTAAAATTTATAAATACATAATAGTTAAAGGAACTCGAAAGTGTCCCCAATCCCGGTACATTGGGAATTAAATTTGTCTTTGGGTAAATCAAGCAGAAATATGGGAGAAGGCTTGGGTCGATATCTATAAATTTATTAAGCAAGACAGATTGAGAGAAGTTCAATTTAGTTACTTCATAACTTATATTTTCACTGGCTAAGCTTTCTAGAATGGGTAGCTTGTTTTCAGCACATTGTACTGAGTGTAACGATTCTCTAGCTACCAGTTACCACAAATTTTGACTTGCCCCAAGGTGGTTGGGTTGTGGCATTTGGTGAAGCAAAAGATTAGTCAATTTTATGATCTTGCCAGGTTCTTCACTCCAGAGGCTTGCATATTCGGGTGTTTGACAAAATACCAAGCAATTTAACTAAATATCGAATAACCTACGGTAGCATTGGTAACTAAGTTAATAATTCTACGCCACTGGAGATGATTGGACTCCATCATTTGGGGAATGGTGGGGAGTTTATGAATGCATTGAATGCAAAAAGATCGGTTTTCTCTCCACAATGTTTCACCAATATTCCAACAGTGTTGGGGTAAGTTATACCAATGCTTGAAGGATAGGTATGGGTACTAGGGATAGTTGTCTCTTTCTCTCTTTCTCCTGTTACTGGAATGGTATCGGCCCTGGCTCGGTAAGTTAATTTCGTAAATCCTTTCCTCCTGTGCCTTTTTTTTTGTGTATCCAGTTAAACATGTGTAGTCGGGTTATATTTCACTTGCTTATTTGATGACATTTTATGATTATGTATTGATCATGGTGAGTCAGTCAATGGGATAGCTGCCAGGGGTGGGTAAGGGGTGGGGGTTGAGGGTTTCTTTCTTTTTTTCTTATTTCTGAGGGGTTTGGGGGTTTCCTTTTCCCTTTGTTATCTCTTTTTCATTTATCATTTTATGGTTTCTATGTATCATTTAATTGTTTGGTGTGTAATTTATGTTGGAAATGGTTCAATAAAGCTTGGTTATTTGCAAAAAAAAAGAAATGAAGGTGTAAATGTCAGTAACATCTATCATTGGCTTCCAAACACATGCAACATATTGGGCCTCCTGAGGCGATCATAGATACTGAAGGGCTATAGACAGGAGGCTGGAGATTTAAGGTAAAATTATTCCAGGTGAACTCAGAAGTAATACATCTATCAAACAGATTATTTTGGAGAAAAGATAGAGAGGTGTATTTTTATGTGGGCCAGCCAAGAGCTTGCTATAAATGTAGGGCAACAACACATTTGAGTAGCACTTGTGACATGCTAAAATGCTCCTTATGTGGGGGTAGGGCAGGCTAGTGATGTATGTGAAACATTTTTCAATGTAACCTATGTGATGAAAAGACATGCTTTCCATTAGTGCTCATGGGCATGGCACAACAGGAATGAAGGCTGGGATCAAGATGACCTGGTACAGAGGGCACATGATAAAAGGAGGGGCCCTACATCTACCCCAGCCCCATCCCATCCACCAAATGCAGCACCAGAGCAGGATTTTACACAAATCACCAAGGTAGAGAAAGACAGAATGATAAAGGAGTCAGGAAGAGGAGGAAATGAATCCTTGATCTTAACCTCAGACACCCCCACACACACACACACACAAACACACATACAGCTCAGGATCAGGATGAAGGTGGTAACCCCAGCAAATGTTCAGGATCTTCCAGACAGAGTGAATGAGCAACAAGAAATACCTTCCCATTTGAGAAAGTAGTAAAAGCAAACCACAGAATAACCAGGACGGCAGCAAAACAAACAGTAACATCCTTTGTGGTACCGACACAAAACACTTATACCCCACTGCAAGAAGAATGGGGGACTCAGATCTGGAATCATATAGGTCTAAGCATTCTGAGGTAATTTCAGAAACAGAGGAAGAGGAAAACAGGGTAATAGACATAAAAGAAGAAAGGGGGAAAAAGAAAACGAAATCCTCACACAGAGAAAATAACAGAAGCTGTAACATAAATCTTAATGGCTACCATAAACCAAGCTTCCTTTAACACTTGTAGTTCAACAAACTCCAAAGAAGAATCTCAATTCTGGCCTACATTTAACAACTAGAAAATGATGTTGTATTGTTACAAGAAACCAGATTGAATTCATTATTTGAAATAAGACAACTCAGAAGGAGCTGGGTGGGGACTATCATATTGGACTTTTGGCATAGACATAGCAGATAGTATAGGAATATTATTTAAAGGTACACAATTCTCACTTACCCGGATAGTAGATATCCTACCATGCAGAGCACTCTTACTTGACTGTAAATGTAGGGATTTCTGTTTTGGGGTTTATTAACACTTATGACCCACAAGCCAAGGCAATGAGAACAGAACTTTCTGATGCAGTGAAACCTTATTTATACACTAGGAAACATATAGTGTGTGTGTGTGGGGGACTCTAATTGTAGTTTAGATATTAAAAACTCAGAGAACACTGTATGGAAGATATACAGTGAAACACATGCTTTACAACAAATTCTAATGGAGCAAACTTAATAGATGCCTATAAACACCTTAAGAAAGATGTAGGAGCAACTTATCATAGATACACATTTGCAACATGAATGGACTACATTTTTACTTCAAAATTCCTAACACCAATAAAAATGGAAATTAGACCTAATGAGTTTTCAGACTATCACATGGTAAAGGGAAATTTAGTTTAGCAACAGCACCACCTAGAGTATTTTCTCAAACACAGCATTGGAAAATGAACTTTTTCAGTTGGAGCAGGCAGAATTACAAGGACGAATAGAGCTTTTCTTGAAAGCTAGACATACAACAAAATATATGCATGACAATCTATGGAATGGTGGAATGATACAAAAAAAACTAGGCCCAGTGGTGCTGAGGGTCGAGGCGCTGGCACCACCGCACCATGCCGCAACCCGGTTTGGGTATGAGCTCGGGTCGCCAGGGGTCAGCAGAGAGGAGGACTGAGCATCCCAATGTATGCTCTCCCCGTCAGGGGTGGGATACCAGGGGTTTCTGTGCACCTGACGTCCCTGGGGTCGGTAGGAGTACCAACCTGGGTCAATGGCGGCTCCATGAGGCTGGAGTCAGGGAGGGGAGATGCTGTTAGGCACTTGGCAGGCATAGTGCATAAGCACATAATCTACTCCAAGCCGCGGCCCATGGGGATGGACGGGACCACAACAGAAAATGGAAAACAACCCTTGCGGTCCTAGATGACAACCCCTTCACATCATCCAGCCACGGACTTACAAGAAGACCCCGCTGTGCAGACGCTCCACGGAGGAAGAGGAGGAAAAAAAAGGAGTCACCAGGGCACTCTAGGGGCAGACTCTGCATCCATGATATGGGGACATGAGCAGCCTGAAAGAGTGGAACAAAGACATCAGACTAGGAGAAGGGATAAAATGAAAGTCTAAAAACAAAAACAAAAAAAACTAAAACAACTTATAATGATGTTTGGGAGGAAAAAATCTAACTCAGACTATATAAAATATGTGGAGTACCGAAATTAGTTATATAAATGAATGCCCTCCCCATCCCTCCAAGGATCGGGTAAAATACAAATTATAACTAGTAGAAATCAAAAGCAAATGTATATACCAGTATGAGAGAGCCAAATCCCTGGATGCTGAAATGAGATATAGAAACCCTAAAACAACCAGCCTCTGATCCTTATATGGCTTGCAAACAAAGGCTAGACAAAACAATCATGATAGGACTACAGTATATACTCAGGGAGGAAACTTAGTAACATCAGATTTAGGCATGCTGACAGCAGTGAAGAATATACTTAAAAAGAATTTTCGGACATCCCCTACAGTAAAGATAAATTGGTGACCAATTCCCTCGGCATCATGCACCCCTAACACCTTTTCTGTGGTTATGGGGGCCCAATCCCATCAGCTTTAGTCGCCTCCCAAACAACACAGGTGGCACACTGGGAGCCCACCCAGTGTGCCAAAACCAAACATGTAAAGCAAAAACCTTCCTGTGATGTTTTTGTGTTTTTTAACCTGTGAAAGAAATAAAATGGTCCCTCGTTGTCTCCAGTGCCCCTCCCCAACCTGCACCCACCCACTGTGGACCCGACCTCCCCACACCCCTCACCCCATATTTACCTCCGGACCCCATCACACGATCTTCGTGGATCAGGAACACGCTCTGCATTGTTCAAAACCGACCACAAGCTGAAGAAATGCCAGTAAGCTGCATAATGGCATAAATGGGGGGGTCAACCTAGGTTGCTAACTCATTCACTTTTGTGAATTCTGGCTCAAATTTTCAACATGGGGTTCTTGAGACCCCACCTCAGGAATTCAGTCACTGTCATTTCATTATTCGTCCCGAAGGTAATTTCACGATCACTGTGCAGAATTGCCTTTTGGAACTGATAAACAAACGACAGTGTCACTGTTCATGAGGTGAGCTCCCAGCCTATGCTGCAAATTTGTTGGAAAAATTCCAAAATGACTGTGTTACAAGCGTGCATTGTGCAGTTTATACGCACATTCGTAACTTCAAGAATTTTTAATATTTTCATTACATATTTTCAGCATTGCCATCTCTACACACCTCCTTATGAACAGTACAGCTGTCATTTTCTCATTCCCAAAATGTGTTTTTCTCATGTGATGCACAATGGCACGGTCGCTGTGGGAAATCAATGTTCAGGACAGATTAAGAAAATCACAGTGATACTGTTCATGAGTGGAGGTCCCAAAATGCCTATGTTGAAAATTTGGTGGGAATATTTCAAAAATGACCGCGTTAAGCGTATTACTGCACAGTTGTCACGCACGTCATAACGTTGAGAATTTTAATAGTTCACTCCAGCTTTTCAACATTGGCATTTTTCACACCTCCTTATGAACAGTACAGCTGTCATTTATCACATCCTGGCTAAAATGTGTTTCGCACTTCTGGCACAGAATAGCACTGTCACTGTGGGAAATCAGTGATAGGACACATTAAGAAAATGCCTATGTTAAAATTTGGTGACAAGCGTCCACAAAATGACTGTGTTATGAGCGTGTGTTGCGCAGTTTCCACACACACTCATAACTTCGAGAATTTGTAATATTTTCACTCCAGATTTGTAACATTGCCATTTTTGCACACCTCCTTATGAACAGTACAGCTGCCATTTTTCACATACTGCCCGAACTATGTTTTCGCACATCTGGCACAGAATGGCATGGTTGCTGTTGGAAATCAACGTTTGGGACAGATTAACAAAATCACAGTGCCACTGTTCATGAGCAGAGGTCCCAAATGTTTTCATGAGGTGGGGGTCACAAAAGGGCACGTTGAAAACTGAGAGTGCTAATACCAACAAACGCCCAGGAGTTAGGGTTTCTAACCATAACGTCCCACCGGTACAGACTGACAGACATCAGGTGTGTGCCTTTGGATTGCAAGCTCTAATACTCATGCCATTCAACCCCCACCCTGCAGCCAGTGACATAGAAACATAGAAACATAGAAGTTAATGGCAGATAAGGACTGCAAGGCCCATCCAGTCTGCCCATTTCTTTTCTACCTTATGAATGTGCCATCAGGCTTTGCTCTGTCAATGGCCTATCTATTCATACTCATGTGTATTGCTCCCTTATGCCTATCCTATGCCTGTTTGAAGCCCTCCACTGTATTCATATCCACCACTTCCTGAGGTAGGCCGTTCCATGCATCCACCACCATTTCTGTGAAAAGAACTTTCTCACATTACCCTTTAATCGGCCTCCCTCTAATCTCATGCTGTGTCCTCTTGTCCTGCTATTTTTCTTATATTGAAACATGTTAGACTCTTTCACCTTATTAATGCTCTTAAGGTGTTTGAATGTTTCAATCATATCACCTCTCTCCCTCCTTTGCTCTAGGGTATACATATTGAGCTCCGTTAATCTGTCCTCATATGTTTTCTGATGCAGTCCCTGCACCATTTTGGTTTCCCTTCTCTGGGCGTCCTCGGTTTGGTTAATGTCCTTGTGAGCTGTGGCCTCTAGTACTGCATGCAGTACTCAGATGGGCCTAACCAGTGTCTTGCAAAGAGGGATTATTACCTCCCTCTTATGACTTGTGATACCCTACTAATACACCCCAACATTCCCCTAGCCTTACCTACTGCTTTAGTAGTCTGCTTGGATGATTTCTGGTCATCTGTGATGATGATGCCCAAGTCTCTTTCTTCTCTTGTGACTGCCAGCAACTCCTCCCAGTCTATAGGTGGCTTCAGGGTTTCTCTTCCCTATGTGTATGATCTTGCACTTCTTTGCGTTAAACCCAGTTGCCACTCTTCCAACCATTTTGCCAGTTTATCCAGATCACTTCTCATTCTGCCCACCCCATCTGGATCATCTACTCTGTTGCAGATCTTGGTGTCATCTGCAAACAGACAAACCTTACCCTCCAGTCCATCTGCAATGTCACTGATGGAGATATTGAAGAGGACTGGCCCCAGAATGATCCTGTGGTACCCGCTTATGACTTGCATCTCTTCTGACTGCATACCATTTACCACCACTCTCGGTTTTCTGCCTGTCAACCAGTTTGCCATCCAGTCGACCAACTTCTGACCCACCCCAAGCCTACACAGCTTGTTTATCAATCTTCTATGTGGAATGGTGTGGAAAGCTTTGCTGAAGTCAAGGTAGGTGACATCAATTGCTCCCCTTGGTCCACCACTCTGGTTACTCAGTCAAAGAAATCTATGAGATTAGTTTGACAGAACCTTCCTTTGTAAACCCATGCTGTCTTGGATACTGTGCCCCTACGGATTACAGGTGTTGCACTATCCTTTCTTAAGGAGTGCTGCCATAATCTTGCCCACTACTGCGGTAAGACTGACTGGTCTGTAGTTCCTGCCTCCTCCCTGCTACCACTCTTGTGGAGTGGGATCACATGAGCCCTTCTCCAGTCTTCTGGGACCTCTCCTGTGCTCAGAGACTCACTAAACAGTTCTGATAATGGCTCTGCTAGTTCCACCCGTAGCTCCTTTATTACCCTGGGATGTATGCCATTGGGTCTCATTGCCTTGTCCACCCTGAGCTTAATGAGCTCTTGTAGGACCCTTTCTTTGTGAAGGTATTAGTGACACCTCCCTCCTCCCCTGTGTCCATGGTGCTGAGCTGTGGCCCTGCCCTACCTTCTTTTTAGTAAATACTGAGCAGAAGTATCTAATTAGGACAGATGCTTTTACATGGTCCTCCTCCTCACACACACCTTATCCCCTCTGATCTTAGCAATATCCCCTCTGGACTTTCTCCTTTCACTAATGTATTTATAGAAAGTCTTTTTCACCTTCTTTTACTGTTTGTGCTAGTGTTTCCTCGGTTTGGGCCTTTGCCTGCTTACTGCCTTCCCTGCTTCCCTTAAGGAAGTTTGGTATGCCTCTCCTTTCTTCATCCAGCTGCTTTCCCTTATATTTCCTGAAGGCCAGACTTTTGGCTCTGACCTTTTCTGCTACTGTTTTTGAGACCAAAGTGGTTTCCTTCTTCTTTTGCACTTCCTTTTCTCTCTAACACAATGGGATGTTGCTTCAAGTATTGCATCCTAATGCTTGCCCACTTCATATATACACCCTCACCTGTATTACTTTTGCCCGGCTAGCTTAACTCTGTTGGCCATGTTATCAAAGTCAGCTCTTCTGAAATCCCATATTTTTGCCTTGGAATGGGATGATTTAGTTCTAGTGGCCAAACTGAACCATACCATTTGATGGTCACTGGCCCCCAGGTGACCATGTACCTAGAGATTTGTGATCCTTTCCTGTTAGTCAGTACTAGATCTGGAGAGCCCTGTCTCTTATGGGTCGCTGTACCAGTTGTTTGAGGCCCTCCCCAGCAGGAATCCACTATGTGTCTAGTTCTGGCAGATGTTCCTGCTGGTATTGAACAATCTGTATCTGGTATGTTGAAGTCTCCCATTATCAGAACCTCACCTTTAGCTGTCATGTTTTGTATATCTCCTAACAGTAATGTGTCTATGTCCTCCCTCCTCTGGTCTGGAGGCCTACACATCCCCAGTTAGTATGGCTGTCCCATTTTCTGTTTCCAGGATGACCCACAGTTCTTCTGGCTCCTTATGGGTATTCTGAATTTCTGTAGCTTTGTTATTTTCATTGACATAAAGGTCCACTTCACCCCCTGTTTGCATGTTGGTCTCTTCTGAACAGTACATAGCCAGGTACTGAAGTCCCCCAAGTGTGGTTACTGGTAAACCATGTCTCGCTAATGGCTACTATGTCCAGTTTAGCCCCTGTCATTATTGCCTGCAGGTATGGGATCTTGTTTTCCAGACTGTGAGCATTTGTGTACATGATTTTCCATTGGCCAGATTTCAATGTGTTAGTTGTTAGGCGAGGTCTGGCATTTCCCTGTTCATCATGATGGGGAGCCAGACCTTTCTCCTTATCTGGTGTTGCAAATGAACTACAAACATGCTGAACTCCTGTTTGACCACTAGCTGAGGGGAAGGTGTTCTTCTCATTCAACGTATCGGTGCTGCACCCCTCTCGCTCTTTTGCTAATTTA
Source organism: Neoceratodus forsteri (assembly GCA_016271365.2). Taxonomy (NCBI): domain Eukaryota; kingdom Metazoa; phylum Chordata; order Ceratodontiformes; family Ceratodontidae; genus Neoceratodus; species Neoceratodus forsteri. The sequence continues at coordinate 194,512,047 of JADMNL010000022.1, read as the reverse complement.
AATTTAAAATAAGATGTCAAACTTCTGCCCAAATGCACTGACTCCTCCTTAGTCAGATGCAGTCCATCAAATTTAAAGAACTTTCACTCCCAAAACTGTCACCAGTTCCTACAAATCTGTGTCCTTTTCCTGGCACCAGCCCTTGAGCCACATGTTTAGCTCCCTAGCTCCCCTTTTCTGACCTTCTGTCCATCTGCCCCCTCTCTCTGATTGGCAGGATCTCGAAAAGGGGCATCGAACAAAATGGATGCTAGTTTGTCACACAGCCTGGTCAGGTGTTCCTTGGTCTCCACAACTGACCAGCCAGTGAGATCGTTAGTCCCTATGTATACCAGGACATCAATGTTTTCTCCTGCTTCCTGTACAATTTTAGCAATGCAGTCACAGTGTATTTCCATGCTGATGTACTTGAGAGACATCTGACCATTACCCTAGCTGGAGATAGGTATCAACTCCCCGAATCATGAAGTCTCCTATGATCAGAAGTTTCTGGATTTCCTTTTGCTTTTCTGTTTTGGTTCCTGTTTTAGGTGAGTTTTATTGAGCTAGCTCCTGTGCTGCAGTGTCCTCTGCCCCTTTGTTTGATTTCAGAGATAGAGGCAGATACCTGTTGTAGTTTTTATATGGTTTGTGGAGGTGATATGGTGGAGAGCACTGAGTGATGGGGCACCGGTTTTCCCCTCTAACAACCTGCCAACCTCCCCAACCATCTACCTCTGCGGCCGAGGTGCTTCTGTTGGATGTTGGAGAAATGGCAGGTGGTTCTTATGATATATTTCCTCCTGAATATGCAATTTGAGGCATGCAGTCTCTGCCCATGCTGTCTGGAGCTGAGCCCTTAGATCTCAATGGCTCAGCATGTAGGACAGTGTCTAAATCCTGTAAAACTGCCCTTTTGAAACATGTCCCACAGTACCTGCAGTTAATAATATCCATTCCAGATAAGTTGCTTGGTTTATAACCTGGTCAGAGTAATTAGAAGGAGGAAAATGAAAGCAAAAGTTCAATCTTATGATTTGTTTGTTTTGTATAACAAGTTAAATTACTTGTGCCCTGTAAATGAGGTTACTGTGTGAATACCCTCTGATCCGCCCTTCCTGCTTTGCTACAGGAAATGTCACAACTGTGTTACCCTATAAAAGAGTGTAGTGTGGGGTGGTTGGGGATGGGGGAGGTGGTTGGGCCCTTCCTGCAGAAAAAGAAGAACCATGGATGAAAGAAACAAGGAGGTAGTGCAGAAACAGTCAGCCAGCAACAAATGCAGTAGCCTTAAAGCTTATCCTAATGATAGATAAAACTCTAAAACCTGTAAAGCACCACTTGTAATAATTTCACAGAAGATACACCCTCGAAGAAACACTTTGCTACAGAGAAAAATAAAGCAGTAACAGAAGATATACCTTGCAAAAGACAATTTGAATCAGAAGATTACAGCAGTAATCTGTATGCACACGTGAAAGCATACCCTGTAATAATGCAGCAGAAGGTATACCCAACAACAACAATTTGAATCAGAGAAAAATAAAGCAATACAATGTTAGCAACAAACAGTAACAGTCCCTGTGAGTACAAAAGAAAATAACATACAGTAAATCTGCTAAGCCAAAGAAGCCTTAATCCTTTTCCTTGCTGTGATACGGTGCTTTGCTCTGTCCTTTCAAGCAACCTAGAAGAAAAGAGCTCAGGTGCAGCTAGGTGCCTTGCAAGCAAGCCTAGTCTTCCACCTCCAAGATATCAACTAACCTGATGTTTTAACCCTTCCTTCTGTTGGAAGTTACTAACAGTTTGTCAGATCCATCCCCAGTTACACACCAAATCCCATGGAAGAGCTGTGGGGAGGAAAGCAATTAGCTCCTTCAATGTGAGAAGGAGACTGCAACACCTGTGAGACAAACCAAATATCTTTCAGCAAAAAAAATAATAAAATAAAATAGTGGCAAACAGCAATTTTGCTTAGCCTAATGATAAAAGTCACAAAATGTAAGCACATGCCTAATAATTTAACAGAAGATATACCCTGTAAGAAACACTTTGCTACATGGAAAAATAAAGCAGTAACAGAAGATATACCTTGCAAAAGACAATTTGAATCAGAAGATTACAGCAGTAATCTGTAAGCACACACCTGTAGGCACACCATATAATAATGCAGCAGAAGGTATAACCAGCAACAACAATTTGAATCAGAAAAAATAAAGCAATAAAATGTTAGCAACAAACACTAACAATCCCTGTGGTACAAAAGAAAATGATAACACACAGTACATCTACCTAGCCAAACGAAGCATTAATCATTTTCCTTGCTGTGGTAAGGTTCTTTGCTCTGTCCTTTCAAGCAACCTAGAAGAAAGGAGCTCAGGTGAAGCTGGGTGTCTTTGCCAGAAAACCTAGTCTTTCAGAGGCATCAGGTGTGCCTTGGACTCTTTGGCCCCAGAGTTCACCCCATTCTACTATACTGCACCCATTTCAGCTTATGTCCTTATGGAATGGGTGACTGTAAGCCAAACACCCAAGGCACAAGTCAACACTTGTCGGTGTCTGCAGGATAGGGTGGTGAAATGGCTGACGTTATGGGCGATGACCTAAGGCATACCCCAGTGCCTGTTCATCTCAACAGGGTGGTGGTGGGGTTGCCATGAAGTTTAATACTCACTGCCATTCCTCTTCTGCATCTGTCAAACTCCTGCAATTCCAATGCTAATACCAGCAAGCAAACATTCGGCATTGACAAATGCTTGTTCAGTAGCATAGTGGTTTCACCCCACACCATTCCCAGATCCCTGAACCGTGCAACAGATGAAACCCTGGCAGTCTAGTGGCCTCCACCCCTACCTGGTAACAGTCCGACCACCCACTCCCTCAGCCTGATCCACAGCTGACAGCCAGCATAGCCCACCACTCACCACCATGGTTGGCTACAGACTGAGCTCTCAGTGACTGCACAGTACTATGTAATGCACGCCCATTGACAGTGATTGACAGGTGTCTCATTTTATAAGGAGCCACTACAAACAGAGTCAATGTGGCAACTCTGAATTTGATCTTGATCTCACCTGGACTATAAGCATTCATTGGTTGTTGTCCTGCACCTCCACCCACCTTTAGGTAGCAGATAAGACTGTTGTAGCCATTTGAGTAAGGACCATCCTGGTGGCAGCATTTGGTATTGGCTAGAAGAATCAGTTTGTGACATGGATGTAGATGGGGGTGCCTCATTTTTGAAGGAAGCTTTCTTATTTTAAGATGAAGTTTTATTAGTGTGGATTTGCTTGCTGGCTTTGTCTGGGTAGGGGTTGAAACCATCTGTTAAATAACAGTTTGTGTTCCTTAAAATAAATCATTCTACTAGTGATACTACAGAATAATACCAAGAACACATTAGCCATGATTTTATTATGTCCTTGATAATGGAAAAAGATGAAAAGTATGTAAGGACCTCCATAATGATTATTAGATAGATAGATAATTTATTTATAAAGCGTATTTCAGTAGACTCTAGGCACTGTACAAAACAATCAATAACATGATACATATAAACATCAGCTCAAGACAGACTTAAAATCCATCCATCCCATTAAAACCCAATCAATAAATTATTCTCAGATAATATCTTGTTTAAAAAGTGTTACAATAGTTAAATGTAAAACTAATTTCAGAACATATTTATTGAATAAGTCTCACTATGGATTGTCCTATATGATGAAGCACTGTACTATATATCTTTTGCTGGTGTTGGGTTCAGTTCACACTAACCCTGGTCCTGAAATTGTGCCTTCCAATACTTTCAGGATTTCATTGAGTGCCTCCACATCAATGTTGGGAGTTTGTTACCTTCTCTTGCTCCAGTCTTTACACCATGCAAAGTTATGCCTGGCATTTTGTACGTGTTTATATTGCCAGCGTAAAATGTTGTCTCATTCCAAATTCTGTAACATGTACTATGCAAACTGAAGCACTGTCTGCTAATGTACTTGCACTTGTGTTTAATGTTACCCCAAAAATTTAACTTTAATGGAAGTTGCCAAATTGCATATCCTGTTCTACTGTATATTGTACTACTGTATCCATGAATGTCAGTCTGTTGTATTGCTCTGACCATTGTAAATCTCTAACCTCCCCTCCCCCAGGTGCATCTGAAATTAGTCTCGGCTCAGTATGCCTTTTCCAGTTACCAAGCATTAAATAATTAAAATAAAATAAATAAAGTTTGATGAGTTTGATGCACTGGTCTGTATGGGGACCCTGATTTGGTGGCAACCACTGAGTCTTGGCTGAATGATAAATTAGTGGTAATGAGGTCTCATTACTATTATATAATCTTTATTGGAGGGATAGACTGTGTAAAAGGGGAGGGGATGTCTCCTCTATGTTAAAAAATACCTTCAATTCACACTACTTTAAATGAGTGATAATCAGCATTCCAGTGAGTTCTTAGCAGTTAATATTAATTTAGGGAAGGGAGAAAGAACCTTGTAGATGCCTCTGTTTATATGTTGTCTGTATTAGTTTGCATATGTTTCAGAACCAGGTTCAAACTTTAAATAAGAATCATGACACTTTACAGGTCACTGGTGAAACCTCATTTGGAATAAAGCATCCAGTTTTGGAATAAGATGAATAGGTTTCTTAAGATAAAATGCATTTGCCAGACACAGTTTTGTCATAAATTCTGTCACATCACATGAGTCTGCATCAGCAGCCCAGCAATGGCACAGACCTCACAATAATTTCTTGTGGCGGTCATCTTATGAGAAGCCATTTGTTTTATTTTGCCCAAAGTTTCCATTCCTGCTCCTCCTACATGCCTCAGGGACAGCTTGCAGTAACACTGTAAGCATTTTAAAGACAAAACAGGTGCAATAGAGGCTGCTAATTTGCTTTGCATTGTCTTGAGTACGCCGCCACGCCTTCACTGTACCCAGGCTGCGGCTGTTTGGGGCAGCAAGAAAAGGAGTGAGCGTGAGTCTTAGCGGCACCCTCGCATACCGGGGCCCGATATTAAACCAGGCGCCAGGCTGTGGCGCAAGCCTGGGTGCAGCTCAACTTGTTATGCAGGGTGTGGCCTGGGCGATATTCAACGGAGCTGCGCTATGGAGCAGCAACTTGGATATCGCACCTGGCCACCCCCACTGTGCATGGCACAGTGGCACTGTGCCAGCGCAAGTGGCCAGAGTGGAACATGGAGATGCGCTAGCGCTAGTGCCATTCGCCATGCACAGCACCTGCGATATTCAAAAGGAGACATGCAAATGGGGCCATAATTTATGCAAGGTGTACATGGGGCCATTTGCATGTCATTATGGCCCATTTGCATCCCATTAGCATGCAGGAGCGCCGATCCCGACAACTTGCACCTGGCGCCCTGCCAGGCAACGCATTGGAGACCCGGCGCCCCCTGCGGCCCGATCGCGGGCAGTTGTCTAAACAAAATCTCCTCTAATATCCTGGTGGTCCAGTGGACTGCTATGTGCCTGATCGCGGGCATTTGTCTAAAAATATCCTCCCTAATATCCCTGGTGGTCCAGTGCACCGATCGCTGCTCGATCGCGGGCATCTGGTTAAATCACCCGCCAATATCCCTGGTGGTCCAGTGGACACTACTCTGCCTGATCATGGGCATCTGTAAAACATATAAAATGACCTACAGTATTGCCCTGGTGGTCTAACGTACCCCCTCCACACCTACCCACTGAGCCCCGCCCCGCTCACCCCGGTCAGCAGGCGGTGGCAGCCCACCTGCCTTGCCCCCCGCCCGCCCGACTGACAGCTCAGTAGAGCTGCACACCCATCGGTTCCTGGCGTGAGCCAATGGGTGTACAGCCATACTAACACCTAGTCAGATATGTGAATGATTGATTCACATATCTGGACTGTAATAACGATATGGGTTGCACGCATTGGCTCACACTGTGAACCAATGGCGTGCATCCTACCGAGCTGTCAGTCGATGGGTGGAGCGCGCAGGGCGGTAGGAGCTCGCCCTCTGGCTGACTGGGGGCAGGCGAGGTGGGCTCAGGGCGGTGGGGAGGGGTACACTAGACCACCAGGGTAATAGTTCATTTTATATGTTTTACAGATGCCCACGATCGGCAGCACGGGTCCACTGGACCACCAGGATATTGATGGGGGTTATTATACTGATGCCCACGATCGGGACACATAGCAGTCCACTGGACCACCAGGGATATGAGAGGGGATTTTCTTTAGACAAATGCCCGCATCGGGCACATATAGCGGTCCACTGGACCACCAGGAATATTGGAGGAGGGGGTTTAGGTGACAGATGCCTGATGGGGCATGGAGGGGCACCGCCAGGCGTGGCAGGATCTTGGGTGGGCTACCCACAGGTGGCAGCTGCTGTGTTGCGCCCTGCAATGCGGCAGCTCACCTGTGATGGCCATCATTTGTTCCTTTTTTTGGCTTAACTTTGTGCAGGCGCACGTGGGGTTATGATGCATGGCTCTGCACAGCCCGGCTGAATATCGGCTGTGCAGGTTATGCATGGGCACACCCCCACCTGTGCCTGTCAGACATTACTGATGCGCGCCTCCGCGCGATCGATTTGTGCGGCACACTTTTCCCTTTGAATAATCCCAGAGCGCATCAATGGCTGTGCATGTTGCAACACCGTTGCCATGTGCAACCCTTTTGAATATCTGGGCCTGTGTGTCTACCTGCAGGCGGACTGCCCCTGTGTAAGGAGACTTATCTCATTTCTCACATCAGGGGTCATAAAAATATTTACCATATAAATTAGGATTCTATTGTAAATTCAGAATTGCACCTAAATGTGTTTATGATTTTAGTCTATTTTGCAAGATCTAATGTTCTGTCCCTTTCAACTGTGCCAAAATATTCAGTATACTTCATAAGAGAATCTGTGCAGATACAATGGTCTACTTCCACATGATCTGTTAGTGATGGCAAGCAATATTCATTTTTGTAACTTCATCTTTACTGAAGAGCACAATCATACATCACAGTCTTACACAATATGGTGATTGGTAGCACAAGGTACAATGTGGACTCTTGAATCTGAGAGGGTAAACTTTATTGTACAAAACAGAAAACAAGGTAAGCAATAATACCCGACAGAGGCGGGCATTATTGGAAATACTGGACCACCCAGGGGTGTAATGAGGCCTGACACACCACAGGCAGAAGGCCTTATAGCCCCAGGAAGGTCACGTGATTTCTAACAATGCCCACCTTGGAGTGGTATTATTATGCTTAGAAAAATGGCCCATCGGAGAATGTTACTCTGTGAAGAGGCACTTACACTGGCTCTTATTTTTTTCTGGGCATCTATTGAAAAATAAATGCCCAACTTGGAGCCTGTCTCAGCCAATCAGGTTTAAGAATTGATTATTGCCATTTTCTAATGAGTGATAAATGACAAACTGTGAACTCATTAAACATGTAAAACCAAGCAGCAGTGTCTGCATTTTATTACTCTGTCCCTGTCTGGATTCCTGTCTGATTCAACTGATACTTATTACTTACTTTATCACCATGGGACTGTACCTCAATACATTTACATTCACCTAGTCCTTTTTGTACCTGCCCACCCCCATCTATCAGGCCCCTGGGAGAGTGTAGGTGTGGCCATTTAGCCTACTTTTCTATGGTACCATGTGATATGAGCTAAAAGACAACAGTGAGTATCATAATAGTGACTGCAAATCGCCAAAAACATTTTGGTGATCAGCACAAGATCTACAGAAATAAAAGCGATGGCACATCACAAAACTAACCATACACATATATAATCGCAACATGTATGTGTGGAGCTGTGCCCCTCACCCCCGTTGTTGGGGCAAGCCCCTACCCTTCATTATTAAATAACCAACCTGGGGGTGGGTGGACACTGGGGAAAAGAGACAAACACAAGAGGGGTTACTCAGTGGGATGGCAGAGTGCAGGGTGAGAACATGGGGAGCAACCTATGGGCAGGGGTACACATAGTCGAGGCAGCATGATAAACCACCACCAAAAAAATAAAAAAGGCACAACAACAATGATAATAAAAGCCCCACACCAGTACCAAACCATAGACCACCATCAACGCAGACCCCAGCCCTACCCGCCAGATGGCCAGCTCGATCGGCCCTCCAGACAAACCCTACAGCCTTCTTCCACATTCTCCCATGTACTTTCCCTGACAATACCATACCTTGCTCTCTTCTCCATTCTCTCTTTTCCTCCTCATTCTTCTGTAACTGTCGCCTTAATACAGGTGCTCAACTGAGTTGCTCAAATTGAGTTGCTCAATTTGAGTCACCTATTTCATGGGTTACCCTTTTCTATAAACCTTTCTAATGTGAGTCTAAGGATGGCTGATATGCTTCATTCATACTGCTGTCTCCTTCTGTCTTTCCACTGGAGTACAGTGGATATGTTTTGAGAGTCATTGTGCTTTGATACCCTTTACCACCACCATACACATAATGTGGAATACTACTTGGTATCTTTTGGAGCCCTGCATTACCAGATGAAGGTCCATGACCCAGGTCTAAAAATGTGTGTAGGTCCTGTCCTCAGATCCTACTCAGCTCTACACACATCTAAGTCCAGTATATGGTCATTTTGGGCATCCCCAAAACTATGGTAATGATCCTCTCTGTCTCGCATCCCCACCAACATTTATCTGTGTGCCGCCTCCATACTAAAATGTCCTGTAATGGTTGCCATGTGAAAATAATCTGTCAAGACCTTTCATGCATACTCACACCATATTGCTGAAGAGGTAACCTTTCACCCACCACATAATACCTTCTCCCACTCCTGGTCTGTAAATTGTAAGTTCCCATTTGTCCTGTACTTTATCCAGATACTGTCCCCTGATGTCATCAGCAACTTGTACACCATGAAAATGTATCTATATTTCATAATTAAGGCTCATGGCCAAAATGCCAGGCCCGATTTCTGAAGAAAGGTTGTGCAGGGCTTGCGTCCAACCCTGCACACTGGACTTAGGTTCTGGCAGTGCACCAAACCTCTTTGCCACAACTGCACCCGATTTTGCAATCTAGGGCACATTTGCAACAGTTTCCACTTTTTATGGCAGCTTGTGTCAAATATGTGCTGCAAGCTCTGTAAAACTGGCCCTCTGTGTTGCTAGCGAGATTACAAAATGTTGGTCTAGCTTGTGGAATTGATGCATGAGATAGAAAAATCTCAATCACTGGCCAATAATAGTGTATTTATAAATATATTAGCAGACCAGTGGAATATGGTCTATACAGAAGATTAGCTAAGCATGGTCCCAGAGACAAAGACACTAGTCGAGACAACGGTAACAGTGCAGTCAACAAGGTAAGACTTTGTCATAGCATAGTATAGAGGTAGTACGGTAGGGTACAGGCTCGGGCTATCAGATGGTAGGTAGTACGGCTAAGGGCAGGTGCAGGAGCGGGTAGTGAGTATGTGGTTTCTGAGTGCCACCTTGAAAGGACCCAGTTTGGTGAGGCTGGTGAGCAATATAGGGAGGGCATTAAAGAAGGTAGGGGCCCTGATCGTAAATGACCTCTGTGCCAGGGTTGTCATGACTCTGGGGATTAACAGGGAGGCAGTGATAGTACTGCGAGTGATTACTGGGTGCTCCTTGGTAGTCAGAGTTGCTAATGGATCCATTTATTGAGATCTGTGAGGGGGTGGGGACCGTGATTTTCCATTGAGTGTTTTGATGTTGTCCTAGAATTTGCAGGAAGACCCCCAAAGGAGGTAAGTTGGGCCCTGAAATGTTCAGCCTTTGCTTGGCAGATGGCCCAGGTACATTTATTCTGCTCTGTGCAATAGGCCTGCTTGTCAGTAGCCTTTGCTGAGTCTCTGGCCTTGTGCCAGAGGTTGTCTCAGTGCTTTAGTTGTTGGATGAGTGCAGGGGTTATCCAGGGTGCATTATTCTGTTTGCAGTGTGTTTTCTTTATTGGGCGTAGATGTCACAGGCAGAAATAAATGAGTCATGGAAGTAGTCAAGCGCAGTGTCAATGTTAGTGGCCTGATAAATTGAGGTCCAGTCCCAGTGGACAAGGCGTTCTTTGAATTTGGTAAGGTAACCCGGCAGAGGATACGTCAGAGCATGGTGATAGGTCCAGTGTAGGTTGTTTGCCTGATCAGGTACAGCACACTGGTGAGTGGTCACTCAGGGAGCCTGGGAGGACAGTTATATACTTGATTCTAAGGGCCAGTTAGTGATTATGACATCCAGCAGAGTGTCTTTGCCTGTGGTGGGGTTATGCCTGGTGGGCTGAGTCACCAGCTGATGGAGGTCAAGGGCTGAGAGCTTCCCTGGGCAGCAGTAGTCATGTCAGAGAGCTAATTTAGGTTGAGATCCCAGCAGGATGATTTGTTCAGCTTTGTGTGGGAGGTTTGTGATATCATCTGTAAGGGATTGGAGGGCCTGGGACTGCTTACCTGGGGGATGTAGACCACTGTGATTATTAGGGGGCTTTGGATGGGTTGGGGGTGATCTTGATGGACATGGCTTGTGTTCCATGGTTCAAGACTGGTGGTGGTATAGGTTGGGCAAGAAGTGAATGTTGCAGGTAAAGTGCACATCCACTTCCCTGTTTTCTGACTCTGTTGAGGTGATGTGGGGTGTAGCCTGGAATGGATACAAATGAGTCAGGGGTGGATTTGGAGAGCCATGTGTCCACTGAGGAAAGGACGTCTGGCTGGTGTTGTGTGATCCGACATTGCAATGTAGCTGTTTTCTTTAGTATGCTGTGAAAGTTCATTGAGGCAATCCGGGTCCAGGGGTGGGGTGTAGGGTGGGTTGGGGTGGGAGGTGCTGGGCCTGGGTTAGGGTAGACATTCCCTAAGAGTAGAAGAAGCAGTGTAAACAGCCTCAGAAGAGGTTGGAGCTTTTGGGCTGTTGGTTGGAAGCGCCTTCAGGTCCTGTCTGGCACACATGAGTGCAGGTGGAAGTGTGATGCCGACAGCTGGCCATATAAGTGGTGGGGGTTGCTGGTGATTGTGAACAGTATGTGTGGTGGTATGGGTGGGTGGGGAGGGGTATTGTATGGGTGGTAGTGCTGCGGAACTGGGACTGAGTGTTCTGACCAGTGTCAGTAGTGGGGTACTGCTTGGCAAGGGGAGGTGGGTTTTGCAGGTGTGGGAGCAGAACCACAAGTAGAGCAAAACCAGGCTGAGGGGCAGACCATGCTGGGCTGTGAGGCTGAGAAAGGGGGCTTTTGTGAGGTGAGCTATAAGAGTAGGCTTCTGCCTTCCACTAGTGTGTGATCCTCTGCAGCATAGATTTAGGTGCTGGACTTTGGTGCACAGGGCACTAGGTTCAAATCCGGGTGGAGACAGTCCAGGGGGGCTTGATTGGTCACAAAAAGGGATGCCCAGAGTAACTAGACAGTCGGAGTCCAGTGAAAAGAGAGGTACACTAGTGACTCCTAGTGGTGGGGATAAGATATGTGTCTGTAAGGGGTGGAGGAAGTAGAGCTGTGGAGGGATGAGTAAGCAGGAGGGCGATCTAGGTAGTAGGGAGGGGTAGAGAAGGTGCTTGAGATGGGCAGTGCTATCAGCTGCAGAGGAAGAAGCTTCCTCTTGAGGAGATAACTTATAAGCTGCAAATGGCAAAGTGGGAGATAGTGAAATACAGAACAGGAAGCCACGTGACATGGAAGAGCTATAAATTAAGGTCGGGGCTTGGGTGGAGGGTGGCTGGGGCAGGTGGGACAGTTGACGCACAGTGTCAATGGGCTAACACCCCTCAACAAACAGCCAGGAGGAAGGAGAGTAGTATTACCTCCTAGGCCCTGCAATGTGCTCCTCAGTCGGTCTGTGCTGCAAGTAGGGATGGGGTTGTCCGGAGGCCTGTACATGAGAGAGACAAAGGCCTGAGATTAGTATGCAGCTGGAGACTGTTTGCCCTTCAGCCTCTACTGTGCATCGCGCCAACTGTTGGGCTCTGTCCTGACACGGAGGCACCAGTGCGATACGTGAGATATTTCAGCCAAGATGGCGCAGGAGACGCCAGAGACCTGACAGAAACACAGTGAGTTAATTACATGAACACAGTTGGAATCTAGCTAGTAAGCAGTGGTTACTAAACTAAACATGCAGGCAGTACAAACCCAGAACAGGTAAACAGAATAACAGCAGTCGCTCTAGCCTGTGCAGGTCTTAAAGTACCCACTAATACAGCCGCTGGAGTCCCGTTGGTGTCTGCCTGGGAAGGCGGTCCAGAAAAACAATCAGTTCAGAAAATGTGTACACTAAACACCCCTCAACAAACAGCCAGGAGGAAGGGAGGTAGCATTACCTCTTAGGCCACTTCGATGTGCTCCTCCATCGGTCTGTGCTGCAAGTGGGATGGGGAGGTTGTACGGAGGCCTCTTAGGCCCCTTGCAATGTGCTTCTCCGTTGGTCTGTGCTGCTAAGGGTTGTCCAAGGTTCTGTACAAGTATACCAGCCTGAGTCTATGTTTTGTCTCACTATGTAAAAATTTGGAGGCCTGGGCAGCTATATAATACAATTCTAACTTCTTCATCCCTAACACCTCCCCTTCTCTCTAGGCAGTGATAAGCTATTCGCTCTTACACATACTCTGTGTCCCTGCCGGGTGAATTTTCCTGTTAGCAATTTTAATCTATGAAAAATCAATAAGGTAACATTATGGGAAGTGCTTGAAACAGAAACATCACCTAAGGACAAATGTTAATCTTCAAAACTTCATTCAGAACAATCCTCCCGTCCACATTGACAGAGGAAGTAGTCCCCACGTTTCCAAATCCTTGGCTATTTCCTCTATCTGTTTCAGGTAATTCAGTTTAAACAGTTTAGCCAACATATGGGTGACTTTTATTCTCAAGTATCTAAATGTGTTATGGGTTGTCCATCTAAAAGGAAGGTAGCTGTGAATTGTGTGGGGACACCCACTCCCCACATAACACAATGGCCTCTGACATAGTAAAGTTACCTTATACCTGAAATCTTTCCAAATGATTACAATTCCTTCACCAGGGCTGAAACTATGTATCCAGGTCTCTAACAGGCATTTGTCAATGCGAATGTTGATGCGTTGGTGTGTTGAGCTCGCTCACTGCCCCTCTGTCACTGGCTCAGTCTGTTTCTCCCGGTGCTGCAGGCTGCTCTTTTGTACTGGGCTCCTGCCTCGTTGGCCCTTGTTCTGCCCACTATGAAATCCACAGCTTTCTCGACACAGCTCCATTGAGGTGGCTCACTCCCCTCTCTCACTCGCTCATTCTGTTTCTCCTGGCACTGGAGGCTGCCCTTTGTACTGGGCTCCTGCCTCTGTTGGTGGCTTTTCTGCCCACAAAGAAATCTGCAGTAGTCCCGACACAGGTCTGTTGAGCCTGCTGGACTCCCCTCTCTCACTCCTCATTCTGTTTCTGCTGGAGCTGCAGGATGGCCTTTTGTACTGGGCTCCTGCCTGCATTGCTGCCTTTTTCTGCCACCAATAAATGCAGCAGTCACAATAGAGCTCCATTGAGCTCGCTCCTACCCCCTCTCTCACTTGCTCATTGTGTTTGTCCTGGCACTGCAGGCTGCCCTTTGTACTGGGCTCCTGCCTGCATTGGCACCTTTTCTGCCTACAAAGAAATCCAGCAAGTCCCGACAGAGCTCGTTAAGGTCGCCACACCCCTGTGTCACTCTCCTCATTCTGTTTCTCCTGGTGCTGCAGGCTGCCTTTTGTACTGGGCTCCTGCCTCTGCACCTTTTTCTGCCCACAAGAAAACTGCAGCAGTCCTGACAAACCTCCTTGAGCTTGCTCACTTCCTCTCTCTCACTTGTCTATACTGCTTCTGCCGGCGCTGCAGGCTTCGCCTTTCATTGGGCTGTTGCCTGCATTGCCGCCTTCTTCTGCCCACAAAGAAATTTGCAGCTGTTACAATAGAGTCTGCTGAGCTTGCTCCTCCCTCTCTCACTCGCTGATTCTGGTTTTCCCGCCACTGCAGGCTGCCCTTTTGTACTGGGCCCCTGCATGTATTGCTGCCTTTTTCTGCCCAAAACAAATCTTCAGCAGGCCCAACAGATCTCCGTTGAGCTCCTCTCCACCTCCATCACTCGCTCTTCTGTGTCTCCTGCAGCAGGATTTACCCTTTTGTACTGGGCTCCTGCTCATTGGCAGCTTGCTCTGGCCAGAAAGAAATCTGAAGCAGTCCCGACACTCCATTGAGCTCGCTACTCCCCTCTCTCACTCACTCATTCCGTTTCTACCAGCGCTGCAAGCTGGCCTTTGTACTGGGCTCCTGCCTGCATTGCCACATTTTCTGCCCACAAAGAAATCCACAGCAGTCACAATAGAGCTCCATTGAGCTCGCTCACTACTCTGTCACTCACTGCTTCTGTTTCTCTTGGCGCCGCAGGCTGCACTTCTGTACGGGGCTCCTGGTTGCATTGGCACCTTTGTCTGTCCACAAAGAATCCGCTGCTATCCCGACAGAGCTCCATTGAGGTTGCTCAGCCTCCCTCTGGCATGCGCTCATTCTGTTTGTCCTGGCCCTGCATGCAGCCCTTTGGTACGGGACTCCTGCCTGCATTGGCACCTTTTTCTGCCCACAAGGAAATCCGCAGCAGTCCTGATAGAGCTCCGTTGAGCTCACTCAGTCCTCCTGTCTCACTCACTTGTACTGTTTCTCCCACTGCTGCAGGCTGGCCTTTTCTACTGGGCCCCTGCCTGCATTGATGCCTCTTTCTGCCCACAAAGAAGTTTGCAGCAGTCCTGAAAGCGCTCTGGTGAGTTCGCTCACTCCCTCTCCCTCACTCGCTCTCTCGTTCTCTTTTTCCCCAGTGCTGCAGGCTGCCCTTTGTACTGGGCTCTTGCGTTAGGGCCTTTTCTGCCCACAAACAAATCCGCAGCAGTCCCAACAGAGCTCAGTTGAGCTCGGTCACTGCCCCTCTCACTCATTCTATCTTAATCTGTCCCTAACACTGATTTCCCACAGCGACTGTGCTATTCTCTGGCAGGAGTGCAAAACATATTTTAGCCAGGATGTGAAAAATGACAGCTGTACTGTTCATAAGGAGGTGTGAAAAATGCCAGTGTTGAAAATGTGGTGTAAAAATATTACAAATTTGCGAAGTTACAAGATGCGTGAAACAGATCAACTGCGCTTGTAACACAGTCATGTTATGGAGTTTCGTTACCAAATTTTCAACATAGGATTTTAGGACCTCTGCTCATGAACAGTGCCACTGTCATTTTCTTAATCTGTCCTGAACACTGATTTCCCACAGCGACCGCTTTATTCTGTCCCACAACTGTGAAACCACATTTCAGTCAGGATGTGAAAAATGACAGCTGTACTGCTCATAAGGAGGTGGAAAAAATGCCACTGTTGAAAATCTGACATGACAATATTACAGATCTGCGAAGTTGCAAGAGTGTGTGGAAAGTGTGCAATGCACTCGTAACACAGTCATTTTATGGAGTATTGTTACCAAATTTTCAACATAGCCATTTTAGGACCTCTACTCATGCACAATGTCACTATCATTTTCTTAATCTGTCCCAAACACTGATTCCCCACAGCGACCGCTATTCTGCAGGAAGTGCGAAAACACATTCCGCCAGGATGTGAACAACGACAGCTATACTGCTCACAGGAGGTGTGAAAAATGTCAATGTTGAAAATCTGGCATGAAAATATTGCAAATTCATGAAGTTACAAGAGTGAGTGCAACTGCGCTGGCGTACACTTATAAAACAGTCATTTTTGGATTTTAGTACCAAATTTGCAACATAGGCTTTTTGAGAACCCACCTCATGAACACTGGCACTGTTGTTTCATTATTCAGCCCGAAAGGTGATTCACGCAGTGACCGAAATCACCTTTTGGGGCAGTCTCATGAAAGTTTAAGAATTCAAGAGGAGGGTCCCAAAACCCCCATGCTGAAAATTTGGAGCCAAAATTCCAAAAGTGACTGAGATATGCATTAAAGTTGACAAAATCCTATTTATTCTGTTATACAGCTTACCGGCACTCCTCAGTTCGCGGTCGGCTTTGAAGAGTCAGACGTGTTCCCAGTCCACCAAAGATCATCATGCCAAGCTCCGGAGGTAAATATGGGGTGAGGGGAGGTGTGGGGAGGCAGGGTGTGCAGTGGGTGGGGCGCGGGTTGCGAGAGGGGGGCAAGGGAGAACTCCGAGGACAATTCCTTTTTCAGGTTAACAAATCAAAACGCATCGTGGGACAGCTTTTTATTTCACTGGGGCATGTGGCACACTGGGGTGGGCTCCCAGCATGCCACTGAACTCTTTCTTTGGGGGCAGCAGTAGCTGCTGAGGATTAGGCACCCCCATCAGCATACAACAAAGGGGTAGATTATGCCGATGGGGATTGAGAACCCCGCTGCAGACAATGAATGTGGGGGTTACAGAATGCCAATGGGAGTGGGCTCCCCAATCAGAAAAACTCAACATTAGGGCACTGAAGCCAACAGGGATTGGTGCCCCATTGACTAAATAAACATGGTGGGGGTTATATTGTTTGTGAACATGGTGGCAAGCCGCCGCCATGTCCACAAACAATATCAGGTTTGAAGTTCCACCTGCAATGACGAGTCACTCCCCTCATTGCAATGGATAGCTGATGCTGCAATGTTGAGGCAGCCCCCTAACTGCAGTGGCGAAATTGTCACAAGTTGGTGGCAGGTTCCTAACTGCTGTCACCAGCAGCTGCAATGGCATTGGGGAAGTGGGACAAGTCTTTGAAGGCTGCAGGGCATTGGCCATACCAGTGCCGAGCCTCCACAACTTGCTTCTGAGAAAGCTGTCTCAATATGTTTCTTGCGCTGCATGCAGTAAACATAATAAAAGAAACAAAATTAAGATTTGTTTGCGTTTAATGACATGTTTTGCTCGAGTCTCCCACTTTCACCCATCCAATTTTCCTGTTTGCATACACCACTACTACATGTGGCTTATGCATAAGGAAAACAATAATGGGAGGGACAGTTCCCTTCCCAGTGGGAATCTAGGTAAAAATGCTCCTTTACTTTTCCTAAAGACTCAGGTGAGGTATACAAGGAAGCAAGGCAGCTACAAATTGGGTTCTCAACCTAATTTCATTAAGGGTGGAAGAGCAAGCCCTATACACCCCATCAAATGCCTTTTCCACATCAAATAGATATGGCTAAATGGAATTTTTTGAGCCCTTCTGGAAATGTAGAGTATTAATAAGGTGTGTCTACTATCATTGAGGTTCCATTTCTTAATGAACCATGTTTGATTTAGGCTGACTAGTGCCCTGGCAGCTTCATGTACCCAGCCAGCCACCACTGAAGTAAATATTTTCAAGTCAACCAGGAGAAAAGATAAGGATCTGCAGGACTCACATTAGTTTGGATCTTTGCTGGTTTTAACAGTTGTGTAATCTGTGCTCGGCACCAGGACAGGTGAGATCCCCAAGACACTGCCTCAAATACCCCTTAAAGAGTAACTGATGTCATTAGGACAACTTTAACAAAACATAATATTTAGACACAGTTCAGCATGTATTTCACATTAGATCAGTATTTATTTTCCCCATTATTTATTACTGAGGCCATTTGCATGAAAATGGGATGTTTGCTGCTGAAGAGTTTATCTATTCTGTTGATTTCTCCCTATCTGGGGTCATAATGCTCTACTTGTGACATAATTACTCCCATGGCAACAGATTGTGAGGTCACAACAGAGAACTATGACATGAAGTAGGGAGTAAGCAAAAGGCAGATGAACTCTATGGGATATAGAACATGTTTCCATGCAAATTTCTGAGTAATGAGCATTGGGGAGGGAAATCTATTGACTACATATGGAATGCAAGCTAAATTGTACCTAAAATTATGTTCTTCAAAGTTTTCTTTGAGGTGTCAGCAGCTCTTTAAGTTCTGGTGCAAATAATTATCAACATTTTTATAAAATTCAGAGGTCATCCCATCCATGTCTGCCACCTTACTATTTCTGATTTCTTAATGGTTTTGAGAATTGTGACTTCCCATTAGGGTTCTTTGTTACCCTTTGTTAGGGGTCAGGGAAGGTAGTTGCCAGTTTTCTCAGGTATGCCTATATATCCACCTCATGTGTCTGTCCTCTCATAGTAGGAGACAACTATTTTAGCTATTTCACCAGGGTGATAACTTTTCATGTTGTGTACCCCTTCTTCCTCCATTTCAGGACATCTCCTTAGCTGCTGGTTTGTGGATTTGCCATGTTAAGCAATGTTTATTTTAAAAGGGTAACAAATGTATAGATGGGCTGGTGAGCCAGTCATGTGGTGTGGATGGCAGAGTCACTGCATGTCTCACCTCCTGCCACGTGGATGACCCGTGATCGATGGGGATCGAGTCATCAAGGGTTGGCTGGGTAGGGAGACAATCAAGCGTCTGGAGGAATGCTTTCCTATCCCAGGGAGGGTGGATTGTCAGTCTTGCCAAATGACTGCCACCAGGTGAAGGCCTGATGGTAGTGTGGTTTTGGGATGACAATGATGGGAGTGTGCTGCAGAACTCTCCAGGGTGTGCATACCTCCTGTGCACATGCTGATGTGTGCACCCCAGCAATGGGGTGGAGGAGAAAATGGAAAACGGGACACTAGCAGGCTTTATGAAGCCATGGCTGTGCTCCTGACTATGGTGCCACTCCGAGCTATTGGGGGGATCTGTGGGGTAACCAGCCTGAAAGTGGACTTGGGTCAGAAAAGCCACATGGTCAAGGGGTGGACATGAGCTACTATTGTGTCAGTGGACTTACCCAATTACCAAAATTTAAATAAATAAATAAATAAACAATAAATAAATAAGTGGGAGAGCTGGAGCCCTGCCTACTAGCCCCGAACCCACTGTTGGGCAGAAGAGACTGCTGAAGCAGATAAAATTCACTTCACAAATTAATTTGTGAAGTGTCAATACCGATTTCACAATGTATTTACAAGGTAAAGTTGCCCTTTTTCTTGGCAAACTGACTTAAATATACCTAACTTGCCTAACTTTGCTTTAACATTGCAACTTTTGTAGGCAAAGCTAGTCAAAGTTAGACAAAGCTGTGGAAGTGGGAACTTTGAAAAGTCATTCACGAAGGTTAATTTTGCAAATTTGTTGGAACTTCACTGGTGAAATAAAACTTCACAACATCTCTACGTAAACAGAAATCCAGTTCATCATCCTATCCCCAGTAATACTGGGAAAGGAAGGATAAACAATTCTGCTTATGTTCTGTCACATCCTAGAATGAGGGCAATACAGATGTTGACTGATATCTTTTTAAGACGTGTTATGCTACCTTTAACATCCACCTTAGCAACCCCAGAACATGCTCACAGGACCTCAGTTTAACATCTCTTCCAAATGACAGCACCTCAGAAGTACAGCATCCTCTCATGTGGCACTACAGTGTCAGTATTGAGGTTTTCCCAAAGTACCTGGTGTGGGGCTAGAACCTACAACCTTTAGATCTTACAGTCTCCGAAGCTAGTCTGCAATCTGCTTAGTCACTGTCACTACCTTGAATATACCTTTTCAGTTTGGAAACAGGAATAAGGTAATAAAATTGAGTCTTTAAATCCATGGGGCCCCATATTCAAAGCCTGCAAGATGCACAGCACACATGGATGCACCACACAAAAATGGGCCTGCAGGCTTCAAGGATATTCAAACAATGTGAGATTGGAACACATTGTGCATTCTGTTTGAATATTGGACACTGGATGCACAGCACAATGCGGACTGCCTCCACACTGGTTACAGCACATCCAGGGTTCAGGGCAGAAGACCACCAATGGGGTAATGCATGGTACATATCTGGATGTGCCGATTTCCACAAGGGTGATATTCAGCCAAAACATGCTAATGAGCTCATTGGCCATGCATGGCACAAAGGGGCCCTCATGCATGCCCATTATGGGCTCATTAGCCTGGTTGCACCTGGCTATATGTGCCAGACCAGCCCTCCCCCAACCCAGCCCCGATCTATGATGAAAGCAAAAACAAGCATGTTCCCTTTTTTCATAATGTAGTGGACCCGCCTGCCAGCCCTGATCCCTGATGTAAAAAGTAAAAGCAAAATCCCTTTTTCCATAGAAACATAGAATTTGACTGCAAATTAGGACCACTTCTGCCCATTTCCTACCTAATGGATAAGCTGCAGATCCTAGTTAACCAACAGCCTACTACCTCCTACCCCTCACTAGAATTGCCTTATGCTGTCCCATGCATTCTTGAATTCTCCCACTGCTTTTGACTTTACTGCCTACTCAGGAAGACCATTCCATGTATCCACAACACTGTCTGTGAAAATGCTTCCTCACATTATCTCTGCCCATCCCCCTCTATCTTCAAATTGTGTCCCCTTGTTCTTGCACATCTCTTTTTATGATAATGTAGGGATCTCCTCAGTCCTGATCCCTAATATCATATTCCCCTTTTCCATAGTGTAGGGTCCTTCCAGCCCCAATCCCTGATGTAAACAAAAATATCATATTTCACTTTTTCCATAGTGTAGGGACCCACTCAGCCCTGATCCCCATTGTAAACAAGTAATATCATATTGCCCTTTTCCATAGTATAATTATTTATTTATTTATTTATTTATTGAATACGATCAGAATTAATACTTTTGAGTCAGAAACTCCTTTACAAGGCTCCATGTCATAGAAAACAATACAGAGCATACAGTGTACAGACATCACAGTATAAATAGCGGTGTGGGAAATATCACACCTTACAGAATGATACATGGTAAAGTACAACAGGAGGATGTGGTACAGGATAATTACAACAGTCATAGACAATGCAATACAGTGACAAAATACAATAAATGAAGTAACTGCAGGGGCAATCATACAGTACAGTAGTTGTTGTAGAAGTATTTATGACTGGAATGTGCAAGCAGCACATTCCAGTGAGTATCAACTAGTCTGAGGCTCGGGTAAGACGAAACCAGGGACAGGCACTCTAGAAGCAGGACCAAGTGGGTCCATTGTCATGGCAGTCATAGGTCATGGGTAGGTCAGGTACAGTCACAGGTGGAGTCACACAAGATATTGCTACAGAAAAGGGATTTGAACAGTCCTAGGGTAGAAGCCAGGAGGACCGGTATGGGCAGTGAGTTCAGCCAATTTGGGGTGTGGTATCTGAAAGTTCTTTGCCCCATGGAGGTTTACAGTGGGGAACCTGGTAAGGTGATTTATCAGTGTGGCGTGTGCATCTGGTGCTGTTAGAGGGGAGCAGCATCACAAGAGCAGGGGCATGAGGCCAGTCATGATTTTCTTGGAAAGGAGACAGGTTTAGTACTTTAGGCGATCATCAAAATTAAGCCAGTTTGTACTGGTATACAGCGTACAGGTGTGCATAAGCCAGTCACATCCTGTGGGCAGTTTACAGGCTTTATTCAGAGAAACCCTAATTTTGTTGAGGGAGGCATTGTTGGTAGCACCATAGAAGATAATCCCATAATCAATGAGTGACAGGATTGAAGAGGAGATGGCTAGCTGTAGGGCTTTGGGGAGACAGTGCTTGTAGCGGTGCAGCAGACCAATGCGCACATTTACAGCCGTATTAAGTCATCAGATACGTTCATGGTAGGTTAGCCCCAGTCTAGAGTAACCCCTAAGTATTTAAGGGAAGAAACTTGTTCCAGGGTCTCATTATGGAATTATGGATGAGCAGGGGTGGCTACTGAACTTGTTTTGGGCATGGGCAAACAGCATGGACTTGTTTTTGTAATTTAGAACAAGCCAGGTCAGTAAACCAGTATTCGGCCTCATTAAACAACCCTTGGAGGGCTACTTGGAGGGCGGTAGGGTTGGTGTGGGTACTGAATAAAACCGCATCGTCTGCATGTAGAAGGAGACTCCCAGAATATGCCTTGGGCAGGGAGTTAAGGAATAGAGTAAAAGTAGGGGCCAAGGATTGACCCTTGGGGACCCCTGTTGTAACTCTGAGGGAGGATGATAAGGTATGCCTAGTCTGACTCTCTGGGTTCTATCAAACAGGTAGTTTGAGAACCAACTGGTGGTATCCTGTGAGAAACCTATTTGGGTTGGCGAGGTTAGGAGAAGTGAGTGGTGGATGGTGTCAAATGCTTTGGAAAGATCTATATAGACAGCACCAGCAATCTGGCCTGCATCAGGGTCGCATGGATAGTGTTGGTATATTTCAAAAGCGCAGTTGTGGTGTTATGGTTTTCTCAGAACCATGCTGTTTAGGGGCAAGAGAAGATTGTGTGTAGCGTCACCCCAGCAGTGTTGGGTAGTTACTTTTCTATTACTTTCTATTACTTTTGAAAACTTGTTCCGAAAGCTCTGTGCAGTCACTAGCAAGGATGGAGAAGTACTGGAAAATGTAATACACCTTACAGTTACAGTAACTTATGTATTTTTATACAAAAGAAATACATAATTGTAACTGATTACATTTATTTGAAAAACTAGTAACTAACCTATTTCTTTCAAAATGTAATCTGTTATAGTTATTTATTATGTTTGTATTGTTTTTGTATAAAAAGTAACTATAATTGCAAGGTATATTACTTTCTAGTACTTCTCCATCACTATGTGACGCACAGAGCTTCCTGGAACAAGTTTCCAAATGTAATAGAACAAGTAACTACTCCAACACTGCCCCAGCCCCAATCCATGATGTAAACAAGGAATATCATATTCCCTTTTTCCATAATGTAGGGTCAACCAGCCCCGATCCCCAATGTAAACAAGGAATATCATATTCCCATTTTTCCATAGTGTAGGGTCAACCCAGCCATGATCCCCAATGTAAACAAGGAATATCATATTCCCTTTTTCCATAGTGTAGAGGACCCCTTCCATCCCCAATCCATAGTGAAAACGTTAACACATTTACCCCATTTCCATAGTGTAGTGGCCCACCCCAGTCCCTGATCGCCCACCCGATAGTAATAACATACATTTCTAAAATGTAGTGGCCCACCCGATCACTGTTTACCATGAAATAACATTTTTGGGGTTAGGTACAACTGCCAGACCACCGTTTGCCCAACTTTAAAGTACCCGACACTGACTTACTGACTTTTTTCCCCGACAGAGCTCACCACCCAACATTACTATGTGCCCGACAATCATCTGACTGTCAATCATTTGGCCGACTACATATCATTCTCTATTATTCCATTTCTGTTTACCTTATGAGCAGACTGTCACTGTCTCTGTCAGTCACAGGTGAAGGAGAGCAGGAGGTGTTGAGCTGCACTGTCAGTTTCTTACAGTCAATCACGGACTAAGTAAGATGTAATTAACTTCAATTGGTGTGTGCAGGTGCAGGTGTATCTGTTAAATAGCAAGGCATCGACCTTTCCAACGCTTTGTCAGTGACTTTGGTGAGCTGTAACAGGACAGGTTTTAGTTTGCAGGTAGTGCCATCACAGAGAGGGACTGACAAGATTTCTTATGGGTGATACCTGTATGTCAAGGAGAGAAACTGCAGTGACCTGTACAGCTGGTGCTGCCAGAAGGAAGACCATGCAGTGTCTTGGCTGAGGATCGATGGTGCTAGTGGATGATCAGCCTCACTTAAGGAAACACAATGAGCATAACCATACTCCAGAAGCTACTGATGTTCCAATTTCTGCTTGTGTGGCCTCCTTAAAATCATGCACTTTATCTAATAATGACACCCCAGCAAAACTCATCCAGTCTCAAATGTCACATTTGTCAGAAGAGTCAGGCAGAATATGCCCAATAAGTAGGCTTGGCAGTTTTCAATTTTTATTTGTAACCAAAATTGACTGGTAAAATCAATGTTTATTTTCTGATTTTTTTTCTATAAATATCGATCTTTATTGTATCAAAACTTGTTAAAATCAGCTTGTAAATAAGCAATACAGTGACACGAGACAAGTAGACACGGAGACACGCAGACTTATACAGAGACAAATACAACATGCCCCCAAAGTGCAATCGATGCTGGATTCAGCTGTGCAGTTTTTAATGTCTGTGATGTTAAATGCATCAAAACTTCCTGTTATGTCCTAGTTGTGGTACAATATGTTTAGTAGCCCTAGTCTCTCCTCTGACAGGCGCATTTTAAGTTTATCTTGCACTTTTCTGTAGAGACTAAATGAGCACTCTATGACAGTAGGTGTAACTGGCATAGCCAGTGCCCTCAATGCAACACTGGACAGTACAGGAAGGTTTAGCATCTCACTCTTCTGGTACTTCATCGGAGTGATCATGTGGTCAGAGGGAACATCCAGTTTCATATATAAATAAAAGTCCCACTCAAGTAATCTTTTGCAATGAAAAGTGTCGATTATGGCACCATACTTTGATACATCAGTAGAGAGCTGTTTTTAACAAACAGGTCAAAAATCTGACAATTGTCAAACAAAGAACCAGCACCATAAAGGTCTTCAGGGACATTTTGTGTCAGTGTTGCGCTTAGCTTTGAATGAAAATTTCTGGAGAAAGAATGCATTGCTGCAGACAGGGACTATCTTTTAGAACCCATTGATTTTAAATCAACATCTTTTAATGAAGTTTTACATCACTTGCCATGCTCAGATCAAAGTTCAGTAGTCTGTCAATTTTGTGTATCAAGGGTGCTTTGGTTTCCATCTGGACATGTATCACATGGATTTTACAAAAAACTGCACAAAAATGTAAGCTTGCAGTAAAGTTCTCTTTGACTAGAATCATCTGTGACAAGTCTCCTAATTTGGGTTTTTAGACTGATGCTCTACCTCCTCATTAATTAAAAAGTCACACACACTATCCCAATGCACATTAATGTACTGTGCTGCTTCTAACCAAAAAACCACCGGCAAAGGACAACTCTGGGGAGTTTCGTACTGGATAGTGGAACACCATTGTTTGCACACACTTTGAAAATGCTCTCCTCTGTTTATTTGCACTTTTAAATAGAGCTGGAAAGTGAACCACAATTTCATTAACATCACTAAATTCTTGGTTTTAATAGCATTGTCGATAGCAATGTGTAATAAATGTGTGATGCCGCGATGTGCAGCAAATGGGAGTAATTGTCTCTAAGGTCTTTAATCAGTCTCTGCATGTACATTGCTGAATCAGTGTTTATTGAGATACAGTCTGACCAAGACAAGGAATAGTCTCTCATCATGTCATGGAGTAAGTTAGAGATTACGCCCGCACTGCACTGCATAACAACTGTAGACTTCAGTAGCAGACAGTTTATGGGTCTATTTTAGGCCGAGTAAAAACTCCCAGATCATTAATCGCAGGCAGACCTGCCAACTCAGGTGTTTCATCAACAACAATAGAGAATTGCTCACCAGATAGCAGCTCATTTGTTTTGATTAGTGGTGCGTGAAGACTTCTGGAATATATTTCTTCTCCAGCTGATGTCTTTTCGGACATGTTCTCAACGGTGCATATTTTCATAGAACACACATTATATACAGTAGCTGGAACCCGGGCAGCATTCGCCGAATTGCTTCAAAACATAAAGGCCGAACAAGATCATGTGGGAAGTCAGCAGCTTCTTCTTTCTTCTGCCTCACACCCCCATGAAGGATTCCATCGAGGCTGCGAGATAATGTCCTGACTTTGCTTTAGTCTCAGGTGCGTCTTGCTGTTAAGATGCTCAGAAATGTGGTTTGCTTAACCTGATACTCGGTTTTACAAATCTTGCACCGTAGAATGTCAACGCTTTCCCATTATGGGTCTTTTTTACAGTTTTTAATTCTAATTCTGGGAATTCCATGCAATACTCATCTGCACATTTCCTTTTTCAACCCATGCTGTGTGGTTGTGTAGCTAGATGTCGGTTGATACCACGCTTCTAATTTAACGATTACAGATTCAATTAACAGCTCAGAAGCTGACACGGAACACACAGGTATGCTATTATTGCAAATTAGGTGTTAATAGACTAGGTGATCACAAGCAGTAGTAGAGAAGGCATGGCAGTTTGCTATTTAAATCACCTGCTGATCAATAAATTATAGTGATCGAGTACTGTGAGAGGTAAACTAATTTCTGTATCAATCGACCATTAAAAATATCCGTCGACATTGACTAAGTTGTCCATCTCGATGTAAATCGATGGAAACTGATTTAAATCGCAAACTACCAAGCCTACCAATAAGCAAGCCCTGCAACAGATTGTTAAAAGAGACAGACGCCAAAATGCACCCTCTAAACCTCGCACATTAGATGATATTACAATACCAGATAACCTGAAACATGTGAATGGGGCAACTTTTCTTACCAGAGTCATCTGTCAGTGAAGACAAACATCTTATCTTCACCACCAAAAAATGTTGAGAAGCTCTATGGCCCCATTTTGGATCATGGATAGGACTTTCAAGACCGTGCCCTCCTTGTTTTGGCAAATATATTCCATCCATGCCCCTGTGGAAACACCAGACACTGCCGCATACTCTCTCTTGTGTATTCTTGATGTCAACCAAATCCCAAGATAGCTATGTCCTCCTATTCCATGATCTTCAGGACATTGCCAATGAGCAGAACCTTACTTTGGCACCAAAGTCATATTGACTGATTTTGAGCAAGCAGCTGTAAATGAATGCCAAACAGAATTTCCTGAATGCCCAAGTAAGGGATTCCTCTTCCACCCAGGTTAGATAGTCTCAAAGAAAATCCAAAGTGTTGGCCAGCAATCACTTATTGGGAAGATCCTGAGTTCAGCCTCAAGTTAAGACATAATTACCCTAGCTTTTCTTCTACCCGATGAAATTGTGCTAGCATTTGCAGAGCAAAGGCAGGAAATGCCATTGTCCTGCAGCTCTATTATGGAGTAGTTTGAAGAAAATTATGTGCTTGGCAGAATAAGGAGGCGAATGAGAAACAACACTGTGGTACGTGGCCCCACACTTTTCCACCCCAATTCTGGTCTGTCCACGAACAAATGGAACTTGGTTTTCCTTGGACACAGAATCATGTTGAAGCATGGCACAGAGACTAGGTGCTCTGGTTCATAGGTTCATAGGATGCATACGACTTCAGTGGGTAAGATTACCTTTATGGACTGCCACCAAACACTTATTGGTGGAAATCAAACTTGGTGTCTCCATGTATAAATCCAAATTTGTCTTGAAGGAATCCAAACTGATGCTAGATACAATATTCTCTGGCAGTTTATTCCAGAAATTTACCACTCTTTGTGTGTACCACTGATTTCTCTTTTGAGTGTTATTTTGGGTACCTTTTAATTTCAATGAGTGTGATCTAGTATTAACATTTGTCTGGTTTCTAATTAGGCCTATTGTTTCAAGGATTGAATCATTTTAAGAGCTTTGTAAGTTAGAGCGTAAGTCTCAGCGTAGTCTTCTGTACTCTATGGAATAAAGACCTACAGTTTTAAACTAGTTTTATAATCAAATTCCTTTCATGCATAAACTTTTTGTAGCATTATGTTGAACTTCTCTAAGAGTTTTTTATTCCTTATCAAATAAGGTGCAACTACTGAACAGCAATATTCTAAATGTGGTCTAACAAGACCAGCATGTGTCAGGATGATCACATTTTGTCCCTGCTTTTTATGTTTCTGAGAATGCAACTTAATGTTTTGTTCCCTTTTATAACAGCAGTAGTTGTATGTACATCAAAAGTAAAGTCCTTGGAAAAATGACCCTAGATCTTTTCATGGTCAATTATCTGTAAATCAATGTTATTATTTTATATATATAGCATGGGTTATTCTTTCCTAAATGTATTACCTTGCATTTTGATTCATTAAAGAATAAGTTGTTTCTTTTGACCATTCAACAAGCCAGCAATAAGACACAATGTGGTGTGGGTTATGGCCTGATAAGACACGCCCAGGTGTGTTATGAGGCATGAGGCATTTCGTCGAGTGCCTTTAGCACCTGGAGTGCTCTTATCAACCCATAACCCACACCTCAGAGTGTCTTATTATGCTTATAAATGGGTCATTTAGGTAAATATTTTAAAAAAGGAATAAAGAAAACTTTTTATTTTTTAAAAGTTTTTAATACTCATAATAGGAAAAGTAGTTCCCCATTACTGTACTGTGCTGCTTTTAGATTAGCTAGCTGGCCAGTAGAGGGCTATCTTTCCTCCAAAATAGATAGTGCTGAGGTTAGTCCCCCTCCCCACTAGATACATGGAGGTGTACAATATGTATTATATTGTTATTGCTATTTTATTTTCAGGTATCTTTCTTCATGGGATTTTGCTGTTCAGTGCCAGTTTCAGATGGGGTTCCATGCATCATTTCTTCAACCAGTCTCCTTTCCTTACAAACATTCAGAACTATTCACCCACATATTTAGTACTTTTGTTACATGTTTATGTATTTTCCCTTTGCTACTTAGGAAGCTTGTTTTCATTTAGATTTACAGCTCCGTAGATTGGGAGCTAGCATGTCCGTTAGTGGCTATCATAGTTACGTTCTCTCTCTCTCTCTCTCCTGTTTTCTAACACTTGTGGAATGCACTTGTTTGGTGGGCTTTCTGTTTAGTGGTAGGAGGATGGGAACTTGAGGGCAGAACTGCAGTGCAGTCATGTTTAAATATGATTTTTTCTGGGATGCAGTTTTTCAGCAGGACGTATGGAGAGAAGTTGTTGTGGTGGCATCGCATCGCTCATTTCACTGAACAAGTTTAAAAGATAAGTTACACTGCTTAGAATGTATTTTTTTTATGTTTCTGTAAAGTGTGTGGTGGGGTGGGGAGAGGCAGCAACATTCTCCAGTTCAGGTAGGCAGCCAGAGTTTTAAGCGGTGGAGGTTGGAAGGATCTCTCTTGTAAATAGCCCTGACTGGCTGAAGAGGTGCTGGTTGCCACTGTATGCCTGATAAGGACATGGCAAAAGGCACTCTTAGCCAATCAGGAGCCTGAAATATTCTGACCCATCTTATAAGGTCTGTTCAATTATTTTGTAGATCAAGAGCAGAATTTGCATCAGTTATTATACTGCCTAGTTTGCAGTCATGAGCAAATTTAGCAAGCCAGCATGTGTTAGCTAGTGGACTCATGGAAGATATTAATATATTAAAAAGAACTGGTCCCAGGACAGAGCCCTTGGATACCCTGCTAGTAACCTGACCTCAGGCTGAGATGACCTTTATGAAACCCATTGAGTCACGGTCTGACAGCCATGCATTTATCAATTTATGATCACAGGATGTAATCTTAAAAACTCAAGATGTTTAATAAGTATTTGGTGGGACACAGAGTCAAAGGCCTTAGAAAATCAGGAAAATGATGTCCACAGATAAACCTTTGTCCAGTGCTTCACTGACAGGTTCTAGAAAATGTAAAAGTTAGTCTGGCATTATCCTCTAACAAACCCATGCTGGTAGATATCCAGATAATCTATTTCTGCTAAATGTTTGGTTATTCTGTCTTTGAGTATTCATTCTAGCAATTTGCAAAATACATGCAGTTAAGCTTATGGGTCTGTAGTTTTGTGGTAGGCATTTACTGCCACCTTTATGTAAAGGAATGACTATGGCCTTGTTCCACATTGGGACAGTAGAACTAACATTCAATGAGCGATTGAACAGTATTGTTAGTGGTCCAATCAAATAATTGTTAAATTTTTTATACCAATCAGGACCTGGTGACCCATTGATTTTATTAAACTAATCCGTCTATAACTTCCTGTTCAGATATCGGAATGAAGGAGGTATCAGTAGTTTTATTTGGTGAATAATCTGTAAGTTTTGGTTTAAATACATTTATAAAATAATTATTCAAATTAGATGCTATTTCCGTTTCATCAGTCAGGATGCCTTCTGGATGTGTAAAGGACCTATAGTGGGACTATTTTATTTTAATGAACAATGTAGTTATAAAAGGGCGTTTTGTTGTCTTTTACAGTTATAGCCAAATTCTCTTCTAGTTTTTGTTTTGCTTTTTATCATGTTCTTACTTTTATTAGTTATTGTTTTATATAATTTCCAGTTTAATGCAGTAGGATTCTTTGCATTTTCTATACAATTTCTGCTTCTTTATTAGGATATTTTTATATTCTTGTTCCACCATATAGGAGATCTGTTCTTATTATATTTCTTTCTGGTAGGAACCCATGAGTTGATGCAAAATTGAAGTTTGTCATAAATCATGCTCCAAGTTTTTCTAAGTCACAACCTGCAAGATCCTTAACCCAGTTCCATTTTTAAGATGTTCTTTAATACAGGGGTAATTTGCTTTATTAAAGTTTTTTATCACTGTACAGCCATTTAGTTCAGAGGAATATGTGAGGTTCATTGATGTAAGGACCATATTATGGTCACTATTTGACAGTAGATGTGTAACCTTAACTTGAGTGCTTGCATCTTCAATATTGGTAAAGACCAGATCTAATATGTTTTTGTCTGTAGTTGGTTGTTTAACAAGTTGTTTCATATCATTTATAATCATAAGGTCTAGGAATGTTAAATTAAGAGCACAGCTTCCTTGCAGACTTCCCAGTTTATGTTTGGGAGGTTAAAATCACCGATGAATATACAATCTTTATCAACCAGGTTAGCATCGATGTTGGTCATGAACATATCATTGTCTTCCTTATTTAAATTCAGTGCTCTATATCCTAGTCCTAATGTTATTATATGTTTTGTGTAAGCATAATTTTGGTCCAGACTAATTTGATATTGTCATCATGATGGTATGCATTTTCTGCTATATAACTTTTAAGTCTCTTTTACACACAGCACAATTCCACCTCCTAGCATGTACTGTATTCGCTTTTTTTCAAATTTAGTGTATCCAGGTATTTGGGTAGCCCAGTCATTGTTTTTGAAACAGGATTCTGTCACCCTGCATATATCTATTTTGTTTGTTTCCATAAAATATGATAACTCATCTATCTTATTCCAAAGACTATGTGCATTTAAAAGTAAATGTTTAGATTATTTTTGATGTAATGTTTAATGTTTGGATTAATTTGTTTTGTACTGCTAGTTGATTCAGTGTTAGTATAATTAACAGATGTTGCATTACCCAATATTTTTGTAGTAGGATCAAGTCTATTATTTAGAGAATCCTCTAAGGTAAGTTCACACGTGGGGTTCACAGAAACACAGAAAGTATCGAGAAAAAATAGATCGTGGACTCCTTAAATCCCGGATGGAAAAACATTATGCAACGCGAAGAGAAAATGACAAACATTATTAAGGTTATAACAACACACTCTGTGATGGAATACATTACAGGCCTAGCTCACAGTCTAAGCCTGTAAAGTCCAGTAAAGTGCCCTGAAAACTGTTTTAACTTGCTGTGCACAGATGTGCATTTATGGATTTTAAGAATTCTTTAGTAAAGTTCAATGAAGTTTTGGAAGAGAAGAGGGTAGAGGCTTTGTGATGGAATACATTACATGCATACAGTACCAAGTTTTGATGTGTGAAAGCCTGAAAACTGTTTTAACTCACTGTGCATTGTTGTGCCTCTACTGGATTTCTAAGAATACTTAAAGTTTCATGAAGTTTAAGAAGAGAGGAGGGATGGGATGAACTGTGGTACAATTAAGCTTGTTACATTCATAAATAATGTCTGCAGTTGTTCATGTCTGGCCTTCGTGCATCACTCTGTCTCTGCCTCACTGTAGACCTGGTGTGTCACTCCCTCCTTACTCACTATAGACCTGGTGCATCACTCTCACCCATCTTACTCCTGATCAATATCTGCTCGCTGAAAAGTAAGTAATGTTTAAAGTTCAATGCTGTTTTGATTGCTCCACATTTGTTTGAAAGCAGTAAGTGATCGTGGAGCTGAACATGAACGTTATAAAGATAAATTATTTACGAGATATTGTGTATCCGAGGTTAATTGTCAGGTATTCAATGCAGATGAGGAGATGGTGATGGAATTTTTGTCAAGAAGATCCATGTTGGGCAGCAGTATGGATCCCCATTTTTCATAGTGTAGTGGCCACACCAACACCCTTTCCCAATCCCTGAACCGTGCAACAGATGAAAACCTTGGCAGTCTAGTAGCCCCTCACCCACATCTGGTAACAGTCTGACCTCCTGCTCCCCAGCCTGAAACACATCTGGTGACCAGCATAGTCCACCACTCACCACCAAAGCTGGCCACCGACTGAGCTCCCAATGACCGTGATAGTACTGCATAGCATACAGCCCATTAACAGTGATTGACAGGTGCCTCGCTTTTATAGGGAGCCACTACAAATGGTCAGCCTGTCACCTCTAAATTTGATCTTGATCTCACCTGGACTATAAGCATTCATCAGTTGTTGTTGTCCTGCACCTCCACCCACCCTCAGGTAGCAGCTAAAACTGTGGTAACCATTTGAGTAAGGAACGTCCTGTGGCAGCGGTTGGTACTGGCTTGAAGAATCATTTTGTGACATGGGTGAGGTGGCAGGGTACCTTATTTTGAAAGGAGCTTTTTCTTATTTTAAGATGAGGTTTTATTAGTGTTGATCTGCATGCTGGCTTGGGCTGGGTGGGGTTGAAGCCATCTATTGAGCAACAGTTTGTATTTTAAAATAGATCATACTACTAGTGGTGGTACTACAGAGCAATCTCAAAAACACACAAGGCATGATTTTATTATGTCCTCGATGACAGAAAAAGAGACTCAAGTATGCAACAACCTCCTTAGTGATTATTCTCAGATATCTTGTTTGAAAGGTGTTACAATTGTTAAACATAAAACTAATTTCAGAGCATACTGTATTTATTGACTAAGGCCCGGTTCTCAAAGCCCTGCATCTGATGCAATATGCTTGCACCAAACAGATAAGTTGCAAGGTGCACCTTGTGTCCAGGGCTGCCTCCATGCAATTCACAAAGGTGGCCTGCATTGACCACGGCTGCCTGCCCCAAACAGGTCCTGCTGCCTGCACCTGCACAGTACTGCGACATGGTGCTAGGTGGACTGTGCCAAAGCAAACTGAAGCTTGCTATTCTTAGACAGCACCCAGTGGGAGATATTCTAAATTCCCTTAGACCAGCCAGGGCTGGCATAGTGGACTTAGAATATGTCCCACTGGGGCAGTCATCCCATGTGCCACTGTATGCTACGGTTGACCCTGGTTCACCAATGGTGCCCCATCCTGCCAGGTACTGTCACCCATCTCCAATGGCACCACCCCATCCCTGATGCTGCCCAGCCCACCTATATGTGGCATGGGCATATGCCCTGATCACTGCAGGGTCCAATACCTGGTGGTCTCATGGAACCCACCTCTTGGTGCCCAGCCAGCCACCAACTGTGGTCTGCATCAGCACCATACTGTACATATGCGCTCAGTGTTTGAGACTGGTGGCAGTCACTGTGCACATATGTACAGTAAGCACCATTTCCCATGCCACTCCAGGTTTGTATCGGACACCTCCCATGTGCCAGGTGTTCACCGCATGGGACGGAATGCTGTAAGTGTGGAGACTTCTAAATGCCAGACCCTCCTGTACCTGAATCTGGTGTAGGGGTCCCTCATGCATGGGCTTCAGCGCAGGCTGCCGCTTGCCACAGCTTGCTACCGAACACAGCCCCATTTGAGTATCAGGCCCTAAGTCTCACTATGGAGTGTTCCTTGTATATGATGAATCACTGTGCTATATATCTTTTGCTGAGGTTGGGCTCGTTCACACTAACCTTGGTCCTGCAAATGTGCCTTCTGATACTTTTGGGGTTTCATTAACTGCCTCACGTCAATGTTAGGAGTTTCTTACCTTTTCTTATTCAGTCCTTACCCCATGAAAAGTTATGCCTGGCATTTTGTACAAGTTTATATTGCCAATGTAAAATGTTGTCTCATTTTCAGTTCTGTAAAATGTATTATGTAAACTGAAACACTGTCTACTAATGTACTTTGCACTTGAGTATACTGCTACCCAAAAATGTAATTTAAATGTAAGTTTGCAGATTGCATATATTGTTCTACTGTATAATGTACTACTGTATCCATAAATGTCAGTCTGTTGTATTGCTCTGGCTATTGTAAATCCTCTCCCTCTCCTCCGGTGCACCTGAAATGAGCCTCAGATCAGCGTGCGTTTCCGGTTACCAAACTTTAAATAAATAAAATAAAATAAATAAATAAATAAAGTTTGATGAGTTTGCTGCACTGTTCTGTATGAGGACCCTGATTTGGTGGCAGTCACTGAGTCTTGGCTGAATGATAAAATTAGTGGTAATGAGGTCTCATTACTATTATATAATCTTTATTGGAGGAACAGACTGGGTAAAAGGGAGAAACGTCTCCTCTATGTTAAACAATACCTTCAATTCTCACTACTTTAAATTAGTGATAATCAGCAGCCCTGTGAGTTCCTAGCAGGTTATGTAAATATAGGAAGAGGAAAGAACCTTATAGTTGTCTCTTTTATATGCCATCTGCATATGTTTCAGAACCAGGTTCAAACTTTAAGTAAGAATCATGACACTTTACAGGTCACTAGTGAAATCTCATTTGGAATAAAGCATCCAGTTTTGGAGGCCACATCTCAGGAAAGAGATAGACAGAGTGGTGACAGTTCAATGAAGGTGCAGGTCATGCACAACAGGTCATACGAGGAGAGAGATGGACCTGCCAGTACAGTAACTGTTGCATAGGCCTATTATTGTACTCAACTGCCATGATCCTGTTTTGTATCTGTATGTATGTATTCACCATCTATTATGTATGTACCTAAACTCTCACTCTGTACATCCCTTCCCCATTCCCCAGCACATACCATGAGATGAGCATTAAGTTGCTCAGTGTATCTTTCCTGGTGAAACAATTCAATAAATAAATAAATGGTAGGAACTCAATATGTACCTCCTGGAGGACAGAAGGGAGAGAAGACATGATAGAAACCTTCAAGTATCTCAAGGAGATGAATAAAACACAGGAGCGCAGCATCTTTCAGAAGAGAAGCTGCTCCAAAACTATAAGAGGGCATGACATGAGACAGGAAGGTGGTAGACTAAGAGGCAATGTGAGAATTACTTTTTCATGGAGAGGGCGGTGGATGTTTGGAATGGCCTGCCCCAGGAGGTGGTGGGGCAAGTGCAGTGGGGGTATTAAACATGTCACGATAGACATAGGGGAACCCTGGGAGTGGGAGGAAAGGCATCAGCAGTAGGGTCAGTGGAAGCTAAGTAAAGGTAGGGTACAGGCAGACTGGATGAGCCAGGTAGTCTTTACCTGTCATCAGTTTCTATGTTTCTATGAGAAAATCATATATGGGGATTTTAATATAAATGGATTGTCAGAGAAATCCTTACCATTCAGAAATAAAGTAGCTAGTCTGTTCCTGAACCAAACTGTACATTCCCTACCAGTATTTATTATAAGGGTGGTACTGCATCATTGATTGACTGGGTCCTTGTGACACATAAGGACAGGTTTCAGAAGGTTGAAACATTGTCTGATTCAATAAGTGACCATTCACCTGTTTATTGTTCTTGGTCACATAAAGAGGAGCCCTTATCCAGGTTTGTCTTTATTAGGAGTCTTAACAGGGCAAAAGCATAGGCTTTTAAAGAATATTTAGCTCAGACTGACTGGCGTTATATGGATCATATCCCTGACATAAATCTGATTCTTGATTGCTTTTAGGAGCACTTTAATAAAGCTTGTGACCTGTTTCACCCTTAAGGAAAAAGAGCTTAGAAGAGAAAATAACAGAGGGTAACCACAGAATTATTTGAATATTTTAGTTAGAGAGACACTGCTTGGGCTAGATATAAAAATAGTGGATTGAGGATACATTTCAGGAATATAAAGAATTAAGAAATCATTTTAAGAAGTTAGTGAAAAACTTAAAAATGATTACGTTAATGCTCAGTAAAGGATTCCAATAATAACTCAAAAAGCTGTCACCTGATATATATATATATGAATTGCTGAGTGGAAGTAAAGTTTCTAATCCCAGGTAAAAACATTGATGATCAGAATATTACTGACCCAGTGATTAATTCTGATAATTTTAACCATTTCTTTGTTAACGTTGTCAAGAGTCTACTACTGAGAAAAACTTCTCTGACTTACAGTATCATAGGTGTTACTGTTTTGCAAAGGTCAGGTTTGTATTTTAAATATCTGATACCGAAAATTGTAAAGAGATACTTGACTAAGTCATCCTTTAAAACTAGATTAGGACAAGATCAATTAGATATGAAGCTTTTTCAAACTGGCTATTAATTAGAGCTGTACAGAATGAGAAAATCTCAAATGTGTGAAACTTTAATGAAATTTCACAAAGTTTCATGAAATTGAGTGGACTTTTGATGACATTTTGTGGAATTTTTAACATTTAGCATTTTGGTCATAACTAAACCACCGTGTAAGCTAGAGCTCTGAAATATGGCATGGTCACTCCTTGGGTGGCGTGCCAATAACGTGCCACATATCAAATTCAGATGGATAGCATAAACATTATAGTTTAAAAAGTCTGTCATTTTATTATTTTGTGTGAAATTTCATGAACATTTTCCTCTGCATATATCTCAGCTGTCTATTGGGCCAGTTATCTTGTTTGTCAAGATTCCCTGTTAATAGATGTTCTTCCAATGTGCCATATTTCATGACGATATGATGCATCATCTCCAAATGATATGTGCTCAAAATCTGTCATTTTATTTTTGGGACATTTCATGAAACAAATCCATCTGGATTTAACTCAGACACCTTTGGAGCTAAATGGATAACCTTTTTGCAATGCTTATGTAATGTTCTAAATATGGAGAAATTGGATTAGAGAATTTTAAGTTACAGGGTTCAAAACTTTTATTATGTAAATATTTGCAAAATATGAAAACTCTCAAAAATGTGGATGTGTCTAACTTATCTGCTCTAGCAAGCATATACTTAACATTTGAAATGCTTATCCATAGTCAGTGTATCCTGGTGTCTAACACAACTGGCTAAATTGTTTAGCAGTTTTAAATTTGCAATAGAAAAAAATACTGGTAACATTTTCTCACATATTTATGGCATAATACAGATGAAGCATCCAAATAACTTTTTGTGGAATTTGACATTAACAATGCACATATCACTACTTCGTTTGATAAGCTGAATGGAGCATTTTGTAGCCTGCTGTTCCTCACGGGTAACTCTCCCCCTTCTCTTTGGCATAGCCAGATTGACTCAGTAGAACTACTGATCCCACTGATATCCTCTTTCTTCTTTACTGTGACAAACTCCCTAAAATCTGAGTCACCTACTCCTTTTCCTATCAACATACCCCATTGGAATAGCCAGAATTCTTCTTTCCTGCTGCCCCAGACATTGTCTTCCCCACTACATCTTTTTGAGTACCTCTAAGTCCCTTACTTGCATGTATATCAATTTCCTGGATCATAAATTTACTGGATGTGATCCTTAAAGAGCCCCTGATACCATTAAAAAAACTTGGAAAAATTTGAGATCTAGACAGTTAAGTTTATATTTCATGTATTTTCTATAATTATTTATCTTTTTCTTTGTTACCGACGACAGCTGTATGAAAGAGGCATACTGTCCCTTAGACTTTCTCTGCTCTTTCTGCTATCCTACATATGACATCATAATCCAGGTTCCACCTGGAAAACGAACTTCTGGTCATGGTGCTTTTCCGTTACCAACTTTTAAATAAATAAATAAATACAATTATTTCCTGTTTATGGCATTGTAATTATCCCACAGCAACAGACTATGATGTCATAAACAGAACTGTGATGTAATATGTAGCAAGCAGCCAGAACAGATAGGGCAGTGATCCTGTTTACATGTAGATGTCCTTGGTAATAAAGAAGAATGAAATATAGAAACAATATTGAAATATAAGTTCACTTGTGCTAAACATTACTTTTCTCAAATTTGTCTGGTGTCAGAGGCTCTTTAAGCATCCTGCATTCAGGCTGGAATTGCTGGCACTCTGTACTTCCTTGCTCCAACCTGGGGGTCTACCACTGTTGTGCTGTCCAGCTCAGCTGTCCATTTCTTGGTTAAACTGCACATCTAACTCCTGAACCTGGTGACCCCCTGTAGTATCTGCCTCTTATACCCCTATCCTTTAATTAGAATCCCCCCAATAAGGCTGAGTCAAATTAGCAAATTCCATTTTTTGGATTTTTTCATAACATTCTACAATGTTCATAAAGACTCATAGGATTTGACTTTAAGTACAGATTTATTTTTAATTTAAAGTTTGTTAAAGTTTTCCAATACAACATTACAATAACTTTGTACAGAATCACATAATGATAAACCATCTTATAATAAAGTCCAAGTCCATTACATCACATACAGTATGTTCTATTCTATAAATTGATAGTCTTGTATACAATCCTACTAGTTGTCTAATATAAGTGATAACCTCTTCATGTATTGACGATTTAAGAATAAAGATTTATGAATTAGTAAAAATAACAACATTTTAAAGTTTCTTTACTTTTACATATTATCTGTAGAGCAGTAGGATAGGAATGCACCCCATATATTCATAAAAACATCATTTTATCTATCACTGAATAGTAGATCCTTCCATTATTTGCAACCCTTCCAAAGAAGAAAGGCATTGTTGCAAAGAAGGGATGGATAATTCCTTCAACTTTTGAGGAGAACCTTTTAAAGGCTAATGCTACTGACATGACCTGTATTTTCTTTAACGTTGGTATATCTTTAAGCATACTAACATCTCCAATAATAAATAACAATGGAGAGAGGGTATAGGAAACCTAGAAATGTTTGACATAGGGCACGGATTTGCTTCCAGCAATCTAAAACCCTGCATAGAACCAAAGCAAGTGTGCTAGTACTGCATCTGGCATCCTGCAACTCCAACAGTGATCATTGTCAGTTAATCCTAAACTAAACAGTTGTCTCGGGAGTAATAGTAATAATGTAAAATTTTAAACTGTACTAGTCTCCCTGTACTTCCGGATGATTTAAATGCAATTGTCCATCCTTATTCCAAACTGAAATTGATATTTCTTGCCCTAGATATTCCTGCCATTGATGTTTAGCATGTTCAGTCAGAGAATTGTCTGTTTCATTTAACAGTTTGTAAATTAAACTAAACCTCTTAGGAAGGTAAGCCAACTTTAACAACTTTTCCCATTCCGTATTAGAGGGAGTAGGTGACTGTGATCTAGGAATTTATTGACTATGAAGCTTCTTATTTGTAAGTACATATAAAATCACTCTTATTCAGCTGGAATTTCTTCCTAAGATTTTCAAAGGAAGATAATCTATTGTTTATGTCTAGTAAATCTCCCCAAACTCTAATACCTTTACTTTTCCAGTCTGTGTCATTTAACACTTCATTATTAGGTGTTTCCCCATATGGGCATAAATTTTAGGGGTACAAACTCAACCTTTTAAGGCTATTAAACTTTTTACAGACTAGAATTGAGATTTAAGCACTGGATGATTTGTAAGGTGGGAGGAGTGCTGATAAAGAATAGGTCAGGCAAGTTGAGAGGAATACTAGTTAGTTTTCTATCTTGACCCACAGAGGCATATCAGCTTTGTCATTTTGAAGAAACTACATGGATGCCTGTTTGAAGCTGTATGCCCAGAAGTATCCTTGCCACCATGGTAAAGCTAGGCTCTGTTTAGGTACTGGAGCTCTAGGTTTAAGTTTGAAAACCTGGGAGGATTCCCATTCCACAAAAAGAGGAAATAATTCTTTCAGTTTTATCAAGCCATAACATAGGAATGTTGCTACATAATTGTTCATGAATTAAAACAACCTCGGAGCGAAGACCATTTTTAGTGAGTTAAGTTTCCCCATAATGATACATGGACTTTTAACCATCTGCCTATGTTCAATTTAAGTTCCTGAATTAATCTAGTCATGTTATGATCTAAATTCTTCTTTACAGAATGAAAAAAGTAATCCTCAAATAGGTTAGACCATCACTGGACCATTTAACATTTAACAATGCATCCACTTTGTTTCTTTCTGTGGATGACTCTAAAATCATCAAACATTCAATTTTGGACCAATTAACATATAGGCCTGATAATTCTCCATAACTCTGTAATAATTT
This sequence comes from Neoceratodus forsteri, assembly GCA_016271365.2. Lineage (NCBI taxonomy): Eukaryota > Metazoa > Chordata > Ceratodontiformes > Ceratodontidae > Neoceratodus > Neoceratodus forsteri. Next base: position 194,472,158 of record JADMNL010000022.1, on the reverse strand, counting down.
GTTGACCTTTAATAAAGAAGAGGATGGTTGGGAAGAGTCAGAAGGATATCATCGGCAAAAGCCAGGACTTTGTTAACATATTTTCCTGTTTTTATTCCATGAATGTGACTAGATTGCATTATTCTTTTGATAAGTGGCTCTATAGCTAATATAAAGAAAGTTTAGAGAATGGGCATCCCTGCCTAGAACTTTTTACAAATAAAAGGTAAGGACCTGAGGCTATTTGTAATTATACAGCTCTAGGACATGCATATAACGTTTGTACCCATGAGATGATGGAAGGGCCAAAATCATTTATTTTAAGAACCTTCATTAGATAACTATATTCCAGTGAGTCACATGCTTTAGATACTGTATGTCCAATGAAATAGATAACATGTTTGTTTTCTTTTTAAGAGGAGTTTGGGCAGACCATAAAACTGAAAAGCACCTGCAATAGTTATCAGCAGCCTGCCTGTCTTGCAAAAAACTATCTGTTTCCTCCCAGCTTTTTCAGAATTTTAGAGGTCTGACAGCTAACACTTTGGCAAGTACTTTGTAGCTGAAATTTAGGAGGAAATAGACCTATAGTTTCCATATTCTAGTGAGTTTTCCCTATTTTAGCCAACAGACAAATAAAAGCTTCATTCATAGAATCAGGAAGGACTCATCCCTAAAAGAGTTTTGAAAAGCTTTCAAAAGATGGGGAGCTAGTTTATAATTTAGATACTTATTGTATTTGCCAGGTAACCCATCTGGGCCTGGAGTTTTACCATTAGGAGTATTGGCAATCACTTCAGTGATCTCTTGCAGGGTTAAAGGCCTATCCAAGTGCTATTAATCTTGAGAGAGAGTGAGGGCAGTTTATCTTCTTTGAGAAAGTCCTCACATAGTCATTCCACATTGAACCTTGAGATTTCTATAACGTTCCATAAATTCCTTAAAACATTCATTAATTTCCTTTACATTATGTGAGATTTTCCCTGAGTTAAGTCTGATACAGTACCACCTAATATTATTTTGGTTCTGCATTTTCTGTAGTCTGTAAGCTAGAAGCTTGCTAGCCTTTTTCCCCTGTTTTCCAGTACTTTTGTTTAACTCTAAATAAAGCATATTAAATTTTGCTGGAGTATATTTTATTAATATCTTATAAAATGGACTCAAGAAATCATGAATCTGATTGGCTACAACATCTTCTGAGCCGTGTCCTTATCGGAAGATATTGTAGCAAACCGCACTACCCTCCACTCCTGGGCCCCAGTACAACAAATCACTGTGCTGTGCCAACCCTAAACAAAAATACAGGTTGGCACAGTTCACAGTGGGAAATAGCACCTCTGGGATCCAACAGAACCACTTCAGCGGCAGACCCTAGCAATGTGGCACAGATGAGACAAAATGATATGAATGAGTGAGTGTGTTGAAAGTCCCCGTCCTGTACAACTATTCAATTGTTAATCCTCTTTATATATTATTTTAATTTTAACTTACTGCGGTACATCTGTTTCTAGCAGCTGCAGCTATCGGTCCATTTCTGCCAATTACACACATTTCTGCCATCACTGACCCGATTCATCCATCTCCCCAGTTCCTCTTCTCCTTTAAATACTACCACTAACAACTCAAACTTCCTGCTTAAACATACAGTCCTACTGTCACCACAAACACAACAGCATTTGTCAATGCCGAATGTTTGCTTGCTGAGTCACTGGAACTGGTAAGTGCAGGTAACGAGATGCATAATAGGAATGGTAATGAGGTATTGTAGTAATGCCAATTGCCACCCTGCCTTGCAAAGAGTGAGAGTGTTGGGGTGTGTGCCTTGTGTCTTTGATTGCATGAAGTGGCAGACAGTTTCAGTGTTCATAGGTGTGTGGAGATAGTAACAACTGAGGGCGGATGGTGGGAAGGGTACTTATGAGGGAAAAAGGAAGGTGCAGAGTAGGGCTTGCCATAGAAAGCATAGAGATGCAGAGGTATGATAAAGACAGTAATGTTAAAATGTAGTTATACCATATAGACATATTTATTGCAGTATATGGTGAACATACAAACCTATGAAAGTGTCAGCAGAAACTGATCACCTGGCCTATCAAAGTCTGCTTCAGTGTGCAGGTATAGTAAGAGATCAGCTGACAACCCATTCCTTCCAATACCTGCATGTGAAGTGTGAATAACAGAGTCAGACTGCAGTCATTATTGGTGGTATTTACTTGGTAAAACCATGTTAAACATTTATATTGTAAATTAAGTTAAACATTGTTGCAAGTTCTAAAAAAAGAAGCTGTTTATATTAAATGGTTTCACAGCATATAGCAGTTCAAGAACCTATGCTATGTTATGTGTATGATTACATTGTTTTACACTTTCGGTTCACAATGTGTATATAAAATATGTATCTGTTAGACGACGTCCCATGTAATATAGCACTCTTAGAAGAAATGCAGTATCATGCCATATCAATCAATTTAAATAAGCAGTTATGATAATTGTATTATTTCTATTTCTAAAAGAAATACTAAACTCCAAGTGCAAAGTGTAGTAGTGTATGTGCCACTCAATTCAGTTTACTAATGTCGTCAGTGAATGGGCTCACCCATGACACAGTCAGACTGCACTTCGTTATTGACAATATATACTCGCCAAATGAATCACATGGAAATGTTATCAGGTCATTTTCAGCCCATAATTAAGGCTTCAAATTTATATTTATCGATCTGTCATCAAAGCACAAAGTTGCTAGGGTGTAGTGTGGCTCTGTTACTATTCAATGAATAGTGTTCAATTATACTAAAATTGCTGGACAATTAACTAAATTGTCAAATTTACAAATAAATAGTTTACATTGGAAGAGTATAGCACAGTGGTTTAAGGCTCTGAGCTGCAAATCTGGAGACCTGGGTTTTGAATCCCACACCTCCACTTGCATACTGTGTGATCCTAAGCATTTCATTAAACTTCTCTGTGCCACCAGGTTGCATCTATAAACAAGCGTTCAGCTTACTGTGTCTCTCCTGATTAAACAATTGGGAAAAAGTAATTTTGTTTTTCTTTTCAATCAGTGACATATTATTTAATGTAGAACTGAAGCATAGCATTTGAAATGCAAGCAATACTGAACTTTGGATCAAATCACTTTATTCTCATCCTGTATTACTTCTGGCTGTCCTTGTTCTGAGTTTCTTTTCTTTTGCTGTCAAGGTCGATAAATATGAATTTGAAGACTTAATTATGGGCTGCCAAATGAATTGGCTAAGATTTGCATGTGAGTCATTTTAGTGAGTAATTAGCATCAATAATGAGCACAGTCTGACTCTGTTATGGGTAAGCCCATTCAGTGGTGGACATTAGTAAAGTAAATTGAATTGAGTGGCAGTTATACTATGATACTGTGAATTTGGAGTTTAGTATTTGTTTTAGAATTAGTAACAATAGAATTAACATAGCTGCTTATTTAAATGGATTGATATGGAATAGGTACTGCATTTTTGTAAGAGGCTATATTGAATGGGATGTCTTGTCACACATATATATTTTTATATACACATTGTGAACCTAAAGTGTGTAACAATGCAATCATACATATAGCAGGGCATAGGTTCTTGAATTGCATATGTTGTGAATATGTTTAATGTGAACAGTCTATTATTTTAGAACTTTGAGCAATGTTTAAATTTATTTGTAATAGAAATATTTACATATAAATGGAACAGAAGCTTTAATGGCCACTTTGTTGATACATTTAGTTGCAACTAAGTGATTAAGGTAACTGTTAAATTTTAGGATTTTCTAATTATGTTGCACATGCCCTTTGGTATTGAAGAATGAAGGGATATGGAATCGCAGCCCTGAGGAAGCTGCAGCGGTGAGTGAGGGGCTAGTAGTGCGGCTAGTGACTAGATGCCCTGGACTTGCAGGGCATATGTATGGTAGGAGACTGTACGTTTGTATGAGAGTGAATTGGTGTACGCACTTTATTGCAATTTGTAGTTAAGTTGTGGAAAATAAATCATTATTGCATTATTTAAAGTGCTATAGAAGTTTTTTTCTGGGTTTCCCCCTACCATTTGACCACCCATGAATTTGCTGACCATTAACACAGTTGGCAGTAGTATTTATTAATAAAAGCACTGAAGCTGAAACTCTTTTTGTGGCTGAGCAGCCCTGCAATTTAGGGTGCGGATTTTCTTTTCTCTTTTTGGATTTCTAAGTTTATAAATATGGCTTGAGATCAGTGCTGTGCTTTGATGCAGCTTATCTGTAGACTTGTTATTTCTATAGAGCACTTTGCAGCATTGAAAAGCAGCAGAAAGTGATACTTTGTATGATTTATGACATGCTATCAGACAGGCAGTCTATAGCTACAGTGTTTCTATCTCCTGTTGGATCTCTTGAGGTCTGCATTTCAAACACAGCAGGGGTCTCTCTGTCTTAGCCTAGTGCAAAACATGAATAGCATTAGTAAGTCAGGAAGACACAACAATCACAGAACTGCTGCCATGTACTATAATGGTTTTGATTAATGTATTTTATATCTATTGAACAATGTATTGAAGGAGGTCTACAATGGAGTGCTGCAACGTTAGTAGGACAGACATCATTGTCTTTCACAGGATATAGTGACAGTAGAGGTGAAGTAAGACAATCAGCAACATGTCATATTATGAGACTATATTGTGGCATATATGTTTCTCAGACTCATTATTGTGCATACACATGTGTGTATGCTGGAACACTAAAGAGCTGCTAAAGCTAACGGACTATTTCCGCCACTGGTAAACTGCAGGTAACCTACTGCACTTTAGAGTAATGCAAAAATGACATCATTGCTGTTTTCATGTCTTGACTCTTTTTGTGTAACAAAATTAGAAAACCATGGTATGGTGGTAGAAAGAAAATTAAACAATATAAAGCATGCCTAATATGGGTTGCCTGCAAAGTTCGCACAATGGCCACTTGAAGGTCCAAATGAAATAGGAGGCAGTATAGTAGAGTGGTTAAGGGCAGTGAGCTGCAAACCTGGAGAGGTCGGTTTGAATTCCATTAGCTCCTTCTTGCATACTGTGTGACCCTGAGCAAGTCACTTAACTTCCTTGTGCTGTCAGGTTGCATCTGGAAGCAAGTTTTGGTTTAGTGTGCCTTGTCTGGTTAAACAATTTCCCAAATATAAACTTTAAGAATGGCAGGATCCTGGTTGTTAAATACCAAGTCTATCTATTTTTCTCTTTTAGTCTTTCTCGGCTGCCACCCCTATCCTCTCACCCTTCCTCCTTGATTTCTTCTAGTTTTCTGAAATGATTCTTTGTATGTGTTATTCACGTATCCTGTTTACCGTGATGCAACTGATGAATATGGCTGTCTGCTGTCTTTAATGTTGTATGTCGTTGTTTAACATGTATGTATTGTCCTGATGTGGAACCTTTGTAAAAGAGCCTTGGCTCAAAGGTAATTGTAATCCTAGATTTAAATAAATAAATAAATTTATCAAATGAAACCCAGTTGTGGTTCTAGGTCATTATTTAGCATGCAGCCTAATGTGCAGCATTGAGCATAGAAGTTTGCAAGTAGTGGAATAGAACTAGTGTATGGTGGTCTGGCCATTTACTGTAATTGAGCAGGTAACTATGATGTAACAAAGCTGTTATTTTCAGCCATCTGTCATGTCATTGTACAAAAACACATAGGGGGACATTTGTTACCATAAAGTGTGAAATCCTCAACTGCTATTCATTTGTTAAGTGTGCATCACTGACCTAATAGAGAAGGAACAGTAAGATAATCTGTATTGTAGACTTCAGGTCCATTCAGAAAGGAACGATTGAACTTCTCTCTGTTTCTCTCTCTCAGCTCCTTTGCAACATGATGGGGAGACAGAGACAGAGACAGAGACAGAGAAAGAGAGAGAGAGAGAGAGATTTCCATAGTAGTAAAAAAGCATATGCCCATGCCGAATGTTTACTTGCTTGTATTGTCTTTGGTACTGCAGGAGGTACAAATAGGCATCATAAGAATGGCAGAAAGGTATGATGTTGACTTTGTGAATTAGTACAGTACTGTAACATAGTAGGGATGTACTGCATACCTTCCTATGGCACAGCTTATTAGCTTTCTGGTATTGTACTAATAGTAGCAATCTTTGAGGTCACTAAAACCATGCCCTGTGTGATCCAAACTTCACAATCCATCACTGCCAGACATGTACTCCCACCCTTACATCTTCTTTTTCAAATGATCCCAAAGTGAACATTTACAGTATTGCAGGAAGATGGATCTACATACCTATTTAAAGTGGGAGGCATCAGAAGGTTCAGAAAGATTTCTTGGCATTTGTGCTGAAAAATTAAATTATTATTTTGCACAGCTACACATTTTTGACTGTGCCCTTCTGTTAGAATAGGGGTAGAGAGGGAACAATATTTCATTTTGCATAAGAAACACAGAGAGATGCAGTTATGTCCTCTGAAGATTGGACTAGGCCACAATATTCCAATCTGGTGTAATTCACCTTCAAATAGACCTCCATGCCTGTCTCTTTCACAGCCAAGAATACTGCAAACGAGCTTTTGGACATGCAGAAGATGGCCCATTTGATCTCAAAGGCACTAAGATAGACTTTTCAAAGAAAGTCCAGTCTGATTACATTTCCTTTACAGGGCACTCATATCTACAGCGCTAGATAATACCAAACAGCTACAATTCTTTACCTTCTGTCTGGCTAAGACATCAATTTACTTAAAAGGACAGGAAATTAAATAAAACACTGAAACAGTAGCAATGTATCCTGTATTTAGTTATAATAAAGACTATCAGTTTATCCTCCTCGATGTCTATAAAAGTGTATGCTTTAATTTTTGTTTGATTTTAGCAGTAAATATGGACATAGCGTTATTGGTGCTGCCGTTTCTGGTGTCCTGTTTCTACTTCTTTACAGTGAGACGAGCTGGATTAATGGTGACGTTGTCATTCATGAATTCCATGACAAAGTCATGACTCGCACCTTGTAAGAAACTCCTGTGCTGCTGCAAAAACTGTCCAAAATCCATGAAGTACAGACCGTTGTTGTAAAGTTGGCATTGTCTTCCTTTTACTCCTTTTCATGATGCCAGAACCAGAAAAGGAAAACGTAGTGCTCAGCTTCCTGCATATAATAAAACAGAGCCCTTACTAAATGTGGATGCTTGTTTTATAATTATTCTCCTGCAGCATTTGGTTTGAATCAACACCCACCCCACCCAGAAAAGAAACAGGCACACACAAAAATGAATGAGGTCATGGTTTTCAAAGTACTGTAACTGTGTTTTGTTTATTTGTAATCTGTCATATTTTTGTTTGTCTATAATTGAGCTTACCGTGACAAGTAAATATGCTAGGTGGTCCATAACTTTTTTTTTTAAACTGTAGTATTTTTGAATTATCTCGGATTTGCTTAAAACTGAAGTGATCCACAAACATGTGTACATGTTTGAAAATCCATTGGCATTTGCCTTGCCATTGACATCTTACTCTTTGAAATTGAATAAATGTTACAGTTTCCACAGAGCCCACCCGATAGTTTTTGTCCATTCCCTTGCTTTGTGATCCACCCGTGCCGATCACCCATTAGCAATGCTGTATTATTTTCATGGGGCTCACAGTTTCACGATTACTGTGAAATCGGATGCCCTGAAAATCTCCAGATTACCGATCGTACCTAATCCTCATTAGAATTTGTAAAGTCTCCTCCCTGCCATGCCAATCTGTGTAATTTTAAATAAAAACATAAATGTTGCATTAAAAATGAATGTAAAGCAGTATAGCAATCTGCCTGCTGATCGCTGGTGCCGCATCTAATCTCACATTCATTCTCTACTTGTAGTGCACTCACATCCATCCTAACTGCTATTCAAATCAGACAGGCAAGTTTAAAGAAAAAAGAACAGAAACCACTTTTTCCATTCTCCGCTCTCGTACAGCATTGCTAGGTGGAGCAATGAGCAGCACTAGCCACACTAATAAACTACTGGTCTTCTGAGTTGCGACTTACGGCTGCAAACAAAAATGCAAATATTGCAGTCCTTGGTGCAGAGAAAGGCAGCCAATTCAAACTGCATCTATAGCAGTGAACAAATGGGACTTTATTTGATGGGAGAGGGTGGAAGGAAACGGAAACAATGTCAAGGGAAAGTCCATTTCAAATCCATTTCTTGTCTCTGCCCTAAGCTGCGACTTGCAGCTGCAGGTCCGATTGTGTTTAAAAAATATATCAGCATTTAACCCTTCTTACCAGGACCATGAAATGCCATAAGCCTATTTTACCGTGAAAATAATACAGCCTTACCCATTAGTCATTAATTACTTAGTTTTTGTATGCATTTCCCAGATTGCCAAATTGATATTGCAATGGCCTCTTTTAGTGTAAAGTTGCATGTCTAAACCCTCCCCCACTCACCCCAGCACCCTTTCCCATGTCATACTCATTCAGAAAAAAAAATTACATGGTAGTCTAGTGCTCCTCCACCCCACACACACACACACACACACACACACTCTCAGGCAGTTCTCCTGGTTGGGGGTACCTGAGTGGGTTGTGGGTGGGTACTAGTCTACCATGTAATGGTTTATTTCTGTGTGATTATAGGATGGGAAAGGGTGCTGGGGCAAGAGGGGAAGTAGTAGCTTCATACTAAAACAAGTTCTGAATTGTGACAAACAGAAAGTTAATCAGACACAAACGTGCTTTAAATTCAAGCTGCATACCTGAGGTACCTGAGGACTGGAGAAGGATGAATGTGATTCCTCTTCACAAAAGTGGGAGCAAGACAGAGGCAGGAAACTACAGACCTGTCAGTTTGACCTCAGTGGTAGGGAAAATGATGGAGTCACTTCTGAAGGAAAGAATTGTTGAGTACCTAGAGGCCAGTGGGGCACAGGACCCAAGACAGCATGGATTCACAGCGTGAAGGTCATGTCGAGACAAATCTATTTGATTTCTTTGACTGGATGACCAAAGCAGTAGACCAGGGAGGGGCTGTGGACATGGTCTACCTAGACTTTAGCAAGGCATTTGACACAGTCCCACACAAAAGATTAATAAACAAATTAGCCAGCATGGGATTGGGTCCTAGGGTGGTAGCCTGGGTAAAACACTGGCTAGACAACAGGACACAGCAGGTAATAGTAAATGGAGTCCACAGTGAAGAAAGGAGGGTTACTAGTGGGTACCGCAGGGGTTCAGTACTGGGGCCGTCCTTTTAATGTCTTTATAAGTGACATTGCAGAGGACTGGAGGAAGGTATATCTCTTTGCAGATGACACAAAGATCTGCAACAGGGTTGATAAGCAAGGTGGGGTGGAAAGGATGAAAAGGAACTTGGCAAGGTTGGAGGAATGGTCAAATGTATGGCAGCTTAGATTCAATGCAAATAAGTGCAAAGTAATGCTCCTGGGAAAACAAAAACCCAGAGCAAGAGTACACAATAGGGGGTGAGATACTGACAATGACAAAATGGAAAAGACCTGGGGTAATCATGTCAGATAACCTAAAGGTGGGCCACCAATGTGATAAGGCAGTAAGGATGGCTGGGGGATACTGGGATGCATAGGAGAGACATCACCAGTAGAAAATAGGAAGTTGTTGGCCCTCTGTACAGACAGTTGGTAAGACCACTTCTGGAGTACTGTGCAGAGTTCTGGAGACCCCATCTCTGTAAAGACATAGACAAGGATGGAGCCTGTCCAGAGAAGGGCAACCAAAATGGAGCAGTGTCTGCACCAGAAGACATATGAAGAAAGACTAAAGGAGCTTAAGATATATAGCCTTGAGGAAAGGAGGAGAGGGGACATGATAGCAACTTTCAAATATCTCAAGGGAATCAACAAAGTCCAAGAGGATAGCATATTTCAAAAAAGAGATGTGCAAGAACAAGGGGCACAATTTGAAGATGGGGGTGGCTCAGAGAAAATGTGAAGAAGTATTTCTTCAAAGAGAGGGTTGTAGATGCATGGAACAGCCTTCCTGAGGAGGTCATAGAGTCGAAAATAGTGGGAATTCAAGAATGCATGGGACAGACATAAGGCAATTCTAGAGGGGGTAGGAGGAAGTAGGCTGTTGGTTAACTAGGATCTGCAGCTTAGCTGTTAAGTAGGAAAATGGGCAGAATAAGGTGGGCCAAGCAGTCCTTATCTGCCTTCAAATTCTATTTTTCTATGTTCATACATTGCTCCTCCTGACAGTCCCATCCCAACACACTCTCCTCCTTTGCTGAGCAAACTTCACTTCAGTGACTCCCACCACCACACCAGATTGTTATCAAACACTCACCTATAGCTGATCAGGTTCAGGTACCTTAGTTCACTGCTGCCAGTCTCTACTCTGCCTGGAATCCCTGTCAGCTGGTGGCAGGTTTACAGCTGCATGCGCGTGCTCGTACTAGCACCCAGTCTAATCTAACAGAAAGGAACGTGCTTTATGATGCTCCAGCTGACCTGCTTGCCATCGGAGTACCCAAGCATTTTCACATTCGCAACACAACGTAGGTGCAGGGGTGGAAGGTTGCAAATTGTAAATAAGGTATTATCCTAATGTAATGCTCTTGACCTGTCCATTGTGACCTCTGTAAACAATTGTACTGCTATGCTGCACTTAATATGGTTTATTTGTTATCTGCTATTCGCGCTGCCAATATTGTTGTAATAATGTTTGCTGCTGTATGCATGTATGTATTTCAATACCCTTTCCCCAGGATGCACCATGAGATGAGTAACTTGTTGTTCAGTGTGCCTTTCCTGGTGAAACTTTTCAATAAATAAAATTGCTCTCCAGCTTGAGCAGCACCACGGTGGTGCTTGTTACTTGTTATCCACGCATAACATGCTGAAATAAATATCTCTCGCGGATCAGCAGTCAGCAAAAACAAAAGTGACAAAAACAGGATAAGTAGCAAAAACCAGAACCAATGTGACATTTTGGAAACTTGCTGGGACACTGGGACATGCTGCCTACAATAGGGACTGTCCTGTGAAAATCAGGACAGTTGGTAGCTTTAAAAGGAAAATAGAGCAATTTGGCTTCCATAAGAAATAATGCAATCAACAGGAAAATACGGACAAATCATCCTGGAATTACAGGGAAATGGCAAATCAATCTAGGAGCTCAGCATACGCTGGTACATCAACCCTCCAAGGAAACACAGGCTCATTGTGCATGGTTTTCATAGATTATAACTTATATTTTACTTTCCTTCTTGCTGTAGACCCATTTGATCTAGAGGTGATGCCCCCTTCCTTGTGTCTATCCCATGTTTTCTGAGCCCCACCACTCTTTTTGCCCCACTCCCTCAGCTGGAAGGCTCTTCCAGGAATCCAGTAAGTGTGCGTGAGCGTGTGTTGGGGTTGTACCCCTTTATGGTGCGCTTGCTTTATGTGTGTGTTACCTTTAAGGTGCGTTTGTGACTTCTTAGAAAAGAAAACCCAGCTAACAGCTTAGAGCTCCACCTTCTCCAAGCTGGGGAAGCGCACAGATGCCAGCAGCGCTAGATTTACTGCTCCTTCTATCACAGCAATAGGCAGGAGGTGAAAAACATTCACTGCTTGTCATGTCTCACACACTCACACAGACACACAACATACAGGCGCTGCTTTTATGGGAGGACTCCCTAAGATCCGAGTATAACGAGAACCTAACAAGATTAGGTTTGCACTTCTGCATATCAAACACAAGAATCCATGAATAATTGATAAAATGCAAGTGGGGAGGGCACATTTACTGAGGAAAATGAGAAATATGTTAGACTGTAAAACCAGTGACGTGATTTTTTGTGTAGTGTTTAAGGTAGTCCCTGTTGGTGCAATCTGCTGTGGGCAGTCATGATCTGCAAATATGATATTAAATGTGGGCTCTATATAATGTGTGCCTGGGTTTGGTATATGGCAATGAGGTACAGAACTCGGAATTGAACACGTTACAACAAGGAGGTGCTTTCTAATCAGCAAAGGAAGAAACCATCATGGAGATGAAGGATCCTTTGCTAGCGGAGGTTGGGTCAGGGCACTAAGAGGGTTCAGTCACAAACAGTGGAATGCAGACCCCAAAACACACACACACACATCTCCCTCCCACGTCACACACCCCCTTCGGCGGGACTCTAGGTCTATCATATATCTTTCATAAGCAGGGAGGAATAAGTACATGCAAACGTGCACTAATTTATGGGGTTCACTTACAATTTCAGCAAAACATGTATACAGCAACAACGGTGAGTTGTCATAGTATTCGCAGTCTTTTCTGTCTTTAACGTATGCCCTAACAATGCAACCTCCCCGGCATCCAGGCGGGAGGATGTTTGTCTTTCTCTGTCGGTTTATCTTATCGCCGAGTACAATCCATTTTCCATCAAACAGCTCCGCTATCATCAAGGGAAGGGAGGCGGGTTGTGCAAAAACCAAAAAAAACATCTGCTGCTTGTCAAAAGGCAAACACACCGAGAGAGGGAAAACAAACAGTTAATAAGAAAAGTTTTCCTATGTCTTCACTTTCAAAGCGGAAACATTTTGGGACAACTGTGTGAACATGATTTATTAATATGCATCATTTTATTTAATTTTTGATATAACTTAACACATCAAATTAGTATTTCATATGGAGCAGTGCTACATACAGGTCTGAGATACTGCATACAGTTGCAATCTAGCAGTGCCAACTCAGTAACAGCAACGCACCAGGAGTAAGTAAACCATAGTGTCTTAAAACCCTCAAGGCGTGATATGGGGGTAGGGGCCATACACAGAGATGTTACTTTCACCTGATGGTGGGTCAAAGTGCAGTATCAGGGTGGAATGGTTGGTTGTTAAATGAGCCCTGATAGTTTACGTGAGATACCACAGATATTTTTGTAGAGTCCTTCCAGTGCCCACAGACTAAGGGGGCACATAAGTCCTATTCAATCAGTTATTTGGTGGTGGACTAATGAAAACTGTAAAATAAAAGTCAGTTTGGTGTTTTCCTGTACACTGGTTTTCAATGGTGTGTATCCCAGAAATGCTCTTCTGGGCTAAACATCTCACTGCCAGGCGAAGTTGGATTTTATGCAAAAGCTGACACCCCCAAAAAAAATCCCCAACAAATCATTATAAAAATGACCCAAGTCCATCCTTAAGTAACCCTACAGTTGAGCTGGAAATCAACAGTAACAGTAAAAAATAATCGGATTTCGGGGACAGGAGATGCTCTATAAATTCACTGGGAAGGCGGGTTACAGCGAAGGATAGGTTAGAAGTGTGTGGCTCTTGTCAGCTTGTGGGAAGCTAAAAGAAAACAGAATGCGAGAATGACTGCAGAACACTGTACCCTTAATATGCTACGAGATGCAGCGTACACCCTGATTGCAGATGGCTTTTCCTTGAAGGAAAGCCGCTGCAGCCAAGGTGCTGTCATCCACAGCTCACCCATCCATTGGTGCAACGGGACGTGCCCTCTACAGCAAGCAGTACATTGGGCAGGCACGCACACACCTCAAGAGTCGCACTCTTGCAAGATGTTTCTTGTGCATGCGTGCAAGCAAACATAAAGATAAGTTTCTTTCTTTTCATCACCGGCCGGTTACTACGAACAGCGAAGCCAGAAACCAAGTCTGTGTATGGTAGTCGCTGTGGGACACATTCACTCCCACTCAAGCCTGTGACAAACATTCACTTCATGACCACAAGGGTGGAGGGCTGTCTCCACTTCATTAGGATGGCCCTCTTTGCCTCCATTACAACTGCCAGAATCCATGCCTTAGTTGGGATAGCCAGGGGTCCAGGATAGCAACATCTCCCAGCAGCAGGGAGTACTGGCACTATGAGAGCAGTTTGCTTGCAATCTTTGAGCAATCATCAAGCACCTGTGTCCAAAACCCCTGAAGAACTGGTCATATATACAGAATGTGGAGCAAGTGGGCAGGTGAGGACTGACATCTCCAACATTTATCGTGTTTCAATATTTTAAGCTTATAAAGCACTGCGGGTGTCTTGTACCACTTAAGAAGGAATTTTAGTTGTATCAGCTGACTCCTGGCATCTTCATATGCTGTATGTGCTGCCTTGAGACAGTCCGACCATTGCTGCAGGGACAGGGGTGTTTAAGTTCCACTTCCCAGGCCATTCGCATGCAGAGGTGGTATCTGGCTGCAAATCTCTGAGTATTTTATAAAAGTACCCACCAGGCCTTGGCCTTTCCTAAGCTGATGGAGGGTGGTCAAGCAACCCAATTGTCCTTGGCAGTAGAGCCAGTTAAGAGAGGAGCAAGTGCACTCTGTATCTAGAGATATCTCCAGAAGTCTTGTGCTTTCAACCCAAAGGTATCCCAAAGCTGCTCAAAGGATATCAATATTCTACTGTCTGGGAGAAGGTGGCCTCCCACCACATGAATGCCATTAGATGCCCAATGGGGCCAATTCAGGGTCTATGGTTTACCATAATGAGTCTGTTATTCCATAGGGGTGTAGGAGATTGGGGTGGAGATAGCCTGTACCTGGAGCCCCAGTAAGTGCCACATTGCTTGACACCAAGATCTGCAAGTTTCAATCATAATTGGGGTGAGCTGGTCCCTGGGAGGTTTTCTGTTGGATAATAGAGAAAAAGTGAATTGTCTGGTATAAGGGCAGGTTTGAGGAGTGCCCATTGTGGGGAGCAGAGTGTGGTATAGACCAAGTAGTGGCTTGGGCCATGCGAAAGGCTAAATGACAGCCTGTGCACCAGAGGGAGCCCCAGTCCCCCCTTGGTCCAGTGGGCCCGTAGCTTTGTGCGCCCCATCCCAGTTTTGCCCCCATGAAAAGGATCGAGATAAGTTTATCCAGGGCATTAAATGGCTTCTGGGAGAGGGGAACTAGAGATTATTTAGAAGGTATGAGACTCTGGAGAAAAGAAACATACGGATAGCCTCTATTTTGCCTTTAAGAGTTAACCATAGTTTTCTCTATCTCTGGACTTCTGCCACTAGGGCTGCCAGGAGAGGAGAAACTGGCCTTTCCAGATCTTTCCAAGCTGAGGAGATGAAAACCCCAAGGTAAGAAAATCCTTGTGGGGCCCAGGTGATATCAGTACCTATGAGGCAGTTTCTACCACATCTGGTGTTCAGTGGGGAAAGAATTGTTTTCTTTTGGTTGATTAGCAGGCCAGAGGAGGCAGACTCCTGTAGCACAGGCAGTAGTATGGGTATGGAGAGCTCTGGGTTGGACGGCGTGGAGTAACATGTCATCTGCACAGGCATTAACCAGAAAGGATTCCTCCTTAACAGGAATACTGGTAATGCCTGGGATGCCCATTAGTTTTCCAATGAGAGGGTCCAGGGCTATAATGAAAAGAAGAGGAGAGGACAACCCTGTCTAGTGCCCCTTGCAATGGAAAGGGGAATGCCCCAGTTGGTAACAATTCTGGCTGTTGGCAGGTGGTATAATGTGGAAATCCAGGAGCAGGATAGGACCTAAACCACACAGGTTTAAAACCTTGTGGAGGTAATCCCATTTTAATGAGTCAAACGCCTGGCAAAGTTGATTGTCAAGGCTGCCATTAGGGTTTTAGAGTGGAGTGCCAGCCATTTTAGATTAAGGACTAGCGCAGGTTATCTACCCCGACTTCCTTTCGAAAACCAGATTGTGATGGATGTATCAGGGTGGGTAAGACTTGGTTAGCCTATTCGCCACAGACTTGGCTAGTAACTTGGTATCTACTGAGAGCAGAGAAATGGGCTGGAAATTGGCACAGTGCAGTGCATCTAAGGATTTCTTGGGAATTAGGGTTATTAGGGCTTCCGCATGATAGGGGAAGAGCTGTAGTATTCTAGGCTTCTTGTAAGGCTCGCAAAAGGGGGGTGATAATGTTGGTTTTAAGGAGTTGGTAGAGTTCTACAGTCATTCTGTCTGGTCCTGGAGCTTTCCTTTTGCCATTTGAGACAGGGTGGACTGTGGCTCCTCAGGAGTGATTGGGCATCAAGAGCATGACATTGCTGTAGTGAAATTTTAGGAAGAAAGCCCTTTACACAGTTCAGACAGCCAGGTGGAGAGCTCTGTATCTGGAAGTTTATTCTAGGTTTGATAAAGCTCTTGATAAAAGCTCTGCATCACCTCAGTAATGGCCTTAGGTGCCTAAACTGTTTTACCCTGCTTATTCTTTAGGGCAGGTATCCTGGATGAGGCTTGTTGCTTTGGAGATAGTAAGCCAGTAACTTGCCTCCCTTGTCCCCACCCTCTCATGAATTATGTTTAGTACGGATTAACTGCCATTCTGCTTTTTGTTTAACAGAGTGTTTATCTGATATTTTAGGCCTGTAATGGTGGCTAGCAGAGGGAATTATGGATTTTGGGCAGACACTTTAAATTGTCTATCCAGAGTCGCAAGTTCAGGTTGTAGAGCGTGATATTTTCTGCCCGGCCTTATTTTTAGCTGCTGAAAAGGAGATAACCTCCCCTTGTAACAGCTTTGAAAGCTTCCCACACCGTGGAGACCTGAGTCTCCAGGGGTGTGAGGAAAAGTATGACAGGGTTTCTTCTTTTATGTACAGTAGGTTCAAAAAGATGTGTCCTGCAGCAGTGAAGTGTTGCATCTTCATCTTGTCGAGGGTGCCCTGGCCTGGTGGAGGAACAGAATTGATACTGGGCATGATCAGAGATCATAATGCTACCATTTGAAGCATCCATGATCCCTGGTGCAGCTACATGATTGACAAGCCAGAAGTCCAGCTTGCTGTGAGTATGATGTCCACCAGAGTAGAAAGAGAAGTCACGCCCTCAGGATTACTCCTTCTCCAGGGGTTACAAAAGCTCCATTCTGTCATTAGATCTGTTAAGGTTGCTAGCACTTTGGGATGGGTTTGCAGGGTGGGAGGGATTTGTCATGAAAGATATCTAGGACTAGATTATGATCCTCCTAGTAATATTGGTACATCTGATATACCCTCCATTAGTTATGTGAAGGCTTGGTTCAAATCAGAGTACACCTCCCCAGAGTCTGTGTATGGCTATACACATTGGCCACTAATGCTCTACCTCCCGGGTAGGAAAGTCTGATTGCTATCCACCACCCTGGGGAATCCATACGCTTATCCTTGATTGCCTAGGGCACTGATTTTGGAGCAAAATAGCCAGCCCTCTAGATTTTGTGGGTGCGCAGCTGGCAACCATTGATCCTACCCACAGTTTTTAAGCCATTGCACAGTGCAGCTGGTAAGGTGCGTCTCTTGGGAGTAGGGCTATGTAAGTGCCCATAGTATTCAGGAATTGCAGGACTTGGTTCATTTAGCTGGATGATTTAGCCCTGACATTCCAGGAGACGTACCTCATCCATGGATTGTGAGGATACAGCGGCCATTATTAGTTACCATGTGTTTGACTGGAAGGAAAAGGAGTACTCACCCTGAAGAAAGTAACAAGTCAAAAAGCAAACATCAAAGAGTGTTCACCTGGTTGTTGGTTTGTATACAAGTGCACTGACCTGGTGTCTCAGAAAAGGAAACGGATATACTGAGAGAAGTTAGAGAGAGCAGCAGTTGTTGTTCCACTTAATAAGAGCCTGGTCAAATAAAGGAAAAAAAGTTATATATTATGTTATCGAAAGTTAACAGCAATATAACAAACCAACAAGGGAGCTATTGCTCTAAGTGTAATAAACACTAAATGATTAAAGGTTACTGATGCTGAAGTGTGCGTGTGTATAGGAATGTCAGCGCCCACGACACTGCTTCAGACACCAAATAGTTAAGGGAGAGGTGACACCTAACATGGGTGAGCTGTCCCAACCTGGCCTTGTGGATCTGTATAAAAGGCTGGGTCTGAGAGAGGCCAGGAGTGCCTATCGACAGACTGCCACTAGGGCACAAAAAGAATGTATGTCAACTGGAGAAAATGGGGGACAGCCTGGAGGTAGAAGAGAGAAACTCTGGGGTTGGACCTCTGTCAGCCACTTAGTTCTGTCTCTAAGTGCTTGATTGAGGTAGCAGGAACGTGGTATTAGGGCATGGGGCTGTCAATACATGCTGCAGGTTGTCAGTCTTCTTATGACAGCAGATTCCCCACTTGAGCACTACTGGGCAAAAGCCGCCATAACATCAGTGGCACGTGGTGGGCTATCCTGAGGCTAGAATGCAATCAAAAAGTAGATGGTGCAGGGTAAACACGATTGCTTTGCATTTAGGCATTGAGCAAGCCATTATCTAGTTTTGAGAGGAGAGGGAAGACACAGGGAGAAAGAAATGGGGAGGAGAAGGTGCAACAGTGCAAGCAACAGGCTTCACATGCCACCCTTGCTTGTCAGGTGATAACACCTGCCAGGGGAAAAGAGTAGGCTATCAACAGTAGCAATTTGGAGCAAAACACTGAGGCTGAGGACATGGTAAGCTGTAACATCAGTTCAAAACAGAGTTAAGTCCTTTATTAAGTCATCTGTTGTCTCCACAAATGGCAGATTGTGTCATACAGGACTTTTCAGTTCTAGCAGGTCTGAGGGAAGTTGTCAGTGCCTTAGTGAAAATTTGGTTCCAGGCTTTAATAGTCCAGCAGCCGCTGATTTTTCTTCACTCTCCTCCACTGTAGTAACCCAGTCCAGGCAGACTGTGTTGTCCATGGGTTCCTCAGGATCTTCCTTGGAAGAGACTGTAGCTTCTGGCCTTTTGACAGGGGTAGTCTGGCTCTTGGGAGTTTGGCAGGAGGAGAGGCTATAGAGTTGCCTGCCACCATTAGATTGGGGCTTGTCGATCGCTGGCGTTGTTGACCTGGAGTGGAAATTTTGGCATAATCTTGCTGCTTATACATTCTGGTTCCTCCACTCACACACTCAGCTGTGATCAGCAAGGGATTTGCCTGAGAGTGTCTCCCATTTTTAAATTGTGAGGACAGTGTTGGGAGAGGTAAGGGGACTACCTTGCGCCTCGGACCAGTTCGACTAATATTGTTGTCCCCTGTGAACGCCTCCTCCTTTAAATGTTCCCTGGTCTGCTTGGTCCTCGGTGCCCAGAGGCATCTGGGAGATGTAGTTCGTGGTAAGAGTCCAGGCCAGTGATTATTAATCCAGGCTTCATCTTCTATAGGTGATTCAGCGAGAAAGGATTTCCCATCTTTTGAGAGGTATAGTGCAGTGAGTCTTTTGAATCGGTACTGGAAGGAGTTAGCTGTTAGTATTTTTTCAAAGGGTTGTACTCTCTCCGCTTAGTGGCTACCTCCTGAATAAAGTCCCGTAGAATGAAATAGTGTTGCCCTTCCAGGTAATCTTGCCTATGTCCTTTGTGGCTTGAATCAGTTTCTCCTTAACCGAGAATCTTAAGAGATATGCAATTATTGTTCTAGGGCCTTTGTGCTGTCTGATCTGCCAAACACCCGATGCACCCTTTCCACTCCCACTGGTTCTCTCCATCTTTCCCCAGCAGTTGCGGTAGCCATTCATTTAGGAATTTTTCCGTGTTAGACCTTCAGTCCCTTCCGGGACCCCTAGAATCCTAATGTTGTTCCTTTGACTCATGTTCTCCTGATCCTTAGCTCTATACCACAGTCTGGACAATTTAACTTCATGGTCTCTGAGCCTTTGCAAACAGTAATATGTTGTCTTTCAAATTCCTCCATTCTCTGTTCTAAGATGTTTTACTGGTCCTCCAGCTTACGCACATCAGCTACATTTCCTGCTAGCGATGCTCCAATAGTGTCCCTCTGGTGAGAAAGCCTCTAGCATCTTTATGATATTTGAGAGGGCTTCCCTAGTTGGGCCTGTTCTTGAGGTGAATGGGTGGCTTGAGTATCCGACCCTGGTGTTTTGTTCCCGAGGCATCCATCACCCTGTCTGGCCCTGTTCTCAAGAGTGAAGTAACTTCTATTTAACAGCTTGAAAAATCTCTCCCTGTATTTAGAATTATCCAGCGATCGCGGCCTGTTGTCTGTGGAGTCAGCGCCAGTACATAGGTAGGAAGGATTGTAACGGAGCTCATACCTCTGCGCTGGCATCTGCGGCCTATCTCAGCATAGTGGTCCTGAAATATGCGCATTGTGGTTTGTATCGAAAGATCGTGGCTTCCCTCAGCAAAAGCGTTCAACTAGTGGCAACAGAGGTGGGAGGATTTTTCAGTGGTCATAAATAGATTTCAGTCTGGCATTGTAGCAGATTCTATGCGATTTATTGCCAGGCTGGAGCAGAGTGAAAGAGCTAAGTTGCCATCTTAGTTTGGTCCAAGCCACACCCCCCAATTGAGCTGTTTTCTAACCTAAGAATTATAACAGTAACAAGTAATTTGATTTCATAGAATAAAGTAAACAGTAAAAAACATATAAAACACACTCCAACCCACTCACCCTAACAAACACACGTAACACAACAAGAAGACACATGACTACTCACTGAGAAGAACCCATAGTGAAATCTCACGACTTACAGGCAGCCTACAATAGGGAACCCACGCTTATTTTTATACAAGTAACATATGGTTAATGCGGACAAACCAGCTCTTATAAACATGGAAATATCCTTGTGTCTCATGAATTCATGTTCTCCTGATAATAAACTAGTTGTTAATTTAACCATATCTAATAGCAACTGACTTATTGGAGTAAGACAGGACAAAAACTTATTCAGAAAATAGTATGATATTTGCATATTTTGCTACAACACTCAACACTGATAGGTAACTAGTATTTGCATCCCTAAGCCTGTGTCCCTGAATCATGATATACTTCCAGTCCAGCATAAATGGTCTTTGCGCATTTCCATTCCTTACCACGATCAGCTTCCACCTTCATCCCTATAACAGGTGTACACCTGAAAGAATGATATGCCTTTTAAATAAAGAGCATAAGGCAACAGCTTATTCATTAGACATGCAACTTTCTAAACCATCTAAAGCCTGCTTTGCCCAATAAGGCCAATTATTTTATGATTGTTAAATCAGTAAATGACAGGCAAATGCTAAACTGACCAATAGATAAGGCTACAGAAAATGATGCAAACAAGAAACTTTAGACGTTGCTAAAGAAACAAGCATTTGTCAATGCCGAACGTTCAGCTTGCAGGTATTTGCAGGTGGTGTTTGGCATGTGGTGAGCAAAATTCTAATGCCCTGTGCGATTGCTGGTATTTGCACAATAAACTGTCAGCATGACCTTTTGTTACCCCCATTGTGCGCCAAGTATAGGCGGAAACACATTTTGGGCAGGATCTGAAAATGACAGCTGTACTGCTCATAAGGAAGTGTGGTAAAATGGCAATGTTGAAAATCTGGAGTGGAAATATTGAAAATTCGCAGACCTAGGAGCGCGTATGGGAACTGTGCAATGCACGCTTGTAAAACAGTCATTGTTAGGAATTTTTCATCAAATTGTCAACATTGGCATTTTAAAACCTCTGCTAATGAACAGTGTCACTGTGACTGTCTTACTGTGTGCCATACATTGATTTTGCACACCGACTGCGCGCCTTATCAGCACTACATGGGCGGAAACACGCTTTGGGCAGGATGTGAAAATGACAGCTGTACTGCTCATGAGGAGGTGTGGTAAAATGGCAGTGTTGAAAATCTGGGTGGAAATATTGAAAATTCGCAGAGCGCTTACGAGCGTCTTGTGGGAACTACATAAGCGCCAGACTCGTCAAAACAGTCATGTTTAGGAATTTTTCACCAAATTTCAGCACAGCCATTTTAAGACCTCTGCTCATGATCAGTGTCACTGTGATTTTCTTAATGTGTCCCATACATTGATTTCAAGATAATCGACTGCGCATTGTGCGCTACATGGGTGGAAATGCGCTTTGGGTGAGATGTGAAAAATGACAGCTATACTACTCATAAGAAGGTGGTAAAATGGCAATGTTGAAAATCTGGAGTAGAAATATTGAAAATTCACAAACCTACGAGCGCGCAGGTGAGAACTGCTCAATGCATCGCCAGAAACAGTTTTTTTAGGATTTTGCACCAAATTTAAGATGAAGGCACTTCTCATGATGTCAGTTGTCATGGCGCTATTCAGGCCAGAAGGGGTGATTTTACGCAGTGACCGTTCAGTGACTGCAAAATCACCTTTGGGCCTGAATAACGCCATGACAGTGACATCGTTCATGAGAAGGGTCCCAAAACCCCATGTTGAAAATTTGGCAAAAATTCCAAAATGCCTGAGATATGCATAAAGTTGAAACCCCTATCTAGCCCATTATACAGCTTACCGGCATTTCCTCAGTTCGCGGTCGCTTTGAAGAGTGCAGATGTTCCCGGTCCACATCAAGATCGCCGTGCCAGAGTCCGGAGGTCATGGGAGTGAGGGGGTGGGGAGGCTGGGTGCGCAATGGTGGGTGTGGGTTGTGAGGGGACTGGGAGATGCCGCGACCATTTTTTCTTTACAGGTGAAAACAAAAAACAACGACATGGATGTTTGCCACACTGGGGTGGGCTCCCAGTGTGGCAGAAGATGGCTGGGGGCTGAGGAGCCAACAGGGATTGGGCACCCCGTCGGCAAAACAAAGTGGACATTTGCCACACTGAGGTGGGCTCCCAGCGTGGCAGCAGGATGGCTTGGGGGCCATGGAGCCGATGGGGATTGAGCACCCCTGTCGGGTACCAACGTTTGCCACACTGGGGTGGGCTCCCCAGCATGGCACCAAAGCTTTAGGGGCGGCGTGACACGCCGGGGGGAGCACGTGACGCGCGAGGGGCGCAGACGGTGTCGTATGGCAGCTGGAGGTTTCTTTGAAGCAGAAGACCACCACTGTCATACAGAGCTCCGCACCCATTGGTGCAGGACTACTCACGCCTGCTCAACAGAGCACTGATTGAAAGGCAGAGGCACACCTCCAAAGTGTGCTACTCTCCCAAAACGCTCCTGTGCATGCGCCGCAAGCAAATGTAAAAGGAAGCAAGATAAGCTAGCTTATTCTGCTGATTAACTTTTGCTGTTCCCTACCACAAGAGCTCTGGCTAACATCTGTCCCAGAATCCCTTTCCTTGAGAACAAAGAGCACAACCATTAGTTCTGTCTATGTTATCCAGCATAAAGTACAATCAAAAATTACTGTTTTTGTGAGAGAACCGTCTAAACTTACTTGCCTGATGCAGCATACTTGCCAAGTAATGTGTCATCACACTGCATTGTTAAGATTACTCAACAGGAAGTAACCCTATAAATGCTTCCTGTCCCCAAACCCTAAGAATTTTGAAGTTTTGGCTTTTAGCTGGAAGTGGGGTTTGGGGATAAGTACAGACTTTATTTTGCAGTTTCTAGCAGCAAACAATTAATAAAATTGACACACACAGGGCCCCATTCATTAAAAGTTTGCATGGTGCAAGGGCTTGCAATTAAAAGAATGGCGCATGTTTCACCTTTCACCAAAAGATACACCAGGAGGATTCTCAAAGGCAATCTGCGTCAAACACATGCTGCCTGTCCCAAATGGGCTCGCATCATCCCTGCACCCTGAAATAGACTGCAACAAGGTGCAAGGGCATTGTGGAAGATGCAAGCTGCACAACCCAGAAATGTTATTCACAGACATCCCCAGAGGGAGAAATTCCAGTACTTTAAACCAGCCAGGGCTGGTCTAAGGGTACTTAGAACAACATCCTCTGGAGGGGTATAGCCTGTTGGGGCAATGTGCCATATTCCCCAACATACACACACACACATACAACTCTGACATGCCCCTTATTTTGTGTAATAATATAGAGATCCCGGTGGTATAGTGGTCCCTCACCCCATTAGATATGCATATTATATTGTGTAATGACATAATTATCCCTGGTGGTCTAGAGGTCCCTCTCCATGCCCCGATGTGGCTGGTATTGTGTATTTAGTAACAACTGTACCCTGGTGGTCTAGTGGTCCTGCCTCACACTCTGGTATGGTGTCTTTCCCCCGCTTCCCCTAACTCATACTTCAATCGGCATGAAATATTTCTTCCTCACCTCCTTAATTAGTTAGCACTGACTGAATTAATACTGAGCGATGTATTACAATACAGTACTGTATTGTAGTACATCGCTTCAGTGATAGTTCAGTCAGTGCCTGCCAAGGTGGTGTGAGGGGGTGTACCAGTGCCAACTTGAGGTACAAATTGATGGGAGCAGGGTGGGGCACTACATACCAGGGTGGGACCACTAGACCACCACGGTACAGTAATTTCCAAATACACAAACCTGCCCATATCGGTGTTGGGGAGGGACCTCTAGAAAACTAGGATAATTATATTACACAATATAACTGGTATATTTGGGGCAGGAGGGACCATTATACTACCAGGGATCTCTATATTATTACACATACAGCATAGTGAGGCAGGGGGAGGATTGCTAGACCACCAGAGATAAATATATAATTAATCATAATAATGAGCATAACCGGGTGGGGAGGGACTGCTAGGCTACTAGGGATGGAGGCAGGATGCCTGCCATGTCCGCAGGGAGGTTGTGGCAAACCCTCCCATGCAACGGGCATGTGGCACATGGGAGAGATTACCGCAAGTGTGGGTATTTAGGCATCGGGACCCCACCTGTACCTGAATCTGGTGCAGGGTCCCTAGAGTACTGAGCTTTGGCACAAGCTGCTCTTGCTGCAGTTAGCACCGATCTAAGCCCCTTTGTGAATCAAGCCCTCAGTCTCCTTGCAAGGTCTAAGAACTTGCCAAATTTAATGGTATTGCATTCTCTAGTTTTAAAATTTCAGGGGTTTATGCAATAAATGTGTAGTTTACATTCTTACAAAATTTTCTTTTAAATCAATCAATCAAAGTCTTTATTTAACTAGCGATCACCATTGAGCAAGCTCAATTTCGAGGTGGACCTGGGTTTGTTAACAAGGACAATATACATGGGATGCAACACACAAGAAAATAGTAATAATACAAATAAAGTGAGATACAATAATACAGTATATACAAAGTATCAGCAGATAGCATTGACAGTAGTATATGTTTGGAACAAGAAGATACAGCTAGTTTTGGGTAGGACACAATTTTTATAAAAGTAAAGAAATATACATATCAGGTGCACCAACACAAATAAAACCTAATATAAAAAGATATATAGTGATACGGTATGGAGAATTTAGAGCTGGAACCAGGGTCAAAGGAACGTGGAAGGGACAGATATGGGGGTAGAAAAGGGGAGAGGAAAAAGCTGATTATAGATGTGATCAGTCTTTTAACAGTAGTAATTAAGTGTGCTTGGACTTACAGGAGTCACTATTTAGGGTAGACAGGCACAGGACTCCTTATTATGATGTAGATATAGAGATTTAAAAGCTGCTAGGCTGATGGGGTGAGTTAATTTCAAAGTTTTTGCAGCTTGTTCCCCAGTTGAGGAGCACAAAGCTGATGGCTGCTCTGCCAATGCAAGATTTTGCTTTGTAAACATAAAGGTAGATATATGAGGTGCTTCTCAGGGCATACTTCCCAGAGTGCACAAAGGTAAAAAGACAGAGATATACTGGGCCAGTTTATTTGAGATAGCTTTGTATGTCCAAACCGCAGCATTTTTTGCCGCCTATAAGAGGGATGACCATCCCACTGCCGTGTACAATGCACAGTGGTGGGTTGAGTATGGAAGACCTGTGATAAATCTTATGGCTCTGTGATAAAGCTGATTGAGTTTGGCTAGGGTACCTGCAGGTCCCTGACTATATAGAAAGTTTGTGAATCCAATAGGGAAAGAAAGGTAGTTTGAACCAGTTTCAGTTTAGTGTCTCTTGTGAGAGATTATTAATCCTAAAGAACAGACCAAGTCTGTCGTGAAAGTTTGACTACTTTTAATTTAATCCCATTTAAAGCTGCAAATATGGACTTTTCCAGAAATGACCAAGTGGTATAGTAGTTTAAATGTTTAAACTCTGGTTAAATTTGGATATGTTTTAAGATTAGAGGGAATAACTGAAACTTAAATTTTGGCAACATGTTTGGCAGGCTCTAACAGTCTCATTTGAAGCTAGAAATCTGAAACAATATACATATACCAATGTATTAATAACCTTCATACCTGTCAAATTGTTATTATAACATTTCAATGAATACTATCAAAAGTATATTTGAAATTACAGAAATCTGAATTTTGGCAAAATGTTTGGCTACCTAAAATTCATCTTTCATTGAAGTTTAAGACTTAAAACATGGTGCATCTACCCATGATGGATGCTTCTAAATCCTGACATTGTGGAGAAATTTAAATGACATTTTAAAATGATCTCATAATAACTGAAACGTATATGATGATTAGATGTTTGGTCACCCATAACTCTGCCCACTTTCGGCCTACACCTCTGAAAGTAGCTACGCTATTGTAAGCCATTGGCTACTGTTTATGTTGTGAATGTGATGTTATTTGATGTGTACTTTAAAATTATGGTGAAATAAGTGAAATGTAAAATATCAAAATGCCATGAAATGTGCTCAACAATTCCACGAAATTCCATGGAATCAGAATGGGCATGCCATGCGATTCCAGGGGCAGAGTTTTATATTCTGCTCAGCTCTACTACTGATGAATTAGTAATACCTGTACAAAAACTGTTTAATGTTTCACTGCAGTTTTAGTGCTCCTGACATTTGGAAACAGGCTATTGTTACAACAGTTTTTAAGTCTGGTAACCATTCTGCTGTGTCAAACTATAGGCCCATTTCCATGCTGTCCCCCTCCGTCCAAGGCTCTTGAGAGGGTAGTCAGTGATCAACTGCAGAACTACATCTCCAAAGAACAGCATTTATTTATTTATTTAGTTAGTTATTTATTTATTGAAATCTTGGATTACAACCTTTGAGCTGGAAGCTAGTAACTAAGATTCCACATCACGACAAAACAGGAATACAGTAGTTAAATTATACAAATCAAAACAGTGTTAATAAAGAAAACAAACAGGCAATTCAGATACAGCTGTTTGACATGTAGGATTATAAATGAACAGATATTATGGTACAGTATATGCAGCAACATAATCACATGTAACATAAATGCACTAATAATGCAAGGCAGGAGAGAAGAGAGAGAGAGCCATGGATAGGAAGGAAACAGTAGCAGGGGTGAGTGGAGGAGAGGATAGTGAAGGAAGGAGTAAGAGAGCATGGCGTTCAGAAATTACATAATACTACTTGTTGTGATTGAGTTAAATGAGGATCTTCGGAGAGCCTTGGACAGGGGTGAGATGCTGGAGCGGCCTTCCTTGATTTATCAAGGCCTTTGATCTTGTTGAACATAGATTGTTAGTGAAAAACTAGGAGATGGACCTATCAATTGATGCAGTGGCATGGTTCTTGGACTATCTGACTAATCATAGATACATAGATGCTGATGGCAGATTAGGCCTACAGCCCACCAAGTTCTGCTTATTTGTGCACATAACTGTGCTTCTTCATGCTTCCCTAGAACTATGTTGTTCCTTCCCCAACTACCAGGATCATCTGATGCCTATCCCATGCATTCCTAAATCCTGTAATAATTTCTGCCCCACTGCCTCTTAAGGCAGGGCATTCCATTTGTTCACCACCTTCCATGAAAAAGTATTTCCTAATGTTCTCCCAAGCTCCTCTCCCCAGTTTCATCCCATGTCCCCTAGTCCTTGAGCTTTTTTCTGTGTAAAATTGTGTCTTCCTGCAACTTGTTCCTCCCCTGAGGTATTTATATGTCTCGATCATATCCCTCTCCTCCTCTCTCTCCAGGGAGTAACTGAACACAAAGGGTAAAATGCAATAACTTTTCTATTTTGTCCATGGATATAGGAGTCTCACAGAGGTCAGTTTTAGACCCTTATTGTTCAGTATTTTATAAATAAATACAGTGTCTAATATTCCTAAATACTCCCATACAATTTTATGTGCCGATAATACCGTTCTTTTGACTTCTGTGGAAATTGTTATTAGTATGCAGGAATGTTTACAATTTGATTTTAGGTTAATTTGGGAATGGTTTGAACAAATGGCCTGGTTATTAATGCAAACAATATCAAGACTATATTATTTGGGAGTATCAATCAGACGCTTGATTCATTCTGGAACCTGGATGCTTAAAGTCCTGCTGAATAAGCTCCCATGATAAGTATCCTCACTAATCCAGATCTCCCACTGCTCATACTCCCTTAGGAAGTCTGACTTTATCCTCCTTGATGTTCCTATGATTCGTACTTCGTGCGTGCAATCTTCCTATGCCCTCCCTGCAGCCTGGAACAAACTGCAGACTCTCCTTAAACTTTCCAGCCTGGTTTCTGTTAATTTCTTTAAAGGATTCACAGCAAGAAACATAGAAGATACATGCAGTTGCCGCTAGGCCTAAACCTTGACTTATGCCTTTTAGCCATTGTCTCCTTCTTTCCTCACCCTCCCCTACTCCCACCTTCTCTCATATCGCACCTTGATCCCTGTTGTATTCCCTTGTCCTCTTCTATTCACTAGGGCTTTGTGTTCAAGTTCTTGGTCTGGCAGCCTCCTAGTATAGTAGGTAATTTATAATGTTACTTTGTAAATATTGTATATATTGTTTATGCTGTATATGTTGTATATGTCATGTATAAATTGTTCCTTAGCACTGTATGTTAATTATGTTTCAGGACTGTACTATTCCCTGCTGTCTCTCTGTATATGTTGCTAATTTATGATCTCTGTATAAGTTGCTAATTTAAGTGTATGTTACCTATTTATGTTCAGGACCTCCTTGTGAATGAGCCTGCTCAATGGAGTAATTCCTGTAATAAACTTGACTTGATGTGACATAATCTAGGAAAATGTTCAGCCTTGACGATAATGACCTAGAAGTGGTTGTATCGAGCAGGTGCAATCATTGAAGTACTTCAGTTTTTTTTTCTAGACCCACTGTTGTCCTTCACATGCCATACTGCTTATGTTGTTAAAAATATCAATTGCTGTATTGGTTTTTCTTTGCTGAAACAGGAATAGATTTATTTCAGAGGTTAAAATTGTTAGTCAGCAGTTTGATTTTTTTCTATTGCTGACTATGGACTGATAGTTTATTTGGCAGCCTGCAATACTACCCTTAAAAAATAAATGTTTCTGTAAATAATGCCTGTAGATTTACCCTAATCCATAAAAGGGATAGTCATTTTGTTATTTACACACTTGGGGCTAGATATTCAAAGGGTTGTGCCTGGCACAATGGAGTTGCACCAACACAACCCCAGAAATGTCCCTGGGGCAGTATTCAACAGAGGGAATTGCATAGAGCACCTCTGCACAGGAGTGCAAAGATAATGTATGCAGTGCATCTCCTGGGGGCATGCCCATGCATATGTGGCACATCCTGATATTCATCCCGGATGTGCAGCACATATGCCTTCCCAACCCCTGCGATGTGTTGTGTATTGATGCCCAAAGTTATGCGAAACAAATGGCTCAAATGGTGGCTACCCACAGGTGAGCTGCTGTACTGCAAGGTACAACACAGCAGCCCCCAGCCATGGGTGGCCACCTGCCCACCCAGCACACTGTGAAGAGGCATCCATATCATCCCTGGTGGGCTAGTGGACCCCTCCTCCCAGTAGCCCCAGTCACCATAAAATAACTTTTCAAATCTTCCTGGTAGTCTAGTGGCATCCCTCCTCCTCATAGCCGCTTGCCATAAGTATTTATGTTCAATGTTCCCTGGTAATCTAGTGGCACCCCTTCCTCGGTAGCCTGATCACCTAAAACAAAATAAAAAGATCCTGTTAGTCCAGCAGTACCCCCCCACCCCTCCGATGCTCTGATCCCCATTAAATTAGAACTTTGTAATTCCTTGGTAGTCTAGTGGTCCCCTACCCCTCCCATAACCCTGATTGCTGATCAGATATTAAAGCCACCTCTGGTGGTCCAGTGGCAC
Organism: Neoceratodus forsteri; assembly: GCA_016271365.2. Lineage (NCBI taxonomy): Eukaryota > Metazoa > Chordata > Ceratodontiformes > Ceratodontidae > Neoceratodus > Neoceratodus forsteri. Next base: position 194,442,415 of record JADMNL010000022.1, on the reverse strand, counting down.
CCTCATCCCACCCACACACAGGACCCTCTCCCACCCAGTTCCTCCCCGTCATCGGCGGGAAGCAGTACACTCACCTACAAACTCTCATGCTGCCTGCTGAATGATAGTTACAGTATGGACTGTATCTCCATTGGTCCATAGTGGCACAGGGTTATGGGAGGGTGGAGGCACCATTAGACTACCAGGGAAATTACAGAGTTGTACTTAATGGGACTGTGAGCATCGGGGGTGGGGGTTACCACTGGACTACTAGGGATAATTTTTATTTTATTTTAGGTGATCGGGCTTCGGAGGGACGGGTGCTACTAGACTACTAGGTAATATTGAACAGTTATATATACAAGAAAAGGCATTCAGGCAGTTTTAAATCTTTAAGAATAATTTATTTTATTATTTGTCTCTGTATTTAGACAAAACCATATTCTTAATAAAAAGCAGTATTTAATAAATACATGTATCAAATATGTAATCAAAATTCAAAACACAATGTGCAAGATTCACATACCATGTAAGTGTGAACAGTTATTTTACAGTGATTGGGCTACGAGGAGGAGGGGCTGCCACTAGACTACCAGGGAAGATTTGAAATGTTATTTTATGGTGATCGGGCTATGGGAGGGAGGGAGGGGTGACGCTAAACAACCAGAAAATATTGATAATAGTTATGTAACAGTGATAGGACTACAGAGAGGGAGTGGGATGCCACTAGACTACCAGGGAAGATTGAATATAGTTATTTTATGGCAATCGAGCTATGGGGGAGGGTATGCCACTAGACTATTAGGGAAGATTTGAAATGTTATTTTATGGTGATCGGGCTATGGTGAGGGAAGAAGGGGTGCTACTAGACTACCAGGGAAGATTTTACAATTTATTCTATGGTGATCGAGCTACAGGGAGGGAGGAGGGTGCCACTTGAGCCACTCTAGCAGCACCACATGCTGTGCTGAGCACCATGCACATTTCACTAGCCTGCCCTGCACTCTCATGCAAATGTAGCCATAATGACATGCAATGGCTCCATTTGCACCTTGCATACCTTATGGCTCCATTTGTGAGCACTGCCAGCTGAATATCAGGAATTTGCACACAGCGAATCTCGGGTTGTGCTGGCGTGGTTCCCATTCCTGGTATTCAGCCCTGTCTGGGAGGGATGGGCCAATGCATCAGATGCTCAGTGTTTATTACCTGATATATTCAGAGGAGATGCACTATTGCTTATCTCTTTTGAATATATCCTGAGTTTTCTCCAGTGCAACACAGTTGCGCTTGCACCACCACATGCACCATTGCTGCAACTCTGAATATAGGGGCCTATACTTAATTGTTTGTCACTTTGCTCTAGAACTGATTACAGTCTAGCAACAGTGTGCAAAAAGTCCTTTCTGGTCTTTACTCCTCGAGATCAAAAGCTCTTTAACTATGTCTCTAATAGGTTCTCAACTAAGAACATGGCATGTGAGAAACTTCAAGTACCATACTGTAGAACAAACTTAGGACAAAGGTCTTTCTCAATGAGAGCAGCAAAGGTTTGGAATTTGTTTCCACCTGGGATCTGTCGTTTGAGCACTTTAAATGATTTTAAAACTAATGCATTACAAATGTTCTTAAACAAGATTACTTGTGATTGTAAATTATGTTTTGTAATATTGTATTGTCTGATTGTATTTGACGGAGACACTTTTGAAAAAGGGCTATATTAGCTCAAAGTTTTTCTGAAATAAATAATGAAATGAAATAAATCTGATTGACAATCCTCAGCATAGAAAGCTGTTTACTAAGTTCAGATGCAATATTATGACAGCCAAAGGCTGACATATTGGTTCCATAACAAAAGACTAGCAGAATTTGCAAATGTTAAAAGGGACAATATAAATATAGTTCACCCTTAATTATTTGTCCCTTATATAATAAATTTGGACATAAACTTTGGGAGACATAATAGCTTCTTTAAACACAACACCCTATGACATGGCAAGGTATTTAATGTGTTCTCATTCCAAAATAATATTGGAACCAATGATCTCATTTTAAGGATTGTCGATAAAACAATACATATTGTAAATCATGGATGAATACAAAACAGGACACTGTGTTGTTTTTGCATGTTATTTATTGTGATGGTATATAAATGTTGGCCAATTGAAATTACTATCTGCATAAGACAGGAATTGTTAAAAGTACTAATATACGTAGGTAATATAAGATATGAATGCATTTTTAACTTTTTTTAACTGACTGTGGATATTTATCTGTAACTTTGTAATGACAAAAATGTCAATCAATAGAAAGCATAATACTACTAGTGGCTACAGGGTAGACTTTAGACTAATTCTCAGCCCTGCTCTGGACAAGTCTGCTCCTCACCAGTCTGGTCCATATGGAGTGACTAAAATGTTGGCTAGACTTATATCAGAGTTGGGCCTACATGACATTTTTACATTTCACTAACCCAGGAGTATGAGATTATATCTTTTCTCCCCTACACATTCAGTACTCTAGAATAGCTAACTTCTTTATCACAGCTCAGTGGCGCGACAGTGCATAGATGCATCCCTGGTAGCATGACAGCCTCAGGTCACATACAAACAATACTGAGTCTGTCAGCCTACACACCACTCAGAACAACAGCTTGAGACCTATAATCGGCATATTAAACACTGAAGAATTTAAACAGCTAGCGGCTGACACAGACCAACATTTTGCAGACAACCTACAAGCAGACAGCACTGCCCCTTTACTGAGATGTGCTTAAATCCACACTTATCGGGTTCTATAATTTCAAATGTATCACAGCAAAAGAAAGACAGAATTCCTTGACAGCTTTCCTTAGAATGACATATCAAAGACCTAGAGTATGAGCATAAGTTTGCTCTGGATGAAGAATCAATATATGGTTAGATAGAGAGAGGGCAGAGCTAACAAGATCCATCAAGACTGCTACAGAGTAAAATCGAGGGGGCCCTGAGATACTTGAGACAATAATTTCATGAACATAGCAACATAGCTGGCCATTTCCTGGCAGGAAAGCTCAAGAAAAAGTTACACGTAGAGCAGTATTAAAATTAAACCCCATAGAAAGATAAAAGTTGTTGGCAGGTAAGGACCAATGGTTCCACCTAGTCTGCCCATTTCCTACCTAATGGATAAGCTGCAGATCCTAGTTAACCAATTGCCTACTTCCTCCTATCCCCACAAGAATTGCCTTATGTCTGGCCCATGCATTCTTGAATTCCTCCACTGTTTTTGACTCTATGATCTCATCTGGAAGGCTGTTCCATGCATCCACAACCCTCTCCATGAAAAATTACTTCCTCACATTACCTCTCAGCCATCCCTCTCTATCTTCAATTTCTGCCCCTTGTTCTTGCACATCTCTTTTCTGAAAGATGCTACCCTCTTGGACTTTGCTGATTCCCTTGAGGTACTTGAACGTTTCTATCATGTCCTCTCTCCTCCTTTCCTCAAGGATATACATATTAAGCTCCTTTAGTCTCTCTTCATATGTCTTCTGGTGCAGACCCGCACCATTTTGGTTGCTCTCCTCTGGACAGCTTCCACCCTGTCTATGTCTTGCAGAGGTGAGGTCTCCAGAACTGCATGCAGTACTCCAGATGGGGTCTCACCAACTGTCTGTATAGAGGGATAACAACTTCCTGTTTTTCACTGGTGATGCCTCTGCCTATGCATCCCAGTATCCCCAGCCCTCCTTACTACCTTCTCACAGTGTTTGCCTAACTTTAGGTCATCTGATATAAGTATCCCCAGGTCCCTTTCATTTTTATTGTTGTCAGTATCTCACCCTATTGTGTACTCTTCCCTGGGTTTTTGTTTCCGTGCATTATTTTGCACTTTTGCATTGAATCTAAGCTGCCATACATTTGACCATTCCTCCAACCTTGACAAGTCCCTTCTCATCCTTTCCACCTCCTCTTGTGTATCAACCCTGTTGCAGATCTTTGTGTCATCTGCAAGAGACATACGTTCCTTCTAGTACCTCTGCAATGTCATTTATAAATACATTAAAGATGTCCCAGGAAAGAGATAAGAATAATTAACTAAGTGGAGACTCAACGGAACATTTACAAATATTGTTCAGTCTTATATAAAGCAGAAAGAACTGCAGACCAGAACCAGGCCATGGACACTTTACAATAGACTCAGGTTACCTTCACTGGGAGACCAAGACAGAGAGGTGCTAAATGCCCCAAATAACTGCCCAAGATATAAGAGCAACAATTAAAACTTTGAAAATGGTAAATCACTGGGCTCAGATGGATGCCTAGCAACATTTTATAAAGCATTTGAGAATCTGGTGTTTCTCATATGCTGGCAGTTAGCTTTGTGGTTTTCACTGAGCAATAGCAGATGCCCCTGTCATCAGTATCGGTATTATTAAAATCTGGAAAATATCCAGAAGTTTGTTTTTATTTTAATCTTTGATACACAGGTAGGATCTCTAGGCACAAGTGCCTAATTTCAGGGGTGACCTCGGAGCACTGGGGAGGTTAAGTGATTTGCTCAGAGTCACACAGTATGCAAGTGGAGGTTGTGGAATTAAACCACGGTATGCTGGATATTTTATTTATTTATTTAATTCATATATCGGATTTACAACCTTTGAGTCAGAGACTCATTTACAAAGGCACCTTGTTGCAGGGAGGGAACAATCTATATGTGAAGTAAGACAGTGGAGAACAGTACAGGTGAAATACATGCAACATACAATACAGAATCATCAAAGTGCCATCTAAACATTTGGGTTCTAGAGAGCAGACAACAAAGTCACTGGGTTCCTAGAAGGACATGTAGGATACAAAATGTGGTATACAGTTTGATGGCAGGCAAACAAGATCACTGTTATATACTTAGTCCTGTAGGAGCTGGTAAGTCTGGAAGACACTACAGTAGGCCTAAGATAGACACATACATCTCGTGAGCTACTGAAGTGTTTCGCGAAGGCGATTTTGAATTGGCCAATTTGAGGCGCTAGTGATGTGTGAGGGAAGGGAGTTATACCAGGACGGTGCTCTATGATGAAAGGATCTTTGGGCGAGGGAGGTCCTGTCTCTAGGCACCTGGAAAGTGGCACTGGTAGCCCTATGGGTAGCGACCAAGTGGGAGTAAGTGGAGGCCTGGGAAAGCAGTGTGGTGACACCGGGGGACAAAGCCCAAGTAGAGACTTTTGGCTAGTATGCAGGTGTGATATTGCAGCCGTTCTTCAAAATTGAGTATGTTAGTGGTGGAGAGTTGGCACGTGTGTATTCTACTTGGGGCACCAGTCAGGAGCCTGCAGACTTTGTTGATAGATGTCTGATTTTTATAAGGGCAGTGGGTCAGCGACAGCATAGGTGGGGAGTCCATAGTCAACCAATGACAGGATGGAGGAAGTGATTGCCAGCCATAGGCGAATTCGGGAGGCAGTCTTTGTGGCGATAGAGGAGCCCAATCCAGGCATTCATGGCCGAGGATAAGGCATGGACATGGGCATGGAAGGAGAACGCTGAGTCAAGGTGATGCCCAGGTATTTGCACGTGGCTACCTGTTCAAGGGGTGAAGGGCACTGGGAAGGATGCAAAGAGGAGCATTTTGGAGTTACTTTGTCGGTGGGAAAAGATCATGGCCTTTGTTTTCTTGAGGTTCAGGACCAGGCGATGGTTGAGGAACCATTTTCAGCTTGGTTGAAGGAGAGTTGCAGGGAGCTCTGGAGGTGAATGGGTCTGGGTGGGAGGCGACTGGGGCTGCATCATCAACATATAGTAGTAGCTTGCCTGAGCAAGAGCTGGGAAGGGTGTTTAAGAAGAAACTGAACAAAGTGGGGCCCAAGATGGAGCCTTGGGGTACTCCAGAGCATATGGGCAGTGCCATAGACAGGCTACCATTTAATTTGACACATTGGGATCTGTCACAGAGGTAGCTGGAGAACCAGGTCAATGGACGGTTGAGAACCCCAGTTTACTGAGGGTTTCCAGCAGTAATGGTGGCTCACAGTGTCAAGGCCTTGGACAGGTCAATGAACACTGCCCGGCCAGCTCTCTGGCATCTAGTGCTGAGTGTAAATAGTGGGAGAACTCCAGCAGAGCTGTGGTAGTGCTGTGACCAGGCGGAAGCCATGTTGTTCAGGGCACAGAATGTTGTGGGTGGAAAGATAATCTGTGAGTTGTGTGGATACTATTTTTTCCAGACCTTAGAGAGAGGGGGGGATGGAGATAGGTCTGTAATTGCTTGGCACTGTGCGGCTCCATTCTTGTGTATAGGGGTGATTTCAGCCTGCTTCCATGCATTCAGGAATTGGTCGAGGCACAGGGAGTGGTTAATAAGGTCCGTGGAGGGGGGCTATCATGACATCCAATGTTAGGCGGAGCATCCTGGAGTCAAGGGGGCGCAGCTCGGTTAGTGGGAGGAGAGGGCTTTTAGGAGGATCGGTTTTGCATCCTGTGGGGAGATAGTCCTAAAGTGAAAAGGGGACGAGAGATATCTGGGTTGTTGTTTACTGGGATGGGGTCAAAGAAGTGGGATGGTAGGATAGCACTTAGATCAGAAAAGGATGCGTCAGGCAGTCGGCAACACAGGAGGGATCCGTGTTAATAGTGCCATTTACAACCATCTGAGAGGGAGGAGGGTGCGGGTTGTACCATTTAACTCCTTCATGTTATCCCAGAAGGATTGAGCAGAGCCCCAGGAGGAAGTCAAGATGGATTGGTAGTAGAAGGCTTTTGCTTGCTGTATGGCCCAGGTGCACTGGTTGTGAGCTGTATTATAAGCTTGCCTGTCTGCTGGCCTGCCAGTTTCAACAGCAATGCTCCAAAGTTATCAGCGCTGCTGAAGTTGTTGGATCAGGAGGGAAATCAGGCAGCAGTGCATCTCTTGGTGTGGTGTTGATGACAGGGGCGAAGGCGTGCGGGCCTTACAAAGGCACTGGTGAGAAAGGCTGGGCGATATCTATATCTGTTGCAAGGGAGATCGGGGACCACGATGGGCAAGATGCTGCTTGAATTTGCTTAGTCCTTCCGGGTGGAGGCGGGACGGGAGGTGGCTTGGTGCGTGGGTTTGAGTGTGGGGAGGACCAGAAGCAGAGAATGGTGAGTGGTCACTGAGGGAGTTGGCTAGGACATTAAGATCCTTTATTTGTGTGGGCGTTAGAGAACGCAACGCTGCAGTGAGCTAGTCCCACTTGACGGGTTAATTCTGGTGGGTTGAGTCACTAGTTGAGCTAGGTCTAGGGCTGAGAAGTTGTCCTTAATTGGTGTTGAGTTGGGGCCCAGCCAGTTGATATTGAGGTTACCTAGATGAGCTGTTCAGCCTTGCATGGCAGGGTGGTGAGGCAGTCGGTGAGGGAGAGGCTAGCTTGGCTTTGCTCATGTGGGGGTGCATAGGTGGTTGTGAGGTAGAGAGGGCCTCGTCCAGGGTCAGGGTAATTTTAATGTGATGGTTTGGGCACCATGGCCAAGGGTGAGGCAGGTAGGGCATGACCCAGGAGGGAGTTTGTAAGGTAGACAGCACATCCACCACCACGTTTGCCCACGCAATCCTCTCCAAAGGGCAAAGCCAGGAGGGAGACAGTCGAGTCCGGGTCGAAGGTGAGAGCCAGGTTTCAACTATGGCAAGAATAAATGGGCTTATGTTGGGAGACCCAACATTGGAGTGCAGCCATCTTTCTTGGGAGACTGCAGATATTCATGAAGGCAATGCGAAGTCCCTGCCCTGAGGGAGGTGGTGCAGTGGGACCTGGACTGGGGTTGGGGTGGACATTCCCAGAGAGCAGGAGGAGTAGTATGATGAGATGGAGGAAGACTGCGGCGGGTAGTGGTGGGGCTGGTTGAGCAGACGGAGGATCAAGGGCAGCAGGGGATGGGTAGGAGATAAGGATGGGCAGAGCCTGGACAGGGAATACCACCTGCTACTGTGGGCTGCAGGGGTATGGGTACTGGGGGTGAGATGGGGCAGTAGGGTGGCCCAGAGTGTGTGGCGTGCCGATGGAGAATGGGTGGCAGATGAGGGTCTGGGGCAGGTGGGATGAACTGTTCTCACATGTTCATATAGAGGGGAGTTAGCAAGATTTATGGTAGTCATTTTTTGGGAGGAATGACAAAAAGGAGCAGTGTGAGAACTCCAAGGCACAGAGTAGGCATGTTTGCTGAGCTGTTATACTAGAGGGATGAAGGCTTAGGCAAGCAGGATCCCTCTAGTGTTCAGCCAGTATAATCTGCAAGTGGAAAAATGGTCTGATTCGTTTGGAACCACACGTGATATTCCCTACAAAAGAAAGAGCCGACCAAGGGTGGTGGTGGTGGTGGTTGGGAGCTGGCATGCAGTGCAGGCGGGTTAAACAAAGCGCCTGCAGCTCTTGCTCCTTCTGCCGTGTACCTGAATTCCTGTGGTCTGTGGGGTGCGTAATAGTCGACCTGCCGGAGGCTGTCTTGTACTGTGGGGAGGGCAGGCAGTATCCTCGGTCCCTCGCAACCCTAAATGCACCTCCAGGAGCTGCAGAGAGGAGAGAGCTTTTAAATACCTTCACATAGGAGGCGGGCAGGTAAGAGGAGAGGCAATAAATAAAAAAAAAAAAAGAAAACATTTAACTGGCAACAGCGATACAGGTCTACAACTACAGGTACAATTGCTGACTAAATAGGCATCTGTGTGAGGTAGGCTGGCTAGTAATTAATACAGTAGCTGGTTTAGGTAGTAAACTAAAGAACAGTCCAAATTGGCGCCAAATTCAAACAAAGTGCCTGCAGCTCTTGATCCTTCTACCTGTACCTGAATTCTGTGGTCTGTGGGGGTGGGGCACGGTGGCGAGTCCTGTACCCACTGAGGCTGTCTTGTACTGTGGGGAGGCGGCAGTATCTCAGTCCGTCATGACCCTAAATGCACCTCCAGGAGCTGAATTCTGAGGTCTGTGGGTGGGGGGGTGGCGAGTCCCGGACCTGTGGAGGCTGTCTTGTGCTGTGGGAGGCGGGCAGTATCCTCGGGTCCTTGTGACCCTAAATGCGCCTCTAGGAGCTGAATTCTGTGGTCTGTGGGAGCGCAGTGGTGAGTCCCGGACCCACGGAGGCTGTCTTGTGCTGTGGGAGGGCGGGCAGTATCCCTCATCCTCATGACCCTAAATGCTCCTCCAGGAGCTGAATTCTGTGGTCTGTGGGGGCACGTGGCGAGTCCCGGACCCGCAGAAGCTGTCTTGTGCTGTGGGAGGGCAGACAGTATCCTCAATCTCTCACGACCCTAAATGCGCCTACCAAGCCCATTCACAGCATGCTACTCTAACATCTAGGCTATTGTGGCTCACTCTGCTCATTCTCCTTGTTGAACACAGACCTAACGATCTTTAAAGAGGTTATAGGAGACAGACTTCAGTACAACATCCAGAAGCTGGTAAACTCTCACCCAACCGGTTTTATTCAGGGCAGATTCATACAGGACAATATAAAACATTTATTAAACATTCACTGAAAAAACTGCATTATTGCATCAGTTAGGTTCACTTTAAAGTGGCAAAAGTTGGGAATGTGGTGGTAGAGTTTCCAACTCTAACTCCCATCCCCACCTCCCAGGCAGCAAAAAAACATTGTGGTTTTGGTTGTCCTGAGTCTTGCTGAATCAGAGGTGGAGTCTTCCTTGGCGTTCCTAACTGTAATAATCACCCAATTTCCTGAGCAAACAATGTCAGATGTGATCTGTTTTGTTCAGTAATGGCCCACAGGGTGTTGGTCATGTGTGGGGCAGATATAGATCTGTATGTGTCAAGAGTATATCAGAAAGTGGTGATCATTAGTGTTATTTAGTGCATTGGAGCTCCTGGGTTTGGGGTACTCCGAGGGCTCTGAATATGGCCCTGCCCAGAGCACTAGCACTAACCACATTCATGCTCAGACCTTTCTGTATTATTTAAAAAGGTTCTCTTAGTTGGATATGGGTGCAACCACAGAAGTCTAGATCAGCAAGCTTGGGAGCAGTATTAAGGGCATAATGGTCTGATTGTGTGACCCCACCATCCTCTGCAGCAGAAATAAAGACCAGGGCAGCCTGATTATTCACTTTCTTAATTTCACTTCCTTCCCAACATTTGGCTCTGGAACTGGTGAGGGTGAATGGGCTGAATTTCGGCATGACTACTTTGTTACAGCATGCTTTCTTCTTGTCCCTGGCAGCAGGAACTGAATTGAAAGCTCAGCAGTGTGACTGATTCCTTTCACCTCCTCCCTCTCCTGCAGCAGGAGATGAATTGAGGGTCTAACAGTTCAATTCCTTTATTTTGTCTCCTGCCATTTGGGCAGCAGGAGCATGCAAAGACTGAATCAAAGGATGCCAAGCCTGATCCATCACTCACATTTCTGCAGGAACTAGGACCGGTGACTGCAGTCCAGCCAGCACTGGGGTAAAGCAGAGATGTGGGTGGGGCAGCAGTTAAAGGATAGCACACATGGGGCATCATCAGGCAAGCAGGTCTGCTTTGTAGATTGAAGGGGAATGCCATAGACATAGGCTTCTAAGAAAAATCTCTCCCAGTTTGACAAATATCTGTCATTATTTTTATTATGAAATGGTCCTGCCTGTCTCATTTCATGATCAGTTAATTATTATTGCAGCCAGAGGCAGTTACCTCACCCTTTTATTTTTCTAGTACTCCACTAGCCACGGTTTGGGTGCATGAATATACCTGGCACCAGCTCCTCTAACCACTGGACGCAACTCAATTAATTCCCTAAAACCATCAGTAGCTTAATCTGAATCAATCACAAGTAACAACAAAATTATTTTTGTATTTGGTTGAAAATTCCTGGTCATACTAGCTGGTCATACTACGCGCTAGCATGACATTAAATTGTTAGCAACAGCCCATATCTTTACTTAACAAGCCCTTTTAATCAGATGCTTCGAGTTATTGACAGCTTTCTAATACGAAAGTTAATAACTGGTGGTCTTCTGACATATAAAATTACTGTCTAACACGAAGACTACTGCTTTAAACCCAGCCCATAAAATAGAAACTATGGAAGTGCCAGCCCTATTGATTGCCTTGCCACTACTATAAAAATCAGCAGGAAAATCAGTCCAGGTAAGACCAGACAGAAGAAGGACACAGTCATTCTTGGTTCAGGACCTCAAAGCTTCACATCTGGTTAAACTGGTTGAGTGAGTTTTGCCTCTCAACCCGGCATTCAGAACTGGGTAAAGAATGGTTGCATAATACTTTTTATTTCTGTTTTTATTCTTTTATTGCAACTAATTTTCATGCAATGGGAAATTTATCTATTTTTATGTTTGCTTACACATGCACAAGAAACATTATGTGGCAGCTTAGAGAGAAGCGGTTGTGGAGGCGTGGAAGTGTGGCAGCAAACAGAGGCATTGCATTTGGGGCTTGGCAGTGGTGCACCAATGGAGCAGTGTGCTGATGACACTGGCTTCCAAAAGTGCCACCAACTTCTAGATTTCGCCGCAGCAATCAGGGGCTGCCTTGTCAATGCAGATCAGTCATCTCGCTGCAATGAGGGAGCGACCCGTCATTGCTGGGCAGAACGTTGTTTCATTAATATTGTTTGTGAACATGGCAGTGGCTTGCCACCATGTTCACAAACAATATTTATCAGACCCTACTGCCGAGGGGGTTCCCAGTCCCCTCAGCAGCATGCACCCCCCACACAACAGTCTTTGTTTGCCGACGGGGCCCTAATCCCTATCGTGCTCAGTCCCGTCCCAGTTTAAGTTGCAGATGGGGAGCTCACTCCCCATAGGCATAATGTTCCCTCCTAAAAAGTAGGTTTGTACAGGGGGGTGCCCAATCCTCTCAACTCTTGTGCCTTATAGCCGATGGGGGTGCCCAATCCCCAAAAACACTTCAGTTAGCATACTGGTAGCTCACCCCAGCATGCCAATGTCCCTAATAAAAAGAAACCATCCTGCAATGCTTTTTTTTTTTTTTTACCTGTAAATCAGAAAATGGTCCCTCATTGAGTCCGTGGCCCGCACCCACCTGCACCCACCCTCTGCACACCCTGCCTCCTGCACCCTCACCCCATACTTACCTCTAGAACCCAGAGTGATGATCTTCGGTGGACTGGAGAACACGTCTGCACTTTGAAAGCTGACCGCGAACTGAAGAAATGCCGGTAAGCTGTATAATGGCATAATACGCTTTTTTTCAACTTTGGTACATATCTCAGGCATTTTTGGGAATTTTGGCACCAGATTTTCAACATGGGGTTATTGGGACTCCTCCTCATGAATTCAGCCACTGTCATTGCATTATTCAGCCCCAAAGGTGATTTTGCTGTCACTGCACGGAATCACCTTTTGGGACTCATTAATGAAACGACAGTGCCAATGTTCATGAGGTGGTCTTCAAAAAGTGTATGTTGCAAATTTGGTGGAAAAATCCAAGAAATGATTATTTCATGCACGCATTGCGCAGTTGCTACACACGCTCATAATCATGGAATTTGCAATATTTTCACTCCAGATTTTCAACATTGACATTTTTCTGCACCTCCTTATGAACAGTACAGCTGTCATTTTTCACATCCTGGCCGAAATGTGTTTTGCACTTATGGCACAGAATAGAGCGTGTCGCTGTGGTACATCAGTGCTTGGACACATTATGAAAATCACAGTGACACTGTTCATTAGCAGAGGTCCTAAAATGCCTGTGTTGAAAGTTTGGTGATGAACATCCATAAAATGACTGTGTTCACAGTGTGCATTGCAGTTTCCTGCACGCTCGTAACTTCACACATTGCAATATTTTCCTCCAGATTTTCAACATTGCCATTTTTCCAGCCTCCTTATGAGCAGTACAGCTGTCATTTTCACATTCTGTCTGAAATGTGTTTTATACTTCCAGTGCAGAATAGCACGGTTGCTGTGGTACATCAGTGTTCGGGACACATTAAGAAAATCACAGTGGCACTGTTCATTAGCAGAGGTCCTAAATGCCTATGTTGAAAATTTGGTGATGAAAGTCCATAAAATGACTGTGTTATGAGCATGCGTTTTGCAGTTTTCATGCATGCTCATAACTTTGCACATTTGTAATATTTTCACTGCAGATTGTCAACATTGCCATTTTCAGCACCTCCTTATGAACAGCACAGCTGTCATTTTTCACATCCTGGCCAAATGTGGTTTTGCACTTCCGGCGCAGAATAGCGTGGTCGCTGTGGGAAATCAGTGTCCGGGACACATTAAGAAAATTGCAGTGACACTGTTCATGTTCATGAGCAGAGGTCCTGAAATGTCTATGTTGAAAATTTGGTGATGAAAGTCCAAAAAATCACTATTACCTTTGTCGTTGTGCAGTTCCACGTATGCTCGGAGTGCAGCATTTTAATATTCCACTACAGATTTTCAACTTTGCCATCTCTTCACACCTCCCTATGGATGGTACAGCTGTCATTCTTCACATCCCACCTGATCTGTGTTTTCTACACATGCGTGCAGAATGGCACTGTCGCTGTTGGAAGTTACTGTTCAGGACACATTGACAAATCACACCACCACTCTTCATGAGAAGAGGTCCCAAATGCTTTCATGAGGTGGGGTCACAAAAGGCCATGTTGAAAATTTGTAGTGTAAATACCAACAAGCGCCTGAGGTGTTAGGGTTTCTAACCATAACGCCTACCCTGTACAGACTGACAGGTATCAGGGTGTGCCTTTGGATTGCCGACTGTACTGCTCATGCAATCCCACCCCAGCCACTGACAGGCATCGAGGTGTATCTTGGACTCTTGACTGAACTCACCTCATTCTCCTATGCTACCCATTTCAGATATGTCCTTATGTAATGGGGTGACTGTAAAGACAAACACCCTAAGGCACACCTCAATATGTATCGGTCTCTGCAGAATAGGGTGAGATGACATGGCATGACCGCCATGTATGGCGACCCAAACACTTACCCCAATGCCTGTCCGTCTCTACAGGATGGAGGTGGGGTTGCTGTGAACTTCAATACTTCACTGCCATTCCTATTCTGCATCTGTCTAACTCCTGCATTTCCAATGCTATGAACATACAAACATATAAAATTTGCCAGCAGATAAAGGCCTAGAGGTCTATCAAGTCTGCTCGAATGTGCAGCTAGCACCCCTTATTCTGCAGCTGCCTCCCTTCCACCCTTCCCTTCATTGACTCTCCCTTGTCCTGTCCCATCCTTGTTTGAAGCAGTCCACTGTTCTACTGCATACCACTTCAGCAGGTAACGCATTCCACCCAGCCACCACCCTCTGTAAAAGTGTCTCCTCATCTCCCTCCTGAACCTTCCTTGCTCCAGTCTCATATCATGGCCCTAGTAGCCCTCCCTCCCTTACTTTGAACAGCCCTCTGTACCCGTCTTGTTTATTCCTTTCATGTATTTAAACGTTTCAATCATGTCACCCGTTCTCCTCTCCTCCAGTGAGTACATGTTCAACTCCTTCAACCTCCTCTCATATGATAAGTCCCCAGCCCCTTGATCATCTTTGTCACCTGCGCTGCACCCTCCAGTAACTTAATGTCCTCTTCAGATACGGATGCCAGTACTGCACGCAGTATTCCAGGTGTGTCTAACTAATGACCTATACAGTGGCAGAATCACCTCCTCTTCGAGGATATACCTTTGCAATACAACCCAGCATTTTGTTGGCCTTGTAGCTGCCTTCCTACATTGTGCCGAGTTGTTCATTGACCCTGTAATGAGCACACCCAGATCCTTCTCCTCCTCTGTCTGGGCTAGCTGCACTCCCCTAGCTGGTAACTCCTCCTTGGGTTCTTCATCCAAAATGCAGCACCTTGCACTTTTGGCATTAAAGCCCAGTTGCCAGGTGTCTGACCAGGTTTCAAGCTTTGCCAGATCATCCTGCAACCCTGCCATCCCCTAGGTCATCCACCACCGCACCTACCTTGGTATCATCAGCAAACAGACTGATCTTGCTCTTGATGTCCCATGATATGTCTAATACCAGCAAGCAAATAGTCGGCATTGACAAATGCTTGTTCTGCCTGTACTGCTGTTCAGAGAATTAATGTCTTTTACTCATATTACTGCTAAAATTACTGTGTGATTTTTGAATTTGATATTAAGTAAAAATATTTCTTTAAAGCATGAATTCCAGATGTTGTGGTGGTGCTTCTCATCTAAGCTTAAGACAATAAAGGGCCCTTGATGTAGAACATTCAAGATTAAGGACTAAACCCAAATTTGACTTCTGTTTCATCGGACATCAGGAACAATTAAGATTATCATCCAAGGTTAGAAGTCACATAATTAACTGTACAGATTTAAATTGTCCAGAATTTATACATAAATTCCTGGGATGGTGCCATAGATCCCAATAAGACAATTAATTGCAGAATTCTGAACTGTGCATGGCATAAGGAGGCAGGAGATTTTAAAATACTAGTAAGAATATTTGAAGAATCAGGTCAGATCCATTGTTCTATGGTGGCCAGTCATGGTCACAATAGTACGATGGACTATAATGAACATACAGTATTTATTCATCAAGGTTGAATCATCTTGGTCAGTCAAGTAAGTGATAAAGTGACAGTGGCAGGAAGACTTATGAATCAGGAAACAGCTTTCCCTTTGCTTACCCTATGAATTGCTTCTCCAACCAGTCTCTACCCAGAATTGTCCGACCTTGTGGGAGATATGGAACAGCTGTCAGTCTCCAAAGATCAAGGTGAAAACCTTGTACATGAGACTGGCCAAGGGAGTCACCCAGGGGTAGTAAATCAGCCCTGTCACTTCAGATGGTGATCCCTCATGTATATTGGAACCTCAAAATTAGAACCTGAGGTTAAACATCATAGAAGCAGGCACAGATCCAAATTATGTAGAATATCAAGTGTGCCATCCAGCCATGAAATGGAACACATGGCACAGGAACAACAGGAACAAATAGAAGATGAGACCCCTCAACACTCTTTTATGGCCTTAGTTATACAGGGACTTAAAAAATAGGCAAACACAAATCAAAATTAGCTAAAAAGGTGGCCGATGGAGCACCACAAGTAGACCAAACAGAGGTTTGAAATTCCTCAACGCCCTCAGACACTGAGTTTGATAACTCAAATCCAGATTCAGGTTCAGACACTGAATAAGATGACCTCTTAACTCCCAAACCCCAAACCGTATAACTTAAAAACAGCTTGCCAAACCTCTAATCAAACCCCTCTTCCTTCATAGTTCCTATACATGTTAACAACAAGCCACTCAAACTCATAGTCATCCCCCATCACCGGTCATGGTTATTTACCAATGACTCATGTTTTGCTAGAGTCGCCCTGCCAAATACCTTATTAGACACAATGCCATATCTAGCACAAATACAAAGCTACCTACTGAAGCGCTTAATGCAAGAAACACGATTTGATCCTGTAATACCTGACATCATTAAACAAAATCAGGCTTGGTGGGTTACATTTCTTGACCTTTACATGGAAATTAAACATATCTGCCCCGAATCCTGGCACCATATACGACACTTATTGAATATTTATTTAAAGATAATCAAATAGTAACAATTGAAAATGCAGCTTTAACATACCAAGGCAACCCAATGCAAACAGCCAGCAACCAACCCCATCACTTCAAGCATAAATCCATGACTTGACACCACCTGGGCCTCAACAAGCCATTTTTACTCAACACCTCAACCTCCTCCACAGTTCACTCCCTCCACTCCAACACAACAATACTCACAACAGTATCTTGTGGCATTCACAATCCAGCACTGGCCCAACAACAAACAACGCCACCTTTAATGATTGCCTAGCCTTCACAAACCATACAAGTCCCAATGCCTGCCCAGACACAAACAATACCACCTCAGGTGGCCACCCACCCTCTCATGCTATGCACACTCCACTGCCTGTCCACCAGCACACAACAGTGCCCAATTCAATGACCACTCAGCCTTCACAGGGACAATTAACCATTCGACCTCTCAAACACAACCACCCATGCAGCCTTCACAGGGACAGTTTCCCATTCAGCCCTCCCAGGCACCATCTATGCAGCCCTTTCTGTCAACAGCCAAATTAGAAAAATAAAATTGGTTAAATTACTTAAAGACCAACACCTCCATGAAGTAGTTACTTTAAATAACATCCATAAACATGTAGCACAACTTATAGAATTTACTGAGGAATATGGACAAGACATTGTTTTGGAAGCATTAAAACACACCATGGATGCTGTAAAATAGAAACTTTTCAAAGACCATTATGACACAGGCAGATCTGTATATACTGCCTCCACCGTACTTAATTTACAAACAGAAGGCATAATACAGCACGCCAATAGACTAGCCCTGACACCAAGCAAGATTTCAACATTTGGTTATATCACTTACAATGTGAAATTCAGGATCATGATTTAAGATCATACTTAAATCCATCACTTCAAACCTTATTTGACCTTCCAAGTATACAAGATTTATCACAGACTGAGGCAATCAAAAAATTGCAATTAATGCATCAAAGTCAGAAAATACATCAGCCAGAAAGCAGCCTTTTCATAAAGAAAAGGACACCAGAGAACCAAGTCCACCAGAGGAACAGCAGTCCTTTCAGGTCACTGTCCCCAACAACCTCCCCACAGCACTCCTCATTGGGAGACCCAACCTTCCCAACTCCCAGCCACAAAATTCATGCCAGTATGGGTATCATTTACACTCCTGCCAGGACCTTAATCGTGGTAGGAGTCAACCCTCTGGGGTTCTGATCAAGGCAGAGGTAGAGGAAATTTTGCTATAGACTCAGGTTCCACACACACAGTACTGCTCCTTAGAAACTACCCATTTCACTTTAGGGCCTATAAACAAAAATCATTGTATACAATTATAGATCAGCTAGCAGTGACAGGAAAAGAGATTCCAGTTAAAATCAACAATCACCCCACGACAGCAACAATAGTGGATATTCCAGCACAAGGTGTCAGTGGCTCAGTAGGTAACACACTCGCCTCTGAGGCTGAGAGATCAGAGGGCTGTGGGTTCAGTTCCCAGATCTGGCACTTGGGTTAATATCCCAGTACTGACACTGTAGTGCAGCATGAGAGCGATGCTGCACTTCTGGGGTACTGTCTTTTGGATGAGACATTAAACCAAGGTCCCATCTGCCTGGATTGGTGGTAGTTCAGTGGATGTTAAAAATCCATGGCACTTATCGAAAAGAGTAGGGAATTTTTTTTGTAATTAACCATCTTTATTGTTTTACAAACATACCCAAGGTAACGGACAGACAATGGAAGGTTAAACTAAAAGCATAAAGCGTAGACATAAAATTGCTGTAAGTACATACAAATTGCCTTCAGAAGATAGTTAAACAAAAGGGTAACCCAAGGTCCATCCTCCCCTGCCCCCCACCCCAAAGGTTCACGAGCAACAAGGAGCGAATATACACACATAGAACTTAAGATAATAAAATCTAGGCTTTCCAGGCCATAGAAAAAGCATCAAGAGGGCCCCAAAGAGAAGCATAGCGCCCGTGTTTGCCCGCATATATGCAATGTGCTTCTCAAGCTGTAAAGCTAAAGTACATTCTTGGTACCATTCTAACAAAGATGGAGATTTATCAAATGACCAATGCCTTAAAATTAGCAGTTTCATTACAGCTGAGATGAGTGAAACGTAGGCTTTCCAGATCCTAGAAGACCTGCAGAGAAAAAATATAACAAACAAATCTCTGGCGTGAACATATTGTGAGAGCCAAGGACAGGCCCTACAAGCCTGCAAATGGCACTCCAGGCGGTTTGTATAACCGGCAAGACCATAGCATGTGGTATAAAGTTCCCTCCTCTTTCTTGCATTTCCAACACAAAGACGTGAGACGCCACACCTAAATAAGTGAGAAGGAGTTAAATATAAATGATGCATAATATTGAAATGTATCATCCTCAACCTGTCTTGTTTGATAAATTTATACATAGCGGACCAAAGTTTATTCCAGAGATATGGGGTATCCTGAATATTCAACACCCTTACCCAGTAGTAACAAACACCTGAGGGAAGCCTGTGATCCCATTCCTGAAGTAGCTTATAATCTTTAGGAACTGCATGCGGTTGGGCCGCAGCAGTTAATAAAGCATCCAAATTGACTGGTACATAACTAGCAGAGGGTGTTGAATAAAAACCCGGCTATCGCTTGCTGAGCTGTAGCCACTTAAAAAAATAATGATCAGGAACTTTTAGTCTCTTCAGCAGGTCAAAGGACATAGGCCTGCTCCCAGATATCCGATACGGAAAAATGGCTTATCTGGGGCCAGAAAGTAGTGTACCTGCAGCACCCCTACTTTGATTTGGGGTTCTAAAATAGGCTGGTTGTCCGAAAGCCACCATTTGACTCGAGATAACATTGTAGCTGAAAATATGCTTTCAAGGACCAGCTCATGGGATTGTTCATCGCTGTTTTAGAAATGATGGACTGGGGAACAAATAAGAGGGCACGTAAAGAGCTCTTCAATCTTTAGCCAGGTCACGCTCGATGTCTAACCATAAGGGAGAATAGCCGGAGGGCCTATGTCCTTTGACCCATAAAGTTAGCTTAGAAATGTGTTGTGCTGTATAATATAAAACAGAGAGGGGGCCATCAGTCCACCCTTGGATTTTGAGGTGGTCATTTAATATAAGATCTCGTATTCTCTTCCTGCCACAAAAGGAATTAAATATTTTCTGTAGATTGATAAACCATTTTTGGGAAGATAAGTTCCAAGCATTCCCAGAGGATACAATATTCTAGGGAGAATATTCATCTTAAGGAGATTTAGTCTGCCCCATAGAGATAAGGAGATCGACGCCATCTGTTCAAATCTCCGAAATAATTTGAACCAGAGTACCCAGGTTGTCTTTAATCATCGAAGGTAGCTTGTGCCAATGCTGATCCCCAAATATATAAGGGATTTAGCCTCCAGCCAAGACCAAAAGTCTGTAAATCTGCTTTTATGACATTGTGATTTAAAGGGAGAATTTTGGTCTTAGCACGATTTAATTTATAATAGGATACTTTGGAGAAGGCAGCTATTTCCTCCAAAGCGGCCGGTATAGAGATTACCGGATTCTCAATGTGCAGTAACACATCAACAGCATAAGCTGAAAACATAGTTAAATTCCCCTACCTGTATACCCTTTATAAGAGGATTCTGCGCTAATCTGTCCAAAAGGCTCCAGGTACAAATTAAATAGCAATGGAGACAAGGGGCAACCTTGCCTTGTACCACGCTCTAACTTAATAGCAGTGATAATACCCCATTGCATTTCACTCGAGCAGAGGAAAAGAATACAAGATTTTAACCCATCTTAAGAACACGTCAGGCAGCCCAAATGTCGAGAGGGTGGTGAATAGGAAATCCCAGGACACCGGTCGAAGGCCTTTTAGGCGTCCAAAGAAAGGAGTACTGCTGGGTTTTAGATTCCCTGGCCTCTGCAATGAGGTGTAATAATTTACAAAGGTGATCCTGGGTAACCTCCCTCATAAAACCCACTTGCTCCCTGCTGACCAACGTGTCCATAACTTTAGATAGCCTGTTGGCCAGAACTTTAGCCAATATTTTAATATCTGTATTTAAGAGAGATATGGGGCGATAGCTGTCCATGTTGTAAGGGTACTTCCCGACTTCAGAATTAGCGAGATAGTGGCCTCTTGGAAATTGGGGTCGGAGATACGTGATCAAACCAATATTGAAAACGGCTAATAATATTGGAGATATGACAGGGCAAAATACCTTATAAAATTGCTGGGAACCCGTCAGGCCCAAGGGATTTGTCAGAGGGCATCTGCTGAATGGCTTGCGGATCTCCAGAAGTGATATTAGAGCACCTATCTCGACCGCATCGCCCGGCGATAACTTTGGGAGAGCGATTGAATTCAGATATGAGGTAATTTCTATCATTGAAGGTTTAGATACGGATCTTCTACATATAATCTCTGATAGTATGCCCCAAACTCACTGGACATTTCCTGTGGATCCGGCAGACCTGTCCCCTGAGCAACGTGGACACCGGATATGATGATCTGAGTCTAAATGCCAATACGCATAGCAAGCAGTTTCCCAGCTTTCACCCTATATCCAAATATTGAAGTCTCGAAGCGGAGTGCTAACTCAGCTTGCTGCATCACTAAACCTGAGTGCTGGGCCTGCAACTGACGTAGCCTAACCCAGTCCGATTCAGATGAAGATCGGATAAAACACTCTCAATTTGTTTAATAGAGACTAGCAAAGCATCTAACTTGTCCTCTGAACACATTTCCTCCTGGAGGCAATCTTAATTAACTCGCCTTAAGGAACACTTCATGGCAGCCCAAACCAGGTCTCTCTGGTCTACTGAGTCCTGATTGTCCTCTAGGAAATGTTTGATGAAATCCTTGAGATGTGTCAAAGAGGACTCATCTTTTGGAATTTGGCAGTTTAACCTCCATTGTGGGGAGCGTTTACCCCTAAGGTAGCCTATATGTCACACTAACTGGAGCATGGTCTGATATTACCCTGGCAGAAATCTCTGCCTGCATCACATCGGGTATCACCGCTGAACTTATCAAAATATAATCAATTCGGAGACGGAGTTATGTACCAGTGAATAATAAAAGTATTGCCGCAACTCAGGATTAGTAGTGCGCCAGACATCCGCCAGGGCCGCCTTACTGATAAAGTCCTTAAGGGCCTCTGTGCAGGAGATAAACCCTGCCTCGCAAGTCCTGACCTATCTAAATCATTCTGGAGTACCAAATTCCAATCACCCCAATAAATGTGGGTTTATATATATCAGACACTACTAAGTGCAGTAGGTTCATGAAAAGGAAGGTGAATCTCTGTTAGGGCCATATATGGATCCTAATATAATCGGTTGTGATGCCAATTGTGCGTGCACAATTACATAGCAACCTCGGGGTCCCAACACTCATTTATCAGTTTAAAAGGGATATGCCTAGCAATAAGAATAGCCACTCCACCCTTCTTCGTTGACTCACCGCCCTATAAACCTCACAACCCACACTCTTCTGAAATAGTGAAGGTCACTTCTTTTAAGTGTGTCTCTTGAAGGAAGACAATATGCACTCCCAAATGGCGGAGGTGTTTAGTACCACTTGCCTCTTGACCCTGTCCTTGGCTCCTTTAACATTCCAGCTGATGAGCTTATAATGCAAGCCATTATAAACAAAACAGATGTTAGGACAAGCTGAGTAAATGTGCCCTGGCGAGTTAAGCCAGAGATATCAATAACATGACTATAAACTCCTGATACCAGATATGTGTGTGTACTTCAATTAGCTCATAACCTTGATAATCCCACCCCTAACCCTCAACAAAACAGCCAATCCCAAACCCCACCCTCCTAGTACCCAAAGAACACACTAACCCGAAATCCCCCAGTCTAAAACAAGACCTATCCCCAGTCCCAGAAGACTGCCCTCCAAAGAAAACCTGCCACATGATTAACTTCCAAACAACCCAATATGCCCGCATTACCCTCGGAGCCCTCCACCCACCAAGAAAAAGGAGAAAATAATTAATTACAAGATAGGCTCCAACATCATTGCCCAGAAATGTAAATAACACCAACAGACTACTAATCAATTGTCGCTAAGTCTCAGATCAACTTAAAATAGGCCCTCTGGGTGAACTAAAAATATCTATCAAGTTAATTAATAACTATATACACACGAGATATATAAATTATTAAAAAAAAAAAAGGGGAGGAAGAGGGAGAGGGGAAAAAGCACATCCACTGGAAGTCCTGCTGAAAAGTCTGGTACATCCGGAAGTCTTGCTGAAAAGTCCGGATTGGCTGAAGATCGTGCTAAAAAAAAAAAAAAAAAAAGGGGGAACTTGTCCCAGGTGGAGATCAGTAGCTCTGTTGGAAGGTCTACCATCAATGGTATGCCAAAAATGAATGAGTCCGGTCATGACAGACCGTTAGCTGCAGAAGCCATCTGGTCCAGTTTTATTCACGCCATGAAGTAAGCTGGTGCAGAGATAAACCCTCAAACCATTCCTTAGAGTCAGCCCAAGCGTCAAGCGGTCAGCGAAAATGAGAAGCCATATGCACCGAGAAGGTAACTCAAGACCCAAATATAGGGAGGGAAAGAAAAGGATTACAGTGGTTGTCCCAATTGGAAAATTCAACGGTTTCATCATGTAAGCAACCGCTAACCACCAGTAGGAGGCTCATGTCGTTGAGAGGCTGAGAAATACCGGGATAATATAAGTGAGAGTTCCATGCAGACAGTCAGGAGATTTGCAAGTGGACTATATAGACAACTCTATATCATCAAATAATATCTTGATGAACCCAGAAGTAAAGCCAATAAAGTTGAGATGCAGGGAAAATATCATCATTTAAAGAGATCTGGGAAGAGACGTTGCAGCTCCTGTTGAGCCTGAGAGTAAGAATCAAGCGATAGCCACTTCTCTTCATGCTGTACCATTAACACAGCAGGATACTTAACTTTATATGGCTTAGAGCGCCGCTACAAGCTTGGTAACAATCGGATGCAGCTCCTGCCTTCTCAGCCTAACGAGTGTGCAAATCCTGAATAATTCGAATTCTCTGTCCCTCCCATAGCAATTCTTTCATCTCTCTTGCCTTAGTGAGGACGTGTTGTTTATCCAAGAAATTCAGGAATCTCATGATCAAGGGTCTGGGCGGCTGCCCTGGTGAGTAGGCGCAAAGTGCGATGAGCTCTTTCTATTACATATTCACCTCGGGAGCCCCAACTTTACTGCAAAATTTCTGAAGAAAGGTGACCGCATATTCCTTCTTCTTTTCAGGGATCCCAATCACAACAAGATTATTTCTTTGACTCGTCTCTCTAGGTCTTCTAATTTCTCCTCCAACTTCTTTAATCTCCATTTAACCAGGACGAGTTCTGTTTCATGCCCGAGTGTTTGTTTTCCAGAGAGGTTAACTCACTTCCACATCCCGACCCTCCTAGAAAGAGTATCCACCGACTTTTTAATTAATTGCATGTCCTCTGCAATAGTCGCCACGGAGGACTGGAGGCTGCATAATTTCAAGAAATCTGGTTTTGGTTAGCGGGTCGTCCGCATTGGGTAACCTGGGTAAGCTAGCAGCCTTGTTGCTTGGCCGCTTTGCGACCTTCTCTTTTCTGGGGTCTGCGGAGGCGAGTGCTTGTGGTGACTTTTCATATAGATCTCCATGTTGCGGGTCTAAAAAGTGATTTCCACACAGCGAGAACCCACACCACCTGAAATAAAGGAAACTTAAATCCGACGGTGCTTTACAAGAGCCTAAATTAGATAGCGGGTGGCGGAGCTCTGGTAGTTTGCTGCCGACTCAGGCTGCCATCACGTGACCAGGGAAATTTTATTAGACAACAAAACAATTACATCAAAAAAGTAACAGACATAATACTGTACAGTGAAAAAAAGCAATAATTCCAAACATTATATGTAATAATTTTCACAGAAAAGAAAGAAAACAGTAATTCATCCTACCCATCCAATATTACGCCATAAAAAGCACCTACTTTTTCTCCTAAAGTGTGAATTCATACTCATAAAGAGTGTCCAGTTCTTTCTGTATATGAAAAAAATATATTGCAGCTGTAAAACTTAGTTCTGAAGCACTCTCAAATACCTGGCCTGCCAAATATGCCATTTAAGACAGGCTAACAAAACTATTACTGTGCTATTATGCCATTTGTTCCACTCTGCTGGAATCCACCTAATACCAAATTTTATTAGAAAGTGAACCAAATAGTGGCTCTCCCACCAGTGTGAAAATGTGGACCAAAAATTTTAGTAAAGGAACATTCAAAAACAAGTACTGCATTGTCTCAAACTGCCCTGGCATGATTGTTCCTGACAAACCCTATCACTAAGCTTCTTGTGCTTGTGATTGGCTCTCAC
The DNA here is from genome assembly GCA_016271365.2 of Neoceratodus forsteri. Taxonomy (NCBI): domain Eukaryota; kingdom Metazoa; phylum Chordata; order Ceratodontiformes; family Ceratodontidae; genus Neoceratodus; species Neoceratodus forsteri. The sequence continues at coordinate 194,417,566 of JADMNL010000022.1, read as the reverse complement.
ATTGAGCTTTTGATGATACACAGCCAAACCACATCCTGCATTTATTTAGGTATTCTAGGTTCTATTACACTTGCTAATAATGAAACTGTGTTTATGCTAGTAGGTACATTAAAAAGAGGGTCCTCAAAATAACAAGAGAGACAACATAAGTGTAAATGGATTTCGGTCATGAGAAACAAACCAGCTGAGCTCCACTTTCCACATCCTAATGCACTTCAATGTATGCTGAACATAAAGAGGAGTTGTTTATCTGTAGAATGCCACTTACCCGTCCCCAGGCAGTTAAAAGGGTGACCACAGTGACATACACATTTGACCCATATCATCTTGTTCTAATAACATAGGGCTAATGAACTATAAAAAAGTTACCAAAAAATAGACAATGGGATGTATCATACCCAATCCACCTGCACTCCAGGGTCTGTAGGTGTGTGCCCTCTTTACAGGGTTCAAATGACTGCCCCACAGCAGCTGAAAAAAGACTTATAATTTCTGTATGCATGCAAAACAGCAATGTAAATATACGAAATAAACAAAAATGAGGAGCAATATAGGATTTCAGAAGAAACACTCCTTTCTTACGTGTCATCTTCCAGGATTGCCAATTTTAACCTTGTGGTACACTTTGTCATAAGCCATATCCCAATTACTCTGTACAGACTCTTGAGAACCAAAATATATACCAAGGAGTTTCAAGTTATCTATTACAACTGGAATATCAAAGGAGCCTATACTAGGGTCGTACCTAAGGCATCAGTGAACACTTAGAAGTATTAATCTTAATTCCAGTACAGGCTTGTAAAGAATCCAAAAGGACAAGGACTTGCTTTCCAGAATCCATATCAGCTAAAGAACATATACAGTCATCCGTATAAGCCAAAACTTTAGAAAAGGAATAACCTTCTGAGGAAACAATAGCCAAAATATTATCTATCTATTTCAATGGAACGCAACAAAGGATCCAAACCAAAACAAACAACAACGGGCTCAGAGGACATCCCTGATGGACCCCAACCTGATAAGGAACAGGGCAAACTAAATGCCCATTAACCAAAGGTGTCTTCCTTGCTGAACTGTAGAGGGTTTGAATCAAAGTCAAAAATGAAAAGGAATACCATAGTGTGTCAGAACAGCCTAAAGATAATCATGGCATATGGCATCAAAGGCTTTCTCTTGATCTAGGGCTAACAGATAGCTAGATAGTTTATTCTGAAGACCCTAATCTATTAATTCCTAATATAGACTAGGTTCTGAGAGATGTTTCTGCCAGGAACAGCACAAGTTTGCATGGAAATTAGCAATTTGTTGGCAAGCTTGGAGAGACATTGAGTTAAAATATTAGCCAGAATTTTATAATCAGAGGTTAACAAACTCAACGGTCTCCAACTTTGTAATAAAGTAGGATTCCTTTTTATATAGAAAAATCATTATACCATTATACATACTAGGAGTAAGTCTTTTTTCTGCCCAGACAGCTTGAAAACTAAAAGTAACCATGGTGAGAGAATATCTACATATGTTTTTTTAAATTCATTCAGCAGTCCATCTATCCCTGGTTTAGTGCATGTAGACAAACGGCTAATGGCTCAGGTAATTTCATCTAAAGAAATGGGGACTCAAGTGCCTCAATTTCTGAGGGTGATAATGACGGAATTTCAAGACATTGAAAAAAGGATGGAAAGAATCAGAGTTGGGCTTTTAAAAGTCTGAAAACATAGGACTGAACTACAGTCCATAATCCTCTGGTGTCATGGACATACAGTATGACCCATCAGGAGCCTGTAAAGCAGACATACACAATTTTGGCAGTTCCTGCTCAGAAAGATCAAGTGGGTTTACCTGTTCATGAGTACCAGTTATGCCATATTTCTGTTGATAACCTATACTACGTCGTGTTTTGAGAAAGTAAATCATCTTATTTTAATAGCTAAAACTGTTGATGCATAGTACCTGGTGAGGAGCATGCCTGTGATAATTTTAAATACTGTGCTCTATAACTCAGATAAGTTAAATAGGAAGTCCTGGCTTTAGTCCATGAAAGAGTGTCTTCAGATCATATTTAGTGTCTTCCCACCAATCAAGTGGACTGTCATAAAAAACCAACAGCTGATCTGATCAAAAAAAGGAATGTATCTGTGAGGAAAGACCATCACCTTGTAACAAGGACGATTCAACCTCCAATAAGCATGTCCCATCAGAAGTTCTTGAAATAAGCCAATAGTTAATTTGAGAATGAAATGATCAGAAGTCTCTAATTGTAATGTTGTAATGGTAAAACATGTAAGTCTCTCTGCCAAAACCAGAAATCTATTCTGGAAGAAATGGTACCTTTAAAAATGGTATGTACTGGTGACAATTGTAATTTATCATAAGCATTTAATAAATTATTACATTTTAAGACTTGCAATAACGCATTAGTATCACTAAAACAGTTTCTGGGTTTTACAACCCCACTCTCTAGCAGCAAGACCACAATTAAAATCACCGCCCACAGGACCTGCTTTGAGGCATGCAAATACAGAGAATGCGATGAAACAAAGCTGACCTGTCAGCTTTGACTGAGGGGCATAAACATTAATAATGCTGTATACGTCAATGGGAAACAATGATATCCAAAGCATAGCCCTACCAGATAGAAGGTCTAGGACCTGCAAAACTTGTACTTCTATATTAGAGAATAATATACCCAAACCATCACAAACATCTCTCCTAGCGACCAGAAGGAGACACCCCACCACCAATCCTTTTCTGCACCTTTTATATCTTTCAGTGAACCCAATCCTGGTATTCTGTAAGAGGATGATAGAACCAGGATGTTCACTTAAGCTGGCAAAAGTAATACGTCCTCAATGGAGATTTGATACCGTTCACGTTAACAGTAAGGAAGAAAATGTCTTTTGCCATAAAAGTAAGGAAAGTAAGGGTCAAGGACTAGGAGAAAGCATAAATAATTTCCTTTCTTCCTCTTTTTTGGTTTAGGTTTAGGTTTATCCTTAACCTCTGTATCAGGAAGGTTCGGAAGTGAGGAAGCAACTGAGGAGAAATCAGAATCTACCCCGTCATCATCTCCTCATGATCCAGTAGAGGCAAAGGATTGGAAGCTGCAACTGGATCAGACTCAGTAAAAAGAGAAAGGGCTTCAGAACTAGATTTTAAAGACATAGAACTAGTGATCTTTTGAAGGGAATCACACAGCACCCTGGGGGCATACTATTAAACTCCTGTTCTTCCACAGGCACACTAGTCCAGGGTACAGCAAGTGGAGGGACTCCATAGCAACCAAGGTAGAGCCACCTGTTCAGAGCTTGTAGGAGAGTAGGGAAACAGGAAAAATTTCAACAACCTCTCCAATGGTAGTAGGAGGAAAAGAGACTGGGGCAGTAGTGTCCATGTGCTCTAAGGCCTGAGACTGAGCTGGCCCCTCTTCATCAGGAACTGAAGAAGAGGCAGATGGCATGTGGGGACAGTAGTAGATAAATCAGAATGTAGAAGTAAATTCTGCATCTTCTGATGCTCCTTTTGAGCATTAGCAACATACACATCTTGTTTAGCTCAGAGAACAGGATCAGACTGATTATGGGAAGCCCAAGAGCAAGAGCGGAGGAGTGTCCCTGCTCATCACAGAGATTACACCTCATTGGATATCTGCAGTGAGCCCTATATGGCCTAAATCACCACAAAGCCCACACCTCTGTTGGTCACACATTACTCAAATGCCGCAATGCCCCACACTTATAACAGGCCCATGGTTGCCCCAGATAAAAAAGACACCCTGTCCCTTCCTAGAAATAAACAGTTAGGTAGGTGTTTAGTTAGCCATTCTCCAAATGTAGGTCAATTAAATAACGCCAACCCCTGTCCAAAGATGTTCATCATCAAAAATGGGCTATGGGGGCTTTTAACAGTACAGTGCTGCTGTAACCAGTAGTTATATCAGCAATGTTGACCTTCATTGCGAAACAATATTGTAATTTTCTTTGTAACAGGTTTAGTTAAGGAATAGCTATAAAAGATTTCCATAAAGGAGTGTTTTTAAGGCCTGATATTGTTTCCAAATCCGGTCCAACCCAGCAGGATGCTTGAAACTTAAGTCAAAGATAGAATCCGAGCATATGAATTAAGGCATATATCTCATATGCATAAAATGTCATACTTTTCTTCAGTAATTCCGTCCTATAAAAAGTCTATTAGGAATATGATCCACTGATCCCTAAATTTCAACCTTACTACATTACGCCTGGCTGCAGGCTCATTTAATAAACCAAACGTAGCAGGAAACAGTTTTTATTCACCTTGACATGCCATACAGACGAATGTTGTTGTTCAGGTTCAGTCAATGAAGGTACTGCAGGATTAGGCTGTCGAGATACAAAGCCATCAATCAAGGCCTCAGCGTGGGGAGCCAGTGGAAGTGGCAGCCATCTTCTTCTAGCCGCCTAATGTCATCCATTAAGTCAGGACAGGGAGCAAGTGAAATAGGATCAGACCTTTCAGCAGGTAACTGACCTGGAGTAATTACTGAGTCTGCAACTGGGGAAGAAGAGCTTTGTCCCTCCTGCTAAAAATTTGCATCCCAAGAGTTCCCATCAGGATTTCACCCACCCCAGCTTCCAAGGCTGCTGCTACTCAGGTAGCAGGGGCTTTAGCTTCCCCATCTAGCAGTTGCCTAGTAGGTGAAAAAACAGGAGCAGTCACAGGCAAAGAAGGGATTTCGCCTTTATCAGCTTGCATACTCATATTCCCATGCAGAGAGCGGTTGTCCTTCGGGAGAGGCCTATAGAGAATAGCCCCACTTTCGAGTCTTCGAGTAACAGTCAAACTACTATTATTAACAATCCCCACAGAATCAGGAGTCGGATGCTGCAGTACAGCGGCAAATAACCGCAGACTCCTCCTTTCTGTTCGTGATACATTAGTGGAGCCAGAAGGTTGTTCAGGTAGCAGCTCCATGGGTTCCATAGCTAGTGCTACAGGAAAAGAAACTGGTGCAGCGGTGTCACTCGACCCTTCCTGTTCCAGAGCATGGGAACATCTTCTTGAGTCTGTTGCAGTTCCAAGAACAGAAGGGTTCCGTTGGCAGTCAAGCTCAACAAGCGAGGGAGACGATCTGACAGCAACACTGGCCAACAAAGACTCTCCTACTTCCAAAGGACATTGCAGGAGCCAACTCAACAGGTAACTGCAAACTATTGTAAAATCCATCTGATCCATAGCGGGTCCGATGCTATCTTGATCACGTTGTCCACCGAGACTTGAGGAGGTGCTCGACCCTCAGCCTCCACACGTCTGTTCTCTAAAAAACTCCATACACTGAAGAGAAATCACAAGGATGCAGCGCCTCGTCTCACAGAGTAGGGAATTTTATTAGACAGAGTAAACATAGCATCATGCATAGATAAGCAAGAAAAAAAATAACAAAAAGCCATGCATCATACAATAGGCATATACAGTATACAGTATACATCAATCATAAAGGAAAAAAACATACAGAAAGGAAATACTTGTAGTACAGCATAACAGCAACTACTGGCAACTAGTGCAAAAATCTACATGTTTCCATAATGAATTAAAGCATTGTAACATAAGCTGTTTATGCTCCAACTCTATAATATTCAACAAAGCAGTTTGCATGTGTTGTATAATAGTAAGTGGAAAGGTTAGTTGCTGTAAGACATATTGACAGCGAGCCTGCCACATATAGTATTTACACATGGCAAAAATCACTCTAAGAGTACAAGGATGAAATCTAGTCCAGGACCAGAGAAGTCACCCAAGATTAATATTTGCTATGTGATTCTACTAAGAAATGTCCACTTCCACTTATTGGCTAATGTTTCCAAAATAAAAGAGCATCCTTGCAATCAAAAAGAAATGTGACATAGTTTCATCTATTTGGATGCAAGAAGGTTTAGGACAATATCGTTCCTGAGAGGATTTGTGTTTTAAATTTCCCGGACCTGTAATCTTCCATGGCAACAAAGCCAGGTAACATCCCACATGTGCAGTGGGATGTTTATCCCAAAGGATTAACAAAGTACAGTCCATTCGGGAAGAAGCACAGACTGGAAACTGTAACACGGTTTAGTAATATTCACAAAAGTAGTATATAGTTGTTTCTGGTGAGTTTTAAAATGGATGATTTACTGAGTTCCAAAACCGTACAGAAACAACCTACAGCATAAGATGGAAACAATAAGCATGGAATCTGCAGGTGGAAGTGTGTCCAGTTATCCATTACAGAGCACGAGGCACTGCTGATCCAGGTATCACAAATATGGGATGTGTACCGTATACTGTGGAAAAGGTGAAAAGAAAAAAGGAGAGAAAACAGGCTATAGGGTGGATCATACCAAGCCTCCCTGTTGTACTGGCAGTAGGTGATGTCCGTTTAACTGGATTTAGGTGACTGCCCCATATCATCTGGAAGAATACACTAAAGATTCTTGCTTCCAAGTGCCTTGGAGGGCATATACATAACTAAGAAATAAAAAATAGGAAGTATAAATTTTTAACTACTAATACTCTCTTCCTCTTCCCCAATTTCCATGATTTCCATAGCCTTACCTTATACTCCCAATACAAAGGCATTTTTCCCAGTTATATGTTGCCATGTCCATGACATTAAACCATACCCCCAAAATTTGTTGGGAGAGAGTACAGATGAATACCACAACCTCAGAAACAACTGTAGACTCAGGATCTAAAGGGATGGAGACACTCTTCTGAAGATGAAGGATGCCCCCAAATCAAAGACAACGTCTGAAAGACCCAGACTGCCTGGTCTCCAGATTCTTATTATGGGCAAATAAAACAATGTCATCCACATATGCAGTGATCTTCGCTGGGTGTAAAGTAGGGTTGGGCACTAAACCTATAATTTGAGAGTCCATCTAATTTGCGAACAATAGGATCTAAGGCAAAAGTTAATAATAATGGACTAAACAGACAGCCTTGACTGATCCCAGCCATCTGGAGTAGAGTATCACCCACAAAACCATTAATCATAGGAGCAAAGCGGGCTAGGAAAATATATAAGTAAGCCATCGGAGAAAGATATCTGGGATACCATACATCTCCATGACCTGAAATAAATAGGAGTGTAGTACGAATCAAATGCTTTCACCTGATCCAGCAAGAGAACAAACCCAAATGAAATTATTTTGTTTAGCCTCAAAATCTCTCAAGAGAAATAAATTAGTATGTATCGATCTTCCCGGAACAGCACAAGATTGTGCAGGGTCAATAAGATCAGGTGCGACACGTTGCAATCGTGTGCTAAGTATTCTAGTCAGTATTTTAAAGTCTGTTAAGAAGATGGAGAAGTTCCAATTTTGTAAAGAGCAGGTATCTCCTTTTTATAGATAAATTTTAGGAAGGACATGCCAAAGTCAGGAATCTCATTGTTGTTTTGTAGAACATAATTGTAAACTTGGGTCAGTACTTCCAGCAAATCATCTCGGAATGTTTTATAGAACTCATGTGTAAGGCCATCAGGACCGGGGCTACTCTCAACTTTGGGTGGGAAATGGCACAAGCCACTTCCTCCTGAGTAATGAGGCGACGAGATCTGTGGTATGATGTACAGAAAGCTGTGGGACCAGAGCCGAAAAACTGCAGACAGGTCAGGTGGTGTGAAGGCAAGGTGCAAAATCTCATTTTAAATGGGACTTAACAATAGAGAGCATACCAGAAACATTATAAGCAACATTACCCATTTGATCAGAAAGGCCATGCATAACCATAGCCTGAATCCTGTCCTTGTAAGCAGAAAACGGATTTGCAGAGGGGAAACCGAAGTACCCACCCTCATAAAAAATCTAAGGTATGGGCACTATCATGCTGGTTTGCAAATATGCGACGCTTGATAGTATTGATTTGGAAGGAGTAATCTATAGGGGAGGAAATGGAAAAGACACTCAATTTATATAGTTGATTCCTATAAGTTAAGTATGCAATATAATTATCTCGAACTATACGTTTCCTCACAGTCTGGAAAACAGGCGAATCCAGTTTTGTATCTTTCCACCATGCCCAGATAGAGTCATAACAGCAAATAACTGAAATCCATGCCTGAAAGAGGGAGCAAACTTGTGCTTGGACAGAATGATGGGAGAACAGAGAATTGTTCAACTTCCACTGAGTCGATGCTGAGGAAAGAATGTAGGGCTGTTCCCAATGAAAAACACTAGTTAGCAAATGGTGATCTGAAAGCTCTGTGGGGCGAAGTGAAACCTGATGTGGGACACAATATCGGGAAGAAAAAAAATAATCAATACGGGCATGATAAATAGATCTTCAATACATGTATCCAGTATCAGTTTTCAGGGAGCGATATGCATCAGTTAAACTTGCATCCGTTATCAAAGTCGACAAAAGCAAGGGAATCACAATAATTTTTTTTTCCTGCCATCGCCCTGCAGGAGACATCGATAGAGCAGTTAAAGTCTCCACCCAAATAACATGTTTCCGTGTACATAAATAGGGTTTAATAAGATCCAATAAATGAATACGAGCAGCTTTGGTTTGTGGGCCATAAAGACTGATAAGATGGAAGAAATGTCCCTGAAAGGTACAGTCAAGAATCAGTGCCCTGCCAGGACAGACATCCACAGTGCATGAAATGGAAAAAGTTGGGGAAAAACAGGATAGCCACACCATCAGCCAAATCTTCCCAAAAGTCCAATATGAGGGCCCTTGATCCAACTCCGTTTAGCTGCTGAACCTCAAAAGAGATGTTAGATGATTTTCTTGTAACAGGTTAACATCTATAGGAGAGAGGTGGCAAGGTGAAAAAATCCGTCTTTGTAGCTTTTCAAGCTACAAACACTAAATGAGGCTATTCTGATAGTAGCCAGAACAACAGATCACTCAGCCACTCCCATCTGTAATTGTCATATTTTTACGTTTCTTACTCTCCTTTTGTGTTCTAGTGAGTTTCTATGGAAACATCAGGAGGCCTAGAAACAGTGAGTTCCATGTCTGATGGTAAGACAGAGGCATCTGAATCACCATCAGAGTTTCTCTCCTGCCCTTTAAACATTCAAGAGGATTGGAGAGAAACTTCAGGAATTCTTAATTATTTGTGAGCAGTTGCCTGGTGACTCGTCTGCTAAGTGTAAACCTTCTGGATCCGCAAGGGAAGTGTCAGTAGTCGGAAGGGGAGTAGGGTGCAGGTCAGATTCTACAGCATCAGAAGCAAGGGAACAGTCTCCATAGCAGTAAGTGGGTCCATAGTGTTTGTGGCTCTATCATCACCACTGGAGGAGTTTGGAGGAGGGGCAAGGAGACTTCTGTGGCATTGGACACAGTGACCTGAGCAGTAGACCGTTCTTGGGCTTTATCCTGTGCTTTTGAACTAGGACATCAGGATTCCATCCCTCATTACGGTTCTTGCTGTCCCAGGGACATTGATGGTATGCATGTCCTTTTCGTCACATAAATTGCACTGAAAAACATTATCACAGGAAACACTAGGTGCCCATACCCCCACATAAACTACATTTTAGCAAATCACATGTGCTACTTAGATGCGTATGAGCACCACATTTGTAGCAGGCTTTAGGCTGACCCTGTAAAAGCAGACACCCTATCTTTGCCCAAGAAAAACTATGTAGATGGTGTATCACCTCTGAATTAACCTGAAAGAGCTTTACGAAACTTCCATCCTCCAGTCCATAGCCCTTCCTCGTCTACAATGGCTTCAGGGGACAAGACTGTACACCTGTTTTGCAACCAATGGTAGATGTCACAGATACTGACACCCTCATTTCTAAACATAATAGTGACAGTGCAAACTGCTGGCTTAGTTAGAGGAATAACATAGAAAGGAGTCCATAGGGGTATTCTTCAATGTGGCATATTTATGCCAAAATCTATCTAAACCACTATTGTTCTTGAAACTGATATCAAAGGTTTCCTCCCAATATATGAATTAAGGCATAAATGTCTGAGGCCTGAAAATGCATGGCAACTTTCAATAGGGTCCGAGCCACATAATAATGATCAGGAATTGAAAGGCCTCCTTATATCGCAGATAAACTGTGTTACATCTAGGAGCCTGCTCCAGTTTATTTTAAACAATCTGACAGGATAGACCCTCTGCCAGGGGCTGGAGGGGATCTAAGGGGGAGCCAAGGTTGGGCCACAGTTGAGGGCCTTCCCAGGGTCATCCAAAATAAGTGAGACTGGTTGAGCTGATCCTAAAGAGGGTGAGGTGCACTGGGAACAGAAGCAGAAGCCTGCCCGTGGACTGAGGTGTGCATAATAGGTTGTGCAGAGGAATGCCTGGTGGGAAGGGAGGAGATAGGGCAGGTGGCATGCAACTCTGAAGAAGGGAGAGAGAGATATGAGGCTGGAGAGGTGGACACCACAGGTTCCCGCACAGGGCAGCAACAGGTGTTTCTCCAGCTAATGGCTCCATATTGGAGCTTTGTGTAACAGTAACTGCAGTATTGACATCATTAGCATCCACAATATCCCCTAAGTAGCCCCAAAAACAACAGGCTTATTGGCAACATCAGTGTCCTTAGCAATGCTAGTGTCTTTTGTAACAGGTACCTCGGTGGCGCCTTGTCGATAGGTGCAGGCCTGGTGGGGAAAATAAGACTCGTGCTTGCCGCATCCCACAATGGATCAGGAGTCCACGATCCCGAATCAGTTTTTGTCCATCCTGTGTGTTAGGGCTTCCGTGGCAGTCCAGGTGGGGTCTGAAATGTCCGGGCAGTCTGAAGACCAAAACACAAGTGAATTAAGGAGGCGGTGGTAGAAGGAGCCAAGCAGCAGTGGATGTTCTCTGCGGGTGTAGTGTATCCAAAACCAACAAGTCAGCATCTCCCAAATGTGACTCTGCAGCCACGCTGACTCTCCTGAGCCCTACACCGGATGTAGCAGGGCATCACCACTGGTTGCACTCCGAAAGGCTGTCACACTAGTTCCGTATCAGTATCCTGCAGCATAGGTGAAGAAACACTCAAAAGCTCCACAGACATCGTCATAGAAGGTGCAGTAGTTACAGAAGGTATCTCCACAGTGCAAGAGGTGTCTGATTTGTTGGGGAAGGCTAAGGCGTTTCTCGGGGTGCAATAACATATCAGGAGCTGCCTCAGTTGGCAGCGTAGTGGTAGAGGATAGAACCTCACTGGTGCATAGCAGAACACCATCTGAGCTCTCCATAGCTGTGACTAGAGTTCCCCTACTGACAAGAGTAGGGGAATTTTTATTTACAAACATCAAGGACAAATGAAAACCAACAGTGTTAAAACACACAAAACATAAAGCAATCATTAATTATGAAGAAGTCAAATTAAATATCACATTGTGTTAAATCACACACAAAAAAAAATGATGTATATCAGATCAAGAAAGGCATACTATTTATATTTGATAAACATTGGGAATCCTTTCCACCAACTGGTAACCTGCCAAGAAGTGGAGTGTTCACAATCTTGAATATAAATCCTTTCCATAGCCACTGTAATTAATATGCTAACAGTTTCATAGGACATCCTCTTTTGGTACAAGACCCACTGACATCAGGCTTGCCATAAATAATAAATTAAACAGCAACAAAAAAGGTGCCATGTTTCCTATCATAACGTCTATTCAACTGAAATTGCCTAATGCCTAAAATCAAGGTATTATAATCTGTATATAACAGCCAAGACATATTCCATTTAGCAGACAGGAATTTCCATAAAGACGTGGCATAAGAGCAAGAACATAAAAATGTTCCATTGTTTCTTCTTGAGCAATACAATCCGGATAAGGACAGTATCTTTCGGTTACAACTTTATGTTTAGCATTGCCTTACATTCAAACAACCATACAAGGAAAGCCAAATCAATTCCCACATACATTCGGCAATCTAGAGTATTCAATCTTTGAATAGTAATTTTGACATGAGTCATTGGGCAATTTTAAAGGCAGGTTCAGACGGATAAAGCAATGTCATTACTTCTTTATACAATTGTGGCCCAGTCTTATCCTTGACCAATTGAACTGAATACCCCAGGTAAACAACTTCTTTGCCACTGACAAAAATAGTTTGGCACTTTTAATGATTTGATCGGTTTAGGGGTAAATTTTGCCAGGCTAAAAGTAGTTAGCCAAAACGTGTTTAAACAAAGACCCATAAGGGGTTATTTGGGGAAGAAGCCCATGTCGAATATTATGAGATGAATAAGTATGAAAGAAACTACGGGTCCACCATCCCAAGTCCACCTTTCCTTTTTTCTAAATAAGTATACTGCTGTTTAATCGGATTTAACCAATTACCCCATAATAATTGAAAAATATACTATAAAGTCTGGTTTCTAAGGACATAGGTAAAGGAAAAACCATAGCCGTATACAAAAAGCAAGGAATAACAAATTGCTTCAATATCTGAACTCTCTTAATTTTTGACAATTTCCATTTTCTCCATAAGTCAATTTTCCTCAATTTTATGTATTGCAGTGTTCCAGTTTAGTTCTGATTAATTCTACGACCGTAAAATAAGCCCAAAATTTTATAGCCCCGATGAAATTGAAATTCCTCAATAATTTCCTACAACATCCCTCGTCCTATAACTAAGCCCTGGCTTTTTGTTCTTAATTTTAGAGTTAGATACCCTAGAAAAAGAAACCATTAATTCCAGAAAATAGTGATAGATTCAATTTTGGAAAAATATACATAAATCATCAGCATAGGCCTGAATAAAATGCTCAGACAAGCGGATGGGCTAACATCCCCTCCCATTTGGGAATGGTAGTCTGAGATCTTATTATAGAATCTATAGTAAAAGAATATAAAGAGGGCTCAAAGGGCATCCTTGACGAACCCCACTAGGCATGTGGAACCCCACACCACATATGCCATTCACAATTGGGTGGGCCAGTGCCCCTTCATAAAGTGCTGTGATCCAATGAATCATTACCTTAGGTGCTCCATAGTGCGCAAGGACAAAAAACAAGTATGGGCATACACCCTATCAAAAGCCTTTTCTGGTCCACTGAAACAATACAGCCCGTTTCCTTGAGAAACTGTGTATTCAATGAGATCACGAAGGATCATGTAGGCCTGCTGGATTTTTCTGCCAGGTAGTCCACAAAATTGGTAGAGGAAAGCACTGTGACAGCAAATTTTTTAGTCGGTTATTTAAAATTCCTGTGAAAAGCTTATAATCAGTGTTTAAAAGCGTAATCAGTCTCCATTCTCCAAATGGGTTTGCTTCCTGATTTGTACAAGAATATTACCAATCCAGCTGAGAACCACCCTGGAAAAACCTTACAAAAAAAAAAAATTAAAAACTAATTCTAAACACTGACTGAATTCCTAAGGAAAAGTCTTGTAAAGCTCCCCGTTAAGCCATCTTGTCCTGGAGAAATGCCTACTTTTGAGATTTTATTACATCCTCTATTTCTAAACATGTTATAGGTTGTACCAGAAAATTTTTGGAAGGTTGACTCAGGAATTTGAATAGAAGAAAGGAATGTTCCATTTCTGCTCACGCTGGGAGAGGTACTGCAGGTGCATGTGCTAGAAAGAAGTCTTTTATAATGTTCTGTATGCTCTCATTATCCGTCACTATATTCCTTGCTTGATTGACTAAAGCATTTAAAGAAGTATTAGTCCTATATTCTTAAAGGCCTCAAAAGGGTCACCTTGAGGTTGCTTTTTAGCCCATATTGTTGAATAACTGTACAGTTTTGCCCTGTCATATTGTGCCGATAACATTTCCTTTTTAAGTATGTGTATTTGTGATGAATAATCGAACTTTGAAGTATTAGCCTGAAAACAAATAATACAATTGTTGCTGTAAAGCTAAATAGCGAAGAAAATAAATTCAACGCTATTTTCCTTGATTTTGAAAGAATTTGCATAAATCAGCTTTAGTATCCCACCACCATTGACCGATGTCATCATATAAAAGGTAACTGACAACCTTGCCATCAGTAAAGAACCTAATTTATGCTGAATCTCACAGGAGCTTAATAAAGGAGCACTTAACTTCCACCTGGATTTCCTCCAATGGGAAGTGAATCACCAGAAATGTTACAATGAAGTAACAGATGGTCCGAAAAGGCCACAGGTATAGTCTGAAAAAAAAAGATAACTTGGAAGATAAAAAATATAATCAATTATAGAAAAGTATTTATTTTTTGATAAGTAAACCGAGGGCCACCCTTCTGTTTAAGACTAGCCGTAATCAGTCCGGATGATTGTACCAATGCCCGAAGAGCCATAGTATCAGAATATATTTTCCCTGCTTTTAATGTAGTTGTCAGTTTCTTACTAGGGTCCAATTCACAATTAAAATCTCCACAGAGAAAAACAGCAAATGAAGTAATCAAAAGGTTTAATCATTTGCATTAGTGCCACCTTTTCAGCTTTTACTTGCGGACAATAAACATTTATAAATCTACACGTTGAAGACTTCCAAACCCCATCCAAAATCATCAACCTCCCGGGATCAAGTCCATTAATTTTATCAAAGAAAAATCATAAGTACAAAAAGAAACCCCAAGCCATCAGCTGAATGTTGTCCAAAGGACCAGTAAGAAGGGCCCCAATACCATTCCGTCTTCGAAATTCCTGACCTGGTCAATGGTGTAAACCCAAGTTTCTTGTAATAAACAAATGTCCAAATGATTTTCATGCATATAATTAAACACAACATGACGTTTTTAAAGTTTAACAAACTATGTACATTTAGAGACCCCAATTTAAATGATTCCAGACCTAAATATGAGTCATTCAACTATCTTTTCCTCCTTTTCTTTTTTTACTTTTGTACCGTCTTGAACCATAAATGGGAGGGGACCGTCCCTAGCTGGTTGTGAGTCCAAGTCCTGACACTCCATGACGGAGTCCCCCACTGAGAAGAAAGAACCTCAAAGGGTTACTGGTTTCCACATCTGTAGTAGAACAGCCTACCAATGGAGGTTTTAAATTCCTGGAGGACTGTCTTACTTGTAGAGGCACTGTTAGAACTGCCTCATTGGGCCGAGCTTCCTGATTGTCAGCATAACATACTGGGACTAACATAGGCAAGGTATCTTTCAAGGTATCAGGTAATGAAACTACAGAGTCCACAATTGAAGGTTGTGGGTTAGGGACTGCAGTGGCACCACCAGAGGCCTGATGTCCCACCCTGCTTCAGAAACTAATTCCTGAGCTTTTGAATAAGAAGATTGGGACTACTAATAGTAGCCTTATTCCTAGCTGCCCACACACATTCAGTGAAGACATGACCTGTGTCATCACAGAGATCACTTATTATGATTCATACATCGGAATGCAATGTGACCAATCTCTCCACAGTTGTCACAACGGGTTTATCACATGAGCTAGATAAGTGTGTTCTAGCACCACATTTGTAACATGCCCTAGGTTGGCCTGCATAAAACAGACCCCGATCCTGGCCCAACAAAAAGAGTTTGGAATATGCAAAATCCTCTGAATCTGATTGCGAAGTTTAACTTTAAATTTCCACCCTCATCCAAAACTGTTGGTCATCTAAAATGGCCTCTGGAGAACTCAAGACATCACATTTCTGGGACAACCAATACACAATGTCATCAATATGCACACCTTCATTCCAAAACATAATTGTTACAAATTCAACCAATGGTTTAGTCAGGGATTACCAAAAGCGGGTCCATAAGGGTGAGAATTTGACCTGGTTGTAACGTTCCCAGAATAAATTCAATGCATAAGTTGAAAAGCTTATATCAAAATTATCCTCACCAGATATATTGATAAAAGCAAACACTTCACGTGGGGTAAAATGCAAAGAGTCTTTCAACAAATATTTCCACATAATGCCTGTCTGCTAGCTTCCAGACCACCCTTATATCTTAATCTAACAGCATTACGTCTAGGGGCTGCTTTCTTCTTTATTTTAGAAAATAAGTCCGACAACAAAGGTTTACTAGAGTCCACAGCTTTTTATCAGTATGAGGATGTTCAGTATAAATCAATTAAAACCTCTGATGACGGAACTTGTTCCTGGGGGTTCTTGCTTTTCATCACCTGGTACCAAATTAGCTTGTGTCATGGGTAAAACAGAAACATTAGCGCCATGAAGGCTCGTTTTGAGAAAGTTTAATTTAGGGTCCCAGTCAGGAGAAGGGCACGCATGAACCATTATTGAAGGACCAACCAGCTTCCCGCAGTGCCGTTTGAGGGTCCAATTTTCTTCCGACAATGGGTTATCAACAATACTGTCCTGCTGACAAGAAGGCTCAGAGTCCTTAGTAAGTGTCCCAGTAACTACTGGTTCATCTGTTGGGGTCACTAAATGTCTTTAGCTGAAAAAACAGCCGCCGTTTTCCTTTCCTCAATCCCACAGAATCAATATGAACAGTTAATTTCTTGGCAAAAGTAAATTCGACACCCCAACCTGATCCAAAGGGTTTTTTGATAGATACAGCTTACCTCAGGCTGCTGCGATCGCGTAAAAGCAGCAGAGGAGAGGCTTGAAAATAAACCCAGCATCTTTGGGAAAGCAGTTTCTGCGTGTGCAAATCACTGGACAAACTGACTCCATAGCCCATATTGCAGTGTTGACTCTAGTATCCATGACAACTGAAGACGTGTTGTCAGTAGTAACCTCAAGGAACTACAAGGTTTTGGCTCTTGGCACTGGAAATCAGCATTTCCCTCCTGCCAACCAATAATCCCATGTCAGTGTTATCCTGCAAAAACTCTCCTCCTTTCTGGGTTTCTGTAGTAAAGCCGCAAGAACTGAAGGCTCCGGTTCTTGCAAATCCGTTGCTCTGGCAATGCAACAGACAAAAAACTCCGACACCTGAGGAGCCTCGAAAAGTTCCACCCGGTCTCCTTCCACTGATTCTTCCATCTCCCTGCTACATCAGTACTTCCTCCTCCTCTTCTGTCGGCTCTAAACTGGGCTCCTCCATTCTGCTCCCAGGAAGTCAAGCCCCTGCAGGCAGAGTAGGGAATTTCCGTGTCTGGCCAAATTCCCTCATTCTCTAAAAATACCATCAACAGCTTAATCTGGTTCAAGGTCAGTTGGCATTCATCCGTATCCCCTCCCCAGATTGTGCCTGAAAATAGGCAAGATTTGTCTAGTGCACTTACCTGGTCAAAAAAACTAAATAAATAAAAATAAAAGGTGTCCTAGGAACACAAGATGCTAGACACTTAGCCTTGTTAAATGATGTCACTGACCATCCCCCATTGCAAACAGAGCTGCCACATAACTACAAAGTCCAGATTCAGCAGCTAATCCAATTAACCACTAGACCAGAGTATGCAGGACTTATAAACATGCCTCAGTGAGAATACATGGTACTGCACACCCCATACAAAAACATTATCCCATTAAAGCACAGTGCAAAGGTAAGTTAAGGAAAACAATTCAGACACCTTTAAAAGACAATTTTATTAGACAATGCCCTGCTCCACTAATTCGCTAGTCTTGCCAGTGCCCACAAAAGATGGATCCATCTGCCTAGTGGTGAACCATAGGCAATTAAATAAACATGCTAGACTACACATGTCAATATATTGACATGTTACAGCAATGAGATGTCACTCCCAACAAAACTTTCAAAACTGTCCTTGACATATCAAATGGATTCTTTCCATACCCTTTCACCCCAAAGACCAATTTAAAACAGCATTTACTGTAAATTATAGACAGTACTGTTTCACTCGCCTCACACAGGGGTATACAATTCCCCAAATATATGCCAGTCTATCATAATCAATGATTTAGAGGGCATTCCCAATATAAGAGTTTACATAGATGATATCTATTTTAGTCATGATACCCCAGATGAACACTTTGCCACCCTTCAACAGGTGGTAAATAGACTTTATGAAAGGGCTACAAGATTAACTGGAAAAGAGCCAGATAGGCCTACACAAAGTAAATTTTCTTGGCACAATAATACACCAAAAATATGTCTCACAAATGATTACTTAAAAAGTGAAAAATATTACAGTACCTCAAACCAAAAACAATTACAGTGTATACTTGGATTATGTAACTTTGCAAGATTCACATTCCAAACTATGCTGCTATGACAAAGCCACTATATCAATCATTAACACATTTAAATGGTACAGAGAAAAAGAGAAACTTCTGCAGAGATTACAGCAGGCAGTGCTACAGCATCACAAATTGATGCCAATCAACATTTCCCTGCTCATAGACATCCTTATTGATACCAATCATGATAATTATTCTACCACTTTGCAACAACAAAATAACCTAATCTGTTACTATACAGGGTAATTTTCAAACACAGAAGTACACTTTTCAGAACCCATTAAACCATTTCTAACCCTTCATCAAATACTTAAGTTAGCACCACACTTATTGCAGGTACCAAACATTTTAACGCATATCAAAGAACCAGCCACCTAGCCCTGGTTAAAAATCCAACACTAGCCCAAACAAGGCTCAAACCCCACACCTCAGTGTATTATTAAATGCTGAAAAAATAACCTTTGTTATAAGCAATGAACACTATGCTCATCACAATGATTACAAAGGCAGCCCCCAAATTTAAAATACATCTCCTGGGCAGATATACTGAATGACAGCATTATAGCATATTCAGATGGAAGTGTTCAGAATATACGTGGTAAAGAACATCAGGAATACATATAATTATAGGCCACAAGACACAACAGAGATTACTCTATTATTAGATGAGAAGCAATACCAGTTCAGGCAAAATCTGCCCAGTATGCGAGGTTTTGGCATTAAAGGAAGCATTAAAGCACAAGCCAAATTTTATTTATTTTTTTTGCTTCTATTTTTATCCTCCCCAGGGCCACTGATCTGCTTACCTGCTACATCCTGGCATCCCCCGCAGGTCTGTCCGGCTGCCGTCCCTTGACTACCCCGGCCACCTAATTTGAGGCCACGTGGCTACCCGCGGCTTACCCCCCGCGGGGGGTGGGGAGCACTCCTCCGGAGCTCAACCCACCCATTTCTGGATCCAGTATTGCCGCCGCCACCCAGGTACCGGGAGAGTCCGCACGGAGACAGCCATCATGCCGCAGCAATCAGTTCCCCCCATTTTTCCACTTTTCTCCCCGAGCCAGCAGGCGTGCACAGCACCAATGGCCATGAGCGTGTGTGCTTCTGCCCACGTTCTGGCCAGGCATCTGCCTCCGCTGAACTTGTGCTCCCAGCGGCGGAAGTACCTCCGGCCTCCATCGGGGTCTCTTCTGTGCTGGGATGCCCTGGATCCCCCAGGGAGAGGGAGAGCTGTCCCACGGATGCTCAATCCTACTCCTCCTCTGCTGATCCCAGCTCCTGGGCTGCTCCCCGAACCTGGGTCGCTGGCGTGACGTGAGGGTGTGGCGCCCAGCACTCAACCCTCAGCGCCACCGGCCAGGTGCCAAATTTTATTTTTACTGACAGCAGTTACATAGTACATACCTGCACTTTGCATTCTCAACAGCTTGATGCATTTACTTCACACTGGGTTGTGATTTTGCAAGCAGGTGACCACCCAAACCCAAGGCCTGAGAATTCCCACTTTCAAGGGCACAGGCGAAAAGGCATAACCCAAGTAGTATTTGGCAACACCACTGTGGATCACATAGCAAAGCTACAGTAGCATGCACCATGCCACTGCCCTTACCACCAGTCAAACCATGATGGAGGGCTGCCTGGCTGAACAGGAGGTTGGCTACCACCTGGACAGTAAACCCTTTCAAGAATTGCAGAAATGGGAGTCAGAAGGTCGATTTGAGAAAACAACAAGAACTACTTATTTGGTAATGACAACTCCTGCAGGCAGGAACTGATTCATTTAGGCCATACAGGCACCGGGCGTGTACACCTGGGCATTAAAGCAATGTATAGAATATTAAGAAAAGAAATGTAATTGGCCTTCCATGATGGCAGATGTAACAACATATATCAATAGCTGTGTAACCTGCCAACAATTTAAACAGGCCCAGCCAGTTCCCATTCCCAATCTGCAAGTAAGTTCTTAAAAGCCCTGGGAGAGAGTATATCTCGATTTTGTGGGGCCACTTCCTCCCAGCAAAAATAAAAGTATCTTTTAGTAACTATTGATCATTTTACACAGTATGTAGAAGCCTTCCAGTGCAAGCAGCTATGGCTAAGTTTGTTGCAGATATCCTAACTTGGAAAATCTTCCCATTGGGGAATTCCCCGCATATGTATTCAGAGCAAGGCTCACATTTTAAAATGTCCATGATTCTGAGAACATAATCAAAAAATATGGCATTAAATGGCATTATGGTACTATACCACCCACAGTCACAGGGTCTTGTGGAAAATGTTAATAAACAGTTGAAGCAAGCCTTGAGAATGGGGCAAAATAAATCCTGGACTAGAAGCCTGCCTATGAGACTTATGCATCTCAGAAACAGGCCACATTCAAACATGGTTTTCACCATATAAGCTTCTTACTGGAGCTCAAATGTAAACACAGACTGTTCTGGATTCTGATGCTAGACAGGACCCTATAGAACTAAGGCAAAAGAGCAACCACCAGCAAATCCCTATAACATTGGAGACTGGGTTTGCTGGAAACAAAAAAATTATTAACCACCCCATGGCCTAAATTACAAAACCATGCAACTACCACCCATCCCCAGGCTGATCGGAGCCCATGGGGCTGGTACTGCAGATGTGGTCCCTCCACAAGCAACCCACCCACCAAAAACAGGGTGAGAAGGTGCCTGCTGCCCACTCTCCTCCTTGGCTTACAAGGCTGATTGCAGCCCACTTGGCTGGTACCGTGGATGCTGTCCCTCCACAGCAACCCACCCACCCAGGACAGGGTGAGAAGGTGCCTGCTGCCCGCTGTCCTCCTTGGCTCACAAGGCTGATTGGAGCCCACCGGCTGGAACCATAGATGCGATCCCTCTGCAATCAACCTGCCCTCCCAGAACAGGGTGAGAAGGCACCTGCTGCCTCTGTCCTCCTTTGGCCTGCAAGGCTGATCAGAGTCCACTGGGCTGGTACTGCAGACATGGTCCCTCCACAAGCAACCTGCTTGCCCAGGACAGGCGAGAAGGTGCCTGCTGCCTGCTCTCCTACTTGACTTGCAAGGCTGATCGGGGCCCACTGGGCTTACACAGCCATATTCCTCTCCACAAGCAACCCATCTGCCCAGGACAGGGCAAGAAGGTGCTCTGCCTCTCTCCTTCTTGGCTTGCAAGACTGATCAGAGTCCACCAGGCTGGTACCGTGGATGCAGTCCCTTCCACTAGCAACCCACCTGCCCAAAGCAGGGTGAGAAGGTGCCTGCTGCTGCTCTCCTTGGCTCTCAAGGCTGATCAGAGCCCACCAGGCTGGTAATGCGGATCGGTCCCCTTCACATGCAACCCACCCACCCACCCAGGACAGGGTGAGAAGGTGCCTGCTGCCCACTCTCCTCCTTGACTCAGAAAGCAGATTGGAGCCCACTGGGTTGGTACCATGGATCGTGGTCCCTCCACAAGCAACCAGCCCAACCAGGACACAGCAAGAAGGCATCTGCTGCCCGCTCTACTCCTTGGCTCTCAAGGCTAATCAGAGCCCACTGGGCTGGTACCATGGATGCGGTCTCTTCTACAAGCAACCCACCAGCCCAGGACAGGGTGAGAAGGTTCCTGCTGCCACTCTCCTCCTTGGCTCACAAGGCTGATTGGAGCCCACTGGGCTGGTACTGTGGGCACAGATCCCTCCACAAACAACACACCCACTCAGGATAGGGTGAAAATGCCTGCTACCCACTCTCCTCCTTCGATCACAAGGTAACAGCTGGTCCCTGATCCAGGACAAGGGAAAGGGATTTTGGAGCTTCTCCCTTTCTAATTGAATACCTGGGACCCACTGCTGTGGGACCTGAATGATTCCAGATGGCCCAGGAGCACTGACATTGGTTTCCTGTCTAACGCTGCAGCCAGTGCTGAAGTCATTGGACTAGGGCATAAGACTGCAGAGAAACACTGACTTTTTACTTTTCATCTTTTGGTAGCTGCGTAGTGAAGTCTTGATCTTTTTGCTTCACAGTTCATTCAGTTGCACAGTTCTGTGAGCCGCACAGTGCCGATCTGCAATTTTTTGTTGTCAGCTGCTCATTCCTCAGGGCTGCACAGCCTGACTTAAAGACACTGGCAAACAAGGACAATCAAATACAGGTACCCAGAGAAGTGGAAGGAAAGGATGTGGAGGTTAGCCAAGGAGGTGACATCAGCGGGAAAGCAGTGGACCCCAGAGGAGGAGGAAGCAAATCCTGGTGGGGACTCCATCATAAGAGGATTCAGCTAGGAACACAGGAGGGAGGACAGGGAGGTGAGGTGCCTACCAGGTGCCATGGCATGGAGGGACGGAAGGAAGATCCTGGGGATCACTGGGAAGGCAAGGCAGGAGGGTGAGCTGGATGTCATTATCCACCTAGGTACTAATGACCTGGCAAATGGGGAGCAAAAGGAAGTTCAGGAAGAGTTTAGGAAACTGGGTAGGGGTCTCAAGCAAGTAGCTACTTCTGTCACTTTCTCAGAAGTACTACCTGTGAGAGGCAAGGGAGAGCATAGAGTGCATGCACCAGGAACTTTAACTCATGGTTGAAGAACTGGTGCTGTGAGGAAGGGTTTGGATTCATTGGTGACTGGGACCCACCTGGAGGGATGGAGGTTTGTTCAAGCTGACGGCCTGCATCCATCCTGGAGGGAATCAAGCACTCAATGATAAGTTTAAATGCTACATTGACAAGCATTTAAACTAGCAAAGGGGTGGCAGGCCAGCAAGGAGGGTACCTCTTGCTCACCCCCACAGCTAGCAGTGGAACCAGTGAACCAGAGGATGGCTATCTCTGCAAAGCAGTGTGCAAAAGATGGAGATTAGTGCCCAAGAGGTGGATAAGCAGAAAAGGGCAAAATTCAGCAGACGGGCAGACAGCAAGGAGAACCAGGGATAAATGACAACCAAGGAAGGGCTGGAGTAGAATAGTGAGACAGTCTAGAGGAGGTCAAATCATGGAAAGCCATGTGCAAATGCCAGGAACCTTAGCAACAAGATGGAAGATCTGGGGCTGTCATGGTGCAGTCAGACCTGGACATTGTGGCCATCACTGAAACCTGGTGTAATGATAACCACGACTGGGAGATGGCCATACCTGGCTACAACATATTCAGAAGAGACAGAGCAGGCAGGAAGGGAGGAGGGTGGCACTGTATGTGAAAATGACATAAGGGCCACAGAGATCCAGGAGGAACAAAATGGGGGAGAGATACTGTGGGTTAAGCTGGAAAGGAAAATGGGACAGCCATCCGTACAGGTGTGGTCTATAGACCACCAGCCCAGGAGAGAAACAGATAGGAGCTGATGCTAGCCATCCAAGGATGGCAGACAAAGGTGAGGTAGTACTGGTTGGAGACTTCAATATTCCAGACGTGGACTGGAGCATCCCAGCAGCAGCATCAACTAGGAGCAGATTTATCCTGAACTCCTTCAGGAGCCTTCCTCAAGCAACTGGTCATGGAACCAACTCGGCAGAAGGCAATACTGGACCTTGTGCTCACAAACAGGGACAGTGTGATGGGGGTAACAGTGGGGAGCACCTGAGAACAGTGACCACCAGTCATTGTGGTTTGAAATCACAGAAAGAGCAAACCAAACCACACAAAAACACGTATCCTGGATTTTAGGGGGCAGACTTTGGGAAAATGGAGATACTTGAAAGAGGCATTAAGGGAATGGGACAGGAATCAGGGGTTGAGGAACAGTGGGCAGTATTTAAAATGGGGATTACAAGAACAACAGAATTATGCATTAAGCAGGTTAACAAGAGGAAAAGGAAGAGGAGACCATTATGGTTTTCCAAAGAGGTAGCAAAGAAAGTGAAAGCCAAAAGATTGCATTCAGGCAATACAAAAGACACAGGCAGAAGGGGATAGGGAGAAGTACCAGGAGAAGCAAAGGGAGGTAGGGAGGTCAGTAAGGAAGCCAAAGCTCAGACAGAAGAACACCTTGCAAAATCAGTGGGTAGAGGGACAAAACCTTTACAGGTACATAAGTGAAAAAGAAAGACAAAGGAGGGATAGTGAGACTGAAGGGAGGATGGGGGCACGTGGAGGATGACAACAGTAAAGCTGACATACTGAACAGGTATTTCTGCTCAGTCTTTACTGAGGAAGAGGAGTAATGGGTCTGAAGGGAGTACAAGGGTGAGAATGGTGCAGAAATGGACACAAGTCCTTTACGAAAGGGTCCTGAAGGAACTGGAAGTAATAAGAGTTGATAAAGCAATGGGGCCAGATGGGGTGCACCCCAGGGTCCTTAAAGAACTAAGAAGGTGGTGGCTGAACCTCTGGCTATCCTGTTTAGCCGATCACTGGAAACAGGGAGGTACCCAAAGACTGGAGGACAGCAGATGTAGTCCCCTTATACAAAAGTGGGAACAAAGAGGAAGCAGGGAACTACAGACCAGTCAGCCTCACCTCGGTAGTGGGAAGATCATGGAAGCACTATTGAAGGAGAGATTGGTGGAACATCTGGTTGTCAATGGACTACAGGACCCAAGGCAGCATGGTTTCACCAGGGGAGGTCATGTCAGACCAACCTCATTGAATTTTTGACTGGGTGACTAGGAGGTGGATCAGGGAGGGCAGTGGACATGGCCTATCTGGACTTCAGCAAGGCCTTTGACACTGTGCCACATAGAAGACTATTACACAAACTGGGGAATATGGGTGTGAGCAGGACAGTAGTGTGGTGGGTAGGTAACTGGCTGGGTGGCAGGACACAGAGGGTGGTGGTAAATGGCTGTCACTCCACAGAGGAAGAGTGACCAGTGGGGTACCACAGGGATCAGTGCTGGGACCGGTCCTATTCAACATCTTCATCAGTGACATGGCGCAGGACCTAGAAGGCAGAATTTCACTGTTAGCTGATGACACAAAGCTCTGTAACAGAGTAGACACACCAGAGGGTGTAGACAGAATGAGAAGCGACCTGCAGAAACTTGAAGAATGGTCAGGGTTTGGCAGTTGAAATTCAATGCAAAGAAGTGCAAGATAATGCATATGGGGCACAAAACCCTGGCACAATATATCAGTTGGGGCGAGGATATAGCATGCACCAAGCAGGAAAGGGATCTTGGGGTTATCATCTCTGATGACCTCAAGGTGAGAAACAGTGTGACAAGGCAGCAGGTAAAGCAAATAGGATGCTGGGATGTATAGGCAGGGGCATTACCAGCAGGAAAGGAGGTCATAATTCCGCTATACAAGACACTAGTAAGGCCCCACCTGGAGTACAGTGTACAGTTCTGGAGACCATACCTCACGTGGGACATAGACAGGATAGAGAAGGTTCAGAGGAGGGCAACAAAGATGGTGCATGGATTGCATCACAAGTCCTATGAAGTCAGGTTGAAGGAACTGAACATGTACTCCCTGGAGGAGAGGAGGAGAGAGGATATGATAGAGACATACAAGTATCTTACAGGGAGGAACAGGTGCAGAAAAACACTATTTTTAAGTGAAAAGATGTTCCAGGACTAGGGCATGGGATGAAGTTGGAGGAGGACGATTCAGAGGAAAAATGAAAGAATTTCTTCACAGAACGGATGGTGGACAAGTGGAACACCCTGCCAGAGGAAGTGGTGGAGCTGAAACAATCACGGATTTAAGAATGCATGGGATAGACATAAAGGAATTCTGGAGGTCAGGGTAGGTGCAACACACTTCTAGGAAAACAAACTGAACTTACAAGCTCAAATTGGCAGACTGGGTGGGCCATAGGCCCTTATCTGCTGACACTGTCTATGTATCTATGTATCTATGTAAATCTATTGCTGAACTGATCAATCCTTCACTGCACTGTTTTCAGCATGTGCCTAACCTGAACTGGTTTCTTAGTGATGTTTCACCCCCACCTCCTTCCTTTATTAAATACACTACCAGAGCTGAGGGACCCACCCACCTCCTACTTGGTTACACTTCACTTTCCCTCTTAAAGGGAAGCACCTAAGAGGTGCAGCAAAGCACTTAAGGGTAATACCTAGATCCTCAATATTAGGATTTCTTTACCTCTCCATTAGTACCTGCTTCCCATTAGCAGGTTATACAGTTCCTCCACTAGAGGATGTATACTTAAGCAAGCATCCTTCACTTTCTACTTCCCTACTACAGGCTATTCAGCTGGACACCTGAGGAGCTTATTTTAAGCATTGCACCTCTTCCCCTTGGTAGCAAAGCAACTCTGTTCAGCTACACCCCTTGTTGTAGTCTACTACCTACCAAAGTACACCCCTCTGCTGCTCCTTGACTCTAAGGACATTTCTCTCCACTCAAATCCTTCTCCTTCCATCTCCTCCCCTAATCCTATTTCTTACCTCTCCCTACCCACCCCTCCTGCTTTTGCCAGCCCAGGGACCTATAACTGCAAATCCATCCAAATCCCTGTCTCCAGGCCCCAAATTATATTCATGCTATTAATCCTGCCTCCCTCCAACATATTCTAGTCTCATTCCTCATCATTCCACATGCATCCTACTAACATTACCAAATTTCTTTGCTGTTTTCCACCTCCTGCTTCCTCACTAAACCACTCACTTCTACCTCAGTCACTCGGCCTCCAAGCCCCATCACTCCAAATCCATGAAGCTGAACTTCTTCATCCTAGCTCTACAATTCTTCACCTTGGAGTGGCATCCACCCCAACCCTGGTTCTGCTACTTCCTTCACCCCTGCCATCTCCCTCACTGCTGCTGCCCATACCCCTTCCCCAACAGTCCTCATAAAGGGTTTCAAGATATTACACTTAAACATTCATAGCCTACTTAAAAAAAAAGCAGACCTCCTGCAAGCCATGGTTGCTGCCTTGACACCAAACATTCTCATTATAACAGAAACATGGCTAAGAGCATGATTCCTGACCACTCGATCTCCATCCCGTTTACTCCATCCTAAGGCTAGACAGAGCAGACAGGGGTGGTAGAGTGGCAATGTATATGTGCCTTCCACCAATACTTCCCAGTCTTCTCCTCCTCAACCAGCAACCCATGACACCTTAGCCATCAATGTATCCTCCTTTCTCACTTCCTATCTTTGTAGTCGGTATCTATTATTGTCCAAATATCCACCCCGCTGTCTCCCTTGACCTCTAACTTCCATTACTTCCCTCTCAACCTGGTGAGCTTTTACTTCCTGGTGACCTCAATTCAAATTGGTTGTCTCCAACATCGACCACAAGAAATGCTATCAGTGCCCTCAACCTCACACAACTAATTACAGAACTCACCCTAATCACAAGACCCCAAACCACTTCCTACTTGATTGGGCCCTAACTTTCCACCCCATAGAATCATCACCTCCAGCATCCTTCCGGATGCTCTGTAGACTCTAACCGAGTTTTCCTGGTCAGAAAAGTTCATAGCCCTTAAACTCCACATAAAACCCTACAAATATGGACTTATAAATCCTAGAATTGGAACCCCTCCTGCATAGCTTTGCCCTCTCAGACTGGACCCTCTAGCAAGCACCTTCTCGGTTGATAAAGCACTAATTTATTTTAAACATATCTTCCTAGGAAATTGGAATGCCTTCGCACCTAAAACAAACAAGGGCTAGAGGTCATCACCTCCATTGGATTACCCCTGAGTACAAAGAACACAAGTAGGTAGCACTCTCAGTCCACAGGAAAAAAAAGGTAAAAATGCAAGTAAGTAGATTACATTAGCTGGATCCTGGGTATTGCAGCTGCAGGCTCTGGCTAATGTAACCTACTTATTTGCATTTTGACCTTTTTTCCTGTGGTCTGAGAGTGCTCTGCTGTGTTCTTTTGTGCTATGTTATTTATTTAGATAGCACTGCCTCTTATCCAATGATGATCCATACGCTTGTGTTTTTGTTACCTCTTAATTACCAGCCTGCCACAGAGCGGAGGCGGGCTTGGAAATGGCACAAAGTCTCCCAGCTTCAAATTGCCTTCTTATTTACTGAAAATTCTGTAATACCTGCACCCAGGCTACCAAGCTAGCCAAAACAGAGTACTTCAAATCTACCTTTGTAACAAACATCAACCCCACCTCCAAGTTCTGGAGAGTTGTCCACACCCACTTTACCCCACCATCCTGTTCCCCACCTTATACTTAAGATAACGCCACCCTTGTTGCCGATCCAGTTTCAGTATCTACTGAAGTCAACTCCTATTACACCACTTGTGCTGATGAGCTACTCCAGTCCTCCCAAACTACATCCTCCCTCCTTCCTATGAATGACCCTCCATTTTCCCTTCACCTTCACCATTGTCCCCCAAATGACACCCTAAATGCACTGCTATCGATCAATCCTTCAAAAGGCTCCTCCCTGTATGGCCTTGACCCCTAAACTAGTATCCATCTCAGCCCCAGCCATTGCCTACCCTCTCTATTATCCTAAACCTCTCTTTCTCAACCACCTCAGTACCTTCCCCATGAAACATGCAGTGGTCCTTCCCTCCCCAAAGGTGGATCCCACCTCCCTGGCAATTACCACTCCATCTGTCTTTTCCCTACCCTTGCAAAACTTCAGGAACATCTAGCCCTCTACCAGCTCACCGCTTACCTCAATGACTCCTCCTAGTCCCCTCCCCAAAGGTGGAGATCCCACCTCCTGGCAATTACCACTCCATCTGTCTTTTCCCTACCCTTACAAAACTTCAGGAACATCTAGCCCTCTACCAGCTCACCACTTACTTCAATGACTCCTCCTAGTCCCCTACTCTCCCTCCCCTAAAGTGTTCCTCCCCTTCTTTCTCTACCCTTAATCTATCTCCTCCTGTGAGCTCAACCATGGCCTTGTGCAGGCAGGATCCATAGCACATGGTGGACAATAAGTTTACCCCCTTTCCCTATTTCTCCTTTACTGCACCCCTCAGTCAGTGCTAGATCACTGCCTTATGTATGCAGGATCACCCAGCACACTGTTGAGTGCTACCCCTCTACTATAGTTGACTTCTGCTACCCCTCCCACAACTTCCCTCCCCACAACCCCCTCCCTTGCATCACTATATATAAATAACTCTCATCGCCTATAACCTGTATCCTACCAGTAGGGCTTTCCACCACTCTGCCCAGATAGGGATAACAGGACACTGTTAAATTTCAACTCTTCCCATTTCCCCTTGGATACCCCCATCTACAATACCTCTCTCTCATCACCCTGCCACACTCTACCTCTCCTCGCCTCCAACCCCCTTCTGGTTAACATAGCCTAACACTGGCCTACCCTATACTCAATTAAGCTTTTCTAACCTACCCCATACCCTCTTATATGCACTTTAGTCCACCCTGTCATCTCTGTTTGCCTAGAAAATTGTGTTCTTCCTGCATCTCTCCATAAATTTATTTTCCCTTCTTCCATTCTGCCATCCACAATTTTTCATTCCCTCCTTCCAGTCTTCCTCTCTTTACTCCAATCACTGTAAATCTTGAATATCTATGTTACTTTTATGGCTACCAATTACTATTGTGTCACCTTACCATCTTGTGCTACATACTGTTGTCAAGTTAGTATATGTGTTCCAGTGTTACCAACAGTCACCAACTGTTGCCCATTTGCAATATTTATCTTCATATCTACTATACTTAACTGTTACATTGTCAGCCAATGTGATCGACCTGTAATCCCTCCTGCTCTCATTGTATGCAATAAGCAAACTGTATTCCAACATTGTAACATTTCTCTGTATTCTGTCCCATTGTTCCCTATCCTCCAGGTTGCACTGGGAGACAAGCAACTTATTGCTAGTGTGCCTTCCTGGTGAAACATTTCAATAACTAAATAAATAACTAAAACAAGCGACTAGTAATGCTGTACTTTTACAAGTAAAAAAACAAGCCTAAATGGGTCCATATTTCACAATTAAAGAAATACTCTGTTTCAGATGGCAGCTAAAAATCCTTCCGTCTGAATGCAGGGATGCCAACAAATCACCAACTTAGTCAAAGGACCTGGGTACCTCGAGGACCTTTGAGCTCAGAATACTAATCCATGAAGCCCTGTATGCCCTGAATACCCCAGTACCACAAATCTGAAATGTTCAAAGATTGCAACAACTTGTCCAAGTGGCCCAGTGACAACAGCAAGTCCACATTCCAGACACAATCTAGGTTCTCTAATGGTCACGTATCCTCATCTTTTCTTGGTACCCACACTTCTCTGAGCTGCTCCAAGGCCTAATGTGCCAGAGATCCAAGAAGTTGAGATTTCCTACCCAAAGGAAGAAAGAAAAAGATTACAGATTATGAAATCACAATTTCACCTACTTGCCTTTCTGCTGCCACTCAGCATTTGTTTTAGTTTGCCTTTGCTAGATTGTTTGAGTAAATGGTTAAAAGGTCTAAACCCTGCAATAGAACAGGCAAAATACCTAGGTGGAAAGCAACACCCAGATTAGCCTACTGCAAAAACAAATTCGTGAGAGAAACCTCCAGGGACTCTGTCAACATTTGTCCTTATACTGATTCTTAACATACTCTTATATATTGCATTTCTGAGAGTGTTCTTGCCTGTAGTAGAATATTGCATTTTGATATTTTTCTTAGCACCTTTGGTACACTATGGTGCTGTGTAGTGAATCTAAGCCATTTTAAAAAATACTAACACACCTTACACCATGCTGACTGATCCAGTCAAGGTTCATCGACATCTCATGAGTCCAAATCCATAAAGCAAAAGAAACACTCAACATGTAAAATATTGCAAAGAAGCATCTTTGTCTCACACTTTTTGCTATACTGACTTTCCTAATATATGCATTCTACCTACTGTGGAGGGTTGTGGGATAACAGATGGACCAGACATGGAACCTCAAGTTCAACACAATTTCTGTGTGATGTTTAATCAAAATGCAGGAGATAACCTTTAGCAATGGCATATCCCTTCTTCAGTGCACCAGTTTGTAGCAACAGATTATGCAAGTCGTTCCTCTACACTTGGCAGCACCTACTGACTCACTGATCTTTGAATTAACTTATCAGTTGAGGTTCGGCCTCCTCTATGCAGGCCCTGTTTGCTTGGGTAGTGGGGGTTCAAATGAAAAAACAAGCTAAAGACAAAGAACCTCAGTGCAGAAGCACTGAAACAAGGGTTACCTCAAAGGGCATTGACAATAAGCCACGTTTCAAAAAACACAACATCACACATACTTCCATAATGCAAAACATCATGGGATATATGCAAATCAACATGACATTTCAATTGTTTCAGTTTACAGCAATTTACATGCATTTTAAATAGTCACTAACTTAATTTTATAGTACAGTCAACTAGTACTTTTACCTTGATCAAAAACACCTAGTGCCATGGTATTTTCAACATTTACAGGTTTTATACACATAAGGTATATGCATTAATATATTTTATGACATAGTGCCATTGCAAACTAAATCCAACAATGAGGAACACAGCCTGTTTTATATCAGCTTGGAGGTCACAATAATCTCTCCTGTACGAGGACCTGAGCGGAAAAGGAAAATTAAAAAGGACACTATAGCATAGTGAAGAAAGAGAAGGGTGCCCATAGGTGGCCAACCTTATGGACTAGAAATTGTAAAGAATAGATTAGGTTAAGAAATAGAAGAAATGTTGCAACAGATTTAAGAAAAGGTCGGCCCTCAAGAGTGGCAGGAACTCCTGTCACACCTACCACATAATGTAAATATTAATGTCTTGTTGACTTAAGGCTCTACATCCAGTCAAAATGCCTCACAAACCATATCACAACCCAGGGTAGCCAAACAGGTCAATGTCATACCTACACCAAATCATACCCTTACAGGCACACCCAACAAGCCAAGCCAAGATACTACTGAAATGAAGAAACAATGTCGTGAATGTATACCTGTGGCAGCTGAATCTCATCTATATCAGTATAATATCAGAAGGGACATTACACCTTATTTGGCCTACTTGCCACCATGATACCATTTGCCTCTACACATGAGACTGCAAGCATTCTTAAAAAAGTAAAGGTACATTGCAACTCCTGTTTCAAACAGACTGATAACCTGCCCATCATATCCATGAATTTAATTGCTTACTGGTGCAATGTTTTGACAAGAATCAGACATCTAAATGGTTTCAAGATTGTTTCTGGGTACACCATCTTGCCTGGACCCACAGAAGTGAGCCTGAAGACCTCTCTGATGCCAGGCATGTCCAAAAATTACTCCCAATACTCTATGGACCTTCTAATACATCAGACTGAGGTTTGTCAAAATGAATGGACAATTTTACAGACTTGTGCACCACTGTCAGTACATCTCAAGGAAATGGTATACCTCCAAACAGTCCAAGACACCGTGCTACAATATTACGTCAAAGAATGGAGCAAATAAAAATTCAAACATTTCAAAACTCTATTACTGTGCAAATGTTACTGGACTCCAGATTATTGCCTAAAAGAAGTCAGTGTAAAACATGGCAAACTCAAGTACAATGTCCACTGTATGAATGTGATGGATTACATCAATGTTGTCATCACTCCAGGCATATGAATCTGTTCCCCAACTCATGTATGTGTCTTGCAAAGGGCTGTATTTTGTGACCAGCCACCTACTAATGAACTGCGTGCACAATTTGGAATTGTACCATAGGTTGCCCTCCACTCATAGTCAACCTGCAAATGCCAGTGACACAATAGTATAATGAATTAAGAGACATTCATGATGTGGGAAAACCAAGCATACCCCCACAACAGAAACCTTTAGGACTCACTGTGAATGTCTTCTCTTGTATGCACACCAATTACACAGATACATGTCAAGCTGAAATATACGAATATGGATCAGGATGTAGGATCTTACAATGTGTTCAAGTACAATCACTAAGATTAAAACATATCAGATGATTACTGGCATATGCCTATCAATGCATCATGAACACCAACTGGGAATATCAGAAAGCCCTGGAACACCTGGGGACAAATATAAAAGACTTAACAACATATATTCATAACCAACATATGAATTAATAAACCAACTAAACCTAGCAGAAGATTTAAATGAAGCAGCAAATATGCATCTGTACCCGTTCTTAAGGCGTGACTGCCTGGATGAAGAACAAGCCTGTAAGACAAATTCTGCTTTGATCCTGTCAAATACTGAATCCAAGTAAACAAACTCAGCCACACCATCCACTCATATGCAGGCACGCTACATGTTGTTCCACCAATACCCTTACAGTTGAACCTGTTCTTATTCACACAGCTATTACTGTATTGGTGTTCCACAACTCCCAAACTCCTCAATACTCGAATGATATTGGCTATTTCAAGGTTTAACACTATATATTACCCATATATCTTGCCACGAAACAACACTATTAGACAGCAGGGTCATAGGCAACCTTGACACTCCCATCCTTACAGTTTTCAGGCTATGTTTGGAAAATATTACAAACTTCTGTATCATGTATTATAATTGCACTGCTGGGCAGTTATCGATCTCTCTTCTATGGCAATCTCAGATTTACACCAGTACACAGCAAAGTCTTATTTAACACATAATATCCAGGTTAAACACAATGCTTGGTACTATGCAATTTCTCAGATGCACTTTACACAACCAGTAGGCAGTATTCGAGTACAATTAGATAAACTGATACACACAATATGCACCATGCAGAAAGATATAAATGTCTTACTGAATGATGTAGTTATAATAAAGGTGATATAATATCAATTAACAAGGCGTGACTTAATGAAAGAGGACATAGCAATTCTACAAGAACAGGTAGTAAAGCTTGAATTGGAACAGTCTGAGATAAAGTTTTCCAACTGAAGCGCAAATTCACTTATGCCTTTGAATCAATATTTGGGGTATAATTGAACCATGGGATTAGCTAAATCCAGTAAAGTGGATAAAATGACTGTTGGATTGGCTGCTATCACCGTTCCATGTACTACTAGTGATTTTGTGAATTGCTGTTGCAGAAAGTAATCAATGTCTAATTCTTTGCCTAAAACCTGCACCCTAAGTTCACAAGTTTTTCTATTAGTTTTCAGATGGCCAACTATGTAGGAGGGGACATTATTTAGAATAACCCTATCTTCCTGAGACACCACAGAAATTGCCCACCTTTAGCCCAAGAAGCGATCAGTCTCAGCTGCAGCCTTGTTTATTCAACCACACATCGGGCAGAGCCCAGTGTGTACTTTGTGGTCAGATATTTTTCTGAACCTGGCACAACCCCAAATTGCTAATCATCTTAGACATCATATGCTGATCCAACATTCAGATCTAAGCGGATATTTGGCATTCGAATATGATGGACACAGTTGTCAATTAGCAGTCATGTTAGCTATTTAGCCTATGCATGAACCAGAAAATCTACATTTCTATACTACGCTAAACTTCTGCAAAAGGTAGGAATTGCTCAGTCTATGCTCCAAATCAACCCCATTGGGCATACTCACCCCATCACTCCCAACCAATTAGTATCTTGAAGCAATAATGGAATGATGGGCTATCCCAGATATCCACTAAGGGACCCTCTGCTGGACATCGTAAATTAATTTTGAGCAATGTCAGATAAAGTCATTCTTTGCTCAGTGTGTTTTAAAATGCAATAAGCAGTTTTTAGCATTAATACCTTGTAACTTGGATTTTCAGCCTTCCTTGCCAGGATATAATTATAGTTAGACTGAATACTCAGACATATATTTTATTAATGATTAAGTTTACTTATAGCCATGGGTTGAATTTAAATATTTTCTAACAGGAATTTGGTTCTGTATTTTTACTAATACTTGCTAACATAATTACTAAGTGTAGATTTAAAAAAACAAGAAAAACATTTGTTTCATTTTACAGTAAATGCACAGAGAGACCCTTTTCTTGTAACTAGCCTAACTGCAAAGTCAACTTCCTCTTAAACAAATTAAAATAGATATATTTTGTAGCTGAGTACCTGAACAAACACTTTCAGTATTATGTTCATGAAAGGTCAACTTCCTCTTGCAAACAGACTAAAATAGAATGGGCCTGATTCTAGAAGGGCCCTTGGAACAGTGCAAGTTACACCACTCCAAGGGCTATGGTACTGCGAGTGCACCAGGAACCCTGCACCATATTCTGAAAAAACAGGGTTCCTGTGCCAAATGCCCTGTGATTGCCACAAGTGTGGGACTGCACCCAACCAATGGTGCACTGGCAGCATATGCCGCAAGGCTGCAGAACCCCTTACACTGGAGCAGCAGGTGCAACCAGCACTGGTGGCGATGGTGTGGGGGACACAGGTGCCCAGTGAGCATTTGGGGGTGGGTGGGGGTCATAGGCCAGGTCGATGTGTCAGCGTGGTGGCTGGGTATTGTTGTGGCACCCAGCATGGTGCATATACCCATGATACATAGAACTGGGGGCATTTGTACCCCTGGGTGCCACAGCATTCACGTATATCCCAGCTGCCACACAGACCCTCCCTATGCCCCTCTGTGTCCCTCCTGCCCATGAATCCCACCTAAAGTCCTCACTCTATGGAGTGCCAGTCAGTGGCAAGGGGCATAGACCATCTCCTGGCAGGTCTAAGTGGAGCCCTTGTGATGTCCATGGTGGGGCTCTTGGAATCGGAATTGTGAGCCCCACTGTGGTGCAAGTCCCTTGCAACCTTGCATACCAGGTTGCAGATCACAAGGGTGGTGCAGTGCCTGTTCAGCACAGTGGATTCCCCATTTGGTGCAGGCCATGTTCTGGAATGGGGAATACTACAATGAGGATGGAAGGTGTGGCACGACATTGCTCTTTGTTTGCAAGCACCTTGTGTCTGCCATACAGGCTTCTGGATTGGGCCCAACATGTATCATAACCAAGAGTTTGAATGTATACATTCTCAGCTTTTCTTTTTGTAAGCCTGAATCATATTCAAGGCTTATTGGACTATCTATTAACTTATGTGAAAATGTATAACTAAATGTGGACTCTTTTGATAATTATTAAATGCTTTACATAGACACTTCACAGTAGGAATCATATGCCTGCCCTTCATGTATAAAGTTTAAACTATCAGCCAGCCAATCAGATGTCTCAGCCAGACAATCAGATGACTACATGAAGCCCCATATCTCTGAGTATTACAAAACTAACACTACCTTAGATAAGTGTCTGCTATTGGTAAAAATAAAATTATTTTGTATTTGGCTGAAAATCCCCAGTCATGTTAGATGGTCATACTACATGCTGTAGCATGATGTCAAATTGTTAGTAACAGCCCATATCTTTACTTAACAAACCCTTTTTAATCAGATGCTTCAAGTTATTGACAGCTTTCTGATACAGAAAGTTAATAACTGGTGGTCTTCTGACATATAAAATTACTTTCTAACACAGAAGACTATTGCTTTAAACCCAGCCCATGAAATAGAAAAACTAGAAGTGCCAGCCCAGTTGATTGCCTTGAGATACTATAAAATCAGCAGGAAAAGCAGTCCAGGTAAGACTAGGCAGAAGGAGGACACAGTCATTCTTGGTTTAGGACCTCAAAGCTTGACATCTGGTTAAACTGGTTGGGTGAGTTTTGCCTCTTAACCCATTCATTCAGAACTGGGTAAAAGATAATGCTTGCATAATATATTTTTATTTCTGTTTTATTCTTTTATTGTGACTAATTTTCATACAGCGGAAATTTATATATTTTTCTGCTTGTACTGCTGTTCAGAGAATTAATGTCTTTTACTCATATTACTGCTAAAATTACTGTGTGATTTTTGAATTTGATATTAAGTAAAAATATTTCCTTAAAACATGAATTCCAGATGTAGTGGTGGTGCTTCTCATCTAAGCTCAATACAAGTTTAGATAAGAAAGAGCAAGAGAGGGAGGGTACTGTGAGAACTATACTACTCTACTGGGGAAAGATCTAGAACTCTACAACTGGGACCTTCTATTTGGGGTAAAAACAAACAAAAAAAAGAGTTAGTGTGTTTGTCTGAGTTGGGTGGAGTGAATTGTTATCTGTGCAGTTAGCAGTTATCCAGGTAAAGAAGGAACTGTAAATTAGAGGTGGCTTAAGCAGAAGGAAGCCAGCTGTTTTGGATTTAAAACTGCCTTAGATAGCAAGAGGAGGTACTGTAAGAACTATACTACTCTACTG
The DNA here is from genome assembly GCA_016271365.2 of Neoceratodus forsteri. NCBI lineage: Eukaryota > Metazoa > Chordata > Ceratodontiformes > Ceratodontidae > Neoceratodus > Neoceratodus forsteri. The sequence goes on along the minus strand of JADMNL010000022.1, from coordinate 194,380,504 downwards.
GGACTATATAGCCCTCCACCCATAGCTAGCTCTACTTTTATAGGCACAGGATTTCACTGACAACAGGAACTTCCTGTTTGGGAGCAGGAAGGGTTGATCACAGAGGCACAAAAGACTCACCATCCTAGAAGGAAAAGAGTAGCTCTCCATCCCCACTAGCTGCTGGAGGTTTGACTCTGAGCAAGTAAGAAGGAGGTTACTAAGGAAATAGGAACTTCCTGTTACAAAACAGGAAGATTAGGAGCTTAAGGGCACAGAGGCAGTAGGAAAGTAGGGAGAAAAAAAACACTTTATATAAAATTTAAACAAAAAAACAAAAATAAATAAATAAACAGAGACAGGAAGAGAAGTATACAAAACAGCAGTTAAGGGGCCACAAATAAGATATAATGGGAGTATTGCAGTGCAGTGGCTGTGGGCAGCAGTCTTCTGGGAGATGTTCTGGATGATGCAGTGTTGTCCGATCTGCAGGCATCTCTCTGGGCTGAGGAGGAGATTGCTCATCTTCAGGCTTTGTTGGCCAGGATTCAGGGACCTCCTTTCCACCAAGGGACCACCAGGGCCAACATCCCTACCTCAGAGGTTGCCAAGAAAGAGGAGTGGTTGGACCAAGGTGGGCTCAGGAGGAGAGGGTGGTGGAACAGAAGCATTCTCCAGCTTGTACCTCTCCACAATTCATACGCTGCCCCAGTGGAGAGTGATTCTGTATGGAGGCACCTGCAGTGGAGACCAAGGAGGATGCTGGGAACCTCCACAAAGAAGACCCACAGGAGGGTGGCATGGGACCCCACTGGGAAGGAAGCAACTCCTGGTGGGGGACTCAATCATTAGGAGGGTAGAACTGGGGAGGAAGGGAGAGGAGGTGAGGCCTGCCTGGCACCACGGCTTGAGGGACATGGAGTGAATCCTCAGGATCACGGAGAAGCTGCACAAGGTAGGAGCTGGATGTCATTATTCACAGGGACAAATGACTTGGCTGGGAATAAGATCAGAGCAGTGCAAGAAGAGTTTGAAGAGTTGGGGAGGGGCCATAGATAATAGCATGTACATAAAACTTCTAGGAGGTGTTGTCTATGGCAAGGGTAATGTTAGAGTCCTCCACACCATGGGATCAAAAAGATTGAAAACTGGTGTGGAGCTCAGGGTTTTGACTTCATTGGAGACTGGGGTCCACCTGAAGGGATGCAGGCCTATACTGGTGTGATGGTCTGCATCTGTCTGAGGAGCGGAACCAGGATCCTAGGTGATAGGTTTAATGCTTAATGGCAAGCATTTAAACTAGCCAAGGGAGGCACTGAAAACACAGTAGTTAGAGAGGTAAACACCAAGGTAGAGAAGTCAATAGGAGCAGGAAAGGGGTAAAAGCAGAAAAAGGTAATAAGAACAGGATAGTGCTAAAGGGATAAAGCCATCAAAAATGGAGGGTGATGAGTACCAATGCCTACAGTCTGTTTAACAAGCTCCCTGAACTAGTGACCTTGCTGGAAGAGGACACCTGGATATCGTGGCAGTCACAGAAACATGGTACTCAAAGAACCATGACAGGGATGTCAACATACCAGGGTACACAAGCTACAAGAGGGACAGGGAGGGTAAAGAGGAGGAGGAGGAGTAGCTTTCTATATGAGGGAAGGATCAAAGCAATAGAACTAAAGGATAAACAGGGAGTAGAGGAGGCACTGTGGGTCACCCTGGAGACAGGAAATGGCACCACATCTGCATGGAGTTGTATATAGACCCCCATCTCAGGGGAGGCAATGGACAAGGAAATGATAGAAGGCATCCTTAGAATGGCAGAAAATGGGAACTATTGTTAATAGGGGCCTGAATATGCCAGATGTTAACTGGAGCACCTTTGCTGCAGCCACATCCAAGACCAGTGTTATTCTTGACGCCCTACAGGGCATGCCTCAGACAGCTAGTGTTTGAACCCAGTTGGGAGGAGCAATCTTAGACCTGGTACTGTCAAGCGGGGATGGAGAAAGGATCTCGGATTTAGAAGTGGGTAGCCATCTGGGATTGTGATGCTTGGCCAGCTGGTTATGATTGCTCTATGATATTTCTATATAGAATGTGTTATTGAGTGTCTCTCATGAGACAGCCTGTGGATGACCCTCCAGGTTTCAGTTAAAATGACAGGATATATGTTAAACAGCAGAGCTCTGTAATGTGATTAACTTCCAAGACATTGCATTTTATACCTGTTGCTTCTTTGAAGCTGGAAACTAAAATATACATTTTTGACATCTTCAAAGGAAGAACAGTTAATTTCAACTTGTGTTAAAAGCTATATGGCATCTAGGTGAGAAAAATGCAGAGTTGTAAAAGGTCTTTTGATATGGGCTGGGAACAGGAACTGCTCAAAGATCACAGAGAAGGAACTGGGAAATCACATACTTATCATTTGGTAAATGAGTTTTGCTGATGCCACCTTATTTAATCTACCTCCTGATAGGACATCCTGTGTGTATTATTTTTATACTTAACAAGGAGGAGCTAGGTGACATCATGGAAGAGGTGGGTACAGAGACAGTTTAAACTATTCTGTGTCTAATCTTAGTGACACATTTTCTTTTATGGGCTCTTAGAAACAACATCTAACTGTAAGCACTGTGTAGAGGTATACATTAGATAGAAAAGTCTGTATGTTGGTAGGAATTTGTACTTTTACTTGTTTTCTTTTCAGTGTTTGTATGATTTGTGATATAGTGTTCTGTGTTTACATTTTACATATTTCTATCCATTTTAAGTAAACCTCTTATTTTAAAGAGACTGCCTGGTGTGCTTTTGAAATTCTTTTATTGCATATGAAGTACAGATGGTTAAAGTTGATAACTGTTCCTAAGCTTAATGGTGTTATTGAACTGGAAAAAGGTAAGACATACCCAAGGTCTTTCATAGAGTTTTAATTGTCCATTTTGGATACCTGGTTAGGTGACCTTAGGTGAAAGATATCTGGCATTCCCTGAAGAGCTGAATTATCTGACCCTGTACATTTGGGTATGCTAGCATAAGATACGGTGACAAAGGAATGGGTAGTTAGTAGGGTTGGGTAAGATATACACAGGAAGGGACATCTAGGAGTAGGGAGGATCATGGGGAGAGAACACAGGTAAGTAGGTTGGGAGTATCATATTCTTTGGCATGTAGAAGCCCTATGCTAGTTGGGCAGTTTCAACCTAGCTAGGAAAGGACAAGAGACTGATGGTACATAAGTAACTGGCATGGAATAGTGGGGTAGGTTTAGTGACAGCTGCAAGTATATTTTATTTTGGAAACTGTTAGTGCTTGATAGAAATTGAGTGATACAATACTAATTAGCTTCAGTAAGGACTGAAGATGGTTCCAAAAGGTAGGAAGGGTATATGAAAAGCTCATTGGCCGAAGATAGAATGAGTCTTAGGGACAGTTAACAGGATGTAGTCTGATTTCCTGAGAGAGTATCACTATGCGAGATGTGGATAAGTGACGTTATGTAGCTCGGGAGTTTGTGAAGGATTGTCTTAGGGTCCAGATACCAGCATGGATTAGGCATCTGGTGGTGAGAGAGGTCCAGCTGATAGCTGCATACAGGTCACAGTGGTGAGTCTGGTAGGGGAATTGGTGACGAACTGCAGGGCACGGTGGTAGAGACGTCCAGCTTACTTAGGCTTGAGATTGCAGAGAAGACCTCAAATTAAATCTCCATAATAAAGCAAAGTAAGGAATGTGGCCTGGACAAGCCTGGTTCAGGTCTCAAGAGGAAGAGAGATCTATTTCTAAAAGAATCCCAGCCGTGCTTGGAGCCTCTTTGATAATTCCTCAGTATGGTCATTAAAGGAGAGCTTGTTGTTGATCCAAATGCCAAGGTATTTAAATTTAGATATGACTTGAGGGTTCTCCCAGGGAGGTAACAATAAAATCCTTCGGTAGGGCAGGTAGGGTGCCGAGGGAAGTGTTACGTGAGAATATCATCGTCTTGGTTTTCTTAGCATTCAGGAGAAGCTTGGCTTTTATGAGACTGGTTTCAAGCTGAGCAAAGTCAGCTTGCAACACTTCGCTAACCTCAGATAAGGTAGAACCTGAGGCAACTACTGTATCATCCACGAAAAAGTGCAGACTGGAATTCATTATGTAAAAATCAAGATCGTTAATATGCAGGGAAAACAGGATCGGGCCAAGAATTGAGCCTTGGGGACTCCCTACAACAATTGGGAGGGGCTGAGAGAAGACCATCAGCCTTGACTTTTGTATCCTTCAGAGAGATAACTGTTAAACCACTGTGTAGTGGATGGAGTGGTACCTAGATTAGTAAGGCAGGTAATTAGTAGGTTATGGTCCACAGTATCAAAAGCTTCACTGAGGTCTAGGAAGACTGCACCAGTAACCTTCTTAGCATCCACAGCCGAAATCAGTCATTAGAGACTTTAGCTAAGGCTGTGGTGGTGCTGTGTTTAGGCCTGAAACCAGATTGTGCTGGGTATAGGAGTGAGTATGTTTCAAGGTGATATTTTAGTTGGTTATAGATCAATTTTCTGGAACTTTTGAAAGAACAGGAAAGATAGAGATAGGCCTCTAGTTGTTTAAATCACAGGGTCCCTGATTTGAAGAAAAGGAAGAATGTGGGTAGATTTCTAGCAGAATGATACTATGGCAGGGCGATGAAGAAATTGAATATATGGAGGATAGGGGCAGTGAGATGGGCATAACCTAGTCTCAGGAAGAAGGGTTCAATACCATCATCACCTGCACTTTTCTGGTATCAAGGCTGAGGAGTAGGTCTTTAACTTCTTTGTAATTAAACATGTGTAACTGAAAGGGATGGGATGGTGTACTGGGTGAGGAGGTGGGACTGGCATTACTACTTGCGTGTCTGAGTGTGCGATGAGGAGTCAAAAGCTAGTCTGGCAAATGACAAAGTAAGAATTCAGTTCTTCAAGGATTTGAGAATTGTTTTCCACCACCGTGCCTTTGGTATGAATCTTAGTGGGAACAGAAGATGCTGAGGGATGGCCTTCGATGGATTTTAGTGTCCTCCAGATTTTGTGGGAGTTCCTTTGCTGCTCCAAGGTGGAAATGTAAAGTTTGATTTAGCTTGGCCAAGTGGATTTTACAGGCATTCCTAGCAGTTCTGAAGGCCTGCCAGTCTGCTGGACTCTTTGAATGCCTTGTCTGGGTCCATAGCTTGTCTCTTTTGGTAAGCACTGCCTTAATATGGGATAAACCAAGGATGTAAGATTTATGCATCCATAATTTAATAAATGGGGCATGCTTGTTAACCAGTGTGGCAAGGTTGTTGTTAAAGACTGAGGCAGTTTCATCAGTAGTTTTGGCAAGATATAGATCTTGCCATTTGATCTACCCAAATTGGATAGGAAGTTTACTGTGTTGAACTTACAAAAGGATCGTTTGGTTCTCAGTCTGGGCTGCTTGCAGGTTTTGGTTTGGGATCTTATACACACAACAACAGCATGGTCGCTCGTGTCATTATGGAAGACTGCAGAGTAGGAGATTTTGTGGGGATGTGTAGTTAAAATAACATCTAAAGTGAGTTACTGCCAATGTTGAAAGCATTGTTCCTAGTGGGTTCCGTGACTACCTGTGCAAGGCCAAGCTCATCACAGATAGATTAAAAGCAGTGAGCTTTGTGGTGAGCTAGGATTATTGTTTCTGTGTTGGTATTCATGGTTAGGAATTTCAGTAAGTTAAGGATTTCAGTGCCACGGACGGTGGTCTATAGCCACCTATAATAGTGATGCATTCAGTAGATGGAAGGAGGAGCTTTAGTGACATGACCTCATATTCTTTAGGTTTTGTTTTACAGGAAATGTCACTAACTGCAAATTTGGTTTTGGCATAGATGACCCCTACTCCGATTCCCTATCTGCCCTGAATAGTTTATTATCCGGATAGTAATTAAAGCTATGTACAGTAGATTTAAGTTAATATTAAAAGAGATTTTCAAAATACTTAGCAAATTTCAAACACTACTAAGTGTGGAAGACAGCAGCAATGATTCAGGCTGAAAGTCCACCAGAAATCCCTGTTTAAGTCAATGGGAAGGGCACTCCAATCAGAGTGCACTGTAAAAGCTGGGGTCCAATCAGAATCTGCCTTGGCTCAAGCGAAGATCAGCGGGTGGACCTGCAAGCTGTAGCCAGGTTCCTGGAGCTCAAATTCAGGAGAGGTGGTACTGGGTGTCGGGTGGTGGCCATGAAGGCAGTTTGGGCTGTCCACTCTGGTCATGGAGCATCACTCAGGTATGGATGCCAGCAAGCTGTAGCCGGGTTCCTGGAGCTCAAATTCTGGGAGAGGTGGCGTCGGGGTCAGGCGGCCATGAAGACAGTTTGGGCTGTCCGCCCTGGTCATGGAGTGCCGCTCAGGTGCGGATGCCTAGTATTTAGAGACAGAGGGACCTGTCCCATGCCTTGAGAATGTGTGAGGAGTTTGCAGCTGCTCAGAGAAGTGACCTAGTATAGAGAAACTGAGGGTTTGGGCAGATTCTGATGGTGCAAGGAGGTGATGGTAAACATAAGGTTTATTGGGAAAATGGTCTGATGTATACTCAGGCTATGCAGACGGAGGGAGGGGTGATAGGCAGGCAGCTTTCGTTTCCCCAGGGATATCATGAGCAGTTGCTCAAGACTGCACATGATATTCTCTTGTCTGGTCATCTGAGAATCATATGCACTATGCAGTGGTTGTCCCAGAATTTCTATTGGCCCAACTTCATGCAGCAGGTGACAGAGTATTGCAGATCTTGTCAACAGTGCCAAGTTATAGAGAAGGCGGGCAAAAAACCCAATCCGCCTTGATTCCATTGCCCATAGTGGAGGACCCATTCCAGAGGGTGGAATGGATATTGTGGGGCCTTTAAATATCCCCAGTTCCTCAGGAAGAGATTTCACCTGACTGTGGTGGATTATGCCACCTGGTACCTCGGTAGTCGCCTGTCCTCACTGAGGACAAGAAAAAGTGGCAGATGCCTTACTTGGTATTTTCTCCCATGTTGGGTTTCCTCAGGAGGTTATCATCAATCGAGGGGTTCCTTCATGTCAGACCTGATGAAATGTTTGTTGGAGAAGTGTGGGTGGTGCAAGATGCATGACACCGTATCACCCACAAGCCAATGGGTGTGGAAAGATTTAATGGTACCCTGAAGTCAATGTTCTGGGTGTTTGCTGAACAACATGGGAGGGACTGGAGAAATACCTTCCCACCTGTTGTTTGCATATGGAGGTGCCCCAAGGTTGACAGGATTTTCCCTTCGAGTTCTTATATGGATGCCGGTCACGTGGGCCCTAGACTTGATACAGGAGGACTGGGAAGGCAAACATGCCACCAGGAACTCCCATAGTGGATTACGTCCTTAAGTTTAGGGAAAGGCTGAAGGAGCTTATGGGGACAGCCCAGAGCTACCTGGCAGCTGCCTAACAGAAACAAAAGTGTGGTTTGACCACAGAGCCAGAGCTCACTCGTACATGGTGGGTCAGGAAGTCATGGTCCTTATTCTGGTCTGGAAAGACAAGGTACAGGCTGAGTGGGCAGGATCATACAAAATAGTTAGGAAGGAAAACGACGTGAACTATATTATAGTGTTACCTGACAGAAGACAGACAGAAAGGATGTACTATGTCAACATGATGAAGCCATATGCTAATAGGGCTGACATGGTGTTCATAGTATGTAGTCATGGGAGGGATGGACAAGGAGACCCCTTCTGGACTTGCTGGAAGAAAGCAAGTTGAAGTCCTCTGTGGAGGCAGTTAAATTGTCTCCCCAGCTGGCCCCGGACAAGATCCAGGAAGTAAGGGAGGTTTTAGCAGACTTTGCCCCTGTTTAGCACCAAGGCTGGACTAACCCCTTAGCGATGCACGATGTGGAGACAGGGACACAGATGCCCATACGATGCACAGCATATCAGGTGTCAGAGGCTGTCCAAAGGACATTAGAAGGAAGTGGAGGAGATGCTGGATTTAGGGTAATCCAGAGATCCCACAGCCCCTGGGCCTCACCCATAGTCCTTGTGCCCAAGCCAGATGGTTCTACTCATTTCTGTGTGGACTATCATGGACTGAATGCAGTCACGAAGTCAGACACCCACCCCATGCCCCAGACAGATGAACTCTTGGACAAGTTGGGAGGGCGACCCACCTTATGACTATTGACCTGACCAAGAGGTATTGGCAGGTAGAGTTAATGGACAGAGCTAGGAGAGGTCAGCCTTCATCACTCCGATAGACTTATTTGAATTTAAAGTAATGCCTTTCAGAATGAAGAATGCCCCAGCCACTTTCCAAAGATTGGTTAACCAGGTGTTAAATGGTGCTGAGTAGTTCACCGTGGCATACCAGGATGACATTGCCATCTTTAGTACCAGCTGGGAGGAACACCTGTCCACCTTATGGAAATGCTGGGCAGGATATAGATGGCCAGGCTCACTGTCAAAGCTGAGAAGTGCCAGGTGGCCATGGAAGAATAGGCATACCTTGGGCATGTTGTAGGCTGGGGACAGATCCATCCCTAACCAAACAAAAATAGAGGTGATCAAGGCATGGCACGACCAGAAACACAGAAGCAGGTTAGGAGTTTCCTCAGGACAACAGGGTAGTATAGGAAATTTGTACCCAATTACAGTGCCCTGGCTGCTCCCTATCTGACCTGGTAAAGAAAAGGATGCCTAAGAAAATTACCTGGGAACCAGCCTGTGAAAAAGCCTTTACTAGACTTGAAGGAGGCACTGTGCAGTGCTCCTGTATTGACAAGTCCTAACTATAGCAGACCCTTTATAGTTCAGATTGATGCCTTAGATGTGGGTATTGGGGCAGTACTGGGTCAGACATCAACCAAGAGAAAGATCACCCGGTAGTGTACCTGAGTAAAAGTTACTTCCCAATGAGAAGGCATACTCTACTGTGGAAAAAGTGTCTTTCCATAGTGTGGGCCTTAAACAAGTTAGAGCCATAGTTATATGGACAGCATTTTGTGGCTTAAACTGACCCAACCCCTGGTTTGGCTGACGAATGGGAAAAAACTAATGCAGATTGTTACGATGGAGTCTTGCCTTACAAGGGTATGACATGACAATCTTACATAGGACTGGAGTGACCAATCAGAACAGCGATGTGTTTTGCATCTTTCTGAGAGTGAACTGATTTGGGATGCTTATTCCATGCAGAGAATAGAGCCCCAAAATTCAGTCTAGGTCGGTCGGATTGTGAACCTTGGCCAGCTGGTTATGATCACCTATGATATTTGTACATAGAATGTGTTGTTGAGTGTCTCTCATGAGACAGCCTGTTGGATGACCCCCAGGTTTCAGTTAAAATGACAGGATGTATGTTAAACAGCAGAGCTCTGTAATGTGATTAACATCCAAGACATTGCATTTATGACCTGTTGCTTCTTTGAAGCTGGGAAACTAAAATATACATTTTATGATGTCTTCAGAGGAAGAACAGTTAATTTCAACTGGTGTTAAAGAGCTATATGGCATCTAGGTGAGAAAATTGCAGAGTTGTAAAGGTCTTTGATATGGGCTGAGAACAGGAACTGCTCAAAGATCACAGAGAAGGAACTAGGAAATCACAGACTTATAATTAGTGAAATGAGTTTTTGCTGATGCCACCTTATTCAATATACCTCCTGATAGGACATCCTGTGTGTATTTCTTTTTTATATTTAACAAGGAGGAGCTAGGCGACATCATGGAAGAGGTGGTTATAGAGACAGTTTAAACTATTCTGTGTCAGATCTTTAGTGACACATTTTTCTTTATGTGCTTTTAGAAACAACATCTAACTTTAATCACTGTATAGAGGTATATATTAGATAGAAAAAGTCTGTATGTTGGTAGGAATTTGTACTTTACTTGTTTTCTTTAAGTGATTGCATGCTTTGTGATATAGTGTTCTGGGTTTACATTTTACATATTTCTATCCATTTTAAGTAAACCTCTTATTTTAAAGAGACTGCCTGGTATGCTTCAAAATTCTTTCTATTGCATGTGAAGTATAGATGGTTAAAGTTGACAACTGTTCCTAAGCTTAATGGTGCTACTGAACTGGAAAAGGTAAGAAATACCCAAGGCCTTTCATAGAGTTTTAAGGGTTCATTTGGATACCTGGTTAGGTGCCCTTAGGTGAAAGATATCTGGCATTTCCCAAAGAGCAGAATTATCTGAGCCTCTGCATTTGGGTTCTCTAGCATAAAGTACACAATTTAAATCCCCCAGAACTTGAGACCAAAGGTGACAAGCAGTCAGGAGGGTTACCCTATTCTGTTACCTGTTGCAATACTGCACTCAGAGGTTGGCACTGTGGGAGCAGAGGGCTGACCTGCTGAGTGGGGTGTAGACAGGGACAAGTGACCACCAAACAGTGTGGCTTATGATAAACACAGCCAGAGTCAAGCCATACAAAGCAAGAGTATTGGACTTTAGAGGGCTGACTTTGAGAAATGGGAGTGCCTCAGAAAAGCACTATTAAATGGGCAAGAAGGAGGGTGAAGGAACAATGGGAAAAATCAAAACAGCCATCATAGAGGTAACAAACCTTTGTGTGAAGCAAATCAACAAAACAAATGAAGGAAAACCACTATGGTTCTCAAGAGAGGTGGTGGGGAAGGTTAAGGAGAAAAGGTAGCATTCAGGAAGTATAAGGAAACACAGAAGGAGCAGGACAGAGAACTGTACCAATTAAAGAAGAAGGAAGCAGGGAAGGCAGTCAGAACAGCAAAGGCCAAACTGAGAAAAGATAGCCAACTCAATTAAGAAGGGGATAAAACCTGTTATAGGTACATTAGAGCAAAGAAAGAACAAGGGAGGGATAGTGAGGCTTAATAAAGGAAGGGGAGCCGGCCCGTGGTGCTGGAGGGTTGAGGCGCTGGATGCCACACCTCGCACCATGCTGGAGATCCAGGTTCAGAAGCGAGCTCGGGAACCGAAAGGTTGGCTGGGAGGGTTGAGGAATGAGTGCCTTGTAGTGCTTTCCTCCCCAGGTACAAGGAATGGGTCAGCCTGGTGAGCCAGCAACCTCCAGTGGAGACCGTGGGTGCTGCAGCAAGCCAGGCAGCATGACAACAGCGTGGCTGACACAAGTCAAGGGTTGACATGCACCAGTGCATCGGGTGTGCCCATGCATTGGGAAGACGTACAGAACAAGGAAAGCCATGGCTCACTGGGATAGGTGACGGCACCTATCTCCATGTCCAGCACCAGGTTTGTCTCATCTGGCCTCACTTCTCCTCCACCCGGGCCCCACCTGCTAACAAGAGTCTGCCTTTCAAGACAGCCCAAGGTAAGGAGTCGGGCTACCTCCCCAAGCAGGTCAAACCAAGGGTGCTGGCTACAGGAGGGAGACAGAGATGGCACAGACTGTAGAGAACTCTCAGGTGGGCAGGCACAAGGATAATGGTGGTTGCCTAAGAGAGTTCCCATGAGCTGTGACCGGGGGAAAAATATTTAAAATAAATAAATAAATAACTAAAGGGAAGGGAGGGTGGGCATAGGGTGACAGTGAAAAGTGGGGATACTGAGCGAATACTTCTGCTCTGTATTCACAAAAGAAGAGGAGGAGCAGGTACCTAAATCAAAGAATAGAAGCACTCTGGATAGGAAGGTCGATACTAGTCCATTCATAGAAGAAAGGGTTCTGAAGAACTCTTAAAACTGAAGTGAACAAAGCAATGGGGCCTGATGGGATTCACCCAAGAATTCTAAAAGAGCTAAGGGTAGAACTCATGATACCACTGACTACCCTTTTAACAAATCATGGGAAGATGGTGTGGTACCTGAGGACTGGAGGAGGGTGAATGTGATTCCCTTCACAAAAGTGGGAGCAAGACAGAGGCATGAAACTACAGACCTGTTAGTTTGACCTCAGTTGTAGGAAAATGATGAAATCACTTCTGAAGGAAAGATTGTTGAGTTCCTAGAGGCCAGTGGGGCACAAGACCCAGGCAACATGGATTCACAACAGCAGGTTGTGTCAGACAAATCTAATAGATTTCTTTGACTAGGTGACCAAAGTAGTCGACCAGGAAGGGGTTGTGGACATGGCCTACCTAGACTTTAGCAAGGCATTTGACACAGTCCCCTCAAAGATTAATGTACAAGTTAGCCAGCCTTGGAGTGGGCCACAAGGTGGTAGCCTAGGTAAAAATTGGCTGGAAACGGACACAGAGGGTAACAGTAAACAGAGTCCACTCTGAAGAATGGGGGAGTTACTAGTGGGGTACCACAGGGTTCAGTACTGGGACCGGTGACATTGCAGATGGACTGGAAGAAAAAGTATGTCTCTTTGCAGATGACACAAGATCTGCAACAGGGTCGATACAGAAGGTGGGGTGGAAAGGATGTGAAGGGACTTGGAGTTGGAGGAATTGTCAGATGTTGGCAGCTTCCGATTCAATGTAAAGATGCAAAGTACTGCACCTGGGAAACAAAACCCAGGGAAGAGAACACAATGGGGGTGAGATACTAACAACTACAAAAATGGAAAGGGATCTGTGGGTAGTCATATCAGATGACCTTAAGGTGGGCAAGCAATGTGAGAAGGCAGTAAGGAGGGCTGGTGGGATACTGGGATGCATAGGAGAGGCATCACCAGTAGAAAACAAAAAGTTATTATCCATCTCTGCAGACAGTTGGTGAGACCCCATCTTGAGTACTGTGTGCAGTTCTGGAGACCCCAGATCTGCAAGAACATAGACAGGATGGAGGCTGTCCATAGGAGGAACTAAAATTGTGGAGGTCTATACCAGAAGACATATGAAGAGAGATTAAAGGAGCTTAATATGCATACCATTGAGGAGAGGAGTGAGAGGAGGAAGATGATAGAAACTTTCAAGTACCTCAAGGGAATCAACAAAGTCCAAGAGGGTAGCATCTTTTAGAAAAGAGATGTGCAAGAACAAGGGCACAATTTGAAGATATAGGGAGATGGCTCAGAGGTAATGTGAGGAAGTATTTTTTCATGGAGAGGGTTGTGGCTACCTGGAACAGCCTTCTTGAGAAGGCAGTGGAGTCAAAACAGTGGGAATTCAAGAATGCATGTGACAGACATAAGGCAATTCTAGTGGGGTATAGGAAGAAATAGGCTGTTAGTTAACCAAGATCTGCAGCTTAACCATTAGGTAGGGAATGGACAGACTAAGTGGGCCAAATGGTTCTTATCTGCCATCAGATTCTACGTTTCTATGTTTCTATTAAGGGCTCTTGACTTAGAACATTCAAGATAAGGACTAAACCGAATCTGACTTCTGTTTCATTGTGCATCAGGGAACAATTAAGATCACCATCAAGGGTCATTCATATAATTAACTCTGCAGATTTAAATTGTCCAGAATTTATACATAAACTGCTGGGATGGTGCCACATAGATCCAATAATGCAATTAATTGCAGAATTCTGAACTATCCATAACATAAGGAGGCAGGAGATTTTAAAATACTAGTTAAAATAGTTGAAGAATTAGGCCAGGTCCATTGTCCTATGGTGGCCAGCCATGGTCACAATAGTACAGTGGACTATAATGATATAGAATATTTATTCATAAAGATCAAATAGTCTTGGTCAGTCAAGTATGTGATAAAGTGATAATAACAGGAAGACTTATGGATCAGGAAACAGATTTCCTTTGCCTACCTATGTATTGCTTCTCTGAACAGACGCTACACAGAATTGTCCAACCTCGTGGGAGGTGTGGAAGGGTTGTCAGTCTCTGAAGGTCAGGGTGAAACCTTGTACATGAGACTGGCCCAGGGGTCGTAAATCAGCACTGGCACTTCACACCACCACTCATTACTACCTGTCTGGAGCCATTTCTACCCAGTCCTCCAATTTCTCCCCTATCCCTGGTAATTCAATTTGCTAAGCAGTCTCTCATGTGGTATGGAATCAAAGGCCTTGCTGAAGCCCAGGTACAGGACATGCACTGCTTGGTCCCATTATTCTCAAGCTGAAAAAAAGGAAGCTTAAGGGACAGATTTTGGGGAATATAAAAGATGTGCATGGGCAGCAGAAACTGGGCACAAGGAGCTTCCTTCACACCCAAAATATTTGCTGCATGTGCAATATTTTCAAACTGGTAGCAGTTTTGAGATCAACTTCATGGTTTACAGCAGCATGCAGCCATTTTGGATGCACAGGTGTGCTGAAACGCTATGCCTAGTATTACCAGGTATAACGTTCCTCCGCAGCTGTGCCTGCCACCTGTGTGCACCAAATGGCTGAAAGTAGCATGCCTGCCAGTGCAAAGCTTTTACCCTACACCAGCGGGTTGCGCCACAAGACTTATTTCTGCACCATGTCAGGCTGTTTGAAAATCTGATCCTGAAACAAAATCTTCTTATTGAGTCTCTTTAAATCTCTAATTGTAAAACCAGAAAGGCCACAGGCAGATCTCACACAACCTAACCAACCTAAAATAAAGTAAGTTGATTTTAAAACCAGAATTTTGAACAAAACACATAACTCTATATTTCAGATTCACTGTTTCTGCCTCTATGTCTGTCTCTCTGCTATTTCTGTACACTGAGCTTCAGAGAACAACTTGTTAAATAGCAGTGCAACAAAACATTATTCCAACATGTTAGTTGCATCTACAGTTAATATAAATATTAGCATACCTGTGAAATCTAGTTTTATAAGGAACTCCTGTACTGCACACCATAATTTTTTATTGTCTCAATCCTAACACTTGCCAGGTCTATGATGCTGTTTCTAAGCCAAATGTAGAGGCCATCTTTTTTCTTGAGAAAACTAAAATAAAACATTTACAAATACTAAAATGTTGGTTAAATTACGACATTTTACCACCAAATAAAATGGAAGATGCCTAGAATCTATTATAGTAAAGAAAGGTAGAGCCACATTTTTGACCAATTTCATCACACTGCTGGTTTAAATTGAGGATCAGCTCAGTTGTACATTAGCTCATTTAATATGCAAATGAGGATATCACAGCATGTGCAAGCCTGTTGTTAAAAGCCCCACCTTCATGCAGTAGGGGTTTGCAGATTATTCCTCCTGTAACACATGTTTCAGCATTGTCAGTGCAAATATCCATGATACCTTGTGTCTGTGATAAGAGTATGGTACTCAACACAGAGAGGTGTGTTTGAACAATGGGATTCTTCTCTGAGCACATGTGAAAATAACAGCCTGGAACACTCCCCAGTCCTAAGACAGCCCACATTTTCAAAACAGAGGGTCGGAGCTATCATTTCACTCCCAAATTGACTGTCAGGTAACACTTTGCTGAGTGCAACACGGAAGTAAAACTTAAACTTCAAAGTTAAACAAATAACAATTAAAAGATCTGCTTAATGTCAAACTATTCTAAATTATGTTGCTCATAAAAACCTCACCAGCTAATGATAATAGCAGGGCCATCATGCCCATAGACCCTAGTGGGGCACGTGCCCTTAAATCCCCATCCAAGTAGTGCTTTTGACTGAGAAAGGCTGTGAAAGTGAGTTTTTTATAAGCATGTTTCTTGCAAAAACATCAAGATACAGTATCAAGCTTTCTTTTCATTTTCTTTCATTTCAGAACTAAAATTTGTGATTTTGAAGTGTGTAAATGTTCTTGCTCCATTGCAGTGGCACACGTAAAACAGTTACATCTCTTGGTGTAGTGTGGTGCTATTTACTATTAGAAATCTACTGTATGCTAGCAGCATCATTATACAGTAAAGTCTATTTAAGCGCTTATCCCTCAAATGTGTAGCCCTCTTTGTTGCACGCATTTTAAAGTCCCAGTTCCATTAGTATTTCCTCAATGTTAATTTGACCTGTTAAATGTGTTTAAAGCCCTTTAAATGCACAGATCTAGTGCCATAAGGCAATGTTCTGACTGGTACTTCATAACCTAAGCGGTTCAGTCATTAACATCTGCTGGTACTGTAGGCATTTACTGCAGTGGCTGTGAAGCACATAATCACTCTGAATCACATACAGTCACTTTCCTTAACAAGACAATGGAGTCCCAGAGAGTACCCTATTAAAATTATCCATTTTAACACTGTAAATGCAGTCAGTTTGTTTTTCCAGTCAGCAGTACACAAGATCTCTGAAGCACATAGCCCACTTAACGCATACTCTCAGCAGGCAGCTAGGATGTGCTTTTAAGAGCATTCACTATACATCCAGGTCATAAACCCTGTACGACAACTGAAAGATACCTTCAGCAGAAGAGATTTTACATATTGTGAGTGGCGGCCATCTTAAATGACTAGAGTCATTAAAGGGAACTGTCAGCTTCTCAGAAAGAAAAGCATTTAGACCTGTAGGTCCTGATCAGCAAAATCACGAGTAAGGTGAATTTTTAGTCGCTTACTTGTCTGTAAATTTTAAATTTATCTGATTGATCCTGGACCCATCACCAGCCATTTTCTCTCAGATTCTCCTGCAACCAACCCTCTGATGACATGTATGATGGGCTAAGCCACAGGGGGCACCTATATGGCTCTAGATATATTGTAACAAGCTATTTTTGTATACTGAACATCATTGCATTTACATTACCATTATCGAGCAGCGAAGAAAGCGGATTATATTTCCACTTTAAATTGGATGTGTGATTTGAAAATGTTCTGGCGTTGAACTGCTTGGAAATGGCATGTTAACAATTTGTTGAAGCAGGGGTGTTAGGTCCAGAAGAGCCTTCTAGGCTGGAAAACACATCTTGAGCTTTAAGAAAGGTAAAGGTAGTCAGTCGGTTAATTGTTTATTGAAAACTTTGGAGATCACCTTTGAGCATAAGGGCTTATTTACAAAAGTTCTGCATCAAATACACAGTCACAAAAACATTACAGGTACAGTAAGTAGTTCCAGAGGAAATGCAGCCAGTCAGGCTCAAAGCACTTCAGGCAGAACAATTACATGCAGTTTTGAAAAAAATCAACACAGGGTGTTGTATAAAAGTTACAGGTTATGTGCAGAGAAAACCAAATAAAACTATTTAATGCTTACAATTGCATTGAACTGCAAAGGGAGACCACAAAGATCTCTTAAACTGATTCAACCTGGGGAGATTCAGCAGTGTATGAGGCAATTAGTAGTTAGCGACACTAACAGTAAATGGCTGCTTTCCAAGCTGAGTACACCTGAAAGGAGGTTTTAGGGCATTCCTTTAGTTAGTGAGTGTGTAAAGGGTACAACTATGAGTGTGGTTATCTGCACCAAGTACAAATGGGCACACCTTATTACAGATCAGCATTACTCTGTTTAGCACAAGGAACTTTACCTGCCTTTGTACACTGTGAGTCTGACCTGCATGCAGAGTGCCCCTGTGTAGGAGACTAAGCTCACTAGCATATATCAGTTATCATAGTAAAATATTTAGCATATACATTAGAATTCCTCTTTAAAATTAAATTGCTGTGACTGTTCTTCAAAATGTGTTTATGATTTTTTCAGCTAGACCTGGGGCTAGCTATTCAAAACTTTGCCAAGTGGGCAAATTGATTTGCACCCTGTTTGCCCAGGATTTGGGTCTGAGCACAATATTCAAAGGGGCTTTTCTGTGCACTAACAGGGTTAGTGCACACAAAAATCATAATGCGCACAGTGGGAAAGGAGGGGCAGAAACAGGAATACCAGCACAGTGGGATATTCAGCACATTTACACCCTGCAAAGGGTTAAGCACAGAGCCACTTTTCACAGTGCAAATAGGATCAAAACTCAAACTCACTCTGGACAACCCTAGTGGCTGCCAGAGCCACTGCAGCCAACAAGTAAATTGACAGTTGGGGGAGCACATCTTCCCCGGCATCTAGTGGCACCCTGTCCACTGATTGCCACCACTGGTAAATTAGAAATCATTCCCTGGTGCCTAGTGGCACCCCCACCTTCCAGTCACCATCCCCATGTGAGCAAAAGCATTCCTGGTGACTAGTGGACCCCTACCCTCCAATTTTCAGTCCCGTATGTGAAAACACATTCCTGATGCTAGTGGTGCCCCACCCCTCCAATTGCCAGCCCGTATATGAAGATCATTCCCTGGTTTCTAATGCCAAACCACTGTGGCCACCAACAAACGCACCCTGCCAACCCCCCACACTTACCTTAAGTGCTGGTGCTAGTGCTGTGGATCCCATATGGCAACCAGCACAGCCATCCTCACAGTTTCTCAACTGGCTGCCTTATGGAAAGACAGGAGCACAGGTCCAATGTACTGTACAGGCGCACATCACCTGTATTGCGCAGGAAGCATGGCTCATATACAGGGCTGGCAATTGAAGGTGGAGGGATGGATGACCACTAGCACCAAGGAATATGTTTTCATATAAAGGGCTGCAGTCAGAGGATGGGAGGACCACTAGCACCAGGGAATATATTTTCATATATAGGGCTGGTAATAGAAACATAGAAACATAGAAGTTGATGGCAGATAAGGACCACAAGGCCCATCCAGTCTGCCCATTTCTTCTTCTACATTATAAATGTGCCATCGGCCTTTGCTCTGTCAGTGGCCTATCTAGTCATACTCACCTGTATTGCTTCCTTATGCCTATCCCATGCCTGTTTGAAGCCTTGCACTGTATTCATAGCCACACTTCCTGAGGTAGGCCATTCCATGCATCCACCACCCTTTCTGTGAAAATAATTTCCTCACATTCCCCTTAATCGGCCTCCTCTAATCTCATGCTGTGTCCTCTTGTCCTGCTGTTTTTCTTGTATTTAAACATGCTAGACTCTTTCACCGTGTTAATGCCCTTAAGTGTGTTTGAATGTTTCGATCATATCACCTCTCTCCCTCCTTTGTTCAAGGGTATACATATTGAGCTCCGTTAATCTGTCCTCATATGTCTTCTGATGTAGCCCCTGCACCATTTTGGTTGCCTTTCTCTGGACTGCCTCAATTTGGTTAATGTCCTTGTGAAGGTGTGGCCTCCAGTACTGCATGCAGAGTACTCAGATGAGACTAACCAGTGCCTTGTAAAGAGATTATTAACTCCCTCTTACAACTGTGATACCCCTACTAATACACCCTGATATTCCCTAGCCTTACCTACTGCTTTAGAGTTCTGCTTGGATGATTTCAGGTCATCAGTGATGATGATGCCCAAGTATCTTTCTTCCTTTGTGACTACCAGCAACTGCCCTCCCAGCCTATAGGTGGCTTCAGGTTTCTTTTCGAATGTGCATAATCTTGCACTTCTTTGCATTAAATCCCAGTTGCCACTCTTCTGACCATTTTGCTAGTTTATTCAGATCTCTTCTCATTCTGCCCACCCCATCTGGATCATCTACTCTGTTGCAGATCTTGGTATCATCTGCAAACAGACAATCTTACCCTCTAGTCCATCTGCAATGTCACTAATGAAGATATTGAAGAGGACTGACCCCAGAGACTGATCCTGAGGTACCCCACTTGTGACTTGCATCTCTTCTGACAGTATACCATTTACCACCACTCTCTGTTTTCTGCCTGTCAACCAGTTTGCCGCCCAGCTGACCAACTTCTGACCTACCTAGCCTACCCAGCTTATTTATCAATCTTCTATGTGGAACAGTGTCAAAAGCTTTGCTGAAGTCAAGGTAGGCGACATCAACTGCTCCCCTTGGTCCACTACTCTGGTTACCCAGTCACAGAAATCTATGAGATTAGTTTGACAGGACCTTCTTTTGTAAACCCATGCTGTCTTGGATCCTGTGCCCTATGGATTCCAGGTGTTGCACTATCCTTTCCTTAAGGAGTGCCTCCATAATCTTGCCCACTACTGGGTGTAGGACTGACTGGTCTGTAGTTCCCTCAGCCCCTGCTACCACTCTTGTGGAGTGGGATCACATGAGCCCTTCTCCAGTCTTCTGGGACCTCTCCTGTGCTCAGAGACTCACTAAACAGTTCTGCTAATGGCTTTGCTAGTTCCACCCTTAGCTCCTTAAGTACCATGGGATGTATGCCATCAGGTCCCATTGCCTTGTCCACCCTGAGCTTAGCAAGCTCTTGTAGGACCTTTTCTTTTGTGAAGGGAGTAATCAGAGGGTAGAGGGACCATTATGCACCAGGGAGGCTGTCACTCACACTGGGGTTTGCAATCAGATGGCAGGAAACACTACACACAAAGGATGATTTACATTCCACCGGGACAGCAGTTGGAGGGTGGGGGACCACTAGGCATCAGGGAACAGGTGACAGTTCTGCAGGCTGGTGATTGGAGGGTGGGAGGTGCCACTAGACACCAGGGAATGGAGATATATGCTGTTTATGGGTGCAGACAATTGGGGCAGGTGTGGGGTCAGTTGCAGGGGTGCCAACCTGCCACCAGTTCCCATGCAAATGTACCCGTAATGGGCATACAAATGGCCCCATGGTGCCTTGCATGCCCAATGTGCACATTTGCATGGGGTTGTCTCAATGTTCACCAGGTGCTACCAGCACTATCGGATCAGGTGGCACTGATCCCTGTACTGGTGGGGTCCATATCAGGGCACCACTACTTGACTAATGCCTCACTAACATGCCCTATATTTAGATGGATAGTGCTGGTGCACTATCCATCTGACTTCTCTTTATTCTCAGGGTCATGGACAATGGCAAGTGCAGCACAAAACGTTGTACTCTGCTTTGCCCAGTTATGGATATCGAGCCCCTGATGTCCTGTTTCTCAGCTGTGCCAAAACATCCAATATAGCTCCAAGGAGAATCTGTACAATTACAATGTTCTACTTCACAACATCTGCAAGTGATTGCAAGTGACATGCATTTTATAATTAGGGAACAGAAATGGAACATAGCTCAGATTCATCATCATCATCTTCATCATTATATCCCTTACAACAAAAGACAGATCTAAATGTCCTGCAGAGTTTGGAAAGGATATCAGGGCACGACACTGAGTCTTTAAATGTATTCCTGTTTCTGTTTCTGTAACTGGTAAGTGAAAATTATTTCTTATGCCATGAACAACTTCCAGCAATACTGATCCTTTCTTTTACGACACCAGCATGTAGTACAGGTATTAGTCACTATTTGTATGGCACAAGAATGCAGTACAGGTAAAATATTCATGAGTAGCATTTCCTGGAGGAATAACTTAAATGAGAAGTTTCAGCTTTTGTAGCTTGAACTAGACCGGTAGTAGAATAATATCAGTAGGTTTCCTTAACATAAAATGTACTTGTCTTTCCAATTTTATGACAATTTCTGTCACATTCCTCGGTGCAGCCGTGTCCTAGTAATGACACAGTTCTACAATAATTTTCTTGTGGTGTCCATCTTTTAGCGAGCCATTTTTAAAAATGTTTGTCCAATGTTTCCATTACTGTTCCTCCTGTTTGTTTAGAGACAGCATGTATCAAATGTGTGAATATCATTAAGGCAAAAGAGACCACTGGAGACTAACACAAAGCTGTAACTAACATTTCTCACTTGTTTTTGCATTGGTCTTACGTGCGCCTCGCATGCCTTCATTGTATTCAAGATGAGGCCGTTTTGAGGCGCATGAAAGAGGAAGAATGTGGTCTTTATTTGTACCTTTGTACACTGTGAATCTCATCTGCATACAAGTACCCCAATCAATCAATCAATCAATCAATCAGTACCTTCTTTGTAAAAAGCACAATTCACAAATGACAAAGCTCTTGTACATATCAATAAAAGATTTAAAGGTATGCTGTATACAGGGTGACCATGATTGAGCACTTACAAAAGGGTGACTCAATCAGGGCACCTGTGTACAGGAGCTACCAGGCAGGAGTAGTGAGTGGATGCGGGGTGGGCGGGTAGGGTGAATGGATGTACTCACGTATACATGCACATGGAGGGTGAGGAAGGGGAGGGAAGGTATGTGGGATGGGGTGCGGTGGACAGTTGCCAAGCTGGACCGCTAGCATGGTGGGTGGGTGATCATTTGGGAGGTGCAGGAGCAGAATTTGGGTCTGGCATGGCATGTTGTTTTTGCTGGTGGATGGCTTTGTATTTTCCAAGTTTAACCCCCTACCGTATGCACTCCCCTGAGTTGAGAATCCAGTAGTGAGGGGATGCAGTTGTTAAAGCCCCTCGAAGTGCCAGGAGGTGCGGGGGCACAGTCACCATTAAAAAAAACACCCATATGTCTGGGCGCCGCTTCATCCTCACTGTGAGTGTGCATCTCAGAAATTCCTTTTGGTGATGTACACTCTTTGTAATAGTTATCGCTATTCAGCGATCGCTGTTATGACATGGAACTGATTTAAAATTGTAAAATATAAACACACTTATTCAATAACTTATCAGCATCAAATAATACTTATCAAGACTCAGGTGGCAAGTTTAAATAGTCTGCCTTAAGTGCGATGTAAAACTCTCCATGATCAGCCACTCTGTTACCCGACGGTAAAGAGATCCACAGGGTCAGGGCCACAAATGCAATGCCTGAGCACCTGAGGTCCTCAAATGAACCCTAGGAACCTCTAGCAATCCCATGTTGGAGGAACAGAGTGGGCAGATGGGGCAGTGAGGCGAAGAAGATCTTGCAGGTAATGTTGATCTTACAGCTAATACCTGAGAATACACAAGCAAATGGCCAAAAGAAGGGGTGAAAGAACAATGGAGAAAAAATCAAAACTGCCATCATAGAGGCAACAAGCCTTTGTGATACAGATAAAGAAAACAAAGTGGAGTAAAAAACCACTATGGTTCTCAAAAGAGGTGGCAGGAAGGTTAAGGAGAAAAGAGCTGCATTCAAAAGTATAAGTAATCACAGAAGGAGCACGACAGGAACTGTATCAATTAAAGCAGAAAGAGGTGGGTAGGTAGTCAGAACAGTAAAAGCCCAAACTGAGGAAAAAATAGCCAATCCAGTTAAGAAGGGGATAAAACCTTTTACAGGTACATTGAGAGCACAGGAAGGTTAAGGAAGAATAGTGAAGATTAATAAGGAGAGGGGAGGTGGGCAGAGGAGACAGTGAAAAGGCAGAGATACTGAATGAATACTTTGCTCAGTATTCACAAAGAAGATGAGGAGGTTACCTTAACCAGACAATAGAAGCTCTCTGGGTGAGGGGTTGACACCAGTCCATTTACAGAAGAAAGAGTCCTGAAAGAACTCCTAAAACTCAAGGAGGACAAAGCAATAGGGCCTGATGGGATTCACCCCAGAATCCTACAAGAACTAAAGGAGGACCTAGTGACACCACTGACCACACTTTTAACAAATCATGGGAGGATGGGGTGGTACCTGAGGACTGGAAGAGGCAGATGTGATTCCCTTCACAAAAGTGGGAGCAAGGCAGAAGCAGGAAACTACAGACCTGTAAGTTTGACCTCATTGGTAGGGAAAATGATGGAATCACTTCTGAGAGAAAGAATTGTTGAGTACCTAGTGGCCAGGACACAGGACCCAAAGCAGCATGGATTCACAGCAGGAAGGGTCATGTCAGACAGATCTAATAGATTTCTTTGACTGGATGACCAAAGTAATAGACCAGGAAGGAGCTATGGATATGGCCTACCTAGGCTTTAGCAAGGCATTTGACACAGTCCGCACAAAGATTAATAATCAGGGTTAGCCAGCCTGTGAGTGGGTCCCAGGGTGGTAGCCTGGTAACAAACTGGCTGCACAACAGGACACAGAAGGTAATAGTGAATGGAACACATTCCGAAGAAAGTGGGGTCACTAGTGGAGTACCTCAGGGCTCAGTACTGGGTCCAGTCCTCTTTGACATCTTTATAGGTGACATTGCAGAGGGTCTGGAAGGAAAGGTATGCCTCTATGCAGATGATACAAAGATCTGTAAGAGAGTTGATACACAAGAGGAGGGTAGAAAGGATGAGAAGGGACTTGGCAAAGTTGGAGGAATGGTCAGACATATGTCAACTTAGATTCAATGCAAAGGTGCAAGTAATGCACTGGGAAACAAAACCCAGGAGAGAGTACACAATAGCAGGAGGCACTAACAACAACAAAATGGAAAGGGACCTGGGGTAGTCATATCAGATGATCTAAAGGTTGGTAAGCAATGTGAGAAGTCAGTAAGGAGAGCCAGGGGATACTGGGATGCATAGGAAGGGCATCACAAGTAGAAAAAGGAAGTGGTTATCCCTCTGTACAAACAGTTGGTGAGACCCCACCTGAGTACTGTGTGCAGTTTGGAGACCTCATCTACGCAAGGCCATAGACAACATGGAAGCAGTCCAGAGGAGGGCAACTAAAATGGGGCAGGTCTGCATCAGAAACCATATGGAGAGACTGAGAGAGCTTAATATGTATACCTTTGATGAAAGGAGGGACGGGGGATATGATTGAAACGTTCAAATACCTCAAGGAAATAACAAAGTCCAGGAGGGTAGCATCTTTCAGAAAAAGAGATGTGTAAGAACAAGGGCACAATTTAAAGATAGAGGGACGGCTCAGGGGTAATGTGAGAATTTTTTCATGAAGAAGTGGTGGATGCATGGAACCGCCTTTCTGAGGAGGTTGTTGGGTCTAAAATAATGGAAATTCAAACATGCATGGGACAGACATAAGGCAATTGTAGTGGGGGTGGCAGGAAGTAGGCTGTTGGTTAACTAGAATCTGCAGCTTATCCAATAGGTAGGGAAAGGGCAGACTGGGTGAGCCAAGTGGTTCTTATCTGCCATCAAAGTCTATGTTTCTATGTTTCTACGTGGTCCCTGTTCGTGTAGGGCCTTATAGGTCAGCAAACCAACTTGAAGGTGATCAGTCACTGAACAGGCAGCCAGTGCAGGCCATGGAGCACAGGCATGACATGGCATGATCTTGGCAAGCCTATCAACAGCCAGGCAGCCATATTCTGCACAGCTGCAAGCGGCAAATATCAACCCTGGTAGCCCTAAGTACAGGGCATTGCTATAGTCAAGGAGGAGGTCACAAGGCATTTACCAACATCGGAAGATCATTAGGCAGAACACGGTGTTTGATCTGGGTGATATTCCTCAGATGGTAAAATGAGGTCTTGATGACGGATGACACTTGAGATTTAAGCATCAGCCCATCATCAAACATAATGCCCAGATTTCGCACCCAGTCAGAGGTCACCAGCTGACTGTCCTTGAGACAAAGCCTGGAAGGCTGACCAGCCAAAGGCCCCTCTGCCTGATGACCAGGGTCCACAACCAATACCTCAGTGTTGTTGGGGCTCAACCTCAATCAGTTGGCACACATCCAGTCTTGGATCTCAGAGAGGCAGTTGTTAAAAGTCGAGACAGACCCATCCTGTTCAGGCACAAAAAACATGTATAGATGAGTATCATCTGCATAACAGTGAAAATTCAACCCATATCACTTTATAATGTCACCCAATGGCAGCAAGTACAATTATACTTAGCATATACAGTATATTACAGTTAAGTATTTTATACCATGCAAAATAACGACTACCAACAATACTGATGCTTTCTTTATGAGAGAAGCATGCAGCACATGTAACAATTACTATCTAGCACAAGAGCGCAGCACAGCTACAAATTACCGATAGCTTTGTCCTGGATGAAAACTAAAATAAGAAGCTTCAGATACTGTGACGCTGAACTGAACCTGTATTAGCCATACGATTAATAGGTTTCCTTAACATAAAACGTATTACTGTATTCATTCAATCTATCTATCTATCTATCTATCTATCTATCTATCTATCTATCTATCTATCTGTCTCAAGAGTTTAATCTGGAAAACATACTGAGCTAACAGCTCATTTCCATATGTGTCCTGGAGGTGGGGATGTGGACAGTGCAATACTAAGTTACATCAGTAATGTTACAATTATAGAACAATGCTAATAATTATAAAACCAAAAATTATGCAGTAGATAATTGAGGGAAGCACAAAGTAGGCTGTGTAAAACATAACATACAATAGTATAATGGCAACAGTTCAACAAATTGCAACAGACAGCAAAAGAGGACGGGAAGGAGATTGTGAGTACAAGAGTGGACTAGACAGAGGAGAGTGGGCCAATAAGCTTGGGCAGTAGGGGAGGGGGAGTAGTATGGAGGAAGGAGCAGAGGATTAGCCTAGGATCATAGGCAACTGCAAAGTGAGTAGCAGAGTCACAGATGAGGATTTTTAGTGATAGGGAAGAGGTAACATTGTGAATAGCAACCAGAGGTACTTAAAATTTGGGGAAGCAGAAGGAGAAAGCAGCTTGACCAGCAGAGGATTTTATGGAGGAGAGTTGGACAGTAGGTGTCAGAGCTGTGGAGGGGAGTAGGAGTTGGAAAGAAGGAAGGGAGGAGGAGGAGGAAAGGTTGACGAAGGAGCCCATGCAGAATTTGGAGACAATGGTAGAACAATCAGTTAGGCACCTGGCATGGAAGGGATCATTGAGAGGATGAATACAGGACCAGTAGCATTTCATGTTCTGAGGATGCAATCCAGGGCAAAGTGGCAGAAGGAATGAAAGAGGATCCAGCCTAGCATGGATGGGATTGGAGCAGAGCTATATACAATTTCACCATAATCAAAGATAGAATCATCTTTGGGATGATTTATCTGTGGGCAGGAAGCAGGATACTTGCTTTGTTCCTGTAAAGTGCAAAATGTTTAGGGTGCAGCTTCTTTTGGATGGTACTAGTATGAGTAGATAGTCCAGATGACAATCCAACCTTACCCCAATGTACTGAAAAGGAGACATCTCAACTGCAACACCATTAAGGTTCTAGAAGGAGGGGGAGGCATGGCATGAGTACCAAAAGTCATAGTGACATTTTTGGGGGTATTGAAGGACAGATGGTTGGTTTGAAACTAGTGCTGGATAACGTTTGTTGAAAACAATTTGGGGGTTCATGAGGTTAAATCCAGAAGAATCAGAGCATAGAGAACCATGTCATCTGCGTACATATGAATGGATGCAGAAGAGCAAGCTAGGGGAAGGTCATTTGGGAAAATGAAGAGTAGGATGGGGCAAGGACAAATCCTTAGATGAGGACAGAGCAGATAGGGAGAGGAAGGAAGATGGTGTCACCAATATGGACAGCTTGGGTCCTACCCTCCAGATATGAGGGATCCAATCAAGAGAGGAAAGGAGATACCAGATCCTTTTACCTTACCCAATGATGGGTGGGCAACAGTGTTGAAGGCTCTGGCCTGGTCAAAAAGATGGCAGAGTGACCTTCTCCTGGTCCATGCCAGAAAGAATAGATTAGTGAGCTGAAGGAGGAAGGCAGTGGAGTGGGATTCCTAAAGCCACAGTTGAAGGAGTGAAGAAGAAGAAGAGGAGCAGTTAAGGGAGGGGGACAGTTGTAAAAAGGATCAGGTGTTCCTGAAGTTTAGCCAGGGAGGGAAGGAGGATATGGGACAGTAGATGCCAGGGAGCAAGGGTCTCTCCTACTTTGAAGGGGATGACAGAGGCTTGCATCCACATATGAGCATAGACAAGTGACAAGGGTGACAGATGAGGTGTGTGATGGGAAGGGCAATGGTTGGGGTAGAGAGACAAGTTTGGGGTCAAGGCTATAGGGGCTCCAACTTTGTGTTGGTTAAGAGAGGGCCTTGAATATAAGAGCGGTAGTGGAGAAGGAATGGTGGTGGTTAGGAGGGGTTGCTTATGGCAACAAGGAGAAGGTGTTGGGGAGGTGGAAGGAAGGAGGAGAGGGATTAGCCTTATAAATTATAAATAAATAAATCATTAGGTTTCGAAGCATAAAATGCATGTGTCAGAAGGATTTTAACACCATATCACTTCTCTCGGGTCTGCAGCATCATCCCACAGTGACACAGTTACACAATAATTTTCTCGTGGTGCCTATCTTTTAAGGAGCCATTCTTATTTTAATTTGTGTCCAGAGTTTTCCATTCCTGTTCTACCCACATACTTTTGTATCAGTTTGCAGCAACGCAGTGCAGCAATACTATGCGCTTCATAAGAACAACAACAAGAGGAGCACTCAAGAATAAGGCAAAAGCTGTTACATTTCTTATTTGCTTTTGCAATAGTCTTCAGGCTTATCCTCATGCCTTCACTGTCTCAAGCTGAGGTTATTTTGGACAGCACAAGGGAGAGGAAGAGTGCAATCTTTAGCGGTACCTACATGCACTGTGAGTCTGATGAGCATTCAGTGTACCCTGTGCAGAAACCTAGCTTATTTGCTCAGCTCAAGGTTCAAAGTAAATCATTTAGCATATATATTAGAATTCTACTTTAAGTTCAAAGTATTGCTACTTATAAATGTGTTTGAGATTTTAATATATTTCAGCTAGACCTAATATATCCTCAGCCTGTCAGTCATGCTAAAATATCATAAGGGAATCTGTATAGTTATGATGTTTTACCCTCCCAAGATCTTTTGTAATAGCAAGTAAAGTTCATTTTAAAAGGTGCACCATACAGTCAGCAGAAAACCAGTTCATCATCATATCCTTAAAATAACAGACAGAGCTGAAATTTCTTTAATTTAGCTTTGGTTGACCAGGAAAGAAGGGCTAGGCAGTTCTGTTTCATCCACGTTCAGGGAGGGAGATGGGATGGGAGGGAATACAGATGCAGATTGACATATTGAATTAGATCAGGTTAAGTTGCAGTTAATATTTGCCAGCCCTGAAACCCTACATGGCAGGTTGGACAGCAAAGCAATTGTAGGGTCAAAAGAGACAGTAGAAAAAAAAAGAGCATCTGAAAAATCATTGGGAATACCTAGACAAAAGGAAGAGATGTGCAAAAGTCACCACAACACTCCCGACACTTCTTATGGGAAGGCTGGATGTCTCATGCTGCAGAAATCCAAGAGGCATTTAATATGCAAAAATGCAGCTATTTGGAGGAAATGGAGGAGCTGCTTCTGAACTGCATCCTGGCAGGAATAATGAGAGAAAACAACTGTGGTAAAGAACTTGCCTGTCCGATGAGAAAAATACAAAGCAGAGTTTTAATGGTAATATTCTGCTAATTTTTAGTTCTCTACAACTGATGAGCTATGTTTGCTTAAATGGGTAGCTGATGGGAAAACAGCTGTATTGGTGCCCCCATGCTACTGGACAAAAGTTGGCAGTGATGATCTTGGAAATGGGAAGGAAGCTCCAGTCAATAAGAACTGCCTGCTGAATCAGAACTCTGTGTCTGCTAATAATAATAATACTCGTGGTAACACAAACCATTGGTGTGAATAATGCAGAGTCTTTAGTGTTGGAATTAGATGGGGGCCCTGGACCATCCAGAAGACAAACAAAGCAAACAGTTCAAGCAGCTTTTGTACATCATCAGAGGAGACAGTCAAAACAGACAGAGCACTTGGTATCTACACAGAGGACACATTCAGATTACATGGACCAAATTTTTTACAAGAAGGAAGAAGACAGGAACAGTACAAAGAACAGCAAAAGGAATGGCAAGATAAACAAAAAGTCCATCAGCAAGAAGAAAAAGAGATACTCAGAAATATAGAGTCAGCAAAAAGACATAATGCGATCCTCCATAAATATAAAGGGGAATAGAAGAGTTCCCAGATAGAAAATTTGTGGCCGCACATTACTGAAAAGATAACATGCATTTCTTTGCTACAGCATTATACACTTTGATCCATAAACTGGGAGATTCCATTGTTGATGCAAGCTTTAAAACAGTAGACCATTTTGAATGATTATTGGGCAAAGTATCAGTAACTAAAGGCACTTCCTATGTGTCCCATTTTATGCTACTCCTTTAACAAAGCATGAAATTGTAATAATCTTATTTAAAATGAAGGGGTCAGCATTGCTGATATTGTACATTAGCTGAAGCAGAGGTGTAATATGATAGGTACAACAGACCCTGTCACGGACTCTAAAATATCTGGACAGTGAGCAGGTATATTAGAGTCAAGGTGAACTATAGGAACACATTTAACCAAACTGCTTCTATTTGGGTTGACATGTAGGCCCTGTTCACACTACCACATGGTAATGGAAAACATTTTAAAACAAACTAATTATTGTGCTGTAGCATCAGCGTTGTAGTATCTGCAATACCACCACTGTGTTATAAACCATTATTAAAATGGTTTACAGCATTCTTTTACTGCCTCTGGACCAAATTAACTATCAACTGGTTCACATCGGGGACATCTAGCTTTGTGAAGGGAACTGTGCCTGACTGTCCGCATTGCAGGTAAAACCAATGTTACTTCTGAAATGTTTTTAAAACTGTGTTTAAACCTAGGTCTTATAGAAACTTAGAAACATAGTCTTTGATGGCAGATATGGGCCACTTGGCCCACCAGTCTGCCATTTCCTACCTATTGGATAAGCTGCAGATCCTAGTCAGCCAACAGCCTACTTCTCTCTATCCCCAAGAGAATTGCCTTATGTCTATTCAATACATTCTTGAATTCCACAACTGTTTTGACCCACAACATTATCAGGGTTTAAACACTGTTTTCAAAATCAAGCTCCTTACACTGTTTTAAATACCTAGTGTGAACAATGCCATTTGTATACTCTTCTATGTGGGCCAACAGAAGGCTTGTTACAGGTGTGGATCAAACTCTCACGTAAGCAGTGCTTGTGGCAGGTTAAATGTGGGTTATGCTCAGAGCAGGGCTTGATATAGCTATCCTATTATAACTAAAAGATAAAAGCGTATATGGGCCTCAGCCTTATGCTCCTTACACAAACCTTAGTGAACTTTTGATGGGACACATGAGTAATCTCTGCACCAACAAGGCTGAATGCAATTTATGTGATGAAGATGAACACTTCTTCTGTACTTGCCCTTGGGCATCCAACAATAAGTGGATGAAATAGATCTAGCAGTGCAGCTGTTATATATTAACACTGCATATCCAGTTCTAAAAGAACATGTTGCAGAAAGACAAAGTAACCTGAGACAAAGGGAAACACACTCCATCCCATCACATGTTAAGGATTCTTTGATAAGACAGATGGAGCCTGTTGAATAGAGGCAGTAGAAAATCAAGATCAAGGACTGTCCTTATGAGAGTTAACATTTAAAAAATCTGTTTAATGTCAAATCATTCCAAATTATATGGCTCATAAAAACCTCACCAGCTAATAATAGCATGGAAAGCATAAGATCAGAACTATCATGCCCATAAACCCTGAGGGGTTTACACACCCCTACAAAAAAGCAAAAAAAAAAAACAATCTGCATCCAAATAGTGCTTTCTAGACTGAGAAGGCTGTGAAAAGTTTTTTTGTTGTTGCTTGTAACTGTGTATTTCTAGCAAAAGCATAAATGACCAAGTTTTCTTTTCATTTTTATTTCTGTAATGAAATTTATAATTCTGAATTTTGTAGAAGTTCTTACTCTATTCTGATGGCCACCATGAAACAAACACCTTGGTGTAGTGTGCTGCTATTTATCTATTAGAAATATACTGCATACTTGTACCATCATAATACATCCAGATCGTAAATCATGTGTGTCCAGACCAAAGGTACTTTCAGCGGAAGAGATTATTAAATACTGTGAGTGGTGGCCATCTTAAATAACTAGAGTCATTAATTACAAAAATGCTATAAAAGTTGTGTTTGATTTTAACCTGAGGACATTAGAAAGATACTGATTATGAATTTAAGGAAGCTAGCAACCTATCTTTGCTATAAAATTATGTGATAATTATTTTTGTGGACTAACAAATACTGCAGCTTTAAATATGAAGTGTGTGTTTGAAAATATATTTATTTATTTTTGAGTTTTGCTCTCTGAGAAAGGATAGAGATAAACTAGAGTCTGTGCAATTAAGGGTCATCAAGATGATGCAATGTAGAAAGTGTGTATGTGTGGAGGGCACCAAATAAAGCTTCCACGTAACAACAACAGCGTTGTTGAAACTCTTTATTAGTTGCCTCTGAGACCTGGAGATCAGAAGGCTGTGGGTTCTATCCCCACACCAGGCACTTGGGTTAATATCCCAATACTGACTGTAGTACAGCATGGGGTGGTGGGGTGCTGCAATCCTGAGGTGTCGTCTTTCGGATGAGACGTTAAACTGAGGTCCCATCTGCCTCTTCGGTGGTAGTTCAGGTGGATGTTAAACACCCCATGGCACTTCTCAAAAGAGTAGGGGAACTTTTGTTGTGAAACAAAACAATAATCACTGCAAGAACATACACTCTCGAAACGAAAGTAAAGTCAAAAAGTCATCCTATAGCAATACATAATATGCACATTACAGCGTATAACCACTGGACTAGAGGATAAGATTCGGAAAAGGAAAAGTAAGGAGAGAAAAAAAATGGTTACTGACAAATAACAGTCAGTAAACTATAAATCAAATGAACCAGCAAGTCTAACCCGG
Source organism: Neoceratodus forsteri (assembly GCA_016271365.2). NCBI lineage: Eukaryota > Metazoa > Chordata > Ceratodontiformes > Ceratodontidae > Neoceratodus > Neoceratodus forsteri. The sequence continues at coordinate 194,348,342 of JADMNL010000022.1, read as the reverse complement.
TAATCTGGACTGTTATCCCACCCACTCAATACCTTTCCATAAATAGTGACATGTTGCACCTCTAATGTATTCTTCTCATAGCTATATACCTTGTCCACTTCATCCTGGACTTTAAACAATATATCTTGAATGGAATTCTCATGCTGTTGTAACACTCTTAGGCAACAGAGTTGCCAAATTGACTATTTAATACATGCAAAAAGCACTAGAATCATGCTTCTATTCCATTTTGCCATTCTCTAGTTAACTGTTCCAGTATTAATACATAATAGTCTACATTTTCAAACAATTCCTCACCCATAATGCAGCTAAGGACTCTCAAAATCCAGTAATACAAGAACAATCAAAATATAAGCAGCTGCATGGTTTCTAGTTGTCCCTCACAGTTCTGTGCCGTACAAACTCTCTTACATAATTTTATGTTTTGATTACTTTTTGACATTCAACTCTGATGCCCACGCAACCAAATAACATCTTGCATCTTTAAAGGTATTCTAGGCTCCACAATACTGGCTAGTAAGAAAGATACATCTGTATGTGATGCATCTTGAAATAGAGGTTCTTCCAGATAACAGCTTTCCACCAGTTTGGTATAAAACTTATTTTTATCCTTGTCCACAAACCAACTCAATTCAATTTTCCATAACCTTATATATTTCAAGAGGTCTGCACATAACAAGATATTGCCTTATCTGAAACATGCCACTTCCTCCTCCCCAGGCAGTAAAGAATTTCCGTCCCATCTCTTCACAATATCAGTACCAAACCCTTGTTTCTCAAAAGCTAATGGCCTTACATTGCTACATAAAAATTCCCAAAGAAGAATACCAAAGGTTGTAACATTCCCACCCCCTTCCCTACTGGCTTTATAGGTATGTGCCCTTTTATGGAATTCAACCTGCTCCCCCACAAAAACAGAAAAAGAGTCCCACAAATTTAGTATGCATGCTAAATTGCAATGGGTAGATATGGAAACATACAAAAAAGAGGCAAAACATATGTTTTCAATAAATATACTCTCTTTTTCTGGTTATTTTCCAGGACTTGCAAGTCAGGACTTTCCTATGGGAGTCATCATAAACCTGATCCCAATTCCGTTGCTCAGCATATCTAGTTCCAAAATAAAACATAAAATGTTAACTTCATCCCTGGTGATAGGGATAGGAAAATCATCCTGTAAAGGGGCTTTACCTAAAGCCAACATTCTACTTTTACCGTTGTTAATTTTGATACCTGTCACTTACTGTAAATCTTTTTAACAGCGTTAAGGCACTGCTACCAGCCTCCAAATCCCTCCCAGTAATAGTACAATCATCTGCATAAGCAGAAACGTTTTGATACGTTTGTCCATGTTTATCACTAATAGACACAATCTCATTAGAAGTTTCAAGCACCCATAAAATTGGGTCAATGGCAAATACATACAGTAGTGGGCTAAGTGGACACCCTACCTGACCCCATTGTTCAGTTTAAGTAGGACCCCTAGGTGCCCATTTATTAAAAGCAGTACCTGAGCCTGCGCATACACCAATTTAAGAAGATCAACAAATTGTTCTGGAATACCATAATGTCTCAGTACTTTCCATAAATAGACATGCCTCACTGCATCAAATTCAATTGCCTGGTCTAGTGTCATAACATAGCCATCCAGCTCCATCAGTAAGCCTTGATCTACTATTTTATGAATGAAAATTACATTTTGTTGGACATTGCATCCTGGGATTGCACAGGTTTGTTGTGGTAATATTACCTTTTGTGCCACTTTTGCCAACCTAGCAGTAAATATCTTGGTCAAAATTTTGTAGTCAGTAGTCAACAAACTTAGGGGTCTCCAATTTCTAATATCCATTTTATCTCCTTTCTTCTATAAAAATCATAACCCCATCATTAATACTAGCTCCCAAGCTTTCCCATCTTGTATAGCATTACAGACCATTTGTAAGTATGGAATCAGTTCTACAATAAAAGTTTTATAAAATTCATTTGGTATGCCATCCAATTCAGGTGACATACCTATTGATAATTAGTAATAACTTGTTGTATTTCTCTGTCTGTTATTTGTGCTGTCATGTCCTGCACCTCCACTGTAGTCAACTCTGGGACCAAAATAGTGTAAAAAAACAGGATGCTGTACAGCAGGGACGTTCTGAAATGTTTCACACAAGTGAGTGTAAACAATATACTATATCTCACTCTGGATGTACTTAACTGTACCATCCTGTGCTTTCAATGATGAAAGAACCAGTTTTTCAGCCCTTCTAATTCCACCGTATAAGGGTGAACTCTCTCTTTCTTTCCTCGAGTCATAAATTTCTGACAGTTCGTAGCTCCTCTTCCTTTACCTTATGATAAGCATACATTTTATCCTTTAAAGTTTGAAGCAGTGCCTTATCATTTCCCCAACCGTCTATGTCTGCATCAGTCTTTTAAATACTGGGCAAGTAAAGCAAGATATCCCATATATTTAATAATAGCGTTACGCCATGCTAAATTTTTCAACAAATCTCTTAAATCCAGTTTAGTGTCCACCCACCACAGAATGGGGCTATCATACAGGAAAGCAATATCTCTCCTCATCTCAAAAACTTCCCTAATCACCCATGCAGTAGTCTCAACTCGTAATAAAGTGATGTTAAATTTCCAATAATTCCTCCCATTACAATATTGTGAAGGCCAAATGATCTGAAGTTCCAAAGGCTGTACTTTTACTTGTACTCCTGATCCTATCTGAAATAAACCAGAAATCTATCCTCGTGGATAGTTTTCCTCTATCAAAAATGTGATCTGGAACGACCCTAAAACATCATAAATGTCTCTTAATAAGGCTTTTTGTAGAATGGTCTGTAACATTCGAGTGTCACTATAAATGTTTCAGTTTTTCTTCCACAATCCCTAGGTGTCAAGCCACAATTAAAATCTCTTCCCCATAAGATTAACTTTGAGGTGAACAACAGAGGTTCTATCACTTTAAATAGTGCAGACTGCGCTGCCATCAACTGAGGAGCATAAACATTAATCAGCCTGTATGCAATGTTACAGATAAGTACATCTATTAACAAGACCCTACCAGGAATATATCTAACACTTTCAAAATGGTAACCTGTATGTTGAAAACAAAATCTCCAAACCAGAACAGACATCTTCCCCAATAGACCATAAGGAAGGACCCCACCTCCAATCCCTTGAGTCTGTGAAACCTCCATAACAGTATGTAGCCTAGTATCCTGAATAAAGATAACTTGGCCTACCTCAAAATGCAAGCTAGCAAAAGTTAACTTATGTTTTCATTTGACTTAATGCTATTAACATTCGAACTAATGAAGGATATGCTGTCATGCATCAGTAAAAAAAATTATCAAGGAACACTGTAGTCACAGTCATTTGCATTTTCTTCAGTTTCTTTTGGCTTGGATTTTTTACCTATCACCATATCAGGGACAAATTCCACAAGAGAAGATGCCACTGATGAGCCATCTGAGTCCTCACCTTCCTCCTCCTCTTCATTATCAAGTAAGACCTCATAGTTACAGAAACATCATCCATCTTAGGAACAGATGTTTGAGCAGTTTTTGATCGAGTGACCCTTTGACATAGAACTTCCACTACTCTACCCATTGAAGGCATACTGTCAACTTAGTTTCTCATGACTTCCCGTACCTCTGGCTCTGGCAGTGGGAGTCACACTTTCATCTAACAGTGGTATTCCAGCATCCAAAACAATTACTTCCATAGGCTGTCTTGGGGAGGGAGTGATTGTAATAACCTTCCTCCTGCCACAGAAGTATTCTGTACCAAATTACTGGAAAAAAAACTCCCTCTGAGGCTTAGGTGTAGAAGCCTCAGTTTGTCATCAGTTCATAGGCTCTCATTTTCTCTTTCTGGGCAGTAGCCACATAAACATCTTGCTCAGCACGAAGAGCCTGGTCCATACTGTTGTTGTAAGGCCACACACAATTGCTTAATGTGTGCTCATGTTCTTCATGCAGATTACATTTAAGGGGTTGCTGACATTGGGCCCCAAAATGACCCACCTCCCCACATAGACCACATTTCTACATTTCACATACATTACTGAGATGGCCAAGTTCTATACTTATAGCAAGTCCAAGGCTGGCCTTGATAAAAATTGCACCTCTGTCCCGTCCTAAAAAAAAACCAATTAGGAAGGTGTTGGGTCACCATTCTCTTGCTTCAGGGTGGCTTTGTATCTCCAAGCCCCATCCATAAGTGTTCCTCATCAAGAATAGGTTCAGGATACCCATTCACCACACAATGTTGCTTGATCCAATACATGATATCAGCAACATTAACCTCTTCATTGCGTAAAGAATACCATTATCCTCTTATACATTGGCTTGGTAAGAGGGATTGCCAAAAGGGTTTCCAAAGTAGGGTATTTTTAAGCATTTGATACTGCTTCCAAAATCTCTAAAGTCCCATTGGATGTTTAAAACTTATATCATATATAGTATCTCCAGGCATATGAATCAAAGCATATATTTCCTATGCATAGAATTTCATGTTGCCCTTCAGCAATGCTCTCCCCACAAACAAGAGGTCAGGTGTATCGTCAAAGTCCCCTCTAAACTTAAGTAGCACTGCATTTCTTCTAGGGGCAGGTTCAGAGGGGTCTGAAGTGACTCAGGGAACAACCGTTCCCTAGTATTTGATTTCAAGCAGAGTTAGCTGCAGCTACTCTCTGTTTCCATTTCGGGGGTCAGGGTTTCTACTTGTTTCTGCAGTGACTGTGGTGCTGCATCCAACACCAGCTCATTAGCAACTAGTACTGGGGAAGGGGTGTGAAAGCACTTGTACTGCCTGTGGCATGACATCAGTGCACCGATAGCAGACATGAAGGACTCAGCATCTTTGTCTGGCAACATCTCAGATCCATTGCTTCCTACAATCTGTCCGGAGTGAGACAAGAAGAATCTGCAACACTAGCCATACCAGAACACACCTCCTGAGATAGAGGTTTATTGTTGTCACCAGCCAGTGGAACCATATTAGCATCCCACCCTGTCCCATCTATTTTTTCACCCATCCTGCTGCTTCCAATGATCTTGAGACCTATTCTGCAGGAGTTACTGCTGGGCCTAGTAGTGGGTCCCCTGCTGCAACACAAGCAGATAATGTGGAGGACAGCTTTATCAGTTTTCCTTGTTTTCCCTCTAGCAAGTAATTCTTTAATTGGCATCTTTTATTCAACCCCCTGTCGACACTCATACTATAAAATGTATAGGTACACTCTCTGCTGTAGCTCCTGCAATGGCTGTCTAATCAGTACCAGCATCCTGGCCCTGCTCAACCATGCTAGTCTGTACACTAGGAACACAGGCAGTAACATTCACACAGTGATGAAATTGGACAGGAGCACAGGAACTCAGTTCCTGTACCTTTTTGCAGCAGGAACTGAGTTACTGTACTTCTTTCCACTGACACTGGAACTGAACTTCTTAAACCAGCAAAATAATGGCAGTTTCTGGGCCTGTGACCTGGAAATCAGGAATTCCATGATAAAATGTGACTTGTACAACAATGATATTTTCCTAGAAATACTTCAGTATCCCTAATTGAATCCATAGTATTTATACAGTTATCCTTCAGATTCAAGAATTTTGTTCTGTGTTTCATATTTGCAAGTGCCTGAGTTCCTGTACTTCTTGTCTACCACTTGCCACTGCATTCATCCTCCTTTCTCCCCGCTCCCATCCGATTCCTTTGCACAAATACCGACTGTACTTGCATCCTCAGAGAGCCATCCAGATAGTCCAATAACTTTTCTGCAGTTTCAAAGGCACTCTCTGTTGCTGCGCTCCTCCATGTTCCATTTCGTCCCACAATGCTCATCGGCCGTTCCTCCAGGTTCATCTCCTTAGTCTGCCTCTGAAATTGTAACTCCATTTCCAGTGACTGCCTACAATGCAGGAACCTTCTTTCTTCCTCCAGCATCAGTACTCGGATTTCTCCCACTGGCCAAAGCCTGTCAGCTTCCACTGCCAAGTCACATTTACTGTGCTCTGTGAATACTTTCTCATAATAGACATTTCTGTATCCTCCGTAGATTGTGCTAAATCCATCTGGGCCTCTAAGGGTTCTGAAACCGGGAGGAGACCTGCTCCTCGATCCCACACATGTCAATCCTCAAATGTTCTCCAGAGAAACTGGCCATTGCAACACCAGTTACAGCACCTCTCCTGATGGGTAGTGGAATTTCGTCAGTGCCCTGGCCAAATTTCCCTCATTCACTAAAATACCCAACAGCTTAACCTGGTTTAAGGTCAGTTTGCATTCATCTGTATCCCCCTCCGGTCGTGCTTGAAAATAGGCAGGATTTGTCTAGTGCACATACCCAGTCAACAAAAACTAAATAAAAATAAATAAATAAATAAATAAATATGTTGCAGTGTGTCTCCCAAAAACATCTTTGTTGTGAGTGTGGAAGCTTTATTTGGCACACTCCTCTTCTCTACTGTGTCGATATTAGTATCATTGAGGTGGCAGCCTAAACTTCATAATAACAAGCTAACATCCCATGACCATGTCTGGAGGTTTTAGGACTTTGTTTTCACCAGGATGATCCAGGGCCAACAGGGTAGATCCTATGTGGAATGGTTAGATGCCCTTAACACATTCTCACTGAATGCCAGAAGGAGAGCGGTGACTTGACAGAAATGTTACTAAGTGGAATTATACATTATTTTTCACACTGTCCTCCCAGGACTGCCTTGCAAATGAACATTGCTCAATGGAGCTTTCCTGGTAAAATAAATTAATTAATTAATTAACTGAGTTAACTTTGAAGACCTATACAATAGGAACACTAATGGCAGTTACAAGAGGACACTAATGGAGGCTTATCTGTAGAAACCTCAAGAAGGACATAAGTACAGTAAGTTCTGCTTCACCAAGCAGTGAACATCCTGTGCCAGATTCATGAAGGGCTGCAAATTCCACAAGCCCCAGGTGCACGAACATATTGTGCATGGGACTTGCCGCATTCTCCCAGTCGGCATTGGGATTCTCGATCCTGTGCACTAATTGTCACAAGTTAGACCAGCATTTGTGATCTAACTTGTAGCAATCTCCACTACCATTTTACTGAGTTTGCACCAAATATTTAGTGCAAGCTGCAGCAAAACAGGAAAAGTGTCATAAATGTGCCTAATATTCCAGAATCAGGTGCAGGGTGTGGCAAAGTTGTTGGCACAGCTGCACCAACAATGGGCTTCATGTTGCAGGACTTGGAGCAAGCCCTGCATTGCCCTTGGTGAATCTGACCTCTGTATCTGGATTTCTGTGAGTACGTTGACTCTGTTCCCCACAGGAGATTAATCGAGAAGATAGAGGACATGGAGATAGGGGCAAAACTAGCTATATAGACTTAAACTGTCTGAAAGATAGCTATCGGAGGGTGGTGGTTGGAGATGGAGTTCTCAGAGGCTAGACCAGTCACTAGCAGGGGCCCGCAATGCTCAGTGCTTGGTCCAATGTTATTTAACACCTCAATCATTGACATCGCAGAAGGTATGAAAGGAAACATATGCCTGTCCGCATGCGGACACAAAGCTCTGTGGGACAGTAGACCCGTATGAGGGAGAAAAGACCTCAGGGATGTCATGGGCAAACTATTGAAGTGCTATCTAAGCTTCCTGTGCTTGATTTAACTTCATTGACTCTGCTTCATGTCTGATATTTTAACTTTTACACATTTTACATCAACAGTTGCTGTAAACCTGCATTGATAAATGAATTTTAAGACTGGCAAAAGTTTATCTGATTGTCTGGTCTGAACTAGGACTGAACTCCTCTGCATGTAGCATATCCTGAATGTCCAGGAAAACAGTGGCACCCCTTCCACTCCCTGTCCCACTTCATTAACTCCCTTGTTTACTGTCACAGACCATTCTCTCTGTGCAATTAAAAGAATGACTTGGTGTTCAATTTTTAAACCTATCTTCCTGTTTAATGATGAAAATTATTCCATCACAATTTTATCTGTACCCTGATCTTCCACAATACCAAATATCTAATAAGGAAAAAAAAGTACCTTCATCCTAGTGCTATCACTGTTTGCTCTGGCAGAGACTACATTCCGATTAAGGGCACTCTGTGTCCGTGGTGTGGGTTATTTTAAGACCTGTTTCTGACTTTGTCCTAACAGTCCTTGAAGAAAATCCACAAGTGCAGCTGGAATGTATTCCACATAATTCATAAAATCAGATATTGGCAATGCTAACTAATCTCCTTTGCCGTGAACCCTTGAATCATACTGGTCCTCATAATGGAGAGATAGTCATAGAGTGATCACCCATAATGTCCCAGCTTGCCCATGACTGAACTTATAAGTCACTACTGGGGTGACTAGCAGCAGTGCCTCAAAATCTGAAAGTGATTCCCTGCATCAATCTTTAGGCTTTTACGGTGAGGAAAGAGAGTTTAGTTTGAATCACAACCCATGGAAAGCAACTAACTTCCCCAATTTCCTACATATGGTCATTTATACTTTTAACAATAAGCCATTGATTTCTTAATTCTATGGAGGGATAAAAGTTGTTTAACTAATGCAGATGAAACTGACTGTGGTGTAGAAACTTGAATCTTTACCCATTCTGCTGTTGTAAACTTTTTATGCCTGTCTACAAATCTTGGGCCCAATAGTCACAGATGGTGGTGGCACAAAGTTGGGGTGCAAAAGACTCCCATCATGCAAACACCAGAAGTGCCCTATAGTGGTGTTCAGCATCAGGTTCCACCATGACTAAAAATATTCAGATACTGCTATCATGAGCGTCCTGAATCACAACTAGTTGTAATGCTTGGCATCACATGGTGTCGCTGTTTTAACTGCTAAGATTATTATTAAATATAAAATAAAAAATTGATATATCTTCATGGTTATGGCTGTTAAGGAGTCAGTAGATGGTGTTGTACAGAAACAGTGCTTTACATGTCTGTGCCTAACAAAGCTCTTTAACATGTGAACTCTAGTAGTCAGTTGGCAAATCAGAGAAGAAAGTCATGTGCAAAGTGATAGCCTTGACTATCCACAATCATATGACACTTAAGACATTGATTGAAAATTTGGCATAAGGAATCTGTTGCTAGGAGCCACTGTACACAAAGGAAAACCAAAGTTACTGGTGGAGTAGTCACCCAGTGACTAAAAAAAAGCAAATGTTCCTCACCAGATATTTGGGGTCAGAACCAGGGATTCTGACTGTAAACATATAAACTGTGACCACATGACATCAGGGGATGGCACAACGCACAATTCAATTGCAAGGTGCTATGTAATGCCCAAAGGTTGTACAGTAGCATGAGGCACTACTATCTCAGTCATTCACCCCTCCCCCACTTATCTAATTCTATTCTTAAGTCTCTGTTGTGATCCTTGATTAGTTCCTATTTTCTGGTCCCTTATCTGTTGTCCCTGATTGTCCCGTTCCCTCCCAAATAGTCCTTTTAAGTACATATATTCCTAGTTTCCATATCTCTGTGCCCCAATGCTTGGGCTTTAATGTAAAATTCCTAATTAAGAGCCAAAAATGTTCTCTCAGACAGGATTCTACTATGCAAAAACAAAGGGAATAAAGACTTGATTATACCTTGTTTGTTATGAAGCTTTCCTTGCTGGTTTAATATCCTATGGCTTAGCAAAGTAAATTCTAAATCTCACAAGCTCTGCTGTTATTTAGTTCACAAAGTTCAAATCTTATTTTCTTAAGTGGTTCTACTAGTTTAAAGGAAAACAGTCAATGTTCTTAATAACCTACCCCACAATGTTTTACCCCCCAATTAGGCTTTTACAATGGGGCCCCTTTTTATGCTGGTTTACTTACTTAATTTTATTTTCGAAAAGTCTGTGAAGAGGTAACATGGCGGATGCTGGCCATCATTCATGTAACAGTGCAGCTGCACCGGCCACTTCCATGCTTTTCAACGGAAGTCAGCAGTTCGGTGCCGCAATGTTACATGAAACTTTGGGATGCAGTATAGCACAGTGGTTTAAAGCTCTGAGCTGCAAATCTGGAGACCTAGGTTTAAATTCCAGAGCCCCACTTGCATATACTGTGTGACCCTGAGCAAGTCACTTAACTTCCCTGCACTGCCAGGTCGCACCTGTAAACAAGCTTTCATCTTATTGTGCTATTTTTGGTTAAACAATTTAAAAAATGAGAAGCGTGTAGCGTCTGCCATGTTACCTCTTCAAGGACATTTCAAAAATAAAATTAAGTAAGCAAACCAGCATAAAAATGGACTCCCATTTCAGAAAGCCTAATCGTGGGGTAAGGCTTTATTGGTGGGCTGTTTAGAATGTTGACTGTTTTCCTTTAATGGCATGAAATAAATTTTGATTCTAGTTTGTTGTTACATGGCATAAAACCAGTAACATGTGAATTGCAGTAAGAAAATGTAGAGTTTTCAAGATTTTTAATTTGTTAGGCATTTGGGACTGGGGAGGTGTGTGGCACTCCTACAGCATACTCCCTTTAATCACTTGAGAATGTTCTAGGTGGAATGATTTATTTAAAGGGGACTAGTTGGCATTAAGAACTCCATACCCATGAGTGGGGCAGGTACCAGTTTGCTTTTGTGTACAAAACATTTTCTATTACTGTTTACAGACTAATTTTGCTTGCTTCCAGGCTGACATCTTCTGTAACTACAAATCCCCAAATACCCTGCAGCTCATATTAGAGCAGGGCTACAGTTGCTAGAGTTCAAAGTCTCCGATGCATTTTAGAACTTTTATAAGCTCAATTAGATGTTTGTCTATCTTGCTGTTCTTCTGGGGCAAAGTATTGTCTAGTGACTGTACTTATCCCAGGAGGACAGTTATGTGACTGAACAAAAGATCAAAGTTTATATCTTTTGCACATTCTACCTATGGTATAATTTGTACAGCACTTTCTAGCCTTAGACGATAGGATCTGAATCTGTGTTTCATTTTATTATGCTTTTCTTAGAGTCACACAAGGAGGAAAACCTCTGCCTCTTGTGCTTTTCTCTTTTAAATGTATTAAATTAATCTATTGCTAGTTTTAAACTGTACTAATTAGAGATATGTGAAATTAGGAAATTTTGTAGCGTGAAACAGTTTGCGAAATTTGTACATTTCTCAAAATGCAAATTTTGTTGCGAAATTCAAAATGTCACCTACATAATGGCAAAATTCAGGCAAAATATTTCTGTTTCAGGTGAAATTGTGCATTGCACAGTGAAATTCCACATTCTGCAGGTGAAATAATGCAACTTCACACCCAACAAACAATTTTGTGGAACGCGAAATTTTGCAAAAGTTTCATGTGGCAAAACTTTAATTTCACGACATCTCTAGTCCTTGGGGAGGGGTTATGAAATAACAGATAGACCAGACACCAAACTTCAAGTTCAACAGACAATCTCTGTGAGATGTTTATTCAAAATACAAGAAATAACCTTCTGCAATGGCATATTTCTTCTTCAGTACATCAGTTTGCAGCAACAGACTATGAATGTCCTTCTCTGTATTTAGCCAGCACCTACTGACACTGATCTCTGATCTAGCCACTTTTCAGTGAAAACCCTTCATCCCTATGTGGGTCCTTTTACTTGGGTAGTGGGGCTGAAAAGAAAAAAAAAGCTAAAAACAAGAACCTCAGTGCAGAAGCACTGAAAAAGGATTACTCAAAGGGCAGTGGCAACAAATCAAATTTCTAAGAAATACATCATTCATACTTCCACAATGCAAAGCTTGATGGGATATATGCAAATCACCATGCCATTTCAGACTTGTTCAGTTTACAGCAATTTACATGCATTTTAAATAGCACAACTAACTTAATTTCTATAATAGTCACCTTGTACTTTTCCCATTATTGAAAACACCTAGTGCTATGGTATTTTCAACATTTACATGCTAGTCTGTACACTAGGAATGCATTTACAGGTTTCATAAACTTAATGTATATACATCAAGGTATTTTATAGCATAGTACTATACATACTAAATCCAACAATGATAAACAAAACCTGTTTTACATATGTTTGGAGGTCAGCACAATTACCTCCCTGTATGAAGACCTGAGAGGGAAAAGGAAAATTAAAGGGACGCTGTAGCATAGTCATCAATGAGAAGGAAGTACTCATAGGTGGCCAACTTTATGGACTAGAAATTGTAAAGGATAGACTAGGCTAAGAAACAGAACAACTGTTGCAACAGATTTAAGAAAATGTCAGTCCTCAAAAGTGGCAAGAGCTCTGTGTCGCAGTCCTAATCCTATTCTGTTCCTTTTGACTTGCTCCACTGTAAGTTTTAAATAGTTGTAATTCCCTTCTGTGTCATTCTTTTCTTTTTTTCAGATCATCCTTTAAACCCAACATTTCTACAAATCCATCTAATGGCAAAGTGAGAGATGGGGACACATTTTACATTTACACAAGTACCCAATACTATCAAAGCAACAAAGATCTTTTCTACAAATACAATGAATTAGAAAATGTTTCCTATGTAATAAAACAAGAAAATGAGCATTCATTTAATTTAACAATCACCAAAACTAGTCGTTTCCAGTAAAGGAAATTATGCATGCTGCTATGAAACAGTAATACAAAATCAAACCTTGAACTCTACAGTGTGTGACCATATTTATGTCGACATAACAGGTAGGAATGCGTGAAATTTAATAATTTGCCAGAAGAACATAGGCACAATTATAAATCCCTTCCATGAAAATATCATGCAATGTTGCCAAAATGTATTTTTAATTATTTTCATCTAATTTAAAAACACATCCAACTTTCATCTAATTTGACACATTTGCAGTTTCACACCGCATATAACGATATACTGTTTGTGTGGCAGGTTTTAGATTTCTAGATTTAAAGAAGGGTGAGTTATTAGCAGCTAAACATTTGAATATTTTAAAATTTAATTTCACAAGTACAGTATTTAACATGCCAAATTAAAAGCTCTTGTAGTTTAAAATTGGAGAATACAATGCCACCCGATTTGGTGTGTTCATAGACCTTAAAATGGAGACTTGTGTCAACTTTGTAATGATTTTGTTAAAAGCTAACCATGTTATGAGCAGCCATCTTTTGAAAAATAGCATCTAGGGATGTGTGAAATTTGAAAATTTTGCTCTGTGAAATATTTTGTAAAATTTGTGCATCATGTGAAATATTTATGGTTGCAAAAGAAATGAAATTCCATGGGCTAAATGTGAAATTTTGCCCATGAAATGGAAGAAATTAAGGCAAAATTTGGCCAAATTTGGGAGACTTTGATGAACTTGTGGAATGACGAATTTTATGAATTGCTTCTCGTGGCAAAATTGTTGATTTTGAGGCAACTTCACCAGTGAAATTTAATTTTGCAACATCTCTAATAGCATCAGAAAATAAAGTCAAATTTCAAGGGCTTTTGTGAAAACTGCAGAATTTTGTAATAATTAGTAATAATAATACTTTATTTATAATGCAACTTTCAAATACTAAGGTGCAGTACAGTTAAAACAATTAAAACAAATAAAACAAAATATCATCACATTAAAATTTACAATACAAACCACATCAATTATGTGGAAGCCATATCCAAGATTTTGCAAAGCCATACACTTGACATGCCATGAAGGAGGAAAGAAAGGCTGGGTAGCATGATCATAAAGCTGGATTCATAGGAGATGTAGCAAGGAAGTGGCTCTGTAAGTAGCATGCTTCTCTGAGGCTTGAAGATTGGAAGGTCATGTATTCTAGCCTAGATGAGGTTCAGAACCTGGGGTAATACCATACGATGTAGTGCAGTATGCGGGTGTACTGCACCATCGAGGTGCCATGGCTCTGATGAGATATCTAGTCACTGCCAGGTAGATAGTAAATATACCATGAAACTTACCAAAGAAGAGTAAGGCAGTTTCCCAGTGTCATGGCTAACAGTTCCCCATCAGTAAAACAGGTCCATGCACCCTCCCGCACACCTGGAAACAAGTGATCATAGCTTAGTTTGCCTTTTCTGGTCAAAATGATATATAAATCAATTGGAGACTGCATTGTAAAAGTAGCTGGTGGGTTGATGGCTAATTTCAGGACACTTAAGCTAGTGCAGGTAAGATGATTTGCATGCCACCTATATAAGTGAAATGAGTCTGATCAATAGTACAGAACTGCACATATAGGGAAGATCTGAATGTTGTCAACATTCTGATGGTATGCATTCTGAGAACATGGGGATGTCATTTATTAAATTAGGGATATTCTTAAGGAGAAAGCTATGCATCCAGAGGGATCTGCTCCAAAATTCTTGTATTCCTGGGGCCTGTGAGGAATGATAAGGACAGAAATTTTACAACTGAACTTTATTACAATTCTGCTAAAAAAGGGAAGGGGCTTCTTTCCTGGCTAGCTGAGGGGTATATTGGGGCAAGAAAGGTCTGCATGTTAAGAAAAGGCTGCCTTTGTGCCAAAGACAGAGGTGGTACTGGTCATGTCAAGGAACAAGACCATCAAGGCAATTTAAACTATAGGATATGGGTTGGGGAGACAATTAGAGCATAAGATCACGGATGGCAGGGTTAGAAATATGTGATCACCAGAAAATGGACCCTTGGCTCGATATATAAAACCCACATGACTGGCACAAGTAAGAGAAAAACTGGCATAAGTAGGTTTCACTTGTGGAGATGCATTTTCCCCACATGCACTTGATTTTCAGAGCAGACCCATTTACAGCCAGCACCAGGATTTACAGTAACTGTGGCCATTCTCTGACTCAGCTGCACCAAAATGTTATGCCTGGTTGGTCCAGGTGTAACATGCTGAACAGCTGGGCCTGCTGCCCATGCAGAGCACAGGCCAAAAATAGGACTGTCTGCCAGTGAGAAGATTTGTTCCGGACTGGCAGACTGCAGTACAGGACTTAGTCCTTTGATCCTTTGAAAATAGGACTCCCGAACTAAGTAGAACAAGATTAGCAGTCACCCAGTTGGAGAAGGAAGCATTGCAATTCTGACTTGAATGTTGTTAATTCTGCATAAGAATCACACATAGCTAATGTGACTAGCCCAACAGCCTGATGTACCTGCAAGTCCAGGACTCAGAGGTGGTCAGAAAGACATGGGAGGGAAGAAAACTGTTTAGGCACCAAGAAGGTGGAACCCCAACTATTCAAATGGGTTAAGTATGACAGGAAAAGGAGTAGGATTCTTTCTTTTAAAGGAGTCTGTCACTGTGAAGAAGGAGAAATATATTAGAGGCAAGCAGTTCCACTGAGTCCATCTGGTCAGGCCAAGAAAAAAAAGGACCAAAATAGTCACCCAGAAATAAAGTTCAGGGCTGCAAACAGCTGTGTTCTGATTATCAAATACAGCGGTGATAAATACTTTGAAGATAAATTTCACAAGCAGCATCTTATTAATACACTACCATAATTGTTTTAGAAAACAATATAGAATCCAGTTATGAGTTTGTGGTATTTTCACAGTATATTTAAAAGTACTGGAAACAATTTCCACAGTAATGTTGCCTTTCAGGATCCATTGCCAATGGTATGCATGCCAAACTTCTAGTCTATACCTTCAATAGCCAGAAGGTTACAAACACACATTTTCATAAAGTTTTCATAACAGGGCAGCCTGGTGGCACTGAGGGATGAGGTACTGGATACCACACCTTGCACTGCTAATGACCCAGGGTCAGAAGAGACCTTGGGTCTTGAAGGGTCAGCTGGGGGAGGAGAATTAAGTATCCTAGGGACTGCTCTCCTCTTCTGGGAGGTGGAGAGGACACTCACAGATATGCTGGCTCCTGGCAGCAGCTGGAGGTCAGGTGCAAGCCATGGTGTCTTAGAGAGGTTGGCATGGGCTGATGTCAGATGTGCTGTGAATGGAAGCATACACTGCAGTGTGACTGATGTCCATGCGCACCCACGCTGTGTGGGAACCAGGGATCGAATCAAAATAGGCCCCAATCCTCTGGGCTCATGAAGGACGGCCCCTGCAACACTGCACGGGACGCTCCCATGGGTGCTCTCTGGCCATAACTCCCTCATGGTCTTCCATGCTGTGGGGGTGCATGACATGGCCTGAGTCGGGAGAAGGAGAGGAGGTGAGCTCAGACATGGTACCCAGTGCAGAGGTCACTAGGGGCAGAGTAGACAAGGGAACCATAGGACCACCCCTGCTGAGGAGACTGAAAAAAAAAGATGCAACAAAGTTTTCACAAAGGTTCACAAATCCTTAAATAGTAAAATAATGAACCCATGCAATGGAAAAATTATTTAACCAAATCTCGACATATGTATTAGAGCAGCAGAGCAAGAATCCAGTGAAATGTTTGACCTATACTTTTTATTCTGTTTTAGAATGCCCCTTATCTACTGACTCATATGGAGCCAGTGATGATAGCAATAATAAATGAGTGACTGTAGAAACAGCATTCATTTATATTGCTATCATCGATAACCCTGCTTGAAATAGCGATCACAGCAACGAGCAACCAGAAGGGGAGGGATAGGGAGGTGGAGGGAGGATAAAAGAGGTTTGAAATAGTGGGGATCCTACTGCAGTTGAGTTAGCCCTGTGGTGTGGTGGTGAGGGTGGCTGACTATGGTACAGCAGGCACTGGGTTCAGGACCTGCTTGGGGCAATTGTTTTGCCACTGCTTGCAGCTCTCTATTGTTTTTCTGGACCTGTTTAGCCCCCTTCTCGACATGCACTTCCCTGGTGTTGACAGTCTTAATTTGGAGGGGTTACAGGGGCTCAAGGGCTGCAGAAACACTTGCAGTGGGAAGTTGGGTAGCTTTGGTTTGTGTTTTCGTGATATGTATTCATAATGATAGCGATCTCTGTTTTCGATCGCTATCAGAACAAGGAACCACTTGTATGATATCCTTCTTTCTACATTTTGAGTCTGCTTTAGTACTTTTTTCACATTTGAAATAATAATAAAAAGGTGCTCTTTTAATTTAGCTCAGACCAGGTTTTCATTACTATTCTCAGCTGTTTTGAACACCTACTGTTCAATAAGGTCGGAGAGATCTGCCTGCTACATGCTAGTTCATTTTAGTCACAAAAGGAGTATTTTAAATCATTGATGTACAATAACAGCTAAGCCTACTGATGAAAACCTAGTCCATGCCATATTAAAAGGAGTGCCCTTTATTATTTCAGTTGTGAAAATGTACTACATCTCTGTAACCATTGAAGGAAGTTATGTATTACAGCTTGCAAATGTCTAGCTCAACAGCTGGTTAAGATATAAGCAGAGAAATATTTTCACATAATTTTATAGAAAATAAAATGTCAAACTTTGAGCTACTATGCCTTAAAAACTGCTCCAGCAAGTGTTGTCCCCATGGACAACCTAAGTAAACATTCGAATAGTTAGGTGTCTAGCTCAATAAATAGCTAAGTTATGACCACATAAACATATTTCTGAAATTCCACAAAATTCCACAAATGTTCTCCAAAATTCCATGAAACTAAATGTGTTCATTTTGCCTGACCTTAGTGCTAGGTAAACACATGTAGGTATTTGTCACATTATACTTTAAAAGATTTAGATAATGTAAAAATAGTAATTCAGGATGGGGCAGGGTGGACTTGATCAACGATTGGCCTTCCTTCTATTAAATTCCACATGCAGTGTCTGAATTGGTAAACAATATTCATGTATACTCCATAATGAGATTCTTGCCATCCATGGAAACTTGGATCTACAGTACTTCTGGAGAAAGGAAGAAAGAAAGAAAGAAAGAAAGAAAGAAAGAAAGAAAGAAAGAAAGAGAAAGAAAGAAAGAAAAGAAACTGTACCTAATCTCTGGAAACACATATCACCTATAGCCTGCATTCAACTAGTACCAGCTTGCTGATGGTTTCTAGACCTAAAACAGAAAGTGGTAAAATAGCTTTTCCTACAGGTCCCTGGCTAAGAAAAACGTTACCCCATGCAACAAGTGACACAAACTATATGCGATTCTAGGCTGATGTAGCAAACCACCTCATTTCTATATTGGAATGTAGATGTGGTATTTTCCTTAATACTGCACTGTATCTGGCAGTTCTTGTTTTTGTAGTATCATCTACAGCCATCTATTTATACTACAGCATTTCACCACTGACACAGATCACAGCTAAAAGTGTGTCTCAATTTATTTTCTCTATGCATAAACACATAAATAAATAGAACAAATTATTATATTCCTTTCCAGCTTTTAGTAAGTACATTTATATACTGTAATCCACATATTTATTATATTCATGGAAAATATCTACTTTAAAGCATCAGGTAGGGTTAAACCACAAACACCTCAAACTTGAGACAATGTGATGTGTTTATTATGTTTACTGTACAAACAATCTCATGCTCAGCAAAGTGTGGACAAAAAGTAATGCAATATTTAAAATATATCAAAGAAACCAATACGTCCTCTGAATAGATATTTCATTTACTCACAGTTAATAAGGATAAGTTAATGTAATTGCCTGACTTATAGATTACAAGCAATGTAAACTATAATGTGATATGATGTATATCTTTCTAGAAGTTTATATTCTTTAGAAGCAGTTATGCTACCTAATTGTTTTGATATTTTCACTAATCATTTCTGTATTTGAATACATGATTTCTTTTGCAGAAGATAAAGACTGGCTGGTACTGATTGGAGTTTGTTGTGGAGTTCTTGTACTGCTTATCCTTATAGCGGTAACTATTACAATAGTGCATAAGAAAGGTAACCAATTCATTTGACTTAAAATTCACAAACAACCATTTAAAATTTTTAAATTCAACTTCTGTGTATATAAATGTGGGTTATAAAATATGTGTAACTTTATTTAATTGCAATATATAATATATAAAGTCTTTGAAAAACTGTTTTTCTTCAGTACCAATTACAACTTTAAGAAAAGCTAAAAATAATGTTTTTCCCATGTAGGTGTTTATCTCACCCCAGCAAGCTGACAACTTGTGTCAGCCATCCATACCTGGCATCTGAAGTCCTTTGATGCCACCCCCACTTCACCTCGGTGGAACCACCAGAGTCAGAATAGGGGCATCATCCAACCACAATCCCCGCATTTACAGTGTTTTCTCTGTTTAATCCCTGGAGCCCCAGAAGAGGTCAGGTGCATGCATCAAGGTATGTACGCCTTGCCCAGCCTGCATTACTCACCCCTGGCCTAGTGCCTGACTCCCACTCTTGCTTGCAGCACCATCATGCTTTCACATGGTGGTGGTCTTAGGCTGGGAGAGACAACCTCACTGATCCAGGAGAGGAGAGCTGCCTGGCAGATGCTCTATCCTCTTCCAGCCTCCACCCGCTGACCCCTAGAAGCCCATGCTGTTTCCCGAACATGGGTTGCCAGTGTGGCAAAGGTAAGGCTGGGATGCTCACATTTTTTAATTATGAACTTGAAGATATTCTATATGTTTTACTGACATGTAGTAGCTCCCAAAATTGAGAAGTAGGTTTGGGAATCTTCATAGCTGCATTTGTGATCTAGATATAAACATTTGCCCCAGGCTCAAACAGTAGTCTTTGAAAACATCAATAATAAATAATGTGAAAAGTAAATTCAGATTTCACTAAATGAAATAATTAAAGAACAGAAATAGTAAAGCAGGTGTCATATATAAAAAAAAATTGTGCATATCCCTGAGCCCTCCACCATGGATAGTTACCAAACTCTTATGCACTCATAGGAAATTATTATATTTTGTTCCTCATTGTGACATACATGTTTATTTTATGAACTCTTCTTAATTACTCTCATTGGATAGTTGACCTATTGCCATCTCACAGGCAGCTGTGCACTCCTTTATAGTTTTCATGCTAATGTACTCAGCCAACTCAAGCATTTGCTGGTAGGGCTCATTAACACTGGATATCCCTTACAGAAATAATTATATGAAATGTTTTCGTGCAGCATACATAAAACTGCCCATGTGATATGCACGCTGCAAGCATGATTTAAATGTTAAATTGAACTGATTGCAAGCTCGTGGCATGCATGCAACTAGCTAGTGTGGAAATCATGCTTTTATGTTAAATTGGAACAGACTCCTTGCAAGTGGCATACATACAAAAGCAAGTGGTCACTGATAACTGCACACATAAAAGTTAAGTGACTTACTCAGGATCACAACATATCAAAGTAGGGGTTGATGAGATTAAAACCGGGTCTTTGTGTCTCCTGGTTTTGCAATTCAGTACCTTTAACCACTAAGCTATACTGCCTGCACACATATAGCTTGCTTGTACTTTAATACAAATCTGCATACCTTTGCGTACATGCAACATGCTTGTAGCCACTGTTATACTTTTAGTTTTCTTGCACCCCTCATCTCAGCTGCAAGCTGAACTGTAGCACACATACCAATGGAAACACATGTGGTTCTTCCTACCCCCAATACACAGTTACCTACAAAACTACTTAATTACTTCTGTTTGGCCTGTACTCCTTCTATTTTCTCTCCATAGTTTTGAATGCTTCCATACTAACACACTGCATCAGGTGTGGCCATGCTTCACAGACAACCCACAAGTGTAGATATAAGTTGAGATTATCTTACCTATTTACCATGGAGCCAGAGGCAGGAGTCTTTAAGAGATGATGTTCATGGGTCAGAGTGCTGGGGCATACCCCTTGAAATGAACTGAGTTATTTTGTATTACCATTTTCTACATTTTGATGGTGAGTTGGAGAATAATGAAGACAGCTGTTCTAGTAACAAGGCCCATGTTAGTCAGTGGTGGCCTTCATTAAGCTCCAACTCACCATCAACAATGTATAAAATAGTAATGAAACAATACCTCATTCATTTCAATCATTCATTTCATTTCATTCAAGTACCTCAAGGGAATCAACAAAGTCCAAGAGGTAGCATCTTTCAAAAAAGGGTGCAAGAACAAGGGGCACAATTTGAAGATGGGGGTGGCTCAGAGGTAATGTAAGGAAGTATTTTTCACAGAGAGGGTTGTGGATGCATGGAATGGCCTTCCGGAAGAGGTTGTGGAATCAAAAACAGTGGTTGAATTCAAGCATCGTGGGACAGTCATTAGGCAATTCTAGGGGTGGGGGTAGAAAGAAGTAGGCTGCTGGTTAACTAGGATCTGCAGCTTATCCATTAGGTAGGGAAATGGTCAGACTGGGTGGGCCAAGCGGTCCTTATCTGCCATCAAATTCTATGTTTCTATGTTATGTTTCTATGTTTCTATGGTGCATGCTCCTGCAGTCTCCCTTGCCCTTTTCATGATGTGCTTGAGCGTGGGATGTGGAGGTCAGCTTCACTAGGAGTGCAGGGCATAAGCCTGACTATAGTGGGGCTCCAATAGTCTGTGCATACTATACCACTCAACTGTCCCTGAATGCAAGGGCCAGCCCTCATTTTGCCCCTGAAAACTGCTCTGCTCCTCATCTATCCATCATGGGAAACATACTGCCCACACTGAGAATGTCCTGTAAATTTAAACTTTATGGCAGGGGCACCATTTCACATTTTAGCAGGTGGGAGACAACAACTAGTGGAGGCCAGGTGCTAGTTAGTCCCTAGGCGACAAGCTCTGGAAGGTCTGGAACATCTCTAAAAGGTAAAATGTATTTGTTGTGACTGAAAAGTGATATGCAAATCATGAAAAATTCAAATGCATGATTCATTTTTTATATCCTGGAGCAGTGCATCTGATGTGGGTTTACCCCATCCAGTTTCAAATCAATTTTTTCCTGGCTGAAGTTCTGACCCCTCCCCCAAAAACAATGTTGTCGTGATCTCTATCTCTGACTCCATTCCATTCAATGTCCGTCTAATATGGGCAAAGATGCTGCCCAAAGGTAGAAAACATGAAAACCTCATCAATATTTCAGTCCTCCATCCTTCCCCATTCCCTTTTAAAAAGTATTTACTTTTACTTACACAGCCATCTGGCCAGAACCTGCAGTCTTGCCCAGTGTACCACCAACCCAGTTTTCAGTCCGCTCATCCTCCATCCTTCTACCTGAAGCTGATGCTAGACCTGACCATCCCAGGTCCCCAATGTAGTCCACAACCAAGTTGCCTCACCAACCTCTACAAACCCAACCTGTGTTGCTTGCTATTTGCTTGGCTGCTGCCATGGCAGTTGCCGCACTGCACTGATCAATGCCTATGAAGGCCATCTGCACCGCTGTCACCACTGTTAGACTTGGCTTTCTGCCACAGATGGCCTGTGTTGTTATTTTGTGAGGTAGCCTAGTTGAGGAAATAGGTAGCCCTAGTCTTGAGTTAGCTTCTAGCTCACCCTCTGCCCCTTTAGATATCAGGGCAGACATAGACACACTAAGAGTAGAACAACAAAAATATGCCACCACAACACTGCTATTTAGAATTTAATGCTCTCCGACTCCTCCAAGCTGTAGTGTGCAACCTGTCTAGTCTGTGGTGGGAAAAGCAGTGCTGTACTCACATGACTCATGTGCTCTTGCTTGGCTGGAGCTCCTCCATGTCATATGTGATGGTGCTACGCAAAGAGGAGAGAGTTGACAACACAATGCAGACACAGTTGAGTCAGAGTGCATCTGCAGCATGAGCACATATATGCCAGGGGTGGCACTTACTGTGCAAAAGATTAAATCCAAATTTAATAGCATTATTACTACACCATAAGAACAAACTAGGCACAAATGTAGAAGTGTTGCACCCTGCTTGATGGTAGAAATTCATCCTCAGGTGCTACTATCGGTACAAGTAAAACAGTGGTTTCCGTTGTGTTCTGAGGTACTATATCTCCATGTTTCAGGATGAGTCCTGATCATCATGAGGTTTAGTGTCCTCATTGTACTTCATTTTGTGTGTCCATGTCCCTCATTTCAGTGACAAAATGTGAGGTATGGAGAGTGCTGAGCATGGCATGGCAGGTTCACTTTGTGTATGCAAACTGCATGCAAACATTGCACGATTAAGCATGTAGTATGCATTCTGCATGTCACGCACACTTATCTTTCTGTAAGGGATTGAGGCAAGTATATGGCTGCTTGGGAGATAATAATAGGCAGCCTTTTCACCGAAGAAATGAAGAAGTGTTTACACATTACAAAAGTACTTTAAGATTAGACAATTTCAATATTGCCGAAGACAGCATATTAAGGAGTTAATTATCAAAATTGGAGAAGAAACTTGTGAATGTGCTTTTTCCTTTAAATATCGCCAAGATTTAAGTGTGTTGTAAGCATGAGGGAAGTTTTAAACACCATTCCATAATGCAATTTAGTGGCATACAGAGGTTGGAATGTTAACAGTGTGCCCCTGTGCAAATGTCCATCCATTGTACTAAACACAATGGGATAACAAGGCTTGCCAGTTGCTATCACAATTGCAACTAAGAGCACAGGAAAAGGAAGGGCAGCCAAGTTAATGTCAGCACCTGCATGCAAACGAGCAGTAGGATGCTGGCTTCTGCACCTCTAGTCACAAGCCACAGATCCCTATAGCCATTTTACAAGCAACTCAACAGGAGGGCAAAGGCTTCCAAACTGGAACAAATATTCCAGAAGGAAAGTGGTTTGGCATTGTTGCAGTCAGTCTCTTTCCATTACAAAGTACTATTCAATTGGTTTCAGCTTTGAAGACTGTCATATCTAAAACGGATTTCCAATGTGTCGCTGTTGAGAGTGAAGCTGAAGTTAGTTGTCAGGTTGTTAGGGTGTGCTTGAAAGTCATTAAGTTCTTCACTATCCCTGCCACACATATACAAAATTTAAATCAATTCTATATACTTTCTCCAGATGATCATGCTGTCATATGTTCATTTTCCCCAAGTATTTATCCTGTTCAATTACCCATACAGTATATAAATTTGAATAATCTGGGACAATGCTGATTCCCATAGCCTGCATCTTTGCTGCTGATACAACTGTTTATTAAAGGGAAGTAGCGATTAACATGACTATCATTGTAAGCTGGATGAGAAATTTCAGGAACTGGTTATTTGTCTTTCTTTCTGCCCCCCATCTGTCTGTACTGCTCTGAGATCCTCTTTATGGATAAATATCCTTTATGACCAAAGTCAGTAAAGTCACTTAATCTACAGTAGGTGTGTGTTACTCTTGCTGAACTCTGTCAAAAGATGCAGTGTATGTTCACTAATGTGGGCATAAATGGGTATAATGGGTATGAAGGTCTGTGTAAAATGGAGCTGGCAGTATAGCATAGAGATTATAGTAATGAGCTCTGAATAAGATTGGTACATTCAGCAGAACTGGTTTTGATTCCCTCAGTCTCCACTTGCATATTGTGTGACTCTGAGCAAAGTCACTTAACATTTATTTATTTATTTATTTATGACTTTGTTAAGTGGGAAGTACACTGGTCTGAGGGACCATTTACAGGCACGACCCAGGCCAAGAGGCATGTGTCAGATATATTACAGAATAATGTACAGCATAGGTAAAACAGCAGTGGTCAAAAGCAGCAAAGACATCACAATAATAACAACAGCATTTACAGGAGGTCAGATCACAAAGGAAGAGGCAGCAGTTTGTAGTTTTGTACTGGTTATAATACAGTAAGCAGGAGTGGCAATATTTACAGAATAATGTACAAACAGAAAACAAAGCATTGGGAAAACAGTAGTTTTCTATGCTCAATGCTTGCAGGTTGATCCCAAAACAGGCACTTGTGTCTTGTGATCCTTACCTGGGATACCAAAGACTAAAACAAAATAGTTCACTTAACTGGGAGAGGTACAGAAATGTAGCCAACCCTTAAATTAATGGTCTTCCAAGTGGGCTGCTACTGGCTTTGTGACTCCTTGGTAATTTGCATGTGCACAGTTTCCTGCAAGGGAGCACATTTCCTGCCCCACACAGGGTCACTCTTGTGATAAGAAGCTGTCACTAGCCTTCCCCAAGATTAGACATAATGCTGGCAGCAGCATCCTCAGCTCTTGCCTGCCCTCAGTGCTAGCAACCTGAGTCTGTCTTTTAACCAGTGTCACTTGCATAGTAGCACTGGACCAGACTCTAAAGAGATTTGCCTGGTACTGTTGGACCTTTTTCCCATCATACATTTTTATTGAAATTTCCAAATACAAACAAAATCCGCATAAAATACACACTGAGTATCTAAAAATAAATGTATAAAATACTACATGCATAACATATAGAATAAAATAAGTGCTTAGCTATTCAACGGCCTTATACACAGTTTCTGTACAAGATAAAAAAAAGAGAACTTCGCAAATCATCTTCATACAAGTATCAAAGAGACCACATACTCTTTAACATGCAATACGGGTTGGTCTCCTGGGTTGTATTGAAAGGTGCCCAGATTCTGTGAAACCAATCCAATTTATCAATGATACTATAACTGACACATTCATTATATGCTAGAAGTGGCATGTTGTTGTACTATTCCCCTATATAAGGGATTTTGGAGATTTTCCATTCCTTGAAAGAATCCTTTTAAGGTCAGGGATGCCAGGCAGACCCAACTGCATTCACAAGAGTCTAATTCTCAATTAACAGGGAAACTGCCTAACAGGAAAAGGGCTTGGGATAATATGACAGTAGCTTTGGAAATATTGTTACATATCTTGTGAATATCTGTCCAAAGTCCCTGAATGGCTGAACAGTACCAAAGGGTAGCATGTGATGATGGTGACCGTGATTGAGCACTTTCAAAAGGGTGATTCAGTCATGGCACCTGTGCACAGGGCAATTAGGCAGGGAGTTCAACCAGATGGGGGTCAGCGACTATAGTGACAAGATATCACTGTATTTACACACATGTGGGGGAGGACCAAAACATGTGACAGGCTGAAGGGAAGGAGGGTTTGAGAGGGTGTAGTGCGGTGGTGGGCCACCAAGCTGGCCATGTGGGATGGTGGGTTGTTGGCAGGCTAGTTTTGGGAGGGTGCCTGGTTTGGTTCTGGGTGTGCTCACATTTGCACCAGTACAGGATTTTTTTTCTTTGCATCCTCCCTGACATGCATCTCCCCTGGAGATGAGAATCCTTAGTAGGATGGTGAGGGTGGAGTTCCCTTGTGGTGGGGTGCAGGGGCACAGCCCACTGCATAAAACAAAACTAAGTCTCCGGTGCTCCTTTACTGTGTACTGGGAGTGTACATCACCAAAATAGATTTTTAGCAATGTACACTGCCCAAATGGCGATCGCCTTTCCATGATCACCGTTATCACATGGAATCGTACCAAACGACATGTGACAGACCTGCATGAGGTTGGCTACAGCACCAGCACTTAGAATCTATAGCCAAATCCAGCTTATACAGCTTGAGGAGTGAATAGTAGAAACCATGCAGTATTTTGAACTGAATTAACTTACCTTGTAGTTCTCTATGACTTAGACATGCCTGTTTCAGGTGTCTTCGCAATCCTCCAAGCTGATAGGGATGCCTAGCTCTGCCTTCCAAGTCTTTTTGCTCTAATGTTGGGGATTGTAGAAAAGCAACAGGTGTTAAAACTTGTAGAGAAGACCTGCATTTCTCCTAAGTGTACCTAACTTAATGTTTTGGTCCCATTCAGGGTTTTAACCCAGCAATTATCCTGGAATTGTATTAGTCTATTAAGTAAATCCTTTATCTGTAAATATTGATACAACTGTGATTTATGAATCCTAAATTTAGTTTGACTCTCTGTGAAAGAAGTATATATGCCTACGTTTGGGATTAAAACATCTTTCACCCTCCAAATACCCACTATCCTCCATCTCTCTTTCACCATTGTTTTTCCATTGTATGCTAATCCAGGGGTGTACTGTTGGGGTTAATAATATTATTATCCTTATTAAGGGTACAGATGGAGAAAGTTAGACATGAATTGTTTCCCATTTAGGTGGTTTATTGTGAAACAAAAGATGATCAAAAAGTAGCCCCAACAAAAAACTTTCCATTTGTAACCACAACAATATATAGGTGTCTTGGGGTGAGCTATTAGTTAGTTGAGGTATGGTCTGTTTCAGCCAAAGGCAAGGTGATATTTCTCCCACCATGGAAGAGCAAACCTTCTTTTCTCTTCTGATGCCTTAATTTATTAATACCCATCTGGGGAGATGATCCGTTCCACAAAAGGTTCTAATATGTCTCTAGAAATTCTTGAGTAGTTCTTCCCCAGTAACATGGGAATATTTTAAAATACACAGAATAATTTGAGTGCTGTAATCATTTTAAATGCACTAACTTCACCCCATAAGGAGATTTTAAGTTTGGACCACTATGCCAGGTCGATATTAATTTACTTTAAAAAGGTTGCATATTTTCACTCTACAGCAGAGCCAAGGTTAATCGACACATTAAGTCCTAAGTATGTAATAGAATCTTTAAACCACTTAGCGTCGGAGAGATGTTTATGTAAAACTTACGTTTATCTCAGTTTATTACCAACCCTGAGATTAGTGCAAACCCATCCAATAGATCCCAGAGAGATTTACTGAAGTTGCATGACCTCGATTAGTGTCAGGAGCAGATCATTTGTAAAGGTGAGAGCTTTATGATTCAGTGTACTCACTCATATCAGGATATGTCAATCCCTATTGATGGCACAAATTAAGGACTCAAATGCTAAAATAAATAGATATGGGGATAACGGGCATCCATGTCTGAGGTACATGACAATTTATTGCCAACAACTCACTTCTCAACATTTGGCTCGTGACAGTTCACTCCCATGTCAACTCACTACTCCTCATTTCCACTCCAATCAGTTCATTCCTGATGAGGTCCAAAACAGGCAGTTTGGATCCCCTTCCTCTGGCTGAATAGAATATTATTTAACTGGTACTACATTCTGTTTAAATGCCACTATTAAAACCACACACAACTGGGTCACATACGTAAATGTGACAGTATTCTTTAACATCTGCACAATGTTATACACATGATAATATAGAGAATAATGGTTAGCTTACTGTGCATTACAGGGAATAATTCCATTGAGAGGTTCTGGGGATGTAGAAACCTCGAGAGGTTCTCACATCCCCAGAACCTTTGAGATGGAATTATTCCTTGTAATGCACAGTAAGCTATACTGCCATTTTTTAATATATGGATGCAATTTTAATTTATTTGTTTCTTATTTTGTGACTGGCAGTTGGCTGTTTCAGTGAAGGACTCTCAGTCTTGACCAACCACCAAGCTATCTTGCTGTTGCTCTCACCCCACGCCGCCCTTCATCTCGTCATACAACAAGAACTGGTAGGCAGTCCTACCTTTTCCTTTCCTTTTCTTGTGCTCTGCTCTGTATTCCCTTTTTCATGTGAGGAAGAAAAAATGCCAAAGAAATGTGCAGAGGCAGTATGGTCTTGCTAGCGACAAGAGCGAGCCGCCATGTTTTTAAAATTGTTCTGCCTGCCCACACATCAAAAGCGGCCAATCAGGAGGCATGCTATGGACGACGTGGGGGCAGAAGGCATCTTTGGGCGCTTGTACTGTTTGGTAGTTGTGATAATACTATTGTTCAGGGTGGAATGATAGTATTATCACATTCAATAATGGTATTATCATTATCTAACAGTGGTATTACCATTGAGGGATCGATGATACTAGCAGAGTTTTTGAATACTTTTGAATAGTATTAAATTCGAGATCCATGTATTAAAATAATAATAAATAATACATTTTGCCTCATATAGTGCCTTTCAAAAATCAAGGCGCTTCACAATAAAATCAGACCACAATAATAAAATCAACACAAAATTAGTAATAAATAAATACAAACTGATAGGTCCCACTGTGCTATGCCAGGAAAGCCTTGACACCACAGAAAGCTCTTTAGTGCCTGTTTAAAACCCCCACAGCTCGCACTACTAAAGCTAAGGTGGTGGAGAATTCCAGAGGGCAGGGCCACATAGCTAAATGCACAGGCCCCAGAAGATTTTAAAGACACTCTAGGAATCTCTAGCAACCCCTCATCAGCTGAACGGAGCTGTCGCCTGGGGCAGTAAGGGACAAGAAGCTCTTTCAAGTAGTCAGGGCCGAGTCCATGTAGGGCTTTGTAAGTCAGCAAGTCGACTTTAAAGGTGATCTGCCACAGAATTGGCAGCCAGTGCAGCTCACGCAGCACAGGTGTAATATTAGAGGCATGAGACATCCCTGTCAACAAACATGTTGCAGATGGTGGATATCAACCCCAGAAGCCCTAGGTATAGGGAGTTACAGTAATCAAGGCGCAAGGTCATGAAGGCGTGGACAAGTGTAAGCAGGTCCCCGGATGAAACAAGGTGATTGATCCTAAGCGAAGTTACTAATATAATAAAGGAAAACTTGACGACTGCCAATACTTGAGATCATAACATCAGCCTGTCATCAAGCATCACCCCTAGGTTACACACCTGTTCAGAGGAAAGGATTGGGAGCCCCCAGAAAACGTCCAGAGGGCTTGACCCACCTTATCCCCTCTATCCAGTGACCTGGGTCCACTACCATCACCTCAGCCTTTCCTGCGTTCAGCTTTAACCAGCTCAAATTCATCCACTCCTGGATTTCAGTGAGGCAGTTGTTAAGTGTCGAGAGAACACTTTGCTGATCTGGTGCAAAAGACACATAGAACTGGGTATCATCAGCATAGTAGTGAAACCTCAGCCCATACCATCTTACAATGATGGCAATATGCAGACAATGTCCAAAATGCACAGAATAACCAGATTCTAAAATAGGGTTTAATGTCAGCCTATCATACTATATCTCCCATTGTGGATACTATGAGAAACTATCTCCTGTCTTAGTCAGTTCATCTGCCCAGTCTCCTATATCTATGGAATAATGCTGGAGATAGAGATATCCATCATAAATGTTCAGCCCTCTCCTGCAGTGAACAGCAGCAGTAGTAAGGCTGCATACCGTGCCTCTCCATTATTTATTCAATCAGGAAAATGTATATTGTTTTTGTCTGGCAATATCCCAATCACCTTCCTAAGTCAAATCTAGTAAGAGCACTGGGAGTCTGAATATTATATATATTTATTTATTTTATTTAGTTTTGTTAACGGGTAAGTGCACTAGCCAATAAATGACTATTTTCAGGCATGACCCAGGAGAGTACAAAGCAATACATACAAAAAAGCATTTCAGGAATCAATGACAGTAGACAGTATAGGCTTGTTCCCAGCCATGGAAACAAAGATGACAATAAACAATAAACAGTAAAGCAAAGTGCCTGACAGCAAACATAAGTGGCTTAATTTTAGCTATGTAGACACAGATAACAGTAGATTGGCTAACAAAGCATTGGCCAGTACTATATGCAACAATAACAAAGATACTACAGCCAGCAATACAAATCATGAGGCAGGTTATAACATGAAGGAAAGGCAACTAGTACAGTCATACATTATTACATGTAGGCATAAAACAAAATGCAGGATAATATAGACAACTAAATGTGTAGTAGAGCGACATAACAGGAAGGGAATGGGCCCTAGAGGAGAAGTGTTTTGTGCATGTGTTACCACAAGAGGGTACAGAATTGCTTAGAGAAGTGACTAATTTGAATTGAGGGAGAGAGCTGGGGAAGGGGTGCAG
Organism: Neoceratodus forsteri; assembly: GCA_016271365.2. Lineage (NCBI taxonomy): Eukaryota > Metazoa > Chordata > Ceratodontiformes > Ceratodontidae > Neoceratodus > Neoceratodus forsteri. Next base: position 194,317,852 of record JADMNL010000022.1, on the reverse strand, counting down.
TATCAGTCAGATACTGTGGTAGATTAGGTCCAAGAAGCATGTATTAAAGATGAGAGGAATGGGCAGAGGAGAAAAGAGAGATGTAATGTGGGGGTACAACAAGCAGGAGATAATAGATCGTCTGGTGGCAGTGACTTGGGGCAGGTGGATCATTGGTTAGGTCAGGTAGGGTCGAAACAGGTACACTGTTCAGCAGTAGCCAGATAATGTTGTAGCCCACTTTTAAAGTGATAGTGGGATGTAGATTGTCTTAGTTCCAGGGCAGTGTATTCCACATCTGAGGGCAGCATGCCTGAATACCCAATACCTTTGGAGGTGTGACACCTGGGTACCCTCAGTAGAGATTTGTCAAGTGACCTCAGCCCTCGGTATGAGGTGACGGGACATAATAGCTTTGCAAGGGAGGTTGGGGTTTCCAGCCTGATTATGGAGTCAGATAGACAGCCAAGATAGTATTGTCTGGATGCAGAGGAGGGAGCAACCTAGGTCACTATAAAGCCAAAATCGATGCTTGAGCCGTAGAGACGATGATGCATAACGACAGATGTTGTTATAGGTGACATGCCATTTCAGTAGTGATGATTTGTGGGCAGCCACAAGGATAGGAGCACAGTATGTCAGGGTTGGGAGCAGGATCCCCTGGCAATGGCCAGCTTAGCAAAGGAGTTAACATATAGCTAGTTCTGTAGGCAACACCCAGTTTACTATTTACTGTTTTGCAGGTTGATTGAATGTGGAGGTAGGTCTAGAGACTGGTCGAGTAAAACCCCAAGATACCTGAAGGATGTGACAGCCTCTAGTTTGTTCCCCTCAAGATCGTGGACCACCAAGGGTGAGAGGCAAGTTCTTGTTTGGGGCAGAGCCCAGGAGCATGGCTTTAGTTTTGTTTGTATTTAGAACCAGTCTATGGTTGCACAACCAGCTTTGAATGCTCTTGTAATCAGTAGTCAGAGACGAGTTGAGGTAGTCGGTGTTAGTTGAGCTGGTGTAGATGACCAGGTCGTCAGCATAGAGAAGTGAGGAGCAAGTTGAAATGTTGTCCGGAATATTGTTGATAAAGAGGGAGAATAGAAGTGGTCCCAGAATAGATCCTGGGAACTCCAAAGCTGATTGTGGTATTGTCAGATACTGCAGTATTAAATTTCACTGCTTGGATCCTATCAGCTAAATAGCTCCTGTACCAATTTACAACAGGAGCAGAGAAGCCTATGTTTTGAAGAGTGGACAGGAGTAGGGAGTGATCCACAAGATCAAAGTCCTTAGTGAGATCAATAAAGACGGCTTCTGTTAGTCGTCCAGTGTCCATGTTAGAGAGAGTATTTGAGGTGAATTTTGCCAGGGCCGTTGAAGTGCTATGATTTTCCTGAATCCATGTTGCACATCAGAGAGAAGATCTGAGGCTGCAATGAAGTCCAGAGTTTGGGTGGCACGAGCTTTTCCACTATTTTGCTCAAGACCGATAGAATTGCTATTGGCCTGTAATTTGAGATATCCTTCTTATCCCCCTTTTGAATATCGAGTTACCTAGCAATCTTCCAGAGGTCAGGCATGACACTACTGGAAAGGGATAGTGCGTAGATTTTGGCCAAAGGAGAGGCAATGAGATGGGCAGCTAGTTTCAATAGTCGGGGTTCAAGTGAGGTCAGACCCTGGGCTGGTGTTATCAGAGATAGTTTTAGCAGTTTGAGGACCTGTGGACTGGTGATGGCTTTGAAGTAGAAGGCCAGGACAGCGGAGACCTGTTGGATGATGACAGGGGTGTCCATTGGCTTGCTAGAGTTAGGGGGCTGAGAAACGATGGGTGCCTATGGAAAGGTGGAATTGCAGGGTGAGAGATCAGAGAACATCCTGTTGAAGGCATTCGCTGTTGTATAAGAGTCGTTACAGTGGACTCCGTTGAGAATCATCTCTGAAGGGGTCATGGATTGAGATGCACCAAGGAAGGTTTTACATGGGCCCAGAATTTCCGAGGGTCATGGGTTGAGCTGGATAGCAGGTTCTGGCAGTACCTACTTTTGACTTGTCTTATGAGTTTTTGCAGGAATTTCTGTGTTTCTTATAAGTAATGAGATCAGTAAGCAAGCCAGTATGTTTGTAGTTCTTCCACAGTTTGTCCCTGTGCCACAGCTCTATAAGCAGGTCTTTATGGAGCCACCTGGTTTGGTTTCCTCTGACCTTCCTTTTACCTTAGGTGCATGTCTTCCTGGATGGCACTGAATTTGTCTAGGAAAACAAGTAAGGCATCCTCCGCTTTTGTGTATGGTAGACTTCAGACCAGTCTATGGTGGAAACATCATGAAGGAAAGCATTTTCGTCCATGCCTGCAAAATTTGTAAAGGTGACAAAGCAGGATAGAGGAGATGGTGGGGCACCTGAGGTCTATAGACAGAGTACTGGAGAGTGGTCAGTTATTGCATCTGCCAAGATACCTGCCTTGGTCACATGCTCAGGTTGATAAGTGAGTATCCAATCGATAAGGGTACATGGTTTGGATGGAATTACCATCCTTGTGTTATCAGCTATAAGCTGGTATAGGTTAAAACTGTGTACTAAAGACATGAGGGCACTGTGAGAGGGACCCAACCAGTTTAGGTTTACATCTCCAAGAATTAAGGCCTCATTTAGGTTTTAGACTATGATGTCTGGCTTAGTAGTTCCTGAAGTCCAGCCACACCCCGGATGGCGGGTTGTAGATGCAGACTATGTGTAATTTCTTTGTCCCAAGTGCGACAATCTCATGAATGGATTCACATAACATGGGTGGGTCCCGAACTGGGACAGTTGTAATACTGAGGTGGTTCTTGTGGTAGAGTGCAACACCACTGCCACGCTTTGTACCAGGTCTATCATGTCAGATAAGAGAGTAACTCAGTATGTCGAACAGAGAGTCAGGTATTTGCGATTTTAGCCATGTTTCTGTAAGACATAGTATGTCAGGTTCATAGACTTTGATCCATGCTTCCAGTTCGACCATGTGGCACATAAGACTTCTGATGTTCATGTGGACTATGAGATGCCCTTTTGCTCTTCCAGTTAGGTCAGCTGCAGTGACGCAGCCAGGAGGGCCTGGATTAAGTTCAATATCACCTGATAGCAGAAGCTGCTAGCAATGATAGGAATGTAAGCCTTTCAACGTAATAAGTAAGGGCAAATAGTACTTCCTGCTCAGTTTTCCGAGGCACGATACATGTAGTAAGTACATCCTTTTTGTAGAAGAGATATTGCCAAGTGGTCAGAGGCCAGCACTTAGAAGCCAACAGGTTGGAGAACCTGAAGTCCCCATCTGCATGACAATTTTGGTTCAGTTCGCATGGGAATTATAGTGAGATCACATTAACACAAAGTAACAGTAAGAGCCCAGGCACAATATATAGTACCATATTTTTGCCACTTAGGGGCAGTGTGCATTCATAGATAAGTGACATGGTTAGTAGGCTACTCTGCCTAATCCAGAGAATGCTAAGAGTCTAGACTGTTGTTAAACCGAAAGATGTATAGGTTAAAATTCCTGTTAGACCTACTGAGTAGGTAAATACTGACCTAATTCAAGTCTGCAGTAACCAATATTGATTTAGGTTATGACTCAGTGCAAAAGAGAGGGGTTTAGACTTGAAAAATGTAAGGTAAGGGTAGGTACTTAGGTATGTTTCAGAGCAACCTAGCCGGAGGCAGTTCAGAGAGATGAGATTAAGTGCAGCTATGGAGGCGAGTCGGCTAGGTTATCCTATGGATGAACAGCGAGTGGTGGAAAGGATCACCCTGGTGGTGACACAATATAAAGAATCAATTAGAAAGTGGACACTTAGTCGTATGACCAAAAGGATCCTATATAGCTAAAGGTCCACTCAGGGTGGGTGAGGTGGGGCGAGTGGGAGCTGGGCTTCCAAGCCCCAGAGGAGCTGTAAACACTGAGTGGTTTTAGCCCTAGAAGGCAGCGTTGAAGGTGGGGAGAAAGGCAGGCTCACAACAGTGCTGAGCAGTCTGATTCTCGAGCCGTGGCAATGGGCAACCAAATCAAGAAAGTCCCTTGTGTATAGCACTAATCCATGCTGCTCTCAAGGTGGGTTGTCCAATCACCGTGTAGTGCCTTTTGAAAACATTCAAGGAATTGAAGCTCCCAGGGACGTACCTTCGACTTTTACGGCTTCAGTGGGAGCAGTTAATGGGAAGTGGCTGGGCTGCTGGTCCTCGATCTGGACTTGATTCATGGGTGGCTCTTTCTTGGCGTTTTCCTGGAGGAGGCGGAGAAGTCTGGGCGCTTGCCGCTGGGGTTACTGCTTGGCCAGCGGGTCCACGGCAGCACTTGGTCAGGAGGAGGTGGCAATCCGAAGCTCCAGTGGGCTTGGATTTACCTGAGGAAAAGAGCAAGGGAGAGGTTTAAGTAAGCTTAGGTGGGGAGGGGGCTCAAATAGAACAAAAGAGAAAGGGTGGGCAGACAGATAAGGGAGGAGTAGACAGGGTGGAGCGTTCCAGGTATAGGAGAGGAGAGATAGAACAAGTTTTTGGAAAATAGACTTACACTTTAAGCACTGTACTAATTTCTTAAACAACTAATTTGCTAGCAATACTTGATTTAACTTCTGTGGGTAATTTTCAGAAATGCAGAGCACAGGTGAATTAACACAACATTATTCTCAATTTGGCTGCACAAAGGTAAAACTTCAGTAGAGTCTATACGGCAGTAAGCGTGCCCCTCTCAATTAAACCCCAGAGGAGCTGTAAACACTGAGTGGCTTTAGCCTGAGAAGGCGTTGAAAGCGAGAGAGAGGCAGGCTCACAACAGTGCTGGAGTGATCTGAGTTGTGAGCCGACGGCAAAGGCAACAAATCAAGAAAGTCCTTTGTGTATAGCACCAATCCGTGCCATCAGTCAAGTTCCATGTCAAGGCATAACCACAGGGACAGGTGATCATGGAGATGGACCGCACACAAGTGACTTCCTTCTTTTCCTGTTGTGAAGCATTTCAGTAATAAAATTAAATTGCTGAGACTTTTTTTAATTCTTTCTATAAAAGATATTCGTACTGTACAGGCTGAGCTGCTAAATTTTTGGCTTATATCTGGCTGAAAGCAAATGAAGTATCATGTGAAGAGATTTATCTGTGAGCCGGCTGCTCACAGGAGGGGTGGGGGACTGGATTGCTGGGAGTGGGTTGTCATGGGAGTCTATTGCTGTGGGACTAGTGTTGTGCGAAATTGAAAATTTCACCCAGCAAAATATTTTGTGTAACTCGCGCATTACACCAAATATTTTGGGAAGTGAAAAAATTTCACCACTGGAGCAAGTGAAATTTTGCCTGCAAACTGGCAAATGTTGCACCGTGGAGGCGATTTAGCCACCAGCTGGTGAAATTTAGCCACCTACAGGTGAAATTTACACTTTCAAAGTTCTCCTTGGTGTCTAGTGGTCCCTCCTGGCTGATCACTGCTCATAATTGAATAAAGCCCCTCACCCCATTACTCTTGCCCCCTCATGTGCTTTTTAATTAAAAAATTAAACCCACACTACCTGGTGTCTAGTAGTCCCCCCAAGACTGCTCAAGGCCCAAATTATTCTCCCTGGTGTCTAGTGATCCCCACGGCTGATCACGGCCATAACTGAATAATGCCCCCATCCCAGTTACCCTGGCCTCCTCATTTCCTTTTATTAAAAATAAATAAAACCCACACTCCTAGTGTCTAGTGGTCCCCCACCATGGCATCATGAGCTAGTGCCACTAATAACCCAGTATCCCGAATGGGCCACCAGCTACACCCACCACTCACCTCCACAGCTGGCAGCCGACCGAGTGCTTCAGTGAATGAGCACATGCTTGTACAAGCCAATTTCGTAGCAATTTGCTGGTAAAATTTAATTTGCAACATCTCTATGTGGAGCAGGGTGCCCAGAATGTGATGATGGGAGTGAAAAGATGGGAGCCAATTGTTGTGCTCCCATGTCTCATTCCACAGTGCAAATTAAATGATGTAGCTATAATACTATTTGTGATAAGTTGAGCCCTTGTTTTTTATAAAGTACATGAATCCGTGTAAGAAACTTTGACCCAAACCCAAATTCCTTCAGGGACTGAAACCAATAATCCCATTGCAAGGAATCAAATGCTTTAAAGATATCTAAAGACAGTACTGCATAGGGATCTTTCTGTTTGTTTGCCAACCATAGTAAATTGAACAACCTTCTCAGACAGTCAGATCCAGATCTGCCTGGACGAAATCCACATGTTCTTTACCAGTAAGTTTTGTGACAATGTTTTGCACCCTTCTCACTAGCATCTTGGTCAGGATTTTATCATCTGAATTTAATAGAGATGTAAGTCTATAGCGGAACACTCGAGTGTGTCTTTGCCCTTTTAGGAATAAGAGTTATAAATGCATCTTGCATGGCACTGGTGAGGGTTTCATCCTCTTGAAAGCCTTTCAGCAGTGAATGGAAGAAAGGGTGCTAAGATGGAGTTGGTGTATGATAAAATTCTCCTGGCAGGCCATCGGCCCAGGGTTCTATCATTGGTAAAGCACTGAAGGCCCATTCCATTTCCTGCTCTCATATATCTCGATCTAAATCCAACTGCTCATGGTCTGTAAGGAAAGGTAAGTCCAGAGTCTTGAGGAAGACATTAATCTGATTCAGATTATTACCGTCTGGGCTAGAGCAAATCTCTTTATAGAAGAGAGAATTCCTTATTGATATCAGTATTACAGGTTACTGTTTCCGTGATTGGTTCTGAACCCCTGGAATTATGCTTTGATGTTGTATTCTCTCACCTCCCAGTAGCACTGCCTGGTTTTAAATACTGCATACTCTGCTTTTGCTGTGTAAACAGAGTATGTGAATAGAGTTCATCTCCATCCTAATGCATGCCATATTGTGGAGCAAGTCACCATTAGGGGTTTTATGGGACTTGTAGAGTATCTCTAAGTACTTCAGCTCACATTTCTTGCTAAGCAACTCCTTTTTCTTTCTTTTTTCCTAGAGGCATATGCAATAATCTGCTCTCTAATAACTATTGTACACACGTCCCATAATGTGGCCTTAGAGACTGCACCATTATCATTGATTTTAAAGTAATCTTTGGTCTGAGATTCCAACATTTCCATAAATTTCTTATCTTTAAGTAGCTGAGTATTCATCCTCCATCTGTGTGACTTCTCCCTATTATCCCAGTCAAAGTCCCCACTTATCAAGGCATAGTCAGAAATAATGATGTTACTTATATCGGCTCCAGCAACTGTGGTCAGTAGTTTGTTAGACACTAGTAGGTAATCTATTCTACTATGACTGGTGCCTATTAGAAAAGCATGTGTAGTTTCTTCCCTAGGGTTGAACTAAATGCCATCTGTCTGTGAGGATAGACCATGCATTAGTTACTTGAAGGAGACTCTAGCCTTAGTCTCAAACTGTACAGCTTTGCAAGATGATCTGTCTAATGCTGGTTCTACAATAAGATTGAAATCTCCCCAAAATGAGATCATACTCTATGTAATTGTGAGTTCCATGTAGATCTGGTTTAGACCATTGTTCGGGGCATAGATGTTGTACATGACCAGTTTCTTCCATCTAATGTCCCCGACAAGATCTGGAATCTTCCATACCGATCACCTGTCTGTGAGTGTTTGATGAAATTTATCCCTTTTGGATCAGGATGAAGTTCCTTGTTATTTAGTATTAAACAGCTGTGTTCCTTCTGACCCACCCACAAGCATATGAGTTTTCCATTTCTTCATGCAACAGATGAGTTTCTTGAAAACAAAAGCTACATCAGCTTTACTTTTATTCAGGAATGTTAATACCTTCTTCATTTAAAAGGGAGCCCAGACCTTTTGTGTTCCATGATTCAATTTGTAATTGACCATGGTGTCCAGAGAACTCTAAAATACTGAGATACACACTGAGGTAAACTTGGAGCTAGTAGGTGTTGCTCTATATGTGCTGAATGGTCATTTAAAAATATTTTTGAATTGCTCCATTCAATAAGTGCTGGTGAAATTTGGACTTAAAAATTGATTTATTCTTACTTACAATTATATCTTCAGGAAGTACATTCCATGGATTAACTATTCTTGATATGTAAATAAATTTCTTTTGTTAGTGCGGAACCTTTTACCCTGAATTTGTAGTGGGTGACCTCTTGTAGTATTCCTATCTTATTTGAACTCTATCCCAAGGTCACTTAACAGAGTATGATCCTGCATGATATTATTTATTTATTGAAAATGTTTCACCAGGAAAGGCACGCTGAACAAAAGATTCTTGTCTCACGGTGTGACCTGGGGAGGGGTTACAGAGGAGGCAGGCATACATACAATAGTTGAGTTTAGCAGTAGTGCAATACAGACAATGTACATGGTTTGGAGGGATTACATATGAACTTGTTACATAAGGAGAGCAGTACAGAACAATGATCATCAATGACAGGGTATACATAACATGGGTATAAGGCAAGGTAAGAGCAATACAGAACATGCACATCAGGGACAGGGTGAACATATCATGGGTATACATATTATGGGTACAAGGCATTGTAGGAGCAATGCAGAGCATGCACATCAGGGACAGAGGCGAACATATCATGGGTTCTCAGAGGAATACATTAATTACATAAGTGCCAGTAGCACACTAGTGTGCCAGGACAGAACTTGAGTGCCAGTACCAGACTTGAGCTGCAGTGGGATGCACCAAGCTGCCTGTAGGAGTTGGAGAGCAAGATGGGGGTAGTGGAGGATGGACTAGTAAGCATTAGGAGTGTGGGGGGTAGGTTTAGGTGAGGGAGGAGGGAGGGAGAATGGTGTTGTTAGCTAAGGGTAGGGCAGAGGAGGGTATATTAGATAGGGTGGGGGAGAGAGGAGATATTAGGAGTGAGAAGAGGGTGTAAGAGTGGGTGTAAGTGCTTAGGGCAGTATATAAGCCAGACAAATAGGTGATAGCCAGGCAGCTGGTCAGGCTCTGAGGGGCAACTGGGGGAGAAGGTATCAAAGTGGAGGGAGGTCAGGGGCAGTTGCAATTTGTTGCTAGGAAGTAAGAGGGCAGAGGATAAGGAGTATTTGGACGATGAATGGCGGATCTGGGCGGTAGGCCATTCCAAGTTTAGGAAGAGATAAGAGAAGGCCGATTGGCGGCGGTGATTCGGTGGGAGATGGATAATAGCCTAGTGTCAGTGGACCTGAGGCGTGGGTAGAGGTAGGTGGGAAAGATATGGAGGATGCTAGGTAGGGTGGGAGGAGCCGAGCCAGAAGTTGGAAGTGAATTTAACAATATGGGTTAGGCCGGTTGCTCAGAGCTGGCAGGGCCAGTGAGCAGTAGAGTTCGTAGTGATGTGAGCGGGGGGGCATTGAGGGCAAAGTGGCAGAACGCATTAAAGAGGGTTCAGTCTGGCTAGGGTGGTCTTTGAGACTAAGCTGTAGACTACATCACAGTGATCGAAGTGGGTAGAGACAATTTTCAGGACTAAATCACGTCTGACTAGTAACGAGAGACAGGAGCTGTTCCTGTAGAGGGCGCCAAGTTTTGGGTGCAGTTTTGAAGTGATGGCATCTATGTGTGGTAAAGGAGAGATGATGGATTGAGCCAAACCCTAGATACCTAAAGGAGGGCACTTCTTCAAGGATGGTATTATTTAGGTATTGAAGATCGGGGGTGAGTTTGGATAGACACTGTCTTGTACCGAAAGACATAGAGACAGTTTTCTTGGCATTTAGGGAGAGTTGGTTGGTATTGAACCAGTGTTGGATTTTTGTTGAAATCCGTTTGTAGTTTGGAAGTGAGTTCTTCGTGGGTCAGGCCTGAGGTAAAGAGGACCGTGTCATCTGCATACATGTGGATCATGTAAGGATGAGCAAGAATTAGGCAGATTATTTAGAAGGATGGAGAATAGGATGGGAACAAGAACTGAGCCTTGGGGAATGCTGGTGGTGATGTGGGGTGGAGATGTGGTCAGCTATTTTAGTGGATTGGGTTCTATTTAGTAGGTAGGCACTGAACAGGTTTGTGCGGGATGCTGCTAGCCCAGCCTCTGATAGGCAGGATAGTAGGAGAGAGTGGATACCATGTTGAAAGATTTAGCTAGGTCAATGAAAATAGCGGCTGTGATTAGAACTTTATCCATCCCAGTGAGGATGGAGTCCATGAGTCTTACTAGGAGTAGGTGGTAGAGTGGTGTTTTCTGAAGCCGGACTGAAATGGGGTGAAGTAGTTAGTTTCTGAGAGAAAGTGGAGAGCTAGGATAGAACTAGGTGTTTCTGGAGTTTGATGAGGGCGGGGAGGAGGGAGATGGGACGGTAGTTAGTAGTGGAGGAAGGATCACCACCTTTGGAAGGGGTAGGACAGTGGCATGCTTCCATGAGGAGGGAGTGACTCGGTGGTGAAAGATAGATTTAATAGGGTGGCATGAAAGAAGATCTGACCCTAGCCTTCTGGTTTCTATGGACATTAATACCACTTTTTAATCTTTTATCATGATCTAATCCTTCCAAGCCCTCTATGCACATAATAAATCTCCTTCATATCTGTTCTAATTTGTACCTTTCATGTTTCCTTGAGGGACCCAGATCTGAGATGCATATTCTAGTTGTGGATGGATATATGCTCGATATAGAGGCATCACTACAGAACTTTTGTAGTAGTTATGTTTCTTTTATTGACCAAATAGTGTCATTACATTTTTGATAGAGGCCTGGGTTTGTTTATCTGTACCTAGGTTATCAGATACGTAGTATCCCAGGTCCTTCTCAGTTGAACAAGAGTTTAAAATATTATCACAAAGTGTGTAGTTTATTTTTCCTTAAATACATAACCTTACATTTGTCCTGATTAAATGACATACCCCATGTGTTGACCTATTCTGTAACACTGTCAAGATCCTGCTGAATAAAGTTAATCTCCTCTGAAGTACCACAAGGTCCTCCTATTTTTGTATCGTTCTGAGTATTTGGTAGCCCAACAGTTAAATTATTAGTTACATCAGAAATGAATATATGAAATAATATGGGTCCAAGCACTGAACGCTACTGCACACCCTTGTCACTTCCCCATTACCTGACAATTGTCCATTAATCTGAACCCTCTGCTTCCTGTTGTTTAGCCACTCAGCAATCCAATTTGTTAAAAGTAGATCTGCCTTGAGGAGTCTATAAGTTTTCTATAACTTTGCCCCATGGGTTGTTAAATCAAAGGCTCTACTAAAATCCAGGAAAATCACATCACATGGTACCCCTCTATCCAAGGCTATACTAACAATTTCATAAAAACATAGCAGGTTTGTAGTGCAACTCCTGCCACTTTTAAAGCCATCCTGATCTGTGTCCTTTAGGTGAAGAGAGGAATGCAATTTCTCCTTTATCGACCCTTCCAATATTTAACAAATAACACAAGTCAAACTAATAGGTCTATAGTTTTTAACATTGGCCTTATCTCCTTTTTATGTTGATTGCATGCATGCACAAGAAACATGTTGCGACAGCTTGCTGCAGAAGCACGTTGTGGAGGAGTGACTGTATTGGCTTAAGCCCCCACTGCCTTTTGAGGCTTAGCCCCTATTCCCAATGCCATCACATGCTGCTGCTGACACTAGTTCAGTCAGAGTGCCACAATTTTGAAAAGTTTCAGCTGCTGCAATCAGGGCCGCCTCGTCATTGCAGCGTCATCCATTGCAATGAGGTAGTGATCTGTTATTGCAGGGCTCCCTTGCATTCCCTGACCAGTTTGACGACGGGATCCCAGTCCCCATCAGTTTGTGATGTTTGCCAAGGGTGACCAATCCACTTGGCATCATGTTCCCTGTTTCTTTGCTGATGGTGGTGCCCAATCCCGTTGGCATGTCCCCCCAATGCTTGTGCGCTGAGGAGGTGCCCAATCCCTCTCAGCTTATGAGCCCCCTTACCAATATGTGCCAATGGGGATTTCCAATCCCGTTGGCTCAACTCCCACCCCAAAACATGCAGGTGGCATGCTGGAGCCCACTACAGCATGCCAAAAGTACCTCATAAAATGAAAAACCATCCTGCAATGTCTATTTTTTACCTAAAAAGAAAGCGGTCCCTAGCCATCTACTTCAACAAGCGCCACCTCCCTCATTACCCATCTCCTTACACCCCCACCCCATACTTACCTTTGAAGCTTGGCGTGAAATGTACTCGCTGGACCAGGAACACATCTGCACTCTTAAAGCCGACCATGAACTGAGAAAATGCCGGTAAGCTGTATAATGGCATGAAAAGGTTTTTTCAGCTTTGGGTGCATATCTCAGGCATTTTTGATTTTGACCAAATTTTCAACATGGGGTTATTGGGACCCCTCCTCATGAATTCAGCCACTGTCATTGCGTTATTCAGCTCCAAAAAGTGATTTCACGGTCACTGCGGAATCAGCTTTGGGACTGATTAACAAAATGAGAGTGCCAATGTTCATGAGGTGGGCTCTTAAAAAGTCTATGTTGCAAATTTGGTGGAAAAAATCAAAAAATGCCTGTTTTACAGCGTATATTGCGCAGTTGCTATGCACTCTTGTAACTTCGTGAATTTGCAATATTTTCACGCGGATTTTCAACATTGGCATTTTTCACACCTCCTAAGGAACAGTACAGCTGTCATTTTTTCCATCCTGGCTGAAATGTGTTTCACACATCAGGCACAGAATAACACGTCGCTGTGGGAAATCAGTGTTCAGGACAGATTAAGAAAATGACAGTGACACTGTTCATGAGCAGAAGGTCCTAAAATACCTATGCTGAAAATTTGGTGACTATAGCCCATCACATGACTGTGTTACAAGTGTGCATTGTGCATTTTCCACGCACCTGTAACTTTTCAGATTATTATATTGTCATGACAGATTTTCAACACTGGCATTTTTCACACCTCCTTATGAGCAGTACAGCTGTCATTTTTGCATCCTGACAAAATGTGTTTCGCACTTCCAGCACAGAATAGCATGGTCGCTGTAGGAAATCAGTGTTCGGGACAGATTAAGACAACATTTGTCAATGCCAAATGTTTGCTTGCTGGCACTGGCATTAGTAGTGTAGAAGTTACAGAGCTGCATAATAGGAATGGCAGCAAAATATTGAACTGAAGCCAACCCCACCACCACCCTGCAGAGAGTGGCAGGCATTGGGGTGTGCCTTTGGGTAAATCAGGCATAACGACCACGCCATTTCACCACACCCTACCCTGCAGACACTGACAAGTGTCATGGTGTGCTCTAGAGGTCTTTGGCCCTTATGCGCACCCATTCCATCAGGAAATACAGTGAGATGGGTGCAGTATAGGAGAATGGGGTGAAGTTTGGGCCGAAGAGTCCGAGGCACAGCTTGATGCCTCTCACTGGCTGCAGGGTGTGGATGGGGTGGAATGGTATGAGCATGACAGGCAAGAATCTAAGTCACACCCTGATGCCTGTCATTCTCTACAGGGTGGAGCGTTATGGTTGGAAACCCTAATGCCTCAGGCATTCGTTTGTATTTTCACTCCAAATTTTCAACATGTTTTTGTGACCCCCACCCTCATGAACAGTGGCAATATCAGTTTGTTGGCGAAAACTGCTTTTGCACAGCGACTAAGGCATTTGGCACCACAGGTGCAAAACACATTCAAACAGGATGTGAAAAATGACAGTACTGTTCATGGGAGGTGTAAAAATGGCAATGTTGAAAATCTGCTGTAAATTTAAAAACTGGTGAAGTCACAGCTGCTGTGAGAAACTGTGCAACGCACCCGTAATGTAACTAGTTTGGGGATTTTTTACAGTAGTTTGTTAACACAGGCATTTTGGAACCTCCGATCATGAACAGTGTCAGTGTGATTTTCTTTATCTGTCCTGAACAATGATTTCCACAGCGACCATGCATCTCTCCACTGAAAGAGTGAAAACACATTTCGGCCATGTTATGAAAATGACAGCTGTACTGTTCATAAGGAGGTGTGGAAAAATGCCACTGGTGAAAATCTGGACTGAAAATATTACAAAATCATGAACTTACGAGTAGCGTGGAAACTGCGCAAATGCTCATCTGTAACACAGTCATTTTATGGAGTTTTGTCACCAAATTTTCAACATAGCCATTTAAGACCTCTGCTCATGACCAGTGTCACTGTGATTTTCTTAATCTGTCCCAAACATTGTTTTCAAAACCGACTGTACCATTGTGCACTACATGTGCGGAAACACATTTTGGGCAAGATGAAAAATGGTAGCTGCACTGCTCATAAGGAGGTGTGGTAAAATGGCAATGTTGAAAATCTGGAGTGAAAATATTACAGATTCGCAAACTTGCCAGCGTGCATGCAGGAACTGCGCAATATGCGCTTCTAAAACAGTCATTTTTGGGAATTTTTTACCAAATTTTCCACATAACATTTTAACACCTCTGCTCATGACCAGTGTCACTGTGATTTTCTTAACGTGTCCCATACATTGATTTTGCACACCAACTGCGCCATTGTGTGCTACATGGGCAGAAACATGTTGTGGGTGAGATGAAAAATGACAACTATACTGCTTAAAAGAAGGTGTGGTAAAATGGCAATGTAGAAAATCTGGAGTGAAAATATCGAAAATTTGTGAACTTACGAGCGTGCATAGGAATTCTGCAATGCACGCTAGTAAAACAGGTTCACATTTTAGCTGAGATGTGAAAATGACATCTGTACTGCTCATAAGGAAGTGTGGTAAAATGGCAATGTTGAAAATCTGGAGTGAAAATATTGAAATTTTGCAAACTTACGACGTCGCGTAGGAACTACGCAATGCACACTCGTAAAACAGTAATTTTAGGAATTTTTCACCAAATTTTCAACATAGCCATTTTAAGACCTCTGCGCATGAACAGTGTCACTGTAATTTTCTTAATGTGTCCCATACATTGATTTACGCACACCGACTGCACCACTGTACACTACATAGCTCATAAGAAGGTGTGGTAAAATGGCAATGTTGAAAATCTGGAGTAGAAAATATTGAAAATTTGTGAACTTACGAGGGTGCATGGGAACTACATTGCACGCTAATAAAACAGTCATTTTTAGGAATTTTCCACCAAATTTTCAAAATAGGCTTTTGAGACCCACCTTATGAACACTGGCATTGTCGTTTCGTTAATCTTTCCGGAAAGGTGATTTTGCACAGTGGCTGCGAAATCACCCTTCGGGCCTGAGTAATGCCATGACAGTGCAAGAATTCATGAGGAGGGGTCCCAAAAACCCCATGTTGAAAATTTGGTGCAAAAATTCAAAAATGCCTGAGATATGCAACAAAGTTGAAAACCTCTATCTATCTTATCATATAGCTTACTGGCATTTCCTCAGTTCAGTCGTCGGCTTTGAAGTGCAGACATATGTTCCCGTCCACCAAAATCGTCAGACCGACTCTGGAGGTAAGTATGGGGTGACGGGGTGTGTGGGGAGGCAGGGTGCAGTGGTGGTGCGCAAGGGTTGTGGGGGGTTCAGGAGACTGCGAGGGACCTTTATTTTCTTTACAGGTTTTTTTAAAAGATGGCGGGATGTTTGCCATGATAGGGGTGGGCTCCCAGCATGGCAGAAGGACAGCTGGGGGGCGTGGAGCCGATGGGGATTGGGCACCCCGTCGGCCCATGGCATCTGTTGCCATGCTGGGTTGGGCTCCCAGTGTGGCACCCTGTACTCTGGGGAGACAGTGAAGCCAACAGGGGTTGGGCACCTGTCGGCGACAGCATGGGGGTGGGGAGACAGTGGAGCCGATGGGGATTTGGCACCCCATCGGCCATTATCATTTGCCACACTGGGGTGGGCTCCCAGCGGTGGCACCTGGATACTTTGGGGGCATGGGCCCGACGAAGTTGGGCACCCCGTCGCAATACAGTGTGGAGATGGAGGAGGAAGGCATGAGCACACAGTGCTGCGTGTGCGCTGCAGGTGGGGGAGAGCTCTGCTCACTCAAGCAGAGTTCTCCCTTTCAACTGTATGCCACTGCATTTTCCTGCTGTCATAGACAGCTGGAGCAGTGATTGGCGCTCTGTGACCGCACCTGCAAATACACTGACTGAATTGGAAGAGGCTGACACACCTCTGGAAAAGTCATATGATGGCACTATGTTTCTTGCACATGCATGCAAGCAAACATAAAAATGACAGTGACATTGTTGATGAGCAGAGGTCCTAAAACTCTATGTTGAAAATTTGGTGATGAAAGTCCATAAATGACTGTGTTACAAGCTGCATTGAATTGTTTCCACGCACCTTGTAACTCGCAAATCTGTAATATTTCACACCTCATTTTCAACACTGCCATTTCTTACACCTCCTTATGAACAATACAGCTGCCATTTTTCACGTCCTGGCCAAATGTGGTTTGCCTCACGCCACAGAATAGCACGGTCGCTGTGAAATCAGTGCTTGGGACAGATTAAGATGGCGAGCAAGTGGGGGGTGACTGAGCTCAACTGGGCTCTGTCGGGACTACTGCAGACCCTATTTGTGGGCAGAAAAAGGCTAACACAGGGCACAGTACAAAGGGCAGCCTGCAGCTCCGGGAGGAACAGAACGAGAGAGCGAGTGAGGGAGGGGAGGAACAAACTCAACGGAGCTCTGTCGGACTACTGCAGATTTCTTTGTGGGCAGAAAAAGGCATCAATGCAGGCAGGGGCACAGTACAAAGGGCAGCCAGCAGCAGTGGGAAGTAACAGTACAAGTAAGTGAGAGAGAGGACTGAGAAAGCTCAGCAGGAGCTCTATCAGGACTGCTGAGCATTTCTTTGTCGACAGAAAAAGGCTCCAAACAGGCAGGAGCTCAGTACAAATGGGCAGCCTGCAACACCAGGAGAAACAGAACGAGTGGAGAAAGGGGGGTGAGAAAGCTCAATGGAGCTCTGTTGGGACTGCTGCAGATTTCTTTGTGGGCAGAAAAAGGTGCAAATGGAGGCAGGAGCCCAGTACAAAGGGGCAGCCTGCAGTACCAGGAGAAACAGAATGAGCAAGTGGAGAGGTGGAGTGAGCAACCTCAACGAGAGCTCTGTCGGGACAGCTGTGAATGTCTTTGTGGGCAGAAAATGAACCAACAGGCAGGAGCCCAGTCAAAAGGCAGCCTGCAGCATGGGAGAGACAGAATGAGCGAGTGAGAAGGGAGAGTGAGTGAGCTCAACAAAGCTGTGTCATGACTACTGCAGATTTCTTTGTGGGCAGAAAAAGGTGCCAACACAAGCAGGAGCCCAGTACAAAGGACAGCCTGCAGCATTTTGAGAAATAGAATGAGCGAGTGAGAGAAGGGAGTGAGCAAGCTCAATGGAGCTGTGCAGGAACTTAGAGTTGCCCACCCTCCTGCTCGGGGTCCCCTGTGGTCAAATATTACAGCAGGATCTCTGGAGTGAAGACAAAGCAATGACTGAATACTTTTAGGATTGTTCTAATAATACAGATTAAGTTGTTCTGTTTATTTCTGTAACTGAGCTAAATACTGAGCTATCCTGTTATGATTGCTGTAATAATACATATTTATTTGTTCTGTTTATTTCTCTAGCTGAGCTGAGTAATAAATTTGGTAGAAAAAATACAAAATGACTGTTTTATGAGCATGCTTTGTCCAGTTGCAGTGATGCTCATAACTTCTGAATTGCAATATGTTCACTCCACATTTTCAACATCCACATTTTCCACACCTCCTTATGAACAGTACAACTGTCATTTTTCACATCCTGGATGAACTGCATTTCTCACTTCCAGCTGCATAATAGTGCGGTCGCTGTGGGAAATCAGTGTTTGGGACACATTAAGAAAACCATAGTGACACTGTTTATGAGCAGAGGTCCTAAAATGTCTATGTTGAAAATTTTATGATGAAAGTCCATAAAATGACTGCTTAAGTGTGCATTCGCAGTTTACTCGCACCATTGTAACCCATCAAATCAGTAATATTTTCATGCCAGATTTTCAACACTGCCATTTTCACACTTCCTTATGAACAGTACAGCTGTCATTTTTCACATTCTGACCAAAATGTGTTTTCGCGCTTCGGTGCAGAATAGTGCAGTCACTATGAAAATCAGTGTTTGGGACAGATTAGGATTGAGTGAGGTGAGAGAGGCGTGACTGAGCTCAACTGAGCTTTCAGGACTTGTCAGATTTCTTTGTGGGCAGAAAAGTCTCAATGCAGGCAGGAGCCCAGTACAAAAAAGGCAGCCTGCAGAACCGGGAGAAATAGAATGAGCAACTGAGGGAGGTGGAGGAGCAAGCTCACGGAGCTCTATAGGGACTGCTGCAGATTTCTTTGTGGGCAGAAAATGGTGCCAATGCAGGCAGGAACCCAGCACAAAAAGCTAGCCTGCAGAGCCAGGAGAAAGCGAATGAGCGAGTGAAAGGGGAGCGGCGAGTTCAACAGAGCTCTGTCAGGACAGCTGCAGATTTCTTTGTGGGCAGAAAAAGGTGCCAATGGAGGCAGAAGCCCAGTACAAAAGAGCAGCTTGCAGCATTGGGAGAAATAGAGCAAGTGAGTGAGTGGGGGTGTACAGGCTCAATGGAGCTCTGCCAGGACTTTACACTTGCCCACCCTCTCGTAAGGGTCCTCTGTGGTTCTCTATTGCAGCAGGGTCTCTGGAGTTGAGACAAAGCAATGACTGGATGCTTTAGGATTGCTGTAATAATACAGATTTACTTTTCTTTCTCTAACTGAGCTAAGTACTGAGATATACTGTTATGATTCTTGTAATAATATATATTTATTTGTTCTGTTTATTTTTCTAACTGAACTGAGTAATACTTGGGCCGGATAGTCAGACTGCGCCAGGCTGTGAACAGCCTGAGCGCAGCTGGCAACTTGGCTGTGCAGGGGCGGTGACGCAGGCGATATTCAGGTGGAGCTGCACCATGGCACAGCATCGTTGAATATCGCACCTGGCCACCCTCAGTGTGCATGGCACAGTGGCACTGCGCCAGCGTAAGTAGCCAGAATGGAGCAGTGGGATGCAAATGGGGCCATAATGTATGCAAAAGGTGCAAATGGGGCCATTTGCATGTCATTATATTTATTTGCATGCAGGTGCCCGATCCGGCGACTGCGCCTGGCGCCGCCAGGCTGCAGCCATTGGGACTGATGCCACCTGCACAGCTCGGCAATGTGCCCCACTGCCCGATCACAGGCTGAATGTAAAATAACAGAAGTCCACATCCCTGGTGGTCCAGTAGACGCCGCTTCAGCCTGATCAAGGGCTGAATGTAAAAATAATACCGTCCAATATCCCTGGTGGTCAGTGGACTGCTGCAGCCCGATCACGAGCTGAATGTAAAAATAAATAAGTCCAATATCCCTGGTGGTCCAGTGGACCACTGTCAATAATCGCGGGCTTAAGTATATAAAATAAAGTCAATATCCCTGGTGGTCCAGTAGACTGCTGTCAGCCCGATCGCGGGCATTTGTTTAATCAAATTACATCCAATATCCCTGGTGGTCCAGCGGCCCCCTCCCTACTCGCCCACTGAGCCCCACTGCCCCACTCCCCACACAGTCAGTGCCAGGTGGCAGCACCCCCACCTGCTGCTGCCCCTGCCCGCCGACACAACCCAGTAGGTAGGGCTGTACGTTCCGTGGTCCTGGCGTGAGCCAATGAGCATGCCCAGCCGATGCCGTCTACATTCAGATATGTGAATGGATCCATTCACATATCTGGAATATGTTTATTACAGGCTACTGTCTTACATAGCTCACGCTGTGGAACTAATGGCATGCAACCCTACCTGTGTCAGTTGGCAGGTGGCGGGCGGTGGGGCAGCAGGTGGGTGGGGTGCTGCCGCCTGCCGCTGACTGGGGCAGGGCGGTGGGGCGCGGTGGGCGGGGGTGGGAGGTTCACTGGACCACCAGGGATATTGGACAGAGTACAATACACAAATGCCCCTTGATCGGTTTGACGGCAATCACCCCTAGACCACCAGGATATAGGACTTTGAGCCCTAATACTTAAGCCCGCAATCAGGCTGGCGGTCACTGAACCAGAATATAGAATGCAATTTCTTGTACTAATGCCCGTGATCGGCTGACAGCAGTCCACTGAACACCAGGATATAGGACTGTGATCTTAATACTTAAGCCTGCGATCAGGCTGACAGCAATCCACTGGACCACCAGGGATATAGGACATAATTTCTTATTACTAATGCCCGCTGATCGGCCTGTGGCGGTCCACTGGACCACCAGGGTTATAGGACATAATTTCTTATTACTAATGCCTGCGATCAGGCTGACAGCAGTCCACTGGACCCCAGGGAGACAGGGACGTGATTTTTAAACAGATGTCCATGATCAGGCATGGGGGCCACCACCATGGAGGTGCAGCCAGAGCTCGGGTAGCCCACGCACTGGTGGCAGCTGCCCGTTGTGCCCTGCAATCACGGCAGCTCACCTGTGGTGGCCAGCCATTCCTCTTTTTTGGCTCACCTGTGTGCAGGCGCAAGTAGGGAGCTCGCATGCATGGACTCCAGCACATCCCGGACTGAATATCGGGATGTGAGGAGTATCATGGGCACACCCACCTACCTGCGCCGCGCCATTGCTGATGCACCCCAGCACGCCGGGTTTGTGCCAGGCACAATCCCGCTTGAATATCACTCTGGGGTGTATCAGTGGGTTGCACATGCGCAACACTGTTGTACCATGCTCAACCCTTTTGAATATCTGGGCCTTGGTGGAAAAGAGTTTCTAACTGGAATAAGTGAAACTATATGAGAGCCGAGAACAAAAAGTATGGTAGCTGAGGGTGGAAAATGGACAAGAAGGCTTTAGGATTCTTACAGTAATAAAGTGTCTAACGTATGACATTTGAGACTGAATTACCCCTGTCGGCAAGGGTCAGTAGGGGACAAGTGTGGGACGAAAAGAATTTGAGTAAATAGGGGCCTAACAGTAGTAGTAGGGTACAGAACCTGGGAGTAGCAGCACCTAGCATAGATGGGGGCCAAAATGGGGCAGATACCACATGTCACTAGGGCGGGCATCGTTAGAAGGGTGGAGGGTGTACAGAGTGTGGGTGTGCCATGATCCTGGACAGGGCTTGGAGGATGGGGAGATGTATGATCTATAGATGACTGGCTACTTTGAGAGGAACTGTGGAGGTTAGGGAGGAGTGTAAGTGGCAGGGCAGATTAGTATGATAGGCATCCTGAGGGGAAAAGGGATGGCAAAGGAGGACAGAGGAAGAATAACTAGGGACTGAAACCAACCCAGTATCAGAGGCACTAGCAAGAAAGAGAGAGAGAGGAGGGGTGCCCAAAGTGAGGCGGGGCTGTCTCCTGATGCAGAGGAAGATACCAAGAGGAGTACCAGGGCAGAGAGCAGATGGCTGCGGTGAGGAGACACCAGGAGTGGCACAGAGGGGCACAAGTAGGAGGGGAACCGATAGGGGAAGAGATGCAGGACAGGTATCGATTATGAATAGATTAGAACCTCTGCTATGGGACAGAGGGGAGCAGGAACATACTGAAGGGGAGGAGAAGTGGGGCATGAGAGGGTTGGCAATAAGTAGGGAAGAGATAGTGAGGACAAAAGGGTAGAAGGGGCTAGTAAGGAAGGAGGGTGGTGACTGAAGGAGAAGGCTACGGGAAGGAAAAGGATGGGGGGCATCACTATCTGGGTAGAAGGGAATGAGGGCTCTAAATCAACAACAGCGGGATAGGAGAGGGGTTGGAAATCAGCAGGGGAGGAGGAGAGGTCGACATGGGAAGCCCAGTAGGAAGTAGTCATGATGAAAAGGGGTTCAAGGGGATGGGAGGAATAAGGCAGAGAAAGGGGTGAGGCAGAAGTAGGGGCACAGATATTGAAGTCACAGAGGGTGCAGTTGGTGGGGGTAAGGACAGGGAAGAATGAATACTGTGGTGGTGTAAGGGGCATTAGAAGGAAAGGGGTAAGGGAGGTACTCGTCCTGGGGATTCTATACTGAAATGGGTGAGATGGGGTGAAAGGGGAAGGCACAGCCATATTTGAATTGAAGCTGTCCCCAGGTTGACTGCAGGAGGGCAGGGCAGGCACTGCTTAAGCATGCAGCAAGGGGCAGGATGAAACCACTTTACCATTGCATGTGGTTACAACGGCGTGGGGACACTGTGAAAGTAGAGGGAGGTTTGAGTACTTGGGCAGTCAGTGTGAGAGGGTGGGAACTCCATGGCATTCTTGGAGGTACTGCCAGTACCAGAGCCCCCTAAACACCACATACACACTCCGAGCGCTGCTTAAAAGCCTGCAGTTCATTCAAATCAATTTCATTTTCTTACTTACTTGAGGTTCAATGCCAACAAGTAAGATCATGTATCTAGAGCACAGAAACCCCGATGCTGGGTATAGGATGGAGGGAGGTACTGATACTCACTAGACATGAAAGGGTCCTTGAGGTTATTATATCAGAGGACCTCAAGATGGCAGTGCAGTGTGACAAGGCTATGGGCAGGGCAAATTGGATTCTGGTTGCATAAGGACTGGCATCTCCAGTAAGAGGGCGAGGGATGTTGTGCTGCCATTGTATCACTCCCTGGTATACCCCAGCTGGACTACTGTGTTCAGTTTACAGTCCACACTTCACAAAGGACATAAGGTGGAGGTTTTCCAGAGGAGGGCAACTAAAATGGTTAAGAATTTTCACAGGAATCCCTACAAGAAAAGGCTGAAGAATCTCAGCATGTACACTCTAGAAGAGAGGAGGCCGAGGTGACATGATCAGGACTTATAAAGTACCTCACAGGGGTAAAGAGGGTACAGTTGGGGAGTTCCTTTAAATGAGGATGAGCACCCAAACCAAGGGACATACAATGACACTCAGGGGGCATTCAAGATAGATGTTAAGAAATATTTCTTTACTGAAATGGTGGTAGATGCCTTGAACAGACTGCCAGAAGAAGTGGTAGAAGCTGAAATGGTAGGGGCATTAAGCATGCATGGGATAAACATAGGGGTATATTACAAAATGGAGAAGGAGGGGTCAACGGAGATCAATAGGGCCATTGAAGTGGAGAAGGTTCAAGTTCATTGTAGGAAAAATTAATTAAGCAAGCTCATTCACAAGGAGGTCCAGATGGATGCAGGCAGAATAAGACATGCACTAACATATACAAGCAAAGAGATACACATAGGTAGAACACTTGCCCAGACTGAGTGGTCTAAGCGGTCCTTCTCTGCTGACAAATTCTATGTTACTGTTGCATCATGTGTTAATTCAGGTGCTATGTTTATTTAAGTTGGGCCTACCATACATCCATATGTAAGGTACAGCAACTTACTGAATTAGATGCAGCCCACTTACAGTGCAATAAACAGAACCCCAATGCTTGAAGCCTCTACTCTTCATAAGGCTGCTTAAAGAGCTGGGGTTCTATTTTGCAGTGTTCACACCAGTATGCTGATCTTAAAATCTACACTGCATGTGAATGAGTACTTGATTCTTGCTCACTCCATTTCTTCCCACTTTGAAACCTGCTTGTCCTGAGTTACTTTTGGGATTGCAGCTCCTCGCCTGTGTTGGAAGATGACCAATAAGCGGCACTGAAGATGTCAAACTTCACAGACTGTGAAGGCAGCTGCTCATGAACAGACATAGGAGCAATTCTACTGGGGTAGGAGGAAGTAAGCAGTTGATTAATTAGAATCTGCAGCTTATCCATCAGAGGAGGAAATGGGCAGACTAGGTGGCCCAAACAGTCCTTATGTGCCAGCAACTTGTTTGTTACTATGTTTCTCACCCACCATCTTGGCAAGAAGAAGGCTGAAGCTGTGGCCACTGATAACTGTTGGGGTGTGGGGATGGGGAGGACCAAAGGGGACAGACATAAAGAGATAAAATCATAATAAAAATTGTGAAACTTCACCAGCTTTCTAAAATGCTTACCAGTAAAAGAACACTCTATGAAGTTTATAAATGGCAACACAATCTGATAGAACCCTCTGTCTGCCATCTGATACCAGGCATCAACAACCTTAAAATTACCTAAAGAAGACAGTGTGGTCATGTGGTTACTGAAATACTATAGATTATAGATTTATAAGAACAAAAGAATATCACACAGAAGCGGCACACATGCCTATAGCAGCTGTCTTCTGCTTCTCAGTAGTTCTGTTTATACCCTTGACATACTTGAATGTTTCTATCATATCCCTCTTTCCTCCTCTCTTCCAGTGAGTGTATATTGAGGTCCCATAATTTCTCCTCATAAGTCTTGTGTTGCAAGCTCTGTACCATCTTAGTTGCCCTTCTCTGGACCATCTCCAGACTGTTAATATCCTTACAGAAGGTCCGACCTCCAGAACTGCATGCAGTACTCCATGTGAAGCCTGATCATGGTTTTATATAATGGCATCACTACCTCCCTCCTTATGCTGGTGATACCCCTGCCTATGCACCTCAGCATGTCACTGGCCCTCCCAGCTGCCTTTCCACTTTGACATATTCAGGTCATCTGAAATAAGAACTCCCAGGTCCCTTTCCTTCTTTGTAATTGTCACCAACTCCCCCATCCTGTACCTTTCCCCAGGGTTTCTGTGTCCCAGGTCCATAATTTTGCACTTTTTGAATTGCAGTTCATTTGCCAGTCCTCAGACCATTTCTCAACCTTCCTGAGTCCCTCTGATTTTCTCCACCCTCTCTGGGGTATCCACTGTGTTACAGATCTTGGTGTCATCTGCAAACAGGCAGACCTTTCTCTTCACCCTTCTGCAATGTCACTAATGAAAACATTGAACAGGACTAGCCCAGTACCAATCCTCTGGGCACCCCACTGGTCACCTCCTCTCCCAGACTGCGCCCATTTACCATCACTCTCTGCCTCCTGCCTCTTATCCAGTTTCTAACCCACTTTACCACCCTTTCCCTATGCCCACCCTACTCAACTAGTTTATCAGCCTCCTATGTAGGACGGTGTCAAACACTGCTTACATCAAGTGGCGTTGTCCACCCCACCCTGATTTATGTCCTACGTCACCCAAAGTGATCAATCAGATTTGTCTGCCATGACCTCTCCACTGTGAATCCATGTTGCCTATGGCCTTGGGCTCCAATGGCTTCTACATGCTCCACTATCCTTTATTTAACCAATGTCTCCATGATCTTCCCGCCACTGAAGTGAGGTTGACCGGCCTATAGTTCACCGCCTTCTTCCTACTGCTGGATTTCTATAAAGGGACCACATGTGCCCTCCTCAATTCTCGGTACCACCCTCCTGTAGAATGACTCAGTGAACATGGCTGCCACAGGTACTGCTATTTCCCTTCACAGTTCTTTTCATATCCTTGGGTGCATGCCATCTGGTCCAATCGCTTTGTCCACCTTCAGTTTACTCACCTTCTGCAGGATTCTTCTGCCTGTGAATGGACTATTGTCCACCTCTTCATGCCTTTGCAACTGCTGTACTGCTGTGGTCCTTGCCCTGCCCCTCTTCTGTGACTACTGAACAGAGAGACACAGTGGATGTCTTGGGGGCGGGGAGGGGCACAGGACAGTTCTTAGGCATGGTACTTTCACTTTCAAATACCTAAGCAGCACAAACAAGCAATAACATTCGCATTGACAAATGCTTGTTTATAAACTGGTACCACACGTGCCAATTTCCAATCATTTGGTATCTCACCAGTCTTTACTGATTGTTCAAATAATATTTTAGAGGAAGAATGATATAATCAGTCATTATTTGTAACATATTGAATGAGATTTTATCAGGGCCAGGGGATGTCAGTGGCTCAGTAGGTAGCACACTAGTATCTGAGGCCAGGAGTTCAGGAGCTGTGGGTTCAGTTCCACATCTGGCACTTGGGTTAATATCCAATACTGACACTGTAGTGCAGCATGAGAGGGTGCTGCACTTCTGAGGTACCATCTTTTGGATGAGACATTAAACCGAGGTCCAAACTATTTGAATTGGTGGTAGTTCAGATGGATGTTAAAGATCCCATGGCACTTATTGAAAAGAGTAGGGAATTTTCCTGGTGTCCTGGCCAAATTTCCTCATTTACTAAAATACCAGCAACAGCTTAATCTGGTTCAAGGCCAGTTGGCATTCATCTGTATCCCCTCCCCAGGGTCATGCCTGAAAATCAGCAGGATTTGTCTAGTGCACTTACCCGGTCAACAAAAACTAAATAAATAAAATAAATAAATGTGTTGGGTCTCAAGTTCTGGATATGCCATCTGATATCAGATAATTCCAACTGGTTTGGATTAATAATAGGCACATAACATCCTGGTTATTGAGTGACTTTTTCCGTAGATCTGACAAAAATATTTATTGAAAATGGTATGTCATTCCTGCATTTGAAGAAACAATCTTGTTTTCCACATTAAGGGGACCTACATGGTTCTGGGTTTTAATGGATTTAACATATGCAAAAACAGCCTTGTAATTGTCTTTTGTAGCGTTTTTACTAATTGCTCCTCAGCATTACTTTTTACTCATCCTATGCCTATTTTGCAGATCTGTTGTGCCTGTTTTAAACCATAATGTATGTTACCTTTTCTACTTTTAGACATGTTTTTGTAACACCTACTTTTCTTTTTAATTAGTTTTTTATTGTTCTATTTAGCCACATAGGGCTTTTGTGGATGTTCTATGTTTCATTATTAGAGGAATATGTCTCACTTAACCCAGGATGATGCTTTCTATAGGTCCCATATTTGCCGCACTGTTTCATTAGACAGTATTGTTACCCTGCCAAGCTATTTTAATTCATGTATGATCTCATATTTCTGACCTTCTCATACAGGAAAATTGTTGTCTGACCTTGCTGTGCTTCATGTTCATATTTTATATTGAAGGTTACTGATTCATGATCACTATTTCCTATTGGGGACTGGTAGCACAATCCTGAATTGATGACTGTTCTGACCCTAGTACTATACCCAGTATATTGTGCCTCTAGTGGGGAATTTATGTATTGACCAAATTGAGATTATTACAGCTGTCGAGAAAGTTTTATCATTTGTTCCAGTCACAGTCATTTTGACTAGTTGACATTAGGAAAGTTTAAATCACCATAACAACAAACTCAGAGGCTTCTCTCACCTTTTCAAACTCATTTATTAAACTCAGTGATCTCAGCTTTAGAAGAAGAGCTTGATAAACTGTACCCAGAATGATAGACTGTGATTTCCTCCATTTATTCTTATCCACAAAGTTTCAGTGTCAGTATTTTCTGCTCGTATTTTATGTGATATATCAATAGAGTTTATTGCATTCTTTATATAAATTGCAACTCTACTCCCTCTCCTTCCAGTTCTATTATGTGTATATAATGTATAACCATCAAGTTGTTGCCCGATGTTTATCTTTCGTCCGTCCACCATGTTTCAGTTATAGAAATTATGTCATATGGTTTATCTTTGATCAAGGCTTTTAGTCCATCAATTTTATTATTTAAGCTCCTAGCATTACACAACAACATTTCTATCTGATCCCTAGTGGAGTTACATTTTTTTAATCTAATGAGTTTCTGGCTACTATGAGTTTCAAGGGGCCTACTTCTTAAATACAGAAAATAATAATAATATATTTTATTTATATGGCACATTTCCAGTTTCAAAAACACATTACAAATAATTTAAAATCTATCACAATTTCAACTTCAAATAAAAACTACCCAAATTATAAATATCAATCATTAAAAGCCTGTTGGAAAAGATGTGTTTTAGACTGGTTTTAAAACTCTCCATGGTCCTGCGCTCTCTAATCCAACAAGGTAGAGAGTTCCACAGGGATGGTGCCAAACATAAATGCCCAGGCCTCAGATGTTTTTAAATGCACCCGGGAACCTCTAACAGCCCCTCATAAGACAAGCGGAGAGGATGGCCGGGGCTGTAGGGAAACAGGATCTCTTGCAGATAACTCAGTCCCTGTCCGTGCAGGGCTTTATAGGTCAGCAAACCAACCTTAAAGGTGATCCGCCACTGTATAATCAGCCAGTGCAGAACATGTAGCACAGGAGTAATATAACTAGAGTTCAATGATCCAGTCAGCAGCCAAGCTGCTGTGTTCTGCACCAACTGCAAGCAGCGGATATCAACCCCTGGAAGCCCTAGGTAAAGGGAGTTACAGTAATCAAGGCGTGAAGTCACAATGGCATGGATCACCATGGGCAAATCATCGGACAGAAACAGGTGCTTAATTCTGGTGATGTTCCTAAGACAGGGTTCTCAAAAGGTGAGGCCAGCCTCCTGGGAGGCCCAAGCTGTTCCAGGAGGCCCAAAGCAAGTCTGAAAAAGTACTCTATTTAAATTTTGAGTTTTATATATTTTGTGTGAAGAGATGAAGCAAACTGAAAGAGGATAATAGTAGATGAATTTTGTGTATGTATTTACTAATAAGTGACAAGGTAAGGTGAATGAGCCAAGGCTCATTTCAGGTGTTCGAGGAAGGGTAGGGAGTGAATACATTTCAAAAGATAACTGCAAAACAATAAAGAAATACACAATGAGTAATAGTGCAACAAATATGAACAATAAATTAATAATGAGTGGTGGTAATTGATCAATTTGTAAACTGATGGCAGAACAGTCCAAATACAAGGGTTGAGCATAGAAGTGCTAAGAGCAATAGCAGAAAGGAGAAAAGTAATCCCTGAGATGTTGCTTAGGAGCAGAAGGAAGGGAGAGGCAAAGTAGGTAGGAAGGTTATTTCATATAGAAACAGAGGAAGTAGTCTGACACATGAAGGTACTGCAAGAAGGGTAACAATGGTTCAAGAATGAAAATAGCAGAGCAAGTGGGTTGGCCTGTGGGGAGGGTTACAATTAGCTGACTAATAATATGTGTTTATTTTATTTATTTGTTTTCAGATAACACCTTTGAGCACAGGAGCTCTTTTTCAAAAGTTCTAAATCAGTACAAGACAAAGAACTACATGTGAGCCAAGTACTCAAAGAGGTTTCAGTTTATTCATGGTGTACTGTGCAAAGTACAGTATATTATTCCTTAGGGAGGCCCCAAGATTATTTCAGTTTTTGGGGAGGCTCAAAGTCTTTTCCATGGATTTGGGAGGCTCACTGTGACAAAGTCTGAGAACTATTGTCCTAAGATGATAAGAGAACTTGATGACTGCCGACACCTGTGCATGCAGCGTTAGCCCATCATCAAGAACCACCCCGATCACTCACCAGTTCGGAGGCAGGCAGTTGTACACCACCAAGCCAAAGCCCAGATGGTGAACCCACCACCTGCCTCTCTATCCAGTGCCCCAGATCCACTACCAGCACCTCAGTCTTCTCGAATTCAATTTCAACCAGCTAGCCTTCATCCAGTCATGGATCTCCACCAGACAACTATTAAACAATAAGACCACACTACCCTGGTTGGGTGCAAAAGACAACTAGAGCTGGTTGTCATCAGCATAGCAGTGAAACCTCTGCCCATATCATCTTACAATGTCTCTGAGGGCAGCAGATTCACTGCAAACAACATGAGGGACAGCACCAAGCCCTAGGGACCCCACACAGCAGAGAATGGTTCAGAGGACAAAATCCCTGATAATACCCTCTGAGACCTGCCGGTGAGGAAAGAGTGAAACCATCTGAGAACTGGACCAGCCAGGCCATAGATAACCCTCTGGCGCTCAAGCAGCACCCCATGGTCCACAGTGTCAAATGCTGAGAGAGATCCAGAAATACCAAGATGGAATGGCACTTCTGGTCCCTCGCCATTAGGAGATCATTGAGAACTGAACCAGAGCAGTCTCGGTACTATGTCTCTTCCAGAAGCCTGACTGGAGAGGATCAAAGATATCATGGATGGTAAGATGGTTCTTCTGATGCAGCACAACCACTTTTCAACACCTTCCCAACAAAGGGAAGGTTAGAGATGGAATCTATAGTTAGCACAGTTGTTCAGGTCCAGAGAAGCTTTTTAAGAAGCGGTGTCACCACGCCTCCTTCAAAGACTAGGAATTCTCCTGAGTCTAAGGAGCACCAAACAATCTGTGCAAGGATTGGGCCAATAAACTCAATACACCCCAATAATAGGCATGTAGGGACCAGATCCAAACTACAGCATGTTGGCCACAAATTCTGGACAATCCACATTATATCTGCCATCTCCGGCCAGTCAAAGAACTCCAGGATGACCAAGGGAAGTGACCAAATACCAACCACCACCAACTCCCATAGAAGCGCTGAGCAGATCTCGGCCTGATGTCAGCCACCTTATCAGAAAAAAATCAAGCAAACTCCTAATACTTGATTTAGAAAATGCTCTTTGAACCTGCAGACAGGATGGGCTGTACAACCTGTCTATGGTTCAAAAAGAGCTGAGCTGGTCAGTTTCAGCAGCAGCAATCTCACTGGACAGGAACTCTGCCTTCTTAAGTGTGAGTGCTGATTAATAGCATTGACAGTGCTCTATCAGTCTAAGGTGATTGGCCTCGAGGACGATTTTCGCCAGCAACATTCTAACCTTCATCTGACTTGTCTCAGTTCCCTCAAGGTTCCATTAAACCAAGGGAACTGAGGGCAAAGAGAGTGAATGAACATGGATTGGGGCAATAGAATCCAGAGCCTCAGTGATAGCCTCATTATAGGCCAAGACTAAGCTGTCTGGGTCCTCGCCTGCCCATGGAACACCTGATAGGTCTAACACAGCCAGAGGCCTTCAGGAGTTACTCCCTCAATGGGCGGTATTTAACCATCTCCACAGGGGCATGCCTATAAGGGGGCTGGAAGTTGAATCTCACTGTGTAGTGATCAGACCATATAATTGGTTCCACCACCAAGTTGAAGGACTCCATCCCCAGGAGGAAGACCAGATCAAGAGAGTGACCTTGCTTATGAGTTACAGAGGTAACTACCTGTGTGAACCCCAACAAATGCATAAGTTGGAGGAAGTCTTGACCAAACTGCAAGAGTTCATCATCAACCCAAGCATTTTTTTTTTACCCTTGCTCTTTTGCCTCTTCCTGCCTCATCACCCCACTCAGTCAGAACCCCTTCATGCCTCGCTGACTTGGCGTCTCACCACAGGAGTCTGCCCTAGAGTGCTCACCCCTCAGTAGCCTTAGGTAGCCCAGATATCCCCTGGGTGGGGCAGGAGAGGTTCCTTCTTACCTTCTCCCCAAACAACAGTGGAGCAGGTGTTGTACAGCGGAGTCTGCTCCTGTCTTGGCAGGCCGCTAATATGCTCAGCGATTGAAGGGTCATCAACTAGGAGTGACGGACCACCATTTTCCATGTTCAGTTCCCCGCCGTCAGCACTCTTATTTTGAGAGGTATGCGTAAAAAGCAACTCCTCCCAGGGCTCTCGGCTAATGCCTCCATTCCCTTGCATGACCCTAGTCTGCACTGTAGACCCCAGGTTCACCCGAAAGGTGGGAGTAGAGCAGTGAGACATGCACATGTAAGAACCCTCCCAGAGAGGGACAGCCGCCATTGGGTGCTCAATCACTCTTTCCCCTGCCGACCCCTGGCGGCCTACAAGTTGTTCTCGAACCTGGGTCGCCAGCATGGAGCGAGGTGTGGCATCCAGCACCTCAGCCCTCAATGCCACGGCTGACTCCATCGACCCAAGCATTGAAGTCACCCAGGACCATCAGCTTGGTGGCTCCAATGTCTTGTCAGCGATGAAGTCTGTAAATTCCTGCAGGAACATTTTCTCACCCCAGGCTAAGAAAAAGGTAATCACAGTTAACTAACCCCTTCAGTAAATTACCAAGGTTGCAGATATATAATTAAACCATTGGATCTGTGACCAAACTACAGTATATTAGACTCCAATCACATCACCCTTATGAATGTTGGGGTGGAGTTGCTCGGCCCTGTCATTGTCAAAATATTGAACTATCTTTGATAAAGTGTTTTCCCACAGCCTCAAAAGTGGTTGTGGTTCAACCCCACCTTAATCAATCAATCGTTATTTAGCCAGGTGAAACATCGTTAAGAAGAACTCATTTTCAAGATGGACCTGGGCATTGTTACAATGTTAACAACAGTGAAACACAGATAATAGTGTATACAACATCATAAGATACAAAGTTTTCAAGCATAGAATTGCATAACATTAGGCAAGGTATGCAGGTCATTCAGTGCTGTATTAACTTACATGGCGCCCCAGGCTGGAAACTTCAGGTGCTCCCCACCAAACACGGCTCAGTTCAGGGGGTGGCAACAACACATTCACAGAAGAACAATTAAAAAATTAGAATACTGACTTTTGTACTTTCTATTTATTGTCATTTTAATAAAACATAACAATAGACAAAATCTCATGCAGGAATCAACATTTAAAACAGACAGAATACTGCTGTCACCATAAAGATGACTAATGGAAAAACAAATTACTTTCTATCCTGCGACTAGTACACAAGGAGATGGAAAGCCTATAAATTCTGCAGTCAAAGAACACTAAGCATGTACTGTGCCATTAAAATTCTGAGTATAAAATGCTGTTCCAATAAACTGCACATTGCCCCTGGTCGAAGCCTTCAAGCGAGGTGAAATGATGGGGTGTGTTTATCTCACCAGGCAGCATAATTTGGTTTATTCCTGCCATAATTAGCAGTTTCTGAATTTATGTAATGAAATACATCCACCTCCAGAGTATGTAGAATTGCATTCTTTATAGTGTTTAGTTGTTGCCCAGGTCAAGGCAATTTGCTGCACCAAGCTGTTTCTGGGACCTCACCCAGCTCTGTTTTTTGTCTGTGAGTTTCTGAAGAAGATGGTGAGAGCTGCAGGTTTGGGATGGGGACTACTGAACTGACAGGATAAATCGTCTATACTATTCCTCATTATAAATAAAAGGCACAGGGTGGGGCCCTGGGCCACCTACTTTACTAAGATGGCCATTAGGAGCAAGATGGAGTCAAGCTAGGGAGACAGGGTGTGAGGTGGGGCTTGTAGTATAAGTGATTGGTAAGTGGGAAGATGCTGGCAAGAAAGACACCAGCAGAAGATTTATCAACATATGACTGCATGGAGGACTTGGGAGTGATGACTGCTGGACCAAAGACTAGCCATGGCTACCCAGAGAGGGCTAACAGGTTCTTTTCAAAGCTTTTTTGTTGGTGGTGTTTACTATTTCTGTATAATTATTCCGAATAATTTTTTGTTATTATTCTTTGGTAATCAGGTAGGACCACTAGAACAGTGCCTGTTTTAGGGATGACCTAGGAGCATTGTTGGGGTGGTTAAGTGACTTGCCAGGGTTACACAGTATGCAAGCATAGCCATAGGCAATGTGAATCAAACCCAGGTCTGCTGGGTGAACCAAGCTAATTCACAGCTCATTACTTTTATGTCGAGGATAGATTGCCAGCCCAATAGTTACTAATGTCCAGTCCCAAAAATAAATAGAAATCATTATTTGTGGTGTTCAGAAATTAAATAGAGAATAATGCACAGGAGGCAATGTATTATATTAGCTGTCTTTACACTCCAGAGTTACAGTATGTGATCTGTGATGCCCATAAACCTTAAGAGCTGAGCTCTGCAAAGCTAATTCAGAATGTGAGTCTGTGACACTGATATTACATGAGGGAGTGTAAACAAGCATTTGTCAATGCCAAATGTTGCTTGCTTGTATGTGCTGTTTAGGTATTTGAAGTGATACTTCCATGCCTTCCTCCCAAGACATGCACTGTGTCTTTCCATTCAGTTTTCACAGAAGAGTGGAGGGCAAGGCCACAGCAGTACAGCAGTTGCCAAGGGGTTGAAGAGGTGGACAATAATCCATTGAAAGGCAAAAGAGTCTTGTAGGAGCTCATTAAATTGAAGGTGGAGAAAGCGATGGAATCAGATGGCATACACCCAAGGATATTAAGAGAACTGCGAAGGGAGATAGCAGTACCTCTGGCAGCCATGTTCACTGAGTCATTCAACACAAGTGAATTGGAGGAGGGCACATATGTTCCCTCTACACAAGTCTGGCAGCAGGAGGAGGTGGGGAACAATAGGCTGTTCAGCCTCACCTCAGTAGTGTGGAAGATCATGGAGACATTGCTTAAAGAAAGGATAGTGGGGCATCTAGAAGCCATCGGAGCTCAGGACCATAGACAACATGGATTCACAGTGGGGACATCATGTCAGACAAATCTGGTTGATTTCTTTGACTGCGTGACAAAGGAAGTGAATCAGGGTGGGGCTGTGGACAACGCTTGCCGTGATTTCAGCAAAGCCTTTGACACCTTCCCACATAGGGAGGCTGATAAACTAGCTGGGTAGGCTGGGCATGGGGGAAAGGGTGGTAAGCTGGGTTAGAAACTGGCTGACAGACACGAGACAGAGACTGGTGGTAAATGGGGTGCAGTCTATGGAGAGGGGTGACCAGTGGGATGCTGCAGGATGGGTCCTGGGGCCAGTCCTGTTCAATGTCTTCATTAGTAACATTGCAGAATGGCTGAAGGAATTTTTCACCAAATTTTCAACATAGCCATTTTAAGACCTTTGCTCATGAACAGTGTCACTGTGATTTTCTTAATCTGTCCCAAACATTGACTAGCACACACCGACTGCGTCATTGTGCTACATATCTGTGAAACACATTTTGGGTGACATGTGAAAATGACAGCTGTACTGCTCATAAGAAGGTGTGGTAAAATGGCGATTTTGAAAATCTGGAGTGCAAATATTAAAACATTGTGAAATTACGAAATGTATAGGAACTGCGCAACGCACACTCATAAAACAGTCATTTTAGGAATTTTTTCACCAAATTTTCAACATAGCCATTTTAAAACCACTGCTCATGAACAGCGTCACTGTGATTTTCTTAATGTGTTCCATACATTGAGTTCACACACCGACTACGCCACTGTCCAAAGCTTTAAAGGAGCTTTGAAAACATATCTTTTAGCAAAGCTTTTAATGATTTATGATTGTTTTAATGTTGTTTTAATTATTTATTGTTTTATGTATTTGTACAGGCGCCTTGGTTTTAAGAAAGGCGCCTTATATAAATAAGAATGAATGAATGAATGAATGAATGAATTAGTGCGCTACATGCAAAACACATTTTGGGCAAATTCACGAACCTATGAGCTTGCATAAGAACAGCACAACGCATGCTCGTAAAACCATCATTTTGGGAATTCTTTTCACCAAATTTTAACATAGCCATTTAAGAAGACCTCTGCTCATTAACAGTGTTACTGTGATTTTCTTAATCTGTCCCAACATTGATTTAGCACACCGACTCGCCATTGTGTGCTACATGCTCAGAAACACATTTTGGGTGAGATGAGAGAAATGGCAGCTGTACTGCTCATAAGGAGGCATGTTAAAATGGCAATGTTGAAAATCTGGAGTGAAAATATTGAAAATTTGCGAACTGAAGAGCATGTGAGAAAAGCATAGCGCATGCTCGTAAAACAGTCAGTTTTGGGAATTTTTCACTAAATTTTCAAAATAGGGTTTTGGGGCTACCTCATGAACTGTGGCACTGCCATTTTGTAAATCCACTCAAAAGGTGGTTCCACGCAGTGACTGCGAAATCACCTTTCAGGGGCCGATGTAACAGTGACAGAATTCATAAGGTGGGGTCCCAAAAACCCTATGTTGAAAATTCAGTGAAAAATTCCCAAAATGCCGAGATATGCAGTAAAGTTGAAAAACCCTTTTATTTCATTATACAGCTTACTGGCATTTCCTCAGTTCATGGTCAGCTTTGAAGAGTGCAGACGTATTTCTGGTCCACAAAGATCATTGCGCCCAGACTCTGGAGGTAAGTCTTGGGTGAGGTGGGGTGTGGGGAGGCAGGGTACACAGTGGGTGGGTGCGGGTTGGGAGGGGGCAAGACAGCAGCAAGGGAAGGTTTTTTCTTTCAGGTTTTTTATTACAGGACATTTACCACGCTGAGGTGGGCTTCCAGCGTGGCAGCTGGAAAGGCTTGGTGGGGCAGTGGAGCCGATGGGGTTTGGGCATCCCCATCAGCCATAGGACTTGTTGCCAAGCTGGGGTGGGCTCCGGTCTGGCACCTGATAGTCTCGGGGGAAGAAACAGTAGAAGATCGGCGGGGGATTGGGAACCCCCGTTCGGCCTGAACTACTGCCACACTTGGGTGGGTTCCCAGCGTGGCACCTGGAACTCTGTTGGTGGGGAGTCCAGCACAGCCGATGGTAGATTGGGCACCCCAGTCAGCTATACAATGCATGGGGGAAGCACCAGCACGCAGTATGCCTGTGTGGGGGCGTGCATGAACACGCAAACTTATCACTGCTCTCTGAAGCGTAGCTCTCCCTTTCAACTGTACAGCACTGCATTTTCAACTGCTCTCATAGACAGCTGCAGCGTAGATTGGAGAACTGTAGCCATGCCTGCAAACACACTGATTGAATTGGAAGAGTGCTGCCACACTCCGAAAACTCGGATGATGGCACTATGTTTCTTGCATATGTGCAAGCAACATAAAAATGAATTGCCACTACCAACTACACACACAGAGTCAGACTCACTTCATTTTTGTAATTCCTGGTTGCACTGTTTGCACACATTCATTACTTTGGCTTTTTTCACAAAGAGGCTAGCTGACAAGGTTTTAATTTTTGTCAACAGAGAATGCAGAGAATGCAGACAATAAGTGGGAAATTAAAGGCAAGTCACTGTCACTGCACCAAGCCAGGCCTAAGCTAAGCAAGCCTGAACCAAAGCTCCTCTCTCCCCAAAACACTTTTTAGTCAGGGAACCTGCAGGGCAGGGCCCTGTCCCAGCCACCCCTCAGGTTTCAATCTGGACCACATTCCTCTTTAGGCATTTTTGGACTGACTGTGATGGTCATCATAAACCTCACTCACACTCACTGTCACCTGGTACCAGTGTGACCCAGTCTCCATCTCACCCACCATCTCAGGTCTAGTCTGGTGTGGTCTCTCCTTTCATTCATTCATCCCTTGAAAGCATTTGGCACCGATGATCATCGCTCCCTCGAACACTTGAATAGTCTCGTCAGTTGGCCATGGCAGCCACTGGCAGGTTAATGTGGGGTTGCTGGGGACAGTCATACATGTGATGCTGACTCCAAGCAAGAAGAATGTGACTGACAGTCATGACAGGTCCGGTCTCTGGCTGTACCCCAACCCACGCTGACTGCCATACTCCCACCGCTCTCCACCCAGACCCAGCTGTGAGGGCCACTCTCTTTGACTCTTTAGTGTGGCAGATGCTGTGACCTCTACTGCTAGTACTGTTGTCGACCAGTGCACGATCAAATCCATGACTCATGTGGTGTGCATTGTGCCTTGCCCACTCTGCCCAGCAAGCATTCTCTGGCCTCTCCTTCATCAGTTTGGTGTGGGTGTTGGGTACACATGTGCAGTGAGCACACTCTGAATTTTAAAATCAATACATGCTGCTGATTGGACTAATCTGTACTGTCTTGGGTGGGGCAGCAAGACAGACTGAGTTTTGGGGGCACAATCTGACACTGAGTTCTGGGGGCACAGTCTGACACTGAGTTCTGTGGTGGGGGAGTAATGCCCAGAGCCACTGAGCCAGCCAATTTTTTAATGCCTCTCATTTCTCAGGTGCCTCTAACAGCTGGCACCCCTAGGCTGCAGCCTACTTAGCCTATTGATAAAAACTGCACTGGGAGGAGATTCTTAGCACATATGTGCCAGGAGAGCATATAGGATGACAGTCAGAAATATTTAGCCTGATATGTCCAAATTGTTGAATTTCTGTATTGTCTGAGGCTGAGGGAGGGCCAATCAATTAGGGCATATAAGGAACAGTGAGAGTAGGGTGCTCCAGTAATAAATCTTAGGGTGCGATGGTATAGCATATCAAGCTTTTTAGGTCTGTGTTAGTCCCTTGACCATAAAGAATATCCCCAATACCCGAGAAGAGGGAGGAAGGTTGACTGTATGATTCTATTTCTCTTCCAATGTTACAAGTGCTTGATGCAAAAGAATATTCCAAGTCTCTGCTTGAGCTTTTGGACAGTTCATCAATGTGATCGGTAACGGTCAATTTGTTGTCAATCCATGCCCCCAGATATTTGAATTTGGGTACAAATTTGAGGGGTTCCTGGAGAAGAGTGGTAACTGGTGTTTGTGCACTCAAGGTGTTGACCAGGATCTTTCGGAAAGGTGAGAAAAGCATATCCTTTGTTTTTTTTTTTTGCATTGAGTAGTAGTTTTAGGTGCAACAGGTTGTTCTGCAGGCAGCTGAACTCAAGTTGAAGGCCAGAGCATGTTTGGTCTCTGGAGGCACTGGAGGTATATAAGATGGTATCATCAGCAAATAGGTGAATATTTTCTGATTGGATGTTGTTGATGTAAATTGCAAAGAAGAAGAAAGGGCCCAAAATGGAGCCTTTTGGGACACCTCTAAGTAAGGTTTTGGTGGGGAGAAATCACTTTCAGCTTTGATCTGCTGTGAACAGTCAATCACGGTAACAATCAAACCATTTAATAGAGGCATGGTCAAGACCAATGTTGCAGAGGAATACCAGGAGTAGAGCATGATCCACACTGTTGAATGCCTTGCTTAGATCCAAAATCATAGTACCCACATAGAGCTTGTTGTCCAAAGCATCCAACCAGTCATTAGTGACTTTCGTAAGAGCAGTACTCGTACTATGTTGAGGTCTGAAGCCTGACTGAATAGGGGTAAGCAGGTCATGATCCTCTAAATTTTCTCTAATGTGTTGATTTACTAACTTTTTGGCATTTTGGACAGGACGGGGGCAAAGAAATTGGCCTATAGTTATTCAGGTCAGCGGATCCCTGATTTGAACAGGGGATGACATGGGCAGTTTTCCAGACCACTAGAAGGGTACTTTGCATAAGGGAAAGACTTAAGATGTGAGCAATGGGGACAGCTAGGCTATGGTAGCTAATTTTCAGAAAGTATGAATCTATGAGATCGGCACCGCACTTTTTCTGGTATCTAATTTACTAAGTAAGTCTTCTAACTGCTTTAGTGTGATTGGACTAGAGGAGAAAGGAGGTACAACTGCAGAAGGGACAGGGAGGGTTGTGCCCTGCCCACATAGCTGGTTTCACAGGAGTCAAAAGCCAAGCCTGCTGTAGTAAAATGGTTGTTTAATAAATTCAGGATGTCATGTTTATCTGTGTAAGTGTTATCAGTTGTGATTTTTGAAGGAGGAATTGGAAGTCCTACAACCCTCAGCCTCCTTAAGGGTCTTCCAGAATGTGGAGGAGCAATGAGTGGATGCACAAAGTTTGTTGTTGTAGCAACTGGACTTCATAGCTCTCCTAAGCATTGTACACTGATTTCTAGCTGCTCTGAAGGTGGTCCTGTCAACAGGAAGTTTAGTCTTCCATGCTGTTTTCCACAGGGCATCTCTGTGAAGAAGAGCAGATTTAAGTCTGGCTGAGAACCAAGGACAGGAGGGTTTTTTGTTCTAATTTTCACAAGAGGGGCATGACGGTAGATAGTTTCAAAGAAAATCTTATGGAACACATCGTAGGCTTCATTGACAGAGGGGGCAAGATAGAAGTCTTGCCAGTTTGCTTACTGAAGGTTAGAAAGAAAAGGCAGAGATGTCAAAATTCCAGTGGCACTTTTGAAAATGTATCTGGAGGTTTAGATAGGTTTTGGTAGGGATCGCACATGCGATAGTGCATTGATCACTTATATCACTAAAGAAGACACCTACATGGGAGAAGAGCTGCAGTTTGTTTACTAGTATGATATCAAGCAGTGTACTATTGGCTGGATTTTTTGTGTTTGGATGGTCAGGTTCCGTAATAGGTTGGTGGAGCCCAAAGGCATTGCACAGGTCCATGAGTGGTTTTGAAGAGGTAGAGAGCCGGTCTAGGTTTAGGTCACCCATGACCGTAATCTCTGAAGAAGAGGTATCAAGTACTGTAGAGTGGACAAATGGTTTATTATCTTGAGGCCAGCAGAAGTCTGTAGCACCTTATGACATGAATTGCTTTGGTGGTGGAGAGTTGTATCATGATGGAAAGGATCTCAAATTACTTTGGCTCAGAGGTAGAGTTAATAATAGAGGCAATGTATACATCCTGAGGGTACAATGGTAGCTGTCCAAAAGTTTCCTACCTCGAGGTACCACTGTGGTAATTTGCATTGACTGTAATATGATCCTGCCTCATTCTGCCTCAATATACCTAGGTATGTCTCAGTACTGCAAAACTTTTCTATGACTACCACTGTAGATGGCTACTCTACCCCTCTGGTCTGTCTATCCATTCTGAAGACCTTGTAGGAGGGAATTTATTTCTATATCCTGGATGGAAGGTTTAAGCCAGTTCTCAGTAATAACAAGTATATTTGGGGAGGAGAGGTTCAGCCAGGTTTGAATCAGATCCAATTTTCTTGTGAGGCTGTAGACATTAACATGGAAAAGTCTCAGCCCCTTTAGATTTACCATAGCTGAGGGGCTGAAATAGAGGAGATGGGACCAGGGTTAAGTTCAACATCTCCCGAGCAAAGTAAAAGGATCAATAGGATCTTTATAATAGTGTTCAATAATGATTTTAGCAGTTAAGCCCGCCCTTCTTGTGGGTGCCAAGGGGACTGATGGGGAATCTGCGAATTGGGTTTAAGGCATCCCAAGGATGCAATGAGGAGTATTTGGGCTTTGACGAAGGTGGAATACTGTACAAAAAGTGCAGGTGGCACCAGGGAAAAATGATCTGAAAGTGGTAGTGTGACATACATGTAGTTGCATGCCATATTTAAGTGAAGGGAGAGTGATATGACATCAGTAATAGCCTGGTATAAGAGTTTGTTTGAGGTCAGTGCTACAGAGAATGATTAGGAGAGACAAGCCAACTAGGTGGCAGTAGTGGAGCACTGTGAAGAACACATTAGATCCTGATAGTTTTGTGAAGTTTAGACATATCTCAGAGTTGCTTATTTCAGCAAAGTTATTGAGAAAAGTATGGTGGCAGGGTTAAGAGAGCACCTGGAGGAGTTCTCCATCAATGAGCTTTTCCAATCAGGAATTCAGCAGCAGAAGGGTTAAAGCAAAAATACCTGGAGGAACTTTCCACCTTTGAGCTTTACCAATCAGGATTCTGATTTCAGCCTAGTACTGCAGCAGTCCTGATGCAGATACTTAGTAATCTACTCCTGGCAAGGCACAATGGAGTGTATTTTTTCATGGTCTTATTTGTCACTGTTAAATGCCGGAAATGGTAGAACTTATGAGAAGGATTGTTGAGACAGAGGAAACTGTGCTAACATGGAAACATAGACAATGATGGCAGAAAAAGACCAAAAGGTCCTCCTTCCCAGTCAATTAATTTAATTGGGACAGCATTTGAGCTGGCCTTCATTTATTTACTGCTAATGATAAACTCTGTCCTACACAATTCTATATCCTGCATAATATTTACTTCATCCCTGCTCGACTGGCCACGAGGAGAAAGATAGCATTCTGTCTGGCCCCTGAGTGGTGCATACATTCCACCCATTTACTTCACCCTTCCTGAGTTTAGTTGCTACAGAACAATACCCTGCATTATGTACTTTGGGCACTTATCTGGTGGATTATTTCAGTCTTCGCCTTCCTTATAAGGCCTTACAATATCCAGTGTGGCCCATTGCACTTGTGTTCCTATGCTCTCCACAGGTAGGAAGGGATGGGGTGGGAGTGGAGAAGGTAGTTGTGAGTTGGGGTTATTGTTAATGATATTGTTATATTTGTCTTGTTATGTCTGGTGTTTGTAATGTTTGCTTTATTGTTCCTGTTTGTTACTAATTTTTGTTGAAATGTTAATAAAAGTGTAGTAAATTTTAAAAAGAAGAAAACAACCAAAACTCCATCTAGTTTGCTCATAGTTCAATGTGTGTCTTGGGATTTATTTTCTATATGGAGTTCTATCCCCTGGTCTACTCCCTGCCCCTTCTTTATGGTTACTGACCTGAGGAGCTACCAAACTTTTCAATCTGTCCCAGCCATGCTTGAAACCATTTATGGTCTTGGCTCCCACCACATCTACTGGTATACTGTTCCATGGCTTCACCACCCTTTCCATAAATATAAATTCCTCATATCCCTCTGAAACCATCCACCCCAAGAAGTTCCCACTTACGACCTCAGGTTTTTGAATCTTTACTTCTTCTAAATAGTTCTCTGCAGATCATCTTGTTTATTCCTTGAGAAACCTAAAGGTCTCTATCATATCTCTCCTCTCTTGTCTAGCCTACAGTGAGTACAACTGCTGTGCCTTGAAATGATCTCCCATGTTCTGCCATGTCAGCCCTAAATCATCTTAGTCACCCTGTGTTGCACCATCTCCAGCCTGCACCTGTCTGTCCTGAGGTGAGCATGCCAGAACTGAGCACATTATTCTGATGAGGCCTCACCTGTGACCTATAAAGAGGTACAGTTGCAGTGATAGATATGTTCAGATATTTCCAGATATTTTGTGATATATCTAAAGTGATTCTTTCTAGTGGCACATAGTGGTACTGCAGGCAGGCTGCTAATATCTTCAGAGATATCACAAAAATTTCAGGAAATATCTTTTCATGTCTATGGCTATAACTGTGGTGGCAGTGGCATGAACTGCACAGGTCAAAGGAAAGGAGGCCACACCCTTTACTGAGAGGATGTGTGAAGGACATTGAGAGGAGCTGGTGACTGAGCAAGCTGCTGGATGCTGCTTGGCTGGGGAGAAGCTGAGAAAGCAGGGATCACACAACCTGTTCTAGAACAGGTATGCCACTGTTGCCTTAGACCAGAGTGTGACCTTTTCCAGTAAACCTTGTGTGACTGTAATAAGTCAGTATTTGTGCCTGAAGTCTCTGTTCCTTTTAAGGAAGCCAGGCGTGTAGGCGGTAGTGCAACTTGTCAGCCTCCGGATTGAGGGCAAAGAGCCTCATGGGAGGCTATCAGCTACAGCAACCTGTTTCGAAAATGAAGGACAAACCCTTCTTGCCTATAGATTAACTGTTGTTCTAGTTCCATTTATACATTTTTGTCTCCTCAGGATAATAACTGAAAGCCCCGATATTGCTACAGGAGGAACTTTCTAAAAATATAAAATATTCCAGAACAGATCATTGTTTTAAATATTTATTTTTCACTCTCCACATATACCCACTACCTTTTGCTCCTTGATTAGTTCAATGCTCATGATCATTTTTGCTTATGTATTTTGGTGTAGAGTGTTGTATACTTATTTTCTTTCCTTTGACTATACTGTTTCTTTGGCTGAGATCATAACAAATCAAACTTCTGGTTACTTCAAGCGTTAGTTTGGGGCACTCAGTAAGTATTTTAATCAAATTTGGGTTTA
The DNA here is from genome assembly GCA_016271365.2 of Neoceratodus forsteri. Taxonomy (NCBI): domain Eukaryota; kingdom Metazoa; phylum Chordata; order Ceratodontiformes; family Ceratodontidae; genus Neoceratodus; species Neoceratodus forsteri. Next base: position 194,274,726 of record JADMNL010000022.1, on the reverse strand, counting down.
GTTTGGATTCTCACTTACTATCCCTAAGTTTTCATGAATGGATAAAGTGCTAGATAGTGTTATCATATAAATGGTTAAAACTCTGGGTACTGAATGTTTAACGGCAAAGAGCTGATATAACCTAGAAATCGTTAAACACAAAAGTGCTAAATGTGCATAAAGTGCAGCTTACAAGTGAATCAAAGTGCAATAAGTAAATGAGTGCTAAGTGCTGATTATTAAATCATTAGGCTGTAAGAAGTGCCAGAGGCAGATTACTTGAATTATCTTAACCAACTATTATAACTATACTAACTATACTAATAATAAATCAGATGAACCAAAGCAAAATTATGTACTTTATTTTTTATGTTACGGCTATCAAAAGCCTGCCTGGAATTATTTGGATTCAACTGAGCTTAATTAAATATAAATAAATAAACACGAGCAGCAAGAGGCAGTATACTGCTTTAGGACTGATTAATTAATTAATCAATTGACATGGCATATAAAATAATGGCTGAAGTAACAGTGCACATGCTTTGGCATTTCATTGGCATCCTGGGTGTTTACAGGACAGTAGGATTAGTCGAGGTATAAACTGCAGACTTTTGTAACTCCTTTGTCTCATAAAAAACATCTTTATTTAAATCCCTGTGGTTCTTAGTTATACCTATGAGTTAAGTTCAGTAAAACATTCAAACTGCTCCTGGGAGCATTATTAAAAGAAATAGAAGCAACAGACCCCGGACCAGATCTATTGCAGAATCTGGGCTCATGTTAACTGCAGTTTACTGAAAACAGTCTACTTCAAGATGGTATGCTAAACTGTTTCTCAGATAAACCTTTTAGTATTATTTTTTAATATTTTTTATACAAATTATTAGTAAGGTTTTAGGCTGCTGGATTTTACAAAGTCTCTGATGCTTTGTCTTTCTTGCTTTAGCACACTGGGGCACAGGCTTGTGTTAAAGAATTGTCAGATTTTATTTATTTAAAAGTTAATAACTGGGAAAGCATCATGAACCTGAGATCATTTCCAGATGCGATCTGGGGATGGGGTACAATAAGACAAAAGGTAACATGCAGTGCAAATAAAATTATACAACACTAATTGAGAGAGAAGTAATACAAAGCTCATAAAGGAGAACAACTGCATTACAGGGTATAGTGCAATAATTACAAGGTATATAAAGAAACAGAGGATTAAAAAACTGCCTAACAGTGAATATACAGATGAACTAGTACTGACTGTAGTAAATATACAAACAACCAGATATATACAAGGCATACCACAGTGGAGGGGTCTAGGGTAGCAGAGGAGAGGGCCTATGATGAGGAACAGGTACAGGAGGTGGAGTTGGTTGGTCTAAGATGCTGCTTAAGGGCATGGAAGGAGGGATGGAGATGGGTTTAGAGGGAATGCTACTCCAGAGGGACAGAAGTCTAAAGGAGAGAGTTTGCTTGTGTTGGATCATACCCAAGGGAGGGAGAAAAGCAGGCATTGAAGAAACATTAGCTGTAGGGTGATGGGGAAGCAGGAGTAAGAAGGGAGGCAAGGTAGGAACGAAGTGACCCAAACCAGAACTTGGCAATGAGGGTGGAGCAGTCAGCTAAGCGACAGTGTGCAAGTGATTGAAGGAGAGGAAGTACAGGTCATAGTGATGAGTTGGAGGAGGAGAGTTGGAAGCAAACTTGCAGAAGGAGTGGTAAAGTACATCCAGTTTGAAATAGGTAGGCAGGAACAGCAATGCACACTGTATCTGCATAATTAAAAGATGGTAAGATCCATTTGATTAAGAGGTCACGATGATTTTAGAAGGCATCCGGGTTCAAATATATCAAGAATTCCAACTTGCATAATATAAGAACCTTCCTTGTTTTAAAAGGGTATTCAATATACTTTTTGGTCATAATCGCAGTTTTGCTAACTTTTACTATTTTATATTTTCAAAGTAAACATCAGATTGAAACATGTTCAAAGCCAGGCTGGATTTAAATTATTCTACTCTAGGAAATTTTAATAAAAATGCTAAGAGCCTTTTAATTTAATTAAAGTGGAGCACTATATTTTATTGCTGGTTACTAATTTCCTACTGTTTGACACAGCTTAAAACTAAGTTATAGAAGCATTTAGTTGCTGATCTAGTTGCTAATTTATTTGCTGACTTTAGCATATGCTTACTGAGTGTGACTCAGATAGTTCATAGTGGATCATATTAAAATATTGGATCCCTGGCACAATTATTCTTCCTTGCTGGTTATATGATTTTGTTTTTATTGTATTCTTTTGCTGCCGGTTCTCCTCAACCCTATGAATGAGGTTCACCCTGCTCTGGTGAGTGACTCCCACATGATGGGGCTGGCTCCCAAGTGGGGCCACTGGTGGTGGAATTAGGTAGCCAGAAATGTCAGCACCAAAGCCCGCTCATTAGCGGGAGCTGGCATGAATTTTCTTAGGTTTTTCTGGGGGCAGGAATGTGCAATGATGGCCAGCATCCACCCCCCTATGTTCAGGCACCAGATTGCTTTGTGGTATCTCTAGCCTCCACTGGGAGTTCACATTGCACTGGACACAAGCCCCTCCCCCAGAACAGGACAGCAGTCCTGTGGAAGCTCAATCCTGCTCCCTGGCGGCCCTCTGACACCCAGATCTGTCCCTGAACCTGGGTCATTGCAGCACAGATGGCAGCCATGCCTCTGCACCATCAGGCCAGCTCTTGGTTATATGTTCTTATTTTCACAGATTTTGTCCAAGTTGTTTTGAACTTTGATGGTTGGCCAGCATAGCCTAGGCTATCTAAGACTATTTTTAAACAGAGCAAAGCCAAAACTACAAACTTGGGAAAGTAAAGACAAAGGGTAAACCAGAATGAACTGAATTACACAATTATACTTATTGGGAAAATGCTCATGTAAAGGAAAAATCAACAAGAGGAGTTGGGCATCATTTTAAGGACTTAATAATTGTTGTGACTTTATGAGCACTTAATTTAATATTCAAGCTTATTTTACTAAAGCTTGAAGTTTGTTTGAAAACAATTTCATGCACTACATGCACCTTCTGAATATATTGTTAAAGATACACACATATTAATTAATATATTTATAAATATACCTATAACAGAACAATTGCTTAGATTGCATTCTGAAGGTTTAAGTAATTTTGCAAAATATATCATATAATTTGAGCTATTAATCAATTTGGACATAGGAATTTATATTAATATGGTTTCACTAGAAGGCAAACATTGTTCCACCTTAGAAGAAGTACATGAGGCAGTGGACCAAAATACAAACATAAAAAGAGAAAGAAAGGGGAAAAATAATTTGATAGGAATTCCACCCAAACAAAAGACAAAACTAATAAGAAAAGAGAGAAAAACAAACTAAAATAACAAACTATATTATAAATAACTCACTGATGTGCAAACAGATTTTCAATTAACTCCATGACATCATTGTCAGCCTCTACACCTAGAGATATGGTACAAAACTTGTTTCATAGAAATATCCCTAGGAAACTAAACTCTAAGAATTGTACCAAGGAAAGTATGTCTCAGGAAATGAGGTCCTTTAATGGTAATTTTGACCCACCCATAGAAGATGAAATTACAGTGTTTTCATATGATTAGGAACTTTATGATCTCTATGACTATTCACCCTCAATTTGGATAATACTGCACAGGACAAGGTGAACCCACAATTTTTACCATATTCATCCCTTGGATCTTTTCACCAAGAAAATCAAGAATTGCTTCACAAGAAACTGGGTAGCCCATCCTATAGATGTACTTAACTCAGTTTCAATCGATACGATCCATGGACAATTAATGAAGTCCTGAAATCAGACAGGTTAGCATCAGTCAAAGAAGATCTTAATAATATAATAGAAGGCCTTAAAAGGATAAATCCTGAAGATCCCTCAAGAGGAGTATCTACAGGCCAAGAAAATTCTACCAGGGTTCCAAATATTATTAATGAAACAAACCATCATAAAATTAGCCACAATAAGGTCCACTTTACTAATGAAGGTAATTTTGTCTCATCATCTTCTCTCTCCAAATAAATAATGGAGATTATAAAGAATCTTTATTATGCAAATGCAGTAATCTTAAAAAGATTTGGACTTTGAAGGAGGAACTGGCCAGTTTGAAGGTTGATGTATTTTACAAGCAAGCCTTATTGGAAAACTTAACAAAAAGAGATGAGATTATCAAACACAGCAATTTTAAGGGTGCATGAACTAGCCAATAAAGCTGTGCAATCTTCCTTACAACCACCCTTCTATTAGGAACAAGGAGGGAAATATTAAAGCAGGAATACCAAAACCTAGGCACAAAAATACAAAGGAAAGAACATGAAAGAAAGTTATAGAAAAGAGAGATACATCTGAGTAAGAAGAGGAAAGGGAAACAGGAAAAACAAACAAAAATAGTTCATAGGTTGGAGGCACAGATAAAAGAAATACAGAGATAATTGGTCCAGGTCATTGATCTGACTAAATTAAATACAAATACAACACTAAACAATTTTGGACATTGATTAGTCAAGGTTATAATATATACTCACAGAAAGTTGAGGTCCATGTTCCAATACCTTGGGAAGAATATTTTAAAAATTATATTTTTCTTAAACAGAAGAAATGGAATTTAAAACTTATATATGTCATATTTATATATATGTATATCTATCTATATATATATATATATATATATATATACACACACACATATGTGTATATATATATATGTATATATATATATATATATATATATATACACACACATATGCATTTGTATGTATATACACACATATGTATATATATATATATATATATATATATATATGTGTGTGTGTGTGTGTGGTCTGTGGTGCCACTCCCAAATCTTCCTTGACCAAATTGACACACTTTTAACTGCTTCTGTTGCTTTGCCCTTGATGCCGCTTCTAGGAATCATCACTGTGACCTCTATCATGCCTTAGCTTTTCCACCTCTGTCTAACTGATGACTCCCACTGCACCAAACTAACCTCCAAATTCTGGCTTGGTGCTCTCCCGCTTACCTTCATCCTCCCTTTCTAACTCTCCCACCCCTTTCCACTCCCTGAGATCAAATGATACCTGCACCCTGATGGTCCCTCACCATTCTACCCTCATTGGCCAGTCTGTATTTTCCCACCACTTCCCAAAATCTGGATCACTCTATCCCAAAAGTTCACCACTCTTCTTCCAGCTACCCTTTCCACTGCACTTCACAATTTTCTTTCTTCAACTGCACTTTCTATAATCCTCCCTAATCACATCCTTTCTTGATCCTACTCACCAGCACCCCAACCCCTTGCAGGGTTCTCAGCATCCTGAAGGTCATTTAGGCTAACTGACTGACTGCTATTTTCATCCTATCTGTCCCTTTAACTGTTCTAGTTCATCTCCTAGCCCCCTTCCAGGGTTCTTCACTTCTTAAGGGGGACTAGGTTTTCCTTCCACCCCCCATTTTACTCCTCTCCTCTCTCCATCATTCCTTAGCTACTTTCCTTCCAACTTCACCATTGGTTATTGTCTTCTTCTCCCGACTCTAACACAAGCACTCATTTACTGTCTGTGAGCCTTACACTTGGAACACCTAGGCATCATGTTAGTTTTCTCATATATTACTTTGTCTGTACGATGATTTCATGATATGTGTCTACCCATTGGCTGTAATAATTTTATATGTTGAAATGCTTCTACTGTTTTGTTATTTATATTGTTTCAATGGTTCTACTCTATTGTAACTGCTCTTATCTCTTTTATTCTGTAGACCCTCTGTTTTGTTATCCTCATTGAACCCCCGGTCACACTGGAAGATGGCGATTTTGTTCAGTGCTCCTTCCTGGTGAAACATTTTAATAAATAAAATAAATAACACGTACTGGAGATGGAAAGGAAAGAAAAACTATGGCTCATTTCCAATCTTTATACATGAATCTAATATATATAAAGCTATTACAGAACCAAGATGAATAAAACTCCTGGCCATGACCAAATAGTTACAGAGATATATAAGTTTTTTAGGATGAATGGATAATGATCTTAAAGAAATTAATTATATTGCTCAGGGTGGAGATGTCTGAAAGTAATGGAAGTATTGTTCTCCTTCTTTAAAAAGGTAATTTAGTGGATCCCAAGATGTATCATCCCATTAGTCTCTTGGATATATCACATAAACTTCATATGAAAGTAATTTACAGAAGTTGCTGAATTGTTTGACTGAGAATGGGATACTGAGTATCAAAATGGATTTAGACAATCGCATTCTACTATAGAAAACTGTTTTTCTTCCAATTTGTTTCTCCCTTATTTTAAATACATTAAGATTAAAAAGCAAAACTTTTTTGTGCTTTATTGATTTTAGCTCCGCATTTGATAGCATCAGTAGATTATTGTTATGGAAAAACTTGAACATTTAAATATTGGCCAAACTTTTCTCAACATTTTAAGAAGTCTTCATATAAATACTTGGGTTTCTATACAATGTAATCAAAAGGGAGCTCTAACCTCCTCAATTAATACAAATTGGGGGAGGAGTTAACAAGGGTGCTTATTAGCACCTACTCTGTTTAACATTTACATTAATAACATAAAACAGAATCTTGAGGACTTATATTTTAATTCTCCTTCAATAAATCAGAAAAATTGCTTGTTCAGCTTATGCAGTAGATATTTTTCTTATATTAACATTGTTATTGGGTTTGCAGAGAAAGATAAATAAATGTTCAGATGTATGTAAACAGAATAAATTAAATATTAATAGAGACAAAACAAAAATGGTAAAAAATTTTAAGAAAACAATTAAAAGACATAATCTGTATAGCCTGTTAAGAAGATTGCAACAACAAAATATGATTATTTAGGTATTAGATTTGTGGAAAATTGCTTATGGAAACAAAAATCTCTTCATGCAAAACTAAAACTCCATTTTAGCATTTAAATGCTTTAATGTAATGTTGGGTAAGGGATCAATAGAAGCATTGAGGGTAGTAAATACTAAAGTAAAGACCAGTATTTATACGGGCTGAAATGTGGGCATTCATGGACATAAAAACACTTGAAGTCATGATAAATAAGATGCATATATATTTCCTGATGTTGCCACAATCAGTCCCAGTGTAATTACTAAGATCAGAGCTGGGTCAATATTCACTACCAACATTAATTGAAGAAAGACAGCTTGCCTTTCTTTTATCATTATTTCAATTGCCCTCTCCATGCTTGCCAAGAATATGTTTTGAAGAACAAATAGGATATTCTGCTAGGAGATTTGCCTTCCCATATATCCACATATTCAAAAAGGAAATTTTCCACTTGGGTTATCATCTTTTTTATGAAATATGTCTAAGGCAAAAATGAAATAATTTTTCAGATTAAAAATAGATTGAGAAACACAGCTATAGTAAAGGATATGGAATGCTTAAATAAACTAAAACATTACAAATGGTTTAAGCAATTAAAATCAACACATTCTCTAGACCATATTTGAAAATATTAATAAAATCAGCACAAAGGAGGCTTCTTACAAGATTACATATGGAATTTTATTATTCAAATTATATATATTTTTCTCAAAAGATGAGGCTATAACTCTCCTTTCCATAAATGCAATACAAATAATGAAGATTTAAACACATATTTCTACTCTGCCGTTTGTGTTCAGTCAGAAGGCAGGAATGGCTTGGGACATACTTGGGGGTCTCAACCTTCCTCCTGATCAACTAGTTTTGTATCTTTTCAATATTGAAAGTAGGGACATATTGTAGAAAGTCTATGGATTTCTTGCTATAGTGCATAAAGCAAGGATAGAAGCATCTGACAAAATGTCTTTACTTTTTGTCCAAGGATGTTATTGTATTGGTATGGTAGGAAAGATAATAAATCTTATATGAAGGACTGCAAAGAGATTATTATTTTATCTCTAAAGAATTATCCTGTTAGGCTTATTATAAGTTAAAATGATGTATTATGATGTGTTCTGAACAACTGTATTATGTGCTGTTATAAGCAAATCTATGTCATATCAAATCTTAAATGTATCTGATTGTTTTATTCATTGTTCTTATTTTTGTATTGTAAAGACTTATAGTCAAACAATAAAATTCTTTGTACTTGTACTTGTATAACTGCAGTAATACCTCCTTTTTCTGGTGTCAATACCTCCTCCAATACACACCAACACCATATTAGCCTTACTGTAAGCCTTGTAACACTGGCTTGATTGCTGGGGAAGTAACTAAAGATGGCTCCCAGGTCCTTTTCTTCTGCCATAGAGCTCAGTTTTACCACTCCCATCCAGTACTCTGTCTTGGGGTTTTTCTTCCCTAGATGCATAACCTTGCACTTTCTGCCACTGAATTTCAACTGCCAAACCTTAGACCACATTATTAGCTGTTAAAGAACCCTTTGCATCTCCCTGATCCTTTTGTCACTATTTCTCACTGAGCTTCATGTCATCTGCAAAAAGATGCAACTTGGCCTGGATGTCCTCTCTATGTCTCTGTTAACCATATTGAATAAGACAAGACCCAGAACAAATCCTTCTGGTGCCCACTGTGACCTCCTCTCTTCAGATTTGACCCTGCTTACCACCACCTTCTGTTGTCACTCCTTCAACTGTTTTTTACCTATATATCTGCATCCCTAGCCGTACTCAGGTCCTCCAACATCTTCAGCAGTCTTTTGTGGCACTGAGTCATAAGCCTTGCTAAATCAAAGTCGAATATCCATAGCATGACCTTTATCAACTGCCTCTGTTATTTATTTCTTGTCATTTGGTCTGACAAGAGATCTTTTCTGCAAACCCATGCTGTTTACTATCCTGTAGACTGTTGTTCTCAAGGTAGTCCACAAGGTCCTCTTTGACCAGTGGCTCCATCAGTCAACTCACAACAAAGGTGGCTTGTAATTCCCCAATTTCTTCTCCCTGTATAGTGTGACTATGCTCTGTACTCTCAGTCTTTCAGAAGTACCCCTGTCTGAATTAAACTATTATATAGTCCTACTAGGGTTCACCCAGTTTCATTGTCTTTTCCTTGGGCACCCTTGGTGCAGCATATCTGGCTTTGGGGCTTACTCTACCATTAGGGTTTGTAGCCCCTCCGGACCCTTTCCTGATAAATACTGTATGCTTCATTTCTGGAATGCCCCTGACAGTCACTTTGATGCTGTGCATCTGTTCTTTGCTTAGTGATACATCATCACCATTAAACATTGACTGTATTGTTTCTCAGGGTTTCATTTTGTCTCCATTGTTGTCCACATTGTCCATGCAACTGTTAGTAGACGATATACAGAAGTATGAGTTGGGTTTTACTGTTATCCCAATGATACCCAGTTGAACCTTTCTTTAAACCTTGACAGAGCTCTTCAGTTGCTCTACTCAAGAATGCACTTTCAGAAGTCAGGTTGTAGATTTCACAGTGAGTTGAAGTTGCTTCCTGAAAACTGAATCATTACTGTTGGGACCAGAGCCTGGGTCTCATTTTACATGGTAGTGAGAGGCTCAGGTCAGGTAGGTGTGCCTAACCTAGGCATTACTCTTGATCAGGAGCTGACACTCTCTGCACAGGTGTAAGTGGTGGTAAAGATTGACTTTACCATCTGAAAATATAGCTGCTGTACTTCTACCTTGATCCAGATGACCTCTTAACATGGATGCATGCTGTTGTTATCATCCATCTTGATTACTGTAATGCACTCTTCTGAGTCCTTCCTACAGGCCAGACCTGCCATCTGCATCTAGTGCAGAATACAGCAGCTAGATTAACATCTACCAGGATAAGGGAGTGTAGTACTCAGTGCTGCATTAACTGCACTGATGCCAATTTTAAAATCCTTTTATTTAAGCAATCATGACCAAAAGCTACTTGTTTTCAAGACATTAATGAAGGGTTAGGGCTGAGTGCTACCTGCCTCTAGACAGTCATTAATCCAAAGAAATGGCTGTCTTTGAGGTTGTTATTGTGATTATCTAATTGCAGTAACAACTCTAATTTTACTGTTTATTTTTACTCACTTTTAGGCTTTAATTGGACTGATGTGAGCCATATGTTCTGTACAGCATCATTTGGCAGCTGGATTTGTCATTTCCAGATGTTAATGACCATGCCAGTAGCCAATCAGGAGCCTCACTAGGCTCGTGACTATTTTTTTTTGTAATCAAAGGTTATCAAAGGTTTTATATGACAACCACAACAAATGTGTTTCATTAACATCAGTAAAAGGAAAGGACAGTACCTTATGACTTACAAAATAAATACAACTCATACAACCTAAATAAATAAGGACATACACATAAGGAACTGGGGTACAGTACAATACATCAGTTAATTCAGTATATTGTTTTCATGTACCGTTCACATGGTGGTACCAGTTATTTCTCAAGTTTTTAACTAATACCTTGGGACAAGGATTAATATACTGTTGCAATAGGGAACCCTATTAGAGTTATGAGTAGAGGAAGGATTGTTTAAGCCATGTGACATGCTGAGCTAAGTCTCTATTATTTCTGTCTATCCAACAGCCTCTAGAGGTTGCAGGACCTTGTCCATAATTAACTTGCATTTACCAAGGTCTCCAAAATTATCAATCACTTTTAGGTTTGCTAGTAACATATGACTGAGTACCACTGGCTATTGTGCTACTCTTGAGTGTAACATAACCAAGAAGTAAATCTTTCCATTTCTTGGATGGCTTTACAGTTTTACAACCAACCTTTTGTTTCTGGAGAGGTGGAATTCAGCCATCTCTGTGTAATCACCTTTAGTGTGGCAGTAATTAGGATGTTGACAAGTACTCTTATTTTTACCTTTTGGGAGCCAGATATTCAGAACTTGCCCCAGGGTTAAATTAGCACTCCCCAACATGTTATATTAGCCTGGAACCAATAGCTCATTATATTCAAATGGGATAACCCTGGGCTAAACCTGATGAATATGCTTCAAGGAAGCCAGGCAAACTGGGCTGGGAGTGTAAAAACATAGCCCAGGAAATAAGACAGCTCTGAATATGGCAACCAGGAAATGCAAACCACAACAGCAGCCCAGTGCACAGTGGGGTGAAGGAAGGCAAGGTGAACTATGTAACCAATGTGTGCTAGCAAAGGAGTGGATTCATTAAAGCTGCAAGCACTGGCGCATGTGAAAATCTGCAGAAATGTACCATGTTTCTGAAATATTTGCACAGCACAAACACATTTGCACAGGTTTTGCATGGAGTTAAGCCATTTACCTGGCACTGTCACTTCGCCTGGGGCAAAATGTGCTATATTTAAAAGTGACATGCAAGGAGATCACATGATGCAAGCAGCCTAGCAGCAGCAAGGTTCTGGAGCTCCTGTCCCGTCCTTTCAATTAACGTTAATTCAGCCTGATTCAATAGGGTTCAACTAGAAATATTCACCTCATCAGGAAGGACCTGCCTTCAGCAATCGTCTTCTGTCCTTTTTATGCATCGCTTTAGGCTTTAACAGCCATGATGGATGCTGATATGAGGCAAGCCCTCTTATGCACACGCTGCCTGCGCCACCCGAGAAAATGCCTAAAAACCCAAGGCACAAGGCTCTTCAACTGGAAATCTAGCTCTGCAATCACTCAACCGATCCCCTTACAAAGGATTGTTTTTACAAGAACTCCTACCCTTCAAAGAAACACTCAGCTGATATCTCCTCAGAAATCAAAGCCATTAGAGGAGACCAAGCTGAACTCCACAAGAGGGTTGAGGACTGAGGCACGCTTGTCCTCCCTTGAAAAATGGAGAGACAAAGTGGACCCTGTAATTACCTACCTCTACCAGCAAATCTAGAAACTTCAGCTGAAGATGGAGGATATCAAGGAGAAGCCAATGCAACAACATCCTCATCCTGGGCCTACCAGAACTGGAGGAAGGGCTGAACACCGTCACTTTCCTACAAAAGTTTCTGCTCAAGGTTGTAGGCCCTTCTCCCTCAACCCCACTTACCAGATCAAACTGGCTCACTGGTCCCTTAGACCAAAACCACCAGCAGGAGCCCTACCACATCCAATCATCCTGAAATTCCTCAGTTTCATAGAAAACAACATGTCCTGGCCAAGGCTCATTAGCTTCAAGCAATGACCTCGGGAAGATCCAAGCTCCATGTCACGCAGGAACTCCCTTATGAAACTCACCAGAAGCACTCTGCCTTTCACTCCACTGTCTGCAAATTAATCGTGGCTGGATGCCGCTCAAAGTGCTCTACCCTGCAAGGCTCCAGGACTCTAACAATGCCTCCTGGCTTTTTATGATGCCCCACCCAGGCATCTTCAGACCTCTCTTCCAGGCTGCCTAACTTGCTTAAATCAGGCTGAATAATTGCAGACTGATGCTGGTTTAAGTACACATTGGACGTTAAGTTTATTATGGTGTCTTAAGTAACTTTCTTTACCTTTCTGCTTTTGCCTCCTGAGATTCAGTTGAAGGAATTTTGGTTGTGGCAGTGGGTACTGACATAGGGCCTTTACTTCTTCCCACATTGTATAGGCCTTGCAAAGAGAGCTTGCTACCGACTGGGGCACCACTTCCACTAAGAGGAACTCTATTACAGAGGCGAGTTTTCTAGGGACCGATTTAGTGTTCAGAACAGCCCCTAGTCCCACAGTCTCATTCTTCCCCAGGACAATTTCCTCCCAATTTAATGGTGAGCTACCCAGTTCTCCACTGCAAGGCCTACTTGTTACCTTTGGCCTTGATTGGGTCCCACATGGATAATGAGGTAGGTAATTTTTCTCCTCTCCCCTCTCCTAATCTCATTTATGGACTCCTGATGTCTCACTTCTCTGTGACTCGCCTCAGGCTTCCTCACTACTCAGTCCCTGGTCTATCCACTGGCCTCTAAGTACTCTACCTTCAGGATCTGGTGTCTGACTTTGGTCACTCCAGGGATCCGATCCTGAGTCTGCTCCACTCATTGTAGCCACTTAAAGGCTCCACTTGCCTAAAAGTGCTATGATTGGGGATACATTATTCATAACTAGAACCTTGTTTGGTTTTAACCTGTTTGTGAGGGGAGGTAGAAAGGGATGCTCTGGGCTATGTAGGTTCAAGGCAGAGCTGCATTGCATGCTGTATGACAAGGGTAAGCTTCCCAACTTTCATTTGGGTCTGCCTTTAGTTTAAGGAGTCCAGCATTATGTTGGGAAGCTTTGGGGGTTGGTTTCCTTTATGCTACTCTCTTACATAAATATTACCTGGCTAATAGTGAAGTCCTCTGTAAATAGTTGTTGGATTTTTGTGTTCTTTGTTGTGAAGGGTGTGTGGTAGGGATCCAGTTAGTCTTTTATATATATGGCTTCAGTTTTACTGGCTGTTTTCTGAAACCTTCTGTATATACTCATAAAAGCTGCAGTGCTTTGTATATTGGGTTTTGGGGGTGGGAGGGTATGCTTGACTTACAGAAACCACAATACCGGAATACTATCATACTGTTCTTTTGGGGGGTATTTTTGGTGTTGTGAGAGTGGCTGTTATACCTTATGGATTACAATACTTAGTGTTAGATCTCTGAAATTGTTATTTCCTATGAGCGATAATATTGTTGGGTATGTGCTGGGGAGGGTAGGGCTGGAGTATGCCAGTTGGCTCATTGCTCATATTTATCATTTACCCTCCTAGACTATCTACATGGCTAAACTTTAAACATGGCTCTTAATACCTGTAAAATTGTTACATGGAATGTTAGAGGAGTCAGAGACTCTACGAAGCAATATCAAGTGCTAAAGCATTGTGCCCTACTTAATGCTGATATCATCTTACTACAAGAAACTCATTTATTGGCAAAGGAGGCTGTTTGGTTGCATAGACAAACGATATCTAAATTTTTGCTTTGGGGGATTCCTCCTCGACTAAGGGAGTTGCTATAATAATCAAAAACATGATCCCTTTTCAGGCAGAATCTACAGTGGCAGATCCCAACGTGGATATGTCCTCATTAAAGGCTCCCTCTGAGCTCCACTCTAATACTGAGTTCAATATATGGACCAGCGGTGGTGACCCATCATTTCTTATGGAGCTGGCTGGCAAAATTGCCCTTCCTCCCCATTTCTCTGATTCTGGGAGGGATTGAATATTCCCTACACAGGATCTGGACAGGACCCACTGGCCACTAAAACCCCATCTGTGTCTCAATTTGATACCTACCTCTACCCCTCCTCGCACCCCAAAGCTTAACCTGACTCATCTCCCTGTGCCCCCACCTCATACTCTGGAGCTGGCTCCAGTCACATACCTCAAGTGCAAACCTACTCAAAACTGTTCCAGTAGTGGGAGCGCAGGCCCTGATGGTATTCATCCTGGGACTTTAGGCAGTTTACTGCCTGGCTTGCAGCGCCCATAACCAGGCTTTTCAACCTCTCTATCTGCTCTGCCTCTGTTCCCTTGGTATGGAAAATGGCAAGAACTATACCGTCTTTTAAGAAGGAGGATGCTAAACTACTGACCAACTACCACTCCATCCCTCTTCTCCTCACACTCAGTAAGCTACTTGAGAAACTAGTCCATTATCAGGTCTCTGAGTACCTTCTTAAGTTTAATCTTCTATCCCCTATTCAACATGTCTTTAGGGCTGGGCTTAGCACTACCACTGCTCTGACCCAGCTCACCAGTGACGAAAAGTAACATGGATAAGGGCTCACCCATGGGAGCCGTGTTTATTGACCTCTAAAGTGTTTGCTATGGTCCATCATCCTCTACTAATGACTAGGCTACAAGCCCTGGGAGCCTGACTCTACCCTTTCCTGGTTTGGTAGCTACCTGGATAACTGCTCTCAGGCTGTTTCCTTCTGTAAGGTCTCTCTCCCCCATTTCTATCACCCACGATGTTCTGCAGGGATCTATACTTGGTTCACTACTCTTTTCTCTCTTCCCAAATGATATTTCAATCCTTCTCTTCACAGTAGCCAACTCATGTACGCTGATGATCTTGTGCTCCATTATTCTTCCAAGTTTATTACTGACATAAACCTAAACCTTTCACAAGACTTTCAGTCCCTTCAATCCTGGCTCAGCCAACCATCAAATACTAAATATAGGTAAGACTCAGGCCATGCTTTTGGGTTCTCTAAAAGTGCTCTCTGAGTCCCTAAGCTCAATGTACACTGCCGGATGGGACTAATGTCACCAATACTTCTACTTTTAAATACCTCAGGATAACACTGGACCCAGCTCTGGACTTTTGGAGCATGTCAATGAGGTTTGACGGTCTGTCAATGCCAAAATTGGTACAGCCTATCGAGTGCATCACTTACTCACACTGACAGCCAGGAAATTGGTAGCTAGAGGTGTACTACTCCCTCAACTCCTTTATGCCCTCATGGTTTTCTACCAAGCCAATGCTAGCATGCTGTGCAAGTGGGCACTTCCTATAATAATAACTGTAGGTTCACCTTATCAGTTCCTCGCCTAACTCATCATTACCTACTCTACTCTACTCTACTCTGGATTAAATTGGTTGTCTCCCAAAGACCTCCGTCATACACTCTGTATGTCTTGCTGACTCCCTTACTAGAACCCCTCAACTGGCCTCTCTTGGTGACATGCTTAACCCGGTCTCTCATTCCTGCTCACTTAGGTTCTCCTCCATACCTATGCTCTTGGTACGGCCCTGTGCCACCCAAACAGGAGAACAGGCTTTCTCCTATTTTACCCTAGGTTCTGGAACTCGCTCCCCAGGTTAAAAACTCCACCTCCCACCTTTCTTTTAGCATTCCCTGTTCTCTCACCTCAGTGCCCTAGGTAACTGCTGCTGCACCTAACTGGGAGTCATCACTAATTCACCATGCTATTTAGCTGTTAACATAAAACTTACTTTGCTGCATCTGATTTATGTGTCCTCCATTTCTCTGAGCTTGGCTATAAGACTGATTGAGCATGCTCTCAAGCAAATCCTACTTGTTGTTACATTATTGTTTACCTTTATTAGTGTATGTATAATTTGCTGTGTGCCCAGTCCTCTGTTTTACCTCAACACAGTCTGTAATGACTCCACCTGAGTTGTTGTTGTTTGAACTGTACTGTTGTAATTTCTGTAGTCTGAATTTTGTACTCTCCCAGGTTCTGCCTGAAAATAAGCAGGATTGTTGCCTAGTACACTTACCCGGTTACCAAAAGCTAATAAATAAATAAATAAATAAAGGATTTATAGACACACTGGGCTCTGCATCTATGGCACCTACTTAACCCATCGCACCTACTTTTCTCCTTCCATTCCACCATCCATCAATCCTGGTACAGGCTGGATTTTGTATTAATTAGTATCCTCTCCTGCCTGGTCTCTCCCAGGCCAGTATAGAGCCTATAGTACTCTCAGACCATGAAAGATAGGTCATGAAAACTGAATACTCAACTTTTAAAAGATAACCATATTATTTCCAAGATCCAAGCTCTATCCAACTCTTTATGGACACTAACCAGGGCATGGTGCTAAGACAAGATTTAATATGGTGTGCACTCAAATGCTATCTCCGAGGGCAATTTATTAAGATAGCCTATAGAAGGAAGAGATTAAGAGAAAAGAGGCTCTGTCTCTTCTATCTCAAATACAGGCAGTTGAGCTCTCCTTATCAGCCTCCATGACTCCCAACTCCATCTCCGAGCTCCTGGATCTCAGGAATAAATATGCAGATCTCCTGAGGAAAAGGCTGAATATGCACTCCTGAAAACAAAAGCTACTTATATGGACCAAGGAGAAAAGGTCGAAGACTCTTAGCTCTCCAGCTTCACAAACTGGAAAGCTCAAGACTCATATCTTCCATTCAGGCCTCAAACAGCTCCATTAAAACGGCCCTAGAAACATTGCCCAGATCTTTGAAAATTTCTATTGTTCTCTGTACAGTAAAAGACCCTCTCCAGTATCTTCCCAAGACATTGAAATCTATCTAGACTCCTTGCTCTCCTCTGTTTGTCCAACTGTCACCAAACCTCTTACTGCACCCATTACCTTGAAAGAGGTGGAGGATGCAATATGAGATTTGGCCCTGGACAAAGCAACCGTCCAGACAGCTTCCTTCCAACTTTTATAAAGTCTTTGTTAAAGAATTAGCTCCCCTTTGCTTCAACTATACCAACACTTACTTAACACTGATTCCTTGACCTGTCACTTCTGGAAGTGACCATAATCTCCTCCTAAAGCCCCGATAAACTCAATATATCTCCAGCCAGTTATCGTCCAATTTCTTTCTTAAACTGCAATATTAAAATTCTGACCCAAATACTTGGTCTCCATATAAGGAAGGTATGGTCCTCTATTGAGCCCTGAACAAGTGGGTTTTGTCTCAGGACGGTCCTCCGTGGATCACCTCCAGAAACATTTCCATATTTTCTAGACAGACTGTTCTTCTTGAATTCCAATGGCCTTAATCTCATTGGATGCCGAGAAGGCCTTTGATAGGGTGGACTGGGAGTTTTCTGGCTGACGCCAGAAAAATGGGTTCCCTACTTTGTTCAGTCAATTCAGGCCATATACTTCTCTCCATCTGCAAGGGATTATTGCAATGGGGTCTTTTTCTTGCGGTTTCCCTTTATACAAGTATGAGAGAAGGCTGCCCTCTCACCCTTTCTTTTCAATCATATCTAGAGCCCTTCCTGCTTCACATAAATTATCACCCCAGATACAAGGGATCTCAGTTCAAACCACACTCTTACTCTCTCTGCCTATGCAGATGATGTTCTTCTGCATGTAGAGAATCCTGCAACATCTCTGAAACATCTTTGACATTGTATCCCAATACAGCCATCTCTCCAACTACAAATTTAACTCACCAAAACCAACATTTCCTTAACCATGTTACCCACAGGGCTGACTTTAGCCATTATGACATCAATGGTCCCCTCACTCTCTCAAATACTTGGGTATTCACCTAACTACTGACCTCTCTCTACCAAGAAACTGAACCTTGACAACCTCATGGCCATCCTTCAGCAGGAATCTCTCCCACTTTTTTATGAGGATGAATGAACATCATCAAAATTAATGTTCTCCCTGCCTTTTCTACCCCTTCTGATGCTGAATATTGATCCTCTCTCATTCTTTCAGAATATCCACTCCATTATTTCTGGCTTTATCTGGCTACATAAACAACCTAGAAGGTCCTTCATCAAACTGAGTCTTTTTAAAGCAACAGGTGGTCTCCGCCTTCCCAATTTTCTCCTGTATTACTGGGTTAGTCATTTTGTCAGGATTGGCAGATGGCTCACTAATCCTACAGATGGTTATATACCCACTTGGCTAAAGTTGGAAAATCAACTGCTAAAACAACACAACACAACTCCACTCCCTGCTATCTATTATATTCCACCAAAAGTTTACCAGATCCACTTTTTCACTCAGTAGTTGTGCCCTCACTAAAGGTTTTCTCTCAGTTTTGCTCTTTTATAATATCTCTCCAAAATACTTTGCTCAACCTATCATCTCTAATCCCAACATTAAGATAGGTGGAGCACACCTCATTCCTGATTGGATGCCTTCAATATGGAATGCTATAGCAGTGATCTTTCTCCTAGGAGTTCCTTCTTTCTTCTTCCACTATTCTAGAGAAATATGGCTTAACTCCCATCCACATTTTTAAAGTCTTCCTGCTGAGGCACTCAATTAACAAAACCTTTGGTACCTCCTTCAAGTCTCCAAGCTACAACCTATCCTAGACAGTTTCCATGATCTATCTACTAAACTCCATTGTCTCTCCTCTTGTATACTTACCTTCTCTCTGTTGGTCACCCAGGTCCTATACCTGGCTCCAAATATGGGCTTCTTTACTGGAGATAGTAATTGACTGGGCCCGGTATGGCAGGAACTTTATACTTATACCTCCCAAGATAAACTCTGACTTACTCAATATCATATCCTGAATGACTGATATTACACTTCCATTGGCTAAACTAGCTAAAATTGGCCATCTTCTCAATCCTACTTGTATAAGATGTGGTAAGAAAAGGAATCTGTTACATATATTCTGGCATGAGATAATTGCCCTTTATGGCATTCAATTCAATCCAAATTAGATCTCTTACTAGGTTTAGAGGACCTCTTATGTGGAAATCCTGATATTAGGTAACTACACTACTATCCGGGTCAAAGATATAAGTACCACATGGCCCTAATTTCCATGGTGGTAAAGAAACTGGTGCTTAAACATTGGATGGATTAACTGTCCATATCCTACAATGAATGGCAAACAAACTCTCAACCTATTTCAGGGTTAAATGTCTTCGCCATTTACTGTAATAAACTTAACTTGTTTGATAAAAATGGGTAAACTGTATGCCTATATTTACTCTGATGGCTGGTACTCTGTGGATTCCACATGCACTTCCTACAATATTCTTAGTGTCCACCTGTGAACAGAAGTAGGAGGTTGTTCAGGAAAGAGGTTTGATTTTATCTTCTGTTTTAACTGAAATATTTGAATAGTTTTGTACTTGAAATTAGTTCTGTGTGTTAAAATTACTACTTTGAGTTAGAACTGTTACTTGGGCTGTGATATTTTAACTACTGGGGCTTGTGTGCTGTGGGAACACTTGTTTGGCAGCTATAATTAGAGTGAAATTTAAATGTGATATTTGCCTGGTGGTGGTAGAGCCTCCCACCCACCCTGTTTTGTAGGCTTTCTATACTAAAAAGCCACTGGAGGTTGGGATTGAAGGGTTGCATTTCTGTTCATGACTGAAATTTGAAGCAACAGGAATTGTGGGCCTGTGACATCATACGGTACCTGATGTCTGCATACACACACTCACTGTTAGTGGGACTGGCACACACTGGACTATATGTGTTTGTGAGACTTGAAAACTTTATTGGTGGGGTTGAAACTGGGTTCATAAATAACTGCAGTCAGTATAGAGCGAGACTGTATTCCAAGGGGAGGGACTTGAGAAAGGGTGTGTGCTATTATGAACAGAGAGGGACAAACAGGGTGGCCACATTCCACCATGGCAGGCATCTTCAGAAGGGTTGTAGGCTTCACAGGCTGTGGGATGGCAATAATTCTCAATTGGGCCTGGAACGAGGATGGCTGCCCTCTGTAGATGGCTATCTTGTATCAGGAGTGAAGTATATTTGTTAAGGAGTAAGCTGGGGAGTTGGGGAGTGCCCAAGGATAAGGGCTGTGGATATGGGTGGCAGAAGGTGGGGCTGAGGGGAGGCTAGGCAACGTCATAAATTACAGGATGTTACGTTACAGTAAGCAGGAGGGGGGATATTAGGGACAGAGGACCCTTAAATAGGGATGTTGACGCTAAAGGGAAATGTACAGGGTAAACATTCTGAATATAAAGATAGTGGAGGAGAAGAGTCAGAAGGAGCTGTTGTGGGGAAGCCACAAGAGCAGACTGTGGGAAGGGAGCTCCAAGCAGAACAGGCAAGAGGGGAAGAAGAGGGGCCAGGGGAAACTCAGGTTACTTGATGGAGGCTGGCAAGAGTGTTACAACAAATTTGAGCACTAGCAACCTAGAGGGGAGGAAGGGATTGGGAAATGAGGAAACTGATACAGAGGCCGGGGAGGGAGTGGATATCCATAGGACATCACAGACTGGCAATGGAAAGGATAGAAATAGTCCCAGAGGGAGAAGGGAAGCACAAATGTTAAGCAGATGGGGAGATGCAACATATTGTAGACATGAGGAGGACAGCACGACTGAGAGAAACTGGGAGACAAGGAGGTGGGAGGGGCCCTTCAGCAGGGGGTTCAGTACAAAGGATGAGGCCCTAGGTAAAGGGGACCCACAGAGGGCCTCTTGAGGTAGGGGTACTATTACAAGGGGGGAGTATGGCAGTGGGGGAAGGGAACCATCAGGCCAGGAAAATGGTTTGGATAAGAGAGAGTTAAAGGGACAACTTTTCAGGGGGTTCTGAGTTAAGTGCAAATAACAAGGAGGCAAAGGGGAGGATGACAGAGGGTCTCTAATAAGGCAGGAAGACTCCTATGGAATTGAGATCACGAATAAAGGGGGATGTTGGTTGAGAGTGCATAGTGGAGGTAACCTATAAGGATGATGGTGGTGTTAAGGTTCTGTTATTGGGAGACTTGATGATTAGGGGTATCCAGTGGGAGGGAGAGGGGGTGGATGCTATAGTCAGGTGAAGGTAGTGAGTATCTCTGGGCTGACAATGCACAGAGCAAAGTTCATGGTATATGAACTGGTTAGGATTTTGGAGGAAACTAGATTTCTGGTACATTTGGGAACTAACGATCTAGAGGAAACAGCATTTTGGAAACCAAGTAAGGTTCCAAGAACTTGCCAGGTCTGTCGGATAAAGGATGCAACATTTCCTTTTGGAGATATTGCCAGTACCAAAGGCCCCAGTGGAGAAAAAAATGAAGATCACAGAGGTTAATGACTGGCTCAGGAAATGGGGTGAAGAGAGGGGTTGGGGTGTTAGAGGAACTGGAAAGGAGTTTGGGAGGATAAGAGACTGTATGCCAAGGACAGTTTTCAACTGCCTCTGCTGAAGGAAGTCCTTAAACAGGGGTGGCTGACTACATTCAAGAAAGGTGGGGTTTAAACTTGTGAGGGGAGAGGATAAGGAGGGCTGACCAGAAGCCACCTCCTCCAGATGAGGGAGAAGCCTCAAACCCAAGGGAGGGGGAAACAGACTGGGGAGGAGGTTTAGGAGGAGCAGAAGGAGGATGGAAGTATAAGGAACCTGGGTGGGGTTTGACAAAGGGGATCAGGGATAAGGGTGGGGTGGTGTTGCTAGTAAATGCCAGAGCTTGGGAAACAAGTTGCCAGAGTTCCAGGCCATGCTGTTCGGGGTGGATGTGGGCAGTCACGGAAACATGGGCCAACAAAACCATGACTGGGACCTAAACATGTGGGCTACACTATGCATAGGAAGGATAGAAAGGAGGGCAGAGGGATGGATTGCCATGTTCATTAGAGATGACATAGAAATTGCTAGGTAGAAGAGACAGAGGGAAATATGGAGGCCTTATGGGTCACCTTACGAACCCCAGCAGGAGGTAAGGTCAAGCTGGGTGTAGTATATAGGCCCCCAGGATGGGTGATGTTCTGAGGATGGTTTGCTGGACAACATCATTGCCCAGTGTGACCAAAGGGAAGGAGTGGTGTTGATGGGGACCTTAATATGCCAGGTACAAACTGGGAACCATGCCTCCTAAGGTGGCCAAGGAGCAGAGACTGCTTGACGGCTTCCAGGATGTGTACTTAACACAGCATGTGATAGAGCTCACAAGGAAGGGGCATGTCCTGTACGTGGTTCTGGCAGATGGGGATCTAGTAAGGGACCTGGTTGTAGAAGATCCCTTGACTGGAAGCAACCACAATACTGTCTGGTTTCAAATAAGCATGGGGAGGGAGAGATCTAGGACACTGGCAGGTGGACTTGGGGGGCAGACTTTGTGGGCTTGGGAAATTTCTCAAGGATCACTTGAAGGGATTACATCAATGACAAATGTGGAAAGAGATGGGAGGTCATAAAACAGGGACTTCATGAGGCAGTCAGGACCTGCGCTAAGGTGAAACATAAGGAAGCAAGGTCATATAAACCATGCTGGTGGTCCAGTGAGGTTCAGGTAGCTGTCAAAAGAAAAGAAGGTGACCTATGAGTAAGTACAAGCTAGTATTGGAACCCACTTGGGAGGGAGCAATCTTAGACCTGGTACTCTCAAATGGGGATGGAGAAGAATCTCAGATTTAGTGGGTAGCTATCTGGGAAAAAGCGACCACCAAACAGTGTGGTTCATGATAAACATATAGCTATGCAATCTGCCTACAAAAGCAAAAGTATTGGACCTTAGGAGAGCTGACTTTGGGAAAATGAGAGAGTGCCTCAGAAAAGCACCAGCAAACAGGCAAGAAGGAGGGTGGAGGAACAATGGGGAGTAATGAAAACAGCCATCACAGAGGCAACAAGCCTTTGTGTAAAGCAAATCAACAAAACACAACGAAGGAAAAACGCTATGGTTCTCAAAAGAGGTGGCAGGAAGGTTAAGGAGAAAAGGACAGCATTCAGGAAATATAAGGAAACACAGAAGGAGAAGGACAGAGAATGTTATCAGTTAAAGCAGAAAGAGGCTGGGAAGGCAGTCAGAATAGCAAAGGCCCAAACCGAGGAAAGGATAGCTAACTCTGTTAAGAAAGGGATAAGACCTTTATAGGTACATTAGGGAGCGAAGAAAGACCAAAGGAGGGACACTGAGGCTTAATAAAGGGAGGAAATGTGGGTAGAGGGTGACAATGAAAAGCAGGGATACTGAATGAATATTTCTGCTCAGTATTCACAAAGGAAGAGGAGGGGAGGTACCTAAACCAAACAAGAGAAACACTCTGAAGACGGGGTCGATACCAGTCCATTTACAGAAGAAAGGGTTCTGAAAGAACTAATAAAATTGAAGGTGGACAAAGCAATGGGGCCTGATGGGATTCACCTAAGGATTCTAAAAGAACTAAGGGTAGAACTAATGACACCGCTGACTACTCTCTTTAACAAATCATGGGAGGATGGGGTGGTACCTGAAGACTGGAGGAGGGCAGATGTGATTCCTCTCACAAAAGTGGGAGCAGAACAGAGGCAGGAAACTACAGACCAGTTAGTTTGACCTCAGTGGTAGGTAAAATGATGGAATCACTTGAAGGAAAGAATTGTTGAGTACCTAGAGGCCGGGTGGGGCACAGGACCCAAGGCAGCATGGATTCACGATGAGAAGGTCTTGTCAGACGAATCTAATAGATTTCTTTGACTGGGTGACCAAAGTAGTAGACCAGGAAGGGCTGTGGACATGGCTAACCTAGATTTTAGCAAGGCATTTGATACAGTCCCACACAAAGATTAATACACAAGTTAGCCAGCCTTGGAGTGGGTCCCAGGGTGGTAGCCTGGATAAAAATTGGCTAGACAACAGGACACAAAGGGTAGTAGTAAATGGAGTCCACAGTGAAGAAAGGAGGGTTACTAGTGGGGTACCGCAGGGTTCAGTACTGGGACTGGTCCTTTTACTGTCTTTATAAGTGACATTGCAGAGGAACTGAAGGAAAAGTATGTCTCTTTGCAGATGACACAAAGATCTGCAACAGGGTTGATACACCAGATGGAGTGGAAAGGATGAGAAGGGACTTGCAAGGTTGGAGGAATGGTCAGATGTATGGCAGCTCAGATTCAATGCAAAGAAGTGCAAGGTAATGCACCTGGGAAACAAAACCCAGCGCAAAAGTATACATTGGGGTGAGATACTGACAACAGTAAAATGGAAAGGGACCTGGGGGTAATTATATCAGATGACCTTAAGGTGGGCAAGCAATGAGAAGGCAGTAAGGAAGGCTGGGGGATACTGGGATGCATAGGGAGAGGCATCAATAGTAGAAAACAGGAAGCTGTTATCCCTCTGTACAGACAGTTGGTGAGACCCCACCTGAGTACTGTGTTCAGTTCTGGAGACCCATCTCCGCAAAGACATAGACAGAGAGGAGGCTATCCAGAGGAGGGTAATCCAAATGGTGCAGGGTCTGCACCAGAAGACATATGAAGAAAGACTAAAGGAGCTTAATATGTATACCCTTGAGGAAAGGAGGGAGAGAGGGACATGATAGAAACTTCTCCAGTACCTCAAGGAATCAACAAAGTCCAAGAGGGTGGCATCTTTCAGAAAAAGAGATGTGCAAGAACAAGGGGAACAATTTGAAGATAATGGGGGATGGCTCAGAGGTAATGTAAAGGAAGTATTTTTCACAGAGAGGGTTGTGGATGCATGGAACAGCCTCCCTGAGGCGGTCGTGGAATTCAGGAACAGTGGGGAATTCAAGAATGCATGGGACAGACATAAGGCAGTCCTAGTGGTGGGTAGGAGGAAGTAAGCTGTTGGTTAATTAGGATCTGCAGCTTATCTGTTAGGTAGTAAAATAGGAACTAGGTGGGCCAAGTGGTCCTTATCTGTCAAATTCTATGTTTGCATGTTTCTACAAAAAATATAAAACAATAAAAGGGACAGGGAAAAGGAAATGTACCATCTTGCATCTAGAAAAGTCACCCAGGTGGTGAGGGGGCAAAGTCCAGTAAAGAGCAGTGGCTGGCACAGGGATACATGAAGGAAGGGAAAGGGTTCTTCCTGTACATTGGGGAGTGGAGAAAATCTAAGGGCCATCTCAGCAAATTGAGATCAGAAGGAGGGTGGGTGGAAGAGGAGGGACCAGGCAGAGGTAGTAAATGAATATCATTTCTGTGTTCACTAGGGAGGAGGATGGATATCTACAAAAGTCAGGCATGATGGGAATAGAAGCGGAGTGGTGGTATAAGGGGAACAACAGAAATGGAGCAAGAGGAAGGGAGAGGTACTCAGGGGTGTCAGCATCAGGATAAGGATAAAAAGGCTAGTAAGGCGGAGGGGACAGATGATGCTATCTCCACCGAAAGGTGTGGTTAGCCCTCAAGGCCCTAAAGAAAGATAAATCTCCTGGTTGGACGGCATTCATCCAAGAGTGCTATGGGAATTGGTGGACATACTAGCTGCACCCCTGGCAGAACTCTTCAACAGGTCGCTTGAGACATGGAGGGTACCTAAGGATTGTCAAGAGACACATGTGGTGCCAATCCATAAAGGGGGTTGAGGGAAGTACCAGGTAGTATAGACCCATCAGTTTGAACTCGATGGTTGGAAAATTAATGGAGAGTATACTAAAGGAATGATTGGGGTGTACTTGGAGGAGGTGGGAGGTCTGATAGTCGGCAACATGGATTTGTGCCAGGTAGATCATGTCAAACCAATCTTGTGGAGTTCTATGAATGGGTAACATCAGAACTGGACAGGGAAAACCTATGGATGTATTATTCTTGGACTTCAGCAAGGCGTTGACTCTGTCCCCACAATGGTCTGGTGGAGAAACTGACGGGGTTGGGAGTAGGCCTTTGATGGTCAGATGGATTGAAACTGGCTAGCTGGATGCACCCAGAGAGTAGTGGTCAGTGAGGAGCTCTTGAACCCTAGAGAGCAGTAGTGTACCAGGGCTCGATCCTGGGTCTGATCCTGTTTAATGCATACATATCAGACATCAGGGAGGTATATGGGTGAAATGAGTCTCTTCGCTGATGACTCCAAGACGGAGTAGAAGGAGGGGAAGAGGAGGTTGGCCCTGCAAGGGACCTGGACACCCTGGAAAGCTGGGCTCACACATGGAAATTAAATTTCAATATCACCAAGTGCAAGGTGTTACATCTTGGGTGGGGAAACCCTAAACACAGGTACACCCTGGGAGGGGAGGCCCTGGAGGCATCAACAGGGGAAAAGACCTAGGGGTCAAGGTGGATGCATGTATGAATAACTCTGAGCAGTGCAGGAGAGTGACTAGCAAGGCAAACATGATGTTGGGCTGCATCGTAGGATCACCTCTAGGAGCAGGGAAGTGATTCTGCCTGTACAATGGACTGGTTAGACTACACCTTGAGTACTGTGTACAGTACTGGAGACCACACTTGAAGAGGGACATACAGCTTCTGGAGAGGGTACAGAGGAGGGCAACTAAGATGATACGAGGAATAGGGATTTGACATATGAAGACAGACTTGAGGAGCTCTGCCTGTTTTCATTGGAGGAGAGGAGACAGGGGGACATGATTGAGGTCTTCAAGTACCTCAAGGGAATAAATAGGGTAAACATGGAGGGATCTTTAGACTAAAGTAAGGAGGTGTCACCAGAGGGCATGGTTTGAAGTTGGAAGGTGAAGGGTGAGGGGCAAAAGAGGAGGAGGTTTTTCACTGAGAGGGTGGTGGACCCTTGGAATGCACTGCCTGGCGAGCTGGTTCAGAGATCCGCAGTGGAGGGCTTCAAGAGAGGGTGGGACAGACACAGAAAGCAGATGGATCAGATGATGGCCTGGCCCAGGGGATGGGGGATGGATGATAGGGATTTCTGGAAACATGTGGGTGCCGGCACCCAACTAGGGATCTGAGATTTGAGTAGACTCGATAGACCGTAGCCTAATCTGCTGGCAATTAGTATGTTTTACAATATTTTCCTGTAGGCACACTTCTGGGTGGGTGGGGAGGGTGGGATTGGGAATAGAGAGATTTTTCCTTTTCTGATTTGTAATATCATTGTGCTTTACCCTGTACTGATGTTGTTGTTCTATTTTTATAAATTAATAAAGATGTTGAATTTAAAAAAATAAAAGTGACATGCAAATGAGCTTACTTAGGCAGTCTGTGTGGGCATACTCCGGATTGGTGTCGTCGATTATGTTCTATTTGCATGCAGTATGCCCAGCGATGTTGCAGGATCCCACAGCTCCACATGCAGGTCAGTCTGGAAATACAGGGCTGCTTGGTCTGCCCACAGCTCCACCTGTAGGTCAGTCTGAAGTGCATGGTGGAAGCTGCAGGCTACATTTGTAAAGAACAGCATAAAATATTGTGCCCCAGGGAAATACACAGCACAGACATGGGTGGTGCTGCTGCATGCAATAGTCAAACTGTAGGTCCTGCTACAGTGCACAGCAGGCAATACAGTGTCAAGAGAGCCAGTAGCGGAGGGACACAGCAATGCCTATGGTGTGTAGGGCATCAATGACTGCTGCACTTTACACAATGACAGGCCAGTCTTGCAGGTGTGTACTGACAGTGGTCATTACTGTTAAGCTGTTGTGTGACCCACAGACACTGCACCACTGGCATGGGATGCTCACAGTGACATATACATATACATGGTTGGCTGTGTGTGCTTTGATGTCTGTACAAATGTGCGGTATGTGGCTGGGGGCACATACCATCAGACAGGCACACTGGTGTTGGGGTATTACCTGCACTAGACCAATTGCACTGTGTGGATTGTCCCAGTCTTTTGGCAGTACCCAGTATGTGGTGCAGACTGGCCACCTGTACACCCTCCCCTCAACACCTTCCAGGCTCCCAGTGCTGCATGTGTGTGCTGGATTCTGTTGCATCCACTGAAGTGTGGCCTGCCGGTGTATGCTGTATGGATACACTGCCATGTTGTTCAAAAGGGGCTGGGTTACCAATTAATGCCACGACACTAGTGAGGCCCCACCTGGAGTACACTGTAAAGTCCAGGAGACCATACCTAGGTAAGGACATAGACAGGGTAGAGAAGGTTCAGAGGAGGGCAACAAAGATGGTGCATGGATTGCATCACAAGTCCTATGATGACAGGTTGAAGGAACTGAACATGTACTCCTGGATGAGAGGAGGGAGAGAGGATATGATAGAGACAAACAAGAATCTTACAGGGAGGAACAGGGTGCAGGAATACACTATTTTAAGCAAAAAGATGTTCCAGGACTAGAGGGCATGGGATGAAGTTGGAGGGAGGACGATTCAGAGGAAATGTGAGGAAGAATTTCTTCACAGAACGGGTGGTGGACAAGTGGAACACCCTGCCAGAGAAAGTGGTGGGGGCTGAAACAATCACGGATTTAAGAATGCATGGATAGACATAAAGGAATTCTGGAGATCAGGAGTAAGGCAACAGACTTCTTGAAAACATAAACTGAACTTACAAGCTCAAATGGGCAGACTGGGTGGGCCATAGGTCCTTATCTGCTGACACTGTCTATGCATCTATGTATCTATGTAATGCTAGCATGGTTGGGACTAGTGGCAGATGATGGCAATATAGAGGTGCCATCCATATGCAGCATGTTTCTTCCATATCTGGTTTCTTTCTATGTTTATTATTTAATGGTTAGGGATATGCAAAGCAGCACAAAATTGTGAAAAGCCACACAAAGTCACAAAGTCGTGCAGTTAGTTTGCCCAGTGTTAAGATAACCTTTTCCTGGGCGGATTTGTAGTGCATAAGTGTTGTGCTAAGTCGCACAAAAACACTTTGCACGGCACTAATGCATTGAATATAGCATTGTTCCTGTATTCATGTACACGTGCCCCTCATTTTGCCCCTTGCATACATTATACTTTGCCCAGTGCTAATGCAGTTTGCCCACTCAATTGGACCTTTTGAGTATAGCAGACCCACGCAAACCTGGTGCAAACCCTGCACAAACAGTTTGCACTCAATGCAAAGTTTTGAATATCTGACCCAGGATCTTTTGATATGAGACCTAGAACTAGGTTTCTGAATGAGCTGGGAGGAGTGATTTCACATATTTGTCTAAACTTGTCCTGCTTTCTATCAATAGTCTTTTGCCACTGTGCAGCTCCAAAAACATGTGTGTGATGTCCATGTTCACCACAACCCCTCCAACACTGGTCTGGCTTTTGTGTGCCACAGTGCTTTGAAACAAGGGTTTTAAAGTATCTCACACTTGCCAGTGAAACTCATGCCTGTTTGGAGAGGTTTCTGACCAGTACTATGCAGGATGCAAAATTCTGTTGGTGGAATTAGTACAGAATGACCATTCCACAGGTAGAATTCCCATTAGAATTTTACTGGCCCTTCTGTGGAATTTCACTTTCTGTCATCTGTGGAATAAAATTCTGCAGAACAGCATTTTTCCATGGAAAATTATTCTACAACCATTTCCTTGGAAAACATTGAGATCCACAGAATTTAATTCCTCAGAATTGCAGCATAAAACCCAGTCAACATTATTCTACTGTGGAATCCTGCCATTTCACTTCTGATGGAATTCAACAGAATTTTGGTGGAATGTCAAAGTTTTGTGAAATTCTGTTCCTCCAGAATTTGAAAGTTCTGTACACCACCAGTTGTAACTTCATGTGCTGGGACCAAGATATTGTCACAGTCTTTGTCTGTAATGTGTTCCCTGTTCCCATTCCCTATTTCTCATCTGGTTAGCCCTCTTCCAACCCTTTAAGTGTATCAAGTGCAGAATAGAAATTCATTTTGTGGGCTGTTCCTGCTTAATAAAGCCATGCAGAATCAGTTGTACTATATTTTCTTCCAATTTCAAGATTGATGTGCATGGTTCTGTGGTGTTAATGACACAGTTTTGAAAGTATCTAGTAGTAACTGGTAATAAAACTTATTCATTTCAAATGAATTGAATAACTCAACTGAGCCATGCTCATTTTCAGTGAGGTCCTTTTACAGAATTCCAATTACTTTTACATCAAACATTTAGGCATACATAAAAATAATTACCATTACAATTTACCTCCAGGTAGCACATCAGCAAATATGTTTTGAATCTCTAGTCATTAACAATAACAAAGTATCTAATTTTGTTTTGTCTGTTAAGGCAAATCTGGTACATACCTGTTAAGTAAGGATTAATCCTTGAGAAAGAATGGATCATGTAGAATGAATCCATGGTTAGGTGGTTGGGGCATGAGGCCAAAGGCTGAGTGCCTCCAACAACCTAACCATGGATTAATTTCATAGTAGACCTATCCTTTGAGTGACTCAATCTGGTAACAGGGAAATGATCGTATGAGTGATAATTTCTGAATAAATGAGAACAGACAGCCTGATTCAGTTTTAGAATGATATATGTTCAGCTGTTAAACATGGTGTACACACAGTACAAAACAATTTGAACACACCTATTGGAAATATTGTGGCTGCTATTTCACTTTTATAAATATAACTTTCCTTATAAGCTTTAAGTTTTCTAACATCAAAACATATTTTACAACTTTTCAAAAACTTGCAATTCACTTTCTATGCTAGGTTCTTTGATTTTCATCTGTGTGTATTACAAGTTATGGGTTGCACTGCATGATGGGAGTGTGTTAGGTACATCTTCACTTTTTGTTCCTGCAGTTCCTTTGCAGACCAATAGGTGGCTATAAAACAATCCTAGCAGCAAAGCACTGTTTTCAAATGTACTGAATTAAGCCAATCTGAAAAAACTTTATTGAACAAGTACTATTTTCTGAGTATGAACTTTACTTTTTCCTCTCTAACTTATCTAGCTCAGCAGGAGATTGAACAAATAATGTTTACTGCTCTCACCTTTCAAATACTTGTTTTGCTTAGTATTGTTAGTTTCCTTCTTTGATTTCCTTTTGTTTCTCTCAGTTTCTTTTTCTTTCACCCGCATAAGTAGCTTCTTTGTTTGATCTTGCATTGTTTAACTCACTGTCTATTATTTTTGCTTTCTGTTACAGAGGGTATGTGCTCATCTTTACCACTGTGTATTCACCTAGGAAGTGCTAGGACACATGATGTTATTCAGTGGTCCGACAATCCATCACAACTGAACTTCAAAGCAGCTTCCATAAAACTGAATCGTGGTTTACGGAACACAAGCTACTATTAAACATCAAAAACAAAGAACATGCTCTTCACCACCTCCCAAAGCAAAAGAAATTTCTATCCCTGCATATTCATAAGCAAAACAGTGAGATCCTAGACAAAGTATCTAACTTCAAATATCTTGGCATTACCTTTGATGACATGCTCACCTTTTCAAACCACGCTGACTCTGTTATCAAGACTGCAAATATAAAACTTGGTGTACGTTATCATCACAGACATTCAATAACACTGAATCACTCAGACTAGCTACCAGTAGCTCAATACTGTCTACCATTGATTATGGGTTGCCATATATGGGGCAGGCACAAAACTGCTCTTAACAGGACGACATACTCCTCAATAAGTCCTGTCATCTTACTTTGGGCGCCACTCTCAACACCCACACCTGCTCATTGTAGCTGAAACTGGGTGGCTCCCACTCAATATTAGAGGAATACCAAACCTGCCTACTTCTAAAAAAGTACTACTTGAATGACATCACCCACACTGGGCTAACACTTAAAGCTGGCCATCCCAATGAAATCTACTCATAGTGCAGTTGCTGACAAGATGGTGATTCCTTCAAAGGACAAACTTGCCCAGAACTCCATCCTGTATCAAGGACCGAAATGGTACAATGAACCACCTGCTGACTTCACTGATACTACCAAGATTAGTATCTTCAATGCTGGGCTCAACTCTTCCTTGGCTCTAAAATGAATTGTACCTGCCTGAGCTAATGTGATAGTGCCTCACCCCAGTTTTCCATTTACCTACTCCCTCTACATCTTTCTGCTATATACCACTTTTTCTTATCCCCCTCCCTACCCCAATTACCTAATGACAGCCTCACATGGTTGAAAGCTCCACCTCTCTCCCACCTCAGACGATGCCACCTCTTGCTGACCCCCAACCCCCTCTTATCTAATCAATCTATCTGTTAATATGTACTAATTTGATGTGTATAAGTTCAAATGTTACTATTACTGCCTGTGTATATGCTTCAGTGTTTTTCTTTTTTCTCTATAAACCTTGTATTCTTGTAATGTTTGTTCAACACTGATGTGGAACCTTTGAAAATGAGTCCTTGACTCAAAGGAATTAATCCCAAACTGAAATAAATAAATTAATTAATTGCAGCCAAAGTTGCTCAGAAAGCAGTAGATCACAAGTGATTGTAACAGTATGCAAATGTTCACTTCTAAAGAAATATTGTTACAGCATAATTTACAGTGTAGGCGGAGTTTACATGCAGACTCTTTAGTAAATCATAAAAGTTATGTATCAGTTACAATATAAAACAATCTTGAAAATATCAAAAGCCTTTGCCAGAACTAAACTGTCAGAAATAAGTTGAAATAAGTAGAAACAACAAACTATTTGCATACTGGTTTTACTTGTATACTGCTTTTGCCTATGGTGGATTGCCAAGGTATTACATCATAAACCATGGTCTACTATGGTATTAGGCCATGGTTGCTGGTGTACCACATGCTGTCTTTCCACCTATCTGAATACTTAATTTTCTTTCAGCTTTTTATGCCACATTACAATTTAACCCTCGTGCCTTCTTGCAGTTGACCTACTGTATGTGAGCTGAGCTCTCAAAATTGTCCACAAACTGATTACATTTAAATAAAAGTGGATGACTCCTGCATATATTTGCATAAGGTCCTGACTCCTTAAAATACACAGTATCTGGTTTGAAAGAGGATGGTGGGCAAATGGATGGGGGTGGGGTTTCTCCACAGTAGAGATGAGAAAGTTGGATGAGAGGAAAAGTGAGACTGACAGTGTGATTTGCGCGGCTGGGGGTGCTCACATCCTTGGCCCTACCACTTGCAGCCATGATGTTCTGACATGAATTAATATGGGTCATTTTCCCACATTTTGACAAAGAAGCACAAATGGCACAAGGTCCCTGAAATTGTCAGGCCAAGGTTGTAGGGGTAATCCCCCAAGCTGTCTATCACAAGGTGGACTGGTTTATGCAGCCTGTCTCTGTGTGGACACTGTTCAGTGCCCTGGGGTGGGGGTGACACTGAGGTGGGTGAGGTGCATATTCTGAAGGTGGTAGCTATTGTGTTTTGCACAGCTAGGCTTGCTTCACTGAGTAAGTGCTTTACATTGTGTTGTCATCCTCTGATTCTGTTTGGGAGTGGAAGAAAGAGGAAGAGAGGGATTGGGGAATGTGGCATGGTACAAAACAAAGGGTAGGGTGGCTACCTGTCATTGCACAGCATGGGCAGTCATTTTTGGGGTGGGGGCTGAGGCCAGTGGAAGCAGGATAACTGTGCAATGATCACACACTACCATGTGATTTTCAATACAAGACCAATACAGGAATGAGGTTGGGTCCAGTCATATTAAATCTCTCTATGGGTCTTTGTCAGTGGTCAGGAGACAGACACCACATGTTCTCCTGAGTACAAACTGTGTCCAATGTCCAGTTATGGGGTCCTCAAGGAAAGAGATATAGAGGCATGTCCATACTAAATGGGTACATTTCCATCACATGCACTTTAACATTCAGTAACTCTGCAAATAGTATTTAAATATATTTCAAAACTGCACTGCTGTCTACTACAGACGTTAATGGGATAACTTAAATAACTTCAGCCACCTAATACTTTCGAGAAAAAAAAAATTTTAAACTTGCAGATTTGTCCCCTGGTTTTTGCATTGGCTAGGTGGGACATTTCAAGACACCACATGTTGTATGCTTTCCTTCTACCTACCAAAATGCTGTGCTGAAAAATAAGTTTCCTATGCATTTTACATAAAAAGCCCTGTAACATCGCCATGTGTGTGTACCTTTATATATTTTTTCCAGAATGAGTTAAAAGTGACAATCTTATATGTAACCTTCTCTGTCCCTTAGGTTACATATGGTATTGACTGGTATAAACATGAAACTGTACAAGAATCGGGCACTGGATGCCAGGAACTTAAGAAGGCTCAGTTAGTTTGCTGTTCTGGCTGTCAAAACATTTCAAAACTGCAGAGATGCTCTGGCTGCCTTTAAAAGTAGAACCTGGCTATCTGTCTCTGTCCCACCCCATCTACATATGTAACAGCTGCTTATCATGCCTGAGGAGTGTGACTTTTTTCACAGTGTCATTGGCTTATTTCTAGCCAATCATAACACGAGATTAAGTCCTTTAGCCTTTGCTTTACCTGTGGATCAGTCAATTTTCTTCCCAAACACCAAATGAGAACATTTTCTGTCTCCTCCAAACTTGCTGTTGCAAATGTGTGACTGTGTTACAAACAGGAATGTGGAAACTGGTCAGAAATGTAAGTACGCATGAATGGGGCTACATAGCAGTGAAATAATGATTTTGTATACTGTCTGCTATAAATCTGACTGCATTTTGTTGCTGGATTTGAAATGGGAGTATGCTGTGCACAGATTGGCATTCAGTATGGTCTCTGGGGACAGAGAAAAGGTCAATCATGTTTGTAAATAAGGGCAGAGATAATACATTTGTCCCTGTTAAAACAGGATTTAGCTACTGGACATGATTAATTATGTTAAATAAAGTTTGAATTTATAATACATTTTACTGGGGTTCATGACTTCTGTTTAAATGTATCCATTTATGTCTGAAAATGGCAAGTATTTTGCATATTGTTCAAGATTATCTATTTTTTGGCTGTAATAACTGCCTTCTGTGTGCCAGACATGCTGTGAATTTCATAGTTTTGCAATGTGCTAAACAGGTGTGTAAGTCTATGTAATTCATTGTGGATGTATGACTTTGCAGGCTTCCAAACATCTTGTTTTAGTGGTCTTATGGTACTGTCCTGATTGTAACAGGGACAGAGGTAGATGTTAATGTTTATAACCGGACCTCCTAACAATCTCTGTCCCAGTTACAAACAAGACTTTTTGTGTATTTATTTTGGAATTGTGATTATTAAGGATTTAATGAGATTTTGTTTGCTTTAGTGTGCATTTGTTTAAAGGAGCTACAAATGATTTTTGTTTTAAAATGGCCTTTCACATACTTTGGAGGGGGCTGCCAGCTCATCTGAAAGTGAATTATTTCTGGAATGTTTGCTGCAAAGGTTGGGATTCAAATATAAAAGTACTGGGCGCTGTAGTAATTTACTGATGCATTTTATGAAACAATCACGAATCCAAAACAGTATTTTCAAAAGTTGTCCTAACAGCCCACAACAGTTCAATTATAGTTTGTAATAGGGACCCAGGAAACCAGCGGTCCCTGTTACAAACAAGACTTCTGGTGGTGCCTTATTTTTCATTGTTATTATTAAGAGATGTTACATGCTTTTTGGTTTGATTTGAGTTTGGGGTGTAACAAGACCTTTTTTATTTTAAAATGGTCACTCACGTGCTTTTTTTTGGGGGTCTGCCAGCTCATCCAAAAGTAAATTAGAAATGGAAAGTTTGCTTCAAAGTTTGAGATTAAATTATTAAAGTATTGGGTGCTGTAGTCATTTACTGATGCATTTAAAGTGAAAAAGCCTGGAATCTGTTTTAGCATTTTCAAAGTTGTCCTAACAGCCCACAACCAAGATCAATCATGTTTGTAACATGGATCTCAGGAAACCAGTGGTCCCTGATACAAATGGATGGGACTTCTAGTGGTACCTGATACAAATGGATGGAACTTCCAGTGGTACCTTATTTTTAATTGTGATTATTAAGATATTCTACAAGACTTGTTGGTTTTGACTGAGCATTTGTTTTGGGGATGCAACAAAGGACTTTTGTTTTAAAATAGTCACCCA
The DNA here is from genome assembly GCA_016271365.2 of Neoceratodus forsteri. Classification (NCBI taxonomy): domain Eukaryota; kingdom Metazoa; phylum Chordata; order Ceratodontiformes; family Ceratodontidae; genus Neoceratodus; species Neoceratodus forsteri. Next base: position 194,238,820 of record JADMNL010000022.1, on the reverse strand, counting down.
TGCACTTTGGGGGAGGGAGCTGCCAGCTGATCTGAAAGTAAAATTAGAAATGGAATATTTGCTGCAAAGTCTGAGATTAAAAACACTAGACATATTGGATGCTGTAGGAATTTTCTACTAAATTTAAAGTGGACAAATGCCAATGACAATATTTTAGAACAAAACAGTTTTGCAACTAAAGACCCTTGTACATTATAAAGATAAAGACTGCAGTGGTAACTTACTCCTTGGAAGCACAATGGCACATATTAAATTTACAAAATGGTTCTGTCCAAGGTATGGCTAATAAGGCAGTGGAGGTAGACAGCTGCCACCAGGTACCCTTGGGACTGCTGACAAGCTATGGAGAGATTGAACTGACCATAAGTCTTATGGTACAACTGACAGAGCTAGACAATTTTAGAAGTGTGCCACTAGGACCCTTGAGACTGCTGACAGAGATGGGATTGACCTTACATTCCAGGGGCCAATAGGGAGGGCAGTGGGATTGACCTTGGATCCCATGGGACTGCAGATTTGATAGAGCATGCCAACAGGCCCCAGGGACTGGGTAGGAGAGTGGGAATAACCTCACATGCCAGGGGGCTGATTGGGAGGGGTGGGACTGATCTTGGGTACCATAGAACTGCTGATAGGTCTGGAGAGTTTTAGGAGTGAATCACCAGGCCCCAGCAATTGGGGAATGGGATGAGACTAGCCCTACATGCCAGGGGGCTGATTTGGAGGAGGGTGGGACTTACTTTGGGCTCCATGGGACAGTAGATTTGTTGACATGTGCCATTAGGCCCCTGGGACTGGGGACAGAGATGGAATAGACCTAAAATGCCTGGGGCTGATGGGGATGTGGGACTGCCCTTTGTCCAATAGGACTGAGGATATGCTGGAGTGTGCCACCAGGCCAAGATACTGAGGCGGAGGATGTGGCTGACCTCTGTGCCTGGGAACTGATGGGGATGGGGGTTGGACTGACCTTGGGTCACATAGGACTACTTATAGGACTGGAAAATTTAGGAATTCCCACCAGACCCTAGGGACTGAGAAGGTGGGGTGGAACTGAACTCATGTTCCAGGGCAACTGATGGGGAGGGGTGGGACTGACCTTGGATGCCATGGGACTGCTGACAGGGCTGGAGAGTTTTATGAGTGTGCCACCAGAGCCCAGGGACTGGGGAGCAGGATGGTACTGACCTTACATACTGGGGGTTAATACTAAGGATGATGGTACTTACCATGGGTTCCATGGGACTGTGGATTTGTTGGAGTGTGCCACCAGGCCCTATGGACAAGGGAGAGGAAAGGGACTGAACTCATGTGCCAGGAGTCTAATGAGGAAGAGCTGAGACTGACCTTGGGTTCCATGGGACTGCAGATTTGTTGGAGTGTTCCACCAGGCCCCATGGACTGGGGATATGGATGGGACTTACCTCATGTGCCAGGGGTTGATGGGGAGGGTTTGGGACCAACCTTAGATCCCAAAGGACTGCTAACAGGGCTTGAGAATTTTAAGAGTTTGCCACCAGGCCCCGGGACTGGGGAACTAGATGGGACTGACCTCACATGTCAGAGGGCTGATGGGGAGGGGTGTTACTGACCTTGGGTCCCATGGGACTGCTTACATGGCTGGAGCATTTTAGGAGTGCCACAAGCCTCCAGGGACTGGGGATGGAAATGGGACTAACTCACATACCACGGTGCTGATTGGGGTGGATTGATCTTGGGTCCCAGGGGCTACTGACAGGGCTGGAGAATTGTAAATGGTCTACCAATCCCCAGGGACTGCTGACATAGATTTGGAGGGTGGGAATAGTGCCTCCTTTTGTTTGCAATTCTGTGGGTGTCCATGCTTACCTCCATTTTATTTACAAGTCAGTTGCTGCAGTCATCTGTGCCTCCATTCGATTTGCAAGCTAATGAGTGTCTGTGCGTGCTTCCATTTTGTTAGCAATCCAGTGCTTGTTTCCATGCCTGCCTACATTTTGTTTGCAGTTCAGTGCTTGTGTCCATGTCTGCCTCCATTTTGTTTCCAGTTCCGTGGGTTGCCCATATTATTATCTGTTCTCATCTGGTGGATTCAGTTATGTCATCACCTAGGGTCTACCAGGTCCCTGGTCAATCTTTCATGGGGCCCGTGGATGTGCAGTGCATACTGTACATAGCAGCTTGACTTGAGTCACAATGGACCGGTGCCAGGGTTCTCGCCTGGTGGATTTAGTTATGCCATCACCTGGGCTCTGCCAGGTCCCTGCTCAATCTTCATGGGGTCCTGGTGGGTGAGCAGTTTGTGTACTGCATGCACCTGCTAGACTGAGTCACTGTAGGCCAGCACCCATGTTCTACTTCTGATGAATTCAGGTACACTGTCACCTGTGGTGTGCTAGGTCCCTGTCAATCTCTCATGGGGCACTGGTGTGTTTGTAAGTGGTGTACTGTGCACATCGGCTTGAGTGAGTCACTGTAGGTCGGTATCCATGCTCATGTCTGGCGGATTCATTTATGCCATCACATGGGGTCTGCCAGATATACATGTGTACATTTGGTGGATGCATTAGGTCTGTAATAAGCAATGTATATAGTATGTATATTGTGGTGTTGTGGTTATGGTTTTAGTTCATTTTACTTAGTGCGGCCTGGTATTTCTAGTTAGTATAGTAAATTTGTTGTATTATGAACTTCCTTTGTAGTGATGGTATGCAACTGTAGAACTTTTAGGCTGAGTCATAACTTTAGACATTAAACATAAAGTGGAAAAGAATAAAGGACTCCAATTGCCTGATTTTCTTTTTTTTCCACAATGTTTTCTGGGACTGCTTAAAGTTTTGAATTTTTCTGTCCTGTTACATATATTAATGAAACACTTTTTCACAGATTTTGCAGTTTAATTTTTAAAGTGATCAAAAAGTTTTAAATATCATCTATTCTTATCCCCAGTTATGTATGAATGCATTTTAATCTGTGTTTACCCAAGAATTGTTGGTGAGGGAAAACTTTGAAATTTCTTTGCCCGTAATTCCCTGCCACGTGTTAGATTGATGGTTATCACATTATTCTGCATGCAAATATTTTGGAGTTGTTTAGTGAATTAACCAAGTGAGTTAAAGTACTGCAAATTTATGTAGAGATTCAAAATATTTATACATAACTTTTTCTAGTTAACACATTCTCTGTCCCTGTTGCATACGTTACCGTTACTGTTTCCAAACATTAGGGACTGTACTCAGAAAACACAAGTTATATTATCTTCCTGTTTACACTTTTAGTAAAGGACATTAAGGGTAAAGTACTGATGGTGAAAGAAGAAAGAAATGATAACATTTATTTTTCCATAGTCACATCCCACATATGTCCCCTATTACTGTGGACAGATCCATATACATGCTGTATATGTTGCAGTGTTTAGTATCCTAAAGGAGTCAGTGGGTCCACTCAACCACGCACAGTATATGAGGGTTGGGTTGGTCCACTAAACATGTAGCCACCCCAGGCTGAAAAGGAGGGTTTATGCTCTATGTGGGCAACATGCACTTGACAGACAAGTTACAATTCCAGAAAGGGATACACATGGTGGTGAAATGTTAGGAACTACGTATAGGTTGAGGGGACACAAAACAAAGTACATGAATGTAACTGGGGAGGAACTTTCAACGGATGGTACACCTTACAGAGACAGTGGTTGAGGGGCTGATGAGGGCAGACTAGTGGAATATGGGGTGATGAAACATTAGGTAAACCTCAGCTTTACATACTCATACACTTCATACATCCTCTGTGAGATGTGGTGCAGGGTGATACACGTACAGCAGGGTCAGGGAGTCTAGGCAAGGCAGTAAACCATGTCTCAGCAGAAGGTCAGGGTACAGTAATGTTATGCTAGACAGACTACTGTACTACAGTTACTGCTGAGTTCATTAATTAGACATGTTCACAGTTCATTCTGTTCAACTGCATATTTCTTTCTGTACTACAGACAACACTGACACACTACCTCAGGTCAAGAACAGCAAACAGGCAAAATGATTTGACCAATCTCCATAGGAAAGTGGAGATGGCAGAGAAGGAGCAACACCACCAGGCCCAGGACCTCTAACTACCAAGTGCCAGGCCCACTGAGATGCATATGGTGCCAGCACTACTTGCAGCACCAGGTCCCCAGGATGATGTCCCACCACCAGCCACCCAGCATGACATCTGTGCCATCCACATGGATATTAAGAATTTTAAAAGCTTCAGCACTGCATTCTGACCAGGAACAAACTGTTGCCACCCAACGCCGCATTTTGTGGCTCCTTAAAAACATTCCATCCAGGGTGAGGCTACAGCAGAGGCCAGCTGCTGGTCATTAGTGAACGCTGGAGCACTGTGTTTACTGTTTTAAAATAATTGTACATAGTCCTTGTTGGTGTTTGTTACATAAATAATTTTGTGTTCTTTTGTATATAGTTCTTTCTTCTGTTTTCAGAACTTCTTCTTGTTGTTTTGTGCTCTTAAACATTTTCCTGTTTACACAAGACTTTCTTCTCATGGGTCTCTGTACTGGGTGTAAAGGTTAACAAAGTTTAATGAACATATTTTCTGACTGTTGTTTTATACGCCTATCCCATTCCTAGCAAATTACCTCTCAAAAAGAGAATAATTGCAAAGTGTAATGAAGACTGATATGTAACCCCACAAATGGGGGTTCCTAAAATATCTTCCTGGGCTTGCCAATGTCCTCTGCCAGGCTGGTGTCTTGTGTCTGAATCATTTGCTAGTCATTTGCATGTGAGTGCCCTGTTAGCCTCCATGTCTGCCAGTTTAAGAAGTGCTATACTCACAGGAAATAATTAATCCGGGTAGAGGCTGAGTGTTCCCTGGCTTGAGTCTCACCCAGGCTGCTATGTGTTTGTTTCCTTCTGCCATCACTATTTGCATGGAGGAAGCCTTATCAAGAAACATAATTGTTGGCTGTTTATCTGATTTAATGATAATGATGTTGTAGTTTGTCTAACCTGCCTTCCTTTGCAGCATGGACTCTTTCTGTTTACACCACCATCTTGGGTCTGGACTGCCAGTATGTACCTATCAGTGCCTTTGGGGCCTAAATTGGAGCTTGCCCCCAGGGGTCTTGTGGGAGTGAATTTCAGTAGGAATTGTATTTTCCATCCTTGGCACCTAAATGGACCTGGAGGGGAGCCCTAGCTGTGATAGACAGATGGATCAACCAACAAACATTTTGGATCACTGGGAAAGTCCCATGCTGCCTGCAGCAGTGAGTCAGTGTGGGTAGGAGTTGAGAGTGAGAGAAACTCGAGATTTTGAGCAGCTGCTCCTGCGTAGTGCACAGTGAAAATCAGCGGGATGGCTGTGTCTGGCCTGCCAGCTACCATCTTCCTAAGCGAAGAAACTTTAAGAATAGAATCAGACTTCATCTTAACTTGTGACTTTCTTCCTGAATTGTAACTAATTTGGCCTGACGAGGACCAAGACTTGCTGTTCTGCGGTCAGTCTGTCAGGACTTCCCCATGATGGCAGAGTGTACTGTTTGCACAGAAAATCCTGTGTATTACAACTGGACTATCATCCGACCTGTGGTATTTCTTTGGCTTTGCTATAAGTGTGCTGAATGCAAATAGTGGGTCACGATTTGGTTCTCCACTGATTGAATGTGTCACGCTTGCTGGATGCAGTATCCAGTAACTCTTACCAGACTGAATCCGTTTCCTTCACCCTGTCTGGGCCTCAACACCATGGCCCTGATTGCTGCTCATGCTGCAGAGTTTTGATCACCAGAGATCCGCCAGGATTCGACTCCCTGCTCAATGCCATAGAACAGGAACTACTACCACAGTGAATCGTGGGCCCTGCTTCTCCTGGCAAACCAGCACTTCATCCTAAGGTCTCCATTTAATCCATCCTGCCACCCGATCTGGATATCATGAGTAAATCACAGGGTAGCTCCTGCAACAGAAAACAAATTAAAGTGTGTCATCTGATTTAGTTGTTTTGATTGTCACTAACTGAGCCTTCCAGCTCTGGAATACAAATTGTGGGTTAAAGTGCAATGCCGGCATGCAGGGCAATGCTTCAGGCTAGCTGTAAATCCAACTTAGTACCCAGGTGTGTGTGACTGTGCTAGAGGTACTCTTAGAGGCATGCATGCAACTTGATTTAATCAAAACTAGAATCAAGCACCAGAATATGCCCCTTTCCTTGTTTCTGCTCCTAAATAAATCAGATCTGAATCTTTTTGCACTTAAACTGGTTGTGGTGCATCTCTGTACGAACAGCATTGTAATACCATTGGTGGTTGAGTTAAATCTTTTTAAGGGGTCTCCAGGGCCAAGCCAGCTGAACCAGCCCTGGTGGTAAGTGCAACAAGTGTGGAGTTGAAGCTGTATTCACGTGTTAATTTCAGTTGTGTATTCAGTGAACAGTGTAGGCCACTAGAGAGAAAGAGGGATAACAGTGTTCCATAGGGCTGTACTCATGGCAGCTATGCTACCATTGACCCTGTCCTCTAGGTGGAGGCACCCATTTCTGGAACTCAGGCCCTTCAAACTGCACTTAGTTACGCAGGCAGGGATAGTATCCCTTGTGGTAGCACCACCAAGGGGTTACATCTGAAGGCACCACTGGGATTTGCACCTTTTGTAGTGGTCAGAGATGGAAACTGTAACCCCTACTTTAAAGGAGAAGACTCCTGTATATGTATGATTTGGATATATCTGATGTATTTATTATACATTACATCAAGTACTGTACATATGTCAATAAGAGATCAGCCATTTCTTCTGTTGCAACACATATCTAGAGTTTGAGGCTCTGATACAAACTAGTAAAATGTCAAGCAAGCCTCCATTTACATGCAAATGAGGTACTTGTAATACAGCCCCTCCCACTCATTGATGTCACTGCAGCAACAGTGCAGAACAAAACATAAGGGTGTCAATGCTGTCTAGCCTGATTTTAGTTTAAGTTTGCAATGGCTTAAGGCAGTTTCTGTCATGCAATTCACAAAGGAGTAGTACCTGTAGCCTTAACACTGTATGTGTAGAGCAAATAATACATCTAATAGTATTTTATTCACAGGAAACAAAAGCTGTTTCTTTGCACTGCTCATTTCTCTCTGTGAGACAGTTGTAACATGTTGTGGAAAGCAGTAGACTGAATCAGTCAATCAACCAATCAATCAATCGAACAGTCAATCAGTCACTCTGTATTGAACCAGGTGAGCACTATAAGAAGATTTGTTACAAGATGAGCCTGGGCAGTTTACTAAAGGATCACACAAGACTGACTTATACCAGTGGTGCAAGTGGTAGACAAAGTACAGGAACTCAGGCATTGGCAAATATGAAATGCAGAATGAAGATCCTCATTCTGAAGGATAGCTGTGTTGTGACATAGCTATCTGTTTAGACACTAGTAGATTACTCAGTTAGAGATACTGAACTATTTCTAGGAAAACAGCATTGTTGTACAAGTCAATTGTTGTTATGGAAACCCTGATTTCAGGTCACAGGCCCAGAAACCGTCATTATGTTGCTGGTTTAAGAATTTCAGTTCCAGTGTCAGTGGGAATAAGTACAGGAACTCTGTTCCTGCTGCAAAAAGGTACAGGAACTGAGTTCCTGTGCATTCCTTTCACTTTCATCACTGACTTATACACATCCCCTTTCAGCATCCTGAAAGTGGAGAGCTAGATCGTTTACTTTATAAAGTGTATTGTTTTACATTTCAAATGCTCCTTAAATCTGAGTTTCTGACTGGAAATACCAAGACACAGAATGCATATGACATGGGAGGAATGAGCTAAGCAAATACAGAGCACTACAAACAGAAACTGATTAGTGTCTTTACCTACAACTGCTGAGGTGTAGCATCTGATTTGTGAGGGACATCCTACTTCAAATGCTGGCATTACAAAGTGGGGGCTGCCACAGCTTATCCTTAGTACCTTGAAAGTGAAGTGCTGTAGCTCTCACATCACAGCTAGTGATTTATAATGAGAATTGGGCACTTTTAAACCATGGACCTGTGGGGCCATCACAGTTTCTAAGGAGGTTAGGGAACTTCTGAAATGTTAGAGGGTAAGGCACTCTAGTAGGATTTGAACCAGATTCCCCCAGTGCTTGTGTCTGTGCTCCTGGTAACCTATTCCTTGCCATAGCTGAATTCTTATTGCCTTATAGCAGCCATCCAATCACTGACTGCCTAGTTACAAAGGGAAAGGGCCTATTTGCAAGATTGTTTCTCACTGCTGGTGTCAATCAAACAGAGAATGTTAACACACACCATAATACAACAGCTGCATAATACCACTTAAAACTCTTGTTGTACCCAGAGTCATTTACTGGGTAAACTGTTTTGCTAACAGAAACAGTAACACAACACATACAGGCACTTCCTTACATGAATACTATATATACCTCAAATCAGTGCTGCATCACACTCACATGGTCCTAGTCCTATTAGACCTGCACTTCAGGATGTGAACAACACTTAAAGGGTTCCTCCATTACTCAAGTGGGAACCAAACATTGTGGGTTTGGTCTACTGGTGGAACTGCATTTAGTGCAGTACCATTATCTGTTGCTCTGATGACATCATCCTCCAGCAACACTGATGGTAAAATGGAGGACAAACACTTTGATAACTTTGGGAGGCTGTATATTTTATTTATAATCTAGATTTTGACAGCAATAGGACTGCTGGCAACTGGAGGAGGCACAACAGTTACACATAAGGAATTGGGAAAATATTGGTGTGGAACTATGGGAGACTTCCCTTTAAATCTGTGACAGAATGGAGGTGTTTACTACGCTGCTTAAACTTGCCCGATAAGATGGTTGTGCACTGTATGATGGGGTACAGCGAGGTTGAGTGGGTAAGCCCCAACAAGCCATATTGTTAATGGATATCCCATTGGGGACCACTAATACTACTATTATAGAGACTGTAAACAAGTTAAGTGTTTGGGGAAAATTGAGGTGAAAGATAGGGACTTGGATCTGTTTGACCAAATCATGGTGGCCTCCTCCTCTTAGCCTCCCATAGATCCTGTGAGAGTACCCCATATTATTTTGATTGAAGGGTCTCAGAAAGGGTGGCAGGTCATTCATTTGCATAGTGACCTGACTGTTCCTGGGGAATCTCCAAGTATAGAGGGGGTTTAAAGACAAATTGCTTAGACTGTTAGCCACTGAGGGTGATCCACAAAGAGTTAGTGAAAATGTTAGATCTTTCTGAAGACACCACTCCTTGCAGTCCCCTTTAGCATCTCCTGCCACCCTAGAGCTTCCCTGTGGTAACTGCCCCAATAGTAATACCATCCATACACCTGGACTCTTACCTTAGACTTAGGGCTCTTCTTGACACGGTCCGGTACCCATGGGGATGACCTGGAGACATGAATGGATTATGCCACCCCTGGTCCAGGAGCGGCAGTGCTCTGAGGGGTAGAAAAGGAAGAGGATCTTGAAGAGCTTGAGGGCCCTGCACTGGAGACTATCCATTTCCTTTGCTCCATCAGCCCAGAGGCCACTGCTGCCGAGCACTCTCTGCCCTGGAGGAGGTCTTTGGCAGCACTGAGTGAGGGAAGACCCGATGTGGAAATTAAAATCCACCAACAATGAAAGAATGAAAAGCTGTCCATGTTTGTCACCAGAATTGAGCGGGCCCATAGGAAAAGGGAAGTGCTTGCCAGTGAGCTGAACTGAGTCAGGTTAGAGCATGCTCTGAAATCCACCAGGTACACAAGTGTGATGATGCTGAAACTGAAATTGCAAGATAGAAAGATAAATCCACTTGAATATTGCTACCTTATGGAAGAGATACAAGAAGCAGAGAATGATGAAGAGGGTGGAGCCCTATGCCAGGATTGCTAGTACCTGTCAGACCCCTGATTGAAGTAATGAGCAATGTGATGAGTGAATTACAACAGATGAGGGAATTAATCAAAGAGATGAAAGAGATGAGAGCTAGCTAGCAAGCTGAAGGCAAACAATGCAAATACTTGTCAGACGCCCTTGAACAAAAGAGTGAGATCCCCCTGGCAGAGTGAGGGCACATGTCGTTTCTTCTGAGACCCAGATGGAGAGTCACCCTAATGGAAGAAGTACGAGAATTGAGAGGTCTGGTGGAGACCTTATCAGAGCCACCAAGTAGCTGACCCCTGGAGAGGATCGGATGGGCGAGAAAGTAAACCTCAAATCATAGAGCGACCTTGGAATGTGCCCAGTCAGCCAAAACAAGGAAGTGGGTTCCCCAGGGACTACAAAGAACCTATATTTTGTTATCGCTATCAGGAAGATGGGTATACCTGGCCTAACTGTAACCTGCCTGAGAATCTGATAAAAGTTACAAGTTGGCTATTGGTTTTAGTTCGACTAAGCAACACAAGGCCTCAAACTGGGCTCATGAAAATACTTATTCTACCAAAACTACAATAAAACAGATAACTAAGTCCTGTTCACTCTGATTGGTCTGAGGTGGTCGGCCCATCAATGGAGACCACCGTAATGGTGAATGGTGTTTTGGGAGGGCCGACAGGACAGCAGATCCCAGGAGACTATAGTGTTTCAAGACTGGTATCAGAAACACCTGCCCGATGTGCCATTGCAACCCCTCAAGGTCTGCATGTGTGGGGATGAGGAGAAGTCATACCCCTACCAGGGATACATTCAAACCTGGCTGTCTTTTCCCACCACAGTGGCCAGAGTGGATGAACACATAGAAATGCTAGCCCTGGTGTGTCCTCCTATGGAGTTAGAAGGATGGGGTTCCTCTACTCATCGGAACCAATGCACATATAGTTTGGGAGGTTGGCTCAATTGTGTCAAGAGAAGCAAGTGACGACTGGCCAGGTGTTGTGAATTCCAGCCTAATAAGAAGAGCATACGACCTGCAGACACAGACTACAGAGATGGACAAGGATGAGCTGGTGGGGATAGTGGAAAAGACCCTGATTCCTTGATATTACCACCCAAATGCTCAGCATACTGTTCATGGAGAAGTCTGTCTTAGAAGAGATACAAAGAACAAGATATTAATGCTGGACACCCAGGTGAAGGGAAGGGAAGTTGCCGGAGGGGCTAATGGTCAAACCCAGTATATTACCTCCTCATGACCATGCCCATGTCTATGTTTGACAAGGATTGTCCAAATACAAAATGTGTCTGACTGAGGAACCGAGAGAACTGGGTGCACATTAGCTACGGTGTACTGTGCTGACACTGCAGTACTACGTAGTAATAAGAGTACCGGTGCAAAGGAGGAGGTGACCTCAGACTTATTCGACTTTGGGAGTCCCCACTGCCTGTCCAATGGAAGACTCAAATCAGTAAAAAACTTGCTTACAGCAATCAAGTGTTTTCACTAAAGAATGGGATGTGGGTGCATCCAGGTGCTGAACATACAAATCAGACTTCACAATGACATGCCTTTCCAGGAGCAGTCTCATCACCTTGCCCCAGCTGATACAGATGATGTCTTGCACCTACAGGAGATGCTAGGTGCTGGCATTATCCAAGAGTCAAGAAGCCCTGCGCTTCCCTATTATAGTGCGAAGAAGAAGAATGGGTCTGTGAAGATATGTGTGATTACTGGACTTTGAACTGATGGACGGTAGCTGATAGATACACTATGCCCCACATACAGGATACCCTGGCCTGCCTGAATGGTGAGTCAGTGGTTCTCAGTACTTGAATCTATGAAGTGGGTATTATCAGATCCCGATGGCTCAAGAAGACTGTGAAAAGCCTGCATTCATCTGTCCTTTAGGCTTCCATGAATTTCTGAGGATGTCTCATGATTTTGGGTGCATCCATATTTTCCAGCAGCTGATGGAGCATGCAGGGAGGACATGAACTTGTTGGGATGTCTAGTATACCTAGATGATGTCAAGTTCAGACACATTAGAAGAACATGAAACCGAGTTATTCAAAGTCCTTCATCACCTGGAAGAGTTCAGCTGAGGCTATCCATAGACAAGTGTCAGTTCTTCCAAATGTCTGTAAAGTATATGGGACACATAGTATCCACAGAGGGATAATACAGAAGACCCCAGTAAAAGTAGAATTTTTGACCATCTGGCCCCAATTCAACAATTTGAAGGAAAAGCAGCAGTTTTGGGGGTTCTACGGTTATTATCGCAATCTATCAAGACTATCTAAAGCAATCTGGTTGCCCTCGTCTTACTCAAGGTTACCTCCTACTAATCGCAGATACATGAAAAGGATCCACCAAGGAAGAGGAGAAGGTGTATTTTGAATAGCTGAGCCATTTGGGTCTGGTGGACCACCAAATGTTAGGGGCCTTTTAAGATCATTTATCAACTTAATCACGCCCCATGCTTGCTTATGCTGATCTCACCAAACTGTGTGTCCTGCACACTCGATGCCAGTTCTAAGGGGCTTGGAGCTGTTTTGTATCAGAACTATGAGGATGGCCTTGAAACCTGTAGCTTCACCAGCCAAGTTTGACACCATCTGAGCTTAAACTATCCTGTTCACAACTGAGTTTCTCACCCTCAAACGGGCGAGTAGCTGACCAGTTTCATGACTTTCTCTATAGGGCCATCGATATTATGAAGACTGACAACAACCCATTTTCTTAAGTACAGACTTCAGCAAAACTGGATACCACTGGGCACCAGTGGCTTTGTCACTGTCCACCAATGATTATGCAGTTGAATGCCAGCCTAGACTGAACCATACAGATGTTGACGCCTCTCTTGAGGCAGCCAAATTCCCTGACAACTGGGAGATGTGCTGTCCGAGCCATCTATTAAAGCACTGTGCCAAACATATAACAAAGATGAGCAGCCATCTGCAGAAACTGTGGATTGTCTGGTGGACTGTCTGGGCCTCCTGATACTTCATACCTGCAGCATATTGCCATTTCTCAGCATTAGCTATCAGTGGTCTATCTCAGTATGACAGTGATAGCATCCAGTGGGCTCAATCCCAGGTCCAATGATCCAGCCCACCCTTGTCGCCATAATGCAGGATAGATGTGTCTAAACTATGTTCTGCTGATCTGTAAACTGCCTTACTATTCAAAGAAGGCCCCAGACTAAAGTTATGAGATCAGTTATTGTATAGAGAGACAGTAGATTGTCAAGGTCAAGAGGACAAGAAGCAGTTGATCCTACACACAGCCTTCAAACAGCTAGTACTGAGGTCCCTCCATAACCACATGGGACACTCGGTATTGACCGGACTCTTGACTTAGTACGGTCACATTCAGTTGACTGAAAATGGGGCCAGATGTTGAGAACCACGCCAAAACCTGCAGTCACTGCCTCCAGCAGAAAACTTTGCCTCGGAAAGCTGCCCCACTTGTTAACATCTCTACCAGTGCCCCTATGGAATCGTTTGTATAGACTTTCTGTATCTAGAGCCTGATCAAAAGAACATTAGCAATGTACTGGTGGTAACTGTTCATTTTACTCGCATGCTCAAACTTTTCCAAAAAAGATCAAAAGGCTTCTACTGTGACCAAAGTGCTGGTGGAGAAGTTCTTTGTCCATCAAGGTGCACCCCAACATATCCACTCAGATCAAGGGAGAGACTTTGAAAGTAGATTGATCAAGGAGATGCTTTCCTGTGGTGGGTACAAAGTCCAGAACCACTCCTTATCACCCCCCAGGGGACCTCAACCTGAGCATTTTAACCAGACCCTCATGGACATGTTGGGCCACTTCACCCCAAAGATAAAGAAAAATGGAGTTAGCAAATTAGTACTCTGGTGCATGTCTATAATTGTACAAAAAATGATACCACCAGGTTCTTGCCATATCGCTCATGTTTGGAGGGAAGCCCTGGTATCTGTAAATGTTTGCTTTAGAGTGTCCCTGGATGGGTTCTGTGCTAAGAACTATCTGCAATATGTATGAAAGCTATAGGCCCAGTTGAAATATGCTTTTCAGTTAGCCCAGACTATGACCTAAAAGAAACCCTGCCAACAAAGAGAGTAACAACAAGAAAGTGAAGGCTCAAGAGCTACTGCCTGACACTGTGTGCTGTTACAATTTGGGACTGCAATGGAAAGCACAAAATTGCTGATAGGTGGCATCATCTTCCAATAATATTGATCAGTAAACTAGATGAACTGCCTGTGTATGAAGTGTGCCCGAGAATAATTCTCGAGCTGTTAAAACCATGCACAGAAACCATTTACTACCTATTGGCCAAGTAATGATCGATGCTGAACAGTCAGATCCCAGCCCTCCTGGGCCAGAGTCCTGTGCCACTGTCAAAAGGTGACAGAGTCAACTATTTCAACCGTGCAGCCTCCAAGGCCTTCTCCCCAGCAGACCAAGCCCGGACTATGACAATCAGTCTGAATCTGATAGCAGTGAGGCGATGCCTTATTATCCTACCTATGAACCGAGTCAATTCTTTCAAGGCAACCCATTGGGTATTTATGGGGATGAAGCTGGGCCTCAGAACTGTCTAACCCGCAACTTCTTCCTAGAACCAATGCCCCCTGAGAGTGAGATGCAATATAGCATCTGAAATGGCTGACTCACTGTGCTTAGTGGAATTGTTTAAATCAGCGAGGAAGAGCCTGATGCCATAAACTGCCCTGGTGATATACCAGAAAATGATGATCATAATGAACTTGACTTTGCTGTCCTAAATGATCCAAGTGTCCTCTGCTGTAGAGAGTGTCAGTCATAAGTTCATGATAGATGTGTCAGTCTTCCTGGATGACCCATCTGAACCCGCTGGGTAAGAGAATAACCATTTGCTTAATGTGGTGGATCCAGAACCGAAATTGTTCAACCACGGAGTCTTCACCCAGTGCAGAGGTACCCTTCAACCCAAGAAGAGACTAATGTTATGTGGGTACTCCAGAGACTATACCTGTTCCCCATGAAAGACTTGGAGTTGTTAAACCAGTTGTACCTTAGCTCACGACTGGCTGTCTGGTCTAGGAGTATGATTCTCGCCAAAAGGAGGTCCCGGGTTCAACCCGATTTGAGCCCAAAAGTCACGCAGGTTAAACAACACTCGCTTGATACTCACTTATGAGGTAGAAGACCTGGTTTGCTGGGCTAAGGCACCTAGCTTCACCCGGAGCTCTTCCTTCTAAGACTGCTTGAAAGGCAGAGTAGAGAAACTTACCAGAGCAAGGGAAGATTAAGACTTCAGTTTGGCTAAACAGATTTACTGTGTGGTGGTGTTTTGATTTTTTACTCACAGGATTGCTACTGTTTGTATATTATTTCATTGCTTTATTTTTTCTCTGATTCAAATTAGTTGTTGCTGGTATACCTTCTTCTGCATTATTACAAGGTGTGCTTCACAGGTGTGTGCTAACAGATTACTGCTGTAATCTTCTGATTCAAATTGTCTTTTGCAAGGTATATCTTCTGTTACTCTTTATTTTCTCTGGAGCAAAGTGTTTCTTACAGGGTATATCTTCTCTGAAATTATTACAGGTGGTGCTTTACAGGTTTTACAGTTTTATCTAACATTAGGATAAGCTTTTCAGGGTTACTTCCATTTGTTGTTGACTGATTGTTTCTGCTCTTACCTCCTTGTTCTTTCGTCCTGTTGTTTCTTCTTTAGGCAGGGAAGGGCCCAGCCACCCACCCCCATCCCCAACCACCCCACGCCACACCTTTTATAGGGTACCACAGTTGTGACATTTCCTGTGGCAGAGCAGGAAGGGCAGATCTAGTGGGCCTACAAGGTGATCTCATTTACAGGGCACTAGTAATTTAACTTGTTATAACAAGTTAAACAAAGCACAATTAAACCATTACTTGCATTTTTTTTTTTCATTTTTTTTCCTTCTAATTACTCTGACTAGGTTACAAACCCAGCAACTTATTTGAATGGATTTCATTAACTGCAGGTACTGTGGAACAATTTTCAGAAGGACAGTCTTACAGGTTGAGAACACTGTCACACACCATGCTGGGCCTTTGGAGATCTTGATTCTCGCTCCGGGGCAGCATGGGCAGGGGTGCCGCCTCAAATTTCAAGCTATTGAAGAGGAAATACATTATAGAACCACCCGCCATTTCCCCAGCATCCAACAGAAAAACCTCGACCAGAGAGGGTAGTTGGTCCAGGAGGTTGGCAGGTGGTTGGGAGGAGCAATCAGGTGCCCCATCACTCTCTCGCTCTCCAACACATTACCTCCAAAACCATATAAACGCTTAAACAGGTATCTGCCTCTATCTCTGAAATCAAATAAAGAGGCAGAAGACACTGCAGAGCAGGACACTGCACAGGAGCTAGCACAACAATACTCACCCAAATCAGGAACAAAACTAAACAAGCATAAAGGAAATCCAAAAACTTCTGATCATAGGAGACTCCATGATTGGGAGTTGATACCCATCTCCAGCCAGGGTGATGGTCAGTCTCCAAATTTACATCAGCATGGAGACACTGACCGCATTACTGAAATTGTTCACAAAGCAGGAGAAAACATTGATGTCCTAGTCCACATAGGGACTAATGATCTCGCCAACCCGGTCAGTTGTGAGACCAAGGAACACCTGACTAAGCTGGGTGACAAACCATCTATTTTCGTTCGCATTCCTCTCTGAGATCCTGCCAGTCTGGGAGAAGGGAACAGATGGACGGAAGGTCAGAGGGCGAGAGATAGGGAGCTAAACACGTGGCTCAAGGACTGGTGCCAGGAAAAGGACACAGATTTGTAGGAACTGGCAACAGTTCTGGGAGGCGGAAAGTTCTTTAAATTTGATGGACTGCATCTGACTAAGGAGTCAGTGCATTGGGGCAGAAGTTTGGCGTCTTTGCAGAATATTTAAACCTTAAATGGGGGAGGGTGCAGCACCCCGCATCGTCGAATAGGAAGATTACCCCTCCCCCTCGGCTAGTGGTCAAACAGGAATTCAGCGGTTTGCCATTCATTTGCATCACCAGGTAAGAAAAAGGTTTGTCTCCCCATCACGATGCACAGGGGTAATGCCAAACTTCACCCAACAACTAACACACCAAAAATCTGGCCAATGGAAAATCATGTACAAATGCTCACAGCCTGGAAATAAGATCCCAGACCTGCAGGCAATAATGTCAGGCTAAACTGGACATAGTAGCAATTAGTGAGACGTGGTTTGCAGTAACCACACTTAGGAGATACAGTACCTGGCTATGTATTGTTCAGAAGAGACTGAGGTGCAAAAGGGGAGGAGTGGCCCCTGTATGTTAATGAAAATATCAAAGCTACAGAAATTCAGAATACACATAAGGAGCCAGAAGAACTGTGGGTCACCTTAAGGCAGAAATGGGACAGCCATAAGAACTGGGGTTGTCTACAGGTCCCCAGACCAGAGGGAGGACATAGACACATTACTGTTAGAAGATATACAAAACATGACAGCTAAGGGAGGTTCTGATAATGGGAGACTTCAACATGCCAGATATAGATTGGTCAATACCAGCAGGAACATCTGCAGAACTAGACTCATAGTGGATTCCCTGCAGGGGGGCCTCAAACAACTGGTACAGCAACCCACAAGAGACAGGGCTATCCTAGATCTAGTACTGACTAACAAAGAAGGGATCACAGATCTCAGTAGAAGGTCACCTGGGTCCAGTGACCATCACATGGTATGGTTCAATTTGGCTACTACATCTAAATCATCCCATTCCAAGGCAAAATATGGGACTTCAGAGGAGCTGACTTGATAAGATGGCCAACAGAGTTAAGCTAGCCCTGGCAAAAGAACACAGGTGAGGAGGTACAGGCAAAGTGGGCAAGCATTAAGGATACAATATTGAAGCAACATCCATTGTGTTAGACAGAAAAGGAAGTGCAAAAGAAGGAAGGAAACCACTTTGGTTCTCAAATACAGTAGCAGAAAGGTCAGAGCCAAAAGGCTGGCCTTCAGAAAATATAAAGGGACACAAGCGGGATGAAGATAGGAGGCATACCAAACTGCCCTAAGGAAGCAGGTAAGGCAGTAAGGCAGGCAAGTCCCAAACTGAGGAAACACTAGCACGAACAGTAAAGAAGGTGACAAGACTTTCTATAGATACATTAGTGAAAGGAGAAAGTCCAGAGGGTATTGCTAAGCAATGGAGAAAAGGAGCATGTGAGGAGGAGGACCCTGTAAAGGCATCTATCTAAATAGATACTTTGCTCAGTATTTACTGAAGAGAAGGTAGGGGAGGGCCCACAGCTCAGCATCATGGACACAGGGGGAGGGAGGTGAGCTCTTCCTCCACAAAAGAAAGGGTCCTACAAGAGCTTGCTAAGCTCAGGGTGGATAAGGCAATGGGACATGATGGCATACATCCCAGGGTACTTAAGGAGCTAAAGGAGGAACTAGCAGAGCCATTAGCAGAATTGTTTAGTGAGTCTCTGAGCACAGGGGAGGTCCCAGAAGACTGGAGAAGGGCTCATGTGATCCCGCTCCACAAGAGTGGTAGCAGGGAGGAGGCGGGGAACTACAGACCAGTCAGTCTTACCTCAGTAGTGGGCAAGATTATGGAGGCACTCCTTAAGGAAAGGATAGTGCAACACCTGGAATCCATAGGGCACAGGATCCAAGACAGCATGGGTTTACAAAGGAAGGTCCTGTCAAACTAATCTCATAGATTTCTTTACTGGGTAACCAGAGTGGTGGACCAAGGGGAGCAGTTGATGTCGCCTACCTTGACTTCAGCAAAGCTTTTGACACTGTTCACATAGAAGATGATAATAAGCTAGGTAGGCTCAGGGGGGGTCAGAAGTTGGTCAACTGGGTGGCAAACTGGTTGACTGGCGAAAACAGAGAGTGGTGGTAAATGGTATACAGTCAGAGAGATGCAAGTCACAGTGGGTACCTCAGGGATCAGTCCTGGGGCCAGTCCTATTCAACATCTTCATTAGTGACCTGCAGATGGACTAGAGGGTAAGTATGTCTGTTTGCAGATGACACCAAGATCTGCAACAGAGTAGATGATCCAGATGGGGTGGGCAGAATGAGAAGAGATCTGGATAAACTAGCAAATGGTCAGAAGAGTGGCAACTGGGATTTAATGCAAAGAAGTGCAAAATCATGCACATAGGAAGAAAACCCAAGCCACTTATAGGCTGGGAGGAGTTGCTAGCAGTCACAAAGGAAGAAAGAGACTTGGGCATCATCATCACTGATGACCTAAAATCATCAAGCAGACCTCTAAAGCAGTAGGTAAGGCTAGGGGGTGTTAGGGTGTAATGGTGAGGTATCACAAGTCGTAGAGGAGGTAATAATCCCTCTGTGCAAGACATTGGTTAGGCCCCAATCTGGTACTACGTGCAGTATTGAGCCACACCTTCACAAGGACATTAACTAAATTGAGGCAGTCCAGAAGGGCAACCAAAATGGTGCAGGGACTGCATCAGAAGACATATGAGGACAGATTAGCGGACTCATATGTATGCCCTGAGCAAAGGAGAGAGAGGTGATATGATCGAGACATTTAAACACCTTAAGGGCATAAACAAGGTGAAAGAGTCTAACATGTTTAAATATAAGAAAATTGCAGGACAAGAGGACACAGCATGAGATTAGAGGAGGCCGATTAAGGGGAATGTGAGGAAATTCTTTTCACAGAAAGTTGGTAGATGCATGGAATAGCTTACCACAGAAGTGGTGGCTATGAATACAGTGCAGGGCTTCAAACAGGCATGGGATAGGTAAGGGAGCAATACAAATGACTATGAATAGATAGGTCACTGACAGAGCAAAGGCCGATGGCACATTTATAAGGTGAGAAAAATGGGCAGACTGGATGGGCCTTGCGGTCCTTATCTTCCACAACTTCTATGTTTCTAGTTTCCTGAAAGACCAGTTGCTCTTTGAATGTCATCCATAAGGGTGTCTATATCTCCAGAGCTCACTTCCTAAACTGAGCCTTTCTGCCACCTCTAAGTTAATTGCTCATCCTTCTGAACATCATGCCCCTGCCCCATCTAGCCCTAAGTTAGCTGGATAGGATGGGTCCCCATCTGTATTACTCAAATACAAGAAGTTACAACTTGAATCAGTATAATAGTCATAATAATGTGTTAATTCTAGTAAAATCATTATTAGTGTTTGAGAAATGCATAACTGTTGTCATTCCTGATGTAGTATATGTGTAAAGTGTATTGAAAATGTACAGTAATCAGATAAGTCTACTTTCACTGATGCATCAGTCCTATCTTGTTTTGTGTAGTAAGGTTATGTATATCGCGTATATAACATTGTCTTTATATGCTGCTAAAGTGTAGACTGACGTGGACACCAAGTTCTTCAAGGCAGGGAAGGGTGTAACCCCACCTACAAAATGGGGTTCCAAAATGTCTTCCCGGGTTTGCTCTAATGCCCTCTACCAGGCTGGTGTCCTGTGTCTGAATCATTTGCTAGCCATTTGTATATGAGTGCCCTGTTAGCCTCCGTGCCTGCCACTTTAAGAAGTGCTATTCTCATCGACATAATTAATCTGGGAAGGGGCTGAGTGTTCCTAGGCTGGGGTCCCACCTGAGCTGCCATGTGGTTGCTTCCTTTTGCCATTGCTATTTGCATGAGAAGCCCTATCAAGAAATGTAATTGTTGGTTGTTTATCTGATTTAATGATAATGATATTGTAGTTTGTCTAACCTGCCTTCCTTTGCAGCATGGACTCTTTCTGTTTACACCACCATCTTGGTTCTTGACTGCCAGTATACACCAATCAGTACCTTTGGGGCTAAAATGGAGCCTGCCCCAGGGGTCTTGTGGAAGTGAATTTCAGTAGGATTGTATTTTCCACCCTTTGGTACCTAAATGGACTTGGAGGGGAGCCTAGCTGTGATTGACAGATGGATCAACCAAACAAACTTTTGGATCACTGTGAAAGTCCATGCTGCCTGCAGCAGTGAGTCAGTGTGGAGTAGGAGCTGAGGCGAGAGGAACTCGGAGATTTTGAACAGCTGCTCCTGCGCTGTGAATAGGAAAATCAGCGGAAGGCTGTGTGTCTGGCCTGCTGGCTATCATCTTTCTAAGAAGAGACCTTAAGCATAGAAATGGACTTTATCCAGACTTGTGATTTTTTCCTGAATTGTGACTAATTTGGCCAGAAGTGGACCAAGACTTGCTGTTGTGCAATCGGTCTGTCAGGACTTCCACCACGACCACAGAGTGTACTGTTTACACAGAAAATCCTGTGTATTTCACGGACTATGGGATTTCTTTGGCTTTGCTTTAGGTGTGCGAATAGTGTGTTGTGATTTGGTTCCCCCACTGAAAGAATGTGTCATGCTTGTGGAAGCAGAATCCAGTAACTCTGACCGGACTGAACCCTTTTTGTTCAACCTGTCTGGGCTTGAACAACATGGCCCGATTGCCGCTCATGCTGCAGAGTTTTGATCGATGAGGAGATCCACCTTGGGATTCAGCTCCTGCTCAATGCCATCGAGCAGGAATGACACCACGATGAATCGTGTGGACCTGCTTCTCCTGGCAAACCAGCACTTCATCCTGAGGTCTCCATTTGGCCATCCTGCCACCTGGTCTGGATATCATGAATAAATCATGGGGTAGCTCCTGCAACAAAAATCAAATCGAAGTGTGACATCTGATTTAGTTGCTTTGATTGATTGTCATGAACTGAGCCACTGGCTCCGAATACTAACATACTAAAATGCCAGCAGAATAGGCCTAACAGTCTTTCGTGTCTGCTCGTTTGGTCAGCCCCACCCTGGGAGCTTTCTTTGGCTTCTCCCTTCCCAGTTCTGGATGTTCTGGCTGCACATATTTTGCTTCCAGAACCCTTCCCCTGTACCTGTCCCTGCCCCCTCTTGGGCCCATCACTGTCTCTGCCTCCACCAGCCCCTGGGCAGCGCATTCCATGGCTTCACCACCTCTCAGTGAAGTAGCACATCCTCCTTCTCCTGAATCTTCCTCCATCTTCCACCCATGCCCTCTAGTTGATCCCTCCTCCTTCTTTCAAGCACCCTGACTGCTCCTCCCTATTTACCCCTTCATGTACCTGAAGACCTCTATCATGTCCCCCGGTCCCTTCTTTCTTCAATGTGTACATATTTAGCTTTTTGAGCCTCTCCCCATAGGTCCTGTCCCCAAGCCCCAAATCATTTTGGTTGCCCTCCTCTGGATCCTCTCAGGAGTTTAATGTCCCTCTTTAAGTGTGGCCTCCAAACTGCATGCAGTACTTGAGACTGCAGCTCACCAAGCAGTTATACAGAAGAAGTATCACTTCCCTCCTTCTGAGGTGATCCCCAGGGATGCATCCCAGCATCCTGTTGGCCTTGGCTGCTGCCCTCACATAGTCTCTGAGTTGTTCATCTTGACATCCACCACCACCCCAGGTCCCTCTCAGCCATTCGAGACTTGTAGCATTCCCCCACAGGGTGTACACCTGGCCTGGGTTTCTGGCCCCCAGGTGCAGTACCTTGCATTTCCTGCATTGAACCTCAGCTTCCACTTTCTAGACCATCTTTCCAGAGCCTCCAGGTCCCTGAGGCCACCCTCCCTCCTCCCCATCCACCGCCCCCAGTTTTGAGTCATCACAAAGAGACTCATCTCACTCCTGATATCTGTCCTTATGTCAGAGATGTAGGTGTTGAACAGGAGGGACCCAGGACTGATCCCTGTGGGACACCACTAATGACCTCCTTGGGATGAGACTATCCTTGCCAACTCGACCCTCTGGGTCTGGTCCTGGAGCCAATTGTCTATCCATCTGATCATCTGGTTCCTACCCCATTTCTCCCAGCTTACTCAATAGGCCCTTGGAGGAACAGAGTCAAATGCCTTGTTGAAATCTAGAAAGAGGATGTCCACTGGTCTACCAGGTCCAAGGCACTTGTCACCCAGTTATAGAACTCACAAGGTTTGTCTGACTTCAATTTCCTAGGATGAATCCATGCTGTCTATCGTCCAGGCATTCTGACTTTTCAGGTCCCCTACCTAGCCTCTCCTTGACAATGCCTCCATCACCTTGCCCAACACCAATGTCAGGCTGACAGGCCTGTAGTTCCTTGCTACCTTCCTTGATCCCCCTTGTGGATAGGCACTATATGCACCACCTTCCAGTCCTGGGCACCAACTCCTCAGAGATGATGAAAAGCTCCGCCAGGGTTTCGCCAGACATCCAAAGTTCCTTCAGCACTCTGGGATGTAATTTATCTGGCCCGGTGCTTTCTCCATCTTAAGGGACCTGAGGACTTCTCACTCTCTCTGCTGTAATTTCCACCTCTGCTACCTCCTCTCCCTGCTTAGCTCTCCCCCTCCTGCCAGTGATGCCTCCCCTCTCCCCAGACCGCCAATTGGTAAGGGTCCCCCCTTCCCTCAGTATCACTGTCTCCCATGTATGATGCAGCACCCCATTTTCTTGGTGAAAACTGAGGTGAAGTACTCATTTAGTACCTCAGCCTGCTCCCCGGTCTTGCGTCCATCTCTCTCCTGTTTTAATCCTGCTAATCTGCCCCTTCACCCTTCATTTTCCCCAATGTATCTAAAAACCCTTGTTCCCTCTCCTAAATTCCTGGCCAGGTTCTGCTCTTTCCTTGCCTTGGCGCCCTCACCACCCTAGTGGCCTTTCTAGCCATCAGTTCGTACTTTCCTCGATCCTTTCACTCCTTGAGCACTTGAATTGCCTATAGGCTGCTTTCTTTCCCGTACCACCTCCTGGACCTCCTTGGTACACCAGCAGGGTTTTCGAGCCCCACGGCATTTTCGTCTTACTCTGGCACAGGTGCTGGTAGCATCCTGCACCCTCTCCTGATTATTTCCACCTACTGTCAGCGTCCATGTCTGACCCAGTCACATCCAAATGCTCTTAAGAATCCTTCCCATTTCCTTAAAATCTGCCCCTCTGAAGTCAGTTACCTCCGTCTTTGTGCAGCCTTCTACCCTCCTAGGTCCAGGCAGAACCAAACCGTTGCATGGTGATTCCCCTTCAATGAGTCCCTACCTCCAGGCCCCAATCTGGTCACTGTCTGCCAGGACCACATCCAGTACCTGCGCCTCCCTGGTTGGTTCCCCACCTGCTGAGTTAGAATGCGTCTTGAAAGACATCCATCACCTCTGTTCCCTGGTCACTGAGGATGTCATAGTATAGTCTCCAAGCCTGTTCCTGGCATGCTTAAGTCCCCAACACCACCACCCTTCCCCTGCCCAATCTACAGTGTCTCCCAACATCTGCCACAGACTCTCCTCCAGCTCCTCCACCCAAGCAGGGGTCTCTACACCTCTCCTATTTTACTCTTTTGACCCCCTTGTTAAGGTACCCAAATTGCCTCCACGGCTCCTCTGCCTCCTCTACTCCCCTATACCAATGCAGTTTTTGACTATTATTGTAACCCCTCCTCCCTCCCTCCCCTGTCCTTCCTGAACATAGTGCAGCCTTCCAGGTTCAGGTCCCAGTCGTGAACCTGCGGTGGCCCAGGTCTCAGTGACCGCTGCCACATCCACCGCTCCCTCAGGTTAGCATCACCTGGAGCTCAGGCATTTTATTGCCCAAGCTCCTGGCATTTTCGAGACTACCTTCCACCCTTTCCCTATACTTCCATTTCCCTGCTCGGTGTTCCCATGGGTTCCGTTTTCCCTGGTCTGCACTTTTACCATTCAACCTTTTCCCACATTCCTGCAGCTCCTTGGTAGTGGAACAGAGTCCCTCTTTTATTGGACCCCTCAACAGCTTTTCCCCATCCTTCCCCCTTCACAGTTTAAACCCCACTTTTCACCAATGAACCCCTCTATGAACATACAACATGAATATACAAAATTTGCCAGCAGATAAAGGCCTAGAGGTCTATCAAGCCTGCTCGAATGTGCAGCTAGCACCCTATTCTGTAGCTGCCCGTCCCTTCACCTTCCCTTCATTAACCCTCCCTTGTCCCTGTCCCATCCCCTTTTGAAGCAGTCCACTGTTCTACTGGATACCACTTCTGCAGGTAACACATTCCACCCAGCCACCACCCTCTCTGTAAAAAGTGTCTCCTCATCTCCCTCCTGAACCTTCATCCCTCCAGTCTTATATCATGGCCCTGGTGGCCCTCCATCCTTACTTTAAACAGCCCTGTACCCATCTTGTTATTCCTTTCACATGTTTTAAAGGTTTCAATCATGTCACCCCTGTCCCTCCTCTCCTCCAGTGAGTACATGTTCAACTCCTTCAACCTCCTCTCGTATGATGTCCCCAACCTCTTGATCATCTTTGTCACCCTGCTGCACCTCCTCCAGTAACTAATGTCCTCTTCAGATCTGGGCGCCAGTACTGCACGTAGTACTCTAGGTGTGGTCTAACTAATGACCTATACAGTGGCAGAATCACCTCCTCCTCGAGGATATACCCTTGCAATACAACCCAGAATTTTGTTGGCCTTTGCAGCTGCCTTCCTACATTGTGCTGGTTGTTCATTGACCCTATAATGAGCACACCAGATCCTCTCTTCCTCTGTCTGGGCTAGCTGCACTCCCCAGCTGGTAACTCCTCCTGGGTTCTTCATCCCAAAATGCAGCACCTTGCACCTTTGGCATTAAACCCCAGTTGCCAGGTGTCTGACCAGGTTTCAAGTTTTGCCAGATCATCCTGCAACCCCTGCCATCTCCCTAGGTCATCCACCACCGCGCCTACCTTGGTATCATCAGAAACAGACTGATCTTGCTCTTGATGTCCCATGATATGTCTGCAATGAATATCCCAAACAACACTGGTCCCAACACGAGCCCTGTGGAACACCGCTCATCACTACCCTTGGGTGTGAGAGCTCCCACCCACTACCATCCTCTGTTGCCTTCCCGAAGCCAGTTTCCTACCCATCTCACCAGCTTTGCACCACTCTGCCTGCCATTACTCTTCCCAGCCTTCCATGTGGCACAGAGTCGAATGCCTTACTGAAGTCCAGATACAGGACATCCACTGCATGGCCCCTGTCCAGTTGCCTAGTTACCCAGTCATGGAACTCCACCAGTTTGGTTTGGCAGGATCTGCCACGTGTAAACCATGCTGTCTGCTGTCCTGTAGTCCTTTGGCCTCTGGGAGGGCCAACAGCCTTTCCTTCAGGATAGTCTCCATTAGCTTACCCAGGATGAATGTGAGGCTCACTGGTCTGTAGTTTCCAGTTCATCCTTGGGGCCACTCTTGTGGAGGGGCACCACATGAGCCATCCTCCAGTCCTGAGGTACACACCACGAATGTAGTGAGGCATTAATGGGTCTGCACAGGTCCTGCAAGGACCTCTGCCAGCTCCTTCAGTCTATTTTCAATTTTATTCCCTCTCCTCCAAATTGATATGGAGCCTATCTCTAGCATACAGCTCCTTATCCTCCCAGGTCTCCCCAATCCCCCATCAACCATACCCTCTGGCCTCACATCACTCCCTGAGCCACTGGTTTATCTCCTTAATCTTCTTTTTGTGTTCTCCACTAGTCCTTGACACCGGCAGGATTTCCAAGAAGAATCATGCACCCTATGTCATAGCAGACCCTGGCAAGCTCCCAGAACCTTGCCTGTATCTCTAACTCACAATTTTCCTCAATGTCATTAGTACCCAGGTGGACCAGTATGTCTGTGGAACCCCACAATCCTTTGCCAGCTGATATACCTCATGCTTGGCCTCTGTGCACCTGTTAGTCCAGGGAAGCATTTTGTTCTAACTGGCCAGACATCCTCCCTATCCCATTTGATACCCCTGATCATATAATCCCCAACAGGAGCACTCTGACTGCTCCTTTTCCTCCATTCCCCTTCCATGTCCCTCATCCTTCTACCCACCCCTCCACCCAGCCGGCTCCTTGTTCCTCCCCTATCTGGGTGCCACATGCCGCCCCTTATTTACCCTGGCCCTCCTCCTCTCCGATCCTATGCCTGTCCTCCTCCTGAGTATCATTCTGTGCCTCGTTAACTCCCCCTCACTGCTCATGACTGGTCTTTCTCCCCATCCACTAAACTAGCCTGGCTCATTCTCCCTTCCTTCCTGTCTCTGTTCAGTCCCTCCTTGCTTGTCATGCTCCCCTAGCCTAAACCCTCAGCTCCCTTTACTGTATCCTCCTTGTACTTCTGGTCCTTCTGCTTGCCCTTTCCTCCCAACTGGTCCTTCTCCTGCACTTTCCTCGCTCTTCCTCCTGCCCCTCCTGCTCTGATCCACTGCTCCCCCATTTTCCTGCATTACAGGTTCCCCTGTTCCTCCTGCTATCCGGCCCCTCCTCCTGCCCCCACTCCCTTTCAATCTCTACCACCCCTGTCATGGCTCACATCACCCACCTCATCCTCAGCAGAAGAAGAGAATTGAAGCAGTTACTGAGTGTAGGTCAATCCACCCCCACCTTGCTTCCTTCTGTCCAGCCCCAGCTATATACCTACTTCCTGAGAATGTTGTCCTCTGGCCCCCTTTGTGAGGGGTCCCCAGTTACCTGCCTGCTTCCTTGGTAGTGTCCTCCTTTGGGCCCCTCTGCCAGGGTCCCTATGTGACCCCAGAGTATTCTACTGCACTCCTTTCCTTATACCTCCACTCATAGTGCTTGGTGAAACCCTGTGGGAGATCCCTTGCCCTCTTCCCCAACTATACCTCTCCTTCCCTCAGCAGTCTCCTAAACCCCGCAACCTCCTCCCTGAGCTGTGCCAGCTGGTAGCACACTGGGCAACCACCCAACTTCCAAGCCCAGTCTAGTATCACGGCTGCCCCACACCCTGTGCACCCCACCACCCTCCCAAAGATGCCAGCCCTAATGACATGTGGTCCCATCCCTCCGTGGGTTTCCTTTGGTGAGCCACCGTTCCCACTAGTCCAAGATACACCACTACTGACTAATCAGCAGTACAACACAGATAAACTTATAAGGGAAGTGAACAACTCCCTAAGCTCCTCTCTCCCAGCCTTTAAATCCAACCCCAGTGGCTAGAACTACATGAGCTGCACCTGCAGCCTTTTCCTCCAATTGCAGGGCAGGTGTTCCCCTATAAATTAGCAGAGCTCTGGGGAGGGAGAGGTGAGGCGCAGCCTACACTCAACCCTCGAGAGAGTGTATCAGCCCTGTGTCTGCCCCTCCAGGCCCTGCAACCAAAGAAACAGCCCAAGCAAATCCCACCAAATAGGTTTTAATCAGAAGAAACAGGCCTCCACCAGTGCAGCCTGTTACACAGTGAAACATCCTACAAATGAGCCCACTTACAGCCACCAAACCAATTTTCAAACTTCCAACAGCCACAAAACAATACCTTGCTAGCCCCTTAAGAAGTAGTAAGAAAGAAAAGAAATAACCTTCTACCAAGTAAAATCCACAAGAAACCCTGTAAAACAAGAAGAAGCAGCTACTGTACTGAAACACATCAGATCCTGTCCCTTCTAGTTCCTTCAAACTACAAATTGTGGTTTAAAATGCATGTTGTGTTTTCTTCCCTTATTGCCCCAACAACAGCTGCAATGCCAGCCTACCCGGGCCACGCTTCAGGCTAGTCTACATAACAAATAGGTACCCAGAGTGTGTGTGAGTGTGCTACAGGACTCATAGAGGCATGCATGCTTAACCTGATTTAATCAGAACTAGAATCAAGCACCAGATTCTGCCCCTTCCTTGTTTCTGCCCTAAATAAATCAGACCTGAACCTTTTGCACTTAAACTGTTTGTGGTGTATCTCTGTACAGACAGCATTATGATACTGTTGGTGGTTGAGCAAAACTTTATTTTACAGGGGGTCTCCAGGCCCAAGATAGCTGAACCAGCCCTGGTGGTAAGTGCAATAAGCATGGGGTTGAAGCTGTATTCAGGAGTTAACTACAATTGTGTATTCAGTGAACAGTCTAGGCTACTAGAGGGAAAAGAGGGGTAACAGTGCCCTGGAGGCTGTACCCATGGCAGCTAATGCTACCACTGACCCTGTCCCCAGGTGGAGGCACCTATTTCTGGAACTTAAGCCCTCAACCTGCACTTAGTTGCATAGGCAGGGTAGTATCCCTTGGGTAGCACCACCTGGTTACAGATACTTACCTTGGCACTTGTGATGGACACACCATGAAGGCACAGGAATGGCAGATTACACCAGGATCTCAGCATCAGCTGCATCCATATAGCTTTAGAGACAGTCAGAAGCCTGAAAGGAAAATCATACAGAAAGTTCCAAAAAGCACAGGAAAACATGGAATTGGTGAGCAGGGGCACCTGGCAGGAGGCCCATCAAGTCAGACCATTCTATCACTGCCTAATTTGCCACCACAACTGGTCTGTGGCAGCCCCGCCCCACCCTCCTGTCTTGATGTCAGTCTTAATATATACCTATACTCCAGAAGGGTGCAGAAAATGAAGAGGGACTTGGAGACGCTTGAAAGAGGATCGGAGATAAGGCAACTAAGGTTCAATGCAAAGAAATGCAAAATAATGCACTTGGATAGAGGAAAAACTGGGGAGAGCTACTGGTTGGGGAGTAGCTGACTGTCACCAAAGAGGAAAGGGACCTAGGGGTTATCATCTCTGATGAGTGATGACCTTACGGTATCAAGGCATTGCACACAGGCAGCAGGGAGGGCCAGTGGCATGCTGGGGTGTATAGGCAGGGGTATCACTAGTAGTAGGTGGGAGGTGGTGATGCCATTGTATAAAACATTGGTAAGGCCTCACCTGGAGTACTGTGTGCAGTTCTGGAGGCCACACCTGCACAAGGACATAGATGAGGTGGAGACTATCCAGAGAAGGGTAACAAAGATGGTGCAGGGCTTGCACCACAAAACATATGAGGAGAGACTAAGGGACATAACTATGTATTTACTGGATGAGAGGAGACAGTGAGGGACATGACTGAAACTTTCAAGCACCTCAAGGGCATAAACAAGGTACAGGTGGGGACATTTTCCATGGTAGAAAAGTACTAGAATAAGGGGACAATATGAAATTGGAAGGAAATTAGATTAAGAGGTAATGTGAGGAGGTTTTTTACACAGAAAGGGTAGTCAGTGTTTGAAATAGTCTTCCACAGGAGGTAGTGGGGCAAGCACAGTGAAAGGGCTTAACATGCCTAGGACAGGCACAAGGGAAACTTAAGAGGGAGGGAGTGATGAAAAGCCATTAATCACACAGAGTCAGTGGCCACTTATGATGTATAGGGCCTATGGGCAGACTGGATGGGCCTAGCGGTCTTTGTCTGCCAACAGTTTCTATGTTTCTATGTTTCTGTCCCATTCCCATCAAATAACCTTTTTCAGAAAAATGTTACCAGCAAAGTTTAAAAAGATTAGTACTTACGTTAGCACTTATGATGTACACACCATGAAGAGAACAGGGCTGGTGGATTACATCAGGATCTCAGCATCAGCCGCATCCATATAGCTTTAGAGACAGTCACAGGCCTGAAAGGAAAATCATAAAGAGAAACTTTGCATAAAGACACACAGGAAAACATAGAACTGGTGAGCAGATAGGGACAGCATGGTCCGCCAGATCTGCCCACCGCTTTTCCCTGCCAATTTTGCCTCCTCAGATATCTCTGTATGTCATATGTAAAGCAAACTAGTGTCTTCTCTTACCCACAACACCCATGCTCAGGGTTGCCACTGCTGGATGAGGTGAAAACAGGATACAGTATTAATGAACTGCACCACAAACACTGTCCCTGGACACACCACTTTGTAATGACTTCAATGTATCTGTATCCAGACAAATGCAATGATTTTAATGTGAGAGAAGACAGAAAACAGAATAGTAACTGTAAATCATTTGTAATGCTGTTCTGTTCTGTTTTATTTATTTATCATGAATTGTGTTTCATATTCTCCCTTTGTTCTTATTTGCTGGTAAGCACTATGCAGAAAGGACCAATGGACACAAGGACAAGTTACAGGGCAAAACAGGAAGCAAGTGTCATGACTTCATGGGTCCCACAGTGCGCAAGTGAAGGCCGTGACAATCCAAACCAGGTCTGTTGTCTGCAGAATGCAGCAGGCTGGTGGTGTGCAGCTCACTACTGTTGTTACCTTACACAACCTCCGTTTTCCTTTTCAATTTCAGCCACGATTCTGATGTTGCTTAAGTCATGACTCATGTTTGATACATTTATTACACAATGTGCATGGTTCCCCAAGTCTGCATTGTGTGTAATGTACCACGTAAAACAAACAGGCAGTGGCACCCACTGCTGTTGCTTTTATAGTTTTGGACATGCAACAGCATCAGAATTGCCATTCCATGTAAGTCACCTGAAAGGCCTGTAATGGTGTCAGTAACATTGTGGATGTACATGTACTATACAAAATGAGAGCAGTAGATGCTGAGGATACTTGTAAAGGAAATCACTGCAGTGGCGAAGGCAATGAATATGACATAGTTAGTGCAATAGGGTATGATGACACATATCACACTGAGCAAAACATGAAATTATACAAGAAAGTGTAAAAGCGTGTTTCCTATCACAGCAGTAATTACTAGACCATACCTAACCTTCAGAGGGAAAACATTAGGTCGATATACTGCTAATGTTAATGACTACACTTAAAACTTCCAAGACCAACTGGCTTTAAGAGCAAAGGTCTTATCAGAAGAGCTTCACTGTAACTTGGACATGCAGTCAAAATGTTAAATGATTTTATACGGTCATTTGTAAGTGCTGTGATCCTCCCTGAGCATGAGCTAAAACTAGGGTGCTATGTCATGAGGTTGATCGCCAAATGGGGATCACTGTTAGGGCAAGTTTACATCACTGAAAATAAAATGGTGATGTACACTCGCAGCAAAGACAATGAGCAGACAGATAACTTTGCTTACAAGAGGGGCTGCCTCCATGGATGAAATTTAATTTCGCAACATCTCTAGTTGTTACTGTGATTATAAGTCTAATTGCAACAACAACTCTCATTTTACCATTTATTTTTTACTTACTTTTAGGCTTTAATTGGAGTGGTGTGTTTACACGTGCTGCATAGTGTCAATTGGCAGCTGGATTTGTCATTTCCAGATGTTAATGACCAGGCCAGTAAGCCAATCAGGAGTCTCACTAGGCTCATGAATATTTTTTTGTTGTAATCAAAGTTTATTGAAGGTTTTTATATGATGACCACAACAAATATATTTCATTAACATCACAAAAGGAAAGGAAAAAGGACAGCACTAAGAAACTTATAAAATAACTACAACTCATACAACCTAAATAAAAAGGACATACACTTAGGAACTGGGGTACAGAACAATACGTCAGTTAATTCAGTATATTGTTTTCACGTACAGTTCACATGGTGGTACCAGTTATTTCTCAAGTTTTTAACTAATACCTGGGGAGAGGATCAATATACTGTTGCAATAGGTGGACCTATTAGAGTTATGAGTAGAGGAAGGATTGTTTAAACCATGTGATATGCTGAGCTGAGTCTCTGTTATTTCTGTATATCCAACAGCCTCTAGAGGGTTGCAGGACCTTGTCCAGAATTAACCTGCATTTACCAAGGCCTCCAAAATATCAGTCGCTTTTAGGTTTGCTACTGTAGTAACATATGACTGGGTACCATTGGCTACTGTGCTAATCTTGGGTGTAATCGTAACCAAGAGGTAAACCTTTCCATTTCTTGAATAGCTTTACAGTTTTACAGCCAACCTTTTGTATCCGGAGTGATGGAATTCAGCCATCCCTGTGTGGCAGTAATTAGGATGTTGTCAAGTACCTCTTGTTTTTGCCTTCTAGATCTTTTGATGTGAGACCTAGAACTAGGTTTCTGAATGAACTGGGGGAGTGATTTCACATATTTGTCCAAACTTGTCCTGCTTTCTGTCAGTAGTCTTTTACCACCAGGCAACTCCCAAAAATACATGTGTGATGTCCATGTTCACCACAACCCCTCTTACACTGGTCTGGCTGTTGTGTGCCATAGTGCTTTGAAATAACAAGTGTTTTAAGGTATCTCACACTTGCCAGTGAAACTCATGCCAGTTTGGAGAGGTTTCTGACCAGTGCTATGCAGAATGCAGAATTCTGTTGGTGGAATTAGTACAGAATGATCATTCCACGGGAGAATTGCCATCAGAATTTTGCTGGTCCTTCTGTGGAATGCCACTTTCTATAATCGGTGGAATAATATTCTGCAGAACAGCACTTTTCCATGGAAATTATTCTGCAACCATTTCCTTGGAAACATCGAGATCCACAGAATTTCTGATGGAATTAAGCAAAATTTTTGGTGGAATGTCAAAATGTTATGAAATTCCATTCCTCCAGAATCTGAAAATTCTGAAAACCACTAGTTGTAGCTTCATGTGCTGGGATCCAGATATTGTCACATTATTTGTCTGTAATATTTTCCCAGTTCCCATTCCCATGTCTCCTCTGGTTAGTCCCCTTCCAACCCTTTAAGGGTATCAAGTGCAAGTCGAAATTCATTTTTGGGGCTGTTCCTGCTTAATTAAGTCAGGCGAGTCATTTATACTGTATTTTCTTCCAATTTCAAGACTGATGTTCATGTTTCTGTGGTCTGGTAATGACATAGTTTTGAAAGTATCAAGTATTAAGTAGTAGTAGTAACACTTTTATTCATTTCAAATGAACTGGATAACTTAACTGAGCCATGCTCATTTTCAGTGAGGTCATTTACAGATTTCCAGTTACTTTTACGTCAAACACTTAGGACATACCTAAAACATAATTACCATCACAATTTAGCTCCAACAGGCACATCAGCAAATGTGTTTTTAATGTTGTAATCATTAACAATAACAAAGTATTTAACTTTGTCTTGTCTGTTAAGGCTGAATTTGGCAGATAGCTGTTAAAAGATTTAACTCTCATGCCTTCTAGCAGTTAACCTACTGATGAGAGCTGAGCTCTCAAAATTGTCCACAGAACTGATTACATTTAAATGAAATTGGATGACTCCTACATATATATTAGCATAAGGGTCTGACTCCTTAAAATCCATTATCTGGTTTGAAAGAGGATGGTGAGCAAAGTGGAGGTGGATTCTCCATAATAGAGATGAGAAAGTTGGATGACAGGAACAATCTGAGGCTGACACTGTGAGCTGTGGCTGGGGGGCAGGGGAGCTCACATCCTTGGCCCTACCACATGCAGCCATGATGTTCCAACTTGCATCAACGTGTGGCTCATTTTCCCATACTTTGACAAAGAAGTGCAATTAGTAGAAAGTCCTTACAATTGTCAGGCCAAGGATGCAGAGGTAATCCCCCAAGATGTCTATCACAGGGTAGGCTGGTTTACACTGCCTGTCTCTCTGTGACACTGTTCAGTGCCCTGGGGGTGGGGTGACATTGAGTTGGGTGAGTGGCATGTCCTGATGGTGGCAGCTATTGTTTTTGCACAGCTAGGATTATTTCACTGAATAAGTGCTATACACCATGTTGTCATCCTCTGGTTCTATTTGGGGGTGGCAGAGGAAGAGAGGGATTGGGGAATGTGGTAAGGTACAAAACAAAGGGTGGGGCTACCTGTTATTGCATAGCATGGGCAGTCATATATTTTTGTAGGGTTGAGGCCAATGGGAGCAGGATAACTGTGTAATGATCACACACTACAGTGTGGTTTTCAATACTAGACCAATACAGGAATGATGTTGGGTGCAGTCGTAGTAATCTCTCTATGGGTCTTTGTCAGCGATCAGGGACAGATACCACACGCCTCCTGAGTACAACATTGTGTCCAATGTCCACTTATGGGGTCTTCACAAGAGGAAAGAGCTATGCATGCTGTATAGGTTGCAGTGTTTTGTATCCTAAATAAGCCAGTGGGTCCACTCAACCATTCACATCATATGAGGATTGGGTCAACTAAACATGTAGTCTCCACAGGCTGGAAAGCAGGTTTATGCTCTGTGAGAGCAACATGCCTTGACAGATAAATTCCCATTCCAGATGAACAGACCATGAAAGCACAGGGCTGGTGGATTACATCAGGATCTCAGTATCAGCAGCATCCATATAGCTTCAGAGACAGTCACAGGCCTGAAAGGAAAATCATAAAGAGAGATACTTTGTACAAAGACACAAGGAGAACATAGAACTCATGAGCAGATAGGACAACATGGCCTTCCAGATCTGCCCACTGTTTCAGCCAATTTTGCAACATTGCATATCTCTTCATGTCATATAACTGTTAGTGCAAAGCCTTCCAAAAGGTGCACATGAAGTCACACCACCCCACTTCCAGAGTATGGTAGCATAGCCAGTACTCCTGACAGCTGCCTGCTATAATAATCTCATCACCTGTGGGAAAAATACAATTAACTGCTATGATATCTTTTACTTACCTTCTTGAGATGTCCATGCTGTAGTTCATGCACAGGGTAGGGTAAAATCATGATGGCAGCAGCAAATGGAATCAAGGTACAGACTCGAAAATAGGAGCATAACAATTTATAAACAACTGTTTTAGAAACAATAGCACTTACGAACATACTAAATTGGCAGCAGAAAAGGCCCACAGGTCTATCAAGTCTGTCCAATTATGCAGCTCTTAGTTTCTAATCAGTACCTCTGCCCCACCACCATCCAAACCTCTTTTCTCCTCTTTTCTGGTCCTTCCCCCTTTGTGTTTTGTCTGTACTAACCCTGCCTTTGACTCTATCCCATCCCTTTAAAGCTATCCACTGTCCTTTGAGCTATTAACTCCTCTGGCAGTGCATTCCAATCTGACACCACTCTCTCTGTGAAGTAGTGCCTCCTTATCTCCCTCCTAAACCTTCCTCCATCTAACTTCAGACTGTGCCCCTAGTGACCCTTCCCCATATAAACAGAACAGTCCTCCCTCCCTGACTTTGTTTATGCCTTTCAAGTACTTAAAGGTTTCTATCATGTCCCCTCTTACCCTTCTGTCTTTCAGTCAGTACATGTTAAGCTGTTTCAACCTTTCCTCATATGGCAACTCCCTAGTCCCATGATCATTTGTGTTGCCCTCACGCTGCACCCTTCCACTAATCTCACATCCTTTTTGAGGTATGGGCACCAGTACAGCACACAGTATTCCAAGTGTGGCTTCACCAGTGATCTATACAATGGCAGGATGACCTTCCCCTTTCGAGGTGATCCCTCTGGCAGTACACCCCAGCAGTCCTTTTTGCTCTTGTTGCAGCTCTCCTGTATTGTGCAGATACCTTCATGTTCCCTGTGACTATCACCCCCAGGTCCCTTTCCTCCTCTGAAGCCATTACCTGCACTCCCCAAGCCAGTAGCTGTTCTTGGGATTTATGGCTCCAAGGTGCAAGACCTTGTACTTCTTAGCATTAAACCCAACTGACACTCCCTAGACCAGTGTTCAAGTTTAGCTAGATCCTCTCTGAGTGCCCTCCATCTTTCTCATTGTCCACTTATCAGTTATGGCCCTGCCAGACACGTCCTCAGGTACAGAAGTAAGTGCAGCAAAACAGATTAAGTATCTGTAAACAGTGGTAAACTCTGCCTTGAGTCACACCCCTACCAAAGGCCACGAGGACGAACCATACAAGGTATAATCATAATGCCATATGCACATGTAGAGGATAGCTGCCCGCAAATGAACACAGTGATTTCCTGAACAAGGGTCTACAGTGGACTGGCCAGTACAGCCCAGTCATGCATACCAGCACCAATGAGCTGGGACACACTGGGTAGAATAATTACAGGTCATCATCCCATTGAAGAGAGTGCTGCATGAAACCTGCATGTAAATTTCTGTACTTATGGAGAAATTTGCATCAGAGAAAGGCACACAGAGCCATGCTTCATGTCCGGGTGGGAAATAGTGAAGGGGAGCAGACAACAGTAGGAATAACATCACAAAACATCGCAATGCAGATACATGAGCAACATAACAAATGTAGAAGCACTGTGGTGACCGAGCATTTGTAACAATACAACAGAACAGAGTGCTGCAGTTACAAGCGAGAGCTCCTGCAACAGTACAACAAAATGAGCAGTAACTGTTGGGAAGATGGCAGTACTGCTTCAGCTCTACTGGGACTGACTGCTGGCATTGTAGTCCTTTGTACCCATGGTTACTCTGGCTGGGATCATAAGCAGGAGGAGGCAGAAATAAGGGTCAGGATAGGGGTTGACAGGGACAGGAAGAAGCAGGAAGATACCTTTGCTGGCATCCTCTCAAGGCAGGGACTCGAGAGAAAGGAATTGGAAGAAGCAAAGGAAGGCGGAGCAGGTCAACTAGAGAATGGAGGAGTCAGGAAAGCAGCTTGTCCTGCACTCCAGCACCAGCAGTGGAGAGAGGTGATGACTTGGGGAATGGATAGGATAATGTAATAAGCACTGCATAGTGTTGTAATACTAATAAGAAAAGTCAGGAACCATCAATAGAGCAAAAAAATGTTTCTACTAAACTTAGTGACAGTGGATGGAGATGTGAAATGTTGAAGAGGACACCATCACAGTCAGAGCAATGTAGCAGCAAATAACGCTTTAAGGTGTGGTGCTGCAGTTCATCAAACCCACTGTAGGATTGGCATTTCTTACATACCAACATACTAAAACACCAGCAGAATAAGCCCAAATGTCTTTCGAGTCTGCTTATTTGGTCAGCCCCCAACCTGGGGAGCTGACCTTACTGCCCCAATCGCCCTCTCTGGCTTCTCCTTCCTAGTCATGGATATTCCCACTACACAGGACTTTGCTTCCAGCACCCTTCCCTGTACCTGTCCCACCCTCTTGAACCCCTCCACCATCTCTGCTTCCACCAGCCCCTGGGCAGTGCATTCCATGGCTCCACCACCCTCTCAGTGAAGTAGCACCTCTTCCTTTCTCCTGAATCTCCCCTCTCTCCAGCTTCCACCTATGACCTCTAGTTGCCCCCTCCTTCCTTCAGAGCACCCTGACTGCTCCTACCCTATTTAACTCCTTCATTTACCTGAAGACCTCTATCATGTCCCCCCAGTCCCTGCTCTCTTCCAATGTGTACATATTTAGCTCTTAGAGCCTCTCCCATAGGTCCTGTCCCTAGCCCAAGATCATTTTGTTGCCCTCCTCTGGACCCTCTCCAGGGTTCAATGTCCCTTTTAAGTGTGGCCTCCAAAATTGCATGCAGTATTCGAGTGCGGCCTCACCAAGCAGTTATACAGAGGGAGTGTCACTTCCCTCCTTCTGGAGGTGATCCCCAGCGATGCATCCAAGCATCCTGTTGGCCTTGGCCGCTGCCCTCCACAAGTCTCCGGTTGTTCATCTTGACATCCACCACCACCCCCAGGTCCCTCTCAGCCACTGAGCCTTAGTATCCCCCAGGGTGTACACTTGGCCTGGTTTCTGTCTCCCAGATGCAGTACCTTGCATTTCCCTGCATTGAACCTCAGCTTCACTTTCCAGACCACCTTTCCAGAGCCTCCAGGTCCCCTGTAGGGCCACCCTCCCCTCCTCCCCATCCACCACCGCCCCAGTATTGAGTCATCTGCAAAGAGACTCATCTCACTCCTGATATCCTTCCTTATGTCAGAGATGTATGCATTGAACAGGAGGGGCCCAAGAACTGATCCCTGAGAGACCCCACTAATTACCCTCCTTGGGGATGAGACTATCCCACTAACCATGACCCTCTGGATCCAGTCTTGGAGCCAATTGCCTGTCCATCTCATCATCTGGTTCCCTACCCCATTTCTCCCGGCTTATTCAACAGGCCCCGTGAAGAACAGAATCAAACACCTTGCTGAAGTCAAGATAGAGGACGTCCACGGTCTATCCAGGTCCATGGCAGTCATCACCCAGTCATAGAACTCACAATTTTTGTCTGACATGATTTCCTGGGATGAATCCATGCTGTCTATTGTCCAGGCACCCTGACTTTTCCAGGACCCCCTAGCCTCTCCTTAACAATGCCCTCCATCACCTTACCCACCACCGATGTCAGGCTGACAGGCTTGTAGTTCCCTGCCACCTCCCTTGGATCCCCCCATGTGGATGGGCACTATGCTCCACCTTCCAGTCCTGGGGCACCCACCCTGTCCTCAGAGAGATGCTGAACAGCCCACCAGGGGTTTCGCAGGACATCCGCCAGTTCCTTCAGCACTCTGGGATGTAATTTATCCAGCCCTGGTGCTTTCTCCATCTTAAGGGACCTGAGGGCTTCTCACTCTCTCTGGCATGATTTCCACCTCTGCTACCTTGTCCCCAGCTTTGCCTTCCCTCCTGCCAGTGGTGGCCCCTCTCCCCAGGCCTGCTGATTGGCAAGGGTCCCCTCCTCAGTTTCACCATCCCATCCCGTGTATGATGCAACCCCCATTTTCCTTGGTGAAAACTGAGGTGAAGTACTCATTAGTACCTCAGCCTGCTCCCCGGTCTAAAACACACTTGCTAAAACCCGGATTGATTCTTCCATAACTCTTGTACGAATGAGTACTACACATCACATTACTCAAGTCATGTGATATCCTGATATGATGACATTCTGTGAGGCCACATTGACAGACTCTGTCACAGTGTGGCACCTCTGTTGTTGTTGTTCCACACACCTTTTATTTCTGTTTAATTTCCAGTGCCCACAAATTTGTAACAAGGATTACTAGCATATTTCCATGGTACCATCACTGTTGATCACACTTTGAGTACATATAAACAGCATTATCAAGTTTATTTCAGTCAGAATTGCCACAGCAGCTGTACCACACACTGCCCCAGTGTCAGTGACAGACTCTGCTGATGTCTCTGTGATTGTTATTTGCCATGGTATATTTTTCAGAAAGAGACAATCCCATGACTACATAGATATACATGTAGGGAGGCAGAACAGTGCAGTGGTTCAAGGCTCTGAGCTGCAAATCTGGTGATATCCAGCAGACCAGACCTGGGTTTAAATCCCACAGCTTCCATTTGCATAGTGTGTGACCCTGAGCAAGTCAATTAACTTCCTGTGCTCCCAGGTTGTACCTGTAAAAAGCTTTCAGCTAGTGTGCTACTTCTGGTTAAACAACTAATATATATATATATATATATATATATATATATATATATATATATATATATATATATATATATATATTAGGGATGTGCAGAATGCTGAAATTCTAACAGAAGTCCAAATAGTTTTAGAAAACTCAACTAATTTCTATCATTTGCTGAACTTTGACACTCTGAATGTGAAATTTTTTTGCAGAGAAGTAATCCACAGTTCTCATAATTCATAGATTCTTTTTCTGCAATGTGCATAAAATCATTCCGCGGTTTACATGATCTGCTGAAAATGATTCTGTAGTTTGCACAGGAATGCTTTTGAAATTCTATGGAATTTAAGAAGAAATTCCATAAAGCATTTCAGAAGCAGAATTGCCATTCGCAGCAATTCAAGAGTGAAATTTGCATTTACATGATTTTCCATTGGCCAGATTTCAGTGCCTTAGTTTTTGGGTGAGGTCCAGTTTTCCCTGCCTGTTGGATGAGGACCCAGACCTTTTTCCTTACTGGGTGATGCAAATGAATTACAAAATGCTGGACTCCTGTTTGATCGCTAGCTGAGGGGAGAGGGTTCTTCCTGTTCGATGTATCGGATGCTGCACCCTCTCCCATTTGCTAGTTTAAATATTCTGCAAAGACATAAACTTCTGCCCCAATGCACTGACTCTCCTTAATCAGATGCAGTTCATTGAATTTAAAGAACTTTCGCTCCCAATGCTGTTGTCAGTTACCTACAAATGTGTGTCTTTTACCTGGCACCAGTCCTTGAGCCAGTTTAGCTCCTCTATCTCCCCTCTCTGACC
Organism: Neoceratodus forsteri; assembly: GCA_016271365.2. Taxonomy (NCBI): domain Eukaryota; kingdom Metazoa; phylum Chordata; order Ceratodontiformes; family Ceratodontidae; genus Neoceratodus; species Neoceratodus forsteri. The sequence continues at coordinate 194,198,257 of JADMNL010000022.1, read as the reverse complement.
TTTCATCAATCTGTCCTTCTCTCACAGACTGGCAGGATCTCAGAGAAGGAGATGCCAGTTGAAATGGATGACAGTTTGTCTCCCAACCTGGTCAGATGTCCTTGGTTTACACAACTGACCAGCTGGTGAGATTGTTAGTCCCTATGTGTGCCAGGATATCAATGTCTTCTCCTGCTTTCTGCATGATTTTAGCAAAGCGGTCCATGTCTCTCCACACTGATGTACCTGGGATACATCTGACCATTACCCCGCCAGAGGTAGATATCAACTCCCTGAATCATGGAGTCACCTATGATCAGAAGGGTTTTGGATTTCCTTTGTTTGTTTTTGTTTTGGTCCTTGTTTTGGGTGAGTTTTGTAGTGCTAGCTCCTGTGCTGCAGTGTCATGCTCTGCAGTGTCCTCTGACCCTTTGTTTGATTTTGGAGTAAGAAGCAGATGCCGTTTGAAGTTTTTGTATGGTTTGTGGAGGTGACACTTTGGTAAGCACTGAGTGATGAAGCATTCGATTTGCCCTCCTAACCACCTACCAACCTCCCAGACCAACTGCCCTCTGCGGTTGAGGTACTTCAGTTGAATGTTGAGAAAATGGCGGGTGGCTCTTTTAATATATTTCCTCCTAAATATGCAATTTGAGGTGCGTAATCTCTGCCCATGCTGCCCAGAACTGAGCCCTTAGATCTCCGATGGTCCAGCATGGAGGTCAACATCCTAAATCCTGTATAACTGTCCTTTTGAAAAGTGACCCACAGTTTCTGCAGTTAAAATATCCATTCCAGTTGAGTTGCTGAGTTTATAACCTGGCCCGAGTAATTAAAAGGAAAATGAAAGTAAAAGATTTTGTTTTTGTATTTTTTTTGTTTTGTTTCTTTGTTTTTGTATAATTTTTATGACAAGTTAAATTAATTGTGCCCTGTTAGTTAGGTCACTGTGTGGATACCCTCTGATCTTCCCCATCCTGCTTTGCTACAGGAAATATCACGACTGTGCTACTCTATAAAAGAAGTATAGCATGGGGTGGTTGGGCCTTCCCCGCCAAAATAGAAGAACCACTGACAAATGACACAGGAATGTAAGAGCAGAACCAACAAACCAACAACAAATGCAGTAGCCCTAAAAGCTTAGCCTCATGATAGATAAAACTGTAAAATCTGTAAGTACCACCTGTAACAATTTCACAGAAGAGATACCCTGCAAAAAACACTGCTGTAGAGAAAAATAAAGCAGTAACAGAAGCTATACCTTGCAAAAAATAATCTGAATCAGAGAAGATTACAGCAGCAATCTGTAAGCACAAAACAATCATAAACCAGCAGGCACACCCAGTAATAATGCAGCAGAAAGTATACCCTGCAAAAGCAATTTGAATCAGAGAACAATAAAGCAGTAAAATGTAAGCAAAATACATGAATAAAACCTGTGAGCACAAAGGAAAATAGTAACACACAGTAAATCTGCCTAGCCAAAAAGCCTTAATGTTTTTCCTTGCTCTGATAATGTTGTTCTTGCTCTGTCCTTACAAGCAAACCTAGAAGAAAAGCACTCGGTGAAGCTAGGTGCCTTTTCCAGCAAACCTAGTCTTCAACCTCAAGATATCTTGCAGTCAAGGACAACTTGTACTGTGATGTGAGGAAATGCGACTTCATTTTTATGAATGTGGTACTCAACATTCCTATCAGACAGACAGCTTCACTGATCAGTCACAATGGCACCTGAAGCTTTAAATACAATTTTGAGCTAACAGTAGCACAGGGGCAAGTTACATACTCAATGGCCAGAGCTGAGAGGAGCAGGCCAGTTTACTTCACCAATACTTCAAGGCTCATCATCTATGTTCAGTTCCTGTGGGTCATGCAGGTATAACTGAACCATAGGGTGGCAGACAGCCACACTTGTGTGTGTTGCCTTCAGTTGCTTGGTGTGTGGAAACAGCAATCTGCTGCAGCACGGACCAGAGAGAGTTTGTGGCACTGCAACGTGAGCATGAGGGGGCAGGAGCAGAAACAGTAAAGGAAGAGGATGAGGAGGATACTTTCAGAGGGGCTTTTGTTCCTTCAGTTTTGTCTCCAGATACTGACTGTGCCCTTTTCTCTGAATGCCATAACATCATTCAATTTTACACTTTCCATGAAGGATCACAACACAGTGATCCAGATCAGCCTTCCCACCTGGAAGAAGTTCCATCATACAATGATTATATCATGGATCTAGCAAGGTTTCTAGGATGTATGCCTCAGAGATTTTAATATGAATCACACTGGGATCATTAACACACAGCTGCATGATCTGGTCAGCCAGTTCTATTCCCACAGAGTCTGCTGAGAATTCAGATTGCTCCCTGACATTGATCAGTGTCACTTGCAATGAAGTCAGTATGGAATCCATGTAGCTTTAGCCAGCATGTAATGACTTCATTAATTCAGGTGTGTATTCTGGCAGAGGTGTGTGAGCCATGCATGCTCTAATTGTTCAATGTGGCATTCTGCTGAGGACCAGCACTAGTAGTGACACTACTTTAGAGGGCAACTACATGATGGCCATGGATGTAAAGCATAAACTAGTGAAAATAGTGCCCATTATGTGCAGTAATGCACATAAAACTGATAGCAGATGATGGGCCACTAGTCCAGATAGCTATTGTAAGGTGGATGCTGTACTACAGAGTGGGACATTATATGTGACACAATGCAAACAAGGTGACTATAAATTGTTATGACAGCATTAGGGGAGCAATAAGTATGACTTGATGCTTTGCATCTTTATGCAGCTTTTTCCATGAGTTGTAGAAACCAAGGCTTCTCAACAAAAGCATATGGAAGCAGGTCTGTTGCCAGCATCTTTGCAACAGCAGTGTTTAGCTCTTTTGACACAGGGTGTTTATGGTGGTATTTGGTGTGCTTGTTTAAGGCAGATTTAATTAATATTTGGACAATAAAGCTTGGGAGTGGGAAGGACTATAGAGGAGGGTGATTTACTGGCATTAGCAGTTCTGCTCTTGTTGCTGTGGCTGCCTGGTCTGACAGCGGGACACTGCAAAACTCTGTGTGGGAAGGAGATGCTCTGGTTTGGCACATTGACTACTGCCACTTGTAGCTGTACTCCCAGGGTAGAACACAGTAAAGGGTTAAATGTTACATCACCATAACCCTCTCTTTCAGACTGTTCAGGTACAATGTCAGAATTGGGCATTGATGCCAACCACTTATGCTGTTTCTAGTGAATGGAATGCTCAGTCTGCATATGGCTATGTGTGCTAGTTGTCCAACAATGTGTTCCCACCTCCAACCTGCTTATTTTCGACTTGCATACAGTATATTGCACACAGCCACACTGTCATTGACCTCATCCACTGAGAAAATATCCCACGAAGGGCTTTCTGCTGACTTGCTGGATTTTCTTGAGTGGTGCTTATGGGGTCTGGGGCATGGGGTGAGCAAAATGGTTGCCTTTTGTTTGTCCTGCTGCTGCTGCTTATCCTCACGTACCTTTTTAACTTGAGGTCCCTTCCCCTAACATCAGATTGTTTCTTTCAAGGGAATGGCATAAGAAGCATTGCTTTCTGTTTCCTGTGACTGCACTTTTTAATGGGTGCTTGTGGAAGATGTCAAATAGGGTCAAGTACTGGGCCATCATCACCTCCCTCATCACTGTTATCACTGATGTTTAACTCAGACATTTCTGGCACAGACACAAAGGGCTTTATATCTTCCACCTCCTCTTCCTCATTGCCCTTCTCCTCCACCTTGACAGCAGCAGGATGTTTGGACTGAGGATGTTCTTCCTCATCAGCCTCCATCTCAAGCAAACTATGCTCCAGTCCATTCTTCTTCTTCTTCTCCTCCTCCTCCTCCTCCTCTGTCAGGATAGTTAATGGTCCTGGACCCCTTAACATTATCCCGTCTGATACTGACTGCCATTGGAAGCACACCATCATTGCTGTTAGTCCCTAGAGATCCTGAGTCAACTCCTGAGGCTCCTGTAACTGTTCCTTTCCTGAGACTCCTGGGACTGGCACAGTAGTGCAGCAGCATCAATAGCAGTTATCCTTCCATTTTTTTACACTGAGCAACACCTGCTGTGGGACTACTATGCTGCAAACCAAAGAAACTAGCAGCTTTAGCCAGCCTGCTGGTGCTGAAGGTTGAGGCATTGGATACCACACCATGCGCCATGCCGCGACCCAGGTTCAGGAACAAGCTTGGGCTGCCGGGGTCGGCAGGGGCAAAGGGATTGAACAACTGGTGGACTGCTCTCCTCTCTTGGGGAAGGAGGGTTTGTCATCCCACCTGCTGATTACCCTCTAATGGAGGCTGGAGGGCGATATGGGTTGGGAGCGTGTCTACATCCGAGGGGGGTTGGGGAGAAAAGTGAAAATGGAGTTGGCAGGCTTCATGATGGCCCTGGCTGCACCTGCACTGAATCCCAGAATCTGGACACTCAGATTCTGGGTGAGGGAGAAAGTCGATGCTCCTCACCCCGGCCATATTGCGGGGCAACCCATGAGGATTTCCTGGGAAGCTTGGTGCAGGATGCTGGGGCCAGAGAAATGAGTTTCCTGAGGGGAGGAGCCATAGCCACCTGCCTGCTCCCCCATAAAAATGCATATGGAAAAAGGAAACTAGCAGCTTTGATGCCAGCACCAGCTGACACTGGCACAGCATTGGGGAACTGCTAGAACTGCACTGTCACTGGAAGTCCGAGTGTCACTGACTGTGCTGCATCAACTAGCACCTTTCCCAGCATCCTTTGTAACTCCATGTGACACACTGTTTTCAAAGATCCACCAGCAACAGAACTTTTCCATGTTCTTCATGTTTTTCTTGCCCACCATGGTGTGCTTTGTTTTCTTCACAGAATACCACAAGAAACAACACAGTGCTACAGAGAATACTAGTAAAACTAGTCTGCAATAGTCATTCCAAGAAATTCAAAACTACAACAATATGTTTTTCAGCACTGAAAGTACAGATACTAGCTATTTTTCTTGTAATCAACAAGAAAACTAGATTCTGGTCAAGAGGGCTGCAACAGTGCAGCACAATGAAGAGAACTCTTTCCTCTTCAGCAATCACTTCAGAAATGTGAAGATAATCAATGAGAAATGTGTGCTGTCATCTGATACACCCTCTGCACCATGTGTGACCTCAGAGCTGCATGCAGAGTAATTTGAGTTTTCTGTGGAATTACTGTGCTGAACCATGGAATTTAGCTCTCTACGGTGGAATGGAAAATGCAGGCAATCCTTGGGTTCAGTGGAATTCAAAAGAAAACTCAAAACAAAACTAGGGTGCCAGCCCGTGGCATGGAGGGTGGAGGCACCAAGCCCCACCTGCTGCCATGCCAGTGACCTGGGGTCAGGAGTGACCTTGGGGCATCAGAGTTTGCCAGGAAGAGGAAGACTGAGTGTTTGATGGACTGCTTGTTTTATCCTGGTTTTATTTTATTTTTTCCTCCGCCCCATTTGCCATTGTTCAGAGAGGGGGCGGCTCAGAGGTAATTTTAAGGAAGTATTTTTCACAGAGAGGGCTGTGGATGTATGGAACAGCCTTCCAGAGGAGGTTGTGGAGTCAAAAACAGTGGTGGAATTCAAGGATTGCTGCATTTTCCATTCCACCATAGAGAGCTAAATTCCATGGTTCAGCACAGTAATTCCACAGAAAACTCAAATTACTCTGCATGCAGCTCTGAGGTCACACATGGTGCAGAGGGTGTATCAGATGACAAGTACCTTCAAGTACCTCAAGGGAATCAACAAAGTCCAAGAGGGTAGCATCTTTCAAAAAGAGGGTAAAAGAACAAGGGCACAATTTGAAGATAGAAGGGGCGGCTCAGAGGTAATTTAAGGAAGTATTTTTCACAGAGAGGGTTGTGGATGTATGGAACAGCCTTCCAGAGGAGGTTGTGGAGTCAAAACAGTGGTGGAATTCAAGCATGCATGGGACAGTCATAAGGCAATTCTAGGGGTGGGGTAGGAAGAAGTAGGCTGCTGGTTAACTAGGATCTGCAGCTTATCCATCAGGTAGGGAAATGGGCAGACTGGGTGGGCCAAGTGACCCTTATCTGCCGTCAAATTCTATGTTTCTATGTTTCTATGCTCTTCTCCCCTAGAGGAGGCTGGTTGTGGAGCCTGCCACTTGCTTGTCTCCTTTGAAGTTGGGGAAAGACAGCTCGGGACAGCAGATCGGTAGATGGGGAAGACATTGGTGCATGTTGCATTGGAGCATGTGGCGCACCTGGACGTCATTTCATGCCACACCTTCAGGGGCAAGAACAAAGGAAATGCCAGTGGCTGGATAATGATTTGGGCCTGCAGGTCCTGCTTCTGACTAGCTGAGTTCGCAATCCCAAACTGGATCCAGTCCTCAGTTGGGGCTTACCTCTCTGGGGCAAACCCTGGTGGAAGACAGCTGGTTGTAAGTTCAGGGCATGTCGGTGGGATAGGACTGGGGTGCTCTCCTGAAGAATGGCCAAATGGGGCGGAGGAAAAATAAAATAAAACCAGGAACAGTGGTAAAAAATAAAAATAAAACAAAAGAGGGTTGGTTTGCTGACAGTACAATAATGGCACTCTACAGGTCGGACGGTTAGATTCACTGTGTGATCTTAAAATTTACAATATCACCTAAAAACAAACATAGATGACTATACATTACTGGCAGAAACAAAAAAAACCTGCAGAATTATATTGCAAATTGTGGATACATAAATGAATCTGCAAAATAAATGGCAAGAAACTTTAATTCCACAGGTCAAGGTTATAGTTCTGCCATTAGTGAATATCTACTGTAGTATTAGGGAAAATTTGCAGTGAATTTTCGGAAATTTGAAATTTCGCCACAAGTGAAAGGGCAAAACATTCTGTGAAAATTTAGAAATTACATGAAGTTTCCACAAAGAGGATTTGCAACTTTCATCCAGCTCTAGCGAGGCTCCTAACTGGCTACTGGACTGGTCATTAGCATCTTAGAAATGACAGGTCCCGCTGCCAACTGATGCTAACCTCAAAGTAAGTAAAAACAAGCATTTGTCAATGCCGAATGTTGCTTGCTTGTATGTGCTGTTTAGGTATTTGGAAGTGATAGTTCCATGCCTTCCTCCCAAGACATCCACTGTGTCTTTCCGTTCAGTATTCACAGAAGAGTGGGAGGGCAAGGGCCACAGCAGTACAGCAGTTGCCAAGGGGATGAAGAGGTGGACAATAGTCCATTCAAAGGCAAAAGAGTCCTGCAGGAGCTCATTAAATTGAAGGTGGACAAGCGATGGAACCAGATGGCATACACCCAAGGATATTAACAGAACTGCGAAGGAGATAGCAGTACCTCTGGCAGCCATGTTCACTGAGTCATTCAACACGAGTGAATTGGAGGAGGGAACATGTGGTCCCTCTACACAAGTCCGCAGCAGGGAGGAGGCAGGGAACAATAGGCGTTCAGCCTCACCTCAGTAGTGGGGAAGATCATGGAGACATTGCTTAAAGAAAGGATAGTGGGGCATCTAGAAGCCATCGGAGCAAGGACCATAGACAACATGGATTCACAGTGGGGACATCATGTCAGACAAATCTGGTTGATTTCTTTGACTGCGTGACAAAGGAAGTGAATCAGGGTGGGGCAGTGGACAACACTTACCTTGATTTCAGCAAAGCGTTTGACACCATCCCATATAGGAGACTGATAAACTAGCTGGGTAGGCTGGGCATGGAGGAAAGGGTGGTAAACTGGTTAGAAACTGGCTAACAGACAGGAGGCAGAGAGTGGTGGTAAATGGTGTGCAGTCTAGGGAGAGGGGTCACCAGTGGTGTGCTGCAGGGATTGGTCCTGGGGCCAGTCATGTTCAATGTCTTCATTAGTAACATTGCAGAATGTCTGAAGGAATTTTTCACCAATTTTCAACATAGCCATTTTAAGACCTCTGCTCATGAACAGTGTCACTCTGATTTTCTTAATCTGTCCCAAACATTGACTGCGCACACCGAATGAGCCGTTGTACTACATGGGCAGAAACATGTTTTGGGCAAGATGTGAAAATCGACAGCTGTACTGCTCATAAGGAGGTGTGATAAAATGGCAATGTTGAAAATCTGGAGGAAAATATTGAAAATTCACGAACTTACGAGCATGTGTAGGATAAGCACAACAAATGCTCATAAAACAGTCATTTTTGGGAATTTTTCACCCAGTTTTCAACATAGCCATTTTAAGACCACTGCTCATGAACAGTGTCACTGTGATTTTTAATGTGTTCCATACATTGATTTACATACCGACTGCGCCATTGTCGCTACATGTAGAAACACATTTTTGGGCTGATGAAAAATGACAGCTGTACTGCTCATAAGGAGGTGTGGTAAAATGGCAATGTTGAAAATCTGGAGGCAAATATTAAAATTCACGTAACTTACGAGTGTCGAGGAACTGGCGCAACATACATCAGAAATAAATATTTTAGAATTTTTCACCAAATTTGCAAAATAGGGCTTTTGAGAGCTCCACCTTATGTACACTGGCACGGTCGTTTTGTTAATCAGTCCAAAAGGTGATTTTGTGCAGTGACCGTGAAATCACCCTTCGGGCCCGATTAATGCCATGACAGTGACAGAATTCATGAGGAGGGGTCCCAAAAACCCCAAGTTGAAAATTTGGTGCCAAATTCCAAAAATGCCTGAGATATGCAGCAAAGTTGAAAAACCCTATCTATCTCATTATACAGCTTACCGGCATTTCCTCAGTTTGCGGTCGGCTTTGAAGAGTGCAGATGTGTTCGGTCCGCGAAGCTCGTCACGCCAAGGTCCAAGGTAAGTATGGGGTGAGGGGTGGGGAGGCAGGGTGCGCAGTGGGTGGCTGCGGGTTGTGGGAGGGGCAGTGAGAAGTGCCGAGGGACAGTTTTTGCATTTACAGGTTTTTTTTGAATAAGGCGACGAGGCCGTTTGCCACACTGGGGTGGGCTACCAGTGTGGCAGCTGGATCTTTGGGAGGTGTGGAGCCGGACAGAGGATTGGGCACCCCGTCGGCCATAATAAATTTTGCCACGCTGGGGTGGGCTCTCAGCGTGGCATCTGGATGCTTTGGGGGGGCATGGAGCCAATGGATTGGGCACTCTATTGGGCCATACAGCGATGCATGGGAGGGAGGGTAGTGCATGAGCACGCAACATGCGTGCGCGCATATATGTGTGTGTGTGAGGGGGAGCTCTGCTCACTGAAGCGGAGCGCCCTTTCAACTGTACGACCACTGCATTTTCAACTGCTGTCATAGACAGCTGCAGCAGTGATTGGGGAACTGGAGCCACGCCTGCAAAAACAGTGATTGAATTGGAAGACGGGTGCCACACCTCCGAAAACTCGGATGATGGCACTATGTTTCTTGCACATGCATGCAAGCAACATAATGAATGTTAAAAATGAAAGTTATTACTGCAGTTAGACTTATAATCACAATAACAACCTTGAAGATGGCTATTTTCTTGGATTAATGACTGGCTGGATGGAGGTGGCATCCATTCCCCCAACTAGTCATCAGTCCCTCAGAAATGACAGGCTTCTCAGTTATTACTGGTTAAGTAAAAGGGTTTCAAAATCAATTCTGCCATCTGACTGGTAGTCAGTGCAATGAATCCAGCAAATTAGTAAAATGTTACCTTCTACTTGAAGATGCCAATAATCGAGTTGGTGCATTCTGCATTAGATGCAGACAGCAGGTCTAACCTGCAGGAAGGCCCCAGCAGAGTGTATTACAGTAGTCAAGACAGGAGATGACAAAGGCATGCACCTGTGTTAAGACAGCATCTGGATAAAGGTAGGGTACAACCCAGCTATATTTTTCAAACAGTAGAAGACACTCTGTATCACCACTTACACCTGTGTGGAGAGTGTCAGCTCCTGGTCAAGAGTGATGCCTGGGTTGGGCTCCACCTGCCTGGCCTCGAGCCTCTCACTACCAAGTACAATGAGTCCCAGGCACTCCATAATGGATGACCTGAGGTGTTCTGGTACCAACAGTAACAACTCAGTTTTGCAAGGAATCAACTTCAAACCACTGTGAGATATCCACAACCTGCCTTCTGAAAGTGCATTCTTAAGCGAAGCAACTGAGGAGCTCTGTCTGGGTTTAAATAAACAGTACAGCTTGGTATCATTAGCAAGGTTTTCCTGACCCCGAGGAGCGGAGGTCGTGAGGGCTAGGAGCCCTCCCCCACGTCACATCCCAGGACCACCGATCAAGGTTTTCCTGACCCCGAGGAGCGGAGGTCATGAGGCTAGGAGCCCTCCCCACGTCGCATCCCAGGACCACCGATCAAGGTAAAGCATTGCCCAGCTCTGACAAGTCATGCCCAGACTGTTTCCTTGGCGCCTTTTTAAACAAAGACTCACCGAGTGAGTCTGCGCTGAAATGGACTTCCACCACAGTTTCACTGATACTCTGCATATCTGCACAAGCGGATCTTTACTGCTGTTAATTTATATCATCTTACCTGCACAAACTCGGAGTGCTGCTGGTGCCGCTCGGTGTAGACTTGGAGACAGTGCATTTCAGGACCTGCTTTAACAACTGCGCACTGTGTTTTTTTTTTGCTTTCTGCCAGATTACCTAAGACCTACCTACCGTGCATGTATGTTCTCTGCATTTCTCCGGTCACCTTAAGTGAACCCCCTCCCCCAGTAGCCTTATTGTGCTTTTAAGTAGAATTCAGTATGGAGTCTGCTCTACCGTAAATGTTAAATCTGCTCGAGGTATTAACCTGTGATGCTTATGAGGTATGGTGTCTGCCCTGTGGTTACCTGTGATAGTTTTGCCTCCTACTGTTTTACATTGTGTTCCTAGCTCTCCTTACAATGTAGGGGTGATTGCTGTAATTTGGTCATTTAACCCCTGCCCATACCACGTTGCCTTGGATAGCCCTCGGTGCACTCAGCCGCCCTATCACAGCACAGGTGTTTTGTTCTGTTCGGTGCCTCTTTCCTCCCCCCCCTCCTACCTTTATAAACTTCTGCCTTCCTTTGTCCCTCCACAGATTTTCCTGATCCCAGAGGAGGCGGAGGTCGTGAGGGCTAGGAACCCTCCCCACATCGCATCCCAGGACCACCAATCAAGGTAAAGCATTGCCCAGCTCTACAAGTCGTGCCCAGACTGTTTCCTTGGTGCCTTTTTAAACAAAGACTCCACCGAGTGAGTCGCGGCGCTGAAACGGACTTCCACCACAGTTTCACTGATACTCTGCATACCTGCACAAGCGGACTTTACTGCTGTTAATTTATATCATCTTACCTGCACAAACTCGAGTGCTGCTGGTACCATGTCGGTGTAGACAGTCTAACCCCTGAACGGCTCCCCACCACCACCACCACCCTTGGTCGGTCTCCCTTATATAGGCTGGTGTTGATCATATGGGCCGGAAATAACCTATCAGCCCTGTTTTCCATCTGCAGATTATTTTCTCCTAGCACTAGTGGCCACTCTTCTATTCAAGGCTATTCCCATTCCCTTGCCACTCTGCTGCTGTCCTTGTATCCCAATCCTGTTTCTCTGCTCTTCTCTCAGACGCTGCTGCCACCCAGTGGCCCACTCAATTATTCTCCCTCTAGTCTCTTCTTCTTGTTATTTTTATTGGAATCTCCTGCAATCACTCTGCCTCTGTCCCTCCTACTCACACCATGTCCGGTCACCATCCTCTCCTTTCTGGACCCCTGGGGCGCAGACAACTTCTCAAGCCAGTCCGTCCCTCAGACACCTCTCAACTCACCACCGTGGCTTTCCACAAAGGGCTAAAATTGCCCACCTAAATGTTCGGAGCCTTCTAGCTAACCTGACAGATCTTTCTGCTTGGGTTACCCACTACAATCCAGATATCTTGGGTATCTTGGAAACTTGGCTCAAGCCCCACATACCAGATGTCATGTGCGCCTCCCGGGTACAGTCACATCAGACATGATCGTGTGGATAACAAGCGTGGTGGTGGGGTGCTACTTACTACAAAGCTCACCTTGATGTGTCCTCCATTGACCATCTTCCAACCCCCCAATGAGTTCCTACACGCCCTTCTCCTACTCGGCACACAAAGAAATTACATCTGATTTGCACCCACATCCCTCCCAAGGGTGGTCTACCAGGGCTCTCCTCTCTTCTCCACAGTGCCAGTGACTTAGTGGGCACAAATGAACTCATACTCATAGGTGATTTCAACTTGACTGTCTGGCACCCAATCGAAACTTTATGAGCCTCTGCTCGGATCATGCCCTGTGCCAGATTATCACCGAGCCTACCAGGCCTCTTCCCATGGGGCCAAAGGGTCTCTAATCGACTGGATTCTGACTAACAGACCCAACAGAATCACATCCTTTGGGACCCTCCCTGACGCCATCTCCGACCACTCACCTATCTTCTGCATATGGGCACTCTCTGCCAAAATACCCAGTAAAGTGATCCAGATGCGGGACTATTCCAAGTTTAATACCCATCACTTCCTCTCAGACCTCTCACTCATTGACTGGTCAGGGGTCACTGCCCTGGATGACCCAACACAGTCACTGGATGAATTCCTTACTAAATTCATCCCCATGCAGAACAAGCATACCCCTTACCAAGAGGCAGTGAGGGGCACTGTTACCAAATGGCTTCATGGTGGTCTCTTCACCCTTATGAAACTCAGGGACAAAGTTGGACTACCTTTAAGGCCTCCCAAAGCTCCTGCTGATCTCATGGCCTACAGGACCCTCAGAAATTCATGTAAAAGCTATCCGGCGCTGCAAAAAGCGATACTGCCAATCTGCCTGCTCTCCTCAGCAAGCAACCCGAGGCTTCTGGCAGAATATCGAAGCCAGCGGTTGGGGGTCAGCCAAAGTGCAAGTCTCTGACTTACTCATTGGTGGGGTCAGTTGTAATAACCTCTCACCATCTCCAATGCCTTCAACTCCCAATTTTCCGAACTCTCTGCCCTGCCCTCCCGCCACACTGCCCCAAGCCCCTGACTCCTACCTACTCTATCAAACTCCCACCCTCCGCTCTACCTTCAACCAGTGTCAGCCTCGGAGACCCTGAAGCTCCTCACCAGCCTCTCCATGGTGGGCAGGGCACAACAGCCTGAGCTGAAACTGCTCAGACTAGGGGCTCACCTCCTTTCCAGGCCTGTCATGCACATTTTCAATGCCTCCCTTAGCTCTGGGATCATCCCAGATATCTGGAAGGTGGAAAGGTTGTCCAGTTCTAAAACAGGGCAACCCCAAGGATCCCTGAACTACAGACCCATTACCATTCTGTCTGTCGCCTCAAAATTCTCGAGAAAATTGTGGCCTTACAACTGACCCAGTACATACAGAACCACAACCTCCTCTCTCCGGCTCAACACGGGTTCAGAAAAAGGCATAGCACGTCCACCACCCTTGCTGTTGTCACCTCCACTATCAGAACTGCCGCCAACCAGGGCAACCTCACTGGTGCCATCTTTGTGGACCTTTCAAAGCCTTCGATCGGGTTGATCACTCACTTCTCAGATCCACCCTCCTATCCCTTGGTCTCTCCACCCCCGCCCACGCTTGGTTCCTCAACTACTCTCCGCAGGCAGCAGTATACTAACTTCAATCGCACCTCTCCACCCTCTCTCCTGTCTGCTGCGGGTCCCCAGGGCTCCATTCTCGGCCCTACCCTCTTCTCCCTCTTCATCAACGAACTTCCCACCATCACGGTCCATGGCCATTCCACTCTTCAGGCGGATGACCTCGTCATCCTGGCTAGCACCCGGACACTGCCTCATTAACTACCAACTAAATGAGGACTTCAAACGATACAGTCCTGGTTGATGGAGCATAGACTCACCATCAACCTTAAGAAAAGCCAAGCAATGCTCTTTGGCTCACAGAACAAGATCAAATCCTGCCTCACCCCTTCTCAATCATGGCACTGATGGCACCCCTCTGCAGACAGTGACTGCAGTCAAGTACCTGGGGTCACCCTGGATCAGCAGCTTGATCTTACCCTACAAATTCATAATGTCTGCAAGGCCACCAACTGTAAGCTCGGCCTCGCCTACAGAGCCCAAAACTGCCTAACTCCTGCAGCTCGTGATGGCCCTTGCCAGAGGGTTCTCCTCCCACCCTCTGCTATGGGCTTGTTACCTTCGCCCCTGTACCCTCATCCAGCCTTCTGAAATGGGACTTGGCCTATAATAACATCTGCTGCTTTGCCTCTCTGCCCCCCCACACACCGCGTGATCTCTACTCCCGTCTGGGGTGGCTCCCTCCGCTAAGCACCGCACCTTTGTTTTTGGCAATTTCATTGACAACATTATCCGATCGCCACCCGCCACCCTCACCCTCCTCCTCAATCCTGGCCCCCCATCATACCATCTCAGATAGAGGGTGGCCCTAGATCGCCAGGTTCCCAGAACCCGATCCCTCATAGGGATCGTGGCTTCACCTCCTATGCCCCTAAAATCTGGAACTCTGCCCAGTCCCCACCAGTCCTCCTCCTCCCATTGCCACTTCAAAACCTCTCTCCGGAACTTCCTGAATTCTTCCTCCACTTGTCCCTGTACCTGTATACACCTGACCTACCTGTATATTGGGCTCTCAGCACCCACTGCACTTACCCTCCTAAATTGGTGGTGGACACCCGCCTCTTTTTCCCTCCTTACCTCCCACCCTCCCTATCTTGCTTCTCCCATTCTTTCTATCTGGCCCCTTCACCCAACTGTTCCCCCATCTTCCCTGCTCTTGCCCCCTCCACTGGCACTTACTCCGTTGCACTTATTGTTCCTGTTATTTATCCAGCGGCAGCACTCCCAAACCCACCTAATATGTGTCCCTCACCTTCCCTTATTGCCTGATGAACTCTAACAATGTCTTGCTTCCATATTCCTTCCAGGCTATGTCTGTTGTTTTCCTGTTGTTGTCAGCTTGACCTGTAATTTCAGCTGCCTATACAACTCCTGTTAAGCCTTCTTGCATTATCTGTATGTAACCTGACTTCATCACTGCTGTATGTATGCCTCTACCTTTGTAACCCTCCGGTCGCACCTGAAAATAGGCACATGGCTGTCTAGTGTGCCCTACCCAGTTAACAAAACAAATAAATAAATAAATAAGCATAGCAGTAAAACCCAAGTAATACTTGGATCACTTCTACTAGCAGTTTTATGACCAATGCCAGCAACAGTGGAGAGAAAATAAAACCTTGAGGAACACAAACAGGGCTCCTTCCTTCTTGGGCAGTGGATTTATGAACTAGGAATGTCTCCTGGCATTTATCCACCAAGATCTGATTCCTGTGCTTTCTGTGATTGGAATGTTCCACTCCCCATCAGGTACAGTATATTAAAGTCCCCAACTACCACAACCAGGCTAGACTTTGCTGCCTTCTAAGCATCTTCCCAGTTCCTTTTGCCACTTGATCCTGAGTTGAGGACAAAAGACCACCCCAGTCTTGGCTTGTGTCCTATACCTTATCACTGCTAGCATCCACAGAGATTCTAGTTTTCTGAACCACTAGACTGTTTATCTCAATTGCTTCTATCCCTTCCTTTATATAAATTACCACTGCACCCCTCCCGTCCTTTGCTCTGTCCTTCCTGAACAGTGAGTAACCTAGTTTGATCATCTCACCTTGTGTATGAGGTTGTCCTCATGTCTGTGACAGCCACAGGTCATTAATAGAATTTATTTATTCATGAGCAAGTTTAGCACTGCAGTACTTAAGAATTACATTATACATTTCAAAAGTTTTGCATAGAAGGTGGTAACAATCAATGTTTCACTACAATAATATATAGTAAAATCTTATAAAAGTTTGACTGTACAGTGAACACGAAGGAAGATACAAACTACCTACTGGGATAAGCATAAGGTAACATAAGTAAGCTGATGCTTATTTTGTCCTGGTCTCCTTAGGATGGATAATCTTACAACATCGGAAATGTCTTCTTTCTCCAACAGTGAGAGGCAAATTCTCTCATTGTTGTCAGTTTGGCTCATATATTCAAGCCACTCAGTAACACTTCAAAACACGCCTGATTTCTAGCTCTCAGAAATAATTTTTGACCCTCAAAAGTCTGCAAGATCCACCGCTTTTGATGATGACGTGTTTAAATCTTCAGCAATTACTCTGAGAAGTATTAAGGCTGGAGTTTGGGGAAATTTAAATTTTAATGACTTCTAAAAGAAATCTAATATTTTGCTCCATACGCTGTAAATTTTAGGGCATCCCTTAGGAGATGAGTCATATCAGCATGTGGGTCATTGCATTTTCAACAGTGTCCTCCTGTCTCTAGACTTATTTCTTCCAATCTCTGTGGGGTGTAATAAAAGTGAGTCAATACTTGGAATTGGATTAACTTTCTCTTTATCTCTACTGCTCTTAACAGCATTTTGCCATACTAGATGCCAACATTTTGCCAGGATAATGCTCTGTGATCATCACTTTAAGTTTTGACATTTTGGTGCTGAGTCCCTTGCATTGGTGTACAACATTTTCCAATATCTATCCATGTCCCCTCTTTACCTCTTGACCAAGTTGTGCTTTATTCTATTGCATTGGTTGATGAGTGAGGCAGCAGCCTCCCCTTGTCTGTGACATCAGATGTTTTGTTTGCCACTCAGATACCCCGCACTAATGTTAAACTAGCTATATGCTGTGTCCATCCTTCTCCAAGTGCCCTCCTTGGTAAGATTTGAACCCTCCCTTTTCGAAAGCCTCCTGTCCCACCAGGTCATGACTCAGTCCCTGAGGAACCAAAATCCTTCTCCTGCACCTACCCCAGAATGATGCACTGAATTGAGAGACATGGAACTAAACCTTTCTGAAACAAGCATAGTCGGGTAACATCGTTGAGAAGGTTACTGCCCTGCTCTCTCACTTGATAACTTTTCCAGAGCAGAGAAGCCTGGTTTCTCCTGTTCCATGCCACCTCATCTTAGATCATTTTTACCCTTGCACTGAAGTAGATCTTACCTTGGATTACCTCTGTACCATCAGGTGTGAGAGACTAGGATCCCACACTATGCCTGTTACAACTGAATCCTCTAATATGTTGCTTGTTTATCTGGAATGACCAAACCTGGGAGAAACGGTGGTGCCAGGCTAAAATAAATATAAAGTAAACAATTTGTAGTAGTAGCACTTACTAAAGGTACACATTATTGTAGGCTCAGTGAATCAATATGGACACCTTTGGATTCCACCATATAAAAGCTTTAATAACAAGTATCCACCAAAACAGGAATCACCGCTTCCTTACTGCATCAAACAGTCCTCTGAATGTTGATCATAAACAGTAAGCAAGCAAAATTCAAGTCCAGTTCCAAGATTCAACATTAAAATCAAACAGACCCAACCTAAGGCTGGCATCCAGCTTGTAGCTCATAGCAGCAAACTTGAGGGGTCTGCCTCCTGAGGTCACCTCACCTCAGCTGTGATTTCTGTTTTGGTGGATCTGTTATTAAAGCATTTTATATGGTGGAATCCAAAGGTGTCCATATTGATTCACAGAGCCTACACATAACGTGGTGCCTTTAGGTGAGCACTGGCTACCACAAATTGTTTACTTTAATCCTCTAATATGCATAACTTGTTTCCCTTTGGGGTCTGACCCATCCCCAGCATGCTCTCCAGCAGTGCTTGCCTTCTTTCTATGCTTGTTCCTTTTCCCTTGTGGGGAGTTGGGAGCCTCTTGTTGCATCAGAAAGAATTTGCTGCTGGTTCACAGCCCTGGTTCCTCAGGATTGGATTTACCTCCTTCTTCTTCCCTTCCTCCTCAGTACTGCTGCTCAGCCCCCATCTCCATCTGTGTTGGCCATGGAAGTGACAATGACAGTAGTGCCTCAGGGCCCAGTGACTGCAGCTCTCAAGTGACAGATTTCAGCATTTCTAGTTTCCAGGTCTGACTTCAGGGTCCTGAACTTACTGTAGCTGAAACAGTTGCCAAACTCCCAGAGTGCCATCTGTTTCACCACTGCCCATACCCTCTGCATTCACCCCACCACTCAACAATATGTGCCTCCTGCATAATGTGTGTTTATACTAGTTGGAGATGTGTTTGATGTTAGTGCACTTTTTCAGTACTTCCTAGGACTCAGGCTCTATGCACTGTATTTTACTGTTCACACTATGTACTATTAGGCTATAGTAGTTAAGGTATCCCAGTTAAAATGTGTTCTGTTAGACTACCCCAGAGAAGTTATTTCTAAGATCCCTTACCCAACCTGCCTTGCTAGTTACACATTGTACTATAAAATACCATCTTCCAGAGTCCCTGCAGTCCTGCAGATGAGCTCCAGATTCCTTGCAGATGGTAGGTTTGTCACTCTTGCTCTATGCCATTGACAGGATGGAACTAGAGATGTAGCGAATTATAAAGGGACTAGAGATGCAGCGAATTATAAATCCATCCGTGAAGTGGACATGAAGTGACCACTTGGTCTCATGCAGACACAACATGAAGTGGACCCTGTAAAGTTCTCTCTTCACGTTATCATTACCACTTCACATTCTCGTTAAGTCTTAATGCGTAAGGTGAAGTGAAAAGAAAATAGGCATATCACATGGCCTGCAGTACTGTAAGTCACATGGTTTAGCCAGGCAGGAAGGAAGTGAGTTAGAGAAGCAGTTTCACTTTTTCTTTGCATTTGTACCGGGAGAAAGCAAAACTTTTGTGAGAGGAGTTTGTTTGGTCTTGGAGTCGTTACTGTTAATCAATTCAAATAGCTTTTATAAAAGCTATTTTATTTAGTGTTTGTATTGTGTTAGTGTTTTTCTGGTTAGTGAATTTTTGTATAAGTTTTGTTTTCGTTTTGTGTGTGTGTGTGTGTGTGTGTGTGTGTGTGTGTGTGTGTATGTGTGTGTGTGTGTGTGTGTGTGTTCACTGTGTGTGTGTGTGTGTCTGTGTCATCCCATGGACCCAGAAGGAAGGAGGGTCAGGTTGGAGTTGGGGAAGGCAAGTCGCTGGCACATGGGAGCGTTGGGAGGGAGGGGTGTGGACCCATGGTGGGGTGGGGCGGTGGTGTTATGTTGGACCACTCCAGACTCCTGGCCAGTGTTGCTTCCCTGTGGAAGCAACAGGAGCAGCAGTAGCAGCAGCACCACGACACCAGTGGCTGTTGCTCGTCCACCTTCTCCACCACCACCACTAGCAGAAGCTGTTGGGGCCCCAGCAGCACCCCTTCACCACCTTCAAAGCCACAGGAGTGGCCCCATCAATAGTGGGTGGTGGTGGGACTCGTGCCCACCAAGTGCATACTGGTCTGGTCCCCCTGCAGCTCCCCAGTGTGGGAGTTTTTAATTGTGTGGGGAAGACAGCAGTGGTGCAGTGCTGTGTGTGTGGTGTGCTAGTGTGCTGTCATCCCCTGGGACACATTTGGGGACCAGTGGCCAGAGCACCAATGATGAATTACCACAGGGCACAGTGGCAGGTTGCCATGGAAGGGCCATGTGTCCACCTGCTGGCCCTTCTGTGTCAGTGGCCGAGGGTGCTGCTGGGGTGGGAGATGTGCCTTGTAGCAGTCACCGCCACAGCAGGAGGAGGAGGGCTACATCAGGTGCTCCATCACCACCACCACCACTGGTACCACAGCCACCAGCACCACCTGTCCACCACCAGCCCCACTACCTGGATTACCTGCTGTAGTGGACCCTGGCACAGTCCCTGTTAGCCAGTCTGACCTCCTCCTGGTGTGGGCAGCACTGGAGGAAAACAGCAAGCATTTCATTAATTTGGAACAGCAGGTTACCAGAGTGGAAGCAGCAGCAGCAAATGCTTTCAGTGCTGCACTGCTGCTGGACCACCATGGCATCCCACAGCCATAGTAAGTCCAGGTATTGTTTTCTGCCCCCCACCCCCACCCCCTGACCCCACCCCACTACTGTGTTGTACTTTTGTTGTGTGTTTTTGTTTGTTATTATTAAATCATACACATTTTCCTTCCAGGGAATCTTCTCTTGCACCACATAGTGCAATACATTTTTGAAAATAATGCATAAATGCATTACAGTGAGTCATGTGACAGAGGCATTCTCATTCTGAAAATCTGCCCACATTCTGCCTCCCTTCTCAGCAACATTAGGATGTGATGGCAGGAGAGTGTGTGTGGCGTTCCTACGTGAATATCAGAATGTGCAGGTTTGTGAATGTTTCTTTATGTTAATGGTCATTTTGTTGCGAAATGTGTGGCACGTTTCCAGTAAGAAGAGCCTTGGTAGTGGAAACATCCCACATTTCACCACAAAGTAAACCTTATAACATTAGGAAACATTGCTTGGGATAGCTGCTGGACATTCAGTATAGTGGAGCATGCACCCGCGCCTCCCCTGCCATCACGCCTTAATGTTGCTGAGGAAGTGTGGGCACAAATGTGGGTTGCTTTTCAGATTGTTAATTCCTCCATCATGTGGCTCACTGTAATGAAATTATGGGTGGTTTTCACAGACATTTATTGCACACTGTGGAACAAGAAATATTCCAGTGGTAGTAATGCTCCACATATTAGTTTATGTGCATCACCATAACTATGTAATGTGGTGGCTATTCGTAAAGCAGCAGCACAACAATCTGTTGATAACTCTGACCTATATTTTTAATGCTATGTTACAACTTCCTTTACTTACATCCTGACTGACTGGAATGATACGATAATTTGCAGTAGTTGAGTGTGCTGTACTACCTTTTTCATGTGTGAAATAATGAAAGGAGCATTCTTATTAAATTGGTGCTGCGACAGTGAGTGTGACCAGGTCTTTGTCATTGTTTTCCTCTGCATTTCTCCATCACATTAAGTAGTTGTCATATATAACTTCTGTTGTTAACTAGCAGTTATGCATCAGTCAGTGTTTTATATGACACCACAGAACAGTAGTTATTGAAAAGCAGCTGCAAATAAATACAAAGCTGGTCGGAACAATATTGAAGACGTGCTCATTTTGTTTTCATGCATGAAAAAGTTGAGTATGAAAAGCAGACATAAATTGTGAGTAGAATTGTATCATTCAAGTCACTGATGACTCGCACGTTACTAGTGGTTGCTGTGGCAATTTAAAGTAGCATAAAAAGTACAGTTCAGAACTGTGAAGACATTCTTGCAATGCTGTTTTAATTGTAAAAATATCACTATGACATCATGACTATGAGCTCACAGCAACAATCACAGAACACACAAAAGTGGCACAGAGTCACCAAATTTTTCTGCAGGCCCACAATGCATCCTCCTTATGTGCAGAAAGTTGACAAATGGTAACAAAGTGAAAAGAGACTGTTTCAGCACTTACAAAGTCCCCAGAATTAATAGTGCCTCAGTCATGCGCACAGTGTTGGCACAGAGTCCCCAGATTTTTCTGCAGGTCCACAATGCATCCTCCTTACGTGCAGAAAATTGACAAGTGGTAACGAAGTGAAAGAGACTGTTTCAGCACATACAAAGTCCCCAGAATTAATGGCGCACTCAGTCATGCATGCAGTGTTGGCACAGAGTCCCCAGATTTTTCTGCAGGCCCACAATGTGTCCTCCTTATGTGCAGAAAATTGACAAATGGTAACAAAGTGAAAAGAGACGGTTTCAACACAAAGCCCCCAGAATTAATGGCGCACTCAGTTATGTGCACAGTGTTGGCAGAGTCCCCAGATTTTTCTGCTGGCCCACAATGCGTCCTCCTTGTGTGCAGAAAATTGACAAGTGGTAACAAAGTGAAAAGAGACTGTTTCAGCGCATACAACGTCCTCCAGAATTAATGGCGTACTCAGTCATGCACACAGTGTTGGCACAGAGTCCCCAGATTTTTTTCTGCAGGCCCACAATGCGCCCTCCTTGTGTGCAGAAATTGACAAGTGGTAACTGTGAAAAGAAACTGTTTCAGCACATACAAAGTCCCCAGAATTAATGGCGCACTCAGTCATGTGTGCAGTGTTGGCACAGATTTCCAGATTTTTCTGCAGGCCCATAATGCATCCTCTTTGTGTGCAGAAAATTGACAAGTGGTAATGAAGTGAAGAGACTGTTTCAGCACATACAAAGTCCCCCAGAATTTATGGTGCACTCAGTCATGCATGCAGTGTTGGCACAGAGTCCCCATATTTTTCTGCAGGCCCACAATGCATCCTCCTTGTATGTGAAAAATTGACAAATGGTAACAAAGTGAAAAGAGACTGTTTCAGCACATACAAAGTCCCCAGAATTAATGGCGCACAATCATGTGCGCAGTGGTGGCAAACAGAGTCCCCAGATTTTTCTGCAGGCTCAATGCGTCCACCTTCTGTGCAGAAAATTGACAATTGGTAATGAAGTGAAATGAGACTGCTTCAGCACATACCCCATCCCCAGTATAAAATGATGACTGTGAGGTTCATGTTGCTGGTCCAATGTGTTGTGTGAGATGATTTCACCAAATGAAATGTGATCATCTCAACTGGATTGAAAGGTATCCTTTGGATGTACACTAATAGTAGCTTTGGTGAGTGTATATATATATATACATATGGATATATGGTTGTGTATTTTGTAGGTGATGATGAGGGGGTTGACCTTGACATGGACATGTACTCATGTTATTGTTCTGCATCACACAGGTGACTCCAGACTGTTGTTGCACATTCCAGTGCTCAATGAGAATTTTTGCACTTAAATGAAAACAGATAACCTCAAGCACATGAAGGTAAGTATTTTCTTTTTGGGGGTGGGAGGAATCATATTTTCAGTTTGTCTGTAATGGTTTCTTTTTTTTACTTCTTGACAGATTTCATCAGCATCCTTCTGAGTCCGGTTGTTAATGATGGTCATGGTCATTGAATGAAAGGACTTCATGTGTTGCATGTGTGCCCAAGCTCGGTCGGGCAGGGGTTTGCCTGATGTTGAAGAACATTTTGGATAAGGCCACTTTGACAGAACAATGAAGTATCGCAAATTTTCCTAAAAAGAAATAAATGACTTCTTAAAAGTTAAAACTCCATTGTTATGTGTTCCTCCCTGGTTCTCAAATCTCAATCCCTATTGTCAAGTTACACTTCAGAGACACATCTTGTCAACTACTAAGACAACCTGTTGAGTGCAATATTTGCAGCAGTCTTTACAAAGCAATTAAACAGATGAAATAAAATCTTCATACTTACCAGAATGGATTTCACATGGACATTGCATCGGTTCCTGTCTGTACAGTATAGCTACAGCCTCTTTCCCAACAAGTAATAGCGATGGACCCTGATTTTGTTCTCCTGTAAAAGAAACAAAAGAAGTGTATTTTATTTATTTATTTGCTTTTGTTTACCGGTAAGCGCACTAGACAGCCAAGTGCCTATTTTCAGGCGTGGGCTGGAGGGTTACAAAGGAATAATACATGAACATCAGGCATACAGGTATAAACAAGGTTAACATACATTGGGTTCAGGCAACATGATAAATCATACGAATAGGGTACATAGATTAAAGCACTTTAGAGACATTCGATTAAGGTACAATGGTTGAGGTACAGAAATCACATTTGACCGAGCACAATGAGTGGAAATCAACTGTGGGTAGCATGGATAACTACGTGAATTGGCATCAGCCAAGTCCAGGAAAAATAGGTGGCAGTGGACTCCCAATGATCTTGAAGAATACCAAGGTACACAGCAGCAGGATAAGTCAGAAACAGGGGTAAGAGGAGAATCAGGTGGATTACCATCCGGGACCAGTCACTACAGGGTAATAGAGCACCCAAGTCCAGTGGGGCAAAGTGCTGGTTTTGCCACAGACAGGCTATCCAGAAGGTAGGTACCAGGAGGAGCAAATTTAGGCACAGAGACACTTGGTGACTGATTTCACTGTATTTGTTGTATGTACTGTATGTGTTTTTCCACTGCGGCTCTGAAAAGCTACAGAAAACAAAACAGACACCTTAAGGAAGTGAGGCATAACAAACATGAGTGCACATACCTCTTTATGGTTTAAATATTAAGGCTGGTGGTGGTGGTGCACTGGTGGACTGGTGGTCCGTGGGGGCAGACAGACTCATGGTGGCAGCAGAGTTGGATAACATCAGTCCCGTGGTGGTGGTCTGGTGGCGGACTTGGATAACATCAGTCCCTGTGGCGGTGGTGGTGGTGGTCCATGGGGGAGCAGACAGACTCTTGGTTGAAGACTTACATAACATCAGTCCCAATGGTGGTGGTGGTGGTCCGTGGGAGGCAGATAGACTCATGGTGGCAGACTTGTATAACATCAGTCCCGTGGTGGTCTGACTGGGGGAGCAGATTCTTGGTGGCAGACTTGCATAACATCAGTCCCAGTGGTGGTGGTGGTCTGTGGGGGCAGACAGACTCATGGTAGCAGACTTGGATAACATCAGTCCCAGTGGTGGTGGTGGTCCATGAGGGCAGCCAGACTCATGGTGGCAGCAAAGTTGATAACATCAGTCCCGTGGTGGTGGTTCGGTGGGGAGGCACATTGCCTTTAAATACTGCAGTTAAAACCTGCCAGCATTAACCACATCATCATCCTCATAAAGAAAACTGTCCTCACAGTTATTGATGTCTGAAGTCTGGCCACTGGAAAATTCTTTCTCCATCGTGTCATCATCTCACGTCAGTGGTGGGCCATTTCAGGCAGCCACTGCCAGTACCACCAGGATGCTCCATTTCCACATCAGCAAGACCACCATGACTAGGCTGGGGAACGAATACTGAGGTTGCACTCTCTGCTGGCATGTGCCTTCATTCATTTTAATGAATGTTAGCAAACCAACATTTGCAGGAGACAGGTTTGTCCGACGATCCCTGACTATTGCACCTGCTGAGCTGAATACCCTCTCAACACTTACACTGGAGGGTGGGCATGTGAGGTACTTCAGTGCCACTGCAGTCAGCTCTGGCCATTCACTGAACTTTCTACTCCAGTACAAAATAGGATCTTCACTTATTGTCAGATGCCTGTTTTCAGACAAATATGACTCAACCATTCTCTGTGCTGTACTAAGTCCAATTGTTGATGCATCAGCCTGTTACCTGGAATCATTGATTTCACAAATACCCACTTGGGACAAAGCTCTCCCAAAGTGGGTTGATGCCAACCATTTTGGGTGACAGACCACCAGGAACTACAGTCCCCTTTACCCTTACGTGATATGCTTGTTGGTCCTCCAGCTACACCTTCAGCTGGATTATGCTGCTGAGGTTTGCAAACTTTGGCACGTGACTTCTGTGCCCCATGAACCAAGTGAACCACTTGACCACTGATATGTTTTACCTGTTCAGGCCTCCCTCCAGTACTGATGCAATTCTATGTTTGTATTGTGGGTCCAGCATTGTTGCCATGGCAAAGTTGTCACTATGCTGAATGCTCACAATGTGGCGATTCTGAATACTGTCAGCATGTGTTGCAGCAACATACTGTTACCACAGCCTGTGGCAACATCAAGGGCTATGCTGTACATTCACCAATTTCTGCCTCAGCACCTGCAGCAGTGGAATTGATTGGCTAATGAGGCAGACTCGCCACTCACTACCTGTGTGGCATGTTCAAAAGGCCACAAAATTGTTATTACAGAGTACATGAGGTGCCACTGTTCAGTCGTCATAGACATGGAGGTCCCAGAACTATCACGGCAAGTGAGCATAACAAGATATTCTGAGATGGCTTTGTATTGTTCATACAACCTCTCTGCCATGTATAACGTGGAGTTCCATTGGATGACAACTTCCAGCTTCAAGCGGTGCTGAAGTAGGCTGTTTTGTATCTGCAACTGCTACAGTTGGTCACGAGCCTTTTTCGATCTTGAAAAGTGAGAGCAGACATGTTGTGCAATGCTCAGCATCTCCTTTATGTCAGGGTGCTGCAGAAACTCCTGAACCGTAAGATTTACACAGTGGGCCATGCATGGAACACAAAAACACCATTCGTGATGCATTTCACCACATTTGACCCACTGTCACTTGCTATGAACCCAGCTCTCAGGGATAGAGGGTTTAGCCATCTGTCAATTTCAGTCAGTACCATGTCAAATATGTTCTCACCAGTGTGTGAACAGGTCACACTGCGCATAGCAATTGTTGCATGCTGGCAAATTCCAGGAAGATTACTACCATGACAATCCACCTTCCTGCACTGATTATTCACACTACCAGCATCTTAAACAACCCTTGGCACCTGCACCCATTGTGCAGTTATACACAGATATGAACTCACCGTTGTTTTGCCACTTGTCCACATAGCCATACTTAAATGGATGAATGGAGAGGAGGAATGCTGAAGTGCATGTCTTACTGAGTCTGAGACAATGCAGAACAACTCGGAACAGCACGGGTAGAAAAGTATGTCCTGGATGGGACTTTCAATTTTGACAGGCACGGCAGCAAACCGCTGGAACCCAGAATTCTCCTCAATGGAAAAGGGCAAAAGATCGATTGCCAGCATTTCCGCCACAGCAGCATTAAGTTCACGTGACACTGTATGATTGCGGGGTACTTCAGCTTATGCGCAAAAACTCTATGTAACATGGGCTGACTTAAATGTTTTACATGGGTGTGTTATTGGTCACAAATGGTTGTGCTCTGTAATGAATGGCATTGGCAGGGGTGAAGTGGACATTTGATGAAAACGTGCACAGGTGATGATGACAAACCCAGAAATGATGTTATTTTTCCAGATTTGCCAATCGGGTTGGTGTACCACTTGCACCAGACATACTGCATTCACCACCACCACCACCACAAAACTGCTACTCCACCAGCACTGGACAACATTTCAAAGTCATTATGGTTCTCCACCTCATCATGCCTGTAGTAATCCTCTGTTGTTTATACCACACTACTGCACATGTTTAATTTCCTACTGGGATTAACAGTCATGGAAGGGGATAACATGTTGGCTATGGTTGCCGGGTGACACAGGTGAATGCCCCACCGTGGTATTAGCTGCCAGCTTGTGCTGGGTCCACAGCCAAGTGCCTATTCTTAAGATGCATATGCATTCCTCCTGTCCCCAGATGGCTCCCCTTTTACCTCGACTACACGCATAGGCAAATCTGGCAGATTGCAACTGAATCATTATTTCCATCTTGAACAAAAAATCCCAAACAAGGGAGTGTGATGCTCTGCTTTAACATGTCCATGATGATGTGGTTTATTTAAGTCTATTATTTTAAGCACTGAAGTGGGGGCACGGATGTTTCTGGCACTGCACACCTGGACTGCAACTGACCACCACGACTACCTATCATATTGATTACTGGTGAGTCATCATCATCATCATCATCCACTAAAACCGTATATCACAAATGTTTACAGGGAGGGATTCCTGCAAACAGATTCAGACACAGCCACTTTCAATTTCTTTTCCGGTTCCCAACTGGAGTCAATTACATCATCATTATATTCATCAACATCACTGTCACACACATCCACATCTTCTGCGTGATCCTAACATGTGGACTGCATGTTGCAGCAACAACAACAGCAACATCATCATCATCATCATCACATTCATCATCAGCATCTACACCATCATCACTTGATATTCTTTCCACCACATTGTGAATCACTGCATGGAAAATGTGTGACGTTATGCCACGGTGGATGGAATATCACATTGTATGCTATTGTTGACATGATCATCAGAATCAGGTTCAGTTAATGGATGTTACTGGAAGTATGACATCATCTATGCTGTCACCACTTGCACTGCTTCACATTCAATATGTTTGGATATGGTACACTGGTCAGAATTAGAACTTGACACAGCAATGCTAATACTACCTCCACCACCACTAACACCAGTAACACTAACACCACTGGCTGGGAAAACATCATCTCCTCCAACTATCAGTGAAGCTACTGATTGGGCTCAAAACATTGCAGGAGAAATACCTTTTCTCACATCAGCAATGCACTTCTCCATCCGTGTACTACTACCATGCCCACAGACCCTCTTACTGCCAACATTGCCACGGCCAGAAACAGCTTTACTTGCACGTCTCTTTGCAGGCATTTTGGGATCAACCACAAATATTATTACCAAATTCAGATTTTGATACGCTCACTTTCTGACTGGAGGGACGTTGGCTGGATGTGAAACAAAATAAACAACTGTGGCTTCAGCAACAGATAAGAGACTACTTTGTTGTGACACTGTCATGGAATTGATACAACTTCAGTAACCAGTGGTGCTGATGGGGTCACAAAATAATCCAGTCTGGTGAAAATACCTTTTCAACGTGGGGTGGGGGCACTAAATACAGACAATGTTGATTTTTACGGCACTACAAACAGTAAAACTATGAACAGAGAACACGATCGCAGTACAAAATCAGGCAGCTGCAGTGGATAGCAGGTTCACACTGCTGCGTTTAGTTGCACTTACACTAATCTGTGTCATACATTTTAAAAGGTGTATTATATTTGATGCTGCAACACTGCACACACAACACAGAACACTTTGTGTACAATGCTGAATGAGGAATGCGACGCAAATACAAAAGTTCAGTGTACTGCCATGTAATGTAAATTTGTAATTTAAACAACCTGACTTTATAAAATGCTGCTCCACATTCACACAATAAACAGTAAGAAAATGTGTACTATTACTGACAATTTTACTATGTGTACAGTAACACAGTCAGTTACATAACAAAAGTATAACCAAAACACAAAGAAATCATTAGTTCTTCAACTTAAATCAACCTACACACAGATACGCACCTCCCCACACAGCACACTTCACTGTCTTTCACCACACACACACTCAATGTTGTAAATTTACATTCAAAATCCACACACAAACAAAAATGCTTGATGATGTGAGCACAGGAGAGTTTCCTACAATCGATGAACTACAGTTGGACCCCCACCAAAAAAGCAAAATGCTTTTGAACAACTTTTAAAAGATTCTCACAGACAGCTATCAGAGCACACTGTGTCCTACTCCTTCCTACTCATACTACCTCGAACTGAGGCTGTGCAGATCAATGTAGAGCCCAAGTGACCTGAACTCCCATTAATCACTGCAAAATCCACCTTTGGAGCTCAAAAACAAGGTGAAGTGAGGCGAAGTGAACTGCCACCAATGTACTTTGCCTTAAAATAGAAAGAGTAGTGACTAGTGGAGGTGGAGTAACCAAAGATCGCTGTTTTCAATGCACTTCGCGTTCCTCATTATAAGGTGAAGTACTCCGCCGCGTTGCGGAGCATTCCGTGAATCCGCGTGTCCCAGCAAAATACTTTGGCGGAGTGGATTGAGCCCACTTCACCAACTACTACATGGGTCATCATGTCTGGAGTCTTACAGTCAATGGGACATCAAGTGATAGGATTCTTGCAGGTGTGGGGGTATATATGCTGTCTCATCTAACTCTGCTTCAGCCCTCCACCAGTCAGATCCTGGTTTCACAGGTTGTAATTAACTGCACAACTCACAGGATACTACAGATATTCTCCCAGCTAGTAGCTTGACTACTCAAAGTTACATAAATTTTAAACAAACTCTGGTCAAGGCCAACAAGGCTACATAATGATATTTACCAGGGTTAGGAGTCATCTACAGGAAAATTGTTTTTATATGGAACCGCTGAGCAGCTCAATATTTCTTTTGAACTGCCAGCAAAAACAATATCTGCCTGTGATTGCTCGACCTGTTAAAGTTTACCAATTCTCTGGTGTCCACTGGTACATCCGACCCTCTTACCATTAGGTCCATTAATAAAATAATAATTCCTTGGGGTGCAGTGGCACCAACGTTGTCTGATCGCCTGCCCTGTTAGAAACAAATAATTCCCTTGCTGCAGTATAAGGCCAGTCTGTCCAGTGGTGTGAAGAGATGCAGTACTGTGTGCCTTACCTCCCACCACATCAGTGACTCTAGTTCAGGAAGATGCTCAGTTTGCGGGGCAGACAGATGACTGATCATTCATCAGAAAGCTGTCCTTTCCCTGGGCAGGGTGGCATGCTGACTCAACCTTTGGCTTCCACCAGGTGAAGGTAGGCATACAAGGGAAAAAATTAGAAATGGCTAGTACAGGTTTCATGAAGCCCTACCCACACACTTCTGTCCCACATGACCACCTGGACGACTGGCTCAGTTGTGGACGGAGTGACTGGTTGGGGGAGGATGACTTTCCCTTCTGGCCTTATCATGTGGAGGGGTAATCCACTGGGAACATTGTGCTCTGTGGTCTGGGACAGGGAGTGATGGACAGGAGGTGGTAATTGGGCTGAGAGCCTGCCTGAGTCAATTGGCAAGGCAAAAGTTTTATGGAGGGGAGAAATGTTGCAGTATGTATTGCAACACACACACAACTCTCCCATAACGGGTGCAGTCGAATGTTACAGTAAACCTACTAAATAGAGGTAATATGTATAGGTCTCTTAATAGGGTACTGTAATGCCCCAAAGTGGGTCATCACATACAAGAATGTGGGGTTTATAATTGCCTCAGGGATTTCTGTGTTGTTCTGTAGCTATAGGGCTTCAGGGTGAGGGTCCCTTGTAGTGCCCTCTAGATAAGTGTTAGGTTGGGCTAATATAAAAAAAAGTTTTATTTTGCTCTCGCTGCCTGTCTGCTCCATTCCACCCCCACAAAACAGGCAGCAGGAGAATGGGCACCCATGTGCTGGGACCTCTGCTCCTGGCCAGTGCATGGTACCCTGTTTAAGTCCCTGGCCATTTATGTGCGTGAGCTTGGGGTTCCAGAATCAGAACCTCAACCGCTTTTTCAAATGGAGCTTTAGCTGTTTGGGGAGATAGTCATGCTGGGCTGTGGAGTATGAGGATCTGTGGAGTGCAACGCAGATAGGGCTTATCTGAGCATTTGTTGAAGCTATCTCATTGACTCTGCCTGGTGCTCCTCCAGCCAGTGAAGATTCCTGCTGCTGTTCCTGGTGCTCCTTTTGCACTGTGTGATCAAGTCTGGCGGCAAAAGAAAAAGAATTTCGTCCCTGCAGTCGGTGTGGGCTCTGTATAGCCACATTTTTTTATTTTCCTGCACCCTAGTTTTTAAAAAGCTTAATTATGGACCCCCATCAGCTGCTAGCCGGTGCTGCATCGCCGCGGATGCTGTTGGCTGTCCGAGACCCCCAGGTTGTTCCTTTCTTTGCCCACTGCTTTGTTTGCTCCCTCCCACTGCCAGAGCACCTCCCACCTCCTGTTTACTTCTCCCAATCCAGCTGTGATGCGGTGAGTCGGTGGCAGCACGCTGATTCATACTGTCTGCCTAAAGTATTAAAACCAAGACTTTCATTAATTTAATCATTAGTGCACAAAGGCGCTTGCAGGAGTGGCGGCGCCACATGGAGAATAGAACTACAAGAACCCTGTTAATTAATATTCAGTGTGGGAGGTAGCAATGCCCATGGGGAGGGGCCAAGAAGGCAAGGCCATAGGAGGAAGGCCTATAAATATGCATGAAGAGGGCGGAATTAGGGGAAGCAACCACCGAAACAGAGTGGCAGCAGGCTCAGGGAGCCTTCAAAGATTTAGAAGGGTGCCAGGCCCAGAGGTAAGAGGGCTACCAGACCCAGTTAATTTTCTTTAAAGGGTCCAGGCCTAAGTAAAGATGGGCACCAGGCCCAATATAAAGCATGGCACCAGGCCCACTATTTAAAGAGGGCACCAGGCCCATGAGTTTAAAGAGGCATTAGGCCCAAATTAAGAGAGGGTGCCAGGCCCATGGTTTTGGAGCAGGCACCAGACCCAAGGTAAAGCAGGGCTACCAGGCCCAAAGTAAAGAAGGGCACCAGGCCCAGAATTAGCAGGGCACCATGCCCAGTAAGGCAGGGCACCAGGCCCACAGTTTAAAGTGGGCACCGGGCCCAGTAAAGCAGGACACCAGGTCCATGGTAATAAAGGCAGCCCAGGCTCAGCAAGTTAGGGCAAGCCAGCCTGCAGTAAGGGCAGTCCTGGCCTAGCAAATTAGGGCAAGCTGGGATGAGTGGTAATTAGGTCATTCAGGCCCCATAGTAATTAAGGCATTCAGGCCTCCTGCACTTAGGGCAACTGATCTAGCAGGCAAGTGGTACACCCAAGTGTAGTGATTGGGGCATCCACAGCAAAGTGTTCAGGGGTAGCCAGATCCTATTCAGGAAGGCTCCAAAGTGAAAAAAGGGTACAGTCAAGGATGCCTAGCACACAATGTTCTGCTAAGTGACTGTTAACTGTACTGTTATGCAACTGTTTATTGCTTAAGTATCTGAAAGACTGAAAGATTGTGTATTGGCTAAAAGTACCAAGACTGCATTGTGACATTAAGATTGTGGTTATTTGCCCTGACATCTGAACAATTGCCCGTGAATCTGAACAATTACCTTGTGAATCTGAATAATTGCCCTGGCATCTGAACAATTGCCCTCATAACTGGACAATTTCCTATGTATCTGAACAATTGCCCTCATGCCCTGAACAATTGCTCCAGGCTTATGAACAATTGCTCCAGGCATATGAACGATGGCCCTGGCATCTGAACAATTGACCCATGCATCCGAACAATTTCCCCACAAGTAAATAATTGTTCTAAATTGATAATTTGCCCTTCTCCGGCAAATTATCTGGTCATCACGCAGTTCTCTTTGATATTGTAAGAAGGTGTGCCTATTAGCTTACAGTGTTGCCAGCATATGGGAACAGACTCACTCTTCCACCACATTGATGTTCCATGGTGCGGCTGCTGTTCTTCGATTCAGAATCAGTCTTTACCCTGAGGAAGTCGCCTTCATCATCATCCTTCACCAGAAAGTGTCCGCCATTGGATCATCTACTCCATCCTTGTAATTCACCAAAGTCGAGTTCTTCACAGTTTGTACAAGTCGCACCTGCCGTTTCTTCTGTCCTTCAGTTTGAAGTTACGTTCCGCCAAGCTCGCGCATCATGTCCACCGAGCCAGTGCCATTTCATTTGGTTCCTGATCCAGATGTCCCAAGTTGGTCACCCTCCGCAGAAGAGTGTGCACATCCTGAAGAACCTGGTCTGCGCCCTGGTCGTTCACAGAAAGTTGAGTCCATCAAAGTCCAGGGCGGATGCATCCAACATTTCATTATTTTGTTCCAGTTCCTTGTGATGTTCCTTCAGAATCAACCATCTTCACTTCGGATTCTTCTGGTTCCTGGTTGCATCAGAGATCCATCTTCACCTCAGATCCTTCAAAGTCTTGCTGGCCCTAGGAGTGCTGTAGTATCATCCAGGTTGTGGTAATCCTCCAGTGGGTTCATCACCACTCATCTCCTGGTTCCTTTTCATCCTTGGTGGCCCTAGAAGGGGTTTTTGCCGAGGAATTTTTGAATCCAGTGTTGAATCTGACAACCCAAAAGTGGGTTCATTCCAGGAACCAGCTTCTGGTTTTTCTTTCTGGCAGCCTTGAAGAGAGTGGGTTTTGCCGAGAAATTGATGGTCTGTTTACAAAATTTCTCACCACCCCAGTGGCCTTAACTAGGTCCATGCTGGAAATTGTGTCCAAGTGTTCTACAGTTTTGTTCTGCTTCTCCTGTAGCTACCAATGGGGATCAACGGTGCACATAAAGACTTCAGACAGTTGGACTTTGTTATGATTCTGAGGTCATAGTAAATCCAGATACTTTGGTAGTGAATAGATCCTGATTTCTGTATAGTACTAGTTTTACGTACAGTTTACTGTTAAGAAATCTTAGAATATAGTAGCAATAGGCTGAGGTGCACCTCAACATATTTTCTGGTAGTTATGTCAGCATATGAGATAAAAGCAGTTCTGTTCTCTCTATTGTTGTGTTGCCTACCCCTCCTGTGGCTGTGTCTCACTTCCCACTGATACTGAGTAAAGCCCTGTGGGCATCAAATTTCTTGGGCAACTCCTGCCTCTCCTTGTCTAGGTAACTTTCATCTATCCACATTAATTTGGACCTTGGTGTTCCACTCATTCCATCATCAGACAAAGCACCACAAGAAAATAATTGGTGAGTTGGCAGGGTAAGATAAAAATTTATCCAAGGAGTCCAAAGCTGGAGTTACCTAAGGAGAGATGCAAATGGAGCCAGGGTGCAGTAGTGGATTGTCTGGTGGAGATAGTGAGTCACTTGAAGAGACTGGGATGGACCCCAAGGAGGTATGCCACCCTCATTGTTAACGATGCCATAGTACTTTGGAGCACCATGGATTCCACAATTTTATGCAGAGAGAGACGGAAGCAGAACCAGTAACTTAGGGAGTTCCGCTCGAAAATGCAGGCTATGTGCAGGTTGTACCAGGTCCCAGAGCAACAGAAGGTTGAGATTCTGATTGGGCAATTAAAAGGAGCAGCTCACAGAGAAGTGAAGTCCTGGACAAGTGGATCAGAAATTATGGCATAGCAGGTCCTACAGAGGCTGCAGCAAATATTTGGTGCTCGAACAGTGTCTGACCTTAAAATGAAATTTTTTCACACTCAGAAGCCCCAAGAGACCCTGCATGAGTTCACATTGAGCCTGCAAGAGCTATTACAAGCTATTGAGAGGGTAGATGTTGATGAAGTCCAAGATGCAGATTGGGTGTTGGTAGAGAAGTTTGTTGAAGGGTGCATAGCGAGGCCTTGAAGAAAGAGCTCTACGAGTTACATTTGCAAGACCTTGAGGCTGATTTGCTAGATTTTAAGGAAAAGGCAATTAAGGTCCTCAGTCCTGGACACTCCAGAGAAGAGGCTCAGGCCTATCCGCAGATGGCAGATTTACTGGGAACTGTGTGGCCAAGGTATCCTACAGAAAGGTGGATGGAAGAAATTGCCTGCAAAAGGAACTTCAGCCTGAAGAATTACCTCTACAGAGAGCAGGGTATGGAACAGAACCAGTTGCATATCCAAGCTAGTATTCAGATCCTAGGGAGACGCATGGTCCAATG
The DNA here is from genome assembly GCA_016271365.2 of Neoceratodus forsteri. Lineage (NCBI taxonomy): Eukaryota > Metazoa > Chordata > Ceratodontiformes > Ceratodontidae > Neoceratodus > Neoceratodus forsteri. Next base: position 194,163,495 of record JADMNL010000022.1, on the reverse strand, counting down.
GTGCAGGCACTGAGCTGCTCTATGCAGTCCAGTTTTAATCAACACCTGAGTTGACGAGCAAATTGCCACCTGACTCACAAGATGGCAGAGATGTGTAAGGAGATGCAAGGCCTAAAAGAAAGGTGGAAAAGGAAATATCCCTTAATTAGCTTGAAGGAAAAGATAGGAATGATCACATAGATCATCCAAGGAGGAGTGAAGGAAGGAGCCCCATGGATCAACTTGATAACTAGGGAAGGTCCATCTGTTGTTGGCTCAGCATCAGTGCGATGTGGAGCGATGATGCAGTCAGCCAGTGGATGCCATCTTAACTTTAAACTGAAATTCTTCGGGATGAGGACCGACCCTCAAGAGCAGACGACCAGGTCCAGCAACCCCACTAGATCAGTCTTGCTTCATTGGCAAGAGTCCGATGGTGCCAGTAAAGGTGGACAGAAATGAACTTATGGCTTTATTAGATATGGGATAACATCACCATGATGCAGGGGTGAGATTTCAGAAATATTGGACACCTGACTATCTCAAACTACCTCCCAGATCTTGGGTGAAACTGATAGCGAGCAATGGAAATGAAGTACCGTATCTGGGCTATCTGGAAGCTGATATTCAGTTGGGAAGAAACACTTAAGGCTGACAAGGCATCATCATTAGTGACATGGAAGTAATCATTTGCCACCACTGATTTTTGGGAATGAATTTCTACAGAATTGCTTCGATGATCTGGTCCAGATCCTTCAGCAGAAAGCCAAGCACGTACTCCTAAGTGGATAAGCATGCTTTACAGCAAACTATTAATCTTCTGCAATGCCACCAACAATTTGCCAATGGTGAGATTGGTAAAGTCTGAGTGACAGTCACCAGGCCAATGACTTTAAAGCCAGGCACAGAAGCCACCCTATGTGTAAGGTAAAGGTGGATTGAGGGTCAAGATTACAATGCTTTGGTGGAACCATATCCTACTAGAAAAGAAGAACCTATGATAGTGGCTTGAAGTGTAGCTACCATGACCAAGGGTAGAATTCTGTTAGAGTGCTAAATTACAGAAACCATGATGTGCAACTTCACAGTAATCAGCCTGTTGCTCATATCCATACCATGTGCCTTCAGGACATTACTGAGGCTGAGCAAGAGACTGGACAGAGTCAAGAGACAAAGGTGGTGCCTGGAGAAGAAATAAGAAATGTTGGTACACCAAATGGACTGAAGAGGTCAATTTGGGTAATCCCAAGATCACTGTGGAACAGAGAGCTGATGTACCAAGTGGTTTAAAACAATGAAGAAGCTTTAGCCAGCACCCCATTGGACTTTGGGCTAGCTAGCAGTGTACAACACCACATCTGTACTAATAGACATCCACCAAAATGCCATCACCCACAAAGATGCATATCCTTTGCACTGTATTGAAGATTCCCTCACGGCACTCAATCTGCCACTGTGTTCTCCACTTTAGACCTAACCAGTGGATGTTGGCAAGTTCCTGTGGCACCTGAGGATTAAGAAAAAACAGCCTTCATCACCCCAATGGGTGTCTTTGAATTCACAAGGATGCCTTTTGACTTTGTAATGCCCCAGGAACTTTTCAGAGACTTGTTGAGCATTGTCTAGGAAGTCAAAATGTTGATATCTTATTACTGTATCTGGATGATATCATTGTTTACTCAAAGATGCATGAGAAAAATTTATTGCACTTAGGTGAGGTGTTTCAATCACTAATTCAATATGGTCTCAAAGTAAAACCATCTAAATGCCATCTATTACACTCCAAATTAAGTTACCTGGGACATATTAGTTTCCTGAGAGAAATTGTCACCAGACCTAGAAAAGATAGAGGTGGTACGAGACTGGCCTGTTCCTGCTACTGTCAGAGATGTCCAGAAGTTTCTAGGTTTCATGGGGTATTACAGAACATTCATCAAAGACTTTTCAAAAATTGCTGTGCCATTGCATGAACTTTTGAGAGGATCAACAGAGGGTTGAGTCCCAAAGAATCATCCTGTTGTATAGGCTGCTGAGCAAAAAGAGCATTTGATGAGTTAAAGAAAATACTGACTGAACCTCCTATCCCAGCTTATGCTGATTATGCAAAGCCTTTCCTTTGTATATCGATGCCAGCAACAAGGGTTAGGTGCGGTGCTAACACAAGAACAAGATAGTGTTGAACGAGTTATAGCTTATGCAAGCAGTGGATTAAGAGGCTCAGAGCAGAATGATGCCCGTTACAGCTCTTTTAAACTTGAATTCCTAGCATTGGTATGGGCCATTACAGAAAAGTTCCATCAATATTTGGCTGCTACTCCTTTTACAGTCTTCACAGATAACAACCCATTAGCACACCTAAATACAGCAAGTCTAGAAGCACTAGAACAAAGGTGGGCCTCCAGACTTGCAAACTATCAATTTACACTGAAGTACCACTCTGGTAGAACAAATACAAATGTGGATGCATTGTCTCGGATACCTGGACAAGTAGAAACAGATGCAGATGACACCTTGTTGGAGAACACAGAGATGCCGCTTTTCTCCAAGTACTGGCAGAAATTGTACAAGCTTGCTGTCAAGTTTCTCCAGAGCCAGATATGGAAAGCTGACCTGAAATAGATGATACAATTGCTGACCAAAAAGTTTATGGGTTGAATTGCAGCACCAGGATCCCACTGTTAAATGGATTAAAACTCTAGTTTCAGTGCAGAAACATCTGACCCAGCGAGAACGGAAGAAACTTGATCAAGAAGTAATGAAACTATGGAGGCATAGAACCTGTCTGGCTATAGAAAATTGTTGCCTAGTTAAATGAAGTAGAGACCCACTATGCATAGTGAATTGATCCAGATCATAGTTTCAAGAACTAGCATCCGTAGTATTGGAACCATACCATGATCATTCAGGACATTTTGGACACTAGAAAACAGAGGGTGTTATTAGAAGAATGTTTTATTGGATAGGAATCGAAATGATATAGTGAAGTGGTGTGAAGAATGCCCAGCCTGCACTTTGAAATGCAGAGAAAAGAGTGAGCAGAAAGCTCTTCTCCACCCCCAATCAGTGATGCACCATTAGAGCTAGTTTGCTTTAGATCACCTAAAGCTGGAACGAAGCACCATTGGTTACATGTATGTTTTACTATAGTCAATCACTTCTCAAAATTTGTGATTGCCAGTGCAGTTAAAGATCTATTCACTCGAACTACAGCAGAAACCTTTCTAAGATGTTTTGTGCAACCTTTTGGTTATCCAACAAAAATCCTTACAGACCAAGGAACCTCTTTTGAATCTAAGCTTTTCCATGAACTACAGTATGTGCTGTTTATGGAAGTCACAAACTAAAAACTATGGACTACCATCCCCAATGTAATGGACTCTGTGAAAGAATAAATCAAACTTTGCTTGAGATCTATGAGCTTTACCAGAATATAAATGTCCCTACTGGCCAGCTCTTCTCCCTGAACTTACTTATCTATATAATAACACTATACACTGTTCTACTGGGTATACACCTCATTATTTAATGTTTGGATGCCACAGAAGACTCCCAATGGGCTTAGTATTAGAAGTACCACTTGATGAAGCCAAAGTCAAACAGCCAATTACGAATTGTATACAAGAACATAACCAACATCTGCTAGAAGATGGGACAAATTGTAGGCAAGCATATGGAGCCAGTGCATCAAAGACAAAAAGCAAATTATGATAACAAGGTTAATGCTACACTTTACTAATAGGAGAATGAGTGATGCTAAAAAGACTCAAAATGTAGCAAGTTAGATTCAAAATGGGAACCTGAACCTTACCGCATTATTGAATCCCTTATCTAGAGTTACCAGTATATAAGATTTAGAAAGAAATGGGAAATAATACCAAGATTGCACCAAAATCTCCTAAAAATGTGTACTTTTAGAGACGCTGTTCTAGCAAAGAGGACAGTTTTACACCAAAGGAGATGCAGGAGTCTATAAAGGACAGAATGCTGGGTCTGGGAATCGCCAACCAGTTGGTGCAAAGAGTCTTGGATTCACACTTCCAATGTAAATTCTTTTTACCATCCAATTGTTGTACCAGAAGTAAATCCTGAGATGCCAGATTTCTTGGAACCAGAATGCATTACTCCAGAACCCATAGGTTTCAACCCTATAGATCCCAAAGATCTAATGCAGGTGTTCCCCATAGAAGATACATAATGGAAGCCTCTCAACTTGTCTCGTTGTACCATGGATAGATCTATTCTGAGTAATTCCCACACAGTCACTTTAGTTTAGCAAATATCAAGTTTCAAGTAAGTTATAAATGTTTTTAAGAATGTTTTATCAGAGTAAGTTTCATAAAGTATCAAATAAAATATTAGCATGTTAAGAAAATATTATAACCTCTTATAGAAGTGATATTTAAGGAATATTTTATAGAGTGTTTAAGGGAATACATGGGAACATGTATTTTTAGGTGGTCCCGAATCTGTAATACCCCAAAGTAGGGCATCACAGAAAAGAATGTGGGGTTTATAATTGCCTCAAGGATCCCTGTGTTGTACTGTAGCTTTGGGGCTTCAGGGTGAGAGTACCTTGTAGTGTCCCCAGATAAGTGTTAGGCAGAGCTAATATTAAAAAAGTTTTTTTCTCTTTGTTACCTGCCTGCTCCATTCCACCCCCTTTCCAGAGCAGGCAGCAGGAGAGTGGGCACCCACACGCATGGACTGCTGCTCCTGGCCAGTGCGTGGTACCTGTTCAAGTCCCTGGCCATTTGTGGGGCGCGTGCTCGGTTTCCAGAATCAGAACCCTGAGCGCTTTCTCAAACAGAGCTTTAGCTGTTTGAGGAGAGAGTCATGCAGGTCTGTGGATTGTGAGGACCTGCAGAGTGCAATGGAGACAGGGCTTACCTCAGCGTTGGTTGAAGCCATCTTGTTGACTCTGCCTGGTGCCTCCTCCAGCCAGTGAAGACCCCTGCTGCTGTTCCTGGTGCTCCTTTTGTGCTGTGCAGTCAAGTCTGGGGCAAAAGAAAAAAAATAATTTGGTCCTTTGCAGTTGGTGTGGACCCTGTATAGCCCCATTTTTATTTTCCTGTGCCCTAGTTTAAAAAAACTTAATTCGGGCCCCGTGTCGGTGGCTAGCTAGTACCACATCGCCGAGAAGCTGTCAGCAGTCTGAGGCCCCTAGGTTGTCCCTCTCTTGCCCGCTGCTTTGTTCTCTCCCTCCACTGCCAGAGCACCTCCCACCTACCGCTTACTTCTCCTAATCTCGGTGGGGTGCGGTGAGTCGGTGGCAGCACGCTGATTCGTGCTGTCGCCTAAAGTATTAAAACAAAGACTGTTTTTGTTGTTAATTTAATTGTTAGACACAAGGTGCTTGGAGGAGGGCTGAGCGCCATGGGGAGAGTGGGGCACAAGGAGCCTGTTAATTAATATTCAGTGTGGGAGGTAGCAATGCCCACGAGAAGAGGCCAGGAAAGCAAGGCCATAGAAAAGGCCTATAAATTCTCATGAAGAGGGCGGAATTAGGGGACTCAAGAACCAAAACAGAGTTGCAGCAGGCTCAGGGAGCCTTCAGAGATTTAGAAGGCACCAGGCCCAGAGGTAAGAGGGCTACCAGGCTCAGTTAATTTTCAGTAAAGGGTCCAGGCCTAAAGTAAAGTAGGGCACCAGGCCCAATGTAAAGCAGGGCACCAGGCCCACCATTTAAAGAGGACACCAGGCCCATGAGTTTAAAAAGGGCTTTAGGCCCAGATTAAGAAAGGCGCCAGGTCCATGGTTTTGGAGCGGGCACCAGGCCCAAGGTAAAGCAGGGCTACCAGACCCAAAGTAAAGAAGGGCACCAGGCCCCCTGTGGGCTGGCAGTATAGCCTAGCGGTTAGAGGAATGAGGTGAGAACAAGCTTGATACATCCAGCAGACCAGACCTAGTTTGATTCTCACAACCTCCACTTGCACACTGTGTGACTCTGAGCAAGTCACTTAAACACCCAGTGCTTCCAGGTCGCCCCTGAAAACAGGCACTTTTGTCTAGTGGGCCTTACCTGGTTACCAAAGACTGAAAAAAAGTGGGAGCCAGGCCCAAAGTAAAGCAGGACACCAGGCCCATGGTAATAAAGGGCATACCAGGCCCTAGCAAGTTAGGGCAAGCCAGCCCCGAGGTAGTAAGGGCAGTCCTGTCCTAGCAAGTTAGGGCAAGCCAGCCCCGAGGTAGTAAGGGGAGCCCAGGCCTAGCAAGTTAGGGCAAGCTGGCCTAGTGGTAATTAGGCATTCAGGCCCCATAGTAATTAAGGCATTCAGGCCTCTCGTATTTAGGGCAACTGGTCTAACGGCAAGTGTACACCCAAATGTAGTGATTGGGGCATCCACAACAAAGTGTTCAGGGGTAGCCAGATCCTATTCATGAAGGCCCTAAAGTGAGAAAAGGGTCCAATCAAGGGTGCCTAGCACACAATATACTGAGTAGTGATGTTAACTGTACTGTTATGCAACTGTTTATTGCTAAGCATCTGAAATATTGTGCATTGGCTAAAAGCACCAAGACTGCACTGTGACATTAGGATAGTGGTTATTTGCCCTGACATCTGAACAATTGCCCCATGAATCTGAACACGCCCCACAAGTAAAAATTGACTCCTAAATTGATAATTTGCCCCATCTCCTGGCAAATTATCTGGTCATCATGCAGTTCTCTTTGGTATTGTGAGAAGGTGTGCCTATTAACGACAGTGTTGCCAGCATATGGGAACAGACTCAATCTTCCACCACATTGATGTTCGATGGGTGGTCGCTGTTCTACATATCCAGAATCAGTCTCTACCTGGGGAAGACGTTTTCAACATTATCCTTCACCAGAAAGTGTCTGACCATCAGATTAGTACTCCATCCTTGTCATTCGCCAAAGTTGAGTTCATCGCATTTCATAAGCTGAACCCACCATTTCTTCTGTCCTTCAGTTCAAGTTATATTCGCTGAGGTTCAAGTGCATTACATCTGCTGTGCTAGTGCTGTTTTGTTTGGTTCCTGATCCAGATGTCCAGTTAATCGCCCTCTGCAGAAGAGTGTGTACATCCTGAAGAACCTGGTCTCGCCCCTGGTCATTCGCAGCAAGTCAAGTCTGTCGAAGTCCAGTGCAGGACGATCCACCATTTCATTGTTTTGTTCCAGTTCCTTGTGATGTTCCTTCAGAATCAACCATCTTCACTTCAGATCCTTCTGGTTCCTGGTTGCATCGGAGCTCCATCTTCACCTCAGATCCTTCAAATCTTGCTGATCCTCTGAGTGCTGCAGCATCATCCAGGTCGTGGTAATCCTCCAGTGGATTCATCACCATGTATCCCTGGTTCCTCTTCAACCTTCGCTGCCCTAGAAGGGGTTTGGCAGAGGAATTCTTTTCATCCAGTGTTGAATCTGACAACCTGAAACTGGGTTCATTCCAGGAACCAGCTTCTCTGGTTCTTTCTTTCCGGCAGCCTTGGAGAGAGTGGGTTTTGCCGAGAAATCTATGGTCTGTTTACAACACCTTTACCACCCCAGCTGCCTTAACTAGGTCCATGCTGAGAATTGTGTCCAAGTGTTCTACAGTTCTGTTCTGCTTCTCTTGCAGCTACCAATGGGGATTGACAGTGCACATGAAGGATTCAGACAGTTGGACTTTGTTATGATTCTGTGGTCAGAGTAAATCCAGATGCTGTGGGTAGTGAATATAATCTGATGCCTGGATAGTACTAGTTTTACGTACAGCTTACTGCTAAGAAAGAGTATAGTGGTAATAGGCTGAGGTGCACCTCAACATATTTTCTGGTAGTTATTTCAGCAATGTGAGATAAAAGCAGTTATGTTCTCTCTCTATTGTTGTGTTGCCTACCCCTCCTGTGACTGTGTCTCCCTTCCCACTGATACTGAATAAAGCCCTGCAGGCATCAGATCTCTTGGATGACTCCTGCCTCTCCTTGTCTGGGTAACTTTCATCTATCCGCATTAATCTGGACCTTGGTGTTCCACTCATTCCATCATTAGAAGACAGCACCACAGTACTATGGAGCCAGAGGTAGGAGTCTTAAAGGGATGGGGTTTCTTAAATCTGTTGAATAAAACTAGAGGAAAGGGGTTACAAAGAATCCACAGTTCTTAGGGAGTTACTTGGAAGGATAAGATATATTAGACACATTGTGATACTTATCTGACGGGAAAGAAGTTTACATCCTGGGAGATCTGTGAAAGTAAACAAAGGTAAATATGAAGTAAATACGGAAGTGGAAACAATAGAGAGGAGAGAGAGATCGATAGAAAGAGGCATAGTACAGTATAAGAAGTACAAAATATAGCTTTATATAGAAAGTTACACAATTAAAAAGTAAAAGATATAGAGACATGTTTAGTTTAAGTATTATACTAATATCAGTAACTGTTTACCATGAGCTTCAAAATGAAATACAAAAAAACAGAACAATGAAATGTTTGTAACCAGTGTAAACATTGTTCGTGTTTCACCTGACTTGTACATTGTTTTTAGTGTGGTATATATCACTTTAAAGATTTCTGCCAGCCCAGTGGTGCTGGGGTTTGAGACGCTGACGCTACATCTCACGCCATGCCGGCAACTGGGTCATCTGGGGTCGGCAGGAGAGAAGTATCAAGCATCCAGAGGACTGCTCTCCTCTCTCAGGGGGCTCCAGAGGCTGCCCGGCACTGCAGTGGCCTCTGGTGAAGACCAGAGGTACTGCTCTACTCATGGCACGCAAAAGAGGGATGCAGAGCCACGACAGACATCCCTGCCATCACTGCATGCTTGTGGCTCTGCCTGGGGGTGGGCAAGGGCAAAAACCTAAGCAGAAAATCCCCACCCCAGGGATAGGCGACGGCACCACCTACCTCTCGCCACACTCCACTGGCCAGACTCCTTCCTCTCCTGGGTCTAGCTCTGCCCAGTCCGAATTGTAGATAGAGCACCGGTGGAAGATAAGGCAGCCCCACCTCAGGGGACTCAGAGCCAGAGGGATAGCCAGGCTGGTGCCAGGAGTAAGGAGGAGTTTCAGGCCCAGAGGTAGAGCTGGAGGAGCAGGTGGATCCCTGAGAGAGTTCCCCAGGGTGTCGGAGCAAGAAAAAGAAGATGAAAAAGAGATTTGTATATAAATGAGATGCACGTTTGTATTCCTCAGACCTGCCCCTAAAGAAGGCCCATTGAAGGGTTAAAGTGCTGGGACTAGTGGGTGCACACTAGGCATCTTGCCAGAAAATAAACATTGCACTTTGCATTTAAAAGTGAATCTACGAGTGCAGAGTGTTTTTTATTTTGTTATTATAAGCTGGCTACTTTTCTCATTATAACCCCATTGTTACCCGGGTTACTAGAATCCCAGTAAGACCTAGTGGTAGGCAGGAAGGCAGCTTGTGAAACTCCAGTTAAATGGGTTTCACACTGTCTCACTCTGTCCCCAGTCACAGCTGAAACTTGAGAGATGACATCATAATAGAACTGTCGCAGCTGCATGAGCCACATTTGGAATCTTCAGCTCAGAGAGTGAAGTTTAGAACTTTGGGAAATTCAAAGGGCAGTCTTCCATTTCTCCTTAAGCAAGAAGGAAGCATTAGTGTGCAGTGTGATTTCTCACTCAGAAAAAGGAAGTGTTCCTGTATTTTACCTTTTAAAGTGGTGGAGACCGCTCCCACGGTCTCAGTGCCCCTCCCTCTTGGGGAGGAAAGTTCTCTGTGGGTTCCAGGGAAATCCCTTCTCCACCCTGGGAAGAAAACTGCCTGTTTTAATTTAAGTTCAGTCTGTTCATGTATAACAGCAAAGGTTACAGTACTTAGCCTGTGGGGTACCTGCAACGAATGGGTGAGTGTTTGGCTCCATTGGAAGGGCAAACAACTTCTTTCTTCAGCTGGAATTCAAGTAAATGTGGACTGCTATTTGGGAGGGCTATGTCAACTAGGACAAACAAATAGAGCAGTCATCTGTTTAAAGTGTTAATGGATTTAAAGTTCACTGTAGAGGGGTGCTTCAGGTCATACACCGTTCAATCTACATTTTAAAGTCTAAAGTTTTCTATGCGTCCAGACAAATGGCCGGTATGGGCTGTAGGAGCTGGAGGTGGAAAACCCCATCTTTAGTAACCAGGTCCACCTCTACGGATTTCTTCTGTGTTTTTGCTACTTGCCTCATGTGCTTGGCCAGTGATGGGGTGGTACCCATCGTGGGTCGCACTTGAAAATCTCTCTAGGAGTCACAGACTCTAAGTGGTGTGGGAGCCACAGGATGGGAAAATTACTCCTTGTTGGATGGGAGTCTCCTTGTTTGATGGGAGTTTCGATTGGAAGTACGAAAACAAAATCTCTCTAGGAGTCACAGACTTCAAGTGGTGTGGGAAGCCACAGTTTGGGAGCCTCCTTGTTTGATGGGATGTCTTTCCAAGAAAGTTTGGGTTCATTCGCCAAGTGGACCGTCAGTCGAGTGACCGCAGGGAGCTGGGCCAGTCAGGCTATGTATCCAATGCGCATGCAAAGTTCGGGCTGAGTGCCTGGTGGGTCCAAAACCAGACATCTGTAGTAATGTGTTCATTCCTCAAATGGACCGCTGTGTTTAACCTCTAATCTGCATTACAGTAACGTAGCCCTTTGGGAGACCATGCAGTGCTTTGTTTATGTTCAGTGAGTTAATAAATAAAGCCACACTGAAAAATCCCAATTCTGGTTCTGGACATTACAGTTATTGCTTCCTGTAGTTGGATTTACTTAGGTGCCCCTGTGCAGGTAGCCAAACCTAGGTCTCTTGTGCCAGGTAACCTCATCCTTCCCAAACCCGTTTACACATATATATATCCATGTTACAAAAATGGAGCATATGGGTTACAAAATGGAGCACCACTTTGGATTTGTTTGGGAAGGAAGGTGCTTGGGCAAGTAGGCTAGCGTTTTGGCTATCTGGCAGTCGGTAGCCCAAAAAGTTGAAGCAATTTCCTAGTGTGTGCTGTGTGCTGTGAATCTTGTGCTACTGTTTAAAACCTGCCAACTGTTTACCAAGGAGCTGTAAAGCCAAAGTGTGTGTCCTTGTCCTGCATCAACATAGTTTACAGCGTTTGTCAGTTTTAAAATAAAGTTCTGTGAAGGAAAGTGTGGAAAACTAGGGTAGCAACAGAGAAATTATGCCCTGGATGTTGGAAATGCTTTCTGTGCAATGCTAGAGACTGCAGAGTTAATGGCAATGCTACATGGTTGAAATGGGCTCCCGCTCTGGAGTCAGTTGGGAAAAAATAAAGTGCATCTTTTCAGTTTAAATTTGCCTGCTCGGCGATCTCAGTGAGGAGAGGAGCCCTCATGATTAAGAAGGGGCTCATTTTTTTTTTTATTTTTATTTTTATTTACTGAAATTGAATTACAAACCTTTGAGTCAAAGACTCTTTTGCAAAGGCTCCACGTCAAGTTACAAAGGGTGGAGGGGGAACACGAGTTGGGGAAGACAGACGGAACAGGCCAGGCAAAGTTATATACAAACACAAATTATTTACAGTCTTATGTACAATCACATTTTAGTAACATTAGCTCTCCGGTGGTTACAGAGGGTGGAGAGACATATGACAGAAAGTCAATGGAAGGCAACTTTCAATGCATAATAAACAAGTGGTATTACTGAGTTAATTGTCGGTATCATGGCAGAGGGACTTTTTTTCTCTGGATTGGGCAGGTAGGAGACATACCTGCGACCCCTGGGTTGAGCATGGGTTAGAAAGGTCAGAAGGGCCCCTGTGTGGGTGTGTGGGGAGGGAGAGGAGACAGGTGGGCCAACGTAGCATTCACATTTTGAGCTACCCAGTAGGAAGGTTTTAGGCCTGCTTTGAAGAAATGGATGCTGCGGGATTGGGAGAGGGAGGGCGGAAAGTGTTTAGCCAATTGGGGCACGTAGCGGAGGGATCTCTGCACAAGGGACGCTCGACATGGGGAACCACGAAGGATGTGGAAGCCGTGAGTCTGTAACACGCCTGAGAGGGGCCGGTTTGATGATGTGGTGAAGAGGCGGTTGGCGCTAGCTGAGGTGGATCTTTTGCTAGAATGCAGGTGTGGTACTTGAGCCTTTGGTGGAAATTAAGCCAGCCAGTCAGTTGGTATAGGTCGCAGGTGTGGGTGAGTCTGTCACAACCCGAGACAAGGCGACATCTTTGTTTAGCGCAGTGGTTATGCAGCTTAGGGTGGAGTTATCAGCAGTGCGTAGATTACAATCCGTGAATCGATTAGGGAGAGGATGGAGGATGTGACAGCTATCTGCATGGCATGTGTGGGCAGACTGTTTTGATTCTTTAGAGGGTACCCACTCTGAGTTGATTGCAGCGAGAGAGGCGCACATGTCTGTGGTAGGAGAGGGAGGTATCCAGGGTGACCCCAGATATTTGAAGTGATTGACACGCTCCAGCAGGAACCATCCGCGTGGAAATGTGAAGAGCCATCTGGCTGTAGCGGGCTTTGGTGGTGAGCAAAGGTCATGGCCTTTGTTTTGGAATAATTAATGATCAGTCGGTGGTCACGAACCAATTTTCCAGCTCCCGAAGTATTCCTGGAGGGTGTGCTGAGCACGTACGGTTGGGGTGTTTCAGTAGAGAACCGTGTCATCAGCATAGAGTAAGAGATGACCACTGCAGGCTTTGGGGAGAGAATTAAGGAAGAGTGAAAAGCAGTGGGCCTAAGATTGACCCCTCTGCGGAACACGGGCCGAACAGGCTGGGAGTGGAGATGGTGGGTTATTCTTACTTACTGCAGAGTGTTCTGTGAGGTAGTTCTTTAGTCAGGCAGCGGCCTCGGAGACTACATTTAGTTGCGGCAGGACTTGAAGGAGTAATTCGTGGGCTGACCATGTCGAAGGCCTTAGTTAAGTCTATAAAGATAGCCCCTGCTAGTGACCCTTGGTCGGCGCCTCATGGATGAATGTTGTGAGCTCAGCGAGAGCTGAGTGGTGCTGTGGCCAGCTCTGAACCCATGCTGTTCCTTGCTGAGCAGGTTGTGTTTTGTTAGATGCTCAGTAAGTTGGTCAGAGACTATTTTTCCAGGGCTTTGGAGAGGAGGGAGTATAGAGATTGGTCTATAATTCCCGGGAGGGTGGGATCCCGCTCTTTAAGATAGGGGTGATCACGTGCTTTCCAGGTAGTGGGGAATTGGCCGAGCACAGCGAGAGGTTTAGGATATGTGTGAGATGGGTTATGGTGATATCAGGGTAAGCCTTATGAGTTTTAGGTCCAGGGAGTCGTTGCTGAAGCGAGTGTTAGCGATTGCTTTGGAGATGTAACACTTGGCTAAGGAGCAGGGGATGGTATGGAACCGGAAAGGGGAGGGAGGGCTGTTCTCACCATAAGTGGAGTAGAGGGAGGTTTGGGGGTGGAAGAAGTTAGCGGGAGGATATGTGAGAGGTCTGAGAAAGTTTCATTGAGGGCTTCAGTGATTTTAGCAGGATCTTGGGTACGTCCCGTTCAGACTTAGTTGGGTAGGGTGGGGAACGTGATTTGCCGCTAATTTCTTGTATGTTTCTCCAGAACTTTCTCCCATCTCCCAGGAGGAGGAGGGGTGTGCTGATAGTAATCAGCCTTGGCCTGCCGTGTGGCCCAGGTGCATTTATTTCTGAGCCTCCTGTAGAGTTGTCTGTCCTGGGAGCGCTGGGGAGTCTATGGCCCTGTGCCAGAGGTTGTCCCTGTGTTGCATGAGTTTTAGGAGGGAGGGTGTTATCCATGGTGTAGACCTGGTTTCACGACCTGCCTAGTGAGGGGACATATATACGCAGGCTTTGTTAAAGGTGAGCTATAAAGTGGGCGGAGGCATCAACTGATTGTGCGTTATATAAGGAAGCCAGTAACTATTGGCTAGGTATTCTTTGAGGTTATTTATGCCTCCTTTTTGATTTTTCGATTGCCATGTGGTTTTGGGTGGTGCAGTGGGCAGGTTGCCGACCACCAGCAGATAACCGGGAGTGGTCACTGATAGAGTCAGGAGCACTGAAGCCTGGGTAATATTTTTGGCCTGTTGGTAAAGATGAGATCTAGTAGTGAGGATGTCCCGGTTCTTGTGTCGCGCTCGTTGGGGATGTGATAATTTGGGAGAGACCGATAGCCTGGGCAGCATCTCTGAAGACGGAGGAGGATGGGGATGCCCAGTTGATGCTGAAGTCACCCATTAATATGGTTTCATTAGTATTTGGGAGGTGTGAGACAGTGTGGAGGATGGATTCAAATGCGGGTTTCTGGTTTCTCGGGGATGTAGGCTGAGATGATGATGATTGTTTTAGAGCCCAATCTAATTTTGACTGCGAGAGTCTGGGCCTCATGTTTGGGGGGTATCAACGATGGTGGCGCATGAGTGTTGATTTAATGTATATTGCAGCCCACCTCGCTCACAGATCTATCGCCCCTAAGGAGGTTATAGTTGCTTAGGAAACAGCATCATTGGGGATTTTATTTGATAGCCAGGTTTCAGAGAGGGTTAGGATGTCTGGGGCATGTTGGGCAATCCAACCCTGCAGTGGGTGTGTTTCTTGGGAAGGCTACAGATATTAAGTGATGCCAGCAGTAGTCTTCCCTGTGGTTTGTTGGGGAGGTTTTGTTGAGGGGACCAGGGTTGGGGTGAATGTTTCCAGAAAGGAGGAGTAGAAGGAATGCATGTCGCAGCAGGAGAGCCTGGAGAGTTTAAGAGACTCATGCTGTGAGCGCAATGGAGAATGTTTTGTTTTTTGTTGTGGGTGGGCACTGGTAAGCTAGAGATGTCGCCGGAAGAAGGGAGGGGCGATGGGAGAAGTAGCAATAAGTCATTGTAGCTGGGAGGGGCTAGGTTATAAGTTGGGGAAAAACTGTGGTACAGTGTTTGCCCAGTTGAAGTGAGGGTGTGAGCAAGGGTATAGACAAAGAAAGGTGAGTTAGTACTAGAGGCATTGGCTTGCAGCGTTGGGATGGTTGGCGGCAATTGTCAGAGAAAGCTAAGGGAACAGGGTTCGTGGTGGAGTCATGGGGCGGAGGAGCCACTGGGGGGTTGATGAGCAAGGAGAGTGAGCCTGCTGGCTATTAGCATTGTAAATAGGGTGAAATACATAGTGGGTCTACCAAGCAGACAGCGGCCTCTAGGGCTGGATTTCTATAACCTGCAGCTGGAGAAGTGGGCTGATAGGTTTATTTTACCTGTCACCCTGACCTACTACAGGTATATATTCAAGAGCCGAGCAAGGGTAGTGGTGGGGGCGGGTGGGGAGCCGAGCAGCGTTCGGCGGGGCTCTAGCTGCTGAACTCTGGTTTTCCAGTTCCTGAAAGCGCTGTTCGCATCCAGAAATCCGCTTTGGATTTGGCCGAGGCAGCGGCAGGGCTGTGACCAGGCAGCCGTTGGAAAAGGCGCAAAAATACGGGTGGGCTATTCAATTACCTGGGTCGGCTGGGCTTCTGGGCAGGAGGGCTTTGAGACTGGCCTCGCGACCTCCTTTCTCCACGGGGAGGGGTGGTGTTCAGGCTGGTGTGCATGGCGTCGTGTGGTTGGTCAGCTTGCCATTAGTCCCACCTCAGCCAGCTCTTCAGAGTCTGCTTCAGCATTCGAGAGAGACAGAGAGTAGTGCATGTACTGGCAGTGGAGGAGCATTCGAAGTGTTCAAAGTACTGTAAACAGTAAAAAGTGACTTTCCAGTTAAAAATCGGGCTCAACCAGCTTATCGATCATGGGATCAGTGAATTGTGTGGTTAATACTACGATTGTGGAGACTGCCACCTGTTTGCAATCTGAGGTCTTCAAAATCTGGCTGTAGGCGTTTTATCCCATCCGCAATCTGCTACAATAACAGTGAGTAAAGCGATTTAAAACTGCTCAAATCAGTGATTTTCAGAGAATGCCATATAAAATGTGTGTGCAGCTGTATAGTCACTTTGCAAGTACTGATTGTGTGATGTCCTGCTGGCAAGTGCAAGTCTGTAAAGCCATTAAATGTGTGCATAGCAATGAAAGTAGCCTCAGTTTAAAGTTTGCAGCCAGAGAGAGACTGTGCGTTGTAAGATAAGTGCAACACTAGTAGAAGCAGGCAATCCTGTGTGGAAACCTGAAGTTTAAAAGGGACTATAATTCAATGAATGTTGCCAACTAGTGAAAAGTCCAAGGAAAATCCTGTAAAGGTGTGAACAGCCAGAACAGAGCAAGTTGTACAGTTTGAAGTAAAAAGTTATTAGTAGCTGATGTAACCGGTGCGCAGTAGCTTGACCCAGAGTCTGAATGTTGATGCACAGGAGTGCTGCCACCGCCATTATAAGGTGGGGTAGTAAAGTAAACACAGCAGCAGGGGAGCCATTTTAAAGCTACAGAGTGTGTTCATTAAAGTGGGACTTTCAGTTACAGTGAACTTTGTTTGTTTTTCTGCAGTTATGGCCTCAGGACCAGCTCGTTACCGGATCATGCCTGGGTTGCAGTAACAGCAGCAGTAAATAGATTGAGAGATATTGAAAAGTGGTGCTATAGAGGGCAACTCCCTCCTGATGTGGCAATTCCTAATTATTCAGTACATGTGTGCCAGATGTGCTTGAGTGCTGGAAGGGATGTCTTCATGATTCCTCACTGTGCTGGATGTCTACAAAAATATGGCTTGTATAAAGCGCCTCAAATTGCTTTGGCTCCCACATGGACACAACTTCAAGAATCTGCAGTTGGCAGCACACAGCATCAGGCGGAGCCTGTGGAGGAAGGTCCCCAGAGAGTGTTGGCACAAAGTTAGAGAGTGCAGAATTAGAGACTGAATCTGAAATTGAAGCATTGGATGCTGGATCTCAGAAGGCAAGTTCAGATAAAGCATCAATAGTCCCCGGGGGGGGGCTAGCCCAAGTCTCAAAGGTGAAGATGAGATGCGGGGGCCTTTGAATGGGAGATGTTGACCTCCACTCCCAGTGATGAATGGATAGTCTCAGGGTGAGAACTACTGCTCACTCCTGGGCTCAGATCCTCAATGAAGAGGAAGATGAGGGGAACCTATGTGGCCTTGTGAGATAGGAACAGGTACACAGCCTCAAGATCTTGCCTCGAGAATGTGTTCAAGAAGTGGTGATGCCACTGCCCTGGCTACCAGAAGAAGAAGAAGTCATGGATCCGTTTTTAATTTCATAGAAACATAGAAACATAGAATTTGACGGCAGATAAGGACCCTTGGCCCACCCAGTCTGCCCATTTCCTTACCTACTGGATAGCTGCAGACCCTAGTTAACCAGCAGCCACTTCTTCCTACCACCCCAGAACTGCCTTATGACTATCCCATGCATGCTTGAATTCCACCACTGATTTGACTCCACAACCTCCTCCGAAGGCCGTTCCATGCATCCACAACCCTCTCTGTGAAAAATACTTCCTTAAATTACCTCTGAGCTGCCCCCCATCTTGAAATTGTGCCCTCTTGTTCTTGCACACCTCTTTTTGAAAGATGCTACCCTCTTGGACTTTGTTGATTCCCTTGAGGATTTCAATGAGGATGAAGCAGAACCAGGACTGGCCATTCTGCCAGCCAACCTGTCTCAGATTGACCAAAGAAGTAAAGATGAGAGACTGGTTAGAAAAGGCCAATGAAATCTTTGGAATGACCTTTCCTACTTTTCCTCGGAGAGTCTGGGAGGAGATTGAGGACTGCAGGAAATCCTGGATCTGGGATGAACTAATGAAACAGGTGCATCCTGGGGCGAACCAGCATGTAAAGAATAGACTGTTCCATGAAAAGTATACCCAGTGGAAGAGAGACAGGACACTGTTTATGGACAGAGTGAGAATAGTGGATGGAGAGGGACGGAAATCTCCCACTGTGTGAGTTATGTGTGTAACCCCTAGATGGCGCTATCCCAGGGGCTACTACCTGCCTGATTTGCCACTAACAGGTTGAGGGCCTGGATCCAATGGCGGGTGCCTCCACCCAGAGGTCAGGGTTTGCAATAGTTAAACTTACTTGGTCACAGCCCTCTGGGACACTGCAACCCTTTCTTCCCACTAGTGGCCCACACAATATATCAGAATTACCTTCCGGTATACAATTACCCCCAGGACTAGTTCCGCACTGGAACCTCCTGTGAAATAAGATACAGTGCAACAATCACAGTACAGTACTTTAACATAGACAAATACCTCAGGCAGTATAACTTTGCTGAAACAAGCAGCTCTGATTTATTTAGGGGATATAACAAGGACAGGGGAAATCAGGTTAATTAGCTTATCACTTTACTATCTACCTATGGCTCTGTGCACAGGCCTATCCTACCAGTTACTGTCCCTGGGTACCCAAGCCCCAGTGGCTAGTCCAAACAGTGGCAGCTGGTAGGGCCCTTTCACACAGTGAAAAGAAAAATTAGTTTAAACAGTCAGCAGTACAGTGATTCCATTTGGATTTAATGTGGCATCTAACAGAGAGCGAACCTGAATTAGTACTCACGACCTCCAAACAAGATAGGGTCCTTCAACGTCAGCAGGGCTACTCTTTGAGCTCCACGAGACTCTTCACACATTTATATGGTAAAAAGAAAGTACTATACCAGGCAGGCTGCTTCTCTATCCCGATCGCAATTACTCCACAATGACCGGAGAACACACAGCAGATTCAGTTCCTGACAGACCAAGTGCAATTCAACAATTTCTCCAGTCTCTACAGGGTGAGCCTGGTTTCTCTTCAGAGATCCTTTGATTCTTTTCACAGGACGGATTCAGTCCTAACAAGCAGTTGCACAAGCTGCAGACCGAACTCTGGGCCTACACGTTTTTGACTGAACAGTGCACTGAAGGGGCACAGGGTTTCTTTCCCTTCACTGCCAAAGCTAAAAATGAAACTCCCAACAGACAAAATGGGCACTTCCTTTGAGTTCCTCCCAGTTTTGACTGGATTGGCTGTCACTCACAATAGACTGCTGCTGTTGGTCCAAAAGGCGGCAAATCTAAACTACATCTCCCAGAGTCACTGCCCATACAATCCTCTTGTGGCTGGCTCAGATTATGAGTCCAAGTTCTGATTCGTCCAAGGCACCATTTTAGAAGCTAGCTTACCCACACTGATTGGTCCAGTTCAGCAGTTCAAAACCAGAATGGGGAACTAGGCAGACACAGTTCTGACTGCAAAGAAAAGCAGGTTAGACAAACTGTAATTTCATTATTACTGTAAATGATTTCTGGCAAACAGTTACATCTTTCAGATAGGTTCCTTTGCACCCTAGTGACTGCAAAATGGAGTGAATTGGCAGCAGCTCAGTGGTACTCAAACAGAGAAGCACACAGTCCCCCATACAAACTAATTATGTCTGCAAACAGACAGCTCTTAAAGAGACAGTACCAGAGGCTCTAAAAACACTCACTGATAAATGGTTTAAGCAGCAAACACCATTCAGGCTTGGAGCATTCAAGCAAGCTCCTGGAAGTCTTTTGGAACCCCCATTTGCAGGGGGTTACACCTTCCTAGCCTGGGAAAGCTTGACGTCCACGCCAAGCAAGTACCTATAAGTTTCAACTGCAACCATATACATTTGCATTAGGCTCACATATAATCATCAGTCAATACATCATTTTACCAAGAACACATTTCTGAAACATTGCAGTACATCACTCTTACACAGTATTACACACACATTGTACCATAACTCAAGTATTACCTCTTGTACATGAAACCTGAAGAGAGGGGCCCTTCCCTATCAGTTACCTTGGGACTGGACAGGGCAAGGGTACCATACTTAGAGAGGCAACACAAGTAACTTGGAGTTAGCACTGATGCTCAGTTGGGCAATGAACTCAGGGACACACACTCCTTTATGGACAACATTGAGAGGCAAGTCCACAGGCCTCCCAAGTGAATCATAACTGAGGTGCACCACAGGCTTTACAGCTCGACCAGTCTTTCTAGGGGAACTGTTACAGTCTCTGCACTCTGAGCCTCATTTTCAGCATTGTCCTCACTTGTCAGGGAGTCTCCATGGGGTAGAGAGGCTAGAACTTGGGGCACTTTCAGCTCCAGGAGTTGCAGTTTCTGAGTCCACAACATTTGGCTCGCATGGAGAGCTTTCCGACACTGGCAGTGGACTGTCAGGGCACTCAAAATACTCTTCTTGTTCGGGTGTATCACCAGTCTGCCCCAATCTATCATTTTCCCTGAAAGCTCAAACAGTTCAACCATGCACGATTCCATTTCATCTGATCTGATGCTTGTACCCCTTACCTCTGGGACATTGTCTAGGGACTAAGCTGGGGGCTTGGACAGTCCAGAAGGCCCAGCTTCATCTCCAGTATTGACTAGGGATTGCCCTGAAACAATTGACTCAGTTCAGTAAGAAGGATAGTATTCAAAGTCACTCTCACTTTCTTCCGATATGGACTGACAGTCATGCTCAACTGGGACTTGTGGAGGAACACTTAACTTTGCTTCTGTAGGTGCAGACTTTCTTGATCTTTCTTAGCAGCAGCTCTAGTCACTGGTCCAGAGGCATCTTCTAGGGGCTCAGACTCAATTAGAGATTTGTCCAATGGGCAGTAAATGATTTCTATGCATTGTTTTTACATCTTTGAATTATTCTCAGGCCTTACTTTTGTACACTGTGGATCATCTAGTTGCCACTACAATGTGAGGGAGATGGTGCCATCTGTCAACAATCTTGTGCTTGCCATGCAGTCCCAGATTTCTTAGCACACCAGATCTCCCTCCTGGAGTTCTGTGTTTCACTTTTTATCATACCTTTCTTTGTTGGCCAGATTTCTTTTGGCAGCCATGGTTTGAGCCAGTTGGTACGCATGAGTTAGCTGGCCTTTAACTTTTGCACATACTGTAAATAGTTGTCAGCTTGAACCCCATCAGGAAGACCCCAAAACACACATCTACCGGTAGTTGAGCTTCTTTTCCAAACATCAGGGTAGGGGAGAACCCAGTGGCATCACTTTTGGTGCAGTTATAAGCATATACCAGGGTGCTAATTTGTTGGCTCCATCTAGGCTTGTCCTTTGGGTGCAGTGCCTAGCATATCTAGCAAAGTGCGGTTGAAACGTTCAGGCTGAGAGTCCCCTGGGGTGTAAGGAGGGTTCTGGACTGTCACTCCACACAGAAAGCATCTCTTTGATCAGACGACTCCAAAGTCTCTCCCTTGATCAGAATGGATTCTTTGTGAGCCCATAGTGAACAAAAAGTTTTCTACAAGTACTTTGGCCACAGTGGATGCTTTCTGGTCTTTGGTGGGGAAAGCTTGGGCATATCTCGTGAAATGGTCAGTGACCACCAGCACATTACTGATATTTCTTTGATCTGACTCCAAACTCAGAAAATCAATACAGACCAGCTCCATGGGTGCACTAGTGGTGATGTTAACAGGGGGCAGCCCTCTGGAGCAAAGCTTTCCTCTGTAAGCAGCGACTACAAGTTCGAATGTGTTGCTCCACATCAGCCCCATCTTAGGCCAATAGAATCTGGATCTCACCAAGTCAAGTGTTCTGTCAATACCAAGGTGCCCCATGTGGTTGTGCAAGGACCTCAATACTGAGTCTCGAAAGGCAGTGGGCAGCACCAGTTGTTGTTTGTCATTGTCCCTCTGTCTACTGTTTCTCTGTATAACTGTTTATTGATCAGTTTCAACTTAGGACCTTCTTTGTATAACAGTGCAGTTCTCAAATCAGTGGAGCATAATTTGGACACATCTTTTCCTGCATAGAGGGCTTCTAAAGCTGCTTTGATCATGGGATTGCAGGATTGAGCACGCAAATACTGTCATTGTCCAGCTGAGGCAGTGCACCAATGTCTATTGCAGAAAAGTGGCAATAAGCAGCAGGTATGCAATTCTCAGAGGTCCCAAGCAATCCACCATGCAGTCCACTGCATCCGTGGACATTTGTTCCTCCTGTCAAACTTCCGGCAGAGTGCCCGAATGTCAGGTTCTGCCAATCGGACCCAATCATTCTGGGGAACAGGCCTCCGGGAGAGAGCATCAGCATCTATGTGGTTCAGACCTGCTCGGTATTGAGAGCATAGTCATATGTAGATAATGCAGAAAGCCACCTGTGGCCAGTGGCATCAACTTAGCTGAGGTCTGCACATAGGTCAAAGGATTATTGTCAGTTTTTACTAGTATTTTAGCCCCATACAAGTACTCATGGAATTGGTCAACAATAGCCCACTTCAAAGCTAGGAACTCTAACTTATGTACAGGATAGTTCTTTCGGATGGGGTCAGGCTTCTACTGGCAAAGGCCACTGGTCTCAGGCCATTCTCCTGCTCTTGGTACCACACCCCAACCCTTGCAAGCTAGCATCAGTGTGCAGGACGTAAGGTTTCTTGGATCAGCATAGGCCAGCACTGGAGCATGGGTGATATAGATCTCATGAAAAGCAGTCTCACAATCTAGGAGTTCAGCGGGCCCCAAATACTTCACTCGGATGAAAATACACTCTTTCAGTCTTGAGGGCGCTGACTTTTGGTATTTTTGTGGGTTGGGGGATACCCTTGAGTAAGGTTAAGTAAAGGCGGATCACTCTTGAATAGTCCTTGATGAACGCCAATAATAACCACAGAATCCCAGGAATCTTTGCAGTTCTTTTAGATTTTGGCCTGTGGCCAGGTGGTCAAGGCCTCAACTTTACTTGGTCGGTCTTATCCCTCGGTGGATACTATGTGTCCCACATACTTACTGATGTTTGAAAGAATTGACACTTATCAATGGACAGTGTAAGGCCAAAGTCCTCCAGTCGGTCCAATACCTTAAATAATCTGATCTCATGTTCCTCCAGTGAGCTGCCAAACACAATAACATCATCTAGGTATACCAGTCACCTCTAGTAAGTTCATGTCCCCACTGCACGCCTCCATCAATCGTTGAAAGTGGCTGGGGCACCTGAAATCCTTGAGGCATCCTCATGAATTCAAAGCCAAGCGGACAGATAAAGGCTGTCTTCTCACGGTCCTCTGGGGCCATCGGGATCTGGTAGTACCCATCATGGAGATCCAACACAGAGAACCACTTGCTCCTGTTTAGGCAATCCAAAGCATCCTGAATGCGGGCATTGTGTACTGATCAGGATAGTCCGCCGGTTTAAGGTGCGATAATCCACACACATCCTTACTGTCCCATTCTTTTCCTCACTACACAATGGGGGAAGCATAAGGCTTCTGGATTCTTGTATTACACCAGCAGCTAACATCTCTTGCAGAGCCTGGCTCCACATCATCTATGCCAGCAGGTGCCAGGTGTCGAGATCTCTCACGAAATGGTCTTCGTCATGCATATTGTGCTCAGCTCCTTGCACGCATCCCACGCCACATTCTTTAAAGAAACACCTGTCTCTCTGGGCAAGCTTCTCACTGATCCTCACTTTCCATTCTAGCTAGCAACGGGAGTCGCAAAATCAAACAAGTCAGGCGTTACTCTGTCATTCTTCCTCAGACTCTTGCTGCTGGTAGCACTGCAGTGTCTGCACAATGCACATTAGCCAGGATGCAACCTCTATTTACTCGAATGTCTCTTTATGAACATTATGAACTTGGACCATTACCCTTCTGGCATAAGCATGGGCTCTAGCGGGCAAAATACTAGGCTTGACCAGCAGTCCCTCTGGCAATTTTCCATCGCTGGTGCATCCAACATTAATATTTTATTCTTAACATCCTTTCTGATAGGACCTCTCCCTGTGAAGGTACACTGGGCATTTGGCACCGGATCAGAGACTCAGGATCCTTCTTCCATACAATTCCGACCGTTCCTCTGGTTCTATTTTTTCAGCATCTCTCTGTGCCTCATAGGCCTTCTTAATTAAAGCTGGAACTCTTAAAGCTCTACTAGTTTTTGACCCCTGTTTTCATAACATAACTGCCAGCCTTCCAACATATGAGCATTTGTTCCAATCAACAAGGGACACCATCATACAGTCCAGTGGGGGGACACACTAAGGCTAGGAGTCTCTACTTAGTTACTCCAGCCACGGAGGTGGGAAAGACAGCCAAATTCAGATGTACCCGGAATAGGGGTAGGCCTTCCACTTAACCCCTACATGTAGTCCTTCTAATGGTTGTAAGGGTACGTCTGACAAATGCTTCTGATACCAATCTTGGAACATAATTGTCACTTGGGAGCCACTGTCTAATACAGCTCTTGTAGACACTCCATTCACCTTTACAGTGGTCTCCATGGAGGACCCACTATTCTGGACCAGTCTGGAGAGGCAGTAGTAGGGGTCTGGGCAACAGACCTTGCCACAAAAAAGACGTGAGTTAGCATTTTGGTGCCCTCACTGGGATCATTTTGTGCACCTCTGAACCACTGATTTGTTCTCACAAGCTCTCCCTGTAGCCTATATGCAACTTTGTCAGTGTCTTTTGGGGACCGGATTCCCTTTTCATGTGCCCATCCTTCCCACAATTATAGCAAAACATACTTTCTGGAGTTTGAGCTGGCCAAGGCGCCACACTGGGAGCCAGGGCGGGTATTACTCACTGGAAACTGGTGCCATCTCTGTCTGCTGGCGTGATAAGCATTTGGAGACATCTCGTCAGTTTCTCCACTTCCATGGTCAAGGAATTGAGTTTGGAGCTGTTATCAGCAGGAGATACATGGGTGGTACCCCACACCCCATAGCAAGATGCAGTCGGATATAGGTCAGGGCCCGCACTTGCAGGCGTGGCCTTCATAAAGGGCTGTTTTTGAATTCCCGGATCTCTCTCAACAGTTCAGCCCATTGTGGCATATCTTTTCCTTGTCAGAGCACCTCATTGACTGCCAACCTCTGCCCTGAACTTCACTTGATGGGCCACCTCAGTCACTCGGGTCGTAGCCGCAGCTATTGGTGCAGGTCCCTCCCAGGTCGCCTTTTCTCAACTCCTCAATTTCTCTCATTAACTCATCATAGGAGGGTGGGATTCCAGTCGTTTGCCAGGCGTAACTGAAGCAACAGCAGTTCTGAGAAGGGGCAGACTTAAGGATCCTGTCAGCCTGGTTCAGGTCAGTTCAATCGCCGGCAAACTACCCTTTCTGAGGCATTCTTTGCAACAATTTTCCAGCCTAGATACATACACAGACAACAACTCCCTTGGTACTGTTGTATTTCTTACTTCCACCATAGATCCTCATCAGAATCTATGGCTTCTGATGACATTCTCCAAGGCCTCAAGATCAGCCTGTGCAGTCACTTCAGGGTTACTGGCCCGTTTAGCACGGATGGTAGCCAGGGCAGGACCTGGAGGCTCACACCAACCCTCTTCGTTTCGGCCCGCCGAGCATTGCCATTCCAGCACTTGGGGGCAACATAGTCTATCCAGGCTCTGCCCAGTCATCCTCCTTGGGGTGGGGAGGGTGCCAGAGAAGATCCTCAACCGTAAGAGTCGTGGACTAATGGCAGGTGCAGAAATAGGAGTCTGCATTGGTTCAGCCACACCATTACAGTACTGGAGTAGGAGAGGGTGTTGGGGAGGAACACCAGTAGGTGGCAAGAATAGTTTCTTCAAGTCCTCCACAGTTTCTCCTTCCCCAGCAACCATTTAGAAAATTTCTCCTCAAAAGTTTCAGGACAGTGGTGGGGGGCTCATTCCCACCGGGTCTTCTTACTGTACTTAGTTATCACTCTCCAGGCAGTGAGGGCTCCCTCTGGGGTAATGGTCTGTGGCACTTTGGAGCTATCTATGGGATCCTTAAACTCTACTAGGGCCAGGAAAGTGTGGGTGAGCAGATTAGCATGCGACCCACCACCACAGGGTTTTGTAAACCTTCCACCTTGGAAAGTACTCCTGTACAGTGTCCGTGATGATACCCAGGAGGATGTCCAGGATAAGCATAGCATTTTGGGGTCAATCTCCTCCCCAGTACACCACTCCACCAGCCGTGCACAGCCACTTCTGCCTGGGTACCCATCTTTTTCTTAACAGTGGTTCGTAAATATGGCCACTAGGACACACAATCCCAGCGGTGAGCCTCCACGATGTAACCCCTAGATGGCGCCTATCCCAGGGCTACTACCCCGCCTGATTTGCCACCTAACAGGTTGAGGGCCTGGACCCAATGGTGGTGCCTCCACCCAGAGGTCAGGGTTTGCAATAGTTAAACTTACTTGGTCACAGCCCTCTGGGACACTGCAACCCCTTTCTTCCAATGGTGGCCCACACAATATATCAAATTACCTTCACAGTATACACTTACCCCAGGACTAGTTCCGCACTGGGACCTCCCAGAAACAAGATACAGTGCAACAATCACAGTACAGTACTTTAACATAGACAAATACACTCCAGGCAGTATAACTCTTTGCTGAAACAAGCAGCCTGATTTATTTAGGGGATATAAAGGACAGGAAATCAGGTTAA
This sequence comes from Neoceratodus forsteri, assembly GCA_016271365.2. Taxonomy (NCBI): domain Eukaryota; kingdom Metazoa; phylum Chordata; order Ceratodontiformes; family Ceratodontidae; genus Neoceratodus; species Neoceratodus forsteri. The sequence goes on along the minus strand of JADMNL010000022.1, from coordinate 194,137,269 downwards.
TTAGCTTATCACGCTACTATCTACCTAAGGCTCTGTAACACAGGCTCATCCTACCAGTTACACTGTCCCTGGGTACCCAAGCCCAAGTAGCTAGTCCAAACTGCAGCAGCTGGTAGGGGCCCTTTCACACAGTGAAAAGAAAAATTAGTTTAAACAGTCAGCAGTACAGTGATTCCATTTTGGATTTAATGTGGCAATTCAACAGAGAGCGACTCCTGAATTAGTACTCACGACCTCCAAACAAGATAGGGTCCTTCAACGTCAGCAGGGCTACTCTTGAGCTCCACGAGACTCTTCAACACATTTATATGGTAAAAAAAAGTACTATACCAGGCAGGCTGCTTCATCCCTATCGCAATTACTGCACAATACCGGAGAACACACGCAGATCCAGTTCCTGACAGACCGAGTGCAATCAACAATTCTCTCCAGTCTTCTACACGGTGAGCCTGGTTTCACTCTTCAGAGATCCTTTGATTCTTTTCACAGGACGGATCAGTCCTAACAAGCAGTTGCACAAGCTGCAGACCGGAACTCTGGGCCTTCACACACGCTTTTTTGACTGAAACTATGCACTGAAGGAGCACAGGGTTTCTTTCCTTCACTGCCAAAGCCAAAACTGAAACTCCCAACAGACAAAGGCAGACATTTTCCTTTGGGTTCCTCCCAGTTCTTGACTGGATTGGCTGTCACTCACATAGACCGCTGCTGTTGGTCCAAAAGGCCGCGAAGTCTAAACTATCTCCCAGAGTCACTGCCCATACAATCCTCTTGAATGGCTGGCTCAGATTATGAGTCCAAGTTCTGATTCATTCAAGGCACCATTTAAACTAGCTTACCCCACACTGATTGGTCCAGTTCAGCAGTTCAAAACCAGAATGGGAACTAGGCAGACACAAGTTCTGACTGCAAAGAAAGCAGGTTAGACAAACTGTAACTTCATTATTACTGTAAATGATTTCTGGCAAACAGTTAACATCTTTCAGATAGTTCCCTTTGCACCCTAGTGACTGCAAAATGGAGGAATCACAGCAGCTCGAGTGGTACTCAAACAGAAGCACACAGTCCCCCATACAACTAATTATGTCCTGCAAGCAGACAGCTCTTAAAAGACAGTACCAGAGGCTCTAAAACACTACTGATAAATGGCTTAAACGCCAAACACCATTCAGGCTTGGAGCATTCAACAAGCTCCAGAAGTCTTTTGGGAACCCCCATTTGCAGGGGGTTACATGTGCATCTAGTCAGTAATAATTCAAGCCCTGACCCCTCTACTATTGGCCTCAGTGCAAGGACCTCCCAGTAATTAAGCCCATGCCTACAAAATGGAGAGCGAGCAGTAGTGGCGTCCAATACCGCCACATCTAGACTGTGAAGTGCCCTCATCGACTGCCAATATAAATAAACAAGAAATCAGGTGCCCCATATTCTTCAGTCACAGTGTACTGCCCTAATCAGCAACCATCTACTGGTACCACCAGATGACTTTTCCTGTTCATCCTAGAATCAGATGATGCTGGAGCCAGCTGTTTCTCTTTTGTTCCTGTTCTAGCTGTCTCTCCAGTTATGACATCAGCCCAGCTGTTTCAGATGTGCACTCCTGCCAGTTCCCGAAGATGTCCATGCCAGCTGTATCAGAAGAAATGCACACTGGGAAAGAGTCTTCAGAAGGACCAGGTTTATCACGTTAGAATACTTCAAGAGGCTGGTGAATCAGAAAATTATTTTATTCTATCTTTAGAAGACAATACACACCCCACACTACAGATTTAGCAAACAGTGTGAACTGTCCGCAGAAGACTGTCCCCTTCGGATTATTGCCTTAAAGAACTATGCTTCATGGGGTCCAGCCCTGGAGAGACTCTTTAATGGACTGGCCTTCTGTCACTTAGGTCACTAGTGGGACATTTAGGGCATTCCATCCTCCCTCAAAGAGTATTGCTACCAATGTCATTGTACTTTAATGTAAATACTGTTTTCTACCTTTTTTCTAAAAAATCTTTTCTTTTTGGGATTGTTCAGTGCTTTTTCTGTGTTGTAAGGGTTGTTGTTGTTGTTGTCATTGTTGTTGTTTAGATAGACTGTACATGCAGATTAGGATATAAGTTTTTTTTGTTTTTGTCTTTTCTTACAGGTGTTCCTGGAAGACAGAAGAGAAGACAAGAAGAGGAGGAGGGCCAACAAGTCCTTGTCAGTGCTTATGGTGTAAATTTAAATGTACTGTGTTATTATTGCTAAGGGTCAGGTTGCAGGCTGCCCAAGGTTGGGGAGGTCCCCGGTTTTGTTTTTGTTTGGGATGTTATGTTACAGGCAGATAGGTTTTCCCTAGAGGAAGAAGGATGGCAGGCTGTGGCTCTGACCCGCAGAAACGCAGTGTTAATCTATCAGGGCTATGCTCTGGATGGTTCCACCAGAGCCACTAGGATGTCCAGTAAGTGGATAGAGAGGCTGATATGTCAGCTATAGGCCTCTAGGCCTTAGTGTTGCCTACCTGTGCTCGCACATGATAGGAGGGACCTGATCACCCCCCTCCACAGGTAGCACGTGGGTGGGATGGGCCTGAGGCCAGTGCATAATGACTAGGGACAGTCATTTTTCCTGGTCAAGGGGGTGTAACCCCTTTGTTACCTGGGGTTACTAGAACCAGTAAGACCTAGTGGTAGGCAGGAAGGCATCTTGAGAAACACCAGTTAAATGTGTTTCACACTGTCTCACTCTGTCCTCAGTCACAGCTGAGACTTGAGAGATGACATCATAATAGAACTGTCGCAGCTGCATGAGCCACATTTGAATCTTCAGCTCAGAGGAGAGAAGTTTAGAACTTTGGGAAATTCAAAGGGCAGTCTTCCGTTTGTCTCTAAACAAGAAGGAAGCATTAGTGTGCACTGTGATTTCTCACTCAAAAAGGAAGTGTTCCTGTATTTTACCTTTTAAAGTGGTGGGGCCGCTCCCACGGTCTCAGTGCCCCCCTCCCTCTGGGGGTGGAAAGTTCTCTGTGGGTTCCAGGGGCAATCCCTTCTCCCACCGTGGGAAGAAAGCTGCCTGTTTTAATTTAAGTTCAGTCTGTTCATGTATAACAGCAAAGGTTACAGTACTTAGCCTGTGGGGCACCTGCAACGAATGGGTGAGTGTTTGGCTCCATTGAAAGGGGCAAACAACTTCTTTTCTTCAGTTGATTTTAAGCAAATGTGGACTGCTATTTGGGAGGACTATGTCAACTAGGACAAACAAATAGAGCAGTCATCTGTTTAAAAGTGTTAATGGAGTAAAGTTCACTGCAGAGGGGTGCTTCAGGTCATCCACTGTTCAATCTACATTTAACGCCTAAAGTTCTCTATGTCAGAGAAATGGCGGGTGTGGGCTGTAGGGAGCTGGAGGTGGGAAAGCCCCATCTTTAGTAACCAGGTCCACCTCTCGGATTTCTTCTGTGTTTTGCTACTTGCCTCATGTGCTTGGCCAGTGATGGGGTAGGTACAGACATGGGTCGTGAACTGAAAACTCTCTAGAGTCGCAGACTCTAAGGGTGGGAGCCACAGAATGAGAAAAATTACTCCTCGTTGGATGGGAGTCTCCTTGTTTTGATGGGAGTTTAGATTGGAAGTATGAAAACAGAATTTCTCTAGGAGTCGCCAGACTTCAAGTGGTGTGGAAGCCACAGTTTGGGAGCCTTGTTTGATGGGATGTCTTTCCAAGTAAAGTTTGGGTTCATTCGCCAAGGGACCATCGCCTGAGTGGCCGGGTAGGAGCTGGACCAGTCGGCTATGTATCCAATGCGCATGCAGTCCGGGCTGAGTGCCTGTAGGTCCAAAGCCAGACATCTGTAGTAATGTGTCTATTCCTCAAATGGACCACTGTGTTTAACCTCTAATCTGCATTACAGTAACATAGCCCTTTGGGGACCATGCAGTGTGTTTGTTTATGTTCAGTGAGTTAATAAATAAAACCACACTGAAAAATCCCACTCTGGTTCTCGATATTACAGTTATTGCTTCCTGTAGTTGGATTTACTTGGGTGCCCCTGTGCAGAGTACCAAACCTAGGTCTCTGTGTCAGGTAACCTCATCCTTCCCGAACCCGTATACACATTATAAACCATGTTACAAAATGGAGCATATGGGTTACATCATACATCCACTATTCCAGTGCACACCACTCTACACTACTTACAGAATAGCCACTGCAGTGACCCATGACCATCACAGGACTGACCCTCCCACCCCTGACCATCACAGGACTGTGCTCCTGGCAGTCACAGGACTGAAACCCTCCACTGTCAGTCACAGCACTGGTCACCCCACCCTGGAAGTCATAGAACTGATTCCATTCCCAATGGCTACAGCACTACACCCACCACCATGACAGCACTGCCTCCATACCACCGAAAGTCATGTCGTCACGGGTAACAACTGACTTTAGCTTGTGGTGAAGTCATTCACATAATTTGCTCATTAATTAAGTTGTTTGACATGACATACATTGTTCTATCAGTTATTGTTCACTTGATGTTACAATTTTTATTTTCTTAAATGTAAAATGTTTTATGGATGTTTAAAATCAGTAAAAAAATATTATGGCAAAAAAAAAATAAGACAGACACATCAATGACACTTCACAGACAGTCACAACAGTAATCCACACCCTAGCAGTCACAACACTGTACCTCATTCACAGCACTGACAACCACCCCACACAGTCAGGACTGCCCCTCCTCAAACAGTCACATAGTTTGGCACATACTACTAACTCTTCTGCTGCATGTACAACTTACTGCCAAGCTGTGAATTGCACAGAAGCAGACCTCCCAAAAGTCACAGAAATAATCCTCACCCTAATAGTCACATAAATAACATCCTATCCCCCAACAGTTACACAACTGACCCTCCTTTCTGACAGTCACAGGACTGTACCACCACTCAGACAGTCACAGCAATGACCAACCCTAACAGTCATAGGACTGTACTAACCACCTACAGTGACAGGACTATACCCCCCAGTCACAACACACTGTAGCAACCCTTCCCCACAGTCACAGGACTGTACAACCCCCAACAGTCACAGAACTGTAACACCTCCTCCCCTATTGGCACACAACTCCACTACAGACCCTCCTCCTGACAGTCACAGGACTGTACCACCACTCAGACAGTCACAGCAATGACCACCCAAAAGTCACAGGACTATACCACCCACAATCACAGGACTGTACCCCCCACAGTCACAGGACTGTACCAACACACACCCTCCACAGTTACAGGAACATAACACCCTCTTCCCACAGGCATGGTATTGCACCCCCCACAGCCACAGAACTGTATCACCCCACTGACAATCACAGCACCGACACCCTCCACTCAACAGTCATGACAATGACTACCCACCTTTGCAGTAAAACACTGATCTACACCCTCTGAGAGTCATAACACTTTCTCACTATCCCCAGCAGTCACAGAACTTCCTCCTCCCCCAGCCTGGCAGTCACAGCAATGAGTATACACCATAGAGAGTCACAACACTGATCCCCATTCCCCCATAGTAACAGCACTAGTCACAGTACTGCACCCCATCCCATCTTACAGCACGGATCATCAATCACTAACAGTCACACCACAGCCACCTCACCCCCAAAAGTCACAGAACTGACACCTCTACCATCTGCCATAGCACTAATTCCCCATCCTTTGACAATAACAACACTGACCCACTATTTCTAACGGTCCACTGCACAGCCCGCCATCTACAAAAGCTAGAGCACTTCCCTATCACCCACACAGTCACAGGACTGACCCTGCCACCACCCCCTACAGTCACAGTACTGTACCACCCCTTCAATGGTCACAGAATAGACACATTCCACTGTCAGTCACAGTGGCCACCTACCCAACAGTCACAGCACTGATCGTCATCCCCCAACAGTGATAGCACTGACCTCTACCCCCAGCGGTCCAGCATTACCTACCACCACAGTCAAAGCAGTGTCCCCCTACATCCCACAACAGTTACAGGGCTGATACATTACAGAGATAGTCATAGCAGTGATCCCCAGCCCCACAGTCACAACACTGCCCTCCAATCCCAAACATTATAGCCCTGCTACCCACCTGGCAGTCACAGCACTAGCCACCCACCCACTGACAATACTACACTGGCTCCCCACCCTTGACTATTACAGCACCAACACCTCCAATCACAAAATTACAGTACTGCCCCCCACCATTAACACAGCACTGCCTCTGAACCTCCATAACAGTCACAGGACATATCCACCCACTTACAGCAATGCACCTAACAATCACAGCGGTAACCAACAGCCACTGGCAATCTCAGCACTGACCACACTCAGTCTTGAAATCTAAAAATAAATAGTTGTTTAAGTACTGGCAACCCATGCAAAGAGTGTACAAGTCAAAACTGTCACAGGCCCACTAGCCAAATTCTAGTAGACTTTGTGTAGGCTAGTAACATTTTCCTTAAACTAGCCTCTAGGTTTGTACTGAGAACGTAACCAATAAGTACATCAGCTGGACTAGTGGAAGAGTCTTGGGGCTAGTAAATTTTCCAAGTCACTATACCTGCTGGCTAGTGGCTGCAAAATGTAAGTGAGAGCACTGAGTGGGCAATGCCATCCACAAGATGACCCTCTAGACATTCATGCCCACTGACCAGCCCTAAAGCTGAGCACCCTGCAAGGAGTCAGAAAACCCACATCCCAGCCCCACCCCACAACTGGATCACTCTTCCAGTATCAGTGCAGCTCTGTGTATTAAACTTTACATTGCTTATTAAACAGGCTTCAGGAATGTATAATTTCACAGCTGCTTAAGTAAAGGATTCAAAGATGAAGCATTTACAGTCTCTCAATTCTGGTGCTGTGTACCCACAAAGAACTAGCAGCTAAGATCCTCAGGTCCTGTGGCTGGAAGCTAAGAATTTGTAGCCCTCAGTAGAGCAGGGCACTGGCATCTCTGAGAAAAGCCTGACTTTCTTAGTCCCAGGTTGGAAGATCTCCCAGCATGTCCTGCAACCATATTTGTAACACAGAGGCTTAGCAGTTCTCCGATATTACTGAATAAAAGCACAGCTATTAGCAACTGCTATCAATAAATGGCTTTGCTTACCTAGACAGTTCTGTTTACTTCTTGCTAAGCTCCATGGTTCCCTTTACTTCTTGCTAAGCTCCAGGCTGATGTATTCTAATGCAGAACAAGCCTTCTGCCTTTGAGACTCAGAGTCCCTGGGGTCCTAGTGCCAGTCAGATAAGCAACTGACAGCAGAATATGCTATGGGGTGATCATAGCCTGTGTTTTCAAAACTCCAGAGAACTATTTCTTCAGTGCTCCTGCAGTAGAGGGGAGGGAGAGGGGTTGTGAGGTCTGCAAAGGGGCAGGGTAGTGGAAAACCAGTGTTGTGGACATGACTGCAGCACTGTGGAAGGACACAAGGTAGCATTCCTGTTAAGTCCTTTATTCTTTTACTTCACAGCAATAAAATAGTATGGCTTCACCAACGAAGCCTTAAAACAACACTAAAACACTGACCAAAATGAACTTACTTCTGCCTACTTCCTTATACAGGACCCTTTAAGTATAAAAGTCCATAAAATTCCTGTGACCCATATCTTTCTCTTTTGCAGGTGAACCCTGTCCCCAAACAGCCAGCATCTAATTTACCTCACCCATAGCCCAACTACAATGTGCCAATGCCTTCATGTTCTCCAGTATTAACATCCCAAGGACCCTTTCCTCTGATGCACTCTCCACTATCACCCATTCATTTTCTACTGTGTTCATAGGTTTTGAACCCTATGTGCATTGCTGTGCAGTTTTCACATGATATTTCAACTGCCACACCATTGACCACATCTCCAGATTTTCTAGCTCTTTCTCTATGGCCCTTATCCCTCCTCAATGTCCACTCTTTCAGACCTTGGTTTCACCTGGGAGATGCATATTGCTCCCTGAACATCTCCCCTTCTCACATAAAAACATTGTTAAAGAAAACTGGTCCTATAACTGATCACATTTTCAGTCAGTTCAATGTTGTACAACTTGCAAGAATGCAGAACCACAGACTTAACTGATGTTATTATACTGACAGGAGACATTTGGCACTAATACAAAATCATAGGAAACTCAGTAAAATAACATCTTTCTGATTCAACCATTCTGTGACTTTGTGGTTGCCAGTAGACTAAATATATAAGTATTTTAAATCACTGAACAGAATACAAATATTGATATATAAAAACAAGACACCATTTTTGCATATAGCAACAAAGAACCGTCTCAGGATGCCATGGAGTGTGCCAGCATAGCAAAACATTCTTAAACCTTACTTAAAAATGCAACACCAAACCAGCCAGACATCTACACCTCCCACCAGCTACAAAGAGGTTAAATGAGATATTTAAAAGCTTTATTTAGTAACATTTGGTGCTGAGAGTGAGTCACCGAAACATTCTGTATTCCTAGGAGCACAGCTGCATGAGCTCTGCATGACTGATGAAGTCACTTGTGTGCATTACTTTAACAAAGGCTTTCTAGATGTTTATTTGCACCTCTTTTGTATCTGTTGAGGGAATGAGGGGTTTTGGGATGGGCAGATGTATTTTTCTGTTGGTTTAAGATTCTAGTTTACACTACTATAATAATGAATTTGGCAAATCACAACATACAATACTTTGTAAAGCAGCATGACTTAATGCAGCTTTTTACAGTACCACATTTGTTCAGCTTGGTTAACTTGTAAATAAAGATGTTGTGAAGTTTAAATCTACCAGTGGAATTAAAGGGAATTTGCCAAATTCACCTTTGTGGATAAATCCACACATTTTTGCTATGTAACAGAAAAGTTGCCTTTGGTTGATTTGCTCTGGCAACTTTGCCTGGCAAATTTCACTTGTATCTTTTCCTTTGAGGTACACAGAGGTGTCATTTGGTCTGACTGAGGCTACTGGAAAGCAAGTGTCTCAAGGTCACATTGAAGAGCTGCTGTAGGTCACAGAATACTGTATATCTCTGTAAGAGGTCTAAACCTTGTTTTCAGATTCTTGACAATATTGGGAATGCAAGTAATCACAAACAAGTTGAATTTGAGTAATAAACAAATATATTACTACAAAGGGATAAATCACAGTTGCTCTAAGCAGTTCTTACCAATATGAACCGGAGCCAGTGCTAAGCATTCCCTACACCTCGAGGTTTCTCTGTAGTCTCTTGGGATCGCTTGAGTCTCCGAGGTGTAAAAGTCTGTGCATTACATTATATGCCTGTGATAATTACTATGGTTGCTAAAAAGACAGAAACATTTAGTTACAGAGATGAGCCCTATTGGCTAAATTAGAGGTGGCTCCATGGTCCAAGATAACATTTTATAATTCTGTAAAGTCATCAGTTTTAGAACAAAGAAGTTCTTATACAGAGTCTTACATAACAAAGTGTAGTGATGCACATCACCAAAGGATAGCAATGTTGCCTTACATATTATAATTACTTCAAGGACAGGTGTCTTGGCATCTGACAAGTAAGAAATAGACAGAAAATACATGGTATAATATGTGTGCATTAGCAAGCAAAGTGTATTACAACAATATGCATTCATATCCTGACAGCTACTCTTATCGGTAGATGCCCTCAGCCCTAGTATTAGTATAACCTCTGCCTAAGCATTAGCTGTCTACTGTACCTCTGAGGGTATCAATTGGGGTGCAGGGCCTCGTGTAACAATCCACCCCTTGTTGCCTCAAGGGCAACACAAGGCAAATCCAGGGAAAGGACAGCAGCAGTGGATGTTTACAATCCGGCATGAGCCTTTAATAAGGAACTCAAGCTGCTCACGGTGTTGGCGTAATTAATGCGTCGTAGGCAGCAAAGCATAATAATCAAAGTGAATATCAAAAATGCTTGTATAATAACAAAACCTTTAAAGTAATCCCTAACCAAGTGTTAGTTAATGCATTATTCATATCTCCATTGTTAATCAAATCAAGAACAGCTTCATTGGCTTTGGTTATATTATTGCTGATGTGGATGATGTGTGTGTCCTTTCTATCTAAAGGGATTTCAGTGTGAGTGTAAGTGGGTCTATGTACGTTAAAGTATGGTAGGTATTCTGAAAATGTGAGTAAATAATCTGGGTTACCTCAATAATGTCTGCATCTATAAGGAGGCAGGGGTTATAACAGTATGTCAATAACAGTCTTCTGGTGAGGAACAAAACAAAAGTTGGGGTAATCAATAGCACAAGTAACAGAACCATATGTATAAGATTTATAGTTAGGTGAATGATACAGTATTCACCATCGGGCATGTGTAGATCGTCTTCAAAATCTGTGTTGACAGGCGATGAGCTTCCTCAAGATAGACTGGTAGAGCAGATCAGGAGACAAAGTCAAGTCAAAAGAGTTGGTGCCATTGTCAGTGATGTCATCATCCATGGTAAAGTCCAATCAATGCTGTCTGGAGAGTAGCCACAAACAAGGCGTATAACATCAAACACATCACATCAGCACAGGTAGATGTATTGCTTTTGCACAGCAGTCCGTGCGAGGTGCCACCAAGGCATCCAGGAAAGAATGGTAGACCAGTAGAGGTGGTAGAGCCAGGCGTTCTCTGTAGATATCTTCATCCAAATGCCCAATGGAGTGCGCCTGTGCAAGCTTGCCAAACAAAGCTGTAGTGGGATCAAACGTGGTAAGAAGACAGTAAAAGAGACAAACATAGTATCTGTTATGGAACACTTCTTAGTAGAGAAACAAGGACCAGTATTAGGGTGTTTGGCACAAACCCCAAATTTCTCGCTGTGTAGAGAGGAATAGATAAATTCTGTTGCATACACATGGATATACAAGTAGAGTTTACATTTAGGACAATACCATTTGGAAATACATCTATCATGTAGGATGTCAGGGATTCTTCCAGTTTCTAAATCACGGAAGAGGTTGTTGATGGTAGTGAGAATGTAGAGCCATAAGCGGAGCAGAGTATTTCCTACCAATATATTGTTTGTCAGCTTCTCTATTGTTCTGTTGTATGAGTGCGTTAATCTTATCTTTGAATCAGTGAATGCTTTAGCAATAGCTGCATGTTGTATACAGTGTATCTTTCTTCCTGACGAAAACCACCCACACCATGCAATAATGGAGGTGAGACATTATTAACTAAACCAGTGGAGAACTTGTGGAATGACTTTTGATAGCAGCAATGTCTGCTTTATTCCAGATAGACACAGCAGTACCAAAAGACCTGTGACAGTGCCTGTAGCACCTGTAACATCAAAACTGTCAACTTCACGTTTATTACGTTTATGATTCAAACTACCAGGAGGAGTTTTCCTCCTAAAATTACCTCTATGTTCAGTTGAATAAACCCCAGTAAAGGGATCCTTAGTACTGAATCTGAAATGCAACTAGACTATCAAGCAATAACGTGCTGTAAAAATGCAGATGTATTAGTATTGTGACACATACCAAATTCTTTCATATTCCAGTAAGTAAGGTTAAACAAAACAGGTACTGTATATGCATAAACTGTAAATTATTAATCAAAGAACTAGGTAGGGCAGTGGCTGTGAGACCACTACGGGGACCAGAGTTATGTTTTGGACATTCCAAAAGTTGTTTTCAGTGGCGGTAACATAGAGATACATGGCAGCAGAGGCCATGTGGTGGACAACACAAAATCTGAGAACAGAATCTTTGGAGAGAATTACAGTAAGAAGGATCTATTAAAGCAGCAATGTTGTACAAACCAGAGTGTCTCAATGCAGTTTGTAACAAGGACAGTGAACCATTTGGGGATAATTTAGCATTGGGCCAACCCTGAAAGTTCCTTGGAGGTTTGGCCACAGGGAGGATTTGTCCTGTGATGTAGTTTGCCGCTCAATTTGAAGGGTAGATTTGTCAGAGCAATAGCCGAGGCAGTGAGGTAAGCATCAGAACCTTCCTGGACAGTGATCATAATATCTGGTATTTTGATGGAAACTCCCTCTGTAGGAGGTGCTGGAGGATCCAGTTGTCCAAGGAGGTCCGTACCGTGCCTTGGATGAGGGGATCACTCCTGAAAGGAGGAGATATAGGAACAAGATAGCCATCTTGTCAGTGTATCTGAAAAGGAAGATCAAATATTAGTATATTAGTACAATTCCACCCAATGGGGTTAGGAAAAGTAAGTTAAGTTCCTTTGTACAGTTTCAACTGGTTTGCATGCAACCATTTGTCAGTCAACTTGTTGTGAAGAGTCTAACCTAATAGACTGCCGGACTGAGCTTATTGACAATGGGGTATGGGCCTTCCCATTTGTTGGAGAAGGAGTGGGTGGGATGTGCAAATCGAAGTACCATTACCTGATCTCAACTTGCCAATCCACTTCTTGTGCATGTTTGTCAAATTGTATTTTGGATTGTTGCTGGGCTTTGCCCATGCAATTTATAGTATAAGTGTGTGTGTATGAGGTCTTTTCTGAGTTTTTCCACATATTGATCCACAGACCGTGGTCTGCGGTGAGGTGTGCAGGTCAAACAATAAGTGTTCAGGCAATCTATTCTGTCTTCCAGTCATCACCTCAAAGGGTGTCAGCTGGGTAGTGGCTGAGGCTGTGCCCCTGATTGCCATAAGGAGTAAGACAACAAGGAATCCCAGGTTTTGGGATTGTCTCAATAAATTTGGAAAGCATTTGCTTAATCCATCTGTTGGCTCTTTCTACTTGACCTGAGGATTGAGGATGATAAGGTATGTGGAACTTTTGTTGAACTCCAAGGAGTTCAAGGGACTCTTTCATCAACTCACCTGTGAAACTTGTTCCTTTATCGGAGTCTACCTTGAGAGCAGGCCCCACTTGGAGAAAATCTGTTCCACCAGGATTTTGGCAGTTGTCTTTGTGGTGCATGTTTTTGTGGGAAAGCCTCAACCCACTTAGAGACTAGGTCAGTTACCACAAAAGCATACTTTTGTTTCTACTGGTATTGGTCAGAGGGCCAATAAAATCAATTTGGATGGCATGCCAGGGCCAGAGTGTCTTTGTGGTAAAGTTTGGCATTTCATTTTGTAGGTATGGGATTGTTTGTGCGCAAACAAGGCAATTGTCTATGTATTGTTTAGCATTTTGGTAATACCAGGCCACAGGCAGTGGTCTTGAGTCATTGGAGAGTGTTTTCTGCTCCTTGGTGTCCACCAGTAGGAGTATCGTGTACTAGTGCAAAATTCAGATCTTAGGTGTCTGGGGACTACCCACAATTTAGTGGTAGTCACATCTGGTTGGAACCAAATGAGCTTGTCATCAGGTGATAATGCAACTTACCTGTATGTCTTCAGTATGGATTATGTGTGGTAGTCTTTCTTCAGCACCTTTGTCAAGGAATGGAACACCTCTGTCAGTTCAGTGTCCAGGTGTTGGGCTGCTGAGAGGTCCGGGGGGAAAGACTCAGACTTCTTCTTGAGGGCTGCAACATGTACAGCTGTATTAGCTTCTGGATGATCTATCATCCAGATGTCCTATGGCCCCTTCCTTAGCAAGGGTGTCTGTTGTGTCATTGAAAGCATGATAGGGGTCATGAGAGAGTGAGCTTTGACCTTGTGCACATAAAGTTTGTGTGTGTATTTCTGTGCCAATGCATGTATGTAGATTACCAATTCTTTGTATTTCACTGGGCTACCGTCAGAAGAGAGAAGTTCTTCTGCCAGAAAGGAAGAAATTCTGTAAGGAACAACAAACCCAGTAAGAGTCTGTAAAATGATGGTATCCTGGGTTCCATGTTGGATGAACTCAAGGGCACAGGCCACCGCTGCCATCTCTGCATATTGTGATGAAGCTACACTACAGCATTTAGAATATCTTGACAGTGTTCCCATAAGGATAGACTACCAAAATACCTCTCCTGCAAGCTGTTCTCCTGATAGTAGGATGCTGAACCATCAGTGAAATATGAGCACAAAGAGGTACTTTTGAGTACTTGTGGCATGGCAGGGGAGGAAAGGACCTGGATCTGGGAGGTCAGGTGACTGCAGTGTACAGTCATGGGGTTCTCCCTGAAAAAGGAGACCTTGAGCTAGTAGAGATGGAACTTTGGTCTGGTGGATCTGGATATCTCTATCTTGGAGAAGAAGTGACCAATGTGTCAGCCTAGTGTTGAGAGACCGACCCATCCTTCACTCTGTCTGAGGTAGAAAGGTAGCTGGTGTGTGAGTTAGTGTTGAGAATCAATGGTGAGTACCCAATGATATACAAAAAGTCCTGACAGCCAGTAGGTGGCCAGAAGGTTCCTTTCAAAGGCCATACTTCTGTTCCACTGGGATCAAAGCTGTGATGCATATGCAATGGGTTTCAAGATGCCATGCACCTTCTGGGCCAGCACTGCTGACATGGCAATGTCAGAGGTGGCACACTCCAGATGGAATGGTAGTGGGGATTGGGGTTGACCAGTGCTGGGGCGGAGGCCAGAGCCTGCTTCAGTGATGTCACTGCCTGGGTGTGGACAGGACCCCGATTCCACAGAACATCCTTTCCAGTAGTTCATACAGAGGGCGACTTTTCTGAGCAAAATCACAAATAAAATCTCTTGAATAATTTACCATACCTAGAAACCTTGAAGAGTTGCCACACTGGTAGGTAACAGCAAAGTCTTGTATTCCTATACCTTTTTACAGGTAGGGCTTCGACCTTGGTCAGTTATTTTCAGACCCAGAAAGAATACTTCCTTCTGTCAGAACTGTGCTTTTGCTGGATTACATTTAGGCCTACTCTCTGGATGAGAGTCAGTAGTTCATCAAGAGATCCAGATGCTGTTTCTGCATGGCCGTGGCCAACAACAGGTCATCCACATACTGTAAGAGACATTGGGGGGCTGAGAAACTCTGTGGGCGTCCATCATGTGGAGATGGAAGAGGATGGGCTGTTATGGAATCCTTGTGGCAAGCAAGTCCACGTGTATTGTCATCCTTCAAAGGTGAAGAAACTTATATTGACTCTTGAGGGCCAATGGCAATGACCAGAAACCATTGGAAATATCAGGGCACTGAACCATTTCTGATCAGGTGTTAGAAGTCGAAGCACATCTGGTGCCGATGCCACAGTTGGGAAAAACTGGGAGTGACCTGATTCAGTTTCCTGTAGTCAATAGTAAGTCTCCAGGTGCTTGTGGGTTTCTTCACTG
This sequence comes from Neoceratodus forsteri, assembly GCA_016271365.2. NCBI lineage: Eukaryota > Metazoa > Chordata > Ceratodontiformes > Ceratodontidae > Neoceratodus > Neoceratodus forsteri. The sequence continues at coordinate 194,122,125 of JADMNL010000022.1, read as the reverse complement.
ACCAGACGGGGAGTTGGCAGTAGAAACACAAGTTCTGATTACTCCTTGTTTGAGGGTGACTTTATCATTCTCGCGAAGAGAGGAAGGCCTCAGTAAGAAATAAGTATTGCCTTTGCCTTTCACTGTGCTGGGCCTGGCACCTCAATGACAGTGTGCATTCTACCACAGTCATGCTTGTTAACTGCAAAAGCTTCCAGATGTCATTGCAGAATAGGTAAGAGTTTCGAAAAAGTTCATGATTCTTGAACAAATCTATGACGTCATACTCTTTGTTATTGATAGATATTGTTGCCACAGCATGTGAATCGGGAATCAAGATGGTATGGTATTGACCCTGAATCTGTATCAATAGCATGTTAGCTAAATCCACCACACAGCCATGTGGTGCAAGGAAATCAATGCCTATGATTCTAGGTTGATCATGCAGTACCATTAGTTGGAAGCATGAGAGGCCTTCAGATGGCCTAGCTCCACCGGTAAGGGTAGAGAACAGTATGCAGGCAGCCTAGTACCATCGACTCCTGACATATTGGTCTTCCATCCAGTAGACCAAGGGGACATGTCCGGTGTTAGTCATATAACACAGATACAGTTGCACTTGTATCTAGTAAGACTATTAGTTGGTGGCCCCGACCTCAGCCTCAGTGCAGGGCCTTCCATTTGTATCAAGACCAGCTTGTTTCAATACGGACTGGGGCCTGTAGTTGTCAATCCGTATTGCCGGAGGCATGCAGAGTTGGGCCTGACTTGTATGAATGACTTCACAATGCTGTACTGATAGTGATATAGGGAGGAGCTTCTGGGTTCAGGCTTGTATGGGCTTGAGGGCTTGTACTTCCGGTGTCTCCATGGCTGGTAGTAGCCTGGTCTGCTAGGTTGTACCACCGCAAGGGTCTGTGGGGAACAGCATCCGCTACAGAGCGCATTTGTCCCAGGAGCTCTCAGAATTTTCAGTTTTCTTCAGCTATCTCCTATATGAAGGACCCATTCTCTGTAATGGTTTCCTTCTGCCCTTATGTCTCCTGTTTTTGGCCAATTCCGGTTCCCACCCACTGTTTTGTTGTTGTTGGCCTTGTTGACGGTTTTGTTGGTTACCAGCTGGAGGGTCCGACGGATGTTTTGGTTTGCAGTTGCTGGGCCTGCCCTTCCACTGTATAGTGTGTCGCGGTCCGGAGGTGGGTTCCACAGCAGCCACTTTCTTGGAACTGGAACCCAAATCACGGATGTACAATTGATACACCCTCTCGGTTTTCCGAGTATGTCGGCAAACCTATCCGTATTGGGTAAGTGGTTGGCTCTACCTTTTCTCTTACTGCTGGGATCTGTTCCTAAGGAACAAGGTCTTATATTCAATAAGATCTACATCCGCAGCTTCTTGTGCCAGGTGTTTTCCTGCTCGGTAGGCCATCCAGAGTACCTGGTGGTAGGTCGCTGGGCTTTCTTTTGCATTTTGCTTTATGGGGTATACCAGCATCACTCCTACTACACCTGGGCTATGAGCGGAGATGAGCTCAGCTGCAACCTCGTCAAAGGTAGCGTTCCCATCCTGGCGAACTGCTTCAGGAGTTTGGCCCATAAACCATGATCGATGGTCTGGCGTAGTATTTGGACCTGATATTCTGCAGCGAGGCTGAGCATCTGCATTTAGGCGCACCTTTTCCAACTGACCGCTAAGGTTGTCGGACGGCTCATCCGACCGATACTGTCAGCAATTTGCTGGACAGAGTAGGCCATTTATAGGAATTTGTAGGTGGTCGATCAGGCAAAGGTGCGCATCTCATGCACTGTCCAAGGCTGCATGAGCTGCAGCTTCAGCTGCAGTGCAGACAACACCTTCCTGAGCGCCAGCTCTTGAAAAATTTGTCGAATCTGACTTTTAATAGCTTTCATGCTCCTTTCGGGAAGAGGAACATTACCTAATGCTCTATCAATCATGGTTTCTATCTCTTGTCTGTCTTCCACACTAATAACAGCTACTGGAGGTGCCGTCGGGACCAGGCTTGGGCCTGCTCCCCCATCATGGGTGCCGCCATGTTGGCATTTCCATGATGAGTGTCACAACATCATTGACGTGTGACCTGGGAGTTTGGGGTGGGGACCCACCATACTGTGGATGGCTGGGTGGGATTCTGGGCCATAGTAGGGGCGTGACTGGTGCAGTGTTGCCATCTTACCTCTACATTCATCATGATTCACACTTGCAACATCCATATCAACCTGATCCTGCTTCTGCTTCTGCAAAACATGGTACATGGTGCTCAATTTGCAATTGTCCCTATAGACTATTTCTAAATCATTACGTACCTGGTTGATCTCATCCGAAGCTCACCCATTCCATCATTCAACTGTGCATTGCAGCACTCAACAAATCATTCATTTGTACAACCACACTCTTATCCTGTCTCAAACTTTCATGCTCCTGCTTCAAAGTACACATTTCTTGTTCACCAGCCTGTGCTGAATGATGCAATAGTGAATCCTTTTCATTTCGCAGAGTTTGGAGCTCGGACTCCAAGTTCTGCTGCAGTCTAACATTCTGTTTCCTGTAAACCCATCTCTTGCTTAAGAGATGTGATCTTCAGATCAAGGGTGCAAAACCTTGCTTGAAGGCTTCAAAGCAGCGTAGAGAGCAGCACCATCAACCCCTTTTAGCTAAACTTATTGGGTGATTGTCACGTTTCGTGTACTGCTGGAACCCCAGTACAGGGTTGTCAGATTGACTTGCGTCCCGTATGAAGTCAGCCCATCATCCATGGAAGGCAAGGAAGTTAGAGACATCGATCTCAGTTCTGCAGATATCTGATACTGTGCCATTGTGTGTGAGGGAACGAAAATTCAAACTGTGGAAAAGACAGCATGTTGCATATCAATCCACAACACGAGTACTTTAAACACTGCCGGGCTACTGTACAAGTTGAGCACATTCAAAGCTGCTATGGAGTGGGTCGAGACAGCATCGACCACCCCAAAAAGTCAGCCAGACTTTACAAGTGACTACAAACTGGTAGGAAAAACAGGAGAGGTGATACAGGAATGTACACCTACAGTCCCCATGGGGAATGGAAAAGTTTCAACCAACAAGTGAAAACTTACAAACACCAAATATAAGCCTGCACCACGATTGCCAATTTGGCAAGAGGTCTAAACCTCGCTTTCAGATTCTTGACGATATTAGAAATGCAAGTAATCACAAGCAAGTTGCATTCAAGTAATAAACAAATATATTACTACAAGAGGGATAAATCACAGTTGCCCTAAGCAGTTCTTACCAATATGAACTGGGAGCCAGTGCTAAGCATTCCCTACACCTCAAAGGTTTCTCTGTAGTCTCTTGGGATCTCTCGGGTCTCCAAGGTGTAAAGCCTGTGCATTACATTATATACCTGTGATAATTACTATGGTTACTAAAAGATAGAAACATTTCTAGTTACAGAGATGAGCCCTATTGGCTAAATTAGAGGTGGCTCCATGGTCCAAGATAGCATTACATAATTCTGTAAAGTCATCAGTTTTAGAACAAAGAAGTTCTTATACAGAGTCTTACATAACAAAGTGTAGTGATGCACATCACCAAAGGATGGCAATGTTGCCTTACATATTATAATTACTTCAAGGACAGGTGTCTTGGCATCTGGCAAGTAAGAAATAGACAGAAAATACATGGTATAATATGTGTGCATTAGCAAGCAAAGTGTATTACAACAATATGCATTCATATCCTGACAGCTACTCTTATACAGTAGATGCCCTTAGCCCTAAGTATTAGTATAACCTCTGCCTAAGCGATTAGCTGTCTACTGTGTACCTCTGAGGGTATCAATTAGGGTGCAGGGACCTCGTGTAACATCTCCATACAGTAAGATTGCTTCACCTTTGGTTTTGCAGTGTTAGTCAATGAAGGAGATAGGAGCCTAATAACTTTCTGTGGAGAAAATTGCTGTACAGTTTTTTAATGTTTCCATTCTTATTGAATTGTTTTCTTAGTAGTGATTTAGTTTTTGTTTCTTCTATATTTTGTCTATATTGATTATATAACAATTAAATCCTAGTTTAATCATTTTATTAATTAGAAGATTATGGGGACCAGGTCAAATGCCTTTTGAAATCGAGATAAATAATGTCAACTGGCATCCCCCGTCTATGCTGGCAGTACCCTAATCATCCTTGCATGCAACTGTCAGTCTCCCTTCTCAGACTTGGAGTCATGGCCAAGCTCAATTCTCTCATTTGGAAATGGGAAGCTAGCATCCAGATCAGACACAGCACCGCCACGACCACCAGCAGTGACACTGACAACATCAACCACCTCCTCGGCCACTGTTCCACAGCCATACATTCTTCTGCTTCATGAACAGATTATCTTTGTCACCATCCCACTCTCCCCTAGCACACACCAGCATGGATGCCACAGATGGGACAGTGAATAATTTGTCTACACTAATCCCTTGACACTTCCACCAATTATTCCTTTGCTACTAGTACAACTGTCCCCAGATGAAGCTACTGCAGAGGTAGTTTTCATAGGTGCAACATCCTTTTGACTCTTAAAACATGTTTTCTTGGCCACATTTCCAGCACCTCTCACTTTATGAGCTGAGCATCTCTTTCCGTTCATTTTGATATTTTTAAACACTGTAGTAAAACTAAATACCAACAGCAGAGATAATACAACTCCTCACCTGAGCAGTGTTATATTAATCACAAGTTCACAACAGAAAAGTGTACTACGCTAACAGTAGCTACAGTAAAGACACCAGAAAAATGAGTTTTGCTTTACACAATGTGGATACACAAGACTCACAAGAAGATGGGTAATTCTTAACAAGTTACTGTATATTAAAGTAACACATTCACTAAACTAAACAAATTACATTGCATATAGTAACAGTCTCAGACAGACAAAAATGATTTACTAAAACACATAGAACTGTACTACAGAAATAAAATAAATCACAGACCTTCAAACAAACATGATTAAGAACAAAGATAGAGGAAAACAGACAAGACTAGTGCTCAAACTGCTCACAGGGCCACCTAGCTTGCTAGCTAAAACAGCTTCCCTACCTCACACAGGATTGCTTTAATAGGCAAAACAAAACCGCTACATTAAAGGGACACTGTTAACCTGTTTTGCATCATATTATTTCTAGTTAAAACCCACATTTTATGATTGCACACCTTCTCCAAAATTCATTGATGTAGCTGTTTATTTTGTCTGTCTGCTTGTTTATTAGAACAGAAATGCATGGTAATGTATATTTATAAACAACTTTGTTGTGTTTCAAATCCTGCAACTATTCTTATTGAATACTTTCTGAACATTAGAAACACCGCTAAACAGTGCAGTGACTCATGAGGCAGTAGCCACCTAAACTCCCTCTGCATCATAAGTGGCTAGATTGTGTTGGAGATGTTCTCAAGTCCAGGAAAGATGCAGTGGGAGTTGATCAAGGAATGTAAACAAACCTGTTTTTGTGTGGTAACACCAGTATGGTGGGCAGTCTGTTTTCACTTTTAAAAAGAAAAATATTCAGAATCAAACTACAGGCTACATCAGGAATCTTTACAGAATGTCGTCAATTATAAAATGTGTTTTATGTTGGCTCGCACTTGCGTGTCAGCCAACATCTTGTGTAGTAATCAGATGTGGAGGTGCGGTAACTGTTGAGCAAATGCAGGACACACATCAGAAGGTGCATCCTTCATTCCTCAATCAACCAGCAGTATGCATGACCTCACGCATCCTAATGTGGCCATCTGTTCTAAGAAAACTTCCGCTGCAATGAGAGTGAAGATCTCATGCAGCGGGACCTAACTCGCCTCCTGACATGCAGGCAACATGGCGGCAGTGACTGCCACTGCTGCCTATCACAATGCCAAAGGGGAGCCCATCCCTATCAGCATAATGACCCCCTCCCATTTAGAATGTATGCCAGAGGTGCCCAATTCTCTCCTCTGCATCATATGCTGCCCAACAGTATTTCTTTGATGACAGGGAGCCAAGTACCCATCGGCGTCTATCCCCATCCCGGTTATGTTGCCAATGGGGAGCCCACTCCCATTGGCATACTGTCTCCCCACTTTTGTTGCATGCTGAGGAGGTGCCCAATCCCCCTCAGTTTGTGTCCCCAGTACCCTAATATGTGCTGATGGGGTGCCCAATCCCCGTCAGCTACAGAACCCCACCCAAAACACTTGGGTGGCATGCTGGGAGCCCACCCCAGCGTGTCAAATCTCTGCAAAAAAAAAAAAAAAGAAAAGTTCCACAATTTTTGTTGTTGTTGTTTTAAACCTGTAAAAAGAAAATGGTCCCTTGTGGTCTCCCTGCCCCTTGCTAAACACACACCCACCCTCTGTGCACCCTGCCTCCCACACACCCTCACCCCATACTTATCTCCAGAGTTTGGCGACAGTCTCTGGTGGACTGGGAACATGTCTGCACTCTTCAATGCGGACCGTGAACTGAGGAAATGCCAGTAAGTTGTATAATGGCATAAATAGTTTTTTCAACTTTGTTGCATATCTTAGTGATTTTTGGGAATTTGGCGCAAATTTTCAACATAGGGTTATTGGGACCCCTCCTCATGAATTTAGGCACTGTCATGGTGTTATTCGATCGAAAAGGTGATTTTGTGGTCATAGCACAGAATCACTTTTGTGACAAATTAATGAAATGACAGTGCCACTGCTTATTTTTTTTAATTATTTTAGTCTTTGGTAACCGGATAAGGCCCACTAGGCACAAGTGCCTGTTTTCAGGGCAACCTGGGAGCACTGGGCAGTTAAGGGACTTGCTCAGAGTCACACAGTATGCAAGTGGAGGCTGTGAGAATCAAACTCAGGTCTGGTTTACTGGATCCATCAAGCTTGTTCACACCTCGTTCCTCTAACCTCTAGGCTATACAGCCAGCCCAATGGCTGAGTGGCATGAGAGGTGCTCTGAAAAACCTATGTTGCAAATTTGGTGGGAAAATAAAAAAATAGCTGTTTTACAAGCGTCGTTGAGCAGTTTCACGCATGCTCAAAACTTCTTGAATTTGTAATATTTTCACTCCAGATTTTCAAAATTGGCATTTTCCACACCTCCTTATGAACAGTACAGCTATCATTTTACATATCCTGGCTGAAATGTGTTTTCTCATGTCTGAGCAATTTAGCGTGGTTGTTGTCAAATCAGTTTTTGAGGAAATGCGGTGACACTGTTCATGAGCAAGTCCTAAAATGCCTATGCTGAAAATTTGGTCATGAAATTCCATAACATGACTGTGTTACAAGTGTGCGTGGTGCAGTTTCCGCGCACCTTGAAACTTTGCAAATTTTCAATATTTTCATGCCAGATTTTCAACTCTGGCAATTTTCACACCTCATATGAACAGTACAGCTGTCATTTTCACATCCTGCCCTAAATGTGTTTTCGCAACTGTGGTGCACTATGGCATGGTCACTGTGCAAAATCAACGTTTTGGACAAATTAACAAAATCACAGTGCCACTCTTCATGACAGGAGGTCCCAAAATACCTATGTTAAACATGTGGTTACCAAAATAATTGGGTTATGGATGTGTGTTGCACAGTTTCTATGCATGCTCAAAACTTCACCACTTTTTCATATTTTCACTCCAGATTTTCAACTTTGCTATTTTTACATCTTCTCATGAACAATACAGTTGTCATTTTCCACATACTGCCCAAAATATGTTTTCATCCCTGTGTCACCAAATGGCATAGGTACTGTGCAAAACCACCTTTCAGCTAAGAAACTGATAGTGCTGCTTTTCATGAAGTGGGCTCACAAACAGCCGATGTTGAAAATTTGGAGTGAAAATACCAACACACGCCCTACGGTGTTAGGGTTTCTCAACTGTAGCACCTCACCCTGTAGAGACTGACAGGCATCAGGGGTGTGACTTGGGATCATCATCTGTAATGCTCATGCCATTCCACCCCACCCCCACCCTGCAGCCAGTGACAGGCATTGTGGTGTGCCTTGCACTGTTAAACCACAAAGTTCACCCCATTCTCCTATACTGCACCCACCTCCAGCGTATTTCCTTATGGAATGGGGTAAGTATAATGCTCAAAACCCCAAAGCACACCACAACACTTGTCATTGTCTACAGGGTGAGGTACAATGGTATCAGCATTATAGCTGATTACCCCATAGCACACCCAATGCCTGTCTCTCTACAGGGGGGGGTGGGGTTGGCGTCATTCAATACTTCACTGCCATTCCTATTATGCACCTCTAGCTCTGGCACTACCAATGCCAGTGAGACAACATTCAGCATTGGCAAATGCTTGTTTAAACTAGGGACAATATGAGGCCTAAGGGGTTGAGGTGTCCCTTTCAACTAAATATGCAAAACTACACAAAACAGCAGAAATCCTTTTGTACAAGGCACTGTTTATATTTTTAAGAGCAATTTGGTTCCTAAATACTCTGGGCTAGATATTCAAAAGGTTCGCCATGCGCAATAAAGATTCACGTAAGCGCACTAAGTCCGAAAATGTGCCATTTTGCGATATTCAGCAGGAGAGCAGTTGCGCCACCTAAAACATGCTGAGCAGCAGCACAATGATAATGAAGGCATGCGCAACCAAGGGGAGGAACCATGCCATAAAGGACACAGTGCGATGTTCAAAGACTTGCGCAATGTGCAACAGTGGATCTAGCAGAAGTTGCGCCATAGCAGAAATCAGCCAAAATAAAAAGGAGCAAGGAAGAGGTGCAAGAATGCTACAGGAAGCCACATTAGGCAGGGGAGAGACAGGCACAGGAAGCTGTGAGAAAGAGGTAGGCCAGGGAAACCACACCACAGAAGAGAGCACAGGGAAGGTGTGTGGTGACACACAAACCAGAGGCCAGCACAGATAGGTGTACCCAGTGCAGGGAGGTAGCAGTCAGGACAGCAGGGTGAACAAAGCAACATCTGCTGGGGGAACACAAGACAGGGACATGGCCAGTGCCACCTTCCACATGGATGCCGTAATGAGGTGGGTGAGAAGGCAAGCAGCAGGGGCGTGGCCGTGGAAGGGCCTGTCGACGGTATGCCCCAACAGGCAGTACCGAGCCCGCACCAGCTTTGAGCTGTATACAGATATTGAGATTGTGGGCCAGTACTGCCCAAACAGGGCAATACTGAGGTGGCTCTGTGAGCTGTGCAGTGATGTGATGCAGGCACCCACACGGAGTCATGCTCTGTCAGTGGAGACAAAGGTAACAGCCTACATGTGCTGCTTGCCACTGGTACCTTCCAGAGACCAACAGGGACACCACAGGCATAACACAGTCGGCCACATCATGCATCCTCACCCTAATTGCTCAGCGACCTGCTGCCACATGCTGCGGAGTGCATCCAGTTCCCCAGCAATGGCGGAGCGACAGCAAACATACAGGAGTTCTACAGGGTAGCACGTATGTCTGGCATGCTTGGGGCAATAAACTGCACCCATGTGGCCACACACACCACCTGACCATGAGGGGACCACCTACATGAACCGCAAGGGCTATTCCATTGTCAACTGCCAGGTGGTGCGATGCCAGTGGACGTTTCATCAATGTCTGCCACACACCCTGGGGGAGCACATGATTCATACATCTGGCACCAGTCTGCACTGTGCCACTGACTCGAGAGTGGGGACATCCCCACAGGACATCTAGTGGGTGAGTATGCAAATCAAATGGACATATCACGGGCATGAGGGGTATGGCCAGAGGTGCCATGGTGTGGCCCACAGGGCTTTGGGAAGTCTGAAGCTGAACACAAAACTAACCTCCACTCACTGCACACAGGTGACAGTGGATACCCACTCCATCCTAGCTGCTCACACCCTACCGCGACCCATGACCCCATTGCAGCAACACTACAATGAGGCACATGCCACCACATGCAATGTCATTGAGTGGGTGTTCGGGATGCTGAAGACACATTTCCATTGCCTGAACACCTCTGGCAGTGCCGTACAGTACAGCCCTCCAAAGGCCTGTAGGATATTCTTGACCTGTTGCATCCTGCACAACATGGCAAAAGAATGTGGGATAGCCGTACAGGTCGAAGAGGGGACAGCGATGGGGACGATGGTGACGCTGGAGATGATGGTGATGGGCAGCCCCTTGGCCGATGGGACCCCTGACTGATCCGGCTGGCACAGCTGCACTGGGACACCATCACAGAGGAGCACTTCAGCCAACCCAAGTAAGTCATGGTGCCATGCGCAACCACCAGTGGCTAAGGCACAGCCCACAGACATACATGGAAACACACCAGGGTGCATGCCGGCAAGGGATGTGGCAGGGCACAGAAGTACAGACATACAACCAGGGATGGGTGAACAGTAACACGCCACATGGATGGAACACACACATGCACACACAATGCACCAAGCGTGCACAGAAGGCAGGTGGAAAACCAAGCCAGAATGCCAACACTAGCAACATACATGTCCACAGGCCACCACATCCACTGTCTGTCCATGTGTGTGTGTGTGTCAGATGCTGAGCACCATCGCACTTTGGTGTACAGCGCAATGCAGGCATCATCATGCACACGTACCTGTGGACAGCAGAAGGGAGGGTGTGCAGGTGGACCGTGTTTCTGCGTGCATTGCCAGGCACTCACCGTGCACTGCCCACCAAAACACACAATGCATACAGGGGCGGCACGCAGACGGTGCCTGCGCTGGGGAGACAGAGTCATTCTCGTGGCACAGTGTCACGGCTGCCTCCGGATGTGGGGCAGCCCGCGAGACCCGCCAGCATTGGCGGGCTGACCAAGGCCACATGGGTGGCACCGATGGTCCCCAGGGTTCCACCGCGCCAATGCCGACCGTACCCATGCAGGGGTCTGCAGCACACTGAACATGCCTGCACCAGGAGTGCTTGGGATGCCCACAGCTAAACCCGGCATCGACAGGGTGGGTGTCGGCGACGCCAGGAATGGGATTGGATAGCGCATCATGGTGTGAGCAACACATGGGCACCTCACTGTGTGCCCATTGTGGCCATGACAGCAATGAACGCCTGTGCATGCCTGTCAATGGCAGCGGTCACATCCTCCTGCAAACAGTCCATCCGTGACAGGATCCTATCAGTGTCCCTGCGACGGCCTCCTCTGCCCACTCCAGAACCACACACAGTGCCTCCACGGATGTTGCAAGTCGCATCTGCTGCTGGATCGATGCCTGCAGTAGGCGGGTGTGTCGTCAAGGGTCGTCTGCCTCCTCGGCATCCTGTCCCTCAGGATGTGCATGGGCCTGATGATCATCACCCTTGAGGGTGGTGCTGTGCACCAGGACCAGGTATGGCAAGTCCACAGGCATTGCACAGATGTCACCGCCGAACCCTGAACCCCAGTCCGGTGGGCGACTGCTGCTGCCGCCTCTCCGGCCACTGCACCCAAGGGCTCAGTAGGGCTCAGTAGTGCAGCTGCTGTGGCTGCAGGAGTCCCACTGTCCTGACCAGCCACCAGTGCTGCCCCACTGGTGCTGACAGGCACAGCCTGGGACTGTGCTGACATGCTGGCCCACATGGCAGCACCGCCAGAGCCATGATGGGCATGAGCTGGCCTGCTGTGTGTCCATTCCATGGCACACCGTGTCACTGCCCATGACGGTCATGTCTGCATCACTGGTGCAGGTGTCTGCCCGAGCCACAGCCACGGCGTGCTGGGATCCCTGGACGCCAGAACACTGAGACACAGGAAGGGCTTCCCATACCTGTCCCAATGACATCAGTGTGGACAGCCAGGTGGCACCACTGTCTTGCCGATCCACAGAAACCTGTGGAGCTGGATGGTCCAAAGTCTGACTCTGTCTGACTGTCCTTAGTGGACGGGCCCACCAATGTTGACCCATGCAGGCGCCCAGGATCTGTAGGGAAAGCAAAGTCACGCTACTGCAAGTAATCTAACCGCCCCCCAAGGCCACACCATGGCTTACCATGCAGAGATGGTCCACCACCGCCTGGAAACCACCACCTGGAACTCCCTCTATGGCACTGTGGAGCATGCTTGCAGAAAGCCTGTCCTCTGCTGGTGTGAGCTGCACCACCTCTGGCTGTCCACCACCTGTTACAGCATGTGCAGCCCTGATGGCAGCCACCTTCTCCTTCACCCTCCTCCTGTCAGTACCCATCTTCTTCTTACACTCCTGCACAGAGCACTGGTGGCTGCCATGCAGGTTGACGCACATGCCACCTCCTCCCATGCAGCAGCACAGGCCAGAGGGTGCCCCTGTCCACTGAGCAGTGGCTCCTGATCCAGGTAGGCCCCGAAGAGTGCCTCAGTCTTGGCCTTCATGAAATTGAGCCTCCTCTTCCGCCCACCATCATTGTCCTCCTCACCCAGACCTTGCTCGGTCATTATTCAGCCTGTAAGGATGGCAGTGGTTACCTGTGACCGTGCAGTCCAAAGCATGTCTCTGAATCCACAGTCCACACCCCACACAGCATTCAACTCACTCAAAAACTGCAGTAACCGAATATGGCCACTGCAGAACATTGTCACAGTTTTATAGCACAATCCATGCAAATTAAGTGAGGAGCAACTTTAATTAGATGCAAATCGTGGTGCTGCACCATTGCATGGCTGATCAGATGATTTGCATATGATGGCTGAATATTGCGCTTTGCGCTTGTCGCAGTTGTGTTGAATGGGCTGAGCCAATGGTGCAGTTCCGTGGCATGCATAGTACACCTCACTGCACATGCCCAGACTGCTGACGCTGGCATCAGCTGCACTGATGACGTGCTTGTGCAATGGTCAATACGGGCATGGCCACCATTGTGCCAGTGGTGCTATAGCAAGGGTCACTACATGAGCGCTGTGACAATGGGCCTCCATAGGTGCAATGGCATAACTGCACAATAGCCGCTGTGGCGCTGGCAAACAGGCAACCAATTGTGCTATAAGCATAGTCGTCCAATGGCTGTGCGTGGCCTTGCACCAGAGACCCTGACCCTCGCTCAACCTTGCCCCCTTGGCGCCATGTGTCTGGCATGGCTGCACCTCTATCGCACTGTTCGGTAACAGCGCGATAGGGAATGGCGGTGCTGTACGGGCGCAGCATTTGCACGCAGGTACTGCGCAGCAGATCACCATATTGCCTACTATAGTGTTGAGATGGCATGCAGGAGAGACCCACAGTGGACTGCCATTGAGTGGCAAACCTTTGGCCATTGTGGAGCTACACCATGGGCCTCTGTTTGAGGAGGAGCCACTGGACAGGGCCAGGACCCAGGTCTGGCAGGAAGTGGTCACTGAACTTGGGAGGCCACCGGATGGAGGAGAACTGTGGAGCAGTGCAGACCGCTATGGGGACCTCAGGAGGAGGAGGGGCCAGAGCTACTTGCCCGTCTGCGGTCGCATGCCAAGAGGGCATGGTGCCTCGTCCAGGTGGGTGATACGTCTACATGCTTGTATTGTCCATATGGGTGACAGTGTTTATGTGTCCAGCACATGGGAGGGATAGTCTAGGGTTGGCTGTGGCAGTGTTTACAGGGTGTGGGGTGGGTTGGTCTGGCTGGGTGGGTGGGCACACACATTGGGACAGGGAACTTTGCTTCGGATTGTACTGATGTTCTTCTCTCCGTGTTTCCCCCAGAGGTGTGGACAGGCGATGGCTGAGGAGAAGCAGTGGAGGAGGAGGACCCAGTGCCCAGGAGGATGGGGACCATCACCGCCGAACTGACCGGCCCAATGAGGGTGAATGCCATGACTCCATGATTACTATTGCATGCTGTGTAACAGGGTGGGCAGCAGGGCATGGCCACCATCCATGGACACCACTGCCATGCACCGACTTGTGACAGTCAGCACTGTCCAGTGGCACTGCATGTCTGGGAGTGCGTCAATGGTGGTCCATGCGTGCACGGGCACATGGCTGTGGCACTGCCTGCACACCGCATAGCCAACGTTATTGTATGGCCTTGGTGGTGCTGTGCAGGACATGGGTGGTGGGTGTGTGCAGTGGTCCACATGGCTGTTGCTGCCTGGATGGGCAGGTCTTGTGGACACGGTCACTGTGGGTGGGCACACACCATCACAGGGGCGTCGCATATGGCTGTATGCCATGCACAATGGGTGTGCTGCAGGGTGATGGACAGTCACACCTATTGACTCTGCCCCACGTCCTGGGTGACTGGAGACTCCTGCAATTACAGAGGTCTGTCAATGAGCTGCTCCAGGTGGCTGGGAGACTCTGCAGCTCCTATGGGACATGAACCGGCATGGGGTCAGGAGGAGGAGGAGGGCCAGACAACAGTGCCAGGAGGAGGAGGACCGGGTGGCCGTTGATGTCCCATGCCCCAACTACCATTCCCCCATTGACCACCCTCCACCCCTTCTTCCCTCCCCATATATTCAACCCTGCCTTACCACCCCCCCACCTTGTTTCTGTCCCTCACCCCCTCTGTATATATGTCTGTATATAGTTGATTTTGATTGTTACAATACGTCTATTTTTATATGAATACTGTGGTGGTCTCTGATTTGCAGCGAACTATAGGTGCTCAGCTGCAGTGGTGTGCATAGCTCTGGTGCAGTCATGGGTATGTGTGTGTATGTGCGGGAAGTGACTATGGTGTGGGAGTAGCTGTCAGTCAGTGTCTGTGGTGTGTGTGTGTTGTTCCTGTGCATTGGATTACTGTGTGCAGTGGTCCATGGTGCATGCTCTGTGTCCATGGTGCCCTGTCAATCCATCCTTGGCCTGTGCAGCTGACACCTTGTATGTCTGTGACCTGCAAGGTCTGCTGCCATGTCAGTGGTGGCTGTCCATGCAGGTCATCCACTGTAACCGTCACAATGCTGGGTTGCCTTCTGTCACTAATGTGGTGCATGTTTGCCTTAGGTGACACTGTGGCCTCCGCTGTTGTTGTCCCACCTCCATGCTGTGGCTTGTGTGTGTTGCAGAGGCTGTGCACCACTGTCTGTGACTTGTGCTCCAGGCATATGATGGTGGCATATGGGTCCACAGTGCCTGTGCAGGGTGGCTGGCACTCCTGTGCCATGGAGGACTGCAGGCTGTGTGTGCCACAGTTTCATGGGCCCACACTGGGGACTTGGTTGCCACGCTACTCACGTCCTCTGTTATTGTCCCCTGGGTATGGGTGTGTATTTGTCCCTGCACTCTGTTGCATCTGGTGTGATGCATGCTTCCACGCACCACTGTGGGTGTCTGTGCTGACTATTTGTGGCCAGTGGGTGGGTCGGGATGTGTCACTTGTCTACTGAGCAGGGTGCTGTATCAATGGTGGTGGTGTCGGGGTATGCCCTTTCCCATGTGGGGTACCTCTTGTGCCGATGCATGGTCGGTCTCTCAGCTGTGCCTCAGGGGACTGTGCATGTTGGCACTGTGTCTGCCATTGTTGCATTGCCGTGCTGCCACCCACTGCTGGGTGCTCATGGTGGGGCTGGCTTGTATGGTTCTGTGGTCACGAGGTTGAAGTGTGACAGTGGGGGTAGTGGTATGCATGGGGTTTCCTGCAGTGGTGGTCACTGCTCTTGGGGGGTGTCTGGGGGCACAGTGCAGGGTGTGCTGTGCACTGGTGGGGATGGTGTGGCACGGTGGTCCGCCCTCCTGTGTGTAGTCTCAGCTTGCCGGTGGGTGTGATGGGGCACTAAGGCCCAGCTGTGGGTTGTTTGCTTGTCCCCATGGGCCGGTGGTTATTCCAGCCCTCCCACAGTTGTGCTGTGGCTGGGGTGTGGGGCACAATGTCAGTTCTGCTGTGTGTTCTGTGCCCATCTGTGGCATGAGTGATGGGCCCCTACCTCCCTGGTTGTACAGTTACATTGCTTTGCTGCTGGGGGCTCCTGCTTGCCCTATGGCGCCTCTGGACTGCTCAGCTGGACATCCCTTGATGCGCCATAGCGCATCGTATCTGCTCAGCTTCCTCCCTAGTAGTGCTATGGTGCAGGTTGTGTGATATTTCAGACGTTAGCTGTTGGTGCAATTTGTCTTGCTCCTTTTTGAATATCTAGATCTGTCGTACGTAAGCAATGGACTTGTGCTTGCTCCCTTGCTATTGCACACTTTTTGGGCGCAGTTTGAATATCCAGCCTCTGAGTTCAAAGTAGTTTTAAAGTTTTGTTTGTTTTGTTTGTTTTATCAGACCATCAGGGACAGACTTATTTCAACTCTTTCTTCATAAGATGGCCTGAACATTGCCTCCACATGGCATACAGCTCATCTCTGTACCATGCTACCCGCAATCTCATGGTACAGTGCAGACTTTGCTCGTGGGCCTTTCTTCACCAGCGAAGTTGTCAAATCCACCATCCCCAAAGTTAGTCCTTTACTGAGAATTGGAAATCACTGGGCAGATTAAATTTGTGTATTTGGGTGAAGTCATGAATTTATCCAAGAAGTGAAGTTTTCCAATTTTACACATCTCAATTTGTAAACTGAAAAAAATACACCTACACAGAACCTTAAATTTCGTTTACAGTTTTTGGCTGGGACAAGCATACTGGGCTGATGTTTGTTTCCAGGTGCTTTCCATGAGCACAGAGAGATTATTGATTGATTGATTGTTTGATTAGTTGATTGGTTGCTTTATGTAGTTATTTAGTTTCAGGCGTGACTCCAGGAGCTTGCTCGAGGGGGCTTTACAAAAGTTGTGCAATGCAGCAAAATAACAGTGAGAAGTACAATGAAATAAATACAAATAATGACAATTGATAAAACAGTGAAATGTGGATAGATGAAACAAATGCAAGCCACTGCAGGCATGTACAATAATGAAAAGTGTGAGTTGTATATCGAGTAACAGAAAATGCATTAGGAAGAATGATCATAAATACATATTTCACATTTAGTTGACTAAAATTGAAAACAGATGCAGCAGTAATCAGTAGATGAAGACAAAGTGCTTAAATATTATTATAGATCGAGGAGTGCTCCTGACCAATCAGAGTGCTCCTTTCCCCTGCGCATGAGACACTCTTATTCTGTGAAGAACGCCTCATGCACAGACGCCTTAAACTGGTACATTTGGAACAGTTAAAAAAATATATATAGTGTACTGCACTTATAGAAAACACTGTTATAATGGATAATATATCCCACATCACCACTTGTTGTGCTATAAGAGCGGTTTCACTTGCATTCTACTTGAGTCAGAACAGCTCAGCTTTGCTGTTCTCTCTCAGGCAGAATGTGTGTGGAACCACTCTTATACTGCAATGAGTGGCCCTGTGGGACATATTTAAGCAATAAGGCATGACAGGGTGTGTGTTATTCTGTAACAACATCACCCTGGGGTGGGATGAATGAGGGCATATTATTAGTCATCAACACACCCTGGAGTGCCTTATTGCTATTATACAATGTCTCATCAATATACAAAATAAAAAAAATGTAAAAGTCTTTAGGAGCTTTTAGTGAGGCAATATATCTTTGTTTCTTAAGAGAAACGCAAAATATGAAGCTCCAATCAATACAGTGATGTTATTGTGTAATAACATCACTGTTCCAGGCACCACTGACCAATCAGAGTTCAGGAAATGTCCTTGCCATTGTATAATAATACATAAATAATCATACAGCAAAAGCTATCATACAGCACAGGTTATGTGACTTGCTCAGGATCACACAATATGAAATTGTATGCTGTGGGACTCAAACCCAAGTCTGCTGGGCCTCAGGTTCACAACTCTGGACTCTAAACACTAGGCTATAAAAGTGATTATTAGATGTAAAATCACTGAGTGCTATAACATCACCATCCATTCATGGCCAGTATGTCAGCTTAAATTAATTTATTTTACTCAGCCATTTTATTTTTAACTGCCTCCCGCTCACAGGCTGAATTAGAGAGTCGGGAGAAACCAAGGGAGAGGAGCACTCCAATGTGCAAAATAAGAAAGAAAATATAGTGATAGAAGCAAAGGGGAGCAGAAAGTTGTTGTCAAAAAGACAGGAAGGATGGAGAGTGGTAAAAGGATAAAAGGGAGGTAACAAGTGAGAGTGCTAACAAAATCTGGAAGGTCATGTGTGTGAATGCTAGAAGTCTAAGAAATAAGGTACCAATCCAGAGGCCATCATGGTTGATGCCAACCTGTACATAATGGCCATTACTGAGTCATGGTGCACTGAAACCATGGCAGGGACATGACAATACCATGCTATAGCCTGTTCGGGAAAGACAGGGTGGGAAGGAAAGGAGGTGTGTGGTGCTGTATGGAGTGAAAGCATAAAAAACATGGTGATACAGGAATATGGAGGACAGAGGTACTGTGGGTCACCCTGGACACAGGAATGGGGTCACTGTTTGCACCAGCATGATCTACAGACCTCCAGCAGTGGGCAGGAATTAGATGAGGTACTGGTAGAAGCCATTGGCAAAATGGCAGAAAAGGGAGGTGCTGGTAGGGGACTTCAGTCTGCCAGATGCAGATGGGAGCCTCCCAGAACAGAAGTGGCTTCAGCTAGAAGCAGTGATGTCCTGGACTTTCTCTAGTGTCTTGAGGCAACTAGTCAGTAGATCCACTCATGATGGTGCAATACTGGAACTGGAACTCACTAACAGGGATAGTGTTGCAGATGTCAAGGTCAGAGGCCACCTGGGGACCAGTAATCACCATCCAGTATGGTTCAATATAAGGACAGTTAAAGAATCGAACCACATGCAGGCAAGGTTCCTGGACTGAGGGGCCAATTCTAAAAGGTTGACACAGGCTAGTGACAAGCCTTGTGTCAAACCCAGTGCTGTGCCCAACACATTGTTACACCTTGCACCGATTCTCAAAGGTTGCTCACATTTGCAACACTTTACCCATTATATGGTGGCTTGTGCCAAATATTCAATGCAAACTCCATAAAAGGTCCCATGACTGATGCAAAGTTAGACAAGCAAAAGCTAGTCTAACTTATGGCATGTGCACATAAGATCAAGAATCCCAATTGCCAGCCAGGGAATGATGCAAGCCCCATGTGCCATCTGTTTAGTGCACCAGGAGCTTGTGGCATTCCAACATTTGATAATGGGGCCCAGGGTGCAGATTTTATTAATATGGGTAAGTGCCTCAGAGATCTGGTGGTTGGTGATGGGAGGAGGGTGAAGGAGCAGTGGGCCGAAGCAAAAGGGGGCATAGAAAAGGCAACAAATCTCTGTGAGCAGGCAAGAGAAAAGAGACTGCTATGGTTTTTGAAAGGGGTGGCAAAAGGTAAAGGCTAAAAGGCTTGCCTTCAGAAATGAGGGAGGAGGATAGGGAGATGTATCGGGAAATGGAGGAAGTAGGGAAAGCTATAAAGAATGGGAAGGTGAAAACTGAAGAGAAAATAGCCCAGGCAGTAACACACAAGGACTCAACATTTGTTAGGTATGTATGTGAAAAGAGGAAGACCAAGAGAGGGATTATTAGGTTAAAAACTCTGTGAGCATCTTAGACTTAAATGTTTTCCCTCAGAAATCTCTCTGTAGGTTATTATCTCTTCATGGCTTTTGCTGCCACTACACTTTACTCACCTTGCTGTCTTTGACATATTGCTTATTCTGTGGCTCTTATTCCTCTACTTTGTACCATTTAACTGCCCTATTTCATCTTTGTATTCCTCTCCACTGCATTCCACTCTTACTTTCTTCCTCCATCCTCTAACTCTTCCCTGCCATAGACTAGCCCTTCACGGGCTCCCTGTCCCTCAGGTGGGAGAAATGCAGATACTGGGCAGTTGTCACTCCATAGCCGCCACCTGAGACACCTAGACCAGACTCCTTACTAGCGAGGTGTGGCATTGCCGATATCCAGTCAGAACCAAGTGCTTTTCTGATCTGGTATCTGACCTGCAGTCTGTTCCTGTGTCTCCTCATTACTAGGCTAAAGTCTGATTTTCTGTCTAAAACTTGCACAAAAAGAGCTGTACTTACTTATTGCCTAATACTTATGACCACTATTTTTTCCGTTTAGAGGGTCAAGAGTTAGGACTTTGTTTGATTACACTCTTTCTGAATTTCTGTGGTTGGGCCAGTCTTTAGGTGTCAAGGAATACCCAGTTCTGTTGTTCTGCTGATTTAGTCCTCCTGCTGGTTGAGATGTTCCATTTTCATGGCCTAGTACTTAATACCGACCCTTCCTCCATCCCCTGCCAAGGATATGCTCTCCACAGGCTCCCTGCCCATAGGTGTGGGACTCTCGAGCAGTAAACACTGCCTCTACCACTGCCTGAGAACCTAAGTGTGGACTCTCCATTAGCAAGCAGATGGCGTTAGCAGCCATCCAACTGTGAATGTGAGCCTCTGCAACGTTGGCTTCCAATTGGTTCCTGCAGTCTGCTTCTGTGTCTGTTCTAAACCAAGCATAAATCTGATTTCCAAGCAGAAATTTTCCAAAAGAACTGTAATTGCTTTTCTTCTGGAGTGTGAAGACCTCTATCCTTTTGTTTAGAATGTTACATTTAGGATACTGTGTGATTATACTACTTTAAATTCTGTGCTTGCGTCTGCTCCCTACATGAGTGGCCGATCACTTCTCCCTACTGAAGTTCCTACTAAGCCTCATCTTTGTCCCCTTAAATATTACAGAAGCACTCTGAACTGATATGACTGATGTAACATTGAGTACTTACTTGAATTAATTGCATTAATTGTTATTTACTTGTGTTATTTGGCTCTATTGTAAATATCTCTGTATGGATTGCACCATTTGACCCAGAGCTAAACAGGTCCATCTTGTAAATTAGCTTGCTCAATGATGTTCTCTCGATAAATAAAGATTTGATTGATTGATTGATTGAAAAGAGAAGGGGACTGTGCAGAGGAGGACCGTGAAAAGGCAGACGTTTGGAAAAATACTTTTGCTCTCTGTTCAAAGAGGAAGGGAAGGGAGGGACCTAAAAAGTAAAATCAGCTTCGGTGGGGGTGGACACTAGTCCTTTTTCAGAGAAGTCATGAAGGCTTTTTTTCAGTGGAGAGGAGAGAGAGAGAGAGAGAGAGAGAATTTGAAGGGATTCACTTATCTGAAAGCGGACAAAAGCAATGGGACCAGATGGGGTGCATCAAGGCTGTAAAAGAAGCTCAGGAGGTAGTGGGTGTATCTCTGACAGTTTTATTTAACAGCACAGTGGAAACAGAAGTGGTTCTTGAGGGCTGGAGGAGGGCAGATGTAGTTCCACTTCATGAAAGTGGTAGCAGGGAGGGGCTAGCAATTATAGGGCAGTCAGCCTGACATCAGTGTTGGGAACATTAATGGAAACAGTGCTGAAAGCAAGGATTCTGAGCATCATTAATCATTCAGGTTACAAGACCTGAGGCAGCTTGGATTCACAGATCACTGGATGACCAAGGGTTAGATCATGGTAGAGTGGTGGGCATGTCCCAAATGGATTTCAGGAAGGCTTTCAACACCATTCCACACAGGAAACTAGTAAGCACACTGGGAAGCTTAGGAGTGGGTCCAAAGGTGACAAACTGGATAGGAAATAGGTTAGGATAGGCACAAGAGGATGGTGGTCAATGAAGTTCATTTCAAGGAAGGAATGTGACCAGTGGGGTACCTCAGGATCAGGGCTGGGACTGGTCCTCTTTAATGTCATTATATGTGTCATTACATAGGAGCTAGAAGGATGGTCTGCCTGTTTGTGGATGACACAAAGATCTGCAACAGGCAAGACACTCAGTGGAAGGGTGGAATTGATGAGCAGATGCCTGAGAAAACTTGAGGAGTGGTCAAGGGTATGGTAGATTGGTTTCAATGCAAAAAGTGCAAAATAATGCACTTAAGGTGCAGAAACCCTGGGGCAGATTACAAAATGAGTCAGTGGTACTGAAAAAAGAAGCAGGAAAGAGACTGGGGTAATCATACTGGCTGACCTAAATGTGGCCAAGATGTGTAACAAGGCAATTGGGAGGGCTAGTAGGCTGATGGGGTGCACAGGGAGGGTTATCATCAGCAGAAAGAGTGAGGTGGTTTGCCCCTGTATAGATCACTAATAAGACCACACCTTAAGAACTGTATTCAGTTCTGGAAATCACACCTTCATATTTTTAACAAAAAATGGGTGCACAAGAATAAGGGATATGCTATGAAACTGGAACGTGGTAGATTCAGGGAGATGTGAGAACGCACTTCTTCACAGAAAGAGTGGTGGATTTCTGGAACAGCCTTCCAGTGGAGGTGGTGGGGGCAAAGACAGTGGGGATGGCTCAAGAATGTATGATAGGCTTAAGGGTATCTTAGTGGAAAGAGGGAGAAGGAGAAATAGCTAGAGATCAATTAGGGACTGTGGTGATACTGGAGGTAGGAAAAATGGGCAATCTGTGTGGCTTAAGCGGTCCTTTTCTGCCATTAAATTCTATGTTTCTATATTTATTTTGATTGATTACATTCAGGAAAAGAAGCCAGTGATCAGTAATTTTCTTTTTCGCTTTTGAGCTGAGAACTTAGAGTTACTATGCAGGAGAAACGTATTTTATTAAAAGCCACACAAACTGTACTCTGCTGTGTAAAAGAGATAATGCATTTTATTGCCTTCTTACATTTAGTAACAGTCATACTGAAGAACATTATAATATGCACATGCTTCATGAAGAAAAATATGTTACACAATTTACTATTTAAATAAATATATAGATACATTTGGGATATACAATGGTGAGCTGTCAGATAAAAGATTTATCTACACAAGTGCTGTTTGACCTTAGGTAACCTCACGAGTGGCTTAAGCCATGAGTGAGATGTCAGAAGTCAAACAGCACAAATGTAGATAAATCATTTATCTGACAGCTCACCATTGTATATTTCCATTTATGCAATAGGGATGCTTTTCTGTCAGTGCAGGGGCATTTGCTATTGGTTGTTTATCTGTGTTTGCATAAGTTTGTCAAAAAGTGAGAACAAAATTGCATTTTCTGCTCTTTTGCTAATTATAAAAATATCTATAAGGTATCTATAAATGAAATGTCACTCATTTTGTAGATAATTTTGTGCTGAACAACTTTCATGCTCACAGCACTATGCTTTTTCATTGTAAAAATTATTTGCATTAGAATATAGTTAGTACTGGTACTGAGGCTGAACATTCTAAATGAGTTCCAGAGTGACTGTGACATATCTACTATGGGCCAGATATTCAAACTGCGCCCAAAATGTGCGCAATAGCAGGAGCAAGTACAAGTCAATTGCACATGCGCAGCCAGACGTGATATTCAAACATGGAGCAAGTCAAATTGCGCAACCAGCCAACATTTGAATATCGCACAACCGCACCATAGTGCAACCAGGAAGGGAAGCTGAGCACATATGATGCGCCATAGCGCAACAAGGCCAGCCCAGCTGAGCAGTCTAGAGGCGCCATAGCACAAGCAGAGAGCCCCCAGCAGCAGAGCAATGGAACTACACAACCAGGGAGGTAGGAAGGGCCCACCACCCATGCCACAGATGGGCACAGGAACACACTGCAGAACTAACAACACACCCCCACACCCGAAGCACAGCATCACTGGTGGAGGATGGAATATCCACTGGCCCATGGGGACAAGCCAACAAAGCACAGCTGGGCCATGGTGCCCCAGCACACCCACTGGCAAGCAGAGACTGCCACACAAAGGCCGACAACCTGAGTGTACAACAGCCCCCTGTGCACAGCACACCCTGCACTGGAACCCCAAGACACCACCCATGAGCAGTGACTGTGACCGGCACTGCAGGAATCTCCATGCCCCCGGCACAATGCAACCATGTGTACCACAGAACCATACAAGCCAGACCTACCCAGGAGCACACAGCAGTGTGTGGCAGCACACGCCAGACCGGCTGAAAGCCACCACCACACCAGGGACCCCCCATGCACACACACACACACACACACACAATCCCAGGACAATACCACACCAGATGCCATGCACACCACTGCAACTAAGCACCCATAGCCAGCTGCAAATCAGAGATCACCACAGTATTCATATCAAAATAGATTTATAAATGAACAACAACACGAACACACAACAACAAACTATGTACAGAGATATATATACAAGAAAGGGTGGGATAGGGTACAAGGTAGGGGTGGGTGTGGGGCAGTGGTGAAGAACTTGGTGAGGAAGGCAGGGTGTGAGGGAAGAGGTAGGGTGGGGCAGCTACTGCCCCCAGGATGCACAGCAGCAGGCTGCCTCTGTTCCCGTGGCCTCCTCCGTCGTTGGTCACCCCTCCGTGCATTTCCCACAGAATGTTCAGGGACTCTGTGGACACCTCCAGCAGGCGGTGGATGGCCTGCTCAATCCCGCGAGGACCCAGACACCTAGGGCAAGGGAACAGAATCAATGGCTGTGACTATCCACAACCCTGAAGCCCACCCAATATGCATGGCATACAGCCAAGTGCCCGCCCCTGTGATGGACTGCACCCACTCACAGTGACCGGCAAAAGCCAAGCCCAACCAGGCAACAACAGCCATGTGTGCCACTGCACATACACCTCACCCATGCCCAGCACAGCACAACCAAGGCTGTCCAGTGATATGGCTACATGGTGGGAGTTAGTGCCACAGCCATGTGCCCAGTGCATGCATGGACCACCAGTGACGTACTCACAGACATGCAGTGCCACTGGACAGTGCTGACTGTCACACGTCATGTGCATGGCAGTGTTGTCCATGGATGGTGGCCATGCCCTTCCCCCATAGCACGCAATAGCATTCATGATGTAATGACACTCACCCCTCATCAAGCGCTGCTGCTGCTGTGGGCCCACACTGCTGCCACCTCAGCCAGCCACCTCCGCAGCACCCTCTGTGCCTCATCCCGGACACTCCTCCACTCCTCCATGCTTGTGGGAAACAAATGTTGAGAAACACATTAGTGAGATCCCAAAGCAGACAGCCCCTGCCTCAATGAGTGTGCCTGCCCACACAGCCAGACCCATACATCACACCCCTGCAAACACTGTCACAGCCAACCATGGAACAACCCTCCCCATGCTCTGGTCACAATACACAGTGTTACCCATGCGGACAATACAGGTGCATAGGCGGCTCACCCACCTGGCCTAGGCACAATGCCCCTCTTGCACGTGACCTGAGGCACGCCAGCAATGCCCGCCCCTCCTGCACAGGTCACTGTACTGGTGCCTGCACTGCACCAGCGTTCTGCTCCACCCAGTGGCCTGCTCCAGATCAGTGGCCACCTGCTGCCACACATGCGGGCCATGTTTAGGGTTCTTCCCAAACAGTGGCCCATGGTGAGGCTCCACCACAGCCACCAGGTTGGCCACCTCAAGGCACTCCACTGAGGAGCTCCTGAGTGCCATGTCTGCAGTTTGATAGTAGGCAATATGGCCTCTGCCCAGCACGCGCATCGCAGTGGAAATGTTGCGCAATACAACCGTCCGCCTCTATCGCGCTGTTCATACAGCGTCAGGTTGTCCTATCATGCTGTTACTGAACAGAGCTTATAGAGCTGCAGACATGCCATATGTACAGCGCCAAGGGGCAAAGGTCTGGCACAAGGTCATGGGTCTCTGGTGCAAGGCCACGCACAGCACCATCGGACGCCTATATGTCCAGCGTGATCAGTCGCCTGCGTGCCAGTGCCAAAGTGGACTATTGCGCGGTTGTGCCACAGCACCGGTGGTGACCAGCACTGTAGCGCCACTGGCACAATGGTGGCCGTGTCCTGTATTGCCGATCATCCACAGCACGTGATCAGCACGGCAGATGCCCGCGCAAGCTACCCGGCATGCACAGTGTGGTGTACTCACGAGTCACAGAACTGCGCCATTGGCTCAGCCAGCTCAACCAGACAGTGCAAAGCGCAACAGAGTGATATTCAGCTGTCATATGCAAATCATCTGATCAGCCATTCAATGGCGCAGCAGCATGATTTGCATCTCATTAAAGTTGCTCCAATCCTAAGTTGCATGCATTGTGCTATAAATGTGCGACATTGATCTGCAATGGCCATATTTGGTTACTGCAGGTGACAGGTGGGTTGCATGCTGTGTGATGTTCTGGACTATGGTCTTAGGATATTGCTGTATACTGCACAGTCACAGGTGTCCACTTCCACCCATACAGACTGTAACATGGCGAGACAGGAATGGGTGAGGAGGATGATGGTGGGCGGGGAGGAGGCCCAACTTCACAAAGCTGAAACAGAGGCACTCTTTGAGGCCTACCTGGAAGAAGAGCCACTACTCAGTGGACAGCGGGGCACCCTCAGGCCCATGCTGCTGCATGGGAGGGTAGCTCACACTGTAAACCTGCACGGAAGCCACCAGTGTTCTGTGCAGGAATGTAAAGAAGATGGGGACCGACAGGAGGAGGGTGAAGGAGAAGGTGGCAGCCCTCAGGGCGGCACGCGCTGCACAGGTGGGGGCCAGCCAGAGGTGGTGCAGCTGACCCTGGTGGAGGACTGTCTTGCTGCATCCATGCAGCACAGTGCCATCGAGGCGTTCCATAAGGTGGCTTCCAGACAGGTGGTAGCCGGCATGACATGGTCGTTGGGGGAAGGTGGATCCCATGCACTAACATGTTCTCACTTTCTGTTACAGATCCTGTGCATCTGCAGGGGACAGTGGAGGAGGCCCGTCCACTGTGGACATCCAACCGGAGTTGGAGAGGGTCCACCTCTGCTGGTAGCCGGCGGCATTGCACAAGTGTGCACACCTGGCTGCCATCTCCGATGTCAGTGAGACAGGCGTGGGGTACCCTTCCTGTATCTCAGCAGTCTGGCATGCAGGCATGCCAGCACGCTGTGGCTGTGGCTGTGGCTGTGGCATGAACCTGCACCATTGATGATGCAATGACTACTATGGACAGTGACACATGTATGTCACATAATGGACACACAGCAGGACAGCTCATGCCCATGGACCTAGCTGGTTCCAACGTGGTGACAGCACATCAGCACAATCACAGACTGTGCCTGTCAACACTGTTGGGGCAACACTGGTGGCTGCGCAGGTCACTGGCACTGTTGTGGACACAGCAGTGGAATGACTGGTCCCTTGGGCACAGCAGGCGGAGGGGCAGCAGTAGCAGTCACCCACCAGATCTGGGGTACAGCGTTCAGCGGTGGTGTATGTACACCGCCTGTTGACTTTCCCATACCTGGTCCTGGTGAACAATGCCCACCCTCAGGGTGTGTTGAGCATCAGGCCCTTCCATACCCTGAGGGACAGGTTGCCCGATGTGGCAGATGACCCGCTTGACGAGCACACCCACCTGCTGCGGCATCATTACAGCAGCAGATGGGTTGCAACATCCGTGGGAGGCACCGTGTGTGGCTGTGGAGTGGCACAGCAGGGACAACACAATGATCCTTGCAGGATTGTCCAAATGCGGATGGATGTGACTGCCACCATTGACAGGCAGACCCAGGCATTGGTCACTGTCATGGCGCATTGGGCACACAGTCAGGTGCCCCTGTGCTGCACACGCCACGCAGTCGCTATCCTCTCCCCATTCCCGGCATTGTGCGACACCCAGCCTGTTGGCGCGGGTTCTGCTGTGGGCATCCGAGCACCCCTGGTGCAGGTGTGTTCGGCATGCTGCAGACCCCTGTGCGGACAAGGTCACGCTCATGCAGTGGGACCCTGGTGGTCCATTGGTGCCACCCCAAGTGGCCCATGCTCAGCCTGCCAGCGCTGCTGGGTCTCGGCGGGGCTGCCCACGCATCCGAGGTGGCCATGGCAGAGTGCTACATGACTGACCTGTCTCCCAGTGCGGGCTCTGTCTGGTGCTGCCCTGTGAGCAATGTTGTCATGGTGGGCAGTGCACCAGTGGGTGCCCTGCCCAACACGCTAACATGGACCACCTGCACACCCACCTGACTGCTGTCCATGGGTGTGTGTGCATGATGATGCCTGCATTGCA
Organism: Neoceratodus forsteri; assembly: GCA_016271365.2. Taxonomy (NCBI): domain Eukaryota; kingdom Metazoa; phylum Chordata; order Ceratodontiformes; family Ceratodontidae; genus Neoceratodus; species Neoceratodus forsteri. Next base: position 194,094,324 of record JADMNL010000022.1, on the reverse strand, counting down.
CTGTACACCAAGGTGAAAGGGTGCCCAGCATCTGACATACGTGCATGGACAGTACAGGTGGTGGAGGTGGTCTGTGGATGTGTGTGTTTGTCATGTCTGTTCCTGCTCTGCTGTGCACCTGCCCCTGAGCACTTTGTGCCTGGTGTGTGTGTGTCTGTCCATGTGGCGTGTGACTATTCACCCCTCCCTGGTTGTGTGTTTGTGTGCCTGTACCCTTCCACCCCTCACCATCATGCACCCCTGGTGTGTTACCCTGTGTGTATGTGGGTTGCACCCTGGACAGTGTTGGTTGCACATGGTCCCATGACTTACCTGTGTTGTGTGAAATGCTCCTCTGTGATGGTGTCCCAGTGCAGCTGGGCCAGCTGGATCAGTCGGGGTCACGCCATCCAAGGGGGCTGTTCATCCCCATCATCACCGGCGTCACCAGCATCCCCATCGCTGTCCCCTTCTCGACCTATATGGCTATCCCACAGTCTTTGGCCATGTACTGTAGGGCACCACCTGAGGTGTCTAGGCATCAGAAGCATGCCTTCTGCATCCCAAACATCCACTCGATGATGCTGCACGTGGCGGCATGTGTCTCATTGAAGTGTTGCTGCAATGGGGTCATGGGCCACCGGTAGGGTGAGCAGCCAGGGATGGAGTGGGTATCCACTGTCACCTGTGTGGAGATAGTGGAGATTAGTGTCATGTTCAGGACCATATTCCTCCTAGCCCTGTGTGCCACTCCCATGGCACCTGTGGCTTGCCCAGCCTTGCCCCAACTTTGCCACTCCTACATGCATACTCACCCACTAGATGTCCTGTGGGGATGTCCCACTTGAATCGATGGCACCGCGCAGACTGGTACCATATGAATGAATCGTGGTGTTCGCCAGGTGCGTGGCACAGATATTGATGATGCGCCCACTGACATCACATACCACCTGGCAGTTGACACTGGAGAACCCCTTCCGGTTGCGATATGCGGCCCCATTGGAGCCAGGTGGCATGCAAATAGCCACATGGGTGCAGTCTATTGCCCCTAGCATGCCAGGCATACGTGCTACCCTGTATAATTCCTTTATGTTTGCTGTGGCTCTGCCGCAGTGCTGGGGAAATGGATGTACTCGCAGCATGTGGCAGCAGTGCACTGAGGAATTGGGTGAGGATGCATGACATGGCCAACTGTGTTATGCCTGTGGTGTCCCCTGTTGGCCCCTGGAAGGTACCGTGGTGAGCAAGCACATGCAGGCTGTTACCTTTGTCTCCACTGACAGAGCGTGACACCGTCATGAGGGTACCTGCATCACATCACTGCACAGCTCACAGACCGCCTCAGTATTGCCCTGTTCAGGTGGTACCGCCCACAATCTAGACATCTGAATACAGCTCAGAGTTGATGTGGGCACGGTACTGCCTGTTGGGTGTACCGACGGGCCCTTCCACTGCCACGCCCCCTGCAGCATGCCTTCTCACCCCTCACTACAGCTTCCATGTGGAAGCTGGCACTGTCCATCTCCCTGGCTTGTGTCCCCCGGCTGTTGTTGTTCTGTTCCCCTGCTGTCCTGACTGCTACCTCCACTGTACCGGTACACCTACTGGCCTCTGAACTCTGTGGCCCCACACACCTTCAGCTGCCACTATTCTGTCCTGCCTACTCCCTGGCCTGCACTGGCTGCTTCTGTGGCCTGCTCTCTGTCACTGCCTCACAAGCATTCCCTGTTGTGTTCTTGCACCTCTTCCTTGAGCCTTTTATTTTGGCTCATTTCTCCGTGGCGCAACTTCTGGCTGATCCACTGTTGCACATTACAAGCCATTGAATATTGCATTGCGCATTTTATGCATGGATCCACCCCTTCGGTTGTGCATACCTTCATTTGCATTGCGCTGTTGCTCAGCATGTTTTCAGTGGCGCAACTGCCTCCTGCTGAATATCGCAGAATGGCGATTTTCGGACTTGCAGTGGCACAACCCTATTGTGCATAGCGCAACCCTTTTGAATATCCCACCCCATGTGTATACATCTGTGATGATGCATGTAGTATGTGTAAATATAAAATTTTGAATTTATCACACAGTAGCTCAGATTTATCACATAGGATTTATGTCCATGCCTATTGCATAAAATAAAATAAGCAGACAGTTTAGCTACAAATTACAATTTCTTGAAAACAAAAACTTAATTTCAGCATTATACTAGCTGGGAAACTTCCTGGGAAAGACACACTGAGGTAAAGTTTGTTTCCAGGTGCTTTCTAGAGCAAAGGAGATTAGTTATTTAAGCAATAAGCCAGGAAGGGTATGGGTTATCGGGGATTTACCATGGCTATAGTGGTTTGCCCATGAGATGCAGCCAAGTGGGCAAATCCTTGCCAGCCATGGTAAATCCCCGATAACCCACATCCTCGACTGGCTTATTACAATTATACCAAGGTTAATTTTTACTATAATAAAATACAAATATTAAACAGGTTGCTTTGTTTGTTTATTTTATTGTATTTATTCCTGTGCTGCAGATGCTTTGGACCATTTGGCCATCAACAGCCAGTGATTATCAAAGGATTTACACCAGTGGTAAACTGCCAGTCTGACTATTTCATTGGATGTTCACTTATGTCCATGGTATCATTATTTATTTATTCATTTATTTGTTAATTTGTTTATGTTAAAAATTATGACTGGGAAGGACAAACACTGAGCCATGGCCAGAGCCACTGGAATATTGTGGAAATGTTTACCCCAAATTGTGGGTACTTTTGCAGAAATTGCAAAATTGCAGGGTTCACTATACATCCCTACTGCCCCCTGATAAATGTTTATTGTTTGCTGCAGCATGTATTGCTCACATAAATTGTTAGATAAATGTGTTGCCACTTGTAAATGATTTTCAATATGAAGAAAGATGTGTTTTGAAATGCACTGCAAATTAATCATCATGTAGCATATCTTCTGAAAATCTAAAGACATCTAGTCAGTGCAGTGCTAATTAGATTTCATTTAATAATTCAGTCAGTCCACATTGAATAAATCCTGAAACAACATATGTTGCCAGTTTCTAGTTGTTACATTATGAAGCTTGTTTAACAACTGATTGCTTTGGTGCAAGAAAAACAAACAGATTACCAGGAGGGTGCCTAGTAAAGTTCTAGTAAAACAAGCATTTGTCAATGCAAAATGTTGTCTTGCTGGCATTGGCATTGGTAGTGCAGGAGTTAGAGCTGCATAATAGGAATAATAGTAAAGTATGGAACTGGCGCCAACCCCATCCCCACCCTGCAGAGACTGACAGGTGCCGGGGTGTGCCCTGGTGCATCAGCTACAACGCTCATGCCATTTTACCTCACCCTACCCTGTAGAGACAGCTGACAAGTGTCGTGTGCTTTGGGATCTTTGGGTTCTATACTTATCCCATTCCATAAGAAAATATGCTGAGATGGGATGCAGTATAGGAGAATGGGGTGAACTTTAGGGCCGAACACGCCAAAGCACACCTAGATGCCTGTCACTGGCTGCAGGGTGGGGGTGGGGTGGAATGACATGAGCATTACATTCAACGATCCCAAGTCACATCCCTGATGCCTGGCAGTTTCTACAGGGTTGGGTGTTACAGAAGGAAACCCTGATGTTGTAGGCATTTGTTGGTATTTTCACTCCAAATTTCCAACAGTGACTTCTTGTGACCCCACCTCATGAAGAGCAGCACAGTCAGTTTGTTAGCTGAAAGGTCGTTTTGCACAGTGACTTTGCCATTTGGCGACACAGAGATGAAAACACATTTTGGGCAGGATGTGGAAATGACAACTGTATTGTTCATGACGAGATGTAAAAAATGGCAGCGCTGTAAATCTGGAATGAAAATATGAAAATTGGTGAAGTCATGAGCATGCATAAAAACTGCGTAACACACATCTGTAACCCAATTATTGTTGGGAGGTTTTAGCCACATTTTCAACATAGGCATTTTGGGACCTTCCCTCATGAACAGTGGCACTGTGATTTTGTTAATCTGTCCCAAAAGTTGATTTCCATAGCGATCACGCCATTGTGCACCACAGATGTGGAAACACATTTTGGGCACTCTGTGAAAATGACAGCTGTACTGTTGATAAGGAGGTGTGAAAAATGCCAGTGTTGAAAATCTGGCATGAAAATATTGCAGATTTGTGAAGTTACAAGGGTGCATGGAAACTGTGCAACACAAGCTTGGAACATAGTCATTTTATGGTCTTTAGGCACCAGATTTCCATCATAGGCATTTTAGAACCTCTGCTCATGAACAGTGTCACCATCATTTTCTCAAACTGTCCCGAAAACTGATTTCACAGCGATCACGCTTATTCTGTGCCGGACATGCAAAAACAAATTTCAGCCAGGAAATGTAAAATGACACTGTTCAAAAGGAGGTGTGGAAAATGCCAATTTTGAAAATCTGGAGTGAAAATATTAAAAATTCATGAAGCTATGAGCATACATGGAAACAGCGAACACACGCTCGAAACAGCCATTTGGGATTTTTTCACCAAATTTGCAATGTAGGCTTTGGAGAGCCCCCCTTCATGAACAGTGTTTCATTACTCAGTCCCAAAGGTGATTCCACACAGTGACTGCGAAATCACCTTTCAGGACCGAATAACGCCATGACAGTGACTGAATTCATGAAGAGGGGCCCAATAACCCCATGTTGAAAATTTGTTGCAAATATTCCAAATAATGCCTTAGATATGCACCAAAGTTGAAAAACCCTATTTATGCCATTATACAGCTTACCTACCAGCATTTCTTCAGTTTGTGTTGGCTTTGAAGAGTGCAGACCTGTTCCGGGTCCACCAAAGATCTTTGTGCCAGACTCCAGAGGTAAGGATGGGATGAGGGGTGTGGGTGGCAGAGTGCAAAGGGTGGGTGCAGGTTGTGGGAGGGGAAGGGAGACCATGAGGGACCATTTTCTTCTTTCATGGGTTTAATTTTTTATCATAGAATCATTTTTATTGTTTACATAAACAACATATCCAGAAACCGAATGACTTCTATCAACAGAGTTATATGTAGTCGAATACATACATCATTATTTGAAACACATATCACTGTTGCATGAGTCTTATCTCTTCCTAATAACACAGCTTACAACAGCAAACATCCATAATACTCCATAATTCATCCACTTTACACCCTACTATTTAGGTCATATGGGCACCGCCACCCCAACACTAAACATCCCACACGCTACTCGGATCAGATATAGAACTAGTATTCAAACATAAAAAAAAAAATATGTGGGAGACAAATCCCCTGCACCTCAGCTCAGCACTACCAAGACCAATTCCTAAACCACACACAGGAATCTGCCCTTCTTTAGATCAGCGCCTAAGCTAAATAGGGTCTAACTCCTGACCGAGGCCCAATGAAGTGATCATCGTACTAAGGGGAAGAGGGAGCCTGACACAAAGCCGAGTTGAGGTAGGCCTCCCATTTAGAAAAGTAAGCAGGAAGCTGCCCCTCGCAGCATAAGTTAACCTTTCAAAGGTAGCTAGCTTGGAGACAGCCGCATACCATGCTACAATAGGTGGAGGCACAGGTTGCCGCCAATATCTTAATATAAGTCTTTTAGCCTCCAACAGAACCACAAGGACCCAACCCTGGTGTTGTGGACTCAAATGTACTAACTGGGCTTGATCACCCAACAGCAACATTGGATGAGACATGTCTATAGGCTGTCCCACCACTCCGGAGCAATCCCTTGCTACCTCTGACCAAAAGAAAGCCAGCACCTGGCAGTTCCAAAAAGATGCAAGATGTCAGTGGGACTGGGCTGCATCTCCAGCAACCATCATGCAAAATAACTCCCCATTTAGACAAGATGGCAGGTGTTCTATACCAATGAAGTAGGATCTTAAGCTGAATTAATTGACTTCTAGCATCCTTATAAGTAGTGTGTGCTGCCCGAAGACAGCGAGACCAGGCTTCCAAATCAATATGTCTACCAATTTCTATATTCCATGCCATTCTACTTGAATCTGTGTAATCTATCTGCGCCTCCCACCAGGTGTTATAAACTTGCCAGCTAGCCCCCAAATGAGGACTTTAAATGCAATAAGGATAGCCAGAGCCACTTGGATCCTCCTTGTTCGATCAGTCAGTGACCTGCAAAGTATCATGTAGTTGCAAGAACCTCCAAAAGTCCTGTACCTTTAACTCATAATGAGCACGCAATTGCTAAAAAGACTTTAGGGTACTGGAATTCGGTAGATAGAGGTCTTGCACAATATGGATCCCTTTCTTGCCACAAGACCCACGATAGGGGTTGATTACCAACCTAATAAGTGGGTTACACCACAATGCGACATATCTGAAATGCACTCTAGCATTCTGCTTTACCATCCCAGCTGCCTTCAATAGATGAAACCAGGTGCCCTGTTTGCATCCATCACGGGTAAGTTTGTCCCGAGCTATGTTCACATGGGTTAGCAGCAGACTAAGGGGAACAGACTGGCAAATCTGTCTCTCCAGCTCGAGCCACGGAGGCAGTTGCTGGAAGCTGGAACAAACTATTTAACTGCCTGGGCTGCAAGAAAGGACCAATGATATCCCTTAAAATAAGGAGTCCTAAGCCCCGTGACCAACATGCCCATAATATATTAACACTCCATCTAGGCTTCCATCCTTCCCATAGGTAATCCAACATTAATTTGTCTAACACCTGATCTTTCATGGGTTTAAAATAAAAGCATTGCAGGATGGTTTTCTTTTTCTGGGATTTGGCACACTGGGGTGGGCTCCCAGCATGCCACCTAAGTGTTTTTTGAGGGATGCTGTAGCCAACAGGGGATTGGGCACCCTCGTCGGCACATACCGAAGGGGGGGTAAGAGCCGAGAGGGATTGGGCACCCCTCCTCACATAACAAGTGGGTGCATTATGCCAACAGGAGTGGCTCCCTGTCAGCAAATACATTGAGTCATGGCATGCCAATAGGGGACTGTGCACCCCGAAGTCAACATTGTGGCAGGCAGTGCCACCACGTTGAATTTAATTTTTCACCAGGGAAAGCACTTCAGGAGGTACCACTGCATATCATGAGCTTTGCTTACATTGTAGAGGATCTTTCCTTAGATGTGCTCACCACATTATGACTTCTTAGTGTGGCGCTGGCATGCAGGCTTATTGGGGAATAGGGATGCACCTTCTGATGCATGCTCTGCTTTCGACCAACAGTGACCACGCTCCAAATCTGCTACTAATGCAAAATGCTGGCTGGTGCACAAGCACGAGCCAACATAAAAATATTTAATTTGTTAACATAATTACTATTCTTACTCAGCACTGAAAGTACTGTACATGTTAAAATCACATGATAAAAGTATTAAATCATGCCAATAGATTTTTATTGCATCATACAACAGTTTTAATATGTGGTACTTTTGTTTTACTCAGATTGCAATGATTTTACATGGGCTGCAATTATTTTGACGTTTTAATATACTTAACCTGTTCAGCATGTTTTCAGAAATGTTTGCTTTATGTAGGCTTCATATGTGAGTGTGCAGTTGTGGCAGACTGACATGTTAGGAATCACTGTCACCAACCCTCTCAGATACACATTCAAGTTTATAATTAGTTACAGACGCATGAGACACTGACTTGGATGGCCGGTTGATCAACAGCTCTTGCCCATCTGTCTTAATTTTATATTATCACACAATTTATCTTGGATAAGAGTGTCCGTTTCATTTTATTTGTTAAATAATGACCTTGTCTATTGAATTTGTGCTGTTTTAGGAGTTTAAATAACCATTTTTACATATTTTCCTCTCAGCTAAACTCCATGCCTGAGAACTCATGCTATGGCTCTGCCATTGTCCAAGCTGGCCCCGATACCCTGAAGTAGCCGCACAGCAGTGCTGCTAACGATTCTGGGATAAATGGTAACTGTAACTGTGGAGCAGATATTCAGCAGATTAAAGACATGCTTGTTAAATTGCAACTTAAATTACTAGAAGCAAATAATTCATTAGACTACTGAAAACTGAATCAGAAAATAACTCTAGCTAAAATCTTAGCCAATAAAAATAAAATTGATATATTGGCTGACACTGTTGCCTTCTTAGAAGATAAACTGGGCCAGCAAAATTCACAAATTCAACACCTTCTCAGAAAAGTCACTGCCATGGTCCCTGTTTTACAGCAGTTCATGCCGGAGCTATTGAATTATCAGTGGAAGTGGCCACTAGAATTGGAAAGGGCACACAGGTCCTCGGTCCTATACCACAAGGGAGGCAGACCTAGAGCTAAAATTGTTAACTTTCTAAGATATCCATTGAAAGAACAGGTACTTAGCCTGGCAAGGGGACACAAACAACTATCATGGAATGGAGAACGAATCTTTTATTTTGTGATTTCTCCTCTGAAACAGTGGAGCAGCGAAATACATGTTATGCGTGTTAAGAAACAGTTACAAAAGTTGAAGTGGTTATATTTTTTCTGGTATATGGCTGTTTTGGTTGTAAATGTGCGGGTTACAAAACAGTTTATTGTAACAATGCAGCACAAGTTTGAGATCTAATCCAGGATTTTTCAAATGTAGCTACAGCCCCGACTGCCATGGAATACCCGCCCCATCAGATGCTGATGTAGCTAAACGCTTGCCCACTGGACAGAATCCTCAAATTCCGTTGCCCTGACACCTATTGTTAGTGCTGCAGACACCCACACAAGTAAACATACCACTGACAAGGCCCCTATTAAAGACTACACACCAGTACCATATTCTGTGGTTGTAAAGGGCCCTCAAGCACTCCAAAGTCAGCAGCTTACTTTACCATTTCCTGTGGGAGTAAACCAACAAACAAGATATTTTTCAACCACCACCAAGTGCAACCTGTTTTTTTTCTGATAAAAAATGTTTCCATGTAAAGAACATGAATTTGCTTATACAACATCCAGTGCTGCACTAGAAGATTCCCAGAGTGCTTCTAATTGTTCGTCCTCAAAACCGCAACAACTTAATAGCCAGCAACCAAGTGGTTTTACAGGAATGTCTGCTACTTGATATGGGTGCATTCCTTACAATACTTTCACCACAGACTGTGGAAAGTCAATCTTCATGCAGCCACTCCCTTAAGGTGAAAATCACCTTTAAGGAGCAAAATAAAAGAACACATGCCTATAATAGAGGTTTTTTTTATTAAATGTATGTCTCCATTTTAATTTGACTTTCAATGTAAATTTTAACTGAGAGATATATGATGACTTTCTTAAGAGTCCAGTACATAACCTCTTGCTATTAACTAACAATAATACACATAAGGACTAAATTGCATTCTTTGGAAAGTTTGCCATCGAGTGGCTAAAATGAATAATTGCAACTGCTTTTTTCAGTTCATGCTCTGAATTTTTTTTCTTTTCTTTTCAGTAAGAAAGTATTGCAGGAGAAGGACCGTATAGCGTTTTACATTCAATGCTTATTATTATTGCAGAGTGTTACTTATAGGGGTCTTGCTTTAATCTACCTACATCTTATTTGGTGTCAGCATGGCTCAGTTGGTAGCACATCCACCTCTGGACCAGAAGGTTGTGGGTTCTCGTCCCACACCAGGATTGGACTTGCACCTATAAATTGCTGGCATCTGAGTGCAGTATTGGGGCTACTGTACTGCTGGGGTGTGCTATCCTTGATGAGACGTTAAACCGAGGTCCCTTACACCATCCTGGTGTTGTCCTGGTGGGTGTCCAGATGGAAGTAAAAGAACCCAGGGCACTCTTCGCAAGAGTAGGAACATTCCCAGTGTTCTGGCCAACATTCTCCTTCCCATAAACCAGTTCATGCAATTATCCAGGCTGTGTGTGGGTGATGATGTGCGATATGGCTGCCACCACACATTCAGTCACTTCACTACCAGTCTAGCATTGCTTGTAAAAGCGCTTTGGATGTATGAAAAGCATTATATAAATGCTGATTCTTCTTCTTATTATTTTGTTTATGCTCAAGACACACCTTTACATTTTATTTAGGTATCTTTCTTACAAATCTGGATGCAAAACAACAAAGATGGTTGCTTGGTCACAGAAGATTTTAAGCTATTTATATATATTATGAAAACCTAGAAGTGTGGTTTACAGACACATCAATGGGTGTGTTCAATAAGTAAGATAGTATAACAAGATGGACAGGGGTTAATTTTCTTTCCACAACTGAGGCACAGTCACCGTTTAACATGAAAGGGTGGTTTAATGGGAAAAGGGCTGGCTAGGTCATCTAGAAATACCATGCAAGAAAAGAATGTTAAGTTAAGAGAAACAAACAGTCAACTGGACCCAGGTTCTGAAGGGTGTTTAGGAATATCCATGACAAGGCTTGCTCAGGATATGTTGAAGGTGGTAATAAATTAATCAGTCTAATTAGATAACCACAAGATGGATGGCTGTTGATAGGGCCTATGGGGCTTGACAGATTATTAAAATGCAAATTCACCACATACATCCAATTTGTGCACCAGATGATGGTTTGCTGTGGCTTATACAGTAAAGCTGCTTTTACACAATGCTTTCTTTTAAATTTTGTTCTGGCACGCAGTCATTCCACTGCAAGTGTAGCATTCCTCATTCCCGTTTACATGCAGTTCATGTTTTGTTGCCATCTCCTCTCACTGCATACTGGCACAGAAACAACAAATGGGATATCTGTGGTAAAAATAGAGTAGTGTGCTGAAATGACAGACATGACATGATTACATGCCAGGTTACAACATCACAGAAGGCTGCGAACCAAGAAAACAGGGAACCCATTTTAAGAGAGCGCTCACTATGTTGCGGCATGGATTGACTGTACACGCAGAAACAGGTAACGTTACGGTGAGTCTGTACTGGTCATTCCGATACAGACCACTGTGTGTAAAAGGGCCTTAAGAGTCATGCTGCTTACAAATTTACAGTGGTCTATCTGTTCTTGTGTTCAGCTAAGGTATTATGTTCTACTAGAGCCAGAGTATTCTGATAGTTCCTAACACCATCCTGATTGCATGGGGTGATTCATAGCTTTGTTACATTGTTACAGGATCATTGAAGTGTTTGCATACCTCATTCATGGGAACAGCTTACTTTTTCATATAAATTGCTATCAGTAGTGTGACTAAAGCTTTTGTCCTTCATTTTGTAGTGGATATAAAGTTCTGAACTATACTGTACTAGTTGTGTGTTAAATTACTATAAACAAACTGATGACAGGTGGAGCTGTGGGGTCACGAATGTCTCTGTATTTACCGAGCACACAGTTGATAGTCAGTGTGTGTGAAAGTTCACTTTGGATCTTAATTTATCTTTTATTATTCTTATAATTTAATAATTGTTATGCACATGCTCACACATTTTGTTTAAAGCTATTGTAATGTTCCAAAGTTGTGGGCACTACAGAAATAGGAGGCAATGCAGAAATAGAGGTTTACAGTGCCCAGGATGCCCCATGTTTGTGTGGGCTGGCAGGGTACAATACCAGAAAGGGCCCCTGTGAGTGATCCACCTCCTTATTATAGTGAGAAACACAAGTGAACATCAAGAGGTGCACAGAGCACAAAATAAATGCAGAAAAGCAGATGTATATGCAGCAAAAGAAACAATGGCTTTGGATGGAATGCTGTGCTGAGCTGCACATGCACAGAATTCAAATCCAAACAATCTAGAACCAGAGCATTAGTTTTAAAATTAAGTTGTTGGATTAAAGGAGTTCCTAGGTAGCTGTTGAGGAGCGAGGACGCAGCAAGTTAAGGGACAAGGGAAAAGGCTTACCTGTGGTTGAAGCCATCCCCAAGATTTGCCTGCATGCCTGCTCTGCCTCCAGTGCATGAAGACTGCTCAAGAAGCTGTGTGGCGCAGTCGGTGGTGCCATTGGGACACCACAAGAAGAAAAAGCCATCCAGTTTCTGTCACCAGGGCTTGCTTCCCTGTTTTATTATTTTATTTAATTAAAAATAGTCCTCCAGTTCCCTGTTTGCAGCTAGTGTTGTCACATCCTTTAGAGAAAAGTCAGTGTTGGGAATACCTGGAAGGCTCCCTGCTGTCCGCCAAGCCACCTGAAGGCTCTCCCACTGCAGAAAAATCCTCCCACATCCCAATCCTGCTTCTTCTGAGCCTAAGTCTGGTGGTGAGTTAGTAGCAGCACACAAACTAAGTGCTGTCTGCACAAAATAAAGTTATTTATTTATTTTAAAACTGTGGAGTGAGATGCCAAAATATAGGCTGATGGCCGAAAAGAGGGGCCTCTTCCATAGGGAAAGGAGGGGACATGATAGAAATTTTTAGTACCTCTGTAGAATCAACAAAGTCCAAGAGGGTAGCATTTTTCAGAAAAAAGATGTGCAAGAACAAGGGACACAAGTTGAAGATAGAGGGGATGGCTCGGGGCAATGTGAGGAACTATTTTTCAGAGACAGGGTGGTGGACGATGGAACAGCCTTCCTGAGGAAGTTGTGGGGTCTAAAACTGTGGGAGAATTCAAGAATGCATAGGACAAACATAAGGCAATTCTAGGTCGGGTAGGAAGAAAGAAGCTGTTGGTTAAATAGGATCTGCAGCTTGTCCTGTAGGTAGGAAATGGGCAGACTAGGTGGGCCAAGTGGTCCTTATCTGCCATCAAAGTCTATGTTTCTATGTTTCTATTAAGTATTTAGGGCATGGTGACACCCGTGGGAGGGACTACTGCAGCAATATCATAAGCAGGCCCATTAATATTTATCAGGAGGTGGGACAAGGCAGGGCAGGAGGTAAAGAGTGGCAGGAAGACCCAAAGGAAATAAATTAAAGGGGCCCAGCCTAGTAGGCCAAGAGAAAAGAAAATTAAAGGGACCCTGTCCAAGCATCAGGCCCAGTACCTTAAAGGACAAGTAGCACACACGGTAACATTCTCGGAAGTGCTACCGGTCTATGGCATGGATGAGGCTAGGTAATCCGCACCATGGGATTCAATGACTGGTTGAAAAACTGGTGCAGAGCTCAGGATTGGCTTCATTGGGGATCGGGGCTCTACCTGGAGGGATGCAGGCCTATACTGGCACGATGGTCTGCATCTGTCCAGGAGGGGAACCGGGATCCTAGGTGATACGCGTTTAAATGTGTCATTGGCAAGCATTTAAAGTAGCCAAGGGAGGCACTGAAAAGGAGAAGGGAAATCCTAGCTCCCCCAAAAAAATCAGGGTAGTTAGTGAGGTAAACACCAAGATAGAGCAGTCAATAAGGAGAAGGGCTGGGGTAAATGGAGAAAAGTCAGTTAGGACATGGATGGAGCAAAAAGAAATAAGGCCATAACAAAATGGAGGTAATAAGTACCAATGCCCAAGTCTAGGTAAAAGCTCCCTGAAATGGTGGCCTTGATGGAAGAGGGATTCCTGGATATCATGACAGTCACAGAAACATGGTACACAGAGAACCGTGACTGGGATGTCAACATACCAGGGTACACAATCTACAGGAGAGACAGAGAGGGTAGACAAGGAGGAGGAGGAGGAGCTCTGTGTAAGGGAAGGGATCAAAGCAACAGAACTAAAGGGTAAACAGGGAGGAGAGGAGGCACTGTGGGTCACTCTGGAGACTAGAAATTGTACCACAATCCACGCAAGGGTTGTATACAGACCCCATCTCATGGGAGGTAATGGATAAGGAATGATAGAAGGCATCCTTAGGATGGCAGAGAAAGGGAGATATTGCTGATGGGGACCTGAATATGCAGATGTTAACGGGAGCACCTTTGCTGCAACCACATCCAAGAGCAGGGCTATTCTCGATGCCCTGCAGTGGGCATGCATCAGACAGCTAGTTTTGGAACCCACTCAGGAGGGAGCAATCTTAGACCTGGTACTCTCAAATGGGGACAGAGAGAGGATCTCAGATTTAGAAATGGGTAGCCATCTGAGTACAAGAGACCACCAAACAGTGTGGTTCACGATAAACTTAGCTGTAGGGTCAGGTCATACAAAAGTGAAGGTACCAGACTTCAGCAGGGCTGATTTTGAAAATGAGAGGGTGCCTCAGAAAGCACTAGCAAACAGGCAAGAAGGTGTGGTGGAGCAACAATGGGGAAACATCAAATCACCATCACAGAGGCAACAAGCTTGTGTGAAACAAATAAACTAATCAAAATGAAAGAAAAACACTATGGTTTGCAAAAGAAGTGGCGAGGAAGGTTAGGGAGAAAAGATAGCATTCAGGAAGTATATAAGGAAACACAGAAGGAGCAGGGCAGAGAACTGTGCCAGTTAAAACAGAAGGAAGCAGGAAAGGTATTCAGAATAGCAAGGCCCAAACTGAGGAAATAATAGCCAACTCAGTTAAGAAGGGGAATAAAACTTTTATAGGCACATTATGGAGCAAAGAAAGACTAAAGCAGGGATACTGAGGCTGAATAAAGAGGAAGGAGGTTGGGCAGAGAGTGACAGTGAAAAGCAGGAATACTGAACGAATACTTATGCCTCAATATCCACAATGCAAGAGCAGGGGAAATACCTAATCCAATCAATAGAAGCACTCTGGATAGAGGGTTGATATTAGTCCTATCACAGAAGAAAGGGTTCTGAAAGAACTCCTAAAACTGAAGGTGAAGAAAGCAATGGGGCCTGATGGGATTCACCCCAGAATTCTAAAAGAACTAGGGAAAAACTAGAACACCACTGACTACCCATTTTAATAAATCATGGAAGGATGGTGTGTGCCTGAGGACTGAGAAGGGCAGGGAGCAAGACAGAGGCAGGAAACTACAGACCTGTCAATTTGACCTCAGTGGTAGGGAAAATGATGAAATCACTCTGAGGGAAAGAATTGTTGAGTACCTATAGGCCAGTGGGGCACAGGACCCAAGGCACCATGGATTCACAGCAGGAAGGCCATGTCATACAAATCTAATTGATTTCTTTGACTGGGTGACCAAAGTAGTAGACCAGGGGCTATGGACATGACCAACCTAAGACTTTAGCAAGGCATTTGATACAGTCCTGCACAAAATGTTAATAAACAAATTAGCCAGCCTGGGAGTGGGTCCCAGGGTGGTAGCCTAGGTAAAACACTGGCTGGACAGCAGGACACAGAGGGTAATAGTAAATGGAGTCCACAGTGAAGAAAGAGGGGTTACTAGTGGGTACTGCAGGGTTCAGTACTGGAGCAGGTACTTTGAATGTCTTTATAAGTGACATTGCAGAGGGACTGGAAGGAAAAGTATGTCTCTTTGCAGATTACACAAAGATCTGTAACAGGGCTGATACGAAGGTGGGGTGGAAAGGATGAAAAGGACTTACTTGGCAAGGTTGAGGAATGGTCAAATGTATGGCAGCTTAGATTCAATGCAAAGAATTGCAAAGTAATGCACCTGGAAACAAAACCCAGAGCAGGAGTACACAATGGGGGTGAGATACTGACAACAACAAAATGAAAGGGACCTGGGGGTAGTCATATCAGATGACCTAAAGGTGGACCAGCAATGTGAAGGCAGTAAGGAGGGCTGGAGGATACTGGGATGAATAGGGAGAGGCATCACCAGTAGAAAACAGGAAGTTGTTGGCCCTCTGTGCAGACAGTTGGTAAGACCACATCTGGAATACTGTGTCAGTTCTGCAGACCCCATCTCGGAAAGACATAGATAGGGTGGAGGCTGTCCTGGGTAGAGCAACTAAAATGGTGCAGGGTCTGCACCAGAAGACATATGAAGGAAGACTAAAGAAGCTTAAGATGCATAGTCTCGAGGAAATAAGGAGGGGGGACATGATAAAAACTTTCAAATACCTTAAGGGAATCAACAAAGTCCAAGAGGCTAGCATCTATTCAGAAAAGAGATGTGCAAGAACAAGGGGACAGAATTTGAAGATAGAGGGGGAAGGCTCAGAGGTAATGTGAGGAAGTATTTCTTCACAGAGAGGGTTGTAGATGCATGGAACATCCTTCCTGAGAAGGTTGTAGAGTCAAAACAGTGGTGGAATTCAAGAATGCATAGGACAGACATATGGCAATTCTAGTGGGGGTAGGAGGAAGTAGGCTGTTGGCTAACTAAGATCTGCAGCTTATTTGTTAAGTAGAGCGGCAGACAAGTGGGCCAATCGGTCATTCTCTGCCATTATATTCTATGTTTCCATGTCTTATGTTTCATCTCTGGCAGCCCTGCTTGAAGGTTGATGCCAGAAAATCTCAGCAGCTCAGATTCTTCCTCCTTGGCAGCCCTGGTCAAGGGTTTGTGCTGGGGAAACATCAGCAGAATCTTGCTTCAGTGGCAATCCTTGGTGGATTCCTTACCACATTCCGTGTTCTTCCTCCTTGGTAGCCATAGTCGAGGGTTTATGCCAGGAAGAGCTAGGCCCAGTTTAGTCCTTTTGTATCCCAATTGTTCCGGCAACTCTGGAGAGTGGGTTGGCCAAAGAACTAAGGTCTGTTTACAAATCTCTCCATTTCTCATTCAACCTCTCATAGGTTCTCACTGGTGTAGCTTTGCGCCAAGTAGGAGTTCCCTTTCCCCTTTGCTTCCACTTCTTCAGCTGTGCATGAAGACAACAAGATAACAAGAACATTCAGACTTCTTTGATCTTATAGACTCTGAGAGGGTTATACCACCTTACCCAGAGTAATTCCTGGTGTTCATTGTATACTGTATATGTGTTCCGTCTTCTGATAAAGTTATACAGCTCATATTTGTTCTTAGGCTTTATAGGAAACATAACATAGAGTATTATAAGCAGTGGTCTTAAAACCAAGGTGCACCTTTAAAGTGAGTAGAGTGAATAAATTATCATTTACTTTTTTTATAAGGTTTGGTCCCCTTTCTTATGTTTCTATTACCTCAAGGGAATCAACAAAGTCCAAAAGGGTAGCATCTTTCAGAAAAGAGATGTGCAAGAACAAGGGGCACAATTTGAAGACAGAGGGGGATATCTCAGAGGTAGTCTGAGGAAGTATTTCTTCACAGAGAGGGTTATAGATGCATGGAACATCCTTCCTGAGAATGTCGAGAGTCAAAAACAGTGGTGGAATTCAAGAATGCATGGGACAGACATAAGTCAATTCTAGTTGGGGGTAGGATGAAGTAGGCTGTTGGTTAACTAAGATCTGCAGCTTATTTGTTAAGTAGGGAAATGGGCAGACTAGGTGGGCCAATCGGTCCTTACCTGCCATTAGATTCTGTGTTTCTATGTCTTTTGTTTCATCTCTGGCAGCCCTGGTCGAAGGTTGATGCCAGGAAATCTCAGCTGCTCAGATTCTTCCTCCTTGGTAGCCCTGGTCAAGGGCTTTGCTGGGAAACATCCATAGAATCTTGTTTCGTGGCAATCCTTCGGTAGATTCCTTGCCACATTCCATGTACTTCCTCCTTGGCAGCCATAGTCAAGGGTTTGTGCCAGGGAAGAGCTCGCCCAGTTTAGTCCTTTTGTATCCCAATTATTCTGGCAACTCTGGACAGTGGGTTGGCTAAGAACTAAGGTTTGTTTACAAATCTCTCCATTTCCCATTCAACCTCTCATAGGTTCTCACTGGTGTAGCTTTGCGCCAAGTAGGAGTTCCTTTTCCCTTTGCTTCCACTTCTTCAGCTGTGCATGAAGACAACAAGACAACAAGAACATTCAGACTTCTTTGATCTTATAGATTCTGAGAGGGTTATGCCACCTTACCGAGGGTAATTCCTGGTGTTCATTGTATATTGTATATGTGTTCCATCTTCTGATAAAGTTATACAGCTCGTATTTGTTCTTAGGCCTTATAGAGATACATAGCATAGAGTATTACAAGCAGTGGCCTTAAAGCCAAGGTGCACCTTTAAAGTGAGTAGAGTGAGTAAAGTATCATTCACTGTTTTATAAGGTTTAGTCCCCTTCTCTTGTGACCATGTCTACCTTCCTGTGTATGAGTGATGCTCATCAGGCATCACACTTACAGATTGTCTCCTGCCTCTCCTTATCAGGTATTTCATTCACCCCAACCCTATTCAAACCACGCATTGTCTCACCAGTCCACCTGCTTGAAGCAACACTGGGTGTGCAGCTGGGACAGGTGATCTTCATGGTCAGCACCCAGTTGATAAGATCACTGCACTATTATATATTTATACTAGATAATCTTAACCTTAATTGGGTGGGTCATTGTATTTTGCATTACCACAGTTATTACCCAATTATTTTGCATAGATACTTTTGGATTAAAATCATTAGTTTGTGAATAGTTTATAAGTTAAGATGTCACATGGTAACAGGAACATCTTTAAGATAGTTTCATGGAATATTAAGGGTTGTCACCACTCCATTAAGAGGACTAAGGTTCTCTTTTTCTTAAATCACTGGACAGACATAGCATTCATTCAGGAAATGCATCTTAGGGAAAGAGTTATTGAAACTTTAAAAAAGCATGGTGGGTACTGTAGTGAAGAGCTAATTTAATTCAAAGAGTAGAGGAGTCTGTAATCTATTTCATAAGAACTTAAATTTGGTGATTAAGTCTAAATTGGAAAACCCAGAAGGTCGATTCATAATTATTAATGCTCAGATTGATAAGGTAGATGTCACACTATTTATCCTATATGCATCTAATGTCAATCAGGTATCTTTCTTTGCCACTGTGGCTGATAAGTTGGGAACATTTAGCACAAAGAATTTATTATGGCAGGTGATATAAACTCTACATTGATAATTCCCTGTACAGAAGTTCATAAATGTCACCCAAACAAATAAACTCTTCTATTTAATAAATTTTGCAGTTAACTAGGCCTAGTAGACTCTTGAGAGTAAAGCACCTAAGGGCAGGGACGCCACGTTTAGATCTTGCAGGCACAACTCATGGTGTAGGATAGATTATATGCCTATTTCAAAAGGATTTATGTGATAATGGCATTGCCCATCGGCAGTTGCCGTTAGGGTGCAGTCAACTTTCCATGCACCTGGCCATGCAACATGGCATTGGAGACATACATTTTATTGTTTATGTAGGGGCTGTGCCCCTGCATTCCCCGTTTCACGCCCCACATCCCCTACTTAAAGATTCTCAACTTCAGGGAGTGCATGTTGGGGTATGCAAGTTTGACAAAATAAAAAATTAGGTCCGGTGCAACAAAAGGCACCCACGCCGACCTGAACCTGGTAACACACCCGCCGCAGGAGTGGACTGACCCACAATGCCATGATGCAGCCCAGTAGCCCACCATAGCACCAGCCCCTACATCCCCTTCCAGCCCAAGCTCGGTGTGCTCCCTCCTCCTCCTCGCGCACGTAGAGATATAGTGACATACGGTCACTATTTCACCCAATCCCACAATCCGTCACCCAGCTCCCCGATTGCCCCATCCACAGGCACCACAATCCTGTCACTATTCTGGACATGACCCATTGGCGATTGCCAGAATCATGGGATACCTTTTCAAAACAGTTGTTGGCTGGCCTGGCAGTAACATAGGAACATGGTTATTTCAGACCATGCTGCAGTGACTGCTGGCACCCAGCTAGAAGACATCTCGAATTCAAAGGGGCATTGAGATTCAATAGCAGTTTACTGAAGGATAATGAGTTTATTAAAATGTTAAGTGCAGAAATCATACAATTTCTTGAGTTAAATGACAATAGGGAGGTGTCTAATGGTGTTCAGTGGACACTCTAAAGGCCTATATGAGAGGCCGAGTATATCATATGCTAGCCATAAAAGAAAATTGCAAAATGCAGAGCTGAATAATCTAGAAAAAGAAATCAAACTAAGAGTCCCAATATGTATGATCTTTATGTTCAGATTCATAACTATTCTCAGAAATAGTGGATTAACATATGCTGCTAACACCATATATAACAGTAAGGCTGAATTAGCATTATTTCAACTGAAACAGAAGTACTGGGAATCTGGTAAAGCACAAGGGAAATTATTAGCTCACAGACTTCATAAAAGTACATAATCCACAAATATTGCCTCAATTCAGGGTTAACAAACACACTGTGGACCATTCAATAACTCAAATTGCTAAAAGCTTTGAAAGATTTTATGCTAAATCATATGAATCTGATTGCCTATTAATAGGAATTGCTCAACTCCTTTTAAGTAATTTAAAGATGCCTTCTATTTCTGAGAATGATAAACTGACTCTAAACAAACCCTTTACTAAAGATGAATTAGTTAAAGCAACTATGTCAACGCCAGTTGATAAGGCACCAGGATTAGAGGAGTTCTCAGGCAAATTTTACAAGGCAACAATACAGGAGACTGGCCCTTTATTAAATAGAGTTTTTACTGAATGTTTTGAATCAGGTAGGCTACCCACCTCTATGCGTGAAGCAGCCATAAGTGTATTACCAAAAAGAA
This sequence comes from Neoceratodus forsteri, assembly GCA_016271365.2. Classification (NCBI taxonomy): domain Eukaryota; kingdom Metazoa; phylum Chordata; order Ceratodontiformes; family Ceratodontidae; genus Neoceratodus; species Neoceratodus forsteri. The sequence continues at coordinate 194,074,058 of JADMNL010000022.1, read as the reverse complement.
CAAAGACCCCAGTAGATGTGACAATTACAGACCTGCCTCCTTGATCAACGTTGATTGTAAATTACTAGCAAAGATTTATTTATTTATATTGCAATCAGTTTACAACCTTTGAGCCAGGGCTCATTTCCAAAGGTACCTCGTCAACAATGGTAGATAATGCAGATAATACAGAAAGCAGGGTACATACAAAAGAAGAGCATGAGTATAAACAGACATGGATAAATGGCACATGGTTACAGCAAACATTGGTAGTGTAATACAGAGCAAAATATGGTATTATTGACAACAGGAGAATAACAGGGTTTAGCAGCATAACAGTATGTCATGGAAGTGTGATAACAGCCAAACAGGTCTACTGTGTCAGATTACAAGGAACGAAGGCATGAGACAGGAACAGTACAGGTAAATCGATAAAGCAGTCACACCGGTCATATGATAACAGATTACAAGAAGCGAGGGGCCTGAGACAGGAGTAGTACAGAGCGGAGGTATGATCCGTATGGAACAGGGTAGTAAATAAGTAAGCATAAGCAGCATAAGGAATGCAACGTGGTTCGTTCTAGACAGTAGTGATACAGTAGGCAGCGGGAATCGTGGCAGTAGTGAAGTTGTAGAAATAGGGAAGTGAGGGACGGAGCTGCTCAGAGGGCATTGTCAGTGAAGAGGGGGGTTTGCACATCCGTTAGGGCATAGGAGCAGCAGCGCTTGCTGAATAGCTCGCTTTGAGGGCATTTTTGAAAGTGGAGATGGTGGGATTTCAGTGATGGCCCGAGGAAGAGTGTTGTACCAAGCAGGGGCTCTCATGGCAGAAAGATCTCTGTCCAAGTGAGGTCCTGGCACGAGGAACCAGGAAGGTGGTCTTACAGGAGGTCCGGTGCTGACTAGGGCTGTGCTGGGAGGAGGGAGGAAGTCAGCCCGGAGGAGAAAGTCCTAGTAGGGTTCTTTTAAATGAGGCACGTTTGGTAAAGCAGGCATTCGCCGAGGTCAAGCATTGTTGCAAGGTCATAGAGTTGGCAGGTATGAGGAGCCTAGGGGCCCCAGAGATTAGCCTGCAAGCCTTATTTAGGAGGAGGCGGATTTTGTTGAGGGCGTCATGTTGGCAGCACTACAGACAGGTAGCCCATAGTCCACCAGGGATAGTATGGAGGATGTAACTGCAAGTCGGAGGGCGCCGGAGGGGAGACAGTTTTGTAGCGGTACAGGATACCGAATCGGATATTGGTTACAGAAGGAAAAGGCCGATGTGGGTATGGTAGAGGGCTGAGTCAAATAAGATCCCTAGATACTTATAGGATTGGACTTGCTCCAGTTGTAGTTTAGAGCTGAGAGGATACGGAGAGGGGAGTTGGATGATTTGTTTTGAGGGTGGCAGAAGAGCATGGTTTTAGATTTTTAAGGTTTATGACCAATCTATGCTCTTTAAGCCAAGTTTCAGCGCCAGCATAGGCCCTTTGTAGGGAGACCTGGAGGAAGTGGGGGTTACGGTCAGTGGCAAGAGGACGGTATCATCTGCGACAGCAGAATTTTCCCAGAGCACGACTGGGCAGGGTGTTAAGGTATAGCGAGAAGAGAAGGGGCCCCAGGATGGAGCCCTGTGGAACCCCTGAGAGGATCGAACGGGTCAGAAAGAGCCCCACCAATTTTGACTCATTGGTAGCAGGCGGAAAGGTAGCTGGAGCACCAAGCAAGTGGTCCAGAGGCAAAACCAGCGTGACAGAGGGCTTCCAGTAGTAGCGGTGGGAGACCATGTCAAAGGCCTTGATAGGTCAAGGAACACGGCCCCGCCAGAGCCAGTATCCAGTGAGGAGTGAAGGAAGGAAGCGAATTAATAAGAGCAGTGCTAGTACTGTGTTCCTGCGCTGGAAGCCGTGCTGTTCAGGCAGAGTATGTTGTATTTGGTCAGGTATTCAGTTATTTGTGCAGCAACTAGTTTTTCCAGCGCCTTGGAAAGGGGTGGGAGAATGGAGATCGTTGATAGTTCCCAGCTAAGGACCTGTCACCCTCTTTATGGATTGGAGTAACTGTTGCAGTTTTCCATGAGGAGGGAATTATCCCAGGCAGAGGAATTTGTTAAGAAGGGAGGTGAGTGGGTGAGGACTTGGTCCAGGACCAACCGGAGAATTTTGTGATCCAGGGAGATGTCACTGGACTGTTGCCTTTAGTGCACGGGTCAGGTGCAGTCTGGCTTCCTGGTAGTAACCCTACAAAGGTGGGAAGGCAAGGGGCGATGGAGGGCAGGGTAGGATGGGGGTGGCTGATCAAAGAAGTTACTGGGGAGGATAGGGCTAAGGTCTGTAAAGGCGGTGTTGAGGAGGTTTGCAATGTCAGCAGGGTCTGTGATGGTGGTGTTGTTGGTGGTAATCTGGGATGGGGAGGGAGCGGTGTTCCCATTCAGTTGTTTGATCTTATCCCAGAAGGTACAGGCGCCCCCAGGAGGCAGTGAGGGTGGCCTGATAGTGGTCGGCCTTGGCTTTCCTGATTGCCCATGTACACTTATTCCGTGCAGCACTGTAGGCCTGTCTGTCAGCTGGCGCCTAGTTTCATGGCACGGTACCAAAGGTCCCCTGTGCCTGAGCAGCAGGAGAGTGCAGGGCAATCCAGGGCAGGTTAGGTCTTTGGAGCAGACGGCAGAGAGGGAGCAAAGAGATCGCAGGCTTTATTAAAGGTGGAGGTAAAGAAGGCAAGAGCAGTATCTATGTCAGGTGATGGAGAATCGGGACCAGTCTTGCAGTTCAAGGTACTGTTTAAGGTTTTTAGGCCATAAGGTCTGAAACGCTTGGCGGGAACGCGCTGTGCAGTGGGTCGGGGGGTGGCCAACCAGTGGAAGAGCACAGGGGAGTGATCACTGAGTGAATCAGGAGGACTTGGATGTCCAGGATTTTAGGGGCGGTTAGTGATGATGACATCAAGGATGGTGCTAGTACCTCTCTTGGGGTTCACAGGTGGGTTGGGAGACTAGTTGGTTAGATCCAGTGCTGTGAAGGAGTCCTGAGTGGGGAGGATGAGGGACAAAGCCAGTTCATATTGAGGTCCCAACTATGATTTTGTCAGCATTGTGGGGAAGGGTGGCAAGGTAGTCAGTGAGGGATAACAGAGCTGGGTTTTGAACCTGGGTGGTATGTAGGCAGTGGTGAGGTAAAGGGGGATCTGGCTGGGTCCAGGGTAAGCTTAATGGTGAGGGCTTGGGCCCCATTTACAAGGACTGGTGCAGGAGAGCGACCAGTGAGGGAGCTCCTGGTGTAGATAGCGAGCCTCCCCCACATTTGGTTACTCGATCCACATGATATAGGGTGTAGCCAGGAGGGTAAACAAGGGAGTCTGTGGTGGAATTAGATATTACCGCTTCCCACCAGCGCAATGATGTCAGGTTTGCGCGAGACCCAACATTGAGGGAGTCGAATTTTTCAGGACGCTGCATATATTCATGGAGGCAATCAGCAGTCCGGGACGCCTCTGCTGAGGTGGTCCTGGTGGGTCCAGGGTTAGGTGGATATTGCCAGATAAGAGTAGTAGGAGGACAACAGTTCTGGCCAGGCACGGGCGGTATAGATTAAGCCTACAGCTAGGGAGGAGTTGGGGTGGGATCGCAGGAGGACAGGGATAGGTAGGGATTTAATGGCAGGGAGGGCAAGGATAGCGGGCTGTCCGAAAAAGGGAGGGGGGAGGCAAGGAGATGGGAGTTATTGGTCAGTGTGCATGGACATAGTAGTGTGAGTAGGAACTAAGTTGGTGGGAATTAAAGGTGAAATAGCCTGTAACCTAGGGAGATAAACGGCTGGAGGGGGGGGAACCAGGAGGAGGATGATGGGGAGGGAGTTTAATAGTAGGTGAACCAGCATGGTAAACAGGTGGTAGTGAGGGAGTTAAGATAGCTGTACTGCCTCCTAGAGAGTGTGGCTGCCACTTTAGATTAGTGGCAGTGACACGGACTCTGGTGGTCAGGGTACAAGGTTCAAGTCCCAACTAGGCAGCACAGAATATGCCTGGGAGAGGGCAGAGAGCCGTAGTCTAGGGACAATGTAGGCTGGGAAATGGGCCTGCAGGGTGGTATATAGTGACTCCTAGTGGTCACTGGGTGTAGGTACAGGGAGGAGGGGTGGTCTAAGGCTGATGGGTATTTGGAAGACAAAGGGGGGAAGGTGAGGATGGGGGTTAGGGCAGTGGAGGAGTATTGGTGGAGTGGTGCAGGAGAGATGAAAGGAGGATTCCAGGTAGGTAGGCAGACAACAGGAAGTGCATCAGCAGTGGGTCCTCTAGTGGTGTGCTGATATAATCTGCAAATGGGAAAGTGGGAGTTACAAATATTGGCAGACAGGAAGTGATGTCAGGAAGCAGTGCCTATAAAGGAAATGCTGACCCAGGGTGGGTGGTGTGTTGATGGGCTAACCCCTCACAAATGCTGCTGCTGAATGAGGAAGTTACTCTCCATGCAGCTGCTGGTTTTTCCATGCTCCCTGGGGAGTGATGTTGCTTCTGGGGCCTGGGTTTGCTTCTGGGGATGTTAGCTAACAGACTAAACAATCTCATCCCAAAATTAATTCATTCTGATCAAGTAGGTTTTGTTAAAGCCAAAACAGTGCCAACTTGATAAAAAAGGTTCTACACACTATACTTAATGCAAAGAATACCAACAACCATTTTCTATTGTCTTTGGATGCTAACAAAACTTTTGATTGACTGTAATGGAATCATTTGCAGTACATTCTGACTAAATATAATCTAGGGGAACATTTTGTGGTTGGGCAAGAATTTTATACAAGCAGATTTCACTATAGTTAAAGTAAATGAGTTATTCTCGACAAATTTGATATACATAGAGGGACCAGCCATGAGTGCCCTTATCTCCCTTGCTGTTTATACTGGTTTTAGAACCTTAGTAATGAAAATTAGGACTTCTACTGATATTAAAGGTATGGGGTTGAGTAAATATAATAAACTCGTAGCTTATGCAGATGATTTACTGGTTACTCTCTTGGAACCACGTATAACTCTAGGCCCATTGATGGACCTTATTCAGGAACTCTCCTAATATCAGGTTCTAAAATACATTTTAAAAAGTCAGAGATACTCCCACTTTCAAAGCTAGTTAGTAGCAATGCTTTTACTCACTATAAATTTAAGACCTCTACATCTAGAATTACTTTTCTAGGCCTAGAATTGTGTGCTGATATTAAACAAATCATTACATTTAATTTCAGTAAGTTAATAGACTCTTTAAAATTAGACTTACAGAGGTAGAGTCCAATGCTTTTATCTTTCCAGGGCAAGATACAGGCATTAAACATGATTTTGGATCCTAAAGTCTACTATTTATTACATCACTTACCACTACAATTATAAGATAAATATTACAAGTTATTGGACTCTGTACTGCTAAAATACCTATGGGAGGATAAGCCTGCTTGTATATCTAAGTTTAAACTGCAACAACCCAGAACTAGGGGTGGGTTTAATTATCCAGCATTCAGAACAAGACATGACACCTTTTAGTAGCACAGAATATTCAGGTTTTATGGTTACTAGATATTAATCTGAGTGTATACTGAAACATGCTTATTGAAAGAAGCAAATCCCAGAGCAATTTTATTTATGGAGCTTCCCAAAGAACTCAAGTCTTACTCTATTTTAAAGGCTAGATTGTTAGCCTGGTCCAAGATTGTCAAGGCATTGGATTGGACCCGCTTGTTCTCCACACTGTCCTATTTGGAACAACAAACTTTTTAAAAGTGAGGGCAAAATGCTGGTTTGGAAGAGCTGGATAGATAGAGGTATTTATCACATAAGTGACCTAGTAGATCATAACACATTAACCCAATTGTCTTTTAATGATATAGCCAGGAAATACAGAATGCCCAGAACTGAATTTTATAGATATTTACAGCTCAGACAAATGTTGAGTAAAATGTTAATGACTCAGTTACATTGCCTTCTACTCACCCTTAGATAAAATATTCTCTATGTACAAGGGTTACAAAACAGTATACAATATGATTATAGATGCTAAAGTAAATCTGGTTGAGTTGTTAATCCAAAAATGGGAAGTTGAGTTGGGTAAAGTCAAAGTCAAAGTCAACTTTATTTAAAAGACACGCCTAATCCTCGAAGGCTCTGGCCGCACAAACCTATACAGTATGTCATACCATGTACAATAAAGTTAAAATATCATACATATAACTTAAACCCCAAAAGCCTGCAATAAATAAAAGGTCTTAAGACTGCCTAAAGGCCCTCTATAGTGGGGGCCTCTCTCACTTCAAATGGCAACGAGTTCCAGAGAGCTGGAGCAGCAACTCCAAAGGATCGATCCCCTGCTGATTTCAACCCAGCTCCCAGAACTGTGAGGAGGCCACCACCAGAGGAGCGGAGATCCCGGACAGAGGTGGACGGTACCAGGAGATCAGAAAGGTAACCAGGGCCCTGTCCATGTAGGGTCTTATAGGTGAGAAGCCCCACCTTGAAGAAAACTCTCTACCTGACAGGCAGCCAGTGCAATCCCAGCAACACCGGAGTTATATGACAGAACTTACTTTGTCCAGTCAAAAGCCGGGCAGCAGCATTTTGCACTAGCTGCAGTCTGCGAAGAGAAGTTCCAGAGACCCCAGATAGAGCGATTACAGTAGTCAAGTCTCAGTGACCAAGGCATGTACCAAAGTAGGGAGGTCCAGAGTGGAACAAGGGGCTTAATCCTGGCGATATTTCTAAGATGAAAGAAACAGGAACACACCACGGAGGATATTTGAGCCTCCATGGACAAGTTCCTGTCAAAGATCACACCAAGATTACGCACCCTTGGGAGGCCATCAATGACACAGCTCCTAGCACAATGCCAGTTGCAGAATCAGAGGCCATCCCATCATGAGCTCTGTTCGACTCCACTACCAGTACCTCAGTCTTATTAGGGTTAAGTCGCAGCCAGCTGGAAGACATCCAGCCATTTATCTCAGCCAGACAGATATTCATCACATCCACTGCATTTGATGTTCCTGGGGCAAAGGATAGGTATAGCTGAGTATCATCAGCATAGCAATGAAAATTCAGACCATACCTCCTAATGATCTCCCCCAGGGGCAGCATGTACACTGGAACAACATTGGGGCCAATACTGAACCCTGAGGGACTCCACACGAAAGGAGGCAGGCATGGATGAGAAATTACCCATCACAACCCGCTGCCTCCTGTTAGTAAGAAATGACTCTACTATCTAATTGACTGAGAGGGATCAAAGTTGGGTAAATAGTCTCAAGGCATGTAAAGAGGCAAAAAGTAGGTTAGTGCACTATAAAATTGTACATAGATGGCATCACACCCCAGAAAAAAAATGTTTAATAGTGGTATTTCCAACAGCAGTACTTGTTGGAGATGTCTAAATGATACTGGGACAATTACACACATCATTTGGTCTTGCCCACTAATTCCAAGTAATGGGATGAAGATTGAAGCCTGCAAAAAATTCTGAATAAAAAGATTACACCAACTGACAAATTAGTAATGTTGGGAGTCACATTAGATCTGTACCTATGGTCTAAAACATAATATCCTGAGGCTGCCAGTCACCATGATCTCAGCCAAGAATTTAATTCTTAGACACTGAAACAAACCTCTCCCTTCCCACTCTGAATGAATGGCTAGAAGATACTGCTACCAGACTGAGCTATAAAAGTCTTGCATTTGTCTATAGTGATCTGATAGAGAATTTCTTAGATATCTGGAACCCATTTTTAATTCCATTTTTATGTTTGCTTGCTGCATGCGCAAGAAACATCTTTGGACAGTGCGACTTGGGAGGTGTGTGTGTGAGCTGGCCAATGTAGCGCTTGCTTGAGCGGCATGTCTCAGTTGCACCAATGGATGGGCGAGCTGTGGATGGCAGCATCTTGGCTGCAGTGGCTTACACTTGAAAGGAAAGAGCCGCTGCAGTCTGGTTAGTTCTAAATGCACCTTCTGTTTTTGTGGATCCCGTATGCTGTCTTAATGGGTTGTCTGTGCAATCTCATCCCTATCGCCCCACAAGAAGGAAATTAAATGCTGCATTGTGAATCTTGCATCATCAGCAGCCTGTACAGTGTTTTAAACCAACCGATCTACCTGCAGTTTTAAATGGTTATATTTATAACGTTAATGACTAATAGTCATAAGTAGTGCATTTGCAAAGAATTGAGCAGTGGAAAAGGCTGTCATAGCACTGCCCAGGAAGTAAGGAGGTGAGCGATTTTAGTATTTTTATAATATTTATAGGACGAGGGAGGGATTTTATGGGCTTGTCCATGAAATCATCACATCAGTGTTAATTTTTCAACCAGTTTGTTTGGGTGTGAAGATGGAGAGAAGGTTTATAAACCGTAAATAAATAGCCATAAGGGGACATAACACAATAACCAAAGTACCAAACGTGATATATAGCAATATTTTCTGATGCAAACTTCTGTATGCCTTTACAATGATAATGTATATGTGTGTGATTTGCATTTTGCAGTCTGTGTCAAGTAACCAAAGTAGTATCAGCAGAAATACTACAGATATTTGTGCAGACTTTCCTCAGGAAAACATGCGCGATGGAGACCCTATAAGGAGGGTTGTAGTATTTCACGGGGTCACGGATTTCACTATTACCGTGAAATTAGTAGTCCCCGTGAAATTCACCAAATTCCTAATCACACCTAATTCTCCTTTATTTATTTAATGTATGCCATTTATTTATTTAATTTATACCATTTATTTATTTAATGTATGCCATCTTTCCCTTACCAGAGAATCAGAGGAGGCATTTGAGTTTACTTAAGGCATGTCAGTAGGCAGTATCGCGATCTGCTGTCACTACTACTGCATTGATGAGGACGGGTGGTTTGTTTTACATTTCTGACAGCTGAACATAGGACCTTGCAAAAAAAACACTGCCTCACTGTCCCTCCTTATCACAGTGACAGAGTAACACAGTTCTGCCGCATGTCTGCATATCGAGACCCACTGCTACATGCCTACATATGCACTACTTCTCAGAGAGTACTAAGAGCACAGTTATCTTTTTAAGTGCTGGCTTGCAGGAGAAGGAAATGATTTTATACTGTATTGGGGGTGACAGTGTTACATTAAAGGCATGCATAGCACAACAGAGGCTGTGCTGCACACAATCCTGTAGCTGCAGCATGTTTCACCATGCAAAATATGGATGGGACACAGGGCTATTTCTAGGCTGGGAAAAAATTACCGTGATCATGCTGTCAATTTCTCCCTTTACCATGAAAAATTACAGCCCTACCTATAAGTAAAGAAGCTGTGAGACATGGTTTACGATGAATTGTGGCTTTATTCTTTTGCTATATAATTTTGTTCCTGACATTATGGCACCCTTTTTAATTTGTTGCTGTCTAAAGGTTTCTTGGTGTACCAAATGCAAACTCATGATTTTTCACAAGGCTGACTTTTCTTAAGGTAAATTTATGTGAGAAAACCCAGAAGAAATCTCTAAACCCTGGACATTTAGGATAAATATGTCCCGCCTGTTATGGAGTACAGCAGAGACTGTTTGCTTGATACTGTGGTGTGAAATGCAGTGTACTATATACTTTAGGTTATCAGAGCATAAAATTACTTTGTCAGTTCCAAAAAAAACACAAGAACATTTTAAAGTTTAATCTTGACCTTGAAAGTGTTTATAGCCAGGACATTTGTTATGTAGATTTTATTTAGGGGAGGTGCAATTATGTCACCCATATAACTCCACTTCAGTTAATGTTGGAAAGTGGAGGCAGAGAACAAGAATAATGCTTGTACCATAAGGGACTCTGTTCAGGAACATTAGATGGGTGGATGAGAAAAGAGCAGTTAGTTAGAAAAGTGGGTTTCATCACCAGGCTGTCTTAGAAAGAGGACATGGGAGTGCTTGAGAGAGAGCATTCTGCTTTATTGTGTGATTTAACAGATACAACTAATGTGAGAAGGAAAAGTAAAATATAATGCAATGTGGAGTTTTGGATTGTCATATTATTGGAGCTTGGATATCAATTGCTGGTAGCAAGAAATGATAACCACCGCTTGTTTATTTCACAGCATGACAGGACACCCTTTGGGCCTAAAGAAAGGCCAAAATCAAGTAGAGATCAGGGCAACCATCAAATGTAAAATATTCTGCCTTGCTTGTTGTTACTACTAGTGCTCACTGTAGGAAGAGAAGTATCTTATGCCTTATGTAATTTATAGCCTGGGGCAGTGATTTTAGTCACCCTGCAACAGTCTCTAACTGCCTACTGAAAGAAATGGTCCAGGTACCGTATAAGGAAATGCATAGGTCTCTCACCCATATATAAGTCATTTTTATGTTTGCTTGCATGCATGTGCAAGAAACATAGTGCACAGCCACAGTTCACAAATAAATGCTGCAGCTGTCTATGACAACAGTTGAAAATGCAGTACTGTACAGTTCAAAAGGCAGAGCTACGTTTCAGTGTGCAGTGAGTAGCTACTGCACGTCTTGTATTCTCCCACACACATGCATGCATATTGCATGCTAATGCACCCCCATGCACACACTGTATGGCCGACGGGGTGCCCAATCCTGCTGGCTCCAATGTTCCTCCCCAAACAGATGAACCGGTGCCATGCTGGGAGTTCAACACAGCATGGCAACAGTCCGTATGGCCGATGGGGTGCCCAATCCCTGACGGCTCCACTGCCCCGCAAACAGCCTTCCAGCTGGCATGCTGGGAGCCCACCCCAGCGTGGCACAAGTCCCACGTTGTCCAAAAAAAACTACAAGAAAAACCTTCCTCGCTGACTGTCCTGACTCCCGCCTCCCACCTGCACCCACCCTCTCCGCATCCACCTCCCACACCCCTCCTTACACTTACCACTGGAGGTTGGCGCAATGATCTTCAGTGGACAGAGAACAAGTCTGCACTCTTCAAAGCTGACCGCAAACTGAGGAAATGACGGTAAGCTGTATAATGTAATAAATGTTTTTTCAACTTTGATGCATATCTCAGGCATTTGGGGAATTTTTCACCAAATTTACAACATGGGGTTTTGCACTCCACCTCATGAATTCTGTCACTGTCATTTTGTTAATCGCCCCAAAAGGTGATTTCATGGTCACTGTGCAGAACCACGTTCCAGGACTGATTTACAAAATGACAGTGTCACAGTTCATGAGTTACACCCAAAACCCTATGTTGAAAATTTGTAGGAAATTCCCAAATGACTGTTTTACAAGCATGCATTGCACAGTCCTACGCACTCGCAAGTTCGCGAATTTTCAATATTTTCACTCCAGATTTTCAACATTGCCATTTTACCACACCTCCTTCTGAGCAGTACAGCTGTCATTTTTCACATTTTGCCCAAAATGTGTTTCCACGCATGTAGCGAACAATGGCACAGTTGGTGCGCAAAATCAATGTTTGGGACAGATTAGGACAATCACAGTGACACTGTTCACGAGTAGAGGTGTTAAAATGGCTGTGCTTAAAATTTGGTGAAGAAATTCCCAAAATGACTGTTTTACAAGGATGTGTTGTGCTGTTCCTAGGCATGTTCTTAAGATCTCAAATTTTCACTATTTTCATTCCATATTTTCAACATTGCAATTTTACCATACCTCCTTATGAGAAGTACAGCTGCCATTTTCATATCTTGCCCAAAATGTGTTTCAGTGCATGTAGCGCACAATGGCTCAGTCATGCAAAATCATTGTTTGGGACAGATTAAGAAAATCACAGTGACACTGTTCTTGAGCAGAGGTGTTACAATGGCTATGTTAAAAATTTGGTGAGAAACGTCCATAAAATTACTGTGTTCACGGCGACCATTGAGCTGTTTCCATGCACCCTCATAAGTTCATGGATTTCTAATATTTTCAGTCCAGATTTTCACCACTGCCATTTTTCCACACTTCCTTATGAACAGTACAGCTGTCATTTTTCATACCATAGCCAAAATGTGTTTCGCACTTCCAGTGCAGAAATGCGTTGTCGCTGTGGAAATCACTGTTTGGGACAGATTAAGAAATCACAGTGACACTGTTCATGAGTGGAGATTCCAAAATACTTGTGTTGACAATCTGCTGTAAAAACTCCCAAACTAATTGCATTATGGGTGTGTGTTGCGCAGTTTCTACGCACGCTCATGACATCACCAGTTTTTGCTATTTTCACTGCAGATTTCCACATTGCCATTTTTGCACCTCCCCATCAACAGTACAGCTGTCATTTTTGCATCCTGTTTGAAATGTGTTTTTGCACCAGTGGTGCTAATGTCAGAGTCACGGGCAAAATCAGCTTTCCGCTAACAAACTGATATTGCCCCTGTTCATGAGGTGAGTGTCACAAAAAACATGTTTAAAATTTGGAGTGAAAATACCAATGAACACCTGGGATGTTAGGGTTTCCGACCATAATGCCCCACCCTGTAGAGACTGACAGGCATGAGGGGTGTGACTTGTGATTGTCGCATATAACACTCCTGCCATTCCACCCCACCCACACCCTGCCGCCAGTGACAGGCATCGAGGCGTGCCTTGGACTATTTGGCCCCAAAGTTCACATCATTCTCCTATACTGCACCCATCTCACCGTATTTGTTATGGAATGGGGTGAGCATAAGACTCAAAGACTCCAAGGCACACTGTGACACTTATCGGTGTCTGCAGGGTAGGGTGTGGTGAAATGGCATGGCCATTATGCCTGATGACTCAAAGGGACACCCAGTGCTCGCAGTCTCTGCAGGGTAGTGGTGGGGTTAGCTTCAGTTCAAGACTTCACTGCCATTCCTATTAGGCGCCTCTGACTCCTACACTACCAATGCCAATGCCAGCAAGCAAACATTCGGCATTGACAAATGCTTGTTTGTAAATGTGTTACTTAGGAATATAAGAGATGTGTTGGTTTGAAGTTTTTAATATGTATTAGCTTATGACAATTTGAGAGTGTTTTACCTTAAAAGTAAGTATGTATGATTGACCCTTGTAGATGTGATGATATATGTATTATTGTCTATTCTTATATCTTCCTAAATCTTCAATAAACATTTTAATTATAAAAATGTTTATAGTTAGTAGGGCCATCCAAACTCTTCACACATTTGAATCAAAATCCTTTCAGAATTAAAGTATTTATACTAGGAAAACCTACCCTGCCATTCAAAATCAAGCATTGTGGTCAAACCTTCTTTGAAATGAATGGGGCACTTTGTACCTCTTCTCACAACTATTGTTTCAATCTCTGTATTGACAAAAGTTCTCTGATAGTCTGCGTTAACACAGATTTTAAATGCTCAAGTGAACACAAGCATAGTCAGAGGATTTTGAAACCAAAGCAGGGAAGTGAATCACATGAAAGCAGAGTCTCACTGGACCCCTTCTCATCTCATACTGCACCGTTTTGGTTAAATCCAAGTCTGTGTGCTAAATTGTTAGCATATCAGAGTAGATTTCCTTGACAATTTAAATATGTTTATACAATTGCATTTTAAAGTTCAATAAAGGTAAGAAATTGCAAGAAATTGTGGATTTTATAGGAAGAAAGGTGAAAACTGCAGACATTAAGGAAAAATTGCGGTGCAATTTTCCAGTGGCTTGATTTTCACCCTTCAGCTGTGACCAGGGGCCTGGGGAGTTAAAAGGTTGTACAAGTAGAGTAAAATAACAGTGATAGGTACTGTGAAAGAATAAAATAATAACACTTAATGAATCAGTGAAGTATGGATTGCTGAAGCAAGTACTGGACAGTGCAGGCATAAACAATAATGAAAAGTGTGAGTTGTATATGGAGTGACTAAGATACTGCAAAATGCAGTAAGGAGAATGATTAAAATACATATTCCACATTTAGTTGACTAAAACTGGAAAACAGAAGGAGCACTAATCAGAAGATAAAACAGAGTGCCTAAATAGTACATGATTGTACCTTCATACAGAAAAAGTTGTCATACAGCACATGTTATGTGTCTTGCTCAGGATCACACAGTATGAAATTAGATGCTTTAGGACTCGAGCCAAAGTAGATCTGCTGAGTCTCCATGTCCACAACTCTCGCTCTAATCAATAGGATATAAAAGTGATTCTTAGACGTAAAATCACTGAGTGCTAAAACATCAGCATCCATTCATAACCAGTACATCAGTTTAAATTGTTTTATTTTTATTCAGTCATTTACTTGTTTTAGACTGAGGACATCCCTAAATGTTAGAGAAAAATCAGTAGGTCTCTTTCTCAGTTTTGACCTGGGGAAGGAAAATTAACATGGAGGAGAAGTATATTTTATTCAGCACCACACAAACTGTACCTGCTGTACTGCCTTCTTACATTTAGTGGCAGTTCTGCTGAATAATATTATTGCATAATATATGGTATTATATTGTATTCAAACAGATTATTTTCTTGAATCTCATCGCTATGACATAAGTGATAAAACTGTCTCAACTACGTCCATAGCAATGAGTTTATAAGAAGGAACACTGACTTATAATTCCTTTCAGAATGTGGTTCATTAGCAATCTGCAAGAATTTGAATGATGCATTCCAGTTTCAGTTAGCACTTGCAGTAGCTAGCGACCATTATGGCAGCATTCAGATTATTTTTCTTTTTGTTCTGTCCAAAATCAGGTTACCTTGTTCCCCAGCTTAATCGCTCTAGGCCCATTTTGACAGAAGAGAAGACGGCGTGTCGACAACTCCCAAAAGTCCTTGTGACCTCTTCCTATGTGATGCCTAGTAAACATCTGGATTTCTGAATTTGAGTTGCATACAGAATGGTTATTTTTTTTTATTCTGTTTTGGACATGAAAGATTACAGTTGTTTGTAGTCATTTGAATTCTCAATTTACACATTTAGTAAGTGCCAAGAGTCCCAAACATGAAGCTGCTGTTTTTCTTGTTTTCAATGCTTTGCAAATAAGCGCATTAATGTGGCAAAGTTAATTGCAGCAATACAAAGTGTCTTTCACGATCACCTTGAAGACTTAGTTTCTTGTGCAAGGTAAGGATACCATTGTTTTTCTCTCTAAAATGCTGTAAGAAAGTAAAAACAAATAGATTGTCCAGATGTGTGATGACCCCATACACTATAAAGACAATGACTGTGGGTTGGTTGATTACCAGGTTGCAAACACCTCTAGCAGTTGTCCTGATGACCATAAACCTATCAAGCTTTGCTCTTGAGGTTTACAAAGGTCGACATGGCAACCACTTGAGATGTTTACAACCTGGTAATCAACTGACCTCAGTCATTATCCTCTATATGATGACCATGTGCCTCACACAAACACCATTAAATAAGAAGACAGTTTAGCTACAAGTTCTCAAAAAATATGAGCATTATACTAACCTTTTAATGTAGTTTAAAATCGAACTTTTATACAGCTAAACATATTCAAACTACAGTGCTACACTCACAGAAAGCTACTGGTCAGTGGCAGGGGTCATCTTGGGCAGGAACACACAGGACCTCAGTTTCACCTCTTTTGACACATTTCACAACTGAAGACTGCTGCGAGTTCCTACCTAATGTGCCAACATCACAGGTTCAATCCCTAGACATTTTCAATGTAATCACTTGTCAGTAGCAGAGTGTATCACATCCTGTGTTTTGAGTCACAAGATCTACTTTGAACACAGCTTTGCTTGTTTCTGTAAGCATTAATGCATGACAGAGGAGGGCTCAACTAGAGAATTAATGATTGGTTGGGGGCTGGACGGAGGTATGAGGCCGACGGCTGAGTGCCTCCAGCCACCAACCGGCATTTATTCCTAGTAGAGCCCAACTCTGGCCATGATTCTAGTACAGTTACACCTTGGCATAACAGCACTTGTGCCAAGTAGAATGGCATGTAGCAACCTACACCAGCAGTTGTGACATGCGATTCTACAATGTGGCCCGCAAGCACTTGCACAGACAGGCTATTACACTGGCAGCTGTGCCCTAAACTCCCTGCAACATGGCACTAGGGGTTTTACAGAAGCAGATGTGCCCCATTCCAGAAGGGCAGCAACAAAGTCCCCAATGTTGGGATTCTACAAGAACCCGGAAGAGAATCGGCAATGTAAGTTACACCAGCTTTTAGCTGGTGTAACTATGGATGCCCAGGGTCCTGTAGAACCACCAGCAGCCCAGCAGTCTATCCTCACATGTCCTCCCCACCATGCCCCAGTGGGTGTCCTGCAGGCTGCCCACACCCCAGCCCTGAAGTGTACTTTATGAGCCCTGCAAAGCTGCCCACACCCCCAAAATCCCCCATTGCGATATGTCCCACAGGTGGCGCAGTCAACCCCCACCCATGCCCCGGACTCCAAGTCACCACTGCAAATGCAGCATATTCTCAGCCTAGCCCTGGTAGTCTAATGGGCCCCACCCTCCACCCAGCCACATGCCAGTTCACCCAGCACCCCACCATCCCCAGCCGGCTGACTGCTTTGTCCCACCTCTCACCTCCACGACCCAGCCGCCGACTGAGTTCAATGGAGGTACTATAAAGATGCACTCAGAAATTAATTTCTGAGTGTGTCTTTACAGTAATGTTCCCATTGAAGTCAGTCAGTGGCTGGGCCATGGAGGTGAGAGATGGGCCGTGCCAGGTCAGCGGCTGTGATGGGTGGGGGTGCTAGGTGGACTGGCACAGCTGGTTGCAGGCCACTAGACTACCAGGGCTGGGCTGGGTATATGCCCCATTTGTGGTGGTGAATCAGGTCAGGGCAGGGTGGGGAGTTGACTGCGCCGCTTCCTGCAGGCATATCACATTGGGGGATTTGGGGCTGGGGTAAAGTAGCCCTGCAGAGCACTTAAAGTACACTTTGGGGTCAGGGTGTGTGGACAGCCCTGTGGGGCACTTAAAGTACACTTTGGGGCAGGGGTGTAGGCAGCCCTATGGGGTGCCTAATGTGTCTTGCTGGGCATGGGGGCACTTGTGACCTGCAGTATACCTGTTGTGGTTTGTGACAAGCTTGCCAGGTGTGCTCTCTGTTCTACGTACTTGGCGCATGTCACAAGTCACAGGACTTAGACACGGAGACATTACCCTTCTAAAATAGGGCGTGGGGTCAGTGTCACAGTTGTGATTGGCGAAGTCGCATTTGGCGCTGACTTGTTCCAACCTTCAAGAATCAGGGCCTCTTGAGTGCATCAATGCACTTATAACATGGCAAGCACTACAAAATTGATATCAGAGAATAGCATTTTGAAAGAAACACAGAGATGCACATTTCTGCTGTCTCCAACTTTTTAATGTTTGCAGTTGTTTTTCACAGAGGCAATGTCATTTAATATTGTAACTGCTCCATACTGTTGCATCACTAAAACATACCAAATGTGGAGCAGTACCACATGTTAATACATGCTACATCACTACATTTTAAAACAAACTACTTTTAGGATCGGGTATGTACTGTAATTTGAGCGTTACCTTGCTAGTTCATGTGTATGGAATTCTGGGATTGCTTATTAACATACTGTGATCCAACATGGCCCATTGTAGGATGTGATGCCGATGGGACGGCAGAGCTTAAAGGTAATGTACAATTCTGGTTTCCAACTGCGATTCTGCAGCTTAGAGTACATTTTATTTTTTCTCTCATTGTTGGTCTGCAACTCCTGTGATTAGTGATCTACTACAATATTTGAGTGAACGCTGGGTGGGTGGGAGGTAACTAGTAGAAGTGTTGCTTGGCTGGTGATTCGAATGTGGACATTTAAGTACTACAAAATGAAGTGGAAATTATAAGGGATTAATACCCACTTCATTTTGCAACACGGGTTGCATTTCAACCTTTTGGTATGCTGTATTTAAGATAAGAAAGCTTGTCATGTTACAATTGTTTTTAATCAATATATATTGCTATGAACACATTTGTAAATCACAAACAATTACTGTGCCCTTTGCTAACGGAACCATTTCCACCTTTGATGGGTGTATGGTGCAGAGCATTTATGCTGCCTATTTTTTTAAACAAGTGACATAATCAGACCATTGGCACCAAACTGCTATTTTACAGCATATTTCATTACCACTTTTTATGCAGGACAACCCAGGTGAGGAAGAGCATCTCATTTTCAGTGAAGGCCTATTTCCACCCGGTATTATAGCCGGAAGGATGAAACACTGTGAGAATATTTGGCATGCTTAAGTCCAATCTAAGTTAGGGGCTCTTGAGGATTTGATGCTGGAATTAGTTGGTGCACAGACATGCACTATAACAGCTGAACATGCAGCTCTAATGTATATGCTTAGTGCTTTCATAAATGTGTGCACAGTACACTGAATCCTGTATGGAGTAGAGGGCTTCCAAATGCAATGGAGAGCACCATTTATACATGTAGAGCACCATGCAGCATCCATCCCAATATATATACATATAAAAGGCCCCAAATCTGATTCCACTCCACCACACACAACACATCAGGAGGTAGCAGGGGTGTGGGCCCACGTTGCATTGTATTCTTAGAGCCAGATATGCCTGCTTCAGAACTAAGAAGACACAGAGATCACATGGGGTCTTCTGATGTAACTCTTCTGTGATCCTTCTATGATGCCCCACCACATTTGAGCCACTGTCCGCTGCCACACATCCTAGCCATCCTGATATGGCAATAATGACTATAAGGGACATGACTCCTTTTGTGATTAATGTTTAAACATTGGCCTGCTTAAAAGGAATACAACAGTCCTTACCGAACTGATGAATCCCTGGTCTCCATGCTCTTCACTTGCTGGCAGTCCCAGGATTCAGATTGGAATTCCAGTGGCCAGCCCATCCCATCTCTGAGCCCCAGGCCACCTGCTATCCCATAACAAGCTCAGTTTTGGCAGAAGGTGGAATAGGCAGCTAGGGTGCATGTATTCTGCCCACACGATAGGCTTATCTGCTAACTGCACACATTCTTGCCTACTTTGAAGATCAGGTCCTAAGTGTATTTCAATACCTCTTGTCCTCAGCGCCTCTGTAATTTGAAATAGTTAGAAGGACCACACTGCACTGTATAACTGACTGCAATATTTTTAGAAGAGTTTTACCAAGTAAGGCCTGCTGAGAAGTATCAGCTTGTTTCCAGAAGTACCCTAACGTAAGGGTACATAGGGAAGCACAAAGATAGAGGCAAGTTAGCAGCAAAAGGGAAAAAGTCACATCCAGGCTCCCATGAACACTATACCATTGTGTAAAATTAGTTATTCTGAATGAATGAAATAAGGAAAATATTTCATCTGACAGAAATCTGAGGATGTTTGTTGAAGGGATGATATCTGCACATAGTGCTGGTGCATGAAAAATAAAACACAGTTACACAAAATCCTATATGAAATACCAATGCATATAACAAACATATTCACAACAGTATGTCCTGTACACATGTATACATGGTGCAAAACATACACTCCAATAGGGTTTCTGTACTATTGATGGGCCAGGTGCATGCAATTGGTAGTTATGTGCCACAGTCAGTGACACCAACACAACAACCTACATACCTGTTGGACAAATTGACAGCTCACCGACAGGTCACTGTGCTGGTGCACCTGACACAGTGGCACACTGTCTCCCAGTCCTGAACCCCTACCTGAACCAACTCTGACTCAGAGTTAATTATCTATAGTTCTGGGTGTGGAGGGCAGAGCCCCTGAATTGGGGTTCAATGGGCAAGCCCCCAATGAAAAATGGACCGGAGACACTCAGAATTTATGTCAACTGCAACTTGTGGTCGGCATAAAGCCTGTTGCTGTGATGCTAGTCGTTGAAAGTGTTGTTGAATCAGCATCCTAGAGCCCAATTGGTACATACCTGGCCCACATGGATCTGCACCCTCAGGCAGGTGCACAGCAGGGGTTGAAATTAAGTTTTGCAGCCACTAGCCAGCAGGGTTAGTGACTTGGAAAATCAACTAGCCCAACAGACTTTTCCACTGGCCCAGCTGGTATGCTTACTGAAATATTACCTTCTCCAGCACAATCCCACAGGGCTAGTTAACAGAAAATCTACCAGCCCAATACAAAATCTACCAGCATTTGGCTAGTGGGCAGGTCCAATTTCAACCTTGCACAGTGGCTGGAGTGCGCGATGCTGGTCACCACCCTGCTCTGTCTGTGGCCCTGCCCTGCACACTGCTGTGCAGGGGTGGATCAGAAGACACAGGTGGGCATCCAGTCAAATGCCTGTTCTGGCTCACTAGTGGATCCCCTGTTCCATGTGGAACAGGGAATTGTGGGATGGTGCAGGACTGATAAATTCAGAATTACATGTGAGTGCACAAATGGCTGGCCCTAGATGTCACTGCCTGCCCAGAGGGCCAGGGAGCAGAGTAAGGAGATCATTCACCCCATCACAGACAGCAGGTGTAATCAGGGGTGCATAATGGATATGGCAGGATCCCTGCAGCCAAATCCTGCACTCTCCTCACATGGCACTGTGCATCATCATGAATGGTGTGGAATACAGGCAGTTCCCCAGCCACACCCCTGACCTTCTGCCCGTGTAGCTGCACAAACAGCATAGGGATCCAGAACAGAAGGCTTGTACATCCCTTCCGTGACTGCTGCCATGGAATCCACATGACCCCTATCTGTGGGACCCCTGTGCATAGCATTCTGTCTCATAGTAGTCTATATGGCATGGATCCATGGCATGTAGGCAATTTGTACCCATGCATGCTTTAAAGCTCAACTACCACTATAAACTGCTTGTCCACTTTAGGTATGCTATTAGTACTGTTGCATTAAAGTTGACCACTCCTACCTACTGTATTTTAACTGTACTTGCTTGAATCTATATCTGTATGTACCATAATGTACTTGCCTGCTGTATATACCCCTATTTGTTTTGTAATGTTTACATACCTTGTCTATTGCCTTATGATGTGGAACCTTTGTAAACGAGCTTTTAGCTCGAAGGTGTTATCCGATAATTCCAATAAATAAATAAATAAAATGTGTGTAGACCCCAATGAATACATATATTCACACACAGTCCACATTACACATACTGTAAAATTTTGTGAATGACATGCAGAAATAGTGTAGATATCAATGAAAGAAGTTCAATTTCATGAATGGTCCCTCTGCTTATCCATGATCTGGTGTGTTGAGCTGTGCATGTGTATTCACACTGGAGCTGTGAGTTTGAAGAGGAAACTACCATTGTTAAACTTGATGGATGATTGATACTCATGAGAGAGTGCTGGGTACTATTTGGTAGCAATGGATGAAATAGTTTCAGTTGTGACACAGAGAGAGAGACTCATTTTGAGATTCTTGTTGAGGGTGAAAACAAGCCATGATAAGGGAAGGAGAAGGTTTTGATGTGGTGGCACAACTTGAGAGAACTGATGAAGAGTGAATGATGGGTGGAATTCTTTAGCTACAGGGGAAGTCTGAAATTTTACATTAAGGACAATAGCAATACTTTTCAGGCCTATGCTTGTTTTTCAGTAAAACAGAGACTGCTTTAAAACTATTACCAAATTATAATATTTTTATGAGGGGTAACAGAATGTGGTTTCAATATACAGCAACATAGATTTTGTTCTGTAAATCTATGAGTAATAGAAACCAAATGTGTTTCATGAGGAGCTCATCTTCAGTTAAGGAGCGATCATAAGGCTTGGTGGCTAGCCAGTCTCCCTAATGCCAAAGAAGTTATTTGAGGAAATAGATTATTAGGGCTAGATATCGGGTCAGGCTACAGCTTTCAGCCAGTTCAGTTGGCAGAGTTTGGAGAAACAAGTCGAATTAGATTTCTGAAAAAATCACGAACAATGATCCAAACATTCTTAGACCAATTGTAAGGGCAATAGCTGTGTAGAACAGCTAATCTCCAGGCTGGCTGTTGCAAATTAGTTTGGGCTGAGAGTACAGTAGCTGTAGGCATTTTGTGCAGTAGAAGGAGAAATGGTTGCATAAGAACAGTGATGCAGCATGTGTGTGGCCAATATACAGTTTTGAATTTAACATTGGGACAAGCTGGACCAAACTATAAATGGCCCATCCTGGTTTGAATTATCCCATTTGGTCAAATTTCTCAGTCCATATGGTGCTTTAGATTATAGATGGCGGGGTGTCCAAGTCTCAACATGTCTTGTAAATCCACTCTTTTCAGAGGACAGCTATGAGTACAAGGCATGTCAAAACAATGGAGGAGTAAGGAGAAAGTCTAATTTTCCTTAAAATCTAACATTTCGGGGATGGCATTGATCTAACATACAGAAGAGAAAATGGAGAAGATGTAGAAGAATAGAGCCACTGCATCCACTGAGCAGAGTGGTCCCATTTCACTATAATCAGCAGTGTAGCCAGGCTTTTGCCATACATTTTGAGCTAGCACAGACATAGACATGCTAGAAGGATCCATGTACCCAAGGCAACCAACTGAATTGGACATTGACCAACCAACCAACCAACCAACCAACCAACCAACCACAACCAACCAAATATTTGTCAAAATATTGACCTAGCTATCACAAGACATTTAAGCCCAACTAGACTTATTTGCCATAATCTAAACTTCATCATCCAACAATAATAATAATAATAAAATGTATTTGTATGGCACCTTATCTATAACCAAGGTGCCTCACATTTAAAACAACAATGATAATATAAAATATAACAAACTTCAATAAAATCATAAAACTATTCATATATTAAAACAGAAGGCTCAGTTGTTAAAAGCTTGATGCCATAAATATGTTTTTAATGATTGCTTAAATCCCTCCACAGTTTTGCACTCCTGAATCCAGTGGGTAGAGAATTTCAGAGGTAGGGACTATAAACTCAAAAGCTCTCCCCTGAAGATTTTAAACATACCCTCGGAATCTCTAGTAACCCTCGCTGGCTGAACAGAGCGATCATCCAGGGTGGTAGGGGACCAGGAGCTCTTCAGGTAATCCTGGCCCAGTCCGTGTACGGCTTTAAAAGTCAGCAGACTGACTTTAAAGGTGATCCGCCACTGTACTGGCAGCCAGTGCAGTTCGCCAGAGCACCGGAGAATATTGCAGGATTGTGAAGATACCCACCAAAAGCCAGGCCTCTGTGTTCTGCACCAGCTGCAAGTAATGGATTCTATACCAGGAAGCCCTAAGTAAAGGGAGTTGCAATAATCCAAGCACAAGAACACAAAGGTGTGGATCAGTGTAGGAGGTCATCAGACGGAACCAGATGCCTAATCCTGGCAATATTCCTAAAATGGTAAAGGAAGTTTTGATAACGGCTGACACCTGCAAATGCAGGGTCAGCCCTTCATCAAAATTACACACAGGCTATGGCGCCCATTCAGAGGTTCAAGAGAAACGCCACCAAGAAAATTCCTGAGGGCGAATTCTTCCCGACTCCCCATCTGGCAACCCGGATGCACAACCAATTTCTCAGTTTTGTCGAGTTCAACTTTAGCCAACTGTAATCCTTCCAAGCCTGGATTTTCAGACAGTTATTATTAAAGACCAAGACAGCTCCATTCTGCTCAGGTGCGAAAGAGAGGTAGAGCTGGATATCATCAACATAGCAGTGAAACCTCAGCCCAAACCTTCTTACATTGTCTCCAAGGAGTAGCATGTACACCACAAACAGCATGGGTGAAAGAACAAAGCCCTGAGATACCCCACAGGACAGATGTAGGGCCTGAGGAACAAACCCCAGACACCACTCTCTGTGTTCTACCAGTGAGGAATAATATAAACCACCTGAGGACTGTTCCTAATAGTCCACAGATGAACCTCAGATGGTTCAATAACACCTCATGGTCCATGGTGTCAAATGCTGATGATAGATCTAAAAGGACCAAGATGGAGCGGTTCTTCCGATCTCTAGCCATCAGGATATCGTTAAACACCAGAACTAGCACTGTCTCGGTATTATGTCTCTTACAAAAACCTGATTGAAGGATTCATAGATGTGGGTTCATTATGAATGGGATTGTGCTGTCCCAGGACACCTAAGCACTATCATGGCAGAAACTTACTGTACATACATTTAAAACAGTACCAGGAAGCCTGACAGAAGCTATATTTTACTTCCAGTGAGTGCCCTGGTAAACAAATTTGTGATAGCACTTGCACCATGGAATGCCAATACAGAACCAAAAGGACACTCTGACCAGTTTCTGTATCAGCTCGTCATCAGGCAGTGTCAGCTGGCGTGTTTTACTTAAGTACATAATGTTGTTAAAGGCACATGTTAATAAATACTATTAAAATGACATAAGAGAAGTGCAATGTACAACTCAGTTACAAAATTTCCAGTGATTTTTACTTGTTTGTGGTATTCTTTGGTAACCAGGTAGGCTCACCAGGCATAAATGCCTGTTTTCAGGGTGATCCGGTAGCACTCGCGAGATTAGCTGACTTACTCTGAGCCATACAATATGCAAGTGGTGGTTGTATCAATCAAACTTTTGTCTGTTGGATGTACAAAGTTCATTCACAGCTCATTACTCAAACCTCTAGGCTATGCTGCCGGAATACTAAGCACTTAAAACATCTAAATATAAAAACATATGCACATTTATATATACAAGTCTTGAAGGTGATCTGTATGAACCATGTAAATAAGCCATATATGTCATAGGGAGAGAAGTGGGAGAAGAATTACAAAAGACAAATGGCAAATATATAACGTGTAGAGTTCTGCAGAGGAAACACACTGTAGAGAAGAAACGCTATACAGAACTTGTCATAATTTCACCAAAATGTCAAAACCACTGACCCTACACCAGCCTCACATCAGACATAACATTATAAAATCTAGTAAGACATGCAGAATGGGGGAGGGGGTTGTCAGGATATACAGTAAATCTGCTGTAAAAGACATTGTACCTAAGGCAGTGGCTATAGAAGGGTTCTCATTTAGTTAGACTAAATATTAAAATATGTATTCTCTCTTCTCTGTATCAAAAATCTCAACACAAGGCAGTAATATGAAAGGATTTACAAACTTCAACCACAAAAAGATGGGGGCATTTCACCTGCTACAACTGCTTCAACTAATTTAGCTTTTTATGACATTGAGCCCTACTTCTTCTTATAGCATCCACTGGGAAAGAACTGCTTTGTCCCAAGAGTTTGGAGATATTAATCTGAGATTTGCTGGTAGACCACTGTCGGCTGCCATATTCAGTTATCTCAGTAGTGTTGGTCTATTTGATGTCTGATTCTACCTTTGGAGTTGAAACATCAGAGGAACAGAGATGTAGAACCAACAGATCCCGAAATAGCCCTAGCATTTCAACAACTGGAAAGTCTCGCTTTCAAGGCCAGATGCAATTGTTGGCCCAAGACAACCTTAGAAGCCTATGGTAAGGTCGGAAGAGTACCTAGATGATGAAGGGTGATCAAGTAGCTGGACTATGGTCTGAAGAAGAAACATTTATGCAAGTCTGGAATCAGACACATCA
This sequence comes from Neoceratodus forsteri, assembly GCA_016271365.2. Taxonomy (NCBI): domain Eukaryota; kingdom Metazoa; phylum Chordata; order Ceratodontiformes; family Ceratodontidae; genus Neoceratodus; species Neoceratodus forsteri. The sequence goes on along the minus strand of JADMNL010000022.1, from coordinate 194,048,704 downwards.
ACAAGCATCCCTAATATTTGAGAACTATGTAATTAGGGATTATACTGCACAACATGATGAGTTACAGGCTGAGCTAAGTATCAAAGAAACAAATTGTGGCACATATAAAGATTACCCTGACATTGATGCATTTGAGCTTGAGTTTAAAACAACATAGGAGCTCAGAACAACAAACTGAGGGCTCAAGTTGACAAGATGTGAGAAGGACAGATGGGATTAGCTCCTGGACTGTGTTTGTACAAGGAAAAGAGGAAACAATAAATCTAGATCAAGGGTAACAAGGATCATACCCCAATTAAGTCCATTAAAAAATGCCACACAAGACCACTTTTCATCCACAAGCGAGTCACGTACTGATTAATTGGATGATTTTGTTTAGAAGAGCCAAAAACTGGAATTATTCAGTAACAAACATCAACATCAAGACTTGCCAGGAGCTTGCCAGGGTCTGTCATGACATAGGATGCACAGTTTCCTTCTCAGAAATCCTGCTGGTGCCAAGGGCTAGTGGAGCACAAAAGGAAGATTAGGAGATAAACCAGTGGCTCAAGGAGTTGTGTGAGGCCAGAGGGTATGGGTTAATGGGGGATTGGGGGAGACCTGGGAGGATAAGGAGCTATATGCTAGAGATAGATTCCATCTCAATTTGGAGGGAGGGAATCCTAAGTTGAAAATAGAGGGTTCATTGGTGAAAAGTGGGGTTTAAACTTGTGAAGGGGAGGGATGGGAGAAAAGGCTATCAAGGGGTGCTGATAAAGGAGAGACTCTGTCTCCACCCTCTGGGAGCTGGAGGATTGGGAAAAGGCCAACTGGTAAAGTGCAGACCAGGGGAAACCAGAATCCCCATGGGAACATGAGCAGGGAAATGGAAGTATAGGGAAAGGGTGGAAGATAGTCCTGCTAAATGCCAGGAGCTTGGGAAATAAAATGCCTGAGCTCCAGGCAATGCTAACTGAGGAGCAGTGGATGTGGCAGTGGTCACTGAGACCTGGGCCACTGCAGGACACGACTGGGACCTGAACCTGGAGGGTTACTATGTTCAGGAAGGACGGGGAGGGAAGGGAGGAGGGGCAGAAATGATAGTCAAAAATTGCATTGGCATAGGGGAGTAGAGGAGGTGGAGGAACCGTGGAAGCGATTTGGTCACCTTGATAACAAGGGGCAAGAGAGTAAAATAGGAGTGGTGTAGGACCCCTGCCCTGGCAGAGGAGCTGGAGGAGAGTCTGGTGGCAGATGTTGGGAGACACCCAGACTGGGCAGAGGAACGTGGTGGTGTTAGGGACTTAAACATGCAGAAACAGACTGGGAGACTATGACATCCTCCGTGACCAAGGAACAGAGGTTGTTGGATGTCTTTCAAGACGCATTCCTAACTCAGCAGGTGGGGAACTGACCAGGGAGTGCGGGTACTGGATGTGGTCCTGGCAGACAGTGACCAGATTAGGGGCCTGAAGGTAGGGACCCACTGGTAGGAGTGACCATGCACGGTCTGGTTCTGCCTGGACCTAGGAGGGCTAGAAGGCTGCACAAAGATGGAAGTAACTGACTTCAGGGAACAGATTTTAAGGAAATGGGAAGGATCCTAAGGAGCATTTGGATGTGATTGGGTCAGACATGGACGCTGATAGTAGATGGGAAATCATCAGGAGAGGGGTGCAAGATGCTACGCACCTGTGCAAGAGTAAGACGAAAATGCAGTAGGGCCGAAACCCTGCTGGTGGACCAGGGAGGTCCAGGAGGTGGTGCGGGGAAGAAGGCAGCCTCTAGGCAATTCAAGTGCTCAAGGAGTGAAAGGGATCAAGGGGAGTATTAGCTGATGGCTAGAAGGGCCTCTAGGGTGGTGAGGGCGGCTAAGGCAAAGAAGGAGCAGAACCTGGCATGGGGAATAGGAGAGGAACAAGGGGTTCTTTAGATACATTGGGGAAAACGAAGGGTGAAGGGGCAGATTAGCAGGATTAAATCAGGGAGAGATGGGCACAAGACCCAGGGAGCAGACTGAGGTACTAAATGAGTACTTCACCTCAGTTTTCACCTAGGAAAATGGGGTGCTGCATCATACAAGGGAGGAGGCAGAGATACTGAGGAGGGGGACCCTTACCGATCGGTGGGTCTGGGGAGAGGGGAGGCATCCTGGTGGGGAGGGAGGGCTAAGCAGGGAGAAGAGGTACTGGAAGTGGAAATCACAGCAGAGAGAGTGAGGGAAGCCCTCAGCCCCTTTAAGATGGAGAAAGCACCGGGGCCGAATAAATTACATCCCAGAGTGCTGAAGGAACATGCGGATGTCCTGGGAAACCCCTGGCGGAGCTTCTCACCATCTCTCTGAGGACAGGGTGGGTGCCCCAGGACTGGAAGGTGGTGCATATAGTGCTTATCCACAAGGGTGGATCAAGGGAGGTAGCAGGGAACTACAGGCCTGTCAGTCTGACATCGGTGGTGGGCAAGGTGATGGAGGGCATTGTCAAGGAGAGACTGGGGGGACCTGGAAAAGTCAGGGTGCCTGGACAATAGACAGCATGGATTTGTCCTGGGAAATTGTGTCAGACAAACCTTGTGGAGTTCTATGACTGGGTGACGAGTGCCTTGGACCTGGGTAGACCAGTGGACGTCATCTTTCTAGACTTCAGCAAGGCATTTGACTCTGTTCCTCACGTGGGCCTGTTGGATAAGCTGGGAGAAATGGGGTGGGGAACCAGGTGATCAGATGGATAGGCAATTGGCTCCAGGACCGGATCCAGAGGCCGTAGTTGGCGGATAGTCTCATCCCCAAGGAGGGTCATTAGTGGGATCCCACAGGGATCAGTCCTGGGCCCCTCCTGTTCAACGCCTACATCTCTGACATAAGGACAGGAATCAGGAGTGAGATGAGTCTCTTTGCAGATGACTCAAAACTGGGGGTGGTGGTGGATGGAGAGAGGAGGGTGGCCCTACAGGGGACCTGGAGGCTCTGGAAAGATGGTCTAGAAAGTGGAAGCTTAGGTTCAATGCAGGGAAATGCAAGGTACTCCACCTGGGGCCAGAAACCCAGGCCAAGTGTACACCGGGGATGCTACAAGTCTCGATGGCTGAGAGGGACCTGGGGGTGGTGGTGGATGTCAAGATGAACAACTCAGAGACTTGTAGGAGGGCAGTAGCCAAGGCCAACAGGATGCTGGGATGCATCGCTAGGGGATCACCTCCAGAAGGAGGGAGTGATACTCCCTCTGTATAACTGCTTGGTGAGGCCACACCTTGAGTTCTGCGTGCAGTTTTGGAGGTCACACTTATAGAGGACATTAAACTCCTGGAGAGGGTCAGAGGAGGGCAACCAAAATCATTTGGGGCTTGGGGGACAGGACCTATGAGGAGAGGCTCGAACAGCTACATATGTACACATTGGAAGAGAGAAGGGACCGGGGGAACATGATAGAGGTCTTCAGGTACATGAAGAGGGTAAATAGGGGAGGAACAGTCAGGGTGCTTTGAAGGAAGGAGGAGGGGCCACTAGAGGGCATGGGTGGAAGCTGGAGGGGAAGAATCAGGGAGAAAGGAGGAGGTGCTACTTCACTGAGAGGGTGGTGGAGCCACGGAATGCACTGCCTAGGGGGCTGGTGGAGGCAGAGATGGTGGAGGGTTCAAGAGGGGTGGGACAGGTACAGGGAAGGGTTCTGGAAGCAAAATCCAATGCAGCAAGAATATCTGGAACTGGGAAGGGAGAAGCCAGAGAAGGTGAGGGCAGCAAGGTCAGCACCAGGGTGGGGCTGACCAATCGAGCAGACTCGAAAGACCATTAGGCCTATTCTGCTGGCATTTTAGTATGTTAATATGTTATGTTAGTAAGACACAGTCAGAGAATAGTGCAATTTACACCAGGCACAATTGAACCCAGAGAGGGAGCATAGGAGGTATAAAGGCAACCACCCCACAAGTTTGCTCACAGGAGGGAAAGCCAAGAAAAGACCAAGAAAACATTCAAGTTCAAGTTTCAAGATTATTTAATCAGGAAAGTTTCATTGAGCAAGCTCATTTACAAGGAGGTCCTGCCATAGACAAGAACAGTACATCAACACATCAAATGCATTGAATACATAATAGATAACAATATTTCAGAAATTAGGCAATGCTAATACAAAACTGTGAAAAGGAGGTAATAATAAACTTGACATGGCATTACACATACATGGTATAAAATAATTTGCATCTACATGGCATGAAGAAAGACAACATTAAGTGCACAGAGATATTAGGGCAAATGGGTAGGGTATTCTAAGGAAAAATAGACAAGTGCTGGTAACTTAGATTACTTAGAAGGGGTGAAGAACAAAACCTGATGTCCATACTAGCTAGGAGGCATTGCAGTCCTCCTTGAGGGAGCTACTTATTAGTGATTTAATAACATTCATTAAGACATAATTGGAGAGCTTAAGGTGGTCTGGAGTTTATTCCAGGCCAATTGAATAGCACAGCTAATCGCGGCTTTTCCAAACTGGGTGTATTTGGTGTCTCAAGCAACATAATGTGTTTTTTCCTTGAGTGAGTAACAACCATGAAAGCAATGGAATAGGGACTAAATATCCAGGGGAGTTTATTCAGCATAGCTTTATATACCCATGTACAACTGTGTACCAACCTTCTTGTGGTGAGGGACATTCAGCCTGCTGCAGAATAAAGTGATCAATGATGGGTCCTGGAGGAAGTATTCAGTATAAAGTGAATGGCTACGCTGATAAAGAATATCCAGTTTGGGAAGGTATGAGGCTGAGCAGTAGGTATATAAAATGTCTACATACTCCAAAGGAGGGAGGAAGGTGGCTTGGACTAGTCTTTTACTGATGTCCATAGGGAAATGGGATTTATTTCGCAAAAAACAGTCTGGCTTTTAGTTTTTAGTCAGTGTTTCAATGTGAACAGTAAATGATAGGTGGCTATCTAATAAGAGACCTAGATACCTAAATTTACTTACAACCTCTAACAAGTCCCCAGCAGGGTTGAGATAGGTACCGGGTGTCCTGCCTTAGTGATGAGGATGGGAAAGGAGTCAGTGTGAAGTACATGACCTTTGTTTTGTTTATGTTTAGTAGAAGTTCAGATCTAAAAGTTTATATTTCAACTGGTTGAAGTCAGACTGAAGTTCGATGTGAGCAGCTTCTTGGGAGGCTTTCAATATATAAAGAACAGTATCAGCCACGAAAAGTGAAGGCTTGCTGTGTGGATTTTGTCACTTAAGGAATTAATATAAATTGTGAAGAGAAGGGGACCTAATATAGATCCTTGGGGTATGACTTTTAAGAGAGGTAGGGGTGAAGATAGGAGACCATCTGCTTTGATGCATTGGACTCTACCTGTAAGGTAGCTACCAAACCAACCATCAGTGGATTTGTCAAGGCTGTACAACTTAAGTTTTGCTGGCAGTAGGTCATGATCTACCATGTTGAACACTTTACTTAAGTCCATGAAAATAGGCCCGGTAAAATGTTTGTGGTCTAGGTGGTGAGTCAGTCATCAGTCACTTTGGCCAAGACTTAGAATGTGCTGTGGTTTTGCCTGAAGCCTGATTGTAATGGGTTAAGTATCTTCCTGCTTTCTGGGTAATCCCTTAGTTGCTTATTGATTTGCTTCTCAAGAGTTTGGATAAAATGGGCAGAATAGAGATGGGCCTATAGTTGCTTAAGCCATAAGGGTAGCCCAATTTGAGCAGAGTCAGTTCTATAGTGAGGTGCTGGTGTTGGTAGAAACTGACAGATTAAAGAGGTGGGTTATGGGGGCTGTTAGAAAGTGAAGTTCTGCCTGTAGGAAGAAAACAAACAATGGGACAAAGAAATACAATTTATCTTCCTTTCAACTTACCACTCTCCAGTTTTAATCCTTAGTACGGGATTGAGTTTTGTTCTGACTTGTGAGGCATGGAATTTAGATTTATTTGTGGATTTAAAAAATATCTAGTAAGTTAAAGTTAAGGGTCCTGTTTGACAAAAAGAAAATTAATGAATAATCTCAGTCTACAAGAAACTCCCCACTAAATTTTGGCTTGAGTCTTAGTGAACACCCTCCATTTGAAACTTATTGCACCCCATTAAAACCTACTTCCCATATATACTGTATCTCCTTACTTGGCTGCAGTCATGGTTTTTGAAAGGACCTTTACATGGACATCGAGGACATGTTATGAAGTGAATTAAGCTCACCATTTAATCTGCAGTGAGAAAGACAATAAAGGAACTTCAGGTGATGCTGACAATGAAACCGGTGGACAGGCATCTTTCCATCTTCCTAATGGGCACAACAGATTATAACCAGGAGATTTGGCAACTGCTAACCAAAATTGACTTTAATGTGGGATTCAAAAGTGATTTGACTGACAACTTTAAAAAGAAATTGACTTACAAACATACTAGGCTTCATACCTGATAGGTTAGGAAGCAGGGGGACAGAGGCCCACAACTGCTTCCATTTTTAAAGAGCATCATATTTTATTGTGTTGCCACTCAATAAATATTTATTGAATCACCTTTGAATGTTGCTTTGGTTTAATTTATAACTACTTCCATGGCAAATGAACATACAAAATTTGACAACAGAAAAAGACCTTATGGTCTACCATGCCTGTTTGGTTGTGCAGCTAGCAGCCCTTATTTTGCAGCTGCCGTCCATTCCCTGGCTTGTATTTATAGGAGTCCTAAGAGTCAGGAACTATATCTAAAGATTGTCTTTAGTATCTTACTGTAAAACACTGGGTGAAACCCACACTATACATCCTACCAAAGGTCCATAAAAGCTTGGGCAGTCCTCCAGAGTGTCCATTTATGGTGGAGGCATTGTCATGGTTTGCAGATGATCACATAAAACAGATAACCACTATTTTACCTTATTGCATTAGAGATGCCACCCACATATTGAGCACCCTGGAAGGAAGGAATCTACTGTATTACTTTCTGTTCTTTTGGGTACAATGGATGTGGTGTTGTGGTACATCAGTTTTCCTTGATGAAGAACTTAGGGCACTACATATGTCATTGGACAATGCCACTAGATACAGTGAACCCTTTAAGGACTTCCTTTGCAGACACCCTGAGTACATTTTCAAGTGTAACATTATCCTCTTTCAGGGTGAAAATTTTCTCTAGGTAAAGAGAACAGCAGTGGGGACAATGATGGTCCCAAACTATGCTAACCTTTACCTGGGCTCTAGGAGAGGGAGGTGTTGAACAATTCTATAGCCAACCCTTCATTTATAAGGCATTTATGGTGATGGTTTATAGATGCTGTTTTGATAATGTGATGTAAGGGTTTGAGGAGCTGACGGATTCTCGTGATCTTTTAGAGCAGTCAACTCCAAACATAAAATTTACCATTGCCTACCATCTTGATACTAAATTTGTGTATTTGACATACATAAAATGGATTCACATTCCACTGTCACTGACTTCTATCTGACAATCATAGATAGGAACAGAATCCTTGCCACACCATCAACAACATTCCTAAATCCAGTTACTCAGGATCAAGAGAAATTGTTCTGAGAACTGCACTTTGAACTGAGATAAGATCAAATGCAAGTGAGATTTGTGACTGGGGAGTACAGCAAGGCACTGATTAAATGAGTGAGGGATGACACAGAAGGATTCCTCTGGAAAACATATCAGTATACAATCGTAAGAATGTGTCTTCCCAGGGAAGTGCTAGTTTGATAACACAGTACTTCATTCACAGTAATACAATAAGAAAATCTTGAATGACAAGATCTAGCCAAAGCCAACATGGCTGTGGCGAGCTTGAAGAAGCTCCCAATAACAAGCACCATGAGTGCCGCTGAATGCCATCCTGCATACACCATGCAAGGAAACCTCCAGCATTGACAAAGGCTTTTTTTATTATCCTTGCATGGCTTCCAGCAATCTAACTGAGATGAAGACATAACCTCTGATTATACACTGCAGTCACTAAACATTTCAATATAACTCATCTTGCTCTGTGTTGCATATTAGAATGTAATCCAGTCTATAATTTTAATTTCTGACATGACCACACTTCCACACTTACCCCTTGTACAAACCTGTCATAATAGAAAAAATAACTTAATCAGTGTTTTAACTAATAGCATCTTCAGCAATAGAGGTAGCTAGTCCAAATCTTTGATCTGAAGTAAGAAAATGTAGTGATATGAACATACAAAATGCCAGCAGATACAGGCCAATTGGTCTATCGCATCTGCTCAGTCATGCAGCACACAGGTTAGATTCCTGCTGCTGCCCCACCCTCTTCCTTCTCTTCCCCTCAACTTACCACTGACTAGTAACTTGCCCTTGACCCTGTCCCTCCCCTTTGAAACTCTCTACTGTTTTAAGAGATACCACTTCTTCAGGAAGTGTGTCTGCCTCTCTACCACCCTCTATGCGAAGTAATGTCTCATCTCCTCTCTCTCTCTCTCCTGAAACTACCCCCACCAACTTCAGGCTGTGTCCCCTAGTAATTCATTCTCCATTTAATCAAAACATGCCCTCTGTACTAACCCCATTGGTGTCCTTTAGTACTTGAAGGTTCTGATTATATCACCACTCTCACTTCTCTCCTCCAATGAGTACATTTTGAAGTCTCTCAACCTATCCTAAGACAATCTGAAATCTGTCATAAAAACATGACAGTAAAATGTGGTACATCAGTTTTATGGCACAACAGAAAACAGTATTCTGCAGTCTTATGTTTACAAAGTTGTTACCTGGCTTAAGATAAATGAATCACCTGCTTCAAATCCCACCAAATCCCACCAGAACCACTTACAAGTGATGACCCAGGAACACCTGTGCTAGATCAGGGCTACTTTCATCGTGTCCATGGCTACTGTTGCAAAATAGTATATATGCACACATATTTGTTTTTAAATCTGAGTTGAATACATTTTGCTGAATTATGTATGTCCATTTCCTGTTGTAGCAAAGTTAAACTGGCTCCAAGGAGATACATATATTATATAAATTGACAGTAATTGCATGCAGAGGGATAACAGAACATAATTTAAAGGATATTTAAACCCTTATTTTGTTCCTGAAATTCCAGTTAAAATGGATTCCAGAGTGAAGCAGAATAGACAGTGTTCAATTACAGAATGTGCCTCCTTGGCATGGAATCAGTTTAACCTTGCTGCAACAGGCTGAATGGGCTCACATTGATAACATTGTTTTAGTACTGACATTTGGAGCTGCATGGCATAGCAGAGCATTCATTTATCAAATAGGGCTCATACACTTATACATGGATACTTATTTTGGACCAGTAATAGAAAACAAACAAAAACAAACAAACAAAAACTATTCAAGTGATTATACCTATGTATCTATTGTACCTATGTATGACTGGTTTTGTAGTTCTAATTTATTTTGAACTACATAACTTAGACATGTGGGAGTGCTGAGAGCAGTAGACAGAAATTCTTACATGATGACTCCCAGATCCATGTCTGGGATTCTGGGGGCGGGGATCTGGGTCTATGTCCTACATTGCTCTGTCTCCCACATAACAAATGTGATTAATTAGCCATGTGCTAATGGATCAATATTAAGTCAAAGTAAGGAAATAATGAGTTATCTCTAGGCTGCTGAAAGAACTGGAATGCATTTATTTGACTTCAGCTGGACAGATGCTCATTCTGCAACCATGTAAGGGTTAAATGACAGCAGCTTCAAAGTTTTTTTGTTTATATCCTGAGAAGCTGGGAGGCACAGTAGCATCCCCCTGCCTTTTAGGCAGAGCAGCCGATAGCAAGACTCAGAAGGGGCGCACTATTTTGCAGTTGATGGAAGGATACACTAAAATCTCCTAAAAGATGTGTTCCAAGGAAACACGCTTTGTCAGCTAAAGCAGGATGGATGTAGGCTCTGCCCACAGCCATAAAAACTGAGCACATTATTGTGGCATAATCAGTTTTGAAGGACATAGTGGAGAGGCCACCAAGAATTGTATGCAGAAGGGCACAAAATTTGTGCTACATATTGGCCCATGATTACCAGCCATATGATAGTAAACAACATAGCAACTAGTTACTGAGGCACCAACTGGCTGTCGTAAGTATGGCCACTGTCAATTTTGTTTTGACATCAGTAAATGTAAAATGTGCTGTACTGTTAACAGTAGGGAAGAATATAAGGTTTTGAAGTTCATCCATTGCAGTACCCTGGTGTGATTTACATTTCCACATGCTCATGTAATTATTCTTATGTAGGAGGATTAAGCATGCCTTTGAGGCCAGGAAGATGGAATATCTTGCTTCCATCAGAATAAGGATGGATGTAGTGCTCTTCATATCATGCACAGAAAGTCTAAGAAGGAACTGAGCACTCCTTCACTTTTTGTGGGATAGAAAAGGTAGAAAGGGATGGAGACTTGGGACTTTTGCTATACAAAAGAAAATCTTTTGGGATTTATGAGCTGGAGGCATTAGCACATCCTGGATCCAACAACAGCATTGAACTCAAGCTTTTTATAAGTAACAGAAGGATTTGCTATGTTCTGCATATGTCATCTACAGGAAATAATGCTTCTGTCTATTTGATATAATCCTACATTCTGATGTAGTGTCTCAAATATGAGATATTGTGTTTTTCATCAGTTATTAATATTAATTTGATGTGTTGCTTGTTGGTCTAGGGGCATGATTCTTGCTTTGGGTGCAAGATTTCCCAGGTCCAAATCTGGACGACCCATTTAAGCAAATAATCAGCATTTTTGTTGTGACATTTAGTCTAGCTATAGCCTGTGATATAATTACACCATTCCATGTCACCTCTATTTTCTGAAGGATTTGTAATGACCTTGTACAGCACATATGAATTTTTCTAATTAGTTTTCTGACTATAACTGTAAATATTTCACATGACTTATTCACCCTGGTTTTTTGAAATGAGAGAGTGAGTCCTGTTTCTTTGTCCACGCCCTTCACAGCTTTTTTGTGGTTTAGGTTTGCAAATTTTCTCATGGTACTTCTTTGTGCTATGCTTTGTTAATATGGAGAATATGTATTTTTAATATGTTCTCTAAGTAAACTAGAACCCCTTGTATAGCCACTGCCACAAGGTACAATGTCTTTTATAGCAGACATATATCTGACCCCCCACCCACACCTGTGTCTTACTAGATTTTGCAATGTTATGTTTGATGTGTGGCTGGTGCAGGATCAGTGCTTTTGGCATTTTAGTGAGATTATGGCAAGCCCTGTATGGGATGTCTTACTTTCTCTATAGTGTTTCCTCTGCACAGCTTTATGCATTACATGAATGCCATGATAAGTGTGTTGGCCACTTTTTCTAGTATATCTCTCTTCACTTCTCTCCATGTGACATCCATTGCTTATTTATATAGCTCATACAGATCACATTCCAGATGCAAATATGTTTTACATTTTGTGTTTAAAGTGCATAGTATTTATATATATAACATGTACCTTTAATAACAATATGTACTTAAGGAAGTAAAAAATTCTACCCTATTGTTTTACTCATGGCCTGCTTTCTCATGTACCCGTGAATGCTGCCCACATTGCTCTAACCACCTCTCCCACTTTGGAGAAGCACATCAGGTTTTTGTACTTCCCATTCTTACCCACCTGCATTCTGCAAGTATCAGTCACTTCAGCTATCCCTCTCTTGATCAGTTCCCATTTGGCATCTTTCTCTTCTGCCCTCCCAACCTCTGCCAATCTGTATCAATGCAAATACTATATATTTTGATAAGTGCTCCTTTGAAGTCTTCATTTCTGAGTTGGAGGGTGGGCCCTCAGGTCCCTGGGAAACATAAAATGAGTTGTGGTCTTTGCCAGCAGATACAGGCCTTTTGATCTATCTAGTCTGCCTGAGAGTGCAGCTTGCCATTTAATTATACTGCAGCTGCCAAACCTCCCTTGGCAGCCCTTTTGATTTAGTGCCCCATCCTCTGACTTCTCACCCCTCACTTCTCCACAGTTTTGACCCTTCCTTTGGCTCTATCCCATCCTATCTTGACGCTTCCCATCGTCTGCAGTGATATCACTTTCTCCGGCAGCACATTCCAACCTGCCACCACAGTCTTTCCTCATATGTTTTACCCATCCCTTATCTTTTTCACCCTGCACTGAACCCCATATAATAGTTTGGTGCCCCTCTTCAAATAGGGGCACCAAAACTGAATGCAGTATTCCAAGTGTGGTCTCAGAGGGACCTGTATAGGGGCAGAATGTCTTCCTCCTGCTAGAGGTGATTCCATTGGCAATGCATCCCAGCATTGTATTTGCCTTGTCACTGCCTTCTTGTGCTGCACCAATTGTTTCATATCCCCTGTCACCAACATCCCCAGGTCTTTCTCCTCAGTTGAAGTGGATAACTGCACCCCCAAACCAGTAGCTGTTCTCTGGGTTTTTGCCCGCAAATGCAATACCTTGCATTTTTAGCATTGAACCCCAGCTACCATGTGACTGACCAACTCTTGAGATTCCCAAGTCCTCTTATAGTACTTTACCCCTTCTTCAATATCCACATCTGCACAGATCTTAGTGTTGTCTGCCAAGAGGTTGATCTTCCTCCTTATCCCATTTGATATGTCAACAATAAAGATGTTAAACAGTACTGACCCAGCAATGAACCTTGCAGGACCCTGCTAGTTACAGCCCTGGGTTCCAACAGCTCTCCTCCAACTACCACTGAAGAGGGAGAAACCTTGTTTTGATATCATATCATATTAATCATATATCATATCATATCATATCATATCATATCATATCATATCATATCATATCATCATAGAAGCTTGATGACAGAAAAGGACCATGCCAGTCCAACTTGTCTGCCCTTCCCCTACCTCTACCCCTCCCTGCCAGCCCCACTCCACCCCCGATATTCAGCCTGTATGCTTGTCCCATGCCCTCTTGAATTCTTCCACTGATTAACCTCACCACTCCATCTGGTAGTCTGTTCCAGGGTTCTACCACCTCTCCATGAAGAACTGCCTCTTACATTGCTCCTGTATCTTTTTCCTTGCAGTCTGAGGCTGTGCCTCTAGTTCTGATCTACTCTTTCCTCTTAAGTAAACCCTTTTCTCCACTTTATTGAGCTTTATTGAGTTATCCTAAGGAAAGTAAAATACCCTTCTTTGCCATGCATGGTTAAAACAAGTCTTTGACAGACTCCACCTTACTAATAAAATAAAAGTAAAAAGAAAATAACATAAATAAAGAACAAGAGAAGGACTTGTCAGTCTGAGGACTGGAAAGGATGGATGGAGGACAACAGCAAAATGGCAGGTATCTGAACAAATATTTTTGCAGTATGCACAGTGGAAGGTTGGCCACCCTTAATGTGGAATACAGGTCCAGTAATGCAGAGACATGGATTGCGGGTAGGCATGGTATCAGATAACAGAGTGCTCAAGGTACTTGGGATCTACATGTGTATAAATCAGCTGAACTAGATGACAAGCACCTTACAATGCTCAGGTGGGTGAGTCAGGCACTGGCAGCACCTCTTGCTGATTTATTTAACTGCTCCCTAGAACAGAGGTTGTGTCGGGGATTAGAGGATAATGTATGATTAGATGAGACAGTGGATTAGAGTAGCTAATGAAGTGCCACTCCACAAGATGGAGGACTGTGATGTCCTAGATAGCGACAGACCAGAAAGTTACACCTCAGCAGTTGGGAAACAGCTGGAAACCATCTAATAAGTAGTACCTGTTGGAATCTCTGCAGCTTAACAGACTACAGGATGAGGCAGCATAGACCCATGGCTGCCAGATTGTATCAGACTAACCTAATTTGTTTTTTATTTGTGTACCTATCCAACTCCAACCCACACATCTATGAAACTAGTGGATCCCAGAGGGATGCAATGACATCAAAATCACAGTTTTGGTCGAGGTGTTTTGCATGGTGTTGAAGCAGTACACAGACAGTAAAGAAATAGAAGTAAAAATATTTCTTCCTAGGTACAACATTTCCAACTGATAAACAGTTTTTCATCAGGTACTAAGATACCTAAACAGACAGAAATATATAGGTGGAAGGGAAACAAAACAGGAAAACCAAGAGAGGTGAGAAATAGAAGTGTAAAGGGTAGAGAAAATGCAGACCACAGGAAATTGAATACAAAGTAAAGTCTCTTGGGTCCATTGCTATTCTAAACATTAGAGAACTGTTTGTAGCCACAATGGTTGCTGTACAAACACATAAACAATGTAGGTGATATGATACCTTTTATTGACTCTGCTAGAAATTTTGAGTACACAAAATTTCAGGTTTACACAGAGCCCTTCTTCAGATGTTGGCAGCTTCTACAAAAAGCATTACTTTTATTCAATGGATAATGCTACCTACCATTAGTGTTTAACATACATACAACAAAGAGATGCCATAAGGATAATTACAGAAATGCTGTTAGAATGTGTTAGATTCTGTTGTCATGCACATAGCTCTTAACATGGAAGTCAGTGAGAATTGTGGTGGGGGTAAATTTATGTATGCTACACTAGTATGATGTATAACTATATACAACTGGTTGACTCAAAGTATACAGTTTATCTTCATGCGTGTGTTTGTGTGTGGGGGCAGGCCCATAATTCACAAGTGGCAGAGCCACGAGTAAGTCATGAAAGCCCAGCTCCTTCACAAGTGATGCTGACTATATGTTTTAGTCAGACCATCGCATATTCAATTTATACATCAGTTTACAAGTCATAGTTTTGAAATCTGCTGTTTGAATGAAGATGTAACTGTTTCTTTTGATTTCAACTGCTGACTTCAGTGATACATGTAGGTACTGAGATGTCATCAGCACTGTGAAAGCTGGACTCTGAATGGCTCAGTATGCATTGTGATGTACGCATCAGGACAGGATATTATCCGTGACATACCCAGCTCACAAGATAACAGGATATCTTGTGATATGAATATAAGATATCACTTTTATCATGTTTTTCTTTTTTTGTCTGTTGTTATATAAACATACTACATATAGACATGAAACATAATTTGTATGGACATCAACATATATACATACATACAGTATTAGTGGACTGTGATAATGTGCCAGCACAATAAAACACAAATAGAAAATATGAGAAATAATGGCTTCCATATTCAGAGCTGGTTGTGAGCAACACACAGACAGGAGCTGCGCTGCAATTAGCACAGAGATGTCTTGGGGCAATATACAGACAATTAGTAATCTCCACCTGGAGCATGTTAACTGTCTCACTATGGAGCCATTCCAGTGCAGCAAATAGTAACTATGCACTGTGCAAACACAGCCTCAGACTGAAGTACACCTGTACAAGCAGAAGCAAAATCAGAAGTGACTTTACTTTACAACTGGACTGAAGTCACACATGTCACGTAATAGCACCAGCAACATAAGCAGTGATGTCATCAATACTCATCAGTAAAGTCACCAATAACAGGACTGAAAAACACCATAGTAGTACTAATAATGTCAGCCATGATGTCAGCAATAACAGGACTGAAGAAACATCTATTTTATAATAGCTCAAGCAATATCAGCAGTAATGTAATCTATAACAGGAATGAAGAAACACCTACTGCATGACATCAACAGCAACATCAGCAGTGAAGTCATCTGTAACAGCAATGAAGCAGCACCCACTGCATGATATCACCACCAGCATCAGCAGTGATGCAATCTATAACAGGAATGAAAAGACACCTTCTGCATGATATCACCAGCAGCATCAGCACCTAGCAAAGGCTGATGGCACATTTATAAGGTAGAAAAGAAATGGGCAGACTGGATGGGCCTTGTGGTCCTTATCTGCTGTCAACTTCTACATTTCTATGTTTCTGTGATATCACCAGCAGCATCAGCAGTGATGTCATCTATAACAGGAATGTGGAAACACCTACTGCATGATGTCACCAGTAACATCAGCAGTAATGCAATCAATAACAGGATTGAAGCAGCACCTATTGCATGATATCACCAGCAGCA
Organism: Neoceratodus forsteri; assembly: GCA_016271365.2. NCBI lineage: Eukaryota > Metazoa > Chordata > Ceratodontiformes > Ceratodontidae > Neoceratodus > Neoceratodus forsteri. The sequence goes on along the minus strand of JADMNL010000022.1, from coordinate 194,032,769 downwards.
CAAGCAGGGATGTAATCTATAACAGGAAGGAAGAAACTACTACTGCATTATATCACCAGCAGCATCAGCAGTGATGAAATCTATAATAGAAATGAAGAAACACCTACTGCATGATATCACCAGCATCATCAGCAGTGATGTAATCTATAACAGGAATGAAGAAACACCTACTGCATGATATCTCCCACAGCATCAGCAGGGTATTCAGAGGAGGGCAACAAGGATGGTCCAACATTTGACACAGCTGTGCTATACTGACAGGTTAAAAACTAAGATTACATTCTTTAGAAACAAGAAGGTACAGGGAGATCTTTGTTCATCTATAAAATCCTACAAATACCTGCCTTAATGGAGCAATGTGGGATTCGCCCGCAGATAGAAATATTGTACCGAGATTGCATTCTAGACAAATAGAAATACAAAAAGCAAAACTAACAAGTGATTACATTTTTCACAATAAGGTACCATGAATTTGGAACAAATTACCAGATTACGTTGTGAATAGCAAGAACTTTGAACTATTTAAAACAAACTTAGACCTCTGGCTAAATATTATTTAACTCTTGATGTTCCACAAAATTGTGATGGGCATTCTTGATGGACAATCTACCTTGTTATGCCCCAAATACCAACTAATACCAAGTAATGAAGAAACACCTACTGCATGATATCACCAGCAGCATCAGCAATGATGTAATCTATAACAGGAATGAAGAAACACCTACTGTATGATATCACCAGCAGCATCTGCAGTGATGTAATCTATAACAGGAATGAGGAAACACCTACTGCATGATATCACCAGCAGCATCTGCAGTGATGTAATCTATAACAGGAATGAAGAAACACCTACTGCATGATATCACCAGCAGCATCAGCAGTGATGTAATCTATAACAGGAATGAAGAAATACCTACCGCGGATATTACCAGCAGCATCTGCAGTGATGCAATCTATAACAGGAATGATGAAACACCAGCTGTATGATACCACCAGCAGCATCAGCAGTGATGCAATCAATAATGGGACTGAAACAGCACCTACAGCATGATATCACCAGCAGCATCGGCAGTGATGTCATCTATAACAGAAATGAAGAAACACCTACTGCATGATATCACCAGCAGCATCAGCAGTGATGCAATCAATAACATGCCTGAAGCAGCACAAATTGCATGATATCACCAGCACCATCAGCAGTGATGTAATCTGTAATAGGAATGAAGAAACACATATTGCAGCAGTGACATGCATTGTTTTGTTTTGTTTTTCCTTTCATTGGAAATATTTTTATTTTGTCTAAAACACTTGAAAGTAATGATTTTGTTACTGACAAATACATGTTTGCTACTATTTTCACTGACTTGTGATCAGCTGGAAGTTGACATTTTGTGAGCCATTTGGAACCACCTGATTGCTGATTTTCTTGTGTGGAATGTGACTGGGGGCTTCAGTAGCTTTGTATATTCACGGTATTCCTGCAAGGTTAACTTTGCTTTTAAAGCACTTGGTTATTGGACCTCACCATCTAAATTTTCTGAGGTTTTTTTTGTCTGTTTTTCTGATATAGTGTAGATGCTCACCCATCCTCCTCCTCTACTCATCTCTCAATCATGATATAAGGTGTAGCTTGGATTGTTATATCCCAGTCATTGTTCTCACTGTCCCAAGTTTCTGTAACAGTCACTAGATCCAGCCCAGAGACTATCACCAAAGCCTGGAGCTCACTAATCTTATTTATCAGACTCTAGTATTGAAGCATACCACCCTCCAACATAGGTGTCTACCTTCATTGATTCTCATTTACTTTCCCTTCACTCTTCTCTAATATCCTTTGTCTCTTGTATTTCCCATATTTTCATGTCTATTGTGCCTACCCTGCCCTGTGTCCTGGACTGATTCCTCTCTTCTGTTATTCCCTGAATACCTTACCACCATCACTGGGGAATGCTCTCTAGGTTCCCCACTCTTCCTCTCTCTACATTGGAATCCACAGACCCAGCATATCTTGTAGCTAGTTTAGCTATCTGTCAATGTAGCCATCAAAGTTGTGCCCTAACACACCAGTCTCTCTTTCAGATGAAGGCTGCCCATCAGCTTTGAAGAGTCTTCTGCCTTAGAAGTCTCTCAAACCCTTTCAAAGTGTGAAGCCTATATTACTGACATCCTGCCTTTAACCACATGTTGAATTCATAGTCTCTACCTCCCTTAATTTAACCTTCCTCTTCCCCACCCCGGACAGAAAGGACCTCAGAAAAGACTAAGAAAGCCAAGTGCTTCTTTTATCTGTCCCCTAGCAACTGGAAGTCCCTCTTCACAATTTTCACAGGCCAATTCACTAGATTGTTGGTACCAACGTGTACCAGCACTACCTACTCCCAAATCCTCTGGTATAATTCCTATCTTATCTAATCTCAGATAGCTGATGCTCCAAATGGATGTCTGACAACACCCCTCCTATTACTCTTATTCTTTCAGCCTTATCCTAGAAAGTGTTACCCTATTTCTGACACCACCCCTTCAACCACCTGATGAACTCCTTGATCTTGTAATGGGTATGGATGCCTCTTGCAGTCAACCCACCAAAACAATGTAAAGGAAAGGGACTTACCTGAGTGCTAGGGAGCAAATGGTAGGAGTCTGAACTGCTGACGAATGAGTGACACCAAGGTACCTGTAAAAAGATAGAAAATAGGTCACAAAGGATCTATAGCACTTTAGGGAGTCCAACAGGCAGAAGGGGCAGGATCAAAAAAAAAGTATATGTATCTGATAGGGTCGGAGTCCATGTCCTGTTAGACCTGTAGAGATAAAATATAAAATAGGTTAGTTATAAGAAAATAATAAAAGAGAAGAAAAGTGGATCGAGAGTGAGGTTTGGGGAAAGGGGTTCAACTACAAACCCCTGTGCCCAATGGTGGCCAAGTGCCTAGTAAGTTATTTAGTAGCCCAGGTGGGCTAGTGAAGGTCAATAAGGGTTAGTAACCCTTGTGTATAAAGAAGGCATTGGTGGTAGTGGGCTAGAAAATGCCCAGGGGAGCTACAATCTAAAATGTGCATATAGTGACTGCTGATCCTGTGGGAATGTTTGCATAATGCACTTTGATTCCTTAAATATTTATTTATAGGAATAAACAAATTAATTATTCGTCTGTGGCAACAGTAAGCAATGTTATGATAGGATGTAATAACTATGCTACCATAGTAATTAGATAGTTACACTAAGACATTGAAAAACTGATGTAATTGAGTTTGCTACTTTGAATAATAATTGATGATTGATTTTGAGTGTGCTTTTAATGTCTTTTACGTGCTAATTATGATGGCTGTTCATTAATTAATTATTATTACCTGCACATACTACTTAAATGGGTCATTTTCTATGCACTTTAACTTCTTGTTAAAGTGTGGATGCATGAAAATTGAAGTGTTTGTGGTGGGAAAATATGGCTGTATGATGGGCTTTTTCACATATTAAAGTTTTTCAGCAACACTGCATCACTATCTCCTGAGTGCAGTTACTTTATTTTCTACATGATACGAGAGGCTGGTAAGGTGCACCCGGTGACTGAGTGGCCCTTTTTGTATTATGTAAAATGTAGCCCTGTGGACTAGAGGGCTCACCTCATGGGTGGCTGAAGCCAGTGTTTTGTTTTAAATAAATTGATACCCATTCCTGGAGTCTAGTTAGCACCCTGAGCCCTTTCATTGCTGGAGGGCTTATTTTTAGCTGTGGCAGCAGAAGGAATATGCTGGGCTGCAGTTGCAGCCTGTTGCAAGTGTAATCATACTACCAGGAGAGTGCCTGAGTGTGCTCAAAACTCCCTGCCCACATGGAGCTCAGACTGCGGCCTACTCTGCGGGTGGGAGACGGGGAGCAATGGAGGCAAGAGGTGGAGGAGGTAGCAAAGGGAGCACCTCCTCCACCTTACTGATCACTGCCCGTGGCAGAATCTTTAATTGTTTATGCCCTACAGGGCTCAGAGGCAGCCAGGAAGAAAGGAGCAGCAAAGAAGCAGCAAGGCAGCTGCTGTTTTAGTAAACCACTTGCACAGCATCAGTGAGAGCTGGGGATGTTCCTGGAGAGTGCACTGGTGCCAGAAGCCACCAGTAGTGATACTGCTCTGTGGCTAAAGCAAAGCTGGGGGAGGATATTTCAGACTAGAGAGCAGCAGTAAACACGGTGGGTGCCACAGTGTGAAAGCCTCACTGTCGCAATTAGCAAGCCGAGAAGGGTCTGTAACTGTGAACTGGGGGACAGAGAAAGGAAAGTCAGCATTTGGGCTGTAGAGTCCATGAACAATGAGCAGCAGCAGGTAGCAGAGATGTTCTGAAGGGGCTAAAGCCCAAATAAAATGAAATAATATTATTAAATGGCTGCCTGGTGGGGCAGAGGACAGGCAGGCCATGTTGTCATGGAGCATAAATGGAAGAAAGACTTCATTTAAAAGCTGTTTGTGCCCTACAGAATGTTGCAGGGCACAATAATGTTTCTTCTGGTTTGCTTTAACCCTGTCTGTGAGTTGATGTCTTCTTCCATGTAAGTATTTTGCCTTGTGGTCGCTGACCCAGCCATTCATCAGCGAGTGAGTGCTCCTTTCCTGCAGTTTCATTGTTATGGAACATGCTGGCTACTGTGGATGTCATTAGATGTCCTGACACCAGCATCAGGGCATAGGATCAGCCAGAGGGAAAAGAAAGTGAAGGGAGGCTACATTTTGGTGCTCTCAACTGCTAAACAATTATTTTGAGAAAGTGTGAGGTGGGTGTCTGTGGAATCGCCGTCCTATCTACCCACACCATATCTGGGCAGTATTACCTCAGGAAAGGATATAAACAAGGGCTTCAAAAGGTGCAAAACAACAGTTGGGAGAAGCCAGCATGAGATGGCCCCTGCCTCTAGGGGATTGAGCTCTATCCTGATTGGCTGCCAGAGGCCTTGGCAGCAAAATGCTCCAATCAGGTGCTGAGTAGGGTGGGCTAACGGTCTAAAGAGCAGTAGTCTGAGGTTCTTTTCTCCTCCTCCTCCTTATGAAGCTGACAGGAGTGCTGTGGGAGGGCTCACCACAGGCAACCCTACTGAAGAAAGAAAAAAAGTAGGAAAGTTTAAAGTGACAGGATAGTCAGACTGGGGGCTACTCTGCCAAGGTAGAAGAAAGTATTTAGACAGGACAAGTTAGTTAAATTATTTGATTTACAGAGCTTTTGGACCTTGACAGTCCAAACAAAGGAGGAGTGAGAGAAAGTCCATTTATTTTCCAGTTAATTGGCAGTACACCTGCAAAGAGTTTATTTTCTAGTTAAAGTTGTAGGAAGGGTTTACCTGTCGATGGAGGACTGAAGAGGACCAGAGGTACAGCTGAGTGGAATCAAGACCTGGGAGGACCAAGGGTGTAGCAGAATTATCACAGGACTTCAGGAAGATGATGCCTCACCAATCCCTCGCCAGTGCAATATTGAAGAGCTTCATCATCCTTATGAATTTCACCTCTTGGTTGAGGTAGTGCAAACTGTGATTGCTAAAAGAGACCTTAAGTGTTTCCAGGACATTTTACTGTTTACCTGGGGATTGGATTTGAAATGTGTGTTATGCACCATGTTAGTTTTTTTTGTCAGAGGAAAGAAAATATTGAGTCTTGTTTTTGTGCAAATGATATGTTAGTATTTAGGCTGAGTAACCATATTTTCCAATCATTGATAGAGCCATTGCTGAAGTAAACAAACTAACCAGAGCTGATAGGGCTGTGAAGAGCTACCAAATGACCAAAGTTACAAATGTGCATAGAAATTATGTAACACCCAGGTGTGACTTGACCAGTTTTGGAGGTATTGCACCAAATTTTCAACATGGATTTTTGGGACCCATATTCATGAAGCGTGCCAGTGTCATTTTGTTTACTTGTCCCAAAAGCGATTTTGTACAGTGAATGCACTATTTTTATGTTTGCTTGCACGCATGTGCAAGAAACATAGTGCCATCATCCGAGATTTCGGAGTTGTGTCACCTCCTCCCCAGTTCAGTCAGTGTGTTGCGAGGCACGGCCCTGTAAGCCAATGCATGCTGGAGCTGTCTATGACAAGCTCCAAAATGCGGTGGCATACAGTTGAAAGGGGAAGCTAGCTTGAGTGAGCAGCAATAGGATATCGCCTGCTCATGTAGCCTCCCCACACACACACACACACACACACACACACACACACACACACACAGAATGCATGCATACTGTATTGCTCTCCCGCCCGCACACATTATAGCCGACAGGGTGCCCAATCCTTGTTGGCTTGTGCTGCGCCCCTCCAAGTGTTTCCACATGCCACGCTGGTGCCTACCCCAGCATGACAACTGATAGAATAGCTGACGGGTGCCTAATCCCGCCGGCTCCACTGTCCTCACCCCTCAGAGTACTGGGTGCCATGCTGGGAGCCCACCCCAGTGTGGCAACTAATCATATGGCCGACGGGGTTCCCAATCCCCTGTTGGCTCCACGGCCCCAGCTGTCCTTGTGCCATGCTGGGAGCCCACCCAGTGTGGCAAACATCCCACATTGTCTTTTTTTTTACCTGAAAAATGAAAATGGTCCCCAGCTTCTCCCAGCCTCCCCTCCCACAACCCCGCACCCACCCACTGTGCACCTGCCTCCCCACACCCCTCATCCTATACTACACCTGGAGCTCGGGCGCGACGATCTTCGTGGACGTGGAACACGCCTGCACTCTTCAAAGCTGACTGCAAACTGAGGAAATGCGGTAAGCTGTATAATGGGCTAGATAGGGGTTTTCAATTTATTGCATATCTCAGGCATTTTTTGGAATTTTTGCACCAAATTTTCAACATGGGTTTCTGGGACCTCTTCATGAATGATGTGTCACTGTCATGGCATTAATTGGGCCCAAAGGGTGATTTCGCAGTCACTGCACAGACACTGCATGCAATCACCCTTCAGGCCCAAATAACACCATGACAGTGACATCATTCATGAGAAGGTCCCAAAACCTCATGTTGAAAATTTGTGCAAAATTTCAAAAATGACTATTTTATGTAGTGTTGCGCAGTTCCTATGCAGGCTCATAAGTTTGTGAATTTTCAATATTTTCACTCCAGATTTTCAACATTGCCATTTTACCACACCTTCTTATGAGCAGTACAGCTGTCATTTTCACATCTCACCAAAATGTGTTTCCGCCCATGTAGCGCACAATGGCACACGGTGTGCGAAATCAATGTACGGACAAATTAAGAAAATCACAGTGACACTGTTCATGAACAGAGGTCTTAAAATGGCTATGTTGAAAATTTGGTGAAAAATTCCTAAAAATGACTGTTTCTGACGTCGTTGTGCAGTTCCTATGCATGCTCATAAGTTTGCAAATTTAATATTTTCACTCCAGATTTTCAACATTGCCATTTTATTACACTTCCTTATGAACAGTACAGCTGCCATTTTTCATATATCGCCCAAAATGTGTTTTGCATATGTAACGCAATGGTGCTGTTGGCGTGCGAAAGCAATGTTTAGGACAGATTAAGAAAATCACTGTTACACTGTTCATGAGCAGAGGTCTTAAAATGGCTATGTTGAAAATTTGGTGACAAAAAGTCCATAAAATGACTGTGTTATCTGAGTGAGCATTACGTAGTTTCCACGCACCCTCGTAAGTTCATGACTTTGTAATATTTTCAGTCCAGATTTTCACCAGTGGCATTTTACACACTTCCTTATGAATAGTACAGCTGTCATTTTTCACAACATGGCTGAAGTGTGTTTTCACACTTTCAGCGCAGAGATGCTTGGTCACTGTGAGAAATCATTGTTCCGCACAGATAAAGAAAATCACGGTGACACTGTTCATGATCGGAGGCACCAAAATTCCTGAGTTGACAATCTGCTGTAAAAATCCCCAACCTAATTATATTATGGGTGGTGTTGCACAGTTTCTATGTACGCTCGTGACTTCACCATTTTTAAATATTTTTACCGCAGATTTGATACATTGCCATTATTTACACCTCCCCATTAACAGTACAGCTGTCATTTTTACATCCTGTTTGGAATATTTTTGCACCTGTGGTGCTAAATGCCGTAGTCGATGTGCATAAGCAGCTGCTAACAAACTGATATTCTCCTGTTCATGAGGTGGGGTCACAAAAAAACATGTTGAAAATTTGGAGGAAAATACCAACGAATGCCTGAGGTATTAGGGTTTCCAATCATAATGCCCAACCCTGTAGAGAATGAAAGGTATCTGGGTGTGACTTGGGATTCTTGCCTGTAATGCTCATACCATTCCACACCCTGCAGCCAGTGAGAGGCATCGAGGTATGTCTTGGACTCTTTGGTCCCAAAGTTCACCCCATTCTCCTATATCACACCCATCTCACCATATTTCCTAATGAAATGGGGTGCGCATAAGGCCAAAGACCCCAAGGAACACCGTGACACTTGTCAGTGTCTGCAGGGTGGGGTGTGGTGAAATGGTGTGGCCGTTATGCCTAACGACCCAAACGCACACCCCAATGCCTGTCAGCCTCTGCAGGTGGTGGTGGGGTTGGCTTCAGTTCAATACTTCACTGCCATTCCTATTACACAGCTCTGTAACTTCTACACTACTACTGCCAATGCCAGCAAGCAAACATTCGGCATTGACAAATGCTTGTTTATATTTAGAAATTGGTACCAACTTGATATGAGGTTAGGAACTTTGCAAAGCTTCAAGAAGTGTGACATTCCAGATTTTACCAACATCACTGGTAAACTATAAATTTACAATATCTCTATCTCCAATACAAACACATTCTCCTTTCTGAGTTTTATTTTGAAAGATGATTTTTGTTGTTGTACATGACATGATCAATACAACAAGTATAAACACTATTTACAAGTTAAATATTTAAAATGCACATCACATATTGAAGTAATATTATATGACTATTAAGAAGCAATGGTCAAATATGGAAAACAACTTCTATTAAAAAACAATTCCATATTGTCACTCAAATATTATTTTGGATAAACATTTCAGATAGCAATTCATTATTTTCTTGTTGGTGCGTACAGTACTGTTCAGTCACTATCATCAAAACCTGGCTTGCTGTTAATTAAGTCCTCTTGAACTTATTTAGTCAGAGTACGTGTGTGTGTGTGTGTGTGTGTGTGAGCATGCAACCTGTCACTGTAAATAAATAAAATGCTGTAGTCCCCAGTTCTGGCAGTCTCTCACCATTCACCAGGACTAAATGCAGACAGTGTGGAAACCAAGCACTTACCCAGCCCCATACTGTAGCTGTCTCTATGGATTATCCAAGGGTTTTAATGCACAAGTGGTGTCAGTCCCTTACCTCTTACCAGCACTAAATCCATCACAGCATGGGTAAGTTTGCACTGAGCCCGTCCAACATGGTACTGTACCTGAAGAGAAACTGAGGGCTTCAGCTACTTTTACCAGCACTATATTCATCACAGTGGCTGAGCGGATGCTGTGCAGTTTCTGCCTGTATTGATAAACAAAGAGCTTTAGTTTATGATCTAGTGCTTTCTCAATTTATTATTTTCTTGTTGGCGCAGTATACAGCTGTTCAGTCACGACCATCAAAACCTGTCATGCTGCTAACTCAGTCCTCCTGAACTTATTTAGTCAAAGTACATGCTGGTGTGTGTGTGTGTGTGTATAAACTGGGGTTTTAAATAACTTTACCAGCAATATATTCATCATGGGGAGCTGCATAGTACCTGTACCTGTAGATAAACAAAGAGCTTTAGTTTACCTTCTAGTTATATCTCAACTGTACCTTGTATGAGAACTGAGAAGAAAAGTCAGCAGTGAACCGGATTCTGTGGATAAGCAAGAGGTGTTTTAAGTCCCCATCTTTCACTAGCACTAGATAGCAAATATACAAAGGCTGAATAGAAAAGCAGTGGAAATGGTCTCAGATACCAACAAATGCTCATAGGAATGAGAAAGTTAACAAAGCTGCAGCTGGACTGTCTAATCTAATCTGACACTGTGGTCTGTTTTCTGTTTCAGAGTTTCAATAACTTCCAGTATAACAGATAATGAGTGAACCCCTAGGTTACTGAAAGAAATAGAATAAATCTATTAGACTAAGCTGGACAGATGCTCAATCTGCAGCTCTGCAAAGGTTCAATTGAGGGGCTAGAAACAGCAGTTTAAAAATATATTTTGTTAATATCCAGAGACGTTCAGAGGTACAACACAGTAGCATCCCCTCCTTCAAATGCTTTTAACATAGAGCAGCAAATAGCAAAATCAGAGGAAGCATACTATTTTGCAGCTGTGGGGAATACTTCAAATGTCTGAAAAGAGAATTCCATGATTAGCCATTTTTAGAGCTGAAATTGATTCTATTAGGGCTGTAGACTCTGCCCACAGCCCTAAAAAGTAACAGTAATTCTCAGATTGCTAATTAAATTGGCTTTTATTTGAAAGAGATTTCTGCCTCTGTGGTAATTCCTGTAGCACTGTTGTTATGGTTAGACTTTTATGACCCCTATTAATATCTGCCAGCCTTGTGACTAACCTTTCTTGTAGCTAGCTGAACTCCATTTCCCAGGTAGATGAAAGCAGGGTAAAGGTAGGTGTTATAATCTCACCTCCCTTACTCTACCCTCCCTATTCTCCCCACCCCAGACAAAAAGGACCTCAAAAAGTGAGGAAGCTAAGTGCTTTCAATCTGTCTCCTAGCTACTGAAGTCCATCTTCACTGTCTCCACAGGTCAGTTCACCAGATTGTTGGTACCAAGGTTTACCAGTACTACCTGCTCCCAACTCCTCCAATATAATCCCTATTCCATTCCAATCTCACATAGCTGATGCTCCAGACAGGCATCTGACAACACCCCTTCCTTACCTCCACTTACCAGCCACCCTCTCCACCCTTATAAACAAAGAGACGCCTATCACTTGAATCCTCCTTGCTAACATTTGTCCCCTTCTATAGGTGTCATCACATCTCCTTCCCATTAGCAACAACTGAACCATGGTCACTTCTGCCCAAGTCAGGCACCTGTGTCTCTTCCAGTGGTGCAAATGCAGTTTTCCATTGGTGCCTCACAAAAGAGCTGGCTCTTGTCCCTGTACCTGATCTCATCCACTTCCTGTCACTTCCCCAGGTCCAGTGGGACTCTTAGAAAGTGGGAGTGCGAGAAGTGGAAAAACTTAGTTGGAGATACAACTGCAATATTTTTGCCCCACAGATGATGTTGACAACTGAGCATGGAGCTCCCTGAAAGTCCTGCAAATAAAGCAGTGTCTCTTCTCCAAAGAATAACCCTGGAGATGAGTGTCCACTGACCCAATGCTCCATTCCAGTCAGTTAAATGCATTTACTATATGCCTATGGTTAAATTACTTAGTAGTATATATACTAGACTAAGAGGTCCTTACATGTTGCAGCCTCTTACATTGATTACTATGACAAAGTAAAAAAAGAAATGCTTTATAATACACAGATACTATCCCCAAAAGAATAGAAGTAAGGGTTAGAATTTGGCTTCTCACAATTCCAAATTCTGTCTGACTTCTTCTTTTTAATGCCCCATGCACAAAGAGGCAGAGTGGCTACGCACCATGCATCTGGGGCATATAGCCACTCTGTGCCCATTGTGCCCTTGTGCAGGATGCACCTGAGAGGAACAACACATATGCTCCAAATCCCTGGATGCATGAAGAACAATGTCTCCGGGGGACAGATGAGAGGCAGGTGGCCCCAGGCCGTCCCTATGTTCCATGCACCAAAGCACATATGGATCCTCTGCTCCAAGTGGAGCAGAGCATTCTGGGATGGCATGAACTAGAACATTTAAAAATGATTGAGCGAGTGCCAAAATAGCTACACCAGCCCTCCCTGTCTGCCTAGAGGGCTGGTGCACCCTGGCAGAGGAAAGTATTTTTCTCATCACAGCCATCAGGTGAAATCTGAGAGCATGTAGTGATACTGTAGTGTCCCTGCTGCCCCTCTGCCCAACACTCCATGCCTTTATGAATGCTTCAGAGTACAGGTATGCCCTCAAACTGGCCATGCACATAGCGGTGCAATAGACAAGGGGACTGCATTCACAAGGTATGCGCACTCCTTCTGTGAGTGCTGCTAAGGCTCCTGAGCCCCAGTTTGTAGTGTTCTGACTTAGGGTTGCCTGTTTACCATGGATACATGGTGCATAGGCAATCCATGCAGTCCTGCATTTACCCCATTGTTTGGGAAACACCCTAAAATTACATCAAGTTTCATGACAGTTGGATGAGGGATGGGGACATTATAGGGGCTCAAAGTCTGTCAATGTATTATTCACATGAACATTTCTGGAAATATATCAGTGCTTACAATGTAGCCACCTTTGGAGCTAGATAATTGAAAATGTATATGTATGCTTTCTAGGAAGAGTCATAGAAATGGCTAAACAGAGTGGAAATTGATTATGTAAATTGCATGCTACAGGAGTTGAGAATTTCACAATTAAAGCATTTGCTAAACTGTGTGAAAATATTCCAAATATTTGGATATTGATAGCTCCACTGATATTGTAGGTATACACTCAGGATTTGTCATGCATACCCAATGCAAATATGTCCTGATATCTAATTAAGCTGGATAAATGTGGTTCAGTAGGTTAAAATTTATTAAGTAGTACTTGGCAAAATTTGCTCAGAAATTCATGGATGCATGATAGGTAATGGCACTAGAACTCCACTTGTGGAATTTGACTTTTACAAAGTACTTACTACTGAATCATCTTGCTTGCACTAGCATCATGGACCTACAATACCCCTCCAACAGTCCTGAGACAGTGATGTAAGCATCATGCACCACTTGACTAAAGAAATGTAGACACTTCTGTCACAATGGACTAAGTTACAACTAGTTGTGAGACTCAGTACCACTTGGTGCCACTGTTTTCAAACAGTAAAAATATACATTGTTATCTACAGGGCTGTTAAAGATCCAGCAGGTATAGCCAGCCTGCCAGTGCTGAGGTAGGGGTTTCTGCTTGGAATGCCAACTCCTTGGGTGTGGGTACAGACCCAAGGAGTAAGAGGGCTGGCCAGGGGGAGGGTTGTGCAGCCCATGGACTGCACTCCTCCTCCAGGGGTGGTGGACAGGGTGAGCATTTGATATGTGATCAACCCCTGATGGAGGAGGCCAGGGAAGATCATCTGCCAGAGCTGAGATGCTGGGGAGGTGTGCCAGACGTTAGCACTTTGTGCACCATGTCATTGCATGCTATGCCTCCTAGGGAACAAAGCAGAAAAATACCAGCCTTATTAATGACACCTTGCTCCTAGGGTCCTGCTGTGTCTGCCCATGACACTCAGCTGGAGACTGAGTCAATCAATCAATCAATGAAAATCTTTATTTATCCAACTGGCACCATTGAGCAAAGCTCTTTGCAAGGTGGGCCTGGTCATGAGTACATCAAAGTACAGTACAGAAGCAGGTATACAAAAGCAATAATATACAAGGAAGAAAAAGTATGTACAGTGTATAGAGTACAGTACAAGGCAGAAATAAATAAAAACAGCATTATTTTGCAATTGAAGAAGTCAGCAGATGTACAATCAACCATAGGCATACAGGGGTTATAAGCAGAGATCTTTGAGTGAGAAAGACGGCAACTACACATATAGGAAAAGAGGCCATGTATGGGGTGGCAGGTTAGAGAAGTAAAGAAGAGGAGGGATATATTACCAACGACTGGGGAAAACTGGGCTAAAACCACAGAAAGTGAAGATGGCTGTCGGTACTTGTTTTATTATGATAATGACGGAAGAGGGGTAGATAATTGGGACACTACTATGGATGGGGTGGGACTTTAGCCAGGCTGGAGTGGACAGGAAAGGGTGGGTGCAGCAGGAAGAGTTAATAGGAAAGCATGAGAGCCAGGGTAGAAACATGGTGAGCATCAGGATGGAAAGGGGGAGTTGTGGAATTAGTGGGCTAGTGGTGAAGAAACACATTTGCAAGGTGCTTTCATGTAGCGATTGTAGAGTGCCTTGAAGATATTCTGGCTAACAGGGCAGCTCAGCTTCAAGTTCCTTTGTAAACCATTCCACAATATGGGTACAGAGAAGCTTAGAGCAGCTTTGCTGAAATGAGTTTTGACACTTGGAACTTGGAGGGCAATTAGGAATAGCTCCTTAGAGCATAGGTGCCTAACATACTCCGGGAATACAATCTGAGACATATGAGTAGAGTTTGTTGGTCACCACTCTGAAGGCCCATAGGGTGGTGTTTCTATTCCTTCTATAGTGAAAAGAAGTCCAGCCTTACAATGAGTACAAGGAGCAGTAGTGTGTGGAAAGTGGAAGGCCAGTAATAAACCTGATAGCTCTGTGGTACAGGGTGTCCAACTTAGCCAGTAAGGAGGCAGTGCAGTGGCTGTAGAGCAGGTCCATGTAATCTACTAAAGATAGGAAGGTAGCTTGAACCAGTTGAATCTTGGCCTCCTTTGTGAGCAGGTGGTTAATTGTGTAGAATAGTCCTAATCTTTGCCTTGTTTCTTCTGTAGTTCTTCGAGATGGTCGGCAAAGAAACTTTATGATCGAGCCAAACTCCTAGATATTTGAATTTAGCTACATACTCTAGTGTTTCTTCAAGAACAGTGGTCATTTGTGGGATAGGTCCCCAGCAGGACTTGCGCATGCAAGGAGGAGAAGAGCATGGCTTTGTCTTTTTGCTTTGAGCAAAAGCTTTTGTTTATGGACTGGTATTGTAGAAGGTTAAATTCAGCTTGGAGGTCTTCACAGGCTGCTTCCAGTGTGGGATGACTCAAGTACAGTAAAGTGTTGTCCGCTAATAAGTGGATGTTGGCTTTTGATGGAGTCATAGATGTTGTTAATGTAGACTGCAAAGAGGAGGGATGAAAGATAGACCCCTGGGGCATGCCCCTCAGCATAGGTTTTAATGGAGAAAGATCACCTTCAGCTTTAACCTGCTGTTTCTGTTCTCTGAGGTAGTCTGCAAACCAGCACATAGATTTATAGTCCAGGCCTAAGGAGCTTAGGGAGGAAAGAAGCAGGCTGTGATCAACTGTGTTGAATGCCTTACTAAGATCCAAGAAACGCACAGACATGCTTTTTTTTTTGTCGAGGTCTAGGAGTCAATCATTGGTCACCTTAGCTAGGGCTGTTATGGTGCTGTGCTTTGCTCTGAATCCACACTGAACTGGGTTTAATAGGCTTCTGGATTCTAAATATACCCTAGTTGGTCACACACTATTTTTCTAGTAATTTAGACAGGATGGGAGGAGGAGATTGGTCTATAATTATTTAGATCACAGGGTCACCTGCTTTTAATAGAGGGATGACATGGGCTATTTTCCATTGAGTGGGGAAGCTACCTGGGAGAGTGACATGTTGAATAGGTGGGTGATTGGCACTGCAAGCACATGGTAGGCACATTTCAGATAGTATGGTTCTATGAAGTCAAAGCCTGCTTCCTTCTTGGTGTCCTGTTGCAGCAGTGGGTCTTCCACCTCTTTTAGAGAGACAAGCAGGAGGCAGAAGGCCTCCTCAGTAGAGAAGGACTCGTGGGTTGGTGGACCCTGAGCTGTGTGGAGGTGATTGGCAGGAAGTATCAAATGCTAGCCCTTCTGTTGCAAATGGTTATTGAGGGCTTCCAATATCTCCTATCAGTTAGAGATAATGCTGCCACGGACTGAATTTTTGCTGGAATGGAATTACCAGGTGTGTGTCCAGACATGTCTTTTAATGTTTTCCAGAGCTTTGAAGGATTTCTTGAGGCAGAGGCTAGCTCCAACGATAGTAGGCGGCCTTGGCTGCTCTGACCAACCTGGTGCACTTGTTACATGCTCTCTTAAAGACACCAACTGAGTCATTCTTGCTTCTTTGTGCTTTTTCCATAAAGTATCCCTTTCTAACAGGGAAGCTTTGAGCTCAGGTGAGAACCAATGGCAGCTGCTGCTCCTGACCCACACCTTAATCGAGGGTGCATGCTTATTTAAAGCCTCACTTAAAATATTGTAAAAAATTGTATATGCCCTGTTAACCATTTTGGCTAGGAAGAATTCCTGCCATCGTGGTGAATGTTTCAAGTCGTGGACATATACAAACAAATAGAAAGCTGTGTTGCACCTCTTGATAGAGAACTTTGCCACAAACTGTGGGTTGTGCATGGATCAAATGGTGGTGATTATGCAATGATCGCTAATGTCTGAGAAAAGTGTACCGACATGAAAGAACAGATGTGGCTTGCTAACCAAAACTACATCTAAGAGGAAGCTGTTGTTAAGTTCTTTTATTTGGGTGAGTAGGTTTGCAATGAGTTGCACCAGCCCTAGAGTGTCACAAAAGGATTTCAAGGAGCTGATACACTTGATAGCCAATCATAGTTCAGGTCACCAAGAATAATGGTTTCAAGGAACTGAGCCCCAGTACAGAACTGAGGTGAGACAGGAGATGAGGTCCGCAAAAGGGGACCTGTAGCAGCCTATTACACAGAGTGCACTGAAAGGAGAAAGTTCGATCTTTAGGGTAAAGCACTCAAATTCTTTGGGGAGGATGATGCATCTATGCATGTGGCTGAATATTTGTCCCTTACATAAATTGCCACCCCACCTCCTCTTGATTGCCTATCCACTTGGAAGAGTAAATAATTTGGGATATTGATTTCATTGTCTGGGGTGGCTGGCCTAAGCCAGGTCTCAGTGATCACTAGGATGTCAGGTAGGGTGTGGCTCACCCAAGCCTGGATAAGGGTGAACGTTTCCAGCAACTACAGGCACTAAGATGCATGAAAGACATTCCTTTGATACCTGCCAAGTCTGATGGAGAAGTAAGGCTGTCTAATGGTCCTGGGTTGAGTTTGACATTGCCTGAGCACAGTAGTAAAGAAGTAGGATTCTTGTTAAGGCAGTGAACTGTAATTTGTAAACACTGTTTTTGGGTGATAGGGAGGTGGTTTTGATGGGTAGGCTGTACCCATTCCTGGTGTTATACTGGCTAGTATTGCAGCCACTAGTGTCATGGCAGGAATTTGTCATGAGTAGGAAGTCTCAAGTCTGGATGGGGAGTAATCTGCAGATGCAGCTCGGAGATGTCCCACTCCCCAGCAGAGACAGCTGAGAAGCCCACAAATCCAGAATGGCTACCTGAAAGGAGCTGTTGGACACAGAACAGGGAGAAGCGCAAGGTCGTTCCACTTTAGGGAGGATGAGGCTTGAAGAATTGAGCTGAACACTAGTAAAGCTAGTGACACACCGAGGAACCAGCTGTAACTTCCCATGGTAGATTTAAATGCCACAACAGCAGGCAGTAAAAGTCACTAGAAGCCTAGACAATGAGCAATCAGGTACTATAAGTTCAAAATCCTTTTGTTGACTGAGAGGAGATTTTGGCACTGAACGTACTCTGTGAGCAACTCTTTGCTGCTGAGCCAGTGAGGTGGTTCAAGGCTGCAATTCGGTGTGACAAGATTGGCCTGTAGCTTTTGTTTCTGTTTCTGGCCCTGCTCCACCAGTACAGAATGGAGGTCAGGCGTTTAAGTGTTGCAGACTTAGTGGATGAGCATGGTTCGGCCTGAGAAACAGGCAGAAAACCCCAGGGATGGTTCTCAGAAAGAGAGGTATCCCAGGTCCAATAGAGGAAGAGGAAGTAGAAAATATAATGTGTTTCCTCTTTAACAGAAAAGACAGCTGTTGTAGCCCTCTAGTGGTTATGTAGTATAATTTGCAAATGAAAAGTAGACAAAAAAAAAAATTAGACACTTGAATTTTGCTTAGTTGCAGCTAAATCTATATGTGAAAAGCACTAGGTGGCAGAAGCAGGGAAAAAGTCCAAGCCAATTGGGTGGGTTTCTGGAAGAACCCGTGTTCTGATTAGCTTCGCTGTCACCGATTACCTTCCACGGAGCTGCAGGCAGGTGTCCTGGTCTCGATCAGTGGCTGGCTGGATGCCGACCGACTGTGGGGAGCTGATGCAGCCCTGATCAAGGGCAGGCAGCTGGAGAGAAGAAAAATAGCAGGGGTTAAATAGAAAAAAAGGCAGGACAGGTTTAGATTGAGCAATTTAGCAAGACAAAGGAGAGTGAGACTTTTAGATGCCAAGGCAGAGTGCTTGGATGGGGGTGCAATAGCAAGGAAATAACAGAAGACCTGTAATCACTTTAAAAACAGTGGTAGAAATTTACAATCCAGCTAATACAGTTGAAATCCTTCTATTAGACACATAACTGTTGCTTAGTTGCAGCCAAATCTATATATGAAAAGTGCCAGGTGGAAGACTGGGCCCAGTACTCCTTTAGGATCGGCCCAACACCATGGCACCTCCAAAGGGGTGGGGGTTGTAAGCCATAGAGGAACACCAGTAGTAGAGGGCCTACCAGAAATCAAGTACAGGCTCCTTCAGGACATTATCAGTGGCCCCACTCAGGGGAGCAAGCCTAGAGGAACATCTCCAAGGTAAGTCCTGTGGGTGAGTGGGGGCCAAGGGGAGTGGGATGGACATCAATCACAGTTTTGATTTGTGGGCTGCAGTTCTGTACCCAAGTGTTAGAGTAGTTTCTTGGCAGATTTGAACCTTCAGCCTAAGTGGTGGCATCAAGCTCAACTCTTAGGATGGTCAAGTTGCCCAGCTGCAGCAGAGTTGGGGACCAGGGTATACTAGAATTGGAGCAAGCAGATATGGAAAGAAATCAGAATGGAGAACTTGATTGATGCCATACATAAGTGAAATAAGGGTCACTGCCTAAAGAACACCACAACCACCTGAGTTGCTGGGAGAAGAGAACATGCTAACCAGGGTTACTACAGCTTAATAAGAATGATTTGCTTGCATTTTATGTTTGCTTGCGTGAATGTGCAAGAAACATTATGTGACAGCTTAGGAGAGAAGTGGGTTGTGGAGGCGTGGCACTGTTACAGCCAAGGGAGGAACTGCATTTGGGAGCTTGGCACTGGTGGACCAATGGAGGCACAGTGTGCCGATGACACTGGTCTCCAAAAGTGCACCAAGTAGAAACGTTTTCGCCGCTGCAATCAGGGACCACCTCATCATTGCAGCATCAGTCATTCTGCTGCAATGAGAGCCACCCATCATTGCAGGGTGGAATGTTAACTAGCCTAATACTGTTTGTGAACATGGCGGGCGGCTTGCACTGTATTCACAAACAGTATTAGGCAGCTGTCCTTGCCGGGGTGCCAATCCCCTCGCAGCATGTGCCCCAAACAATCTTTATTTGCTGATGGGGCCCCAATCCCCACTGGCATGATGTAACCCCATCCCATTTTTCTTGTATGCTGATCGGGTGCCCAATCCCAATCGGCATACACCCCCTTTGCTGTGTGCTGATAGGGTGCCCAATCCCATCAGTATAAGGGCCCCTGCTTTAGTTGTGTGCCAACGGGATGCCCAATCACTGTTGGCATAATGTCGCCCCCACTTTATCTTAGGGAAGCAATGGGGTGCCCAATCCTTCGTCGGCTACAGCTGCCCCTCAAAAGGTTCTTTGGCACGCCGGGGAGCCCACCCTTGCATACCAAATTCCTCTGTCAAATTAAAAACTGTCCCTTGATGTCTGTTTTTTTTAAACAAGAAAACGGTCCCTCGCTGCAACCCACACCTAACCACTGTGAAACCTTTCTCCTAAACACCCCTCACCTCACACTTGCCTCCAGAGCTCAGCGCGATGATCTTGAGGAGGACCAGGAACACGTCTGCTCTCTTCAAAGCCGACCGAACTGAGGAAAAGCCAGTAAGCTGTATAATGGAACAAATAGGATTTTTCAACTTTGCTGCATATCTCAGGCATTTTTGGAATTTGGCACCACATTTTCAACATGGGGTTTTGAGACCCCTCCTCATGATTCTGTCACTGTCATGGCGTTAATCAGGCCTGAAGGGTGATTTCACTGTCACTGTGTGGAATCACCTTCGGACTGATTAATGAAATGACAGTGACAGTGTTCATGAGGTGGGCTCCAAAAAGCCTATGTTGCAAATTTAGTGAAAAAATTCCAAAAATGACTGTTTTATGAGCGGTGTTACACAGTTCCTAAGCACCCCATAAGTTCACAAATTTTTAATATTTGCATTCCAGATTTTCAACAATGCCATTTTACCACACCTCCTTAGAGCAGTACAGCTGTCATTTTTCATATCTCACCCAAAATGTGTTTCCATGCATGTAAGCGACAATGGCACAATCAGTGTGCGTAAATCAACGTTTGGGCTGAATGTGATTTGCACTCCACCATGGAATAGTGCTGTCACTGTGGAAAATCCATGTTTGGGACACATTAGGAAAATTACACTGACACTGTTCAGTAGCAGAGGTCCTAAAATGCCTATGTTGAAAATTTGGTGAGAAAAGTCCATGAAATGACTGTGTTATGAGCGCGCATTGCACAGGTTTCAAGCATCGTCTCATGCATTTGCACATTAGCAACATTTACACTCCAGATTGTCAACACTGTCATTTGTCTGCACCTCCTATGAACAGTACAGCTGTCATTTTCACATCCCAGCCCAAATGTGTTTTTGCACTTGGTGCAGAATAGCGTGCTTGTTGTGGGAAATACATGTTCGGGACACATTAGGAAAATCATATTGACACTGTTCATTAGCAGAGGTCCTAAAATGGCTATTTTGAAAGTTTGGTGACAAAAGTCCATAAAATGACTGTGTTACGAGCGCAGCATTGCGCACTTTCATGCACTCTTGTAACTTGCACATTTGCAATATATTCACCATATTTTCAATATTGACATTTTCTGCACCTCCTTATGAACAGTACAGCTGCCATTTTCATATCCTGGCCAAAATGTGTTTAAGACTTCAAGGCAGAATAGCACAGTCGCTGCAGGAAATTACTGTTCGGGACATTACAAAAATGACAGTGATACTGTTCATTTGCAGAGGGCTAAAATGCCTATGTTGAAAATTTGGTGATGAAAGTTCATAAATGACTGTGTTACGAGCGGCATTGCACAGTTTCCACACACGCTTATAACTTTGCACATTTGTAATATTTTCACTCCAGATTTTCAACATTGCCATTTTTCCACATGTCCTTATGAACAGTACACCTGTCATTTTCACATCCTGGTCAAAATGTGTTTTGCCATTCCGGCACAGAATACTGTGGTTGCTGTGGGAAATCAGTGTTCAGGACAGATTAACAAAATCACAGTGACACTGTTCATAAGCACTGGTCGTACAATGCCTATGTTGAAAATCTGGTGATGAAACTCCATAAAATGACTGTGTTACATGCATGTGTTGCGCAGTTTCCATGTATGCTCAGAACTGCAAGCATTTTAATATTCCCACTACACATTTTCAACATTGCCATCTCTTCATATCTCCCTATGGATGGTATAGCTGTCATTTTCACATTCTGCCCGATCTGTCATTTCATGCGTGTGACGTAGAATGGCACTGTCGCTGTTGGAAGTCAGTTTTTGGGACATTGACAAAATCACATTGCCCTGTTCATGACAAGAGGTCCCAGATGCTTTTGTGAGATGGGGTCCCAAAAGGCCATGTTCAAAATTTGTACTGTAAAATACCAATAAACACCCAAGGCATTATAGTTTCTAACCATAACGCACTTAACCTGAACAGACAGACAGGCATCGTGTGTGCCTTTGATTGCCACCTGTACTGCCTAGCCATCCCACCCCACCCACTGACAGGCATCGAGCTGTACCTTGACTCTTCGCCCAGGACTTCATTCCATTCTCCTATGCTGCACCCATTTCACCATATGTCCTTAAGGAATGGGTTGACTTCTAAAGCCAAACACCCTAACGCACAGCTCAACACGTGTCTGTGTCTGCAGAATAGGGTGAGGTGACACGGTTTGACCGTCATGGGTGAAGACCCAAACACTTACCCCAAATCCTGTCCATCTCTACAGGATGGAGGTGGACTTCATGTGAACTTCAATACTTCATTGCTATCTTATTCTGTATCTGTCTAACTCCTGCATTTCTAATACTCATACCAGCAATCAAACATTTGGCATTGACAAATGCTTGTTTTAGTGTGTCCCCAAAGAAAAATCAGGAGTCAACAAATCCTACAAACACTGCAAGTTACACTCTGCTTCAGTGTTATAAGAAGACAATTCTCATCCCCTCAACACACAGATTTGCACACTGCACTTAACAAGTTTGTTGCAAGGCAGTTTGGGTATTCCTAGTTTAAAAAATAGTAATGTAAAAGAACACTGATCAAAATCAGAAAATGGCTTTCAAGTTGAGTCTCTTTATATTTGCCAACTGTAAAATAAAGCAGAAGACATCCAGCAGGTTTTGCTTTCCAGTAATTTTAGTTATGTGTGTGCTCCTCCTGATTATAACCTAGAGAACAGCAAAGGCCACCTATTTCAGAAGAAAATAGATCAGCCTTCAAGTTCGGGGTGGAGGGAAAATTCATTAAAGAGAACACTGATGCACATGGCTGTGCCAGGTTTGGGTTACTGCAGTTTAATATTTGTGGTAAGAAGACTACATACTGTTAATGACCTGCTGCTCCACTTTCAGTGTAGCAGAGTGGCTATGCATGAAGGCAGTCAAAGGGTTAACTAACACTTAATCCTTTGAATGTATGCTGCTTAGCCTCAATTTATGTGCCACAGAATCAGCAGTTGTTCTGCCGAGAAAGTATAAGGTCCTGCCATAGATTGTAGGTTCACTTTGCTGCAGTAAACACGGGGCCCTGGTTATACCTGATTAGGCTGAACACAGCCATTATTAAGTTGGCTACCTTTTTTTTTTAACCAACTTTTTTCCCTCACATATATCCTGGTTGGGGCAATCCTCTGTTAGCCTTGCACAGAAACAGATTCCCTGAGGCAGAAGAAAGCTCCTGGCCTAGCTGCAGGGATTAAGCAAGTTAGTAGAACCTACAACCAACCCTCCCTAACCAAGACATAGTCTCTGCAGCAGCTGTCTTGGCCATGGCCTACCTCCCAACATGGTTTTCTATGCTTGCTTCTGAACCACACTGCCAGCCTTGGGGGAGGGAGTTGGGACAGTTGTTCTGGGCCCTGCACTTGAGCGGAGCTCTGCAAACTTAGAGTTGCCAACAGTTCTTCCAATATTTTAAGGGTAGGTGGTATACATGGGACATACTGTATTTAAAAAAAAATTGCAGCCTGTCCCGTATGCTGGCTATAACTGGGTGTTTACTCACCTGGTAAAGGTGATTGTGTTGGTTGACATCCATGGCACTCCAGACATTACCTCATGGGTTGTAACCCCACCTGATAGGCTAGTGATGCACATGACTCAGGATCAGATTTCTCCCATATCCAGGTCCCAGGAGCCCCTGCTCTCCAGTTCAATCTTCCAAAGCTGAAAATAAGGTTAGTGAAATGGAACAGCAAGAAATGACCCCATACACAGTGTAATAGAAATAAGGCGGTATACAAGAGATAAATGAAATCGACTAGGGCCCTAATTTATCCCTGATAATACAATCTAGACTCGATCCCTAAGGGGTCGATGGTGGACATCCTGATGTTGAATGCATGGAAATGAACATTCAGCTCAGTGTAAGGCTGGTTCGTTTCTAGTCTGTACGCCTGACTACTATGTCGGTGGGTTATGAGTGCCATGGATGTCAACCACACAATCAGCTTTACCAGGTGAGTAAACACCATTGTGATTGGTTGACATCCATGGCATTCCAGACATTACCTCATGGGTAGATAAGAAGCAGTACTGTGTAAGTGAGGGAGACAAGTGGTCTAGGGCGGAAAGAATCTGTATTGGAAGTGGCCGTAGAAAGGACTTGGGTCGCAGCGTAGGTTGCAACTGGGACAGATGATCTAGGCGGTAGTGTCTGGCAAAGGTGTGGCTAGAGGTCCACTTGGCTGCCTTGCAGATGTCCTCTGCTGACACGCTGGCCCCTCTGCCCAGGATGTGGCTACCGCATGAGTGGAGTGAGCCTTGATACCCGGGGAGGTACCTGCTGCTTGCCAAGTAGGCTCCTGGATAGTTCTCCACAACCAGCCAGTGATGGTGGTCTTGGAGGCCGCCTTCCCTGTCTCTGCCCCTTTGAGACTATAAACAGTCTTTCTGTCTTTCGGATAGGTTGCGTCCCGGATAAGTAGGTGGCTAGAGTGTTGCCCACGCCTAGGCTTTTAGGGACTGTAGGCCTCCCGAGTGGGAGTCTCCTGAAAGGTGGGTAACTCGATACTCTGTTCCTGTGGAAGGGGATGAGACCTTGGTTGAAAGGCGGGACAGTCCGAGGCATACTCCTGTGGGGCGTGAACACGTGTAGTTCCTGCAGGACAGAGCACCTAATTCCCCAATTCCTGCGGCTGAGCATATCGCCATGAGGAAGCAGGTTTTGACCCAACCCAGAACAAATCTATGTTCTGAGGGGCTCAAGGGGCCGAGTTGAGGGAGTCCAGCACCAGGGAAAGGTTCCAGGGGGTGACAGTTGGGCGACTTGTGGCCGTAGCATCTCGGCCGCCCTTAGGAAATGCAGGCGGTGAGGGCCCCAGGGCTTTGTCCGCTTATGGGCCCCACAGCTGCTCCAATGGCTGATAGCTAAACCCTGAGAGATGAATGAGCCAGACCCTTATCCAGTCCTCGCTGGAGGAATAACAAGATAGTGGGCATGTCGTGGCATTCTGGGTCCACCGCCGGTCATGGCACCATCTGGTGAACATCGCCCATTGCCTGCTGTAGGTGGAGGTGGTTGATGAGTGTCTGGACTGCAGCATTGTAGTGATGACTGAATCGTGGTGGCCTGCTTCCTTAGTCTTCCTCTCAGGAGCCATGCTGGAGTTTCAGGGTCCCAGGGTTCGATGTAGGAGTGGTCCCTGATTCAGCACGCCGGGACAGTAGGGCAGTCTGAAGGAGGCCACCGCCATCGAAAGGATAGTGGCAAACCACGCCTTCTGCGGCCAGTAGAGCTACCAGTATGATGGTCCATCTCGAGGAGTGATTTTGGTCATTACCTGAGGTAATGGGGGAGAGGGGAAAGATGAAGGAGTGGTCCTGGGACCAAGGTTGTGACAGGAGTCAGTTCCCCGTGACTGGTTGTCCTGTACCTCGAGAAGTAGTCCCTGACCTGTGTGTTCTGAGCCATGGCCATGAGGTCCATGGGGATAGGTCCCCAGGTGTCCTGTATCATTTGAAAAGGCTGGTGTGAAGATGCCACTCTCCTGGGTGAATTTGCTGCCGCTCAGCCAGTCTGCTCGAATGTTGAGCTTTCTGGCGAGGTGGACCGCTGAGGTGAGTGAGATGTGTCTGGGCCCAGTTGAGGACTCTTGCCACATCCCTCAGGATTGCTCTGCTTTGGGTGCCTCCTTGTTTGGCGATGTATGCCATCGTTACTCGGTTGTCGGATCGAACAGGACTGATTGTCCCAAGATGTTGGGTTTGAGGGCTGTTAGTGCATGGTAAACTGACCGCATCTCCAGGATGTTGATTGATAGCCTGGACTCTGTGTGGGTCCATAGGCCCTGTGCTGTCCTGTTGGCCAGGCAAGCACCCCATCCCTGAAGGCTTGCATCTGTCTCGATGGAGACCTGTGGAAGGGCCTCCAGCAGGACACCCCTGGTCAGGTGTGATCTGACTGTCCACCAGGTTAGTGACTTTTTCACCGCTGGGGGTAATGGGAGGAAGGTCCCTAGGTTGTGTTCTTCTGGGGATCCCCATCTGAGGACGTGAGTCTGCAGTGGCCGCATGTGCCATCTGACCCATGGGCCGAGGTCAATACATGATGCCATGCAACCTAGTAGCTGTGCCAGGGTAGCCACGGATGCCCGGTGGCTGGTGCAACTGTGCATGCCAGGAGGAGTAGGTCGAGGATCCTTGCCTCGACAGTCTTGCCCACCCCTGAGCTGTGTCTAGGCTGGTGCCTAGATGCTCATTTGTTGTGTGGGCATTAGGTGGCTCTTGTCCTGGTTCACTACCCAGCCATGTTGCCCTAGGGCCCCTAGAGCTAGGATGGTGTGACGGAGAGAGGTCTCCTGGAGCAGGCCTGGATC
The DNA here is from genome assembly GCA_016271365.2 of Neoceratodus forsteri. Taxonomy (NCBI): domain Eukaryota; kingdom Metazoa; phylum Chordata; order Ceratodontiformes; family Ceratodontidae; genus Neoceratodus; species Neoceratodus forsteri. The sequence continues at coordinate 194,006,788 of JADMNL010000022.1, read as the reverse complement.
AGCCAGTCATCGAGGTAGGGGATGATGTCGAGACCCTGTTCTCGGAGTCTGGCTACTAGTACCACCGACACTTTGGTGAAGACTTTCAGGGCCGAGGAGAGTCCGAATGGTAGGGCCTGGCATTGGAAGTGTTGGCGAGAATGTGAAACCGAAGGTACTGTCTGTGGCTGACCTGATAGGTATGTGGAGGCACGCGTCCTTGAGGTCTATGGACGTCAGGAAATCGCCCACCAAGACTGCGAAGGGTTGACCTCAGGGTGTCCATTTTGAATGTCTGGGGCACCACGTGTTGGTTTAGGCGCTTGAGATCCAGGATGGGGCGGAGGTCTCCATTCTTCTTGGCACAAGGAAGAAGATGGAGTATACCCCGATCCCTGCTCATGTAGAGGTACTGGTTGGATTGCCCTGTTGTCGATCAGGTCCCACAGGATCTGTTGTACCTGATGAGCAGTGGCCCTGTTTTTCAACACCGTGAGGTGATGAACCTGTGTGTCAGGGGAGTCCCTAATAATTCTATCAAATATCCCTTGGACACGACTTCGTGAACCCATCTGTTGGAGGTGGTGGGAACCACTGGTGACTGAAGAGTGCTAATCTTTGACCCACGGGAGGGGAGGGCCTTGTTCTAGGGGGTCTGGCATGAGCAGTCATTGCGGCTTGCCTCGCTGGGCTCTGCCTCTTCCTTCAAATCTCGAGCCACGGGCTTTGAAAGATGAGGTGTAGTAGGAGTGGTGGAGGGGGCACGAGTTGAACTGTAGTGGCCTCTACCTCAAAAGGGAGTGGTCGGGTGAGTGTCTCTCAGGGTTTGGTATGACCTCTGGCTCCCCGAAATCTCCGCCTATTGGAGGGAGATAGGAGTGCCTACTCTTGTTTCTAAGGAGTTCCTTGCCCTCCTCTTTCTGTTTCAGGAACTCTAACAGACCCTTCCCAAAAATATGTTTGCCCTTCAAGGGAGATTTTGCAGTAGGTCTTGGACTGTCAGCCTCCCATAACTTAAGCCACAAAACCCGTCTGGCTCTGTTTGAGATGGCTGTGGCCCTTGCGTTCAGTCTGAGGGTGTCAACAGCCATGTCGGCTAGGTACCTTGCCGCATTGATGGTGCACTAATAGCTCTGTCTCTCTGGATTTGGGGTTGGCCTGCTCAAGGAGCTCCTCCAACCGACCTATTTCTGTTCTTGCTGTGTAGATGGCTGCTGTGGACGCTCCGCTGCCATGCCCTCTGTTTGAAGGCCTTTTAACATGTCCTCGACCCTCTTGTCTGTAGGGTCCTTTAGAGAGATTGTTCCGTAGGGTAGGATAGTCCGTCTGCTGAGGGCGCCACCTGGGGTCGACCGTTGGGGCGAGCACCGGGTGTTTGCTTTGTCTTCCTGCACAGGGTACATGCTGTCCAGGTTTCTTCTGTTGGGCATTTGGCCTGGGTCGGCGGATTGTCACTCCTTGTTGACAATGTCCTCGAGAAATGGACAGACGGGAAGGACTCTCAACGGTGGGTCTCTGCTGGATCAGAGGATCTAGCTTGGATTGAGGTTTGTCTTCCTCCATCTCGAACCCCATGGTGGTCTTGATGATCTTGATGAGGCCTGGAACCAAGTCGAAGGAACATAGCTTGGAAGTACGCGATGGGATGGCCTGTTGCTCCACATCTTCTTGGTCGGAGATGGCCCGCTTCTTCCTCTTCTGGTAGGTCGGTGTCCACCCGGTATCGGGTTTGTGGATATCTGGGCTAGGTTCCATCAGATCCATGCTATCTTCGTTGGCCCCTCTCCTGACGCCTTGATCCAGAGGTGGGTTCGCAGGTAATCTCTGTTGGGTGAGGGACTCCAATTTTTCAATCACCTTCAGCATAAAGTTCTGCTAACTCTCCATAATGGCCACGGTCGCCTGTTGGTTCTGCAGGAGAAAGGCGCCTGGGTCCAACCAAGATGAGCCACTAGGGCCAGGGTTGCTGGGGCCCATGGCGGTGGACTGTCCCAAGGATAGGTCATCTATATCATGCGACAACGGGCACAGGGGTGGGGCAGGAGGTTGAGCTGCATGCTGTGCACTTTTGGCCTTGATCATCTGTGGAAGACAAAAGACGAAGTGTTACCATGGTGCCAACTGGGCCTGCACTGGAGGTGGGCCCTGATAGGCTGAGCAGAGACGCGCTCTGTACCTAGGATAGAGAGAGAGAGAGAGAAGTGAGAAGGTGTGATGGCTTCAAATGGGGGTCGCTGTGGTGAGGGACCCACATGGAGGCTGAGACCTGGGGATCGCTATAGAGAGGGACCCCAGATGGTGAAGTTGCTGGTGGTTCACATGGGCTGCTGTGGGAGGAGCCCACATGGTGCACAGGGAACACCAGCCTTCTGCTGAAATATATATTTTTTTTTTTTGTCCAAGGAGCTGGGGGTGTGTGAGGCGTGCCAGGTCTCCTGGGCTAGATCAGTGTCCTCCCAGCTGATAATGCTGGGTTTGAACCACGGTCAGACATACAGCCATACACAGCTTGCTTTCCTAACTGCTGTGCCAGAAGTCAGTACCTCTTAGGTCCCCCGCAGAAACACTCCTGTTAGACTCCCGATCCCAGTAATTGAGGGGAAGGATACCTGGGCCGTCGTGATGGAGCTTGGCCTGCGAGAGAGAGGGATCCTTCCCCTGCAGACTCCTGTCATGGGGACCTGGTGGAAGGGCCGCAGAGATGGAGGGCCTCGTGGTCCCTACTTGGGAGTCAGGGTCCCCGTGAGGCACAGGCGCAAGAGAGAGGAGGGGTGGTGGCGAGCGTGCTGCCACATGGCTGCAGGGGAGCTCTGAGAAGAGCTGAGGCCCCGTGCCACGCCAGGGGCAGGGGAATAGCGAGAGAGCGATGAGCAGCTGCGCCTGAGGCAGACATCAGGGGATCATGCTCGAGTACAGCTACATGGCCACTGAGAGGGCCTCTGGAGGAAGAGGCAACCAGGAGAAGCCAGGGCCTAATGGAGGAGGCAGCTGCGAGAGCGGTGGAGAGAGCCAGCCCGCCTGGGTCGGAATGGCCACCTGCTGGACCTCCTATGACCGGTAGGGAGGTGAGAAGCACCTGCCTGGGCCCAGAGAGGCCTGAGGGGCAGAGGCAGCAGAGCAGCATGGTTGCGATCTGGGGCACAGGTCGCAATTCCGTGTGAGTGCCTGCCTGGGCCAGAGGAGGCCTGAGGGGGGAGGCGTGGTAGCGTGGCTGCGATCCAGGGGGTACTGGCCATTCCAGAGCTCACATGGTGTCCACCGCTAAGCAGGCGAGGGGAATAGGGCAGAACATGAAGAGTTTTGAAGGCTTCCCAGGGAAAACTTGAGGGGGTCTGTGGGCTGCGCTAATGAACAGCAGCAAACAACTTGGCAGCCTGAAACATGAGAGACTGTTTCAACAGAATAGGCCTTCTGGCAGAACTCGCATATCTAGACGTCGAAGCAGACTTATAGCTAGATAGAACCAACAATTTGGCAGTATAAAACAACAAAACCATAGGAAGCTTGCTTTAATCATGAGAAGGCCCTCTGTTAGATAAATCCTATAACTGCTAAAGGGCAAGGGTTTCTCCACGGAATTACAATGGAAAACAAATTTAAAAGGCGTTAGCCTTTATATTTATGCCTGATTTGCTTTTGCTAAATAGTGGGATTATGTAAGCTTGAACAATTATGATTTAAAAGAGGCTTACCTTAGTAATTAGGACAGCAGGGACCCTGGTGTGCTAGCCTGATCAGATGCAAAGTTTGAACTGGAGAGCAGGGGCCCTGGGACCTGGATATGGAGAAATCTGATCCTGAGTCATGTGCATCACTAGCCTATCAGGTGGGGTTACAACCCATGAGGTAACGCCTGGAGTGCCATGGATGTCAACCAATCACAATTGCCTGTCTAGTGAACTGACTCAGTTTTACTGTTCCCAGGAGCTAACATGATGCAGCATATCTGGACACAGATAGGGGATGTTAGCTTCAGTGGAATCCAAGCATCAGCATCGCGTGTGTAGAGCAGAGCGAGCTGAGTGCTGTTGTCAGTGCTGATTTTGAAGAGATGGATAATCACAGAGGTAGTAAGGAGACATGTAGCAAAGATAAGTTACGGGTACATGGGCTGTGGTTACTTGTTTGCTATGGGATGAATAGGCAATTCCATTTACCTAAGATTCTAGGTCAGTCAGTTTCTGTCTTAGCATATGCTGAGGATCTTTTTGTTTTGTTTTGTTGTTGTTTATTTCTCATGGGGTAAAAGAAAACTGAACAGACTAGAACAGTATTATCAGTCAGAACTTATTATTGGTATCTACATCTAAGGCTGTGATGTGATTGTTGGTACTCAAAAGTGAACATGAAATGGTTTATTAATGGAAAGCCTATGATGACTGTTAAGTCATATGTTGATATCTTGGTGTAACTTTCAAAACTATTTTTCTTGAATTTACATATTAGTAAGTTAGCCTTGAAATTAATCAAATTGTGAATGGTTTGTACTGTTTTAATACTAAATATGGGGAATGAATGTTTATCCTATGATAAAAGCATTATTGAGTAAATTTAACAGCAAATGTTATATGCTAGAGTAATGTGGGGAGATTTTTATTTTAGTTGTTTAACCAGGAGTAGCACACTAAGCTGAAAGCTTTTTACAGGTAAGACCTGGGAGCATAGGGACGTGAAGTAACTTGCTCAGGGTCACACGGTATGTGAGAAGTTGGGATTTAAACCCAGGTCTGGCCTGCTGGATGTCACCAGATTTGCAGCTCAGAGCCTTAAACCATCATGCTTATACTGCCTCCCCAAGATGCTAATTTAAATATCATAGAAAATGAAGAAAATAGAGTGCATATTAAAGACTCCTGGCATACCTTCATTAGCACATATTGTACATGTCTAGTAAAGCCAGAACCTGGGGTATTTCTTCTAAATGTTTTGTTATATCTGCAGGAACTGGTTATGGATAAAACTTAATAATTTATTGAATGATATGTAAATTACCAGGAAAGGCTATAAAAGAAAAGTGGACGCTCATGTCCAGAAACTCTGGATCTTCTTGGTTAGACTCAGTTAAAAGAGAACTTTCAAAGAATGTATACTATAACCTATGGAATTATTAAACTGTGGATTAATATTAGTTATAAAAATACTAGAGCAATTAAGCTAACATAATGAGATAGTGCATGTCAATTAGATTTAGAAAAAATTCAGAAAATTAAAATGTTCCAACTGACTGGTAAATAACGTGGAGGAACATTGTCTGAAACCTTACTTATATCTCATGAATAATCAGAAGGAAAAGAGAGTAATTTCACATTTTAGATCTGAACTACAACCAAGTAAAGTCCTAGAAAAAGGTGGAAATAAGAAATCTGAAAGAGGTTGTACAAACATTTGTAATTGGCCATGTGGTCATGTGAGTACAGGACTGGATTGTAAAACAAAAGGTCATAGGTATGATTCCTAGGGTAGCCACTAACTCACTGTATGACCTTCAGCAAGTCAATAATTTGTTATTCAGCAAAAAGATATTTGATGCCAGATGTCACCGGAAGATTGCTGCCGACTGGAGTGCCTGTGGCTGTGGTTGGAAGATGCCACAGATTGTTTATTAGAGGGCTGAATCTTCTTGTTTGCTCAGGGAGCTGCACTTGATCCATTAAAGAGGTTTCAACAGCTTTCAGGACTAAGCTGCATTTCTGAGTTTGAGAGTTAGACACGTGAGACTCCACACAAGCCAGTACAACAGAGGTTTGGCCCTCCTCCGAGCCCTCTGCCTGACCCCTCCCCCAATCATTTGATCAGCTCAGTAGAAACCAACAACTACACCTAGGAATTGCAGGAGTTCTAGGCGATGAGAAGATGGAATGACAACATGAGCAGTGAACAAGGGCAGAGATCAATTTGATAAGTAGGATGTTGTGTACATTGGGGCTTATTTACTGTGTACATTGGAGCATATATTCTGAAAGCATTTACTGAGTGCATTGAGGGCTTGCAGTCTGGGTTTTAAGTGTCTCATCCTTCCATTTTTTTCTGAGCTGATTGAAAATTTTACAAAATATACATGTACACTAGTGAGTAAACTTAAACAATTATGTAATACCTAACCTGGTGTTGGTAAATATTATTAAGCTTCTGCATGCTTCTGTCCATTGTGGGGATAATAGCCATATTTAGCTCCTAGGTTAATTAGTGAAGGTTGGCTTTTTAGAGAAGGTAACCCAGGTACAGTAGAAATCAAAATCCAGAGGGCACTCTGTAATTTGCGGTGAGGGTGCTGTCTAATACAGTTAAGCGGGAAGAGGAGTAACACCCTATATAGGGCAAGGAAAAATTAATGCAAAAAGTGGTTTCTTCAAAATAGAACAGAAGGATAGACACTTTAGACAGCATAGAATGGGAAGATGTTGGGAGCAGTGCAATGCAGTGGTTGGGGCAGCAGTCTGCAGAAGGACCTTCTGGGTACTGTGGTGCTGCCCCATCTGCAGTCACCTCTTTGGGCTGAAGGAAAAGGTTACTAGTTTCTGGGTCAAGTTGGATATGATTCAGGAACCTCCTCCCCACCTGGGGCTACCAAGTCTGCCTGCGCCACTCAACGATTGCCTAGTTGGAGCAAGGGATGGACTATGGTGGGCTTAGGAAGGGTGAAGGCAGTGGGACAGAGGCACACCTGGCATGTGGTGCAACTAAAGAACTCCTATACTATTTTAGAGGAGCAGAAAGTCCCATAGTGACATCAAAAGTTGTAACTGATGGTTAAGTGGATCCTCCACAATGGAGCCCCAAGGGTGGTGGCAGAGGACCCCAGAGGAGGAGGAAGCAACTCCTGGTGGGGGACTCTATAGTCAGGGAGTGGATTCTGGGACAGGCAGCAAAGGAGGAGAAGTGCAGAAGAGTTTAGGGAATTGGGGAAGGGCCTTCGTGCAGGTAGCAAGCTCCGTGTCATTCTCAGAGGTGTTGCCTGGCTAAGATGAAGGGGAGGCTAGGGATATCTGTACCAGGGACTTCAATGCACGGTTAAAGGACTGGTGCAGAGAGGAGGGTTTTGGCTTCACTGGGAGTGGGGAACCACCTGGAGGGAATGAGGGCCTATATAAGGACAATGGCCTGCATCCATCCAGGGAGGGGATCAGAACTCATGAACAGTTTAAATGCTACATTGGCTAGCATTTAAACTACTCAGGGAGAGGTAGAAGGAGGCAGGGAGACAAAACTGCCCCACCCACAAGTTGACAAAGCCACCAGCAAGAATGCTGGGAGTTAAACCAGTAAAGGAAGCAAATCAGAATGAAAGCCAGAGAGTAGAAGAAATGATTATAACTGAAAATATACTGGGCGAGATAAGGTGAGTAAAAGGGAAAAAGGGAGGTGTGCGGCAACACAACCTAGAGAGCCATGTATGCAAATGCTTAAAATCTGAGCAACAAGATTGCTGACATAGAGGCTACTATGGTGGAAGAAGATCTAGACTTGATCACCATCATAGAGACCTGGTGCAATGAAACCAGGACTGGGAAGTGGCTACTTCAGGACATTCTCTGTTCAGGCAGGACAGGATAAACAGAAAAGGGGAGGAGTGGATCTTTATGTAAGGGACACATAAAAGACACCAAAATACAGGGGAGTAGGGAGGGATGGGGTACTGTGGGTCACTCTGTAGAGGTGGAATGGGGCAACTATCCACACAGGAGTGATGTACAGACCTCCAGTGCAGGGGAAGAGGTGGAAAATGAAATAATGATAGCAATCCAAAGGATGACTTGCAGGGAGAGGTATTGCTTGTAGGAGATTTCAGTATGCCAGACATGGATTGGAGCCTCCACACGGCAGCATTGGCCAGGAGTAGTAACATCCTAGACTACCGCAGGAGAGCATTCATCAGGCAACAAGTTATGGAACCCAATCGGAGGGTATTATTGAACCTGGTACTGACAAACAGAGACAGTATCATAGATGTCACAGAGGGGACCACCTGGGAACAGTGATCACTGTGTGGTGTGGTTTGATATAAAAACTGGGATGGAGTCAAATCACATAAGAATGAGGGTCCTGGACCTCAGCAGAGCAGATTTCAAGAAAATGGGAGAATGCTTGAGGGACTCCTCGCAGGGCAAGGAAAATTGGGAGAATAGATGAACAGTGGGCAAAAATAAGAGGGCCTTGAAAACTTTACAAATCTCTGCATCAGGCAGGTTAGCAAGGGCAAGATAAAAAAGAGTCCACTATGGTTCTTTAAGGAGTTAGTGGAAAAAGTAAGAGCAAAACAAAATGGCATTTAAAAGATACAAATTAACACAAAGGGAGGGGATAGGGATTGCTACCAGGAGAAACAATGGGAGGCAGAAAAGGCAGTTAGGAGCACAAAGGCACAAGCAGAGGAAAAGATTGCCAAATCAGTGAAAAAGGGGATAAAACACTTTATAGGTATTTAACTAAAAAGAGAAAACAAAAGGAGGGACAGTACTAAGCTAATAGGAGAAGGTGGTGTAGAGAAGGACTGCCAAAAGCAGACATATTGAACAAATACTTGTTCAGTATTTATGGAAGAGAGGGAAGGTAATGGGGCAATGATAAAGGACAAGGGCATTAAGGATCAGGAGGGACATAAGTCTCTTTTCAATAGATAGGGTCCTTGGAACTAACTGCAGTAAAGGCACAGCAGCATCATCCAGGAGTAGGAACATCCTAGACTCCTGCAGAAGGCATTCCTCAGGCAACAAGTTATGGAACCCACTTGGGAGGGCATTATTGAACCTGGTACTGACAAACGGAGACAGTACCACATGTGCTGCTAATAGGAGCAGTAAAAGTTGACAAGACAATGGGACCAGACAGCGTGCACCTTGGGATGCAAGGGGAACTCAAGGTGGAGCTGGCAGCACCTCTGACAACCCGGTTCAACCTGTCATTGGAAACCGGGATGTACCAGGGGACCGGAGAAAGGCAGATGTGGTCCCACACAACAAAAGTGGAAATAGGATAGAGGCAGAAAATTACAGGCCTGTCAGCCAGACATCGGTAGTGGGTAAGGTAATGGAATCACCATTGAAGGAAAGGATTGGGGTATACATGTTGCCAGTAGTCTACAAGATCCAAGGCAACATGGTTTCCTGAGGGAGATCTTGCCAGACAAACCTGATTGAGTTCTTTGACTCGGTAACCAGGGAAGTGGATCAGGGAGGGGTGGTGGACTTGGCTAAATCAGTAGGAGGAGAGAGAGCTTAATGTGGGTGTGGCTTAGACAATATAAAAGCAGGTGACTCAAATTACAACTTCCTGTTGCTAGCCTTTAGAAGACAGAAATTGCTTGTAAGGCAGAAAGCAGCTAACTTAAAGAAGCTACCATTTTCTACTAATTTAACACTTCTATCTCAGCAGGGGTCAGTGTCTGTTGAGATTAAGCAGACAGATACATTATTAGAAGTAGAAGGAGCCTTATTTAGGGTTAAAAAGAAAAGAAAGAAGTCAATGTGTGTTCTGTGCTGGGAAGGGTATTGTGTCAACTTGCTTGCTAAATCAGTAGGAGCAGAGAAGCTTAATTGGGGCGTGGCTTAGACAATATAAAAGCAGGTGACTCCAATTACAACTTCCTGTTGCTAACCTTTTTCTTAGTAATTGCCCTCCATCCCACCCACCATAAGCCAGTTCTACTTTTATAGCCACTGGATTTGACTGACAACAGGAACTTCCTGTTTGGCAGTAGGAAGGAAGGATCATAGAGAAACAATAGTTTTGTCAACCCTAAGGAAAAGTAGCTCGCCTCCTCCCCAGGTGCTGGTGGTCTGACACTGAGCTAGGAAGAAGGAGGCTACTGAAGAATATAGAAAGTTGCTGTCCCAGAACAAGAAGGGTGAGAGTTGTAAGGAGAGAGAGAGTAAGCATATAGAAACAGGAGATGGGACACAAACTAAGACACGTTAGGAGTGGTGCAGTGCAATGGCTATGGGGCAGCAGTGTTCCGGGAGACATTCTGGAGGCTGCGATGCTACCTTCTTTGCAGGCACCTCTCTGGACGAGGAGGAGGTTACCAAGTCTCCAGGCTGACCTAGCTAAGATTCCCAAAACACCTCCCCCCACCCAAGGAACCACCAGGGCCAATGTCACTACCTCAGAGGTTGCCAAGAAGAGGAGGCTGGACCAGAGTGGGCTTGGGAAGGAGAGGATTGTGGAACAGAGTTGCATCCCTCCAGCTATACCTCTCCACAATTAATCGCTCTTCTGGTGGATAGTGGTTCCTCTATGGAGGCACCTGCAGTGGAGACCAAGGAGGATGCTGGGAACCTTCACAAAGGAGACCCACAGGAGGGGGCATGGGACCCCATAGGGGAAGGAAACAACTCTGGTGGAAGACCTCAATCATTAAGGGGTAGAAGTGAGGAAGGGAGAGGGAGGTAAGGTGCCTGCCTGACACCACACCTTGGGGCAGAGGCGAATCCTTAGGATCATGTGAGCAGCTGCACAAGGGAGGGCTGGATGTCATTGTCCACCTAGGGACAAATGACCTGGCTAGGAATGGAATCAGAGCAGTGCAAGAGGAGTTTATAGAGTTGGGGAGGGGCCTTAGACAAGTAGCGCAAGCGGTAACTTCTCGGAGGTGCTGCCTGTCTATGGCAAGGTGATGCTAGGGTACTCCTCACCAAGGAATTCAATGAATGGTTGAAAAAATTGGTGTGGAGCTCAGGGTTTTGGCTTCATTGGGGACTGGGGAGCCACCTGGAGGGATGCAGACCTATACTGGCGCGATGGTCTGCATTTGTCCGGGGAACCAGGATCCTAGGGTGAGAGGTTTAAATGCTTCATTGACAAGCATTTGAACCAGCCAAGGGGAGGCACTGAAAGGAGTAGGAAATCCAGCCTCCCCACAAAAACACGGTAATTAGTGAGGTAAACACCAAGGTAGAGAAGTCATTAGGGAGCAGGAACTAGGTAAATGTAAAAAAGACAAAGGCAGTAAGGACAGGGATGGGGCTAAAGGGTAAGGCCATCAAAAAGTGGAGGGTGATGGGTGCCAGTGCCCATAGTTTGTGTAACAAACTCCTGAACTAGTGGCCTTGATGGAAGAGGGTTGCCTGGATACTGTGACAGTCACAGAAACATGGTACACAGAGAACCATGACTGGGATGTCAACATACCAGGATACACAATGTACAGGAGGGACAGGGAGGGTAAAAGAGGAGGAGGAGTAGCTGTCATGTAAAGGAAGAGATCAAAGCAACAGAACTAAAGAGTGAACAGGGAGTAGATAAGGCACTCTTGGTCACCCTGGAGACAGGAATGGCACCACAATCCACATGGGTGTTGTATACAGACCCCAATCTCAGAGGGAGGGAATGGACAAGGAAATGATAGAAGGCATCCTTAGAATGGTAGAAAAAGGGAGATATTGTTGATGGGGACCTGAATATGCCAGATGTTAACTGGAGCAACTTTGCTGCAGGCACATCCAAGAGCAGGGTCATTCTTGATGCCCTACAAGGGCATGCCTCAGACAGCTAGCATTGGAACCCACTCAGGAGGGAGCAATCTTAGACCTGGTACTCTCAAATGGGGACGGAGTAAGAATCTCAGATTTAGAAGTGGGTAGCTGTCTGAACAAGCGACCACCAAACGGTGTGGTTCATGATAAACACAACCATACAATCAAGCCATTCAACAGCAGGAGTATTGGACTTTAGGAGGGCTGACTTTGGGAAAATGAGAGAATGCCTCAGAAAAGCACTAGAAAACAGGCAAGAAGGAGGGTGGAGAAACAATGGGAGTAATCAAAACAGCCATCACAGAGGCAACAAGCCTTTGTGTAAAGCAAATTAACAAAACACAATGAAGGAAAAAATGCTATGGTTCTCAAAATAGGTGGCAGGGAAGGTTAAGGAGAAAAGGATAGCATTCAGGAAATATAAGGAAACACGGAAGGAACAGTACAGAGAACTGTATCAGTTAAAGTAGAAAAGGGCAGAGAAGGCAGTTAAAATAGCAAAGGCCCAAACTGAGGAAAGGACAGCCAAATCTGTTAGGAAGGGGATAAGACCTTTATAGGTACATTGGGAGTGAAGAAAGGTCAAAGGAGGGATGCTGAGGCTTAATAAAGGGAGGAATGTGGGCAGAGGGTGACAGTGAAAAGCAGGGATACTGAATAATATTTCTGCTCAGTATTCGCAAAGGAAGAGGAGGGGAGGTATCTAAACAAACAAGAGAAACAGTCTGAAGACAGAGGTCGATATCAGTCCATTTACAGAAGAAAGGGTTCTGAAAGAACTAATAAAATTGAAGGTGGACAAAGCAGTGGGACCTGATGGGATTCGCCCAAGAATTCTAGAAGAACTAAGGGTAGAACTAATGACACCTGCTTACTACTCTCTTTAACAAATATTGGGAGGATGGGGTGGTACCTGAGGACTGGAGGAGGTGGATGTGATTCCTCTTCACAAAAGTGGGAGCAGGACAGAGGCAGAAAACTACAGACCAGTTAGTTTAACCTCAGTGGTAGGAAAATGATGGAATCACTTCTGAAGTAAAGAATTGTTGAGTACCTAGAGACCAGTAGGGCACAGGACCCAAGGCAGCATGGATTCATGATGGGAAGGTTGTAGTCAGACGAATCTTATAGATTTCTTTGACCGGGTGACCAAAGTAGTAGACCAGGGAGGGGCTGTGGACATGGCCTACCTAGATTTTAGCAAGGCATTTGATACAGTCCAACACAAAGATTAATGCACAAGTTAGCCAGCCTTGGAGTGGGTCCCAAGGTGGTAGCCTGGATAACATATTGGCTAGAACAACAGGATGCAAAGGGTAGTAGTAAACGGAATTGACAGTGAAGAAAGGAGGGTTACTAGCGGGTACCACAGGGTTCAGTACTGGGACTGGTCCTTCTTAATGTCTTTATAAGTGACATTGCAGAGGAACTGGAAGGAAAAGTATGTCTCTTTGCAGATGACACAAAGATCTGCAAAAGGGTTAATACACAAGGTGGAGTGGAAAGGATGAGTAGGGACTTCGCAAAGGTTGGAGGAATGGTCAAATGTATTGCAGCTCAGATTCAATGAACAGAAGTGCAAGGTAATGCACCTGGGAAAACAAAACCCAGGGAAAGAGTACACAATGGTGGGGTGAGATACTGACAAGAGTAAAAATGGAAAGGACCTGGGGGTAATTATATCAGATGATCTAAAGTTGGGCAAGCAATGTGAGAATGCAGTAAGGAAGTTGGGGGGATACTGGGATGCACAGAGAGAGGCATCAATAGTAGAAAACAGGAAGTTGTTATCATTCTGTACAGATAGTTGGTGAGACCCCATCTGGAGTACTGTGTGCAGTTCTGAGACCCTATCTCTGCAAAGACATAGGCAGAGTGAAGGCTGTCCAGAGGACGGCAACAAAATGGTGCAGGGTCTGCACCAGAAGACATATGAAGAAAGACTAAAGGAGCTTAATATGTATACCCTTGAGGAAAGAAGGAGAGATGGGACATGATACAAACTTTCAAGTACTTCAAGGGAATCAACAAAGTCCAAGACAGTAGCATCTTTCAGAAAAGAGATGTGCAAGAAGAAGGGGCACAATTTGAAGACAGAGGGAGGATGGCTCACAGGTAATGTGAGGAAGTTTTTTCATGGAGAGGGTTGTGGATGCATGGGACAGCCTTCTGAGGAGGTTGTGGAGTCAAGAACAGTGGGAGAATTCAAGAATGCATGGGACAGACATAAGGCAGTTCTAGTGGGGGTGGGTGGAAGAAAGTTGTTGGTTAACTGGATCTGCAGCTTATCTGTTAGATAGGAAAATGGGTAGGCTAGGTTGGGCCAAGCGGTGCTTATCTGCTCATCAAATTTATGTTTCTATGTTTATATGTTTCATGTTGGCCCACCTGGATTTCAGCAAGGCCTTTGACACTGTTCCACATAGAAAACTGATAAACAGCTGGGGAGCTCAGGAGTAGGTACTAAAGTGGTAAAATGGATAGACAGTTGGCTCGCTAATAGATTCAGAGGATGGTAATGAATGGTATTCACCTGGAGTAGGCAAAGTGACCAGCAGGGTGCCTCAAGAATCGGTACTGGGCCCTGTCTTCTTCAATGTCTTTTTATTGACATTACAGAAGGACTGGAAGGAAAAGTATGCCTGTTCATGGATTATATAAATCTCTGTAGCAGAGTGGATGGGGATGGACAGAATGAGGGATGATCTAAAAAACTGGAAGAATGGTCAAGGGACTGGCAGCTGGTTTTCAACACTAAAAAGTAAAAATAAAACTCATGGGGTGCAGAAACCTAGGGGCAACATATACAACTGAGGGAGGTACTAACAGACACAAAGCAGGAAAGGGATCTGGGGTAATCATTACTGAAAGGTTGCTAAACAGTGTAACAAGGCAGTGGGGAAGGCAAGCAGGATGCAAGGACACATAGGCAGGAATCACCAGCAGAAGGATGGAGTAATGATACCCCTGTATAGATCACTGGTAAAACCACACCTTGAATACTGTGTCCAATTCTAGAGGTCCCATCATCATAGGGATGGAGACAGTTCAGAGGAGGGCAACCAGAATGATGCAGGGCCTGCATCAAAAAGTCTATGAGAAAACACTTAAGGAATTCAATAGGTACTTCTTGGAGGAAAGGATGAGGAGAGGGCATGTCATAGAAACATTCAATTACCTATAAGAGAACTGTAAGATGCAGGAAGGTAGCATTTTCCAAAGGAAAAAATGCTCAAGAACAAGGATCATGCTATGAAGTTAGAAGGGAGGTTCAGAGGAAATGGGAGGAAGCACTTTTCACAGAAAAGGTGGTGGATGTGTTGGATAGCCTCCGGTGGAGGTGGTGGGGCAAAATGTATTATTTATTTATTACAGTCTCGGAATTTGACATACCTTTGCATCAGAGACTGATTTACAAAGGTTCCACATCCAAAAGAAATCATAACAATTAGCTAAATACAACAATGTAACAAAACATGACATGGATATAACAAAAACAAAACACAATAAGAGCAGTCATTATATCGGACTTTGCCAAAGTTTGCAAAGAAGAACCAAAAATAGATAAACTACAATAATGTATCAGTATGTGATAATAGGTGTTAAGAATAACTTTATCAAAGTCAATAGGTTGACATGGGTCAGTCAAGACAAATAAAAGGAGCAGAGAAAAAGGGGAAAGAGGAAGGAGGGACAAGGTGGAAATCAGCGATCAGGGGCTACAGAGTGAGGTAGTAGAGACAAACCACGCCAAGAGAGAGAGAGAGGCACTATGGGTAGTGGGGGAGGAGGGATGGGGAAGTGGCAGCTGTTTAGCTAGGAAATGAGAAGATACATGAAAATTAAAGTTGCTTAAGCTGGTCAGTGGCAGCAGTTAGAAAAGATACTGTTTAAGGTTGCATTTAAACTGCCCTAACTTGGAGGCAGTTTGTACCTTAAGAGGGAGATCAGATAGCCAGGCGGGAGCTCTGTAGAGAAAGACCCTCTGAACTTGAATAGTCCAACAAATTGGGGCATGATAGGTAGATCTAGTTGCACTTTTTTCTTTGAGGATTAGCTACTGGGGTAAGGAGGTTTTGTGTTGTTGGAGGTGTTAGACCCAGACAGATCTTCTTACCTAGTAGGCAGGTCTGGTACATGATCCTGCCACTAAGAATCAGTCAGTAGGTTTGGGTATACAGATCACAAGTGTGGGTGTACCTGTGAGCCCCAGAAACTAATCAATAGGCCTTATAAAGGACAGCCTTAATAAGTTTAAGTGAAGTGTCAGTAGCTGCTCCATAAATGACTAGCCAGTAGTTTACAAGTGAGAGGACAGAGCTGTTGACAGCAAGACAGAGTACATCAAGGGTAAGACTGTGGTAGTGTCTGCACTGGATTCAAGAATGAATGGGATGGATCTTTGAAGTAAAGGGGGACAGGAGACAGAGTAAGGCCTGTGATATCATTGTAGGTAGGGAAAATAGGGCAGACTAGGTGGGCCAAGTCCTTATCTACAAAAACTTCTATGTTTCTCCTTCTATGCTTCTAATCAGGGCTGAATAGAGGACTTACAGCATGAGACTTTGATTTGTCCACGGCACAGTACTATCAGTGGCACATACCTTGGTAGATTTTTGTCAAAAGCTTATTTTCCTGCATATTATATTACAGATCAGCTGTGAAATTCAGAGGATACTGAGGTGTTAGGCAACTTATCAAATTATCTGATTTCTGGCCAGAAAGTGAGAAAAATAAATAAGACAATGAGAAGTATCAGTTCCTTCAGAAATCATATTAGCACCTTTGCAACAGGGGATGAAAGTTGTGGGCATGCTGCTTGTCTCCCTAATGCACAAAGTACAGTAGAAGTAGTGTCAGTCACGATGCAGTGCCTGATAGATTATATTAACTGTACTGAATGAACAAAATCCACATTTCTGCAGGGTCCTTTTTGTGAGTTTGGGGTTTGTCAGTGGTGGGATTTGCTAATTTTGCTGGACAAATATTGTGGGACTGTTATTTTATTTATATATATATATATGTATATATATATATATACAGGTTTTGCTCTGGAGGATGAAATGTGAGTAATAAAGTGTTTTATGTATTTACTATTGAGAGTTTCTGTTTTTTAGAGAGCACCCTGTTTTGATGCTCACCTTAAATTACAACAGTAAGCAAACACCAGACTGCCGATTGTCAGTTACAGGGGCCTGTGTTTTACCTCTGTC
The DNA here is from genome assembly GCA_016271365.2 of Neoceratodus forsteri. Classification (NCBI taxonomy): domain Eukaryota; kingdom Metazoa; phylum Chordata; order Ceratodontiformes; family Ceratodontidae; genus Neoceratodus; species Neoceratodus forsteri. The sequence goes on along the minus strand of JADMNL010000022.1, from coordinate 193,990,125 downwards.
CAGTGCCCCACAAGGTGTAATGCTGGCTCTGCTGAACCTGGGTTGTCAGCACGGCAGTGTGATGCTCTGTTGCTGGGCCATGAGGGTGGCCTCAAAGTCTAATATTTAGGGTCATGAACCTAACAACATTGGGGTTATTCCATTCTCTAGTTTTAAAATTATAGGAGCTAAAAATTCTGCAGTTTACGTAATTGTGAAATGCAGTTTTAAAATGTCCAAATGTTGGAGGCTTATAACTCAGTCAGCTTTAAAGATAGAGATCTGTACACTTTTGTATGAACCAGGTTAAGTCAATATGTCAAATTTGGTGGAATCTGAGAAATACATTTTAAATTAGAGGAATTAGCTAGCCTGTAAGCACAACAGTAATGCTACTGTTCATGATGTGAGTTTCCTGGGTTTGGAAATGAGTTCAAGCTGTTGGACCCAGCAGGGGAGGAGGGTCTTGTGTCCCAGAGGACGCCTCCTACACCAGGAAGGGATGGCAGCCAGCTCTGGGTATGACTGTCGCCTAGGAGAACACAGGTGGGAGTACATCTAGGAGCGGATTGGTGGGAGGAAGATGCCAGTGCATGATACACACCATACTTGCATGTGTGATTGCATCAGTCCTCTGATTAGCATCTCAAGGGAGGGAGAGAGCAGAGGAAAACAGTGGCAGGCTGGGGCAGAGGATGGACCAATCCCTCAGGCTCTGCACTGGTGACATGGCAAGTTTCCTAGGCACTAGATCCTGTTCAGCAGTGGTTGGGGTCCTGCTGCACCCCACCATCAGGGGACACCACTGGGACAGATTTAGGTAAAACAGGTAAGACCAAGAGAAGCTGGTTGATGAGACTGGGTGGGCATCTGGATGGGGGCACAACCTACCAAGGAGGAGGGATAAAAATAAATAAAAATTAAACAGAAATAACTGAAGTCAAAATTTTGGAAAATGTCTCAAAATGTTCATGAAATTTCACAGAGGTGAACCAGAAATTCACTGGGGAAGATAAATTACACCAAAACCTAGTAAGAAGTCAGTGAAAATGGACAGAAACAAACAGGTACCTTTCAACTACAAAATCATCACAAAAATGTCAACATGTGATAGACAATACAGTTAGTCAATTCAAATGTCTTTTAGACAAAAATAAATATTTCTACTGAAAGTGAAAAATAATTATGTCATTGTTGATGTCACTGGTGCTATTGTACAGTACTGTACTTGATGCTTCAGTCCAATTATAGAAAATATCACTTGATGTCCTGCGTCTGATTTCCAAAGAAAAGATGCTCAAGGACAAAAGGGCACAATATAAAGCTGAAAGGGGAGGCTTTAGAGGAAATGTGAAGAAGAACTTCTTCACAGAGAGGTGGTGGATGCTTGGAACAGCCTCCCAGAGGAAGTGGTGGAGCTAGAATTGTTACAGGACTTAAGAATGCATGGGATAAATACAAAGGAATCTTAGAAGCAAAAGGGGTGCAAGCCAGAGTCCAAGTAGTGTCTCCTGTGGAACTATAGGTAGGGAATTTAGGGAAGACTAGATGGCCCAGGTGGTCCTTATTCATGGGCAGTTTCTATGTTTCTATAATGTTGCTTGTGCATGTACAGGTGTACTTCAGTCTGGGGCTGTGTTTGCACAGTGCGTAGTCACTATTTGTTGCACTGGATGGCCCCATATTCAGACAGTTAACACGCCCAGTTGAAGATTGCTACTTGTCTGAATATTGCCGAAAGGCACTCATGTGCTAATTGCAACACAGCACTCTTGTCTGTCTGGTGCACATAGCCAGCTCAGAATATGAAGGCCATTATCTTTTACATTTGCTATTTATGTTTTATTATGCCATATATTAACGCAATTCAGATAATATTGTATATATGTAGATATGTTGATGCCTATACAAACTGGGTTTTTGTGTATATGTAGTATATTTATATAACACCAGCAGAGATACAAATTATAGGATAAAAAGTGATATCACTGATGTCAGCAGTTGAAAGCATTAGAACAGTTAAATGTTCATACATTGCAGATTTGGCGTAACATACACGAAGAGGTTGTGGAAATGCAGGCCTGATTAGTCTATCTGGTCTGCTTGAGTATGCAGCTAGCAGCCTGTTACACTGCAGCTGCTCCCTCCTCTCCTACCAGCATATCCAATTTCATGCCCATACTAGCTGTTACCCTCCCAGTGCCTCATTGGTGACCTTCCTCCTGATTTTGTCCCATTCCTCCTAAAACTACCACCATCTTCAAGGATACCACCTCCTCAAGCAGTGTGTTCCAACCTATATCCACTCTTTCTGTGAAATAATGCTTTCTCATTTCCCTACTGAGTCTACCACCCTTCAACTTTAGATTGTGCCCCTAAACTCCCTCCTGCTCCTTAATCTTAAAATTCCCATTGTACTATATTTATGCCTTTCATATATGTAAAGGTTTCTATTATGTCCCCATTTCTCCATTCAATAGATGGACTTCTAACACATCTAACAGCGTTTCTGTAATTTAGTCTTACAGCTTCTCTTTGTTGTGGATATGTTAAACACTGGAGGTAGGTAGCACTATCCATTGTATAAAAGTATTTTTAGGTTTCTTTGCACTCACACAAGAAACATCTTGTGGTAGAGTGACATTTCAGAGGTGTGTCAGGGACTAGTCCATTGCAGAGCACCCTCCAGTGGCTCAACCCTCACAGATCAATGAAAACACAACCAGACTGTGACACTAGTCTCAGTTTCCCAGCTGGAAGCCGTTCTGTAGTTGAAAGAAATGTAGCGCACCAATGGGATTGCTTCATTTCTTTCATTTTCATAAGTGTAAGCCAACTGGCCAGCAAGTTATTCTTTCTTCTGCACTCCCTCACAGAAAATTAAACACATGCCCTCTTCTCTCCAGTTGTACGAAGTAGGCGCAGCCTGAGCTCTGTATGGGCTGGGGTTTCCAGTGCTTGAAGGCACTTTCATTTAAGCGTGATTGTGCTATTGGGGATTTAATGCAACTGCAGCCCAGTGTAATCGTTAGTGTCAGTGGCTTAGCAGGTAGCACACTTGTGTCTGAGGCTGAGAGATCAGAAGGCTGTGGTTCTATCCCCACACCAGGCACTTGGGTTAAATCCCAATACTGACATTGTAGTGCAGCATGAGGTGCTGTCTTTTGGATGAGACATTAAACTGAGGTCCCATCTGCCTGTTCTGGTGGTAGTTCAGATGGATGTTAAAGATGCCATGGCACTTGTCAAAAGAGTACTGGAACATTTTATTAAGTACAAAATCGTGAAGCATACAACCAGACAGTATTTACATAAGTCTCATAAATCACCCCATCATTATTCAACAGAAAATTAAACATAAATATTCAAAACAATAAACTTTTCTGCATAATTTTATCCCATCCCCTTATGTGTTCCACTCTCTTCAAACAAAAGGAGCAATTAACCTACACCTACAGAATCTATATGTGTAACACAGGGCATATTGTTCCATCAATTTGCTATCTCTGGCTGTAGGAACTCACACATTCTATAGAATCCATATGCTGTAAATCTTTTATAATTTTATTACTTAATTCAATATGGGAACAGTCCTTCCGCTGAAGAGTAAGCAGGCATCTGGCCATCCATGTATTCCATTTAACCATGGTGGACAGCAGATAGAGTGAACTTTGATTCCACTTCTTTCAGTCTGTAGCAATATGTCCATACATAATATTTTCATTTGTTATAGTGCTCAGTACTGGTTCTTCCCACAAGTTTGAGAGATATGTCCAAAATCCTTTAATAAAAGAACACTGAAAGAACAAATGTGTAATTGTCTCTTCTGTATTCATGCAACCTAATCTACTACATGTAAGTTCTTCTTTGCTTATGTTTTGATTACTTTTACATTTATCTCTCCGTGACATGACAACCAGTGAAAATCCCACATATGGGCTGGAATCCTAGAGGTATATAAAATATTTTTTAGGGATGGTAAGTAATAAATTAGACATTTCTCAAAAGGCATTGCCATACCACATAGGGTGGTTAACAAATTAATATACATGCTTTTAAGAGTGGAGGTCTGTATAATTTGTGAGGGTGTTACTTGCCACTGTTTTAGTCGAAGAAAGGTTTCTCCAAAGGTTCTGCAAACATCTTGGACCTCGTTGAACTCAGGGTAGATGCTGTTCCCAATGGTAGAACCAGGTTTTGCAATTTCATACAGCAAGGGTTCCCACCCCTTCCAGTATTGATTAGTAGTGGCTTTAAATTTGCCATCATTAAAATACCATTGAAAAATATGATGGGGTTCACCATATCCAGTCCCATCTCCCTGACGGATAAATATAAAATATTTATTTTTATGCGGTTAGGCTGACTTCCAAATTGCTTGAAAAAATGCTTAAGAGGGAGTTTCCTCTTTCTTAGGGGTGGGAACACATAACTTAAATATAAAAAATCGAACTAAAAGGTTTTCACTAAGAACACCCTTTTCTTTTCCCTATTTTACTTTTTATTCCATTGTTCCACGTTTTATTCCCAATCCCTAACATTTACTCCCAATTTACCAAATCATCTGGGGCCCAAATTTGACCCCTAGAATCCAGAATTGAAATATGATTTGACATAAGTTGCAGTGATCCAATGGAGTTTACCTCCTCTGCTGAGGTTCCTAGTGTCCTCCCACAGCACTTCTCTATATTTAGAGAAGCACCTGAGCTTGCATCAAAAGAGGAACTCACTGAGATGGCTGATGTTACTGAAAGTGTGTCCGCAGCCATCAAACACAGGTCATCAGAGTATTCTAATGCTTTTACTGGGCTCTGTACGTTATGACCAATTATAGGTTTGATAGCCTGCATGCTAGTTATTTTTGATAACAATGGAGCGACAAAAAGACACACAGTAAGAGGCTCATAGGACATCCCTGTCTAACTCCCCATTTAATTGGTACCATGGGCCCATTCTCCCATTTATCACTGGTATTACTGTGGCAATTTTATATAGGGCTTTTACCCATTCAATCACCCTTAATGGGACCTTATACTGATGTAACACTTCCACAAAAGATTGTGGCAGATTGAATCTAATGCCTTCCTTTGGTCTAAAGAGACCACATAACCCTGACAGGTGTTCGATTCCTCCTGTGAAAAAGTTCTCTTAATAGGATCAGATGATCTCAGGTGAACCTTTGTGGTATGGCACAAGCTTGATTGGATGAAATAACTTGTTCTGCTATCGGAGTTAGCCTTTTGTTAATATCTTATGAGTAATTTGCAGTCTACATTTAACATGCAAATTGGCCTCAAATTGTTTAAATCCAGTCTATCCCCTTTTTATGTAGAAAATCAGTGTTCTTTATTAAAGTTTAATGGAATATTTCCTGATCCTAGCATGCTATTATATGCATTTGTTAATTCCTCACTGAGATGTTCCCACAAAACTTTATACAACTCATTAGGAAGTCCATCTGGACCTGGAGAAATATTGTTTCTTAACTGCTGAATACCTTCGTAACTTCACTCTGAGTGATTGGTAGACTCACCTCATCCAGGACCTGGGGAGTGGAATTTGGATGTATTTTAAAAATTATGAATCTCCTGGGTATTAGAAGGGATTTCTGAGACTAATTCCCTAGAAAAGTTAGTCAAGATCTGTATTATTTTCCCCATAGCACTATGTACTACCCCAGAGCTATTTGTTAAGCTAGACATCAGTTTCTTCTCTAGTTGGTTTGCATTGTGGCTAAAGGGCAAATGTCTTGAGTAGAACCTTGAGTCTGGAATTTGTGTTGATTATATAGCTGGATGGATTTTGTTTTAAAAAATTCTTCATTTTGTTTTGGAGCTAAGGTTCTGGCCTGTTGTATACATAACAGAGAACAGGTTTTGCAGATGATGGCGCTGCTGCAAATAGGATCGATACACACTATTGCTCTTGTTTTTACTTTATTGTTTGAGTAGCATGGTTAGATCGGCCTTTTGTATCTTCCCACCATTCTATGCTATTTTCATGGCAGATAAATACTGATTTCCTAGCAGTCAGAAATGGTCAAGTGTATTTGATAATTTCTGATCTGAAAGTAAGGAGGTATTAAACTTCCACAATCCTGGGCCACTTGTGTATGTGGGGGTCCTGCCTAAGGAGATTGAAACTCTTTTGTGGTCTGAAAACTCCAGAGGACTAACCTCTGTTGTTGTGATTTGGAAATTTTTGCTAAAAACATAATATATATGGGTTATTACACTCTTTCTGAAAAGTAGGGAATGTTTTTGTCATTTCCTAAGTATGCATCTCGAAATTGTGCCATGCCTATGATTTTATTTAAAGACCGAGAGTCACAATATACCTTCCTAGTTGTGGCATGAGAACTTTCATCTTGTAGGCTCAGTCCATAATTAAATTTCCTGGCAAAGATAATTAAACTTTAATGTATGCAAATAGGGTTGCATTAAAGATAAAATCTCTAGCCTTCCTGTCTTAGATTGGAGCCCATATATATTAACCAAACGATAAGGTTTTGGAAGATTAAAACATCTAGCATTAGTACATGACCTGAACTATGTCATAGAGTTTTAACAGCTTAAAATCAATTCCATGCACTAAGATACCGACTCCTGAACAGGGTTCATCATGGCCTATCAACCTAAAGGACAGTCCACAAAGCCAGTACCACTGTGCTTGTTTGACTTCAGATACTGTATGAAATCTTGCATCTTGTAGAAATACAAGCCCAATTTCAAGAATATAAGAAAAGTAAATACCAGATTTCTTTTCTCAGTTCTATTCACACTATTGACATGTATAGTGTGGCAGTCAAAGGAAGAATTGCCATAAAATAATTGATGTGAACAGGCTACTTCTTGTATATTGGCAAGGATTTTATTTTTTCTTTCCCCCTTGCTGTCCCTTTTTGTTTTGTCCTGGCCTTTTGTTTTTCTGCTCTCTACCCTTGGTACAGACTTCTGTGTCTGTCATACCTCAGGGTGAGAGAAGGGTCGAGGAGGAATCAGACTCTGCCTCAGATACCCGAGATGAGTCCTGCAGAATTTCATAGGTATTGGAAGTTGGTATCGGGGAAGTCCTAGTGATTTTGGGGGAGGACCTGCTTTTAACTTCGATCATGTAGAATGTCTATACCCTATTTGCCTGGGTTCAGTGGGGGGCATTTCACATCCACTTGAATGCTAGATACAGGGCTTATCTGCATCTTAATCGGAGCTTGCATCGAAGGGGGGATACAAGGCACCCTCTTCTTGATCCCTATCTGGTCCATTGGGTAGGGAACCCAATGTAGAGGGTTCAGACATCTGAAGTGGATGCACTTTCTCTAATCTAGCTTTTGGGCTTGGGAGATGATGAAATGTTGATCTGCCCTCCGTCACATGGTGCTCTTTGATTATGGGCGTCCCATATGCAATTTTTAGCGTGTGTCCTAACTCATCACACAAATTACATTTACATTCATTGAGACAATTATTACTAATATGGCCTAGTTCACAAAGGTTACATTTGACTGTAGCACACACACACTACTTAAGTGTGTAGGACCTCGATTTGTAGCAGGCATTGGTTGGGCTGGTAAAATAACACCCACCCATCCCACCCCAAAAAGAAGGAATTCTGAAGGTGCACAATACCATTATCGTTTGATTTCAACAACACTTTTACTTTGCATCCCCAGTCCAAATATTCTCAGACTCTAGAATAGCTTCTGGATCACCAATTACAACACAGAGCATTTTCAAATAGTACAGCATGTCCGAGAGGTCTCACTTCATTCCTGAATAAAATAGATATTGTTTTATGTTGATTTGGTTAATGTTATACAGAAATGGGGTCCAGAGTGTTGTTTTCTTTAGGGAGTGTTATTTGGACCAAACCTTTCCAACCATTTGTAGGTTTTAAAATTAATGTCAAATGTGGTCTCACCGGAGATGTGGATTAACCGCATAATTTGTGTGAAAGGAATTTCAAAGAATCTCTTGAGCAGGTTCCTTGCAACACAGACATAGTCTGAGGATCTGATAGCCCCCACATTTGAAAGTCAGATGGTGTTATGCCATTTTGCTGATAGAATAGGTAGATGGAATAAAGATGAAAACATTTTCTTCTCCTGTCAGGTTTTTATTTAGCGGGTCTTCAATCTGGGCTTGTTTAGTAATGTTCTGTTCTGTAGTTTGTTCAACAGCTGGAATATTCAGTATGGGATTCTGTGTCAGGCAAGGCCTTCAGGAATGGAGAGAGGGTCATTATTTAAACTTTGCCCCATGCTATCAGTTGGTTGTACCTCCAAGGATCCAAGTTTGTAAAATCTTTTGGTGTGGCATTCCTATGCTGGAAGTGCCTGAATCCATTGTGCAGAGTCTGATGTTTGCTCCCAGCCAGTGCCATGAAGGGCTTTCTTAGCAGTCCAAGCCCCAGTCCAGAGAGTAGCACTCCCTGAAGGTCTTTACACTGTTCATTAATTTTATTTCTATCAGAGGTATTTTTGCATGTACTCACAAGTTTTTCCAATGGAGCTCCTGTTGCAGAAACACTTACAGAATTTCTCCTTTCCTTTGCAGATGGCAGATCTTCTGAAATCACCACCGCATCTTCCAGCTGTTGTGGCTTGACAGTGTCACTCAATCTGTCAGTTTGTAGCCCCCGATATTTTCTGCATAAGGGTTGTCTTCTTTGCTAAAACTTTTGTTCCTCAATTTCTAGCATCTTTTAAATCCTGTGTCTCTGTTGCATTAATACTGCCTTCATTCTCCAATACATGTTCTTCTGACCATTCAGAACTTGAATCCATCATCATACCTTCTTTAGAGGACACATAAATCTCCTCTCTCAAGATTGTACGCCCTGTGGTATATCCATCTGATTTCTTCCATCGCTGCTTGTAGTCTCTTGCAAGACAAGGCCAGAGGAGGAGGAGGCCATCTCCCCTGTCACATCAGCACTTCCTCTTCCTCTGTCCAGTTCTGATCTGGGCCTCCATTCCTGCTCACAGGAAGAATGGCCCCTAGTGCAAGAGTAGGGAATTTCCTGGTGCACTGGCCAAATTTCCCCATTCACTAAAAATACCACCAACAGCTTAATCTGGTTCAAGGTCAGTTGTCATGCATCTGTATTCTCTTCCCGGTCATGCTTGAAAATAGGCAGAATTTGTCTGGTGCACTTACCCGTCAACAAAAACTAACTAAATAAATAATCCCTCCCTCCCTGCTTGTTTATTCCTGTTGTCTAGTGGCAGTCCCCTCAACTAGCCCATTGTCCTTCATCCCTGGTGTGTAGTGGCACCACCATCCCATCATGTATCCCCTACTCCCAGCACTGTGGGATAGTGGGAGCCCTCCCATTGTCCTCAAACAATATTTTAGTAATACAATCTGACACCAGGATGCACACTCCCAGAGTCAGATGTTGCTGCCACAACAGTCCCTCTACTTATCTTTGCCATCACTGGGGTGCCCAATCCCGTGTCGACAGTGGAAGAACCCCCAACAATTTGGGACACTGGGGAGCCCACTGTCAGTGTCCCCAGTCATTAGTACCCCCATCACTGTTGACACTGGGGAGTCTGCCCAGTGTCCCAAAACATTCCTGTCCATAAAAAAAGAAACCATTCCCTGATGCCTTAATTTTTTTAACCCTGTAAAAAGGAAATGGCCCTTATTGTCTCCCCATCCCCATCCAGACCCTCCTTCTGAGCACTCACCTCCCATACCCCCTTACCCCATGCTTACCTCTGGAGGTCAGTGGCTGTGATCTTCTGTGGACTGGGACATGTCTCACTCTTCAAAGCCGAACCACTAACTGAAAGGTTAGTGCTGTAAGTGTACAATGGCTGTCGATGGCGGTTTCAACCTATGTTGATAGCTCAGCCATTTTTATGAGATTTTGCACCAAATTTTTAACATGAGGTTCTTGGGACCCCACTCATGAACACTGTCACTGTCTCCAAAAGGTGATTTCACAGTTGCTGCACAGAATCACCTTTTAGACTGATTAACTTAATGACAGTGCCACTTTTTCATGAGGTGGTGTCCCAAAAGCCCAAGTTGAAAACTGATGCAAAATACTGAAAATGGCTGAATTACATGTGCTCATTGAAATTTTTTATACACACATGTAACTTTGGTTATTTTTAATATTTTGACTCCAAATTTTCAGCATAGCCATTGTTTCACACCACCCATGAACAGTAAAGTTGTTATTTTTCACATCTTGCCCAAAACATATTTTTGAACCTGTGATGCACAATGGTGCAGTCACTACACACAAAATCACCTTGTGGGATGCAGTACTGAAATGACTTTTGCCACTGTTCATGAGGTGGGGTCCAAAGTCTCATGTTGAAAATTGAGCAAAATACTAACAAACATCCAGTTATGTGTACTCATTTACATTTTCCGGTGCATGAGCATAACTTGGTTAATTTTAATAATATTACTCCAAATTTTCAACATACCATTTCTCTGCACTACCTCATGAACAGTACAGCTGTTATTTTTGCATCCAGTCCAAAACATGTTCTCTCATCTGTGGCGCAATGGCTCAGTCACTGCACAAAACCCCTTATGGGATTGAATAAAAATGATAGCTCCACTGATCATGAGGTGGGGTCCCAAAAGTGCAGGTTGAAAATCTGGAGCAAAAATACCAACGAACAAGAGTTACACACCATTGAAATTTTCCTTCAGACATGCGTAACTTTGCCAGTTTTTATATTTTGACCACAAATTTTCAACCTAGCCATTTTCTTCAAACAAACTCATGTTCAGTAAAGCTGTCATTTCACCCATACTCTTCAAAATGAGTGTCCGCACATGTGGTGCATAACGACGCTTTGCCATGGATTAATTTCACCCATGGGCTTTATGAGGCAGTGATAAGAAGACTATGTTGAAAATTTGGAGTCAGAATGCAAAAAAATTACAAAGTTGCATAGGCAGGGGTGTCACTAGCAGGAGGGAGTAGTGATGCCATTTATAAAAACCCTGGTCAGGCATAACAGCGGTACGTTGTGTCAGACAAATCTGATAGTTTCTTTGAGTGCATAACGAAGGAAGTTAAGTGGGGGGTCTGGATGTTGCCTACTCCATTTTCTAGTAAGATCTTCACACTGCCTCACATAAGAGGCTTGTTAACAAGACTGGTAGTCTGGGCATGGTAGACAAAGTGGTGAACTGAGTTAGGAACTGGCTAGCAGACAGGAGACAGAGGTGGTGGTAAATAGGGTACAAACTGGGGAAGGGGGACAGTCCTGTTGAATATCTTCACAAGTGACATTGCAGAGGGGCTGGAAGAAAAGGCCTGCCAGTTTGGAGATGACACCATGGCTGCAAAAGGGTGGATACTCCAGAAAGGGTGGAGAAAATGAAAGGACCTAGGCAGGCTTGAGAAATGGTCTGAGAAGTGGCAACAGAGGTTTAAATCAAAATTGACAGTCACTAAGGAACATAGGGACCGAGTTAGTAATTTCATGATTTGAAAATGTCAAAGCAGACTACAGAGGCAGTGGGAGGGCTGGTAGCATGCTGGGGTGCATGAACAGGGGTATCACCAACAGATAGAGGGAGGTAGTGATGATGTTACAGTATATAAAACCCTGACTGGCCTCATATGGAGTACTGTGTGCAGTTCTGAGGCCACACCTTCAAAGGGCATAAATAAGCTGGAGACGGTCCAGTGAATGGTGACTAAGGTGGTACAGGGCTTGCACCATAAAACAAACAAGTATAGATTTATTTGTTTGAATTTTGGTAACTGGTAAGGTCATTGAGGCAATTACATAGTCCCTGTTTCAGGGCCAACTTTGGACATGCACAGTTACAAAGAATTCAGAACAACAACAACATAGACAGGTTACATAGGTCACAGTCACTATTACAACAAGCATTTGTCAATGCCGAATGTTGATTTTGTTGGTCCGTTGAGCTTGCTCAGTGGCCCTCTGTCAGTCACTTGTTGTGTTTCTCCCAGTGCTGCAGGCTGCTGTTTTGTACTGGGCTCCTGCCTGCATTAGCACCCTTTTCTTTCCACAAAGAAATCCGCAGATGTCCCGACAGAGCTCCATGGAGGTGGGTCATTGCCCCTCTGACTCACTCATTTTGTTTCCTCCTGGTGCTGCAGGATGGCCCTTTGTACTGGGCTTCTGCCCTGTAGGGCTTTTTTCGCCTACAAAGAAATTTCAGTAGTCCCAACATAGATCCGTTGAGCTTGCTTACTTCCCCTCTATCACTCGCTGGTTCTGTGTCTGCCGGCACTGCTGGCTGGCTTGTACTGGGCTCCTGCTGCTTGCATGACTTTTTCTGCCCACAAAGAAATCCACAGTAGTTACATAGAGCTCCATTGAGCTCACTCACCCCCTCTCTCACTCGCTAGTTCTGTTTCTCCCGCCACTGCAGGCTGCTCTTGGTACTAGGCCCTGAGTGCATTGCTGCCTTTTCAGCCCACAGAGAAATCCACAGCAGTCCTAACAGAGCTCCACTGAGCTCACTCACTCTCCTCCCTCATTCGTTCTTTCGTCTCCGCTGCTGCAGGCTGCCCTTTGTACTGGGCCCTGCCTGCATGAGTGGCTTTTCTGCCCACAAAGAAATCTGCAGCAGTCCTGAGACAGCTCTGTTGAGCCTCACCCCCTCTCTCACTCACTCGTTCTGTTTCTGCTGGCGCTGCTGGCTGCCCTTTGTACTGGGCTTCCGCTGCTTGGTGCCTTTCCTGCCCATTAAAAAATCCACAGAAGTCCTGACAGAGCTCAGTTCAGCTCATTCACCCCCTTTCTAACTCGTGTTCATCCTAATCTGTCCCAAACACTGATTTCCAAAAGTGACTGCGTATTCTGCGCTCGAAGTGCGAAAACACATTGCAGCCAGAATGTAAAAATGACAGCTGTACTGTTCATAAGGAGGTGTAAACCTGCAAGTGTTGAAAATGTGGCGAAAATATTACTAATTTGCAAAGTTACAAGGAATGAAACTGCACAACGCAAGCTCATAATACAGTCATGTTATGGAGTTACATCACAAAATTTTCAACATAGGCATTTTGACCTCTGCTCATGAACAGTGTCAGTGTGATTTTCTTATTGTGCCCTGAACACTGATTTCCACAGCAACCGCGCTATTGTGCGTCGGAAGAGGAAAACAATTTCAGCCAGATGTAAAAATGACAGCTGCACTGTTCATAGGAGGTGTGGAAAATGGCAATGTTGAAAATCTGGAGTGAAAATATTGCAAAGTTGTGAAGGTACGGTGCAGTGGAAACTGCACAACAGACGTCAGAGTAACACTCATTTTACTAACTTCGTCACCAAATTTTCAAATATAGGCATTTTAGGACCTCTGCTAATGAACAGTGTCACTGTCATTTTGTTAATGTGTCTGGAACACGGATTTCCACAGCGACTGCATATATTCTGTGCCGAAGTCGAAAACACATTTCGCCAGGATCTGAAAATGACAGCTGTACTGTTCATAAGGAGGTGCAGAACAATGGCAATGTTAAAAATCTGGGTTGAAAATATTATAAATTTGCTAATTTACAAGCGTGCATGCAACTACGCAATGCACGTCAGAACACAGTCATTTTATGGAGTATCGGCACCAAATTTTCAACATAGGCATTTAGGACCTCTGCTCATGAACAGTGTCACAGGGCATCTTTTGTAATCTGTCCCTAACACTGATTTCCACAACGACCGCACTATTCTGGCACCGAAGTGTGAAAACATATTTCTGCCAGGATGTGAAAATGACAGCTGTACTGTTCACAAGGAGGTGTGGAAAATGCCAGCGTTGAACATGTGGCATGAAAATATTGCAAATTTGTGAAGTTACGGCGTGTGTAGCAACTGCGCAATGCACGTCAGTAAAACAGTCATTTTTGATTTTTCTACCAAATTTGCAACATAGGCTTTTTGAGAGCCCACCTCATGAGCACTGGTAGTGTCTTTGTTAATCGGTCCTGAAAGGTGATTCCATGCAGTGACTGCAAAATCACCTTCAGGGTCGATTAATGCCATGACAGTGGCAGAATTCATGAGAGGGGTCCCAAAACCCATGTTGAAAATTTGGTGCCAAAATTCCCCAAATGACTGAGATATGCATCAAAGTTGAAAACCCTATTAATTCCATTATTCAGCTTAGCGGCACTTCCTCAGTTCGCGGTCGACTTTGAAGAGTGCAGGCATGTTCCGGTCCACTGAAGATCATCACACCAGACTCCGGAGGTAAGTATGGGGTGAAGGGTGTGGGATGGCAGGGTGCAGGGTGGTGGGTGCGGGTTGTGGATGGGACAGGGAGATGGCAGAGCCATTTTCTTTACAGGGTACACAAACAAAACCATCGCCGGGTTGTTTTTTTTTCTTTCAGAACCATTTGGCATGCTGGGGTGGGCTACCAGCATGCCAACACAGTATTTTTTTGAGGGGGCAGCTGTAGCCGATGGGGGATTGGGCATCCTGTTGGCACAGAAGGGGCGAAGAGCCGAGGGATTGGGCACCCTCGCACAAGTCTACTGGGTGTTGGGGATTATGCCGATGGGGAGGGGTTCCCCATCTGCAAATGATCCTTTGGAATTGTGCTAATGGGAGGGCTCCCCAGCCGGCAAATACTTTGGCCGGGTATACCGACAGGGAGTGGCCCCATTGGCAAATGACACTTTTTAGGGGGGAAACATAATGCCGAGGTGGATTGGGCACCCCTTGGGACAGAAAGAAATGAGGGGGATGCGCTGATAGGGACTGGGTCCTCTTCAGCAAGCTGGATGGGGAATTCAAGGACAGCCCTGCAATGAGAGGTCCCTCATTGTAGATGAATGATGCTGCAATGACGAGGCAGCCTCTGATTGCAGCAGATAAAACTTTAGAAGGTTGTGGCATGCTGGCTGAACTAGTGTCAGCAGCAGTGTGCTACACCACTGGGGACAGCAGGCCCAGCCTTTAAAGGCTGGGAGCATTGGCCACAACAGTGCTGTGCCTCCTACAACCTGCTTCTTGTAAAGCTGCTGCAATATGTTTCTTGCGCTCGTAATCAACATAAAAGATGTCTCTACAGATGAGATAACAATAACAACTACAGAACTGTAGCTAAACACTATACAGGAGAAAAACTTAAGTAACAAATGGTTATATACAGTGTAAGAAGAGGTGAATGATTCACAGTACATTGGATATGTGCAGGGTAAGGTAACAGCAGGCAAGGCAGAGTCATCAAAACCTTCACACAGGTGCAAAAAAATAAAAAGGAAGAATAGGATATGGGGAGGGTAGGGAAGGAGTAAAGAAGGGGAGTTCAAATGGGTGGATTGTCTAGAAAATTCTAAAAAGGAGGACTAGGATATGGAGGGGAGGGAAGAATAAGCATGGGAGAGTTCAAGAGGAAGGTGTCAATGGAAGCAGTTACAATTAGTGGCGGAAGACAGGGAGTCAAGTAGGGAGGTTTGGAAAGAAGGAAGGTGGCTCAACATAGGACATGGGGGGTTTCAGTCAGATACTGTCACATACGCAATGATTTAAGGGCAACAGTAAGCTAAGGAGAGACATGTTACTGTATTGGTTGGACAAACCAGAGGAACATCATAAGTAAGGAGTGGGAGGAGACGAGGAGACAATCTTGAGGCAGGAGGTGGAGGAAAGAAAAGGTGGATTTGTTAGAGAAACCCAGTTTTGATTTAGTGCCTTAGTCAGGGCAGAGACATGGGCATTAAGGAGAGAGATGTATCTAAGGTAATGCCCAGGTATTTGAAAGTTTGGCGCCTAAAGGCATTGCACATCACAGGAGTGTAATACGGAGCGGGAGGGGGAACTGATGGAGGGTAACGGTGAGAAAAAGCATACTTTTGGTCTTTTGGTATTGAGGACAAGATGATTTCATTTGAACCTACCTTAAGGTCTGAAAAGAAGGTAAGTTCTTTGTTAATCCAGGTCACATCGGGAAAAGAGAGGTAATGATTGTCTGTATAGAGGTGCACAGAGGCACCATGACAATGCAAAGGTAACTCATTGATGAAAAGAGAGAACAACATAGGGCCAGAATGGATCCTTGGGGAAACCTATGCAATATGACTGAAGACTGACAAAGAACCAGCCCACTTGACCCTTTGGGAGTGGTGGGAGAGATAGCTATGGACCCAACTTAGTGCATTTGTATCAAATCCGATATTATGAAGCTGCTGTAGCAGGAGTCCATGGTTCACCAGATCAAATGCTTTGGTGAGATCAAAAAATATTGCACCAGTGGCAGCATCTTGGTCCATGACATAGTAGATGTCAGAGGTTACTTTAATAAGGCCATGAGGGTGCTAGAGTTCCTTCTGAAACCATGCTGGAAGGGGATAATAGATTGTGTGCTCTGGTAGTTTTGGAGGTGATTGTAGACAATTCGCTTAGTAGTATAGCCAGAGGACAAAGATTGGAAATAGGTTAGAAATTTAAACAATGGTGTTAGGCCCCACTTTGTGCATAGGAACAACAACAGCCACTTTCCATTTATAAGGCATGGAGTGAGATAGAAAGAGGTGGTTGAATATGTCACAAGTTTAGGTTCCAGTGATCATGGCTGGAGGACCTTTCTGCTTTCAGGTTAGAAGAAGTTTTTGACCTCTTTGCTGGTGGCCAGCTTCAGATGAAAGGAGAGATGAGAACTAGTGTTGATTGAAGAGGCTTGGGCAGGCAGAGTGGCTGGGAATTGTGGAAAAGTGAGGTGTATCTATTAAGGTCAGTGATGAATTCATTGAACCCAGTAGCAATAGATGAAGGGTCAATAAGGAGGCAACCCTGAGCTGTGATGGATCTTCTAGTTCAGCGGCTTTCCCTTTTAGCAAGGAATTTACATGTCTCCAGAATTCTTTGGGGTCATTAAGATGTTGCGTTTGAAGCTGTTTGATGTGGTGGTATTTGACTTTATGGATGGAGCTCTTATACAGATTTCTAAGCTGCCTATATTTTAGCCAATCTGAGATCAATCCACTAATTTTGTAAGAACACACAGGCCCTGTCATGGGAGGACATAAGGATCCTTAGTTCCTTACTGAGCCAGGGGCCTTGATTCCTTGGAGCAAATATTTTTTTAGGGGGCGGTATATTGATGTTATGGGTAAAGGTAGAGATAATGAAATCTAGGGCTTGATTTATATCCGGGGAGTCAAGACAGTGTCTAGTCGGTATTGTTGATGGAATAAATGAAATTGTTGGGATCCAGTTTGGACATATCATGAAGAATGAAATTTTAGGTGGGGATTAGGAGATTGTTTCTCCATACACAGACTGTAGGAAATAATCACTTATGCAGTCCAACAGAAGACCTACAGCTCTGATCTTGAGGGGGGTTAATGATAGCCCAATGCAGCAGTCTGTGCTTACTGATTTGCTGTTAATACGAGTGGGATCATGAATGAGTTGGGTGACACAATCTGCTAGAGACGCTCAGACTTGTTCAGTAGCGTTAAGCCATTCCATATTGAAGTCACCACAGGGTAGGAGATCATGACAAGGAAGATTAGCAAGGGAAAGGAGGAAAGGGGGGAGGCCAGCAAGGCCATTTTATTTTGGGGCAGGTAGGCACACCAACTATTAGTTTCTCCACATTGCCAAGTGTCAAGGATAGGAATAAGGATTCAGCAGCAGATTCAGAGTCAGGCACCGGAGTTTGATTGCATCCAAGTTGGACTGAGAGTATATGATGACCCCTCCTGCCCTTTTACCTAGTCTGTCTTTCCTAAAGCAGTTATAGCCTGTTAGAGCCACTTTGTGGTGTAATTGCTATCTCAAGCCAGGATTCAGAAATGTAGAGAATGTCTAAGGACTTTTGGTAACCCAGCCCTTTAATTCAGCCAGTTTTGGCAGAGACTGCAAATATCATTGTGCACTATTCTCAGGCCCTTGGGGGGGGGGGTTGGGACACCACCAAAGTTCAATGATGGGGAGGGAGTGGGGGCCCAGGTTGAGCTCAACATCCCTGCAAGAACTAATAAGGAGGATAACAGATAGGTGGAGTGAGAGTGAAGTACAAGGTAGCACCAACCTACAGTCAATTAGACAAGGGGGAACACATGACGCTTATGGAGCCAAAGCCCCAGGATTGCAGCATCAGATCTGGGCAAGCATGGAATGAGAAGGACTATGCCATTGGTGTCCCACCAGAAAAGACATGGAGGTAGAGGAGTGCTGTCCCGAAGGTGGTTAAAAGAAACAGCAATAAACTGATTAGCAAGATAAAAAAGAGAGAGGCATCCCATCAGGATTAACCAACTGGTGCAGCCTCATGGAGGAACCTCAGTATATACTATACAATATGTACTCACTGAAGGAGAGGAGGTAGAGGAGACATGATAGAGACATTCAAGTACTTCAAGGGTATAAACAAGATGCAGGGAAGACTTCTTCCAATACAGGAGGAATACAAGAATGAGAGGGCAGGACATGAAATTGGAAGGTGGCAGGCTAAGAGGAAATATGAGGACTTTTTCTTCACAGAGAGGGTGGTGGACACATGAATGGTCTGCTACAGGAGGTGATAGGAGTGAGTACTGTAGAAGGAGTTAAACATGCATGGACAGGCATGGGTGAACCATAGAGGTACAGCTGAGTGAGGGTCAGCCAGTCAGTCAAGTACACAGGCTTATGGTCAGACTGATGGACCTAGTGTTCCTTATCTTCTGACAATTTCTTTTTTTCCCATAGACACTTTCTTTCTACACCTCCTGGAGTGGTCAGGTGGCTCTGGCCCTTCCTTGAGAGGACTCATCTCCTGCCAGGCTTCCCACACCCATCCCACCCGCCATCCCCCATGGTTACCCCCCCAACAGGACTGTGATAAGGGATGCTGCCTCCAAACCCCCAGAAGGCAAACATCTAGATTGCTGGGGTTGGTGCGGCACAGCTGGCCATCATGGAGCCTGCCAGCTCCATCTCTATCCTCCAGTTTACCCCTTACAGCACATGAACCTGCAATGGGTGGGGTGACTGTCTAATGCCCTGGATATGAGCCCTTCCCATTATGGGCAGCATGCCTAAGTCCATTCCTGAACCCAGGTTGCCAGTGTGGCATGAGTGTGGTGTCCAGCTCCTCAACCCTTAGTGCCACTGGGCCAGCTCACTGCTGACAGTTTCTTTTGTTTTAACCTCTGGCAGCCATGTTCACAGAGTCACCAACACAGGAGAGGTGTCAGAGGATTGTAGAAGAGGCACATGTGGAACCTCTACACAAATACAACAGTAGGGAGGAGGAGAGAACTATAGGCCAGCTGAGCCTCACATCAATAGTGGGGAGGATCATGCACACACTGCTTAAGAAATTATAGTGGAACATTTACAAGCCATCAGTGCCCAGGACTCTAGGTAGCATGGATTCACAGTGGGTTGGTTAAGTCACACAAATCTGATAGATTTCTTTAACTGGGTGATGAAGGAAGTAAACGGGGGCAGTGAATGTTCTCCTACTCAGTTTCAGCAAGGCTTCAACACCATCCCATATAAGAGGCTTATTAACAAGATGATTAGTCTGGGCATAGGACACAAGATGGTGAACTGTGTTAGGAATTGACTAACAGACAAATGGTAAATGGTGTACAATCTGGAGAACAGTGGGGTGACCAACTGGGTAGTGCAGGGATCAGTCTTTGGGCCAGTCCTATTTAATGTCTTCATTAGTGACATTGCAGAGTGGCTGGAACAAACGGTCTACCTTTTGCAGATAACACCAAGATCTACAACAGGGTGGATATTAGGAAAGTGGTAGAAAATGCAAAGGAACTAGTCAGGCTTCAGTAATGGTGTGAGGAGTGGCAATTGAGGTTTAATTCAAAGAACTACAATAGTATCCACCTGGGCCACAGAAACCATTCTGAGAGCTATAGGGTGGGAGGGAGTTTCTGGCAGTCACCAAGGAACAAAGGGACCTGGAGTTATTATTTCAGATTACCTGAAAATGTCAAAGTGCTATTGCAGCTGGAAGGGCCACTTGACATGCTGGGGTGCATAGGGCAGGGGTATCACCAGCACAAGGAGTGAGGTGGTGATGCCATTATAGAAAACTCTGGTCAGGTCTCACATGGAGTACTGTGTGCAGTTTGTAAGTCGGACCATCAAATGGACATATACAGGCTGGACACAGTCCAGAGAAGGAGGACTAACATGATACAGGGCTTGCACAATTACACTTGCAAGTACTTACATAAGGAACCCTCAATATGTACTCACTGGAGGAAAGAAGGGCATGATAGAAACATTCTGCTATCTCAAGGAATAAACTAGGTGCAGGGGCATACACTGGCAGTGGAATAACTAGCAGGAAGAGGTAGGTCATAATATCCTTGTACAGATATCTTGTCAGGCCTCACCTTGAGTATGGAATCCAGTTCTGGAGGCCATACCTCAGGAAGGATGTGGATAAGGTGGAGCGTGTCAAGAGGCAGGTGACAAAAATGGTAAAGGGTCTAAGTCATCTGTCTTATGAGGAAAGACTGAAGGATGATCACGCACTCTCTTGAACAAAGAAGGGAAAAGAGGACATGATAGAGACCTTCAAATATATCAGGGATAATAACAAGGTGCCAGTAGGAAACATCTTCATGCTAAGGGAGCAACTGAAAACAAGGAAGACATGGTTTTCAGATGGGGGTGGTGGCTTCAGGAAAACATCAGAAAATTCTGCTTCACAGAGATGGTAGTGGAAAACTGGAACAGACTCCAAGAAGAGGGTGTGTGGGCAAGAACTGTGGGGGGATATAAGAGAGTGTGGGATAGATACAAGGGGCTGATAAACATGGGGAGGGTGGGCGGACTGCAATAAAAATCCTAGCAGCATGATAGGCATGCTGGGCAGACTGGGTGGGCCTGGCGGTGCTTTTCTGCTGACACATTCTGTGTTTCTCTATTTCCAATGCAGGAGGAGTACAAGATGATACTCATATTTTTTCCCGTTATTGCTCTCAACATTCATGTACTCTGCTCAGCAGACCAGTATGGATTTTACCTCATTTATGAAGGACAATTACACGAAAACAAAAAGGGACCTCTTGGTCCACCTACTGTAGTCTGTTGTAAGGTCCATACCTACTGTGCTACCACAGATCCAATTGTTGTTCAGCCTTACATGTCACCTCCCTAACCCTGTTACCAAGGTTCCCTTGTGTTGATTGTTTGGCATGTTTGGCACTGACACCATCGAATACTCCATGAAAGATTCGGCACTGACAAATGCTTGTTTTTGTAGAAACTGCCAATATCTGAAGCAGAACTCCGTGTGAACTTGAAAGTCTGGCTGCCATACATTCATGCTTCCTCATGTCCTGTAGTCTGTTAAATTGCAGAGAATCCAGCAGGTACTAATTTAAGATGGTTTCCAGTTGTTTCCCTACTGCTGTGAGCTGTCTGACTGGCATTTAATTGCCTGGGACATCGTAGACTCCCTCTTGTGGACTGGCACTATGTTACCGATTCTAATCCACTGGCTCCTCTAATCCTACATTACCCTCTAATCCACTGACACAACCTTTGTTCCTAGGGAGGAGTTAAATAAGTTAGCAAGAGGTGCTGCCAGTGCTTGACTTATCCACCTGAACACTCCAGGATGCACATCATCTAGTTCCATTGATTTATACACTTGTAGATCCCTGACTGCCTTGAGCATTCTCTCATCTGTTACCATTCCTACCACCATCACTCCTGGGATCAGTGCACACATTATGAGAGTGTCCCATTTTGCATTGATAAAATTGAATACATTTGGTTGTTCAGGATATTTGCTATTTTGCTATCATCCTTCATTAATTGTTTCTACTCTTCAGCCTGATAATTCTCCTTCTTTATTTTTTTTTTACATTAATTTTGTTAGGATGCTGGTTGTGTCAAAGACCTGTTTTTGTCATGCCCAGGAAGGAAGGAAGGGAATTTTACTCTTCTGTTGATCCCTTTTACATTCTGTAAATATTCCCCACCACCATTTAGATCTTGGTCTACTTTTTGTGTATTTCCTGAATGCTGCCCACTTTGTTCTATTCTATTCTATTCTATTCTATTCTATTCTATTCTATTCACATCAAATTACAGAGGCACTAAGGACTGGAAGCTCTGGAATTGTAAAGGACCTTTCAAAATGAGCAAGCATTTGTGCAATTAGAAGATAAGCTATTTAGCGGTAGAATAGAAACATAGAAACAATAGACTTTGACGGGCAGATAAGGACCACTTGGCCCACCTAGTCTGCCCATTTTCTACCTAGAGAATAAACTGAAGATCCAATTTAACCAACAGCCTATTTCTTCCTACCCCCCACAAAATTGCCTTATGTCTGTCCCATGCATTCTTGAATTCTCCACAGTTTAGACCCCACAATCTCCTCAGGATAGCTGTTCCATGCATCCACCACCCTCTC
The DNA here is from genome assembly GCA_016271365.2 of Neoceratodus forsteri. Lineage (NCBI taxonomy): Eukaryota > Metazoa > Chordata > Ceratodontiformes > Ceratodontidae > Neoceratodus > Neoceratodus forsteri. The sequence goes on along the minus strand of JADMNL010000022.1, from coordinate 193,967,794 downwards.
TGTGAAAAATATTCTCACATTGCCCCTGAGCCGCCTCTCTCTATCTTCAAATTGTGTCCCTTCTTCTTGTACATCTCTTTTCTGAAAGATGTTACCTCATTCGACTTTGTTGATATCACTGAGGTTCTTAAATGTTTCTGTCATGTCCCCACTTCCATCCTTTGATCATGGGTATACATATTAAGCTCCTTTAGTCTCTCCTCATGGCTTCTTTTGCCAATCATGCACCATTTTAGTTGCCTTCCTCTGAACTGCCTCCATCCTGTCTATATCGTTGCAGAGATGGGGTCTCCAGAATTGGATGCAGTACTCCAGATGGGATCTCACCAACTATCTGTACAGGGGATAATAACTTCCTGTTTTCTGCTGGTGATGCCTCTCCCAATACATACCAGTATCCCCAGCCCTTCCTACCACCTTCTCACATTGCTTGCCAACCTTAAGGTCATCTGATATGATTACTCCCAGGTCCCTTTCCATTTTTATTGTTATTGCTACCTCCCCCACTTTGTAATCTTCCCTAGGTTGGTTGTTTCCCAAGTGCTTTATTTTGCACTTCTTTGCATTGAATCCAAGCTGCCATACTGCTGACCATTCCTTCAACCTTGCCAAGTCCCTTCACATCCTTTCCATGCCACTTGTGTATCAACCCTGTTGCAGATATTTGTGTCATCTGCAAAAGGCATACTTTTCCTTGCAGTCTCTCTGCAATGTCACTTACAAAGACATTAAAAGGACTGGACCCAGTACTAAACCCTGCAGTACCCACTGGTAACCCTCTTTCTTCAGAGTGGACTCCATTTATAATTACTTTCTTGTCCTGTTGTCCAGCCAAGGTTTTATTTGGGTACCATCCTGGAACCCACTCCCAGGCTGGTTAATTTGACTATTAAAACTTTGTGTGGGACTGGGTCAAATGCCTTGCTAAAGTCTAGATAGGCCATGTCCACAGCCTCTCCCTGGTCTACTACTTTGGTCACCCATCAAAGAAATCTATGAGATTCATCTGACATGACTGTCCTGCTGTGAAGCCATGCTGCCTTGGGTCCTGTGCCCCACTGGCCTCTAGTTACTCAACAATGATTTCCTTCAGAAGTGATTCCATCACTTTCCCTACCACAGAGGTCAAACTGACAGGTCTGTAGTTTCCTGCCTCTGTCTTGGCCCCACTTTTGTGAAAGGAATCACATCTGTCTTCCTCCAGTCCTCAGGTACCACACCATCCTTCCATGATTTGTTAAAAAGGATACCTGTGTGGTGTCACTAGTTCTCTGCTTAATTCTTTTAGAATTTGGGTGAATTCAATCTGGCCACATTGCTTTGTCCAGTTTCAGTTTTAGGAGTTCTTTCAGAACCCTTTCCTCTGTGAAGGGACTAGGATCAACCCCCTTCCATAGTGCTTCTGTTAATTGTATTAAGCACCTCCACCATCTCTCTTTTGTGAATACTGAACAGAAGTATTCATTCAGTATCCCTGCTTTTTCACTGTCCCTCTCTGCCCACTCATGTCCATTCTATTTAGCCTCACTATCCCCCCTTTGTCTTTCTCACGCCCTGATATACCTATAAAGGTTTTATCCTTCTTAACTGAGTGCTATATTTTCTCAGTTTGGGCCTTTTGCTATTCTGAATACCCTACCTGCTTCCTTCTGCCTTAACTGGGTACAGTTCTCTGTACTGCTCCTTCTGTGTTTCCTTATACTTCCTAAATGCTATCTTTTTCTCCTAACCTTCACCTCCACCTTTTTGAGAACCATGGTGGCTTTTCTTTCATTTTGATTTGTTTATTTGCTTCACACAAAGACTTGTTGCCTCTGTGATGGCAGTTTTGATATTTCCTATTGTTGCTCTACCCTCCTTCTAGCCTGTTTGCTAGTGCTTTTCTAAGGCACTCCCTATCTTGCCAAAGTCAGCCTCCTGATGTCGAGAACCCTCACTTTTGTATGGCTTGACCTAGCTGAGTTTATCGTGAACCACACTGTTAGGTGGTCTCTTGTTCCCAAATGGCTACCCACTTCTAGATCTGAGATCATCTCACTGTCCCCATTTGAGAGTATGAGGTCTAAGATTGTTCCCTCATGAGTGGGTTCCAAACAAGCTGTCTGGGGCATGGCACCTGAAGGGCATCGAGAATGGCCCTGCTTTTGGATGTGGCTGCAGCAAGGTGCTTCAGTTAACATCTGGCATATTAAGGTCCACCATCAACAGTATCTCCCTTTCTCTGCCATCCTAGTATGCCGTCTCACTCACCACTGTGACCTCTACAGCAAGCTAAACTGGCTCTCTCCTTCAAATCACACTGACTTTGCCTCTAGGGTGCTTCACGGTAAGGTCTTTGGCACTGGCATCCCCAGGGCTGGCGAATTCCTTGTCCCGCTGCCTCCTCATCCTATCCTCTCAGGTTTCAGGGCCTGCCATGCTTACGGCACCCACCACGCAGACTCAAATGGGAGGTAAGGATTTTGCTGTGTGTGCTTCTAGACTGTGGAATGCTTTCCCTGCCCAGATCCATGCTGCCCCTCACAGGGCTGCCTTTGCTCCTCCCTTTGGAACCACCTCAAACTCTTGTCGGTTTGTGGTTGCCCCAAAATCCCATGATCTAACATTGCAGTCTCTCTCTCTCCTGGACAAAGGGGTTTTATGCTATAAATAGTGCTGTATCTGCTGTTTCGCAACTGTGCCTTCTGTACTGCTTTGTGTTGCTCATATGTCTTACTCTGTTGTGTACATACTGAACAAAACTATACCTTATAATGACTTGTAAACTGTTTTAACTCTGTATTATGTTGTCCTCTCATGAATTGTAAGCTGTTCTTAATCTGTACCATGTCATCCTATGTATCCAAATCTGTAATTCCTGTGCTCTCCTGGGTCGTATTCCTGAAAAGGCAATTGTCTTGTCTAGTGTACTTACCTGGTTAACAAAAGCTAAATAAATAAATATCCTTGTCCATTCCCTCCCCTGACATGGGGGTCTGTATACAACCCCTGTGCTGATTGTGGTGCCATTTCCAGTCTCTAATGTGACCCATAGTGCCTCCTCTCCTTTCTGTTTACTCTTTTGTTCAATTGCTTTTATCCCTTCCCTTACATAGAATTCTATGTAGTCTAGCTGGCTGCCTATTCCATCATTTAACAAAGTTGAGCTCTTTATGAGGACAGCAGGAGGCCAAGGCTCAGAGATGAGATGGACTGATCACTGGAATTCCAGTCAGACGCCTGAGACTGCTAGCAAGTACAGAGTGTATGGAATATAGGGATTCAGTAATCTGATTAGGACTGTCATATCTCCTTTTCCAGCAGACAGTTCAAAAATGAATCACAAAAAGTAACTGATGTCTCTACAGTCATTATTGCCATATTAGGAGGGCTATGACATGAGTGGGGACAGTGGTTCAATTGTGTAGGTATCCCAGAAAGGATCACAGAGATATTATATGAGGACCCTTCCATGTAACCTCTGTGCCCTCCTAGTTCTTGAAGCAGGCATGCCTAGATGTAAGAATACAGTAGAACTGGTTCCCTAACCTTCTTTCACTTGTTTTGTTGTGTATGGAAAAGGATCAGATTTGGGGCCTTTTATATGGATACATTGTGGGATAGATGCTGTATGGTGATCTACATGTATAGAGGGTGCACACTATTGTATTTCCTATGCACCAATTGATTCCAGCATCAAATCCTCTAGAGCCCCTAACTCAGAGTGTACTTGAACAAGCCACGTATTATCCAAGTGTTCATCCATCCTAGTTACAATAGTGGGTAGAAATAGGATGTCACTGAAAATGAGATGCTGTTTATCTGGCTATCCTGCAGAATAATAAGGTACTGAAATATAACAACTGTAAACAAGCAATTAAGTGCCAGTGGTCTGATTATGTTGCATTTTTTAAAGCAATAACCTCACAGCATAATTGCTCAGCACCATAGACCCAACAAAGTTAGAAATTATTTTATTGGCTAAGGACACAGGGCCAGTTTGTGATTTACAAAATGTACACACCAACATATACAGATTAAAATAAAAGTGATGTCATGCTCAGAGTTGGTCTGTGTGACTCAAAACACAGGATATGATGAACTCAGCCACTAACACTGGCCAGAAGCGTTCACTGTAGTTTGGATAGTTATAGCTGTACAAGAGTTGGATTGGACTCCAGCAAAGGTCAGTATAGTGCTTAAATCAAGTTTTACTTTAACAACTTGTAACTAAACTGTCTGATTATGTAATAGTGTTTATCTGTGTAATGTATTCTCTGTGAAAAAATGTATTCATTTTTTTTATTGAAACCTTCAGAGATTACAATGTATTTATTTATTTGTTTACTGAAACCTTCAGAGATTACCTCTATGTATTTATTTGTTTGTTTATTTATTTATTTATTTCAAATGTGGATTAATACCTTTGAGCCAGGGCTCATTTACAAAGGCTCCAAGTCAATAAGCAATACAAGACATTTACAGGTGATGAAACAATGCAGAACAGAAAGACAATAACTAACAAGTAGTAGTAGTAGTGTGCAGTTACAACATTAAGCAGAGTGCAACAAGAGAGGAGAAACAGGACCACACTTGCTGAGAAACATATTAATGCAGCACTAATTAAGTGTGCTACAGTGTTTAACAATGATTTTGCATTTCAGAAGGGTTGCTCCCAGTCTGCAGAAATGCAGTTTTAGCAGCCAAGGTGAGGCTTTATTGAGGGAGGTAGTAGGTGGGAGGTAAGCAGTTGTGGAACAGAAGGGTGGGAGTGAGAGGTAGTGTTTGAGCACATGTAATAAGTATAAACCTTTGCACACAGGTGCTCATTTACAAAGGTTCCATTACAAATACATAGTCTCAAAAATGCAGTGAACAGTTCCAGAGGAAATGCAGTTGAGTAAGGCTCAAAGAGTATAAAAAGTCACAGGATATGTACAGAGAGAAAGCTAATAAGACAGTTTATTGGTTGCAGTTGCACTAGACTGCAAAGGCAGACCACACAGAATTGTAACCTGATTAATCTTAGGAAAGTTCTACAGCATATCAGGCAGCTTGTTTAACTAGTTAGCGGTCTGACAGCAAATGATCACTTGCCCAGCTGAGTATGCCAGCAAGGTGGTTTAAGGGCATTCCTGGCCTTATTCCTTGTATTGTATTGGTTGGAGATGTAATGGAAGCAATTTGTTAAAGCAAGAGGTGTTAGGATGGGAGTGCCTTTTGGGCCAGCAAACAGATCTGAAGCTTTATTGTGCAGGGTAGAGGTAACCAGTTAGTGACTGTGTGAAGGGTACAACTACACTATGAGTGTAGTTATTTACATCAAGTGCAAAGTGGCATGCTTTATTACAGATCAGCTTCACTCTGTTTAACATTATAAAGGAATTCTGATTTACCACCACTAAATGTAAGAAGACAGTAAAATGCATTATCTCTATCATGCAGCAGAGTACAGAATGTGTTGCATTGAAAAAAGAGACTTTACTGCATGGTAACTATTCTTGCCCATGTCATAACGAAGAAAGAGACCTACATGTCTCAGTCTTCTTTCCTGGATGTAGTCAATCTAAAACAAATACAATTAATGAATAAAATTAATAAGTATAAATTGACATACTGGCAATGAATAGATGGTGGCACTTCAGTGCTCAGAGATTTTATATCTTAGAATCACTTTTTATAGCTTAGTGATTAGGGCAGAGAGTTGTGAACCTGGTGGTCCAACAGACCTGAGTTTGAGTCTCACATCATCCAATTAAATATTGTGTGATGTCAAGGTACTGTAGTCACATAACCTATGTTGTATGACAGGTGGTTGTAAAACTATGGAAAAATTATTACAAAGGCGAAATAATGAACACTTAGGGGATTAACTGATCACAGTAAGCATGGATTTGTTCCTGAGAGATCATGCTTGACTAATCAACTCAACTTCTTTGAGCCCATAAGTCAAGCACTTCATTAGGGTATTCTCAGTGATGTACTTTATCTAGATTTCACAAAGTGTTTGACAAAGTATCTCACCACATATTAATAAATGAACTGTTGAACATTGAATTATCACCCAATAATGTAAGCTGGATTAGCTCCTGGTTAAATAATAATATATATCAAAAGGTTGCAGTCAAAGGAACTACTCCATTGGGGTAGTGTAATTAGTGGTGTCCTCAGGGATCAGTTTTGGGACCATCCCTTTTAATATCTTTATTCACAACTATGCCAATCTTGGACAGAGTATGGTCAGACAAATACACAGATGACTGCAAGTTGGGGGCTTGTAACTACAATAATAGATAAGATCAATATACAAGAACAGCTAGATCTACTTATGGAGTGAGGGCAAACCATGCATATGCAATTTAACTTAGAAAATGTAAAGTTATGAATATTGGGAAAAACAATCCATGTTATAGTTATAACTTAGGATATTTTTTATTGCAGTCCGTATCTGATGAGAAAGACATTGGCACTATAATAACTAATGATCTTAACTTTGAAAAACACTACTTTTAAGGTTAAGAAGTCATAAAATAATAGGCTTCATTTTTGCATATATTAAAAGCAAGGTGCATTAGGTATTAATGCCATTATAGTTTAGTCTGGTGCAATCACATCATGAGTACTGCTCTCAGTTTAATAAATCTCATTCTATAAGAAGCTATAGATTAGTTGAAGGGGTCCAGAGAAAATATACAAAAAGATAAGCCATCAAGAGAAACTGGACTATAGTACAAGATTAACAAATTTACATCTATACTCTGCAGGTTATAGACAAATTTGTGGAGACATATGCTTCACATATAAAGCACTTAAAGATAGTTATTTAGAGTCTGACACTGAGTGATACTACAGCCAATACAAGAAACAATGGACTTAAAATCACAGGAGAATTCATCAAAACTACTAAAAGAAGTACATTTTCACTCAGAGGGTTGTCAGCATATGGAATAGTCTGCCCACACACATATAATCCAGTCTGACCATGGACACTTTTAAAACTAGACTAGATCTGCATGTGGAAATAGAAAAAACATATATCACCTCTAATAAGGTGTGAGTTCTTTAAAGGGCATCACACCTATTGAACTTGTAAACATTCTATGAATATATGAATCTAATGAACAGCTTTTGAGTATGATCATGTAATAGTAAGGCACTTCATTTTCATCTTCTGATTACTGCTGTTTCTGTTTCCCAATTTTAATCAGTGAAATAAGCAATATTATTTTACACAGTCATTCTCCTTACTGCAGTTTTGCACTATTGCAGTTATTTGGTATACCCCGGCCTGAGTCACATCTGAAAAGAGCCATGGCTCACTGTGCCTCTCTCTCAGTCACACATTTTAAAATACATTAATAACTAAATCAATCTATCGATTAATCAATAAACCAAAAATAATAAAAAAGACCCCATGTGTTCCTGGAAAGCACCAGGAAACAAATTGCAGCTCATTGTGCCTTTCCCAGCTAAAAGACGGTAAAAGGAAATTTAAGGTGTTGTAATTTCTTCAGTTTCAGAAGTTAGCCAAGTTGAAGAAATGTGGAGATATAAAAAGCAATATGAATTCACACTGTTTTATAAAGCACTCTATGTTACATTTTGCCCTTTTCATTACTATAGAGTAAAATGTTATTTTAAATCAACCAGAAAATGCACCAGACAAGCCCCAAACCCTCACCCCCAACAGATACGTACTTGGCACAAAAGTTAATTAAAAAACTTTTTAAAACAAAATGCATGCACACAAGCGGCTTCCTTAGTCATGCGGAGCTCCTACAGTGGCACTCCTAGGAATATACTCAACAATGTTTCATACCTGCTCTCAGCACCAGGTGTTACTAACAAAGGTTCTTACATTTCACGTTAACTTTTATAGCTGTTGGGATGTGGGTGAGTTTAGTGCTGCATTCTTTAATGTAGGTTTATGACTGTTTTGCTATGCATGCACACTTCAGGGCATCTTGAGCTGGTTCTTATTTTTTAATTTTTTAATTTTTAAATCTCGATTACAATACCTATGAGCTTCAGGCAGCTCATTTACAAAGGTTCCACATCAAAGAAAAGGGTCACAATAAGGTAGGCGGTATAGACAACATTCATGGTATCAACGGATAAACAGACAACATTCACAGCATCATCAGAGCACAGCAAGTCAGCTGGTAAATAAGTGGGAACAGTGCTACACACTTAAGATAACAAGCAAGCATAGAAAACCATAAGGTACATTTGAAGCAACATTGCTAATCAGAGGTGGGGAGGAAAAGTAAGGAAGGGTGAGGATAGATGAGAGGGCAGAGTGTAGATAGAGAAGGAAAAGAAAATATGGCAGTCAGACGTCTTGTCATAAGGTGAGAGGGAGGGAGGCTAAGGTGGAAGAAGGGGTAAAAGAAGGGAAAAGGAGGGCAGATAAAGGGAAAGAAAACAAGGAGATCTGGAACCAGAGGGCCTGGCAGGTCCAGGAGGAGGGAGTCAGTGGGATAAAAGCAAGGAGGAGTGAGGTAAGGGAGGAGGTGGCAGGGGAAAGGGAAATTTTCGGTCAGAAGAGGTGAAACAAAACAGGAAGCCAAGTAAGAGACTCAGAGAATGAAAAAGTGGTAGAAGAATGTCTGCAGAAATGGGAACTAGGTGTAACAATCACAAGTGCTTTAGGTTAGAGATGCTGATGAAGCATAAGTTTATATTGGGACAGACTAGAAAGACAGCTCAGTTGGTTGCTTAGATTATTAAACCACATGGGCTCTGTATCGAAGGATCGCTGATATTAAGCAGTCCAACAGTAGGGTACTAGAAGAAGGTCTGAAACTGAGGCTTGTGTGTTGGGTCTTAGGGATTTGTTTAGCAGGCAACCAATTTGGGGGTAGTAATCCAAGTAGAGCTTTTTGACAGGAGGCAGGTTTGATATTTGATCCTGTTACTTAGTTGGAGGCAGCCAGATTAAGCATATAACTCACAGGTATGAGTGAGAGCGCAACACCTATAACTAACCTACAGGCTTTGTTCAAGGCCATTGTAAGTTGTTTAAGAGATGTGGAGGTTGCAGCACAGTATATGATTAGACCATATTCAATGATTGAGAGGACCGAGCTGTGAACTGCAACCTTCAGGACTTCTTGGGTAAGACTTAGTCTGTGTCTGAAGAGGAGCCCAATTCTGGTATTAACATCTCTGGTGACATTTTCAATGTGAGGCACAAAGGTAAGGTCACTATCCAGGGTTAGACCCTTGGTATTTGAAAAGCTGAGTTTGTTCAAGAGAGTCTCCATGGTTGTTGGTAATAGTGAGTTAATGAGCCTTAAACTTATTCTGAGAGGACTAAAACAGCTGGACTTTAGTTTTTGTAATTTAGCACTAGTTTGTGATTATTAATCATCTCTCTGCTTCTGTGAAGCCTTGTTGAAGACCATTTTCAAGAGTGCTGGGATCCAGGTGGCTAGTAAAGATGATTGTGTCATCTCATGAGAGGAAAGTACGCTGGTTGCAGACAGCTGGAAGGTTGTTCAGAAAATACTGAACAATAAGGGACCCAGGATTGAACCTTGAGGTACCCCTTATTGGACAGCCTCTACTCTGAAACTACATTTGATATATCCTCACCCTCTGCAGTTTATCACTGAGGTAGCTTCGAAACATTGCAGGGTGTTTGGTGTAACTCCAGTTTTAGAGAGTTGGCCAAGCAACAGTGTGTGTTTCACTGTGTCAAAGGCTTTAGTTAGGTCAACAAAGTCTGCACCTACAATCTTGCCTTGATTGATGGCCTGTTGTATAAAGCTTGTGAATTTTAATAATGCTGTGGTAGTACTGTGCCCCTTTCTAAAGCCATGATGTTGTGGGCACTGGATGGAGTATGTGGCCAGATAAGCACCAAGCTGGTTGGTAACAATTACGAAAGCTTTGAGAGTGGAGGAGAATTGTTATAGGCCCTATAGCTACCCTGTAAGAAATGATCACAGGTTTATGCACTGAGTTATGATGGCCATTTTCCAGGCATCAGGAAATTGTCCCAGTGTAAGAGAAAGGTTTAGAATCTTAGTTATAGGTAGGAGAACTTCATCTAGGGTTTGGGTGATAAGCTTACCGCCTAGTCCAGCACTACTGTGTCTTGTGTTTCTAGGACCTTAGCTAGTAGTTTTCTAACCAAGTTGCATGATAACCTTTAAAATTAAAAGGGGCTGCTCAGGACTATTTTCATCACAGTGGCTTGTGGAGCGGGCAGCATCATCAACAAAAGAGTCACCACATGGGAGAATACAGCTCAAATTGGTAAAAGCATTGTTAAAGGCACTAGCAATTTCCAGCAGGTCAGCAGTAGGGTCTCTTTTAAGCAATAAGGCAAAACAGGTGTGTTATTGGGGATTTACCCACACCTTGGTGGTGTGTGACAGGTGCAGTCGAGAGACTTAACCACACAAGAAGTGGGTAATTACCCAATAACTCACACCCTGGAGTGCCTTTTACTGGTACTATACAATGGACCCCTATGTGTAAAATACATTAAAATGTGTTTAATTATGATTTTATAAATGCCATTCCTCAGCCGTTGGTTATGTAGGATTTACCCATTGTCATGGACATGTTTTAACTAATGATGTTACAGGATTTTCACACACCATTGTATAATTATGTTTAGCATTGTAGGCAATACTCTTTAGGTCTTTACCAGTGACGTCATTTATATTGGACCAGAACCTTCTGCTATCACCCCAGGAGTGTTTTATTGCTATATGACAAAATGTTGTCTTTTTACCTTGTCAATATTTACATTCTGCTGGTCAATTTAAAATGCTCAATCATTTTGTCTACTGCAGCAACCAAACCTCATAGAATGGCTGCATCAGAAAGATTATATTTCACTGCATTTCCATTCACAACAAGCTGCTATGCCAAAACAGATTAGCTTAAAATTGTCTGCCCTAACGTAATATGTCTCCACAGAATACAGTAAAGACCAGACGCAGGGATGTGATTGTCTTCTTACAAGCTGAACAACAAAGACCTGATTGATGATAATCAGCTTTAGGACCAGTTGTCTTTAACAACATTTTGTAATACAGGAGACATACAGGAAAGATATGAGTCTCACTGATGACACCAAGGTCTGTGAAAATTGGGCACTGAGTAAGGGATAAGGACCCTAGAGAAAGAGTTGGAAAATCTGGAGATGTGGTCGAGGGTGTGGCAATTGCAAATATAATGTGAAAAGTGCACATTGGGTTCAAAAACCCATGAACTCACTACAGAATGACAGGAATGATAGTGGAGAGCACATAAGAAGAAAGAGCCCTGGATGTTAATATTGGAGAACATGAAGGCACATTGCAGTAGGGCTGTGGGCAAGGCAAAGTCTATATTGAGGTGCACTGGGAGAGGGTGCAATAGCAGAAAAAGAAATATAGTGATCCCAGGTAGATTATTTACTATGTTTTTATTGTATTTTACATTTAAGTAAGGAAGTAGGTGGAAGTAAGTTATTTTATGTTGGTGGGGCATTTTTTATTTCTGTAACTCTGAGTAGTCAAGCAACTTTCTGGGAAAGACAGGATATTTGTACCCGAGGTCTGCAAGAATCCCATCACTTGGTGTCCTAACACTTGCAAGAATCCCCATCACTTGATGTCCCATTACCTGCACAAATTCCATTACTTGGTGTCCTATCACTGGCAGGAATGCTTCATCACTTGATGCCAGTCATGGAATGGCATAGCATAGGTGTGACACATCTGTCTCATTGGCCTTCTGCAGATTCTGAGAGCATCTGCAGGACTGCAGGGACTCTGGCAGATGGTACAGGTATTTTATAGTACAATGTGTAACTAGCAAGGCAACTTGTGTGAAGTGATCCTAGAAACAACTAATCTAAGGTAGTCTAAGAGAACACATTTTAATTCAGAGAAGGAACCTAGGAAGCCCTAACTACTATACTTAATAATATGCAGTGTGAACAGTAGGCACAGTACATAGAGCCTGAGTTCTAGTAGGTACTAAAAGAAATACAACTAATTTCAAAATGCAGCAACAATTAGTACAAGCACAAATTATGCAGGGGGACAAACTGGTGAGTGGTGGGTGAGAGCAGGGAGTGAAGGACAGTGGTGAACCAGATGGTGCTTTGGGAGTTTGACAACTATCTCAACTGCAGTAGGTTCCTGACCCTGAAGACAGAACTGAAAATGCAAGTGCTGAAACGTCACTTGAGAGCTGCAACTACTGGGCCCCATAAGGTACTACTGTCACAGTCACCTAAGGCCAACACAGGCCAGAGAAAGGGAATGGAAATAGTAGAAGAAGGAATGGAAAGAAGGAAGAAGGGAGGGGGCAAATCTCAAGCCTGAGGAGCTGGGCTGTCACACTGGCAACAGATTCTCCCTGTTGCAACAAGAGGATCCCCACTTTCAATCACAATGAAAAGGGAACCAGCATATCAAGCAGGCAGATATTGCTGGAGAGCATACTGGGATGGGTCAGACCCCAACAGGGAAAGAGAAAGCTACACGTATTAGAGGATGTAATTATGAGGGGCACAGGGTGGGGTCTGGGTCTCTCGTGACTGATGGTAAAAAGGTAATCGACTGATTTGCTGGAGCAACAGGAGACAGATTTATAGCCAGGGTGGTGTAACCCATGGGAGTAATGGAGGGAAGGTTAGATCTACTTCTGCATATGGCCAAAATAACCCAACATAAGATGTCACGGAACAGGTGAAATTAGACTTCTGTGCTCTGGAAAAGTTAACAAGGGAGAAAGCAGGGCTGGTAACCTTCCCAAAGGAGCTACCATGGCCATGCCTGAATCTAAAGGCACAGTTCCACATGTTTCAGTTCAATATGTGGTTTTGGAAATGGTGCAGGAAGGGTGATTTAGGTTCCTCGACGACTGGGTCATGACCTGGTAGGACAAAAGACTTTTGGACAGGGATGATTTACATCTTAACAAGGAGAGCACTGGAGAATGATGGAATAGCATATAGCTAGTTTAAACTACTGCTGAGGTGTTAGAGTGGCAATCTGATGTCACAAAGGGAGGAGTACCTTGCTGGCCTAACCCATCAACCATAGCAATGGAATGAAGTACAACTGGTCAAACTAAAAAGAAGGGCAGGGATAGATGTTGGAAAATGATGTGCAGGAATGTAAGAGCCTTGGCAACAGAATGCTAAACATCAAGCAATAGTCACAGAAGCGAGCATTGACTCAGGAAATGTTATCATCAGCTATGGCAAATGCTGTTAAGAGCTGCTGAGAGACAGAAGGCATGTTAATCCAGTTCAAAGTATTGACCTATTCTGTTATACCTCACAGAGGCTAGAAGAAATGGGTCTAGAGGCAGGAGGACTATATTAGGGATGCAGTGATCCACATGCCCTCACTGATGACTCATCTCCTAAGGGGATGTCTTAAGATTTACAGCTTAAGGAGCAAAATATAAAATTTCTGCTCTGAAGTCACTAAATGTAAGCAGCAGTGCAACAAAAATGGGTTAAAATGTGACCCCACCTTTGTTATTTCCTAATTCGATGCCAGATGTCTTCCAGTTTATTTTGGTAGTAACAGTTTCAGTTTCCATCCCTCATTTAATTTATTATTTATTTTGTTTTCATTGACCTGGAAAGGAGGGCTAGACAATTCTGCTTATTTTCAGCCTCATCCAGGAGAGGGGATACATGTGGATGCCAGCAGACATCAAACCAGAGTAACATGGTGGTGGTATTTTAGTGAATGGGGAAATTGGCCAGGACACTGGGAAATTCCTGTATTTGCCTGTAGGGGAACCTCTCACAACTGGATGGCCACCTCTTAGGAGCCTGTGGAGAAGATGGACAAGCAGGGTATAGGAGAAGGTCTCCTCTTCTGCCTGTTAATTGAGAGAGACCAAGAGTTTCTATGATGCAGAGACAGCTTGTTGTGCAACAGGATGAAATGACTGCAGAAATGGGACGGGAACCAATGTGGTAGCAGCTTCTGTATCCACAATAGTAAATTGAGAGCTGGTATCTCAGCAGACCTACTGATCAACACCAATCACAGGTATCATTGTGAGTATTGCAACAAGCAGAAGAAAAACATTTTCAGCATTGACAACAACAGTTACGACAAGCTATCCAAAGACAAGAGCAACAATAGGCCCTACTGTCAAACCCCACTTTGACACAGGCCCAGCTGCAAACCTCTGATGCAGCTGTAACTCTGCTGACTACTGCAGAGTTGGAGCACATACTGAGACAATAGTACAGAGCATTGCAGTCCCGTGGAGAAAATAATGCTGCTTTCAATTTTCAGGCAAGTGACTCTAACTTACCACTGTTTATATTTGGGGTAACATGGCATAGTCAGGGAAAAAGAAGGTCATGCCAGGAATGACACACAGATGCTTCAGCATCTGGCCTAAGACATGACTGGGCAAGTGTAATGATAGCCTCAACAACGCCTGGATGATCTGTTGATTTGGCGCTATGGCAGCGGGTTGAGAAAATCAGCAGACAGGGACACTAGCCACAGAAAGTTCAGAAATAGAAATGAAAGGGGAAAATGTGGCTAGTCTGTGATTAACCCATCACCATTGCATCAGACTGAATAACTACAATTTATTCACCCCACAGATTTGCAGGTGCAGGATGCTTCAGCCCCTCCACAAACCATGAACAGGTACAGAGGAACCCATGCCTAATGAACAGGAGACAACGCAGGTCAAAATTGTGATAGGCTCCCATGCAGGATGCATCCAGGGACCAAGCCTCACAAATAATAATGAAAATAGGCCCATTAATGACAATACCAATTCCAGATCTTATGCATCCTTTTTCCATACAGCAGTGTATCCTGCAAAAGACATAATGCTGTAGACTCCTCTACAAAGGGGCCTGGACACTTTCCTGATGGATGCTTACAGCTCAGTCCCTGTTGAAAGGCACAATGCATTTCACAGTGGCAGCGATATACACCCAAATTCATCTTTTGGGAGAAGCTACCTTTGACATTATCTTCAGATTGGGTAGTGGATTACAAAAATGCTGGGCACAATATCAGACTTTGAAAACTACACCTTTATAGACACCTTTTGAGGTCTTTCAACTAACCAAACCTGCAAACAGAACTATTAATGTGTTATTTAGAAATGAAGGGGCTGATGTTATATATTGGTTAAAACAGAAATGAACAGTGCTGGGAACCTGAAGCCATCTTTGAAGATGAACAGATATGGACAGGGGATGGCAGATTTGGCTTATTTTGAATACTAGTGATACAGGTCTACAACACTTACCAATTTTATTTTCTTTTTGGGGAGAGATAAAGGGATGCCTACTGCTGGGCAGCCTAAGGTATGCTTTAGATGTGGAGCCACTAGACACATTAGCAGTTTATGCGATAGGCTAAAATGTACCCTTTGCAATGATTTGGGTCACACTAACAGTCATAGTAGGAGTGACCAAGTGTAATCTATGTGAAATGAAAGGGCATTCATATCACACATGCTCCTGGGCTGCACATAATCAGTCTAATTAGGATGACAGTGAAGAACAATATTTGCTTGTAGTATTAGCCCAGAGGAAGCATCACAAAATCCTATAGCTACTCCCACCCCAAGGACAATGATGAAAGAAAGCAGACTAGTGAGGCAGACCCTCTAATATTGAGGAGTTTCTACCTAGTGATGAGAATACCCCCCAAGATAGCAATGAGGGAACCAGGAGATGACACAGACCCCACAAACTCTGACCCTAAAGACATGTCTCCGCCTTCAAAGCCACCCATGGACTTTGATATAAGTAGATTAGCTACCAGGCAGAGATGATCCTGGGTACAACCCTTGCCTAAAGTCCCTAAAACTCTAGAGTCGCTCTTAGAAAATAGATGTGAAGTATTCAAAGACCATGCCAAAGTTTCTGGAATGAGACAGATGACTCCTCTAGTTCGTTCTCTTACCTGATGTTACATCTGATAAGGAAGATAAAGCATCATCAGATACATCAGTACCACCAGTAGGAAAGCAGTCTGAAAAGCCAAAGAGAAGGAGAAACATTACAGGGTGACTAGAAGTGCAAAAAGAAACCACCTTGACGTTTAGAATGGCAGTACATACACCTGTTAATTTGTCACTATGATACCTAATGTACCATTCCTGTGTATACTATTAATGTGAATAGTATTAAAAATCCTAGGAGGAAATTGGTTGTGTTTCCTCGCTTAAAACTTTCTACAAGATGTTAGGCTGCACACTGTGGCTGAATTAAGTCAGGCCATAAAACAATGGCATATAGGACCATCATATTGTTCCATAGGTAATGATACTTACTCAGGAATTGTCATATTGTTTTTAATATACCCATACAGCTTGTAATATTAGTGCACTTAGTACTAGGAAGGCCTATTATTTTGGATGTTATAATACATAATTATTATTTTGTTTAAAATATATATGCAGCTCAAACAAAGGCGGAAAGGATAGCAATGTTTCAAACTGTACAGCCTTTTCTTTATTCTGCTCAGAATGTGATATTTGGGGAACTTTAATTGTGGGCTTTCCCTATCAGACAGAGGGAAGAAAACCAGAACCACTAAAGTGTATTGTGATATGATTTTATAAAACATACGATTCAAAATACAAACTTGATAGATGCCTATTTGAAGAAAGCAGGAAAACCAGATCCCACTTTTCATAAAGGAAACCTAGCAACTAGAATAATTTTTTTTGTTACTGCCATCCTCAGTATTTTAACAGCAAATATTGTGGTTGCAAAGTACACAGACCAAAACATAATTTATTTACAGCTTGGGTATGTGGCAGCTCTGCCTCATGGACCTGGCTACTGGAAATTTAACTCTTCATTATTGGCACAGGCAGAAATAATGCAAGCAACATAATATTTGTTAGCTGCAAGAAAGTCAGTTTATGACATGCAAGAGGACCCAATTATATGGTGGGAGGATACTATTTCAAATATTGCACATCTTTTAAAAACACATCAAAACTGTCAGAAAGATGGAATACATTCAATATTTGAAGCACAGACAGCACCTACAGCAACTTTTAACACTTTCTACTACTACACAACATGACTTTTCAACACAAATGCAGAACTCAAAACAACTTTCATGCCAGGCACAAAATCTACAGCATCAACAAAATGTGGAACTAAAGGAAAAAGGGAACACATGTGTCCATATGAAAGCTGTAACAATAGGAACCAACATAAAATATAAATGGACTGTGAGATGAAGCTCCCACATTATGTACAAATATTCAGGAAATTCAATATGTTTCCCAACATACAAGTCAAGATAGACACTGTCCATACTTACAGAAGATCTCTTTCAAAACTTAGGCCATCTAACCTGTTCACCAGAAGAGGCACTAGAGCTGGCCACAGACATTTCAGGACAGAAGTAAAATTTGCCATACAGTCTTTACATAGAAACATAGACTTTGAAGGCAGATAAGGACTGCTTGACCCACCCATTCTGCCCATTTCCTACCTATTGGATAAGCTGCAGATCCTAGTTAACTAACAAGCTACTTCCTCCTACCCCACTAGAATTGATTTATGTCTGTCCCATGCATTCTTGAATTCTCCCACTGATTTAACACATAACGATAAAGTACTAGGTGGAGATGGACTGACCACAGCATTATATACAATTATTGGTAAAGACACAGCGGAAGAATTAGCAGCTGTATTTAATGGTGTATTGAATTCTCATTCCCCCACCCTTAGACCAAATGGGAAACTAATCTACTTGCTTAAAAAGGGTGACAAACATGACATCAATAATTGGAGGCGATATGCCTTCTTAATACTGATTTTAAACTATTGATAAAGATATTGAATAACAGATTATTAAAAGTAGCACAACAGTTTATTTCCTTCACACAAACATGTGCATTACCTGGTAGGAAGATATAAGATCACCTAATATTACTTTGGGAGGTGTTTGAACAGGGTATAAAAACAATTTCATAGGATTTGTTTTAACTTTAAACAAAAAAAAGCCTTTGACTCGGTTAGCCATACTTTTCTATGGGAAGTACTGTACTGCAACACTATGGTATACTCCTATAGTTTGTTAACTGGATTCAATGCTTATATAAGGTGGATACGTTAATGCCCATTATTAATGGATGGTAGGGTCCTATGCTTTCAGTAAACAGAAGGGTGAGACAAGGGTGCTCCATAAGCCCACTACTGCAATGTTTTGTGTGGACCCCTTTGCTAATTAACACCTCCACAGAGATTCATACCATTGATAACAGGACTATTATGGTACCATATGCAGTAATAGCATACGCTGATGATCTTTGTATTCTAGTGCAAGATGTAACTTCAGCAGAAGTAGCAACACAATTTGTGATAATTATAGTGCCTATTCTGGAGTGGACAACCAGTTTTGGGAGATCATAGTTCAATAAGCTGTATTTTTAAACCTACAGGGAAAGAAATCTTTGTAGGTCCGGTCCTTTAAAGATAAAAGGAGATGTTTTAAAAAATATAATAAAAATGCTTTTTGGCCAGACTAGCTTCTATAAAATGGCAAATATTATTTTTAATTCCTTCCATAGACCTGGCAACTAGGGAATTTTCTAAATGGTATCTTGAGGTTTGTAATGAGATGGCCCATTTTAAATCAATGGTACAGAGGAAAACTCATGTTCCTTGGGTAACAGAAAATATTAAAAGTTAATTAAAGGAAAAAATAGGCTATGGAAAAATGCAGGAAATCATTAAGAGCAGAAGACAGGATAAATATAAAAAGCTAGAAACTCTTTGAGATTTCAAATAAGAAAGCTAAACAAAAATATTATGAAACTAAAATAAAAGAGACCACTGAACCAAAAATGTTGGACTTTGTTAAAATCCTTTGATCCTTCAGTAAATGTAAATTTCCCAGTTTAAATGGTAAATAGAGGCATTTTACAGCCCATTAAACAATCTGCAAATATCTTAAATAATTATTTTGTAGAATTGCCAGATTTAAATATTCCTCAGTCTATTTTAGGGAAAAACAACATTAAAAAGTAATGAACCCAAATTTAGATTTAAAGATTTTTCATGTAAAGGAAGAAATAAGAAAACTTAAATTAAAAAAGCATTTCATTTGGATTATATAGAAAATCATTTTCTCAGAGATTCTCTTCAGGTTACTGCCCGGTAATAGCTCAACTTTTAATTGGAGTATAAAGGAGGATTATTCCTAGTACATGAAAAATGCAAAGATTATTCCTATTTATAAAGGGAAGGGGCAATTTTGTGCCTACTAATTATAGGCCTATCGTCTTACTATCAGGACTCTCTAAGGTCATTGAGAAATCAGTTCAGAAACAACTCATTGATTATTTGGAGCAGTACTCTGTATTAACAAAATATCAATCAAGATTTCACAAAGGATACTCCACAGGCACCGTGCTCAACGACATGGTGGATATAAGCTTCTAAATTGGAGGATGCCCTGTCGGTGGGCACAGTGTTTGTGGATTTATCCAAGGCTTTTGACACAGTGGCCCATGACCTGCTAGGGGAACGTTTAGAAGAAGTAGGCATGGGAAAATTCACTAAATTGGTTTATGTCCTATTTAGGAAATAAAACTCAACAAGTGTATATTGATGGTATACTTTCAGATAAAGCCCTGGTAAAGCGAGGAGTGACCCTAGCTCAATTTAGGGCCAACCCTTTTTGTTATATATATAAATCAGTTAGTTGATAATGTAAAAACACTAGTGTTCATTTATATGTAGATGATATGATCTTGATCTCTGGGGTAAAACCCCAGAGCTTATGGAAATGTACCTTCAGGAAGATTTCACTAGGCTGTGCACATGGCTATCTGACTTGGGTTAATAGTAAATAGTAAAAAACAAAATTTATGATATTTCAAAAGGAGGAAAAGATTTGAATGAAAGAAATAAACACATCCAAATTAAAACATTACAAAATGAAACACTGACCCAAGTTTTGGAATATAAATATCTTGGGGTCTGGCTTGATAATCAGTTAAAATTTGATTTTATATTACTAATACATTATCAAGATAAATAAAAACTGGGGCATTTAGGTAGTCTAGTTTTTGTATAAATAGAGTAATGGAGGAGAGTATAGTAAACCAACTTATTCTTCCGTGTTATAGCACGTAGCCATGTATACGGTCTAGCTACAATGGGTTTGTTATCTAAAATTGATGTAATGTATAACCATTTAGCTCAACTTGTAAGAAAGGACTATTGTGAACATCATTGTAAATTACAAGAGGAACTGGGTTGGCTGACTCAGGAAAGTAAAAGGAAATTATTCTGGTAAAACAGATATATAAAGTGGTAAATTTTAAACAACCAGTGTATCTTTATGAAAACTTGGAAAAAAATTGTGTTTATAACATGAGAATTTCGAGTATTAGAGTTTTGAGTTCCTAAATTGAAAAATAAGTATAGTTATATGCAATTCCATTAATTGTGAATAGATTATGGAGTACCTTAAAATCAATTATAGGAGAACAGTATGAAAGCATTAAAGTGCTTTAATCTATTTTAAAATAGAATTAAAGACAAAATGTGAGTGCTATGGATAAATTATTTACTTGACCAGAGTGTTCTTACAATACTGGACCGTAGGATTATATTTAATATTTGTTATTTGTGTGTCGTGGCATAAGATGTTATGAGGTTTTGTAATGATGATATTTATACTGTATAATTGTCACTTTGTGGAATGTTGTTATGTGTTTATTTTGTTTATGAAACAATATTTTAAATCACAGGACCATCTTGAAAATAGGACTTTGTCCTAACGATGTGAATATTGACCATCTACTATCCTGTATAAAAATAAAGGTTTTACTACTACTATTCAAGGGTTCAGTTAAAGCTAGCAAAATGTTCAGTAAGACAGATAGGACATCATGATAGTACATTAGCAAATATTGCAAGTATTCAAATTTTGGAAGAACCTATTCAAATTTTAGGAATTAGATATGGTCCAGACATTATGAATTGGGAACCTGAAATACAACAGCTAAACAAATAGGAGCACAATGGAATACATGACAGCTTAGCAAGCACAAGCAGATACACTTAATCAAAACATATTTGCTGCCACTTTTTGTATATTAGCTACATAGTCCCCCCGCACAGACTTTAGAAACTACATAGTATGTTCTTCCAGGCAGTATGGGAAGCCAGTTAAAACCTAACCAACAGAGACATAACATACTTACCTGTCTACTTAAGGTGTTTTAGGAATGATGAACCTTATTACCTTTTTACAGCATTTTCTTTCACACAAACTTAAAACCTCTAGTAGTTTATAATGGTCAGGCCTGGACTAACATTTTGTTTTCTCTCTTACTCTCTGTGGTTTAGACAGTGGAACAGGGACAGACAGGGCTTTTGAGAAGGTCTTGAATACACCCGAATATACTAGAAAGTCTTTTTTTAAACTGAAGACCTGGAAAATCACAAGTCAGATGATTTTAATGAAAAATAGAAAATAAATTTATGCATGGCTACAAGCACAATATTTCCAGGAAAAACAAGTGTCCCATCATGTCCAGTCCACTATGAGGCATCAGTATTACAATTACTTAAGGAAAAAGAATCCCTGAACAAAATGTGGGATATGCCTTGTCTCAGCTGTCATGCCAAAATAAACATATACCACAATGTTGCAATTTATTGGCTGAGGAATGGAAAGAGCCCTAGTTTAACAAAGTTACATATGAGGCATTGATATTTGGATATTATGCAAATACTGCATCTAAATGGCATAAAAATACACTGCATTTAGTTCTAGTAGTTATCAAATGATACATACAGAATATTATAAGTTGTTTTACCCTGCAGCAGAAACAAATAATGCATGTGTAATTGATAAAGAAAGTTATTTCAGAGTTGCAAGCACTTTATTTTTGGAAGCAAAACAAATGACTTACAGACACTTACAAGTAGCATGGAGAAGCATGCCGTGGATGACGAATACAGATGTACCTATTACATGAATGAGGTAGGAATCTAGATTAGGTGCTTGGTTATACAGTGTTTATATAATTAACATGAGTTTTACTTAAAAGAAAAGATGGAGTATAACTGAGGGACTTTGGAAAAAGCAGGAGGGGCGGGTGAGAGATTTGGGCATATATAACATGTTTTTCTTGGTATAGCTGATGCAAGCAAATTGTTGGAGTCTCGTTACAAGTTATTGTATTAGGCCTGTTGCATGGGTCACCTTTATTTTTTGTCATTATGGATTTTCACAATGTTTGTATTATGGTTTGAGTTATTACTTGGTGATGTACACTATTGTTTGAATTTCACTTCCTAATAAACACCCTAATCTTTTGAGAAGTTCCATGGGATCTTTAATATCCATCTGAACTACCACCAGAACAGGCAGAAGGAGCTCGGTTTAATGTCTCATCTGAAAGACAGACCCTCAGGGTGCAAATGCAGTACCCCTTCATGCTGCACTATGGTGTCAGTATTGAGATTCAACCTAAGTTCCTGGTGTGGATGCTAGAACACACAGCTTTCCAATCTTCTGACTTCAGAAATAGTTGTGCAGCGTATTGAACCACTGACACAGATAATTTATATTTACCTGGTGGGCACTCTAGACAACCGAATACCCATAGTCAGGTGGGGACAGAACCCACAGCCTTCTGATCTCCCAGCCTCAGAGGTGAGTGTGCTACCTGCTGAGCCAATGATTTTATGAAAGTTTAAAATAATAATTTCTCAAGAAAAATTGATGGCTGCCTCATTATGTTTGCTTGTACGCATGTGCAAGAAACATAGTGCCATCATCCTAGTTTTCCAGAGGTATGTCAGCCTCTTCCAATTCAGTCAGTGTGTTTGCAGGCATAGTCATAGTGTGCCTCTCACAGCTAAAATGCAGTGGCATACAGTTGAAAGGGGCTCAATTCAGTGAGCAGAGCTCCCCACTCCACATGCACGCACGCATACTGTGTGCTGACACGGTACCCCACGCACATACTGTATAGCCGATAGGGGTGCCCAATTCCCCATCAGCTTCCGCCCCCAAAGCTGTCCAGGTGCCACGCTGGGAGCCCATCCCTGCATGGCAAATCTTATTATAGCAGGCAGAGGTGCCCAATCCCCGTCCGACTCCAGCCCCCAAACAGCCTTTCAGCTGCCACGCTGAGAGCCCACCCCAGCGTAGCACAAGCCCAAATGGCCAACAGGGGTGTCTAATCCCTGTTGGCTCCAGCCTCCAACCAGCGCTTCCAGCTGCCATGCTGGGAGCCCACCGAGTGTGGGAAATGTCCCGCATTGTCTTAATTTAAAAACAAACAAACCTATAAATAAAAAGGTCCCTCGCAGTCTCACTGCCCCCACCCACACCCAACCACTGTGCCCCTGCCTTCCCACACCCTCTCACCCATACTCACCTCCAGAGTCCAGCGCAATGATCCTTGGTGGACGGGAAGACATCTGCACTCTTAAAGCTGACGCGAACTGAGGAAATGCTGGTAAGCTGTATAATGGAATAAATAGTGTTTTCAACTTTGCTGCATATCTCGGGCATTTTTGGGAATTTTCGCAAATTTTCAACATGGGGTTTTGGGACCCCTTCTCATGAACGCTGTCACTGTCAGGGCTTTACTTGGGCCTGAAGGGTGATTTCACAGCCACTGTGTGAAATCACATTTCAGAGATGATTAAGGAAATGACACTGCCAGTGTTCATAAGGTGGGCTCTCAAAAGCCTATTTTGAAAATTTGGTGGAAAACTCCTAAAAATACTGTTTTATGAGCGTGCATTAGCGAGTTCCTACGCACACTCGTAAGTTCATGAATTTTCAATATTTTCACTCCAGATTTTCAACACTGCCATTTTACCACACCGTCTTATAAGCAGTACAGCTGTCATTTTTACATCTTACCCAAAATGTTTTCCGCCATGTAGCACTCAATGGCGCAGTCGGTGTACAAAATCAATGTATGGGACACATTAAAAAAATCACAGTAACACTGTTCATGAACAGTGGTCATAAAATGGCTATGTTGAAAATTTGGTGACAAAATTCCTAAAGTGACTGTTTCGGCGTGCATTACGCAGTTCCTATGCCCGGCGTAAGTTTGCAATTTTCAATATTTTCACTCCAGGATTTCAACATTGCCATTTTACCACATCTCTTATGAGCAGTACAGCTGTCATTTTCACATCTCACCTAAAATGTCTCCACCCATGTAGTGCACAATGGCGATGGATGTGTACAAAATCAATGTACGGGACACATTAAGAAAATCACAGTGACACTGTTCATGAGCAGAGGTCTTAAAATGGCTATTTTGAAAATTTGGTGAAAAATTCCTAAAATGACTGTTTTAGGAGTGCACGTGCGCCAGTTCCTCACACAACTGGCAAGTTTACAAATTTGTAATATTTTGACTGCAGACTTTCAGCAGTGCCATTTTACCGCACTTCCTTATGAGCAGTACAGATACCATTTTTCACATCTCGCCCAAAATGTGTTTCCACATATAGCACACAATGGTACCGTCGATTGTGCAAAACAATGTTTGGGACAGATTAAGAAAATCACAGTGACACTGATCATCAGCAGAGGTCTTAAAATGGCTATGTTGAAAATTTGGTGACAAAACTCCATAAAATGACTGTGTTACGAGTGAGCATTGCGCGAGTTTCCACGCACCTGTAAGTTCATGAATTTGTAATATTTTCAGTCCAGATTTTCACCAGTGGCATTTTTCCACACCTCCTTATGAACAGTAGAGTTGTCATTTTCCACAACATGGCCAAATGTGTTTTCACACTTTCAGCACAGAAATGCATGGTCGCTGTGGGAAATCATTGTTTGGGACAGATAAAGAAAATCACACTGACACTGTTCATGATTGAGGTCCCAAAATGCCTGTGTTAACAATCTGCTGTAAAAAATCCCCAAACTAGTTACATTACAGGTATGTGTTGCACATTTTCTATGCATGCTCGTGACTTCACCATTTTTTTAAATTTTCACTGCAGATTTTCAACATTGCTGTTTTACACCTCCCATGAACAGTACAGCTGTCATTTTCACATCCTGTTTGAACTTGTTTTTGCACCTGTGGTGCCAAATGCCTTAGTCGCTGTGCAAAAGCAGTTTCGGCTAACAAACTGATATTGCCACTGTTCATGAGGTGGGGTCACAAAAAACATGTTGAAAATCTGGAGTGAAAATAAAACGAATGCCTGAGGCATTAGGGTTTCTGACCATAACGCCCCACCCTGTAGAGGAATGACAGGCATCGGGGTGTGACTTGGGATTCTACTGTCATGCTCATACTGCTTCCACCCCATTCACACCCTGCAGCCAGTGAGAGGCATCAAGTTGTGCTTCGGACTCTTCAGGTCCAAACTTCACCCCATTCTCCCATACTGCACCCATCTCACTGTATTTCCTGATGGAATGGGTGCGAGCAGGCCAAAGACCCTGGCACAACGTGACACTTGTCAGTGTCTGCAGGGTAGGATGTGGTGAAATGGCATGGTCTGTTATGCCTGATGACCAAAAGGCACACCCCAATGCCTGTCAGTCTCTGCAGGGTGGTGGTGGGGTTGGCTTCAGTTCAATACTTCACTGCCATTCTATTATGCAGCTCTGTAACTTCTACACTACCAATGCCAATGCCAGCAAGCAAACATTCGGCATTGACAAATGCTTGTTTTTGCATAGAAATAATACTGAGGATCTGAGGAGGGTAAGAATGTAGACAAAAATGTAAATGTACAGTACTACAGCATAGAAAGCACCCAGGAAAAACAACAGTTCTGCCAATATTTTTCATAGCCATAGCAGAAAATTAACTATTGGGAATAACTTTATTTAGTGGCACTACTTTTTAAGCTACCAAAATCCAATCTTAATACTTCTCAGTCTGATTCCTGAAGACTTAATGTAAATCATCATCAAAAACTATGGATCTTGTTGGCTTTTGGGGGTCAAAAGATTATTACTGAAAACCACAAATCAGACATGGTTCCAAGTATTACCGAATTGTTTGAATACATGAGCAAAACTGCCAACATAGAGAATAATGGATGGGTAACCATTTACAACAAGGCTGTGTTTCATTGAGAAAAGTGACACGCTTGGGAGATCTGTGTGATGGTTTCACTTCTCGAGAAGAAATATGGTCTATGTTATGCATGGCCACCCATCCATTATTTTTATAGTGTATGCTTTGTTCTATTTTGAGGAGAGGATGCTGGGCAGAAAGGAGTGGATGTTGGCACTGGTATGAGTGGCTGGAAATCTTGTTGCTGCACCCCAAAGCTCTCATGCTGGTCACCACCACAGTCCCTCTTGCAGGTAGTGCTCCTGCTCGGCTTCTTCTTCTTACTGCCACAGCTTGATGTACCGCCACCTTGAGTAACTGCAATAAACTTTACTTTATATTTAAACAAAATGAGCTAACAGAGAGAACCCTCACAGCAGCATCAAATCCTACTACCAACCATTGACACAAAGGACTGCTGCTGCTCACTGAACCATCACCTCACTGAGGGGACCTGCTGACAGAGTGGGAGGAGTAGTTGTTTCTGTTTAGGTGAGTTTAGATGAGTTTCAGTCGCTGTCCCAACCCATTTTCAGTGGCAAAAGAATGCCTTACTTCAGGAGAGTCTTTTTAAAATGGTAGCACATAAGGGAACACATTCAATGTTGTTATGCTGCAATAGCTATACAGCTAGTGCAGCATAACAGCTACAATGACATAGCTATTGCAGCATAACAACCCTGTTCTAGGAATGGATTTCCATCCCTAACAGTGTTCCATTATAGGCTATAATTAGTTATTTAACCATCAGCTTTTGGAGAAAGAAGACAAGTTCAAAGGGTCTAGTATGATTCCCATTTCCTATTTCCCTGTCACCACTATCTCATCTCTGACTTCCCACTTATGAGTTGTCTGACAGTGTGAGCTTACCTGATGCAGCTGTTTCCCAACATAAGTTGACATAATCCTTTAGCCTTGAGCTTTTGAATTACTAGAATTCAAACAGTATAGAAATTTGCAGACACTTGCAAACAATCAATCAATTATAACAATAAAGGAAAGTCTCACAGTCCCGCATTACCTATCAGAAATATCCTGTATGTTACAAATCTAATTACCTGAAAGGTATATGTACACCCTAGCTGTTTTATGCCCTGTTTGCATTTCATTTTGCAGCAATGGGAACAGTGACTGCAACTGAAACAGCTTGTGAAGTGCAGGATGGAGCATGTCTGCAATCTGTGCAGTTGCAGCGTAGTACAGTAATTTAACGTTGGTGGCTATCTTTATGTGAAGGAGAGAAACCGTGGGGACTTGTATTATTGGTAATGTCAGCACTGTAAAGTCAGAAGGATGCCATGACAGAGCATCAGCTGTATTTGTTGGTGGTCAGCATCATCTTTGGCATACCACCGAGTACCAGCATGCACCAAATGCCAGTGATACCCTTTATCAACAACAGTAGCATCACTAAAACACTGTGCCCTGACAATACACAATACCCTGCACAGCTCATACAAAATTATCTTGCAAAGGCTCCTCAAGAAGTAAGACACAACATGCCAGGAAAACATTCATTGCACCAGATTGTAAAATGGTCAGCATCAAAATCCCATAAATGGACAATCTTTTCGGCCAGTGAATCAACATGTGGGTCAGAAAAATATTCTTGTTTACAATGAAGAACAATGTTGAAAAGCTCACCACTGCTGTCTGTTGGATAATGGATGCCACCCATAGAACTCGCCTAAACCTATTTAGCCAACTTTACTCTGTACATGTGCTTGTGGCTACACAAGAAACCTGTTGGATACTGCCATTAGCATACACTTTGATGCCCTCAAAACCCCAGGATTGCTACTGCATATGATCCAAGACCTACAAGATGTGGCAGATAAACATAGTCTCACTCTTGCATCAAATATGTCATCACCGATTTTGGCAGTCTGCAAGTAATGCCTGCAAGATTAAGTTCCTTGACTCAGAGATCAAAGGCTGTCAATTCCACTCAGGCCAAATAGTATGGCGAAAGACACAAGGCTTTAGTCCAGCAAATAAGTATGACAGTGAGCCATAATTTAGTCTTTTAATGCATCAGCTGGTAGCACTTGTTTTTCTACCACCAAACCAAATCCCAGATGTTTTTGCCAAAATTAAGATGGACATGCCATCTGGAACTGAATTCATAATCGAGTGGTTTGAGGAGACTTATGTTCTGGGCAGGATATGGTGCAGAATGGGAAATAATACAACAGTCAGAGCAACACCATTTGTACCTCCCTGAATTCTGGTCTGTCCATAACCAGATGCTTAATGGTGTGCCACAGACTCAGAATAAGATGGAGGCATGGCACAGATGCCTGGGCACATTGATGGGTGCTCACGTGTCAGTGTATACCACTTCATACAGGAGCTGTACAATGAGCAACTAGTGACTGATAGCATAATGGAGAAAATAAATTATGGAATGACTAAGTCACCAATAAAAATAACTAAAAGAGAGGAGCAAATCAGTAACATCATTGCAGACATTGATCAGCGGTCTGCTAAGGATTATGTGTGAGGCATAGCTCATAACTTAGTTATTTAAAGCTGTACCTTTAATGGGTAGCCTGTGATGTTGGTGCCTGATGGGCCGGCGCCATCCGAAATGGCGATGAGTTGTGGGCAAAATCCAGAATGGTGATGGGGTAGGGCGACTGAATGTGGTGGGGAGGGCAGCTGCAGCTACAGATGTTGCTATATGTACAAGCGCGGGGGAGTGAGCATGTTGAACATGGGCTGGGAGGGTGGAGGGATATAGAGTGGCACTGTGGTCGGCTGCCGGGCTGTGCCATGGCATCAGGGGTTGGTGCCCAGTTGCAGTGCAGAAGGTACTGGGTTTGGGTCTGGGTCTGGGCACTATTGCATTTTTTGCACTTGCCTCGAAACTTCTTTTTTGCCTTTGCCCCTACATGCACCCTCCTGGAGATGAGAATACTTTAGTGGGGTGTGGGGTGATGTGGAAAAGCCTCCACAGAAAGCAAAATATGTAATTCCCCAGTGCTGTTCTTCTGTAAAGCAAGGATGTCAGGGTGGCAAACTTGTTTTCACCTCCCTGTCATCAAGATAACGCTTACCGCCATTCGGTCGGTCGCTGTTATCACATAGAATCCCATTAATGAGGCTGGTACTTTTTAACCTCTGACCCTTGCATAACAAACATGGTTGGGCATAGCGTATATCACTGTAGCTTCTGGGAACCTGTTACAACAAGGATTTTAAATATTTTCTTTCGAAGTTTCTTTTTAAATTGTGATCTTTGGATCTATGGACATATAGAACAGAACAGAACAGAATAACCAGCTGTGTTGGAAAGTGTGGAACTCACAGGTAAGTCACATCTGCTATTCATAATCACTATCTGATTCTATAATGGGTATCAGTTTAAGTTATACAAAATGCTGCATTAGTTTATACAGCCACTATCCATAACCACTGTCTGATTCTAAAAGGTGTTGCAAATACTGTGTGAAGTAATGATGTTGGGCAATTTAAAGATGGAGCTACAAAGAGACAAGCAGTTTGAAGGCGGGTTTGTGCATGATGGGGATATGGAGTTTGGAGATTATGTGTCAGGCAATAATGTGTTGAGGATCGACTGGATCCCTTTCAGTGCATATGGCTACCTTTCCTAAGGAGACTAGGAAAGAATAAGCAACGTCAACAAAGAGCAATGCACTTTTGGCATGAATATATTACCTTACGCTTAGTCCAATAGGTTGTTCATATTTACCTTGGTGTTCAACGTACAGTCAAGCTTTAATAGATTTTACTATGTCTTAATGTAATGAGACATTGAATACCACATACTATGTAAATGTTTTGAAATGTATAAAATAATTCTTATATGTTGTAGTGCTAAACTTACTCATGAATAAATAATTTTATAGACTGGTGGCTGTCACAAAGATGTGGGAAACCTCAGAAACAAATGTGAGATGGCCGTACCATGGTACTCATTGTTCAGCATGGACAGAGCAAAGGGTGGACGGGGGGGCAGGAACTACACTGTATGTAAAAGAAGAGATAGAGGCAACTGAGACAGACAGTCTACTGGGCTTACAAAACTAGAAACCTGTGGGTGTTAGCTATGATAAGATATGGGACACAAGCCAAGACTGGGGTGGTCTACAGACCTCCAGGTCAGGATCAAGGGCAGAAAAAGACCTGAGAGATGCTTGGGAAGGCGGCCAAGGCTGGCCTGTTGGTAGTAATGGGAACTTTAATTACTCAGTAAAAGTATGATGGGGCATTGGTTGTACTTGGTTTATGCCATGTTCAGGGCCATAGTAAGGCATGAGATGAAGCTGTACCTTCATCTCCTGGCACCATCAAAGATAAACCTAGTACAACCAATGCCTCCAACTCTATATTATATATAAAATAGGCATTTGCTGAAATAGAAAGTTAATGAAAATTTTCATAAATATATGAAAAACTATTAAAATACTGCAGAAAACAGGTAAAATCACCCTTTCATCTATTGGGTGCTATTAGGGGTCACTGTATTTGCCATATTTCTGAATGTGCAGGCATAGGTAACACAACTTAAAAAATCTCTATTTATTTACTAATTATACTGAAACACCAGATTTACAAAAACCTGTATGTCTGTTTTTATTGTGTGTGGCTGTTCTGTTTATTTGTTTGTAATCAGTGTATTTCTTTATTTGAACATGTATTTGCAGTCAGTAATGCAGCAGGCTGTAACACAACTGAGGGAGGCATCAGCAAGAAGGATTGAGGGAGTATGGAACAAGTTAAAGCAATATCTGGTCAGAACCGATATGGCTATGGAAACTTTGTGATGTTTTACCCATTATTTCTAACAAATTTGCACAACACAGATCTGTGGAGAGGCAGTTTCAATGTGATCTTCCTTTCACACTTGTTTACAATGTGTTTTCCTAGAACATGCCTGCTGATTGCTATATAGCTAGCCTGGATAACAATGGTGAAGAAATGGTGTCTTATTTTCAGTGAGGGCTTTACATATACACAATATTATGTTGCACTGTGTAAAATCAGAACGCACTGAAAACAATATTTTACATCTGGGGGACATATTAAGTGCCAGGCTGATGTATGAGCAGAAAGATACATTGTGCAAAGAGGGTGTGTCAGTCGGCTCTAATACATAGTCAAAGAATGCGCCATCGATTACTTGGTGCACACATACAGTGAAGCCCACCAGGATGAAGCTCAGCACTGCAGAATTCTGCAGTAGAGTTACTGTAGCAAACAATGCAATTTCAATAGGAGTTAATCCCTTTTGCAGGGACAATGGGTTTTCTGTTTTACAGTAACACCTGTAAACATCACGGAATCCTGCTTGGTTTGCGGATTTTGAATTCTTGTACCGTGCCTCATGGAAATTGTATTTCACTGCACAGAATCCTTAAGATTTCAGCATGTTTTAAATGTTTTATTTTCTCTTCTCTGCCCCTTCTCTCAGTGTAAGTCTCCACTTTTCAGAGTTCCCTAGGCTGGGTATACCTAGCTTCACCCCAGCTAATACTCAGGAGCTCCTGTGAGCCTGCACCAATCCTGCCTAGGTTGTACCCCAGGGTGGGAAGGGAAGGGACCCCAGGTCACCCCTCCACAGTCATTTAATGTGTGTGGCACCCAGTGGGTCCCTCATGGAAACTAGTTATGAAGTCTGGGGCAGCTGGCTCCTTCTACCAGCAACCGATGTGGGGTGATTGACTGGTTTTCTGGTCTCTGTCCTGAGGGCACCAACACTCGAGGGGATCAAGGAAGTAGGGCACATAGAGACATGCCACTACTCCAGATCCTGGCTAGCTTCCTCTCTTCCCAAATGCTCTGCAGCCTAATTGCACCACCACCACCTGTGGTCACCCAGGTGGCAGTAAGCAACAGGACCTGCAAGCCACCGTTAACAGAGGAAGAGCAGCCCCCAGGTGCTTGATCCTATTCCTAGCCAGGCCTCTAGCAACCTGAATTTACTTCTGATCCCGAGTTCCTGGCAATGCAAGCAGTAGTGCTACCTCAGGCTATTTACAGTGCTTTGTCAGCTATACACCCACTTACATAGGGTGCTAGCTGCACATTCGAGCAGACTTGATAGACCTCTAGGCCTTTATCTGCTGGCAAATTTCATATGTTCGTATAAGCAGACGGAGAGGAAATAATTCAGTTTTAGTAAAATGTTGCAAAGTGTTCAATGTTCATAATTTGCACTGTCGGTACTGTGCAGTATTACTGAAATCATATATTAAAACATCATATATGGGTGTTATGGCTGGCAGTATAGCCTAGTGGTTATAGTAACAAACAGTGATCAAACTGAGTACATTTAGAAGACTTGGGTTTGAGTCCCATGACCTCCACTTGCATACTGTGTGACTCAGAGCAAGGCACTTAACCTCCACAGTGCTCCTGGGTCACCTCTGAAAACAGGCCGTTTGCCTAGTGGGTTTACCCAGTTTACAAAAACTCATACCAATATATTTACTACATCATACAGAGTAGTTAGGGTACCATGTACTTTATCTGAATTTTACTCGGGCTGTAATGATGTTGTATAGGTAAATATAAATGTTCAGATACATTTTGTGTTTTATAAGCTTGTTTTTAGACTTTAGTCAGGTTTTATTGTATTTTTGCGTATGAACATCTAGGATATAGATTGCTAAGTGTAGGATCACTGTTACCAACTAGCCTATTCAAGTTCATAATCAGTAGGGCCATCCAAAATCCTCAGTTGTTTGAATGAAAACTAGTCTGAGGAAAGTATATTCACAAGGCACAAGCTGTCTTACTATTTATTTAGGTGAATGGGATAGAAACATAGAAACATAGACTTTGACGGCCACCTAGTCTGCCCATTTCATCATTTGCACCTTCTCCCACCTGAAAAGCAAATGTTACATATTTAAGAGTACTTACACTTGGCCAGTGTATTTGAAAGCACATCGAAGTGACACATGGAAGGTAAGACTCCAGGGACTGTACGATGCTGGTGGGTAGAGTGGTGCTCAATTCACATCTGAGCTCAGACATGAAAACTGAGAGACACCCTTTTCAAGGAGACCAAGGGAAAAAGGAATCCACATGTTTGTGAGATGCATTAGAAGGTCCTCCACTAATCACTTGTAAATTTTTTAGGTGAAGACACTGTTGCAAAAAGCAAATTCAGGCAGTTTTTTGTTGTTCCTCCTTCCCTGGCCATCCACTCCTTCAGGCTTGCCAAGTCCCCCTACCACTGCTGCTGAGTCCCCTGCATCATCCACTGCCCCATATGGCCATGCTACCAGGTAACCTGAATTAAACTTTCATTGGTGGGCCCCTATCCCTGTGGGAGGCTAACAAGGGAAGACAATCACCCAAAGAGCTTCCTGTATATCCCAGGCATGGCAGGGGTCAGAACAGACACATGTGTCTGGGACTTCATGCTTATGGAGGGACCAAAGCCATTCTCCAGGTAGTCAGCAGGTGTTTTCCATTTTGTGGGAGCGTGATAGGCCACGTGATGACAAGACACAAGCTGATGTCCATCACGCTGTCTTCTGCAATGGGGGCCAATGTGTTGCCATGCTTCCAGCCTCCACCTGGGGCCAGCAAACGCTGAGCTGTGAATATATCCTCCCTCCCAAGGGAAGGGGAGTGATTATTGGACACTCAAGCCTCCATCCCCCCAGCCTTGCAGCACTCAAACCTGTTCCCAAACCCCAGTCAGTGGTGTCACTAGCAGAAATCCAATTCAGGCAGTTAAATGATAGGAAAAACAAATGTAGTCCACCTTAGTAGTGGTGGTTCAGATTAATTCACATCTGAGTTCTAACAAGCAAAGAGACTAAACCATTTAACCAGTGCATGTGGGGTGTGGGTGTTGAAGAGGGGATCATAGTGCTGTCACTACTGCCATCATCCCTGAGGGCTGTGGACTGGGTTGTTGCTACTGCCATCACACCTGAGAGGTGGGGGGTGTGGTGCTTCTGCCATAACCACTGGTGGATGGGAAATGTTGTACTGCTGCTGTCCCACATGAGGGATGGGGGCCATAGTGCTGATACTGCCATCACACCTGAGGAATGTGGAATGTGGTACTGCTGCCATCACACTTAATGGATAGGGACCATAGTGCTGCTGCTTCCATCACACCCTGAGGGAGGGACAAAGTGCTGTTGCTGCTGCCATCACACCAGAGATGGGTCTGTAGTGTTGTTGATGTTGCCATTGCACCTGAAGAATGAGGGCTGTAGTGCTGCTTCCATCACTCCTCAGGGATGGGGCTGTAGTGCTGTTGCTGCTATCATATCTTGTGCCTAAAATAACTTTAAATTGGTACAAGGATGGAAGGATGTGCAATAGAGGAGGTCAAAACTGCTAAAATGCATGTTAGCAGAGTTAAAATTGTTAAATAAAGTGCACAAAACCAAACACAGATAAAACCAGATTTTGGCTTAGCAGACACTGGTGACAGTACCATTTTTACAGTGTGCAAAATGGAATTTACCCTTTCTCAATACCAATAAACCAGTGTCCCTGCCCTTTGTCATACAGTAAACCTGTAACACTGCACTTTATCCTGGTGGGCTTTATTGTACCTGTTGAAAATGTGACCCTGGATGGGAGTCGCAGTGCAGACGTTGCCAAGTCAGGTGCATTCAGGTCGACCCCAACTGAATATTCCAGGGGAATGTGTGGTACTAACTAATATGCACCACAGCTCCTATTGGTTGATATTCAGCCCAGAAATGCAATGAACTAATTGAGCATGCAAGGTGCAAAGATGCTTTATGCATGCTCATTACTGGCCCATTGCATGTTGACATGAGGATGAATGTGCCAGAGCAGTTCTTGCCTCCAAGCCCCTACCCCAATTGCTCCCATGTAGGATAGGCCCTGAAGTCTTTGATCATAAAGTGGCACCCCAATAGAGGTTCCACCCAGCTCTGATCATTCAAAGTCCATGCTCCATCATTTCCATACTGTAGGACCCTGATGTTATCCTTGATTGCACCTGAATAAATTTACAGTCCATATTCATAGTGTAGTGGCTCCCGCTCCACCTCAATGGTGCACACCCCCTCAATGCCCCCCAGCCCATTCCATTATGATGACTGGCTCTGTGATGGGATCATACTCATGTACTGGTGGGTGGCAGAGCACTCCTGTGGGACACTAGAATATATTATACATAGGCATGAGCTGTGTACAGGTGATGATGCCCAGTGGCCATACAGCTCAGGCACTGCATGTGAATCCATCATCCTGATGCCATTGGACTGCTCAGTGCAGATGACAGCCAATGCTGTACCCACTCACACAGGTCTGAAAACAGGCATTTTACAGATGACCTCCCATTTGTTTGTAC
This sequence comes from Neoceratodus forsteri, assembly GCA_016271365.2. Classification (NCBI taxonomy): domain Eukaryota; kingdom Metazoa; phylum Chordata; order Ceratodontiformes; family Ceratodontidae; genus Neoceratodus; species Neoceratodus forsteri. The sequence continues at coordinate 193,932,432 of JADMNL010000022.1, read as the reverse complement.
AATTGGGAAGCTGCAGATAGACTATTCATAGCCTGAAGTGTACACTGCAAATGGCATTGCAGGATACAACACTCCATGGCACCCAGGATACCTCAGCAATCGAGAGGTGGCATGTTTCACCAGGGAATGGGGAGAGTGTGAACTTGCAGCAGTGTATGACAGCAGGAAGATTCAGCATCAGCCAGGCATTCAATGGAGGTGTGTAAATTCCTCTTACAATTTGCCAGGATGTTTAAATGCTAGGCATTTAAATGTGCAGGTTGTTGCACTTCAAATAGGGTGAACAAATCTCAGTTTAATAGGCAACCAATATTTAACAAGCTACTTCAGTTCCTAATGGTCATCTGATAAGCAACTTGGAGTTATGTCTCCAACATTCTAAAATAATGAAGGATTATTTTATTTAAGTTGCCATAGTGATTTGTGGATGTGGAAGGATACATTGAAAAGTCTAAAAATGTGTTCCACGATACTCCATTTTCAAGCTACAGATAGCAAGATGACTGTAGGCTCCACCCACAGCCATAAAATAGTGATTACTAGTGCCAAAATCTCATCTGGATGACAGCTTGTGTTAATCCTTTGCTTACCTCTTATTGTAGTTTTTGTTGGTGGTTGGAGCAAGTGCACAGCTGCAACAGCAAGCAATGAGTGGCAGGAAAAACTCATTTCAACTTTCTTGTGTCTTTTCTTTGAGATTATGGTGTCTCTTGCTATAGAACAGATGCAGTTTGCCTTTGGGATGTAATACTGTACTCAGCCAACCAGCCACCTAAGGAGCAGTGGTGAAAAACCACCTGGATGAAACCAGCTGTACTTTCATCAATGCTGCTCTACAGATGGACATGCTGCTGGCTTCAGCCTGTACACAAAGTGGGAGGTCATGAGCTGTGAGAGGAGTGAGAGTGGGCTGTTGAGAGATCAGAGATCAACAGATTGAGCACAAACAAAACATCTGGGAAAAAATTAGGACTGTGCATGTTAAACCATGAAAAGTGGATAGGGTGTGAACTTGAAACTACATGGATGTTTCCATTTTTTATGGTGTAGCTGTTCCTAAATCTGTACTCACTTTTAGGTCTCTGGTGAGAACGCTGCACAGCCTTGTGTCTCAATTTTGATGGTTCTGACCACATAGGCTGTGTGTTTATCACAGCTTCATGTTGCTTAGCAACATTGGTCCACACCAGTGTGGTGATGTCTTGTTTAGATCACATGACTCTGTGGTCAAACCCATGAGGAAGGGCAGGGCTTGCTTGATTACACATTTAGCAGCACTTTTCAAAATGGAAACACAAGACTGTGCAGTGTTCACCAACAGACCTAAAAGTGAGTACAGACTTAGAACACACACAGAGAAGTTTAAAAAGCTTGTATAAGTAAATTAAAAGGAGGCATTTTGTGATTTAACAGGGCAACACAGACAATTAGTCATGCTATCAAGAAAGGCAGTTACACATGGCTCAGGTACAAGAAACATTTTGTAAAGTTTAAGCAGCTACCCGAAATGTTTCTTAAAAGTTTAGAGCACTTAACATTTAAAGTATAAAATGAATATGTCTTCACTCTGCAGGGGTCCAGACAGTTTCTTGAATTTAGAAGGCACTGCAGCTCCTTGTAAATGACTATTATATTTTAGAACAAAACTTAAAGGTACTCACATTGCCCCAAATTAATTAATTAAGGTGAAATGTGGGTAGTAGTATTAAGTACTGAAAACATTTTCTCTCTTTTTGGTAGCTGGTGAAACTGCTTGTTTGAACATTAAGATGGATAACAATCAACAAAATAGTTTTAAAATTTCTTTTGAAAGTAAGCTTTTTGATGTGCAATAGTAAAGTAGCAGATACAAATGTTGAATTGGATTTATTCCTAACACAGCTTAAAAAAATCAGTGACCATCTGATGGCTAGCTGAAGAGTGTGGTAATCAGGAGCCTGTAGTGACAAAAGTGGTGAAAACCTTAAGTGGGGCTATGGCAAGAATTTCAATGCTGGGCTAATTAAGCAAATTTAATAGCAAGTCTCATGAAGAGTAATTAAGTAGTATAATGAGCAAAATCGTACTTAAAGAATGGCATGAACTCGAGTGTCTTTTGAACTGTGGTTTGTGAACACTTTGGTGAATAAGATTCTATAACGATTTTCTGTAAATGTAAGCAAATATACTACTGGATTATTATAACATATATATTTTCTAAAAATCTTTTAGGAAGCCCTTTGAAAAGCACTATACATTCAAAACGTCAGGACTAAAGAGAGAAAAATAAAATGGAAGAAATGTATCATAAAGTCTGGCATCCTTCAATTTTTTTGTCTGCGAACACCCTCAAGCGTGGACTTCTTTTTGGCCATCAGTAGTGCTGTCTTAATGAAAAGGCTAGAAAAGTCTCAACCAATCAGAATGCAGGAACTTGCTTGCCTATTCTATATTATGCCAGATGTTAATTGGAAAGTTACAATTATGGCAAGCACTAGGATCAGTTCCTTGTGGAAAATTCCAGGAGGCAATTTTATCTTGTTTACTTTTTCTCTGCAAGTTTTATGGCACCTGTCTTCCTCTGCTGCCTTTACCTGTTGGAACTGTTTAAGAATGACCGGGAATTATATGAGTTAGACCTTGCATTAGAGCTAAGAGCACAGGCGACTGATTCCAGAATGGACACGCATGGCACAAAGTGTCTTGCACTAAACAAATGGCAGAAGTAGCACTTTGCACCATGAGTTCTGACATTCAGTTTTCAAAGGCAGCATGCAGCATGTCACAGGCTGCCTGCACCAAAGTAGCCTTACACCTCCATGTACACCATAACCCCCTGTGACATGGTGCAATGGAGGTCATGCAACACCCTTGCTCCCATTCCGGGGAGGATGGCCACTGAACAGCACAGTTGCTATTCCAGGAGACACTTGGGAGAACACTAGTCCAAGTACTATTAGACCAGTTATTAGCTAGTCTAACTGTACTCTCTGTCCACTGGGGTGCACCACTGTGCCATGTGCACTCAATGGCCACCCTCCATGAACCCACATATGTCCCACCCATCCCCATTGGGGACCACATACCTGCTCTTTGTGGGCTGCTGGCCCCAAGCCTGATCCCTGAGAGTGCCCTGCCATTGCAGCTCATGCCCCCATCCTTGAGGTGCCCCACAGGGCAGATCATGGCCCCCATCCCTAAGAAGTGCCCCACAGGGCTGATCATTCCGCCCTCAGTCCCCAAGCCCCCATCGTCAATTGCCAGCTCACTGATAATTGTTCTTTTCGCATCCAGTAGCTCTGGTAGTCTGAGTGCCCCATCCCCCACCAGGCAGTGCCAGTCCACCCCACCCCACACCCATTCCCAGTAGGTGACTGGTACATCCCACTTTCACCTTTGTGGCCAGTCACTGTCTGAGCTCTCTCTGAGCACATACTACTATATACAGCATGCACTCAATGAATGAGCTGTCATTCATCGAGCTTGTACTGTATACATTAGTACACACTAGAGGGAGCTTAGTCAGTGGCTGACCATGAAGGTGAGATGAGATGGCCAGTCACTGACTGGGAATGGATGTGGGTGTGGGTGGACTGGACACTGCTGGATGGGGGCTACTAGACCACCAGGGCTACCGGGATGTGCAAAATTACAACTACTGGCAAGCTGGTGATTGAGGATTGGGGTTTGGGGACTGAGTGGCACATGATCAGCCCTGAGGGCACTTTTTGAGGATAGGGGCTGTGATCTTCCCAGCACAGCAATTCTCAAGGATGAGGGCATGATCTTCCTGCAGGGTACATTAGGGGTTTGGGGGTGGTTCCGATAGCCATGCAGGGCATCATGGTGGCATCTGTAGGGATTGAGGATTGGGGAGCTTGTGCCTGTCAGTGGGCATCTACTGCAACTGCAGCACCTGTTCAGGTGCTCCTCCCTTTGGCACAATGCTTGGGGTGCCACAAGTTGTCAGATGTAGCTGCCAGGGACCTGAGCTGTTCTGAAATTGGCTGCAGGGTTCCTGGCACATTGGCATTGGCAAAGTTGCAATTGTCAGTGACTTGCGCCATGCCTTCTGGAATTGAGCCTAAAGATCCTGGTTATAATAAAGTCACACCATCTAACTGCAATTGCTTGTGAAAGTTAACTGTTATGAAGCTTTTGGCCTCCGCCCTCCCAGCCAAAGTCGAGTTTTCTAAGCACCAATAGCTTGTTTTCTGGATGTGTGGCAATTTTCTTTGTCAAGTGGTGTCACGGGTGATAATAAAGCCAATACACCTTTGAAGGACCTAAGTGTAATTCACATCATTCCCAGAGGATTCTGGGAAAATTCAACAGATCAAAGGCAATAAAAGAAGCTTGAATAGCTACTCTCATTGGTCATAAAACTGGCAGTGAAAAGTACAAAAAAAAAAACTTTGTCACAGACACATAGAACATAATGCCATGGACCATCAGAAAAACAAAATTACAATGCACAGCATGTGGTGTCATAATTCTTGCATGTAGTTTTCCTGTAATACAGACAGCGGTTAACATGTGAAATAGTCTGTAAAGTGACGTTGTGGATGCTGGTCCTGTTTAGGGTTTTACAGTCACTAGATTCCTGAATTTGAATAGCTTTGAGGATTATACAGAATGAGAGGCAGTATTATTACAGTAGACAAGCTTGTAAGTGTATTCCTACTCAAATTTTGGTGTAGTCAACATGTGTTGCTATCTCTGTTTGTTGTACTAGTACCCTGAGCCTTGGGGAAGGGCGTTATAAATAAATACAATCTAATCCTTCTGCTGCTATGCAACAGGAAGGATACACAAATAACACAAAGTTTCTTCTGTCACCACAATACTAGGTTGCAAACATGAAGTCGGGTATGTTTTCTTTCTGAAGAAAGATAACATTTTGTAAATGTTTTAATATATTTTAAAATAGCTTTAATCTGATAGCATCACTGTTTACCTCATGTTGTCTGCTTGGTTGCCTTGTTGTGATTTATGTTGTTGTGTAGTTTGTATGCCTGTAACTTTGCTACTTTTACTGCAATTCTTCTTTGATGTTCCTGAAAATAGGCATTTTATTTCTAGTGTATGTACCAGGTGAACAAAAACTAAATAATGTTTTTACTTGTTTGTTTTGAGGTTGCTTGGCTCCATGTTGATGCTTCCACTTTCACAGAAGGTATTTGCTAATTACTAATCAGTCCTGGAACCATTTGGTGGAAACACACAGGGTAAGTTTGAAAGCTGGTTATCTATTCAACTCATGTCACCTGCTTCCACAAATAAGTAGTACTTGTTTTATTTTTGCACTGCACGTAATACCATAGTACTTCTTCTTTAGCTTCCAGCCCACTGGGACAGGCCCAGTACCACCCACATCATCCCTGCTGCCCCACATTAGATCAGTTTTCAAACCCATGAGTTTACCAACCGCATGTCAGGGTATGGACATAACAGATGCAACCTCCACCTCCTCCGTGATACAGAGGTAGGAGACCTTGGGGTTCTGTTTGAGGTGGCAGAAGTTGGGGTTGGGGCCTGACTGCACCTGTAGTCATCAGATTCAAGACAGGCTTTCCCTGTTCCTTATGGTGCCCTGGGTTGTCAGGGGACTAGGTACTCAAGCTGACACATGCAAGGCATGATTCAAGCAGAGGCCAGTTGACACCCCCACACTGGGTTGGCACAGCAGTACCACCTCACGGTCACTCAAGGGGCAGTGTGCTGAGTGGCAACAACTGCTCTTGCTTCCTTGGAGATAAGGCGTGCTCTCTAGGACATAGGGCCTGATTCCATGATGACTTGCACATAGCACAAGGTGATTTACACAGAACCCCATTGTGAATAACTTGCCTTGTGCCATGAAATACCTGAGTCATGATTCCAGTGTGGCCAGCCATGCCACATGTGGGTTGCCCAAAAGGTGGGCGATGACACCCTACACCTGCAACCTGCTGCGGCATGTTGCAGTGGTGGGTTATGGCAACAAGTGTGCCCTATTCCAAGGGCAGCTGCCATAACCCATCTATGCAATTCAAAACCCACTGTGGTGCTGTGAGTTAGACCAGCATAGAGGTGGTCTAAGGGCATCAATCCTGGCAAAGCGACAGATGCCCCTTGCAGCACCACGGAAGCACATAGTCATGCTTCATGTCTCTCCAGCAAAGTTATGGCCCCAACCCTGAATGTCAAGGATCTCTGGGGTCCATTTACTGCACTTCCCCAATGCCCTGTGCCACCCAACCAGCCCTCCTATGCTCCCAGGTAGTTGAGGTGCGTTTTGGTGTAGGGGGTTCTGGGAGGCAGTAAATTGTAGTCCCAACTTGTGGGACTCAGGTCCTTGCTCCATTCCTGTGGTGCTAGTCTGTGGCTGCCTCAAGTCATGGGATGTAGGTGCTGGGAACCCTGCCTGTCTTGTAATATGGGACAGGGTCCCCGGCATAGTGCTATATGGCACAACTTGGATACACCCATGAATTGTGCCATGCATCTTATGTCAGGCCCTTGGTCTTCTTTCCTAGCTATTCCCCAATGGATGAAGCTCATTCTCAAACTTGCAGCACCATCTTTATGAACAGTAGCCCATCACTGCACCGCTGGGTCAGCTAACAGTAAATATTAAATCAACACCAGATCAAAAAGGCAGAATCAACATGAGACACTAAAAAGGAAAAAGCAAGATTACTTTAAAACAAACCATTGAAAACATATTGAAGGAAACTGAGCACAACTACACACATAACTGAATGTATAGTTATGTTAAAAAGCTAAAGGAAAATTTGTGTTTACTTTCATATTTTCTGTTGAAAACTATTGATTTTTAATTTTGAACTCCTTTGCATAAACTATGCTTATGTATCTCCTTTGCTGAATTCTTTTATGTATAGAAAACTGAAAGAATCTCATGATTTACTGAGTCTGAAAATTATGATTCCAACTCATATTGATATTCATTGTGATTCCTTTCATATACAGGATTTTAAAATACAAAAACATTTTGCCGTCTTGTGACATTCAATCCTACAGAATGTCTTACATCATCTGTTTCTCCTGATCAGTAAGTATGGCTTATGACACTTAATTTTAAAATTCCACTTTTAGTAACTGGTTAGTAATAACAAACATTTAATTCAGAGAACATTTTACATTTCTATCAATAGTAGGATTAGGCTCACTGTTATCTTTTACTATACACTGGTCTCTATTCATGAACATTACCTTCAGTATTAATACAACTTTAACTGTCCTGGTTAAAAATGTGCCACCCATGTAAGCTGTGCTACCACTGGCTGTAATGTTCATAGTATAAGCCATTATTTCATAGGAACATGTAAAATCTGGGAGCTTGGAGAAGAATAATTCATGCAGCAGGATGAGCCAAGTGGGAATTTGAAAGGCAGCTGCATCACCCAATAGGCTTCTGAACCAAAGTGTGCTAGCACCATCCTTGTGCCACAAAAGTGGCTTCAGCATGGTGCTGGGGTCTTGTGGCAGACCCAGACTGCCACAGCCCTTGGATACAGAATTTGAAAGACCACCCTGGAACCAAGTGGCAGGTACCCTTAGACCAGCAAGGGGGCTGGCCTAAGGTACTTGATAGCTCCCAAGGGTCATCATCTACATGCCACCATGTGGTCCATGCCAATCCATCCTGGTGGGTGATCCTGGAGGTCGAGATCCCGTCACCCCTGTCATGGTCCCTGACACCCACGTCTGTGCATCCTGCCAACCCCCAGGTAGTACCCATCTCAGCATTCCCACCCCTCCCTTACCCCGATACAGTGACCATCACTTCCCTCCATGCCACCACAGCCAGCCACGAATGAGTGGTCAGTGGGTGTACTGTATACAGTACACAGTACGAGCCAGATTGCCCATTCGGCGGCCGGCCAGGATGGCATGTGGATGCGCAGCCCAGGATTTGCAAGAGAGGGAGGTGGGAGTACTGCAACGTACCATGGGGGCACTAATCCACCAGGGTACTGGACAGTGATGTGGTGCCAGTACCAGTGGTGCAGTGGTGTTGGGGGCAGTGCCGGTTGCCAGCCCCTGTCCATGGGTGCTATGGACTCCCTGCTGCCGTTGCAGCATTTTGAGTGGTGTGCCATTCATTCAGCGCAGCACCCTCTTTCCTGCAAGATGCTGGACTTTGGTGCTGGGACCCTGTCAGTTGAAATTCAGATGCAGGGTCCCAGGTGCACCACACCAGCACAAGCTGCCATTGTCACAGCTTGCATCGGGCTTTGAAAATCCAGCCCATGGTGTACCAGTATCTGGGCCTGTGTGTTACAGTACTCTTCCTCCTGTTGCTGGTATCCTGACATATAGTATTAGAACTGCACACTATATCTTCTACCTTTTCCTTTCAGTAAAGACACATACATTTTCAAATTATACAGTATGTACAAGGGTTGGCTTACCAGCGTAATGGTAGCTCTACCTCTTGCAGAGCCGATGATCAGGATTTGGGAGTGATTACAGGGCACTGGAGAGCTACTGGAGAGAGAGAATTGAGTATCCAAGGACTGCTCTTCTCCTCCTCCTCTGGTGGAAAGGTGTGCAGACCCCAGTGAATTCCAAGACCATAGTGACAACTGGGGAAAGGCAGCAGTATGCCTTCATCTGTGTGTTTCAAAGTTACTCAAATAGTCCAATCTCCTGTCCAGAAACCATTATCATCCATGATTAGATTCAGAGTACCCTGGCTATTGCACCACTTTTCTAACCAGAACATCACATCATTTACTGATGCGCCTCATTTCAGAACAGTATAGTTACTGTTTTAACTGTTAGTTTTGTGATTGCTATTGTCCAAAAAAATCCTCCACAGGTCATCATATTTTACTTCATAATATAGTTTCCAAAATGTGTCTAACAATGCTGAATTGCAAAGCTAATATCACAATTACTATCTCCCAGTGTGTGAATGAAGGCGTATATTTCAGCAAGAGTGAATCTCAGGAACCTTTAATTAATTCTCACCCTACCCAATGTCTGTCTGGGGCATGGTAGAAAAATCTGTAAATCTTAGTCTGACCACAAATCGATGTTTTGCTGCTTCTGCAGGCTTTCCAAAAGTCCTGCATAGTTAATTATTTGCTGTCTTGATCTATTTTATTTCCTTTTTCATATCTCCCCTCCACCACCTCCAAAATTGGTAGGCATTTGTGGGATAGTTAAATCAGTACCTGCTGTTTACGTCACCATTTTATCCTCCTCATTTTCAATTCATTACCCACTGAGTGATATGAATGATTTTGAAGATGTAGTAGAATTCTCCTCGATATCTTCTCTGGGTGTGGGTGTGCTGATTCTGTAGCATCTGGTGCAGCACTCTGGCTTTGAGCTCCTACTTCCCCTGTGCAGCTGCTGCAGCTGCAGCCTCTGTTTGGTCATTTTTCCTAGGTTGCTGCTCTGTGACTTTAGTCACTTCTTCTGTTCTTTGCCATTCTCTCTGAGGTGAACCTGGGATAGGTATTCTGGGATCCAGAATCCATATGCACCATTGAAAATCCAGCCTGCTTGTTGTAATGCCACTTCTGGATCAACTCTAATGGTGATCCACTGAAAGTAATGCTGTCTCCTTGATTATGTGCAGGTAAGCTCATATTTGTTTTAACATTCTCCTGTTGTCTTGTACTTAAAGAAATGTCCACAGGTGGTATTTTCCAGCCATACTTAAAGGGTTGACTACTGACCACTTTCTCTTCCATTTCTCATTTATTTTATTCTTTTTTCTGTGTATTCTTGTTCTGCTGCTGTAATCATCTCCAGCAATTGTTTTATTTACCCTTTTCAGGTCCTTTTCTAATGTTTCATCTTCTTCTGGCAACTCCACATCCATGAAAATAGATGTCACAGATTGTTCATTATTTTCAACTTCTGTAGGTATCTGGGTTACATTAGCAGTCATTACCACTTCTTTTGGTGCTTCCACAGTCTCCATCATTTGTACTGTTCCATAAGCTGAAGTACTAGTCTGCTCAGGCATAGCAAAACCTACTCCTCCTCTGTCCAGCTCCAAACTGGACCCCTCCATCCTGTCCAGATAGTGACAGCACCCCAGCAGTAAGAGTAGGAGACTGTGTTATTGAAGAAAAAATAATCATAGAACTTCAAATACAATAAAATGCAATCAAAGACATATACAGTGTCAGAACAGTTCATTCAATAAAAAAAGAGAGGAGGGCAAGCTTCAAGGAAAAAACAAAAGAAAACAATAAACCATACAAAGGAAAGAAAAACCTCAAAGTTTTTAGAACAAAGCTATCAAAAACCATGTATAATTTTTGCAATTTCTTTTAAATACAGAAGAAGATACTGTTTTATTTTCAGATTCATAAATAAACTGCAAGTTTTGCTCTATTTAGGTCAAAACCTGCACATCAGTGTATTTTTGCTGTAAAAGTACAGCACATCTAGCTTGCCATAGATAAAGCCCGCATAATGCAAAAATTAAGCTAAGGTGCTGGGATGATAATGATTCAGTGTAGGAGAAAATATCATATATATTAACCTTTCATAAGTGACAGTAGCAAGGAGCTTTGTTTCCATTTATGCAGCAGGAGGGTCCATAAGGAGTTACTATGGGACAGTCTATTAAAAAGTGGTGCATGGTTTCAAGTACATTTTGACAAGAGTCTTGGGCACATCCTTTCTTCAACTGATTTATGTTTTAAGGTGTTGTGGACCTCTTGCCTTCTAAGGCAAGCAAGGCAGGTGATATCCCAGAGGCATATGGGAATCTAGGTCTGTCAACTGAGAAAAGACTGTATTCAATTCCAAGTTATTCCCTTGAGAGTCTATCAGCTGTGGGGACTCATGAAAATGTGACCCAAAAATAGGTGGATACAGTTGCTTCCTAAAGTTTGTCTGACAGTGGGTGCCAATTTCCATTGCCTTATTTTAAGAAAAGTAGGGACTAAATAATAGGGAATCTTGTATCTCCTAAAATTTCTGGGGATCTCAAAGGGAGCCTGTTGTCAAACTTGACACAATTTTAACATCAAGAATTGCATTATTGAGAACCAAAAGGAGGTTGGAGCTGTAAGAGCTGATATATGTTTAGCTTAATAAATAAACTGTGGAAAAAACAATGGGGTTAAGCTTTTGACTCCTCCATGACAGTAATTGGAGTAGTATAAGTTCTCTTAACAGGATTCAGGTGCCATTGCCAGAAGCCCTGAAGAATATATTATTACTTTCGTGCTTCCAAAGAAAAGGGTTGAAAACCTGATACTAGATGATGTTAGACTGCAAGCTGGGAGAAGGGTTCTTAACTGCACGTGATGCTTTAGAAGGCCTACGATTTGAGTTACCTGAGTTATTCAAGCCACCGACTTGAGTGTACCCGGACACGAAGGGGCTGTTCTATGTTGGAAAGCTGGGACTATGGAGAATGAAAGGACAAGATAAACATAGTGATATTGGGGTCTTCACTAGATGTTATAAGGGTGGACTTAAAGGTTATAATAAGTTTTAATAAGTTACAATAAGTCTGTCTAGTTATGGAGGGACAAAATTGGGAAGTGGGGAGTGGGAGTCGAAATAAGGACCAAGGGCATAATCAGGTTGAAGATAAAAGTTAGACAAGGAGAGTTAGTTTCCTACTTCCTTCCTTTACCTTTAGTTTTGGTTTTTATTAGCTCTGAATAAGGTCCTAGGGTGGCTTATTAAATGGAGAGGGCTGGAGGGAGCATGGTGGAGGTTCATCCACGATTGATTTCTGACAGGAGGATGATCTAGGGATCGGGGCAGGGAGGTGGTTAAGGGGATCTGGAAAGAGACAGTCTAATAAAGGGAACAAGAGGAATCCAGACCTTGAGAGGGTACAATGCAATAGTTTAAACACAATATATAGCTGTTTGAAAATGTCATGTGTTAAAATAATTTCTTGGAACATTAAAGGACTGTGGGGTAGGCGTAAACGAATAGTAATTCTGAGACATATTGCCCAAATGGGGCTCACATTGTTGCTTTATGGGAGACTCATTTACTGACAGATGAATTGAGTTGTCTTAGGCGGTTATGGCTGGGGTGAGTTTTTGGGTATGTAGAGAGAGAGCGACAGGAGTGTGGTGATTCTAATTAAAAACCTGCCCGTACAAGATAGAGAGAGGAATGCAAGGGAAGACAGTAGAGGATTTATCTCTATGGCACTCTATTTGGTAAGGTAATTTCTGTTTGCTTCAATCTATGGACCAACACCTTAGACTCGGATTTTTTGCCACAGTAAGAAAAAGATATAATGGTTTTCTCACATTCTCTTGTCTTGGCAGGGGACTGGAACAAATATTGTAACAATCAGTAGGATAGGATACCACCATCCAGAGGTCCCTTGTCTAGGGCTCAGATTGCCTAAACAGACTATTGGAGGTCACAGCATTAACAGATCCAATTAGGATCCATTCTACAGGGGCAATAATATGACATTCTACTCCGTGTCCCATAAAGTCAATCTCACATTGACTTTTTCTGGTAAATAGAGAGCGCTTAGGGAGGTTAGGGGAGGTGGCAACAGGCGGTAGAATTTTTCTGATCACTCCCCTATCCAGCGGATGTGAGAACCAAGCCCTGTCCCCCTGAGACCATATAGGTGGAGGCTGAATGATTTGTTATTGCTAGAGACCTCAGTGCAGGAAGAATTGAGGAGGCCCTTACTGAGATTATGCAACAACAACTACCCACGTTACAAAATCAAATGTTGAGGTGGTCAACTTGTAGGTGTTGTATGCAGGGGCAGTGCAGAGACTGGAAGGGCAGCAGAATAGATTGAGAAGGGCAAGAAGACTTTATTCTGGGGCAATTCAATCATTGACTCCACAGGAAGGGTTGTCTGGGGAAATTGACACTGAACTCAAAAGCTTGAGAGGGTAATGGTCAGATATCTTGTACGGCAAGGTGGAATTTTAGAGAAGATTAAAGCCAAATATTTATTGCAAGGAGATGTACCGGGCATCTATTAGTGGCCAGGATAAAGGAATGGGAAGCGAATAGGACAGTTACTACTATTCAATATGAGGGAAAGACTTTAACAGACCCCAGGAGATAACGGATGCATTTGCGTCCTACTTCAAAGAAATATATCAAGCAAGAAATTTGGTAAGGAGGAGGAAGTGGGGCATTTCTGGAGAATCCACTCCCAGTATTAGACTCACTACAAGCGATGGAGCTAGCGGCTCCCATAAGAATGGCTGAGATAATTGAGGTGGTGCAGTCTCTGCCTGTTGGTAAAACTCCAGGGCTGGATGGTCTCACAGCTAAGTTTTATCAAACACATTTACAGATAATACTCCACACTCTTTGCGATTTTTGATATGCTAATGCAGGAAGGGATGAATCATCCTCCACTCTTTCAGGTGTATATCACACTGGTTCCCAAACCAGATAAGCCTAGAGATCTACCTGGTAGCTACAGGCCTATAGCATTAATGAATCAAGATATCAAGATACTCACAAGAATTTTAGCTAATAGAATCCTGCGAGTGGCACCGAGCTTGATTAGTCAGGAACAGGTGGGATTTATGCGAGGAGGGCACAGGATGCCCTTTGTAAACTACATTGTATATTAAGTTATGCGCCTGATTCCCAGCTGCCCCTAGCTCTGATATCTTTAGATGCAGAAAAGGCCTTTGACAGGGTCTCCCACCCCTTTCTTTTGCTACAATGGAGAAGATCGGCTTTCAGCAGGCTTTGCTCAGAGGGCTTAAAACTTATATGCAGCTCCAACGGCTAGGGAATTATGTAATGGTTATATTTACATAAGAAATACAGCTGGAAAATGGGACCCGACAGGATGCCCTCTCCGCCGATCTTGTTTAATATATACTTAGAGCCCCTGCTGAGAGCTATTAAGATGGATGAATATATAAAAGGGGTTAAGATGGGGAAGGAGCTAAAGTTTTCAGTTTTTGCTGATGATGTGCTTCTACACTTACAAATCCCTGGCTCAAGCTTTGAGAGAGCAGCAGAGTTAAGAGCGATTTTCAGCAGTTTCAAACTATAAATTAAATTTGACCAAGACTCAGATCCTACTATTAACACCATATGTTTATAGGTGGATTTTGCACCATTACGGTTACAATGGAGGGCAGATAAGATCAAATATTTGGGTATTTGGATTACAGCGAATAGTGAGGTGGGGGCTGACACCAATATGGAGGGGTCATAATGGCAATTAAAGGGATATATTGAGATGGAACAAATTGCCTTTGAATTTTATGGCTAGATTGGACCTTATAAAAATGAATCTGCTGCCCGGTTGCTATATATAGTGTACCTAGTACCTTATAGTATACCTAAAAAATTGGTTTGGTAGAATTAGGAAGTTAATCTCTGAGTTTCTGTGGAATGATAACCTCCGAGCAAAAGGCACATGATTTTGCACTTACCTCCAATGATGGGGGTATGAAATTGCGGATCTCCAAATATACTATGTTGCAGGACAGTTGGGTCATATGAGTCGATGGGTTAGAAATTTGGATGTGGAGACCTATATACCAATGTGGCTACAACTGGAGAGGCAAAGACTAAAAGACTCTAACCTCTCTCTGGAGGCATTGTTGTATGCCGAGGTGGGAAAAGGTCTTAAAAATATGGGAGACTCAATGGAGAAGTCAGCAGAGGCCTGGTGGTTGTTTCTTACTCGACACAGAGAAAGGACCAAATGACAGCCTGGGACCAACTATGCTGGGTAATCCTAACTCGTGATTGGGGTCAGGTAATTAATAGGCGGTGGTCTAAACAATTGGAGGGTCTGAAGGCAGGAGATCTTATTCAGGGCAATAGAGTGGTGCTGATGATGGGGAGTGAAGGAATGTCCTTTTTAACAGACTGCAGCTTACACGAATGATGGAGGGGTACAGAAGAGGCTCGGGGTTTCACGGATAACTCTTTTACTTGGGACAAGCTAAAGAAGTTGACTTGAAATCTCACTCTCTATCACAAGTATATTAGGTGCTACTAGATTATATTGGTCCAAATTCTCCTGTAAGATTGTCTTATTGGGACAACAAGATGGCTCCTCAGAGTCTGGCTTGGAATAATATCTGGAAATGTAGCATGTATATATCTATACCCAAATACAAGAGTATGCAATATTTCATTGTCTCTAACTTGTACTTTACCCTGCAAGACTATGTGATAGAAAACTTAGACAGACAGACCTGTGTTTCAGGTGTGAGGGGAATAGGCAACCTCCTGCATGTGATGTGGGAATGTAATAAAATATTGCCTCTTTGGGAGAAATTAAACAACATATGGACCCGCTGCTGGACCTCTCAGAATACATAAAACCAGAAATATGTGTGCTAGGGGACTTTACAAGAATAGCTCAACACCTAAATATCATGTTGCTTTGATGGCAGTGGTTGCTAAAGCTTCTCCTGGTACAACATTGGAAGGATGATCAGGTTTATGCTTATGGTAATTGGGTGAGGATATAAGGGTGAATCTGAATAGAATATTGAGGCATTTATATATAGAGGGAGGAAAAGGTTATATTTTAAGAGGTGATCTATTCACTACAGGATATAACCGTCCAAACACAGACATGTCTCTTCAGATTGTGAGTAGCAAAGAATGTTATGCTGTTGCAAGAAGTAGGTGCAAGTGGTATAAGGTTGATGGGTGGCAGTACATGAACAAAGGTTGTTCAGATGTTGGGGTTTAACCATAAGAGTGAAGAACAAGGTCTGCCAAGATATATGGGGTATCGGACTCTCTTTCAGGGGATTTACTAGGGACCCACCTTATAGAGGAATGTTTTAAGAATGGAACCAAGGGCAGAGGCCAATCAATGGATGGTAGGTGCAGAGGTAAAGAGGTTCTATTAATCTGGAGTAAGTTGGCTGGTTAACATATAGATGTCATATATCAGAGGGTCTGGAAATAATGTACTGGCTGGGAGTTGGTTCCATTTGAAGTGTGTGAATTTTGGTGGCATGATATAGTTCACACAGTCAGTTTGGGACTCATGCACTCCTGGGTTGACCAGGTATATGTCTGCATGTCTAATATTGAAAAATGAATAAAGCTTTATTAAAAAAATAATAACTACTATTCAGTCAGTGGGCAGCCATAGTTGAGTGCAAATGGGCTGTGCTGCCCTTCAACTCCTTGCCACTGATGGGATGGGGGAGCAGGGTAAGATGTGGATGCTGTGTGGGTGGGGGCCACTAGACTATCAGGGAAAGGACAATTAAGTATTTTGGCATGACTGAGGAAAAGGAAGGGTGAGGAAGCCATTAGACTACCAGGGAAAGGCAAAATTAATTGTGTGTGGCATGTTCAGGGTACATGGGAGGAGAGGGAGGGTGACATTAGACTACCAGGGAAGGTTTGACATTTTATTATGAATCGACTGGAGGTCTGGGGCAGGGAGGGGCCACTAGACTACCAGAGATGTATTCATTGATGATATTTATTTTATGATTGATCAGGCAGGGGGCCACTAGACTGCCATGGACTATGGGCTGCTATGGACTTGCAGGGCACCCAGCCGATCCTGCCAGGTGTATCCCTGCACAGGATATGCAAGTGGTGCCATAATGACATGAAAATTGACCCCATTTGCACCTTGCATGCCTAATGGCACCATTTGCATGTTGTGGTCTAAATATCTGAGAATTTGCACTGTGCATCCCCATTCCAGGTATGCATACTGCACAGGGGATGTGCTGGCACATCTTTGGTGGTCCCCCTTTGCTACCCACATCTTTTGCTATATTTAGACAGGATGTGTGATTGGGCATCTCATTTGAATATAGCAACTTTGAGCTCCAGTGCATCTCAGTTGCACAGAGCAACCACTGTGCCCTTTCTGGGTGTAGTTTGAGTATCTGGACCAGAGAGTAAATGATCCAACTCTTCAAAGCAATCAACAATTCTTTTAACTCTGGCATTTGAAATTGACTGTGACTTGATTATGAGACTCTCCAGGATCAAAGTGCCTCTTGAGCATAAATCAAACAGATTCTCAATCTTTCCATGGTATTAAGTTTCTCTCAGCAAAAGAAGACATCGGTTTCTTGAATGTAGACAAGAAATCCTTGAAATGGGAGCAGAATTCCAACTTCTTGTGCCAACGAAACCCCATGTAAAACACAGAGGGTAAAAATGTATTTTATGAAACTGATCAGGTTTCTGCATTTATTAGATCCCAGTATGAACAAGACAGTGAAAATGAAATGGAGTCCCCAACATCCTCAGAGGAAACATTGCTGAGGGCTTCCAGAATGAAGATGTGTTTAAGGTATATACAAAAGAAGAGTAATTGAATGCCATGAACTGAAGGTTTTGTTGTTGTTTTCCTTTAGTTTTGAGAGAAGACACGTTGTCAAGCGGTTTATATAAAACAGCTTTAAATAGTTGCAGGGTTGCTGATGATTGTAAATAAGTATAAATCAACCTAAAATTCTGGGAAAATAGAATATACTGCTTACGCTTTATAAGTAATGATTATACTTTTACCCCACCAAAAACAAATTTTCTAAATGCACCATACAAATAAGATAAGCAAGATAACAATATGTTCTGTGTTACTTGGGTCATTATAACTTTATCACTGTTGTCATGTTGCATTGTGTATATTAAAATCAATACAAATTAAGTTTAAAAAAGGATAAGCTTGTTGAAGGGAGAAAGTAAACATGTTTTAGATTATTGATCAGTTTGCATACATTACCAGTTATTCTGCTGCTTATTTAAATGTCAGCACACAACCAACATTCAAGACTATCATAGCATGTTGTACATAGGAATACAATGTAGATTTATATATAAGGTATAAGCCAAGATAGGCTGTGTTTTAAATGGCTTCAATGCAGGTCCTAGTTGGGAAAGGAGAGTAGGCTGATGTTCAGGTCACTTTATGGGTCTGGTATGTTAATCAAAATCCTTCAAATCACAGACTGGAGTGGATTATTCTGCTTATCAAAGGGTATTTTGAGGCTGTAGCATTAGGAAATATAAAGAAATATTCTTGGATGGATGAAGACAAGGAAGCAATTTTATTTATAAAAGACAGAACACATTAAACAGTCCCCTGTAACAAAATGGTGACAGATTTGGGTTGTTTAGTGCTGTAGATAATAAGCTAAAACCCAGCTGTGTGTGGTCACCTCTATGCAAAAGTTTCAATTAAGTGTTATAAGAAGGGGAGAAGAAGATGGGGGTCTGGCTGAAAGTGATAATTAATCAGCTTAAAGTCAGCTGTGGAAGATGCAGTTCTATGCAGAGGGACTCAATTAAGGGGCAACGAGTGCAGTGATTTGTAATTATGTTATTCATATCAGAGTAGCTGTGGATTGAAAAGGATCAGACGCCTAACTGTGATGAATCAGTGGAGTTTAAAACTATGGTCAGTTGATGATTCTTAATGAGTAGGGTATCTAGAATCTCTTGCCTTTTTGTAATATATTTTCAAGCTATAGATTTTGCATGGCTAATTATTGCTTTTGCCTGCCATTTTCTCTGCTTTTGCTAGATAGACTATACAACATTACACTGTCAAAAGACATACATAACTATTCCAGCTTTTTAGATATCCTGTCAGTTATCTATGCCTTTCTGCCCACACCATTAAGAGGACAAGTAAATGCCTGGAACCATTTTAGAAAACACCAGGACTGCCTCTTATGTTACAGGTCTTGGACTGGACACAAGGCAACATTTATTCATAAATGGAATAAAAAGAGAACATTGAATATGACTGTAGAGAACCCAGATAATACAAAATGCAACTATATAAGTTGATTTAGATAAAGACTCACAGACCCTAACTATCAATAATGATAACATTTTTCTAATTGAATGTAGCTAACAAAAGAAATGTGTTTGTCCAGAGAATATTTTTCTATTATAGCTACTTCATGCATTATTTTAATTTTCGTCAATATTCTAATGTAATTATGCAGTACTCTGTTTGAATACAGATTATATCATGATCTATTAAGCATTTTGCCTTTTCTGAAATTAAACATATATTATTGCATCATTAACAGTAGTCCTTATTTTATTTCTCTGGTGGTGCTTTTGACCCCAATGTCTACATCCTAGGAATGACATGCATTCAAATGTGCAGCTGAATTTGGGTGGGAGGTCAGGGAATGAACACAGTAAGATGCTAGAGAGTCCAATGCAGATTTCTCATCAAGTTGCCATTATGCATGAGACAAAGAATTTGCTGGATGGTATCAGACCATTCTCCATGGGGAGGGGTAAATGAGGATCCCACAATGGAACCCACAGCATGATGACCTGACCAAATAACCAGATCAACCACGAAGTTGCCGTGTCAAGACCCAATGAGAAGACCAGGTTCAAATGCATGGCCCAGCTAGTAAGTCCCAGAGGCAAAGCCCATGTGAGGTTCAGCAAGGTCATCAACTGGAGACCCTATTCTTCAAAATATGAAGCTTCACCCTCAAGTGAGGCACTGACATCCTGGCACAAAACGATAGGCATCTGAGATCAGTCAGCCATGATATCCACCAGTTCTTACAGGAATTCATTCTCATGCCCCAGGGATGGAGAACAGTACACAAAAATGAACCTGTAACCTGCTATCCCTAACAGCAATGTATTCAAACAACCTGATAACTCCCATGGGGTATGCCCCAAACTGACACAGATGCCCCCCACCCCCACCTCCTGCCTTAGGCAATGCACTGCTATAGCTGGGTGGAATGTATGCCTCAAGTACCAGGCCAGAGTTTTCACCAATCCATGTCTCAGTGATTCATAAAGTGGGAAAACAACACATGATCTAGTGACTACTAAAGGTCTGGTAAGCAAACAAACTCATTCCAATCTGAGATGCCAGGGTTAGTGCTGCACATTTTTCTGTCTCTAATAAACTCTTGAGTTATATTTATACTTGTTCATTTGCATACCTGAAATTTATTAGTTATGAGTTTGTGTGGGCCCTTGTGTTGTCTTACCGCTATTGTTTTTGGCCAGCACCTATTAGTGTTACTCCTGAGTGCCTGGGGTTTGTGTATTTCTCAATGATTCATACAAGCACAGTGAAGCATTCCACACTGAATCCCTCCAATACTGTGGTTTTGTTCCTCAGTAGGAATACATCTATAGTGAGGCTACCATTATTAATGAAAGGATGGCAGAGTTTCTGGATGCCAATGGATTCCATGACAGGCAACAGCATGAATTCATTATGGGGAGTTTGTGTCAGACAACTCTGGGTCACAAAAGTGTTGGACAAAATATGAGTAGTGGACTTATTATATCTAGGCTTTAGCAAAACTTTTGAACTCATGGCAGGATGGTTATGACAATGCAGGATTAGTGGGTGGGTGGGGTCAGGATTACAAGATGGGCAGGAAATGATTGGGTGGAACAGCACAGACAGTTGTCTTAAGTGGAAATTCATGCAGATAAGGAAAGACACCAATGAGGTCCCCAGAGATCAGTTGTAAACTCAATACTTTTGAACACCTCTAATTGCAACATCAGAAGAGCAGACAATGATGAGGAGGTCAAGATGCCAAGGAAGCTCTGAAGACACAGGACACTTGGTCACAGGTCTGACAACTAAAATTTAATGCAAATGTTACTCACAGAGGGGTCATGAATCAGAAGACAGAATACAGAACAAGAGATAAAGTGTTAGTAAAATGACAACAGACAGGGATCTTGGGGTCTCAGTACCAGAAAGCAGTCAGTGTAGTGCAAGACAGCAGTGGAGAAAGCAAATAGAATTCTAGTGTGCACAGGCATAGAGATCAGCTGCAGAAGGCAGGAGGTGATCATGCCCCTACATGATATCCTGGGGTAGTCACATTTGAAATACTGTATGCAATTTAGAAGTCCACACTCTAAGAAGCTGGCTGGCTTGAGATTTTGGAAGGATGTCAGAAAGTATTTTTTTCACAGAAGGTGGTGGTAAGTGATAAGCTGCTGAAGTAATAAGTAGATCAAAGTGCTGGAGTGGCTGGTCTGTGCCAAATCAGTGGAAGGACTTAAGTGAGAGTGGACAGAAATATGGTGCTGGTTAGGATAGCAGAGGAGGATAACTTGAGGGAGGGGGTGATGATGATTAGGAATTCAAATCTTAATTTAGCCAGGGCCAGGCAGACTAGATGGGTCAGTGGGCTGTCTTCTGTCAGTTTTTATGTCTCTTTTTGTTGGACTGTTATTACATTTGTTATCACTCACAACTCACCTCCAATTTTCTTCACTTTCTATTCTTTCTAAAGAGCTATGTTTCCTGGAACCCATTCCACATGCACTAACTGTACAATACTTGGTGCAGTGCAAAATTAATGGAAGGAATACAGTTAATAAGGATGATTATAACAAGGGTCTCAGAAATGCTCCTTCTGATTGGCACCAGCATTCTGACAGCCATACATCAATCTCTGTTATACTGTCATACTGTTATACTGTCATGTAAAGCCTGATCACCATGATGCACAATACTTCCATCTTTCAGATGAGACATTAAACCGAGGTCCCATCTGCTTGGATTGGTGGAAGTTTAGGTGGATGTTAAAGATCCCATGGAACTTATCGAAAAGAGTAGGGAATATTTATTGAGAAGACATACAGACAAATAAAACATAGTGATATTTACATATTTACAGAATTAGTACATGTAGATACATGAAAGGCATTATCATAATTTAAACATTAAAAGGTACATATACAGAGGCCAAAATTCAATAGTCATAGCATCCAAACCTTCAAAGGTGGATTAGCCCAGTGTTTGCAATTAATCCATAACAGCATACATTTTCCCTCAGCATATCTCTTTGTGTCCAAAGCCTTCAGTTTTGCAGAGAGATGCCAACATTTCTTCCCATTCCTACATAGGATACCGTTTTCAGCTGAGTTGCCCATAAACACCGGATTGCCATATATAATACCTTATAATTGACAATGTACATACAATGTTTCAGGGTGATACTTCCCATGCCCCTTCCACATGTCCATATATCAGTGCAAAATATGATAACTGGGAAAATAACGGCTCATTCAAACTTTGGCTAGATAGTCCCAAAATGTGAGACATATTCACACTCCAAAAACAAATGTTTTGTGATTCCATTGCTGAACACACGACTGCCTTAGGCAGTATCTATCCTGGACCTGTTTATGTTTATTATTACCTCTAATTTCCCACGAAGGCTGAGCCATACTGCATCCCATGCAAAATCTGGTATCGTTTAAGTGAGCATAGTCAAATTAAATTGCAAAAATAAATCAGGACATTCCCCAAGGATAGACAGTCCTTATCTTCCACAGCTAGGATATGGGAATATAGGTCTTTACTACTCTTTACCAGAATCATATATTTAATGATATCTGATTTTATTAATATTTTAACAATTCTATTCCATATTTTGGGAGATCTTAAATTCTGTCTAAAGAAATATTTTTCTTTTGAGACCATGCTAAGGCACCAAGATTGATAGTACACAACAATTTTCCTTCCAAATCTTATATTCAGGTTTAAAGGCCCACCCTAGATTGTATGACACAAATATACTACAAAAACAGTAATATGATGAATCATGCCTAGACCTCATTCTGCTATCTTTCTATAGGTTATTGCTCTTTTCACAGGATTAAGCCTGCTCCCCATAAAGCCTGAAAAAAATGCTATGTATAGTAACCCATCTAGACTGAGGAGGAGGAAAAACATAGCTAACATACATAAAAATCAGAATTAACAAGGTTTTATCAGGAGAATTCTCTTTTCTTCCTATTGCCTGGCCCTTCCAACTATTCACCACGTGCTGGTAATCTGTATTTTTGTGTTGTAATTCTGACTGGCCATATCTGTGTTCCAAATACTACCCTAAAATAGGGATAGCACTTTTCTCAATTTTAAACTCAGAAACGAGTTGTTCTCTGGAACCGGGTATCATCCAATACTATCCCTAAACTTTTATGGAGGTTTATCTTAGAACCAGAAATATCAGAAAAGATTGAAAATGTTCAATAAGAACATCTTCATTTGTAGCAAAGTCAATACATAAACTAAATCATCAGCATATGCTAGTGTTTTTATCTTGGGTAAAGTAGGACTTAATTCTATCCTTGAATCGTAACATCTTGTTCTTTATTCCTAAGAAAAACATCAGTACAAAGACATATAGCAAAGGGGCTCAAGGGGCACCCTGTCTACATCACTTTTAACACTAATGCGCTCTAATCCACCTGTTTATATTGGGGTCAACATGGCATGTTTCTATAGAACTTTCACCCATCCAATAAAGTTTTCAGGAATCCCATAAGCTCTTAGGACATTAAACATATACTGATATGATATCTTATCAAAAGCCTTCTTAGTCAATTTCTATTATATAGCCTTTCAATTTATATTTTTCATCTCTATAAAAAAATCTCTCTTAGAACAATTAAATTATCTGTTTGTTTTCTATTAGGAATTGCACATGCCTGAGCGAGACTAATTAGTTAATCTGCAACAGATACCAGTCTGTTCATTAAAAGTTTACTTAATATTTTGAAATCCACATTCAGAAGCTTAGAGGTATCCAGTTCTTCAACTCTTCTCTGTCCCCTTTTTAAAAAGCAGACTAAGTGATGCCTGGTACATGGAACTGGCTAGACAACCTTCATGTAGCATGCTATTATACATTGCTGTCATGGCTGGTATCAAATCTTCACAAAATTTTTATAAAATTCAACCCCTATTCCATCTGGCCCAGGGATGAGTCACTCTTCAGACTTTTCAACATTCCTTATCTCTTCTCCTGGTATCAGGGCAATTAAATTATTTTTTCATTGTCCACAAGTGAAGGTACATTCTGGAATATGTTCTTATTATCAGATATGTGTATTCAGAACCAAATGTCTCTAAAACATGTGCATGGACCAAATTCAATATTTCTTTAGGAGAAGCAGTAGATTGTCAGAATGTAACTTAGTTTATTTAGGAACCTATGTTCACTCTATTTTTGAGTCTTTAAAGGGATCGAATGCTCCTTTTTAATGTTAGTGCCAAATCTTAATTCCTGCTCCAAGGTTTTGGCTCTGTCATACTGCCATGCACATTTGTTTTTAATGTCTAGTATTTAGTTATCTAGATTTTGTTTTAATGTTTCCAGTTTTGAAATTAGTATTTGCAGTTTTGCTCTTAGATGTAAGTATGTCAAATACCTATTGTTTGTACTCTGTCTTGTAAGTGTCTGGAAAAACTGTTTCCAGGATACTTTTGTATCTTCCGCCAGAGGGCAGTACTATCATACATTGCAAATACAGAAACCCTAGCTTCCCATTCTTGTCTCAGGCTTTCTGCACTTGTTCATCTGTTAAAACTGCGTTGTTCCACTCCACAAGTTCTTCTTAGTTCTAGGACTATCTTTCCAAGTAATCTTTTTTGTTAATGATTTATGATCTGAAAATTCTCTTCTCAAAGACTAGCATTCAAAATCACTAAGATTTCAGAAACAAAAACAATATCAATTCTGGTGGATAAATGTCCTTTAAAAAGTGTTTCCACCATTTTGAAACTTTGCCCTATAGGTATCTATTAATTTTGCATTTAAAATGATTTTGTTAAGGGCTATAGAATCACAAAACATTTTGTCAGTTTTCAGTCTTCTATCTATTGTCTTAAGGCTACAATTAAAGTCACCAGCCCAAACTAATAATCTAGAGGTATGTAGCTATGGCTGACTTTTTGAAATAGACAAACCCTAAGAGCTTTAATCTGTGGTGCATAAGTATTGTTTATCCGTAATCTTTCAGAATATAAAGATATGTCTAGCATTAATGCTCTCCCTGGGTCAATTTCTACTAGTTTAGTTACTTTGATACCAGGATTATTTATTAAAATCCTGCCATCACATCTTTCTTGGCCTACTGTCCAGAAGGAAGGCCTTTAATCCAAAGTTTTGTAACTGCTTGTAACTCTGTGAGTGTCTTAAGCCTGGTGTCCCACAAACAAACAATATCATCATTCTTGAGCTAAAGAGTTTAAAACTACAATCATCTTAGCAGTCCCTTTAATGCCATTTACATTTGTAGATGTTAAAGTGAGGGAGTCTATGTATTAAAGGCTAAAAAAGGAAATGCTAACCACATCAAGACATTTTGCTAAGTCTCTGTCTCCTTTCCTTTGGGCAATATGTGTATCCTTCCCATCATCCACATCAGAAATAACTCCAGAGTGCCAGTGTTTGTAGAAGAGGTATCTGATAACTCTGCCTCTGAATCTTCATCTGATTTATCTAGGCAAGAGTCTCATATCTATTTCCTTTTCTATAAGATTTTGTCCCAGAGGCTGTGCCTAGTTTCTTTTCCTTGCTTTTACATTTAAGCATTTTGCCTGACCTATTCCTTTAGTGGCTGCTTTCCTTTGTTTTGTCTCTTGACTGGGTGGGGGTTGGGGGTCAGGGCATGTTCTCCACTTCAGCAACATCAGCTATTCTAGTCTGTGGTTTGTCAGAAATTTTGCTAGTGCTAGGAGAAGTTCCTGAAAATTCCTCAGAGGGACCTTTACTTGTGTATGCTTTAGCTGCAACACTAGGGGAAAGGGTTTCAGAACACTAGGTCCCTGAGTTGCTGCAGCAGCACTTTTTGGGCCTGCAACTGTTGTGCTGTATTCATAAAGCCATCCTGGGGGCATCTTCATGATTATGGGAGGCCCAAGGGCACTTCCCATAACCATGTCCTGTGTTCTCACATAAATTGCATTTAAAAAGATTTACACATGCTGAGGAATTGTGCCCATAATCTAAACAATGGTTACATCTGGGGTTGTCGAGGCATTGCTCAAAATGAATACATGAACTACATTTAAAACATGATTTTGGTTGCCCCTATAGAATTAAACACCCCTGTCCCTTCCCCAGATAAAATGTACTAGGCAGATGCACAGGCCATTAATTGTGGAAAATAATTTAACCTTTATTTTCCAGCCACCATTCCATATTTGTTCACTATCTAAAATGGGAACAGGCATATGTAGAATTTAACACTTTGCCTCAACCAGAATAGGATGTCCTCTGCATGGACACCCTCATTACAAAACATGACAGTTATGTATTTAACTGCCAGTTTATTAAGAGGGATGGCCTTGTAGGGATCCATAAATGGCTCTTTTTCAGAGACTGAAATTGAGACCAGAACCTATCTAAACTTGTGATAGACTTGAAACTAACATCATAATTTCCATTACCTAAATGAATCTGAGCAAAATTTTGGAAGAAAAATGCATTGTACCCTTTAACAGCTGTTTAGCAATATAAAGCCTATCTGGAGGATCTTCCAAACCACCCTTAAAAATAAGCCTCACAGCATTTTTCTCAGGCTGGTTCCCCTTATTCTGAAATAAATCTGCCAGTTTAAACCTGGGGTCCAACCAAGCTTTTTTTTGGATCCCTCAAAATATGTTCTGCAGGCCACATTCTAGGAGGAAGTTCCTCTTTGTTGACTGGTGTTTGAGATTCTTGTTCAGTAACCACGGCCTTGTTACTTTTGTTACTTGCCCTTTGGGGCTCATTTCAGGTGAATAATGACTAGTAGTAGTAGT
The DNA here is from genome assembly GCA_016271365.2 of Neoceratodus forsteri. NCBI lineage: Eukaryota > Metazoa > Chordata > Ceratodontiformes > Ceratodontidae > Neoceratodus > Neoceratodus forsteri. The sequence goes on along the minus strand of JADMNL010000022.1, from coordinate 193,905,935 downwards.
AGGAAGGCAGGGTTTTCACATATTATCCAGCTTTTAGCATCAAAAACATCTCAGATGAAGCTTCAGTCCTGTATTTAATAACAGTTTGTCCTCTGAATCAGCTTCCCATGTACCCAAAGCATTCTGCAACCAACCCACACTGTCCAGCTGCAGACAGGTGACCAATTCTTTATAAAGCTATCAGTTCAGCATTTGTCTCTGTATGTCTCAATGGGGAATGCACTGTAAGTGCAGGATTTATAGTGGGTGTTTGAATTGGGACTTCCTTCACTGGAGTGGCCTTTGATTGTGGGGCTCTATGAATATTCAAAGACCCAGTCTGCATCTTGCAGGGAGAGGAGGCTTTACTGGCTCTTGGCACACAACTTTCTGCTGCTTACTACTGCCCACCACAGAGGTTTCAAGTCTGGGGAAAAGTTACAGAACCTGCAGGAGATCATTCTTTGCCACGTCATCACACAGCTGATTCCATGTGAGTCACCACACAGAACTATCTGAGAACTTTCAGGCAAATTTGACAGTTCTTTTGCAGTGCTTCAAGTTGTGATTTAAACTGCTGTTCTTTTTCTTTGCAGCTCTAAAACTAATTTCTCTTTATCTGACACAGTCTAAACATTATCGGGCAAGGTATACGAACCTGTTTTTTTTCTTCAGCATCCTCCATGATCTGAGACCAATCCATGTTATCTTCAAAGAAACATACCGGAACATCATTCTCCTCCATTGATGTTCTTAAGTCTTTCTCACTTGCCGAAACTGCAGCCTCCAAATGATAGCTTTCTGACCTTCCTCTCCCATTTGCAAGTTTGTAGGCCCTGAAACCAGGCCTCCTAATTGCAGCACATCCTGCTCCCCTGCCACATCAGCACTTTCTCCTCCTTCTGTGTCTGGCTGCAAACTGAGCCTCCATCCTGTCCACAGAAAGTTACAGCACCCCTGCAGGCAGAGTAGGGAATTTCTCAGTGCACTTCTCGAGAAGAGTAGGGAATTTTTATTGAAAGGAGGACTCCAAACACTATAACAAATAATCAAGAATAAAGAGACAGAACATCACCTCAACCAGTAATCACAATTCACCCATAAAGAAGAACATTTTGCTTGGCATACAATTTCAAATCTGAGCAATAAATATTGTAAACAGAATTGGATATGTAACCAAAAAGTTCTTCAAATGAGACAAATGTTGTTGCATAGACCAAAAGCATCTTGATTGCCAAATATAAAACAAATAATAAAGAAAACTAAAAGTAACGTTTCCGCAGGATACTTAGACCATTTACCCTATTTGTACCATACATTAAAATCTCATAAGAAATAAAAGAAAAGATGGCTCCTTCCATTTATTTGCCAACCAAACCCAGAATGGTCTAATATAAGAACATTCCAAAAAGACTTTTCTGTGTTTCCAGTACTGATACACAATGTTCACGAGTACACCATCTATCACTAAGTTGTTTATGTTTATGTGTATACCCACAGGTAATCTGCCATAAGAACTAACCAAGCACTATCCCGTATAAAGGCTGGAATACGTCTTTGGAGAGTAACAGTAATACTCTATCTTGAGACTGAGAAGGGCAATCAGGAAAACCAAAGGTTCGAAAACCTAATGATACAATAGTATTGTACAATTGTTTTCTATTCAATATTTCCAAATTTGAAACTGTTAATTTCCATCTCTTCAATAAACAAAAAACTTCTTTACCATATTTTGGAATGTTAGGAATTTTATGTAAAGAAAATAAATTGTTTTCTTCCATAATGGAAAACTGACAGAAACCATAATTGTACATAAGGGAACCAAATTTTCGAACCAGGTCGCAAAAGCAGACTAATATTATACGTAAGAAAAATACTGAGAAAAGGCTATGGGTGGACCATACCAACCCCATCTTGTCTAATTGATCTATACTTGAAACCCTTTAATGGGATTCAATCTACTACCCCAAAAGGCCTGAAAGAAAATACTATATACAGAAGTAAATAAAGACAGTGGTGGGGGTAACACATAACTAATATACAAAAGACCAGTAACAATAGTGATTTGATGAGTAAAACACGCTTACGCTTAGCTATTTGCTTTCCTTTCCAACTTGCAACCAAAGACTGTGCCAAATTCAATTTCTGAGACCGATTTAAATGCATCATTTCTGCATCCCCAAATTTAATTCCTAAAATGGTTACTATATCCTTAGAAATGGGTATACCTGCTAAAGCACCAGATTCAGGAATCGGAGTAGAACCAAATGGAAAAACCTTACTTTTCTCATAATTAATCTTAGAATCTGAAGCCTTTGAAAACAAATCTAATGTAGAATCAACGCAGACTCTTCATTGAGTGAAGATAAACAAGCCACCACATCATCTGCATATGCTAAATTTTAATAGGTAATATATTCTCAACAAGGCACACTCCTTTTAAACCTTTATGAATACACACCATTCAATAAAAACATCAATAAAGAACACATATAAAAGTGAGCTTAATGGACAACCCTGCTTAACGCTCTGTATAGCCACTGGAGAACTACACCAACCATTAACATTCGGAATAAGAGAAGCAGAACAATATAACAACTGTATCCAGTTAATGAAACCTTTAGGCAAACCATAAGCACATAATACTGAAAATAGAAACTTATGTGAAACTTGATCGAAAGCTTTTTCTTGTTCCAAGCTTATCAAATATCCATTTAATGTACCCGTCTGTGATGCTGTAAAAGTTCCTGAATTATCAATAAATTATTGTTTTGAGATCTGCCTGGTACTGAACAAGTTTGATAAGGACTGATTACTTTGTCCACAATCGGAGATAATCTACCTAACAAAATTTTACTTAGAATTTTTAAATCGGTATTCAATAAACTTATTGTTCTCCAGTTCCTTAAGTCAGTTTTCAAACCTTTTTTATACAGTAGTATCACTAAAGCTTGATTCATTGAAGGCACCAACCTAGCTGTAGACAACATCTTATTAAACAGAGAAGTCAAAGTGGACTAAATCTCTATAAAAGGTTCTATAAAATGCAACACTAAAGCCATCCGTACTAGGAGCTGAATCAATGTTTAAAGAAAAAATAGCATCTTTTACTTCAGCTTCGAAATGTCACACAACAGACATAGGTCATACTCCATATTTAAATGAGGCAACTGAAGGCTGTCAAGGTCTAGTAATTCACATTGAACATTGCTATCAACACTATACAGATCAGTCAAGTAATTAGCCACAACTTCTAATAAGGCAGACAGAGTCTTTACTAACTGACCAGAAGCTGATGTCAATTCTGTGATTACACGTTTAACAACCCTATTTTTATAATCGTTAAAAGGGTCCAAGGCACCCTTATGCGACTTCAACCCAAACCTATGTTCAAAATCCAAAGATTTTGTTCTGTCATATCTATACTGAAACATAAGTTCCTTCACCTTACTAATTTGAATACTATAATCCAACCTTCTGTTTCTGTTAAAGAAATCAACTTTTGCAACTAGGCCTCAGCCATAAATATTCTAAATATTGTGAATTGTTTTTCACTCGAGAATATGATTCGAAAAAGACTTTCCAATCCTCTTAGTATCTTCCCACCAAGTATCAACATCATCATAAAAGTTCAAAACTGACAATCTAGCACGTAATTCGACAACCATGCTAGCTTAACCGATTCATCAGATAATAAAGAGGCATTTAGTCTCCACAAATTCTTTTACAACGCAGAGCTCCATCCCATGATAGGCAAACAGATAAAGATTTATGGTCAGAAAATTCACAAACTCGTAAATTAACATTGGCTACATGTAAAGAAACAGAGAGAAAAATAAAGTCTATCCTAGTAGACAATTTATTTTAAAGAAAGTCCTACCACCCTCTGAGTGTATGCAACGATAAGCATCTTTAAGTTGAGCAGTATCTAAAATTTGTTTCAGTTTTGAGAATCACAAAACAATTTGGCATCAGCATTCCCCTATCTGAAACACTGAGAGCACAATTAAAGTCACCAGCCCAAATGATTAAATGAGAAGTGTACAAATAGGGATGAATGTCATTCAGAAGTGCAACTCTAAGAGCTTTGGTCTCGTGCATATATAGTAATTAAATGAAATCTTTCACTCCCAAAATTAATATCTAGTAATAGCGCACGTCCTGGACAAATATCCACCATTTTAGATACTCTCAAAGCCGGATTTGCAAATAACACCCCAACCCCTTCACAAGGGCTTCTTCATTGACCAAGGACATTCCTGATGACCAAAGATTGTTGCACTTCATAAATAGTTTTTAACCTTGTATCCTGAAGACAAATGACATCACTATGTAAAAGTTGCAAACACGACAAAGCTGTAACCATCTTCCTGTGACATTTCATACTATTCACATTAAGAGGTTATTGTTAAAAGCCATTAAGCAAAAATAAAAGAGAATAAATTCCACAGAAATACCCATTTAAGATAGATATCAGCAAATAACCTTAGAAACTCGTCTTCTCTGTGAGCGCCTAGGAAAACTTTTGGCCTGCACCATATCCCTTCATCCCTTCCGAAAAGGTATCTGTAACCACTGAGGCTTTTGAAGAACGATCATATTCTTCTCCTCAGAATCGTCTTTCAACCCAAAACAGCAAAGCTATTGCTCATTTCCAAGACTCGGAAGTGTCACCACTAGCCGAGGCCTTAAAGACTTGCTGAGATGGAACTGGTTTTCCTGACCTGTGGCATTTTTTTAGCCATCACCTTTTAAAAGGTATAGCTTGGGATAAGGGGGGATCTCTGAATCCTCAAGTTTATCAGATAAAGCAAGATCAGGTTTAGAGGAAAAGAAATCACAGAGGTACCTTCCCTAAAGGGTCTTTAGTCACATTGTCTTGTACATCTACGAAACTGAAACACCCAAATCAGCTGCTGTAGCCGAGCTAGACTCTACACACTGAGAGAAAGACTGAGACCACGTGGAGACTATGGTGAGGGAATGAGTCTGAACAGAATCCTCGCATCAGGCACCTATAATCAACCCTTCTTGTGAGGGACAATTATCCCTATTATGTGAAGCCCAAGGACATTTAGCATAGCCATGGCCAATTTGTTCACATAAATTACACTTGAATAAATTCAAACACTGGGCCGAAGTGACCAAATTCAAACAATGAGAGCAATAGGAGTGTCACAAGCGGTATTCAAATGGGTTCTAGAACCACATTTAAAGCACGCTTTAGGTTGCCCAACATAAAACAAACAACCTCTATCTCTCCCCAAAAACTATTTGGTAGATGTTGAGGACCATTACTAGAAGAAAACAGTTTAACCCTCACTTTCCAACCCCATTCCAAATTTGTTCACTATCTAAGATAGAAACTGGTTTATCCAGAACTTCACACCTCCTACGGAACCAAAAGAATGTCTTCAACATGCACTCCTCATTACGAAACACAACTGTAACTAACTTCACGGAAGGTTTGGTAAGAGGAACTGCTAAAAAGGAATCCAGAGAGGGAATTCTTAACCACCTGAAAAACAGACCAAAAATGTTCCAGACCTGCTGGGGTTTTAAAACTTATATCATAATTAGCATTTCCCAAATGAATAAGAGCATAAATGTCCGAGGACATAAACTTCATGGAACCTTTCAATAAAACTCTAGATATATAGAGCCTATCAGGAGGTCTTCTAAACCTCCTTTATACAGTAACCAAACTGCATTCCTCGTGGTGCTGGTTCTCTTTTATTTGAGAATAGACCAGAGAGTTTAAATTGGGGGTGGGGAGCCTTCAGTCAGTACAGGATGTAAACTCGAAGCATTAGGTGTTGCAGTTGAAATGGAGGGTGAATCAGAAGAAAAACATCCTTAGAAATGCAATCTGTAACATTTGTCAGTGTGTCTGTTCCTGAAGTGGCTGTCTGAAAAGGGCTAGGAGCCACTGAGGTGTTAGCTAGACCATTATACCTCTTCACTGTGGCATCTGAAGGGTCAGGTATCCAATTCCCTGATGGCGTTTGCTGCCATCCTGCTTCAGCAATCGCTTCTCAGGAGACCAACTTTTGAGACCAGGGAATTCAAAGGAGAACAATTAACTTGAGCAGGAGATCTGTTTCTCTGCCAAGGAACCAGAAGAAGTTAATTGCATTAAATAAGTGTCATTGCTCTGTAAACCCAGCTCAGTATCCTTGCTGTTTGTACAATTTTCTCGTGCTGAGTGCTTCTCTGTAGGAGTTAATAAAACTAGCACCAGCTTTCGTAATGGAGCCCTCGTTAGAATTACTGTTCAAAGCCCTGACGAAAAGTCAAAGAATCACTCCTTATTAATGTATGTTTTATCTCCTGCAAAGCAAACTTCAGTGCACTTACTGTATTCGAGTGTGTAGCCATTCTAGGAGCAGTAGGCAAGCATTGTGGTGGGCTCTACAGACGAAACTCCCTGGCATCAGCGAAACCTCACGCGACCAGGAAGTACAGGCTGTCGAATTGGACAACATTGTCCCTCAGACCAAAGCTGCAATTTCCTGAAGCAGTGTTTCCTTACGCCTAGTACAGCTTTCAGCTTCTGCCAAAACTTCACAAAGCAAACGTTCTTTTGCGACAAAATGCCACCAGAATCCAAAGAGATTTTACACATTTCAGGCTGTGCAGACTTACTGTGCAACTCCACATCACTTGAGGAAAAGAATTCTTGAGGCAACGAGGCATCCTGCATATCAGTAACATTACAGGAAACTCCTAAATCATCAGGAGCAGGGAGGAAGTCCACTTCTCCTCTCATTAACCTCCATCAGCTCCAAAGGTTGAGACATAGTAGCCATCTTGCATTCGTCCACCAAAGGTCTCCTCCAAAGAGTAGGCAAAATACCACAAACAGCTTAATCTGTCTAAAGTCAATTGGCATTCATCTGTATCCCTCTCACCTGGTCGTGCCTGAAAATAGGCAGGATTTGTCTAGTGCACTTACCCGGTCAACAAAAACTAAACTAAACTAAACTTCCTACCAGCATTCCATCCTCTATCACTGCTGAATGACTGGAATGATGCATTCTGATTCTGAACCAGCATTCTCAAACGGTTGGTAGAGGAAGTATTTAATTTAAAATCTCTCCCACAATGAGAAAAACATACAACAGGTACACTTCTAATCTTTTTGAAATCAGTTTTTGCAGTACCAATAAGGGAATCAGTCACCACCTAGTGGCGATATGCCCTCGTACCACATTACACTCCTAGTGGGTGGTTAACAGACTGTTAATCTAACCTCTGGTCATGCCTTATTGCTACATTATCATTGACTGGTGTTAATCAAATTCTGCTGTAGCACACTGGACAATCAATTCAAATGACTTTCAACTTCTAGTAGTCATAATTATTGTATTGAGATTTTAATTTTAAATACATTCAGGAAAAGTTCCTCCTTATCTATATTGTATGTTATCTTCTGCATAAAACAGATATATAACTGGATCACCTAGTAGACATATTTTCTAAAGGATTCATTTAGGCCTCGAGGCCATACTTCATTTAATTTCGAGTTCTTTACTATTGAACAACCTTCTCATTCAATTTAATTTACTAATGAAAGTCCCATGTTCACGTAACAACATTTTTGTAAAGATCATGTGAAATAATACATGTGGCTCTCCATTGCAACATTTTTATATAGGTTTTTGCCCTTTCCTCAGTTCTGCTGGTGGCATCCCCACAGCCCCATCAGTGATCTTCTTATGGCTTACAGTCTATCAGGTGCTATAGGTTGGAGGGACAGCTGTGCTGCTTGAGAACCTGCAGTGGTACCTGTTTTATTGTGCACTGGGCATTTTCTCCCAACTCTGGATGACCCCTGGAGGTGCCGGCATGCAATGACACATGCACACATAAGTACACTGACATGCAGACATGCTGGCATCTGACAGCTCCCTCTCTATTCTATTACTTTCTGGCTGTTCTGCCACCTGGTTTCTAACATGTGGCAGTCAAAGAGTGGGACCAGCATCCTCCCTTCCCTGGTAAGAGGAGCAGTCTTTGGGACACTCAGTCCTTCTTCTCCCAGGCTGGCACCAACTAGCCACACTCATTACAGACTGTTAGCTGCTGCAATTGTGAGCAGTAGACTTGCTGCTGGGCTGATGGGTCAGCCCATTGTGACATTTATTAAGTTTAGCATGTCTGTTGAACTTGTTCTTCTGATCTGTTACAGGATATGCTGTGTTCAAAATTATACTGATGTTCTTCTGTGGGTTTTTCTTCATCAAACACATAAATAAATTATAGATAGATAACTGTGTAGGTAGCTAATTGGATTGACAGATAGCGAGATGGATGGATGGATAGATAGACAGACAGACAGACAGACAGATAGATAGATAGACAGATAGATAGATAGATAGATAGATAGATACAGTAGATAGATGCTGTCAATAGCTAGATAGATAGATAGAAAGACAGACAGATACATACATACATACATACATACATAGATAGTGTGGCAGATAAGGGCCTAGGGGCCCACAGTCTGCCCATTTGAGCTGTGTTCACTTTTGTTTTCTAGAAGTCTGTTGCCCCTTAGCCCTGACCTCCAGAATTCCTTTATGTCTATCCCATGAATTCTTAAACCCTGTGATTGTTTCAGCCCCACCACTTCCTCTGTCAGGGTGTTCCACTTGTCCACCACCTGTTCTGTGAAGAAATTCTTCCTCACATTTCCTCTGAATCATCCTCCTCTAACTTCATCCCATGCCCTCTAGTCCTGAAACATCTTTTCCACTTAAAATAGTGTATTCCTGCACCTTGTTCCTCCCTGTAAGATACTTGTATGTCTCTATCATATCCTCTCTCTCTCTCCTCCTCTCCTCCAGGGAATACATGTTCAGTTCCTTCAATCTGTCCTTATAGGACTTGTGATGCAATCCATGTACCATCTTTGTTGCCCTCCTCTGAACCTTCTCTACCCTGTCTATGTCCTTACGTAGGTAAGGTCTCCAGAACTGTACACTGTACTCCAGGAGGGCCTCACTAGTGTCTTGTATAGTGTAATTATGACCTCCTTTTCCTGCTGGTGATGCCCCTGCCTATGTATCCCAGCATCCTATTTGCTTTATCTGCTGCCTTGTCACACTGTTTTCCTACCTTGAGGTCATCAGAGATGATAACCCCAAGATCCCTTTCCTGCTTGGTGCATGCTATATCCTCACCCCAACTGACATATTGTGCTAATGTTTTTGTGCCCCATATGCATTATCTTGCACTTCTTTGCATTGAATATCAATTGCCAAACCCCTGACCATTCTCCAAGTTTCTGCAGGTCCTGTCTCATTCTGTCTACAACCTCTGGTGTGTCTGCTCTGTTACAGAGCTTTGTGTCATCAGCTAACAGTGAACTTCTGCCTTCTTGGTCCTGCAATGTCACTGATGAAGATGTTAAATAGGACCGGTCCCAGCACTGATCCCTGTGGTACCGACTGGTCACTGTTCCTCTGTGGAGTGACAGCCATTTGCCACCACCCTCTGTGTCCTGCCACCCAGCCAGTGACCTACCCACCACACTACTGTCCTGCCCACACCCATATTCCCAGTTTGTTTAATAGTCTATGTGGCACAGTATCAAATGCCTTGCTGAAGTCCAGATAGGCCATGTCGACTGCCCCCCTGATCCACCTTCCTAGTTGCCCAGTCAAACAATTCAATGAGGTTGGTCTGACATGACCTCTCCCTGGTGAAACCATGTTGCCTTGGGTCCTGTAGTCCATTGACAACCAGATGTTCCACCAATCTCTCTTTCAGTAGTGCTTCCATGATCTTCCCACTACTGAGGTGAGGCTGACTGGTCTGTAGTTCCCGCTTCCTCTTTGTTCTCACTTTTGTATAAGGGGACTACATCTGCTGTCCTCCAGTCTTTGGGTACCTCCCTGTTTCCAGTGATTGGCTAAACAGGATAGCCAAAGGTTCAGCCACCACCTCTTAGTTCTTTAAGGACCCTGGGCACCCCATCTGGCCTCATTGCCTTATCAACTCTTATTACTTCCAGTTCCTTCAGGACCCTTTCTCGTAAAGGGACTTGTGTTCATTTCTGCACTATTCTCACCGCTTGTACTCCCTTCAGACCCATTACCTCCTCTTCCTCAGTAAAGACTGAGCATAAATACCTGTTCAATATGTCAGTTTTACTGTTGTCTGTTAGCTTTACTGTTGGTAGATAGATAGATAGATAGATAGATAGATAGATAGATAGATAGACAGATAGATAGATACTGTCAATAAATAGACAGACATACAATTAATTATATAGCTAGACAGATAGATAGATAGATAGATAGATAGATAGATAGATAGATAGATAGATAGATAGATTGATACTGGAGGAGGTAACCGCATATTGGCAGGGTTGTAGTAGTCTCTAGTGGTCAGATACAGCTCTCAGATGTCAGGGAGGAGAGGGTCCTCAAGAGGACTAGGTAGGGTAGCAAGAGCAGTGCAAGCAGCCAGAGGTGGCTATGTGTCAGCAATATCCTTTGACATGAAGGATATCTGATGCAAGGTTTTGCAATACTGCATTGCACATTGAACTGTTAGTAATCAGAGGGGATTGCTGTTAGAGTGATAGACAGGCTGTCACTATATCCAGTTAACCCACCTGAGCTAGGGGTGAGTGAGGAGGGAACCTACCAAGTGCATAGTGGGGCAAGATGGGAGAAGTGTACCAGTTGTGGTCAGGTGATAGGTGTGGAACTCCACTGATCAGTTCTAAAATGACAGTTTTCCCTATGTAAGAGTGCCACCTTTGAGTGGGAGGGTACCACTCCTTTGTGCTGAGCAGATGTTAGACTATACCTGGGCCATTGCTGGAGATGGCTGTGGGGAAGGGCACCTCTTTCCTCAGCCTTGTAGAAAGGTTCTGACAACACTTAGTGGGGAGAGCTGAGGAAAAGCAAAAGGATATGAGTTGTAAGAGTGGGATAGGATAGCTGGTGATGCAAGCTGGGGAGAGGAGAGGAGGAAGTAACAAGAAAAGGACAGACAATGAGCAGATAATATTCAGTCATACTGAGTAAGTTTGAGACAAAATGTCATTTGTTTCATTTGTTAGTTTTCTGGCATGCAAGATCTGTATAGTAATTTAAACATTCAGGTATTGGCTGGGATCATTGAAACACCACAACCAATGATCTGATTTTACCTTTTGCCCTTTCAGTTATTTAAAGTACATTTGAAATAACTCAGAAGCAGCACTGAACAAACACTGTATCAAATCAATCAGTTGTGGTCAGCAGATACCATGGTGCCCTTAAATGGCACTCCTACCTTTGCTGAGCAGACTTTAAACAGTACCTGGACCACTGCTGGAGAGGACTGTACAGGGAAGGACATCTACTTCTTGGTCCCTGTAAGACTGGTTCTGATGGCACTGGAGTAGGGAGAACTGGGCCATTGCTGAAGAGGGCTGTGGGGGAAGAGTGCCTCCTTCCTGAGCCCGTAGAAGAGGTTTCAGTGTTACTGAAGTGGGAAGAGCTGGGCTGTTACTGATAGATAGAGATATAGATTGATAGATATATAGATAGATAGATAGATAGATAGATAGATAGATAGATAGATAGATAGATAGACAGCGAGATAGATGGAGAGATAGACAGAGAGAAAGATAGATACATAGATACTGTCAATAGATGGGCAGATAGTTGGATAGATAGAAAGACAGATAGATGGATGGACAGACAAACAGGCAGATAGACATATAGACAGATGGACAATTATATACAGATAGATAAATAGATAGATAGATAGATAGATAGATAGATAGATATGTAGATAGATGGATCGATAGACAGACAGACAGACAGGCAGACAGAGACAGACAGAAATGTAGATAGCCAAGTCAAGTTATCTTTATTTATAAGAAGCACTTTTCTAAAACCAAAGTACCTATAAAATACATCATGAAACACTACAGGTTAAAATCTTAATTCATAAAATTCCACACTAAAATCACATCAAATCAAAAATGCCAGTTCAAACAAAAGGGTCTTCAAAACAGCCTTAAGGGACTCAGTGGACAGGCATTCTCTTGCCCAATGAGGCAGAGAATTCCACAGGATTGGGGAAGAAAAGCAAATGCTCTGGCCCCTGAGGTCTTCAAATGGACCCTGGGAACTTCCAGCCATCTCTAGTCAGCAGAAAGAAGTGGACAGAGGCAGTGGTAGGGACAAATGAGGTCTTGCAAATAATGTGGTCCTTATTTGTGTAGGTCCTTGTAGGTCAGCAATGCAACCTTGAAGGTGATTCTCCACCACACTGGACAGCCAATGCAGTTCACGGAGCACTGGGTGTAGTATGACTGGCTTTTGATGAGCCAGTCAACAGCCTGGCAGATGCATTCTACAACAGCAGCAGGTGGCAGATATCCAACCCAGAAGCATAGGTATAGAGCATTCCAATAGTCAAAATGGAGGATACAAAGGCATGGACCAACATCACAAGGTCTTTAGGTGGAATGGGGCATTTCACCTGAGCGATATTCCTCAGATGATAAAATGAGTTCTTGACAACAGTTGACATCTCAGCTTTAAGTGTCAGTTCATTGTCAAGTATAAAGCACAGGTTATGGAGATGTTCAGAGGCCCTCAACTGGTCATTCCCCAGTATAATCCTGGATGACCACCCTGGAGGAAGTGCATCTACCCGATGACCTGTATACCACCAGCACTTCAGTCATCTCTGGGCTCAATCTCAACCAGCTGCCACTCATCCAGTCCTGAATCTCAGAGAGGCAGTTGTTAAAGACTGAGATAGCATCTCCTTGCTTGGGCACAAAGGACATGTACAGCTGAGTATCATCTACTTAGCAGTGAAAACTCAGCCAGTGTTTCCTTATAATGTCCCCCAATGGCAGCATATACACTGTAAACTACACAGGAAACAAAATGGAGCCCTATAGTACCCCACATGATAGGGAAAGAGGGCCAAGGAAAATAGCCCCAACACCACTCTTTGAGACCTGACTGTTAGGAATGAGTGGAACCATCTAAGGACTGTTCCCAACAGTCTGCAGACCAACCACGGATGCTCCAGTAATACTCCATGGTCTACGGTGTCAAATGCCACTGAGAGATCAAGGAGAACCAAGATAGAAAGCTTTTTCAATCTCTCGCCATCAGGAGATCATTAGGTACCCTCACAAGGGCTGTCTCTCAGTACTATGCCTTTTCTGGAAGCCGACAGGAGAGGATCATAGACCTTGTGGTGGTAAGATGGTCCTCAAGCTGCAGCATGACTATCTTCTCAATAACCTTGCCAAAAGGGCAGGTTAGAGACTGGTCCATAGTTTGCAAGACAGTCTGGGTTGAGGGAAAGTTACTTCAAAAGGGTGTTACCACTGCCTTCTTCAAGGGGTCCAGTAATGCACTCGCTCTCCAATGAGCACAGACAATCTCAGCCAGGACTGATCTGATAACATACAAGCACTCCACAAGGAGGCGGGTTGGACCTGGATCCAAACTATGGCAAGTCGGCAGCAAGCCCTAGACATCTTCATGAAATCTGTGATAGCCAGCTGGTCAAAAGTCACCCAGACTAACCGGTGCTTGTGCCCTCCCACTGACAGTCACACTACTTAGCTGAATGTGCTGGCTTGACAACAGACCTAACGATGGCAACCTTATCTGCAAAAGATCGAGCAAACTCCTCGCACTTCAATAGCAAAAGCTTCTGATTCTGCAGACTGGTTGGATTGCACAACCTGTCCACAGTACAGAAGAGTTGAACTGGTCAACTTCTTGCAACAGAAAGTGCTCTGGACATGAATTTTGCCTTCTTACAAAGAGATTTCTGACTGATAGTCTGAATAATGGGCCATCAGTCTAAACTTGTTGCCCTCCAGGCCTGATCTCTGCCAACATCATTCCAACCTTTGACCAGCTTGCTTTAACTCCTTTAGGTCCCCAGCAAACCATGGCGACAGAGGATGAAGAGGAGAGTGTGAACATGAAAGGGAGCAATAGAATCCAGGCCCCCAACACAGCACTGTTATAGTACTGTAATGGTTCCCTGGATCCATGCATTCCTTCAGCCTACTTGATAGGTCCAGCACTAGCAATACTGGATCATCTCCAGAGGGCCAGTCTATTAGGGGAGCTGTGGAATGGAACCCTATGGTATGGTGGTCAGACCACCTGACCAGTTCCACCACCAAGCTGGAGATCTCCATCCCAGGAAGAACACCAGATCCAGACAGTGACCCTAATTATGGATCACAGCAGTGGTAACAACCTGAGTGAAGCTCAACAAGGTCATCAGTAGTAGGAAGTCCTGTCCAGACTGTGAGAGTCTGTCATTGACCCAGGTATTGTAATCCACCAGGATCAACCACCTGGGGAACTCCAATACCATGTCAACCATGAAGTCTGCAACTTCCTGCAGGAATACTTTCACATCTGTGGGTGAACAATAGATGAGAAGTATCCAGCAATCCACATCTTCATCCATGATACACTCAAATGATCTGGTGGCCCCACTGCTACCTCCACGAGGTCCAGTTCTGTCTTAAAACAGATGGCTACACCCTCAACTCTCGGGCTGTGCATCACCGAGTACCTAGCTGGAACTACTGATTCTAATACAGGACCAGCATTTTCATCCAGTGCCATTTGCCCACCACTGATGGAACCATTGGGTATGGGAATCAGGCAGGAAAACCCCTTCCTGGGCCCATTTCACCCCAGGGTACCTCCTTGTACCTATTATCCCATTCCATCCACTCCACCTCCCTCCACCTGGTACCCTCCTTCCAACCCTCTGAGCTATTGCCAAGGTCCAACAATGCCTATAGACCTCAGAAGCCAGTGGAGGACATTCAAAAGTGCAGATCCCTGAGCCTTGATGGGGAGTAGCACCTGTCCACTGAAGTCAGCTGCCAGGACATACATCACACCCCTAGACTAGCAACAATACCCTGGCAACAACAGGACACAGACTACAACAAATAACAATTAAATCACTCAAAAATCCCATTTTACCACAATCTACCCCCAAAACACCAACCAATAATCAACAAATATTACACAATAGACAAAGTATTTAAATACAACAGAGGTTCCACATCAGAATGAAAACAAACACAACAGAGAACTAAATACATAGCAAGTAGAATACATGATACATGGAATTGGGGTTACAATCTGAAATAAATGTTATAATCAGTTGAAAAGCATTATCATTCAGGCTACAGAAAAAATGTCAATTAGATTAATTTTCACATTCAGGTTACAGTACAAAGTGCAGTAGGTTTTGGGGATTAGGGAAGTGCCCTGGGGAAAGAGCAGAGGATGATGCTGTCAAGAAATTTTACATTGTCAGGAGTGTAGTGGGAGATGAGAGGGACACAGATGGATGAGAGGGAGGACAATGGGGAGATGAGGAAAAGGGGTCTGTTGGCAGTGTTAGGAGTGGGACAGTGAGGGGCATTGGAAGGAGAGTGAGGAAAGGAAGTGAAAAGAGAGTCAGCATAGGAAAGGAAAAAGGAGTGGCAAGGAAGGAAAAGGGGGGTGAGACATAGGACAGGGATGATGGTCAAGGTAGGGAAGAGTGCAGGCTGTAGGCAGTGTGTGAGGCTGAAATGGGAGCCACATGTGGTAATCACAGCTGCTAATAGCAGCAAGGAGTTGTTGGAGTTTCTGTTTGAAAGGACCCAGTTTAGGTTCTTCTTGGAGTGTCCATGGCAAGTTTATTTAACCAGCTTGCAGCACAGAATTTGAAGGACTATTGGGCTTGTGGTCTGACAGAAAGTGGTCAGGTATACATACCTGGAGACACTCCGGTGCTGCATCAATTGGGAACATGAGTTAGAAAGTGAGTGCCACCCTCCCATGAAACCCAGTTATTATTCACAGTTATAACCAGCTGGGTATAAAAGAAAACAGATGATAGGTTTCCTTTCCCCAAGTATGTGCACACTGCCTCATCAGTTCAGCCTGACTGACTAGAGGCAGAGGTCAATTTGTATGTATATAATTGCTGTGGCAAAACATACTCCACAGCAATTATATACAACAGTA
Organism: Neoceratodus forsteri; assembly: GCA_016271365.2. Lineage (NCBI taxonomy): Eukaryota > Metazoa > Chordata > Ceratodontiformes > Ceratodontidae > Neoceratodus > Neoceratodus forsteri. The sequence continues at coordinate 193,889,919 of JADMNL010000022.1, read as the reverse complement.
CATACAGTGGTGTGTAAACTCAAATTTTATACACACCCTCTGTGTTGGATGCTTGTATAATCCCTTCGCTCTTAGATTTCTGGGTTTATGTAACATAGAACACCTGGGTGTGTAAAATTCTATACACACTACTATATATAATAACTGGGCTCTGTTTTTCCTTCCCATAGAGAAAGCTGTTACATTTTGCCATTATAACCAGCTGGTTATAATGACAAACACACACTGACTTTCTTTATGAGAAACCCATTTGCATAGTTGCCCTTGCACACATAATCACTGTTTCATGGCACTGAGAAACCCTCCAAAATACTCACTCGCGATTACAGTCTCCTCACAATCACTGCTTTAGTTTATGTTTCGGGATCTGGACTCACATCTAGAAAAGAAGAGACCCACAAGCTGCACTTTCCTCTGGGTCACTTACCAACTGAATGTTGTTTCTCTCTGTCTTTTCTCTCAAGGTATCATGATAAACAAACAAGCATGCAATTTCCATAGAAACTCAGTCTCATTTGTTTTACAACTTAGCTTAAAATCTGCTTCAAGAAGAAAACTAAAACACTGTTATAAATCCATTTTCGTGAACAATCAAAACTTTTATCTCTGACCAAAACAAATGTTCTGGTGGTCATGTATGTCAGTTCTACTTGTGCTGTTTCTGTGAGTTCTGTACAGTTTTCATATTTTAAATGTAAGAGTTTATCTAAGCAAACTGAGTTAACCTTTCACATGCTTCAAAAATAAAGAGTTGTTTTATGCAAGCCCAGTGGCACTGAGGGTTGAGGCACTGGATGCCACACCTCATGCTGCACTGGTGACCCAGGTTCGAATAAGTCCAGGCCAACGAGGGTCAGCTATGAGGGAAGGGCAGAGTTGTATTGAACTGCCGCGGCATGATTCTCCTCTCCCGGGAAGGTCTGGCATGTGCAGCTCTTGCCATTATGGGGTTCCAGGTGGTAGAGACGTTACGGTGTCTCTGTGGGTAAGTCAGTGGTAGAAGTCTGTAACAGAGGTACATTGCATGCCCCATCTCTGTGGCCCACATATGCCATTGCCTATTGGAAGCTTAGGGTACTATTAGAACAAACCGCTCTGGGTTCATGACCCTCGGTTGGTTCCTGGTCCAGGCGGTCCTGTGGGGGTAACTAGGTGGTCTCCATCCCCAGGCCAGCCCCACCATGAGGGGAAATTCATGGAGTTAAGTCCCACCAACTCCATGGGTACCTAGGTGGTCTCCACCACAGGGCAGCCCACCATGAGGGGCGATTTGCAGTGTTAAACCCCATGCTAGTGGCATCTGGAGGAGAGGAAGACTAAGGGTGAAGCTATCACTAGAGAGGAGGAAACAAAACAATAAAGAGTTGTTTTATATGCAGAAACCTAGTCTGTTTTACTCATTTTTTCTAACTAGTTATAAACCAGTTCTATTTTAATCTTTGAGGTGAAGAAATGGAGCACAACAATTATATAAAACAATACATTGGTTGTGTGGAAACTGAGTACCAGTGTAACATCTGATGTAGTTACTGTGTGTGGTTCTACAAGTGAGTTCCAGAGGCTTACCAGACTGACTGGCTGAGGCAAGCCTGTTTACAAGGTGGTCCTGCTTCAGGACACAGTTTAAACATTCACAAACAATATTGACTAATGAACACTAAATAGAACTAGACTCATAGTGGATTCCCTGCAGAGGAAGGGCCTCAAACAACTGGTACAGCAACCCACAAGAGACAGGGCTATCCTAGATCTAGTACTGACTAACAAAGAAGGGATCACAGATCTCCAGGTAGAAGGTCACCTGGGGACAGTGACCATCACATGGTATGGTTCAATTTGGCTACTACATCTAAATCATCCCATTCCAAGGCAAAAATATGGGACTTCAGAGGAGCTGACTTTGATAAGATGGCCAACAGAGTTAAGCTAGCCCTGGCAAAAAGAAACACAGGTGAAGAGGTACAGGCAAAGTGGGCAAGCATTAAGGATGCAATACTTGAAGCAACATCCCATTGTGTTAGACAGAAAAGGAAGTGCAAAGAAGAAGGAAACCACTTTGGTTCTCAAATACAGTAGCAGAAAAGGTCAGAGCCAAAAGGCTGGCCTTCAGGAAATATAAGGGAACACAGCGGGATGAAGATAGGGAGGCATACTAAACTGCCCTAAGGGAAGCAGGTAAGGCAGTAAGGCAGGCAAAGTCCCAAACTGAGGAAACACTAGCACGAACAGTAAAAGAAGGTGACAAGACTTTCTATAGATACATTAGTGAAAGGAGAAAGTCCAGAGGGGTATTGCTAAGCTTACTGGAGAAAAGGGAGCATGTGGAGAGGAGGACCCTAAAGGCATCTATCCTAAATAGATACTTTTGATCAGTATTTACTGAAGAGAAGGTAGGGCAGGGCTCACAGCTCAGCATCATGGGCACAGGGGAGGGAGGTGAGCACTACTCCCTTCACAAAAGAAAGGTCCTACAAGAGCTTGCTAAGCTCAGGGTGGATAAGGCAATGGGACCTGATGGCATACATCCCAGGGTACTTAGGAGCTAAAGGAGGAACTAGCAGAGCCTTTAGCAGAATTGTTTAGTGAGTCTCTGTGCACAGGAGAGGTCCCAGAAGACTGGAGAAGGGTTTATGTGGATCCTGCTCCACAAGAGTGGTAGCAGGGAGGAGGCGGGAACTACAGACCTGTCAGTCTTACCTTAGTAGTGGGCAAGATTATGGAGGCACTCCTTAAGGAAAGGATAGTGCAACACCTGGAATCCATAGGGGCACAGGATCCAAGACAGCATGGGTTTACAAAGAAAGGTCCTGTCAAACTAATCTCATAGATTTCTTTGACTGGGTAACCAGAGTGGTGGACCAAGGGGAGCAGTTGATGTCACCTACCTTGACTTTAGCAAAGCTTTTGACACTGTTCCACATAGAAGATTGATAAATAAGCTAGGTAGGCATAGGGTGGGTCGAAGTTGGTCAACTGGGTGGCAAACTGGTTGACGGGCAGAAAACAGAGAGTGGTGGTAAATGGTATACAGTCAGAAGAGATGCAAGTCACAAGTGGGGTACCTCAGGGATCAGTCCTGGGGCCAGTCTTATTCAACATCTTCATTAGTGACCTCACAGATGGACTAGAGGGTAAGGCTTGTCTGCTTGCAGATGACACCAAGATCTGCAACAGAGTAGATGATCCAGATGGGTGGGCAGAATAAGAGATATGGAGAAACTAGCAGAATGGTCAGAAGAGTGGCAACTGGGATTTAATCAAAGAAGTGCAAAATCATGCACATAGGGAAGAGAAACCCTGAAGCCACTTATAGGCTTGGAGGGAGTTGCTAGCAGTCACAAAGGAAGAAAGAGACTTGGGCATCATCATCACTGATGACCTAAAATCATCCAAGCAGACCTCTAAAGCAGTAGGTAAGGCTAGGGGTGTTAGGGTGTATTAGTAGGGTATCACAAGTCGTAAGAGGGAGGTAATAAGCCCTCTGTACAAGACATTGGTTAGGCCCCATCTGGAGTACTGCATGCAGTATTGGAGGCCACACCTTCACAAGGACATTAACCAAATTGAGGCAGTCCAGAGAAGGGCAACCAAAATGGTGCAGGGACTGCATCAGAAGAATATGAGGACAGATTAACGGAGCTCAATATGTATACCGTTGAGCAAAGGAGGGAGAGAGGTGATATGATCGAGGCATTCAAACACCTTAAGGGCATAAACAAGGTGAAAGAGTCTAACATGTTTAAATATAAGAAAATAGCAGGACAAGAGGACACAGCATGAGATTAGAGGGAGGCCGATTACGGGTGGTAGATGCTGGAATGGCTTACCACAAGAAGTGGTGGCTATGAATACAGTGCAGGGCTTCAAACAGGCATGGATAGGCATAAGGGAGCAATACAAATGACTATGAATAGATAGGTCACTGACAGAGCAAAGGCCAATGGCACATTTATAAGGTAGAAAAGAAATGGGCAGACTGGATGGGCCTTGCGGTCCTTTCTCACGTCAACTTCTATGTTTCTATGTTTCTATGTAGCTACAGACTGCACATGTTTAAACACTGTGGCCCAGATATTCAAAAGGTTGCACATGGGCGCAACAGTGTTGTGCCATGCATGACCTCTCTGATGCACCCTGCTGCGATATTTAAAAGGGGAAGGTGCCTGCACAAATCCTGATGCACTGGGCGCATCAATAATGTATGCAGGCACAGGTGGGGGGGTGTGCCCATGCACAAACTGCACAGCTCAATATTCAGCCCTGACCCTGCAGAGTTATGCAGGTGCAACCCTACCTGAGCCTGCACAAAGTTGAGCTAAAGAAACAAGTCGAGGGCCACCCACAGGTGAGCTGCGATTGCAGGGTGCAGCACAGCAGCTGCCACCTGTGGGTGGCCCTCAACTTGTTCCCGCAGCACCTGGCAGAACCACAGATGCCCTTAATGTGGGCAGAAGTGTACCCCACCCCGAGTAGCCCGATGGCGGGCATCAGACATCCCCAAAGTCCAATATCCCTGGTTGTCCAGTGGACCATGAGTAGCCCAATCAGTGGTAGCATTCTTTGCCCCCCATATCCGAAATCCCTGGTGATCTAGTGGCCCCCCACCCCAATTGCCCACAGAGCCCCACCACCCACTCCCACCATTAGCCAGCAGTTGGCAGCACCCCACCCACCTGCCGCCTCAGCGCCCGCCGACTGACAGTCAGTAGAGCTGCATACCCATTTGTTCAGAGCATAAGCCAATGAGCATGCAGCCCATACCGTATTAGTCAGTCCAGATATGTGAATGAATTAATTCCAACCGAGCTGTCAGTCAGCAGGCAGTGGGGCAGCAGGCGGGAGGGTGCTGCCACCCACTGGCTGATGGGGTGAGCAGGGTGGTGGGTCTCTGTGGGCAGGTGGGTGGCATGGCTTACTAGATCTCCAGGATTTTGGACGTGGGGTGAGGAATGCTGCCCGTGATCTGGCTACTCACCGTCCACTGGGCCACCAGGGATATTGAATTTGATGGAGGTTGATGCCCACGATCGGGCTACTTGGGGGGTGGGGTACATCTCATCCATGATTGGGCTATTTGGGGTACCTGTTATGCCCACAATCAGGCTACTCGAGGGACTACTGTTATGCCGTGATCAGGCTACCGTGGTCCACTGGACCACTGAGGATTGAGACATGCATTGTCCCTTATGGGACATCATGCGATTAGCTGCAGGGGTGTCAGTCCCAATGGCTGCTGCCTGGCAGGGCACCAGATGCAAGTCATCAGGGATCAGTGCACCTGCATGCTAATGGCATGCAAATGGGGCTTAATCATATGCAAATGGCCCCTGTGTGCCTTGCATAAATTGCAGCCCCATTTGCATGTCACTCTTTGAATATTGCAAGTGCTGTGCATAGCGCAATGGAACTTGTGCCACCGCATCTCAGTGCTCCATTCTGACTACTTGCACTGGCGCAGTTCCACTGCACCATGCACAGTGGGTGTGATCAGGGGTGATATTCAAAGAGTTGAGCCATAGCACAACTCCATTGAATATCACCTTAGCCACACCCCTGTGCAACTGTTTTGAGTGGTGCAGTGGCTTGTACCACAAAATGGCAGTTTGAATATCTGGGCCCATGAGTCTAAATATTCACAAATGATATTGACAAATGAACACACAGAGTTATGTGTTTTACATATTTCTAATTAATATGCTTAAGTACACACACATTTTCTTTAATTTGGCTTCAGTGAGATCTGGAACATCTGAGGAGTCAGTTCATAGCATTCCATTCTGTGACTTTATGTTACTAGTCTCGGGATGTTTGCTTATCTCTGGTTGTATTTCTTGATGAATAGCTAATTTGTCACACTTGTGTTTAAAATGTTTTTGTCTCTGGGTTTTTAAACAGTGAGCTCCCTTAAATATATGCCATTTCTTCTTAAGAAGATCTCTGTTGGAGGTTGAATGCTTAAGTTTTTTTCTGTAATCTCTTTTGCTCTATTAAAATGTATCAAATCACCTAGTTTGTGCACTTTAAGTATCAGTTTCAGTTTCAGTTTAACTGTGGGGTAGATAATAATTAATTCCATGTGAAAGGATTACTTTCACTGTAGTTACATGTTTGTGGCATGCAATTGCTGAACATTGCAATTAAAATGCAGTTACAGTGTAGTTACACTGTAACTACAGTGTAGTTTAGCAAACTTGAAATGGTATCACAATGTGTCTACTGCAGTGATGTGCTTTATCCATTATTGACTAGATGTCAGTGGGTGGGTGCGAGGGAGATGAGTCAGGTTAGAGGTTGCCACTGCATGTGCAAGCATTATTTTCAGAAAATAAGTATTGCCCAAAGCAAAAATAAAACATTTTATAGCATGTGATAGCATGTGTTCATTGTAAAACTGGTAAGCCAAATGATGAAGGAGACAACATTTTAATTTAGGATTTACCTTCTTTGATAAGGCAAATGAATCCTGAGGATATAGGAGGTATGGTAGGCAGCTCAAGAGCAAAATAGAGGTGGCTGAGTGGTTGAAAGGGTTAGAGGTTACAGAACAGGGTACTAGAGTGTTAGAAATAAATGACAAGGGTACTTCTCTGATAGATAGATAGTTAGATAGTTGAAGTCAGGGTAGACCTGAGAAAATAAAATAAATATAGGCTGGAAAAGTAAGAGAAACCAAAAGCAAGAGGAGCAAGATTAGGATAGGACTACACAGGGTACAAGATGACAATATTAAATACCCCAGGAAGAAAACGTGAGGCATAGTGTTTTCAGGAGAGCAAATTGTCCACTCCTTCTAGGCTAAGTTAACATTAATAATAAGTGTAGGCTAACCCACAAGGGGTTCACTTTGTGTTGGTGGTCAGGCTAATTGTGATTTAGCTGAATAATGAGACCACAACCCCTTTTAAAATGTTAAAATTATGGAATAAAGATAGAAAGTAAGGAAATAGAATTACTTCAAAGGATTTGCATGTTTCTGGCAGTTTTTTGTGGGCAGCACTGGTGCTATAACTGATTGATTCTCATTTTGGCCAATCACTATTAATTCCGCTATAAAATGAAAGACAAATGTGCAAGAAAAGTGATTGTATCTCAGTAAATTAGTCAAAGTTGAGATTCCTGAGCCTCCAATATTGCATCAAGGGACAGGATAGGTGTGTCCTTCTCCTAATTAGTAAGCTCTCACATTGCCACCTATGAGCCTCTTATGGGTCAGCACATAGTACAAAAATGCAGATAGAGACTAGTCTCCACACAAGAAAAGTAGGGAAGCAGTGCGACCTCAGCTCACATTGACATGTTAAAATTTAAAGTTTAAGGCCTGACCAATGAGGAGGTCACCTTGTCACTGGTGGCTAGACTAATTGTTATTCAGCTGAATGATGAAACCAGGAAACCCTCTTAAAATTAGTGAAATGGAGATAGAAGTTAGAAAATGGAATTACTTTAAATGATTGGCTGGCTTTAGAGTAGTTTTGTGGGGGTAGAGCACCAGTACAAAACTGTTAGAGAATAAATAAGAATAGCATGAGTGTGAAGTGTTGACTTTGTAAAGTTCTCATCAAGCAAAGTGCCTCTTTCAATGCAAATTGACCCAAATTCACTCACAACATTGTCACTTCAGAAAACTGTCATGGAAAAATGCACTTTGCATGGAAATGTCACATAAATGGCAAAGTTCCGGTTGGTGATGCTAATACAAATTTCACAAAGTGATTTGTGAGGGTGAATTTTGCCACTTTGCAGTTACTTGGCTAGTGAAGTAAACTATAACAGCATTTCTATCACTGAGCAACTTAGAGAAATTCAGGCCATGCCAGCAATTGCAAGCGGCAGGATTTCAAGTACCGCTGAGATGCTTAGAGAGATACGAGCTATACCTATAACTGTGGGTAAGGAGTTTATGCTTCAGAGCAGCTTAGAGAGCTACTTGCATGCTGATATTTCTAGGTGGGCAAGGATTAGGGAAGTTTATTTTCCACTTAGTGCCCCAGACAAATATGGGCCATTCTGCTAATTGCAGGTGCGGGGATTCCACGTGCTGCTGAGTGTCTCAGTGAGATACTGGCCATTCTTATAACTACAGGTGGGCAGGTAGTCCAAGTGCCACTGAGCAGTTTAGAGAGACACCAACCATATTGGTAATTACAGGCAGGAACTCCAAGTACAGTTGAGCAGCTTAGAGAGATACCAGACATGATGGTCATTTTAGTCAGGTTGGGGCAAGGAGTTCAACTGCCACTGAGTAGCTTAGAGAGATAGCGGCCATGCCAATAGTTGCAGTTGGGTAGGGGAATCTAAGTGTCACTAAGTGGCCTAGAGAGAGATACCAGACATGCCAATAATTGTGATAGGCTGGGTAGGATCTATGCGACAGTTTATAGCTTAGAGAAATACAGATGCAATGGTGATGGTGAGGAGAGGGTCAAGGAGTCCAAGTGTCTTCGAGCTGCTTAGAAAGATATCAGCCATGCCAGTTATTTCAGAAAGTGGGAAGTCTAATTGATGCTGAGCAGCTTATGAAGATACTGGTAATGCCATTAACTGCAGACAGATGATGACCACCTGATGAAAACTCTGGTCAGAGTGCTGGGGTAATGAGTGTATGCTGCTCAAATGACAACTTGCTGAGTTTTGGGATGTTCAAATAAAGGTACTCACCTTTTGAAATTTACAAGCTGTCAGTGACTTTTCCTGAAGATGTGCTCTGAGTGCCAGGTATTTGTGGATACAAATGGGGATTCAAAGTGCTGCCAAGCAGCTAAAGAGCTACTGAATGTGCTGCCAAGTGGTGGGGGTAGGGTTCAGGAGTCCAGGTCCTGCTGACCATTTTAGTCACATACCACAGTAATTGCAGACAGGCAGGCAGGGTTCTAAGTGCCACTGGACAACTGGTGCTGGTAACTGCGCAGGAAAAATCCCATACAACTTGGGACAGACTCAAACTGGTCTGGCTGTAGAGTGCTGCAATGGAGAAGCACTGGTGCAGATAGTTTGCCAGAGCGAAGTGAGGACAGGAAGAAACATGGTGACTACAGCAGCTGACACTCCGCTGCCCAGTTCCATAGTTACTGAGGCACTAAGACACCAATGGAGATTGAGAGCACTACCCAGGCTGTGTCTGTTGTAAAATATCTCTGTTTGACCCACAAGGAAGAGAAACAAACTCTGATAAACACCAGAAGAGTGTAACTAAAAACACCATTTCTAGTAGGAACTAGAGGTGGACCAAGTTTAAATTTCTGGGTGAATTTTCCCCAAAGCGGCTGAAATTCACCTCCACAGAGCTCTGTGAAGTTTTTCCCACCTTCAGAAACTTCAAAATGGTGAAGTGCAGAATATTGCCTGTGAATTGAGTAATTTTGGTGAATTTCTGTCATTTGTGGATGAAATTTTGCACTGTGGACAAAATTCCACACTTCATGGTAGAACTTCACCATGGAATTCTCAGAGTTCTGGGAATTTGCAGATTATCAGTGGAGCAAAGTTTGTCAACTTTGCCCAACTCTAGAAGGAACATTCAGTGCAACCCTATTTATTCGAACCCTGTATAACTGAAACTCTAAGTTATCCAAAACTCTTTCATGTCCTCGCTTAAACAGTGTTAATCGTGCCACATTATTTTGTGCACCTAGTAAATCTTTTCAGCTGTAAGCACACTGCATTTAATTGATGGTTAACTGCTAAAACAATTCACTTCACACCTTAGACAATCCTAAAATATTTAAGTGTTCCTCTCAGTAGAGTGAGCAGATTACCTTTCCTACAATGGCTAAGAGAAATGCACCATGTTGGACATCGATCAATAAATGCGGTGCTTGAAGCACTTGAGGCAGGAGACAAAGTGGTTATGATTCAAAGCATTTTGTGTAGGAAATGCAATTAAGCGATATTTGCAAGGCAAAGGCCAAAATATGAAACTTTACTGCCTTGATGGACAGTGCCTTTCATTTATTGCTCTCAAAGTAGCACCTGGATGAACCTGGAGATTTTCAAAGAGTGTTTTTACAAGCTTTGTGCCATCAGTTAAAACTCACTTAAGACCAAAGGGCTCCTACTAAAGCAGTCGTGCTAATTGACGAATGCCAGTGCCCATCCTGAATGACTAGAGGCTGAAGACAGCAGTATCCGATGCGTGTTTTTGCCCACAAATACGTCTAAAATCCAACCAGTGGATCACTGCATACTCACCACACTGAAGCATCTGTATCTGTATCTGGATAAACTTTATCAAAGCTGCTGTCTACAGAAAATGATGAATTGCCCTCTGTGACATAATTAAGTGTCTGACAATTAAAGATGCAGTTCACCTTCTGGCTGAGAGTTGGCATGAAATCAGGGCTGAAACATTTGCTAAGTGCTGGGCTAACTCTGGTCTACTAACTGGTCCCCTGGTGCTGAGAGTGCAGACACCCAACTGCTGCCACAACCCCTGAACAAGAGTATGAAGACCAAAATGCCTCAACAGAAATTAAAGAAGGAACAGACTTTGACCTGGTGCAATTAAAGCTGCTGGATGAGGACATGGCACAGGAACTGTTGAACAAGTTGGAGATTATGTCCAGTGTACTTACCAAAGAGACAGATGACCTCACTGATACTGGGGATACTGAGGTTGACCATGGTCCAACTCGAACAGTCCCATGTCATTATGAGGCAGTGGAGTGTTTTGAGAAATGCATGATGTGGCTGGAAAATGTGGCAGACATAGACCTTCTGCAGATCATCCTGCTCCATCAGCTACGAAACAAAGAGGTACGGCTCTGGAACAACAGGACAAATAATTTCCAGCACTTTAACTGGCTAAATGTTTTAGGTGGTGTGAAAAAGTAGGCAGTGAGTGATTGCAACTGTAGTGGAGATTGATTATGCTAGTTCTGAGATAGGTTGAGAGGGCCAAGCCTCCAAAAGGCCTCTGTCTCTCTGTGTTAGCAGCAAGTTTGCTATGTCTGAGGCATGTGAACAAAAACGGTCAATGCTGAAACTTCACCTTGGTGCAAATACATGGGCAGCTATCCTATTTGTGTTTAAGGCACTAGAAGTGCTGCATTCACCATAAAGAAAGATAAATCAAAGCAGGATCAAAGTTGATAATTCACTTTATTGGGAAGAACGGTAATATCCGAATGTCTAGCTCTAAACAACAGCTTCAGATGGTCATTTGCATCATTCCTCTCCCCAAGTTTCTAGCCTCGGTTCCTTCCCCTCCTACTCTGCCCCTGAACTTACTGCCTTTGCTACCCAGCTTCAGTTTTTATTGTTGTATTAATTGGAACCTCCAATTACCTTTTAGTTTGTAATCTTTAGGTTCTAGTTTTAACTCCTGATTATAGATTTTGTTTTTACAACTGTTCATGTATTTAAAGGTTGTATGGATCTTGTGTATCCTTAACTGTGTCGTAACATTTGTTTTACTTTCTAGGATTGCTTGAAATCCAGCTGTTATGGGCCCCTTCAATACAGAAATTTGGAACAATGGCTGGAATTTCTAGCACCCAAGGATCTGAACTACTGATATTGGATAGGCTATCACCCAGGAAATAGCCAAACAGAGAGCACTTCTGGCATTCTGTTGGCAGGCTGTCACACAGCAGTAGTTTTTGTAGAATTGCCCTGGGTTGGATAATTGGGTTTCTAATGTGAAGGTTATATATTGTATGGAAACAAATTATAAGTGACCTCTGTCTACAAACAGAGAAATTCATGGAGACTTGCCTCCCTTTTATGAAACTAATAGAAGAAAAGGAGTACAAAACAATCTTATGACAACAAACTAAGGGTTATTAGGTATAATTTGGGGAGGAAGTAACAAGGTATATCATGACCTAATCTACATGGAATGGTTAATCAGTGTTATCCTATCTGTTTTGTTTTTGGTTACTGTTGGCATGTTTTACATTCACCTTGCATGCACGAGCAGTGAGCATTTTGTTAGGAGAGTGGCTTTTGAGGAGTGTGACACTGTCAGTCTAATGGAGAGTGGTCTTCAAGGGACTCATCAGTGTTGCACCAGTCATCAGCCATGCTGTTCATGACACTGTTCTGGCTTGCAGGATGGAAGCTTCATATGATTTAAAGGAGAGAACTGACCCAGTCCTAAGTCAGCTCTTTTCTTTGATCTTCACCACCAAGCAAACAAGAACAGCTCATCTGTCTTGATCAGTCTGCTGAGGTTGAATTATACCCTGTAACAAAGAATACCATCCATTGATGTTTGTGGCTGTCCCCACCATTACTGCTACCCCACCTGGCCTTCCACTCAGCACCCGCCACCACTCTACCCCACCCCCACAAACACTACACTGAATCTGGGGTGCCCAATCCCCAGTGTCACCACCTGAAACAAAGAAAACTGTCCTTTGTATTTTTGTATACCCTGTAACAAAATAAGTCGCCCATCAATGCCTGTTACCGCCATCACCATTACAGTTCCCCACATAACCCTCCCTCTCAGCAATCACCACCTAAGCCCCTCAAAAACATAACATAAACACTGGGGTGCCCAATCTATCAAAGTTGACACCTAAAATAAAGAAAAAATCCCTGTAGCTTTTTGTTGATTGTTATTAAATATATTCTGTAAAAAAGTAAACTGTCCCTCAATCTCTGTTGCTGGAGCTGCTGTTAGTCCTCCCACCTGATCCTCCCACTCAGCACCCACCACACAAACACACCCACACAAATATAACACTGATGCTGGGGTGTCCAATTCTCCTGAAATAAAGAAAACCTTCCCTAATAGTTTTTTTTAAACATATAGGCCTAGATATTCAAAAGGGTTGTGCCATGCAATAGGGTTGTGCAGCGCAAGTCTGAAAATGCGCCATTCTGCGATATTCAGTGGGAGGCACTTGCGCCCCAAATCATGCTGAACAATAGTGCAATGATAATGAATGGATGCACAACTGAAGGGGAGGAACCATGCATATATGGCGCAGTGCGATATTCAACAACATGCACCATGCGCAATAGGGCAGCAAGTGAAAATTGCTAATAGTGAAATGAGCCAAAATAAAAGGAACAAGGGAGAGGCACAGAACGCTACAAGGAAGGCACACATTGCTGAAATATAGCCAGCCACACAGGCAACACAGACACACACAGGGCAGGATAGAGAAAAGTCACCTGGAACCCACAGGCACAGGAAAGGTGTGGGGAGCCACAGTGCAGAAGGGGAAGTGCCACACAGCACTAAGGCCACCACAGTTAGGTGTTCCCAGTGAAGGGAAGTAGCAGCCAGGATAGTGGGGGAACACAGAAACAGCTGCCTGGGGTGAACACAAGCCAGGGACATGGACAGTGCCACCATCCAGATGGAGGCAATAATGATGGGGTGAGAAAGTGGGCAGCAGGGGCATGGCTGTGGAAGGGCCTGTCAGTGGTATGCCCCAACAGGCAGTACCGAGCCTGCACCAGCTTCGAGCTATACAGTGATACTGAGATCGTGGGCCAGTACTGCCTGAATCGGGCAATTCTGAGGTGGCTCTGTGAGTTGTGCAATGATGTGATGCAGGCACCCACTTGACAGAACCATGCTCTGTCAGTGGAGACTAAAGAGACAGCTTGCATGTGCTTGCTAGCCATGGGTACCTTCCAGAGACCAACAGGGACACCACAGGCATAACCCAGTCGGCCACGCCATGCCACCTCACCCAATTCCCTCAGCACACTGCTGCCACATGCTGCAGAGTACATCCATTTCCCAGCACACCAGTGGAGTGCACAGCAAGCATACAGGAGTTCCACAGGGTAAAGTATGCATGGCATGCTAGTGGCAATAGACTGCACCCATGTGGCCATCCCGTGACACCACCTGGCCCCGAGGGGTTGCATATATTAATCAGAAGGGCTATGCTACCATCAACTTATAGGTGGTGTGCGATGCCAGGGCACATAATCAATCTCTGTGCCACACACCCCTGGGGAGCACACAATGCCTTCATCTGGCACCAGTCAGCACTGTGCCACAGATTCAAGAGTGGGGACATCCTCACTGGCCACTTAGTGGGTGAGTACGCAAACCATGGACAAACTTAGGGCTTGGGAGGGCATGGTCAGAGGTGACATGGGTAGGGGCCTACATGGCCCAGGGCAGGGCGATGCTGATCACCAAATTAACCTCCACCTCTACACACAGGTGACAGTGGATACCCACTCCATCCCTGATTGCTCACACCATGCCGGCAGCCCGACCCCAAAGCAGCAACGCTACAATGAGGCACATGCCACCACAGCGTAATGTCATTGAGCAGGTGTTTGGTATGCTGAAGGCATGTTTCTGTTGCCTGGACACCTCTGGCAGTGCCCTACAGTACTGCCCTCAAAGGCCTTCAGGCTATTCCTGGCCTGTTGCATCCTGCACAACATGGCCAATGAATGTGGGATAGCCATACAGGTTGAAGAGGGGACAGCAATGAGGACAATGAGGACGCTGTGACAATGGTGATGGGCAGCCCCTTGGGTGATGGGACTCCTGGCTGCTCCGGCCGGCACAGCTGCACTGGGATACCATCATGGAGGAGCACTTCAGCCTACCCAGGTAAGTCATGGGGCCATGTGCAACCACCAGTGGCAAAGGCACAACCAACAAACATGCATGAACACCCACTAGGGGTGCATGCCATCAAGGAAGTGGCCAGGTATAGAACCACACACACCGCAAGGGATGGGCGAGGTCTAACATGGCACACGTCAGACACACCACAACCCACCTGGACATGCACAAAGGGTAGGAGGCCACTGACCCAGAATGCCACCCCTAGCCACACATATGTCCACCGACCACCACACCCACTGCCTGTCACTGTGCGTGTGTCAGATGCTGAGCACCATTGCACAGTGGCATACAGAGCAAAGCAGGCATCATCATGCACATGCAACTGCAGACATCAGCTGGAAGGGTGTGCAGATGGACTTTGTCTGTGCATTCAGGGCTGGGTACCACCTGTGCAATGCCCGCTGAATGACACAATGCACAGGGCAGCATCAGACAGTAGCTGTGCTGGGATACAGGTTAGTCATGTGCCACAGTGTCACGGCTACCATGGATGCATGGGTGGCCCCACCAGACCCACCAGAAGTGACAGGCTGACCACTGGCTTCATGGATTGGCACCGATGGTCCCTCAGGGTTCCACTGCATGAACGTGACCATGCTTGTGCAGGGGTCTGCAGCACACTGAACATGTCTACGCCAGGTGTGCTCGGATGACAACAGCTGAGCCGGTGTCGACAAGGATGGTGTCACACGATGCCAGGAATGGGGGTGGACATTGCACTGCACGGTGCCTGCGATGCATGGGCAAATAACTGTGTGCCCACTGTGGCCATGGCAACTGTGATTGTCTGTGTCAGTCTGTCAATGGCAGTGGTCACATCCTACTGCATCCGGTCCATCCCTGCCAGGAGCAGAGCAGTATCTCTGCTGCGACGCTCCTCTGCCTGGTGCAGAGCCACTGAGTGCATCCACCGCCATCACAAGCCGCATCTGCTGATTGACAGATGCTTGCAGTATGCGGTGTGCTCATTCAAGAGGTCAACTGCCTATTCAGCATGCTGCCCCTCAGGGTGTTCATGCTCTGATGCTCATCACCCTTGAGGGTGGGCACTGCACACCAGGGCCAGGCTGGGCATGTCCAGACGTGGTACACCTGATGCCACTCCCTGACACTGTACATCCATGCCTTTGGCCGACTGCTGATGCTGTCCTCTGGCTGCCGCCTCCAGGGCTCAATGGTGCTGCTGCAGTGGCCACCACAGTCCCACTGTCCTGTACACACACCAGTGCTGCCCCACCAGTGCTGACAGGCACAGGCTGGGGCTGTGATGAGATGCAGGCCTCACGGCGGCACCACCCACAGTCATGGCCATGATGTAACTTGCTGTGTGGCCATCCTGTGGCACACACGTGTCACTGCCCATGACGTTAGTGACATCATCATCGGCGATGGATCGGCACCAACCCGAAGTCTCAGCATGCCGGGCATTTGTGGATGCTGGCATGCTGGGACACGGTAGCCTCCTCCACACCTGCTCCACCAACATCAGTCTGGATGTCCAGGTGGGCCCATTGTTGTCCTGAGCCACATATTCCTGTGGAGGTGGAAGAGCCCTCCTCCATCTACATCTGACTGGCCTCAGTGGAGAATCCCACCACCGCTGACCCATGCAGATGCTCAGGAGCTGTAAAGGAAAACAAAGTTGCATTACTGCATGTGATATACCCTGCCCCATAGACAGACCATGACCTATTATGCAGTGATGGGCTACCACCCATCTGGAATCCACCACCCAGAACACCCTCGAGGCGTAGTACCTCTGGCTGTCTCCCACCTGTCACAGACCATGCTGCCCTGATGGCAGCCACCTTTTCCTTAATCCTCCACCTGTCTGTGCCCATCTCCTTCTTGCACTCCTACATGGAGCACTGGTGGCTACCATGCAGGTTCTGACACATGCCACCTCCTCACGCAGCAGCAGGGGCCTGTGGTGTTACCTGGTGTCCACTGAGAAGCGGATCCTGGTCTAGGTAGGCCTCGAGCAGGGCATCCATCTTGGCCTTCATGAAATTTGGCCTCCTCCTCCTCCCATGACTCTGTTCTTCCTCCACAACATGCTCAGTCATGATTCAGGCCTGTGAGAATGACAGGTGTTACCAGTGACTGTGCAGTCCCACATGTCCCAAAATCCACAGTCCCACTCCCAAACAGAATGCAACTCACCACAATAGACTGCAGTAACCGACTATGGCCAGTGCAGCCCAATGTCGCACTTTAAGCACAACCCATGCAAATGAGGAAAGGCAATTTAAGTGGATGCAAATGCAGTGACTGCACCATTGAATGGCTGATTAGCTGATTTGCATATGCTGGCTGGATATTGTGCTGTTGTGCTTTGTGCAGTTGTGTTGAACGTGTTGAGCCAAGGATGCAGTTCTGTGACATACGCAGTATACACCTAACTGCACATGCCCAGGTTGATGACGCAGGTGCCTGCCATGCTGCTGATGTGCTGTGTGAGGGAGGCAATGCAGGGCACAGCCACCATTATGCCAGTGTTGCTACAGCTGTTCACCTATATGGTGCTGTGGCACTGGGGCATCGTAGGTACACTGGGGCAACAGTGCAGTGGGCTGCTACAGGAAGTGGCACACAGGCACCCAATTGTGCAACATGCATTGGGTTCCAATCATGCTGTGGCTGTCCGTGTGCCAGAGAACCTTGACCCTGTGCCCAACCTTTGCCCCTAGGCACCATCGTCAGGCATGGGTGCACCACTATCGTGCTGTTCAGTGACAGCACATAGGGAATAGCAGCACTGTACCATGCAGCATCTGCATGGCAAACCATGATGCAGAGCTCCATTTTTACTTAACTGAGCAGCAGAGATGGCACGGAGGTGTGCTGTGCAGTGGAGCCAGGTGGAGCTAGCAAACATGGTTGCCATTGTGCCACATGTTGGCCCTTTATTTGGGAGACACCCTGGACAGGGCCAGGAGTCAGGTGTGGCAGGAGGTGGCCAAACCCTGGAGGAGGCTACCAGTATGGGGTGGATGGCAGAGCAGTGCCACCACCGATATGGGGACCTGAGGCGGAGGGACCCAGACCTGCTTGCCCACCTGTGGGCACGTGGCAGGAGGGGCACAGTGCCACAGCCAGGTAGGTGCAACATCCATACACTTTAATCGTCCATATGGGTATCATGGTTGCATGTGTCCTGCACATGAGGCGGGCCATCTGGTGTTGGCCGTAGTGCTGTTATCTGGGTGTGGGGTGGGTGGGTCTGGCACTGTGTGATTGCACACACATGGGGTGGGGGACTTTGCTACAGGATTGTACTGATGTTCCTCTCTCCATGTTTGCACCTTAGGCCCAGAAGAGCGCAGGCTGATGAGAGATAGGAGGTGTCACCAGGAGGACCATCAGGCCGGGAGGGGTGAAGGTCCATAAAGGTGAAGGGACCAACCTGATGATGGTGAGTGCCTTGCATCCATGATTACTATTGCATGCTGTGTAACAGGGCGAGCAGCGGGCATGGTCACCATCCATTGACACCACTGCCATGGACACAACTTGTTAGAGTCAGCACTGTCCAGTGGCACCGCATGTCTGGGAGTGCATCAATGGTGGTCCATGCATACACCAGGCACATGGCTGTGCCACTGCCTTCACACCACATAGCCAAGTTACTATACGGCCACGGTAGTACTGTTCAAGACATGGACTGTGGTGTGCAGTGGTCCACATGGCTGAGGCTGCCTGTGTAGGCAGGTCTTGTGGACACAGTCACTGTGGGTGGTCGCCCACCATAACAGGGGCATGGCACATGGCTGTATGCCATGCACAATGCTGCAGGGGGCTGGATAGTCACATTAACTCTGCTCCCTTGTCCTAGGTGGACAACACTGGATAGCCCTGTAACAGGGCATACAAGAGCTTCTGCAGCTGGTATGGGCATCTCTGGCAGCATTGGAGCACATGGAGCTATATGGGGTCTGGAGGAGAAGAACCTGAAGGTGCCACAGGAGGAGAGCAGGGCACAGAATAGGACCTCCATGACTCCCTGACACCCATAACCCCTGGACCCACCCTGACACCCCTTCTTCCCTCTCCCATTTGTAAACCCCTGCCCCATGCCTGCCCCCACCTGGTTTGTGGCCCTCCCACCACCCTTGTATATATTTGAACATATGTTTCATAGCTGTTATATTTTAATACATAAGTTTTGTTATAACAACTGTGGTGGTCTCTGATTTGCAGTGGGCTACAGGTGCTCAGCTGCAGTGGTGTGCATGGCGTCAGAGGTGGTGCACGCATGGTGGTGTGTGTGTGTGCAGAGGTGAACCACCTATGGTGTGAGCAGGGGATCAGTCACTGTCTGTGGTTTGTGTGTTGTAGTCTGTGAACTGTATATCAGTGTGAAGTGGTCTATGGAGCCTGCACTGTGTGCATGACACCCCAGTCAGACCATCCATGGCCTGTGCAGCTGGCACCCTTACATGTCTGTGATATGCACAGTCTGCTGGCGTGTCAGTGGTGGCTGTTGTGGTCAGTGCTGGGATGGGATGTGTCCTTGGGAGGGTGTGCAGGGTGCTGTACTGCTGGATGTGGGGTCTGGGGCATGCCCTGTCTCATGGGTACCTCGTGTGCTGATGCACGGTCGGTCTCTCAGCTGTACCTCAGGGGACGTGCAAGGCGGCACGGCATATGCATCTGTTGCATCACTGTCTGCTGCCGCCCACTGCAGGGTGTCCATGGTGGGAATGCCTTGCATGGCTTCATGGTGCACAGAGTTGCATTGTCACAGAGGGGTGATGGCATGTGTGGGGTGCCCTGCACTGTTGGGTGCTACTCCTGGGCAGGGTGTATGGGGATTATGGTGCAGGTGTGCTCTGCATTTGTGGGATGGTGTGGTAGGAGGTGGTCGGCCATCCTTGTGTGCCAGTCATAGCTTGCCAGGAGGTGTGATGAGGCACAATGGCCCAGCTGTGGGTTGGTTGCTGGACTCCATGGGCCAGTGGTTATTCCAGCCTCTCCCAGTTGTGCAGTGCATGGGGTGGGGGATGATGTCTGTTTTGTTGTGTGTTCCTCTGCCCATCTGTTGCATGGGTGGTGGGCCCCTAGATCCTGGTTGTGCTGTTGCATTGCTACCCTGCTGCTGGGGACATCCCTGGTTACACAATGGTGCATCTGGACTGCTCAGCCGAACATCCTTGTTGTGCTTTGGCACATCAGATATGCTCAGCTTTACCTCTCGAGTTGCGCTATGGCACAGGTGATGCGATATTCAGTCATCGGCTGTAGGTGCATCTTGTCCTGCACAGTTTTTAATTATCGTGCTTCTTGCACATGGGCACAGTGGACTTGTGCTTGCTCCTGCTGTTGCACACTTTTTGGGCACAGTTTGAATATCTGGGCCACAGTATCCTACAAAAACAAAAGTGTCCAACAATGCCTGTTCCTGCTGCCACTACACCTACCTCCCCTCAGCATCCACTCCTGCAAGCCCTTACTTACCACCAGGAGGCCCAAAACCATAATCCTCTCTGGTCTGCAGACATATCTTCATTCATCAATGTTGGACAACAAACCTGAGGAAATCAGGTCTGTGGTTCAATGTATTTAAATGGTGTTTTGAACTTAGTGGCATAACTTGGTCATTTTTGAAAATGTTTTCCACAAAGCTTCAACTTGCCTTTTTGGGACCCCATCTTGTGAACAATGGATGTGAAATTAGGCTAATTTGTCCCAAAAGGTGAGTTTGTGGTCACTGTGCAAAATCACTTTTCGGGCAGCAGTTGAAAATTTTATGCACACTCATTCATGAGGTGGGGTCATAAGAAGACTATGTTAAAATGGTGGGTAACACTACTATGACATATAAGCTAAAGCATGGATTGCTGAGGTCCTGGTTTAAATCTCAGTGCCAGTTACACTTTTCCTTTCATTTCTACAATTGAGTTTCTAAATTTGCCTCGCAGTGGCATATACTGGACTTGGGAGAGGAAGATGAGCTATTTGAGCCTGTAAAAGACTTCCTGGTTGCTCGTTGCAACACCAGAAAGGAATGTGTGCGATTCACATAGGAAAACTCAAGGGCCTTAATTGGTTGAAATGTCATAGCTCTGTTGGCTATGAGCTAGAGCATGGTTTGCTGAAGTCCTGGGTTCAAATTCAGTGAGAGTCACACTGATCCTTTCATTTCTGTAATTAGCTCTTAACTTTGGTAATTTTCAATATTTTGACCATGCATTTTCAACATAGCCATTACTTCATAGCACCTCATGAATGTGATAGCTAACATTTTCAAATTCAGGCCAAAATGTGTTTTACAACCCAAAAGGTGATTTTGCTGTCACTGGGTGAATTCACATTTCTGGCAAGAGTTGAACATTTTGTCCACCCTTATTCATGAAGTAGGGTCATAAGACTATGTTGAAAATGTGGAGTAAAACTTATTTTAAAACAACAAGGTTTTGAGCCTATTTTGAAATTTACAAACACAGGCTTATAACTTTGGTAATTTTCAATGTTTATACCCCAAATTTTCAACATAGCCATTTCTTTACAACTCCTCGTGAATGTGATAGTTGTCATTATTCAAATCCTGGCCAAAATGTGTTTTTGCTGTTATGGAACAAAATCACCTTTTAGGCAGGATTTGAAAATGTACTCTGCTCTTGTTGATGAGGTGGCATCTACACGAGTACTATGTGGGGTCATAGGAAGACTATGTCAAAATTTGGGTAAAATATTAAAAAGCAACAAAGTTATAAATCAACATTGCAATTTGTCAACACATGCTGGTAACTGGTTATTTTCAATATTTTGACACCAACATTTCAACATAGTCAGTTTCACATCACCTAATGAAAGTAATAGCTTCCATTTCTCAATTCCCTCCCCAAATGTGTTTCAACACTTGTGGCACAAAATGGTGTTTCAGTCAGTTTTATAAAAGACTCCAGCCATGCTCAGGAGTGGTTATAAAATGATTATGCCAAACATTTGAGGTAAAATGTGAAAAACAACTAAGTTATGAGGAAACAATTTGTTCCACATTTACTATATTTTTTGCAGATTTTAGCCCTAATTATAGGTATCTGCAAGCAAAGTAGGCAAAGAAAAGCCCATGATTGCTTGCCTATTTTCTAAACTGCATAGGCTAGGATATTGTTTCCCTTACAATGTTCACTCAGTTTGGATTTGAACTCATTCATTGTACTGCTACCTACCACTTCATGTGGAAGAGAATTCCATATTGTTACTACTCATTGGTTAAACCATGCACACATTTTCTTAATACAATTTCTACCACCTTTTAATTGAAGTGCATGTACTCTAGTACATTGAATTTGGTTCCTCAATTCAAGTCCAAGGCACTCCCACAAATTATTGTCTATAATGCCTAGTATAGAAAACACAGGTTGTCCCTCAGGTTCCTGTATTCTGGGAAAACAGATTCAGGGATCCCACTGTCTTCATAGGCATGGTTTTGAATATGATCCTTGTCACTAGTTTAGTCACCCTGTGCTGACCCTCAAGAGTGTTTATTTCTGACTTGATATAAAGTGACCAGAATTGCACACAATACTCCACTCTTAGCCTGACCAATGCGCTATACAATGGCATAATACTCTTTATCTTTGTGGTGTGTATGCCTCTGTATACCACCCCAAATCCCATTTGCCTTTTTGATCTTAGTGTGGCAGTGTCTTTTTGAATTTTAGATCTTTAATGTTCAACACATCCCTTCGGTTGCCCCATCTTCTAAACATGGCAGTGTCATTTTTCAAATCCCTCCAAAACTTATTTTAACAGTCACATAGCAAATCATTTTCAAATGGGGTTTGAAACATTCCACCCGTCTTGATCATAATGTCTAGTCATGAAAGTACTGCTGGACATTTGGGGTCAAAATGTGGAGCCCACATAAATGTAGATATTGTCTCTCAGCTGCCTTATTCTAGGTAATTACAATCTAACAATATTTCAAAGCAGGACAACACTAAAAATCAGATATTGCATCTTATCTACTCTATCCTAGGTAAATTCTGTATGTAGTAAAATGTGTACAAGCAGGACCGGTGGAACAGCAATACTAGTGATAAACATTCAGCACTGACAAATGCTTCTTTCTTACCCAGTGTTACTACTGGTGGTGCTGTAATATTGTAAGAAGCAGCCTTGTTACTAATGCTGAATTTGCCCCTATACAGAATGAGATTGGACAGCCAAAGCCCCAGCTGAGCAACCAACCAATTGTGTAATATAGCAAGTTTTCCCTTAAAGGGCCTCACCCTGTATGTGCAATCTGGCCAATCCTTCTCATCTCTCACCAATTATCTATTTTTCCATGCTCTTCACTTATGTACTAACTGTTGTCTTATTCTGCATTTTTATCTGTAACTCTCAACCCTGTTTCATTCCCTACTCCCACTTGCTAGTTCCTTTATCTCCTGATACCCTGTAATCACTACTTAATTTCCCAGTGACCCTCCTGCTTTGTCATCTCCGCACTAACTCTTTTTCTCCTTCTTCTTTAGTATTGTTTCTTACTCTGTATTTATATCTGTAACTCTCAATCCCTGATCCTGTTCCTTCTTCCTCTGCCTAGTCCTTTAGATCTCCTAATACCCTATAATTACTGCTTCTGCTTAGCTGCTACCTTCAGTCATTTACCTCTGGCTACTTTATCTTCCTCATAGCCATCCTTCCTGTTCTTCCTGTCTCACCATGCTTCTGATCCTATCTTGCACTCTTCTGCTATCCATTTCTTCTGTTAGCACCTCCCTCCTCCTACCCCTCCTCCATGTCACCCACTCCATCCCTTATTAGGCTTATTTATCCACTTCTCCCTGTTTTTCAACCCCTACTCCTTACCATTCTTCTTAGTCATATTTCCTTTTCTTACCCTGCTCTTCTCCTAATGTTGCCTTGCTCCAGTGCCATAATTCATCTACTCAGAATTTCTTATTCCTTCTATAGCTCTCACCCCTCTTACTCACGCTGAAAATCAGTCCGCCTTTGTCATAAGAACATTAAGTTTCATTTCCTTATTTTTACTCTCTTACTTCTAGCAGCCAGTGATATAAATCCCAACCCAGGTTTCCTTCCCCAATCCAAACCCCAGCCCTTCTGCCCTACCTCAAGGACTTAAAATCTGTCATCTAAATATTAGAAGCCTCATCCCAAAAAGTGACTTGCTCCTACCACTCATGACATCTCCTACTCTTGATGTTTTAATGCTCACTGAGTCCTGGCTCCTGCTAAAATTTCTGACTCCTCCATTACTATTCCAGACTTCACCCTTACCCGACTAGACCATGCTGGTAGAGGGAGAGGTGTGGTGATGAACATCTCCTCAGCTATCCAATGCATGATATACTGTTGTAACAGCGACGCTTTTACAGCGATGCTGTTACAGCTATAGCAACCCACCAAAACCCATAGTGAGAACTGGGTTGCTGGAGTGATGCCAGAGTCATCGACTCCAGAGTTTGGACACTCTGCCCCAATATCCACACCCCGGAGTTGGAATTCTTAAGTCTGGGGAGGAGTGGGGCACAGTCCTCCACCAGGAGGGGGACAGGGAGGTGCAGCCTCCCACATGAACATTGATTATGTATCGATGCATTTTTGATTGGAGACCAAAGTTGGCAGTGTGAGGGATGTCTTTGACCATGTGTCATTGTAGAGAGATCACCAACATTCCTGTCACTGCTGCAACATGGAACCCCAATGCACCACTATACTATCAACATCTCTTCCTGCATATGAGATACTTATTGTTTGACACCCTCCCTTCTCAGTACCTATCTTTGTGGTGGGGTCTATTGTCACCCTGGCCTCAGCACTGCTAATGACACTGACATTCTAAAACTATAGTCTCTGTTACCTCAGCAGGTGAACTCTTTGTTTTGGGTGACTTTAACCTCAGTTGGTTGTCTTCTTCTTTAAATAAAACTCCAAATCATTTAACAGCACTGAATCAATCACAATTGATTCATCAGCCTACCAGCTAAGTAATAAAACCCTTAACCATGCTGCCATTGACTGGGCTCTTACCAGTCACCCCCACAGGGTCATTCACTCAGGCCTTCTCCCAGATGTTCTAAGAGATCATCACATGATCTACTTATTCCATAAAATACACAGACCTAAGGCTCCACCCAAATTACTATATACTAGATCATTTAAATCTTTGGATCTCTCCCCTTCTTTAAAGACCTAATGCACACTGACTGGTCTCCTATCTCTGCAGCCAGTACAGTGGATGATGCCTCTCCTGTTTCAGCAGAAATTTCCTTCATATCTGGAATAATCATGCCCCTTTAGGCACTCGAGTATGAGGAAATTACCTCCTGGGTCACTCCTGAACTGTTGGACTGCCAGCGTTCTTGACAAGGCCTGGAAGATGCACAGAGCCTCTCAATTACTAAATGACTTACGACAGTACCTTACACTTTGTAATGTCTGCACCAAAGCCATTAGACTGGCTAAAGCCGAGTACTTTCAATCTACTTTCAGGCAAATATAAACAAACCCTCAAAATTCTGGGAAGTAGTCCACTCCATTTCTCACCCCACTTCCATTCCTCCTGTTCATCTCCTTAAAGTAAATGGCTTGCTAATATCTGACCCACAGCCTATATCCACTGAATTTAACACATACTTCACTTTCTGTGCTTCCTCCTCCTTTCTACACTTCCCTTCCTCCTTCTCCTCCTCCTCATCATCCCTACTCCTCCACATCTCTTCTCTATAGCCAGGGCCCCGATTTTCTGCGGCACATCAGAGCAAAGTTCTGCAGCAGGGTTCTCATTTGCTGCAGAATTTCTGCGACACTCAACACCAATTTCTGCGGCAATTCTACGCACATTTTTACCCTTAATTTTTTGTTTTTGCCATATCTGACACAATGCACGCTCATAACACAGTCATTTTATGGGTGTTTGTCACCAAATTTTCAACATAGCCAGCTTAAGACCTCTGCTCATGAACAGTATCACTGTGATTTTATTAATCTGTCTGGAACATTGATTTTGCACACCGACTGCTCCATTCTGCGCTACAAGGGTGGAAACACATTTTGGGTGAGATGTGAAAATTACAGCTGTACTACTCATAAGACAGTGTGGTGAAATGGCAATGTTGAAACTCTGGAGTGAAAATATTGAAATTTTGTGAACTTACGAGCCTGCGTGGGAACTGCGTCAATGCTGCGCTCGTTAAACAGTGATGTTTTGGATTTTGGCACCAAATTTTTCAACATGGGGTTTTGGGCCCCCTTCTCATGAATGATGTCACTGTCATGGTGGTATTTGGTCCTGAAGGGTGATTTCACAGTCACTGCACAGTCACTGCGCGAAATCACCATTCGAGCCAATAACACCAAGACAGTGACATCATTCATGAGAAGGATCCAAAACCCCATGTTGAAAATTTGGCAAAAATTCCAAAATGCCTGAGATAAGCAATAAAATTGAACCCTCCTATCTAGCCCATTATACAGCTTACGGCATTTCCTCAGTTCGCAGTCACCTTTGAAGAGTGCAGACGTGTTCCCAGTCCACAAGATCATCACGCCGGAGTCCGGAGGTAAGTATGGGGTGGGGGTGTGTGGGGAGGCTGGGTGCACAGTGGTGGGTGTGGGATGTGGGAGGGGCTCGGGAAATGTGCCGTGGGACAGTTTTTGTTTACGGGGAAAAAAAGGCGTGGCGGGACGGTTGTCATGCTGGGGTGGGCTCCCAGCATGGCACAATGACTTCTGGTGGGGCATTCAGCCGGCGGGTGATTGGGCACCCTCGTCAGCAAAAAACCAAGTGGCATGTTTGCCACGCTGGGGAGTAAGAGCTCCCAGCGTGGCACAGCGACTTTTGAAGTCGTTCAGCCGGCGGAGGATTGGGTACCCCGTCATCAAAAAAACTATTGGCATGTTTGCCACACTGGGGTGGAGTTCCCAGCATGGCATGTAAGCATTTGGAGGGGACAGTGAAGCTGGCGAGAGGTGGGCACCCCGTCCAGCAAATAAGCGGACGTTTGTTCCTGGCGGCGAATTCGCTGGTGATGCCAAATTCTGATATTTCCCGGTTTACGCATCCGCGGAATCATGGAAAACTTGGGGCCCTGTCTATAGCAACAACACTAACCATGATGCCTTCTCTTCTCCCTAGTCTCGCCTCCTGAAACCTTAGCAACCCTCCTCGAGATAAACCCTGCCAAAGGTAGCTCACCAGATGGGCTTGATCCTAAACTTTATTCTTATCTACCCTGCAATCTCCTGTCCATTAGCACATCTATTACATCTATCCTTCTTAATGGCTACTGTACTGACTGCCTGGAAGTACGCTTATTGTCCTCCCATTGCCTAAGGGTGGTGACCCTACTTCTCATGTTAATTATCATCCAGTTTTCTCCTATTCTTGCTAAGTTACAGGAGCTCATGGTTCTCTCTCAACTCACTGCATTTTTCTCTGAATCCTCTTTCTTCACACCTTTCCAGTTTGGGTTCTGGAAGGATCACTTTACTGCCACTCTCTGCTTAGTCTCACTGACTCCATCTTTTCAGGGATGGACTGTGACCTACATGTAATCACTTCGCTATCTATGTCACTCTTGCTAAGGCCTTCAACATTGTATCTCACCCTCTCCTTCTAAATAACCTCTCTACTGCAGGCCTGTTGCGCTCCACTGTAAATTGGTTCAGTGTTTACCTAGCGGGTCGGTCACAGTCAGTGAAAACTGCAGACTCTATTTCCTCCGCTCCCTAAAAATACTGGTGTGACTCAATATTAAGCCCTATACTTTTCTCAATCTTCCTAAATGACCTCCCTAAGGTATGCAACTCTTCCTCTATCCATATGTATGCCAACAACACTGCCTTGTTTACTTCAGGGCAATCCCCATAGATGTAATTACTAAACATCAAGTTGACTTTGGCAATGTTCAGCACTGGTTTACAGCATGTCATCTCTTTCTCAATGCCAAGAAGACTGTCTCTATGACATTTGACATTAGGGCAGAGACTCTCAAGGTTTCCACCTACCCTATTTCCACACCCTTGATGTTACTGCACTAGAAGAATCTACCTCTTATCGCTACCTTGATGTGTGGCTTGACCAGCACCTTAACTCTTTGGTACATGTGGACGCTATCCTGAAAAAACTGCACCTAAAGTTAGGTGCCTTATACAGGAACTGCAGCTGTCTATCACTTCTGGTAAGATGTGAACACGTGCAGAAAATGATTCTCCCATTTTGACTACTGAAATGTAGTCTATAGTGCCGCTCCCAAATCCTCCCTGACCAGATTGGACACCCTCTTTATTTCTTTCTGTCACTTTGTACTGGATTCTTCTATTAACACTCACCACTGCACTTTATATCATGCTCTAGCCTTCCTGTCTCTTGACAATCGGCATCTCTCCAACAGTGCTAAATTAATTTCCAAATATTGGTTCAGCTGTCTCCCACCCAATCATGGATCCTCTATTAGTGCTGTACCCCCACTCCCTTGGATCACAGGACACTCATACCCTGGCCATCCCTTGCTATTCTACATCAGATGGCCAATCTGCATTCTCATGCTGATTCCCAAAACTCTGGAACCAACTACCTCTCCAAATTAGACACTCCTCTAGCCCTCATTCTCTCTTCCTCCCTATATAACTTCCTGTCTCCCAACTGTATCTGCTTTGAGCACTGACACCTCCCTACCTTATCCTTTTACCTAACTTGGCTATGCTCCTGCTTTACGCCTCTCTCCCAACTGTTTTCCCTCCCTGCACTTGACTGTCCCTTCCTCACCTTCACCTAGCATGCTCTCCTTAACTGTTCCAGCATGCACTTATTATAATTAGCACTTTATTTTGTTTGTCACTAGGAATATTGGCAAACAACCTTCATAGTACTCCTTGCATTTATTGTAGTTTGATTGCATAAGGTATATGTTTGCTTTGCTTTACTATGTACTGCTATGTTGTTTCTCCTCATGTACCCCCTTCCCCTGGATGCACCAGAAGATGATCAAATGTATTGCTCAGCATGCCTTTCCTGGAGAAACTTTTCAATAAACAAATAAATTTAGCCTCCACACATTAGGGCCTGGATATTCAGAGCAGTTGCACATGGTACAACTGAGCTGTGCCAGCGCAAGTATGGAATTGCACCGAGGAGCCATATTCAGTGGGAGCCATGGCACAACACGAAATCCATTGTGCCAATGCAAAACTATAATGTGGTGCAAGTGCAGGGGCATTACTATGAATATCCAGCTAATTGCATTTTCAACCAAAGCTGTACCAACCAGCCTTGTTCCTATAAAATCAGGCGCAAACCACACAGACAGCAGTTGAGCCCGGAGGAGAGTGAGAGGGAGAGATAGAGACAGACAGACAGACACAAACCCAGGCATTGAGGGAGAGGGACAGAGAGGTGGCATGGGAGAGGGAGAGGGAGCAGAGAGAGAGAGAGACACACACACACACACAAAAGAACCTGTGTGCCAGGGTGGCACACAGCCAACAGCCAACCACCCAGAGGGACAGTGGACAGCAGGAGCCGTGGATAGTATTCCCTTCATGATGGAGGTGATAATGAGGGGTGTGAGGAGGCAGGAGGAACAGCTATGTGGCCAACGAAGGGCCCGTCGGTGGTATGACTGACACAGATCGTCACGGTGCCCACATCACCTTTGAGAACTACAGTGGCACTGAGATCATGGGCCAGTACCACATGAACAGGGCCATTCTGAGACAGCTCTGTGAGCTGTGCAGTGAGAAGATGCAGGCACTCACCAGACGGAGCCACACCATGTCTGTGGAGATGAAGGTGACCGCTGTCATGTGTCTGCTTGCCACAGGCACCTTCCAAAGACCAACAGGGGACACCACGGGCATCATCCAGTCTGCCATGTCCTGCCTCCCTCACACAGTTCCTCAATGCTCTGCTGCCACATGCTTCAGAATTCATCTGTTTTCCCAGCACACAGGCAGCGATACAGCAATTATGCAGGACTTCCACAGGGTGGCACGCATGCCTGGTGTGATTGGGGCCATTGACTGCACCCACATGGGCATCCGCATGCCACCTGCCCCTGAAGGACTGGGTGAATATAAACAGGAAGGGGAGCCCGGCATCAACTGCCAGGTGGTGTGTGATGCCACGGGGGCATCATCAATGTCTGTGCACACACACACTGGAAGTGTACATAACATATTCTTCTGGCACAGCTCTGTGCTGTGCCACAGAATTGAACATGGGGACATCCCACTGGCCACCTAGTGGGTGAGTATGGCATGGGCAATGTGGGATGGGCAGTGCAGTCCTGGGGATGGGGGTGGGTAGGGTGTGCATGGTGGCATGGGCATTAAAGACTGGCAAGAGGTGCAGCACAGCATAGCAGAGGGCTAACCATGTCATTTCCACACAGGTGACAGTGCATATCTGCTGAGGCCCTGGCTGCTCACCCCTACGGTGCCTATCGTCCCCAGCAGATGAGCGGTACAGTGAGGCACACACCAGCATGTGCAACATCATTAAGCATGTCTTTGGCATGCTGAAGGCCTGTTCTGTTGCCTAGACAGGTCAGGTGGTGCCCACAGTACAGCGCCTCGAAAGCCTGTGGCCTATTCCTGGCCTGCTGATACTACACAACATGGCCATTGACCATGGGACAGCTGTCAAGGCTGATGAGTGTAACAGTAGTGGGGATGATGGAGACAATGGGCTGGAGAGTGGAGGACAGCCACCCTCTGGGTGGAAGGAACCCGACTGCTGCTGCAGGCAAAGACACCACCGCAACACTGTCACACAGGAACACTTTGGTGAACACAGGTAAGTGGTGCAGTACACATTCATGGGCCACACAGACAGGTACAACACACATGCAGGGATGTGCATGGTGAGGGCATGCACACATAGAGGCATGATGCAGGGGAAGGGAGTCAGTGACACCCACCCACACACAGGAACACACACACACACACACACATGCACCCACCCACCAAGGCATTGGACTGTGGCATGGATCAGATGCATGGCACCGTGCAGAGACACAACTGGTGCTAGATGCTTTATTATGCTGACGCCATCTGGTCCAGAGGTCAGGTGTGCACACACAGGCAGCATGTGGTACAGCACACAGGCATGCCACCATCAGTGTAGTGCACACACTGCCCATGGGTGCAGGGCATCAGCCACTGACTGAGTCAGGAAGCATGCAAATAAGGGTGACTGCATGGATACCATGGCCACCATGGCTATGGGGAGGCTGCGCCAGGGCGATCAGCAGCTACAGTTTGTACATTGGCTGGGAGTGTCCAACAGCCCCCAGGGGTGGAAGCATGGGAACATGACTGTGTTCTTGTGGGGGTGTGCAGGTGCCCAAACACGGTCGCCCAGGTGTGTCTGGGATGCCTACATCTGAGCCCGCATTGACTGTGATGGGGTCTCCCAACAACGGATCCTTGCGGTGGACTGTACACTGTGGAGGTCTCTTGTGCATGGCCATGCCCTGTGACAGCCAGCAATGCAAAGCTGTCTGCAATTGCACTGGCAATGTGATCCAGGATGCAGTCATGGCCTCCTGCATGTGCCCTGTCCTGCTGCTCGGCTAACTGCATTTTGCACGCAGTGCACACACCCTAACGGTGAACTGCACCTGTTGCTGAATGGATGCCAACACCAGCCAGGCATGCTCAGCCAGACGGTTTGCATCCTGGGGCCCGGGTGGGGCGCCGATCATTTGGGGTGACCTGTTATGCTCGCAGCCCTCCTCTCAGGTGGACACTGCACAGTGGGGTCTGCAGGGGAATGAGTATGGTAGGTGCACCAGTGGTGGACCCTGTGTCTGGCTACCCAGTGGCACCCGTAGCCTGCTGCCGTCACCCTCCGGCCACTGTATGCCACCCTGCACCTGCACGGTTGCACCACCACCACCACCACAGGGCACATGGTGGCAGCACACACTGCCGCATCTGAAGTGGTGGCAGGCATGCCACAGCTGGGATAGCACTGGGCATGGTACTGGACTGTGATGCCAGCAGGGGTGATTTGCTGACAATGAGGAATGTGTCAGGCAGGGCACATCATGTGCACAGAGTGCTGGGGGGATGCTGCTATGGTCTGTTACTGATGTGCACCTGTCTTTTTCCTTTCCCAGGGCTGGAGGACTGCAGGAGGGCCAGGGCCGCAGCACGGGACTGAGCAGTGCCTGATGGCAGAGGACTGGCACCAGCAGCACTGTAGGGGCAGGTAAGCACTGTCATGGTCCTTCACACTGTACATGGGGTGGGGGCATGAGTGTGGCTAAGGCCACCTGTGCCATGTGCTGTGGTATCTATGTATGTTGCACTGTGCGTGGTGCATGACACTGTGGTGTGTCCATTAGACATGTGTGCCAGCTGTTGGTGGGATGGCTGCCACCATTGTTGCTGTGGTGCTGCCAGTGCACTGTGTCCTGTGACTGTCTCTGTGCAGTCATATGGCCATTGTGCAGCGGGCCCACCTCTGTGCAACATCGTAGGTGCCGTGCTGCCAGCCGGCATAGGCCCACCCCTGTGGGTGACTGTTCTGGGCCCTCAAGGTGTGTGTGTTCCCACTGCCCATCGTGCACTGTGGGTGGGCATGGTTCCCTGGGCCATTGCACTGTTCACCTGTTCTGTCCCTTGCTACGGGTGTCTGGCATCTAGTGCAGAGACCCTGAGACTGATGCTAAGCCGGCTTATGTGGCAGACATTGCTCATTGTGTCACGCATCCTTGGGTGGTGGTGGCCATGCAGAGGCTGATGGCAGAGGAGAGGAGGAGAGTTGGCTTGCCAGGGTGGATGGATAAGGTGGTTGATAGAGTTGCCCTGTTTTCCCTGTTTCCTGTTGAACCTTCCCCACAGTCTCCTCCCACTGTACAATCCCTGTTCCTGAACCCTTCCCTCACTGTACCTACCTTCCCCAGCCCCTGCTGTTTTTGTACATAGTTGTGTTAAATATGTCTATTTTCTGAAATACCTGCCTGTGTCTGTGTCTGCTTTTTAGGTAGCATGAGGAGCCATGCTACAGTGGCCCAGTGTCTGTGGTGTGTGCATGAGAGAGGATGCATGTAGTGCTTCTGTGGTTCCTTGCTGTGTGCTGTGGTGTATCCCACTGTGGTGGTGTCCATCCTCTGGGTCAGTGGCTGTGTATTCAGTGCCCATGGGGCAGCAGTCCAGGGTGTGTGGTGCGTGTATGCATGGTGGTGGCACAGGCCATGGTCATTGGTTGGGTACTGTATACACACTGTATTGGGGACCTCTGCTTGGTGTTGTGTGGCCTGTCCCATGTGGTTTGCTACATTGCCTGCAATCTGGCCCATTCAGTGCCCACTGTGTGGGCTCCTGTGTGCCTGTGTGGTGTGTGGTGTGTGTGTGTGCTTGGCTGCATGGTCCTGGGTGTGGCCTGCTATGGTCTGGAGGTCCATGGCCAGAAGCCTGCCAAGGAGTTCCCTTGGTAGCCCTCCATTGGCAACTCCTATCACCTGCTATCTCTGCCACTGTTGTATTCTGTGTACAGTGTCTAGGTGCCTGTGTGTGCCCTGCTGTGCCTACTGGTGGTGGACTCCTGTGGCCTGTCACTGTGCTTCCATGGTTCTGTCCCTCGTTCTGTTCTCTGTGCCCTGCCCCCTCTGTGCTCTGCTGCTCTGCTGCTCTGCTGCCATGGTTGCGCTGGAACATCTGTTTGCACCATGGTGAACCTCTGTTTGTGCCATTGGGCAACTCTGTTGCACCGTGGCACAACTCTCCATATTCATCCGTGTTGCACTAGCACTGTTCAGCCTGCACAACTTCTGAATATGGCTCCAGTTGCACCATGGCACATTGGTTTGCACTGCACTGGACTTGTGTCAGTCTTTGGCTCACTTGTGAATATCCAGGCCTAGGAGTATTACACAGGAAATGCCTGGAATTACATTACCTTCAGACACAAACAATTAGATAAATGCGGTTGCCTCTAAGGGACACCCTAAATTATCAGGGAATCCCAGGAAAGGGGAACAGAGGGGATGAGGAGGGAATGCTAGGCAAAAATATAGGCCAGATCATGGGGTAGGAGGAGGGTAGGAGGAAAGAAAGGGGGTTTAGGTAAGGAGGGGTTGGGTCATGATGTCATACTTTGATATGGCTAATATGACTAGGCAGGTAGGCCAGGTGAGAATTGGCTGGAAGGAGAAGGGAGGGGTCTTTGCGGTATTTAGGAACCAGCAGAGGAGGAGGTCTCCTTCTTTGCAGGGTTTTTCAAGATTAACAGAGCTCAGCACTCAACTGGCAGGAGTTGAGAGGAGGTAAGGTTGGTTTTGATTGGTAGGCCTGGCCGCATGACAGGAGCTTAGTTAGGCAGGAGGCCTAACTGGGCCTGCATGGGGGCCCAGGCATTTAAGTAAGCTAGTAGGGAGGCTTGCAACTTTAACACCGGCTATGTACTGTGCTTAGGTTGTGATAGGGCTGATTGCTGCACTTAAAATGCTTATGTTGGTAGGGGGTTATGGGGAGCTTGGTACAGTCTCAGACCAGATCAGGGTATAGAAAGGGCCAGAATTCAATTTTATGTTTAGGATGGAGGTTTGGGGAACGGTTGTTGTCAGCAAATATAGAATTGCAAGTCATTTAATCAGAAGGAGCCAGGAATTAAAAAAAAAGATAATAGCACTTACTAGGCTAACAGCTTGGTTTTCTGTGCCCTTACGGCTGATTTGTGGTCCATATGAAAAGCAAAAGAAAGGACGCCTGGTTGTCCGTGGGGCCAGCAGTGAGTTAGCCCAGGGTGGGTGTGTGTTGAGGAGACAGAGTAGAGGTCCCTCCTCTGGGGCATTCCTCCTGGTCTGTGTTTTTGCTGTGGCTTTGGGAAGGCTAGGAGTGGTTCCTCCTCAGTGGCATTTCCTCCTGGTCTTTGTTTTCACTGCGGCTCAGGGAAGGCTAGATGTCAGTAAAAGGCACTTTCATGGAGAGGGCTGTTCTTTCTTCTTGCACTCCTGGGTACCTGAGTGCTGGGGGGAAGAAGGAGGACAATGGGAGGCATGGAACCACAAGGAGGATCAGGTACATCGCACCTGTCACGGAGATGAGGACAGCGAGGAAGAGGCCACTCAAGGGAAGGAAGGGGCAAGAACGAGTCCAGGAGAGGTGACAGAGGATCACTGGGGGTCACAATGATTTTCAGGCTGCCAATAGGCCAGACAGTGGCTGTAAAGGGAATCATTTCAGGCCCAAAGGGAGAGGTGCCACGGGGAGCCATGCGATCCACTGGGGAAGTGGGCGGGTTCCTTTCTTCTTCATGGAGTTGGGACAGTTAGTGGTGCCCACTGGGAGGATAAAGAAGAAGGGTCTGGCAGGGCCAGAGGGTTGGAGTAGCCCAAGCCAGGGTCCAGACTGCAGGAGTAGGCCAAAAGCAGCAGCGTGGATGCCAGGAAGGCAGAGGGCCGTGCATGAGCAGAACACAATGGGACAAGGCACATGTGCGCACGGGGTGGCAATACTAGAAGAGCAGCCAAATTAGTGGCTGAGCAAAGCAGCCCCCACAAATGGGGATATATTAAAGCATTTTTCTTGCAACAGAACTATGGAACATAGAAACTACAGCTACAAATACACAGTAGGTAATTTAAAATGTGATCCAAGGATATGTTTCAGTGTAATTAATGGTAATAATACCTGCAACTATAGATTGGTTATCTCTTTTCTCTCACCTGTTCTCTATTTATACCTATAGATAACAATGTACATTTTGTGAATTTTGGTGGGAATGGGCAGTGAACCAGGGTAGGGAACAGCACAACAAAAGGGGGCAGAAAGGCAACAGAGACCAAGGAATACAGCAGGGACCAGCACTAGAAATGCATGGGTTCCTGGGTAAGTCAGGTTCACATTCTTGTGATCCATATGAGGAATTCCTTCCGTATCAGTTAGGTAAGAGGTGGAGGTGGTTATTGATTTAAAAAAAAATAAATAAAATAAGGAGGTGGATTCGGGACTTTTCCCAGCTAGTAGGGCGGTGGAGACTGGCCAAAGATGGGATGTCATCATTGAAGGTGGGACCAAAGGGGCTAAGGTCTGCAGGAGCTCAAAATGGTAGGGTGCATATATTGGGTGAATTTCAACACAGGGCAAGGGATAACATTGTTTGTTGTATAGCCTTTCAAGTATTTAATTATCCAGGATGGCAGAAGTCACAAGCATGCAGATGATGGAGCAGGCAGCAGAAATGATGAAGAATGCAACAGAGATTCTGGATATGGCAAGGAAAAAGGAAGTGGAAGAAGAGGCGGAGAGAGCAGGGAGCAAAAAGGTCAAGGAAAAAGCCTGATGGAGAAAATAAATGAGATGAGAGAGGCAGCAAAGCAGAAAGAGGCCAACAATTCTGTGGGAAAGTGGAAGACTCTGGCAGGAGGGTCAGGAAGAACCCATCAGAAAAAGAGCCCCAAGAGAGGTGCCGGAGCTGGGTGGTTGATGGACCTGGACGCAGATGAGGGCACAGGTGGTAAGGATACAGGCAACAGACCCCAGAGGGATTTGATTGAATATCTAACAGGTTTGCTGGGGGCATAGGAGAAAAGGGTTTGAGTG
This sequence comes from Neoceratodus forsteri, assembly GCA_016271365.2. Taxonomy (NCBI): domain Eukaryota; kingdom Metazoa; phylum Chordata; order Ceratodontiformes; family Ceratodontidae; genus Neoceratodus; species Neoceratodus forsteri. The sequence goes on along the minus strand of JADMNL010000022.1, from coordinate 193,853,834 downwards.
AATGGAAAAGGCGTTGCAGGAAATTAAGGCTGCAGGAATAGAAAGGAATATTAAAACTATAGTGGGTAATGACGGATACCAGGTATGACAATGGGGATCACATCCTTAACAATTAAAGAAAAGATATGGAAAGAGGAATCGTGGATTTATTCATGCTGGTGGATAAGGAGTCTGCAAGAAAGTGCGCAGCAGGAGATGGTAGGGAAATCTGAGATGGCGGTGGCTCTGGTGATCATGGGAAACAAAGTAGAGGAGACAAGTTACAAGGGAAGAGTAAAGAGGCATGGCAGGCAGGGTTCTCGATATTCAGTGCCGTTAAGCTGGAGAAAAAGCAGACCTGGCCATCCCATTGACTTATGTACCATGCCTGTAAAAAATGCCTACAAGACAAGGATGGGGGTGGGTTGGCTAAAGTATGATGAGGTGTTCTGGCAGAGAATGGCAGCTAGAGGGATCTGAGGTGGGATTTGACCCATTCTGAACTATGGATGAGAAGCCTAGCAGGTTTTAGAGGAAACGGAACAGGGAATAGACAAGGAGGAGGCGGGCTGCAGGAAAAGCATGTTGGAGATTCAGCAAGGCATCGTGCTCCTGGAGTAATTCCAAATTCAGGCACATTTGTTCTAAATGTGCAGGTCAGCCTGTGACCAGTGCAGAACAATGGGAGAGAAATGGGCAATGGGGAAATGGAGCCATTTCGAGGGGAAGGAGATACCAAATGGGGAGAGGAGGAATTTCAAGGAAGAGGAGGGTTTGGGAATGGAGGTATGGAGAACCAATGAGAGGAAGGTGGCGACAAGTGGGGAGGTTTTAGGCTGGCCAGAATGCCAGTCAGGGTGGAGGTGGAAAAAGAATGGATGAAGGATACCCAGACGGGAGGGCAGGACAGATCTTAGTGGAAGGCTTCCAAAGGGATTTCATTTAGAATATCAAGGGGAGAAAGGGACGAAAGCCAAAAATTTGTCATCAATTAAGGAGGGAGGACATAGCTTTCAAGAAAATAAAAAGAAATAGAAGTGGGGAGGATGGAGGGGCCATTCGGACACCCCATTACCCACCTGTGGGTTTCCTTTGGGCCTAGTACCCAAGAAGCAACAAGGGGAATTTAGGCTTATTCATCACCTGTTTTATCCGGAGGGGACCTCGTGAATGACCATATACTGGGGAGTATAGCATGGTCTCAGATGCGACCCTTGATCAAGCAGTGGAGTTGATCAGAGTGAGGTGGGCTTGGCTAGCAAAGACTAACATAGAATCAGCTTTCCGGCTACTACCAGTCTGGAGGAGGATTGGGACCTGTTGGGATTCTGCTTCCAAGGGTGTCAAGCGTGGCTCAGTTGGTAGCACATCCGCCTCTGGACCAGAAGGTCGTGGGTTCTCGTCCACACGGGATTGGACTTGCACCTAAAAATCACTGGCATACAAGTGCAGTACTGGGGAGTGCTGTACTGCTGGGGTCGCCAATCCTTCAGATGAGATGTTAAACTGGGTCCCTTCTACCCATCCTGGTGTTGTCCTGGTGGGTGTCAGGGGAAGTAAAGAACCCAGGGCACTCTTTGCAAAGTAGGGAACATTCCGTGTCCTGGTCAACATTCCTTCTCATAAACTGGTTCATGCAATTATCCAGGCTGTGTGTGGGTGATAATGTGCGATATGGCCACCACCACACATTCAGTCACTTCACTACCAGTCTAACATTGCTTGTAAAGCACTTTGGATGTATCAAAAGCACTATATAAATGCTGATTCTTCTTCTTCTTCTTCTTCTACTTTGACAAGGCAATGCCCATGGGCTGTTCCACAGCCTGTGCCAAGTTCAAGGCATTCAGCTCCTGGATACAATGGGCATTTGGGGACAGATACGGGCACAAGGTGTTAGTGCACTATTTGGATGATTTCTCCTGATAGGGAAGTGTGACAAGAAAGGTAAAACAATGCTCTTGGATTTTGAGGAGATGTGCAAGCAGTTAGGGATGCCTCTGGTGGTGAAAAACAGAAGGTCCAGCCAGGAAGCTGGAATTCCTGGGGATTGAGGTTGAATGTTGACGAGCAAGTCTTCAGATTGACTCAACAGAAGTTGCCAGGCTCAGGGTGCTGCTACAAGAGGTAAAATGTAGGAGGAGAATTCCCTGAGTCAGGTCCAGCAGCTGTCAGGGCACTTGAACTTTGCATGCCAGGCAGTTGCACTGGGAGGGTGTTCACCAGGACGCTAGCCAGGGCAACAGCGGGCAAAGCGTCCGCACCATTGGATAGACATATCATGATGAATTAGACAAGATTTGAGTGTGGGAACATTTCTTAAAAGAATACAATGGGGTCACATTGTGGCAGAAGGAGGCTGAAATAATGATCAGGATCTATATGCGGATGCATCCCAGGCTATTAGGCGGTGGCCTATTTCGGGGAGATGGATCGCTGAAGTGTGGCCAATTCTTGGAAGGAAAAGGGCTGCTGAAGGACATAACTCTACTAGAGATTTTCCCAATATGGGTGGCAGTGTTGACATGGGAGAACACCTAAGGGATAGGAAGAAAATGTTTTGGTGTGATAACAGAGCCATGGTAGAGGTTATCAACAGACAGAGAGGGCACTCTGAGATGGCGAACAGGGTCCTGAGACAGTTAGTGTTGAGGGATTACAACTAAACATGTTGTTTAAAGCCAAGCATATAGAGGTGGTAAAAATGACATAGCTGACAGCCTTTACCATTTACAGCTGGAAAAATTCAGGTCCATGGTGCCACAAGTGGCTGCAAAGAAAACACTGATAGCAGGAAAAGTGTGGGAAATTGGCTGGAGGGAGCCGACTGTTATCCAGGAGCTACTGGTCTGCCAACACGCTGAAGGCATATGAAGGGCATGGGGACTTTCCAGGAATTCTGGGAACAGGAAGGGTTCAAGGTAAATGAGACAGTTTCACAGGACCGGGAACAAAGTACATGGTGAAAAGTGGGAGGCAGGAAAGGCTAGTGGCACAATGGGGTGCAGCTGATGAGGATAGGATGGGCATGCAGCACAAAAGCTTGGGCCGTGCCAAATAAGTTTAAGGTGGTGCAGGCGCATGTTGATGGGGTGGCACTGGCTAAAAGGAAAGAAGGTTGACCTAAGAAAGCCTATTGCAGGGGACAAACTTGAAGGGCTGGTTGGGACCTTGGTAGTGATTTGTATGACACCCTTTGAAGCTCTTATTCAGGATCATTTTCACTGTGATGGTGGGGTGCATTCAGGGTCAGCAAGGTAGTAGCGCCAACAAAACAGACAAAATAGGGGGTTGTGGGAGGAAGAAATACACTGGGAACAAGAGAAGATCACAGATTATGCCAACCTTAGAGGATTTGAAGCAGAAGTGGCCTAAACTGGACCTGTTAATATTGCTCTTGGGAGGTAATGATCTGGGGGAGTATCCATGGTGTTTGTTGTGCAAGGAGATGATAAGGGATATGGGACTGTACAACAGTTGTGGTCGAGCAAGGGTAGCCTGGTCAGAGATGGTGCCTAGGATGGTTTGGCAGCAGGCCAGGGATATAAAAGGTGGAATGGTCCAGGAAGAGAATTAACAGGAAGGTGGTGGCTTGGCTAAAGGGGCTGGGGGAATGTACATAGAACATAATGGCATTTCCTATTCCAGCCCAGGAATGTACAGACATGATGGGGTGCACCTATCGAAGATAAGGATGGCAACATACGTACTTCAATTGGAGGACAGCATACAAAAGTGGGAAAGAGAGGGTAAGGGGGCCCATCATTCCATTACATAAGCTGGAGATGGGCTAGCAGAAGAAGTTTACTGAAAATTAAAAATAAAATGGGGGAAGGGGAACAAGTAGAAATCATGTGCCGAGCTCAGATGCCCGGACACATAGAGGCAAGCAAAAGGACGAGGAAGGAAGGGTTTAATATGAGGCCAGTTGCCAGGCAGCTGGAAAAGGAGGGCAGCAAGAGGAATAGGAGAAGGGGTATTGGGCTTCCACATCCAGACCCCAAGAAGATTATGGGCAATGAGAAGGCAAGGACAAGAAGAAGAGGACCAGGTGGTATCGGGCTTTAAAGTGTCCGGACCCTGAGAAGACAACGGAAAAGGACATTTTGAAACATGGGTTTGAAAATGTAAAACTTTGACTGCAGATGGAATGTAAAATGGATAGCTTTGGAAATGAAGGACTGTTGAAAATGTAAGCAAAAGTAAATGCAATCATTGTAAGCTATGTATAATAAATCGAATTGTCAGTCGAGCACCCACTAGAAGTTGTTGTGCCTCTCTTTCTGGGGACTCGTTCTGACAATTCTTTTTGATATATTGTAATAAGACACACTTCTGTCTAGATCCGCAACTGTATCATGCAAGCCTGTGTGTAAGCAACTGTAAGCAACTATATAGTCCATTAACTGGAAAATGAAATAAAAGTTTAAAAATGTCTTAGTCTACTTCTCTCTTCTACTGTACAACCATCCCAAACCCGATACACTCCCACCCACACCTGGTCAGCCTGCAAATGAGATTTTGCTCTGTGTGCATATCCTGGCAAAATTCTAATTATATAAATTTCTGGCACATACTGGGTCAGAACTGGAAAATGAGTCATTTCAGTCCATCCTGATTGGTCCAGACACTAGGGAACAGTAATGTAGTGGCAGGAAATGTCAACAGTGGATGTACCCGCTGTCTTTACTACCCAGTGTGTAATAACTCCTGACTCCAGTTTCAAGCTTGGTCCAAAGCATGGCAAGCTGCCAATGCCACTATAAAAGGATAAAAGTAATTTAAAATAGTTCTTTTTGTTGGCTTGCACACATGTGCAAGAAACATAGTGCCACCATATGAGTTTTTGTTGGTGTGCCTCCCCACTTCCAGTGCCCTGCTCCCTTTGCAGGCATGGCTGCACCATGCCAATGGATGTCGGAGCTGTCTATGACAGCCTTTCAGATGCAGTGGTGTACAGTTGAAAGCAAAATAAAATGCTGTAATCAGGGGTGGTAATGTGTAGGCAATTTGCATACTGCCGTCAGCAGGTAATTTACATACTGCCGTCAGCGGTATGCAAGTGCCACTCTGCACTACATCTGTACATCCATCATAGACAGCTCTGTTTTTGTCTACTCTCCCTCCCCAAGTAGCACACTGGGAGCCCACAGCAGCATGATCTTGATTTCCCCCACTCACCGTATGGCCGATAGGGGTGCCCAATCCCCATCTGCTTCACTGCTCCCAACAGACTTCTGGTGCCATGCTGGGAGCCATCCTAATGTGCCAAAGTCCATATGGCCAACTGGGGGCCCAGTCCCCTGCTGGCTCCATTGCAATGGTTTGTACCCCCAAAATCACAGTTCCATGTGCCACGCTGGGAGCCCACCCCAGCATGGCAGAAGTCCAAATGATTGACGGGTGCCCAATCCCGGTCAGCTCCACTGTCTCCCACAAAACTTCTAGCTTCCATGCTGGAAGCCCACCCCAGTGTGCAAAGTCCCACTTAGTCTACAGAAACAGAAACACCTGTTAAAAAAATAAAGGTCCCTCGTTGACTGTCTCACCCCACTCCCCAACCCACACCCACCTTCTGCACACCCACCTCCAACACCCCCACCCCATACTTACCACGGAGGCCAGCAAACGATCTTGGTGCACGGGAACATATCTGCACTCTTCAAAGCTGACTGCAAACTGAAGAAGTGCCGTAAGCTGTATAATGCAATAAATGAGTTTATTTCAACTTTGGATGCATATCTCAATATTTTGGAATTATTTCACAAATTTTCAACATGGGTTCTTGAGGACACACCACATGAATTCAGTCACTGTCATTTGTTATTCAGTCCCAAAGGTGATTTCAGCAGTCACTGCACGGAACCACCTTTCGGGACTGAGTAATGAAATAACAGTGACACAGTTCATGAGGTAGGCCCCAAAAACCTTATGTTGAATATTTGATGAAAAATTCCAAAATGACTGTTTTATGAGGGTGCTTGCAGTTCCTATGTACACTCGTGAGTTTTGAGAATTTTTAATATTTTCAGTCCAGATTTTCAACATTGCCATTTTACCTCACCTCCTTATAAACAGTATAGCTGTCATTTTCATATCGTACCAAAATGTGTTTTGCACAAGAAGCACACATTAGCATGGTCTGTAGCGAAATCAATGTTCAGAACACATTAAGAACACTGGTCATGAGCAGACGTTGTAAAGTGGCAGTGTTGAAGATTTGGTGACAAAAGTCCATAAAATGACTCTGTCTCAAGCGTGCATTGCGCATTTCCACGTACCCTCATAAGTTCATGAATTTGTAATATTTTCAGTCCAGATTTTCAACATTGACATTTTTCCACACCTCCTTATGAACAGAACAGCTGTAATTTTTCACCCTGGTCGAAATGTGTTTTGTCACTTCCAGCGAGAACAGCATGGTCACTGTGGGAATTTATTGTTCGGGATAGATTACAAAAATCACAGTGACACTGTTCATGAGTGGAGATGCAAAATTCCTCTGTTGAAAATCTGCTGTAAAAATCCCCAAAGTACTTACATTACAGGTGTATGTTGCACAGCTCCTCACGCATGTTCATGACTTCACCAGTTTTGTATATTTCCACTCCAGATTTTCAATAATGCCATTTTTATACCTCCTCATGAACAGTATGCCTGTCACTTTCACATCGTGTTCGAAATGTGATTTTGCAACCATGGCACCAAATGGTGCAGTCGCTTCTACAACATCACCTTTCACGTAACAAACTGATAGTGTCACTGTTCATGCGGTGAGGTCACAAAACCCATGTGGAAAACTTGGAGTAAAAATACCAAGAAACTCCCAGGGCATTAGGGTTTTCGACCATAATACCCTACCTTGTAGGACTGACAGGCGTCAGGGTGTAACTTAGGATTGTTGACAGTAATGCTCATGCCATTTCATCCCCACCCCACCCTGCAGCCAGTGACAGGCATCGAGGTGCACCTTGGACCCTTTGCTTCCAAGAGTTCACCCCATTCTTCTATACTGCACCCACTTTAGCATATTTCTTATGGAATGAGGTGAATGTAAGGCGAAACACCCAAAGGCACATCTCGACATTTGTCAGTGTCTGAAGGGTAGGGTGAGGTGAATGTCGTGTCTGTCATGGGTGATGACCAAAAGGCACGCCCAATGCCAGTCCATCTCTGCAGAGTGAGGGTGGGGTTAGGCGTCAGTTCTATACTTCAATGCCATTCCTAGACTGCACTGCCTAACTCCTGCACTTCCACCGCTAATGCCAGCAAGCAAACATTCAGCATTGACAAATGCTTGTTTATTATTATGTGAAGATTTTAGACCTGTTGACCTTTAAAAACAATTAAATTATAATTTATCTGCCCTATCTCTGAAGCCCACTCATTGAGCAGTGGTAATCACATCCTCTGCAGGGAGAGTCTGCTTGTATTTGTCACAGGAGTGGAAAAGCCTTTTAAAGTCAGAATAGGTTGGGATTGGTTTTGTCTTGCTGTCAGGGCTAACCAGGAAGTTCTAACTCTGGGATAAATGCGAGCACTCACCCAGCATGTCCCATCACATGAGTGGGACAGAGTACAAGTGGAACTTCTGTCTTTTATTTATTTTCTTCTTTGTAGAATTTAGACCTATTGTTCTGTGAACACAATTAAATCATAATTTATTCAAGTCCACTATAGGGACTAAACCTTTTATGCTTTACTCACTGAGCAGAATAAAATCAAACCATGGCAACAAGCCAGTGATGCAAACAAGACTAACAAATTTATATTTTACACTCTGTTATTGTTGCACCTTCTGTGACAATGACTAAACCCATAGTGGCAACCACATACTCACAGGCAGAGTATGCCCTATTTCTCACAGGAGTGGAAATGCTTTTGTTTTGTTCTTTGAGTCACTATAGGTGGGGTTGGTTTGCTGGCAGAGCTAACCAGGAAGGTGTGACTCTGGAATACATCTGAGCACTCACCCAGTGTGTCCCATCATGTGGGACACAACAGGAGTGAAGTATTTGTTTTAAGGCATCTGCAAGCATCTGCAGATGGTCCACAGTCTGCAAGTGACCTATCTATCAAGTATAAGTCTTTTATACATTCAGTATTTTAGTTACTACCATAAGTCAAATGCATAAACAGCCTGAGAAAGAGGTAGCAAAATTCATTTATATCTGATCTGGATTGCTAATTTGGTGTAACTGTGTTGCACTAGCTTGTGCTGCACCACAGCTTCACACTACCCAGGTAACACCTATATACTGTAGCTAACCTGGGTGGTTAGGTGTGCTTTTAATTTGAATTGCACTGCACCATAGCTTTGTCCTATCAAGGGACTACCTTTTGCTTGCCTGTGCTGTTAAGTGGGCTTTTAGGTTTATTTATGTTGTACCATAGCACGCCCTGTCATGGTGACCCCTATAAATCACCTGTACCGTGAATGTGATTGATAAGTTTGATTGTGTTGCACCACTGTCTAAATCAATCTGTGTGATACTCCAATTACAATAAGTTAGTCTGTGCTGTTAGTATGTCAAGAGTTCTCATAACAAATGTCCACCCTATCTAGGTGACCCTAATTAAATTAGCTTGTACTCTCAGTGAGTATGTCAGGTGTACTCGTAGTAATTGCTTCCTTATCTGGTTGAGCATACATAGGGTAGGCCAGTCTGGTTCTAGAAGAAGGATACTAGAGATAGGGAAAACTGGCTAGCATCAGAAGTCTTAAAGGTTATCGTAAGGATCAGAATAGGAATAAGGTTTAGCAGGGAGCGAGTCAGTTGCCAGGACAGTGGGGCCTCTTCTTCAGGATTATGCTCTGGAGAAAGGGGCATTGCCCTCTGCAGGACATTTGCAGAACTCTGTGCTCAGCAAGTAGCAGTGAGGAAGAGAGTCTCTCCTGTGGCACCAGCTCAGCTGGAGCTTACAGACTACATTCCCTCTCCCACAAGACCAACTTGTTGAGATGGATGGAGAGTGGTGGTGAGGTGTGTGTGTGTGGCAGGGCTGCCACAAGGAAGCCCACCAACCCCACACTATCCCAATAACAAATCACTTTGCAACCCTGAAGGAGATTCAGGTACCTGACTGACTGGTGAGGACCTCTGGGCCAGGTCAGGGAAATGGGAGTGATGACCTGATAATAGCCGGAGGTGAGTAAGAAGAAGAAGACTTCTAGGAGAGCCTGAGTGGTTAGAGAATCTATGATTAGGGAGTAGAAAAGGAGGTAGGTGGGGATGGTTAGTGCCTTCCTGGGGCATCAGTCTATGAGACATAGACAGAGTCAGGAGGTTAGAAAAGTGGAAAGGACTGGGGTGCTGGTACACTTGGGTACCAATGATCTGGTGAATTAGCTTGTTGGGTAGCGACACACAACTTTCAGAGGCTGGGATACAGATTGCAAGCACACTTGGTTTCTATGGCATTTTCTGAGGTCCTCACTGTACAAGTTAGGAGGAGGGAAGACAGAGTAAGGAGGGAAGAGATAGAGGAATTTAGTGGATCATTAAAAAGATTGTGTCTAGAGAAAGGTTAGCACTTTGGGGTAAATACAGAAACATAGCAACAAACTTAGGTGGCAGATAAAGACTGCTTGGCCCACCCAGTCTGCCCATTTTCCTATCTGTTTGATAAGCTTCAGATCCTAGTTAACCAACAGTCTACTTCTCCCCCACCAGAATTGCTTTATGTCTTTCCATGCATTCTTGAATTCCCTCACTATTTTTGACCACACAACTTCCTAAGGAAGGCTGTTCCATCACGTCCACCACCCTCTCCATGAAAAATACTTCCTCACAGTGCCCCTGAGTCATCCCCTCCCTCTGTCTTCAAACTGTGCCTTTAGTTCTTGTTCTTCTTTTTGAAAGATGCTACCCTCTTGGACTTTGTTGATTTCCTTGAGGTACTTGAAAGTTTCTATCATATTCCCCTCTCCTTCTTACCTCAATGGAATACATATTAAGCTCCTTTATTCTCTCTTCATATAGCTTCTGGTGTAAACCCTACACCATTTCAGTTGTTTTCTCTGGACTGTCTCCATCCTGTCCTTGGGAGATGGGGTCTGCAGAACTGCTTTCAGTACTCCAGATGGGGTCTCATCAACTGTCTGTACAGAAGGATAACAAATTACTGTTTTCTTCTGGTGATACCTCTGCCTACGCATCCCAGTATCCCCACAGCTCTCCCTACTGCCTTCTAACATTGCCTGCCTACTTTTAGATCATCTGATATGGCTAACCCCAGGTCCCTTTCCATTTTTAAGATTATGGGTGAAGCCTACAGCTATTTTCTTGAGAGCTCTGTCGCTCTGAAAATGGCTGATCACAGAACCCTTTCCTTTGGACTTTTGGAAGTATCCTTCTGAAAGCCCAATGTAGCTTAAACCCTCCACTATGATTGGCCTATGGAATAATAGCTGAACTATTTCAGCTGTTACTTCTACATTCAATGAATGAACTCTGCATGTACACAACTTGTGCACATGTGCAGTTCTCTGGTGTTGCATATTGCAAATGGCAACATGCCATCCATTATTTTGTACCCTCCCTCCCCAAATTATGCTCAACATCTCATGTCACACACTGGGAGACCACCCCAGTGTACAGAATTTGTTTTTTCCTCTAAATTAGAAAACAGTCCCTCATCGCATTTCTTTTTCCTGGTGCCCCTGCCCAAGTTATGCCTGACATCAGGGTGCCCAGTCCCCATTTCAGTATTCATGTGGCACACTAGGAACCCACCCAGTGTGCCAAAATGTTTTTCTGCTTTTGCTGTAAATTAGAAAAAGTCCCTCATTGTCATTTTTACCCCAGTGAAACTGAAAAGGGTCCCTCATCGTTACTGCAGTCCCTCCCCTCCTCACCCTCCTACTGGGCACCCACCTCCCACACCACCTTTACCCCATACCTACCTCAGGAGGTTGGCACTGTTATCTTTTCTGGACCGGTCATGTCTGCACTCTTCAAAGTCTTGCCATGAACTGAAGAATTAAAGATAAATGCGCTATACAGCCATTCAATGGGATTTTCAACTTATGCTCATATCTCAGCAATTATTTGGAATTTGTGCCACAATTTTCAGCAGGGGTTCTTGGGACCCCACCTCGTGAAATTGTCACTGTCATTTTGTTACTCAGTCCCAAAAGGTGATTTTGTGGTCACTGTGTGGAATCACCTTTCAGGGCCAAGTCACAAAATGACAGTGCCACTATTCATGAGGCGGGGTTCCAAAAAGCCATGTTGCAAATCTAATGAAAACATTCACCAAAATGACTGCATTACAAGCATGCATTGTGCAGTTTCTACGTATGCTCCCATCGTCATCAATTTGTTATATTTTCACTTCACATTTTTAACAGTGCCATTTTTTACACCTCCTTCAAACACTACAGCTGTAATTTTCTACAACCTGCCCAAAATGTGTTTTCACCCCATGTGGTGCAGAATAGCGCATTTGTTCTGTGCAATCACCTTTTGGGACAATTGAACAAAATGACACTGACACTGTTCATGAGGAGGGGTACAGAAAAAGACCATGTTGAAAATTTGGTGCAACACCTCCAAACTATGACCAAGTTATACCTGGGCATTGAATAATTTCTACACACATGTGTAACTTTCATCACATGGTAGCTTTTCACAGCCCTATTGGTCCGTCTAGAATTTGTTGTTATTGTTGTTAGTACCTCCCTAATGGTGTACTCCTACCCTGGGTTTTTGTTTACCAGGTCCATTACTTTGCACTTCTTTGCATTGAATCTAAGCTGCCATACTTTTGACCATTCCTCCAATCATGCCAAGTCCCTTCTCGTCCTTTCCAACCCCGTGTATCAACCCTGTTGAACAACCCTAACTTAATTAGGGCCACCTAGATAAGGTGGACTATAGGAGAGTAGGCGGCATGGGATTGTGGGAGGGTTGTCTTGTTAGAGCAACCTGATATTTTTCTCTTACTGGGTAACAGAAGTTAGTAGATAAGAGCTATTCTGTAAATTTGCTGTACTTCACTTTCAGCAAGGCTTTGTCTTGGTACCACACAAAACATTGTTGTTGGATGATCTGGACATGGCTAAGAACACAGTTACATGGGCAGGGCATTGGTTAAAGGAGAGACATGTGAGGGTGGTGGCAAATGGGGTCAAATCAGAAGAGAGGAGGTCACGAAAGAGGTGCTGCAGGTATCTGTCTTGGATCCTGTCCTTTTCAGTATGTTCATTAGCAACACTGGAGAGCATATCTGGGGCAAGTTGTGTCTCTTCACAGATGACATGATACTCTGCAGTAGGGTAAATAATGACAAGGGATCAGGGAGATACAAAGGGATCTACAATGGCTAGAGAAGTGGTCTGAGATTTGGCAGTTGAAATTCAATGCCAAGAAATGCAAGTTTATGCACCTACAGGGGAAAAAAACAGGATGGAGAACAGGATAGGATGGGTTAAACTAAGCACTGTGGCAGAGCAAAGGGATGTAGTAGTCATTAATGACTCTCTTAAACAATCAAGCCAGTGTAACAATGTCTATAATAAGGTTAATAGGATGCAGGTGTGTATTGGAAGGGTATTGACTGGAGGAAGGAGGAGGTACCACTGCCTCTGTATGAGTCACTGGTGAGGCCATATATGGAATATTGTTTAGTTTATTAGTCTAGGAATTAATACCTTTGAGCCAGGGCTCTTTTTACAAAGGTTCTACGTCACAAAGAACATTTAACAAAGCATGATACACATTACAGGTAAAACCAGACAGGAAAGTTATATCATAAATTTGCTATTAACAGTTTAAGGCAGTAACGTTTTAAGTTTAATAGAAAAACAAGCTATAACAGGTTCAAGCGGTAGACAATTTCGAGGTTAAGGAAACTTCCAGGGAGGTGTGATCATTAGGCACCAAAAGAGGCTAGAGAGGAGGGAAAGGTGGTGAGCAGGAGAGTAAGTGAGAGGGACAGGAAAAAGGTGGGAGTGAGTTTGGGTGGGAGACAGGAAGTAGTAGAGGTACCAGAGGGTTCATTAGTCAGGGAGGAAGAGGCCTCAGATGTGAGGATGGACATGAGGAGTAGTAGTCTTTATCTAGTGCAATCACAGTTGCTAGTAGTGGTGAGGTGGGCATAGAGCATGGATTTGAAAGCTAAGCGAGGTTGAGGATAGAGTAGGTGGACTAAGCGCATTGAACCATGTGAGGCCCTGTATGCGAAAGATCTTTGTCCCTGTGCAGTCCGGCATCTCGGAACCAGGAAAGGTTGGCGTTCAGATCTGGTGGAGGGTCATGAGCCAGTATTCAGTCAGAGTAGGTTTTGAATACATAATGGAGTCAGTCCCAAGATAGATTTTTGCCATTGTGCAGGTGAGATAAATAAGACAATTTGATAGGTTCAACCAGCCTGATTTATTGTACAGATCACACGTGTGAGTTAGTCTTTGAGCCCTGTGAGGAGCCGGCAGGCCTTATTTAGAGTGATTGAGATCGCCTTAGAGCAGTGGAGGTAGCTGAGCCATAAATAATAAGGCCATAGTCAATGATTGAGATTATGGAACTCTGTATAGCTATTCTCAATGCGCTTGATTTAGAAATTAATGATTCTGAATAGTATTCCAAGGCGTTGGTTCACTGTTTTCGCAGTGTTGTCAATGTGGGTTGCAAGGTCAGCCCTTGGTCAAAAGTGATGCCAAGGTATTTGAAAGTATTTACTTAGTCCAGTGTAATTCCGCAGAGGTTTGTATGGTGAGTGGAGTATGCCTATTTTGTTTTGGTGATTGGAGAAGAGCATGGCTTTTGTTTTATTGTGGTTTAGCACAAGTTTACTATCCAGGAACCACCTTTCAACACTAGAAAGCAAGTTGCAGGCTTTTTCGTCGAGGGGTGTATCCTTGTGGGAAGAGATAATTACAGCATCATCAGCATGTAAGATAATTTTCTCCTGGCAGATATCTGGGAGGGAGTTAAGGAACAGGCTAAAGAGGAGCGGTCCAAGAATTGATCCCTGTGGTACACCTGAGAGAACTGGTTTGAAGTCAGAGAGTTCATTAGAGACTTTACAGCCTGTGACCAATTGGACAGGTAACTTTTACCCAAGCACAAGGACCTTCGGCCAGGCCTAGGCTAGGAAGTAGGGAGGTAAGTGAGCCATGATGGACTGTGTCGTAATCTTTTGTAAGATCGATAAAGACTGCACCTGTTTGGCACCCTTTGTCCAGGGCTGAGTGGACTTCTCCAGAGAAATCAAGTAAGACTGTGGTTGTACTATGTCCTTTCCTAAAGCCGTGCTGTTGTTTACAGAGTAGATTGTATTTGTCCAGGTAATCAGAGAGTTGGTCTGCCACTATTTGTTCAAGTGCTTTGGAGAGGAGGAAATATTGATATTGGTCGATAGTTTCCTGTTGAGGTTTTGTCCCCTCCTTTGTGTACTGGCGTAACTATGGCAGATTTCCATTTGTTGGGAAATTGACTTTGGCAAAGTGACAGATTAAGAATTTTGCAAGGGGTGAATTACTTCATCCAGGGTGAGAGACAGGACTTTTAGATCTAGCGTGTCACTACTTGTTCTGGAATTGGAGCAGGCCTTTCTTATGTACTTGTGCTTCGTGCACTTTGATTTTCTTGAAGTAAAATTGTGGTTTGTCACAAGGGGTGTTTTGTGATACTAGGCTAGGCACAGGTAAGTCCGAGAAGAAATCTTGGGGAGGACCCCACTAAGGTCTGTGAATGTCTTATTAAGCGCATCTGCAATAGACTTTGGGTCAAGAGTGGTGGATCCATCAACTTTAATAATGGTAGGTGATGATTTTGATTGTTTACCGTTATATTTTGGATGTTGTCCCAAAAGCTATTCCATCACCCCAGGTGGATTCAAGGGCATTTTGAAATAGGCGCTCTTCATTTGCCTAATTAGTGAGGTATATCTATTTCGTGCCTGCTTGTATTTTAGGGTATCATGGGGTGACCTGTGTCTCTGGCAACTGCCTGAGGTGGTTCCAGACTGAGGCTCGGCAAGTGGTTTGGCAGTAATCCATGGATTTGATAGCGCTTTGATTTTACATTTTTACTGGGGTGTATAAATCGCATGCAGAGTTGAAAGATTTAATGAAGTATTCTAGTGCGGTATTAATATCAGTTGATTCAAGGATTGGCATCCAGTCCTATTGTAGGAGATGGGTTTTCAACTTGATAAGATTCCTATAAGGCAATACTCTGCTTGTTATAAGTTTGGGGGTGGCTTGAAATTTATTAGACCAGGTACAGGACACTGGGAATGGTCACTGAGGGAGTCAGGAGGACTTTAATGTTTTTATCCGGTCAGGGTGATTTGTGAGAACCCAGTCAATAAGGGTGCTTGTACCAGTTTTGTAATTTTCCGGGTGGGGGAGGTTACCATCTGAGTCAGGTTTGCTGCTAGGATGTCATCTTTGAAAAGCCAGTGTCAGAGGTGAGCCAGTTTATGTTGAAATCCCGAGGAGGAGCTCATTTTCAGAGGGCTGCAGACTAACAAAATCAAGTACAGACTTAATACTGTACGGTGGTCTTTTGGAGGGATATAGACTGCGGCCACTGTGAGAACTTTGTTTTGTGCATCAAGAAGCAGTTTGATAGGGAGGAGTTGCATCTGCGTATTTGTGGAGGTGAAGCTGCCACTTGACAGGAGAGGTTGTCCTTTATGTAGATAGCATAGCCCCTACCTTTCTTGCTTGCCGGTTGAGTCTGAAAGATTGTAGCCTTCAAGTGAGACCGCATGATCCGAGGTGCTGGGAGATAGCCAGGTTTCCACAATGGCTAGTATATCAGGGTTTTTGTCCAGCGAGAGTTTGAAGAGATGCCAATTTGGAAAGGAGGCTGCAGATATTTAGAGTGATAATGGACAGACCACTACCAACTTTCCCTGTTTTTGTTGGCTTCAGTGCAACAGGACCAGGGTTTGGGTGTATCCACCAGATATTAAAAGTAGGAGGAGCAGAAGTTTCAGCGATGCCATTCGTAGTTCATAATAGGTTGGAGTGAGTTTCTGCTTGTACTTTTAAGATGCTTGGATTGTCTTCTGGAGTCCCAGTAGGGGGTGATCGTTAGTGAGTTATAATGATGTGGCAATTTCAATTAGGAAATATGGCTCTTTGCACCCAGGTATTAATTGGGTGATGTTTGTTTAAGACTTCAGAGTAAAAGCCATGGTACAATGTTTGGTAGTAGTAGAAAGGTGAGAGTAGGTGGAGGGGTAGGTAGGCGGAGGAGTTGGCATAAAGGGAAAAGGAGGGTGAGGGTGAGCAGGAACAGGTGGTGGGACTAAGCCAAAGCATTTTTTAGCGAGGCAGGAGAGAGCCGAGTAGTGTGGGCTGGGCAGTCGAGGGTGGCGAGCAGCAGGAGGGTGGTGGGGTAAGGATTTTAGTGGGCTAAGGTGGATAGCTAAGCACTATGGTGAAGTACAGAGAAAAATGGAAAAAAAGACTGGGAGGGTTTGGTGCCAGAGGGTTTAAGAGAAGTACTATAGTACTGTTGAGATCCAGGATCACATAATATGTTAGAGTTCCTGAAAGGTGATAAACTGTGGCCTGGACATATGCAATATGTAAAATCTTTTGTCTATATGTTTCCTTTGTTCTTCAAAGTCCTCAGAGATAAGTACAATACCTTAGGAGTAGGTCAGACAGTAGGCATATGCAATGTGTGAAATCCTTTTGTCTGTATGTTTCCTTTGATCTTCAAAGTCCTCAGAGACAAGTACAATACCTTTGGAAAGGTCAGACAAAATGTTGATTCATTCACAAAATGTGTTAAAATTCCTTTGTTCTTTAAACTCACAAGTGCAGTTGCTTTAAGAGTGGTCAGATGAGAATGTTGAAAATGTTGATTCAGTTGCAGGACTCAGCATCACCATGTTTGTAAGACTAGTTGTAAGGCATATGCTTCCTTGGGGAGGTTTCAAAGAAGTTGATTTAAAATTAAAAAGCTGATACATGATGATAGCGATTTGCAGAAATTCAGTCAGGAGACTTTCACCAATGTTGTGTGCAAGAATGGCACAGGTATTCCCAACAGAAAAACATGTAAATGAACAAAAACTAACCTACAGACACAGACAAGCACAAAGAAGCTCCCTTTCAGGTAAGGAGCTCCCTATGAGTACTATTGTACTCAGTTCTGAAATCGCATCTATGGAAGGACAGGAACAGGTTGGAGATGGTACAGTGCAGGATGACCAAGATGATTCAGGACAAAAGGGCAGATTTTGGAAGATCACCTCAAGGCACTGAACATGTATTCACTGGAAACCAGGTGAGACAGGAAGGATATAAATGATCCCTTCAAGTTCCTGAAGGAATAAACAAGCTAAACTGCAGGTAGCTGTTAAGCAGGCATACAAAGTTAGAACCCGAGGTCATGAGTGGCAACTGATGGCAGAAAGTTTGAGAGGGATGTGAAGAAGTTCTGTTTTACAGAAAAGGTAGTGGAGCCATGGAACAGTCTGTCATCAGGGGTGGTTGGTGGATGCCAAGATCATAAATGGTTTCAAGAATGACAGGGACAGAGTGAAGGGTTTGGTGGTTGATCAAGTCAGCAGCAGTAGAGAGGTGAGCAGGGGTGGACTGGAAGGAATAAAACCCTGTATGGACAATAGGACAACTGGGATGTGGCCATTCCAGGATACAACATATTCAGAAGGATAGGACTGGAAGAAGGGATGGGGTGGGGTGGCAGTTTATATGTGAGCAAAGGCATAAAGGCCATGGAGATACAATGTTACAACAAGGACAAAAGAAGGTTGAATGTTCTATTGGATGGCTTAGAGACAGTGTCCAGGGTCTTTATCCATGTGCGGGTGGTGTATAGACCACATACACAGAAATGAGGTAGACATGTTTCTAAGGGGGACCTGGGCAAAATGGCAAGCAAAGGAGGCATTGATCTTTGGGAACTTAAATCTGCTTGATGTAGACTGAAGCATTATGGCCACAGCTGCAACAAAGAAGCAGGGCATTCCTTGACTGCCTACACAGGGCATTTCTCAGCCAGTTGGTTACAGAATCCATTAGGGATGAGGTAGTGCTGGACTTTGCATGTATGAACAGGGACAGCATTGAAGAAATCAAAGTGGGTAGCCTCTTGGTACAAGTTACCATCATTAAAGTGTGGTTTAGCATACAGATTGGACAGAAGAAAAACACAAGATGGCAAGGGTCCTGGACTTCAGAAGGGCAGATTTTAAAGACATGGGAGGAGATTTTAGTAAATATATTGAAGGGTCTATGACTGGGGGCGTAGAGGAACAATGGAAAAGGATAAAGGAGGGACCATATAAGCAATGGCAAGTAGTTTGAAGGAAATGGTTCTCAAAGGAGGTGGCTAAGCTATTAAAGGAGAAAAAAAGTTTTAAGAAGTACAGGAAGACCCAGATGGAGGGTGACAAGGAAGTTTATCTACATAAACAAAGAAAATCAGAAAGGAAAGTAAGGGCAGCTAAGGCACAAACAGAGGAAAGGATAGTGAAGGAGGTCAAAAAATGCTAAGACATTCTTAAGGCATGTGAGTGAAAAAGAAAAGCAAGGGATGGGATAGTGAGGATTAGTAGAGATGCAATGGGGGCTGTGTAGAAGAAGATCAAGGAATACCTAAATTATAAAATGAGTACTTCTGCTTAGTCTTCACAGTGGGGGGAGGAAAGGGAGGGAGGGATTTGCCAACATGTATTAGCAGGCACCAAGGGTACTGGGAGGAACATAGGTTCATTTTCAGAGCAGAAAGTCTGGCAGTATAGCCTAGAGGTTAGAGGAATGAGGTGTGAATGAGCTTGATACATCCAGAAGACCAGACCTGTGTTTGATTCTCACAACCTCCACTTGCATACTGTGTGACTCTGAGCAAGCCACTTAACTGCCCAGTGCTCCCAGGTTGCCCCTGAAAACAGGCACTTGTGCCTAGTGGGCCTACCTGGTTACCAAAGACTAAAAAAAGATCTGAATGGGACTGTAAGCCTAAAGGAAAATAAGGCCATGGGACCAGATGGGATCCATAAAGGGTACTAGAAGAACTGAGCACGATACTAGGGGCTCCTCTTGCAACACTGTTCAGCAAATCATTGGAGATGAGGTTTGTTCCAGAAGAAGGGAAGAGGGTCAGTGTTGCCCTTCTGCAGAAGAGCTGCAGCAAGGAGAAGGCTAGCAATTAAAGGCTGGTAAGTCTCACATCTGTGGTAGGAAATTTTAGTGGAAACCTGATGAAGGAGAGACTGATAAAGTGCATGGAGGCAAATGGGCGGCAAGACTACCAACAGCATGGTTTCAAAGATGGAAGGTTATGCTAAACAAATCTCTCAGATTTCTTTCACTGGGTGACTAAGGAGGTGGATCGAGGAGGCAATGGATGTGGTCTATCTGCCTAGGTGGATTTCCAGTAAGGCTGTTGACACCATGCCACAGAAGGTTAACTAAGGAATTTATTAATCTGGAGGTCGGACAGAAGTTGATAAGCTGAATATCAAACTACTGTAGATGAAGGAGAAAGGAAGAAGAGGCGGTAGTAAACAGCAGTTACTAGGGACGGAAGAGTAACCGGGAGAGTACTACAGGATGGGGTAGTGGATTCTATCCTGGTCAGTGTCTTCACAGGTGACATTGCTGAGGAGCAGGAAGGAAAGGTGTGTCTCTGTGAATGACACAAAATCTGTAACAGGGTGGGCACCCAGTAAATGGTGGAGAAAATAAAAAGGGGTCTGGGAAACTTGAGGAGTGGTCTAGGGTGTGATAACTGGGTTTCAATGCCAAAAAGCACAAAGGCAGCACCTGGGCAGGAAATGTGGGTGCTGTATAAAAGTGGGGGTACTTATAGTCACCAAGCAAGAGAGGGATCTAGTAGTAATCATATCTGATGATCTCAAGTTGCCAGAGCAGTATGACAGGGCAGTAAGCATGGCTAGCCTGATACTGGATAGGGAGGGATTTCCAGTAGGAGAAGGAAGGTAGTGTTGTTACTATCTCACTTCGTTGTGAGACCCCACCTGGAGTACTGCATCCAGTTCTGAAGGCTGCATCTCTGTACAGATAATGACATGGTAGAAGCACTCCAGAGGGCTACCAAAATGGTGTGAGGTTGCACAAGGAACTGTATGAGGAGAGGCTATGGGAGCTCAACATGTATTCCCTGGAGAGAGGAGAGAAGAGTGAGAGAGAACATGACTTAATGCTATAAATACTTCACAGGGGTGAACAAGGTGCAAGAAGGAGTCTCTTTCAGTGGAAGAAGTACTAGAACATGTGGCATGGCATGCAGCTTGGGGCAAGGAGCTTAAGATGTATATGAAAATACTTCATCACAGAAAGGGTGGTGGGCACCTGGAGCAGCCTGCCAGAAGAAAGGTGGGACATAGACAGTGGGAAGCTTCAAGCATGCATGAGATAGGCAAATGGGCATAATAGTAAGGTGAAAGGGAGGAGGAAGGACACAAAATAAGCGTTCCCAGTGTGGAAATGGGCAGGTAAAATAGGGCAGACTAGGGGCTATTGATCCTTTTCTGCTGGCAAATTCTTTATCTGTGCTTCTGTATTATGTTCTGAGACAGGCAAGGAACTGAAGGCAGACTAGATGGTCCATTGTTCTTTTTTGCCATCGTCAAAGTTTCTGTTTCTATCTTCTAAAGGCCACAAAATTGTGAAGAAAGAACTGCAACAAATTAGTTTGAGACTGTATCTCTTGGACAATCAGGCAAAAGAAGGGTCATGCAAAACTTCCCTTGAAGTAAATGCATGGGCAAGCAGCTCAATAGCATTTAAACAGACACTGAAAATGCTGCACTCACCACAAACAACGCATCAAAGTAGGATCAACGTTGATATTCACTTCATTGAAAAAATAAACATTAACTCTAAGTCACTCCACTTTACACAACAACTTTCTTGGGGGCATGTTTCCCCACTGCAGAGATGCATTTACACAATTTCCTTGAACTTTATTTCTTCCTGTTGTGCTCTGTACCCCTGCCCTTACTGCTTTACCTGCTGAGCCTCATTTCATTATTGATGTATTTATCAAAATCCATCATTACCTTTCAGTTTGTAATTATTGTAATTTGATTTTCCTCCTGAATTTTACATTTTGAACAACTGTTCATATCTTCAGAAGTTTGTCCCATTTGTTTTACTCTATTGATCCCCCTACTAACCCCCAACTCTCTGCTCACACCTGCCAATGAGATTTGGCTCTGTCTCCCTATCCTAGAAAAAATCTAAATGTATACATTTCCAGCCCAGGACTATATGAAATACACAAAATCCCTATTTAGTCCATCCTGACTGGCCCTGGCACTGGAGGGCAAGCATGTGGTGGTAGGAAGAGGTCATGATGAATGCACAGCACTGCTTCTACCACCCTGTGTATAACAACCTCTGGCTGTGTACTGAAACCTGGGTCAAAAGCATGATAAGCTGCCAAATATACCATTAATGAGTGATAGTTAATTAGCATTTTCCTGATGTTTTGTTCTATTATAAATATTCTGTTGTCCATTGTAAACAATTCAATTTACAATTTATTATCTGACCATGTTGCCAAAGTCCACTACAAGTGCTGCTCTTTCCTGTTTATTCATAAGGGCAGAACTGAAACATACCATGGCAGCAAGGCGGCAATACAAAAGAGACTAAAATATCAGCATTTGACTTTCTGTTACTGTTTCATCGTCTGAGAGAATGGCTAACACCAAAGTGGAAACCACTTCCTGTAAAGTCTACAAAAATAGTAAAGGAAAAACTGCAGCTGATGACTTAGAGTCTTTTCAACAGCAAAGCTAAATTTAAAACTCTGCTTCACCTACATCTGAATTTCTCAAAGCAATTTCTCTGTTTCCTGACATGACAGGAAATGTCACCAACTGAATATTATCTCTTTGCTTTAAAACTCTTGATGAAATCTCAACATCCTCCCAACACAAGTTATATTATGATTTTGCATATGGTTGGCAAGGAATATCATTCATACACCTGTCCATTCATCATTGTTGATGTTTCTCTTCTACATTTATGTTTGCCTTGCTATTGATTTCACTGCATATGTTTGATATAATTGTATTTATTTATTTATTGCACATTGTTTCCAGTTTGTTCTGTACACTACCCCTTTCTCCCAAGGCGCATCTGGAAATGAAGGGTCACTAGCTCAGTATGTCTTTCCTAGTAAAACTTTTAAAATAAGTAAATACTTACATGCATACAAGAATAAAAATATATATACAAATATATAAATACTGATGAACAGTGTGTTTATATTTATGAGTGAATCAACAAGTTATAGTTTGTAATTTCCAAATAAATATATTATATGTGTGTGTGTGTATATATATATATATATATATATATATATGTTATACCAATATGTGGGAAGAGTGAAACCCAAATATTTCTGGCAGTCATGGATACATTCTCACTGAGCACAGTTCTCTAAAAGCTCTTTGGGTCTTCAGTACCAGAGCCTGTGGGGTGTGTTGCATTCTACTGTGTATTACATTGACAGGAAACAGATTCGGAATCTGGGTAATCATAGGAATTTGTCCTTATGTTCCAGCCTGCCACTGGCAGCATGTCTAAGTTCATGAGTCAGGTGTGCCAGTGACTCTCTTTATAAAATGGGTTGACAAATGGAAGCCAAAAGCAGAAACCTAAGTGGTTAAAACAGACACCTGACCATTGATTAATGCCTGGTATACCAGCACTTATTTCCCAAAGTGATGCATTCTATACATTGCTGACCCATTAAGTTAAGCATGCTGCAGGTGACACACTGGAATGTAAGTGCAATAACCCACTCCAAGGCATGGCTGTATTGGGCAATATTTACTGGTTATGGTCAATAATACTCCACTGGCAGACCCTCACAAACTTCATAATTCACATTTGTGAATTACAGAGTTCCATAAGACACAGTTGTTAGAGACAGCTGCAAATCTCCTACTATGTTTTGTAGAAACTGTCCTCATGCTGGCAGTCTGCCATCAGAAAACTTCCAGCATGAAGAAATCATACTGCTTGGAGAACTGTAAAGTTTCTGTCAGAAAATTGTTTCACAAACCGCATCCCATTTTAAATTCTCTTTTACTGTACTGGTTTGGGAGGTTCCTACCAGAAAGCAGGTAGGAGGTTCTCAAAAAAAAAAAGTATTTCAAACTTACTGAATTCTATTCAAGCACTTCTTAAAATACAAATATAAGCTCTTCAAAAAGGTAAAACTCTTAAATTAAATTCTTATAAGCCATTGCTGATGGTCTTTCTCTGTTTTGTTGAACTGAGATACATATTCTTGTTCACAAAAACAGATTTCATGTCTCTTAATTTCTGCATTAACCAGTGAATACAAAAATAAAGCATGGAGAACTCTGTAAATTTGGATTTTATGCACACCCTCAGTGTGTAATGCTCAGATAAACCCCTCAGGCTTCGCCCTCAGGGTTTATGGGGCATTACACACCTTGGATATGCATAAAATCCTCATAACCACACTTTCTGATGCATTATTGTATATTTAATGCACTTTCCATGTGGTTGGAAGTCACTCAGCCTTTTCCTTGTGTCTCACAATGCACCTGGGGTGTGTATTAATGCCCAATACACCCATGCCATGCCGTGATTTATAGCTTTTGCTCTGTGCAACTGCTGTGGAGATTTGGCAAGCAAATACCAACTCACTAGTGCAGGGGGAGGGGAAGGGACTGTTTTGTCTCTGCCTAACCTGGTGTATCTTGATGACTGAAATCTGGGGATAAAGTTACCTTTTGCTTCCTACTAATAATGGGAGATGGGCTGGCCTGGGAGCACTGAGCATTATCAGCTGGTTCAGGTTTTAGTCCCTAAGTGTGCTTCCTGCCAATTAACATGTCCACTTGCCTGGGTGTAATAAAATATATCATAATGGGTTAACAGTGCCTGGAGGTATTGGTGGCAGTGGACCTTGGGCAGAAATGCTCTTCAGACCTTCCTCCATAGCAATAGCTCTAAAAGCTCAGTTGTGTGATTGTGTGGTCATTCTGAGCATGCATATGTCATGAACACTCCAGCTACTCAAAGGTCAGTGCAGCAGCTTTCTCCTAACTGTCAACTTTTGTTTCTCAGTGGTGTTAGTGGACTACTCAGGGCTTGCACTGAAGTGGTACAGGTTTCTGAAGGATACAATGCCTGCAACTCTTCATCATCAGCTTTGTGGTGCACTCATTTGTTGTCACCCAGGATGAAATAGGCAGGAGTCCCTTCTCTAACTGAACCTTGGGATGTAGTTAATGACAGAAGGGACCCCTCCCCTGTACACATCTATCATGAACTCTGATGAATGTTTTAGCTTGGTGCCTAAGGATTCCTCATGTGGATTCTTGGACTAACCAGTGCACAGGGTATGGGGAGGGACCACAGGCTAACACTGAGTGTAATTAGGGATATGACCTATAAGTAGTGGTTCACCTCTTATCTGTTTTCTCTCCTCCCTCCATCCCCACACTCAGTATATTAAAAGCCCAGTGTTGTCCACTTGTGTAAGATGTAGAAACTCCCTCTTCTGTATGTTCCAGGTGCAATATGGTAGAAGAGTCCCTGCTACATTATGCAGGAATGCTCAAAAATTGCTCCTCTATGGGAAAGATTAAAACAAGTCTAGACCCCTAATTTGGCTTGGGAGACTGTTCTTTCCCTGAAATTTGTGTAGTAGGTAATGTCTCTGAGATCTCAGTAAAGGAAAGAAAAAACTTTATATATCATTAATATCTCTCTGTAAGCACCTGGTCTTGCACCACTGGCTCGATCAAGATGAGATTACCTACCCTGAATGTCTTAATGAAATTCTGTACAATGTACAAAATGAGAAAGTGACAGTAAGTACACAAAATCATATGCCAGCTTATAATAAGCAATGAGGTAAAGAGCCTTTCGTCTATGCATTTTCCCCTTAGAAGAATTACTAAGGTGTTTACAGGGTTTGAATCTTACATGTAAAGCACATTGTGAGCTTAATAACTAATTTATAGTTTATATACCTTTATGCCCTGTGTTATAAATCTAATGTATACAAAGGTCTACTATACTACATTTAGTGTCTCCTGGGGGAGGGATGGGGAAGGGAAGTAAAGTATGTATTGTATGTAATGTATGTTGCTAGTCAGTATGTTCCTTTACCCTTATGTCTGTGTAACATAAATTGTCTTGGAAACATGAATAAAATGCATTAAATAAAAAAGCCTGATATTTCAGGCTGGGACCCATAAATCACACTAGCTCTCACAGTTGTGACTGTTGCTTATGTTGCATTGTGATTTCAACTCACATGGTTATGGTTTTGTCTCCTTGGCTGATAGCACTCATGCACCTTGCTTGGTTGGTGGAACAAAGCTTCCACTTGGCAGGGGTCTCTACCCACAGTCTGCCAATATTGCTAAATAAGCCTTGTTTTGCAGCCTGGTTTTGCCCTCTACTAGTGCCTATCTTTGGTAGAATTACTATTGCTACTAAATTGCAAGGGATACTGTGCCAAGGAAGAGCAAGCTTGGCAAAGGGAGGTGGGTGGGAGGAGATCTGGTTATGTACTATATTGCTCATATTTTACCAGTGTCCACTGTTTTAATGTTTGGGAAAATGTTGATGTGAAGGGATGTGGGAGAGTAGGTAGGATGGGGCTTAGGATATAACATGGGAAGATGTTGTTTGTTAAAACTGGGTAAGTCACTCTATTGATTCAAGATTATTTATTTCAGACAATATCAGTCGGGTCACCTGCTTAACAAGGACCAACAGTGTGTCCCTAATAAACAACCAAATGGATAAGGATGCTGGTATCTCTACATGGAATGTATATAGGTTAAAAAGGTAGCCCATGACATGGGCATCAGAGATTGAGCACTTGCAATAATGGCGACTCATTCCCAATGAATGTCATGTGGGCTACTGACAAGGTAGGGTGACCGGATGGGGTGGGTCAGTGCATATAATGACAGAGCGTCACTACACATACATGTGGGGGGTGGGAGTGAGCACGCTCAGCGAGGGCAGGAGGGATTTGAGGGTGGTACCAGGGTGGGCTGCTGAGCTGGACCCATGGCATGGTGGGTGGGTTCCAAGCTTGGGTGGGTAGGGTGCTGGGTTTGGGTCTGGGCGCAGGTGTTTTTTGTTGCACCTGGCCTTAATTTTGTTTTAATGTTTTGCACCTCCCAACATGCACCAGCCCTGGAGTTCAGAATATTTAAGTAGGGTGGTGCAGGGGACAAAGCCCCCAGGAGGTGCGGGGACACAGACCCTCATATAAAACATTAAAATAAAAGTCTCTGTTGCCATTCTGTTATGCGCTGGGGAGTCAGAGTGCCAAAATTGATTTTCAGTGCTCTTACTGTCATAACGGCGATCGCATTTTGGCAGTCACTGTTATGGCATGGAACAGGTTAAACATTTTAACAAAAGTAGGAAGGTTTGGGAGGTGATTAAAAACAATACCCAGGTACTTCTTGGGCAAGAAATGCACATGAGCAAGAATTAGTTCAAAAGAACTAGTTCCTGCTGAGGAGGACAATGGATTGCAGCCTGCTCTTCAGCCAAAGCCAGGGTGTGGCAGTCTGGCTGCCTCCATGGATACAGATCACCATTCGCAGAAGCATGGCAAGCCCCAGAGGGAGATATGCTTTGTCCCACAACACCATGGTGGGTGGAGATACCTTCTCAGCAGGGTCCATCCATGGCCCCAATGTAGACAATCAGGTTTCTATCAAAATTTACAGTAGAAAGCACACAGGTAGCTCAGAAAATTACAGGACCATTGAAACAAAACAACCATACAAAGTCACAAAGCAGTTCAGCTTCTATGATTTCCAGCAAGTAAAGGAAAACACTAAAGTTATTTTCAGGGTAAGTGACTTTATTTAATAAAACCAACAGAACTGTAGTGAAAACAGCCCCTTAACCTTGGCTGAGAGGAGCTGTCTTCGCAACAGTTCTGCTGGTTTAATAAACAAAGTTGCTTATCCTGAACACAACTTTAGTGCTTTCCTTACTTGGTGGAGATCATAGATGCTGAACTGCCTTGTGACTTGTTCTTTCAGAAATTGGCTGCACATATGGCAGACTTTCTGGACCTCTGGCTGTTGAACGAGGACTTAAACTGCATGACCAACACAGTCCATGATACATCAAATCCAAACCCAGTACCCAACTCACATAATGTGTGGACATTGGTTGCACTGAAAGCAAACTTCAGTCTACCTGATGTTTGGAGGTACTTCCACCCTTGACAAAGGTAATAGAGCTTCAATTTCCACCCCCTCCTTATATACGCTAGGCTGGATAGAATACTGCTAGAATCCTGTGCCCTCCTGTTGGTCTTCTTTAACCAGTACTCTGCTATCCTGGTGTCAGACCATGCTTTTGACCCTAGCCCTTTCCAGGGACCTGGTAGTCACCAGAGGATATCTATGGAGATTGGATCCCACCCTCCTCAGGGACAAAAATGTCATGGTTACATGTTCCAGGCCCCGGATGAGTTCCTAACCCACAGTAAAAAGGTGACAAGTAGCATAGTGTAAGATGGGAAGCCTTAAAAGCATTCACCACAGTCAGGTAATAGCCTATGTTACTCACAAGAAAAAAGTAGGAAAGGCAGAACTCAGAAGCCGGAGGACAAAATTGAAGCTTGAAAAGGGCCCACATGTTGAAGCCTACAACTCCACTACACAATGTCCTACATAAATTTAAATGACATTCCAACAGCCTTTGCAGGGCTAGTGTTCAGAAACTAATTTCCTTCACATAGAAAGTATATATTTCAATGGTGATCAAGGTGGAAAATACTTAGCCTGGTAATTAAAATAAGCATCTGTCAATGCCTAAAGTTTGTCATTTGTATTGCTACTGCACCAGGTGGTGCAGTCAGCAGAACTACAATTCTCAGCAGCCTCTGCTCTTGGCTTATTACATGCACTTATCAACGCATTTAAAAACAACTTTTACCTCTGCTCAGGTCCTCCCTTATGTCTTCAGAGCCCAATTAGGTTATCTGAGGCCAGGAGCATGGGGAACCTCTGTTTTGGCACAGGAGTGGCTTTAAACAAACATTCACTTCCATGCATGAACAACCCACCATCTCACACTTTCTGGGTGTGACTGCATGGCAGTAAATGCTTTGTGCTTCTCCGACCTTCTGCTTTAAGGAAAAAATTGTGGGATTTGGAAGGATTTTGAAGGTGGCACAGGACCCTGGCTAGCAGTAGTGAGCAGTGTGAGCATTCAGGGGCAGAAAATAAACTTCTCACTTGGGGTGACAAGTGCAAGATTGTCCCTATTCTGGGTGGAGACAATGAGGGAGGGATTGGTGGGGTGGTGAGGTGGAGCACAAGCATACCAAAGTGGGTGACAACAGCCAGGCTGATTAGTACACACGAATCCATGGTATTAATAGTTATGACATCTCTGGGCAGTTTCCCAGCCAGCAGCATCTCGTTTTTGACCAGTAAATTTTGTGCCCAGAAAGGAGGCCATATTCTTTAAGAAAGGCATGGGTCACTGGGATCCTATTAACCAGGTCATGTATGTAAAGCAGCAAGTCATCTGTGAATAGCAAAGCTTTGTGTTCACACCTTCCCCAATGGTAATCCCACCTCCACTGTGTTTCCAATAGTTGTAGACAGGGGTTCTTGTACCTGGATATAAAGTATGGGTGACAATGGGCATCCCTGTCTGGTACCACAGTCCATGGGGTTGTATACAGAACCTCATCTCAGGGGAGGAAATGGACACAGAAATGAGAAGGCATCCTTAGGATGGCAGAGAAAGGGAGATATTGTTGATGGGGACCTGAATATGCCAGATGTTAACTGGAGCACTTTACTACAGCCACATCCAAGACCAGGGTCATTCTCGATGCCCTGCAGGTCCTCAATCAGCTAGTGTTGGAACCCACTTAGGGAGGAGCAATTGTAGACCTGGTACTCTCAAATATGGATGGAGAGAGGATCTCAGATCTAGAAGTGGGTAGCCATTGGGAACAAGTGGCCACCAAATAGTGTGGTTCATGATAAACACAGCCACAGAGTCAAGCCATACAAAGTGAGGGTATTGGACTTTAGGAGGCTGACTTTGTCAAAATGGAGAGTGACTCGAAAAGCACTAGCAAACGGACAAGAAGGAGGATAGGGGAACATCAAAACTGCCATAACACAGGCAACAAGTCTTTGTGTGAAGCAAATAAACAAATCAAAATGAAAGAAAAACACTATGGTTCTCAAAAGAGGTGGTGGGGAAGGTTAGGAGAAAAGATAGCACTCAGGAAGTATAAGGAAACACAAAAGGAGTAGGACAGAGAACTGTACCAGTTAAAAGCAGAAGGAAGCAGGAAGGCAGTCAGGATAGTAAAGGCCCAAACAGAAAAAAGATAGCCAACTCAGTCAAAAGGAGATAAAACCTTTTACAGGTACATTAGGGAGCGGAGAAAAACCAAGGGAGGGATAGTGAGGCTTAATAATGGGGAGGATGGCTGGGCAGAGAGGTCAGTGAAAAAGCAGGGATACTGAATGAATACCTCTGCTCAGCATTCACAAAAGATGAGGTTGGGTGAGGTACCCAATCCAATCAATAGAAGCACTCTGAATGTGGGGTTGATACCAGTTCTTTTACAGAAGAAAGGATTCTGAGCGAACTCCTAAATCCAAAGGTGGACAAAGCAATGGGACATGATGGGATTCACTCCAGAATTCTAAAAGAACTAAAGCGTAGACTAGTGACACCACAGACTACCATTTTTAACAAATCATGGGAGGATGGTGTAGTACCAAAGGACTAGAGGAGGGTGGATGTGATTTCCCTTGCAAAAATGGGAGTAAGGAGAGGCAAGAAACTACAGACCTGTTAGCGTGATCTCAGTGATAAGGAAAATGATGGACTTACTTCTGAAAGAAATAATTGTTGATACCTAGAGGCCAGCAGGGCTCAGGACCCAAGCAGCATGGATTCACAGCAGGAAGGCATGTCAGATGAATCTAATACATTTCTTTGACTGGGTGACAAGGTAGAAGAGCAGGGAGGGGCTGTGTACATGGCATACCCTTGAGAAAAGGAGGAGGGGTCATGATAGGAACTTTTAATACCTCAGAGGAATCAACAAAGTCAAGAGGGTAGCATCTCAGAAAAACAGATATGCAAGAACAAGGGGACACAATTTGAAGATGAGGGAGGATGACTCAGGGTAATGTGAGGAAGTATTTTTTCACAGAGAGGGTAGTGGACGTGTGGAACAGCCTTCCTGAGGAGGTCATGGAGTCAAAACAGTGGGTGAATTTAAGAATGCATGGTACAGACATAAGGCAGATCTTGGGGGTAGGAAGAAGTAGGCTGTTGATTAACTAGGATCTGCAACTTATCCAATAGGTAGGTAAATGGGCAGACTAGGTGAGCCAAGCGGTCCTTATCTGCTATCAAAGTCTATGTTTCTATGTTTCTATGACAGCCTTTAAGCTTGAAAGGAGTACCAGACAGGGATGCCCATTTCCACCCCTGCTCTGTATCCTGGCACATGAACCCCTGTCTGCAACCATCGGAAACACGGTGGAGGTGGAACTATCATTATGGAGGTATGAACACAAAGCTACACTATACACAGATGACTTGCTGCTTTACTAATATGACCTGGTTAAAGGGATCTCAGTGACCCATGCCTTTCTTAAAGAATATGGTCTCCTCTCTGGGCACAAACTTTACTGGTCAAAATACGAGGTGCTTCGGATGGGAAACTGCACAGAAATATCATGGCTAATAATACTATGGGTCTCCAAATGGTTGATAAAATTAAATACCCAGGGTGGTTATCCTGGCCAGACCAAACCAACTGTTTAATAAAAACTAGAGGCCTCTTCAAAGTAAAATCTCTGTAGACTGTGATCAGTGGAGCCTCTTGCCCCTTTCTCTTCTTGGCAGAATCAATACAGTCAACCTCTACCTCTATCAGTCCCTCCTGTACATGTTCCCCTTAACCACTTCAGGCAATGGATTCAGTCAGTCATAAGTTCATCTGGAATGGGAAAAATGCCCAGATATGGAGGAATATATTACAGCTTCCTGCTGATGTGGAGAAACTGCCGTGTTGTACCTGCAGCATAATATCAGGGCCTTGCAGTTGTCTTTTTACTAGTGGGTGATGGTCAACCACCACTCTTAGTAGTGGTAAAGAGGAGGAACTGGGAAGTAATCTTAGGAGAGGGAGTCTGATCCCAGTTTGGAGATCCATAAAGTGCCACTATCCAGTAACCCATTCAGAAACAACAATATGGCTTCATGGGCTGCAGCCCACAAATATCTCTCCATTCCTCCTAGGAGGTCCCCAAATACTACCATCATTGCCTTATTCAAGGGCAGGGCTGGCTACACCATTCAACTTCATCAGAGTCTTCCTCAGTGGGCCAAAAAGGTTAAAGAATGTAACTCAGCTGTGCATAGGTGGGTAACTCAGTAGTTTTGCTGACCTCAGGCCAGCGGGGACTAGATTCAGGGATTTGGTTATACATCTGTTGGTTGGGTTGTGTCTGGGAATTACCCTTGATAAAGTTGGGGTGAGTTGATCCTCACCCTGGAAGAGGAATTGCTGAGGCCACAGCCCTCCTCTAAGCCACCGCCCATCTTTAACAAAGCAATCATGGGAGACCATCCCTCCATTCACTGACTTTAGACTTAAGTTGGAGCAGGACCTGTGCACCTCCATAACCCAGAAGTATGGGCATTGGCAGCTCAACACTTAACCTTCTGCTCTAGGGCAACAAATTACACCTATATGTGTAAGCCTATAATCCCAGTCATGCTTTAGAGTCCAACGGAAAAGTTCTAGCTGTGTCAAAGTGTGCTGTGTAAAACAGGGACTTCCTACACATTTTGCTCACTTGCCTCAAGATTACTCTGTTCTAGACTTCAGTCCATGCTATTATGACTTATGTTCCAGGCAAAACATCACCTAAATCCACTCTGGTGCTCCTACTATGAGTGAGCACCAGCAAGGCCTGGTAGGTGTGGATCTGCACCTGTGGTTAGCCACACTCCTTAAAGAGCTAGTGGAGCCAAAACAGTCAGATGGGAAAATAATGCAAATTTTAAGTAGCAGTCAGTAGCAACTTTATATTTCGAAATATTTTCATTTTCCTTGTGCTCAACAGAAAGTATTCTGTGTGATAATACTGTACTAGATGTGTGAAACAGCTCTTAGCCCAGCAGCTGACATATCTAACTCTACTGCCCACACTATATTATCAGCATTATGATCTCACTTACTGACATCACAGGTGAATGGCCTTGCAGCCCAGTCACTTGCTGTTCTTAAGTAGCAGTGATGTCACAGTCAGTGAGGTCACAATGCTGATGATGTAGTGTGGGGCAATGGCAGAGATATGTCAGCTGGCAGGCTAAGAGCTGTTCCACACATCACACTTACTAACATCAGGTAAACAAACTTCTAATTAAACAAAGAGAAAAAAAAAGTACTTCTGATATAAAAGGTAATGGTTGGCTGCTTTAAAATCTAATATTAGGTCTATGCAGTACATTAGCTCTTTAATGCCAGAAGTCTAACACACAATTGGCTGTCACCAACCAACCATCAATACAGCAGTGGACACACAGTCTGCAACATTGGCTTAAGCTGGAATGCCCAGTTGTCTGCTAATGGAGCTCTGGAACAATTCAAGTCGTCCGGAACCCCCTCATCAGGGCAATAGAGACACAGTGGATGGCCCTGCACCTAGGATTGAACTTTAGAATAATGTAAGAAGTCCAGAGCCCTCCCAACTACAAACAGCAAATCCTCAAATCAGTTGTCTTAATTTGATGGAATCTCTTACTTTATTTTTGATGGGGTTCACACTGATAAAGAAATCTGTAATCAATTAAGGTGTTGTATCACTCTATTTCTGATCAAGCGATAGGTTATGGAACAAATTTGCTTTGAATCTCTGTACTATTTTCAAACAGTTCTAGTGTACAGTACCTAATTTTGTTTTATGTTCTGTTAGTGAAATTAATAAACATGTTTTAAAACAAAATATGCTGATTCATCAAGCCAACAAGTTTTAGCAGGTAATGAAAAACTAACCATGGAAATCTAGACTCCTGAACCACACAGTTTATAGTCACACTGTCTTGTGGTCTGACCTCCTCAGATCTCAGAAGCTAAGCAGGTTTGAACTTGGTCAGTACAAAGATGGGAAACCTCTAATGAAAAATCAGGTGCTGTAGGAAGTGGTGTTGGTAGCTCTGCAGGAGGCACTCTCCCATAGTTATAAGCAACCATACTGATGCCCCAGTATGGTGTTTAGAGAGATAAGCGCACTGTTACAAGGTGCTGCAGGAAGTGGTGGTAACTCTGCGGGGCGCTCTCCACTTGGTTATAAGAAACCATACTGATGCCCCAGCAGGGTGTTTTGGGACAGTGTACCATCACAAGGTGTTGCTTAGATCTGCAGGGGCACTCTCCCTTGTTCATAAGTAACAGTCCTGATGCCCAGCATGGTATTTGGAAGTACTACAGTCAGAGGTGCCATCTTTGCATGATATATTAAATCATGGTCCAGTTTTCATAGAAACATAAAAACATAGAAGTTGGTGGAAGATAAGGATCACAAGGCTCATCCAGTCTGCCCATTTTTTCTACCTTATGAATATGCCATAGGCTAGGCCTGTACTCTGTCAATGGCCTATCTATTAATACTCATCTGTATTGCTCCTTCTGCTTATCCCATGCCTTTTGAAGCCCTGCACTGTGTTCATATCCACCACTTCCTGAGGTAGCCATTCACGCATCCACCACCCTTTCTGTGAAAAGAACTTCCTCACATTACCCCTTAATTGGCCTCCATCTAATTTCATGCTGTGTCCTCTTGTCCTGCTATTTTTCTTATCTTGAAACATGTTAGATTCTTTCACCTTGTTAATCCCTAAGATGTTTTCCTGCCCTGGTGGTTGTTCAGGAGGAAGCCCATGGTACTTCTTGAAAAAACTATGCTTCCCTGGAGTCCAGTCCAAATTTCTACCAGTCACTGAAACCACTACAGCTTAACCTGTTTCAATATTAGTTGGTTTGCATCTGTATACCCTTTCCCCAGGATAAAACTGAAAACAGAAAGTATTTCATAACCTTTCTTTCCTGGTCATCAAAACAAACTACTGTAAACTAAATGGTATCCAAACAGGCTGTGCATGTGGTGCTCCATTGTATGAAACAGGACATGTGTGCAGAGTGGCACAAGTGTGTTAATTATTATGTACTTTATACTCAGAAGAGTGGTGCTTCAGGGTTCAGACACTTAGAAGTGACTGTTGGCAGTTGTAATTCAGGTATTTTCAACCTGGTCTCAGTTTCTAAATTCTGAAATGTTGAAACCTGCACTACATCAAATTAGTAATATCCTTTTAGGGTTAATTCTATGCTTAAACATTTAAAATGGAATAAATTGTATTTTAATGAAGTCCACATAGCTATCTCAAACTGCATTTGTAAATAGACATTTTGTAGACTGTAAACTTGTCAAGAGTGAAAGGGCAATGATAGAGTTCTCTCTTTGCTTGTATACAGTAGGCTCCCTCTAGTGGGCAAGGGCCAAATAACAATGCACTGTACACAGCACTCTGGGATGAGAGAGATCATGCAAGGGAATGTCATCACCAGGAGTGCACAAGATCAAAAGATGTAAAAGTATAAGAATACATCCTATTTAAAGCACAAGACAAACAGTGGGTTGTATGTTTTGCTGCCTGCAAAAAAATAGGAAACCAAGAAGACAAGTCAGTGCACTGAGTAAATTCGAAGGCTTTATTGCCAGTATATTCAGTTTTATTCAAAACATTGTTATTATGAGGCACTGAATTTAAATGTGATGAATTTCCAAATTTATTTCTAGTTGCTTTTTTTATCAAAATGGACAAAAACCAACCCTTCATTGTGCTGTGAAGCGTACCTATTAAATATAACAGAATGTTTAACCAATCAGGATTGTTAAATTAAAAAAAAAAATTTATTACAGTTGCAGCCAAAGACATGGTCAGACAGTTACAAGTGCCTCTCAGTATTTCAAAGCGATTCCCTCTGGTCAGGAATTTCTCTTGAGATATCACTGAAATTTCAGGAACTATCTGATGATGTCTCTGGCTGCAACTAGATGTATTAGTCCAGTCAATGATGTAGGAGAAACAAAAACAATTAAGTTACAAGTGATACCTGGTATAGCTTGATTAAACATGAAAGCACTACAAACTTAATTCACATCCGTAAAACACAGACAGGATGAATCCCATTGTCATTTAAGTGTGCCTGCTGCACAGAAACTTCAAGATCAAAGTGATAGTTTCATTTTGGTCCAGAGCATGGTGGATGCAGTGGGTTGAATGGGTGGATAATAATTTATTTCTGGTAATGTGCAAAAAAGTCAACATCTTTATTAAGTGCTTTTCTTTAATGTTGAAACATTGGATCATTTACAGTTCAAAGGTTCATCCTTCCTGAGTAGTCTTTAAATGACCTTTTAGGATACTGGGTCAATATACCGTATACAATGTGGAATAGTCAGATCCATACATCACAGACAGTGTGTGTGGATATAGTGATAGGGGTACAAAACTGCGAAAGGATGAAATGGTGCAAGTGCAGTTTTGCACCCTGTTGCTCTTGCTTGGGTAGCTAGTCACACAGCAGATAAGACCTCTGCTGGAAGGAGGGTCCACTAAGCAGATGCAGTGGCTCAGTGGGCAGCAAGGGAAGTAGTGCATCTGTGGTCGAGACTCGAATCTCAGCCCCAGATGAATGAAGCTTTTAGGTTTTTATCATTTCACACTTTGTGCAGTATGGTCCCCACCCCATGTTGATTAATTAAATGGGGTGGTCGGTGGGAGGAGCCCAATGCAAAAATAAAGAAGTTCCACTGTTTTTGCTGACATTTAGTTTTAGCGATATGGCTCTGTGCTAGCAATATACCCACTGTATTGACAGCGCAATACATTGCTGCCCTGTTTTGTGTGCTGGAGTTATGACCCCATGACACCTTTTAGTACTCTGACAGCAAAATCATTGATGGAGTGATATGGTTTTGAGAAATTATTAAAAATAATAGACAGGACGAACTGCAGAATATCCATCACCCTTTGAGAGTGCCTGCTGCACAGAACTTCAACATAGAAGTGATAGTAGCATTTTTGTCTGGGGAGGCTTATGTGGCATTCAAGATGAAAAGAGAAACATTTGCTTTGAAAGTTTCTCCTTTCAGCCTTGAATAACCAAATCAGCCTTCCCATACAAAAATGGAACTAATATTAGATCTTGAAACCTCTCTGCAGCCAGCACTCATAAGGTGGTATTACACGCAGTGATATGTATCATGAGTGATACAGGTCAATTGCAGCATTACCTTTGTCATGTACAGGTGATCCATTTTGCAAAAGAAGCAAACGTTCACTGATTCTGTGTTCCCTGCTTTCCTGGGTTTGCAGAGTTTTGTTCCATTCTGCATGGCCGTGTACCAGTCTCTTTCACTCCTTTCTATCCCATTACAAAAGGATATCCCATGCTCTTCTGGCCGTTGTGGAACAGATAGCCTGTAGACATCACAAGAAGGTAACATTACAGTTAATCTGTACAGCTGATTCTGATACAGATTACCACAATGTAAAAGCGATCCTCTCTGCAGCAGATCGAGTGAAACAAAGTGGCTCAAAGAATGAGTGGTACCGGCAAGCACTATGTAAAACACCTTTAAATGACAATGGGATTCTTCCTGTGCTTCCTGTGAGTGTGAATTGGTTTTGTAGTGCTTTGACGTTGAAACAGGCTACCATGCCTCATTTGATTCACATGTAACCTCTATATCTGCCGTTATTCAGTTCTGCTTTCAGTGATCTGAAGATGAGTATAACTCCTAAAACTAAAATCAAATATAATTTTGTTAGTTGTAGCCACCTTTCCAGGCTCAACTCAACATACAACATCTGCAGATTTACCTTTCCAGAACCTTCCTACACTCATCACTGCTCCCTCTATCAAAGGCTGGGCTGGCTCTCACCACAGGCCTGCTGGGACTACCTTTGTGCTTCATTGTTGATAGGTCTTTGAGGGAAAGGGCAAACTCTCTCTAGTAGTGTTCATTTGCCCTAAAACGGACACTCATAATTTTATTTATTTCTTTAGAGTATCAGAATTACAATCCTTTGAGTCAGAGACTCATTTTCAAAACTCCACATCAATGGACAATACATCGATAGTAGGGAGGAGCTGGAGGCCTCAACAGGAGAAAAAGACCTAGGGGTCATGGTGGATGGATGTATGAATAACTCTGAGCAGTGCAGGAGAGCAGCTAGCAAGACAAATGGATGTTGAGATGCATCGTAAGGGGATCACCTCTAGAAGCAGAGAAGTGATTCTGCCGCTGTACAATGGACTGGTTAGACCACACCTTGAGTACTGTGTACAGTACTGGAGACCACATTTGAAGAGGGACATACAGCTCCTGAAGAGGGTGCAGAGGAGTGCAACTAAGATGATATGAGGACTAGAGATTTGAAGTATGAGGACAGACTTGAGGAGCTCTGCCTGTTTTCACTGGAGGAGAGGAGAGGCGGAGGGACATGATTGAGGTCTTCAAGCACCTCAAGGGAATAAATAGAGTAAACATGGAGAGGATCTTTAGACTAAAGCAGGGAGGTATCACCAGAAGGCATGGTTTGAAGTTGAAAGTGGAACAGTAAGGGAAAGAAGGAGGTTTTCACTGAGAGGTGGTGGACCCTTGGAATGCGCTGCCTGGTGAGCTGGTTCAGAGATTCACAGTGGAGGGCTTCAAGAGAAGGTGGGAGAGACACAGAAAGCAGATGTATCAGATGGTGGCCTGGCCGGGGGGTGAGGATAGATGATGGGGGTTTCTGGAACACAAGAGAGGGGAGTGCCTCGGCACCCAACTAGAGATCTGAAGTTTGAGCAGATTAGGTAGACCATAAGGCCTAATCAGCTGGAATTTGTTAGTATGTTACATGTTGAGATTACGATAACATAAGCACATAATAAGAGGTGATATAGGGTAAGGGTGACATAATAATAACACAGTTGAATATTTAAGTGGATTAGGTAAATATCAGGCATGATAATACAAGATATAGATAACATGCATATCGCACTAATGATACAGAAGGCAGGGTAAATAGTACGACTAGGGCCGAGGTCTGCATTAGTGGGTTAAGCAGAACAGAGTCCATTGTTGGGAGGGGTGGTGGCTAGGGGCAGGTACAAGTGCGGAGGACTGAGATGGGCCCGGAGTAGAGATTTAAACTGGCCAATCCTGGGTTTGATGGAGCATGAGGGAGGGATGGAGTTGAGCAAGGTGTGGGCATTGCAGGGGAAAGAGCGTTGGCCAAGGGATGTTTGTTGGTGAGATACTTGGTACCTTGGTTTAAGTGAACTACAAGTGGACTTAGTGGCTATCACAAGTAACAAAGTGGGGAGAGACTGAGGGCAGTTAGGCCTCCATTTACTTTTGCTAGGAGGCAGGTTTGGTATTGTATCCTGCCATCAAAGTCAAGACAGTTAGATTGGCTATACAAGGTACAGGTATTGGTGGTTCTAGGGCAGCCTAGAAATAGCAGCAGGCCTTATTCAGGGCAATCTTGACTTAGTAGAGGCAGTATTGTCAGCAGCCTATAGATTAATGTGCCATAATCAATGATAGACAGGACAGTGGAAGAGATGGAAAGTTGGAGGCTTCGGGGTAGCCAGTTTCAATGTCAGTATAGCAGACTGATATAGTAGTTGGTGGAAGTCTAGAGAGGTGGATGTGATCATGGAAGGTGAGGTGGGATCAAAGGTAATGCCAAGATACTTGAAGAAATAGACTTGTTCAAGATGGAGAGAGAGGAGGTCTGGACACAGACAGGGAGTGTTTTAGTTTATAGTGATGAGCAAAAAGCATGACCTTGACTTTTTGGTTCAGGGCAAGTTTATGCCTGGAGGACCAGGATTCAGCACTGTGAAGGTGGCCTGAAGGAATCTTCCAGGGACACAGAGTAATTGTGAGAGGTGAGGATGGCATCATCCATGTAGACAAGGATATAAAAACACAGAAACATAAAATATAGAAGATGACAGCAGATAAGGACACAATGCCCATCCAGTCTGCCCATGTCTTTTCTGTCTTATGAATGTGCCATTGGCCTTTGCTCTGTCAATGGCCTATCTATTCATATTCATCTGTATTACTCCCTTATGCTAATTCCATGCCTG
This sequence comes from Neoceratodus forsteri, assembly GCA_016271365.2. Classification (NCBI taxonomy): domain Eukaryota; kingdom Metazoa; phylum Chordata; order Ceratodontiformes; family Ceratodontidae; genus Neoceratodus; species Neoceratodus forsteri. The sequence goes on along the minus strand of JADMNL010000022.1, from coordinate 193,814,643 downwards.
TTTGAAGCCCTGCATTGTATTCATATCTACCACTTCCTGAGGTAGGCTGTTCCATGTATCCACCACCCTTTCTGTAATAAAGAACTTCCAAGAACTTCCTCCATTACCCCTTAATCGGCTTCCCTCTAATCTCATGCTGTGTCCTCTTCTCCTGATATTTTTTGTATTTAAACATGTTAGACTCTTTCACCTCATCAATGCCTTTAAGGTGTTTGAATGTTTCAATCATATACCTCTCTCCTCCTTTGCTCTAAGGTATACATATTGAGCTCAGTTATCCTGTTCTCATATGTTTCTGATGCAGTCCATGCACCATTTTAGTTGCCCTTTTCTGGACTGCCTCAATTTGGTTAATGTCTTTGTGAAGGTGTGGCCTCCCGTGCGGCATGCAGTACTCCAGATGGAGGCCTAACCAGTGTGTTGTAAGAGGATTATTACCTCCCTCGTCTGACTTGTCATACCCTTATTAATACAGTCCAACATTTCCTTAGCCTTACCTACTGCTTTAGTGGCCTGCTTGGATGATTTCAGGTCATTGGTGATGATGACACAAAGTCTCTTTATTCCCTTGTGACTGCCAGCAACTCCCCTTCCAGCCTATTGCTAGCTTCATGGTTTCTCTTCCCTGTGTGCATGATCTTGCCGTCTTTGCATTAAACCCATTGCCACTCTTCCAATCATTTTGCCAGTTTATCCAGATCTCTTCTCATTCTGCCCACCCATTGGATCATCTACTCTGTTGCAGATCTTGGTGTCATCTGCAAACAGACAAACTCTACCGTATGCTATGAAACAACAGGGCTTAAGTATAAGCAACAAAACTATAGCATCTGTAAGTCATGTTTTAAAGATGTGAAAAGAGCTGATGACCCCATGGGCTTACTTACAGATATGTTACAACAGACAGATGGTGAGATTAGAAAAGAGGCCAAGCGTCTAGTCAGTAAATGCTCCTTTAAAAAATTTCTAACAAGAACTTCGGGGACTCTGTTAAATTTCAAAAAGAAACTAAGGGACTCTGTTATTGTTGTGAAAATTCATTTAACTACTGATCTGCTACAGGTTATGTGTAAATGTTGGAACCCAAAGCTTCATGTTTTATTTTACAGAGAACCATGCGGGATGCAAGCAAAAGTGTCCAAAGACTCACGTATCTGATCATAAGCCATTACTGCAATCCTTCCATGTTCAGGCTGCCTGACTTTGAAGCATCCCTTTCTGACTTATCTTCTGCCATGGAACTGATGTTGCACACCCCACAGACATGTGGAGGATATGACAACTATATGAAAGAATCTGAGTTGACACTTAGAAAACATTACAGTGATTGTGCCTAGATTTGCAGAAGATCCTGAATGTCTTTGTAACCTGTATATATTAGTAGTTGCAGCAATGTGTGTGTCTGCTTTAAAGCAAAGAAAATATTGTGATATTTCTATACTGTAAAGTGGCTTCTTCAATTGCTATGATGCTCCATGAAATGAAAAGAGCACTAAGCATCATGTGTATTCATCACATATTTGCAGAATGTATCACTTACATTGTATTTAATAAATGTGATATAACAGTGATTTTTCTGTATAAAAAGTGACATACTAATCTGTATAATGTGTTTTATGTGCTTTCAGATGAATGTAATGGCATGCTCGATATTCCAGTCACTCTTGATAGCTACAATGTGCTGTGTGATAAAGGACATTTGAAGACCCTGTGTACTTTGGAAAGTACCATGCATTAAACGTATACTGTGAAAGTGCTGCACCTTCACTGGCAGAAAGGACAATGACTGAGATTAAAAGTATGCCCCAATTTTCTGGCATATGCATATTGATGCAATGAACAAAAAAATACAGACATATTAAGGTGAATAGCATTTTGATTCTGAAACAGTACCTCTCAAACCTCACACTACACTCCTATTACTGTATGCTTATCTGCCATATTTTTTGCTGTTGTTTGTTGGAAAATCTTAATAAAGCATATTGAATAAAAAAAAAAACAGTACTCCTAAAAGATCACCCTGATTATTTTGAGTGGTGCATGGCACATGTGTATGTTTTGTACCTACTTTGTCACCAGGGAAATGTGAATGAAACCCTTGCTTGTGTGAAACATACAGCCCAAAAGTTATTATCTCTGAGTATGGTAGAATGTGAAAGAATCTGGTAGTGTAGAAACAGGATATTATGTAATCATTGTATGCATACTATGTGTTATAGGTATATATAGGTAACTATTGCCTCAGTGCTTGCACAGAGGTTCTTGTCTTTTAAATTGTTTTTGTTTTAATTTGGGTTCACCAACATAACCCAGATAGACCATTTAGGGTAGCTGGTTCATTCCACTGGAGTGTCAAGCAGATGAGGCATACTGATGAGTCCTGGTAGGATGAAACACATGTCTATGTCTTCTGTTGGCACACTTTGCAAACTGTGTGAGAGGCCTTTCGGCACTATGAATTTCTACTTAAAGTTGAGCCAGCATAATATCCTGTAGTGATTTGCATATGCAGCCCATGATGCTTTGCATTGTGGGGTATGTGTGATATATATATATATATATATATATATATATATATATATATATATATATATATATATATATATATATATATACTCTTTAAAACACTATTATGGCTTTTGTATGTAATTAATATATGTATCAGTTTATGGTTTGTATATATGAATAAAATATAATCACATATTATAGTTTATAGTTGTCATCACATTTTAAGGAAAAAGAGCACACATATACATCATTTTATGGGTGGCAAGAGGTTGACTAGTTAACAGATGTATTTTGGTAGTGATGAAAGAAGATGACTGATCAACTACTTCAGAATATATATTTGAATGCAAGAAAAATTGGCAGTTTTAGTGGTGTGACTCAGTTATACAAAGCTATAAAAGAAATTGATAAAGGTGTGACTTAAAAGGTGTTGCAGAATGGCTTTAAGCAGGACCCCTATACATTACACAGACCAGCAAGAATTTGATTTAAGAGAATCCTGTTATTTTTTCAGACATAGATAGACAATGGCAAGCCAATTTAGTGGATATGAGTCAATATGCAAAGTACAATAATGGGTTTAAATACATACTGATGTGCATTGATGTGCTGTCAAGCATGCCTGGGTAGTGGTTCTAAAAGATAAATCAGGCAAGGTAGTGATGCAGGCCTTTGAAACAATTTTTAAAAGTGGACGCCTACCTGAGAAGTTGCAGACTGAACAGGGTAAAGATTTCTAGATGGCTCCTTAAGGGCATTATTAAAACAAAATAAATTACACCATTTTGTGATGAATAATAAAGTTAAGGCTAGCATTGTAGAATGGTTCAATAGAATTTAAAGACATGCATGTGGCATTACTTTTCAGCCCAAAACACATTGAAATATACTGATGTGTTGCCTGACCTGGTGACCAGCTATAGTCATACTTATCACAGAAGCATTACACGGAGACTAGTGGATGCTAACCTTCCAATACCCTGGATGTATGGAAGACCATCTATAGCAAAAGCAGTTCTTAGCAAAACACAAATCGTACTCTTTAGAAAAGTGATCACGTGAGAATATCTAAACTGAAAGGGTGTTTGAAAAGAGGTATTAACAGACGTACACAGATGAGATATTTATTGTGACACAGATCTTAAAAACACTGAGATCCACCTATAAGCTAAAAGGCTATCAGGGAAAGACAACAAAGGTACTTTCTATGCAGAAGAGTTGCAGAAAATTTAACCGGATGAGGACTGAGTGTATAGGGTGAAGAAAATCTGGCAGAGAAAAAGCGTGACAGAAAAACTTGGTATCTGGTAAAGTGGCTAGGGTGGCCTGATAAATTCAATAGCTGGATTGAGGCAACACAGGTTCAGAACATTAGAAGTGGATATGATTTAAAAATGTTCAAAAATGATTTTTATATCACCTTACCTAGCAATGCCTCACACAACATTTTCCCCAACAATACTATATCCACTTTTACAGTAAAGTTACCACAAATGCTGGAACTGCCTGGTGAAAGGAAAGTGGGATTAGCAGAAATTCAGTACCCTCATACCTGGGACAATGTGCCTGCACAGAAAAACAGGTTCAGTATGCTGTATCAGCCTCTAAGCGTATCCCATAGTAAAAGCCACCAACCAGCCCCTTTGTTGAGTCTGAATCACTGAAAATTCCATCAGGCTATTATCCTACATGGCGAGTGTTATTAATCAAATTAATAAAAGCATATTTGAAGAAAATTAACTGACAGTGGTTTTGGAACAACAAGCCATCGGGAGAAATAAGCATTGACAGCAACATCAAATGCATTCTGTTTATGCAAGGGCAGTTACAGTACCTTATGGGTTTTAGTAGACTCGAGGTAGGTGTAATAAAGATTCTAACAGAGAACCCTACAGATATTAATGGGGTTTTGCACATTATATATCTACACTGACATTATCACACATGAAATAGTGGGTTACAGTCTAGTGCCTCTGCTGAGATGTGTGCCTGTCAGGGCCAGGACAGTGAGATAGTGACCGTGACCTACAATAAACCCCACTATCAAACAGTCAGTAAACATCAGATTGATGAGTCACTATTGAAATAAAGAATGATCAAAATGAACCTGTGCCATTTCGATTTGGAAAGGTGATCGTGAAGTTGCATTTTGCCCCAGTGAGTACTTTTAAACAAAGAATGGTGATTGTTCGACATTATGGAAACCCTGCCTTGTACACAAGCTATTACAAGTCACAGGCAGGATATGGCCTTCTGGGCTTTCATGGACTTCCTACTATGTATGGTTCTGGTATAGGAGGGATATTATGTAGTCTGTTTAGAAAAGCAATTCCATTTTAAGAAGGGGTTCAAAATTGTCAAATCACATCTACAAACAACAGCTAAAAATGTCACAAAGGATGTTGTGAGGCTTGTGACTAGTGCTGTTGCTCAAAGGATTTCAGGAGGCAATAAGACCACTCATTGGTGGTTAAGGGCTCACTGTAGTCAAGAGGAGGTAGAAAGAGAAAGCAGAGTCGCCCTTCACTTCTCATGTGACTCCCCACTTTTAAAGGCATGTCTCAAAACGCAAAACGCTATATAAAGAAAGAGGTCAAAGTCCAAAGGACCTTTGAGGGGACATAAAAACATATAGATTTATTCTAAAAACATGACTTTCATGCACCGTGGTTCTGAAGAATACACAAAATTGGAACTGGACTTGTTAGACATTGCTCCCACACAGACAAGCATTGAAAAGCATTTATGTAGACATACCCCTCTGACTGCCCTTTCAGAAAACTCTCTAATTGAATTTTAAATAGCAGGGAATGGTGAAGACTATTTGGATCTAAACAACATGCTTCTTTACCTGGTTAGCAAAATCACTGAAGTGGATGGTGGTGATATCGTTGCAAAGCGGCCAAAGTGGGTCTTATAACACCAGTGGCAACCATTTTCAGCCAGCTGGATGTGACTGTCTGTGATTGGCTCATCAATCAGAGCAATAACTATTACCCTACAGGGCTATCATAGAATCTGTGCTGAACTTCAGTGAAGAGACCCTTTCTACACAATTCACGGTAGAATTATTTTTACAAAGACACCCGGAAACACGAAATCACAGACAGAGCCAGTGGCAATGTAGGGTTTAATAAAAGAAGCTCATTCACACATCTTAGTAGAGGGTAGAACTGCTGGGACACTTGCACACAAACTTGTTTTTCAAGAGAAGTGATGCTGAATGGTGTGGATATTAAAATTAAACTGACACATAACAGGGACATCTTTTCCTGATGAGTGGCAATGCTGAACCTTATAAGCTCAAAATCATGGCTGCCTCTCTGTCAAAAGGGTTAAAGTGACCCCAGTGTTCGTCTGGGACACTCGGAAGCCCTGCTGACCTCAACACTAAATACCCTATAGACAGAGTGGGGATGAAAGTGCTCAGCCTCCCAGCAGGCAGCAGGGCTGTAACCAAGATAATTTATTTTTGGGACAGTTACCAAAACTATGGTCATGGGATTTTTGACAATGATGCTTTTAGCTGTTCCTACACTCAAACCCCTTTAACTTTAAACATCATAACATTAATTTTGTGGCTCAGTATCTTGATGGAGAACAAATCCCTGCTAAACATCTGCAGCCTGATTTTAGAAATGTAAATGCTGTGAGAGAATATTTTAATCTAGTACAGACAGTGGGAAAAACATGAAAGACCACCCATTAGTAAGTCAACGTTTAGGAATTACCCAAGGGTACACATTGTTTGCCTTTTATTTCCTCCGGACCAAGAATGTGCTGATCATTACTCTTTAACTAAAACTGGCAACCTCAGGCAGAAATCAGATTTGCAGAAGCACTTACAAACAGTTAATCTCAATGCCTATGCTGTGTTTGATAACGTCATTGAAATAAACCAGAGAAAATTTTATTTGTGATTATATGTGATAAATGATAAAAAATGAACACAAAGCAGTTGGAAAAAAATTGAAACAAATGACTCACACATCTATGACTGCTTTCTGGGTGTGTTTTCCTATGATCTGCTACCCAAGTAGAGACTGAGAAACCTTCTGGCAGCGCTAGTCATCAATACTGACCCTCATGACGTCCCTGGACAGTACTGGTTAGCTGTATACATTTCAGAAAATGGGGCAGGGAGTTCTTTGATAGCTATGGTTTTATCCTGACAATTATGCACAAAATATCATGGTCTTTTAAAAGAAATGCAAAGACCATTCTATACCAAAACATACAGTTGCAAGATACCTTCTCTACCACCTGTGGACTTTACTGCATCATTTTCTTACATCACATATGTAAAGGACTTTCTTAGATCAAATTCTAAATATGTACTCTAATGATTTGCTCAAAAATGATGCTATGCTAACTAGTTTTGTATGTCATCCTTTCAGACCTCGAAACATGGGTCCTGTATCAGTGGGATGGCAACATGTTCAGACTTGTTTGCCTTGTAATGAATTTAAAACATGCAGTCACTTGTAACTTTCAACCATCATTTTATAAAATCATATATACCCTCATGATCTCCATGTCTTTGTCAATTTTTCTGGGGTCATGTGTTTGACATTTCAGATATGTAATGCCTTTAATAATGACACGATATATAAATATTAAAAGGTATTCATTGTAAAACAATAGCAGATAAAATCATAGATAAGATACACAAAACTAAAAACATCTCATTAAAATGCACATTACATGTGACATACTACTGAGCTAGGATAATGATATGTCCCTTAAAGATGAGATAGGCTAACATGTATCATTATACACATCTTTTGTAAAAACTACTACCATATTCAATATGAGGTAGGATGATAACATGCAGAAATATATGTACCTTTTTTAAACAAGCATTTGTCAGTGCCAAATGTTGATTGTGATAGTCTGTTGAACTCACTCAGTGGCCCTCTGTCAGGCGCTCATTGTGTTCTCCCAGTGCTGCAGGCTGCTGTTTAATACTGCGCTCCTGCCTGCATTGCACCCTTTTCTGTCCACAAAGAAATCCACAGCTGTCCCAACAGAGCTCCATTGAGGTGGGTCACTGCCCTCTCTGACCTGCTCATTCTGTTTCTCTTGGTGCTGCAGGATGGCCTTTTGTACTGGGCTCCTGCCTCTGTTGGTGTATTTTCTGCCCACAAAGAAATCTGCAGTAGTCCTGATATAGGTCTGTTGAGCTTGCTTACTTCCTTTTGTCACTCGCTCATTCTGTTTCTGCCAGCACTGCAGGCTGGCCTTTTAGTACTAGGCTCCTGCCTGCATTGCCACTTTTTCTGACCACAGGAAATATGCAGCAATCATGATAGAGTTCTGTTGAGCTCACTCACCCCTCATTCACTCACTCACTCTGTTTCTCCTGCTGCTGCAAGCTGCCCTTTGTACTGAGCCCCTGGGTGTATTTCTGCCTTTTTCTGCCCACAAAGAAATCCTCAGCAGTCCCAACAGAGCTCCTGTTGAGCTCACTCCTCCCCTCCCTCACTCGGTCATTCTGTGTCTCCACTGCTGCAGGCTGCCTTTTGTACTGAGCTCCAGCCTATGTTGGTGGCTTTTCTGACCACAAAGAGATCTGCAGCAGTCCGAGAGATCTCTGTTAAGCTCACCACCCCACCCCGTCTCTCACTCACTCATTCCGTTTCTGCCAGTGCTGCTGGCTGGCCTTTGTACTGGGGTCCTGCCTGTGTTGCTGCCTTCTTCTGCCCACAAAGAAATTTGCAGCAGTCATGATAGAGGCTCCACTGAGCTAGCTAACTTACTCCCCTCTCTCACTCGTTTGTTCTGTTTCTCCCATTGCTGCAGGCTGCCCTTTTATATTGGGCCCCTGCATGCATTGGCAACTTTTTCTCACAAAGAAATCTGCACTTGTCCCAACAGAGCTCTGTTGTGGTTGTTTATTCTGCCTGTCTCACTCACTCATTCTGTTTCTCCTGGTGCTGCAGGCTGCCATTTGTGCTGGCTTCTGCCTCTGTTGGCACCTTTTTCTGCCCACAAAAGAAATCTGCAGCAGTCCTGACAGAGCTTGATTGAGCTTGCAAACTCCCTTCTCACTCGCTAATTCCGTTTCTGCCAGCACTGCAGGCTGCCCTTTGTACTGGGCTCCTGCCTGCATGCAACCTTCTTCTGCCCACAAAAGAAATCTGCAGCAGTCATGATAGAGCTCCGTTGAGCTCGCTCTGCACCTCCCCTCTCTCAGTCATTCATTCTGCTTCTCCCACTGCTGGAGGCTGCCCTTTGTACTGGGTCCCTGCATGCATTGCTGCCTTTGCTGCCCACAAAGAAACTGCAGCAGTCCCAACAGAGTTGTAGTGAGCTCACCACCACGCTTCTCTCACTCGCTTGTTCTGTTTCTCCAGCTCTGCACTGGGCCCCTGCATGCATTGCTGCCTTTTCTCTCAGAAAGAAATCTGCAGCGGTCCCGACACATCTCTGTTGAGCTCACTCACTCCCCTCTCTCACTCACCTCATTCTGTTTCTGCCTGAGCTGCAGGCTGGCCTTTGTACTGGGCTCCTGCCTGTGTTGCTGCCTTTTCCTGCCCACAAGCAATTCAAGACAGTCATGATAGAGCTCCATTGAGCTCACCTCCTCCCTCTCTCACTCGCTCATTGTGTTTCTCCCAGTGCTGCAGGCTGCCCTTTAGTACTGGGCTCCTGCCTGTGTTGGCACCTTTTTAACATACAAATAAATCCACCGCTGTCCTGAGAGATCTCCTGTTGAGGTCCTCCTCCCCTGTCTTACATGCTCATTCTATTTCTCTTTGTGCTGCAGGCTGCCCTTTGTACTGAGCTCCTGCCTCTGTTGACAACTGCCCACAAAGAAATCTGTAGCTGATCCCAACAGATATCTGTTGAGCTCCTCACTCCCTCCCTTACTCAGCCATTTTGCGTCTCCCCTGCTGTAGGCTGCGCCTTTTGTACTGGGCTTCTGCCTATGTAGGTGTTTTTTTCTGACAACAAAGAGATCTGCAGCAGTCCTGACAGAGCTCCATTGAGCTTGCTCACTCCCCTCTCACTCGCTAGTTCCATTTCTGCTGGTGCTGCAGGCTGCCCTTTTGTACTGGGCTCTTGCCTGCATTGCAGGCCTTCTTCTGCCCACAAAGAAATCTGCAGCAGTCGTGATAGAGCTCCGTTGAGCTTGCTCGCTCACCTCCTCTCTCAGTCATTCATTCTGTTTCTCCCGCCATTGCAGGCTGCCCTTTTACCGGGTCCCTGCATGCATTGCTACCTTGCTGCCCACAAAGAAATCCACAGCAGTCCCAACAGAGCTATGGTGAGCTCACTCCTCCTCTCCCTAACTTGCTCATTCTGTGTCTCCTGCTGCTGCAGGCTGCCTTTACAGGGTTCCTGCCTGCGTTGGTGGCTTTCTGCCCACAAATCTGCAGCAGTCCTGACACAGTTCTGTTGGTGCTCCGCTCCCCTCTGTAACTCCTCATTCCGTTTCTGCAGCTGCAGCTTGGCCTTTTGACCTCGCTCCTGCCTGGGTTGCTGCCTTTTCTGCCCACAAAGAAATCCACAGCAGTTATGATAGAGCTCCGTTGAGGTTGCTCACTCTGTTTCCTCCTGGTACTGCAGACTGCTCTTTTGTATAGGGCTTCTGTCTCTGTTGGTGCCTTTTTCTGCCCACAAACAAATCTCAGCAGTCTTGCTAGAGCTCCGTTGAGCTCACTCATTCCTCACTCTCGCTCAGTCATCCCATTTCTGCTGCTGCTCCAGGCTATCCTCTTGTACTGGGATCCTACCTGCATTGCACCTTCCTCTGCCCACAAATACATCTGCAGCAGTCACAATAGAGCTCGTTGAGCTCACTCCTCCTCCTTCTCTCACTTGTTTGTTCTGTTTCTCCAGCTGCTGCACGGCCCTGTGTGCATTGCTGCCTTTTTCTGCTCAGAAAGAAATCTGCAGCTGTCTTGACACAGCTCTGTGAGCTCGCTCCTCCCCCTCTCTCACTCACTCATTCTGTTTCTACCAGTGCTGCAGGCTGACCTTTTGTACTGGGCTTCTGCCTGCATTGCTGCCCTTTCCTGCCCACAAGCAATTCCGAGGCAGTCATGATATATGTCCCTCCAGCTCACTCACCCCTCATTCATTCATTGTGTTTCCCAGCACTGCAGGCTGCCCTCTTACTGGGCTCTGCCTCATTGGCACCTTTTTCAGCAAACAAATAAATCCACTGCTGTCCTGAGGAAGCTCTGTTGGGGTCCTCAGTCCCCTGTCTTACATGCTCATTCTGTTTCTCCTGGTGCTGCAGGTTGCCCTTTGTACTGAGCTCCTGCCTCTGTTGGCACCTTTACTGCCCACAAAGAAATCTGTAGCAGTCCTAAAGAGCTCCATTGAGCTCACTCACTTCCCTCTCACACTCACTTATCCCATTTCTGCTAGTGCTGCAGGCTGCCCTTTTGTACTGGGGTCCTGCATGTGGCTTGCCCTTTTCTGCCCACAAAGAAATCCACAGCAGTCAGGACAGAGCTCCATTGAGCTCACTCACTCACCCTCTCTCATTCACTTATTCCATTTCTTCCAGCACTGCAGGCTGTACTTTTATACTGGGCCCTGCATGCATTGCTGCCTTTCTCTGCCCACAAAAAATCTGCAGCAGTCCCAACAGAGCTCCATTGAGCTCACTCTCCCCCTCACTCGCTCATTCTGTGTCTCCCAGTGCTGCAGGCTGCCTTGTACTGGGCTCCTACCTCGTTGGTATCTTTTCTGCCCCAAAATAATCCACAGCAGTCCTGACAGAGCTCAGTTGAGCTCAGTCACTCCTCCTCCTACTCAATCCTAATCTATCTCAAACACTGATTTCTGATAAGCGACTGTGGTATTCTACACCAGAAGTCGAAAACAACGTATCAGCCAGGACGGAAAAATCACAGCTGTACTGTTCATACTGAGGTGTGGAAAAATACCAGTGTTGAAAATGTGGCATGAAAATGTTACTAATTTGTGAAGTTACAAGGGTGCATGGAAACTGTACAATGCATGCTTGCAACACAGCCATTTATGGAGTTTCATCACAAAATTTTCAACATAGGCATTTAGGACCTCTGTTCATGAACAGAGTCAGTGTGATTTTCTTAATGTGTCCCAAACACTGATTTCCCACAGCAACCGCACTACTGTGGAGTCACAAGAGCGAAAGCATATTTCAGCCAGGATGTAAAAATGACAGTTGCATTGTTCATAAGGAGGTGTAGAATAATGGCAATGTTAGAAAATCTGGAGTGAAAATATTGCAAAAGTTCGCGAAGGTACTAGCTAGCGTGAAACTACGTAACACACGCTCATAGCACACTCATTTTATGGACTTTCAGCACCAAGTTTTCAACATAGGCATTTTAGGACCTCTGCTAATGAAAAGTTCCACTGTCATTTTCATAATGTGTCCCAAACATGGATTTGTCACAGCGACGCTATTCTGTGCCAGAAGTGCGAAAACACATTTCAGCCAGGATCCAAAAATGACAGCTGTACTCTTAATAAGGAGGTGCAGAACAATGGCAATGTTGAAAATCTAGATTGAAAATATTATAAATTTGCGAACTTATGAGCCTGTATGCAAACTACAATGCACACTGGCAACACAGTCATTTTATGGAGTATTGGCACCAAATTTTCAATATAAGCATTTTAGGACCTCTTCTCATGAACAGTGCCACTGTCACTTTTGTAATCTGTTCCAAACACTAATTTTCCACAGTGACTGCTCTATTTTGCACCGAAGAGTGAAAACACATTTTGGCCAGGATGTGAAAAATGACATCTATACTGTTCACAAGGTGGTGTGGAAAAATGCCAGTGTTGAAAATCTGGAATGAAAAGAATGCAAATTAGTGAAGTTATGAAGCGTGCAAACAACTGCACAATGCACGCCTAAAACAGTCATTTATTTTATTTTTCCGCAAATTTGCAACATAGGCTTTTTGAGACCCGCCTCATGAACACTGGCACTGTTGTTTTGTTATTTGGTCCTGAAAGGTGATTTCATGCAGTGACCATGAAATCACCTTTCTGGGCCAATTAACACCATGACAGTGACAGAATTCATGAGTAGGGGTCCCAAAACCCCATGTTGAAAATATGGTTCCTAAACTCAAAAACTGACTGAGATATGCATCAAAGTAAAAAAAAATCTATTCATTCCATTACACAGCTTACTGACATTTCCTCAGTTTGTGGATGGCTTTGAAGAGTGCACACATTTTCCTGGTCCAATGAAGATCATCACGCTGGGTTCCAGAGGTAAGTATGGGGTGAGTGGGTGTGGGGAGGTGGCCATGCAGTGGGAGGGCATGAGTTGTGGGAGGGAGCAGATGGTGAGGGACCATTTTCTTCTTTTTAGGGTAAAAAGACATTGTGGGACTATTTTTTGCAAGTACTTTTGGCACAATGGGGTGGAGCTCTCAGTGTACCACCTGCATGTTTTAGAATGGGGGCACTGGAGCCAATGGGGATTGGCACACCCATTGGTACATGACTGGCGATGTGCTCATGAGCTGAGAGGATTGGGCACCCCTTGGCACACAAGAAATGGGGAAATAATGACAGGAATGGGTACCCAGTCAGCAAACACAGAAGAAGGGGGCATTATAAAGCCAAGGGGACTGGCGCCCTTGGCACACAAGAAATGGGACTGGGCTCACCATCAGCAACAGCCCTGCAATGAGGGGTCACTTCCTCATTGTAACGGATGACACTGCAATGATGAGGTGGCCTATGATTGCAATGGCTAAAACTTTAGAAAGTTGTGGCATGCTGGCTGAACTAGTGTTAGCAGCAGTGTGCCATACCACTGTGGACAGTAGGCCAAGCCTTTAAAGGCTGTGGGGGCATTGGCCATAACAGTGCTGTGCCTCCCAACCTGCCTCTTGTAAAACTGCCACAATATGTTTCTTGCGCTTGCGCAATCAACATAAAAACATGCTAATGTATTCAGTATGAGGTAGGATTACAACATACATCACTGTTAATACCTTTTGCAAAAAAATGAAAAATAGTCAGTACACATCAGTCACTAAGGTGTATGATATTCACATTTATACAGGAGCCAGGCAGGTTTCTTAAATGTCTTTTATCTTTTGGGTGTCACTTACCATTTGCTAAGTGGAGAGGTTCAAGGGCTTTTATATCAGCTGTTTTAGACTTTTAACATATCTCCTGTTTGCTGAATGACAAAGATGGATGTGGGTATGTTAGCCTTTGCCAATGCTTTGACAACACATCTCACCCTTTGGCGTTTTGTGATCAGGGATAGCATGGGTGACTGTAGCAGTCCTTACCAAATTGACCATATGAGACCCAGAAACAACACTACCTTTATACAGCAATTCTCCCATATTATTCCAAAAATAATATTCTTCTTTTTGCCATTTGCTTTAGTAATATCTCAATATTTTTTAGACCTTTGAGAAACATTGTTCAAAATGTCTTTTCCTAGAACTCGTGACAGAAAGAGTCTCAGTAGGGGTTGCTCAGAAACTGCCTCACTCTCAGGCATGTGTAAGGCAAAACTGGTTTTAGCCTTTTCTCCTTGATGTACTAGAGTGAGGTAACATTGCAACACTGCAGAGCACAGCTTGGCTTTGTCGTGATCTGATAAATCAGTCCGTGATAGTATAGATTGCTGTTGAGGTACCAGATACATTTTCTGAATAAAAGCCATTATCTGTTAGCCAGCAGTCCAGTAATCAAAGGAACAGCAATACCTGACAACGTCCCCATGAATCCGCCTGTCTGGTATACAATCTGTTTTTCTTTTAAAGGCATTTTCTGTTGCTTACATTTTTATGGCTCTACCCTTTTTCTCAGAAAAGCTAGCTGTTTTGTTGATAATGGTATATTTCCTTTCAGGGTGTTTAAAGCAACCTCCATGATGGCGAATATCAATTCATCAGAGGCTGAGCACAAAATAGCTTTTCTTAAATGGAGAGGTCCTCTGACAAGTAACTTTAAAAACAGAGGTTTCTCTGCAGTCTTTTAGGCATAATGACAATACAGCAACATGTTTCTAAAACCAGGATGTATTTTTTCTAGATGTATGCCACAGGCCAGTCAGGTGAAACAACCCACTGCACAGCCTGTATTCATCTGGCATACCAGCTCTTAAATCAACCAATAATAGCCATAAGGTTTTTTGTGCGTCTTCAAAAGCTTCTAAAAACATTTGTCTGACTTTGGTACATCTCTCTGGCCAATATTTGTATCTGCAGCTTGTCCTGTGAGTTTTTAAACAGGACCATATATTTGATATTAAGCATGATGGTCCGGCTTTTCTTGCCATGACAAAATACATTCTGTACAATTAGAAATATTGTTAACTGTTTATGATGGCTGTACTTGTAAACCCACACTCAGCTTCACTATTTTGACAGGCAGAGTCCATCAAATCATCTGTAACAACAAAATTCACCTTCTCTGGGGTAGAGATCATCATCAGCGTATGACGTTGGTAGCCCTCCACAAATTTAATCTGTGGAGACTTTAACATCAGTTCATTGTGCAAAGGTTGCCAATAGCTGTAAAACTATACAATATTTTCAGGTTTATGTGATAAAGTGGTATCATAATTTTCCAACAACTGCTTTATGAAGAAGCTTATCCCACTTTTAGATGGGCGACCAACAGACAAGAAAAGGGATGCTGCAACCTGATATCCATTTTCAGTCTCAGTATCTGTAAGGAAGTGTTTTGAAATCTGATTGTAAAACTCATTTATCATAAAGCACTCTTTGGGTCTTGGACAGTGTTCTTGTTTCAAGGGACCACTGCTTTTTGTTTCTAACTATGCTGGGTTGCCTCACTGTGATTTCTTTAGATATCTGTGACCCTGAGTAATCAAAACCAGATATTTTAAGCTGTCAAAATTAATGTGTTCATAGTTACCTACATTAAGGGAGAAGCCTTTCACTTTAATGACAATTTGTCCTTCAGACATATGTCTTGGGACCTGCAGACACAAACTCAGTAATGTGCTCATCTGGAGAAAGCTCACTAGTCAATTCTTCTAAATAGTCACCTAGAGGGGCTTCCAGTCACCTGGTCTAGACACAAAAATGACAGAGTCTGTGTCGTGATACAGGCACCTGTCCTGTAACTTATCTAGCAGTTTGTAGAGGTTCTAGTCTGGCATTGCAGTCATGAAACTAGCAATGAATATATTGACATTGTTTGAATTTGGGTAGTGATCTTTAGTATGTTTGCAACATAAACATGCTGCTTCATCATCAATGAGCCAGCACGAGGTCACATCAATAACAGAGGGCAAATACGTACTGGAAAAGCTTCGGGGTCTGATACTAAACTGGTGGTGGGCAAATTAACTCTCTGTCCAAATTTCCCAAAGAGAATTTAAGAACAGTTTAGATATTTGTCTCTTTATATGGTTAGCAATGATGTCAGCAGGGTTCAAATGTACATTTACTCTTTCAAAATACTGCTGTTTGTACCTGACATTATCTGCTTCATTTTTACCCATGAAGGGAGACCAGATGCTTCTTGCTTGCCTTTCAGATGCAGTTTGATGTAATCTGCAGTAGTCCTGATATAGGTCTGTTGAGCTTAATCTGCTAATTTAATCTAAAACAGTTCTTTTGATGACTGTCTAAAATGCCACACTTCATAAATGTTTAAGATCTTATACTCTTTTCCAGTGCCAGGTTTAGTTCCATGGTACAGTAGGTACGAGACAGTGCCCTATGTTCATCATTGTGTGTGCATGGTGTCTGAACTTTGTCTTCTGTGCATGCACAACATAATGTGAGTACAAGTTTTTTTTTTAGTCCTGGATGGCAGCACTGGAAAAATAGACATCTAGAGGGCAAAACTTTTATTTTTGCTAAACCAAAGTACTGACTCATATCAGCAAAGTTCTCATAAATAATGGCAGGGTGACTCACTGGGTATTGTTTAGTTTGTTGACAAAAGGGTACAGGCTGGTAAAATCATAATAGCAGATTGCCTTATTGAGCTGCATCTTATAGTACAGACAAATTGCATTTGTTCATCCCCAAACAGTGACTGTCTAGGTTCAAGAAGTTGGGGTAGTTCCTGGTCCCTCAAAAATCAGTCAGCCCCGATCTGTGGCCATCATTTCCTCCACTTGTGTCCACACATGACTCTAATGGCAAGCCCTGACTTTTAAAAATTAACCTTGTACATGGTCCGATTGAATAACTTCCCAAATGTCATACCTGTCATATGATTTTGATCTTTTCACAGTAACAGATGTTGCAACCATGAAAAAACATCCATTGAATTCAAAGGCAGTGGGAACCCCATTAATTATTGAGTAACCATTGAGAAAATATGGCCCCACTTTAATTCCCCACCCGTAGTGCGTGCTGAATAGCAATGTTGTCTTCCTCTGCTATGTACATTAACCACTGTATCACAGGTGTGGAGAACCTCTTTGCAGGCCATGATAATTATCTTGGGGAGAACTGTGAGTGTGTTTCTTTCAAAACATGAAACTGTATGTAGCCATGTAGACAGATGCTATGGTTGCATATTGAAGGATATAAATAAACCTCTTCATGCTCAAAATGTCACTATCAGACTGTTTAAAAGCTGCATGTTTGTCATGTTCATTACTTCTTGTCTAAATTTGTCACGGATTTTTCAATGAATTTCAACATCTAACTAACAATAGTAGTAAGCTCTTTTCCAGATCAGATTCTGTATTTTGGTTGACTAGGTACCACCCCATGAACTCTGCTTTTCTCTAGGCATCATATAATCTACCCCATAAAATTTGGCATCAGGCAGGGGACCTACATAGTTTTTCATTGGCCTTGGTGTTAAAAATATGGAAAGTACCCTTTAGTGATCTCATTTTCAAAGCCAAATGCACCTAGAATTTTAGACAAATGCATTGGCAGGAAACACAGCGAATCTATAAATCTAATGTGTAGTGCAGATAATGTCACGAGAGCAATTTCCCTCCTTGTGTGAGCAATCTGATATCAATTTTTTCCTTGACTTTGACTAACAATAAAATAGCTGTCATAGCCTTTGGCATTGTGAGCTATAAATGTGTAGTGTTTGAATGGTGTATCTATAAAGTGTTTGACAAAATCTTTACACAATTGTCCCCTTCAAATGCCCAACATCTGCTATCATCCAGTTGCTTGGCACAGACATAATTTGGTTTGTGTGTTCCTGTTTCTTGTCTGGCCTCAAAATCAAACACTATATATTTCTCAAGAGGTCTTCACTTGCTTCCAGTGGAGACATGTGTCAAGCAGTCTAAAGAGAACCACATCTTAGGACATCTGCCCATCTTACATGTATGATTTCCTTTGTACATAGCAAAACATTCTTCACATAGCTTGCTTGATTTACACGGGATCATGCCTAAATCAGCTTTGATTGTGTGCCTCTCCAGACAATCTAATGATCTACAAATGTTGTTACTTTATAGACATTTCACTATATTGGTAATCTGTTCTGCATAGACTGGATCACAGCACCCCTTACACAAAAAGTGCATGAGTGATGATTTTGTGACTGAAGGTGGATTGACAGTATTCACAGAGGTATCTGACCCCTATAAATTTCTTGACATTTGTGACACCATAAAAGTGATTGTTATGATGTAATACAAACAGTGTTTTAGGATAGCTCCCAGACCCATTGAAAATGTTTGCTAGTTTCCTTCATTATGATATAGAACCCTAATAGTTACTCCTAAAACTGTTCAAATTGTGGCACGTCACTGAAACTGGCAGGTGTAGGTTCTGACAAACCTATCACAGCATGCAATATTTTAGCCTTTCTGATCAATTGATTGTCAGTCAAGTGGAGTACCCACCTGGAGTACAGTGCACAGTACTGGAGACCATACCTACGTAAGGACATAGACAGGGTAGAGAAGGTTCAGAGGAGGGCAACAAAGATGGTGCATGGATTGCATCACAAGTCCTATGAAGACAGGTTGAAGGAACTAAACATGTACTCCCTGGAGAGAGGAGGGAGAGAGGGGATATGATAGAGACATACAAGTATCTTACAGGGAGAAACAGGGTGCAGGAAAACACTATTTTAAGCGAAAAAGATGTTCCAGGACTAGAGGGCATGGGATGAAGTTGGAGGGAGGATGATTCAGAGGAAACATGAAAGAATTTCTTCACAGAACAGGTGGTGGACAAGTGGAACACCCTGCCAGAGAAGTGGTGGGGGATGAAACAATCATGGGATTTAAGAATGCATGGGATAGACATAAAGGAATTCTGGAGGTCAGGGGTGGGAAGGCGGACTTCTGGGAGGCAAGCTGAACTTACAAGCCCAAATGGGCAGACTGGGTGGGCCATAGGCCCTTATCTGCTGACACTGTCTATGTATCTATGTATCTATGTATGTATCTATGTATCTATGTAGTGTCTGTTTAGGAGCACAAGTACACTTCCAGCAAAACCAAAAACATTATCTCTATTGTTTAAATCAGTCATGTAATGTCTCTTTTCTCAGTTATTTTGCTATAGGGGATAGAACTCGGTGTACATCTACACCCCACCCACCACCTTCCCGGTTTCTGATGGTTGTTACCACCACTGCAAAGAATCATCAGCAATGACTTCAGCATTGCTTTGTAACATGTCAGCTATGTGATCTAAGAATATACCTGCATTTAACTTTCAGAGACATGTTCTTCTTGATAACAAGGGGTGATTTAAAGAGCCAGCACTCAAATGCAATTGTAGAAAGTCATTAATCCCTAACTAAGGATAATATGGTCTAAAAGTGCTTGGAATTGCTGATTGCACAGCTTGAATGGTCTGTCTGAATGAGGCTAGTCTATCAAGATTTACAAACCTAAATGTCTGATAAAATTCTGTTGCTCTAAAGTTTTGTAGCATGTGTTCATAATGCTTAATCCTTTCTAAAAAGCTGGAGAGGCTACTGGTTTTCTAATTCAGCATCTGGATGATTTTCAACAAGCTGCTGTGATGGCCTATGGTGTAATATGATTTTGGCACACCTTTTTTAAAGATGCAGGAATTTAAAATCCACCAGCGAGTGGCTACTTCACATTGGCACTTTGCTGTGGAGTATTCCATGGAAAGGCTCTCTTTGCCTTTTATTATTACTTCACATTGTCATTCCACCTTAAACATAAGTATGGCAGAGTGAAACCATATTGACAGTATCCCACCACACACTCATCAGAATGAATGTGCATCCCCAAAGTGCTACTGTCTTGTGTCCAGAAAACTCCCAGTGCTGATGAAGTGAAATGAGAGTGTAACAAGAAATGCAAATCTCCCAAATTAATGGTGCACTCAGTCATGTGCTCAGTGGTCAGGTCACACATAGAGTCACCAGAATTAATGTGCATCCCAAAAAGTTACTGTCTTGTGTCCAGAAAATTCCCAGTGCTGATGATGTGAAATGAGAGCGCAACAAGAAATGCAGTCTCCCAGAATTAATGCTGAAACCTTTAGTGATATAGCCAAATGTTTTAAACAGACAATTTGTACACTGCTGCACACAACAATCAGCAAAAAATGTAAAAAATTACTGAAAATATTACTGTGTGTACATTAACACAGTTATACAAGAAAAATATAACCAAAACAGAAAGACTGCCTTTTCTCCCAGTTAATCTACTTACACAAATTCCCCTCCCAAGCACACTTCTCAGTACACAGACTGACTAACATACTATTTGCCAGCAGATTAGACCTTACGGTCTATCAAGTCAACTTGAACCTAGATCCTTAGTTGGGTGCGAGACCCTCCATCCCTTGTTCTCTAGAAACCCCTATCATCCATCCCACCCCCCGGACAGGCCATCATCTGATACATCCACTTTCTGTGTCTGTCCCACCCTCTCTTGAAGCCCTCCACTGTGGATCTCTGAACCAGCTCACCAGGCAGTGCATTCCAGGGTCCACCACCCTCTCAGTGAAAAACCTCCTCCTCTTTTCCCCCTCACCCTTCCACCTTCCAACTTCAAACCATGCCTCTGGTGATACCTCCCTGCTTTAGTCTAAAGATCCCCTTCATGTTTACCCTATTTATTCCCTTGAGGTGCTTGGGAGACCTCAATCATGTCCCCTGTCTCTCCTCTCCTCCAATGAAAACAGGCAGAGCTCCTCAAGTCTGTCCTCATAAGTCAAATCCCTAGCCCTCGTATCATCTTTGTTGCCCTCCTCTGTACCCCTCTCCAGGAGCTGTATGTCCCTCTTCAAATGTGGTCTCCAGTACTGTACACAGTACTCTAAGGTGTGTCTAACCAGTCCATTGTACAGTGGCAGAATCACTTCCTTGCTCCTAGAGGTGATCCCCTTACAATGCATCCCAACATCCTGTTTGCCTGGCTAGCTGCTCTCCTGCACTGCTCAGAGTTATTCATACATGTATCCACCATGACCCCTAGGTCTTTTTCCCTATTGAGGCCTCCAGCACCTCCCATCCCGGGTGTACCTGTGTTTGGGTTTCCCGACCAAGATGCAACACCTTGCACTTGGTGATATTGAAATTTAATTTCCATGTGTGAGCCCAGCATTCCAGGGTGTCCAGGTTCCTTGCAGGGCCACCCTCCCTCTTCTCCCTCAACTACTGCTCCCATCTTGGAGTCATCTGCGAAGAGACTCATTTCACACCCTATACCCTACCTGATGTCCGATATGTATGCATTAAACAGGATCGGACCCAGGACCGAGCCCTGTGGTACCCCACTACCAACCTCTCTAGGGTTCGAGGCTCCCCACAGACCTCTACTCTCTGAGTGCATCCAGCTAGCCAGTTTTCAATCCATCTGACCATCAAAGGGCCTACTCCTAACCCCATCAGTTTCTCCACCAGACCATTGTGGGGACAGAGTCAAACGACTTGCTGAAGTCCAAGAATAATACATCCACAGGCTTACCCCTGTCCAGTTCTGATGTTACCCATTCATAGAACTCCACAAGGTTGGTTTGACATGATCTACCTGGCACAAACCCATGTTGCCGACTATCCAGACCTCCCACCTCCTCCAAGTACACCCCAATCATTCCTTTAGTATACTCTCCATTAATTTTCCCACCACTGAGGTCAAACTGATGGGTCTATAGTTACCTGGTCTCCCCGAGCCCCCTTTATGGATTGGTACCACATGTGCCTCACCAATCACTAGGCACCCTCCCTGTCTCATGACCTGCTGAAAAGCTCCACCAGGGTGCAGCCAGTATGTCCGCCAATTCCCATAGTACTCTCAGATGAATGCCATCCAGCCCTGGAGATTTGTTTTCTTTAGGGCCTTGAGGCTAACCACACCTTTTGGTGGAGATAGCATCATCCATCCTCCCCTTACTGGTCTTTTATCCTTATCCAGATGTGACACCCTGGGTACCTTTCCTCCTCTTGCTCCATTTCTGTTGCTCTTCTGATCCCACTCCCTGCTGCTTCTATCCCTTCATTCCTTGCTTTGTAGATATCCCATCCCTCCCTAGTGAACACAGAGGCAAAGTACTCATTAAATACCTCTACCTGGTCCTCGCCTCTTCCACCCACCCTCCTTCTGATCTCAATCTGTTGAGATGGCCCTTAGTTTTTCTCCACTCCCCAATGTACCAGAAGAACCCTTTTCCCTCCACGTATCCCTGTGCCAGCTGCTGCTCTTTACTGGACTTTGCTCCCTCACCATACGGGTGACTTTTCTAGATGCAAGCTGGTACATTTCCTTATCCCTATCCCTCTTGTTGTTTTATATTTTTGTAGGCTGCTTCTTTTCTCTGACTGCTACCTGTACCTCACTGGACCACCAGCATGGTTTACGTGACCTTGCTCCCTTAACGTATCAAACTTAGCACAGATCCTGACTGTTCTAAATTAACAATCAAAATCCACACGTAATAAACACTTAATGATATGAGCACAGAAGGGTTTCACAATTGATATACTAAATTTTGAGCAAAAATCTCAAAAGGCATTTTAAACAGTTTTAGAGTCTTTGAATTACAGAACTCTGAGAGCAAACTGCCTCCAGCTACCACTGCACAAACACTACCCAGGTCAGAACTGAGGTTGTGCTGAATAATCTAGAGCCCATGTGACCTGCAATCACATGAATAACTGCAGAATTTCATTTGGAGCTCAATTACAGGGTGAAGTGAGGCAAATTACATTGATTTCAATGTACTTTGCCTTAAAATTGGTGGAGAAGTGGTTTGGGAAGGTGGAATAATGCAAAGTCATTGGTTTTAATGGACTTTGTGTTCCTCATTATGAAGTGAAGTACTCCTCTTCACATTGTGGAGTTCTCCACAGATTCCATGTTACTCAGTGAATCACTTCATGGAGCAAATTGAGCCACTTTGCCCACCACTACTTACAGTACTGTAACTCACATGCTGTATGGGAAGGAAGGCAAATGCCTATGGCTGTACTTCCCGATGGGCTGTAGCACAAAACTCCCAGAGTTTAAAATGCTAATTAATGAGTACAATGGTGGAGTGGTGAAGCCTGGAGAAATACTACAAAACAAGCTACAATGCATCCAAATAACTAGTAAAAATGAATGTTGTGATTCATGATGTGATCGTGAATCTTGATTTGTGATTGCATTTGGGACTGTGATGAAGAAGAACATGATTCAGTGTCAACAGTGTGAGACAACCAATAGGAAAACTGTATTGGGAATGCAAATGCCTATGGTTGTACTTCCCCAATGAGCTGTAGCACAAACTCCCTGACTTAAAATGGTTATTAATGAGTACAATGGTGGGGTTGTGAAGCCTGGAAGATACTACAAAACATGGTCACACTGCATCCAAGTAACTAGCCAAAATTTGTGTTTTATGATTCGTGACATGATCGTGAATCGTGATTTGTGACTGTGTTTGTGACTGTGATGATGAGGAATGTGATTCAGTTTTGATGGTGGAGATAAACAATATGGAACTGTATTGAGAGGGAATGCAAATTCCTGGCTGTAGTTCTCTGATGAGCTGTAGCACAAACTCCCTGACTTAAAATGCTCATTAATGAGTACAATGGCGGGCAGTGAAGCCTGGAGAGATGCTACTAAACAGGCTTACAATGCATCCAAGTAACTAGAAAAAATGAATGTTGTGATTCGTGATGTGGTCATGAATAGTGATTTGTGACTGCATTTGTGACAGTGATGATGAAGAATGTGATTTGTATCACGAGTGACTTGTGATGATGGTCCTGACTTAAAACACATATTAATGAGTACAGTGTTCATGCTGAATTTGCTCCACACCTGTTTAGTACTTTGAAGGAAGCCAAAGAAATAACTGTGACTTAAGTTACTGGTGGAGATTTGGCCCTAACGAGATGCAAATGCATGGGCAGATTAGATTGTGTTGCTCACTGAAGAGATGCAGATGCAAAGGCACAACACTATCCAGTGCTCACCATAGTACTAGTACCAGTAAAGATACCACAAAGAAGTACAAAAGTACACAGCTGCAGTGGATAGCAGGTTCACAATGCTGAAATTATGTGGAACAAAAAAGGTGTCTGATTTGATGGCATGCATCACACACATACTCACACACACATTAAGTAATGCGTAGCAAATTGAAAACTTCAGTAATATAACCATATATTTTAAATAAATTAAAATTATCCACTGCTGCACCACAACAATCAGCACACAAAATGGCAAGAATTATTGAAAATATTACTTTGTGTCATTAACACAGTTATAAAATAAAAATATCACCAGAACAGAAAGCACTGTCTTGAACTCCAAGGTAATCTACCTACAACACAGATACTCCCTCCCCAAAGCACACTTCCATTGTCTCTCAGTACACAAACTGAATGCTGTACATTAACATTCAAAATCCACACACAAACAATAAATGCTTGATTATATGAGCACAGGAGGGTTTCCTATAATTGATGAACTAAAGTTTCAGAAAAAAATACTCAAAAGGCTTTTTAACAGCTTTTAGAAGGTCTGAATTGCAGAGAGCTCTCTGATCAGATTGTCTCCTACAGCTTCCTCACACACTACCCCAAACTGAGGTTGTGCAGAACAATCTAGAGTCCATGTGAACCTGAATCCCATGGATCACTGCAAAATTCACCTTTGGAGCTTAAAAACAAGGCAAAGTGAGGCAAAGTACATTGTTTTCGATGTACTTCCCTTAAATTGGTGGAATAGTGGTTTGGGAAGGCGGAGTAACACAAAGTCATTGTTTCAATGGACTCGCTTTACCCATTATAATGCAGGTACTATGCTTCATGTTGCCGAGCACTCCACCCCATCTCTCTTTATTTTCTTTCTCAGATATTCTAGGGTTCTTTTATTTTTATCCCATGTAATTCTTTTCACCCGTCTACTATTTTTTCATTATTTTAGTGCTGAACCCTTTTATTCAGCCTGTGAAATTTTCTGTCTTGTCACTGTTTCTGAGACAGTTCCAGTTTCAGCATTTTGACTGTTTTTGATACATTTCTGCTACCAGCAGAGCATGTTTCAGATCTGCATTAAATTCCTTAGCTACACATATCAAAGAAAATACATGTTTTATCACAGTATCATTTAAAAGATAATTTTCAAACAATGATGTGCCCTGTAACCTACCATGATACAAGTCCATTAAACAAGGCACCAGCTATTAATGGAAAAAATGTCAGCAATGTCTTCAGTGCAACAGTGTTCCTTTCCTCGATCCTGAGGGTGAGGCACAGCTCTGTCTGCAGCCCTGAGCTGGTGTAAGGTTGTACCTCTGGTTGAAATTTAAACAAATGTAATTTATTGCATTAAACTTTCAGTGCTAGTACTGGCAATTTCAGTAGGTCTCTATTTGTTGTCACATTCTGACTGTCATTTTTATGTTGTCTTTTCCCTGAAGCACACATTTGAACTGCTTACAAAAAAAAAAGCAGATCATCAACCTATCAATTAAGCATTTTAAACATTACAGGAGTATCTATAGAGTAATTGTAATGTCTAAAGGGTCTCTAGGTCCATCATGTCTGCCCCAAAGAAGAACTACCTGCCAAAGTTTGGCTAGCTTTCATTTAAATTGTTATGAAGACATCTTACAAAGATCATTCACACAAACACTTACACTAAAAACAATCAAGATGATATAAATATATGTCAAATATTTTCTCAAATTACAAAGCAGTTAAGCCATTACCCAACACAAGCTAATCCCATTTTACTCAAACATATGTAGTAAGACAGATGTCCCCATATAAATATATATCATTGTATTTAGCACACACACACACACACACATACACATACACACCAGTAAGTCAGAGGCTACTTATGTAATACAATGTAAATGCATGCTATTTACTCAAACCAGTGCTAAGAAGCATTTAAGGCAATATAAGTACATTTGTTTATTATCTGCAAACATTTACTTTAACCCAATATGAACCACCCCAACCACAGTGTAAAAGATTACCTCCACCATCTTACAAAACATATTTAGTAAGACAGATGACCCCTAATAGAGATATAATATTGCATTTATCTGTCAAATCCTACCAATCAGACGACAACAACAAAAAAAGCAGACTGGCTTTTAGTTATAATAACAAAGCATACAAGTAAGTACATTTTAAACATTTTCAGAAAGAATACATACCTTGTAGTTCTGGTATTTATACAACAGCAGCTTCCATTATCTCACTATCAGATAGATCTTCTGAATAAGACCAGATGCTCATGATCATAAAGTTTTAAAACTATGAATTTCTGGTCTTTGGGACCCTAACTATATGCAAGACTTAGCCAGATGAAGTCACGCTACGTGCCCATCACAAGATTTTTAGAAGACAGATCCCATTGATCCTGTATGGTGATGGCATCTCTTATGACAAGCAGCATGCATCAGCATATATAGTAGAGGGTTTATGAATATCAATTATACAATGGCAAGAAAATTTCCAGGAGCTCTGATTGGTCAGTGTATGCCTGTGACAGTGATGTTATTGAACAACAACATCACTGTATGAAGGCCAGGGACACAAATGATCAGATAACAGTAAGAAATCCCTCCTCCTTCCCCATGCAAGGCACCACAAAGCTGGCACTTCTTTCTACAAATAGAGCAAAACAGTACTGGACAATGAAGTGGTGATGAAAGCCCACCTCCCCATGTAATTTCTTACTTCTCTCCTTCACTTGGGGCAAATACAAAATTTAGTTTTGACCCTTTGTTCCTGAGAAAAAAACATGGCACCATTCCTAATTCAGTTTTAAGGAAAGCGCTGCAAATACAAACTGGCACTCTGCTCTGTTTTACTTCACCTCCTCACATATAACCCTATAATGTTTCTGCCTGCCCTGCTGTGTCCACTTAATTTCAAACTATTTGTTTACTGGCAGTCCAAACAAAAAAATGACCAAAGAAATGAGCAGCTTCAGTCAGTGAACTGCCAGTTGCACCTCAGTTTAAACAGCCATACCTGTCGTCTGCTTCAACATCAGTGCTAAAAATACAGCTCGTCCCCACTCCTTGCTGCCACAATATTTCTTCTGAAAGCTGCATACAGCAGCTCATTCAAATCAAAGTTCCAGCCTCTCAGCCATGCCAAACTTGTCAGGTCATTGGGTAAATTTCTGACTTGACCTGCGATTGTGACCCAAAACACATTCCGCTTGACTTTCTCCCAGTAAACACATCTTTTAAGCAGTTTGTAGTTCCACAACAGAGATCAGTTAAATGAAGATACTTAAAGAAACACACTATGATGTGTATGTGGGGGCAGGAGACAATATGCCCACACAATAACTATAATTATGCAATGGCTTGTTAGGACTACTTTATGTCTGAGTCATGAAGCACAGGTTTTAAAAAGTAAAATATTTCCAAACAAAACAATCTATGTGTATCTGTCAATTCCACGACTGTCCTACTAAAATTCACACATGGTGCCATTGTATAATAGCAATAAGGCACTTCAAGGTGTGTTGTCTAATAACATTACTAGTAGGTGGTGGAAGCACTCGCTAAGCCTCAGATACTATGCTCAACCCCAGGAGGATGTTATTAGACAATAACACACACCCTGGCATGCCTTATTGCTTAACTATCATCTATGTGACTATCACAAACATGGCAAAGTTTCTAAAAGACAGTCCTCCATTGATAAAATAGTTATGTCATCTCTTATGACTAGCACCACGAATCAGCATGTTTAGTTGGGGTTTATTAATATCAACTATCATCTATGTGACTGTCACAAGGATGGCAAAATGTTTCTAAAAGACAGTCCCATTGATATATATAGTTATGTCAACTCTTGTGATACATAGAATGACTAGTATGTGATTTTTAAACTGTAATGTTGGGCAGGACATGTTTAATATGAACTTTTAATAGGGATTTTCTGAAGTTTCTCAGAGTATAAAAGTCTCCATGAAGCAGTCTACCAGTTTTTCAGTTTTACATAGGTAATACAGAGCACTTTCTGTTGCTTTCTGGAGGTTAAAACACTCTTAAATACTTTCACCAGTACATTAATATATATTTATTAGAAATATATGCTTTTGATAAGCAGTGATCTTTGTAAATTATGTTTTCAAAATAAATAGAAAAATATGTTTAGTTTCTGACATCAAAATACCAGAGTTCTGATGTATTCATTTAAAGGAAAATGTATGTAAAGAGTATGACTGTTTTAAACATACTTTAGGATTTGAAGCAGTCTACTTAGACTACAAACCCTTGAAATGTCAGCTTTAACACTGACACACACACACACACACACACAGTCTCTGCTTTAAAGTTTGAACTAATTTTCTTTTTCACATTAAAAAGAAATCATAGATTTTTCATAAATACTTAAAATGCATTCTTTTAACATAATTTTTTGTATAGCAACGATAAACTGTTCTTACACAAAATGCAGACAGGACAAAACCCTCTTGAAAAATGGAATGCAGAGAGTATGTATGTATGTTTTAAATCAGACTTTAGTATTTGAAGAAGTCTACTTAGACTACAAACCCTTAAAACATCAGCTTCAACACACACACACAACACACACACACACACACACACACACACACACACACACACACGCTCTCTGCTTTTAAAGTTAGAACTCATTTTATTTTTCAAATTAAAAGAAATCAGTTTTTTCATAAATACTTAAAATGCATTGCGTTAAAAGAACTTTCTTACACTGAAGGGACAAATGTTCTTACAATCCTCAGAGCTTCAAAGCACATTTAACACACAAAATCCCCAGAGTAAATGACATCCTGCAGTCATACCACTGATCGACAGGGGAGGTTGAGGGATTGACAGGTAGGTAATGGTGGGGCAAGGTGAGAGGAGGGAGACACTCAGGTTCCAGGTAGGTGATGGGGTAATGTAGGTGGTGGTGGGGCATGTAGAGAAGAGGAAAGACTCAGGCTCAAGGTGGGTGATGTGCAAGGGTGGAGGTGGGATAAGGTGGAGGACAGGAAAGTCTGTGCCAAGATATTGTGGCAAGGGTCAAGGGATGGAGGATGGATTCAGATTTGAGCTAGGATGAGGTGGTTGCAGTTTAAGGGACAGAAGACAGACTTGGGTTTGAGCTTGGATGGTATTGTGGAGGTTTGAAGGAGTGGAGATGGATGAGGAAGGATGTAAGGACTTAGAATGGGAATGATGTGTCATTTCCAGGTTCAAGAATATGTCATTGTCGTGGGTTGAATAAATCAGGTCACAGGAATCAACAATGTGGTACAACATACCTAAATGGTATGATTCTTATAAAACAAACAAACAAATTAAATCCAAAAAACCCCAGCTTACAACAGCTAACTTCTGATAATAAACAAACAAAATAAAGCTTGAAAACAGCACAGCTTCCTGCCAAGGGTCTAGCAGTGGAACATAATGTTGTGCAGTGTAACAAAGAGCAGGAGGTCCTCACGTGAACTCGCCCTAACAGCATCTAACCTGAGGATCTAGGCTGGCTTCTTTTGAAGAGTGGAGCTCCAACCCTTAGCTCAAAGCCCCACCTAATTATTAAGCTATTTACAGGAAAATTTCTTATTTCTTTGTACAATCAATTACATAGAATTTACATAAATGAAAGGCATAACAAATAATCAGTTATTATGACATCGACA
Organism: Neoceratodus forsteri; assembly: GCA_016271365.2. Lineage (NCBI taxonomy): Eukaryota > Metazoa > Chordata > Ceratodontiformes > Ceratodontidae > Neoceratodus > Neoceratodus forsteri. Next base: position 193,785,095 of record JADMNL010000022.1, on the reverse strand, counting down.
TAAACACCCTAATGCTCTATCAGATATGACTGCATATTTCTTGCAGAGTGGGCTGCATTATAGACAACTCCTCCCTTTTCTAAAGGTAACCTAGGAGCTGCAGCATATAAAAGAAGGGAGAAAGGTGCTGCTGACTTTCTATGGAGACAGCATCTTGCAAGGACACCAGCACTGATTGGAGACATGAAACCCTGGGAGTTGTGTAAGTAGACCACATTTTAGTTCTTCTTCTCTAATATCCTGTATTTTAGTTAATTTGCTAACTGTTTAACCTTTTCAAGAACAGGATATTCCAATCTGCACCTGTACATATCCTAAAGAAAACATTTAAACTGGCATTGGTAATTTCTTAGTTTGACTGTCAGTCCCAGCTTGCTTTTTACATTGTGAAAAAAAAACCTTTGCCTACCAAGTCTGTTTACAGACCTTTTGTTAGTTTCATTCTTTAAGTCTGTGCAGCTCATTTAGACCATTTCTGCACATTTAAGGGCAATGCAGGGAAAAGTGCTTATATTTAACTGAACCATGATGTAGTAGAGCAAGAAATAGGAAGGGAAGAAAAACAGTTTCAATTGTAATACACGGCGTCAGATGGTCAGTCTGACTGCAGCATATTCTGTATGTTTTACACAGAAAAGGTGGGGATTAGAAAGAGACAGAAAGACATAAAATAAAGGAGTAAAATGCTGTTGCGCAACAGTCTTTGGAACATATATAGGCGAGAAGAAGAAAATGTCAGGTTCAGCTAAGCATTATTCACATGGGAGTGTTCAACTACATTTCCCCTCTTTAAGAACAAACCAATAATTTGGTTTGAAGACCACATTCCTTTTCCACAACATAAACCCAAGGGAATGGGGTGGGACTTCCACCCACCTCATAGAAGTCCCACCCAGGGCACCTATAAGCAAAAACAATAAATACAATTAACATCATTCATTGTCATATGTCATACTTTGCCCTGGGGTTGAAATAGGATACTGTATCCATTCTAGATTAAATTTCCTTAAGCACCATATCTAGAAAGGAAATGCATTTTATGTTTGCTGTCTGGTCTATGCTTAATCTCAAAATGATAGGGCTGTAGAGCCAAGTACCAACAGAGAATGCATTTTTATCCTTCATCTGGTTAAGCCAGCATAAAGGGTTGTGATCTGTAATTAAAGTAAAATGAGACCCCATAGATAGAATTTCAATGTCTCTATATCCCATTTAATTGCTAAACATTCCTTTTCTATTGTAGCATACTTCTGTTCTCTGGGATATGGTTTCGCTGATGAATAAGATGAGGTGCTCTTCTCCATTAATATTTTGACACAATACAGCACCAAGACCCGTTTCTGAAGCATCTGTTTGTAATTCAAATGGTATATTAAAATCTGGAGATTGTAACACTGGTGCTGAACACAGTACAGCTTTATTGTCCTAAAAATAAATCACAAGCAGGTGACCATGGATTTTATTTGGGACTTGTTTCTTAGTCAAGTCAGTCAATGGGGTTGCAACTGTGGCAAAATCAGGGATAAAATGTCTATATAACTAGCTAAACCCAAAAAGATCTCACTTGTTTTTTTTTGTTTCTGGGACTGCACATTGGGCTACTGCCTCCACCTTCTCTATTTCTGGACGACTATTCCATTACCCAAAATGAAGCCTAAATATCTTGTCTCATTCATGGCTAGCATACACTTGGAAGGATTAATAGTTAAACCAGCTTTTTCAATAGTATTAAAATATTAGACAAATGGGTAAGATGTGTTGACTAGTCTGAACTGAAAATCACCACATCATCCAAATAAGCAGAACAATAGGAAGAGTGATAATTCAACAATTTATCCATATATCTTTGGAAGGTGGCAGGGGCCCCATGTAAGCTAAATGGCATATAACAAACTGGTATAACCCTTAGGAGTGCTAAAAGCTGTTTTTTTCTTTAGACTGTTCTTCCAAAGGGATCTGCCAATAGCCCTTTGTGAGATCGAGAGTAGAGATGTATTTTGCCTGTCCAATGTGATCTATTATATCATCCACTCTAGGAATTGGATAGCTATCAAACTGAGATACTTGATTGAGTTTACAGAAATTGAGACATAAAGAGATACCTCTTCCTTTTAGGTACAATTACCATAGGGATGACCATGGACTACTAAAGGTGCAATAATATTTAATTTCTGTAATTTCTCAATTTGCTGTACAACCTCAGACCTACTTTTCTGGCAATTGATATGCCTTTTGCCTTATTGGGACAGAATCAGTTTTAATCGTATGTACTACATCAATGGCTTTACCTGGGATAGTTGTGAAAACTTTTGTATAATGTTGTAGTATATTTTCCAATTCTGCATGTTGCTGACTGGTTAAATTTGAGTTAATATGTACATCTCTAATAGTTTCTCTGATTCAAGCCTTTTATAGGCAGAATCTAATTCAGTGTCTGAACTACTGGGCATAACATAAAGGTCAGCTTTAACATCAGAAATAAGTATCTCATGCCATTTCTTTAAGAGATTTGCATGATAGATGGGTGTACACTTCGTCTCCCGGGTATCTCAACTTGGTAAGTGACAGGACCAGTCTGGGAAACAATGGAGTAAGGTCCTGCCATTACATTAAAAGCTTATTGTCATTGGATGACAATAATAAAAGTACCTTTTCCCTGGAAGAAATTGTTTTTCCTGAGTTTTACTATCATAATAGCATTTCTGCTCAGTTTGGGCTACCTTATTTTGTTCATGTGCCTTTTTTGTGTACTGCACTAGTCACTTTCTAAGATTAACCAAATAGTCTAGGATATTGGTATATTTCACTGTGGTCTCTCCTCCCAAGTTTCTTTAACTATGTCAAGAGGTTCCCTAGGGTTTCTTCCATACAGCAAACTGAATGGTGAAAATCCTGTTGAGGCTATGGGACCTCTCGGTATGCAAACAGGAAAGGGAAGATATTGATCCCACTTTTACCTTCTTCATCCACAAATTTCTAATCATATGTTTTAATGTCTAATTAAATCTTTCTGTAAGACCTTCAGTTTGTGGATGGTAAGGGTGGTTCGTAATGTAGTAATTCCTAAAGCTTTGTACAATTCAGTGAGTAGTGCAGCATTAAAATTTGTACCACAACCGTCAGGATCTCTTTAGGAATACCCACACGACTGCAGAATTCTACTACATTTTCTGCTATTTTTGAGGCTGTAACTGTTCTCAAGGAAAAGCTTCAGGATATTTGGTTGCATAATCATAAAGGACAAGTATGAATCTATTATCCTTACTGCTTTTACTAATGGTCGTGCCACATCCATAGCTATTCTTTCAAAGGGTTGAGCTACAACTGGTAGGGGCATTAAGGGTACTTTGTCCCTGTGAGTTATCTGGATGATTTGCTGACAGGAAAGACAACATCTGCAATACTCAGCAACATCCTCCTGTAGACCAGGCCAGAAGAATCATTGCAATAGTCTAGCAGAGTTCGGTCTCATCCTGCATGTCCAGCACTAGGGATATCATGTGCTAAAATAGAAGATCTTTTCAAAATTTCTATGGTACCAGCATTTGTTCTAGCTGTTCTTGTATTTTAGGATTTATACATATTCTATATAGAATTCCATTCTGTTGTGCAACATATGGTGAACCCAAAGGTACTTGTTTGTTAAGCTGTGAAAAGAAAGGGTTAAGTGTACTGTCATTTTGCTGTTCAGTTTTAATATCTACAATATGATATTGTCACAGGCAGAAAGTAAGGAGAGAGAGAGAGAGAAAACAGAGGAAGGATTGCAAACAGTTAAGGGGCCAGAAATAAGACATGATTGGCGGGTGAGTGCAGTGGCCGCTGAGCAGCAGTCTTCCGGGAGATGTTCTGGAGGATGTGGTGTTGTCCCATCTGCAGGCACCTCTTGGGCTGAGGGAGGAGGTTGCTCATCTCCAGGCTGAGTTGGCCAGGATTTGTGGGACCTCCTCTTCCATCCAGGGACCACCAGTGCCACTGCCGCTGCCTCAGAGGTTGCCAAGAAAGAGGAGTGGTTGGACCACAGTGGGCTCAGGGAGGGTGAGGTGGTGGAACAGAGGCACATCGCTCCAGTTGTACCTCTCCATAATTCCTATGCCATTCTGGCAAAGTGTGGTTCCTCTATGAAGGCACCTACAGTGGAGACCAGGAGGATGCTGGGAACCTCCACAAAGGAGACCCACAGGAGGGTGGCAGGAGACCCTGCAGGGGAAGAAACAACTCCTGGTGGGGACTCCATTGTTAGGAAGGTAGAACTGGGCAAGGAAGGGAGAGGGAGAAAGGTGCCTGCCTGGCGCCATGGCTTGGAGGGACAGGAGCGAATCCTCAGGATTGCCAGAGCAGCTGCTGGGGGAGGGAGCTGGATGTCATTGTCCACTTAGAGACAAATGACCTGGCTAAGAAAGGGATTAGAGAAGTGCAGGAAGAGTTTGTGGAATTGGGAGGGTTTTAGTCAAGTAGCACACACGGTAACCTTTCTCGGAGGTGCTACCCATCTATGGCATAGGAGAGGATAGGGTGTTCCATACCATGGGATTCAATCAGTGGTTGAAAAACTGGTGTGGAGCTCAGGGATTTGGCTTCATTGGGGACTGGGGTCCACTGGAGTGATGCAAGCCTATACTGGCATGATGGGCTGCATCTGTCTGGGAGGGAACCAGGATCTAGGTGATAGGTTTAAATGCTTCATTGGCAAGCTTTTAAACTAGCCAAGGGGAGGCACTGGAAAAGAGCAGGAAAATCCTAGCCCCCAAACAATCACGGTAGTAAGTGTGGCAAACACCAACATGGAGGTGTTGATAGGGAAGGGCAGTGGTAAATGGAGAAAGTGACAAAGGCAAGAAGGACAGGGATGGGGCAACAGGGGTAAGGCCATCAGGAAATGGAGGTAATGAGTACCAATGCCTGTAGTCTGGGCAACAAGCTCCTGAGCTGGTGGCCTTAATGGAAGAGGGATGCCTGGATATCGTAGAGTCACAGAAACATGGTACACAGAGAACCATGACTGGGATGTTAACATACCAGGGTACATAACCTACAGGAGAGACAGGCAGGGGAGAAGAGGGGAGTAGCTCTCTATGTAAAGGAAGGGATAAAAGCAACTGAACAAAAGAGTAAACAGGAGGAGAGGAGGCACCGTGGGTCACCTTGGAGACTGGAAAGGCACCACAATCTGCACAGGGTTGTACAGACCCCCATGTCAGGGGAAGGAAATGGACAAGGATAAGATGGAAGGCATTCTTAGAATGGCAGAGAAAGGAGATGCTGTTGATGGGAGACCTGAATATGCCAGATGTTAACTGAAGCACATTTGCTGCAGCCACATCCAAGAGCAGGGCCATTCTTGATGCCCTACAGGTGGCAGGCATTAGACAGCTAGTTTCAGAACCCACTCATGAGGGAGCAATCTTAGACTTCATACTCTCAAACGGAGCAGTGAGAGGATCTCAGATCTAGAAGTGGGTTGCCATCTGGGGACAAGTGACCATCAAACAGTGTGGTTCATGTTAAACTCAGCTACAGAGTCAAGCCATACAAAAGTGAGGGTACTGGACTTTAGGAGGGCTGACTTTGGCAAGATGGGAGAGTGCCTCAGAAAAGCACTAGCAAACAGGCTAGAAGGAGGTGTGGAGCAACAATGGGGAATTATCAAACTGCCATCACAGAGGCAACAAGCCTTTGTGTGAAGCAAATAAACAAATCAAAATGAAAGAAAAGCCACTATGGTTCTCAAGAGAGGTGGCTGTGAAAGTCAGGAAGAAAAAGATAGCATTCCAGAAGTATAAGGAAACACAGAAGGAGCAGGACAGATAGCTGTACCAGTTAAGGCAGAAAGAAGCAGGAGGGAAGTCAGAATAGCAAAGGCCCAAACTGAGGAAAAGATAGCAAACTCAGTTAAGAAGGGGATAAAACCTTTATAGGTACATCAGTGAGTGTAGAAAGTCAAAGGGAGGATAGTGAGGCTGAATAGAATGAACGGTGGGTGGGCAGAGGGGACACTGAAAAGCAGGAATACTGAATGAATATTTCTGCTCAGTATTCACAAAAGAGGAGGGAGAAGTGCCTAATCCAATTAACAGAAGCACTCTTGATAGGGGTCGATCCAGTCCTTTCACAGAAGAAAGGGCTCTGCAAGAACTCCTAAAACTGAAGGTGGACAAAGCAATGGGTCCTGATGGAATTCACCCAGAATTCTAAAAGAATTAAGGAAGGAACTAGTGAAACCACTGGCTACTATTTTTAATAAATCATAGGAGGATGGTGTGGTACCCGAGGACTGGAGGAAGGCAGATGTGATTCCCTTCACAAAAGTGGGACCAAGACAGAGGCAGGAAACTACAGACCTGTCAGTCTAACCTCTGTGGTAGGGAAAGTGATAGAGTCACTTCTGAAGGAAAGAATAGTTGAGTACCTAGAGGTCAGTGGAGCACAGGATCCAAGGCAGCATGGGTTCACAGCAGGAAGGTCATGTCAGATGAATCTAATAGATTTCTTTGACTGGGTGACCAAAGTAGTAGACCAGGGAGGGCGTGGACATGGCCTACCTAGACTTTAGCAAGGCATTTGACACAGTCCCACACAAAGATTATTAGTCAAATTAACCAGCCTGGAGTGGGTCCCAGGTGGTAGCCTGGTAAAACATTGGCTGGACAGCAGGACACAGAAAGTAATTGTAAATGGAGTCCACTCTGAAGAAAGGGCGGTTACTAGTGGGGTACCACAGGGTTCTGTATTGGGTCCAGTCCTTTTAATGTCTTCATCAGTGACATTGCAGAGGGAATGGAAGGAAAGTATGCCTTTTGCAGATGACTCAAAGATCTGCAACAGGGTTGATACACAAGGAGGCGGAAAGGATGAAAAGGACTTGGCAAGGTTGGAGGAATGGTCAGACGATGGCAGCTAGGATTCGATGCAAAAGTGCAAATAATGCACCTGGGAAACAAGAACCCAGGGAAGAATACACTATGGGTGGGGAGGTAGTAACAACAACAAACAGGTAAGGAACCTGGGGTAATCATATCAGATGACCTTAAGGTTAGCAAGCAATGTGAGAAGGCAGTAGGGAGGGCCGGGGTATACTGGGATGTATAGGAGAGGCATCAGCAGCAGAAAACAGGAAGTTGTTATCCTCTGTACAGACAGTTGGTGAGACCCCATCTGAAATACTGTATCCAGTTCTGGAGACCCCATCTCCGCAAGGACATAGACAGGATAGAGGCAGTCCAGAGGAGGGCAACTAAAATGGTGCAGGGTCTGCAAGAGAAGCCATATTAGGAGAGACTAAAGGATCTTAATATGTATACCCTTGAGGAAAGAAGGGGGACATGATAGAAACTTTCAAGTACCTCAAGGAATCAACAAAGTCCAAGAGGTAGCATCTTTCAGAAAAGAGACTTGCAAGAACAAGGGGACACAATTTAAAGATAGAAGGAGGGCGGTTCAGGGCAATGTGAGAGTATTATTTCACAGAGAGGTAGTGGATGCATGGAACAGCCTTCCTGAGGAGTTGTGGGGTCTAAAACTGTGGGAGATTTCAAGAATGCATGGACAGACATAAGGCAATTCTTGTGGGGGGCAGGAAAATATAGGCTGTTGGTTAACTAGGATCCACGGCCTATCCTGTAGAGAAATGGGCAGACTAGATGGGCCTAGCGGTCCTTATCTGCCATCAAAGTCTATGTTTCTATGTCTATGTTTCTATGTTTCTATATTGAGGCATGACATCACCAGTCCCATTTTGTTTTGTTTCCAGTCTTTCTGTAATAATTTCTTTTCAGCCTTTGTTTTCGTGGCCCTTACCCTCTTCAAAGAATTATCTAAAGAAAATATAGGGTCCTGTTGTATTAGTTGTGACTGAGCCCTCATGGTTATAGCTGATAAGGCAGTGTCACATGAGGTTAAAGTGCGTTAAAGGCTGGAAAGTCTTGACCAATAATCAAAGGCACAGTTAAAGTGGGTACAACTCCTAATGTCATATCACATGTCTGTCCATTTATACATACTTGTGTCTGTGCAGTTGGGTACTGATCACATCACCATGGATACAAATTACACCAGTGGGTTTAGTACTTAATAACTTGTTATCTAGTAGGTCAGCCCAGATTAAGCTTTGTCGGCTCCCTGAGTCCACTAGCCCTTCTACTTGAGTTCCATTTACCATAGTCTTTATGAAAAAGTTCCCAAGTTCATAAAAGCTAGGTATACAGACTTTCTTTGGGCAGAAATGGGCTATGTGTCCCAGTCCATGGCAATAATGGCATTCTATGGTGGATTCAGGTTTTTAGATGCCATCTCCGGCCTTCCCTCTAGTCTTAGCAATCCCTGTCCCAACTGATGAAACAATAGGTCTTACTGTAGTGGTTGTGGATGTTGTAGTAGGAATGACATTTTCTGTTCTCCTGTACCCTTTTTGTACGGTTGTCGAGCAGATAAGAAATCCTCGGCTAGGGTAATTGCAGCTTCAGCATTGTCAGGATGGTGTTCCCTTACCCGTAATTGGACATCCATGAGCACAATCAGTACAAATTGCTCCAACACAAACTGCTCAATGATGGCTGGTACAGTCTTTCCCTCAGGTTGTAGCCATTTGTGACACAAGTCATTTAATCTGTATAGGTCTCCCGAGGTGGTACATGGGTAAATGCTTTAAAGATCGAAACCTTTGTCTATATGTTTCTGTGTTAATGTCATATCTTTTCGTATCTCCTTCTTTACAGAGGTATAGTCATTAGCAATATGGATATCCATACAGGTGTATGCCAATTGAGCTTTGCCAGATAGATATGGGGCAAGTCTTACCATCCATTGGGTAGCAGTCCAATTACAAGCCTGTGCTACATGTTCAAATGTTGTAAGATATGCCTCTATATCATCAGAGAGAGTAATTTTCATTAATTTTATGTCTCTGGGATTTATGGGCCACCTTGACTAGCCCCAATAAGTTGTAAGGCCTGTAGTGTGTCAGCCCACCTCTGGTCTTGTTGCTTTCTTTCAACCTCTCTTTCCTCAGATCTACCTCCTGGCGTTCCATCTCCATCTGATGTATAGCTAACCAGCAAAGTAAATCCCTGAGGTCTTCGGGAGTTCCAGCTGTTCTTCTTCTGGTCTCTTCACATCCGCCTTTTCCATCTTCTGTATGCCCTGTTTAACTTTAGGACATGTGGCAGCAGGTAATCCTTCAAGAAGTGGTTCACCAACAGCAGCCACTGGGTTCTGGTCAAAACCCCTGATAAGGCACCAGCTTCCTCGAGTTTATGTGCCATGTACCTGTTGAAAACCACTTGTGTACTGGATACTATGTGCAGTATCTTTACTGGAGTACACCTATTCCTTATGGATCTCCAATTTACCCCAATCCTGGTACCAAAATGTTGGGGTTGAACAAATCAGGTCACACAGGAATCAACAAATGTGGTACAACATACCTAAATGGTATGATTTTATTAAACAAACAAACCAAAAATTAAATCCCCCATAAAAACATCTTACAGCAGCGAACTTCTGATAAACAAACAAAATAAAGATTGAAAACAGCACAGCTTCCCTGTTTAGCAGTGGAACATAATCTTGTGCAGTATAACAGAGAGCAGGAGGTCCTAATGAACTCTCCCTAGCAGCATCTAACCTGAGGATCTAGGCTGTTTTTTTTTAAAGAGTGGAGCTCCACCCCTTAGCTCAAAGCCCCACCTAATTATTAAGCTATTTACAGGAAAATTTCTTATTTCTTTGTACAATCAATTACATAGAATTTACATAAATGAAAGGCATAACAAATAATCCGTTATTATGACATCAACATAAACACCCTAATGCTCTATCAGATATGACTGCACATTTCTTGCAGAGTGGGCTGCATTATAGACAACTCCTCCCTTTTCTAAAGGTAACCTAGGAGCTGCAGCATATAAAAGAAGGAGAAAAGTACTGCTGACTTTCTATAGGAGACAGCACCTTGCAAGGACACCAGCACTGATTGAAGACATGAAACTCCTGGGAGTTGTGCAAGTAGACCACATTTAGTTCTTCTTCTGTAATATCCTGTATTTTAGTTAATTTGCTAACTGTTTAACCTTTTCAAGAACAGGATATTCCAATCTGCACCTGTACATATCCTAAAGAAAAACATTTAAACTGGCATTGGTAATTTCTTAGTTTGACTGTCAATCCCAGCTTGCTTTTTACATTGTGAAAAAACCTTTGCCTACCAAGTCTGTTTACAGACCTTTAGTTAGTTTCATTCTTTAAGTCTGTACAGCTCATTTAGACCATTTCTGCACATTTAAGGGCAATGCAGGGAAAAAGTGCTTACATTTAACTGGACCATGATGTAAAAGAGCAGAAATAGGAAGGGGAAGAAAATAGTTTCAATTGTAATACAGTGTCAGATGGCAGTCTGACTGCAGTATATTTTGTATGTTTTACACAGAAAAGGTGGGGGATTAGAAAGAGACAGAAGACGTAAAATGAAAGAGTAAAGTGCTGTTGTGCAACAGTCTTTGGAACAGATGTAGGAGAGAAGAAAAATGTCAGGATCAGCTAAGCACTATTCACATGGGGGTTCAACTACCACAGTCATTTCCTGAGTTTCATACGTCACTTCCTGTGTTTAACGTGGGACATCCTGCGTTTAGCAGGATGTCCTGTGCAATGGGTGAGACTTCCTGCACAGTATGGGGATGATTCTGATTGATCCAGTTTAGGACACACCCACCTGTCAAATGACATGGTACAAGCTGATTGACTGAAATTTAACATTTGTCGAGATATATGAACTCTATACTACTTTCTGTTTTCTGCCAATCAACCAGTTAGCCACCCAGTTGACCAACGTCTGACCCACCCTGAGCCTACCCAGCTCATTAGTCAATCTTCTATGTGGAACAGTATCAAAAGCTTTGCTGAAGTCAAGGTAGGCAACATCAACTGCTCCCCTTGGTCCACCACTCTGGTTACCGAGTCAAAATAATCTATCAGAATAGTTTGACAGGACCTTTCTTTTATAAACCCATGCTTTTGGATCCTGCGCCCTATGGATTCTAGGTGTTGCACTATCCTTTTCTGAAGAGTGTCTCCAAAATCTTGCCCACTACTGAGGTAAGACTGACTGGTCTGTAGTTCCCTGCCTCCTCCCAGCTACCACTCTTGTGGAGCAGGATCTCATGAGCCTTTCTCCAGCCTTCTGGGACCTCTTGTGCTCAGAGACTCACTAAACAGTTCTGATAATGGCTCTGCTAGCTCCACTCTTAGCTCCTTTAGTACCATGGGATGTGCCATCAGGTCCCATTGCCTTGTCCACCCTGAGCTTATCGAGCTCTTGTAGTACCCTTTCTTTTGTGAAGGGACTAGTGCACACCTCCCTCCCCCTGTGTCCATGGTGCTGAGCTGTGGTCCCTGCTCTACCTTCTCTTCAGTAAATACTGAGCAGAAGTATCTATTTAGGAGAGATGCTTTTACATGGTCCTCTTCCTCACATGCCTATCCCCTTTGATATTAGCAATACTCCTCTGGACTTTCACCTTCACTAATGTATCTATAGAAAGTCTTGTCACCTTATTTTACTGTTTCTCTAGTGTTTCCTTGGTTTGGGCCTTTGCCTGCCTTCCTGCTTTCCTGGTACAGGTCTTGGTAGGGTATTCAAAATGAGGTTGAATAGAAGAGACCCAAGGATGGACCCCTGTGGAAAGCCTGAGTGGATAGGAAGGGTGTGGAGATGGTAGAGCAGATTTTGATTCTCTGTGAGTGACCCATCAGATAATCTGCAAACTAGGACTTGGCTTCCTGGGCAGACCAAGGTGAGTGAGGGTGAGATAAGAAGGCCATGATTAACAATGTTGAAGGTCTTTGATAGGTCCAGGAAGACAGCACCTGCCAGACAGCCATTGTCAAGGGCAGAATGGATGTAACTGGAAAATTTCAGGAGGGCAGTGGTGGTGGTGCTGATGGCCCTGCCAGAAGCCATGTTGTTCAGAAGATAGGAGGTCATATTTGGTGAGGTACTCAGTAAGCTGGTCTGAGACAATGCATTCTATAGCCTTGAGGGAGGGATGGGAATGATGGAGATGGGGTAGTAGTTCCTGGGGAGAATCACTCTCTAGACTTGAGGATAGGGGTAATGATGCCCATTTTCCAAGTAGAGAGGATTTACCAAGTCTAAGTGAGAGGTTGGTGAGGTGGGGGACTTCATCTAGCACCAGGCTCAGTAACTTGAGGTCAGTTGAGTCACTGCTATTGTGGGAGCCATTTAGGACTTTGAGGAGGTAAAGTTTGATCTCATGAGGGCGAGGACCCAGAAACAAAATGGGTGGTGGGCAGGGGTGGAGGGACAGAAGAGTCTGGGAGAGGACAGAGCTCAGGTACAAGAAAGAGGTGTTAAGGTGTCAGCAATCAACTTTGTGTCATTGGTGATGGACCAATTTACAATGAGTTGTGATGGGGTGGGGAGTAGGATTGCTATAGAAGGATTTCATATTTTGCCAGAATTTGTGACCCAATCCCCAGGTTGTGGTCAGACCAGTCTTATAGTGGTCAGCCTTAGCCTTGTGGATGGCCAAGGTACACTGATTATGGGCAGCTAATACACCTGATGTCTGCTGGCTTGCCAGAGTTGAGAGGCTTATTTCCAAAGATTGTCCCACAGTTGCATAAGGCCCACGAGTAATGAGGAGATCCAAGGGTATCAAACTTTTGATCATCTTCCTGATGAGGGTGAATTTGTTGCACGCATCATTAGAGTGCACTTGAAATAGTTAAGGGTTGAGTCGGGTCCAGATACAAAGGAGGGGAGACCAGTTCCAACTAGTGAGAAAGAATTTTAGGTGGGTGAGCATTCCTGGTTGGAACTGTCTAGTGAGAATAGATTTGGAGTGATTTCTTTTTCAGACAGCACCAGGTGCAGAGAACCGGGAGTGGTCACTAAGTGAATTGAGAGGACAGTGATATCCATGAGTTTATGAGAACAGTTGGTCAGGACAAGGTCTAGGAGGGTAGCATTACCAGTTGAATGGGTGAGGTGCGTGGAGCAGGTAACTAGTTGGGTTAAATCTAGGGCTGCCATGGAATCTCAGTAGTGAGAAGCTGAGGGGAGAGCCAGTTTATACTAATGTCCCCTAGTAAAATGAGCTCAGTCTTGGGGAGAGCTGGGAGAAATATTCATTGAGAGATTGGATGGTGGTTGCCTGGTTCCGTGGGGAATATACATTGCTATGAGAGTTAGAGGGGCTTTGACAGGGTCAGGAGGTCTTGAGGGCTAAAGCTTGAGCACCATTGGCAAGTTGAGGAGGGAGGGTGTGCACCTGGAAAGTATCACCAAGGTAGATGGCACAGCCTCCTCATGATTGCCCACTCTGTCATTGAGATGTAGCGATATCCAGGGATGGTGATTGAGGAGTCAAGATTGATTTGGATTGTCAGGTTTCCATTAAGGTGGGAAAATCAGGTTGGTGTTGGGCTATCCATCCCTGAAGTTTATGAGTTTTTTAGGAGACTGCAGATGTTAATGGAGGTGATGCACAGTCTGGGTGTAGTGGACGCTTGGGCAGGCTTGGGTAGTGAGGGGTCCAGGGTTAGAGTGGATGTTCCCTGCTATGAGGAGGAACAAGTAGAGAGCTCTGAGGAGCTGCTAGTGTAGTGCTTTTCTATGCATGTATCTGGTAAATTGATAGTAGCTGGGTGGAAGGGGTGGGTAGGGATTGGAAGGGCTTGCAGACTAGGGGTGGCCAGGATGATGGATATTAAGGCAGTGCCAAGAGGTGGGAAGAAGAAGGATGCCAACTTGGGGAGAAGGATGCTGGAGGGAAGGGAGGTGGTGCATGAGTGAGCTGTGTGAGGGGAAGGTAGATGGGGCTGCTGGACGGGAGGGTGCAACCTCAGTTCCTCTTCCAACTGCTACTAAATACCCCAGATGGCCTCCTGCATGCATGAAAGGGCCTTTCCAAACCATCCCAAATTCAAGAATGCTTTGCTATTCTCACATTATCATTTTCACATGACATTTGTTTTAAAACATGATTATTAGGCACCCTCCTGGCCATCTTTGTATGTTGATTGGTCTAGGGGTATGATTCTCACTTTGGGTGTGAGGTTCCAGGTTCAAATCTTAGACAAGCCCAGAAAACAAATAAAAGTACCATCTTAATGTGAGATTCATTTTACAGGGTGCAATGTGCACTATTTTCCAGTGAAAAAAATGTTCCAGTACTAGAGGGCATATGATGAAGTTGGAGGGATCACAATTCAGATGAAATATGAGGAAGAATTTCTTCACAGAAAGGGTGGCAGACAAATGGAACACCCTGCCAGGGAAGTGGGGACTGAAACAATCATAGGATTCAGAATTATGGGATTGACATAAGGAATTCTGGAGGTCAGGGATAATGGGCAACAGACTTCTTGAAAAACATAAAGGGAACTTACAAGCTCAACTGGGGCAATTGGGTGGGCCATAGACTCTTATCTGCTGACAATATCTGTGCATCTATGTATCTTTATATCTATGTATCTATGCTGGGGTCCTGGATGAAGGTGACCGTTGTTTTGTCTCCATTCATTATATTCCCATAGTAGATGCTAGTATACTAAAGCAGAACCAACTGCCTAACATATTGACAGTATTACTTTTTGGGAGGCACGCTTATTCCTGTGTTAGTACTACAAAGGCCTGCAATAAAATGTTTATCCCATGACCTGTATAGACATGTTTTTTGTTTGTTCGCCCCTTCTTTTGTATAACTAGCCTGGGTGTTCTGTATTCAGTGTAACTTTTCATCATGTGATTTACCTTTGTATAATATATTTCTCTTATTGCTATTGTAGTGTATTCTTGCTGATATCAGCCATCATGATGGCCCAAGTCATAGCTGAAAATTGTCCCTTGGACCAGTGTACCTTTCAGGTTAATCAATCAATTAATTAATCAACATAACCCAGGACACTTCTGGTATTCTCCCCAATGTCATTGCATGAAAACAGGATTCTCTATCACCTGTAACCAGATTTTCAAAGGACCTGACATGGCCCAGGGACTAGGTCCTTGAGTGAAACTCCTTGCTGATTGAAAACATCCCTGAACCTGGAATAATGCTATTTTCAGCATGTTTTACACATAGCAGCCATCTCCACTATTTGTTTGCTGCTACGGAAAAGTGCTACACCTGGCAGTACATGGCAGAACATTTTCCACAGATGCAAAATGGGTCTGCACAAATTGCTGTAAATTGTAAAAAGTTTCAAAGAGGCAACCTTTGAAATATGAATGCATGTGGAAAAAACTGTAGTCACACAAGGAAATCTTACTTGTGTAGCTTTTTCCCTGCATGTATGCAATTTTTAGCTTTAAAAATCCAGTCCCTTGTCTTCATCTGCGGCAGTTACTTGCCTGCAAGTGACATAACTTTATGGGAGGGGTTAGTTCAAGCAGAACTATGGTCTAGCCGTGCTGATCTGCTTAAGGCCTTAGTATGAACCATGCAGACTGGATGAAGCAGAGATCTTTTGTTTGTAAACACCTTTGTATGTATCTATAATCCTCAGTTTGTGACATCATAATCTTTGAATCATTTTGTAATCCCCTGGATCCTAGTGCATACCTGTGTGATTTCATGAGTAAGGTGGTTCCACCCACAAACAGATACATTCTCAGAGCTGGAGACTGTGGGCTCAATATTCAAATCCCCAACAATGCCACAAGTCCCGGTATCGTTTGTTTGGCACATAGAGGCTTGCGTCATTCCACAGTTGAGTAAGAGTATGATTTTCGTCTGATGGCCAAATGCCACAAGCTAGACCTGCTTTCCTGATCTAACTTGTACCATTTGGTGGACCCTTTCTTGAGAGCTTTTGTCAAAGTTTTTTTTGCAATCTGCTATAAAGTGTGGAAACTGTTGCAACTGGACCTGTTGCACTAAAATCAGGTGCAGTCACATCAAAGCAGTTTGGCATGGCTGCACAAAACAATGGATTTGATAAAGAGCTTAAAGCAAACACTGTGTTAGCCTTTAAAAATTGAGGCTGTTGTACTGATACTCATGTGGATCTATAGATATATAACCAAAGGCATGTCAAATGAGTTGCCTACATGGAAATTAGTGTTCTTAGTATATTGGTCTCCATATTATCTCCTCATTTAAGAACAAAGATATTAATTAAAGAACTTTCATGTTTTTATCATCCATAGTTACAGACTTTTTGATAGCTTATTATCTGTACCTTATAAAAAAGGAAAAATATAGCATATCTGTGGAGGAACCATGCTCTAACTCTCAATGGGTGCAAGATGCTTTAACAAAATGGTGTTATTATACTATACCAGAATACATAAAACAAAATAATACACAGTTAAAAAAGTACACAACTTAATACAATGATATATAGAGGCCAAAGTCAGAAAGTGATCCTTTTCCAGTTTTATTAACATTTAGTAAAAGATGGTGCACTGATAATCATGTTGATCTGTTGATATATAATCAAAGGAGTGCCATATGGGATGGCTATATAGAAGTCAGTGTTGGTAGTATATTGGACTCTAAGTTACCATATGAAAAAGATATTAATGGAACAACTAACATTCCATTATTGTCCAAACTTACATATTCTTTTTGATTGTTTATTGCCATTAGTTTACAAACAAGGAATACAAGTTGAGTATTTGTATAGGAAACATTCTGAATTTCAATGTCTGAAGTCCAAGAGAACTTTGACAAAACAATTACATGTACTACAGTATATACATAAAATGCACACTTAAAAGGCAAGAAATGGGTGCAACATATTCTTAGGAAAAGATGGAGTATAGACCGTTGGGCTGGACACATATATGAAGCAACTGAAACCAATCACATTACAAATTCCTGGTATTTAGTGTGCAGAGACAAAGGTAATTTTGGCAATAACTTAACAGCATGCATTTCACATAACTGGCTTGCACACTTTTCTAAAATCTTTATTCTTCAAAATTCATGAATAATTGTGATCAAATAATCCAAAGCATTAATCTTGACCAAAATGTTAACTAGGTAGAAATAAAAATAATATTCTAGAAAAGACATCTGGGTCATGCAAAATTCAATGGATATTTATAAAACTAATGTGAAGTTTTGAAGTGGATTGTTAGCTTTCACATTGAATCCATGCTTGCAACAAAATTATACATACGAAAATCATAGAGAAGTGTTATTGTATCTCTGAAAAGAAAGGAGTATGAAAACAGACCCTAACACTTACAACCCTATTGGTCTCTTTAATAATGTGACTAAAATGCTTGCAGAGATATTGTTAAACCAGTTGCTGAAGTCAGATGATGGCAGAAATATATAGACAATCTGTAGCCAAACTCATTACTTTTAATAAATTATTTAGAGAACATTCCCTCTTCCAGGCAGGATTTTGGAAATACTATTCAACCATAGAACTGACCAAAAGCAAGTCTTCTTCTTGATATCTTGTAATTTATAACATTCTTTGGTAATAATTAAGAAAAAATATTGAATATAATCTAATCTTTGACATAAAGCCTTTATGATGATACATGGGCATGGATAAGTGTAGGCATTAATGCTAAACTTTGCAAAAGTTCAGGATTAATCGAGGCACAAGCATGGCTATTTCATAACTCCTTTACTGTTGTATTTGAATGACCTCCTGTTTGTTCAGGATGATGATATTACTGACTCTACATATACTATGCACACTAGGTATGCAAACAACACTGTATTATTATCATTGTCTACTGGAGAACTAAAAAGTTGCACATTTTACAGGCTATGTATGTAAAGAAAATTATCTGCAAATATACCCAAGACTAAAGTCATACGATTTTGGTATAATTAAACAAAGTCTTGTTTTAAATGAAAACTAAGTGGAAGAAAACTAAATGGGATGCAACTGGATTTAGTTCAATACTTGGAATTAACCTTTGCTAGTTACAGTTCACAGAAATTTCACATAAAAATTGTTTCATAGTTGTTGTTCAAGTCTGTTGGTGTTAGTCTAAGTGACTTGCCACATATCTAGTTTCCTTTTAAATTGTTCCATGGTAATACTGTCTATGACTGACGTACTGTAGGTAGTGCATTCTAGGCACTAAAATTCTTTGGCTGTACCAATTGTACCAATCCCTACTTTTATTTGTTTGTACAGTCCCTCTCCGTTGTTTGTCATGTGACCTTGTGTTTCTCCCTGCCTGAATGTTTTACATAGTCTTGCTGATATCCATATATGTTCATTGTTATATGCCTAATATGCATAGCATAGATCTCCTCTTAGTTTTCTGTACTGTAAGGAATATAACCTCAAGATTTGTAATCTTTCCCATATGATTTGTTCTTAATTGTTTTGATTTCTTTTTAGTTAATCTTTTCTGTACCCATTTGATTAGTTTCATAAGTCCAAGGTTTTGTATTGCTATGAAGGGTGCACAGTATTTTAAGTGGGGCTTCACCAATGTTCTATACAACAGAACAATCAACTCCACAGAATCCAAAATTAGGCAGTTTGCAATGAGACTCATTATGTTTAATAAATTATTTAGAGGACATGCAATTACAAGACTTAATTAAAGTGAGCCAGCCTGGTGGCACAAAGGGATGAGGTGCTGGATGCCACACCTCGTGCCATGCGGTGACTGGGTTTGGGAACAGACTTGGATCATTGGGGGTTGGCATTGGAGAAAATTAATTGAGCATCTGTAAGACTGTTCTCCCCTCTGGGATGGTATCAAGCATGCCTCACTCCCAGCATCCCCTGATGGAGATTGGGATCATGCAGAGAGTGATGCCGTAGATATGGGGATGGAGTCTAAATGGACATCTGTACATAGGTGCACTGATGTCATTGCATGTCTGCTATCTGAGGTGGAAACAGCAAAAGGAGAAAAACCCAGAGGACCAGGAAGGTGAAGAGACTCCAGGAACTGGTGCCCACATCCCATCACTGGATCAACCCTCCACTGCACCCCTTGGCTCCTCAACCTGACTCAGAACTGTTACTCTAATCACAGAAGGCTACCAGGTAGGTGGGGTGTACCTCCCCAGGGGTGTGTTCTTGGGGCTGTGTGGTCCATGGGTCCAAGGCAGGGTCACTCCCAGAGAAGGTGGTTTCAGACTGGGAGTTGAGGTATTGGTTGAGTGGGTACTCCCAAAGATGCCCTGTTCCACAGGAGCCAGTAAAACAATGTTTAAAAATATCAAATTAAAGCAGTCATTGGCAAGATGAATATCTAACAATTTTACTTGATAGAATATGGTGCATTACACATATTGACATATTGGAACCACCTATGATTAGGGTATTTACAGCTGCATTTGAATTACCTATGTACACCTGCTGCATTAATAAGAGCTGAACTAGGGTAGTAAAGTTACAATATTTAGCTTACAAGGATTCTATCTTATAGGCTAAGGATCAACAACATGTTTTTTTTCCATAATGATGTTTATATGTTATAGTTATCAACTCATACAATACATGACTAATGAAACAGCTATTATGACAACTCTTGATAACTCCTACTTAAATAACAGTATGAAAACAGATTAATATCAAAATATACAGTGCTAGTTTAGTAAAACATCACAATTAATTGCAGTAATATTATCAGTCTAACTCTTACTCAGTTCTATAACTTTAATTCCTGTTGCCAAATTAAACACGATTTTTCCATTCAGCATCCTTATCTGGCTAATTGAAGGAAGTGGATTGACAAGATGAAAGATGCAGAATTAGGTGTTGCTTCACGGTAGATAATGACAGTCAAACATTTGTTGGAAATATTTATAGATTAAATTATCTATGGTTAAACTCACTCAAGAAGATTATAATTAATCATACATATTGTGAAGTATTAAAACAGAGGTTACTGAATTGTGCCCAATAGTATAATATTATGACTGTAATAACAGCATAAAGCAGCTCTTAATTAGCTATTAGCAAGAAATGTCATTTTGACCATTATGTAAAGCTTTATTATCACTTCTTAAAATAAGTCTATAGTTGCTTTATGTTTGAAACTTCTCAGAGCAACAACTTCGAATTCTGCATCTGAAAGAACAATTTTAAGTTATGTTATGAGACTGTAAATGTGGTAGAAATTAAGTGGAAAAGTTATATCATATATTAATCTGTCTATGTGAGTGAGGTAATTTCTGAGATCCCACAAAAGACAGACAAAGTTATGTAAGGCAAACAAACACAATAGAAATTAATTATTTACAGTATAAGCCACAAGGGATGGAATAGCTTACCAAAAGAATTGTAGATATATCATCATTTATTACATTTCAAAAATGAACTTGGTGGATACCTGCTATAAACAAGATATAGGGCATTGCTTACGCACTAGAAGTGGGAGACGAACAAGATGGGCAATAGCCAACTTCTGTCTTAATAAACTAGTACCCAAGTATTTCGAACAAAGAAAATACTGTTATACTATCCTGAAGAGTTAGTTTTTACCACAAGGTGCATTAAATGTTTTATAGCAAAAGTCCAACAACAATAAATTAAAATTATAATGAAAAAAATGTATATCTATAGCGAAATTATGAACATGTTTGCATTTCAAATGTTATAATCGAGTATTGACTATTGATCTGGGATAACTTGGAATACTAGTAATAGGCCACAGTAGAACCTGTGTATTATATAGAGAATAATGTATAGGCAATTGGTTAGTATGAAATTTTACACACCGAGATATGGGATGCCCCATAAACCGAGGGTGAAGCCCGAGGGTTTATATAGGCATCCCACACCGAGGTGTGTGTAAATTTCTAAATAACCACCTGCTTATTACTTATTTTTTATAATTTGTCACAATTTTTTTAGCAATAATCTATTGAATTTGCAAATAAATGAATAAGGCAGTTGTGGTATAATGAAGAATTTATTTGTGGTGGTTGTACAACATTGCAGTTTTTAATTATTTAAAAAGTGTTTCTTCAACTGCCTTATTCATTTATTTGCAAATTCAATAGATTATTGCTAAAAAAAAATTGAGACGGAGGTCACTGTCTGTTTTTCTTTGGTATTTAGATTATCCTGCTCCACTGTAAATTGTTCTGTTATAGAGGAGTCTACGATTTAAAATCTTGTCTCCATTTCTTAAGAATCTTGTGCTGTTGCTGTCGCTATTTTACATCCGTTTTTTTAAAGTGGTCCATATTTGTTTTGTTTCAGAGCAGTAGATCTGACAGGGCACCGCGATCTGTGAGACCTCAAGTCCTTTACTTCCTTATGTCTCAGCTGTGCTCTAGAGACAGAGTAGCGTGTTTGCCATTATAACTAGTGAGGAAGTTATAATGGCAAATTATAACCGCTGGCCCGTGTTAAAAATTGTGGCCAGTAATTATATTGAATTAATTGTATGGTAATACCTGTCATCCTACTACTGGATTTTATATTTCTTTTATATATTGTTTTAATCTTGTTAATGACTATAAATCAATAAAATAGAGGATAATACATGGCCTTTGATTAATAACCAAGCTGTAAATACTTCAAGAGGTTGCCATTATGTCAATATAAACCTTGAGAGCATAGTTCAAATGGTTTTCAGATGTCATGGCAACCTCAAGAAGTGTTTTAGTACTCTTATTGCAAAGACCATATATTATATTTTATAGTGTATGGGCTACTAAGATTGAGTAATCCCAGATTTATTTACTATACCGAAATACTTTACATAACATTGACTGTTGTGAGCATTCCATTTTGTTATACCATTGATATGACATACTCAAGAAGGGTTAACAACAGAGTGATGTTTTATTTCTTTTTTTATTTATTGAAATGTTTCACCAGGAGGGCACTCTGAACAACGAGTTGCTTGTCTCACAGTGTGACATGGGGGAAGGGTTATATAGGGTTGTGAAGGATGATCAGTTACAATAGTATGTGGGTAGCACAAATGATACAACATTGTAGATTCATGAACAGTTGGAACACAAGGTATTGTGCAATAAACAGTAATAGAACATTGAGGTAAATTACAATACATGTCCAAAATCATACAAAGAACATATAAACATACAAAACGGTAATAATGCAACACAGTAATTATGCTGCATGAGTGTACCAGGAACAGGCTTGAGGTAGTAAGCAAGTGCTGTTGAAGTAAAAATGATGGGGTAGGTTGTGCACACAGGTGACTCAGAAGAGCAGGTGGGGAAGAGGAGGAGAGGCAAGAACTGAATATGAGGAGAAGGAATAGCCATTTCCTGCTTCCCCCTTCAGGATGTTGAGAACCTTGTTGGGGACAGAGTAGGAAGGCAGAAACTGGGGATAGGTATTAAGGAGGGTTAATGCAGGAACAGCTGAGAAGAGGTAATTGTGTAGGGCAGAGGTAAGAGAGTAGTTGGAGGAGGAGGAGTGTCATATTTTGGGGATTCCAAATTTTAGGGAAGCGATGGGCGAAACTAGTATGACCGATGAGGGTGGAGCAGCGAGGGACCATCAAGGTGAGGGCATCATTAGATCTGAGAGAGTGGGTGGGGAGGTAGAATGGAGAGAGAAGATGAGAGATGGGAGGAGCACTCCGAACCAGAATTTGAAGGTTAGTTTGGCACAGTGCGAGATGAGTCTGTGAGATAGTGGAAAAGGAAGGTTAGAGAGTGATAGAGTTCACAGTGGTGGGAGCGGGAAGGAGTCAAGAGCAAAGTGGCAGAAGGAGTTAAAAGAGCATCCAACTTGATCAGGAAGATTTGGGAGCAGCACCATAGACTACATCACAGTAGTCAAAGATGGGGAATATCATCTTCTGTACAGTTTCATACCTCAAAATCAAAGGATGTGACTACAATTCCTGTACAGAGCAGCACGCTTGGGGTGTAGTTTCTTCAGGATAGCATCAATATGCAAGAGAAATTGAGGTGCTGGTCCAGCCAAACCCCAGATATCTAAATTTGAGGGTGTCCTCCAGGATGGTCCAATCAAGAGTTTGGAAGGTGGGTAGGGCGGAGCCTAGAAAGTCTCTGCCTAGTGCCAAAGGTCATTGAGACTGTCTTCTTGGCATTCAGAAAAAGCTTGTGAGAAGAAAACCAGAGTTGAACTTGGTTGAAGTCATGCCGTAATCAGGTTTCACAGCAGCAGAGTTTTTGTCAGAACTGTACAAGACAGTATTGTCAGAATACATGCGGACAGATAAGGATGAGCAGGCTGTGGGAAGATCATCAAGGAAAATGGAGAAGAATAAGGGACCAAACACTGAGACCTGAGGGAAACCAGTGTTGATGGAGAGTGGAGGAAATGGAATCAAGGATTCTCACTGATTAGGTCCTGACAATAAGGTAGGATTTAAAACCAGTTGGTAGTTGACAGAGCAAGACCAGCTGAGGAGAGGAGTCAAGAAGCAGGGATAGAAAACAGTGTCTAAAGCTTTGACTAGGTCGACAAAGATGGCTAAGGTGATCAGGCCATCACCCATCCCTGAAAGGATGGACTCAGTAAGCCTGAGGAAGGAGGTGTTTGTTGAGTGGTTCTTCTGAAAACCAGATTGGAAAGGGGTGAAGAAGGAGGAATTGAGAGGAAGGGTGATAGTTGAGAAAGAACTAAATGTTCTTAAGGCTTGGCAATGGTAGGAAGGAGGAAATGGGGCGATAGTTGCCAGGAATGGATGTGCCACTATCCTTGGGGAGAGGAAGGACTATAGCATGTTTCCAGTATGAAGGTACTTGGGCAGAAATAAATGACAGGTTAAGGATTAGGAAATAGGATAAGTAATTGCAGGAGCAGAAAAATAGAAGTTTAGGATCAAGCTCATCTGGTGAGAGCCTTTAGAGTGGTTCAGGATAGAAGGGCACTAAGAACTTCATTAGAGGAGATAGTAGAAAGGAATGAGGGGAGGGGAGGCATATCGTCATAATAATGGCATAATCAGGCTGTACTCTGGTTCATTTCAGTTAATAATAAGGGCTTTCCATATGTTAAAATATTTTTACTATCTGTCTATCTATCTATCTATCTATCTATCTATCTATCTATCTATCTATCTATCTATCTATCTATCTATTATAGGGACAATTTTAACCTCTTTGCATAAAAGCTATTTCTAGGTAAACCCAACATTTTATGATTGATTATGTTACATAAAATTCATTGATGCTGCTGGTTGTTTTATCTGCTTCCTTCTAGTAGAACTGAAATGCATGCAAACAGTGTATGTATGCCCAACCTTGTTTTGTTTCAGATGTTCTCTATTACATACTTCCAGAACATTAGGAAAAAATCCTAAATGGTACAGTCACTCATTATTTAACAAGCTGCTCTCCTCCACTGCATTGTGAGTGGCTGGACTGTGTTGTCGTGTTCCCAAGTCCAGGAAAAATGCAGTTGACATTACTCAAGGGAATGCAAACAAATATGTTTTGTGTGACAGCACAAGTATGGTGGGCAGTTTGTTTTCACGTTTTAAAAGAAAAAAAGAGTTATTATCAAACTACCATTTAGATAAAAATCTCTACAGAATGTGACCAATCATAAAATGTGTTTTAAACTAGGAATAATTTGAGGCCTAAGGAGTTGACAGTGTCCCTTATAAATGTTTACAGTGAATTTGGATAACTAGTTTTATCCAGTTGTATAGAGGGGCTGAGGTGCTGTTGAGTGCCTTATCTCTCTGACACTGGAAACTAAGGGCTAGGAATAAGCTTAGGTCACCAGGGGTCTGCTGGTGGGGGATGGGAGTAGTTGGAGTGGCAGTTAGGGCAGCTTGTCTCTCTTGGATAGGGGAGGTAAACCATCCCAGCTCTTGGGTGCCACTGGGTGGAGGTCTGGTGGTAGTGCCAGTGCTCAGGAGGCTAGCATAGTGCTGGGTGGGAGGAACAGGGCTGGCAGTTCCAGTGTGCATCCGTACCTCCTGTGCATACACAACTGAGTTTGATGTAGCCTCGGGGAGGGCATAGGTAGAAAATGGATGGTGGCAAAGCATCAATGAAGCCATGCTTGAAGCACTGCAGCCTGTCCTGGCTGAAGAGGGAGAGGTAGGTGGCTGGTTGTCAGTGCTCAGTGAGAGAGATGATAGCCTGTCCAGTTGCAGATGAGGAGGATAAATCACTGATAAAAAAAAGGAAAACAGGCAGGGACATTTCCAAGTAAGAAATGATTATTAAAGGCAGTACCAACATACAAAAAACATATTTTAAACAAGAAGCAATATTTAATTGTGCATTAGCTCAAGAAAATTGCACACTTATCTCAAACACTTTGGTCCCATAGATTCAAATTGAATCCAGTGCCAAACTCTGCAAATGGTGCACAGAGGAGCCAAGAACCCTAGGACAGAGTATTACATAGGAGAAGTTCAGGCAAATGCTTCAGAAGAGGAAAAGGATCTAGGGTGGTGATTTACAAGTGACCTGAAACACACCTCCCAGTGTAACAAGGCAGTGGGGTAGGCTAACAGGATGCTGGGGTGTATTGCAAGGAAATTAAGTAGCAGGTGGAGTGTGGACATTTTATCACTGTACAGGTAATTTGTCAGTCCACACTTAGAATATGGGGAGGTACTGGCATCCTTACCTTAAGAAGGACACCAGCATGGAAATGGTCCAGAGGAGAGAAATCAAGATGGTGGAGGGGCTTCAGGATAGGTCCTATGAGGAGAGGCTGGGAGCCCTGGGGATGTACTCCTGGAGGAGAGAAGTCAGAGGGGAATATGATAGAGACCTTCAGGCACATGAAGGAATTAACAGAGTGCAAAGGAGGGTCCCTTTAAAATGAGTGAAAACAACACTACTGGAGGGCACAGCCTAAAATTGATGGGGAGGGATTCAGAAGGGATGTGAGAAACATTTCTGTATGGAGAGGCTGGTGACCAGCTAGAATGAGCTGCCAGAGGAGGTGGTATCAGCATGGATGATGGGAGCATGCATAAAGGCCTGGGACAAATACTAAGGGAACCATTGAGAGCAAGGAAAGGAGGAAGAGGCAGAGAAGGAGGGGCAGTTGAGGAGCAGGTGAGTGGGGTAACTGTAGGCCAGACCCTGCATCATGTAGACAGATGCAATAGACCAGGTGGTCTTCTTCTGCTAGCTCTTTTCATATGTTAGTAAATATATAATCTCAATACCACATAAAGGCAAATCCAGCTGCTGGGTTTATCTCTGTTTTTCCTTGTAGAAGCAGATTTTGTAATACTGGTTCCAAGTTTGTTACTGTTCCATCTTTACAGACTATG
The DNA here is from genome assembly GCA_016271365.2 of Neoceratodus forsteri. Taxonomy (NCBI): domain Eukaryota; kingdom Metazoa; phylum Chordata; order Ceratodontiformes; family Ceratodontidae; genus Neoceratodus; species Neoceratodus forsteri. Next base: position 193,758,934 of record JADMNL010000022.1, on the reverse strand, counting down.
TAGTTATTCTAGTGCATGTTTATAATTTATAGTGAGTTGTTAGGTACCATTTTAGAACTGTATAATGTAGTTTTGTTCTTGCTCAGCTCTTCCATTGTTGGCACAATGCATTTATGTTTTGTATGGAACTCTGTGGCTGAAATAACATAAAACACATCATACAGTTCTAAAGAGCTTAATACCAGTATGTAAATCAAAAACAACCACTGGAGTACACATAGCAATAGCAACATTGGAACCAGGATTGAAAAAACAGCTTCTACTGGTTAAAATGATTCTCAACCCCTCTATGGCAACTAATTCAATCCAGATTGAACTCCCTGTTAGGCTTAGAGGGCCTTCTTATGGTGGAGATCTGTCTGGATCTAATGTATTTACACAGATATTACAGTAGTCAAAGAATGTGAATATCACGTGGCTCTAATATCCAAGATGGTTAAAAGCTGGTACTCATACACTGGTTACATAGATACATAGATACATAGACAGTGTCAGCAGATAAGGGCCTGTGGCCCACCCAGTCTGCCATTTGAGCTTGTAAGTTCAGTTTGTTTTCCTGAAGTCTGTTTCCCTTACCCTGACCTCTAGAATTCCTTTATATCTATCCCATGCATTCTTAAATCCCATGATTTTTTAGCCCCACCACTTCCTCTGGCAGGGTGTTCCACTTGTCCACCACCTGTTCTGTGAAGAAATTCTTTCTCATGTTTCCTCTGAATTGTCCTCCCTCCAACTTCATCCCATGCCCTCTAGTCCTGGAACATAATTTTCGCCTAAAAATAGTGTTTTCCTGCACCCTGTTCCTCCCTGTAAGATACTTGTATGTCTCTATCATATCCCTCTCTCCCTCCTCTCCTCCAGGGAGTACATATTCAGTTCCTTCAACCTGTCTTCATAGGACTTGTGATGCAATCCATGCACCATCTTTGTTGCCCTCCTCTGAACCTTCTCTACCCTGTCTATGTCTTTACGTAAGGTATGGTCTCCAGAACTGTACACTATACTCCAGGTGGGGCCTCACTAGTGTCTTGTATAGTGGAACTATGACCTCCCTTTTCCTGCTGGTGATGCCCTGCCTATACATCCCAGCATCCTATTTGCTTTACCTGATGCCTTGTCACACTGTTTCCCTACCTTGAGGTCATCAGGAATGACAACCCCAAGATCCCTTTCCTGCTTGGTGCATGCTATATCCTCACCCCCAACTGATATATTGTGCCAGGGTTTTTGTGCCACATATGCATTATCTTGCACTTCTTTGGATTAATTTCAACTCCAAACCCTGACCATTCTTCAAGTTTCTGCAGGTGCTTCTCATTCTGTCTACACCCTCTGGTGTGTCTACTCTGTTACAGAGCTTTGTGTCATCAGCGAACAGTGAAATTCTGCCTTCTAGATCCTGTGCAATGTCACTGATGAAGATGTTGAATAGGACGGTCCCAGCACTGATCCCTGTGGTACCCCACTGGTCACTCTTCCCTCTGTGGAGTGACAGCCATTTACCACCACCTTCTGTCCTGCCACCCAGCCAGTTACCTACCCACCACACTACTGTCCTGCCCACACCATATTCCCCAGTTTGTGTAATAGTCTTCTATGTGGCACAGTGTCAAAGGCCTTGCTGAAGTCCAGATAGGCCATGTCCACTGTCCTCCCTGATCCACCTCCCTAGTCACCCAGTCAAAATTCAATGAGGTTGGTCTGACATGACTTCCCTGGTGAAACCATGCTGCCTTGGGTCCTGTAGTCCATTGACAACCAGATGTTCCACCAATCTCTCCTTCAGTGGTGCTTCCATGATCTTCCCCACTACCGAGGTGAGGCTGACTGGTCTGTAGTTCCCTGCTTCCTCTTTGTTCCCACTTTGTATAAGGGGACTACATCTGCTGTCCTCCAGTCTTTAGGTACCTCCTGTTTCCAGTGATCGCTAAACAGAATAGCCAGAGGTTCAGCCACCACCTCTCTTAGTTCTTTAAGGACCCTGGGTGCACCCCATCTGGCCCCATTGCTTTATCAACTCTTATTACTTCCAGTTCCTTCAGGACCCTTTTTCGTGTAAAGGGACTTGTGTCCATTTCTGCACCATTCTCACCCTTGTACCCCTTCAGACCCATTACCCCCTTCCTCAGTAAAGACTGAGCAGAAATACCTGCTCAATATGTCAGATTTACTGTTGTCATCCTCCACGGCTCCGTCCTCCCCTTCAGTCTCACTATCCTCCCTTTGTCTTACTTTTTCACTTATGTACCTGTAAAGGTTTTGTCCCTCTACACACTGATTTTGCAATGTGTTCTTCTGTCTGAGCTTTGGCTTCCTTACTGACTTCCTGCCTCCTTTGCTTCTCCTGGTACTTCTCCTATCCCCTTCTGCCTGTGTCTTTTTGTATTGTCTGAATGCAATCTTTTGGCTTTCACTACCTCTTTGGAAAACCATAATGGTCTCCTCTTCCTTTTCCTTTTGCTAACCTGCTTAATGCATAATTCTGTTGTTCTTATGATCCTCATTTTAAATACTGCCCACTGTTCCTCAACCCCTGATTCCTGTCCCATTCCCTTAATTCCTCTTTCAGTATCTCTCCATTTCCCAAAGTCTGCCCTCTAAAATCCAGGATACGTGCTTTTGTGTGATTTGGTTCTGCTCTTTCTGTGATTTCAAACCACAATGACTGGTAGTCACTGTTACCCAGGTGCTCCCCACATGTTACCCCCATCCACTGTCCCTGTTTGTGAGCACAAGGTCCAGTATTGCCTTCTGCCGAGTTGGTTCCATGACCAGTTGCTTGGGAAGGCACCCTGAAGAGGTCCAGGATAAATCTGCTCCTAGTTGATGCTGCTGCTGGGATGCTCCAGTCCACGTCTGGAATATTGAAGTCTCCAACCAGTACTACCTCACCCTTGTCTGCCATCCTTTGGATGGCTAGCATCAACTCTATCTGTTTCTTCCTCCTGGGCTGGTGGTCTATAGACCACACCTGTGCGGATGGCTGTCTCCATTTTCCTTTCCAGCTTAACCCACAGTATCTCTCCCCCATTTGTTCCTCCTGGATCTCTGTGGCCCTTATGTCATTTTTCACATACAGTGCCACTCCTTCTCCCTTCCTGCCTGCTCTGTCTCTTCTGAATATGTTGTAGCCAGGTATGGCCATCTCCCAGTCATGGTTATCATTACACCAGGTTTCAGTGATGGCCACAATGTCCAGGTCTGACTGTACCATGACAGCCTCCAGATCTTCCATCTTGTTGCTAAGGCTCCTGGCATTTTCACACATGGCTTTCCACGATTTGACCTCCTAGACTATTTCACTGTTCTACTCCAGCCCTTCCTTGGTTGTCATTTATCCTGGTTCTCCTTGCTGTCTGCCCTTCTGCTGAATTTTGCCCTTTTCTGCTTATCCACCTCTTGGGCACTAATCTCCATCTTTTGCACACTGCTTTGCAGTGATAACCCTCCTCTGGTTCACTGGTTCCACTGCTAGCTGTGGGGGTGAGCAAGTAGGTACCCTCCTTGCTGGCCTGCCACCCCTTTGCTAGTTTAAATGCTTGTCAATGTAGCATTTAAACTTATCATTGAGTGCTTGGATTCCCTCAGGATGGATGCAGGCGTCATGCTTGAACAAACCTCCATCCTCCAGGTGGTTCCCAGTCACCAATGAATCAAACCCTTCCTCACAGCATCAGTTCTTCAACCATGAGTTAAAGCTCCTGGTGCATGCACTCTATGCTCTCCTTGCCTCTCTGGTGGTACTTCAGAAAGTGACAGAAGTAGCTGCCTTGAGACCCCTCCACAGTTTCCTAAACTCTTCCTGAACTTCCTTTGGCTGCCCATTTGCCAGTCATTAGTACCTAGGTGGATAATGACATCCAGCTCACCCTCCGTCTTGCATTCTCAGTGATCCCAGTATCTTCCTTCCATCCCTCTATGCCGTGGCACCTGGTAGGCACCTCACCTCCCTGTCCTCCCCTCCTGTGTTCCTAGCTGGATCCCTCTTACGATGGAGTCCCCACCAGGATTTGCTTCCTCCTCCTCTGGGGTCCCTGCTTTCCCCACTGAGGTCACCTCCTTGGCTAACCTCCACATCCTTTCCTTCCACTTCTCTGGTACCTCTATTTGGTTGTCCTCATTTGCCAGTGTGGCATATGAGTTCTTGAGTGGAATAGGATCTGAGATGTTCCTCTGCATGACTGCTTTAACCCTCCGGCCCACTGTCATCCAAGTGCTCCTCGTTCTCGGCATCCTTTGAGGCAGCTGCATTGGACTGGGTGGTCCCTGGATAGGGGTGATGGTACCTGACCCAGTTTACTTCCACTCTGAGTCTGGCTACCTCATCCTGCAGTCCAGAGAGATGCATGCAGATAGGGCAGCACCTCAGTGTCCAGAAGGTCTGCCTGAATATAGCCCCCCACAGCCACTGCATTGCACCCTCCCACATTATACTGCAGTTCTACTACTTGTCTGCTACTGAAGCTCTCCTAGTTCTCTTTTTATTAATTTACTGTACTAAAAATCCTGTCACTGATCCTCAGATAATTTTTTTTTTTAAGGAAAAGAAACTAATAAATAAATAAATGAGTCAAAACACTTGTCGTGCTGAGGGTGGATCAGCTAGTCATTTCGTACAATGTGTTTTAGGGCTGAGCGCTTGCTTGCCAGCTCCATAATAAACTTGACTTGTGTGATAAAAATGGGGCAAATTATATGCCCTATACTTATGCTAATGCTTCTTGGTTTCCATAGCTCTCCCTCTTTATTTCCTTACTTTAGAGACATTGTTTCTACATCTTCTAGGGCACCTCCAGGGGTAGGGGTTGATGGGGTGGTGGGTGGGTGGTGGGGGTTTGTGTTATTTATCCTGCCACTTCATCTGTCTGTACTGCCATGATTTATACTTGTTTATCTTTTAAAATCAATAAAGAGTTTGAATTTCAAAAATGATTGTCAGGTACTGCACAGTTCTCCTTAACACACCATGGTATTGAGGTTAATGGCCTACTCTGATCTTTGTTTTGTGATCAGCTTCTAAGATCTTAGAATTAATACCTAGAAGTTACTGTAACTTGGGAGGTGCATTAAGCTGGGTGCCTTTTGTGAGAAGGTACTTTTTAGAACTAAATTTCTGTGTGCTTGTATCTGAGAAGAAAAGCTTACAGAAGGAAAGCTAACTCAGTATGAAATTCATGGGACCTGAAGACTCTGATTGACATCAAAAGTCTAATATAAATTTATGTTTTATATTGATAGATACAAGGGCTACAGTGAAGAAAATATTGACTTTTATACACTCCATGTAGTACAAGATTTGCTAAGCAAGCAAGAGATGATAGAAAAAACATTAATCTTCTAAGAATATTTTTAGAGCTTGGAGTCAGTGTTTCACTTAGATTTGCAGCAAAACCTGAAGCTGTAGTTAATGGCTGAATTTATTTTATCGATATAGTTCTTACTTTCATGTATGTGGAATCTCTGAAACTAAAGACTCTATAAGCGGACTTCATTTTGAAAATGGATATGTCTTTACCACAATACCCTTTATTATTGATTTAACTATTGAGTCTTGTGGAACTATCTATGCTCCTTTTACACTGACATAACAAATGTGTTCCTTTTATTTAAGCTGCAGTACTTGGGCCTGATTAGATGTGGGCTAAACCGAGAAAAAGTAGAGGCCTCAAAACAGGACCAGGCGGTGGATATATACTCACTTAAATAAAGACTTGGTGAAAAAGGGAATGCCTCCATATACAGATTCTTGAATAATTATGCAGAGAACACTTTCAGGCTATTCACCTTGCCATTGCGGACATCAATGACCGTACTGCATCAGAAATCTCCTGTGTCATAACTTGAGCAGGAGCACCCAAGATCTGCTACTGATCTTCCACCATCTGGGGAATGCAAAGTTGAGCTAGAACATTGTCCTCTGCTGCACCACCTACAGAGAGCTCAGACTGATAAGATATACATTAAAAGTATACAAACACTTTGTTAAATGGCACATCAAAGAATACTAGTGTTTCATTTCCAATATAAAAAATCTCATCCTGATGATGCCCTTTGGTCAACTTATTCAAGAGGGCTCTGGCTTGTATTGCTACTCAAAAAGATGTAACTTAGCAAATATAAAGAGGTATATGCATCTACTTCTACCCAAGCAGCCTGTAATGAGAGCTGAAATGTCCCTCATGAAGACCAAGCATAGTGCCTAGTGCTTTGATCATCCTGCAGATGAGTGAAATAAATACTTGTGCTTGATAAATATCTTTGGTTGTAGATACCTCTGCTGCTGAGTGCAGCCTGTCTGTTTTGCTGTACAGGTGTAATGAGAGCTGCAATGCAGAATCTGTACAATATTACACCTGAAGTTTCAGTTATCTGACTTCAGACTCCGATGCCACCTTCTGCTCTCTGGCACAATGCATGTGGCCTGGCACCTTCGAAATAATACACCTCAGAGATAGGCTCTGTCTGCTTACCATAAAATGGTATTAGTGAACAGAGAGTCCTCATTCATGGCAAGGCACCTCCAGCTGTATTCAGGTAAGCATCAGCAGCATGAGCAAGGCAATGCCTAGCATGCGTTCCTGCAAAGCATGTCAGTAACACGCTCCTGGGAAACATTCGAATACAATTATTACTTACATGGACAGTATCAGCATCAGCAACTTGAATACAAACTCAGTGTACACATCCCCACTAACCACAACGTTTAATGGTACTAAAGATTAAGTAATCAAGGGCAGTGACCCCTCAAGGGGCTAGAATAAATACAGATCATTTAAAGGTACAGACTTACCACAGTAGGTAGCGAGAGTTGCCTACTGTTAATAACAGCTGTTTCCACATTTCTCTGTAAGGTACAGCACACAGTGTGAGCAGGAATGAGCATTCGGGGGCTAGCACACATCAAACACTGGTAACAGAAGGCAGCAAGACTATGGAGGATCCACCTGACATCAGGGACTTGGACAACCAATTCACATAATTCCAGGATCATTGGACCAATAGTAATATCAGGAAATGGTGTTCATACATATTGGCATGATCAACTAGTTATAGCATGAGGGGATGACTTTGGTAGTAGTGCTGTCTTCCTAGAACATATTGCATATGTATGTGAATTTATTTATTTATGTAGATAGCAAGGTATCATTTTATTGGTTTCATTTATTAATTTATTGTTTTATTTCATGTATGTATTCATTCATTCATTCATCCGTTCACTGCCTGTGTGATCTAACTGGAACAAAGTCTCTCTTGCTTTAGTGACACAATTAAAGGCATAGGATAAAACTAGTACAGGGCTGGTGAGGTACACATAGTGTAAGAGACAATTGTAGGTTATGTGCACAGAGGGATGTTCCTTAAGCCTTGATCTGAAAGTAACATTGGATTTTATAGTAAGAATGTGAGGTGATCAAGAGTTTCACATTTCTGTGGCCCTGAAGCCAAAGACTTCTTGTTCCTTGGTAGTCTTACCCTCTGGAACATTAGGCAGATTAGTGTCCATGGTACAAAGAGTTTGAGTTCTAGTTAGGGGTATAACCTGGGAGTCTTTATCTTTCTCTCTCTTTCCCCTCTCCTGCTTCTCCTTCTGTAATGCTCAGCATAACAGGTAAGCAGCCATAAAACAGTACATGTGAGGTTTTACAATACAGACAAACCATTAAATATCATAACTGTGTAACTTTATTAGTGGCCTTTCTAACAAACCACAACACTCCTCAAACCTCAGAGAGACAGCGGAACAAAATGCTCTGGGTTGTGAGTGTATTTCTCTCCTGCTTTTCAAAGTGTTTGTGCAATGCTTGAACTGTTGAGTATGGTGCCCAAAGTGCAAAGCACACAACAAAAATTGAAATGCAATCTAGTAAGTAGAGCAACAACCAAAAGAATGAAATGCAAACAAAAAGTAAAGTAACAAAACCAAAAGTGAAGTGTCATGCCACAAAAAATAAAGTAACCAAACTAAAAGAAATGAAAAGAATTTAAGAGTGAATGCAAACAAAAAGCACAACACAACTAAAAAGTGAATGCAAACAAAAACACACCATAACAAAAATAAATGCAACCAAAAAACACAACATAGCATAAAAGTGAATGCAAACAAACACAACATAATGAAAAAAGTGAATGCAAATGAAAAAACAACACGCCAAAAGTGATAGGGATAGTGAGATATAAAATTAGCTATTTACTGTGCCCATAATACCTCACTATGTAAATTAATATACAGGCTGTGGTATTTCTGTACTACAACAGAATTAGGTGACATCTGTCAGTAAAGAAATTGCAACAGCTACATAATGTATTTTCAATGCCTCATTCTGAAAATAAACATACAAGATCTTATATTGTAGTAACCACTACAAAAATAGAAGTCTGCACCTCCAAGTAAGGAAAATAGAAGACTGCTTCATACAATACTCACAATGCCTTGCTATGCATATTAACATTTTGGTGCTAGTCTGTATTCACCAATACAAAAATAGGAGACTGCACTTCTGAGTAAGGAGAATTTAAGCCAATTTTATAATCTACCCAGCATTCCTTGTTGCTGTTGTTAAACAGCATATTAGTGTTAAATTGCAGTAACCATAACTAGAGAAAGAGCTTACTAACAAAAGCATTTGTCAATGCTGAATATTTACTCGCTGGTATTAGCATTGTAGGTGCAGGAGTTAGACAGATGCAGAACAGGAATGGCAGTGATGTATGTAACTCATGCCAACCCCACCTCCACCCTGAAGAGATGGATAGGCATTGGGGTGTTTCTTTGGGTCGTCGCCCATAATGTTCATGGCATTTCACCTCACTCTGTCCTGTAGACACTGACAAGTGTTGAAGTGTGCCATGGGGTGTTTGGCTTCACAGTCACACCATTTCAAGACATACACTGAAATAGGTGCAGTATAGGAGAATTTGGTGAAGTCTGGGGCTAAAGAGTCAAGGCACAACTCAAACCTGGCACTGGCTTCAGGATGGGGCTGGGGGTGGAATGATGTGAGCATTACAGCCGCAATCTAAAGGCACACCCCTGATGCCTGTCAGTCTGTACAGGGTGGGAGGTTATGGTTAGAAACCCTAATGCCCCGGACGCTTGTTGGTATTTGCACTACAAATTTTCAACATGGCTTTTGTGACCCCACTGCATAAAAGCATTTTGGACCTCTTCTCAATCACAGTGGCACTGTGATTTTGTTAATGTGTCCCGAACATTGATTTCCTCAGTGACTCTGCCATTCTGTGCCAGATGTGTGAAAACGCAGATAGGGCAGGATGTGAAGAATGACAGCTGTACCATATATAGGGAGGTATGAAGAGATGGCAATTTTGAAAATCTGGAGTGAAAATATTCAAAATGCTTGAACTCCAGCGTACATGGAAACTGCACAGTGCATGCTCATAACACAGTCATTTACTGGAATTATTTCACCAACTTTTCAACATATGCATTTTGTGATGTCTGCTTATGAGCACTGTCACTATGATTTTCTTAATCTGTCCCAAACATTGATTTCTCACAACAACAGCACTGTTGTGTGCCAGATGTGCAAACACATATTTCGGCCCGGATGTGAAAAATGAAGCGGTACTGTTCATAAGGAGGTTTGAAAAATGTCAATGTTGAAAATCTGGAGTGAAAATATAAATTTTGAATTACGAGGCTGCATGGAAACTGTGCAGTGTACGCTCATAACACAGTCATTTATGGACTTTTGTCACCAAGTTTTCAACACAAGCAATTTAGGACCTCTGCTCATGAGCGGTGTCACTGTGATTTTCTTAATCTGTCCCAAATACTGGTTTCCCACAGTGACCTCACTTATTCTGTGCCAGAAGTGTGAAAACACATTTTGGCCAGGATCTGAAAAATGACAGCTGTACTGCTCATGAGGAGGTGTGAAAAAAATGCAAATGTTGAAAATCTGGCGTGAAAATATTACAAATTTGTGAAGTTACAGTGTGCATGGAACTGCATAACGCATGCTCATAACTCAATAATTTTTGGAATTTTTTCACCTAATTTGCAACATTGCCTTTGAGAGGCCACCTCAAGAACAGTGACATGGTTGTTTCATTACTTGATTCTGAAAGGTGATTCCACGCGGTGACTGCAAAATCACCTTTTGGAACAGAATAATGACATGACAGTGACTGAGTTCATGAAGAGGGTCCCAAGAATCCCATGTTGAAAATTTGATGCCAAAAGTCCCAAAATGGCTGCGATATTCACAAAAGTAAAAAAAAAAATACATGTATGCCATTATACTGCACAGTTTACCAGCATTTCTTCAGTTCAAGGTTGGCTTGAAGAGTGCAAACATGTTCCGGTCACCGAAGATCATCGTAATGGGATTCGGAGGTACAGTAAGTATGGGGTGAGGGTGTGTGGGGGTGGGGCACTGAGGGTGGGTATGGGTTGGGGCAGGGGCAAGAAACTCAATGAGGGACTATTTTCTTTTTACAGGATTAAAAAAAAGACGATGCAGAACATTTAGCATGCTGGGATGGGCTCCCAGTGTGCCACCTGGATGTTTTGGGGAGTGGAGCAGACGGGGATTGGACAGCCCCATCAGCCATACAGTGTGTGGGGAGCACATGAGTGTACTGGGGTGGGCTCTCAGTATGCTATCTGGGTGCTTGTTTTGAGGGGCTGGAGCTGACGGGGATTGGGCACCCCCATCGACACATAAAAAGAAGCTGTGTTTGGGAAACATGACGCCGAGGGGATTGGACACCCCCTCAGCAAACTAAATGTACCAGGACACTATGCTGATGGGGATTGGGCACCTGATGTCAGCTTTCATGGAGACTCTGTGGCAGGTGGTGAGAGCTGCCACCATAATAACCAAAATTTTACACCAGGCAAGGCACCACCATACAATGATGGGTCACTCCCTCATTGCAGTGGCAAATTCATCTCAACTAGGGTCAAGCCTCAAAATGCAGTCGGATACAGGCCACCACAGTGCTGCAACTCCAAAACCCCACTTCTCTCCTAAGTTGTCACATAATGTTTCTTGTGCATGCACACAAGCAAACATAAAAGGGACTACTTCATGTTCAAATGCAGTTACAATAAATTTCAATATTTTGCAAGCAGCATTATAATTTATATAATTTTTAATATTACAGCTTTTTTTTGTATTATCTTTTTCTCCCTGACTTGCATCCATGTCAGACCCTCCTTCAGGTGAGCCTATGCTTTTATAGACTCATCCGGTCCACGAGCCTCCACTCTTAAATGTCATGTCCATCCCCTTGTAACCCAGCATAACTCTTCACTGGATGGATCCCTTCTTCCAAGGGTGAAGGCACCAGCCAAGGGGCCACAGATCAGTGCAGTATCTTGGCCTAGGGGTACTGCTGCTGAGGTGGAAGTTTCAGGGCCATTGATGGGCTTGGAGAGCCAGGCAACTATCATTGGTGTAACGTGGAGCATTTTCACTTTTTCTGTGGACATCCCTCCTGCGTCATAATGCAGTTCTCCTGGTCTCCACCAGGGCTGTTGCTGACCGGCGTCTCCTAACTCACCCCCAGGAGAGAAGAGCAGTTCCTATGGATGCTCAATCCTCTCCTGCCCCTGCCAACACCCATGTCCTGAGTCCATTCCTGAATCCGGGTTGCGGTGTGGGTCCAGGTAAGGTGCCCGCGCCTCAAACCTCTGTGCCACCAGGATGGCTAATATTACAGCTTTAACAGTTTTTCTACCCATGTTATAAGTGTGACAAGACACTTTAGGAATGTATAATTATGCTGTGATAATTGTACTTTACTCTTAGGTGTTTGAAGGCACTCGGTACAAGCACCTCATCCCTAAATACACTCTCGAACCATGCAATTATTACAGCATAATTACACACCTGGAATGTCTTATTGCATACATAACATAAAACAAGAATTGTGTCGTCACACTCTGATATACACATGCCTCGAAGGGTTGTGAGGTACAAAGTAAAGTAAGTACTTTCCTCCATTCATGAAGTGCAAATATCAGATGCAACTGTACACCCCAAATAATGTTACTGCACTTACAAATGGGCACAAAATAAATATATGGGCAAAACACATGAATAAAAGGTGCAGATGTGCAGCCATTATGGAGTACGTATGATCATGTGTTGGCTTTGGCACCACTGGCAGTTAAGGAGCAATTTTTCTTACCTGTTTTATTATTATTTATGTGTGAGAGTGTGTAATGGTCATAATTACAAAGGGGCTATGCATAATAGTGACCAGTGTATGCACAATGCATGTGTGCATTGCCTGCATGCCTATATGGCTGCAGACTGGCACAGATTCACTACCCCAAGCACTCATAGGCACCTGTCCACAGCTCCACCACTCTGACATGCAGGACCTTAGCAGAAGATGGATGTGGAGCAGTGGACCCAGGTCCCAGACTGTATCCCTTGTACCACAGGTGTGGGAGAATGTGGGAAGACATGGGACCAGGATGTGCAAAAGTATGGGCACTCACACAAATGGCTGCCCTCAGCCCAGTCTAGTAGCCCAGTTGGCTAGGCCAGCAGTGTGCGCTGGGATCCTGTTGTTATCGTGCCCACCAGTAACCATTGGGGGCTGTACACACGCAGGGACCGCAGTGGCATAAAATTTCCAGGCCAGCACACTGTGCCTTAGTGAATGCATGGAGTGTGGGCACCCCTAGCACACTCTTGAACTGCCCATGTGCATAGTTGCTTGGGCAGCCTGGAGATCTGGTGCAAAGCTGCCTGGCACACCAGTACTGAAGCTGCCAGGAATCCACTGATATATAGTGTATAGGCTTTGTGCATAGAGCCATTATGCAGTTTATCTTCATATGTAAGGGGCAGTACCATATCTCATGAGTGGCAGAGCCACAAGTGAGTATTAAGGTCCTGCATCCTCATAAGTGATAATAAAGTGCATATTTTAATCAGATTTGCATACTCCATAAATATATATATAGCCTTCCCATCCAGATTCTAAACTGGGATGTCAAAGGATTGTTCAATGTGGGTAGCATGATGTTATGATATTATCTGTCCCATTTCCTTGGAAAGGAGAAGAGTGTTGCTAGTACAGGACCTGGAAGGCTGTCCTTACAAAATATGAATTATGAAAACCTTGCCATGGTAGATGGCTATAGAACAACTCTGCAATCTGGGTGGGCTATTGGAAGCCCCTCCTCATTCAAAAAATCAGGATATAACCAGAAACAGGTACGGTAACTGGTAGTACCCTAGCTGTTGATGTGGCACAACAGAGAAGCCTGCATGCCCTCCTGTAAGGCAGCTGTGTAGAATACACAAATCAGTCCATGAGGATAGCAGAGATACATAGATACATAGATAGTGTCGGCAGATAAGGGCCTATGGCCCACCCAGTCTGCCATTTGAGCTAAGTTCAGTTAACATTTTCCTAGAAGTCTGTTGCCCCTTACCCTGACCTCCAGAATTCCTTTATGTCTATCTCATACATTCTTAAATCCCATGATTGTTTCAGCCCCCACCACTTCCTCTGGCAGGGTGTTCCACTTGTCCACCACATGTTCAGTGAAGAAATTTTTCCTCACGTTTCCTCTGAATCATCCTCCCTCCAACTTCATCCCATGCCCTCTAGTCCTGGAACATCTTTTCACTTAAAAATAGTGTATTCCTGCCCTGTTCCTCCCTGTAAGATACTTGTATGTCTCTATCATATCCCCTCTCTCCCTCCTCTCCTCCAGGAGTACATGTTCAGTTCCTTCAACCTGTCTTCATAGGACTTGTGATGCAATCCATGCACCATTTTTGTTGCCCTCCTCTGAACCTTATCTACCCTGTCTATGTCCCTACGTGAGGTATGGTTTCCAGAACTGTACACTGTACTCCAGGTGGGGCCTCACTAGTGTCTTGTATAGTGGAATTATGCCCTCCCTTTTCCTGCTGGTGATGCCCCTGCCTATGCATCCCAGCATCCTATTTGTACCTGCAGCCTTGTCACACTGTTTCCTACCTTGAGGTCATCAGAGATGATAGCCCCAAGATCCCTTTCCTGCTTGGTGCATGCTATATCCTCACCCCCCAAACTGATATATTGTGCCAGGGTTTTGTGCCCCATATACATTATCTTGCACTTCTTTGCATTGAATTTCAACTGCCAAACCGCTGACCATTCTTCAAGTTTCTGCAGGTCCTTCTCATTCTGTCTACACCCCTCTGGTGTGTCTACTCTGTTACAGGCTTTGTGTCATCAGCGAACAGTGAAATTCTGCCTTCTAGGTCCTGCACAATGTCACTGATGAAGATGTTGAATAGGACCGGTCCCAGCACTGATCCCTGTGGTACCCCACTGGTCACTCTTCCCTCTGTGGGAGCGACAGCCATTTACCACCACCCTCTGTGTCCTGCCACCCAGCCAGTTACCTACCCACCACACTACTGTCCTGCCCACACCCATATTCCCCAGTTTGTGTAATAGTCTTCTATGCGCACAGTGTCAAGACCTTGCTGAAGTCCAGATAGGCCATGTCCACTGCCCTCCCTGATCCACCTCCCTAGCCACCCAGTCAAAAATTCAACAAGGTTGGTCTGACATGACCTCCCCCTGGTGAAACCATGCTGCCTTGGGTCCTGTGGTCCATTGACAACCAGATGTTCCACCAATCTCTCCTTCAGTAGTGCTTCCATGATCTTCCCCACTACCGAGGTGAGGCTGACTGGTCTGTAGTTCCCTGCTTCCTCTTTGTTCCCACTTTAGTATAACGGGACTACATCTGCTGTCCTCCAGTCTTTGGGTACCTCCCTGTTTTCAGTGATTGGCTAAACAGGATAGCAGAGGTTCAGCCACCACCTCTCTTAGTTCTTTAAGGACCCTGGGGCACACCCATCTGGCCCCATTGCTTTATCGACTCTTATTACTTCCAGTTCCTTCAGGACTCTTTCTCGTGTAAAGGGACTTATGTCCATTTCTGCACCATTCTTACCCTTTGTACTACCTTCAGACCCATTACCCTGCTCTTCCTCAGTAAAGACTGAGCAGAAATACCTGTTCAATATGTCAGCTTTACTGTTGTCATCCTCCACATGGCCCTCATCCTCTCCCTTCAGTCTCACTATCCCTCCCTTTGCCTTTCTTTTTTCACTTATGTACCTGTAAAAGGTTTTGTCCCTCTACCCACTGATTTTGCAGTGTGTTCTTCTGTCTGAGCTTTGGCTTCCTTACTGACCTCCCTGCCTCCCTTTGCTTCTCCTGGTACTTCTCCTATCCCCTTCTGCCTGTGTCTTTTGTATTGCCTGAATGTAGTCTTTTTGGCTTTCACTTTCTTTGCTACCTCTTTGGAAAACCATAATGGTCTCCTCTTCCTTTTCCTTTTGCTAACCTGCTTAATGCATAATTCTGTTGTTCTTGTAATCCCCATTTAAATACTGCCCTGTTCCTCAACCCTGATTCCTGTCCCATTCCCTTAATGCCTCTTTCAAGTATCTCTCCATTTTCCCAAAGTCTGCCCCCTAAAATCCAGGAAACATGTTTTTGTGTGGTTTGGTTCTGCTCTTTCTGTGATTTCAAACCACAATGACTGGTGGTCACAGCAGAGAGCAGTAAATGGTTATGGTGGGAAAATGTTGGTGAAGAAGCTATCCTTCTTTCATAACAAGGAAAAATACTTAGACTACTTTGTTTGTGGTGTTCAGGAATTAATATTCAGGCCATAAGCACACTTGGGGTGGTGGAGGAAATTCCATTTACACTGACAAAGTCTTGGGCTCCATATTAAAAATTGCACTATCTTTGGGCAAGAGCTCTACATGCCATCCATCAACCATAACTCCCTTAAGTCCTACTAGCCACTCCACAGGCCCCATAATGTGGGAGAAGTAACATAATGAGGAACATGCAGCTGGCCAAGTGTGAGGTAAAGAACATAGCAGACAGGTGCAGGCTGAGTCACGGGTGAGGTTTTGTGGTCATGACTCATATATGACCTACTTCTAGACAGTGGCACAGACTTACCCCTACTGCCAACCTGATGCCTTCCTTAATCCACACCCATCCAGCTGCATGCTCATTACTCAGTCATCCCAGATAATGGTGCTTCAGGGAAGTAGCTAACAGTACTTTGGGTGGGAGGGGATGTGGAGAACACAGACCTTCTTCCTCCCAACATTAATCATTTTTTTACTTTCTTTCCCTCCTGGTCACTGGAGTGGTGGCATCTCTCATATGTCATACTGGCATCTGCCACCTAATCTGAACCTCCACAACCTGGATCCCTCCTGGAGCCCATGAACACCAACCTTGCCTAGCGAGGGATTCCCTAGCTCATTCTCCCAGGGGGGACCACCACTCCAGCAAGTGTTCTAGACATCTAATATCATCCCAGCTTTGGTAGTGAGTGAAGGATCGGGACCTAGGTGGGCGGGGTCCAGTGGTGGGCATGGGAGCCAAAGCAGGTCATCATCAACCAGCCTCTCTGGTGTTCTTCCTTGTTCTGGAGGTGCCACCCTAGCCCTCCCACAGAGGGTGCAGACGTGCAATGACATCCCATCTGGTGCACACACACTCCCGTGTACACTCCAGCTGATGACGCCATACTCTGCCTCCCATCTGTGAACTAGGCTGCTGACTCAATACCTTCCAGCCACCATGGAAGGCACCCTATTGCCAACCCCTGCAACCCTCCCTCCCCAGGAGAAAGTGAGCATTCTGCAGAAGCTCCAGCCTTCTCAATCCCTGCCAACCCCAGCAGACCTAGCTTGCTTCCATAACATGGGTCGCCAGTGTGGTGCGAGGTGTTGTCTAGTGCTTCAACCCTCAGTGCCACTGGGCTGGCTTTCTGTTTTGTTTTTAAACTTGGCTCCTAGAACTCAGACTGCATTGTAGTAAACAGAACTTCCATTACTGATGCGAGGGAGGATAAGACTTCTAATGCTAAGGAAGCATGGGGAAATTGTGGATTTGATGGTGGTTTGCTTACAAAAGCAAAGAAAGGATTGTTTCTGTTATTTATTTCTTCATGTAGGACAGCTCAGTGTTTATTTTCTGTGGTGTCCTGATTTTAACTCTTATTATAATTGGATCAATTGAAGCACTGGGAGTAAAAAAATGCTCATGCTCATACAATAATCAGCTCTGTGGGATGTAAACCTGGGTTTCCTGATTCTCAGACTGGTGTTCTGACCACTACAGAAGAGTGCCACACTTAAAATAAATATTGGGAGGTAGTATTGACTACACAACTGCCTTCCAGGAGGGCATGCCAGCTTCTCTGTTGTGCCACATCCACAGCCAGTGAACTACCAGTTACTGCTACCCTGTTCATTGTTTATATCCTGATTTTTAGAATAGGGATGGCTTCCAATAGCCACACAGATTACAGAGCTGTTCTATGGCCATCTATCCCAGCAAGATTTTCCCAATTCATATTTTGTAGGGACAACCTTCCAATTGCCTGCTGAGGTCCAGTACGAGCGACACTCTTCCCTCTTTCCAAGAAAACAGGACAAATAGCATCATGCTACCCACGTTGAACAATCCTTTGACAGACCAGTTTAGAATTTGGAAGGGAAGGATATATATACTGTATGTATATATATATATATATATTTATTTATTTATGGGGTATGCAAAGATCTGATTCAAAATATGCAGTTTATCATCACTTATGAGGAGGCAGGACTGTAATAACTCACTTCTAGCTCTGCCACTCATGAGACACGGTCCTGCCCCATTACACATGGAGATAAACTGCATCATGGGCTATATGCACAAAGCCTACTCTACAGATCCCCAGCAGCATTTAGTACTGGTGCACAAGCCAGTTGTGCACCAGTTCTTCTGGCTGCTCAAGCAGCTGCACATCATGGGCAGTCCAAGGGAGTACTAGGAATGTGTCTGCACTCCACATGATTCACTAAAGTGCAGAATGCTGGTCTGAGAAATTTTACACCACTGGGGACCCTGCCATGTGTACATGCCCCCAACAGTTACTGTGGGGTGCATCGGCAATGGGATCCCCTGCTCACTGCTGCCGCAGCCCACCAGGCTGTCAGGGTGGTCTGGGGCATCACCCCATGGCACTGCACACCAAGGTGGTGGAGCCATGGACAGATGCCCTGAAAGAGCTTGGGTCATGAATCCATGCACCCTGTGCCTATCCACAGCCACATAGGCATGCAGGCTATGTATACATGCAGTGCACATACATCAGTCACTTTTATGTACAGCCTCCATTGTAATTTTGACCATTACACACTCTCATACAGAAATATAATAAATGGGTTCCCTGTGTCCCATAGGGAATCCATGGCATAATTTGCTGTTATAAAGGAGTGTTTATAATAGCAAACAAGCTCACTGTTTCTCTCACTCTGCACATGAGTCCACTACAGTTTACCAGTTCCCAACTGTGACACTTGCCTCTCTATGAAAAGTCAACTGCCGTCTGCCACAGTAACTTGGCAGTAAGTTATATTATTTTTAAGAATTCTGGTCAAATTCCACAGTTATGGGGACAAATAGACATTTTTAAAGATTTTAAAACCACACACTGTCACTGAAGGAAAAGGAGCATGGCCCCTTCGGCCAGAACCTCTGTTATTTTATATAGCTGCTGTGGTGAAAAAGGAAACCAAGCAATTATATAAAACAAAATATGGGATGATGTGTAAATTCAAAGTTTACACACACCCTTGGGATTAGAAGCTTGTACTAACCCCTTGAGCTTCGTTCTCACACATCACCCCTTACTTTATTTTCTATTAAATGGGAAAGAAAATCTTTAACTGCCGGTAGTGAAAACTCATTCTTGTGCATTACTCCATAACAAAACACACACCTGCATATTTTTCATGTGGCTCCCCATATATTAATCTTTGCCCATTTTATGGCTGTAGGTGGAACCTAAAGCCATTTTTGCTCTTGTAGATTCAAATGGAGTTTTGTGGAACACATTTTTGACATTTCAATGTATCCTTCCTCATCTACAAATCACTTTGACAACTGAAATAAAATAATCCCTTCTCTCTGTTTAGAATTTTAGCGACATAACTCCAAGCTGCTTATCTGATGACCATTAAGAAACTGAAACAGCTTGTTAAATATTGGTTGCCTGTTAAAATGGAGAGTTGTTTACCCCATTTGAAATGCAACAGCTTGTACATTTAATTGCTTAGAATTTAAACATGTGTTATTGTTAACTTCAGTTGAGGATGAATATCTTTCAAGATTCATACCTCATAAGTGTTATCCTTTCCCAGCAGATTTTGTAAAGATTTACAGTTTTTAACCTCTCAAGGCCTATCTAATAAAATGCCAGGTCTTCAGTGAGCTACCCAGACTAAATACATTACATTTCTTTTTGACAGAAAGGGCTGCAGTCTGCTTCCCAGACTTAACAGATAAGAGCTACTGAGATCTCTTATAGTAAGAGTGTGTGTGTTGTGTGTGTGTGTGTGTGTGTGTGTGTGTGTTTGGGAGAGGTGGAGAAATAGTCAAACTCTGGCAAGGGAGACTTCATCTAATGAGTTAACTGCTAACAAACCATGAGTGATAAAGAAGCAAATTATTTGATACCTTTTATTGGACAGATGAAACAAAAAGAACTTATACCATTTATAAAATTCTAATCAAACAACTGCAAACAGAAGACTGTTTTTGTCATTTTATAATATGATATACTGAGTGTGTATTTACTGAGTTGCGGATCAGGGCCTTGATAAAATAACATTTTCTTAACTCATTCAAGATTCTATCAGGTGGACAGAAAAGGTTTATAAGAATTTGAAAACTGAAGTATAAGATGCAAAAATAGCATTTATGTATGTATATAGGGGATATGACGTACATTGAGCGCGATATTTATCTTCATGGAGGCCAATGATATCATGATATCTCACAGTGCAAAGTCACAGTGAGATATCTTGATGTCATTGGCCTTGAGTGACATAAATATTATATCTTCAGTCATGCCATGTAATGTTCTGTTCATATAACTTAGGTTTTGTGGTCCTGGGCACTGCAAGTCCCCTACATTTGCCTTTAACCTGATTAGTCACCTAGAGGTTTGAAATCCTACAGAGATGTTTTGGACCCTCTCTGCTGACTTACTATATTTCATCCTCCCCCAACTTGCCCATAGTCTCCAAAAGAAAATACACATTTGGATTAAAAAGTACCTGGTTGCTCCTGCAATTTGTGTTATTTTAAAGTATTTGTTTAAGTTTTATGCCTGTCAAACTTTTCAGTTTTCATATTGGTATATGCAGCCTAAGTGGCATCAGTGGTCTGTTGTCAGAAGTACTCTGTACTTAAAATGAAAGAAGACGTTGTCTTTCATATTTTCAATTGATTTGTTTGAAAGGAGTTGTTGACTGTAGAGAGATAACAGCAGTTTAGTCATGGCTCAGAGCACTCAGACACAATCGCGAGCAAGAGCTGCTATAGCAACATTCCTCAAGACTCTGCATCTACTACCTGAAGTCGCTGACTTACTGCTGTTATCTCTCCTCAGTTGGTGGTTCCTTTCAAAAAATCAAGAGGGGTTATGAAAGAGGATTTTTTCATTTTTTAGTACAGAATGCTTCTGACAATAGATCACTGATGCCACTTGGCTGCGCTTACATACGTAATATGAAAAGTGAAGGGCTAGATGTCCATCTACCATCAGGGATAATTTCAAGAAAAAAGTGAGTACTGTTATGGAAAAGTACACAGCTTTTAGTTTTAGAGTACAGAGTGGCATCATTTAAACCAGTGTCAGTATATCACTGACATTACTGGCTAACACTATTAAAGTGCAAGTGCTAGTTGAAATGATGACACAAATAGCAGGATCAACTAGGTAAGTTTAGAAATGACGATAGGAACGTGGAAATAACAGATGATGTATAGGAACATGAAGATATCAATGATATCTTCACTGGCTGGTTTAGATATCAATTTTTACACATGGAGTTATCCTAAACATAAATTATATAAATATATATATAATTATATTATGGTAGCACGCTGGTGCTACCATAGTTAGGTTGAGAAGCTATTTACATGTTAAACCCTCAATTTTGCACCTTAATAACTTTGCAACCATAAATAGATTTGCCTGACATTTGAATACAAAATCAAGACCCATACACCTTGATATCTGCCAAGTGTTGTATGGAGTCGGATATGGACTACTGGGAGTTATTAAGCATGATCTGCGTGTGCGTTACGCTTTTTGGAATTCTATGGTCATGCCACAGGTCGCACGGTTTGTGTGACTAGTCCAAAATTCTCAGGGAACATGCGCCAGGGTTCCCATGTTCCTTCAAGATTTCGTGAAAAATATTAAACAGTTCAAAAGTTATTCAAAAATAATTTCTCATTATAAGTCAATGGGAAAAGTTAACATAAAGTTTGACAGTGTCGCAAATGCAGTTTTTACTTTTGCAAATGGCTCTTTTACTGTCACAAATCCACCATTTTGTTTTCAGTTGATGATCAGAAAAATGTTGGCATTTAAATTTGGGCCCCTCTAGCAATCTAATTCTTTTTGTATTCACCTAGTCGGACCCAGTGCATGCTAGCCGTATCTTTTTATTTTGGGTAAAACACCCCAGAAATATGTTTTCAGATTTCGAAAAAGTACTTTCACAAAGTAGTGTTGTACTCATGAAAGTGTCACAAATTTTTGCGAAAGCTTGCAAATTATGACAGTGCTCTTCTAGGCTGTGGGAAAATTACAGCATCCTTTGCAGCCCACTGCAAAAGAACGGTTAGAGTTTTGGGCTGAAATTTAGAGGGAATGCAGCTGACATCTCACAGATGTGCATTTCAGAGTGTTGTTGAAAACTTATTACATGGTGGCAAAGTTACAGTACTCCAAAGTTGACACTTTTTCCCTTAGGATAACATTACGGTTGTACAATGCATTGCAGCAATCATTTGGCGCCTTGCTGCAAAATAGCAATTTGGTCTTTGGGCTGAAATTTGCAGAAGAACACAGCCAATATCCCACAGATGTGCCTTAATATTACAGGGAGGCAAAGTTATGGCACTCTGAACTTCTGTTTTTTTCCCATAGGATAACATTATGGTGTTCGCCGTGCCAAATGGTGCTTTCATCAAAGTGCTTAGCCCTATAAAGAGGGCTAAGTACAAAACTAGTCAGGAAAGTGATAATTCATATGACTTTTAAATTTTATTTCTATGCCATACGGTTCCTGAGATATAAGCAATTTACTATTCCAAGTCCTAATTTTCCTGTTCCGAGAGTCATTATTTTGCATACATTCTTTGTACTCACTGTCTTTCTCTATACAGCTTTTGGGAAAACCAGCCTGTGCACTTACATTACTGTTACCATTACCATTTCTACTTGTGGTTCCATACCTATTTCACTTACTGCTCACGCTTATGCCACCATGTGCATCACCCTTTTGTTTTATTTTGTGGTTGCTTTATGCTGTTTTTAACTTTTCTGTCTACAGTACTGTTTCTCTTTCTGTTTTGCTTTGCGTTACCATGTCATTATGATTTGGGTTTGTGGGCCAATGTTACTATGTAACAAGATGTCGTGTGGTAGGAGTGTGGGCCCAGGGCCCCAGCGCTCCCATCACACATTATTCAGATATTTCTCATTATCATTCTTAAAATGAAGGGAAATTAGAGGCCAAAAAATAAATTTAATGCATCAGTTAAGTTAATTCACAGCAACAAAGCAAAGGAAATTCAATGTTAGAGACAGAAACGCCACCTTTGCACCCTTCAGTCTACCCCAAATGGAATCGGGGGTGTCTGGAGTCATAGGTCCCAACTCTCACCCCATTCTCCTATTCCTCAGCTTCTTTCCACATGTGATGGGTGAGAGTTAGGGCAGACAACCCCAATGCGCACCCCAATTCCATTTGGGGTGGGCTGAGGGTGCAAAGGGTTTCAACCCTGACATCGAACTTCCTCGCTTTTGTTGCTGTGGAACAACACTAACTGAAGCATTAAATGGATTTTTTTGCCATATATATATATATATATATATATATATATATATATATATATATACATATATATATATATATATGTCTCCATTTCTATTACCTTTGATTACAGGCATTACTAGTTTCTTTTCGGAGATTGTCTGACTTGGGATTACTAATTCTGAATATAGTTCATGAAACAATGAGCTTGATATGTGTTATTTCATATAGTCCCCAATTACTTATGCATAACATATAAATCCAAATCATTCCAAGGCCATTGTGACATACAATATTAATAATAAGCAGCAAATCAGAGCTCTTTTCTAATAAGGCTACTGATATAATAAATAAAGAATAAAGTCATAAATAAGGAACCAGTGGCTTATGGAAATATTTACAGCGATTTATGCAAGGATTTGAATCTGCTTTTGTGGGGAAAACACAAGGAAAATTAAGGTTTCTTATAGAGTAATGGTTATTTGGATCTGGGTGACAGAATATTTCTTATCCTATATTTTGTATCCTGGATAGAGCAGGGATGCTACATCTCACTGTCACAGGGATGTTCATTTACACATTTTGCACTGTATTACTCAGGCTGTCCCAGATTAGATGCAATATCCTGTTTTCAGTGGGGTCATGATTTTACCATTTTTATAATGTATTTATTCAGGCTACCTAGTCAGAAACTATATTCAAAGGAGATACACAGCACATCCCAGTGGAAAAGGAAATGTGCCGCACAACTCTAACAATGTGCAGCAACATGATACTCAAATGTGTGGTGTCAGGAGGTCTAAACCTCACTCCAGTTTCTTGGCAATGTTGGGAAAGCAAGGAATCACAGACATGTTGCATAAGAGTAATAAACTTGTTTATTACTACCAAAGAAAAATCACAGTTGCCCTAAGCAGTTCTTACCAATACAAACCAGGAGCCAATGTTAAGTTTCCCTATACCTCAAGGTTTTTTCGTGTCTCATGGGGCCTCCGAGGTATAAGACTTAGTGTCTCACATTATGTACCTATGATAATTACTTTGGTTACTGTAAGACAGAAACATTTCTAGTTACAGAGATGAGCCCTATTGGCTAAATTAGAGAGACTCCATGATCCAAGATAACATTATACAATTTTGTAGTAGTCATCAGTTTGTAAAAACAAAAGAGTACGAAATACAGAGTCTTATATAACTCAGTGTTGTAGTACAAATCACCACAAGGTGGCAATGCTGACTTATATATCATAATTATTCCAAGGACACAGATGTCCTAACATCTTATGAGTAAGAAATACACAGAAAATATATAGAAAAATATATGCATTAGCAAGCAAAGTGTATAACAATAATATGTGACACATCCTGACATCTACTCTTATATGGTAGATGCCCTTAGCCTATATTAGTATAACATATGCCTAAGCACTAGCTGTCTATGGTGTACACCTGGGAGTACCAATCAGGGTGCAGGGACTTTGTGTAACATTCCCCTTTGTTGCCTCCAACAGCAACACAGGCTAATCTAGGAAAAGGTCAGGGAGCAGGGCCATTTACAAACCCAATGTGTGAGCTTTGTAAAGGAACTCCAGCTGCTCACGTTGTTGGTGCAGTGTATCATAGGCAAAATAACATAATAATCAAGAAAATATCAAAATGCTTGTATAATAACAAAACCTTTGAAAGTAATCACTAACCAAGTGTTAGTTATGCATCATTCATATCACCAACATTAATTAATGAAAGGATAGCGTCATTAGCTATGGTTATATTATTGCTGATGTGGATGAGGTGGGTATCTTTCTTTCTAAAAGTGATTTTAATGTAAGTGAAAGTGGATCTATGTGTACATTAAAATAAGGGAGATATTCAGAAAGGGTAAGCAGATTATCAGGGTTACCATCAATGATAGCCACATCCATAAGGGGATGGGGTAATAACAGTATGTCCAATGGCAGACTTCTGGTGGGGACAAAACAGAAATTGGGAAATCAATAACCGTCTCACTTCCACATGTGTATGACTTATAATTTGTTACCACATAGCACTCACCATCAGAATTGTACTGCATCTTAACTGTAGGGATTCTCCACTGTTGTAGCTTGATTGGGCAGGTGTAGGTTGTCTTGAAAATCTATGTTTACAGGCGATGAACCTCATCTCGATAAGACTGGTAGGGTTTATCTGGAGCCAATGTTGAGACTGAAAAGGAAGTGTTGTTCGTGCTGATGTAATTTTCCATGGAAAAGGACCAGTCGATACTGTCGGAGAATAACCACATACTGGTTTAATAACATCAAATACATCACATCGACACGAGGTATACTGTTTCTTTTGCACAGCAGTCTGTGTGCAGAGCAAACCCAGGTGTCCAGGAAAGGAAGAAAGACCAGTAGAGGAGGCAAGTCCAAGCATTCTCTGTAGATGTCATCATCAAGGTGCCCAACCAAATATATCTAATGCCAGCTTGTCGAACAAGGCTGTAGTGGGATCAAAGCGTGGTAAAGAGACAGTAAAAGAAACAAAGATTATATCTCTGATAGAACATTTCTTAGAAGTAAAACAGGGACCAGTATTAGGGTGCCTGGTCACAAAACCAAATTCCTAGCTGTAGAAATAGGAATAGTTAAAGATTGTTGCACACATTGCAATACAGCCAGGGGGTTACATCATGGACAATACCATTTAGAAATACATCAGTCATGTATTATATCAGGATTCTTCCAGATTCTAGATCATGGAAGAAATTGTTGATGGTAGTGATTATGTAAGAGCCATAGGCTGAGCAGAATTATCTAGCAATGTATTGTTTATCTGCGCCTTTGTTGTTCTGTGCAATGTGTGTGCTAATCTTGTCCTTAGAATCAGTAAATGCCTTAGCAGTGTCATGCATATTGTAAACAGTGAATCTTTCTTCTGGCTAAGGCCATCCACACCATGCAATAATGGGGGTAGTATATTATTTACAAAACTAGATTGAAATTTGGCTGAATTAGATTTGATAGCAGTAATGTCTGCCTTATTCCAGGTAGACATAGCCATACCACAGAGACCTGTGAAAGTGCCTGTTGCACCAGTAACATTAGAACTGTCAACTTCACATGTATTGTGTTTGACTTTGATCATCAGGATTTGGTTTTTCACTTGAAGTTGCATCTATGCTTGGTGGTATGTACCCGGCAACAGGGTCCTAGTACAAATCTGAAATGCTGCTGAGACTATCAAGCAATAACATACTATAAAATGCTGTAGTGTTAGTATTGTGACACATACCAAATTCTTTCATATTCCAGTATGTAAGATTAAACAACACAAGTATATGCATAAATTATAAATTGTTAATCAGTGAACCAGGCAAAGCAGTGGCTGTGAGACCACTGTGGGTACAAGGGGTGTGCTTTGGACATACCAAAAGCTGTTTATGAGTGGTGGTAGTACAGAGAGGTACGTGTAGAAGAGGCCATGTTGTGCAGTCACAACATTTTGGAGCAGAGTCCTAGACAAAGAATCACAATATGAAGGACCAATTAGAGCAGTAATTTTGTGTATACCAGAATGTCTAAGAGCAGTTTTCAGCAAGGACAGAGAAGCATTTGGGAATAATTTAGCATTGGGCCAACCCTAAAATGTTCCCTTGGAGAGTTTGGCTAAAGGAAGTATTTGTAATTGCGATGTGGTTTATCACTCAATTTGTGGGTAGATTTATCAGGAGCAACAACCAAGGCAGTGAGGTAAGTGTCAGAACCTTCCTGGACAGTAATCAAACTATTATGCATTTTGATGGATACTTCCTCTGGAGCAGAAGTTGGATGATCAAGGTGTGATAGGAGGTTCAGTACCATTCCTTGGATGTAGCGGATGACTCCTGAGATAAGGAGAAATGGAACAAGATAGCCATCTTGTCCATGTATCTGAAAATCAAAATCAAACATTAGTAGGTTAGTACTATTCCACCCAATGGGTGAGGAAAAGTAATTAAGCTCCTTTATACATTTTCAGTTGCTTTGCATATAACTATTTGTCAGTCAGTTTATTGCTTTGCAGGAATCTAACTGATAGACTGCTAGACTGAGCTTGGTGACAATGGGTAAGGGTCTTCCACTTATTGGAGAAGGAGTGTGGGATGCGCAAATTGGAGGACCATTAACTGATCTCCATCCTGACAATCCACTTCTTGTGCGTGTTTGTCAAACTGCATTTTGACTGTTGCTGGGCTTTGCCCATGCAGTTGGCAGAATACAAGTGTGTATGTATGAGGTCTTTTTGAGTTTTTTCACATATTGATCTGCAGACACATGGTCTGCAGTGAGGGTGTGTGGTCAAGCAAGAGGTGTTCAGGTAATCTCATTTGTCTTCCAGTCATCACCTTGAAGAGAGTCAACTGGGTGGTGGCTGAGGGTGTGCCCTAATTGCCATAAGGAGTAATGGCAACAGGGAATCTAAGTTTTGAGATTATCCTCAATACATTTGGAAAGCTTTGCTTAATCCAGCTGTTGACTCTCCACTTGACATGAAGATTGAGTGGTAGGGTATGGGAACTTCTGTTGAAATCTAAGGAGTTCAAGGGATTCTTTCATCAACTCACCTGTAAAACTGATTCCTTTGTCTGAGTCTACCTTAAGAGGTAAGCCTCACCTGGAGAAAATTTGTACAACCAGGATTTTGGCAGTGGTTTTAGCAGTGCATGTCTTAGTGGGGAAAGCTTTGACCCACTTAGAGAAAAGATCTATTACCACAAAAGCATACTTATTATTTCTGCGGCTATTGGTCAGAGGACCAATTAACTCAATCTGTATGGCATGTCAAGGGCCAGAGTGTCTTTTGGTAGAAGTTTGACATTTGCCTGGTGGAAATGGGTTGTTTAGTGCACAAACAAGGCAGTTATCTATATACTGTTTAACATCTTTGGTGACACCAGGCCACCGGGTGGTGGTCTTGAGCCTCTGGTGGATATTTTCCACTCCATGGTGTTCACTAGTGTGTGTATCATGCACTTTGTGCAAGAATTGTGACCTAAGGTGTCTGGGGACCACCCACAACTTGGTGGTGGAGTCATCTGGCTGGTACCAGAAGAGCTTGTCATCTGGTGACAAATGTAACTTACCTTCATGCCTCCAGTAGGGGTTATGTGTGGAAGTTACTCTTCAGTGCTCTTGTCAAAAGCGATGTTGGGCTGCTGGAGAGGTCCAAGGGGAAAAGGTTCAGGTTTTTCCTGACTGCTGAAATGTGTATGGTCGCATTGGCCTCTGGATGATCTATCATCCATGTCCCCCGGCCCCTTCCTTGACAAAAGTATCTGCTGTGTCATTGAAGACATGATGGGGTAATTTAGGGAATGAGCTTTGACTCTGTGTACATAGAGTTTGTGTGCAAATCTCTGCTCCATTGAATGTATGTATATTACCAGTTCTTTGTATGTTACTGGACTGCCATCAGAAGACAGGAAGGAGTTCTTCTGCCAGAAAGGAAGAAATTCTGTAAGAGAACAACAAACCCAGTTGAGTCTGTAAATATGATGGTATGCTCAGTTCCATGCTGGATGAACTCAAGGGCACAGAACACCACTGCCAACTCTGCATACTGTGATTATGCTACACTACAGTGCTTAGAGATTTTAGCAGTGTTACCATAGGAGTAAATCAGTAAGATACCCATCCCTTCAGTTTGTTCTTCCTGATAGTAGGAAGCTGAACTATCTGTAAAAACATGACACAAAGAGGTGCTGTCATGTATTTGTGGCATGCAGGAGGAAAGGAAATGGATCTGAAGATCAGGCTACTGTAGTACCATCATGGGGTTCTCTTGGAAGAGAAATCCATGTGCCAGCATAGATGGAATTTGATTGGGTACCATGTGATGTCTCTATCCTGGTGAAGATGTGACCAGCGTGTCAGCTTGGTATTAGAGACTGAACCATCCTTCACTCTGTCTGATAGCAGAAAATGAATTGGGTGTGGTTGGTGTTAATAATCAGTGGAGAGTACACAATGATATACAGAAAGTAGCTGACAGCCCAGTAGGTAGCCAGAAGGTTCTTTTCACAAAGGCTGTACTTCTGTTCTCTGGGGTCCAAGAGCTATGATGCATAAGCAATGGGTCTCAGAGGACCATGAACCTTCTGGGCCTGCACTGCTGACATGCAATATCAGAGGTGGCACATTCCAGATGGAATGGTAGTGCTGGATTGGGGTTAACCAGATCTGGGGCAAAGTCCAAGGCCTGCTCAGAGATCTCACAGCCTGGGTGTGTATGGGACCCTAAGTCCAAAGAATGTCCTTTTCAGTAGCTCATACACAGGATCAGCCTTCTGAGCAAAATCACAGATAAAATCTCTGGAATAGTTTACCATACCTAGAAACCTTCTGAGAGTTGCCACGCTTGTAGGCAATGGCAAATCTTGCAATCCTTGTATCTTTTCCAGGTAGGGCTATAACCTTGGCCAGTTATTAGAAGACCCAGAAAGAGTACCTCTTTCTGACATAGCTGTGCTTTTACTGGGTTACATCTGAGGCCTACACTCTGGATGAGAGTCAATAGTTCATCCTGGGATCCAAGTGTTGTTCCTGAGTGGCACTCACCAACAGCAGTTCATCCACATACTGCAAGAGACACTGGGAGTAGAGAAACCTCAAGGGCATCCATCATGTGCAGATGGAACAGGGATGGGCAGTTATGGAACCCCCTATGGTAAGCAGGTGCCAGTGTACTGTTTACCTTCAAAGGTGAAGGCAAATTTATATTGACTTTGGGGAGCCAATGGCAGTGACCAGAAACCATTGAAATATCCAGGGTGCTGAACCATTTCAGGTCAGGGGTCAAAGTCGAGCACATCAGGTTCAGATGCCACAGTTGGAGCACAACTGGGGTGACCTGATTCAGTTTTCTGTAGTCAATAGTAAGTCTTCAGGTGTCTGTGGGTTTTTCATGGGCCACACTAGGAGTTGGCAGTAGAAACACATGTTCTGATTACCCCTGGTTAATGAATGATTTTACTGTTTCTCTAAGAGAAGACAGGGCCTCAGATGGAAATGGTATTGCCCCTGCCTCTTATGTGCCAGGCCTAACACTTCAATGACAGAGTGCATTCTGCCACAGTCATGCTTGTTGATAGTAAATGTTTCCAGATGCCTTTGCAAAATGGTTAGGAGCTTTGGAAAAACCTCAAGATTCTTAAACAAATCTATGACATCATACTCCTTGTTGTTGGCAGATATTGTTGCCACAATGTGTGAGTCAGGGATCAATATAGTGTGAAACTGGCCATAAATCTATATCAATAGCATGTCAGCTAGGTCCACCACACAACCGTGTGGTGCAAGGAAGTCAGTTCCAATGATACTAGGATAATCATGCAATACCATCAGTTGGAAGGTGTGTGAGGCTTTAGATGGCCTAACTCACTGGTAGAGGTAGAAGCGGTATGCAGGTAACCTAGTACTATCTACTCTCTCTGACATGTTGGTCCTTCATCTGGTGGACCAAGAGATGTGTCCAGGTGGTAATCATGTAACACATACAACTGTGCCTGTATCCAATAACACCGTGAATAGGTGTCCCCGACCTTGGCATCAGTGCAGGACCTTCTGTTTGTATCCAAGACCAGCTTGTTTACAATCTGGGCTGGGGCCTGTAATTGTCCATCTGTATTGGAGAAGCATGGAGAGTTGGGCTTGGCTCCTATGAACCACTTCACCATGCTGCACTGATGCCATATAGGGAGGTGCTTCTGGGTTCTGAGCCTGTTTGGGCCTGTGGGCCTGTACTTCTGGTATCACCATGGCCTGTAGGAGCCTGGGTTCCCGGCTATATGGCTGCAAGACACTTAGCAGGAACAGCATTGGCTAGGGAGAACTTGCCCCAGGAGTTCTCTAAACTTCCAATTTTCTTTGGCTATTTCCTATATGAAGGACCTGGTCTTTGTTGTTGTTTGCCCTTATTCTCATGGTGCTTTTTAATTTTTATGATAGTTCCAGTTCCCACCCCATTGCTGCTGTTGTGGTTGTTGTTGTTGGGCCAGTTGGGGTGTTGGTTGTCTGCGGAGAGGAGATGTTTTGTTGGGCCTGCCCTTCCACCATGTAGTGAGTCGTGGCCTCTTAAGTAGGCTCTGCGGTGACTACTTTCTTGGAACCAGAGCCCAGATCATGGATGTAGAGTTGATAAACTCTCAGTTTTCCAAAGAATGTTGGCAAACCTTTCCGTGGAGGGATAAGTGGTTGATCTACTTTTTTTCTCACTGCAGGGATCACGTTCCTAAGGAACAGGGTCTTATATTCGATAAGATCCACATCTGCAGCTTCTTGGGCAAAAGTGTTTCCTGCTCGGTAGGCCAAACAAAGTCTCTGGTGGTAAGTCACTGGACTTTCTTTTTGCAGTCTGTTTTACAGGGTAGTACAAGCATCACTCCTACTACACCTGGGCTGTGTGCAGAAATGAGTTCAGCTGCAACCTTGTCAAAGGTGATGTTACTGTTCTGGCGAATGGCATCAGAGTTTGGCCCACAAGCCAGGCTCGATAGTTTGGCTTAGTATTTGGACTTGATATTCTGCAGTGAAGCTAAGCATCTCACATTTGGCATGCACCTTTTCTAAGTGGCAGCTGAGGTTGTCGGATGGCCTCATCCGGCCAATACTGGCAGCTATTTGCTGAACAGAGTAAGTCATTTGTGGGGATTAGTGGGATGATCAG
Organism: Neoceratodus forsteri; assembly: GCA_016271365.2. NCBI lineage: Eukaryota > Metazoa > Chordata > Ceratodontiformes > Ceratodontidae > Neoceratodus > Neoceratodus forsteri. The sequence goes on along the minus strand of JADMNL010000022.1, from coordinate 193,727,336 downwards.
GTGGAGGTACGTTACCTTGGATGCCATCCAGGGCTGCCTGAGCTGCGGCCTCTGCTACTGAGTGGACTATGCCTCCTGATTACCAGTTTCATGAAAAAACTGCCTAATTTGGCCTTTAAAAGCTCTTATTCCTCTCCAGAATGAGCACACTATTCACCGCATTATTAATCATTCTCTCTATCTCTTGCCTATCTTCCACATTAATAATGGCTATTGATGGTGCCATCAGGACCAGGCTTGGGCCTGCTTCCCCATCATGGAGGCTGCCATGTTGACATCTCCCATGATGTGCATCATGATGTTGACTACATATGACATGGCGTGGCATAGTGGGGACCCGACAGTTGTTGTGGATGACTGGTGACATTTCTGGGCCATAGTGGAGTGTCACTGGGCATTGTACTGAGAATGTTATCATCTGAGACTTTCCCTTCAGATGACATATGTAAGATGTGGAGCTACACATCCCATCACTTTAACATGTCCAGCCAGAAACTCCTACCGATGGTGCAGTTTTGCCATCTTAAATTCACATTCTGCATGACTCACATTTGCAACATCCATATCAAACTCATCTTGCATTTGTTTCTGCAACACTCTATATGCGGCGCTCAATTCGTGATTGCCCTAGCAGCCACTTCTAAGTCATTATGTATCTGATTTGTCTCATCCTGTAGCTCTCCCATCTCCTCACTCAACTGTTCATTTGCTCTACTTAACAAGTCATTCATATTCAAAGCCTGTCCCTTATCCTGTCTCAAACTTTCACACTCCTGCTTCAACATACAGATTTCTTGCCTCTAGCCTGTGCTGAAAGAAGCAAAAGTGAATCCTTTTCATTACACAGAGTCTGGAGTTCAGACTCCAAATTCTGCTGCAGTATAATACATTCCATTTCCTGCAGACCCATCTCTTGCTTAAGAGATGAAATCTGCAGATCAAGGATTCAAACCTCACTTGGAGGCTTCTAGAGCAGCATAGAGTTATGACCAACAGCCCTTTGGCATGGACGTTTATTGGCTGTTTGTCTCATCTCACAATACTGGGTTGAGATCCCAGTATAGGGTTTTTGATTGACTTGCATCCTGTGCCAAGTCAGCCCATCCTTCTTGGCAGGCGAGGAAGTTAGAGACAGCGAGTCTCAGTTCTGCACAGATATTTGATACGGTGGCCATTGTGTAGGAGGGAATGAAAAATCAAACTGTGAAAAGGCTCTGTGCTATGTATCAATCCACAGCAGGCACATTTCATACACAGTTGGGCTACTGTATACTTATAGGCTTGTAATTCAAAGTCACTGTGGAGTGGGTGCAGTCGGTATTGACCACACCCAGAAAAAGCAGCCAAACTTGCAAGTGACTACAAAGTGGTCTGAGAAAGGGAGAGGTGTTGTGATGCACACCTACTGTCCCCATCAGGAAGGAAGAGTGTTAAGCAACAAGTGAAAGCTAATCACCAAATATTGCCTGCATGCAGTCGTCAATTGTCAGGCGGTCTGAACCTCATTCTCAGCTTCTTGGCAATATTGGAATGCAAGGAATCACAAACACATCGCATAAGAGTAATACACTTGTTTATTACTGACAAAGGAGAACTACAGTTTCCCAAGCAGTTCTTATCAATATGAACCAAGAGCCAATGCTAAGCATTCCCTATACCCGAGGTTTCTTCGTGTCTCTCGGGGTCTCTGAGGTATAAGACTTAGTGTCTCACATTTTATACCTATGATAATTACTATGGTTACTGTAAGACTGAAACATTTCAAGTTACAGAGATGAGCCCTATTGGCTAAATTAGAGGTGGATCCATGGTCCAAGATAACATTATACAATTTTGTAGTAGTCATCAGTTTGTAAAACAAAAAGAGTACAGTATACAGAGTCTTACATAACTCAATGTAGTAGTACAAATCACCAAAAGATGGCAATGCTGACTTATATATAATACTCATTCCAAGGACACAGATGTCCTTTATCTTATGAGTAAGAAATATACAGAAAATACATAGAAAATATATGTATTAGAAAGCAAAGTGTATAACAATAATATATGCATATCTTGACATCTACTCTTATACCGTAAATGCCCTTAGCCCTCATATGTTAGTATACATATGCCTAAACACTAGCTGTCTACAGTGTACCTTTGGGGTACTAATCAGGGTGCAGTGACCTTGCATAACAGTGGGATGCACTGGCAGAAGAACAGACAGAGCACCAGGAGAGAAGGAGCTGCTGGTATAGCTGAAACTTTCTACTGGGACTAAGAACTAGAAATCTTGTAATGGAGACCTTCAATTTAGGGTAAAAAAAAGAGTTAGTGTGTTTGTCAGAGGTAGTTGAAATAAATTGTTATTTGTTATTTATGTTATCTATGTACTTATCTAGGCGCTTGTCACAGGTGTCAGAAGGAATTGTTATCTGTAAATTAACTAAGTGTAGAAAGATTTGTGGCTTAGCTAGAAGGAGCCAGGATAAAACCAGATTTAAGCACTGTCCTAGATAGCTTCTGCAGAGAACAGACAGAGCACCAGGAGGAAGGAGCTGCTGTTATAAATAAAACTTCTACTGGGACTATATTTGCCTCCTTCCCTCCCTCCACCCCCAACCTAAACCAGTTCTACTCTTTATAGGCACAGGATTTAACTGATAACAGGAACTTCCTGTTTGGGAGTAGGAAGTGAGTGATCACAGAGCCACCAAGACTCACCATCTTAGAAGGGCAAGAGAGCTCTCCGCCCCTCCCCCAGCTGTTGGAGGTCTGACTCTGAACAAGTAAGGAGACTACTGAGAAATATAGGAACTTCTTGTCTTAGAACAGGAAGATCAGGAGCTAAAAGTGCAGAGGCAGTAAGTAAGTAGGGAAGAAAAAAGAAAAGAAAAGAAACAAACAGAGGAAAGAGTAAGTATTCCAAACAACAGTTAGGTGGCCAGAAAAAGACATGATGGGAGTGGTGCAGTGCAGTGGCTGTGGGAGCAGCAGTCTTCCAGCAGATGTTCTAGAGGGATGCAGTGTTGTCCCATCTGCAGGCACCCTCTGGGCTGAGGGAGGAGGTTGCTCATCTCCAGGCTGAGTTGGCCAGGATTGTGGGACCTCCTCTCCCACCCAGGGACCACCAGAGTCACTGCTGTTGCCTCAGAGGTTGCCAAGAAAGAGGAGTGGCTGGACCACAGGGGCCTCAGGAGCATGGAGGGTGGTGGACAGAGGTTCATACCTACAGCTGTACCTCTACACAATTTCTATGCTATCTGGAAAAGTGTGGTTCCATATGGAGGCACCCACAGTGGAGACCAAGGAGGATGCTGGGAACCTCCACAAAGGAGACCCACAGGAGGGTGGCATGGGTCCCCACAGTGGAAGGAAACAACTCCTGGTGGGTGACTCCTCTGTTAGGAAGGTAGAACTGGGGGGAGGAAGAGAGGAGGTAAGGGGTGCCTGCCTGGTGCCATGGCATGGAGGGACAGGAGCAGATCCTCAGGATCACAGGAGCAGCAGCACAGGGAGGGAGCTGGATGTCTGTCCACCTAGGGACAAATGACCTTGCTAAGAAAGGGATCAGAGAAAAGTAGGCACATTTGTGGAGATGGGGGAGGCCTTAGACAAATAGCACACATGGTAACCTTCTCAGAGGTGCTGCCTGTCTATGGCATGGATGAGGCTAGGGTGCTCCATACCATGGGGTTCAATCAGTGGTTGAAAATCTGGTGCAGAACTCAGGGATTTGGCTTCATTTGGGGACTGGGGTCCACCTGGACAGATGCAGGCCTATACTGGCGTGATGGTCTGCATCTATCCAGGAGGGAACCAGGATCTAGGTAGATAGGTTTAAATACTTCATTGGCAAGCATTTGAACTAGTCAAGGGAGGGGGTACTGAAAGGAGCAGGAAATCATAGCCCCCAAAAATCAGGGTACTAAGTGAGGAAGACATCTACATAGAGATGTCAATAGGAGAAGCGTAGGGTAAATGGAGAAAGTGACAAACACAATATGGACAGGGATGGGGCAAAAAGGGAAAGGCCATCAAGAAATGGAGGGTAATGAGTACCAGCACCTGTAGTCTGGGCAACAAGCTCCTGAACTGGTAGCCTTGATGGAAGAGGGATACCTGGATATTGTAGCATTACAGAAATATGGTACACAGAGAACTATGACTGGGATGTTAACATACCAGGGTAGACAACCTACAGGAGAGACAGGGAGGGCAGAGGGGGGAGTGCTGTCTCCATGTAAGGGAGGGATAAAAGCAACTGAACAAAAGAGTAAACAGGGATGAGAGGAGCCACTGTGGGTCGCCTTGAGACTGGAAATGACACACAACTTGCACAGGGTTATACACAGACCCCCATGTCAGGGGAGAGAATGGACAAGGATATGATAGAAGGCATACTTAGGATGGCAGAGAAGGGATACTGTTGATGGGGACCTTAATATGCCAGATTTTAACTAGACCCCCTTTGCCGCAGCCACATCCAAAAGCAGAGCCATTCTTGATGCTCTTCAGGTAGCATGCCTCAGACAGCTAGTTTTGGAACCTACTCATGAGGGAGCAATCTTAGACCTCGTGACTCAACTGGGGACAGTGAGAGAATCTCAGATCTAGACGTGGTAGCTATTTGGGAACAAGTGACCACCAAACAGTGTGGTTCATGATAAGCTCAGCTACAAAGTCAAGCCATACAAAGTGAGGGTTGTGGACTTCAGGAGGGTGACTTTGGTAAGATGAGTGAGTGCTTTAGGAAAGCACTTACAAACAGGCTAGAAGGAGGATGATGCAACAATGGAAAAATATCAAAACTGCCATCACAGAGGCAACAAGCCTTTGCGTGAACACATAAACAAATCAAAATGAAGGAACAAACTACGATGGTTCTCAAAAGAAGTGGCAGTGAAGGTTAGGAGAAAAGATAGCATTTAGGAAGTATAAGGAAACACAGAAGGAGAAGGACAGATAACTGTACCAGTTAAGGCAGAAGGAAGCAGGGAGGGTAGTCAAAATAGCAAAACCACAAACTGGGGAAAAGATAGCCAACTCAGTTAAGAAGGGGATAAAACCTGTTATAGGTATATCAGGGAGTGTAAAAAGACAAAGGGAGGGATAGTGAGGCTGAATAGAATGGATGGTGGGTGGGCAGAGAGTGACAGTGAAAAGCAGGGATACTGAATGAATACTTCTGTTCAGCATTTACAAAAGAGGAAGTGGGGGAGGTGCCTAATCCATTAACAGAAGCACTCTGGAGAGGGGGTCGATCCCAGTCCTTTCACAGAAGAAAGGGTTCTGAAAGAACTCCTAAAACTGAAGGTAGACAAAGCAATGGGGCCAGATGGAATTCACCCAGAATTCCTAAAAGAATTAAGCAGAGAACTAGTGACACCACTGGCTAGCTTTTATAACAAAACATGGGAGAATGGAGTGGTACCTGAGGACTGGAAGAAGGCTGATGGATTCCCTTCATAAAACTGGGAGCAAGGCAGAGGCAGGAAACTACAGACCTGCCAGTTTGACCTCTGTGGTAGGGAAAGTGATGGAATCACTTCAAGGAAAGAATTGTTGAGTAGCTAGAGGTCAGTGGGGCACAGGACCCAAGGCAGTGGGTTCACATCAGGAAGGTCATGTCAGATGAATATAATTGATTTCTTTGACAGGGTGACCAAAGTAGTAGACCAGGGAGGACTTTGGACATGGCTCCTAGACTTTTGTGGGCATTTGACACAGTACCACACACAAAGATTAGTAGTCAAATTAACAAGGCTTGGAGTGGGTCCCAGGGTGGTAGCCTGGAGTAAAACATCGGTTGAACAACAGTACACAGAAGGTAATTGTAAATGGAGTCCACTCTGAAGAAAGAGGGGTCACTAGTGGGTACCACAGGGTTCAGTACTGGGTCCAGTCCTTTTAATGTCTTTATAAGTGACATTGCAGAGGGACTGGAAGGAAAATATGCCTCTTTGCAGATGACACAAAGATCTGCAACAGGGTTGATACACAGGAGGCGTGGAAGGATGAGAAGGCACTTGCAAGGTTGGAGGAATGGTAGAAGTATGGCAGCTTGGTTTCAATGCAAGAAGTGTAAGCAATGCACCTGGGAACAAAACCCAGGGGATGATTACACAATGGAGGGGTAGGTAACAACAAAAATGGAAAGGGATCTGGGAGTAATCATATCAGATGACCTTAAGGTTGGCAAGCAATGTGAGAAGGTGGTAGGGAAGGCTAGGGGATACTGGGATGCATAGGAGAGGCATCACCAGCAGAAAACAGGAAGTTGTTATCCCCTGTACAGATGTTGATGAGACCCATCTGGAGTACTGGGTCAGTTCTGGAGACCCCAACTCCACAAGGACATAGACAGAATGGAGGCAGTTCAGAGGAGGGAAACTAAAATGGTGCAGGGTCTGCAAGAGAAGCCATACGAGGAGAGCTAAAGGAGCTTAATATGTATACCTGATGAAAGGAGGGAGAGGGACATGATAGAAATATTTAAGTACCTCAGTGGAATCAACAAAGTCCAAGAGGCAGCATCTTTCAGAAAAAGAGATGTACAAGAACATGGGGACATAATTTAAAGATGGGGGGTGGCTAAGGGGCAATGTGAGGAAGTATTTTTCACAGAGAGGGTGGTGACACATGGAACAGCCTTCTGAGGAGGTTATGGGGTCTAAAACTGTGAGAGAATTCAAGAATGCATGGGACAGACATAAGGCAATTTTTGTAGGGGTAGGAAGAAATAGGCTGTTGGTTAAATAGGATCTGCAGCTTAACCTCTAGGTAGGGAATGGGCAGACTAGGTGGGCCAAGTGGTCCTTGTCTGCCATCAAAGTCTATGTTTCTATGGCTGCAAGGGAATCGGCCAGGTCGCATACAAATGGTATCCATTCAAGCAGAGGGGCATGCCCATGCCGTACTGTAGCATATTCAGTGGGAATGAGCCCCTTACAGTTCAGAACACCAGGCCCACAGTTAGGCCATGAATAGCTGGCCTAACCCTGCCAGCCACGAAAAGGCAGGCTGCAGATGTGCAATCAGGTGCACAGCAGCCTGGCAGCCCTGGTGGACTTGAGGTACCTCTACCATCCCCAATCTCACCAACTCCATCCCTGAAGAGCTCCATAGTGTAGGGCCCACTCAGACCTAGTTTCACCAGAGGAAGCCATGGTCCATATCCATAGTCTAGAAGACTCCCATCCACCACTCCTGTACACTGACACCCTCACTTCCCCATACCCAACCTGTTGCAAAGACTGGCACTGCCCTCCATACCCTGCCATGGTCAAAATTGACTGCACTGAACGTGATCTGAGGACCTGTACTCTGGAATGATCCAACTGACTGTACCATGTATTGAAGCACTGTGCCAGCTGTGGATCCACCAGTGTATGCAACCAGTATGTCCCTGGAAAACTGAAGAGGGAATTTACATACCTCCTATGCATGCCTTGTTGTTACTATATCTTCCTGCTGTCATACACTGCTGCAAGTCTACACTCTCCCTCTTTCCATAGAAACATAGAAACATAGAGGTAGGTAAGGACCACAAGGCCCATCCAGTCCGCCCATTTTTCTACCTTATGAGTGTGCCACACCTTTACACGGTCAATGACCTATCTATCCATATTCATCTGTATTGCTCCCTTATGCCTATCCCATGCCTGTTTAGAGCCCTGCACTGTATTCATAGCCACCATTTCCTGAGGTAGGCCATTCCATGCATCCACCATTCTTTCTCGAAAAGAATTTCCTCACATTCCCGCTTAATCGGCCTCTCTCTATTCTCATGCTGTGTTCTCTTGTCCTGCTGATTTTCTTATATTTAAACATGTTAGACTCTTTCACCTTGTTAAGGTGTTTAAATGTTCGATCATATCACCTCTCCCTCCTATGCTCAAGGGTATACATATTGAGCTCCATTAATCTGTCCTCATGTGTCTTCTGATGCAGTCCCTGCATCATTTTGTTGCCCTTCTCTGGACTGCCTCAATTTGTTTATTGTCCTTGTGAAGGTGTGGCCTCCAGTACTGCATGCAGTACTCCAGATAGGGCCTAATCAGTGTCTTGTAAAAGGGATTATTTCCTCCTCTTATGACTTGTGATACCCCTACTAATACACCCCAACATCCCCTAGCCTTACCTACTGCTTTAGAGGTCTGCTTGGATTTCAGGTCATTGGTGATGATGATGTCCAAGTCTCTTTCTTCCTTGTGACTGCAAGCAACTCCCTCCCAGCCTATAGGTGGCTTCAGGGTTTCTATTCTCTATGTGCATGATCTTGCACTTCTTTGTTTTAAATCCCAGTGGCCACTCTTCTGACCATTTTGCAAGTTTATCCAGATCTCTCTCATTCTGCCCACCCCATCTGGATCATCTACTCTGTTGCAGATCTTGGTGTCATCTGCAAACAGACAAGCCTTACCCACTAGTCCATCTGCAATGTCACTAATGAAGATATTTAAGTGGACTGGCCCCAGGACTGATCCCTGAGGTACTCCACTTGTGACTTACGTCTCTTCTGACTGTATACCATTTACCACCACTCTCTGTTTTCTGTCCTTCAACCAGTTTGCCACCCAGTTGACCAACTTCCGCCCACCCTGAGCCTACCCAGCTTATTTATTTATTTATTTATGAGTTTTACCAGGAAAACATACTGAGCAAACATGCTTGATTCCAGATGTGACCTGGAGGCCGAGGCCCACATACAATTTGACAAGCAAAAGACAGTACAGAAATTAGCATTGGCTTGTCGTTTACAATTTAGGAGAAAAATTACATGCAGTGTAAACATTCAGTTAGTACTATACAAAACTTATTTCTTTATAAGAACATGACATTTGTAAAACTTTTCTTAGCTAAAACAGGAACAATCTTCTATGTGGAACAGTGTCGAAAGCTTTGCTGAAGTCAAGGTAGGTGACATCAACTGCTCCCCCTGGTCCACCACTCTGGTTACCCAGTCAAAGAAATCTGAGATTGGTTTGACAGGACCTTCCTTTGTAAACCCATGCTGTCTTGGATCCTGTGCCCCCTATGGATTCCAGGTGTTGCACTATCCTTTCCTTAAGGAGTGCCCCCATAATCTTGCCCACTACTGAGGTAAGACTGACTGGCCTGTAGTTCTCCGCCTTCCTTGCTACCACTCTTGTGGAGTGGGATCACATGAGCCCTTCTCCTGTCTTCTGGGACCTCTACTGTGTTCAGAGACTCACTAAACAGTTCTGCTAATGGGTCTGCTCGTTCCACCCTTAGCTCCTTATGTACCCTGGGATGTATGCTATCAGGTCCCATTGCCTTGTGCACCTTGGGCTTAGTGAGCTCTTGTAGGACCCTTTCTTTTGTGAAGGGAGTCGTGCTCACCTCCCTCCCCTGTGTCCATGGTGCTGAGCTATGGGCCTGCCCTACCTTCTCTTCAGTAAATACTGAGCAAAGTATCTATTTAGGCTAGATGCTTTTGCATGGTCCTCTTCCTCACATGCCCCTTTTCTCCTTTGGGCTTAGCAATACCCCTCTGGGCTTTCTCCTTTCACTAATGGATCTATAGAAAGTCTTGTCACTTTCTTTACTGTCCGTGTTAGTGTTTCCTCAGTTTGGGACTTTGCCTGCCTTACTGCCTTACCTGCTTCCCTTGGGTAGTTTGGTATGCCTCTCTATCTTCATCCCACTGTGTTCGCTTATATTTCCTGAAGGCTAGCCTTTTGGCTCTGACCTTTTCTGCTACTGTATTTGAGAACCAATGTGGTTTCCTTCTTTTGCACTTCCTTTTCTGTCTAACACAATGGGATGTTGCTTCAAGTATTGCATCCTTAATACTTGCCCACTTTGCCTGTACCCCTCACCTGTGTTTCTTTTGCGGGGCTAGCTTAATTCTGTTTGCCATCTTATCAAATCATCTCCTCTGAGTCCTACATTTTGCCTTGGAAATGGAATGACTTAGATGTAGTGGCTAAATTGAACCATACCATGTGATGGTCACTGGCCTCAGGTGACCTTCTACCTGGAGATCTGCGATTCCTTCCCTGTTAATCAGTGCTAGATCTAGGATAGCCCTGTCTCTTGTGAGTTGTTGTACCAGTTCCCTGAGTAACACGCCAACCTGCAGACTGCTGAAGTATCCTGGGTGCCATGGGGTGCAGTATCCTGTAATGACATTTCAGTGCATACTTCAGGCTATAGACAGTTCATCCACAGTTATCCAATTGAATAAATGAATGGGAGGTCAGCTGTAACATGCCTGTTTTGGGACCTGTGTGAGTGGGTACAGCATTGGCCATCACCCATACTGAGCAGTGGAATGGCACTGGGATGACAGATCTGCATGACAGTACCTGAGGAATATGGCCACTGGGTATTATCATCCACACACAACACATGTCTACGTATTACACATTCCAGCATCCTACTGTGAGTGTTTGCAATCTGCAGATAGAGTGGTACAATCCGTTACAGAGCCAGTCATTGCAATGTGATGGCTGGGGGGCAGGGAGGGAGGAGTGGTATCTGTGCACCATTGAGGGGAAGAGGGGCCACTACACTATGGACTTAGACTATAGGCATATTCAGGTGCAATTAGGGATGGCATTGGGGTCCCTACAATATGAAACCAATAGATCCTGGACTCCACTGTAATAGGGGCTGGTGGAAGTGTGCTACTATACCACCAGAGACTTCAGGGCCTGTCCCATGTGGGGGCAAAAGGGTTGGGGCTTGGGGGCAAGAGCTGTGCTTGGTGTATTCATCCCATGCCAACATGCAGATGGGCTGGTAATGAGCATGCCTAAGGCCCCTTTGCTACCTATATGCTCAATTGTTCATTTGTATTCCTGGGCTGAATATCACCTATGGGGCCTGCGATGCATACTGGTATGTGCCACATTCCCCTGGAAGATATTCAGACATGGCCACCCTGGATGCACCTGACTTGGTGGCTTCCTGCACTGCAAATCCGTCCAGGGTCACATTTTCATCAGGAATGATGAATCCTGCCAGGATGAAGCACAGTGTCATGGGTTTACTGCATGACAAAGGATTAACTCCTTTGAAATTGCATTGTTTGCTGCAGTAACCTACTGCAGAATTCTGCAGTGCTGTGCTTCATCCTGGTGGGCTCCACTGCATGCACACCTTGTACCAGTGGCGCATTTTCTTTGAATGTTGTATCAGTGCTGACTGGCACATCTTTGTGCAATGCATCCTTTTGCTCATGCATTGATCCAGCACTTAATATTTCTCCCAGGTGTAAAATATGTTTTTAGTGCTTTCTGATTTTGCAAAATGAAGCATAATATTGTGTAGATGTAGGTCCCCACTGAAAATAAGATGCCATTTCTTCTGTGAACTATCCAGACTTAATATATAGCAGTCAGCAGGCATATTCTAGGAAAACCACTGGGCCCGATACTCAAAGCCCTGCATCTGGCGCAAGGTGCTTACACCAAACAGGTATGGTGCAAGGCACACCTTGCTTCCAGGACTGCCTCCATGCAATTCACAAAGGTGGCCTGAGTTGACCACAGGCTGCCTGCCCCAATGGGACTTGCACTGTCCCTGTGCCCAGAGCTGGGCTGAGACAAGGTGCAAGAGACACTGCGGCACACGCAAGCAGCCACATCCGGGGCACTGGATTCACAACTGCACCCTGAAGGCAGAATTCTATGTACCCATAGACCAGCCAGGGCTGGTCTAGTGGACTTAGAAAATGCTCTGCTGGGCACAACTCCTGTCTGGCACTATGCCACAGTCCTCCAGTGGTGCCAGGTCCCATGTCATGCCCATGGTAATGTACACCCCATGCAGCCCATGGTACATTGTACTGTCCCTCCCACCCCAAACCCTGATGCTGACCCAGTACATATCCTGCTGGTGCCATCCACATGATGGAATAGTGCCTGCACCCTAATAGGTGGTGCCCACCCCATTCCCAGATGAGCAGAGGACCAGCATGGCCCTCCACACCCTCCTCAGAGGTCCCCTACTGACCAGAATGTGCAGCAGACTGTACAGTGTACATACTAATATTAACATGTACACTATACAGTCCACTGCACATTCTGGGCATCAGAGATCACATGGAGGTGCGGAGGGTTATGCTGAGTCCCTGCTCTATCTGGGGATGGGTGGGTACTATCTGTATTGGTTGGGGGCTGGACCACCACCAAGAGGGTCATTGACCTGCATTGGGCCATGGGAGACAGGGGTCTGGGTGGGCATTGCCACAAGGAGCTTGTGGCACACCCGTCCATGCGCCATGCATTAGACGCATGGGGGTGCTGCTGCTGTAAGGGACTTAGGGTCCAGGATGAATCCTGTACCTGAATTGGGTGCAGGGTCCCTGGCATAGGGGAGTGTGGTGAATGCTGCAGTTTGCCACAGCTTGCACCAAACATAGCCCCTCTGAGAATCAGGCACACTGTAAAATGTGTAAAAGGAAGACCACATCGAAACTGCCTCTCCACTGATCTGCATTGTTTAGTTCATTAGGAATAATGGGTAAAAGCATCCCAAAAGCTCTTCACAACCATATCGTCTCTGACCAAAACTTGTCATAAATGCAGTAACACATTTCAGAGTGTACAGTTGCATCTGATATATGCACTTCTTGGATTGAGGAAAGTACTCTGCTTTGCTTTGTACATCACAACACACCCAAGGCTTGTGTATATCAGAGCATGACCACACACTGTTGTTGTTATGTATTCAGTAAGGCATTCAGAGTGCATAATTATGCTGTAATAATTGCATGGCTCAAGGATGTTGTTAGGCATGAGCACTTGCACCAATTGCCTTTAAACAGCCTAGAGTAAAGTACAATTATTACAGCATAATTACATGCAATTGAAATATCTTATCATACACAACATGTAGAAAATTGTTAAAGCTGTAGTATTAAAATTACAGCAATTCTAATACTGCTTACAAACCATTTTAATTTATTATTGTAACTGCATTTGGGCATGAAGTAGTCCCTTTTAGTTAAGTAAGCTAACTCTTATTCTTGTAATGGATACAGCAGTCTAATAGCTAATACGCTGCTTTACATACAGCAGCATGAAATGCTAGGCAGATTATAAAGTTGACTTATATTTGCCTTACTCAGAAGTGCAGTCTCCAATTTTTGTAGTGGTGACTGCAGTATAATTATATATATAGATGTACATAGCAAGGCATTGTGGATACAATAGGATGCTGTCTTCCATTTCCTTACTGGGAGGTGCAGTCCTCTACTTTTGTAGTGATGACAATAATATAAGATCTCAGATGTTTTATTTCAAAATGAGGCATTGTACATATACAGCCAGATATTCAGAAATGCGCCAAAGGCTGGCGAAATCTGGCACAGCACAAGTCAGATGCGCCATGGCACAATGGGAGCCATATTCAGAAGCTGCATGATGTGATGTTGAAGCAGAGGGCTGAGATATTATTCACAGTCTCTTTAAATCTAATACTATATAAATGATCTTTGTTAATGTGGTCCCACCATTGACTAAGCAATGTTATTTGTGAAAAATGTCAGGAATTAGCACTACTTGAGGGTCATCTTTCAACTTATATATTTGGCACTGTTATCAAGAAAAGGATTTTCGACAAACTACAAGCAATCTGCATTTCAGTGTGTCTGGTGATCAGTGCCCCATCTTTCAGGTTGCTTCCTGAGCTGTTAAGTAGATGATACCCAGTGATACTTGTTGAGTTCACTTGACTGAATAAACCTGGGCCCTGTGCTGTGTCACTGTTTTGCAGAAAATGAATTACTGGAAGGCCTCCAATTTGTTACATCTCAACCAAAGCAAGACTGAAGTGATGATTATCAAACCAGGTTCCCATGGGGCAATAATGACAAGGAGCAATGCCGGATTACTATTTCTTATTGCTGTCATCTTTAAGAGCTCTGGATGTGGCAAAAGTTCTAGAACTTAGTATGGACTACTGGCTGACATGTTAGCATTGAGGTATCAATTTTCATCAGTAGTGGTGTTTTATATCTTAAAAATATTGCCTGGATTAAAGCATATCTGGTACCTAATGAGTGACCTGGATATGATAATCCATACTTTTCCACATCCTGGAAGGAATACTGCAAGGCTCTCTATCTAGGATTATCTGGCAGTCTGATGCATCATCTACAGCTGGTCCAAAATAAGGTTGTCCGATTGATATATGGTACTTTTCGAGGGATCATATTACTCAGGTGCTGTGCACTCTGCACTGGTGACCTATTAGGTGGTGCATAAGCTAGAAGATAGACTTGTTGGTGTACAGTGGAGCCGGCTATGAAGCAATGCAATTTTGCTGCAAAGTTACTCCAGGAAACAATGCAATTTCAATGGCAATTAATCCCTCTTGTCAGGCAGAAACTGTTACACTGCAGTGCATCCTGGTGGACTCCATTGTACAAGGTCCTACATGATATGCAATTGATCTCTAGACCCAACATACCTACATCTGTTCTCTCTCTTTCCTTTCCTGATGCTGGCTTACTAGCGGTGCCCTGGTCATGATTGTAGTTGTCCTGGGTCAATGCATGTGCAGTCATTGCACCATTACAGTTGAGCTCCTTGCCTTGTTCCATTCAACCAGCCAGCAGTCTTAAGGCTTTTAAGGGCACCTAAAGTCTCAAACTGACATACTTTCTGACCTGATGTAATTAATTTATGTGTATGAATTTATTGCTTGATAGGTTGTTGTGTTCTTTGGGGCTGTTTAATTTCTCTTATTTTGAACTTGCCTCCTGGGATTCTGTGCCCCAAGTGCATGATTTTGCACTTTTCACATTGCAACTTAGCTGCCACTCCCTTGACCACTCCTCTAGCTTTCTTAGATCTCTATTCATTTTTTCATTCTCCCAGATTCCAGATTTTAGTATCATCTGCAAAAGCATACCTTCCTTCTAGCTGTTCTGCAATGTCACTAATAAAGACATTAAAGAGGACCGTCCCAGAACTGACCCCTATGGCACCCCCATTCCTCAGAGTGAACTCCATTTACCACTACCATCTGTCTCTTATCACTTAATCAATTCCTTACTCAGGTTACCATCTTTGGACCTACTCCTAGACTTCCAGCTTGTTTATGAGTCTCTTATGTGGGACAGCATTGAAGGCCTTACTGAAATCTAGCTAGGCCATATCCATTGCTCCACCTTTATCTAATCCCTGGTCACCCAGTCAAAGAAATCTATCAGATTTTTTGACATGACCTATCCTTGCAGTGAATCCATGCTTTTGGATCCTGTAAAGCCTACTGACTTCAAGATATTTTACAATCCCTTTCCTCCAATAATGATTCCATTAATTTCTCTGCCACTGAAGTCAAGGCTGACTGGCCTGTAATATGTCAGCCTCCTCCCTACTACCACTTTTGTGAGTGAGACTACATCTGCTTTTCTTCTGTCCTCCAGAACCACTCCTGTGTCCAGTGAGTGGTTGAACAGAGACTGTCAGAGGTGCAGCTAGCACCTATCTGAGCTCTCTTAATATTCTTGGATGTGTCATGTCTAGCCCCATTGCCTTGTCCACTTCAGAATTGCAAGTTCCTTCAGGACTCTTTCCTCTGTAAATGGGCTAGTGTCCATCTCCCATCCTTCAATGCCTCTGAAACTTATCTGTCATCCATTGCCTTCCCCTTTACCTGTGAACACTGAACAAAAGTATTTCTCAAGATGTCTGCTTTTTCTGGTCCCTCCACTCTGTCCCCATTCCCTCCTAAGCCTTACTATCCCTCCCTGGTCTTTCTCTTTTCGCTTACATATAGTGCCCTGAACAATGTCTTTGTCCCATTCTTTACTGCCTGGGCTATTTTCTCCTTCATTTGTGCCATTGTGTTGCTAATTACTTTCCTGCTTCCCTCCATTTCTCCTGATGCACCTCCCTATCCTGCTCCCTCTGAATCTCCTTAAACCTCCTGAATACAAATTATTTTGCCCTTACCTTTCCTGTCACCTCTTTTGAGAATCATAGCAGTCTCTTTCTCCTCTTACTTTTGCCTGCTTGCCTGATGCAGAGATTTATTAGCTTCATTATCCCCTTATAGTTTGACCCAGTGTTTCACCACTCCATCAAGTCTCCTCCTGCCAGGGCATCTCTGAGGCATTCCCCATCTTTGTAAAGTGGCCCTCCTGAAGTCCAGGATCCTGAACTTTGTGTGGCTTGATTCTGCCACAGTGCTTATATCGAACCACACTGTATGGTGATCACAGGTCCCAAGGTGGCCATTGATTGTGACATCTGCAACACAAGCCCTGTTGATGAACACTAGATCTAGTATTGTTCCCTCAAGAGTGTGCTCATTTACTAGTTACATTTACTGTCAAGGATCTAGCAACATTGGTCTACCTTTGTCACCACTCAGCTGAATAACTGCAGTGCCCTTTAGCTAGGGCTACTGGGGTGGATATTCACTGACTGCAGCTGGTGCAGAATGTGATGGCCAATTTGTTAACTGGAACCCCTAGGTCCAGTTAAATTACACCTATGCTTTCAAAACTGCACTGGCTGCCTGTACAATGGTACAACAGCTTAATCTGGTTCAAGGTCAGTTGGCATTCATCTGTATCCCTCCCGGTCATGCCTGAAAATAGGCAGGATTTGTCTAGTGCACTTACCTGGTCAACAAAAGCAAAATAAAATAAAATAAATAAAAATAAATAAATGGTGAATCCCTTTCAAGGTCATGTTGTTGACCTATAAAGAAGCCTTACATGACAGGGATCCCAATACTTGCAAGATTCCTATCTCCTATCATTCCTCCACTGCTCTGATCCTCTGATGAGGGATTGCTGGAGATTCTCAGGGTACATTAGAAGACATTTGGAGGAAGATCTTTTGCCTTTATGGCCCCATCTCTGTGGAACTCTCTACCTCATCAGATACATGAGTGCCTGACCGTGGAAGAATTTAAAACTCCCAAAAACACATCTTTTTGAAAGGCATTTCTAGGAACATAAATGGCCTAGGAGTTGTTTTAAGTTGATTACAGTCAGTATTTTTAATATGTTTATTGTATTGTTTGCATTTAAATTGTAAAGGGTCTCTAAGCATTGAAGTGTGCCTTTTATAGATAAAATTTTACTTACTTACTAGTTGCCTGAGGAAGCCCCATGCAGGAGTTCAGAATGTCCCTGCTCCTAGCTGAAGCTGCAGCTGGGATGCTCCACTCTACAAATGACAGATTGAAGTCCCCTACCAGCAGCACCTCCCCATATTTGCTGTCTTTGGATGTCTTCCACAGAACCTTCTACAACTCTTCTGCCCCCAATACTGGAGGCCTGTAGATAATGTCAGTGTGAACTGTGACTCCATTCCTTGTTTCTAGTGTGACCCACAGTACTTATACCCCTCCCTTTGTTCCTTGTATCTCTATTGTCTCTATGCTGTCCCTCACATAGAGGCACTCCCTCGCCTTTCTTTCCCACCCTGCCCTTCCTGAATAGAGTATAACCTGGTATGGCTATATAACAGTCATTTCTCATTGCACCATGACTTGGAATGGTAACAATGTCGAGTTCAACCTCTGCAAGAATGGCCTCTAGGTCTGGGATTTCATTTCCCAAACACTGAGCATTTGACACATGGACTTCAGATTCTGCTACAACCTACTTGTCACCCCCACCCATCAATTGTCCTTTATCTTCTCTCCTTGCTTCCTCTGTTCTCATTCCCATTTCTCTTCATTTCTACCATTTTATTTTCTTGTTGTTAGGTACCCTTGAGATTTCTCTCACTTAGGGTTATCCTATTGACTACCTCAGCTTGGGGATCGGGGCACTTTATTGTCTCCCTACTAGGGTTACCACCTTTTCAAACCCAAAGCATGCCTCTCAATTGTACCACATTCGGAAATGTTCCTCATTTTACATCAAAAAGCTCTCTGTTCCACATTGTGAGGACTTGCCCACATTCCGTGTTGACATTTTAAAGCAAAATATATAGTAAATGATGGAAAATATTATTCAACTAATAACAGACTTATTGAACATAAATGCAAACATTTTAACAGTGTTCTGAGCTTATTAGGTAAAGATTTGATTAAGTGTTCAATATTTTGCTCATTTGTTCCACATTTTGTGAGAAATGTTCCACATATGGGTAACAAAATGTTGAGAGAGCGATCCCAGAGTGGGACATTTCTTACTAAAGCATGATTTTCATGAACAGTAGTAACCTCGACCAATGCAGCAGATTGGTTTCTGTATATAATCAGAATTAAGGCAAAGTATTGTAGTTTCCTGGTTGCTTATATTGTTTCTAATCATTTTAATGTCTTTTACTTAAGGTACTATAGTTTTCTGCAACATTTAGTGGAAAGTTAAAAATATTTTCTGAAATAAATAGTCAGGAATATATAGTATTTTCATGTTTTTGCAGGACACAGCTGCCCAAATCATGACTGTCCTACAAAAATCAGGACAAGTAGTAACCCACTCCCTGCTTCCTTCCACCACCACCCAGTCTAGCTTAATTGTTCACCTATGTAACATTTAAACCATTCATTATGGACTGTGGTTCCCCTCCCAGTTGGATTCAGGCAATCTCCCAATATAGACCTTCATCCTTCCAGGTGGGACCCCAGTTCCCAATGTAGCTGGACCCTCCTCCCTGCATCACTTGGTAAACCATGATTTGAAGCTCCTGGTATAGAGTACCTTATCCATCCCCTGTTGTAGACAGGCAGCACCTCGGAAAAAGACCACTGAATGTGCTTCCTGCCTAAGACCCCTCCCTAACTCCATGAACTCATCCTGAGTTATCCTAGCCTGCCCCTAGCCAGGTCATTAGTCCTTAGGTGGACAATAACATTCAGTTCTCCTTTCTTCTTGCTGCCCTAGCAGTCCTCAGGATCTGCTTCCTGTCCCTCAGAGTCATGGCACTGTGTAGGCACATAACCTCCCTCTCTCCCTCCCTCCCTTCCTGTCCCCAGATCTATCCCCCTTATAATAGAGTCAATCAATCAATTAATCAAATAAATCTTTATTTATCCAGGCAGACACCATTGAGCAAGGCTCATTTGCAAGATGGACCTGGTCAAAACAAAAATCATATTACAGTAACATGGTAAAACAAGGTGCAGTATCAAACAGGAAGTAAAATATACATATGTACAGAATAGAGTCATTCATACATATAATCAAGATATATACATTAACATTGAGCAGAGTGGGGCATAGCTGCCACACCTGAGCGAATGGACGCTTGAGCTCTGAGCTCCTGCCTAACCCCAAAATCTGCTTGTTATCCGTGGTTCTTCTACCTGAAATGGTGTGGCTAACTTGTATTTACGTCCAGGTAGCCTATACACTGTGAGATCTGGTGTTTTCATTCTCAGCCGATTTGTTTTGTGGTTACTACCCTTCAGTAGTGCGGTGTTTGGGTAGCAGGGCCTACTGTTCGACAGGATGAAGTCGGTCTCGGATCTCAACCAGCAGCAAGGCAATATGCCTGAAATCTAGCAAATGTTTCCTGAGATTTTACAACAAATGGACAAACTTGATGTGGCAGCTAAACAAAATTCTGTGGACATTATTGATTTGGCCCAATGGGCGTGAATTACAGCACAGATTGGCAGAGGTGGAGGATGGATGGCACAAAGTGAGCACCGGCTCCAAGAACAAGAGCACCTCATTCAAGTATTAAGGGGCAGGGTAGAGGACTTGGAGAATCAGAGCCGCCAGAATAATTTGCAGCTAGTGGGCTTTCCAGAGGGGTGTGGCGGTACTGACACAATTAGCTTCCTGCAGAAAGAATTGCCTGGCTTGCTGGACTGGCCAGGTAAGATCCCAATTGAAATTGGCAGGGCCCACAGAACTCTGGCACCTTGCCCCTGAAGCTAGGGCTTCTGGCATGCTTCCTCTGTTTTCAAGACTGGGAGTTGATTATTAGGCTGGCAAGTACTAAAAGGACTTGCAATGGAAAGGCACAAAATACAGATATTTGCAGACTATTCTCAAGAGATTACGAACAAATGTTGGCCTTCACAGCTGCCCATACAGCCTGTGCAGAACTGGGACTAGAGTATTCCTTGAGATACCCATCTTCGCTCAGGATTATCTATAATGGGGCTCTCAGAATTTTGATAACCTCACGCTGTGGAGAATTTCCTTTTAGAGCAAGCTCTAAATTGTCCTGGGGCCATCTCACGAGAGCCTTCTGGCCTACAAGCTTTCCCTAACAGGTCTATGCCAATGGAGGTAACACCGCAGGGGAACAGACCACAACATCCAGAGCCCCTATGACTCAGAGCACTCCTAACCATCCATCTCCACCAAAACCCTTGGGTGGCAACAGTAAATGAAGAAATAAGAGATGACAAAGGCTGAAGAGGTTACATGTTGACAAAACCCCTCGTCTCCAGTCAAGGAGCCACAGTGAAGCTCGGAATCATCTGCATCACAGGACTCTTTCTAGCCAGACATGAGCACTAATAAATACCAGGCATTGATGGATCTGCCTACTGAAGACTCCTGTCTATTTCTCCCTTGCCTTGGTCATCTCCCTCTAGGGATACTGGGTCTAAAGTTGCCAGGAACACTACAAGGTCAGAGGTTCAAGATCCCCCGGGATGCCTCACACAATTTAAGTAACCGGCATGAGTTAAACTGACGGAGGATGCAGTCCCAGTCAAGGTGGCTGTGGGCTGATGTTCCCACAGTATACTGTGCTGCTGCCCTCTGTTTGGGCTGGTATATGCTCCCATGATGCCCCCCTTTGTAGAAGGTGGCTGCCAGGCTTGCCTTTGTGCCTTCCCCCCGTGGGGGCTAACCGAGTTTGGACAATGGAGATATACTCAGCAACTGCTATAACATTAGTCGCTTTGAATTAAGGACAGGGGTTTCACTAGGACCACTTGAGCACACTCCTCCATTTCTGGATTACATCTGGATCCTAGATTTAGGCTAATGTAATGCTATTTTGTTAGTACCTGCAACACCACTGTATATAAATCTGACTCACTCACTATATGTTTATGCTCTATCTTAACTCCCGGACCGTCTGTAACCTTCCCCAGGTGGGTGTCTTTTTACTGGTTGTCTTTTTCACTATATGACATGTAATACTCTTTATGTTCAATACCAATCTGTCACTGTTTTTGTTATCCAAGCTTGTAACTCTCCTGATCGCACCTGAAAATAGGCACTTGGCTGTCTAGTGTGGCTTACCAGTCAACAAAAGCAATAAATAAATGTGTGGACTAAAGGATGCTAATACTGACTATCTTGTTACCTAGCCCCATGTGTGGAATGCTGGTGTCATCTGTATTTTTTCTCTCTCTTCTGCAGTGATAATGTGGGTAGATGGATTCAGTTCATGATGGGGGTTGGGGTGGGTGATATCGGAGTTGGAGAATCCTCCTATCTAGTGTAGTCTGTGGCTACACTACTCCCAATGACCTCCACTGGTATTTGGGCCTCTGGTTGGTCGGGTACATTCAGCGGTTGCTGGTCTGGAATGGAACTGTTTTGGGTTTAGGTAGCGGGTGGGAGTGGGTTCAGGGTATGGTTGT
Organism: Neoceratodus forsteri; assembly: GCA_016271365.2. Classification (NCBI taxonomy): domain Eukaryota; kingdom Metazoa; phylum Chordata; order Ceratodontiformes; family Ceratodontidae; genus Neoceratodus; species Neoceratodus forsteri. The sequence goes on along the minus strand of JADMNL010000022.1, from coordinate 193,705,847 downwards.
TTTGGGTATTTAAGTATTGTGTATCCTTGTTGGGGCAATTTGTACCTTGGATATACTGTTGTACAATGTTGTTCTGTGTTCTATTATGGCAATCTGAAATCTAGAGTCATATATGACGTTATAGGATTAGATAGGAGTCTGGGTTTATTGGGCATAGTGCTCCTGAGTGGGGCTTCCTCATATATCTCCTTTCATCCATCTTAACTTACTGGTCACAGGGACTAGACTTGTCTCTTGAATGTGAGGGGTCAACTCATCAGTTAAGAGTAAAATAGTATTGCTCCACATGAAGAAGCTGCAACCTATGGTGGTGTTTCTCCAAGAGACAAGGCTGTCCCATGTGAGGCCATGAAGCTCAAACGGGAATGGGTTGCCAGACTTCATAGTGCAGCAAAGGCCCATAAAGGGAGTTTCTATTTAACTTCACAAGAATTTGGTGTGGAAAGTGAAGCGACACAAACTGGACAAGGAGGAAGATGGATCTTGGCAGAGATAGAGACCCCAGAGGGTTCCTTGATTCTTGCTTATCTTTACGCTAATCAGGATTGCCCTCAGTTCTTCTTTACTTCCAATCAGGCCCTTCACTGATTTTAATGTAGCCAATGCTCCGGTAGTTATGGGTGGAGACTTTAATTTAGTTCTAGATTTCTCTATGGTTAGAAGTAACAAAACCCCTGAACCTCATAGACAACCACTCAAAGTGGTCCAGACATTAATGTCAAAGCATACTTTGCTGGATGCCTGGAGAACTATGCACCCAGGTGTCTGTGATTACTGCTGCTATTCTCAGGCTCACGGCTCATCTAGCAGAATTGATTTCTGGCTTCTTTCATCTTGCCTTTATGAGAAGGTAACCAGTACTAGTATGAACTCCATTTTTGTCTCAGACCATGCTCCTATAGAGCTAAGGGATCCAATTGGGCTCCGACCCTACTTCCACATGGTGGTTGGATCCCCTGTTACTTGAGGATGCTGATTTTTCTCACTGGCTGGGGCCCATGGTGCAGGAATATTGGGAAATCAATGACAATGGGAAGTGAATGATTCAACGCTTTGGGAGGCCTTTAAGGCCACCATTCGAGGTAAAGTATTGCATATTCCTCTGCTAGATGGAGGCAGTGCCAAGCTGACCAAAGGGCTCTAGAAAAGCAGTTAGCCACTGTGGAAGCCCAGTATAAGTCTTCAGTCCCATCTCAGTCCTTATTAGCTCAGTTGGCGGTACCAGGATTTCTTTAAATGCCCACCTGACCTGACAAGCAGAGTTAAATCTCAGATGGTTCGTCATTCTTACTGGGAAGGAAGCTAGTAAACTTATGGCTTATCGACTTAAGCAGCAACAGGCATTCTGTACCGTCCATGTGCTGAAGATATGCACGGAGTCTCAACCCATTCTATAAAGGGATAAGTAGGATCATGACCCAGTTCTATGAGGCATTGTACTCAGCTCCTCACCCTCCTGACCCCTTGAGTATTCAAAAATTTGAGGGAACTTCCTATTCCCTGCCTAACACTTTCTGATGCAAAACTATTGGAGGCTCCTATCACTGTGGCAGAGGTGGATCAGGCCATTTCATCCCTAAACTCTCAAAAGCCCCAGGAAAGGACGGTCTCTGCATTGATTTTACAAAATAAAGGAAACTAATCTGGCTCTATACTTGATTAGGATGTTCTGACATTCACTACAGGTTGGCTTTCTCCTCCCTTCCCTTCCCTGAGGGAGGCTACTATTATAGTGCTGCTGAAAAGGGAAGGACCCTCTTCTGCCAGGTAGCTACGTCCCATTTCCCTCATTAATGTGGATGCTAAAATTCTGGCCAGGCTTCTTGCTAGTAGGCTAGAATGCCTCATATTTGATCTGATCCACCCTGCCCAAGTGGGCTTTATTCAAGGGTGACTAGGATCCGGATCATCATAGAATACTGCTGTCACTGTTGCACCATACCACATTATCTAGCAAGCCCTCCGTAGCCTTAGCAATTGATTTTGAAAAGGCATTTGACTCTGTTCAGTGGCCCTTTTGTTCCTCACTCTCTCTCTAAAATGGGTTTCGGGCCTGGTTTTAACGCCTGGGTAAAACTGTTATATTCCTCCCTTGACCTCGATCTTAACAAATGGGGTTATGTCTCCATCCTTCCCCTTACAAAAGGAAGCTGGCAGGGATGCCCCTTTCCCCTCTTCTTTTGTCCTGGCCATAGAGCCACTGGCCATTGCTCTTAGAGAATCATCTGATATCCCTGGGCTAAGGTGGGTAATAACACCTTCAAAAGCGTTTATATCACGGGATTACTTGCTTATCACCACAGAGTCCTCTTGACAGTATCCTTGAGATTTTGGCTACCTTTGCCAAGGTATCAGGGCTTAAGATCAATCACTCCAAAACGAGGAGCTTCGCTGAACTCCAAGACCCTGGGAATGACTTCATAAAAGAGGCATCTATTGGTCCCTAATGGCGCAAAATATTTGGGTATTATCCTTCATTCAATATAGGAAAATGCTCTTGGCTAACTTTACTGCTTTATTAGATTCCTTAAACAGGACATGGGTAGGTGGAAGGCTTTAAGACTGTCTCTGGCAGGTAAGATTGACTCCATCAAAATGATGGCTGCCCCAGGGTATTATATCTATTAGCTCACCTACCCATGGCAATCCCCAGAGATGGTTTCAGAAACTAGATGCATTAGTGGGTAACTTCCTATGGAAAGGGTCCCTGTCCGGTTCAGTAAACCCAAACTCTGCCAACACTGGAGTAAAGGTGGTTTCAGAGATACCATATGACCTTCATTACCTCTCAAACTATCAGATGGTTTGCTAGATTAGTCTGACCTCTCCAACTTGGCTTCCCTAGAGGCATCATTGGCCCAGGCTCCTTCACTGGTGGTGGTGCTCTACAGTAAAAAAAGTTATCGTTTCTCTCCCATCCATGCAGGTCTCTATTTTGTATTGGAAACAAGTTTTCTCAGTTTTAGGGCAGGATCCAACCCTGTGGAGACATATGCCCCAGTGGAATAATCCAGCACTACAGATAGGAGTTCCCCAACACACTGGAAATATTGGGAGGCCAAAGGCATTTCTAAGATCCAGGATCTGTTGCTCCCCAATACTGTCACATTAGATACTTTTGAATCATTGAAAGAAAGATTTGTTCTCCCCGTCTAACTTCTGGAGATATCTGCAGATTAGGGATGCTATTCTTCATTTGCCTAATGCTCCACGAGATGGAGTGGGGCAGCACCTACCTCACCCATTAGCTGTCTGGGGAAGAAAAGTAAGGGCAGGGCCAGTATGATCTATTCGGTTCTTAGGGATGCCACTGTAGACCCTACTCAGCGAGCCCAAAGCACAAATAGGAAAGGGACCTCCAGGTCTCAGTCTCTGACCGGCACTGGCAGCACAGCTGGATCAGAGCACATAAGGCCTTTTGGGATGATGCACTTATCTTATCATGAATAAGACCAGACACAGGTACTATAGGGATCCAACTAAACTCCAGAAGATGGGTCTCTGTCAAAGGATATATGTTGGAGATGTGGCAAGGATAGGGGCGCATTTGTTTCATGTTCTTTGGGACTGCCCTAACCTGCATCCCTTTTGGACATTGGTTAGGAGCATGTGCCAGCAAATTTTCACAGACATTAACTTAAATCCATCCCTTTTGCTTCTTGGATGTGCACAGTCGAATGTACCCAAATGCAACTCTGGGCCATATGGATCACTGCAGTAGAGGCGGTGGCCAAACACTCATCTTACTAAAATGGAAATCCTCAGAGACACCATCTTTTCAAGACTTTTTACTGGCATTAGCCCAGGGAGCTATATTTGAAAGGATCTCCAGCTTAGCGGCTGGCTCTATAGCCAATTAGACAAATGCTGGCAACCTTCCTGCAATCTAAATTTTGTCACAATGTTCACATTCGAACAGCCTCATAGCTTGCTAGTACTCCTGGTTTAGGTTGCTTACTTTTCATGAAGGTGGTGCCCCTTCCTCTCTTTGATCCCAGGCTGTCCCCTTATATTGCCTCTATCTAGTGAAGATTGCCTATTTGTATATAGTTGATATGGTCACATGATCCTACTTAGGCACACACATGCTCAGTATTTGCTATGGACTTGACCCTGTAGGTTTATTTGCCTGATCCTGGCTATGTTTGTTATTAATTACCAAGTACTGTATGCCCTTAAGGTGCAGAAAACTCAGGCTGATCCTTCATTAAGTATGTCTTATCATGTAGCTGTTATGTCCTGTTATGTATTCCTATGGTCAATATCAATGGACATCTGTGTGTAATGTAATGTAAGGTTTTGTCTATCTGTGTTATCCTGGTCTCTCTAATGGATGTGGTCTTGCTTGGTTCTGACATATCATCCTCAGATGTGTGTGTGTCTTAGCAAATAATAAAAATGTTAAACTTTAAAACATTGAGCAGAGTGGCCTTTTCAATGAATAGGCTTGAAAAGTGGATGTACAGTAGCTGGCAAGTTCACTTGAGGTACCTGATTAGGAAGATAATTACAGGGATGGTGAAGTTAACTGGAATACATCAGGAGGGAGTGGCACCTGGCCAAGGCCAAGGCAGCAACTGATGGATCCAGGAAGTGTCGGTAAGGGGACTAAGACAAGGGAGAGACGGAGAGGAGAGGGAGGGGAGAGACGGAGAGGGAGAGGAGAGGAGAGTGAGGTAGGAGGCCAGGCAAAAGGAAGGTAAGGTTGAATAGAAGAGAGACAGGAAGGGAGGTGAAACTAGTGATGTGGGAAACAACTGCAGGATTCCTTCACTGAGCGGTCAAAGAGTGACTCGAAAATACTCAGACTAACAGGACAACTTAACTTCAAGCTTTTTGCATATTGTTCCACAATGATGACAGCGTAAAACTTATGGCTGCTCTACCAAAATGAGATTTGACCTTAGGTATTTTCAGGGCAATTAGGAAGTGGCTTCTAGGGCATAAGAACCTAACACACTCAGGGAATACAATCTGAGAAGTATGATGGTAGCTTTTTGGTAATCACTCTGAATACACATAGAATGGCATTTCTATTTCTCCTATAATGGAGAAAAGTCCAGCCCACAGCAATATACAAGGTGCAATGATGTGTGGAAAGGGAATGCCAGTTATGATCCTGACTGCTCTGTGATATAGGGCATCCAATTTAGCCAAGGAAGAGGCAGTGCAATGTATAGAGAAGGTCCATGTAATCTATCAATGAGAGGACGTAGCATGAACCAGCCACAGCTTAGCATCACTAGTAAGGAATTGGTCAAGTCTGTAGAATAGGTGTTATCTCTGTCTTAGTTTCTTCTGTAGCTCTTTGAGATGTTCAGAGAAGAGGTTTGTAGTAGAGCCACACTCCTAGGAATTTAAATTTTGACACAAACTCAAGTTTTCACCTAGTACTGTGGTGGTGATCTGTGGGATCGCCCCAGTGCAAGCAGGGTTCACCATAGGAAGTAGGGGAAAGAGCATCACTTTAATTTGTTTTGCAGTAAGCAGAATCTTTTGCTTAAGAGTTGATTCTGTAATATATTAAATTTGGCTTGAGGTCTTCTCAAGCTACTTCCAGTGATGGATGACTTAGATAAAGTACTGTGTCATCTACTAACAAGTGGATATTGGTCTTATTGATGCCCTGACCATGAGTTGATTCCTTCTCCTCCTCTGGGGTCCTCTAGGTTTTCTTCCAACCTCCTTGTGGACTCCACTATGGAACCCCATATCCTCCCTGGTTACTGCTATGGGTACCTCCATAGGACAGTCCCAAGTTTGCTAAACAGTGTAGGAATTGTATGAGTGGTACCATATGAGGAATGCCTCCTGACTTCCCCACCCTCAACCTTCCCAAGTCCACTATATTCCGGCCATTCATCCTCTATTGCATCCTTTTAGGCAGCAATGGCAGGCTTAGGTGGTCCCTAGGTAGGAAAGAGGCCCCAGATCCTAGCCAACTTGTCCTTGAGTCTAACAACCTCCTCCCACAGTCCAGAGAGGTGCACACAGATGGGGCAGCACCACAGTCTCCTGAAGATCTCCATGAAAACTGCCACTCTACAGCAACTGCTCTGCACCATGCCCATCTTAAGTTCTACTCTGTACCCCTGAAAACACTTGGTCTCTTCTCCCTTGCTAAGGTGAACCCAGCTAGTAGTACCCTGTAGAATTAATATTTTTCCTTCCTTCCCATCTTCTTAACTGCTGTGGCCCCAGCACTTATACCTGCCTAGCCTTGCGTCCTGACCTAGATAGATTTCTAGATAGCATCTCCGCTCACTTTTTAACCCTTTTGTACTCCTGCCCCAGATAGGGATGTCACCCTCTAATGCTTTTAATCCATCCCTGCCTTCCCTTGTAGACCTCCTGCTTCACTGCTTCCTCCTTGGTTGCCTGCTTTAGTCACATGCTGCTATGGTGCAGAGTGTCTGGCTGCTAGCTGTCTTGCTGAGCTGACTCCAGTAGGAAGACTCTGTTGTGATGTCCTTGTTGTGTTTTCCTTAGTGTGGGTGCCACTGCTTTTGGGGCCACTTGATGGCTTAGTCCTTAAGAGCCTTGCCCACTTCCTGGTTCCCAGGCAGTGCTTCGGATTGGCTGCCAATCAAGGATAGCAAGATTGCTGTCTGACCAAAAGTTAACTACAAGGAAGTTTAAATGCAGATATCTGCTTCACTTCTATGTAAGACTATCTCCCAATGTACAGTTCTCCTCCTGACCCATCTAACAGCAAAGATGACTATCAGTTTCTTTCCCCACCTAAAACTAGCACACTAACTCTTGTGTTTTGTTTTTACCCTAATTAAGGTTCAATTTACCTTGCAGACCCTACACTTTTAATAAAGTATCTTCTACTTACTCTTTAGTCAGAAATGTCCGAGCAGAAAAGTTCTAGTCGCATTAGTCAGCAGTCTCCTTGCTCTGATAGTGGGACTATTCTCTGGCCAGTAACTATGGGAAGTCTAAATGCAGACACCTGCCTCACTTCTGCTTTAGTTATTTCCCCAAATGTACAGCTCTCCTTCGGACCCAACTAACTGCAAAGATGATTATTAGTTCCTTTCCCCAAGTCAGAATAGCACACTAATTCTTAATTTTTTTACCCTAATTGAAGTTCCCAATTTACCTTGCAGACCTTACACTTATAATATAATATAAATAAATAATAATAAAGTGTCTGTTTACTTACCTCCTACTCAGAAATGTCCTAGCAGGAAAGTTCTAGCTGCACTAGTCAGCTACCCCTTGCTCTGATAGCAAGATTGTTCTCTGGCCAAAGCTAACCACAGAGAAGTCTAAATGCAGATACTGGTTTCCCTTCTGCCTAAGCCTCACACATCAGTTTACAGCTCTTCCTGACCCAGCTAACCACAAAGATGATTATCAGTTCCTTCCCCAACTCAGATCAGCACATTACTGATTGTGTGTTTTGTTTTTACCCTAACTGAAGGTCCCAATTTACCTTAAAGACTCTACACTTCTAATAAAGTATCTGTCTACTTATTCCCTACTCAGAAATGTCCTAGCAGGAAAGTTCTAGCTGCTTCAGACAGCTGACTCCTTGCTCTGACAGCAAGATTGCTCTGGCAAAAACATTGTGTGTTTTTGATTTGTACAACACAATGAGCCTTTGAAAAAGGTACCTAAAAGTATAGTCACCTTGCCTTGCTTTACCTTAAGATAAAATAACTTTAAGAGAAGAGGTTACCAAATAACTTTGGTCGGAACACTGATCAGCATAATGCTATAAAAATGTCAAGGAGAATAAACAAGGTGTGTATATGACACACTCACATAGAATCTTTATAGGGATAGCACAGTAGAAAGGCTGGGGAGAAGAAAGGGTGAACACAAATGGGACAAAGAAAGATGAGGCAAACAATGAACTGTCAGATAGGAACATTAGAAAGAAAGGAACAGAAGGAGATGGTAGTGGGACTAGCTAGCATATAGACACCATTTTCAGTTGACTAAAGCAATCCAGAGTTACAGTTCACAGTTTATAAACAGTGATGCATATTTAAAATGGTCATTAAGACTGGGCCATTAAAGGACCATACATGTAACCAGAATGCCTCTCTCTGCTTCAATTTTTATTGAGATATCCACCATAGTTGATCCAAACTTTTTTGTTCCCAGTGCCATAATGGTGAACACTTTGAGGTATTTCCTTTGTCAATATGGTGTGACACTGCAAGATCTAAATGTTGTTTCTGTACTGCTCTAATGTGCTCACCTAGTATTAATTCCAGTTTGTGTTTGGTGCATCCAACATGCTGCTGGTGGCACCACAGCTACATGTTATGAGATAGGTAACTCCTCCTGTGATACAGTTTATGGAGCTTCAGTTTTAACACTCTGGCTGTTATTGTGGTTTTCAAAGGTACTTGCTTTTGCAATAGATCTGCACACACTGCTACAACTAAGCAGCGAGACAACAGGAGGTGGTGGTAGCAAGTCACTGGGTTTGCAGCATTGTCTGATAACCATGGAATACCACATCTCCATATTGGTAAACCATCTAAAAGACATCTTTAGTATAACTTGAACCCAGTCTTGTGGAACTGGTTCAGTCCTTAGAATCTTGAAGTTCTTTCAGATGATTTCTTGGATACTAGATGCCTGGGAACTAAAGCTGTCAGGAAGGTTGTTATCTTAATTCCAAATGTTTCCTTCTTGTTTCTAACATCAATGAGTTTCTCCATAGACAAGTGACAAGCTATATCCTAGCTTCATCAACAGGAAATAAAAAAAGTCTGTATTCCAATTACAGTCTTATAAAACATAATCTGAAAAGCAGTTGGAAACAAATGTGTGACATTTTGCAGGTAACCTTGTATATGCAACTGCAAACCACTTTTGGGAGGGCGTACTGATGCACAAAAATACATGTTTCTACCAAAGGACCTGTAGGGTATGCGCAGCTCATGTTAGTAATTTTGGGAGGCGGCTGCATGGGGCATTAATGTTGCCACCACACTTGGGGATGGGGACTGTAGACTACGCTACTGTAACTGGTGAGATAGATGCCATAGATATCTGCTGGGGTACATTGGGATGGGGCATACATTAATGCTGTCATACCCTAAGGATGGAGTTTATAGATGGCTGTCCCTGTAGCTTGAAGTTGCAGGCTGCTGATACCATACATGGAGGATGAGAACCATAGACTGCTTTTGCGAAATACCTGTGGGATGGAAGCCATATTGCCTTCACTATACCTTGAGAGTGGGACAATATAAATCTTTGCATAGCAATTGTAATGTTTCAAAATTTATTCTGAGTAGCAATTGGAACAATATGTGAATCACTTTATAAATAACCTTGTATAGCATTTGTACATCTAATATCAGGTAAACACAAATGTACAGCAGATGACGCTAAACATAAACAAAATCTAATGAAGCTCTTCACAGTGAAAATGAAATGTGTCACTTTTTCCACCTTGGTGTTAGCTTAACTTAGTTGTGGTTTTTGATGTCTGTGCCTGATAACTTCTCGCTGAACTAGATGGAGTAATGTTTATGAAAATAATGGATGACTCTTATAAACATTTGGATGAGGCAGCAAGTATTTAGCATACATAGTATATGGGTTGGATTACTAGGAATAGGGGAGCATTCACATTTGAATTACTATTTCTCTCAGTTAACATTTAGTTCTTTTCTGTGCAATACCAGTTAAAATGTACCTGTCTGGGGCCAAGGCACTGGCCAACTTTCTTCCTGTTATGCCAGTGATCCAGTTTTGAGAATGGACCAGAGTCACTTTCAGGCCAATGAGGAGGAAGGAGGACTAAGTGTCCCATGGACTACTATCCTCCTTCAGGGAGGTAGGTGTGGTGCCTCACCGCACTATCACCAGTTAGCAAAGACTAGATGTTATATCAGGTGAGCACCATAAGCAGGAGACCTACACAGACTCCCAGAATGTGCTTATGCACCAGTGTGCAGATGTACATCCCTGCACATGACTCATCCCCAGGGAAAATAGCAGAGACAAAATAAATACTAGAGGATGACAAACCAATGACTTGTTCCCTATCACATACACAACACATAGACAACAGTATGTTGTAAAGACAGTCAACAAATGAATAGGACAGGTCTTTTGACATCACCTCAGCATGACCCTGAAGCCTTGTCTCTGGCAACAAAATCTCTGTCCTCTTGGTCATAGACTACAGGATCATTCTTTACAGCACTACCACTGACACAACACTAACAAGCATTTGTCAATGCTGAATGTTTGCTTACTGGCATTGGCAGTGGTAGTGTAAGTTACAGAGCTGCGTAATAGGAATGGCAGTGAAGTATTGAACTGAAGCCAACCCCACCACCACCTGCAGAGTGACAGGCATTGGGGTGTGCATTTGGGTCGTCAGGCATAATAGGCTTCACCTTTCACACACACCCACTCTGCAGAGACTGACAAGTGTCACGTGTTCCTTTGGGTCTTTGGCCCTTATGCACACCCATTTCATTAGGAAATATGGTGAGATGGGTGTGATATGGAGAATCGCGGTGAAGTTTGGGGATGAAGAGTCCAAGGCATACCTTGATGCCTCTCAGTGACTGCAGGGTGTGGAATGGTATGAGCATCACAGGCAAGAATCCCAAGTCACCCCTGATTCCTGTCATTCTCTATAGGGTTGGGGATTTAGTTGAAAAGTCTAATACCTCAGGCATTCATTGGTATTTTAACTCCAAATCTTCAACATGTTTGTTTTGTGACCACCCCTCATGAACAGGGAAATATCAGTGTGGTAGCCGAAGCTGCTTATGCACAGTGACTACGGATTTAGCACCACAGATGCAAACATATTCTGAACAGGCTGTAAAAATGGCAGCTGTACTCTTTCATGGGGAGTGTAAAACAGCTATGTTGCAAATGTGTAGTAAAAATATTTAAAAAATGGTGAAGTCACAAGCGTACATAGAAACTGTGCAACGCACACCCGTTATATAAGTAGGTTGAGGATGTTTTACTTAGCAGATTGTCAACTCAGGCATTTTGGTGCCTCCGATCATGAACAGTGTCACTGTGATTTTCTTTATCTGTGCGAACAATGATTTCCCATAATGACCATGCATCTCTGCACTGAAAGTGTGAAAACACACTGTGCCATGTTGTGAAAAATGGCAGCTGTACTATTCATAAGGAAGTGTTGAAAATGCCACTAGTGAAAATCTGGACTGGAAATATTACAAAGTCATGAACTAACAAGGATGCGTGGAAACTGCACAATGCTCACTCAGAACACAGTCATTTTATGGACTTTTATCACCAAATTTTCAACATAGCCATTTTAAGACCTCTGCTCATGAACAGTGTAACTGTGATTTTCTTAATCTATCCTAAACATTGCTTTAGCATTGTGTGCTACATGTGCGATAACACATTTTGGGTGACATATCAAAATTTGCAGCTGTACTGTTCATAAGGAAGTTTAATAAAATGGACATGTTGAAAATCTAGAGTGAAAATATTAAATTTGCAAACTAACGAGCATGCATAGGAACTGTACAGCATACGCTCATAAAAGTCATTTTTAGGCATTTTTTCACCAAGTTTTCAACATAGCCATTTTAAGACCTCGGCTCATGAACAGTGTCACTGTGGTTTTGTTAATGTGTCCCATACATTGAGGTTGCACACCGACTGCGCCATTGTGCGCTACATGAGCAGAAACACGTTTTGGGCAGGATGTGAAAAATGACAGCTGTACTGCTCATAAGGAGGTGTGGAAAAATGGCAATGTTGAAAATCTGGTGGAAATATTGAAAATTCGCAAACCTCACGTGCGTATGGGAACTGTGCAATGCACACTCGTAAAACAGTCATTTTTGGAATTCTGTCACCAAATTTCCAACATTGCCATTTTAAGATCTCTGCTCATGAACAGTGACACTGTGATTTTCTTAATATGTCCCATACACTGAGTTCGCTGCTGACTGCACCATTTGGCTTCATTGATGGAAACACATTTTGGGTGAGATGTGAAAAATGAGCTGTACTACTCATAAGAAGGTGTGGAAAAATGGCAGCGTTGAAAATCTGGAGTGGAAATATTGAAAATTGCAAACCTATGAGCGTGCGTAGGAACTGCATAGCGCATGCTCATAAAACAGTCATTTTAAGGAATTTTTCACCAAATTTTCAACATGGCCATTTCAAGACCTCTGCTCATGAACAGAGTCACTATGATTTTCTTAATTTGTCCCGTACATTGATTTCGCACACCGACTGCGCCATTCTGCGCTACAAGGGTGAAAACACATTTAGGTGAGATGTGAAAAATGACAGCTGTACTACTCATAAGACAGTGTGGTGAAATGGCAATGTTGAAAATCTGGAGTGAAAATATTGAAATTTCGCAAACTTACGAGCCTGCGTAGGAACTGCGAACACACTGTTAAACAGTCATTTTGGAATTTTGGCACAAAATTTTCAACATGGTGTTTGCTCCCTTCTCATGAATGATGTCACTGTCATGGTGGCATTCAGTCCTGAAGGTGAGTTCGCAGTCACTGCACAAAATCACCCTTCGAGCCCGAATAACGCCATGACAGTGACATGATTCATGAGAAGGGGTCCTAAAACAAGATGTTGAAAAATTTTGTGCCAAAATTCCAAAATGCCCGAGATATGCAATAAAGTTGAACCCCTCCTATCAGCCCATTATACAGCTTACCGGCATTTCCTCAGTTCGTGGTCGGCTTTGAAGACTGCAGGCGTGTTCCCGGTCCACCTAAGATCGTCGTCGGAGTCTGGAGAGTAAGTATGGGGTGAGGGTGTGGGGAGGCTGGGTGCTCAGTGGGTGGTGCGGGTTGTGGAGGGTTTGAGAGACATGCCGTGGGACAGTTTTGTTTACAGGGTAAAAACAAAAAGGCGTCAGCGGGACCGCTTGCCACACTGGGGTGGGCTCCCAGCGTGGCACAAGGACTTTGAGGCGTTCAGCTGACAGGGGTTGGGCACCCCGTGGAAAAAAACAAAAAAAACGCAGGACGGTTTGCCTGCTGGGGTGGGGCTCCCAGTGTGGGTACAATGACTTTGGGGAGGGGGACGATTCAGCCGGGGGGACTGGGCACCCCATCGGCAATATAATGGATTGTCACGCTGGGGTGGGCTTCCAGCATGGCAGCAACTATGGGAGGAGGAGACAAATAGTTCAGCCGATGGGGATTGGGCACCCGTCGACTATACGCTGCGTCGTGGGCGCGCCGCCTGTGGCTGGAGCAGGGAGCTGCGCGCGGGCAGCTCACTTATCGCTGCTCACTCAAGCATAGCTCCCCCGCTCAACTGTATGCCACTGCATTTGGAGCATGTCGCAGACACGCTCCAAAATGCATTGGCTTACAGGCCGGCAGCCACAGCCCAGTGCCCGATTCGAGGAGGAGGAGGTGGACACACCTCCGAAATCTCCATTCATGGCACTATGTTTCTGCACATGCATGCAAGCAAACATAAAAGGGTAAGAATGACCAGAAATAAAGCATGCAGGATGGTCCTTGGAGCCCACAGGCTTACCCAAACCTGCAACTTATATGCACAGAACAAATGGCTTAACCTCCAGGGAAGAATCAAATACCAAGTGTGCCTACTTGGGAAGAAATCCACCCTCAGTCTAACTTCACCCTGCATCCAAAACCTCCTTACCCCTTCACACAGTCAGCACCTGACAAGAGGAACAGCTAGCAATATACTAAACAGCCCTTTTCAATGCAAGGCCCTAACACAATGCTCATTTACTTACAGAGCACCAGGCTGGCTAAATGATCTTCCCACTGATATTACCACTGAGCCAAAGCTTGGCTCTTTAAGTGTAAGCTATTCCAGTATTTAACTGCACTGAGTGCCTGTGACTACCTAGCCCTACTTCCCCAGCTCCCCAATACCTCCACTCCCCTTGCCATACTATAGATCACCTTGTTTGTCACCTTCTCTATCCCTTGCCACTGATAGGTAACTCTCTCCCTCCCGCCACTGTTCCCAATCATCCCCCTCTCCAATTTCACCCCACCATCTCTCTTTTCACTATCTCCCCCATAGTCCCTCCTTACCACATACCTCACCCTGGCAAAGTCAGCCTTTGACTCACCTGTTAATTTGTATTTATATACACAGATGTAAACCTAACTGTACACTGTTCTTAGCCTGGGGTCCCTTGTACATGCAATCATGTATTCATTTGTAAATGCAATTATGTTTTCTTGATGTATTATATTTTATGCTGCTTGTTTTACACTGATGTCCTATTGTATGGGTCCAATATATTGTCATAATGTGGAATCTTTTAAATGAACTCTTAGTTCAAGTGTTGTAACTCTAAGATAGATAGGTAAATAAATAAATTGATAAATACATACATAAATAAACCCGGCCAGCAGGATAACCACCAGAGACCTTGTAGCCCCCACTACCTCACAAGATGCCAAGAAAGAATAGTGAAAAAACTAGGATAAGGTAGGTGACATGGTGAGAGGTCTGGAGCCAGAAATAGGCTGGTAGTGATGTTTCAAGTGTAGGTACATTAATAAAAACTTTTTCTGTTCATGGATTACGGCCTGAGTATATGCCTAGTGATTTGCATATGCACCTCTCATAATGCCCTGTGTAAGTGGATTATGTGGAATTTGGTATGCAGTCTGTATTGAGATAATACCTGGACAAGCTGGGTTAGGTGAAAGCATCATAAAGGGTTCGCAATTTACTGGGTAATTTTCTTTCCTTTGCTTCCAGTAGACCCTACTCTGGTGGGCCCACAGGAAGTCAGCCAGATGTGCCAAAGAGCCTTAAAGAGGAAGGATTAGTCATAAAACAAATCATTATTAAATGTATTCAAAACAAATTCTGGTCAGAGCTGAAAGGGCTGCACAATGCAACAAAGTATCACAGGACCTGATTGTAAACAGTGTCTTTGGCACTAATCATTTGTTCCTGTATACAAATAAAGTTTTAAACAAACAAAAACAAGTATGTGAGAGCTAGTAAAAGAATACTTACAGCTCTTGCCACACTGGAGTCTGCTGTTCCCAAGATGGCAGCACTGACAGAACTAGTAACCACCTTGATATTAGTGTATGTGCAGTTTGAGTTTGTCGTTGCCATGTTTGCTAACTTGACCATCACTCTGCAGTTGTGGAAGAAAAGTATTGCCCCATGATGGGAGTATGTTTATGTGGCTGCAGAGGAAGTGCAGCATAAACAACACTAGTGAACATTTGACAGAGCAACAAAAATACCAAAATATGTATTCAAAAAGCTGCAAAATCATTAATTTTTTGAATACATATTTTTGTATTTTATTGTTACTAGATACTCACTGATTTCTATGACTTCGTACATGGAGCTCCCAGAATGTTATGCCATCACACTATCTTTAGACGGACCGCTGCCTAGTATGCTTCCACGGTGCTCTGTCAAATGTTCACTAGTGTTGTTTATGCTGCACTTCCCTCTTCCTAATATCAAGAATAACTGAACAAGTAAATAATTTACAGAATCTTTATCCAAGGCACAACTATTGGGATTTATCTGTAAGATGGGATAGGAATGTGCAGGAAGGGTTCCACATTTTCACTGATTATGATGAGTAAAATCTGTATAATTTCATTTTGTAGAGAGGTGATTGATAGGGAACTTCAAGTTTCTTAAAGGAATGAACACAAGGAGATCAAGGAACTATTCAACAAGAGTACCAACCTAGATCATGCGGTCATGAGTGGAAGCTGGTGGGAGGGAGAATCAGGGGATCTGAGGACATTTATTTTTACAGAGAGAGTACATGAGCCATGGAACAGTCTGCCATCAGAGATAATGGGTCTCAACCACATTAATGGTTTCAAACACAGTTGGGACAGAGTTAAAGACATAGTTCTTACTCATGTAGTAGTTGTAAAACAGATAGAAAAGGGGTAAACCCGATATGGACAAATAGTATCTGGTATGATAGGGTGTTACAGTCAGACTGGATGGACCAGTGGTAATTGTCTGCTGGTATTGTCTGTGTTTCTTTTGTATTGATGTACAATGATACTACCCATTTTAAAGCTAGATTTTCTTAATTTAAGGTGCTCCCCTCTTCATTAGGATTTCCAAAGGGTAATATGTGCATACTTCTCTGAACTGTTTAGTCATTCTTCATAGTAAATATGGTAGATTTTAAAGAAACATTCACCAATTTTGTTTACTTGCATGTCTTTATAATGCAAATATGATGTGAACACAGGTGAGATAGACGTAATGAAAACTTGACAAGTGTTTAGGTGGCATTACATCTGAGCCACACCCAGTGGCAGGTGAGATTGGGGTAGAGCTGCTCTCAGGGGCAGAGGGTTGGGGTTGGGGCCTGATGCTCCTTGGGATCCTCCATAGAGGTGAACCCAGTAGCAGATGTTGTGATTGGGTGAAGAACCATGCCAGGTGGTGGAATATGGTGCCATCCAGTGGAAGCTGTTGTAGTTGGCAGTAGAACCATTTCCAGCCAGAGGTTTGGATTGGGATCCTATTCTGTGGAATACACATAGAGATTATAGTAACGTTTTATTTAAAAGACAAAGTTCAGTGAAGTGGGAAAGTTTGCCTTACAAAAATCACTTTGTAATGATCCCATTGGTGTCATCAGCTTTGAACATTCATATTTTTACAAAGTTGTCTAGGCAAAGTGACCATTTATCCATATAGTCTTTGCATGAGTGGCAATTTCGCGAGCACATTTTGGTCAAATTACAAAGAAAAGGGCACTTTGCCTGACAGCAACTAGTTGGCAACTTCAGAAATGAATTTGTGAAAGAAAATAGCAGCCCACTTGAAACCTTTTTATAGAGATACACCAGGCTGCAAATGTTTGGATAGTGATTCCTGCTCTTAGACACTACCATACAGCCCTGGTGGCAGAGAGAGCAGGTCAGGGCTCCCACTCATCCTGAGCCCCCCATAGAGCCTGAATCCAGTGGATAAAGTTAAGGTTAGACCTTGTACTCCTCAGGAGCTCTAGACAGCCATGCCCAGTGCAGAGGTTTGATATGGGTTCTCACTGTTCAGGAGCACACCATAGAGCTGTACTCAGCAGCTTACATGTTTGTTTGTTTGTTTATTTATTTATGTACATACTAATTAGTTAATTAATTTCAAATTTAGTAATTAGGAAAGGCACATTGAGCCAAGCATCATTCCCAGGAACAGCCTAGGAGATGTATCAAGAAGGTACATAGTAACAATGGAAATAATAAGGTACCATAACGTAGTTCATAAACTAGCACAAACTTGATCTATTATACTATATGGGATGATTATGGATCAATGTAGCCACAGGATAAAAATAAATTAAGTGTTGTAAAGAGTTGGCCCAAATAGCAGTCTGTGCAAAAGGCAAAATACAACACCAAATAATACCAAGTTGTATATGTCAAATGCATAGAGTAGAAGGAATTATGGGGCAGGTATGGAGTAAGTTAAGGAGTAAGGGCAGGAGCAGGAAGGGAGAAAAGTTCTGAAGAGAGGATTTAAAAGATAACAAGAGCAGGAAAGGTGGAGAAGTTGGAAGACTGGCAGGAGACAGAATAAGAATGCAGATGGACCATAAGAAGTCCAACAGACAGGAATAGAAAGAGTGCAAGTCAGAGGAACAGAGGTAGTACAGCTGGTGTAAAGAGGTAAGTCAGGTAGGAGATGGCTAAGGTAGGGAGGATGATAGGGCACCAGAATTTAGAAGAAAGGAACACGGTTCAGTAGACAGTAGAAGTCCAAGGATGACAGGTAGAGGGATCAATAGAAGAGACAGTGATGGGCAAGAGAAGAGGAAATCAAGGAAAAGTGGCAGATATAATTTGTTTATTTAAGGAATCAGATACACCTTTGAGCCAGGGTTCTTTTACAAAGGTCCCATGTCAGGTTACTTGAAACCTCAGGACAGGCAGTCATTTTGTACCAAAGAAATAAACATGCAGCCAGAGGCTTTGTCAATTACCAAAACATCACAACTGTGCAAATCACTTCTATAAAAATTTAAACAATATAGAATTAAGAATGGAAGAAAATCCAATCTGGCCAGCTAGGTTTTGGGAGTAGCTCCATAGATCATGTCTGTGTAATCAGACACTGGCAATAATATTTTACAATAGTTTCCAAATGGACAGGCTGTAGTGGCAGTCTTTATTGCAATAAGTGACTCTATGTTTGGAAATCAATTTGTCAGGATGTCATTGATATGTAGAAAGAAATCAGTGCTCAATCAAGCCAAACTCCAAGCTACTTAAAGGAGGATAGAGTAAAAGAACATCAGTGATCTCAGCTAGGTGCGGGTGCTTGGCAAACAACAGAAGTCTAGGAAAGTAAACAAGGCAAGCATTTCATCTAGATCAGAACTAATTTATCATAAAATCAAAGTGCCAGGTGCATAATACAAAAGACTAAAGTGCTGTATAGAGAACAAGACCATTAAACATTGAGTCCCAACTCTTTTAGGTGAAAAATTATTTCTCATGGGGTGTGGTTACTATGCTACATAGATGATTATTTAAGTAGAAAATTACATGTTAACCATCAATGATAATAAACAGTAAATAAAATCAATATAAAATTGCATATCCCACTCAATAAAATCAAAGGAGGTTACAGCCTCAAAGAACAACCATCAGAAATGGTGAAAGGAACGGAGGAGCCAAGTTAGTGTTTGCCTAGTATCAATGGACATGGAAACTGTCTTTAAAACATGAAGTAGAAACTAGTTTAAGGAGAACCAAAGCATAACATTATCAAACCCTGCTGAAGCAGTGATTTAAGCTCTGACATGGAGTGACTAGTAGTATAGAGGATTTTGTCATCTGCATGCACGTGTGTTTTGGCATTGACACAGGTGGAAGGGTTGTCATTAAGTAAATGAAAGAAAAGAATGGGACCAAGAGCAGAACCTTGAGGAACTGCAGTTTGGAGAGAGAAGGACTGAACAAGTGAGCCACCAACCTGACCAGACTGGTAACTGTTACAGAGATAGGAGAGGAACCAATTTACATTTTGGGGCAGAGAGACAACGTGCTTCAATCTGTCCAACAGGACAGTGTGGTGAAAAGCACAGTAAGCCTTAGCAAGGTCTGCAAAGATGGTTAAGGTGATTAGGGATTGCACCATACTAGTGAAGATGGAGCCAGTGACACTCAGAAGAGAGAAACAGTAGAGTGGTGTTTCTGGAAGCCAGTCCCACAGAGAGAATGCAGAAAGGAAGAGAGCTTGTAGAAAACAAAGCATTCCTCTGACTCACTGCAGCAGGGGTTGGTGGAAGGAGATGAGGCACTGGTTACCAGGACAAGCTGGGTCTCCACTAGAGTTGTGCAGCATATTGGATTTTCGACAGAACGAATTCAGTGGAATATACGAAATGCCATAGATTTCCATCATTTTGGAATTTCAGCATTCCCATGTGAACTTTTTTTGCAGAATAATAATCTGTAGTTTATATATATATATGTTATTTATTTTAGTTGTTTAACCAGGTATAGCACACTAAGCTGAAAGCTTTTTACAGGAGCGACCTGGAAGCACAAGGAGGTTAAGTGACTTGCTCGGGGTCACACAGTATGCAAGTGAAAGCTGTGGGATTCAAAACCCAGGTCTGGTCTGCTGGATGTCACCAAATTTGCAGCTCAGAGCCATAGACCACTGCGCTATACTGCCTCCTAATATAAACTATAAACTATATAAAGATAAACCACAGATTCTTTCTCCACAATCTGTTAAAAATTATTCCACGGATTACATGATCCATTGAAACTTATTCTGCAATTTACATAGAAAAGCTTTTTGAAATTCTGCAGAAATTAAAAGAGATTCACAAAGCACTTCAGAAGCAAAATCGCCATTGTGCAGCAATTCTGACAGTGGAATTTCACATTCCACATAGCCCTAGTCTCCAACATTGTACTTCTACAGCCATGCTGCAAGCACAAATAAAGGAGACATTGAAAGCAAAGCTAGGAACTGCAATAGTAGAAGAAGAGAGCTAGCAGTTCAGGGTCAAACCCATCAGGACTATGACCTTTGGGAGAGTTAACATTAAAATGCAGAGAATGTGATGGAAAAAGTGACTGAGAGAGGAGCTAGCATAGTTGGGGGTCTACAGTTGAGAATGCCACAGAGATTCAGCAGAGTGGAGCAGAAAAGGAGGAAGGAGAAGAATGGAAGCAACACAGGTGGTAGAAAATGCATTACATAAAGCGAACAGTCCCATGGTCAGAGATACATGAGCCTCCACAGATTAGGTTAAGCACGGAAGACTGAGTAGAGGGACCAAAAGGGAAACTTTCCTGGAAGTTGAGGTTAGTCTGGGGTTTGAAGTGAAATAGGAGATTTAGCTTCCCACTTGGATTTAGTACAGGTACTACCAAGCTGTTTATAATGCTTCATATCACTGGAAGAGCAAACATGTACATCTGGGTTACATGATCAGAAACCCTAGCAAAGCAGTACTCAGCTGCAGTGGTCTAGCCAGTGTTCTTCCTGCCCAGAGTCATGCTGGGCAACAATTTAAAACGAGCCATGCAATGGCTAATACAAAGAACCCTCTCTGATGTGAAGGAACTACCAAAACTGTTGACTTGTTTTAACAGGTCAAACTCACTGAACAATGACTGCAACTCAGGATAGCTCTGCTGAGAGGCAACATTTCACTTCCAAGGTCATTCTGCTTTTAACCATTTTACAATGTATTTACCAGGATAGTGTTGCTGAAACACAACAACTAATTTCAGAGTGGGCCTGCTTCTACCCATTTCCACAGGTGGGTGTACTGGAGCACTGAGAAATTAAGTGACTTGCTCAGAGTTACAAAGTAAATATATTTGGCTGTAGCTTGGTTTGAACCTGTGATTCTTCTAGTTCCCAATGGTGTAAGAACCACTAGACTACGCTACC
Source organism: Neoceratodus forsteri (assembly GCA_016271365.2). Taxonomy (NCBI): domain Eukaryota; kingdom Metazoa; phylum Chordata; order Ceratodontiformes; family Ceratodontidae; genus Neoceratodus; species Neoceratodus forsteri. The sequence goes on along the minus strand of JADMNL010000022.1, from coordinate 193,684,955 downwards.
ATTGGGGTACTAAGATAGGCAGGCAGCTGCCAGGAATTGTTTTTTATTTATAGTCTGTTTACCCAGGATAACCCAGCTGAGATGCAACATCTTGTTTCCACTAGGGTCCTGGCTTTAGCCATTTTGCACTGCATTTCCCAGGATATCCCAGTTGAGATGCAGCATCTTGTTTCACTGGGATCCTGTCTTTACCCATTTTACAATGCATTACCCAGGACAGCCCAGCTGAGATGCCAATCACCAACTGTACTCTAATCAATAGAATACACTGGCTGCACTGCCAGAGGGGCATCAATGGCCTCTGACTGCAGGCTGCAGGCTATTCTTTCTTTTGAACAATTTATTTACCTAGGGTAATTCAGCTAAGAAACAGCATCTCATTTACAGTGGGGTCCTGCTGTCTTCCATTTTAGCAATGTATTTACCAAGATGGCCCAGTTGAGAGGCAAAATTCCACTTCAGAACAAGCTGCTTCCACTCATTTTCTCAACATGTGTGGATCAGACTACTGTGAGGGTAAGTGACTTGCCTGATCAAACAGTGAGTATTTGTCTTTAGTAGCAGTTAAACTTGTGAATTCTCAGTTCACAATAGTGCTCTAACCATTTGATCATATTACTTCAGCTGGCCATGGGGAATCCAGGAAAATGTGACCACTGTATGTCAAGTTTTATTTATGTATTACTTTATCCAGCATGACCCAGCTGGGATGCAACATCTCATTTCCACTGATGTCCTCTTTCTACCCATGGCTGCAGTAGCTTGGACTAAAGCACTAGGAGGTTAAGTTACTTGCTAAGGATCACATAGTATTTGGATCCAGCAGGATCTGAACCTTCAATCTCCCAGTTCCCAACAGTGCAATAAGCAGAGGTGTGCTGAACCTTCAGGGGTGAATCTGAGCCATCCTGAACACATACTGTACAACTGAGTTGCCATGAAACCTGAGCTAAACTTTGCCAGCTCAACTTGGATCTCTGCTTTTTTCCCTTCTTGTTGAGCTCCTGCCTGTCCATGTGACAGGTGAGAGCTCATCAGTTGAGTGGTTCAGTGAAAATACTCCAGTCTGCACATGTGTAAACTGAAGTATAGCTGGAAGAGCTCACCTCCTCGATGAGTGGTTGGGCAGGAAGGGAGGGTCTCTGACTGGGTCAGTGTGTGTGTGTGTGTGAAGAGTCAAACACTTTAGCAGTACAAAAATAAAAGTAGCATAAAAAACACTAAGAGGGTCGGGTGGGGACTCAGGAGGGAAGTGGGTCAGGGACTGGGGAAGGAGGGGTGAGGATCTGAGCAACCATGTGGAAAGGAAGGGCAGGGTCTTGCCTGGAACAGTTTCCACCCACACCACCAATGAAACAGAGTCAGGAAACTTAATGAAAAAAAATCAGTGTCAGGAGTCGGGCCAGGGACTGACTGAGTGTGTGTGTGTGCATGTGGGGGGAGTGCCACAGATTTGCAAGAATTGTCTGCCGTGAATGAATTTAGTGGGACATCCAACAGCAGACAGTTCCTAATTTACCAGTACCTCCACTTGCAGGCTGTGTGGCTCCTTCTAGAAAACTTTGACATTCTAACGTTTATTTAATCTAAACTTGCAATTGCAGGATAAACAGGTGAACTTCAAAACACTGTTAGGACAGTAGTGATGATGAGCTTAGTGGCAGTGATGTTGAAGAAGAAGAGTAGTATTACTACTGGCCCAGTACTGGACTTGCATCGGCCTGTCACTCATGTCATTCGTGTCCTGTCTCATGCTAGTCATCATTTTATTTCTCCCACTGAACTGCTGTCTAGCAAGACTACAAAAGCTAGGGCTACTCTCTGACTATGGGAAATATGAAGAATGTCACACATTTATTTTCGATATTTTATTTGTAAGGTTAGTTTAAATTTGTAAGTGACTGTACTGCTTTCCTGTAGATGTCTTCAAGTTATTTCCCATATGCCCCAAGTCTCTATCTTGGATAACATCTAACCCCATTTCTGATTTTTGACTGATTTGCTGCTGTTGAATCGATAATCATCTATGAAAGCAAAAAAAATTGCAAACACTATAGAAAAGTGGGTATTCTCTTTTACGAGTCATAATGCTACCTCAGTCTGACTTTTCATGGCGTTATATTACCCCCAAAATTGCAGTCTGCATGCACATCCTAACTGAATAAAACAGCATTTATCAATGCGAATATTGTCTCGCTGGCATTGGCATTGATAGTGGTGGAGTTAGAGACACATAATAGGACTGGCAGTGAAGTACTGAAGTGATGCCAACCCCACCCCACCCTGTAGAGACTGACAGGCATTGGGGTGTGCCTTTGGGTCATCAGTTATAGCGCTCATGCTGTTGTATCTCACCCTACCCTGTAGACACTGACAAGTGTCGCAGTGTGCTTTAGGGGTCTTTGGGTGTTATACTTACCTTAATCCATAAGGAAATACACTAAGGTGGGTGCAGTATAGAAGAATGGGGTGAACTTTGTGGCTGAACAGTGCAAGGTACACCACAATGCCTTTCATTGGCTCCAGGGTGGGGGTGGAGTGGAATGGCGTGAGCATTACAGTTGATGATCTCCAGTCACACTGCTGATGCCTGTCAGTCTCTACAGGGCAGGGTGTTATAGTTGGACACCCTAACACTGCAATCGTGTGTTGATATTTTCACTCCAAATTTTCAACATGGGCTCTTTGTGAGCCCTTCATGAAAAACAACACTATCAGTTTGTTAGCTGAAAGGTGGTTTTGCACAGTGGCTATGCCATTTAGCGACACAGGGATGAAAACACATTTTGGGCAGGATGTTGAAAATGACATCTGTATTGTTCACGAGGAGGCATAAAAAATGGCAGCGTTGAAAATCTGGGTGAAAATATGAAAAATTGGTGAAGTCATGAGCATGCATAGAAACTGCACAACACCGTCCATAATCCAATTATTTTGGGAGTTTTTAGCCACATTTTCAACATAGGCATTTTGGGACCTCCCTCATGAACTGTGGTGCTGTGATTTTGTTAATCAGTCCCAAAAGTTGATTTCCCACAAGCGCCATGCCATTGTGCGCCACAAGTAGGAAACACAATTTGGTCAGGCTGTGAAAAATTGCAGCTGTACTGTTGATAAGGAGGTGTGAAAAAATGTCAGTGTTGAAAATCTGGCATGAAAATATTACAAATTTGAGAAGTTACAAGGGTGCATGGAAACTACGCAATATACACTTATAACAAAGTCATTTTATGGACTTTCGGCACCAAATTTTTCAACATAGGCGTTTAAGGACCTCTGCTCATGAACTCATCATTTTCTCAAACTGTCTCGAAAACTGATTTCGCACAGTGACCTCACAATTCTGAGCTGGACATGCGAAAACATATTTCGCCATGATATGTAAAATGATAGCTATACTGTTCATAAGGAGGTGTGAAAAAGGGCAATTTTGAAAATCTGGTTGAAAGTATTACAAATTCACGAAGCTAAGAGTGTGCTTGGAAACAGCACAACACATGCATAAAACAGCCATTTTGGATTTTTCACCAAATTTGCAACATAGGCTTTTGAGAACCCCCTCATGAACAGTGGCACTGTCATTTTGTTATTAGTCCCAAAGGTGATTCCTCGCAGTGACCGCAAAATCACCTTTCAGGACTGAATAACACCATGACAGTGACTGAATTCATGAGGAGGGGTCCAATAGCCCCATGTTGAAAATTTAGTGCAAAAATTCCAAGAAATCGCCAAGATAAGCACCAAAGTTGAAGAAACCCTATTTATGCCGTTACACAGCTTACGGCATTTCTTCAGTTCGCGGTCAGCTTTGAAGAGTGCAGATGTGTTCCGGTCCACTGAAGATCGTCGCACTGGACTCTGGAGGTAAGTATGAGTTGGGGGTGTGGGAGGCAGGGTGTGCAGAGGGTGGGCTTGGGTTTTGAAAGGGGCAGGGAGACTGCGAGGGACCATTTTCTTCTTTCACATGGGTAAAAAAAAAACTAGACATTTTTTCTTTCTCTGAGGATTTGGCATGCTTGGGTGGGCTCCCAGCATGCCACCTAAACTTTGTGGGGTGCTATAGCTGGCGGTGGATTAGGCACCCCATTGGCACCTAGCAATAGAGGGGAGCAAGAGCCGAAGGGGATTGGGCATGCCCCTTGGCACATAACACATGGGAGGATGCATGATGCCGACAGGGGATGCTCCCCTTTAGCACATACAGTGTATCCGGGCATGCTGACAGGGGATTGGGCTCTCCGAAGTCGGCTTTATGACAGGCAGTGTGCCGCCATGTTTTACTTTTTCACCAGGGCAGGCACGTCGGGAGGTGCCGTTGCGTATGACAAGCTTTGCTCCATTGCAGCAGACCTATCATTAGATGTGCTCGCCACATTATGTATTCATGGTGTGGTGCGGCGTGCAGACTTATTGGGAAGCGGGCTGCACCTACTGATGCTTGCCCTGCATTCACCCAACAGTGACGCACCTTTAAATCTGCTACTACCGCAATATGTTGGCTGCGCATGAGCATGCCAGCATAAAAGGAAATTGTTTTGGGCCCATTGCTGGCAGCACAAACAACAAAGTCAGCTTATCAAAAAAATCAACTTAAAAGGGTAGGAGGGAGGGTCCAATATAGTCTGTGAGTAAATGCTGCTATCTTTTAAAAAAAAAAGATCTCTCAGATCATTGTCTGTCATTAACTGTGTTCTCCTGTCCCATTATGATGACACCAAGGTAGACATGGTGGTGGATGACTTAGGGGATGGCAGGGGTTGCAGGATGATATGGCAAAGCTTGAAACCTGGTCAGACACTTGGCAACTGGGCTTTAATGCCAAAAGTGCAAGGTGCTGCATTTTGGGATGAAGAACCCAAGGAGGAGTTACCAGCTGGGAAGTGCAGCTAGCCCAGACAGAGGAGGAGAAGGATCTGAGTGTGCTCATTACAGGGTCAATGAACAACTCGGCACAATGTAGTAAAGGCAGCTGCAAGAGACCAACAAAATGCTGGGTTGTATTGCAAGGGTATATCCTCAAGGAGGGAGGAGGTGATTCTGCCACTGTATAGGTCATTAGTTAGACCACACCTGGAGTACTGCGTGCAGTACTGGCGTCCATATCTAAGAGGGACATTAAGTTACTGGAGGGTGCAGCGAAGAGCAACAAAGATGATCAAGGGACTGGGGACTTATCACACGAGAGGAGGTTGAAGGAGTTGAACATGTACTCACTGGAGGAAGGAGAGACAGGGTGACATGATTGAAACCTTTAAATACATGAAAGGAATAAACAAGATGGGTACAGAGGGCTGTTCAAAGTAAGGGAAGGAGGGCCACCAGAGGCCATGATATCAGACTGGAGCAAGGAAGGTTCAGGAGGAGATGAGGAGACAATTTTTACAGAGAGGGTGGTGGCTGGGTGGAATGTGTTACTTGCTGAAGTGGTCTGCAGCAGAACAGTGGACTGCTTCAAACGAGGATGGGACAGGACAAGGGAAGGGTTAATGAAGAGGAAGGGTGGAAGGGAGGGTCAGCTGCAGAATAAGGGGTGCTAGCTGCACATTTGAGCAGACTTGATAGACCTCTAGGCCTTTATCTGCTGGCAAATTTCATATGTTCGTATGTGGGCATGTTACGTATTATCCTCCTTGAGTTACTAAGTCACTTTTGTCAGCAGTACACACCTTGTTTAAAAAGATTGTCCAACCTAGTTGAAAGTAACTACCACCCACATATTGTGGTAGCTGCCTTCAGAGATAGTTTTTGCTGCTGGAGCTCCTGTACATGCCATTGGGGTGGGGGAATCTTCTTTGCTGGTCCATTTCCCTGCACTGATCTTTTGGTCTCTGTCTCTCCCACCAATCTGCGGCTGGAGCACAAAATGTTGGACTGTCTTGGGGCTTGAGCAGCAGGAAACTTGTCAGGCAGCCCCTCCCTGCAACAAGAAGCTGACTACTGGACCTTGTTCTGTCGCCTCTTGCGTCATTGGAGAGACAGACTCCACAGACCTGAAGAGGATTTTTTAACTTTACTGCTGGACTTGCTTCTGCCACCACTCACTGCATTGAGAATCCTGACACTGCAAACCTATATGGATTTTTCCAGTCCATTCACCAAATGGAGAACTTGCCACTGACCGTAAGGTAGGAGAGACTGAACCAGAGACACGCTCCCTCTGTAGGCACTGAATCAGCCAATCAGAGCAGTGGTCTCACTGTGGCACAAATTTTGAACCCCTCTTTGTCATTTTGTTCACCATGGCCATAAAAAGCCATGCCGAGCTAGTATCCCTCTCAAATGCTGCGGAGCTCCTGGCACACACCACTGGGGGTAGAAGGGAATCTTCCTTGCTGGCCCCCTCCCCATGAACTGATCCTGCTGGTCTGCATCACTCCCCATTCTATCTGCAGCTGGAGCACAAAATACTGGACTGTCTCGGGACTTGAGCAGCAGGAAACTTGTGTGACTGCCCATGCAAGAAGAAGCTGACTACTGGACTTTGTCCTGCTGCCACTCACAGCATTGGAGACAGTCTCTGCAGACCCAAAGTGGGATTTTTAACTTTACTGCTGGACTTGCTTCTGCCGCCACTCACTGCTTTGGAGATCCTGCCACTACATATAGGATTTTGTCCCAGCCCACCTCTATACTTTTTAAATGGACCCACTTGTGCCCACTCTCCTGTGACTAGCCAATAGACTGCTCAATTCGATCTTGAGCCTCAAACATAGTAACTCTGATACTGCCTCTGACTCATGTAAGGGTAGTTGCTATCAACCAAGGTGCCTAGCTTGTTCTGGGCTGTTGTACTTTTCTGTATGTAATTGTCAACAGTTTATTTAGTTCCTTATCAGTTCCTGGTCACAATTAGCAGATTGCTACTATGTTAGTGTGGTATTAGTTTGATATCCCAAGCTAGGCCCTAGAGCTTTGCCATTTTTTAAATATTCTTCTTAATGCTTTTGCAACTAGTAGTATATTTGTGTGGTACTACCTTGATGAATTAAGCTAGGTCCTAGCTGATGTTGCCAATTGCCTAGCTTTACTCCAGGTTGGTGTACCTTCCTTCCTTTCTTTGATTGCCAATAGTTTATCAGTGCTTTATTTGATTGTCAGCTTGTCTATATTCAGTCAGATTGGGATATTGGCCCCACTATGCCTAAACTGGGTTCTGTCTTAATCTCTGCATTATCAATCCTCATTTCCCGGGTCACATGTACCAGGACTGAACTAGATTATGCATAGAAAGTGGTGAAGGTATTACCCCTTTTAACATTTGTCTTATATATCCCACAAAATGATAAGGACGTCCTGTCAGCAGCTCTATACTTCCTTATGGTCCTAATCTCTGACCTTGCCATACAAAATACACCGAGGCCCCTAGTTAATCATGCCAACAACCAGTAGATGGTTTTGTGGTTGAGGAACCCTTGATACTCACTTATTGGCCTGAATTTACATGAATGAGCTTAGAACAAAAGGGAACTGGTATATGCTACCGTCCTATTTGGGTAGCCACATGCACGCCCACCTTTCTCTCTCAAGACTGTTGGTAGTACTAGTGACTATAAAACTAATACTTGTAGGAAATATTGAACTGAATCCTGGTCCTTTTGGCCCCAGAGTAAGCAGCAGTGCCATGAACATCTTAATGTGGGCCTCTACTAAAGGGGTTAAGATAGCACATTTGAATGCATGTAGTCTCAGGCTGAAAATACATGAAGTACTGGCTTGAGTGGCACATACTCCCCTGATGTGCTAGCTGTCTCTGAGACCTGGCACAAGCCCAATATATTGGCCCATGAAGTTGACCTCCCAGGCTATAAAATGTTTAGATCAGACAGAGTAAGCAAGAAGGGCAGTGGAGTTGCCCTGTATATTATATTTTCTATTAACCCGGATACCCAGACTAATTCTGCCTGTGATGCGTTATTCGTGGAACTATTGCTAGGTTGGATGAAGCCACTGATTATTGGATGCATATACTACCCACCAAAGGATGCCAACACTGCTTTTAAGGCCACTATGGTGGTGGCGGTCCAAGAGCTACCCCAGTTAAAAAATTTTCCTTGGGGATTTTAACATCCACTGGGGTGTCTTACCTGATAACAAACCTAAATCTGTTCTAGCAGACCTAAACCTAACCCAGATAATTCAGGTCTCTACGAGGCTAGACAGAAAACCAGCAACCACTCTACCTGGACTGGACCTTTGTATCCAGCACTGATAAGGTGAAACTAGCTGGTACCTTCAGTCACTCAATTAGAAATCATATCCTAACATTTCTAATCTGTAGAAATGACTTTCCCTTTCCCTCCCCAGAACCTTCTGGACTAGGGACTTCTCCAAATTCGAATGTGAATCCTTCCTAAGATCCTTAGCTGGGATAGACTGGGATCAGGTCAAGTGGCCCCTATTCTAGATGCTGCCCTCAATATCTTCATAAACTACTTTACTTCTACAGCCAATAAACATGCCCCCGAAACAGATGAGAGTCAAAGGTCAGCATGCCAAATGGTTAACTTGAGAGCTCAGATCACTCGTAAAAGCTAGGGATAATGAATGGGATATCTTTAAATCCTTCAGTCTCACTAATAAGGTGCCAGGCTATGACGCAATTTCATCTCAGATTGATCTGTTGGAAAGATGTCCTCAAGCACCTGCTGAGAAGGTGAATACTGTGAGCGGAGTGGGCTATGACAAGCTTACCACTAGCTTATTAAGATTAGCTGCTCCGTCATAGCCTCTTCCATCACTTGGCTCTATAATAGATTTCTAATTAAAGAGTGAGTACCCTCTTGGTGGAAAGTGGCCTTAGTCACTCAGGTGTACAAAGGTGGACCCAAGGAGTTGGTGGAAAGCTATGGGCCCATTTGCATCCTTCTGATGCTAAATAAGATCCTAGAAAGGTTCATTTATAAAAAATACAGGATTACCCAGAGAGGTACAATATCCTGACCCCAGAACAACATGGCTTTTGGAAGCACCATGGGACTGGCACTGCCCTTGTCAGCTTGACCAACTTCATCCTAAGTTCCATAGATCAAGGACTTCTAGTAGGTGCAGTCCTTATAGACCTTACAAAGCTTTTTGACTTGATGAACCACCAGCTGTTAATCAGTAGCTGGAATCTCAGGGTCTAGAGAACTAAAATGGTTCACAAGCTATCTAGAGGACAGATCTCAAATAGTAAGGTGGTGTGAAGCACTCTCTAATCAATGGCCCATTTAGATGGAGTCCCACAAGACTCCATCATAGGGTTTTATTATTTTCATTATTCATAAATGACCTCCTCCTGCACACTGGAGAAGCCAACATTACTCTAGGCGCTGATGATGCTGAGCTCTATAGAACTGTCCTAAACTCTGCCAACCTGAATGAGCTACCCGGCAAAGACCTCTTGTTACTCAAACATTGGCTCCTCCAACAGACTCATTCTTAACAGGAAAACAAAATAAGGCTATGTTGCTTGGGCCAAGGAATCTTGACTCGGACCGCACTACAAAACCAGCACTCAGCTTCTCTGACCAAAGATTGAGGTAATCGACTCCATTAAGTACCTAGGATCCACCTTGACTAAGACAGTTTGTTTAAAACTCACATTTGACACCTAACCAAAACCATTAACCAAAGGGTGAGCCTTCTGTACCGACTTAGTCCTTTCGTTTCTATAGAATACCAAATCAGAATTGCTCAAAGCACCCTTCTTCCTACCTACTCCATGGGACTCAGTGCCACACTCAATCAGTAGTACAGAACTGCAGATGCTTAGGACTCTCTATCACAGGATAGCTAGGTTTACCAGCTCAGCTCAGTACCATGAACACTGTTGCCCTAGTCTTGAGGTCCCTTGGGTGACTGTCACTTGAAGGGAAACTGAAATACCCTCCTTATGCCTAGCCTACAAAATAATACAGGACAGTACCTCTCCTTGATCCTCAAAAATCTGCTGCGACTTAAAGGAAACAGTGGAAAAGTGCAGCTTTACCCAGGCACTAAAAACATTCCTGATTAGTGCTTTTAGACAATACTTTTTTTAATTCCTCAAATTGCTTTTTAGTGATTTAAACAGTGGCCTACAGCTTTCACTTTCTATTGCTGGCAGCCACCATTTCATGAAGTAGCAGAGAGCTTCCTGAGCTCACTTTATGCTAATATGAACTGCCAACCAACAGCAGAGGTCAACAGGCATATTAGCATATGAGACCAGGAGGTTCACTGCTGCTCATGAAATGGCTGCTGCCAGCAACAGAAAGTGGAAGTTGTTGGTAGCTATTCTAAATAATTTAAAAGTTGTTACTGTCTGAAAGCACTAATTGAGAGTTTCTGTAGTATCTGAGGAAAGCTGTGTCTTTTCCAATGTTTTCCTTTAAGCAATGTAGCAGATCCTTAAGGTCATCAGAACACTGCCTGCTCCAGGTGCCAAGTGTCAGGACCTCCTGTAGAACATGGTCCTTCTCCACCTCCATCCCTTCCTGTGGAACTTGCTCCCTTCCAGTATCCAGTCCTCTGCTTCTCTAAGAGACTTGAAAGTAGCTCAAATCCCACTTACTGAGCTTGAGTCAATGTTCCTGTTACAAATGACATGGTCTTTATCAGTGCTGATATGAACCTGTTTGTACTGAAATCAAAATGTGTGTACTTAAATGCAATGTACAGCCTGTCTTTCACTCCATGTTATTGTTACTAATGAGTTATATGTTACAACTGACTAATAATTGATTTGTCCCTCTGTGGCCTGTCTAAAGTTCACTGTAATGTGTTAATGTAAATATGCAATGCTTTATGTTACCTGAAATTAACTCTGGGTTGCCTCTGAAAAGGGACCCCTTATCTTAGTGGGCCTATGTGTTACAAATTTAAATAAATAAATACACTGTTCTAGCCAGAACTGAAGTAACAATAGCAACCCATACCTTTGTCATACCCATCGTAACATTTGTTTAGAGATGGGCTGCCTGATCATTTCGAGTGCCCCGGTCCTGCTGACACACCTTGTTTGTCAAGTGGTGCCCTTCATTAATCTCTAAGGGCCATTCTTGAGCTAAAAATGGAATGGAAATCGAGCCCGTTCATTTCAATGGAGCGTGCACCCAGGCTCTCCTGGTCACATGACATTACGTGCTTGAGCACGGAGGCATATCAGCAGGACTGGGGCACTCAGAAATGATCAGGCAGCCCATCTCTAAATGAAAGTTATGAGGATATAACAAAGGTATGGGCCTACTACTACTTCAATCCTTACTAGAACAATTATCGCTGAGGGCAGCTGCCACGATATATGAGTAGCTCCTTACATCAGAAATTTACTTTAACAGACTAAACAAGGTTGCCAGGGTTTACTTTTCTGTGCGTATGTATGATTGCGTGATTGTGTGTGTTATTCTTTGATAACCAGATGAGGCCTACTAGGCACAAGTGTCTGTTTTCAGGGATGACCCTGGAGCAAAATGATTTCAATGCTTTGTAAAACTGGTTTACAAATTCCAAACTGATTTTAAATCCTAAAAAAACAATCCATGTTATTTAGCTAACCTTGAAACAGTAAAACCAGAGAAATAGACAAACTGCAAATAAAAACAGTAAACAAACTAGTCCTTACTAAGGTCTCTATATATAAGTATTTAGGAATTCAAATAGACCAACATCTTTCTTTTGAACAGCACATAACCCAATAACAAAAAGATAAACTCTAGAATAGGTGCAATGAGGAGAGTATCAAACTGTCTGATATAAAAGATAATTTAAAAGTGGAAAATCAGTTAAGTATTCCAATTATGGATTATGGTTGTCATGTCTTCAGTGGCATAAATAAAATGTATCTTAGAAACTAAATCCCATTTACCATAGATTGACTCGGTTTGTGTTAAAATGGAAACAGGATACTCATCACTGTCATTTATACCAGCAATTACATTAGGTTTCTCTAGACCAAACAAGCATTTGTCAATGCTGAATGTTTGCTTGCTGGTTATTAGTGAGATGCATAATAGGAATTGCAGTGAAGTATTAAACTAACACTAACCCTACCCTACCCCCACCCTGCAGAGACCAACAGACATTTGAGGGTGTACATTTGAGTTGTCCGGCCATGATGCTCATGCCATTCCACCTCACTCCACCATGCAGACACTGACAGGTGTTTCCGTGCTTGGAGTCATCAGCCCTTACACTCACCCCATTCCATAAGGAAATAAGCTGAGATAGGTGCAGTAGAGGAGAATGGTATGAACATAAAGACCAAAGACCCCAAGCCTCACTTCAATGCTTGTCACTGGCTGCAGAGTGGGTGGGGTGGAATGGCATGTGCATTATGGCCGATGACACAAGTCACACCCCATACTCCTGCCAGTCTCTACAGTTGGAAACCCTTATGCCCCAGGCATTTGTTGGTATTTTTGCTCCAAATTTTCAACATGGGCTTTTTGGACCCTTCTCATGAACAGCAGAGCAATCATTTCTTTACTCAATCCGAAAGGTGATTTTGCAGTGACTATGTCATTCAGCACCACAGGTAGGAAAACACATTTTGGGCAGGATGCGAATAATTACAGCTCTACTGTTCATGAAGAGGTGTGTAAAATGGCAATAATTAAAATCTGGAGCGAAAATATGAACAATTGTTGAAGTTACAAATGTACATAGAAACTGTCCAATACACACTCGTAATGCAGTCATTTTTTGAATTTTTCTACAGATTTGCAACATGGGTTTTTGGGACCCCACCTCATGAATAGTGGCATGGCCAATTTATTAATCAATCCCAAAAGGTGATTCTGCGCAGCAACTGTGAAATCATCTTTCAGGACAGAGCAAAACAAATGACAGTGACAGTTTTAGTGAGGTGTAGTTCCAAGAACCCATGTTGAAAATGTGGGGCCAGAACTCCTAAACAAGGCTGAGATATCAACCTTAAGCTAAACTCACTCACTGACTCCCATTATACAGCTTACTGTTATTTCTTTAGTGTGCTGGTTGGATTTAAAGAGTGCAGACATTTCCCGATCCTTAGAAGATCACTTCTCCTGACCTCTGGAGGTAAGTATGGAATAAGGGGGATGCGGGGAGGTGGATCCACTGAGGAGGGAGGTGGGTGGGTGGGGTGGGAAGGGGAAGGGAGATGATGAAGGACTGTTTTCTTTTTACAGAGGAAAATAAAACACTTTGGGAATGGTTTTATGTATTTACAAGTTATCAAAAATATTTAGTCACACTGGGGTGGGCTCCCAGTGTGAAGCAATAGTGTGCGTGTGTGTGGGGGGCATGCTGACAAAGGTTAGGCAACCCAATGTCGACAGTTGAAATATTCTGGTTGGTGGGGATTATGTGACACTAGGAATTGGCATCCCAGTGTCAGAAGCATAAATAAAAATATTTTGGCACACTGGAGTGGGCTCCTAGTGTGTCACATTAATGGGGGTACATGCAGACACGGGACTGGGCACCCCAATGTCAGCTTTCTGGGATTGTGTGGTGGCAGCATGAGCTGCCAACATGGAAAGCCACGCCACAGCTCATTTGTTGATTTATTGAAATGGTCCACCAGCAAAGGAACACTGAACAAACATGTTGCTCGTGGAGCAAGGAGGACAGAGTGCTTGTAAACAGGAACCAGCAAGAATCATAATGCCAGCCATATGCATTACAGTGCACTGAAATGTACTCTGCCAGACTGCTGTCATAGACAGCTCACTGATTCATTGGTGCCTGAGGATGAGCCTCATAAAGCACCAAATGCATTGGGGCAGAGCACAGATGGACCTCTAAAATGCACTGTCCCATGATGTTTCTTGTGCATGAGTGGCACCTGTGCATGCAGGCAAACATAAAAGGATAGAATATGGACAACAATATTCTATAGGATTTTAGAAATGGAAAACCTTCAGGACTCCTGGATAAACTGCACCATCCAAATCATCATTTTCACTTAAGAAAAAACAGTCAAGAGAAACAGTGATGCCAAAAATAAAAATTGCTTTGAGAGACTAACATTTAGATACAAAGCGGCAATAACATGGAATAAACTGGCACCTAAAATATGAACCCTTAAAATGTCTGCGATATCATTTAATACTGTAATGAAACAAGAACAGTATCATACTCATATTTGTAATGTTTGATTTTGGGCTGTATGTATTTTATACATTCTGTTTGGGTATGTTTAGTCCTTAAATCAATGTCCTGTTAAAATGTCTTATGAAATGTTATTGTCTATACTGTATGTATAACTTGAATATCTGAAACATTTACAGGACCATCTTGTAAACAGTGGCCCAGATATTCAAACTGTGCCAGGCTGTGGTGCAAGCCTGGGCGCAGCTCAACTTGGCTACACACGGGTGTGGACTGGGCAATATTCAACAGAGCTGCAGCATGGCTCAGCAGCATTGAATATTGCACCTGGCAACCCCTCAGTGTGCATGGCCGCAGTGGCACTTTGCCAGCGCCAGAGTGGCCAGAGTGGAGCATGGGGATGTGCTGGCGCAAGTTCCATTGCGCTTTGCTGTAACAGCGATATTCAGGCCTCGATACGCAAATTGGGCCATAATGTATGCAAGGTGCAATGGGACCATTTGCATGTCATTATGGCCCCATTTGCATGCAGGTGTGCAAATTTCAAAGACTTGCTCCTGGTGCCCCTGCCAGGCAGCAGCTATCGGGGACTGATGCCCCTGCAGCTGGCAATGTGCTCCACAGTCCGCTTCGTGGGCATCTGTATAAATAATGAAAGAAATGTCCATGATCCTGGTGGTCCAGTGGACGCTATCTGCCCACTATGAGCATCTGTATAAATAAAGAAAGAAATGTCAATATCTCTGGTGGTCCAGTGGACCACTACCTGCCTGATTGCAGGCATCTGTATAAATAAATACATTTCCAATATCCTGGTGGTCCAGTGGACCACTATCTGCCGATCAAAGGCACTTGTAAAAAAAAATGTCCAATATCCCTGCTGGTCTAGGGTACCCCTCCCCACCCACCCACTGAGCCCCTGCCCGCTCCCCTGGTCAGTTGGTGGGCAGCAGCACCACCGGCCTGCCGTCCACTGTCCGCCAACTGACACCGTCGATGGGCTGTATGCCCATTGGTCCACAGTGTGAGCCAATGGGCGGTAACCCATATCATACTACACGTTCCAGATATGTTTTACAACCCCTTGTTAGCGGTCCATAACACTGTGCCTCAGTGCACTGCTTGTAACCTTTTAGTCCCTTGATATATAGTGATGCCCACATCTCTTATTTTCTTCACTATCTCTTAAAAATATATCCACCAGCTAGTACCAGTACATCTTGTTTCCATGGCCAAGTTGCATTTCCTTACACTTTCCTATATTGAAGATTATGCTCCTTTAATTGCCCAAAGCTGAAGTTGTATAGTTCACCTTGAAGTAAGTCCAGTAGCTTCCATTTCCACATCAACAGCAATCTCAGTTGTAGTGCTGTCCATAAACTTTGAAACTTAGGTATACTGTATACCCTAGTGTCTAAGTTCTTTATAAATAACATGGATAGGATTGAACCTAAAATAGTCCCTGTGGCACCTCTTTGCCTGTCACTACCCACTAAGGTTATTTCTCTGTCCTTCTGCCAACTTTCAATGTAGTTCACAAGGTAGCATGATATTTCCAATTGGTGCAGATTGTCTGTTAGCTTTCTGTGTGATACATTGTCAAATGCAACTAAAATCTAGATTGATAATATAAACAGGCCTACCTTTATCTATCTCTCTTTCTACCATCCATTCAGGACCAGATTAAGGTAACCTGGGACTCTAGGCCCAAGCGAAATCTAGGTACCCCTCTTTTCAAGCAAAGAGACCCAATCACAAATGGTAAGGCACCTGGGAATCCATTTATACACAAACTGTATCTCGTGTTAGAATACAGTTTGTAAGAGACATGGAGAACAGAATACAAATCAAAATTTTGATCATTTTCCCCTATCATAGAAGTTGTTAGCAGATAAGGTTACCACCTACACGGTTTTGACTGAATGATTTGGTTTTCTAGGTTGAGATTCGGTCCTCCTGTTTTCACCATTTCCAATTCGATTTTTATGGTGGGTCAAGCAACACCTTGAGATTCCCCACTAACTGTTTCATTTTCTTCTCATCTGACTGTAAGCAGTGGTCTGACATTTCTGTGTGCTTGCTTGTTGCAGTGCATGCTAATCAGGAAGTGCTTCAAAAGCAGGGCACTTAAAAGAGCCAAATGTGTCCCTGTCTGCTCAGTTGTCACCTCTAATTTCAAATCAGCAAACTGGAAGATTATTCATGGGAAGGGTAAACAATACCACCTTAATTAACACCTTCATTTTTCTGAAACCCTTAGACATTCAGACAGGTACCATATTAGGGTAGCCTGTTGTCCAGTGTGGACTGTACAATGTGTTTCAGAAACTTTACCTGCTAATTCAGTTTTATTCAGAGGTAGTACTTTTCAGTCATTTTGAATGCTCACATACTTGTAAAACAGATTCTGTTAAATCCTTCACCATTTACTTGCATGTTCATATTACAAACAAATTATGATGTCAGGTAAACCTTTGTTTGTATACCAGAAAATCTGAGAGGTGTAAAGTAGGGCTATTAAGACCATTAGCAGCAAATCAACTTAATCCTTTCCAGGCTGCATAGTGAGTGTGTTTTTTGACTGCTGTGATAAGGAATACTTTTATACCTTTAAATACTCACCATTTTTTCTTTTCACGGTCTGTCCTATATTTTAATATTTGTTACCCCATTTGTTGTTAAATTAATAATGTAATATTTTATTTCATTTCTAGCGGTACTACACTCTCTCTCTCTCTCTCCTCAGTAGTTATTGTTGTCAATTTTCATACTACCTGGACATTCCAGGAAGACCATTCCAGGCATTTCAGATGAACAGCACAGAATAGTGTGGCTAATGTTATGCTAAGCCACAGAAATGAGAAAAGGAAGAGAGAGAGAGAGCAGTAGCTGGTGAGGAGAAAGGAACACAATCTAGATTTGATGGCACTGCAAATTTAGATAATTTATCAAATATTATTATTTTTCACCTGAAGAGACACACTAAGCTGAAGCTTGTTTACAGGTGCAACCTGATAGCACAAGGGAGTGAAATGGTTGTGCAGGCCACACAGTATGCAAGTCTGGGCTGTGGGATTCAAACCTTGGTCTCCAGAATTGCAGCTCAGATCCTTAAACCACTGTGCTATACTGCTCCATACTACATATCACATATCATGCTATCTGGTATGTATGACTGATATGGAAATAAAATAGGGTATTTAACAGCATAGAATAGTTCCTACCACTTTTAAAAATGTATGTTACTTTACAAATAGCTTTAGAGTAGGAGCAATTGGAAGGACAGTAGCACATCTTAAAATGGCAGCTGATATATGTAATTACTGCTCATCCACCATTACTGGTGTAGTTTATTTATTTATTGAAAGAGTCTTACCAGCAAAGGCCACCAGTTCCAAAATAGCCAGTTGTCAGAGGTGTCCTTGATACTCGATGTGTCAGCTAAGCTGTGTACACAGGATGGAAAGTCCCCTGAACCCCATCTCTAACACCACCTAATGTTAACACACACTGACATTTAAAATATTTAAATCTAGATCAAACAAACCAAAATAATAATCATGATGTACTTTAAAGAAGTTGTACAACAATGCAATATAAGCAGCAATCTGAATAAATCAAGTGAATCAGAGTCCAAGCGATGCCTCATAAGTCATAAAAGGGACAGAGTTAGGGTGTGGTTTAGTATTCAGTGTTCATCTCATCCAAAGGTGGCAACCCTATCAGCAGATGAGGACCACTTGGCCCACCTAGTCTACTCTGTTAATACTGTCTATAGCCCCCTTTAGTCCCCTGTAAGTCTCTCAGATTTCCCATGTTTGCCTTTGGTGCTAGGATTCCTTCATGCCTATCATACACATTTTTAAGTCTGTGACATTTTAGCTTCCACCACTTCCACCAGGAGTCTGTTCCACCACCCTGTCTATAAAGAAAAACTTACCGACATTCCCCTCAGCCCCATCCAGTTTCATTGTGTGACCCTGGTTCTTTTGCAAGTGTTCCTCTGGAAAATACTTCTTCCTGTACATTGTTCACACCCATGAGATATTTATATGTCTCTATCATGTCTCCCTCTCTCCTCTCTCTTCCAGAAAAAGTGCATATTTAATTCTCCTAATCTGTCCTCATAGATCTTCAAGTGCAGGCCCTGCACCATCTTGGTTGCCTTCCTTCAACTCCTTGAACCCTGTCTATATGCTTTCAGAGGTAGGGCCTTCAGAATTGTACACAGTACTCAATGTGAGGTTTCACCAACTTTATGACTTCCCTTCTGCTGGGATCCCTCTGCCTATGCACTCTAGCATCCTGATAGCTTTCCCACCACCTTGTCACACTGCTTAGCCACCTTCAGATCTTCAGAAAGAATTACCCCAGGTCCTGTTCTGTTCTTGACCATCAGTTCTCCCCCACTGATGGTATTTAGCTGCAGAGTTCCTGTGACCCAGGTGCATGATCTTGCACTTTTGCATTAAAGCCCAGTTCCAAGGCTCTGACCACTCTTCCAGTTTGCAAAGATCTTCCTTATTTGCTCTCCCTGGAATGTACCAACTTGTTGCAAATTGTGATATCATCCAAGACACTGACACATCTTCCTACCAGCCCCTTTAGCAATATTGCAGATAAATATATTGAAAAGTACTGGATATAGCATTGACTCCTGCAGCACCCCACTAGCCACTTTGCCTTCCCTGAGTGCATACCATTTACCACAACTCTCTGACTTCTACCTTTCAGTCAGTTTCTCACCCATCTAACTACCTTCGATCCTACCCATGCCTATTTCATTTGTTCAGTAGTCTTCTGTGAAAATTCTTCAAATTCAACCCCATTTTATCTTTTTTCATAACTTTGATGATCTTTTCATGACACTCATTGCCCAGCCAAAACTCAGCCATGAACCTGGAGTATGAACCTAGAGTACCTGGAGGTGAACAGACTGCTGGATGGCAGACAGCACAGGTTTAATTGGGGCAAATCATGCCAGTCAATTTGATCGAATTTCACGACATCGGTGATGCAGGTGAGTGGACATGGGGGTGATGTGGTCTATCTGAATTTAGGTAGTGCCTTTCCAATGTTGTACCACATAGCAGGCTGGTCAACAAATTGATAGCATAGGGGTAGGAGTAGGGCTCAGAATAAAAGATGGGTTGAAAACTGATTGGTGGATAGGAGTCAGAAGGTGGTGGCGTAATGGTGTGTACTCAGGGATTTGGCAGGTAAGGATGGAGTCTCCAGGGATCAGTGCTCAGTCCCCTCCTGTTCAGTATCTATGTACTAGACATTGCAGACAGACTGTCAGGGGTGGCCCTCTTTGCAAGAGACATGAAAATATGTAACAGAGTTGACTCCTGGGGGTGGAGGACATGAGAAGGGACCTGAGATTTCTGGAGGAGTGGGCAGAGACCTGGCAGCTAAAATTCAACATCAAGAGTGTGCTGTTATGCACCTGGGGCACAGGAACCAAAGGTTTGAGTATGATAGTTGGGAGAGAGTCAGGTGTCTAAGGATCAGAGTGATCCTGGGTAATGTCTCCAGCAACCTCAAGTTAGTGAAGCAATAGTTGAGGGTGGTGGGGAGGGTGTATAGGGATGCTGGCAAGTATCAGCAGGGGATCACCAACAGGCATAGGGAGGTCCTGGTACCCATTTATCAGGCCCTAGTAAGGTCACACCTGAGTATGGTGTCCAGTTTTGGAGGTGGAGGCCTTAACTCCACAGAGATATAGACTCAATTGAAAGGGTCCAGTAGAGGCAACTATGATGGTGCAGGGGATGGAGGCAAGCCATATGAACAGAGATGCAAGAAGTTTGGGCTATATACATTGGAGACAAGTAGGGAAAGGGGACATGACTGAGACCTTAAATATGCCAAAAGAGATGAACAAGGGAGGCCCAGGGAAGTTGTTCCCACATGAAATAAGGGAGCATAACAAAGGGGCATGGATTAAGACTCGGGGCACTTCAAGAGCAATGTGAGAGGTCAATTTTTCATGGAGAGGTGGTGGAGAAATGGAATGGACTTCTGAAGGAGGTGGTGAATTTAGAGACCATCGAGGTTTCATTCCACTTAGGACAGACACATGGGACTGAGGGGAAGGGGTGTCTCAATATATGGTATGGTGGACTACCGGGGCAGGGACAGACTATTTAGGCTGTAGGGTCCTTTCCATGTCACCTTCTGTGATTCCTCCTACTAATTTTCCCTGATAAGAGAACTGCATTTAACAATGATAATCCAATTCCTGTCAGAATTAAAACATTAGCCAGTATTGTATAGCCTAGTAGTTACAGCTCCAAGCCAAGAACAAGAAAATAACGTATACTCAGAACACTTTGATTTGTGCACCATAACCTCTGTTTGCATAGTACATAATCCAGGGCCATGGCATGTCACAGAACATTCATGTGCTAATGAGAAGCATCTAGACTTGGAACAGGTTCTCCAACAAGCAGGCTCTACTGGCTGTCTTATCCTTCCAGTATGAATGATAGCCCCCAAAAAAATATGCACAACAGGTGAGGCAAGTAGTGGACAAACAACTGAAGGGGACCTCATTTAAGATTTCACCAGTCATTATTCCTGTCAGGAACACCAAATGGAATGCAGGGATCTTTCTAGCTACTTTTTTCCACTTGGGATACCAGGGAGTGGGAGAATTCCAAAGGGACATGACCTATTTTCACCTTTAACAGTTCAGTTTGGCTGGAGCACCACCTAGCTATCACCTATACTTAACACCTAATCTGGGAGGTGAGCTTCACACTCAAGCAGACAAAGCAAAGGAATAGAGCCTGTTTATACCTTTAAGGTTAATCTGGTTGCATCCCTGAAGCCATCAGCTATACTTAACATCTAAACAGGGAGGTGAGATTTGCTTCACAGTTCAGCTCCTGCCTTGTTCATCTTATTCAGCAGTCAAGTCCATTAAAAAATATCACAAAGAAATTGGTATGTAGTAAATATAATTGGGGATTGTTGGGGACCTACTGTCAGATGGGAGCCCTAGGCTGGTAGCCTATGTTGCCTATGCCTTAATCCAGCCTTGCATCCATTGAAAAGTGAATTGATTGGTTGATGAGATGTTATCCTTGAGACCATCCTGGTTACTTTCATGCAACCTGCAGGTTTGCATAAACTTCTAAACTTTATCTTTAGAATCTACTCCAGCACATTACAAACTATCAATGTCAGGCATAGTGGCCCAGTATCTTGAATTATCTCTCCTGACACTTTTATGCATTGCTACCACATTAACCTGTCTTTAATCTGTAGGAGCTAGAGTGTGTACTTTTTTTAAATGTACATTTTATAAGTTAATGATACGGAAATGATAACTATGCTATCCAGTAGCCATTATTTGTACTATAATACACCAGTCCAAAATATTGGAGGGAGCAGCATTAAAATCTAACAAAGAAACTTGCATTACCATTTAAACAAACCACAAACAAAAATAATTTCATAATCAGACCATTTGAGTATGGATGCAGCAAATTAACATTTTGTCGACAAAGTGGCCAAATTCACCTGGTGGAGTAATTAGCTACATTTTCCACACTAGGTGGAATTTAGCCTAGGTGAAAGTTCACCTTCTGCAAGTGTAATTCCACCTTCTGTGGGTGAAATTTCACATTTTGCTCTGAGAAATGGGTGGAATTTTGCAGATTACTCAACAAGCAAATTTTACTCACCTGTTCCCTCTCACTACATTTGAGGTTATGTACATGTTGTAGTCATTTCTCTTACCATCATCATATCTTACCTTTAACATTATAGAAACTAACAAAAGAACTCTTACCCAATATCCCAATATATCCTATATGCAATATGAAAAACATTAAGTGTTTATAGTGATGAATCTAGTATATCTAGCAATTTGTTTCTAATGCTTTTCTCATGCATAGATACAATTGTTAAGGGTCGAGAAGCACTTTAATTTTAAACCACAATGTTTGCACCTTAATAATGCATACTGTCAATATGTCATATGCTTAATAGCATATGACATGAACGCTAAACTGAAATAGTGCTGTAAATGTGAGCAGCAAGGTGCAATACTGTGAATGCTTCTGTGTGCGATATTGCACCCTCTCGCTGTCCCAAGCAAAGGATAAAAACTCTGCTGGGATAGATCTCCACTAAGAGGCTGCCATGGCTCTACAAGATGAGCCACTGGCAGCAGAAGACACCAACAGAATGTTTGGGACTGGGTTCGATTCCTGGTCCCAGATGCAAGTAATTTTATTTCACACTTTGTGCGATTTCACTGTTAACCCCCACTCCAGAGTTGAGAATCCTTGTTGGTGGGTGTTTGGGACACAACCTCTCACAAAAAAGACCTATGCCACATACAAGAAATTATACTGTATTGGTAGTATGCTTTTACATGCAGCATAATGTTCTTGTGACATTATGACCCATGCCTTAATAACATTGCCCACATTAAATAATTAACTTGACATTTGGAATACACAGAGATGGTGCCAAAAGTTCTAGATCCTGAAAATGTTGTGGTAACTAGTTCTGGGGAGGGAGAGGTGCAGAGGGCAAAACAAAGTTACATCAATTAAGATCTGGGACTGGGTTTTCAAATGGGTCGGGTCTAAGTCTTGATCAGTAGTCATGGCTGCAGGACAAAATCTCCACAGCTATGGAGATTTGTATTTTCAGCTGGTGCAGCAGTAGAGATGTTGTGCCTGGTTCCATCAGGTGTAACTTATCCCCAGCTGTGCTGGAAAATATGGCTGCAAGTTGTAGTAAATCGTGGAGCAGGTCACAAATCGGATTCACGTTTGAGAATACCATAACTGCAGGAAAACTGTGGCTCTGCAAGTGTAGATCCATTTCAGCAAGTTTTTCTGGCAGCTGTGGAAATTTGAGGGCTTTGAAAATCTAGCCCCAATTTTTGTCACCTATAACTAAAAACTAGGGTGAAGCCTGATTTGATAAGTCTGGCTAACGTACATGCTTTTGTGAATTTTACCCCGGTCTTAAGCAGTTTTTTAAGTATTTAAGAAAAAGCATTCCATTTCTGAACATAGCATTCCATTTCTGAACATACATAGTTAAACTATAGCATCCTGAGGATAACATTTTTTTTTGACCACATGAAGTTATGTGGTCAGACTATAGCAATGTGCTGGTACTATCAGCTAGCAGTGCTGTCTCCCTGTCTATGTATGCTGTTCTGCTGTTTTTGTTTAGCAGGATGGGGCTACATGTCAGTGCATAGCTCCACCCTTATGAGTGTGCTGAGCATGTGTGCATTTTATCTTAAGCTGAGTGTCCGCCATTAGCTACATGAGTGGCTATATTTATTTGAACTGGACTATGGGTTACCCGATCCCTGGTGTCCATATAATGATTAATAATGTAGTTCAAAACTGTGGTGTCCACGCACTTTCCATTTCATTAGCCCTTCCTTCCATAATGTTCCTCCAAACATCCGTAATTGCAACTTGTTGACATCAGGGTTCCTAAGTCCCAGTATCAGCATAGACAACCTCCCTCCTCTGATCCAGCATTCTGGGACACTGGGATGCTCATCCTTAAAACCCCAAGTGTCATGCCAACACTGGGGTGCCCAATCCCCAGTGCTGGAGGTACTTTAAAAGAAAACTGTCCCAATCCCCAATGTTGGAGGTACCTTTAAAAAGAAACTCTCCCATGATGTCTTCTGCTTTTTATATCCTGAAATAAATAGTCCCTCATTTGCTGCCACCATTCCCTCCACACCCTAAATCCCTCACTCAGCAGCCATCATCCCAATACCTTTACCCTATTCTTAACTATCCAAAGTCCAATGCTGTAATCTTCGAGGGACTGCAGACACGTCTTCACTCTTCAGTGCTGGAGTGGGAACAAAGGAAAACAGGTAAGTGCTGTATGATGTATTTCAATGTGTTTTGAAGTTTTATTCATAACTTAGCAATTTCTTTCATATTTCTTTGCCCTCATTTTCTTTGACAATCCTACCTCATGAACAGTTACAGTGAAATTATGTAAATCTGGCCCAAAAGGTGATTTCATGGTCACTGCACAAAATAACCTTTTTGTGCAAGATTTAAATAATTTTACTACCTCTTTTCATGGTGTGGGGTCTCAAAAGACCATGTTGAAAATGTGTGCAAAATATATGTTCAAAAATTTACTAAGTTATGAGCGTACATTGAAAATGTCTACACTTCCTCATCACTTTGGTAATTTTCATTATTTTGATCCCAAATTTTCAATCAAGACATTTTTTTTCACAACATCTCATGAATGTTAGAAATAACATTTTTCACATCCTGGATGAATTATGTTTTACACCTGTTGCATGAAATGATGTTTCAGAGGATTTTAAATGTTTTACCTACCAGGTTCATGAGGTGGGGTCATAAGAAGGCAATGTTGAAAATTTGGGGTCAAAATATTAAACAACACACTTATGAAGATATTTTGTAATTTTTCTATGCATGATCATTAGTGCTGTGAAGAATGTGGAATCCCATCAGTGAAATTAGTGCTGAATGACCATTCTGCTGGCAGAGTTTCTGCCAGAATTTCACTTCTTCTTTTTCAGAAATCCGCCTGCTATGATTTGCAGAATAATATTCTGAAGAACAGCATTTTGTTCATGGAAAATCATTCTGCAGCCATTTCAGCAGAAAATATTGAGATCCATGAGAATAAAATGAAATGGAAATTGTGCAGAAAAACTAAATCGCATTTTTCTGCCATGGAATTCCCACATTCCATTTGAGGCAAAATTAAGCAGAAATTCAAAATTACATAAAATCTTGTTCATAGAATTAGAAAATTCCACACAGTATTAATGCTCATAACTTTGGTAATTTTCAATATTTAAAGCCCATATTTTGAACATAGCCTTCAAATCCTGCCCAACATGAGATTTTGTACTTGGTATGAAATTACATTTTGTCCATTATATTATTAAATTACATCTTTCATGTTCAGAAGGAGAGGTCATAAAAGATTCTATTGAATTTTAGGATCACGTCACAAAAATGTTTATGAAGTAATGTTGTTTGCAGGAATGGCCCCAACCTGGGGAGAGATAGAGCAGTGTTCTGGTGAACATGTGACACCTGCAATGGGCTGGAGAGCCTTCCCTTACAAGGTGTTGATGTGCCATGGCATGATGGGCCCATCGCTGGGTCAGGACTATCTCAGTATTCTATTTTTTATTTTGTGCAGGTCCTGGCTGCACAAATAACTACTAATTCCAGTAACAGAAAAAGAAGGGAACTCAATTGCCAAAATTATGTTATTGCAGACACTAGGGTTGAAGAACACGAACTGCACAAAGTAGGAAAATTAAGAACATCAGGGTTTGGGGTCTCTGGAGACTAGCAAATCAGTGGTGGAGTGTTTCTGTCAATTATAATGCCCACCCATTACTCTCCTGCTTGTATCCTCTTGCCTGACACACAATGCACAGCTTCAAGCTAGTGTATCATAGTGATGCAGTCTTCAAAGGTACAGAACTAGGGCTTGCCACATGTTGCCAACATAATCTGTTGTTGCTCATGCAGGCTCCTGCATGAAGAAAAGATCACAGCTGGACTTTTTATCAGGAAGGGGTGGGCATTAGAGCTGACAAACCCAAGGAAGATCCCACCACTATTTCACTAATAATCCAGAGACCCAAAACCATGTTTTTCATTTTCCTACTTTGTGCACTTTGCATTCTTGAACCCTTATGTTTGCATTAGAGTAATTTTTTGCAGTTACTATATATTTATATTATACAGGCATGGTTTTAATTGCATACAAGTAAGCACTTTAATGTTAAACCCCAATGTCTGTACATTAATAACTTTGCCCCGCACTCCATGCAACTGATTTGCTTGAACTTTGGAAAGCACAGCGATGGTGCTGGGATCTCTGGAGCAAGAAAATGTTACGGCAATGGATTTAACCCCATCTGTCTGCCATTAGCTACCTGAGTGGCCTCATTGATTTTCCTGGATACTATCATGTTCAGTAGCCAGTTCTAGTAATATTTACAAAGATCTTGACATGGGATGCCCACCACAGTGCTGGTTTGTCTCTATCCCATATTGTTGCCCACCACCAGTCAATCAAATCTCCAGACACTGGTGTACCTAATTCCCAAATTGGCATAGTCCTTCCCCAATCCAGCAGTCTTGGATGCCTATGTGCCCACCCACATGCCTCCGAGTATCAAATCAATAATGGGATGCTCCTTGTCTTGTCCCACTGTCTCTCCCAAAACCTCTTACCAATACATATCTACTGGAGGCCTAACATCAAACAGTAATTCCTTCTAGACCAGAGAAGGATCTTGACTCTTCAATGCTCAACCAAAAATGGAGGAAATCAGTTAACTTATGGTTAATGTATTTCAATGTATTTTGAATTTTACTCATAACTTGGTGATTTAATATTTTCTCCCAAATTTTCAACATGGGCTTTTGGGTCCTCTTCTTGTGAATAATGTATGGTAAATTTTTGAAATCTGGCCCAAAAGGTGATTTCATAGTTGCTTCAGAAATCATGTTTCAGGCTAGATTCAAACATTTCACCTACCAGGCACATGATGTGGGGTCATAAGAAGGCTATGTTGAAAATGTTGGGATACAAATATTAAAAATCAACAAAATTATACATGTACATTGAAATTTTTCAACATTAGCTCATAATGGTGATAATTTTCTGTATTTTGACCACGAATTTTCAACACAGTCATTTGTTTCACACAATTTCAGGAATGTGGCAATTGTCATTTTCAAATCCTGACCAAAATGTATTTTTCTGCCTGGTGTGAAATTATGTTTCTGCCAAAATTTCAAAATTGTCAGCTACCTGGTTCATGAGGCGGGTTTATAAGAAGACTATGTTAAACATTTGAGGTAAAAATATAATAAAAATTCATAAAAGTGTATTGCAATTTTTCTATGCTGCTCTTAATTAGGGCATGGTGAAATTAGCAAATTCTGATTTTGTTTAATGCTTGCAAAATTCCAAAAAATTCACATTTTGTGAAAGTTCCAGAATTTTCTGAAATGTTTCACTTGGTCATATCTCAGTCAGTGTTAAATTTAGAGGTCTGACACTTGGCACGTGTATTGTTTGGATGGCACACTAAACATATACCATGTTTTATAACATTTGGATGAGGGGAACAGACATTTTAGGGAGCTCAAATTCTGGCAATTTAATATTCATGTGAACACTTCTGAAAATATTTCTATACTTACTACTTAGAAATTCTTGGAGATACAATTAAAGAAAATGTATATACATACTTTCTTAGAAGAGTCATAGCAACTGCTAAATATAGAGGCAATTTGTTGTGTATATTATAAGTTACAGGAGTTCAAAATTTCGCAGTTTATTTATTTGTCAAATTGTATGAATGTTTTGAAAATACTTGGATGTTTGTAGCTCCACTGCTATCAAAGGTATGCACTCAAAATTTTGCATACATATGTAACCCCTAGACCCTGACTTTTGCAAATGACAGGTGGCATGCTGTTGAAGCTGACAGCAGTACCTGGTGGGGACTGGGTTCAGGGAGGACTAGGTTACTCAGCACAGGGGCCTAGGTTTGGCTACTCTGCACAGGGGCTCCCAAGTAAATCCGAACACAGGAAGCAATAACTGTAATGTCCAAAACCAGGAATGGGATTCTACAGTGTAGCTTTTATTCACATCCAAACTGAACAAACAAAGCATAGACGGACCCCCAAAGGGCTACATTCCTGGTAATGCAGATTAGAGATAACAGAACACTTCTTCACATTTCAGCCCTCAGGCTCTGAATCCACCAGGCACACAGCCGGACTTGCACGCAGCTTTGGGTACACAGCCTGACTTGTACACTACTTGAGTTTTTTCCATGGCCTGGCTCCCCTTTGGCCACTTGATCCTTGGCCCATATGGAATGAACCAGTTTTCCTATTGGTGGCTCTCCAAACCACCTTAGAGCCTTCAACTCCTAGGGGAATTTTCCTTCCATCCCACATCTGGGTACTTCTCACCGGCTAAGTGTATGAGGCAAAGTAGAAATCCACAGAGCAAATCCATGAGAGGTGGACCTGGTTGCTAAAGATGGGGAGTCTCCACCTCCAGCTCCCACAATCCATACCGCCATTTCTCTGGAAAAAATAATTCTTTTGAAAGCTTGGCAATGTAGATTATTGGGTAGATGTAAGTCACATCTCCTCTACATGTCATGACTTCCCCTATGTGCTGGACTTGAGCATACTTTTACTTTTGGATAAGCCTATTACTCTAGGCCTCCCATTACTTCAGCAGTCCAGTCCCTCACTTTAGCATAGTTCAGGATGAAACATGGGCCCTTTAGAAAGAGCAGAACTCACCCTTTGGTTGCAGGTGCCCCACAGGAAAATCACAAAATCTTCTTCTTTCCCACACTCTTGGACAAAATAAGGCAGCTTCTTTCTCCATTAGTAGCCAGAGGGTTGCCCCTGGAATAGCAGGCACACCTTTCTGCCCCATCCCTGAGGGATGGGGCACAGAGACTCATATCAGCGGTCTCCACCACTAAAAAACAGCTTACTGTGTCTCTCTCTTTGGTGGAAACACACCTTTCCTAACTGTAGCCCTATTTCAGGGCTGAGGCTCCAAGAGCCTGAGCACAGAGCTGCTGTGCTCCTGTCACAACAATCTCCAACTACAGACTACTCACACTGACTGTTCAAAACTTACAACATTCTACTCTAACTCCTTCTGCAGATTCCATTGTGGCTCATGCAACTGCGATAGTTCTATGATGATGTTATCCCTCAGTCTCAGCTGAGACTGAGAACAGAGTGAGACAGTGTGCAATCCATTTAACTGAGTTTTACAAGCTGCCTTCCCTGCCTACCACTAGGTCTTACTGGATTCTAGTAACCCCGGGTAACAAGGGGTTACACATGCATACTAAAGTAACTATGTCCCGGGCACGATTCCAAGACATTGGGGAGAGTTATGCACAAAGTACGCCAGTGCGTAAAGATATGCCAAACCCTATGACATGCAAGCTGTACCATATTCCATGAGAATCACCAGATATGACAGAAAATGCTGAAATGCATGTCATAACTAATGCCCGCTTATCATGTAATAGCTCACAATAGCGGCATAACTGTATGTATGTCATAACCCTACAACCATAAAGGTGTGCATGAAGTCACGGAGATCTCATTGGGGCTATGAGATGTTGGGTAGCAGGGAGAAGTGGTAAGAGGAGGAAGAGGAATTTTACCTTTGAGGAGACAGATGTGCTCCTTGACGAACTGGAGGCACAACCAGACCTGCTGTTGGGAAAAGGAGGAGAATGGGAAGAGCGTGTGTGGAGGAAGGCAGCATTGGATGCAGTGGCACTAAAAGTAAATGAGGTGGCAAATGTGAGGCACACCATGCGTGACCTTCAAAGTGCAACAACGACCTGAAATGCCATGCAAAGGCCAAGGAGGCATATACAAGTTGCAAACTATGGCCACAGGAGGTGAGACTCTTAGCACCCATGAGGAGAAGGTGCTGGCATTCGTGAGCCAGCACAGCGTCCATGAGGACTATGAGCCCCAGGATGTAAGGCAGCATGGGTTTGTTTCAGGGAAGTCTTGTCAAACCAACCTGATACAATATTATGATTGGGTGACTGGTGAACTGGATAAGGGTCATGCAGTGGATGTTCTTTACTTGGACTTCAGCAAGGCCTTCAGTTTGGTGCTTCATGAGTGGCTTGAGGGGAAGCTAACTGGTGTAAGAGTAGGGCAAAACTGATAAACTGGATTACAAGCTGGCTGAGTGGTAGGCTGCAACAGGTGGTGGTGAGAGGGCTCTCAGATCCAAGGCAGGTGACAAATGGGATCCCACAGGGCTCTGTGTTGGGGCCACTATTGTTTTGGCTCTTCATATCAGACATTGGACATGGGGTGGTGAGCATAGTAAGTCTGTTTGCTGATGACACCAAAATTGGAGCAGTGGTGAATGGAGAGGAGGGTGGAAGCAGCTGCAGGAGACCTAGGTAAGCTAGAGGAGGTGGTCAGAGGTGGCAGCTGGGGTTCAATGCAAAGAAACGTAAGGTTATGCAGTTTGAGGTGAAGACAGAATACTGGCTGAGGGGGTTAAGCTGGGGATCACAGAGGGAGAAGGACCTTGGGATAATGATAACGAGGACCATGAACAACACTGCCCAGTGCAGTAGAGTTGCTGCAAAAGTGAACAAAATGCTAGGGTGCATGGTGAGGGGTTTTCATTCAAGTGAAATGAAGTGAAGTGATCGTGCTCTCACATATCGCTGGTAAGGACACAGAGTATTATGTGCAGTTTTGGAGGCCATACCTAAAGTATGATATCAGGCTGCTGGAGGGGTGCAGAGGAGGGCAACAAAGATGATATGTGGAATGGAGAGGAGAGACTATGACAGCAGGCTGGGAGACCTCAGTATGTACACCCTGGAGGATAGAAGGGGCGGGGACATGATAGAAATTCAAGTTTCTGAGGGAATCTAAGGATGGGGCAGATGTGGTCTTTAAGTTAAGAAGGGGAGGGTCACCAGGGGCATGGCTAAGAATGGAGGAGAAAGATTTAGGAAGGAAATGAGGAGACACTATTTCATAGAAAGGGTGGTAGCAAATGGAACATCCTACCAGAATGGGTGGTATTATGTAAATCTGTAAACTGCTTCAAAGGGCATGGGACAAGGCACAGGAAAGTGAGGGTGGGGTGGCAGTGAGATGACAAAGGGAGGAGGGTTGGGGCAGCTGCAAATTAGGAGTGTTGGCTGCACACTCAAGCAGACTTAGATAGACCGGGTGGTATGTTTCTGCTGGCACATTAGTATGTTCATAGGATGGAGCGCAAGGATGGGTAAGTGGAAGTGTGATGCATGGCATAGTGACTATGATGAAGGAATGTAACAATTGTCAAGCAGGAGGGTGATATGCTGGGTGCACAGGCAGTGTGTTGCAGTACAGTAGGAACAGTGAAGGTGGGGCATGGCCACACAACATCGAACAGTGCACAGATGGGAGGGAATGTGTGGGACCAGAGCCTGGAATGTTGCACATCCATGAGGAATGCAGGCAGTGTAGTCAACACATGGGTAGGCAGCACCGATATACTGTCATCCCTTCACAGGTGCAACTGTAGCAGACACAGGGAAGGTAAGGTGATGTCCAGCACTGCCCGCCGTGAAGTGGACGGTGACATGGGGCAGGAATGGTGGCACACATAGTGGGTATGAAATGGTGTGGTAGCATTGATACACTGTTGTTCCCCCACAGGTGCAGAGCCAGAGGACACAGGGGCAGGTAAGCTGATGGCCGGGGTGTCCTCACCCCTGTGGAATGGCACTGCAAGGTGGGGTGGGGCTGGAGGCATGCACAGACAGCATGTAAAGGTGCTGCAACACTGATGCTCTGACATTCCCCACAGGTGCAGAGACAGAGGACACCGGGCAGGTAAGGACACAGCCAGCACTACCCCAGTGTATGGGACAGCAATGTAGGGGTGGGACACAAGCAGGCATGACATGGGTGATACCACTGATGCACTGATGTCTCCCAACAGATGCAGCAGCAGTGGACACAGGGCCAGTGGACAGTGGGCACACTTGAGCGAGCAGACCCAGCAGTACACAGCCAGGACACCAGTGGTGGGGAGCAGAAGGTGATGGAGGAACCTGGAGGAACCTGGAGGTACCTGGTTTACAGATTTACAAGAGGAGGAATGACTGGACATCAGTGACTTCCTGAGCTGCAGGAGCCTTGGGGATGAGATTGCCCCAGAATTGAGCCCCACAACATACCAGAGGCTGGAGGAGGCCCTGGACAGGACAACAGCATCCACAGAGGATGACCAGTCGCAGACACAGACAGACTATGCAGGGTCCTGCCACCCCTAGTCACTGCTCAAGTGGACCAGGCAGATGCCGGGCTGCATCAAGCTCAGCATGGATGCTCACCATGCAGCAGTGGAGAAGCAGATGGGTACACTGATAGGGGTGCTCAAGATCATGGTGTGTACCACTCAATTGGGCATATCGGCTTGTGGAGGCCATGGCTGTCACAAAGGCATGTGTAGGCACAGACATGTGCCATCACCCGCCTAGGCCATGACTGTCGAGGGTCAGAGGTACAGCAGTTGAAGCATGCAGATGCACTGGTGGCCCTGCTACAGGCCACGTATGCAGGCCTGCATCCATGAGGACCTGTAAGGTGTGATGCCACCACACAGGCATCACAGGAAGTGCAACTGTCTCTGGCACCAACACCAGCACCTCCAACAGCTGCAGAGACTATACTGCCACCACCAGGGCAGCGGACTGGCAGAAGCACCCAACCCACCACTGCTACTACCAGCACCCTGGGTCAGCAGCATCCACCACTGCCACCATCACCACCGGATGCACCACTGCAGGTGGTCCCACCACTACCACCACTGGCTCCATTGTCAGAGCACCCGCCACAGGCACTGCAGCCCCCTGTGTTGGCAACACCCACAGCACCAGGGCAACATCTTCCTCCAACATACACTGGATGTGCACCAGTGGCACCAAAAGCTGCCAGAGCAGCAAGGAAGAGATAGGCAGCACCTGCCACCAGGGGTCTGGGGCAGAAGGCACTGGACACTGGGTGCAGGACCAGTGGCACACAGCAGGAGGCAGCACAGGTGGTGCAGGGAAGCAGCAGGCCATGGACGCAAAGTATGCTCAGGGATGGGACCACAGACAGTGCCCCAGCATGCATCACCTGCACCAGGGAGTCAGAAGACCCCAGAGGCCAGCTGTGCCAGTAGCACCCGGCAACAGTGGTGGCCCAGCAGACTTGCAGCTAAGGCAGGGTGGGCCCAGTGCTGCACTGGGTCCACAAAGTGGAAATGGACTGGGTGGTAGCAACAGGCACTAGACAGACATGCAACCATGGTGCACTGCTGCTACGGGGTGGTGGGTCTGCGGAAGGTGTGGCACTCAGGGTGGACACGGGGTACTGATGTGCTGTATGTGAGGGTGTACATGGGTGTGTCTGTGTGTGTGTGTGCAGGGGAGCACCGGGGCACTGTTAAGAGAGCATATATGAGTGCATTGCACAGTCACTGGGTGTAGGGTGTGAGGGCCTGTCACATCTACAGTATTGCATTGCACTATATATTTGAAACCATTGGATTATGCATGAATCCCTCCACAATTAATACTTGACCACACAAAAAGAAATTAAATGGTAGCAAAACAAAATTAATAGAAGAAATCAGTGGTTTATACAAAGGGTTATATCCACATGGAATGCTCTACCTAAAGATATAGTGGACAGTGATACATTATGCATTTTAAAAACAGATTGGACTTATATGGGTAATAAAAATTTCAATTGCACCAATAAATTGGTTGCAAGCTCAAAAAAGCAACATTGCCTACGGAATTTGTAAACTACCTATGAACCTATGAACTGTGTCACCCATGTAAAATGTCACCAATCGCCAGTAAATATGTCTGCACTAAAGGGCTGTGAGCTCCCTCATTACCACTGCTGTGACAGGACATTTCGCATGTAACGCACTGTGTGTTGCCTTCCACATATCGCATATTGCATGGCATACGTGTTGGCCACAAGTGTGTACAGGCTACATATGCATCCTGTGGTTGCGGATCTGTGGTATTGCACACAGCAATTGCGCAGTTGCATCCTGCAATGTACATGTGGCCTGTACATGTGCTATGTGCACGCAGAGGTGCATAGGCAGAAGTTAGCCACAGACCAGACACACAGGGCATGAGACAGTGATCAGGCTGCAGTGCTGACAACAAATCCAACTATGTACAATAGGCCTAGGTGGGAACACCCTGCAAACTGGTAAGCACTGGAGGCAGCACTCCCAGGCAATATGCTACAGTCACTACAGCAGACATGTGCTAATGCAATGTTCCATTCTGTTGCACCAGGGAGACACACCCAGACCATAGGTGAGTACTGGACAGTGCACAGCCTGCACATTTGAATTTGCTTGTACTACAAAATGGTCCTAATATAGCTGTACCTTTCCTCTTGTTGAGAAGACTCCACACTGTACTGGTAAAGGTAATTGGACAGTGCAATACCACCATGTGAGATGAGGTCAATGTTTGTACTGTTTGCTAATGCTGTCTTGCCAATTGCTCATCCAGGTGAGTCACTGTATACTTCAGTGTTGCCCACAGGTGCCAGAGGAAGCACAGGGAAGGTAGGTGTATTGCACAGAGTAACACTGTCTGCTTGTGGGGGCCATGGGACTGCACCCTGGACACAGGTGTGTGGCACAGTGCTGTGTACCCCTCGCGCGTCGGCTGTGCATACATATGGCAGGGTGGTGGGTAGTGATGTTGGCCACCACCCACTGTACACAGCCCTACTGTGGTGTGCCAAGGGGCCAATGGGCAGCAGGTGCCATGCCATGTGGCACCACATGCCAGAGCTGGCCCTGTGCAGCCTGGACTAGAGCCTATGCGCATAGACACAGTGTGAGGCCACAGACATGGAGGATGGTATGCTAGGCATACCTGTGCCTGGGAAGGCAGCATGGCAGTACACTGCTGGAGCAGGTGTGTGTCAGTGTGGGGCAATGCAGTGCATGTACATGGCAAGACATAGCCCTTCATGCCGCTGTGGTGTGCTTATTTATTTATTGAAATGTTTCACCAGGAAAGACACATTGAGCAACAAGATGCTCATCTCACAGTGTGACCTGAGGGGGTTACAGATGGAGAGCAGTTGCACACATTGATATTGGAATAGGAGTTACATCATACAAGGAATTACAATGACATAGAGTAAATTAGGTACATATATCAAGTTATCTTCAACAAATGGTTCAACATAGATTAGATTAGCTGAAGCACAATACTGTGTTTGACAGCCATAGTGCCCTATGGAGAACACATTAGATGGAGAGAACAAGGCTAGAAATGCAAATGTGTTTAGAGGGCAAGTGTGGAGGTTGATGGTATATGCCAGCATTCACAGCAGTAGCTAATGCCACTGGTCAGGCCTCATGGGATTGGTGAGGGTAGGAGGAGGGAGGTAACTCAGTGGGAGGCAGGTCAGGGATAATGGGGGAAGGGATTGGGAAAGGGAAGTGTAGTGGTAAAGGTGTCAGAGACACGAGCAATATATCGCATAGAAGTTAGACAGAGCAGAGGATAGATAATGCCTAGAGAAGGAATGATGGATTTGGATCAGTAGGTCCTTCCAGAGGAGGTGGTAGGAGAGGTGGCTTGGCCTGCTGAGGTCCATCGGTGAGGGATTAACAGCAGCCGGGAGTTGGTTGACCTAAGGGCATGAGTGGGGTGGTGGAGATGATAAAGAGGAGGCAAGATAGTGTGGAAAGAACCCGAGCCAGAAGTTCAAAGCAAATTTAGCACTATTGAGTAGGCGCCGGCTGTCAAGGGAGGTGAAGGCCAATGAATGGTAAGCTTGCAGTGATTGGTGCAAGGAGGGCCATTGAGGGCAAAGCAATAGAAAGTATTGAAGAGGGATCCAGTCTGGATAGGTTAGACTTGGAGCAGCACTGTAGACTACATCACAATAGTCTAAAGTAGGTAAGATCATTTTCTGTACAGTTTGCATCTCACAGGTTGAGGAGGCTACTGCGGTTCCAGTAAAGAGCACCGAGCTTGGGGCACAATTATTTCAGGATAGCATCCACATGGGTATAGAAGGATAGGGGCAGCTTGTGATGTGGGTGCCTGAACTAAGGCACCGTCCAAAACAGTGATGCATTATGGGCAAAAGCCTGAATGACGATGGGTAGGGTAGGGCAACTGGATATGCGGGTGGGTGGGCAAATGCAGCAACAGGATGTCACTATTTGTACATGTGTGGGGGGAGAGGAGCGAGCACAGCAAGTGTGGGCTTGGAGTGGTGGATGAGATGGGGATGGCACAGCAGTGGGTTGCCTAGCTGTGCCATGGTGTCAGAAGGTTGGCCCGCGGTTGCGGTGGGTGAGATACTGGGTTTGGGTCCGAGCACTGGTGCAATTTTATTGTGCCTGGCCCGAAGCAAATTTTTCATGCTTTCACCTCCTGACATGCACCCCATAGGGTTAAGAATCTTTTAGTAGGGGGGTGGGGGGGTGAAGCATTAAAGCTAAGTCCCTGGCACTGTTCTTCCATGTGCCAAGGATGTTACAGTGGTGAAAATATTTTGCCTCTCTGAGGTCACAATAACGGAGCTTGCCGCTTGGCAGTCACCATTATCACATAGAACCAAGGATAGGTGTTGGTCACGCTTAGACCCCAAGATACCTAAAAGTAGTCATGTTCTCAAGGACTGTCCTGTCAAGGGTGTGGAAGTTTGGGAGGGTGGTGAGCCTGGATAGTCTCTACCTGATGCCGAAGGTCATGGAGACTGTCTTTTGGCATTGAGGAGAGCTGGTGGGAGCTAAACCAGAGCTGAACTTAAATGAAATCAGCCTGAAGGCTGGTAGAAACCTCCTCAGAGTGCGACCAGAAGTAAATAGGACTGTGTCATCTGCATACATGTGAATGGAGGAAGATGAACAGATTTTTGGCAGCTCATTGAGAAGGATGGGAAAAGGAAAGGGCCAAGCACTAATCCCTGAGGTACACCAATATCTACAGTGAGTGGAGGAAGTGGAATCAGCAGTTCTTACAGACTGAGTCCTGCCTAACAGGTAGGCTCTGAACCGGTTAGTGCAGACTCTGATAGAACAGCTGCAGAGAGGCAGGTTATCAACAGAGGATGGGAGATGGTGTCAAATGCTTTGGCCTAGTCAACAAAGATGGCTGAGGTGACTAGACCTTTGTCCATCCCAGAGAGAAGGTGTCAGAGAGTCTTAATAGGGAAGTGGGGTTGAGTGGTTCTTCTTAAATGCAGACTGGTAGGGAGTAAAGAAGATGGATTCAGAGAGGAAGTTGGAAAGTTGAGAGAGCACAAGGTGTTCCTGGAGTTTTGCGAGGGCAGGGAGGAGAGATAGGACAGTAGTTAGCTGTGGTGGTGGGTCACCCCTTTGGCAGGGATAGAACAGTGGCATGTTTCAATCTGTAGGAACAGTTACAGAGGCAAACAATAGGTTTAGAAGGTCAGCCAGTGGAGTTAGCTGACAGGGGCAGATAGGTAGATGATTTTCATGTCCAGCCCATCGAGGATTTACCCTTGGATGGGTTGAGAGTAAGTAACTATCTAAAGCCTCAGTAGATGAAATGTTTCCAAAGTGGAAGGTGTCTGGTCCGAGGGTTTAGTAAATTCAACATGGCGGCCAGGTGGAGCAACAGTTGGTAAGGAGGCAAGGGAGAGGTTGCACTTGTGGTAAAGTAGGACTAGAACTCTGAGGCAACTGTGAGTGGGTCAGAGAAGGGTACCATTTAAGGCCAGTAGAAGGTGGGATTTGATGATGGGGAGAAAAGGAGTGAATAACTTTACAGAATTTGGATGGTCTAATTAGATTGGCATTGAAGGTAGAGCTAAAGTACTCAGCTTTGCCTAGTCAGGTGGCCTTAGTGCACTTGTTATGGAGCATGCAATATGGGTCTTGTTATCACTTGGGAGGAGTGAGGTTTATAAATTTGCCATGCTTTGTCCCAAGCATTTTGGCATGCTATTAGTTCAGGGGAATCCAGGGTAAGTAGGTTCCCCGGACCTGATGCATCTCAGAGGGCATTTTTTCCCAGACATTAAGGAATGTGATTCGGAAATTTGTAAGAGAATTATCAATATTTTAAATAATAAGGTTATGGCCCAGTTAGCATGAGCTAGTTCTTCCAATAAGGGTAATATTTAGTGATTTATAGGACCGTTCTACCAGAAATTTGAGAGGGTTTTAAGACAATGGATTTTACGGACTAGGTAGGTAATGTGATGGTCGCTATAGTATAAGGTAGTAGGCCGCTTTGATGACTCAGTGAGGTGGAGGTGAACACCCAGTTGATAAGGGAGTGATTGCCAGTCTTGTGGTTAGTACATGTTGTCTCCAAGATAACCTGGGTAAAATCTAAGGCTGTTATATCTGAACAAGCTTTGTTTAAAGAGAGAAGGCCAGTTGTGATTAAAATCCCCATATTATAGAGTTCACCAGAAGGGGTGAAGGAGACTAGGTGGCTTATAAGGTCAGTGACAGTTGTGTCAGGGGTTCCAGGATGGCAATAGATGCCAGCAACATAAACTGGGAGCAAGAAGTGGAGGGACAGTTGTAGCATTAACAGTTCATAGGCTTGGGGCTCTGTTTTAGCTAGTGATAGAGAGAAGTGTAAGTCAGAGGCGTGAAGATAGCAACTCCTCCGCCTCTGGTGGGCAGTCTTGACATATGACTCTGAATCCTAGGATGGTGATGGAGGGGTCCTTCAAGTTTGGGTTTAGCCAAGTTTCAGATAAGATGATAATTTTGGGAGCATGTTTGGCTGCTAGTGCCTGGAGCAGGTCTAGTTTAAGGGATAGGCAATGATTGCTTAGGTGGAGTATGCATAGCCCATGGGGAGGGAGCCACATTAAATAGTAGAGGTGGTCACTGCAGGGGATTTGACCATGGAGCCTGATGGGTTAAAGGCAGGTACAGGGCCTAAGTTGGGGTGTATGTCGTCTGCAGCAAGGAGTAGTAGGGTTAAAGTTAAATAGTGTGAGAGTATTTGTTTGTACTGTGTGGTGAGTGAGCACTGACTGGGATGTGATTTAGTGTGGTCAGGATGAATTGAGCAAGAGGTAATTAAGTGGAGAATTAACTAAACGTGGGCATAGGGTAGAGAGATGAGCAGGGCAGAATGGATAGTGGGACCAGGTTGAGAAGGTATATATGTAGTTACAGTGGGTGGGGATGGATAGCATGGGTTAGTTCAGACATACAGAAGGAGTGGAGCTGTGAATAATATTAGTTCAGACATGCAGAAGGGGTGGATCTGTGGATAATAGTGTGTGGAGGGTTAGGGAGGGAGGCAGAATGCAATGGAGATGGTAAGAGTAGATTCCTAGATGGTAGAGCAATTTTCACCTGTACAAAGCAAGGCAGTGAAACAGAGCTTGAAAGACCGTAGTGTTAAAAGTAGTTGGCAGGTGAGACCATGGAACAGCCACTCAAAATGCCTGGGCGGCGCCTATGGGCTGATTCAGATCACACCACTGATTGTTTGTTAGGGTGTAGTAATTTGCTTTAGGTATGAAGGACCCAAGATGAGAGGTGTTATGGGAGAGCAGTGGAAGAGATTGCAGCCTCCACAAATTGTTTGCCCTCTTGTGGCTTCACAGCGAATTTGCACATGGAAAAGCAGACACAACCCCCAGAAAATTAACAATCCTGATCCACTAAACAGTTGGTACTGGTAAACTCAACATTAGCAGTTCTTTTTTAAACTTTTATTTATAGAGTTTTATAATTTTACAGCCAGCTATAGATCATAGGTAACAAGAAAATGAGGCATGCGACCCCCTACATTTCATGTACAATAAAACTGCAGAAACATTTTGAGAAGATTATAAGAACATGTACAGGAGAAGCCACCATGTGGTAATATTGGAGTAAAGTTCAAACTGACTTGCTTGTAGGGTGATGATCCTTTCACCTCGAATTAAATGATTCTGAGTATAAACCAAGGAGCCAATTCCTTGAAGAACTTGTTGTTGGGGGACGACCTTAATACTGAAAACTTGATTGTATAATCAGACTGTCTGGGCTCAGTTAGTAAAATTACTATCCTTTAGATTTTGCATGGCATGGCAACCTGTTCTAGTGGGACATTACATATAAAATAAAATGAATATCAAAACAGTTAACAAACAGAGAAGGCAAAATTGCACTACTGAATGTACCTGTTTACAATTAGGTCTATAAGATGTAACAGAGAACTAATATGTAAAGCTGAATCCAGAGCAACAGCCAAGGTACAGCCGATCAAATTACCCTCAAAAGCCTATACCAGAATAAAGAAATATGTTGCAATCACAATAAAATGAAAGGCTTAGACCTGAAATGGGTATTATTGTTAACCAGGAAACTTGACTAAAGAGAGGAAAAAAAACACCACAATAATATCCCATCAAGGTTTCTAAAGTAAAAGCAGTACTTCCAATGTCAGCACTTCATTTACTGAGGCTTCAATCAAAAAGACAGTAGCTCCACGGTACCTTCATCTTCCTCATCTGAAGTGACCTCTGTGGGCTTTACAGAGTCAATGAGCTTTTTCAGCATAGATCGAAGCAGCTGTAGG
Organism: Neoceratodus forsteri; assembly: GCA_016271365.2. Classification (NCBI taxonomy): domain Eukaryota; kingdom Metazoa; phylum Chordata; order Ceratodontiformes; family Ceratodontidae; genus Neoceratodus; species Neoceratodus forsteri. Next base: position 193,644,730 of record JADMNL010000022.1, on the reverse strand, counting down.
ATCAATGAATACATGGGTTTTTGAGGCATGTTTAATTGGGACCCTCACCAGAAAGTTAAGTCATGCCCGAATGCCATTTGAGAAGATCTTTCTTGATGAGCAGCAATTCTTTCTTGCGAGCTTGGGTTTGTGCAGACAAGTCAAGGAAAAGAATAATCACAACGCCTAGATCATTTCACCTCAAGAGTGTGTGGCCTGCAGCTGAGCAATCCTGGCCTCAGAGTTAGACAGAGTTGCTATTGCTGTGTGTGGCTTTGCTGCACTGCACCTTAAGGTCTCTGGTGCAGTGGGATTGTAAAGACTTTCATGATATGAATCCCCACATCATAGGACAACAACTGCAAGTCCTGAAAATTAGTCTTGTTACCACAGGTAATAGGTCAGTTATGCCAGTATACTTAGAAGGAAAGTCTACAATCCTAATATTGGATTGTTGTTGGATATTCTCCAGCTTCTCCATTTTAGCTTTCATCTGGTTAAGGCCTTTGATGTCGCCATGTTACATTCTGACTACCGTCCTCTGTCTACATAAAAACATAGAATTTGATGGCAGATAAGGACCGCTTGGCCCACCAGTCTGCCCATTTCCTACTCTACTGGATAAGCTGCAGATCCTAGTTAACCAGCAGCCTACTTCTTCCTACCCCACCCCCAGAACTGCCTTATGACTATCCCATGCATGCTTGAATTCCACCACTGATTTTGACTCCACAACCTCCTCGGAAAGCCGTTCCATGCATCCACAACCCTCTCTGTGAAAAATACTTCCTTAAGTTACCTCTGAGCTGCCCCCTCTATCTTCAAATTGTGCCCTCTTGTTCTTGAACACCTCTTTTTTGAAAGATGCTACCCTCTTCACTTTGTTCATTCCCTTGAGGTACTTGAAAGTTTCTATCATGTCCCCTCTCCCTTCTTTCCTCGAGGCTATATATATTAAGCTCCTCAAGTCTCTCTTCATACGCCTTCCGGTGCAGACCCTGCACCATTTTAGTTGCCCTGCTCTGGACAGCTTCCATCCTGTCTATGTCTTATGGAGACTGGGTCTCCAGAACTGCACACAGTACTCCAGATGGGGTCTCACCAGCTGTCTGTACAGAGGGATAATAACTTCCTGTTTTCTACTGGTGATGCCTCTCCTATGCATCCCAGTATCCCCAACCCTCCTTGCTGCCCTCTCAATTGCTTGCCCGTCTTTGGGTCATCTGATATGACTACCCCAGGTCCCTTTCCATTTTGTTGTTGTTAGTATCTCACCCCCATTGTGTACTCTTCCCCTACGTTTTTGTTTCCCAGGTGCATTACCTTGCACTTCTTAGCATTGAATCTAAGCTGCCATACATTGACCATTCCTCTAACCTTGCCAAGTCCTTCTCATCCTTTCCACCCCACCCTGTGCATCAACTCTGTTGCAGATCTTAGTGTCATCTGCAAAGAGACATACTTTCCTTCAGTCCTTCTGCAATGTCACTTATAAAGACATTGAAGAGGACCGGTCCTAATACTGAACCTCGGTGCCCACTAGTAACCCTCCTTTCTTCTGAGTGGACTCCATTTACTATTACTCTCTGTGTCCTATTTTCCAGCCAATTCTTTACCAGGATGTCATCTTGGGACCCACTCCCAGGCTGGCTAACTTGTATATTAATCTTTTGTGTGGGACTGTGTCAAATGCCTTGCTAAAGAGTCTAGGTAGGCCATGTCCACAGCCCCTCCCTGATCTACTTTGGTCACCCAGTCAAAGAAATCTATCAGATTCGTCTGGCATGACCTTCCGCTGTGAATCCATGCTGCCTAGGGTCCTGTACCCCTCTGGCCTCTAGATACTGACAATTCTTTCCTTTAGAAGTGATTCCATCATTTTCCCTATCACTGAGGTTAAACTAACAGGTCTATAGTTTCCTGCTTCTGCCTTGCTCCCACTTTTGAAGGGAATCCATCTGCCCTCCTCCAGTCCTCGGGTACCACCCCATCCTCCCATGATTTGTTAAACAGGGTAGTCAGTGGTGTCACTAATTCTACCCTTAGTTCTTTTAGAATTCTGGGATGAATCCCATCAGGCCCCATTGCTTTGTCCACCTTCAGTTTTAAGAGTTCTTTCAGAACCCTTTCTTCTGTAAATGGCCGGTATCAACTTCTGTATCCAGAGTGTTACTACTGTTTGTTTTAGGTACCTCCCTCTTCCTTTGTAAATACTGAGCAAAACATTTGTTTAGTATCTCTGCCTTTTCACAGTCCACTCTCCTCCCTTTATTAAGCCTCTCCTCCTTGGTCTTCCTTTGCTCCTGATGTACCTATGAAAGGTTTTATCCCCTTCTTAACTGAGTTGGCTATCTTTTCCTTGGTTTGGGCCTTTGCTGTTCTGACTGCCTTCCCAGCCTCCTTTTGCTTTAACTGATGCAGTTCTCTGTCCTGCTTCTTCTGCGATTTCTTGTACTTCCTGAATGCTTTCTTTTCTCTTGAACCTTCACTGCCACTTCCTTTGAGAACCATAGTGGTTTCTTACATCGTCTTGTTTTGTTTATTTGCTTCACACAAAGGCTTGTTACCTCTGTGATGGCAGTTTTATTATTCCCATTGTTCTTCCACCTCCTTCCTGCCCATTTGCTAGTGCGTTCCTTAGGCACTCACCCATTTTGGCAAAGTCAGCCCTCCTAAAGTCCAGTACTTTTGTCTTTGTATGGCTTGACTCTACTGCTGTGTTTATTGTGAACCATACTGTTCGATGGTCGCTAGTTCCCAGATGGCTACCCACTTCTACATCTGTAAGCCTCTCACCATCTCCATTTGAGAAATCAAGTCTAATATTGCTCCCTCTCGAGTGGGCTCCAGTACTAGTTGTCTAAGGCATGCCCCTGTAGGGCATCTAGAATAACTGCACTCTTCAAGTGGCAGCTGCAACTGCACTCCAGTTAACATCTGGCATATTCAGATCACCCATCAGCAATATCTCCCTTTTCTGCCATTCTAAGTATACTTCTATCATTTCCTGTCCATTTCCTCCCCTGAGAGATCTGTGCTCTAACCCCTATGCGTATTGTGGTGCCATTGCCTGTCTCCAAATTTACCCACAGTGCTTCTTCTCCTCCCTGTACCTTTTGTTCTGTTGCTTTTATTCCTTCCCTTATGTAAAGAACTCCTCCTCCTCCTCTCTTTTACCCTCCCTGTCCCTCCTGTAGACAGTGTATCCTGGTATGTTTATGTCCCAGTCATGGTTTTGTGTGTGCTGTTTCTGTGACTGCCACAATATCCAGATGTTCTTCCTCCATCAAGGCCACTAATTCAGGAAGCTTGTTACCCAGACTACGGGCATTAGTACTCATTCCTCTCCATTTTTGATGGCTTTACCTTCCAGTGCAGCATCCCCACTGACCGTTCTACCTCTGTCTTTTCTCATTTAGTACCCTGTTTTGTAGGAGAGGCTGGGATTTTCCTGCTGCTTGTCAGTGCCTCCCCTTTGACTAGTTTAAAAGCTTGCCAATGAAGCATTTAAACTGATTGCTCAAAAGACTTGTTCCCTTCCTGGACAGATGCAGACCATCCTGCCAGTATAGGCTGGTGTCCTCAGGTGGACCCCAGTCCCCAATGAAGCCAAACCCTGTGCTCTGCACCATTTTTCAACCATTCATTAAACTGCATGGTGCCAATGACCCTTGCCTCCCGTGCTTTTGACAGGTAGCACCTCTGTGAAGGATACTGTGTGCTACTCATGCTTGGGTCCCTCCCTCAACTTTGCAATGTCCTCCTGCACTGCTCTAATCTCATGATGAGCCAAGTCATTTGTCCCTAGGTGGACAATTACGCCCAGCTCGGAATCCTTGCAGCTGTTCTCATGATCCTGAGGATGTGCTTCCTGTCCCTCCAAGCCATGGCACCAGGCAGGCACTCATTTCATTTTCTCATCTCCCCAGTTCTATACCCCTAATAATTGAGTCCCCCACCAGGGCTGCTTCCTTTCCCTTTGGTGTCCTCTGCCTCCTTTCTGTGGGCCTCCCTTGTGACAGTTATCATCAGTCTTCTCTCTGAAGTTTTCCATACCTTAAGCTCTTTAATGGTAGATGAGTTATCTTGAATCAAACAGTCTTTTTCAGATAGCTTAGCTTCCACCATTGCTAATCGCTGTTGGTCTCATCACCTGTAGCTTGAATTTTAGCCAGCATAGCCATTCTCTGCATCATCAGAAGCTCCTGTGAGATCATGTCTTTAGCTACAGAAGGCCCCAAATGGATTGCTGCACGATAAGTACACATCCAGGCTTTGAGATATATGCTTTGAGTCTTTTGGGGCTTATTTTGTTGCCGGTATATTCGAAAGTCAGTAATGTCGACATAACTGAAAATTGCTATCTTTCTCTGGTATTATAAAGATTTTAACTGCACTCTGTGAAACCCTTTCAAGAAGCTGCAGCCATGTTGCCACTCCACAGCACCCCCAGTATCAGCAGTTTTGCATTAAAATAGAGACAGCTCAGGAAAGGTAGAGGCAAGAGCCAATAAGAGAAGGGAGAATAGCATTATGCCTAATCAGAGCTCAGGAGCAGTAGTGCAGTCAAATGGCCAGAAATGCAAAAAGTACTAAGTTCAATCCCGTTTGTGTCTGTGATCTGCTCTTCAAAATGTGTACCTGGTTGTTAGCCATGAGGCAGGTGGCCAGCGCAGAACAGCCACTGGGTTTAGAGCAGCTCCTTCAGCTTGCAGGAAGAGGCAGTCACCCGTACCAGGCAGGATGCCTGTGGAATGGAGAAGGGTCTTTCATTTAAGGTCAACAGGGACAGTGGGAACAAGAAACCTTGGCCCCAAGCAGACAAGGAGATAATGGAAGGGGAGGTTTTCAGGACATGGCAGACAAACTAGTAGTGCAGCTGAACAACACCTTCACAAAAGAGCTGTTACACTGGGGAGGGGCTTACTGTAGCTAGCTACAAAACCAGGAAAAAACATAGGACATGAAGGGAGAGAGGATGTACTCACCAACTGTGGTCAGCTCATGGGAAGAAAAATAGTATTAGACACAGGGACTAGTGCAATAAAGATCAAGCTATTAGTTCAAGCAGTTGAGTCCTTAGGGTGCTTTACAGTCCACTCTAGACACAGGCAGGATTTGTAGAGTAGGACAGAGGAAAAAGAACGCAGGTGAATATAGTTGGTTAGTGGAAGAAGAATGCAAACAGTCTAAATGCTCTATGCAGGTAACATCTACAAACTGCAGTAATTAACTGTTCTAAGCAGTAAGAATCAACAAGCTAAAAAATTAACAGTCCTGTTCCACTAAACAGTTGGTCCTGTAAACTCAGCATTAGCAGTTCTTGTATTAAAAATAGACAGCTCAGAAAGGGTAGAGGCAAGATCCAATAAGAAAAGGGGAATAGCATTATGTCTAATCAGAGCTCACGAGCAGTAGTAATGCAGCCAAATGGCCAGAAAGACAAACGTGCCAAGTTCAATCCTATTGGTGGCTGTGGGCTGATCTTCAAAATGTGCACCTGGTTGTAGACCAAGAGGCAGGTGGGTCAATGCAGAACAGCTGTTGGTTCAGAGCAGCTCCTGCAGCTTGCAGGAGGAGGAGAACGTGCACTCAGGCAGGATGCCTGGTTGTAGGCCGAGAGGCAGGTGGTCAGCACAGAACAGCCGCTGAGTTCAGAGCAGTTCCTGCAGCTTGCAGGAGGAGGAAGTCACCCATACCAGGCAGGATGCCTGTGATGGTGTGTGATTGTGGCATGTTCACCATCATTAGGGGTCATGTTGTGCAGGGGCATGCATGTGCGGACCGCCCTGCTCTGCCACTCCAGGGTGCAGCGCCCATGATGCAGTGATGTGCCTAGTGACTCTGTGCTCCAGCCCTGTCCACTATGCTCGCCACCACATGTCCTGCTGGGCTGCTTGTGTGGGGAGGGTTGTCAACATGGATGCCTCACTACTGTGCACAGACACATGTGCTATGCCTTGTTTCCTTGCAGGTCTGTGCCATAAGTTTCCACACCCACATGCCAGTTCACAGCATGCATTATGCCTTGGAGCATGGGTCTGAGCTTGAGCAGATATGCTCCTAATTTCACCCACTGGAGACTGCCCTGCTCATAAACATAGTCCAGCAGAGGGGGGACATTACTCACAAAGGGGCAGGGCAGGAGGCACATCGCAGCAGAGCAGCACAGAGCATGGTGGGCCATTGGGGCACATCTGGGTGCCTACAGTGGTGTCCCACACCATTCACCAGTTATAACACTGCTGGCAGGACCTGTCACGGTGGGACCTGGGGCTCCTGGAGTGGCTGATCAGCATGACAAGGTGGAGCGATGCTGAGATGAGGATGGGCCAGGACACAGGTTCAGGCGGGTATGCCTCTGCTTTCCACACAGTGGTGCATCACCATTGCACTGACTACGGCCTGCAGTGGTGCACATGAGCAACTGTAGTTCCCATTCCCCACAGGTGCAGTACAGGGTGACCAGGGCCAGATGGATGCTCATGTTGGGGACTGCGACAGAAGGCGTTGCACTGGAGGGCAGGAAGATGCATGCAGTGTGTGCTATGTGTTGTGCCCATGTTGTGCTGGCCCATGGTGGCTACTGTGGCGGCTGTGTGTTGCATGTGTGTGCATGCTGCATGTCCAGGACCTGCACTGATGGCAGCCTTGCGTCCTTACAAGTGTGCATAGCGACTGATGACCCAACAGAGGGCTCTGCTTAGGGCATGTTAGAGATCAAGGTGACTGATGCTGAGGCCTACCGCTGCATCACCCAGTGCCACCAGCAGAAGGTGAGGCCCATCCTTCCAACAACATCGGAGGAGGAGGAGGAGACAGAGGTGCTGATGGTTCCAGACTGCACAGATAGTGGGTAGCAGGTGACTGAGGAACAGCTGGCTGCTGGAGTGGTCACAGTGCAGGACACTGCAGGGATGTGGCCATGGATGTGCCGGCTGCAGAGCCACTGGTGGAGGTTGCAGTGGAGGGCCACAGGATCAGCGATGCCACTGACCCCAAACAGGTGGAGGACATGGACATGCAGCCAGCAGATGATCCTGTCTACCAGGTGGGTGGTGGTGGCTTGGACCAGCCGCCACCAGGTGGGCAGGACCAAAGTGATGGGGTACCTGGGGTCAGCCTGGCCAGGAGGCTGCACTAGACCCTGGTCAGTCACAACTGGACAACCAGTGGCTGATGCAGCTGGTGTCTGCCATGCTGGGGGACATAACCAGATTGCACTGCTCCCTTGGTGCCCTCTTGGTGGGGTTCCAGCAGCACTAGCACCTACAATGGCAGATTGTGTTGTGCTGTGGGGGGCTGTATATATGGGGTGAGGGCTTGCATATGGGGGGGTGACATTGCCAGGAGCAGCCTCATGGACTGGTGTGGGTGGGCTGTATGGGAGGGGTGTGTTGGGGAGCCTCTGCTAGTGTGTTGTGTTCCTACCTTATTCCTGCTGCTTTACCCCTTTACAGCTGTTTATACTTGTATAATGCTGTTTTGCCAGTTTATTGCTGTTATTACCTGTTCCATACTGATAATTGCATGTTTATTGTATGCACCTGGCTCTGTGAGTCTGTCTCTGGTGTGCATGGGCCTGTGCATGTGTGTGTCACTATGCATATGGGGGCACACTTGTGGTGGTCCGCCCATCCCCTGTGTACGCCCACTGTACACCTGGTGTCTGTGTGCCAGCTGTGCATCTCACAGCCTTTGGATCACACCGGTGGCTGCATTTGCATTGTGTCCTGTGTGTTAATGTGCACTGTGCCGGAAACTGGACATGTGCCACCACACCTTGCATATCCTGGCTGTGTGGCAGCCTTGGGCCTGCACGGCTTCCTTCTACCTGGGGGCAGTCATCCCTGTGGGTGATACCAGTGGTACAGGCAATGATGCATCTCACCACCATACATCTACAGGTCTGTGCCACTTGATGCTGTGTCCCTGTTGTTGCTGCACTGTTTACATGTATCAGTGGCCATGGCAGGGTGTTGTGCCTGGTGGTGCCATTCTACTGGCATTGTTTCCATGGCCTGTATGTGCCCTTTGCCTCCTGTGCCCCATTTCCATTACACATGCATGCTGTGGTCCCCTGTGTGTGCCTGTATTGATATCCAGTGGTCATGGTCCTGCCTCACAGCTGCAGTTCAGCAGGCCTGGACACTGTTCCTGCTCCAGTGCAGCCACTTGTGTTGCATGTCACCTGGCGGCTGCTGTCACCCTCCCTGGCAGCATGGTGGCATTGGCTTGGGTGCCATGCCATTGTCAGTGCTGCATTGTGCCACTGTGTGTCCCACCATTGTGCTGCTGGTGCTGCCTTGCTGCTGCTGGGAATGGCTGTGGTGGTACCTGTGCTCAGAGGTCTCTGCCATCCCTGTTTTACTCCTCCAGCCACCTGTGCAGTATTTCCCATTGCTTGACTGTCTGCAGTGCTTCCTTCAGACTCTCCCACATTGCATAGCACTGTTCTCCATTGTATGTTCTGTTGCATCTCTGTGCAACACGGTGCTGCCTTGTCCCACATTCTGTGTTGGCTCTTGTTGCTGCTTGCTGTGGTCTATGTTGTACCTCATCTGGTGATCACTTTATACCGGCAAGTCTGGCCATGTTGCTGCCCATCTCACTCTGTGATGGGTGTCCTGGGCACATTTGCTTGGGTGTTCCACTGTTTGCCCTTGGTCCACATTGGGGCCTGATGGTGGTGTGGTGTGCTGCTGTCTGGCTGAGCTGGGTGTTTCTCTGGCCTGTGTTTAGGACAGCTATTATCTGTTCTAACTTATGTGACCTTCCTCTGCTGTAGTTCTGTATGCCAACTGTTTTGGAATAGCAGTTCCATGGTGCTGGTGTGTTACAGCTGCTATAGGCCATGTTATGCACTGGTGTATGTATTTCTGTGCATAACTGTATTGTATCTTGTGTTTGTCATTGCAGTTGTGGGTTGCATTATAAGTGTTCTTTGAATCACGCTGTCGCACCGCTGGCTTAATTCTTGCATTTTGCGCTTATTTTGACTGGAGTGTACTACAGTTACACCTGGTGTAACTGTCTCAGAATCAGGCCCCCAGACTCTAATTATGCTGGATAAATGTGGTTTTAGGTTACAATTTATTGTAGATACTTTAGAAATGCTAATTGATAAAATTTGTTCAAAAAATTTATGGACGATAATAAGTAAGACCGCTAAAATTCTGCTTGGGAATTTAATTTTCACAAAGTACTTATGACCAGTAAATCACCTTACTTGCACTATCATTATTTATTTATTTATTTATTTTGCTTTTGGTAACCAGATGAGTGCACTGGCATAGAAATGCCTATTTCAGGCACAAATCGGGAGAGAGACAATGTAAATACAAAATGCACATGTATGTGATGCAGCACATGAGATAAGTATAGAAAAACAACATAATACCAAATAATTGATTCAGAAGTAAAGCATCCTGGAAAGGTGGAGAAAATACAGTATGAGGCGAACAGGGATAACATCTAGGTCAAAATACATAAACTTTTGTTAAAACAGAAAGTAAAATAGGCATTGCAAAATAAAGGTTTCATACAGCAAAGTACAATAAGTGCTAAAATCTGTGGATGCAGTGAGAGAGGGAGGAGAGGAGATAGTGGAGGGAGGAAAACAAGTGAGTGGTGAGAGAAATAGAACATGAGAGAGAAGTTATATAGAGGCAGGAAATACGTACAAGAGGAAAGTTATTTCTGAAGAAGGGGTGGTGAGAAGGGAGTGGTCTATGGTGGATTGGAAACAGGTGCATGGGCTGAGTTGCTATGCAGTGCTCCCAGTGTGACGTGCTCTTAAATCTAGAAGAAGAAGAAGAAGAATCAGCATTTGTATACGCTTTTCATACGCAGTATCCCAAAGCACTTTACAAGCAATGCTAGACTGGTAGTGAAGTGACTGAAAGTGTGGTGGCAGCCATATCACTATAACTAGCATGGGTAGGTGCTCCTTGAACAGTTGGAGGTAAGAAGTTCCAGTATTTTGGGGCCATATGTGTGAAAGCACATACCCATGTTAATTTTATATCTGGGAATGTGGAAAGAGGCTAGGTCAGTGGATCTGAGCCCATAGGAGAGAAACTGTGTAAGGAGCAGACAGGCAAGTGACAATGGGATGCCAGATTTGACTGTGTTATCAATCAGTGACCCAAGAGACTGGAGTCGATGGGCAGAGGGGCCAGGCCAGTTTAGGTCATAATAAAGCTGGCAATGGTGTTTGTAACATGGGGATGCAGAGGCATAGTGGCAGATATTTGTTGTAAGTTGTGTCCCACTTGTGGAGGAAGGATTTGGAGGCAGATGGTCCCTGCAATACCCATCCAACACACCTGCAACAGCAATACCCAGTCCATTTTAGCAGGGTAGATGAGAATGCTCTTTTGTTTCTAAGAGGAACAGATGGCTAGGCTAGAATACAAGAGGTTCAGCTACCACTTCACATGTATAGTTATACTTATGACATTGAGGTTTTAGTAAGTGTTGTTGAAGAGTTTGAATAATAAGCACGCTGGTGAGGCCTCAGCTGAAGTATTGTGTCCAGTGCTGGAGAGCACTTCTCCGGAAGGACATTGACAAAATATAGACAGTCCAAAGAAGGACAATGAAGATAGCACATGGACTACACCATAAGCCCTATGAGGAAAGACTTAAGGAACCTAATATCTATTCACTGGAGGAAAGAAGGGAGAAGGGAGATATAATGGAGACTTTCAAGTACCTTAGGGGAATAAACAGGGTACAGGTGGAAAGCATATTTCAGAGAAAACTCTGCACAAGAACAAAAGGCATGATACGAGGCTGAAGGGTGGAAGACTCAATGGTACTGTTAGGAAGTACTTTTCACTGAAAGGGTGTTGGAGCCATGGAACAGCCTTCCAGCTGAAGTGGTGGGTGTGAAAACATTATGGGGGTTCAAGAGTGCATGGGATAGACATAAGGGTACCCTGATATGTGCAAGTAGGAGATCTGCAGACCAAATAGGATCTGGATCTGCAGCTATCAGTAAGGAAATGAGCAGGCAAGGTGGGCCATATGGTCCTTATCAGCTAACAGCTTCTAATTCTATGTTACTAAATTTATTTATTTATTTAGTTTTTGTTGACTGGTAAGGTGCACTAGCCATAGCAATTACTATTTTCAGGCACAATCTAGGAGTTTACAGAGACAAAACATTTGATTAACAGAGGCAGAAACAATACTATACAATAAAAGTTTAGACAGTAATAATACAAAGTTGGCAGGAAAAACAAAAGTATAAATTAAATTAACAATAATGTATCATATAGAATGAATAAGAGAGCAAATACAATAAATAGAACCATTAGGCAATAATTCAGGAATAGAAAATGGGGTAAGATATAATAAGAACAAACACCAAGAATTATAATTGTATTAAAAGGATCTAGTAGAGTCAGGAATTGACTAGGGTGGGGATGCAATAAAGAGGGATGAGGATAGGATAGGATAGAAAAAGTCAAAGCTAAAAGGATGGAGACTTGGTATACTAAATTAAGGGCAAGGAGGCAACTGGAGGAAAGTACAGTGCTTACCTGTTGAGGTGAGAGGTGCATAGATCAGGAGAAGATAATGGGCTAGGGGTTTGAAGCAGGAGCTGAAGGGAATCAGCAAGATGATCATGAAACAATTTCTTGAAAGAGGCATGGGATGGTGCTAGCAGGATAGCTAGGGAGGAATTCCACTGATGGGGGCATAACAGGAAGGCACTGGCACCTTTGGAGGAGTGGTGTCGAGGGATGAGTACAGGGCATTTTCAGTTGAGCGAAGACCGTATTTGGATGACTGGATGAGAAATAGTTCCACCAAGGTCTTCAGAGTTTGGTTACAGATGATGTTATCTATGACCAAGGCATATGCAAAGTCTCTTGAGGCATTCAGAGAAAGCCACCCTAGTTCAGTGTATAGGAGGCAGTGGGGTTTCATCTGATGTGAGGAGGATGCATATATACAGATATGGTTGTAAGTTCTGTCCCACTTCTGAAGATTAGTTTTACCCGCTGAGGTACACTACAACCCATAGGTGCATAATGGAAGAAGTATGCCACGAGCTATGGCACGCCTCATTGATGGTGTAAGCATATAGCTGGAATGGTTGGCCATACCAAGTTTTATGTTAGTCAGCTTGCAGGATTGTTGAATATGGAGATCAAAAGTAAGAGTTGGCTTGAGTATGAGACCAAGGTATTTAAATGAAAGTACCACTCCAACAGAGGACCCATTTATGGTAGTAACATTGAAAGTGGGTTGGAGAGTTTGAGTTTGGCATTTGAACCAAACAAACCAAACAGCATGGCTTGAGTCTTAGATACATTCAAGACAAGTTTATGGCTGAATAGCCACTGCTGAATCGATTGGAAGTCTAGGAAGGTCATTGGTTGATTTGCATAATATTTTCACACTAACATAAAGGACAATCATCAGCGTATAATAGGAGGCAGTCTGGAGAAAGTTAGAGCTAATATCATTCATAAATGGAGAGGAGCAGTGGCCCAAGAATGGATCTTTGTGGCATGCCAATGTTTATGGTAGCAAAATTAGACAAGGTGAAGTTGAATTTAATTTGCTGGGTGCAATCTGATAGGTAGCTGACAAACCATGCTGTGGTATTTGGTGAGAAACCTAGGGATCTAAGAGCGCAAGGAGGATAGGATGGTCAACCAGGTCAAAAGCTTTTGTCATGTCTACAAAAATTGCCCTGTTAGGAGACCAGAGTCCATGGCTGAGATGGCATCAGGTGTAAATTTGAGTAATGCAGTGGTGGTGCTATGACTTTGCAGAAACCGTGCTGCGAGTCTTAAGAAGGTCACGTTTCTGAAGAAAGACTATGGTTTGGGAGGCTACGAGCTTCTCAAGGATTTGCTGAGGCTGACAATATGGCAATAGGCCTATAGTTGGAGGGGTTATTGCAGTCACCCTTTTGAAGACAGTGGTAATCCTGGCAGTCTTCCAGAGGTCAGAAACAGAGCTGTGACACAGGGAGAGGGTAAAGGTCCTAGCAAGAGATGCAGCTATGTGAAGGCAGCAAGTTTTAGCAGCTTGGATTCTATATTGTCAGATCCAGCTGCAGAAAGGTCAGAGATGTTATTGAGCAGTCTAAGAAAATCCGTGGTGATAGACTTGAAATGAAATTTGGGACCAGAGGCATTGGTTTGAGCATGTGAGTTCTGTGAAGCTGGAAAGGATGATGTATAATTTGTAAGGTCTGAAAACTGGGCATTGAAAAAGTTTTGCGATAGTAGAAGGATTGTTGCAGTGGACACCACTGAGAGATATGTCAGTTGGGTGGGGCTGAATTTGAACCTAGGAAGCTGTTAATGTGGGACCAGAATTTTTGGATTCACCATAAGATTTAGTTAAAAGATCTTTACTGTAGGCACTCTTTACCCTTTGATATCCTTCTTGCATGAATTTTGGAGTGTCCTATAGGAATCAAGGTCAGCAGGCAGTCCTGTCTTTTGTAATGGAGCCAGCATTCATGACGCAGTTGTAGTTTTGACAGAAGTTTGGACTTAAGCTATCAGGTATGCTTGTTTTTACAAGACGGGTAATGAAGGGGCAGTGTTTGTCCTGAATCACCAGAAAGCAAGTCAGGAATAGGATTAGAGTGGTCTGAGGGTCATCTGATTCAAAAGAGGAGTCCAGTTGATTGTAGCAATATCCTGTAGGAAGGACTGTTGGTCGAGGTGTGCATAGTTTGAATGTGATAAATCGAGGCTTTGAGGGGAGGGGCTAGTCTTACCCCGAATATAGAACGTGAGGGAATGGTCTGTGATGGCATCTGCTAATGTGCCAGAGGAGATAATATTTTCAGGAGGTTGGTCATTATCCAGTCCAGGAGAGTACTGGAATTGGAATGATGGGCAGTTCTAGTGGGTTGCTAATAACTTGGTGAAAGCTGAAACTCGGATCTTGGATAGTAGTGCAGGTTGGGAGTTGCCCAGCCAGTTTATATTGAGATCACCAAGTATGAGAACCTCATTTCTCTGAGAGAGAAGAGAGGTCTGATCAAGCAGCTCATCAAGACCTTTAAAACTACTAGAAGCGGGGTTGTAAGCACAAGCAATATGAAGTTTTTGTGTCAAGGGTGAGAACATGTAGTGCTTCACTATGGACTAGGGGGTTGAGCAGATCATGGAAAGATGGAGGTGATCTTTAAAATAGACAGCTGTACCACCACCTCTTTGGGGGCAGGCCTGTCAGATCTCAAGAGGTTGCAGGAAGTTAAGAACAGCGAGAGTGCTGGATGGAAGGTTTAAACCATGTTTCGGTAAGATAGATAATATCAGGTTTGTATAGGGTGACCCTGATTCTAATTCAGCAACATTGTGTAACAGGCTTGATGTTGTGGTGCACCACTGTAAGACCTTTGCATTTGAAAGGTGACAAAGTATATCATTGGTTGGTCCTTGTTAGAATGAACATCTCCAGAGAAAGTAGGGCTAGTAGGAGGAGATACCAGAGTTTATGTCACAAGAAGGGCACGAGGTACGATATTCAAGGGCAGTATTTTAGGGTATATGCAACCATATGGACCCAGGGTCTGTGTAATATAAGTGGAATAGGGTCACAATGCAGAGGGACAACAAGAGAAAGTTTGAGAATTGGTAGTCATGGGGAAAGTAATGTGGGATTGCCAAGGGTGCTTGGGAAACAGAAGGCAAGGATAAGTGGAGCAAAGCAAATGAGAGCTCAAGAAAGTACAGTAATATGGAGAGTTTATTGCATCCAGACCTTAGTACAGTCTGGTAAAGAGGGTGAGCATCAGGAGCACTCAGGAGGAAATAGAAGTGAGAGAACAGAGCTAGCAGTGGAGATTGAGATACAGATATCTGTGAATAATTAAAGAGTGAGATGGAGAACAAGGTTTTATCTGACAGGGATGTGAAGGAAGAGTGTAAGATACAGGCAGCCAATGGGAGCTGGGATAACAGAGAGAGGAGGAGCAGTTGAGTGTTTAAAGGGGCCTGGGGGTGGGGGCAAAAGAAATGTAGCCCTCTTTAGCAGCACTCTGAGAAATTAGCGTGACAAAACAATCCAGAATTGCAATGCAGTCAATGCAGAAAGTGCACCAATCAGAATAGGCTTATGTGGCAGAACAGACCAATCAGGATCCGCCGCCAAGCACTGCACAATCAGAGGCCTCGTGCAGAAAATTCAGTGTGGCAGTACCTGAGGCTTGAATCTGGGGCAGAGGCCGAGGGCAGTAAGAAGTGTCCAGGAAGTTGGGCGGCGGCATCCAGTGGTGGCAAGTGATCCGCTAAGCTGAACAGAAGTGCTGCTTCTAGCACTGACCCCTGGGAGGAAAGGAGAAAACAGATAAATATAGCAGCTCAGTGAAATGAGTGGGTGGGTGGTGGCACCAGTCCATCAGCAGGGGTTGAGGTGTTAACACTAATAATACAAAGGCTGAGCAATTTAGAAAAGAGCAGGAGTGGAGGTGAGAAGAGGAAAACAATAGACAGAGGGAGGGTGGAAACAAGGAGGTGAGAGAGTTTGCGAGGTGGGGCAGGGTTACAACCAAAGCAAGTGAGAGAGGAAGAACGAAGAGAAAGGCAGGGTGGGATGAAATGGCAGAGACAGCAGAGCTTTTAGGATTTAGGATTTAGTCAAAGACAGAGCAGCAGGGAAAGAGGATTAGGCAGCGGTACATAAAATTAGCAAGGAGCGAGTTGAAAGTAGCACAGCAGGCAGGATAAGACTGAGAAAACGATACACTCTAATACACAGCAGGCAGGGTAAAAGCTTTTCCAAAATGTCTCCAAAATAGCAATTACGTGAACAGCTCAAGCAGTACATAAATGAAAATTTAGCCTGCTTTAGCATGCTTAGAGAAATTAGCACTTGACAAAACCGGCTCCAGAATTGCAATGCAGAGTCAATACAGAAAGGCACCAATCAGAAGAGGCTTAGGTGGCAGAACAGACCAATCAGGAGCCGCTTGCCAAGCACTGTACCAATTGGAGGCCTCGGTGCTAAAAATTCAGAGTGCGGCAGTACCTGGGGTTTGAGTCTGGGGCAAAGGAGACTGTGAGGGCGGTCAGAAAGTGTCCAGGAGTCAGGCAGCAGCGTCCAGAGGTGGTAAGTGATCTTCCAAGCTGAAGAGAAGCGCCACTTCTGGTGATGGCATTATGACATTACAGTAGAATCTTTACATTATGCATTTAAAATGATTGTTAGCAAGTAGAAAGTTGTGTTTTTGAAAATGTGGAATTGCTGGGAAATGGGGTATTGTGTTCTATCATCAGGGTTTAAAAATGTTGTCGCTAGTTATAGCTCAGTGACAAATTCAGACTATATCTTTAATGAACAAAGATGACAGATAAAAAATTTTTTCACTGTATTAGTTGCAGGATGTAATCCTGAGATATACCTAAACCATTAATAGGTTTTGAAAATTCAATCCTGCTAACCGATTCAGGTAGGAGGAGTTACATTAGGGACATTGACAATTAGAAATTCTTTTGAAACAAATTTATGTTATATAAAATATATATTATTCATTTATGTATATTGGACTTGTATTGTAAATAATAAGTCCTAGCAGAAGCACTTTGGCAAAACATTGGGGCAAGATTCAAGAGACTGTAGCCCAGATATCTCAAGGTTGCATCTGGCGAACGGAGTTGCGCTTGGTGCAACCCTGCATTGTGCCCAGGTAGGATATTGAGAAGGCTGCCAGGCACAGTGCAATTTCTGATGCATCAGGGCACAATGTAATCGTATGCAGTGCAGATTCAAGGTGTGCCAATGCATATGCGGCACATCCCAAGTTTCAGCTCGATCTGCAGCGCATATGCTGGTGCAACCCTGCATTATGCTGCACAGGGCTTAAAAATTGAGACCTTGCAGAGTAGAAGCAACTCCCAGCCACTCCAAAGGTGGGCTGCAGTACTGCAAGGCGCAACACAGCAGCCCAGCCTTGGTGGCCACCGCCTCACGCAAAACTCTCTCCGCAAGCACACACTGACATGGCCCCTGCTAGTAGCCGCGATCACAAGGTATATGTATAGAACAACATCCCTGGCAGTCCTGTGGTCTCGCCCAGACCCTGAGTCCCTGAGATACAGTATTCATGTCCAGCTCTGGTGGGCTAGTGGAACCCACTCACCTGTTGCCGCAATCATGGTAAATGTACAGTACAACATTCCCTGTTGGTCAGTGAACCCCTTACTACCTGAGTCCCTAGTTGTAGTAAGTAGCCCATACCTACATCCTGGTGATCCAGTGGCATTCCCACCCTCCCACCCTTAGGACCCCTTGCCCACCCTTTCCCCCATCATTGGCGGGCGGCAGCATCCACCCACATCCCACCTGACTACCCATAAAATGACAGGTACAGTATGGGCTGTAAGCCCATTGGTCCCAGTGCGTACCAATGGGCTTGCAGGACATCTCTACTAGACAATCCCAAATATGTGAATGATTCATACACATATTTGGAACTATCTAGTACAGTGTGGCTGCTTACAGCCCATACTGTAACTGTCATTTGGCAGGCAGGTGGGTGGTATGCGGGTGGGATGCTGTCACTGATGATAGGGAAGCAGGGTGGGCAAGGGTCCTGTGTAGGTGGGAGGTGGGGTGCCACTGATCATCAGAGATGTAGGTGTGGGCTATTTACCATGATGAGGGACTTGGGCAGAAGGAGGGTCCACTAGACTACCAGAGAATGTTTTATTTACATATACTATGATTGCGAATAATGGCAGGGGGCCACTAGACCACCAAGGATGGACATAGTGAATGTATGTTGAAAATGTTCCATTCTGACTCATAACTTTGGTAATTATCAATATTTGTACTTCAAATTTTGAACATAGCTATTGTTTACATGATCTCATAAATTTGGCAGGTGTTGTTTTTCAAATCCTGGATAAAACATCTTTACACATTTGTGGTATGAAATTGTATTTTTGCCACTATTCTACAAATGACATGTCATTTTTATAAGGGAGCATAATAAAAATTTGGTCTCAAATTAAAAATATATATTGAGGCTGGCCCACTGGCACAGCAGTTGGATTTCTGTCTGTGATGCCAGTGACCTGGGTTGGGGAATAGACTTGGGTCACTGGAGGGCAGCCGGGGAGGAGGATGGAGCATCCGGGGACAGCTCTACTTCTCTGAGAGGAGGGTGGGACATGCCCACTGCCTGCTAGCTCTGGCGGAGGCTGGGAGCACAGCATGGACATCTGGGTTCAGTGCTCAGGGGAGTGACAGATGTCAGCATATGCCTTGATGACAGGACATCACACTCCACAGAAAAAAACAGGAAATGCTTCCTGGCTGGCTGGATAATGGTCTCTGTCCTCTGCTGCCACAGACCCCATGAACGACATACCTCAGCAACCCTGTGCCAATAGTGAAGTACGTTGGCCAACCCCACCTGTGCATTTCCCTCGGAGGAGGGGACCCATCCGCAAAGGGATATGCTGGATTACCTGGAGGAGTTGCAATGTGGGGTTGGTAGCTGGCATGGGAATCGGGCAGGCAGTCAGTAAGAAACATAGAAACATAAAAACATAGACTTTGACAGCAGATAGGACCACTTGGCCCATCTAGTTTGCCCATTTCCTACCTACCGGATAGGCCACAGATCCTAGTTAACCAATAGACTATTTCAAAGGGCAAAGGAGACCCGAAGGAGTGGGCAGGAAGGAGGGACAGCTCCAAAAAATTAAAAAATGCTGTGCATTTGTGCCAGCCTTTTCTCCAGTGAGTAGTGTTCTGTAATCCTGTACCAATGAGCTGAGTTTGGGGATGAGCTCATTGAGCTACCTGATTGGGCTGTGGCTGTGGGCACTGTCATGCAGGCCAACCCACCCTGGGCAGTAAAGTTATGGGGTTTGCTGCACAGGGTCAAGTACCATACAATGAAGAGAAATCTTCTGGCATAGGACTCTATACTCAAGGAGTGCCTGAGGACCTTGCACTTCAGCTGGCATATGGACCTTTTGCTCTATATGCCTGCATCTGTGGCTGCAACCCACCAAACAGCACCAATAATTCTTGATATCCATTGCACATGGAAGTGACATGTCTTTGTTCACACAGGTCCCACAGGAACCTGCATGAATGAGGCTATTTCCATTATCTCAAAAGAAAGGAAACTCTTTAAAAACTGCATTAATGCAGCACTTGTTGTTCAACATAATGCTACAAAATGAGGGAACTGTAGTGTCAGTGTTTCCAATCCTAACTCCCCAATACCCGCTCCCAAGTGGCAAAGGTCCAGACCACACAAGCAACCACAGACAGCATCATTGGGTAAAACAAACATACAGCTGTTTCCAGATTACACAAATGCAGTAGCGCTGATGAACTACTTTCATGCATTTGTATCAGTTGCTGCAGAACTACATGCCCCACAGTCTGCAGCCAGTGCTGTTTACTTATGTTGTGCAGTGGGCATGAGTACCTCTGGATATAAATGCACAGGACCTGTATCCAGACTGCCCTGTGCTTCTGCCTCAGATTAACTCTTCAATTGGTGCAGTGCAACATTATAAAATACATTTGTTTCAGAACTAATATCTGTGATTGATTGATTAATTCAAGGATGGGGTGACTGAAGGGGACACAGATCGTGAGTGTGGCTGTAAACATAACTGGAAAGAAAAGATTGCAGCTAAAACTGTGGACTAAAGACTTGTAAACCACTCATTTAAAATGGGGTAAATAATTGCAATCATTAGTTCATTAGTATTGAAGCTTACTGTAACCCGAATTGTAACTATCTTGTTTCTGTAATATCTGTTGTCCCTTGTACTGCTGTCTGATGTCCTCTATGTGACGAGGTACTTTTGTAAATGAGCCTCTGGCTCAAAGGTTTCTAAATTGATGTTTAACTAACTAACTAAATAAATAAATAAATAAAACAATAATTTATACAGTATCTTTTGGGAAGAGGTGGTGGTGATAGGGAATGTGTAACTTTCCGGAGAGTGGGACAAATGGTTATTGCCATTGAATAATGATGGACAAGCTTAATGAGTTATTGCCTTCTCTTATCTGAGAATCCTATGTTCCTATTTAATTCTATGAATCAAATGCCTTGCTGAAGTCTAAAAAGAGCAGATTTACTGCATGTCCTTATCTATTGTCCTGGTGACCAATCGGAAAATATTTCAGGTTAGTATGGCAAGACAACCCTGATACAAATCCATTCTTCTTTTTAGCCTATAGCCCACTGTTGTCTAGGTAGTGCACCAAACCACCCTTTATTAGGGTCTTCATCAGCTCACCTATGATAAAAGTAAGACAAACAGGCTAGAGAAAGTTCACTCAGTTTGATAACTAATATTAATTTTAGGTTGTATAATAGCTCTTTAATAACTAGTTACAGAGTATACCCTTTTTGTGGTAGTTTATTACTGTGGGTGCAGTATGTCTGGTCTGGTTTGGAGAAGCTGGATGCAAACTAATTGCTAATCAAGCACTGACTTCAAGAATTGACTCTTGCGCTAGCTCTGTTGTAGGGATAAACTGAAAGTAAAAGTCAAGAAGTAAACTTGTACACTGTCACCCATGAGACTTAGAAGCTTGTTCAGGGTTTTTTTTCTAATTAAATACCATTTTAATTTTTCAGAGTGTTACCCAATGGGTTTGTTTTGTGTTATTGACACATTGTGATTACAAGACAGATTTTGCCATTACTGGTACTCACAATTGAGAGGAATAGCTGTTTCTGTGATTACCACAAACAGCAGCACAACCACAGAGGCCTGTTTGTATATGACAAAATGATAAAACCAATGTGGCACTGTGGTTTGAAGGTTTTGTTTCATACAGCTATGTATCACAGGGGTCAGGGATGGTTGTTTATGGAAAGCTTCTAATAATGTATGATGTTTTCAAAACCCATAGATAATTTTCTGCAAAAATGCAATGGAGGAGAAGGCACCACAGGCTTGTAGCGGAGAAATGTAATGATTACTGGTGACCCTCTTTATCAGCCTGTTTTCAGGGTCTCCAAATGCTGAAATAACCCAAAATTGAGTTATTATGGCATTTCTTAAAACTTCCTCTCAGTAGCAGTGTCACTCATCTGTAGCCTGCCACATTATTGGCCCTTACTCCCTCTGTGGGCGTTGCGACATATTGAAAAACATGGCAGCTAAAATTTCCCTTTGAGATCAACACGGGCTACTCCTTGAAGTAATCCTAGCCTGGCTGCAGTAAGTTATTTTTATTAATTATCTAAATAATCCTACCTTTAAGGAAAAACAATTAAAAAAAGCCATCTGGTTAATCCTGCCATTGTCGTGCTTTTGGTCGAAGCTTCAGCTGACCCAGCATACTCTCAGACAGCCGTTGTCACACTTGGGTAGGGGCTTCTGCCTCATCCAGCACACTCTCAAATCTGACTGCTTCCTCACAGTCAGCAATATCATATATTAACAAAAAAGAAAGTTTCCCTAGTGCACAGAGAGTGTGTGTGTGTGTGTGTGTGTGTGTGTGTGTGTGTAGACAGTGTCTGCTGTGAGACAGTATATGTGTCTGTGTAGGGGATGGGGAACGTCTGAGACACTAAGCAAACTCTGCACCAGTAATTACAAAAAATTAAAAAATAAGCAACTTTGTGTTTATGTTTTTACACCCTCAGTTTGTGATGAACTCATAAATCTCTCTAGCTTTGCTCTCAAGGTTTATGGGTCATCACACACCTTGGTGTGTAAAACAAATACATAACACACAGTTGCCCATCTATTATTCTCTGTTTAGTTGCTATGTACAACTGGATCAAAAGCCATCTAATAAAACTGGCCCTTTTTAACAGTTTTGCATCACATGACTATGAATGGGGTATCTGATGTCTCCCACCCAGTTTTCCACCCATAACAAGGTTCTTAATGCATTACCCTAAATATACATTTACTGAAGGGATTGCATGTACATTGTAGAGGCTGGGGTAACTGTGTAACTTCTGTGCTGTATAGGAAGTGAGCTTCTGGCAAATTATAGACTATTCTTTAGCAAAAGGACTTGCTGATGAATTCCAGGGACTGGTGTGTATTTACAGTGAAAGAGTCATTCTTATAACTACCCTTCCCATGGAAGAATAGTACACAGCTTGCTGACCATCCTTTCACAAGAAGAGTACATGACCCATTTTAATAAGTCATATTAACATAAGGGCATTGGGGCATATACATGAATGCATACTGAGTACATGCGATTTGTGCATACTCAGCCTGTGTAGCTCCATGCCTGTGGACAGGTGCAGGGTGCATGGTATGCACAACTGCATGTGCCTGCAGGAAACCTGTCCACAATCCTGCCTCCTGGCATACATGAATGTGAGGGGTGGATTGAGGGACACAGGGCATACAATTGGATGCCCATCCTGGGTCTCATAGTGGATCTCCTGCTTCACTTTAGCAGGGATTCTGGGAAAGTGTGGATGGCACAAATAAATGTTTACAGGTGAATGCTCAAATGGCTTCCTAGAACCCACCATGTCAGGTCAGAGGGCTGGGTAGCATGATAAGTGGGGCTCCATCATCATGCAGTCTGCAAAGGTACTTGTGATGGCACATAAAATGTACAGCAGGGTCCCTGCTGTCACATTGTGTGTTTTCTTTCTAGCACTCCACACCTTTGTGAATGGCATAGAGTGTGGTATGCCCCAGGACCACCCATGGTGCATAGCAGCATGACTGGCTTGGAGACCATGTGTGCAAGGGTTGCACAGCTCTTCCATGATTGCCACTTGAGGCTCCCCAGACCTCCACTGTGTGGCATTCTGTCTTAGGGTTGCCTACACTCCAAAAATATGCACTGCATAGGTGATCCACATGTTTGTGCATTGGTAGGAATTTTCTCAGAATTCCTGATGGTAGTCATACATGAACCAATATTAAGAGAGTTGCATGGAGTAAAGTAAAGACATTGGAAGAGTGGTTTCTGATAAAATGAAGAGGATTGAGATGGCTGAGGATGTGCAACAGCTAATGAGAAATATATCTGCAATTATTATAAATGCTGTCATCATAGATAGAACAATGTAATTGTAAGCTAAACTGTATAACAGTGCAATAGGTCACTGTGCTTTCTGAATAGACTCTCAGTTGTGTTTCATGACTGAGACAGGAAAAGAATGTTTTTGTTCCATAAAGAATGCAGTACCTGGAAGTGCTGATCAGATGTTAAAATGCAAAACCAATACATAACAGGTACAAATCCACCACAGTCATTACTTCAAGCTGCGACCTTGAGCAAATCACTTCCATCCCAGAGATTCACTTGTTTCCAGCTGTAAAATACAGAACAGGTGGGACATTCTATATCAGATGGGCTGGCATGGATAAGTTTTATTTTATTTCTAGGAACTGTATTTTATTTTACCTAGGAAGCAGCTCATTGATTCTAAGAAGACTATTTTTACAGAAGTGCTATGGGTATGTTGCAGTACTGCAGGCATTATACTGTATGGCCAATTAAATTGTAAAACAAATAAGGGGTTAAAGATACATATAGCACTTCAGCTATGGCATGCAACCATTAAAGACAGGAAATGACAGCGCTTAAACAACCAGTGATTGTTCAGTTTGGTCAGAAGTGGTTTCACTGGCTAAGAGAGATTGTGATGAAACATTTTAGAACATGCAGAGTGCTAAAGGTATGACATTGTTACTTTACTTCAAATGTAATAGATGTGGACGAACTGTTCTGATTACCTGAATCTTACAGTAAGTGTAGCACTGCCGACCCATACTCCTGGAGGTTTCAGCTTCAGATTTAGAATCCAGCCAAAGGTAATTTATTTTTACTTAAGCTGTCATTTCAGAAACATGTAAATCTAAGTGACTATGGTCAATAGTTTTGTCTACATTCAATGTGTCATGTGTCCTGTTTGCAGACTGTGGCCTGTATTATGATATTATACTGCATAATGGAATCTAAATAGAAGAAAACTTTAAAATGCATTTCTCTATACTACAACACAGTGTGTTGTATTGAATAAAATGCATTCAGGAAATGAATGACTGGGGTTTAAGCTGTCAGCACATTTACAACTACAGTAAGAACCAGTTTAAAACTATATTGATATACTTACTTCATGGGTACACTTTAAATGAATGTGATGCTGTAAATAGACTATGGTAATTCAAACTGCTGCATGAAGTAGATCGATTTGTTTTATTATTTAAGTGCCAGAAATGGTAGCAGATTATTCAAGGTAATGATGGGATCGTGGAGTAGATAGTAAGGGATGCTGAATGCTGATTGTTTCTACAAGAGAATCAGATTATGGAGGACTTTCATTAATCCGTTCTCATACTACTGGTATACTTTATTGCTATTATAATCCATTTTAATGCTATTATAATCCATTTTAATGAAGTCCTGTACCTGGTGTAATTTGTTTATATAACTACCTATTGTTACATTTGTGTGTACTCATGCTATTTTGTACCTAGCTGTTATTGCTGTATTGATGTATTCTGTCTACATGAACAATTGTGCTTACTGTAACCTTTTCACCATGATATCATTGTTTGATGTTTGTATTTCTCATGGGTTGTGCCTGAAAAAGGCAATGTTTTATGAAGTGCACATACCTGGTAAAGAAAAAAAATCTAGAGCATGTTGTGACTGCTATACCTAATCTCTGCTGACAGCAAAGTGCACTGGGACCTCCATCTTTACCATTTATTTATTTAGCTTTTGTTAACCAGGTAAGCATGCTAGACAGCTAAGTGCCTATTTTCAGGTGTGACCCAGGAGAGTTACAAGGTACAGGCAGGTAACAGGCAATAACAATTCAGAGACAACAGCAATCAACAAGGTACAGTCAGGCACAGGCAGTAAATGAATACATGGCAAGTACAGAGTTAAGATACAGCAATCACCAAAGGTACAGTCTGGTACTGGCAGTAACAAATACATGGCAAGTACTGAGTTAAGGCATGGCAACAGCACGAGGCAGATGAAGAAGCAAACATAAATCAGTAAGACAGCTTCTAGGCATACACTATACAAATACAGCATAACCAGCGTAGTCAATGGGCCACAGGCTCACCATGTAGGGTGGGTCAGCTAAGAGCACAGGCAGGAGGATGCTTATTTTAGGTAGCCCCAGAGGGAGGACCTGAAGCAAATGTGAGACAGGGCAGCCCTTACATGAGCAGGAGTAGGTTCCAGGCTCTGGTGGTGAGGGCCACAAGGCATGATCCCCAGCAAGGGAGTGAGTTTTGGGACTTTGAGACCCTGGGAGTCACAGGACCTCATCCGTAGCCAGAGGGGCAGGCTTGAGCAGTTCGGCAAGTGCTAGTGGGTGGACATTCAGATAATGTTGTCTTTGAAGTTACCCATAACTAAGGATTGATGATTATTGGTGACAGCCACCCAAACCTGGAATAGAGTTGGCAGTTATGGGTGAGATGGGGGGCTGACAGGTTGAGGTGACAAACATTGTTGTATGCTGTGTCCCATTTCATGAGCTAGGCTTTTGGTGCTTTCATGAAGGAAGTGAGCCCATGGCTGAAAAGGGGAGAGATTCCCTTTGCAAGGGCAAGTCGGGCAGCTGGGGTAAGGCAGCTTTTGGCCCTGTATGCCAGACCCAGTTTACAGTTTGTGGCTTTGCCGAATATCGTATGTGCAGGAAGAGGTCCAATTGAGGGTCAGGGTTACCCCCAGATACTTGAAGGAGTCAACCACCGTGAGGGATGCCATCAGCTCCAGCATTGCGATAGGCTGGGCATGCTCTGACCTTGGCAAAGGAGCTGAATTACATGGCCTGCATCTTCTGGAGGTTGATGAAAAGCTTGTTAGCCTTGATCCGAATTAATGTGATTGAAGTCAGAGTTTAGGCTGGTGTTGATGTCTTTGATATCTTGTGAGCTAGCAAGCAGCACAAGGACATCAGCATATAGAATAACGTGTCCAGAGGCAGGACACAGGGCAGCTGATTGATAAAGGCGAGAACAGTATGGGGCTGAGGACAGACCCTGAGGCATCCCACATTTTACCAGTGTGAGCCCAGGAGGGCTTTCTGGAACTTCATGTTCTGTTGCCTGCCCGAGAGGTAGTTGGAAAATCAGGCTATTTGCCACTGTATAGCTCTATCCAGTTGCTGTGCTATTCCACTCACAGCACTTCCTCCCTTATCCTTTCCCATTCCTACCCTCTTTTCATCCTACCTCATCCCCCATCCCTTACCACTTCACTTCCACTTCACCCCTCTCTTCTCTGTTTCCTCACCTTGTTCTCTCCTCTACCGCCCCTGTGGGTCTTCCTTGCTTAACCTTCATTATGGAATCTCCCTCCTTGCTCTTATTTTGCTCCTTCCACTCCCAGTTCACCCCTGTACTTTCTTCTTGTAATCCCTTTCACCCCTCTTCAGACAACCTCTGTAAAAGAGCCCTTTACTCAAAGGTCTTTCCAATGTGTCAAATAAATAAATGTGTTTTATTCCCCAACCCAGTTAGAATACAAAGTGAAATAAAGATATCGCTATTGCTATTTTAATGCAATGACAGCAGTGACATATTTTTTGAGAATAAAATGACTGCTGTCTATTTATTATAGGATATATTTCTAATTCTGCTTTCAGATTAAAGGAGAGGCTCTACATGCAGTATAATGCAATATATCAAACCACTGTGTTCTATTTACTGTGTAACTATCAATATTCAACTCATTTTAAGATTCTCACAGATTCACAAATCATTGAATCTCAACTCTTTGAATAACTAATGCTGTTTTGAGCTACCAGTAAATCAAGCAGTTCTGAAAGCTGCAGCACTGTTGCATTATGTCTTCTTGGTTTTATGTTTTCTGCATGTTAGTGCAGAATGAGCATAAGGAGTGGAGGAAGGACATCTGCTCTCAAGTAAATGTAATATATGGACCCAATTCAGGACGTATTTGTGAAGGGTAGCAAGTCAAGTCCATGGCAGACAGTTCTGTGTGGTCAGAAACAATACAGACAACACCATTCAAGTCAACACCACATCAGGGAATACCACATGAAAACAAACAAAAAAGTCATTTAAAACATTTCACTGGAGTGGTGGTCCATGGTGGTGTGGTGTTGTAATGGTAAATCTACACTTCACCACTGATTCATATCCATACTAAATGGCTGCAGTTTTGACTTTGGCAATGTTGTCTGCCTGTTTCAAATGTGCAGTATTTGATGCAACAAACTGACATGCAGCCTTTGTGAAGGCAAGATACTCAGTTATCATTTGCTCAAACTATAATAATGATACATATTTAGATGACTGCTTTATCATCTAGGGGTATTCCAAGTGAAGTTGGAGAGCATTTTTCGTATTTCATGTTGGATGGTTAGTGTCACATAGGCATCGGAAATATTGGAATCATTTCCATTTGAAGATTTTTACACAATTCCACTCATTTTGAACATGGAATTGTCGACATTTCAAATTTGTTTATTTGATCACAATGCATATCCCTCTAGTTAAAGATCTGATATTGTGCATGTTTGCCTGCTGCTATACATTCTACAGCAAATGCAGGGTGAATATTATTGTGTTTAGACAGGTAGTTCAGGAAGTATATGACATCAAAGATCATTGTTTTATATTTTTGAAAATTCAGTTATTAATAAAATTTAGTGGAAATTTCTTAGAAATGTGTATTTGGTAACACCACTGGTATTACAGATACAGAATAGACCTAAAATTTGGCATGCCTGCCAGTGACTAAGGATCCAAGAATCTAAAAGTTGGAGATATATTAATTAGTAGTTTTACATTTGCAGTGGAAATGTTGTAACATACGTATTAGCAAACTTTTCTCATAGGTTCATGGAAGCATAATTGGTAATGCCATCAGAATTTCACTTGTGGAATTTGATGTTTACAAAGCACTGCATCTGATTAGTTGGGCTGATATGTTTGTAGTTCTGTAGTTTCTTCCAGGATGACTATCCTGCACTCTCCTTTTTTCTGAGTTTGTCCAGATGGACTAAGTGGAACTGCTAATCCTTGATATCCTCCTTGTTTTTACAGTGTCACCCACCCATTAAAGAGAGTCATCTATAGTAGTTCTCATCTGATCAGACCTTGTGATGCTCCTTTCACCTGTAAATGACTTAACAATTCTGGAACACATGCAATGTGGGTTTTGACAGGGCTGTGGGAGATTTGTACCCTAATCCCTTTTGCTATAAGGTTGGCCAAACAGACTGCACTGCATTGTCTCTCCTGAATGTTGGATGTACCACGGGGTGGGGGGGTCAACATGAAACATCTGGGCCCAGTAAAGGAGAGAGGCAGAGGAAGCTGTGAGGTGGAGATGGATAGAGACTGAACTAAATTATTTTGAGATGAATAAATGTTAGAGCTGTACAAAATATAAAATTCCACCCACAGAATGCCCAGTGGAATGACCATTCTGATTCCATTGAATTTAGTGAAATTTTCATGAAAATTCTGTGGAATTGTGCCCAATTTTAAATTTCAGTTATATAGATACATAGATACATAGACAGTGTCAAGCAGATAAGGGCCTATGGCCCACCCAGTCTGCCCATTTGAGCTGGTAAGTTCAGTTTGTTTTCCTAGAAGTCTGTTGCCCCTTATCCCTGACCTCCAGAATACCTTTATGTCTATCCCATGCATTCTTAAATCCCGTGATTGATTCAGCCCCACCACTTCCTCTGGCAGGGTGTTCCACTTGTCCACCACCCGTTCTGTGAAGAATTCTTACATAGATACATAGATAGTGTTGGCAGATAAGGGCCTATGGCCCACCCAGTCTGCCCATTTGAGCTTGTAAGTTCAGTTTGTTTTCCTAGAAGTCTGTTTCCTTACCCTGACCTCTAGAATTCCTTTATGTCTATCCCATGCATTCTTAAATCCCATGATTGTATCAGCCCCACCACTTCCTCTGGCAGGGTGTTCCACTTGTCCACCACCCATTCTGTGAAGAAATTCTTTCTCATGTTTCCTCTGAATCGTCTTCCCTCCAACTTCATCCCATGCCCTCTAGTCCTGGAACATCTTTTTCACTTAAAAATAGTGTTTTCCTGCTCCCTGTAAGATACTTGTATGTCTCTATCATATCCTCTCTCCTCCTCTCCTCCAGGAGTACATGTTCAGTTCCTTCAACCTGTCTTCATAGGACTTGTGATGCAATCCATGCACCATCTTTGTTGCTCTCCTCTGAACCTTCTCTACCCTGTCTATGTCCTTACGTAGGTATGGTCTCCAGAACTGTACACTGTACTCCAGGTGGGGCCTCACTAGTGTCTTGTATAGTGGAATTATGACCTCCCTTTTCCTGCTGATGAAGCCCTATACATCCCAGCATCCCTATTTGCTTTACCTGATGCCTTGTCACACTGTTTCCCTACCTTGAGGTCATCAGAGATGACAACCCCAAGATCCCTTTCCTGCTTGGTGCATGCTATATCCTCACCCCCAACTGATATATTGTGCCAGGGTTTTGTGCCCCATATGCATTATCTTGCACTTCTTTGCATTGAATTTCAACTGCCAAACCCTTGACCATTCTTCAAGTTTCTGCAGGTCCCTTCTCATTCTGTTTACACCCTCTGGTGTGTCTACTCTGTTACAGAGCTTTGTGTCATCAGCGAACAGTGAAATTCTGCCTTCTAGATCCTGCACAATGTCACTGAAGAAGATGTTGAATAGGACCGGTCCCAGCACTGATCCTGTGGTACCCCACTGGTCACTCTTCCCTCTGTGGAGTGACGGCCATTTACCACCACCCTCTGTGTCCTGCCACCCAGCCAGTTACCTACCCACCACACTACAGTCCTGCCCACACCCATATTCCCCAGTTTGTGTAATAGTCTTCTATGTGGCACAGTGTCAAAGGCCTTGCTGAAGTCCAGATAGGCCATGTCCACTGCCCTCCTCTGATCCACCTCCTAGTCACCCTGTCAAAAATTCAATGAGGTTGGTCTGACATGACCTCCCCTGGTGGAAACCATGCTGCCTTGGGTCCTGTAGTCCATTGACAACCAGATGTTCCACCAATCTGTCCTTCAGTAGTGCTTCCATGATCTTTCCCACTACCGAGGTGAGGCTGACTGGTCTGTAGTTCCCTGCTTCCTCGTTGTTCCCTTTTGCATAAGGGGCTACATCTGCTGTCCTCCAGTCTTTGGGTACCTCCCTGTTTCCAGTGATTGGCTAAACAGGATAGCCAGAGATTCAGCCACCACCTCTCTTAGTTCTTTAAGGACCCTGGGTACCCCATCTGGCCCCATTGCTTGTCAACTCTTATTACTTCCAGTTCCTTCAGGACCTTTCTCGTGTAAAGGGACTTGTGTCCATTTCTGCACCATTCACCCCTTGTACTCCTTCAGACCCATTACCCCTCTTCCTCAGTAAAGACTGAGCAGAAATACCTGTTCAATATGTCAGCTTTACTGTTGTCATCCTCCACGCAACTCCCATCCTCCCCTTCAGTCTCACTATCCCTTCCTTTGTCTTTCTTTTTCCTTATGTACCTGTAAAAGGTTTGTCCCCTTTAACCACTGATTTTGCAATGTGTTCTTCTGTCTGAGCTTTGGCTTCCTTACGACTTCCCTGCCTCCTTTGTTTCTCCTGGTACTTCTCCTATCCCCTTCTACCTGTGTCTTTTTGTATTGCCTGAATACAATCTTTTTGGCTTCACTTTCTTTGCTACCTCTTTGGAAAACCATAATGGTCTCCTCTTCCTTTCCTCTTGCTAACCTGCTTAATACATAATTCTGTTGTTCTTATAATCCCCATTTTAAATACTGCCCACTGTTCCTCAACCCCTGATTCCTGTCCCATTCCTTAATTCCTCTTTCAAGTATTTCCCATTTTGCCAAAGTCTGCCCCTAAAATCCAGGATACATGTTTTTGTGTGGTTTGGTTCTGCTCTTTCTGTGATTTCAAACCACAATGACTGGTGGTCACTGTTACCCAGGTGCTCCCCACTGTTACCCCCATCACACTGTCCCTGTTTGTGAGCAGAAGGTCAGTATTGCCTTCTGCCGAGTTGGTTCCATGACCAGTTGCTTGAGGAAGGCACCTGAATGGAGTCCAGGATAAATCTGCTCCTAGTTGATGCTGCTGCTGGGATGCTCCAGTCCACATCTAGAATATTGGCGTCTCCAACCAGTACTACCTCACCCTTGTCTGCCATCCTTTGGATGGCTAGCATCAACTCCTATCTGTTTCTTCCTCCTGGGCTGATGGTCTATAGACCACACCTGTGTGGATGGCTGGCCCCATTTTCCTTTCCAGCTAACCCACAGTATCTCTCCCCATTTTGTTCCTCCTGGATCTCTGTGGCCCTTATGTCATTTTCACATACAGTGCCACTCCTCCTCCTCCTTCCTGCCTGCTCTTTCTCTTCTGAATATTGTAGCCAGGTATGGCCATCTCCCAGTCATGGTTATCATTACACCAGGTTTCAGTGATGGCCACAATGTCCAGGTCTGACTGTACCATGGCAGCCTCCAGATCTTCCATCTTGTTGCTAAGGCTCCTGGCATTTGCACACATGGCTTTCCATGATTTGACCTCCCTAGACTGCTTCACTGTTCTCTCAGCCCTTTTCCTTGGTTGTCATTTATCCCTGGTTCACCTTGCTGTCTGCCCTTCTGCTGAATTTTGCCACTTTTCTGCTTATCCACCTTTTGGACACTAATCTCCATTTTTTGCACTGCTTTGCAGAGATAGCCACTCCTCTGGTTCACTGGTTCCACTGCTAGCTGTGGGGGGTGAGCAAGTAGGTACCCTCCTTGCTGGCCTGCCACCCCCTTTGCTAGTTTAAATGCTTGTCAATGTAGCATTTAAACTTATCATTAGTCTTGGATTCCCTCCAGGATGGATGCAGGCCGTCGAGGCTTGAACAAACCTCCATCCCTTCAGGTGGGTCCCCAGTCACCAATGAATCCAAACCCTTCCTCACAGCACCAGTTCTTCAACCATGAGTTAAAGTTCCTGGTGCATGCACTCCTATGCTATCCCTTGCCTCTCACAGGTAGTACTTCTGAGAAAGTGACAGAAGTAGCTACTTGCTGAGACCCCTCCCCAGTTTCCTAAACTCTTCCTGAACTTCCTTTGGCTCCCCATTTGCCAAGTCATTAGTACCTAGGTGAATAATGACATCCAGCTCACCCTCCCGTCTTGCCTTCCCAGTGATCCCAGTATCTTCCTTCCATCCCTCCATGCCATGGCACCTGGTAGGCACCTCCCTCCCTGTCCTCTCCCTCCTGTGTTCCTAGCTGGATCCTCTTATGATGGAGTCCCCACCAGGATTTGCTTCCTCCTCCTCTGGGGTCCACTGGTTTCCCCACTGAGTCACCTCCTTGGCTAACCTCCACCTCCTTGGCTAACCTCCCCATCTTTCTCATGTTTCCTCTGAATCGTCCTCCCTCCAACTTCATCCCATGCCCTCTTGTCCTGGAACACCTTTTCACTTAAAAATAGTGTTTTCTGCACCCTGTTCCTCCCTGTAAGATACTTGTATGTCTCTATCATATCCCTCTCTCCCTCCTCTCTCCAGGGAGTACATGTTCAGTTCCTTCAACCTGTCTTCATAGGACTTGTGATGCAATCCATCACCATTTTGTTGCCCTCCTCTGAACCTTCTCTACTCTGTCTATGTCCTTACATAAGTATGGTCTCCAGAATTGTACACTGTACTCCAGGTGGGGCCTCACTAGTGTCTTGTATAGCGGAATTATGACCTCTCTTTTCCTGCTGGTGATGCCCTCGCCTATACATCCCAGCATCCTATTTGCTTTACCTGCTGCCTTGTCACACTGTTTCCCTATCTTGGGGTCATCAGAGATGACAACCCCAATATCCCTTTCCTGCTTGGTGCATGCTATATCCTCACCCCCAACTGATATATTGTGCCAGGGTGTTTGTGCCCCATATGCATTATCTTGCACTTCTTTGTATTGAATTTCAACTGCAAAACCCTGATCATTCTTCAAGTTTCTGCAGGTCGCTTCTTATTCTGTCTACACCCTCTGGTGTGTCTACTCTGTTACAGAACATTGTGTCATCAGCGAACAGTGAAATTCTGCCTTCTAGGTCCTGCACAATGTCACTGATGAAGATGTTAAATAGGACCGGTCCCAGCACTGATCCTTGTGGTACCCCACTGGTCACTCTTCCCTCTGTGGAGTGACAGCCATTTACCACCACCCTCTGTGTCCTGCCACCCAGCCAGTTATCTACCCACCACACTACTGTCCTGCCCATACCCATATTCCCCATATCACTATACCACACCCATATCACTATAATTTTAACAGTACTTGTCCAAATAACACCAAATTTAGAAAATGAACAGCACCTAATTGCTGCTTACAAACATGTACCAAATTTCAGAGTCATAGGTTAAAATAGGTAGAGTTATGGGTGGCCAAATGTTTAATCAAAATTACATTTTCAGTCATTTTGAGTCAGTTTTAAAATTTGTTATCCAAATATCTCCACGATGTCACAATTTGAGAATCATCCAGCTTGGGTATATTCACCATGTTTTAAGTCTCCACCTCTAATAGGGGATGAGTCATAGGTAGCGAAACATTTTACCAAAATGTTGATTTCTGTACTTTAGTATAATTTTGATAGTATTCATTGAAGCGTTATAACATTTGACAGGTATACAGGTTATCACCACATTTGAATCCCTCTCCTTTCCCTTCCCCACCTCACCTTACTACCCCCACTTCTCCTCAACTCCTACTGTCAGTTTGGTGTATCTCACTTCAGCTCAAGTCCTGTTACTGGCACTCAAGTCTTGTTTTGGCACTTATGTAATCATGTATTAACTTTGAAGAGTTCCCATGGTATGTATACCCTGTCCTTATGTTGAATTCCTGTGCTGTTTCTCCTATTGTAAAAAGTGCTAACATAATCCCACCCAACTATGTACATTATCTGTATTGAGCTATTTAATATTCAACATTTGTATGTAGACCTGCCTCTATTTGTAACATTTTCAATAAATAAATAAATAAATATGTACATAGTTTTAGATTTCCGGCTTCAAATGTGAGTGTGTTATAGCCTGCCAAACATGTTGCCAAAATGTAGATTTCAGTTATTTCCTTTCATTTTAAAACAACATATCCAAATTTAACCAGAGCTGAAACCTTTAAACTTCTATACGACATGGTCATTTCAGAAAATGTTCATATTTACATCTTTAAATGGGCTTGAATTAAAAGTAGTAAAACTTTCACATTCAAAAATACATTTTGCAATAATTTAAACTGCAAATGCATAAACCACTAAACTTTAAAACTAGAGATTGTTCTTAGACCTTACAAAGGGTCTGAGTGTACCAGTTTATTAATTGCTTTATGCCAAAATTGCAAAATAACATCTGTACTTAAAGTCAAATCCCATGAGTCTTTGTGAAAATTGTAGAATTCCATAACAAAAATCTATAAAACTGGAATTTGCTAATTTAATGCAGCCTTATCTGGGGATTCTAATTAAAGGATAGGGATGAGAGGCAGATAGTGCAGGGGTCACCTGGTTCAGGAGTTAGATGCACAGTTTTACTAAAAAATGGACAGCTGAGCTGTGTAGCACAACAGTAGTATACCCGAGGTTGGAGCAAGGAAGCACAGAGTGTCAATAGTTCTAAATTGAAAGCAGGGTATTTAAAGATTACATCCAGTAAATTTATAATCTGGGGAGTTTGATGTACATGCAAGTCTGCAACTTCAGAGGTACTCAAAAAGATGTAGTGGGGAAAACAATGTCTGGGCAGCAGGAAGGAAGAATTCTGGATATTTCAACAGGGTAGGTCAATAGAAAAGGAAGTGGTGACTCGTGTTTTAAGAAAGTTTGTCACTGTAAGAACAAAAAGGATATCAGTGGGATCAGTAATTCTGCTAGGTAAACAATAATGTGGGCAACCGCAATTTGAGTGACCCACGAAAGTGTGACCAATTGTGGTGCCTGTCACAGGGGCTACCAATGAGGGAAGCAGACCATATGGGGGGTGGGTGACTGTAGTGACAGGAAGTTGCTAGAGGTACTCACGTGGGGGGTGGTGGGAGCAAGCACGCATGTCAGGGTGGAAGGGATTTGAGGGTGGCACTGTTGTAGGCTGCCAAGCTGGCCCCATGGTGTAGTGGGTCAGATTGCAGCCTCGGTGACTAGAATGTTGGGTTCAGGTCCAGATGCAATTTATTTTGCTGCACCCGTCTGAATTTCATTTTTGTTTACATTTCACCCCCGACATGCGCCCCTGGAGTTGAGAATCTTTAGTGGCGGGGTTGCAGGGGTGAAGCCCCTACAGGGAGTGTGGGAGAACAGCACCCTGGATAAACATGAAAAAAACAAGTCCCCAGCACAGTTTTGTTGTGTAGGCAGGGAGTCAGGCGCCAAAACTGATTTTGGCACTCTGACTTTGACATAACAGAGATCCCCTTCAGCAGTCACCATTATGACAGAACCATTCTATTGAATTGACCTGGCTATGCAAAGAGAAAGGTGGGGGATAGTCATCCAGAGAGGAACAGCAGGATTGCAAAAATATCAGCCTAGTTTATCAAATGAAGCAGTCATACGTGCATTGTTAATGTTAAATTCTAGAAATAGAATTTTGGATAATACATCTATATGCTACCATAAATATGTGAGAAAATGCTACCAATATCTTTTGTACTGTAAATTTAAAATTGCTAAACTAATTTATTTAGTAGTATTAGACACTAGGATACATTGACTACAGATATGCATGTCAAACATTAAGTCTATGCCTGCTAGGCGGTGAAGTTACCAACATCCACATTTTGAGTTTCAGAAAATTTTGCAAATATTTACATAGTAACATTTATGTAAATTAAACATCTCGAATCAATTCTCTCAATATTCGATCATTCTATAAGCATCACAAAAGCTATTCATGTTAATTTACACAAGTCTAGCTCCAAAGGTGCCTCAGTTATATGCAGATGAATGTTTTCATAAAGTTTCTCACTAAAAATAAAGTGACTAATTTTGAGCACATATAATTTTAAGATGATGTGTCATATTGTCATGAACCCTGGCACATTATTGGAACATATACCATTAAGAAATCATGCCATATTGAAGATCTCTGACAGACTGCTTAAGAATATGCAGATAAAAACATTCATGAAATCACACACACAAAAAAGAAAGACTTCAAGGAGTGTTTTGGAAGAATAAAATATATTTACTGCTTCAAGCAAGTTTTGTCAGAGTGGAGTTCATCACATCATTTTGTTTTGAGAATTTGAGCACCTATAATTTTAAAAGTTTTCATCTGCAATTCTTGATATTTTACAAGTGATTGGCCCTCTAACCAAAGAGTGAGCATGCCAAATTTTAGAGCTGTAGTTTACATGACTGCTGAGTTATGACCAAATTACTGAATTTTAAAATTCAAAATTCCAATGAAAGTCTGTGAAATTTTATGAACTTTTGCCAAAATTCCATGAATTCAGAATTTTCCATTCTGCACAGCTCTAATACAAGCTGTTTGTTTTGTTTTGAAATAAAGCAGATTTCATTTGATTTAAACTGGTGTCCAGAGTGTTGCCTCAAAAGCCGCATGGTTTGTTAACCTGTAACATACCTAAAGTAACCCTTTGGACACAGAGGCAGGTTTAAAGGGGGGGCTAAAGGTGCTATAGCTCCCCATCATGGAACTCCTCTATTAGTAACACACTTGCTGCATTCCTAATCATGAAAGCTGCCTGAGCACACAGGTCTCATCTGTCCTCCAGCAGAGCTGGCCTTGGCTAGATGCAAACTGTGCCACTACAACTTGGGGCCTATGTTTTTCTTGAGGAAAAACATATTTAAAACATTTAAAAATGCCTAAATGTTGTTAGAGATGAAAATGTTGACCAGCAAATGAAAGTGGAAGACAACTGGCTCTGTTACTCTTACAAAAGGTGGGGGCAGCTTTGTTGCAGTGGAAAAAATTAGGTTAAGTAAGTGTTAATGGTGTTAATGGTCATACTTTACACCTCCCAGGTTGACTACTTTCACAAACAAAGGGCTATATTGACAAGAGAACTTGTTTGTAACCTGGACATGTAAGTGAAACAATTAATGATATGACAAAATATGTTTCAAAAGTATGTGAGCACTCAAAATGGCTCAAAAACCTGACCAGCCCAAAGCAAAACTGGATTTCCTGATAGTGACCCTGATAACCTGCTCACAGGTAAAAAATGACAGGTGACAACTTACTGGTGTCCCATGATAATCCTCTCTATTCTTCCTCACTGCTCCTCCAGAAAAGTTAAGTTGTTTAACTTGTTTGCAAATCAGAGTATCTGAGGTGTGAGTGTCCAGTGAATGGCCCTCTCCTTCACGAAATGAATACGGTAGTAGTACCGTACCTACTTAAGTTCTTGTTCCAGGTTCAGTCAGATTCATTTCCAATGGTGGTCAAATAATGCAGTGCAGTCAATGGCACTAATTAAAAGATGCTGGTTAAACTAGTAGACCTGGTACTGCTTTAGTAATTTAGAACAGGAGGGTTAGTGAGGTGTAAATGTTGGGTGTGGGGGCCCACAGAGAATGGAGTGGTGGGGCTATACAGAGGCCCAGAATGGTTAAGGTCGGCCCTGTCCTCCAGTGTCCTGGTAGTGCAGTAAACAACCACCCCCACCTGCATTACATAGTTGATCCTTCCACCCCGAAAAGCCAGTCTCCAGCATTAATTTCTTACTAACATTCATCCTATGCCATGTGGTCTGGTCCCAGCACTGTGGCAGCAGTTGGTCTTGCCTTGGTGAGCCTGAGCATTCATTCTCTACTTTTGCAGGCTTGGTGCAGCTCCTTTCTTCATGTGCGGGGGTCATGTGTGTGGGAGGTAGCAAAGCAGAGTGGACCTTAACAATACAGATCTCGACCAGGTTGCCTGGTGCTTGCTTCTCCTGATTTGCTGTTGCATCCAGTAGTGGATGTGGCTAGCAGTGGTGCCTTTTTAAATATCTGGGCTGTTGAAACAAGAGTGAACTGTAATTCATTAACTCATAAGATTAATGTTGGTGAAAGAGAGGAGCGAGTGTATTACTGAGGAGGAGATAGAGTGGAGCCCATGAAGTGAAGAGCTAAGCCCAAGGTTTCAGGTGGCAGCAGTCCAGCTGGGGTCAGTGTGGCCTGGTAAATCAGTACAAGGAGTTGGAGTGAGGTTCAGGTCATCTTCTGGTAGCTGAAGCTGAGAGCTGTGCTCATTAG
This sequence comes from Neoceratodus forsteri, assembly GCA_016271365.2. NCBI lineage: Eukaryota > Metazoa > Chordata > Ceratodontiformes > Ceratodontidae > Neoceratodus > Neoceratodus forsteri. The sequence goes on along the minus strand of JADMNL010000022.1, from coordinate 193,606,559 downwards.
AAGTCATGTGCTTAGTGTGTGCTGTCTAGAGAGAGTTTGGCAGCCAGGTGACTGGAGTACTCAACTAGGGGCACATAGACTTCAGTCTGCTGAAAATTGATCAAGTCTTCATTTACTCGGGTACTTCTTGCTTTAGAAACAAAAGACTTTCTCAGTCACAAACTATGGTGAGTTGGGGTAGCTGCTGGGATGGGACAGGACATTAGTGTTCCTTAAAACTGGGTGTATAATAAATGTAGTACTGTGTTATTAATTTCTAGTGTGGGAAGCTTAAATTTATGACATTAAAATTGTTCAAGGTCACTGCTAGTTTGACCTACATGGCAAATTCATTTTGGTGCAGATTTGCAGGAGAGTGAATTGGAGAGTAGTGCCCTCCCGTAGCATGCTAGGAATGGTACAAAACTAATGCTGGGGCAGGTCTGGTCTCAGCAACAGCATGAACCAGGGAGACAGAAACTTGTATGTGAGACCTTTTAACTGAGGTAAAAACTTCAGCATGTACTGTATGTCTAATCTGTGTGGTGGTTGTACAGCGTGAATGAGCACAGAGGGAATTAATAGGCATGGGGACTTTGAAGGTGTTCTGCTGTATGTTATGGCATGTGCAGGAGTTTCTGGAAGACAAAATTGGCAACAGAAATCATAAGACCTTTTGGGCTCATTGACACAAGCAGTTACAAAACCTGAAAAATTGTGATAGAATCAAATACTTAGTTTATGTACTTCTATGTGTTGAATTGGGGGTGCAAGTTGTGATGTACCCAAGCAAGTGCTGTTGCTAATAATAAAAAATCCATTTCTATATTTGTTTAAAAACTGTTTTTCTGTCTGCTTACTGATATCTTGGACCTATCATAAAAATGAGATGCCTCATACCATGGGAGTTATCCAGTAAAGGACATTTAAAACAATAACTACTATTTTATTTGTTTTAAAATGTATTTTCTTTGGAATAAATTCTTCTATATAATAAAATATGTTTTGCAAAAATAACAAGCAGACTTGAAATGATATTTTTAGAAACTAGATAGCAACATGACTTTGTTCCCATATTTCTATAGTTATTGTATTTTTTTACTGAGATAACGTTGGAGAGTACGTTAATCTGTACTGCAGGACAAACTGGGATGGGTTGGCTTTATTGTAATGTCATAATGTGCTTGAGTGAGTGACACTTGTGAACTTGTTTACTTGGTTGTCATTTAATTTGTTTCCACTTTGTCTTTATCACAAGTCTCTTTCAACTTTTCTCATTTTTGTGTTTCAGATGTGCTGCTGTCCAGCTGCAGTCTTTTAGTATTTTGTGGGGTTTTGTGGGGTGGGAGGGTATTTTTGGCAACATACTGTCATGTGAACTGTGAGGACTCTGGGGATGGTGCTAGGGTGCAACTAACAAAGCATGGGGAGGGAGGAAATGAGTGGAAATTGCATTAGAAATACCCTCAAAATGCACCAGAATGCACTAACATGTTAAAAAAACATTTCTGGGGATCTAGGTGGCCTACCAGACCCCGCCCTATTATTATATTATTTTCCTCTGACTTGAGCTCCCCATCTTTAAGACTCCTGGAGCCACCCCTGCTTTGGATTAGCTAAATTGCTCTTACTTAATGCCTCAATCATTTTCTTTCCCTGTTGGTCTCTAAGTCAGGACATCCAAGTGCACTGGGGACTCAGTCTAATTAGATTTTGCTGTGTATGGTTCTCATATGGCCTGCATTCAGGTGAGAATTATTCTCTCTGTCTCTTGGCTTCTTGCTCCAATTTGGGCATCGTCTGTTCTTGTACTACATAGCTCTGCTGTGCTTTCCTTTGAGTGAACCTGTGTATCTAATTTCTGATACTGAGGCCTCCTGCTCTGCCTCCCTTATCTTTAAGTTTAAAAGCCCTGCCCTCCTGTCCATATACATGACCAGTATCCTCTTCTACTTTACAGCGTCAGCCCATCTACAGTACACAGACATTCCTTACTACGTAATGACTTCTAGATGGTCAGAAAAAGATCTTCCCTCTTTTATCAGACTTATCAAGAACTAGCTTGCCTAACAGCCCACTGTCACTACTTACAGGCCACAGGGCCATGATGACATTGGAGAAGATTCATCTCCTTATGAAAATCATTATGAATTCCACAATTTTTCAAAACTTAGGAAGTTTCACATCAGGTACAGCACTGCTGATCTGGCAGCACATTTTGACTGCTTGTAACTTCACCATCCTAAGGCAAGAGTTAAAATTGACACACAACCTCCTGTCTCGTAGCACCAGCAGTAGCTCATTCTGCATTTGGATCCTCTCTAATGTAGCTTCTACTGTATGTTAGCTAGTTAGCCTGCTGTGGTTTTGGCCACAATAGAGTAACACTCTAATATTACTATATTTTTAGAGATGCAGTTTAGTTGCCTTTTAGTGTGACTGTAACACTAGTTAAATTTAGTATTTTACTTCTATATCTGATGTGCCTATAAAGCGTAGTCACAGGGATTTGTTTATTTTAAGATTAGTTTGTAACTGTGGAATTCCATCCTTGACCATTGACTGCATCAAAGTGCTTTTGTTTTCTCCAACTAGTCACCTACTGTACCAGCTCATCATCTTCACCTTTCTGTCCTCAATATGCTTCTTCCTTGTTTTCTAAACTCTCCTGCTCTTCCCCACCATTTGTTTTCTTCACTCATTTCATCTTTCCTTCTTCCCAACTCCCAATTGTTTCCCCATCACCTGATTGCCCATCCTTTTCTTCAGTGCATTACCCACTTTCTCCATCATCCTATCCTCTATCCTCAGCTTCCTTCCATTCTCTTAAAGAGGAACAGTCAGCAACAAGGGCCTCACATCAAGTATGGAGCTAATCATGTGTGTGCAAAACAAGTTTGGTTTATTTACTTTTCACTATAATATAGTAGATTGTATCAGACTAATGTTGTTTCCTTCTAGGCTGATGTCTTTTGTAACTTGAAAGTCAGGTATCCTCTGCAGCTGACAGCTGAACAGTACTGCAGTAGAGAGAGAGATGCAATAGCCTGTAGTGCATGCTAGAGTTCATATATGCTCTGATATTTTGTTTGTTGGTCTTGCTGTCTTTTCAGGATATGCAGGATATGTACAGTCACGGAGGACTGTACATAGCCCTGGGAAAAGTAGAATCATAAAACATTTGATCAAAGACTATAATCATTCTGACATGACTGCAGGCTATTGACTATCACTGTAGCAGAACTGTTCTGAATAGTTTTACACTATAATGACACAAAATGGAGAGGACATTAAAACTTACATTCCTCTACCTATACAGTACTGTAATGGCCAGAAGTTATTAGAAATGCACTGTAGTGATGAAAGTTTTGTACTTCTAGTTTAGGGACTGCCATCTATCTCATGTAACCATAGGTGCTAAAACTAAAGGGTGTGGGGGGTGGGCAGTGCATCAGTCCTCTCTTTTTTGTGCAAGAGTATGCAACGTGCCCTTTAAATACACAAGGTCAGAAGGGAAGCAATCATGGTCTCTCTTGTACTTTTTGTGTGTTGCCTATTTTTAATTAAAATTAAATCTCCCAGCAGGCAAGTGCCCAAAATGTTTGAGAGCCATCGCTAATTAAACAAATACCACCATCCCCATCAACCACACAGCCATTCTCTATAAAAATAATGTCTATGATAAAGAATGTGGCTTGTCCTCAGATCTACCTCTTCTGTGCACTGCAAGATGTCTTAATCATAAATGGCTGCATTCTGCTCAGCCACTGAGTTGTTTTACAGTAGTATAGAATTAAACTGGGCCATCATCATCCCACAGTAAGTCTGCTAAGAACAATTGGATTTTACTATTTTTGGTATTGAGGAAGTGGGAAGTTTCTGGGCTCCCAAAAGGACATCAAATATACTAAGCAAATGTTTCTAAGAAAATTGCATAATTTTCTCAATTCCCAACAAGGATTCTAAAGGCAAATCCTAAGAAATACTTTAAATGATACTGTCAACCCCTTAGGCCTTAAAGTATCCTAGCTGAAAAAAAGCACAATATATGACTGATCACACTCTGTAGAGATTGTTGATGTGGCTGGCATTTGATTTTGAATCCTTTCTTCCTTTTAAAGTAAACAACAGACTGCCATTCTACCTTAAGCAGATCTCAGTTAAAGAGACTCAAGCACTCGCCCGGTCTCTCCCACCATACGAGGTGTCATGACAACCTCGAGCCAAGCTGCTTAGCTTGGAGCGCCCCTCCTCGCCTGGCCTGTCATTCATATATTCAACTCTTCCCTCATCTTGGGAATCATACCTGACATATGGAAAGTGGCCAAGGTTGTCCCAGTCTATAAACATGGTGACCCTAAAGAGATGAAAAACTATTGCCCCATAGCCATACTCTCTACAACCTGTAAGTTCCTTGAAAAGGCAGTGACTACACAAATCTCCCATTACCTTCAGGAGTATGTAGTTCTCTGCCCTGCACAACATGGTTTCAATAAGGGGCACAGCACAGGCTGCAATTACTGTAGTCACTTCTGAGGTCAGATCTGCGACGGACCAAGGTAAACTGACTGGAGCTATATCCGTTGACCTCTCAAAGGCCTTCGATCGGGTTGACCATAAACTCCTCCACTCCACTCTACACTCAATCGAATTCTCCCCAAACCCTAGCTTGGTTCTTCAACTACCTTGGGGAAGACAGCAATAAACCAACTTCAACCATGCCCTCTGGCCCTTTCTCCAGTTAGCACAGGGTTCCCCAGGGGTCCGTCTTTGGCCCCATTTGTTTTCCGCTTCATAAATGAACTGCCTTCCATTGCATCCTATGGGCACACTACACTATATGCGGATGACCTCGTAGTGTGTCTAGTTCCCAGGACATTACTACCATCAACTCCAGACTTAATTTAGACTTAGTTCGTGTCAGAACTGGCTTGCAGGACACAAGCTCACCATAAAGTTGGAAAGACCCAAGCCATGATCTTCGGATCAGTGGCCAAACGCTTCCTGCCCTACTCCTTTAACTATCCTGGGCAAGCGGCTCCCTCCCCAGTCATTGGCTCACCAAGTACCCTAGAATTGTCACCCTTGATCCTCAACTGGATCTTACAGGCACATTCAGAACATTAAGTAAAACCATGAACAGCAGCTTGGACTGGCCTACAGAGCTAAGGATTACCTCACTCTGCCTGCTCAGCTCTCCATAGCCAGGGGATTCTCCTTCCCATGCTCTGCTATGGGCTTGTAGCCTTGCCCCAGTTCCAAACTCCAGTCTAGCAAAATGCGATACTGCATATAACAACATATGTCACTTTGCACTCTCTGCACCTCGCCTCGTGCATCGCTGTGAGCTCTATTCTGACTGGTGACTCCCCCTGAGAAACACCAAGCCTTTGTCCTCAGCAACTTCATAGATAATATAGTTAGAATGGCTACCCCCTCTGCTATTGCCCTACCCTCAAACATGAAACCCTTGCCTCACCGCTTAAGGTCTAGTGCTGCCCAGGTCCACCTGGTCCCAAGGACTCGCCTCTCACTGGTGACCAGGCCTTCTCCATCTATGCACCTAGACTATGGAACTCCCTTCCACCCCTAGTTCGTGCCTCCCCTCCACCTCTGCTTCAAAATTTCCCTAAGAAACTTCCTCAAAGTGGCTTCTACTTGTCTATGTGCGCATAGACCTAGAGTGATCTCTCCCTCACCCAACCCCTCTCCACCCTGGGAGTTGGTGTGCTGTCTCTCTAGCACTGTTTCTCTCTGTTGATAATCCTGCCTTAAGCACTTTCCACCGTCCTCTGGAGAGATGCTCCTGACATATCAGCACCCACTCTAGCTGCACTTTGTTGCCCCACTTTCCCATGTTATTCTCTCAGGTCATGAAATTGTACATCTGTACTTTCTTTTTTCATAAAGTTGACACAGCCACGTTGCCTCCTGCTGTTTTCTGCCCCTCAATACTATTATGTATCTTGCTGATGTATTGCCAACTCTGCCTTGAGGTTCCTTGTTGATTTGTACCTCTCCATGCTGCTAAGTACCCTGTTGATGTATTGCATACTTTACCGTATAATTTGGCCATGTGTACTGTTTGCTGTCCCACCCACTAGTACATGGGCCTGTATGTTACTCTGACTCTATATTTTGTTCCTCCTGTACTCTGGAACCACCAGTATGTGGGCCTGTATGTTACCCTGACATTGTATAATTGTTTCTCATGTACTCTGTAACCTCCCAGGTCACACCGAAACTAGGCACTTGTTGTCTAGTGTGCTTACCTGGTTAACAAAAACAAACAAATAAATAAATGATGCTGGAGCTACCATACAAAAATGTGTTTGTTTACATTCCATGATCATCTCCACTGAATCTTTCCTGGACTTGGAGACACCATAATGGTCTAGGCAGGAGCGACTGCATCATGAGTGGTGTGTGTTCCTAATGTTCAGGAAGTATACAATAAGAGTAGATCAGGGATTTGAAACAAAATGTTATTGTGTGTAACTACACCTTTAGTGTGCATTTCAGTTCTACTAAGAAAGGTGGCAGATAAAACAACCAGCAAGATTCATGAATTTTAGAGTAGATAAGCAATCATAAAATGTGGGTTTTCAACAAAAATAATACGATGCAAAAGAGTTGACAGTGTCCCTTTAACCTACAAACATAATCTTTATATAATTTTAAAGTTGCAATTTCCAGCTTTATAACAGCATAATGATTATGTTCATAGGATAATATTGCCTCAGAAGTCATCCTTTAAAGTCATTTCAGGACTTGAATAAAATCCACGATTTAGTTTGGATATGCTTAGCATTAGAGTGCATACAGTAAATGATGCTGGGGCCTCAGGCAGGCCAGTAAGGCCAAAGTTCAGGATACATTTATGTGATGGTCATATATGTCATTGTTTCATTAAAACACCAGAAGGTGTTTTTTATTTGATATTTTATTTTAACTAACACTACATGTGGGAATAAACACAGAAATCAGGAGTCTCAGCTTCAGTAGTGCACGCATAAGTTGTACACTTTGGGCAAGCAGTGGCAGAAAATTCCAGAAAGATAAATGTACTGTAATGGTCCAATTCACAAATCCTTATATACACCCCATATGAGTGTGTAGGACTTGCATGTATAAAGCGGGCCCCATTCACGTCTTGGGGCTTCTGCAACTCTCATGAATCAGTGTTTTACTTTTGCAACCAATCCAGTGCAAGTATTCATAGCTACCCATTGGCCTGTCTGTGATGGGCAGGAAGTGGGACAAATTCACAATACACAGAATCCTGAAAGATGCCAAGGCACCTATTCTGCAGCTCTAGGGTGCACAGCCTCTGCCACTCAAAAGGCTGCCACAGTGGCTATGCACTCCCAAGCAATCAATGTAGAACTGGCAGGTCTGGCCTGTGGTCACTTCCCTTGTCCAGCAATGTCATATTGGGGTTTGGAGCATTAGGTTACAAAGGGGTCATAGCAGCACAGGGTCCATTCTTGAGATGATAAATATAACCCATAGTGCCCATTTCTTGTCAAAATCTCCTTCTGCAGCCTCACAAAGCATGTCAGTGTCTCCGTGAGATGTACTGTATTCACCATGCATCACCATTCCTCCGGTTTAGAATGAATTTCGACTACCTAGCAATAATAATGTTTCTGTGCTGCAATGACTGGAATAGAAAATTGCGTTTATTGTAGTTCTGTCAGGCAATCTTGTTGACAGCCACCTGGCAAATGATTATTTTGCAAAGTATTTTATTTATTGTTTAATTAATAAACCATATTAAATGTTGGTAGTACAACAATCAAATGTCTATGTCTAGTAATGAAGTTTTCCCCATATCCACATATTTTTTCAGGCTGCTATTACATTCCCAAATTTGAGTGTGTCAGTTTTCTGCAAACTAGAATTTCTTGAGCATTTTCAGAATACATTTTATAAAACAAATATAGAAATTACTGCATCCTGATCAGTCAGCAGATGTGCAATTTCACAGTATCACCAATATTTAAAAAGTGCTGGCAATCAGGACACAACACATTAATATATCAATATATGGAGGCAGCATAGCGCAGTGGTCTAAGGCTCTGAGCTGCAAATTTGGTGACATCCAGCAGACCAGACCTGGGTTTGAATCCCACTGCTTTCAGCTTGCATACTGTGTGACCCTGAGCAAATCACTTAACCTCTTTGTGCTCCCAGGTTGCTCCTATAAAAAGCTTTCAGCTTAGTGTGCTATACCTGGTTAAACAACAACTTAAAAAATACATTTTGTAAAGAAAAAACATGACCACATCACAAACCTGCCAGCTTCACTCCAATTAAAATTGTCAACTATGTAGACCCTAAAATGAAACTCCATCAAAAATAAATAATAAGTTAATGTTAATTTCCTGCATAGTCCCTTTTTATATACATTTATCAACTAAAACTGAAGTGCTACTTATAGCTTTACTTTTAGAGCTTCCTTACTGACCATCAAAACCCCTTCATATTCTTACCTGCCTATCAGAAATCTTTACACAGATAAAATGGTTTTCTGTTATGTGTGTATGTGGGGGAGGTAAACATTCTACCAGTAGACTTCTGCAAAAGTTTGAATTCCTAGATTCTATGATATGCAAATATTCTGCCTTCTGAATGTGCAGAAAGACAGATGATGGATATTTGGGGTGGATTATCTTTTACTAGTAAGTTTTGCAAAATGTTGGCTCTTTTATTTTTGATGATATCTCAGATTTTTCACTTTATAAGCACGAAAAAGTCCCATTAGGGTGCAGATAATATGTAATAAATAGATATCCAGGTGCTGAAGGCACTAGGCATGAATGCATCATGCCTGAGAACACACCTGGGTATGTATGTATCACATGACTACCACACTTATTGTAGCTTTTGCTTACTTATCATAATCTTAAACTCTGTATCATATACCGAGTTTTGCACAGTTCTGTACCATTTGTTTTATGGTCCAGATCATGCCTGAAAACCATCCCTGGGATCAGGGCACCCACCAGTTATCGAATAAAATGTTTAATTCATGCTGGATTATTGACCTACAAAGCACTACATGGTCAGGACCAAGTTATCTCAAGATCTCCTTTGTCTTTACAGGCTTCTCCAATCCTTCTGCTACTCCTCTGATGAGAGATTGCTTGAGGTTCCCAGGGTTAGGCTTAAGACCCGGTGCTTGCTTGTTTGCATTTGCAGCCCCTTTCCTGTGGCACTTTCTACCTCATTGGGTAAGGGAGTGCCTGACTGATGAGAGCTTTAAATTAGCCATGAAAGCGTATTTGTTTAGTCAGGCTTTTCAGATTATAGTTAGAATTGAATTATATTTAACTTTTACGGATTAATCTACTTGATGATTTTACTTAGTTATCTAGTTATTGTTTTATGACTTATTGCTCTTTGTCTTATTGTACAAAGCGCTTTGATCTTAATTGGAATTGTGCTTTTATAAATAAATAAATGATTGATTGATTGACTGATTGATTGATTGATTGTTCTCCCTTGTTGTTCTGTGTTCCCTATATGTGTCCAGCATATTTTGTCTTAGTGTTATGTAGTGGACATAATTGTTTTCCCATTCACTTGGACACATTTTATGTATTTTGCATCACTACTTAGTTTCAGTCATGCATGCATTTAGCAGCAATTTCTCTGTCAGTTGCCTACCACCTTCTTTTGTCCATTTGTGCATGTCATGATGCAGGCTATAAAAGTAGGGCAAGCACAAAACCTTGCATTGGTCTGAAGGAGGGTCTCCTGAAATGTCACCAAGCTGCCCAAACAATTTTTCACCTTGTGCATTCAAATGGGAAGACAGCACAAAACTCTTACATATGCTAATGACATTATACTGACAGTGGTGCAGCTGGAGGAATCTGTTCCAACAGTGCTGGAGCTCCAGGACAGGTGTTACAGACTCTCAGGTTATAAGACCAGCACAGCAAAATCACTGCTTTCACCTTTGCTGGTAACACCAAAGCCCTCCTGAACTACTCCTAAGGCTCCACCTAGTGGAGAACAGAGATGCAATGACCGACATAATATCTTGTCCTAAAACCTATGCGTTCTAAATCTTCCAGCAGCCTAAGGGTTAAAATCCGCTGGTGAAGTGAACATGAAGTGACCACTTGGCATTGGCACTTCACTATGCAGAAGTACCCATAGGAAAGGCTCACTTGGCCTTGTTATTATTAATTTGTGTTGTCATTCCACCTTAAATGTGAAGTAAGGTGGAGTGACAACAATATTCACAACATCCCACCCACACAGTCACCAGAATGAATGTGCATCCCCAAAGTGCTACTGTCTTGTGTCCAGAAAACTCCCCAGTACTAATGAAGTGAAATGAGCATGTAACAAGAAATGCAAATGACACACTCAGTCATGTGCACAGTGGTCTGCTCATACACAAGTCACCAGAATAAATGTGCATCCCAAAATGCTACTGTCTTGTGTCCAGAAAATTCCCAAGTGCTGATGAAGTGAAATGAGAGCGTAACAAGAAATGCAGTCTCCCAGAATTAATGGTGCCATGCAAACACACAGACAGATTTAAGATTGCACTGCACACTCAAGGGATGCATGCAAAAGGCACAACAACACCTAACCAGTGCTCACAAGTCACAAAACCAAATACTGAAAGGAATACATTTTGCCAGTTGGGGGATTAGTGCACGGCAATAACAATCCACTACAAGTAAAGACACATAAAGCAGTACAAAAATTCAAGCAAATGTGGTGGATAGCAGGTTCACACTGCTGCAATTACTCCAACACAGTAAAGGTGTCTGATTTAATGGCACATCACACACATATTGACACGCACATTCAAGTAATGTGTAGCAAATTGAAAACCTTTAGTAATATACTCACGTTTTAAACAAATTGTACACCACTGCACCACAACAATCAGCAAAAAATCAAAATTACTGAAAATATTACTATGTGTACATTAACACAGTTATACAAGAAAATATAACCAAAAACAGAAAGACTGCCTTTTCTCCCAGTTAATCTACCTACACAAATACACCCCATCCCCAAAGCACACTTCACAGTACCCAGACTGTGTTCGAAATTAACATTCAGAATCCACACACAACAATAAACTCTTGATGATATGAGCACAGAAGGGTATCCTACAATCGATATGCTAAATTTTGAGCAAAACGAATTACTCAAAAGGCATTTTAAACAGCTTTAGAGGTTTTGAATTGCAGAGCTCTGAGAGCAAACTATCTCCAGCTACTACTGCACACACACTACCCAGGCCAGAACTGAGGCTGTGCCGAACAATCTAGAGTCCATGTGACCTGCAATCCCATGAATAACTGCAGAATTTCATTTGGAGTTCAATTACAGGGTGAAGTGGGTGAATTACATTGATTTCAATATACTTCACCTTAAAATTGGTGGAGAAGTGGTTTGGAAAGCTGGAATAATGTAAAACCATTGGTTTCAATGGACTTTGCGTTCTTCATTATGAAGCAAAGTACTCGCTTCACATTATGGAGTTCTCTGCAGATTCATGTTACTCATTGAATCACTTCACAGAGCAAATTGGGGCCACTTAGCCACCACTACCTACAGAACTGTAACTCACATGCTGTATGGGAAGGAACACAGTGCCTATGGCTGTACTTCCCCAAGAGCTGTAGCACAATACTCCTGACTTAAAATGCTTATTAATGAGTACAATGGTGTGAAGGTGAAGCCTGGAGAGATACTACAGAACAGGCTTACAATACATCTAAGTAACTAGTAAAAAATGAATCTTGTAATTCGTGACGTGATCATGAATCATGATTTGTGACTGCATTTGTGACCTTGATGATGAAAACATTATTCAGTGTCAGCGGCATGAAATGACCAATATGGAACTGTATTGGGAATACGAATGCCTACAGCTTTACTTCAGGCAGGCTGAAGCACAAACTACCCAACTTCAAAAGGCTTATTAATGAGTACAATGGTGGGGTGATGAAGCCTGGAGAGATACTATAAAAATGCTTACAATACATCCAAGTAACTAGTAAAAAATGAGTGTTGTGATTTTTTTTACAGTTAATTTATTTATTATTAAGATTTATCCATTATATATAGTACATTTTACAAAATCGGATATGGATGATGATTCACATTGTATCCGGGTAATAAAAATGTTAATATGTAATGCATAATGAGTTATCAACTTACCAGTATACTAATTAACATATTGATACCCTAGTAGGGGATTTATATGAACACATATTACATTATATCTTCACTGTATGTACTATAATGTAAATCTAATAATAAACAAGAAATAGAAAATGAGAGAAATTTCTCTTGGTGTAATTATAATCTATACTAAATCTAAGAGCTGCATAGAAAGTTGATTATACCTCTGCATCCCTATTAGAGGTATATCTAGCTTACATGATGTACAATATTTAGTCCGTATGTGTTTGAAGGAAATTTAAATAGTCCTGCAAACACAGATAAAACTCATTTAGTCGGTCTGTTATCAAATATGAAATTCTTTCCAGAGATGCAATATGGGTCAAACTATTTAAAATATCTTTGAGAGTAGGTATATGTTGAGTTTTCCATTGGATTAAAATCAGTCTCTTAATTTGCATAAATAAGATCTGTAACCATCTAAGTTGGTATTTTGTTAGGTTTATATTGTTGTTTATGATTCCTAAGAGACAAAATTTGGGTTCAAAGATGATATCATGTCTGACAATTTGGGTAACTAAATTGTGAACAGTATGCCATAGATTAGATATAGGCTTACAAGACCACAGTATATGTAAGAGATCTCCATTTGGCGAATTACATTGCCAACACTTATTATTGGGAGCTAAACATATATTATATAAATGAGACAGTGTTTTATACCATAAATGTAAATTTTAGATTGAATCAACCTACTATGCATGTCCTTAAAGGTGTCATGACAGTTTTCCAACAACTGTTCCACTGAGGTCCGTAATATTTACATTTAATATTGGTTCCATTTGTCTCTAGCTAAAGCGATTGATTTGGTAGTCTGTCTCTAATCTGCCTGTATATTTTACTGATCAAGCCATGGGAGGTATTGATTCATGTATTCATATATGAAAATGATAATTCTGATTTGTTACATTGCTGAAAGTTGGGGATATGGCCTTACGGTTGTAGATATTTCCAAAATTCTTCCTTAGGGATATTCCATTTTATTTGGATATTATTGAGCGAATTAAGTGTGCTACCATTGTCCGTTGAAATATCACATAGTAATAGAATATTCTTATACATCCATGATTTACAATATATTGGTTTATTTTCTAGTAGGAATTTTGGATTGCCCCAGATAGGTGTAAATGGTAGAGGAGAAGGGTCAGATTTAAGCCATTTATGCATTTTAAACCAATAATAAATGGATGCATTGATTATGGAATGCCTTTTTAGTTTAGGGGATAATGAGAAATAGATATTACTGTTAGGCGTATATCCTGGAGACAAAGAAGCTTCCATGTCGTACCATAATGGTACATTATAATTGAGGTTTGATAAACCACTTAATAGTTTGTGAAGCTCTAAAGGCCCACATATAAGCCGTATACCATGGTAATCCAAAACCACCCTGAGACCAATGCAATCGTAATTTGATATGGTTAAACCTTGGAATACAACCTTCCCATATAAAGTTTCCTATAACTTTGTCAATATTATTCAATAGGGAGGGAGGTAATTTGAGAGGATGCAGGCAAACAGATATAGAATTTTAGGAGTAATATTCATCTTAATTGCAGCTATCTTACCAAGGATGGATAGTATCAGATTTTCCATTTATCTAAATCTGCTTTAATGTTAGCGAGTAATGGACATAAATTATTTTCCCATATCTTATCAAAGTCAGTTGATACTTTAATCCCTAAGTAGGTAATGTAACATGAGGGCCAATGAAAGCCCAAATGTATATTCATGGTAGGTGTACAGTGTTTATTCAATGGTTATATTTCAGATTTTGATAATTGATTGTAAGTCCAGAGAGTCTAGAAAACAAATTAAAGATGTTTTTAAGTAATTCTCCAGATATTTTTAGATTTTCTAATAAAATTAGCATATCATCAGCATATGACAGTGTTGTATATTGCGTATGACCGATATTAATACCTTTAATGTCATTGTTTTGTCTAAGAAAAGTAGCAAGAGTTTCCAGAGCTAAGATGAAAGAGATGGTGAAAGAGGGCATCCTTGTCTGGTACCCTTTCTAGCCTAAATGACTGAGACAATGTGGAATTAGTAAGCACTGTAGCATGGAGATTAGTATAAAAGTTTAATCCAAGAACAAAATTGGTTACTAAAACCAAAACGAGACAATACCAGAAAGAAAATTCCAGCCCAGTGATTCAAAAGCTTTTTCAAAATCTATGCAATCGCTGCTGCAGGAGAACTGAGAGACTTGGCTTTGTAAATAAGATTTATTAGAGAGCGTAAATTATCAGAGTCCATCCTTCCTTTAACAAAACCTACTTGAGATTTATGAATTAACTTCGGGATATATAGTTCTATATGGTTTGCCAAGATCTTAGCAAAGATCTTGCCATCTATATTAAGTAAAGATATTGGATGGTAATTAGGGACTGGTAGTATCTTTATCTTTTTAGGAAGAATTGTAATTATTGCATCTGTCATGGTATATGGTAAATGGCCTAATAGAAGATTCATGGAATACTTTACATAATAGAGGACATAGTTGTTCTTCACAAAGTTTATAGAACTCGACAGGAAAACCGTCTCCCCTGGAGAGCATCCAGATTAAGAAGTGAACAGCCTTTTTATCTCTTCTACAGTAAACAGAGTGTCTAGAGAATGTGTTGTCTCCTCGAGAGACAAGGGAGTGCTAATTTATCCAGGAAAGAAGAAATGTCTGAAGTTGATGGTGAATGAGATAGAGAATAAAGTTTTTATAAAAGATGTCATTATCTGGTTGATAGCAGACTCATTAGTTTGAATCTTCCCTGTATTATCTTTTAAAGGCAGCTATGTGACGTTCCGTCTGTTGCATTCTAAGTCTGTAGGCAAGAATTTTACTCCTTTTCACCACCTTAGTGTTGTGATTTGTGCCATGATCGTGAGTCATGATTTGTGCCTGCATTTGTGACAGTGATGATGAAGAACGTGATTTGTATCATGAGTGACTCATGATGATGGTCCTGACTTAAAAACGCACATTAATAGTACAATGTTCATGAGGAATTATGCACCACACCTATCCAGTACTCTGAAGGAAGCCAAAGAAACAACTGTGACTTAAGTTACAGATGGGGATTGGGCCCTAAACAGATGCAAATGCAAAGACAGATTAAGATTGCACTGTGCACTGAAGAGATGCAGATGCGAAGGCACAACACCTAACCAGTGCTCACCATCAGAAAATCAAATCTGGAAAGAATACCTTTGCTGGTTGGGCGGACCGGGGGGCAATGTACTGCACTGCTGCAGTAACAGTCACTAGTACTAGTACCAGTAACAATACCACAAAAGTACAAAAATCACACAGCTACTGTGGATAGCAGGTTCACATTGCTGAAATTATTATGGCATAATAAAAGGTGTCTGATTTGATGACACACGTCAAACACATACTCACACACACACACTAAGTAATGTGTAGCAAACTGAAAGCTTCAGTAATATAACCACATATTTTAAGCAAACTAAAATTATGCACTGCTGCACCACAACAATTGGCAAAAAATGGCAAGAAGTATTAAAACATTACTGTGCACACATTAACACAGTTGTACAAGAAAAATATCACCAAACCAGAAAGCACTGTCTTTTCTTCAAATTAATCTACCTACACCACAGATAATCCCTCCCCCAAAGCACACTTCCACTGTCTCTCAGTACACAGACTGAATGATGTACATTAACATTCAAAATTCACATACAAACAATAAATGCTTGATTATATGAGCACAGGAGGATTTCCTATAATCAAGTAACTGAAGTTCCAGCAAAAAAGGACTCAAAGGCTTTTTAACAGCCTTTAGAAGGTTTGAATTGCAGAGACCTCTCAGAGCAGATTGTCTCCTACAGCTTCCACACTAACCCAAACTGAGGCTGTACAGAACAATCTAGAGCCCATGTGATCTGAAATCTCATGAATCACTTAAAATTCACCTTTTGAGCTTAAAAACAAGGCAAAGTGAGGTGAAGACAACTGTTTTCAATGTACTTTGCCTTAAAATTAGTGCAGTAGTAGTTTGGGAAGGCAGAGTAACACAAAGTCATTGTTTTCAATGGACTTCACATTACCCATTATAATGCAAAATACCCAGCTTTGCGTTGTGGAGCACTCCATAAATCACTTCACTGAGTGAATCAGGCCACTTCACCCACCTAGCTTCATGTATCTGTGGAAAAACCTTTCCTGGGACCTAGTTAGACTAGATTGATTCAATCTATCTCTGCTCCTAGTTGAGCTGGATAAAGACATGGACAGACAGGGGTGCCTCCACATCTCCCACTGGGGCAGGGTGCATGTCTTCAAGATAATGGCCACTCTGAAGCTCCAGTATAAACTAAATGACCTCCTTTAAGTATTTAGTTAAAGCTTGTCAAAGTTTTGGAATGGAAAATGCTGTCCTTTCTCATGGGGAAGGGTGAAGAAAAGCCTGTGACCATAAACTGGCACAACCCATAGATACAGGTTGCATATGGCTCTCTGACTACACACTCAAGCATGCTGCACTACTACATATGGACATATGGTGTATTTACTACTTCCACTAAGGCAGAGTGCATGTCTTAATGATGATGGCCACCCTGAAGCTCCAGTATATACTAGATAACCTCCTTATAAGAATTTGGCTGAAACTGTTAGAGTTGTGAGACAGAAAATGTTGACTCTTCTCTTTTCGAAATTTAACATACTTTATTACATTTTTACAAAAGCTAAAGCCACAGACAAATAATAAAAACACAACCAAACAACTTACATGTAAGCCCTGCATGAAACCCACCACTCCCTGCCAATGGAGAACAACAAACATGGAGAACATTGATCTACTATATCTAATAAAACACAAAACATACTGCTGAAGGAAAGAGGACACAAATCATACCACTATGGCAGATCAATGGTATAATACAATAAAATGTGAAAACAGAAGCATAAAGACTATCATAGATAACCAAGGGATTGCTCTGCATACCCGCTCAAGGAAAACTGGAAGGAAAATAACATATGTAATTTACTCTATCTCTTATTATAAACTGTTATCATGTTATGGAGACTAGCTATCATTTTTTCAATTCAAATATTTCCCAGTAACTAATCAAGTCACTCAGAATAAAAAAACAAACAGACACTTGATCCTCCAATGGTAGAGTAAACTCATTTCACCAAAAGAGACATCATAAAAGTTAATGCCTATCACTCTTTAACCCTTACTCCCAAATAATCCTGACTATGTATACTTCAGATGTGAAGTGGTCCTCCAATCCAGCAGGAATCCACCTAGCCCTGATCATGTTCCACAGGGAAAACTTGGGACAGTCCCATAGGACATAGTAAGGACCCATCCGCCCTTCCACATCTTGTGCATAGATTGGAGGACAATGTCTCCATCTTAAAGAGTTTAATGGAATGAAGTAAATGTTATGTAAAATAAAAGACTGGGTGAGACTAAGCCTATTGTTAGTCACACATAGGTAGAGATCCACCTTGATATGGTCCCAGTTGAAAACAGTAGGAAGAAGTGAGGAAGATCAGTTATGGGGTGACCATTTGTCAGGAAAGTGCCTGAGGAACAGGTCAGCTGTTATGTGAGATACTAGGTGGGGTTGCCAGGCCAGTGTTCTAACAGTATGAAAAAATCTCCCGGTCAATGGACTAAGAGGATCTGCCAGATCTGCTAATCAACAAGTGATGAAGTTGGTAAATGTTAAGGATATATTTGGGGATAAATTAATAAGCCCTTAAAGGTCTTGGCTAGTATGAAGCTGACTGTTATAGACAAAATCATCAATCTTTTCCAAAGCAAATTGGGTGTCACACTGGAGTCAACATCTCCCTCCTAATTTAAAATTGGGGTTATTACATATTGGCTGTGAAATGTCCATAAGATTATCATACTGCAGTGCTCTACATAATTGAGCATACACCCTCAATTAAGTATATATGACTGAGCTGCAAATCTGGGGTGGAAGAAGTTTAAGGGATATAAAAAGAAGACTGTCAGGGGAAAGAATGGCATCCTGAATTAGAGCCCTTTAATCTGGAGCCACAGTGGTAAAGAAAGGGTTCTCCTCCAGCAAGGGACAAAACTGAGGAAAGGATAAACAACTCTGTTAAGAAGGGGATAAGACCTTTTATATGTACATTAGGGAGTGAAAAAGACCAACAGAATGCTACTGAGGCTTAATAAAGGGAGGGAATGTGGGTAGAGGGTGACAGTGAAAAATCAGGGATACTGAATGAATATTTTTACTCAGTATTCACAAAGGAAGAAGGAAGGTACCTAAATCAAACAAGAGAAACACTCTGAAGATGGGGTCAATACCAGTCTATTTACAGAAGAAAGGGTTCTGAAAGAACTAATAAAATTGAAAGGTGGACAAAGCAATGGGGCCTGATGGGATTCACCAAAGAACTCTAAAAGAACTAAGGGTAGAACTAGTGACACTGCTGACTACTCTCTTTAACAAATCATGGGAGGATGGGGTGGCACCAAGGACTGGAGGAGGGCAGATGTGATTTCTCTTCATGAAAGTGGGAGCAGGACAGAGGCAAGAAAATACAGACCAGTTAGTTTTGACCTCAGTGGTAGGCAAAATGATGGAATCACTTCTGAAGGAAGAATTGTTGGGTACCTAAAGGCCAGTGGGACACAGGACCCAAGGCAGCATGGATTCATGATGGAAGGTCATGTCAGACAAATCTAATAGATTTCTTTGACTGGGTGACCAAAGTAGTAGACCAGGGAGGGACTGTGGACATGGCCTACCTAGATTTTAGCAAGGCATTTGATACAGTCCCACACAAAGATTAATACACAAGTTAGCCAGCCTTGGAGTAGGTCCCAAGGTGGTAGCCTGGATACAAAATTGGCTGGACAACAGGATGTAAGGGTAGTAGTAAACAGAGTCCACGGTGAAGAAAGTAGGGTTACTAGTGGGGTACCACAGGGTTCAGTACTGGGACTGGTCCTTTTAGTGACTTTAACTGACATTGCAGAGGAACTGGAAGGAAAAGTATGTCTCTTTGCAGACAACACAAAGATCTGCAACAGGTTGATACACAAGATTGAGTGGAAAGGATGAGAAGGGACTTGGGAAGGTTGGAGGAATGGTCAAATGTATGGCAGCTCAGATTCAGTGCAAAGAAGTGCAAGGTAATGCACCTGGAAACAAAAACCAGGGAAGAGTACACAGTGGGGGCTGACATACTGACAACAGTAAAATTGGAAAGAGACCTCGGAGTAATTATATCAGATGACCTAAGGTGGGCAAGCAATGTGATAAGGCAGTAAGGAAGGCTGGGGGATACTGGGATGCACAGGAGAGGCATCAATAGTAGAAAACAGGAAGTTGTTATCCTCTGTACAGACAGTTGGTGAGACCCCATCTAGAGTACTGTGTGCATTTCTGGAAATACCATCTCTGCAAAGACATAGACAGGATGGAGGCTGTCCAGTGGAAGGCAACCAAAATGGTGCAGGGTCTGTACCAGAAGACATGAAGAAAAGACTAAATGAGCTTAATATGTATATCCTTGATGAAAGAATGGAGAGAGGAACATTATAGAAACTTTCAAGTACCTCAAGGAATCAACAAAGTCCAAAAGCATAGCATTTGTCAGAAAAAGTGCTGTGCAAGAACAAGGGGCACAAATTGAAGATAGAGGGGGACAGCTCAGAGGTATTGTGAGGAAGTATTTGTTCGTGGAGGGTTGTGGCTGCAGGAACAGCATCCCTGAGGAGGTCATGGAGTCAAGAACAGTGGGAAATTCAAGAATGCATGGGACAGACATAAGGCAGTCCTAGTAGGGAGAAGAAGGAAGAGCTGTTGGTTAACTAGGATCTGCAACTTATCTGTTAGGTAGAAAATGGACAGACTAGATGGGCCAAGCAGTCATTATCTGCCATCAAATTCAAATTCTGTGAGGGCAATCTAAATATATAGCCACATGACTGGCCAAGTAGTAGACAAAAAGGGAGTTTGAGATCCCCATCATTTTCAGTGCTCCTAATTGAGTGTAAGCATCTCTTGAAGGTTCCCCTCCAAATAAAATTAGAAATGAGTGAATGAGCCTTTTCAAACCAGCACAGGGAGCCATAAATTCAGTAAATGTAAGGATAAAACAAAGAAGGCAGAATTTTCATTTTAATGTCACTAATTCTGTCTTGGAGAGGGAGAGGTAGAGAAAGGACTGTCTGTCCAGATCTTGTAGGAGAGGAATAAGCAAATCATCAAGATTCAGCTTTTTATAAGAGAGTTAGTGGGCAAGAACTATCCCAAAATATTTGAGCTATGTGGATCAGGTCAAGCCCAGGTGTACAATATCCAGCTTAAATACCCTGGAATTTAGAAGCATCACTACAGTCTTATCTGGATTGTTTGTAATTAGAGAAATTGCTGAAGGTCTGGATAAGGGTTGGAACCACTGGAATAGATGCATGAGGTCAGATACATGCAGCAACATGTCATCTGCATATGCAGAATGCCTGAGGTCAAAGGGACCCCAGAATGCCATTAATAACAGGAGATATTTTAATGTAGAGTAACAAGGGCTCTAAAGATAAATTAAATAGTAACAGAGACAGTGGCTGCCCTACAGGGTGCCAGAGTGCAGCTGAAACACTGGTGAGCACATGCCATTACAATTTATCTTTGCTGTAGGATGCAGTACAAAACCTGAATCCAAATTATAAAACAGAAAGGAAGTCAAATTTGCCCAAAACAGCAAACATAAAGGTCCAGTTCACTAGGTCAAATGCCTTCTTCGCATCCAGGAGACCAAAGCCATAGGTTGAGAGCATCCCTGGATGTGGAAAAACATGGGACAGTTTTCACAGATGGTCCATTAAGGAGTGACTACATTTTATTTATTTATTTATTTGAATCTAGATTACAAGAACCTTTGAGCTGAAGCTCTTTACAAAGGTTCCATATCAGTTGAGGTAGTATTCAAACAAGACATTGAATAACAGTGTATCAGTGGGTTACAGGCAGTTACATACAGTTTTGATAGATTCAATACAGTGGCAAAATGCAGAAGGAGATCTGGTAACAAGGTTGACCACGGTATGGAGGAGAGACATGCTAGGGGGTGCAGCCATAGGCACTTGCCAAATATCAATTGAAGTGCTACAGGGGTCAGGAAAGAAGGGTGGAGGAGGGAGGATGAATGAATGTGTGTATGGGAAAGGGAGTTGAAGGGTAGAGGTTAAGTGCTAGGGTGGAAACAGCAAAGAGGAGAGGGGAGAACAATTAGGAAGGACAGTCACAGGAACTGAATAAGCCCACTTGCCCACTTGTTCCAGACTGACCAGTGGGTCCCAAACCTGCATTATTCTATTGGCCAAAATGTTTGCAAAAATCTTGATATTGTATTTCATAAGGGATGTAGGGCTATAGGGCAATAATTCATGACTCTGTCAGGGATTTACCAGGTTTGGGCAAAACAACAATCATTGCTTCCAATTACAAGGGAACCAAGATTCCCGATTCACAAAATAGAAATATTATTGCTGGAGCGAGGGTTCAATTGATTAATGAAGGCTTTGTAAAAGTTTGAGGGCACGCCATCCAGACCAGGAGCCTTATTCAGGTGAAGGGAATAAGCACCTCCAGGATTTCTAGTTGTGTGATGGGCCTAGAAAGGAAAGGATTGTTGATCTAGGTAGGTAAACTGAGGAAAGTATACATCAGCCAGATATTCTTGAACTGCAGGGGAGGAAGGCAGGCTTGTAGGGTGCTACCGACTGTTAAAATATAACTCAAATTTGTGAACTATGTCATTAGGGGAAGTTTTAAGGAGTTATCTGTTAGGAAGAGATAGTCAAACTATTCAGAATGCTTCTTGTTATGCTGTCCTTCTCTGATGGATGGTGTAAAGAAGAGTCAGTCACCATAAGCTGGTGTAACCCCTAGATGTAGGTCACTTATGGCTCACTGACACTTAAGCATGCAGCACACCTACTACTACTGATCAGACAAACTTTCCGCTTTTTGGACCAGAGTTCATACCCAAATGGGCCTCATGCAAAGCTCACTTTCTGAAAATGACCCTTATAAGGTAATCATCTTGGTAACATTTCCACACCTCTAACTTTCCATCCTGCATTGCCTCTGATGATGCTAAAACCACACATGGTCCCTCCTCCTATCACCTCTCTTCCTTCTGTGGTGGAACCCAGCTTTGAAGATAGGCAGTGCACCAGTGCAGTGGTGTACCTAGCTTATTAAGTGTAGGCATAGTCTTTCTCAGGTATTGGGCATGAACACTGTATATGAAAACTTTGGGAAGCTGCAAGAAGACTTTGCCCTAGAGAAGCACTAGCACAGACAATATTCCAGTTGGGCTGATCTCAGTACCAGGAAGTGGAAGGGATTCTGGCTTGGGTCCATGGAGCCAAAATAGGATCCTGTCCCTTTTAAAATAGGAGAATATAAAAATTCTGATATTCACGCTTATTTGAGATGAGGGCATGAAAGGGTACTTCCAGGTTTTTTCAGTGAGCACCAGGAAGGTGCTCTTAAAGACCTCCACAGATGGCATTGGATTGCTCAGCAGTTCTATAAATGGGGACTAATAAACTCTGACAACTGCTGGAGGTGCTCTGCAGTCATAGGTAGCATTGCTGTGGGAGTGCACGTGGGCTGCAGCATTTGTGGAAGAAACCCAGAAGGTGATCAGCAGCCTTTCAGCTTAGGCATCACTTGAACAATTGTATTAGTAATGCTAGGGTTGTCTGATGGAGGATGTCTAAACAGGACTCAATATCACAGCAAAGAAGAGATTGCTGGGAGATCATCTACCAAAAGAATTATCTTACACTGATGGAAAGAACAAGAACTACCCACCTCTCAGAACAGCTCTTAGAGCTGGGAAATAGGTTAGCTTTGATAGGGTTCGTTACACACTCATAGCAAAATAGGCACACATGTGCAATGATGGGACCCATGTCTCACATCTGATGTTTGCAAAATCCACTAGGACATCATATGCCTTACCATCTCACCCAACATACACAAATTATCTCTGTGATAGCACCCATGACAACCACATTATGGCCACCAGGTCCTGCACTAGATGGGGATTCCACCTACCCTGAGTATACTTGCACACCAGAACACCACTGCACTTCAGAATGTGCAAGAGTAAAGAATATCAGTACAGTGCACTGCTTGTAAGATGTAACTGAGTTCTTACAGTGTGTAACAAGTAAGTTTCTGTTTACTGAGTTTTGATGGCTCAGGAAACATATATATGCTGACAGTATAACATATATATGCTGACAGTACTGTTCTTTTGCCGCTGATGCCTTAGTTCCTCAGCTGAAAACATCACTTCAGCATGACATTGATACTGTCAACACTGGTTTTGCTATACAAGATGACAAAATATTATAGTGATGTATTTTGGTGCCAAGCTGCAACTTACTAGACTCAGTGCCACACTGATACTTTGGACCTTAATAGTCTTCCCTTGTAGTGGGATCAAAACCTAGATTTCTCCACCAGTGCTGATACCATCCACAAACAACTCCTCCTTGGTGTCCTTTGCAGAAGCAATTCCTACCCCCAAGAAAACCATGATATTATCCTTAGAATAATGTTACTGCCATCCGTTCTCCTCTGTGAGAGTTTAGTGCCTTTTGCATTGGTTACTTTCTTCTCAGGTACTGATTCATCTAAGTTTCCTTACTCTAACAACCCCTCATCCCTCCCCTGTGCACTGTGCTCCTCATCTACGTCTTGGTATTCCTATTGCATAACTTTCACAAGTTAAACTGCAGTTTTGTTTACCAGTCCTCCTTTTGGAACTACTTTGTTCTTCTTCTCCTCCTCCTCCTATTGCTCTTACTCTCTTACTTCTCCTTCAGACTGGCAGGGTATGACCATTCCATAATATAACAATGATTTAAATTCCACTGTTTTTGTAGTTGTAAATCCTGAAAATTGTGCTTTAGGTTATAAGGTGATTGTTGCACCCATAAGGTACAATTAAACAGACTGTACACATCCATGATCCTTTTTATGTTGGCTTGCTGCACCTGCGTGCTAGTCAACATCTTGCAATAGTACAGCTTTGGAGGCGTGGCCACTGTTGGGCGAATGCAGGGCATGCATCAGTAGGTGCGTCCTCATTCCCATCAGCCTGCATGCCAGCAGCCACACCGTGCATGCTAATGCAGAGCACATCTAAGAAAGGTCCGCTGCAATCCGAGCAAAGCTCTTCAGATGAAGTGGACCTTCCTGCATACTCACCACATATAGCAGCATGGTGAATGACTGCTTAATGGCCAACCACCGGGGTGCCCAATCCCCAGCCTGCTTACTGTAATACACACATTTGCTGACAGGGGAGTCCACTCTAGTCGTCATAAATCGGCTCCCACATTTTCTATATGCTGAAGGGGTGCCCAATCCTCTTGGTTCTTGCCTCCCGGCTGTCATTAGGTGTCAACGGGGTGCAAAAATTCCGTCAGCATAAATTAGCACCCCACTGTCTGCCAATGAGGGTGCCCAATCGCCTGCTGCAGCAACCCCTCCCCAAAACAGTTAGGTGGCATGCTGGGAGCTCACCCCAGCATGCAAGTCACTGAAAAAACTGTCCTCAATGTTATTTTTTCTCCCAGTAACATAAAACAGTCCCTCATAGCATCCTACTCCCCACCCGCACTCCACCCACTGTGCACCCTGCCTCCCTCACACTACCTCTCACCCTCAACCCATACTTACCTCCGAGTCCAGTGCAAGGATCTTGATGGACCAGGAACATGTCTGCATTCTTCAAAGCCAACCATGACCTGAGAAAATGCTGGTAAGCTGTATAATGGAATGAATAGGGTTTTCAACTTTGCTGCATATCTTGGGCATTTGTTGGAATTTTGGCACAAATTTTCAACTTGGGGTTTTGGGGTCCCTCCTCATGAATTGTATCACTATCATTGGGTTAATCGGCCTTGAAAGGTGATTTTGCAGTCACTGCTAGAAATAACCTTTCAGGACCCATTAACGAAATGACAGTGCCAGTGTTCATGAGGTGGCCTCTACAAAGCCCATGTTCCAAATCTGGTGGAAAAATCCAACAAATGCCTGTTGTGCATGCATTGCACAGTTGCTATGCAGGCTCGTAATGTTGCCAATTTGCAATATTTTAATGCCAGATTTTCAGCATTGCCATTTTTGTACACCTTCTTGTGAATAGTACAGCTGTCATTTTCCACATCCTGCCCAAAATGTGTTCCACACTTCCAGTGCACAATAATGCAATCGCTGTGGAAATCAGTGTTTGGGCCAGATTATGAAAATGACAGTGACATAGTTCATAAGCAGAGATCCTGAAATGCCTGTGTTGAAAATTTGGTGATGATACTCCATAAAATGACTGTGTTACGAGCATGCGGTGGCAGATTGCGGTGACGCCGTATCGACGCGGCATTTGTGATATATTTTCACTCTGTATTTTCACCATTGTCATGTTTCCACACCTCTTGATGAACAATACAGCTGTCATTTCACATATCCTGCCTAAATGTGTTTTGCACTCCAGCGCAGAATAGCATGGTCACTGTGCAAAATCACTTCTGGATACTTTGAGGATATAACAGTGACACTGTACATGAGCAGAGGTGCTAAAATGCCTATGTTGAAACTGGTGCCAAACATCCATAAATGGCAGTGTTGCAAGTGTGCTGCTATTATTTCCCACGCACCCTTGTAACTTGCAAATTGCTATATTTACATGCCACATTTTCAACACTGGCATTTTTACACCTCCTTATGAACTGTACAGCTGTCAATTTTCACATCCTGCCCAAAATGTTTTCCCACGCTGCACTACCAAGCACCCAAAGGACATCCCAATGCCTGTCAGTCTCTGCAGGGTGGGGTGGAATTAGCATCAGTTCAATACTTCACTGCCATGCCTATTATGCATCTCTCTAACTCCTGCACTACCAATGCCAATGCCAGCAAGACAGTATTCGGCATTGACAAATGCTTGTTCATTTAGATATAGTATAGTATAATTAATTGGAGGGAGACAGGAGGGCAATGGAACAGTTGCATCTAACACATGTGGAGTGAGTCTGTAGATATCCAGCAGTGTTGCAATCACATATATGTCCAGAAAGGTGGATGAAAGATATGTTATGTGCAAAGCAGGGTGATAAGAACTCATGGGATAGAGAAAGGGAACCTTTGTCAATATGGAAGGAGGCTAAGCTGGAGATCAAGTAGGGTCTCACGAATTACAGTAGGTAGGAAAATGAGCAGATTGGGTGGGCCAAGCAGACATTATCTGCGTCCAATTCTATGCTTCTGTGTTTCTTTAAACTCACCACAATCAATGAGGAGTACAAGAAATATTAGTTTTTAAAGCACACACAGATTCTGTTCAGCTTCTAATGCCTAGTTCACAACCAATATGTTTGTCATATGTAACAAATTATTCTAACTATTCCCATAAGTGGGGCAAGAATGGAACCACCTCAATTTGAGTTTGCAACAGACTGGTGGCTACAAAGATGTAGTAGTTCAGGCTTCTGATAGTAGCAGAATCTGGAAATAACATTACTCTGATCTTTGGGAATCCATATTGATATAGTCATACAGTCATATCCTCTTCCAGCTGAGACTGGGAAGGGGGTCAGTAATATGTATATGGTCAGGTAGGACTGGGGAGTCACAGAAAAGCAAGTTGATTTTTGATATACTTTTTCTTTGCATTCTATTTGAAAACACTGGTGAGACTCTAATAAGGCTGCATTTTTGAGGACTTCATTATAAAAGTAGTTGAAGAGTAGAAAGGTCTAATGTCTCCATGGCAGGTCAGGGTTATAGCTAGGCAAATACTTGGATATAATAGCCATTAACAACATATTTTGAATCATAACAGTATGGACACTGAAGGCTATTTATTAAAGGGTTCTACAAACATGTACCATAACAAGCAGCAATAATTACCTCTGAGTCATGATTTATTCTTCTAACATTTAAACTGCCCAAAGTGCTGTTTTCCATGAAAAAAATGCTTTTATTTCAGTGTTCTGCTTCATTTGCATAACAAGCCTTTTTTCCTCATGCCACTGCCCCAACTGTGACATCATGCCAGGCAAACAAAGCTTCTAAGAGCTAATGCTTAGTAAGGGAGAATGAAGGTTTTGTGCTTTTAGATGACTCTGCAGTCATACAGTTTTCTTTTATTTCTCTACTTACTTTTCCAAAATCTTATTTGTGTGTCACCAATTGCTAATTAGAAAATAATCTAATTAAGTAGCTGGCAGTTTCTGACATGACAATACCAGAAGTCTGCTGGAGTTAGGTACTTATTCCACTGACCGTCATCCCAATGATTGATATCCCATGCCCACATTCCCAATTTTGTCTCTTCCTGTCTCTTAAAATTCCATATAGCAAATTCCCATTATAGCTTACTCCCAGCCACGCTTAGCACTCAGATCTCTAATTGTATGAATGGTGGTTCATTTTCCTGTGTTACACTCACTCGCTCCTTTTCTTGCTGAAGCCTGCAATCTGTCTATATGGACTCTCAATTTTCTGTCTGCCAGATGTAGCTAATCACTGACAGCAATACGATGATTGTTGTCAAACACTATACCGGGCCAGATATAAGGCTCACAGTGTAGTAGTGTATTACCGCTTGATTTCCATAGTAGCCATGATGGCTGAAGCTATAACAGAGTGTGTCCTGTCATTCCCTCACGGAAGGAAATAATAAGATCTGTGTCAATGACTACCTTATGGTAAAAGAAAGAAATAGGGGCAAGGTGTTCTATTGTTGCTGTCAGAGCCGTAAGTCATTGCCCTGTCTCAGTAGGGCTTCCACTAATCTCGTCGGTGGTCAACACCACCTAAGGAGTCAGAGGAGCACAACCATGCTCCAGCAGCAACTGATGCCCCTATCGCACGTGTGATGGCAGTGATAAAGCGTAATGCTGTGGACACAAGACACCTGCTCAAATCATCCAGGCAGAGATAGCTGGTCTGTCTGAAGAGGTAAGCACAGCCTACCAAAAAGAAGACAATGCAACAGGTTGTTAAACTTGCAAGACTTCTTGACCTACCTGCAGAGCCACAAACCCTAGAGGACATTGTAGACCCAGAGTAGTACCACAACTGGTTCACAAGGACTCCACTTGTGGAGAGGAAAACATTTAATATACCACCAAAGAACACATATGGAATTTGCAGGGTGCAGAATACTGGTTGATGGATGTGACTTTCAGAACTGTATCACATATGTTTCTTCAGCATTATTCCATTTCACATGACAGTTGGTACAACACAGAATTCATGCATTCTGCCACTCTTATATGCTGTAATGCCCTCTAAGTCGAAAGAGTCCTACATACATCTTTTTTCAAGACATGCAAGATCTTGCAGATGAGGACAACATTAATTTATCTCCACCATTGATTATAACTGACTTTGAACAAGCAGCAGTGAATGCATACAAGTCTGAATTCCTCGCTCAACTAACAAGGCTTGCCTATTCCATTTTGGGCAAATTATATGGAGACAAATTCAGAATTTAGGGCTTGCAACACTGTATGGCCAGGATGCTGAGTTTAGCTTGCTTATGAGACACTTAAAAGCATTGGCTTTTTTGCCAGCTGATGAAATAAAAAATGTTTTCATGGAGCTCAGAACAGCGATACCAGAGATAAGCAGTCCACTATTTCAGTGGTTTGAGAACAATTACATTTTGGGGCATATCACAAGGCAGATGGGGAACAAAACTAGTGTTCACTGCCCTCCAACTTTCCCACCTTCATTTTGGTCAGTTAGTGAATAGCTGGGACAAGGCCTGCTAAGGCATAGAACAGCATATAGAAATGGCACCATAGACTTGTGGCTCTAATCAGAGGATCGCATGTTGGATTACATAGATTCATTTTGTAGCTAAACAAGAAGCAGAGAAACACTCGACCACCAGTGAAAAAATGAAGCATGGACTGCTAAATTTCCCCAAAAGCTATGCACTTTGAGAGGAAAAAATCAGGATTGAGGTGAGCAAGCGGGAGCAGATGCTGCAGTTGAAGTACATCACGGGTATCTCACACAATCTGATGATTTGAGATATTCATTTAAGTATTCATTTTAATTTGTTTTAAATTTTAAAATAATGTTTTTTAATTTTTATTTTTAATGGCTGCACTACTCGGCTGCACTACCGGAAATCTGCAAACAAGAAGCAGGTAAGGTGACTGTTTGTATTATTGTGCGGTTGATATCACAGCAATAAAACACTAAAGCACTGCATTTTGTTTTCAGGTAGTGCCAGCAATGATTAAGGTGAAACCATATTCCTTCACTCTGTTTTTGTTACTCAGTCACAGTAATCACTGCTTTCCTTTTAATAAAACATTGAAGAACAACTGTTTTTTGTTTTCAGGTAGTGCCAGGTTAAATCATGCAGTACTCAGTAAATCTGATTGGTAAACTACTTTGTTGCAGTTTTCAGGAAAATAGGCAGCCAGAAATTCGCGTTCAGGATGTACTACTGTCAGGATTGTGAAATGTTGGCATTTCAGTCTCTGGATTTTGGTCTGTGGCAAAGCAGGCTGCGGGAATTAGTACAGATACCATCTGCTGATTTCTTTTTACTAGTAGTGTGAAAAATAAAGGTGAAAATCCACTTATGTCACTACACTAACAAATACTTTATCATTAAATAAAAAGTATTTACTAACATATCAAAATACAATAAATACAATTGTGTTCTCTTTATTAGAAGCAAACACCTGCTGCTTTGGAACAGTCCTCTGTCAGTCTTGGTATTTTAGCAAAATAGGAGTAGGGAGACAGAAAAATCAGCTATGTACTATACCCACAGTGCCTTGCTACATATGTACCTACTGTGTGCCTCTTTCTGCTCACCCTCAGAGTGCACCTAGAAACTAGCTTGTCTGCTCAGTATATCTTTCCAGGTGAAACCTTTAAAAAATGCATAAATAAATATGTCTACATAGTAGGTGCTGTATTACAGTGGCCACTACCAAAATAAAGGGCTGCACCTCTGAGTGACAAACATTTAAGTCACCTTTATAATTTACCCTGAATTCCTTGCTGCGGTGGTATGTAAAACATCCCATGCATGAGGGTGTGGCCACATACAAAAATTGGTGCGCAGACAGAAAGAAGTACTGATGAAACATTAAAAATATGACTACGACAGATTTTTTATGAAACAAATTGCAGCTTCAACATGACTGGCATTGGCATACTATGGAAAAAGGTACAGTATTTGGGGATTCTTACTATATCCCTTTATAGACATTGCAACATGCAATTTGTTTTCTTCAGGAGACTGTAAACTACTTTGGGACAGAAGTATGCCTGTCCAGAATCTCTAGGTATACAGTAGCACTGTACTTTACAACAGCTGATAATGCTGGAGCTGTCTTTAGAGATAAATAGCTTTGCCTGTGTCAAAAGATCTATTGCAAAATGTTTAATAGTTTGCCTGTGCTAGTAATTAGAATATCAGACCCATAATTATGATTAAACTATTAATCCAATGACAGGAAACTTAAAAAATGTGAATATAGTCTAAAATATTTTGTAACATTCATAATATTGGAAAATAACAGTTGACATACAGTTCTAATTCAATTATAATATAGTTGTAATATAACTACACTGCAGTTAAGTGACATTTAAAATGTAACCAGTACCATCACATCAATTCTAATACTCATTTACAGCTCACACTTTGCCTCTGGGAATGCTTTCTCACAGTACCCTGCCCAACACACACACACACACACACACACACACACACACACACACACACACATACACAAAAAAATAACATTTGTACGGGCAAAAACAGAATTGAGGAGATTGCTGTTAAAGGCACTGTCACACTAACATTATTTGCAGTAATATGACTAACAATACACTTTGGAAACTTAACACCTTCTTCTGCTTTGCAAAGAGTGACATGGTTTCAATATTAATATGTAAAAGTGCCCCAGCATGTGCTGTATATAGACATGGGAAGAAATCACATTACTGTGTCATTTTCAACTGTCACTATAAATGCTGCCCCATGCCTTATGTGCAGGACCTTGGCAGAGCTCCATGCTCAGCTGGTTACTTGTGTATTAATTTTGTTGACTGGGTAGGCTCAGCTGAGATCAAAGGTCCCTTCAGGGAGACCTGGCACTATTTAGATGTAAGGGACATTTGTCATGGGTGCGTACAACAGTACAGTATTCAAAAAGCAATAGACGCATGTAAAACATAAAGATATATATGTAGGAAACTAACTCATGGAGGCATTACAGAACAGTCACTCAATGTACGACAGGCCAATGAGTTATCTTAAAACAATAGTAAATCAACAATATTCAAGAACAACATTAACTACCATCCTAATAGATGTAAATTACATGCGATCAGGTACTTACAGTATAGGGCTCCAATTCTAGTTCAATTACTCCGGCACTAACAGCACTTGCGCCAAGTGGGATGGCGCATGTACCAACTTATGCCAACAGTTGCGGTATGCGCAGTTCTACAATGCAGCCTGTGACATAGCACAGGCCACTTGTGCAGAACAGCTGTTACACTGGCAGTTGCGCCATAAACCCCTGTAACATGGTGCTGGGGGTTTATGGCGGCTATTGCACCCATTTCAGAGGTAGCAACAAAATCCCCAATGTCAGGATTCTACAAGAACCCCTGGGAGAACTGCAATGCAAGTTACACCAGCTTTTAGCTGGTGTAACGACAGATGCTCCCTAGGGGTCCTGTAGACCTGCCAGCAGCCCAGCAGTCAGTCCACAGATGCAGTCCCCCATGCCTAGCATACACCAGTGGGTGCCGTGCAGGGCTGCCAACACCCTCAGCCCCCTGAAGTCGTTAGGCACCTTTCAGGGCTGCCCACACCCCAGTCCTGAATCCCCATTGTGAATTGCCCCATGGGCGGCACAATCACCCCCATGCCCCAACCCTGAGTCGCTGCCTTAAATGTATATACCCAGCCCAGCCTGGTAGTCTAGTGGCCCCCCCACCACACCATGCCAATCCACCCAGCACCCACCACCCATCCCCAGCTGGCGACTGGCAAGCCCATCTCTCACCTCCATGGTCAGCTGCCGACTGAGTTCAATTGAACACGCATAAAAGATGCACTTAGAAATTAATTTCTGAGCATGTCTTTACTGTACATGCTCTGACTGAACTCAGTCAGCGGCTGGCCATGGAGATGAAAGGATCTGTGCCATCAATAGATGGGGTGTAGACTGGCATGTGATGAGGGCCACCAGGGCCAAACTGATGCACTTGAACGATGTCTGGGGTTGGGAACATAGTCGAGAGTAACTGCACCACCCTGTGAGGACAAGTCACAATAGGGAATTTGGGGGCTGGGGGTGTGGCCAGCCCAGTGGAGAATCTAATGTACACTTCAGTGGGAGCTGGGACATGGGCAGCCTGTGGGGCTTCGAATGTACACTTTGGGGGCTGGGATGTGGGCAGCCCTGTGAGGCACCTAATGTGGCTTGCCAGCGGCATGGGGGCACTTGCAACCTGCGTCGGGACCTGTTGTGGCTTGTGACATGCTCACCAGGTGCACCCTCTGTTCAGCATACCTGGCCATACAGTTGAAAGTCGCACACAGAGACCCTGACCGTCTAGAATACAGCACAGAGACAATGTCACAGGATGCAGTTGGCACAAGTCGCCGCTTGGTGGGGACCTGCACCAACCATCTAGAATTGGGCCCTAAGTATTCATTTTAGGAGTATCATACTGTAGATTAGAGTCAGTCAGAAAGTGGGAGGATACTAGTTTAGGGGAGCCATAGTCAGACTCATGAAATTTCAGGCATAGATGCATTACTAGTATGCTCCAGTGCAGTTACTGTTAGTAAAGAGGTGTTCTTTTAGCAAATTTTGAATACAGCAAGTGAGGGCTGCTCTGCAGGGCAGGGGAGAACATGAACTTTAACTGTTTTAGGATGTCTTTTTTTCTATGTAATGTCTCATTGACTGTATACATGCTTCAGGACCTCCTTGCGAATGAGCTTGCTCAGAGAATCTTCCTGCAATAAACTTGAACCTGAACTTGTTACAGCATCGCATTATTCTATATTCAAACAACTTTTCCCAGCAGTTGTGAGTACCCTTGGTACTTCCAGAACAGGTTGTGATGTTGCACAAAGAGTTATTTAGTGCTGCCTGTGCACCACTAGGTTCTGGAGGTGAGTTAGGGTGTATTCAGGATTTTGAACATGAGGCAGAGCAAGAAATGCTTAAGCCTGTTGCCAAGATGGGGTTGTGTCAGTGTAGAAAATCTCAGCTGTATCACTGTTTTAAGTGGACCCCTCCCCCACCACCACTTCCCAGAGACTTACTAGTCGGTGGTGGTGGAGAGTGGGGGGAGGGAGAAAGGAGGTAGAGTTGCCACAGGAGGTTCTTCCAACCAACACCATCCAGACTTTAAACCACTTTGCACCTCTAGAGCTGGCTGAGGTACCAGACTCTGCTGGGAAAAGGATTCTGAGTCAGTTGCATGAAAGGGATGAACAGGATCAAGACATCCAGAAGAGCCTTAGTAGTCGTGAACTGAATGATCAGTGGTGTGGAGAGGGTAGTGGAGGGGTTGGATTTGACAGGCATGGTCAGATGCCTTCCAGGTGCGTTGGCCATCTCAGATTTAGACAGAATAGGTAGGATGTTGGGGAGTGAATGGGGGAGCTAAAGGTGCTGGGACACCTGGATACTGATGATCTGATAAACTAGTTGGTGGAGATGATGAAGCAGAAGTTTCTTAGGCTGGGGAGAGATTGGAGGCACACTCAGCTTCCTTAACCTTTTCTAAGGTCCTTCCTGTATGTGGCAGGGGCATGAAGAAGGCTAGAATAAGGAGGAATGAGATACAGGAGTTCAAAGGCTGGCTAAAGGGATGGTGCCAGGAGAAGATGTACCACTTGTGGGAGACTGGGGACTTCTGGGACAGGAGGATCTACAAGGGTGATGGACTCCACCTGACAAGAGAAGGGGCCAGTGAGCAGGGCAGGCATTTGAATTCTTTATTGGATGTTTAAGCTGAGTACAGGAGAGTGAGACTGGAGGAACCATAGTGATGGGTGAGAAGAAGGGTATCTAGCTGTACTCCTGCATATGTATGAGCTCATAGCAGCACAAGTGGGTAAAATCAGAGTTGAAGTCCAAACTGGGCTAGGTAAAGGGACAGTAGAGAGGGGGATACCAAGTGTACAAATACTAAGAAAACAGGAAACTAACAGAACCACAGCAGAGCATCAGAAAATGCAGGGAAATACCAAAGGTAGTTCAAGAGTTAGTTGGAAGGAGATCTAACTAATGCCAGGAGCCTAGGTAATAAATCAGAGCACTCCAGCATTGATGGCAGACACTGAAATGTGCCTTATGGCCATCTCAGAATGGGGGCTTCAATAATAACTGAGGCCTGCCAGTCACTGGGCACTCAATATTCAGAGAGGTAGAGGAAAAGGATGGTGGCAGAAGGTGTAGTCTGTTATGTCAGGGATGGCACTGAGATTGTGGAAGATGGGTGAATCAGGAGCAACAATGAGGAGGCAGAATCAATGTGGGTGCAACTCTCAGCAGCCTCCGGTAAGAACCTTCATTTGAGGTGATCTATAAACCACCAGGACAAGGAGGGGAAGAAAGGGACAGAGAGCTCATGAAAACCTAGAATAGGGGTGGCAAAGAGGAAGCAGTGGTGGTGGGTGATCTGAACCCACCATTCATCGAGTAGGATGTTCAAGTGGCCAGATGCACTAGAAGTCAGCCCCTAATGGATACATTCCATGAGTGTCTACTGGCACAGCTAGTTAAAAAAAAGAAAAACAAGGCCATTCTCAATGGGGTGTTTACCAACACAAAGGTGCTAGGAGCTGTGAGGTAGTCACTACAGAACTGCAACCACAACTCCATTTGGTTCAAACTGAAACTTGGAACCAGAAAACCCAATCAAGAGCTGAAGTCTTTGACTAGAAGGTCAGACTTCAACAGGTAAAGGGAGTTACCCAGAGAAGTTAGCTGGGGTAGACAGCATAGATAGGTGGAAGAGGGAAAGTGTATACAGAGGGTCATTCTATAGGCATCTAAGTTATGCGTGAGAATTAAACCAAGGAACATGTGCAAAGACCACTGTGGTTCTCAGCAAGGGTCAAGGAAGAGGTGAAGGCTAAAAGATACTTCTACAGGTAGAGTACAAAGAAAAGCAGGGAAGGAAAAATAGGAGAATGCTTAATGAAAAATAGGGAGACAAAGAGAACAGTTAGGAGGCAAAAGCAGACACAGAGCTACATATTGCAGAGGTGTCTAGGGCAGAGAAACACATTTCTTCTGGTATATTAGGGAAAAAAGAAAGGAGGAAAAATCGTTAGGCTATTGGAGGGTAGGGTGATAGAAGAGCATGGGCCAAAAGCTGCCATACTTAACCTATTTGGGTCAGTAGACACCATATGATGTTGGAACCATCCATTGCAGAACCTGACCCAAACTGGCCACCCAGGCACAATGAGTTAATGACTACTTTTGCTATGTCTTCACTAAGTAGAATGGCAGATGTTTCCCAGAAAGTGGCGCAGAGGAGTCCAGGAGATGAATCAGTCAGTATTTACAAAGAAAGGTCTGGAAAGGGCTGACAGTCCTAATGATAGATAAGGCCCAGAGCCAGATGGAATGCATCTGGGTGCTCAAGAACTGGCAGCAAAACCAGCCAAACCCCTGAGGACAATTCCAAAGTGCATTACTGACAGGGGTAGTTTCAAAGGGCTGGAGGATGGAGGATGGAGTTTCATCCAATAGAGGGGTGGGACAAGGAACAAGTGGAAAATTACAGACCTCTCAGTCTTACCTCTGTTGCAGGAAGCTGAATCATTGAAAGAGGACCTTATCAACTACCTGTAGAGAGAATGATCTTCAGGATAGTAAGCAGCACAGGCTCATAACAGGGAGATCTGATCAAACTAACCTGATAGTTTTTTGTTTTAACGGGGTGACAAGGGAGTGGATAGGGGCAGTTTGTAGATTTACTCTATTTCGACTTTAGCAAGGCTGACAGATGCTTGGTGACATTGATGGAGGATCTGGGTGCAGCTAGGACATAATGATTGGGTAGGCAACTGGCTAAAGGAGGCAGCAGAGAGTTGTTAGAGTCAAATCAGAAGAGAGGAGGTGTTGAGTGGGGTACCACAGGAATCTGCCTTGGGCCCAGTCTTCTTTAATATGTTCATCAGTGACATTGTAGAAGGTATCAAGGGCTGGCTGTGTCTCTTTGCAGACGACCCTAAGCTCAGTGAGAGTGGATAGCGATGAGAGAATCAGGAAATGCAAAGTAATCTACAAAGGTTTGAGAGGTGGTCAAATGTTTGGCTGTTGAAATTCCATGAAAAAAGTGCAAGGTAATGCATTTAGAGAACAAGAACCCAGGACAGAGTACTGGATGTGTAAGATGCCTGGAATAGCCTCCTAGCAAAGGTAGTAGGGTAAAATACTATGATGAGATTCAGGAAAACATGGGATAGGCAAAAGGAACTTATATGGTTAGGAAAGGAGGGCAATGCCATAAATCAGGTAGGTCTGTGATATTAGAGTAGGTAATTAAGGACTTTAAGGCCTTTCTATTTGAACAAGTCTTCAACGGGACTTGACTTTTTTATTTCATCTGACCTTATTTTTATTATTTCAGTATTCATTTCTACGTAGAGTATATTTTATTTTGATTTTATTTCTTATCTTATTATTTTACTCTTATTATTCATTGTGAAGCACTCAGAGCCCTCGTTTGGATTGAGTGCTATATAAATAACATTTGCCTAGCCTTACCTGTGTAAACAATGGGTGAGACTAGGTGGGCCAAGTGGTCCTTATCTGCCATCAATGTCTAAGTTTCTAGGTAAGGCATAGCACTATGGCTGAGGAATGGGTCCTGGGAGGTATCATCAGTGACACCCTCAAACAATGAGGCCAGTGCAGCAAGGTCTATGGTAAAGAAAATAAGATACTGAGTTGCATCAGAAAGGATATTGACAGTGTGTGGAAAGAGGTTATACTACCCATTTATAGATCTTTGGTGAGGCCACACCTGGAGTATTGTGCATTATTTCTGAATCCTCTTATCAGGAAAGATAAGGACAGGCTGAATAAAGTGCAGTGTAGGGTGAAAAGATAATTCAGGGTTAGGAGGGCAGATCTTACAAAGGGCGTCTCAAGGCCCTGAACATGTCTTCACTCTAAACCAGAACGAAAAGGTAAGATGTGATAGAGACCTTCAACTTCCTGAAAGTAATAAACAAGGTGAACTGCTGTGAATTATTTAGAACAAGTATTAGTTAAAGGTCACAAGGACATGAGTGGAAACTGACAGAAGGGAGGTTCAGGAGGGATATGAGGAATTATTATTTTACAGAAAGGGTGGCAGAACTATAGAATAGTCTACAAGCCAAGATGGTGGGTGCTAAAACCATTAATGGTTTCAAGCACAGTATGGACAAAGTGAAGGGTATAGTGGTTACTTGGGGTGACAGAAACTGGGAGGAGAATAGTGGGTGGAAGTGGGATTCACCTATACAGGGTGCCGACAGCAGTGTTCCTGATCATTAGGGTACCACATCCTAATGTCATCATCCTCTTTTTCAGGGAGCTATGCCCCCACATTCTTTATGCGGAGAGCTGTGCCCCCATGCCTCCCCCTTTCCAAATATTTTAACTCTGGGGTGGGCCTCAGGGAGGAGGGGAATTCCACAATGTGGTGCCCTAATGATGGGCGCACTGCCACCGTGCACAGATGGCCAGAAGGGGTAGAAGGGAGGTCTAGTGCTTTGGATGGTCACTAGGTCCAGAGGTTAGACAGAGAACCAAAGGCAGACTGGATGGACCACTGGTCTTTTTCTGCCATTATTGTCTATGTTTCTATATTTCTAAATACAATGAACTATGGGGTTTATTTCATTGCTGTCAGTTTAGAAGGTTGAGTTAACAGCTACAACATTTTTAGTTCACTAGGAGTAGCCCTGTATTAGACAGCCTCAGAGAGATAGTAGGTTACCCTCTTAGCTTTTCAGAAGACTTATCTCGTTATCATCAAATTTTATTTTTAATAGATTACAGCATGTGGCAGAGTAGAGGCTATTTGTTACTGACCTATTTCCACATAATCTTTCAAATACTGTTTTGAAATAAATGTCTTATTATATTTTGTAAGCCTAATGCTTGATGGGCAGGCATGATTCATTGCATGATATATTATCCCATTCTGTGTTCTAATAATTAAGAGATGCAGCAAATGTAAAATTTGTGGGTGAAGTGGGTGAAATGTATATTTTTAGAGCAGTTAGTCAGGGTTGAAGAGTGAAGTATTTAGTGTCTGGATCGTCTTTTGTCTGATTTTGTTGTGTTATGTATAATAGTTGTCATATAATAGTTGCAGAAGTGGTGAATTTGCAGCTGCATTTTGTAGCGGATTGCATTAGTCAATCCATATATTTTGTGCTAAATGTTTACTAATATTTATTAATATTTATTTGGACATACCCTGATCTGTATTCATGGCAATCTCTCCTGAATTGGGCTTGAGGATGAGGAGACTGATATTCAGAGCTGATATCCTCTGAGAGCGGAAAACAGGAGCTGTGGTTTTGGTCTGCCACTTTTCAATTGCTGAATTAAAGCGGAGCTGTGGTTCTGCCAATAGAGTGGAGGTGTTGTGTTGGAACTGGGCTGTTAGGCTTTGGTGGAGTCTCTGTGATTATTGGAGCCATTCCTGCTATTCTTGCTGCTTGACTTGGTGAGTTGGTTGAATGGTTCACCTTTCATTTTTCTCTCATTCAAGAAGTTTGGTGACTTTTTCCGACCTTGTTATCTTGAACCTGAACCCGGGGTGCTACTGGTGGGATTTGGTGTGAGGACCGGACCCACTGCTGTCAAGGATGAGTAGCTGGTCGTGAGCCTTGTGGGTCTTGGGGAGTCAAGAGCTTGTCCCTCACCTATATCTAGTACACTTAGATCCTGTTGGTGTTCCTCTAGGGGATGGTTTGTTGGTTGGTGTTGGGAGAAGATTAGAAGGCCAGAAGTGGAATAAAGAAGCAGCATTTGATTTGGAGGCCCATGGACTTTGAGCTTGTTGAGAATCAATGTGAGAGAGTGATCTGTTGAGATGCCCACAGCCCAATAAGAATGTTTTCTCCATTCTCCTGCCTGGTGGACAGTGTGAGTGTTCTCCTCTTTTACAGACAGTTTAAGGACATATTCTTTTATTCCCTGCCTAGTGGACAGTGTGAGCATTTCTCTCCTTCAGACAGCTTAAGGACATATTGTGGACATTGAAAGTGTTTTCCTTTCTATTTAAAGATTATTTGAGTGATATATTGTATCCGAATTGTACTGCTGAAGTGAGATTTGGTGAGGAGGATATATGTTTCTGGTGAGGTGGGAGCTCCCAGAAGTCATAAACTGTTTTTGGAGAATTGTGGTAACTTTCCCTCATACCCATGTTGTAATTTATAAATTGCTCTGTTTTATTTATTTTGTGTTATTTATTATTGTTTGGTGTAGGTGTATGATTAAGAATTGAGTGGTTGGGTGTGTGGTGTTGTGTTGTTGGTTTGAATTTATTGTGCGTATTTTTGAGTGTGTGAAGATGTGTTGGGGAGTTATTTGGATGGTCAAGTATTATTCCCCTCCTGGCTAAGGACCTCTGCCCTTTTAGTTGTCCCCATTATCCCTGGTGGTATAGATGCTGTAGGGCTCTGGGGATTGTGAGGAGGAGGAGGAGGAGGAAGGTGAAGTGGGGCCTGGAAGGGAATGGAAAGGAGCAGATGGATTGGGATAGTGGGGATGAGAAGACACCCTGGGGCGAAATGGGTTAAGGAGGGTCCTCCTGCCTGATTCCCATACCCAAGGGCTCTGCCTGTGGCAGGCAGATGGCTCGGTCTTCACTGTCAACCCATCCTACTTGGACAGTGTTATGTAATGCCAGGTTCATTAAAAACAAGACTGCTATAATAGCTGATCTTGTAGGATCATCGGACCTGGCATGCATCACCGAGACTGACTGGATGATAATGCTGGCCCTGTTTTGGCTTCAGCTGTACCAGTCAGGTACTTGGTGATACACCATCTGAGATTGAATCATAGGGGTGGGGAGTGGCAATTTGTTTTAGAACGGAACTGAACCTGATGGAGGTACCACTAGAAATTACCAACTCCTTTATGTGTATCTTGGGTGAGGGTATGGGGTGCAGGATTCTTGTCATTTACCATCCACCAGGTAATGAGAATGTTGTCCTGTGGGAAGTTGCAGGCTTCATTGTTGATATGACATTGGGATCCTCCAGATAGCTGATCCTGGGGATTTCAAGGCCTGGGTCGACCATGAACTCTAGCAATTTTGGTCAAGACTTCCTCCAGCTGATGAATTTGCTGGTCTTCTTACAGGTTATTTCCTACTTGACCCATATAGATGGTCATTCATTGGACTTGGCATTCCTCCTGGGATGGAGATATCTGACTTGGTGGTGGAGCCAGTCGGATGGTCTGACCATCACACCATTGGGTTCAGTTTCTGCCCCCCATAGGTCGGCCCCTACAGAGATGGTCCAGTACCGCCCTTTGAGGGTGCTACCCCAGAGGACCTGATGGCAGTGCTGGACCTATCAAGTTTGCCAAGTGAATGCATGGATCATGGGGCCCTGGCTCTTGCCTATAATAAGGCAGTAGTAGGGGCCCTGGATTCCATTGCTCCTGTTTGTGTTTGACCCTCACCCTTTGCCCCAAGTCTCCTTGGTTTGATGAGACTTTGAGGGAGCTGAGGAGAGTGGGAAGTAGTATTGAGAGATGCTGGTGGAAGTCGGGTCTCTGTGACAGGCTTAGTTTGATGGACCATTATCGTGTCTTCCAATCAGCAATTATGCGTAAGAAGGCAAGTTCCTGTCCAAGGAAAATGCTGCTGCACAGAATCGACCAGCCCAGCTCTTTCAGACCATGGACAGACTGTGCAATCCACTCTGTCTTCAGCCTGAGAGAGTGTTTCACAGGAGCGGTGTGAGAGTTTGCCTCGATTCTTTGCGGATAAGGTTGACACAGTCAGGTCTGATTGCCTTCTAACTCTTTCAAACGAGTTGTGGTGGTTGGCAGGAGATGTCAGACACCCAATTTGTGTGGTCTGACTTTGACTGGCCACAGTCAATGACACTGTGATGATCATCCAATTGCTGCGACAGACCAACTGTAGTTTGGACTCGGGCCCCACCCCCTCTTAGTAGGATGTGTGGATAAAATCATCCCCATCCTTGTTGAGATAGTCTGGTTATCATTGGAGAAGAGGAACTTTCCTGATCCCTTGAAGGAAGCCGTGATTAGCCCCTTCTTAAAAAGCCCTCCTGGACCCAGACTGTCTGGCTAACTACAGGCCTGTCTCTAACCTACCTTTTGTGGGTAAGGTTATTGAGAAGGCAGTCGTGTTGCAGCTGGGTGATCATTTGACCAGCCACGATGTCTATGATTCTCTCCAGTCTGGATTTAGGAAGAGATATATAGTATCGAGATGACCCTTGTTCAGGTACTAAATGACCTCCTAATAGTGAGGGATCAAAAGACTCGTTCCATCTTGGTCCTTCTTGATCTCTCTGCGGCATTTGATACCACTGACCATGGAGTGCTTTTGGAGCATCTGCGGTTTATCTGTGGACTATTGGGCTTGGTCTCAGTTGGTTTTGATGGTTCCTCGAGGATAGGACTCAAAGAGTGTTGTCTGGGATTTTTCCTCGGCATCACTCCCCCTATCCTCTGGGGTGCCAGAGAGCTCTATTTGGCACCCATGTTGTTTCAATATATATGCTGTCATTGGGAGTGATTATTAGGTGGTACAGCCTGAGTTTTCACTGCTATGTAGATGATACCAGCTGTACATGTTCTTCATGCCCTACCAGGGTGATGCTGTCTCGGTCTTTAACAACTGTCTCACTGAGATTCAGGACTGGATGACTGTGAGCTGGTTGAGGTTAAACCTAAAGAAGCGGAGGTGTTGGTTGTGGACCCAGGTCATAGTAGGCAGGTTTTCTGACTGGGTCACCTTTAGATCTTTGGCTAGGGGACCCATTTGGTGACCTCAGGCCGGGTGCAGAACTTGGGTTTTATATTTGATGATTGTCTCATCCTTAAATATCAGGTGTCAGCCGTAGTCAAACTTCCTTTTACCATCTGAGGAATATGGCCGAGTGAAGCATCTGGTTCCTGCTTATGACCTTCCAATGTTCGTCCATGCCTTCGTTACCTTCCGCTGACTACTGCAACCCTCTGTACCTAGGGCTACCAGGGTTGGATATCCACTGCTTGCAGTTAGTGCAGAATGTGGCAGCCAGACTTTGACTGAGTACGTCAAGGACCAGTCATATAATGCCTGTCCTCCGCAGACTGCACTGGCTGCCATCAGATGCGTGATTACCTTCAAGGTCGGTCTTCTGACCTATAAGGCCCTACATGATCAGGGACCTTGTTACCTGCAAGATCATCTTCATCCCTACTGTCCTTCTTATCAGCTCCAATCCACCGATGAGGGATTGCTAGATTCTCGGGGTTCGTTTAAAGACATCTGGGGCAAGATCATTTAGTTTTATGGGCCCTAACCCAGTGTAATTCCCTACCTCATCGGGTGAGAGATTGTCTGAACATCCAAAGTTTTAAGTTAGCCTTAAAGGCGTATTTCTTTAATCTGGCATATTCAGATTTTTAAACATATTTATTGATTGATTCTAGGATGTTGTTTTAATTTTATGCATTGATTTGTTGTAAAAGCACCTTGGTTTTGGAAGGCTCTTTTTAAAATTAAGCATTAATTCATTCATTAATTCAAGTCCTTGTGACACTAAATTCGTGCTTCACTGAGTCCACAGTTTGCCCTGACATGGCAAACTTTGACTTCACGTGGACTGCATGACTTTCACTATAAATTTTGCTGTGGGGTGTGAATTATCCATGAGCGCAAAATTCACAGGCAAAATATTGCACTCCACTATGAATTTCACACAATCCACAGTCTGTGAATTCTGCAAATTCCTCAAATTGTACTCTACAGTACGCATGAAATTCAGAGATTTCTTCATGGAGGCAATTTTGTGGATGTCACACTCTCTACTAATAATGCCAGATCACTTACTAACACC
The DNA here is from genome assembly GCA_016271365.2 of Neoceratodus forsteri. Classification (NCBI taxonomy): domain Eukaryota; kingdom Metazoa; phylum Chordata; order Ceratodontiformes; family Ceratodontidae; genus Neoceratodus; species Neoceratodus forsteri. The sequence goes on along the minus strand of JADMNL010000022.1, from coordinate 193,563,175 downwards.
TGTACTCTTCAACAAAACTCTTCTATGCTGTCTGGACTCTGCTACGCTCAGTCCCATTTTGGACTACATCCCAGGGTCACTGCTGCACTAGTTTAGTTAACTGTGCAAGCTGCATGGCCGGGAAGCATGAATTCTGTACAGCAGCGCCTCTCGCAGCACTGACTTTCAATAGGGCAGAACTTGAGCACAGTTATGGTTCATGAAAGGGGTATAGGCTGAGAGACTTGATTTCTAACAACAGGACAGGATGTGCTGTGAACTTCTTTGTTGAGGTGCCAGCATCGATCAGTTGGTAGCACATCTGCCTCTAGGCCAGAAGATGAAGGGTTCTAGTTCCATCCTGTGATTGGGTCCACACCTTCAATGCTGGCACTCAAGTACAGTACTAGTTGGGGTGCTGTACTGTCTCAGTGTGCTGTCCTTCAAATGAGTCATTAAACTGAGGTAGCGTTTACCATCCTGGCGCAGTCTGGTTGGATGCCCAGGCTGAAGTAAAAGAACCCAGAGCACTTTTCACAAAAGTAGGAGATTTTTCTTTATTTAAAAGAAAATAAAAGAGTAAAGAATAAAAAGTAAGAAAGTGGAATAATTTATAACAACATAATTTCAAGGTATCACAAAACTGTAAGATACAATATTTATCAGTTCCACACTTCCTCTCTATAAACCCATCTGGTTTAGTAAATATCTATTTTAAACATGTTCCATACCTTTAAGGTGTCTGATAGATCCAAAAATATGCCCATAGTTTAACAAGTTGATTTTTAATACATGTTTTCAGATCTGTAAAAGGCTTCTTTCAAAGCTGCATCTATTAAAGCAACAATGGATTTGTATGGCATTTTGAGCTACTGCAACACTAATTTACATCTAACTTGCCACAAATAAAATTTTAGGCATGCCATACAAATCCATAGCATGCTTTTATTATACTTCCTTAGTGCTGAGTAAAAATCACCTAGAAACAGGAATTTGTAGGTGAGCCTTTTCAGCTATTGAAGACACCAATGCTGTGCAGCATATGTCCAGAAACTGTGACTGTAAGAACAGTTCAAGAAGCTCCATTGTCTCTAAAACTGCACCTCAGTCAAGAAAAGGGCAAGATCTTTCTGATATGTTCTCTCTTTCACAACTTTTATGATTTATTTTGCTTCCATAGATACATTGATACATAGACAGTGTTGGCAGATAAGGGCCTATGGCCCACCCAGTCTCCCATTTGAGCTATGTAAGTTCAGTTTATGTTTTCCTAGAAGTCTGTTGCCTCACCCTGACCTCCAGAATTCCTTTATGTCTATCCCATGCATTCTTAAATCCTGTGATTGTTTCAGCCCCACCACTTCCTCTGGCAGGTGTTCCACTTGTCCACCACCCGTTCTGTAAAGAAATTCTTCCTCGTGTTTCTCTGAATCATCATCCCTCCAACTTCATCCCATGCCCTCTAGTCCTGGAACATCTTTTCACTTAAAAATAGTGTATTCCTTTACCCTGTTCCTCCCTGTGAGATACATGTATGTCTCTATCATATCCCCTCTCCCTCCTCTCCTCCAGGGAGTACATGTTCATTTTCTTCAACCTGTCTTCATAGGACTTGTGATGTAATCCATGCACCATCTTTGTTGCCCTCCTCTGAACCTTCTACCCTGTCTATGTCCTTACGTAGGTATGGTCTCCAGAACTGTACACTGTACTCCAGGTGGGGCCTCAATAGTGTCTTGTACAGCGGAATTATGACCTCCTTTTCTGCTGGTGATGCCCCTGCCATACATCCCAGCATCCTATTTGCTTTACCTGCTGCCTTGTCACACTGTTTCCCTACCTTGAGATCATCAGAGATGATAACCCCAAGATCCCTTTCCTGCTTGGTGCATGCTATATCCTCACCCCCAACTGATATATTGTGCAAGGGTTTTTGTGCCCATATGCATTATCTTGCACTTCATTGCATTGAATTTCAACTGCCAAACCCTGACCATTCTTCAAGTTTCTGCAGGTCCCTTCTCATTCTGTCTACACCCCTCTGGTGTGTCTACTCTGTTACAGAGCTTTGTGTCATCGGTGAACAGTGAAATTCTGCCTCTAGGTCCTGTGCAATGTCACTGATGAAGATGTTGAATAGGACTGTCCCAGCACTGATCCCTGCAATTTCCCACTGGTCACTCTTCCTCTGTGGAGGAAAGCCATTTATCACCACCCTCTGTGTCCTGCCACCCAGCCAGTTACCTACCCACCACACTACTGTCCTGCCCACACCTATATTCCCTAGTTTGTGTAATAGTCTTCTATGTGGCATAGTGTCAAAGGCCTTGCTGAAGTCCAGATAGACCATGTCCACTGCCCTCCCCTGATCCACCTCCTAGTCACCTAGTCAAAAAATCCAATGAGGTTGGTCTGACATGACCTCCCCTGGTGAAACTATGCTGCCTTGGGTCCTGTAGTTCATTGACAACCAGATGTTCCACATCTCTCCTTCAGTAGTGCTTCCATGATCTTCCCCACTACCGAAGAAAAAAGGCAAAGGTGCTTACAAATGGCAGGTTACAACTACAACATACTAACATACTAAAACGCCAGCAGAATAACGGTCTTTCGTGTCTGCTCATTTGGTCAGCCCCACCTGGGAGATGACCTTGCTGCCCCTCACCTTCTCTGGCTTCTCCCTTCCCAGTTCCAGATATTCTCGCTGCACTGGATTTTGCTTCCAGAACTCTTCTCCTGCACCCGTCCCACCCCTCTCTGAACCCCTCCACTGTCTCTGCCTCCACCAGCCCCTGGGCAGCGCATTCCATGGCTCCACCACCCTCTCAGTGAAGTAGCACCTCCTCCTTTCTCCCTGAATCTTCCTCCTCCAGCTTCCACTCATGCCTCTAGTTGCCCCCTCCTTCCTTCAAGCACCCTGACTGCTCCTCCCTATTTATCCCCTTCATGTACCTGAAGACTTCTATCATGTCCCCCAGTCTCTTCTCTCTTCCAATGTGTACATATTTAGCTCTCTGAGCCTCTTCTCATAAATCCTGTCCCCAAGACCCAAATCATTTTGGCTGCCCTCCTCTGGACCCTCTCCAGGAGTTTAATGTCCCTTTTAAGTGTGGCCTCGAGACTGCACACAGTACTCAAGGTGTGGCCTCACCAAGCAGTTATACAGAGGAGTATCACTTCCCTCCTTCTGGAGTGATCCCCACCGATGCATCCCAGCATCCTGTTGGCCGAGGCTGCTGCCCACCCACAAGTCTCTGAGTTGTTCATCTTGCCATCCACCACCACTTCCAGGTCCCTCTCAGCCATCAAGACTTGTAGCATCCCCTCCCAGGGTGTACACTTGGCCCGGGTTTCTGGCCCCAGGTGCAGTACCTTGCATTTTCCTGCATTGAACCTCAGATTCCACTTGCTAGACCATCTTTCCAGAGCCTCCAGGTCCCCTGTAGGGCCACCCCCCTCCTCCCCATCCACCACTGCCCCCAGTTTTGAGTCATCCACAAAGAGACTCATCTCACTCCTGATACCTGTCCTTATGTCAGAGATGTAGGCATTGAACAGGAGGGCCCAAGGACTGATCCTGTGGGACCCCACTAATAACCCTCCTTGGGGATGAAACTATCCTCCAACCACGACCCTCTGGATCTGGTCCTGGAGCCAATTGTCTATCCATCTGATCTTCTGGTTCCCCACCCCATTTCTCCCAGCTTATCCAACAGACCTTCATGAGGAACAGAGTCAAATGCCTTGCTGAAGTCTAGAAAGAGGACATCCACTGGTCTACAGGTCGAAGGCACTCGTCACCCAGTCATAGAACTCCACAAGGTTTGTCTGACATGATTTCCTGGGACGAATCCATGCTGTCTATCGTCCAGGCACCCTGACTTTTCCAGGTCCCCACTAGCCTCTCCTTGACAATACCCTCCATCACCTTGCCCACAACAACAACATTTCTTTTCAAATGCTCATTTTCCTTTCTTTAGCCAAAGTTTAAACACAGTACATTACCAGCTGTTGCTCATCCATACTTCATGCCTCAATTGCCCTAATCCAGACTACTGCCATATATATTTAGTCACCCTATCTTCAGGGTTTGGCACATTCCAGTCCAGAAGTGAAAAATCACTGTCTAGGGATGCTGCTTGCTCTAAAATGAACTCGCATTTCCTTTTGACCTGGACATGTTTCTCCTACTCCTGCTTCCTACTTCCTTGTTCAGACTGAACCAAAACGTGCTGATGTTTCAAGCCATGTGACTCCATCCTCAGAGCAGCAGAACAACAGCTGGTAATGCACTGTGTTTAAACTTTGGCCAAAACAAAGGAAAATTAGTGTTGAAAAGAAGCATTGTTGTTTGCACAGTTTAATTTGGGGACTGAGACTTTCATGCAGTCCACAAAGGACTTGTACACATCTTTAGCAGCTGCTTGCACAAAAAGTTTTTAGCAGACATTTGTGCAAAATGAGAGTAAGTGTGGTTTTGCACAAAAGGAAAAATATAATAAGAATGTGTTTCTTTGCTTAGTTAAAAAATAAATTGACCACTACACTGTGATTAAAGTGACTTAATTAAATGGGTGAATCCTAAGAATAGCAAAGTGTGAGGATGGTTCATGTCTCAAGTAGGCATAATCATAGAAAAATCTTTGATATGGCCTTGTGCTTATGATTCTCCCAAACACTGAGTCTACCATAAGCACAGAGCCATTCAATATCCACATTCTCTCTGGTATATGGAATTTTTAACTGTTCAATTACCAAACTTTTGTTTGTAGGTTGACACCTTTATTCTGGTCCTGTTATACAGTTGTTGAACTCATTATATGAGAACAACATTGTTGTCTGTCCATAACCATCAGTGTCGGTTTCTCCAGATTCCAGTTTCTAATTTTTGAACTGCTGGTTTTGCAAAGGGAGGTACAGTTATATACTGTATTTTGAGAGTCTGGGCATAGTGTCTATCCAATGGCTTGTTGGTTTACTGGTATGATTCTCTCTTATGGTGAGAGAGATCTCAGATTCAAATCTCGGATGAGCCCTTAAGTCATGAAATTTGAACCACTTCAGTTCGATACTCATTGTCAAAGTATGGCAGCTTAGGCATGAATGCAAAAGTGCAAAGTAATGCACCTGGAAAACAAAAGCCCAGAGGAAGAGCACACAATGGAAAGGTACAACAATGACAACAATGGAAAGGGACCTGGGGTTGTCATATCAGATGACCTAAAGGTAGGTGTTCAATGTGAGAAGGCAGTGAGGGGGCTGGGGAGATACTGTGGTGCATAGAAAGAGGTATCCTGTGGAAAACAATATGCTGATATCCTCTGTACACACAGTTGATGAGACCCCATCTGGAATACTGCTTACAGTTCTGGAGACCTCTTCTTTGCAAGGACATATACAGGATGGAGGCAGTTCAGAAAAGGCAACTAAAATGGTGCAGGGTTTACACCAGAAGCCATATGAAGCAGAGAATAAAGGAGCTTAATATGCATAACCTTGAGGAAAGAAGGAGAGGGGACATGATGGAAGCATTGAAGTACCTCAAGGAGTCAACAAAGTCCAAGAGGGTAGCATCTTTTAGAAAAGAGATGTGCAAGAACAGGAGGGCACAACTTGAAGATAGAGGGGAATGGCTCAGGGGCAACATGAGGAAATTTGTGGAGAGGTGGTGGATGCATGAAACAGCATTCCTGTGGAGGTTGTGGGGTCAAAAACAGCGGGAATTCAAGAATACATGGGACAGACATAAGGCAATTCTGGTGGGGTTAGGAAGAAGGAGGCTGCAAACAGGTAAGGAAATGGGCAGACTGGGTGGGTCAAGTGGTCCTTATGTGCCATAAAGTCTATGTTTCTGTGTTTCTAATAGTTCAGGAAATTTTCCAGTAAAGATCATAACCAAACATTTTCATAATTGTCTTGCTGTTGAAATATTACTTTAAAGGAGCTAGACAAAAATATTGTATGAAAATAATTACAGGATGGGGCATAGCAACTCCCCCGTATTCCTAGATAGGTATAAACATATTTTTTATGGAGTTGGGGCAGCTTCCTCGAAACATTTGGAAAATGCACTATAAAGTGTTGTTTCAAATTGTGTTGATAAGGGAAACACATGGCTGACATAAAGTAAGATAGGTATCAAAATTGTTTAACAATCCAAATATGTTTGGGCCGCCCGATGGTGTGGAGGGCTGAGGCAGAATGTCTTGCCTCTTGTCATTATGGTAAACCATGTTTGTAGTGGGAGTGGGTTGTCGGGGCCTGCCAAGGTGGGAGAGACTCAAGCATCTGGAGGACAGCGTTCATCTCCTGGGGAGGTTGGGGAACAGAGGCCAGTGTTCGCCTGATATCTAGTGGAGGCTGAGTGTTGGCATGCCTGGTCCAGTGCAGTGGAGCGGCTGGAGGGCTTGTTGCATGTGGATGCAAATATAACACACCCACTGTTGGCATTGCATGCTCCATAGCTGATGAAAATAGGAAAATGGCAGCCATGTCAAGCAGTTTGATGGCTGTTTGACTAACGCACCATCTCCGAGGGCACTGCCTGTACTGGATCTGGTCCTGGAGGGGTGTTGGGGCTCCATGCCACCTGACCATGGGTGGTAATCCATGTGAGTAGCAAGGCAGTGGCCTGATGAGGAGACAGATGTGGGACAGATGGCTGCTGGAGGAATATGAGGATGCCTAGGAGTAGGAGCTGACCAGGTGCCAAGGGAAGAATAAAGTAGAAAAAAAAACAAATAAATAATCCAAATATGTTTTAATTTAGAAAAGGGCCACTTTTCCACTTTTGAACTTTATGATGCAATGCCCTAATATATCTGTCCAGTTTTGGAAGGCAATGTCTCCTCTTCCAAATTTAATACCTAATGATTTTATCAGACCTGGTAACATTGGGATTCCTCCAATATTCTGAACTGTAGTCTCCAAATCCTATAAAAATTCCTGTACTTTTGTGAAGATTTAGAACTGCCTGAGAGTTAAACAAAATCCCAGAAAGTTCCAATAGTGCTATTCAGCTATTTTGTTTTGCAGAAAAATGTAGATATCATTTGCATTGGCCAGTATTTTTGGTGTGCCAGCACCAGATATGAGAAGACCTAAAATGTCTTGGTTTGCTATAATGTTCCTAACAAAGCGGATCTAAGGAAAGCATACAATAACAAACTCAGGTGGCATCCCTGATGCACTCCTACAGAAATATCGATGTCTTTACCTATTACTTCTATTGTAGGTGGCAAGATAAGAATGCTTACATAATTTTGCTATCCATCCTTGGAAAGTTTCAGGGATAACATATATTCCTGGGGTTTGCAGTAAATATTTATGTTGTACTCTGTCAAACGCTTTGACTTGATCGAGAAAACCACTTGCAGGATGCTGTTCATAATCAGTCATCACATCCTGTATAATACATTGATTATTTCTAATATATCCATTTGGTATAAAACATGTTTGAGCTGCATGACTAAGAGATTGTGCTAGTCGTAGTAATATTACATTTATATTTTTGTAAGAATTTTGTAATCTGATTTCTGGAGACCTATAGGTCTCTAATATCTAACCTTGTTTTGTCACCAGATATATAAGTATATTAGCACACCTTACCGAATACAGGAAGTATTTCTGATTGTTTTAATAATTAACTAATTAAAGACCGCTACCATCCAGGGGTCAGGGATCAATATATCAGAAAAGAGTTTATAAGAAATGTGGAATTTCTAATGCCGTGGATGGAACAGAGGACCACCTTTTGTATGAGGACCTGATTGCCAACACTGAGGGGCACCTGAAAAAATATAAACAGCAATAGTGCAGAAGAGGAGGACATACTATTTACTGAGCTAGAAGACCTGTAGGATGATATGCATTTGTCCAAGGTTCAGCTCCATCTTCTGTTTCTGTTTAACTCGACGATTAAACTGATGATGAGTTTTTTGGATTTGCATGAAGTTTGGTATGTACCTCTGAATTCTCATTTTAATATATTTTCTTTTCTCTTCTGCACTTCTCATGTTTACATCTTTTATTGCAGCTGCCAGCATCAACAAGAGATGATCAACCCTGTCTGCATAACCATTTTCGAATGATTGAAACACAGATGCCTGAAATTCTTATTTATTTATCTTTTGTATACTTAAAACATAAAAATAAATGTTCAATAAAAAATATGCTCTGGTTTTCTTTGTTAGGGGTGATTTTAAGGTACCAACTTAAATAAGAGTCAATGAGAAAATGTCCTAGCTACAACACTCAGTTATACCGCTCGACTTATATGCAAGTTGAATTACATGTCAGTATATATGGTGCCTTTTTGCATACTGCATAAGGGTCTCCTCTGGATGTTTTTGTGTGCCATATTTAATTACAGCTTCTAAAGTAGCTGTTCTGTTGTACTGATATAATAAAATTTTTTATTTCTTGTAATTGTTTTGCTGTCTCAGGGTGTCCTAAATTTGAGAATGAAAACAGTTGTCATTTTTCCTGAGGATAAATACTTTAAATAATCTGAATTGTGTTTCATGTTACCATATTTTGAAAAAAGAAAATGAAATTTTATTTCATTTTTAGTATCTTCCCACAAGATATATGATGAGTAATAAAACAGCATACCAATTCTCCTGTGTAAAACAGACTCAACATCTTCAGTTGCAGGTCCTTATCCTGTAAATTGGAAATATTTTGCCTCCATCTTTGTTCAGGTATATAACCCTGTTGGATGTGCCATTTGTATTTTAGCAACATGTGGTCTGAAAATTCTAGTGGCAAAGTTTTATCAACGATAATGTTTACAGTACAGGATAGAAAATTAATTATAGTATGTATGAAAGAGCCACAAAATAAGTTGTTCTAATTTTATTTTGGTTTTTAAATCATCTATTATTCCAGCAGTTTCTGCTAAGGTTTGAATGTGAGTGAATCACAATAGATATTTTTTCCACTAGCATGTTTGATCAAAAGTCTAATGAGTAATTAAAATCTCCTCTTAAAAGATATTTAAAGAGGTAGCTAGAAAAGGTTTATAAGTTGGAAAAGAACTATGTGACCTGATTTAATTTGGGGCTTATAAACATTTATACATCTGTATTTTTGATTTTGCAGCTGAAATCAAGTAGTAGGGCTCTGCCATAGGCTATATCTACCAGCCTAAGCAATTTGAACTGAGAACCTTTAAATAAGATTCCCAGCCCATCTGCTTTATCTTGTCCAAAAGACCAAAATGATAGGCCCCACCACCAATCATTTTCATGTTTCATGGTCTAATATAATGGCAGACCGTGTTTCTTGTAACAATATCACCTCTCCTGCTGTTTTTCCTGTTTCTAAGACTATATGCATTTAGAGGGATTTAAGATATCCCATAAGAATTAGTTTGAATCAAAAGAACCTCAAGTGACCCCTTTCCTTTTGAACCATAAGGTCTTTTTATTTTTTATTTTTTGGTTTGATGATTTTAACGCTTCTTAATAAGATGATTTCTGAGGCTTCAGAGTCAATATTATCCCAATCAGAATGTCCCCAGTTTTTGGGAGGTTGTAGTACTTCAACTTTATTTGTAAGTTGTACTGGCGATTCCTGGTTTAACTGCTTTAAAGCCCTTGTGTTTCTCTTTGAGGGTATCAGTTAAGTTTGTGGAGGTAGGGGCATCTCTTTCTCTTTCCTTTTAAGTTGGGTGCATCTTGCTTGTTCTGGAATTTCCCCTCTTTTTTTGTGGGGTCTTCCTCTGTCTTCAGCTGGGTTGAAGGCACTGGTATCAAAGAAATTTCATCTGTTGGGGGCAGTGGCTTGCAGTGGAATCTGAGGTATTCTTGATGCCAGGATTGGTTTTCTTGTTGGTTCAGACCTTAATGTTGGTTGTGGATCTGTTGGCCTGATGATAGTGGTAGCTTTATGTGTCAAAGTTTTCCATCTGGAAATGTGGATGACAGCAAATACTCAGAAGGCACAAACTTTAGGGAGTCATTTAATAATTTTTTCCCTTCATATACTCTGTCAGGTTTTTCTGGAAGGCCACCTATATATCACAGTCTTACTGCATTTCTCCTTAGTAGGACCTCTGGTTTGTTTTTAATTATACCATGGACCTCAGACACTGACCAATGAAAACGGCAGGCTGGCACCTTACCTCCATTGTAAATCCTCTGATAATCACTGCAAAAGGTGCCAGCCAGCCGCATCTTGTAAAAAAAGCAATGACATCGAAATCATGGAACTCTGGCCACCATCTTGTTTCCCTCAGCAGAGACTGTAAAACTGCTCCATACATCAGGAAAGTAAAGAAAAACATGACTGTTCTACTACTGAATTGCTTATTTAAGCATTATAGCAAGTATTGTTTTTAAATAATTAAAAAAAGCAGTACTTGGTATAATTGCAATAAGCCACTCAGGGATCTGAGTTATCGGAGGATTTTCCACAGCTAAGGCAGATTTACCAACTCGGCTGCACCTCATGGACAAACCAAATCAGCTGTGATAAATCCCTTTGATAACCCACACCCCTCGTGGCTTATTGCTTAAATAAATCAGAGAGTTTTGGGCCTGTAGGAGTGGGTTCTCATTTTGAGAATCATGATCATTGTTAATTTCTGTGAGATCCTTAGGCTGATTTGACAAGTGATTTTGCTATTTTGTGTTTATGTTTCCAGCATTTATTTGTTTATTTGTATCCCCTTCCGTACTCACAGATTCTGCAGGTTTCGTCACATTCTTGGGAACCCCATATTTCCCTGTATAAAGGAACTGTGTATTCCTGGTGTTTGATCATTGGATTCTTCTGGGAAATCTATTAGTGTTTTCCTGGGGTCCCCACTGCAGATTGTCCCCATCAGTAGGGATCCGTTGGGTCTGAAACCAGATGCCTTCAGTATTCTTTTTCCAGTGTGCTATAAGCAGTGCAGTGTCAGACATCCAACTGACATTTTGGTTTGGGGCATTGATATTTTAAATGTGACTTTGATATGCATTGCAATTGTCCGCATTTCTGGCAGTGAGTTCTCAGCAGGAGACCTGTCATGTTCTGGTAAGTTTGCTTTCAATCCCACATCAGACATCTCATTCATTTTAGGTTCAACCAAAGGGCTGTCTGTTGCCACAAACTCCATATGTTGGTCGGGAAATAATTCATTGGACTCTCTAAAGCATCAAACATAGAGTCATCTAGTGGTAGATTTCCTGATTCTGTTTTTCCTTGTTCATTTCTAGACTGATTTAACAAATCTTCACTCTCCATAGCAGGCAAGGCAGGGCTGCAGTTGGAAAGCAACCCTCCAACCTGCTGTGTCATTCTCCCTGATCCAATGGGAATCCACCATGTTGGGACAGGGACCAACAGTGCTCCTTCCTCACTGTGTCCTGACCAGAATTCCCCTTCCCATTAAATCAGTTCATGCAATTGTCCAAGACTGTGTGAGAGTCTTGATATGGCTGCTACAACTACAAGTTCAATCACTTCACTATCAGTCTCTCATTGCTTGTAAACTGCTCTGGGATGTAGTGTGTATGAAAATCACTATATAAATGCTGATTCTTCTTTTAAACTCTAACACATCCTGTTAATGAAGGGTTAACTGCCTAATACCCTTGCATATCCTTTGATATCACCCTTATGGGAGACAAACATTTTAATGGAAGGCTACTTACATGCCAGTAACTGAAGAAGTGCAGCACAATTCTCATTTGATTAATATTACTGCTAGATATACAGCCATTGTCACCCCACACCATACATGAGAATGCAATCCAACCTGTATATGATGGGGTCGATATCAGTCCATTTACAGAAGAAAGGGTTCTGAAGAACTAATAAAATAGAAAGCGGACAAAGCAATGGGGCTTGATGGGATTCACCCAAGAATTCTTAAAAACTAAGGGTAGAACTAATGATGCCACTGGCTAATTTCTTTAACAAATCATGGGAGGATGAGGTGGTACCTGAGTACTGGAGGAGGTGGATGTGATTCCTCTTCATGGAAGTGGGAGAAGGACAGAGGCAGGAAACTACAGACCAGTTAGTTTGACCTCAGTGGTAGACAAAATGATAGAATCACTTCTGAAGGAAAGAATTGTTGAGTACCTAGAGGCCAGTGGAACACAGGACCCAAGGCAGTATTGATTCATGATGGGAAGGTCATGTCAGATGAATCTAATAGATTTCTTTGACTGGGTGACCAAAGTAGTAGACCAGGAAGGGGCTGTGGACATGGCCTACCTAGATTTTAGCAAGGCATTTGATACAGTCCCACACAAAGATATACACAAGTTAGCCAGCCTTGAAGTGGGTCCCAAGGTGGTAGCCTGGATAAAAATTGTCTAGACAACAGGAAGCAAATGGTAGTAATAAGCAGTCCACTGGAAGAAGAAAGGAGGGTTACTAGTGGGGTACCACAGGGTTCAGTACTGGGTCCGTCCTTTTTAATGTCTTTATAAGTGACGTTGCAGAGGAACTGGAAGGAAAAGTATGTCACTTTGCAGATGACACAAAGATCTGCTATATGGTTGATACACAAGATAGAGTGGAAAGGATGAGAAGGGACTTGGGAAGGTTGGAGGAATGGTCAAATGTATGGCAGCTCAGATTCAATGCAAAGAAGTGTAAGATAATGCACCTGGGAAACAAAAACCCAGAGGAAGAGTACACAATGGGGATGAGATACTGACAACAGTAAAATTGGAGCAGGACCTGGGGGTAATTATATCAGATGACCTAAAGGTGGGCAAGCAATGTGAGAAGGCAGTAAGGAAGGCTGAGGTTCTGGGATGCACAGGAGAGGCATCAATAGTAGAAAACAGGAAGTTGTTATCCCTTTGTACAGACAGTTGGTGAGATCCCATATGGAGTACTGTGTGCAGTTCTGGGGACCCCATCTCTGCAAAGACATAGACAGACTGGAGGCTGTCAGAGGAGAGCAACAAAATGGTGCAGGGTCTGCACCAGAAAACATATGAAGAAAGACTAAAGAAGCTTAATATGTGTACTCTTGAGGAAAGAAGGGAGAGAGGGAACATGATAGAAACTTTCAAGTACCTCAAGGAATCAGCAAAGTCCAAGATGGTAGCATCTTTCAGAAAAAGAGATGTGCAAGAACAAGGGGAACAATTTGAAGATAGAGGTGGGATGGCTCAGAGGTAATGTGAGGAAGTATTTTTTTCATAGAGAGGGTTGTGGATGCATGGAACAGCCTCCCTGAGGAGGTCATGGAGTTAAGGACAGTGGGGAATTCAAGAATGCATGGGACAGCCATAAGGCAGTCCTAGTTGGGGGTAGGAAGTAAGCTGTTGGTTAACTAGGATCTGCAGCTTATCTGTTAGGTAGGAAAATGGGCAACTAGGTGGGCCAAGCGGTCCTTATCTGCCATCAGATTCTATGTTTCTATGTTTTTATGCCCCAAATGAAAACCATCATTGCCTTGAAGGCCATAATTGTCCACCTGAAGGGATTTAAGGCAATTTTCAGATAGTGCCCAATAATTTTTAGCTTACAGATAGGGAAATGGTGCCCCATTAACAGGTTGATAACTAGAAGTGGGAATATTGCTTTTGAAGTCCCTTTGTTATTTGCAGTAATATGGCTAGTAACACACTTAGGGAAACATAACATTTTCCTCTGCATGGCAAGATGGACATGGCCTCACTATTGATGGCCCTACGCATTAACAGGCCCTGGGTATGTGCTATACAAATGTACCCAACCTGCATAGCTCTGCACTTGCATACAGGCACTTGATGGAATACATTCATGTCCACCAGCTGCCTGTCCACAGCCCTGCCCTTGGTGCACTGCTACATGTGGGCAGATCACAAAATATAGGTAGGCATTCATTTGGATTGCCATTGTAGATCGTGAATTGTGGATCTCCTGCGGCACATGTACAGGGGATCCTGGGAAAGTGTGGGACTCTGTATTTTTAAAACTATGGAGGAGTGCCCAAATGGCAGCCTCCAGCCCTCCTTGTCAGTCTGGAAGGGCTGGGGCAGCAGGTTGAGTGTGTTCCCATCCTATCACCACTGGCAGGTAGCCATTGGGGGCATATATAGGTTGCAGCAGGGTGTCCCTCATGTAAATTGTGCCATTCATGACTGCACTCTGCACCTTTATGAGTGGTGCTGGAGTATTGGCATGCCTCAATACTTCCATCAGACCACCCCAGAGGATAGTTGCATGACCAGCTGGGGAGAGCCTAGACAGAAGAGACATGTGTCCCTTCTGTACATGGTTGCAGGGGGTCCACAAAACCTCAATGTACTGAAGAGGGCACTTAGGCATGTCTACATGCCAGGATCTGCAGAATGCAGGTATAGTGCATAGGGCCTGATATGTGTAAAAGCTGCCCCACATCATGTGTTGTACCTAGATATGGAACAGGAAATCATATTTCTGTGTCACTTTTCAGCTGTCTGATGCCCAGTTTCTAAAGAAAGTTCTATGTTATATTTCCCTATTGTGTGAGCAGAGACCATCTAATAATGTTTTGCTGATAGAGGTGCCACTCTGGACAACTACAGTACCAGGGATTCAGGATATAGTTGAAATGGTGGGGTGGACAGTTCTGTAGTATCCTCATCAAACTTAGTTATAAAAGTATACTGGCCTGAAACATGAAAGAAGCAGATTTCTGACACTTTTATTGGCTTTACCTAAAATTCAGACTGTGATGTTTCATAGTGTAGAGGAAAGAGATATAAACAGAGAACAAGGATTTATGTCCTGTACTTTTTATATCTCCATATACAGAGATATGCAAGCAACTAGCATTGCTGATTGGAAACCTCTGTATACATTCAGTGAATACATGTTTTCATACTGTATGGAATAACAGTCATGCAGACTGCAGTTTAAACCACTTCTAGAGACATGATTAACAGTCTGGTACAGTACATGAAGTGGAAAGAATTTCTGTAACAGCACTGGGTGCTTCATCATGGGTAAACATGTGGGTGAGCAAAAGGAAGAAAACAGATAATACACCTGAGATAAAATCCTTTTATATCTGCTCCTTAACTAAAGTCCCACTGGTGAGCATAAAACAGAATGAAAAATCTTAAATTTGAGTGCAAACATCACTATAGTATAGGTATCAATAATGGGAAGACTTGTCACTGAAGAAAGAAAACAGAGGAATCACCAGTTACTAAAGGTGCTTGCTTGCAAAATAGTAATTTGGGAACAAACTCTGGTCAGAGCCAATATGGCTGCAAAATTCATTCTAGGATTCATATTAGGAAGGTAAGAAGCTAGGTGGCTTGGAGGCCATAATGCTCCTATAATAAATAATATTTAACATTTGCATTAGA
Source organism: Neoceratodus forsteri (assembly GCA_016271365.2). Lineage (NCBI taxonomy): Eukaryota > Metazoa > Chordata > Ceratodontiformes > Ceratodontidae > Neoceratodus > Neoceratodus forsteri. Next base: position 193,547,903 of record JADMNL010000022.1, on the reverse strand, counting down.
AAGAATGTACTTATTCAATCTGTACTTGAATGTTAATTTTGAATCACTAATAAAAATATTCAACAGAAGTGCATTCCAAGGGTTTATAACTCTGACTGTAAAGAAATATTTTCTGGACATGAGATTGAAACCCTACCTTGCAATTGGAAGGTATCCCTAATATCAAAAATGTTGTTTTAAAGTCCATACCCATATTAAACATGAGGAGAGTGTCCTGAACAATATCCAACATAAATAATAGGTCCCCCTTAGACGTCTGGTGGATAGCAACATTAAATTCAGGGATGTAAGTCTTAAGTCATATGGCATATCAGAGTACCCTTTGATATCTTTAGTAAATTGTCTGGACTTTTCAATTTGAATAATATATTGCTTCTTGAAAGGACACCAAAACTGGGATCGTAATCCAAATGGAGACAAACATAAGCTCTGTATAGAGAATTAGCACTTTCTCATCCCGTGATTTAATATTCCTAAGTACAGACCATACAACACTATTAGCTTTTGTATAGTTTTATTTATCTGCATTTTGGTGAAAAATCTTGCGTAATATAAACACCAAGATTTTTTCCACTAAGTACTTGCAAGAGGTTTGTTATCTAAACTATACACAAGACATAAGTTATGAGGACCCAAGTGCACAACTTTGCACTTGCTATGGTTTAGTTTGATATCTCAAGTCTTGACCCAATCATTTATGAGATCCAAATCTTTTTGAATAGTCATGACACTATTATAATCAATACTAGGTCCACCAATTTTAATATCATCAGCATATTTTAAAGATTTTGTATGACAATTCTGAGTTAAATTACCAATAAAACCTGGAATATACATGGACCTAGAACAGACCCTTGTGGCACACCACTATGGACTTGATCAATATCTGAGAGATGACCATTAATCAGTACTTGCTGAGTGTGATCAACCAACCATTGTGCTATCAGTTTATGATATTGTATTTTATCAGAAGAATGCTTAACTTTGTAATGATAGCCCAATGGGGAATATACTCAAAGGCTTTACTAAAATCGATAAACACTATATCATAGGTATTCTGTTGTCCAGTTGAAGGCTGACATCTTCACAAAAAGCAGAGCAGGTTGATCAAGCAACTGCAGCCTTTAATAAGACCATGGTGACTAGTATCCAACTCATTCAAAGTTACAGAAATCATATCTTTAATGAGCCCTTCCAATACTTTACATAATGGAGAAGTAATGCTAATAGGTCTGTAATTCTCCCAGTTGTTATGGGAACCTTTTTATAAATAGGGATCACAGAGGCTGTCTTCCAAGGTTCTGGGATACAGGATGAATTAATACACTGCTCAAAAGCAATTTTAATGGAAGAGACAAACAATCAGCTAGAAGGAATAAAAGATGACAAGAGATATTATCTGGTGAGACACTGGTTTAACCCTTAAACTATAGAAGTTTCTTATGAATTACATTTTCAAATATGGATATAGGATTGTCCTGAGAGGTACTCAGTGTCATATTTTTTGATTTTGTGAAATATTTCACAGAATTTAGAGTTAAAGAAATTAGCCATATCACTGGGGAAATGAATATTACTAACCTCAGATTGTAATGGACCCACATGGCAAGTGTTTTTTAAATGAATTGACATAAGAAAAAAGGATTTAGAATTGTTTTTGTTAGCTTCAGAGGCTAATTTGTATTCACATTTTTCATAGCTGTTTGAATGTTATTTTAGATTTTTTTTGAATCAACAAATAGGAATTCCAATTAGCTTGAGTAGGAATTTTAAATATTTTGAATGTCTTATGTTTTTGGTTTGATAATTTTTTATATCGGATATCATCCATTTAGGATGGTGATGGCCACTTGTATTTTGATTTTGAAAGGAATGGATGCATCGCATAATTTACAGATGTATCGTTAAGTTTGATGTAATATCCCTTATTTCAGTTGTAGAAAGATTATCCATCCAATTTATGTTATTTAACTGAGTCTTCATACTAATGATGTCTGCTTTTCATATAAATAAATTTTAGTGGCAGTATCAGCGATCGTTAAAGATTGTTCTAATAAAAACTAAGGGCTTTGTGGTCACTATTGCCAATAGGAGGATGAATCCTAACATTTTTACATTTAAATTTTTATTATGGAATACCAGATCCAAAATATTACTCCGTCTAGTAGCTATTTTAATACATTGTGTAAGGTTACACTGTTCACTAATATCTAATAATGTTTTCCTAAAACCTGATTCAGCAGTAAGATTCACCCAATCAGCATCACCAATATTAAAATCACCCATCAACACAATATCCCCCAAAGGTACAAGCCATGTCAATTTCATGGACAATGCTGTCAAAGTACACTGGGCCAGTGTTAGGAGGTTGGTAACAGGTTCCAAAAATGTCAGATTGAACTTTATTAATCAAGACTTTGACCCAAATGGATTCTGTAATAATAGATGGATTTTGACTTCATTACAAATGTCAATGGAGTGTAATGTGTCTCTCAAGAATATGGAAACCTCACCACCTTTCCTATTCTTTCTACTGAGAAAATAATATGTAAAAAGCCACGAACATGCAGACCCAGTCAAGTTTATCATTACTCAAGGTTTCCGTAACTGATATTATATTGACTTTATCAAAAGCAACAATTGCTTTTAATTCATCTGATTTGTTAGAGAGACTCCTAGCATTAAAAATACAAACATTTTAATTCCTTGAGGTGATGACAATTGTGTTTGTTATTGACCATGACAGGATGGGTGTGGACCTTGGGTTTCACCCCCAACTCTATAAGTTTAAATTCTTGGACACGTAGTCAAGAATATGTTTGCTAAGGAGGGTATTTCCACTATGACTCAAGTGAAGACCATCTCTTGCAAATAGATAAGACCAATAAACAAATTCTTCCCAATGTGTGATACAGATCTGGGACTGTCGGAGACAGCTTTTATGTAGCCACTTATTGTAATGTTTCATTTTGCAATTAATCTGATAAGATCGCTAGGTACTAGTAAAATTTCAGAGAATGCAATATCACAGGTGAAGTTATATAAGCAATTAAACAGAGCCACTGTGTCTTTTTATATCATCTAAATCATTGTGCATGATATTATTTGTGCCTACAAGAAGCACTAATAGAGGGTAGGCCACAGTCTTTAAAGATGTTATTGACCATTCCAGTAATATTGGAAATTCTAGTCCTACGGAAAGTTGAACTGGTGCGATTAGCCTTATTGTCAGTGCAAATAGCCCTATCTAAATGTTTTAACAGAGAATCATCTAACACATAAACTTGTCTTTTCAGATCAGTCACACTTGGGGCTGTGTCCATAATAAAATCATGATCAACAGATTAACTATTACAGCTTGGCTGGATAACACTAGGTCCAGCAAATGATGGTACTGATGCAGCCCAAAAAGTGAGAGACTGCTTCACCTCCACCTCATGAAGCCCTAGACGACTGTTTTCAAATTCCACTAAATGTGATTCCATGCCACCAAAATGTCACTCCACACCACAGGTGCAAAAACACATTTTGTTTAGTATTTGAAAAATGATGGCTGTCACATTCATGAGGCGATTGTGAAACAAATTACTATGATGAAAAGTTGAGGTCAAAATATGAAAATTACTGAAGTTATGAGCAAGTGTAGAAAAAATTCAACATGCGTGTAACTTTGTCTTTTTATATTTTTGACCATAGATTTTCAACATAGCCTTTTGAACTCCATCTCATGAACACTGGTGGTAAAATTTTCAAATCTCATCCCAAATGGGGATTTTGCAATATGAGTGTGAAATCCCTTTTGGACCTAATTCTAGAACTCCAGCACCATTGGTCATGATGTGGGTCCCAAAAATGCCATACTGAAAATCTGGGGCCAAAATATCAAAAATGGCAAAGTTATGCAGCAAGTTCAAAACTCAATTGAAATACATTCAATTGCTCTTACATAGTTTCTTGTATAGCAGTTAATGTTTTCAGCAGCAAGGCGTGTCTTCAGTTGGAAAGTAGATCTCTGCCATGGGACAAGTTCAGGTGGGTGAGGGTGTGTGGGGGTGTTGGGGTGCGAGGCACTGTCTGTGCCGTAGAAGGTTGAGTGAGGGAGTCAGATCGACAAGGACTGTTTTCCTATTTTGCAGGTTTAAAAATCATTGAGGGATAGTTGTCTTTATCTATTGGGACAATATGGGGATGGCTACTGGAGGTGCCACTAGACACCAAGAAAAAATATTACCTAACAGGGATGATGACTGGAGGGTGTGGGGTGCAACTAGACACCAGAGAAGGAATATTACCTAACAAGGATGGTGATTATAGGGTAGGGGCTACTACTAGATTCCAGGAAACAATACTGCATAATGGGGATGCAATCGGAGGGTGGGGCGTGCCACTAGACACCAAGGAATTATTTTTAAGTAAAGGGGACAATAATCAGAGGGTGGAGGATGCTGCTAGATGGCAGGAAAGCAGTATTACATGTATAAGGGAGGAAAAAGTGTTAGTTGTGAACCTGAAGTGAACCACAAGTGATCATGGAGCAGGAGAATAGTGCAGGGGGAGGGATGGAGGAACAGTACTGTAGTAAATGAAGAGAACTGCATGTGTTCGACTTCACTGTGGAAGGGCACAATTAAGATATTTGGTCACATGCTTTTAGAGTCTCCTCTATCTATTACATCATAGAAAATATGTTGTATACTTTATGGCAGCCATAAAAATCTAAGAAGATGACAGGATCTTTGTTGCTAGATGTGTGGGGTGTGAAATGGGTAATGCTTATATGATGACTCAAAAGTAAGCTTTATGCATACTTTGGTAGATACTAACCAAGTGGGAATGGAGATAGGGAATTGTAGATAACTAGGACTAGTGAGGTGGAAAAGAGATCTCACCAGTTGACCCTGGAAAGATAAGAGCAGACAGCATGAGAGAAATTGCAAATGAGACCTCAGACTCATTGGACCTTGACAGTCTGAACTTGAAATTACTTTGTGAGATTAATGAAACTGGAGAATGAGGTAGAATGAGAGAGAGAAGAAAAAAAATATTACAGATGGAAGAAAAGACACTATCAGCATCAGATGGAACTGTATGACTGAAAATACGAGGTGAATAATAGTGCAGATTTGTTAAAGACGTTACCTGGTGTTTCAAATTCCGTTTATCTGATGCTCTCGAAAAAGTTTTCAGGGTTGTTTTCTGGGACAAGTACATTCATAAATATGTGAAACCATTATTAGAATAATGATTTATCCTGATATGTCATGTCCAGCTAAGAATATATACAGGATGGCATCAAGGAAATTAACTCCCACAAGTGCAGCAGTTGGTATCATTCAAGACTCTTTCCTAAACACCTGTCTGCCTTTGGTTACACTGTTTATTTTATGTTAAAGTTCTTTCCATTCTGCAGGTACTTTTGAACTGTTTGAATAGCATTCTTGCAAGTTTAATTTTTATTGGGATGTTTCAATTATTTTGTCCTTAGCCGACCACCTGTGAAACTGCAACTTTGAAAGCAAATATAACCAAAGCATGGCAACCCCTATATTTATTTCTGTTTCTATATTCATAGCCATGTTCTACATTTATCTAAAAGTTTTATGAATTTGACATGGCTTTAAAATGGTTTTATGTATAAAACATACAAATATTTCCCCTTTTGGGGTAGTATTAGTTCAAGAGGGTGTCATAGTATTTGTAATTTACTCTTTATTTTGAATTTTGGAAATAAATAAGCAAACATAACAGATGTTGTGTTCTTGTTTCTCATTTCTTTCCCTTGACATCTAAAATATTGATGTCATAACCACATACAACAATCTGACCCCTTCTGGATGTTTCCCTTAAAGGAGATTAAGTCTCAACAATGTAACCTAAAACAAGCATGACAACCCATGTTTGTGTTGTAGATTTTAAATGTTTAGATGTCGATCATGTTCTGGGTTAAAACTTATGACTTTGACATGGGGTTGTTGAAACACCAGGGAACATCCTAAAGGTGATGAATTTAAAAATAGTTTTCTAGCTTCTCTGAAGGAGACTGATAATGTCAACACTTTTCAACAGTCTTTGGAAAAGTGTAGAAGTGTAAACATGATGAAGATACATGGCCTGCTCATCTTGTATCAATTTATTTGAAACTTACTGGATGTCCGATTAAGAGATGTAGAATCTAGTTCATATCAAATGATACAAACATTATATTCTTAGAAACTATAAATGGGCACTTAAGAGTCACAGAGTCAAACAGAAACTGTGAAATGCTAGAAAGCAACACAATGTTAGCTACAGCCTACACTGAATTATTCTGTTGAGCTCCATGTGTACACTGATGAGTTGGTGCAAATATACAGTATGGAGCAATTTTTGTGAAATGAGCTATATGAGTGTATTCCATAAGGGTAGTTTCTGAAATGTATCTGCTAGGAGCTCAGGTAGCTTCTGCATAACTAATCATAATAAACTATGAATCAAGATGCAGGTATATTTCTTTGGTAACTGGGTAAGGCCCTCATTACTACGTGCCTGTTTTCAGGGAGACCTAGGAGTACTAGGGAGGTTAAGTGATTTGCTCAGAATCACACAGTATGCAAGTAGAGGTTATGGGAATCAAACCCAGGTCTACCGGCTGTACCAAGCACATTCGCAGCTCACTACTCTAGCCTCAAATCTATACTGCTATCCCCATCAGATACATGTTTGGAAAATCTCAGAATAAAAGAACAGGTGGGGTGGTACCCTTGCTAGCAGATTGGCAAGCACACTAACAGGTAGTTCAAAAGGTACACCACAATTAAGTCATATCATTACTCCTAACATTTCTGGCCAAAAGCGGAAAGGGAAGAGAGCGATGCCATGTTTCTGTCAAAACTGGCATTCCATTAGGCAGTGCAGAAAAATGCAAATGCTAAAATGAAGACAGGGGAGGAACTCAACCCCAAAGAAATGCAACTATCACTAACTGTGTAGTCTAATAACTCCTAACTGATTTTATTTACTGTAGATATAATGTGTTGCCACATCATGCACCAACCACAACATACCTCTCAACTGCTATGAATTTAGTATAGCGCTATGATTTTTACACCACAATTTTATCCTTGGTCTGCAAAGGGTTACTGATGTTTCTCATAACGTTAGAGCATTTTCTGGGTAAACAAACTATTACAATACTGAACTAACCTTTTTTTTAGGTATACTTTTCCTCCCGTCTCCAGTGGCCCACATTTAAGAGGGGGTTCTAGCCTGATCCCCGATGTCCACCTTCAGCACTGACCCAGTCTCCCCAAGGCTTCCCCACCCTGGTGGGTTTGGCAGGGAACCTCAAGCCACCACTGAAGACTGGATCCAGTTCTGGTCAGTGCCCAGCTGGTCAGGGAGTGGGACCTGTGAGCCCTTCCTTTATCCAACTGCCAGAGACATTTTCCTCTTTTCTTTGATGGGAAGGAGTGCAATGACACCAGTGGTGATGATGCTTATGCTCCTTGAGTGGCACACCGGACACCTACCCTGCTTCCCCCACCTTGTTGAGCATTGGTGCCATCTCCCAGCCTCCACTAGGGTACAGGCAAGCACCAATCGCTGATCCACCTCCTCCAGAGAAGGAGAGTTGTCCTGTGGGATATTCGATCCTCCTCCTTCCTAGCCAACCTCCAGTGACCTGTTTGCACCACAAACACAGGTCGCCGCATTACAGGAGGTAAGGCATGATGCCTCAGCCCTTCATGCCACTGGGCTGGCAACACTGAACTAACTTGACAGAAACATTTTCTAACACTGAACATATGGGCCCATCATTCTTTGACATATTGTTCTATAAAATAAGAATGTGGTACAAATTCTGGCAATTTGCTCTGTATTGTGAAGGACAGTGTATACATTTTAATGCTGAGAGGTTGAGAGGTATCGCCACAGACCTTCAAAGTACTTGAGAAATCTTTGCATTTGGAAAGCATTCATTAGTGTTAAAGAAACAAATTGTGACAGGAGAGACTAAAATTAGGTCTGGTATAGGACCCACAGTTGTAGTATTCATAGTAGGGGTTCCTCAAACATGGGAAGGCTATGAAAAACTTCAGAAATGAGGGTGCTTTAAGACTTACTATTCACTGTTCTTCTGGGAAATTTCAGTCCTTGACAGAATACTGCTGGTATTTCCAACAGAAGTCAAAATAAATGAATAATTGGATGGAAACAAGAAATGTCAGTTTGTCTTTTGTACTTCCCACAGTACTTAGCCATGCAAGATGATACTGTGCAGGAAAGTATTATGCACTGTGTGAATAATATGTATTTTAATTTTCATATGTTAGTTCTTCAGTCTTTAATAATGTAACTTGAATGTAATAAACAGCATCTTCTATTATTGGTAGCATTTGTATTTTATTAACACTTCTTGCACATCATCATTGTGGATAGATAGACAGACAGACAGATCACATGTTTAGTAATGGTATATTTATTTCTTAGGTTCCCAACACCACAGGCTCGGGCTCCATACATATTAAAAATACATATAATTTCAGCAGCATAATAAATACAATAAATATTACCATTTACATAAGAACTAGCTAGGAAACAGTAGGATAATCTCATCTAAAAGATAATGCTTTAGCCTTTGCTTGAAACTATCAACTGACAGGACCTCTTGAGCTTTCATCTTAGCTGGATCCAGATAACTGGAGTAGCCACAGCAAAGGCATGATCTTGATACAACTCTAAGCGAGTTCTGGGGACCTTCAAGAGGCCACCTCTGAAGAGCAGAGAGCTGCCTGGATCATGTGGACACATGAACACTTTCAGATAACAGGACCCAGATCATGTAGGGCACTGTATATTAAACCTGTCTTGAAGGAAATGTGCCACATCACAGGCAGCCAGTGTAATATCCACAGAGCTAGAGATATGCTTGGAGCAAGAAACTCCAACAATCAATCTAGCCATGGCGTTCTGCATCAACTGTAAGTGGTGGATCAAACCTTCAAAAGCCCAAGATAAATAATATTAACATAGTCCAGCCTAGCTCTCACAAAGGTATGCACTAGGAACATCAGGTCTTAAGGGCTGAGAAAGAGACTTGATCCGAGAGATGTTCTAAAATGAAAAAAATAACTACAGACCAGAGAAAATGCCTGATATTCCATAACCAACCTGTGGTCCATAACTATACGACATTCTTCACCATATCTCTGGCTGTAAGCTGAGTGGGCACAACAAGAAATCCAGTCACCCCTCCACTCAGACTATATGCCCTTCTGATACCCAAGTTCACCATTTGCACTTCCGTCTTGTCTGTTCATTATGACCTACAATGTCAAATGCTGATGAGACTTTGAGGAGAGCCAAGATGGAGCATTCCCTCTATCTCTAGACAGAAAAGATCATTCTACACCCTACAGCATAGTCTCCATGTTGTGATGCCCTCTGAATCCAGACTGAAACAGCTCACTGGTAGATAAAGCCTCAGGAGCATCTTCATCTGCATTGCCACCACCCTCTCAATAACCTTGCCGAAGAAGGAAGATTAGAGTCAGGCCTGTCATTTCCCAAGATATCTGGATCTAAAGAAAGTTTCTTGAGAATGGCTCTCACAACAACCTCTTTCAAGGATGTCAGAAGCACACCCACTTTAAGGGAACACCAGACAATCTCAGCAATCACTGGACTAAGAGACTCCTGGCAGTCCAACAAAAGTGAGGTCAGTCCAGGATTCAGTCCATAGAAGGTGTGATGCTGCTTGTGATCACCCAGAGAATCTCTTCAGCTGACAATGGGTGAAATTCCTCCCAAATAGACCAAAACCTCCATTAGTCACAGACTGTAACATGCTGGTCATGACAGCCCACTTGAAGAGACTGAGGAACAAATACAGTATACCCTGTCAAGGAAAAAGTGGCCAAACGTCTGCTATTGCTCATGTGTCAATATGCCTCCATACTGTAAGCAGGCCAGATGTAACAACCTATCCACAGTGCAGAAGAGTTGGGCCCAGCCTGTTAACCCTATAGCAATCACCCTAGATGGGAACTCTGCCTTTCTCAGAGTGATTGCCCTCATACTCCTTATATTAATTTCTCATGGTTAGTCTATCTTCCAACAAACCTAATCTCCACCAAGAACACTCCAGTCTCCACCCTTTGGTATTCATCCATCTGAGCTCCCATTAAACCAGGGCAAACTCTGTCAGAAAACTCTACAACATACACAGAATGGTGCAAACTGATCAAGGGCTGCTGTGAGTACCATGTTATAAAGCTTCCACCACATTCAAAGTATTCCAGCTGAGACACCTCATAGTCAAGGAATTTGGTCTGGTGAAAAAGGTATCTAGTATCCAGCCTCTTCTAGATTTGCTGAAGTCCGGATCCAATGAACCCCATCCCATTGCTAAACTCTATGCACACCTCCTTCTCAGTAAAGCTCTGGAAGTTTTATCTGGCTCCAAGGTGTGGGACACACTGTTTGGTAATTCCCTCATCCCTGGAACCAGGTGTGGTTAGACTTACACCGATTTCTCTCACTAGATAGAAATAAACTTACACAGTTTTATATAGTCAATAATATGTACTATACCCGCTAACTTAGTCAAATTTGGGAAAATTAGCTCTCCTATTTGTATCAGATGTGGTGTTGATCAGGAATATCCTGCACATATTTTGGGCTTGTGATAAAGTTGCCCCTTTGTGGAGGCATATCCGGATAGCTTGAATCCACTTTTGGGCCTACAAGACTTATTTACACCCGAATTTGTGTGTTAGAATTTATTCCTCTATTAAAGTTAATGAAAGGAAATATCACATGGCCCTCATTCGATGGCTGTCAAAAGACTAGTTCTTCGTCACTGGGTTGATCAATCTGAAATTTCTTATCAGGACTGGGTGGCAGAAATGTCCCAAGGTTTCAAAATCAAAAAGCTGATCGCCAGTTCTAAACATGACTTATCCGCCTTTCATAAGAAATGGGTAAACTTTATGCCCTGTATCTTCATTAAGACCCCAGATGGGGTTCTTTACCTCTCCTTCCCTGATGATATATTAGTACTGTGCAACTCACCTTGGCTGCTTCTCCTTTCCCTCCTTCTTCCTCCGCTTCCTTTCTTTTTTTTTCTTCTCCTCTCTCTTCGCTTTGTTTTCCTTTTTCTTCACCTTTTCTTTTACCTCTATCTTTGTACGGACTTTAGTTCTTCCACTTGAGCTTTTCTGTTGTGGTGGTGGCATCCTCCTAGGGAGGGAGGGACTTGGGGAGGTGGGTTGTTATTGCTTTATCCTTTCATGTCTTACCATGTTTCTTTTTACCGATTATACTTTGTTTCCTGTTTCTCATTTGTTTGATAAAATAAATAAAGTGTGAATTTCAAAAAAAAAAAAATAAGCTTCCACCACACTCTTAACCCCATCAACACACACCTGCAACAGGCTTGAGCAGCTCAGTACCAACAGGAAGCTACATTAGTCTACATATTTATTTATTTGCTTTTTGTATACCAGGTAAGCACACTAGACAGTCAAGTGCCTATCTTCAGGTGCAACCTGGGAGGATTACAGGGTACATACTATGCATCAGAAAAGTCATGGTAACATACAGGAGCATCAGGCATACATAGGTAGGTGAATACAGCATATGGGACATCAGGCAAAACAGTTAAGTAGGAAGATAGCACCAGGATACATACCAGTAGTAAATAAGTAGAAAACAACTAAAAACAACATAATGAGGTAAAACAACCAAATATCAGGTACATTCAGTGTCAAGAGAGCCCAGGAAGACGGGGTCACCTCCTGGAATAGGAAGAAAAAGTGCAAAAGTGCCTAGTGCAAATACATAGCAAGCTTAGCAGTCATTACAGCAATAGCTTACATGGGCGCCACCCCACAACAGTCAACTGGGGAGAGAGGGACGCTGCTAGGGTCTATATGACACATAGACAGGCTGAGACTGATTTAAGAAGCTCCAGAGGATGCTTTGAAGCAGGGATGGGAGGGAGAGAACGAGTTAATGCAGGAAGAGGGTTCCACAGTCTTTGTGCATGGACAGAGAAGGCCAATCCCAGTACAGGTGCGGGTTTTGGAACCAGGTGATCCTGTGCAGCACAGGATCTTAGGTGGTGGGCCGGGTTTCATGTTTGAGGGAGGGCAAGTGGGGAAGGGGTGGCCATTCTGACAATGTTGTCAATGAAACTACCGAGGACAAAGGCACCATGCTTTTCCGGGAAGCCACTCCAGCCATGGTAAAGTTCACAGCAATGCATAAGGCGAGGGGCAGAGGTGTGAAGCGGCATATATTGTTATATGCAGTTCTTAAATGTTGGCACTGAACTAGTTCCACCAGGGTGTTAGTGCACCTGGGGCCTGATCTGAAAACTCACTGCATGATGGTCCAAGCAACTGGCTGGATAAACCTCAAAATCAAAAAGTGGAACCCCAGAGGAAAACCAGGTCCAAGGTGTGGTCAAATTGATGGGCAGCAGAGGTAACAACTTTTGTGAAGCCAACAGTCCCTCTGTCAGAAGAACTTCTGATCAGACAAAGAGAGTCATCCTCAGCCCAAATACTGAAATCACCCAGCACCAACCACCTTGGGAACTCCAGCTTCAGGCCAGTGGTGAAATTCCTGCAAGAGTCCACTTTTGCTACCAGGGGAGGGATTCTACCCCATACTCATGCATCACTCTTAATAGCCACACATTCAAATAACCTGATTTGACCCATTAGGTATGATGGAAGTCTCAGGCCATATCTAAAACAAATGGCCACTCTCCCACACACCCTGCCTAGGGCAGTGCACTACCAATAGCCAGTGGAATGACCAGCTCTAGCACAGGGCCAGAGTCATTCCCAGTCAGATCTCAGTGATGCACACAAGGTCCACCATGGAATCTGCAACAAAATCCACTATTACCACAATCTTATTCCTGATGGGCCTGGCATTACACACAATTGCTCTTGGGGAGAAGACATGCTTTTGGGCTTGGCTACTATATCCAATGAAGTTTCAGGAGCCTTTGGGCTAGAAGCCAGGCAGAAGGCACCTGTGTCCCAATTCCATTTGAGCTGAGGCGGCTCATTATCCTACTCTTGATCCTGCTTGCCCATCTCCTACACAGAGAAAAGCTGAGCCAGTGACTCCACTTTGCTGCTATCCAAACTTCCCCACACTGACAGAGACAGACAGGATAGATAGATAGATAGATAGATAGATAGATAGATAGATAGATAGATAGATAGATAGATAGATGATACAGACAGACATAGACAAACAGACATAGACAGACAGACAAATGGACAGACAGACAAATAGATGTATAAGTAGATGTGGTGGGCAGATATGGTGGATAGATAGATAGATAGATAGCTAGATAGATGGACAGATAATTGGGTAGATGGGCTGATAATTGAGTAGATGGATAGATAATTGGACAGAGAAGTTCTTATATAGGTCCTTATTGGTGTAGATGGGACCTTGAATGAACTCCCCACCACCTGTTCTTCTGTATTTATCCACATATACACAGATAACACTGTTCTGTTTGCCTCTAGTTCCTCCCCTCTGATATCTTATCCAGTCTCTAGCTAGTCTTCATCAATGTTCAACACTGGTTCCATTTGAATCAGTTATCCCTCAATACCACGTAAATGGTTTCAATGACCTTAGGTACTAGGAAGTAGCTCACTAAACTACTTTCCTGCCCTCCTTCCACACCATAGAAGTGGTCACACAGCCAGGGAGGCCTGCACACAGCAAGGGTAGGGAGGTCCACCACAGCCCTTAAAGTAACTACTCTCCTTCTGCAACTGAACTCTGTGAGGGTGTTAGCCTGCTGATGCTTTGCATTCACTGCCCCCCAGCCCCCACCCAAGGAGGCCCTCAATTTATTGTTTCTTTTCCTACGACATCACTTCTCCATTAGCAGGTTATACTACTGTGCTGACACTAGAGGCTACTCCCTTGCACAACTTCCCTATCCACTCTTAACCACTATACTCTTTTCTGCTCTTCTACCACTCTACTCACGTCAGCTACTTCACTGCCCTCTTTCCATTCCTAGTTAGCCCTCTTTGCTCTATCTCCTCCTACTCACTGCCATCCAAGCCTCCCCACCCCTTTCTGTCTAGCCCACTTACCATCTTCCATTCCTCTTGTGGCCACTAGGAGTAGCTATTTCACCCTCTGTCCTGGGCCTGACTCAGTACCTCCAGCCTCCCAACTGCCTGGTTTACCATCTTTCCCAGGCTTTAAGGATACATGTCCCCCAGAGTATTTGAACCCTGTACCCTGTGCATCAAAGTCCACAGCCTACCACTACACCACTGAGGCAGTCACACAACTGAAAGCATAGCCTGAACCCTTATATCTCTCTACCACCCCATCAGCAGAGGGACCATGGGTGCTAATTCCCCAATACCATGCCTGGCCATCCCAGCCCTCCTAATACTTGCCTTTTCCTACCAGACCACACTCCCTGCACTCATGGTACTGCACCCTTCGACTATACCTTGGTCTCCTCAGCCACCACCCACACTAGTCACAAACCCGGGGCCTCGGCCTTACCTCCCACCACTCACCAGGCTCCTCTGCCTTTCTGAGACCCCCTTGGACCCACCTCCTTACTGCTATTCTCACCCTTCGTACCCTACCCATTCCTTCTGACCTTGGACCCTCAGCCCATAGACCAATATAGGATGCCTGCTACCACCACCTGTTGGTAGAATTATCACTCTATTACTGCTACTTTCTGGAAATGTCCACCCAATCAAGGCCCTACTCACAAGCCTGACCACAAGACTTCACCCTCTGGGCTCTGCATTGCCTCTCTGAACATCTACAGCTTGCTAAAAATCTGCTGTGCTTCAATGCTGGGTCATCCAACACCAACCCAACATTATTGAACTAGTGGAGCAGTGGATCTCCAAATCTACCCCAATTCCTTCGTCTCACTCCCCGGATACACCCTCTATTGGGGAGATTGATTAGGCAAACAAGGGGCAGATGTGCTGTTTACTTACATGACACCGTTATTGGTCATGCACTCCCCCACCCAAGCTTCCAACAATGGAGCCCAAGCTCTCACCTTCAAATCATCCTGATCCTACCAGGGGTCCACACTACATCACTGTTTCCCTACTTGCCTCCTAGCAACACAAAACCCAGCTATCCTGTCACTCACAGAGCATCTCTCTACTGTCCCTCACAAAGCTAAACAAGTCTTATTAAGGGACCTTAATGGCAATTGGCTCAGCATCTCAGCTTCACAAGCAAGGATTCCTTTGCTGCCCTTGGCATGATCCAATTAATCTCCCAGCACACTAGACTCAGCCACACCAGAGGAACCAGCACCCTCCTGGATGTCATAGACTCCAACCACCCCAAAAAGTCCAGGATATTAAAATCCTTTTGGACTCCT
Organism: Neoceratodus forsteri; assembly: GCA_016271365.2. NCBI lineage: Eukaryota > Metazoa > Chordata > Ceratodontiformes > Ceratodontidae > Neoceratodus > Neoceratodus forsteri. The sequence continues at coordinate 193,532,503 of JADMNL010000022.1, read as the reverse complement.
TATCGACCACTCTCCTATCATTTTCCTCTGGTCCTCCTCCATCCCCAAACCAGTAACTCAGTCCTCTCTTCATAGGTGCCTCTGCCCAGGTGGCCTTAAAAACTCAGGCACTATCTCAGCCAGATTGACTGGTCCCCATCAACCATGCCCCAAGCACTGACACTGCGCTCGACCTCTTCACACAGGCTTTCAACAAGGTTTGCAATCTCTATGCACTGCTCACCAGACATCACTCAAAAAACAAAATGTGCCTTGGGTAACCCCATCCCTGCTCCAGAAACTCCGGAAGAGGATAACCTCTGGCATATTGCTGTGGAGTCAGGCAAAGTGTGGGATAGGCAAGCCTACAATGCTGCATGCAATCAGTGCACATGGGCCATCTGCAAGGCCAAAGCAGAGCACTACCAGACCACCCTTACCTCCTCCTGGGGCTCAGCCCGGACCTTCTGGGAAAATATAAATGAGCTGAATGGGAAAACATGTTCCCCATCCCAGCTTTCTGTTGATGGCTCTATTACCATGGACCCCTTAACATAGCTAACTGCCTTAATGCCACCTTCACTGACCTAAGTTCTGTCCTCCCCAGTAGTTATATTAACCGAAGCCAGAATCTCAGCCACCTGTCCTACAGCGCCTTCACTTCCACCTTTGCAAGATTTCCATGCAAGAAGCCAGACCATATCTGAAAAAACCTGGACAGCAATTGCCCTAGCAATGACACCCCGGACACCAGGATCCTGTGCCAAGTACTTGATGATGTCCTTGTCCTGCTGACTGCCCTAACTGAATCGATCCCTTTGTCTAGGTCAATTCCCCAGTGTCTGTAAAATGGCTATCATTGCACCCATACACAAAAGTGGTGATAAGTCCTCCCCAAACAACTATAGGCCAATCTCAATACTCCCCCTCTTTCCAAAGCTTCTCGAAAAAGTGGTGGCCACTCAGCTCACGAGTACCTGACCAAATACAACATACTATGTCCTGAGCATACGGTTTCCACACAGGACATAGTACCACCACAGCCCTCCTTGAATTCTCCAACTATCTGCACTCCTCCCTAGACTCTGGCAATCTTGCTGGTGCAGTGGTCATTGACCTGTCCAAGGCCTTCAGCACTGTTTGCCATCCCTCCTGCTTGACTCCCTCTACCAAATCAGTTTCTCACTGGTCCTCTCTCCTGGTGCTCCAGCTACCTCTTAGCTCACTCCCAGTGCATAAAATCTATTGGACCATATCCAGCACCTGTCCAATTCACTCTGGGGTCCCCATGGCTCTATCCTGGGGCCCTCTTGTTCAGTCTCTACCTCAACACCCTGCCCAGTGCCTGGTCTGACAAAATTCTTCTTTATGCAGATGATGCAGTTCTCTTTGCCTCTCACCATAAACCTGCCTCACTGCAGGACTCTCCAGCTCACCTTTAACCAAGCTGAAAAATGGTTCAAGTATCATAGACTTTATCAATCTAAAAAGACCAAGTCTATGCTCTTCACCCACCACCAAAACAAGTCCAGAAATGCCTCCATCCTAATCCTCCCCAGCACACAGCACCCCTTAGAGCAAGTGTCCACATATAAATACCTAGGGATTACCTTTGACACTGCTCTCACTTTTCATCACCTCATAAATGCCCACTCAGCAGCCACCAACTATCGGTTATGCCTTCTCTACCGCACAAGGACTGCCTTCTTCCCCATCGCTGGCCATCATATCCTCTGTCCTGTTCTTAGTAGATTATGGCCTGCCTATATACAGTGCAGCTGATAACACTGCAATCAGTAAAATCCAAATCTCTATAAACAAGGCCTGCAGGCTCCTGACCGGGGCACCCAGACTCACCCATACCTGCCTACTCTATGCCACTGCAAACCTCCTCAACCTTGAAGAAAGACTCCACTACCAAACCTGCCTACTATCCAAGAAAATTCTTCTCAGGCTCTCTCCCCAGGGGTAGCTGTATCCCTTCAACTCACCACCCCCAACTGTGGCCACCTGCAGCTCAGATAAGGCCACCCCTATGGTGCCCAGGACCAGGACTGCCCCAGCCCAGTGATCTTTCTGCTTCTACAGGGCTCCCTCCTGGTTCAACTCCATCCCAGTCAACATCACCAACACGCTCAAAATTGGTCCCTTAAAAGCCTTTGTGACCACCTTTTCAATTCACACTGCTGTAAATGCACTAATTAAATCCCAGCACCCTCCTCAGGACTCCGAAGACTCATGCCGTCCTGCTCCACTTCAGCTGTGACAAAGTCCCTTGGACTACCCCCCCCTTAGCTGCTCCTACCCGAAAATATGTTTCTGCCCTCACTGTTACTGCATGCAGGACTTATATCTCCCATTTGTATCACTTGTTTCCTACGTAATTTGACTGTACATAATGCTCTGTATCACTGTAATAATGCTTTTGTCACAGTTACCTATGTGTTTAATGTATGCACTGTCTGTATTTAGAACTTTGTATTATTGTTTTGTCCTCACTGTGACGAGGGCCTTTGTAACAGTCTCTGACTCAAAGGTTGTAAATCAATTGTACAAAAAAAATATATTGATGATGTTCCATTATGTTGGTACCTCGGGATCTGGCTTAATGGCACCTTGACTTTCTGGGCATAAGGATGCCATGCAAAAAAGTGATTGGTAACATTGCCAATTGGCGCCCTAATTGCCTGGCACCTGAGGGTGGAACTAAGTCACTATGATAAAGGCCCTTTTGTTGGCAGATTTTAACTGAGACATCAGGATGTCTATAAACTGATCTTCCATGGAATGTAGCACCCTGAATCCTGAGTGAGTGACAAGAATGTCATTGAGTACAGAAGGCAAAGGCCATTCAGGGCCTTATAAGTTTATAGAAGAACCCTATACAGTGTTGACTAATACCAAGATGGGGTATGGCCTAGCTGGAAAAAAGATGGACACTTAGTCGGAGCTCCTCATCCATCCACATATCATACTTTGCATCCTACCTCAAATATTATCATTCTGGCTTAAACTGTACTATGAAACATGTTAGTATAGTATATCTTCTACAGCAGAATCTTTTAAGACCCAGTTAAAATAAATTTTAAGCAATCTGGAGACAGCTCGAGGACCACAGGCATGGAGGCCTCAGCCACAAGGGGTGAAGTGCGCTGTCACCAAAAGGAGAGCAACTGGAGAAAGACAAGAAAGTGGCTGGCAAGTCCTCATACCAGATACTAGAAAAATTATTCAAGTACTTCAAATACAAACTCTCCATGAAAATGCAGGCTGGGTTTGAAAACATGTCCTCCCAGCTCCAGTACCTACAACAAACAGTCAACTCCGTCTCTGAAATGGTAGACCAGTACGATCAACAACTGCAGGAGCTGGAGGCCCACATTAACGCACAAGAAGACAAGCTATTTAGAGTAATGATGTGCTAGCAGGCAAACAAAGACATTTCTCCTTAAACAGACCCTAGATGATCATGAAAACAGAGAAAGGAGATACAATGTGAGAGTAGTGGGCATGCCAAGGAGTGGAAGGGACAGGCTGTGTGACCTTTCTACAAAATGTCTGAGACAAGTTTTGCAGATTCCTGAGTGAATCACATTGGAAATCCAGTGAGCCATTGATCTCTAGGCCCAAACCCTCCCCACATTGGCGGCCTCAGCACATAATTGCAAAGTTCCTGAGATATCAGGATAGACAAACCATACTGGATGTGGCTAGAAAATTAGGTACCTAATGATGAAAACCTCCTGGGTGAGCATATTTCCCAATTTCTCCAGACAACTTCAGAATCAACAGCAAGCCTTCTAGCCCATCAAACAGAATTTGCATGATCTTGACTGGTCGTTCATTCTCTGTATCCAGCCCACCTCATAATCAGGAAACCCAGGGGCAAACAGAGGCTTTCCAGGATCCAGATGCAGTGATGGCCTACATAAGGAAGCAGGACAACAAGAGGCCAACCAGGGAGAACATGATTAAGAAGAGGTGGAGCAGTAAATTATCATAATATCTGAAGGTACAGAGTAATAGATTTTGTTTTGCTAGGGATGGGAGTATTGGGGAACTGTATGGTTAGCGTCCCACAACATGGATGTAGCCTATAAGGCTGGGTCATGATACCTCTTCCCCGGACTTGCAAAACCTGATTCAGGACTGCTCCCAGGTCTAGCTGTGGAAGCACACCACATGCAGCTGCTGTAGGACAGTACCACCTTATTTGAAACCAGGGACTAGAGACTAAACTCATATATTGCCTAAGTGGTCAATGATGCTCCACTGGATCAATATGATGGCCCCAACAACTATTATTTACTACCGGAAAGATTCCAGGACAGTATGTACAGGGCCCTTAACAAACATTGCACCAACTCATCAGTGTACATGTGGAGCTCAGCAGAATAATTCAGTGTAGCCATAAGCGTAGGAACCAGGGGTTGGAAGGGTGGCAGCCCCACTTTTTATTTTGTATGCAAAATCTAGTTTAGAAAAAGTGACCTTTGTACCCTCAGGACATTTTATTTTGTTGCCAAACCAGAGAATGCACTTCTGGTCCTCACAGACTTATTTTTGGTATATGGCCCAATACCAGGTCACTCAATTAACTGGAGTAAATGTGAATGGCTTACTGGGAAGCAAGAAAGACTCTGTGGAAATGGGGAGAACAAATTCACCAACCAAAGAAATCAAATACTTGGACATCAAGCTAATAAAGAAAATATCCAAGTTAATGGAAGCTAACTATACCTTAATCTGCAAGGTGAAAGAGGATTGTTTAATGTAGCAGACTCTCCTCTTACATTAATTGAGAGAGTTAATCTAGTCAAAATGTGTATCTTACCACAATGCTTATATCTTTTCCAGTCTATCCTGTTCAAATCCATTTTAAAATATATATATGCCAAGGAGGGTACTATAACCTCCATATCTGGCAGGGCAAATGCCCTAGAATAAAAAAGAAGCACTGTGGCTCCCAGAGAAGAAGGGTGGTCTGAGCCTTCCCAATCTGCACTTATACTATCCAGCAGCCCAACTTGCCTTTGTAGAAGATATAAAACCCAGTAATCATGTTAATAAGGCTTGGACACAGATGGAGGAGGTGGACAGAGGTCTCTACCACTCTCTTTGGACCCCAAGCCTGTCTGTCCAAATCCCACCAATCAAGAATCCCTTTATAAGGTATTTGGTTAAAATTTGGATCAAAACACACAAAATTATAGGATTAACAGATAATTTGTCCCCAGAGGCCTCCATTGGGGCAATATTGCAGCAATGGGGAATGGAGTCAGCAGCAGACAGGAAAGCCCTGAGGACTGGTCCTACTCTCACATTTATATGATGAGGAAGACCTATTGACTTTTCCAAAGTTGAGAAGGAAATATGGCCTTAAGTCTCTATTGTTTTTTACTTATTGTAAAATAAGAACCAAGCCTCTAGAAGGAGGAGCCTAAGTATACCCAAGCATACTCCTCTTGAGGGGATCTTTTCTTCTGCCACCCTGTATAAGAAGGGCAAACCTCTAAGCAGATGCTATAGAGTGCTTCTGGGGCATTACAGGACCCTCTGATTAGATTAAAACAAAAGTGGTGTGCAGACCCAGTTCCTGAGAGTTTAACAAGGGGTACTGGGAAGGGATCTTAAAACATGGCATGGAGTACTGGTTAACAATAGGCTCAGAGCCATCCATCTCAACTACCTGCACAGAGTGTATTTCACCTCAGAGCTAGCCCCTAACATTGTACCCTTGACCCCAAATGTCTGTCCCAAATCTAAAACACACCCTGGTACCTTCTACCACTTAGTTTGGGCATGCACACAGGTGCTAGCATACTGGGCAGAGGAAAATAAGATCCTGTCTCGAACCCTCTCAATTCCTGCAGCTCTAGACCCAACTGAAATATTATTAGGTCTCTCCAGTGGAGTAACCCTGAGGGAAGAAGGGAAGTGAAGGCCTTTTGGCATTAGGATATGTGATTGACAAAAGGTCCTGGCCATGCACTGGAGGTTGGCTACAACTCACACAATAACTCGTTGGGCTCAGGCTTTGCTTCAGTGTATGCAACTCAAGCTTTTGAAGTTTGTGACTAGAAGCCAGTTAAACAAGTATCTGTTGGTCTAGGAACCCTTGAGTTAACAATAAAAATAATGTGTTCCCATCCTTTTTAAATTAAATGTTTATTAAGATTTTTCCATATGAGAAAGGTTCCATAACATACATACATTCAAAGTAACATCTATTAGATTAGTAATGATGGTACCTCTCTCACCCTCCTCCCTCCCTCCTCCCCCGGCACAAAGTAAGCAAATATGATATACATGGTATAGCACCAGTCTCACCACTGTAAAGAATAAAGAATATAAAAGGGTCCCATATCTTGGCAAATCTCTTTGATCTGTTTTGCAAACTCGCTATTGTCTTCTCCGTTCTGAGATTTGATAGCAGTTCATTTTACCATTCTGTATATGTAATATTATCTGGTCTTTCAAATGTCTCACTACCAATTTCTTAACTGACATTGATATTAAAGCCATATAATATTTATGGTTAAATACTGAAACATTAGAAAAATCACCTAGAAGACAGATCTCTTCTGTAAACAAGTCATTCAAACTCAACAGAGGATCCACCCTCTGTTGAATAAAGACCTCAGGGGCAATTTTGTGCAAGACCAAAATATGTGAAATAATGAGCCCTCCTCTGATGTACATCTAATACAGAGAGAGATGACAATAAACCAAATTTGTTAGCTTTTGTGGGGAATAGTACAAATTATGCAAAATATGGAACTGCATTGACTGTAGCCTGTCTTGGATTATAAATGTATGACTTTTATGCCATAAGGTTGACCAATTTACAGTCAAGTCTGGAAAGTAAGACAACCAAAAACATTGGGACCAAAATAGTCTGCTTATAGTCAGTCATACAGATAAGTATACAATTTGGACACTGTGTGAAGATCCCACTACAGAACACAGATCTCTGTAAGTGAAGACCTGTTTTAGTTGTGGTGGGGCCCTTCCTATAGCATTCAAAAGAAGGTGTCTCACCTGATGCACTTTGAAGACCATGGAGTTTGGGATATTAAATTTAGTCATACATTCTACAGAAGAAAGCCAAGTCCCATCTTCTTTTACAAAGTGAGATATTGCAGTCTTTCAGATTAGGTAACCAGCTAGGGAAATCATTATTTTGTCTATCTTAAGGTTAGGATTACCATATATTGTTTGAGACAAATCCAAAATATGGTCATACCCAAGGAATAAACACATCTGAGAATGTACCTTAAGAAAGATAGCGATCTGGGAGATTTTAAGAGTTAAAGGAAAGGATTTTAGCCTCAAATGTAGGAGATTGGCTCTGGAAAGGCCATGTGCCCTTATTTGTGCAATTTCGTTTTTGAGCCAGATTGGGGCATAGGTCAAGGCAACCTGTAGGTTCTCATCCGAGACCCACGGAGATATTTATTTGCATGACTGGCCCAGTAATATAAACTGAGGTGTGGAAGACGAAGGCCTCCACGAACTTTTTGGGCAACTAGTTTATGAAAAGCTATTCTAAGTCACTTACCAGACCAGATGAAGTCTGTAATAAGACCATGAGCTCTCTAAACCAGGAAAGAGGAGCCAAATATTCAGCAAATTAAGGCTGTAAAAAAACATGGGGAAAGAGATTCATCATAATTAATTTAATTTTACCCAACAGGGATAACGGAGATGGGACCATCAATTTAGATCTTGAGTAATGGTGTTTATGAGAGAGTCCAAATTTAACTTTTGAAGACGTTGAGGGTTTTCACGAACTCAATTCCTAAACATCTGAGGAAGTCTGATTTCCAGGAAAGCCCTAAACTTTATTTCGTTCTTGAAAATGCTGTGATTGAGGGGAAACACAACTGTTTTACTTTATTCAATTTATAATTAGACATGGTACTAAATTCTCCGATTATGTCTAACAATGGTGGAATGGAAGTGTCTGGGAAAGCTAACTGTAGGAGAAGATCACCCGCATATGCAGGAACCTTGATTTCATAGCCCTGAACTGGTATATCTTGAATCTGCAGACATTCAGTTAGCCGACAGATCAGAGGTTCCAAACAGAGATTAAAGAGCAGAGGAGACAGGGACAATCCTGCCTTGTACCTAATTGTAAAGGAAGAGTTCTGAAATAGCACCATTCCCTGAAACCTGGCAGATGGGAATTTGTAGAGGGCAGCTATCTAATTCTGAAATACAGTAGGAACTTAAATGCAGTGAGGGTGTGAAACAAGATGTTCCAATTAATCCTATCAAAGGCCTTCTCAGCATCCAGAGAGACCAAAGCTGCTGGAAAATGTGCATTCCTGGATGCTAAGAAGACATGGAGAGGGTATAAATGATCCGTGGAGGACCTACCTTTCATGAATCCTACTTGTTTGGGACCTGTTAGTTTGGGAAGAACTAAACTAATACGATCAGCCAAAAAACTTGGTCAGAATTTTAATGTCCTGATTGAGCAATGAGATTGGACGATAACTGAAGCTAGTTCTGGATTTTATCATGCTTTGGTAAAAGGATAATCAAGGCTTCAAACAAGGTTTTATCTGATTGTACCCCTGATAAGATATGTTGATATAATGGTAGAAGTCGGGAATAAGCTGGTTAGCAAATTGTATTTAACAATTGTGAGAAAATCTATCTGGTCCTGGGGTTTTATCGGAGGGAAGATCCTTAATAACTCTAGTCAGTTCTGCTTCAGAAAGTGGTAGTGCCAGAGAATTCTGTTGATTTTCTGAAAGGGAAGGAAGATGAGAGTTCTGAAGGTACTCATTGAGCTCTACCTCAGAGGGCGGGTTTGGCATTGGACCATAAAGGTGTCTATAGGACTGACTAAACTCAGTAAAATCTCTTCAGGGAAGTTTTAAGGGTATTGTCGGTCTGTGAGCAAGTAGCAGTTATTAATCTTGAAGATTCTTGCTGCTTAATACATAGAGCAAGTAAGTGTCCAGCTTTTTCACCCTGATCCGTATAGGATGCTTTAGCTTTTAAAACTGCATATTCAGCTTGCTCTCTCAGAAGGTCTAAATATGTATTTTTTAACTTAGCCAAATCTTGTCTAATTTGATCTGATGAATGGGGAGAGAGCTTACTTTCCATGTTACATATTTGGGAAAGAAGAATGAGAAGCTGCTTTTCCCTCCTTTTCTTTTTATGAGAAGTCAGACTGATCAAAAGACCTCTTAGATATGCTTTTAAGCAAACCGCCTATAAAGCTTAGTAGTAGAGTTTTGATTTATATTAGTAAAATTGATTATTTGGTCAGAAATATACTTGGTCACTTAGGGTCCTTCAGCAGTTGATTATTGATTTTCCATCCTCCCCGGCAGGTAACTACTGACTGATCAGAGGGAGGGCCTAGGTGAGTAGATGAATCTAATATTCCTGGAAGGAGGGACTGGAGATCAACAAGTAGTCAATCCTTTGCTGTCCCATGAACCTGAGAAGGGAAGGTATAATTCATCTCAGAGGGATGTTAAAACACATCAAACATTGCACAGACCTACTTTGGTCTAATAGCCTCAAAGAGCTCTCTGGGCAGGAGAAAGCTCCTTTACCAGATGGCCCTGAGCGATCCATAGATGGGTCAAAATCTAATTTAAATCTCCCCAATAATTATCGTGAGAGAAAGGAAAGATTAATACATTTACTGACTGCATGAAAATACTGGAGTGTCCAAATTAGGACCATATATGCTTCCCAGTAATACCTCAGTATTATATAAAGTACTCCTAATAAACAAATATCTACCCTGAGGGTCCTTTATCATCTGGGTAGGGGAAATGGAATTGTCCTCATTAGCAGTATCATAACACCACAACTCTGAGTATTACCTCTGCAGAGAAAACCTGTCCAATCTGAAGTCTTCTTATTTGAATAGCTCCAAAATCTAATAGGTGAGTTTCTGTAAATGATAATCTTAGCCTTCAATAGATTGAGATGCTTCAAAACTTTATATTGTTTCGTTTTGTCTAGCCCTTTAATGGACCCAAATATGATAATAGAGTTACTATAGGCTCTTTTCACTAATTCCCCAGCAGAAGCCCAGCTGAGACTGTTGATTTTCATTTTTAATTATTTGGAACATTAACACTTCCTCCTAAAAGTCAGAGAACTGCAAGAGGTCTGCTGGGAGGTCAAGATACGAGTAACCCAGGACCTGCCAGCTTCAATAAGATCAAGAAGAACAGCATTTCATCCCCAGTCTCAAAAATTATTGCTGGGGATTAAATTTCAGATTAACTATCCAGCTCTTTTTCTAGAGAGATTATATGATCTTACCATTCGAGGCATGAATCATGAGATCCTCCATCGCCTGGGCCAAAGATTTTAGGTCAGTTGAGATAGAGCACGTTTCATCCCAAAATGGCTGGAACTCCTCCAAAAATCTGGTAAGGGTGAGTGGTTCTTGTTCTGACATGATAGTACTCGAGCTATGCAGATCTGTAATAGTCAAGGCCTAGGCTTTTTAGGGGCCTTCTCTGGCATGACCAGTGGAGTGTGCCGAGGAAAAGCTTTATGCATTTCTGCCTCCATAGATCGAAATCTGAGTTATGGAAATAAACAGCAGAGTAATGCTTGTCTTTAACACCTCTGATGAAGCTTGCTAGTACTCTTAATGGTAAAAATAAAGAATTAACTGGCTGGGTGGCTGGAGCAATGAAAGGAAGCTGTTATCAGTCACACTGCGTCACATGGTTTCCATGTGTACCCATCCTAATAAAATAAGACCCCAATGGTACAGAGTTTTGAGAGGAACTGAGCCTAAGTATGCAATTTTTATTTGTAGAAATTTTTATTCAGATTTCTGATTTCAATAACTTGATAATGTAATACGATTTGTCTCAGATCACAATGTATTTCACATTTACCACAATGTATTTCACAACTGTGCTCTGTGATCACATGCTTGTATGGTATCTCTTCAGGCTCATTTTACTTAAATAAAGTTTGCTACAAAAAACTAGTGGCAAGATGCACTATATACTGGTGGAGATAACCCTGGGAAATGCCATAGATTTCCTGCAATGTTGTGATATAATACATGCTAGCATGTTTTCTGAATGTTCAGTGAGCTCATTAGCAAGGCAGTCAGAAACAAAATGCTTCCAACTGAGTGGCAAACAGTGTATCAGTCTGAAGCATCTTCTCTTGTTGGAGAGCACTTTGCAACTCTGATATATAGAAGTTAAAGTGTTTAAGTAAACATTAATCCCCAAGAAAGGAGGCATTTACTAGGAATTAATGCATGGTTCAGATAGTGTTGTTCAGATAGCGTTTACTTGAAAAGAAATTTAATATGACTTACAAAATTCATTCTGGCTTACAAAACATTGTTCACATGTGTACCTGGAATATGCTGTCTCTATTTGCAAACATCAGTGTGGACGTTCTACTATTGATATACATTTATGTTGTGCCTCACAACTTTCTAAGAATGTTCTTGATGTACATCTCTTATAATAAGCCAGGAAAGACAGATAACAGTAACAAAATGCTTACTTGTTGTGAGCAGTTTCACTTTTTCGTTCGCTGCTGTATCACACTAATTATTTTTAACGTCATGAACATAGTGCATTCAGGTCAGTATGCTCTACTTTGCTTATTGCCAGACAGCAGTGTGCATCTACATTTCCTATTACTTATTTATGCATAGACCTGCATTTTGCACTTCAAATTTTTTAACAACACTGCCAGCAAATTTCAACTCTCATGGATGTGTGGTGACCAGTGAGGTGAGCAGCATAACTACTGAAATTGTTTACGCCCATGCTGCTGCAAGGTAATATTGCTTCAGCCTACAGTGCACAGCAACACAGTACTGCTGGCAACACTGCGACTTTTGTTAGCTCCATTGTCTGTGTGCATCGATTCTTAAAATCTCAGTGACTTTCACAGATTTTAACATTACTTCACCTCTCTCATTCACATATAGAAAGAGACACTGATTAATACACTTTCTAAGATTGCAACATTTATGACTTCTTTCTGAATACGAATGTTGTGTGACCTACTGTGTCCACTGGGTGGGTGGCTGGGTGGAACAACCTGTTTTGTATACTTTTCTCTCTTTTGTGGTCACTGTTAATATTACACAACTGTGCATATCTCAGATAATTCATATCAAGGTAGGACTGTGATGTAAAGATGTACTTTAGATGATGAAACCTGAGGATTAAATGATTTTATCCTCAGCAAATAAAACTGAACTTGAAAAAGAGACACATACACATCTACACAAGGCTTTATCTCAGCTACAGAGTCAGCCTGCAGCTTGAGAGCAAAGTTCAGTCAAGGCAGCAGAGACAGCCTCACGCACTGAGAGGGAGAGACATGGTCAGTGCACCAGAAGGATCCTCCACAACCACTAATAGACATGATAAGCTATAATGATGCCCCATATTTGTACAGAAACACAAAATTTGACAGTAGATAAAGATCTCTTGGCCCACCCAGTCTGGCCATTTTGCCTACCTACAATATCACAGTAGACCACATTAGAGCTCTAGCTTTGTTTTCTGCCCCATTTCGTTTTACTAAGATCCCCTATGCTTTTCCAATGCATTCTTGAACCTCTCAATGTTTTCACCCTACCACCCAGCTGGTAGGTTATTCCATGAATTCACTACCAATTCTGTGAAAAAGTACTTCTCATGTCCTTCTTGAACCTACCTCCCTCTAACTTCACAACATGTCCCTTGTTTTTCTACATCTTTTATTCTGAGAAATACTTCCTTCCTGTTCCTGATTCACCTCCATAAAATATTTAAAGGTTTCTGTCATATCCCACCTTTTCCTTCTCTCTTCCAGGGTGTACATGTTGAGTTACTCAATCTCTTCTTAAAGGGCATGTGATGTAGATTCCTAACCATTTTAATTACTCTCCTCTGGACAACCTCCACCTGTCTATATCCTTCAATAGATGTGGCCTCCAGAACTATACAGGGCCAGATATTCAAACTACGCTATTTTGTGGCACAAGCCACTGGCTGCACAAAATACAGTGAGGGTAGCCAGAAAGCGATATTCAAGGAGTTGTGCCTTGAGCAACCCTTTGAATATCACCCCGCCACAGCCACTGTGCATGGCGCAGTGGAACTTGCGCCACCGCAAGTGGCCAGAGTGGAGCATTCAAGACAAGTACAAGTACAAGACAAGTACCATTGTGCCATGCACAAATCCCGATATTCAAAAGGTGACATGCAAATGGGGCATAATCCACAATGCAGCAGGGGGGGCCATTTGCATCTGATTATGGCCCCATTTGCATGTTATTAGCATGCAGGTGCGCCGATCCCCAGGACTTGCTCCTGGCACCTGCCAGGGCAGCAGCCGTTGGGGACTGACACCCCTGCAGCCCAATCGCGGGCAAAACAGTGTAAAATCCCCACCACCACCCCACACTGGCCCGATCGCGGGTATAGTTTAATTCCCCCACCAACCCGATCGTGGGCATAGTTTAATCCACCCCACCAGCCCGATCGCGGGCAACAATGTGTCCCACCCAACACATCCCTGGTGGTCCAGTGGACTGAAAAGCCTGATCGCGGCAGTAGTGGTTTAAAACAAACCCCCTCCTCCTGAATACATCCCGGTGGTCCAGTGGCAAATCCTGATCGCGAGATGTAAAATTTGAACAACCCCCTTGAAAATAGCCTTGGTGGCTGGTGTCCACCCACCCCACGAAGCCCACCACCCATTTCCCCGGAGCCAGCGGGGCGGCAGCATCCCACCCGCCTGCCGCCCGCCGCTGGCCGACTCACTGCCTGGTAGAAGCAGACTTCATTGGTGAGCAAGAGCCACGGGCGGCAGCTATACTGTATAAACAGTCCAGATTTGTGAATGAATACATTCATTCATTCACAAAACTGGACTGTCTTTGTATGGTATGGGCTGCACGCACCATTGGCTCTGCCTTGCACCAATGGGTTTCAGAGCCCTACCGGCAGTCAGACGGCAGGTGGCACGGTGGCAGGCGGGTGGATGCTGCCACCGACCGCCGCCGGGGGGAGCACTAGCCACCAGGGCTATGTTCGGGGTTGTTCAAGTTTTACATCCCATGATCGGATTTGCCACTGGACCACCATGGATGTATTCGGAGGGGGTTATTTTAAACCACTACTGCCAGCAATCAGGCTTTTCAGTCGACTGGACCACCAGGATGTGCTCGGGAAGACACATTGCTGCCCGCGATCGGGCTGGTGGGGGATTAAACTATGCCTGTGATCGGGCTGGTGGGGAGGAAATTACACTATGTCTGTGATCGGGCCAGTGGGGTGGTGGGGATTTACAGTCATCTGCCAGTGATCGGGCTGCAGGGGGCACAGAGAGTGGGTTGGGGCCAGCCACAGGTGGCAACTGCTGTGTTGTGCCCGCAATGCAGCAGCTCACCTGTGGATGGCCCTCGACTTAAGCCTTTCTTTTGGCTCAAAGTTGTGCAGGCGCAGAGTTGGGTTGTGCCTGCACAACTCTGCTCAGCCTGGCTGAATATCGGGCTGTGCAGTTTGTGCATGGCCTCCCTCCAGTTCAGCATGCATTCATTTGCATTGCACTGTTGCTCAGCATGTTTTCTGTGGCGAACTGCCTCCTGCTGAATATCGCAGAATGGAGCAAGTTTGGACTTGCACAGGCGCAACCTATTGCGCATGGCGCAACCCTTTGAATATCTGGCCCACAGTATTCAATTTATTTTTGTTGACTGGGTAAGTGCACTAGACAGATTTGCCTTTTTTTAGGTATGACCCAGGAGGGAGATACAGATGAATGCCAACTGACCTTGAACCAGATTAAGCTGTTGGTGGTATTTTAGTTAATGGGAGAAATTTTGCCAGGAGAACAGAGAAATTCCCTACTCTTGCACAGGGGCTCTTCTTCCTGTGAGCAGGAATGGAGGAGCCAGTTTGAGCCAGACAGAGGAGCAAGTTCTGATGTGGAGGCGATGAGAATGGATGTGGGTGAAGCTAAGGGCAGGTTTCACCCCAGTTCCAGTAAATTATGAGACTGAAGAGGATTTCTTTCATGCCAAATGGAGGAAACTGGGGATCTGCAAAAGCTACAGAAGAGTGCAAAATACAAGAAAAAGCAGAAAAAGGTAACAAATGCAAAGGACAAAGAGTTGATGGATAATTCAGTTTCTGAACAGTTATATGCAATGTTGCAGCAAGAGAAAGAAAGAACACTGAGTAAGCAAAAGAAATTAAGGAAGCCTTAAGTAAATTGCAAATGGTAAATCTGAAAGAAGAGGTTAAAATAAAGTAACAAGAAAAAGACACTCTGCAGAACCCTTACTAAAATATACATTTTTCTGCTGTAGGTGCAACATTTATGATAGCAAATGAAGCAGCTACTGCTTTAACACGATTTCAAAGAAACCAGGACCAGAGTAATGCTACACTGTTCTCTTTGTGGCTAGAAAAACAGAAACATTGCAGGGGAAGCAAACAGAAAAGAAAACAGAGCAAACAGTAACACTGCTTACAAAGTTAACTTCTTGGACTCCAGATAAAGTCTGCTGGCAGCTGGATGGTCTGAATTGCTGACACTGAGAAGTGCAGGAGCAAGCAGTAGAAGCGAAGCAAAGGCTCTGATGCTATTACCCAGATCTTTGCTGACTTATTCTGGCGTAGCACTGGTAAATTCAGATGAAGAAAAAAAGAAAACACTGTGGACTAGAAGACACCAGAACTTGGAGAGTCATCAGAAATGGCAGTTACAGGGTTGTTACTCCTGGCCTAAGATGCCTCCAGTGATGCGCAGGAGGAAACATCGAGGAATGGACAATGGAGAAAGCACTTTGGATGCAGGATGAGTGCAGTCACCAGATACTGGCAAATGGATCGGGGGACTCACAGCAGCTGTGCACCACAAAACAGGGAAGGCAAGTACAGATTTACCCGATATGGATACTGACAGTGTAACAAAATCACCTCTAAATCTACCAAAAGAGCTGAATTCACTCAGAACTGATGTTGAGACCAGTATGTTATAATTCTCTGAATGACAATCTTCAACCAAATGTGGTGAATAATATAAAACTCAAAATATAAACAATGAGCAAGAAAAGGTACCAGATGCTCCCTGAATACTGTCAACAGACAATCATGGCCCTTTGCTTCTCTTTTCATCGCCTCAATATTACCAGCAAAAGACATAATGCAGTTAGGTTTGTTGTATAAAGGGGGTATGGATGTATTACTAGACAGAGTGTTTGTAGCTAAAACATTGCTAAAGAGTCAATACATTTTTGCAAATGAAATTTGTGCTTTAATACATGTATCAGGCAAGCATGTTTTTGATGTAAGTTGTAAGCTAAATTCAGATTTGCAAAGATTTTGGGCAAAATACCAGGAATTAAAGAAGACGACTTTATGGGCACCTTTTGAGTCTGTTGCACTCACCAAACCTGCATATAAAACAATTACAGTTCTGTTTAGAAGTGAGGGGATGAGTGTCACAGACCTTGTTTTTGGCTAAAACAATGGTGCACAGTTCTGGATCATCCAGAAGCCATCTACGATCTGGAACACATTTGGACAGAGGGGTAGAGAGTCAAGATTATGTTGAACCAGAAAGATGAGGGCCTAGAACATTTACCTAACTGCTTTTTTAGGTAGGGATAGGGGTCTTGTTGTATGCAGGCCAGCCCAAAGCTTCTATCAATGTGGATCCACAGGACACCTTCAGTATTTGTGACAAGATTAAATGTACCTCTGTCAGGAAATGGGACACTCAAGTGGAATATGTTAATGAGCCCCTGACATGTTAGAAAAACTTGGAAAAGTGTGAGATTTAGACAGTTTAGTTTATATTTCATGTATTTTCAATAATTATTTACCTTTTTTCTTTATTAATAAGGTCAGCTGTAGGATAGAGGCTTACTGTCCCTCAGACCTTATCTGCTCTTTTGCTTTCCTACATATGACATCATAATCCGGTTGCAGATGAAAATGAGCTTGGTTATGGTGCTTTTCCAGGTTACCAACTTTTAAATAAATAAATAAGTAAAATAAATAATCCCCCATTTATGGCATTGTAATTATCTCCACAGCAACAGACTGTGTGATGTCATAAACAGAACTGTGATGTCATATGTAGGCAAGCAGCCAGAACAGATAAGGAAGTGATCCTCTTTACATGCAAATGTCCTTAGTAATAAAGAAGACAAAGAAATACAGAAATAATATTAAAATATAATCTCACTTGTAGCTAAATATTACATTTTCTCAAAGTTGTCACAACTGTGTCAGGGGCTCTTTAAACGAGCACGATGTAATTTGTGTGGATATCAGGGCATTCCTATCAAAGTTGTAGAAAGGCAGAACACAACCAGGTGGAAAAGCTGAAGAGAAAGCTAAAGGCTACTGATAGCAGTAGCACAAAGAGCCACATTTGCAAAAAAAAAAAAAAAGACCCTGACTAAACCTAAGAAGGAACCCACAGAAGGAAAGAAACAAGAGGAAGCCACACTGGTTATTGCTGAAGGAAAGAAAATAAACCAAAACAACCCCAGAACAGAGGGAGGAGGAGTAACCCCTCCCTTTACTCCCAGTTTCCAGTGTAAAGAGTCTAATGAAATAGACAGTTTAGGACACAGGAACTCCCCCGCCACAAGAGCCCTTCCAGCAAGTGAAAGGCAAAGGAGTAAATCAGTGCAGCAAATTTATAAGAAGTGGCAACCAGTATCTAAACTACCCAAAATGACAGACATATCTCTCACTAATAAATATGACACCCTAAATCTCGAACAGGAGGTCTCTGACCAAGATTCTGAGGATTGCAATCTTATGGTCTATACAAGTGGAGCATTTGTCAGACCAAGAAGGAGAGGCTAAGGAAACTCGAACCAAGTTCAGATAGAAGTCTCACAGAAGAAAACAAACCCAGAAGGACAAAAGGCAAAGACAGAAACCCAAATAGTGTACTTTTCTATATGTCCTATTCTTAAAACACTATGATTCTCCTCTCAATAACAATTAATGTAAATATTATAAAAAAAACACAAAGAAAAGAAGCAATATTTTCTGTTTTATTAAACAGTAGTATAGACATGATCTTTTACAAGATACTAGATTACACATACTGCAGGAAATCCAGGAAGTAACAAAGGCATGGTACAAGGGGCCTACCTTTGGTCTTTAGGCCCAGAAACATGTGCAGGAGTTGGAATATGCTTCAAAACTGTACAGGATTTAAAAATAATCAAACTATTAGACCTACTACTGGGTAGAGTATTATTACTGGATACTGTAATAAATAAAAATATTACAGATTTATTAACATTTACACACCTCAAATAAAAACAGAAAGAAGAGATTGTCTTAAAATTATACAGCCATATTTATATTCAGCACAAACAGTAATACCGGGAAGGATTTCAACTGCAGCATACATAAACAGGATAGGGATCACAGACAAAAACATATAAAATATATTGTGATATGCAGACTCTGAAAACTATGATCAAGAATGCAATTTTTAAACATATCATATTTTCTCCCTAGCAGCCACTGACCTGCCTTTACTCCAGCTGCCGCTCCAGCTCCACCTCCGACCCTGAAGTTCTGCACACCCAACTGGCAGACTCAGTTCTACCTCGAAAGGCATCCCATTGCCCCCATGACAGGAGAGAAACCATTAACGCATGCGCCTACCTGGCAGCCCGTCGGCCGGTGGAGTGCGCCATCAAGCTGCAGTGGTCTGTGCTGCTTGTTTTTCTGAATTTTCTTGACCCCAGGAGTGCGAGTGCAATGACATAAGGACACATATGTGTCGATGTCGGCTGCACTCTGTATGCTATGCCGCTCTAACAGTGCCCCCAGTCATCACCAGGGGCTGCTATAGAGCATGGCTCTCTGGATCCCTCCTGGGGATAGGAGAGCAGTCCACTGAATGCTCAGTCCTTACCCCCCACTGACCCCTGACTGCCTGGGCTCACGTCCAATCTGGGTCGCCAGTGTGGCGGAGGTGTGGCGCTCAAGGATGCAAATTTAAAAGATGCATACTACGGCAAATATGGTAAATCAGAACCCACTTTTCAGAAAGGTAACTTAGCTACAAGGATAGACTTTTTTACATCACAAACAATACCAATCTTGGAAGTCAGTGTTCAAGAAAAAGAATTTTCAGACCATAAAATACTAAAATTAAGAACAGGAGTACAGACAAAACACATCAATGGACAGGATACTGGAAATTAAATTCCAGTTTATTATTAAATAATGTTTTTGCAAAACATTAGATATTTTCTTTCTCTCAGAAAAACATTAGAAATGTACGATTCACCAGTTCAATGGTGGGAAGAGGTAAAAGGATTTACAATTTTTGAAGCAAAATAGTAAAACTTGAAGAACAAAGAATATGTAGTTCATTCGCAGCATAGAAACTGCTACAAAAGTTACAAACCCTAGCAGGAACAACGTAAGCATAACTTTACAGGGCAAATACAAACACTTAGGCAGCTGATGGTAAGTTTTCACTCACAGCAGTTTGAAAACCTTAAAACCAATAAAACTATGGTACAAATGGCTCAACAAGTAAAATATGTCAATTTTCACACTGCATGGACAGAATCTTACAAGCAAATGGGCGTAAAAGACAGAAATGGGAATAGCTGGACAGATAAAACAACATAATGACTATAATAATACAGCATGAACAGCAGCTTTTACAGAGAAAATAAATATTGAACAGAAAAAATACTGTTTTATAAACATTTTCAAATTTCAGGTTGTCCAGTAGATATGCTAGCAGAACTTACAAAATGTGTAGAACCTATGGAAGTAGAAATAGCTATTAATGGCCTAAAACTAACAAAGCACCAGGTAAAGATGGCTTAACAGCAGAATTATATAAAGCACTGAAGGGGTCTATTGAATGAACTAACGAAGGTATTTCATGCAATTTTACAGGAAGATAATCTGCCTTTGTAATTATCAGAAGGGTTGTTTATTTTTACATAAAAAGGTGATAGGGAAGATATCAAAATTGTAGACAGATTAGCTTGTTAAATGTGGACTTTAAATTATTAACTAAAATAATGAATTCCAGACTGCTTATGGCTGCTAAATTTTAGTAAGTGAAATGCAGACCTGTTCCATACCTGGAAGGAAGATGACTGATCAGTTGATATTAATCAGAGAATTAATAGAAAGAGATAAGCCCTGAGGGAGGAAGTTGCCCGTCTTCAGGCCGTACTGGACAGTAGTAAGGAAACCTTCCTCAGGCCACACTGGACAATAGAAGGGAACCTCCCATCCAGGGAGCACTAGCGCCACCACCACTACCTCAGAGGTTGCGAAGAAAGCACAGCAGTTGGACCATAGTGGGCACAGGAGGGTGAGAATGGTGGAACAGAGGCACACCCAGTCAATTGTTCCACTCCACAATCCATACACCATTCTGGGGGCGTAGCTCCCCTATGGATGCACCCAAGAAGAAGACTGATGACAACTGTCACAAGGGAGGCCCACAGGAAGGAAGCAGAGGACACCCCTAGGGAAGGGCAAGCTCCTGTGGGGACCCAGGTTATTAGGAGTATAGAACTGGGGAGCTGGGAAAACTGAAGTAAGGTGCCTGCCTGGTGCCATGGCTTGAGGGACAGGAAGTGCATCCTCAGGATCACAAGAACAGCTGCAAGGGAGTCTGAGCTGGATGAAATTGTCCACCTAGGGACAAATGACTTGGCTCATCATGAGATAGCAGTGCAGGAGGACATTGCAGAGTTGGGGAGGGCCTACGACAAGTAGCACACACAGTATCCTTCTCAGAGGTGCTGCCTGTCAAAGGCATGGAGGAGGCGAGGTGATTAGCACCATGCAGTTTAATGAATGGTTGAAAAAATGGTGCGGGACACAGGGGTTTGGCTTCATTGGGACTGGGGTTCCACCTGAGGGACACCAGCCTATACTGGCAGGATGGTCTGCATCTGTCCAGGAAGGGAACAAGTCTTTTGAGCAATCGGTTTAAATGTTTGATTGGCAAGCTTTAAACTAATCAAAGGGGAGGCACTGACAAGCAGCAGGAAAATCCCAGCCTCCCTACAAAACAGGGTACTAAATGAGAAAAAACTGAGGTAGAACGGTCAGTGGGGATGCTGCAACAGAAGGTAAAGCCATCAAAAATGGAGAGCAATGAGTACCAATGACTATAGTCTGGAACAAGCTTCCTGAATTAGTGGCCTTGATGAAGGAGGAACATCTGGATATCGTGGCAGTCACAGAAACATGGTACACACAAAACCATGACTGGTCCATAAACATACCAGGATACACTATCTACAGGAGGGACAGGAGGGTAAAAGAGGAGGAGGAGTAGCTCTTTACATAAGGGAAGGAATCAAAGCAACAGAACAAAAGGGTAAACAGGGAGGAGAAGAAGCACTGTGGGTAAATTTGGAGACAGGCAATGGCACCACAATCTGCACAGGGTTAGATACAGACCTCCTTCTCAGGGGAGGAAATGGACAAGGAAATGATAGAAAGTATACTTAGAATGGCAGAAAAAGGGAGATATTGCTGATGGGTGATCTGAATATGCCAGATGTTAACTGGAGTGCAGTTACAGCTGCCACTTTGAAGAGTGCAGTTATTCTAGATGCCCTACAAAGGCATGCCTTAGACAATTAGTACTGGAGCCCGCCGAGAGGGAGCAATATTAGACTTGATTCTCTCAAATGGAGAGAGGATCACAGATGTAGAAGTGGGTAGCCATCTGGAACTAGCGACTCGAACAGTACGGTTCACAATAAACACAGCAATAGAGTCAAGCTTACACAAAGACAAAAGTACTGGACTTTAGGAGGGCTGACTTTGCCAAAATGGGTGAGTGCCTAGGAATGCAGTAGCAAATGGGCAGGAAGGAGGTGGAAGAACAATGAGGAATAATAAAACTGCCATCACAGAGGTAACGAGCCTTGTGTGAAGCAAATAAACAAAACAAAACGGTGTAAGAAACCACTATGGTTCTCAAAGGAAGTGGCAGTGAAGGTTCAAGAGAAAAGAAAGCATCCAGGAAGTACAAGGAATCGCAGAAGGAGCAGTACAGAGAACTGTGTCAGTTAAAGCAAAAGGAAGCTGGGAAGGCAGTCAGAACAGCAAAGGCCCAAACCGAGGAAAAGATAGCCAACTCAGTTAAGAAGGGGATAAAACCTTTTATAGGTACATCAGGGAGCGAAGGAAGACCAAGGGAGGGATAGTGAGGCTTAATAAAGGGAGGAGGGTGGGCAGAGGGAGATCAGAAAGGCAGAGATACTAAACAAATATTTTTGCTCAGTATTTACAAATGAAGAGGGGAGGTACCTAAAACAAACAGTAGAAACACTCTGGATACAGAAGTTGATACCAGCCCATTTACAGAAGAAAGGGTTCTGAAAGAACTCTTAAAACTGAAGGTGGACAAAGCAATGGGGCCTGATGGGATTCATCCCAGAATTTAAAAGAACTAAGGGTAGAACTAGTGACACCACTGACTACCCTTTTTAACAAATCATGGGAGGATGGGTGGTACCCGAGGACTGGAGGAGGGGATGTGATCCTCTTCACAAAAGTGGGAGCAAGGCAGAAACAGAAAACTAAAGACCTGTTAGTTTAACCTCAGTGATAGGGAAAATGATGGAATCACTTCTGAAGGAAAGAATTGTCGAGTATCTAGAGGCCAGAGGGGCACAGGACCCAGGGCAGCATGGATTCACAGCAGAAGGTCATGCCAGATGAATCTGATAGATTTCTTTGACTGGGTGACCAAAGTAGTAGATCAGGGAGGGGCTGTGGACATGACCTACCTAGACTTTAGCAAGGCATTTGACACAGTCCCAAACAAAAGATTAATATACAAGTTAGCCAGCCTGGAAGTGGGTCCCAAGATGACAGCCTGGGTAAAGAATTAGCTGGAGAATAGGACACAGAGAGTAATAGCAAATGGAGTCCACTCAGAAGAAAGGAGGGTTACTAGTGGGGCACCGAGGGTTCAGTATTAGATCGGTCCTCTCAATGTCTTTATAAGGACATTGCAGAGGGACTGAAGGAAAAGTATGTCTCTTTGCAGATGACACAAAGATCTGCAACAGAGTTGATGCACAGGGTGGGGTGGAAAGGATGAGAAGGGACTTGGCAAGGTTAGAGGAATGGTCAAATGTATGGCAGCTTAGATTCAATGCTAAGAAGTGCAGGTAATGCACCTGGGAAACAAAACCCAGGGAAGAGTACACAATGGGGGTGAGATACCAACAACAACAAAAATGGAAAGGGACCTGGGGGTAGTCATATCTGATGATCTAAGGCAAGCAATGTGAGAGGGCAGCAAGGAGGGTTGGGGGATACTGGGATGCATAGGAGAGGCATCACCAGTAGAAAACAGGAAGTATTATCCTCTGTACAGACAGCTGGTGAGACCCCATCTGGAGTACTGTGTGCAGTCTGGAGACCCAGTCTCCGCAAAGACATAGACAGGATGGAAGCTGTCCAGAGAAGGGCAACTAAATGGTACAGGGTCTGCACCGGAAGACATATGAAGAGAGACGAAAGGAGCTTAATATGTATAGCCTCGAGGAAAGGAGGGAGAGGGGGACATGATAGAAATGTTCAAGTACCTCAAGGAATCAACAAAGTCCTAGAGGATAGCATCTTTCAAAAAAAAGGTGTGCAAGAACAAGAGGGCACAATTTGAAGATAGTGGGGGCGGCTCAGAGGTAATTTAAGGAAGGATTTTTCACAGAGAGGGTTGTGGATGCATGGAACGGCCTTCGGAGGGGTTGTGGAGTCAAAATCAGTGGTGGAATTCAAGCATGAATGGGACAGTCATAAGGCAATTCTAGGGGTGGGGGTATAAGAAGTAGGTTGCTGGTTAACTAGGATCTGCAGCTTATCCAGTAGGTAGGAAATGGGCAGACTGGGTGGGCCAAGCTGTCCTTATCTGCCGTCAAATTCTATGTTTCTATGTTTCTATAATGTAGAGGGTCTGGAAGGTCTGCTCCTCTCCTTAGATCAGCGGCAGGCCTTTGATTCCATAAATCACCAATATCTCAGCATGCATTAGGAATATATAGTATACCAAAATGTTCCTATCTTGGTTAAAGCTGTTATACAGAACTGCTACTGTTGCCCTTTTAGTGAACGGATGGTATGGACCTATGGTACATATTCAAAAGGTGTGAGACAAGGATGCCCACTCAACCCACTATTGTTAGTATTTGGTATAGACCCTTTTAAGAGCTAGTAATTACACAGCAAATAGAAAGAATTATAACAAAAGTCCAAGATATTCCACACACAGCTTTTGCATATGCAGATGATGTCTGCCTGCTTGCAAGAAATGAAACTTCAGCACAAAAGCAATACAGATATTTAAGATGTTTGGAGACATTTCAGGAGTAAACTAAACTTACAGAAATGCACAGGGTTGCTTTTACTAAAACTCAGAAGCAAACTGACACTATTGCAGGGATACAGTTAACACAGAGGCCTACTGAGATATTGAGCATATACTTTGGCAAAGAAGACCTAGGATTTTTAAATGGAAACAGCAGACAGACAAGGGAAAAAAATTGGTAAAGCAATGAAACAAATGGCATTTAGGAAAATTAAAAATAATTCACTTAGTAAAACTTTCTTGATACCACTCTTTACACATCAGTTATTTGTTCCTCCATCCAAGACCATAGAAACCTCAATTTTAAGCATTTTTCAGGCTGTCTGGGGGTCCTGCCTAAATCCTATAAAAGGAATCTTTTATATTTACCAGTAAATAAGGAGGATTGTATATGATAAATCCCATAGTTTTCTTCTATGGGATTAACATTTCTGCAATATAAGACCTTTACTGATGCACAGTAAAGAAATATGGAAAATAATGTACTTGGAAACATGTGCAGAGTGGTTCCAAAACTGGACGGCAGGACAAGTAAAATAGTAAAACAAAGGGCATTGTTCCCGAATATGTAGGAGAAGTCTTTGTTAAGCTAAAAACATGGGACTGTTAGTCAGACAGTGTTAACACAGACAAGGAAACTGGTGTATAAGTCTGTAATAGGAAAAATTTGGAACACACAGTATTCCCAAACTGTCCTTCACAACAAGCCACAACTGTAAAGGGATATTTGAATAATACAAGGATACTGGACAAAATGAAAGATGTGCATTGACTTTGCTGCCATGAGAAACTGAATATAAAAGCAAACCAGAAGCACAAAAAGTTGGAAGATAGCTATTGTATTATGCCAGAATGTGTAACACAGTTAGAAACCATGGAACATTTATTTTTTCTTGTAGTTTTGTAAAACGGTTTTTGGTATTGTTACCAAATAAGTGGAAAACAAAATGTTTGAGGAAGTCACACTGACATGTTAATTTATGGGTACAAGGAAGTTATTAAATGGTTCATCTGGAATTCCAGATGCCTGTTCACATTACAACAAAAGAATATATCCCATACAGAAATAATACAAAGATCACCCAGGAATTGAAACTAATTTATTTTAAGGAGGCTAAATATATGCAAAGGGTAGATTTGGAGAGAAGGTGGAGGCATATAATTTGGGTATCAGATACAGATTCACTGATAACCTAAAAGAAACAAATGTAAAATTATAAGAATTAAGTAGGGATGTATGAATATACTAATGTACAGATTATGGATTTGCTTTATGGTTATTGTAATGTATTTTGTATGATTTCTAAATAAAACAAATTCCCCGCTCTTATTGAGAAGTGCCATGATCTTTAACATCCACCTGAACCACCACCAGAACAGGTAGATAGGACCTTGGTTTAACATCTCATCCTAAATATGGTGCCTCAGGAGTGCAGCACTCCCATCATGCTGCACTGCAGTGTCAGTATTGGGACTTTAAAGCAGTGCCTGGTGGATAGCACCAACAGACTTCTGATCTCCTGGCCTCAAAGACAAGTGACTTCCTGCTGAGCCACTGGCATTTCTTAGTGAGTTCTTGCCAGTGGTTTATACAAAGGCAACACTGCCTCCTTCCTGCTAGTAATCCTCTCTCTCTATGCAGCCCATCATCATACCAGCCTTCCCAGCTGCATCATCGCATTGCCTGGTCACCTTTAGGTCCTCAGAGATTATTACCCCAGGTCTTTCTCCAGATTGAAGTAAACAATAACACATCATCCATTCTGTACTTTGCTTTGGGTTTCTGTGCCACAAATGCATTATTTTACACTTTTGCACAGTAACACCTAGCTGCCATACCCTTGAACACTCTTTCAAATTTTCTCAGGTCTTTGCTCATTCTTTCCACTTCTACTTGGGGTATCCACCATATTGCAGATTTTGGTGTATCTTCAAATAGGCAGGCCTTCCTCTAGATCCTCTGCAATGTCACTTATAAATGTATTAAAGAGGACCGGTCCCAGCACTGATCCCTGGGGCATCTCATTGGTCACCCTCCCTCCTCTGAATGAACTCCATTTAGTACCACCCCTGCTGCCTACCTCCAAACAATTTCTAACCTAGTTTATCACCTTTGACCCACTCCTAAGCTGCTCATCTTATTTAGAAGTCTTCTGTGTGGAACTGAGTCAAACGCCTTTCAAAAGTCTAGGTAGGCCTTATCCACTGCTCCACCTTGATCTAATTCCTTGGTTACCCAATCAAAGAAATCTATCAGATTCATTAGATATGACCTCCCACCCATGAATTCATGCTGTCTTGGGTGTTGCAACCCATTTGATTCAAGGTATTCCACTATCCTCTCCTTCATCAGTGATTCCTTTAACTTTTCTCACAATCGATGTGCGGCTGTTCAGTCTATAATTGACAGCCTTCCTTCTTTATGAAGTGGTACTACATCTGCCCTTCTTCAGTCCTCTGAACCACACCTGTTTTGAGTGAGCAGTTGAAAGTACTGCCAAAGGTGCAGCTAGTACCTCCCTGAGTTCCCTCAATACCCTAGGATGCACCCCATCTAGTCATATTGCTTTCTCCACCTTTCAGATTAGCAAGTCCCTTTAGGACTTGTTGCACTGAAAATGATTTGTGTCCACTCTCTTTCTGCAGAGTTCCTTTCATGTTTTTGTGGCCCATCCCTTTCTCCTTCCACTCTGAGCACTGAACAAAATATTTGTTCAGGATGTCTGCCTTTTCCTGGT
Organism: Neoceratodus forsteri; assembly: GCA_016271365.2. Taxonomy (NCBI): domain Eukaryota; kingdom Metazoa; phylum Chordata; order Ceratodontiformes; family Ceratodontidae; genus Neoceratodus; species Neoceratodus forsteri. The sequence goes on along the minus strand of JADMNL010000022.1, from coordinate 193,505,396 downwards.
CCCCTCAGCATTATCCCCTTCATCCTTTCTTAACCCTACAGTCCCTCCCTTTTTCACTTATAAACCTAAAAATGCTTTTGTTACCTTGTGGGCTATTTTCCTTCAGTTTGTAACTTTGCTCTTCTTATTGTGTTCCCTGCTTCTCTGTTCTTTCTGATACACTTTCTATCCTCATCCCTCTGAGTTTCCTTATATCTTCTGAATGCCACATTTTAGCATTAACTTTTGCTACATCTTTCAAGAACCACAACTATCTTTTCCCCTACTCACTTGTTTAATGCATACATTTGTTGCCTTCACTATGCCCCTCTTCAGTTTTGGCCACTGTTCTTGCACTCCACCTATCCCTCCCCCATGGCAGTTCATCCATGAGGCATTCACCTATCTTTATAAAATCTGCTTTTCTGAAATACAGGACTCTCACCCTTGTATGATTTGATTCTGCAACCGTCCTTATACTGAACTCACTATATAGTGATCACTGGTCCCTAGGTGGTCTCCCACCTTGATGTCTACAACACTGTCCCTGTTACTGAGCACTAGCCCCAGTATTGTTTCATTACATGTAGAGTCACTGACTAGCCTAACTAGGCATAACTGGTAATGTGTTGTCTGACTTCATATTTGGCAGGCAGATCACCGTTAGTCTCTATTGGGAATCTAACCTCTGGTTTAGTGCCTGTTGTCTCCGGGTACCCCAGGTTCCATCCTGGGCCCTCTTCTTTCAACATTTATAAACAGTTTATCTTTTTCAGATTTATCTGTCATGTTTCACTTATATGGAGATGATACAGTCATTTATATAGTACATCAGATTTCACTGTCAATAGAATACAAGGAAAACTTCAAAAGCATTTGATAAACTTCAGATTTGTTTTGACCAGAGTAAGTTGACCCTAAATGCAAAATAAAAACACAGTCAGTGTTGTTTTCTAGAATCTGTGAAATGCTTGGAAATTTGTCCCTAGGAGTGGTTACCCTGGGGGCGGGGGATCCCAGATTCAGCAGGTACAGTCCTACAAATACTTAGGGTTCTGGTCAGACAGTTCCCTGAGGTGGGATGTCCATACTGATAGTTTAACAAAGAATGTAGGGAAAAGACTAGGTCCTTAAACAGACTTAGATTCTGTGTGAGCATGGATATAAAAAGAAACTAGTAAATTCCATGATTATTCCAATTTTAGATTATGGAGACATTTTGTACTCAAATGGCTTAAAAGGATATCTTGTGAGATTAGACATCTGTTATGGTAGGCTTGTCAGATTTCTTTTAGATGCACCTTGACTAACACATAAATGCCAGCTATACAATAGTCTGGACTGGCAGACACTTGATGAGAAAAGGCAAGTGCATTTACTTAACTCTGCTTACAAAGGACTGGTTGGTAGCTTCCATTATATGTAACTTTCCATCTTGTGAGTTGGGGAAAAGCAGAATATTTAAGCTATGCAGTGGCTATTGACTTAATCTTACCTATGTAATTTGAAGTGGGCCACCAATCAGTATATTATAGAGGTGCAATGATTTGGAATAATATTCTGTCTAACTTGAGAGACTTAACAGGAGATAAAAACTTGGAAAATAATAAAGTGTGATTAAAGAATACATTTAGTAAAACAAGACAATGCTGTAATAATGGAAGCTTGGCCACAGGGTGATGCTAATGAATTTGTATTATATGGAACTTATGGGGTGGTGCTAAAGAAACAGTATTCCACTGGTGGGCTGTACTATGATTATTACATAGAGGGGGACCACCAGAGGTAATGTGAGGAAGTATTTTTTACAGAGAGGTTGTGGATGCATGGAACAGCCTCTCTGAGGGAGGTCGGAAGTCAAGAACAGTAGGGGAATTCAAGAATGCATGGGACAGACATAAGGCAGTCCTAGTGGGATAGGAGGAAGTAAGCTGTTGGTTAACTAGGATCTGCAGCTTATCTGTTAGGTAGGAAAATGGGCAGACTAGGTGGGCCAAGTGGTCTTTATCTGCCATCACATTCTATGTTTCTCTGTTTCTATGTTTTATTGCTGCCTTTCACTCTATATTTATTACTTGTGTAATATAAATTTGGTACTGAATTGTAAATACGATTTGTTACATTGCACTTTATGTACTTAGGGAACCTTGTTGTAAATGAGTTTTAACTCAACTGAGTTTTATCCCAATTGATAAAATTCTTCTGAATGAATAGAAAATAAAAAGCTGTCTGAAGAATGCCCCTTGCAGTGAGTCCAAGATATCTCTTCTTCTATATGAAGCTGCAGTTGAATGTCTGCTCTGCACCTGAGAGATTAAAATCCCCAAAAGCAGCACTTGCCCATTTTCTGCCATCCTGCCAATGGCTTCTGCCACTGTCTTATCTAACCACTCACCCTATGTGGAGCCCTGTAGATCAGAGCAATGCAGGTAATGCCTCCGCTCACCTTTTCCAGAGTGACCAACAGTACTTCAGCCTGCCCTTGTAGTCCTTGTAGTTCTGTTGCTTGTATGCTTTCCTTCACATAAAGTACCATCATCCTGTCCTTCCTGAACAGAGTGTAGCCTGGTATAGCCATGCCCCAGTCATAGGTTTCAGTGCACTTTGACTGATAATAGGCATTATATCCAGGTCGACCTTACCACTGGTGCGGTCTTCATTGACCTCACCAAAGCATTCGACCTAGTAGACCATCAACTACTCCTTGCAAAACTAAAACATATCAGCCTAGATAGTCTGGTGGCGTAATGGTTTACTGATTATCTCCAGGAAGGTCCCAACTAGTTAGATGGCAGGGTACCATATCGATATGTGCCCCATTTCAAGATGGGGTCCTCCAGAATCAATCCTGGGGCCTCAGATGTTTTGTTATCTATAAATGAATTGCCATTTTTCTGTAGTGAGGCAAAGCTCACCTTGTGCATGGATGATGTGGTGCTATACAGGTCCAACAATGATGCTGGTGACCTTAATAAATTGCGACCAGAGACCTCCAAAAGCTGGAGGAATGGTTGTACAACAACAAACTGGTCCTAAATAGCAAAACAACTAAGGCTATGGTATTTGGCCATAGAAATCTTGGACCAGACAGGTCGAGAAAACTGACACTCTCATTCATGGCCAGATTAATGGAAGTAGGGGCCTACTCCAGTCATGTTTTGTGGCCTGGGGGTCCCTAAATGCCAAAATCCAGTCTTCTACGGTGCCGGGCTGGCAAGGCAGCAATGACCAGGGTGCTCAAGGATGTGGTTTATAATGCTGTGTTATGCCACATGACTTGACAAGTCAAATGGCCTTGATTATAAACAACACAATTCAGAATGACCAATTACTGCATAAAGAAATATTTTATCGGTACAGTATTAACATTTTGTAAATTTTAACTTTTAGTTACCTATAACTTGTCTTGTTTTTCCCTTTGTCACTACTGTATGTACCTTTGTAACTATTTTTATTATTAATAATTATGCATTAATTATTAATTATGTATCCTTTTCTTCCTCTTTTCATCCCTCCTCCGAGACACACCTGGACATTAGACTTCATTTAGTGTGCCTGCCTTCCCAGATATCAAATTCAAATTCCATGTAAATAATTTAATAAAATGGTGATTGTAGCTGCCACAATCTCCCTGTTCATGCCTCCTAAATGCCTTTTCTCTCTGCCAAAACCAAAACTGAAGCATGTATTGAAGCAGTTAATGGGGCTCACAGCTCCCTCACATCATTTCCTGCTCAAGACTCCTTCAAGCTCCAAACCTGAGACATGCTCAAGCTCCTTGCCTCTGCAATGCATCTGCCACAGTCACCCTCTGTGCAGCTACCTTTGTCCTCAATTCTGTCTGTTCTCTCACTGTCTCCTCTCCTCCATCTCCACTGTCATTTATAGTTTGTTGTCAACTTAAAGTTGCTTTGCTGCCAATATTGAGTTGCCACATCCTTGCCCCCACTCCAAGTCATTGATGCCAAAGCAGCTAAAGAGAGTTGTGCCAAAAGACTGAGTCTTAAGAACCCTGAAGGACCTGCAGGTGTTGACTGCAGTCACTTCAGAGATTAAGTTTCTAGAGAAACCTACTGCAACTTCCTAGTAATGTATATAATTCAAATCAAACCAAGGCAAATCTGTGCTAGCAAGAGCAAGTCCCACGTTAGTTCCCTCGGTGACTTATCAGTACCCCATGGTCCACTCAGTGCCAAACTCAAATCTTATTAAAGACTCATCTGTACACTACTCAGGTTACTGAACACTCACAGACAGACCATGACCAGAGGCAACCACAACTTAGTTTGTTTCACCAATGCAATAAAAGAGTTATTTCTGCAGCACAAAAGGCTTGGACACTGCAGAACACAAACGACTAGTCATCACAACATACCTGGTGTGGCCTGATTGATGTGAATGTGAATGTGAATGTAATGAGTCCAGTCTGTCCTCTTGATTGTTTCCTCAAGATCATGCAGATGGCGGTGACATGACTCGGCCCTGCAGTGCAGCCCGGCATGGGATGATCCTCACAGTCACAGCAGGACTACAGGCCCAACTAGCAGCAGCACTAACTGATCCTGGCTAGTGGCTACATGGAAAACACCAGCATGCGACGCTGCACTGAAGCTGAATCCAACTCCAGGTGACCTCCTGCAGCCTGCTCAGACTCTTTCTACTTCTATGTCTTTAGGCAGAGGCTCTTCTTCTTGATAGATGAGATCAGCCACGGCACCCACAACTGACCACCACAGCTCTCTTCTGTTCTCCTCTGTTCTCATCACTGCCCAGCCACACACTCTGACGCCACACACATGAATGTACTGATTTCAGCTCCCCAGTAGCCACACCTCAGAGGACCTTTGATGGACATGATTGGTTGTGTGTTGTGGGGTCAGGGTGTGGATCAGAGGTGAAGTCGGAGCTGCCTGTTGAGAGACTGAGAGGTTCGCCTGCTCAGAGCGGCTGCGGGGGAGGGAGTCACCACTCACCAGGCTGACTCAGTGGAGTGGGGGCTGACTGACTCCAAGAAGGGGGTGCTTGGGCAGTTCGCCCATCAGCGGTCACCCAGTACAACCAGGATTAAAGAAAGTAACTGTAAATAGGTTAACAGTGGGGACCCTCCTGAACCTCGGGGCCCTCGCCATGGCATAATTTGCATACAGGTTAATCCTGCCATGCTCTCACTTTCTAATGGGTCAAGGATCAAGGCAGTTGAGTCCCTAGGTACTTAGAAATTACCTTGACCAGGATTGCAACTCCAAGGCTCACACTGACCTGCTCACTCAAATCACCGGAACCAAAAGTCAGGACTATTATATCAGCTTAGTCCATATCTTAGACATGACTCCTGGCTCAAGGTTGCACAAGGTACCTTCCACTCACCCTATTCCATGGTTTCCTTGTACTGCTCATATTTAAAAACACTGAGATGCATAAGTTCAGAACCCTGAATCATAGAATTAGCAGGTTCGCAGCAGGTGCCCCTCAGTGCACATTACTGTCAGATCCTCCAGTCCCTCGCCTTGGCCCACCTTTGAAGGTAAACTGAACACCCATCTCACTGCTCAGGCTGGCCAGTGTCCCCCACCAAGTCTTGCAGAGTTGCTGACAACAAAACAGAATAACAGGACACTGAGATCCTCATGTAGACAACTCCTTATGGTGCCCAGAGTGAAGTCTGCCCAAGGGTCCCAGGACTTCTCGGCCTTCATCCCTCCCAACTGAAACGCTTGCAACAAATCTGCAGGAGTGTAACTCTAGGGATTTTTAAAAGGGGACTTATGGCACACCTGCTGGAGCTAAACCAATGCACTTGTCCTCGCTGATACCTCATCCTGCACCTCTTAACTCTAATAAATCGATCAAGGATTGGTTGTACTTCACAAATGTAAAATGTATTTAAGTGTATAAACAGTGGCTTGGCTGAATTCACAAATGTACTTAAGTGTACTAACAAGTGTTGAAAAGTGTTGCATATTGTTAAATGTTGTACCTTTACCCTGTGAATATGCAAAATACTGTCTCTGTATCTCTGCAGTTGTTATATTTTTGCTGTATCTGTAATTAATTCCGGTTGCCCATGAAAACAGCCCATTACTAGACTCAGTGGGCCTACCAGTAACCAAAATTAAATAACTAAATATAATTATTGCCGCTAAATCTGGAATCGTATGTTCTTGACTTCCAGCATTTGCACATGTGGCCTTTCAGATTCTGTGAGCATCCTGCTTTCTACTGCCTTTTCCTTTTTACTCCCACATTCATTCCCCTTTTTCTTAATGTTGCTGTTCCTCTCTCTTTTAGTTACTAAATCCTGCTTCCTTTATTAATCTGCACTGTGGGGTGGTTCTACTTCACCCCTCAGAATCTTTTCTCCCACCACTACAGTCAGTGGAGGAGGGGAAGTTTCGCCTCACCTGTTCCTTCCACCACCCCTTCCAGCTAGTATAAATGTGCATTAGAGTAACATTAAACCATTAACTGAGGACAGCAATACCTCTGTCAGATGGATGCAGGCCATCACCCTGCATAAGCCCTCATTCTGCCAGGTGGGTCCCCAGTCCTCAAATGTAGCCAAACCCTCCTCTTTACACCATTCCATCAGCCATGAGTTGAATGTCTTGGTGTGGAGAACTTCTTCTTTCCCCTGTCACAGACAGGAAGCACCTCAACAAAAGCTACCATGCTTGCCACCTGTCTAATGAACTTCCCAGCTCTGTAAAATCTTCCTGTACTATTCCAGTCCCATTCTAGCTAGGTCATTAGTCCCAAAGTGGACAATGACATCCAATTCCCCATTTTTCCTGTTGCTCTAGCAGTCCTTTGTATATGTTTTCCATTCCTCTGGGCCATGGCACTAGGTAGACATCGGACCTCCTCTCTATCCCATTCCTAGTGCCAAATTTATCCCCTGACCATAGATTCCCCACCAGAGGCTGCTTCCTTATCCTCCAAGATATTTTTCCACTCTCTTTGGGGTTTTCTCTGTGGATGGCCTTCGGATCTTCCCTTGCCAAAGCGACTACTGCCTCCTCCTGGCTGTCCCTCCCTGCCAGAGTGACACAGGAATTTTATAGGAACCCTTCCCAAGCCCATCATATTCCTGCTGCTATTTCTCCATGGTATCCTCTGATGTAATGCAGTCTGGTCTGGAGTCAAACTTTGTAGCAACCTACCCTCATTCTCCTGCCCTATTTCCCTAAACCCTTTGCCTTATCCTCACGCCCTAAACCCTTTGCCTCCTACTTTGCTGTCTCTTAAAGATAGTGGGAGAAATCTATTTATAATGGAACATCTTTGAATTTTGGCCCTCCTGTTTCTTCTCTCCCAGTCCTATTGCTCTCCTCACTACTTGCCATTCCCCCACACTGGCTCCCTAATCCTCCAAAACTGTGAACCCATTGTATCTTGGTTCATCCAATCAAACCTCATTTTCTGCTTACTGACCTCTTCCCTTAGCAACACCCATCTGTTTTTCATCTCCCAGACCAGTTTCTTGTACATTCCATTGAATCCTCCCCAACTCCCATCTGAGCTACAGTACTTTACATAAACCTTAATTCATCATTCATTGCCCTTAATTGTTCTGAACTACAAACACCGGACATCCTCTTATCCAGATTTTCCCAGGAAAACTGTAGTCCCATGACCATTACCACATAGCACCCTTTGTACCCAGTACATCTGATGTCCACGAATGCTCATATTCCCAAACATCTTCTATACATAGTCCAGTTATACTCACACTATGGTTATTCTACATGATTCCTCATTTGTTAACTGTTATTCCCATATACAGTCATCCTATATGAATGTTGTTTCTACAGTAGAAAATTGTTATCTACCCTTTACCTATCACCATTTCCTTCTGTAGATAACTCCTGATACCAATGACTAGCTGACATAGTATTAAAACAAGTCAAATTGAAAACTTGCTGTTCACATACCTCAAGGGTGTTGTGGTATCAGTGAGCCTTTGTGCTTTGTTCTCATGCTCAGTGATGTCACAGACCACTTACACAGATGTGTGAACCAATGTATTCTTCACAGGTTTGTGTTATTCTCTATATTTTGTATATGCTGCTTCAAGTCACTGGCTACCATCCGCCTATGATAGGGAAGCCAGAGAAGGCTGCAGAGTGCAGAAGTAATGTGCTCTAACCCACAGTGGAGGTAAGGGGTATCCTGCTGCCTTCTGCACCAGGTGCTGATGGCATTTAAGATCAGCAGACATGCCCTTATCAAGTGCATTGAAATAATCCAGTAGACTGGCAATGAAGGCATGTACCAGCATAGTCAGGTCATTCATATCAAGGCAGGAGTGCAATGTAGAAATGTACTTTAGATGGTGAAACTTGAGCATTAAAGGATTTTATCTTCAGGAAATAAAACTGAACATGAAAAGAAAAAAGTAGGTAAATGTGCACAAGGTTTTATCATGGCTACAGAGTGAGTCTGCAGTCTATGAGTAGGAAGTCTAGTCAGGGTAGCAGAGATAGCTTCCAGGTTGGAGAGGGAGAAACATGGTCAGTGCACTAGAAGGATCCTCCACAACCACTAATAGAGATGATATGCTATAATGATGCCCTCACAGTTGCACTGAGATATGAATATAGACTGTGGCTTGAGAGGACGTGGGAAGGGTACAAGGACAGGGTTTTGAAACTCTCCACAGCTGGACAGCAAAGGTTAAACTAGTGTGTTGGGACACTGTCAGGTACAACCAAATTACCCCAGATACAATCTTGAAGCACAGCCTGTGTGTCTGATGCATACCTAATGGCTCAAGAAACTTTCCTATTGTGATTGGCCAAGAAGGCTGAGTCAGACTACAGCAAACAAAGAGTCAGAAGTGATTGTGGTTGCAAACTGAGACCAGAGAATGTATTCAGCAGTGCTGCACAGTGAAGCATGTTGGGTGTTCCCAAACAGACGCTATACAAGTTCAGCAGAGTTATTTGAATCACAGTAAGGAAAGGACTTAGCAGTAGAGGTTGGCAACAGCAATGCAAAATCATCACAAGCTGTTTATGTTTAAGAGGAACAGTCAAAGGGCTCCACTCTCAACTGTGGGGCTAGTCCCAATGTGCACTTTAGTGTAAACCATTTTGTTTACTTACTGTTTACTGTTGTATAGTAGGTTGTATCAAACTCACTTAATTTAGTTCTAGACTGACCTCTTCTGTTACTACAAATCCCAGAATCATCTGCAGTTGATATCAGAACAGTAGGCAACAGTGGGAAAGCCAATAGCCTGCAATTCATGTTAGAGTTTATATATTCTCAAATCTTTTGTTTGCTGGTCCCGTTGTCCTCTGTGCGCTTATGTACAGTCACTGAGGGCTGCACCTAGCCCCTGGAGAAAACCAAACCCAGAAAACATCAGAGATTACAAAATATGTAACATGCACTGCAGGCAATTGAACTTCCACTGCTGCATACTGCTCTGATGTCAGCTATAAGGGATTCTGGGATTTGTAGTAACAAGAAGAAGTCAGCCTGGAGCTAAGCACTATTAGTCTGATGCAATCTACTATATGACAGTAAACTTAAGTAAACCCAAATGTTTTGTACTCAAGTGCACATTGAGACCAGCCTTATACTTGTGTGTGGGGCCTTGTGCTGACAGTCTCTTTAAGTAGCAGGACAGGTTATTGGAAAGGAAAGAAAGGGTGCAAATGGGTAGCAAGAAAAGGAGACATACCAACAAATGATGTGCACACAGGCAGCTGCTAGAAGTGAGTCTTATATTCCAACTTCGGGCTACTAGGAATAAAAGAGCATAGAATGGCTTTACTAACATTTCCTACTTCACCATCTTTTCAAAATAAATGCACTACTGCTAAAGATGCAGTACTGTTAAACCTACTATGCTTGGCATTCTACAAAACAGGAAAGCAGGAGATAAGGTAAAAGCTCCTTTTACTAATCATAGATGGGCCTATTAAGGGAAAGCCACTGATGTACTGGCTTCACTAAGTGTGGGTGGACAAGTTTTACATTTCAGTACTCACATATTGTAGTGCAAAGTCTGGGAATCAGAGGAGTCCTCCCAAGTGAGGAGAAAATGTTGTGATATGTACAAAATGCCTATCAATTAGCAGAATACAGTAGTCTGTGGGCCTACACAAGCTTTGCATACTGGATATGCAGGTTATTGAACATATCAGTTTTGGCTGAGGCTAATGGCATTAATTCCAGTAAGGAATAACATATTGCTGACTGTCTGGGATGGTCCTCTTCATGTTGGCCTGTGCATGTGCAATGCAAACATCTTGGGATACTGAGGCAGAGTAGAGCCCAGGGAGGTGTGTGTGCAGCCAATGCACTGAGCTCGCAGGAGGTGCACCTGTGTACACCTAATCCTTTCAATGCTATTACACTCAATGGGGTATATTCATGAATGCCTGGGAACCATGTACCTGAGGCATGCAGGCATTCCTATGCCTGAATGCTGCAAAGTGGTTGTCTGTGCACCCCTGGCAGGACTCATCATGGGCATGCTGGATCCCCTGGCAGCCTGAGCAGCTCTGCAGCTGGTATGGGGGCGCAGATATGCCCCATGCTGCACCCCTACATTATGGCACTGCATGCCATGCTAGAGCTGGAGAATGTATGCAAGTGATGAGACCCTGCTGTAGATGGATTGGCACCGCCACTGGTTACTGGCAGAGTATGATGACACCAGGATCCCCACATATAGCTGCCCCATTCTGCTATGCTGTCTGGGTTGGTAGTCAATCTGGAGAATACCTGTTGTTTTCATTGGCGGTGTACATGCCATCTCAGGATCCCCTGTTCTACCTATACAAGGCACCAGCATCAGTGCACCAATCATTAGTGTGCCACATCCTGATGTCACTGTCCCTCTTTTGTGGGTGGCTGTGCCTCCCATGCCCCTTTCTAAACATTTTGCTCCGGGCCATGGACCTCGGGAAGAGGGCAGCAAACTCCCACAATGTGGCACCAATGATGTGCGCACTGCTGCCAGTGCACAGATGGTCAGAAGGGGATGACTCACAGGACCATGGCAAGGGATCAACTCAGGACCTGAAATGGATCCGACTGGATGTTTGCCCACATAGCCATGCTCTTCTCTTGTGCTGCTGTGTGCTGGAGAGGCAGGGGCTTGGTCACATGGCCAGCTCTTGTGAATGCTGGCTTGTGCCCATTTGTGCAGTGGTGTGGAGTAGCATGGGAGCTTTACATGCATTTTGTATGTAGTTAGAGAATAGGGCCCAATGGTTGGATGGCTAATGGGCATAAACTTCTCATATTTGAAATGATGCAGCCACACCAATCACAGTGTGGCTCCACCTTCATGTGGCCTCAGCCAGCCCAGCAGCATCCTCCCTCCCACCAGACCCAGCTTTCCTACATGACCTGCAGCTTCTCCTCAAGCCTACCACTGTTGCCTTTTGTTCCCTCCCACCCAATCTAACTTCTAAACTGCACAATTGGTCGTTAGTGCTCATTCTACCCCACCACAGTATCACCCCTCCTTTCCAACCATTACTATTAAACATCAATGGCAGCAGGTGCTAAATCCTGCTACTAGTATCCCCAACCCAATTCAGCATTTGCCCCACAATGTTTTAAATATCACTGACAGCATGTGCCCAGCCATGCTACCAGTATCTTCCTCCTGCCCAACCTGTGCTTGTTCCTTCAACTCTTTAAACATCACCATGGGTGTCCAGTCCCACTGCCGATGGCACCTTCTACCTGACCCAACATTTGCCCTCCCACACAGTCTGTCACTTGATCATAAACTGGACCATAAAAATACTCACATTAAAAATGTAGGGTCAAAATGTCCCAGAAAAATGTGTGTCAAGGAAACACTGAATTTTGCCAATATTTACTCATAGCTTTGTAGTTTTTGCAGATGTTGGCTCCAAATGTGTCCCACAGCCCTTTGCTACAGTTGATGAACATGACATGTATCATTTGTCAAATCCTTCCTAAACACGATTTTTCAGTTGCTCTGCAAAATCACCTGTTTGATAGGATTTTAAAATCCCACCAGATTTGTTTGTAATGAAAGGTCATAAAAGACTATGTTGAAAATTTGGGGTCATAAATGTATTAAAGAGCAAGTTATTAAGAAACATTGAATTTTTCAATGTTTACTGATAACTTTGTTATTTTGGCCTCAAATTCTTAACATAGCACTTACCCTCCTTGTGAACAGGATTGGTGTAATTATTTAAATTTTCTCTGAAACATGATTTTGCAGTTGCTCTGCCAAATCACCTTTTGGATGGGATTTAGAAAAGTCCTCCTGACTTGATAATAACATGGTGTCATACAAATAATATGCTGAAAATTTAGAGTCAAATGTGAAAAAAAAGTTATAAAGAAACACTGAATTTTTACAACATTTACACATCATTTTATTTTTGGAAGATTTTGACCCTTAATTTTCAACACAGCTCATGTATTACGCATCTTATGAACATGTCGGTATCATTTTCAAATCCCCTCTGAAACATATTTTGCAGTCACTCTGCAAAAACCTTTCAGATAGGATTTATAAATTCCACCTGTTTTGGTCATAATGTGAAGTTAACTGTGGTTCACAGCTCAGTGCTTATGTTACATACTGTAGCTGGATGCTGTAGGTTGTGCTTGGATACAGAGGCCAGACCAGTAAGTAGGACAATGCTTGCAAGGTACTAGTAGTATGAAATGATTTGTGCTTAGGTACTTTAGCATAGACATGAGCAAGTCAATGATTATAGTGCATATGAACTGGATAGTATATGCAAGGTGCTTAGATGTTTAAACTGATGAGTTACTTGTTATGATTTGATAGTTTTGGCCTTTTCTGTATCCCACCATAGGAAGGATGCTTAGTCCAGTATTATGAGACCTCCCAATAAATAATGATATCAACAATTGTTCTGTATCTGACTGTTGAAGGAGTCAAGTAGGAAGACACCCCAAGAAAATGAGTAGCAGTATGAGCACCTCCCCAACTCCATAGAGTGTGACCAGTAGCACACAGGAGAGTAAAAACCTCCTTGGGAAACCTCTGAGGACCCATGCATACTGACCTGCCTGTCCTTCTGGGCATACTAAAGGAGAGTAATCCTAAAATATTTAATCAGCTAATCTGAACCCCAAAGTTGTAGAACCTGATCCAGAGAAATAGAGAACCAAAGACATACTGAATCGTGATGTCACAGATGAACAGAGCAAGCATCCATCTAGTAAACTCCTAGTTCGAGAGAGTCCATGAGCAGACTGGAATGATAGAAGAGTGGAATCCATGGCTGATATGAATTCAAGTGACGAGTTGCAGTGGTGAAGTACTCCAGCAGGTGAAGATGACTTCAGAGGAGAGCCAGGAATCAAAGGCTTAGCATCCATGTCTAGAAGGAAGACTGTTGGGTCATTTTCTGCTTGGTAAGCTTTGCAAATGAAGGCCGAGGTATGAAGCACAAGACCTGGCGATGTTGCGTGATCAGAAGAATGGAGCAGTAGGGAACCTCCAATCTGAGAGGCAAGCAAGTATGTGAAGCAGGTAGATCATAGTGTGAATTGGTAGACATAAGTCAGATGCATTTCCAGCTCAGGAGGAATGAAGTAGATTGTGAATTAGTAAGTTAGTTGTGATGACCTCTAGGCCCTGTAAGGGCGAAGCAGGTAATATGAGTAACTAGTGCGAATAAGTGGACCTGTACATAGGTCAGTTGTAGAAGTAAGTAAAACTGCATGATGCAGACACAGTAGCAGAAGAGTAGTATGCATAGCTTATGTATGGTATACAGTGAGGGGCATAAATGGTAATAGCACAGAAATCAAAGAGCTTCAACAGGTGATCCAAATAGTTGCATAATGATGAAGACAACCATGGTCCAAAAGCCAGAATTTTATAGAAACTAAGGCTGACTTGGTAAGAATAGTCTGACAAGTCCTGAATAGTCAAGCGTATGAGTCATGAATGGTGATGACTGAAGAGGCTGAGGTCGAATGAAGTAGCAATGTCACAAGGTTCAAAAGCCATAGGGCACAAATCATGAGATTTAAAGTCTTTGAGTAATCTCAACAAAGTCCTGGCAGGAGTAGTAGTAGTAATTCACATGACTAATGTGACAAGGCAGAAGCATCCAAAGAATAGGAGAGGAATGGCCAAACAAATCCAGATGTGAGTCCAAAGGAAAGGCGCCTAAGGTTGGCAGACACAGCTGCAGGTAGATATAGTAGAATGTGAACATCCAGGCCCTGAGCTGGCGAGGCAAGTGAAGAGTAGAAGGAATTAAACCCTCAGGCCTGATGGGTGAAGCAGGTCATAGAGCAGGCAATTATGGAGTAAATATAAGATCGGGGACCTCCGGACCCATAGGGTGCAGGTCCTGAAGTAGATGTGGTGAACTCCAGCCCGACGGGCTCGGCAGGTTCAGTGGTAGATAAGGTAACAGTAACGTTGAACTGCATGTAATGCAGAACAGCTATGAAGTAGTATGGAATAGATTGTAAATGGTAGCATATCCTAAGTCCAGTTTGGTACGAGTAGTAATATAGTCTTAAGGCAGACATATAAAAGCCCTGAAAGGTGCTGTAGATTGTTGTCCGGAAGATTGAGGATGGTAGAGACTGCAGTGCAGAGACTTAGGCAGATGATTTTGCAACTCAACCAGAGGTAATAAGTATCCTGGAACTGTAGTAAATCAATGTCTTAGGCTTAAGTTATGAAACGGAAGGCAATATGGAATACAGCTCAACTAAGAATTCAGCAGATGATGGGAATGGTAGTAGGCCAGAATTAATTGAAGCATCCTGAAGGCATCATCCAAGGAAATAAATGAGCTAAGCCCATACAAGTGTAAGCTGGCACGGTAGTAGAAAGTGGTAGCCAGCTCCACGGGTGGTTAGCATGCACAGCTGGACCATGAGGTCAGCCAGTAAGAGAGTAGAGAATGGCAGCTAAACCTCATGAAGGCTAGCATGCGAATCTGGACTACAAGGAGGAAGCAAGGCAGTAGTGATAACCCAAATGAAGTGAAGCAACATGGGAAGGATCCAGGGACAGTGATGTAAATCCTAGACATTATCCAATGGTAAATCCACGATGGAGGAGATGGATGGCGAGGTGCAACAACCAAGATGAGAGCTGGAGCATCCAAAACTCAGTTGGGATAACTGAAAACAAGATATCCTGGAATGTCCAATTGAGATGGATAAGCTGTTGTCCACAAGAAGGATCTGGAGCAGGGTGTTGAACGCAATAACGGGCACATGGCTGAAATGCAAGGTAGTTGAGTTACACAGTATGTAGCACTTAAGGGGAAGCCTGCTGTGCCACTAAGCACTTCCAATGACTCGAGATAGGATTACATAGTGGTCTTCATACGTTGGTGAGAAGGAAGGTCCATCATGTTGAAGTCATACGTTATAAATTGTCCAGAAATAGCCAAGCATAAAGAAGAACATCGTTCTGAAAGAAATGTGGTCAAAATGCAGCAGAAGGACTTGGCAGGTGAAAGGGCAGCACAGTAATGGTAGTATGAGGCTCACAGAGGCCAAGAAAGTAAGCATCCAGAGCCTGGCTGGTTAGCCCTGATTAACAGGTAGACCAGGCAGCAGCTGAAAGGGCTATAAGCATTCGGCAAGAGGTGATCCAGCCATGCAATAGAGAGCTCAGACTCATGCGAAATAGCCAAGGACAGCAATGGAGAAAAGCGAAGCCTGTAAGCACTCCCAGTGAACTGCTGAAAAGGAGATTGTAAGGTAGATAAGTTTGCACTGTGTCTGGTTTGCTACATATGGAAGGAGATCTTGCAATCCTGGCATTTCCTATGGCTCCCGTGGATCCTGAGTCGTCATGTACAAATGAACAGCAAAATAAACAGTCTTTGGCAGGGGCAATGGTAACTACATCAAGTGTAGGGAGGTACGATAATAGCAAGGAAATGATGAACAGGTCGATCTAGGTCTGGCATGTGCGGTGCTGCAATATACACTCTTTGAATTTAATAGAAAAGCATTGCCATAAGATCAGAGCGTTGAAGCATGGGGGCCAGTAATGCAAATGAAAGCTTGTGGAAATTACAGACTATGTGGTAACCTGGCTGTGTGCATGCTGCTGTGCAGAAAGCGAAAGTGAGTCCCAAAGTTGCAGGCTGTTTGCTGAATTAGCAGAGGTTAGGATGCACACAGCAATGGTGAAGAAGTATTGTCCTGTTCTGCTGCTAAGCAGAACGAGTTGAGTTTGAGGTCAGCTGCAGCCAGGAGGAACAAAGCGGTGCAAGGAATGGAGATGAGGAACCCATCCAGCAAGGCAGGTACAACTCATGGTAGCATGGCAACAGCTGCCCAAAAGGCAGAAGCAGGAGGGGAAACAAATAGAAGCAGGGAAGCAGTCAAGGAGAAGGCAAGAATCAGCAGGCGAGAGAAAGAATAGGAATCCCCAAAAGAAGGGGAGGAAGAAACACAGAAAACAACAGAAGAGCGGGGGCAAACAAATGGAAAATGGACAAACAAGCGAGGAGGTAATGGAGAACAAGGGGGGAGCAGAAACAGTGGAAAGGGGAACCGAGCACAAGCAACACCACCAGTGAGTGTGACTCACTCTAAGCAGGGTGGTGCAGCTTGTTGGCTTAAATAGATGTGGGAAAGAGCTCTTCCCCTCTTAACTATGGGCATCGCCCTACATTAATAAAAGACTATGTTGGAAATTCAGAATCAAAATATTGGGGCCCACTGAAAATGAAATATTGCCTTTCAGCTGGCCTATCTGGAGTGAACACATTGCAAAGTGAGTAAAAGCCACGATCCCTTTGGAAATAAGATATTGCACCTTTGCTGTACTATCCTGGGTAAATGTAGTATAAAACTGGGTAAAGAAGGGTCCCAGAGAACATGAGACTGCATCTTATCTGAGCTCTCCTGAGTAAATATATAATAAACCTGTGTAGAAGTAGGACCCTGTACAGCAGAACCCCCACTTAAATGTGCATCTATTCAGCTCTGCCCTGAAATAATACAATTTAAAGCTGGACCCCAATAAAAATAAGATATTGTGCCATCTGCTGTGCCAGCCTGTTTAAATATCATATAAAAATAGGTACATTTTCTTTGATAAAATATATTTTAAAAATGGGTGAAAGCAGGACTCACCGAAAACAAGACATCACATCATAGCCTTGCTAGCCTGACTAAATATAGTGTAAAATGTATAAAAGTAGGAGCTTCACGAAAATAAGATATTGCATCTCAGTTGTGCTATGCAGGGTTAATACTGTGTAAAAGCGGATGTAAGCATGCCGCCTCTGGAAATTAAATATTAAATCTTAAATCTTAGCTGTGTTGTCCTGGGTAAATACAGTGCAAAAATATGTAAAAGTAGGACCCTGCCGAAAACAAGATAGTGTAGCTTAGCTGGGATATCTGCAGTCGCCAATGCCGTAGAATGTAAATTCATGGACCTCTCAGCCCACCTCAATAAACTACCCACCCCTAACCATCAATGCATGAATAACTAGACCTCAGACACACCTGTGGCAGGCACTCCCCACCAACCCTTCTGTAACCCCTAGATGGCGCTATCCCAGGGGCTACTACCCCTGCCCTGATTTGCCACTAACAGGTTGAGGGGCCTGGATCCGATGGCGGGTGCCTCCACCCAGAGGTCAGGGTTTGCAATAGTTAAACTAACTTGGTCACAGCCCTCTGGGACACTGCAACCCCTTTCTTCCCACTAGTGGCCCACACAGTATATCAGAATTACCTTCACAGTATACACTTACCCCAGGACTGGTTCAGGCACTGGGACCCCTGTAAAATAAGAAGATACAGTGCAACAATCACAGTACAATACTTCAGCATACATAAATACCTCAGGCAGTATAACTTTGCTGAAACAAGCAGCTCTGATTTATTTAGGGGATATAACAAGGACAGGGAAATCAGGTTAATTAGCTTATCACTTTACTCATCTACCTATGGCTCTGTGCACAGGCTATCCCTACCAGTTACTGTCCCTGGGTACTCAAGCCCTAGTGGCTAGTCCAAACCGTGGCAGCTGGTAGGGGCCCTTTCACACAGAGAAAAGAAAATTAGTTAAACAGTCAGCAGTACAGTAATTCCATTTGATTCAATATGGCAATTCAACAGGAGCGACCTGAATTAGTACTCACGACCTCCAAACAAGATAGGGTCCTTCAACGTCAGCAGGACTACTACTTGAGCTCCACGAGACTCCTCACACATTTATATGACAAACTGCAACAGGCAAAAGTCCTTTAATGGCAGCAGGATTCACTTGAGCTACACAAGCCTCCTCACACATTTTATATGGAAAAAGAAAGTACTATACCAGGCAGGCTGCTTCTCTATCCCAATCGCAATTACTGCACAATACCTGGGAGAACACACATAGATTCAGTTCCTGACAGACCGAGCGCAATTCAGCAATTTCTCCAGTCTTCTACAGGGTGAGCCTGGTTTCTACTCTTCAGATATCCTTTGATTCTCTTCACAGGACGGATTCAGTCCTAACAAGCAGTTACACAAGCTGCAGACTGAAACTCAGGCCACACGCGCTTCCGACTAAAACTGCACACAAAAAGCACAGGGCTCCTTCCCTCACTGCCAGAGCTCAACTGAAACTCCAGCAGACAAAACTGGCACTTCCTTTGAGTTCCTCCAGTTCTTAGCTGGATTGGCTGTCACTCACAATAGACTGCCCTGTTGGTCCAAAAGGCGCAAGTCCAAACTACATCTCCCAGAGTCACTGCCCATACAATCCTCTTGTGGCTGGCTCAGATTACAGTCCAAGTTCTGATTCGTCCAGGCACCATTTTAGAGCTACCTTAACCCACACTGATTGGTCCAGTTCAGCAGTTCAAAACTAGAATGGGAACTAGGCAACACAGTTCTGACTGCAAAGAAAGCAGGTTAGACAAACTGTATTTTCATTATTACTCTAAATGATTTCTGGCAAACAGTTACATCTTTCAGATAGGTTCCCTTTGCACTCCTAGTGACTGCAAAATGGAGTGAATTGGCAGCAGCTCGAGCGGTACTCAAGCAGAGAAACACACAGTCCCCATACAAACTAATTATGTCTGCAAGCAGACAGCTCTTAAAGACAGTACCAGAGGCTCTAAAACACTCACAGATAAATGGCTTAAACGCCAAACACCATTCAGGCTTGGAGCATTCAAGCAAGTTCCTGAAGTCTTTGGGAACCCCATTTGCAGGGGTTACACCTCTTCCTGGTTTGGGAAAGCTTGACATCCGGCCAAGCGTACCTCCATAAGTTTCAACTGCAACCATATACATTTGCATTAGGCTCACACATGTAATCATCAGTCAGTATATCACTTTACCAGGAACACATTTCTGAAAGCGTTGCAGATCGTCACTCTTTACACAGTATTACACACACATTGTACCATAACTCAAGTTATTACCTCTTGTACATGAAACCTGAAGAGAGGGACCTTCCTATCAGTTACCTTGGGGCTGGACAGGGCAAGGGCACCATACTTAGAGGGCAACACAAGTAACTTGGAGTTAGCACTGACGCTTAGTTTGGGCAATGAGCTAGGGACACATACACTCCTTTATGGACAACATTGAGAGGCAAGTCCACAGGCCTCCCAAGGGAATCATAACTGAGGTGCACCACAGGCTTTACAGCTCGACCAGTCTTTCTAGGGGAACTGTTACAGTCTCTACACTCTGAACATCATTTTCAGCATTGTCCTCACTTGTCAGGGAGTCTCCATGGGAGTAGAGAGGCTAGAACTTGGGGCACTTTCAGCTCCAGGAGTTACAGTCTCTGAGTCCACAACATTTGGCTCACATGGAGAGCTTTTGGACACTGGCAGTGGACTGTCAGGCACTCAGAATACTCTCTTGTTCTGGTGTATCACCAGTCTGCCCCAGTCCATCATTTTCCTTCCTGAAAGCTCAAACAGTTCAACCATGCACAATGATTCCATTTCATCTGATCTGATGCTTTGCACTTCACTTTCTGGGAGCATTGGCTCCAGGGATGAAGCTGGGCGCTTAGACAGTCCAGAAGGCCCAGCTTCGTCTCCAGTATTGACTAGGAGATTGCCCCAAACAATTGACTCAGTTCGTAGAAGGATAGTATTCAAAGTCACTCTCACTTTCTTCTGATATGGACTGACAGTCATGCTCAACTGGGACTTGTGGAGGGGAACACTTTAACTCTGCTTCTGTAGGTGCAGACTTTCTTGATCTTTCTTAGCAGTAGCTCTAGTCACTGGTCCAGAGGGAGCATCTTCTGGGGCTCAGACTCAATCAAGATTTGTCCACTGGGTAGTAAATGATTTCTATGCATTGTTTTTACATCTTTTGAATTATTCTCACGCCTTACTTTGTACACTGGCAGATCATCTAGTTTGCCCACTACAATGTGAGGGAGATGGTGGCATCTGTCAGCAATCTTGTGTTTGCCATGCAGTCCCAGATTTCTTAGCAATACCCGATCTCCCTCCTGGAGTTCCTGTGCTTTCTCCTTTTTATCATACCTTTCTTTGTTGGCCAGATTTCTTTTGGCAGCCATGGTTTGAGCCAGTTGGTACGCATGGAGTTAGCTGGGCCTTTAACTTTTGCACATACTGTAAATAGTTGTCAGCTTGAACCCCATCAGGAGAGACCCCAAAACACACATCTACCGGTAGTCGAGCTTCTCTTCCAAACATCAGGTGGTAGGGGAGAACCCAGTGGCATCACTTTTGGTGCAGTTATAAGCATGTACCAGGTGCTAATTTGTTGGCTCCATCTAGGCTTGTCCTTTGGGTGCAGGGTGCCTAGCATATCTAGCAAAGTGCGTTGGAAACGTTCAGGCTGTGGGTCCCCGTGGGGGTGGTAAGGAGTGGTTCTGGATCTTCAGACTCCCACAGAGAAAGCATCTCTTTGATCAGACGACTCTCAAAGTCTCTCCTTGATCAGAATGGATTCTTTGTGGAGCCCCATAGTGAACAAAAGTTTTCTACAAGTACTTGGCCACAGTGGATGCTTTCTGGTCTTTGGTGGGAAAGCTTGGGCATATCTCGTGAAATGGTCAGTGACCACCAGCACATTACTGATATTTCTTTGATCTGACTCCAAACTCAGAAAATCAATACAGACCAACTCCATGGGTGCACTGGTGGTGATGTTAACAAGGGGACAGCCCTCAGGGGCAAAGCTTTCCTCTGTAAGCAGTGACTACAAGTTTGAATGTGTTGCTCCACATCAGTCCCATCTTAGGCCAATAGAATCTGGATCTCACCAAGTCAAGTGTTCTGTCTATACCAAGGTGCCCCATGTGGTTGTGCAAGGACCTCAGTACTGAGTCTCGAAGGCAGTGGGCAGCACTAGTTGTTGTTTGTCTACTTGTCCCCTCTGTCTACTGTTTCTCTGTATAACAGTTTATTGATCAGTTTCAACTTAGGACCTTCTTTGTATAACAGTGCAGTTCTCCAATCAGTGGGGCGTAATTTGGACACATCTTTTCCTGCATAGAGGGCTTCTAAGCTGATTTGATCATGCGATCGTGGGATTGAGCCTGCCGAATACTGTCATTGTCCAGCTGAGGCAGTGCACCAATGTCTATTGCAGAAAAGTGGCAATAAGCAGCAGGTATGCAATTCTCAGAGGGTCCCAAGCATCCACCATGCAGTCCACTGAGTCCGTGGACATTTGTTCCTCCTGTCAAACTTCCGCAGAGTGCCCGAATGTCAGGTTCTGCCAATCTGACCCAATCATTCTGGGGAACAGGCCTCCGGAGAGAGCATCAGCATCTATGTGGTTCAGGCCTGCTCGTATTCAACAGCATAGTCATATGTAGATAATGCAGAAAGCCACCTATGGCCAGTGGCATCCAACTTAGCTGAGGTCTGCACATAGGTCAAAGGATTATTGTCAGTTTTACTAGTATTTTAGCCCCATACAAGTACTCATGGAATTGATCAACAATAGCCCACTTCAAAGCTAGGAACTCTAACTTATGTACAGGATAGTTCTTTTCGGATGGGGTCAGGCTTCTACTGGCAAAGGCCACTGGTCTCAGGCCATTCTCATGCTCTTGGTACAACACACAGCCCCAACCCTTGCAAGCTAGCATCAGTGTGCAGGACATAAGGTTTTCTTGGATCGGCATAGACCAGTACTGGAGCATGGGTAAGTTGATATATGATCTCATGAAAAGCAGTCTCACAATCAGGAGTCCAGCGGGCCCCAAATACTTCACTCAGATGAAAATACACTCTTTCAGTCTTGAGGGACGCTGACTTTGGTATTTTTGGGTTGGGGATACCCTTGAGTAAGGTTAAGTAAAGGCGGATCACTCTTGAATAGTCCTTGATGAAATGCCGATAATAACCATAGAATCCCAGGAATCTTTGCAGTTCTTTTAGATTTTGGGCTGTGGCCAGGTGGTCAAGGCCTCAACTTTACTTGGGTCGGTCTCTATTCCTGTGGATACTATGTGTCCCACATACTTTACTGATGTTTGAAAGAATTGGCACTTATCAATGGACAGTTTAAGGCCAAAGTCCTCCAGTCAGTCCAATGCCTTAAATAATCTGCTCTCATGTTCCTCCAGTGAGCTGCCAAACACAATAACATCATCTAGGTATACCAGGCACTCTAGTAAGTTCATGTCCCCACTGCACGCTCCATCAATTGTTGAAAAGTGGCTGGGGCACCTGAAATCCCTTGAAGCATCCTCATGAATTCATAGAAGCCAAGTGGACAGATAAGGCTGTCTTCTCATGGTCCTCTGGGGCCATCGGGATCTAGTAGTACCCACTGCAGAGATCCAGCACAGAGAACCACTTGCTCCCGCTTAGGCAGTCCAAAGCATCCTGAATGCAGGGCATTGTGTACTGATCAGGGATAGTCCGCGGTTTTAAGGTGTATAATCCACACACATCCTTACTGTCCCATTCTTTTTCCTCACAACCACAATGGGGAAGCATAAGGCTTCTGGATTCTTGTATTACACCAGCAGCTAACATCTCTTGCAGATGCGCCTCACATCATCTATATCAGCAGGTGCCAGGGCCAAGACCTCTCACGAAATGGTCTTTCGTCATGCAGCCGGATATTGTGCTCAGCTCCTTGCATGCATCCTACGTCCCATTCCTTTAAAGAAAACACCTGGTCTGTCTGGGCAAGCTTCTCACTGATCCTCACTTTCCATTCAGCTGGCAATGGGAGTCACCGAATCAAACAAGTCAGGCGTTACTCTGTCATTCTTCCCAGAACTCTTTGCTGCTGGGTAGCACTGCAGTGTCTGCACAATGCACATTAGCTAGGTGCAACCTCTATTTACCGAATGTCTCTTCAGACACATTATGAACTTGGACCATTACCCTTCTGGCATAAGCATGGGCTCTAGCGGGCAAAATACTAGGCTTGACCAGCAGTCCCTCTGGCAATTTTCCATCGCCTGGTGCATCCAACATTAATATTTTATTCTTAACATCCTTTCTGATACGGACCTCTCCTGTAAGGTGCACTGGCATTTGGCGCCAGGATCAGAGACTCAGGATCCTTCTTCCATACAATTCTGACTGGTTCCTCTGGTTCTACTTTTTCAGCATCTCTCTGTGCCTCATAGGCCTTCTAATTAAAGCCGGAACTCTTAAAGCTCTACTAGTCTTTGACCCCTGTTTTCATAACACAACTGTGCCAGCCTTCCAAACATATGAGCATTTGTTCCAATCAGCAAAGGGACACCATCATACAGTCCAGTGGGGGACACACTAAGGCTAGGTCTCTACTTGTTCGGCCACTCCAGCCACGGAGATGGGGAAAGATGGCCAAATTCGGATATACCCAGAATAGGGGTAGGCCTTCTCACTTAACCCCCATACATGCAGTCCTTCTAATGGTTGTAAGGGTACATCTGACAAATGCTTCTGATACCAATCCTGGAACATAATTGTCACTTGGGAGCCACTGTCTAATACAGTTCTTGTAGACACTCTATTCACCTTTACAGTGGTCTCCATGGAGGGACCCACTATTCTGGACCAGTCTGGAGAGGCGTGAAGGGGCCTGGGCAACTGACCTTGCCACAAAAGGATGTGAGTTAGCATTTTGGTGCCCTCACTGGGATCATTTTGTGCACTCTTAACCACTGATTTATTCTCCAAAGCTCTCCGTGTAGCCTATATGCAACTTTGTCAGTGTCTTTTGGGGACCGCATTCCCTCTTCATGTGACCATCCTTCCCACAATTATAGCAAAACATACTTTCTGGAGTTTGAGCTGGCCGAGTTGCTACACTGGGAGCCAGGGGGGGTACTACTAACTGAAACCTTGGTGCCATCTCTGTTCGTGGCGTGATAAGCATTTGGAGACATCTCGCCAGTTTCTCCACTTTCATGGTCAAGGAATTGAGTTTGGAGCTGTTATCAGCAGGAGATACATGGTGGTACCCCACCCCATAGCAGATGCAGTCGGATATAGGTCGGGCCCAGACTTGGTGGTGTGTGGACTTCATAAAGGGACTGTTTTTGAATTCCCGGATCTCTCAACAGTTCGCTCCCATTGTGGCATATCTTTTCCTTGTCAGAGCACTCATTGACTACCAACCTCTGCCCCTGAACTCACTTGATGGGTCACCCTCAGTCACCGGGTCGAGCCGCAGCTATTGGTGCAGGTCCCTCCCGAGGTCGCCTTTTCTCAACTCCTCGAATTCTCTCATTAACTCATCATAGGAGGGTGGGGATTCCAGTCGATTTGCCAGGCATAACTGAAGCAACAGCAGTTCTGAGAAGGGGTAAACTTATGATCCTGTCCAGCCTGGTTCGGTCCAGTTCAATCGCTGGCAAACTACCCTTTCTGAGGCATTCTTGCAACAATTTTTCCAGCCAAGATACATACACAGACAACAACTCCCCTTGGTACTGTTGTGCATTTCTTACTCTCCACCATAGGTCCTCATCAGAATCTGGGCTCCCATACACATTCTCCAAGGCCTCAAGATAGGCCTGTGCAGTCGCTTCAGGGTTACTGGCCCATTTAGCATGGATGGTAGCCAGGGCAGGACCTCGGAGGCTCTCACTAACCCTCTTCGCTCGCTTCCGAGCACTGCCATTCTAGCACTTGGGGGCAACATAGTTCTATCCAGGTCTCAGTCATCCTCCCCTTGGGGTGGGAGGGTGCCAGAGAAGATCCTCAACCTTCGTAAGAGTCGTGACTAATGGCAGATGCAGAAATAGGAGTCTGCATTGGTTCAGCCACCATTACGGGTACTGGAGTGGAGAGGGTGTAGGGGAGGAACACCCCAGGTGGCAAGAATAGTTTCTTCAAGTCCTCCACAGTTTTCCTTCCCCAGCAACCATTTAGCAAATTTCTCCTCAAAAGTTTCAGATAGTGGTGGGGCTCATTCTCCCGGGTCTTTACTGTCCTTAGTTATCACTCCAAGCAGTGAGGGCTCCTCTGGGGTAATGGTCTGTGGCACTTTGGAGCTATCTATGGATCCTTAAACTCTACTAGGGCCAGGAAAGTGTGGGTGAGCAGATTAGCATGCCGACCCACCACCACAGGGTTTTGTAAACCTTCCACCTTGGAAAGTACTCCTGTACAGTGTCCGTATTGATACCCAGGGGATGTCCAGGATAAGCATAGCATTTGGGGGTCGATCTCCTCCCAGTACACCACTCCACCAGCTGGTATACAGCCACTTCTCTCGGGAACCCATTTATTTATTTATTTTTTCTTAACAGTGGTTTGTAAATATGGCCAGTAGAGGACACACAATCCCAGCGGTGAGCCTCCAAGATGTAACCCCTAGATGGCGCTATCCCAGGGCTACTACCCTGCCTGATTTGCACTAACAGGTTGAGGGGCCTGGATCCAATGGCGGTGCCTCCACCAGAGGTCAGGGTTTGCAATAGTTAAACTAACTTGGTCACAGCCCTCTGGGACACTGCAACCCCTTCTTCCCACTAGTGGCCCACACAGTATATCAGAATTACCTTCACAGTATACACTTAACCCCAGGACTGGTTCAGGCACTGGGACCCCTGTAAAATAAGAAGATACAGTAACAATCACAGTACAATACTTCAACATAGACAACACCTCAAGCAGTATAACTTGCTGAAACAAGCAGCTCTGATTTATTTAGGGGATATAACAAGGACAGGGGAAATCAGGTTAATTAGCTTATCACTTTACTCATCTATCTATGGATCTGTGCACAGGCCTATCCCTACCAGTTACTGTCCCTGGGTACTCAAGCCCTAGTGGCTAGTCCAAACCGTGGCAGCTGGTAGGGCCCTTTCACAGAGAAAAGAAAATTAAACAGTCAGCAGTACAGTAATTCCATTTGGATTCAATGTGGCAATTCAACAGGGAGCTGACCTGAATTAGTACTCACGACCTCCAAACAAGATAGGGTCCTTCAATGTCAGCAGGGCTACTCTTGAGCTCCATGAGACTCCACACATTTATATGACAAACTGCAACAGGCAAAAGTCCTTTAATGGCAGCAGGATTCACTTGAGCTACACAAGCCTCCTCACACATTTATATGGTAAACAGTAACAGGCAAAAGTCCTTTAATGGCAGCAGGATTCACTTGAGCTACACAAGCCTCCTCACACATTTATATGGTAAACAGTAACAGGCAAAAGTCCTTTAATGACAACAGGATTCACTTGAGCTACACAAGCCTCCCACACATTTATATGGAAAAAGAAAGTACTATACCAGGCAGGCTGCTTCTCTATCCCAATCGCAATTACTGCACAATACCGGGAGAACACACAGCAGATTCAGTTCCTGACAGTCCGAGCGCAATTCAGCAATTTCTCCAGTCTTCTACAGGGTGAGCCTGGTTTCTACTCTTCAGATATCCGTTGATTCTCTTCACAGGACAGGATTCAGTCCTAACAAGCAGTTACACAAGCTGCAGACCGAAACTCGGGCCTTACACACGCTTCCGACTAAAACTGCACACCAAAAAGCACAGGGCTCCTTTCTTCTTCACTGCCAGAGCTCAACTGAAACTCCAGCAGACAAAACCGCACTTCCTTTGAGTTCCTCCCAGTTCTGGCTGGATTGGCTGTCACCACAATAGACTGCCCTGTTGGTCCAAAAGGCCAAGTCCAAACTACATCTCCCAGAGTCACTGCCCATACAATCCTCTTGTGGCTGGCTCAGATTACGAGTCCAAGTTCTGATTCGTCCAAGGCACCATTTTAGAGCTACCTTAACCCACACTGATTGGTCCAGTTCTGCAGTTCAAAACTAGAATGGGGAACTAGGCAAACACAGTTCTGACTGCAAAGAAAGCAGGTTAGACAAACTGTATTTTCATTATTACTCTAAATGATTTCTGGCAAACAGTTACATCTTTCAGATAGGTTCCCTTTGCACCCTAGTGACTGCAAAATGAAGTGAATTGCAGCAGCTCGAGTGGTACTCAAGCAGAGAAACACACAGTCCCCCATATAACTAATTATGTCTGCAAGCAGACAGCTCTTAAAGAGACAGTACCAGAGGCTCTAAAACACTCACAGATAAATGGCTTAAACGCCAAACACCATTCAGGCTTGGAGCATTCAAGCAAGCTCCTGGAAGTCTTTTGGGAACCCCATTTGCAGGGGGTTACACTTCCATTTCAGAGCTATCTCCTCACAAGAAACACTGAAACTTCTGAAGAGTCTTCCCAACTGGGGCAGCTCAGGTAGTGATGGACTATACTCTCACTTACTTAAACTCATAGCCCTCTGTATCTCAAAACCTCTGACCACTATCTTCAATCTCACACTTTCCACATCAGCTATGCCCATCTTATGAAAAATTGGCAAGGTTGTCCCATCTTCAAAGCAGGAGATCCCCGCCACTGATAATTACAGGCCAATTTCCTCCTTCCTCACTTTAAGCAAGCTCCTCGAAAAGGTAATTCACCACCAACTCTCAGAGCATCTCAACAAATATAACCTCCTCTGTTCACACCAACATGGGTTTAGGAAATATCACAGTACCACATCTGCACTGGCCCATCTCTCAAACCATGTTTTAGAAACACAGATAAGGGTAACCTCACAGGCACTGTTTCCATTGACCTGACTAAGGCATTTGACCTGGTCATTCACAGCTTATTCCATGCCAAGTTAATAAATCTCAGTAGCTCAGTGGGGACAGTTTTCTGGTTTCAGTTACCTCTCTGGTCGATCCCAAACAGTCAGTGTTGGAAGGGCCACCCCATGGACCTGGCACTGTCCTCTGGTGTTCCCCAGGCCCTTCCTCAGGCATCTCCTCTTTTCCTATTCATTAACTCCTACCAGCTGATAGCCTGTCATGTGAGGCCATCCTATATGCAGATGACCTTGTACTGTTCCACAGCACCATGTCACTGTCTTATCTCTCCTCAACACTAACACAAAACTATTGAGAAGCCCACAAATGGTTCCTGAGAAATAGGCTCTAGTAAACATGAACAAAACAAAGGCCTTGCTCCTGGGTCTAAACCCAACATCATCTCTAAGCTGTCCAAAACTCAATCATCCCTAACTGTCCTATCTCCAGATGGGCCTTTCCTGAAAATGTGCCCTGTTTCAAGTATATGGGTTCACCCTTGACCCCTCCTAACCTTTACTGTGCACATCAATACTACTGTGCAATGTACCAACCAGAAATTAGAGGTGAGTTTCAAGTTAAAGCACTACCTCTCACCTGAGGCTTGAACTGCCATATCCCAGGACACCTCCTTCCCAGTTAGTCTACTGTACCCCTATATACACACAAACCTCCTTGTAACTGCTCATGAGGCTCAATACAGCTTACAGTAACATCTGTAGATTTGCACCGATGGCACCCTTTTCCACACACCATCGCTCACTAAACCAAGCCCTGAGCTGGCTCCTCTCCAGGCCAAGAACAACTACTTCCTTGAATGCACAATAGACAACACTATCAGAAGCAGAAGTCAGTTCCTCTCTCCTGCTGTAGAAAATCTGCCCCCAGCAACCTGCAACCTTCCACAGTCCCACCATAAGAAGTTCTCTGGTTTCCACCTCTATGAGATGCAAAGCCTTCTCCTTTGCAAAGCCTTCTCATTTGCTGCTCCCAAGTTTGGAGCAATCTAACCATCTCTTACTTTTCCTAGACTCATGTTTAACTTTCAAATCTCGGTGTGAAGCAGATTTGCTGGCTACTACTATGTGGGTGCTCTGAGGTAAATTACTGAGTTATAGTTTGTGTGTCCCCAATCTCTCTCTCTCTCTCTCTCTATCTATGCCATGTGGATTCTGTTGTATTGCAATGAATGCTATTGTAACATTGTGCATATTGTAACTGCACATTTTTCTTATTTCCAGTTGTCCTATTTTCTGTACCTTTCCTAACCTGTGTAACTGTAGTGCCTGTATTACCTGTGTGCCATTTTTCATGTTCTGGGTCGTGGCCTGAAAACAGTCCTTTGATCATTGTGCCTGCCTGGTTAACAGATAGATAGATAGATAGATAGATAGATGGATAGATAGATAGACAGACAGACAGACAGACAGATAGATATATCTTGGATAAATATAGTGTAACAGTTGTAAAACTGACTCCATTAAAATGAGGTCTTGCATCTCATCTGGTCTAGCTTTGTTAAATATATAGTAAAATGTGTAAAAGCAGGACCCCAGTGCTGCAGACCTCCACAAGGAATATGCATCTAAGCTGGTCTGTCTCGCAAATGACATGTAAAGCACAATCTAATGAAATGAGATATTGTTTTTCAGACAGGCTATCAGGGCTAAATATGCATAGCTGGGAATTCAGTTTAAAGTTCCATATGCATAATTCCCAACGTAACCTTATTTTTGTATTCAAGATCCAACAATTTAAATGTTTGCAGCCAGGGATGGGGAGAAGAAAGAACTGAACCCAGAAACAGCAAATAAAGATTCTTGCTAGCACATCAAGGTTGCCCTGCCCTTCCAGTACTGTCCCTTTTCACTACTTGCTTTGGGGTTGGGTCCTTTAGATTTCTTTTTGTTTGTTATTACCATTTCTGAATCATTCATTGTCAAATGACATGAGGCACTAGGGATCAAACTCAGTGTTAGGTTTTGCAGCCATTAACAGGCTCATGGAAATCCACTAGCACAAACTTCCTCCATTGCAAGTCAACAGGGCTAATTAAAGAAACATGAACCATATATATATATATATATATATTTATGCAATGTGAGGATGAGGAAGTGGCAATAAGAGCAGTATTTTGGTTGGTCAGACCTACAGTGAGAATATCGCGATTTATTCTCACTATAGATCATTTATCCTCACTGTAGGTAATAACCAGACACAAACTGCACTTCACCACAACTGCTCAGAAATGTTTTAATTGGTGGAGATGGCAGCATGAGCAGTACAATCAAACTTCTCACTGCTCACTTCCATACCAGTTCCCACTGTCAGTTTCATTTCTCCAGCATCACACACAGCACTTTACTTTCTCCCCAAATCTTTTTCAGCAGAAGAAGCAATTCTCAGTAAAGTCATTCAGAAAAACGAATAGAAACTTCTACGACCTCCCCGCCCACCCCCACCACACCACATTGCACATTCACAATTTTTTTTAAATCTCATCTCCACATTTTAAACACCATACCAACAACTCCACAATCTCCAAAACATACCTTTTCTGGACATTTGTCCAACCTCTTCCCACATCACATATTTACAAAGTTATTTTTTCTCTTTTAAATCGCTGCACACACCACAACTACTAATTCAAACCCTCCTGTTTACCAGCATCGACACTGTCCCTTCACCACCACTTTCTTTTCTGCTCCTCACCCGACATACTTGCAGTCCCCAACAAACAAATGCTCCTCCAAATATTTCTCCAACCTTCCCGTTAGCTGTTCTACTGGCTAAATGAAGCACAACAAACTCCTCCAAGAATACTATAACCCCAGCTATTTATAAAATCCCTCACATCCTTTTATACAGCACAATGGTACCACCATCTTACCTCCATGCCCAGGCCATCTGTAGCCAAGTCACACTATCATCGATAGCCGACAACCAGCTTCTGTACCAGGCAAAAGGTGCCACAACCAGCCACCTCGAGAGTTGAATCCCTCACGCCTGTATTTCCATAGGAAAGAAGAAAAAATTACTCACCTTAGTAATGTTGTTTCTTCTAATGGAGTCTTGCTATATTATGACAATTGCAGTATGACCGCAGGTTAGAACTGCTCCGGAGGTGAATAGTTAACTTCCATGCAAGGCATGGAATCTTGAGCGAGCTCGGTTAATGAAGCTCTGTCTGCTTGCTTTCAAACCCAAACCGTCAGATCTTTACGAGCTAAAACTCACTAATGTTCTGTGTGGAAGCTGTAAACCTACACTAGCCAACTGACTACTACCCTAACAAACACACTTGTTGGTCTCGAAAAGACTCAAGTCAAGAGACCCAATAATGAAATAAAACACGCTCACCCTAAGTAGGGTGAAAAAAAACAAGGTTATAATATAGCAAGACTCCATTAGAAGAAACAACATTACTAAGGTGAGTAATTTTTCTTCAAACAACATGAAGTCTTGCTATATTATGACAATGTAGACTCACAGCAGTACCCTCATGGAGGAGGGACAGAACCTACATAGGAATAGGCTCTGAAGGACAGCTGTGCCAAACCGAGCATCACTCCTATCTTGAATTTCCAAGGAATAATGCTTGGTTAAAGTGTGAACCATTTTCCAGGTAGCTGCTTGACATATCTCTAGAATGGGATGTCTCTGGCAGCAGCCAGAGAAGCAACTGTACCTCTGGTAGAGTTAGCCCTCAGGCCTGAGGGAGGAGTCTTACCAACTTTTCATAACAGAATTGGATACAAGAGACAATCCACCTGGCAATGGATCTTTAGTGGCAGGTTTCTTCCCAACCTCACCATAAGTGAGGAACAGTTGGAGGAGTCAAACCTGTGACCCTTGGTACGCCTCCATGTAGTAGCTAAGGGCCCTCTTACATCTAAGCTGTGCAGCCTTCTCTCCACAGGAAGAATGATCAGTGAAGTAAACAGGAGAGAAATAGATTGATTAAGGTGGAAACCGAAATCACCTTAGGCAAGAACTTTCCATTAGTCCGAAGGACTACCTTATCTCTGTGAAATGAGATAAAGTCTGGCTTCACTGACAATGCTTGCAATTCACATGTCGTCTGGCAGAGGTGATAGCCACCAAAAACACAGTTTTCCAAGTCAGGAACTTAAGCTCAGCTGAAGACAAGGGCTCAAAAGGAGGTTGCATGAGCTGAGCAATGCAAACATTGAGTTCCCAGGCAGGGACAGGGTCCCTGAATGGAGGGTTAGTGTGAAGCAAACCCTTAAAACCTGGTAAATACAGGGTGAGATGAAAGAGGAGAGGGTTTACCTGCTGAAAGAAAAGCAGAGACAGCTGCCAAATGTACCTTCAGGGTAGCTGTTCTCAGCCCTAAAGTGTTTAGATGGACCATATAATCTAGGACTCTGGGTAAATCAGCAGTGTCTGGGGAATATTCTTTTCCAAGCACCTTATGGAAAATCTTTTCCATTTGGAGTTATAAGTAGCGCTGGTAGAAGGCTTCCCAGAAGCTCCTGAGTATATCCATTACACCTTGAGAGAGGTGTAGGCCAGCAAACTCTAGTTCTTCAAGAACCAGGCCTTGAGATTGACAGACTTGAGATTCGAGTACCAAACCCTTCCCTGGGCACATGTTAACAGATTGTAATTCCTGGAAGGCACAGGGAGGATGGACTGCTAAGGACAGGATACCAGGGTTGCCTGGCCCAATCCAGGGCAATCAGAATGACCCTGCAGGATTGGGCTCTGATTTTGACTAGCACTTTGAGCAGGAGAGGGAAAGGAGGGAAGGCATAGAGGAACTTCCCTTCCCAGCTGAGGGCTAAGGCTCCAGAGGGACTGAGCCCAAGACTGGAGGCCTGCAGCAAAAGAGAGGAAGTTGATGATTGTCTGGAGCTGCAAAGAGATCTATTTGTGGGTGCCCCATTTGGCAAATACCACTCCCAGAACCAGGGATCCAGGGACCACTCGTTGATGGCCCTGAGAGATCCTGCTGAGAGCATCTGCCAGGACATTGTCTTTACCTGGGAGGTGAACTGCGAAAGGGAGGTGTTCAGGAGTACGCCAGAGACCACAACTTCATGGCTTCAGTGCACAAGGCCGTGAGACCGAGTGCCCTCAGCTTGTTGATGTACCACATTGTAGTGGTGTTGTCTGTACCTACCTGCACATTCTTGTTCTGAACAAATTCTGAGAAAGCTTGAAGTGCTAGAAAACTGCTCTGAGCTCCAACAGGTTGATGGGAGCAGAGATTCCTGTGGGGACCACAGTCCCTGGTAGTGAGATTGCCCATGTGGCCCCCCACCCCAAGAGGGATGCATCTGTAGTAAGGATTAATGAGTGAGGCTGGAGGACAAAGGGAACTCCTTGTCTCAGATTGCTCTGATCCTGCCACCACTGAAGGGCTTGGATAAGGGTTCGAGTAACTGGGATCAGTTTGGTAAGAGGATCCTTTCTTTGAGACCAAAAGGCCCTCAGATGGAACTGAATGTCTCTCATTTGAAACCTTGCTCCCTGCACAACTACTGTGGAAGCAGCCATATGCCCTAGGAGCTGCAGAAATGCCTTGCTGGTCGAGAGACCTGCAGGGTGAATGAAGGAGCCAGGGAGACAAGGGCGTTTGCCCTGTCTAGAGGGAGGAAGGCCCTGGCTTCCTGGGTATTCAGCTCTGTGCCTATGAAGGTTAGGAGCTGGACAGGCTCCAGTACTGACTGAGAGATTCAGAAGGAAACCTAGTGACGTAAGCAGTTGCTGGTTATCTGAAGATGCAGGTTGACCTGATCTGGGGATTGTCCCACAATGAGCCAATCGTCCAAATAAGGAAAGATGGAAATCTTTTGCCTTCTAGGCAAGCTACTGCTACTGCCAGGCACTTGGTAAATACCCTTGGAGCCGAAGTGAGTCTGAAGGGCATTGTCTGAACTGGTAATGGCCTGAGGGCAGCTGGAACCTGAGGTACTTTCTGGTGGAGCTTCTGATGAGAATATGGAAGTAGGCATCCTTGAGGTCCAGGGATGCTAGCCAGTCCCTGGCCTTAGGGAAGGTAAAATGATTGCCGAGTCACCATTTTGAACTTTGGTTTTAAAAGGTGCTTGTTTAGGTATCTGAGATCCAGGATGGGCCGCCATTCTCCTGTCTTTTTGGGGTAAGGAAGTACCTGGAGTACACACCCTTTGCCCTGGTGTAGGGGTGGAACCCTTTCCACGGCTCTGAGAGCGAGGAGGGTGGAGACCTCTGACTCTAGTGAGAGTGCCTCCGATGGAGATGCAGGAGGAAAAGACCTGGTCCTCAGCTTCGAAATTTTTGAAGTTGAGGACCAGTCCCTGGCTTACTACTTCCAGGACCCACTTGTCTGATGTGAGAGACTTCCAGTCCTGGACAAAGTAAGCCAGCCTGCCACCCACCGTAGAGGAGAAGGGGTCCTGGCTACCCCATCAGGGTGCCTGCTTGGCAGGGGCTTTGGGCTGAAGAGTGGAAGCAGGCCTGCTTGAACCTCTCCTGCCCTTCCTCTAAAGAATCCCTCTGGGTATAGGAGGAAGAGGAGGCTTGAGCCTGATAAAAGGCCTATGAAAAGGCCTGCCTCTGCCCCTGGGGCTGCTTCTGAGGAGTGGCCTGCCTTCCTTGGCCTGTGCACCGATAGGTGGTCCTGTATTCATCCATTTTTTCTATATTCTCTCTGTTTGCTTCCAACAAAGAATTGCCAATCACAGGAAAATCAATGGCTTTTGACTGGGTATCCTGTGACAATGTGGTGCATCTGAACCAGGCCATTCTGTGAAGAGCCACAGAAGTAGCCATAACTCTAGAAGATACATCATTAGAGTCTACTGCAGCATGAAATTGCATTTTGATGCCTCGATACCATCTAAAGCTACCTGTTCCAGATCCCTGGCAAACTTGTCAGGAAGTTGTTTGACTAGAGCCAGCACAGTATCCCATCTGGATTTCTGGTATCTGGCAGCATAAGCCATGTAATTTGCTTGTCTGAGCCCCAAGGATGCTGCCATATACTGTTTCTTTGCCATAGCATCAATCTTCCTGGAGTCCTTTTAGAGGATGTGAAGCTAGGGGATATTTGCCTTGTCACAGGCTGAAGCCTGCACCACACCCACATGGCTGCATTGCTGTGTGAGAAATTCTATGTCAGAACCTGATGAAGTATACCTTCTGTCCATCCTTTTATCCACAGGAGGTATAGAATGAGGAGTTTTAAACTTTTACTGTCTGTTTCTTGAAAGATTTATGAAGGAGAATAGACAGACTCTTAGATTCTGAATATCCATCATTTCCACATAATCAGGCTCTTCCTGATCATCCACAGCTTCCTCAACAGGAAGCTGAAGAGTTTCAGCAATCTTTTGTAAAAGATGAAATGAGCAGGGACTCAGAAAGCCTAGGGGGAACCCTAAAGGTCTGTCTGAGGGGTATCTGGCTCAATAGGAGCGTCCAGATCTTCCAGACCATAATTACTCTATTCATACTCTCCTCCCCCACAGTTCATAAAATTCCTCAAAATCATAATCCTGAACCGATGGGACTTGGTGAACTGAACGTCTCCCAGATGGGGATGGTTCAGGAACCGGGAAAGACTGGACAATTTGTATTGCTTTGCTATCTCTCTCAGCTGTTGGGGAAAGGACTTTTCCACAGCAGCAGTCTTTCTAGTCCATTTTGCAGGAACTGGCCTCAGAACCAGCTCTTCGTTTGCCCGAGGAAGTATGGCCCTGGTCAGAGGGCACTCCTTCAGGTTCGGTTGGCACCGAACTGGGCTGGCCATCTGGGTCAGCGGACTTTTGCCTCTCTTTCCCTGAGCCTACCAACTCTCTTTTCAACGGTGGCAGCAGGAAATTCTTGCAAATCTGGCAGTCTGAATCGAGGTGGTCAAACCCCAGGCAATAAACACAGGTGGTGTGAGGGTCAGCCTTGGCAAAGGCTTCCCACAGACAATGCAGTGCTGAAACCCAGTGGGCCCGTTTTTCTTTTGGTTTCTCAGACATTATGCCAGCCTAACCAAAAACTTGCCCGCTTATGGCAATCATAAGCAAGACTCTCCTATCGGTTCCCAACCGTGTCACGGGTCATGGAAAAAACGTAATTAAATCCATTTTTTAGAACCGATAGGAACCAGGAACTGCACTCTAAAAAGGACTAGCAACAGAAATGCAATTGAAAATGCAACCTAATCAGTTCAAACCGAACCGATAAACATTTTACAAGTTCCACACAGAATTCGTATAAAAACCTATCTATTACTTACGTTACTACAGATAGAGCTTGAACCAAACGGTTTCGGTTAATTTTAATATTTTTAAACTGTTTTAAACCCGAAAATGAACGAGCAAAAGGAGAAATCTCCGGAGCGACTGTTCAGTTAGGCGGAGTAAAGAATCTGATGGTTTGGGTTTGAAAGCAAGCAGACAGAGCTTCATTAACCGAGTCATAAAGATTCCATGCCTGCATGGAAGTTAACTATTTCACCTCCGAGCAGTTCTAACCTGCAGTCATACTGCAATTGTTATAATATAGCAAGACTTCATGTTGTTTGAAACAGTAGGATCAACCAGATAAATGATCCATAAAAATACCCAGAGGAAAACAAAAAATATATATTTAAAATAAATCAACTGTCATACAGAAACCTTGCTCTCTTGCTAAGGAGAACAACACCACCATGCTTAAAATGATTTCGTCCTCACACACACTATAAGCAATCAGTAAAATGCCATGTTTGGCAACACAAGCACGCACGAGCCTAGCTACCATGCTAGCATCCCTACCTAGAAGAAAAACAGCAATAAAACAATGAAGCAGAAAAAATCAAAATGCATGTATATAAAGCATTAAAATCATAACCAAAGCAACACCATTGCATAAATGACATATGCAATGGGGGCTACTGAACATATCCTGATATTTCTCCCCCATGCAGTTTGACCTTGTGAACATACTGAGTCCTCGCCACTCGTGAAGTCATAAGGTCAAACTGCACTCGAGGGGGACTATCAGGGATATTTTCAGTAGCCCAATTGCAAATCTCATATATATATATATGTATATGTATGTGTATATATATATATATATACATATATATATATATATATAGATATAGATATAGATATAGAAATATATATATACATATTTACTGACCTAAATGATAAGCCACTAGCATTTGACTAAAGGTCAGTTCAATAACAGATCACTTGCACTTAATGTTGTGCAAAATTGAGAAAATTCATTACATGAAATATTTTACAAAATTCATGCATTTCACAAAATATTTTGCAGGGACAAAATGCAAACTTTCACCTGAAAATTACAAAATGTCACCCACAAATTGCAAAATTTCACTCTTAAACAATGAAACTTCACTGTGAAATGCAAAATTTTGCAATTTTCAGGTTAAATTTCCCAGTTTTCAGGCAAACGTTCACAATTTCAGGCAAAATTTTGTATTTTGCACCCGTGAAAAATGTTATTTTGCAACATCTCTACTTGCATTGTCACTTAGAAATGCTAGATAAAAAAGTAAAATGTAGGACAGCACATGAACCAGAGAGATCAGAACTTTGTGGGAATAAGTGCTTTATGTTTCAAAATGGTTAAATATGAATTCTGTGAATTTTATTTTAGTATACAGTGTGCATGGGATAGCACCCCTCCATGGGGAACAGAAGGGTGCTGAGAGGTGCAATGAGGAACAACAACCCTCCTTTTGAGGAACAGTTGGTAGAGCTGTAACCTATTTACAGAGATGAAGAAGATGAACTGCAGAAGAAAAATATGGTGATTTCAATGTGGGGTGGGGAGACAGATAACTTTTTTTGTTACAGCTTTTACTGCAGCTTCGCAACATTTCATTTAAGACCGGTTTGCAAGTTAAAGCTGTTGTTTTTTACTAGTCAGCTTTGAAGGGAATGGTCAACTTGAAGCCAAACAGTACATGCCATTCCTGGAAGCTGTCTCCTTGTGTCCAATCCTCAGACTTACACCATTTTGTCACAACATTGTTATTCTCTGCAGGAGAGAACTTTTCTGACAAAATGTTCGTGATGTTATGTTATCGCCATTACAGTATTGTAACCCCTCCACACACACACACACACACACACACACGCACACACACACAGACACACACACACACACACACACTACTTTACATGGTTAGCTACCCCTGACTCCCATAACTGGGTACAGACTTCAGAAACATTTAGACAAATGGTACTATCCCTAGCTTTGGGGAATGTATACCAGGCTCATACTTCTAGAGGTCAAGGTGGGAGGTGTACAAAAGCAATTTACCTTATTAGGTATTTACAAAACTAGATCCTGGGGAGAAAACTTTTGCTAGGGCTATGCTAGATCTAATATCTGGAGGATACCCAGTAACTCCACACAGGAAGCAATACCGTAACTGTCCAGACCATAGTTGGGGTTCTAGAGTGTGACTTTATTCTAAAAGATGCTCTCCAGAGCGAGGGTGGACCTCAAGGTTTACACATCATGGCACTAGGAACGTGCAGAACATTAAATCAGCTGTATCTGACAGAAAATCTTTGTATTCCCAGCTTTCATAGGATGTAGGATACTCTTCCAGTGGCACTGGCCACAACTGAAAACACATTTGCTAACAGGACACTTGTACTTTGTCTCCCTACATGTTGTGGGACACTGAAAATTTAGACTTGGATTCCCACATCTAGTAGAATATTGTTTCCAGTGGCACTGGCCACAAGTAACCAGGTGCTCTCACTGAACATGTTAGTCCTAAACTAGTTACTCCAGATAGGGTCTGCCCACCTTTGATCCCTAATCCATACTCAGCCATTCTTTCAGAGTTACACCTAAACATTTGGAAATATATTTTGGTAAATGCTTAATTGAATAACACCTTGGCATCCAACATTTGAATCATTACACTGGTAGTGGAAAACTAAAGTATCAAACAATGTGATATAGTTATACCTCTGAACATCACACACTTCAGCCAACTTTAAATGAGAAAATGTTCACACTTCTGAATTTCACAGAAAGGTTGTGCACTTTCCTTTTAGCCAGAGAACACATTAGCACAGGTACTTGCTTTCTGTAGCAAAAATTCAGCTCCTGCTCACGGGTAGACATTTCATGCAGCTTTAAACATCCTGAATCAAAAAGAGATTGACCCTTGAATCCATCCACAACAGCTCTTTTCACCCTCCAGGAAGAAAAGCAGGAGATCCTGCTACAGACAACAATTTCCACATCTCTTGGCAAACTGAGAATTACCAGGACTAGGGTGAGAATGCAGGGCCCTCAATTCAAAGCCCTCAACTGAGCAGTTCTCACTCCTGCAACTTCCAACTACTGATTCACACTGACTCCTGTCTCAACATTCTAAACTCCCTTTTCACAACTGGCTAAGGCTTATGCTGCTGCGAGAGTTCCAAATGGGCTCATCACTTCCATCTCAGCTGAAGCCAAGTAAACAAAGACTGTGCAGGTGAAAAACTCATTTAACTAGTTAGTCACCAACTGCCTCCCCTGCCAAGCACTAATACTGAGGGATTCTAGTAACCCCAGGGGACTAGGTGGTTACACCCACCGAATCAGACGAATGACTGTTTGCAGTCCTATCTCCATCTAGCACTAGGCCATCCAACCTCTGTATTACATATGGGGAGGTAGCACTGCTCGCCCTACCATAAGAAACATAGAAACATAGAATTTGATGGCAGATAAGGACTGCTTGGCCCACTTAGTCGCTCATTTCCTTACCTGATGGATAAGCTGCAGATTCTAGTTAATCAACAGCTACTTCCTCCTACCCCACTAGAATTGCCTTATGCCTGTCCCATGCATTCTTGAATTCTCCCACTGTTCCTGACTCCATAACCTCCTTAGGAAGGCTCTTACGGCATCCACAACCCTCTCTGTTAAAAATACTTTATAACATTACCTCTGAGCTGTCTCCCTCTATTTTTAAATTGTGCCCCTTGTTCTTGCTCATCTCTTCTTCTGAAAGATGCTACCTTCTTGTACTTTGATAATTCCCTTGGAGAAACTTAAAGTTTCTATCATGTCTCCCTCCTCCTTTCTTCAAGGGTATACATATTAAGCTGTTTAGTCTCTCCTCGTATGTGTTCTGGTTCAGACTCTGCACCATTTTGTTTCCCTCCTCTGAACAGCCTCCACTCTATGTATTTGTGGAGATGAGGTCTCCAGAATTGCATGCAGTACTCCAGATGGGGTCTCACTAACTTTCCGCACAGTGGGATAACAACATTCCTGTTTTCTACTGTTGATGCTTCTCCATATGCATCCCAGTATCTCCCAGACCTCCCTACTGCCTTCTCACATGCCAGGCACAGGCAGGTAGCACTAAAGGAACAGAGACCAGCACATAAAATGTCAGCACCTATCCTATGATCTATCTATGGATTCTCAGTGGCTCCAAGAAAACTGCTTGAAGCATGCCTAATTGACAGAACTGGTGACCCCTATCACAAATCAGGGCCACCAACCTGCCTGCTCTCTAGCCCTCTAGGGAAAACTGTCTGACCAATGCTACCTACTAGGAAAACCTATCCCCCAAAACTTCTCCAGGGTACCTGTGAACAACAAAGGAAACATACACTACATTTCATTACATTTTCCAAAAATTCCACACCTCTGAAGAAAACATGGTAACACCCTATTAACCTTACACAATTCTAAAAACACTTAGAAAAAAGGAAACTCAGGTGAGTTCCAACATCTCTTCTGTTCTCCTTTTCTTCTTCAGGAACACCTGCAAGAAAAGAAAAACACAAAACACATTCTGCATTCTACAACAGTGTCTAAACCTCCACCTAACATTAAAGAACCCCAAAAATATGGTCTATAAAAATACAAAAGTAACGGAAATGGAAAGAAGACATTTATACAACACATTTGGGGATGGAATTCCTACAGTGTCCCAACTAAAGGTCAATGTCACTGTTGCCCATAGGCAATGTCCATTAAAAGGTCTTTCCTAGACCAAAGCCTGCTGAAGAACAGTTCTTGGACAGGATAGGGCCTATAGTACTGCAATCTATGGGGAGAGTCTTTGATGAAAATTAAAGTTCCTTGAATAATCTTTCAAATGTAGAATGTGTTGTGCAAAGTCAGTTAATGTATATAAAAGTGGTCTTACCAGCTCCTTCAAGAAAAAAAAAATATTTATTTTACGCTGCGAGCTGAGGACCTTCTCCCTTCAGACCAGATGGCATCTTTGGATACTGATGGGTGATGTCATCTGGAAAACAAATAATGAAACTGGAAAACTGCTGGGGTGATACTTCTGGAAAACCAAACAATGAAACAGGAAAACTGCTGGATTGATGTCCTCTGAAGGCCAGATGATGAAACAGGAAAACTGCTTGACTGATGAATCTGGATACACTTGAAGAAATCCTGGAATAGCAGAAAAGCTGCATCTTCCTTCATGGATACTGCTGCTTTGGATGACAGGCATTTGGTCTGCCACTGCTTACCTCCTTTAGGCATGCTGGGCATATGCACAGGTGGTGGCACCATTAAGGGTAGTACCACTTATGGTGTGGGGTGAGGACTATGACCTCATCTGGGCATTTCAAGTTGATGTTGTGAAATGTCTCTTGCCCAGCCATATCCACAATTTGCACAGTGTCCATAAACAGATTCCTGCCAAGTATCAAGAATATAATGCAGTCACTGATGATTTTGTCCCTCATATTCTGCCGCACCTGGTGCAAATTCTTACTTGCTCTTCTATTAGCCAGGACTGCCTGTTCTGTTCAATTTCCTCCCAGACTCAGTGAGGAAAGGTAGGAAAGGACTTCCCATATGTGGCATCAATCCTCCTATGAATCAGTCTCTCCTCCTCACTACTTTTTACTAGTCTGCAGCCCATGGTCTGGCTTGGGGTGGCCAGTCCTGGTTGAGCCAGTGTCTCAGACTCAAAGAATGAAATAACTTATTCCCCACTATCTCTGTGGACAAGTTCCTAGAGCCTTCTCCAACTATCTCTGGCCCTCTGAGGCAAGGAAGCTTGAGGTGACTCACAGTAGCCCTCAACATGAAGATACCTTCTTCATCCTCCTCTTCTTCAGTTATGATCTGTGCTCAAGATGAGCAAACTTCCTCAATCCTGAGACATTCCATTCTTCAAGGGGCATGGAGGTAGACACCTCCCTATTCAACATCTCTTTCAGTTCATCCTCCCCACTAGACTAGGATTTGGACCCTGATTCCATGGGTTCACTGATCCTCTGTTGCACTATCCATTTGGGACACAGGCTTGGAAACCTCTGTTCCTACCCCTTGCAGTGGTCCAATATCAATTTTATTTGCTCCTCCTGCAACACACTCTGTAGAACTTTCCCAACATGTTCAGTCTGGTGTTGTGTGCTGCTACTGCCAGGGTCTCCTGCCATGGTCCACGTTGGAGCCAATCAAATTCTT
The DNA here is from genome assembly GCA_016271365.2 of Neoceratodus forsteri. Lineage (NCBI taxonomy): Eukaryota > Metazoa > Chordata > Ceratodontiformes > Ceratodontidae > Neoceratodus > Neoceratodus forsteri. The sequence goes on along the minus strand of JADMNL010000022.1, from coordinate 193,462,941 downwards.
GTAACCCTCCTGGAACTGCACCCTGCTCATTCCAAACTTCACAAGGCAGTCAGAGCAATGGGATATCAAAATACATCCCTTTGAGCTTGTAGACACATAATGCATAGTCTCACTGGATAGCTAGGGACTGCTACATCTGGAGGTAACCTTTCACCATAGCAGGCTCTCTCAACCTCTCTTAGCATTGCCACCTCCTCAGCAATCATAGCTCAGGCATGATCCAGATAGCAGGGGCTCCCGAGCCATGTCTGAAAGTGAACACACAAACCTTTCACTACTGAATTGCTCACTAGTCACATATTGTCTCACAAAAGGCTCCCTGCTGCTGTGTTTACATTGTTGACCCCACTCTGTCATGGCATCTGTAACTTTTCTGACACATCAAAATCTGTTCAACTTGCTCAGGACGGCATTTCCAACCTTTGGCTAGTGAAATGTCTTTAAACTGTAATCAATTGTTTTAGCTGGTCCATTTCAGCACATTCAAATACATTTTTAAACTGGTTAACTTGACTTTGTGATCTGCATAGTTCAGAAAAATTATATTTACATATCTACAATTGTTTAAAGTCACTGGTAAGCCCCACAGTCTTTCTTTGCACAAGATGGCCTGTTTGCTGCATGTCAGTGGCTCAGTAGGGTACACTTGCCTCTGAGGCTGGGAGATCAGAGGGTTGTGGGTTCAGTTCCCACATCTGGCACTTGGGTTAATATCCAATACTGACACTGTAGTGCAGCATGAGGGGTGCTGCTCTTCTGAGGTGCTGTCTTTTGGATGAGATGTTAAACTGAGGTCCTATCTGCCTGGATTGGTGGTAGTTCAGGTGGATGCTAAAGATACCATGGCACTTATCGAAAAAGAGTAGGGAATTTCCCGGTGTCCTGGCCAAATTTTTCCGATTCACTAAAATACCACCAACAGCTTAATCTGGCTCAATTTCAGTTATGCACTATATTTATCTCCCTGCCCCACTCAGTCGCCTCTGAAAAGGGACTTCTAGGCCCAGCAGGCTTACCGGTCAACAAAATTCAATCAATCACCATATACAACTCACAGCCCTGCTGCTTAAACATTTACTGTTGCTGAACCCATTCTTCAGCTGCTCACAGTTTATGCTCAGAATTTTCTATTTGTTGCACCTGTCTTTACAACTTGCAGTCCTTCTTTGCACATAAATCACACTGCTTGCACACAGGTTTATGTGATAACAGTGAATGCTAAAGGCGATTACTGTTATCACTCAGTCAGAGTGCTGAAAACATTTTCGGCACTCTGACAACCTCGGTGCCTCAGGACAATGGTGCCAGGACACTATTTTACTGCTTTCTGTGGGGTGGCTGTGCCCCCACCCCTCCCTCAGGGGGCTTTGCCCTGCACTCCCTATTTAAGGATTCTCAACTCCAGGGGGTGTATGTCGGGGAGGCGAATGCAAGAAAAAAGGTTTGGAAGGTGCAATAAAATTACACCAGCCTCGGACCCGAACCCAGTACATCTCCCACTACATCCACTTGCCAACCCCCAACACCATGACACAGCTTGGCCAGCTACTGCAGCACCACTCCCTACAGCTTCTCCACCCTATCCCAGTCTCACGCTTGCCGTGCTCGCCTCCCACCCACCCCACACGCATATGCATACTGACATCCTGTCACCCAGTTCATCCACAGCCTCATCCGGTCACCCTACCCTCCTTTTGCCATGAGGGATTGGGCTGGGAAGGAGTCGCCATAATGGATGGTGCCCTTCCTCATGCACCCTCCTCATGGGGTACCCTTGTACACAACTTTAGCTGGTTTGACATACATTTACAGTCTGTTAGCACAGTTTACTTGTTTACTTTCTGAATTCAGTAGCTGGTTCCTTCCGGAGAAAATTTCGGCCTGCTGCTGATTCTAGGAAGACCTCCAGGGTGAAGTGGGCTGATCATAAACATGAATGCTTTGATCACTCTCCAGCTGTTCAGATAATGGGTTGAGCCTGAAATTACACTGTACTAGTCTGTGCACTAAAGTTTAGAATGCTCACAAGCTCCCTCAATGGTTTATTCTGGTCTCAACCAGCTCACATGCCACTCTCTCCCCCTCTGCGAACACCCTACAGCACTCAGATGCTGGCCAAGGGGCTGGACTGGATGCAGCTGCACTAATCACTTTACACCACGCAAATGAGCCACTCTCTTCGCTTTGCTCTTCCTTTACTGAGATCGTCAATCGGGCAAATTTAAACTGCAAATGTAACTTTTTCTTGGCTGCAATTTCAGTGGCAGGAATGCCATTTTGACCATTTTACCACAGTTGCTGGACAATTTCTCTAGCAACTCCCCAATTTAGCACACTAAGCACATGAAACTTTCTGGGCACATATCTGAGTTTGTTCCTTAAAGTCCACAATACTTTTGGCATTTGAAAAGTACATTTTAAAAGTTCTTTATCATTTTGATTCAGAGACCAGGACACAAATTTCAATGTTTTACTGTCCATTACAAGTTGAAAACACACAAGCAGCACTCTGTTTCTTCACTGTACTGGAAGGCACAAAGCAGTACATTTGGATCGTTACTTTGGCAAAATCATTTGTCAAAAGCTTCTGTCTGTTTTGGGCTACACCGCTACCAGAAAGAAAGAAAGATGCTAGACATATCTTCAGCAAAATGTCTGGTTCTCTCCTAAATTAAAAGCATCACAAGGTAAGTCCCTATTTTTTGTAAACCCCCACTACTTTATACAGGTATCTGCCTCTGACACCAATAACTGGGTACTAACTTCAGAAACATTTAGATAAATGGTACTATCCCTAAACTTTGGGAATGTATACCAGGCTCACTCTTCTAACGATCAAGGGTGGGGCTGTATAAAAGCTATTTAACCTATTAGGTATCTATAAAAACTAGGTCCTGGGGAGTGAACTTTTGCTAGGGCTATGCTAGATCTAACATCTGGAGGGGTATCCAGTAACTCCACAGAAAGCAATAATGTAACTATCCAATCCATAGCTGGGGTCCTAGAGTGCAACTTTATTCCAAAAGATGTTATCCAAAGCAAGGGTGGACCTCGTTTACACATCATGGCACTAGGAACTTGCAGAACAACAGATTGACTGTATCTGACAGAAAACTCTTTGTAGTCTCACCTTTCATAGGACATAGACACTTTCCAGTGGCACTGGCCCAACTGAAAACACATTTGCTAACAGGACACTTGCACTTTGTCCTCCTACATGTCGTAGGGCATTGAATAACAGGCTTGGATTCTCACATCTCATAGAACATTGAGAATTGTTTCCAGTGGTACTGGCCACAACTGAACACACATTTTGCTAAAATTAGCACAACCCACTTAAGTGGGTAAAATTATCTTCAGATATTGGCCCTTTGTCTAAAGTAACCAGGTGCCCTTACTGAACCTATTAGTCCTGAACTGGTTACTTCCAGATGGGGTCTGCCCACCCTTTGTTCCCAAATCCATAATCAGGCATTCTTTCAGAGTTACCTCAAACATTCAGAAATACACTCTGGAAAATGCTTAATTGAATGAAACTTTAGAATCCAACATTTGAATCACCACACTGGTAGTGGAAAAGTATAGTCCCAAACAACGTGGTATAGTCATACCTCTGGACATCACACACTTCAGCCAACTTTAAATGAGAACAGTCTCACACTTCTGAATATCACAGAAATGTTTGCACTTCCTTTAACCAGAGAACGCAACAGTACAGGTACTTGTTTTCTGTATCAAATGTCAGATCCTAGTTGCCCTTCTTTGTACCATCTCCATTCTGCCAATGTCTCTTCTAAGGTATGGTCTCCAGAACTGGACACGGTACTCCAGGTGAGGGGCAGACAAGTGCCTCATTCAGTGGCAATATGATCTCCTCTGACTATTGATTCTCTCAATTCATCCCAGCATGCCACTGACCTTGAGTGCTGCCTTCTCACTTTCAAGTCCTCTGATATTTGACCCCTAGGTCATGCTCTTGCTGGTTGTTGCTAGCATTTCTTCCCACAAGAAGTACTCTTTATTTGGGTCTTACCCTCTTTATATGCTCGACTTTGCACCTTTTAGCATTAATGCTCAGCTGCCATGCTACAGACCACTCTCCAGCTTCTTAAGTCTGCCTTCATGTTTTTTGCTCTACTGAGGAGTCTTCCTGATTGCTTATCTTGGTGTCATCCATGAATAGACACACCTTCCCCTTGTACTCCCCTACTAAGCCTGCTATGAATATATTGAAAACAGGGTCCTAGTATGGAGCCCTGGGGCAGCCACTGGTTATCCTCTGTTCTGCTTGTAGTATGCATTTTACCTGCACCCCTCTGTGTTCTACCTTGCAGCCAATTTTTTCACCCATGCCACTACTTTCAGTCCCATCCCATGCTGTCTAACTTTTATCAGCCTTCTGTGTGGGACAGAGTCAAAGGTCTTGCTAAAGTCGAGGTAGACTACATCCACTGCCCCCCATTACCTCCTGTCTTTGTAATCCAGTCAAAGAATTCAATTAGGGTTTGTTTGGCAGGACCTCCCTGTCATGAACCCATGCTGTTTGTGATCCTGTAGTTTGTTGGCTTCAAGGAATGCTATGATCCTCTGTTTGAGTAATGATTCCATTAATTTTCACACTATGGAAGGAGGATCACTAGCGGTAATTTCCTGCCTTCTCCTTGCTACTAGCTTTATGAAGTTGGACCACTGTCACCCTCCTCCAGTCTATTGGTACCTCCCTGTTTCCAGCGATTTGGTGAAGAGATCTGCTAGTGGTGCTGCAAGTTCCTTCCCTAGTTATTTTAGGATTCTGGGGTGCATGTAATCAGGTCCCATGGCCTTGTCAACTTTCAGGCTGTTTAGCACCTCTAGGACTTGATCTGTTGTGAAGGGGTTTGCAATGACCCTAGTCCTGTGTGCTGATCCTTTTAGGGCTGGACCATTTCCTCCTCCTCTGTAAATATAGAGCAGAAGTACTTATTTAGGATTTCAGCTTTTTCCCTACTCCTCTTCTAGGTTTCCTCCTTCTACTTTTAGTCCTACTGTCCCCCTTTGTCTTCCTTTTTTCCCTTCTGTACCTAAAAATGTCTTGTCCCCTATTTTTACACCTTCTGCTATCTCCATCTGAGTTTGTGTTTTGCCATCTTTATTACTTTACCGGCCTCCTTTAGTTTCTCCCTGTTTGAATCCTGGTCTTCCTCTTTCTTTGTTTCTTTGAATTTTTTGTAGGCTGCCTCTTTTTCCTTAACTATGGTTGCCACCTCCTTGGAGTACCATAGTGGATTGTTTTGTTTTGCTTTGCTTATTTTCCTGGTGTATCGGTCTGTCCCTCCCTTGTCCTTCTTTTAAGATTTCAGCTATGGTATGTCACATTTTATGAAAATCGGCCCTTCTACATCTAGGACCCTTATGCTGAAGTAATTAGTGTCTCTTCGTGTGAGGATATTAAGTCTGACTATATAATGGTCGCTATTCCTAGGCGGCACCCTACTCTCTCCCCTATTTGTTGGAAGCAGGCCTAGTATGGCTTCACCTCTTGTTGGATGGGACCTCTAGAGCACCAGGAATACTCAAGACATCTACAAGATGGGCAGTGGGAGTGAGTTAACCCTAGAGCACCATGATTATTCAAAACAGCTATAGAAGAGACATTTTTGGGGGGGTATGCATACATGCTAATAAACTCATATTGGGCATGGAAATTGCCCATAGTGTCCTCAGTGTGCCCAGTGGTCTCATTTGCATGTTAGGGATACATATGGCCCACAGGAGCACTGGTGCTACCTGGTTGGGACTACACTATCTCTATTGGGCCCTCTGGGTTGTTTTCAATTTGGGCTGTATCAAGTGCAGCACATAGTAACCCCTGCACTGCACTGACATGACCTTATGTAAGCAATAATACCCGACAAGGTGGGTGATAGGGCAATACCGGACAGCCCAGGGAGTAATGAGGCCCGACGTCCATACCGCCCACCCTGGAGGGTATTATTGCACTTAGAAAATGGGCTATAGGTGACATTGTTTTAAGAAAATATGTCAAAATGAAAATATATATAAAACATAAATATAAACAACAGTTCAAAATAACTTTTGTGGTAAAGTAGTCCCTGTAGTACCATAACCGCTGGAGGGCACTGATGCTTTTTTTAACATTTCTTTACTATGACTGTAGCAGCTGTAGGTTTTGCTTGCTTGCTGCTTTGTCTGCTACTCCCCCACACACACACACACAATACAGTGGACAGGCACTGTTTTTATTTTTAATTTGCTGTTTTTGAGTGCTGCTGGAGCAGGGAAAGCATATGAACGTCATTTTAAAATACATTTTTTTCTGGGATTGGTTTTCAACTGTAGTGTTAGTCTGCCGCAGCACTTTCAAAGTGCACTGTCTCTTGAAGGAGTGCACCTTGTAGTAGACAGTGTATAGCAAGAGAAAAGTCTTGTTACTGAAAGAAAAGGAAAAGAAGTTGTTTCTTCTTTGGGCTTGTTTGTACTTACAGGAAACAGTTCTGGCAGTTGACTTTCAGCATTACTGTCTGTCTCTTAAACTGATCAAAGGAAACTTAAAGCAAAATACATGTAAACAGCTCTATCTACCATCCCAGCAGTATTGGTCGCAACGTAGACAGTACCTGCTACAATTGCTGGCAGAAGTGGGCGAGTTTCTATGTGAAATGGTTCTATGCTTATAAGTTCATACAGCACTGACTGTAGCACCAGCAGATTGTGGCTCCTTCATACATATTCTCTGAGTGACGTTTTACTTGTTATGGAGGAAGGATCCATGAATCAAGTTAATTTCTGGGTCACTGCTACCACAGGGGAATACTTTAATCCCTTGCCAAAAGTAGCTTAACTGCACTGTAGGAATGCTTTAACGCAGGATAATATCATGTCTGCAATGACAAACATGCTTAAAAGTGTTACTTTTATTAAGTACAAGGGGAAAACATTTTTAATAAAAGCAATGTCGGCATCCAGAAGATACCGGACCAGCGCCCCTTCCCATGATAAAGTTTGCTGTTATTATATTGTCTCATTTTAATGCTTTATGTTTTACTGCCGTATTGTGGTGGTTTCAGTCAGGCAGCACGTTACACCACGTGCCGATACTGCAGCATGAGAGGGCCAGTATTTTCTTGAATTTCCATTGGGAAATCAAGAAAATGCTGCTGCTCTCATGTTCGGTTGCAGTGCCACTGATAACATGCTGCTACAGGTGTCACTGTCTGCAGTTTGGGGATTGATAAGTTGCTGTGGATAGACAATATTTTATCTGCTCAAGTAAGGCATGTTTTGTTTGGTTTGGGTCCGGGGAGCATGATGGCCTGCCCGCTATTTTGGGCTATCTTGGTGAGCAGGAAAATGGTGGAATCATTTCTTAACATTGGGGTGCCCAAAGATTTATTTAGAAATGGGGCACCCAGTGGGCTCTTTTTAAAGCGAACTGTATCGGAAAATAAGTGAATGTCTCATCAGACGTTTCAACCAATGAGATTCATTTATTTTCCAATCCCATTTTCTAAATTCAAATAGTGTGCTGTGGTCAGAGTGTGTTATTTTGTCCCTGAGCCAACCATGTGCTAATTGCAGCAAACCCTCCTATCAGCAGTGCTCACATGGTGGTCTAAAATACCCCTCCACCAATGAACGAAGACCCCTGGGGTTGTGACACCAGGGCCATTCTACTAGCTGTGTCCACAGTTTTGTTAGTGACTTGCTCACAAAGGCAGATATTTTGCTAATCATGCAGCTGAGTACCATGGTTCATGTCATCTCCTTGAGTGCCACCTTACTGTTTTCAACTCTAAATATGAGGTTCTATAAATCTTATCCTGGTGGAACCAAAGTGCACAAGACAATGGCTTCTGGGGATAAGAAACATTTCATGTAGTCTCGAGACACTGTTGTTGTAATTTGCAATAGCATGCAAGGCAAATATGCTTGGCATTGATAAATGTTTGTTTAAGGCTGCTACTGTACTGTCATTTGTAGGTGCCAACAGCTTAGCTGTAAGCGCCTGTTGTAGTCATGCATACTCTTTTTGCATTTAGTCAAGTTCAAAGGTACATTCACTGAGAGTGATTCAGTTGCATGATGTTACTGATGAAGTCAGTAATAGGGTTTTAGGTCTTGTTGTAAGGATTCAGACCTGCACAAGCCTAGGTCCAATCCCATTGGAAATGTTTTTGTTGTGTGTGTGTTTAACATACTAACATACTAGACGCCAGCAGAGTGGTCTATCAAGTCTGCTCCTACTTCAGCACCCTGATTGGGTATGGTAGCCCCTCAATCTGTCTCCTTCCACTGTTACTCCATCCCCAGTCCAGTCCCTCCTCTGCATACGAGCCTCTGCTTCATCCCTTGCCTATATCTGTACAACCCTCTATCTTTTTTTATCTTCAATTTATTTTCTCTCCTTCAGTCACTGGCCTGCCTTTTAATCCAGCCACTGTTCCACTTCTTCCAATGACCACGGGGCACATCTTCTGGGTCAGCTGGTATATGCAGCTGTACCCACGAGAGGACCCCTCCTAGTCCCCGTGCCAGACCAGGATCCCATACTGGCCATGGAATCTATGCCCATGAGCCCAGCTAGGCTAATAAAGTGCAGCCATCAAGCTGCCATGGACAGTGCTGCCATTTTCCTCTTCTTTCTTGCCCCAGGAGTGCAGACATGCAATGACATCTGGCATGGACGTGCTGGCGTCTGCAGCACTCCTCCCTTCTTTATACCATCTCTAGGAGTGTCTCTGGGAATCCCCAGGGTCTGCTTCAGAGTGGTGAAAACCTAGCGCTCCCCAGGATAGGAGGCAGTCCTTCAGATGCTCAATCCTGTCCACGCTGCCAACCCTGTCAGCCAGGCTGGCGTCCAAACCTGGTCACCAGTGTGACTTGAGGTGTGGTGTCCAGCTGTCCCACCCTGACTTGAATTCCTCCACCATAGCTGCCTGTACCAGTTCCCCTGGCAGCACACTCCAGAGTTCCACCACTGTCTCAGTGAAGTACCTCATCTTCCTTTCCACATAATCCTATCACCCTCAGTCTTGTGACTGTGTCCTCTGGTGGTTCTATCTTCCTTCAACCAAAAGATCCTATCTCAGCTTACCTTCTTTACTCCCCTGAGGTACTTGAAGACCTCAATCATGTCCCCCGGTCCCTCCTCTCCTCCAGTGAGAACAGGTTTAGCTCCCTAGTCGTTCCTCATATGTCATATCTCCCAGGCCTAGATCATTCTGGTTGATCTCCTCTGAACCCTCTCCAGGAGTTGGATGTTCCTCCTTAGTGCGGCCTCCAGAACTGCACATAGTACTCAAGATGTGGTCTAACCAGGCTGTTGTACAGTGGCAAAATCACCTCCCTGTTCCTTGAGGTAATCCCTAGTAATGCATCCCAGCATCCTATTTGCCCCAGCTGCAGCCCTCCTGCACTGCTCTGAATTATTCATGTTAACATCCACCAAGACTCCTAGGTCTCTTTTTCCTGCTGTGCCTGCAACCACCCCCGGGTTGTACACATAGTTAGGGTTTTCCAACCCTAGGTGTAGCACCTTGCACTTGGTGGAGTTAAATTTCAATTTCCAGGTACAGGGCCACCTATCCAGAGTATCCAGGTCCCTTTGCAGGGTCAATCCCTCCTCCCTCCACTACTGCCTGCAGCTTACAGTCATCATAAAGAGACTCATTTCACACCTGATACCTCCCTGATATCAGAGATGTAGGACTTAAACAAGAGCAGACCCAAAACTGATCCTTGTGGGACCCTACTTATGACCTCCCTAGGAGATGAGACCTCCCTCTGCTCCTGCCACTACCCATGTGAGTGTGACCTGAGCCAATTTCCAATCCACCTAATCGCCAACAGGCCTGCCCCCATCCCCCCAGCTTCTCCCTTAGGCCAATGTGAGAGACCGAATCAAATGCCTTGCTGAAGTCTAGGAACAGTAGATCCACTGGTCTCCCCTGTTGAGTGCTGATGTCACCCACTCATAGAACTCTACAAGTTTGTTTGACATGATCTACCTGGCACAAACCCATGCTGCTGGTCATCCAGGTAACCCATTTCCTCGAGAAACCTCCCAACCTTTCTTTAAGGATGCTCTCCGTGACCTTCCCTGCCACCGTCATCAAACTGATGTGTCTATAGTTTCCTGGCTCTTCTCTCGATACCCCTCTATGGATGGCACAACATGTGCCTGCTTCCAATCCCTAGCACCCTCCTTGTCTGCAGTGATAAGTTAAAAAGATCTGCCAATGGCTCAATCAAAATATTACCAACTCCTCAGTACTGTGGAATGAATAGCATCAGGCCCAGAGATTTATCCTTTTTAGGACTTGAGGCCTTCCCACACCCGACTGATGGGAATATCAGCATCTCCCCACCATTCAGCAGAACCAGCCTAATATCTGACTCTGGCCTACCTCCCCGCAGCTTGTTCTTCAGCAAGTGCTCCGATAGTCAGGTCTTCTGCACTTTTGTGTCCTTCAATCACTTTTTGGAAGTTCCAAGATCCTCCTCCCTAGTGAACACTGAAATAAAGTACTCATTCAGTACCTCTGCCTACTCTCCAGCTCCTTCCACCCACCCCTGGCTGTTCTCAACCTTCTGAGCTGGACCTTGACCTTCCTCCTGTCACCAATATACCTAAAGAGACCCTTTCCCACCCCATATCCCCTGTGCCAGCCTCTGCTCTTTCCAGGCATTTGCCCCTCACTTCTCTGGTGATTTTCCTGGCTGGAAGGCGATAGTTCTCTCTATCCCTCTCTCCTCCCATTTTTTTGTATCTACTGTAGGCAGCCTTCTTCTCCCTTACTGCCTGCTGGACCTCCTTGATCCACTCGCATGATTTACTGAGACCTACCACCCTTGTGCTTCACTCTTGCACAGGTCCAGGTGGCCTCCTGTAGCCCCGCTTTAGAATCTCACATCTATCTTCACATCCAAACCTGGTTTTATCTCCCACAAATGCCCTTGAGAATAACCCCATGTTCTGAAAATCTGCCCTTAAATCAGCTATCATCATCCTTGAATGATTCCTTCCCCATTTAAGCCGAAACCAGACTGTGTTGTGGTTGCTCCCAGCCAAGGGTTCTTCCACAACCTGATCTCGTATAAGATCCCCATACACTAAAACCAAATCTAGGATGACCCTCCCTTGTTGGGTCTATCACCTGGTGATTGACAAATGCATCCAGGAAGCCATCCGCAGCTTCCCTCCCTGGTCACAGTGGATGTCATAGTACCCAGTCACTAGCTGGCATTTTAAGGTCCCCATCAACACCACTCCTTCCCCTTCCAGTCCACTGCCCCTTAATGTTAGCCAACAGGCAATCATCTGGGTCCTCTCTAGTCCTGGGGCCTATATACGCCCCAACTTGATCTTCCCTCCCACATGGGTTCATGGTGACTCACTGGGCCTACACGTTGCCCTCTGCTTCCTCCTATCTAATATCTTGATGTTATCCCTAATGAACATTGCTAATCCTCCCTCTGCCTACCTTTCTGTACTTCCTTAGCACAAGGTGCCCACTCAGATTAAAGTCCCAGTCATGGCGGGTAGCCCAGGTTTCAGTGATCGCTATGACATCCCATCCTCAACCTGCATGGCCTGGAACTAAGGCATTTTATTCCCAGGCTCCTGGCATTTACTAAAGCCACCTCCAACCCTTGTCAATACCCCTTTACCATATCCTCCTAAGATCTTTCATATCTCCATCCACATTTCTCCTAGGGTACCATCTGTCCCACCTCTTTGAGTTGCAGGCCAGTCCTGCTTGCGCCACGGATGGCTGGATCAGCCCAGCAGTGCCCCTCCCCAAGTTTAAACCCCATTAAGCCTGAATGAAATCTGTCATCCCTGCTTGAGAACTTCCTTCCCTACTGGATTTAGGTGAAGCTTATCACGGGCATACAGCCCTTGTCTTCTTAAACTCCCCAGTCTCCCAACACCCTAATCCCCTGTGCTTCACTCCACTGCCCGAGCCAGTCATTAATCTGCCTGATCTTCTGTTTGTTCTCCACAGTGGACCTTGGCACTGGCAGATTTCTGGGAAGGAGACTGTGCATCCAATGTCATGACGGACCCTGGCCAGTTCTCAGAATCTTGCCTGAATTTCCAGCACACTATTCCCCTCAATGTCATTTGTCCCTAGATGCATCAGGAAATCTGGTGATCCTCCACAGGCCCTTGCCAGCTCATACATCATGAACTTCTTCCTATGCACTATGTTTCTAATTACAATTTATGTAGTATGAAGGAATCATTAGATGCCATGGTAATGTTAGTGACAGAGTTTAAGCAGAGACTTTCAGGTGTGAATGCAACTTGAAAGATTACTTCAAATTGGTAAATTGTCCATTATGAAAATTCACTGCACATGAATGTGTGTATGTATGTGTGTGGGGTCTGCACTCACTACTGGATGTCCTTTGCCACAGTATGCACCTCTTGTATAGAAAGCTCACTACAGTGGTACAGCAATAATATGCCAAGCAGCAGAGGCTGAGGATCTGGGTTTGATCCCAGAGTTGAACTTTCTCCTTTCTCATTACAATTTATGTAGTATGAGAGAAATTGTTATATGTCATCGTGAATGATAGCAATACTCTTTCAGCAAGGTTTGAAGTTCTGTATTGCTGATAACTGAAAAGTTCCACCTCAGACTCTGAGTTTTAAATGCAGTTTGGAAACACTACTTCAGATAGACATACTTAACTACAGGGGCGGACTGGCCGGGATGCCTGGGATGCTAATTGCATCCTGGCCTGTGTAAGTAATGGCCTGCTGCCTGTGCACTTCTGGAGTTAATTTTTTTATTTTTTTTTCTCCACTGCCCGAGCCCCGACCGTCAGGTTTGGTCACTATTTTTTTTCCAGGGGCGGGGGTCAGGTGACGGCGTGCGGTCTGTAGACTGTAACCCGCTGCCCACACAGATTAGGAGAGAGAGAGAGTGCCGTGCTGCGGCTGTCTATCTTTCATTTCAATGAGCCCCGTCGTGCGTGCCCCCTCCCCGCCTGAGAGAGACGGTGTGCGCCTGAGAGAGAGACGGTGTGCGTCAGTGTGCCTATTCAGGGAACGGACGCCGGCGTGAGACAGGCGGAATGTGTGGGCGACGCCGCTGTTTGATTGGCGGCAACAAGGCTGAGGGACTGGCGACGCGACGGTGAGAGCGCTGGAGCGCCATTGCCCAGGCCAGGCCACATCGATCATCAGACGGAACGACGGATGCTGGTATCCCGTATACGTTTGCAGCGTGAAGGTAGGCGTAGAGACGCCCGACGATATCAGTACTGTCTACAGCTTCGACTTGTTCCCCTCTCCCCATAGTACATCACGTCTGGGACTCCAGGTGCAGCAGTAGCAGTCTGCAGGTGTTACTCTGTAGGCAGAAGGGAGGCCTGAACAGTACACACAGTTTCACTTTCAGATAGAGCGATTAGTGGAGAGGGGCTGCTGTCTGACTCGTAGTACCATAATCGAATATTTCATCTTTGACTGAATTTCAGTTTGCATTTAAGGTGTTGCATTATAAGCCCTTTTCTTTACGTGGGCAGCATTTTATATTGGTATTAGATGTATCAAAATGTATGACCAACCAAAATAATTTGACCCTTACTGAAGTTTCACCCTAGTCCAGCAAAAATTCTGCCATCTGGGACAGCTTCTGGAGGGTCCTGGTGCTGTGCTGGGTATTATTAGGCAATACTAGATATAACCATTGAATCCATCATGTAACATGTGGCAAATGGAGCTGGTGTCTGTTGTAGTGCAACTTCTAGCTCCTTGTTTATGTTGGTTATAGGATAGAAATGACCAATCTGCAAACCTGGCTGTAGTTCCATACAGCAGTAGCTTAGATTAATCACACATGTAATGTACTGAATCCCTTTTAGCAGGAGGGATCTGAGCAATGGCCAGACTTTCAATGTGTGGTTTGGTTAGAAGCTAGCAATACAGGACTCAGAAACAATGCTGTTTTGACTGGTGGTATTAAAGTAGCAGTGCAAAGCATTTCACTGTATGTAGGAACCGTGGTTCATACAACCTGAACAGCTCATCATATGGGTGTGAGTGGACCTGTATGCAATTGTGACAAAGTCTTGTTTTCCAGGATCAAGTTAATGGCTAGCAGGCAGGTCTGTAGCTTTAGTCTACTGGGTATTGGAAGCAATTAATTAGGGCATAGAGGGCACAAGTACTGTATGGGTGCCGTTTTCTGCACCAAGAACAAAGTGATGTGCCTTATTACAGATCAGCTGTACATTGTTTAGCACCATGTCACAGGCAGCATTGTAAACAGGAGGCCATAATCTACAAGTGACAGAATGGAACTGGCCACTATAAGGTATCTAGTTTACACAGTTCAGTTGTTCTGGTTCCAATACAGAGAACCAAGTCCTCTGTCAACTATGGTCACTAGATTATCAACATGGGGCAGGGGTACAAATGATAGGGTGTCATCCAAGGTTACTCCAAGGTATTTAAGGGTTTCCACCTATTCAAGATTCTGTCCCAGGCCATTCCAGATGACAAAGGTGGGGCCTTCCTTTGTGGGAGACTAGACAATAGCATTGGGCCTGATTTTCAAAGCCCGAGAGTGATGCAGGGTACCTCGCCAAACAGACATGGCAAGTGGCACCTTGCATCAATAATTGCCTCTGTAACTACTCTCAAAGGCAGCCTGCATCAGCCACAGGCTGTCTGTCCCAAACAGGGCTTGCACCACCTGTGCGCTCACAAATGGGCTGTGACATGGTGCAAGGGTCATGTGGCAGATGCAAGCTGCCACAGCCCCTATAAATGGATTCTCAAAATTTTCCCAGAGGAACAATTCTAAGTACCATAGACCAGCCAGGGCTAGTCTAAAGATACTTAGAAATATCTCTCTGGGAGAGCCTGCACAGTGTGGCACCCTGAACTACCCCTATGGACTGCTTGGGACATCGTTCCCCCTGCCCGATATGCCCAATCTGTAACAATTAATTTAATTTATCCTGGTGGTCTAGTGGTCCTCCCCTGCCTGATATGCACATTATTATTTCATTCATCCTGGTGGTCTAGCAGTCCTGCCCCTGGCTAATATGCCATTATTTCAATTACCCTTGTGGTCTAGCTCCCAAACCCCCACCCTGGCAAGACGTGCCCACCACCCTGCACTCCCCAACCTGTACCACAAGCCAGGACCAGCACAGCCCTCCTCACAACACTTTAGCTGGCTCTGGCTGAACTGTCACTGAAGTGTAATACAAAACAGTAGGCACTCACTGAATCAGCGAGCATCTACTGTGCTGTATTCGTGCTCAGTGACAATTCAGTGAGGCTGACCCAAGGATGTGTGGGAGGACTGTGCTAGTCTGGCTCGGAAGTAGTGTTGAGGTGTGTGGTGTGGTGGAACTCTTGACAGGGTGAGGGACAGAACTGCTAGATCACCAGGGTAACTGAAATAATAATGGGCATATTGGGACATTGGGGTGGGGAAGGGACAGCTAGACCATCAGGATAAATGTCATTAATGTTATAGGAATGGGCATATCTGGACAGGGGCACTAGCCACTGAGGGCCCTGCTGGACTCACAGCTTGTGGCAAGCCCTCCTGCTGCACTGTGTGTTTGGCTCCCAGTCTGACTTGCTGCAAGACTAGGGACTTAGCCACTGGGACCCTGCCTGTTAGCAAATCGGAGCAGGGTCCCTGGTGCACTGGCTTTGGTGCAAACTGTTGTTTGCCACGGCATGCACCAATCCAAGCTGACTTTGAGAACTGGGCCCATGGTCTTTATTTTTTTGTAGGTTAGGACCAGTTTGTTATGTAAGGACCAACTTGTCAAGGTTTTGATGTTACTTTGAAGTGTGGTAGTGAGGCAGTCACAGTTAGGTGTTTGTTAAAAATGACAGCATCATCAGCATAACGTAGAATATTGGCTGACTGACAGGCATCAGGCAATTTGTTTATAAAAGACCAAACAGGAATGAGCTCCAGATGGAGCCCTGAACACACGAATGATACTACCCTAACGTCAGACAAGGAGCCTTCGGTCTTCATTTGCTGAGTGTGGTTCGTGAGGCAACTGTTTCAGCAGTTCACTGTGCTGTGTGACAGTCTCAAGTTAGTGCAGTTGTAGAGTAGATGTCCTATTTTACACATTTTAGACTGCATTTACCCACGCTTAGAGCAGCTGGGAGGCAATATTTAATTTTCAGTGGGTGCCCACATTTTGACCACAAATTTCTAACATAATCTTTTTATGATCTGATGTTACGATCAAGACAGTGGAATTTTTTTAATCCTATCTAAATGGTGATTTCACAGTGTAACTGTGAAAACATGTTCCTGAGGATTTTGAAAAATGACACCTGTCAAGTTCATAAGATGGGCAACACAATGGATATGTTGACTATTAGGGTCCAAAATCTGCTGGATAAAGTTATGAGCAAACATTCGAACACTTACTAACATACTAAAATGCCAGCAGAATAGGCCTAATGGTCTCTTGAGTCTGCTTGATTTTCAGCACCCGCACAGAGGGACAATTTTGGTGTCCCCACTCCCCTTGGGTTATACTGTCCCCAGTCTCAGATGTTCCACCTGTATTGTGCCTGGTCAGATTTACCATCCCCTGTACCTGTCCCATCCCCTCTTAAACCTGTCCACAGTCTCCATCTCTACCAGCTCCCTGGGCAGTGCATTCCATGGCTCTACCACCCTTTCAGTGAAATAACATCTCCTCCTCTCCCTCTGAGCCTGCACCCTTCCAGCTTACACCCATGACGTCTTGTTGCCCCACCCTCCTTCCTTTGGAGCACCCTGACTAGGCCTCCTTTATTGATCCCTTTCATGTACTTAAGACCTCTATCATGTCCCCTGTCCCTCCTCTCTTCCAGGGTGTACATGTCGAGTCCTTGAGCCTCTCCACATAGGTCCTCTCCCCAGGCCCCAGCTCATTTTGGTTGCCCTCCTTTGGACCCTCTCTAGAAGTGTAATGTCCCTCTTTAAATGTGGTCTCCAAAACTGTACACAGTACTCGAGGTGTGGCCTAACCAAACAGTTGTACAGTGGAAGGATCACTTGACCTTTCTGAAGGTAATCCCCTGGCGATGCATCCCAGCATCCTATTTGCCCTTGCCGCTGCCCTCCTACAGGTCTCCGAGTTGTTCACTTTGACATCTACTTATCCCAGGTCCCTCTCACCCTCCTTAACTTGAATCATGTCTCCTCCCAGGGTATACCCCAGGCCTGGTTCTGACTCCCAGGTGCAGAACCTTGCACTTCCTGCAATGAATTTTAGTTTCCGTTTTCCGACCACCTTTCCAGAGCCTCCAGGTCCTCCTGCAAGGCCACCTTCTCGTTCTCCCCATCCACCACTGCACCTAGCTTAGAGTCATCTGCAAAGTTTGCACTTCAGTGTTTCATTGTAATAGATTTTTTTCACATTTTGATCAGAAATTTCCAACATACAGTAGTCAAGCAACTGAAGCAACACAAGCAGCTCACCTGAGTAGCTGAGGAAGCCAAATCTCCAGCCTGATAACTTTCGAGGCAGCTCCGCCCCCAAGCTAGGCACTCGGGACAATCAAGCAACTGAACTAACACAAGCAGCTCACTTGCAGGAACTTAAAAAGCAGGAAAACATGTCTCTCACTTGGTCAGCTGGATAACCAGAGGCAGGCTGTAGGCGCTTCAAGGCCAGGACCGGGTGGACAGATGATATTTTCTTTTTCTTCTTCTTTGGAGGAGCAAGCATAGTTAAGCAGCAAAAATAGTCTCGAGTCAGCACACAGGGTGAACATAATAAAACCAAATTTAATTAATTATTAAAATTAATAAAGAGCACAACTCCATGAAGCAGAGGGTCGAACAGGACAATAGCCGCACAAGCAGAGATTGAATGCAGCCAAGGTTGTAGATACCAAAAGGCCGAACTGGGCTAGGAACAGGCTCCACTCGGCTACCTTGAGCCAGAAAAACTCAGAGAGATAAATAGTGCAGTACTGACTCTTACTCACACTAGAGACATGACTTACTGCTCCCATAATATCCCAAACAGGAAAACTGCCTATTGAACTGCGGCCAGCCTGACACCTTGCTAAAGTTCAAACATGTCCCAAACCACATTTCTAGGAAAAGGTGCAGCAATAAATAGCAGTAAAAGACACAGTTCCTTCCTTACAGTTCCACCATCCTGCACTTGGGGCCTAGATCGAACCTGTCCAACTGGCATGGCAGGTACAATAATATGAGATCCCTGCAGGACACCAAAACTTACACTGGCAGTGTGCCACACTGGGTAATGGCTTAACTCAGGACTGCCACTACGTGGAGACCCTGTCACAGCCTTGTCACCACTGTAACAGCCCACTGACAACTCTTCCTAAAATGGAAGCCAGGACCTCAGTCCCACCCGGTGCACAAGGTGGTGATTACCTCCATTTCTTCAGTACATGACCACCCTAAATCTGGGGACCCCACTCCCATGATCCTGTTAGATGGGACTCGGCACAGTTAAGGGGATAATGGGACATAAAAAAGGGCATGAGGTTTTTGTGGGTGTGATGGCAGCACTTCAGACTTGGGAGAGGGCTGAGGATTTTTTGTATTGACAGTGGGTGAAATCATGGAATTGATCTAATTAATGTTAATGAATGTTGTTTTCGGAGAACAGCAGCGCACTGCAGCCGAGCAAATGGGTAGTTTCATCTATGGAGAAAAACAATAATTGGTCACAGTGCAGGTCATAGCGTTGGAATAACGTGCCATGAGTAGCCCTGTATTTATCCCTCCTGCCATATATGAACTATTGGGGCTCCTCCAAGATCTACAGGGCCCATGGTCCAAGCCCCAGTAATCCCATAACGCAGCATATAGAGAATGCTGTTATGTAATTATGCATTTTGTGAGGTATGAAAATTCCATCGAATACTAGACAATCAGCTGGGTGGCTGGGTGGAAATGATCTATCCTCCTTCTTCAGTTTTGTTTGTAATTTTATGAACATGTGGTAGGAAATATTACACAACAGGGTATTTCTAGGGAATTAATGCACACTTGCTTTTGGGTCATCTGTGCTCATTTAACCAATGCCTGATTGGGATTTCAAAGAAAATTAATTACCATGTTACAGTGCCCTATAAATAACATGTTCAGTTTAACAATTGATAAAAGCATTTACTTGATAGTTTTATTATGACATAGATCTCTAAATGTGTCACCCTCACTGATATGTGTACAAAATGTGCAAACCCACATTTCAAGCTCCTTCTAGGGAGCAGGCTGCATTCAGATGTATCAGTCTGTGTGAAATGGCTAGCTACCACCCTCCCTGTCTGAGATGTTGTGGCCCCTCATGTATGTTATACAAGGTGGCACGTTCACCCATTCCCTCAGTTTGGGCTCTGCATTCAAAATGTGCCAATGTTGTGCTAAAATTTTATTCAGTTTAAAGCTTTGAGGGTAAGGATAGTAACACATTGACAGTCTCTTGCCTTACTGAAGTACAGTAGCAAACACTCTCTAGTTATAAAGCACACTATCAAGAAAAGCTGTGTGCCACTGCTATAATAGTCCCCTGTGTTCGTCGAACAGTATAAATGCATAATGATCCTTCCTGCCTAGTAAATGGAGAAGCTCTGGATGTGATAAGCCCTTGGGTTGTCATTCAGGAATCTCTCGCTGCCTGCCGCAAGGAGCAGGATGATTTGCTCCAACTCGGCGTGGATTGCGCCTAGGCATGGGGCGTGGAGGCAGGCAAGAATCATAATGCACTTAGGACCCCTAGCAAGAGCTTGCTGAACGCAAACTACAAATAATTAGCCACTTCTCTGCAGCATGTGATGAGGGAGAAAAGTGTGGTGGACAGAGAGAGAGAGAGAAGGAATGAGCCTGGGCGAATGGCAGCTCTAACAGCATGCCATCACTGCAACAGTTCACCTCTCTGCCTTCAGACGAGCAGCAGTAGAATCAGGTCTGCGCTTCCTCTAACTGGGTAAGTCAGTCGCACCTCCGTTGCCAGAACTCCGGTGTACTTGGAATCTGTCGATGTGCACAGTATTGGAAGATTTTCTGAAATGTTGACAAATAGTGATATTTGATGTAAACCGAGTGGTTAAATTGGAAGTCTTTTTGGGGGCATCTACTTTTCTAAGTGGCGGAACTGTCCTTTCTAGGTGGTAGAACTCTGCTATATAGTAATAAATGGGGAAAGAGGGTAGAGGTGGTGTACTGTTGCATGCAGTACAGAGAAAAACATCCTGTATAATGTGCCTGTTCTGAGGAAATGGAATTATACACTAATACTACTGTTTAAAACAAAAGTCACGTTTCATGTAGACATGTTCGCCGACTGGCAGCTCATGCAAATGTGGCCTGTCCTCCTTTTAGCATCCTGGCCTGTGACCTGGCCAGTCCGCTTCTTAACTACGAACATCCACTGCAGCTGTGCAAGGGAGTGAGTCTCTACTCACTAATGGATGTCCGTTGATACAGTATGCATTTCCTGTATAGGATGCTTAGTACAAAAGTAGAGGTAAGGGGCCTGGGTTTGATCTCCAGAGTGAAATGTTTTAATTTCTTACTACAATTCATGTAGTATGAGAGGAATTTCTAGATGTCATTGCTGATTATAGTAATAGACTTTCACCAAGGTGTGACTTTTATATTACTGATAATTTGAAAAGTTCCTACTCAGATTTTGATCTTTAAATGTAACTTGTAAACACTATTTCAAATTGACAGACTGGTAATTCTGAACATCCACTGCAGTTACAGGGTATGAGTGTGTGTTTGGGGGTGAGGAGGTTGTTTGCACTCACTGCATGATGTCCTTTGCCTCAGTATGCATCTCCTGTATAGGAAGCTTAGCAGAGTGATAGAGGTGGGATTCTGGGTTTGATCCCCAGAGTAGAATATTATTTTCTTTCTCACTATAGTTCATGTAGTATCAGAGAAAGTGCTAGATGTCATTATTAGTGATAAATGTTTATCCAAGTCTGACATTCTATATTGCTGATAACTTGAAAAGTTCCAGCTCTGACACTGATGTGTAAATATAACTTAGGAAACATTGACAAGTTGACAGACTATTCATTATGAAAATTCACTGCAACTGTGGAGAGGGGTGTCTGCTGTCAATACTGGATGTCCTTTGCCACAGTATGCATCTTTTGTCTAAGAAACATGGTATAGTGGCAGAATTATAGGCTATCAAGCAATAGAAAGTAGAAGGTCTGGGTTCAACTCCAAGAGTGGGTATTTTTTTTCTTTCTCACTGCAATGTATGTAGTATAAAATAAATTATTAGTTTGTTCTGATTTTAATGATAGACTTTGAGCAAGATTTGATATTCTGTATTGCTGACAATTTGCAAAGTTTCAGCTCAGACACTGAGGTTTGAATGCAAGTTCAGAAGCATTACTTCAAATAGACAAACAGTATATTTTAAAAATTCACTGCGACTGTGTGGAAAGATCTGCACTCAGTGCTGAATGTTCTTACCAGCATACCTTTCCTGCCTAGAAAGGTTAGTACAGCAGTACAGGTACAGATTATTAAGCAATAGGCGTGGGTACAGGGCATGGGTAAGATCCCCAGAGCAGAACATTCGGTATTTTCTATCTCAGACCTCATCTCCCAAAACATTCCCTTTTCACTGCCAGAGAAAGCTGTTTAGCCTTCTTTCTGGCTACATAACAATTTCATACAGACCTTCTTTGGCATCTTTGGTACCAGTGGTACTTTGATTTTATTTATAATTGCAAAGGGTGACTTCATATTTTGAAAGTGCAGTATTGGTAAAACATAATATATTCAGGCTTTGAATTGCTCCTGTCATCTGCACATTCCTATCTTTACTGCTGGTGTTTGTAACTCTAGGATCTTGAAAGATTTTCATGATTTCAGTGGTGGAAATAATTGTTTCTATTAATATCTTTCAGGATCTTGAAAGACTTTCATGATTTCAGCAGTGGTAAAAACAATTGTTTCAATTAATATATGTATGTTTTGTGTTCTTTTTCATTTATAGGATTTGATTTATGCTAAGGTGATCCAGTAATTCATTCAGACACTTCACCATGATTTCAAGACTAGCTTTATTTCTGATCAGTAAGTACAGTAAAGTTAACATACACAATTAATTGTACTTTCAACTATATTTTGGATGTTTGTTACTATAATTATACGATACCTAAACTGCTTTATGGCAATAGGTAGTTGATTTGTATTACTGTTTCTTATTAGATACTATTATACAGTTTTATTTATTTAAATTTATTTATTTAAACATTTGATAACTAGGAAAAGCAGACTGAGCCGATTCTCATTTCCAGGTGCGATCCAGGGGTGAGGGAGGGAGTTACCGCAGTATACATACTATAGATATGAGAATATTACATACAGTCACAACATTTTATACAAAGGAGTTATTTACATTCAGTCGTGAGAGAGAGTGGACATCCTCCAGAACAGGGCCGGATGTGAAAAGTATAGTGTCGTCTGCATACATATGTATATGGGACCTTGTGCAGACTGGGAGATTGCTGATGAAAAGGAGAATAAAATTGGACCTAGGATTGACCCTTGGGAACACCAGTAAGTATGGGGGAATGGGGGTTGTGGAATTTGTGATCCTGACTGACTGTTGCCTATTTCTGAGGTATGATTTAAACCACTGTACTGCAGAGGGGTGAGTCCAGCTTCCATGAGTTTGTCAAGAAGCAGGGGGGTGGAGACAGAGTTGAAGGCCTTAGCCAAACTGACAAAATAGCAGCAGTTAGTTAGCCTTGGTCAGAGGCAGATTGGATATGTCCAGTGACGTGGAAAGGAAGATATTATTGAATGGTGCTTCCTGAATCCAGATTGGTATGTGGAAGGTAATTTGTGGACCTGAGAAAGTCAGTTAGTCTTGTCTGGACAAGACACTCTTACCACAGCAAGAGAGGGACGAGGAGAGGGACAGTAGTTTCTGGGGACTGAGGTGGTCAGCCTTGTGGAGAAGGATGACGAGGCTGATTTCCTGCTAGGGGATCTTATCAGACTTGAAGGGCAAATTTAGCAGATATGTGAGAGGAGCTGCTGTAGCTGATGCTGAAATGTGTACAAGCTGTGGGTGGATGTTGTCTGGGATGGATTTGGTAATGTTTAAAGAGTAAAGGGTGTTTAGTACTTCTTGAGGTGATGTCAGAGTAAGGATGAAAGTGTTTTGGGCAGGGCGCTGGGGGAGCAAGTAGTGGCCTGGAGTGGGGAGAGCACTGGTCAGGAAGTGCACATGTGGTGAAAAAATAGTTTAAGTTTCTGCTACTTTGATGGGGTCAGAGATGCTTTGATCATTTAGCTTGAGAATAGGGGTGGAGGTCTGACAGGGGGTCTATAGGGGAGTGGAGCACCTTCTAGAAGGAGGAAGGTAGGGCAGTATTAGGCAGGACTAAAAGTAATCTGTCTTGGCTCATCTTATCACTTTGGAACAGGCATTTCTTGCTATGTTGTATGCATGTCTGGTTTGGGGGTCAGAGTGGGATTTATAGAGGGACCAGGCCCTATCACAGGGTTTGCAGAGAGCAATTAGGGGTCTGAAGATCCATGGGTGGTATTGCTTTTTGACCCTGGCTTTAGCCAGAGAGGCATGGGAGTCCTGACCTGTTTAAACGTCTGCTGAAAACTGGACAGGGCTGAATCAATATTGAGTGCAGTGTAGGTCATGAAGGAGGGAGCTGGTGTTCAGTGAGTTTAGTTGGGTGGGTATTAATATATTTTGGGGCAGATTTTGAGCTGAACATCTCTGGTACAATGGGTAATACAGAAATCACTTAGGGCAGCATCCATTACACCAGTGGTAGATATAATTTGTGTAAAGTTGAGAGACTCAGTTTTGGATGCGGCAGCTTTGTGGAGAGGAAAGCCAATCCAGGTTGTAATCCCTAAGTAGTAGTTCACCAGATGCGCGAGGGAAGGAAGGGATGAAATGCAGGACGTAAAGGCATCCTGGGCTACTGTAAGTGTGGAGAAGTGTAGAATACCCCAATGTAGACAGGCAGGGAAGATGGAAAGTTGAGTTGGAAGAGTAACAATTAAAAGTGAGCAAGGGCAGGATTCTCTTGATAATTGAACACTGGAGTGGCTACTTGACATAAATTGCTACTCCTCCACCCTTTGCCATGGTCATGGTGGGGTAGGGCATAATCAGGGATAGACAAGGAGGAGTCAGGGTTTTGGTGGAGAGCCAAGTTTCTGTGAGGCAGAGGATGTCAAGCAGGTTTTGTGTTACCCAGCAGCTAAGTTGATCTTGTTTAGGTAAGAGACTTCATATATCATATGCATGATGTTTAGGCCTTTTGAAGGATAGAAGGCTTTTGGCCAGGTTGGGGGCCTGGGTTTAGTTCAACATCCCCTGCTAGGAGTGGGGTGAGAAAGAAAATGGAAAAGGTGACTGTTTTTGCACCCCTGGTGAGTAGAGGCAATCTGGGTGCGTAAGAGAGCACCATAAGAGGATTGTTCAGTATGTCCAGAGGGCCAATGACACGGACGATATTTGGTGGAAGAAGGAAGGGAGAGGGTAGGGAGATATGGGCAAATGTAGGCTAGTTAGAGAGGTGGGGGCTGTGGTGAAAATATGTGTGGCTGTGTGGCTGTGTATCTGTAGCTAGCATGGGGGAGGAGAGGATGAGAGAAGGCATGACAAGATGGAGAGAAGTAAGAGGGGTTGCTCCATTCATGGTGTGAGTAATGTTTGAGGCAGTGATGCACTGTGTGTGGTACACATGGAATGGGGGAGGTGGAAGTTTTTGAGGCTCTAGCACTAGCCCTGCTGATGCACTAGGTGGCAGTATGGCAAATCTTATACACTTGGAGTAGGGGAGGCTGCTCAAGTTATAAGCAGTAGCTCTGCTGAGCAGTAGATGGCAGTATAGGCTAGACCAAGATGGGGGGCACTGATAGAGTCATTACTATACTCTGCTTCTAAATTTGTTGGCTGATGTGGCTTAATGGTTAGGGCATCAGATTGTGGTTGAACCACCAAAGGAAAAAATCAAGGGGCTGGATTCTCACAGTCTGTGCAAACACTCAGGTGATGTAAATGGTATGTTAAATACTGGAAAGGCAGGGGTAGTATTTAAGTATACAAAATGGTAGGGAGAGATGGAAGGAACCAAAGCTCTCTTTTGAAGGGGAGCAAAGTGGGCTGATTAGTTCTGGCTGATGATTTAATAATAAGCGTCCTCATGGGTGGGTAGAGACTTGCATGAGTAGCCCTGCAAGATAGTGCCTGACTCTGGAGCTAGAGTTCCCTTCTGTGAGTGCTGGTGGTCATCTGGGAGGGGCAGCTCTGATACAGCACCCAGAGGGTTCAGTTGGACTCCTGGTTACTGAGTATTTCTAGGGAAGAAGGAGAGGATGGTCAAGATAAGGTAGACTGAGGGGAAGGGAAGTAAACAGGGGCTGAAATGAGAAAGGGAGTGAGGTGGGGGACGCTGAGAGGGAATGATACAGACCTGAAGTAAAGAGGCACTTACAAACATGCAAGATCACATAATACAGTAAATTGCAGTCAGATACATAGCTGGTAAATTAAGCACAGTACAGTCTGAACACACCCACAACTACATGCAGTTGGAAACCTGAATTCAGCCAGAGCTTAGCTAAAATACATCAACAGAGCACAGAACAGTCTTAGTTACAAAACAAGCATTTGTCAATCCTGAATGCTGTCTTGCTGACATTGGTAATGATAGTGCAGGAGTTAGAGATGCATGAAAGGAATGGCAGTGAGTATGGAACAGACACCAACCACACACCACCTTGCAGAGACTGACGGGCATTGAGGTGTGCCTTTGGGTAGTTGGAAATAACACTCATGCCATTTCATATCACCCTACCTGCAGACTCTGACAAGTATCATGTTGTGCCTTGGGGTCCTTGGGCCTTACGCTCACCCCATTCCATAATGAAATATATTGAGATGGCTGCACTATAGGAGAATGGGGTGAACTTTGGAGCCAAAGAGGCCAAGGCACCTTGATGCCTGTCACTGTCTGCAGAATGGAGGTGGGGTTGGAATGGCATAAGCTTTACAGGTAACAGTCCAAAGTCACACCTCTGATGCCAGTCAGACTCTACAGGGTGGGACGTTATGATTAGTGACCCTAATGCCCTGGGCGTTTGTTGGTGTTTGAACTCTAAATTTTCAACATGGGGTTTTGTGACCCGACTTCATGAAAGCATCTGGGACCTCTGCTCATGAACAGTGGCATTGTGATATTGTTCATCTGCCCCAAATATTGATGTCCCACAGTGATCATGCCATTCTGCACCAGATGCAAAACCACATTTCGGGCAGGATGTAAAAATGACAGCTGTACTGTTCATGAGGAGGTGTAAAGATATGGCAATGTTGAAAATCTGGATGAAAATATTAAACATTCTCAAAGTTACAAGCTTGTGGAAACTGCACTCATGCTCGTAACACAGTCATTGTCTTGAATTTTGTCACCAAATGTTCAACATAGGCTTTGGGACCTCCACTCATGAACAGTGTCATGTGATATCTTAATCTATCCTGAACGCTTATTTTCAGGCCATGCGCCATTGTGCGAAGGTGCAAAACACATTTCGGCAGAATGTGAAAATGACAGCTGTATTGTTCATAAGGAGGTGTGAAAAAATGCAATGCTGAAAATCTGGAGTGAAAATATTAAAACTTCTTGAAGTTATGAGTGTGTGTAGAAACTGTACAGCGCTATGCTCGTAACAGTCATTTCTTGGAATGCTTTCACTGAATTTGCAGCATAGGCTTTTGGGAGCCACCTCCATGAACACTGACACTGTCATTTCATTAATCGGTCCCAAAGGTGATTCCACACAGTGACCAGAAATTACCTTTTGGGACAGAATAACAAAACAGCAGTGACTGAGTTCATGAGGTGGGGTTCCAAAACACCATGTTAAAATGTGCGCCAAAAGTCACAAAAATGGCTGAGCTATCCACCTAAGTTGAAACCCCCATTTATGCCATTATACAGTTTACTGGCATTTCTTCAGTTCGTGGTCAGATTTAAAGCATGCAGACATGTTCCTGCTCCACTAAAGGTCGTTGTATCAGGCTCAGAGGTAAGTAAAGGGTGAAAGGGCGTGTGGGGAGGTTGGTGCACAGAGGGTGAGTGCAGGTTTGAGGAGGGCACCCAAAGGCGAGCAACCATTTTCTTTGTTTCAGGTTACTAAAAAAAAAAAATAATCACTGTGGACCGTTTCATTTTTAACTGGTTTTGGGGAACACTGGTGTGGGCTCCCAGTGTGTAACATTGTTTGTGGGGTCATGTTAGCCACACTGGGATGGGCTCACTGTAGCACACGATTGGGTGGGTGCAGGAAAATGCCGATGTGATGGGAGGTTAAACATGCTGACAGGGGAATTGGGCCCCCATCATCAAGCGTGTCTGTGTTTGGGGAATGATGCTGAAGGAGATTGGGCACCCCCTGACAGACAAAACATAAGGGCATATATGCCAACAGGGAATTGGGCAGCCCTGAAGTCAGCTTCCTGGAGACTGTGACAGGCGGATGGTAACAGCCACTGCCAGCCATGTTTATTGAAATGTTACATCAGGCAAGGCACACCCTGCAGTGTTAAGTCGCTCACTCATTGCAGTGGTGAAAATTGTTTCAAGTTGGTGGCATGCTTTTGCACTGCAGTCATGACAGTGTCTATTTCATTTGTGTCAGAGCCCAGCTTGAAAAAGTAGCAGCGCTATTTGCCAAAACATGATGCACCTCCCAAACCTGCTATTCAAGCTACCACAATATGTTGCTTACATGTGCACAAGACAACATAATGAACAGTCCCCCAAAAACACTGCCTTGAGAAACTATGCAGTCACATGGGATATGCTAGCAATTAAGGCACCAGTTGTAGATGGTCACAGAGATTTGGAGGCTAGATTTGACACTAGTTCAGCCAGCGTGCCACCAACTTGTAAAAATTTGGCCGCTGCAATCAGGGGCTACCTCGTCATTGCACAGTCAGCCATCCACTGCAATGAGGGAGCGACCCATCATTGCAGGGTGGGATTTAGAAACAGTGATATTGTTTGTGAACATGGCAGTGGCTTGCCACCATGTTCTAAACAATATTACCCCAACATATTTATTTGCCGAGGGGGCCCCAATCCCATCGGCTTCTGTGCCCAATGTTTATTTAATGCCCTCCTGCTTTTATTGTCTGCCGATGGGGGCCAATCCCAGTCAGCATAATGTAATCCCCTTTTGTTGTGTCCTGATGGGGTGCCCCATCCCCATCAGTTACAGCTCCCCAAAGAAAAACTCTGTTAGCATGCTAGAAGCCCAACCCAGCATGCCACATGCCCTGTAAAATAAAAAATGATCCTGTGACATCTTTTTTTTGTTAACCCTGTAAAAAAACTATCCCTGGCAGTCTCCCTGCCCCCACCCACAATCCCTGCCCACCCACTGCACACCCTGCCTCCCCACACACACCCCACCCCATACTTACCTCAGAGCTCGGCGCGAAGATCTTTGGTGGACCGGGAACACGTCTACACTCTTCAAACCCAACCACAAACGTTGAAAATGCCGGTAAGCTGTATAATGGAATAAATGGGGGTTTCCAACTTTAATACATATTTCAGTCATTTTGGAATTTTGGCACCACATTTTAACATGAAATTTTGGGACCCCTCCTCATGAATTCTGGAACTGTCATGGCATTAATCAGCCCCAAAAGGTGATTTCACAGTCACTGCATTTAGTCACCGCTCAGAGCTGATTAATGAAACTACAGTGCCAGTGTTCATGAGGTGGGCTCTCAAAAGTCTATGTTGCAAATTTGTTGGAAAAAATAAAAAAATGACTGTTTTATGAGTGTGTGTTGCAGTTGTAATAAGTTCATGAATTTGCAATATTTTCACACTAGATTTTCAACACTGGCATTTTCACACCTCCTTGTGAACAATATAGCTGTCATTGTTCACATCCTGTCCGAAATGTGTTTACACTTCTGGTGCAGAATAGCGCAGTTGCTGTGGAAAATCAGTGTTCAGGACAGATTAAGAAAATGACAGTTACACTGTTCATGAGTAGAGGTCCTAAAATGCCTATGTTGAAAATCTGGTATTGATATGCCATAAATGATTGTGTTACAAAGTGCAATGTGCAGTGGGCACACACGCTTATAACTTCACAAATTTATAATATTTTCACTCCAGATGTTCAACATTGCTATTTTGCCACACCTACTTATGAACAGTACAGCTGTCATTTTTCCCATACTGGCTGAAATGTGTTTTTGCACTTCTGGCGCAGAATAGAACGTCGCTGTGGGAAATCACTGTTCGGGACAGATTAAGAAAATGACAGTGATACTGTTTATGAGTAGAGGTCCTAAAATGCCTATGTTGAAAATTTGGTGATGAAATTCCATAACATGACTGTGTTACAAGCGTGCGTTGAACTGTTTCCACGCACCCTTGTAACTTCAATAAATTATTTTCATGCCACATTTTCAACAGTGACATTTTTCACACCTCCTTATGAACAGTACAGCTGTCATTTTTCACATCCTGACTAAACAGAGAATAAAGTACTGGTCAGGATGTGTAACAAGATTACACACACACACAAGTTGTGGGATGCTACATAAACCCTGAGGGCGTAAGACCGGGTTGTTGAACATCTACAACAAGGGTGTGTTTAAAATCGAGTTTGACACACACCCTGGCCCATTTTTATTTTATATAATTGCTGGGTTTCCCTTTTAGCCTCAACAATTATGTAAAATAAAACTTCTAGTATGGCTTCATTTTTGTCCGTGCCGATTTGTATGGGCATATTTTAAAATTTTCTTTTTTTTTTTCTTTCTTGCTTTGTGAGGTTTTCACTTTATTGGGAAAAAAGTAAAATAACTACCACCAAGTTGTTCTGGCAGTGTTGTTTTGAGAGAGATGGGCGGTGAGCAGTCTTGACTGGTGGCACTGTTAGTGAGCATGCGCACAGCAAGATAAACCTTTGTGCGTGTTTGCCGTTATAAATAATCCTTTATAAAGGCAATTATGCCATGGTTCCCCATGGGAAAAGGGGACGCCAGTTATTATAATAAGTTTTTGCACTCCTGCGGAGAATAGCAAGGTCGCTGTGGGAAATCAGTGTTTGGGACAGATTAAGATCGACCGAGTGAGGAATAGCAAGGTTGCTGTGGGAAATCAGTGTTTGGGACAGATTAAGATCAACCAAGTGAGGGGGTGATTGAGCTCAACTGAGCTCTGTCGGGACTGCTATGGATTTGTTTGTGGGCAGACAAAGGCCCCAACACAAAAGCCCAGTAAAAAGGTCAGCCTGCAGCACTGGGAGAAACAGAGCGAGAGAAAGAGTGAGGGAGGGGTGGCGAACTCATCGGAGTGCTGTGAGGACTGCTGCAATTTCTTTAGTGGACAGAAAAAGGTAGAACTGCAGACAGGGGCCCAGTACAAAATGCCAGCCTGCAGCAGTGGGAGAAACAGTATGGCGACTGAGACAAGGGGACTGAGTGAGCTCAATAGAGCTGTATTAAGATTGCTGTGGATTTCTTTGTAGGCAGAAAAAGGCACCAATGCAGGCAGAAGCCCTGTACAAAGGGCAGCTTGCAGTGCCAGGACAAACAGAATGAGCACATCAGAGAAGGAGACTGTGTAACCTCAACAGAGCTCTGCCTGGACAGCTGCAGATTCTTTGTGGACAGACAAAGGTGCCAACACAGCCAGGAGTCCCATACAAAAGCACAGCCTGCAGCGCCAAGAGAAACAGAATCAGTGAGTGACAAAGCAGCAGTGAGCAAGCTCCAGCGGGCTGTATGTGACTGCTGCAGATTTCTTTAATGGGCGAAAATGCGGCAAAATGGCAGGACCCAGTTTAAAAAAGCCAGCTTGGCAGCTGGCAGGAACAGAATGAGAGAATGAGAGGTGAAGTGAGCCGAGCTCAATGGAGCTGTGTCGGACTGCTTCAGATTTCTTTCTGGCCAGAAAAAGTTGCCAATGCAGGCAGGAGCCCAGTGCAAAAGAGCAGCCTGCAGCAGAGGGAGACACAGAACAGCGAGTGAGGATGGGGGAGTGAGTGAGCTCAATAGAGGTCTGTTGGGACTGTTGCAGATTTGTTTGTGGGCAGAAAAAGGCAGCAATGCATGCAGGGGCCCAGTACAAAGGGCAGCCTGCAGTGGTGGAAACCCAGAATGAGCTAGTGAGAGAGGGAGAGTGAGTGAGCTCAACAGATTTCTACTGTAACTGCTACAAATTTCTTTGTGGGCAGAAGAGGCAGCAATGCAGGCAGGAGCCCAGTAGAAAAGGGCTATCTGTAGCGCCAGCAGAAATGGAATGAGCAAGTGAGAGAAGGGGTGAGCGAGCTCAATGGAACTTTGTCAGGACTGCAGCAGATTTCTTTGTGAGCAGAAAAGGTGCCAGCAGAGGCAGGAGCCCAGTACAAAAGGACAGCCTGCAGTGCCAGGAGAACCAGAATGAGTGAGTGAGATAGGGGAGTGAGCGACCTCAACGGAGCTCTGTTGGGACAGCTGCAGATTTCTTAGTGGGCAGAACAAGGTGCCAACACAGGTAGGAGCCCAGTACAAAAGAACAGCCTGCAGCACTTGAAGAAACAGACTGTGTGAGTGACAGAGGGGCAGTGAGCGAGCTCAACAGACCAACGCTATCAACATTCGGCATTGATAAATGTTTGTTTTATTTGGTACAACTACTATTTTAAGTATGATGTTGCATATGTTTTACACACATTTAATGTTTCTCTTATGGTATAAGAGTGCATTCTTGAGTTCTTTGAATAAGAGAACTGTGAAAGTAACTAAGTAGTTCTGGCACATTAATGACTTAAAAAGAAAAGGATCAAAGACACAAGAACTGTACATACAAGCAAATTATAAACCATTACCTTTACTTAAAAGGTAATTTGAATTTAAGATCAAAATGTTTTACTCTGGAGGAATATTAGAAAATCCCATTTTAGGAAATATACTGTGCCAACTTAACTTAGAACTTCTGAATTTTAGAACTATATGAATAAAACACCCTCTTAAGGTTATTATACACTTGAGGGAGCCCTCCCATTCAATCGGAGTTCGTCTTTCTATGCATGTGAGACACTCTTATTCTTTGAGGAGTACCTTATGTGCAGCTACCCTAGAAATGAGCACATTTGGGTAAGGTTTTAAAAGATATGTTATTGATCATAGGTTCATAGGTTCAAGGTAGAGTACAAGTTCGAGGACAAGCCCGAAAGAACTGGCCACCCTTAACCAAGGTGGAATTTATATTTAAAGTCACCCATAAATACATCTAGATTTAATTTAAACTGAATTGGAGCTATGCACTACTACATCATGGGGAAGAGTGTTCCAATAGGGAATAGGTCTTTGTGTAAAAAACGATTCCTCTTAACTGTTTTATTAACAGAAGATCTTAATCTTAATTTATGACATCTAGTATCTATTTCAGAAGGATACCATCAAGACAGATGGTTTCAAAAATGGCTGAATCTGTTGATTCTCAGAAAATTAAACACAAGTCACCACATAGAGATCGATATAATAATATATTAATATCACCACGAGACCACTCTTACAGTTGTTATAGTGGTCTCACATTCTCAAGGTATCAAAGCCCTTCCATTTGATTAGCAGTTTTCAACGCCAAGAATGAATGTCAGATCACCTTTCCACTGTGAGAGTAGTCTCAGCAGCAGTGATAACCTACTGCACATAAAAATACATGGAATATTTCAAAATAAGCAATTCTGATTGGCTAAAACTGATGTCGTAATTTACAGTCTGCTTTCCAGATTGCCAGCTATGGTTGCAAATCTTCAGGTCATTTACATGTATCAAAACAGAAAAATGCTGTGCTCAATGGCAAAGAAGAATGCTGCAGAAAAACAGCCTCCAGTCCCTTGAATTTGCCAAAATCAGAACATAGAAACATAGAATTTGTCAGCAGAAAAGATTGCTTGGCCCACCCAATCTGCCCAA
Source organism: Neoceratodus forsteri (assembly GCA_016271365.2). Taxonomy (NCBI): domain Eukaryota; kingdom Metazoa; phylum Chordata; order Ceratodontiformes; family Ceratodontidae; genus Neoceratodus; species Neoceratodus forsteri. The sequence continues at coordinate 193,429,956 of JADMNL010000022.1, read as the reverse complement.
ATGTCCCTGCCTGATCTCTCTCCACAGACCTTAAATGGTGTCTGATGACACTTCTTCTCAATGTCTATTATCTAATACACACCAATGTTTATCCCACACATGCTTGAAGTCTTTAAGTGTTTTGCCCTTGCAACTTCTGCAGGCAGTCTGTCACAGGAACCTACCACCCATTCAAGGTAAAAGTATTTCCTCCATCTCTCTTAAATATCTCCCCACCCTCCAGCTTCATTGTATGCCCCTAGTCTTAGTGCTCTAACTCATTTGAAACACATGCCCTTCTTGCACTCCATTTATCCCTGTGAGGTGCTTGTAAGTCTCTATTATGTCACCTCTTGCTCTCCTCTGTTCCCAGATTTGCATGTAGAGATCCCTTCCATGTCTTCTTGTAGGGGTTCTCATGCAACTGCTACATAATTTTAGTTGCCCTCCTATGAACTGCCTCCACCCTGTCTATGTCATTTTGGAGGAGTGACCTCCAGAAAGAACACAGTATTTCAAGGTGGGTCACACCAGCGAGTGATTCAGTGGCAAGAACACACCCTCCTGCTGCAGATATTCCTCCCTATGCAACACAGCACCCCACTAGCCCTAGCCCTACCCACTATTCTGTCACACTACCCTACCACTTTAAGCTAATCAGTTATGATAATCCAATGGTCCCTTTCCTGTTTAGTCACTGTCAGTTCCTCCCCATCCTATCCTCAGCTCTTAGAGTCCTACAGTATGCCCTGCATGCATGATTTTTGCACTTGTTGGCACTTAACCCCAACTGCCATGCTCTGCACCATTCCTCACCTTTCCCAAGATCCTTATGTAATCCCTCCACCCTCCTGAGCGTCCACCCTACTGGAGATTTTGGTATCATCTGCATAAAGGAATAACTTCCTATTCAGTTCTTCTGCTGTATCACTTATAGAGACATTAAAGAGGGCGCCCCAATACTGAGTCCTGTGGCACCACACTGGTCACCTCGTCATTAGAGTGAGTGCTGTTTCCCACTACCATCTGTCACCTATCCATTCACCAGCTTCTAACCTACAGTAATTCATCACTTTGGATCCCACCCTAGGCTGCTCAGTTTTTATCTTTTTATTTTTTCATCAGTCACCTGTGCAGCAGTGTTGAAGGCCTTGCTAAAGTACAGAAAGGACACAACTTGACTGCCCTCCCTGATCTACAGTACTTCACTAAAATGCAGATCTCAGATGCACCATGATTTTTCTTGTTTATTCATTCATTTTAAATATATGAACTTTGTATGGGTTTATGGGATACACCTGTCATTAACTAATAGTTACACATATATAAAGGAAATCTGTACAATTTGTGGGCCACTCTGATGAAGATTGGGTGTTCCCAAGTGAAACATTAGTCATTCTGCGGTGCAGCAATTATGTCAATCTTGTGGTGGATTATTGTCCACACACCTGGTCTGGTGAGTTATGCTGTGCATAGTTTGGACTAAATAAATGGAGATTGTGTTTTTGTCCATTTCATGTCTGGAGTCCATGCTGTGGGTGCTTGTCCCTTTTGCTTTTCCTGATGATCCAGTCAAAGAAATCTGTTAGACTCATTTAGCATAACCTCCTTCAAATGAATCCATGCTGCCTGCGGTCTTGAAGCCTATTGGATTCAAGGTAATCTACCAGTCTTTCTTGCAGCAGGGTTTCCATTAATTTCCTCACCACTGAAAAAGACTGACCGACCTATAGTTACTACCCTTCTCTCTATTGCTGCTCGTATGTAGAGGGACCACGTCAACTCTTTCCAATCCACCAGAACCATACATGTTTCCACTGAGCTGTTGAACATGACTGTCAGTGGTGCAGCCAGCTTGCATATCCCTGAGTTCCTTCTGTACCCTTAGGTATATCCCATCCAGTCCTCTAGTCTTATTCACCTTCAGAGCTGCAAGTCCCTATAGAACTCTTTCATTGGAAAATGAACTTGTGTACACCACTCCCTTCTGTTCCTGCTACTCTTTGGAACTATGTCTCCCCTTCCCTCTCCACTGTGAAGACTGAGCAAAATACCTGTTCAGGATGGCAGCTTTTTCCTGGTAGTGGTACTCCTCTGCACAGTCTCTCCCTTCTGTTCTAATCCTCATTATCCCTCACCTTGCTTTCCTAGTCTTATTTATTAATTGATTTATTTCAAAAGGAAAGACATACTGAGTTTGTAAAAGCTCAGTTCCAATTGTGTCCTGGGGATGAGAGAAGAGGAGTAGCAGTACAAGATTAACAGAAAAGATACACTGTGTAAGGTGCAGTAGTAATAATACAGTAAATGCATACAGTAAATTATGATTAACTATAAATTGATCGGTGCCAGTTCTGCATTCTGATTGTCTGTTGACCATGCAGCAAATATGGTCCATGCATGGGGAAAAAGTGCTGGCCATCATGTGAGATGTCAAGAACTAGTATCCCTGACCAACTAGAAGGCTGACATTTCAACTGGCAGCCATTTATTTAGGCCACTAACTGTCTACTGCACAATTACTTGCTATGGCTACCCAAAAGGGCTGAGGTTTCACTGCTATGCTGATGATACCCAGCTCTACCTATCTTTGCACCTGAATAGGATAACGCCTCTCAGTATTCAACAACTGCCTCACTGAAATCCAGAACTGGATAAATTTGAGCTGTCTGAAGTTGAATTCGGACAAGACAGAGGTGATGGTTGTGGACCTAGGTCATTGAATAGAGGGATGGGAGGCGATATGCCGTCAGAACTTTTCTGGGTGGCTCCCTACCTCTGAATGGGTGCAGAGCCTGGGGTGATTTTTGATGACAGGCTGACACTGGGATCACAGGTGTCATCAGCTGTCAAATCATCTTTTACTATCTAAAGGACATTTCAGGATTAAGCACCTAGTTCTGTCCGGTGACCTGCTTACATTGGTCCATGCCTTTGTCACTAGCACCTTGATTATTGCAACTCTCTGTATCTAGGGCTACCAGGGGTTGATATCTGCTGCTTGTAGCTTGTGCAAAATGCTGTGGCCCTGTTATTGAAGGGTACTTCTTGTACGTATCATATTTCTCCAGTGCTGCATGAACTGCACTGGCTGCCATCTGGATCACCTTTAAAGTCAGTCTTCTGACTTATAAAGCCCTACATGGACCGGGCCTGGACTACTTGAAAGAGCTCCTGGTACCCTACTGCCTAGGCGACCACTCTGCTTGGTGGATGAGGGGTTGCTAGAGATTCTGAGGGTTTATTTAAAATCTTCAGGGCCCATGCTTTTATGTACATGGCCCCAATCCTCTGGAATTCTGTACCCACCAGCTTGAGTGTACATCTGTAGAGGAATTTAAACCAGCATTAAAGATCCATTTATGGTTGATAGCATATCCCTGATGATGATTTTATTGTATTTTATGAATTCAGTATTTATTGTATTTGTGTTTATTTTATTGTTTTTATGTGAAGCTCTGCTGTTAAGGCACCTTGATTTTTGAAAGGTGCATTAAAAATCAATTATTATTATTATTATTATTAAAGACTATTAATTTTGACCTAAATATTTCTGAGGATGAACTGGAAGATCTATTTAGACTTATTGATGATGATGAGATGCAGTCCAGCACAGTATAACAGAGTGTCACAGTGAGTAACTAGAATGTAAATATAAAACAAACAGTGGGGCTCTATGCACTGATGTTTGGAGGTATGTGACAGAGGCACATAGCTACACAACCACGGACATGTGCATCCATACCAGCATTCACTAATTCCACCATCTATCTGTGGCCTCCCCCGGCACACAGGTGCTTGAAGGACATTTTGCAGACCAAGGGTGCATCCAATGGAGTGCCCAGCCCCAGTCCACAACTGGATCCTTTGTGCCAGTGAGACATGGATCATGGTGGATGGCGCACTGTGAGCTAGTGACACAGGGTGGGGGGTCTCTGGACAGCCGCCCTGGCCCTCCTTGTGGACCCTATTGGCTGGGGTGGCATTCCACAGGTGTCCATTGTATCCCGCCCATTCACTCAGCAGCTTGAGACAGCATCCTGGGAGGCATGTAACCCTTATGGCTGGGGGTTACCTAGCATACTGTGCATCCTGCATGACCTACAGTCTGCACCTTAGTGCATGGCGTGGAGTGTGGCACTCCCCGACACACACCCTGCCAGCCCTCAGTGTGTAGCTGTCCATGTGGCCAGGGGTCAGGTGCATCGTGCCCTGTGCCTCCATAGTGAATGCCATGTGGTGTCCGGACCCTGCTCTGTGGCATTCTGTTGTAGCAATGCCAATGTGCCCAGCTTATGAGGTGCACTGGCATAGTGCATAGGGCCCACTGTCAGCAGTTAGTCCAGGTATCTTACATTAAAATTGGATCAATTGAATGAAACTGAGGACTCTAAAACAAGCCCAATATCAAAAACTACTGTGTGGACCATAAAGGTTTTTGAAGATTGGCAGACTAATAAAGGTCTGAAAATTGATTTTAAAACTCCAAGCCCTGCATTGTTAAATGAGACTTTCAGAAGATTTTATTTTGAAGTCATTTTTAAATATCAGTCCATAGTGCAACACATGGTTAAGTGCATTTTTATTTAGATCTATAATCAGTTTTTTTCCTCCTGTATAGGAACTACTTTATGCAGCATCAGGGAGAGGGAAAGGGAAATTGTTTAACCAGGAAAGGCATGCTAAGCTGAAGCTTGTTTCCAGGTGCACCCAGGGAGCAAAAGGAAGTTAAGTGACTTGCTCAGGATCACACGGTATACAGCTGAGGGCTGTGGGATTAAAACCAGGTCTCAGGTTTGCAGATCAGTTCCCTAAACCACTGTGCTATACTGTCTCCTATTTTATGAATTTAAACAAATTTTATGGTTTCCACATTTCCTGTGTGTTTTTTCCTAGATTAAGCAATTGTCAGTTTATAAGTGTAATAAGACACTCCGGTGTGCATGGAACAGACTGTTCTTCATTTCAGTGGCTATAGTCACTCGGACTGTGGCCTTGTGCCTCTCAACACCTCTGGGTGTGTGATAAAATCTGGTGCATGCACACCCCATAGCGTCTTATTGCTTACATGCATATCAGCATGCAGTCACAGTTATGAAATATAATGCGTTAAGAAACATGTGCTAAACATTTCAGAGAGCAATGTAGGTGGTAGTAGGTTAATAGCGCCAAAACTAAAAGGTGCAGCTAACTAGGCAGGACTTATGCATGAAGAAAGTCTTATCCCTTTAGCAACCCTTAGGCTATCCCTTCCTCTGTCTGTGTCTTTGCTCCCATTGCCTTTCCTGCTTCCCTCTCTTTTGTAATATACATCCTACTCTTCTCCTCTGTTTTCCCTGTATCTCCTATAGGCCAGCCTTATTTTCTTCACCACCATGGTCACTTCTTTGTAGAATCATAGCAATCTCTTTTCCTTCTGCCTTTACTCACTTCCATCATACAGAGATTGCTTGTTTTAATTATGCCCTCCTGATTTCTCCCCACTGTGCCTCTACCGCTCCCTAGCTATCCTCCATGATGAAGTTTCTGAGACAGTCTCCCGGTTCTTTAAAATTCACCCTAAAGTCTAGAACCCTTGCCCTTGTGTGGTTTTCCTCTGTTCCTGTTTTTATGTTAAACCACACTGTATGGTGATTACTGGTACTCAGGTGACTGTCCACAGAGATGTTTGCAATGCTGTCCATATTTGTAAGCACCAGGTCTAGCACATCTCCATCCCTAGTGGGTTCTTTGGCTAGCTGCCCAAGAAAAGCCCCTTGCAGGGAGTTAAGGATGACCCATCTCCTTACCAAAGCCATCATTGGAAGGCTCTACTTTACATATTGCAGACTGAAGTCACCAATCAGCAGTACTTTCCCTTACATGCCATTCTGATAATGGCTTCTCCAAGTGCCTTTTCTGTAGCACTACACATTGTCAATGGGTAATTCATACATATGGGTAATGTGCAGCCTTACTAGGTACTGAGATACAGCCCCAAACTCAAGCGCATGGTACCCTGGGCACATGAAGATTCCAAAGAGGAAGGACTTTCCAGTCTTTGCTGCACCAGCAATGGTTAAACAGCAAAGACGATTCTCTCTGAAAAAAATATTTAATGGGCAGACTAGGTGGGCCAAGCGGTCCTTATCTGCTGTCAAATTCTGTGTTTCTATGTTGTCCATTTGTTATTTTATTCTCATATTTGCCCAATGTTTAAGCAGGTTGGGGCTACCTGATGATAAGGAGCACCCTAAATTCACAAATCATGCCTGTTAAACTGCAACTTTCAAACTGACTAATATGCTAAATTTGTCCACAGTTTCCACTGCCTTAGTGTATGGCATGTGGACCACTTGCCAATGTTGTCAGGGTATTGTTCAGTTCTCCACCTTTTTCCTTCATATTGATGCCTCAGATAAGTGATTTACACTTTGTTTGTGGGGGCCTTAATTAGTTAAGGGAAAGTATTTTTGCATTTTTTCATTTCTCCCCGCAGTGCTCCTCAGGTAAGCTGCCCCCATCCATTTATCTCTACTCTATGAGATATTAGTGTAGTGCCGGAGTGTGTTTTTCTTATATACTGCATATTTCATGACTTGGTCTGCTTGGGTTGTTAATATATATAAATCAACCCTGGGCCATTTTAGGCTCACAGTATCACTCCTTTTTATTTTATCTGAGGTGACTTTCTGCCTTTAAATAGTGATTAACAGCACATCTTTTTCCATTTCTAACAATTAAAAGTGCTCCAGCTGTGTGTTATGCTTCATAATGCATTTCCATCAGCTTCAGTGAGCCACATGGGAAAGCAGTCATTGCTGGCAGTTAGCAGGCACTGTCTCATGCCTCCTTAACTGCCAGGCATATCCTGCTCCGTCTGTTCCCCAGTTTTCATGCCCTTAGCACCGACTGCACTCCTCATAGTGTGGTGACATCACACACTTTGTCATGCTATCACCTCATCCTTGTCCACTACAATTCCCAGCTTTTTCTGGGCTTTCTCCATGGTAGGGCAACTCCAGAGGCGACACTACTGAAATAGTAAAGAGCAGGATGAGACTCAGCAATAACCTTGTTTATTTGTTTATGTTTTTGGTAACCATGTAAGTGCATTGATCCAGAGGACCATATTCAGTCATGACCGGGCCACAATGTGGCGAGACAGCAAACCAGCAACAGACACATTTACATATGGTATACTGGCATGGCAACTTACAGGCACTAGTATAAAGGAACATATATAGTACATTTGTACAACTCAAAAAGTGAGCAGTTAAAACATCACATATTGTAAACATTTAGTCTAGGCAAAAAACATGTGCTGGGAAGAAGAGCAGGTCAACCTGAGAAAGCACTATGGTAACAGGCGTGGTCCACAAACAGAGCACCATACATAGACAGCAGGGACACATAGGCTGCTATGCAGTAGACATGGAAGGACATGCTCTGCAGGGTCAAAATGCATGCTAAGTCTTGGCCTAACATAGGGTACCAGGCATAGGAGGAGTCAGACAGGTAGGCTGTGTGTGACTGCAAAAGGTCAGAAAGCAAAATTTGTGGGTACATGCACTACAGAGTATGGGGTAGGGTAGGCTGGAGGGAAAAGGAAGGGGAAAGGACGTAAATTGGCACAATAAACACTGGCAATGCTAAGATTATGGTTAACCTTTACTGTGTCATACTTCCGCTGGAAGTATTATTTATCAGGAGCCCTGTCTTTGTACTGTTAGCATAAGGACTCACAGAAATTACTTTTGGTTTCAACAGAGGAATAAGAATGTTTTGGGAACTGCCTCCTGTTTGCTAAGGCATATACTGTAAAGCCTAATTTGAATTTGTATAGTATATTTTGTGGAATCCTGCATTATTGGTACAGTCTATGCAAACCAGTGGCACCATAGCTTATTGGAGCTCTGAGGTATTCAACTGGTGTAAAACCTGCAGGGATGATGAAACCTCACCTTTAGGTTCTTACTGTCCTAATTGTGTAACATAATCTAACATGTCAATTTTGGTTCCCCTCTTGAATCTCTGAGCTGGGGTGGGTGGGGTTTATCAACTGCTAGTAGCAAGGGTGAGTTCTACAAATCCTTTTATTGCTCCTTAATGAGATACTGAGTCCTGATGTCCTGCAGGACATCCCTCCAGCACCCCTGAACCTAAGGCAGACCCATCAGATCAAGTGGAGCCCTTACAGGCACGTCCAGGTGTGCCAGAGCAGGATAAGACTGCTCACCGAGATCTGCAGGCAGACCCTGCCGATGACTTTCTAGAGGGTCCAGATGATGATACAAGGGGCCATGAGGAAAATTCTTACCTGGATGTGCTTTTTGATGAGGACCCTCTAAAGAATAGGAGGAATGGGAGTGGGCAGAGACTAAGAGAAGCCCTGGTCATTCCCTGTTTGATAGAAACTCTCTGTCATGCTTCATATATGAGGCTTGTAGGACTTTATAGTTACAGGTGGTGCTGTCTATGGAGGCTCTGGATGTAAACCCAATACTGTCTGCATCCTCATCTGCACTGAAGTGTTTTCCAAATTTTGTGCACTGTGACTATATTATATGGGCGGATTAAGGCATAGGCAACATAGGCACAGGCCTAAGGCCCTGCCTGCCAAGGGGCCCCAGCAATTCCGTCATATATTTACTATATATATTTTATTTTCTGCCTGAACTGCATTTTTGTTTGTAAAGGACTCAGGCACTGAGTATCTGAGCAAAGCAGGGCAGAACTGTGACGTGACTTACACCTCCTGGTTAGGTGTTAGTGCATCTGATAACTTCAGGGGCCCTGGCCAGGTTGACCTTCAAGGTGTGAACAAGCCAATTTCCTGTTCTTTGTCACCTACCCACACTTAGAATCCCATTTAGAATCAAATCTTACTCTTAAATATAAAAGATTGAGTGCAATTTGATGTACATGCTTTATATCTAATGTCACTCCTAATATCAAGAAATCTTTATTTATTTATTTATTTATTTTAGTCTTTTGGTAACTGGTAGGCCCACTAGGCACAAGTGCCTGTTTTCAGGGTGACCTGGGAGCACTGGGCGGTTAAGTGACTTGCTTAGAGTCACACAGTATGCAAGTGGAGGTTGTGAGAATTAAACTCAGGTCTGGTCTGCTGAATGTACCAAGCTAGTTCACACCTCATTCCTCTAACCTCTAGGCTATACTGCCAGCCCATCTACAATGTGTTTCAATGGTATAATAACAAATTGTACTCTTTTTTTTTAATTCCCTCATTTCACTCAAATTGAACTTCTGTCCTTGATATAGTTCCATTTTCAGGGTGAACAAATGAACATTTTTCCAGATTCCCATCAGTAAATCTTGCAATTTATTGATCCTGGCTTACTTATCAATAACAGAAATGTTTGATCTGGGTATGTTCATGAAAGGGGTTACCAAAGTGTGACATTAAGGTGAATTTTAAATCCAAAATAGATACATTTTAATAAGTTTGTCAAGACACTGTGACTGAAGAGTCAAAAGGAACCAGATTATGACGTAACTCCCTAGCAGGGTTTGAGAAAATCACATTCAGTGTTGCACATGCAATGGGGACTCAAACATTGCATGTGCAGCAGTAGATACAACTGGTGTTTAACTTGAAAAAAAATTACTTTTCTCTTATTTTATTTTACTAAGCATTTCAAGACACTATGACCCAAGAGAGAAAGGGTCTATGCTGTGGGCTAACTCCATATTATACTTGAAAGAAAAGCACCTTCAGTGTTGCATGTGTAATGGGAACACCAAACATTGCATGGCAAGACTGGACACAACAGGTGTTTAACTTAAAAAAATGTTACTTTAATCTTTTATTTGTGTTATTAGGCATTTCAAGACACTATAACCCAATAGTGAAAAGGTACTCTGTTGTGGGATAACTCTCATATCACACTCTAAAGATGATTGCTTTAGATGTGGTCAGGCCAAGGCTCCTGCTTCATATTTTTGGGAATGCCTCTGGTGGCTCCCTATGGTCCGAGATTAGGACTAAAGCTGATCCTTTGTTAGGGTTACATGACTTATTCACTCCAGACTTGTTTATTGGGGATTACGCAACAGTTACAGTGAAAGAAAGGAGATATTATATTAATTTAATATCTCTTATGGTTAAGACCTTAGTATTAAAGCTTTGGAAAGATCAGACTGTCATTATTTATCAGGAATGGCTAGCTGGGCTACTGTATAATTTAAGAATAGAGAAAACTATAGCTAGTTACAGAAATGCTTTGTATAAATTCAATGCTATTTGGGAGAAGTTTCATGATTTATGGACAATTGCCTCCGTCACACTAAGCTGATGCATATCTCTCCTCCTTAAGTAAGGTATGGGTGCAGTCTATTACAGACAGAGACCAATACTATTCCCTGATATATTCCCCCACTTCCTTCTTTTTTGCTTTGGAAAGTGGTAATATTTCCTTCTGGTTGCTTTCCCGTATAGGGTTAGGGATGTGGCCTGCAAGATCATATTCAGGGACTGGCTTTGGGAAGAGGGTTGGGGGATAGGATAAAGGGGAAGGGACAGTGGGGAGGGGAAGGGGTATGTTAAGGGTCAGTTAGCTATTGCAAGGTACATGTATTAGGACTAATGTTACATCTGCTGTATTGTTTAATGCATAGCTTGTATTTTGGAAACTTTTGAAAACTGAATAAAATATATCAAATTTAAAAAAAAAACTTCGTATCACACATGAGAAAAGCAATTTCAGTGTTGTGCATGCAATGGGACACCAAGCATTGCACAAGCAACAGTAGTCACCACACAACTGTTTAAGTTAAAATGCATTGCCTGCACCTCTCTCACCAATGTTCTGCAGTACATTTAAGACCTAATCCCAAAAGTAAATCACCCACTCAAAAAAAGCTGGATGCTTCTGCTGAAAATTTTGGAGCATGTAAAATGCAATTTGCTTGGACACCACAATTGCATGTGCCAGGCAAAACTTGAGTGAACCAGAAATGTTATGTGCTTGAAAATCTGGAGTGAAAATGTTTTCATTAACAAAAGACAACATCTGAGGCAGTTTTAACATAAATTTACTGAAATGCAACTAAAATAAATTCTTCACAGAAGCAAGGAATGTACAGAGGTTTTGCATGTCGCATTTTACTAGGGAAAATTTGTGACATTTTGGAGCTGGACATGGAATAAAAATAAAATGGGTGCATCTAGGTTTCTCAAACTAAGAAATTTACCTGTACTTGTGGCTACCTTTTAAATGTACTTATCCTGACTGCGGTGGCTGGTGTTCATTTTTCTAAATCAACATACAAAGTAGTCGGCACGTTGGAACCCCATTTCATGAACTTACCCATCTGTTTAATCCCAGGAATGATTTCTTCCAGCAATTATTTACTTTGCAATATCATCTTTAAAGTTCATGACTCCTCTAATTAAACACTAGCGTAACTCCTAACATCACCCAGGAAATAGTCTGTTTTAGAGATGGGTCCCTATCCTACCCTATGAAACTTCCAAATCCTGGTTTATATTACCTGACAGGACAAAAGAAAACACCCAGACTGCGATCACATATGTGTGTGTTTGGTGGGAGGCTTGAGTACTACAAATTATGTTTCACACCTCAAAAATTAGTTTACCAGGCCTATTAGTAACTGTTTTCTGTATTAATCAAAACTCAGACTATTGTAATTTTTCCATGCTGATATTATTAGTTTCATTAATTTTGAAGCATTTTACTTAGGTTATTTGTTTTATGCCACTTTTAGGGATGGAAAGAAACTTTTTGTCAACTTTCAGTAACTGACATGCAATGGCCAAGGGTGTGGTCACTGCAAAGGGCACAGTCATGGTGAAGGGCACTGTTGTGGTAAGAGAACCCAGATTTCTCTTCGGCCTAGGGCCCCAGGTTGCCTTAATCTGGCCCTGCAAATTATTGAAGAGGAATGGGCAGGCATGGACCAGAGAAAGCATCTACATAGACCATGAGTAAGATGTTACTCATTTATGAAGATCAATTCCCAAATGTGGGAAACCCCTACCCTGGTGGATAAAGCTGTGCATAATTTGGTTAAGCACACAACCATGTGTATTGAAGGGTCATTCACCCTAACCAATATACATGATAAGCAAGTGGAAGCCACATGCAGAAGGGCTTTTGCCTTGAACAGCATAAATCTACACACATCCTATGCATCTTTTATTGATTCCAGAGCCCGAACTCATGGAGTATGGCTCTGGGTAGTTTCATTCCTCCAGACTCTGAAGGAGCAAACATTTTACAGCTGGTAACCATGGCTTCTGCTTTTCTAGGGGATGCCACAGTGGACAAGTTATGAATATCAGCATGCTTTTCTTATCATATAGTGTCTACCATGCAGGGTGCATGGCTCAAACATTGGGTCACAGACCAGGCATTAAAGGCAACATTGTTTAACTTGTCCTTTGATGGAGGACTGTTATTTGAATGTGACCTGGATGACATCTTAAAAGATATCCAGGATAAGAAAGGATAGGTCCTGGTGTCAAAACAGCAGCAGAAAGCAAGTTCAATACCTAGGGGTTGAGGAGGTGGCTGCCAGCAGCAATTTAAGGTTGGTTTTCATCCCTTTCTGAATTTTGGAAAACAAAGGAATTTGGTAGCCTTTTCCAGATTTAAGGCAAGAGTAACAGAAAATCCTTTGCCTGCAGATGCAATGGAGGTGCAGGGTGAAGAGGAGGTAATTCACAGTGAAGGTATGCAGGCCCATCTCTGCCTTCCTGCCCTTGGTGGAAGACTACAGAACTTTTATATGAGATGGGCCCACATGACATCAGGCTTATGGGTACAAGAGACACTGGCACTAGGGTACACAATAGACTTTTAATATTACCCACAAGGGTGTTTCCTGCTGTCCATTATACCAAAGACCCACTAAAGAGACAATCTTCTTCACATTAGGGCAGTTCTTCCAGTTCAGTTCTCCCATCAAGGAAGGTTGGGGATTCTATTCAATTTATTTTGTGGTCCCCAAGACGTCGTGTGGGAGGTTAGCACAATTCTGGATTTGAAGCACCTAAACAAGTTTGTCTGCCACAAGACCTTCAAGATGGAGTTCCTGCAGTCAATTATAAGGGCTGTCCAGCCAGGGGATCACCTAGCATCCAAAGACTTGTGAGATGCATATCTCCACATCCCAATTCACCAGTCACACCAGAAGTTTCTCAGGTTTGCATTCCAGGGCAGCACTTTGAGTACAGGATGCTCTCCTTTGGGCTGGCAAGAGCACTCACAGTGTTCTTGAAGGTCATCATAGTTCTTGTGGTTCAACTGAGACAGGAGGGTCATCATGTATATCCTTACCTGGATGACTTACTCTTCTGTGTCTCATCTACCCAGATGGCAATGAAATCAGTTTCAGGCCTTGGAAATACTGGAGATGCATAGTTTGGTAGTCAATTGGGGAAGAGCTCCTCAAATCATCACAGAGTCTGGAACAACTGTGGGTGGTGTTCTGGATGGATGAGGGAAGATTTTCTCTCTGCAGCCAGGAAGTGGACCCTGAGTTGAGATTTTCACTGACTGAGAAGCCAGAAGTCAGCATCTACTCACAGGCTTCTTGGGATGTTGGGGCTGATGACAGCAGCAATATAACTAGTACCATGGGCCTGCTTGCACATGTTGCCCCTTCAGAGTGGTGAACTAGCAGATTGGAACCCAGCCTCAAAGTACTACCAAGTCCTGATTCCACTTACTCAATCAGTTCTGCAATCTCTGACTTGGTGGGAGAGCCATGAGAGCCTAAACAAGGAGTGTCCATTAGAAGTCCTGCCAGATTTGATACTGACAACTGTTATCAGTTTGTCTGGTTGGAGCACAGTCCTGGACCAAGTACTGGTCCAGGGCATGTGGACTACACAGGAGCAACAGTTACTGATAAACATATCAGAAATGATGGCAGTACGGCTTGCTCTTCTTCACCTTACAGTCGGTGTGGTCAAAAGTCATAAAAGTAGGTCGAACAATGCCACTCCAATGGCATAAATAAACAATCAAGGTGACACAAGAAGCAAGGAGATGCTAGCAGAAACAACTGAACTGTTATTGCTGGCAAAGAAACTTATATCTTTCTTGGAAGTTCACCTGGCAGATGAACCAACACCAAGGTCAATTGGCTGAGTCAAGAGACTGTGTCCAGGGAATGGATTATGAATCTGGAAGTATTCAACCTTTTGTACAGAAAGTTCAGTTGACTGCAGATTGACCTATTTGCTACAAGTCAAAATGCTCAGGTATCGAGGATTTTCGAGCAGTACCGTTGCCACAAGTGGAAGCATTGGATGCACTGTCCCAGATGAGGAATTTCTTCAGTGCATATTTATTCCCTCCTCTGCCATGCCTCTCCAAAGTCATTTGCAAAATAAGCTAATCAAAAGAAACATTCTTCTAAAAGCACCAGAATGGCCATAAAGGCTGTGGTTCTCTGACCTGAGGGACTCTAGCTCATCGTATGTCACTGAGGCTCCCACTTCAGGAGGACTTCTCTCCCAAGGACCTATTCTGCATCTAAACCTGGAGGTGATGCAGCTGGCAGTCTGGCTCCTGAAAGAAAGAGATTTCCAGAAAAGTAGCAGTTACCCTGATGGCCACCAGGATGGTCTCTACATCTACAGCTTATGATCCAGTATGGAACAGCTTCTCGACATGGGCCAGAGAGAGAGAGAGAGAGAGAGAGAGGTATCAGGCCTTCTAAAGCCATGATTCTAGATAGGTTGGATTTTTTGCAGGAAGGAGAAGACAAAGAGCTTGCAGCCTTACACTGAATGCCCTGAGAGAACAGGCCTCGGCACTGGGAGCAGCACTTGGAACCTCCATGCGGTCTTCTCTGGGGATGAACCAGGAGGCTATTCACTTTCTAAGAGTGGATAGCAGATGAAGATCACTGTTTCAATCACTGGTACTCCCATAGGCCCTGAATCTGGTGTTGAATGCTCTGTAAAGCGCCATTTGAACCTCTTTCATCAATATTGTCGGACATTTGTCTTGCAATGTATGTTTTCTTATTGCAATGTGTTCAGTCTGAAGAATGGATGAACTTCAGGCATTATCTCACAAACAGCCTTATTTTATCATCTATAATGAAAAGGTAGTCCTGAGGGTTCTTTCTTTCCTCCCTTAAATACCTACAGCTTTTCACATGCATCAGAAATCTGTCTGCCATCCTTCTGCCCAAAGCCAGATCATGTTAAGGAGTGTGAGTTGCAAAGCTAGACTTCTGTAGAGCAGTCAGGGCACACCATAAATGAATGCAGAGTTGAGAAAATCCGAGACTACGTTTGTACAATTCAAGCGCAGTGAAAAGGGGCCAACAGAAGTCCAAGGCTACCTTTGTCAGGTGGATGAGGACCTGTATTGCCAAGGCTTATTCAGCAGAAAGTAACAAAGTGCCAGTTCTCATCAAGGCCCTGTCCACCAGGGATTTGGTTACTTCCTGGGTGGAGTGAAGGGAGGCATCTTTGTTAGAATTGTGCAAGGCAGCAATGTGGCCCTCCATCCACAGATACACTAAGCACTACAAACTGGATGACCAAGGTTCCACCAATGCAGCCTTTGGTTGCAGAGATCTGAAGGTGGTGGTTAGCAGATAACTTTTTCACCCATATGAGTTATATATGGGATAATATTCTTCCACAACCAGTTGGGAAAAGGGTTGCTGCTTTTTGGAGCCCATGTCTATTAATTATCCACTGAGAATGTGGAGCAGCAGAAAGGGGAAATTCTGTCATACTTACTGTAATTTATTTTCTGTTAGCTCCAACATTGTCAAGGGCTTCTCCTGGGAGTATTGACTCCTCTGAAGAGTATTGTCTGATATATATATATATATATATATATATATATATATATATATATATATATACACACACACATATATGTATATATATATATATATATATATATGTGTATATATATAAGACAAGAGAACCTCAGTGCAAACATTGAGGCAAGGGGTTACCCCAAGGGCATTTGGCTGGGAAGCCAAATTTCAGAAAATACATCACACATGCCCACACAATGCAAAGCATCATTGGCTGCATATGCAAATCACCACAGAATGTTATGCTGGTTCAACTTTAAGCAGAATTACATGTTGGGCCTCTCACACAGTTTGCAAAGGGTG
Source organism: Neoceratodus forsteri (assembly GCA_016271365.2). Classification (NCBI taxonomy): domain Eukaryota; kingdom Metazoa; phylum Chordata; order Ceratodontiformes; family Ceratodontidae; genus Neoceratodus; species Neoceratodus forsteri. The sequence goes on along the minus strand of JADMNL010000022.1, from coordinate 193,413,855 downwards.
TTGCAAACTGTGTTAGAGGCCTTTCGCACCATGTAATTCTGCTTAAAGTTGAACCAGCATAACATTCTGTGGTGATTTGCATATGCAGTCCATGATGCTTTGCATTGTGTGGGCATGTGTGATTTTACATATATATATATATATATATATATATATATATATATATTATGTATATCTGTTTCTCAGAAAATTATGATTTGTAAATATTGTTGACATCCAATTCCATTCTATCTGCTAATGTAAAATCAGGCTACAGATTATTGGACCATAGCCTTAGGCATGCAGGTTAATAGGCTGATATTCAGAATGTGAGGTGGTACTCTCCGCTACAGCTTAATGCTCACACTGTTTTGCAGTTATGCTGCTGTTATGATTATTACTACTACCATTATACAGTACATCTTTTATGTTAACAGCCTTGTCAGTGGCATGGTTCTTTCCATCAAGAGTCTGCACATTGTCATAAGTAAAGTGGAACACTCAAAATGATACAAGCAGCCTTACATCATCAAGAGGAGGTAAGACATCACTTGTTGACTTTTTCTTAAGACAAAGCCTTTTCTATGTATATATTAGTTTAAAGAAAAGGGGGAATCATATAGCCTAGGCACATTATAGGTTTTTGTTTTACATAGGATTTATTGGCACTCTGAGGACAGTAGGTAACTGGAGAGTCCTTGTTCACGGAATCTTCATGTGTCCAGGGTTCTGTGCTGTTCACAGCTGTGGACTGTACCACTACCCTAGTGGGGTGCACATTACCCATATGTATTAGTTATATGTGGCTCAGAGCTCAGCATTAATGTCACATACTGTAGCTGAATGATGTAGGTTGTGCTTGGATATAGAGGCCAGATCAATAAGTAGGACAATGTTCACCAGGTATTGGCAGTTTTGAATTGATCAGTGCTTAGGTATTTCGAACATAGTTATGTGCAAGTTAGTGATTATAGCACAAGTGAACTGGATAGTCTATGCAAGGTGCTTAGATGCTTGAACTGATGAGTACATGTCATGACTTGATATTGGTTTGACTTTCTCTGTATCCCACTATAAGAAAGGATGCTTAGTCCAGCAGTATGAGACCTCCCTGGTGGGATAAGAATGCTGGAGAAGGAGGAAGTGTCAGGGGAGGATGGAGGGTAAGTGTGACTCGCTCGAAGCAGAGCTGTGGATTGCCTGCTGATTTAAGAAGGGTATGGGAGAGGAGCTCTTCGCCTATATAACCACAGGCATGCACCTTTCAATTATACATGGCTCAGAGCTCAGTACTTATGTTACATACTGTAGCTGAAAGATGTAGGTTGTGCTTGGATACAGAGGCCAGATCAGTAAGTAGGACAATGTTCACCAGGTATTAGTAGTTTGAATTGATCAGTGCTTAGCTACTTCAAACATAGTCATGTGCAAGTCAGTGATTATAGTACAAGTGAACTGGATAGTCTATGCAAGGTGCTTAGATGCTTGAACTGATGAGAAATGTGTTATGCCTTGATATTGGTTTGGCTTTTCTCTGTATCTCACCTTAAAAAGGATGCTTAGTCCAGTAGTATGAGACCCCCAAAAGAATGATGATATCAGATGACTATCTCTCCAACTCAGGACAGTGTGATCAGTAGTAGCGAGGACAGGAAAACCCCCTTTGGGAAAACCTCTGAGGATCCATGGCTACTGACCAGCTTGTCCTTCTGGGCATACTAAGGAGAATAATCCTAAGTAACAATATTAAGTTATAGGCTAATTCGAATTCCAAAGTTAGAGATCTTGATCCAGTGAAGTGAAAGATGAATATTCCAATTGTTGAACATAGCAGCATCCTTCTAGCAACCCCTAGTCTGAGAATCCATGACCAGGGCAGAATGTTAGTAGATTGGACTCCATGGTAGGCTTTAATTGAAGCATCAAGTTGCATTGGTGAAACGCCCAGCAGGTGAGGATGGCTTTTCCGAGGAGAACCAGTAACCAAAAAGGCTAAGTGTCCATGTCTACTGTATGAGGACAGTTGGTTAGTGTTCCACTTGGCAAGCTTTGCAAATGAAGGCCATGGTGATGAAGCACAGGAACTTGCGCATGTTGCACGATCTGGAGAGGGCAGGCAGTAGGAACCACTGATCCAGAGTTGGAAAGCAGGTATGTGAATTAGGTAAAGATCTTAGTGCTAATGGGTAGACATAAGTTAGATGTACTTCCATGTCCCAAGGCGGAGTAGGTTGTAGAATAGGTGAGTCAGTCTTGATGAACCTCTTGGCCCTGTAAAGACGTGACAAGTAATTTGAGCAAATAGTGTAAGTAAATGGACCTATACCTAGGTCAATAGTAGTAGTAATTAAATCTGCATGGTGCAGACGTAGTAGCAGAGTAGTAATATTGCATATATTATGTAATGATATGGCAAGGAGCATGAGTAAATGGTAATAGCACAGGAATTGAAGAGCTTCATCTGGTGATCCAAATATTAGCATAGCAACATAAATATCCACATTTCGAAAGCCAGAATGCTTGGGTAACTAGAATTGACTTAGTGAGAATAGTCTGATGAGTCCTAAAAGTCAAGCTTATGAGTCATAAATAATGATAACTGAAGAGGCTGAATCGTGTTTTCATGAGTTCCAAGAAACCTCAGAGCACAATTCATGATATTGAAATCGTATCCTGGTAGGAGTGTAGTAGTAGTAATTCATGTGACTGAAGTGGAAGGCAAAGCATCCAAAGAATACATGACGAATGCTAAAACAATTTAGATGTGAAGCCATAGTAAAGAGCTCCAAGGCTGGCAAACACGGAGGCAAGGCTTAAGTAGAATATGTGAACCTCAGGTTCCGAGCTGGAGAAGGTAGGTGTAGAGTAGAGTAGTTAAACCCCTGAGACCTGAAGGGCAAGGCAGGTCATAAAATCAGATGAATATGGTGAAGTAAAATAAGTTCAAGGGACCTCCGGCCTGTAGAGGCGCAGGTCTTCAAGTGTGATGCCGTGAACCTCGCCCTGTGGGGTGAGGCAGGTTGTAGAGTAGTAGTAGATAGAGTAATAGTGTTGTCTAGCTGCATGCAATGCAGAAATAAGCATAATAAGGAATAGATTGTAATGGTATAGTAAATGGTAGCATGATCCTGAGCCTATCCCGTGCAGCGTAGAAATATATTCTGAGGCAACTTAGAGAGCTTTAGAAGGTGCTGTAGACTGTCGGTTTCCGATGATCAAAGAGGCAGTGAAATGACAGGGGTGGATAAGTTGGCAACTCGACCAGAGGCAATAAGCATCCAAAATGGCAATAGATCTATGTTTTAAGCTATGATAAGGAAGGCATCATGAACAGTATTAGTAACTCTGAAAGAGTTGAAGCAGTAAATCAAGAAGCATCCTAGGGAATTGAGGTGAATATCCGATGTAATCCAGAATTAAATTCAACGAAGAAGAAGCATATCCTTGACAGTGTAAGTAAGTGGGGGCAGTAAGATGAAGGTTGCAAGGTCCAGGATCTGAGTAGTACTGCTGAAGGTGGGAAACTGGCGGTGCATCCGATCCTGAGATTAAGTGAATGCAGAGCGGCAGCTAAGCGCCACGAAGGGTACATATGCAGCTGGACCACACGTAGGTCAGCCGGAAAGTAAAGTAGCAGTTATGAGCCAAACAAAGCAAAGCAACATGGTAAGCATCCAGAGACATGATGTAAATCCTAGAACATAGTTAGGTAGTACATCCAGAATAGAACAGGACGGTCCTGGACTGATGGAGAGGTATGAACATGTGAGACGAGAGCTGCAGCAACTAGAACTCAATTAGCATGACTGAGATAACATCCTGGAGTGGCCACTGTCCTTGCCATAAAAAGTCACCTGTGTCATTGGGTGACAGAACTCAGTAGAAGGCATTAGAGACATAGGCATGCACGAGGCCAGGTTATAATGGTTAGGCTTCAAGCGGATTGGAATGAAGTCAGGCATGACAAGGTACAGAGTGATAACCTGATGGTTCTTATGCTCTCCTGTGGTTGCTTATTCCTGGCTGTACAACTTTTCCTTGGCTGCTCCAGACCCGAAGCTCTAACATGAGCTGCCTAGTTTGACTAGCTACCCTCTTTTCCCTTTCCTGCGCTGATCAGTTCATAGCGCTTTCCTGAGTACACACCTCAGAATAGTCCCCACCTCCACTGTGTCAAATCTGGCCTGACTCTGCTTGCATATTCCCCTGCGTCTCATGTCTTTCAAAGCGTGGATATGCATTCCTTGGACTGTGGCCCCAAAAATGTCTGCACTGCCTTTACTACCTCCACCCTTGAAATTTTGCCATCCATACCTCATATTGGATTCACATATCTGTCCTTCTTCTACTTGCTCAGGCAGGGATATCGAAATTAATCCTAGTCCCTCATGCTGCACCTCAACACATATCCTCTAAGTACAACCCAGCCCCTCCAAAAGACCTGAAGATTTCACACATGAATATTCGCAGCCTTCAGCCTAAAATGCCTGAACTTGTAGCATGGGTTGCTCAGAAGACTCCAGATACTTTATGCATCTCTGAATCTTGGATTAAGCCTACTATAAAACTGCATGAGGTGGCTCTCATGGGTTACAATTGTTTCAGGAAGGATAGGCTAGGAAAGAGGGCTGGGGTGTACTTATCTACACCCGCTCAGACCTGTATGCCATCGAATTACCTGCATCTGATGCTGAAGCCACTAATATAGAATCCCTATTCCTCACCCTGACCCTTGGCAGTGTCCAGAAGCTAATACTTGGGTGCACCTATCTGCCACCTAACAAGGCTCCCTCTGGTCTCTCTCCCTTTTCAACTCCCTTGCCAACTTTCCTCATCATGCTCTTGTGCTTTGTAGTGACTGCAATACTGATTGGCTCAACCCTGCTGCTGGCAAATTACGTTCAACACTGGCTGACCTTAATCAGTGGTTGGGGTGTTGGCGTAGCTATCTACTCATCCTTCTCCTCCTCTCTCCAAACCACTACTGTTCTGTCGACCACTGACCCCAGTGCCTATGCAGCCCTTATTATTAGATCATCACTACCCTTTTCATACCAATGTTTATCGCAAGAACCTATTGCTGTCCTGCTGTCTACACTCTTTAGCTACTGATCTAATTGTCACTATTGGGTCCTTACCTCTTCAGGTGAGCTCTAACTGTTAGGGGATCTAAACCTGAACTGGTTGTCACCCTACCTAGATAAGACATGTACTGAAATAGCTGCCTTTAACCTGTCCCAATTAATCATGGAACCTTCTTGCCTAAACCAGAAATCTCATAACCACACTCTCATAGACTGGGCCCTTACCACCCATCCTCACAGGGTAATCCAGTCAGACCTACTGCCAGACACTCTGTTTTTTTTTTTGTAAGATAATATATTTTATTGTGCTATTCAATTTTACAACAGGAGGGTGTTGGGAGGGGGCAGGTCCAGGCAGATAGGTGGCCAAATGGGCAGAACTCGGTGGGCCTTGTCAGTCCTTTTTAGCCATCACACTTCTGTGAATCTATGAATCTATGGACAATACACATGTAGTACCATTCACCTCTGTCTGAACCTTAGGACAAATTTTTGCATTTACAACAACCATACTTAATGAAACATACCATAACAATTACCCCCCAGATTACACTCCTATCTTCCATATCAATGGCTATGAATATTAACCAGGTAGTGAGAAGGCTATAGCTCCTACTGAGCTTGTTAGCCTCCCCATGTCACAAGGCATTTGTTTGTTTTTGGTTTTGGCAGACTTATATAATCGGTGACCCAGACGCATATCATTCTCCTCCAGAGTCAGGTTATCACTGGATCCAGTATCAATAGAGTACGCAAAGGTTCCCACCTCTTCTAATATGCCCCCAATCTATCATTAGTACAGGCAATAATCTTTTCTATCTGCAACATAGCCAGGATTTCTTTATGCCATTCCTCATATGAGGGTAAAGAATCATCTAACCAATGTCGGAGCACTACTTTTTAACTGTAACATCTATCTGGGCTATATGATATCTCTGTGAGGCAAGTAGCTGCCCGTCATAGTGCCCTACTATATTAATTTCAGGGGTAAACACATTTTCCAAACTGAGCATTGGGTCCAGATCGGCTTTGACTCTCTCCCACAGTGGTTTAGTTTTGGACAATCCCATAAGATATAATGAAGAGTGCCACTGTCCAACCAGTACTTGGTGCAACTGTCATCCCCTTTCTTACCTATCTTAAAAAGTTTTTCTGGGGCCTAGTTTGAAGCTAGCTGTTTGATTCTACTCTGAATTTTGGGTGTTTCTATGGGCCTTTTGAGAAACTGCTGCTGTTCTGGGGACAATTGTGGGAGATCAATCCCATCTAGAAACCCACTGAGTCTTTCCTCCAACCCTGGGGCATCCTCTGAGCTATATAGGGACTGATAGAATTCTTTAAATGAATACTGAGCAATATCTGTTACCCTGTAACCAGAACCTTTCTTCCCCAGTCTGAATACCTATAATTGTATGTGAAGCTTCCTGCTTCTTCAGCCTAAGGGCCATCAGCCTCCTGCACTGTCACCCTATTCTACGATTTAGCTTTGGTTCTAAAATTGCTTGCTCAGCCTTTTCCCTGATTAGCTCATAATATTTATCTCTTAAGATATTCAATTTAATCCTGTCCTGTTCAGGGGTCATGGGACTAGTCTTCTCTCTAACACTTATGTCAGTCAATATCTTTTCAACTCCATTTCCCTCCTTTTTCTTTTAGTAGCCAATCTAAGTAGTTCCCCCTAACGTGACACTTAACTGCTCCCCATGCTATGTCCATGTTAGCAATTGATGTAATATTTTCTCAAGGGACTTTTCCATGAAAGCTTTAATGTGACATGCTGTGTCTTTGTCTTGCAGTAGTCTGTTGTTTAGGCACCAGATTTTGTCCTGATCTGATGTGAAGCAAATTGATACCACAGAATACAGGGCAGTGGTCTGAAACTACCTCACCTCTATTTCACACCCATGTAGACCCTGCATCCAATCCCTTGATCCCAGGAAGTAGTCTATCCTAGACACTGTCCCATGAACACTAGATTTAAATGTAAATTATTTTCCTGTTGGATGCAGGATTCTCCAAATGTCTTGGAGGCCCAACTGATCTAATAAATCTTGAAGGCTTCTTTGTGCCAGTGAGAGACCTTTCCTAGTACTGGATGTCCTATCAAGGGTAGTTGACATAGTTAGATTCCAGTCCACCCCAGTAGCACTGGTGGTCCCACCAGACAGGTCAGAGCATTTAGAAGGGTTACAAAAACTGAGGTGAATCCCATTAGGCCCATAAATATTGCCTAACATCACCCTTGTGTTGTATAGCAGTCCCTGCAGGAGGATATACCTACCATCCGGGTGTCTGACTTCTTTCCAAAACAAATTTCATTCTTGAGCTAATAGAATTATAACCCTTTCTTGCTGTTATCCTTCCCAGCCCCAAATACTTGCCCCACCCACTGTCTTCTAAATAAATTGATTTTGTTCTTTGGTGGGTGCGTCTCCTACGAAACATTATGTCCACCCACAGCTGTTTTAAATGACGCAACACTTGGTGTCTCTTAGGTGCCGTCTGCACTCTTTAATGTTCCACGTAACATATCCAATTTCTGTAGCCATAGTTATATTTAACAATTGTAGCTATGTCCCCGTATCTATATTACAATATCGGGTCCTAAGAGAGTAGCCTTCTTTGCCCATCTCCACATTTGTCATCCGGGATAACCCCCCTTCCCCAAAGCCCCCATGCAAAACATCATGAATCACAGAATAACAATATTGAACATGCATAACTCGCTTTAAACTTGTAACAGACTGGTTCTTGTTCGGGTTGATCTCCTTACAACCCTGATGGTGTGAAGACCAAAGTCATAACCCAGCCGGGTGAGGTCAGGGCATGACGTCGATCAGGCATTGCCCTCCCCAAAGTCCCTGCTGGAACCTATAGTGGAGGGCAGCCACCATACTCACTTTAGTCACCCCCTTGGGTGTGCCTCTATGGTCTGCTCCTTGACCTTTCTCACCAAGCAGAGAGATGTCCAGACCTTTAGTTACAACATTATAACACCTTTAATATACATTATAACTCCTTAAAAAGAAAGTAACCAACACTGGTATAATGTGGCACTATGTAGAATTCCTATCCCTGTACTCCTCCCTCCACCTCAGACTGTGTCATCCATCTCCTCCAACAACTTCTTAGTCACCCTCCTAGTTACTACTACAACTCCCTTCTCTACTCCTCTTCCTTCCACCCCTACATTAAACCTATTATCAAGGATAATTCATTTAGGAGGTATGAGGCTCACTTTTTGAATGTATAGACCAGGGTTAGAAGAACTGCCCTCCCCTTATCTGTCTTGACCTGTTTCCCCACCCCCAAAAATCCCAGCATCTCGTCTCATGAGACCACTCTCTCTCTTCCCCTCCCAGTTAACTGCCTAGATCCCTTATACTCACAGAGACATGTAGTCTATCTCCACCATGGTACATACTAGTGATTACCCTGCTAACCCAGGTCCAGGGATCCCTGACCACCCTTAACCTTTTAAATTCTATATCAATCTCCTCCTCCCCATCTTTGTCTCCCAAGTTAGATTTGCAAACTCCTACAGATCTCCCACTGTGTCTCATTCCCTTTTCTGTCCCCAAGGTACTCACCTACTCCCCCATTGTATCCAGGAATTCTGCTACTGAGTCTCTGGCATCAGATAACTCATCAACCTCTCCCAGGGCAATAGTTTTAAAAATAGTGATAATAATAATAAGGCCCTCCTCCTTCCAGAAACCCAAGAATCAATTGAGGTCTCACTCCAGTCTGTCCTTTGCCTTCATTTCTTTTGTCCTTTTGACATTTGTAAAAGTCACTCTCAGGGCCTTTTTCTTCCAACATAGGTCCCACATTCCTCATCACTGGGAAACTGCTACGGTGCAGAGTTCAGCCTTCAATTCAGCTGCCATTGCTGTTGTTTACTTTGCTGAGATCTCACTCCCCACCTGCCCAGCATCTAACGTTTCTTAGTAAGTCTGGATCTCTTGGGGATATTCTCCACCAGTCAGGGCAGATGTTACATGGAGGTGGAGTCTTCTCTCATCATGCTCATCTATCATTGCGCAGAAGCAGATGTTATGGCCATTGGAAGAAGATTCTGGACTTGGAACACCAGTGATCTCAGGATTCTAACAGCATGCAGGTAGATACAAAGTTGGTGCTTGTCCTTTTGGCACGTGCAAGAGTTTAGGTGACAAACCTGGAGGGAGACCCAAGGCCGGAGGAGGAGGAAGGGAGAGAAAGCCTAGGCTCTGGAGTCCAAGATGGAAGCAAAACAAAATTCATTAGGTCCAGTAAAGGCAATGATGCACTCGGAGTTGCTCCCCCTCAGATCTGCCATCCTCAGACAAGCTTTATCTTCCATACACCTCCATCAGCATGACCCAAAAGCAAAGCCCCAATCATCCCCTAGGGTTCAGGTCAGGGTTTGAGGCACTAGTACTGCACAAATCAGCCGTGATGAGTCAGTGTTGAAACCTCAATGCAGGCTTAGTCTAAGCTACAGAGAATGAAAATCCCCATCTCAAAGCAGTTCTGAGATAAGAGCGTCAAAGTCACCACTGGTGCTGCAATGTTAGCCTATGGAAATTTCTCAATTTTGGAGAGCTTTAACTATGGGTCCGTTGCATTTTGGGGACTAAACTACCAAAAGACACATCTGTGGTGTCAGGGCCTGCCACCCTGCAAATATCTGACCAAGAGACCCAACCATTTTGATGCAGTGAGGTGGCAAACAATTGTTGTTTTGGTGCTATTCTGTCGCATATTGCAACTTTCACAAAACATTGTGACAGAATGGGCATGACACTTTCATGATTTGCAAAAGTGTTGCATCTGTTGTGTCACAAATTGTGACACTATAGAACCAATCGCCAAAGTATTTCTGGGATGGGGGTTTCCCACCCAAAAAGATAGTGCTGTGATCCTCAGGGCCAGACTAGGTAAACACAACTGCCAGTGTTTACCTAGGGAGTTCAAATTTAAATGCCAAGCATTTTTCTCTCTCACTAACTGAAACCAAGATGGCCACTGCATGACAGTAAAAGGGCCATTTGCGACAATAAAATGTAGCAGTGGCAGCTTTCAAGAGGCACATATTTTTTCCTTCTACTATAATGGGAAGCTTGTTTTTGAATAACTTTTGAATCATTTAATATGTTTTCACCAAATCTTTAAAAGGCACATCAGTGACCCAGACTGCATCTTCCTGAAGATTTCAGACCAAGCGAATAAATTGTATAGGCTATAGCCACAAGCAAAAGCACACAAACCTCCAATTGTTGAGAGTTGTTTGGTGATCTGCAGCTCCACAACCACTCATCTGATCATAAAGCAGCACTAGATCCACATACCTATGATGTCAGACTGCACATACAACACTTCAGGCACATCCTTCATTCCAGAGCAAAGTTATTGAAGTGAAAATATGGGGTTTAACACAGAAGTGGCCAGGCAACCCTAACTATACTGCCACTACAGTACCATGGCAGTATAATCTGTATCTATATATGTATCTCTCTCTCAGTCTTTCTGTCTGCCTGCCTGCCTGTCTGTCTGCCTTTCTATCTATCTATCTATCTATCTATCTATCTATCTATCTATCTATCTATCTGTCTGTCTGTCTGTCTGTCTGTCTGTCTATCTATCTATTCTAGGATGGGTGCTTGCTCTCCTCTCTGTCAGCAATTTCTGCTTTTTAAAAGGATATACTGTAAGTGTCACAAGGACACTCCATGAACTGTCCTGGGGTACTTTCAGGACTGTCCCTCTTGTGACAATGGTGTTTACTCACCTGGTAAGGAGATTGTGTTGGTTGACATCTATGGCACTCAGACATTACATCATGGGTTTAGCCCACCTGATAAGCTAGTGATGCATGACTCTAGGATCATATTTCTTGTATATCCAGGTCCCAGAAACTCCCATTCTCCAGTTTGAATCTTCCATAGCTGAAATCAAGGTTAGTAAAGAGCAACCATGAGAAAGAAACAACTAACCATTTTATATAATAATGCAGACTGAGGTAATATCTAGATGTGGGTCAGCAGCCCTATTTTATTTACCTATTAATACAATCTAAACTCGACCCATAAGTGGTCAACAGTTGACATCTTGGATGTCCTTAGTGAAATATAGCTCAGTTCCCTCAAAGTAATTTGTCTGCTTAGTCTAATCCTGGTCACTCTAGAGCACTCTGTTGGGAGGGTCGTGGAGTGCCATGGATGTCAATCAACACAATCACCTTTACCAGGTGAGTAAGCACCATTGTGATTGGTTGACCATCCATGGTACTCCAGACATTACATCATGAGTAGATAAGTAGCGGTACTGTACCCTAAGGAGGGAGACAGAGTGTTCTGGGAGTGAGAGGAGAAGCTGGCAGTTAAGAGGACCTGGGTGGTGAAAGTGGGCTGTAGCTTGTACAGGTGCTCCAGTCTACAGTGTCTGGCAAATGTATGGATGAAGGTCCATGTCGCTGCCTTGCAGATGTCTTCTGAAGACATGTTAGCTCTTTCTGCCCAGGAGGTGGCCACTGCTCTCATGGAATGGACCTTGATACCTCTGGGGCATCAGATGCTTAGCCATGTAGGCTTCCTGGATGGTTCACTTGAGCCAGCCAGCAATGAGTAGTCTTAGATGATGCCCTGCCTTGTCTTTGTCCTCTTGTGACAATGAATAACCTCTCTGTCTTGCGTAGGGCAGAGTTCTAGATATGTAAATGGACAGGGTGATCTCAACATCTAGATGGTGTGGGATAGGCTTATCAAGAGGTTGAGTGTCTCCAGTAAAGGTAGGCAACTCAATGGGTTGTTCCTGTGAAATGTGGAGGAGACCTTTGGTTGGAAGGCTGGTACTGTGTGTAGGCGTACCCTCTGAGGGGTGAACACGGTGTAAGGTTCTTTGTATGACAGTGCCCCTAGCTCCCCAATCCTACAAGCTGAGCAGATAGTGATGAGGAAGCAGGTCTTCAGATCCACCCAGAACAGGTCTACCTCATGTAGTGGTTTGAAGGGGCTGTACTGAGGGACTCTAATACTAAGGGAGGTCCCAGGGGTGATGAATGGTCTGACTCTGGGTCATAGTACTTCCACTGCTTCCAGGAAATGCAAGTCATTTGGATGTGCCCCAGACTGTATCCCCAATGGGGCCAAAGGCTGCTCAATGGCTGAGAGCTGTACCCTGAGAGATGAGTGGGCAAATCCTTGTCTACTCCTGTTGAAGAAATAAGAGGATGATGGACATGTCTGCTAGCTCAGGATCCTTACCCTGTTCTCAGCACCACTTCATGAACACTGCCCATTGTCTACCATAGGTAGAGGTGGTCGAGATCATCTGGACTGTTGCATCATGGAGATGACTGATTCATGATAACCTGCTCTCATCAATCTCTTCCTCTCAGGAGCCAGGCAGTGAGTTTGAACATCTGTGGAAGCGGGGTGTAGTACCGGTCCCTGGGTCAGCATATATGGCTGGTAGGGTAACCTGCGACTGTCCATTGTCATAGCCAGCACCATGGCAAACCAGGTCCTTCTTGGCCAGTAGGGTGCCACTAGAATGATGGCTCATCATGATGATTGGATCTTGGCTAGTACTTGGGGTAGCAAGGGAATGGGGAAGCGTCGCATGATTCCAGGACCAAGGTTGCGACAGGGCTTTGGTCCCCTGGGACGGGTTTCCTGTATCTTGAATAGAATTTTGGACCTGTGCATTTTCTGTTGTGGCCATGGAGATCCATGGATACAGATCCCCAAGTCTCCTGAATCATTTGTAAAATACTGGGATGGAGACACCACTCCCTGGGTGGACTTGTTGTCGGCTGAGCCAATCTGCTCACACATTGAGCTTGCCTGGAGATGGACTGCACTGATATGCATGAGGTTGGTCGGTGCCCAGTTGAGGACTGTCACCGCCTCCCTCAACATAGCTCTGCTCCTGGTACCCCTTGGCTGCGATGTATGCCATCGTGACCTGGTTGTCGGAAAGTATTAGAACCAACTGACTGGAAATGGAGGATCTGAAGCTTTGAGAGCATGGTATACTGCCTCATTTCTAGTACCTTGATGGACAACTTGGCCTCTGATATTGTCCATTGACCCTGTGCCATCAGGTCACCCAAGCATGCTCCCAGTCCAATAGGCTTACGTCCATTTCTATAGTGGCATTGTAAGATGCCTCTAGAGGAACCCCTCATGTGAGATTGGGCTCACTGTCCTCCATGTTAGTGACTGTCTCACTGATGGGTGGTGGGACTATGAGATGTAAGTTGTATTCGTTTGGTGAGTCCTGGTGAGGACATAAGTCTGTAGTAGTCACATGTGCCACCTGGCTCAAGGAATTGGGTCAATGTAAGATGCCATGCTACCTAGTAACTGGGATATCCATCCCATGGTTGGCTGATGGCAAGCCCTCAGGTGGCGAGACAATCTTATTAGGTTGTGTACCCTTGACTGGGATGGTTTGCCCATCCTTGTGATGTGTTGATTTGCTCCCTAAATGTTCTATCTGTTGTGTGGGCACCAGATGGGTCTTGGCTTAGTTCACCACCCAGCCATGCTCCTCGAGTGCTTTCAGAGCGAGCATGGTGTCTTGATGTGGCGTTCCTTGGAGCACCTGAATCAGCCAGTAGTCCAAGTAGGGGATGATATCCAGATCTTGTTCTGGTACTACTGACACCTTGGTAAACACTCTTGGTGCTGAGGTAAGACCAAAGGGTAAGGCCTGATATTAGTAATGCTGGCCTAGGATTTGGAATCTTAGATATTGTCTGTGTTTTGGTCTGATAAGTATGTGAAGGTATGCGTCATTCAAATCTATGGATGTGAGGTAGTCTCCACCTGAATACTGTGTGAGTCAACTTTAGGGTCTCCATTTTGAATCTGTGGAAACTACATGCTGGTTGAGATGCTTTAGGTCCATAATGGGATGTAGTCCCCTGATTTCTTGGGCATGAGAAAGAAAATGGAGTACACTCCTAGTTTCTGTTCGTGAAGGGGACGGCCTGTATTGCTCTGTTTCATATCAAATCCAACAGGATTGGTTGGACCTGATGAGCTATTGCCTTCTTTTGGCAATGGGAGAGCTTATGAACCTGTGAGTGACGGAGGATTGGGATAGCTCGATGGAGTATCCTCTTGACACCACCTCTTGAACCCATCTGTCCGAGGTTGTGCAGAACCACTGGTGTCTGAAAAGGGACAATCTTTGCTCCACGAAGTACAGTTCCCACCCATGAGGAGTTCTGACCACGTAGCCATTGTTGCTTTCCCTATTTCCTCTACCTCTTCCTCCAAACTTGGATCCACGGATTCGGAAGGAAGAAGGCTAGAATGGGTGAAGGAACTGGTATCTGCTGGGTGTTCCTCTGCCTTGAAAAGTATTGTTCTGGTAATGGGTGTCTCACGTGCTCAATGAGACTTGTTTCCCCTGAAACCTGCACCTAGCGGAAGGGAGGTAGGTGTGTCTGTTCTTATTTTTGAGTAGGTCTTTAACCTCCTCTTTCTGTTTTAGAAATTCTTGCAGGCCCTCCCCAAAAATGTGTTTTCCTTCATAGGCAGATTTTGCAGTCATGTTTTGGATTCATTGTCAGCTTCCCATCATTTTAGCCACAATGCTCTTCTGGCATGGTTAGTGATGACTGTAGCCCTGGCATTCAGTCTCAGAGTGTCCACCGCCATGTCTGCCAGAATTTAGCAGCATCAAGAGTGCATTCTAACAGTTCTGCCTCTCTAGTTTTGGGGTTTGCCTGCTTGAAAAGCTCCTTGAGTCAGCGGATCTGTGCACATGCCATGTAAATGACCATAGTAGAGGCTTTGGTGGCGTTCCCTCGATTTCAAAGGCCTTTATAACATGTCTTCCACTGTCTTGTCCGTAGAGTTCTTTAATGATATGGTTCCGCATGGCAGAATGGTTTTCTTACTGAGTGCTGCCACCTGTGGATCAATAGTCGGGCTGTGTACCAGTTGCTAGCCTTGACCTCCTGAACTGGATACATGAGATCCAAGTTTCTCTTGTTTGACATTCTGCTAGGCTCTGAGGATTGCCACTCCTTGTCAAAATGTCCTCGATCACGGGCATACTGGAAACATCTCCTTGATAGTCGTCTTTTGCTGGATCATGGGGTCTAATTTTGACTCTGGTTTGCCCTTTTGGTGTCATACCCCATAGTTAGCCTTGACTGTTTTCATAAGGCCTAGAACCATGTCAAAGAGCAAAGTTTAAATGTGAGGGATGGCACGGTTGTGGTTCCATGTCCTCGTCATCAATCTCCACCCATCTTCCTCATCTGGCATCTCCTTGTCTTCTCTGGAGTCCAGCTTATGGCTGTCTGGTGCTGGTTCTACAGGATCCAGATACTCTTCATTGCCCCCGCAATATCTGGCTCCAGAGGTGGTGCGGTTGTTGCCCTCGCGCTGGGTAAGGGAATCTAACTTTTCCATTATCTTCAGCATAAAATTCTGTTGGCTCTCCATCATACGCTACCATGGCCTGTTGGTTCTGAAGTAGGATAGCTCCAGGATTCATCCAAGTAGAGCTGCTGGGCCCTAGAGCCCAAGACAGAAGTTTGCTCCAGTAATTAGTTGTCATCACTATGGAGACAGGCGGGGCATAGGGGCCGGGGCATGGGGCAGGAGGGTAGCACTGCAAGAAGTGCATTTCATGGCCTTGACCATATGGTGGTGAGAGGAAGAAAGGAGGCATATTGTTAGGACTGGATGACAATGGGCCTCCAACTCAATAGGTGCCCCATAGCTGTTTAATACAGTCTTAGAAGTACAGAACATCCTAGGGTGAAAATGCCTAGGGTGCTGCTGATAACATTGACCTTAGAGAAGGTAGTGTGTGCCCTTATTGGGACGAGCATCATTGAGACTGGAAGAGGAGAGTGTATAAGAACTACAGGCGGGGTTTAGCATGGGGGTCACTATAGTGAGGACCCGCATGGAGAATGCCACTGTGGAGGTCACTGTGGGAGGGACCACCAGGTTCTTTGTAAGACATATAGGGTCACTATGGAGGGACCCCATATGAACTAGAGGGAGGTACCACTAGGTTCTTAGGAGAGAATATAGGGTCGCTATAGAGAGGGACCCCATATGAAGGTAGAGGAGGTGCTGAGAAAGGGGTTGAGAAGATGAGCCAGGAGGCTTGTAGGACTGTGAAGGAGTGTTATTTTAAACTTGGGCTCCTGTTTGCAGCTCAGAGCCTTTAGGTTTTGTTTTGCCCCACTCTGGAGCAGCATGCCAGTACCTTGTTTATTTGTCTAGAAAATAAATATATAACACCTCACTCCCAGAATTCCTCTAGAGGTGTCAGCATGTACTTATCTCATTGTGAAGGGACCTTTGGAAGACAAACGCTCATTTAGTGAGGGCCATGCACTGATAGAATTCTACTTTGTTCAGGAAAGGAAGCGTCCCTGGCGCTAGGCCAATGAACCAGCGATGGCCGCAGTAGGCGATGAGAACCATGCAACCAAAAATAGCATGGGGATGGTGAGAAAAACTCTTCCTGAATAATAATATCCTTTGAATTGTGGATTTAGGTTCTGGAAGAACTGGTACTGTCATGGAAATGATCTCCGACGGTACGATGACCAGAAGTAGGCAGCGGGAACCATGCGGCCAAAAAGAGCGAGGAGTTGACGATCAGAACCCTTCCTGAGTTGAAAATCCCTTGATCTGGGATTCTGTATCAGGAAGAGATGGTGTTATGCACAGGGACACTATCCCGATGGTGAACAAGAGGGTTCAACCAAGATGCTGAGACCATGTGCCAGGGGAGGATGAGGAGCACCACACGGAGCTCAGCAGAAAGGCCAGAGGTCTTGTACAGATAACTGCTCCCCAGGGCTTGTGAGGCAGTAATATGAGCTTGCAAGGGTAGAGCTGCCCTTTTCTTCCAAACTGGAAGAGGCGGTCGCTAGCCACTCACTAGTGAGTCTACCGAGTGAGTGGAGGGTTTTGGAGCAGCCTGCCTGTCGCTGCACTACATGCAGAGGTAGGAGAGGTGCAGGTAGATGCCAGAACTCACGAACAAACCTGGGAACAAACCCTTCCCTTACCAAAGCGCGATGCAGAAAAAACGCAAATAACACCAAGGAATGGACAGTTGCAGAATTCTTCACTTGGCTTGAAGTAAGCTAGATTGGAACCCAACAACTTGCAAATAGGCCAGAGAGGCCAAAGCAGGAAAGAATTCTAAACATCACATCAGGAAAATTATAAAACAACCTTGTTGGCTTTAACTTCTAGCCCAAACAAGCGAGAAATATATATCAATAAGAAAATAACAATACTGGCATTAAACCTTTATAGCAAAAATTATACAATGCTGCAGGATTCACTTCACCTTAGGAGCCCACAAAAAACTGCAGCAGAGATGGCCATAATGAGTCTCTAAGATGATTTAGGATAAGCAATTTAAGTAGTTATAAATGAGAGGCCTACCTTTCTAGAGTAGAACAACAGGGATCCTGGTATGCTAGTAGCCTGATCAGATGCATGATTTGAACTGGAGAACAGGGATTTCTGGGACCTGGATATACAAGAAATCTGATCCTAGAGTCATATGCATCACTAGTCTATCAGGTGGGCTAAACGCATGATGTAATGTCTTGAGTGCCATGGATGGTCAACCAATCACAATTATGGATTAAAAAGGAAAAACATACAAACCCCTGCCTGCTGACTAGGTCACAGACTACATTGCACAGAGTCAAACAACAGAAATCAGCAGCGGGCACTGCTGCATGTGCAATATTTATTGACAAAAAACTTGCTCAACTTACACACAAAAGGACCTGGGAGGATCCACCAAAACTTACCTTGGAGTTTTGTAGCTTCCTCTCAGTTCCTTTTATGTTGACTTATGCACATCATAAACAACATCTTGAGTTAGTGTGGGTCTTGGGGCACGGCTGCTGTTGGGCAAATGCAGGGCACGCATCAGTAGATGCATCCCTCATTCCCCAATCAGCCTGCATGATACCGCCACACCGTGCATTCTTAATGGGGTAGGCACATCAAAGCAAAGGTCCGCTGCAATCCGAGAAAAGTTTGTCTTCTTGTAGCGGTCCTTTGCTTGCCGTGCTCGCCACCATTATGACCATGGTAGGCAAGTGGGCATGCCTCACCTTCCGACATTGGGGTGCCCAATCCCCCTGTCAGCAACCTCCCCTCTTGTTTGTGTGCCGGCCAGAGGCCCACTCCCGCTGGCATCCCCAAAATGATGAATGCCCGCAGAGTGCCCAATCCCCTAGCTCGCACCCCTCCACTGTCTTTGCCCACCGCGGGAAGCAGTGTTCATGTGGTAGCCCTCAAAAAGCCTATGTTCCAAATTTGGTGGAAAAATCCAACATATGCCTGTTTTACAGAGTGTGTGTTGTGCAGTTGCTATGCAAGCTCATAACTTCATGCTTTGCAATATTTTAATGCTGGATTTTCAGCATTGGCATTTTGTGCACCTCCTTGTGAACAGTACAGCTGTCATTTTCCTTACCCTGTCTAAATGTGTTTCCACACTTGGTTCACAATTGCGTAGTCGCTTGGTGTTTGGGCCAGATTATGGAAACGACAGTTACAGTTCATGAGCAGAGCTCCTAGAATGCCTATGTTGAAAATTTGGAGCTGATACTCCATAAAATGACTGTGTTATGAGCATGCATGCTCATACCGTTGTGCATTTGTGATATTTTCACTCTGGATTTTACCATTGCCATTTTACACAACTCTTGATGAACAGTACAGCCATCACTTCACATATCCTGCCAAAATGTGTTTCACTCCGCTGCAGAATAGCATAATCGCTGTGCGAAATCACTTCTTAGGACACTTTGAGGAAATGACAGTGACACTGTACATGAGCAGAGGTGCTAAAATGCCTATGTTGAAAATTTGTGCCAAACACCCATAAACTTGGCAGTGCTGCAAGCATGCCTTGCATATTTCCATGCACCCTTGCAACTCTGCAAATTCCGTGATATTTGTATGCCACATTTTCAGCACTTGCATTTTATTATACCTCCTTATGAACTGTGCAGCTGTCATTTTCACATCCTGCCCAGCATATTTTCCTGCACTGCACTAACAAACACCCACAGGGACACCACTGAAACTGAGGATATGGGGCCCGATGCTAAGGGAATGAAACACAGCAGAAAGAAGGAAACATCTTCGGAGGGAGTTCAGCAGTCATCTGCTACCCTCTCCCCAACTCCCTCCTAGTAATTTTCTCTGTTTCTCCCATCATTACCCCCCAAGACCCCCTGCTAGGTCACAGTTGGGAATAGGATTGGGAAAAGTTGCTCAACAGAATATGTTTTAAAATGTTACTCATCTTTCCAGCCACAGGCAACTTACCCCTCCATCACCCAGCAACAAGGATCAAGAAGCAGAAGGGAAGAAATATCCTCCCCACCCCATCCTCATTCTAGGATGCAGCATAAGGGGCAAAGGGTATAGCTTTGCCCCTCCCAGTTTTTGTGGTGCTCAAGCTTCACCCTTCTCACCCCCTACAATTTACCTGCATGTAAATAGTATGTTCCTCTGGAAGTTAGAAGAACAAGGGCAGGTGGTCCTCGATGAGTTAGAGGACACTGGCTCAGACATGCCAGTGGCTCATGTGAGCAGGATTGGGTGCAAGTCAATGCCCATGCAAGTTATCCCATGTGCCACAAAAGAGTATTTTGTATGTGTTTCTGAACAGCATTATGTTGAAGATGCTGTCATTTATAGCAAAAGTTTTTGGTCACACACTTAAGGTTATTAAAAGGTACATCAGTATTTTTTGAATATGGGGAATTTAAGCCCAAGCATGAACCAAAGTTGGGTACAGAAATAGGTCTACATAGACTGAGGCACAGCATAGTCTTTGCCCAGAGGACACTTCCACCAGAACCTCACTGGGTGGATAACCTAACACTAATACATACAAAACCCAGCTGACCTTGAGACTGAATAATCCCTGGACCTCACTGTCCACAGGGATACGCTGAGGACTGCCAAACCAGAGGAAGAGTCCTGTACAAGATAGTCCAACCTGGTCTGAAAGTTGACCTCCGGACTATTACAATATCAAAAATAGCTAACTCAGGGATCAAATGGATGCTGTGGAATGTTAAATGAATCAAATCCCTATTTTTTGTTTGTTTTTGTCTTTGGTAACCGGGTAAGGCTCACTAAACACAAGTGTCTGTTTTCAGGGGTGACCTGGGAGCACTGGCATGTTAAGTGACTTGATCAAAGTCACACAGAATGTAAGTGGAGGTTATAAGAATCAAACCAGGTCTGGTCGATATACCAAGCTTGTTCACAGCTTATTACTCTAACTTCTAGACTATACTGGTTAAGAGAAGGAAGCTCCTGGACCATCTTAAGATAGAGAGAACAAGGGTAGCTTTCATATAAGAAACCCACCTAACTCAAGGGGAGACTCAAAACTTTAACAGAGGTGGGTTTTGCAGGTATTTGTATCAACTCTCCACTCAAAGAGCAGGGGAGTAGTAATTCTAATACAAAAGCAGGTACCTTTCAAGCAAATAAAATGTTACCAATCCTGATGGTAGACTTGTTACGCTGCAGAGGTAACTCATAGGACAGGAAGTCAACCCCTGTAATGTTTTTGGTCCAAATCATCCAGATACAACTTTCTATACACGACTTGCCCAATTCCTCCAAGAAATGCACAAAAGACAACTGATAGTGGGGCAGAGCAGCAAGATGGTGGCAGTGCTGGTCCACTCCTAGCTGCTCCTGGCTTATTTGGGCATTTGACGCTTCATGTTCAAACTCCAACGGCTTATTTTTACATTTTGAACCTGCTGATGACTGAAACTTGGCGCTTTTAATCTAATATTGTTTTGGGGGCAGCAGTGTTGAGCGTTGAGTTCTCATAATGTGTCCATTGATGGAATTTGACTTTTAGTGCAAGGTAAGCTGACTAGTGCATATTGAACTTGGAAGATTGCAAATGACAGTTCCTTTCTCTTTATTTTAAACAAACATTTTCCTGATTTAAGTTTCCATGACTCCTGATCACCCTAGAGCTGATGTTGGACAGGGTAAATGCTGTAACAAAAGTTGTAGTTTTGGGGTTCAGAATGCTAAGAAAGGGAGTTGAAAATGCCACCACCTGAACAAAAATGAAGGTGAGTTTCTTAATCCTCATCTGGAGATTAGACTTGGATCTCTGCATTGTGTGCAGATACTTTTGGAGCCTGGAAAGAGTCGGAGTATAACTATGCCCAACTCTGGCACTGTATGAGCTTGAAATGACTGAATCTATTATGAGAAGGCATGTTACCCTTGCCTAGGGACTAGGGTTCTGCCTTTATACACGTTATTTGAAATTTACTGCGCTCAGTGGAGTGTTCTTTTTCTCTTCCTCTAGATACTACAGATCTCATGGATTCAAGAGAAACTGGTGGAAGTCAGCACATGGTTTTGTGAAGCTGACAAGAACACGAAAATGAGTATCAGGACATGAGTAATGAGCTAATGTTTTTCTAGGTGATGGATTCCTGGATGGAAGTAGGATCCTCAATAATTTGTGTTTGACTAAGGTGTCCTTATTTTGCTTATTTGGCTGGGACACAAAGAACACAGCTCCTGAAAGCACCTTCCTAGAGCTTCATAAGAATGCTAACACAGCAATAGTGGGTTCTCTGGGGGTAAGACTCAAAAGATAGCCATCCATCATCTTAAATAGTTCTTAAAGTTTTAGCTAATCTGTGGAGCCTACAGTTTTGAAGTGCCAGTGGCTCTATAGGTCTCAATTGTGGGTTGAACTGGAGTCGTATGACTAACATACTTTAAGCAGAAAACACCCTATAGGTGCAAAGACACCAATTATTATGTGTTTTAGAGTTAAAGGTGAGTGAAGCAAGATAGTGGACTAGGCAGATGTGACAGCATTTGTTGCCTAGAACCTTGTGAACAAGATGTGGAAAAAGCAAATTTGTACCTGGTTTACAAGTTTTAGATGAATCTGAAAACAAAGAACACTGGCAAAGCTCATGGATTGGTGTCCCAAGGTTTGCTCTGCTGGATCAGCAGTTTCTATCTGAGTGATACAGCCCAGATAGTGGTGACAATGCAAGCAGCACGGGGACCACCCCACAGGCAGTGGTTAAGTTCCCTACCTCCCCTCGCTGCAATAGAGATGACAACAGTGAAACCAGAAACAAGCTTTTCTATTGGATACACAGAGACAAGAAATGCTGCAGCAGCAGGTGGACTACAAGTTGTAGTTTTGTCCTCAGATTACTCCTTCAGAGACTGGAGAAATTACTCTAGAAACTCTTGGCAGGTCACTGGATAGGTTTCTTAGCTGGATGGAGGACGTGACCGCTGGACTGATGCCTTACTGAAGAAACTGGAGATTATTCAAGTGGAAGTAAATACAATGAAAAAAACGGTGAATTAGTAAAGGAAACTGTTGCTTCACATTCAAATCTAATAGAAAACAAGAGTTCAAGAGCTCAACATAGGAGACAAACTGCTCTAGTTTAATAAGAGAAAATTACAACATCAACAGAAAGTTGGAAACAAATGAGAACTTACTGCATTACAAGAACATATGCATATTGGAAGATCCAGATAAGTATAATGAGACTTTTCAAGACATCAGATAGTTGGTCAAGGATATTTTGATTAATACTTTGATTTGCCCCAGATAACCCCTCTTATAACTAAAGCATATGGGGTACCTAAGAAAAATGAGAAAATATCAGAGTCCACAAAATACATCATACTGACTACATTCAGATTTGAGTCAGATAGATACTTTATATTTAAATTGACCAGACTGAGAGAATCCTTTGTCCATAATGGGAACAAATAATTCATATATTCTGATTATTGCTTTGCCACTCAACAACAATTATGAAGATTTCTGGACTATTGACAGGAGATGTTAAAATGGGAGCACAGTTTTTCCTATTACCACCTGCAAGTGAAGGTGATAAAATCTTTTGACATGGATCAACTAGTGGCCTTTTGAAGGGAAGCTATTCGCACAGAATATTGGGGAGTCTCCAACATCCTCTGATGGAGACTTTATGAAAAACATGAGCAACATGGAAGTCTAAAAGTCTAAGATGGACACTGGGTAAAAGCACCTTAGCTTGTGCATAGAGGTTTTCTTTTTTTTTTGCAGTGGCTTTACTGATGACTTTTGAAGTTTCCAGACAGGCGTACCATATATATAATATAATATAATAAAATATCATCGTGAGGAGGGGGATAAATTATTGTATAACTGTTTAACTGACAAAAAAGTATAACGCCTTCTATCAGTTTGCTGAAGAATGTTTAGTGTATGATGTTTGAGAACTATTACCTCCCCATTTTGAACTGGTCTAGTGGCTATCTGTATGTATGAAATTATTTAGTTATTTTCAGATATGTTTATGTTGTATACATTTTTGTACATAAAACAAAACAAAAGGAATAAATAAATATATGATAAAAAAGGTGCTATTTTATGTTATGCTGCTGAATTTAAGGATCACTTTAATTGGGTGACACTGTTCATTCACCCACATTGATGAACAGTTGTTTTCACTTTAGAAGTGATTTGCCCTTCTGATTTTCTGAAAGCTGGGTTGTGGTGTCCCAGCCCTGAGTATTTGTATTATTGGAACTGTTTTTGCTATAGAAAGCTTTGGGGCAAGCTTCAAGAGTTTTGAAACAATGGCATTTTTGAATGGACTTGACTGTCCTTGCAAAGCTAGTTAACAGTGTCAGCTGATAAGACTCCTTGTATGGTGCTGACTATTAAGCTGAGGAATTGCTTAGACTGCCGCTGTACTCCCTCACTTTTAAAACAGTTCTTGGTGGTGAGTGGTAACCATCAGTCCTGCACATCAATATATGGAATCTAGAGTGATTGGAGCCATGGTTGTTTGAGCTCTTGAATGCAACTAAACTGCACTTTTGTTTAGCCGGAATATATTTGTATATATTTTAATTTGGATTTATGTGTTTTGCATGCATAGTGATTGTGTAACTTAATTGTGTGCTGTTTAAGCTTCTGTTCTTATTGTTAATAGGCTGCTTTAATGAGCAACAATTCTTCTGTTGCATAATTAATTATTCAATTAATCAATTATAATATAGAAATTTTGTGACCGATCACACTAAAAGGGATGCGTTAAATGGCTATGAGTGTTAACTTCCAGTTTCAGTTTTATAGGACCCTATAAGCAACTTGGGGGCTGTTTTAAATTAAATTTTAAATAATATGAAATTAGGCCCCCACAAAGGGTATACTATTTTACTGCCTTTAGTGCATATACACAGTATGAGTTAATTGTTAAACATTCATATATTACTTTACTTGTACCACAATATTGAAACAAGGTTATATCCTAATATCTTTAGCCTGCAGTATAGCCTTGATTAGCCACTTAAATCCTCCTTTGGGATGCCTTATCTGGACCAAGGTCACAATATGATCTCACTTAGAATAAGGCAGATGGTTCTTGTCTGAGATTATATATCGTTGCCATGATGCTAAGATCTACTATTCCCTGAAACTGTGAGACCAGGAAATGTTCACAAAGGATGAAATATACATAATGGGATGGGGTTTTAGTAACTCTGTTCCTAATTAGCCTTTGGGCTTCAAAGGGGTCTATTTCCAATTAGAGTGGTTTAGGATCTTACAAAGGATCAGTATCACCCAAGGGATTCACTGGATCACACAGAATCTACCATATTGGCATACCATGAATCTCTTATGGGAGATCAGGCATTGTACTAAGAATTTAGGTGACATAATGAGTCTCAGAAGAGTAATAGGAATGTTGACTGCTAATGGCAATATATGTATTTTAGCAAAGCTTGATTCCTGAAAGTTGGGCATTGCTTTTGTAAACTCTTTGGTTCCAAATAGCTGATATTCATTTAAAAATTTTAAGTTACTAGCTACTGTATAAAGAATGGTCACACTGGAATCAATGTTGAAAGAGTATGATTGCTGATATTATATTAGTAATGTATAAGGCATTGTTATTGAAACTATGACTAATAGAAGGCACATTTTGTTGACTTGACATATTTTTGCACCTTTTCACAACTGGTGCCTTACTGTGTGGAAAGTGTATGTGAAGCTGTTTTTTTATTTCTTCTTAATTTGTAATGACTTGTAGTGAAACAAATAAACATTCATTCATTCCGCTGATAGTGGGGAAATGAACACCACCATAGATGACCTTCTGGACAAGAGCAAGCCTCTAAAATGGATCCCTGACCCATGTCTCCCAGGCACTAAAAGATCTGGCAAAGGAAGTCAACCTAGTGGATATATGGAGGCTGGTCAACCCCAGAGGAAGAAATTACTCTTACTGCTCCTGTCTGCACCAAACACATTCTAGGTTGGTTGTGTGGCTAATCCCGGGCATGTACAACACACTTAATAGACACACATATTGGCACCATCTTGATCGTGGACCATGCTCCAGTGTCTTTCACTTGACTTCCCTACAGCAACTCAGGCCAGTAAGGGCAGATGAAAGTTCAACACATCCTCACTAACTGACCCATAATTCTGTAGCAAACTTAAAGAGGAGGTCAGGGACTTCGAGACCAACAAGCCTGGGGATACCTCAGCAACTATTAGGTGGGACTCTCTTAAAACCTTTATACAGGAGGTGCATCAGCCATATCTCCTACATGAGAAAACAGAAGGAGGACAACTTGGCAAGCTAGACAAGAAATTGGAGGCACTAGAGAAACAAATGTATGAAGCTTCAACCATGGCTAAAGCCTGAGGGTGGAAGTAATGGGCTCACGTACACAATAAACCCATACCACCAACAGAAAGCAGAGTTCGCCTCTTTCACCTGAAATAGAACTTTGGGAGTCAGGGAGAAATCTAGAAACCTCCTGGCCTACCAACTCAAACAGAGGCTGGAATGCCACAGGAAACTGATGGTCAAAAAAAAGATGGGCCCTCACCAGAGCAGAAGAAGCGATCAACACATAATTCCTCTCCTTTTATTGCTCACTATATTCTTCAGAGGTTCAGCCACTACACAAGACCATTCAGGCCTTCCTGGATAAACCTGAGCTTCAAATCTAAGCCAGGAAAAGCTAGAGTGGCTAGATAGGCCCATGGGAAAGAAGGAGCTAAAGCAGGCCCTAACGTCTGCCAAAGCAGGAAAGCACCGGGGTAGATGGACTGCTAATGGAATCTCTAGGGCCTTTCAAAGTGTCCTCCTGCCCTCTCTGATTGAGACATTGGATGGGGCAACCACCATAGGAGTCCTCCCAGCTTTGATGAGAGTAGCAAAATTTCCATTCTACTGAAACCAGGGAAGGACCCCCTGTGCAGTAGCTGCAGGTAGATCTCCCTGAAAAATGCAGACTGTAACATGCTAGCAAACATAATGGCCACTAAACTAAAAGATCTTATTGCATCACTAGTAGACAGAGGCCAGGTAGGCTTCATTCCAGGACAAAAGGGATGGATGACACTAGATGACTGGTAAATCTCCATGGAAAGCAAATAAGGCCTCCCCTTCTGTCACACTACTCTACTTGGATGCCAAAAGATGTTCAAAAGAGAAGAGTAGAAATACCTCCTGGCCACTCTTGCAGACTTCAACATCAGCCCCTTTTCAGATCATGGGTCAAGGTGCTGTACTAGGATGATACAGTGGAGATCATGGCCAATGGGCAGGCATCTGCACCTTTAAAACGCACAGAGAAACCTGGCAAGGCTGCTCTCTTCCCAACTTTTATTTGTATTAGCCCTGAAGCTCCTGATGCAAGCCATCAGATGCCATAAGAGCATCAAAGAGGTAGAAATGGAGTAGAACACAAGGCAATGGCCCATGCTGATGACATCCTACTCGTTCTCAGAGAACCAGCAGAATCCACCCTAAATCTCATCACTATAATCAATGCATGCAGTGCTCTGTCCAGCTACAAGTTAAACATAATGATATCCCGGTTTCTAGCCTCAGACATGACTATCTCTACTTTACCAAACTACCCTGGGGACTAACACATGTCCCACAGAACATCACCTACTTGGGGTATCCTTTTATTGGAATCTTCATCAACTATGTAAAGACAACTAACCCCCTCATTAAAAGGGATAGAGAAAGATGTTAGGAGATGGGGCTGTTACACCTCTCCCACTGGGGAAAACACATGCTTTCAAAATGATGACCGCCTCCACAATACAATACATGCTGAACAACTTACCCTCTGTTTGGTGGTCAAGACACTCAGTCTATTTCAATCAAAGGTCAAGTCCTCCATTTTGGGGTCAAGCCCATGCCACCTAAGTTGGGCCAAGCTTAGAAGTCCCTTCAACAAGGGGGTCTCAATCTCCCACTTCAATTTTTGAATTATGGCCCATACCCCAATGCAGATTGCAAGGACTGGCTCCTGAGCTCATCACCAAGATGGACAGACTGAGAGGACATAGTGCTAGCCATGCCCCTACTGATAGCAACCGAATTCTCTAACTTCCCACATGACAGAGCTTACTTTCAAAACATGGAAATAATTTTGCAAATTTTACAAATGGAATCAGAACTGGTCAAAGGTTTTCCTCTGTGGGAAAATCCACATTTAAAATTGACAGCAAGCCTATGGCAGACAAAGAGTGGACAAGGAAAGGCATAAATTATATAGGGATCTCAAACACAAAATCTGGCAACCATAAAAGCTTCCAGCAACTGCAGACATAATTTGACCTGCTCAAGCAACACTATTGGCCATACCTTTAAATAAGGCATGCCATCCTGAGTTCCTTGGGACAAAATGCCTGAACTCACAATACAACAGGCTAGATACACTCTTATAGCCAGACAAGGTGCACCCCTTTCAGTAGTGCCATATATGAACACCTCCTAGAACTCCTCCCAGATCCAGCACTTAGAGTCAGGGAGAGATGATCAGAGGAGCTAGGCATGGATATTACTCTCAGACCTGGAAAACTTGCTGACAATTGGTAAATACATCCATAAAAGGTACCCAGAACAGATCTGAGCAATTTAAGGTGCTACATGGATGGCACAGAACTCCACAACAGTTGAACACTTGGGGTTTGTCCCCACAAATAAATGCTAGAAATGCCAGACTAACTGTGTAACAATCATTTACATTCTATGGTGCTACCTCTCTCTAATTCCCTTCTAGGGATTAGTTAAAACCACCCTGGACAAGATATTAACATATCAAATACTGCTGTCCCTTCTTGGTGATGCTGAATCATTACCTGCCTCCCGCAATAGGGCCGGCCTCAGCTGGGGAAAAAGATGGCTAACTGGAGCTCTGACCACAGCTAATAGATTGATCCTCAGATGCCAGAGGGATAAACAGATCCGGACATTCTAGAGTGGATACAAGAACTTGTTGAAACTAGCTGGCTATGAAAGAGTACTACACAGAGTTCAGAACAGGATGCCCACACACCAAACCACCTGGGGTATTTTCCTATCATCCTTGCTATACAAGCTACCAGCTGCAAATTGAGCACCAGTACTCAACCATTTATTAAGACATGGAGGATTATAACTGGGAGAAGTATTACATCCCCACACC
Source organism: Neoceratodus forsteri (assembly GCA_016271365.2). Classification (NCBI taxonomy): domain Eukaryota; kingdom Metazoa; phylum Chordata; order Ceratodontiformes; family Ceratodontidae; genus Neoceratodus; species Neoceratodus forsteri. Next base: position 193,385,252 of record JADMNL010000022.1, on the reverse strand, counting down.
TGAAGTAACCCCACCCTTAGAACACCCACAGCCCAACAGGGAATAGATCCAATTGTACAATATAGAATTTTAGACCAAGGACAGAAAGGCTGAGAGCATTACACAAATTAGGATACCTAACTTCAAGATCAGTAACCAAGACTATTCTGTATTCAGTAGAAATTATGAGTCCAATGTACCAAAGACAAGTTACTGTAACCAAATACTGCAGAATGTTAACCATATGTTTATGTATGTATATATAAAAGATGTGTCATTGGTCTGTTTATCCAAGGGTAGTAACTGCCAGCCATATGTTATGGAACTTATTGCAATGCTGTATGTGCCAATACCATAGTGCATACCTTTATGTAAAGTTCAAAAGAAATCAAATAAAAATATGAATTGCAAAAAATAAATAAAAAGATTAAATAGTATGGTGGAACCCCTGGAACAGTCTGTCAGCTGAAGTGGTGGGAGCAAGCGAGTAAGGGGCTTCAAACATGCCTGGGTAGAATGAAGAGAATAGTGGTTACCTGGGCCAACACAACCACGGAAGATAATTAGGTAAAGTCCTGAGGTTTAGTGCCCTGGGGAACATTAGGTTCCAAGAATGATCCCAAGTATTTGGGGAACCTTGGCAGACTGGATGCACCATGGGTCTTTTCTGCTGTCATTGTCTATGTTTCAATGTTTCTATACATTTAATAATTCTGATTTTGGCAAATAATTGACTGTATTTTGAGTTTTATTGCACAAGGTTGCTGCTGCATGACATTTTGTTTGTGTAGTGCTGATAATATACAGTATTGAACAGTGATTTCCCATTAGTAACTTGTTTCTTGATTAATAGACATCTGCTTATTATAACATAGTATTTTCAGTACTGCAACATGTATTGACCCTTACATAGCACAACTATATTTCTAAGTTTTCATTCTATAAATTAAGCTCTCACTGTTAATTTCTTGGTTATTCAGCTGGGTAAGACATACAGTAAGTGGGTTTACACCTACCTACAATGTCTCCCCAACTTCATGGAAGTATCAGGTATCTCTGGTGGTCCATCCAAGAAATGAGTCTAGCCTACATATAAACATACTGAGTGTGGTTGCATCGACAGCATGCTGTGGTAAACTATTCCAGGCCTTCACTACTGTAATGGTATTATAGTTATTGATAGGGCTGTGCACAGGGATGATTTTGGATATTTGTATTTGTGTCTCTGGTATTTATACCTGTATTTACATTGTGTCTATGGTATCCGTATTTGTGTCTCTGGTATCTGTATTTGTGTCTCTGTATCTGTAGGTAGTGCCTGGTATTTGTATCTGTATCTCTGTCTGTGTCTCTGTTGTTTGTATTTGTGTCTCTAGTATCTGTATTTGTGTCTCTGGTATCTGTATTTGTGTCTCTGGTATTTTTTCCTTTTAATTCAAAGTTTATTGAGTTTACACAAACATAATCTAGTAGTGGGCACAGAGTGGATTACAGACATGGACATAAAATAACAAACTGTAGTTACACTCTCTCTACTTTCCTTCACCCACCCCTTCCCACCTTAATTCCCTCCCCAACCCCCACGTGCTAACAGTAAAATTATACGAAAACTGACATCATTGCATTTAAACTGAACAGACTTAGCTGGCTGTTAGTCAGACATGTCTTTTCAAATAGAGTACAAGACATATATGATGTCCCATTTCTTTTGTAGATGAGCATTCAGTTATTAAGACTGGCCATCATTTTCTAATTCATAAGTTAAAAAGAAGCTCTTGTAGCCATTCTGTGTATGCAGATTGGAGAGAATCCTTCCAGTGTTTTAGGACTATCTTTTTAACAGACATGGCTATCATCATCATCATGTGATGATTTCTCACCATGGCAGAAAAACCTGTAAAATCCCTAACAGACACACCTCTAGTGTAAAGTAGTCTTGTAGACCTAGGAGGGAATCCATATTGATTTAATGAGGTCCCACAATGGAGTTATGTTTGCACATTACGAGAATAAATGATAAAGGGTACCCAGGCCTTGGAGACATCTATTACAAGTAGGAGCCACTGCTCTACCCATTTTATGTAGTCTATAATAGGATAAATATATGCCATTTAAACACTGCATTTGCATTATAAGAAGTCGGTCTTGTGTAATAAATGTGTGGCAAGCCTCTCAGATTTTAGGCCATCTGGAATTTAAATTTGGATATGAAGTATTCTAATAGTGGGGAATGCCATCTACTTTGGGAATATCAATGGGCATAGCAAAGTGTAGAGAGATGAGATGGCATGTGGGCTAGGGACATTATTCTGCCTGTGAAAATCCATTGTTGTGGGTTTTCCCAAATGGTACCTACTCCAAATTATACATTGAGCATATGTCATATCTGAAATATTTTAAATGTCCAGTTGTTGACAAGACCGAATTTTGACAATATTTCAGTGGTGGATAACCATATTTGATTGTAGTTATGAAAATCTCTTGCCACACAGTTTGGGGAAGTGGAATCCAATGGGTATGGATTGGCTTCCTCATATCTTAAAATTTGGATTTTGGAAAACAGGTTGAGAGAGGTCCTGGTCGTTGTCATATCTTAAAGTGGAGTACAGTCGATATGAGTATGCACTGAGTAACCTATCAGGTTGTGATAAAGGCAAGAGGGCAAATTTTTAGATTTCAGGAAGAGTAGTGCTGCAGGATTGATACCTGATGCCTGTATTATTCTTTTTCTATTATAAGCCAGATAGGGTATAGTCTAATGAGTCCAAGGAGATGAAGGAGATGCCCAGCAGAGGTACTTACTCAGATGGCTCGCCCAGTGATAGAGATTAAAGTTAGGAGTTTAAGGCCTCCTAAAGATTTGGGTGCTGCTAGTTTTTGTATGCACATCATGTGGTTTGCTTTTCCAGAGAAAGTTTGTTATGCTATTATGAATAGATTTAAACCAAACTTCGAAGCCAGATGTTAAGAAGATTCAAAGGGTAAAAATATGTGGAAGTAGGTTAATTTTGATAATGTTCACTCGACCTCAAAGGGTTAAGAGAAGATTCTGCCATCTTTTAGGTCTTGTTGCACCATTTTATTTAAGTCATCCAAATTTAATTTCGTATCTGGGTGAAATTAATGGAAAGGAGTATCCCAAGGTACTTTATGACTTTTGAGTCCATTAAAAGCCCAGTTCAAGTACATCCTATTTGTATACCTTACAATTTAGCAGAATGATCAATGATGATTCTGTATTTAGTTTGTAATTGGAAAGGAACTATATTCTCAACTAAATCCTGAAGTTTATGAACGGAGGGTTTAATTTGGGTATGTGAAGCAGAATATCATCTTTGTAAACCACAATTTTGGAGTTAAGTAATCCCAGTTGTATGTTATGTATCCCAGGGGCAGTTTATATGGAAACTATAAGGGGATATAGGTATAAATTGAATAAAAGGTAATAGAGGGCATCCTTGTCTGGTGCCTGCCTCTAGGGGAAAACTAGGGAAAGAAATCTATTACTAAAGACTCTAGCAGAGGGGTAGAATATAATATTTGAATCCAGGAGATAAATTTAGTGGGAAATTGGAATCGTGGAAGGTCCTAAATAGAAATTGCCAGTCTACCCTATTGAAGACATTCTCTGCATCCAGGAGACCAATGCCATATCTTGGGAAGAGTCCCTGGATGCAGAGAATACATGAGACAGAAGACGGAGGTGGTCAACGGATGACCTGCCCTTCATAAAACCTACTTGATCTGAACTAATGATTGAAGGGAGCACTTGTTTTATTTTGAAGGGCTAATAGTATAGCCAGAATTTTAAGGTCAGTGTTAGAAGAGATATAGGATGATAATTGGAGATTTGTGTTAAATCCTGCCTGTTTTAGGGAGTATAATGATTGTGGCCTCCAACATTCTGGGGGTCAACATCAGCTTCATTGAGCATACTGGAGTAAACTGTTTGTAGTAGAGGGCTAATTGTGGGGCAAACTTTTGTAAAAATTTGGGGAGTAACTATCTGGACCTGGGGCCTTGCCTGAAGGAAGTTCTTAATTACTCAGATTATATCGGCTTCAGTAAAGGGTATAACTAGTTTTTCCACTTGAGGGGAGTGAGGAAAGGAAGGGAAGGGGAGATTGTCTAGGTAAGATTCCACTTTGAGTTGTGGTTGGCTGATTGGGCATTCATGAATAAAGTAATTTGTAGTATTGTTATAACTCCTTATTGAGGTCTGCTGCCTGTGTCAAGGGAGGGTTATGAGGGCCTTTCTGTATCACTGCTATACATTTTGGTGCTTCTATCTTTTAAGCCTAATGGCCCAAAGCTTTCCGCTTTTTCCCTTGTTCAGTATAAGTGGCTTTTGTTTTAAAAGTGCCCATTCTGCTTTTTCCCTGAGAAGTTCTCAGTAAGTACTCTGTAATTTTATCAGGGTCCCTTTCTCAGATTCCAAGTATTTTGGATAAATATTTCTTTTATCTTAATTTGGTCTAAAAGGGTTTTTGCTTCCTGGTTTCTTTCTTTTTTAATTGGTGACCACTTTATAAACTCCCTCTTAAAACGCATTTTAAAGTCCCCATTTGATGGAAGGGGATTGAGTGGAACCCAACTGGTATCCTTGTACAACTCTAATGCAGATAAAATACTATCTGTAAATTTGTTGTCCTTTAATAGCTGATTGTTAAGCCTGCATTGAGTGCTTGTTCCCCAGTTTAGAGACAAAGAGAGGAGGCAGATCACCATGGCATGATCTGATCCCATACCTGGTTCCAGGCTACTGTTCATCAGGCCTTGAATGTGTGATTTACTCACCCAAAATAATCAGTGCATGAGACAGAGCCATGGGCTGCAGATTGGAAAGTATACTCACGCACAGCTGGGTGAAGAGTCCACCAGGGGTCGCTGAGGCCCAGATGATCTACTAGATTCCTACAAGCTCTCTGAGCTGGGGAGAGTCCCTGAGACCTCGAACCAAGTGATTTGTCCATAATGGGGTCAAAAGGTAAATTCAGGTCCCTCCTAACACCATGGGTATATGTAGAAAGGTGACAGAATTGAAATTAACTCCATAAAAGGATAGGGACTCAGTGTTAGGACCACAGACACTACCCAAAAGAATATTATAAGAACGGATGTTGCTTATGGTGAAACATACCTGCCGTCTTTGTCTCTTATGCATTGTTCACAAACAAATGGGAAAGGCCTGTTAAGAAGAATGGCTATCCCTTATTGTTTCTAGAGTCCCCTGAGTCAAATACCTGACCCACTTGTTGCCTTCTTAAGAGAGTCTCCTCAGCTTGCAGAAGATGGGGTTCTTGCAGTAGAATTACTTCACTATGTAAAATGTTTAAATGTTTAAGAAGATGCATTGATTTGGTTGGATGTCTTGCACCTTTGACATTCCATGTGCTAAATCTGAATATTTGTGTCATAATTCCAGATTGAATTCTGAGGGTGCACTCTACATAAAATCTAAAAATAAACCAGCTAAGCAGAAATTATAGGCTTTTGAGTTGGCACCAGCCCCCTGTAATTGAATGTGAATATAAATGAGTCCCACATAGACCCATATTTCCCCTTCATACCCTTAACTAACTTCCCAATCCCAACCCCCATCCAAAGCCAAGAAGCAAACCAAATATGAAGAGTAATAAGGCATCTAACATAGGATTGTGACTTATTATCATCACTACAACTATATGAACTACCCCCCCACAATGCTGGTCCATAGCGATCAGCATTCTGACGCCTCCCTGCCACCGCTCACCCAAAAGTTGATAGGTTAAATGATCCCTGTCTACCCTATATTAACTACATACCATTTAATGCTGCAAATTAACCTAAATACAGAACCATAATAAGCAAGCAGTCTATCTGGGAATGTCATATTATGGTCCTAGTCCTTCATGTAAACCTTGGAGAAATAAGAATCTGGGGAAATACAACCCCTATTGGAGATAAAATGGAGTACAATTGATCCTGAAACTGGATCTAAGGACAGGTGCTTTATAACTAGTGCCTGGCAGAAGCATGGAACCTCTAACATAAAGAAAGACATGTCTCCAGTTCTGTGGAGTGGCATTATAAAAAACTGGGGTCCCATTGTGGAATATAATAAACAATCTTGAAACTTAATGACTGCCAGAAGTTATCTGCTCATATATCTAGTTATTGCCTCCTTTGAAAGAAAAGAAATTTCCAGAGGAAATGTAGCCCACTTGTGGCAAATAAAAGTTAAGCAAGTCCCAGTATTAATTTTAATCATTGAGCTGCAACGGAACCTCTCAAGACTGATGTGACCCTAAAAGTCCATAAAACCATGCACAGACAAATCTTCAGTGCAGAAAGCATCCATAATAAAAACTGCTCTCTTTCTGCATTCTTGAATATATACATATAGAATAAGATCAACGAAGTAGGAGGCGTGCAGTAAAGGCCCATGACCAAAATGTTGTGATGGGATGGCTGCCATCCTGAGCTCCAATACTACTGGGCGAGTCCATTGTAATAGAAGATACCAGCTGCTGAAATTTTCTCCAGGTTAGTACATTAATTACCCTTCGGTTGTCTGGCAATTCTCAGCAGTTGGAGAACAAAGCCGACACCTCTGCTTGAGTTAGGCCAGAGTTGGATCTAAGTCCTCAAATGAGGACCATGATTCATCCAGGTAGACTTGGAGTTTAGCAGGATAGACTATTCAGAACTTTATGCCTGCCATGATGCACTTTGAAACTATCGGGTGGAATAAGGCACGGGCGTTGTCAAACTGTTGCTGGCAAATTCTGTGTGACTCTGATTTTCTGCCCTTCCCATAAAACATCCTGCAAGTCTCTCAGTTTCTGTAATGTATATTGTTCTTCTTAATTATTGAGAAAGCAACAGATCAGTGGTCTAGGTTGAGCAGTAGCAGGTGGCATGGGCCTAAGAGCTTGGTGTGCGCTTTACAAAGTGTAAGTAGGCCCGAATGGAGAAGGACCAGTTATTTTGGTTAGGAATTTTGCATGAACAGCAAGACATCAGATCCTTCTTTTTCTGGGATACCTATTACTACCAAATTGTTTCACTGGCTTCTCCCTTCAAGTCTTCAATCTTGTTCTCCAGTTTTTAATAGTCTGGTGATTTGTGGTGCTTGAATCTTCTATTTTGTCAATCCGCTTATCTACAGAATATATGTGAGGCTTCATTATCTGTAACACATCTGGTGGTATCATCTAATGCCTCAGATATTGCCTTAACCTCGAAACCAGAGACCAACCTTGCCTCTGAAAGGCTGAAATTTGAAAGAAATCTTCCAGGCTGAGAGGAGTTGATTCTGTGGTAGCTGAGGCTGAGGTGAGAGGTTTGCTGAGTGCGGACTTGTCATAGCTGGATTCGCCCTAGGCTTTTGGTTGCTTCTCTGGTGTGACGGGGGTATGTTGGGGTGTCACCTGCCACATCTCTACCTCCATTTCTGTCCTAGAATTTTCACCGAAGCTAGTCCAAGAGTTCAACAAACTTGTAAGCCATTAAACATTATAAATTGTTGAGGAAACAGGTATTTAAATTAGATGCAGTAGTTGGGTGAAGGCGCTTGAGGAGTGCATCTTACTCGTTGGCTGCATCACGTGACTTTGTGTCTCTGGCATATGTAGCTGTATCTGTGTCTCTGGTGTCTGTATTTGTGTCTCTGTATTTGTGTCTGATATTTGTATTTGTTTCTCTGTATTTGCACTTGTGTCTCTAGTGTTGGTATTTATTTCTTTGGTATCTGTATTTGTGTCTCTGATATTTGTATCAGTGTCTCTGGTATTTGTATCTGTACCTGTGTCTCTGGTATTTGTCTCTGTATTTGCTGCCGTATCAGAGTTCACAAAATATTTTTTATTTTACATTTTGGACTTGTTTTTGTCATTAATGATGACATAAGACCGAGGGTTATGAGTTGAGTTTATCAAGAAAACACGTATCCATATACTGAATAGTAGCAGCCACTGTTGTTTCATGTCAGCCTAAACCATGGTCTAATACTACTTTATCTGGTCTAATACAAATACATATAGTTAAGAGTGATATTTGTATTTATAAAAGTGTAGTATTTATGAGTATTTGTCACAAATAGTATTTGTTTAACTACGACCCTAGTTATCACGTTTGGTGGAGTTAGCCTTGGGGAAAAAGCAGTTGTTGGTTGTGACTTTCTCAAGTTCAGCAAACAACTGCTAAATTGAAATCCACTTTGTATTTTTAACATTTCATTTTTAAGTATCAGATGTTTACTTCTTGTAAATACAATGCTCCTTTGATTACCTACCCTGAGTTATCTACTACCCTTGATATTCCCCAGCTTTTCCCTGTACCAATCATCCTTTATGTTAATCCCTTGATTATCCACTACCCTCAGTATACAGTCAGCACTTGTTTATCTGACTTGCATTTTACCAGTGCACACATGTATCCGTTATTGACTGGTTGTTTTTTCTGCCCCATTGTGTTAACACCTGCTTAACCATCACTCACGTTATCCATATCTCTCACCTATCCTGTATATTCTCTTCTATGTGGCTCACGATCTGCATTTTCAGATAGCTGGCCTTCCTGAGACTTTGCTGTTGAAACATCATGTTTTTTAGCAAGTCTTCTAGACGTTCTAGTGGACCAATCAGAGGAAGCAGCACATCAAGGAGGATCCAGCCACATCAGGAGAGCTCTCTAAGTGTGCCATCATGAACACCATTCTGAAGATTAAGAAAATAATTAAAAGAAGTAGAAAAACAGTGCAGTACAGTAAAAAATGTACATGTAAAGCACTGTACTGCATTGTAATATGTACCTCGATCTTTGGTGCAGACAAACGAAGCAGGCAAAGCAGCCACCAATCAAGTGGCCATAAAGTAAGTGTTGGAGAACCACTACTTGTTTAACGTGGGGTGGAGACAAAGAGCAGAGGATGGGGGTAAAGCAACTTTTTGCCACCAGTCAAGCAGCCATAAAGTAAATGTTGGAGAACCACTTGTTGTTTAATGCGGGGGACAGAATGCAGAGGAGGAGATACTGTACAGAAACATTCTTGCCACCAGTGAAGCAGCCATAAAGCAGCCTTAAAGTAAGTGTTGGTGTACCACTTGTTGTTTAATGTGGGAGTACAGAAAGGCAGAGGAGGGGTACTGCAACCTTTTGCCACCTGTCAAGCAGCCATAAAGTATATGTTGTAGCACTGTTTCTTGTTTAATGTGTGTGTGGTGGGGAACAGAAGGCAGAGTAGGGGCTCTGGCATAGTTGCTTATGTTTTAAAGGAGCATAAACTGTCACTAGGAAAATCCACAGTTTCAGACATTTTGAGCGATAAGGATAAGTAGTTAGCCTTTTGTCCTCTGATGCTTCAACTGAACTATGAAACATCAGCTTAAGTAATTAGAGGATGCCTTATTTGTATGGTTCACAGATGCCAGGATGCAAAAGTAATCATAAGTGATGATGTCTGTTAACCCAATCAAAATCACTTGGCCAGTGTCTGGGTGTGCAAGACTCCTTTTTCTATTCAGTGGGGTGTGCAAAGATTTAAACAGCATGATAACATTAGGCATTACAAATTGCATGATGAGGCTGCAAGAGTGAATGAAGGAGTTGTGTCTGATGGGCGTCTGCAGTTGAAACAAGTTTTGAAAGAGTATGACCCTAATGACATTTACAGCATGGATGAATCGGTCTGTTCTTTTGGATGGAACCCAGTGCTACACTTGCAACAGGCCCAGTGTTTGTAACAGAGAAAAATAAAGATAGATTGATAGTGGCACTATGTGTCAATTCATGTAGCACAGAAAAATAAGCCACTAGTCATCTGGAATTTAAGCCCTCTGTGCTTTAGAAGAGACTTTGATCCAAACAGTTTCTGCTACTGTGTACTAACAGAAATGCCTGGATGACAACTGCAGTTTTTGTAGAATGGCTAAAGGATTTTGACCGATCTATGTGTCTATAGAGATGTCATATGATTTGCTGCTTGCAATGCTTCTCCTCACTCCAACACAGTGTGCCACCGTAATGTCACCCTTCATTTCCTCCCTCCAAACACTATCTCTAAGATCCAGCCATTGGACACTGACATAATCCAGAACTTTAAGGCTCTGTACTGACAACAGCAATTGTAGCACTATGTCAACTGCCTGGATGATGGCAAACCAGCAGATATTAACATCAAGGAGGTTCTGTATTTCATACAGAATAGTTGGTGCAATGTACCCTACTGACAACAGTGCCACCCAAGAACAAGCTAACAACTCCATTGGCTCTGTGGTGCAGTCCCTCTCCGCCATTCTTGACTAACTGCCTGACACCACAAATGTCAATATGATAGACATCCTGTGGGCTGATAAGAATGCTGAAACCTGTGTAGCACCAGTAGATGAAGAGGAAATTGTTCAGATGGTGCAACCATCAAATGCAACATAAAACTGTGATGAAGACACTGACAGCATTGATGACACAAACACCTGTCACCCAGACAGCAGTGGATGCCTGTCATTTATTTAAAGTTGCCTTGGGATAAACCAAACAGAATATAGATTTCTTCAACATAAAGGATATTGACTGCATCCAGTCCCTGATTGCAAAGACTTTTTGGTGGGTCAGAAAAAGTCACATCAGACTGTGATCGAGCAATTCTTTAAAAAGATCATGAAGGCAGTGAACTGTGAGGCACTTCAAACTGTGAGTCAGTGCATTTAGTTTTAACTGTGATGTTATGGCACAGTTGGTAAGTCCCAGGACATGTGGGGGACTGTTGTTTTGTAAGTGAAAAACATGCCATAGCGTGTGTGTGTGTGTGTGTGGGGGGGTGCTGCCATGCTTTTGTGATGGTGTGGTGTTGAAAGTTAAACAAATGCCAAGCTTTATTCTGGGTATTTGGGGATTATTTTCATTGAAATGCCTTGTTTCATGGTGATGTGTAGGACTGTTTTCCTTGAGGCTGAAACCAAAATTGCCATGCTTTTGTAAGGGGGAATGCCATACTTTGTGATGGTGTGGTGGAATGTTGTTCATAAAACTGAAAAATGCCATGATTTCTTGTAATGAGGTACAGGGTACTATTTTGATTACTGTACTGTAACAAGGTGAATTGGTTTAAAACGTGGAAAATGTACTGTAAAATACAATAGCACTACAGAACTGCACAGTGAAAACAATGCTAAAAATAAGAAATAATAAGAAAATAAGAAATAAATACCAGTTTACATTTTAAGACATATTTTATTAGTGTTTTACTTAGTAGATGGAGTCATTAAAGCATTGCAGTATCACCAGAAACTATTTTCCTGCATTTCTAAATGGTTTCCATGATTTCTGACCATCAGACAGAAAATGATGCATAACCGTTTCTCTCACATATCCATCACCAGGTCTTGTAACCAAGGGCAACGAATATCTGAGTGCTGACTGTATGCCACCCACCACAGTCAAACCTGGCACATGATCAGAGAAACATAGACAATGGCTGCAGAAAGAGACTGCCCTGATTTACCCTATAATATATTGGGACCTATTGTCTAGTAGACGTTATTGCTTCACCTCCCTTTGCCCTACTGCTTCCTTCCATTATAACTACTAAGCCTTTTACTCAGCTGTGTTTAAAGCCATTAATGGTTCTTGTACCTACCACCTCTGCTGCCTCTGCTGGTAGGCTGTTCCAGCAGGACGACTCTCTGTAAAATACATTTTCTCTAGTCCTTCTGCATCACCCCCACCAGCTTCTACTTATGTTCCTGTATCTTTGATTCACCATTTCTGCTGAAGATTTCCACACAATCTACCTTATTCATTCCTTTCAGGAACCTGAAGGTCACTATCATATCATACCACTCCTTCTGGTCACAAGCAAGTAAATGGTTTGAGCCATTAGCTTATCATGAACAAATCTGCCCTGCTGGTCCTGAATTATTTTGGCTACCCTACCCTACACCATTTCTAGCCTGTCTTTTTTTTTCTTTTCTGAGGTGAAGACTCCAGAACTGGGTACAGAATTCCAGATGTAGCTTCACCAGTGATTCTTAGAAGGCAGTTTCACCTCTTCCCTCCTGCTGTTGAACCCCATCCCAATACACACCAGTACTTTGGCTGCCTTGCTATGGGCCTTGGTATGTTGGTATATTCTTTTGGGGAGTCACTTATAATGACTCCTAGATCCCTTCCTCTGATGTAGTATCCAACTTAACCCCTCCCATATAGTATTCCATCATGGGTTCTTGCTCCCTAAGTGCATCACACTGCACTTTCTGGCATTTAATTTTAAAGTGAATGTCCTCTCAACCTTTTTTCTGTACACCGTGTAGTTTATAGGCATGATGAATGATTCCCTCTTTCAACCCCTATTTTGACTATAATTTAAATATAAATTAGGTTGCTCCATTCGGTATTGCCCTGGTGTGAAAATCTGTCTTCAATATAAAAGTCTTGACCCTACTCATGCAATGCATCTTGGCAGTTGATGATGTGTACCTGCACAAGGCAGCAGAAGTTATACTCTCTTTCAGCTCTGTTACATATCTTGTGACTTCCTGCATTCTCCAAAAGCATTGTTTTCTAACTCAGGTACACTTTAAAACTACAGAAGACAACATGATGCTTACCATACCTTGAATGGTTTTATGGCCTGCATAAGACAAGAACATAGGGACTACTAAGGGCAGCAACAGTATTACTAATACATGTAACCACTACAGGCTTAAGCACTAAAACATCATAAATTTCAGGATGTCTTACATGAGTCAGATCATGACCTTTGCAATGAAGTCCAGCAGGTTTCCATACCAGGGCAGAATAGAGTGAAACAACTTCATTTATATTTAAATTAAGGTGAAATTAGGGATTGCAAGAGAGGAATCATTGTTCATGCCTACAAACTACACAAGTATACAGAACATTGGCTGAGGGACTTTCTCTTTAACTACCAGACTTTGGGCCATCTCTTTAACCTTTGCAGGCCACTCTGCAACTCCCTAACCCCTTCCTGCTATCTACCCTGCCACAGAGCTTAATGTCATTTGCAAAGATAATTATCATCAGTGTTAATCAACCTCCATTTCTGCCAGGTTATGTGGCAATGGCCTGTTGGTCCTTAAGCACTTAACATCCTCTGTTGAGGCTGTCTAACAGAAAACTTACTGTTTGTTTAAAACAGCTGGTGAAAACAAAGGTGCAAATTATTCATTTCACTTAAATGAAGTGTTAACTAATCAGTTTTAACAGTGACAGAGTATGTTCCTCCATATACTGTATACATGCTTTAATTCTCAAATGATGTTAATTCACATATCTGAGAATTTAGGATGTGACTGTTAATTACAAACTTGAATGTGCTTCAGATGGTGCTGGTCACAGTAATGCCTCAGTTGGCAATTTAGTACTTAAATATTCATATACAGGGACTACAAAACAATCCAAATATTCCTGTAGCAAGCAAGCTGAAACAAACTGATAAAATATATTGCAACATTTACCTTCAAATTAACAAAATCCTTCAAACAAAAAGAAGGTGAATCACAGTCATCTGTATGAAGCAGTAAAGTTATTGTATACTGGTGATAGCTCATGTATTACATGATATTAAAGATAATATACATGCAGTAGAAATTCATAACAATTAACATATTAACAAAAATAAGCAGTATGACTTTTTACTAGTCCTCGATTATCAACTACCCTTAATTATCTGCCAGTTGGTTCTTGCACAACAGTAGGCAGGTTATCAAGGGCACTATACTGTTTTAGAGAAGCATGTATGTACAGTATCTCAGTATCTTATGTATGTATGTATATATATATATATATATATATATATATATATATATATGAAAAATTTTATTAATGCTCTGGTTAGGGTCAAAGCAACAAAAGTTGGGAAATGAGGCATTAGGGTTCCAACCCTAACTACCCTCCCAAACAAGGCAGGAAAGCAGTTGTGGGTGTGCCTTGAGCTACTCAAGCCTAACACTCACTGCATTCCATCTGTAAATAAGGTCAGATATATAGACTTTATGAGAATGAGGTGAGAGTTAGGCTTGAAGCCCAAGGCACACCCACACCTGCTCTCCTGCCTGGTTTGTCAGGGATAGGGGCTGGAAACCTCAATGCCTCTATTTCCTAACCTTTGTCACTCTGAGCCTAACTGGAGCATTAACAAAGTTTTGCAACTTATCTCCATACTTTTGAGATAGTATAATCATATTTTTATTGTACTGTGGGAGCACAAGATCCTTTGTACCCTGTGCTACATTTATTTGCTGTGGGAGCACTGGGTCCTTCAGACCCTGCACTCCCAGTTATACATTTTCTTATTTTTTGAGACAGTATAAGCATATCCTTATTTTACTGTGGAAGTGCAGGGTCCTTTGGACTCTGCATTCTTAGACATACAAACTTTGTCAGCTTTTATGTTTCCAAAATTTAATTTAATTTTAATTTGATTCTTTTGGTAACCAGATAAAGCCCACTAGGCACAAGTGTCTGTTTTCAGGGGTGACCTAGGAGCACTGGTGTAGTTAAGTGACTTGCTCAGAGTCACACATATGCAAGTGGACGTTATGCGAATCAAATGCAGGTCTGCTGGATGTACTGTGCCAGCCTCATTCACAGTTCATTACTTTAACCTCTAGGCTATACTGCCAGCCCTACCATTTGTTAGCTCCTGGTATTCACTGCCCCACATCATAAATTTGAGCCTGTTTCCCTATTACTGTTAATAGCCCTGGTGTGTTGTGGCAACACTGACCCCCCACACACACGCACTCACACACTCCAATTTCAGTGCATGCTGTATTTTAGTTAGATTTTACAGTGGTTTTCAGTGAATCTCCCACCTTCCCATATTTGTATATTAAAGATCCCTGGTTTCTAGTGGCACACCCACCCTCAATACCTATATTTATATTAGAATACATTTATATTTATATTAGTGGCTAATATTTATAATATTTTCTAACCCCTATTGGTGTTTAGTGGCAACCCTCCACCCTCCCATGAAATTCTGCATTATCCATGGTGTCTAGGGTATCCCCACCATTCAATCCCCATATATGCTATGAATAATGTCAGATGTTGTGGTTAGTGGTACCCCCACCTTTCCCTTTTCCTGTCAAACCATTCCTCTATATCTTTTCTGTGTTTTGTTTAAGCTTGTCAAAAAATTAAAATGCCAATCATACCCATACAACCCACCAGACTTCCCACTGTGTACCCACCTCCCACACCCCTTGATCCCCACATGCCCTCACTAACCTGAACTGTTAACACAGTCAACACCTACTCTCTGAATGAAGATGCATCTTGATGCTGGAACTGATGACTGCTCTCTGACAAGTTGAGGTAACTGCAGTTACCTTACTTGACAGAGAGCAGCTGCCAGTTCCAGCAGCAGGTTTATAAAAAATGACAAAAAGACATTGACGGATAGTTTTCTAATTTCAGTTTGACACAGACATGGAAAGGTGGGGTTCCACTAACCACAAATGTCTGTGACATTATTTATATAATATATGGGATCAGTGGGTGGAAGAGGTTGCCACTTGACACCTAGGATGATACAAAATTTCAGGGGAGGTGGGGATTGCCACTATACACCAATGTGGGAAGAAAATGTTATAAATATTAACCACTAATATAAATAGAAATGTTAAATATCATTAAATATTATAAAAATGAGTATCAAGGGGGGTGCAACTAGACACCAGGAATCTAATTGGGGTCAACTGAACACCAATTAAAACATTGAAAAGGCAGATCAATCTTTTTCATGGCGGAAATCCTTTTCTGCCAGTGATTTGCCATATTGGCTGAAAAGGAATCCATCTCACAAAAGGTTACTTTCTCAATTTTTTTGCAAGATGTCCTTTTTCGTGAATCATTTTTCATCATTGTGAAAAGGAATCAGCTTATGAAAAAGGATTTCGGACTTAGATTTTTAAATTCTTTTGCAAAGCAATTTCCTTTTCACAATGATGAAAAAGGAACTGCAAAAAAGGAACTTAGCGAGCCACGAAAAAGAATTTGAAAAGCTGCCTAAAATGTTTGGAGAGCATGAACACTGTAAATAAGAACACAGTGAAGCTCATCGGCTCCTGATGAGCAAGATACATGTTTGGATGTCTGTAGAAGACATCCCTGGGCGCTCATGACAGTTTGCTATTTGAAGAAATAAAAGCAAGATAGTGGCTCATGGAAAAGATTTCTTTCTGGCAAAAGGATTGTCCCCTCAAGAAAAGATCCTTTTGTGAGACCAATTTCCTTTTTGTTCCAGAAAGCTATCCTGGAATGTAACATCCTCATTGAAAATAATAGGAACTTAGAAATGCAATCACTTTTGAACAGAGTTCTATTTTCTCACCAACAAGCACAAGCCTGTTCTATGAACCAAGTTCTTTCTACCATACATATTTCATGCTATATTAATGGGACAGTGATCGAAGGGGCAATTAGACACAAAGATCAGTCTGGTGATTGATGGTGGAAGAGAACCACTAGACACCAGGAATAATCAGCATGGGTGGCAATCAATGGGGGTTACCATTTGTAATTTTGCCTTGCTTATGTTTTTAAGTGCAAAGCTACAAATGGTGAATTGCCTATTAAACAGAAATACTTCAGAAAATGATCCACAGAGGCAGATTGGAGACTTCTCTGAAATTTGCAGCAAATTAAAACTTTGTTGCATCTCTATAAGGTGCCAAAAATTGCAAAGCAACTGAGTCTCTGAGAAAAGTTTGAAACACTGTGATAATACTATCAAGTCAAATTTATTGAACTGTCAGAGACCATGACAATATACAAAACATAAATTGATGACAGGCTTACATACAGACAGTCCTATATAATAATTTAGTATACACTCTACAAAATAATCTATCAGCAGTAATAATAAATAGGTACAAAAATACAAAACATTATAAATACTAATACATCCACAGATACCAAATAAGCCACAAAGTACATAAGCAGTAATAGCTATTCATATACAATGTTTGATAGTCACAAACCAGATCCAGATCAATCAACCAAGTCATATGTACTCCAGTCAGGGTGCATTTTAGGAGACCATCATCGGTTCATCATCCTTTTCCTTCTAAGTCATAATCTAGATATATTTACCAAATAGCTAACAACAGGTCTAATTATAATTTTGTCATTAGATGTATAAATGATGATTAATAAGATATTTTGGTTTGTTGTTTGTATAGTTAGGCAAAGTGGTCAAATTCAGTACAGGTACAAGAACAATATGTAGAACCAACAGAACTGTTCATTCTATAAAAGGCTTCAAGTATATTTTTGAAAATACTTCCAGCCTGTATCTAGTATATTGTTTTCTTTACTCATCATCTGTAAGAATGTCAAGATAATATCTATAAGTGTGCCCAAGATCATTTTCCCTATACCGGGATTACGTGTAATGTTCTTTAAATTCATTTGTGACATAAGTCTGATATTTTAGACTGATATTAATTCCTGCAGCTCTATAATGATACAAATGTAACCCTACTTTCTGCAGCAGCACAGGTATAGATGATAACCATTCAGATTTCAGATGACCAAGGGAACTCCAGAATATGTTTCTCTTAAGCACAAGACTGTATATATGCTGGATAGGGAGGATGGGGTGGTACCTGAGGACTGGAGGAGGGCAGATGTGATTCCCTTCACAAAAGTGGGAGCAAGGCAGAAGCAGGAAACTACAGACCTGTTAATTTAACCTCAGTGGTAGGGAAAATGATGGAATCACTTCTGAAGGAAATAATTGTTGAGTATCTAGAGGCCAGAGGGCACAGGACCCAAGGCAGCATGGATTCACAGTGGGAAGGTCATGCCAGACAAATCTGATAGATTTCTTTGACTGGGTGACCAAAGTAGTTGATCAGGGAGGGGCTGTGGACATGGCCTACCTAGACTTTAGCAAGGCATTTGACACAGTCCCACACAAAAGATTAATATACAAATTAGCCAGCCTGGGAGTGGGTCCCAAGATGACAGCCTGGGTAAAGAATTGGCTGGAGAATAGGACACAGAGGTAATAGTAAATGGAGTCCACTCTGAAAAAGGAGGGTTAGTAGTGGATACGCAGGGGTTCAGTATTAGGACCGGTCCTCTTCAATGTCTTTATAAGTGACATTGCAGATGGACTGGAAGGAAAAGTATGTCTCGTTGCAGATGACACAAAGATCTGCAACAGAGTTGATGCACAAGGTGGGGTGAAAAGGATGAGAAGGACTTGACAAGGTTAGAGGAACGGTCAAATGTATGGCAGCTTAGATTCAATGCTAAGAAGTGCAAGGTAATGCACCTGGGAAACAGAAACCCAGGGAAGAGTACACAATGAGGGTGAGATACTAACAACAATAAAATGGAAAGGGACCTGGGGGTAGTCATATCAGATGACCTAAGGTGGGCAAGCAATGTGAGAGGGCAGCAAAGAGGGCTGGGAATACTGGGATGCATAGGGAGAGGCATCACCAGTAGAAAACAAGAAGTTATTATCCTCTGTACAGACAGCTGGTGAGACCACATCTGGAGTACTGCATGCAGTTCTGAGACCCAATCTCGCAAAAGACATAGACAGGATGGAAGTTGTCCAGAGGAGGGCAACTAAAATGGTGCAGGGTCTGCACTGGAAGACATATGAAAGAGACTTAAGGAGCTTAATATGTATAGTCTTGAGGAAAGGAGGGAGAGGGGACATGATAGAAACTTTCAAGTACCTCAAGGAATCAACAAAGTCCAAGAGGGTAGCATCTTTCAAAAAGAGGTGTGCAAGAACAAGGGGCACAATTTGAAGATAGAAGGGGGCTCAGAGGTAATTTAAGGAAGTATTTTTCACAGAGAGGTTGTGGATATATGGAAAGGCCTTCCAGAGGAGGTTGTGGAGTCAAAAACAGTGGTGGAATTCAAACATGCATGGGACAGTCATAAGGCAATTCTAGGGGTGAGGGTAGGAAGAAGTAGGCTGCTGGTTAACTAAGATCTGCAGCTTATCCATCAGGTAGGGAAATGGGCAGACTGGGTGGGCCAAGCGGTCCTTATCTGCTGTCAAATTCTGTGTTTCTATGTTTCTATGCCTTGTCAATGCTGGAGGAGCTTAATCCAGTAAATGACCCTCATGGCATCAGAAGATGCCTTCATGCTGTTTCAGCCCTTAAAACAACAGTAGGAACAAAATTACATAACCCTAAACTTGCATGAAGCAATTTATTTAACTCATTGTCTCTAGCAGATACCTGAAGGCGTCAATAAAATACATTGGTGTGTCCTTAAGATGCTACTGATTTCCTGTGTACCCTGGCAACATCTGGAGAAGTCATTATATATTTTAATATATAATATAACAGAATATAATATATATTTGACTGCATAGCACCATTGGAAAGATAATTTTGTGCTGAACAACTTTGCTACTGATATTCTGTGTATACCATATATACTTTAGGGTTATTCATATTTGTTTATGGTATGGTGTGTATGGCTTATAGTGCCTGTTTTAGTGACAAATATATTTTTGCTGTTTTAACCAGCAAGAAAAAACTAAATTGCATATTATTCTTTGCATACCATCACTGGAAAGGTAATTTTGTGCTGAATAACTTGCCACTCATACTTTGTGTCTAGCACTCACGGTTTTGAGCTATTAGGATTTGTTTGGGGCATGCTGACTATAGCTTGATTTTGTTTAGAAAGGCCCAGGATTTACTATTAACAGTATACAGGAGACAAGTGGTACAACTTCAGAGAGCTCCTGTGGAGGCAATGAGTTAAGGGTTCTCTAACTTAGTCATCTTATGATGATGTCAGATCTCAGTATTAAATAGGGCCTGGGCATAGTATTTAGCCTGCATTTCTATCAAAGTGGTTTGATCATGTTTCCACCATACTTTTTATTAAACAAAAATAACAAATTAGCTATCCTCTTCAGTTTAATAAGTATTGTATCAAGCTGTTTTTTTCCATTTTCCATCCTTTGTCACATATAAACCTAAATAGGTATAACTATCTATGACATCCAGCTTTTCCATCCCTAACTCCCAGGATTTCTTACTTTTACCCTTTGCTTCAAAGGGAAGGACTTACTCTTCTGTACATTTATAGTCTGATTAAGCTTGCGGCATATTCTGCCAGCATGTTTAACTTGGCTTGCAGTCCTGCTTGGGTTAAAGAGAACAGGACCAAGTCATCTGTGTAAGCCAATACACCACACTGTTTGTCCATCATCTTGGGAGAATCAGTATTACGAGTTTAAATCACCCAATAGCTTATCAATATAAATACAGAAGAGCAACGGGCAATTACACAGCCTTGTCTGACACCCATATTAGTATAAAAGTTGAAGTAAACTGCCCCCAGTGCCCATCTTTAATTGAGCCCAGGTTGAAGTATAAAGTTCTCAGATAGTTGCTATCAATTCCAATAGAAAACCTTTCTTTCATTATATCCCACAATGAATTCCTTGACATTGAATCAAATGCTGTACAAAAATCTATAAAGGCAGCAAAACGTTTCTGTTTGCTTAGTACAACATATTTCTCATATAGATGTCTAACTATAAAACAGTTATCAATTGTACTATACCCAGCCCTAAATCTGGCCTGTGCCTCTGAAAGATTCCCCAGTTGTATTAATTGCTCTAAGTCTGTTTAAAATAAGCCTGGAGTATATTTTCCCAAGACTATCCAATAATGAAATAGGCCTATACATTTTAGGATTTGGCTTATCACCTTTTGTAAATTGATATTATTATTGCATCTTTCCACGTAGCAGGAAATACCAAGTTTAGGGAACAGTAATTAAAGTATTTAGCCAGCAGTACAGACCATAGAGCAGAGGCACTCAAATATACCTCAGATGGTAACATACCCAGTCTCAGGGCTTTCCATTTTTCAGGGTGCAATTACATAATACACTTCTGCAGGTAAGAAAGGATGAAAAGTTTATATTAAAATGTTACACTACCTCCATTTGGAACATTAGGAGAAAAATGTTGTAGAGTAATAAAAAAACAGGTATCTATCATAATATAAGTGTCTATTTCATATTAATGTTATTTGTACCCTTAGCTACCAACATCCAATAGGTTTGATAGTCCTTGTTGTAAAGAGCTTTAAGCATATAATCCAATTGCTTTTGTTGATATTTTCACATTTCAAAGCAAGAAACTTCTTATTTTTCTCTGTGTTTATTTAGTTCTCTAAGATTGTGCATGGTTTGATGATGATTAACATTCCTAACATTTATGTTCAGTTCTTTTCTGCTGTACGACATTCCTTATCGAACCAAGTATCATTTATTTTCTTTATGTTTTTATTAATATCTGTAATCTGAAGTGACTTTCAAATTTGCTCAAGACATGAGAACAAAGTGTTAGCACAGGGACTCATATCCCAGATTTTCATGGTTGAGCTCTACAACCAAATCCTGCAGTAGGTCTCTTAGCGAGAGAATCAAACTATCCTACCATTTGATTCTATTGTTACAAATCACAAGCTGAACAAATTCAGGAGATACATCAGAGGAACACGTTGTATCTTTTGCTTGTAATATGAGAGGAAACAATCACTCTCCCCAACTGGGATCTTTAAGATTTCTCAGTATGTCATGTTTCCATTCAGAAAATATAATCTATGATCGAAGAGCCTTTAACAGAAAAGTGAGTAAAATGTCCCTCCCTGTCTCCTTGAATCCTACCATTGATAGGTGCTAAATTAAATAGAGGTAAAACTCTACTAACTTTTGTCCCATCCTATTTAGCCTACTATCTTTCGTTTTCCTGGGAAACCTGGATGCTTCTGAATGGCACCAATTATGCAAGTTGCTATCAAGAAAGCCATCATAAGACCTGATCCTTGCATTAAAATCACCACAAAGTACTTCTTTGCAAGTGGTTACCGTCCAGCTCTTATGTACAAGATCCTCCAATTGATCCCATAATGTAGGACTATAAGTTTTGGAATTGGGTGGGAAAGTACACATTTACTAAACAAACAGTTTTACCTTTTTTGAATTGAATAAAAGAATCATCATGTTCTTATTACTATATAAAAGATCTGCAGTAATATTCGGGTCTGTTTTAACCATGGTAATTAAACCACCTACAACTCTCCCTTTCTTTACAACTTTCTCTCAGGTATTTGCACTATTTGGTATCCATTCAATAAGATTTACTAATCTTTATTATGCCAGATTTCTTGAAAACATAAAATATTGCACTGGGTTATACATTCCAACCATTTCTGATCCATTAGTTTAACAAAGAAACCAACAATATTCCATCAGATTAATGTCATTCGAGAATAATTTATTTATGGGTAAAAGCCCTGTAATTCAACCAGTCAGTCAGTGTACATAGCAAGCAGTTCAAATCTATTGGAAGTTGTAACATTAAATAGCAAATCCACCTGTTTTTTATTACCAAATGACTTATGGACAGATGCAGACTGATGTAGCTATGATCATGAGGAACTAGGTATAAACCCACTATAGCTAATAAGCCCATATTCTCAATAATCTTACTATGCAGACTTAGAAAAAACACTTTAATAGTTATTAAGTCACAATCAAGATCAGAGTCTTAGCTTCTAACAGTAATGGCATCAGAATCTTCTATAGATACATTAAGTACTTGTTCCAATATGTCTATAATGGTGTCTCTGAGTTTATTATTATTCTTATCCTTGGTCCTTCCCATGCCATTCAAGTGCAATAATTTAGTAGATTTATCAACCAGTTCTCCATGTTTCATTGAAACAGCATTTTGTTTGTTCTCTTTATTTTCCTATTTAATAATGATCTGTCCACTATATGTACCCTATTTCATCTAATAGTGCTGCTCTATTTAAAATATTTCTTGCTAATTCTGGACTCTATACCATAACTCCACTTGCCCTATACTTGTACTTTTATTCCAGCTGGAAACTTTTTCCAATGTAAATTCTCCAACTGGGATTCTTAGCATATGCGTAAATAGATTTAGCAGTGTAGACTTTAATTTACCCAAGGGTTTGTTGTAGGCTAATTTTAACCCCAAAATACTGAGATAACAAGACTTGTTTCTACATTTGGATTCCCTTGTTCAGCAGCTCCTGTTAACATATTCAAAATTACATCCAAATTTTCTAAAATCCTCGTCATTGATCCAGATCTGGTTTGCTACATGTTGTTGCTGTACAAAATATAAATTAACAGTCTATACTGTTCACATCCCTGTCATTCCAAATTCGGTAATGTCTGAGGCTAATAAATCCACTCCTGTAGCTGCCCTTATTAGGTTCACAATCTTGTCCCTTAATTCGAGGTAAGTCCAGTTATGTATCACATTAAACCCATAAAGAGCTAAAACTGCACAATTACAGATATCTAACTTTCCTCTTGTACATGTTTCCTTTAGGTAATTACAGTAAAAGCCCTCAGGTTCCCTAATTAAATCACTTTCCCTTTTACTGGCCTTCTAACTTGATTTATTGCTTTGCAAGCAATTAAACCATCAGGTACCTGCTGACAGACATTTAAATCTAAATTTTTCAGAGGAGCCACTTCGTCCTTAGCTACTGAGGTGTTATTTTTATGTTCTCCTGAATTTATTGTTTTCTCCAAAAAGGAGCTATCTGGTCCTGAATCATCATCCTCTATATGCAGAGAAACATTTTCCACCCCATACTGTTTATTACTTGAAACCTGCAAGCTTTCCTCGACCAGTAATGCCTCCTTTTCTTCAAGCTTGCTATTAACCATTTTCCTTTATTTTCCTCCTCTTACCTTTATTTTTCCTAGATCTCCACCTGCCTCTGCCTTTACCGCCTCTAACTTCAGGCATCAAAGCAGATGCAGCAGGTATACTGTGAAAATCCAAAGAGGAAAAATCAGGGCAGAGCTGAGTTTGAGGGCCTTCTACCTCAATAATAGATGATGAGATAATGCTCTGAATTAGAGGAAATTTATGTAGCTTTTTCTGTAATACATTGTTCAATCTGGACCCATTTATTGCAATATTTTCTTTCAAAAGGTCCAGCTCATGTTTTAGATTTATTAGATGATTCAAAATCATCAGGAGCACAATGTGTGTGTATTAGTAACGGCCAAACATAGATATTTACTCAAAGCAGTAGTATGGTTAGCTGCTGATACTGCATCGAGTTGTTTATTTAGGCTGGCAGTTCCCAGTTGAGTCATACCTATAAACTGCTTAAGTCCATTTATAGTTTCCTGCAATTCCCAATCTATGTGTTTTAAATCACATTGCCAGTAGGATCCTTGATTAGATTCAGCAAAGTAGTCTGGTGAAAATTCTAATGGATCTGCTGAGCTGTTAGCAGTATAGGCAGAAAATTCATTTATACTTTTAGAATCCTCTATGACAATGTGATCTCCCAATCCCATGATATCTATTGAGTTATATGTGTCACAGCCTAAACCTTTAATTGCCATAGCCTGATCTTGAACCAGGCCCTTCCGAGAACCAAAATTATCCAGACCTTCTGTTATAGTGAGGTCATTAGGTAGCAAACTCTGTTTGTTAGGAGTTAAAATTAGTCTTTATCTTTGACTGCTTTAATTTCTTCTTTTTCCACCACACTTGTCAGTTAAGGGAGTTTTGTACTCCTTATTACCTCACAAGTCTTCTTGTTTTACTCTGCTTTCCTCTGTTAGTATTAGATCTGTCCCTTTTCTTTATACCTTTACCCTTACTTTTCCTTTTCTTCCTACCGTCCCTAAAATAGAGAAGATTGTAACGGTTGAATGTCACGCTGGATGATGTGTACAATAAGTCAGTTCTAAAACTATCAATGAACCCAGCCTGAGCATGTTCTACCTCCTCCAGCCCTACCTGTGTTCTCAGCACTTGAACACTATGTTCCAGGAGGAAGAATCTAAGGGTCTCCCCATTTTAGAATCTGTGTTCCTAGTGTGAACATGTTTTGTAATCGCAATTACAATCAACTGAGTATATTATTGCCTCTATACTTTATAGTACATTGTATCTTTTGTGCAGTCTGATTTTTCTTCTTTCTCCAATGTTTTAGAACTGTTTAGTTACTGTGGCAGAGGTGTGGTACTGTGTTCTTTCTTGTAGTTCAAGGTGCTTTTGGGACTGCTGATTTCTACTGGTTTAAAAGATTACATTTTTTTCTATTTTTAAAAAGCTACATCAACTTGGTATGTTGTCACCTGTTTGTTGTTGCTAAGCAGCAGATGTTTTTGCATTGTGCTCTGGTTCTGTGATAGAATCTGTATTAGTAGAAGGTAGAATATCGTGATTGTAGTTACCTTTGATGGTAATGGTAAAGAGCTGAGATAGAAGTGTATGTATTTTGAATGTTATAGAAGCTAGAAAGGGCAGGAAGCATATTCAATTCAATGCTTTACAGTAACTGGTAATTGCTGTTTTCTTTTAGACTTGGATTGTGGGCTTTGGTGACATTGTACTTTCTCTGTTGTCTTTACTCAGAATTGTTTTCGGGCTGTTGAGGATTTAAAACATAGTGGTGGTGTTTTCTTTGCTGTCTTTGGTTGCTAAATTTTCACCCCCAACTCTTCATTATATGCCCTGTTAAATCTGATTGACAGGAGCTAAACACTTAGTAAAGTAGGGGGTGTGGAGTAGAGGGGCATACCAGGAAAGGAACAGCAGCAAGTGAAGAGGTGACTGCTCTTTTAGTTGAAGGAAGTAAATGCAAATCTAGGGCGCTCATTACTTCTTTGCATTGTTATTGCATTGGGGAAAGGAGGAGTAGGAGTTTGAAGAAGGTTGTGCAACGTGCTACTTAAAGCCTGTTTTTGAGTGTGGATAGGAAAGATAGGAATATAGAAAGCAGTTTCTCAATATATCTAAATGTTGCAACAAAGGAGGTAGGGAAATGCAGAAAATGTTTGCACTGATAGAGCAGAGAGAGGGAGACTTGGGGGAGTGTTTGGTATCCTGCATCTAGAAGGGTGGGGAGTCGCTGGTGAGCAATGACAGTAATGGGTAGGGTGGTAGGCTGCAACAACTGTGGAGCACCAATCTTTCTAAAATTGCCTGGAGTGTGGGAGGATGTTTAGTGTGCAGCCGCATGAAAAACTTACAAAGGAGATTGAGGGTCTGCAGGAGGAACTAAGACAGGCAAGGCAGATTGGAGGTGGGTTTAGCCCAAACTGGAGGGAGGAAGAAGGGGAGATGAGGGAGGCTGATTTAAGCCAACAGTGGTGAGGGAGGGTCAGAAGAAGGGAAGTAGAGGCAAAGGGCCCCAGACCAAAAGAAGAATTGCCAGGAAACCAGGTCAGGAGACAAAAGACAAATGGAAGGAGGAGATAGGGACTTGTGGGGAGGTGAAGAAGTGGCAAAAGTCATGGAGTGTAAAGGAGAAAACAGGTTACTATGAAGAGAGAGGAAGCGGCATTTGTGAAGGGCCTTCAGAAAATAGTTGTGCACTGCTAAGAGGAAGAGAGGAAGAAGGTGTAGGAGGAAATGATGAAATTAGAGGAGTAATTGATAAATGCCTGGACCAAACTGGAGCAGGGTGAAGTTCTGCTGGGAGAATTGCAACTGGGGTAAAGGCGGAAATAATGTGCAGGAGGAAGAAGAGAGCTGGAAATGAGAGAGGAGAGGGAGATGAATGAAAGCAAGCAGGGAGTAGAGGGGTAGAATCTTAGTGTTGGGGACTCAATACTAAGAGGAGTTATGTGGGGTAGCAAGGGAGAGGCATAGTCGCATTTGGGTGGAGGCCATACCAGGAATGACAGCGGAAAGGTAGAACAGTCTGTTGTAGAAATATGCTAGAAGGTAGGGACAAGCCTCATTTAATTATACATCTTGGACAAATGACCTGGCTGACAAGACAGTAGATACAGTACAAAGGAGGTTTGAGGAACTAGCACAACTGTGTGAGGGCGGGAAGATCAGTAACTTTTCAGAGATACTTGGTGCCAAAGGCAAGCACAACAAGAAAGCTGAGAATAGAGGATTTTAATGGATGGCTAAGAACCTGGTGTTGTGCTAAAGGGTATTGGCTGTTGGGGGGTGGGGAAGGACCTGGGAGAACAGTAGTCTCTATGCCAAGGACAGACTACACTTGAGTGAGGAGGAAATAAAGTGTTGAAACAGAAGATGGAGAGTACATAGAGGAAGTTGGGAATTTAAACTAGGAGTGGAGGGTGGCAGTTGGGAAGAGATATGCAGAGACCACAGGTTGGGAAACCATATGAGCTTACCCCCATAACAGTGACAAAGGACAAATGGCAAGTACTGTTGGTGATGCTAGGAAAGGAGGGCAGGATGGGAGGGGAGAAAAGGGTGGAAGGTGGTTACCCTTAATGATAGGAGCCTTGGGAGAAAACTGCAGCATTACAGGTTCTCATGGCAGAGGGAGAGGTGGACATTGCAGCCATCAAGGAAACATGGGCCACCCAATACAATGACTGGGACCTGTCTGTACCAGGGTACAGGTTATTTCGTAGGGACAGGTGATTAGGAAAGGAGGGGAGGTGGCACTATATGTGAAGGAAGGACTGAAGTGTGTAAGGGAGGAAGGGGAGGAGTGCAGGCGTCACTTTGGATGCAATTCAGGATTCCAAGAATAGGATTCTTAGAATGGGAGTGATGTACAGGCCACCATCTCAGACAGAGGAGTTAGACAGGGTACTAGCGGGACAGATAAGGAGGACCTCAGGAAAGGTAGTGTGGTGATTCTGGATGACTTCAACATGCCAGGAGTGGACTGGAGCACCCCAACAACCAGGGACAGAAGGGAGTAGGTACTACTGGATGCCTTCCAGACAGCTTACTGCTGCAAATGGTTAGTGAACCAACCAGGTTAGGGAATACCCTTGACCTTGTGCTGGCAAATGGGGACTTTGTGAGAGAACTTACAGTGGAGGAACCGCTATCAGAGAGTGACCACCACTCAGTATGGCTCACACTGGATATGGTAAAGAAGGAGTGGAATCTGGCACAATAGTGCTGGACTTCAGGAGGGCCAACTTTGGGAGGATGGGGAAGTGGTAAAAGGGTACCTGGCCAGAATTCAACCCAGTATGGACACTAACCAGAGGTGGGAGCTCATAAAGCTGGGGATAGTGGAGGCAACCAAAACCTGCTGCAAAGCCCAGAGCAAGAAGGCTAGAGCTAAGAAACCAATCTTGTTGAGCAAGGAGGTCATGGAAAGGTAAGGAGGAAAGAGCTGCCTTTAGGAGTACAAGAAAACAGGGAGGGGAGGAGGACAGGGAGGAGTACTTGACAGGATCGAAGGAGGGTGACAAGGGCAGTAAGGGAGCCAAAGCATCTACAGAACTCAGGCTGGCACAAAGCATTAAGAACAGGAGAAAGACTTCTTTAAGTACATCAGGAGAGAAAAGGGCTGTAAGGACCACATAGTAAGGATTAGGAAGGAGGAAGGTTGGGTGGAAGCAGAGTGCGATAAGGCATAAGCACTAAATGAGTACTTCTGCTCAGTATTTACTAAAGAGAGAGGGTGACACCCAAGGTGGGGAAATGGCAAGCGGGGGTAGTGACAGATGGGAAAATCATGGAGAGCAGAGTTCAAGGGGTTTGAAGGCACTGAGGGTGGACAAGGCGCCAGGCCAGATGGCATCCACCCAGGGTACTGAAGGAGCTGGCAGAGGTCCTTGCAGGACCTTTGGCAGACCTATTTAATGCCTCACTACATTCGGGGTGTGTACCTCAGGACTGGAGGATGGCTCATGTGTTGCCCTCCACAACAGTGGCCCAAGGATGAACCAGGAAACTACAGACCAGTGAGCCTCATATCCATCGTGGGTAAGCTAATGGAGACTATCCTGAAGGAGGGCTGGTGGCCATCCTAGAGGCCAAAGGACTACAGGACAGCAGACAGCATGGCTTCATACATGGCAGATCCTGCCAAACTAACCTGGTCGAGTTCTATGACTGGGTAACTAGGCAACTGGACAGGTGCCATGCAGTGGATGTCTGTATCTGGACTTCAGTAAGGCATTCGACTCAGTGCCACATGGAAAGCTGGGAAGGAAGTTAAGAGGCACAGGGGTGGGTGCAAAGCTGGTGAGATGGGTAGGAAACTGGCTGCAGGAAGGCAACAGAGGGTGGTGGTGGGTGGGGAGCTCTCACACCCAAGGGCAGTGACGACCCTGTGTCCACAGGGCTCAGTGCTGGGACCAGCGTTGTTTGGAATATTCATTGTAGACATATCATGGGACATCAAGAGCAAGATCAGTCTGTTTGATGATGATACCAAGGTAGGCGTGGTGGTGGATGACCTAGGGGGATGGCAGGGGTTGCAAGATGATCTGGCAAAGCTTGAAATATGGTCAGACACCTGGAAACTGGCTTTAATGCCAAAAGTGCAAGGTGCTGCATTTTGGGATGAAGAACCCAAGGAGGAGTTACCAGCTAGGGGAGTGCAGTTAGCCCAGACAGAGGAGGAGAAGGATCTGGGTATACTCATTACAGGGTCAATGAACAACTCGGCACAATGTAGGAAGGCAGCTGCAAAGGCCAATAAAATGATGGGTTGTATTACAAGGGTATATCCTCGAGGAGGAGAAGATGATTCTGCCACTGTATAGGTCATTAGTTAGACCACACCTGGAGTACTGCGCCAGTACAGGCATCGCATATTTGAAGAGGGACATTAAGTTACTGGAGGGGTACAGCCAGAGTGACAAAGATGATCAAGGGGCTGTGGGACTTATCATACAAGAGGAGGTTGAAGGAGTTGAACACATACTCTCTGGAGGAGAGGAGAGACAGGGTGACATGACTGAAACCTTTAAATACATGAAAAGAATAAACAAGACAGGTACAGGGGCTGTTCAAAGTAAGGGAGGGAGGGACACCAGGGGCCATGATATGAGACTGGAGTGAGGAAGGTTCAGGAGGGAGATGAGGAGACACTTTTTACAGAGGGTGGTGGCTGGGTGGAATCGTTACCTGCTGAAGTGGTATACAGTAGAACAGTGGACTGCTTCAAATGAGGATGGGACAGGACAAGGGGAGGGTTAATAGAAACATAGAAACATAGAAGTTGATGGCAGATAAGGACCACAAGGCCCATCCAGTCTGCCCATTTCTTTTCTACCTTATAAATGTGCCATTGGCCTTTGCTCTGTCAGTGACCTATCTATTCATAGTCATTTGTATTGCTCCCTTATGCCTATCCCATGCCTGTTTGAAGCCCTGCACTGTATTCATAGCCACCACTTCTTGTGGTAAGCCATTCCATGCATCTACCACCTTTCTGTGAAAAGAATTTCCTCCACATTCCTCCTTAATCGGCCTCCCTCTAATCTCATGCTGTGTCCTCTTGTCCTGCTATTTTTCTTATATTTAAACATGTTAGACTCTTTCACCTTGTTTATGCCCTTAAGGTGTTTGAATGCCTCGATCATATCACCTCTCTCCCTCCTTTGCTCAAGGGTATACATATTGAGCTCTGTTAATCTGTCCTCATATGTCTTCTGATGCAGTCCCTGCACCATTTTGGTTGCCCTTCTCTGGACTGCCTCAATTTGGTTAATGTCCTTGTGAAGGTGTGGCCTCCAATACTGCACGCAGTACTCCAGATCGGGCCTAACCAATGTCTTGTACAGAGGATATTACCTCCTCTTACGACTTGTGATACTCCTACTAATACACCCTAACACCCCCTAGCCTTACCTACTGCTTTAGAGGTCTGCTTGGATGATTTTAGGTCATCAGTGATGATGATGCCCAAGTCTCTTTCTTCCTTTGTGACTGCTAGCAACTCCCTCCCAGTCTATAAGTGGCTTCAGGGTTTCTCTTCCCTATGTGCATGATTTTGCACTTCTTTGCATTAAATCCCAGTTGCCACTCTTCTGACCATTCTGCTAGTTTATCCAGATCTCTTCTAATTCTGCCCACCCCATCTGGATTATCTACTCTGTTGCAGATCTTGGTGTCATCTGCAAACAGACAAGCCTTACCCTCTAGTCCATCTGTGAGGTCACTAATGAAGATGTTGAATAGGACTGGCTCCAGGACTGATCCCTGAGGTACCCACTTGTGACTTGCATCTCTTCTGACTGTATACCATTTACCACCACTCTCTGTTTTCTGCCAGTCAACCAGTTTGCTACCCAGTTGACCAACTTCTGACACCCAGCCTACCTAGCTTATTTATCAATCTTCTATGTGGAACAGTGTCAAAGCTTTGCTGAAGTCAAGGTAGGCGACATCAACTGCTCCCCTTGGTCCACCACTCTGGTTACCCAGTCAAAGAAATCTATGAGATTAGTTTGACAGGACCTTCCTTTGTAAACCCATGCTGTCTTGGATCCTGTGCCCCTATGGATTCCAGGTATTGCACTATCCTTTCCTTAAGGAGTGCCTCCATAATCTTGACCACTACTGAGGTAAGACTGGCGGTCTGTAGTTCCCGCCTCCTCCCTGCTACCACTCTTGTGGAGTGGGATCACATGAGCCCTTCTCCAGTCTTCTGGGACCTCTCCTGTGCTCAGAGACTCACTAAACAATTCTGCTAATGGCTCTGCTAGTTCCTCCTTTAGCTCCTAAGTACTCTGGGATGTATGCCATCAGGTCCCTTTGCCTTATCCACCCTGACCTTAGCAAGCTCTTGTAGGACCCTTTCTTTGTGGAAGGGAGTAGTGCTCACCTCCCTCCCCGTGTCCATGATGCTGAGCTGTGGGCCCTACCTACCTTCTCTTCAGTAAATACTGAGCAAAAGTATCTATTTAGGATAGGCGCCTTTACAGGGTCCTCCTCCTCCTCACATGCTCCCTTTTCTCCATTAAGCTTAGCAATACCCCCTCTGGACTTTCTCCTTTCACTAATGTATCTATAGAAAGTCTTGTCACCTTCTTTACTGTTCGTGCTAGTGTTTCCTCAGTTTGGGACTTTGCCTGCCTTACTGCCTTACCTGCTTCCCTTAGGGCAGTTTGGTATGCCTCCCTATCTTCATCCGCTGTGTCCCTTATATTTCCTGAAGGCCAGCCTTTTGGCTCTGACCTTTTCTGCTATGAATAATGAAGGGAAGGGTGGAAGGGAGGGCAGCTGCAGAATAAGGGCCTTAGCTGCACATTCGAGCAGACTTGATAGACCTTTAGGCCTTTATCTGCTGGCAAATTTCATATGTTCATAATTAAAAATATACTTGTTACAATTCACAAACCACTGAACAGAACTGCAAATACTGCTCACAGTGGATCATAATCCACTAGAAAAATCAGTGGCTTTCAGTTAGTAAAGCAAGAAACAGAGCTAATGCTTGAGTATCCAGGGAAGTAAAAAAAAAAGTCCACAATTTCTAGGAGCAAAAACAATTAATACTTGCTTGCAGATGGGTTTTGCTCACAGACAGTAACCCTCTAGCCCATGATAAAGCAGGAGTGCAGCAGATTTTGTTCTCTCAGTTCACATTTTGAACAGTTTGAACAGTCTTCATCTAGTCCACAAAAACAACAACATCTAGCATTCAGATATTTCAAAGGCCAGGAGCATCTAAAGTTCAAGTGATTTCACATAACTAATTTAGCTTGAAAATGCAGCCAGTTCCAGCTTTCCAGCTTGCTCTCAATGCTCTCAGTTACCCTCTACTCTTCCTATGAGGCACTGGACAGATACAAATAATAAAATCGTTTAGGTTCTTCAGTTCAGCACATACATAAGATCCTTCTAACTGCTACCTGCTACCAAAACCCTCCTTGGATATCTTAATAGCTCTTAAAAATGAATCTATACTAAACAAGCATTTGTCAATGCTGAATGTTTGCTTACTGGCATTGGCAGTGGTAGTGTAGAAGTTACAGAGCTGCGTAATAGGAATGGCAGTGAAGTATTGAACTAAAGCCAACCCACCACCACCCTGCAGAAGTGACAGGCATTGGGGTGTGCATTTGGGTCATCAGGCATAGACTCGCCATTTCACCACACCTCACTCTGCAGAAACTGACAAGTGTCACGTGTTCCTTGGGGTCTTTGGCCCTTATCGCTCCCATTTCATTAGGAAATATGGTGAGATGGGTGCAATATAGGAGAATGGGGTGAAGTTTGGGGCCGAAGAGTCCAAGGCATAGCTCGATGCCTCTCAGTGACTGCAGGGTGTGGAATGGTATGAGCATCACAGGCAAGAATCCCAAGTCACAGCCCTGATTCCTGTCATTCTCTATAGGGTTAGGCGATTTAGTTGAAAAGCCTAATACCTCAGGCATTCATTGGTATTATAACTCAAATTTTCAACATGTTTGTTTTATGACCCACCTCATGAACAGGGGAATACCAGTTTGGTAGCCAAAGCTGCTTATGCACAGTGACTACGGGATTTAGCACCACAGGTGCAAAAATATTCTGAACAGGCTGTAAAAATGACAGCTGTACTCTTTCATGGGGAGGTGTAAAACGGCTATGTTGCAAATGTGTAGTAAAATATTTAAAAAATGGTGAAGTCACGGCGTACATAGAAACTGTGCAACACACACCGTTATATAAGTAGGTTGGGGATATTTTATAGCAGATTGTCAACTCAGGCATTTGGTGCCTCCGATCATGAACAGTGTCACTGTGATTTTCTTTATCTGTGCTGAGCGATTTCCGACAGCGACCACGCATCTCTGCACTGAAAGTGTGAAAACACACTTCAGCCATGTTGTGAAAATGGCAGCTGTGCTTTCATAAGGAAGTGTTGAAAATGCCACTAGTGAAAATCTGGACTGAAAATATTACAAAGTCATGAACTAACGAGGATGCGTGGAAACTGCACAATGCTCACTAGTAACACAGTCATTTTATGGACTTTTGTCACCAAATTTTCAACATAGCCATTTAAGACCTCTGCTCATGAACAGTGTAACTGTGATTTTCTTAATCTGTCCTAAACATTGCTTTCGCACACCAAGAGCACCATTGTGCGCTACATGTGCGATAACACATTTTGGGTGACATATGAAAAATTGCAGCTGTACTGTTCATAAGGAAGTTTAATAAAATGGACATGTTGAAAATCTAGAGTGAAAATATTAATTTGCAAACTTACGAGCATGCATAGGAACTGTGCAATGCACGCTCGTAAAAGTCATTTCTAGGCATTTTTCCACCAAGTTTTCAACATAGCCATTTTAAGACCTCTGCTCATGAACAGTGTCACTGTGGTTTTGTTAATGTGTCCCATACATTGAGCTTGCACACCTACTGCGCCATTATGCGCTACATGAGCAGAAACACGTTTTGGGCGGGATGTGAAAAATGACAGCTGTACTGCTCATAAGGAGGTGTGGAAAAATGGCAATGTTGGAAATCTGGAGTGGAAATATTGAAAATTCGCAAACCTCTGAGCGCGTGGAACTGTGCAATGCACACTGTAAAACAGTCATTTTTAGGAATTTGTCACAAATTTTCAACATTGCCATTTTAAGACCTCTGCTCATGAACAGTGACACTGTGATTTCTTAATGTGTCCCATACACTGAGTTTGCATGACTGTGCCATTGTGCGCTACATGGGCAAAAACATGTTTTGGGTGAGATGTGAAAATGACAGCTATACTACTCATAAGAAGGTGTGGAAAAATGGCAATGTTGAAAATCTGGAGTGGAAATGTTGAAAATTTGCAAACCTATGAGCGTCGTAGGAACTACGCAATGCAGCAGCTAAAAAACAGTCATTTTAGGAATTTTTCACCAAATTTTCAACATAGCCATTTCAAGACCTCTGCTCATGAACAGTGTCACTGTGATTTTCTTAATTTGTCCTACATTGATTTCGCACACTGACTGTGCCATTTTGTGCCAAAGGCGGAAACACATTTTGGGTGAGATGTGAAAATGACAGCTGTACTGCTCATAAGACGGTGTGGTGAAATGGCAATGTTGAAAATCTGGGTGAAAATATTGAAATTTAGCGAACTTCACGAGCCTGCGTAGGAACTGCGCAATGCTGCATCGTCAAACAGTCATTTTTGGAATTTTGGCACCAAAATTTTCAACATGGGGCTTTGGGCCCCTTCTCATGAATGATGTCACTGTCATGGCGGTATTCGGTCCTGAAGGGTGATTTCAGTCACTGCCTGAGATATGCAATAAAGTTGAACCCCTCCTATCTAGCCCATTATACAGCTTACGGCATTTCCTCAGTTCGCGAGTCGGCTTTGAAGAGTGCAGACATGTTCCTGGTCCACGAAGATCAGCCAGCTGTAGTCTGGAGGTAAGTATGGGGTGAGGGGTATGGGGAGGCTGGATCGCAGTGGGTGGTTGCTGGTTGTGGGAGGGGTTCGGGAGGCCGCTGAGACAGTTTTGTTTCACAGATTAAAAAAAAAAGACATCATGGGACTGCTTGCCACACTGGGGTGGGCTCCCAGCGTGGCACAATGACTTTGGGGGCGTTCAGCCGATGAGGATTAGGCACCCCCCATCGGCCAAAAACAACTCTTGGGACGTTTGCCACGCTGGGGTGGGCTCCCAGCGTGGCACAAGGACTTTGTGCAGCATTCAGCCGATGGGGATTGGGACCCCATCGGCAAATTATTGATTGCCATGCTGGGTGGGCTCCCAGCGTTGCACCAAATACTGGGAAGGGGAGGTGATACAGCTCAGCCGGCGGGGATTGGGCACCCGTCGGCTATACACTGCGTCGAAGCGCTGCCGCGCCTGCGGCTGGGGGGCTGTGCGTGAGCAGCTTCTTATCGCTGCTCACTCAGCGTAGCTCCCCTTTTCAACTTATGCCACTGCATTTTGGGCGTGTCATAGACAGCTCCAAAATGCATTAGCTACAGTGCCGCGCCTGCCAGCTCGCTGCCTGAATTGGAGGAGGGTGACACACCTCCGAAATCTCCGATGATGGCACTATGTTTCTTGCACATGCATGCAAGCAAACATAAGAAGGAACCTCATTAAAGGAGAATCTATAAACTTACTTTTCAAGCAGAATGAAGTGCAAGAATATTAAAGGCATTGAATGAATCCATGGCAGCTAGTAGCCTGTAACCTGTAGCCAACATAGAGCTTGTTTGCAAGGAAAGAGAGCACACTATTTAAAACAATGCTGCAAGCTATACTATGTGGCTATATAAAAAATGGAGCAGTTCAATAAGTAAATAAGCTCTTAACAGTAAAACTCTGTAAATGCCATCTCCATTGCCATGTCTTGCCCTTAGCGTGCTAGCACTAATAAATGTGAAGTCGTGCCCTCCTTGCTGACATGCGCAAATGTATACTGGCAGGGTACCTGATAGGTAAGAGACAAAACATGTGAAAATTAAACAGAAAAATAAAACTTTTAAAAATATAAAATAATATAATAAAAAACCTTCAGGTATTATAATAGTAGCATTTGAATGTCTGTTACCATAATAAGCAGTTTCAGTTCATCCCAGAGTGAAGGATTCAAAATAGTAATATTAAGCCTATGTTAGAATCACAAATACATTGCTATTCTGGACTAGAACAAATGAACAATAGATACAGATATTACATAGAAACTGAAATACACTCCTCTGAATAGGCAGTGTGCAATGAGTTGCAGCTAGCACCTAGCAGTCTCTATCCTCCGTCACCACCCGACTGGTATCTCCAGTGGGCCTACAACTAGCAGCACCACAACTCCTCCACAACTCCACAGCAGCGCCCACAACTCCTCCACAGCTCCACGTCTCTACACCCCACCAGGCCAGATCCTGCAGGTGAAAATAAGAAAAAGGACTGCCCACCAGCCAGGACAGACAAGCAGTAAGTTCATCTGGAAAGATCACACTCTGGCAACAATGATATACCTGTAGTAAAATGAAAACACACAGTGTAATCCTGCATTCGGGTCTACTCCTCAGGCTCCAACGTGGGTAGCTTATGTGTTCTTTCTATCCGGTGTCCTGCGATAATATTATAGAATCAGGATCCACAAATTTTAAACAGACATAGGGATTACCTGCTATGGAGGGAAAGGACAAGGATATTCAGAATAGAAATAAAGCTTTATTCATCAGGGACTCCATTGTAAATGTAACAGAAGAACTGGAGGGACATTGCAGGATCATGGTTCTACTACATGTACGGTGATGATAGAATCTGAGTTTATTCATTTGACTATAAGTCATTTCAATACAAAAAACATTTTACATATCCAGGATATTATAAAATGCATACTGTACATTTCAATATAAATTGAACATGGTTAGAAATTCATAAAAAAAATACATATTCAGCACAGACCAGTTAATATTGTTACATCTCAATACAATCAATCAATCAAAAGCTTTATATATTCAGGTGAACGTCATTGAGCAGAGCTCATTTGCAAGATGGACCTGGTTAGGATATAGTGCATGGTACACATGAAAAAAGCAATACACATGTATATACACAACAATACAAGGTAGTAAATGTAAGTGACAATATTCAAGGCATCAGACAGTAACACACATAAGCATATAACATAATTAATTTGCAAGTTATAACAACATATATGCATAGCAATATTGTGGAGGTAAGTAGTGAGTACTGATTAAGTGACAAGAGGTCGATTTTCAGTTTTGGAGAGGTAAAGTAGGGACTGGAGGGTGACCTAGAAGTATGAAAAACATGGGGTAAGGGATATGTCACTAACAGATCCAGAGAACATCCACGCTATAGTACTGGATAGCTGAGATAGTATTGGACCTAGGATAGATCCTAATGCACACCTCTTAGCAGAGGTTTGAGAGGTGAGAGCTCACCTTTAGCCTTGATCTGCTGAAGATGGTCAGTGAGGTAGTTGGTGAACCACCAAAGGGAAAGTGAGTCCATACCTATAGACTGTAGAGATGAAAGAAGCAGGCCATGATCAACAGTGTTGCATGCTTTACTTAAGTCCAGCAACATTGCACAAATAGCATTTATTGTCCAGTTCTCTCTGCCAATCGTTGGTCACTTTAGCAAGGGCTGCGATAGTGTTATGGTTGGCTTTGAAACAAGATTGGGCAGAGTTTAGAAGATTCATAGATTTTAAGTATAATCTCAGTTGTGTACTTACTAAAAATGTTTCCAATAGTTTTGACAGGTCAGGAGAAGGAAATCAGCCTATAATTGTTGAAGTCACAGGGATTCCCAGATTTAAACAGGGGTATGACTTGAGCTGTCTTCCAGATGGACGTAATGATCCCTTGGGATAATGATCAGTTAAATAAGTGTATTATAGGTTTGGCTAGTATGTGGTAAGCAATGTTTAGAAGGTATGGGTCAAGAGAGTCAGTACCAGCACTTTTCTTTATATCCAGTTGGCATAGGAGGTCAGGAGAAGGGAAATCAGCCTATAATTGTTGAGGTCACAGGTTCCCAGATTTAAACAGGGGTATGACTTGAGCTGTCTTCCAGATGGAGTAATGATCCTTGGGACAATGATCAGTTAAATAAGTGTATTATAGGTTTGGCTAGTATGTGGTAAGCAATGTTTAGAAGGTATGGGTCAAGAGGTCAGTACCAGCACTTTTCTTTATATCCAGTTGGCATAGGTCTTCAACCTGTTTCAGGTGGCAGACATACCTCTCAACCTCCTGCCTCATAAATCAGGGACAAGACTTAAAAATCAGGGACAAAGGACCAAAATCAGGGACACCCCTGAAAATCAGGGACACTTGAGAGGTATGGTGGCAGATCGGGGAGAGTATAGATTTTGCGGCACAGGCTTCAGTATATTGAGTGCAAAGCTGGGAGTGTAGCAGGTTCACAGGAGAGTTGGAAGAATAAGCCTGCAGTTGTGAAATGGGTATTGAAGGAATCCAGGACCTCCAGCCTGTTGCTAATGGTATCATTGCCAGAAATTACCTTAGGCAGAAGATGGTTTCCAGATGTGTAGTGGGATAGGTCCTTGATGGTGTTCCAGAATTTGGATGGGTTCTTGGTGGCAGAGTCAAATTCAGAGCAACAGTAAGCAGCTTTTTCATCTCTAAACTTCTTGGTGCATAGGTTTCTAGCCATCTTAAACTGACACCAGTCCGACAGGGTCTTATATCTCCATGCTTTTCCAAAGCTTGTCTCTCTAACAGTGTAGATTTGAGTTCAGAGGAAAACCATCAACATGTTTTGTTCTTTACATGCACTTTTACCAAGGGGCATATTTATTTAAAGCCCTGAGATTATTTCATTGAGAATTTCATAAGACAATTGTACCGTTTTGCCAGGTAGAAATGTTGCCAATGTCACGGAGTATTTTAGTTCATCCAGACAGAAAAATGGGTCAAAGTTCTGCCTTTATCTTTTAAAAGTGAGCTTTGATGAAGATAGAGATTTATTGACTGATCTTATCCAGCAATGAATCGGTGATCGCTGATGTCACTGAAAAAGGTGCTAGCATGTGAAAACAGATGTGGTTTGCTCACTAGAATAAAATCCAACAGTGTACTGTTACTAGAGTTATTTTTATTAAGATACGTTGATTCATTGATGAGTTATGTTAGCCCATGGGCATCGCAAAAGCGATGAAAGGGTGTGAGGCCTTAAATAGCAAATCTAAGTTAAGGTCCCCTGGTATGATAGCACTTTGCTCCATGTATTACACCAACCGGTATTCCAGAAGGCAGCCTGCAACATGTCCCAGGCGCCTGTGCCAAAGGTGCACTATGTCAACGATTATGCCAGAAACCCCTGCGACATGGTGCAAAGGGTTTATGGCAGCATTTACACTGGATTCCAAGAGGGCAGCTATCTGAAGAGCAAATGTGCTATTCCAAGATGGGCCCCAGAAGACTGTTGTCTAAGTTCACTCTATGTCCAAGGGGGTGCACCTCTGTTCCTGGTGCCCCAAGAGCCACTCCCCATGGTCCCACAGGTCCCCATCTGTACTCCATTGGCATGGAAGCCTTCTGAGGGCTGCTGGAACCCCACACCTACATCCCCAATTATTCCTCAGGGCAGTCCACATCCCCAGGCACTAATCCCCATCATGCCACTACTGGCATGCATGCCATGCCATGCAAGCCCTGCAGTCCACTGCCCCACTCCCCACCCAGCTGTGCCAGTCCACCTTCACTGCCCCACCCACCTGTGCAAGTCTACCCCACACCCATTACCAGTTAGTGATTGGCACAACCCACCACTCATCTTCATGTACATACCTCCATCCAGTGTGTACTACTGTATACAGTACACACTCAATGACTGATAAGCGTGTACTGTCTACAGTAGTATGTACTCCAAGAGAGCACTGTCTGCAGCTGGCCATAGAGGTGAGAGGTGGGTATGCCAACCGCCAACAGGATGAGGGTGCACTGGCACTGGAGGGCAAGAAAAGCCCTGCTGACAATTACCATGGTGTTGGGAGGTGGTTTTGGGGTGGGCCTTGCCAGTTACTACTTGTGCCTAGCTGGAGGGCATTACTGTGACATGTGCACCCATTTCAGGTGTGCTTGTCCTTTGGTGCAATGCTGAAGGTGCTGGAAGTCACATGACATAGCCGTTGGGGACACTGCCTGTTCTAGAATCTGGTGCAGGGTCCCTGGCATATGCATATGTCACAACTTGCAAGCATGAGTTGTGACATTCTTCTTGAATCGGCCCCAGGTTCCACTGGTTTTGACATATGCATGCCAAATTAAGGTCTTTACCTGCAACAGCAAGGAAGTTACAAACAACTACATTTATAGAAAGTTGAAATTATGACTCTGCTATAACCCAAAGATTATTAAACAAAACCTATCCTTATTTACTAGCTTTTATGAACCTTCCAAGAATGGTATATAACTTTTTTGCATATACTGTATCTAGTTCTGAAGGTGACTAGGTTATATGCATATAAATATTTAAAGTATTTCCCTTAAATGAATTGCCAGACTGTGATCTCCAATAAGCTTGAAATCACTCCTACAAATGTCATGATACTTTGCATGCCATTTGGACACCTTAGAACAAGTGATCATGCATGCCATATGGCAGGTCTCAAGTTTAATAGACAGCTGAGTTATGACCAATTAAATACATAGGGCCCAATCCTGGAAAGAAATATGCTGGACGCAGGTAGCACGAGTTGCAGAACATACACAATAGCAACTGTGACATGCAAGATACATGCGATTCTAGAACCCATGAGAATAACGCTAAATGCAACTTCATAAGTCACAACATGCAAGAAACACCATATAAAAGTGTGCAACATGCGTGAGCAGTGAAAACACTGCAGATATGCCACAGCAATGGCAGAAGCTGCAGCAGAATGGCAGAGAAGGAAGATGAACTTTGGCCATGAGGACGTTAACACCTTGGTGGAGCAAATAGATTGCCACCATGCACTCCACATGAGCCATGGAGGAGATGCCAAGAGGACGGTGAAACAGAAGAGGGCATGGGACAGGGTGGCACACAAGGTCACGTGCCATCGCTGCACAGTGCAGGACAGTCAGAGATGTGCAAAAGAATGGAATGACCTGAAGTGCCTGGTGAAGTGCAAGGTGATGCAGAATAGGCACAGTGCACAGGACACAGGGGATGGACCCACCCA
The DNA here is from genome assembly GCA_016271365.2 of Neoceratodus forsteri. Lineage (NCBI taxonomy): Eukaryota > Metazoa > Chordata > Ceratodontiformes > Ceratodontidae > Neoceratodus > Neoceratodus forsteri. The sequence continues at coordinate 193,343,881 of JADMNL010000022.1, read as the reverse complement.
GCAGGAACCACTCAGTGGCATCGAGGAGGATATCGGCACATCTTAGTCAGCAAACCATTGCCAATGTAATACAGCTGGACACATACAGACCGTGGATGGCCACAGGTAGGGACAACCAACCAACAATGTATGTGACAGGTCAGACATAGCAACAGCACCAAAGCCATCGACAAAGATGGGTGGGGTGGGAGTGACAATGTGTGAGCAGTTGTAACTGTGGGGATTCATGCCACAGGACTGCTACATGTACAACTGGCCACAGAGTGGGCCAAAGGAAGCAGAAAATGGTGAGGGCAGGCCAGGGACAAGCATGTGTGCTGCTGACATGTGCAGCAGTGCAAAGAAATGACCATTGGCAACTGTGGAGGGGCTGACACAGGCTCAAGAACCTAGAAGGGAGGGCATGCTGAGAGATGACCTGTGCTGTACTGGGTGTTGCTGTGTCCTGCACTGTGTACTGTTGGGGGCATGCTGAGGATGGCCTGGGTAGCACTGGGTGTTGTAATGTCCTGCACTGTGTACTGTTGGGGGGCATGCTGACGGATGGCCTGGGCAGTACTGGGTGTCACTTTGTCCTGCACTGTGTACTTTTGGTGGGGGCATGCTGAGGGATGGGCTGGGCTGCACTGGGTGTTGCTGTGTCCTGCACTGTGCACTGTTGTGGGGCATGCTGAGGGATGACTTAGGCTGCACTGTATGTTGCGGTGTACTACACTGTGTACTGTTGGGGGGCATGCTGAGGGAAGGCCTGGGCTGCACTGGGGATGATATGACATTCACTGTGTGCTTGGGAGGGGCGTGCACAGGTATGGACTGGACAGTATGGAGGGCATGGGTCACCATCCCTGTGCCTGCAGAGAGCAGGCGAGGCCGCAGGGTCACACATGGCTGTCAGGAACACTGAGTCATCCAGGGTGAAAGCCCTGCATTTCAGTGAAGCCCCAGTGTTGTGCCTGGGCATGGTGCCACTGTGCAGTAGGCAGCCATTACAGGGAGGCTGTGTGACAGGCGGTCTCACTGTACCAGGCTGGATGGTACAGCAAAGGCAGCAATGGTGGGGGTCCACACCATCAGTACAGGACACATGTACAGTGGTGGCATACACTGTTAGGACAGCACAGAGGTGTGGTGAGGCAATGCCAGACGCAATGCCAAACCAGACCTGTGAGGGAATGCTGATCAGGCAGGTGAGGGCACACTGTGATGCGGGATACACTAGCATGTTTCCCATCCAACAGGTGCAGTGGCGGCTGGTGCAGGTGGCCCCAGCAGAGCCAGAAGGAGGAGCAACAGCGGCAGGTCCGGGATAGTGCCGGCATGGCCCAAGCCACTGGCATGATTTCAGGTGACAGCAGTAGCCCAATGGACTCTGGAGGCAGCCTGCCACCAGTACACCTCCAGCAGGAACACTGGGCTGATGTCTGAGCCTGAGGAGGTGGGGATGGTGAGAGCCCTCGTCAGAGGAGGTGGTGGACAGCAGTGAGGAGGACACAGCCTATAGTGCACACACTGCTGCAGCTGCACCTGCAAGGCCTGGCCCAGTGGATGACACCTCCAGCCACTGCTTAGTCCAGCACCCAGACACTGCCACTGGAGCCAGTGGAATCCTCCCCACCCCCAGCCCTGGCATCAGTACCACCACCCACCCACCAGTCATGCTGCTGGAGTTTCGTGCTCAGTCAGGCACCACCCACCTGACCCAGGCACAGGACAGTGCTAAGGTGCAACAATGGTGGTGCATACAGGCATGCCGGTAACACAAGCACAGGCCAGGCCGAGTACCTCCTCACAGTCCCACAGGAACAGGGTCAGGCTTGGGACATGCATGGGGAGGCACACCAAGGAGGGTAATCTGCAAGCTGCACAGGGCCTGAGGCACTCAGCACAGGATGGGGAACACACCATGCAGCCTCAGCATGGCTGTTGCCACATGTGGCACAGAGGCAAGTGAAACTACGTGGGTGGAGGAACAGCAGCCCCTGTGGGGGTAACACAGAGTGCACAGGGTCACGATGCCAGGGGTCATATGCCAGGGCACCACACAGCCCACCAGACCAGCAGGGTCCCCACAGCCCATCACCTTACTCTGGAGGGTCAGTGTAAGTACGGCATGCACGTGGTAGACGGCTGTGAGTTGCCTAGGCAACCTGTGTCATAGGGGACATTTTAGGTGGGGCTGCAATGGGGTGTGGAGCCATATGCATTGCAGGGGCATATGTGCATGGGGCACTGTTCGGGCACATGGGTCTGTGTGTGTGTGTGTGTGTGTGTGTGTGTGTGTGTGTGTGTATATGCATGACTGTGAGCATGGGTGAGTGTGGGGTCACAGTGATGTGTGGAACCGAGGAGTATTGTAATGGGCACATGTGTTTTGAGCACCGTGTAAATAAATATCTTTGTACCTCATCCCTATGGTGTGTTGTCATTTTGTCATCATTGCATTGTTAGGACCTTACTGGTACCATGTTGGGTAGGTGTAACCCCCAGACACAACATTGCTCTCATGTGTCACAGCCGGTGGGCATCTGCCTGCCATGCCCCCAGGCTCACACACACACACACACACACACACACACACACACACACACACACACACACACACACACACACACACACACACACACACACACACATACACACATATGGAGCCTTGTAGGCACAGGTACTACACAAGCAGGGCCACCACACCCATTCTGCAAGTGTGTTGTGTCTGCAGGAGCACACAAATGCGTGAAAACAGGCAGGCCGCATCCACACATCACAGATGCCATACCGCACAGCAGTGCGCAAATGCATTACATCATGCATGCTGCATATGCACCCGGCGAGGACATGTGATACACGTGCAAAATGCATGTGCAGCACCTGCAGTTGCGAGTCGATAGGCCCAGTCACAGTGTAGTGGTACAGGGACTTCAGACCTGGGAGCAGGAGAGAGCTGCATCAGAACAGTGCCATCCAGACCAGGACAGGGACAGAACTTCAGCAGACTGGTGAGTACTAGGCCACAGCAGGCCCCCACATACCCCTACTCCTTCTATTACTGCCATGAGGGACTGGGACAGGCATGCATACCTCTTAGCCATATGTTTCCCATTTGTTGTACAGTGCCTGTCACACTGTGGAACCCATGGGCTGTATGTGGAGAACTGCAACAGACAATACCTAGAGGCACAGAACACTGTTGTACTGTTGCAGTCAGGTACAAGTGTAGCAGGCATACTCACTGTACACATTCGTGTATGGACATGTAGAGTGCCTGTCATGTTTTATATGCTATTCACACAGCATTAGCCTTCTGATCTATAGTATTTGTGTTACTGTAGGCCACTGATGGGTGTCACTGTAAATACTTCTGTTGTGTAGGAGGAGATCGTGTATAACCACTTTAGGGTTTAGAGGGATATCTGACATCAGTCAGACATGTTTGGAAGAAAGGACTATTTGGAGGATGTGTACAGTTAATAATGGGGGATTGGTGTTTGCTTGTACAATACGGAACTGTCTGTAACCTCCTGCTCATGTTCAGTATGCCTGTCTGGGGTGACTGAAATAGTGACATGCAGCATGTACAATGGAGTGATGCTTCCATCAACAATGAAAGTGGCAAAGGCTCCACAATGTGGCACAGGGAGCCTCTGTGTGGTACAATGGGGAACAGTCCTCATACTGTGGTATGGTTGAGAGGTGTGCAGACATGCCCTTCCAAAGGTGGACAGTCAGGGATCCTATACATTATGTTCAATGGCTGCAATCAGTACCAGGGGCTGTACTGTGGGAGGATGGGCAGGGATATGGGGGCATGGTATGGTCACACACCATTGTATGGTGGGCGGTGTACTGGACATGCCACATGTGTGCAGTAACATATTGCCTCTGTGGTCCATCACTCACCCATGTGGTTAGGCCAGGCAAGTCCTCCCCATGCCTGCAGTGGGGGCAGACATCCCATGGCTGTGCCCTCGACTGGATGGAACACACAGCCCCCTCCCATGACTGAGGAAATTGTGGGACAGTGAGCCTCAGGGTGGGGGTCACTGCCTCACGCAGTGGGGCACATGATCGGACCGCTGTGGGCCCCATGGTGGTGTTATGCATGGCATGAACTGCGGTGATGGGTGTGTTGTGGATGTGGCAAGCAGCCAGCAGCATGCAGGCACTGCACAGTGTCTGTGTGAGTGACACATTGCCCATGTGGGGTGGCAGTGGGCCAGGGTTCTAGGGTGGGGCATGGGGTGAGATGGCCCCCATGCTGAAGGGCACCTGGGGTACACCCCAATCCTCTTATCCTCTCAGCAGTACTGCCCATGGCAAATGCCGGCATGCCTGTGCAGCATAGGCCATGGCCACACCCTCTTGGCCCCTGCAGTACAGGGCTGTGCCTGCTGCGTTGGGGCCACTCAGGCAATTCACTTCTGGTACACACAGCTGCCACAGCTGGGTGGGGTTTGGACTCACACTGCCATGCATGCATTGGGTGAGTTGTGTGAGCCACAACAGGTACTGCAGTGCACACCCAGTGTCATGATGTATATGCGCCCTGGCACAGTTGACACCGCTCTGGTGGCTGTGTCCCCGTGTTGTCCACCTTGGACCTGGGATGTGCCATGAAAGGGTGAAGGGTTTGGGCCTGTCTGCATGGCACGATGCCACTGTGTGCAGTACATGGTCAACCATGGATGCACCCCTCACTGTGGGTGTTCAGTGAGGTTGTACCTGCACAGGTCGGTATTGTGTTAGCGGTGGGCACTATTGACTGCCATGGAGGGTGTCATGCAGGTGTCCCGTCATGCCTCTAGTGTGTGGGCATAGGTTGCGGGTAGAGTATGATGTCCACCAGAGATGAGGCAGTGCCCAGCACCGCGCATGCCCTGTTAGTCATTGCTGCCACGCCACGGTGGCATGCTGTACCACAGGGTCACATAGGTGTGTCACAGACTGCACAGTGTGCATGGTACTGTAGTCCTGTGTTGTAGGCATAGATGCATGGAAAGTGTGCCAGTGGGCACACCATGAGAACACAGTGCAGCTGGGACCAGTCATGAGTATCCGGCTGGGTTGCCAACCACGACACCGTACCGGCCCACACAGGCTCTGTCATGGCCCAGTCACACTGGCTGTGCTCGTGCAACAGGAAGCTAGTGGTCTGTTTGGTGGGGTGTGTCACTGCAGTGGTGGGCTGGCCCACATGCTGGCCTGTGCACTGTTACCAGTCATGCCACACCATCCAAACTTGTAGTGCCATCCATGCCTGTGTGTGCACGTGGAAGCCGTCCCGGACATCCCGTGTGTGAATGGGCTGGGTGCTGCCAGCCATGGCCCAGACTGTGTGATGGGAGCCTACATAGGACATTGCCTGTGCTGAACACACAGGAGCACAGCCACCTGCCTAGTTGGCTGTGTAGCAGTGTTCCTGTACCACACCTACATGTTACACCCATTGGGTACACACCTGACCACATCCACACTCGCATGGTCAGTCACAGTAGGGTGTCCTGGGGGCTGCCCTGGGCCATGTGCAGGTACATGCCTGTGGGATGAGGGATAGCAACACTCACAGACTGCTGGCCACAGGGGCACTTATGGCTGTGTACTAACTCATGTCCATTCCTCCCTATCTCCATGGTGGATACATACGAATCTTTGGTGAGTATATGACAATGCTCAACACGCACATTCCCAATGCCTGTCCAGCACTGTGTACCTGACATTGTTGCTTTCTGCCCTGTATAGGATTCAGCACCACTGCCTAGATCCAGGTAGGTATACACACCGCAGCGGCTCAGGACGCCCCCGACTGTGCCACAGGCTTATGTTGCCCTTCTTTTCTCCATCCAGGTGTGCTCCAGACCTATCATCACCACCACTCCGGACACCACGGTGCACAACATAGGTAAGTAACTGTCAGTCTCCATGCCAGTGCCCATGGTTGGCATTGTGTGAGCCCTTGGCCACCTGGTGAGGTGTGGCACATGCAGCTTCACATGGGGTGATGGAGCAGACATGTGGCAGGGCTGCTTGTGGTGCTCCATGCCCACTATACAGGGTCAGCCCACGACATGCCACTGTAGGGGACATGTGCCATGTTGGTGCACTGTGGTCACTGTGTGCCCAGCCCCTGCATGGCATGGCTCAGCCTTTATACACCTCATGCTGTACAGGCATTGGCGCGGGGGCACCACATGGGGTGGTGGGCCACAGTTGCAGGCCTGTGGCCTGGCACTGACCCATGTCCCACAGCTGGTGTCCGGTGTGCACATGGTGGGTGGGGATGGTCTGCACAGCCACAGTGGATGTCTGTAGTGATGCATGTGCCATTCCTTCCACTGTTCAGGTGCCATGCGGACAACAAGCCATAATGTCCTCTGGGTCATTCCTGAGTCTCAGCTGGTGTGTCCTAACATTACACTGCCCGGAGATGGTGCTGCTTGTCAACAACATGCAGCAATGGAGTCAGATGCTGCTGCCACCTGGGAGCCAGAGGAGCAGTGCTGCAGAGGTGAGGGGCTTGGAAGTCCATCTGCACCTGCATGGTGGAGGCAACGAGGACACGCTGGACCATCCACTAGCTAACCCACTGCTGGCAGTATCTGACGGAGGCTGGAATCCTGCAGCAGATGATTAGCATGGCCCACCGCAGGGATGTGGAGATGTGGTCAGGGCTGGACCCTAGTGTTGGTATATATCCCTACAGCTGATCATCTGTTGCAGCAGTGCTGGCATGGTAGCCATGGCACGTGGTGTCTGCAACACTCTCACCTCTCCTTCACCCCACAGGTTCCAGTGGCATGACCCACACCATGCTGCAGGGCCACCTCGACAGCCTCAGGCAGGAGGTGCTTCAGTGGAGGTCAGGTAAGTACATTCCATGGACTCCTTGTGCCATGGCTATGGCTGGCAGACACAATGTGGCTCGTGCTGCACCCTCACATTGCTTGCCTGTTTGTGTGTCCTCCTGTCTGGGCCCAGCACTGACCACATCCTTTACATCCTACAGGTGTCAGTAGCAGGCTGCCACAGCTGCAGAGGGCCCTGCTATGGCTGTCATCAAGGCACAAGACGTGGAGGGTACCAGTTGCAGGGCCTGGGCAGGCAGCAGAGGGCTAGGGTGCTACCACCATCTTCATCCTCCTCCTCCTACTCCTTCTCCACAGTGGCAGCAGCTGATGGGGACCTAGCCATGATGGAAGCACAGCCGGACCAGGGGACCCCACTGATGATGGGCAACAGGGCTGAAAGAAACACAGCCACTCAGCCTAGACAGGAGTGCAGTGCTGCAGCGGATGGGGCCTTGGCTGCACCACCGACTGAGGCTACTTACTGTTGTGGCCATCACAGCAGGGGGTGGGCATGAATGCCCCACCACCAGACACTGTGCCATGCACTGCTGTCCCTGCAGCTGGGGACTGTGGATCATGGCAGTAGGTGGCCATGCCGGTGTTGCAGCAGGAGGAGCCATTGCTGGTAGCAGTTGAGGGACCGCAGCCAAACCTGTGCAGGGTAGGGGCCCCGACCAGGACCTGTGTTGTTCTAGTGATGGCCATCCTACAAGACATTGAGGCACCTACATGGGTCAATGGCCACCCTCTTTGGCGAACTCCGGAAACATAGTTGCCATGTCTGCTACTGCTGGACATGGGTTGGGATTTCAGTGTGAGTGGGCATGTATATAGGGGTGGTTGGTATTGCTGGGTCTGTTTGTATGGGTGTTGTGGGTGGACATTGAGTGGGCAGGTTTGCATTTTGCTATTTGTTTGTGAGTGGGAATGTGGTTTGGTGGTAGGCCTGTGTTGGGGTATACATGGGTGTGGGTTGGTGTTGGGGTTGTTGTGGGTGGCTGTTTGGTTTTAGGTTTATTGTCATGTTAATGTTTGTTGCTGTTGCCTGTTTTCATCCCCATCCCTCTCCCATTGTTGCCCTGTATCCCTGTCCCATTGTTCATTAAACCGTTTGCCATACATTGTCTCTGTGTCTGTTACTGGTATGCTTGGCTCTTGTGTGTGTGTGTGTGTGTGTGTGTGTGTATGTGTGTGCATGTGTTTGTGTGTATGTGTGTGTGTCTGTCGCTATGTGCAGGGATGTACACTGGTGTTGCTGTCCCCAGTGTTCTCCCCTGTGCATCAGGTTGGTGTGCCATTTGTTCTGCTCACAGCACAGGCCACTGTCCCCAGGCCACATCTGCATGGCGCCCCATGTGCTGCAGGTCACCATGCATGCTATGGTGTCTGTTCCACCTCACATTGTACCTTCCAGCTATGTAGTGGCAGGTGCCTGTGCTGTGCCTTTCTGCCTCGGGGTGCCATTGTTCCCTGCAGGAGGCAACACTGGCATGGATGATGGTGTGTCTCACCACCATCTGTCCACTGGTTTGTGCCACGCGGTGCTGTGTTCCTGTTGTGGTTGCACTGTTTACATGTATCAGTGGCCATGGCTGGGACATTGTGCCTGGTGGTGCCATCATCAATGCATTGAGCCTTTGGTCCTCTGTGCTTCCTTTGTACCCTGTGCCACACTGCCCCTGTGTGCCTGCCTTCCTCGGATACTCTTTTCCTATCTCACATGTGTGTTGCTGTGTGGCTGGCCTGTCTGGCTCTGCTCTTTTCTTTGCTGTGTATGTTACACTTGCTCCAACCTGGTTTATGTTGTGCCATCTGGTCTTGGTGTATGTTGCACTGCTTCTTCTAGAATCCTGCCCTGGTGATTTTCTGCCATTTCCTGGGCATACGTTCAGTTGCATTTCCATACCTGCAGGTTTATGCTTAACTGTCGTAAGTCGCCATTGGAGTACTGCTTGCATCAATGTGCATCTCACAATGTAGAATAGCATTTGGTATATGTTTTGGACGTATTTGCGACTTATGCCATTCCGTTGGTGCATTTGAGTTACGCATTGGCATATGCTTTCTAGAATCAGGCCCATAATGTGCACTAAATGCTATGGAATTTGATGGAATATCATCAAAATGCTGTGAATTTTGAATTTTAGTATTCTGCACAGCCCTACTGTTAAAGGAATAGCTATGGCACACCTTTCTACCTTGCTGTAAAGAGTAGGCAGAGTTATGTACAATCATTAACATCAGTGATTGGTACAGTAAAGAAATCTGCCTTCTGTCAAAAGGTCTTCAAGCAACCACTATTTTAGTATATATGCACACCATGCAGAGTTTATTTTTACATGTCAGAAAATCTTTCTCTCCACATGAGGGCTGAAATGATAACACACTAGTGTCCCTTTCTTCCTGTTTGTTCAATAGAAAAAAAAGGAACTGTTGTTCAGATTTCTTAAACAAAGAAAATGTTATTTTGAGCAAGAAAGAGTCTTGAAAGTATGATTATGACCCTCAAAATGAGAACTGCAGTCAAAATTTACATAAACATATTTTGTGCAGTGTTTTGAATTATATGTGTGTCATCCATGAGGGTCCTTCCTTTTTTCTACTAGGAGTGTTTTGTTTTGTTTTTTCTTCTAAATTTGCCTACTAGTTTTATGACCCCTGACGATGTCCATGTTAGCATTTTTCATTGCTTTTTTTTCCTACAATGCCTCTTGTCCCATGTGACAGTGATGCATCCAGGAACCCTGATTAAGTGAGTAAAGTTGCTGCAGCAGCAATCTGCTGTCAGGATCCTGATATTCTGGGCTGAACTATATAACTCTTTCTAATCCAATCTTTTCATTTTCTATGTGTGTGTCTAGGTCTAGCCAGTTGGTATAAATGTTTTGTTTTTAACGCTTTTCATTTCATTAAACTACAGACAACTATAAAATACATACAAATAAACAAGTCATCAATACTGTAATTAGTGAAGGTTCTAGCAATTTCTTTACAGATATGCCCATCAATTACCTTCAGGTGTTTGTGGAAACTGTAAATGTAGCTTTTATTACTGCTCACTGGATAAGGAAAGTTACTTATTGAATGGCTCCTATCGGAAACTCACTGCTCCTATGTCATGGGCAACTTCAAAGACAGTGTTGTCAGATCTGCCACCCCTTTATCCTTGCTGAATCCCTCATTCTGGCTACTTCCTCCTACCATCTGTGATCCAGTAACTGCATGCCCTCTTGGTACCAAAGACCTGCTTTCGAGATGGGTAACCCGAGCCTTCACTGCGTATGCCCCAGGTTATGGAACTCTCTCTTCCATCAAGCTTGCTCCTCTCCCTCCCACTAATGCTTTAAGCCTTCCTCTGCGGCTTTCTCAAAATGGCCTCTACCTGCCTCTGCACTAGATAAACCCCCATCAGCCTATGCCAGCCAACTAACTGAGACGTTACCTAAATAATATGACATAGGCAGTGCCCCTTTGCAGTTTATGCTCTTCCTGTACTCACAGCTTGCTAGAAGGAATAGACAACTTAGGCCCACCTGCCAAACAGGGATAACATTGTTACTGTACAACTTCCTTTTCTTGCTCTGGGCCCCCTATCCCAATTTGTCTCCTCTCTACCTACCTGCAAGCCTCGCAGCATTGCTGCCCTGCATAGTGAACACTGACTTACATATGACTACCATACTGTTCTTCTACCTATTGTCTGCGTTGTAAACTCCTGTTGTTACTTGTATCGACCCTGTATGCTAATGCTCTTTAATGTAATCCTTCACTTGTTTTGCCTGGTGTTCATGTATGTACCTTGTAATCTCCGGGTTGCACCTGAAAATAGGCACTTGGCTGTCTAGTGTGCTTACCTGGTTAACAAAAGCAAATAAATAAACAAATAACATAATAAAATAAGTAAAATCACAGCTTTACTGTTGTACAAACTTACTCCTAAACCAGTACTTGCCGAATATATGGCTCCAGATGCATCCCTGTCACATGGGACAGGAGACCATGTAGGAAAAAGAAAGCAATAAAATATGATAGCATGGAGATCCCCAGGGGCCACAAGGCTGGTAAGCAAATTTAGAAAAATTCCTAACAGCAAACAAAGGAAAAGACACATTAGGACTGTACTTACATGAATCAAAACACTCTGCACAACACATCTTCCTGCAAATTTTGATGGTATGGTAGTACTCCTTAAATAAATATGTGTTACAAGCAACATAATGTCTTTCAAAACCTGTTAGGTAGCTTGTGTCCTCCCAGTCCCTACACTGGCACAGTTACCTCAGAAAGCAAGTAGAGCACTTTCAAGAAGAATAGAAAGTAACACTTACCCATACATTTTGTACTCTCCTGTAAACACTGGTAGCTTGATCCATAATTTTATTCTGAGCATAAATACTATAGAAATGTATCCAATTGAAAATATCCACTAATATTCCCATGACTAGATTTGTATGTATTTGTATGTACCTCCATAAATGTTGACAATGCTGCACTACTGACTCAATATTCTTTATGTTTGTAGTATCTCTTCAAAACATCCACCACAGCTCAAGCAGGTAGGTTCACAATATTGTTCTTATATAAAATATCACTACTGTAATTTCTTTCTAGAGAACCATGTTTATCATATATAGTTACCAATCCGTTGTAGTTCAAACAGAATCCACTGACCAGAACTGACACACTCAAAATGCTAGCATGGAGATCACCAGGGGCTGTAAAGCAAGTATGCAAATGTAAAAAAAAAACTTTCAATAACAAAGGAAAGGACACATTAAGACTACACATACAACTCAAAACACTCTGCACAACATACTTTGTTTGTTTTTTTTTGCAAATGCTGACTGTAGTACTCTTTACATAAATACTGACACACAGACCAACTGGAAATATCCAGTAACATTCCCATGAATAGATTCGTCTGTATCTACCTCTGTAAATATTGGTAATGCTACACTACTGACAAAATATTCTTTATATTTGCAGTATCAGTTCAAAACATCAACCACAGCTCAAGCAGATAGGTTCAGAACAATGGGCCTAATAATACGAACCGGGCAGAGGTATGTGGAAAAGCCACATATCCCGCTAGCAACCCTGCACACTGCAGACAGGTATGCCCATACTGGTATTCACCAATGTCAGCCACCTTTCCATGGCTCTCCCACCTGGCTGGCCTGTGGAATCCTGCATGGGCAGCCAGGAAAGAGTCATCATCCCAGGTGGGCATCCAATGGGATGCCCCTGGGACCATACTGGACCTCATGCATAAGGTGTTTTGGGTCCAGGGCTATGCATGCTGATTGCAGGCAACCAGATCCACACAGCATCATCCAGTTCCAGTGCCGCTGCTCCTGGAAATGGGGAGCTCATCCAGCTGCCCCTGCCACCTCCTCCTGACCAGCAATCAGGGGCAGCACAGTGTGCCCTGTCCTGTTCCCCAGCAACTGAAGACCTGTGCCCATGGGGCATGCAGTGGATTATGGCGGGTCTCCCTGGTGTACCCTGCACCACCCTGTGCAGTGATGTGGCCAGCACTACATGGGTTAGTGAATACCATGCAGTGCTGGCACGGCCTCAGAATGTCCCCAGTGCGGAACTGTCCATGGACATGGGGATCGGTGCAGTGGGTCTGCACTCCCCCTTGTGCATGCCATGCGGGGGATGCAGGGTGGCTATGTGCCCAAGATACGAGCGCATAGCAACTCTGCATCAAATGTGCATATGGGCCATTGTTCTTATATAAATATTACTATTACAGTATCCTTCTAGAGAGTCTATATCAGATATATTTAATAAGTCCAGTTTGTTGTTCAAAGGATCCAGGGACCAACACTGAAACACACATGCTCAGAATGCTACTGCTTGTGATACCAGTAACCCAAGTTTGGGAATGACTTTGTATTGTTGGGGCCAGCTGGTGGGGGAGGATTGAGCATCCCAGAGGACACTTTCCTATTTTGAGGAGGGACTACAGTTAGCTCCATTTCTATACTGCCACTTGGGTGACATCATGCATGCCCATCCTCACTGATGACATCCTGGGGACAATGGGGTTAAAAAAACCCTGACTAGATTGATGATGCCAGCCCTCATAGACCCCACACCTGGCTACCTAGACACCACCATGCACAATCAGATCTATCAGCAGAGGGAAATAGGAGATCCCTGCTACCTCCTGTGTGTAATTGTTATATGCTGTTGTCTAGTCAGCCCCCATCTACTGGCTTGCCCCAGCCCCATCACCATGATGTCCCCAGCACTTACCTTCACCACCCAGAGGGAAAAGCTCTAGGGGCACATGGGGAGAGGAAGACAAGTGCTGGCAACCCAGGGTGGCAGGGCTGGGCAGGCTGGAGCAGATGGGGCTGACTGAGAGCACAGGGTGTAAACAATTACACATGCAAACATTCACACAAAATGCTAGCAGCTTGAGCCATGCTTTTATTGTTATGTCTTTATTTAGTTTTGTTGACAGGGTAGCACACTAGACAGCATAGCTGCCTATTTTAGATACCACCTGGGAGGTTACAACAAAGCATGTAGACAAACAGTGAAATACAATGAAAATCAGGGGAATAAAACAGTACAGAAGTCTAGAGATCAGTCACAGTGCAGGCTATACACAATCTTCAGCAATGACAGTACATTTACATTACAGGAAACAACATGTAGTAACAGATACAGGATGCAAGTGCAATTAACGAACAGTCTTTAAATCAACATCTAGTGGGTAAGTGCTAGAGGAGGGAATTCAGTATTTAGCAGAAATACTGAAGTATTGTTTTCTCTGTACTGTACATGTCTATTTTTGCCTGTTTCCATGGCATTTAAAAACAGCTATTTCTATAGACCCACTACTGTGTCATTATGTTGTATTGTATTATATTATACTATAAAGGCATTCTACCATCCCATGTAATGGACATAAAGAAAAGCTCTGGGTTAGGTCAGTACAACGACTGCTCCATCTAGTTTTGCATTCTGTCGATTGTCATTGTACCATCCGTAGTTCATGTCTAGTGCATTCCATTGCAAATGTCATATTGCTTGGTATTTGCTCCTTACCCTGTTGTTTTTGATCTAATATTATTTTACATTTTCTTATTGCATGCCCTGAATTCCACCTGACAAAGTAAAGGACAGAGTAGTTAAAGTGGGAGGAAGGGAATCAAGGAGATGCAAACTGGAGCCCAGGTGGTATTAAGGTAAAAGGAGAGCAGTTCACACAAAAAGAATGGAGGAGGGAAGGTGGAACACAAAATCACACTGGCACAGGAGGTTAGTGGAGGAATAGGAGTCAACACCCTTCTTAAATATAATAAAGGTTAGAGGGCAGGGCAAGCAGGGCTATACAGGACAATAGGGTAGGGACCTAACTGGAGGAGTAAGCAGAGTCCTTGTATTAGGGACTGTACAGTAAGGGAATGGGTGTTTACTGGAAAAGACCAGGCCACACAGAAAGACTGTGGTTTACCTTCCAGATATGACAGCAGGGAAAATCATATCTGCAATATGTTACATTTGCTTACCCAAAGGGCTGGTATGCAGATAACCTAGGAGGTTCATGGTGGAGGTAGTTCAACAGAGGTTCAGGTTGCTCAGGGAAAACTCAGGGACAGGGAAAAATGGTTGTATTCACAGAACTGATCCTGGTGCCTAGAGACAGAAGAGATACAATGGAGAGAATCTCAGACTTCAATAAATGGCTGAAGACGTGGTGTGGTGTGAGGAGAGGGTCCTTGGGTACACAGAAGACTGGGGATGAGTTCATGAAGAGAATACCCAGTACTTAATGAATAGGCTGCACCTAAGCAGAGGAACTAGGATGATACGGGACAGACTGGGGAATTCATTGGGCATAATTTAATCTAAGGTGGAGAACTACTACAGTGAAAGGGATGCAAAGATTTCCCAGTGTGGGCTGGAAGGCATCCAAGGATATGTGCAGGTGGGGAGGGAGGGCCTTGGGATGTAAGGGTGAGATGGGAGGTGTGGGTTGGGATGAAAAAGGTAGGTGAAGGGAGGATCGGGAGGAAGAGATATTCAGAGGCAATAGGGAGAAGCTTAAGGAGGCTTGGCATGTAGTATCTCAGGCCAGTAATTGAGACTAGGAAAACAGGAGGAGTGAAAGGGAGAGGTAGCTGAAAGACAGGCAACATGAATGACAGTTTCAATTAATGGTAGGAGCATGGGAACAAACTGGAGGACCTCCAGGCCTTGGTGATGGAGGGCTACTTAGATCTTGTAGCAGTCACTGAGACCTTGGCAATCCCACATCCTGACTGGGATCTCTATCCCAGGGTTCACCCTTCATAGTAAGGATAAGGTATGGGAGAATTGGCCTTAAGGAAAAGGGATGGAGGGGTGGTCCAGTATGTCTAACATCCACAGGAAAGACATGGAGGGTGGTTACAAAGACAATCTGGGTACAGATCCAAACAGTGGCAGGTAAGTGGTTAGAGTAGGGGTAGCATACAGGCCTTCAAATCAGACTGAAAGCACAAAACCAGGAGATGGAAAATGAGAGTGTAAGGCTTCACTGCAAGATGTAGTAATAATGGATGTCTTCAACCTACTGGATGTAGACTGCAGCACCACCAATGTTGCAGTAGCAGAAGCCAGTCACTCTAGGATGCAATCTAAGATTGTTTAGTACCCCAGGAAGTGAGTGAGCCAACTGAGGATCAGGTTATCTTAGACCCTCTGCTGAGAAACTGTGACAACGTCAAGGACATCAGCATAGCTGACCTCCTGGTAGCAGCAACCACCAGTCAGTGTGGTTTAGCTACTTTGTAGAAAAGAAATCCCTCAACACTAAAACATATGTTCCGAATTTAAAAAGGCATACTTGCATACTTCACCAAAATGGAGGTGCAACTGAGCGAATACCTAGCTGAGCTCAGAGTAGGGGCAAAGGGAGAAACAAGGAAAATGGTATATCAATACGAAAGGATCCAGGAAGTCATCAACACTTGTCTGAGACAGAAGGACAAGAGGAACAAACACAGAAAAACCTCTGTTACATGGGGAAGTAGTCCATGCAGTAAGGAGAAAAGGCTTTCTACCAAAGATACAGGAAGATGAGTAAGAGGAGGACACAGTGGACTACCTGAAGAAATCCATGTTAGGTAATACAGAAGCGAGAAGGCTAAAGCAGGAGGAAAGTTTAAAGAATAGTGGAGGAAGTCAAGGATGGTAAAAATACCTTTCTTGGTACATCCAGAAAGAAAGGATGAAAACGGAGAGTATTTTCAAACTGAGACAAGAAGAAGAGTGGGCAGAGGACAAGAGATGAAAGACTGAAGTATTGAACTAAAATTCTGCTCAGTATTTACTAAGGAGGAGGATGGACAGATACCACAGTGTACAGTAGGACATGCCTACAGAGGAGCTACAGATGTACTAGGAGCCAATTATGATTGACAAGATCTTCAAAGAACTAATGGCCCTTATGGTAGATACATCTCCAGAACCAGATGGTATGCACAAAAGGGTTCTGAAGGAGCTTGTAGCATCAAGCAGCTCCACTGGCTGACCTGCTAAGTAGCTTCCAAGACTCAGGCATGGTGCCATGAGGTGCAGAACACCAGATGTAGTAGCCTTGCATAACGGCGGGGCTTGGGACAAGCCAAGAAACTAAGACCAATCAGCTTGACACGGATTATTGGCAAGCTGATGAAGGAAAGGTAGGAAGTATCTTGAGGCAAACAGGCTCAAAGGCAACAAACAGCATAGATTTGTGACAGAAAGGTCATATCAAACAAACTTGATAATTTTGTTTTACTGGGTTACAAGGGCATTAGATAAGTGCCACACAGTAGACATATACCTGGTTTTCAGTAAGACTTTTGACTTAGAACCCTCATAAAACATTGAACAAGAATAAGATGACCTTGAGGTTGGGGACAAAATGTAAGTGGGTTGCAAACTGGGTAGTAGGGCAGAATTAGTCAAGGGATTTTATGATTTTCAAAATCCCTAATGAGAATTGTGGAACCTTTTGTTAGGATTTTTTTGTTTGGTAGTCTATTCACTGCTACCAGGAATGGGTGCTCCCATCTGATAGTCTAGTTGAAAATCCACTAGATGGTGCTTGAGTGCAGCAATAGGAGCTGGCCTCTTTCTGTAGATATTAGAAAAGGAATTTTAGAGGATTTTATCCCTCAATTATTTTGTTTTTGTTAGGCTGTTACTTGTTTTACCACTCCTCTGGCCTACCTGGTCTGCTACCATTTTTCTAGGCAACTCCTTGGGACTCCAAGCGCTGTTCTTCATCCAAACTCCATTGAGGGCTGCCTTAAGTCTCTGCAGCTTACCCCTGCAGTGGTGTGGTGGGGAGCCTCCCCCCACAAAGCCCCCACAAAAACATGACAGGTAGTAAGGTAAATACTGAGGTACAGAGCTCAGCAGAGGGCAGGACAGGGTAAATGGAAAATAGACAAGGGCAATAAGAGCAGGGGTGGGAAAAAAGGATAAAGCCAACATTAAATGGGGCAATGAGTACTAATGCCCGTAGTCTGGGAAACAACCTTCCTGAGCTAGCAACCCTGATGGAAGATGAACAATTGATATTGTGGCAGTCACGGAAACATGGTACACAGAGAACAATGACTGGAGATCAACATACCGAGTACACAGTCTACAGAAGGGACAGGGAGGGTAAGAGAGGAGATGGAGTAGCTGTACACATAAGGGAAGGAATAAAAGCTACAGAACTAAAAGTAAAGGGGAGGACATGAGGCACTGGGTCACCTTGAGACAGGGAATGTCATCACAGTCCGCACAGGGGTTGTATACAGACCCCTGTCTCAAGAGGAGGAAATGGACAAGAAAATGATAGAGGACATTCTCAAAATGGATTAAAGGGAAGATACTGTTGATGGGGACCTGAATAAGTCAGATGTTAACTGGATGACATGTACTGTAGCCACATCCAAGAGCAGGGTCATTCTCGATGCCCTGCAGAGGACAGACATTAGACAGCTAGTGTTGGAACCCACTCAGGAGGAGCAATACTAGACCTGGTATTCTCAAATGGAGAAAGGATCACAAATTTAGAAGTCAGTAGACATCTGGGAGCAAGTGACCACTGCACAGTGTGTCCGTAATAAGCACAACCATGGAGAGAAGCCATACAAGAACAAGGATACTGGACTTTAGAAGGGCTGACTTTGGCAAAATGAGTGAATACCTGAGGAATGCACTAGCAAATGGCCAAAAGGAGGGGTGCAAGAACAATGGAGAAAAATCAAAACTGCTATCATAGAGGCAACAAGCCTTTGTGAGAAACAAATAAAGAAAACAAAGCAGAGTAAAAAAACAGTATGGTTTTCAAAAGAGGTGGCAGGGAAGGTTAAGGGAGAAAAAGGCTGCATTCAAATAGTATAAGGAATCACAGAAGGAGCATGGCAGGGAACTGTATCAATTAAAACAGAAAGAAGTGGGAAGGCAGTCAGAATAGCAAAGGCCCATACCGAGGAAAAAATAGCCAACTCAGTTAAGAAGGGGATAAAACCTTTCATAGGTACATTAGGAGCATAGAAAGGTTAAGGGAGAATAGTGAAGATTAATAAAGGAGAGAGGAGGTGGGCAGAGGGAGACAGTGAAAGGCAGAGACACTGAATGAATACTTTTGCTCAGTATTCACAAAAGAAGAGGAGGAGGAGTTACCTAAACCAGACAATAGAAGCACTCTGGCTAGGGGGTTGACACCTGTCCATTTACAAAAGAAAGAGTCCTGAAAGAACTCCAAAACTCAAGGTGGACAAAGCAATGGGGCCTGATGGGATTCACCCCAGAATCCTAAAAGAACTAAGGGACGACCTAGTGACACCACTGATCACACTTTTTAACAAATCATGGAGGATGGGGTAGTACCTGAAGACTGGAGGAGGGCAGATGTGATTCCCTTCACAAAAGTGGGAGCAAGGCAGAAGCAGGAAATTACAAACCTGTAAGTTTAACATTAGTGGTAGGGAAAATTATGGA
Organism: Neoceratodus forsteri; assembly: GCA_016271365.2. Classification (NCBI taxonomy): domain Eukaryota; kingdom Metazoa; phylum Chordata; order Ceratodontiformes; family Ceratodontidae; genus Neoceratodus; species Neoceratodus forsteri. The sequence continues at coordinate 193,325,051 of JADMNL010000022.1, read as the reverse complement.
ATCACTTCTGAAGGAAAGAATTGTTGAGTACCTAGAGGCCAGAGGGGCACAGGATCCAAAGCAGCATGGATTTACAGCAGGAAGGTCATGTCAGATGAATCTAACTGATTTATTTGACTGGGTGACCAAAGTAATAGACCAGGGAGGGGCTGTGGATATGGCCTACCTAGACTTTAGCAAGACATTTGACACAGTCCCACACAAAAGACTAATAATTAAGTTAGCCAGCCTGGGAGTGGGTTCCAGGGTGGTAGCCTGGGTAGCAAACTGGCTGCACAACAGGACACAGAAGGTAATAGTGAATGGAACACATTCTGAAGTAAGGGGGTTACTAGTGGAGTACCTCAGGGCTTGGTACTGGGTCCAGTCCTCTTTAACATCTTTATAGGTGACATTGCAGAGGGTCTGAGGAAAGGTATGCCTCTTTGCAGATGACACAAAGATCTGTAACAGAGTTGATACACAAGGTGGGTAGAAAGGATAAGAAGGGACTTGGCAAGGTTGGAGGAATGGTCAGAAATATGGTAACTTAGATTCAACACAAAGAAGTGCAAGTAATGCACCTGGAAACAAAACCCAGGAGAAGAGTACACAATAGTAGGGAGGTACTAACAACAACAAAATGGAAAGGACTTGAGGGTAGTCAATCAGATGACTTAAAGGTGGGTAAGCAATGTGAGAAGTCAGTAAGGAGAGCCAGGGGGATACTGGGATGCACAGGAAGGCGTCACAAGTAGAAAAAGGAAAGTGGTTATCCCTCTGTACAGACAGTTGGTGAGACCCCATCTGGAATACTGTGTGCAGTTTTGGAGACCCCATCTAAGCAAGGACATAGACAGGATAGAAACAGTCCAGAGGAGGGCAACTAAAATGGTAAAGGGTCTGCATCAGAAACCATATGAAGAGAGACTGAGAGAGCTTAATATGTATACCCTTGATGAAAGGAGGGACAGGGGGACATGATAGAAACTTTCAAGTACCTCAAAGGAATCAACAAAGTCCAGGAGGGTAGCATCTTTCAGAAAAGAGATATGTAAGAACAAGGGGTACAATTTAAAGATATGGGGGATGGCACAGGGGTAATGTGAGGATTTTTTTCATGGAGAGAGTGGTGGATGCATGGAACCGCCTTCTGGGGAGGTGATTGGGTCTAAAACAGCGGGGAATTCAAACATGCATGGGACAGACATAAGGCAATTGTAGTGGGGGTTGCAGGAAGTAGGTTGTTGGTTAACAAGAATCTGCAGCTTATCAAAAGGAAGGAAAATGGGCAGACTGGGTGGGCCAAGTGGTCCTTATCTGCCATCAAAGTCTATGTTTCTATGTTTCTGTCCCACCTGTCCGGATCCAGATTCATGTGCCCCAAAGCCGATGTTCATCGGATGATTATCAAGCTGCTCGACCAGACAGCCACTCCACATTTCTAATTTTTCTCCCTGGAGTTGGGGGTGTGCAGTGACACCAGTGGAGGGAGCACACATGCATCTGCATGTGCTCCCTCCAGGCATCTGCCCCAACTCCTCCCCTTTTGTTACAGCATGGTGCCCTGTCCCCAGCCTCTGCCAGGGACAAATGGGTGCCGACTGTTGTGGACTCCTCCCTGGAGAAGGAGAGTAGTCCTTCAGATGCTCAATCCTTCTCCCCTGCTGACTTCCAATGACCCATGCTCATTCCTGAACATAGGTCACTGGCACAGTGTGAGGTAAGGCATCCAACATCTCAGCCCCCAGTGCCACTGGGCCATCATTCCCTAAATTTTTAAATAGGAATTTCACAAAATTTCTTGACAAATTTGGTGCTACTACTGTAGGTACAACCCAGAGAGTAGTATTTGTAGAAGAGTAACACTCAAGAGATGAAAAACATTACCAGTAGGACTTGACAGGGATGGGTGCCCGGACACGTGCAGATCAATGTGTTTATTAATGACTTTGGGGATGACATTAAGTGGAAAATGTGCCTTTTCCTGGATGACACCAAACACTGAGGAGGGTGGATACAGAAAAGGGATCCAAGACATGAGGGAAGACCTGGAAAGGCTGTAGAGATGAATGGAATGTAGCAACTGTGGCTGAATGCCAAAAGTGCAAAGGTATGCACATGGGAAGAAAGAACCCAGGAGAGGAGTACAAGTTGGGGAAAAATGTTGTGGTGTCTGAAGAAGAGAAATACTAGGGACTGCAGTTACTAGCACCCTGAAGCCTGCTACACAATGCAGAAAGGCAGCGGTGAGAGCAAGCAGGATGCTGGGTTCCATAAGCAGAGGGTTCCTAAGCAGAAGAAATGAGTTCTGACTACCTTTGTTCAGAGTCAGGGTTTTACCACACCTGAGTGCTGTCTACAATTATGGAACCTCTTTCACAAAAGGACATAAAACAGCCACAGGTGGTGCAAGGATGGGCCACAAAGTATTCAGGTGCAGCAGGGGCTCTCATACTAATAGGAACTGAAGAACCTAAGTATGTACTCACTGGGAGTAGAAGGAATGAAGGGACACAATAAAGACCTTTAAGTACCTCAAGCGTATCAACAAGGTAGACTCCAATGAACATTCTAGACCAGTGAAAATACATACACAAGGGAAAACAGCTATAGTCTGGCTAGGTACAGGTTCAGGAAGGAGGCCAGGGGCACTTCTTTACAGAGATAGTGGTGGAGGTGGAACATCCTACCATAACAGTTGGTAAGCAAAACAACAATGGATGACTTCAAGTAGGAATGGGACAAAGTGATGGTGAGGGTAGCTTGATGGGGGTGGAGCAACATGTAACTCGAGATACATTAGGTGGGATTTTCAGACAACCATGCCTGTTCCATTGTGCAGCTGCCCAACATCTGTCCAGATTGTTATACCAGATACAACGTGGTCTACCTTCTCAGTGCAATCAGCCCATGGATGCATTTAAATTAGATGCATGCATCATTTTTAATCAAAGCCTATTCAATTTTGCAATGCAGGTTATAATGGTACAGTGGCATCTTGTGCATAGCAATGCACCATAGACCCTAGCTCCAGATTTCAGATCCCAATTGATGTAGAACACTAACATTTCACATCTTGTTTATCTGACATTCGTGTCCAGCAAGTGAGTGGAACAGAGAAGGAGTGGAACAGGTGACTGGTGTTGTAGGCATTGGCAGGCATCAGCAGAAGGATGTGGAGAAGCAGAGGACTTTATTGGTCAACTCTGTCAGTTAACTAGGGCAAGGCACCTGTTTACTTTTGTATAACAGTCACTGCTGAGAAGGGTGGAAGGTCAAAGATAGGCCAAAAATGAGGATGGGAGCAGCACCCTAGCTATGGTAGGAGTATGTAAAGTTTTAAACAAGGCACAGGGAAGGCAAATAGAAATAAACAAAAAGGGGAAACCAGAAACTCCAATCAGGCGTAGAGTCAAACATGTCTCCATGTAACACAGTGGGAATAGAGGCTGAAAATGCTGGGAGTGGTGCAGTGCAGTGGCTGTGGGAGTGGTAGTTTTCAGTGAGACCTCCTGGAGACTGTGGGGCTGCCCCATCTGCACACACCTCTTTGGGTTGATGGTGGAGGTCACTAAACTCCAGGCTGAGTTGGCTAGGATTTGGGGACCTGTCCCCCAACCTAGAGAGCAACCAAGTCTACCACAGTTACCTCAGAGGATGCCAGTAAGGAGGAACAGCTGGACTATGGTGGGTTCTGGAAGGGTGGGGGTGGTGGGACAGTGGCACATTCCTCAACTGGTACCACTACAAAATTCCTACACCACTTTGGCAGGGTGGAACTGCCAGGAGTAAGTATCTATGGTAGTGACCAAGAGGATGTGGGGGCCCTCTGTAGTGGAGATCCCAAGTTGGGTGATAGAGGACCCCAGATGAAGTGGAAGCAACTTCTGGTGAAGGACTCAGTTGTGAGGGGATAGATTGGGGAATAGGAAGGGAGAGAGAGACAAGTTAGGCGAATACCTAATACATCTCAAAGGAAGAGGAAGCAAATCCTAAGGATTGCTAGGTCAGCACAGTGGGAGGCAGAGCTTGAGTCATTGTCCACCTGGGGACCAATGATCTGGACTAGAACATGGCTGGGATATTGCAGGGAAGTTTATGGAGTAAGGAGTGATTTTAGACAGGCAGATCACTCAGAAGCTTTCACTGAGGTGTTGTCTGTCTATGACAGGGAACAGGAGATGGAATACCACACCAGGAACTTCAACACATGGTACAGAGAGAAGAGGTTTGGCTACACTGGGGACTGCAGACCCACCTGGAAGAATAAGGACCTATACAGGGTGATGGCCTGCATCCATTCAGGTGGGAACTGCACTCCTCAGTGGAAGGTTTAAATGTTACTGATGAACATTTAAACTAAGCCAGAGGGTGTGGCAGAAGGAATTGGGGAGTCAGGAAACTGCCTCCTCCCACAAGCTGAAGTAGAGAGAGAGTAATGAGAACCTCCCCATGGTGCAAATTAACAAAGTGAGCAGGATGGTAGAGATAAATGGGAAAGGGATGAGAGCATTTAAAAGACAGAGAGGAAGGATGGGAAAAAGGGAAAAAGGGGTCAACAAGTAGAGTAGAAACAAAATCTGGAAGGCCATGTGTGTGCAAACGCTAGAAACCAAGGAAATAAGATTCCAGACCTGAAAGCCATCGTGGCAGATGTTGACTTCTGTATTGTGACCATTACTGAGTCATTGTTCACTGAAAACCATGGCTGGGACATGGCCATACCAGGATATACTTTGTTCAGGAAGGGCCTGGTGGGTAGAAATAAGGAAGTGTGGTGCTTTATGTGAGGGAAAGCATAAAAACCATGGATTCACAAGGAATACAGGAGGAAGGCAGAGGTACTGTGGGTCACCCTGGAGACAGGGAATGGATCTACTATTCACACTGGACTGATCTACAGACCTCCACACAAGGAAGAATTAGATAAGGCACTGGTGAAAGCCATTGACAAGATGGCAGAAAAGTGGTAGATGCAGCTGGTGGGGACTCAACCTGCCAGATGTGAGCTGGAGCTTCAAGGGTGGTTTCAGCTGGAAGCAGGGACATGCTGGACTCTATGCAGGGGTATTCCTCAGGCAACTAGTCAGTGAACCCACTCATGGCAGGGCAATACTGGGCCTGGTACTCACTAATAGGGACAGCATTGAAGACATCAGGTGGAAGGCCACTTGGGACCAGTGATCACTGTACAGTGTGGTTCAATATGACAGCTACAGAATCAAACCACACAAGGGTGAGGGTCTTGGACTTCAGGATAGCAGATTTTAGAAAGATGGGTGAATGCCTCAGAGATGACTTAGCGAGGGTGGGTGATCTGGATCGGAACAGTGGGCGAAAATAAATACTATCTCCTCTGACCCTCTAGCTGTTCCTAACTCCCTTTCAATTTTCTTTCTCTCCTATATCACCTAATGATGTCCTCAAGGCCCTCCTAACATTAAAACCCTCCAAGGTAAGAGCCCAGATGGCCTAGACCCCAATTTGCTCCACCTCTCCACACCTTCTATAGCCACTCTACTGGCCTCTCTTCTCAACATATCGTTTACCCTGTCCTCAGTTCCCTCCACTTGGAAACATTCTACAGTTACCCCTCCCTAAAAGTGGTGATCCCACCACCCTGAGGTTATCACCTATCTCACTACTCTAGTCCTAGCAAAACTTCAGGAATGCTCTGTCCTTGCCCAACTCACCTCCTACCTTGACTCCACCTCATTTTCACCCCTTTCCAGTCAGGCTTCCACAAATCCCACTTCTTTATCTACTCTACCTCCCTTATATGCCTCACAGACTCCATACTTACCAATATGGATCTGAGTCATATAACCTTGACCATATTTTTGATCTGGCAAAAGCCTTCTACACAGTATCCATGATCTTCTCCTCAAACACTCTCTGAGGCGGGGTTAAACCCCTCTGCCACAGTTTGGTTTCACTGCTGCTTGACAGGCAAAACCCAGTCAATCAAGATTGCCTCCTCCCTTTCCTCTCCACTCCCTATCACCACTGGGGTCCCACAGAGACTCTTTACTAGGCCCTATATTGTTTTCATCTACCTTAATCACCTCCTTTCTGTCTGCTCCACTTCTCAAATCCATGTGCATATGGACGACACAGTCCTTAACACATTTAGCTCCTCTCCCATTGATGCCTAGACTAGACTATAACAGGATTTCACTAATGTTCAGAAATGGTTCCAGTCTAATCAGCTGTTCCTGAGTGCCAAAAGACAGTCTCCATGTCCTTCAGCACCAGACAGAGCTATCTACCCTTAAATCCCTTCCAACTTTCCACACACTTGATGATACTCTGATGAGAGTATGTCACTTCATCCAGATACTTTGGGGTCTGACTAGGTTGATTGGTTGGTTGATTGATTGATAAAAAGATTATTTTATACAGGTAATTTTGTTGGGGAATACACCCCATTTTCAACAAATTACTATGTTTTTCTTAAAAGGTTGCAGACAATACAAAGACATCAAAATAGCATTTAAATACAAACATTAAACATGTAAACAAAATCTGAAATACCACATAATTTTAACAAAAAATATTTACATTGAACCTTCAGAAAATTATGCAGCTTGGATTTGAACATGTGCAAATCAAGCGATCTCAGTTAATTCAAGCGGTAATTTATTCCAGTTTTTAGCCAGACTATTTTGGAATCATGACCCCATCCTATTCAAAATTCTATTAATAGGTATCTTCACAGATGATTTTCTTAATTTAAATGTATGTAATGAGTCCACTTCAATTGTACCAAGTGTATTAATGGATGCAATGTATTGTTTGCATGGATCGATCCGTGACATACCATGGTCCACAAATAGTCTCTCCGTGCTGCTGGTTGCAGCCAGTCAAGTTCTTGAAAGACTAAGCAATGGTGTACCCATGACCTTTTCTTATTATATATTTCCCCATCTAGATCACCATCTGGACTTTTAGCACACATGGATGCAGTCCATAAAACTCCATACCCAAGCTTGGTGATTTATGTAGAAACAAGGATTGCATTCCTCGCTCAGTCTGGCTTGCTATAGTGCAGAAAATTATGCTTCCACCTTTGACTGTGTAACATAGTCTACAGTGCCACCCCAAAACTGCCCTGGCCAGAATGGACACCCTTCTCAGTTCCTTCTGCTGCTTCAAATTTTCCTGCCCCAACATTCACTACTGCGATCTGTACAAGACCATGTCCCTCCCTTCACTGGAGTCTAAAGTCTGACACATTCTGTTTACTTTCATAGCTAAATTCTGGTCCAGAAATCTCCCTCCTATATTTTCCTGTCATCTCTTGCTCATCACTGTTCTCATATTCTCTTCAGAACACTGACTCTCATTTGTTCACCATCCCCAACTGCTCCACCTCTGTTGGTCAATCCATGTTTTCCTACAGCTGTCCTAAACAGCTGAATGCCCTCCCTCAATATCCATAATGTGCCTTTACCTAAAGCCCTGTTTTCCCTCCTGTGTGTGTACACATCCCATTCCTGTTCATGCAAACCTCTGACCCTTTGTCGAAGTCTTTGAACCACCTTCACCTTGGCCCTATTCATGTCCCCCCCTTGCCTTGCTGCAATTGTTCTGCCCAACATAGCACTTGAGATTATCTCCAGAATGGTCCCAGTACTCTCCTGTAATTATTGGTATTCACAGTACCAGGTTGTACTCAGTTATTGTAATCATTGATCATGTCCTGATTGTAACTGCTTAAGATCCTTCTGTTCACTTGATCATTTGAATTTGTCCATTGTACTTTAACTTGTGTTGCACTTACTGTATCATTATGTACAGTATCTTGTATGTTATCCTTGTATACCACTATGTTTAAAATAGTTTCTTGCACTGTAGTATTTGTATCTCGAAAGAGTCAATAAAAGGAGGGCGCAGAGTAAGTAAAGGTTTGGGATTAGGTAAAACATCTATCTAGGGAGGTGTAAAACAAGCATTTGTCAATGCCGAATGTTGATTGCGTTGGTCTGTTGAGCTCGCTCAGTGGTCCTGTGTCACTCAATCATTCTGTTTCTCCCAGTGCTGCAGGCTGCACCTTTTATGGGGCTCCTGGCTGCGTTGGCAGGTTTTCCACCCACAAAAAATCTGCAGCTGTCCTGACAGAGCTGTGTTGAGGTGGGTCACTTCGTCCTCTGTCAGTCACTCATTCTGTTTCTGCCAGGCGCTGCAGGCTGCCCTTTTGACCTGTGCTCCCGCCTCTGTTGGCGTTTTTCTGCCCACAAAGAAATTTGCAGCAGTCCTGACACAGATCCACTGATCTACCTCACTCTCCTTCTCTCGCTTGTTCCACTTCTGCTGGCGCTGCAGAAGCTGGCCTTTTGTACAGGGCTCCTGCCTGCACTGACGCCTTTTTCTGCACACAAAGCAATCCTAGCATTCACGATAGAGGTTTGTTGAGCTCTCTCACTCCCCTTTCTCACTCACTCATTGTGTTTGTCCCGCACTGCTGGCTGCCCTTTTGTACTGACTTCTGCCTGCATTGGCACCTTTTTCTGCCACAAAGAAATCTGCAGCTGTCCCAACAGAGCTCTGTTGAGGTAGCTCACTCCGTCTGTCTCCTCGCTCATTCTGTTTCTCCTGGCAACACAGGCTGTCATTTTGTAGTGGTCTCCTGCCTCTGTTGGTACCTTTTTCTGCCCACAAACAAATCTGTGGCAGTCCCGACAGAGCTCATTGAGCTCGCTCAGTTCCATATCTCGCTCTGTGCCATTTCTGTGCGTGCTGCAGGCTGCCCTTTTCTACTGGGCTCCTGCCTGCATTGTCATCTTCTTCTGGGAACAAAGAAATCTGCAGCAGTCATGATAGAGCTCAGTTGAGCTCACTCACTTACTACTCCTCCTTTCTCACTTGTTCTTTCTGTTTCTCTCACTGCTGCAGGCTGCTGTTTTGTACTGGGCCCCAGTGTGCATTGCTGCCTTTTTCTGCCCACAAAGAAATCCGCAGCAGTCCCAACAAGCGCCATTGAGCTCACTCACTCCCTCTCCCTCACTCGCTCATTCTGTGTCTCCCGCTGCTACTGGCTGCCCTCTTGTACTAGGTTCCTGCCTGTGTTGGGCTTTGTCTGCCCACAAAGAGATGTGCAGCAGTCCGACACAGGCTCCATTGAGGCCACTCACCCGCCCTCTGTCCTCCACTGTTCTGTTTCTGTAGGGGCTGCAGGCTGGTCTTTGTACTGGGCCACTGCCTGCATTGCTGCCTTTTCCTGCCCACAAAGAGAATTTGCAGCAGTGACGATAGACCTCCATTGAGCTTGCTCACTCCCTCTGTCCACTCGCTCATTCTGTTTCTGCCGGCACTGCAGGCTGCCCTTTATACTGGCCTCCTGGCTGCGTTGGCACCTTTTCCTGCCTACAAAGAAATCCAGCAGTTGCCCCGACAGAGCTCCGTTAGGTCACTCACTCTCTCTGTCTCACTCCTCATTCTGTTTCTCTTGGCACTGCAGGCTGGCCTTTTGTACTGAGCTTCTGCCTCTGCTGGCATTTTGTTCTGCCCACAAAGAAATCTGCAGCAGTTTCAACAGAGACTGTTGGCCTCACTCACTCCAGCTGTCTCACTTGCTTGTTCCATTTCTGCCCAGAGTGCAAGCTGCTGCTTTGGTACTGGGCTCCTGACTGCATTGCCACCCTTTTCTGCCCACAAAGAAATCTGCAGCAGTCATGATGAGAGCTCCGTTGAGCTCACTTGCTCCTCCTCTCTCTCATTTTATTCGTTCTGTTTTCCCACCACTGCAGGTTGCCCTTTTGTATTGGCCCTGCATGCATTGCTGCCTTTTTCTGCCCACAAAGAACCGCGAGCAGTCCCAACTGAGCTCTGTTGAACTCACTCACTGCCCCCCTCACTCGCTCATTCTGTGTCTCCCACTGCTGCAGGCTGCCCTTTTGTACTGGTTCTTGCCTGCATTGCCATCTTTTCTGCCCACAAACACATCTGCAGCAGTCCTGAGAGAGGCTCTGTTGATCACTCCTCTCTGAGCCCCTTGTTCCATTTCTGCCGGTGCTGCAGGCTGACCTTTGTACTTGGGCTCCTGCCTGCATTGCAGTCTTTTCTGCCACAAAGAAATCCACAGCAGTCACGACAGAGCTCTGTTGAAGTCGCATGCTCACTCCCCTGTCTCACTTGCTCATTCTGTTGCTCCTGGTGCTGCAGGCTGCCCTTTGTACTGGGTTCCTGCCTCTGTCGGCCTTTTGTCTGCCCACAAAGAAACCTGCAGCATTCCTGACAAAGCTCCATTGGTCTCACTCACTCCCTCCCCTGTCTCACTTGCTCATTCAGTTTCTGCAGGCTCTGCAGGCTGCCCTTCTGTACTGGGCTCCTGCCATGTGTAGCCACTCTTATCTGCCCACAAAGAAATCTGCAGCAATTCGATAGAGCTCTGTTGAGCTCGCTTAGTCCTCCTCCTCTCTCGCTTGCTCATTCTGTCTGTCCCACCGCTGCAGTCTGCCCTTTTGTACTCAGGCCCTGCATGCATTGCTGCCTTTCCTGCCACAAACAAATCTGCACCAGTCCCAACAGAGCTCCGTTGAGCTCACTCCTCCCCCTCCCTCACTCGCTCGTTCTGTGTCTCCAGGCACTGCAGGCTGCCCTTTGTACTGGGTGCCTACCTGTGTTGTCGCCTTTCCTGCCCACAAAGACATCCGCAGCAGTCCTGACAGAGCTCAATTGAGCTTGTTCACCCCCCACCGCCCCCAGTTGCTTGATCCTAATCTGTCCCAAACACTGATTTCCGACAGTGACTGCAGCATTTTGTACCGAGGCGCAGAAACACGTTTGCGCCAGGATGTGAAAAATGACAGCTGTACTGTTCGTAGGAGGTGTGAACAAATGCCAGTGTTGAAAATCTGGCATGAAAATATTACTAATTGGCAAACTTACAAGGGTGTGTGACACCTGCAACACACGCTTGTAACACAGTCATTTTATGGAGTTTCATCACAAAATTTTTAACATAGGCATTTTAGGACCTCTGCTCATGAACAGTGTCAGTGTGATTTTCTTAATATGTCCTGAAAACTAATTTCACAAGCAAATGTACTATTGCCAGAAGAGCAAAAACACATTTACGCAGGATGTGAAAATGACAGCTGCACTGTTCATAAGGAGGTGTGGCAAAATGGCAATGCTGAAAGTTTGGAGTGAAAATATTGCAAAGTTGAGAAGGTACAAGCGTGTGTGGAAACTACGCAATGCAGATTCATAACACAGTCATTTAATGGAATATTGTCACCAAATTTTCAACATAGGCGTTTTAGGACCTCTGCTAATTAACAGTGTCACTGTCATTTTCATAATGTGCCCCAAATACGGGTTCCCACAGCAACCCACGGTATTCTGCGCCGAAGATGCGAAAACACATTTCCGCCAGGATGTGAAAAATGATAGCTGTACTGTTCATAAGAATGTGCAGAAGAATGGCAATGTTGAAAATCTGTAGTGAATATATAAATTTGTGTGCTTTGGCGTGCTTGCACACTATGCAACGCACGGTCATAACACAGTCGCTTTATGGAGTATCCTCACCAAATTTCAACATAGGTATTTTAGGACCTCTGCTCATGAACAGTGCCACTGTCACTTTCTTAATCTGTGTGGAACACTGATTTCCACACTGACTGCACAATTCTACACCGAAGTGCGAAAACACATTTTGGCCAAGGTGTGAAAATGACAGCTGTACTGTTCACAAGGAGGTCTGGAAAAATGCCAGTGTTGAAAATCTGGGTGAAAATATTACAAATTCACAAAGTTACGAGCATGCGTAGCAACTGCACAATGCACACTCGTAAAACAGTCATTTTTGGATTTTTTCACCAATTGCAACATAGGCTTTTTGAGAGCCTGCCTCATGAACACTGGCACTGTTGTTTCATTAATTGGTCCTGAAAGGTGATTCCGCACAGTGATCACGAAATCACCTTGTAGGGCTGATTAACGTCATGACAGTGACAGAATTCATGAGAGGGTCCAAAATCCTGTGTTGAAAATTTGGCGCCAGAGTTCAAAAATGCCTGAGATATGCATCAAAGTTGAAAAAACTATTTATTCCATTATACAGCTTACTGGCATTTCCTCAGTTCGCGTCGGCTTTGAAGAGTGCAGATGTGTTCCCGGTCCACGAAGATCATCGCCGGAGTAAGTATGGGGTGAGGGAGGTGTGAGTGAGCAAGTTGCACAGTGGGTGGGCATGAGTTGAGGAGGGGGCAGGGAGACATGCAGTGGGACCGTTCCTTTTTACAGGTTACAAAAAAAAAATGATGGGACCGTTTTTATGTTGCTGGGGCATGTGACACACTGGGGTGGGCTCCCAGCATGCCAACAGAGTCTTCCTTTTGCGGGGGCAGCTGTAGCTAACGGGGATTGGGGCACCCTGTTGTCATACAAAAAAGTGGGGGACATAATGCCCGACCAGAGTGGGCTTCCTGTCGACAACATAAATATTGGGGCACTGCAGCCAATGGGGATTGGGCCCCGTCGGCAACTAAACATGGTCGGCAGCACATATTGCCGAGGCAGATTGGGTACCCCTCAGCAGCGGAAGTTAATACTGTTTGTGAACACGGCAAGCCGCCTCCATGTTCAAAACAAAGATTCCGCCCTGCAATGACGGATCGCTTCCTCATTGCAATGAATGGCTGACGCTGCAATGACTAGGCAGCCCCTGATTGCAGTGGCTGATTTTTTACAAGTTGGTTGCATGCTGGCTGAACTAGTGTAAGCAGCAGTGTGCCACAACATTGGGGAAGTGGGACAAGCCTTTTCAGGCTGTGGGGCATTAGCCACAACAGTGCCGTACCTCCACAACCTGCTTGTGGAGAAACCTGCGCCAATATGTTTCTTGCACATGCCGCGATCAACATGAAAAGTATTAAAGTAAGCAAAATTTTGGGAGCAGGTGACACACCCAATTTAGGTTTGGGGTACAAAAAAGTTTTCATGTAAGCAAAACAAAACAGGCAGGTGATATTATAGATAGGCTGGGAGTGGTGCAGTGCAGTGGCTGCTGGAACAGCAGTTTTCAGGGAGACTTTCTGCAGACTGCACACTGTCCCATCTCGTGCACCTCTCTGGACTGAGGAGGAAGTTGCTTGTCTCCAGGCTGAGATGGCTGGGATTCAGGGGCCTTCTCCTTCAAGGGACCACAAGTCCACCACTGCTGCCTCACAGGATGCCAAGAAGAGGATCAGCTGGACTACAGTGAGCTCAGGAATGGTAAGGGTGGTGGGTCAGAGGCATATCCCCCTACAGTACCACTACACAATTCCTACACCACCCTGGTGGAGCAGGACTGTCCCATGGTGGCACTCATAGTAGTAACCAGGAGGATGTGGAGAATCTCTGTGGTGGAGTCCCCAGGGTGTGGCAGAGGATCCCAGAGGAGGAAGAAACTCCTGGTGGGGACTCCATTGTAGGGGATAGATCTGTGGGCCGGAAGGAAGGGAGAGGAGGTTAAGTTCCTACCCAGTGCCATGGCTCAGAGGGATGGAAAGCAGATCCTGAAGATCACTAGGGCAGCAGGACAGGAGAAACAGCCTGATGTCATTCTTCACCTAGGGACTAATGACCTGGCTAGGAACAAGGTCAGGGTAGTACAGAAGGAGTTCAGGGGTTGAAGAGGATTCTTAGGCAGGTAGTATATTCAGTGACCTTTCCAAGGGTCCTCTGTACCATGAGCTTCAACCAATGGTTGAAGGAGTGGTGCAGAATGGAGGTATTCAGCTACACTGGGGACTGGGTCCCACCTGCAGGGATGTAGGCCTATACAGGAGAGTGGCCTGCAACTATCCAGGAGGGGGCTCCCAAGTCCTCAGTGAGCAGTTAAATGTTACATTGGCAAGCATTTAGAGTAGCCGACAGGGTGGCAGTAGGAGGAACAGAGACATGAACTGCCCCCTGTCCCACACAAGCTGGACGTGGTTAGTAGAGAGAACCCGAAGGGAGACAAATCCACAAAGTTACCTGATAACAAGAAAAACAGAACAGTAAAATGAAAAAGATGAGACTGAGGGTATAGGGGTAAGGAGAGAGGCAAAAGGAAAGGAGGCTGACAAGCAGGGTAGTTGCAGAATTTGGAAGGCCAGGAGCACATATGACCGTCTGGCAAATAAAATCCTAGATCTAGTGGCCATTATGGCAGAGGCTGACCTAAACAATGTTGCCATTACCAAGTCATGGTGTAATGAGAACCGTGACTGGGACACAGGCGTACCAGGATATATTTTGCTCAGGAAGCACAGGGTGACTAAGAAAGGGAAGAATGGCTCTTTATGTTAGGGATAGCATAAAGCCACAGAGGTACAGGGAATACAGTGAAGGTCAGGGGTACTGTGGGTCATCTAAGAGATGGGGAATGGAGTTGCTATTCACACTGGCATGATCTATAGACCTCCAGCACAGGGAAGAGATGGATAGAGATCTGGTGGAAGCCATTCACAAGATGGCAAATAAGGCGAAGGTGAGGCTGGTAGGGGACTTCAGTCTGCTGGATGTAGATTGGAGCATCCCAGCTGCAGCTTCAGCTAGGAGCAAGGACATCCTGGACTCCCTGAAGGGTATTTCTAAGGCCACTAGTAAAAGATCCCACTCATGAGGTAGCAATATTGGACCTGTACTCACTAATGGGAAAGTGTTGCAGATGTCATGGTAGGTGGCCACCTGGGGACCAGTGATCACCGTACAGAGTTGTTCAATATAAGAACTGCAGCAGAAGTAAACCACACTAAGGTGAGGGTCCTGGACATTAGGAGGGCTGATTTTACAAGTATAACTCCCCATTGGTGAGGCTTACAGTAAGTGCCTCCTGCCCCTGCCCCCACCAGTCCTGGTGCTGTAATGCTGCTTTGTGTTACTCCTGCTGGCTCCGGTGTACTTCCTGTAAGGGGGACTGGTGGAGTGAAGATTTAAGACTGCCAGATCAGCAAATGGAAAGTACCATGCAGATCTCTCAGTGTGCACGTTCAAGTTGCCTGCTCAAACATGAGAGTTGCTAGCTCTCCCTCACATTCTGCATAGCATTACAGTGCTTTAACCTAAAGCCACTCCTGTGGCACTGTACCTGTGTCCTCCATGAACCCAGCTCCAGAGATGCTTGTTGGGTCCGGAGTCTTGCGGGAGTTGGGAGAAGAAGGAACTTTAAACTTTAAAAGTGGACAAAAGGCACCTGTGCCTTTAAATGTAACCAAGCCTGCCAATAGTGGAGAACCTGCCTGCCACCTGGGGACTTTGTATTTTGGCAGGAATGACAGGCAGGGGGATCTGATGGAGTGCCAGTTCTGCCATTAGATGACAGGGGAGTTCAGGTTCTAAGCCCTGAGGGCTATGAACTTTAAAACTATGCAAAGCCCTAGCTGGACCTAATATTGGAACATTAAATAAACTATGTGGGAAGCAGCTATCTTTGCGAACTCTGACCCCAACCCCATCCAGTCATCGCTCAAGGAGACCAGGACCTGCATCTATGGTTCCTGGGTAAGGGGATGAACACATGTATTGGCACTAGTGCAGATAACAAATCAGGTGTTGAGTGAGCCTAATGCATATTCATTTTATTGTTAGACAGCCTGTTTGTCCAATGGGATGCTGCCCTGATCTCCTGAAATCCAGAGGGCTGATTCAGTTTGACTTAGTTCTGCTGGAGCCCCCTTTGGAAGGGGACCTGGCTATTCTCACAGAAGATGAAGAAGGCCTGCTTGGGGTCTTGCACAGCTACCAGCCCAGGAGATGCTCTGTATTGCCTTCCAGTGACTGGAAGGAGTTGGTACCAGAATGAATGTGTTGTTTGCTGACTTGTGTCAAGGAAATTATCAGGGAGTTTCCAGAGGTAGGACCAAACTATGCTGAGAACTCCAAAGGACGTTTAGAGGCTTACTTGGGACTCTCAGTGTCCAGACAGCCAAGGGAAGCTTGCCTATTGTCTCCAATAGCTGTGAGTACAGTGAGAATATGAACCCTGTTTTCTGTGCAAGTCTGAGCTTTAGAAGTTAGAAAATTCATCTTCTGCTTAAGCTTGAGCCCTTAAAGTCAGAAGATTAGTTTTCTTTAAACTAAGCATTTAAAGCTTGAAGATGAAAGCCATCTGAGTCTTCTTCCGATGTCTGAAAAGTCAGTGAGGTCAGTGAGAAAGCAAAAGCCATTTTCTACTTGAGCCTGACTATTTAAAGTTTGATGCTGCAAGACTGTTTCCTGTTAAAAACAACCAAACAACGTGCTCAAAACCTTTGCATTGCTCAAAATGCAATTCACATTTCTGGAGAAGGGTGCTGCTGGTGTGTGGCATAAATTACACCCCAAAAAAACATGGCATATATTCAACATTCAAACATTTAACTGCCTAATGGCTTTTCTTACTTTAAACTCCATGAAAAGGGGGTCCCCTTAGTTTTCAGATTGGAATTCCAAAGTGAGCAAGCTATACCACCTTCCTGTTAAAACCTGTTGGGAAATCCAAAGACTGTGTTCCATTTGTGTGAGAGCTACAGCTGCCAGCTGCAGTGTGGCTAAGGCCATCTACTGCTCGAGTTCTTGAGTTCAGATAGAAGTAACTGCCAGCAGAGGACAGTTTGGGGAATTAGCCAGGTAATGTCACAGTCAGGTATTAGCCATCATCTCCCCTTAGATGCCTGGATGTGGCAAGTAAGGCATGTGGCCTGGGTCTCCAGCACTGGCCTTTTGAGCCATGTGACAATGCAGAGAGACACTGACAAGTTGCAAGAGAAGCTGAGAGGTATCTAGCCTATTAAAGCTGCAAGAGCCTGCTGCTGAGAAGGCCCAAGCTGCAAAAGATGCAGAGTGACAGTCAAGCTGTAAGAGCCTGCTGCTCATCTCAGCCATTCAAATTCCTAAGTTTCTACTGGTTCCAAGCTCCCCAGATCCACAGTCTGAAAACCATCAGTTCAACCAGCAGCGAATGTTCTATAAAACCATCAGTAATTCAGGCCTTGTCCTACATCTGGTGGAAACTGTATATAGTTGCTCCCAGCATTGCTGTGTTTGAGTTGCAAGTTTCACCAACCAGTTGTTGCCACAATCAAAAGAAGTTTAGTGAAATTGTTATTTAAGAACATCAAAACCGGCCAAACAGCTGTACTGCAACAGGCCTGCAATTGCTCCATGTTGGGTATCCTGAGAGACTGAGGACCTTCCTGTGTAGACACTGGGGAAATTGGTACCAGTCGAGGGAGTGGCAAATGTTTTGAACAAGTAGGCTATTACCTGTTTAGAAGTATATGCTGGTGGAATATGGGCATGGGAATGATACAGACATAGTGATTGACTGGTGTTTCTCAAATGCTAAGAGTTGCTTAACCTCTGTCTCCTTTTCCTTTTCCTAGCCCTTTCCCATGTAAATAAATTGTTGGTTCACCTTTTACAATGGTCTCATGAGCATGCTATTAGTGAGCAAATTATTAGCTATAGTCTTTAATTGCAAGAATGTTGAAATACAAGTTTGGTTTGTGGTAATCCATGTGTGGGGTGACTGTCAGGAAAGGTGTGTAGGTACAGCATCCAGCAGGGGTTGTAACCAGACAGTCAACTTGCCCACTACATTTTACTGTGGATGGAGGCACTACACTTTTTAATTTTATCTTGGGAAAGAACCAACTTTTCCACCAGAACAATAGCTCCTGCCCCTTATCCAGGTTTGAGCCATCTGGAGGGGTACTAACCATAAGTTACACAGCGACCCAGGTACACAAAGACGAGAAAATGCCTCAGGGCTGCCCTGGCAGAGGAGAGGACTTAGGTGGAGTGGAGAAACAGTGGGCAAAACTAAAAGCAGGGATAGTCAGAAACAAACCTCTGCATCAGGCAAGCTAGCAAAAACAAGAGGAATAAGAGAAGCTATGGTTCTCACAAGGAGGTGGCTGGGAAGGTAAGGGTAAAAAAGTTAGAACTCAGGAGGTATAAGGAAACACAGAGGGAGGGCGATAGAGAGGTATATCAGGAGAAGCAGAGGAGGCAGGAAGGTGACAGGAGCACAAAGGCACAAACTGAGGACAAAATAGCTCAGGCAGTAAGTAAGGGACAGGACATTTTCAGGTATGTAAGCAAAGAAGCAAGACCAGGAGAGGGATTGTAAAACTAAGGAAGGAAGGAAATGGAGTGTGTGGAAGGAGACACGTAAAATCAGACATCCTGAATGAATACTTTTTTATTTAGTTAGTTTTTGTTTACGGGTAAGGTGCACTAGCCATGGCAGCGACTAATTTCAGGCACAACCGGGAGGTACAGACAAAACATAAGAAGAAATAACAATACAGCATTACAGTACATAAATTAGATAATTTTCAAGAATGGTAATACATTGCAAGTAGGACAAAACAGACAACAGGCAATGGTGAGGCTACAATACAGTGCCAAAACTAGGAGTAAGGAAATCGATACATTCACTAAGGTCATCAAGCAGCATCCCGGACAATTTGGGTAGAGTTATACAATGAAGTCTGTAACACTAGGTGGTCATACAGGATGAATAAGAAAGAATTAGGAATTGATAGTGGTAGGGATGTTAGAATCAGGGATGGTAAGATAGAACAGGAAAACTGAGATAAACAAGAGGTGTGGACAGAGAGCAAAGTGGGCAGGACAAACAAGTGAGAGGAAGAAACAAGATAAAGCTGAAAGAGTGGCTAGGGTACAGGTATGAGGGAGATATAAGGGCTAAGGTGGTTTGACACAGGAGCAGTTACAGGATTCTATGAGGTGTTTGCGTAGCATTCTTTTTGAAAGAGGCGTGGGATGAGGCTAAATGTATAGTTAGAGGAGAGAGTTCCAGTATTGGGGGGCATGACAAGCAAAAGCACTAGCACCTTTAGAGGAGTGATTCTGGGGATGAAGCCAGGGGCATTGTGACAGAGCATAAGCCATAGTTGGAAGTCTGGTTTAGAAATAGGCCCGCAAGAGCTTTGGTATTAGTGTTCTAGTGATGCTATCTATGTCGAGCCAAATGCATAGGATCTAGATGCAGGAGGCAAAAGCCATCCAAGTTTGGAGTATAGGGAGGCAGTGGTGTTTAAGCCAGTGAGAGGAGGAGGCATGGCGGCAAATGTTCTTGTAGGTAACATCCCACATCCAAAAGCTAGATTTATTCATGGAGGCATACGTTGCAACCCCATAGGTGAGCAATGGAAGGAATAAGCCACATGCAATAGCAAGCCTTGCAGAGGGGTAAGTACATAGCTGGAGTGGTAGGCAATACCAAGTTTCATGTTGACTGACTTGCAGGTCTGCTGAATGTGAAGATCAAAATTAAGAGCTGGATCAAGGTAATACCCAGGTATCTGAACACCTTAACCACATTAACAGATGAACCATTTGCGTGGAGACCTTGAAATTTGGTAGAGAGTGTTTAAGTTTAGTACTGAAGCCAGATAGCATGGCTTTGGTCTTTGATACATTTAAGACAAGTTTATGATTAATAAGCCACTGCTGAATTTGTTGAAAATCCTACTTTTATTCAGTATTCACTGAGAAAGGGAAGTAGAGGGCAACAGACAAGTGTCAGAGGCATCAAAGGAAGGGAGGTGGACACTAACCCATTTACAGAGGAGAGAGTCCTGAAGGCATTCTGCAAATCTAAACGTGGACAAGGCAATGGGGCATGATGGAATACACCCAAGGATATTGAGGGAGCTCAGAGAGGAGCTGACTGTAACTCTGACAGTCCTATTCAACCACTCACTGGAGACAGGAGTGGTCCAGAATGACTGGAGGAGAGCAGATAGTAGTCCCGCTTCACAAAAGTGGGTGAATGGCAGAGGCTGGCAATTACAGGCTAGTCAGTCTGACTTTGGTAGTTGGGAAATTATTAGAATACTACTGAAGAAAGGATAGTGGAATATAATTACAAGATCTGAGGCAACATGGATTTACTTGGGAAGGTTATGTCAAACAAGTCCGATAGATTTATTCCACTCAATGATCAGAGAATTAGATCAGGGTGGAGGCGGTGACTGTGCCCTACTTAGATTTCAGTAGGGCCTTCAATAACATTCAACATAGGAGACATGTGAACAAGCTGGGCACCCTGAGAGTGGGTCAAAGGTCATAAACTGGGTAAGAAATTGGTTGGGGATAGGCAGCAGAAAGTGGTGGTAAACAGAGTTCACTCTGAGAAAGGAAGGGTGACCAGCGTGCCTTAAGGATCAGTGCTATGATCGGTCCTCTTCAATGTCTTTATTAATGACATTTCGAGAGCCAAGAAGGGAATATATTCCTTTTGCAGATGACACTAAGATTTGCAATGGGGTGAACACTCCAGGTGTGTGTGTGTGTGTGTAAAAAATGAATAGGGGTCTAAGAAAGCTTGAGAGGTGGTAAAGTGTGTGACAACTAAATTTCAATGTGAAAAGTGCAAGATCATTCACTTGAGTGCAGAAACTGAGGGGCAGAGTACAAAATAGAGGTAGTGGTACTGGTGACTGTTACAGACCCACTCCTGGGGGTCAGACCCACTGAGCTCACAGTGCCCACCCTTAAGTGCAATCCATGATGGGGAACAGGGTTACCCTCCTCAGTCTTTTTATATCCTTCTACAGCCCTCTGAGTCGCATCCTCAGGATGTGCCAATTAAGCCTGACCCTACCGCCGCCTTACCTGACTGAACAGATCCCTATCTTGCTGAGATGAGTCCTCCATGCAGGGTTGGGGTGGGGCCACCCCGAATCTTAAATCTCATCGGGCTCCGAGGCAGCTGGGCAGGCGGTGGCAAATTGGGACTCGGCTCGTGCTTCCATCCCCCAACTCCGGAGGGTGTTTTTCCAGTTTTCTCTTGAGGATGTCACTCGCCCAGATGTCAAAGTGCAAGTGCCGATGTCGTGATGTCCTCCCCACAGTTTCATGCCCAGTAGCTTGCTATGCCCCAGGCCTCCGTCAGGGGCTAGTCAAGTGCTGCGCTCTGCCTCTGCCCTCCCTCCCTCCCAGAGAAGGAGCTGTCCATGGGATGCTCAACCCTTCTCCTCCGCCAGCCTCCAGCTCCTGGGCTCATTCCTGAACCCAGGTCACTGGCATCGCAAGCGAATCAACCACTGCCGCTGTGGGCCGGCACCCTCCTCAGCCTTTTGAATACTCACCGATGTCACACCTGCACCTCTGCCACGGGGATCAAAGGTGTCCCTCTACCTCTGGATAAGGCACAATACCAGTCTCAAGTCTTGTGGCCAAATATGAACCTTTCCTTGGCTATTACAGAAAGGAGAAAGACTCAGGTGCTACTCTCTTTGGGAGTAGCAGCGTATCACCAATTGGCCTTCGCCATACAGGACATCAACAGTCTGGTTCAAAATCTCTTCAAACTCATATGAGACTCTGGTATTCTCCCTATCCTTCCAGATGTCCTTTCAGACCCTTTTCTCAATTTGGTTGTTTGTGGTGGCCCATCTAAGCAATTAACAGTTGTTGTCACAGATTATTAATAAACCTTCTACAGTCACACATACAATATAAGAACTCTCACACAGGCAGAATTTCTTTAGAAAAGCAAAGCGTTTTACTAAAATAAATAAATGTAGTTACAACTAAAGAGAACATATACTAAATTAAGTTACAGTATAAGAAACAAAATGGAAAAGTATACATAAAATGCACTGAGACAGGTTAGCTAAGTCTACCTGAGGTACGAAGATTTCAAAGTCCAGAGAATCATTGGTCTGCAAAAATATTTCAGTCTTTTGGTAGTAGCCTTTGGTTCTTAGGAGTCTCTGTGCTGGCAGCTGTTATCTTGTGGTCAGCAGAGTCCAAGCAAAATATGTGTCCAAATGCTCTGTGCTGGGCTATTTATACCTGTCTGAAATCTTGGAATAGTGTCATCACTTTCAAGTTCATACTAACTACTCCGTTTGGCCAGAAGATGTCACTGTTGCACTTCCTCAAAGTCTTATTTTCCTGATACTCTTTGATGTCAGGTTCTCATGAGTTAACCTAGGTTTTACTGTCTCACACAGGTATGCTATAAGGATGTGTTTCTTTTTCTATTACCTCATACAGGTCTGTTAGAAGGATCTTTCTTGGCTAAAACATCCATGGCTTTGAATTGGCTTAATTTAATTAGTTATAAGGAAGATCCTGAAAGTTATATGATTATTCAAGTTGATTTAATTACTTCATTGCAGTTTCCCTTGGCTAGTTAAACATTAGAGGAATACTCTTTGATCATGTATCCACAAGCTTTTTGACAAGAACTTGTCAGATTCCTGCAAGCAAGCTGGCTTCTCAGGTCAGAAGAAGATCAAACCCCTTTTAAAAAAAAATTCCAGTCTTTTCTCAATGTGCCTTTTCTGACACTGGTATGTACAAAGAATTGCAATTAAAAAACATATACACAACAGAATAATATCTACAGATAAGGGCTAGCAGCGAGGTAACTCACTACAATGACCAGCATTCAGAAGGGGACCTGGGTAATCATATCTGATTACCATATGGTGTCCAAACAGTGTGACAAGGCAGTAGGGAGAGCCAGTGGGATGCTGGATTGCATAGGGAGGGGCATCAGTAACAGGAATAAGGAAGTGATGATACCACTGTATAAATCACTGGTGAGACCACACCTAGAGTACTGTGTCCAGTTCTGAAGACTACATCTCTGGAAGCACGCTTTTTCTCCCCTTCAGTATGTTCCTGCTCCCCTCTCTGTCCAATAGCAGAGTTTCAAATCTATTCCTAGTCGATACCTGTCCTACATCTCTTCCTTCTATCAGTTCCCCTCCTAGTTCTTCCCCTCCGTGTCACGGTCCCTCCCTATTGCAGCCATCTGCTTTCTCCCATGGTACTCCTCGTAGTCTCTTCCTCCCCATCAGGAGGCTCCCCGCTCTCGCTCAGGCACCCCTTCCTTCCTCTCTTTTCTGCTAGTGCATCTGATACTGGGGTTGGTTTCAGTCCCTAGTTATTCTTCCTCCATCCCCTTTACTATCCCTTATTCCCCCTCAGGATGCCTACCATACTCATCTGTCCTGCCACTAAGGTTCCTCTAACTTCCACAGTTCATCCCTCAAACTAGGCAGTCATCTACAGACCATACACCCCCATCCTCCAAGCCCAGTCCAGGATCATGGCAGACCCACACCCTGTACATCCCTCCACCCTTCCAAAGATGTCTGCCCTACTGACATGTGGCACCTGCCCCATTTTGGCCCCCATCCTATGGTACAGGTTTTACTCCCAGGTTCTGTACCCTACTACAACTATTATGCTCCTATTTACACAAATTCCTGCCCCTCACACCAGTCCCCCTACTGACCCCTTGCTAACCAGGGTAATTCAGTCTCAAATCTCATCCATTAGATACTGTATTACTGTAGCTATCCTACAGCCTTCTTGTCCATTTTTCACCCCTCAGCTACTATACTTTTTGTTCTCGGCTCTCATATAGTTTGGCTTAGCCCAGTTAGAAATCCTATTGCACTCCAAGTATTATTAAGCTCAGTTAGAGAAATAAACAGAACAAATAAATATGTATTATTACAGCAATCATAACACTATAGCTCAGTACTTAGGTCAGTTAGAAAGAAACAGAACAAAAATCCCAGGACAGAGTGTTACCTGGGTGAAGTCCCAGTATCTGCATCAGAGGAGGAGAAGGACCTGGAGTGATGATCACTAGTGACATGAAGCACTCCACGCAGTGCAAGAAAGCAACAGTAAAGGCAAACAAGATGCTGGGTTGCATTGCTAGTGGGATCAGTACTAGGAGACGGAGGTTATACTGCCCTTGTACAGATCACTGGTAAAGCCTCATCTAGAGTATGGAGTTCAGTACTGGTGCCCACACCTCAAAAGGACATTAACCTGCTGGAGAAGGTACAGAGGAGGGCTACAAAGATGATAACTGTCAGCAGAGCATGGCATACGAGGAAGGTTGAGGGCACTGAACTCCCTAGAAGACAGGATAGAGAGAGAGAGAGAGAGAGAGAGAGAGGAGGGGCATGATTGGGACATTCAAGTACTGGAAAGGGATAAATAAGGTTGATAAGGAAAGTCTCTTTAAGCAGAGTGGCAACCATATCACAAAGGAACAGTCTTAACCTGGAGGGTGAGAGGTTTAAGAAGGAGGTCAGAAAGCACTTTTTTTTCTCAGAGAAGGTGGTGGACACTTGGAATGCACTGCCAGAAGAGGTCATCTCATTGAAGACAGTGGGCAGCTTTAAGAGAGGCTGGGATAGGCATAGAGGGAAGGTAAGGCTCATGGGTAGGGAGGATGGGAGGAGTGGGGAGGGAGGGCAGGAACATTAGCTCAAGCAGTGGACCCTGCAATATGAGCAGACTTGATAGACCAAATGGCCTTCTTCTGCTGGCTTCTTCATACGTTCATATGTTCGTATTATTACAGCAATCTTAAATGATCAAATCATTGCTTTGTCTCTACTCCAGAGACCCTGCTGTAATATAGGACCACAAAGGACCATGGGTGGGAGGGTGGGCAACTGTAAAATCCCAGCAGAGCTCCATTGAGCTCACTCACTCTCCTCTCTCACTCACTGATTTTATTTTTCGAAGCTGCAGTCTGCCCTTTTGTACTGGACTCCTGCCTGAATTTGGCACCTTTTTCTTCCCACGAAGAAATCCGCAGCTGTCCTGACAGAGGTCCATTGAGGTTGCTCATTCACCCTCTCTCTCACTCACTCATTCTATTTCTCCTGGCACTGCAGGCTGCCCTTTTGTACTGGGCTCCTGCCTCTGTTGGTGCCTTTTTCTGCCCACTAAGAAATCTGCAGCAGTCCCGAAAGAGCTCTGTTGAGCTTGCTCACTCCTCTCTCAATCGCCGTTTCCATTTCTCTCAAGGCTGCAGGCTGCCCTTTTGTACTGGGCTCCTGCCTGCATTGGTGCTCTTTTCTGCCCACAAAGAAATCTGCAGCAGTCCCAACAGTGCTCAGTTGAGCTCAGTCCTCCCCCTCTCTCACTCGCTCGATCCTAATCTGTCCCAAACACTGATTTCCAAAATCGATTAAGCTATTCTGCCGGAAGCATGAAAACACATTTCAGCCAGGATGTGAAAAATGACAGCTGTACTGTTCATAAGAAGGTGTGAAAAAATGCCAGTGTTGAAAACCTGGCATGCAAATATTACTAATTTACTTGAAGGTACAAGGGTGCCTAGCATACTCGTAACACAGTCATTTTATGGAGTTTCATCACAAAATTTTCGTCATAGGCATTTTAGGATCTCTGCTCATGAACAGTGTCACTGTGATTTTCTTAATGTATCCTGAACACTGATTTCCCACAGTGACAGCTATTCTGCACCAGAAGTGGGAAAACATATTTCAGGCAGGATGTGAAAAATGACAGCTATACTGGTCATAAGCAAGTGTGGAGAAATAGTAATGTTGAAAATCTGGAGTGAAAATATTGCAAATTTGAAGTTACAAGCGTGCATGGAACCTGCACAACACATGCTCATAGCACACTCATTTTATTTACTTTCATCTCAAAATTTTCAACATAGGCATTTTAGGACCTCTGCTCACAAACAGTCTCACTGTGATTTTCTTAATGCATACTGAAGACTGATTTCCCAAAGCACCAAGCTATTCTGCGCCAAAGTGTGAAAACAAATTTCGGCCAGGATGTGAAAATGACAGCTATACTTTTCATAAGGAGGAGTGTAAAAATGGCAATGTTGAATATCTGGAGTGAAAATATTGCAAATTGGGGAAGTTACAAGCGTCATGTAGCAACTGATCAACGCACACTCATAAATCAGTCATTTTTGATTTTTCCCACTAAATTTGCAACATAGACTTTTTGAGAGCCCACCTCATGAATGGTGGCACTATCATTCATTAATCAATCCCAAAGGTGATTCCACACAGTGACCAAAAATCACCTTTGGGACCGATTAACACCATGACAGTGGCTGAATTCATGAGGAGGGGGTCTAATAACCCCATGTTGAAAATTTGGTACCAAAATTCCAAAAATGCTTGAGATATGCAAAAGTTGAAAAGCTGTATTTATGCCATTATACAGCTTACGGGCATTTCCTCAGTTCGCAGTTGGCTTTGAAGAGGGCAGACATGTTCGGTCCACGAAGATAGTAGCTCGGACTCCGGAGGTAAGTAGGGTGAGGGGTGTGGGGTGGCAGGTGCACAGTGGGTGGGCATGGGTTGTGGGAGGAGCAGGGAGACTGAGAGGGACTGTTTTTTTTACAGGTTTTAAAGAAAAAATTGCAGGACTTTTTCTTTACAGGAGAATTAAGAATGCTGGGGTGGGCTCCTGCATGCCACTTGAATGTTTGGGGACCTGTAGGTGACGAGGATTGGGCACTCCCATTGGCACATAAGGAGTGCAGGGGAGGGACAAGAGCCGAGGATTGGGCACCCTCGGTATAAACTGAAAGTTTTGCTGGGGGTGGAACAATAATGCCGATGGGGAGTAGGCTCCCTCATCAGCAACCTGAACTCACATGGGAACTGAAGCCAATGGAGATTGGGGCCCGTCGGCAAACAAACACTGTTGTGGGGACACATGCTGCCGATGGGGATTGGACACCCCTCGGCACCAAGGGCTCAGTAATATTGATTGTGAACATGGGCGAAAGCTGCTGCCATGTTCACAAACAATATTACAGTATCAATTCCTCCCAGCAATGACGGGTCACTCCCTCATTGCAGCGGAATGCTGATGCTGCAATGACAAGGCAGCCCCTGATTGCAGCAGCTGAAACATTTCAAGGTGGTAGCATGCTGGCTGAACTAGTGTTAGCAGCAGCGTGTCACCCCATTGAGAGGAAAGTGGGTCAAGCCTCAAAAGGCAGTGAGGCACTGGCCACAACAGTGCCGCACCTCCACAACCTGCTTTCTGCAGCAAGCTGCTGCAATATGTTTCTTGAGCATGTGTGCAATCAACATAAAACTAATAGCAAATAAAGTGAAGGACACACCAGGACTACACATAGAAATCAAAACACTCTACACAACATATACTGCTATTTCCAGTAAAGTGGTGCTATATGCTGGAGTAACTGCTTGAATATAGGCCAAAATCTGGTAGGTAGGACCCACTTCTATTCCAGCCATATGAGTTTTCCTTGAGTCCCCACAAAGGCTAACATTATTGAATGGATATTATTGAGTGGGTTTGGCTTCAGTCTGTTGGGAAGTTTGTTCAAGCCATGCAAGTCTCAGGCAGCCATCATTTTATATGCTTCTGCCCTCCCCAGTGCAGTAAGTGCACCTTGCTCCATCTAGTGAGGTCCTGGTATATGGAGGCACATAGTGGAGTCAAATTGAGCTTGCCAGCTCATTTTGATTGACCAGTTGTAGTTAACCTCCAAATAGTTTATATGCTGTTGAACTGGGTGAAGCCCCAATGGGTGAACTGCCAAGCTATTTACCAAGGGACCTGAGGTGATTAACTGTGATTTGGTCACCTTGGCTTTGTATAGCAGCCTTAATGCTCCAAAAACTGAGAGGTCTCCAGAACCAATATTCCTGAACTTGTTAGCATGAGCAATACATCATCTGCATGTACTAGTGCTTTCTGTTTGGCTGCTAACTGCACCCCATTAATATTCTTCTGTTTCCTAATGGCCTGATGAAGGGGTTCCAGGACTAAGACAAACAGTAATGGAAATAGACCCCTGCCCAGAGATAATGCAGCTGACTGTGTGATGTTGGTAATGGCTGTGGCATGGGCCCTGAGGTATAATGTCTGCACCCACTGGATGAGTGTCTATCCTATTTCAAAGGTCCTCAGTGTGTGAAATAGGAACTCCCCACCTCACACTGTTAAATGCTTTTCTGCATTAGAGATACCAGAACCACCAGTGGGTGGGGTGTTCTGCACTCAGATAACATTAAGATGTTTGCTGATATTGTTTGAGCCATTATGCTGGGGTATGAAGCTTACCTGGTCCTTATCTAGCAGTGTTGGAAGGACCTCCTGGAGATGAAACATCATCATATTTGTAAAGACTTTAAGGTCTGTACATACGAGTGATATTGGTCAGTAACTGTTACATATCATTGATTCTGTGCCTAGTTTTGGTATTAGAGATGGTAGCTGTTTTGATAGAGGCAGGTACTGTAGCTGTCTAGTAGTGCAGACCTCCTCTAGTGCTGATTTTCATGGTTCAAGTAGTATGCCCCAAATAAATTGCAGGAAATCTGCTGGGAGGCCATCTCCACCTGGAGCTTTATGTGTTGCCATTTTATACAGGGTGGCACTCAGATTCTGGGATATAAGGGTCCATTCAATGCCTCAGTTCATTGCTGCAGAATTCTTGGGAGCTTCAGAAGGTCTGTGAAGTATCTCATGTATTGGGCTAATGGAGATTTGTCCTATGTATATAGCACCTTTAGAAGTTCATAAACATTGCATTTATGTCCTGTGAGTCTGTCATGGTCATTAAGGAGAGGCTTTTGAGCTCAGGGATCCTTGACCTTTCCTGGCATTTTTAAGCTGATATGCCAACACATGCTTGGTTTATCACCAAACTCCCAAAGGACTGCCTTGTGGTGCAGGTGCATATTTATCTTGTATCTGGTGCCTGTGATGTCAGCTAGGAGAGTGGGCATGCACTTCTGTGCCTCTCCATATTATTTCTCTTGCCCTTTGAGTGTCTGCAGCTATTACTTCAGATCTTTGACCCTTTCCCACTTTAGATGGGTCACATGACTAATGCAGTGCCCATGGATAAATGTCTTGAGCACATCCCAACACATGGCTGCAACACTATATTCTTTCTCATGTGCCTCCAGAAAGATTGTGAAGTCTAATTCAAAGGATGATTTAAAGGGAGATTCCACAAGAAGTGATGAGATGAAGCACCTCTGTTTTAGGGATTGGTTAGTAGTGCCACTGTAAGCCAGATAAAGGATACAGGAGCATGATCTAAGATGACATCTGGGGCCCACTGTGGCAGGATCAGCCAGAGGTGAATCCTGGAGTAGGATTGGTGCAGAGGGAAAGGAATGAGTAATCTCTGCCTATGGGTGTACTAGGCACCAAATGTCCATGAGTCCCCATCTGCATTTGCATTTCTGGAGCTGTTGCCCCTGGGAAGGGATCACTGCCCTAAACCTTTTTAGGAACTTATCCAGCACCACATTCATGTCCCTCCTAGAATGACCTGTCCTTTCCGGTTTCAGTTAGCATCTGTGTGATGTCAGTGAAGAAGATCACATTGGACAGTTCTGGACTGTACATATTGCACATGTTCTCTCGGTCTCTAAAGTTTATTGATAGTAGTAATCATTTTATTCGTGAAAACATGAACAAACAATTCCATTGAGCTTGTGCTTATTCTGAGGGATACCGTTATCTCAAAAATCCTGGTTGAAAAAGTATAAAATTAGAACTCGTGGAACATAAAATTCCACTCCATATTGCCTACAAAATTACTGTTCTGAATCTTTGGAATTTTGTGCATTTGCATGACAATTCCATGGAATTTTGCATAATTAAAAATGTCAGTTATTTTAGCCTAGTTTTGAAACTTCATATCCAAATAACACCAGATTTGGCAAGAGTGTAGGTACCAATATCTTGCATAACTGTACCAAATATCAGTGTCCTGGACCAAAAGATTGCTGAGGTATGTGTGGCCAATAAGTTGACCAACATTTAATTTTCAGTTTATTCCATCTAATTTTAAAATTTCTTACCTGAATTTCTCCACAGTTTAAGGATTTAGAGGAACATGCAGCATGGTTATGTGCACCAAGTTTTAAGTCTCAAACTTTAAAGGTGGTTCTGCTTTAGGTAGCTGAACATGTTGCCAAAATTTATATTTTAGAGTAATATAATTTTGAAAGCATTCATCAAAATGTTTTAAAATGTTGTGGTGTGCAGGGTGTTACTACATTTCTAGCTCAAAGGTGCCTGAGCTATGCACAGACAAAAATGTTTATTAAATTTCCCACAAGAAATAGATAGATAGACAGACAGATATATATATAGATAGATAGATAGATAGATAGATAGATAGATAGATAGACAGACAAATAAAATGACAGACTTTGAGTACCTATCATTTTGAGACTATGTGCCCTAATGTCATGATATTTGGCACACAATTGGAACTCCTATCAGTACATAACTTCACCACAAAAATCGTTGTCTCAGCAGAAGGCAGAGTTATGACCAAATTATTAAATTTCAGAAAGTCCACTGAATCTTGTCAGATTTTAAATTCCTGCTATGTTTGTCTACTTTCCTAAGTATGTGTACAAATGATACAAAGTTTGCAGATATACAGGTACTAATGGCGTTCGTAAGTGTACCAAATCACAGAGTCCTAGATTGAAAAGGGTGAGATTTGGGTGGCCAAACATTTGTCAGCTATTTCCATCTATTTTTTAAATTATTATTCAAATATCTCCAGCAAGTTTTAAGTATCAAGCTTTAAATGGGGCTGTGTTATATGCAACTAAACATTTTGCCAAAAATTTCAGTTTTAGTTATTTTAGTATAATTTTGAAAGTGTTCATCAAAATGTTAAAACATTTTGCAGGTATTAGGGTTATTACTGTGTTTATATATGTACCTAGTTTCAGATTTCTAACTCCAAAGGTGCATGAGTTACATACAGATACAAAGGTTCATGAAATGTCCACAAAAATAAAATAACAATTTAAACACCAATAATTTTGAGATGGTACATCCCAATGTCAAGATGTTTGGTACACTGTTACAGGACACATAAACCAATAATCTTACCAACTTCAGATCACTAGCTCAATTGATAACTGTTTTCTGACCATATTAATACATTTATTTTTTGTGTGTTTTAACATGCTTTTCTTCTGAACTGCCTTCTGAGAACTCAGTCTTCACCTCACCTTCAACAATTCTGTGAAATTATGATGCAATGCCACAAAATTTCACCAGAATTTCAGGAAATTCCATTGAAATTCTGCAAATTTTGAATTTTCTCATTCTGCACAGCTCTAGATAAAATACAAAAAGAAAATAACAATTACAAGGTAATATAATAAATAGTTTGTTTAAACATACCAACAGTCCACTAAAGGTAACACCCATTATTAAAACAGGACATACAAGAGGCAGATGCATTCCAAGTTGGAAAAAATATTAAAAAGCAGTTGACACAAGGTCTGTAACTCTGTATAGTTTAATCCGTTTTGACATAATATGAAGATGTTTTCTGCTATGAGCAGAAAATGCCATTTGCTTACCATTTTAAGAGGTTTTCCTACTGCTGATGACAAGTGCTCCCACTCTCAGCACCACAGCTTCCACTGCAAAGAGCGTTGGGTCTGTAAAAAAGATGGACCCATTCACTGTAACCTGTAGTTACTAAGTATGAGCACACATCACCTATCTCCAGCAGAAAATTGATAGGCTGGAAAATAAGCACATACATGAGAACCTGAAAATTGTGAAACTTACTGGAGGTGCTGGAGGGTGAGCAAGCAGAGAAATTCTTCAGCCAGCTAATTAAGGATTTTCTCACCTCAGAAGGTTACAGAGGCACTATGAAGATTGATCACACACATGGGGCTCTGTGAGGAGATCAAGACCCACAGACAACTGCTGTTTTATTCTCAAGAAATGTCACTGCCACTTGGACTATGAAATGGTAGTCAGTAAGTTGAGGAAGGAGGGAGGCGATACAATACAAAAATCATTAACTTAAATATATCCAACATCAGTTCTTTACTTTTTCCAAACAACATAAACTCTCTAAAATGAAAAAAAATCACTGAGCTGGATAAAAGACTGGCATAAATAAGCAGGGTCAGTAATAATAAAGGCAGCACGGCATCTATAAAATGCAAGTTTGGCTGGCATCAATAAAGAAAGGAATGTTCTGTTTCTTGATGGTATTTTTCACTTTATAGACTTTTACTCTGTTTGGAAAATAGTACAGAACTGATGTCGGGATATATTTGAAGATGGTGCTTTTGTGTTGTATTTCTCCTCCTTCTTCACCTTTTCATCATCATTTTATTGTCCAATTAGTAATGACATTTCTTGAAGATAAAACAGTGGTTGTCTGTGGGTCCTGAGCTTACTCACAGAGCCCTATGTGTTTAATCAATCTCCCTGGTGCCTCTGTAACCCTCTAGGGTAGCTTGGCAGAAGACACCAGGAGAAAAGGACTGCTGTGTGACCAGACTTCTCTGCTGGGACTAAAGAAGTAGAACTCTTGTACTTGGACCTTTAATTTAGGGAAAAAACTAACAAACAAAACAAAACAAAACAAAAAGTTTGTATTTGTCTGAGTTAACTGAACTGAATGGTTATCTGAACAGTTATCTAGGTGTAAATCTCAGGTGATTGAAAGGACTTGATAGCTGTGAGGTTTAAATTACTTGTAGAAAGATCTAGTACGTAGGGGAGTGGCTTAGCTAGTAGGAAGCTACATTTAAAGACTGCCTTAGAAAGAGTCTGCTAGTAGCTTGGCAGAAGACACCAGGAGAAAGGACTGCTGTCTGACTGGACTTTCTACTGGGACTATATTGCCCTCCTTCCTCCTTCCACCCTCCCACCCAAAGCTAGTTCTACTTTTATAGGCACAGGATTTGACTGATAACAGGAACTTCCTGTTTGGGAGCAGGAAGTAAGTGATCACAGAGCCATCAAAGACCAACCATTCTAGAAGGGCAAGAGTAGCTCTCCGGCCCTCTAGCTGCTGGAGGTCTGCATCTGAGCAAGTAAGGGGTCTACTGGAGATATAGGATATTTTGTCTCAGAACAGGACAATCAGGAGCTTAAAGGGCACACAGGCAGAAAGTAAGGAGAGGAAAAAAACAGAGGAAAGAGTAAGGATTGCAAACAGTTAAGGGGCCAGAAATAAGACATGATTGGAGTGGTGCAGTGCAGTGGCTGTGGGAGCAGCAGTCTTCCGGGAGATGTTCTGGAGGATGCGGTGTTGTCCCATCTGCAGGCATCTGTCTGGGCTGAGGGAGGAGGTTGCTTATCTCCAGGCTGAGTTGGCCAGGATTTGTGGGACCTCCTCTTCCATCCAGGGACCACCAGTGCCACTGCCATTGCCTCAGAGGTTGCCAAGAAAGATGAGTGGTTGGAATACAATGGGCTCAGGGAGGGTGAGGGTGGTGGAACAGGCGCATCCTCCAGTTGTATCTCTCCACAATTCCTATGCCATTCTGGCAAAGTGTGGTTCCTCTATGGAGGCACCCGCAGTGGTGACCAAGAAGGATGCTGGGAACCTCCACAAGGAGACCCACAGAAGGGTAGCAGGGACCCCCCAGGGAAGAAACAACTCCTGGTGGGGAACTCCATTGTTAGGAAGGTAGAACTGGGGAGGAAGGGAGAAGCAGGTAAGGTGCTTGCCTGGCGCCATGGCTTGTAGGAACAGGAGCTAATCCTCAGGATTGCCAGAGCAGCTGCACAGGGGAGGGAGCCAGATGTCTTTGTCCACCTAGGGACAAATGATCTGGCTAAAAAGGATTAGAGAAGTTCAGGAAGAGTTTGTGGAATTGGGGAGGGGACTTGACAAGTAGCACACACGGTAACCTTCTCAGAGGTGCTGCCCATCTGTGGCATGAAGAGAGGCCAGGGTGTTCTGCACCATGGGATTCAATCAGTGGTTGAAAACTGGTGTGAGCCTGTGGGATTTGGCCTCATTGGGAACTGGGGGTCCACCTGGAGTGATGCAAGCCAATACTGGCATGATGGGCTGCA
Source organism: Neoceratodus forsteri (assembly GCA_016271365.2). NCBI lineage: Eukaryota > Metazoa > Chordata > Ceratodontiformes > Ceratodontidae > Neoceratodus > Neoceratodus forsteri. The sequence continues at coordinate 193,291,448 of JADMNL010000022.1, read as the reverse complement.
TCTGTCCAGGAAGGAACCAGGATCATAGGTGATAGGTTTAAATGCTTCATTGGCAAGCATTTAAACTAGCCAAGGGGAGGCACTGGAAAGGAGCAGGAAATCCTAGCCCCAAAAAAATAACAGTAGTAGGTGCAATAAACACCAACATAGAGGTGTTGATAGGGAGAAGGGCAGGGAAAATGGAGAAAGTGACAAAGGCAAGAAGGACAGGGATGGGGTGAATAGGAGTAAAGCCATCAGGAAATGGAGAGTAATGAGTACCAATTCACATAGTCTGGGCAACAAGCTCCCTGAGCTGGTGGCCTTGATGGAAGAGGGATGCCTGCATACCGTAGCAGTCACAGAAACATGGTACACAGAGAACCATGAATGGGATGTTAACATACCAGGGTACATAACCTACTGGAGAGACAGACAGGGGAGAAGAGGGAAGGAGTAGCTCTCTAAGTAAAGGAAGGGATAAAAGCAACTGAACAAAAGAGTAAACAGGGAGAGAGGAGGCGGAGACTGGAAAGGGCACCACAATCTGTACAGGGGCTGTGTATAGACTCCATTTCAGGGGTAGGGAATGGGCAAGGATATGATAGAAGGCATTCTTAGAATGGCAGAGAAAGGGAGATACTGTTGATGGGAGACCTGAATATGCCAGATGTTAACTGGAGCACATTTGCTGCAGCCATCCAAGATCAGGGCCATTCTTGATGCCCTACAGGTGGCAGGCATCAGACAGCTAGTTTTGGAACCTACTCATGAAGGAGCAAACTTAGACCTCATACTCTCAAACGGAGGCAGTGAGAGGATCTCAGATCTAAGTGGGTTGCCATCTGGGAACAAGTGACCATCAAACAGTGTGGTTCATGTTAAACTCAGCTACAGAGTCAAGCCATACAAAAGTGAGGGTACTGAACTTCAAGAGGGCTGACTTTGGCAAGGTGGGAGAGTGCCTCAGAAAGTACTAGCAAACACAGGCTAGAAGGAGGTGTGGAGCAACAATGGGGAATCATCAAAACTGCCATAACAGAGGCAACAAGCTTTTGTGTGAAGCAAATACACAAATCAAAATGAAAGAAAAAGCCACTATGGTTCTCAAAAAGTGGCTGTGAAAGTCAGGAAGAAAAAGATTGCATTCCAGAAGTATAAGGAAACACAGAAGGACCAGGACAGAGAGCTGTACCAGTTACGGCAGAAGGAAGCAGGGAGGGAAGTCAGAATAGCAAAGGCCCAAACTGAGGAAAAGATAGCCACCTCAGTTAAGAAAGGGATAAAACCTTTTATAGGTACATCACGAGCATAGAAAAGACAAAGGGAGGGATAGTGAGGCTGAATAGAATGAACAGTGGGTGTGCAGAGGGGACAGTGAAAAAGCAGGATACTGAATGAATATTTCTGCTCATAATTCACAAAGAGGAGGGAAGTGCCTAATCCAATTAACAGAAGCACTCTTGACAGGGGTCGATCCCAGTCCTTTCACAGAAGAAAGGGTTCTGCAAGAACTCCTAAAACTGAAGGTGGACAAAGCAATGGGGCCTGATGGAATTCACCCAGAATTCTAAAAGAATTAAGGGGGAACTAGTGAAACCACTGGCTACTCTTTTAATAAATCATGGGAGGATGGTGAGTTACCGAGGACTGGAAGAAGGGGATGTGATTCCCTTCACAAAGTGAGACCTAACAGAGGCAGGAAACTACAGACCTGTCAGTTTGACCTCTGTGGTAGGGAAAGTGATGGAGTCACTCTGAAGGAAAGAATAGTTGAGTACCCTAGAGGCCAGTGGGGCTGGGACCCAAGGCAGCATGGGTTCACAGCAGGAAGGTCATGTCAGATGAATCTAATAGATTTCTTTGACTGGATGACCAAAGTAGTAGACCAGGGAGGGGCTGTGGACATGGCCTACCTGAGACTTTAGCAAGACATTTGTCACAGTCCCACACAAAAGATTAATAGTTAAATTAACCAGCCTGGGAGTGTGTCCCAGGGTGGTAACCTGGGCAAAACATTGGCTGGACAATAGGACACAGAAGATAATTATAAATGGAGTCCACTCTGAAGAAGAAGGGGTTACTAGTGGGGGCAGGGGTTCAGTATTGGGTCCAGTACTTTTAATGTCTTCATAAGTGACATTGCAGAGGGACTGGAAGGAAACATAATGCCTCTTTGCAGATGACACAAAGATCTGCAACAGGCATGATACACAAGGAGGCGTGGAAAGGATGAGAAGGGAATTGGCAAGGTTGGAGGAAAGGTCAGAAGTAGCGGCAGCTAAGATTCAATACAAAGAAGTGTAAATAATGCACCTGGGAAACAAGAACCCAGGGGAAGAATACACAATGGGGGAGGTAGTAAGAACAACAAAAAGGAAAAGGACCTGGGGTTAATCATATCAGATGACCTTAAGGTTAGCAAGCAATGTGAGAAGGCAGTAGGGAGGGCTGGGGGTATACTGGGATGCATAGGGAGAGGCATCAGCAGCAAAAACAGGAAGTTGTTATCCTCTGTACAGACAGTTGGTGAGACCCCATCTGAGTACTGTGTCCAGTTCTGGAGACCCCATCTCTGCAAGGACATAGACAGGATAGAGGCAGTCCAGAGGAGGGCAACTAAAATAGTACAGGATCTGCAAGAGAAGCCGCATGAGGAGAGACTAAAGGAGGTTAATTTGTATACCCTTGAGGAAAGGAGGAAGGGGGACATGATAGAAACTTTTAGTTCCTCAGTGGAATCAACAAAGTCCAAGAGGGTCGACCTTTCAGAAAAGAGGACGTGCAAGAACAAGGGACACAATTTAAAGATAGAGGGGGGCAGTTCGGGGCAATGTGGAGAAGCATTATTATTTCATAGAGAGGTAGTGGATGCATGGAACAGCCTTCCTGAGGAAGTTGTGGGCTCTAAAACTGTGGGAAAATTCAAGAATGCATGGGACAGACATAAGGCAATTCTTGAGGGGGTAGGAAGAAATAGGCTGTTGGTTAACTAGGATCTGTGGCCTATCCTGTAGGTAGGGAATGGGTAGACTAGATGGGCCAAGTGGTCCTTATCTGCTGTCAAAGTCTATGTTTCTATGTTAATTAGCTGGCTGCCAAATTTCTCCACTTGCTCACCCCTTAGCCCCTCAATAAGCTTACAATTTTCAGAGTCTCATGTCTGCTGTTATTTTCCAGCCTATCAATTTTCTGCTGGAGATAAGTGTGGTGCACTCATGTCTAGTAACTACAGGTTACAGTGGATGGTGCAGTCTTTCTTTACTGACCCAAGCAAAGAAAAGGAGTTTGTGGACTAGTTGAAGTGAATAGAGCTTATTCCTCGCACCCTACTCATTTGCCTCAGGTGTAGGTAAACCCTTCCCTTACTCTTGATCCTGGAGTTCTCAGCCATAATCCACCTTGTCTCAAATGGTGTTGTAAGCTTAGGAGATGGGAGATTTGCAGTCTGAGTATAGGGCTCTTAGGGTTTATTTACCCATGGTTAGAGATGTAGCAAAATAAATTTGCATGCAAAATTGTGGCAAAACTGCCAATTTCCCCATGCAAAATGTTTCATGAAAATGCAGTGGAATTTCACAATTTTGCCGCCAATTCTCACCAGCTCACCAGTCCACCACCAATGGAGAAATTTCACTCATGGGAGGTGAAATTTCACCAGCAGTGGTGAAATTTCCCCAGCAGTAGTAAAATTTGGCCTGTTGTGGTGAAATTTCACCCAGAGCAAAATTTCCAGCTTGGGGGTGAAGTTTCACTCACAACCACAGGCAAAATTTCACATTTCACTCAGCAAAATATTTTGCAAAATATCTCTTTTGGCAAAATATTCAAATTTCTGTATAACACTTCCTACAGTGGTAGTAACCCCTCACTCCCCAAGTCAGAAATGTGAGATGACAATAACGGGAGTTACAGGCACCTCCTGTTATTTCCAGCTCACATTTTGACTGGTGGGTGAGGTTACTACTACTACTACTGTGGGTGTCCCAAGTCAGAAACATGAGCTGACAATAACAGGAGGTACAGTATCTATTGTTATTCACTGTGTGGGAATAATGTTATGAATTGTGCTTGGTGCCACTTATATATATTGATTTGTTTTGGCCTTACTCGTTCCCATCTTGAGTATGAGCTGATAGCTGGAAGGCCCTAATGATGGGAAGCGCTGGAGAAGGAGGAAGGGAGGTGGAGGAAACTGTGAACGCTAAACAGGAGGGGCTGAGCGTGTGGGTATTTTTATAGAGGAATCCCACCCATTGAATTACGGGTGGGCCCTTCAATTCACTGTCCGGAGATAATGTTATGAATTGTGCTTGGTGCCATTTGTATATATTGATTAGTTTTGGCCTTACTCGTTCCCATCTTGAGTATGAGCTGATAGCTGGAAGGCCCAAAGAATAGTACCCACCTCCAACTCATGGAGAGTATACCTGGCAGCACTCAGGAGAGGAAAAACCCTTTTAATGGAGGAAACCTCTGAGGAACCATGGCTACCAAGTTGCCTTCCTTCTAGGCGTATACTGAGGAGATGGAAAGAAAAGCTGAAAGCATTTCCGCTCGGATTAGGAAATGTATGTCTCAAAACAAAATGATGTCCGTCTTCCCAGACTTTTAATGGTGTAGCTGAAACTTTCTTTCATGAGGCAGAGGTAGCAGCACCGATTCTAAATGAATGGCCAGAATAAGCGAAAGGATCAAGTCCCTGGCATTGTAGTGAACGAATTGAATCCACAAATTCTTTGGTGGTTAGAGGTACATTGTTATGAGAGGTTAGTAGAGGAGATTCAGGACTGGATTGACTATGAAAACTGTATAACTGGTTCAAGAAGTAGATGGGGCACCAAGCAGTATTTGTAGGAAAATATTGAATGCCACGCCTTCTAGTAGCCTGTCCAATTTTGATGCAGGAAGATGGAGAACATAGTAATCAGCTCGCTTGGTAAGATGTTTGACCTTGAGAAAGGATGTTGAAGAAAGTGAGGAAACTGTGAATTCTCTGGGAAGTAGAAATCCATAAAATGCCAGACAGATAGCTGCAAGTAGGATGGTGGAATGTGAAGTAGGAGGTTCGGATTTCAGTAGATTAATTAGCTGTTTGAAGATGGTATCATCGATGGGCAAACAAGTAGGCATCCTTTGAATGAGAGTTTTGGACTGCTGTAAGAAGAAGCTTAACTGCAGGATATGATGTCAAGAGACAGAAGCTGGATCTTGTAAACAAAGGCGAAATTGAATGCCAGCTAAGTATTGGCGAATGTTAAAGTAAGATAATTTACAGGTTGTATGACAACAGTTCATGAAAGCTAATATGGTAGGTAGAAAATTGGAAATGCAGAGGAGGCTGACATGCAGCAGAATGAATTGTATTTTCTCCAGGCTGTTTTGTAAGTTGATTGTGTGCTGATCGATGAAGCTGACCATATGAGGTTTTGTGCTGTAGTAAGGTAATTAATCATGGCATGACTAGATTCTTGAAATGAGGAGCTGGCGTTGGTAGAGGATACACAGTAAGAAGGAGAATATGAAATTTCTGAAATTGAAAATGGAAAAGTAGTCAGCGGCTGTATTGAGATGACCAGGAATATGAAAACACTGAATGCAAAATTATGAATCAGAGAAAGCCATGTTAATTTCTGCAAGAATAGCATAATTGTAGGAGAAGATGATCTGCCTTTGTTAATAATATCTACTGTTGTTTGATTATCTGTATATATTAACACTGTAGAGAAAGACCATCGATGACCCAAGTGAAAGCTGCTGCAACTACAGGATATATCTCAAACAAAGGGAAGAGATTGTGGCTGCAGGCAATTGTAGAAATTTGGAAGGCCATGTAGAAAGATCCAGGATTGATGGAAAATAGCAGCGAATCCGTGAGTGGGTGAAGCATCCGTGACTACTCGAGGAGAAAATCTTGAGAGATGTCTTTGTAGAACATAGAGTGACCATTCCATTGGTTTAGGAAGAGGAACCAGGTGGTAAGGTTGGATTTTGCAGTAGCTGCAATGGAAATTTGATGGTGGAGAGCTGAAGCCAAAGGAAGCAGATCAAGCAGATATATTATGAAGGTACATCCTTGAGGAATTATACGTGTAACAAAGGAGAGGTAACCTAGCAGAGACAAGAGTTCATGTTTTGTGCAGGATGAGCGATTGGAGAATGATAGAACCAGAGTCTTGATTCTCGTAGCTTATCCATAGGAATCTGGCTTCCATGCGAACTGAATCGAGAATGATGTCCAAAAATTCCAGAGAAGTGGCAGGACCAGAAGTCTTTTCCTCCAAGACAGGTACAGCTAATTGATTACATAAACAGCATAAGGCAGAAAGGGCTGCAGCTGGAGGTGCAGAAGGAGGTTTGATGAGAAGAAAATCATCAAGCAAGTGGATCACTGAGGATTACCGATAATGATTCAACAACAACCAGCAAAGCGTAGAAGAAAAGATATTGAACAGTTCGGACTGCTTTTGCAACCAAAAACTACCACACAGTAGAGTAGTAGGAATCTTCCCATTTGATGCCATAGAGATGCCAAAGGGACGGATGAATAGGAAGGAGTTTAAATGCTTTAGAGAGATGCGCCTCTGCCCATTTGTTTGATAGTCAATATGGCATCGCAAACTTGTCATAGGCCAGAGAAAATCCTGAGAAGGGATAAGAGAGTTGATATTGGGAATTTAAGTGGCATGTGGAGTGGATAGATGGAAAATAAGGCACTGCTTCCTTGAGAATTTGTGAGTAGCAATGCCAATAGGGCTGACATGAATGAGGAGGAAACGCGGATGGAGAAATGGTCCAATGATATATTCTTTGTCCAGCTCCTTCTGCAAAAGGAGGAGACCAAGTCTGGTTGAGTGAGAGCTGTTTGTAAATTAGAGATTCTGTAGGAGACCTGAGAAGAGAACAGATGCCAGTATGGAATTCAAAAGTAAATCTGGAGGAGAAACTGCACTAAAGAGCGAGATGGATGAGTGGGCGAGCAGACAGGACAATTGGCTGACATTAACAGGAGTAGAAGGATGATGCAATAGTTAGGGTCTGCTTCTTAAATTAAGGCAGATGGATTTTGCATGAGCTTCCACAATGACTGCAAATGTGCAGCAGATGGCAGGGTGAAGGAGCAACCCTTATCATTGAAATTGTTACAGACAGATCTACCAGCCACGAAAGTAATAGGATGACAATGTTTATCATATGACAAGTGAAGCACAGCAATATGATTGCGTTTAGTCCTGGTAATAGTGGAGCCTGAAGTGGTAGTATGGGATGTAGACAAATCAGATACATATAAAAGGGCAGAAAGAAGCGGAATGGGAAAGGGAGCTGCAGATCTGGCAAGTGAGAGCCTGTTGACCAGCAAAATGTCGGCAAAACAACTCATTGTTGAGCGAGCCCCAGTGAAGTCAGACATTTGGGTGAGAGAGCAGCAGCAGCTTTAGCTGAAAAAGATTTATGGTAATCGAAAAATGAGTACCACCATAGTGGACGCCAAGGTCAACAACTAGATACAGATACAGTAGGTATCCAGCTCCTCCTGTGAGATGGAAAAGCAGAACACAAAATGTCTCTGAACAGACTAAAGGCCAAAACAAATTCAAGAATAGTCAGTTTTGGAAAGCCTAGGGTCCTTAGAATGAAGAACAATGGAGAAATCACTGCAGGAGACGACTCTGTTTTCAATGGTATCGTGAAAGAAATAAGCAAAGAGATAAGGTTGACATATTTCCTTCAATGATATCCTTGTGGAGATGAACAGGAACTAGATGAACAGGTGAGACAGCAGGCACAGAGGAACTTGAAGCTAGAATACCTGAGGTGGTAGCAATGGCAGGCATGGAAGGATACGGTTGAGGCATTGGGGCTGGAGCAGGCTGAGGGCAGCCGGAGCCTGGCGACATTCCATAACATCCAGGTGATTGGAAATATCAGACACAGAAGAGGCCAGATGAAATGAGATCCTTAAATTCAGCAAAGGCATCAGGAGCAGGTGAAGCAGGATGATGTGACATAGGACGCAAATGGAGATCCTGATTCTCGAGCCATAAATCATACAGCTCCTGCTTATTGGCACCAGTAGGTATAGGGACCTCCAGAGTCTTCAATTCAGCTAGGAGACGAGGAATGGTTCAGTCTTTAAGAGAGTGTTTAGACTTTGCAGACTTCTTCTGAGGAATGGGGGTCCTTCAGGTGGAGCAGGAGGATCCATGGAGGCTAACAATGAGCTGAATTACAGGCAGGAGGCTGAGAGCTGGAACAGGAATGCCAACAACACAGCCCAAAGCCAAAATATATATGAAGGAAACCAGCAGGATTCCCAGGAATGACAAAATGGAGTCCAGGACAATTGCAGGCAAAGCAATGAAATTAATCAGAGTGAAACAAGCTAGAAACTGCCAGGAAAGCGGCACAGCAAATGAGGGAGCCAGTAGCAGGTGGGACAAAACAGCAGCCGGACCAGGAAGGAAGCAACTGGATGAACTTCAGGAAGGGCTAGGCAGCATGGAGAGAGAGGAGAAGGAGAGAACCAGGCACCAACACCGAATCCGTGAGCAATGAAAAAGGAGGGAGAAGTAGGAGGAGGAATGGCAGGAGAAGCGCCTGAAAGAGTTGCCGCAAGCGGCGAAGAAACACTGGCAAATGACAAGGCAGCAGGTAAGCACCAATGAAGAAGAGATCCACACCCGCCCAGAGATCAACTGTGAATGCTAAACAGGAAGGACTGAGCATGTAGGTATTTTTATAGAGGGAATCCCCATTGAATTACTGGTAGCCCTTCAATTGTCGAATCACATTTTTGACTGGGGGTGAGGGTTACTACTACTACTACTACTGTGGGCAAATAAATCTAAGAGCCTATCCTGAGCAGTAGCTCTCTCCTCTCCTCTCCTTAGCATACCACACCATTTGAGACAGGTGAGTCTTCATAATCTGCCGTTTCCATGCTCCTGCAAGAATATGGATTTTTAAGTTGGTGCGCTTGCGCAGCCAGCATCTTGTGGTGGTGCAGATTTGAGGAACGGCCACTGTTAGCGAATGCAGGGCATGCACCAATAGGCATGTCCTGTATTCCCCAATCAGCCAGCAGCAGAGCCGACACCCAGACTAGCTAATGGGGTGGCGACATCACAGAAATGGTCCACTGCAATGAGGTGAAGCTCTCATGCAGCGTGACCTAACACCCCCACGTCCAGGCAACATGGCGCAGTGACTGCCACTGTTGCCTGTCAACTCCCCTCTTTATTGTGTGCCAACGGGGGTGCCCAATCACCATTGGCATCTTGTAACCCCTTTTTGATTGCCAGGGATGCCCAATCCCCGCATCATGCACCCCTCAACAGTTTTTCTTTGCTGGACGGGGCACAATCCCCATTAGCATGTATCCCTCCCTCCCTTGAATTTTGCCAATGGGGAAGCTCCTCCCCTCAGCTCCTGTGGCCCCTCTTTCTTGTTTGCTGATGGGAGTTCCTAATCCCCAATGGCTAAGGCACACACACACACTCAGGTGGTATCCTGGGAGCCCACCCCAGCATGCCAAAGCACCTATTAAAATGAAAACTGTCCCCAATGTCTTTTATTTTTTTTTACCTATGAAGCAAAAACAGTCCTCGTACTCTTCCAACCTCCCACCTACACACTGCTCATCCTGTCTCCCCACCCCCCTCACCCCATACTCACCTCCAGAGCACTGCTGATGATCTTCAGTGGACCAGGAACATGAACCAGGAACCAGGCACTCTTCAAAGCCGATCACGAACTGAGGAAATGCCGGTAAGCTGTATAATGGAATAAATTGGGGTTTTCAACTTTAATGCATATCTCAGGCATTTTTGGAATATACACCAAATTTTCAACATGGGGTTTTGGAATCCTTCCTCATGAATTCTGGCACTGTCATATTGTTAATAGGTCCCGAAAGTAGAATATGCAGTCACTGCACAGAATCGCCTTTCGGGACTGATTAATGAGATGACAGTACCTCTGTTCATGAGGTGGGCTCTCAAAAAGCCTATGTTGCAAATTGGTGGAAAAAATCTAAAAATGGCTGTTTTACAGCTACTGTACAGCTACACAGGCTCGTAACGTTGTGCATTTGTATTATTTTCACTCTAGATTTTTCACCATTGCTATTTTTTACACCTCTTGATGAACAGAGGTGTTTGTTTTGACTTGCAGAAGTTCTAATACACAGGTTACTTTTTACTTGTCACTGTGAGAGGCTTTGATTCGAATAAATTGCAGAGTGTTTTACACCAGGATATACATCTTGTGGACTGCATTTGTTCTTCACAGCTAAAGCTTATTTTTTCCAGTGCAAGAAGCAATGTTATGCACTTCCTTCTGGATACTGATGAACAGTACAGCTGTCATTTTCACATCCTGCCCAAAATGTGTTTCCGCGCACTGCACTACCAAAGCCAATGCCAGCGTGACAACATTGGCATTGACAAATGCTTGTGTTATGAGCCACTGGTGGGGCTGTTATGTTTACTACTAGCATTCGTTTTTATTTTTGTTTCAAAATTAACATATTAAAATCTCATGAGGCAACACTCTGTTTGCCACTAACACACAGAGACAGAGGTGCTCCACTACTGCTTACTGAAGGCATTTTCCCAAGCTGACATCAACTCATCTTTGCAGTGGAGTGGTAGTGCTGACAGCGGAAGTGTGCTTGTCATTGCCATAGGAAAACCTGTTAAAAATGGTAATCAAATGGCATTTTCTGCTCACAGCACAAAACATCTTGATATTATGCTTCAACTGATCAAACTATGCAGAGTTATAGACTTCGTGTCAGCCACACTTTAAGTAAGAATCAGAAATTCTGTAGCAGGGTACATTACGCAAATTCAAAGTTTGAGCAGAATACTTTTGGTAATGAAGCTTGTAGAACAAATGAATCTTTAATTTTATTCCAACAGACTTGGTAATTTTGCAGTCTCAGATGTTTTGATAATCTGGTAAACTGTTCCAAGACTGGGACCCGGTAATAAAAGGAAGAATGTCCTATTTTAAATCTCATAAAAGGACTCTCGAATTCAATACTGGTTGCTGACCTTAACCCGGGGTTTTGGGGCTTTCAGTTTCACATCACCACATATTTATTTATTTATTTTATTTTATTTAAAATTTGATGACCAGGAAAGGCACACTGAGTTGAGGCTCATTTCCAGGTGTGACCAGGTACAGAGTGTATAGTGAAGAGAAAAGAGTAACATATGGTGAAGAATACAAACAGTATGTACATTTTTACAAAGAATATAACACATTATCCATAATAAACAATTAACTACATACAGAGTAAATGAGCGAAACAGAGCAATGTTATAGTCGGGGCTAGGGTAAGTTAGTAGAGACTGTGAGGGGCATCTGCTGTGTGCTGGGACCATTAGTACATTTAGGGCAATGTGGGGTGGGTAGGAACCTGAGGAGTTGTGAAACAGCACAACAAGAAGGGGCCAGGTGGAGTTGGGGGTTGTTCCAGAGAAGTGGGAGATGGTATGAAAAGGCAGCTTGTCTGGTGAGAGTGTGAGGTCAGGGCAGGTGAAAAGAGTGTGGGTCCCTGTGGTGAAGAGGATAGTTTAGACAGGTGGCTGGTGTGAGATGGGAAGTGAGGGGGGGAAGGGAATCAAACCAAAATGTTGTTACGAAGGAGGCACTGTGGATGGTTCTGTTGTGGGAAAGTGGAGCAAGGGGTGAGTGCGGTGTAGAGTGAGGCAGTGGTGCAGTAGAAGATTCGAGAAGGCTATCTAGTCTGGAGAGAGGATGCTGGGGCCATTCCATAGACTATGTCAGCATATTCTATGCTAGGAAAGATTGTTTTACTTACAAGCTTGCAATGGGTGGGGAAGGGCAGGCTGGCTTTATGGCACTAGAAGACGAGTTTGGGCTGGAGTTTGGAGCAGACAGCCTCAACATGAGTGGGGAAGTTAAGGTGGTTGTCCAGCCAAACACCCAGGTACTTGAAAGCTGGGACTAGCTCCAGAGGAGAGCCATCCAGGGTGGTGATCGCTGGGGGTGTAGCAAGCTTTTTTCTGGAACTAAAGACCTTAGTGACAGTTGTAGTGTGGAAGCGTTTTGTTTGGTAACATTTAAGCATCAGGCTTACTGTATGTAGTTATCTTCTGAGTCCCAGATGTCAGTTTCTTATATAAATTTCAATGATGTGTATGAGGGGCATCCAGAATGAACCTGGCAAGGCAATTATATACAGTAGCATCTATATTTGCCAGGTCTGTCGCTGAGGCCCCCAAGTACAAAAACATCCCCATAGTCAATAATAAGAATGAAATTATTTGATATGATTGACTACTTTTAATCTTGATTACATTGCCAGCTCTTTCCTTATTTAACATAACCAGTTTTTGTTCTAGTTTATTTTTTATCATAACATTCGTATGAACATTCCATTAACACTGGCGTCAATCGAGATTCCTAAATATTTATACAATTCTACCTGTTGTAAATTGGTTCAGTTCTTTGAGACTATTTTAAAATGTGTCCATTATCAAAGTCTTTATTCTTCTCGTAAATAGCATCACTTTTGATTTACTATTGTTGAAAACCAACTTGTCTGAAAAAGAGCTGCAGTACATCAAATGCATCTTGAAGTATGATTTGTACATGTTGAGCACACGGTCCTTTTGAAAAATTACAGCATCATCTGAATATACTGTAGGTGTAATTTTTATTCTGGATTTCTGGAAGTGAGGTCATTCATATAAGGATTTAAAACAGCAGACCTTTTATGGATCTCTATGGAACTCCTGATATTATTTCCCTCGATTCAGATCGGTAATGTCCCAGGACCACTTTTTGCTTATGTCCTATTAAATAACTCTAGAACCAACTTACAGTTTTGGTTGAAATGCCCATGATGAATAATTTCCTTAATAGTATTCTGTGATCTAATATGGCAAATGTTTTTGTTAGCTCAATAAATAGCACCTATCTTTAATCTGTCTTGAGAGCTTGCTGTATGTCTCCAGCTATTTTCAACAAAGTTGTTTGGGTACACTGCTTTTCTTTGAATCCTTATTGATTTGGGTTAATCGGATCATTGTCAGTCAAAAAGACTATCAGCTGTAATGTAACCAGTCTTTCAAATATTTCCAAAATTACTGGAAGTAGTGAAATAGGTCTGCAGTTTGAAATATCATTTCTAGATCCATATATAAATATACTGTAGGAATCACCTTTGTGATTTTCTATTCATCTGGAAATTCTCCTGTTATTAAAGACAAGTTGAAAATAACTTGAAATTGAATTAACGTTGATGGGTGCTGCATATTTAATAGTTTACTAGATATGTTGTGCAAACTTATTGCTTTAGTCTTGTTGATCTTTAGCAGTTCGGCCATTACTTCTCTTTCCATTATTTCCTGAAACTTGAATAACATTTTGGGTTACCTTGAAGTGTACTTGAAAGGGGCTGTATGAATCAGATTCCATAAGGTATCCAGTTTACTTGTGGCAGTAGCCATATTACGAAGAAATTATTTTAAAACTGTCTGGCAATATTTTCAAGGCCTCATACTGGCGCCAAGATGCTTGTGTCAATCAGGTCTGATGCAAGAGGCATCTTGTGCCAGAGGGCTGCACCAAGTGGTATTTTCAAGGTAGCCTGCATCACCCAGCAGGCTGCCTGTGCCAAAGATGTGCTAGCACCCACCTTGTGCCATGAAAGTGACTGCGGCATGGTGCTAGGGGGCTTTAGAACCCAGATTGCCACAGCCCTTGGATACAGAATTTCAAAGATCCCCAGGAACTTAGTGCCAAGTACCCTTAGACCAGTGAAGGGCTGGTCTAATAGTACTAGAAGCTCCTGGGAGGGTCATCCAGTGTGTGCCACTGTGTTGCCTGCCCCAATTCATCCCTGATGGGTGATCCCTGGTGGTCCAGTGGTCCCCCTCACTCCCGTCATGATCCCGACATCCACTGCATTGCTTATTGACATCTCCCTGGTGGTCTAGTGCTCCCACAGGTAGTACCCATCTCTGCCTCCACCCCTCCCATAGCACAATCCGGTGACTGGCACAGCCCTCCACACACTGTCATGGCCAGCCACCGAATGAGCTGTCAGTGCACGTGCAATATACAGTATACAGTATGTGCACTGACAGCTCATTCGGCAGCCGACCGTGGTGGTGTGTGAAGAGCTATGCGGTCACCTGATCGAGAGTATGGGAGAAGTGGGCTCTGAAGATGAACACCTATGAGGTGACAGTAGACCACCAGGGTACCGGTGTGTTGGGGCGGGCGCGGTGGTGCTGCATGGTGTTGGGGACTGTGTCCTGTTGCTAGTCCTTGTCTGTGGGTACTGCAGACTCCTGCTGCCATTGCGGCATTCCGGGTGGGTTCACCATACATTTGGTGCAGCACCACCTTTTGTAAGCCACCTAGACATTGGCACCGGACCCTGTGGATTAAAAATTGGGTGCAGGGTCCCAGGTGCACCTGCATCAGTGCAAGCTGCCATTGTCGCAGCTTGTGTTGGAGCTTTGAAAATCCAGCCTTTATGTCCAATTACTAAAATTTTCCCTTTCTATCCTAAAGTTCTTTGTGAACTCATTCAAAGCAGGTTTTTGTAGTTACACATAAGTCTCCAATAATTTCTAGGGTTCAATATTTTAATGTTGTCAAGTACTTCTCTATAGTATAAGGTTTTACCCCAGCTCACTTCTTTCAGGTACTTATTTCTGAATTCCTATATAAAGCCCATTCCCACTTAAGTTAGTTTGCTTAGTCTTCTTCCATGATTTATTTCTTTGTCGTTTAAGTTTATGTAACCTACCTTTATTCCATGGCGCGTCATTATATTTAACATATTGTTTCCCTAATGGGACATGATAATCACACACTTTCAAAACTTTGTTTTAAAATAAGCCCAAACTTCATTTACAATAGGGAAAACATGTGCCTTGTGCTGCCATAGCAACCCTCTGCTTCTGAGTTTGTCTTCTGGCACTGAAAGGGTATGTTTTTGTGGATCAGGATGGCTACCACTCTGCTTACGGAGTTGAAGAAACTACTCATTATCAAGGAGGTCTGTTCCATTTTAAGTGTGTCAGACCCCGTGCAGGTAAGATGAGTCTCCTGCAGGTAGCCTGTTCCTACACCCTGCCTCTTAAAATGATCTAGGACTTTTGTCTTTTTACTGGGATGTGAATTCCCTTAATGTTTGAAGACACCAATTTAACAGGAGTGCCCGCCGTATCTAGCCAGTTTTGAAAGTAGAGGGGTATTCTTATCATGGATGACTGTGCTGATCCCACTACCAAGGGCTAGGGAAGGGGCTTCCTTAGTATAGAGAATATTTGGGAGGTTATCTGTCTTCCTAGTTAAGTGAGATTGTGGAACAATGTTTGCTCCACAAAGTTAAACTGTACCCTGTAGCATATAAAAGCCAAATAGCATTGTGGACAGGAGTAGAACAATGAACTATAAAAGAACAACTGAGCTACTGATAAGAAAACTTGTGATGCAAAACTTCAAGAATCATAACTGAAGTTAAGTACAAAAACACTTGCAGGTTTGCATGGCCCAAGCAGAGTGGGGAGGGAGGTCCCTGAATCGATGCCCTGTAGACCTACACTTGCGGTTCAGTTAGTCAATGATCAGAAAGGTATCTCCCAGTATAATAGCCAGCAGTAGCTAGTAGTAGACCTGAATCTGTTAACCTAGTGGATAGTTTTTTTTCAGTTTTCTTTCTCACTTATGTACATGCAGGGATTTACCCTACTCAGTTCCTGCACCACCCACTGGTATCCCCAAGCTGCCAAGTGTTGGAGACCTGCATCTTGCCTCCTGCAGTAGGGCTCCCTTGTGGGAGAGACAAAGATTTACCTGAGGACCCATTTGAGGCTTACACCTGGGTTATCAATCAGGACTGTGTCCTTGGTGCATCATCCTCCTGCTATCCCAAGGCGTTTCAGCTTCAGTTTCTCCTTGGAAGTGTGAACATGCCGTGGCATAAGCGCATGAGGTATGTGCTCCCACACACATCCTGCAGATGTCTGCTTTGCCTCTTCCACTTCTGTTCATGGTCCAGGCCGGTGAACACCCAGTCTGCACAGGTTGTCACGTGTGCACTGGGAGCTGCTTTCCCCACCCTGAAGGAGGAGAACTGTCCATGGAATGCTCTTCAACTTCACTCTGGACAGCCCTCTGATGGTCTAGGTTCAGTGCTGAACCCACATTACCAGCATCACAAGCAGTACTACTACTGCAGTGCCAGCAATCAGGCCCAACCAATTGAACAGTGCAGGGAATTTAAGCAGGAGGGGAGGCAGCATATACAATCCAAGACTCAGGCAGAGGGTCCTGTTTCTATGCATATCAGGTGGAGCCTTTTTCTACCCTGCCCATATTTATTTGTTAACCTATTTGCTTATCAGCACCTTCAACTGCAGGGATCTTCCAGCCATTGCTTAGTAACTATCTGGACCGTTCCCTATTCCTGTTCTTTGTCCAAATTCCCATGCCTTCTACCTCCAGTAAGACTTCCCTATTGAAGACAGCAGGATTGGACCCAGTGGGTCTTGATCAGTCACAGTGAGCATGTTGTCATCAACTGCCCATCCAGGAAGGATCCATCTCCATGTGGTGAGTATGCCAGTGGATAAGGGGTGGACTCAAAATGGGCATGTGAAACTGTTGGCTAAGGAACAATTGTAATATCCTTGCTCCATACTACCCCAATCATACTGGCACTAATTGTCAGGAAGCTGGAAGGGGAGGTGTCATTTTATTTTACCAGAAAAGTGGCAAGTATCATAAATGTGTCAGGATGTTTGTAAATATGCTGTTGGCATCCTGATGTACTCACCTGGATGCAGCATGTGTCCAAAATGTGGCTGCAAGTGCTGTGTGCATAGTTATGAAAATCCCCCATGGTTTCTACTGGGCAGACTTGATGAGACCATAAAGCCTTAATCTGCTGGTGAACTTCTGATATTCTCAATCTCCTAGCTCTGTATTTACTTTCCCTGGGCTCACCAGAAAGGTTGTTGCAGTGGTGGAAGATGGTTCCACCACTTTCTGAGCAGGTAGGCACCTAAACATATGTTTACAACACCGCCTGAAGCTGCTAAAGATCCCAAATTATCTTTTTGCACTAATTTCCAGCACAACCCAAAATAGTCTGACTAGATTCTAGAACTGAATGCAGTCCATGACCTGTTTGATCTGCCTTCTGTAACTTCTCACCCTCTCTAACGTAAAACCAACTCCTCAATTCTGAGGTTTCTGAAGTTGCCTCTCTCATAATAATTTTTTCCTCCACTTGTGCTAAAACTTTTACGACCTGTCCTCTCCATGACCCTCTCTTGAAAACCTCTTTTCAGGTCCCTCACTTCTTTTCAATTCTCTACTGTCTGATCAATACCATCTTTTCCTCAGTTCTGTTAAGAGCAAAGTCCGATGATACTGAGACATGCAGGTGTAGTGTACAGGACTCAGTGTGTACAGAACTAGATACTACTGTACAGTTTCAGCCTGTGCTCCACTGATTGAAATAACTCTGGTATTGAAATTCACAATGTCTCAGAGAGTGTGCCAAAACTTAAAGGCAAAGATAAGGCTTTGATATGAAAACTGTATCACCTCATAAATGCTGTATTTTGATAAATCAGACCAGAGTAACATCATAGAGTGACGTATTACTTTTTACTTCTGTTTTTAGGTTCCTTACGAGTGCACTGCTAGTCATGGATCAGCAGTCTGAGTATATATTGTTGGCGTAAACCATCACATTTTCCTGTCAAGAATTAGAGACATCATTGTGTGCTTCTTGGGACTTATTTCATGGCACAGTTTTGTTGGGAGTAGTTGAACTGCCAGAAAAGCACTTTCTCTTAGGAAATGTGCAGAAAAATAATCAAGGCCACTATACATGCCACTGCCTTACTGGAAGAGAAAAGGAGAAATGAATATAACATTGAGAAAAGTGATGAGAAATTAATTTCTGTGACAGGTATGTGTCAGAGTTTGTAATCTCACAAAACATACTTCAAGTTCACTTTTCTTTTATTCATCCAACTGGTATGTCAGAACTTGGAAAGAAAAGCTTTGAAAAAGAATATCAGCGTTCTTATTGTAGAAAAATCACAATTTATATCACCCATTACTATAAGCTCACAACTTTAAGTTTAGCTTTCAATGGAACATTTTAACTGAATTGAAGGTTGAAAGCTAATTAGAACCATTTAGGCTCCAAACATTTTTTTGTCTGCTTTCACTTTTCTCTTTTATTTCTAAATCTGCTAATTAGTACTATTGCACTAAAAGTTTCACATTTTCAAAGGACCACAAAAAGTAATGCTAGCCATTGCTGGAGAAGACAAAACAGTGGGCATAGACATGTAGGTGTTTTACAGAGGATCCCCAAATCCCAATGATTGACACAAGTGTCTTGTACATTTTGTGTGGGACAACTGTCCACCAAAAATACAGAAGCAGGTACAGATACAGTAGTAGATGAAAAGTAGCCTGCAATCTAAGCCGTGTAAAACCTACATTCCTGGAATAAGGAGCCACTGTAGCACAAATGTCAGTTTATTTGCAAGCCACTATTTGAAAATTGGGTCCCAGGTCACTAACTCCTGAAATAAATGGGCTTGAGTTTAGAATGCTAACATTTTGCCATATGCACAAATGTTACACATGTAGTACACTCTACATAATGGTTCTATGTGATAAAGGCAATGGCGGAAAAGCGGCCGCTATTAGGAGTGAATGTACGCCATGAGTACACTCCTGGCGCATGACAAAAGGGTGTCGGGGACTTGTATTTTTGCAACCCCCCCACTAAAGGATTCTCAACTCCATGGGGTGCATGTCAGGTGGGTGAAGACAAAAAAAACATTTGGGTGGACCGCACAAAATCCAGATGTGCCCAGCACCAAACCCAGTACCCTGTGAATCCTAGCCGGCCACAAACCCACCACACCATATGGCAAGCTCTGAAACCCATCATCACGCTACACCACCAAACCCTCCTCCTTCCACCCATCGCATGGCATGCTCACTCCCCGCCACTGCAGTGTGTACAGATATCGACAGGATGTCGCTATAACTGAGCTCACCCCTGTGAGCAGGCACCACTACTGAGTCACCCTTTTGTAAGCTGTCAATAGCAGTCACCTTCTCATAGGATACCCTGCATAACAGTTGTGTGTAGAACACTACATAATATGCAGCATGTCCATAACACTATGTGGAATGCATAACTGTTGCAGACCAGACATGCATATGCATCCAAGCACAAACCTGTGGTGGCACAGGACATGTAACAACAAGAGGTATGTCATGTCACGTGAGGCGAAGTGTAGCACCATACTGATGCACAGATAAGCAAAGAGTTATATATTGTTGGAGTGGCTACTATGCCACTGTGCAGCCAGAATCCTGTCCATAATGCTAGTTTACACCCCCAGGGACACAAAGGGCACAGGAAAGGAAACACAATATGTATTACTCATGTCTACTATACGTTTTGCAGCATTTACAATGTACACAATGGCTACACAAGGCACAGCTATTACATACATAGCACATGCCAGCACCACTTCCCAAACCAGTGTGCACCTTGACACACCAGTTGCAGTGCAGTACATTCCACCCAGGCATGTCACCTGCACTCTGTTATACTATAGTGCACCTGGTGCCCCCATGACACCTACCCCAGTGCTACATAAAACAGAAATTGTCAGCAGAATAGGACCACAATGCCCATTCAGTCTGCCCATAAGCTCTATACCTGGTTGTGGCCTATGACCCTATCTGGTAGGTGGCTTTTCATCATTGCTTTCCTCCTCAAAGGCTCCCTTGTGTCTATCCCAGGCATGTTTATACTCCCCCACTGTGCTTACTCCTGCCTGAACCCACTCCTGAGGATCAAGGCCACTGAGCTCACAGTGCCAACCCCTAAGTGCAATCCATGATAAGGAGTACGGAAACAGGAGACCCACCCCACGTGCTTTCAAGAATAATAACCAAGGTCAGGACTGAACACTGCCACAAGGTTCCAGGTAAACCCTCTTTACTTCTGGGTAGCGTATACTATAATACCAGTCTTGAGTCTTGTAACCAAAATAACAACCATCAAGAAGGAGATCAAGCATTACAACCTCTTTGGGGTAGTGTTGTATGCTGATTTTTTCCTTCTCCCACAAAGGTACAATAACCTGGTTCAAATACCCACAGATCTTTCTTTGAGACTTTTGTATTTCTCCTGTCTTTATCCAGCCTTTTCCCCTTTCTGACCTTAAGGTTGGCAAGCAATGCGAGAAGGCAGTAGGGAGGGATGGGGATGCTGGGATGTATAGGGAGAGGTATCACCAGCAGAAAACAGGAAGTTGTTATCCCCTGTACAGACAGTTGGTGAGACCCCATCTGAGTACTGCATCCAGTTCTGGAGACCCCATCTCTGCAAAGACATAGACAGGATGGAGGCAGTTCAGAGGAGGGCAACTAAAATGGTGCAGAGTCTGCAAGAGAAGCCATATGAGGAGAGACTAAAGGAGCTTAACATGTATACCCTTGAGGAAAGGAGGAGAGGGGACATGATAGAAACGTTTAAGTACCTGAGTGGAATCAACAAAGTCCAAGATGGTAGCATCTTTCAGAAAAGAGGTGTGCAAAACAAGGTGACACAATTTGAAGATAGAGGGGACAGCTCAGGGGCAAAGTGAGGAAGTATTTTTCACAGAGGTGGTGGATGCATTGAATAGCCTTTCTGAGGAGGTTGTGGGTCTAAAACTGTGGGAGAATTCAAGAATGCATGGGACAGACATAAGGTAATTTTGTGGGGTAGGAAGAAATAGGCTGTTGGTTAAATAAGATCTGCAGCTTATCCTCTAGGTAGGGAAATGGGCAGACTAGGTGGGCCAAGCGGTCCTTATCTGCCATCAAAGTCTATGTTTCTATATATTTCTGCAGACCCTTGATTTGGTAGCTATTTGATGACACCTTTGGCACAACAGTTTAGTCACAGATTATTTATATAACCTTCTACAACCCCCAACACACTCACACACTATAAGAAATTCTCTTAAGGCAAATTTTCAACTCATTTTTCTCATAGACACCATATGGCATCGGAACCATCCATTGCTGGATCTGACCCAAAATGGCTACGGAGCAAATGAGTTAACAAAAATTTTTTTTACTAGAATAATTACTAAACATACATTTACAATTAAAAGGTTTTTAACTTTGGCAAATTTGTCACAGAATAAACAGAAAAGTAAAAAGTGGACCACGTACAAAAAGAAAATGCCTTAAAACTGTTAGCTGAGTTCTACTTTACATATGAAGATTTCAAAGTCAGAGAATCGCTGGTTGGCAAAATATTTCAGTCTTTCTGTAGAAGCCTTTTGTTCTTAGGCAATCTCTGTGCTGGCAGTTGTTCTCTAGTGTTTAGGAGAAGAGTCCAAGCAAAATGACCCTGAGTGTCTGTGCTTGAGCATTTAAATATGGTTGACTAACCAGAGTCTGTGAATAGAGGCTGGCCTTTCCATTTCAGGCCACAGGGTGTCACTCCTGTGCCTTTCCACCAAAGTCTTGCCACAACACATACCTTCACTCCCTGGTACTTATAAAAAAATTCAGTATACTTTGGGAACCTTTCCTGTCGCCTCTTGTCTAAGACCATTTCCTTTTGAACTTAAAGGTTTATGATGACCAAAGAAATAGCTTCTCTCATC
This sequence comes from Neoceratodus forsteri, assembly GCA_016271365.2. NCBI lineage: Eukaryota > Metazoa > Chordata > Ceratodontiformes > Ceratodontidae > Neoceratodus > Neoceratodus forsteri. The sequence continues at coordinate 193,269,762 of JADMNL010000022.1, read as the reverse complement.
CTGGGATTTTATTATACCAATTAGCTTAGCAGGGACCTCCAACCCTTTAAATATGTACTTGTCACTTCCTGTCAGTAGACTGTTCTTAGACATGGAATATAATTTCCCTAGGAGGCTGTACTTTTCAGCTTCCTGATTAAATTAGGAATGTCACACATTTGGCAGGACTTCTCTCATTTCCTGGGGTTTTAAGTAACCCAGTGCGCTCCTTGTTTAAAAAAAAAACAACAACATGCATTCCTTTGTGGCATTTTACCATATCCCAAATCACATAAGAAAACAATATGTAACAGAGATATGTGTAAATAATGACTGGCCAGTGGCTAGCTTGCCACAACTGCCACCACCTCCTGTGGCAGACTTTCCATGTGTCCACCACCTTCACTGTGAAGAAAATGTTTCTTCCTTTTTTCTCAGCCTGCCTTCTCCAATTTCATATCATGCCCCCTAGTTCCAGTACTCCTTCATTGCAAGATGTTACCTCCCTATACCTTGTTAATGCCCTTTGAGGTACTTGAATGTTTCTATCCTGTCCCCTTCTCTCTTCTTTACTTTACTTCTTGCTATTGGGCACCTAGCCCCATGATGCCTGCCGAAGATTTGCATCACACCATTGGGCACCTAGCCCCCATGTCCCCTGCTGCTGCATTCCTTCATCCCATTGGCCATCTAGCCCCAGTGATCCCTGCATTGGCATTACTTCATGCCATCAGGCACCTAGAAGCTCCTCAGTGACTCCCACCCAGCATTCCTTCATGTCATTGGACACCTAGTCTCACTTCCCCAGCTGCCAGGCATATCCACATGGGTACAACACACAGCCCCTATCCCCTCTCAATGTGCAGTGTGCAGCATCCCCGAAGAGCAGCTCAGCCAAAATGTGTGCACAGTGAAGCATAGCCCTCACCAATGGCATGACACTCCTCCCTCTGTCACTCTGCATCAGCCATTGGACCTTCTGGCATTGCATAGATCAGCACAGCATCGTATGAAGCTGGTAATGTTGTATGATCACCCTCATTCAGTTGCTTCATTCTTGCTTGGCCCATCCATATGGATCTCTCCAACTTCTCCCATCAAAACACCATTCTATGCTCTGAACTTGCAGACACTTGGAAGTTATAGGACTATAGGTCACACATGACACTGCACTAATACCATCCATCAAGTTGCCAGGTGCTGCACATGTGTGTTTTATTCAGGCATGTCATGGATGGTCTCGCAGCACACATGTATGTGATGTCTGAATGTACAGTCCCATATTGCACATGCATGCACCAGAACCCAGCTGTGTACATACCATGGTTGTATGGTGTGCCCTGAAAGCAGGGCACCTGTGTGTCCCTGGGAACATGAACCTGCATGGCAAGGGATGGATGTCACCATGCCATGTATGTGTGTGCATGGCCAGTGTACATGTCCCCACCCCCGGCCCATGCATGTATGAGTACAGCATGTATGTGCATACCCATATGAAGGGCAAGGGCCACACATTAATGACTGTCTTGGGCAAGTTCTGGCCCCTGTACTTGCACCAACAGCAGCAGTGGCGGTTCAGATTGTCATGTTATGCCATACAATGTCACTAATGGATCCAGTTATATAGCAAAGTAGCACATACAACCCCTAGGCATAAGAACAGTAGTTACAGTAGATTAATCTGAGTTAGACAGAACAGTATTCATTATACTGGTACTATGCCAACCCCTTAACACATTTGCTACCACCATGACTGAATACTAGATCCCACCTGTACAGTGGGAACAGGCAGATTGCCATGGCCTGCAATGTACAGTGGCTGAAACACATGGTGGCCAGGGACCTGATACATTGTGCAGCACTTAGAGGTCATAGTGGCCCAGGTGCTGGGGATCCCATGGGGCAGTATAATGAAGTCCACACCAACAGCATGTGAGTCAGACCATCCACAACCATGTTTTAGCAGCTGTACACCTACTGAACATCAGTTGTGCTGACCACAGTTCAGTCCTTCCCATGTTAATCTAGGTTATATCACATGATGAGTCCATGTGTTTCCCTGTCCTGGCTTTGCCCTGTGCCCACCATGGATCCTGAAGCATGTTTATTAATTTATTTCTTGGAATTACAAATCATTTGAGTCAGAGACTCATTTACAAATGTTCCACATCAGAGCATACATAGAGGATAATGAATGGGCGACAGTGAACAACAACAATGTTGTTCACCTTGAGAGGTTGTGATGACAACCATGTAAACCTCGAAAGTGAAGCTTGAGAGGTTTTTGTTGTCATACAATCTCGAAGTGAACAACTGTTGTTGTTTACTGTTGCCCATCCATTATCTTGTATAGTGTATGGGGCAACAGTAAATCTGCAGCTGCTCACCTAGCCTTGTGGCACAATTTTCTAAGTTTGTCTCACGTCCCCACCTAGCAAACAAGCTGAACTCCATCCTGGTCTCCTCCTGCCACCCCCACCACCACTCTCACATTTTTTATTTTACTACATGGCTTCTTGCTCTCAGATAAATATCTTTAAAAATAAAATGTTGCTGCTGCTCTTACTTAGAAGGATTTGTGTAGCGGTTCTACTCTGGTGACAGCATTTACAGTGACAGCCATTTCCCAGAGTATAGCACATAAAAGATCTACACATGCACAATGTCGATGATGCTGTTGTACCATCATGGTAGCCGACTCCGGATGGTACAACAGTATGCTGATGTCCGAGCAATGGTACCACAGGCCTGTGTTTTGATAAAAGTGGTATACAATAAGGCTCTTCCAAACACTATAATAGATTAGAATACAGACAAAGCACAATAAAATAATACAGACAATGGGACATTGAATCACAAAGGCAGAATTATGTGGTAAACGAATGTACTGTATACATTAGGTAACAGCATTGTGTACATTTGTGGATACAGTGGGTGCAAATGATAATAGAGGGCACAGACAATGAGAACATAGGTGACACTTGAGCCATCGGTGAGGAGACATAGTCAAAAGAGCATGGGGTTACAGGTAGAAAATACTGTATCTATTTCCTTGGAATCTGATGCTGTGCCCTATAGTTCTAGCTCCTCCTTCCTCTTTAGTAGATCCCTTTCCCTACTCTATTGAATCCATTTACAAATTTAAAGTTTTCAATCATGTCTCCCCTTTCCCTCCTTGTTTCCAGTGTGTACAGATTTAGCTCCTTATATCTCTGCGTGTATGTCTTCCCTGCATACCCTGCACCATCCTTGCTGGCCTTCTCTGAACCCTCTTCAATGCATCTATATTCTTTTGGAGGTGTGGTCTTCAGAACTGAACCCCATACTCAAGCTGCAGCCTCACCATGGCTTTGTAGAGTAAGTAGTAGTAGTAGTAGTAAAATGTTTTATTCAAAAATGAATAAAGGATAATTTCGATTGAGCATAGCTCATTTCAGCGAGTCCCAACATTAATGTACGTTAAAAAGGAAAATGTTACATCACATACAATACAAATTTTCCATACAACTCACAAATACATACATGCATCTTAAGTTACACAATGTAGATAATAAATAATATCCTCCTAGGACATAAAAATCCTTTATAAATCACAACATTGCCTTTTTGTCGAGAACTAATGCGATACTGATGTTGAATCAGAGACCAATAATTATTCTTATGCAGCATAAACACAGATTTAGAATTTCATTTCCAGCTCATGGCTCCTCTATAATACAAAGATTGCCATCCAATCTCTAAATTACAATTAGTCAGTTCAGACTAGGTACTTTACAGTTCCTCAAGGAAGCCAGTTTATCCCTATTTTCAAGTTTTCTACCACATACTGGATATTTCCCCTGCAATCCTTTATAAATAAAGGCTAACACATAGTTCACTACTACGTTCATAAAGTGTCAACCAATTCAATTGGTCATAAAGCACACAACAATGTGTTAATCTAGGAACCCCAAAATAAATCTGGCCAAATTATTATAACTTACTTCAACTTCCTCAAATCCTGCTTTCTCCCACAAGAATAAAATATATCCCCATAATCAATCATAGGGATAACCATCATATTTACTATTTTTCCTTACTTCCTTACTCATTAATGATGAACCCTATAAAGAGCCCCTATTTTTTATTTAAGTTCTCAACTAGTTTCTTAATATGTATATTCCAACACAAAGTCATCTATCAAAGACCCAAATATTTGTACATATTTGTCTGTTGGATCAGGGCCCCAACAGTAACCAATCCCAAGGCCATATCTCCCAGTTGTTCGCTTTTCCTATGTATCAACATGGACTGTGTCTTCTTCACATTCAGAGTTAACCTACTGTCTTTCAAAAAGTTTGCAAATCATCAAAGGCAAGCTGAAGCCTATTTTGAATCACCTTAGTGGATTCATGTGAGGTGTAAATAATAGTATCATCAGCATATGAGTGGTACTTTTTTCTGGATCCAAGAAAGACAGTCCATTTATATACATATTAAACAACAAAGGCCCTAGGATGGAACCTGGGGACCCCGACCAACAGGCAAAAAACTAGAGTCCTGGCCCCTCAAAGACACCCTTGACTCCTATTCAACAAATATGATTCCAACCATTTTCCACTCAGGCCCACCCATGGATGCAGCCCTGGACAGGAGGACACCGTGGTCCAAGAATCAAAAGCTTTAGACAAGAGGGGCATTATTATCTCCCTCCTTCTGCTAGTAATGCCCCTGCCTATGCATTCCAACATTCCATTTACTCTTCCCGCACCCTGCACCATTGGAACCCAACATTAAGGTCTGATGAGACTATGATCCCCAGATCCCTCTACTGTTCTGATTTTTATTTCCTCCCCACCCAGCATATACCCTGCTTGTGTGTTTTTACTCCTAAGTCCATCACAGTGTACTTCTTGGTATTAAATTTCAGCTGTCACTTCCCAGCCCACTCCTCAAGCATCTTTGGTCCTTCCTCATGTCCTTCACCCTCTGGGGTCTCCACCTTATTCTTATTTTTTTATATTATCTGCAAATAGGCACACCTCCCCCTCAAACCCTTCACAATATCACTGATACAGCTGTTGAAGAGGTGGAGCCCAAAACTGACCCCTGTACCCTCCACTCCTTACCCTTGCCATCCCAGAGTGCACTCCTTTCAGCACCACCTCTGAGTTTTCCCTCCTAACCAGGACCCCACCCAGCTTGCTATTTTCTCTCCCAACTCCATGCTTTCCATCTTGCTCACCAACCTCCTATCAGAGCTGGTCTGAAACAATCCTCCAGGACTTTGGAAAGGAGTGGAGAATGGAGATCAGGTGGTATTTGTGTGTAGGCCCTGTCCCTGTTTTTGTGAAGATGAGTCACTACTGCAGCTTTCCACTGTTGGGGGAAACTGTCTAAGGAAAGTGACAGGTTGAGGATTTTAGTGCATGGCAGCAGTCCTGCATCTAGGCTAAGGTATAGCAAATTCAGGTCTAGGTGTTACTGCTGAAGCAAGACTTGCCAAGTACTTCAGGAGATATTTGTTTGATTCTCTTAGGGTGACTTTCTTAAAATAGAAAGGGGTTATTCAGGCAGTCTGGTGTGGTGGGGTTAAATGAGCTAGAGGGTTTATCAAAGAAGTCAGGGAGTATGCCACTGAGGACAGTGAAAGCAGAGTTGAATGTGTCTGCTATTAGCTGCGGGTCCTGGATTGTTATCCCATTAATGTTAAACATGGTGGGAGGGATCTGTTGGTCTTGCTGGCAAGATCTTTGAGGTTATCCCAAAATGTCCAATTGTCACCCCAAAGTGTGAGAGCACATCTTTGTAGTATGCAGATTTAGCCAGTCTGATCTCCTGAGTACAAGCATTTCTGGTGGCTTTATACTGATCCCAGTTGACTTGACTGCCTGTAGCATGAGCTTTGTGCAGAGGTGGTCTCTTGTAGCCATCAGGTTTAGGAGAAGTGGTGATCCAGGGTTACTGGCAGCCTTGACCTTCCTTTTTTTGTAGGGGTGAATGTATCACAGGCATTGTTAAAGACACTTATAAAAAAAAATCAGACCATAATCAATATTTGTTGCAGAGACAAGGAGTGACCAGTTACAATTTAGGAGATGGGCTTGGAGATGTTGAAGCTGACCTTTCCTAAGGACACGTTGGTGAGTCACTTTTCCTAGTCCCTGCCAATCAGAGATTTTGTTTGACCAAAAGCAGACAACAGGAAAGTGGTCACTGAGAGAGTCAGGGATGACCTCAGAGACAATGATCCTCTCTGAGCGTTTTGTAAACATTAGGTCCAGCACAGTACTATTGTCAGTCCTGTGATTGACTCTGGTAGGAGTGTAACTACTTGGGTAAAGTCAATAGCGGCTACTGCATCCTTGTGAGGGTTGGCTTCAGGGGCAAGTCAGTTAACATTTAAGTCCTTGAGAAGTACTACCTCAGAGTGTTGGGGCATGCTGGAGAGGTAGTCCAGTACAGAGTAGAAACCATTAGTCAGGTCACATGGAGGATATAGAGTGAATTGTGAATGCTTTACCAGTTGTCCTAGGATTAGTTTAATTGCAAGGGCTTGGGTATTACTGTTAGAGATTATTTTGAGAGTACATAATCCTGGAGTGAGTCCTTCAGGTATATTGCACAGCCACCTCCCTTTTCCCAACCCTATCTTCTCTGAATAATGTATGGCCATCTAGAGAGAGGTAGTGTCAGGCACCTTGGTGTGAGCCAGGTTTCAACCACAACTACCACATCAGGTTTATGCTGAGCCACCCATGCTTGAAGGAGGTCAGTCTTGGGTAGAAGGCTATGAATGTTAACTGAGGCAAGTTTAATAACTCCCAGTCTGCTGCTGGCAGAGTGAAACTGATAAGCAGGACCTGGATTAGGTGTATGTTCCCCTACATTAGCAGGAGTAGCATGGGAATTCCAGATTAGAAAATGTTTGAGCACCTTAACTTGGGCAGATGTTTTATGTCTACATGGCTTACTGTGTATAGTAAACAGGAGGTGTGTTCAGGTGGGGTAGAAGTGAAAGGGTGAGAGGGTTGAGATGTTGGGTTAAGGAGGAGTCAGAGTTAGGTAGAGGTAGGCAGTGGGTTGGGTGGCTGTCCCAGCCACCACTTGAAATTCTAGAGGTGGACCTCAGAACAGCTGAAAGTGAAAATGAAAACAGTGTTCTGACATCATGTCCTGATTCATATACCACCTGTATTGGCCCAGTAGAGGCATCTAACACACCACATCTACCTTTGCTCTGGCAAACTAATGCCACAAGGTGTCATACTTTTCCTTGTGCAGGAGTAGTGCCACCCATCCTGGGCGTATGAGCTACTGCTATATGATTTTAGTTGCTGCATGCTCCTGCATGTTGCTTACTTTTCAGAATGCATGACATAAAGCCCAATGGTGAGGCAGATGTGCTGATGGCAGGAGTGGATGAGACACTAGAGGAGGAAGGACATGCAAGACCAAGACTACGTGTGCCCCAACCATGTGTGCACCTGAACAGCATTAGGGACATGCATTGCCTGGAGTAATTCAGGCTCATCCATGTGGACATAATGGCATAGGCAGATGACTGCCAACGCATGACAATGACCCACATGCAGAGAGCCCCACCCATTAAATGGATACACACTGCGATATATGGCACAGAGCAGCAGCACTAGACAGGATGGCACCACACGAAGACAACAGTGAATGGTCTTCGCATGACACATTGTATTCAGTGATACAAAGTGCATGAATTTAGCATGAATACAGCATGCACACATATGCTGAGGTTGCATCCCTTAGCTGAGATGGCAATGACCATGTGAAATATCATTCATGTGCACCACCTTAAAATGGGGACAGACAGACAGACAAGAATTGTACATACCCATGCCCATGTATGTGCTGATGGAAGGGTGCAGGAGGCACTACAGGAGAAAAGAACATGTGAGACCAAGATGAGTGTTCCAACTATGCTTATACCACCGGACAACACGAGGACATGCATTGACTGGAATTATCAGGCTCAACTATATGATTATAACTTGATCTGGTGCTCATGAATGGGAAGCATGTACAGGAAATAACTGTCAGAAAACCCCCATGGGTGGGAGTGACCATTGCATAATGTGGTTCCAGCTGGACAGGGACACAGGAAGCATCCCGACTAAGATCAAAATCTTGGATTTTAGGAGGGTGGACTTCAGGAAGATGGGCAGAGTGCTAAGGAGCCACCTGGTAGATATCAGAGAAAATATGGGGATGGACCAATGATGGGTCATTATTAAGGAAGGAATATTGGTTGCCACACAGGAGTGCATTTGACTCAGGGATAAGAACACAAGGGCCAAAGCACCAGCTGGTTCAGTTCTGGGATCACCCAGGCAGTAGAGGAAAAATATGTTAGCCTATAGGACGCAGGAAGACCAAGAGAGAAGGTGGTTAGGGAAAATTACCTAAGTCTGGCTAGTGAGACATGGGAGGATGTCCAGCAATCTAAGGCACAAAAGGAGCTTCAGATAGCTGAAGGAATTAAGAAGGAGAAGGCTTTCTTTCACTGATATAAGTGAGAAAAGGACAAGAATAAAGGTATTAGAAAGCTTAAGAAAGGGAGGGAGTAGGTGGAGGATAACGAGGAAAGCAGAGACACTTAATTAATACTTCTGTTCTGTCTTCACCAGGAGGGATCGACCAATGCCTTCAGCAGGAGAGAGGAGTAGGAGGTGAGGGAATGCGGACATAGTGATTGAGGAGGGTAGAGTGAGGAGGGGCTGCTAGCATTGAAGGTGGACAAATCACCCATCCCGGACAGAGTACATCCAAGGTTATTAAGGGAACTGGTTAAGAAGCTGGCAAAGGGCACTGGCAGGCCTGTTTAGCAGATCACTGGAGTCAGGCTTGGTACCACAGGACTAGAGAATAACACATGTGGTGCCCCTCCACAAAAAGTGATCCCAAATATGACCCAGTGAATTACAGACCAGTCAGTCTGAGATTCAATCATATGCAAGCTCATAGAGACCAAACTAAAGTAAAGGTTTGGAGAATATCTAGAGAAACATAGTCTCCCAGATATGAGGCAGCATGTGTTCATGGTGGAGGGGGAAGATTATGTCAAAGCGAATCTGATTGACTTCTTTGAGTAGGTCACTAAGACAGTAGACAAGGGCCAAGCAGTAGGCATCCTCAATCTACATAGAAACATAGAATTTGACGTAGATAGGACTGCTTGGTCCACCCAGTCTGCCCATTTCCCTACCTAATGGATAAGCTGCAGATCCTAGCTAACCAACAGCCTACTTCTTCCTACCCCACCCCTAGAATTGCCTTATGACTATCCCATGCATTCTTGAAATCTACCACAGTTTTGACTCCACAACCTCCTCAGGAAGGCTGTTCCTTGCATCCACAACCCTCTCAGTGATAAAATAATTCCTCACATTGCCTCTGAGCTGTCACCCCTCAGTCTTCAAATTGTGACCCTTGTTCTTGCACACCTCTTTTTCTGAAAGATGCTGCCCTCTTGGACTTTGTTGATTCCCTTGAGATACTTGAAAGTTTCTAGCATGTCTTCCTCTCCTTCTTTTCCTCATGACTATATGTATTAAGCTCCTTAAGTCTCTCTTCATTTGTCTTCTGGTGCAGACCCTGCACTATTTCAGTTAACCTCCTCTGGACTGCCTCCATCCTGTCTATGTCTTTGCTGGAGATTGGGTCTCCAGAACTGCATACAGTACTCCACATGGGGTCTCACCAGCTGTCTGTACAGAAGGATGACAACTTCCTGTTTTCTACTGGTAATGCCTCTCCCTATGCATCCCAGTATCCACCCAGCCCTTACTGCCCTCCTCACATTTTTTGCCCACCTTTAGGTCATCTGATATGACTACCCACAAGTCTCTTTCCATTTTTGTTGTTGTCAGTATCTCAACCCCATTGTGTACTCTTCCCTGATTTTTGTTTCCAGGTGCATTACTTTGCACTTCTTAGCATCGAATCTAAGCTGCCATACATTTGCCCATTCCTCCAACCTTGCCAAGTCCCTTCTCATCCTTTCCATCCCACCTTGTGTATCAACTCTGTTGCAGATCTTTGTGTCATCTGCAAGAGACATACTTTTCCTTCTAGTCCTCTGCAATGCCACTTTTAAAGACATTAAAGAGGACCGGTCCTAATACTGAACCCTATGGTATCCCACTAGTAACCCCTTTCTTCAGATTGGACTCTGTTTACTATTACCCTCTGTGTCCTATTCTCCAGCCAATTCTTTACCCAGGTTACCATCTTGGGACCAACTCCCAGGCTGGCCAGCTTGTATATTAATCTTTTGTGTGGGACTGTGTCAAATGCCTTGTAAAGTCTAGGTAGGCCATGTCCACAGCTCTTCCTTGATCTATTATTTAGTCACCCAGTCAAAGAAATCAATTAGATTCATCGGACATTACCTTCCCACTGTGAATCCATGCTGCCTTGGGTCCTGTGCTCCTTTGGCTTCTAGGTACTCAACAGTTCTTTCCTTCAAAGTGATTCCATCATTTTCCAAATCACTGAGGTTAAACTAACAGGTCTGTTTATTACTTCTTCTGCCCTGCTCCCACTTTTGTGAAGTGGAATAATATCTGCCCTTCTCCAGTCCTCAGGTACTGCCCAATCCTCCCATGATTTGTTACAAACAGTAGTCAGTGGTGTCACTAGTTCTACCCATAGTTCTTTTAGAATTCTGGGATGAATCCATCAGGCCCCATTGCTTTGTCCACCTTCAGTTTTAAGAGTTCTTTCAGAACCCTTTCTTCTGTGAATGGGCTGGTTTCAACCCCATATCTAGAGTGTTTCTATTGTTTGGTTCGGTACTTCCTCTCTTCATTTCTGAATACTGAGCAAAAATTTGTTTAGTATCTCTGCCTATTCACAGTCACCCTCTGCCCACCCTCCCCTTTATTAAGCCTCACTATCCCTCCTTGGTCTTCCTTCACTCCCTGATGTACCCATAAAAGATTTTATCCCCTTCTTAACTGAGTTGGCTATCTTTTCCTCAGTTTGGCCCTTTGCTGTTATGACTGCCTTCCTGCTTTCTCTTGCTTTAATTGATACAATTCTCTGTTCTGCTCCTTCTGTGATTCCTTGTACTTCCTGAATGCTTTCTTTTCCTCCCTAATCTTCCTGCCACCTCCTTTGAGAATCATAGTGGTTTCTTAAATTGTTTTGCTTTGGTTATTTGCTTCACACAAGGCTTGTTGCCTCTGTGATGGCAGTTTGATTATTCCCCATTGTTCTTCCACTCCTCCTTCCTGCACATTTGCTGGTGCATTCCTTAGCACTCACTCATTCTGGAAAAGTCAGCCCCAAAGTCCAGTAACTTTGCCTTTGTATGGCTTGACTCTACTGCTGTGTTTATCATGAACCACACTGTTTGATGGTCACTAGTTCCCAGATGGCTGCCCACTTCTAAGTCTGTGATCCTCTCACCATCTCCATTTGAGAGTACCAGGTCTAAAATTTCTCCCTCTTGAGTGAGTTCCAATACTAGTTGTCTAGGCATGCCCCTGTAGGGCATCTAGAATGACCCACTCTTAAACGTACTGCTGCAAATGCTCTCCAATTAACATCTGGCATATTCAGATCCCCATCAGCAATATCTCCACTTTTCTGCCATTCTAAGATATTTTCTATCATTTTCTTGTCCATGTCCTTCCCTGAGATGGAGGTCTGTATACAACCCCTAAGTGGATGGTGGTGCCATTGCCTGTCTCCAAATTGACCCACAGTGCTTCCTCTCTCCTGTTTACCCTTTTGTTCTGTTGCTTTGATTCCTTACCTTATGGAAAGCTACTCCCCTCTTCTTTTACCCTCCCTGTCCCTCCTGTAGATTGTGTATCCTGGCATGTTTACATCCCAGTCGTGGTTCTGTGTATACCATGTTTCTGTGACTGCCATGATATCCAGATGTTCCTCCTCCATCAAGGCCACTAATTCAGGAAGCTTATTACCCTCTGGATTTCAACAAGGCCTTTGACTGTGCCCAAAAGATTGATCAGAAATTGGCAGATCTTGGGTTGGGAAAATATGACCAGATGGGTAGAAAACTGGCTGAGGATGGAACCCAGACAGTTGTTGGGGGCAAGTTATCTAGCACCAGTAGGGTCCTGCAGGGCTTGGTGCTGGGGCCAATGTTGTTTAATGTCTTCATCAATGACATTGGGAATGGCATTAAGGGCAAAGTATGTCTATTAACAGATGATATAAAGCTCTGTGGGAGAGTGGACAGAGCTGAAGGGATACAGGGACCTACAGGACAATCTGGAAAAGCTGTGGAGGTGGTCCAGGATCTGGTAGCCTGGCTTCAATACAAAGAAATGCAAAATTATGCATATTGGAGCCAAGAATCCCAGGATAGAGTACTAACTGGGTGGAGTCTGAGTATCTGCATCAGAGGAGGAGAAGGACCTGGGAGTGACAATCGCTAGTGACCTGGAGCACTCCACATAGTGCAAGAAAGCAGCAGCAGGGCAAACAAGATGCTGGGATGCATAACTAGGGGGATCAGTAGTAGAGAGAGGAGGTCATACTGCCTTTGTGCAGGTCACTGGTGAGGCCTCATCATCTAGAGGATGAGTTTAGTACTGGTGCCCACACCTCAAAAGGACATTTAACTGCTGGAGAAGGTACAAAGGAGTGCTAAAATGATGACAGCAGGTCAGCAGGCTATGGTATATGAGGAGAAGTTGAGGGCACACTGAACATGTACTCATGGAGAACTGGAGAGATAGAGAGAGAGAGAGAGAGAGAGAGAAGAGAGAGGAGACATGATAAGGGATAAATGAGGTGGATAAGGAGGGTCTCTTTAAGTCTACATGGCAACCATGACAGGAGGGGCACAGTCTTAAGTTGGTGAGAGGTATAGGAGGAAGGTCAGGAAGAACTTCTTCAGAGAGAGGATGGTGGACACTTGGAATGCAATGCCAGAAGAGGTGGTCTCACTGAAGATGGTGGGCAGCTAAAGAGATGCTACGATAGCATAGAAGGAAGTAAGGATCATGGGTAAGGAGGATGGAAAGAACTGGAGGAGTGGGCAGGGACAGTGGCTGAAACTGTGGACCCTGCAATATGAGCAGACAAGATTGACCAAATGTCCTTCTTCTGCTGGCTTTTCATGTGTTTGTATGTTTGTACATGTGCATAGATGTCCTAATTGGCATGCTATGTGCCTAGCATGAGCCACAGACCTGACCCTCACATGTCATAATGGTGGAAACAAAGGTGCTGTGTGCCTTGACATACTATGCAACAGGTTTGTTCCAAGGAGTGGCAGGGGACATGACAGGTGTTAGTAAATCATCTATGCCACATGCACTCAGACAGGTGATGAGCACTGCTTACTAATGTTGGGAATGCATTGTTCCTCAGCACAGTCAAGAAGGAAAATGAAGTTCTTTTATGATTGGTATTGCTTACTACCGATCGTGGGAGAAATGGACTGCACAAATGTCCATAATGGTGCTACACATGATCTGGGAAGCATGCAGAAACGGAAACAGTACCACAGCATGCACATCCAGGTGGTCAATGATGCAGAAGGCATGGTCTCCAAAGTGTGTGGCTAGTAACCAGGTGGCACATATGAGCATGCATATTCAGTCAGTCATGGTTGAAGCAGCAGCTGTGTGGACATACTGGAAGCACAGGGTGGTTACTGAGTGAGATGCACCAGTGGGCACATTACCCCAGACCTGCATTTGCACTCACGGAGTGGGGACAAACTGACACACTATCATTGCTTCACAGGTGACAATGCCTATGCCATGAAGTCATACATGATGGGCCCATTCTGTCATCAAGACAGGGAGACTGAGAAGAGGTATAGTGAGGTGCATCAGCAAGCAAGGGGTATTGTGGTATGTACATTTAGCCAGCTGAAGGTACAATTCAGTTGTCTAGATAATACAGTGGATGCTATGATGCTGGCACTTGGAAGGCTGTGCTGGGTTTTCATGGAAGTTGCAATGCTACATAATCAGACCATTGTTAGTCATATCCCAGTCCCTATGATGTATGTGGCTGTCTGAATCCTGTGGTTGTTGTTGCTGGGTATCATGAGTTGCCTGCATGACCTTATGCCAGGAAGTACTGAGAGGGAGGGAGTCACGGTGTGCCCTAATGTCAAGATGTTTGTTACAATGTTAGAAGACATATGAACAAGTAAACATACCAAATGTGATATATCTAGCTCAATTGACAGCTGAGTAATAACCATCTTAATAATTTTCAATAGGAATGCCATTAAAATTATGTGAATTTGAATTTCCCATTCCACACAGCTCTAGATAAAATACAAAAAATAATTACAAGGTAATATAATAAATAGTTTGTATAAACATACCAACAGTCCACTAAAATGTAACACCCAATATTAATACTGAACATTCAAAGAGGCAGGTACACTGTAAGTTGAATAAATATTAAGTGTTAATCAAAATTCTGTAGCAGGTACGTTATCCAAATTCAAAGTTCGAGCAGCATGCTTTTGGTGATGAACTTGTAGAACAAACCAGTCTTTATTTTATTCCAACAGACTTGGTTATTTTGCAGTCTCAGATGTTTTGGTAAACTGGTACACTGTTTCAAGACTGGGACCCCAGTAATAAAAAGAAAAATGTCCTGTTTTATATCTCATTAAAGGCTTTCAAATTCAATACTGGTTGCTGACCTTAACCTGGGTTTGGGAGCTTTCAGTTTCACATTATCACGTATGAAGTGTGGAAGCTTTTTTGTAACATTTGAGCATCACACTTACTCTGTGTAGTTATCTTCTCAGTCCCAGATGTACCTATTAAATTCCTTATATACATTATAATAATGTGTATGCTTTGGGGCATCAGGGCCGAACCTGGAACAGTTATATAATACATCTATCTATGCCAGGGCAGTCCCTGAGGCCCCCAAGTACATATGCATCACCATAGTCAATAATAGGGATGATGTGATTTGATACGATTGACTACTTTTAATCTTGATTGTTATGGCACCTCTTTCCTTATTTTATATAACATACCCAGATATTTTGGTCTCGTTTTTAACATAAAATAGAGAATAATGTATGGGTCTGGGTGTAACAGAATTTACACACACCCGAGGGTTTGCTGCATAACCCCAGAGAGAACTTACCACCAGTCCAATTGTAAGTGGCGGTTCAGTCTTCTGGGGAAAGCAGCCACATGCATTCTGAAGGGAAAAGCAGCAGTGTGGCATGCGCTTAGGGAAAACCGTGTGTGTGTTTGCTATTATAAACACTTCTTTATAATAGCAATTACACCACGGTTTCCCTATGGGAAAAGGCTAAGCCAGTTATTTTTATAAAGCATTCATTTACGCTGGCCATCAATCGGTATTCTAAATATTTATACAATTCTACCTGTTGTAAATTGGTTCTGTTCTTTGAGACTATTGTCAAGATTTGTCCATTATCAGAGTATTTATTCTTCTGTGTATATAGCATCACTTTTGATTTACTGTTGTTGAAAACCAATTTGTTTGCAAAAAAGGGCTGCAGTACATCAAATGCATCTTGAAGTGTGATTTGTACATGTTGAGCACATGGTCCTTTTGTATAAATTACAGTATCAGTCAATCAACCAATCAATCAATCAATCAAAATCTTTATTTACCCAGGCGATCACCATTGAGCAAGCTCATTTACAAAAGTTGCACCTGCAGTTTGCAAGGATGAGGGTACAAAATAGGGTACAAGTAAAATATACATAAAACAACAATGGCAAAGCGTATATAACAAAATATATACAGCGTAGAAATAAAGGTAAATAATATATACAGAGATGCCTTTATAATTCTATCCATCAATAACATGTTCATAGCCTGTAAAGGAGTCCCTGGGATGTGGAAAAGCACCGCGCAGGAGGCAAGGATGCTGGCAGAAAGATTCTGGGATACTAAGCAGGTGGTATCAGGGCATAAGAGTGGGCGATGGAGTTGTTGCAATGAGTAGGTAGTACCGATGGGACTGGAATGGACTGAGGTGAACCGATAGTACCAGTGGGACTAGAATGGACTGAGGAGGGGAGTAATCTTGGTAAGGGAACACTTAATTTGAATGGGTAGGACTTATGTAGATAGAGCAGAAACGTCAGCTGGACAACTAGGAATGGTGGAAACAGCTACAGAGCTCCACAAATGTTTTGGCATACAGCGTCTTGAACCTAGCAAGACTAACAGGAAGCTAAGTCTCAGCAATTTCTGTGTCCTATTCCAAAGTGTGGGCAGGACAAAGCTTATGGCTGCTCTTCCAAAGTGGGTACCGACCTTTAGGTACTTTGAGGAAACCAGCAGTGACTTCTCAAGGCGTAATTCCCAATCAGGCTTAGTGGGAGACAGTCAGCAATGTATTGTGGGAGTTGTTAGTGATTGCTTGGAGTATCCAGAGGGCTGCATTTCTATACCACCTGCATTGAAGGGAGTGCCAACCTACAGTTGCATATAATGAACAGTGGTGGGTGGAAAAGGGAGGCCTGTTATAAATCTCAGAGCTCTATGATACAGTACGTCCAATTTAGCAAGGTGTGAGGCTGGGCACTGGCCATATTTGAAGTCAGCATAGTCAATTAGTGAGAGGAACATGGATTGGATGAACTGTCTTTTAGCGTCCAGCGGTCAGGAGGTGATTTATGCTGAAGAAGAGTCCAAGCCTCTGCCTCAGCTTTTTCAGCAGTTCTTCTATATGTTCCACAAAGGAGAGTTTATTGTCTATCCAGATACCCAAATACTTGAATTTCGATATGTATTCAAGATGTTCACCTAGTAAGGTGAAGATAGAAGGTAATGGACCAGCAGTGGCAGAATATGCTCCTGGCCAGTTGGTGAGAATAGCATTGCCTTGGTTTACTTGGAGTTAAGTAGTAGTCTTCTACTGAGGAGCTGGTGCTGCAGGATGTTAAAGTCGGTTTGCAGGTCACCACAGGCAGCTTCAGGAGATCTGCGAGCGTATGTAGAGCACTGTGTCATCAGCAAACAGGTGAATGCTTGCTTCCTTAGTGCCTACATCCAGGCTGTTGATATAGATAGCAAACAGTAATGGTCCCAATATGGACCCCTGAGGGACACCTCTTTTTATCAGTTTAAGTGAAGAAAGCTCCCTTCAGCCTTGATTTGTTGTTGCCTACCAGTGAGGTAGTCATGGAACCAACACAAGGAGGTTCAGTCTATGCCTATTGTTTGTAAGGTGGAGAGGAGTGAAACAGGGTCGACGGTGTCGAAGGTCTTACTGAGATCCACGAAAACTGCACAGATTAATTTTTGTTGTCTAAGTCCGTTGCCAGTCATTAGTTACTTTTGCCAGGACCGTAATTGTGCTGTGATTGCTCTGAAGCCTGACTGCATAGGGTTTAGTTAGTTTGAGTTGTTTATGAAAGATCTCAGCTGGGTTTCCACAAGTTTTCTAGGAGCTTGGAGATTGTGGGGAGGAGGAGATCAGCCTATAGTTATTTAGGTCACAGGGATCCTCTGATTTAAACAGGGGATGACATGAGCAACTTTCCATAACTGAGTGAGGGAACCTTGAGATAGGGACAGGTTGAGTAAGTGAGAGATAGGTGCGGCAAGGATGTGATAAGCAATTTTCAAGTAATATGGGTCGTGCGAAGTCAGCCCCAGCGCTTTTAGTGTCCAATTTTAGGAAGATCTTCAACTTCCTTTACGGAGGTGGGTAAGAATGAGAAGGTTATGATATTGTTACCCGATTCCGGGAGCTTAGTGTTGATCTGTGGGTGCAGTCTGCTTACCGTGCATTATCGAATGCTTGGCCAGCAGTGGCAAAATGATAGTTGAAGGCCTGCAGGATCTCATTTCTGTCATTGATTATAGCATTGTCAGTGGTAATTTTGGAGGGAAGCACATTTCCTGGAGAATGACCAGTCAGTTCTTTTAGTGTGGACTAGAACTTGGTAGGGCATTTTGATGCAGAATCTAGCTCAGATTGGTTAAAATTTGCATTGGCCTCTCTGACCATCTTAGTGCAGGCATTTCTAGCTGTCCTTAAGAGACACCAGTCTTCGCCTGTGTGTGATCTGAGAGCCTTTTCCAGAGTTGATTTCTTTTAGTAAGGCAGGCTTGAGGTCCGCTGAGAACCAATGACATGTTCTAGCTTTTATACGTGCTTTACCAGAGGAGCATGGTTAATTAGGGCACTGGTTATAATTTCATGGAAGATGTCGTAGGTATTGCTCACCGACTTAGCAAGGTAAAAACTCTGCCAGTGCAAAGAATTTTTTAATTCATTGAAGAATACGAGAGGATTGAAGTTCCATCTGGACCTTTTAGTGGAAAATTTAGATGTTGGTGAGGGTTTAGCATCAGTTCTTATACCAGCAATAAAGCAGTGGTCACTAACATCAGCTGAAAAAGTCTGGCATGGGAAAAGGAATATGGTTTGCTTTTCGAGAAGGACATCCAATAGGCTGCTGTTCATTGGGTTTTCTTGTTAATGCAAGTTGGCTCAGTAATAAGTTCTGTGAACCCATGGAGTCACAGAATTGCTTCAGGGTAACGAGACATTAGTCAACCAATCATAATTAAGATCTCCGAGAATAATTAAATGGGACAGAGTCCATAATACATGACAGATGGGACAGGAGCTGAGGCCCTGCGGCTGGTGGTCTGTAACAGCCTATGACACGGAATGCCATTGATGGGGAAAGTTCAACTTTAAGGGACAAACATTCAAATCCACCTGTAATAGAGGCAGAGTCTGGGATGGACACAGAAAATTTGTTTTGACATAGATGACTACTCCGCCTCCCTGGTCTGCCTATAGGCTCTAAATAGGGGTAGTTAGGGATGTTAACCTCTCTGTCTGGGGTGGATGCCTGAAGCCAGGATTCAGAGAGCAGAAGTACGCCTGGTGCGGTATGAGTAATCCATGCCTGGACTGATGTAAATTTCTTTAAAGGACTGCAAACATTTGCGTGCATAAAGCTGACTCCTTTCAGTCTTGTAAGGTCGGATGGAGATGAGAGCATTTGTGGGACCAGGGTTGAGTTCAACATTACTTCAGCACAAAAGTCATAGGAACACAATTTTCCTTATGGCAGCGAGGGTAGTTTGAAAGCATGAATCTTTCTGCATCTAGTATAAGTTTGAGTGTGGGTCCGAGTCCAAAATTTCCCTTGTGTTGACCTAGGGATCGTAGCCTATGGTCCATCCAGTAGAGCACCAAGATGTAGGTTTTGGGTGGGTGGGGTGAGGGGCCACATATTGGTAACAAGGTAGCAGTCCACCTCGAGCAGATTCACAAAGTGAGAAGGGTGTGGAGTCATGTGGTGGCAGCATAAGTTACATGTGTATTGATATAAAGGCAGTCTAGCAGTGGTAGGCATGACTCTATGTTGGGGTCAATTCTGCTCTAATGGTCTGTCACGTGGAGTACCATACATAAGCAGGTATGTAATTGAAACCGCACAAGGACTGCCATGATTGCCCAATGTGTTAACAGGGTGCGAGCTGCACCAAGACTCACTAGCTAGGTTCTATAAGTCTCAGGATCACTGCTCCATGTTAGACTAGCTAAAGAGACAGGGATCTCATGATACGCAAAGATACATGAAAATAGCCTGACAACAAAGATGTCTTAAGGATTTATCTTCAACATGCAGAGGTATCCTACAATTACACTTCATGAAAAATCGGGGAATTGCTTAGAGGAGACAAGTGAGCTCAAAGAGGATCACCCTTGAAGTTACAGAAAGAAGAGCCTCTTTAAGCAGTTGCTGTAATTGGCTAGTGTGAGGCCTCAGGGTGTGGATCACTGGGGAAGTGTATTTAATAAAGGGGGGGTGCTGCGAAAAAATTGTCCAGAAAGCAGTACAACAAGGCAGTGGCAGAGCTGTGTTTTGAAAAGGTGCCTTGTATGCTTCCTTTCTCAGTGGGGATCTGCAGCATCCAGTCGAGAAGCAGCCACATTCCCAGGAGCCAGTCCAATTATGGGAATTGAAGCCTGACAGCTCCGATCTAGGAGCTGACCAAACATACCTGCTTTCCTTGGTCAGGAGTGGCGGGCTGGATGCAGAGGTCTGCTGCCAGCAGGTAGCAGTGCCAGAGCCACTCAGCTGAAGTGGAGAGCCTAGCTTGGGCTTGTGTCTAAAACAGAGCAGAAAAAAAAAAGGCAGGCCATTAGTTAAAAAGTCAGAGACAAAGGTCAAGTAAATTGGTGGGAGGGCCCTGGGCAATTTAGTGCTCAGGGCAGGAGTAGGTAAAATAGTGGGAGAGAAAGGTTCCTGCAGAGAAGTCTGTCAAAGGTGCCAGGTGGAATTTAGCAAAACAAAAGGCTGATTCAGGAGGTGGGGACCTTCAATGGAACCAGGAGAGTTGGAAGGAGCGTGTGGTGGAGAGGACTCAGGGTAGTCTGGAATGGGCAGAAGATGGCCCAAAATGCCAGGCAATATTTACAGAATGTGCTGGTTCAGGGGGTGTCAGGAGAGGAAATCAGGGGTCCAGTAGATGGCAAAGAAACATTGTGAGGAATAAGGATGAATGAGAGGAAATGCAATGGGAAAAGAGTCGCAGTGCAAACAGCAGGCAGTGGTCAGTTCTAGTTGTTCTACAATATTGGGCAATTAGCAGAAAAAAATTCTTAGTATTAGCAAGTAGTAAGCTATATAAACGTCAGGCAGTAAGTTAAAGTTAAGCTACAACTCTGCTAGGCAATTCCTACATATATAGTGCAATAGTTTAAAGGTAAAATGTTTAAGCAATAGAAATATTCAGTAGTGCAAGACATACGCTTATATAGAAGTCAGGCCTAGCTAATACAGCAGGCTAAACAGCTGAAAATTCCAGGAGGAGAAAAAAAATATATATATATATATATTCCACATGAGCAGTAAATAGCAGAAAAAATTGTCCAGAGAGCAGTACAGCAAGGCATCTGCATATAGATGTAATTTTAAATCTGGATTCTGAAAGTGCGGTCATTCTTACAAAAATTTAAAAAGCAGACTCTAAATGGATTCATGTGGAGCTCCTGATATTATTCCTCTTAATTTAAATTGGTAATGTACCAAGACAACGTTTTGCTTATGTCCCATTAAATAACTCTGGAACCAATTAACAATCTTGGTTGAAATGCCAATGGTGAGTAATTTCTTAGTAGTATTCTGTGATCTAATGTGTTAAATGCTTATGATACATCAATAAAATATTGCACGTATCTTTATTCAGTCTTCGAGATCTTGCTCTATGTCTCCAACTACTTTCAGCTGAGCTGTTTGGGTACTATGCTTTTCCATGATTCCTGATTGATTTAGGTTAATCAGATTTAATCAGATTATGTTCAGTCAAAAAGACCCTCAGCTGTAATGTGACTAGTCTTGCCAATATTTTCAAAATGATTTGAAGTAGTGAAATAGGTCTATAGTTTGAAATATCATTTCTAGACCCAGATATAAATATACAGTGAAGCCGACCAGAATGAAGTGCAGTGTCACAGTTTCCTGCATAACAAAGACAAACTCCCATTGAAACTGCCATGTTTACTGCAATAACTGGGCTGCAGAATTGGGTTTAATCCTGGCAAGCTTCACTGTAGGAATCACATTTGTGATTTTCTATTCATCTGGAAATTATCCTGTTATTAAGGACAAGTTTAAGATAACTGAAATTGAATTAGCTATGATGTATGTTGCATATTTTAATAGTTTACTGGATATGTTATCCAAACCTGTTACTTGAGTCTTGTGGATCTTTAACTGTTCTACCATTACTTCTCTTTCAGTTATTTCCTGAATCTTGAATAACATTTTGGGGTTACCTTGAAGTGTGCTTGAAAGGGCTGTATGAATCAGATTCAGTAAGGCATCAGTTTGCTTGTGGCATTACCTTATTTATGAATAAATGATTAAAACTCTGACACTTTATGCCCGATTACCAAATTTTCCCTTTCTATCCTAAAGTTCTCGGGGAACTCATTCAAGGCAGGTTTTTGTAATGTACACATAAACCTCCAAAAATTTCTAAGGCTCAGTGTTTTAATGTTGTCAGGTACTTCTCTGTAGTTTAAGGTTTTACCCTGTCACGATTTCTTTTGGGCGCTTAGTTCTGATTGCCTATATAGGCAAGGCAAGGCAAGCAATTTTATTTATAAGGCGCCAATCCCAGAGGCTTTTGGGCACCGAACAGGAGTAAAATATACAGGAATAAATTAGAACAAATAATAAAACATTATTAAAACCATGAACAAAATACAATTCCACAATAATAAAAGAGAAATATTCCAGAGGGCAAAATGTCAATGGACTGGTCTATAAGGAAGATTACATCAGCCATCAAAAGCCAGACTGAAGAGATGGGCCTTTAGCATCCCATAAAACACCTCATTCGAGGAGCCTCCTGGACTGCAGATGGGCGATTTCCCAGAGTTGGCCCAGAGACACTAAAGCACAATCCCTTGAGGTCTTGAGCCGAACCCTGGGAGTTTCAGGAGGCCCTTCAAGGAGGATCAGAGGAGCAAGCAGAGGACACTGGTATAAGGAGCTCAGGCAGGTAACAGACAGGTAAACATAAAGTCTAATCTCTGTAAGTCAGTTTGCTAACCTTCTTCCATAATTTATTTCTTCATTTTTAAGTTTATGTAACCTACCTTTTACCATGGTATGTACTTGTGTTTAATATATTGTTTCCTTATGGGACATGATAATCATACACTTTCAAAAACTTTGTTTTGAAATAAGCCCAGGTTTCATTTACAGTAGGAAAAATCATACCTTGTCAGCACATAGCAGCCCTCTGCAACTGAGATTGTTTTCTTCCACTGAAGGGTATGTTTTTGTGGATCAGGATTCCTACCCTCCACTTGTGGAGCTGAAGGAACTACTCAGTACATAGAAGATCTGTTCCATTTTAACTTTGTCAGACTATGAGTATGTAAGATGGCTCTCCTATGAAGGCAGTTCCTGTCCCTCCCTCTTAAGATTATCTAGGACTTTTCATTTTTTACTGCAATCTGAATGTCCTTAATGTTCCAAGCTTCTAATTTAGCAAGAGTGACCATCACATCTATACAGTGTTGAAAGAAGAGGGTATTCCTTTCATACATAACTATTCTGATCTCACTACCAAGGGCTGGTGGAGGCCTTTCTTAGTATAGAGAATATTTGGGAGGTTAGCTGTGTGCTGGCCAGGCGTGCTTGTGGAGCAATGCATAAAGATAATCTGTTCCCTGTGGCATATAGAAGTCTAAGAGCATTTAAGATAGAAGTAGAACAATGAACCATAAAAAGAACAACTGAGCTAGGAAGATTGTGATGCAAAACTTCAAGAATCATAAATAAGTACAAAATCCACTTACAGGTTTGCATGGCCTGAGCAGAGTGGGTAAGGAGGACCCTGAATTGCATGCCCTGTAAAGAAGTGCTTCCTGACCTCCCTCCTAAACTTCCCATCCTCCAGTTTAAGACTGTGCCCCTCGTGTTATGGTTGCCACTCATCTTAAAGAGAGTCTCCTTATCCACCTTATTTATCCCTTTCAAGTACTTGAAGGTCTCAATCATGTCCCTCTTCTGTCTTCCAGAGAGTACATGTTCAGTACCCTCAACCTCTTCTCATATGTCCTACCCTGCTGACCCGTTGTCATCTTTGTAGCCCTCCTCTGGGCATTCTTCAGCTGGATAATGTCATTTTTGAGGTGTGAGCACCAGTACTAACCCCACACTCTAGATGAGGCCTCACCAGGGACCTGTACAAGGGCAGTATAACCTCTTCTCCTACTACTGATCCCCTAGTAATGCATCCCGGAATCTTGTTTGCCTTTGCTGCTGCTTTCTTGCACTGCACAGAGTGCTTCAGGTCACTAGTGATCATCACTTTGAGGTCCTTCTCCAATGCAGATATTTGGACTCTACCCAGGTAGTACTCTGTCCTGGAATTCTTGGTTCCACTATGCATAACTATCTTGGCATTAAACCCAAACTGCCAGATCCTGGACCACCTCCCCAGCTTTCCCAGATCATCCTGTATCTCCTGTATCTCTTCAGCTCTGTCCACTCTCCCACAGAGCTTGAAGACATCTGCAGATAGACACATTTTGCCCTTAATGCCATCCCCAATGTCACTGATGAAGACTCTGAACAACACTGGCCCCGGCACGAGCCCTGTTGGACCCCACTGGTTACCTATCTTTTGCCAGATAACTCTCCCCCAAAACCACCTCTGGGTTCTGTCCCTCAGCCAGTTTTCCACCCATCTGGCCATCTTTCTCCCAACTCGATATTCACCAACTTCCTGATCAATCTCTTATGGGGCACAGAGTCAAAGGTCTTGCTGAAATCAAGACAGAGGATGTCTACCACTTGGCCCCTGTCTACTGTCTTAGTGGTGACAGAGTCAAAAGTCAATCAGATTTATTTGACACAATCCCCCATGAATCCATGCTGCCTCACATCATATCACATGGGAGATGTGAAGAAGCAAGGGACTGACAATATAGGTAAGGGAAGGAAAGGAACATTGTTTAAACAGGAGTAGCACACTAAGCCAAAGCTTGTTTTCAGATGTGATCTGGGAGCACAAGGAAGTTAAGTGACTTGTTCAGGATCACACAGTGTGCACCTAGGTGGCTGTGGGATTCAAACCCAGGTCTCCAGATCTGCAGCTCAGAGCCTTAACCCACTGCACTATACTGCCTCCTATGCAGGTGCAGTGTGCAGATGCACACAGAAAGGGAAACACAGACAGTACATGGGGAACACAGTACAGATTACACGGCATGCTACACATGGATACACAGCCATCAACTCCCCAAGGCACATGGCGGCACCCATGGACTGAGCCCCTACACTACATGGCACAGGCCCAGCTACCACCCACCCACCGAGCAAGCCAAAGGCCTCTACCTGAGGTGCCTGCAAGTAACATAAATCAGCACAGGCAACCCCTCAAGGCACAGGACAGCCCTCATGGGAAAGCCCCTACATGACAAGGCACAGGCCTTAGCTACCATGGTAGCACATGAGGTGGCAGCCTGAAGTAAGGCGCCATCCGAAACTATGGCGTGATGTGGGCAAAAGCCCAAATGGTGATGAGGTAGGGTGACCGGATGTGGTAGGGTGGGCGACTGCAGTGACAGGATGTCGCTATAAGTACACGTGCATTGGGGGGTGAGCACTGGCGAGTGTGGGCTGGAAGGGTGGTGGGAATTTGAAGTGGTGCTGCAGTTGGCTGCAAGCAGCTCCATGGCGTCGGAGGCTGGCCTCCACTTGCATGAGTACTGTGTTTGGGTCTGGATCTGAGCACTACTGCATTTTATTGCACCAGCCAGAAACTTGATTTTTTGCTTTGCTCCCTCTCGACATGCACCCCCGGAGTTGAGAATCTTTAGTAGGGGTGCGGTGGTGTAAAGAAGCAGCCCCCAACAGAAAGCAAAAAAGTCCCCAGTACCATTCTTCCATGCACCGAGGATATCAGGGTGGTGAAAATGTTTTCACCACCCTGACGTCACCAACAACGTGGCTCACCATTTGGCAGTCACGTTATCACATAGAACCAGACACCACCCATCCACCCAAGCAAGCTATTAGCTTCTACCTGAGGCCTCTGCAAGTAACTTAAAGGAGTCTGAGCAATTCCCCAAGGCACAGGGCAGTACCCATGGAAAGAGACCCTACATGACAAAGCTCAGGGCCCAGCCACCAACCACCCACCTGCATGAGCAAGCTAATGGCCTCAATCTGAGGCATCTGCAAGTAACATAAATCAGCCTGGACAACGCCCACCCAAGGCACATGACAGCATCCATGGGTAAAGCCCCTACACTTCATGGCACAGGGCCCAGCCACCACCCACCCAGGGGTGGATGGCAAGCACACAATCATGGCCCAGAGTTGTGCATTGGGATAGGTGGCACAGACACCACCTCAGCATGGCGTGCAACTCCCACATCACAGTTGCACCTGGAAGATGTACGTAGCACCCTCAGATATTCGTAAATGTTTGTGGGTATGGAATTCTGATACCACACCAATGAGCTGCCTGTTAAGGTCCTTGTATCGCTTCTTGCAGGTGGATGTGCCAGCACTGGACACGACTTGCTCAAGTCTGAGCTCCATCAAGTGCTGCTCATTCTCCAGGTATGTAATGAAGTGCCAAATCGTGAGGTGGGTTGAATCCATACAGGTGTTGAAGCCCTGTGCCATCCCTCAACTGAGTTGTCAGTCCTGGCCTAGCCAGCCAGTGTGGACCCATAGCATTTTCAGAATCCATGTGGGAAAACTGAATGTCGCTATAACCACAACCCATTGGATGCCCAAACCATGTGTCCTCAATGTAGTCCAAAACAGCTTAATATGGCCTCCCAATGAACAAATAAGTCCCAGCCATGCAGCTCATCATCGTCAACAACAGCAACCACAGGAACAAAGGTAAGGGTGGCCAACATGTGGATGTGCTGGGCAAAGTCGGCACCTATGACATATAGCTTCAGGATGTCCTTGCACTGCTGGACGCTGCACCACAAGGCTTGTGAAATGGAAGAAGAAGAAGAAGAAGAAGAAGCAGCCCTGCACCTGAGTCTCTGGGTACACACTCTGTAGTCCACCCCATGCCATACACACAAGTCCATTAGCACCAGTCATGGACAGAGACTGGTGCCAGCATCCTGAGCACACTAAGACATGGACATATCTTCCTGGAGCACATAAGTACATAATGCCATGGGGATGACATTGTCACCCTTCACCTCATGCATGGTGTACATCTGTTGGAACAGGGTGGTGCACACCTGAATCTGCCATCCATGAACCAGTCCTCGGACTCCTCAACAGGCACATGTTCCATGTCATGGCAAACACGAATATCCTGTCCACCTCTTGCCACTGTTGAAGAACAGGAAATAGGTCCCAGAAGTCATGAAGCTCTATCTCCTGCACGATGAAGGGTGCCACTGGGAAGCCATAGTGTGACTGGTTCACCTGCTGCACAGTCCACTTCAGGAGCATGACACCTGACAACCAGCCAGTGACAGCATCTGGCACCCCTGTGGTATACTGTACCACACACATGTGAGTGCTCTACACTCCTCCGTGCCTGCTTCCTGACGTCGCACACCACATGGCGGGCCTCCAGCTCACCAGCTTCAGCAACATGATTGTGGCTTGTGAGTGCACACCACCTAATCTGCGACAGTGTACAGCCATGCCAGACACTGGTACTGGTGGTACTCTGTGCACTGCCAGTACATCTTCATTGCCAGCTCCATGTCATGCCTGTACAGGTATCCCCATACAACAGGAGCGGTGACCCATTTGGCTGAGTATGTACCCAATAGACATTGTCAGCAGCAGTCCAGCAGTGACACAAGCCAAAGCCCATACCACACCATCCAGAAAGCATATGTCCCTGGAGCACAGCAACAGCAGGGCCCCATGGGCATATGTAATTCTGTGCTCAGGAAGACCCCTACATATGTCCGCGTCTTCAGTGTGTGCTCAAAGGTGCTGACCCCAGTCTCTGTCCATGAATGGTGCTACGACTTTGCGGCATGGCATGGTGAGGACTACAGCTGAAATCCACCCCACTATCAGCAACAGTAGAGGCAGGATCACAGTGGCACACGGATGTCTCTACAGCATGGCCTGCACATTTACTGTACTTAGCCCAGTCACACTGTCACAGATGGAAGCAGGAAGGATCAATGGGAATCACCTCCAGTACTAACAGACGGCAGGCATGTTCACAGCAACAGCAATCCTGTGGTCCACAGGTTGATCATCCATGTCACCTCTGCAGGTTTGCAGCCACAGTATGTAGCACTGCTTGCGAGAAATACTGTGTCCTTGCTGAATATCCAGGCATCGGTAACTCATATGCCGCATCGCCTTTGACAACCGTGAGCTGCTGCCGGCACCTGTAATGACACCTCATGATCCCTCTGGCTCCACCTGTCCCACCTGACTGTACCTGATCCTGGGAAAAGTTGCGAGACAAACACTGTACAGAATGGAAACAGTGGGAGTGACCCACAGACTGAGCTGCATCCATGCTGTTCTGTTCAGCCCATTCAGAGGCAGTCAGCAATGCTGACAAGGGATTGTGGTAATATGGATAGCATCCCTGCTCCTGCAGGCAGTAACTCATGTGAGCAGTGGATTTGTCCAGTGCACACATAACAACCATGGAGTCAAGGTGGCCACAGGACTCATGTGGCCACACAAACACCGGAGGAATGGCATTCGCCAGCACAGCAACACCACTACCCTGCAGGAAGGTGCACTCTGGCTGTGGTCACATTCACATATACCAGAACACAGTGGCCCACACCGTGTCAACACACATATTGTTGCATCATGTGGTTCAGTTGCACAGCAACATGGAAGTGATCCTGTCGCATACACTGCAACACCCCACAACACACACACCCATGACTGCAGTGCCTGTTGGGGCATGGTCAAGAGTGCTGAGCATTCACTGAGCCAAGGGGACACCAATGGGAGCTCCTCTATAGCCTTGTACCACAACAGGGACACCCATATAACAGGTGGCACCATCACTGTGTCATTGTAGCTGTACTGTGCTATGGCACAACAGGCAGTGGGCCATGGTGGCAAGGCACAGAACACATGCTGCCAGATCTGTGTCAACACTTTGGCCACCCAGGACTACTGTGCCTGGCATACAATGCTGTGCCATCCACACTGGCTAACCCCTACCCCTAATCCAGCAGTCTGAACACTCCTAACCACATGACATATACCACCACCTCCCAGGACACAGCCAAGCCCTGTTGGTCAGCAGGCCACCCATGGTGCTAGTTGGTTCCATCCACTTGTCTACCACATGGACAGTCCAATTGCTACACACCAGTGTACAGCAGCACTATGTGGCTTGGGGGTGCACGTCACAGTGCAGCAGCCAGCAAGCACATTACATCCAGGTTCCAGGGCCAGCAGCATCAAGATGGTGTTGTGGGTTGTTGATGGAGGCACCCCATCCCCTCTCACCCTGTCTGGGGCTGGCTGCCATGCATACATCGGGGATCCCAGGACCTGTTGTATGCTGCATCCAATGTCACTGCAGACAGATGTCAGGAGGATGGGGTACCAGTGATGAGCCACACACCTGCTGCCAAACAATCTGCAGGCCACCTAACATACAGACAGGTGGATCCCACCCAGAGCACATGGTCTTGGGGTCCATGGGGCACAGCTGGGCTACAGAAGGTACATGTGAGAACACCCCACTACCATGGCATATCCTGAAGGAGAACTGTCAGGGGCATGGACATTCATACAGATGGGACAGGGATGTGCTCAGCGACCATATGCATGGCAGTCTGGGAATGTCACGGTCCATTCACCCAGCACAGTGGGAGCCTGTAACTGCATAACATGAATGGTGAGTACAAAATTAACTCGCAGTATCACACAGTCAAGTACCTCAACAATACTTTGAATTTGTTCTGTTTTTGTGCCTGTGTTTTGTACCATAGTTTGTCTGATGTACTGGAAGTATATGTTACTGAGCATGCATGGATTGTCAGGGCAGAGACTACAGTCCATCAATCCAGCCAGGACACAACCACACTCTGTCCTTTGCTAGGTACCTGGTACTATGGCAGAGAGCTGGCATGTACTTTCATGTGCTCAAACTGGATCCCAAAACTGAGGGCACTCTCTTTCTTACACAGTTGCATTGCTACTGCTTAATGTGGAGCATATTTAAAATGAACTAATATTAATAGTAATCAATTCAATAGAAACCAATAGCGTAACAGGTGGTGACAATGCTGAGGATGTTCAGCAAATCCTAATGGGGATTATCTCAATCAGCACTGGAACAGAGAGCTAGAGCAAAATTCAAGTCACCTGTTCTGGCTCTGTGGCTGCCCGACAGGGTATAGGTGATGTTGCCCACCAGTCAGAGCCATGGACAAACACCACAGTGTGCAATAAACAGGTGGCAAAAGCATTGTTGTAACTGTCTGGACACTGTGCAACCTGTCACAGTACCACCAAGCCTGGCAAAATGTGTGTGCAGGCCACTGCAGGCATAGCACTGGTGGGGAGGGTACAGGAGGTGGGCACCAGTGGTCACTGTGCAGCAGAGTGACACCTGCAGGGTTGCATACTGCACAGATGGGAATGGCAGATATGGTGATTGGGCTGCAGTGGGACATAGACATACATGTGTTGAAGTGACAATGCTCAAAACTGCTGCCTCAAGTCTGACGATCTGGTCACTGGTGTCTGATGCTGTAGTCCTCTACACCACATGGTGGCACAATGCTTGCTGAGTGCATCATCTCCTTGACTATCATCATCACACACACACACTCTCTGGCATGTGGGATGTGATCGCTGTCATCGTTTTTGTGCGATGCCCATGGGTCATGCATGTGCCAGTCATGGTTTTCCTATGCATTGTTATAACACTCGTATAACTGCGACTCGCTGTTTTGCCAATAGGTGATATGACAGTCACTGTTATGCCACTAGAGGACATGTGTCTCACTGTTGTGCCATGCACTGTAATGACACTCACTGTATTGATGCTTGCTTGTCCGAGTGTCACTGCTGTGGCACTACCTGCTATGCCTGTCACAGTTCTGCCAGGCACTGCTGTGCTGTTCATGATCATGCCAGGTGCTGGTATGGCATATGCTATTTGCTTTATGTCAAGATCATGGTCACATCACTCTTCTGCTGTGCCCCTCAGGTCACCATTCCATGCATTGTTCTGCAGTACTGTTCATCATTTCTGCACTCATGGATCTGCACTCACCCATTTGCAGTATCCCATTTTCATTCACCCTCTTCACTGGATACCCTCCATAAGAACTTAGCAAACATACTCTTAACATTGGCGTACCAGAAAGTCAAGGAGAACCTATAACTAGTTGAAAAATAAAAGTAAAATGGGGGCAGCCTGTTAGTGCAGTGGTAGTGCTCCACTCACAACCCCTGTGAACCAGGTTCAGAAGTGAGCCTGGAACATCAGGAGTTGGTGGGGAAGGAGGACTGAGCATCCCAGAGAATGGTCTCCTCTTCTTTGGAGGCAGAGTCTCTACCTGTGCTACACTGCTGCCTCCTAGGTGATCATGGGTGTCAGTGCAGTAGAAGTAGGCAGGTCAGGGCTTGGATGTTGGCCAGCTGGCATACTGTACACCTTGTGTGTGCATGAGCATGCCGAGCCCTCATGTGCTATCATCCAATGGGGAGAAACCAGGAATATGACCAACCCTGTAACCCAAGGTGATTGGACCCTGGTGCATCTGGGACTCTGAATATTCATCACTCTGATCGCCTGATGAATCAGCACATATTCAAGGGTACAGCTCCTGCCCCTGACTGTGCCAATGGGGGCAAGTCATGGCTCCATGGAGGGGCTAGCTGGAACACATATTGCAGGGTGAATCAGCATGTGCCTTGGGTACCCAAAGAGATAACCCTACCCAGAGTCCAGCAGGGGATAAAACTCTGGGTTAAAATAAAATTTAACTGAGAAAAGTGCCATCATTTTATTGTTTTCATTTCAGCCCCATAATGACAAATATAACTTTTGCCAATTATAAAATATCATTTTAAAGTTGTTGTGTTTTTGCTTGTTCATAATTTAATTTTATTGCATGAGGTTGATCACTTGTAAGAATAATTTATAAATACTTAATATTTTACTAATTGTATAGTTCTCCTTAATTTAGGAATCTAGTATACCATTCTTATCAGTTATTTCCATAACAATAGGGTTTGTTTGTTTAAACTGTATCTTGAAATTCTTAGCTATTTCTACTTCTTTCAAGAAATTAGGTAAACAATGGTATATGTTCTTAATGAGTAATTAAACATCATATGCAAAGGTACTAACTTGCAATATAGTGCAGTCGATAAGGCTCTCAACTGCAAATTTGGTGACATCCAGCAGCCCAGACCTGAGTTTGAATCCCACAGCTTCCACTTGCATACTGTGTGACCCTGAGCAAGTCACTTAACCTCCTTGTGCTCCCAGGTCGCTCCTGTAAAAAGTTTTAAGCATTAGTGCTATACCTGGTTAAACAACTAAATAAATAAATAAATGTTTAACTAATATTCCTTCAATTTCCTGGTTAAGGATTAAATGGTTTAAGAAAGGTTGTAAATACATTACATATAGTACTGGTGGACAGGAGTATACCAGTAAAGGTGCCACCCCTGATAACGCATTGAGCTATTGAGGAGAAGATAGCTCCCCTCCCCAAAGTGCACATGGGTGTGCTATGGTGCTCTGCTGTCTGAATGTTGTGAATGTTCATGCAAACCACGTGTGCGGATGTATGGAGGATAAAGATTTTAAAACCTTAAAACTTTCAGAATGTATGGGCTGGCAATGCCTGCAAGAAAAGAGCCTCACTTAGTCCTCAGGTAGCAACAAACTCTAAACAGTCAATGAGCCAGATTAAATCCAGAACAGCTTCAAAGGAAAAATTCTTCAAGATAAAATGCTTTATAATCAAGATAGTTTGACAAAAAAAATTCCAGGACAAATGGTAGCAGCTGAAGTGCTTTCAAACGAAACTACGGTAAATGCTGGAAATGCTGCAGGTGTGAGCCAGGTGAAAAAGTGTTAAACCAGGTGCCAATTTTCAAAAAATGGGGCCCAGCCTGTTAATTACAGCAAGAAGTCTCCCAGCATCGGCAACCCCAGTGGGTGTACCAGAAGCACATCAAAAATCATAACCTACTGAAATAAAGAAACTTACTCAACTCCCCAGAGAAAGAGAAACAACTTAGCGGTCAATCAGCATGAACCTACAGCTGAGCAAATGGGACAGAAATCACCTTAGAAGATGAACTGCTTGCTCCTACAACAGACCAGCAAAACAGAGAAGAATGAGAAGGAGTTATTCCAATCCAACTTCAACCTACTTAGGTAGAAAACCTTCTATTTGAATCAATAATTCTGGTGTATCTGTTGGTTCCAAATCTACCACTGCTTCTAATCAAGGCACTAACTCTAATTTGCAACTGCCGATGGAGTCAGTACAAGCAGTTTTGACTTGGTACTTCCTGATTTAAATCCTCTAATACTCCTGTACAAATAAAAGGAGGAAACAGCAGATGTTTCATTAGTGGAAGCTCCAGTACCTAAAATTGGGGAGTTGAAAGTAAAATGGTACGGATGTTTCCTCTGTAGATAAAACTCACAGTAGTAGCCACAGACATGGACAGATATTTCCAGATATTTCACAAAATTTCTAAAGAGTTTCTCTCTGCTGCCCCTGTTGTGGAAATGTAGAAAGCAGGAGATTCTCTAGAAATATCACAGAAATTTCAGGAAATATATGATCATGTCTTTGTCTGTAGTTCCAAAAAATGTTGCTACTTTAACTTGCTCAGACCAGGACATGGACTCTGCCTCTGACTTTTCAGATGCCCAGAAGGACATTGGTAAAGACATTTCAGAGCCTCTGAGCTGGGCAAGAAAAATTTTAGAACTGTTAATGAAAGTCAATGAGTCCTGCAAAACATAGAAAGAGCTGAACTCAGAACTGATAACATGCAAACTACAGTTAACGTCATTGCTGAACAGAATAAACAAATGAAACTAATATAACAGAATTGCAAGAGTGTATCAAAATTACAAGATGACGCCACACCCTTAGAGAGGTTCATTAAAGATTTAGAAATGTTAAGACAAGACCTCAGAAACAAAATGATAGATTATGAAACACACTCTAGAAAGAAAAACATAAGGGTTTTGGGAGAACTGGAACACAGAACAGTCATGAAAGGATATGCTTAATTAAATATATGCATTCTATATGGACATTGATAAATCAGCCATTAGAATGGACATTGACAGAGCACACAGAACTTTCAGAGACACCACCAGAGATGCCATAATATTGCCTCCAAGACCTATAATAGTTCAATTTTCACGATTTGAAGACAAAGATACAGTAATGTCCCATGTCTGCAAGAAAAAAATGTACAAACCTATTAGGGCCCAAATCTCAATTTTTTTAATCTTCCTACTATTTATTCTCCTTAGCAGAGCAGCTCTACATGATCTCCGGCTGCCGGCCCTGCACCTCTGGACCCAGTCGTGCATGTGGGCCACACACAAATCCCACTCCCCAGTGGGCTGGCCATTGATAGCTCATGCACCCACTGGTGCTACTTCCCTCTCAGGTCTCTCCGGGCACAAGGTGTGGCTATCAGCCACTAAGATTGCTCTCCGTGATCTTCCACTTTTCTCCCAATGGAGAGCCGGATGTGCAATGGCGCCTGCGTGTTGATGCCTGCCTCACTCCCCCCTTGCTATTGTATGCCACTTGTAGTGGGGTTGGCCTCCGCCAGTCACTGCTACAGGGCAATGAAAGACCCACTACCCACCCCAGAGAGAGAGAGCAGTCTCGGATGCTCAATCCTCCCTCTTCCCTGCCAGCCCCGGTGGCCTCGTCCATTCCTGAACCGGGTCATGGGCATGGCACGATTGTGGCATCCATCACCTCAACCCTCAGCGCCACCGGCTGGCCCCAAGTATTGATTTTAATAATTTCCCAGCCAAAATAGTACAAGAACAGAAGAACTATGACTTTATAAGGAACAAACTGCGGACTAAAGGGCATAAAGCAACAATGCTCTACCCAGCGAAGATGAAAGTAATTTTGGGTGGCATACACTTGGTTTATAATACAGTTGAAGAAGCTGAAATGATTGAAGGAAAAAATTCCAAATCTTTATGAATGAATAAATAAAAAAAAAAAGAAAACTTTACAACTTTGGATTTTACATACTTGTTCTGAAATGTCTTAGTTAATAATCAAAGGTTTCACATTTAACTCTTTTTTTCTTTTCAGGTACTTCAGTGGGCAGGGAGCAGAGGACAAGGGAATAAAACATCTAAGAGCTCCTTTAAATGCAGTATAAAAGAAATCGTTATGGATTTCATTGTTCAAGTAGATATTATAGGATTATGCACTATTTTGGTGTGGGAATTGGAGAGGGGTAAAGTCATCCTCTATGGTTGGATAAAATGCCAATTGGTGGCTAGATGTATTGGTTAAATGTCAACAAGATTGATAGAGATATTTTAAATGCACTTCCTTTAACACAAATGGCATACACTGTCCCATAAAAGAAAGAGATTTCTGGTTTATTTAAAGAA
Source organism: Neoceratodus forsteri (assembly GCA_016271365.2). Taxonomy (NCBI): domain Eukaryota; kingdom Metazoa; phylum Chordata; order Ceratodontiformes; family Ceratodontidae; genus Neoceratodus; species Neoceratodus forsteri. Next base: position 193,234,689 of record JADMNL010000022.1, on the reverse strand, counting down.
AACTAAGGCACATTGCATAGCACTTCAAGAAACTCATCTGGACAAGTGGGAAATATTAAAATTAAAGCAGAAGTGGATTGCCCACATATTTTTCTGAGGAACATGCAAAAGTGTGGGTGTTATTTTATTTTTAAGAAAAATATACCAATTATTATTTTGCATAAATACCAAGATAAAGATGGTAGAATAACACTACTTAAAAATCAAAGATAACAAAACTATACTGATGGTAGGCTCTGTTTACATGCCATTTGTTCACTACAATAGTTTCCTAGAAGAACTAATTAATGCACTAACCACAATTCAAGTTCAAAGTATAATCCAAATGGGAGACTACGATATATTAGTTAACCTTGAAATTGATAAATGAAATGGATAAAGGGCCTATCCACAGTAATAGGGGACATATATCGTAAAAACTTGACCACTGCAGACTACAAACATTGTACAACAAAATCTCATGTTTGCCACAAAACCCACCCAGGGACCCACTGTGAAGCCCTCGATCACTCAACTGGCCCACCCTAAACAACAGGCTCCAGTACCCTTACTATGCTGGACCTTCAAGCTCCTAGATGCCATATCTCCTGATAGGTTAGTTGGGATACTTGCCCAAAAGTGGACCATCAGGCGCTCTGCACCTTGAACAAAAACTCCTGGAGATCCCCAGGGTATGCTCGGTAGCTGGCAGTAAATCCTTTGCCCAGACAGCCCCATATTATAGAATAATCTCCTGGCCACCTTCAGGCAGCACGCTTCCTAGCCACATTCCAGAAGGGACTGCACACTCACATCATTAACCTTAGTCCCTGCTCCTTTATCGAGGAAAAAACAGTCACTGATGAATTGTGTCAAATGTGTTGTGCAAAGGAGACTGTAACCCTGTACCATATTCTACACTGTATTACTTGTATGTACTCAACACAGCTAGTGCCCTACATCTATCTGTGCCACTGTTGTATTCTGTAATTGTGATGTACCTCAACTGCCTCCTACATGAAAACTGTATACTGTAATTTTAATCCTGTATGATATGTCCTTTATTGTATTACCTGCCTGTATGTGTGCACTACATGTAACTAACTCTGGGTTGCCCCTGAAAAAGGAATCATCGGGCCCAGTCGGCTTACCCAGTTAACAAAATCTAACAAATAAATAAATAAATACATAAATATGTGGGACATGACTGTGAAGAAAGTTTTTTATAATTTATTTTTCTTTCACCTTCAATATTTTACCTGTAAGGTCTTTTACTTTAATTACAAACAGGAAGATAATATCACTTGTGGTTTTCATGATATAGTCCCAATATATGGAAACAGTAACCATGTAATGCATGTAACAGGGACAGAGAATATGCAAACTAAAAATTAAAAAATATGTATGATTATTTTTGGACTTCACATGAATTGGCAGTATAGATTATGTCATTTAGTAAATTCACTAAGCAACATCAAAATATCTGCATGCACCTGTGTGTGATGGCCATCAATTTAACACATAATTGCAGTTCCATGGGGCAAAGTAATTTCAAAGTTTTTCCTTACCAGAATTCCTGGGTATTCATAGATTAAAATGCACTTGTGCATAGATGAGGATAGTAAATAACATTTAAAACTTTTTGAGTATTTTACAAATTAACCCCCAAAAAACAGTGAAAGAGCAGTACGTTAATGTATGTAACAGGACAGAAAAATCCTGAAAGTGCAAGTTGTAACTGAAAACATTGTGGAAAACATAAAATTAGGCTACTATAGTAATTTATTTTTCAGATTAATTTTTTACTGTGTAAGGTCATATTATTAATGAATTAATTAGAGGAAAAGTTATAATATTGCATACCACAAAAGAAATTCATCATATGACAGATCAACACCATTACTAAATAAAATAGTAGACACACACAATAAGTTTCTACTAAAACCTTAACCAAAACTCTGCACTATACACAAACCACACTATACACATTGATTACTATAGCCTCAATCACATCAACACATGTTTATACAGCCCAATTGCTTTACTGCTTCATTATTTTAAAGACTTTGTTGACAGTTTCTAAGCCTTCTATCAGATATGGCCCATCTCACACAATGACCAGTGGTCCACATATTATATAGTTTGCATCTCATTTGTATATATCCTGCAGTACTCTCACGTGGACTCACCAGGGCCCTAAAAGTACAGACCAAGGACCTGAAGACCACAGGTGATGGCTTAGCTAATCCACTAAAAGAGAACACGGGTGCTGGCCTACTGTGACATACTCAGAAAGGTGTGTGCAGTACTTCTCATGCACAGACCACCAGGGCCCTGAAGAAAATGGACCAGGGACCTGGAAGACCACAGGTGATGGCATAACTGAATCCACCAGATGAGGACATGGGCATTGGCCTACAATGAGGTACTCAAGCAGGGTGTGCAGTACTCCTCATGTGGACCCACCAGGGCCCTGAAGACAATGGACCAGAGACCTGGAAGACCACAGGTACTGGCGTAGCTGAATCCACCAGACAAGAACATGAGTGCTGGCCTCCAGTGACATACTCAAACAGGTATGTGCAATATTCCTCAAGCTGACTCAACAAGGCCCTGAAGAAAATAGACTGGGGACCTAGAAGACTTCAGGTGATGGCATAGCTGAAGCATAGCTGACGAATCTGGATGCACCTTGGATCCTGGAATACCAGACTGGTGGAACAACATGGGTATGGCAACAGCTGAATAGCAGCACTGGCTACCACTGCTCTGCTTTCCACTTGGTAGGCATAGGCACATTCACAGGAAGCTGGTTACATTGAGGGTAGTACAACAGTGAGTCAGATGCAAAATTATTACCCTGTCTGTGCACTCATAATTCACATTATGGAAAGTCTTGTTTCCTTTTTGTCCACAGTACGTACAGTGTCTATGAACAGTGTCCTGTCCACCTTCCAAAACTTAAGTTTGTCTTGTATCTCTTTGTCTCTGACATATTGAGTTGCACCTGGATGCAGGTCTTTCATTGCCTCTTCCACTAGCCAAGCTCTCCTGTTTTCTAAATCTCCTCCCAGACTCTCCAAAGAAAGGTAGAAAGGGACATTCCAAAGATCTCATCTGCCTTTCTAAGAACCAGTCTTTCCTCCTTACTACTCTTGGTCAGTTCAGGACCTCAACCTGTCTTGTGGGCAGCCAGTCCTGGTTCTGCCAGTGTCACATTCCCAAAGCTACATAGAACTAGTCCCAGATCCCTCCTTCAGGGGCAGGGCTGTGGAGTCACTAACTTCTTCTTCTTCTGGTTCCTTTGAGGCAAGAGCCCAGGCTGTGGACTAGAATCTTCATCATGAAGATACATAGCTCTCTCCTCCTCCTCTTCCTCATTTTAGGACTTGGGCCCAGGAGTGAAACAGTCATCCCTCACTCCCAAGACAGTCCACTCTTCACTGGGCGTGGAGTTAGGCACCTCCTAATCTAGGGTTTCTCAAACATCATCCTCTCACAAGTCTAGGACTAGGACCCTCTCTCCATGGATCCACTGATTCTTCCTCTGCACTGTCCATCTGTGACACAGGTGTGGAGGCATCATGAGGCTCAGGTCTGCCAGTACATCTACACCCTCTTCCTTTGTGCCCCACTCTGCTGGGCCATCCCAACATGTTCAACCTGGTGCTGTGTGCTGCTACTTGCAGGATCTTGAAGCTTTGCCCATGTGGAGACCAAACACATCTCTTGGGTACACTAATTAGACCTTGCTTCTCTAAGAGCCCTGAACAATAAGGAATCATGAAAATGTCCATTCCAGCCTTGAGGCACATTAGGCATACTCTCACAGGGTATCTGGGAATTGCAACTTGAGGAGGCAAACTTCCACTGTAGAAACATTTCTCTATTTCTTTCAGCTAGGTAACCTCTTCAACTATCATAGCCTGGGCATGATCAGGTAGCGGGATGGTCCCGAAGCCATGACTGTAGAAAACACACAAATGTTCACTGGTATCACTGAGTTTACTCTACTTGGAACAGTCTCACAAAATGGCTCCCAGCTACTGTGTTTACATTACTACCCCACCCTGTAATGGCGGTGGAAGCACTCCTGGCTCATCATCATTCTGCATCTGACTCAAGCTACTGTGCATCTGACTTACTGCATACTAATAAATTTTACTCAAATTACACACTGCACTGTTTTTCTTCCTCAGCACACCTATATGATTTTCCTAGGACTTTACATTAGCTTTCAATCATTTTTACTTGCTTAAAGTCACTACAGTCACAGTATTTCTTGAACAGGATTGCCTGTTTGTTGCAACCTCTCATACAACTCACAGTCTCTCTGTTTGCTCATAAAATTACACTTTTGCTGAATCCATAATACATGCTCAAAGTCTAATGCTAAGAATTCTTGCTTGGGTTTGATTACTTTACACAGACCTTCTTTGCAAAACAATCACAGTGTTTACACACAGCTCCAGCTGGATTTAGAAAAATCACACAATTTGAACTCAATTTTGCTGAATGGTACTCACTGAATCAGTAGCTGGCTTTTGATGGAAATTATCTGCCTACAGCTGATCTTGGAAGGCTGTGGGTTGAAATGGGCTGGTGACCTGCCGTTTGTCCCTATGAACACCATGCTTTTTCCCCAGTCGATCGGAATATGGGTTGAGCCCGATTTAGCACAGAAAAGTCTGTCATTTTAACTTTTAGAACATTTGCAATAACCATGACAATCCTCCTAGCTAGCCAACAGCACACCACTCGCTCTCTCCCTCCTCTGGACACTGGGCAGCACTCTGAAGCTGGCTTGGGGGCGGGACTGATTGCAGTCTCACCAATCCTCTACACCATGCAAATGAGCCTCGCTCTCTCTCTCTCTCTCTCTCTCTCTCTCGCGTCTTCTCCTTCATGGCGATTGTCGAGCAGGCAAAATTTAAACTGTAAAACAACTTTTTCTTTTCAATTATAACTCCATGCCAGAAACACTATTTTAACCATTTCTCATGGCAATTTCTCTAGCGACTCCCCAGTTCACACAGCAAGGATTTGAAACTTTTAGGGCACAAATGTCTCTTTGTTTCCCACAGTTCACAATACTTTTTCTTGTCACAACTTGAAAATTAAAACTGGCAAATGTTCTTTTAGATGCAGGACAAGGGCAGACACAATCTGGTTTATAGCTGTTTGGTAAATGTTGGCACAATCACAGCAGCACATGAACTGCAGGCACAGAGTGGCACATACAGATTGTACTTTCCTGGCAAATCCGTTATGCTAAAAGCTTCTGATTTTGGGCTACCAACTGCCAGACAGTCAAAACACTAGCTACAACCTGAGCAAACAGCTCTTCTGTCTCCCAAATTCAAACACATCCTCAGCAGTGCCTCCATTTTGTAACCTCCCCACCCCCTTGTTCAACTAGCAGGGCTGCTCCTCACACACAGCACCAAGGAGGGATGGGGCTTGTCACTGCAACAGTTCTGTTTACTAATACTTCTACTTCAGAGCCTGCCATCCTCAGACAGGAAAACCAAGTGTGGCAACTACCTGGCTCACAACTGGGAGGACCATTTATCATGGCCATCAACCTGGGTCCCTGGGAGAAAACGTTTGCTCAGAATTATTCTAGGTTGGTACTTCTGGTCAGGGACACCCAAGTAAATCCAGACTCAGTGGAAGCAATAACAGTACTGTCCAAACCAGGCTGGGATTCTATAGTGTTGCTTTTATTCATCTACACAGAGAATAATAGAGTGAAGATGGATCTCCACAGGCTAATCCCACTGGTAATACAGATTACTGAGGTACAGAGCACACACAGAGCAAACCCTCAGGTTCTGAATGGAAACTGCACACACAGCCAGAACTGATACATTTATCTTGACTAGGCACCATCGACCAGTACCAGGAGACTTTCCCATATTTCATGAGGAATTACTGGTCGCACCCTCAACCACCAATGAGCACACTCAGGCTCACAGAAAATTGAAACCCCACATCTGGGTAAACTATTTTTTCAGGCACTGGCAAAATGCACTTAGAGAAAAAAAAAAGGTGCCCAAACTGAACCCAAGAGGTAAACATGGTTACTCCAGATTGGGGGTCTCCCACCTTTGCTTCCAAATGTATACTGACCATTCATCTGGTTAATAACACTCTTCTCAGAAAATACATAGATGCTATCTTGAAATGCCTTTCACATTTAACATACTACTTTACACACCTCTGAGGTGTCATGAAATTAAAATTTCTGTATTAGGCAATGTTTCTTCACTAGACCCCACTTTAGCAGACACTTTTAAATCAGACACAAACTAAAGTTCTGTACTTGTCAAGCTTCTCTCCAGACCCCATAGTAGGCAGACATTTTTAAACAAAAACAGTATTGGTAACAGAGTCCCTTTGTCAGAGAAAAAAAACTCACCACAAGAATGCAAGTGCCCCAGGGCTTTTCCACACAAAAGTCTTGGGTACTCACAGAACAGATGAATCTCAGATAGCTTCAACACAGCCCAGGCTGCACCAGGGATTGCCCCAGATCCTGGATTTCCCCATCTCTCTGGGGATGGGGCACTGGAAAACCCTCTTGGAATGGTCTCTACCACTTCACTCTTTGGTCTTCTATGTTCTTCTTCTATGGTGAGACAAACTACCCAAGCAATGGGGTAGCTCTCTGTCAGAACTAAAACTGAGGAGCTGCCCAGGCAGCTGCCTCCTTCTCCTCACTCTCCACTCTAAAGACCCACTCTCCTCTAACTCAACAGTCTACAGCTAACTCCCCAGCTAGCATTCCACTGTAGCTTATGCTGCTGTGACAATTCTAAAGTGACATCATCACTCCAGCTCAGCTGACACTGAAAATCAGAGTGTGACAGTCGAAATCCATTGAACTGGCATTTCACTAGCTGCCTCTCCCTGCGCCACTGATTCTAAGTGGGATTCTAGTAACCCCGAGGAACAAGGGGTTACATTTGATTGCTCAAGTTATTTAATTGCCTCTTAATAGGCAAGGCCTCATCCTCTACAGTAGAGGTTCTTTGCTGGGCTTTACTTAACTCAGATTTTCTCTTTATTTTCAATAAGCAGATAACTGATAACTACCTGAATGTTAGGAATTTTTCTTCCAGGTCTCCCTCACAGTTCTCTGTGTCTGTAATATCTGACACATCCAGATTTACAGATGCTTCAAGGATTCAGAAGATTCAGACAAGCTTATACTTCTATCACTTGTATTACTACTTGCTGATACGGTTATTCTACAGGCCTGTGAGGGTTATTAGGGTTCACTTTGTTTGAAATTAGATTAATGTCCTTTGTAATTATTGTAGTAGCCATAGTATCTCCTTCAATAGCCGAACAGACTTTATTTAATTTACACACTGCTAGTATCATTTTTATTGGAGCCTTTGTTGGAGGGTCTTGAGACTCACATTTGTTTCCCTGGTAAAAGAAGCATTTACACCATTTGTAACTGTCTGATGCACTTTTTAGTTACTACAATTTTACTTCAAAGAAAAGATAACATGAGGGTCACTCTTTATTCATTTTTAAGCAGAGAGGGCTTACTTTGAGCTTGTAGCAGGTTATGACTTTTTGCTTTAGACATCGCTGGGTCATGGCACATTTTGGCCATGAAAGTGAAAGTGCTCCATGGTCGCTCCCTCTCCTGCAAACGGAGGGAACTTTCTTTGACAGAAATGAAATAAGCTCAAAACATCTAACTTCTCTTATTATTTTGTACACAAACAAACTTATCTTAAACCTCTACCACCATATTATTTATCAACTGCTACATTTTGACAAGTAAAGTGAATGTGATCCCTAATCATGCTCCCTGCCTTCTCCCTACAAACAGCACCTTCTTTTACAGAAATAAAGTAAACTATTTATTTTCTAACACAACCTTATCTTAAACCTCTACCAACATATTATTTAGCAGCCAGAGACAAGACCTACTTTTCCACCTCACCCAAAAAACTTTTGGCCATTTTATAAGATAGATAACCCACTCTGGGGTGTGCGATCATGCTCTGATATCGTATGCCTTGGGTGGTTGGAAATCACTAGGCCTATGGCCTCATCGTCTACAACACACCCCAAGGCATACATATATCAGAGCATGACCAATCTCCTAGAGTGGGTTATCTATTACATATATATATATATATATATATTTTTTTTATCAAAAATTGGAAATAAGTAAAGATTAAATTAATAATCCCTGCCCATGCAATAAGGACATTTCAGATTCTGTTGCCCATGTTATAAAAATGCCCATTATATTCTAAATCAAGAAATTTATACTTGAAGAATATATAACAATAACCTACTCTGTGGCTGAGTACGATCTTTTATTTTATGATTTTACATCCAATTTTCTTTGAGGATGCTGAAAACACATCTATGTTTCTTAAAGCAGTTCTAAAGAATAAAAAGATATACTGAAAACATAAGAAGGAAACAGATAATGCAATAGTGACAACACACTGAAGTGCAATAACAAGAGGTTCTCCCATGTGGGTAATGGGAGAATGTTATTTTAACAGATTCTTTTGTCTGATTATATAGTATAAAGTATGACTTTTGTATCTTTGTTGTTTTATGTTTCTGTATAATATGTGTTGTAATTAATTGTAATATTCAATGTGTAATGTTACCTTGGTTGAACAATAAAATGAATTGAATTATAACATAAAATTGGCTAGCAGACCATAGCCTAGAGACAATTGACTAGATTCAAAATCTATGATGAATAAAATCAGTGGAACAGATAACAGCATAGTTGCACCTCAAGCAGGAGAAATTGACAGCAAAATGAGTACCCTTTAAGCACATGATTGAGAAGGCCAAGAGCACCTGCATTTCAGATCACTGGTTAATTCTGTAGGAAGCATTAACTAGGCAGAAAAACTCAAGCATGAAAAATGATACTCATCAATATTAGCATTTTACAGCCCAAGTTGCAGGGCATATGTTTTAACCCTTATAGAAATATAAGTGTGATGTGTACATGCAGAATGCATGCCACATGCTAATTGTGCAATGTTTGCATGCATTTCCTACACACAAAGTGAACCTAAGTGAACCAGGTCTGAAAAGCAAATCAGGTTTGCATGGCGCAAGCTTGACATGTATACAGCAGGTAAGTTGGTGTGAACATCTAAAAATCATATCAGGTTCGCATGTTGCATGCTTGACATGAGTGCAGCAGTTAAGCTGGTATGAACATCATTTAAAAATCAGAGCATGTTCACATGTTGCACGCTTGCCATGTGTGCAGCAACTAAGCTGGTATATACCTCATCTAAAAAACACAGCAGTTTCTATTTCTCATACCCCTAATTTTCTGGCCCTGCTTATCCCCATCGCCCCTCATTCACTCCTATAAGTCCCTGGTCCCTTCCCTAATTTTTGCATTAGTACTCACCTCTGTCTGTCTTGTGTTAACTTGCTGCCTTAGTATTTGATGTTCTCACCCTTCCCTTGGCATTCTTTCCTTCTTACCTCTGCTATGTTATTTTCTACACATAGTATAAATCCTGCATATATACTGTGTATACTCTATGTATTTTCTTATATATTACACCTGACTATTTTGTAATTTTGACCTGTCTGTATAGTGTAAAAGCATGCTGACATGGATATCTTCCATGCTTTACGCCATTGTATATATTTGTATGCTGTTAGCCACTGAATCTCTGTGAATGTATCATGTTGCCTTTTGTGAACCACTTCCAGGTCCATCTTGAAAATGAATTTATCTCAATAGTGTTCCTCCTGGTAAAATAACGTTTTGATTGATTGATTGATTGACTATGGCAAGCAACTAGAGCAATTAAAATAACATTTTCATTGATTTCCCTTTAAAATTAGGTAAATGTATTAATTCTGATTCTTTTGCAAGTTGTTTAATGACATTTGATTTTGTCATTAAATTTCCATTAATTTGTAAGTATTATTTGCTTACTGCATTAAATGCTTGGGGTAGGATATTCAAAGGGTTTCGCCATGTGCAATAGGGTTAACTCATAAGTCAGAAATTGTGCCATTCTCGCGATATTCAGCAGGAGGCAGTTGCACCACTGAAAACATGCTGAGCAACAGCGCAATGCTAATGAATGCATGCTGAACTGGAGGGAGGAACCACGCATAAACTGCACAGCCGATATTCAGCCAGGCTGTGCAGAGTTGTGAGGCACAACCCCCAACCTGTGCTTGCACAACTTTGAGCCAAAAAGAAAGGAGTAAGTTGAGGGCCACCCATAGGTGAGCTGCTGCATTGCAAGGTGCAACACAGCAGCTGCCACCTGTGGCTGGCCCTCAACCTACTCCCTGTGCCCCCACAGCCCAATCATGAGCAAAAAGTATAAAAATCCCCACCCCAAGTGGCCCGATCATGGGCAGCAAGTGTCCCCCATAACATATCCCTGGTGGTCCAGTGGACCGCTAAGCCTGATCGTGGGCTGAAGAAGTTTAAAACACCCCTGAACATATCCCTGGTGGTCCAGTGACCTGTCAAGCCCAATGCGGGCTGTAAATGTTCAAACACCCCAGAGCGTATCCTTGCTGGTCCAATGGACCAGTAAGTCTGATCATGGGTTGAAGAAGTTTAAACCCCCTGAATGTATCCTGGTGGTCCAGTGGACGCTAAGCCCGATCGCGGCGCTGAAAATGTTCAACCCCGAACATATACCTGGTGGTCCAGTGGACCACTAAGCCTGATTGCAGGCTGTAAATGCTTAACCCCAAGACCATATCCCTGGTGATCTAGTGTCCTCCACCTCACACCCATGAAGCCCCACCACCCTGCTCCCCCGGCTGGCGGGTGGCAGTATCCCACTTGCCTGCCCTGCCGTCACAGACTGAATGCCGGTGAGGGTTGCACCCCATTGGTGCAGAGCAAGAGCCAATGGGCATGCAGCCCATACCATACAAGAGTAGTCCAGATATGTGAATGAATTCATTCACATATCTGGACTGCTACACAAATATGGGCTGCACGCCTGGCTCTTTCTACAATAAATGCAGCCATACCGATCAAAGAGTAGTCCAGATATGTATTGAATTCATTCACATATCTGGACTGCCTTTGTAAGGTATGGGCTGCATGCCCATTGGCTCTTGCTCTGCACTAATGGGCGTGCAGCCCTACCAGGCAGTCAGTCAGGCAGGGGCGGCAGGTGGGTGGGATGCTGTCACCTGCTGCCTGCCGTGGTGGGGTGGGGTGGTGGGGCTTCAAGGGTGGGTGGGGTGGGGGACACTAGATCACCAGGGATATGGTCTTGGGGGTTTAAGATTTACAGCCTGCGATCAGGCTTAGCGTCCACTGGACCACCAGGGATATGTTCGGGGGTGTTTAAACATTTACAGCCCACAATCGGGCTTAGCGTCCACTGACCACCAGGGATATGTTGGGGGGACACTTTGCTGCCTGTGATCGGGCTGGTGGGGGTGATTTGCTTTTGCCCGCGATCGGGCCAGTCGGGGAAGGGGGTATGTTTATGCATTTGCCTGTGATTAGGCCAGTCGGGGTTGGGGATTCCTTACACATTTGCCCGTGATTGGGCAGCAGGGGCGTCAGTCCCCGATGGCTGCTGCCTGGCAGGGTGCCAGGTGCAAGTCCTGAGATCGCGCACCCTGCATGCTAATGGAATGCAAATGCAGCTATAAACAGATGCAAATGGCCCCCGCACCTTGCATGAATTATGGCCCCATTTGCATGTCACCTTTGAATATCGGAAATTTGCACATGGCGCAATGGTACGGCGCCACTGCAACTTGAATGCTCCACTCTGACCACTTCATGTGGTGCAAGTTCCACTGCGCCATGCACAGTGGCTGTGGCTAGGTGATATTCAAAGGAGCTGCCCAACAGCAACCCTTTGAATATTGTCCCAGCCACACCCTGCACAACTATTTTGTGCTGCACAAGGGCTTGCACCACAAAATAGCACAGTTTAAAATGCAGCCCTTAGAATATAGTCAGCCAGCATCCCTATCCCAGTTGTGTGAAGATGGGCCTCTGTGTTGTGAAGCCTAACTTTTTGTTTTGGGTCATGCAAATCCCTTATGCATATTTATTTATTTATTTGTTTTTGTTTACTGGTAAGTACACTAGACAACAATGTTGCCTATATTCAGGCACGACCCAGGAAAGTACAGACAGGGAGACCAGAGTCAGCATTAAAGAGTATTTCATGACACAGCACGAGGTGACAACAAACATTTGAACACTATACAGCCAGGTAAAGTCATTATCAATGATGACAAAGAGAAACAGATAACATTACATTAATTATTTTCATCTGATGATACATCAATGACTAAACTGAAACGACAAGCAGCAAACAAAACTTAAATGAAGTAGCATTATAACAATAGGATTTCTACTGGATGTGGGAAACTTTCAGATTTTGTTCAGTGCTATGAATGTGTTTCTCCATGACTGTTTTGGCTCACTTACTTTCCCTTTGTCATTCAGTATGGAGCATATACACTATGGCCAGGCTCTGCACTGTTTGTGCTGAGTAGGGTCTTGGAAGCATGCACCATACCTTACATTATGTCACTGAAATGAGGGACAAGGACACTCACAATAAGGGACAATGAGAGACACTAACCCTTATAATGATCAGGACATACTCTGAAACATGAAGAAGGAGATGCAGTACCTCAGAAACCAATGAAAACCATTGTATTTACTTGTGTCGATGTTAGCACCTGAGAATGAATTTCTACCATAAAGCAGGGGCTCCATTTAGTTAGGGTAGGGGGCAGTTGCCCCTCCCATGCATTTGTTCTTAGGTTTTTCTGATGGTGTGGCAATAACGCATTAAATTTGGATTTAGTCTTGTGCACAATAAGTGCCCCTTTGCCTGTGTGTGTGCTCAAGCTGAGGTGAACTCCTGACTCAACTGTGTCTATATTGTGTTGTCTATTCTTTCCACGTATTTGTGGTGGCTTCATCATATGTGATCTAGAAGCTCCGCCAAGCAGGAGCACATGAGTCAAGTGAATGTGGCATTGACTTTCCCTCACAGAGTAGACAGGCTGCACACTACAACTTGGAGGAGTCAGTGAGCACCAAACTCTCAACAACAATATTGTGGTGGCATATTTTTGTTGGTCTATTCTAGTGAGTCTCCATCTCCCTGGTTGCTGAAGGGGCAGAGGGTGAGCTAGAAGCTAACTCAAGACTAAGTTACCTACTTACATTTACTAGGCTCACCTCAAAAAAAAAAAACAGCACAGGCCCCTGCATCCAGCAAGCTAGTCATAGCAGTAGTGGTGCGGGAGGCCCTCATAGGCCTTGATCAGCGCAGTGTGGCAGCAGCCAAACAAGAAGTGATCAGCACTGGTTAAGTGGGTTCGGTTGGTGAGATGACTTGTTTGTGGACTACTTGGAGACCTGAGATTGTCAGTTCTAGCATCCAGCTTCTGGTAGAAGAATGGGAGGAGAAGCAAACTGAAAACTGGGCTGGTGGCAAGCTGGGCCACGCTGCAAGTTCCAGCCAGATGGCAGGTTAAGTAAAAGTAAATAATGTTTTTAACAGGGGATTGAGAAAGGAGGAAGAACTGAAATATTTATGTGTTTTCATGTTTCTGTGCATTTAGGTGGCTTCACGACCCATACGGAATAGGTGTTGAATGGAATGGAGTTTAGAAGAGAAATCAGGGCATTGTATTTTTTTTGGGGGGCAGAACTTCAACCAAGAAAAAAATTGTTAGCAACTGTGTGGGTTTAAGCCCAAAACTGATGCACTGCTCAGGAGTATAGACAGATGAATCTTGTGCATTTTAATTTCTCTGATTTGCAAATCACTTTTCAATCACGACAAATAAGATTTTACCTTTTAGAGATGTTCCAGAAATCTGATTACAGCAGGTCACTGTGGAAATCAATGTTCAGGACAGATTAAGAAAATTATAGTGATGGTGCTCATCAACAGAGGTAACAAAATGCCTGTGTTGAAAATTTGGTGAAATAATTCCAGTAAATGACTGTGTTACGAGCATCGTTGTACAGTTTCCACGTATGCTTGGAAGTTCAGCCATTTTAATATTTTCACTCCAGATTTTCAACATTACCATCCATTCACACCTCCCTATGAATACAGCTGTCTTTCTTCACATCCTGCCCAATCTGTATTTTCGCACATCTGGCGCAGAATGATACAGTCACTATGGGAGATCAAAGTTCAGGACACATTAAGAAAATCACAGTGCCACTGTTCATGAGTAAAGGTCCCAAATGCTTTCATGAATAGGGTTCACAAAAGCCATGTTAACTATTTGTAGTGCAAATACCAACAAACGCTAGAGCATTAGGGTTTCTTACCATAACATCCCACCTTGTACAGACTGACAAGCATCAGAGGTGTGCCTTTGGATTGTGGCTGTAATGCTTATACCATTCCATCCCACCCCCACCCTGAAGCCAGTGACAGGCATTGAGGTGTGCTTTGGACTATTCAACCCGACTTTACCCCATTCTCTATGCTGCACACATTTCAGCATATGTCCTTATGAAATGGGGTGACTGTAAACCAAGCATTCCAAGCCATGTCTCAACACTTGTCAGTGTCTACAGGATAGAGTGAAGTGAAATGCCATGAGCATTATGGGTGACAACCCAAAGGACACCCTGTCCATCTCTACAAGGTGGGGTTAGCATGAGTACAGTACTTCACTGCCATTCCTATTCTGCATCTGTCTAACTCCTGCATGTCCAATGCTAATATCACAAGAAACATTCAGCATTGACAAATGCTTGTTATAAACATTATTTATCCATTTGTTCTCTGAGCGAACAACTTTGCAGTTATAACTTTTGGTGGCCCTTGACATATTTGAGTTTGGTCAAAATGTTCTGTGGATCCTGTCCACTTCCACTTCTACATTGCCATTATCAGTCTCCATATACTGCCATGACTTGCACCAGAATATCCCTAAGAGGCCTGTCCTTGTCCCATGACTCTGGTATCTCTAAGATCTGGATATTGCTGAGTCTACATATTGACTCAAAGTTGATCAGCTTTCCTCCAAAGTGTTTATTTGATTGCACCAAGTTATTTAATTGCCTCTTATTTAGTGTAGAGATTATTTGTGGGGCTTTACTTAACTCAAATTTTATCTCTTTATTTTCAGTAAGAAGTTGATAGATAACCAACTAGTTATTTTTTCTTCAGAAATGCCATCTTTTCCATTTTTTATTAATTTTCAGCATTTGGATTAGAATTTGTTTAGCTCATGGTGGGGTTGGCTTTACAGTTACAGTTCTGTGTGTCTGAAGTGTTCAACAATTTACAGAGGCATCTGAGGATAGAGAATTTAGAAAATTCAGAAGCTTGTACTTCCATCACATGTATTACCCTGCTGATAGAGTTATTTGGGCAGGCTTGTGAGGTTTCTATGGGTTCATCTTATTTGAAAGAGATTAACGTCCTTTGTAATTATTAATAGCCACACTGTCTCCGTCAATAGCGAACAGATTTAATTTATTTTGCTCACTGCTTGTTGATTTTTATTGGTGCCTTTGTCTGAGTGTCTTGAGACTCACATTTGTCTAGAGGGCTAAAGCCCAAGGCTCAGTGTGGGGTGTGGGGGAATAGCTCCTCCCTCGTTCCCTTGAAGGCTAGCCTCCTTCAGCAGTCCATGCCTATGCGTTGTGACACATTGTGACATCAGTGCATAGGCTCTTGTTTGCTCTTGGGCTGAGCCTCTCCCCTCTCTACTCTTTTCTTCTTTCCTGTGCTTCCCATAGTCACTGCTGTGTGGCTTCCTGCAGGTCTCCTGCATTCTTTCAATTCATGCTGTCTCTGTGTCTTGCACTTTGTCTCCCTCCCATTTCTCCCTCCTCCTGTCGGTTCTCTTTTTTTCTACCATTTGCCACCCCTTCCCTGTACCTGACTGCTGCTTCTCTTCCTCTTTCTGGTGGCTCCTTGTGCAACTTCTCATTTCGTGATTCTCTGTCAGGTGCTGCTGCTCCTTTTCTGCCTTCCCAGGTGTGGTGTCACCCTTGTGCCAGCTTGGCAGCCCTACTCAGGACGCTCCTATGGCTTCCTCTTTGCTCACTGCCTGAAGCATCACCCATGTGCTGCTTCTGTCTTCTCCACCCCTGCCCTCTCGATGGTCAGCGCATACTGGAGATGTCCTTTTCTTCCTTCATGGATGCCTTCATAAGTACATCTGTCTGCAATGTTTTTCTATTTGTGTTGCTCAGCCTTGTCATGGTTCCTGGCCCATCTGAGTAGACTGTAGCTCCTACTCCTTCCCTTAATCCCAAGGTTCTCTTGATTCTCTTGCTTCCCTGCCTGCATATGTACCCATGATATAGCTGGAATTCATTCTGTGAGGATCTCCAGCACTCCCTGCCCTGTTACCATGCTGCCATACCATTTGTATTACTACCTCTTAATTTTTATTGCCTGTTTTAGTCAAATTCCATGTTCTCTGATTCATCTGTTCTTTGACGTTCTCCAGCCTAGTTCCCTGTTTCCTACCAGAACTGTCATTTTGCTGCTGTACAATGCTGCCGCCTTTACCTTCCTATAACTGGGCCCCAATTGTTTGCAGCTGCAGCAATTTCCATTGCTTTTGCTCTTGCTTGGCTGTACAACTGGTTTCTCCTCCCTAGTTTACTACCTAATTTCAGAAGGCCACTACAGTACACTGACAATCTGCCTAATTCTGCACCAGACATAGACCTCTCCTTTTCCCAGCCCTGCCCTCCTTACTTTCTCCTTGCTCCTCATTTGCTCCTGCTATCTTCCTGCCCCCTTCCTCTGCCCTGTCCCTCCAATCCTCTGTTCCTGTCCCTAGCTCCCTGGTTTTCCTTTTGAGCCTTCGCTCCACATTATAGCATTCCATTCCCATTTATGTCCCTACTCCCGTCCTGATGCCTACATGGCTTCTGCTACCCTCATCTGGATCATTACCCTTATGGCCTCCTCAGCCTAAGTCATTCATAGCATTCTATCACTACTAGCATGCACCTTCCAGAATTACTCTAAACTTCCCTTACTGGCATTCCTAATGACTCCTCCTCACTTTCTCCTACTCTGACTTGCTTCCTTCCCATTTATACTGCCTCACAGTTTACCTACCTAAGACTATGCAGCCAGCTGTCTTTCCTTTCTCAGCCCATACCAGCAGTTTGTGCAGACTCCATTTCTAACTCGTACCTTCTGAGGTACTGAGCGAAGGTAGGCTTGCCCTGTCTACCAGAGATGAGATTCCATTACACTCACTAGTACCATCTAATTACAAATCTGACATCCTCCATCCTAATTCTGCCAGGTGGCATCGAGTGAAGGTTAGCTTGCCTGACTACCAGGAATGGGAGCCATGTCTTCACTCTACCATGTCATGCTAATGCATTCTCTACCTGATACCAGTAGCTGCTTCCCTTCAGAATAGGACCTCTTTACTCCATGTGCCTGCAACATGCTACTTTTGCTGGTTTCCTTGAGTCAAGGTCATCTCACCTCAACCACCAGGGATGGGAGCATGAGTCTACTTCCTACTGTTTCAACCTTATGCATTCTTAACTTGATACCCAATGGCTGCTTCCTTTGGAAGCTGAACCTCTATAGCCCATTTGCCTTCTACATCCTACCCTGGTGGCATCAAATGAAGGACGTATTACACCATCTACCAGGGATGGAAGCCTGTGTCTATAATCCACTGTTTCAGCTTTATGCATTCCTACCTGACTACCCAGTTGCTGCTTTCCTTTGGGAACAGGACCACTTCCATTGCCTTTGCCATCCTACTTTGCTTGTCGGCATCAGCGAAGGTCATCTCACCTCAGATAACTGGGATGGGAGCCTATGTCTGCAATTGACTGTTTCAACATTATGCATTCTATACCTGATGTCCAGTTGCCACTTTCCTTCAGGAACAGGACCATTGTATCCATGTGCCTTCCACATACTTCCTCACTAGTCTACATCCTGCATTTCCATGGACTCATCATACTCGTCCCAGCCTGGGCCTCCTAATACTCTAGATTTGGACTCCGTCAGCTTGTTCAGTCTCTACCTCCATTCAGTTCCACTGCATCCTGGACTTTCTTGCAGCTGGTCACCCTATCCCCACAACTCTGTAGTACTCCACCAGATGGAGACCTTGTGCTACATCGCTGCAGTGCATTCTATTCCTTGCACTTGTTGTTCATCATCTTCTTCAAGAGTGGGTCTCTTGTACCTCACCTTAGTAGCACTTGGTACCTGGTTTCACTTCTTGGTCTTCCATGGATCTGCCTCTCATAGTTTGCAGTGGCTTTCCACATTCTGATTCAATTTGCTGTGGCACTGGTCCAAGTCCTGTTCCTCCTACATCTGCTATGTCAGTATGTCTTGGCCTATGCTGATTACGTCTATGAATCCTTCTTCCAGTCTGCAAATATCCTCTCCAGATTTCTCTGTCAACTACTTCTCCTGTTGATCTATTTCATTCACCTACCTTGGTCATCCTAACAGTTCCCATCTGCTACTGTACAGACCACTCATTCATTTCACCTGAGGAAAACATCTTAGAAGTTGACGCAGATAGCAAAGGCCCATCCAGTCTGCCCATTTCTTTTCTACCTTATAAATGTGCCATCGCCTTTGCTCTGTCAGTGACCTATCTATTCATAGTCATTTGTATTGCTCCTTATGCCTATCCCATGCCTGTTTGAAGCCATGCACTGTATTCATAGCCACCACTTCTTGTGGTAAGCCATTCCATGCATCCACCACCCTTTCTGTGAAAAGAATTTCCTCACATTCCCCTTAATCGGCCTCCTCTAATCTCATGCTGTGTCCTCTTGTCCTGCTATTTTTATTATATTTAAACATGTTAGACTCTTTCACCTTGTTTATGCCCTAAGGTGTTTGAATGCCTCGATCATATCACCTCTCTCCCTCCTTTGCTTCAGGGTATACATATTGAGCTCCCTTAATCTGTCCTCATATGTCTTCTGATGCAGTCCTCACCATTTGGTTGCCTTCTCTGGACTGCCTCAATTTGGTTAATGTCCTTGTGAAGGTGTGGCCTCCAATACTGCCATGAGTACTCAGATGGGGCCCTAACCAATGTCTTGTACAGAGGTTATTACCTCCCTCTTACGACTTGTGATAACCCTACTAATGCACCCTAACACCCCCTAGCCTTACCTACTGCTTTAGAGGTCTGCTTGGATGATTTTAGGTCATCAGTGATGATGATGCCCAAGTCTCTTTCTTCCTTTGTGACTGCCAGCAACTCCTCTCCCAGCTTCTAGCAATATCCCTCGAACAGCATGCCTAATAACTCTTATGTCACGTGCTCCTTTCAGTGTAGACTTTCACCAAGAGCTGGCTTCCATTGATTCTTCATCTGTACATCTGTAATTGACCTGACTGTCTCACTATTCCCATCATGCTCCCACCAGGCCTACTGTATCCACAAATTAAATGCTAGGCACCCCAGTATTCTACACCGCTTCAACTTCCCATTGCCACATCAGTCTAAAACCCAACAAATAACCATTTTTGGGCTTTACAGCATTCAGACAGTGGATCAACCTGTGTAAGGCAAAGCAGCCATGGCCTTCTCTGCTCATGTCACTAGCAATTATGCCACATCAATACCCATATCTTATTTTCCTCTAGCAGACCAGAAAAGAGTCTATGCAAGTATCATTATGGCATCAATACCCAAATCAACTCTTGAATTCATCATACCGAACTTCAAATTATTTCCATATACATTCAGTTACCGTTCTATTGCATATACCAACCTTCCTTCATTGGTTTAAAACTTCCATCATTCCTCCTACCAATTACCTAAAGATTCTTTCTGATTCCTTCACTTTCTTCATGGATGCCTATATTGCAAGTTATCACTCCACCTAACTCCAAACCTTCAGACTTTAACGTGAATGTCAAACCTTCTACAAAGTCAGATTGCTTCACTTATAACTTTATAACCCATTATACTTCCCACTGTTCAAAGTCTGGTAGCAAATTTTATTAAATCATGCTCTTCATTCTCACTTTGCTTCTGTAATTCCATGGATATCATCCATCACCACCTTGGAAACCTGGACTGCATTTGCCTCTTTTCAGCTGGACCTACTCCACTTTCAAGATCCAGATGCTCCTTCAGAATTGACTTACCTTTTAAACTCAGAGTCATCCTTCTACAACACATCATCCAATGGACATTGAGAGGGACATAATCTCTCAAGCAGTTCACCTTCCTCTGAAAGTAGAATATGGTTGCTCGAATCTAGAGTTCATCTCCTCTTAGTTTGCCTGTAGGATCGGTGGATCAGTTGCCATGGTTCTCAGAGGTTTCCTCCACCTGGGGGTTTTCATCTTCTGCATGCTACTGATCATACTTTGAGTTGTAGGAGGTAATCATTCTCTTTGGGCATTCATTGGTAATTTTTGGGGCTTTCTATTCCCTTTCCTGCTACCCAGTTATCCAACACAAGTACTACTGACTTACTACACTATTCACCAAAACACTGAATGGGTGCTAAAGCTTGAGGTCCAATGTGGGGTTTCATTTACGTGGCACAGAAAGTTGAGCTTGTTATCCAGCCAGAACCCTAGGTATTTAAAGGTATCAGCTACTTCAAGGGGTTCATCTAAGTGTGTTCGGATCTGTGTGATATGTAGACATCCGGAAGTAGACTTTGGTGAGAGAATCATTGCTTTAGTCTTTTGGCATTGAGGAGGAGCTTAGTGGAGAAGGTTGTATTGGAGCGTGATGAAGTCTTTCTGTAAGTGCTCATGGGCCAGATCCAAGGATGAATTTGTGGTATAGAGTACAGTACCATCTGACGAATAACTGCGCATTTGCTGTGCCCATCTACTAGTCCAGATTATTGATGTATATTGCAAAGAGGATAGGGCCCAGGATGGAGCCTTGTGGAACTCCTTGTAACAAGGATTTTGTGGAACAGATCTCTTATAGCTTTGACTTGTTGTAACCTATTGGTTAGGTAGCTGCTGAACCATTTAATGGCAGAACTATCAAGTCCGATGTTACTCAGTGCAGTAAGCATGATGGTATGATCCACTGTATCGAAGGCTTTACTTAGATCGAAGGAAGAGATCAAATATATGCTTCTAGAGTCCAAGGCCATTTGCCAGTCTGTAGTTACTTTGGCAAGAGCTGATACTGTTCAATGTTTGGCTCTGAGCGGACTGAGGCAGGTTTAGCAACATTTGTGAATCCAAATGTTCTTAAGTTGGATGTTGACAATTTTAAAGTAATTTAGAAGGACAGATAGTATAGAAATAGGCAGTAATTGTTCAGATCACTCGGATCCCAGTCTTGAATAATGGTAGGATGTGGGCAGTTTTCTACAATACAGGTAGCTCACCTTGAATCAGAGAAGTGTTGAATAAGTGTGTAATGGGGGTGGTCAGATAGATATATTGAGATTTTAGAAAGTAAGGTTCAATATTATCTGCACCTACACTCTTTTTTGTATCCAAGAAAGAAGGAGGTCCTCCACTTGCTTGAAGCATAATTGTGAGAAAGCTGAAGGGGTGGGATGTGGTTGATTATGGTTCTGATTGTCAGTGAAGCCAACAGAGTAGTCTCTTGCCGGGCTAAGTTTGCTGATAGGTGAGGTGTCAAGGCAAGCCCTGCAGTGGCAAAGTGATCATTAAACTTATCTAGTATATCAGCTTTGTCCGTATAGGTGGTACCATCAGACACAATTTAGTTTGGAAGGGGTGCTGCAGTGGATGACCTTTGACTTCTTTGAGGATTTTTCAAAATTTGGAAAAGAGTAGTTTTTATTGAATTCTAGTTCTTTTTGAAGTACTAGCTTTTCTGACCTAATTAGCTTGGTACAATCATTCCTAGTAGTACGGAATGCTAACCAATCAGCATCCAGGTGGAATTTCCTCACTTTTTTCCACCAGTAGTCCCTATTTCTAAGTGCTTTCTTCAGGATGGGACAGAACCAGCCAGGAGTTTTAGTTTTGATTTGATCAGTCTTAGTGGGCGTGTTTGTCTGTTAGCCCCAGTAAGAGGCTGTGAAAGATGTTAAATGCCTATTAAAGGTGGGGCTAGATAGAAATCCTACCAATGAATGTTGTAGATCTTTCAGGAAAGTGTACTGGCAGAACTTTTTCAGGCATCTTTTCAGTTTGAATTTGGAGGCCGTTTTATTTGGGAAGGATGTCTGATGCAGATAGTAGCAGAATGGTCAGCTTATATCATTGAAGAATACTCCAGTATGAGACAGTGTGAGGTTTGTTTACTAGCATAAGGTTCAGGAGGGTGCTGCGCTCAGGGTTTTGCTGTTAGGTCTGGTTATAGCATGCGCCATTTGTAACAGACCATTAACATCGCATAGATCCTTCAATTTCTTAGAGCTGTCACCATTCCAATTTAGATTGAAATCCCACATTAGAATACACTCAGTATTAGCAGAGTCAGGAAGGTTTTGAAGGTATGGCAGAAGTGCCCAGCCCCAGATGGTGGTCAGTAACTTGCTGCCATAAGGAGTCATTTCGCTGGAAAGTGATCATTTCAAAGCAAGGCATTCAAATTCCTTAGCCTTAATTTATTTAGCTTTTTGTTTACCGGGTAGTACACTAGACAAGTATTATGCCTATTTTCAGGAATGACCGGAGAGTACAACATGAGGAACAACAGTGAAGGAGACATGGCAAAGAGAGTACAGTTTTTGTCACAGTAAACAAACATGTGGGAAATACATCATTTGACAATAGGAAACATACAGTAGTAAGCACATTTCAGATTATACACTCTAGACTAGCTAGTTCAACTGACAGATATATACAGGTCATCATACATAGGAGTGGAGCATAGCTCAAGGACTGGATTAGTCATAATATAACTTATAACATTATCGTATACCCCCTAGGCTAGTTGGATCGTGGACAGGTATATACAGCTCATCACATTTTCTAAATATGCACATGTTAGACTAGAAACAGAAACACTTGGTAGTACAAGTTTCTACCAAGTGACCAAGGTGCAATATGTCATGGTTAGCCTATGACCGTGGAGCAATAATGGTGTAAAATGCCCAAGGCTTTTAGGCAGGAGTAGTCAGAAGTCTTTGATACAGTGGGGAAAAATATTCCAGGAATTCAATAGAGACACCCCTGGGAGGTTCAGACAAAACAATTTGACACTTTGCTCTAGGGAAGTTTGGGGCAGTCACACTCTGATGCTAGTTTTAGGAAACCCTCAGGGAATTTCGAAAACTCAGATAGGAGGGGCAGCTCAGATATCCACAGGCAGTGAATTCCAGAGTCTGGGCGCACTTTTGAAAAGTCCCGATCCCCCATGAGGGTCCGGGTAGGAGGAACTTTGAGCATCCCTGATGTGAGAGACCTAAGTTGGTAGGGGATGGGATTCAATTTAGGCAGAAGCTGGACCAGCTCCTGGGGGTGCTAGTTCTGATCACTTTCCCAGAGAGGCATCCCAAACTAAAATCAAGGTATCTAGCTGGTGAGAGCCAGCAGAGATTCTCATATAGCTCTACAAAGGTGGGTGAGTTGGGGGCAGCCAAGGCAAATGACAAATGTTATTGTAAGCAGTGTACCACCAGGTGAGATGTGTCTTTGGAGAGTGAGCAAATAGGTGCAGCCCATAGCTGAGGGAAGGAAGGAGCACACTTCACTAGGGCAAGCCTGGCTGCTGGTGTAAGGTTATACTTGGCCCTATAGGCCAGACCCAGTTTGCAGTTTGGTGCCCTGCAGATGTTAAGGATATGATTACCCATGTCAAGTTGGGGGTCAAGGCACTTAGATATTTGATGGAGCTCACTATGGTAGTGAGGATCCATCTGTGCTGGTGACGTGTAAGCAGGCCAATGAGGCTTTGATTTTAGCCATTGAGCCAAAGAGCATAGCCTGTGTATTTTCAGGTTCAGGACCAGCTTGTGACTAGTAACCCATTACAATACCCTGTTAAAGTCATCAGTCAGGTTCTGGTTTAAGGTAGTGGCATTATGGGAGTGAGCCAGTATTACCAGATCATCTGCATATGTGGTGGTGCTACAGCTGGTACTAACCATGGGTAGTTGATTGATGAAGAGGAAGAAAGAAGGGGACCCAGTACCAAGCCTTGAGGCATTCTGGAGGTCACCAATAGGGGCTCGGAGAGGACTTTATTGAAGCAGGTTCACTGCTTTTGCCATGTAGATAACCCATTAGCCATTTCATGGCATGGGGGAAAGGCCAAGTGACTACAACTGTACACAAAGCAGTTTGTGGTCAACAAGGTCAAAGGCTTTGGACAGGTCGATAAATATTGCACCAGAGAGTTTGCCCTGGTCCATGGCTGTCCGGATACTTGATGTAACTGAGATTAAGGCTGTGGTACTGTGTCCCTTATGAAAGCTGTGCTGGGCTGGGACAGAAGTTCATGAGAGTGGATATATTCTGAAAGTTGCTCAGCCACTACCTTTTCAAGGAGCTTGTTAAGGGTTGGGAGAATGGCAATCAGTTGATAATTGTCAGGTAGTTTTGGATTTCCTTGCTTCAGTACAGGGACAATCCTTGCCTCTTTCCAGGTGTCTGGGATGGTCCCCAGACCAAGGGGCCAGGGAACTAAGGTTGGCACAGGGCATAAAGGGAGGGAGAAGGACTTTTAAATATGTCAGGGAAAGACAAAATGCAAAGAACACATATAGAGGATAAAGTGGGAGGAGAATCAGTGAAAAGGAAGATGCATGCATGGAAATACTGAACAATTACTCTGCTCTGTTTTCACTAAGGAGAAGGAAGGACTACTACCACTATGGACTGGGAGTGAGAAAAGGGGAGGAGGAGACAAACAAGATGATTATGGGAGTAGAGTGCTTGAAGGGCAGAGGGTGTTAAGGAGGATAGGGCACCAGGTCCTGATGGCATCCACCCCAGAATGCTGAAGAAGATGGCAGAAGTGCTGGCCGAGCCACTGGCAGATCTGTTCAGCACTTCCCTGAAAATGGGTTGTGTGCCTTAGGACTGGAGGGTGGCCCATGTGGTGCCATAGATAAGAATGGGTCTAGGAAGAGCCAGGAAAGGGGAAATTGTTTAACCAGGAAAGGCACACTAAGCTGGAGCTTGGTTTCCAGGTGCGACCTGGGAGCAGAAGGAAGTTAAGTGACTTGCTCAGGGTCACACAGTATGCAAGTGGAAGCTGTGGGATTCAAACCCAGGTCTGATCTGCTGGATGTCACCAGATTTGCAGCTCAGAGCCTTAGACCACTCATGTATATACTGCCTCCTTAAGGAAATTATTGGCCAGTCAGTCTCACTTTCCTAGTGGGGAAACTAATGGAAATGATATTGAAGGAGAGGCTGGAGGCATTACTCAAGAGTAATGGCCTCCAGGATGGGTGGCAGCATGGGATTGTCTTAGGGAGGTCTTGTCCCATAAATCTAATAGAGTATTATGACTGGGTAATAAGGGAGCTGGATGGGGGTCATGACCTGGATGTCCTGTACTTGGACTTCAGCAAGGCCTTCAAAACAGTGCCACATGGGAGACTAGGAGGGTTGACTGCCACAGGGGTGGGAGAAACTGACAAACTGGATAGGGAACTGGTTACAGAGAGAGTGTAATGGGTGGTTCTGGGGAGCTTTGACACCCAGAGCAGTGACAAGGAAGGTACTGCAGGGTTTATTGCTGGGCACGGTGCTATTTGGGGGTCTTTATGTTAGATATTGCACACTGAGTTGGGAGAAGGATTAGTTTGTTAACAGATGATACCAAAATGGGGGTGGTAGGGATGAGGAGGAAAGATAGAAGCAATTTCAGGGGACCTACTCAAACTGGAAGCATGGTCAAGAAGTGGCAGCTAAGATTCAATGCAAAAGTGGAAGGTGATGCACTTTGAGAAAACATAGGAGGGACTACTGGTTTGGTGGAGTGAGGCTGGGGATTACTGAGGAGAAGGGTCTTGGGAAGTCAGTAACAGGGAGCATGAACAGCTCAGCCTAGTGCAGGAAAGCAGTAGCTAAGGCAAACAGAATGATGGGTTGTATTGCAAGGGTTTCTCATCCAGACATAGGGAGGTGATCCTGACCCTCAAAAGATCTTAGGTCAGACTGCATTTGGAGTACTGCATGCAATACTGGAGACCATATCTGAAGACGGATGTAAAATTACTGAAGGGGGTACAAAGGAGGACAACAAAAACCTTACAGGGATGGAAAGAAAGACCTATGAGCACAGACTGCAGGATCAGGATATGTACACACTGAACGAGAAGAGGGATGGGATATTACTGAAACATTCAAATATGTGAGGGGATTGTCACAGTGTGTGGGAATAAACTTCAGATGAGGCAAATTTGCAGGTTTACAACACACCGTGGTGTAATATTTATTTTCCAAAAGTTCGAAAAATAATACATGAAAACAACAAAATTGTAAAGAAAATCATTACTTAACATGTGTAGTTTCTCCCATAATAGAGTCCTGGATCTTAGAGCTTCTAAGTCCTTTCTCATCCTCATTCAACAGCTTGTTTACAGTAGCAGTAGAACCTCTCTCCTCCTCTTTCAGGGATGAGCCCCACTGGATTCAACTGAAGTAAACTCTGTGAAGAGGTTTTATATATTTTTGTGGGTTCATCTGACTGAGCCCTTACATGTCTGGACATGTTTCAAAACCAAGGGGGGGATTGTGGCAGGGATTTCTGGTTCAGTTAAATATACAGTGTATATATCCACAGATATTGATTTTCTATATCTCTGATCCACAGTGACTAAGCTCTTTTATACATAGAATCTTATACAGCAACAGGTTTATAGTGTGAATTTATGAAAATACCTTAAGGATTTCTCTTAACTGTACTAATCATGAAATTATTATTGTTTTATATGACGTCTGAATCCTTTTTTAAAGGCTTTATTAACTGTATTTATTCCCTTTAAAATGGCCTTATTCATTTTGTACACAAAATGCACATATGCACTTTACACAACACCTATCCGGTGTTTGTCATCATGCCAGGGACTGGATGGAAGGAAACAGAAAAGAATGAAACAAGAGAACTAGTAGGAAGTTTAGCAGGGACAGTAAAGAGCTACACTAGGTGGCCAACCTAAGGTAGGGGGAAAAGAAGATAAGAAAAGAAAAGCATTCACTGTTGCTCAACAGAAGTTTTGGTAGCTAGGAAATAAGGAGAAAGAAAGGTGGTCCTTCAGTCACTGCTGAGGGTGTAGCCCTAACTCCGCCACAGCAATCAATAAACCTAGCACTGAGCGAGTGTTCAAACTAAGGGAAAGTAGGGAAACGAGGAAGCACAGAATATGATTGGAGGTGGGATGATTTAAGAGGGAGTTGAGGAGGCATTACTTCATAGAAAGGGTGGTGTCTAGATGGAATGCACTACCAGAGTGGGTGATATCATGTAAGACAGTAGGAAGTTTTAAGAGGGAGTAAGACAAAGCAAGAGGAAGGGTCTGGTTGACAGAGGCTGTAACAGGTAAGGGAGGGACAGTGGGGAGGAGGCTGAGGCAGCTGCAATCTAGGGTGCTGGCTGCACACTTGGGAAACTTTGATAGACTAGTTGGTCTTTTTCCTGCTGGCAGATTCGTATGTTCATAACACTTCTTCTTATTGGAGTCTCCCAAGTCTCACCTTGGCCACAGAATGTATATAGTTGTGCCTCCTGTGACCACCAATCCATAATGACTGGGAATGGGTACAGTTCCTGGTTTCTGTGTTGATTCCTAATCCTGCTGCAGTTCATTGTAGATTGCTGACTGAGCAACTGATTCTTATTCAGTATACAGTGGTGTTTGTCCTGGAACCATGCCTGATACCATGGGTGGTGCTGCGGGTCCAGCACCTTGACCCCTGGTTTTGGTGTTAGTGCCATAGGCAGCACCACTGGTGTTGGGTTGGCACCAGGAGTCAGTGGCATGGGTCAGTGCTGTGGGTGGCACCATAGCCACTGCCATGGTTCAGTGCCATTGCACAGTCACGGTCACTCTGTGTGGCACCACGGGTGCTGTTGTTGGTGCCATTGGTTGCCGGCACTGCTGGCAGTGCCTCAGGTGTCTCACAGCACTGAGCACATATGGGTAGTATCAATAGTGGCACTGAGCACCCGAAGATGGCACAGGCAGTGTCAGGCACCTATGGGTGCCACAAGTTGCACTGTGGGCACCTGTGGGTGCTGTGGGTGGCACTGCGGACAACCAAGTGTTCCATGAGTATCAATGGTGCCATGAGTCCATGGAGGCCATGGGTGCCCTCAGGTGCTATTGCTGCCATGGGTGCCATGGGTGTCATGGATGCCATGGGTGCCACAGGTATCATGAATGCCATGGGTGCCACATGTGCCCTCAGGTAGCATGGGTATCAGTGGGGCCCTCTGGTGCCATTGTTGCCATGGGTGCCTGGGGTACCTGTGGGTACCATCAGAGGTGCCCTCGGTGTCACCCAGGTTGACATAGGCACTGCTTGGTGCCTCCTGTGCCACAAATGATTCTGGTGCTGGGGGGCAGTTATTGCTGTCCAGCAGAACTAGTGATGTATTTCATTCTGAAGACCTCTTCTTCTATGGAACTTGTAGCATGATGTTTTCCACAGAATGAAGTCCGTCTGCAGATTATTTTCCACACATCTTAGTGAATGATGGTCTGCATGGAATCTTGGGACATACAGCAGTTTTCTGCTGATGGAACTCCTCTGTTCTGTTCTGCCAGTAGACTCTCACATTCCGCTCAGCACTTTCTCAGCTCCCTCGTGGTGCTGAGCTCCACACATCCTTCCTGGTGGCAGAGTCTCTAGTGACTGTGACCTAGACCTCCCTTAGGGGTCTTTCTGGGGTAGAAGTGCATCTAGATGAGTCTCTCCCTGTCCCTCTGGTCAGTAACACATCGGATGACTCATTTTATATACTGAAGGGCACACCCACTCTATCATCAGAGTCTGTGATGGAAGATCTTTTCAGTAGTTTCTCAGTAATGGGGTCCACCATAGTGTTCAGACTGCATCCGTGGACTATAACCTCTGCATCTAGACTCTTTCAGTTGTCAAGAACAATTACACTTTGTGGAACATTCTAGTGGTTGGGAGTCACATAGATTCTTCTGCTCCTTTGATATGGGTATATAGTCCCCTTCTGATACTGCCCCTTCAGTGGCTTCTTCAGCACAGGTGGTTAACATCTCTTCAGCTGTGATTATTAGTCCAGTCATGATTTCAGTTATGGATGCTCAGGCTCCTCCTAACCCTCAGAGGAATGACATCTTCATCATTTTTGTATCAGGCAATCCTTGCAGGTAGCAGCCTGAAAACTTGTCAGGCTCAGACTAATGGAAAAAAGTTACAATTATCACAGCACAGGACCTAGCTGTAATTACCCAATACCACACTGGGATCTGGTCAGGTTCTGCCTTAGCACCTGAGGTGGTCATCGCTAAACTAAGGTAAAAGAGTACCTTACTTCTTCTACCCCTAGGGAGTCCAATTCAGCGGAGCTATGGGTCAACTCTTTTCTCCAAGAGATTTCTCTTCTTCTGAGATATTTCCTAGACCCTAGGTAACTGCCCAGTCTATTGGTCCCCTTTTTTTAATCAGGCTTTCTTCTCTTGATCAGAGCCTCGCAGCAACAAGTGACTCTCCAGTGAGTCGGAACTCAGGTTCTTACGTCTTTGCTTGCTTCAACTTAACAGACAAAATGCTCCTTTCTTAACTGTAGGTCAAGTAGGCCTTTTTCTGAGATGGTTTCTCAAATATTCACAGCTTTGGTTCTGGCACACTGGTTCTGTGCCAGCCACTCACGGAGTTATCCTCTCTGAGTGTTGATGGAGCTTTGAGGTTTGATTTTCAACAAAGCAAACTATAGTCCTTACTACTCCCTTCAGGGAGGCTGGAGTGGTAGTGCCTCACCACATTGAGTCACTTCTGTCACTATTCAGTCACTTTCAACCAATGGGATAGCCCTAACTTGATCCTGCTGTGTCCCTCCTTGACACATCTGCCTCTATCTGCCTTAGAAATCCAGCCCCTGTTTCTTTGTGTCGAATGATTTTCCACAGTGGACACATCCTCCTGTACATTTTCCTATCTTTCCTGAGTTCAGAGACTGCTACTACAGTTGTATTCACAGGGCAGGATGCATCCTCTTTGGAATATGAAGTGAGTAGAATCTGGTTCTACTAGACCACCACAAGAGGCTTCCAAGTCATGCTTTGGCCTTCCATCAGGAAGGTTTCAGTGACTAAGTGGAAACCATTCTCCGTGATGGGCTAACCCCACCTGGACCTTCTTTTTGCTCACCAAGTAAGGAGTTCAAGTGCACCTGGACCTGTGTTTGTGGGTCAGCCATACTTGGTAGTGGGGTGTCAATCTGTGCTTTTGGTCTATCCTGAACCAGTAGACTTTACTTCCAGCTCTTTCAGTTCCTGAGGTTCTTTTACATTAGATTAGGATATGTCTTTGACACTATTAATTCTGGTCCTATACCAAATTGTGAGACGGGTTCTTGCCACTCTCCTAGAGTGGTTGTGTCTTCCTGGCAGAGTTTAATTTTGAGTCCATTGTAGTTGTCTGAAAAGTGGTGAGCTACAACTCAAGCACTTATCTTGTAAGCACTATATTCTAGGTGCTCTTTCCAAGACAGCTCTTTTTATTAGCAGAACAGTCCTTGGCTGTCTTTTCTGAGTGAACCCTATCTCCTCCACCCTACTCAGGGTTGTTGGTTTTAGCTCGGCACTCTTCCGCTAGTGTAAATGAGTGATGGAGACTTAGTCCAGGAGATATGGAAATTACATACTTACCGTAATTGTTGATCTTCTTGGACAGTCTCCATCACTCATCCACTGCCCACCACCATCCCTGGGTTCACTCATTTTCTTTCCTGGTCTTCATAGTCCTATGGTTCAGGCTGTGAAGACATTGTTCTTGACCCTTCTTGCAAGGGACATCAGGGCTCTCTCAGGCCCAGAAACTCAGGATAAGTTATTTTCATTAGTTACACTGTACCTTCTCAGTCAAAAGGTACTGAGGGCAGTTGGAGGGTAGACACCGAGATAGCCTACACAGACTCCCACTGGTCCTTGCACCCCAGCGCTATTGTACTCGTGTGAATGAATGAGTGATAGAGACTGTCCAAGAAGATCAACAATTATGGTAAGTACATAATTTCCAATTTTCTCTCTTATTCTTTCATAGTCTCCTTAACTTCTTGTTTTGATGATGATCTCAGGCTTTGTGAGCCCTCCCTCCTGTGTTCCTTCTCTCATCACAGTTTGATCCTTCACAGTACTTTTGCACAATGTGCTGCTACAAGCCCCAGATAATGGGGAGTACTAGTTAGGTCCCTGTCCTCTCTCCTATCACTGTGATTTCCTTACCTTCATTCTCCCATGCAGACAGTTTACCTGCCCATGAAAATGTCAGACTTCTTCCTCAACTCAGTGGTCCCTTCTCTTGTCAGGTGAAGACCATCCCCTGAGCACATGCACAAACTGCACAAGAGAATGAATAGCAGTGGGTGGGGTTGGTGCAAAAGCAGCCACAACATGGGGTCAATGAGGTCAGATATTGGACATGCAGCATGCAGGCGTATGTGCATCAGTGATCCCTGATGTCACAGCATTCTCACCGTGGGGACAAAACCTGGGAAAAGCCAGCCCATCTGCTCTGCACCTGATATATATATGTTTTACATATATATATATATATATATATGTATGTATGTATGTATATATATATATATGTATGTATGTATGTATATATATATATATATATATATATATATATTCAGGCTACTCCTCCAAGTCTAGTCCCCCAGGTCCATGCATCCTGTGGGGTAAGTGCCCATTATGATGCAGCCTGTGACAGTGAATGGATGAGGGGTTCAGCACAGGCAATGCATCCAGTGTGGTGCCTCTGGGATGGTCGAATATGGGGAACCACAGGACCCCACACCCTACTGAAGAGGTGAATAAAATGTACCTAAAAACACGACAAAAGTGCAATAAGCAGCTTGCTGTATCTTTTGCTTAAGTAGTTTTAATTATACCTTTTGTAAACAACATGAAATGCATGTTTGTATCAGATGGAATTGTAATAAACATTTAAGTTTTCAATAAAAAATTTAAAAACAACCCAACTAATCTCCATCCTGCACCTCCTCTTTGACCCTCCTGTGGTAAATAAAAACTGCATAAGAATCTTACAGTCTTACACTGCTGTCCAGCACTGCCTTGTCTAACCCATTCCCTTCCACCCCCAGTACCTCTATGGGCACAAAACAAATAGTGGGCACTGCTGTGTGTCAGATATGTAAATCCATGATGGGGACATTAAATAGGTAAAGCAAACACCTCTTCTAACTGGAGTCGGCCAAGTCTGGCATTAGCCACAGAGCGTATGCAGGTGTGCCTCCTGTGTCCACCAATCCATGATGATGGCAGGGTTACAGTTCCTGGCTTCTCAGTTGGTCCCAATCCTGCTTCAGTCCAAGGTAGACTGATGACTGATCCTCTGATTATGCTTCAGTGCATGGGAGGCCAGGAGGCTGCCTAGCATAATTGAATACTGCTAGACATACCATCATAGACAAATGTAAAGAACTCATTGTTATTATACCTACAGTTTTGGTGTCTTGCTACAGTATGTATATATTTGTTTTATGTCCCAATAACTATGGTAATTACTTCAGAATTGATCTTACCATGCATTTTGCAGAATCAGCAATGTAATTTGGACAAAGTTGTGTGTGGTACTGCATCATGGTTGAGTTAGTGCTAGCTCAAACAACTTGTTAGACAGACATTTTGTCTAAAGTTCTGCAAACTTTACCAGGAAGTAGCTGTCTAGAAATTACAGTTTTCTTTATTTTAACAGAAACCGTCAATATCAGATTTTGTTTTCACACTATCTATAAATTTGCTTTTCTGCAGATCCTATTCCAAAGCCCACTCTCAGGGTGGATCGTACTGATAAAGTCTTTATCAAAGGAGAAGTCATCAACTTTAAATGTGGGCATGATGGACAAAGATTGTGCAACTCCTGGAAATTACACAGAAATAACCTGTTCATTACATACAATATGGGACCTGCAGGAAGCCACACTTTACAAGTTAAGAACCAATCAAATGCAGGAAACTACTACTGCATATGCACAAAAATGTTTCTGAAAGAACTATAGTTTCAGACGGAGCAACACAATAACAATTACTGTGACTGGTAAGTTTCCATATTTATGAAATGTTTAAATCTCAGTCAGAAATGTGCATTGAATTGATTTAAATTTTGCCAGCAAAGTCACCATGAAGTGGCCAAAATTTGCCTTTGCAGAGTTTCCATTAGCCTCAGCTGCATCTGTGTCATCAAAACTTGCCTTTCTCCCTTATTCTTCCCTCATATCCTTAACTTCTTGTTTTTCATGTTGACTGCAGGCTTTGTGATCCTTCCCTCCTTGGTCCCTTCCCCTAGCCCAATTTAAACCACAACATTATGTTTGCCCACTGTACTGGCTACAGTCCCCAGATAAGGGAATACTAGTTAGGTTCCCTTTCCTCTATCCTATCACTGTGCATCCCTGCCCTCAGCCTCTTCTGCAATCAGTTTAACTGCCCAATGAAGCTGTCAAATGTCTTCCAATGTAACTGGCCCCTCTCTTGCAAGGTAAAGACCATCATCCTGAGCACATGTGCAAACCATACAAGGAAATAGAAAGCTGATCCATTGCTCTGAATAGCCCAGTGCATAATCTGTTTTAATCCACACACCAGACTCTTTGTAACTTGCTTGATTCATCATAGTTTGTTAGAGTACCCCTTGTCTAATGATGTCCAAAGCTTAGAACTCAAACTTGGTGTGACCATAGAAAACATCAGCTGAAGGTCAAGCCCTCTGACTGACTGAAAAGAGAGATGGCTACTGCACTAGTCTCAGTGACAGCCACACTGACAGCAAGTGATGGAGTTACGCTCACAGGGCTGATATACTGTAACAGATCTTGGCTGGAATCTTATGATTTTAATGACCAGTAGCTGATTTACAAGAGATGGTATGAGCCTGCAGCACAAGCAGAGAGACACAGATACCTTCCTATTCTATATCCATGAAAAGACTCCCAGCATCAAGCTCATATGCAGGTACTAGAGTGAATGGTAGGTTTCCTGTAGCACAGAACTGAGAATGCTGAAAATAGGAGCTGTAAAACTAACATACATAATGTGAAGATTGCACCAATATTCTTTGACAACTTGATTGGAAATTGAGAGTGCACAGAGTGTTGGCACCCCCAACAAAGCTGAGGACTGACCCAGACCAATGCTGGCCATGCTTCTGAGGTTTCTAGAGAAGGAATGGATCCCGGACCTTGCCAGGGAGAATGGGCTGCTCTTATGGGAAGGCAGAAAATATTCATTTTATGTAGCTTGTGTGCATGCACAAGAAACATGTATGGTAGCTTGCTGTAGAAGCAGGTTGTGGAGATGCGGAGCTGTTGTTGCCAATGCCCCACTGTCTTTTGAGGCTTGGCCCACTTTCCTAATGGGATGGCACACTGCTGCTGACACTAGTTCAGCCAGCGTGCCACCACCTTGAAACATTTTAGCTGCTGCAATCAGGGCCTGTCTTGTCTTTGCAGCATAAGCCATTCTGCTGCAATGAGGAGTGACCCGTCATTGCAGGGCAGTACCTGCATGCCCCTGTCCCAGTCTGCCAATGGGGAGCCCAGTCCCCATCGGCATAAGTTCCACACACGTTTCTGCTGTATGCTGAGTGGGTGACTAATCCCCTTGGCATCAGAGCCCCTCCCGCTTTTTTGCTGATTGTGCACCCATGCCCATTGGCTTCAGTCCCTCTTCCGGTTGAATTTGCTGATGGGGAGCCCACTCCCCATTGCCATAATGTCCCCCAATTTTTTGTCTGCTGAGGGGTTCTCCTTCAACTCTCCCCCCAACTTGTATATGCCAATGGGAGTACCCAATCCACCATCTGCTACAGCCCCAAAACACTCAGGTGGCTCTTTGAGAGCCTTCTCCAGCATGCCAAAGTCCTGAAAAAAAAGGCCTGGATGTGGTTTTCCAACACCCGTAAATAAGAAAATGGTCCCTTGAAGGTTTGACTGCCCTTCCTCAACTCATGCCCAGACTCTGCACACCCCACCTCCCCACACACCCCTCACTCCACACTTACTTCCAGAGCCCAGTGCGATGATTTTCGGTGGAACATGTCTGCACTCTTCAAAGCCAAGCGTGAAATGCAGAAATGTCGGTAGCTGTATAATGGCATACATGAGGGTTTTTTTCAAGTTTGGTGCATATCTCGGGCATTTTGGGACTTTTGTACCACATTTTCAAAATAGGGTTCTTGGACCTCCTGATGAATTCAGTCACTGTCATTTCGTTATTCTGTCCCAAAAGGTGATTTCGCAGTCACTGCATGGAATCACCTTTAAGGACCAGTAATGAAAAAACAGTGTCACTGTTCATGAGGTGGTCTCTCAAAAACCCTATGTTGCAAATTTGGTGAAAAAATCCCAAAATGACTGTTTTACAAGAGTGTGTTGCTCCAATTCCACACACACTCATAATTTCATGAATATGTGATATTTTCATGTGAGATTTTAAACACTGACATTTTTCACACCTCCTTATGAACAGTACAGCTGTCATTTTTCATCCTGGCCGAAATGTGTTTTCACACTTCCGATGCAGAAAAGCACGGTCAGCTAGTGAAATCAATGTTCAGGACAATGAAGAAAATAACAGTGACACTGTTCATGAGCAGAGGTCCTAAAATGCCTACGTTGAAAACTTGGTGACGAAAGTCCATAAAATGACTGAGTTACAAGTGTGTGTTGCATGTTTCCACGCACCCTGTAACTTGGCAAATCTGTAATATTTTCATGCCAGATTTTCAAAACTGGTGTTTTTCACCATCTTTATGAACAGTACAGCTGTCATTTTTCACAACTTGGCCAAAATATGTTTTTGCACTTCTGGCGGGAGAATAGTGTGCGTTGCTGTGGGAAATCAGTGTTTGGAGCAGATTAAGATTGAGCCAGTGAGAGAGGGGGATGAACGAGCTCAAACGAAGCTTTGCCAGGACTGCTGCAGATTTCTTTGTGGGCAGAAAAAGGCACCATTAGCAGGCAGAAACCGGTACAAAGGGCAGCCTGCAGCACTGGGAGAAAACAAGAGCGAGTGTGTGAGAGGGGAGTGAACAAGCTCAATGGAGCTCTGTCGAGACTGCTGTAGATTTCTCTGTGGGCAAAAAGGCACCACCGCAGGCAGGAGCCTGGTACAAAGGGCAGCCTGCAGCACCTGGAGAAACAAGAACAAGCAAGTAAGGGAGGTGTAGGTGAGCTCAGTGGAGCTCTGTCGGGACTGCTGCATATTTTTGTGGGCAGAAAAAGTCATCAGCACAGGCAGGGGCCCAGTACAAAAGTGCAACCTGCAGTGCCAGAAGAAACAGAATGAGAAAAGTGAGGGAGGGGAGTGAGTAAGCTCAATGGAGCTCTGTCAGGATTGCTGCGGATTTCTTTGTAGTCAGAAAAAAGTGCCAATGTAGTCAGGAGCCCAGCACAAAAGAGCAGCCTACAGTGCCAGGAGAAGCGGAATGAACAAGTAAGAGAGGAGGTGAGTGAGCTCAGCGGAGCTCTGTCAGGACTGCTGTGGATTTCTTTGTGGGCAGAAAAGGCATCAGCCAGGCAGAAGCCCAGTACAAAGGGCTGCCTGCAGCACTGGGAGAGACAGAATGAGGCGAGTGAGAGGGGAGTGAGCGAACTCAGCGGAGCTGTGATGGTAAAAGCCTGCAGATTTCTTTGTGGGCAGAAAAGGATTGCTAATACTGACAGGAGCCCAGTACAAAGGGGCAGCCTGCAGCATCAGGAGAAATAGAATGAGCGAGTGAGAGGGGTGAGGCAAGCTCAGTGGAGCTCTTCTGGGATATTAGAGTTGTCCACCCTCCGCCCAGCGTCCTATGTGGTCCTATATTACAGCAGGGTCTCGGGTGGAGGCTAAGCAATGATTGGATACTTTTAGTTGTTCTGTTTATTTTTCTGAGCTAAGTACTGTGCTATACTGTTATGGTTGCTGTAATAATACATACTTGTTCAGTTTATTTCTCTAACAGTTGAGTAATACTTGGAGTGCAATAGTATTTATAACTGAGCTAAGTGAAACTATATGAAAGCTGAGAACAAAATTATGGTAGCTGAAGTGAAAACAGACAAGGAGGCTTTAGGATTGGTAATACAGCAGCTAATGGATAAGATTTCAGACTGAATTAACCTGATCGGAAAAGGGACAGTAGGGGGTCTAGTGGGGGATGGGAATTTGAGTAAATAGGGGCCTAACAGTTGCAGTAGGGCAGAACCTGGGGAGTAAGAGCCCGTAACATGAGATGGGGCCAAATGGGCAGGTGACACATGTCAGTCGGGGAGCCTTTTTGAAGGGAGGTGGGCTGTACAGGGTATAGGTCCGCCATGATCCTGGACTGGGCTTAGAGGATGGAGGGGGTGTATGGTCTGTAGATGACTGACTAGTTTGAGGAAGGAACTGTGGAGATTAGGAGGAGTCTAAGTGGCAGGGCAGATGAGTATGGTAGGCATCCGGGCGATAGGGGATGGCAAAGGGATGCAGGAAGAACCACTAGGGAGTGAAACTAACCCCAGTATCAGAGTAACAAAAAGACAGGAGAAGCAAGGTGGTGTCTGAGGTGAGGGGCCTCCTCATGGGGAGGAAGAGACCACGAGGGTACCAGGGAGAGCAGATGGCTGGTGGTGAGGAGGGACCAGGGATGGCATGGAGGGAACAGATAGGAGGGGAACCAATAGGGGAAGAGACATAGGAGGGCTATCGACTAGGAATAGATTTGAACCTCTGCTTTGAGGAGAGGGGCGCAGGAACATACTGAAGGGGAGGATAAGCAGGCATGAAAGGGATGGCAATAGGTAGGGGAAGAGATAGTGAGGACAAAAGGGTAGAAGAGGCTAGTAAGGAAGGAGGAGTGGTGACTGGAGGTGAGGCAGCTAGGATAAGGGGAAGGATGGGAAGAGCATCACTACTCGGGGTAGAAGGGAGCGAGGGCTCTAAATTGACAACAGCAGAGATAGGAGAGAGGTTGGAAATCAGCGGGGGAGGAGAGGTCGACATGGGAAGCCCAGTAGAAAGTATTCAGACTGGGAAGGGGTTCAAGGATTGGAGGAATAAGACAGAAAAAGGTGTCAGGTGGAAGTAGGGGTTACAGATACAGAAGTAACAGAGGGTGCAGCTGGCAGGAGTAAGGGCAAGGGAAGAACAAATACTGGGGTTGTTGAAGGGGCATTAGAGGTTAAGGTGGTAAGGGATGGGGTACTCATCCTGGGAGATTCTATACTGAAATGCATGAGATGGGGTAGAAAAGTGGAAAGGCACAGATGTGTTTGGGTTGCAGCTGTTCCAGGTTGACTGCAGGAGGTACAGGGTAAGCACTGCTCAAGCATGTAGTGAGGGAAGGAAGAAACTTCATTTACTATTGCATGTGCGTACAAACAACTGGTGGGGTACACTGTGGAAGTAGTGAGGGCAAGGTCCGGTAGTTGGGCAGTAGTGTGAGGGGTGGAGAAGTGGTTGGCATTCTTGGAGGTACTGCCAGTACCATGTGCAAGCATGGGGTGGAAGGGTAGGCTTGAGGAGTTCAACGAGTGGCTGAGGTATTGGTGCCACCAAACATTATGGGTAAGTGACTAACTGGGGTAGGGTCTGGGGAATAGTGACTTGTCAGAGGGCAGGGTACACTGGAGCAAGAAGGGAGGGAGTATCAAAGGCAGCATTACTGCCAGCCCACTGGCGCTGAGGGTTAAGGCTGTGGATGCCACACCTCACCCCACGCCTGGTGACCCAGATTCAGGACGCAAGCCCAGGCTGCCCAGGGTCGACATGGGAGGGATAGGATTCCTCTCCATCCTGGGTGGGATCCAGGGACCCACCGCTCTGTAGCAGCCCTGGTGATAACTGGAGATGCTACTAAAGCAGTGTAGTAAAGGGAGTAGAGTGTGGAGTAGAGTGTGGTGGACTTTGGCAAGCCTCTAAGCGTCATTGCTCGCCTCAGATTCCGCAGCAGAGGAGAAAAGTGGAAATGGCCTACAGTCAGGCACCAGAGCTTCCGGCACCCCTTTGACAGCTCATAGGCATGGTACTTTACTTCCAAATACCTAAACAGCACGTATAAACAAACAACATTCAGCATTGACAAATGCTTGTTAATGACTACTCCCTGAGCTGACAGCAGAAAATGGCTTACAGGTGCCAGGAAAGCATTTCAGAAATTGGGCATACTATATGAGCTGCAGTACCCAGCTAAACTAAAGATAACATGAAACAGAGCAGCCAACACATTTGAGACCACTAAGGAAGCCTTTTATTATTTGCATAAGAGTTGGTCAGACCAAGCAAAAGACTCTGGTGCTAGAACTGGCAACACCAGTCCTATCAAATGCATACCACCATTAAAAAGGACAGCACCAGGCCTGCAGAATTGCCACCTTAGCCCCTATACTGCAGGAGAGAGTGGAGATGGTTTAGCAGTTGATCAGGTCTACAATATCAAGGACAGAGGAAGGAAAGAATCAAGTGACACTCCCACAAAGCTACAGAAACAGTAGCAGGGCATCTGAATCCTCTCTGCACAGTTTGGCTACTCTTGGTCAATCAGACAGAACTGGTGGAAACCCTGCCATAAACTACAGCACCATGGAGAAGAAAAGACAGATGTCGAATAGATACGATAGGTATGCAATCCTGCCAGGTGGAACTGCCAAAATCTAATACAGGGTGTGACATTGTTAGCCTTCAGCATGAAAATGACTCAAGGCAGGGACAGAACACTGCACCACTGTACTGTAGGGACTTGTAGCATGCAGCTGTGGCAATGTGATTAGCATCTAAACCTGATCTGCAAGGCAGAACCCTTCAAATGTACCCTCATGGTGTGGGGCCATATCCTTATCATTGACTCTGCTAACCTAATTATACATTTATTTTCCAGGTTCCAAGAGAGGGAGGCAGGAAGGGAAGTCTAGATATGGAAGGAATAGCTGCCTCTTTTTCATATGCCCCTCCTCAGTGTTCTCCTTCCGACTTCACTCCATAAACTTGGGGCATGGCGCTACTGTTTATGACACCTGTCACAGTGTCAGAGAATGAGGAAATGTTGGGAGTGTTGTTGTTGCACAGCTTTAGCTTTCACATTTAGCAGCAAGACCACTTAAATGTATAGTAGCTGACAAGAAGAGAATGCCTTGGAAGCGTTACTACTAGATACAGGAAGGGACACTGCTGCTCAGGTCATCTTGGTTAAGAATTAGCTGACTCATCACATCTATCTGAAAAATGATGTGGATTGTAGAGGTTGGGTGGTGAATGGCACTAACCAGAGGTGCTTGGATGGCAGAGACTCATTGTCATTGACTGAAGGAGCTGCCCCTAAGCCATGCCATGGGCATGCACTGCCTAGCTGTATGAATGTGCTAGAGGTATAACTGCACAAATAGCTCCTACTCATCATTTTCAATAGAACAGTTATGTTTCTTAGTCTAACAGCCATTCCTCAATTGAAGAAGCACCTAGGGCACTCTCCTTAAATGTATTCTTGGAATCCTGGGAGATGAAGGGACTGTGCTACATGCTACTATTACCCTCCCATGTACACAAGGGATCAGTACGACTGCTCAACACACAAATTCCTGACAGTAATAGTCCAGACATCAAGTGCCCTTCAGGTACGACTAGAAGACTTTCATTTGCCTGACTATAATCTGCCCAACCCTTATGGAGAAAAAGTGAAACACGTCTGCATACAGAAGAGAAAAAAGCAGCAGCACTTTCACCAACCTGGGGAATTTGTGTGTGTTGGGTTTTAAAACAAGTTCGCCTTTACGGAAACACCTGGAAAGCCAAATAATAGTGCCTCTTCATATTAAAACACTTTTTCTTTTGCTCCTTATGTACCTCAGATGTATAGTATTTACTTATCTTAGTGGTACTCAGGCTATTAGCATCAAAAATGCTGTGTTCTGGTTGATTGATGTTACTATTCACTGTTTTTTTTTGTGGCTAGAAGAGTCATTTACCAGTGCAGTTATGAGAGCATGGGTGCATTTCTCTTTTAATCATCATAAGACATTTATCTTCCCCTGCTGTGACACACTCTGGCTTGGGGCATCCAGCTGCTGGCTCCACCCACCCAGAGCACTGAGTAGCTCAAACTGCACCCAGGAGGATCCAGGACGGCCATCATGCCATCCTGCTGTAGGGCTATCCCTCTGCCACTACCAGCAAGGACAGCCCCAGACCCTCAGACAGGACTCTGCCAAAGTCCTCTGGGCATCTCAGAGCACAGCCATCAAGCTTCACAGTCACGCCCAGTCATTTTCCTCCAATTGACCCTGGAGCTTAGACATGCAATGACGTCTGGGCACAACTTGGCGACATTCACCGTGACTCCCCACAGTGTTACTGATGTTAGTAATGCCCTGGGCATCCCCAGGGCTGCTACAGGCGGGAAATTCCCCACCCCATCCCAGAACCAGGAAAGATGATGAACTGGACAGTTTATTAATATATGACCCTCATATTACTAGGCTGGTTAGGGCAATTCATCAGAAGATTATAGATTTTTAAGATCAGAAAATATTTGGTATAGGAAACTAGGAGACTGTTGGCTAACAGCTTGCTTTTCTCCTCAATTGACTAAGGGCTAATTTGTTATTCTTCATCAGGGAACTAGGAGTTGGGCAAAAGTCAGGAGTGGGAAGATCAAACTCAGGAAGTCTGAGTAGGGCAATTGCATCTGCCAATTAAAAGTCGGGCAATGCACCAGACCTGTACACAAAGCTTGACTCCTGCCCCATTAAGGGTGTTGAATCACCTATCCACATGGGACCATACCCAGTAGCAGGTATGGAATGGGCTAAGAACCTGCTAGGTGATCAGGTGTTCATCAAAATTTCCTTCCTTCCCACAACCTTTCATGTCCCTCAATCTTAATTCTACTAATTTTGACCTGGGGAAACATAACCAACCCTGAAAGGACCCCAACAGTGGCTCGATAAGGTGGTGGGGTAGCTTCAGTGAAGATGTGCCAGGTCTACCAGTAAGTCATCTGAACTGGGAAAACCCTCCTTCTTGGCACACCAGTATTCCTCTTTCTCACCCTTTATCTGAGCAGAACAGAACACAGTGGCACTTGAGAAAAGCTGGTAAGGAAATTGCATTCATGGCCACCTTAGTAGGAGGTGACTGATGCCAGTTCCCTGAGAATGACTACCCTTCCCAAGCTTAACTGCTTGGTGAAGCTTGATGCTCCAGAGTGAGACCACAATCTTACCTTACACCTCTACTAACCTCAAGCAACTGGGGAAGAGTACACTCCAAATTGGGGATGGAGGCACCCTACCTTCTCAGAAACTGAAGAATTGTCTGCACATTCAGGGTCATACTGAAAGAAGGGAGGGTGACAGAATGATACACACAGACTGAGGTCCAGGGAGCATCTGCTAGCTACCTAGAATTCTACTACCCTAGAGGAAGAAGATACAAGGAACAATCTCTAGTTGGTTCAAGCAGGACCCCTCACTGAGCTTGCCCTGGAAAGATGCCAACATAGGAACTTGGAAGGAAAGGGTTGGAAGAGATAAAAATGAATGGACTACTGCTGTATAAAGATGACAGAGGGTCTGGGAAAAGTAATAGGCTTGAGACCTTAATTGAAGAACTCTGTCACATGGACATGCAAGGCCCTTGGGAAGGAAGGTTCAAGGTGGTTCCACCTCACCAACAACAACCCCTAAGAGGAGGTGTAAATATTATTGTACTTATGTTAAATGTTTGCAAATTACCCTCATTATTATGTGGGTGATGTTTTCGTTATGGAAGTTACTTAGCTGCCAGTTTGATTTCAAAGTAAGGAATTGACTCTACAGCTCTCAATTTTTACAGAGTGGAAAAGTTTGTTGGTACTGTAAAACTGTTATTCTTAGATGGAAGCATATTGTTTTGCCCATTGAGGGATCCTTCATCCCCTGGAAGGAGAACTAGCCCACACAATGACCACTCCTCTGCTCTGTCACCGAAAGATGGCTAGCAAACTGGTTAAATTTGTCTCTTGGAATGTTGACGGAAGGGAAAAACCAAGAGAGGCCCACTAAGCCAAAGCTTGTTTCCAGACATGTCCTTGGAGCACAAGGAAGATAAATGCCTCGCTCAGGGTCACACCGTATGCATGTGGGGCCATGGGATTCAAACTCAGGTCTGCAGGTTTGCAGCTCAGAGCCTAAACCACTGCACTATACTGCCTCCTATGTTAAGGGTATAAACACTCCAGTTAAGTGGAGGAAGATCCTAAATGAGCTCAGTTAGCTGGAGATAAAAACAAGGTTCCTGCAAGTGGTTCATCTTCTCAAACCGGATGTGGACAGACTCATGGGGCGTGTGACACCAGTGTCCAGCAGTGCCTACACCACTAATAGCAGGGTGATGGCCATTCTAATACACAAGAATGGAGACATTCAGGCATCTTTCACACATACTGACCCAGACAGGTGGTACCTCATAGTGGGTGGCCAGGTAAATGGGAGGAATACCATGCTATGCTCTGTATATGGCCCTAACTAATAGGAACACTGCCTTCTTAAACACACTCACTGAGAAGTCATCACAGACATGGAAAGGACAAATTAAAAGGAGTAGGACATGCATACAGTCCTGGAATGAGTTTCTTGATAGGAGCTGACCCTCCATGGAGTCAGGTCCCCACTTTGTCACCCTCCAGAAGATGGAGAAGGAACTAGGCACCACAGAGTTCTGGAGGCTAATACACTTCAAAGGGTGAGATTATTGCCTTGTCTTCCAGCCACATGGAATATCCTTAAGAACTGATATCTGGTTACTGCCAGCAGAGTGGGTTGATGGTGTGGCAGAGGCAATTATTTGTATGGCTATAGTCTGAGACCAGAGTGTGATATCCTTTACCTGATTTACCCAGACTCAGTGGTGCCAGTCAGAGGCAGGTGGAGATGTAACTCCTTCTTCTTTAAAGATCCCACCTGTAGCATACAACAGGCCAAAGACATTGAGGAGTTCCTCTCAGCAAACCCATTGTCACCTTGGCAGCTATCAGGTGGGATGCCCTAAAAGCATTTGTCAGAGTTAAGTGCATTGCCTTTGTCTCCAGAACAAGAAAGGACAAGGAAAAGGAACTCCTTTAGCTTAAGATCATCCTCAAGGATCGCAATTCTAAATTTAGGTTAACATGGAGCTCAGACCAAGAGTTGATAGTCTAGATCACAGGTACATGTTATAAAATAAACATTCCCTGCAACAGAGAGTGGAATTCCCTTATTCAGCTTGTGGGAAATCTGGGAGGTGGAGGAAAACCTAGTAGACTGCTGGCCTACCAGCTTAAGAAATGGTATGAGAATTCCAGGATCCATGGAATTTATGATGTAGCCAGTGACCTAGCCTCATAGCCTGACTACAAATAACTTGGACCTTCCCACGGTGGTCAGGGTTCTATCATGATCATCACCAACCACCACCTGAATTCATGGCTCCACCCTGCACCTTCTCCTTGATCCTCCTGTGGTAAACAAAAAAGTATCTGGAATCCTATATCCCTTCCCCACTGTCC
Source organism: Neoceratodus forsteri (assembly GCA_016271365.2). Classification (NCBI taxonomy): domain Eukaryota; kingdom Metazoa; phylum Chordata; order Ceratodontiformes; family Ceratodontidae; genus Neoceratodus; species Neoceratodus forsteri. The sequence goes on along the minus strand of JADMNL010000022.1, from coordinate 193,190,104 downwards.
AACTCTTCATTTTCCAACCCACTGTCCTCCCACCCTGGGTAGTATATGGGCACAAAACAATAGAGGGCACTGCTGTGGCCTGATATCTAATTCTTGATGGGGACTCCACATAGCTAAATCTTGGTGCTCAGTCAGGCCTCCTTCCTCCTGGCAGTGTCTTTTAATACAAACACTTTTTCTAACTGAAGTCTCCCAGCTCTTGCATGGACCACCAAATGTATTTGTACAGTAGTTGTGCCTCCCACCAATCAGTGATGACTGGCTATAGTTACAATTCTCAGTGGGAAGTGTAATTAAGCAATAATGCTCAACAGAGTGGGGTATTGGGCAATACCGGACCCCGGCCAGGCGTAATGGGCCCGGCGCCACAGGCGGGGTTATAACCCTGTAGCCAGTCGGTATTATACCGCCTACCCTGGGCGATTATGCGTTAGAAAAAATGGGCATCGTTGTAAATTTTTATTAACTTGTAAGAAAAAGAAGAAATTTGTTTGTAAATATAGACAAAGACTACAAAAATATATAGTTTTGATTAAATAGTCCCTGTCATTTTCTGCTGTTCTGTCTACTGTTGCACCCCAGCCATTCTCTGCTGTTGCACCCCCAACCATTCCCTTCTGCTTGTTCCACTTCGAGCGACACATATATTGTACCACCGTTCCCCAGCTGCCGTCGTGGTGTAGAGGGTTTAAAAGTAATCATATTTCTTACTTCAGTCCTCTGTCCCCTCAAAGTCTTTACGTCGCTGTAACTCCTATGCTTTCACCCTCGGTCGCACATTTTCTGATTCTGGACTTCCTGGTTATGCGATGCAGGTCAAGGCTGTCACGTAACCTTGCGTGACCCACTGCATCGCATAACCAGGAAGTGCTGAGAGTCATAAAATACGCGACCGGTGAAAACCGTAGGAGTTACAGCGTGAAAAGACTTTATCAGTTTACACAATGGACACAGTAGTTAAGTGACAGTTTTGTTTGTTTCGGTTTTAACGTGTTCAGTTCCACGGCAGGTGGGGGCGGTGGTACGATATTTTTGTCGGTTAGCGAGGAAAAAAATGGCGGCTTGACAGATGCCAACTCGGGTGCCCAAAAGATATTTTTATGGTAATGGGGCACCTCGAATTGGCACATCTTTCAGAGCGGGCGCCATCGATACTTAATGTACCCCAGTGTGAAGGCTTTCAGCCAATGAAATTGAAGCAAGTGTCTAGCCCATTTTCTAATGATAATTTCTGTGTCATTGGACAAATCATTAACTTCAAATGTGGTTATCAAGGAAAAATCTGTATAACATCTGGATATTAAACAGAAATGGTCAGTATATCCCAGATGTTTCAGTGCATGTTAAAGACCTATCAAGTGTAGGAATCTACTACTGCAGATGGACGAAAACAGTGTCTAGAAGGTTTATATATTCAGAACCTAGAAATACAGTTGGCGTTACTAGTACTGGTAAGTTTCTATACTAATGTCAGTGCCAGTGCCAGTGGCTTTGCAGGTTGCACACTTGCCTCTGAGGCTGGAAAAGCAGAAGGCTGTGGGTTCTATCCCCCACCAAGCACTTGGGTTAAATTCCATTACTGACACTGTACTGCAGCAGATGGGTTGCTGTCTTTTGGATGAGACCTTTAACCAAGGTCCCATCTAGCTGTTCTGGTGGTTGTTCAGGTGTACTTTAAAGACCCCATGGCATTTCTTGAAAAGAGTAGGAGAGTTTTTTTTTATTTAAACTTCAAGAAAATCATAACAATGTACAGAAATAATAAGACACAGAGTCTTAAAAACAATGTAAGTATTAATTCATACATCCCTTTCTGTAAATAATAAATCCATTTCAAAATTGAGTAGAGCAAAAAAAGATTTTTACACTAGAACCAAATGACATATTAGTAAATACCTCCTATACTATCGCCCTTTCCCTACCCCAAAGTAAGGAAGTCTTATACAAGCGGAACATGAATATTTAGTATATAGAGGCCCGGATATTCAAAGGGGTTGCGCCTGGCACAACAGAATTGCACCAGTGCAACCACATATTGTGCCGGGGAGATATTGAAAGGTTGCCTAGCGCAGTGCAAATCCCTGATGTGCAGGGGCGCAATGTAATATCATGTGGCGCTGATACAGGGGCATGCCCATGCATATGCAGCTCATCTCGACATTCAGCCCTGGATGTGCTGTGCATATGCTGTGTAATCCTGCATTGTGCTGCATAGGGGGTCTCAAAGTTGAGCCAGTGCAGAATTGGAGCAAATCCTGGCCACCCACAGGTGGGCTGCTGTATGCAGGGTGAAACACAGCAGCCCAGCCATGGTAGCCAACCGCCCACCCCAGAACACCGTCCGTAAGCACTCACAACCCTGGTGGTCAAGTGGAACCCCCTGTCTGTTGCCGCGATGGTGGTAGATGAGGTAAAGTTTGGTCCCTGGTAGGCCAGTGCTCCCCGAGTCCCTGCATCCCCAATAAATACGATAAAGGACCATCCCTGGTGGTCTAGTGGTCCCCCTCCCACCTGAGTGCCTGATTCCCTGATAAGTGGATAACTTGACCATCCCTTGTGGTCTAGTTTAACCCCAATGCCCATTGCTGCAATTGTGATACACCTCCAAAAGAAATGCCCTGGTGATCCTGTGGCCCCACCTCCCACCCACACAGAACCACTTGCCCACCCTGCTCCCCATCATTGGTGGGTGGCTACAACTCACCGCATATTGCCTGGCCGCCCACCAAATGACAGGTACAGTATAGGCTGTAAGCCCATTGCTCCCAGTGTGAACCAATGGGCTTGCAGGGCATACTGTACTAGGAAAGTCCAAATATGTGAATGAAGTCATTCGTATATTTGGGACTGTATGATACAGTATGCCCTGCAAGTAGTCCCTCACTGAGGGACCAATAGGCTTACAGTTCATACTGTGTCATTATGTACCTGTCAATATGGTGGCAGCATGTGTGCAGCTGAGAATCAAATTGTTTCCCCAGACTTTTAATTTAAATTTTATCTAAGTTTAAGTTTGTTTAAGTTGATTTAAGTATTGTTTTAATTTGTGGCTTTCTAGATCCGGACAAGCGCTCAAAGACGTGCTGTTACTGCGTTTTCACATTTTCATTCTTAGTGTTTCAGCATTCTCGGTTTTCAACCTATATCCCTGCAATCTTGTCTGTACATTTTGATGAGTTTTGCCGACATTTGAGCATGATCACTGATATTATCTCCTGTGAATAAAACTTCTGTCTACTGTTGTCAGCCTGTTGATTTACATGGAATGACTGTCTACTCTTCCTGGCTTCTACTTGGTTTATCTTGGCTTTCCAGGTGTTTCCAGCCTTATTTATATTTTGTAGCTGTTTGGTGTGTCCTGGAGTGGAATCATATCTTTGGTTGGTTACCTGAAGAGGTTTGGGAGTTGCTGACTTTTATTTCCCTGTTAGGAGGAATTGACTGGCGAGATGTCACTTGATCTAAGTGGGTCACTGGTCTAGAGGTTTTTGCTCTGGAAGGATCCATTTCATCTGCTGATCTTTTGGCCTTGAGGTAGGCGCCTGGCTCAGGTTGTTGCCCTGAGGGATTGTGGTGTCTTCTGGAGGTGGGCACCTACTGATCTGCTTTAAGATCACTGCGGAGTGCTCAGTGGAGGTTGTGTTCAGCAGAGGCTATATGTGGGGAAGCTTGGGCTGGGTTCCTTTCCCTGGGGCTGAGACTGTGTCGGCTATATGGACTGGAATGTTGGAGGGTTGCAGGATCCATTTTCCTGAACCTCTGTGAACTACTACAAATTGAATTTTCCCACCAGAATAGTTCATAGAAGGAGGAAGAGGGTTTTAATCTCCATTGCAGCAACCTGTGACTGTGGATATTTTACTTCCACAGAGATACTATTGGTTTTAAACTACAAGTTTTGCAGTGTGCTGGGGATATTTGGATTCAATTCTGGAGGCTGTGAGAGAACCTTAGCTTTCTATTATCTCCAAATATTTTTAAACAGTTCTTAGTGAAGCCACGGTACTGAGAGTGCTGCAGTGCTTAATATAACTAGTACAGGATATCACTTCTGAAGGAAAAATTGTTGAGTACCTAGAGGCCCAAGGGCACAGGACCCAAGGCAACATGGATCCACAGTGGGAAGATCATGCCAGACGAGCCTAATAGATTTCTTTGACTGGGTGACCAAAGTAGTAGATCAGGGAGGGCTGTGGACATGGTCTACCTAGACTTTAGCAAGGCATTTGACAGTCCCACACAAAAGATTAATAAATAAGTTAGCCAGCCTGGGAGTGGGTCCCAAGATCATAGCCTGGGTAAAGAATTGGCTGGATAATAGGACACAGAGGGTAATAGTAAATGAAGTCCACTCTGAAGAAAGGAGTTACTAGTGGTGTACCGAGGGTTCAGTATTATGCCTTAGTCCTCTTCAATGTCTTTATAGTTTACATTGCAGAGGGACTGAAGGAAAAGTATGTCTCTTTGCAGATAACACAAAGATCTGCAACAGAGTTAATGCAAGGTGGGGTGGAAAGGATGAAAAGGACTTGGCAAGGTTAGAGGAATGATCAAATGTATGGCAGCTTAGATTCAATGCTAAGAAGTGCAAGGTAATGCACCTGAGAAACAAAATCCCAGGGAAGAGTACACAATGGGGGTGAGATACTAACAACAACAAAAATGGAAAGGACCTGGGGTAGTCACATCAGGTGACTTAAAGGTGGCAAGCAATGTGAGAGGGCAGTAAGGAGGGCTGGGGAATAATGGGATGCATAGGGAGAGGCATCACTAGTAGAAAACAGGAAGTTGTTATCCTCTGTACAGACAGCTGGTGAGACCCCATCTGGAGTACTGTGTGCAGTTCTGGAGACCCAGTCTCTGCAAGGACATAGATAGGATGGAAGTTGTCTAGAGGAGGGCAACTAAAATGGTGCAGAGTCTGTACCGAAAGACATGAAGAGAGACTACAGGAGCTTAATATGTATAGCCTTTAGGAAAGGAAGGAGAGTGGGGACATGATAGAAACTTTCAAGTACCTCAAGGGAATCAACAAAGTCCAAGAGGGTAGCAACTTTCAAAAAGCGTGTGTGGGAACAATAGGGCACAATTTGAAGAAGAAGGGGTGGCTCAGAAGTAATGTAAGGAAGTATTTTTCACAGAGAGGGTTGTGGATGCATGGAACAGTCTTCCGAGAAGGTTGTGGAGTCAAAACAGTGGTTCAATTCAAGCATGCATGGGACAGTCATAAGGCAATTCTAGGGGTGGGGTAGAAAGAAGTAGGCTGCTGGTTAACTAGGATCTGCAGCTTATCCATTAGGTAGGGAAATGGGCAGACTGGTTGGGCCAAGCGGTCCTTATCTGCCATCAAATTCTATGTTTCTATGTTTCTGTGATGAGAGCCCTCCATTTCATCTGGACACTATATGGAGTTTTCAACTATTCAGGCTGTATTTTGTAGGACTCTGAGTGTTGATTGATTGATTTATTTTAATGAGTTGACCAGTTTTATATGATCTGATAGTCCTTGTTGGTTGGTTTGGGAGAGGGTGATTGTGGGGTATTTGTTTAATTTAGTATTTGTTGGTTTTGGTTTCTATTTATTTGGACTATTAACTGGGAATATGCACTTGGAAAGTGCAGGGACGGTGAGGATATTCTCCTCCAGACTCAGGGACCTCCATCCTTTGTCTGTCCTTCACTGTCCCCAGAGGTGTATAGGGTGGTGCATGGCTCAGCGATAGTGAAGAGGAGGAGGGTGGGGGCTGGGTCTGGTCAGGGAATGGAAAGAAGTGGGCAGATTGGGGTGAGTGAGAACAAGGAGATGTCCTGGGCAACATGGGCTCAGCATAGGGGCACTCCTGCCTGATTCCCATACCCAAGGGCTCTGCCATCAGCAGGTAGGTAACACAGTCTTCCTTGGTCACGCATCCTACTTGGGCAGTGTTATGTAATACCAGGTCTATTAAGAACTAAACTGCTTTAATAGTGGATCTTGTTGAATTATCGGACCTGGCTTGCAACACGAGACCTGGCTGGATGAAAATGCTGGCCCAGTTTTGGCTTCAGCAGTTCCAGTCGGTACTCGTGATACACCGCCCAGAAGGATTGTAGAGGTGGGGGTGTAGCCATCTGTTTTGGATTGGAACTGAACCTAGTGGAGGTTCCAGTGGGGACTACCAACTCCTATGAGTGTATTATGGGTGAGGGTGTATGGTGCAGGGTTCTTCTTATCTACCATCCACCAGGAGATGGGAAAGTTTTCCTGTGGGAAATTGCAGACTTCATTGTTGATCTGGCCTTGAATTCCACCAGTTGGCTGATACTGGGGATTTCACTGCTTAGGTCGACGAGGAACTCTTGCAGTTTGGTCAAAATTTCTCCAGTTAATGAGTTTACTGGGCCTTACATAGGCTAACACATCCTCAGCTTGTGTTGGAGGGCACTCATTGACTTGGTGTTCCTCCTGGAGATGGAGATATCTGATTTGGTGGTGGAGTTGGTTGTGTGGTCTGAGCATCACACCACTGGGTTCAGTTTCAGGGCCTCCAAACTCGACCTGCCTCTATGGAGATGGTCCACTACTGTCCTTTAAGAGTCATTACCCCAGATAGCCTAATGTGGGTGATAGACCTGTTTGGAATACTAAGTGAATGCATGGATCCAGGGGATCTAGTACTTGCCTATAATAAGGTGGTGGTGGTGCCCTGGATTCTATAGCAACTGTCTGTGTTTGCCCCCTCATCTTCCACTCAAGGTCTCCATTGTTTGATGAGACCTTGAAGGAGCTGAGTAGAGGGCGAAGGCTAGAGTGGAGCTGGTAAAATCGGTCCTGGATAGTGACAAACTTAAATTGATGGATGACTATGGATCTATCAATCAGCAATCACCTACAAGAAGGCAGAATTCCTATCCAGGGAGATTGCTGCTGCACAGAACTGACCAGCCCAGCTCTTCCTGACTGTGGATAGATTGTGCAATCCAACCTGTCTCCAGTCTGGAGGAGCTTTGTTACAGAAACAGTGTGACAAGTTTGCTCGATTCTTTGCAGACAAGGTTGTCACAATCATGTCGATATTTGTCTGGACTCACTCTAGTGAAAGTTGTGATGGTCAGCAGGAGATTTTGGGCCCTCAGTTTACCTGGTCTGACTTTAGCCAGCCTGCAGTCACTGACATAGTGATGATCATCCAGACGTTGTGACCAACAGGTTGTGGTTTGGATCCAGGCGTACATATGCCTCCTGGTAGGATGCATTGATGTGATCTTCCCAATCCTAGTTGAGATAGTCTGGAGGTCATTGGACAGGGATCTTTCCTGATTCTCTGAAGGAGGTGGTCATTCTGCCTCTCCTTAATAAGTCCTCCCTTGACCCTGATTGCTTGTCAAACTACAGACCTGTCCTAACCTACCCTTTGTAGGTAAGGTTATTGAGAAGGTGGTTGTGTTGCAGCTGGATGATCATTTCACCAACCACAATGTCTATGATTCTCTCAATCAGGATTTAGGAAGAGGCATAGTACTGAGATGGCCCTTGTCTGGGTGCTAAATGATCTCCTAATGGCGAGTTTGGAAGACGTGGTCCATCTTAGTCCTCCTTGATCTCTCTGCAGCGTTTGACACTGTAGACCATGTGATTTTGTTGGAGAACCTGCTGCTTGTCTGTGGCCTATCTGGTACAATCCTCAGATGGTTTCAATCTTTTCTCAATGGTAGGACTCAGAGAGTGGTGTCAGGAATTTATTCCTGAGCCCCACTCCCCATCCTGTAGGGTACCACAGGGCTCCATATTGTCACCCATGTTGTTTGCAGTGTACATGCTGCTGGTAGGAGAGATTATTTGACAGTATATCTGAGTTTTCACTTCTATGCAGATGATACTCAGCTATGCATGTCTTTTGTGCCTTACCAGGATGTGTTTATCTCGATGTTTAACAACTGCCTCACGAGATCCAGGACTGGATGAGTGCAAATCAGCTGCGGATAAACCCAGCTAAAACTGAGGTGTTGGTTATGGACCCTGATCAATGGGAGGCGGGTTTGTCAGCAGGATCACCCTCGGCATTAAGTCTTGGGGGTGTGGCGCTGACTACCTCAGACAGGGTGCGAAACTTGGGAGTTATTAGTGATGATGGTTTGACCTTAAATCTCAGGTGTCAGCTGTTGTCAAAACTTCATTTTACCATCTAAGGAATATTGCCTGGATGAAACACCTGGTTCCTCAGAACATCTTCCAATTTTGGCCCATGCCTCTGTTACCTCTTGCCTTGACTATTGCAATACCCTATACCTAGGGCTACTGATAGGTTAACCTCCACCACCTTCAGCTAGTGCAGAATGCAGCAGACAGGCTGTTGACTGGTACATCTAGAGCCAGCCATATAGCACCTGTGCTCTGTGGACTGCACTGGCTTCCTGTGAGGTGGAGGATCACCTTCAAGGTTAGTTGCTGACCTATGAGTCCTACACAGTCAGGGACCCAGTTTCCTGCAAGATCTCCTTCACCCTTACTGCCCCTCCCTCTTTCCAATCTGCCGATGAGGGATTGCTAATGATTCCCAGGGTCCACTTAAAGGCATCTGGGCCCGCTCTTTAGTTTTATGGACCAACCCTGTGGAATTTTTTTCCTCGTCAGATACAAAATTGCCTGACCATCCAGGAGTTTAAAATTGCTCTTAAATCTCTTCTATTTGAATCAGCATATGGTGGTTTTAACTTATTGTATTTTGACCTTTGATTTTAAATATAATATTGTACTGATAAATTGAATTATTTACTGGATTGGTTGTGCTATGTACAAGTGCCTTGGTTGTAGAAAGGTGCTTTTTATAAATAAACTATGATATGATATGATATGATATGATATGATATGATATGATATGATATTTGGTGGGTGCTGGGTGGTATGTGGGTGAGTTGCAGCCACCTGCGATGATGGGGGCAAGGTGGGCAAGAGGTTCTGTGCGGGTGGGAGGGATGGGGTGCCATTGGATCACCAGGGCATGTCTTTTGGAGATTTATTGCAATTGCAACAATGGGTGGGCGAGGGTTCCACTAGACCACCAGGGATGAGTTAGTTATACATTTATCGAGGATTGGGGACTTGAATGGGAGGGGACCACTAGACCATGAAGGATGCTCATTCTTATATGCATCAGGGAATCAGGATGGGATGGGGAGACCACTAGACTACAAGGAATTACTGTTTATACACATACCACAATCGCAGCTATGGGGTGGGGATGCTCAGGATCCCACTGCACACATCATGCTGTGTAGGGCTCCAGGCACAAGTCACCAGACTGCCCTGTGCAAGGCATGCAAATTGGGCCATAATGACATGCAAATGGCTCCATTTCAGCCTTGCATATATTAAGGCCTAATTTGCATATCCCCTGCTGAATATTGTGGGTGATATGCCTAGCACAACTGCACTTGCGCCGGTGCATCCCTGTGCTCCCTATCTGTGGCTTGCGCTGGGGCAGTGCCACCGCACCATGTGCAGTATGTGTGCTGACTGTGCCATATTCAACAGTGCTGCACCATGGTACATCCCATTGAATATTGCCTGGACCTGGCCCCACACATCACAGTTGCACTGTGCCCAGGCTTCGCGCCACTGCCTGGTGCAGTCTGAATATCCGGCCTTACAGTGCTATGTTAAAACTAAAGAAATGCAATATGCTCCAAATTTTCTACAAAGATACACTCCATACAAATAGAGCACATGTTGATTTTAAATCATTCCAAATGCTTATTACTTCATATGTACCTTACCCTTCCATCTCCCAATATGTAACTCCTTCTTGGAACTGATTAGAAAGGAGAAAACAAAACTGCCTAAACATTTACAAAAAACACAAAGAAAAGGAAAACCAAAAGAACATTCTATTTAAACATTTTCAAATCCTTCCAGTATCCTTAAATTTATAATTCTAAAATCTCCTTTTAGAAATTTGAAACTATTTTGTTTTTATTTAGAAGTACATATAGATAGAGTAAACATATTCCACACTGAGAAAGCACCAACCAGTTATGTTGAACTAATATTCAAAAGTTTCAAAACCTCAATAATTCAATGAGTTATGCTTTTCTAATAAATGAAAAAACGAAATTTCAAACCACTTTAACCAGTGTCCAACCATGACATGTTTCTCCACCATAGATTATATAAAGCCTGAGAACCAAAACTTCTATCTATCTCTTGGAGTCTTGTCACATCCTGTGTGACAGCATAAACCACTAATTAGCAGATCTATATTGTTGTCGTAAAGTAAGCATGCATCTTGCTTGCCTGCCATAACTGAAATGTTATGCTTAACAAAACCAGCTGCATTGTGGTAAGGTCATATTTTGCCCCAACCCCAGAAGAATACCTAAACATAATACCTCTGGTGTCAGGTTACAGAAAGCACTCATCACCCATATTTTATGTAAATATTGCCAAAGGAAACAGTAAATGGACAGTCTAAAAAGTGTCACATAGTTTCTCCTTTCTAAGCATTTACCCATTCTAGGACCTTATCTTTCTAGTTTCATATTGCTCTTTTCTCCCAGTTTTAGATGTGTACATAGCCACATAAAATCCCACCTATACCCTGGAACTCTACTGCACACTGACATACCAGATATCATTTTTTGTTCTTTTTGTGTTCTCTCTGTAACATAGAACATAGAAACATAGACTTTGATGGCAGATAAGGACCGCTAGGCCCATCTAGTCTTCCCATTTCCCTACCTGCGGATAGGCCGCAGATCCTAGTTAACCAACAGCCTTTATCTTCCTGCCCCCACAAGAATTGCCTTGTGTCTGTCCCATGCATTCTTGAATTCTCCCACAGTTTTAGACCCACAACTTCCTCAGGAAGGCTGTTCCATGCATCCACTACCCTCTCTGTGAAATAATACTTCATCACATTGCCCCTGAACCGCCCTCCTTCCATCTTTAAATTGTGTCCCCTTGTTCTTGCAAGTCTCTTTTTCTGAAAGATGCTACCCTCTTGGACTTTGTTGATTCCCTTGAGGTACTTGAAAGTTTCTATCATGTCCCCCCTCTCCTTCTTTCCTCAAGGGTATACATATTAAGCTCCTTTAGTCTCTCCTCATACGGCTTCTCTTGCAGACCCTGCACCATTTTAGTTGACCTCCTCTGGACTGCCTCTATCCTGTCTATGTCCTTGCGGAGATGGGGTCTCCAGAACTGGACACAGTATTCCAGATGGGGTCTCACCAACTGTCTGTACAGAGGATAACAACTTCCTGTTTTCTGCTGCTGATGCCTCTCCCTATACATCCCAGTATACCCCAGCCCTCTCTACTGCCTTCTCACATTGCTTGCTAACCTTAAGGTCATCTGATATGATTATCCCCAGGTCCCTTTCCTATTTTGTTGTTGTTACTACCTCCCACCCATTGTGTATTCTTCCCTGGGTTCTTGTTTCCACGTACACCACGGTCATTCTATGAAATGTGTTTCCATTATTTTATTGCACAGTTCTTTTCTGGATTTAGTCAATAGATCTTCCTTAACCACTTTCAAGTTTTTAATTTGCTAACTGAATCTGCAAAGTATTTGGGAAATGCAGCAATGTATTTTGTTTCAGAATTGGTAAGTCATAGTCCCAGTTTGCAAACAGGGGTCCAATACTATCAAGGATCCAGGGATCCCATATTTTGCCAGTTTGTTTAAGTGCAGGCACTATGTTATGGTGTGCAAAGGAAACACATCGATAAAGCAGTGGGTTCACCTTTGCCAAGTCCCTTGTGCTACTGTTAAATATGTAATATTATCCCTTTTATGGGGTTGAGAGGGTTACCCCAGAGGCATTGAAAAAAAACACCAAAGAGAGTTGCTTCCCAATTTTTTTTTTTTGGGGGAGGACTTTTGCTTAAAAAGATGTGTAGCAGAAATGTCTTAATCATATAGGTCCTTTTGTGACATTCACCAATGATTCCTTATGTTTATCTTCTTTTAGTTTCTGTTAATTTCAGATCCCAGTTGTATAATTGTGGGTCTGGGCTTCACATAAAATCCTAATACTACTGTCATAGCTAATCCTAAAAATTGTGTTACCCCTTCATCCTTATGTCCAGTTGGTACATAAAAGCTCTTCCATAAATTAATTTCTGATCCTGTGGTTTCTGAAAATTCTGTTAGAATTTGTTTTGCTACCTTAGCTGACTTCCTATCGTTAGTAAGTACCTAAGTCATCAGCATAAGCTACGGTGCATATAGGTAAATTCTCACTACCTACCAAGCCCTGTTAAACCAATATCTTGATTTAATTTATGTAATAGTGGGTCCAATGTTAAAATATACAAGAGGAGGCTTAATGGACACCCCAGTCTAGCCCTCTGCCCATCATAACTTCTTCCCCATCCATCAATTTGCATTAGGTTTTTAAACATATTTTACTATAGCAAATTTTAACCAGGCTGTACATTGATCTGAGAATTTGTATGCCCTCAATACTTCCCATAAATACTTATATTTGATATGGTCAAAGGCCTTGGTCTGATCTAGGCTTACCAGGTATCCCATTATCTCATTTTCTTCCCTTTATTCAATAGTTCTGTAATCAATATTAATGCATTGTGTATTTTCAAAGAGGGTGCCCCATTAAGTTGTGTAGGATAGATAAGGTAGTCTAAACCCCATTATTCTTTTGCAAAGGGCCTTCACAACAGTTTTACAGTCTGCATTTAGGAGGGAAATAGGCTTCCAATTTTCAGGCCCCTTTTCTCCTGACTTGAAGAAAAGCACCAAAACCCCAACACACATACATACTATCTGTGAGCGTTACTGTACAGAAAACTTCATTATATAATCTAACTAATATATCACATAATACTTCATATATTGGTTTGCAAAGTTCAAGTAGTAACCCATCTGACCCCAACATAGTACCTGTATTTAGTAACTAAATAGCTTATTTTAATTATTTTTCAAATTGGTTCTAACAGTGTTTTTTTTTTTATCTTGTGGGATATGTGGCAGGTTACTCATTTTAAATGACTCTGTCATTTTGTATTCAGAGCAAATTTTGACTAGTAAAACTTTTCCCAATGAATTGTGCAATTTCTTGGATTATCTGAGTTATCCATTATTTTAGTCCTCTTGGATGTTATGAGGTATGATATCAATTTTGATCCCTTAGTACTTTACAATTTTCCTAAGGTACTGTATCTGCTCTTTTCCTTGTGTTCCATATTTTGCTTTCTTTCTAATCCTATCATTTTCTCCATTTGTAAAGTTACCAACTCTTCTTTTATGTGTTTTATTTGCTGCAAAACACCCCATGTCCTTGATATTGTAATGCAGAGAAATATTGGAGTTATTCTCCCAGATATTTACATCTACCAATTTTCTGCTTTCCATTTAATTTTCCCATAGCTTTAAAATATGAGATAATGTCATTTTTACTCTCTTCTACCCAATCATGTTTGTTATCATATAGAAAGAACACTGATTTCCTGACCTCCAAAATATGCACAAACCCTTTTGCAGTTATGTCTAACTCTAAAAGTTTATGGTTCAGTTTTCATAACCCAGGTCCTCACCTTTACTATAGGTGATTTCCAATTGTTGCTTATAATAGTGTATGGTCTCAATTAGCTACTTCTATGATCTGAGCCTTTTATAAATGCGTTTTCAGACACAAAGAAAAATTATCCTAGTTGACCTGGTCCCACAAAAACAAATGCATGGCACTGACTGGTATAATGATGTAAAACATCTACTAGTCCCATTTCTTCAAGTGTCTCTTTTAAACAATTTGTGTCACAGAAAGTTTTACTTGTTTTCATACCTCCTATCAGTGTATAGCAATCAGCAATTAATATCCCTCCCATTATTATACTGTTTGTAGTGAAAAGGAAAGGTTTTAATTTCTGGAAAAGTGACACTCTATTATAATTTAACTGAGAAATATATACATTGATTACACAAAATTTCATACCTTTATATTCAATATCCAGTAAAACACTATCCCTAACATAATTTATATTATATTAAGAACCTGTACACTGGAAAATAATCAAATCCTACCCCAAACCATGTCTTCTTTCTCCATGACCAAAACCTATCCCGTATTAAACTATTTCTTGCAGCTTCCAAATCCATAGATGTAAACGGGTGTCCTGAAAAATACAATCTAAATCAGAAGATTAAAACTGCACATACAAACTTAAACATGTTCTTTCATATTGCAAGCTATTGACATTCAAAGATGCAGTCTTAAAATTATACAGCACAGATCTCATTTATGTCAAATTCCTCACTTTTCTTTACTGGAGGACTTGCTCGCTGCCAGGTCTTTGTGTCTGTGGCCTAGAAACATCTATTACTTCTCAGTCTGAAAGAGTTCAATGTTGAAAAGACCTCACTCAGTTATTATCAGACTCAAACTCCATTTCAGAGTCTGCCCACTGGCCACCATAAGGTTGTAAATTGGTTAGTTACTATAACAGATTCACTCTGAGGTGTAGTTCCTTTAGATTTTGTTTTAGGTTTACTCCTCTTCATCCTATTATCTCTGTAAAATCAGGCTTCATAGAATGTCCATGGGGAGGGCATTTTTTTCATTGGCCCAATACCAAAACTTGCTCCTCTTGTACATTTTGGTTGCTCTGTTCTATTGCAGTTGGACTATCATGTCTTTGTGGGGTATTCCTGCCCTCATCATTTTGCCTGCCAGTTTTATTGGGTGGCACAGTATTGATCTGATTTTGCTTAGAGACTGTTCTTATGTAAACATCTTACACTCCAAAATTTGATTTCTCATTGTTTTGGAGGCCCAGGGGCAGTCTGCAAAGCTATGCTCAAGTTCTTTGGCTAGATTGCATCTAGGTCCTTGAAACAGTTAATGCTTGGATTACCTATCTTGCCACAGTGTGTGCACTTTAAAAATTCACAATTTGTACTGATGTGTCTACTGCATCCACATTTAAAACAAGTACGGGGTTGGCCAAAATAGAACAGAAACCCTTGTCTCTCCATATATAGAAGCAGTTCAGGAACTGTAGGATTTCATTTTCATTATGTTGCAATTTAAATTTGATTTTCTAACCCTATTCCAAAACCCTACTTCATCCAGACTGGTCTCACTGCAAGGGTGATGTGCTGCCACCTTTTAGGTGCATTCTAGCCACCTCTTTAATATTCATTGAAACTAGTGCATTTCCATCTGTAGCAGCAGCAGTTCACACTACTGTCTCCTCCAGCCACTCCTTCATTAATGCCAGCCATCGCAGAAACAGCAAGGCTCCCCTATAGGCAGACTAGAGGATTTTTATTTATAACTTAAAAGTAAAATACATCCAAAAATAGTGCTATTTAATATCAAATCGTAAGAAGAGAAAAATGGAAGCATGAGCAAGTATGTCTTCATAGATGCACTCCAAACTGAAGAAAAGAATACAGTAAACCAACCCTCATCCACATCACACTAAAAGAGATGGGGATTTTATTATTATAATATCTAAAATCAAATAAATACAAAAACAGTGTTAACTCACACAAATAATATGCAAATCATAAGATAAATGAAAGAAAAATGTATTACAGTCATACTATTTTAATAATCTTTGAATCAAATAGTGGAAAAAACAAAACATAATACTGCAGGACCCCCCAAAAAAAAAACACACACACACACACAAACTAAAGGAGTAGGGAATATTAAATATTATTTCTTTTGTTTTTGTTTTTAAACTTCTAAATAAATTGGATCAAACAGTGTTACATCCCATGCAAAATCGGATCAAAGCAACAGTAAAATCTAAACACAAATTTATGAGTATACACTCTAGTTGCTAATACTTAAAAGAGAAGTTCTTACAAATTAGTGTTATTTCACACTAAATTATCAAAGAAACAAGCTCTTATAAAAATAAACTGGACCACTGGACATCAATTTCTCTTTCCACATGATAAAATTCTAAAGATTAAACCAATATTATGAAGAAAACCTGGCCTGTTTGTAGAAAATCCCTGGGTATATGAGCAAATTACCATGCATTCCAATGTTCCAAACACTGCTCCATGAGGATACTTCCAAGGAATTTCAACAAACAACCACAGATAAAACCAAAGTAAAATCGAGAGATTATGTGCCACTAAATCCTAGTGAAAATAAAATTCAAGAGCATCACCAGGAGTATTAAAACCACACAATACTGCTCCAGTATTTATCCCACAAGAACCTATCCAACTTAGTTTGCTCAAATCATCTAATCTGACTAAGCTTTCTAGTGATTATGCAAATGAGCTCTTCTGTGGATAGATGTTGCTGTTGTATGACATACCTGCATCTAATTAGCCATATCCAACAAAGAAAGCAGGTGATGATAAGTCATACGGTACTTTTATTATGCTGCTTCCAAGAAGTGAGGTAGATTCCAAAATACAAAATGGAAGGGGTTAAATGAGTAAACAGTGGCGTCTTCCATCTTTCTTTAACTAGATCCCAGAAATCTACCATATAAGGACAATGCAAAAAAGATGGTCAAAAATTTTTATCTGCATAATATGATTTTGCCTGGGACAATAGCTGTCAGATAATTCTTAGTACTTATGGTTTCCTTAGTATTCATTTTTCTATGGGTTCCCAGCCAAATTGTATCCCAGCATTTTGGAGGAATCATAATGTCAGTTAATAGATCCCTTATTTTCCCTTGATGTAGAAACATAGGAATTTGGCAGCATATAAGGACTGCTTGGCCTCCCTAGTCTGCCCATTTCCCAGCCTGATAGATAAGCTGATGATTCTAGTTAATCAACATCTTACTTCCTCCTACCCCCACTAGAATTGCCTTATGTTTGTCCTATGCATTCTTGAATTCCCCCACTGTTCTTGACTCCACAACCTCCTCAGGAAGGCTGTTCTATGCATCCACAACTGGCAAAAGGATGGTCCATATAATGACAGTAAATAATGTCAACATAAATAATTTTCCTAGAGTGTGTAATAACCTCTTTGTATTGTAATCCCCATTTTTATACATGATCAAAGATATACATCCTTCCCAGAGGTAATACAGGCTTTCTTTTGCTTTTGTGAACAAGACACTGGGATTGCCATTCATTTAAGATACCTTTTAAAGTAGGAAATAACCAGGAATCCAAATATTTTGCTGTTTCTGCAATAAAAAAACAATATTAATAGTGAAAAATATAGAAATAAAATGCAATGGGGTTTATCATCCCAACCCTTCCTTGTTATCTTTTTTATACAAAGATATTTCTTTTAATTTGGCTTAACCAGCTACCCCAAAAATGAGAAAAAACATGCTAGAAGAGGAGTTTCTAAATGCTTAGGTATGGGAAAGATAAAGTTTAAAAAAAAAGGTGGGTAATAAAAGGTTTTGATCATAAATATCCTTTTGAGTTTACTCATATGGCAAGCATTCTACCATTTAACTTTGTCCTTATCACATGCCAAGAACATGTCCCAATTATGTTGAACCATGTCTCCTGGTCAAAATAAATCCCCAACATTTTTGGGGTAATGTTGCAATCTGTAATTCTTCCATATTGGTTCCAATAAGCCAGGCCCTGTACATTTAAACATATACTTTTGTTTACATTTATCCCAGTCACTAATGCCCAGGAAACATCATGTAATAATTTGTATGCCATTGCCCCGGAAACTCTGTTTTGCACCAATAAACAGATATCATCAGCATAAAGAATACATTTCTGAGCTGGCAAATTGTCATAACCAATATCTGAATCCCAGGAGAATATTGAATTAATCTGAAAATAGTGTCTAAAATAAAAATATACAAATGAGGCTAAAGGGTACCCTTTCATGATCCCTACTGTTATTGAAATCTTATTCTCCAATCTATTATTATCATATGGGTGAACATATACAAGAGCATAGTACATACAAATCCAATGTATAAAAATTTGAAGGATACCATAGGCTTCCAAACACATCCAGAGAAAATCATGTGAACCCTACTAAAAGCTTTGATTTGATCGTAACTCATGATACAACCTTGTATGAGGCCTTGTGAACTTTGTCAATAATTTCTATAATAATCTTGTCTTGTCTGTCAATTTCACCTGGTATGGAACAGAATTATGAAGGGTGAACTAAAGTATCCAAAGCTGTAGATAATCTATTACTTAATAGTTTTCAATAGTGTAATAGGTCTCTAATTGGTTAAATCAAATTTTGAACATTTTTATGTAAGAAAATCATCAGGCCTTCATACATAGAGATAGCAATGCTATCTTCAACCAAAAAGAATTATATAAGTCTATGAATTCCTGTGACATATTGGTCCATAATATTTTAAAGAGCTCTCCATATAAACCATTTGATCCAGAGGATACTCCATTAGGCAATTATTTAATTACTGTTTCTAGTTCTGATCTAGAAAAGTTCTCTATTAACAAATCCATGTGTTCAGATTCCAGAGCAGGAATGTCAATGGAATCTAATAGCTGTTTCATGAAGGGGTTTCTGGTATAGGAGTACCAAACTGTTGTTTAATATAATGTTCTAATGTTGAAGAGATAGAAACATCATCTGTAATTAATTCTCCTGTATGTGAGTGTAACTTAATTATTTTCCTTTTGATACCCTAGAAGCATGATCTAGCAATGGATTTGTTTGTTCACGTCTTTCTCCTTTTCCAATAATTTTTGTCTATTCCTTGGGTTACAAAACTCTATTCCTTTCCAATAATTTGTGTCTATTATACTGATAGATAGACATTTTTTGTTTAAGATCTGAACTCTCTTGAGTTAAATCTGTATTGTTTGTAATTTGTTGAGCTATTAAATCCTGTAACTGTTTCCTAAAATTCAAATATTCATGTTGTGCAGAGAAAGCCATCTGTTTGGTAAATTGTATAAAAACACAGTTAAAAGAGCTTTTGTATCTTCCCATCACAAAACTATGGAATCATACAAAAAAGGACTGTACATCTATCTTGAATTATGGAAATAATATCCTTCAATAGGTGCAACAAACCAAAAATCAATCTGGGAATTCAAAGATCCTTTATAAAAGTTGATTATTTGTTTTTGTGCAGGTATGACCATAGCATCAGATAAAAAGTTTGTTTTAATAATGCGTGCAAATATGTGCTATCACAGTAGATTTTCTTAGAACTGTTAATCTGTGGAGAAAGGAGGGATATTAAATTCTCCTCTAAAAATATCTATTAATATGAAGATACGGTTGTATAGTTTGAAGTAAGGAGACTCGAAGAGTTTTTGTTTGTGGCCCATAAAATCTATAACTCTTCATACCAAACCATGGAATACAATATCTAAGAGCAAAGCCCATCCTGGTTCTGTTTCTATTAGTTTCAATATTTTAATGTTTGTGGTAAAAAACAAATACCTAAACCACAGCATAAATCAGTACCAATAAACCAATAAGAATCTCCATGAAACCATCCTCTAAAACACTCTGAAGATCTTGAATAGAATGCAATCGAGGGTCCTGTAGGAAAAAAATATCATAAGGAAGTTATAGTATTGAAAAGGTAGTCTTCCTTTTAACATCAAACTTGATGCCATTTACATAAAGGCTTCCCAGCCTTATGTCAGGGAGTGACAACTGATGTGGCTAACTAAAGTTTTTCCTGCTGAACCTGGTAACCTGTTTGGGGAGTAAGGGAAGCCCAGAAATCCCTGGAGGCCCTGTATCTGTCGTGATCTCACTTTGTGTAGATTGATGGGACACATCTGAATCCTCATCTTCTACACAATCTCCCTGCTTTGGAAGAGGTCAAACCTGTTTTCAGTATTCAGGGTCACATCTCTTTCATTTAACATGTTTTGGCAGGACTCTTTTCTTTCCTTGCACCAAAACAAATGGGAAAGAAGTGTCCCAATCAAAGGGTTGGTCAGAAGGTGGAGTTGGGGGGCATGGCCTGTAAGCAACTATCTACATCTTTAGGTAACACTTCAGGTGTAGTAGAAATAATTGCTACTGTGGCTTCTGGTGCAATATGTTGAAGGAGTAAAACATCAGAAATTGCAGGAGACCCCAAAGTATTGTGATGGGTCATTGAAAAGCCCGAGATATTATCTGGGCTTGGCATCTATACTTCCTCTACTGTATATCTTTGTGGCTTGTGAGATATAATAATTCTGCTCAGAAAATCTGCAGTATTATGTACTACCCAGGGGCAGGATTTAAAGGAATGATCTTCTGCATCACACAAATTACAAGACAGGGAACAGTACACAAATTTGTGGTGTGACCTAAGGCTCCACAAAGATAACACTTTAAATTGTCACAATCAGTGTTCAAATGAGACAGGAAGTACATTGATAGCAAGAACATGGCTGCCCAGGATAGAACAAAATGCCTCTGTCATGGCACAAAAGAAGCAGTTAGGTAGATGTTGAATCCCTAGTCAGCAAGTCATAATTGCACCCTGAAATTTCAACCTCCTGCCCAAAAGCCATTTCATCTATAATGGGGTCTGGTATACTATCCACTTGGCAGCACTTCTCTAGCCAATATATGATGTTGTTAACATTAACACATTCATTTCTGAATAATACAGTAATCATTGTAAAGGTGGGTTTGTTATGGGAATCACCAAAAATGGCTCCAAATAGAGGCATCTTTCACCTTATAGTAAGAGGCCCTGAATTTGTCCAGTAAAGCTGTTGAAAGAAAACTAAAATCAAAGTTTGGTGCCTCCCTATACATGGGATGGATACCTCAGGACTGAACGGTGGCCCATGTGGTGCCCATAAACAAGAGTGGCCCTAGGGTGGAGCCATAAATTTATCAGCCTGTCAGTCTCACGTTCCTAGTGGGTAAACTTATGGAAATGATTCTGAAGGAGACCTAGTGTTGTACCTCATGAGTATTGACCTCCAGGATGGGTGGCAGCACAGGTTCATCTCATGGAGGTCTTGTCAGACCACTCTAATAGGATATTACAACTGGGTAGCAAGAGAGCTGGATATGGTCATGTTGTAGATGTCCTGTACTTGGACTTCAACAAGGCCTTTGATTCAGTGCCTCATTGAAGGCTGGGGGAAGTTGACAGCTGTGGGGTGGGGCTAAAACCCGACAAATTGGATAGGGAATTGGCTGCAGGAGGCTTCAACCAGAGGTAATGGGGGACTCGACACCTAGACGTGATGAGCAGTGCCGCAGGACTTGGTGCTAAACCCGGTACTGTTTGGGATCTTTATCTCAGATATTGCACATGGAGTTGGGAGCAGACTTAGTCTCTTCACAGATTATACAAAAACAGGGTCAGAGGTGGACAAAGAGGATGGATGGAAACAACTATAAGGGGACCTAACCAAACTGGAGATGTTGTTGAAGTAGTTGCAGCTGGGATTCAATGTGAAAAGTGCAAGGTTATGCAATTCAGGGCAAAGAACCCAAGGAGGGACTATTGGTTGGGAGGGGTGAGACTGGGGAACACTGAGGAAGAGAAGGAACTAGGGTTGTTGGTAACAGGAGCATGACCAACTCTGCCCAATGCAGGAAAGCAGCAGCTAAGGCAAACAGGATGCTGGGCTGTATCACAAGGGTTTCTCATCCAGGCATAGGGAAGTGATCCTGTCCTCTAAAGATCTTTGGTCGGACTGCACTTGGAGTACTGTGTGCAGTACTGGCAGCCATATCGGAAGAGGGATATTAATTTAGTGGAAGGTGTGCAATGGAGGGCAATAAAATGTTACAGAGGATGGAGGGCAAGGTCTACAAGGACAGGCTAAATTAGTTGAAAATGTACATGCTGGAGGAGAGGAGGCATAGAGGGATATGATTGAAACATTCTAGTATTTGAGAAGGATAAATAAAGCTAGCATTGAAGGGGTGTTTAAACTGAGGAAGGGTAGGTACAGGAGTAGGCATGGACTAAGATTGGAGGGCAGAAGATTTAGGAGGGTGATGAGGAGGAACTACTTTATGGAGAGAGTGGTGTCTAAATGGAATGCTCCACCAGAGGGATGGTATCATGTAAGACAGTAGGAAGTTTTAAGAGGGTGTGGGACAGAGCATGATGGTAGATCTGGGTGGAGGGTCTGAGGCCGTCATGGGAATGACAGATGTCAAGGGATTGGGATAGCTGTGATCTAGGGGCTAGCTGCTGACACGGGCAGACACTGATAGACTGTGTGGTCTGTTTCTGCTGGCAGATTCGTATGTTCATATGTTCCCACTGTCTTCAGTGGCCACCTCCTCTGGCAACTCTTGCACTTGGCCACCAACTTCTCAATGAAAACATGCCCCCACATCTCCTTCTTTACTCCCCCCACCAGCTTTAAACCCTGTTCCCTAGTGGATTTGTTCCCACTAAGGCAGAAAGGGCCCTCAGTGCTCTCCCAGTTGACAAATTGAAGGCACTTGTAGGCCTTTATCATGTCCCTGTCTCCTTTTGCCCTCCAGTGAGTACATATTGAACCCACTGAGCCTCTCCTCATATATTTTTCCCTGCTACCCCTGAACCATCTTGGTTGGCCTTCTCTGGACCATTTTCATTAGGTTGACACCCTTCTTTAGATATGGGCACCAATACTACATACTGTACTTCAATTGCAGCCTCACTAGTGATCTGAAAGATGGCAGTGTAATATCTGCCTTTTTGCTGGTTATCCCCTTGCTATGCAGCCCAGTATCAATTTGCTTCAGCTGCTACTCTCGTGCAGTGTGCTAAGTTCTACAGATCACTCATGATGATTACTTCCATATCCTTGTCCGGTTACCTACATATCACCCAACCAGGGTCTCTGGGTTTTTCCTGCTTATGCATTACTTTACACCTTTTAGCATTGAACCCCAATTGCCAACTGCCAGACCGCTTCTCTACCTTATTAGGTGTTCCCTGAGTTCCTATCTCCCTCCTACATATCACCCCCAACAGAGCTTTGTGTCATCCATGAACAGGCTAATTTTTCTTCGATTCCATCCACAATGTCACTGATGATGTTAACAAACACTGGACCAAGCTCTGACCCATGAGGGCCCCACTAGTCACTGGCCTAGCCTCTGAGAATTTCCCCACAACTGCTGCCTTCTGACTTCTGTCTTGCAACCAGCTGTTAACTTATCTTACAAGTTTGCTCCCACCCCATGGGACTTTCAGCTTCTGACTAATCTCATAATAGGTACCGAGTCAAAGGCCTTGCTGAAGTCCAGATACAGAATATCAACCACATGGTCCCTATCCACTGTCCTGGTCACCCAGTCAAAGAAATCAATTAGGTTAGTCTGAAAGAACCTCCCCAACACAAACTCATAGTGTCTTTCCTTAAGACTAGTACCTATCAGCTTCCCTACTAAATGGTGTCAGGCTGACCAGTTTGTCATTTCCGGGATCATCCCTTGGTTTGCTTTTATGGAGAGGCATCACATTTGTGGTTTCCAGCCCTTGGATACATTTCTTGACTCCAGAGAGGTATTTAATGATGTGTCAGGGGACCTGTCATCAGTACCTTCTCTAGCTCCCTCAGAACCCTTGGATGCACAACATCTGGCACAGGTATTTTTCCACCTTCAGGGCCTTTGAGACCTTTATGCACCCTATCCACTTGGATCGTACCATTCATGTTCCTTCCCATTTACTCCTCCTACTCTGCCTTGTGGCACTGGTCTGTCATTCTCTTTAATGAAAATGAAGCATAAATACTTTTGTGCCTCTGCTTTCTCTTCACTACCCATGTCCAACCCCCTCCTTTTCAGTCTGACTATCTTGTCTTTAATGCCCTTCTTCTCCCTTATATTTTTGAAAAAGGCTTTCTGCTACTTTTCATGCCATCTGATAAAGTGGTAAAGGCTACAAGGAATTCTAGCTGCTTCTCTGCCCACTTTCTTTTAGCACTGTA
The DNA here is from genome assembly GCA_016271365.2 of Neoceratodus forsteri. Lineage (NCBI taxonomy): Eukaryota > Metazoa > Chordata > Ceratodontiformes > Ceratodontidae > Neoceratodus > Neoceratodus forsteri. The sequence continues at coordinate 193,166,301 of JADMNL010000022.1, read as the reverse complement.
ATCTTCTCTGTCATCCTCCTGGTATACTTGTACATCTGGATGGCAGCTTTCTTATCCTTTACTACCTTTTACACTTCCTTGCCTAATTAACTGGGCTTTTTGGCTTTAGATTTCTTGCTATTGATTTTGACACACTCACTGGTGGCCACAATAAATCTCTCCTTAATTATGGTTCATATCTGGTCCACCTCCATTTCCTTTCTTTTTTTTTTCCTGTCTCCACAGATGCCACTGTCTTCTGAGGTATCCTCTGCTCACTCTGCCCACTCCGTACCTCTTGGGGTATCACCAGATCTGCCCCATGCTGCCTCGGCCTACCCCCAGGTGGGGAGGAGGAGATCCCAGGATGTCCCCTCCAGTCCATTGGTGTGTCTGGCAGTCTGGATGGTCCCCAGAGCTGGGTTATGGTGTCTGGGAGCTTGGATCCCCATCTACACGGCATCCACAAGGTCCTTTTCCATGTTTCTCGTGCCATCCTCTGAGGACGTAGGCATGTAAGGGTGGCCAAGGGATGAAGTATGTTGTGACATGCAGATGCTCTGGCTTCCAGCCTGTTCTCCCCTCCCACTGGCTGTCCCAGCTGCACTGCCACCTGTGGTCACCCAGGTGGCGATAGAGTAGCAGGACAGGCAACCCTCCCAGAGAAGGACAGTGGCCGATGGGTGCTCAATCCTTCTCCCCGGCCAGCCCTCCAGTGCCCAAGTCCATTCCTGAACCTGGGTCACTGATGCCATGGTGGTAAACCTACCACTGCACCAGCGGGCAGGTCTCCATCTCCTTTCTGATTCCAGCATGGTACCCTTCCAAAGTTTCTCACATCCTACAGCTGTCAATCTTCCTGAAGTCCAAATCCCTCATTTTGGTCATAACCCTCTCCCAGCCCATCTCCAGATAGAACCACACTGTGTGGTAATTGCTGCCTGCAAGTGGCACATCTACACACATCATGGGCATCGCTCATTAGGACAGGACCAAGACAATATGGCTCTCTTCCTACTGTGCTCCATGACTCCTTAGGCCTTATTTTCAAAAATTATGGAGGTCTTGTGTCAAGACCGCATCAGCCTGATATTTGGCACAACTGCACCAAACTCCTTTGACACAACTTGGCCAATTTTAGTACATTTTGTGCAGTTGTAACAGTTTCCACAATTTATGGCAGCTTGTGCCAAATAATTGGTGCAAGCCCAAAAGATCCCCAAAGAGGCTGAAGTTAGACCATGGGGAACTGGTCTGTCTTATGGCATTTGGCACACCTGACAGAGAATTGCAGTCAGGTAACAGGAATGCCACAAGCCCATTTTGCCAAATGTTCAGAGTGCCATGAACTTGTGGTATCTGCAAACTTTCTTAAAATTGAGACCCTTGTGACAGGAACTCCCTCTTGAACACATCCAGCAGTACTTGTGACTGGGTGCAGGAGGTAACTGAGATTTTCAATACACCCTGGGTAGATTAAAATTACCTACTATCACCATCTCCACCCATTGATCATTTCAACAATTTGGGACTTCATAACTTGTCTAACTCCTCATCCTGGTTTGGTGGCCTTTTAGTTTCCTACCCTTGGTGGATTGTCCCACAACGCCTGTGTCCTTCAGTTCACCTCTTCTTTTTAGCACAGTTTATCCCTCCCTCACCTACAAGGCACTTCCTCTCTTACCATCCCCATACCCTGCCTATACCTTTTATACATGGCGATTGGAGGTACCAGTTATGATTTGGTATGGCCCATGTCACTGTGATGGCCACCATGTCCATCTTCTCATCATCCATCAGTAACTGCAATTCACCTGTTTTGCTTCCCAGGCCCCTGTCATTTAGAGACCTCGCCATCCACTGTGACTTGAGTCCTCCTCTCCCCCTGGCCCGCTCAACCACTTCCAGTCCCTCCTTCATTCCTCCACCTCTCTACCCCTCATCTAACTGCCACACTTTCTTCCTTGATGGTGAGGAGGCTGATTGGCTTCCTCCATCAGTTGAGCAAGGGTGCTTTGCACCTACTTCCCCTTGTCAGCTTAAATTCAGGTTTCTCAACGATTTTCTATATTTTACAGTTCAATACCTAGTGCTCTCCTGCTTTTAAGCAGGCTGTCCAGCATACCGGACTTTGTTCTCCCAGGCCTTCCTAGTCCTCAACTAGTGTGCATCCTGATTCTCCAAACCACTATCTGACCATACATTAAATTCATTTGTTCTTTTCTTCCTTGCAGTACTAGACCTCGGTACCAGAAGCACCTCCTAGAAGGTTACTAGTCTCGCTGCCTCACTGGAAATTTTCCCTGTCTCCCTCAACCTCTCCTGCCACCCCTACTTCACATCTTTCTAGGTAATTCATACCTAGATGAATGATAGTATGAGGTTTCCCTCCCTCCTGTTCTATGTACTGCGCTATCAGAGATCTCATCTTCCTGCCATCACCCCTGGCATATGCTGTACCCTCTAAAGTTTGCTGTAGACTCTTTCCATCTCACCCATGTAACAATCAAGTCCCCAAATATAACCACTCCCTCACAATCCTGTGTCCTCTTCCTGTCTATTCTGCTGCCCTCTCCTTCCTGCTTTCTCCTTCCCCAACTGTCCAACTTGTGCTCCCTATCCCTGCACCAGTTTTCCCATTCTTTGCCCTCTCCTCCTGCTGCTGCTCTTCTCTCCTCTCTTTGACACCCTTACCCCATCATCTAATCACTGCTTACTGTCCCCCTGCTCTCCCTATTCCACCATCTCCTTTTCTGCTCCATTTGCCCACCCTATCTTGCCTGCACTCTTCTTCATCTACCCCTCTCCTTTCCTTCCAAGCCACTACAGCCCCAGAGTTCTTCCACCATAACCGCTGTCACTCACTTTCTCATTTTGCCTACCCTTCTCACTCTTTCTACACTTCTCAACCTCCTCCTCCCCTGTCCAGTGAGAAATCTATTCAACACCAGCACCTCTGTAAGTGCTCCCAATAGATCCACAACTGGTTGTCAACAAAATTTTGTAGAACAACCAGACAGCGAAACTGACAGGTCAACCTCACTTTGCAGTTGACTGCTGGTTTCAAACAAAACCTAGTGTTTTCTTCAGGGGCTTTGCCTTCAGCCCCAAGAATTCTCAACTCTGAGCTGGAGCTGATTTGGGGGGATGCAGGACCCCTGACAGACAGTGCTGGGTTCCACCGTGGATGCAACAGTGACATGGCACTGTAGTTGCTGTAGTGTTGCACACTGGCAAAATGTTGGCGTCGGGTGATATACTATTTGACTTGATCCTCATCAGTTCCTTTTACTGGTGTCCACTCTTCCAACCTGGGTCATCTTTCCTCTTTGAGGACAGGGACCGGGGACCTTCCTAAACTCATCTTCCTTTCTCCCTCCAACCTTGTCCCCTTGCCTTTGCTCCACTCCTGCTCTTTCTCTATCTCCGACCTGCCTACTTGCCCTGTGATTCCTGTGCCTCTCTCTTCATTACTCTATAAATTCCCCACTAGAACTCTTGTCTCTCACCTCAACTGCAACACTTCTGCCCTCAGCTGTGCAAGATTCCTACAAACCATGCACACCCTACTGTATCTCTTGCAGAGCTACCAGAAACACCACTGCCCACACCCCTGCACCCACTACTCTAGTCATCCCATCCTGCCCTCACTACATGTCCATGACAGGGGATCTGGGTGGAGGGGTCTGAGGCCATCATGGGAATGACAGATATTGAGGAGATTGGGACAGCTGCAATCTAGGGACTAGCTGCAAACATGGGCAGACATTGATAGACTGGGTGGTCTGTTTCTGCTGGCAGATTCATATGTTCATATGTTGATATGTACCCACAGTCATCAGTGGCCACCTTCTCTGGCAACTCTTTGCACTTGGCCACCAACTTCTCAGTGAAAACGTGCCTCTTCATCTCCCTCCTTTATACCTCCACCAGCTTTAAAACCTGACCCTAGTGGATTTGTTCCCACTAAGGCAGAAAGGTCCCTCAGTGCTCTCTCAGTTGACAAATTGAAGGCACTTGTAGGCCTTTATCAAGTCCATGTCTCCGTTTTGCCCTCCAGCGAGTAAATATTGAACCCACTAAGCCTCTCCTCATATATTTTGCCCTGCTACCCTGAACTATCTTGGTTGTGCTTCTCTGGACCATTTTCATTAGGTTGACACCCTTCTTTAGATATAGGCACCAATACTACATACTGTACTTCAATTGCAGCCTCACTAGTGATCTGAAAAATGGCAATGTGACAACCCCAATTCCAGTTGTGTGAAGAAGGGCCTCTGTGTTGTGAAGCCTAACTTTTTTGTTTTGGGCCATGCAAATCCCCTTATGCATATTCAGTGCTATAAATGTGTTTCATCATGACTGTTTTAGCTCACTTACTTTCCTGTTGTCATTCAGTATGGAGCATTTACACACTATGGCCAGGCTCAGCACTCTTTGTGCTGAGTAGGGTCTTGGAAGCATGCACATACCTTACATTATGTCACTGAAATGAGGGACAAGGACACTCACAATAAGGGACAATGAGAGACACTAACCCTCATAATGATCAGGACATACCCTGAAACATAAAGAAGGAGATGCAGTACCTCAGAACACAGTGAAAACCATTGTATTTACTTGTGCCAATATTAGCACCTGAGATGAATTTCCATCATAAAAGCAGGGCTCCATTTAGGTAGGGCAGAGAAGCAGTTGCCCCTCCCATACATTTGTGCTTAGGTTGTTCTTACGGTGTTGTAATAACGGCATTTAATTTGGATTTAATCTTTTGCTCAATAAGTGCCTTTTGCCTGTGTGTGCTCAAGTTGCAGGTGAACTCCTGACTCGACTGTGTCTGTATTGTGGTTGTCTACTCTCTCCACGTGTTGTGGTGGCTCCATCACATGTGATGTAGAAGTTCCCACCATGCAGGAGCACATGAGTCAAGAGAGAATGGCATTGACTTTCCCTTCACAGAGTAAACAGGCTGCACACTACAACTTGGAGGAGTCAGTGAACACTAAACTCTCAACAGCAATATTGTGGTGGCATATTTTTGTTAGTCTACTCTCAGTGAGTCTCCCTCTCCCCTGGTTGCTGAAGGGGCAGAGTGTGAGCTGAAGCTAACTCAAGACTAAGCTACCTTCTTACTTTGCTAGGCTCACCTCAAAAAAACACAAAAAATAACACAGGCCCCTGCATCAGCAAGCTAACCATAGCAGTAACAGTGTGGGTGGCCTTCATAGGCCTTGATCAGGCGCAGTGTGGCAGCAGCCAAACAAGAAGTTATCAGCACTGGTTAGGTGGGTTCAGTTGGTGAGGTGACTTGTTTGTGGACTACTTTGAGACCTGAGATTGTCAGTTTTAGCATCCAGCTTCTGGCAGAAGAATGGAGGAGGAGGAGCGAACTGAAAACTGGGCTGGTGGCAAACTGGGCCAAGCTGCAGGTTCCAGTCAGATGGCAGGTTAAGTAAAAGTAAATAATGTTTTTACAGGGGATTGAGGAAGGAGGAAGAAATGAAATATTTATGTGTTTTCATGTTTCTGTGCCTTTGGGTGGCTTCATGATCCATGTGGCATAGGTAATGAATGGAATGGAGTTCGGAAGAGAAATCAGGGTAACATATTTTTTTTTGGGGGCAGAACATCAACCAGGAAAAAAAATTGTTAGTAACTGTGTGGGATTAAGCCCAAATCTGATGCACTGTTCTGGAGTATAGACAGATGAATCTTGTGCATTTTAATTTCTCCTGATTTGCATATCACTTTTCAATCACGACAAATAAGATTTTACCTTTTAGAGATGTTCCAGAAATCTGATTACAGCAGGTCACTGTGGGAAATCAATGTTCAGGACAGATTAAGAAAATTATAGTGATGGTGCTCATCAACAGAGGTAACAAAATGCCTGTGTTGAAAGTTTGGTGAAATAATTCCAGTAAATGACTGTGTTACGAGCATCGTTGTGCAGTTTCCACGTATGCTTGGAAGTTCGATCATTTTAATATTTTCACTCCAGATTTTCAACATTGCCATCCATACACACCTCCCTATGAATGGTACAGCTGTCTTCTTCCATCCTGCCCAATCTGTGTTTTCGCACATCTGGCACAGAATGATACAGTCACTATGGGAGATCAAAGTTCAAGACACATTAAGAAATCACAGTGCCACTGTTCATGAGTAAGGTCCCAAATGCTTTCATGAATGGTGGTCACAAAAACCATGTTGACAATTTGTAGGTGCAAATACCAACAAAGCCAGAGCATTAGGGTTTCTAACCATAAGACCCACCTTGTACAGACTTACAAGCATCGGGGTGTGCCTTTGGATTGCGGCTGTAATGCTTATACCATTCCATCCCACCCCCAACCCTGAAGCCAGTAACAGGCATTGAGGTGTGCTTTGGACTCTTCGACCTGACTTACCCCATTCTCCTATGCTGCACACATTTCTTCATATTTCCTTATGAAATGGGGTGACTGTGAACCAAACATTCCAAAGCACACCTCAACACTTGTCAGAGCCTACAGGATAAAGTGAGGTGAAATGCTATGAGTATTATATGTGACGACCCAAAGGCACACCTGTCCATCTCTACAAGGTGGGGTTAGCATGAGTACAGTACTTCACTGCCATTCCTATTCTGCATCTAACTCTCTGCATGTCCAATGCTAATATCAGCAAGCAAACATTCAGCATTGACAAATGCTTGTTATAAACCTCATTTATCCATTTGTTCTCTGCTTCGAACAACTTTGCAGTTATAAGTTTGGGGCCCTTGACATATTTGAGTTTGTAAAAGGTTCTTTGGATCCTGTCCACTTCCACTTTACATTGCCATTGTCGGTCTCCATATATACTGTCATGACTTGCACCAGAATGTCCCTAAGAGGCCTGTCGTCCCGTGACTCTGGAATCTCTAAGATCTGGATATTGTTGTGTCTACATATTGACTTAAAGTTGATCAGCTTTCCTCCAAAGTGTTTATTCATTGCACCAAATGCTTCTTTAATGGCCTCTTATTTAGTGTAGAGATTATTTGTGGGGCTTTACTTAACTCAAATTTTATCTCTTTATTTTCAATAAGAAGTTGATAGATAACTGACTTTGCCATTTTTTCTTCCAGAGATGCCATCTTTTCCATTTTTTAATTGATTTTCAGCATTTGTTTTCTCTTGACCAGTAGATTGTCACTGAAGCTGTACTCCTTTATTGCCTTTTACTGAAAACTGTCATCTGTACTGTTACTGCTTCCTGTATTATGTAAATTAACTCTGTATTGTTACTGTACCTCCCATGTCTTGCCTGAAAATAGTCACCTGTTTGACTAGCACCTACCTGGTAAACAAAATTAAATAAAATAAAGTTTGGATTAGAATTTGTTTAGCTCACGGTGGGGTGGCTGCTTTGATTACAGTTCTCTGTGTCTGAAATGTTCAGCAATTTACAGATGCTTCAGAGGATACAGAGAATTCAGAAAATTCAGAGAAGCTTGCACTTCCATCACTTGTATTACTACCTGCTGATAGGGTTACTTGGACAGGCTTGTGAGGCTTCTATGGGTTCATCTTGTTTGAAAGGAGATTAATGTCCTTTGTAATTATTGTAATAGCCACACTGTCTCCTTCAATACTGAACAGATTTAATTTGTTTTACTCACTGCTTGTTGATTTTAATTGGAGCCTTTGTCTGAGTGTCTTGAGACTCACATTTTTCTGGAGGCTAAAGCTCAAGGCTCAATGTAGATGTGGGGGAATAGCTCTTCCCTCATTTTCTTAAAAGGCCAGCCTCCTTCAGCAGTCCCATGCCTAGCACATTGTGACACACCTTGTGACATCAGCGCCTAGGCTCCTGTGGCTCTTTGGCTGAGCCTCTCCCTCTCTATTCCTTTCTTCTTTCTCTGTGCTTCCCATAGATACTGCTGTGTGGCTTCCTGCAAGTCTCCTGCATTCTTTCAATTTGTGCTGTCTCTGTGTCTTGCACTCTGTCTCCCTCCCATTTTCTCCCTCTTCCTGTTGGTTCTCTAATTTTTCTACCATTTGCCTCCCCTTCCTGTTCGTCACTGCTGCTCCTCTTCCTCTTTCTGTTGGCTCCTTGGACAACTTCTCATTTCGTGATTCTCTGTCAGGTGCTGCTGCTCCTTTTCTGCCCTCCCAGGTGTGGTGTCGCCCCTGTGCCAGCTTGGCAGCCCCTACTCAGGATGGCTCCTATGCCTTCCTCTTTGCCCACTACCTGAAGCATCACCCATGTGCTGCTTCTGCTGTCTCTCCACACCCTTCCCTCGATGGTCAGCGCATACTGAGATGTCCCTTTCCTTCCTTCATGGATGCCTTCATAAGTACATATGTCTGCATTGTTTTCTATTTGAGTTGCTTGGCCTTGTCATGGCACCTGGCCCATCTGGGCTAACTGTAGGTCCTACTCCTTCCCTTAATCCCAAGGCTCTCTTGATTCTCTTGCTTCCCAGCCTGCATATGTAACCATGGTACAGCGGCATTCATTCTGTGAGGATCTCCAGCACTTCCCTGCTCTATTACCATGCTGCCATACCATTTGCATTACTACCTCTTAATTTGTATTGCCTGTTTTAGTCAAATTCCATGTTCTCAGATTCACCTGTTCTTTGGGCGTTCTCCAGCCCTAGTTCCCTGTTTCCTACCAAAACTGTCATTTTGCTGCTGTGCAATGCTGTCTTTTACCTTCTATAACTAGGCACCACTGATTTGCAGCTGCAGCAATTCCCATTGCTTTGCTCTTGCTTGGCTGTACAACTGATTTTGCCTCTTAGTTTACTACCTAATTTCACAAGGTCACTACAATACACTGACAATCTGCCTAATTCCACACCAGACGTAGATCTCTCCCCTTCCCAGCCCTGCCCTCCTTCCTTTTCCCCTTGTTCCTCATTTGCTCCTGCTATCTCTTCCTGCCCATCTTTCCCTCTGCCCTGTCCCTTCAATCCCCAGTTCTTGTCCCTTGCTCCCTGGTTTTCTTTTGAGCATTCACTCCAAATTATAGCATTTCATTCCCATTTAAGTCCCTACTCCTGTCCTGGTGCCTACATGCCTTCTGCTACCCTCACCTGGATCATTACCCTTATAGCCCACTCAGCCTAAGTCATTCATTGCATTCTATCACTACTAGCATGCACCTCCAGGATTACTTTAAACTGCCCTTCCTGGCATTCCTAATGACTCCTTCTCATGTTGTCCTACTCTGACTTGCTTCCTTCCCAGTTATACTGCCTCACGGTTTACCCCAAGGTATGTAGCCAGCTGACTTTCCTTTCTCAACCCATACCAGCAGTTTGTCCTGACTCTATTTCTAACTCATACCTTCTGAGATACTGAGCAAGGTAGGCTTGCCCTGTCCACCAGAGATGGGATTCCGTTACACTCACTTCTACATACTACTTACAAATCTGAAATCCTCCATCCCTAATTGTGCCTGGTGGCATTGAGTGAAGGATTAGCTGCCATGACTACCAGGGATCGAACCATGTCTGCATTCTACCATGTCATACTAATGCATTCTCTACCTGATACGGTTGCTGCTTCCATTCAGGAATAGGACCTCTTTACTCCATGTGCCTTCAACATGCTATCTTTGCCTGGTGGCCTTGAGTCAAGGTTGTCTCGTCTCAACCACCAGGGATGGGAGCATGAGTCTACATCCGACTGTTTCAACCTTATGCATTCTTTACTCGATACCCAGTGGCTGCTTTCCTTTGGAAGCTGATCCACTATACCCCATTGCCTTCTACATCCTACCTCTGCCTGGTGGCATCAAATGAAGGATGTCTCACACCATCTACCAGGGATGGAAGCCTTTGTCTCTAATCCACTGTTTCAGCTTTATGCATTCCCTACCTGACTACCCAGTTGCTGCTTCCTTTGGGAACAGGACCACTCGATTTTCCTTCACTATGCTACTTTGCTTGTCAGCATCAAGCGTAGGTCATCTCACCTCAAATAACTGGGAAGGGGCCCATGTCTGCAATTGACTGTTTCAACATTATGGATTCTATACCTGATGCCCAGTTGCTGCTTCCCTTCAGGAACAGGACCATTGTATCCATGTGCCTTCTACATCCTTCCTCACTAGTCTACATCCTGCACTTCCATGGACTCATCATACTTGTCCCACTTGGGCCTCTTAATACTCTGGATTTGGACTCCGCCAGCTTGTTCAGTCTCTACATCCATTCAGTTCCACTACCTCCTGGACTTTCTTGCTGCTGGTCGCCCTATCTCCACAACTCTGTGAGTGCTTCATCGGAGTGGAAACCTCGTGCTACATCGCTGCAGTGCCTTCTGTTCCTTGCACTTATTGTTTGTCATCTTCTTCAGGGTGGGACTCGTACCTCACCTTAGTAGCACTTGGTACCTAGCTTCACTTCTTGGTCTTCCATGGATCTGCCTCTCATAGCTTGCAGTGGCTTTCCTACATTCTGATTCATTTTGCTGTGGCACTGACCCCAGTCCTGTCCCCTCCTGCATCTGCTATGTCAGTATGTCTTGGCCCATGATGATTTCTTCTGGAATCCTTCTTCCAGTCTGCAAATATCCTCTCCAGATTTCTCTGTCAACTACTCCTCCTGTTGATCTATTTCATACCCCTACCTTGGTCATCCTAACAGCTCCCATCTACTACTGTACTTACCACTCATTCATTTCACCTGAGAAAACATCTTCTAACAATATCCCTCGGCAACATTCCTAATAGACTCTTATGTCACCATACTCCTTGCAGTGTAGACTTTCACAGAGAGCTGGTTTCCATTGATTCCTCATCTATTTATCTGTAATTGACCTGAATGTCTCACTATTCCAATCATGCCTCTCGCCAGGCCTATATCAGGCTCCGATGCTAAGCACCCCCAGTATTCTACACGCTCTCAACTTCTCATTGCCACATCAGTCTATAGACTCCATCAAAGACCCATTTTGGGCTTCCTACAGCATTCAGACAGTGGATCAACCTGTGTGAGCAAAGCAGCCATGGCCACCTCAGCTCATGTCACTGGCAATTATGCCACATCAATTCCCATATCTTATTTTCCCTCTAGCAGACCAGAAAAGAGCCTATGCAAGTTTCACTATGGCATCAATACCCAAATCAACTCTTGAATTCATCGTACTGAACTTCAAATTATTTCCATACACATTCAGTTACTGTTCTATTGCATATACCATCCTTTCTTCACTGGTCTAAAACGTCCACATCATCCCTCCTACCAGGTACCTAAAGATTCTTTCCGATTCCTTCATTTTCTTCAAGGATGCCTATATTGCAAGTTATCACTCACCACCCTAACTCCAATCTTCAGACTTTAATGTGAATGTCAAACCTTCTACAAAGTCAGATTGTTTAACCTATAACTTTATAACCCTTTATACTTCCCACCATTCAAAGTCTGGCAGCAAATTTTATCAAATCACGGTCTTCATTCTCATGTTGTCTCTGTAATTCCATGGATATCATCCATCATCACCTTGAAACCTGGACTGCATTTTCTTCTTTTCAACAGGACCTTCTCCACTTTCAAGATCCAGATGCTCCTTCAGAATTGACCTACCTCTTCAACCTCAGAGTCATCTTTCTGCAACATCATCCAATGGACATTGGAGATGGACCATCATCTCTCCAAGCAGTTCACCTTCCTCTGAAAGTAGAATATGGTTACTAGAACCTAGGTTCATCTCCTCTTAGTTTGCCTGGAGGATGGGTGGATCAGTGGCCATGGTTCTCAGAGGTTCCCTCCACCTGGGGAGTTTTCATCTCCTCGTGCTACTAGTCATACTCTCTTTGAGTTGGAGGGTAATCTTACTCTTTTGGGCATTCATTGGTAATTATTTTGGGCTTTCTATTCCTTTCCTGCTACCCAGTTATCCAGCACAAACACTACTGACTTCATCGCTATTCACCAAAACATTGAAAGGAAGGCTAAAGCCTGAGTTCCAATGTGGGGATTGCTCCTCCACATTCCTTAGAGGCCAGCCTCCTTCAGCAGTCCCCTGCCTAGCATGTTGTAACACACTCACTATCCACTCCTGCCTCCTCTTTTTCCAGAACGTTGCTCACTCTTGGTACTGGGCTTTCTATTCCTTACTCACAACCTGCTTTCTCTACCAAGGGTGGGAATAGAGTAAATTCAAATGTAAACTATGTTACACAAGTACTACTGATGTCATATGCCATTCACCAAAACATTGAATCCCTGGTATACTGAAACATTCAGGCCATTTGTAACTGTTTTATGCACCTTACTAGTTACTTCAACGTTCTTTATGCTCAAAATGCATTTTCCCATCTGGCCAGTGGCACTGAGGGTTGAGGCACTGGATGCCACACTTCCGCCATGCTGGTGACCCGTGTTTGGGAGACTGAGCCTGGGCTGCCAGGGGTCAGCAGGGAAGGAAGGATTGAGCATCCAGAAGCTCTTCTTCCTTGGGGGATCTAGGGACTATGCCTGGCACTGTGATGACCTCTGGTGGGCACCAGAGGTGCCGCAACACTACAAGGCTTAAATAGAGGGCTGTAGAGCCACAGCAAGATGTTCCCTGGTGTCACTGCATGTTGGGGCTCCACCTGGAGGGTGACAGCAAGGTGCAATGAGGGAAAAGAATCAGAAAAACCTCCACCTCCTGATAGGTGAAGGAGGGTCCTGGAGGCTGAAGTCCACCATGGTGAAGTCAGGCTATCCTGTTGCCCCTGTTGCGCTTTGCCAACAGGAGGGTATCTGATGGTCCTGCCTCGGTGGACTTAGAGCTGGGGGCGGGTGGTAGCAGGGCAGATGGAAGGGGTGAGAGGGGGTGAGAGGAAGGCTTCAGACAGGTGGGAACAAGGACTGGTACCCCAAGTGACTACTCCTGAAAGAGCTCATGAGTCTGGGTGAGAAGAGAGAAGATTTAAAAAGTGCATTTCCCCTGTTCCTGCATCTTACCGTACCTACTGTATGGCATATCGAACATTAAAACATACATATTGGATCTTCTGAAAATCCTTATCATCTTGTTGTTCCCTGATTTGTTTTAACAGACAGTCTGTCTCCAGAGAAACTTTTAAGGATAGTTCTCCAACATCCTGATTTAATGTTGTAAGCTGTAGCCCTATTTACTCCAAAGCCACTTTCTGGAGAGAATTTATATTAGAAGCCTGCTGATTCTGTTTTTCATGAGAGGTTCCCTGACTTCCTTTACACAGTTCAGTCCAGCTTTTTAATAACTGGTGATTGATGGTCATTCCATTTAGATTTTTATCTGTTATGTTCCTGTTATTCCCATTTCAATCAATCACTCAATCAATCAATGTTTATTTAACCTTGCAATTACATCATTAAGCAAGCTCATTTACAAGATGGTCCTGGACATAAAGGAAAAATGTAGAGTACAGTCACATATAAGGGACAAACACAGGTACATTAATACAGTGGAACAAGGGTCCGTATAAGAAAGCAACAGTCAATGTATGCACTAGGCCCACAGAACAGGTTTAATTAAACATTAAGGCATATATGAAAACATAAGTAAGACAGGAGGAACTGTGGTTAAACAGCAATCAAAGTACACAATAGGCTCCCAAAGTAGGGTTTAACTAAGCAAGAAGGCAATGTACAAAAATATGTGTAAGGCAGGAGGAAATTGTAGTATGGAAAAGCAGGAGGTAATCTAAAATAATTCTCAGGAAGGGAGATGGCATAGATGCAAGGGTTTGCCATGAAGGAGGTAGAGGTCTGGTTAAAAAAGATGGGAGTAAGGACCTGTAGGGAGATTAGAGTGGCAGGGATGACTAACAGGGGACCCAGGGTGGAGGAGGGCAACAGAAACAGAAATAGAAAAATGGCATAGGAGGAGGACAGTACAGTAAATGCAGCAGAGGTACAGACAGACAAGGGAGGAGTAAAGGGGTAGTTGTAAATTCTAAAGATTTGGGAGCTATGCAGGCTAAAACGTAGGAGAATCATCTATAGCATTTAGCATGTGTATTCTATTAGCAGTCACTAGCAGCTCATTTAATGTCCTAGTCAGTTGTTCTTGTTTTTAACTATGGCAGATGTATTGAAGTTGCATGTCTCCTGTTTATCAAGACTGAGATCAAGAACCAGAGTTACAGCCACCAACCTTTCTCCTACTCAGCCAGCCCTCCCTCGATTATTGCCCACCACAGCAAATTCCTTGGATATCAGGGATATGAAGGAAAGTGTGTGATTATGATGATTACCATTACTCAGTTGGGCTCTGTGGCATTTATCATCTGCACCGTCATCTTCTTCTCTCACATGTTCATCAATACCTGCAGCTAAACAAGTCTGCTCTCCTTCTTCCTTTATGATGGATTCCACCTTTCTCTTTGTTGCTGGGAATACTGGCATTACACTGATTATGAGATACTGTTGATGGGTTCGCTCAAATTGTAAGTTCTTCCAATGGCTCTACCCCAGCTGCTTCCTTTCTCCAAGTGCATTAAAACTTCAACAGTCTGCAACTCAAGTAAAGGCTGTAATGGGTGAAAAAAGACAAAAACTACTTGGTTCTTGAGCTTCTGCTTGTAAACTGACTGTCTCTGCTGAGTAGATTTTGTATGAAAATAACAGAGGGAGGAGCTTTGGTTCCATTCTGTGTTAAATTTTATTTGCTTTAGTGATAAAAGCCACTGAGTGTTATGGTTGGTTAAAACTGATTGAATAATATTTAGTTTTAAATCCTGGGCTGTTTGCTTCCTCAGTGCCATTGATGACTGTCTTACTGATTTTGCAACCTGGTCACCAGCGCCTTAATTTATAGCAGTGTTTCAGTCTTTCTTGGGCATCATTCGTATACCAAATTTTGCCAGTAATTTAATATATTTTTGTTGTTGATTCAGCTCGATCCCTGCTACTTCATTCAGGCTCATTAGTTTCCCCTTTAGCTAGGTAGCTGAGGTATGAAATTACATACCATGAGGGATTTCATGGAGCAGTCTCCTCAGACTCTCACTGACACCTGCTTGACTGATTTCAAGTGACAAGGTTTTTATTCTTGTGTCAAACAGTTAAACTAAATATAGCCTGAAAGGACTCACAGGACTTCAGATAAGCATTAAAAATGTATATGGAAGGAAAAGGTCCAAAAGCCAAGTGGTATTTACTACAGAGACAAAAGAGGCTAGGGAATGGGATTTCCCACTTTAAGAATTACTACAAGGAAGCACAACTTACACCATTGGTTACTGTAATCAGAAACAGAGCGATGTATCCTGTGCCAAAGTCAAGAGAAATCAAGTGAGGGATATACCAGTACACATGCAATCTTGGCTCCTAAGCAAACCAAGTGAGGCATTGCAATTGAAACATGTGGTCAAAACACACCATGTATATATGGGCTACAATCAAGTAAAAATTAAAGATTCAGTTCACATTAATATCATTGGTTCCATTGCAACAGCATTCAGATTTCACACCAGTGAGGATAGATGGAAGGTACAAGATATTTCTTAATTTACCTGCACCAACTGCTAGATAGGAATGGTAATATTTCAGGTATTGTAGGTGGAGAATTTTGCCAGCAGGTTAATATGGTATTCCCTGACACCTGACAGCTCCAAACACATGGGGAAAGCACCACAGGCACATGTTAAAGGCTGCAATGCTAATGTTGCACGCCCTAGGCTGTAGTGATGTAAACAGACAAATAAAAGCACATCTACATATCAGAAGTGTCTTTGGGTATGTACAACTTCTACAAGTCTATCACCTAGGTAGATATCTAGACAGAACTCTGTCTCTATGACATCTTTATAGCAACAGCCTTCTAAACTATTATACAAAGCTGGCAAACATAGCCCAGATACAGTGATGGATTCAGAACATATGATGAATAAAATCAATGGAACAAATAATAGCACAGCTGCAGCTCAGGCAGGAGAAATTAACAGCAAGACAGCTACCCATTGAGCACATGACTGAGGAGGTTGGCGTATGCTAAACTTACATTAGATCAGCAAGCAATGTTGTAGGTAGCATTGACTAAGCAGAGGCAAGTCTAGCACGAAAAACCATATTAAATTTCTATTAAGCGTCACCATTTATATCCCAAGCTGTGAGGGCAAATGCTGCAAGTAGGATTTGTGTTTGCTTTGGTGGAGGCCTCCTCACCTCTTTTCTTATACCTTAGCTGATTCCTCCTACATAACATCTTAAGCTCTCTCAAAGGGTAGGGGAACAAGGAGGACAGGATAAGAAATTGAAATAAAAAGCAACTTGAATCATGAAGATGAAAGACTAGGAGTGGGGATACCAGAAACTATATTTTCCTTTGAACTGTAGAGCATCACATCAAGACTTTTGATAGATAAGAAGATATGACTTTAGTAGAAGCAGAATGTACTAATTCAGAGGATATATACAGTAAAGCCAAGCTCAAAAGACAAGTCTAGCCAACAAGAATAGCAATATGCAGATACCTGTACAAGCCCCAAGAATGTATACTGTAAGAAACTGTATTTTCAGTGATACCATTTTGTAAATAACATGAAATGCATGTTTGTATGAGAAGACATTGCAATACAAATGTTAAGTTTTAAATAACAAAATCTTAAAAAAACCTCAGTTCATCTCCACCCTGCACCTCTTCTTGACCCTCCTATGGTACACAAAGCCTATCTAGAATCCTATAGTCCTTCACTGCTGTCCAACACTGCCTTATCCTACTTTCTCTCCTTCCATCTCCCACTGGGCCCTTTATGGGCACAAAACAAATAATGGATACTGCTGTGTGCCGTTACCTACATCCATATTGGGAACATCATATAGCTAAATCTGGGTGCTCTGCTAGGCCTCCCATCACCATCAATGTATTTAAAAACAAAATTGCAGAACTTCAAGTGTTATTTTGGAAGGAAATGTGTATGTGGCTGCAGAAACAGAGACTTTGACCACCAAGCACCATGAATGGAATCTGGCAATCCCGGGCTATTCAATTTACAGGAAGGACCGGGGTTGGAAGAAGGTAGGGTGGGATAGCACTCAGTTTGAGAGAAGGGATCAAATGCATTAGGGATGAGGGGAGGAAGGGAGGACAGAGGCACTTTGGGTGCAGTTTCTGGACTACAAGGGCAGAAAGCTAATGCTGGGAGTGGTGTCTGGACCACAAGCCCAAACAGGAGAACTAGACAGGGAGCTTGCAGAGCAAATAAGGAGGTGTGTAGGAAGGGGTGTGGTGATGAGTGGGGATTTCAACCTACATGGGGTTGATTGGAGTACCCTGCAGACCAACAGTGCCAGGGAGCAAGTGCTCCTGGATGCAATCCAGGATGGACTCCTGACACAGATGGTAAGAGGGCCTACAAGGTTCGGTAACTCACTGGACCTGGAACTGGCAAAATAAGGAGGCAGTGAGAGAGGTGAGGTTCAGGACCCACTACCTGGCAGTGGCCACCAAACAGGAGAATGGAGGCACAGGCACAAGGAGATAGACTTCAGGAGGGTGAACTTTGGGAGGATGAGAGAAATACTGAAAGGAAACTCCAGGATATAAGGACAGAAATGGATGCAGAGCAAAAGTGAGAAATTATTAAAACTGGCCTAACAGGGGCTACAGTAGCCTGCACAAGAACTAGGAGCAAGACATACAGGACCACAAAATCATACTGGCTGAAAAGTGAAGTGCTGCAGGGGGTGAGGGAGAAGATGGCTGTATATTGGAAATATAGGAGAACAGGGAAGGAAGAAGACAACTGAAGGTGAACAAAGCAATGGGGCCTGATGGGATTCATCCTAGAATTCTAAAAGAACTAAGGATAGAACTAGTGACACCACTGACTACCCTCTTTAACAAATCATGGGAGGATGGGGTGGTACCTGAGGACTGGAGGAGGGCAGATGTGATTCCCTTCACAAAAGTGGGAGAAAGGCAGAAGCAGGAAACTACAGACCTGCTAGTTTGACCTCAGTGATTGGGAAAATGAAGAAATTACTTCTAAAGGAAAGAAGTGTCAGTATCTAGAAGGCCAGAGGGCACAGGACCCAAGGCAGCATGGATTCACAGCAGGAAGGTCATGCCAGACAAATCTGATAGATTTCTTTGACTGGGTGACCAAAGTAGTAGATCAGGGAGGGCTGTGGACATGGCCTACCTAGACTTCAGCAAGGCATTTAACACAGTCCCACACAAAAGATTAATATACAAGTTAACCAGCCTGGAAGTGGGTCCCAAGATGACAGCCTGGGTAAAAGTGGCTGGAGAATAGGACACAGAGAGTAATAGTAAATGGAGTCCACTCTGAAGAAAGAGGAGTTACTAGTGGGGTACCGCAGGGTTCAGTATTAGGATCGGTCCTCTTCAATGTCTTTATAGTGACATTGCAGAGGGACTGAAGGAAAAGTATGTCTCTTTGCAGATGACACAAAGATCTGGAACAGAGTTGATGCACAAGGTGGGGTGGAAAGGATGAGAAGGGACTTGGTGAGGTTAGTGGAATGGTCAAATGTATGGCAGCTTAGATTCAGTGCTAAGAAGTGCAAGGTAATGCACCTGGGAAACAAAACCCAGGAAAGGGTACACAATGGGGGTGAGATACTAACAACAACAAAATGGAAAGGGACCTGAGGGAGTCAGATCAGGTGACCTAAGGTGGGCAAGCAATGTGAGAGGGCAGCAAGGAGGGCTGGGGGATACTGGGATACATAGGAGAGGCATCACCAGTAGAAAACAGGAAGTTATTATCCCTCTGTACAGACGTTCTTGTGACCCAATCTCCACAAAGACATAGACAGGATGGAAGCTGTCAGAGGAGTGCAACTAAAATGGTGCAGGGTCTGCACCAGAAGACATATGAAGAAAGACTTAGGAGCTTAATACATATAGCGTTGAGGAAAGGAAGGAGGAGACATGATAGAAACTTTCAAGTACCTCAAGGAATCAACAAAGTCCAAGAGGGTAGCATCTTTCTAAAAAGAGTGTGGAAGAACAAGAGGGCACAATTTGAAGATGGAGGCGGCTCAGAGGTAATTTAAGGAAGTATTTTTCACAGAGAGGTTCTGGATGCATGGAGCGGTCTTCTGGAGGAGGTTGTGGAGTCAAAAACAGTGGTGGAATTCAAGCATGCATGGCATAGTCATAAGGCAATTCTTGGGGTGGGGGTAGGAAGAAGTAGGCTGCTGGTTAACTAGGATCTTCAGCTTATCCATTAGGTAGGGAAATGGGCAGACTGGGTGGGCCAAGCAGTCCTTATCTGCTGTCAAATTCTATGTTTCTATGTTCTATGTTTCTAATTGATAAAAGGAGGTATTATGGAATAGGGTAGAAATTGGATTAAAGTGTAGGCAGCCAAAGGGAGGCCAGAATACGTAAAGGTAGAGAATAAGGCAGGGCCATCTTGGATTAAGGAACTAGGATTATAGGTCCTAGGTTTCTGTTTTAGGAATTTTGGGTGGATGAGATACTTAGGCTTAGGATTTGAGAGTGGCACCGGGGCTTAGGGGTCATCGGCCTCTGAAACTGTTGCATGATTCCTTCAGATAATCCATTAATAGAGCTTTGAATGTGAAAATGCTTGGAAGTGTGGATAATTTTAATGAGTCTTGCATAGTGTTCCAAAGTGATGGAAGTGAAAAGCTGATTGCTGCTGAGCCAAGGGTAGTTTTCACTCTAGGAATCTGGAAGCAGATTAAGGAGAAGCGTCTCAGGCCATATGAACTTTTAGCCCATTTGAAGATGTTTGAGAAGTATGCAGGAGGTCATCAGATAATGCTCTAAAAACCTGAGGAGAGCATTCCTTTTCTTCTAGTTGAGAGTGAGGTCCATCCCAAAACCTGGTATAGATGACAGTGATGTGTACTACGGGGTAGATATAAGATAAATCTTAAAGCCTGGTGGTAAAGGGTGTCAAGTATATTTAGCATCGTTGATGGGCAATGACTGTAAAGGAAGTCAGCATAGTCCAGTACAGGTAAGGAATGTAGTTTGTACTAGTCTCATTCTGGCTTCTAATGTCAGTAGGTGTTTAATGTGATAGAATAAACCTGATCGCTGTCTTAGTTTCTTCAGGGTTTCATTTAAGTGGCACAGAAAGTTGAGCTTGTTATCCAGCCAGAACTGTAGGTATTTAAAGGTATCAACTACTTCAAGGGGTTCATCTAAGTGTGTTTGGATCTGTGTGATATGTGGACATCCGGAAGTAGACTTTGGTGACAGAAACATTGCTTTAGTCTTTTTGGCATTGAGGAGGAGCTTATAAGTGAGAAGGTTGTATTGGAGGGTGTCAAAATCTTTCTGTAAGTGCTCATGGGCCAGATCCAGGATGAATTTGTGGTATAGAGTACAGAATCATCTGTGAATAAGTGCACATTTACTGTGCCCAGCTGTGAGCCAGATTATTGATGAATATTGCAAAGAGATAGGGCCCTGGATGGAGCCTTGTGGGACTCCTCGTAACAAGGATTTTGTGGGGACAGATCTCTTATGGCTTTGATTTGTTGTAATCTATTGGTTAGGTAGCTGGTGAACCATTTAATGGCCAAACTATCAAGTCCGATGTTACTCAGTGCAGTAAGCATGATAGCATGATGGTATGATCCACAGTATCAGAAGCTTTACTTAAATCAAGGAAGAGAGCAAGTACATGCTTCTTAGAGTCCAAGGATATTTGCCAGTCTGTAGTTACTTTGGCAAGAGCCGATACTGTACTATGTTTGGCTCTGAAGCCAGACTGAGCCAGGTTTAGAAACTTTTGTGAATCCAAATATTCTCTAAGTTGGATGTTGACAATTTTTCAAGTAATTTAGAGAGGATGTATAGTATAGAAATAGACCGGTAATTGTTCAGATCACTCAGATCCCCAGTCTTGAATAATGGTAGGATGTGGGCAGTTTTCCACAAGACAGGTAGCTCAACTTGAATCAGAGAGGTGTTGAATAAGTGTGTAATGGGGGGCAGATAGGTATGGCCACATTTTAGGAAATAAAGTTCAATATTATCTGCACTTACACTCTTTTTGTATCCAGATAAAGGAGGAGGTTCTCCACTTGCTTGAACATAATTGTGAGGAAGCTGAAGAGAGTGGGATGCAGTTGGTTATGGTTGTGAGTATCAGTGAAGCCAACAGTGTAGTCTCTTGCTGGGCTAAGTTTGCTGATAGGTGAGGTGTCAAAGGCAAGCCCTGCAGTGGCAAAGTGATCATTAAGCTTCTCTAGTATATCAGCTTTGTCCTTATAGGTGGTACCATCATGCACAATTTTGTTTGGAAGGGGTGTTGCAGTGGACTGACCTTCGACTTCTTTGAGGATTTTCCAACATTTGAAAGAGTTGTTTTATTGTCTTCTAGTTCTTTTGGAAGTACCTAGCTTTTCTGACCTAATTAGCTTGATATAAGCATTCCTAGTGGCGGAATGCTAACCAATCAACCTCAGGTGGGATTTCCTTGCTTTTTCACCAGTACTCCCTATCCTTAAGTACTTTCTTCAGGATGGGGAGAACCAACCAGGAGTTTTATTTTTGATTTGATCAGTCTTAGTGGGGTGTGTTTGTCTATTAGCCCAGTAAGAGGCTGTGAAAGATGTTAAGTGCCTCGTTAAAGGTGGGGCTAGATAGAAATCCTACCAACGAATGTTGCTTAGACCTTTCAGGAAAGTGTACTGGCAGAACTTTTCAGGCATCTTTTCAGTTTGAATTTGGAGGCTGTTTTTATTTGGAAAGGATGTCTGATGCAGGCAGTAGTGCAATGGTCACTTATATCATTGAAGAATACTCCAGTATGCGAGACAGTGTGAGGTTTGTTTACTAGCATAAGGTCCAGGAGGGTGCTGCGCTCAGGGTTTTTCTGTAGGTCTGGTTTAGCAATCGCCATTTGTTACAGACCATTAACATCACATAGATCCTTCAATTTCTTAGAGCTATCATCATTCCAAATTAGATTGAAATCCCCATTAGAATACACTCAGTATTAGCAGAGTCAAGAGGTTTTGAAGGAGTGGCAAAGTGCCCAGCCACCAGATGGTGGTTGGTAGCATGCTGCTATAAGGAGTGATTTCTCACTGGAAAGTGATAATTTTAGAGCAAGGCATTCAAATTCCTTAGCCTTTGAAGCCAGGGAACTAAGGTAGGCACAAGGTATAAAGGGAGGGGAGAAGGACTTTTAGATATGTCAGAAAAAGAAATGCAAAGAACACATATTGTGGATAAAGTGGGGAGGAGAATCAGTGGAAAAGGGAGAGTCATGCATGGAAATACTGAATGATTACTTCTGCTCTGTTTTCACTAAGGAGGAAGGACTACTACCACTGTAGACTGGGAGTGGGAAAGGGGATGGTGGAGACAAACAAGATGATCATGGGGAGTAGAGTGCTTGAAGGGCAGAGGCGTTAAGGGAGGATAGGGCACCAGGTCCTGATGGCATCCACCCAGAGTCCTGAAGGAGATGGCAGAAGTGTTGGCCATGTCACTGGCAGATCTGTTCAGCACTTCCTGGAAATGGGTTGTGTGCCTTAGGACTGGAGGGTTGCCCATGTGGTGCCCATAGATAAGAATGGGTCTAGGGAAGAGCCAGGAAATTATTGGACAGTCAGTCTCACTTTCATAGTGGGAAACTTATGGAAATTATATTGAAGGAGAGGCTGGAGGCATTCCTCAGGAGTAATGGCCTCCAGGATGGGTGGCAACAGGTTTGTCTTGGGAGGTCTTGTCCCACAAATCTAATAGAGTATTATGACTGGGTAACAAAGGAGCTGAGTGGGGGTCATGAGGTGGATGTCCTGTACTTGGACTTCAGCAAGGCCTTAAATACAATGCCTCATGGGAGACTGGGGAGTTGACTGCCACAGGGGTGGGAGGAAACTGACAAACTGGATAGGAACTGGTTACAGGAGAGAGTGTAATGGGCAATTGTGAGGAGGCTTTTGACACCCAGAGCAGTGACAAGCAAGGTACCACAGGGTTCATTGCTGGGCCGGTGCTATTTGGGCTCTTTATGTTAGATGTTGCACTCTGAGTTGGGAGAAGGGTTAGTTTGTTCACTGACGATACCAAAATGGGGTGATAGTGGATGAGGAGGAAAGATAGAAACAATTGCAGGGGACCTAATCAAACTGGAAGTATGGTCAATGAAGCACATCTAGGATTCAATGCAAAAAGTGGAAGGTGACACACTTGGGAAAAACCATAGGAGGGACTACTGGTTGGGTGGGGTGAGGCTGGGGATTACTGAGAAGGAGAAGGACTTTGGGATGTCAGTAACAGGGGACATGAACAGCACGACCTAGTGCAGGAAAGCAGTAGCTAAGGAAATAGAATGATGGGTACTATTGCAGCGGTTTCTCATCCAGACATAGAGAGTGATCCTGCCCCAACAGATCTTAAGTCAGACTGCATTTGGGATACTGCATACAATTTAGGAAACTGGGAGGGGTCTCAAGCAAGTGTTTAGGAAACTGGGAGGGTCTCAAGCAAGTAGCTACTTCTGTCACTTTCTCAGAAGTACTACCTGTGAGAGGCAAGGGAGCATAGGAGTGCGTGCACCAGGAACTTTAACTCATGGTTGAAGAACTGGTGCTGTGAGGAAGGGTTTGATTCATTGGTGACTGGGGACCCACCTGGAGGGATGGAGATTTGTTCAAGCCTGACGGCCTGCATCCATCCTGGAGGGAATCCAAGTACTCAATGATAAGTTTAAATGCTACATTGACAAGCATTTAAACTAGCAAAGGGGTGGCAGGCCAGCAAGGAGGGTACCCCGCTTGCTCACCCCCACAGCTAGCAGTGGAACCAGTGAACCAGAGGATGGCTATCTCTGCAAAGCGGTGTGCAAAGATGGAATTAGTGTCAAAAGGTGGATAAGCAGAAAGGGCAAAATTCAGCAGAAGGGCAGACAGCAAGGAGAACCAGGGATAAATGACAACCAAGGAAGGGGCTGGAGTAGAACAGTGAAGCAGACTAGGGAGGTCAAATCGTGGAAAGCCATGTGTGCAAATGCCAGGAGCCTTAGCAACAAGATGGAAGATCTGGAGGCTGTCATGGTACAGTCAGACCTGGACATTGTGGCCATCACTGAAACCTGGTGTAATGATAACCATGACTGGGAGATGGCCATACCTGGCTACAACATATTCAGACGAGACAGAGCAGGCAGGAAGGAGGAGGTGGTACTGTATGTGAAAAATGACATAAGGGCCACAGAGATCCAGGAGGAACAAAATGGGGAGAGATACTGTGGGTTAAGCTAGAAAGGAAAATGGGGCCAGCCATCCACACAGGTGTGGTCTATAGACCATCAGCCCAGGAGGAAGAAACAGATAGGGAGCTGATGCTAGCCATCCAAAGGATGGCAGACAAGGAGTGAGTAGTACTGGTTGGAGACTTCAATATTCCAGACGTGGACTGGAGCATCCCAGCAGCAGCATCAACTAGGAGCAGATTTATCCTGGACTCCCTTCAG
This sequence comes from Neoceratodus forsteri, assembly GCA_016271365.2. Classification (NCBI taxonomy): domain Eukaryota; kingdom Metazoa; phylum Chordata; order Ceratodontiformes; family Ceratodontidae; genus Neoceratodus; species Neoceratodus forsteri. Next base: position 193,141,929 of record JADMNL010000022.1, on the reverse strand, counting down.
GGTGTCTTCCTCAAGCAACTGGTCATGGAACCAACTCGGCAGAAGGCAATACTGGACCTTCTGCTCACAAACAGGGACAGTGTGATGGGGGTAACAGTGGGGAGCACCTGGGTAACAGTGACCACCAGTCATTGTGGTTTGAAACCACAGAAAGAGCAGAACCAAACCACACAAAAACACGTATCCTGGATTTTAGGGGGCAGACTTTGGGAAAATGGGAAATACTTGAAAGAGGCATTAAGGGAATGGGACAGGAATCAGGGTTGAGGAACAGTGGGCAGTATTTAAAATGGGGATTATAAGAACAACAGAATTATGCATTAAGCAGGTTAGCAAGAGGAAAAGGAGAGGAGACCATATGGTTTTCAAAGAGGTAGCAAGAAAGTGAAAGCCAAAAGATAGCATTCAGGCAATACAAAAAGACACAGGCAGAAGGGGATAGGGAGAAGTACCAGGAGAAACAAAGGGAGGGAGAGAAGTCAGTAAGAAGCCAAAGCTCAGACAGAAGAACACATTGCAAAATCAGTGGTTAAAGGGGACAAAACCTTTTACAGGTACATAAGTGAAAAAAGAAAGACAAAGGGAGGGATAGTGAGACTGAAGGGGAGGATGGGAGTCGCGTGAAGGATGACAACAGTAAAGCTGACATATTGAACAGGTATTTCTGCTCAGTCTTTACTGAGGAAGAGGGGTAATGGGTCTGAAGGGAGTACAAGGGTGAGAATGGTGCAGAAATGGACACAAGTCCTTTACACGAGAAAGGGTCCTGAAGGAACTGGAAGTAATAAGAGTTGACAAAGCAATGGGACCAGATGGGGTGCACCCCAGGGTCCTTAAAGAACTAAAAGAGGTGGGCTGAACCTCTGGCTATCCTGTTTAGCCAATCACTAGAAACAGGAGAGTACCCAAAGACTGGAGGACAGCAGATGTAGTCCCCTTATACAAAGGGAACAAAGATAGAAGGAGGGCAGTTCAGGGCAATGTGAGAGTATTATTTCACAGAGAGGGTAGTGGATGCATGGAACAGCCTTCCTGAGGAAGTTGCAGGGTCTAAAACTGTGGGAGAATTCAAGAATGCATGGGACAGACATAAGGCAATTCTTGTGAGGCAGGAAGATATAGGCTGTTGGTTAACTAGGATCTGTGGCCTATCCTGTAGGTAGGAAATGGGCAGACTAGATGGAGCCTAGCGGTCCTTATCTGCATCAAAGTCTATGTTTCTATGTTTCTATGTTTCAAAGAGGAAGCAGGGAACTACAGACCAGTCAGCCTCACCTCGGTAGTAGGAAAGATCATGGAAGCATTTCTGAAGGAGAGATTGGTGGGAACATCTGGTTGTCAATGGACTACAGGACCAAGGCAGCATGGTTTCACCAGGGGAGTCATGTCAGACCAACCTCATTTAATTTTTGACTGGGTGACTAAGGAGAGTGGATCAGGGGAGGGCAGTGGACATGGCCTATCTGGACTTCAGCAAGGCCTTTGACACTGTGCCACATAGAGACTATTACACAAACTGGGGAATATGGGTGTGGGCAGGACAGTAGTGTGGTGGGTAGGTAACTGGCTGGGTGGCAGGACACAGAGGGTGGTGGTAAATGGCTGTCACTCCACAGAGGAAGAGTGACCAGTGGGGTACCACAGGGATCAGTGCTGGGACCGGTCCTATTCAACATCTTCATCAGTGACATGCAGGGATCTAGAAGGCAGAATTTCACTGTTCGCTGATGACACAAAGCTCTGTAACAGAGTAGACACACCAGAGGGTGTAGACAGAATGAGAAGGACCTGCAGAAACTTGAAAGATGGTCAAGGGTTTGGCAGTTGAAATTCAATGCAAAGAAGTGCAAGATAATGCATATGGGACACAAAACCCTGGCACAATATATCAGTTGGGGGTGAGGATATAGCATGCACCAAGCAGGAAAGGGATCTTGGGGTTGTCATCTCTGATGACCTCAAGGTAGGAAACAGTGTGACAAGGCATCAGGTAAAGCAAATGGGATGCTGGGATGTATAGGCAGGGGCATCACCAGCAGGAAAGGAGGTCATAATTCCGCTATACAAGACACTAGTGAGGCCCCACCTGGGTACAGTGTACAGTTCTGGAGACCATACCTACATAGGACATAGACAGAGTAGAGAAGGTTCAGAGGAGGGCAACAAAGATGGTGCATGGATTGCATCACAAGTCCTATGAAGACAGATTGAAGGAACTGAACATGTACTCCCTGGAGGAGAGGAGGAGAGGGGATATGATAGAGACATACAAGTATCTTACAGGGAGAAACAGAGTGCAGGAAAACACTATTTTAAGCGGAAAAAGATGTTCCAGGATTAGAGGGCATGGGATGAAGTTGGAGGAGGACGATTCAGAGGAAACATGAAAAGAATTTCTTCACAGAACGGGTGGTGGACAAGTGGAACACCCTGCCAGAGGAAGTGGTGGGGGCTGAAACAATCATGGGATTTAAGAATGCATGGGATAGACATAAAGAATTCTGAGGTCAGGGTGAGGGAAACAGACTTCTAGGAAAACAAACTGAACTTACAAGCTCAAATGGGCAGACTGGGTGGGCCATAGGCCCTTATCTGCCGACACTGTCTATGTATCTATGTATCTATGTATCTATGTAATTCTGGAGGTCATATCTGAAGACGGATATAAAATTACTGAAGGGGTACAAAGGAGGACAACAAAATCTTACAAGGGATGGAAAGAAAGGCCTATGAGCACAGACTGCAGGATCTGGATATGTACACACTGAGCGAGAAGAGGGAAGGGGATATGACTGAAACATTCAAATATGTGAGGATTGTCACAGTGTGTGGGAATAAACTTCAGATGGGGCAAATGCACAAGTTTACAACACACCGTGGTGTGATACTTATTTTCAAAGTTCAAAAAATAATACATGAGAGCAAAAAATTTTAAAGAAAATCATTACTTAACATCGGTAGTTTCTCCCATAATACAGTACTGGATCTTAGAGCTTCTAAGACCTTTCTCATCCTCATTCAACAGCTTGTTTACAGTAGCAGTAGAACCTTTCTCCTCCTCTTTCAGGGCTGAGCCCCACTGGGTTGAACCGAAGTAAACTCTGTGCAAAGGTTTTATACCTTTTGGTGGGTTCACCTGACTGAGCCCTTACATGTCTGGACATGTTTCAAAACCAAGAGGAGAGTATTGTGTCAGGGATTTCCTGGTTCAGTTAAATATACAGTGTATATATCCACAGATATTGATTTTCTATATCTCTGATCCGAAGTGACTAAGCTCTTTTATACATATAATCTTATACAGCAACAGGTTTATAGTGTGAATTTATGAAAATACCTTAAAGATTTCTCATAACTGTGCTAATTCTGAAATTATTACTATTTTATATGACTTCTGAACCCTTTTTAAAAAGGCTTTATTAGCTGTATTTATTCCCATTTAAAATAGCCTTCTTCATTTTGTACACAAAACACACTTATGCATTTTACACAACACCTCTCCGGGTGTTTGGCATCATGCCAGGGACTGAATGGATGGAAATGTAAAAAGAATGAAAAGAGAAATAGTAGGAAGTTTAGTAGGGACAGTAAAGAGCTAAGCTAGGTGGCCAACCTAAGGTAGGGAGAAAGAAGATAAGCAAAGAGAAAACATTGACTGCTGCTCAACAGAAGTTTTGATTGCTAGGAAATAAGGAGAAAGAAAGGTGGTCCATCAGGCACAGTTGAGGTGAAGCCTAACTCTGCCACAGCGATCAATAAACCTAGCACTGAGAGGTGTTCAAACTAAGGAAGGTAGGAAATGAGGAGACATAGACAATGATTGGAGGGTGGATGATTTAAGAGGAATTGAGGAGGCATTACTTCATAGAAAGGGTGTTGTTTAGATGGAATGCACTACCAGAATGGGTGATATCATGTAAGACAGTAGGAAGTTTTAAGAGGGTGAGACAAATCTAGAGGAACAGTCTGGTTGACAGAAGCTGTAACAGGTAAGGGAGGAACAGTGGGGAGGAGGCTGAGGCAGCTGCAATCTGGGGTGCTAGCTGCACACTCGGCAGACTTTGATAGACTAGTTTGTCTTTTTCCTGCTGGCAAATTCATATGTTCATAACACTTCTTCTAATTGGAGTTTCCCATGTCTTACCTTGGCCACAGAATGTATGTAGTTGTGCCTCATGTGACCACCAATCCATAATGACTGGGAATGAGTACAGTTCCTGGTTTCTGTGTTGATCCTAATCTTGCTGCAGTTCAAGGTAGATTGCTGACTGAGCATCTGATTCTTATTCAGTACACAGTGGTGTTTGTCCTCGCACCATGCCTGACACCATGGGTGGTGCACTGAGTCCAGCACCGTGACCCCTGGTTTTGGTGTCAGTGCCGTTGGCGGCTCCACTGGTGTTGAGTTGGCACTGGGGTCAGTGATGTGGGTCAGTGTTGTGGAGTCGGCATCGTGGCCAGTGCCGTGGTTTGGTGCCATTGCTCAGTGCCATCCTCAGTGCAGCACCACGGGTGCTGTTGTTGTGCCATTGGTTGCCGACACTGCTGGCAGTCCCTCCGGTGTATCTCAGCACTGGGCACATGTGGTTGGTGCTGCTGGTGGCCAGAGCACCCAAAGGTGCCACAGGCAGTGTCAGGCACCTGTGGGTGCCATGGGTGGCACTGTGGGCATCTGTGGGTGCTGTGGTTGATGCTGCGGGCAACCTGGGGTGCCATGAGTATCATGGGTGCCATGAGTCCATGAAGGCCATGGGTGCCCTCAGGTGCCATTGCTGCCATTGTTACCATCGGTGTCATGGGTGCCACAAGTATCATGGATGCCACGGGTGCCCTCAGGTAGCATGGGTGTCAGTGGGGGCTCTCAGCTGCCATTGTTGCCATGGGTGCTGGGGTACCTGTGGGTAACACTGCAGGTACTCACGGGTGTCACCCAGGTTGACATAGGCACTGCTTGGTGCCCTCCTGTGCCACCAATGATTCTGGTGCTGCTGGGGTGCTAGTTATTGCTGTCCAGCAGAACTAATGATGGATTTCCTTCTGAAGACCTCTTCTTCCACGAAACTTGTAGCAAGATGTTTTCCACAGAATGAAGTCCCGTTCTGCAGATTATTTTCCACACATCTTAGTGCGTGGTGGTCTGCATGGGATCTTGTGACACCCAGCAGTTTTCTGCTGAAGGAACTCCTCTGTTGTGTTCTGCCAGCAGAATCTCTCATTCTGCTCAGCACTTTCTTGGCTCCCTATGTGGTGCCAAGCTTTTCAACATCCGTCCTGGTGGCAGAGTCTCTAGTGACTGTGACCTAGACCTCCCTTAGGGGGTCCTTCTGGGGTAGAAGTGCATCTAGATGAGTCTCTTCCTGTCCTTCTGGTCAGTGATACAGTGGATGACTCATTTTATACTGAAGGTACACCCTCTCTATCATCAGAGAGCGTGATGGAAGATCTTTTCAGTAGTTTCTCAGTAATGGGGTTCACCATAGTATTCAGACTGCATCCGTGGACTATACACCTCTGCATCTAGACTCTTTCAGTTGTCAAGACAATTACTCTCTGTGGAACATTATAATTCAATGGTTGGGAGCTGCATAGACTCTTCCACTCCTTTGATAGGGTATATAGCCTTTTGATACTGCCCCTTTAGTAGCTTCTTTGGCACAGGTGGTTAACATCTCTTCAGCTGTGATTATTAGCCAGTCATGATTTCAGTAATGGACACTCAGGCTCCTCCTAACCTTCAGAGGGATGATGTCTTCATCATTTTTGTATCAGGCAATCCTTGTGAGATAGCAGCCTGAAACCTTATCAGGTTCTGACTAATAGCAAAAAAAAGTTACAATTATCACAGCACAGGACCTAGCTGAAATTACACAATACCACACTTTGGGATCTGGTCAGGTTCTGCCTCAGCACCTGGGTGGTCATCTGTAAACTAAGGTAAAGAGTACCTGACTTCTTCTACCCCTAGGGAGTCCAATCCAGCAAGGTATGGGTCATCTCTTTTCTCACAGAGAGATTTCTCTTATTCGAGGTATTTCCTAGACCTAGGCAACTGCCCAGTCTGTTGGTCCCTTTTTTTAAATCAGGCTTTTATTCTCTTGATCAGAGCCTCATAGCAACAAGTGACTCTCAGTGAGTCAGAACTCAGGTTCCTACTTCTTTGCTTGCTTCAACAACTGACAAAATGCTCCTTTCTTGACTGTAGGTCAAGTAGGCCTTTCTGAGATGGTTTCTCAAATATTCACACCTTTGGTTCGGGCACACTGGTTCCATGCTAGTCACTCATGAACTATCCTCTCTGAGTGAGTGACGGAGTTTTGAGGTTTGTTTTCAGCAAAACAAACTATAGTCCCTACTACTCCCTTCAGGAAGGCTGGAATGAGTAGTGCCTCACCGCATTGAGTCACTTCTGCCACTATCCAGTCACTTTCAACCAATGGGATAGCCCTAACTTAATCCTGCTGTGTCCCACTGTGATGCACATCTGCCTCTATTTGCCTTAGAAATCCAGCCCTGTTTTTCTGTCTGAATATTTTTCTGCAGTGGACATGTCCTCCTGTACACTTTTCCTATCTTTCCTGAGTTCAGAGTCTGCTGCTACAGTTGTACACACAGGGGCAGGATGATTCCTTTTACGTTAAACGCGGCATCGCAAGGAATGTTTGGGAGAGTAGCACACTTTGGAGGTGTGCCTCTCTGTTAAATCCACTGCTCAGTTGAGCAGGCGTGGCAGTCTGCACCAATGAGTGTGGGAAGCTGTGTATGACAGCAGTGGTCTTAGCTTCAAAGAAAACCTGCTGTCATACACTAAGCTGCACACCGCCCCCCGTTAGGCCCCACGTCATGCTGCCCCAAATTCTTGCTGCCATGCTGGGGCTCACCCCAGCATGGCAAACTCTGTTGTTTGCGAAGGGTGCCCAATCCCCTTTGGCTCCATAACCCCAAGGCATCCTTGTGCTATGCTGGGAGCCCACCCAGCGTGCCAAATTCCACGTCATCAATTAAAAAAAATCTGTAAGTAAAAACAGTCCCCGCAGTCTCCCGCCCCCTCCACAACCTGCACCCACCCTGCGCACTCTGCCTCCCCACACCCCCCTCTCCCCATGCCCCCTCCAGACTCAGTGCGATGATCTTGATTGCATCAGGAACATGTCTGCACTCTTCAAAGCCGACCTGAACTGAGGAAATGCTGGTAAGCTGTTTAATGGGCTAGTTAGGGGTTTCAACTTTATGCATATCTCAGGCATTTCTTGGAATTTTGCACCAAATTTTCAACATGGGGTTTTGGGACCCCTTCTCATGAATTATGCCACTGTCATGGTGTTATTCAGGCCCGAAGGGTGATTTCATAGTCACTGCATGAAATCACCTTGAGCCTGAATAACACCATGTTTCAGCTGTTTCATTCATGAGAGAAATGTTCAGACTGTGTATGCAAAATCAAAAAATAACTGTTTTCTGGCGTGCATTGCGCGGTTCCTATATAGGCTTGTAAGTTCATGAATTTTCAATATTTTCCTCCAGATTTTCAACATTACCATTTTACCACACCTCCTTAGCAGTACAGCTGTCATTTTCACAACCTGCCCAAAGCGTGTTTCTGCCCATGTAGCGCACAATGGTGCAGTCGGTGTGCAAAATTAATGTATGGCACGATTAAAGAAAATCACAGTGACACTGTTCACTAGCAGAGGTCTTAAAATGGCTATGTTGAAAATTTGGTAAAAAATTTCTAAAATGGCTGTTCTAAGAGCATGCGTTGCGCAGTTCCTATGCACGCTCATAAGTTTGCAAATTTTCAATATTTTTACTCCAGATTTTCAACATTGCCATTTTACCACACTCCTTATGAGCAGTTCAGATGTCATTTTTCATCCTGCCCAAAAGTGTTTCCGCCCATGTAGTGCACAATGGCGCATTGATGTGCAAACTCAGTGTATGGGACACATTAAGAAAATCACAGTGTCATTGTTCATGAGCAGAGATCTTAAAATGCCAATGTTGAAAATTTGGTGAAAAAAACTAGCAATGACTGTTTTGACAGTCGTTGCACAGTTCACATGGCTTTCCGAAGGTTTGCTAATTTTCAATATTTCCACTCCAGATTTTCAACATTGCCATTTTACCACACCTCCTTATGAGCAGTTCAGCTGTCATTTCACATCCTGCCCAAAAGTGTTTCCGCCCATTGTGCACAATGGGCAGATCGGTGTCTTGAAATCAATGTATGGGACACAGTAAAGAAAATCACAGCAATGCTGTTCATTAGCAGAGGTTTTAAAATGCAATGTTGAAATTTGGTGAAAAATTCTAACAATGACTGTTTTACGAGTGTGCGTTGCTCAGTTCCACACACGCTCATAGGTTTGCAATTTTCAATATTTCCACTCCAGATTTTCAACATTGCCATTTACCACACTTCCTTATGAGCAGTACAGCTGTCATTTTTCACATCCTGCCCAAAATATGTTTCCGCCTATGGCGCACAATGGGGTAACAAAAGTCATGCTGAAATTTTATTGTGCAAATACCAGCAATCGCACAGGGCATTAGGGGTAAGCACCATACATGCCAAACACCACTGCAAATACCTGCAAGCAAACATTCGCATTGACAAATGCTTGTTAGAATATGAAGTGGGTAGGATCTGGTTCTACTAGACCACCACAAGAGGCTTCTAAGTCGTGCCTTGGCCTTCCATCAGAAAGGCAGAACCCATCCTCACAATTTGGTATAGGACCAAAATTAATAGTGTCAAAGACATGTCCTAATCTAACGTAAAGGACCTCAGGAACTGAAAGAGCTGTAAGTAAAGTCTACAGTGACTAAGTGAAACCATTCTCCTTGATGGGCTAACCCCACCTTGACCTTCTTTGCTCACCAAGTAAGGGGTTCAAGTGCTTCTGGACCTATTGTTTGTGGGTCTGCCATACTTGGTAGTGGGGGTTTCCATCTGTGCATTTCGGTCTACCCTGAACCAGTAGACTTTACTTACAGCTCTTTCAGTTCCACAAGGTCCTTTTACGTTAGATTAGGACATGTCTTTGACACTATTAATTTTGGTCTATACCAAATTGTGAGGATGGGTTCTGCCACTCTCTAGAGTGGTTGTGGCTTCTAGCAGAGTTTCATTTGTGTCCATTGTAGTTGTCTGTCAAGTTGTGAGCTACAACTCAGCGCTTACCTTGTAAGCACTATATTCTAGATGCCCTTTCCAAGACAGCTCTTTTCATTAGCAGAACAGTCCTTGGCTGTCTTTTCTGAGTGAATCCTATCTCCTCCACCCGACTCAAGGTTGTTGGTTTTAGCTCGGCACTCTTCTACTGGTGTGAATGAGTGATGGAGACTTAGTCAGGAAGATATGGAAATAGCGTACTTACTGTAATTGTTGTTCCTCTTGGACAGTCTCCATCACTCATCCATACCACCACCATCCCTGGGTTCACTCATTTTCTTTCCTGGTCTTTATAGTCCTATGGATTAGGCTGTGAAGACATTGTCCTTCTGACCCTTCTTGCAGAGACATCTGGGCCCTCTCAGGCCCAGAAACTCAGATGAATTATTTTCATTAGTTATACTGTACCACCTTGGTCAAAAGTTTACTGAGGCAGTTGGAGGGTAGATGCCGAGATAGCCTACAGACTCCCACTTTGTCCTAGCAACTCCAGCGCAATCCCACTAGTGTGAATGAATGAGTAATGGAGACTGTCCAAGAAGATCAATAATTATGGTAAGTAAATAATTTCCACTTTTCTCTCTAATTCATTCATAGTCTCCTTAACTTCTTGTTTTGATTTTGATCTCAGGCTTTGTGAGCCCTCCCTCCTTTGTCTCTTCTCTCATCACAATTTGAACCTTCACAGTACTTTTGCCCAATGTGCTACTACAAGCCCCAAATAATGGGGAGTACTACTAGGTCCCTTTCCTCTCTCCTATCACTGTGATTTCCTTACCTTCATTCTCCCCTGCAGACAGTTTAACTGCCCATGAAAATGTCAGACTTCTTCCCACCTCAGTGGTCCTTCTCTTCTCAGGTGAAAACCATCACCCCTGAGCACATGCACAAACCACACAACAGAATGAATAGCAGTGGGTGGGGATGGTGTACAAAGCAGCCACAACATGGGGTCAACAAGGTCAGGCGTTAGACATGCAACATGCAGGCGCATGTCCGGCAGTGCCCCTGGCGTCACAGCATTCCCACACTGTGGGGACAAAATCTAGGAAAAAGCCAGCCCCATCTGATCAACACCTGATATATATCTATTCAGGCTACTCCCTGCAAGTCTAATCCCCAGGTCTCATGCAGCCTGTGGGTAGTACCATTATGATGCAGCCTGTGAGAGTGAATGGATGAGGGGTTCAGCACAGGCAATGCATCTGGTGTGATGCCCTGGGATGGTCGAATAGGGGAACCACAAGACCCCACACCCACTGAGAAGGTGAAGAAATATACAAGACAAAGTGCAAAAATCAGCTTGCTGTATCTTACTGTTTAAGTATTTTCAATTATACCTTTTGTAAACAACATGAAATGCATGCTTGTATTAGATGAAATTGTAAGAAACATTTAAGTTTTCAACAAAAAATTCTAAAAAACAATAACTCAATTAATCTCACCCTGTACCTCCTCTTTGACCCTCCTGTGGTAAATAAAAACCTACATAGAATCTTACAGTCCTTCACTGCTGTCCAGCACTGTCTTGTCCAATCCATTCCCTTCTACCCCCTTCTCGGGACCTCTATGGGCACAAAACAAATAGTGGGCACTGCTGTGTGCCAGATACATAAACCCATGATGGGGACAGTAAAGCAAACACCTATTCTAACAGAGTCTACCCAAGTCTGGCATTGGCCACAGAATGGATGTGGGTGTGCCTCCTGTGACCACCAATCCATGATGGCTGGGAAGATTACAGTTCCTGGCTTCTCAGTTGGTCCCCAATCCTGCTTCAGTCCAAGGTAAACTGCTGACTGATCCTCTGGTTATGCTGCAGTGCATGGGAATGAGGGAGGCTGCCTAGCATAATTAAATACTGCTAGACATATTGTCATAGACAAATGTAAAGGAAGTCATTGTTACACTACCTATATTTTCAGTGTTTTGCTACAGTATGTATATATTGATTCATGTCCCAAAAACTATGGTAATTACTTCAGAACTGATCTTGCCATGCATTTTCTCAGTATCAACAATGTAATTTGGACAAAGTTGTGTGTGGTACTGGATCATGGTTGAGTTAATGCTAGCTCAAACAACTTGTTGAACAGACATTTTGTCAAAGTTCTGCAAACTTTACCAGGAAGTAGCTGTCTAGAAATTACAGTTTTTCTTTATTTTAACAGAAACCGTCAATATCAGATTTTGTTTTACACTATCTATAAATTTGCTTTTCTGCAGATCCTATACCAAAGCCCACTCTCAGGGTGGATCATTACTGATAACGTCTTTATCAAAGGAGAAGTCATCAACTTTAAATATGCGCATGATGGACAAAGATTATGCAACTCCTGGAAATTACACAGAAATAACCTGTTCATTACATATAATATGGGACTTGCAGGAAGCCACAGTTTACAAGTTAAGGACCAATCAGATGCAGGAACCTACTACTGCATATGCACAAAAATGTTTCTAAAGAACTATAGTTTCAGACAGTAGACGCTTAATAAAATCACTGTGTCTAGTAAGTTTTAATATTTATGAAATGTTTAAATCTCAGTAAGAAATGTGAGTTGAATTGATTTAAATTTTGCCAGCAAAGTCACCATGAAGTGGCTGAAATTTGCCTTTACAGGTTGCATTAGCCACAGCTGCTTCTACATCATAAAAACTTGCCTTTTCCCTTATTCTTCCCTCATCTCCTTAACTTCTTGTTTTTATGTTGACTGCAGGCTTTGTGATCCTTCCCTCCTTGGTCCCTTCCCTGTCCCAGTTTAAACCACAACATTATTTTGCCCACTGTACTGCTACAATCCCCAGATAGGGGAATACTAGTTAGGTTCCCTTTCCTCTCTTCTATCACTGTGATTCCCTTGCCCTCAGTCTCTCCTGCAATCAGTTTAACTGCCGAATTAAACTGTTGAATGTCTTCAATGTAACTGGCCCACTCTCTTGTCAGGTAACGACCATCACCCTGAGCACATGTGCAAACCATGCAAGGGAATAGATAGCTGATCCATTGCTCTGAATAGCCCAATGCATAATCTATTTTAATCTGCACACCAGTCTCTCTGTAACCTGCTTTATTCATCAAAGTTTGTTAGAGCACCCCTTATCTAATAAGTCAAAGCTTAGAACTCAGACTTGGTGTGGCCAAAGAAAACATCAGCTGAAGGTCAAGCCCTCTGAGTGACTGAAAAGAGTGATGGATACTGCACTAGTCTCAGCGACAGACACTGACAGCAAGTGATGGAGTTACACTCACAGGGCTGATATACTGTAGCAGGTCTTGACTGAAATCTTATGATTTTAATGACCAGTAGCTGATTTACAAGAGAGATGGTATGAAGTCTGTAGCACAAGCAGAGAGACACAGATACCTTCCTATCCTATCTCCATGAAAAAGACTCCCAGCATCAAGCTCATATACAGGCACTAGAGTGAATGGTAGGTCCTTGTAGCACAGAACTGAGAATGCTGAAAATAGGAGCTGTAAAACTAACATACATAATGTGAAGGTTGCTCCAATATTCTTGGAGAACTTGGTTGGAAATTGAGAGGTGCACAGAGTGTTGGCACCCCGACAAAGGAGGACTGACCCAGACCAATTCTAGCCAAAGCTTCTGAGGTTTCTAGAGAAGAAATGTATTCCGGACCTTGCCAGGAGAATGGGCTGCTCTTATGGGAAGGCCAGCAGACATTGATTTTATGTTGCTTATGCGCATGCACAAAAACAGGTCATAGCAGCTTGCTGCAGAAACAGGTTGTGGAGATGCAGAGCTGTTGTTACCAATGCCCCGCTGTCTTTTGAGGCTTGGCATGCTTCCCCAATGGGATGACACACTGCTGCTGACACTAGTTCAGCCAGCATGCCACCACCTAAAACATTTTAGCCGCTGCAATCATGGCCTGCCTTGTCATTGCAGTAAAGCTATTCTGCTGCAATGAAAGAGTGACCAGTTATTGCAGGGTAGTACCTTGCATGCCCCGACCCAGTTTGCCAATGGAGCCCAGTTCCCATCAGCATAATGTCCTGACACCCATTTTCTGCTGTATGCTGAGTGGGTGACTAATCCGCCATGGCATCAGACCCCTTCAGCTTTTTTGCCGACAGTGCACCCCAATCCCCATTGGCTTCAGTCCCCCATCCCAGTTGAATTTGCTGATGGAGAGCCCTCTCCCATTGGCATAATGTCTTCCCCTCAATTAGATGTCTGCCTAGGAGGTGCCCCAATCCCCTCAGCTCCTCCCAACCTTGTATGCCAATGGGGTGCCCAATCCCATCTGCACAGCCCCAAAACACTCAGGTGGCACTTTGGGAGCCCTCCCAGTGTGCCAAAGTCCCTGAAAAAAAAGTCCCAGAAAATATTTTTCTTTCAACACCTGTAAAAAAAACAGTCTCTCGTAGAGATTTGACTGCCCTTCTTCCAACCCATGCCCACCCTCTGCACACCCCACCTCCCACCCTCACCCCATACTTACTTCCAGAGCCCAGTGTGATGATCTTTGGTGGACCGAGAACACATCTGCACTCTTCAAAGCCAAGCGTGAACTTTCAACACTGGCTTTTTCATACCACCTTATGAACTGTACAGCTGTCATTTTCACAACCTGGCCAAAATATGTTTTACTTCTGGTGCAGAATAGTGTGATCACTGGGAAATCAGTGTTTGGGACAGATTAAGATTAAGCCAGTGAGAGAGATAGAGTGAATGAGCTCAATGAAGCTCTGTCGGGACTGCTGCAGATTTCTTTGGGGCAGAAAAAGTCGTCAGCACAGGCAGGGGCCCAGTGCAAACATGCAACCTGCAGCACCAGAAGAAACAGAACAAGCGAGTAAGGGAGGGTGTGGCCGAGCTCAGTGGAGCTCTGTCAGGACTGCTGCAGATTTTTTGTGGGCAGAAAAGTCATAAGCACAGGCAGAGGCCCAGTACAAAAGTACAACCTGCAGCACCAGAAGAAACAGAATGAGCAAGTGAGGGAGGGGTGAGCAAGCTCAGTTGAGCTCTGCTGGGACTGCTACAGATTTCTTTGTAGTCAGAAAAAGTGCCAATGCAGTCAGGGCCCAGTACAAAGAGCAGCCTGCAATGCCAGGAGAAACAGAACAAACAAGTGAGAGAGGAGGAGTAAGTGAACTCAGAGGAGCTCTGTCAAGACTGCTGTGGATTTCTTTATGGTCAGAAAAATGCATCAACACAGGCAGGAGCCCAGTACAAAGGGCTGCCTGCAGCACAGAGTGAAACAGAATGAGTGAATGAGAGAGGTGAAGTGTATGGGCTCAACAGAGCTCTGTTAAACAGCTGTGAATTTCTCTGTGGGCAGAAAAGTCATAATTGCAGGCAGGAGCCCAGTACAAAGGGCAGCCTGCAGCATGGGGAGAGAGACAAAATGAGCGAATGAGAGGGAGTGGCAGGCTCAACAGAGCTGTGTTGGTACTGCTGCAGATTTCTTTGTGGGCAGAAAAGGTGCCAATGCAAGCAGGAGCCCAGTACAAAAGGGCAGCCTGCAACATCAAAAGAAATAGAATGAGCAAGTGAGAGAGGGGGTGAGCGAGCTCAGTGGAGCTCTTCTGGGACAATACAGTTGTCACGGTCCCACCATTTCCTCTGTGGTGTTATATTACAGCAGGGTGTCTGGAGTGGAGACAAAGCAATGATTGGATACTTTTAGGATTGCTGTAATAATGCAGATTTAGTTGTTCTGTTTATTTCTCTAACTGAGCTAAGTACTGTGATATACTGTTATAGTTGCTGTAATAATATATATTTATTTGTTCAGTTTATTTCTCTAACAGCTGAGAAATACTTGGAGTGCAATAGGATTTCTAACTGAGCTAAGTGAAACTATGTGAAGCTTAGAACAAAAGTATGGTAGCTGAAAGGTGAAAAACAGACAAGGAGGCTTTAGGATTGGCACAGCAATACAGTATCCAATGGATGAGATTTCAGACTGAATCAACCCGGATGGAAAGGGGGCAGTAGGGGGACTAGTGTTGGGGGGACAGGAATTTGAGTAAATAGGGGCCTAACAGTTATAGCAGGGTACAGAACCTGGGAGTAAGAGCCTTTTACATAGGATGGGAGCCAAAATGGGGCAGATGCCACATGTCAGTAGGGAAGCCTCTTTGGAAGGGTGGTGGGCAGTACAGGTGTGGGTCCACTATGGTCCTGGACTGGGCTTGGAGGATGGGGGTTGTATGGTCTGTAGATGGCTGGCTAGTTTGAGTGAGGAACTGTGCAGGTTAAGGAGGAGTCTAAGTGGCAGGGCAGATGAGTTTAGTAGGCAACCAGGGAATAGGGGATAGCAAGGGTGATGAAGGAAGAACAACTAGAGTGATGCAAGCCCCAGTATCAGAATAAACAAAACAGAGGAGAAGCGATTGGGTGCCTGAGGCAAGGAAGGCCTCCTGATGGGAGAAAGAGACCACAAGGAGTACCAGGGAGAGCAGATGTCTTCAGGTGGGGTGGGACCAGGGGTGGCATGGAGGAACAGGTAGGAAGGGGGACCAATAGGGAAGAGATAGAGGAGGATTATCGACTAGGAATAGATTTGAACCTCTGCTATGGGGGAGAGATAGGGAGCAGGAACATATCAAAGGTGGAGGATAAGCAGGGCTTGAAACAGATGTCAATAGGTAAGGGAAGAGATAGCAAGGATGAAAGGGTAGAAGGGGCTAGTTCGAAAAGGGGCTGGGCTGGTGACTGGAGGTGAGAAGGCTAGGGAAGGGGAGGGATGGGAGGAGCATCACTATTGGGGTAGAAGGGAATGGGGCTCTAAATCGACCACAGCAATGATAGGAGAGGGGGTTGGAAATCAGCAGGGGAGGAGGAGGTCAACATTGGAAGCCCAGTAGGAAGTAGTCAGGATGGGAAGAGGTTCAAGGGAATGGCAGTAATAAGACAGAGAAAGGTGTCAGGTGGAAGTAGGGGTACAGATACAGAAGTCACAGAGGTGCAGCTGGTGGGAGTAGGAGGCGGGTGAACAAATACTGGGGTGGTAGAAGGGCATTAGAAGGTTAAGGTGGTAAGGGATGGAGGTACTCATCCTGGGGATTCTATACTGAAATGTGTGAGATGGGGCAGAAAGGTGGAAAGGCACAGATGTATTTGGATTGCAGCTGTCCCAGGTTGACTACAGGAGGTACAGGAGCAGGCACTGCTCAAGCATGCAGCGAGGGAAGGAAGAAACCTCATTTACTATTGCATGTGCATACAAACAACTTGGTGGGGTACACTGTAGAAGTAGTGAAGGGAGGTTCAGTAGTTGGGCAGGTAGTGTGAGGGGTGGAGAGTCGGTGGCATTCTTGGAGTAATACTGGTACCACATGCAAGCATGGGGTGGAAGAGGTAGGCTTGAGGAGTTCAACAGTGACTGAGGGACTGGTGCCACTCAAACATCATAAGTTAGTGACTAACTTGGGTAGAGTCTGGGGGATAGTGACTTGTATGAGGGAGACAGGGTACACTGGAGCAAGAAGGGAGGAGTATTTAAGGCAGCATTACTGCCAGCCCAGTGGCACTGAGGTTGAGGTGCTAGATGCCACACCTCGACCCACACTGGAGACCCTGGTTCAGATGCGAGCCCAGGCTGCCCGGGGTGGCAGGGAGGATAGATTCTCTCCTATCCCTGGGTGGGATCCAGGGACCCACTGCTCTGTGCAGCCCCTGGTGATGACCGGAATGCTACTAGAGCAGTGTAGTAAAGGGAGCAGAGTGTGGTGGACGTTGGCAAGCTGTGCCTAAGTGTCATTGTTTGCCCATATTCCACACAGTGGAGAAAAGTGGAAAATGGCCTACGGTCAGGCAGCATGAGCTCTGACCTTTGTTGACAATTCTTAGGCATGGTACTTTCACTTCCAAATACCTAAGCAGCACATATAGCAAACAACATTAGCATGGACAAAGCTAGTTAATGACTTACTTCCCTGAGCTGACAGCAAGAAAAAAATGGCTTACAGGTGCCAGGAAAGCATTTCAGGAATTGGGCATACTATATGAGTTGCAATACCCAGCTAAACTAAAAATAACATGAAACAGAGTAGCCAACACATTTCAGACCACTAAAAGCCTTTTATTATTTACATGAGTTGGTCAGACAAAGCAAAATACTCTGATGCTAGAACTGGCAACACCAGCCCTATCAAATGCATACCACCATTAAAGAGGACAGCACCAGGCCTGCAGAGATGCCACCACAGCCCCTATCTAGCAGGACAGTGTGGAGATGGTTTAGCAGTTGATCGGGTCTACAATATCAACAAAGAGAGGATGGAAAAAATCAATGACACTCCCAAAAGGTACAGAAACAGTAGCAAGGCATCTGAATCCTCCCTGCACAGTTTGGCTACTCTAGGTCAATCAGCTCCCAACCAGGCAGAACTGGTGGAAACCCCTGCCATAAACTACAGCACCATGGAGAAGAAAAGACAGATGTTGAATAGATACAATAGGTATGCAGTCCTGCAAAATCTGATACAGGGTGGACATTGTTAGCCTTCAGCATGAAAATGACTCAAAGGCGGGGACAGAACACTGCACCACTGTACTGTAGGGACTAGCAGCATGCAGCTGTGGCAATGTGATTAGCATCTAAACTTGATCTGCAAGGCAGAACCCTTCAAATTTACTCCCGGTGAGGGGCCATATCCTTATCATTGACTCTGCTAACCTTCTAAATATACATTTGTTTTCCAGGTTCCAAGAGAGGAGGCAGGAAGGGGTAAAGAAGAAAAGAGGATGTGTGACAGTTTATCCTGGTATTGTACCAGCCAGCAGTAGCCTCATGCCTGCCATTGTTTCAATACCAAATGGGTATGTGGGGAAGGAGCGGCGGTAAGTGGGGAAGTCTTGCTATGGAAGGAATATCTGCCTCTTCTCATATGCCCCTCTTACATGATCTTTCTCCTGACTTCATTCCATAAACTTGGGGCATGGGGCTACTGTTTATGACACTTGCGAAGAACAGTATCAGAGAATGAGGAAATACTGGGAGTGTTGTTGGTGACAGCTTTAGTTTCTATTTAGCAGCAAGACCACTTAAATGTGTAGTAGCTGACAAGAAGAGAATGCCTTGGAAAAGTTACTACTAGATACAGGAAGGGAAACTGCTGCTCAGGTCATCTTGGTTAAGAATTAGCTGAGTCATCACATCGATCTGTGAAATGATATGGATTGTAGAGGTTAAATACTGAATGGCACTAACCAGAGGTGCATGGATAGCAGATACTCACTGCCATTGACTGAAGGAGCTAACCCTAAGCCATGCCATGGGCATGCACTGCCTAGCTGTATGAATGTGCTAGAAGAATAACTGCACAAATAGCTCCTACTCATCATTTTCAATAGAACAGTTATGTTTCTTGGTCTAACAGCCATTCCTCAATTGAAGAAGCACCTGGGGCACTCTCCTCAAATGTATTCTTGGAATCCTGGGAGATGAAGGACTGTGCTACCATACTACAGTACCCTCCCATGGACACAAGGGATCAGTACGACTGCCCGATGCACAAATTCCTGATGGTAATAATCCAGACATTAAGTGTCCTTCAGGTATGACTCACTGACTATCATTTGCCTGACTATTATCTCCCAACCCTTATGGGGAAAAGTGAAACACGTCTCACACAAGAAGGAAAAAAAAGCAGCAGCACTTTCACTAACCTGGGAATTTGTGAGTCGAGTTTTAAAACAAGTAACTTCATTGGAAACACAAGGAAAGCCAAATGATAGTGCCTGCTTCATATTAAACACTTTTCCTTTTGCTCATATGTACCTCTGATGTATAATATTTACTTATCTTTGTGACACTCAGGCTATTAGCATAAAAAATGCTACGTTCTCCTTGGTTGATGTTACTGTTCACTATTTTGTTTGTGGCTAGGAGAAGAGTAATTTTCCAGTGCAGTAACAAGATCATAGGGTGCATTTTTTTTTTAAGTCATCATGGACTTTTCCTTCCACTGCTGTGACACACACTCCAGCTTGGGGCATCCAGCTGTTGGCTCCACCCACCCAGAGTGCTGAGTAGCTCAAACTGCACCCAGGAGGATCTGGGATGGCCATAATGCCATCCTGCTGGAGGCACCCCTCTGCCTATACCAGCCAGGACAGCCCCAGACCCTCCCTGACAGGACTCTGCCAAAGTCCTCCGGGCATCTCAGAGCACAGCTATCAAGCTTCACAGTCATGCCCAGCCATTTTCCTCCAATTGGCCACTGGAACACAGATGTGCAATGACGTCCAGGCACAACTTGTCAATATCCTCCATACTCTCACAGTGTCACTGATGCTAGTAGTGCCCCAGGGCATGCCCAGGGGCTGATACAGCATGGTGAGATTTCCACCCACCCCAGGACTAGGAAAGCAGTCTGCAAATGCTCAATCCCAGTCCTCCCTGCTGACCCCGACAACTGGAGCTCGTTCCTGAACCTGAGTCGCCAGCATGACACAAGGTGTGGCATCCAGCGCCTCAACCTTCAGCACCACCGGACCGGCTGGGTGCATCTCTTTAAAGATGACTAACTGGACAGTTCATTAATATATGACCCTCATATTACTAGGCTGGTTAGAGCAATTCATCAGAAGATTAGTATGATTTTTAAGATCAGAAAATATTTGGTACAGGAAACTAGGAGTCTGTTGGCTAACAACTTGCTTTTCTCCTCAGTTGACTAAGGGCTAATTTTTTTTTTTTCATCGGGAAATAGAAGTTGAGCAAAAGTCAGGGCGGGAAGATCAAACTCAGGAAGTCTGAGTAGGGTGATTGTGCATCATCAATTAAAAGTCAGCAAGTGTACCTGACCCATATAAAAGCTTGACTCCTGACCCAGCCAGTGGTGCTGGATCACAATCCACATGGGTCCATACCCAGTACTCAGGTACGGTATGGGTTAAGAACCTGCTAGGTGATAAGGTGTTCATCAAAAATTCCTCCTCCCTCCCACAACCTTCCATCTCCCTCTATCCTTAATTCTACTAATTTTGACCTAAGGAACATAACCAACCCTGAGGAGGCCTATTCGTGGCACAATAAGGAGGTGAGTAGCTTCAGTGAAGATGTGCCAGGTCTACCAGTTAGTCATTTGAACTGGGAGAACTCTCCTTCTTGGCACATTCAGTATTCCTCTCTCACCCTTTATCTGAGCAGAGCAGAAACATAGAATTTGACAACAGATAAGGACCGCTTGGCCCACCCAGTCTGCCCATTTCCTACCTGATGGATAAGCTTCAGATCCTAGTTAACCAGCAGCCTACTTCTTCCTACCCCCACCCCTAAATTGCCTTATGGCTGTCCCATGCATGCTTGAATTCCACCACTGTTTTTGACTCCACAATCTCCTCTGGAAGGCCGTTCCATACATCCACACCCTCTCTGTGAAAAATACTTCCTTAAATACCTCTTAATACAGAGGCACTTGAGAAAAGCTGGTAAGAAATTTCATTCATGGCCACCTTAATAGGAGGTGACTGATGCCAGTTCCCCACTGAATGACTGCCCTTCCCAAACTTAACTGCTAGGTGAAGCTTGATGATCCTAGAGTGAGACCACAATCTTACCTTACACCCCTCTACTAACCTCACGAACAGGGAAGAGCACACTCCAAATTGGGGATGGGAGGCACCCTACCTTTCTCAGAAACAGAAGAATTGTCTGCACATTAAGGGTAATACTGAAGAGAGGAGGGTGACAGAATGATACACATGGGTAGAGGCAGGGGAGTATCTGCTAGCTACCTAGAATTCTACCTACCCTAGAGGAAGGAGATACAAAGGAACAATCTCTAGTTTGTTCAAGCAGGACCCCTCACTGAGCTTGCCCTGGAAAGATGCCAACATAGGAACTTGAAAGGAAAAGGTTGGAAGAGATAAAAAAATGAATGGACTACTGCAGTATAAAGATGACAGAGGGTCTGGAAGAAGCAATAGGCTTGAGACCTTAATTGAAGCACTCTGTTACATGCACATGCAAGGCCCTTGGGAAGGAAGATTCAGGTAGTTCCACCTCACCAACAACAACCCCTAAGAGGAGGTGTAAATATTACTGTACTTATGTTAAATGTTTGCAAATTATCCTCATTATTAAGTGGGTGATGTTTCTGTTGTGGAAGTTACTTAACTGCCAGTTTGATTTCAAAGTAAGATGTTGTCTCTATGGCTCCTCAATTTTTTCGGAGTGGAAAAGTTTGTTGGTACTGCAAAACTGTTATTCTTAGATGGAAACATATTGTTTTGCCCATTGAGGATCCTTCATCCCTGGAAGGAGAAATAGCCCACAGCATAATGACCACTCCTGCTCTAGCACCAAAGATGGCTAGCAAATTTGTTAATTTATGCCTTAGAATGTTGAAGAAAAGTGGAAATTGTTTAACCAGGAGAGGTACACTAAGCCAAAGCTTGTTTCCAGGCATGTCCTGGGAGCACAAGGAAGACAAATGCTTTGCTCAGGGTCACACAGTATGCATGTAGGGGCCATGGGATTCAAACCCAGGTCTCCAGGTTTGCAGCTTATAGCCTTAAACTACTACACTATACTGCCTCCTATGTTAGAGCATAAACACTCCAGTTAAGTGGAGGAAGATCCAAAATTAGCTCAGTTAGCTGTGGATGAGAACAGGGTTCCTGCAAGTGGTTCATCTTCTCAAACCGGATGTGGACAGACTCAAATTGGGGTGTGTGACACCAGTGTTCAGCAGTGCCTACACCACTAATAGCAGGGTGATGGCCATTCTAATACACAAGAATGGAGACATTCAGGCATTTTCACACATACTGACCCAGACAGGAGGTACCTCATAGGGGTGGCTAGGTAAATGGGAGGAACACCATGCTATGCTCTGTATATGGACCTAACAATAGGAACACTGCCTTCTTAAACACACTCACTGAGAAGTCATCACAGACTTGGAAAGGGCAAATTCAAAGGAGCAGGACATGCATACAGTCCTGGATGAGTTTATTGATAGCAGCTGACCCTCCATGGGAGTCAGGTCCCCACCTAGATCACCCTCCAGAAGATGGAGAAGGAACTAGGCACCACAGAGCTCTGGAGACTAATCCACCTCAAAGGGTGGGATTATGGCCTTGTCTTCCACCACATGGAATATCCTTGAGAACTGATATCTGGTTACTGCCAGCAGAGTGGGTAGATGGTGTGGCAGAGGCAATAATTTATATGGCTATAGTCTGAGACCAGAGTGTGATATCCTTTGCCTGATTTACCCAGACTCAGTGGTGCCAGTCAGAGGCAAGTGGAGATGTGAGCTTTAAGGGACCCCACCTGTAGCATACAACAGGCCAAAGACATTGAGGAGTCCCTCTCAGCAAACCTGTTGACATCTAGGCAGCTATCAGGTGGGATGCTCAAAAAGCCTTTAGCAGAGTTAAGTGCATTGCCTTTGCCTCCAGAACAAGAAAGGACAAGAAAATGAACTCTTTTAACTTGACATCAGCCTCAAGGATCTCAACTCTAAATTTAGGTTAATGTGGAGCTCAGACCAAGAATTGCTAGTCCAGATCACAGGTACATGTTATAAAATAAACATTCCCCTGCAACAGAGTGGAATTCCCTTATTCAGGTTGTGGGAAATCTTCTGGGAGGTGGAAGAAAAACCTAGTAGACTGCTGGCCTACCAGCTTAAGAAATGGTAGGAGAGTTTCAGGATCCATGGAATTTATAATGTAGCCAGTGACCTAGCCTCATAGCTTGACTACAAATAACTAGGACCATCCCATGGTGGTCAGGGTTCATATCAAGATCATCACCAACCACCACCTCAATTCATGGCTCCACCTGCACCTCCTCCTTCATCCTCCTGTGGTAAACAAACAAACAAAACAGCTATCTGGAATCCTATATCCCTTCCCCACTGTCCAACAGTTCATTTCCAACCCACTGTTCTCCCACCCCTGGGCAGTATATGGGCACAAAACATCAGAGGGCACTGCTGTGTGCCTGATATCTAATCTTGATGGGGACTCCACATAGTTAAATCTTGGTGCTCAGTCAGGCCTCCTCCCTCCTGGCAGTGTCTTTTAATACAAATGCTTTTTCTAACTGAAGTCTCCCAGGTCTTGCATGGACCACCAAATGTGTATGTACAGTAGTTATGCCTCCACCAATCAGTGATGGCTGGCTGGGTATAGTTACAATTCTCAGTGGGAAGTGTAATGATAATTTCTGTGTCACTGGACAAGTCATTAACTTCAAATGTGGTTATCAAGGAGAAAATCTGTGTAGCCTGGATATTAAACAGAAATGATCAATATATCCCAGATGTTTCAGTACATGTTAAAGACCTATCAAGTGTAGGAATCTACTACTGCAACTGGACGTAAATAGTGTCTAGAAGATTTATATATTCAGAACCTAGAAACACAGTAGACATTACTAGTACTGGTAAGTTTCTATTCTAATGTCAGTGCCAGTGGCTCAGCAGGTTGCACACTCGCCTCTGAGGCTGGAAGATCAGAAAGCTGTGGGTTCTATCCACACCAAGCACTTGGGTTTAATTCCAATACTGACACTGTAGTGCAACATGAGGTGAGATACTGTCTTTTGGATGAGACCTTTAACCAAGGTCCCATCTACCTGTTCTAGTAGTTGTTCAGGTGTACTTTAAAGACCCCATGGCATTTCTTGGAAAGATTAGGAGAGTTTTTATTTAAACTTCAAGAAAATCATAACAGCGTACAGAAATAATAAGATACAGAGTCTTAAAACAATATAAGTATTAATTCATGCATCCCTTTCTGTAAATAATAAATCCATTTCAAAAAATTGATTAGAGCAAAAAACAATTTACACTAAAACCAAATGACATATTAGTTAATACCTCCTATACTATCCCCTTTCCTCTACCCCTAAAAGTAAGGGAAGTCTTATACAAGCGGAACATGAATATTTAGTATATAGAGGATCAGCTATTCAAAGGGGTTGTGCCTGGCACAACAAATTACCTAGTACAACCACACATTGCACCCCAGAGGGATATTGAAAAGGCTGCCTGGCGCTGTGCAAATCCCGATGTGGAGAGCGCAATGTAATCGTGATGTGGTGCTGATACAGGGCATGCCCATGCATATGCAGCTCATCCCGATATTCAGCCTTGGATGTGTGGCCCATATGCTATCGCAACCCTGCATTGTGCTGCACAGGGGCTCAAAGTTGAGCTGGTGCAAAGTAGGAACAAATACTGGCCATCCACAGGTTGGCTGCTGTATTGCAAGGTGAAACACAGCAGGCCAGCTGTGGGTGGCCAACTGCACCCACAGAACACTGTCTGCAAGCACTCACAACCCTGGTGGTCAAGTGAACCCCCTTAGCCCGTTGCCGTGATCATGGTTGATGAGGTAAAGCTTGGTCCCTGGTAGTCCAATGCTCCCCAAGTCCCCATATCCCCAATAAATATGATAAAGACCAACCCTGGTGGTCTAGTGGTCCCCCTCTTACCTGAGTCACCAATTCCTGATAAATGAATAACTGACCACCCCTGGTGGTCTAGTTTAACCCCCACTACCACCCATTTCTGCAATTGTGGTAAACCTCCAAAAGAAATGCCCTGGTGATCCTGTGGCACCCCACCTCTCCCACCAACACAGAACCACTTACCCACCCACTCACCACCCGTCATTGTGGGTGGCTGCAACTTCACCGCATACTGCCTGGCCACCCACCAAATGACAGGTACAGTATAGGCTGTAAGCCATTGCTCCCAGTGTTAACCAATGGGCTTGCAGGGCATACTGGACTAAGCAGTCCCAAATATTGAATAAAGTCATTCATATATTTGGGACTATGTAATACAACATGCCCTGCAAGCCCATTAGTCTCACTGGGGACAATGGCTTACAGCCATACTGTATCTGTCATTATGTACCTGTCAATATGGTGGCAGCATGTATGCTGTCTGAGGCTCAATTGCTTCCCAGACTTTTAATTTTAATTTTATCTGAGTTTATTTAAAGTTTTTAAGTTGATTTAAGTATTATTTTCTTTGGGGCTTTCTAGATCCAGATAAGTGCTCAAAGAAGTGTTGTTACTACGTTTTCACATTTTCATGCTTAGCATTTCAGCATTCTCAGTTTACTACCTATATCCCTGCAATCTTGTCTGTATATTTCGATGAGTTTACTGACATTTAGTCGTGATCACTGGTGTTATCTCCTGTGAATAAAACTTCTGTCTACCGTTGTCAACCTGTTGATTGGCGTGGAATTTTGTCTACTCTAACTGGCTTCTACTTGGATTTATCTTGGCTTTCCTGGTGTTTCTAGCCTTATCTATATTTTGTGGCTGCTCAGTGTGTCCAGGAGTGGAATTGTATCTTTGGTTGGTTACCTGAAGAGGTTTGGGAGTTACTTTCTTTTATTTACGCTATTAAGGAGGAATTGACTGGCGAGATGTCGCTTAATCTAAGTGAGTCACTGGACTAGAGGTTTTTCTCTGGAAGGATCTGTTTCATCTGCTGATCTTTTGGCCTTGAGGTAGGTGCCTGGCTCAGGTTGTTGCCCTGAGGATTGTGGTGTCTACTGAAGGGTGGGCACCTTCTCATCTGCTCTAGGATCACTGCGGAGTGCTTGGTGGAGGTTAAGTGTTCAGCAGTGGCTATATGTGGAGAAGCCTGGGCTGGGTGCCTTTCCTGGGGCTGGAGACTATTTCAGCTATATGGACTGGAATGTTGGAGGATTGCAGGATCCATTTTCCTGAAGCTCTGTGAACTACTCCAAATTGAATTTTCCCCACCAGGATATTTCATGGAAGGAGGAAGGGTTTTGATCTCCCTTGCAGCAACCTGCAACTGTGGATATTTTATTTCCACAGAGATACTATTAGTTGTAAACTCTGAGTTTTGCAGTGTGCTAGGGATATTTGGATTTAATTCTGGAAGGCTGTGAGAGAGCCTTAGCTTCTAATATCTCCCAATATTTTTAAAGAGTTCTTAATGAAGCCACGGAACTTAGAGTGCCACAATGCTTAATAATAACTAGTGCAGGAGGTGGTGAGAGCCCTTAATTTCATCTGTTATTTCCAATATTTTAAACAGTTCCTTGTGAAGTCATGGTAGTGAGAGTGCTGCAGTGCTTAATTACAAACTAGTACAGGAGGTGATGAGCCCTCAATTTCACCTGGACACTATATGGACTTTTCAACTATACTGACTGTATTTTGTAGGACTCTGAGCACTGATTGATTTATTTATTTTAATGAGTTGACCAGTTTTATATGATCTGATAGTACTTGTTGGTTGGTTTGGGAGAGGGTAATTGTGGGGTATTTGCTTAATTTAGTATTCGTTGGTTTTGGTTTCTATTTATTTGGGCTATTAACTGGGAATATGCACTGGGAAGGTGGAGGGACAGCCAGGCAATATTCTCCCTCCAGATTTAGGACCTCCATCCTTTTGTCTGTCCTTCACTATCTCCAGAGGTATATAGGTGGTGCATGGCTCTGGGATAGTGAAGAGGAGAGGTGGGGGGCTGGGACTGGTCGGGGAATGGAAAGAGTGGGCAAATTGTGGTAGTGGGAACAAGGAGATGTCCTGGGGCAAAATGGGCTCAGGCTAGGAGCTCTCCTGCCTGATTCCCATACCAAAGAGCTATGCTTCCAGTAGTCAGGTAACACAGTCCTTCTTGGTCTCTCTTCCTACTTGGGCAGTGTCATACAATACCAGGTCTATTAAGAACTAAATTGCTTTGGGGGACCACATGATGCAAGCAACCAGATAGTAGCTCCTCAGTACAGCTCCAGCCTCAGTCTCTTTCTAATTGTTATCTGGTATATTTCCTCGATCTCTAAACCTTCTATTTTGTACTATTCTGTTTCCCTACAACTGTGTGCCCTTGCAGGGTGATTTTGAGAGAATGGATGTCTACATGAAAAGCAACAGCAGAAACACACCTGCCAGTTACACCAGAAAGGCCCCAAAAATCCCAGGCCTCGAGTGGACCAGAAAAGGGAGACACTTTGAATCCAGGGCAGATTAGGAGCCACTCACATTGTCTAAATTTCTGGAAGAATTAAAACCATTTAGAGATGAGATTAAGGAGATGGCATCAGAAATGAAATCACTCACAAGAAAAATAGAAGTGATTACTCTCGCTACCTCAGACAACATGACTAGTATCTTCTTGTTAGAGAAGCAAGTGGATAAGTTTGAGCCTGAGATGGCAGCAATGTGCCAGAAATTGTTCAGATCTGAAGTTAAGCTTGAAGACCTCGAAGGTCGTAGCTGGAGAAATAATGTAGTGATACTTGGGTTACAGAGGAGAGGAGGCAGACTGGGTGGGCCAAGCGGTCCTTACTGCCGCAAATTCTGTACCATTGCTTTTACCCAGAAGCTGGTGGAGAAGATTGCTGGCCCTTCCCCATTTGGCACCAAATATATTATACAGAGACCCCACAGGTCAACAAGACCAAAGCCCCCTCCTGGAGCAATGCCCGACCTATAATTTGTCGTTTCTTAAATTTTTAGAGCGACAACATTTTCTGTACAAAGTAAGAGAATTGCAAGAAGTTTGTTGGGAGCAAGCAAAGCTTAAAATAGCACAAGATATTCCGGTTCAGTCCATTTGAATCCTGTTGTCTCAAAATCATTGCAGCTGGACTTAAATTTCATATGGGATACCGGGCCAGGCTACAGGGACAGGTGACTGGTTCCTGGGCTACCCACGAAGACTCTGAGGCAGCGTTTGCTGGCTTAAAGTATCCCTGCCAGATCTCTTTAGGGATACATGAAAGGCCTCAAGGCTCTCCTGACAAAATGAAAATTGATTTGAGAAGGCTGGGCATTCATGCAAAGGAATCTTCTGGAAAGAAGCGTTAAACATTCTTGGACTCTCATTTCAGTCTGAATAAGGGGCAAAGAGATCCTTCTGTTTTCATAGAGATCTAATTATGGATGCATTTTCTTATTTGTTTTGTCTGGGTCTGGGGTTTGGGCCCTTCGGTTTTCATAGTGTTCCAAATATGGAAGTATATTCTTGTTGTTTGGTCTGGGTCTGGGGTTTCAAGTAATTAAGTGATCTCTTGTTAATTTTCATGTTTGGAGGAAACAAAGCCAACTCAGCTATATTTAGTCTCCCCTTCCACTGTAAGGTTTGGTAAGGATGGGTCCGGTAAAGGCTATGGTATTGGTGAAATCTAATTACAAGGGTTGTGATGTCCTTTCTCTTGTAAAGCACCAGGGTGCAGTTACACATTGCAACACAGGAGGAGCTTGTGTTTCCGCATTAAGTGTTAATGGTCATTAAGGCTGGAGAAAAGTGGGAGTTTACTAGGGCAAAGGCACAGTAAATTGGAGGAGAGGCAGGCCTGTCCCTATGGGGCTGGAAAAGTTTACTGAGACAACGGCCTGCATAAGTGAATTTCATGTATGGCTGTGGCTGACTTTCTGACCTTGTACCATGAGGTGTATCTTCATATCTAGCAAGCCACATGCCCTAGCAAGCCATGATGTTTCTGGTGGTGATGCCTTATCAATACTGGCTTGCTTTCAGTGGCTCTCATTAGGGGATAGGTGAGGACACAATGACTTGTACTGCAATGATGTTGAGTCTCTCTCTTCTTTATTACTAACATCTCAAAGGGGAATGAATTATAAATAATACAGGGTTTGGGGATAGTTTTTGAGGGCCTGGGGAGGAGTAGTAAATGGAGTATTGCTGAATGTTGTTAGTGATAAGAGGGGTTTGGGTGGAGGGATTTTTGGACAATGTTCTGGGGTTACTGAAGCTGTGGATTGTTCATGGGATAGTGGGGGGTGGGAGAGGACAGGGGCTTAATAAGGGGAGGGTTGGGGGTGGGAGCCGGCACAGCAGGTTCAGGGAATAGAATCACCTGTTACATGGTTGCAGTATATGAATGTCTTATCTGGATTTATATGTGACATAATAGATGGCTCAGAATATTAATATTGCTACGTGGGCGTGAAGGGGATCAGGAAAAAACTGAAACAATACCAGGTACTTAAACACCTGAGTCTGTTCGTGCCAGATATAGTTTTACAGGAATCTCACTTAGTGGATTCCAAAGTATTACAACTTCAGAGACAGCAGATAGGCCAGGGTTTTTATGCTTCAGGGAAACCAATAGTTGCGGAGTCATGATACTGAATAATTGAGACATCCCATTTGTCCCTTCTCAGGTATTTAAGGATGCAGATGGCAGATACATTTTAGTTCAGGGTACTATTTGGGCTATGCCGTTGGTTCTAGGTAGCATTTATGGACCAAACACAGATGATCCCTCTGTTTTCATGAAACTGACTCTCTGATCCTTCCTATACTCCCTATTCCAATTATCTTGGGGAAACTTTAATTTGGTCTCTGATCTGAATTTTGATAGATCGGTATTGGGTTGCAGGTACTGTCCCTGGACACAGGCCTTAAGAAATGATGAATCAGTGTGGGTTGTGTGATGTCTGGAGAGTCCACATCCTAAGTTTATGGAATATACTTATTGCTTGCCAGTACATGGCATGCAATCTCATGACTACCTGTTAGTTTCTCACAAGCTCTTGCATGGGGTATTGTCCACCTTGATCCAACCAGGTCCAATATTGGATCATTCCTTAGTCCTGGGTAATCTGGCTTTCCTTAACATTCCCAAAGAGACCAGATGGAAATTAAGCGGACAACTACTAAAAGATGAAAAGTATTGAGGATTGGTGAAAGAGCAGATAGAGTTTTCTTTTCCACCAACCCAATAGAAAGTGCAAGGCTGGATATTTTATGGGAGCCTTTAAGGCTTATATAAGGGGCATTCTTATTAGTCTAGCTGCAAGAGGAAGAGGGCACAGAAACCGAGTTATTGTTCTTATCGTCTCATATATGGGCATTAGAAAATATACACCCAGAAAAAATTTCTCAAAAGGAGTCACAGAAGTTAATAACATATAAAGATAAATATTTGGGAATGTTAAGAGAAAAGGCAGAGCTGGCTAAAATCTGCACAAAGCCAGTTTTACAGATCAAGGAGAAAAAGTGGGGTGTCTGTTGGCTATACATTTAAAACAACGTGAGTCAGCAAGATTTATACTCCCAGTAAGGTCACAGTCAGATGGGACCCTGAAGGTATCCCCTCAGAGATAGTCCAAGAGGTTGCTACTTTTTATAAGCAATTATATAGGGATATGGATAGTCCTCCACCCATTCAAAAACTGGAGGTATCTTAGAAAGCACATCTTCCATTACTATCTAACTCTTAAAATAAATTCATATCTTCCCTTTATCACAGGAAGAAATAGCTGCTGTTATAAAGTCCCAGGTCAGACAGGGTTTCTGCATATTTTATAAAGTTTTCAGGGAACAATTACTACCTGTGCTGCATCATCTTTATTTGCAATTTTTTTCTGGAGAGATGGCAGATGCACATTTGTTTGAAGCATTGATAGGTTTGTTACCTAAACTGGGCAAGGACCCAGAATTGGTTCAGAGCTATAGGCCATTATCTTTGCTAAATCAAGATGTCAAAATTCTCTGAAGATATTGGCAGATAGATTAACCGTGGTTCTCTCGGATCTCGTGGGTATCTCTCAAGTGGGATTTATGAGGAGGACGTGCATCTTCAGATCACCTGAGTACCCTCTCATATGTCTTCTCGGAGTCCAGGATGCCATATATCCTCACGAGGTTGGTCTCCCTGGATGCCGAAAGGCATTTAATCAGGTTAATTGGACTTTTCTTTTCAAGCCCTTAAGGCATTTGGATTCCATCCATGTTCATAGATTGGATCAGGGCAATTTACTGGTCTCCTACAGTGAGGATTTCAGTGAATGGGACCTTCTCCAAATCTTTTACGCTCTGGGTCAGGTGCGAGGCAGGGATGCCTCTCTCTCCATTACTTTTCAGTCTTCATCTGGAACCCCTTATTCAACATATTCTCAATAATGAAGGAATACAAGGTATTCCCATTAGGAATAGGTAGTGAAAATAACAGTATCGCTGACAACTTTCTCTTACATTTGGCTAATCTGGTAATATCTATCCGAACATGTTAAATGAGGGTCAATAGATTTAGTAGTTTCTCAAACTACAAGTTAAATCCCAATAAGACATCCTTTTTCCTTCTTAACCTTAAAGTTTTCAAGACCGACATTATCTCTCTGGTACTATGCTGGTCACTCCAGGCTATTAAATATTTAGGTATAAAACTAACACATAATCCTTCCTCGTGGTTTAAAGAAAATCTGGACCCTCTTTTGCAAGGGATCACTCAAGATCCAGAGAGATGGTATAAACTCTTGTTATCTTTATGGAGTTGTATTAATATAATTAAGATGAATGTGTTTCCCATTTATTTTACCCTGTGTCGCATCTTAACTTACTTGTCCCCTTAAGTTGGTTTCAGAAAATGCATAAACTCTTTACCAAGTTTATATGGTCGATAAGACCTCCAGCCTGGCATACCATAAACTAGTTGCACCCAAAAATGAGGGGCTGTGGATTCTTACTTGCCCATCTACTACTGGGCTAATCATTTGGCTAAATAGCTGAGATAGGTAAGACCCAGCCCAGATAACATGAGCCCAGTTTGGCTTAAGATTGAATAAGATTTTGTCCAATCTATGAACATGGACCCTGGAACTATGCTCTATCTAAAAATTTCTCAGTTGCAAAATATTAACAAATGTCCCACCAACATGACTTGCTAAAGAGAACATTCACAATTGTGCTCCTTTCTGCGTTACAATCAAAGTAAAGATCTCACTCAATCTATGTGAATTCCCCAGCTTTTACCATAAACAAACAGAAAATTTCCTCTTCATGGTTGCCTCATTTAGGAGAAGGGATAGTATCCTCATTTTGGATGAAATTAGAAGTGACTCTCATTCTCTCAGTTCATTTACAAGTTTAAAATTCAGAGTCTCAGGTTTTAAAGTGTTTCAACTGAGGGCAGTTAACCATAGGTTCTTGGGACCACTCCACCCTGTCAGTGGCCTTTGCATTGGTATCTGAACTTTCTCCTTTCTCATCTCCTCAAGTGTGATTTCTAAGATTTATCAAGTGTTGTTCTGATGGGGTTTGGATCGTAGTTGCCCTACTAACTTTTGGGTTTCATTTTTTCCCCAATATACTTTTAAATGGTCCATCCTCTGAATGTATTGTCATAAATATGCATCCCAAGATAGATTACATCTCATGCAGTTTCACATCCTGAATAATTTGTACTATACCCCAACTAAACTGGTGAAATGGGACCTTCTCGATACCGATAGGTATAATAAGTGTTACCAGGACACAGGGTCACTTTTAATCTATCCTAGTTGTGTCCCAGATAGCCTTATTATGGGAGCATATAAAAACCAACCTGGATCCTTTATTGAGGTTTACAAGACTATTTTACACCAGATATTTGCCTGTTGAGGGATTTGTCTTCCATTAAGGTTAAAATCCAGAGGTTTCATATATCCATGGTTGCGCCTCCAAAAAAAAATCATTCTTAGGCATTGGAAGAAAGAGACCTGTCCAACATATCAGGAGTGGCTCAATGAGATTTTAGCAAATATACATACAGAGAAAGCTATTGCTAGCCTTCAAAACAGAGTACATAGGTATAAGGTTATCTGGGATCCCTTCACACTCTAATTACGGTGACTATGAAGTAATGTGGTGAAGGTTTCCACATAATTATTCTTGGTAAGGTAGTTGCAGGTGATAACACTGTTAGAATAAACTACTGTGCTGGGGAGAGAGGGAAGGGTTAGGGGCAGTATGACTTGTCTTATGAATCTTATGTCAAAATGTCCATTACTGCTGCCTGTAATGTGAAAAATGTGGTGAACAAACTTTGAATTGAAAAATAAACTAAACTGCATTAATAAGAGATCTAGTTGAATCATCTGACCTGGCTTGCATCTGTGAGACTTGGCTGAATGAAAATGCTGGCCCAGTTTTGGCTTCAGCAGTTCCAGTATGGTACTCGATACACCACCGAAGAAGAATCAAAGAGGCAGGGTGTAGCCATCTGTTTTAGACTGGAACTGAACCCAGTGGAGGTTCCAGTGGGGACCACCAACTCCTTTGAGTGTATTATGGGTGAGGTGTACGAAGCAGGGTTCTTCTCATCTACCATCCACCAGGAGATGGGAAAGTTTTCCTGCAGGAAATTACAGACTTCATTGTCAATTTGGCCTTGAATTCAACCAGTTGGCTGATCTTGCGGGATTACATTGCTGCGTCGACGAGGAACATTTGCAGTTTGGTCAAAATTTTCTCCAGTTAATGAGTTTACTGGGCCTTATGCAGGCTATCCATCCTCAACTCATATTGGAGGCACTCATTGGACTTGGTGTTCCTCCTGGAGATGGAGATATCTGATTTGGTGGTGGAGCCGGTTGGGTGGTCTGACCATCACACCAGTGGGTTCAGTTTCAGGGCTCCCCAAGTAGGCCTGCTTCTGCAGAGATGGTCCAGTAACATCCTTTAGAGTCATTACCCCAGATAGCCTAATGAGGTGTTGGACCTATCGGTGTACCAAGTAAATGCAAGATCTAGGGGATCTAGTACTTGCCTATAATAAGGTGGTGGTGGTGGCCTGGCTTCTATAGCACCTGTTCATGTTTACCCCTCACCCCTCTGCTCAAGGTCGCTGTGGTTTGATGAGACCTTGAAGGAGCTGAGTAGAGTGGGGCGAAGGCTAGAGTGGAGCTGGCAAAAGTGGGCCTGGATAGTGACAAACTTGGATTGATGGATGACTGTGTGATCTATCAATCAGCAATCACCACAAGAAGGCAGAATTCTTGTCCAGGAGATTACTGCTGCACAGAACTGACCAGCCCAGCTCTTCCAGACTGTGGATAGACTGTGCAATCTAACCTGTCTCCAGTCTGGAGGAGCTTTGTCACAGGAAGTGTGATGAGTTTGCTCGATTTTTGCAGATAAGGTTGCCACAATCATGTCCGATATTTGTCTGGCTCAGTCTAGTGAAAGTTGTGATGGCTGGCAGGAGATGTCGGGCCCTCAGTTTACCTGGTCTGACTTTAGCTGGTGTGCAATCACTGACATAGAGCTGATCATCCAGACATTGTGATCAACCAGTTGTGGTTTGGATCCAGGCCTACATGCCTCCTGGAAGTATGCATTGATGTGATCCACCCAATCCTATTAGAGATAGTCTGGAGGTCATTGGACAGGAGGATCTTTCCTGATCCTCTGAAGGAGGGTGGTCATTTGGCATCTCCTAAAAAGTCCTCCTTGACCCTGACTGCTTGGCAAACTACAGACCTGTCTCTAACTTACCCTTTGTGGGTAAGGTTATTGAGAAGGTGGTTGCGTTGCAGCTGGATGATCTTTTCTCCAGCCACAATGTCTATGATTCTGTCCAATCAGGATTTAGGAAGAGGCATAGTACTGAGATGGCACTTGTCGGTTGCTAAATGATCTCCTAATAGTGAGAGATTGCAACATGAGTCCATCTCAATCCTCCTTGATCTCTTTGCAGCGTTTGACACTGTGGACCATGTGATATTGTTAGAGCACCTGTGGCTTGTCTGTGGTCTATCTGGTACAGTCCTCAGATGGTTTCAATCTTTTCTCAAGGGTAGGACTCAGAGAGTGGTGTCAGGAATTTATTCCTCAGCCCTCTCCCCTATCCTGTGGGTACCAAGACTCCATCTTGTCATCCATGTTGTTTGCAGTGTACATGCTGCCAGTAGGAGAAATTATTTGATGGTATGGTCTGAGTTTTCACTGCTATGCAGAGGATACTCAGCTATACATGTCTTTGCACCTAACCAGGAAGTGTTTATCTCGATATTTAACAACTGCCTCACGAGATCCGGGATTGGATGAGTGCAAGTTGGCTGCAGTTAAACCGACTAAAACTGAGGTGTTGGTTGTGGACCCAGATCGGCAGGAGGTGGGTTAGTCAGCAGGATCACCCTCGGCATTAAGTCTTGGGGGTGTGGGCTGACTACCTCAGACAGGGTCTGAAACTTAGGGTTATTTATTGCGAAGGTTTGACCCTTAAATCTCAGGTGTCAGCTGTTGTCAAAACTTCCTTTCACCATCTAAGGAATATTGCCCAGGTGAAACACCTGGTTCCTCCAGAACATCTTCAACTTTGGCCCATGCCTCCGTTACCTCTTGCCTTGACTATTGCAATGCCCTATTCCTAGGGCAACCAGGAGGCTGACCCTCCACCGCCTTCAGCTACTACAGAATGCATCAGCCAGGCAGTTGACTGGTACATCTAGAGACAGCCATATAATGCTTCTGCTCCGTGGACTGAACTAGCTTCCTGTGAGGTGGAGGATCACCTTTAAGGTTGGTTGCTGACCTATAAAGCCCTACACGATCAGGGACCCAGTTAACTGCAAGATCTCTTTCACTGTAACTGGCCTCTGCTCCTCTTTGATCTGCTGACGAGGGATTGCTAGAGATTCCCAGGATCAGCTTAAAGACATCTGGGGCTTGTTCTTTTAGTTTTGTGGCCTGACCCATGGAATTCTCTTTCCTCATAGGATACAAAATTGCCTGAGCATTTGGGAGTTTAAAATTGCTCTTAAAACTTTTTATTTGAATCAGCATATGGTGGTTTTAACTTATAGTATTTTGACTGTTGATTTTAAACATAATATTGTACTGATAAATTGAATTATTTACTGGATTGGTTGTGCTATGTACAAGTGTCTTGGTTGTAGGAAGGTGCTTTTATAAATAAACTATAATATGATATGATAGGATATGATATGATATGATATGACATTTGGCAGGTTGCTCGGTGGTATTTGGGTGGGTGCAGCTGCCCGCCAATGAGGGGGCACGGTGGATAAGAGGTTCTATGTGGGTGGGAGGGTGAGGGTGTCACTGGATCACCAGGGCATTTCTTTTGGAGGTTTATTGCAATTGCAGCAATGGGTGAGCTAGGGTTCCACTAGACCACCAGGAATGGTCAATTATACATTTATTGAGGAATTGGGGAATCAAGTGAGAGGGGACCACCAGGCCACCAGGGATGGTCATTTGTTATATTCATCAGGGAATCAGGGATGGGGAGCCACTAGACTACCAGGGATTACTGTTTATACATATACCACGATCATGGGTATGGGGTGGGGGATGCCCAGGGATCCCCACTGCCCACGTCATGCTGTGTAGGGCATGAGGCACAAGTCACCAGGCTGCCCTGTGCAAGGCATGCAAATGGGGCCATAATGACATGCAAATGGACCATTTGAGCCTTGCACATATTATCAGCCAATTTCCATACCCTGCTGAATATCATGGGTGATATGCCTAGCACAACTGCACTTGCACTGGTGCATCCCTGTACTCATTATCTGTGGCCTGCTGAGGCAGTGCCACTGCACTCGTGCAGCATGTGCTGACCATGCCATATTCAACAGTACTGCCATGGCACATCCCAATTGAATATTGCCTGGACCTGCCCCAACACATCACAGTTGTACTGTGCCCAGGCTTGCCCACTGCCTGGTGCAGTCTGAATATCCAGGCCTTACAGTGCTATGTCTATCTTCTTTTTAGTTTCTGCTAATTTCAGATCCCAGCTGTATAATTGTGGGCTGGACTTCTACATAAAGCCCTAATACTACTTTCATAGCTGTTCCTAGAAATGTTGTTATCGCGTCATTCTTAAGTCTAATTGGTATATAAAATCTCTTCTGTAAATTAATTTCTGATCCTGTGGTTTCTGAAAATTCTGTTATAATTTGTTTTGCTACCTTAGCTGACCCTATCGTTAGTAAGTACCCTAAGTCATTAGCATAAGCTATGGTGCATATAGATAAATTCTCACTACCTACCAAGCCCTGTTAAACCAATATCTTGATTTAATTTATGTAATAGTGGGTCCAATGTTAAAATATACAAGAGGCAGCTTAATGGGCACCCCAGTCTGTACCCTCTGCCCATCATAACTTCTTCCCATCCACCCATGTGCATTAGGTTTAAACATATTTTACTATAGCAAATTTTTAGCCAGGATATAAATTGATCTGGGAATCTGTATGCCCTCAATACTTCCATAAATACTTATATTTGATATGGTCAGAGGCCTTGGTCTGATCTAAACTTATCAGGTATCCCATTATCTAATTTTCTTCCTCTTTATTCAATAGTTCTCTAATAAAGGAATAATCCACGACAGGGTGTGTATGCGTGCTGGGATAACGTCACGCCTGGGGTGATTGGGCGCGAGGCGCGGGCGAGTCAGACCATTCACCCAGAAGTGATATTATCCCAGCACACACATACCCTGGAGTGCATTATTCTGATATATAATAGCTTATTTACATACATATTTAAAAATATATAAAATATTGTTTTACATTTTATTTTGTAATTATTTATTGTGGAAGTATACTGATTAAAAAATTGTTCCTTATAGGGCTTCTCTACTAGGTGGAGATGTGTGTGTGTGTGTGTGTGTGTGTTTCATGTTGTGGCTCTATCTTGACTCGGTCCAGTCACTCCTACAAATTTTGCCTCAACAGTTAAGGAAGATGTATGGAAGAAGATCTGCAAACTTTTAAAGCAGCATTCAGTGAGCGCGATTGGAGGATGTCTGCACATGGGGAAAGGTGTGGTTTGTTTAACTTCTGGGAGGACAGAAAGGTTTTTTAATTATTTTTAAGACTTGCTGCTTGGATTGAGGTACAGATGACAGGGTAACAGAGCTAGAGTAGTGGTTAGAAAGCGGACAGCCTCGCTACTCTTTATGTAAAACACTCGCTCCATGCTGTATGCTGAAGGAATGATGAAACTGAAGTGTTGGCTGGAGGAAATAAAGGTGTAGCTGGGGGGTTATGCTGTAACAGGGAAAATACTTTGTTAAAGCTCTCTCTGATAGCAATAAGAAAGAAAGGCGGTTGTCTTTTCAGCATGCTGAAATGAGCAGGTCGGTTTCTATGGAGTGCAGCGCTGTTACTGTTCTGTAGTGAGCTGAGCAGACCGAGAAGCTGAGGACTGCAGCTTTAGTTTTGTTTATCTTTTCATCTGTCTGTATTTGCCATTGAAGTGCTTGGCAGACCAGCATAGCCATTTATAAAGGCCGCTGAGGTGATCACTGACTGCCACAAGTGAAGAAGTGCGACATGCATGCGCTTGCAGAATGGGAGAAAGCTGATTTGAGTTATGGCTTTGTTAAACTTTATTTTACATTTTTTAAGTTGCGAATAGTGTCGGGGAAGGAGGACAGTGATGACTGGATGAAACTGTGTGGGCCAGTGTGCAGAAGCGCTGATTTCTGAGCACATTGGGGACTGCTGATGCTCATGGGAGAGCTGTGGAGTGAACTTTTTAACATTTCCATGTGGTCAGTAAGTGTACTGGGACTAGATCCATGATGTTAACAGGGATAACATCAAGGTTCCAGTCACAGTGTGACAATCAGGGAGCAGCATTCTTTCTTGCCATTGTATAATAAATATTAATGCATTGTGTATTTTAAAAGAGGGTGCCCCATTAACTTGTGTAGGATGGATAAGGTAGTCTAAAACCCCATTTTTCTTTTGCAGGGACTTTCACAACAGTTTTGCAGTCTGTATTTAGAGAGGAAATAGGCTCCAATTTTTCAGGCCCTTCTCTTCTGACTTGAATAAAAGTACCAAAACCCACACATACATACTCTCTGGGAGTGCTACTGTATGGAAAACTTCATTATATAATCTAACTAATTCATCACTTAATACTTCATATATTGGTTTGCAAAGTTCGAGTAGTAACCATCTGACCCCAGCATAAGTACCTGTATTTAGTAACCAAATAGCTTATTTTAATTCTGTTTTCAAATTGGCCCTAACAGTGTTTTTTTGTTTGTTTGTTTGTTTTTTTAGCTTGTGGGATATGTGGAAGGTTACACATTTTAAATGACTCGCCATTTTGTATTCAGGCAAATTTTGTGAATAAAACTTTTCCTAATGAATTGTGTAATTTCCTGGATTATTTGTGAGTTATTCATTATTCCAGTCCTCTCTGATGTTATGAGATATGATATCAATTTTGATCCCATAGTATTTTACAATTTTCCTAAGGTACCGTATCTGGTCTTTTCCCTTGTGTTCCATATTTTTGCTTTCTTTCCAAGCCTTTCATTTTCTCCATTTTAAAGTTACCAACTCCTCTTTCATGCATTTTATTTGCTGCAAAACTCTCCATCTCCTTGATATTGTAATGCAGAGAAATATTGGAATTGTTCTCCCAGATATTTACATCTACCAGTTTTCAGCTTTCCATTTAATTTTCCATAGTTTTAAAATATGAGATAATGTCATTTTTAGTCTCTTCCACCCAATCATGTTTGTTATCATATTGGAAGAACACTGATTTCTTGGTCTCCAAAATATGCAAAACCCTTCTGCAGTTAGAAAGAGCTGATTTCCTGACCTCCAAAATATGTCAAACCCTTTTGCAGTTATGTCTAACTCTAAAAGTTTATGGGTCAATTTTCATAACACAGGTCCTCACCTTTACGCTAGATGATTTCCTATTATTGCTTATAATAGTGTATGGCCTGAGTTAGCTACTTCTATGATCTGAACTTTTTATAACTGCAAGTTTTCAGATACAAAAAAAAATATCCTAGTGGACCTGGTCCCACAAAATAAGTGTGTGATACTGACTAGTATAATGATGTAAAACATCCACTGTACTAGTCCCATTTCCTCAAGTATCTCTTTTAAACAATTTGTGTCACTGAAAGTTTTACTTGTTTTCATACCCCCTATCAATGTATAGCAATCTGCAATTAAAATCCCTCCCATTATTATACTTTTTGTAGTGAAAAGGAAAGGTTTTAATTTCTGGAAAAGTGACACTCTATTATAATTTAACTGAGGAGCAAACACGTTGATTACACATAACTTCATACCTTTAAATTCAATATCCAGTAAAAACACTCTCCTGGCATAATTTGTGTTATATTAAGAACCTGTACACTGAAAAGAATCAAATGCCTAACCCCAAACCATACCTCATTTCCCCATCACCAAAAAATATCCTCATATCCAACTATTTCTTACAGCTTTCAAATCAATAGATGTGTGTAAACAGATGTCCTGAAAAATACAATCTAAATCAGAAGATTGAAACTGCACATACTAACTTAAACACTTTCTTTCAGATTGCAAGCTATTGACATTCAAAGATGCAATCTTAAAATTATACAGCATAGATCTTATTTATGTTAAATTCCTCACTTCACTTTACTGGAGGACTTGCTACTCTGCCAGGTCTTTGTGTCTGTGGCCTAGAAACATCTATTACTTCTCAGTCTGACAGAGTTCCATGTTGAAAAGACCTCACTGAGTTATTAATAGACTTAAACTCCATATCAGAGTCTGCCCACGGCCACCATAAAGTTGTAAATTGGTTAGTTACTGTAACAGATTCAGTCTGAGTTGTATTTCCTTTAGATTTTGTTTTGGGTTTCCTCCCTCTTCATACTCGAATCTCTGTAAAATCAGGCTCCATAGGAATCACCATGGGGAGGGACATATTTACTTTTCATTGGCCCGATGCCAAAACTTGCTCCTCTTGTACATTTAGTTGCTCTGTTCTATTGCAGTTGGGCTATCGTGTCTTTGTGTGGGTATTCCTGCCCTCATTATTTTGTCTGTCAGGTCATTCGGTGGCACAGTATTGACCTGATGTTGTAAAGGTTGTTCTTATGTAAAAATCTTACACCCCAAAATCTGAGTTCTCATTGTTTTGGAGGCCATGGGGCAGTCTGCAAAACTATGCCATGTTCTTCAGCTAAATTGCATCTTGGGTCCTTCAAACAGTATTTGCTTATGACCAACTTGCCATAGTGTGTGCACTTTACAATCTCACAATTTGTACTGATCGTCTACTGCATCCACATTTAAAACAAGTACGGGTTGGCCAAAATAGAACAGAAAGCCCTTTCTCTCCCTATATAGAAGCAGTTGGGAAGTGGAGATTTCATTTTCATTATGTTGCAATTTAAATTTGATTTTCCAACCCTATTCCAAAACCCTACTTCATCCAGACTGGGGGCAGGTTTACTTTGAAATGAGCATCTCTTTTCCAACCAGTATATTACATCTGAAATGTTCACAGAATGGCTGTTACATCAGTGGTATAACTAGAAATTTAGACCAAAAAGGATTTGTTTTAGGCCAACATATTTGCACCAGAACTTTTCCAGCATTGCTGGTGTTTGAAAACTTATGTCATAGGTTGTTTCCCATGGGGCAAGTATAAGTACATAAACATCAGATGGTGTGAAACCCCAGAGATTATTTAATGGGGCTTTGCCAATAAAAAGATCTGTCAGGTATTGTTTCTTTGCTACCAGTGTGTTTATTTGGAAAATATTTCTTTAGGAAAGACAACATGAGCTGTAAACAGCTTGTTTCCAGAAGCGTCCTGGAGGGGCAAGAGTTGGGAGAACAAGCAAACACATAGCAATATAAGTACAATTTACAATTTCAATACAATTTCTAACACAAAACAGTGTAATACAATTACACAATAACCGAGACCAACAGGCCAGGGTAAACAAAACATATTCAGACATAGCATGCATTGCAACAGCCCAAGAGCAGGCGATCTAGTAGGGTAAAGATTAGAGGATGAATAACACACTTGAAGTGCTAGAAGTAATAGGCTGAGCACAAGATTCAAATTGCTATTGTATACTGAAGGGAGGGTAGTTATAAGATAAGTAGGAAGTGGACAGGTGGCAGTAGCGGTGGGAAATAGAGGGAGAGAGAGGTATAGCCAAGTGTAGTGTAATGGCATTACATCTTTTGCTAACTGCACAGATTTGTGGAAAAAGACTCACAAATGAGGGATTTTGGTTTTATCTTGCTCTAAAACTGAAGACTGTCAGTTTACTCAATATTTGATTGCTTTTTTTTCCATTTGTATAGTCATTTGTGGCCCCTGAACATGTGTACCAGTGTCATTTAAAACGCTACCTGCATCATTCTGGGAATATTACAACTCTGTTGCCTGTCCACCTCCCACTGTTTCTGTGCTGGGCTCACTTGATGTCTCACCCAGTAAAGCAATACTGGAGTCCAGTAGCCATGCTCCATTACTAGACTTGACCCAACCTGCATTTTGAATTGCTCTTTCTGGTGACCAGGATTTGTCAATTAGACTACTCTGTTCTGTTTGGGGTGCAGTCAGTTCTGTGGGATCTGTGCATTCCATCAGTGACACAACTGAAACATATTAGACATCCTGTATTCTCTGGACAAGTTGGTGAAGTATTTGATCACTTTTTTCCTCTTCTAGTTTAGTTTTGGCTTGCTGTATCTGTCTCCCAACTTTCTACAACTCTGCCTCTAAGCACTTTTGTGTTTGCTGCAGAGTGA
Source organism: Neoceratodus forsteri (assembly GCA_016271365.2). NCBI lineage: Eukaryota > Metazoa > Chordata > Ceratodontiformes > Ceratodontidae > Neoceratodus > Neoceratodus forsteri. Next base: position 193,099,468 of record JADMNL010000022.1, on the reverse strand, counting down.
GTTCAATGCAGGAACCTTGTTGTCACTACTATCATTAGCAACTGCATCCTTTTACATAGCCTGCATTACAGGTCTCACTGGAAGGGTGATGTGCTGGCCACCTCTTAGGTGTATTCCAGCAACCTCCATAATATTCATGAAGCTTGTGTATTTCCATCTGTAGCAGTAGCAGTTCAGACTGTGCTGTCTCCTCCAGCCAATACTCCATTAATGCCAGCCATCGTAGAAACAGCAAGGGCTCCCACTACAGGCAGACTAGGGAGTTTTTATTTATAACTTAAAAGTAAAAATATATCCAAAATAATACTATTTAATACAGAATCATAAGAAGAAAAATGGAAACATAAGTAAGTATGTCTTCATAGATGCATTCCAAGCTGAAGAAAAAAATACAGTAAGCCAACCCTCACCCACATCCCACTAAAAGAGATGGGGATTTTTATTATTATAATATCAGGAATCAAATAAATGTAAAAACAGTATTGACTCACACAAATAATATGCAAATCATAAGAGAAATAAAAGAAAAATGTATTACAGTCATACTGTTTCTAATAATCTATGAATCAAATAGTGGAAAAACAAAATTAAAGCATAATACTGTGAGGACCCCCCTCCCCAAACACACACACACACACAAACTAAAGAGTAGGGATAGTATTTTTTTTTGTTTTTAAACTTCAAAATAAATTGTGTCAAACAGTGCTATATCCACACAAAATCAGATCAAAGCAACAGTAAAATCTAAACACACATATTTACTAGTATACTCTCTAGTTGTTAAAACTTAAAGAGAAGTTCTTACAAATCAGCATTATTTCACACTAAATCATCAAAGAAACAAGCTCTGAAAATAAAGTGGACCACTGGACATCAATTTCGTTTTCCACGTGATAAAATTCTAAAGATTGAGCAAATATGAAGAAAAACCTGGCCTGTTTGTAGAAAATTCCCTGGTTATGTGAGCAAATTACCATGCATCCCAATGTTCCAAACACTGCTCCATGAGGATATTCCCAAGGAATTTCAACAAACAACCACAGACAAAACCAAAAGTAAAATCGAGAGATTATGTGTGCCATTAAATCCTAGTGAAAATGAAAATCAAGAGCATCACCAGGAGAATTAAAACCACACAATACTACTCTAGTATTTATCCCACAAGAATCTGTCCAACTTAATTTGCTCAAATCTTCTAATCTGACTAAGCTCTCTAGTGATTATGCAAATGAACTCTTCTGTGGATAGATGTTGCTGTTGTAAGAACATACCTGCATCTAATTACCATATCCAGCAAAGAAAGTAGGTAATGTTAAATTAGTATAGTACTTTCATTATGCTGCTTCCAAGAAATGGGTAGATTCAAAATAGAAAATGGAAGGGTTAAATGAGTAAACAATGGCATCTTCATCTTTCTTTAACTAGACACAGAAATCTAATATATAAGGACAATGCAAAAAGACGGTCAAAAGTTTCTATCTGCATTATACTATTTTGCCTGGGGCAATATCTGTTGGATAATTCTTTGTATTTATGGTTTCCCTTAGTATTAATTTTCCCATGGGTTACCAGTCAAATTGTATCCAAGCATTTTGGAGGAATCCTAATGTCAGCTAATAGATCCCTTATTTTCCCTTGGTGTAGAAACATAGAAATATAGAATTTGACAGCAGATGAGGACCACTTGACCCACCTAGTATGCTCATTTCCCAACCTGGAAGATAAGCTGCAGATTCTAGTTAATCAACAGCTTACTTCTTCCTACCCTCCCACTAGAATTGCCTTATGTTTGCCCTACACATTCTTGAATTTCCCCACTGATCTTGACTGCAGAACTTCCTCAGGAAGGCTGTTCCATGCATCCACAACTGGCAAAAGGATGTTCCATATAATGACAGTAAATAATGTCATCATAAATAATTTTCCTAGATTGTGTAATAACCTCTTTTATTGTAACCCCATTTTTATGTATAATCAAAGATATACATCCAGCCGGAGATAATGCAGGCTTTCTGCAAGAAACAAGACACTGGGATTGTCATTCATTTAAGATACCTTTTAAAGTAGAAAATACCCAGGAATCAAATAGTTTACTAAATACGCAGGTGCCCACACTATGCAAAACATCATGGATTGCATGTGCAAATCATCACAGAATGTTATTCTGGTTCAACTTTATGCAGAATTGCATGGTGCTAAAGGCCTCTCACACAGTTTGCAAAGGGTGCTAACAAATAACATAGACATGTGTTTCGTCCTACAGGATTCATCAGTATGCCTCGTCTTCAATGGGGTGTCAAACAGATGGGCATACTGATGAGTCCTAGTAGGATGAAACATGTGTCTATTTTTATCAGCTAGCACCCTTTGCAAACTGTGTGACAGGCCTTTCGGCACCATGCAATTGCTTAAAGTTGAACCAGCAATATTCTGTGGTGATTTGTATATGCAGTCCATGATGCTTTCAATAGGGACATGATTTTTGTATTTTCTTGAAACTTGGCTTCCCAGCCAAATGCCCTTTAGGGTAACCCTTGCCTCAGTGTTTGTGCACAGAGATTCTTTGCCATCTAAATAGTTTGCCGTTTCTGCAATAAAGAAACAATATTAGTAGAGAAAATATGAAATAAAATACAATGGGGTTTATCATCACAACCCTTCCATTGTTATATTTTTATATAAGATATTCCTTTTAATTTGGTTTAACCAGCTACTCCAAAAACAAGAAAACACATGTTAGAAGAGGAGTTTCTAAATGCTTAGGTATGGGAAAGATAAAGTTTAAAAATAAAAGGTGGGTAATAACAAGGCTTTGATCACAGAGATCCTTTTGAGTTTATTCATATGAAGCATTCCACCATTTAACTTGTTCTATGTCATGTACTAAGAACATGTCCCAATTATGTTGAACCATATCTCCTGGTCCAAAATAAATCCCTAAATTTTTGAGGTAATGTTGCAATCTGTAATTCTACCATATTTGGTTCCAATAAGCCAGACCCTGTATATTTAAACATATACTTTTGTTTGACATTTATCCCAGTTCTTAATGCCGGAAACATCTTGTAATAATTTTTGTGCAGTAGCCCCAGAAACTCTGTTGTGCACCAATAAACAGATATCATCAGCATAAAGAATAAATTTCTTAGCTGGCAAATTGTCATAACCAATATCTAAAATCCAGGAGAATATTGAATTAATCAGACAATAGTGTCTAAAATAAAAGATACAAAAGAGTGCACCTTTTCATGACCCCTACTGTTATTGAAATCTTATTCCCCAATCTATTATCATATGGGTGAACATATAATGAGCATAGCACATACTAATCAATGTATAAAAATTTGAAGGATACCGTAAGCGTCCAAATACATCCAGAGAAAATCATGTGAACCCTACTAAAGCTTTGATTGATCTAAACTCATAATATAACCTTGTATGAGGCCTTGTGAACCTTTGTCAATAATTTCCATAATAATATTAGCATGTCTGTCAATTTCCTACCTGGTGTGGAACAGAATTAGGAAGGGTGAAGGGTGAATTAAAGTATCCAAAACTGCAGATAGTCTTTTACTAATAGTTTTCAATAGTGTAATAGGTCTCTAATTGGTTAAATCAAGTTTTGAACCTTTTTGTGTAAGAAAATCATCAGGCCTTCATACATAGAGGTAGCTATGCTATCTTCAACCAAAAAGGTATTATATAAGTCTAGGAATTCCTGTGACATACTAGTACATAATATTTTAGAGCTTCTCCACATAAGCCATCTGATCCAGGAATACTCCATTAGGCAATGATTTAATTATTGTTTCTATTTCTGATCTAGAAAAGTTCTCTATTAACAAATCCATTTGTTAATATTCCAAACAGGAATATCAATGGAATCTAATAGCTGTTTCATGAAGGGGCTTCTGATATAGCAGTACCAAATTGTTGTTTAATATAATGTTCTAATGTTGAAAAGATAGAAACATCATCTGTAATTAATTTTCCTGTATGTGAGTGTAACTTAGATATTTTCCTTTTGATACCCTAGAAGCACAATCTAGCAATGGATGTGTTTGTTCATATCTTCCTTGGGTTCCAAAACTCTATTTCTTTCAATCATTTTGTCTTTTATACTGATAGATATACATTTTTGTTTAAGATCTGAACTCTCTTGAGTTAAATCTGTATTGTTTGTAATTTGTTGAGTCATTAAATCCTTTAACTGTTTCCTAAAATTCAAATATTCATGTTGTGCAGAAAGCCATCTTTTTGGTAAATTGTATAAGATACACAGTTAAATAAGCTTTGTATCTCCCACCACAAAACAATAGAATCATACAAAAAGGACTGTAATTCTATCTTGAATTATGGAAAACAATACCCTTCAATACTTGATCATCTGTTAAAATACTAGCATTGAGATGCATAAACCTTTTCTCAGTTTTCATGGTGGATCTGAAGCTACCTAAACACCTATCAAAAATGATCAGATGTTTCAATGGGTTGTTGGCAAATGGCATGTTGAATGTGAAACTGGCAAGGTAGATGCAATAAACCAAAAATCAATCTGGGAATGCAAAGATCCTTTATATGTTTGTTTTTGTGCAGGTGTGACCATAGCAACAGATAAAAAGTTTGTTTTAATAATGTGTGTAAATATGTGCTATCACATTAGATTTTCTTAGAACTGTTAATCTCGGAGAAAGGAGGGATATTAAATTCTCCTCAGAAAAAAACATATCTATTAGTATAAAGATAAGGTTGTATAGTTTGAAGTAAAAGAGACTCAAGAGCTTTTGTTTGTGGCCCATAAAAATTTATACATGTGCATGCCAAACTGTGGAACTCAATATCTAAGAGCAAAGCCGTCCTGTTTCTGTTTCTATCAGTTTCAATATTTTAATGTTTGTGGCAAATAAAATACCTAAACCACAGCATAAATCAATACCAATAGACCAATAGAATCTCCTTGAAACCATTCTTTAGAAACACTCTGAAGATCTTGAATAGAGTGCAATCGAGTGTCCTGTAGGAAAAAAATATTGTAACGAAGTTGTAGTATTGAAAAGGTAGTCTTCCTTTTAACATCAGATTTGATGCTATTTACATTAAGGCTTGCCAGCCTTATTTCAGGGAGTGACAAATGATGTGGCTAACTAAAGTTTTTCCTGCTGGACCTGGTAACCTGTTTGGGGAATTGAGGAGAGCCCCAGAAATCCCTGAAGATCCTGTATCTGTCGTGATCTCACTTTGAGTAGATTGATAGGAAACATCTGAATCCTCATCTTCTACATTTCTCTCCAGCTTTGGAAGAGGTCAAACCTGTTTTCAGTATTCAGGGTCATATCTCCTTTCTTTTAACATGTTTTGGTGGGACTCTTTTCTTTCTTGCACCAAAACAAATGGGGAAAAGTTTCCCGATCAAACAGTTGGTCAGAAGGTGGAGTGAGGGGCCATAGCCTGTAAGCAATTATCTATATCTTTAGGTAACACTTCAGGTGTAGTAGAAATAACTGGTACTGGGCTTCAGGTGCAGTATGTTGAAGATGAAAACATCATCAATCCCAAGAGGCCCCAAAGTAGTGTGATGGGTCATGGAAAGCCCTGAGATATTATCTGGGACTTGGCATCATACCTTCCTGTACTGTACATTTTGTGGCTTGTGAGATATAATAATTCTGCTCAGAAAAATCTGCATATTAGTGCTGCCAGTGGCAGGATTAAAAGAATGATCTTCTGCACCACACAAATTACAAGAGAGAACAGTACACAAACTTGCAGTGTGACCTAAGGCTCCACAAAGATAACACTTTAACTTGTCACAATTAGTGTTCAAATGAGACATGGAAGTACATCGATAGCAAGAACATGGCTGCCCAGGAGAGAACAAAATGCCTCTGTCATCGCACAAAGAGGCAATTAAAAAATTTATATATATTACATATTGTATATTATAAGGAGAGAGGACATGTAGAGTGGTGCAATGCACTGGCGTGGGGTGGCAGTTTTCCAGGGAGACATTCTGAAACTGCATTACTATCTATTTTTCAGGCAACTACCAGCTCTGAGGGAGGAGTTGCCCACCTCAGGCTGAACTGGCAAGGACTAGGGAGCCCCCCCATCCAAAGAGCACCTCTGCCACAACCACTGCCTCAGAGGTTGCCAAGTATGAAGAGCAGTTGGACCACAGTGGGTTCTGGGTTCTGGGAGGGTGCGGGTTGTGGAACAGAGGCAGCCCCCTAGGTGTACTCTACACAAATCGTATGCCAGTCTGGCAGAGCAAGGTTCCTCTATAATGGTACCCTCAGTTGAGACCAAGAAGAATGCTGAGGACATCCACAAGGAGACCCACAAAAGGTGGCAAGGGACACCACAGTGATGGAAACAGCTTCTGATAGGGGACAGAATTGTTAGGGTGGTAGAACTGGGGAAGGGAGAGGAGAGGAAGTAAGGTGCCTGCCTGGTGCCATGGCTTGGAGGGACAAAGTGAATCCTCATGATTGCAGAAGCAGCATCACAGGAGAGGAACTAGATATCATTGTCCACTTTTGGACAAACGACCTAGCTAGGCATGGAATCAGTGTAATGCAGGATGAATTTATGGAGTTGGGAGGGGCCTCAGACTGGTAGCAAGCACAGTTACCTTCTTAGAGGTGCTGCCAGTCCATGTCAGGGTGAGGCTAGGTACTGCACACCATGAAGTTTAATGAATGGTTGCAAAATCAGTACAGAGCACAAGGTGTTGGCTTCTTTGGGGGCTGGGGTACACCTGAAGAGATAAAGGTCTATACTGGCATGATGGTCTGCATCTGTCCATGAAGGGAACCAAGCTCCTAAGTGACAGGTTCAAATGCTTCCTTGGCAAGCTTTTAAACTAGCCAAGGGAGGTGCTGATAAGAGGAAGGACATTTCAAGCCTCCCCCAAAAACATGGCAGGTAGTAAGGTAAACACTGAGGTACAGAGCTCAACAGAGGGCAGGGCGGGTAAATGGAAAAATAGACAAGGGCAATAAGAGCAGGGATGGGAAAAAGGATAAAGCCAACATTAAATGGAGGGCAATGAATGCCAATGCCCGTAGTCTGGAAACAAGCTTCTTGAGCTAGTAGCCCTGATAGAAGATGAAAAATTGGATATTGTGGCAGTCACGGAAACATGGTACATGGAGAACCATGACTGGGATGTCAACATACCAGGGTGCACAGTCTACAAAGGGACAGTGAGGTAAAGAGGAGATGGAGTAGCTCTCTACATAAGGGAAGAGATGAAAGCTACAGAACAAAAAGTTAAGGAAAGGGGAGGACAAGAGGCACTCTGGGTCACTTTGGAGACAGAGAAGGCATCACAATCCACACTGGGGTTGTATACAGACCCCGTCTCAAGGGATGAAATGGACAAGAAAATGATAGAGGACATTCTCAAAATGGCTGAAACGTGGATATACTGTTGATGGAGGACCTGAATATGCCAGATGTTAACTGAATGGCATACTGCAGCCACATCCAAGAGCAGGGTCATTCTCGATGCTCTGCAGGGGCAGGCCTAAGACAGCTATTGTTGGAACCCACTCAGGAGGGAGCAATACTAGACCTGGTATTCTCAAATGGAGAGAGATCACAAATTTAGAAGTCAGTAGACATCTGAGGAACAAGTGACCACTGCACAGTGTGCTTCACAATATGCACAACCATGGAGACAAGCAATACAAAAACAAGGATACTGGACTTTAGAAGGGCCAACATTGGCAAAAATTGGTGAATACCTGAGGAATACACTAGCAAATGGCCAGAAAGGAGGGTGGAAGAACAATGGAGAAAAATCAAAACTGCTGTCATAGAGGCAACATGCATTTGTGTGAAACAAATAAAGAAAACAAAGCAGAGTAAAACAAACACTATGGTTCTCAAAAGAGGTGGCAGTGAAGGTTAAGGAGGAAAAAGGCTGCATTCAAAAGTATAAAGAATCCCAGAAGACACGACAGGGAACTGTATCAATTAAAGCAGAAAGAAGTGGGGAAGGCAGTCAGAAAAGCAAAGGTCCAAACCGAGGGGAAAAAAAACTTTTATAGGTACTTTGGGAGCATAGAAAGATTAAGGAGAAATAGTGAAGATTAATAAAGAAAAGGAGAGGTGGGCAGAGGAGACAGTGAAAGGCAATGATACTGAATGGATACTTTTGCTCAGTATTCACAAAAGAAGATGAGGAGGAGTTACCTATACCAGACAATAGAAGTACTCTGGGTAGGTGGGTTGACACCAGTCCATTTACAGAAGAGTCCTGAAAGAACTCCTAAAACTCAAGGTGGATAAAGCAATGGGCCTTACAGGATTCACCCCAGAATCCTAAAAGAATTAAGGGTGGACATAGTGACACCACTGACCACACTTTTAACAAATCATGAGAGGATGGAGTGGTACCTGAGGACTGGAGGAGGGCAGATGTGATTCCCTTCACAAAAGTGGGAGCAAGGCAGAAGCAGGAACTACAGAGCTGTAAGTTTGACCTCAGTGGTAGGGAACATGATGGAATCACTTCTGAAAGAAAGAATTGCTGAGTACCTAGAGGCCAGCAGGGCATGGGACCCAAAGCAGCATGGATTTACAGCAGGAAGGTCATGTCATGTAAATCTAATTGATTTCTTTGACTGGGTGACCAAAGTAATAGACCAGGGAGGGGCTATAGATATGGCCTACCTAGACTTTAGCAAGGCATTTGACACAGTCCCACACAAATACTAATAATCAAGTTAGTCAGCCTGGGAGTGGGTTCCAGGAATGTATGCTCGGTAGCAAGCTGGCTGCACAACAGGACACAGAATGTAATAGTGAATGGAACACATTCCGAAGAAAGGGAGTTACTAGTGGAGTACCTCAGGCTCAGTACTGTGTCCAGTCCTCTTTAACATCTTTATAGGTGACATTGCAGAGGGTCTGGAGGAATGGTAAGCCTCTTTGCAGATGACACAAAGATCTGTAACAGAGTTACTAACATACTAACACACTAAAATGCCAGCAGAATAGGCCTAACGGTCTTTCGAGTCTGCTCGATTGGTCAGCACCCACCCTGGGTGCTGACCTTACTACCTGCCTTCTCTGGCTTCTCCCTTCCCAGTTCCAGATATTCTTGCTGCAATGGATTTTGCTTCCAGAACCCTTCCCTGTACCTGTCTCAGCCCTCTTGAACCCCTCCACCGTCTCTGCCTCCACCAGCCCCTAGGCAGAGCATGCCATAGCTCCACCACCATCTCAGTGAGTAGCACCTCCTCCTTTCTCCCTGAATCTTCCCCTCCAGCTTCCACCCATGCCCTCTGGTGGCCCCTCCTTCCTTCCTTCAAGCACCCTGACTGTTTCTCCCCTATTTACCCCTCTTCATGTACCTGAAGACCTCAATCATGTCCCCGGTCCCTTCTCTCTTTCAATGTGTACATATTTAGCTCTTGAGCCTCTCCTCATAGGTCCTGCCCCCAAGCCTCAAATCATTTTGGTTGCCCTCCTCTGGACCTTATCCAGGAGTTTAATGTCCCTCTTTAAGTGTGGCCTCCAAAACTGCATGCAGTACTCAAGGTGTGGCCTCACCAAGCAGTTATACAGAGGTAGTATCACTTCCCTCCTTCTGGAGGTGATCCCCTAGTGATGCATCCCAGTATCCTGTTGGCCTTGGCTGCTGCCCTCCTACAAGTCTCCGAGCTGTTCATCTTGACATCCACCACCACCCCAGGTCCCTCTCAGCCATCGAGGACTTGTAGCATTCCCCCAGGGTGTACACTTGGCCCAGGTTTCTGGCCCCAAGTGGAGAACCTTGCATTTCCCTGCATTGAACCTCAGCTTCCACTTTCTAGACCATCGTTCCAGAGCCTCAGGTCCCCTGTAGGACCATCCTCCCCTCCTCCCATCCACCACCACCCCCCAGTTTTGAGACATCCACAAAGAGAGTCATTCACTCCTGATTCCTGTCCTTCTGTCAGAGGCGTGAGGCGTTGAACAGGAGGGGCCCAAGACTGATCCTGTGGGACCCCACTAATGACCCTCCTTGAGGATGAGACTATCCACCAACTCCGACCCTCTGGGTCCAGTCCTGGAGCCAATTGATTATCCATCTGATCATCTGGTTCCTCATCCCATTTCTCCCAGCTTATCCAACAGGCCCACGTGAGGAACAGAGTCAAATGCCTTGCTGAAGTCTAGAAAGAAGGCGTCCACTGGTCTACCCAGGTCCAAGGCACTTGACACCCAGTCATAGAACTCCACAAGGTTTGTCTGACATGATTTCCCGGGATGTATCCATGCTGTCTATCGTCCAGGCACCCTGACTTTCCAGGTCCCCCAGCCTCTCCTTGACAATGCCCTCCATCACCTTGCCCACCACCGATGTCAGGCTGACAGGCCATAGTTCTCTGCCACCTTCCTTGATCCCCTTGTGGATAGGCACTATATGCATACCTTTCAGTCTAGGCACCCACCATGTCCTCAGAGAGATGGTGGACTTAACTCCGTCAGGGGTTTCGCCATGACATCCATAAGTTCCTTCAATACATCTGGGATATAATTTATCTGGCCCCGATGCTTTCTCCGTCTTAAGGGAGCTGAGGGCTTCCCTCACTCTCTCTGCTGTGATTTCCACTCTGGTACCTCTTCTCCTGCTTAGCCTCCCCCTCCTGCCAGTGATCCCTCTCCCCAGACCCGCCGATCAGTAGGATCCCCCTCAGTATCTCTGTCTCCTCCCATGTATGATGGAGCACCCCATTTTCCTTGGTGAAATTGAGGTGAAGTACTCATTTAGTACCTCAGCCTGCTCCCCGGGTCTTGTGCCCATCTCTCCCTGATTTAATCCTGCTAATCTGACACTTCACCTTCGTTTTCCCCAATGTTTCTAAAGAACCTTGTTCCCTCTCCTAATTTCTCTGGCCAGGTTCTGCTCCATCCTTGCCTTAGCGGCCCTCACCACCCTAGTGGCCCTTCTAGCCATCAGCTCAAACTCCCTCGATCCCTTTCACTCCTTGAGCACTTGAATTGCCTATAGGCTGCCTTCTTCCCTACCACCTCCTGGACCTCCCTGGTCCACCAGCAGGGATTTTCGGGCCTACCGCATTTTCGTCTTACTCTTGCACTGATGCTGGTAGCATCTTGCACCCTCTCCTGATGATTTCCCACCTACTATCAGCATCCATGTCTGACCCAATCACATCAAATGCTCCTAGGATCCTTCCCATTTCCTTAAAATCCATTCCCTGAAGTCAGTTACTCCATCTTTGTGCAGCCTTCTAGCCATCCTAGGTTCACAGGCAGAACCAGACCCGTGCATGGTCACTCCCCACCAATGGGTCCCTTACTTCAGCCCTAATCTGGTCACTGTCTGCAGGACCACATCCAGTACCTGTACCTCCTGGTCGGTTCCCCACCTGCTGAGTTAGGAACATGTCTTGAAAGACATCCAACAACCTCTGTTCCCTGGTCACAGAAGATGTCATAGTCTCCCAGTCTGTTCCTGGCATGTTTAAGTCCCCAACACCACCACTGTTCCTCTGCCCAGTCTGCAGTATCTCCCAACATCTGCCACCAGACACTCCTTCAGCTCCACCGCCAGGGCAGGGGTCTATACACCACTCCTATTTTTACTCTCTTGCCCCGCCTTGTCATCAAGGGACCCAAATCACTTCCATGGTTCCTCCTCTACTCCCCTTTTTTGACTATCATTGCTACCCTCCACCCTTCCCTCCACCCTGTCCTTCCTGAACATAGTGTAACCCTCCAGGTTCAGGTCCCAGTTGTGTCCTGCAGTGGCCCAGGTCTCAGTGACTGCTGCCACATCCACTGTTCCCTCAGTTAGCATTGCCTGGAGCTCAGGCATTTTATTTCCCAAGCTCCTGGCATTTAGCAGGACTACCTTCCACCCTTTCCCTATACTTCCATTTCCCTTGCTCATGTTCCCATGGAGATTCTGTTTTCCCTGGTCTGCACTTTACCAGTCAGCCTTTTCCTGCAATCCTCCAGCTCCCCAGGGTGGAGAAAGAGTTCATCCTTTATCGGCACCCCTTGACAGTCTTTTCTCCCATCCTCCCACTACAAGTTTAACCCCACTTTTCACCAATGAACTCCTCTATTTTCAACTTAAGGATTCCCCTCCCTCCCAATTGAGATGAAGTCTATCTCTAGCATACAGTTCCTTATCCTCCCAGGTCTCCCCAATCCCCATCAACCCCATACCCTCTGGCCTCACACCACTCCCTGAGCCACTGGTTTATCTCCTAATCTTCCTTTTGTGCTCTCCACTAGCCCTTGGCACTGGCAGGATTTCTGATAGGAAACTGTGCATCCTATGTCATGACAGACCCTGGCGAGGCTCCCTGAATCTTGCCTGTATCTCTAGCTCACTATTTCCCTCAATGTCATTTGTACCCAGGTGGACCAGTATGTCCGGGGAACCCCCACAGTCCTTTGCCAGCTGATATGCTTCATGCTTAGCCCTGTGCACTGTTAGTCAGGAAGCATTTTGTTCTAACAGACCAGGCTTCTTCCCTCCCTATCCCATTTGATACCCTGATCATAGAATCCCCAACAGGAGCACTCTGACCACTCCTTTTCCTCCATTTCCCCCCTTTCCATGTCCTCATCCTTTCTACTGGCCCTTCCACCCAGCCGGCTCCTTGTTCCTCCCTATCTGGGTGCCACATGCCACCCCCTCCTCATTTACCCTTGCCACAACCTTCCCTCCAATCCTATGCCTCTCCTCCTCCTCCTGAGTATCCTTCTGTACCTTGTTAACTCCCCTTACTGCTCTCAACTAGTCCTTCTCCCCATCTGCTAAACTAGCCTGGATCATCTTCCTTCCTTGCTGTCTCCATTTAGTCCCTCCTTGCTCATCGTGCTCCCTGGCCTAAACCCTCAGCTCCCTTACTGAATCTTCCTTGTACTTCTGGTCCTTCTCCTTAATCTTTCCTCCCAACTGGTCCTTCTCCTTGTGCTTTCCTCCCTCTTCCCTCACCCCTCCTGCTTTGATTCCTGCTCCCCCATTTTCCTGCATTCCAGGTTCCCCCTGTTCTTCCTGCTACCTGGCCCCTGCCTCTGTCCCCACTCCTTTCCATCTCTAATCACCCCTGTCCTTGGCTACATCACCCCTCATCCTCAAGCAGAAGAAGAAATTGAAGCAGTTACTGAGTGTAGAGTCTGATCCACCTCCCTTCCTTGCTTTCTTCTGTCTGGCCCTGGCCATTTGCCTACTTCCTGAGAATGTTGTCCCTCTGTTCCTCCTTTGTGAGGGTCCCCAAGCTACCTGCCTGCTTCCTTGGTTGTGTCCTTTTGGACCCCTCTGCCAGGGTCCCTATGTGACCTTGAGTATTCTCCTGCACTCCTTTCCCTATGCAAGCCACCCCCTGCTTGGTGCAACCCTGTGGGAGATCCTGCCCTTTCCCCAAACATACCTCCCTCCTTCCCCAGCTGTCTCCCTAATCCCCACAACCTCCTCCCTAAAGCTGTACCAGCTGGTAGCACACTGGACAACCACCAAACTTCCCCAGTCCAGTATCATGGCAGCTCCACACCATGTGCACCCCACCACCCTCCAAAGATGCCGGCCCCTAGTGCCATGTGGTTCCATCCCCTTCAAGTAGGTTTCCTTGGGTGAGCCACCAGGTTCCCCAGTCCAAGATACACCCCTACTGCCTAATCAGGTCACCCACTAATCTCAGATACAGTCCCACAGTACACTGGTAACCCTGTTACTAGGTGCAGTACAACACAGTAAACTTATAAGGGAAATTAACAACTCCCTAAGCTTTCTCGTCCAGCTTTAAATCCATCCCCAGTGGCTAGAACTACATGGCTGCACCCGCAGCCTTTTCCTCAATTGCAGGGCAGGTGTTCCCCTATAAATTAGCAGAACTCTGGGGAGGGATGGAGGGGTGGGGGAGGGTGGGTCTTGGGCAGACACCTGACTCAAGAGACAGTATATCAGCCCTGTGCTCTCCTCCAAGCCCAGCAGCCAAGGAACCAGGCCCAAGCAAATCCCACCAAATAGGTTTTAAATCAAAAGAAATAGGCCTCCACCAGTGCAGCCTGTTTCACAGTGAAACATCCAACAAATGAGCCCACTTACAGCCACCAAATCAGTTTTCAAACTTCCAACAGCCCCCAAAACAATACCCTGCTAGCCCTTAGAAGTAAGAAAGAAAAGAAATAACCTTCCAGTAAGTAAAATCCACAAGAAGCAGCTACTGTCCTGGAACACAACTGATCCTGTCCCTTCCAGTTCCTTCACAAGTTGATACACAAGGGAGGATAGAAAGGATGAGAAGGATTTGGCAAGGTGGAGGAATGGTCAGAAGTATGTCAACTTAGATTCAATGCAAAGAAGTGCAAAGGAATGCACCTGGGAAACAAAAACCCAGGAGAAAAGTACACAATAGCAGGGCGGTACTAACAACAACAAAATGGAAAGGGACTTGGGAGTAGTCATATCAGATGACCAAAAGGTGGGTAACAATGCAAGAAGTTAGTAAGGAGAACCAGGGGATAATGGGATACATAAGAAGGGGCATCTCAAGTAGAAAAGGTAAGTGGTTGTCCTCTGTACAGACAGTTGGTGAGACCCCATCTGGAATACTGTGTGCAGTTTTGGAGACCCCATCTATGCAAGGACATAGACAGGATGGAAGCAGTCCAGAGGATGGCAACTAAAATGGTGCAGGGTCTGCATCAGAAACCATATGAAAAGAGACTGAGAGAGCTTACTATGTATACCCTTGATGAAAGGAGGGATGGGGGACATGATAGAAACTTTCAAGAGACAGGGGTGAAGGTTAGAGCATTGTTGGCGCAAGTCCACCCTTGAAGCCAACCACTTTAGATTGATAGAACATTACTCTATCTTTCAATCTGCAATCACCCATAAAAGGCAGAATTCCTGTCCAGGGAGATTGCAGTTGCTCAGAATTGACTGTCTCAGCTGTTTTGAACTGTAAACAGACTGTGCAACCCAAGCCTGTCTGCAAGTTCAAAAAGCCTTTTCATAAAGTAGAATGCAAGGAGCTCGCTCATTACTTTGCAACTAAAGTGGCTGACATCAGGGCAGACTTGTGTCTGGCAACCTCTAGGTGATGTTGTAGGACAGTGTGAGGTCACAGTGCCTCAGTTCTCTTGGAGTTCCTTTTGTTGACCTGAGTTTGTGGATATTATGAGGTTCATCCATAGTGTGCACCCCACAAGCTGTGGTTTGGAGCCTGGACCAACTTCCTAATTTTTTGCTCTGATATCATTGGTCCAGTCCTGGTGCAAATAGTCTGGTGCTCCTTGGAGTCAGGTGAGTTTCTAGCTCCTGAAAGAGGCAGTGGTGACACCTCTCTTGAAGAAAGCTTCCTTGGACCCAGACTGTTTCTCTAGCTACTGACCTATCTCTAACCTTCTCTTTATTGAAAAGGTTATTGAGAAGGTTGTGGCTGTCAATTGGATGACCATTTAACCATCCATAGTATCTGCGAACACTTCAATCTGGTTTCCATAAAAGACATGGCACCGAGACTGCATTGGTTCAGGTGCATAATGATCTTCTGAGGGCGAGGATCAGAAGAGATGTTCCATTCTGGTTCTCTTTGATCTCTTGTCAGCTTTTGACACTGTGGATCACATGGTGTTGTTAGCGCACCTGAGGGCAAATTTGTGGAATTTCGGAACAATTCTTCAATGGTTCAGTTCATTCCTCACTGGGAGTTCACAAGAGTTGTGTCAGGATTTTTCCTCTGGCCCAATTTCTTTGTTGTGTGGAGCACCACAGGGTTCTGTGCTGTCACCCATGTTATTTGCAGTGTATATGATGCCCCTCGGAGGCATTATAAGATAGTATGGGCTGAGGTTTCACTGCTATGCAGATGATACCCAGCTATATCTGTCTTTGCACCCGACCAGGATGGAGCTGTCTTGGTGTTTAACAACTGTCTGGTGGAATCCAAGATTGTGATGGATTCTAGTTGGCTAAAGTTGAACTCAGAGAAGACAGTGGTTTTGGTGGTGGACCTGGGTGGTCAGATTGAGAGGTCGCATATTGGCGCACCTTCTGGAATTTTTCTTGGCGATGTGTCACTTCCGACCTCTGAATGGGTGCATAGCCTTGGGGTTGTCCTAGATGACTGTCTGACTCTTCAATCTCAAGTGTCAGCCATCATCAGGACTTCCTTTCTCATCTTAAGAATACTGCCAGGGTTAGGCTACTTGTTCTGTCTGACTCTTTGCCAATGTTGGTCCGCACCTTGTGTCCTCGCACTTAGACTACTGCAATGACCTTTACTTTGGGCTTTCTGGGGTAGAAATCTGTCACCTATAGCTGGTGCAGAATGCTGCAGCCGGGTTTTGACTGGGACAAGTAGGTCCTGTCATATTACCCTGGTGCTGCGTGAACTGCACTGGCTTCCTATACAGTGGCGGATCACCTTTAAAGTCATTTTGTTGACTTTTAAAGCCCTTCATGATCAGGTCCATCCTATCTGAAAGACCTTCTGGTGCCTTATTTCCCCAGCTGATCACTCTGCTTGGCCGACATGGGGTTGTTAGAGATTCCAAGAGTGAGTCTAAAATCCTCAGGCAGCAGAGCATTTTCTCATGCTGCACCCACTCTTTGGAATTCTCTACCATGCGGTTATGAGAGTGCACCTCCGTGGAGATATTTAAGAAAGATTTGTAAACACATTTATGGAAAATGGCCTTCTTGGATAACTAAGCTAATTTTAGTATGATTGTAAGTTTATTATAATTTATTATGTTATTATAGTATATTTTTATACTTGTTTTGAATATTTGTGTTTGAGATGTGAATTTATGATTTTAAAATGTTCAGCGCCTTGATACACTGAAAGGTGCTTTATAAATAAAATTATTATTATTATTAAGTACCTCAAGGGAATCAACAAAGTCCAGGAGGGTAGCATTTTTAAGAAAAACAGATGTGTAAGAACAAGGGGCACAATTTAAAGATAGAGGGGTGGCTCAGGGTAATGTGAGGAATTTTTTTCTTGAGAGATTGGTGGATGTATGGGACCACCTTCCTGGGAGGTTGTTTGGTCTAAAACAGTGGGGCAATTTAAACATGCATGGGACAGACATAAGGCAATTTGTAGTGGGCGGTTGCAGGAAGTAGGCTGTTGGTTAACTAGGATCTTCAGCTTTTCCAATAGGAAGGAAAATGAGCAGTCTGGGTGGGCCAAGTGGTCCTTATCTGCTGTCAAATCTATGTTTCTATGTAGTTAGGTAGATGTTGAATCCCTAGTCAGTATGTCATAATTACACCTGAAATTCCAACCTCCTGCCCAAAATTTATTTTCATCTATAATGGGGTTTGGTATTCCATCCACTTTGCAGTGCTTCTCTAGCTAACATAAGATGTTGTTAGCATTAACACCTTCATTTCTGAATAATACAGTAATCATTGTAAAGGTAGGTTTTGTTATGGGAATCACCAAAAATGGCTCCAAATAGAAGCATCTTTCACCTTATAGTAAGAGGCCCTGAATTTGTTCAGTAAAGCTGTTGAAAGAAAACTGAAATCAAAGTTCTGATCTCCAGCTGCATGTATGAATGCTAGATATCTGCTGGTGTAAAATGAAGTGAATTTGTAATCAGCTCTTTGCCTACATAAACGTGGTCAGGAGGAAAATCTAGTCCTCCTTTGCAGCATAATCTCACAAAAAATGCCTTTTAGTAGCTTCAGCCAGTTGTTTAAAGAGGCTTGCATAACTATAAGGCCTTTGAGGATGCTGAGTATCAGTGTTGGGACCTAAAATATCAGTGCCAATATTAATGTCAGGAAGAATCAGTAAAGTAGTAGTCTTAACTTGTTTCTGAGATGCCATGTCTATATGCAGCTCCTGGAATCCCCTTCGGTGTTATGTCCAGAAGTAGTCCCTAAATCTGGTGTTGGTACAGGTATTGGGGAAGTGTTAGGAAATGAATCATCCTGCACTATCTTTTGGTAGAGTGGGTAAGATAGATCTCCATAGTGTCCTGTTCCATGTCTTCCATGATCTCTTTTGGATGTTGTGTAGCAGTGTAAGGCAGGGAACCTTAGGGTTAAAACCTACTGACCTCCTTCAAACCTCCAGCCTGCTCCATGTAATGCCTTGTCAGGGGACCAGTCCATGTCAGCTTCAGAAAAAGGAAATTGCTGCAAGAAAGAGTATTTGAGGTGATGCAGGTGTGAGGGTCCCCTACAATTTCCTGGTTGAATTTCTTCCCTCAGGTAGGAAAAGGACTTTGTTCTGAACATGTACTTTTGTTCTTCTTCTAATTTAGATTTGTCTTGCTCAAATTCCTTCTCCTCATCCATCATCATCTGCAATAAATGGTGTCTTTTGTTTTCTAATTTGGCTTAACAAAGCCGATCCTCCTCACATATTTCTGAGGTATCCAAGTTAGCAGAGTCTTACCCCCTGCTCTGCTACCTGAGCAGAACCTGCTTCATCCCTTCTCACATGCATTCTGGGATCCTCCACGCTCTCTCAGCAGTGAAAAGTGCCGCTACCAAAAGAGTAGAGAATTTTTATTAGAAACTTCAAAATTCAAATGAATACACAAAAATGTCAATTAACACAAAGAATATACAAATCATAAGAAAAATCAAATAAGTATTTCAGTCATACAACGTTTAAAGTACTTCCATATAAAGCTGTAAAACCCAAATATATCCTAGTACTGAAAAGATCCCCAATCCCACCCTCACTAAAGAGTAGAATTTTCAGTGAAATCAAAATACAGTCAATAACCACAGATATATAAGGCAACAATCAATCATAGAATCATACAAAGAAAATATCAGAACAAAAATAAGCATGAATTCATACAATGACCCTAAAACATAAAGAAAAACATTATGACCACCCCACTCCCTCCATACTATAAGAGGAGAGTTTTACCATCAGAAACTTCAAAATCAAAGAAATACAAAACACTAGTAATGCACACACAAAGAAATATACAAATACAAGAAAATCAAACAAGCATGACAAATATACAGTACTCAAAATACCAGTAAACAAAATCTTGAAAAGCTGACTAATATTCCAATATTGAAACAGCTCACTCCCTCCTAAAACAGTAGGATAAACAATATTAAAACAAATGAAATAAAAACAGTGGTAGAGTCACCCCCCAAAAATACAAAGCTTAAGAAAATCAAATAAGTAGTACTGACATACTAATATCCCAGAAACATGCAAACAAACCTAAAAGAAAAGAAAATTCAGCTGCCAAACATGTAATCATGAAAAATGAACCACCAACGCACAGGAAGTCAAATAGAAAGAAAAATTTCCGAGAGGTCAAAGACCTTCTCTCAGTGTGATACAGTGACTGCAAAAAAGAAGAACTTGTTGAACTACTTCCACAGGTGTGATGTCTTTTGTTGAATTAACAGAATGCATCTTGCCTGTCACATATAGTACTACAAGCTGCAAAATAACCCTTAAACTACCATGACTATAAAGACAAAACACTTGGGATACAAGCCCAGAACTGCCACATCATATGACATGGGAAGCAGGTGTGGTTCAATCCAAATAACCTGCAGAGCTTGCTAAAAGGCAAGTGCAGAGGGACAGAAATGAAGAAATGTTCAAGAGTTTCCAGAGTATCTGTACAAGTTAACCTTGGACACATCCTATACATAACAGCTTTATGTTTAAGGGTGCCTCTGACTCAAGTCGGCCATGACAGGACAGCCAAACCACATCCCATATTTGTTTCAGGAGTCTTTATCAATGAGTTGGAGACAAATCTCTGGGACTTTATTGTCAGGGCAGGCAGGAAGAGTCAGAGGGACACAAAAACATCTCTTAAAATAATATTATAAAATGCCTTCCTACTATGTGAAATAACAAAGGATTGTGTTATACTCCATTGTCATAATCTAGTCAAAGTGAGTTTCATAAAAGCGGGGATAGTCTTCGTGGTACTTATCATAGAAACAGTAAGTAGACCAGAACCCCATTTGTCCTGATGGGTGAAAAACAGTCAAAGAAGATATTAAACCAGGACAATAATCTAGTAGTGAAAAGCTTCAAAACATTCCTATACAGAAAAATGCTATGAAAAAACAAAGGATTCAAACATTCTTACCGTACCATATTCATAATCATAATATGTAAGATACATCTAATAGGGTTCAATCTACTATCCCAGACACCTTGAAAATAAACATTTAATAACTGAGGTTCCAGGGAGAATGGAATCAAAATATTAGCCAAATATAAAAATTGTGGAGTAGCAAAAGTTTAAGCAAGTAAACCCTATTTTCTTGGAAATCATTTTAAATTTCCAGCCCTGCACATACGTTGACACCTAGCTATTGCCAGTTTCCAGTTATAACTAGCATCATCCTCTGTACCAAATGTTATACCTAAAATACGAACAGGTGAGGTTGTCATAGGTATAGTACTACACTACTCGGGATGTGAAAGCCAAAATTCCAGGCTAATAGAGAAGCAAACACTCTTATCGTAATTTGCTTTGGCACCAGAAAACATTTCATAAGCAGAAAGAGTATGTTCAATAACAGGAAAGCAACAAGAGACTGTACAGTAAGACATACGTCATCAGCATACGCACTGATGTTAGGAATAGCGAACAAGTCAGCACCCGAATACTAGGAATATCAGGGTGGTGCAGGATAGTCTAATTAGGGGTCAATAGAAAACAAATAGAGAACAGGGCTTAGAGGGCAACCATGTTAGACACCCTTTGAATAGAAAAAGATGTGCCAAAATGTTTATTAACAAAGGGTTGAACTGTGGCCAAGGCATAAAGTAGGCAAAGCCAATGGATAAATTCAGAAGGAACCCTTACCAGTGTAAAACTGCAAGAAAATAATTATGGCTAGCCCTATCAAAGGCTTTTGCTGGTCCAAAGATAAAAGTCATCCAGAACATTTACCCTTCAAGCCCAAATTCATCAGATCTCATATAAACTGCAGATTATGAAATATAGATCGGTCAAGGATCCCACAGGTCTGGACCTTAGTGATAACAATCTGTGCAGTGGTATCAAGCGTTTATTCAATATTGGTAGTAAAGATTTTATAATCGGCGTTCAGAAGACTAATAGGTCTCCAATTGTGAAGATTCATCCTGTCATCAGATTTATACAACAGTATCATCACAGCTTGAGAAAAGTCTGCAGGTAGTGAAGTCATATGCAATACATTTTAAAACCACAAGTAAGACAGGACACAACAGATCCAAAAAGTTTTATAAAACTCGGCTGTAAGGCCATCAACCCCTAGGGATGTATTAATCTTAAGTTTAGAAATAGCCTGCTGTATTTCAGCCAAAGATATGTCCTGAATGACAGAACAGCACTGATCATTAGAAAGCAAGGGGACCTATAGGTCCTGCAAAAAACTACAGGATTATAGTATCAACAGGAATCCCAAATTGAGCAAATAAATAGTCTTGCACTTCAGACTGTATGATGTCCAAATCAGCAATGTAATAGAATCTATCTCCCTCTGCAAGGAATCTCTAACAGTGTGTTTGACATGATCTGCATAACTGCAAAGGTATCTAAAGAGGCTGTCACGAGTGCCAAACTATGCCTCCATTATCAAACTAAGAAATCTGTTATACTGAAATCTAGCCCTATCTGATTTAGTCTACGCTATTTGTGCTGATAAATCAAGATTATAAGTAAAAGCCATAGATATGAGATCCTGTAGTTTATGGTGCAGTGTCTAATATTTGGCATAGAGCTGATGACTTTTCCTGGAAGCATGAGCAATAAACAAGGACCGAAAATCAGATTTAGATGCTAACCACCAGTCAAGAGGAGTATAGTATGCCTCAAGAATAGAAACCAGAGTCAGTAACAATTCCTCCCATTTGGCAACTAAATCCATATCCTTCAATAAGGTACTATTAAGTCACCATCTTGGCGGTTGTCAGGTAGTGAAAGAGCCACCAGTGCTACAGAGACACAGTATAGCTAAATGATACAACATTTCGATCGGTATAGTAGATGCACTAAGTATTCGTTAAGATTTAGAGGTAAATATGTAATCAATCTGAGTCATTAGCGTCCCTTAATAAAAGTTTTCTGCCCTGTTTTATTAGTCAGAGAAAAACCTCTTGCAAATTGGCAGTAGAAACCATGTCCTAGAAACAAGCCATATCACTAAACAGTTTCTGAGTTTTGCAGCCCCTGTCAGCAGGAGAGAGACCACAACTGAAATTTCCCCTAGAATCACAATTTTTTTTCAGTGCGAAAAAAGGGCATATGGAAGTAAACAATGCCACTCTAGCCGCTATAGTCTGTGGAGCATAAACACATACCAAGCGAATCCTGATTATGAATAGAAACATCGACTAAAAGGGCCTGGCCTGGTTCCAATGTCCGTAAGTTTCAAACATGGAAGTCTGGGCCTTTAAGTAAAATAGCAACCCCATTACAGAGGTCCAGCCCTGGGACCTAAAGGATAAGTCCTCAGACCAAGACTGTTGAGCCTGGAAAATTTATACTCAGTCTTAAGATGAGTATCCTGTAAGGAAAAATATTATTCAGCAGGCGTGTAAGATTTGAAATGTAGCACTTTTTTTTTTTAAGATTTAATGCTACTAACATTTCTGTCAGATGACTTAGCAGCTGTTCCATTTAAGCAAGAGAAAAGGGAAAAATCAAAGGTCAGCCATTAGGTTTCTGCTTCAGTTTCCCTTTCCTCTAACTTTCTTAACTGAATATAACTCCAAAGGCAATTGGAAGCAATATCTTGTATCCTAGGGTGACTGAATAAGCATCAGAGTCCTTGACATCCTCCTCACAATCTCCTCATTGTTTCATCTCGTACAATAAAGTGTACCTATTCCTGGTCACTATAGGGAGCTATTAACCTGGGTTTCAGATTTCTTTCTAGACTTCTTTGACTTAGAGGACTGTACAACTTCCATCGAGGTATCGGATGGTGGGGGCATCACTTCTGGAAGTGGAGAACTAGGGATAACCTCAGAAGCAGTGGGTAGTCCAGCCACCTCACTGGATAGAGGAAGGAAGGATCCAATCCAGGAGCAGGTGCATTCAAGCAAGCCGGAAGCAAGTCCCCGTCGATAACTCCACTAAAGGGAGAAGGGTACTTCAAGAGATCTGAAAGGAACTGGTCCCTGGCTTGAGACAACTTAGTTTGATGAACCATGGTAAGGGACTCAGGGTCCTGTAAAACCTTAACCAGCCTATTCCGTGCAGCCCTTGGACATTTATTTATTTATTTTTTAATTCATATTTTATTAGCAAATTTTTATTAGAGGGACAGAGAGTTACAGCATATTATGCATATACTCCAAATGTTACATGAGCTGTTCCCATCCCCTTCCCCTACCCCATACAGCAGCAGAGTCTGTACAGTAATAGAAAAATACTATATAGTATCGCAAATCAAGGATCATTAGTTATAGTGACTCATTTACCTAATCTGGCCATGATTAGCATGTGAAGGGGATCCCAAGTATTCTTGTACCACTGCAACTTATTATGAAGGATCACTATTGCTTTCCCTGTATGTAGATTAGCAAAATTTAATTAACCCATTCCTGAAATGTTGGGCTTACTGTATCCCTCAATGCTGAAGCATGATTTTTAACAGATAATGCAATCATGGAGATGTGAAATCTCCTGATTCTCACCTTGATAGAGGATAGATCTCCCAACAAACATATGTCTGGGGTGAAGCACTCCTGCAAACTCAATATAGGATCTAGGTTATTCTGTATGGCTACTCAGAAAGACTTTATCTTGGGGCACGACCAAAGGTGTGAAGAAGCATGCCATCCTCTTGACATCCTCTGGTACAAGCCCCAAGCTAATAAAGTGCCCATTTCCTCAGCTTCACCAGGGTATAATATATGTTATGCATAATGTGGTATTGCATAAGGTGAAGTCTATCCTGACAGATGTATTTATGGCAGAACTTCCATAAAGCTGACCAACTGGGAGTACATTGAGGAAAAAAGAGACCCAGAGCCTAGTGGGGCCTTCAGGTCTCCATATTTCCAATAAAATAGGACACAAAATATTTTGGAAATAGGGCCTGGTGACCCCAAAAGGAGGAGAGATCAGATACAAACAGAAAGGCAGATGGGCGAGGAGAGATGTTACCAAATACTGAAGAGAGGAGATGATTTAATTGGACTACCCTGAAGTGAAAAGATAACGGAATGTCAAATTTACAAATTTTATTAGAAACTGAGAGCCATTCCCTGCATCATCCAGAAAAGTAGAGATTATCCCATCCCCAATTTGGGGTAACCATTTCTGAGATATCATCGTTTGTTTATTGTGAAAGACGAGAATTCAAGTAGACTGAGACAAGTCCAAGTATGGGAGAATACTGCAGAAATGAGCAGAGCTGTGTGTGACTATAAGGGATGCTCGAATAGTGGGACAGCTAATGGTGTTAGGATGGACACTATTTTAAGATACAACATTGTCTTGGAGTCTTTGTTCTTGGACTGAATAAAGTCTAATTCAATTTTGAACCAGACTGGTCTAAGTATTCCAGACCGGATTCACCAAGCATATACTTTGCAATGTGACTAGCCCAGTAGTAAATTGCCAGATGGGGTCCAGTCCTCCATCCGTTTTCTGAGTGGCTAGTTTATAATATGCTAGCCTGGCTTGTTTATTAGACCAGATAAAATTTGTGAAAATTTGGTGCATTTTCTGAAACCACAATAACAGGGTAAAAGAGTTGAGGAGCAGAGGGGATAAAACAAGCAAGGACAAAAATTCATTTAATTATATTAAAGTGACCCCAGAGAGAGAGAGAGAGGGAGTTTAGACTATCTATTGAGGTCCCAAACTATCACTTGGGAAAGAGGCTCCAAATTTTCTTTAAACCAGGAGGGGGTTATCGTCAAATTAATACCAAGGTATCTGAGAACATGAGGAGACCAGCCGAGACCAAAAGGAGACAAATCAGTTTTGAAAACCTTATGATTAAGAGGAAAATGGAGTATTTATTTATATTCAGCTTATAGTGTGAGAGACTGAACTTGGCAATTTCCCTAACATGGTGGGAATAGATGTTTTGGATGAGATAAATGAAGGAGGAGATCATCAGCATAAGCCGTGATCTTCACCACTTGATTACCTATCGGGATACCACTTATCTCTGGGTTATTGAGAATGTTTCAGATAAGGAGCTCTAAGTATAAATTAAATAAGAGAGGGAAAGAGGGCATCCTGCCTGGTACCAGAGGGCAAAAGAAAGGATTTGGAGAATGCTTCATTGGCAGATACTATGGCAGAGGTAGTTTGATATAAGGTCCAAGTCCAGTCTATAAATTTGGCTAGAAACCAAATACTTTAAGGGCGGAAACAGGAAATTCCAGTTGTAGCGATCAAACACCTTCTTGGTGTCCAAGTGACCAATCCCTTGGGAAGGCAGCATCCCTGGACACCGAGTCAATGTGTGGCGGGGTATGTAGATGATCAGCTGATGAACGCCCCTCATAAACCCCACCTGAGACATATTAATCAGGTCTGAAAGGACCAGTGTTATTCTATCAGTCAATATATTCGAGACAATTTTAACATCTTGGTTCAATAAAGAAATTGGTCTGTAGCTTTGCACTAGTTCTGGATCCTTGTCAGGCTTAGAAAGGAGAAAAATTAGGCTTCAAACAAATATGTATCTATTCTTGCACCAGAAAGAATATGGCAGTACAACTGGTGAAGAACCACTAATAATTGTGATCAATAAATCTTACAGAATATAGCGGAAACAATGTCTGGTCCTGGGACCTTGTCTGAGGCAAAGCCCCAATGACCTCTGATATTTCCTCCAGAGATACTGGGGAGGATAGGAATTTCCTCTGTGATTCAGATAAAGAGGGTGAGAAGAATCCCTTAGGTAGGCCTCAAGCTCTTCTAAGGAAGAGGGTTGTCCATGTCCCTATATAAGTGCTTATAGTGCAGAGGCAAACTCTTGCACAACTCAGAAGGGGACACCTTCAGGGATCCATCAACCATGGCCCTAATTGGAGGTATGAACCTAGCAGATTCCTGCTGCTTTAACCTCAAGGCCAGCAGACAACCTGCTTTTCTCCCTGGTCAGTATAGCTTGCGTTGGTGTAAATAATAGATAACTCTGCTTTCTCCCTCAACAGATCTAAGTATTTATCTTTAGCCACCGAAAGCCTCCTCATGTCCTCTTCAAGGCATTAGAGGATAACTTGTTTTCCAGAGACTTAATTAGGGATAATGAAGCTAGTAGTTCCGCCATTCAAGTCTTTTTCTTTTGTGGCTAGGCTAATAATAATCCCTCTCATGTATGCTTTGAAAGCACCCCACAACATATCAGGTGCCATGTCCTCAGAGGAGTTAGTGGAGAAAAATAAATTGATCTGCTCCTTTATTAGGTCACTGTATTTGATATCTTTGAGTAGTTGGTCATTTAATTACCATCGGGTTTCTTTATGGGAATATTAAGAAAACCAAATTGAAGTCACCAGAGAGTGATCTGACATTGGACCTGGCTGAATCGAGGCAGTTAAGACCCTGGGCAGAAGAACCTGAGAGAGAAAGATAGTTGATAGGAGACTGGGTTCTGTGCACAGGCAAATTGAAGGTGTACTCCTGTCCTTAGGGTGTAGTACACGCCACACATCACACAGTCTGCACTGATCCAGAAAGTCCATAAGGGCCCTCTGTCCAGGTGACAAACCCCTCGACCCACTACCAGACCTATCCCCTTCAGGATCAGAACCAAGTTGAAGTCTCCATATAATTATACCAATGGGAAGCATAGGAAGGAGTATGGAGATAAGCTTCATAAAGAAGCCTGGATCACCTGTGTTTGGCCCATAAATGCTGGCAAGTAAAACTGGCATCGACCAGAGATTCCCCTGGACCAGGACATATCTACCATCTGGGTCCATGAGAACTTGTTTAGAGATAAAGGAATGCTTCTATTGACCAGAATCATAACCCCACAGTTATTAGTGGATCGAGGCAGTAAACACCAGCACAATTTTTGCCTCCTAAGTTGCAGATTCACTTTCCAGTAAATGAGATTCTTGCAAGAATGTGATCTGAGAAGATAATAAGCTTAAATGTTTTAAGACTTGGTACTGTTTAACTCTTTTCCATATCCCTTCACATTCCATGTAGCAAAATTTATACTACTGGCCATCTAAATAAAAAAAAAAAGAAAAGGAGACTCTTATGTGAGATCTGGAATTACAACAATCAGAATTAAGTGACTTGAGCCCATGTTTGCTGCTGTATGCCCCTCCCAACCCAACATCAACTTCCTTCCCCCACATCCCTCACCCCAAAAATATTCAAACCCGTCCAACGAACATATAAAATGAAAATCATAAACATAATATCACCTCTCCCCCACCCTAATTGTCACAAGCAACATTCAGCACAATACCATTTTCCTTCCTTCCCCTCCAACCTCCCAAACATGTACCCAAAACCCTGCCCTAATATGTGAACCTTCACATACAAACAATGGTCAATAATATCTAATCGAAAATAAAGTGGTAATAGACAAGTACTGGACTCCTGACATCCAGGAAAGCAGAAGGTGAGAGCGAAAGGGAGGAATGAGAGCAACCCCACTTGGGAGCAGTCCAGAAAACCTGAATACCTGAGAAGGAAACAAGCAATGTAAAGCATAATAACAGAATATGCTATCATAACTGCTGCCACTAGCAAGACTGAAAATGTTCCCAGTAACAAATATTAGCCAAAGAACTAAATGCACCCAGGTAGTGGATCTCCATCTGTTCCCAAGCCCCCACTGACATCTGTACCGGAAAAATAAATTCCCAAGAGAAATAAAGGGTTGATCCATCAAAAATACTGCAAGAGTGCCCTCTGGTGATATTATCTCGAAGCACTGCTACCTTAACTAGTGCCCTAGCAATCAAAAACACCAAGCCTGAGGGCTTTCATTATGTTAACTAGATCATGAAACATAATTTAGTGTCCTTGTAAAGAGAAACCAGAGAATGTGATCTGTGTGAGAAAAAGGAACTTCCTCCCAGGCAAGACACAACCCGCTAGAGACAAAATCCTGAGATATGAAGCCACTCCAAAACACTAAGCACTGAGATGTAAAGTATAAGAGAACAGAATTTTGATGAGGATAGTCCCCTCCATCGTGATATTCATGAACCTTCAAGACCAGACAGTTATTCATTCCTCTTTTTGCACAGCAGCATGAAAAATTCTTCTCCCTTCCATCACAGGGCAGGATGAGACCAACCAGCCAGATCAAGTGTCTCAAAACAGATCAGGCAAAGCAGCCTTAAGTCCCACAAGAGTAGCTTCAGGATATGCATATGTTGACCAGGTACCATCCACTAGTTCCTGCAATCTATTTGGATACCCCATTCTAAACGAAGGCTTGCTGCTATAACTTTTGATACAATAGGGTGAAAGGCAGTGCGCTTCTCCTGACCGACCCTGGTAAATCTTGGGCAATTCTGAGCCTGGCATTTTCCCATTTCACTTCTTGCAGCTCTCTCACTTTTGCCAGAAAATGTTGTCGCTCAGGTAATTTAAAAAGTGACAAATAATGGGATGTGGAATTGCTCCTGGAGATGGCTTGGGTCACAAATACCTATCGCCCTTTCAATGATGTACTAAGCCTCTAAGGGAGAGGGACCAGTGACCTTTTCCATCAGCTTTTTCACAAATACGAGCATGTTCTGGCCTTCCTCAAACCTGGAAGGCCTAAGATAATAATATTGTTTCTTGATGCTGCCCTCCAAATCTTTCAACTTAGCTTCCAGACTAGAAATCCTTTGCGCATAGCTAGAGACCAGATCGATTTTTTCCACTTGCTTCTCAAGAGAGGAGATTAGAAATGCATTATCTGAAGTTTTCATCATGACCTCTTCGAGTTTTTAGAAAGGATTTAATTTCAGCTGAGATTTCTTTGATTTCCTCCCAGAAGGGTTTAAACTCTTCCAAAATCTGCTCAAAGTTGAGGGTTCTTGCTCAGTGATCAGTCTTTGAAGCTCAGGCTTATCCACTGCACTCGAGGCCCATGATTTTTTCCGGCCTTCTGGAGTGACCGGCTGTGTGTGCTTCTGTGGAGGTTTCTTCATGTAGATTTCCATAATCGATGAAAATAAACAAGCATGAGCTTGGGATACTTAGAAGGTGATAATTCATAATCTTTCTGGTTTTTAGGAGAAATAATGACCAAAATAGCAATTATTTGCAGTTAGGAGGTTGGAGCTATACAGGAGCATCTGCTCCATACTCTGCATCACGTTATCCCCAGTCCATGGACATTTAGAGTAGGTATGCCCAGACTCTTCACAAAGGTTACATCTGAGTGGATTAGGACAACCCAGACTAACATGTCCATACTCCAGACACAGATTACACGGGAGGGAACAGGAAGAACTAAGATGAGTTCTAGCACCACATTTGTAGCAGGTTTTTGGCTGACCAGGGTAGAAACAAATACCCCAATCATGGCCGAAATGAAAACTACTGGGAAGATGTTGCACTCTAAATCAGTATGGAAGAGATTAACTTTAATTTTCCACCCCTGGCCACACAAAGTCATCATCTAGAATAGGGACAGGATTCTGTAAAATTTCACATTTTGTCGAAGCTAATATTGCACATCTTCAATATTAACCCCTTCATTATGGAACAATAAATTAATAGTTTTAACAGATGGTTTACTCAATGGAATAGGAAAAAAATCTCGCCAGATAGACTGATGCTTAACAATTCCAACTTTTGCCAGAAATGTTCCAAAGTACTGGCATTGCAAAACTAATGTCATAAATAGTCTCCCTTCAATATGAATAAACCTAAAAAGTCCTGAGCAGGTATCCCCATGAACTGCCGCAGCAACTGACATAGCAGAAACTTCCTATCAGGAATGGTCTTTTGGGTGCCTGTATATTTTAGGCGAACAGCATTGCATCTTTGAGCAGGTTCTCCAATCTGTTTAAATAAGTCAGCCATGCAGAAAGAAGGAGCAGGTGGAGAGGTAGAAGAATCCTGACAGACTGTATGTGAATGGGATGCTGAAGCAGCAAAGTCTAAATGTGTAGAAGGTAGCTCAGAAGAAGAGTTGCTCCAGAATGAGGCAAATCCTTGGCAACAGCCTGATCCATAGCAACCTGGAAACCATAGCATGTTCAGCACCAACAGGCAGTTCAGGTCCCAGTTCATTCTGTTCAACTGGCTGAGAGTCTGTTTGTAAAACTGGTACCTCACTGGTTACCACAGAAGAGATTGTGTTCGGTTGTTGAGGTTGGACAGGCAAATCGCTGGTTGCAGTGGTAGAGCAAGAAGACATTGGGAAAGCTGAGCAATCTCAGCAGCAGTGACAGGCCACAGGAAGTCCACCCTTCATGCCCAACTGACTGAATCCAACCTGCAGCCTGCAGAGCGAAGCTGGATTCAGACTGGAGCTGTAAGCAAGTCACTAGCACTAAAATTTGAGTGAGCAGCAGCTACAGGGGATTACGGGTATCTAGCAGTTTCAATTATGGAGCAAAAATAGTTAAAGCAAGTGGAGATGGAACATCTTGAGATGTTTGGAAAAATGACTGAGCATTAGACGTACCAGGAGTACAGCAGGATCCATAGGAACCACAAGGTTGCCTCTAGGAGTAGCCCGTTTAGTCTGATCAGCCATTTTAACAAGAAGTTGCAAAATAAAGCCTTATTATTTAAAATTGAGACTGTAGCATCTTTTCTTCTTGTGCTGGCATGAGCAGGTTCATTCCAGAGACAGTACAGTTCTCCAACCTAACAGCTAGCATAGAGTCTGCAGAAAAGGCACCTCAGAGGTCTGGGCAACATTAGTAGTACCATCATCAATATCTGTATCCAACAAAAATCCACAATAACTTACATATGGCTTGAGGGAGGATCAGGGTCAGTAGCCAAAAAAAATGAAATAGGCAAAGAAGAGCCTGGAGCAGGCTCAGAGGTTCCCAGCTCAGGACAGTCCGCTCCTCCACACTCCATGTCAGCCATCCTGGAAAATGGCTGATAAGGGTCCCTCACTCTTAGAGTAGGAGAATTTCCGAAGTGTCCTGGCCCAAATCACCCCATTCACTTAAAATACCACCTACAATTTTGATGGCTGCCATCTGTATCTCCTCCCTGGTTGCCCCTGAGAAAGGGACTTCTAGTCTCAGTGGGCCTACTGGGTCAACAAAATTCAATAAAGACATAAATAATGAAATGTTTAAATCTCAGTATAAAATGTGTATAAGTTGTTTCTTACTCTGTGAGCAGTATATTTCTTTATTTATTTAGTTTTTATTAACCAGGTAAAGAGCACTAGACAAATATTTGCCTATTTTAAGGCACAACTTAGGAAAATTACAACCAGAAACAATACATCTGGTGACAATGACAGATAAATTCAATTCATGACAGATTTCTATGTATGAAGTCGAGTGTACTGTATGAATACTTAATAATGGGAAATATAAATTTAGGTATACATTCTATGTAACAGATTCTGAGGATTAAGTCTAACTTACAGTGAAATGGGAAATATAAATGTAGGTATACATTGTATGTTACAGGTTCTGAGGATTAAATCAAGTTTACAGTGAAACTAGCACTGAGAGATAAGGACATTTAGGTATACATTCTATGTAACGTAAAATGAGACATGCAAAGGTGACTATCAACATAATCAAAACCCAATGCACAATTCTGCATCTAGAAACAGGTGTATATAACTATTTGGTGTGAGTGAGAACAACAGCTATTTTGAAAGCTCTGAATGATAAGACATTGTCTGATATGAGGTGGAACAGTATTACATAGTTTAGAGGCAGAAAAAGAGAACACCATATCCTTTCATTTTTGTTCTGGTACAAGATACAGCTAACAGGTCATGTTTAATACCTCTCAAAGGATAAGGTTACTGCAGGACATCAGTAATGAGGCAAATGGCAGAAGCACCAGATTCTATATAGTATTGTAGATGATGCCACACAAAAGAGATCTAAATCTGAAGGCGAGAGTCAGCCAAGCTTTAAGTAGAATGTTCAGTGGTGGGTATGTTGATTTTGTCCAGTGAAAATGACAGATGTTGCTGTACAAAATGTTCCATTTTTGTAATATGGTTTTAGAAATGTGATAAACACAGGAAACAATAAGTGAGATTAGGCAAAATAATTTTGTGGGTCACCCCAGAAATTGTCCCTTGCCTGCTGTGGTTTAACAAGTAACAACAACTGAATAAGTAACTAAATGCCCTGGCTATAGCAAAATGGGATCTGGAGAGTTTGTGACTACCTTGTTGCAGGGTCTTAATCTGGTATTAATTGCCTTATAGGTGGATGCCATATGGGGTGCAACGTCCAGGGAGGGTCAAGCATGATACCTAGGTAGATGAAGGAGGGACTGTGAAAAGGGCCTACCATCATCACATACCAATAACAGTGGAGCTGAGTTGCTTTTATATGGGGGCAGAGCTAAACAGCCTGGCCTGATTCTTTGTAGCATTCATAAGAAGTCTGTTTTCATGAATCCATTTTTGGACAGCCTGTAAATCTGATGACAGTTTTGTAGTGATGTTAGAAACAATTGGGGACCTGAACCTTAACTGGCTGGGTCCACAGCACAATATTCTTGCATCTCTGATCCAGAAGTACAATCTCCATCAAATTATACAGACTGTACCAGAGCTACGACTCCTCACTCAGGGTCACTACTTGATTGGATCTCGCTAATAGACCAGACCATGTCTCAAGTGCTTCGGTTTGGCTGACTCAATTACTGATCATTCACCTCGCTCTGTCACTGGCGCTCCTGTCCACCACCTCCTCCTCAGCCACGACTGATCACTTTTACAAAGTACGCTGCCCTGGATAAACAAGTCTTCCTATTGGATATCTCCTGTATTGACTGGACTGACATTTTCACCACAACCAATGTTGATACTGCCCTCACTTATTTCTAACCAAGTTTGGTAATATACAAAAAGCACCTCCCAAAAGCCAAAAGGAGAGTTAGCGGCCAGCACTCTAGATGGCTGAAAAAGACCTTCTGCACAAGTTAAAAGTCAGAGACAAGCAGTGGAGGAAATACAAACAAACTGGACTTCAGCCTGATCTCATTCTGAATAAACAATACAGAAATGACTGCAAAGGTGCATCAGGCAGGCCAAAGTAAATACTGCCAAAACCTGCTGGTTAATTCCTCCCATGACCCTCATAAGTTTTGGGGTCACATTAAGTCCTTCTTAGGATCTGCAAAGATGTCACTCCCTCTGAAATGGTTCTGCATGGCGTACACTGCAATGACTCTACCACTATTGCTAATGCATTTAATCAAGTTTTGGACTTATCTGCCTACACAGCTTCCTTCAATCACAATCTCCTGCCTCACAACTTAACTTCTCAGCACCTGGCGAACCATCTAACCTACCTAACCCCTTCTACTTCAGGGCAGTGTCCAGGCATCAAGTTTTCAAGCTGCTTAAAGCCCTCTCGGACAACACCAGCACTGGCTCCGGTGGCTTGGAACCAAGGCTACTAAAGATGGCTTCTCACTACATCTCTGGCCCCCTAGCAAGAATATTCACCTCTCTCTCTCAATGGCATTGTCCCTGAAGTCTGAAAGCAGCCGGAATCACTCCAGTATTCAAGAAAGGTAACAAAATGACACATCTAACTACCGCCTATTGCTATTTTATCTGTCCTGAACAAAATCCTGGAAAGATAGTATCAACTCAAATCACAGAATACATTGAGAACTTCAATCTGCTCAGTCCAGCCCAACATGGCTTCAGAAAGCATCACAGTACCATGACTGCACTTGTAAAATTCTCATCTGACATTGTCACAAACATGGATAAAGGGAAGTTAACAGGGCAGTCTTCGTGTTTCTAACCAAAACTTTCGACCTTGTTGATCATACATTACTACTCTCTACCGTCAGTACTTTGGGCTTCTCCCTTCCAGTAACTACCTGGTTTGAAAGCTACCTCACCAACAGAACCAGGCTGTGAAGTTTAATTCAGCGATTTCAGACAGTGCTGCCATCAACATTGGTGTCCCTCAGGGGTCCATACTTGGCCCTCTTCTATTTTCACTATTAGTAAATAATCTCCCAGAAATGGTAACCACTGGCCACTCACTGCTGTATGCGGATGACCTGGTCATATATGCTCACTCTGACAACGTCCTGCAACTGAATGCTGCCCTCACCGCTGATTTTCACTCGGGTACAACACTGACTGAACTCTCAATGCCTTGTTTTAAACACAAACAAAACCAAAGTCATGCTATTTGGCTCCACTCACAAGCTCAGATCCTGTCCTTCGACTATCTCTGTTCCTGACATTGATGGGAACCCACTAGAACCTGTCACTTCTTTTCGTTACCTGGGCATCCACCTCGACCAAACCTTGGACCTAAAACACACATCCAGGATACTTGCAAGTCAGTCAGTTGCAAGTTAGGGGCTCTTACAGAACCAATTACCTCCTTACCCCTGCAGCTAAACTGGCAGTAGCTAGAGGTATACTGTTGCCAACACTTACCTATGGTTGTCCCATTCTGACTTTGGCCAATAAATCTGCACTGCATCTGTGGGACACTACTTTCAATAATGTCTGCAGGTATGCAACCAAAGCACTCGACTGCAGCATCACTGCCAACTATATCATGACCTTGGCTGGCTCTCTCTCCTCTACCAGACAATACTACCTGTACAATCTATCAGATACCATCATAAGGACATCCAAACCTGCTATCCTATCAGAACTCCTCAGACCAGCTATTCCCACACGGGACCTTAGATCTGCAGATCAGACCTTATTATCTATCCCCCTCTGTCGGACAAAAGGGCATGGCTCCTTCCATTATGCTGCTCCTCACCTGTGGAACTTGCTGCCTCAGGAACTAAGGGATGCCCCTACTCATGCAACTTTTAAGAGCAAACTCAGGACTTTTCTTACTGCTTTGGACAAATGTGTTTGCTTTGATCCTACCTGATCCTTGCTCTAACCTGTTTTCCACTTCCTTATTGCTAGCACTTGTGCCTTTCCCAATAGTTGTTTTCTGCTGTGTTTTGTTATAATTGCAGCTTTAATCTGTTTGATTGTATGCCAAATGTTAGCTTTTGCCAATTGCAAGTTGTTGTTACTGCATGCCACCACTTGGCTTCCCTTGATCCTTGTTCTCTTCTCCCTCACCTCTCACCTTCCTTCCTCAGCTCCCCTGCTCCTCTCTTCCCCCTTGACCACATCTCCTGCACTCTCCTATTTCCCCTCCCCTCTGCCTCCCTTCTTTCTCTGCCTGCTTGCCTCACCTTTACCTGCCCCTGACTCACCCCTGCCCGTCTCTAGTCCTCACCCTCCCAGCTGAGCATTGTTTCCTATTACCACCACTTGCGTAAACTTACCGCCTCCTACCGACCTCTTCTTCCTGCCCTGCCATCTCTTGGTTCCACTGGCTCGGCTGGCATTGTTACCTTTTCGCTATTGCCGTAACTCATTTGCTTCTCTCCTCCACTTACCGACATCATCACCCTCGCCCTGCAGTCTATCGGTTCCACCAGCCCGACGCATGCTGCACCTTTTACGCTGTTGCCGTCTTTGCCATAACCCCCTATCACCCTTTCTCCGCTTGCCGTCTTTGGGCTCCACCGACCCGGCCGCAGGTTGGAACTTTATACCGCCATTGCGTATTTTCCGGCTTTCTTTTAACCCTCACTTCCCTCCTTCCCTCACGTATCCCTCCTCTCCTTCCCTACCTCCCTATTCCTGCTACCTTCTCTGTCCACCTATTCTAAGCGCATTTCTGCATACTTCTTGGCCCCTTGCCCTCTATCCTTCCCTCTATCCTTTCCTTACACCTACACCTATCTTCTTCCCTTTCCTAGGTCCTTTCTACTATGCACTTTATGCATGTGCTCCATGGAAAATGTCCTTGAAATGTATTTTGCCTTGTATTTTCCTTTGTCATGCATTGTATCCTGCCATATGTATCTTCCTGTATTTTTATGTATTATGTATTTTGTTATCCTGACTGTATCATTATGTTCTGTAATTGTACCTCCCAGGTCGTGCCTGAAAATAGTCACTTGCTGGCTAGTGCACTTACCCGTAAACAAAATAAAATAAATAAAATAAAAATAAAATGTTTGGTACTGGAGAAGAACACCAAGTCTTCTGTATATAGGATAGGCATGCTATATGGGAAACAGTGGTGGACTAAGTTAATAGGCAGGGAGAAAGGAGGTGCTCAAGTATTGAGCCTTGTGGGACACCAACTGTGGCAGGGACAGGGTCTGAGAAAGAGGTCCAAACCTTATCGGCTGTTCTGTATTACACAAGTAACTTCTAAAGCAGGAAGGACAGTGTCAAATATACCCAGGCCTTTTTAGCGTGTTGCAAAGCAGGTGTGATCAACCAGGTTAAAGGTCTTAGTTAAATCTATGTACACAGTGCCCATTAAACTCAGCCTTGCCAGCTGCAGTGCAGTGCTATTGTTGAGTGCATGTAGAGCCATGGTAGTGCTATGATTCTAGAGGAAGCCATGTTGAGCAGCAAAAGAAAGTCATGATCTGAGATGTACTTGGGGGTTGCTGGGAGGCAACATTTTTTATATTATCTTTTTATGCCTACTCTGTGCCAGCCTAGCTCACCTCTCCATTGGGCTGCTAGAAACCACCACCACGATCCTCCATCAACCATCTGCTGCCCCATATCTTGCTGCTTAATCGACTCAACGTATCCCTTTGTTATGGAGGCCCTGCCCATGGGGTGCATCCAGGAGGGAGACTTTCAAGTGCCCAAAGGCACCATCTTCAATCCTCATGAGGCAGTGAGGGTGCAGCACGGGCTTACCAGGGCTACCTTGCTGATGGGAAGATAAGTTGCAATCATCTGGTGGCTAGGTGGCCATTTTCTCATTTTCTGGTGCCCCATCCACATTGGCTGCATGCCATGGCATCTTGGTAGTTCATGCATGTGATGTCTGGTCACCCATGCTGCAATGCATGATGCCACACCCAGCCACCAGGAGCCTCCAAAGGCAGTATCTCCAAGATGTTCACCCCAGGAGGACAGTATCCAAAGGATGCTCTTAAGTCCTCCCTGCTGGCCTCTGATGACACTGCTCAGGACTAAGGGTGGAACCAGGTAGTCAACATACCAGGTAATCCCACATTGCCTGGTGTCATGGGACTGCAACAGCTTTTTTAATGACTTTAAGTTCTGGTAGGATAGTAATGGATCTATGGTTTCAGATATTTTACTACTTTCTTTTCTTGAAAAGGTACAATGTAAGACATCTTCTGCAGATCAGGCACAATTTAGGAAGAGAGAGACAGGTTAAAAATGTTGAGTGTTTAGGGAAGAAAGTTCTTTGACCACAATCTTTAGAAGTCTGTCTCTGTCCTGCCTGAGCCAACAGAATTAGCTTCAGGAATTTATCTCAGGAGGAGTTTGTGCACCTTAGAGACCGTGGATACTTTTAAAGAGAAAGGGGAATGTTGTATTGAGTTAATACTAGAAAAGGATACTTGGAAATCTAGGGGTTGGGAAGGGTCTCAGTATATTCTATGAGGTCAAAGAAGAAATGATAGAAGGCATTGAGATGGTGGATCGATTATTACAGTTGATGCCTCAATGTCCGTATCAATAGGGGTGAAAGTACTATCCTGACCAGGACTGGTTAATGCACTTCTAACAAGCATTTGTCAATGTCGAAGTTTGCTATTGTTATAGGTATTACTATTGTATCAGGTGGAACAGGGCTACAGGACCCAGCACAGGCTTATTTACATGCAGTTGAGTAGCATCATTTCTCACCAACAATACAAGGTTCTTATTTATTTCCCAGGTAACTTTCTATTGTCTGTGCTCCCCGCATCCTCAACCCTCCATGCTCAGTTGCTGACTCCTCATTGTAGTACCTCCCTGACTCTTTTTATAGGGCAGGAGGTCCCACTAGGCAGCCCTGAGGATCGGACACCATGACATGGGAGGGGACGGTGTCTAGCCTACAGCCCCTTTCTCAGTCACCGAATGGCGTGAAACTGAGCATTTATCAATGCTGAAAGTTTGTTTGCTGGTACTGGTAGTGCTGGAGTTAAAGAGATGCATAATAGGAATGGCAGTGAAGTATTGATGTAATGCCAACCCCTAACCCCAGCCTGCAGAGACTGACTGACATTGGGGGTGCCTTTGGGTCATCAGCCATAACACTCATGTTAATTCATCTCACACCACCCTGCAGACACTGACAGGTGTCACAGTGTCCTTGAGGTCTTTGGCCTCACGCCACCCCATTCCTTAAGGAAATAAGCTGAGATGGGTGCAGTGTAGGAGAATGGATGGGGTGAACATTAGGCCAAAGACCCCAAAGCACACGTCCATTCCCGTCAGTGACTGCAGGGTGGGGGTGGAAGGGGTTAGTATTATGGCAATGACCCAAGCCACAGTCCTGATGCCTGTCAGTTTGTACAGGGTGGGCATCACAGTTGGAAACCCTAAGGCCATGGGTGTTTGTTGGTAGTTTTGCTCCAAATTTTCAACATGGGCTTTTGGGAGCCACACCTCATGAACAGTGGCAGCATCCATCATTACTCAGTCCCAAAGCGTGATCTCGCATAGCCAGTGTGCTATTCAGTGCCACAGGTGAAGACATATTTTGGGCAGGTTGTGAAAATGACAGTTGCACTGTTCATGAGGAGGTGGAAAGAAATGGCAATGTTGAAAATCTGGAGTGCAAATATGAAAAAGTTGTGAAGTTATGAGTGTGTGTAAAACTCTGCAACACACGCTCATATATCAAGCATTTTTGGAACATTATCACCAAATTTTCAACATGGCCTTCTGGGAACCCTCATGAACAGTGGCACTGGAATTTTGTTAATTTGTCCCAAAAGCTGATTTTGCACAACAACCATGCCATTCCACACTACAGGTGCAAAACACATTTTGGGAAGGATGCAAAAATGGCAGCTATACTGTTCATAAAGGGTGTGAAAAATGACAGAGTTGGAGTGAAATATTAAATATTGATGAAGTTAAGAGAGTGCATAGAAACTGCATAATGGACACTTGTAGTGCAGTCATTTTTTGATTTTTCACCAAATTTGCAACAAGACCTTTTGGGACCCCACCCTCATGAACAGTGGCAATGTTATTTTGTTACTTGATCTTGAAAGATGAGTCCGCATAGCAACTGAGAAATCACCTTTCAGGACCAAGAAACGAAATGTCAATGACAGTGCTCATGAAGTGGTGTCCCAAGAACCCCATGTTGAAAGTCTGGGACCAAAACTCCAAATTTTTCAGTTCCTGGATGGTCTTTTAAGAGTGCAGTCATGTTCTGGGTCCACAGAAGATCACTGCTCCTGACCTCTGGAAGTAAGTATAGGTGGGTGGGGAGGGGTGAAGGAGGTGGGGTATGCAGAGGGAGGATGGGGATTAGGAAAGGGGAGCTAACAGGAACAATGAGGGACTGTTTTCTTTTTTTTTTTCAGGTTTTAAAAAAAGACCTCATAGGACTTTTTCATTTTACAGATGAAATATTAATAAAACAGATTTCTTAAATCTGGGGTGGGCTCCCAGTGTGCAAGTGTGCAGGCGGGTCAATGCTAACTCAGGTTGGGCACCCCAGGTCAGCTGAGAATATGAGGCGGTGTTTGGGTAAGTTATACATCTATTTCTTTCTTACATTTGAAACTTTTCCTGGAGCTCTATGCAGTCACTAACAAGGTTGAGAAGTACTAGAAAAGTAATACACCTTATAATTATAGTTACTTCTTTTTATCTGAAAACAATACAAAATAATAAGTAACTGTTACAGATTACATTTTTGAAAAAGTAGGTTAATTACTGGTTACTTTCAAATAAATGTAATCAATCTCAATTATTTATTTCTTTATATAAAAACACATAAGTCATTGTAACTGCCAAGGTGTATTACTTTTTCTAGTACTTCCATTCTTGCTAGTGACTGCACAGAGCTTTCTGGAAAAAGTTTCAAAAGTAATAGAAAGTAATGGAAAAGTAACTTACCCAACTCTGCATAGAGGCGTGGGGAGGTGACATCAGACACCAGGAGTGGGCATCCTGGTGTCAGAAACATCAAGAGGTAGACTTTTGGCACACTGGGGTTGGCTCTCAATTTTCCACATTAATAGGGGAGGTATACATGCTGACATGGGGTTGATCACTCGATTTCAGCAGGGGTATCAATACCAACTCCCACAATTGCACCAAGTGAAAGTGCCTTTGGGCACTGTAAACTCCCAGCCTATGGGGAGCTTAGGCTGTGGCCTACTCTGCACAGTGGGAGAGGAGGAGCAGAAGGAGTCAGTGAGAAGTGGAGGAGGCAGAGGGAGGAAAGCACCTCCTCCCATCTTCCAGAATCACCACTCTGGTGGCACTATTGTAAATTTATTTATGCACTACAGGACTTAAGGTGTCAGCTGGGCTGCAAGGGGCTGGTGAGGGAGGGAGGGACCAGTGGGATGGAGAGAGTGGGTGGAGACATCTGCCTGGCTGATCGAACACAAACAGCTGTTAGCTGGGCAGTGACCTGCATATGAAAGGAAAACTCCCACAAGATTTTTGTGGCATTTCTTTTCAAGTGCAGACCACTTCAGGCAAAACAGCATCACAATCAGCCTGTCTGATGATTGTTGTGATACAGTCAAGCCCCTTGCAGAGCACTCTGCATTGAACAGAAAGTGTCACACCCTCAAAAATCACAGATCACAAGAACTTCAGCGCATGCTCAAACTTAAAAATGGCAAAGGCAACCAACTGCAGATTCATACAGAGTTTTACAGTAGTGACTTTTGCATTGCCATATGGCCTGTTTACATTCGTTTCTAAGCAATCTATAACATTGCCAATCAGAAGCAACACTGGTGGACTTATAGGCAGCCAAGCATTTGTCTCTCTTTTTACTGAAGGCCAGCATTTACTGAGTGGGCCTCAGACTTGTCTAGATGTCAGATGAGTGTATTTTCCTGGAGCCCAGATAATAAGTTTCAGAAATGTGATAGTGCTGTATTGATGTCATCAGTAGCCAATACATTAGACTAGTTTTGACAAGCAACTTCACATTTAAACTTAATGGGGTTAAAGTGGAGAAATCACAATAGTAAATTATACATTTCTGGGACCTTGAGAGGATTAGCCTACCAAACACAGAAAACAGGATTGAATACTGATTACATTTGGAAGCACACCTGGACAAGTCACTCTATCTAGTATTAGCACAAGAACCCATTCAATGAGGGTGGCACACAATCCATCACTGAACAGCTTTGTGGGTAAGAAATAATTTGGGTGATCTGCAATCATAGCATAGAAATGAAGGTAATGGTGCATCCAGTTTTATTTAGTTGGCTCAAGATGCTGAATGTGTCAGAAATATTTTGAATGGTATTTTGGAAGTTGCAAAGTCTAATAAGAGCTTTTTCCAGTGCATGACAGAAACAACAGTATGCATTTGGTGTTGTTTGACAATTACTCCAGTTAAATAAAATGTAAACTGTGAAGGGTGTGCAGGAATTCTGTAAAAATACCTTACTTACTCCCCACTCCTGCTGCATTAGTAATATAGAAAGGTACAATGTGCTTCTACTCTTGTATGTAAATAATCCATAATGTATGTAAGAAATATGAATTCAGAATGAGAGAAGTCTCTTTCAAATGAAGAAGGAGCACCAGGACTATGGTATCCATGAAGTGTGGGGAGATGTGAGGAGATATTTCTTCACTCAAAGGATGGTAAAAAATCTCTGGAACAGACTGTCATCGAAGTGGTGGAGGCAAAACAGTAGGTCACTTCCAGCATGCATAGGACAAACATAGTGGTTTATTAGAAAACAGGCAGGAAGGAGGAAATGTCGCAAGAGAACTGTTAGGTCTGCAGAGCAAATAAGGCAGGGAACATCTGGGCAGACTGGGTAAGCCAAACAGTCCTTTTTACTATTGAATTCTGTATTTCATAGGTTTTTATGCAATGTATGGAATGAATAGGAACTTCAATGTGATTGCACATGTGCATGTTTAAACCCGTAAATGTTTGCTAGGTAAGTCATCGACACAGATTTGTATGAACTTGAACTGTTATTTTATAACAGTTGGAAAATGAATGAATGAGTGAAGGAAGGAAGGAAGGAAGGAAGGAGGGAGGGGAGGGAGGGAGGGAGGGAGGAAGGAGGATGGACCACTGGGTGGTTTGTGTATACTAGGAGCAGTCTGGTGTCAGCCTCCAGTCTCTCAGGGCTGCAGTAGGGGTACCATTTGTGCCACCAGCAACCTGGGTTTGAGAACAAGCCTAAATCACTGGAGGGCCAGTTGGGAGGGTTGAGTGTCTCATTGGATGTGTTCCTCCATTGGGTGGAAGGCTGTCCACCTCCTGCTTCGTCAGTACCTCCAAGGGGACCATGGATTAACTGGCAACACAGAGTGGCTAAGGGAGAGGTGATGCTTCAGCTGCATCTGTACACATGCAGGTTGGTTGCATGCACAAGTGCACTGAGCTGATGTTGTGGGGAGGTGGCAAGGAAAAATGCTCCCAAAAATGAACATGGAATACAAACATATGAATAAGTCAGCAGAAAAGGCCTAGTGGTCTATCTAGTTTGCTCAAGTGTGCAGATGCCTCAGTGTTTATTGAGGATCCTCCCCTTCCATTCTCTCTGTGATCCTTCTAAAACTCTCTCCCCTTACCCCTACATGTAACTTTTCCCTTTACTCTGTTCCATCTGATCTTGAAGCCATCCTTGTGTAGGGGTGTGGATGTCACTGCAGTGACTGGGACATGGGCCACCCAGTATCATGACTGGAATCTGGCAATCC
Organism: Neoceratodus forsteri; assembly: GCA_016271365.2. NCBI lineage: Eukaryota > Metazoa > Chordata > Ceratodontiformes > Ceratodontidae > Neoceratodus > Neoceratodus forsteri. Next base: position 193,056,669 of record JADMNL010000022.1, on the reverse strand, counting down.
TGGGATATAAAATTTACAGGGGTTGGGACAGTGGTGGGTAGCATGCTTTGTGAAGGAAGGGATCAGCAGTATGAGGGACAGAGAGAGGAAGGGAGGACAGAGGCACTGTGGAAGCAGCTTCTGGACTACAGGGGTAGAGCTGAGGCTGGGGTTGTGTACAGACCCCAGCCCAATCATGGAACTGGACAGCAAGTAAGAGGATGACATCAATTTGCCTGGGGTAGATTCCAGCACCCCTGCCGCCTCCAGTGGCAGGGAGCAGGTGATCCTGGACACGATCCAGGATGGTCTCCTGACACAGCTGGTCAGTTGGCCAACATGACTAGGTAACATGCTGGACTTGGTGCTGTCAAATGGGGAGGCAGTGAGGGAAATAAGAGTGGTAGTCCCACTAACTGGTAATGACCACCAAACAGTGTGGTTCACTCTCAAGTTGGACAGGAGTCTGGAGGCACAGTAACAAAAGGTTATGAATTTTATTAGGGCAGACTTCAGGAGGATGAGAGAAATACTGCAAGGGAGACTTCAAGATATTATGCCAGAGATAGCTGCACAGCAACAGTGGAAATTATTAAAGCTGGGCTAACAAAGGCTACAGAAGCTTGCACAGGACTAGGAGCAAGAAATGCATAGCAAGGAAACCATGTTGGCAGAACAGAGAAGTGTTGGAGGGTGAGGGCAAAGGCTGCGTGCAAGTTCAAGAAGAATGGGGAAGGAGGACATGGAGGTTATGTGAGTTGGTCCAGGAGGTGACCAAATGAGTGATAGTAGCCAAGGCCTCTAGGGGCTAAGGTTAGTGCAGGGCATCGAGGAAGGAGATGGACTTTTTTAGATATGTTAGAAAGAGGAAGTACAGGAGACATGAGTAGAGATAAAGTGGGAGGAGGCGAGTGGAAAAGGAGATGAACAAGAGCAAGTACTAAATGAATAATTCCGCTCCATTTTCATGAAGGAGAAGGATGATCCACTACTACCATTGACTGGGAGGGTGGGAGTGAGGGGAGGAGATGATGAATGGAATGATCAAGGTGAGTAGAGTACTAGATGGTCTGAGTACATTAAAGGTGGATAAGGAACCAGGTACTGATGGCATCACCCTAAGTTGCTGAGGAGATATGTTGAGGTGTTGGCCAAGTCACTGGCGGACCTGTTGGTGCCTCCTGGACATGGGATGGATACCTCAGGACTGAGCAGTGGCCTTTGTGATGCCATAAACAAGAGTGGCTAGGGTGGAGCCACAAATTTATCAGCCTGTCAGTCTCACATTCCTAGTGGGTAAACTTATGGAAATGTTACTGAGGAGACCTAGTGTTGTTCCTCAAGAGTAATGACCTCCAGGATGGGTGGCAGCACAGATTCATCTTGGGAGGTCTCGTCAGACCACTCTAATAGGATCTTACAACTGGGTAGCAAGACAGCTGGACAAGGTCATGCAGTAGATGTCCTGTGCTTGGACTCAACAAGGCCTTTGATTCAGTGCCTCATTGAAGGCTGGCGGGGAGTTGACTGCTGTGGGGTGGGATAAAACTAACAAATTGGGTAAGGAATTGGCTGCAGGGAGGCTTCTGCCAGTGATAATGGGGACTCTCCACCTAGACTGGTGATGAGTGGTGTGCCATGAGGGCTTGGTACTAAACCCGGTACTGTTTGGGCTCTTTATCTCAGATATTGCACATGGAGTTGGAAGCAGGCTTAGTCTCTTCACAGATAATACAAAATAGAATCAGTGGTGGACGAAGAGGATGGATGGAAACAACTATAAGGGGACCTTACCAAACTGGAGATGTGGTAGAAGAAATTGCATCTGGGATTCAATGTGCAAAAGTGCAAGGTTATGCAATTCAGGGCAAAGAACCCTAGGAGGGACTACTGGTTGGGAAGGATGAGACTAGGAACACTGAGGAAGAAAGACCTAGGGTTTTGGTTACAGGAGCATGACCAACTCTTCCAAGGCAGGAAAGCAGCAGCTAAGGCAAATAGGATGCTGGGCTGTATTTCAAGGGTTTCTCATCCAGACATAGGAGGTGATCCTGCCCCTCTAAAGATCTTTGGTCGGACTGCACTTGGAGTACTGTGTGCAGTACTGGCACCGTATCTGAAGAGGGATATTAATTTAGTGGAAGGTGTGCAATAGAGGGCAACAAAATGTTACAGGGAATAGAAGGCAAGGCCTATGAGGAAAGGCTGAATTAGTTGAAAATGTACATGCTGGAGGAGAGGAGACAAGAGGAGATATGATTGAAACATTCTAGTATTTGAGAAGGATAAACAAAGCTAGCACTGAAGGTGTGTTTAAACTAAGGAAGGGTTGGTACAAGAGGGCACAGACTAAGATTGGAGGGCAGAAGGTTTGGGAGGGAGATGAGGAGGAACTACTTTATGGAGATAGTAGTGTCTAAATGGAATGCACCATCAGAGGATGGTGTCATGTAAGAAGTAGGAAGTTTTAGAGGGTGTAGGACAGAGAATGATGGTGCATCTAGGTGGAGGGTCTAAGGACCTCGTGGAAATGAAAGATGTCGAGGGATTTTGACAGCTGCAATCTATAGGCCTAGCTGCAACCATGGGGCAGACATTGACAGACTGGGTGGTCTGTTTCTGCTGGCAGATTCATATGTTCATATGTACCCACTGTCGTCAGTGGCCACCTCCTCTGGCAACTCTTTGCACTTGGCCAAGAACTTCTCAGTGAAAACGTGCCTCTTCATCTCCCTCCTTTATCTCCCCACCAGCTGTAAACCCTGACCCCTAGTGGTTGTTCCCACCAAGGCAGAAAGGCCCTCAGTGCTCTCTCAGTTGACAAATTGAAGGCACTTGTAGGCCTTTATCAAGTCCCTGACTCCCTTTTGCCCTCCAGCGAGTACATGTTGAACCCACTGAGCCTCTCCTCTATATTTTGCCCAGCTACCCTGAACTATCTTGGTTGTCCTTCTCTGGACCATTTTCATTAGGTTGACACCCTTCTTTAGATATGAGGCCCAATACTACATACTGTACTTCAATGGCAGCCTCACTAGTGATCTGAAAATGGCAGTGTGACATTCCCTATTCCAGTTGTGTGAAGAAGGGCCTCTGTGTTGTGAAGCCTAACTTTTTGTTTTGGGCCATGCAAATCCCCTTATGCATATTCAATTACTATAAATGTGTTTCTCAATGACTGTTTTGGCTCACTTACTTTCCTTTGTCATTCAGTATGGAGCATATACACTTTGGTCAGGCTCAGCACTCTTTGTGCTGAGTAAGATCTTGAAGCATGCACCATACCTTACATTATGTCACTGAAATGACTGGGTGTAGCCAGGCATACTCCAAGTACTCCATGGTGTACAATTTTATTTAAGGGGTAGCATATAGACTCTGAATGTCTTCCTTTTCCATGAAAACTAACAAAGAAAATGCTGAAACTTTCTGAAATTTTATTCATAGGAGTCGAAACTAGAAGGACTGGTCACTGTCATTGCATCCAAGAACAATACAACTTTGCAGGCTGTGAGTTGGTATGTGGCTGTCTTAGGAAGCAATGCATGGCATTTGCATTTACCCATGCTTGTGTGGGGACCACACCAGCACACCCTAATGGGAAGGGGGTAGCAGTGAAGGGGAGCAGTGAGTCCACTTGGTGTGCAGATCTGAAATCCCTGGCTATACCCCTAACAAGGACACTCACAATAAGGGACAATGAGAGACACTAACCCTCATAATGATCAGGACATACCCTGAAACATGAAGAAGGAGATACAGTACCTCAGAACACAGTGAAAACCATTGTATTTACTTGTGCCGATGTTAGCACCTGAGAATGAGTTTCTATCATAAATCAAGGCTTCATTTAGGTAGAGACAGAGGAGGCAGTTTCCCCTCCATGCATTGTGCTTAGGTTGTTCTTATGGTGTAGCAATAACGACATTAAATTCGGTTTAATCTTTTGCACAATAGTGCCCTTTGCCTGTGTGTGCCTCAGTTTGCAGGTGAACTCCTGACCTCGACTGTGTCTGTTTGTGTTGTCTACTCTCTCCAAGTATTTGCGGTGGCTCCATCACATGTGATGTGAAAGCTCCTGCCAAGCAGAATGCGTGAGTTAAGTGAGTGTGGCATTGACTTTGCCCTCACAGAGTAGACAGGCTGCACACTACAGCTTGGAGGAGACAGTGAGCACTAAACTCACAGCAGAAATATTGTGGTGGCATATTTTGTTGGTCTACTCTTAGTGAGTCTCCTCTCCCTGGTTGCAGAAGGAGCTTAGGGTGAGCTAGAAGCTAACTCAAGTCTAAGCTATCTACTTACTTGCTAGGCTCACCTCAAAAAAAAAAAAAAGAAACAGCACAGGCCCCTGCATCAACAAGCTAGCCATAACAATGTGGCGTGGGTGGTCTTCACAGGCCTTGATCAGCACAGTGTAGCAGCAGCCAAACAAGAAGCGATCAGCACTGATTGGGTGGGTTCAGTTGGTGAGGTGACTTGTTTGTGGACTACTTTGAGACCTGAGATTGTCAGTTCTAGCGTCAAGTTTCTGGCAGAAGAATGGAGGAGGAGGAGCAAACTAAAAACTGGGCTGGTGGCAAACTGGGTCAGGCTGCAGGTTCCAGCCAGATGGCAGGTTAAATAAAAGTAAATAATGTTTTTACAGTGGATTGAGGAAGGAGGAAGAACTGAAATATTTATGTGTTTTCATGTTTCTGTGCCTTTGGGTGGCTTCACGACCCATCTGGAATAGGTATTTAATGGAATGGAGTTTAGAAGAGAAATCAGGGCAATGTATTTTTTTTTGGAGGCAGAACTTCAACCAGGAAAAAATTGTTAGTAACTGTGTGGGATTAAGTCCAAATCTGATACACTGCTCTGGAGTATAGACAGATGAATCTTATACGTTTGAATTTCTCCTGATTTGCATATCACTTTTCAATCACAACAAGTAAGATTTTACCTTTTAGAGATGTTCCTGAAATCTGATTACAGCAGGTCTCTGTGGGAAATCAATGTTCAGGACTGATTAAGAAAATTATAGTGATGGTGCTCATTAACAGAGGTGACAAAATGCCAATGTTGAAAATTTGGTGAAATAATTCCAGTAGATGACTGTGTTACGAGCATGCATTGTGCAGTTTCCACGTATGCTTGGAAGTTCGATCATTTTAATATTTTCACTCCAGATTTTCAACATTACCATCCATTCAGACCTCCTATGAATGGTACAGCTGTTATTCTTCATTCTGCCCAATCTATGTTTTCGCATATTTGGCACAGAATGACACGGTCACTATGGGAGATCAAAGTTCAGGACACATTAAGAAAATCACAGTGCCACTGTTTATGAGTAAAGGTCCCAAATGCTTTCATGAATGGGGGTTACAAAAGGCCATGTTGACAATTTGTAGTGCAAATACCAACAAACAACAGAGCATTAGGGTTTCTAACCAGACGACCCACCCTGTACAGACTGACAAGCATCAGGGTGTGCCTTTGGAGTGCCAGCTGTAATGCTAATACCATTCTATCCCACCCCACCCTGAAGCCAGTGACAGGCATTGAGGTGTGCTTTGGACTCCTCGACCCCAGACTTCACCTCATTTCTCCATGCTACACATTTCAGCATATGCCCTTATGAAATTGGGTGACTGTGAAGACAAACATTCAAGGCACACCTCAACACTTGTCAGTGTCAACAGGATAGGGTGAGGCAAAACTGTCTTTATTGTAAATTCCACAGGTATTGGTTGTAAATGGGATTTTCCCCAATCAGATTAACCTGTATAAAATAAATTTTAAACAAACAAACAAATGCCATGAGCATTATGGGTGGCGACCAAAGGCACTCCCAATGCCTATCCATCTCTGCAAGGTGGAGGAGGGTTGGCATGAGTACAATACTTCACTGCCATTCCTACTCAGCATCTAACTTCTGCATGTCCAGTGCTAATATCAGCAAGCAAACATTCAGCATTGACAAATGCTTGCTATAAACCTCATTTATCCATTTGTTCTCTGACTCGAACAACTTTGCAGTTATCGTTTTGGTGGCCCTTGACATATTTGAGTTTGGTCAAAATGTTCTGTGGATCCTGTCCACTTCCACTTTACATTGCCCTTATCAGTCTCCACATATACTGTCATGACTTGCACCAGAATGTCCCTAAGAGGCCTGTCATTGTCCCATGACTCTGGTATCTCAAAGATCTGGATATTGTTGAGTCTACATATTGACTCAACGTTGATTAGCTTTCCTCCAAAGTGTTTTTTGATTGCACCAAGTTATTTAATTGCCTCTTATTTAGTGTAGAGATTATTTGTGGGGCTTTACTTAACTCAAATTGTGTCTCTTTATTTTCAATAAGAAGTTGATAGAGAACTGACTTAGTTATTTTTTCTTTCAGAAATGCCATCTTTTCTATTTTTTTAAATTTTCAGCATTTGGATTAAATTTGTTTAGCTCATGGTGGGAAATGGCTTTACAGTTACAGTTCTCTGTGTCTGAAATGTTCAACAATTTACAGATGCTTCAGAGGATACAGAGAATTCAGAAAATTCAGAAAAGCTGTACTTCCATCACTGGTATTACTACCTGCTGACAGGGTTATTTGAACAGGCTTGTGAGGTTTCTATGGGTTCATCTTGTTTGAAAGAAGATTAATGTCCTTTGTAATTATCATAATAGCCACACTGTCTCCTTCAAGAGCCGAGCAGATTTAATTTATTTTACTCACTGCTTGTTGATTTTATGGAACCTTTTCTGAGTGTCTTGAGACTCACATTTGTCTAGGAGGATAAAGCACAAGGCTCAATGTGGGTGTGTGGGGGTAATAGCTTCTCCCTCATTCCCTTTAAAGCCAACCTCCTTCAACAGTCCCATGCCTAGCATGTTGTGACACACCTGTGACATCAGCGCCTAGGCTCCTGTGTGGCTCTTGGGCTGAGCCTCTCCCTCTCACGCCTTTCTTCTTTCCCTGTGCTTCCCATAGTCAATGCTGTGTGGCTTCCTGCAGGTCTTCTGCATTCTTTCAATTCATGCTGTCTCTGTGTCTTGCTATGTCTCCCCTCCCATTTTCTCCCTTCTCCTGTCAGTTCTCTGCTTTTCTCCATTTCCCTCCTTCCAGCACCTCAGTGCTGTTTCTCTTCCTCTTTCTGGTGGCTCCTTGGGCAACTTCTCATTTCGTGATTCTCTGTCAGGTGCTGCTGCTCCCTTTCTGCCCTCCCAGGTGTGGCGTCACCCCTGTGCCAGCTTAGCAACCCCTACTCAGCACAGCTCCTATGCTGTCCTCTTTGCTCATTGCCTGAAGCATCACCCAAGTGCTGCTTCTGCTGTCTCTCAAACCCTGCCCTCTCTGATGGTCAGAGCATACTGGAGATGTCCCTTTCCTTCATGGATGCCTTCATTAGTACATCTGCCTGCATTGTTTTCTATTTGTGTTGCTCGGCATTGTCATGGTGCCTGGCCCATCTGGGCAGACTGTAGCTCCTATGCCTTCCCTTAATCCTAAGGCTGTCTTGATTCTCTTGCTTCTCTGCCTGCATATGTACCCATGGTGCAGTCGGCATTCATTCCATGAGGATCTCCTGCACTCCCTACCCTGTTACCATGCTGCCGTACCATTTGTATTACTACCTCTTAATTATTGCCTTTTTAGTCAAGTTCCATGTTCTCTGATTCACCTGTTCTTTGGGCGTTCTCAGCCTAGTTCCCTGTTTCCTACCAGAACTGTCATTTTGCTGCTGTGCAATGCTCGCCTTCTACCTTCCTATAACTGGCCCCACTGGTTTGCAGCTGCAGCAATTCCCATTGCTTTTGCTCTTGCTTGGTTGTACAACTGGTTTCTCCTCCTAGTTTACTACCTAACTTCACAGGGTCACTACAGTACACTGACAATCTGCCTAATTCCACACAAGGCGTAGACCTCTCCCTTTCTCAGCCCTGCCCTCCTTTCTTTCTTCCTTGTTCCTCATTTGCTAGTGCTATATCTTCCTGCCCCCTTTCCCTGCCCTGCCCCCAATCCCCTGTTCTTGTCCCTTACTCCCTGGTTTCCTTTGGAGCCTTCGCTCCACATTATAACATTCCATTCCATTTATGTCCCTACTCCCATCCTAATGCCTACATGGCTTCTGCTACCTCACCTGGATCATTTCCCTTATGGCCTGCTCCACCTAAGTCATTCATTGCATTCTATCACTACCAGCATGCACCTTCCAGGATTACTCGAAACTTCCCTTACTGGCATTCCTAATGACTCCTCCTCAAGTTCTCCTAGTCTGACTTGCTTCCTTACCATTTATACTGCCTCACAGTTTACCTACCTAAGACTACGCAGCCAGCTGCCTTTCCTTTCTCAGCCCATACCAGCAGTTTGTCCAGACTCATTTCTAACTCTACCTTCTGAGGTACTGAGCAAGGTAGGCTTGCCCTGTCTACCAGAGATGGTATTCCATTACACTCACTAAGACCTACTAATTACAAATCTGACATCCTCCATCCTAACTCTGCCTGGTGGCATCGGTGAAGGTCAGCATGCCCTGACTACCAGGGATGTGAGCCATGTCTGCACTCTACCATGTCATACTAATGTATTCTCTTCCTGATACTGGTTGCTGCTTCCCTTCAGGAATAGGACCTCTTTACTCCATGTGCCTTCAACATGCTATCTTTGCCTGGTGGCCTTGAGTCAAGGTCATCTCGCCTCAACCACCAGGGATGGGAACATGAGTCTACTTCCAACTGTTTCAGCCTTATGCATTCTTTTCTCGATGCTCAGTGGCTGCTTCCCTTGAAGCTGAACCACTATACCCCATTTGCCTTCTACATCCTACCTCTACCTCTGCCTGCTGGCATCAAATGAAGGACGTCTTATACCATCTACCAGGGATGGAAGCCTGTATATATAATCCACTGTATCAACTTTATGCATTCCTACCTGACTACCCAGTTGCTGCTTCTCTTCAGGAACAGGACCACCTCCATTTGCCTTCGCCTTCCTACTTTGCTTGTCAGCATCAAGTGAAGGTCATCTCACCTCAAATAACTGGGATGGTAGCCTGTGTCTGCAGTTGACTTTTCAACATTATGCATTCTATAATTGATGCCCAGTTGCTGCTTCCCTTCAGGAATAGGACCATTGTATCCATGTGCCTTCCATCCTTCCTCACTAGTCTACATCCTGCACTTCCATGGACTCATCACACTCGTCCATGCCTGGACCTCCTAATACTCTGGATTTGGACTCCGTCAGCTTGTTCATTCTCTACCTCCATTCAGTTCCCTGCATCCTGGACTTTCTTGTGGCTGGTGGTCCCTATCCCCACAACTCTGTGAGTACTCCATTGGAAGTGGAAACCTCATGCTACATTGCTGCAGCGCATTCTGTTCCTTACACTTGTTGTTTGTCATCTTCTTCAGGGTGGGACTCTTGTACCTCACCTTGGTAGCACTTGCCTGGCTTCACTTCTTGGTCTTCCATGGATCTGCCTCTCAAAGCTTGCAGTGGCTTTCCTACAGTCTGATTCAATTTGCTGTGGCACTGATCCCAGTCCTGTTCCTCCTGCATCTGCTATGTCAGTATGTTTTGGCCTATGCCGATTTCTTCAGGAATCCTTCTTCCAGTCTGCAAATATCCTCTTCAGATTTCTCTGTCAACTCTCCTCCTGTTGATCCATTTCAAACACCTACCTTGGTCTTCCTAACAGCTCCCATCTACTACTGTACAGACCACTCATTCATTTCACCTGAGAAAACATCTTCTAGCGATATCCCTCGAACAACTTGCCTAATAGACTGTTATGTCACCATACTCCTTTCAGTGTAGACTTTCACCAAGAGCTTGTTTCCACTGATTCCTCATCTGTACATTTGTAATTGACCTGATTGTCTCACTATTCTAGTCATGCCTCCCACCAGGCCTATATCAGACTTCAGTGCTAGGCACCCCAGTATTCTACCGCTCTCAACTTCCCATTGCACATAAGTCTATAGACTCCAACAAAGACCCATGTTTGGGCTTCCTACAGCATTCAGACAGTGGATCAGCCTGTGGGCAAAGCAGCCATGGCCTCCTCAGCTCATGTCACTGGCAATTATGCCACATCAATACCCATATCTTATTTTCCTCTAGCAGACCAGAAAATAATCTATGCAAGTTTCATTATGGCATCAGTACCCAAATCAACTCTTGAATTCATTGTACTGAACTTCCAATTATTTCCATACACATTCAGTTACCGTTCTATTGCATATACCAACCTTCCTTCATTGGTCTAAAACTTCACATCATCCCTCCTACTAGGTACCTAAAGAATCTTTCTGACTCCTTCATTTTCATCATGGATGCCTATATTGCAAGTTATCACTCACCGCCTAACTCATAACCTTCAGACTTTAACGTGAATGTTAAACCTTCTACAAAGTCAGATTGTTTAACTTATAACTTTATAACCCATTATACTTCCTACCGTTCAAAGTCTGGCAGCAAATGTTATCAAATCATGCTCTTCATTCTCACTTTGCCTCTGTAATTCCATAGTTATCATTCATCATCACAGTGGCAGTGGCTCAGTAGGTAACACACTCGCCTCTGAGGCCAGGAGATCAGAGGGCTGAGGGTTCAGTTCCCACATCTGGCACTTGGGTTAATATCCCAGTACTGACACTGTAATGCAGCATGAGAGGGGTATTGCATTTTCTGAGGTGCCATCTTTCGGATGAGATGTTAAACCGAGGTCCCATCTGCCTGGATTGGTGGTAGTTCAGGTGGATGTTAAAGATCCCATGGCACTTAGCGAAAAGAGTAGGGGTAATTTTATTGAAAAATAAACACATGTCAAACATAATGGATAGTAAAAGACAAGAAATATGGTAACAATTGAAAAGAAAAAGGAAACAATTTCAGAACTTGTTTAACAATATATACTAAAATGAAACATATGCTAGGATATAAGAACTGGGAGAGAAAAAAAACACAACAATAGACCACACTCTTAAACTCCTAATAATTCTAAAGAAGAAAACAAGAAGTTTCAAAAGGAAAGAAAAAATATTGGGATTAACTGTTACTAGAAATATCCAACACCCTTATTTAAATTTAATAATGTGAGAAAAACCTTTCCACCACATTCTGACTTTTGTGACATTAAACTGTTGAGCATCTGAAACAACAATATTGTTCAAAACATTTGTAACATAAGCCCTAAAACCTTGAACTGATGGTTTCTTTTGGTATAGGACCCATTGGCATCTTGTTTGCCATAAACAATACCTAAACAAGCAAAAATCTTGCAAAGTTCCTTTATGAAAAGACTGAAAAGATACGGAAAAGACCCAATTACTAAAATATCGTAGGTGAGATGGCTAGCCAAGGAAAATTCCAAGCTATAGCTAAATGATCCCATATTTTTGCGTGTATTGAGCAATGGAGAAAAAAATGTTCCATAGTTTCTTCTTGGTCTGTGCAACCTGAATATGGACACATTCTCTCCGTTTTAGCCTTGTATTTAGCTGTGCCCCTTACATTTAGTTTACCATATAAGGTAAGCCATTGGATTCCACATAAAAGCAGGTAATCTTGTATTATTTAATTGACTTAGAATATCCTCATTCGATTTTTGACCAATTCCTAAACTCTGGGGTACTTGAATATATAGAAACCAATAATTCTTTGTACAATGTTTTCGAGGAACATCTTAGTATTTGCTGTTTTGTGACCCGCCATTTAAAAAGTTTCTGTGCTGCAGGTTTAAAATAAATTGGTAAGGCTAGGTGAGTAGAAGGTTTGGGAGCACAGTGTAACCATGCTGTAAGGTATCTTCTTAATAGGCTACTAAAGAAAGGTAACTCCTGTCTATCAGAACCTTCTAAACAACCTTTTAAGGAATTGGAAAAAAATAGCAAAACAAAATAAAACTGGGTCAATCATTCCTAAGCCTCCTTTTCTTCTTGAGATATGTATAGCATCTCTTAACCGGGTTCAGTCTGTTACCCCAGAGTAACTGAAAACAGATACTATATAACCTAGTTTCCAGTTTGACTGGAATAGGAAATATTGCAGCTGTATGTTGTAAACAAGGTAAAATGAACTGTTTTAGAACCTGTATTCTCTTTTCCTTATTAAACCTATATCTTTTCCATCTGAGAACTTTTTTCAATTTTGTCTGGACAAACTTCCAATTGTCTGCTGGGCAATTTGTGGGCCAATTGGATCCCTAAAATTGTTATAGGTTTAGTTGTGAATGTAATTGAATTCGGACTAATGGTACTTGAAAATCCCTCCTATAAATAAGCCTCTTGTTTTAAAGTAAATTAATCTTAGTGTTAGCTACAACAGAGTATTCCTTAAAAATGGTAAAAAATAATTCAACTGGTTGATGTGTAAAAATAAACAGACATCATCTGCATAAGCCTGGATGGTTAGAGATGTATCAGAGTCTGGGATTTTATTCCTTGCCATAAAGGGGACATACTAATTGACCTTAGAAAAGGCTCTAGGGAAAATTATATAACAGGGGCTTAAAGGGCAGCCCTGTCTTACTCCACAATTGACCGGGAATCCGTTCCCGAGTTCCCCGTTAGGAAAACACTTTACCTGTACTATAAAGGTTTTGATTAAATTTCGTAAGTGAAAGGGACTTGAAAGAAATCTAATGTAGCAAATAAGAAAACATGATTTACTCTATCAAATGCCTTTTCTAAGTCGAGTAAAAAGAAAACCACTATCTCCCAACTCATTAGATTTTTCGATTAAGTCTCTAATTGAACATAACATAGCCTGAATGCTGCGATCGGAATACCACAATGCTGAATTGGAGAAAAACTGTATTTAGCCAACTCCTAAGTCTGTCATTAATCACTGACATCAAAATTTTATAGTCAGAGTTCAACAAAGTGATTGGTCTCCAATTCAAATAACCCCTTATTACCTGATTTATGAATGTAAGTTTGTATACTGTCAGAGAAAGATACTATACTAACTCCCTGATCCATAAAAAATTATAAACAATTACCAGGATAGAACTAAGTTCTTCAGAAAATGTTTTATAAAAGGAATTAGAGACCATCTGGACCTGGAGCTACATTGGGCTTAAGGTTTTAAAGCCTATAATCTCCTCTTTCTGAAGGGTTGTGTGAGAGGTAGATAATTCTGGTGTTAAGACCTTTGTTATAGGGAATCCTAATACTTTATTAATCTGGGCTTGGATGGATTTTGAAGGGCTCTAGATCCTAAAATGTTTATGAATTAAGTCTTCTAGTTCTATAATTGGTGACAGTCTTATCACCATCTGTTAAAAGGATAAAGATCCATGCTCTTTGACCTCTTTACATAGTTCAAAGGGTCTCCAAAAACTGATTTCCTCAAATGATTTGAAATGACCGCTTGCAAAGTTTCTGCTCGATTGTACTGGAAGATTTTCATTTGTGATTTAATTTTCCACAATTTGTGAATAAAAATTCTCTCTGGAAGAAGTGGCTCTGGATAATAATGTTTGTAACTGAGTCCTGAGTTGGAGATAGTGAAAAAATTATTCTTTTGTGGAGTTTACCTTGTTTCTTAAACCAATTAATACAATCATTTTTGTCTCCAACCACCAAATCCCAAATCTTGATATAAAAAACAAACAGATAGTCTGGCTTGTAAAATTAATTTAATGGAATTTAGAACCAAAGGTTCTTGTAACATGGAAGTGTTAAGTTTCCATCTTAGTTTTTGCTTATGAGTAGAGCTCATGAGGCCTATGTAAGTCAGTAAAAGAGCATGGTCTGAAAATTCCACGAATGATTTGGGAATGGTGAAATGAAATTTGTTTAGATACAAAAGATGATCGATAGTATAACCGACCCCACATTTAAAATAAGTACCGATTGGGCCCAAGGCCTGATTATTCATGCAAGAAATTAAATCAGCACTTTTAATAATATCTAACAAGCACACTGTGTCACAATACACTTTTTAGAGTTTTCAGTTTTCCTTTTAATGTTATCCCACAGTTAAAATCTCCGCCCCAAAGGTAGGGACAGTAGTCACCAAAAAGGGTTGTATTTGTCTCATGCAAGCAACCCTACCAGATTTTGTCTGGGGATTATAAATATTAATTAAACGAAGGGTATAGGAGAACCAAGTCCCTTCTAGTATCAATATTCTTCCAGGACATAAATCAATTAGTTTGTGTAAAATAAAGTTGAAAGAATTAAAAGGATACCAACACCATCTGCCTTATCTTCCCAAAGGACCAATAAGATGGACCCCAAGGCCAATCCCTAGCAAAAGCAGAGCACTGCATTTTATCACACATCCATGTTTCTTGTAGGAATATAATTGAACAGCTGAGCTCATGCAGCATATGAAAAGTGCATATCTTTTCTTAGATTTTAACAGGCTGTGTGTATTTAAAGATGCCCAAGAAAAGTTGAACTCCATGCTTTAAGATTAGACAAGAATTAACAGCTTGAATTATTTTTTCTCCTTTTTCTTTTTCCTTTATAATCTTCCCTCATTGTCCCAAGCCATCTTGTACTGAGACTTGTGAATCCGTGTTCACCCATTTCAACCTCAGAATCCCCAACTCAAAGCCTCGTATGTGTTTTTGGATTCTATCCCTTCAGAATCAGGGATCACTAAAGTTTTAGAGTTCTACTCAATCTTCTAAGTACTGGTGGAGGCTTGAGACTACTTCCTCTTTGTCCCGGGCCTTCTTTAGAATCTGTATAACAAACTGGCTGCAAAGAAATCGGAATGCTTTTTCCTACTGTTCCCATTTGGTCCTGCCTGATTAGTAATACTCTCTGGCTGAACCTTCTTGGGTAAAGAGACCTTAGGACTCTGAGGATTTGGGGGGGTAATATAATAAATTGTTCCGGAACTTGATGACCCATATCTTCTTGGGCTTTTGTATAAAAAATCAGATTTTCCATTTAAATTTTTGTTTGTGCTGCCCATGGACACTCCATAAAGGCATGGTTTAGTTCTTCACAAAGGTCACATTTGATTGGGTTATTACAAAATATAGTAACATGCCCTATTTCCCTCAGTTGTCACATTTGGGCTGGTCACAAGTATTTGATAGATGATTTTAGCCCACACCTGTAGCATGCTCTCGGCTGACCACTATAAAACACCACCCCTATCCCTACCTAACAAGAAGGAGTTAGGTATGTGTTCAATACCTGAAGCCGCCTGACGTAATTTAACTTTGAATTTCCACCCCCTGTCCAAAACTGTTCGGCATCTAAAATAGGTTCTGGATCACTTTGGATTTCACATTTTTGTGCTAGCCAGAAGGTGCTATCCCCAACATGCACGATCTCATTTCTAAACATGACAAGTAACGAACTTAGTTAGGGGGTTTAGACAGTGGAATAACCATAAAGGGGACCAAGGGGAAAACTTGACCTGATTGTATCGATCCCAAAATAGATCTAATAAAGCTGGGGACGAGCTAACATAAAGTTGTCCTCCCCAGAAATGTGGATAAGCTAAAAACATCTCTAGGTAAAAACTTTAAAGAATCCTTCAGTAGTAATTTACCCACGTAATATCTGTCTGGTTTGTCCTTTAACCCACCCTTATACCTAATGCGCATTGCATTCCTCCTGAGTGCTGCTTCTCTTTGCTTTGTGAAAACAAACTCAACATAAGAGGTTTATCTGCCACAGTTTCATCTTTTTATCCTGTCCCTTGGTATATAATTGTGCTGAACACAATTAGGATCAGGACATTCCCTCTGTACCCCTCCTCCTGATGAACCATCAACTCAGTACTGGGTAGGGTTTTACCTCAAATTACCAGGATGCCATTTAGAAACATGTTTGTTAATATCAAAGTACTATCCACTCAGTATCAGGACCAAATCCTTTCCCAGAGGTTTCCACCCTGCAGCTGTTAAGGCTGCTTATGGGTCCAATTTGTATCATGTTCACCTAAAGAGAGTGAAGGCAGACTTAAGGAAACTTTTTTCTTGGGCTGCTATCTCCATTTCAGGGTTTTCCATTGTCAGTAAAGAAAAATCTGTCACCCCTCTTGAGAGCCTGTTGTCGTCTGATAAATTACATTGTCAGTGTTTTCCGGGACTCAAGAGTATGAACTGAGGTTTAAATACAAATCCCGCCTCCTTGTTTAGGGTAAATGTAGCAAAGCAGTTTTTGATGTAGCGGGAGAAAACTGTAAGTGAGTTTCCAAAACCAAAGGAGGTTTTTGGCTTACCCCTTCCTTGCGCAAGAACACCAAATGTTGCACTGTCCTCTGTCTCTTTCCCTTTCCGATCGCCAGTCAGTGTTCTCTGCCACCATGATGTGAGCTGTGTGCTCCTCGGGCGATTCCTGCCCATACCGCTACTAACACTAGGTGAGAGAGCCATGTTACATACTTCCTGGCTCAATTCTGTCTTCCTTTGAACCGCTGTGATTTGTTCCATAGCCAAAATTAAAGGCGCCACTGGAGATATCACTGAAGCTACTGCGATTTCAGTATCCATTGCCAAACGGATTTCCACTGGTCGGTAATTCTACAAACTCATTATTACTCGATACAGTATGTGCTGAAAAAGCGGTGCTCAATTCTGAAACTGTCGGGACCTCCGACTGCTCTGGAGCCAAAACTGACCGCTCTCTACAGAGACCTCCTCCAACATCTCCTCCTCCTCCTCCATCTGCTGTGCAGTGGCCATAACTGACCCTTGCATGCTCCTACTGGCCTCCCAACTCCAGCAGAGTAGGGAATTTTCCCAGTGTCCTGGCCAATTTCCCTCATTCACTAAAAATACCACCAACAGCTTAATCTGGTTCAAGGTCAGTTGGCATTCATCTGTATCCCCTCCCCAGGTCGTGCCTGAAAATAGGCAGGATTTGTCTAGTGCACTTACCGGTCAACAAAAGCTAAATAAATAAATAAATCACCTTGGAAACCTGGACTGCATTTGCCTCTTTTCAATTGGACCTACTCCACTTTCAAGATCCAGATGCGATGCTCCTTCAGAACTGACTTACCTCTTCAAACTCAGAGTCATCCTTCTACAACACATCATCCAATGGATGTTGGAGTTGGACCATCATCTCTCCAAGCAGTTCACCTTCCTCTGGAAGTAGAATATGGCTGCTAGAGCCTAGGTTCATCTCCTCTTAGTTTGCCTGTAGGATGAGTGGATCAGTTGCCATGGTTCTCAGAGGTTTCCTCCACCTGGGGGTTTTCATCTTCTGCTTGCTACTGGTCATACTCTCTTTGAGATGGAGGAGGTAGTCATACTCTTATGAGCATTTATTGGTAAGTTTTTTGGGGCTTTCCGTTCCTTTCTCGCTACCAGTTATCCAGCACAAGCACTACTGACTTCATACACTATTCTTCAAAACACTGAATGGGAGGGCTAAAGCCTGAGGTCCAATGTGGAGATAACCCCTCCCATTCCTCTTATAAATGAGCCTCCTTCAGCAGTCTCCTGCCTAGCATGTTGTAATACACCCACTATCCACTCCTGCCTCCTCCTTCTCTAGCATATTGCTCACTCTTGGTACTGGGCTTTCTATTCCTAAATCACAAACCGCTTTCTCTACCAAGGTTGGGAATAGAGTAAATTCAAATGTAAACTATGTTACGAGTACTGCTGATGTCATATGCCATTCACCAAAACATTGAATCCCTGGTATACTGAAACATTCAGGCTATTTGTAGCTGTTTTATGCACCTTATTAGTTACTTCAACGTTCTTTATGCTCAAAATGCATTTTCCCATCTGGCCGGTGGCACTGAGGGTTGAAGCACTGGATGCCACATCTCATGCCACACTGACAACCCAGGTTTGGGAGAGTGAGCCTGGGCTGCCAGGGTTAAACAGGAAGAGGAGAGTTGAGCATCCAGAGACAACTCTTCTTCCTCGGGGATCAGGGACTATGCCTGGCACTGTGGTGACCTCTGGTGGGGACCAGAGGTACTGCAATGCACAGGGCTTAACTAGAGGGCTGTGGACCCATGGCAAGATGTTCCCTGGTGTCACTGCATGTCAGGGCTCCACCTGGGGAGGTGGGGTGAGGGTGCAATGAGGAAAAAGAACAGAAAAACCTCCACCTTCTGAAAGGTGATGGAGGGTCTGGGAGGTGAAGTCCACCATGGTCAAGTCGAGCCATCCTCTTGCCTCATGTGATCTCCACCACCTTACTCCACCAACTGGACTGTTAAGATAGAGGTGACAGGTGGGTATCTGGTGGTCCTACCTCGGGGACTTAGGCCGGGAGGGCTGGGTGGTAGTGGGGGTGGATGGAAGGGTGAGGAAGGCGGCTTCAGATGGGCAGGAACAAGAACTGGTATCCCATGTGACTACTTCTAGAAAGAGCTGAGGCTAGAGTGAGAAAGAGAGAAAGATTTTTTTAAAGTGCAATTTCCCTGTTCCTGCATCTTACTGTATATACTATGGAACATTAAAACATACATCTTGGATCTTCTGAAAATCCTTATCATCTTTTGTTCCCTGATTTGTTTTAACAGACAGTCTGTGTCCAGAAAAACTTTTGAGGATAGTTCTCAATATCCTGATGTAATGTTGTAGCTGTAGCCCTATTTACTCCAAAACCACCATCTGAAGACAGATTTATATTAGAAGCCTGCTGGCTCTGTTTTTCATGAGAGAGTCTCTGACTTCCTTTACACAATTCAGTCCAGCTTTTGAATAACTGGTGACTGATGGTCATTCCATTTAGATTTTTATCTGTTTTGTTTCTGTTATTCCCATTTCAATCAATCACTCAATCAATCAATGTTTATTTAACCTTGCAATTACATCATTAAGCAAGCTCATTTACTGATGGTCCCTGGATGTAAAGGACAAATGTGGGTACAGTAATATATAAGGGACAAACACAGGTACATTAATACAGTGGAACAAGGGTCCGTATAAAGAAAGCAACAGTCAATGTATGCAATAGGCCCCCAGAACAGGGTTTATTTAAACAATAAGGCATACACTAAAACATAAGTAAAACAGGAGGAACTTTGGTAAAACAGCAATCAAAGTACACAATAGGCTCCCAAAGTAGGGTTTAACTAAGCAAGAAGGCAGCGTACAAAACATCTCGTAAGACAGGAGAATTGTAGTATGGAAAAGCAGAGAGGTATTCTGAAAGAATTCCAGGAAGGAGATGGCATAGATGCAAGGGTTTGCCATGAAGGAGGTAGAGGTCTGGTTAAAAAGATGGGAGGAGGACCTGTAGGGAGATTATAGTGGCAGGGCTGACTAACAGGGGACCCAGGGTGGAGAAGGGCAACAGAAACAGAAATAGAAAAACAGCAAAGGAGGAGGACAGTACAGTAAATGCAGCAGATGTACAGAGAAACAAGGGAGGAGTAAAGTGGTAGGTGTAAATTCTAAAGATTTGGGGAGCTATGCAGGCTAAAAAGTAGGAGGAATCATCAATAGCATTTAGCATGTGTATTCTAATAGCAGTCACTAGCAGCTCATTTAATGTCCTAGTCAGTTGTTCTTGTTTTTAACTATGGTCACAGATGTATTATAGTTGCACGTCGCCTGTTTACCAAGACTGAGATCAAGAACCAGAATTACAGCCACCCAACCTTTCTCCTACTCAGGCCCTTCCCCAATTATTGCCCAATACAGCGAATTCCTTGGATATCGGAGATATCAAGGAAAGTGTGTGATTATGATGATTACCATTACTCTGTTGAGCTCTGTGGCATTTACCATCTGCACTGTCATCTTCTTCTCTCACAAGTTCAGCAATATCTGCAGCTAAATAAGTCTGCTCTCCTTCTCCTTTATAATGGATTCCACCTTTCTCTTTATTTGCTGGGAATACTGGCATTACACTGATTATGAGATACTGTTGATGGGTTTGCTCAAACCTTAAATTCTTCCAATGGCTCTACCCCAGCTGCACGTCCTTTCTCCAAGTGCATTAAAACTTCAACAATCTGCAACTCAAGTAAAGGCTGTAATGGGGTGAGAAAAAAACCTACTTGGTTCTTGCTGCTTCTGCTTGTAAACTGACTGTCTCTGCTGAGTAGATTTTGTGTGGAAAATAACAGAGGAGGGGCTTTGGTTCCATTCTGTGTTAAATTTTATTTGCTTTAGTAATAAAACCATGGAGGGTTATGGCTGGTTAAAACTGATTGAATAATATTTAGTTTTAAATCCTGGGCTGTTTGTCTTCCTCAGTGCCATTGATGACTGTCTTACTGATTTTGCAGCCTGGTCACCTGCACCTTAATTTATAGCAGTCTTTCAGTCTTTCTTGGGCATCATTCATATACCAAATTTTGCCAGAAATTTAATGTTTTTAGTTGTTGATTCAGCTCGATCCCTGCTACTTTATCCAGATTCATTAGTTTACCTTTTAGCCAGGTAGCTGAGGTGTGAAATTACATACCAGGAGAGAGTTTCATGGGCAGCCTCCTCAGACTCTCACTGACACCTGCTTGACTGATTTCAAGTGACAAGGTTTTTATTCTTGTGTCAAACAGTTAAACTAAATATACCCTGAAAGGACTCACAGGACTTCAGATAAGCATTAAAAATGTACATGGACGGAAAAAGGTCCAAAAGTCAAGTGGGATTTGCTACAGAGACAAAAGAAGTTAGGGGAATGGGATTTCCCATTTGAAATACTACAAGGAAGCACAACTTACACCATTGGTTACTATAATTAGAAACGAGATGTATCCTATGCCCAAGTCAAGAGTAGTCAAGTGAGGATGTACCAGTACACATGCAACCTTGGCTCCTAAGCAAACCAAGGAAGGCACTGCAATTTCAAAACATATGGTCAAAACACACACGCACATATTGGCTACAATCAAGCAAAAATTAAAGATTCAGTTCACACTAATATCATTGGTTCCATTACAACGGCATTCAGATTTCACCAGTGAAAATAGATGGAAGGTACAAGAGATTTTTAATTTGCCTGCACCACTGCTAGATAGGAAAGGTAATATTTTAGGTATTGTAGGTGGAGGAATTTTGCCAGCAGGTTAATGTAAGGTATTCCTGACACCTGACAGGTCCAAACACATGGGGAAAGCACCACAGGCACATGTTAAAGAAGCTGCAATGCTAACGTCACATGCCTAGGCTGTAGTGATGTAAACAGACAAATAAAGCACATCTACATAACAGAAGTATATTTGGGTATGTACAACTTCTACAGAAGCCTATCACCTAGGTGGGCATCAAGACAGAACTCTATATCTATGACATCTTTATAGCAGCAGCCTTCTAAACTGTTACACAGCAGTGGCTAGCAGACCATAGCCCAGATAAAAGTGATTGGATTCAGAACATATGATGAATAAAATCAATGGAACAAATAATAGCACAGCTGCAGCTCAGGCAGGAGAAATTAACAGCAAGACAACTGCCCATTGAGCACATGACTGTGGAGGTTGAGGGTATGCCAAACTTACATGAGATCAGCAAGCAATGTTGTAGGTAGCATTGACTAAGCAGGCAAATCTAGCATGAAAACTATGTTATATTTCTATTAGCTTCATCATTTACATCCCAAGCTGTGAGGGCAATTGCTGCAAGGAGGATTTTTGTTTGCTTTGGTGGGAGGCCTCCTCACCTCTTTTCTTATACCTCAGCTGATTCACTCCTACATAACATATTAAGCTCTCTCAAAGGTAGGGAACAAGAAGGACAGGATAAGAAATTAAAATAAAAGCAACTTGAATAAATGAAGAAGAAAGACCAGGAGTGGGGATACCAGAAACTGTATTTTCCTTTGAACTGTAGAGCATCACAAGAAGATATGACTTTTAGTAGAAGCAGAATGTACTGATCCAGAGGATAAATACAGTAAAAGCCAAGCTCCAAAAGACAAGTCTAGCCAACAAGAATAGCATTATGCAGATACCTGTTCAAGTCCCAAGAATGTATACTGTAAGAAACTGTATTTTCAGTGGTACCTTTTGTAAACAACATGAAATGCATGTTTGTATGAGAAGACATTCCAATACAAATGTTAAGTTTTAAATAAAATCTAAAAAAAACCTCAGTTCATCTCACCCTGCACCTCCTTCTTAATCCTCCTATGGTACATGAAGCCTATCTAGAATCCTATAGTCCTTCACTGCTGTCCAACACTGCCTTGTCCTATCCTCTCTCCTTCCATCTCCCACGGGCCTCTATGGGCACAAAACAAATAATGGATACTGCTGAGTGCCCGTTACCTACATCCATATTGGGAACATCATATAGCTAAATCTGGGTGCTCTGCTAGGCCTCCCACAACCCATCACTGTATTTAAAAACAAAATTGCAGAACTTCAGGTGCTATTTTTGGAGGGAAATGTGGATGTGGCTGCAGAAACACAGACTTTGACCACCAAGCACCATGACAGGAATCTGGCAATCCAGGGTATACAATTTACAGGAAGGACCGGGGTTGGAAGAGGGTGGGGCAGCACTCAGTTTGAGAGAGGGATCAAATGCATGAGGGATGGGGGAGGAAGGAGGACAGAGGCATTTTGGGTGCAGTTTCTGGACTCCAAGGGTAGAAAGCTGAGGCTGGAGTGGTGTACAGACCTCCAGCCCAAACAGGAGTAACTGGACAGGAGTTGGCAGAGCAGATAATGAGGGTGTGTAGGAAGGGAGTGTGGTGATAGTGGGGATTTCAACCACATGGGGTTGTAGAGTATCCTGCACCAACAGTGCCAGGGAACAAGTGCTCCTGTATGCAATCCAGGTTGGACTCCTGACACAGATAGGTGAGGGCCTACAAAGCTCGGTAACACACTGGACCTGGTACTGGCAAACTAAGGAGACAGTGAGAGTGAGGGTTCAGGACCCACTACCTGGCAGTGCCACCGAACAGTGTGGTTCATGCTCACTTTGTGGAGGGAGAATGGAGGCACAGGCACAAGGTGGTAGACTTCAGGAGGTGGACTTTGGGAGGATGAGAGAAATACTGAAAGGAAACTCCGTGATATAAGGACAGAAATGGATGCAGAGCAAAGTGAAATTATTAAAACTGGCCTAACACAGGCTACAGTAGCCTGCACAAGAACTAGGAGTATGATGTACAGGACCACAAAATCATGCTGTCTGAACAGTGAAGTGCTGCAGGGGTGATGGAGAAGATGGCTGCATATTGGAAATATAGGAGAACAGGGAAGGAAGAGGACAAGAAGGCTTATGGGAGTTGGTCAAGGAGGTGACCAGGTGGCTGAAATAGCCAAGACCTCCAATCAATCAATCAATCACTTTATTTAACCAGGCATAAACACCATTGAGCAGCTCATTTTCAAGGGTGGTCCTGGGCATTAATACAGTCTGGTACACTTCATAAGATTAATTGACGGTGGACAACGGTGCAAAAAAAAGAAAAACATTGTGAAGGTACCAGTCGATATGGGCCATACATACGGTCAACATAATTAACATGCAAGATACATAATGATAAGCTTTACTGAAATATAAGAGACAACAATCCCATATAGTCTCTGCTAAGTAAGAGCTATTACCTAAATGATAAAAAGGAGGTATTAAGGAATAAGGAAGAAACTGGGGTGAAAGTGTAGGCAGCCAAAGGGAGGCCAGAATAAGTAAAAGGTAGAGAATAAGCAGAGCCATCTTGGATTAAGGAACTAGGCTTATGGGTCCTAGGTTTCTGTTGTTAGAGAATGGGGTGGATGAGATACTGAGGCGTAGGATTTGAGAGTGGCACCCGGGCTTAGAGGTTATCGGGCGTCTGGAACAGTTGCATGATTCCTTCAGATAATCCATTAATAGAGCTTTGAATGTGAAAATGCTTGGAAGTGAGGATAATTTTAATGAGTCTTGCATAGTGTTCCAAAGAGATGAAGTGAGAAGTTGATTGCTGCTGAGCCAAGGGTAGTTTTCACTCTAGGAATCTGGAAGCAGATTAAGGAGAAATATCTCAGGCAATATGAACCTTTAGCCCACTTGAAGATGTTTGAGATGTATGCAGGGAGGTTATCAGATAATGCTCTAAAAATCAGAGAGAACATTCCTTTTCTTCTAGTTGAGGTGAGGTCCATCTCAAAACCTGGTATAACAACAGTGATGTGTACTCTGGAGTAGATTTAAGATAAATCTTAAAGTCCAGTGGTAAAGGGTGTCCAGTTTGTTTATCATCGTTGATGGGCAATGACTGTAAAGGAGTCAGCGTAGTCAGTGTAGGTAGGAATGTAGTTTGTACCAGTCTCTTTCTGGCTTCTAGCGTGAGTAGGTGTTTAATGCGATAGAATAAACCTAATCGCTGTAATAGTTTCTTCAAGGTTTCATTTAAGTGGCACAGAAAGTTGAGCTTGTTATCCAGCCAGAACCCTAGGTATTTAAAGGTATCAACTACTTCAAGGGTTCATCTAAGAGTGTTTGGATCTGTGTAATATGTGGACATCTGAAGTAGACTTTGGTGAGAGAATCATTGCTTTGGTCTTTTGGCATTGAGAAGGAGCTTATGAGTGAGGAGGTTGTATTGGAGGGTGACAACGTCTTTCTGTAAGTGCCTATGGGCCAGATCCAAGGATGAATTTGTGGTATAGAGTACTGTATCATCTGCGAATAGTGCACATTTGCTGTGCCCAGCTGCAAGTCAGATTATTAATGTACAGGACATTGCAAAGAGGATAGGGCCCAGGTTGGAGTTCTGGGACTCTCAACAAGGATTTTGCAGGGACAGATCTCTAATGACTTTGACTTGTTGTAACCTATTGGTTAGGTAGCTGGTGAACCATTTAATGGCAGAACTATCAAGTCCGATGTTACTCAGTGCAGTAAGCATGCATGATGGTATGATCCACAGTATGGAAGGCTTTACTTAGATCAAGGAAGAGGGCAAATACATGCTTCTTAGAGTCCAAGGCCATTTGCCAATCTGTAGTTACTTTGGCAGAGCCGATACTGTACAGTGTTTGGCTCTGAAGCCAGACTGAGCCAGGATTAGCAACTTTTGAATCCAAATGTTCTCTAAGTTGGATGATGACAATATTTTCAAGTAATTTAGAGAGGATGGATAGTATAGAAATAGGCCAGTAATTGCTTCAATCACTCATATCCCCAGTCTTGAAAAATGGTAGGATGTGGGTTTTCCACACAACAGGTAGGTCATCTTGAATCAGAGAGGTGTTGAATAAGTGTGTAATGGGGGCGGTCAGATAGGTATGGCCAAGTTTTGGAAATGAAGTTCAACATTATCTGCACCTACACTCTTGTATCCAGAGAAAGGAGGAGTTCTCCACTTGCTTGAATATATTTTGAGGAAGCTGAAGAGGTGGGATGCAGTTGGTTATGGTTGTGATTATCAGTGAAGCCAACAGTGTAGTCTCTTGATGGGCTAAGTTTGCTGATAGGTGAGGTGTCAAAGGCAAGCCCTGCAGTGGCAAAGTGATCATTAAGCTTCTCTAATATATCAGCATTGTCCGTATAGGTGGTACCATCAGACACAATTTTGTTTGGAAGAGGTGCTGCAGTGGACTGCCTTTGACTTCTTGAGGATTTTCCAAAATTTGTCAGAGTTGTTTTATTGTCTTCTAATTCTTTTTGGAAGTACCTAGCTTTTCTGACCTAATTATCTTGTTACAAGCATTCCTAGTGTGCGGAATGCTAACCAATCAACCTCAGGTGGGATTTCCTTTTCACCAGTAGTCCCTATCCATAAGTGCTTTCTTCAGGCTGGGAGAGAACCAGCCAGGAGTTTTTATTTTGTTTGATCAGTCTTAGTGGGCTGTGTTTGTCTATTAGCCCCAGTAAGAGGCTGAAAGATGTTAAATGCCTTGTTAAAGATTGGGGCTAGATAGAAATCCTACCAAAAATGTTGCTTAGATCTTTCAGGAAAGTGTACTGACAGAACTTTTCAGGCATCTTTTCAGTTTGAATTTGGAGGCCATTTTATTTGGGAAGGATGTCGGATGCAGGCAGTAGCACAATGGTCGCTTATAACATTGAAGAATTCTCCAGGATGCGAGACAGTGTGAGGTTTGTTTACTAGCATAAGGTCCAGGAGGGTGCTGCGCTCAGGTTTTTCCATTAGGTCTGGTTGTAGCAGTCGGCATTTGTAACAGACCATTAACATCATATAGATCCTTCAATTTCTTAGAGCTGTCATCATTCCAATTTAGATTGAAATCCCATTAGAATACACTCAGTATTAGCACAGTCGAGAAGGTTTTGAAGGTGTGGCAGAAGTGCCCAGCCACCAGATGGTGGTCGGCCATGCTGCCATAAGGAGTGATTTTTCACTGAAAAGTGATAACTTTAGAGCAAGGCATTCAAATTCCATAGTCTTTGAGGCCAGGGAACTATGGTTGGCACAGGGCATAAAAGGAGGGAGAAGGAATTTTTAGATATGTCAGGGAAAAGAGGAAATGCAAGGAACACATATTGAGGATAAAGTGGGAGGAGAATCAGTGGAAAAGGAGAGCATGCATGGAAATACTGAATGATTACTTTGCTCTGTTTTCCCTGGAGAAGGAAGGACTACTACCACTATGGACCGGAGTGGGGAAAGTGGGAGGAGGCGACAAACAAGATGATCATGAGGGTAGAGTGCTTGATGGTCAGAGGGCGTTAGGGTGGATAAGGCACCAGGTCCTGATGTCATCCACCCCAGAGTGCTGAAGGAGATGGCAGAAGTGCTGGCCGAGCCACTGGCAGATCTGTTCAGCACTTCCTGAAATGGGTTGTGAGCCTTAGGACTGGAGGGTGGCCCATGTGGTGCCCATAGATAAGAATGGGTCTAGGGAACAGCCAGGAAGTTATTGGCCAGTCAGTTTCACTTTCATAGTGGTGAAACTTATGGAAATTATATTGAAGGAGAGGCTGGAGGCATTCCTCAAGTGTAATTGCCTCCAGGATGGTGGCAGCATGGGTTTGTCTTGGGAGGTCTTGTCTCACAAATCTAATAAGTATTATGACTGGGTAACAAGGGAGCTGGAGGTGGAAGTCCTCTACTTGGACTTCAGTAAGGCCTTCAATACAATGCCTCATGGGAGATTGGGGCTGACTGCCACAGGGTGGGAGGAAACTGACAAACTGGATAGGGAACTGGTTACAGGAGAGTATAATGGGTGGTTGTGGGGGGCGTTTGACACCCAGAGCAGTAACAAACAAGGTACCCAAGGTTCATTGTTGGCACAGTGCTATTTGGGCTCTTTATGCTAGATATTGCACACTGAGTTGGGAGAAGGGTTAGTTTGTTCACAGGTGATACCAAAATGGAGGTGGTAGTGGATGAGGAGTAAAGATAGAAACAATTGCAGGGGACCTAATCAAACTGGTTGCATGGTCAAAAGTGGCAGCTAGGATTCAATGTAAAAATTGGAAGGTGATGCACTTTGGGGAAAAAAACTTAGGAGGGACTACTGGTTGGGTGGGGAGTGAGGCTGAGGATTACTGAGGAGGAGAAGGACCTTGGGATGTCAGTAACAGGGAGCATGAAAAGCTCAGCCCAGCGCAGGAAAGCAGTAGCTAAAGCAAACAGAATGATGGGTTGTATTGCAAGGTTTCTCAACCAGATATAGGAGGTGATCCTGCCCCTCAACAGATCTTCGGTCAGACTGCATTTGGAGTACTGCATGCAATACTGGAGGCCATATCTGAAGACGGATATAAAATTACTGAAGTGGGTACAAGGAGGACAACAAAAATCTTACAGGGGATGGAAGGAAAGGCCTATGAGCACAGACTGCAGGATCTGGATATGTACACTGAACGAGAGGAGGGATGGGGATACGACAGAAACATTCAAATATGTGAGGGTATTGTCACAGTGTGTGGAATAAACTTCAGACTGGACAAATTTACGGGTTTACAACACACCGTGGTGTGATATTTATTTTCAAAGTTGAAAATAATACATGAAAATAAAAATATTAAAGAAAATCATTGCTTAACATCAGTAGTCTGTCCCATAATACAGTCCTGAATCTTAGATCTTCTAAGACCTTTTCATCCTCATTCAACAGCTTGTATGCAGTAGCAGTAGAACCTCTCTCCTCCTCTTTCAGGGCTGAGCCCCACTGGGTTCAACCAAAGTAAACTCTGTGCAAAAGTTTTGTATCTTTGTGGTGGGTTCACCTGATTGAGCCCTTACATGTCTGGACATGTTTCAAACCAAGGGGAGGGATTGAGTCAGGAGATTTCCGGTTCAGTTAAATATACAGTGTATATATCCACAGATATTGATTTTCTATATATCTGATCCACAGTGACTACGCACTTTTATACATAGAATCTTTTACTGCAACAGGTTTATAGTGTAAATTTATGAAAATACCTTAAGGTTTCTCATAACTGTACTAATCATGAAATTATTATTGTTTTATATGACTTCTGAATCATTTTTTTAAAGGCTTTATTAACTGTATTTATTCCCATTTAAAATAGTCTTCATGATTTTGTACACAAAATACACTTTTTCACTTTACACAACACCTCTCCGGTGTTTGGCATCATGCAAGGACTGGATGGATGGAAATGGAAAAGAATGAAAAGAGAGAACTAGTAGGAAGTTTAGTAGAGACAGTAAAGAGCTATGCTAGGTGGCCAACCTAAGGTAGAGGAAAAGAAGATAAGCAAAGAGAAAAGTATTCACCGTTGCTCAACAGAAGTTTTGGTAGCTAGGAAATAAGGAGAAACAAAGGTGGTCCATCAGTCACAGCTGAGGGTGAACCTATCTCCGCCACAGGGATCAATAAACCTAGCACTGAGGGTGTTCAATCTAAGGAAAATAGGAAAGCGAGGCATAGACTATGATTGGAGGTGGATGATTTAAGAGGGAGCTGAGGAGGCATTACTTCACAGAAAGGGTGG
This sequence comes from Neoceratodus forsteri, assembly GCA_016271365.2. Classification (NCBI taxonomy): domain Eukaryota; kingdom Metazoa; phylum Chordata; order Ceratodontiformes; family Ceratodontidae; genus Neoceratodus; species Neoceratodus forsteri. The sequence goes on along the minus strand of JADMNL010000022.1, from coordinate 193,027,926 downwards.
TGTCTAGATGGAATGCACTACAAGAGTGGGTGATATCATGTAAGACAGTATGAAGTTTTAAGAGGAGTAAGACAAAGCAAGAGGAAGGGTCTGGTTGACGAGGGCTGTAACAGGTGAGGAGGGACAGTGGGGAAGAGGCTGAGGCAGCTGCAATCTAGGGCGCTAGCTGCACACTCTTGCAGACTTTGACAGACTAGTTGGTCTTTTTCCTGCTGGCAGATTCATATGTTCATAACACGTTCTTCTAATTGGAGTCTCCCCAAGTCTCACCTTGCCACAGAATGTATGTAGTTGTGCCTCATGTGACCACCAATCCATAATGACTGGGAATGGATACAGTTCCTGGTTTCTGTGTTGATCCCTAATCCTGCTGCAGTTCAAGGTAGATTGCCAACTGAGCATCTGATTCTTATTCAGTACACGGTGGTGTTTGTCCTGGCACCATGCCTGATGCCATGGGTGGTGCTGCAGGTCCAGCACCGTGACCGCTGGTGTTGGTGTCAGTGCCATAGGCAGCACCACTGGTGTTGGGTTGGCACCAAGAGTCAGTGGCGTGGGTCAGTGCTGTGGGTCAGTGCCATGGCCAGTGCCATGATTAGTGCCATTGCTCAGCACAGTCACTCTGTGCGGCACCATAGGTGCTGTTGTTGGTGCCATTGGTTGCTGGCACTGCTGGCAGTGCCTCAGGTGTCTCACAGCACCGGACACATGTGGGTGGTGCTGCTGGTGGCACTGAGCACCTGAAGGTGCCACAGGCGGAGTCAGGCACCTGTGGGTGTGATAGGTGGCACTGTGGGCACCTCTGTGTGCTGTGGGTGGTGCTGCGGCAACCGAGGGTGCCATGAGTATCATGGGTGCCATGAGTCCATGGAGGCCATGGGTGCCCTCAGGTGCCATTGCTGCCATGGGTACCATGGGTGTCCACAAGTATCATGGATGCCAGGGTGCCTCGGGTGCCTCGGGTAGCATGGGTTTCAGTGGGGGCCCTTGGGTGCCATTGCTGCCATGGGTGCTGGGGTACCTGTTAGCTGCATCTCTGGGTGTCACCCAGGTTGACATAGGCACTGCTTGATGCCCTCTTGTGCCACAAATGATTCTGGTGCTCAGGGGTGCCAGTTATTGCTGTCCAGCGGAGCTAATGACAGATTTCCTTCTGAATATCTCTTCTTCAGTGGAACTTGTAGCAAGATGTTTTCCACGGAATGAAGTCCTGTTCTGTAATTATTTTTCACGTCTTAGTGAATGGTGGTCTGCATGAGATCTTGTGACAGCCAGCAGTTTTCTGATGATGGAACTCCTCTGTTCTGTTCTGCCAGCAGAATCTCTCATTCCGCTCAGCACTTTCTTGGCTCTCTACGGGTGCTGAGCTCCTCTTATCCTTCCTGGTGGTGGAGTCTCTGGTGACTGTGACCTAGATCTCCTTAGGGGTCCTTCTGGGGTAGAAGTTCATCTAGATGAGTCTCATCCAGTCCTTTTGGTCAGTGATACAGCAGATGACTCATTTTATTTACTGAAGGGCACACCCTCTCTATCATCAGAGTCCACGATGGAAGATCTTTTCAGCAGTTCCTCAGTAATGGGGTCCACCATAGTATTCAGACTGCATCCGTGGACTATACACCTCTGTCTAGACTCTTTCAGTTGTAAAGACAATTACACTCTGTGGAACATTTTAATTCAATGGCTGGGAGCGCATAGACTCTTCCACTCCTTTGATAGGGGTATATAGCCCTTTCTGATACTGCCCTTCAGTGGCTTCCTCGGCACAGGTGGTTAACATCTCTTCAGCGGTGATTATTAGTCCAGTCAAATTTCAGTTATGGACACTCAGGCTCCTCCTAACCCTCAGAGGATGACATCTTCATCATTTTGTATCAGGCAATCCTTGCAAGATAGCAGTCTAAAACCTTTTCAGGCTCAGACTAATGGTAAAAAAAGTTACAATTATCATAGCACAGGCCCTAGCCAAAATTACCAAATACCACACTTTGGGATGGTCAGGTTCTGCCTCAGCACCTGAGGTGGTCATCTCTAAACTAAGGTAAAGAGTACATGACTTCTTCTACCCTAGGGGAGTCTGATCCAGCTGAGGTATGGGTCATCTCTTTTCTCCAAGAGATTTTTCTTATTCTGAGATATTTCCTAGACCTAGGCAACTGCCCAGTCTGTTGGTCCCCCTTTTTTTAATCAGTCTTTCTTCTCTGATCAGAGCCTTGCAGCAAAAGAAGTGACTGTCCAGTGAGTCAGAAGCAGGGTTCCTACTTCTTTGCTTGCTTCAACTTCTCAGACAAATGCTTCTTTCTTGACTGTAGGTCAAGTAGGCCTTTTCTGAGATGGTTTCTCAAATATTCACACCTTTGGTTCCAGCACACTGGTTCCATGCCAGTCACTCACGAAGCTATCCTCTCTGAATGCATGGCCGGACTTTGAGGTTTGTTTTCAGCAAAAGCACGCTATAGTCTACTACTCCCTTCAGGGAGGCTGGAGTGAAGTGGCTCACCGCACTGAGTCACTTCTGTGACAATTCAGTCACTTTCAACCAATGGGATAGCCCTAACCTGATCCTGCTGTGTCTCTCTTGACGCACATCTGCCTCTATTTTGCCTTAGAAATCCAGCCCCTGTTTCTTTCTGTGAAATGATTTTCTGCAGTGGACACGTTCTCCTGTACACTTTCCTACCTTCCCTGAGTTCAGAGACTGCTACTATAGTTGTACACACAGGGCCAGGATGCTTTCTTTTGGTATATGAAGTGGGTAGGATCTGGTTCTACTAGACCACCACAAGAGGTTTCTAAGTCGTGCTTTGGCCTTCCATCAGGAAGGTTTCAGTGACTAAGTGGAAACCATTCTCTTGATGGGCAAACCCCACCTGGACCTTCGTTTGCTCTCAAGTAAGGGCTTCAAGTGCACTGGACCTATTGTTTGCGGGTCAGCCATACTTGATAGTGGGGTTTCCATCTGCACTTTTGGTCTACCCTGAACCAGTAGACTTTACTTCCAGCTCTTTCAGTTCCTGAGGTCCTTTACGTTAGATTAGGACATGTCTTTGACTCTATTAATTTTGGTCCTATACCAAACTGTGAGAACGATTCTTGCTGCTCTCCTAGAGTGGTTGTGGCTTCCTGGCAGAGTTTAATTTTGTGTCCATTGTAGTTGTCTAAAAAGTGGTGAGCTACTACTCAAGCACTTATCTTGTATGCACTATATTCTAGATGCTCTTTCAAGACAGCTGTTTTATTAGCAGAACAGTCTTGACTGTCTTTTCAGAGTGAACCCTATCTCCTCCACCCTGCTCAAGGTTGTTGGTTTTAGCTCTGCACTCTTCCACTAGTGTGAATGAGTGATGGAGACTTAGTCCAGGGAGATATGGAAATTACGACTTACCATAATTGTTGATCTTCTTGGACAGCCTCATCACTCATCCACATGCGCACCCACCATCCCTTGGGTTCACTCATTTTCTTTCCTTGTCTTCATGTCTTATGGTTCAGGCTGTGAAGACATTGTTCTTGACCCATCTTGCAAGGGACATCTAGGCCTCTCAGGCCCAGAAACTCAGGCTAAATTATTTTCATTAGTTACACTGTCCTTCTCGGTCAAAAGTTACTGAGACAGTTGGAGGGTATATGCTGAGATAACCTACACAGACTCCCACTTGGTCCTAGCACCTCAATGCTATCCCACTAGTGTGAATGAATGAGTGATGGAGACTGTCCAAGAAGATCAACAATTACAGTAAGAACATAATTTCCACTTTTTCTCTTATTCATTCATAGTCTCCTTAACTTCTTGTTTTGATGGTGATCTCAGGCTTTGTGAGCCCTCCTCCTTGTTCCTTGTCTCATCACAGTTTGAACCTTCACAGTACTTTTGCACAATATGCTGCTACAAGCCCCCAGATAATGGGGAGTACTAGTTAGGTCCCTTCCTCTCTCCCACAGTGATTTCCTTACCTTCATTCTCCCCTGCAGACAGTTTACCTGCCCATTTAAATGTCAGACTTCTTCCCCAACTCTGTGATCCCTCCTTTGTCAGATGAAGACCATCACCACTGAACACATACACAAACTGCACAAGAGAATGAATAGCAGTGGGTGGGGGTTGGTGCAAAAGCAGACACAACATGGGGTCAATGAGGTCAGACGTTGGACATGCAGCATGCAGACGATCGAGGCAGTGTCCCTGATGTACAAGCATGCCCACACCGTGGGGACAAAAACCTGGAAAAAGCTAGCCTCATCTGCTCTGCATCCGATATATATATGTTTTATATGTATATATACGTATGTATGTATATATATATATATATATATATATATATATATATATATATTCAGACTACTCCCTCAAGTCTAGTCCCCAGGTCTAATGCAGCCTGTGGAGTTAGTACCCATTGTGATGCACCCTGTGACAGTGAATGGATGAGGAGTTCAGCACAGGCAATGCATCTGGTGCGGTGCCTCTGGGATGGTCGAATATGGGGAACCACAGGACCCCACACCCCATTGAGGAGGTGAAAAATATACATAAAAATAAGACAAAAAGTGCAATAACATCTTGCTGTATCTTATTGCTTAAATATTTTCAAGTATACCTTTTGTAAACAACATTAAATGCATGTGTGTATCAGATGAAATTGTAATAAATATTTAAGTTTTCAATAAACAATTCTAAAAACAACAATTAATCTCCACCTGCACCTCCTCTTTGACCCTCCTGTGGTAAATAAAAAACCTACATAGAATCTTACAGTCTTACACTGCTGTCCAGCACTGCCTTGTCTAACCCATTCCCTTCCAATCCCTCCTCTCCAGTACCTCTATGGGCACAAAACAAATAGTGGGCACAGCTGTGTGCCAGATATGTAAATCCATGATGGGGACATCATATAGGTAAAGCAAACACATCTTCTAACTGGAGTCTATCCAAGTCTGGCATTGGCCACAGAACATATGCAGTGTTCCTCCTGTGACCACCAATCCATGATGGCTGGGAGGGTTACAGTTCCTGGCTTCTTAGTTGGTCCCAATCCTGCTTCAGTCCAAGGCAGACTGGTGACTGATCCTCTGATTATGCTTCAGTGCATGGGAGGGCAGGAGGTTGCCTAGCATAATTGAATACTGCTAGACATACCTCATAGACAAATGTAAAGGAACCATTATTATACCTTTATTTTTGAGTGTCTTGCTACAGTATGTATATATTTGTTTCATGTCCCAATAACTATGGCAATTACTTCAGAATTGATCTTGCCATGCATTTTCTCAGTATCAGCAATGTAATTTGGGCAAAGTTGTGTGTGGTACTGGATCATGGTTGAGTTAGTGCTAGCTCAAACAACTTGTTAGACAGACATTTTGTGAAAAGTTCTGCAAACTTTACCAAGGAAGTATCTGTCAGAAATTACAGTTTTTCTTTATTTTAACAGAAACCATCAATATCAGATTTTGTTTTACACTATCTATAAATTTGCTTTTCTGCAGATCATATACCAAAGCCCACTCTCAGGGTGGATCGTACTGATAATGTCTTTATCAAAGGAGAAGTCATCAACTTTAAATGTGGGCATAATGGGCAAGGATTGTGCAACTCCTGGAAATTATACAGAAATAACCTGTTCATTACAAATAATATGGGACCTGCAGGAAGCCACAATTTACAAGTTAAGGACAAGTCAAATGCAGGAAACTACTACTGCATATGCACAAAAATGTTTCTGAAAGAACTATAGTTTCAGACAGAACAAACACAATAACAATCACTGTGACTGGTAAGTTTCCATATTTATGAAATGTTTATGTCTCAGTAAGAAATGTGAGTCGAATTGATTTAAATTTTGCCAGCAAAGTCACCATGAAGTGGCTGAAATTTGCCTTTGCAGAGTTTGCATTAGCCTCAGCTGCTACTACGTCATCAAAACTTGCCTTTCTCCTTATTCTTCCCTCATCTCCTTAACTTCTTGTTTTCATGTTGACTGCAGGCTTTGTGATCCTTCCTCCTTGGTCCCTTCCCCTGGCACAAGCACAACATTATTTTGTCCACTGTACTGTTGCAACCCCCAGATAAGGAGAATATTAGTTAGGTTCCCTTTCTCTCTCCTATCACTGAGATTCCTTGCCCTCACTCTCCTGCAATCAGTTTAACTGCACAATGAAACTGTCAAATGTCTTCCAATGTAACTGGCCCTCTCTTGCCAGGTAAAGACCATCACCCTGAGCACATGTGCAAACCATACAAGGAATAGAAAGCTGATCCATTGCTCTGAATACCCCATGCATAATCTGTGTTAATCCACATGCAAGACTCTCTGTAACCTGCTTGATTCATCATAGTTTGTTAGAGCACCCCATTATCTAATGAAGTCCAAAGCTTAGAACTCAAACTTGGTGTGGCCACAGAGAAACATCAGCTGAAGATCAAGCCTCTGACTAATTGAAAGAGCGATGGCTACTGCACTAGTGTTAGTGACAGCTACACTGACAGCAAGTGATGCAGTTATGCTCACTGGGCTGATATACTGTAGCAGTCTTGACTGAACTCTTATGATTTTAATGACCAGTAGCTGATTTACAAGAGAAGGTATGAAGTCTGCAGCACCAGGAGAGAGACACAGATACGTTCCTATCCTATCTCCATGAAAAGACTCCCAGCATCAAGCTCATATACAGGCACTAGAGTGAATGGTAGGTCTTCTGTAGCACAGAACTGAGAATGCTGAAAATAGGAGCTGTAAAACTAACATACATAATGTGAAGGTTGCTCCAATATTCTTGGAGAACCTGGTTGGAAATTGAGAGGGTGCTCAGAGTGTTGGCATCCCGACAAAGAAGGACTGACCCAGACCAATGCTGGCCAAGCTTCTGAGGTTTCTAGAGAAGGAATGTATCCTGGACCTTGCTAGGGAGAATGGGCTCTCTTATGGGAAGGCCAGCAGATAATCATTTTAAGTTACTTATGAGCATGCACAAGAAACATGTCATGGCAGCTTGCAGCAGAAGCAGGTTGTGGAGATGCGAGCTGTTGTTGCCAATGCCCCACTGTCTTTTGAGGCTTGGCATGCTTCCCAATGGGATGGCACACTGCTGCTGACACTAGTTCAGCCAGTGCCACCATCTTAAAACATTTAGCCGGTGCAATCAGAGCCCACCTTGTCATTGCAGCGTAAGCCATTCTGCTGCAATGAGAGAGTGACCCATCATTGCAGGGCAGTACCTGCATGCCTCCGACCCAGTTTGCCAATGGGAGCCCAGTTCCTATCGGCATAATGTCCCCATACCCATGTTTCTGCTGTATGCTGAGTGGGTGGCTAATCCATGTGGCATCAGACCCTTCACTTTTTTGCCAACGTGCGCCCAGTCCCCATTGAGTTCAGTCCCCCTTCCCAATTTGCTGATGGGGGAGCCCACTCCATCTGCATAATGTCTCCCCAATTGTTGTCTGCCAAGGGGTGCCCAATCCCTGACTCCCCTAACTTGTATGTGCCAATGGGGTGCCCAATCACCATCTACTAAGCCCCCAAAACACTCAGGTGGCACTTTGGGAGCCCTCCCAGTGTACCAAAGTCCCTGAAAAACGGTCCTGGAATATTTTTTCTTTTACACCTGAAAAATAAGAAAACAGTCCTCGTAGAGTTTGACAGCCCTTCCTCCAACCCATGTCCATCCTTTGTACACCCCTCCTCACACCTCACCTCCATACTTACCTCCAGAGCCCAGCGTGATGATCTTGTGGACCGGGAACATTTCTGCACTCTTCAAAGCCAAACGTGAACTGCAGAATTGCTGTTAAGCTGTATAATGGCATAAATAGGCTTTAATCAACTTTGATGCATATCTTGGGCACTTCTGGGAATTTTGGCACCAAATTTTTAATATGGGTTTCTTGGAATCCCTCCTCATGAATTCAGTCACTGTCATTGCGTTATTCTGTCCCAAAAGGTGATTTCGCGTCACTGCACAGAATCACCTTTCTAAAACTAACAGTGTCATTGTTCATGAGGTGGGCTCTCAAAAAGCCCTATGTTGCAAATTGGCAAAAAATCCCAAAATGACAGTTTTATGAGTGTGTGTTGCTCAAATTTCCAAGCACCCATAACTTCTCATAATTTGTGATATTTTCATGTGACATTTTAAACACTGGCATTTTTCACACCTCCTCATAAACTGTCATTTTCACATCCTGGCCAAAGTGTTTCACACTTCTGACGAGAATAAGCATGGTTGCTGTGAGAAATCAGTGTTCAGGACAAATTAAGAAAATAACTGTGACACTGTTCATGAGCAGATCCTAAAATGCCGACGCTGAAAACTTAGTGATGAAAGTCCTTAAAATGACTGAGTTACAAGCATGTGTTGCACTGTTTCCACACACCCTCTAACACTTTGCAAATTTGTAGTATTTTCACACCGATTTTCAACACTGGCATTTTTCACTCACCTTATGAACTGTACAGTTGTCATTTTTCACAACCTGGCCAAAACATGTTTTTGCACTTCTGGCACAGAATAGTGTGGTTGCTGTGAGAAATCATTGTTTGGGACAGATTAAGATTGAGCCAGTGAGAGAAGGGGTGAACGAGCTCAAACGAGCTTTGCCAGGACTGCTGCAGATTTCTTTGTGGGCAGAAAAGGCACCATTAGGAGCAGGAGCCAGGTACAAAAGGGCAGCCTGCAGAGTTGGGAGAAATAGACAGAGCAAGCGAGAGAGAGGGAATGAACAAGTTCAATGGATCTCTGTCAGGACTGCTGCAGATTTCTTTGTGGGCAAAAAAGGCACCATGCAGAGGCAGGAGCCCAGTACAAAGGGCAGCCTGCAGCACTGGGGAAACAGAACAAGCGAGTAAGGAGGGGTGAATAAGCTCAACAGAGCTCTGTCGGGACTGCTGAAGATTTTTGTGGGCAGAAAAAGACATCAGCAGAGGCAGGGGCTCAGTACAGAAGTGCAAGCTGCAGCACCAGAAGAAACAGAATGAGGAAGTGAGGGAGGGGAGGAACAAGCTCAGTGGAGTTCTGTCAGGACTGCTCGGATTTCTTGTAGTCAGAAAAAGTTCCAATGCAGTCAGTAGCCCAGTACAAAACAGCAGCCTGCAGTGTCAGGAGAAACAGAATGAACAAGTGAGAGAGGAGTGGTGAGTGAGCTGAGCAGAGCTCTGTCAGGACTGCTGTGGATTTCTTTGTGGACAGAAAAAGGCATCAACACGAGCAAGAGCCCAGTACAAAAGGGCTGACTGCAGCACCAGGAGAAACAGAATGAGTGAGTGAGAGAGGAAGTGAACAAGCTCAATGGAGCTCTGTCAGGACAGCTGTGAATTCTTTGTGGGCAGAAAAAGGTACCAGTGCAGGCAGGAGCCCAGTACAAAGAGCAGCCTGCAGCAGGGAGAGACAGAATGAGCGAGTGAGAGGGAGTGGCGAGCACAACAGAGCTGTGTCAGTACTGCTGCAGATTTCTTTGTGGGCAGAAAAGGTGCCAATGCAAGCAGGAGCCCAGTACAAAATGGCAGCCTGCAGCATTGGGAGAAATAGAATGAGGAGTGAGGGAGTAAGCGAGCTCAGTGGAGCTCTTCTGGGACATTAGAGTTACTCACCCTCCCACTCCTGTTCTTCTGTGGTCCTATATTACAGCAGGGTCTCTGGAGTGGAGACAAAGCATTGATTGGATACTTTTAGATTGCTGAAATAATACATATTTAGTTGTTCTGTTTATTTCTCTAACTGAGCTAAGTACTGTGCTATACTGTTATGGTTGCTGTAATAATACATATTTATTTGTTCAGTTTATTTCTCCAACAGCTGAGTAATACTTGGAGTGCAATAGGATTTCTAACTGAGCTAAGTGGAACTATATGAAAGCTGAGAACAAATAGTATGGTAGCTGAAAGGTGAAAAACAGACAAGGAGGCTTTAGGATTGGTACAGTAATACAGTATCTAATGGATGAGATTTGAGACTGATTTAACCTGGTCAGAAAGGGGCAGTAGTGGGACTAGTGTTGGGGGACAGGAATTTGAGTAAATAGGGGCCTAACAGTTATAGTAGGGTACAGAACCTGGGAGTAAGACGTTTAACATAAAGATGGGGCCAAAATGAGGAAGGTGCCATGTGTCAGTGGGAAGCCTCTTTGGAAGGGTGGTGGGCTGTACAGGGTGTGGGTCTGCTATAATCTTGGACTGGGCTTGGAGGACATGGGGTGTATGGTCTGTAGATGACTGGCTAGTTTGAGGGAGGAACTGTGGAGGTTAAGGAGGAGTCTAAGTGGCAGGGCAGATGGTATGGTAGGCATCCGGGGATAGGGGATGCAAAGGGGGATGCAGGAAGAACAACTAGAGTGGAACTAACCCCAGTATCAGAGTAAAAAAAGGACAGAAGAAGGAGGAGGTGCCTAAGCTGAGGTTGCCTCCTGATGGGAGAAGAAGAGACCATGAGGAGTGTCAGGTGAGAGAGCACATGTCTTCAGGTGGGAGGGACCAGGGTGGCAATGGAGGAACAGGCAGGAGGGAAACCCATGGGGAAGAGATATAGGAGGGTATTGACTAGGAATAGATTCAAACCTCTGCTATAGCGGGAGAGAGAGGGAGTAGGAACATACTGAAGGGGAGGATAAGTGGGGCATGAAAGGGATGTCCATAGGTAGGGAAGAGATAGCGAGGATGAAAGGGTAGAAGGGGGATAGTAAGGAAGGAGGGAGTGGTGACTGGAGGTGAGAAGGCTAGGGAAGGGGAAGGATGGGAGGGCATCAGTATTTGGGTAGAAGGAATGGGGCTCTAAATCGACCACAGCAATGATAGGAGAGGGGTTGGAAATCAGCAGGGAGGAGGAGAGAGGTCAACATGGAAGCCCAGTAGGAAGTAGTCAGGCTGGGAAGGGTTCAAGATGAATGGTAGGAATAAGCAGAGAAAAGGCGTCAGGTGGAAGTAGGGGATACAGATACAGAAGTCACAGAGGGTGCAGCTGGCAGGAGTAAGGGGCAGGGGAGAACAAATCCTGGGGTGGTGGAAGGGCATTGAAGGTTAAGGTGGTAAGGATGGGGCACTGGGGATTCTATACTGAAATGTGTGAGATGGGGTAGAAAGGTGGAAAGGCTCATATGTATTTGGGTTGCAGCTGTCCCAGCTTGACTACAGGAGGTACAAGAGCAGGCACTGCTCAGCGTTCAACAAGGGAAGGAAGAAACCTCATTTACAATTGCGTATGCGTATAAACAACTCGGCGGGGTACACTGTGGAAGTAGTGAGGGAGGTTCGAGTAGTTGGGCAGGCAGTGTGAGGGGTGGAAAACTTGGTAGCATTCTTGGAGTAATACTGGTACCACATGCAAGCATGGGGTGGAGAGGTAGGCTTGAGGAGTTCAACAGTGACTGAGGGACTGGTGCCACTAAACATCATAAGTTAGTGACTAACTGGGGTAGAGTCTGGGGAATAGTGACTATACGGGAGAGACAGGGTACACTGGAGCAAGAAGGGAGGAGTATTTAAGGCAGCATTACTGCCAGCCCAGTGGCACTGAGGTTGAGGTGCTAGATGCCACACCTCACCCACACTGGAGACCCTGGTTCAGATACGAGCCCAGGCTGCCAGGGGTGGCAGGAGGGATAGAATTCTCTCTATCCCTGGGTGGGATCCAGGGACCCACTGCTCTTCTGAAGCCCCTAGTGATGACGGAATGCTACTAGAGCAGTGCAGTAAAGGGAGCAGAGTGTGGTGGATGCTGGCAAGCTGTGCCTAAGTGTCATTGTTTGCCTGTATTCTGCACAGGGAGAAAAGTGGAAAATGGCCTACGATCAGGCACCATGAGCTTCCGACCCGTTGACATTTCTTAGGCATGGTACTTCACTTCCAAATACCTAACCAGCACATATAAGCAAACAATATTCGGCATTGACAAATGCTTGTTAATGACTACTCCCTGAGCGGACAGCAAGAAAGAAAATGGCTTACAGGTGCCAGGAAAGCATTTCAGGAACTGGGCATACTATATGAGTTGCAGTACCCAGCTAAACTAAAGATAACATGAAACAGAGTAGCCATCACATTTCAGACCACTGAGGAAGCCTTTTATGATTTACACGGAGTTGGTCAGACAAAGCAAAAGACTCTGATGCTAGAACTGGCAACACCAGCCCTAATTATTGCTTACCACCATTAAAGAGGACAGCACTAGGCCTGCAGAATTTCCACCATAGCCCCTATTCAGCAGGACAGTGTGGAGATGGTTTAGCAGTTGATCTGGTCTACAATATCAACAAGAGAGGATGGAAAAAATCAAGTAACACTCCCACAAAGCTACAGAAACAGTAGCAGGGCATCTGAATCCTCTCTGCACAGTTTGGCTAGTGTAGGTCAATCAGCTGCCAACCAGGCAGAACTGGTGGAAACCCTGCCATAATCTACAGCACCATGGAGAAGAAAAGACAGATGTTGAATAGATACAATAGGTATGCAATCCTGCCAGCAGGAACTGCCAAAATCTGATACAGGTGGACATTGTTAGCCTTTAGCATGAAAATGACTCAAGCCAGGGACAGAACACTGCACCACTGTGCTGTAGGGACTAGCAGCATGCAGCTGTGGCAATGTGATTAGCATCTAAACTTGATCTGCAAGGCAGAACCCTTCAAATTTACTCCGTGGTGAGGGGCCATATATATCATTGACTCTGCTAACCTTCTAAATATACATTTGTTTTCCAGGTTCCAAGAGAGGGAGGCAGGAAGGGGTAAAGAAGAAAAGAGGATGTGTGACAGTTTATCCTGGTATTGTACCAGCCAGCAGTAGCCTCATGCCTGCCATTGTTTCAGTACCAAATGGGTATGTGGGGAAGGATCGAGCGGTAAGTGGGGAAGTCTAGATATGGAAGGATTATCTACCTCTTTTCTCATATGCCACCTTGCAGAATCTCCTCCTGACTTCACTCCATAAACTTGGGGCATGGGGCTACTGTTTATGACTCTTGGAGAAGAACACTGTCAGAGAATGAGAAAATGCTCGGAGTGTTGTTGTTGCACAGCTTTAGCTTTCATATTTATGAGCAAGACCACTTGAATGTATGGTAGCTGACAAGAAGAGAATGCCTTGGAAAAGTTACTACTAGATACAGGAAGGAAACTGCTGCTCAGGTCATCTTGGTTAAGAATGAGCTAAGTCATCACATCGATCTGAGAAATGATGTGGATTGTAGAGGCTGGATACTGAATGGCACTAACCAGAGGTGCCTGGATAGCAGAGACTCATTGCCATTGACTGAAGGAGCTGCCCTAAGCCATGCCATGGGCAAGCACTGCCTAGCTGTATAAAGTGCTAGAGGAATAACTGCACAAATAGCTCCTATTCATCATTTCAATAGAACAGTTATGTTTCTTGGTCTAACAGCCATTTCTCAATTGAAGAAGCAGCTGGGGCACTCTCCTCAAATGTATTATTGGAATCCTGGGAGACAGAAGGGACTGTGCTACCATACTACAGTACCCTCCCGTGTACACAAGGGATCAATACTGACTGCCCGATGCACAAATTCCTGATGGTAATAATCCAGACATTAAGTGTCCTTCAGGTATGACTCACTGACTATCATTTGCCTGACTATTATCTGTCCAACCCTTATGGGGAAAAGTGAAACACGTCTGCACACAGAAGGGAAAAAAAGCAGCAGCACTTTCACTAACCTGGGGAATTTGTGAGTCAGGTTTTATAACAAGTTAGCCTTTGTGGAAACACAAGGAAAGCCAAATGATAGTGCCTGCTCTGTATTAAACACTTTTCCTTTTGCTCCTTATGTACCTCCGATGTATAATATTTACTTATCTTTGTGGCATTCATGCTGTAAGTGTCAAAAAGCTGCATTCTCCTTGGTTGATGTTACTGTTCACTGTTTTGTTTGTGGCTAGGAGAAGAGTAATTTTCCAGTGCAGTTACAAGATCATGGGGTGCATTTTTGTTTTAATCATCATAGGACTTTTTCCTTCCTCTGCTGTGACACAGACTCTGGCTTGGGACATCCAGCTGCCGGCTCCACCCACCCAGACAGCTGGGTAGCTCAAACAGCACCCAGGAGAAGCTGGGACAACCATCATGCCATCCTGCTGGAGGGCTCCCTCTGCCTCTGCCAGTCAGGACAGCCCCAGACCCTCCCGACAGGACTCCACCAAAGTCCTTCAGGCATCTTGAGCACAGCCATCAAGCTTCATAGTCATACCCAGCCATTTTCCTCCAATTGGCCCTGGAACACAGATGTGCAATGACGTCTAGGCACAACTTGCCAACATCTGCCACACTCCCTCACAGTGTCACCAATGCTAGTAGTGCCCCAGGGCATCTCCAGGGCTGCTACAGCATGATGAGATTCCCACCTCACCTCTGGACCAGAAAAGTGGTCTGCAGATGCTCAATCCCAGTCCTCCCCTGCAGACCTCCGATGGGCTCGTTCCTGAACCTGAGTCGCCAGCATGACACAAGGTGTGGCATGTAGCACCTCAACCTTCAGTGTCACAGGACAGGCTGGGTGCATCTCTTTTAAAGATGACAAACTAGACAGTTCATTAATATATGACCCTCATATTACTAGGCTGGTTAGAGCAATTCAGCAGAAGATTAGTATGATTTTTAAGATCAGAAAATATTTGGTATAGAAACTAGGAGACTGTTGGCTAACAGCTTGCTTTTCTCCTCGGTTGACTAAGGGCTAATTTGTTATTCTTCATCAGGGAACTAGGAGTTGGGCAAAGTCAGGAGTGGGAAGATCAAACTCAGGAAGTCTGAGTAGGGCAATTGTGCATCTGCCAATTAAAGTCGAGCAATTGCACCAGACCTATATACAAGTTTGACTCCTGACCCAGCCAGCAGTGCTGGATCACCTATCCACATGGGACCATACCCAGTACTCAGGTATGGGATGGGCTAAGAACCTGCTAGGTGATCAGGTGTTCATTAAAATGTCCTCCCTCCCACAACCTTTCATCTCCCTCAATCCTTAATTCTACTAATTTTGACCTGGGAAACATAACCAACCCTGAGGAGAGCTCAACAGTGGCATGATAAGGAGGTGTGGTAGCTTCAGTGAAGATGCCAGGTCTACCAGTAAGTCATTTGAACTGGGAGACCCTCCTTCTTGGACACCAGTATTCTCTCTCTCGGACCCTTTATCTGAGCAGAACAGAACACAGTGGCACTTGAGAAAAGCTGGTAAGGAAATGTCATTCATGGCCACCTTAATAGGAGGTAACTGATGCGGTTCCCCTCAGAGCGACTGCCCTTCCCAAACTTAACTGCTTGGTGAAGCTTGATGCTCCTAGAGTGAGACCACAATCTTACCTTACACCCTCTACTAACCTCAAGCAACTGGGGAAGAGTACACTCCAAATTGGGATGGGAGGCACCCTACCTTCCTCAGAAACTGAAGAATTGTCTGCACATTCAGGGTCATACTGAAAGAAGAGGAGGATGACAGAATGATACACATGAGTAGAGGTACAGGGAGTATCTGCTAGCTACCTAGAATCCTACCTACCCTAGAGGAAGGAGATACAGGGAACAATCTATAGTTTGTTCAAGCAGGACCCCTCACTGAACTTGCCCTGGAAAGATGCTAACTTAGGAACTTGGAAGGAAAGGGTTGGGAGAGATAAAAAAATGAATGGACTACTGCAGTATAAAGATGACAGAGGGTCTGGAAGAAGCAATAGGCTTGAGACCTTAATTGAAGCACTCTGTCACATGGACATACAAGGCCCTTGGGAAGGAAGGTTCAAGGTGGTTCCACCTCACCAACAACAACCCCAAAGAGGAGGTGTAAATATCATTGTACTTATGTTAAATGTTTGCAAATTACCCTCATTATTATGTGGGTGATGTTGTTTTGTTATGGAAGTTACTTAACTGTCAGTTTGATTTCAAAGTAAGGAATTGACTCTACAGCTCCTCAATTTTTTACAGAGTCAAAAGTTTGTCGGTACTGCAAAACTGTTATTCTTAGATGGAAACATATTGTTTTGCCCATTGAGGTATCCTTCATCCCTGGAAGGAGAACTAGCCTACAGCATAATGACCGTTCCTCTGCTCTGTCATCAAAAGATGGCTAGCAAACTGGTTATATTTATGTCTCAGAATGTTGAAAGGAAGTGGAAATTGATTAACCAAGGAAGGCACACTAAGCCAAAGCTTGTTTCCAGGCATGTCCTGGGAGCACAAGGAAGATAAATGCTTTGCTCAGGGTCACACAGTATGCATGTAGGGACCATAGGATTCAAACCCAGGTCTCCAGGTTTGCAGCTCAGAGCCTTAAACCACTGCACTATACTGCCTCCTATGATAAGAGTATATACACTCCAGTTAAGTGGAGGAAGATCCTAAATGAGCTCAGTTAGCTGGGGATGAGAACAGGGTTCCTGCAAGTGGTTCATTTTCTCAAACCAGATGTGGACAGACTCAAATTGGGGTGTGTGACACCAGTGTTCAGCAGTGCCTACACCACTAATAGCAGGGTGATAGCCATTCTAATACACAGGAATGGAGACAACCAGGCATCTTTCACACATACTGACCCAGACAGGTGGTACCTCATAGTGGGTGGCCAGGTAAATGGGAGGAATACCATGCTATGCTCTGTATATGGCCCTAACAATAGGAACACTGCCTTCTTAAACACACTCACTGAGAAGTCATCAGAGACATGGAAAGGATAAATTCAAAAGGAGTAGGACATGCATACAGCCTTGAATGAGTTTCTTGATAGGAGCTGACCCTACATGGGAGTCAGGTCCCCACCTTAGTCACCCTCCAGAAGATGGAGAAGGAACTAGGCACCACAGAGTTCTGAGACTAATCCACCTCAAAGGGTGGGATTATGGCCTTGTCTTCCAGCCACATGGAATATCCTTAAGAATTTATATTTGGTTACTGCCAGCAGAGTGGGTAGATGGTGTGGCAGAGGCAATAATTTTATGGCTATAGTCTGAGACAGAGTGTAATATCCTTTGCCTGATTTACCCAGACTCAGTGGTGCCATTTAGAGGCAGGTGAAGATGTAACTCATCCTTCTTTAAAGACCCCATCTGTAGCATACAACAGGCCAAAGACATTGAGGTCCCTCTCAGCAAACCTGTTGACACCTAGGCAGCTATCAGGTGGGATGCCCTAAAGCCCTTATCAGAGTTAAGTGCATTGCCTTTGCCTCCAGAACAAGAAAGGACAAGGAAAAGGAACTCCTTTAGCTTGAGATTAGCCTCAAGGATCTCAACTCTAAATTTAGGTTAACATGGAGCTCAGACCAAGAATTGCTAATCCAGATCACAGGTACATGTTATAAAATAAACATTCCCCTGCAACAGAAGTGGAATTCTCCTTATTCAGGTTATGGAAATCTTCTGGGAGGTGAGAGAAAAACCTAGTAGACTGCTGGCCTACCAGCTTAAGAAATGGTACGAGAGTTCCAGGATCCATGGAATTTATAATGTAACCAGTGACCTAGCCTCATACCTTGACTACAAATAACTTGGACCATCCCATGGTGGTCAGGGATCATATCATGATCATCACCAACCACCACCTCAATTCATGGCTCCACCCTGCACCTTGTCCTTGATCCTCCTGTGGTAAAAAAAAAACAGCTATCTGGAATCCTATATCCTTACCCACTGTCCAACACTTCATTTTCCAACCCACTCTTTTCCCACCCTGGGTAGTATATGGGCACAAAACAATAGAGGGCACTGCTGTGTGCCTGGTATCTAATCCTTGATGGGGACTCCACATAGCTAAATCTTGGTGCTCAGTCAGGCCTCCTTCCTCCTGGCAGTGTCTTTTAATACAAACACTTTTTCTAACTGAAGTCTCCCAGGTCTTGCATGGAGCACCAAATGTATTTGTACTATAATTGTGCCTCCCACCAATCAGTGATGGCTGGGAATAGTTACAACTCTCAGTGGGAAGTGTAATGATCATTTCTGTGTCACTGGACAAGTCATTAACTTCAAATGTGGATATCAGGAGAAAATCTGTGTAACGCCTGGATATTAAACAGAAATTATCAATATATCCCCAATGTGACATTACATATTAAAGGCCTAGCAAGTGTAGGAATCTACTACTGCAGATGGACATAAATAATGCCTAGAAAATTAATATATTCAGAACCTAGAAACACAGTAAATGTATCTAGTACTGGTAAGTTTCTATACTAATGTCAGTGCCAGTGCCATTGGCTCAGCAGGTTGCACACTCACCTCTGAGTCTGGAAGATCAGAAGGCTGTGGTTTCTATCCCCACCAAGCACGTGGGTTAAATTCCAATACTGACACTGTAGGGCAGCATGAGGAGGGTTGCTGTCTTTTGGATGTGACCTTTAACCAAGGTCCCATCTGCCTGTTCTGGTGGTTGTTCAGGTGTACTTTAAAAATTCATGGCATTTCTTGAAAAGAGTTGGAGAGTTTTTTTTTTTTCATTATTTAAACTTCAAGAAAATCATAACAATGTACAGAAATAATAAGATACAGTCTTAAAAACAATATAAGTATTAATTCATACATCATTTTCTGTAAATAAATCCATTTCAAAATATGATCAGAGCAAAAAACAGTTTACACTAAAACCAAATGACATATAGTAAATACTGCTTATACTATTCCCCTTTCCCCTACCCTTAAAAGTAAGGGATGTCTTATACAAAGCGGAACATGAATATTTAGTATATAGAGGCCGGATATTCAAAGGTTGTGCCTGGCACAACAGAACTGGACCAGCGCAACCACACATTGTGCCCCAGTGGAATATTGAAAAGGCTGCCTGGTGCAGGGCAAATCCTAATGTGCAGGGGAGCAATGTAATAGTATGTGGCGCTGATACAGGGGTATGCCCATGCATATGCAGCTCATCCCAATATTCAGCCCTGGATGTGCGGCACATATGCTGGTGAAACCTTGCATTGTGCTGCATAAAGGGACTCAAAGTTGAGCAGCTGCAGAGTAAGGAACAATTCCTGGCCACCTACAGGTAGGTTGCTTAATTACAAGGTGAAATACAGCAGCCCAGGCGTGGGTGGCCAACTGCCCCAGAGAACACTGTCCGAAGCACTCACAACTCTGGTGGTGAAGGAACCCCTCCGCTCATTGTCGCGATCATGGTAGATGAGGTAAAGCTTGGTCCCTGGTAGTCCAGTGCCCCTCCTGAGTCCCTGTATCCCAATAAATACAAAAGGACCAGCCCTGGTGGTCTAGTGGTCCCTTTCCACCTGAGTCCTCAATTCCCTGATAAATGAATAACTGACCATCCCTGGTGGTCTAGTTTAACCCCCACACACACACACCACCCATTGCTGCAATTGTGGTAAACCTCTAAAAGAAATGCCCTGGTGATCCTGTAGCTTCCCCACCTCCCACCCACACAGAACCACTTGCCTGCCCTGCTCCCCACCATTGGTGGGTGGCTGCAACTTATCTGCATACCTCTTGGCCACCACCAAATGACATGTACAGTATAGGCTGTAGAAGCCAAATGCTCCCCAGTGTAAACCAATGGGCTTTCAAGGCATACTGTACTAGGCAGTCCCAGATATGTGAATGAAGTAATTCATGTATTTGGGACTGTGTAGTACAGTATGCCCTGCAAGCCCATTGGTCCTCACTAGGGACCAATGCTTACAGCCCATACTGCTGTACCTGTCATTATGTACCTGTCAATTGGTGGTGGCGTGTGTGCTGCCTGAGGCTGAAATTGCTTCCCAGACTTTTAATTTTAATTTTATCTAAGTTTATTTAAGTTTGTTTAAGTTCATTTAAAATTATTTTACTTTGGGACTTCTAGATCCAGACAAGCACTCAAAAGTGCTGTTACTGCAATTTCACATTTTCATGCTTAGCATTTCAGCATTCTCGGTTTACTACCTGTATCCCTGCAGTCTTGTCTGTACATTTCAATGAATTTTACAGGCATTTGAGTGTGATCACTGGTGTTATCTCCTGTGATTAAAAGTTCTGTCTACTGTTGTCAGCCTGTTGATTGGCGTGGAATTACGTCTACTCTACCTGGCTTCTACTTGGATTTATCTTGGCTTTCCTCATGTTTCCAGCCTTATCTATATTTTGTAGCTGCTTGGTGTGTCCTGGAGTGGAATCGTATCATTGGTTGGTTACCTAAAGAGGTTTGGGAGTTAATGACTTTTATTTCCCTGTTAAGGAGGAATTGACTGGCGAGATGTCACTTCATCTAAGTGGCCACTAGACAAGAGGTTTTGCTCTAGAAGGATCCGTTTCATTTGCTGATCTTTTGACCTAGAGGTAGGTGCCTGGCTCAGGCTGTTGCCCTGAGGGATTGTGGTGTCTACTGAAGGGTGGGCACCTACTGATCTGCTCTAAGATCATTGTGGAGTGCTTGGAGGAGGTTAAGTGTTCAGCAGTGGCTATGAGTGTGGGAAGCTCGGGCTGGGTGCCTTTCCCTGGGGCTGAGACTATTTCAGCTATATGGACTGGAATGTTGGAGGATTGTGGGATCCATTTTCCTGAAGCTCTGTGAACTACTGCAAATTGAATTTTCCCTACCAGGATATTTCAAGGAAGGAGGAAGAGGTTTTAATCTCCATTGCAGCAACCTGCGACTGTGGATATTTTATTTCCGCGGAGATACTATTGGTTTTAAACTCCGAGTTTTGCAGTGTACTGGGGATATTTGGATTTAATTCCAGAAGGCTGTGAGAGAGCCTTTGCTTTCTATTATCTCCCAATGTTTTAAACAGTTCTTAGTGAAGACACGGTAGTGAGAGTGCCACAGAGCTTAATAATAACTAGTACAGGAGATGGTGAGAGCCCTTAATTTCATCTGTTATTTCCAATATTTTTAAACTGTTCCTTGTGAAGTCGTGGTAGTAAGAGTGCTGCAGTGTAATTACAAACTAGTACAGGAGGTGATGAGAGCCCTCAATTTCATCTGGACACTATATGGACTTTTCAACTATACAGACTGTATTTTGTAGGACTTTGAGCACTGATTGACTGATTTATTTTAATGAGTTGACCAGTTCTATATGATCTGATAGTCCTTTTGGCTGGCTTTGGAGAGGGTGATTGTGAGGTATTTGGTTAATTTAGTATTTGTTGGTTTTGGTTTCTATTTGTTTGGGCTATTAACTGGGAATATGTACTGGGATGGTGCAGAGATGGTTAGGCAATATTCTCCCTCAAACTCAGGGACAGCCATCCTTTTGACTGTCCTTCGCTGTCCCCAGAGGTGTATACTGTAAGTGGTGCATTGCTCTGAGGATAGTGAAGAGAGGAGGAGGGTGGGACTGGGACTGGTCGGGGAATGGAAAGGAGTGGAGCAGATTGGAGTAGTGGGAACAAGGAAATGTTCTGTGGCAAAATGGGCTCAAGTTTTGTCTTTCCTGCCTGATTTCCATACCTAAGGGCTCTGCTATTGGCAGGCAGGTAACACGGTCTTTCTTGGCCACTCATCTTACTTGGCGGTGTTATGCAATACCAGGTCTATTAAAACTAAACTGCTTTAATAGCAGATCTTGTTGAATCATCTGACTAGGGTTGCATCACAGAGACCTGGCTGGATAAAATGCTGGCCCAGTTTGGCTTCAGCAGATACTTGGTGATACACCACCCGAAGAAGGATCATAGAGGCAGGGTGTAGCCATCTGTTTTAGATTGAAACTGAACCTAGTGGAGGCGCCAGTGGGGACACCAACTCTTTTAAGTGTATTATGGGTGAGGGTGTAGGGTGCAGGATTCTTCTCATCTACCATCCACTAGGAGATGGGAAAGTTTTCCTGCAGAAGTGCAGACTTCATTGTCGATCTGGCCTTGAATTCCACCAGTTGGCTGATCATGGGGATTTCATTGCCTGGGTCGACAAGGAACTCTTATGTTTACTGGGCCTTACACAGGCTATCACATTCTCAACTCGTATTGGAGGCACTCATTGGACTTGGTGTTCCTCCTGGAGTTGGAGATATCTAATTTAGTGGTGGAGCTGGTTGGGTGGTCTGACCATCACACCGTTGGGTTCATTTCAGGGCTCCCCCAAGTAGGCCTGCCTCTACAGAAATGGTGCAGTACTGTCCTTTAGAGTCATTACCCCAGATAGCCTAATAGGGTGCTGAACCTATCAGGTGTACAAAGTGAATGTGTGGATCCAGGGATCTAGTACTTGCCTATAATAACGTGGTGGTGGAGGCTTGGATTCTATAGTGCGTGTTCATGTTTGCCCCTCACCCTCCACTCAAGGTCTCTGTGGTTTGATGAGACTTTGAAGGAGCTGAGTAGAGTGGGGCGAATGCTGAAGTGGAGCTGGAAAAAATCCAGCCTGGATAGTGACAAACTTAAATTGATGGATGACTATGTGATCTATCAATCAGCAGTCACCACAAGAAGGCAGAATTCCTGTCAGGGGATTGCTGCTGCACAGAACTGACAAGCCCAGCTTTTCTGGACTGTGGATAGATTATACAATCAACCTTTCTCCAGTCTGGAGGAGCTTTGTCACAGGAACAGTGTGACCAGTTTGCTCGATTCTTTGCAGATAAGGTTGCCACAGTCATGTCCAATATTTGTCTGGCTCACTCTAGTGAAAGTTGTGATGGTTGGCAGGAGATGTTGGGCCCTCAGTTTACCTGGTCTGACTTTAGCCAGCCTGCAATCACTGACATAGTGCTGATCATCCAGACGTTGTGACCAACCAGTTTTGGTTTAGATCCAAGCCCTACATGCCTCCTGATAGGATGCATTGATGTGATCGGCCTAATCCTAGTCGAGATAGTCTGAGGTCATTGGACAGGGGTCTTTCCTGATCCTCTGAAGGAGGCAGTCATTCGGCCTCTCTAAAAGTCCTCCTTGACCCTGACTGCTTGGCAAACTACAGACCTGTCTCTAACCTACCTTTTGTGGGTAAGGTATTGAGAAGGTTGTTGCGTTGCAGCTGGATGATCATTTCACCAGCCACAATGTCTATGATTCTCTCCAATCAGAATTTAAGAAGAGGCATAGTACCGAGCGCCCTTGTCCAGGTGCTAAATGATCTCCTAATAGCGAGATTGGAAGGCGTGGTCCATCTTAGTCTTCCTTGATCTCTCTGCAGCGTTTGACACTGTGGACCATGTGATATTGTTGGAGCACCTGCAGCTTGTCAGCTTGCCTGTGGCCTATCTGGTACAGTCCTCAGATGGTTTTGATTTTTCTGAAGGGTTGGAGTCAGAGAGTGGTGTCAGTAATTTATTCCTCTGCCCCTCTCCCCATCTTATGGCATACCACAGGGCTCCATATTGGAAGATGTGGTCCATCTTAGTCTTCCTTGATCTCTCTGCAGCGTTTGCTACTGTGGCTATGTGATATTGTTGGAGCACCTGTGGCTTGTCTGTGGCCTATCTGGTACACTCATCAGATGGTTTCAATCTTTCTCAATGGTAGGACTCAGAGATTGGTGTCAGGAATGTATTCCTTGGCCCTCTCCCCATCCTGTGGGTACCACAGGGCTCCATATTGTCACCCATGTTGTTTGTAGTGTACATGCTGCTGGTAGAAGAGATTATTTGATGTTATGGTCTGATTTTCTCTGCTATGCAGTTAATACTCAACTATACATGTCTTTTGCACCTAACCAGGATGTGTTTATCTCAATATTTAACAACTGCCTTACTGAGATCCAGGATTGGATGAGTGCAAGTTGGCTGTGGTTAATCCCGGCTAAAACTGAGGTTTTCATTGTGGACCCTGATTGGCCGAGGAGGCGGGTTTTGTCAGCAGGATCAACCTCGGCATTAAGTCTTGGTAGTGTGGCGCTGACTGCACAGACATGGTGCAAAACCTGGGCATTATTATTGATGACGGTTTGACCCTTAAATCTCAGGTGTCAGCTGTCGTCAAAACTTCCTTTACCATCTAAGAAATATTGCCTGGTAAAACACCTTGTTCCTCCAGAACATCTTCTAACTTTAGCCAACACCTCTGTTACCTCTCGCTTTGACTATTGCAATTCCCTATACCTAGGGCTACAGGAGGTTGACCCCCACTGCCTACAGCCAGTGCAGAATGCAGCAGCCAGGCTGTTGACTGGTACATCTAGAGCCAGCCATATAACGCCTATGCTCCGTGGACTCCACTGGCTTCCTGTGAGGTGGGAATTACCTTCAAGGTTAGTTGCTGACCTATAAAGCCCTACTTGATAAGGGACCAGTTACCTACAAGATCTCCTTCACCCTTCTGCCCCTCCCCTCTCCGATCTGCCAATGAGGGATTGCTAGAATTCCCATGGTCCACTTAAAGACATCTGGAGCCTGCTATTTTAGTTTTGTGGCCCAACCCTGTGGAATTCTCTTCCTCATTGGATATGAAAGTGCCTGACCATCTGGGAGTTTAAAACCGCTCTTAAAACTTTTCTTTTTGAATCGGCATATGGTGGTTTTAACTTATAGTATTTGACTGCTGATTTTAAATATAATATTGTACTGATAA
Source organism: Neoceratodus forsteri (assembly GCA_016271365.2). Classification (NCBI taxonomy): domain Eukaryota; kingdom Metazoa; phylum Chordata; order Ceratodontiformes; family Ceratodontidae; genus Neoceratodus; species Neoceratodus forsteri. The sequence goes on along the minus strand of JADMNL010000022.1, from coordinate 193,003,493 downwards.
ATTGAATTATTTACTGGATTGGTTGTGCTATGTACAAGAGCCTTGGCTGTAGAAAGGCACTTTTATAAATAAACTAATGATATGATATGATATGATATGATATGATATGATATGATATGAGATGTGGCGGGGTGGGCTGCAGCTGCCCGCTGATGATGGGTGGCAAGGAGGCAAGAGGTTCTGTGTGGGTGGGAGGGGTGGACAGTGCCACTGGATCACCAGGGCATTTCTTTGGAGGTTTATTGGAATTGCTGCAATTGGTGGGTGGGGTGCCACTAGACAACCAGGGATGGTCAGTTATACATTTATCAAGAATTGGGGACTCGAGTGGGAGGGGACCACTAGACTACCAGGAATGATCATTTCTTACATTCATTGGGGAATCAGGAATGGGATGGGGAGACCACTAGACTACAAGGAATTACTGTTTATACACATACCACAATCGCAACTATGGGGTGGGGATGCTCATTTCACTACTGCACAAGTCATGGTGTGGAGGGCACCAGGCACAAGTCACCTGGTTGCCCTGCACAAGACATCGAATGGGGCCATAATGACATGCAAATTGACCCATTTGAGCCATATATATATATATATATATATATATATATATATAGTTAATTTGCATACACCCTGATGAATATCATGAGTGATATGCCAAGCACAACTGCACTTGCTCTGGTGCATCCCTGTGCTCCCTATCCGTGGCTTGTGCTGGGTAGTGCCACTGCACCATGTGCAGTATGTGTGCTGACCATGCCATATTCAACAGCGATGCACCATGGCACATCCCATTGAATATTGCCTGGACCTGGCCCCAACGCATAGCAGTTGCACTGTGCCCAGACTTGTGCCACTGCCTGGTGCAGTCTGAATATCCGGCCTTACCATGCTACGTTAAAACTAAAGAAATGCAATATGCTCCAAATTTTCTGCAAAGATACTCACCATATAAACAGAGCACATGTTGATTTGAAATAATTCTAAATGCTTATTACTTCATATGTTTCTTACCCTTCCCATCTCCCAAGATACAACGCCTTCTTGGAGCTGATTACAAAGGAGGAAAAAAATTGTCCAAACATTTGCAAAAACACAAAGAAAAGGAAAAACCCAAAGAACATTCAACTTTAAACATTTTCAAATCCTTCCAGTATCCTTAAATTCTATAATTCTATAATCCCTTTTTAAATTAGAAACTATTTTGTATTTATTTATAAGTAAATATAGATAGAGTAAATGTATTCCACACTGAGAAAGCACCAACCAGTTACGCTGAACTAATATTCAAAAGATTCAAAACCTTGATAATTCAATGAATTATGCTTTTCTACTAAATAAAGAAAAAAAAAGAAAATGTCAAACCACTTCAACCTGTGTCCAACCATAACATGTTTCTCCACTCTAGTTTATATAAAGCCCGAGAACCAAAACTTCTATTTCTCTCTTGGAGTCTTGTCACATCCTGTGTGACAGCATACACCATAATTCTCAGATCTATGTTGTTGTCATAATGTAAGCATGCATCTTGCCTGCCATAACTGAAATTGTATGCTTAATGAAACCAGCTGCATTGTGGTAAGGTCTTATTTTGCCCAAACCCCAGAAGAATACCTAAACATAATACCTCTGGTGTCCGGTTACAGAAAGAACTCATCACCCATATTTTATGTAAGTATTGCCATAAGAAAACAGCAAATGGACAGTCTAAAAAGGTGTCACATAGTTTCCTCCTTTGCTAAGCATTTACCCATTCTAGGACATTCTCGTTCTAGTTTGTCTTCATGTTTCATATTGCCCTTTCTCCCAGTTTTAGATGTGTACATTGCCACATAAATCCCATCTATACCCTGGAACTCTACTGCACACTGACATACCAGGTATTATTTTTTGTTCTTTGTGTTCTCTCTGTATACCATGGCCATTCTATGGAATGTCTTTCTATTATTTTATTGTACAGTTATTTTTGGATTTAGTCAATAGATCTTCCTTAACCATTTTCAAGTTTTTAATTTGCTAACTGTATCTGTGAGGTATTTGGGAAATGCAGCAATGTATTTTGTTTCAGTATTGAAAAGTCATAGTCCCATTTTGTAAACAGGGATCCAATACTATCAAGGATCCAGGGATCCTGCATTTGCCAGTTTGTTTAAGTGCAGGCACTATGTCATGGTGTACAAAGGAAACATATAGAAAAAGCAATGAGTTCTCCTTTGCCAAGTCCCTTGTGCTATTGTTAAATATAAATATTATCCTTTTATAGGGATAAGAGGTTACCAGAAGCATTGAAAAAATACCAAAGAAGTCGATTCCACCAGTTTTTTGTGGGGTGATTATACTTAAAATCAAGAACATGTGTAGTAGAAATGTCTTAATCATGTAGGTCCCTTTTTGTGACATTCACCATTGATTCCATGAGTGTATCTTCTTTTAGTTTCTGTTAATTTCAGATCTCAGTTGTATAATTGTGGGTCTTGGCTTCACATAAAAACCCTAATCGACTTTCATAGCTATTCCTAAAATTGTGTTACGCTTCATCCTTATGTCCAATTGGTACATAAAAGCTCTTCTGTAAACTAAATTTTGATTCTGTGGTTTCTGAAAATTCTGCTAGAATTTGTGTTGCTACCTTAGCTGACTTTCTATCATTAGTAAGTACCCTAAGTCACCAGCATAAGTAATGGTGCACATATGTCAATTCTTACTACCTACAAGCCCTGTTAAATGAATATCTTGATTTAATTTATATAATAGTGGGTCCAATGTTAAAATATACAAGAGGAGGCTTAATGGACACCTCAGTCTGGTCCCTCTGTCCATCATAACTTCTTCCTCCATCCACCCATTTGCATTAGGTTTTAAACATATTTTACAATAGCACATTTTTAACCAAGTTATAAATTGATCTAGGAATCTGTATGCCCTCAATACTTCCATAAATACTTATATTTGATAGGGTCAAAGGCCTTGGTCTGATCTAGGCTTACCAAGTATCCATTATCTCATTTTCTTTCCCTTTATTCAGTAGTTCTCTAATCAATATGAATGCATTGTATATTTTCCAAGAGGGTGCCCCATTAAGTTGTGTAGGATAGATAAGGTAGTCTAAACCCCCTTATTCTATAGCAAGGACCCTCACAACAGTTTTACAGTCTGTATTTAGGAGGAAAATAGACCTCCAATTTTCAGGTCCCCTTCTCTCCTGACTTGAATAAACGCACCAAAACCACACACACATACTCTCTGGGAGTGCTACTGTATGGAAAACTTCATTATGTAATGTAACTAATTCATCACCTAATACTTCATATATTGGTTTGCAAAGTTCAAGTAGTAACCCATCTGGCCCCTACACAGTACCTGTATTTATTAACCAAATAGCTTTTTTAATTCTGTTTTCTAATTGGCTCAACAGTGTTTTTTTTTTTTATCTTGTGGGATATGTTGAAGGTTACACATTTAAAATGACTCTGTCATTTTGTATTCAAACTACTTTTGACTAGTAAAACTTTTCCCAATGAGTTGTGTAATTTCTTGGATTATCTCTAAGTTATCCATTATTCTAGTCCTCTCCGATGTTATGAGTATGATATCAATTTTGATCCCTTAGTACTTTACAATCTTCTTCTAAGTTAATGTATCTGCTCTTTTCCTTGTGTTCCATATTTTGATTTCTTTCTAAGCCTTTCATTTTCTCCATTTGTAAAGTTACCAACTCTTCTTGTATGTTTTTATTTGCTGCAAAGACTCCCCATCTTCTTGATATTGTAATGCAGAAATATTGAAGTTGTTCTCCTAGATATTTACATCTATCAGTTTTCTGCTTTCCATTCAATTTTCCCATAGTTTTAAAAATGAGATAATGTCATTTCAGTCTCTTCCACCCAATTATGTTTCTTATCATATATGAAGAACACTGATTTTCTGACCTCCAATATATGTGCAAACCCTTTTACAGTTATGTCTAACTCTAAAAGTTTATGGTCCAAATTTCATAACCCAGGTCCTCACCTTTGCTCTATGTGATTTTCAATTGTTGCTCATAATAGTGATGGTCTGAATTAACTACTTTTATGATCTGAGCCTTTTATAACTGCAAGTTTTCAGGCACAAAAATATTATCCTTGTTGACCTGGTCCCACAAAAATAAGTGTATGGTACTGACTGATACAACAATGTAAAACATCTACTAGTCCCATTTCCTCAAGTATCTCTTTTAAGCAATTTGTGCCACAGAAACTTTTACTTGTTTCCATACCCCCTATCAATGTATAACAATCTGCAATTGATATCACCTCCTATTATTATACTTTTGGAGTGAAAAGGAAATGTTTTAATTTCCAGAAAAGTGACACTCTATTATTCTTTGAGGAGCATACATTGATTACATGAAACTTCATACTTTTAAATTCAATATCCAGTAAAATGCTCTCCGGCATAATTTCTATTATATTAAGAACCTGTAAACTGGAAAGGAATCAAATCCCTACCCCAAACCATGTCTCCTTTCCCCATGACCAAAAACTATCCCCATATCAATTGTTTCTTGCAGCTTCCAAGTCCATAAGGCGTGTAAACAGATGTCCTGAAAATACAGTTTAAATCAGATGATTGAAACTGCACACAAACTTAAAACACTTTCTTTCAGATTGCAAGCTATTGACATTCAAAGATGAAATCTTAAAATTATACAACATAGATCTTATTTATGTCAAATTACTCACTTCACTTTACTGGGGACTTGCTACTCTGCCAGGTCTTTGTGTCTGTGGCCTAGAAACATCTATTACTTCTCAGTCTGACAGAGTTCCATGTTGAAAAGACCTCACTGAGTTATTAATAGACTCAAACTCCATTTCAGATTCTGCCCACCGGCCACCATAAGGTTGCAAATTGGTTTGTTACTGTAACAGATTCAGTCTGAGTTGTATTTCCTTTAGATTTTGTTTTGGGTTTCCTCCATCTTCATCCCAGAATCTCTGTAAAATCAGGCTCCATATAAATGTTCATGGGGAGAGGCATATTTTCTTTTTATTGGCTCAAAGCCAAAACTTGCTCCTCTTGTACATTTTGGTTTGCTCTGTTCTGTTGCAGTTAGACTGCTCGTGTCGTGTGGAGGTATTCCTGCCCTCATTACATAGAAACATAGAAACATAGACTTTGACGGCAGATATGGACCGCTGGCCCACCCAGTCTGCCCATTTCCTGCCTACTGGATAAGCTGCAGATCCTAGTTAACCAGCAGCCTACTTTTCCTACCCTATCCCTAGAATTGCCTTATGACTGTCCCATGCATGCTTGAATTCCACCACTGTTTTGACTCCACAACCTCCTCCGGAGGCCGTTCCATGCATCCACAACCCTCTTTGTGAAAAAATACTTCCTTAAATTACCTCTGAGCCGCCCCTCTATCTTCAAATTGTGCCCTTGTTCTTGCACCTCTTTTTTTGAAAGATGCTACCCTCTTGGACTTTGTTGATTCCTTGAGGTACTTGAAAGTTTCTATCATGTCCCCCTCTCCTCCTTTCCTCGAGGCTATACATATTAAGCTTCTTTAGTCTCTCTACATATGTCTTCGGTGTAGATCCTGCACCATTTTAGTTGCCCTCCTCTGCACAGCTTCCATCCTGTCTATGTCTTTGCAAAGACTGGGTCTCCAGAACTGCATGAGTACTCCAGATGGGTCTGACCAGCTGTCTGTACAGAGGATAATAATTTCCTGTTTTCTACTGGTGATGCCTCTCCTATGCATCCCAATATCCCCCAGCCCTCATTGCTGCCCTCTCACATTGCTTGCCCACCTTTAGGTCATTTGATATGACTACCCCCAGGTCCCTTTCCATTTTGTTGTCGTTAGTATCTCACCCCCATTGTGTACTCTTCCCTGGGTTTTGTTTCCCAGGTGCATTATCTTGCACTTCTTAGCATTGAATCTAAGCTGACATACATTTGACCATTCTAACCTTGCCAAGTCCTTTTCATCCTTTCCACCCCACCTTGTGCATCAACTCTGTTGCAGATCTTTGTGTCATCTGCAAAGACATACTTTCCTTCAGTTCTTCTGCAATGTCACTTATAAAGACATTGAAGAGGACTGAGTCCTAACTCTGAACCCTGCGGTGCCCCACAAGTAACCCCCTTTCATCAGGTGGACTCCATTTACTATTACTCTCTGTGTCCTATTTTCTAGCCAATTTTACCCAGGCTGTCATCTTGGGACCCACTCCCAGGCTAGCTAACTTGTATATTAATCTTTTGTGTGGGACTGTGTCAAATGCCTTGCTAAAGTCTAGGTAGGCCATGTCCACAGCCCTCCCTGATCTACTACTTTGGTCACCCAGTCAAAGAAATCTATCAGATTTGTCTGGCATGACCTTCCTGCTGTGAATCCATGCTGCCTTGGGTCCTGTGCCTCTGGCCTTTAGATACTCAACAATTCTTTCCTTCGAAGTGATTCCATGATTTTCCCTACCACTGAGGTTAAACTAACAGGTCTGTAGTTTCCTGCTTCTGCCTTGCTCCCACTTTTGTGAAGGGAATCACATCTGCCCTCCTCCAGTCCTCGGTACCACCCCATCCTCCCATGATTTGTTAAACAGGGTAGTCAGTGGTGTCACTAATTCTACCTTAGTTCTTTTAGAATTCTGGGATGAATCCCATCAGGCCCCATTGCTTTGTCCACCTTCAGTATTAAGGTTCTTTCAGAACCCTTTCTTCCGTAAATGGGCTGGTATCAACTTCTGTATCCAGTGTGTTTCTACTGTTTGTTCTAGGTACCCCCTCTTCCTTTGTAAATACTGAGCAAAAATATTTGTTTAGTATCTCTGCCTTTCACAGTCTCCCTCTGCCCCCTCCCCTTATTAAGCCTCACTATCCTCCCTTGGTCTTCCTTCGCTCCCTGATGTACCTATAAAGGTTTTATCCCCTTCTTAACTGAGTTGGCTATCTTTTCCTTGGTTTGGGCCTTTGCTGTTCTGACTGCCTTCCCAGCTTCCTTTTGCTTTAACTGATACAGTTCTCTGTCCTGCTCCTTCTGCGATTCCTTGTACTTCTAAGCTTTCTTTTCTCTTGAACCTTCACTGCCACTTCCTTTGAGAACCATAGTGGTTTCTTACATTGTTTAGTTTTGCTTATTTGCTTCACACAAAGGCTTGTTGCCTCTGTGATGGCAGTTTTATTATTCCCCATTGTTCTTCCACCCTCCTTCCTGCCCATGTGCTGAGTGCATTCCTTAGGCACTTACCCATTTTGCAAAGTCAGCCCTCCTAAAGTCCAGTACCTTTGCCTTTGTATGGCTTGACTCTATTGCTGTGTTTATTGTGAACCATACTGTTCGATGGTCGCTAGTTCCCAGATGGCTACCCACTTCTACATCTGTGATCCTCTCTTCATCTCCATTTGAGAGAACCAGGTCTAAGATTGCTCCCTCTCAAGTGGGCTCCAATACTAGTTGTCTAAGGCATGCCCCTGTAGGGCATCTAGAATAATCCCACTTTTGAAGTGGCTGTGGCAACTGCACTCCAGTTAACATCTGGCATATTCAGATCACCCATCAGCAATATCTCCTTTTTTGCCATACTAGGTATACTTTCTATCATTTCCTTGTCCATTTCCTCCCCTGAAGGTCTGTCTAACCCTATGCGGATTGTGGTGCCATTGCAGTCTCCAAATTTACCCACAGTGCTTCTTCTCCTCCCTGTTTTCTCTTTTGTTCTGTTACTTTGATTCGTTCCCTTATGTAAGAGCTACTCCTCCTCCTCTTTTACCCTCCTGTCCTCCTGTAGATAGTGTATCCTGGTATGTTTATGTCCCAGTCATGGTTTTGTGCGAACCATGTTTCTGTGACTGCCATGATATCCAGATGTTCCTCCTCCATCAAGGCCACTAATTCAGGAAGCTTGTTCTCAGACAATTTGCATTGGTACTCATTGCTCTCCATTTTTTGATGGCTTTACTTTCTGTTGCAGCATCCCCACTGACCTTTCTACCTCGGTCTTTTTCTCATTCAGTACCCTGTTTTGTAGGGAGGCTGGGATTTTCCTGCTGCTCATCAGTGCCTCCCCTTGACTAGTTTAAAAGCTTGCCAATGAAGCATTAAAACCGATTGCTCAAAGACTTGTTCCTTCCTGGACAGATGCAGACCATCCTGCCAGTATAGGCTGGTGTCCCTCAGGTGGAACCCCAGTCCCCAATGAAGCCAAACCCTGTGCTCACACCATTTTTCAACCACTCATTAAACTGCATGGTGCATAGTACCCTTGCCTCCTCATGCCATTTACAGGCAGCACCTCTGAGAAGGTTACTGTGTGTGCTACTTGTCTTAGGCCCCTCCCAGTTCTAAAAGTCCTTCTGCACTGCTCTAATCTCATGTTGAGCCAAGTCATTTGTCCCTAGGTGGACAATGACATCCAGCAGACTCCCGTGCAGCTGTTCTCGTGATCCTAAGGATGCTCTTCCTGTCCCTACAAGCCATGGCACCAGGCAGGCACTTTACTTCAGTGTTCCCTGCTCCCCCAGTTCTATCCCTAATAATTGAGTCTCCCACCAGGAGCTGCTTCCTTTCCTTGTGGCATCTCTGCCTCCCTCCTGTGGGTCTCCCTTTTGACAGGTGTCCTCAGCCTCCTTAATCTCCTCCATGGTGCATCCATAGGAAGCTGTGCTCCCCAGAATGGTGAATGGATTGTGGAGTGGAACAACTGACTGGGTGTGCCTCTGTTCCACCCTCCTCACCCTCCCTGAGCCGACTGTGGTCCAACTGCTGTGCTTTCTTTGCAACCTCTGAGGTAGTGGTGGTGGCTCTGGTGCTCCTGGATGGGGGTTCCCTTCCTACCATCAAGTCTGGCCTGGGGAAGGTTCTCTTACTGCTGTCCAGTGTGGCCTGAGATGGGCAACTTCCTCCCTCAGGGCAGAGTTGTCTGCAAATAGGGCAGCATCTCAGCCTCCAGAAAGACTCCCAGAAGACTGCTGCCCCACAGCCATTACATTGCACTACTCCCACATGACTATGTACTTTTTTTGTGTGTGTGTGTGCTTGTGTGTGTGATTGGTTTTAATATAGAAATATATATATATTATATAATGTGTATCGTATATTTTCAGTGCTGTGTGCTAGAGAGGATATGACATTGATATACCTTACTCTTGAGAAATGATGTCAGAACCCTAGGTATAAGGAACTATTTCCAGGGGGTGGGGTGAGGGTGGGAAGGGGTTGGGCCTAAACTGTGCCCTCACAAAACAATCAGCTAGAGCTCTGACCCGCTGTGATGAGTGCCTTCCTGTCTGCAAGATACTATACACAACAATTTGACAGAAAATCCCTGCTAATCAAACAGAGAAAAATCCAGACATCCAAGTCAGACACAGGTAAACCTCCCAGCCCCAAAACAGCCTGGTGGTTTGTGCTCTGAAAGCAGTCAGCCCCAAAATAAGTCAGCTATGCTTTGAACTCTTCCTGCACTGAAAATCTTAAGAATTGTAACAAGACTGTCTTTTCCTGATAATTGTAAATTCCTTCTTTCTCCTTTCGTTAGAAGCAGCCTCCACCTGCAGTATATCTGGTACAAACCACAGACAATTAAAGGTTCCCCTCCCTCTGTTGTGAGCACAACTCGCTTACAAATCCTATGTTCAATATTGCAGCTCCCAACAAGAGATAGTTTGGCTAGGAAAAATATTAGCTGTTCTGATGAGTTTGCTATAAACACTTGCTTATAATACTATTCTTCTCAGGTCTGTTACCAAAGCTATTGGCTGAATTAAGTCTCTGTGCTGAAATCACTTCCTGAGAAAGTTTGGAATTGCCTTTTAAACCAAACAAAGAAACACAGAAAACAGTTTACTGTCTGGGTCAAATACACAACCTGTACCTGCACTTATTTCAGGATTTGTGACAAATGTTTCACCCAGAGTTTAAAAACTTCCTGCACTGAAAATCTTAAGAATTGTAACAAGACTGTCTTTTCCTGATAATTGTAAATTCCTTCTTTCACCTTTCAGTTAGAAGCAGCTCCACCTGCAGTATATCTGGTACAAACCACAGACAATTGAAAGGTTCCCTCCCTCTGTTGTGAGCACAACTCGCTTTCTTGCAAATCCTATGTTCAATATTGCAGCTCCCAACAAGAGATAGTTGGCTAGGAAAAATATTAGCTGTTCTGATGAGTTTGCTATAAACACTTGCTTATAATACTATTCTTCTCAGGTCTGTTACCAAAGCTATTGGCTGAATTAAGTCTCTGTGTGAAATCACTTCCTGAGAAAGTTTGGAATTGCCTTTTAAGCCAAACAAGAAACACAGAAAACAGTTTACTGTCTGGGTCAAATACACAACCTGTACCTACTTATTTCAGGATTTGTGACAAATGTTTCACCCAGAGTTTAAAACTTCCTGCACTGAAAATCTTAAAATTGTAACAAGACTGTCTTTTTCTGATAATTGTAAATTCCTTCTTTCATCTTTCAGTTACAAGTAGCCTCCACTTGCAGTATATCTGGTACAAACCATAGACAATTGAAAGGTTCCCCTCCCTCTGTTGTGAGCACAACTCGCTTTCTTGCAAATCCTAAGTTCAATATTGCAGCTCCCAACAAGAGATAGTTTGGCTAGGAAAATATTAGCTAGCTTAACAGTCATTATATTGTCTGTCAGTTTTATTCAGTGGCACAGTATTGACCTGATTTTGCTTAGAGCTGTTCTTATGTAAAATCTTTTACTCCAAAATCTGAGTTCTCATTGTTTTGGAGGCCCAGAGACAGTCTGCAAAGCTATGCTCAAGTTCTTTGGCTAGATTGCATCTAGGGTCCTTGAAACAGCATATGCTTGGATGACACTTCTTGCCACAGTGTGTACTTTACAATCTCATAATTTGTACTGATGTGTCTACTGGACCCACATTTAAAACAAGTACAGGGTTGGCCAAAATAGAACATAAACCCTTGTCTTGTCCTATATAGAAGCAGTTTGGGAAGTGGAGGATTTCATTTTCATTATGTTTCAATTTCAATTTGATTTTCCAACCCCATTCAAAACCCTACTTCATCCAGACTGGGGCAGGGTTACTTTGAAATGAGCATATCTTTTCCAACCAGTATATTACATCTGAAATGTTCATAAAATGGCTATTACGTCAGTGGTATAACTAGAAATTTAGACCACAAAGGATTTGTTTTAGGCCAACATATTTGCACAGAACCTTTCCAGAATTGTTGGTGTTTGAAAACTAATGTCATAGGTTGTTTCCCTGAGACATGTGTAAGTGCATAAACTTCAGAGGGTTTGAAACCCAGAAATTGTTTTAATGGTGCTTTGCTGATAAAAAAATCTTTCAGGTATTGTTTCTTTGCTACCAGTGTATTTATTTGGAAAATATTTAATCAGGAAAGACAACATGAGCTGTAAACAGCTTACTTCCAGAAGCATCCTGGATGGGGGTAAGGGTTGAGAGAACAAGCAAACACATAGAAATACAAGTACAATTTCGATACAATTTCTAAAACAAAACAGTGTAATACAATTACACAATAACCAAGACCAACTGGCTAGGATAAACGAAACATATTCAGACATAACATACATTGCAATAGCCTAAGAGCAGATGATCTAGTAGAGTAAAGGTTAGAGGATGAATAGCACATTTGAAGTGCTAAAGTAATAGGCTGAACACAAGATTCAAAGTGCTATTGTATACTGAAGGAGGGCAGTTATAAGATAAGTGGGAAGTGGACAGGTGGTGGTAGGGGTGGGGATGGAAAAGGGAGGAGAGGTATAGCCAAGTGTAGTGTAATGGCATTACATCTTTTTGCTAACTCCACAGGTTTGTGAAAAAGACTCACAAATGAGGATTTTGTTTATATCTTGCTCTAAAGACTGAAGACTGTCAGTTTACTCAATATTTGACTTTTTTCCATTTATATAGTCATTTGTGGACCCTGAACATGTGTACCGTGTCATTTAAAACTCTCCCTGCATCATTCTGGGAATAATCCACCTCTGTTGCCTGTCCACCTTCCACTGTTTCTGTGCAGGGCTCACTTGATGTCTCACCGGTAAAGCAATACTGGAGTCCATAGCCACTCTCCATTACTAGATTTGACCGCCTGCATTTTGTAATGCTCTTTCTGGTGACCAGGATTTGTCAATGAGACTAATCTGTTCTGTTTGGGGTGCAGTCGTTTCTGTGGGATCCGTGCATTCCATCCGTGATACAACTGGAAACATATTAGACATCCTGTATTATCTGGGCAAGTTGGTGAAGTATTTGATTACTTTTTTTTTTCCTCTTGTAGCTTAATTTTGGCTTGCTGTATCTGTCTACCAACTTTTGCAACTCTGCCTCTAAACACTTTTGTGTTGCTGCAGAGTGAGTTCAGTGCAGGAACCTCATTGTCACTACTTTCATTATCAACTGCATCCTTTTACATAGCCTGCATTACAGGTCTCACTGCAAAGGCAATGTGCTGGCCACCTCTTAGGTGCATTCCAGCCACCTCCAGAATATTCAATGAAGCTTGTGTATATCCATCTGTAGCAGCAGCAGTTCACACTGTGCTGTCTCCTCCAACAATTCCTCCATCAATGCCAGCCATCACAGAAACAGCAAGAGCTACCCGATAGGAAGACTAGAGGATTTTTTATTTATAACATAAAAGTAAAAATACATCCAAGAATAGTACTATTTAATACAGAAATCGTAAGAAGAAAAAAATGGAATCATAAGTAAGTATGTCTTCATAGATGCACTCCAAACTAAATAAATGAATACAGTAAACCAACCCTCACCCCATCCCACTAAAAGAGATGGAGTTTTTTTTATTATTATAATATCAGGAATTAAATAAATGCAAAAACAGTGTTAACTCACACAAATAATATGCAAATCATAAGACAAATATAAGAAAAATGTATTACAGTCATACTGTTTCTAATAATCTTTGAATCAAATAGTGGAAAAAACAAAATTAAACCATAATACTGTGAGGACCCCCCAAACACACACACACACACACACAAACTTAAAGAGTAGGGAATATTAAATATTTTTGTTCTTTTTAAACTTCAAAATGAATTGGGCCAAATAGTGTTATATCCCACAAAACCAGATCAAAGCAACAGTAAAATCTAAACACTCATATTTATGAGTATACAGCTAGTTATTACAACTTAAGAAAGTTCTTACAAACAGCATTATTTCACACTAAGTCATTAAAGAAAAACATATAAAAATAAAGTGGACCACTGGATATCAAATTCTCTTTCCATGTGATTAAATTCTAAAGACTGAACAAATAATATGAAGAAAACCTGGCCTATTTGTAGAAAATTCCCTGGGTATGTGAGCAAATTACTGTGCATCCCAATGTGCCAAACACTGCTCCATGAGGATATTCCCAAGGAATTTCAACAAACAACCACAGATAAAACCAAAAGTAACATCAAGAGATTATGGGTGCCATTAAATCCTAGTGAAAATAAAAATCAACACCATCACAAGGAGCATCCTAAACCACACAATACTACTACAGTATTTATCCCACAAGAATCTATCCAACATAGTTTGTTCAAATCTTCTAATCTGACTAAGATCTCTAGCGATTATGCAAAGGCTCTTCTGTGGATAAATGTTGCTGTTGTAAGACATACCTGCATCTAATTAGCCATATCCTACAAAGAAAGTATGTGATGTTAAGTCGTATAGAACTTTTACTATGCTGCTTCCAAGTAGGGTAGATTCAAAATACAAAATGGAAGGCGTTAAATGAGTAAACAATGTCATCTTTCATCTTTCTTTAACTAGAGCCCAGAAATCAATATATAAGAACAATGCAAAAAGATGGTCAAAGTTTCTATCTGCATTATATGATTTTGCCTGGGGCAATATCTGTCAGATAATTCTTTGTATTTATGGTTTCCCTTAGTACTAATTTTCCCATGGGTTCCCAGCCAAATTGTATCCTAGCATTTTGGAGAATCCTAATGTCAGTTAATAGATTCTTTATTTTCCCTTGGTGTAGAAATATAGAAATATAGAATTTGACAGCAGATAAGGACTGCTTGGCCCACGTAGTCTGCCCATTTCCTAACATGGTAGATAAGCTGCAGATTCTAGTTAATAAACAGTTTACTTCCTCCTACCACCCACTAGAATTGCATTATGTTTGTACTATGCATTCTTGAATTCCCCACTGTTCTTGACTCCACAACTTCCTCAGGAAGGCTATTCCATGCATCCACAACTGGCAAAAGGATGTTCCATAAAATGACAGTAAATAATGTCATCATAAATAATTTCCTAGATTGTGTAATAACCTATTTGTATTGTAATCCCCATTTTTTTATATATAATCAAAGATGTATATCCATCCGGAGGTAATGCAGGCTTTATTTTGTTTTAATAGAACAAAATACTGGGATTACCATTCATTTAAAATACCTTTTAAAGTAGAAAATACCCAGGACTCCAAATAGTTTGCTGTTTCTGCAATAAAGAAACAATATTAATAGTGAAAATATAGAGAAATAAAATACAATGGGGATCATCATCACAACCCTTCCATTGTTATAATGTTTTATATAAGATATTTCTTTTAATTTGGTTTAACCAGCTACCCCAAAAACAAGAACAAAATATGCTAGAAGAGGAGTTTCTAAATGCTTAGGTATAGGAAAGATAAAGTTTAAAAATAAAAGGTGGGTCATAAAAGGTTTTGATCACAAAGATCCTTTAGACTTTACTCATATGGCAAGCATTCCATCATTAAATTTTTCCTTATCACGTGCTAAGAACATGTCCCAATTACATTGAACCATATCTCAGGTCAAAATAAATCCCCAAATTTTTGAAGTAATGTTGCAATCTGTAATTCTACCATATTTGGTTCCAATAAGCCAGACCCTGTACATTTAAACATATACTTTTTGCTGACATTTATCCCAGTCCCTAATACCGGAAACACCTTGTAATAATTTGTGTGCCATAGCCCCAGAAACTCTGTTGTGCAACAATAAACAGATATCATCACCATAAAGAATACATTTCTGAGCTGGCAAGTTGTCATAACCAATATCTAAAATCCCAGTAGAATATTGAATTAATCTGACAATAGTGTCTAAAATAAAATATACAAAAGAGGGCTAAAGGCACCCTTTCATGACCTCTACTGTTATTGAAATCTTATTCCCCAATCTATTATTATCATATGGGTTAACATATGCAAGAGCATAGCACATACTAATCCAATGTATAAAAATTTGAAGGATACCATAGGCTTCAAACACATCCAGAAAATCATGTGAACCGTACTAAAAACTTTGATTTGATCAAAACTCATGATATGACCTTGTATGAGGCCTTGTGTACCTTTGTCAGTAATTTCCATAATAATATTAGCATATCTGTTAATTTCCTACCTGGTGTGGAACAGAATTATGAAGGATGAATTAAAGTATCAAAACTGTAGATAATCTATTACTTAATAGTTTTCAATAGTGTAATAGGCCTCTAATTGGTTAAATCAAGTTTTGAACCATTTTGTTTAAGAAAATCATCAGGCCTTCATACATAGAGGTAGCAATGCTATCCTCAACCAAAAAGTATTATATAAGTCTAGGAATTCCTGTGACTTATTGGTCCATAATATTTTAGAAGTTCTCCATATAAACCATCTGATCCAGAAATACTCCATTAGACAATGACTTAATTACTGTTTCTATTTCTGATCTACAAAGTTCTCTATTAACAAATCTGTTTGTTCAGATTCCAGAGCAGGAATGTCAATGAAATCTAATAGCTGTTTCATGAAGGAGGTTTCTGATATAGGAGTATCAAATTGTTGTTCAATATAATGCTCTAATGTTGAAAAGATAGAAACATAATCTGTAATTAATTCTCCTGTGTGAGTGTAACTTAGTTATTTTCCTTATTACCTAGAAGCACAATCTAGCAATGGATGTGTTTGTTCATTTTGTAATTTGTTAAGCTATTAAATCCTGTAATTGTTTCCTAAAATTCAAATATTCATGTTGTGCAGAGAAAGCCATCTTTTGGTAAATTGTATAACATACACAGTTAAATAAGCTTTTGATCTTCCCACCAAAAAATGATGGAATCATACAAAACAAGGACTGTATGGCTATCTTGAATTATTGAAATAATATCCTTCAATACTTGATCATCTATTAAAATACTAGTATAGAGACACCACAAACATTTCTCAGTTTTCATAGTGGATCTGAAACTACCTAAACACCTATCAAAAATGATCAGATGTTTCAATGGGTATACATGTTGAATATGAAACTGGCAAGGTAAATGCAATAAACCAAAACCAATCTGGGAATGCAAAGATCCTTTATAAAAGTTGATTGTTTTTGTGTAGGTGTGACCATAGCATCAGATAAAAAAAATTTGTTTTAATAATGTGTTTAAATATGTGCTATCACAGTAGATGTTCTTTGAACTGTTAACCTGTAAAGAAGGAAGGGATATTAAATTCTCCTCAGAAAAAAACATACCCATTAGTATAAAGATAAGGTTGTATAGTTTGAAGTAAGGAGACTCAAAGAGGTTTCATTTGTGGCCCATAAAATTTATAAATCTGAATGCCAAACCGTGCAATTCAATATCTAAGAACAAAGCCCGTCCTGGTTCTGTTTCTATCAGTTTCAATATTTTAATGTTTGTGGTAAAAAAAAATACCTAAACCACAGCATAAATCAGTACCAATAGACCAATAAGAATCTCCTTGAAACCATTCTCTAGAAACACTCTGAAGATCTTGAATATAGTGCAATTGGTGTCCTATAGGAAAAAATATCATAAGGATGTTGAAGTATTGAAAGGGTAGTCTTCCTTTTAACATCAGATTGGATGCTATTTACATTAAAGCTTCCCAGCCTTATTTCAGGAATGACAATGATGTGGCTAACTAAAGTTTTTCCTGCTGGACCTGGTAACCTGTTTGGGGTAAAGGGAGAGCCCCAGAAATCCCTGAAGATCCTGTATCTGTCAGTGATCTCACTTTGAGTAGATTGATAGGAAACATCTGAATCCTCATCTTCTACACATTCTCTCCTGCTTTGGAAGAGGTCAAACCTGTTTTAAGTATTCAGGGTCATATCGCCTTTGTTTTAACATGTTTTGGTGGACTCTTTTCTTTCCTTGCACCAAAACAAATGGGAAGAAATGTCGATCAAAGAGTTAGTCAGAAGGTGGAGTGAGGGGCCATAGCTTGTTAGCAATTATCTTTATCTTTAGGTAACACTTCAGGTATAGTAGAAATAACTGCTACTGGGGCTTCAGGTGCAGTATGTTGAAGGATTAAAACATCATCAATCCCAAGAGGCCCCAAAGTAGTGTGATGGGTCATGGAAAAGCCCTGAGATATTATCTGGGACTTGGCATCATACCTTCCTGTACTGTACATTTTTGTGGCTTGTTAGATATAATAATTCTGCTCAGAAAAATCTGCAGGACTAAGTGCTGCCCAGTGGCAGGATTAAAAGAATGATCTTCTGCACCACACAAATTACAAGAGGGGAACAGTACACAAATTTGCAGTGTGACCTAAGGCTCCACAAAGATAACACTTTTAACTTATACAATTAGTATTCAAATGAGACCTAGGTACATCGATAGCAAGAACATGGCTGCCCAGGATAGAATTAAATGCCTCTGTCATGGCACAAAAAACAATTAAAAACAATAACAAATTAAATATATATTACATATTGTATATTATAAGGGAGAGGACATGTGGAGAGTGGTGCAATGCACTGGCTATGGGGTAGCAGTTTTCTGGGAGACATTCTGGAAACTGCATTGCTGTCTATTTGCAGGCAACTGCCAGCTGTGAGGAGGAGATTGCCCACCCCAGGCTGAACCAGCAAGGACTTAGGGAGGCCTCCCACCCAAAGAGCACCCTGCTACAACCACTGCCTCAGAAGTGGCCAAGTATGAAGACCAGCTGGACCACAGTGGGTTCTGGGAGGGTGCAGGTGGTGGAACAGAGGCAAAGCCCTCAGCTGTACCTCTTCACAAATCATACGCCAGTCTGGCAGAGTAAGGTTCTTCTATGATGGCACCCTCAGTGGAACCAAGAAGAATGCTGAGGACATCCAAGGAGACCCCCAAAAAGGTGGCAAGGGACACCACAGGGAAGAAACAGCTTCTGATAGGGGACTCTGTTGTTAGGAGGTAGAACTGGGGAAGGAAGAGGAGAGGAAGTAAGGTGCCTGCCTGGTGCCATGGCTTGGAGGGACAAGAAGAGAATCCTCACAATTGCAGAAGCAGCATCACAGGAGAAGGGACTAGATGTCATTGTCCATCTTGGGACAAATGACCTAGCTAGGCATGGAATCAGTGCTGTGTAGGATGAATTTGTGGAGTTGGGGAGGGCCTCAGACAGGTAGCAACATGGTTACCTTCTCAGAGGTGCTGCCAGTCCATGTCAAGGGTGAAGCTTGGGTTCTGCACACCATGCAATGTAATGAATGGTTAAAATATTGGTGCAGAGCACAGAGCTTTGCTTCTTTGTGGACTGGAGGTACACCTGGAGATGAAGGTCTATACTGGCATGATGGTCTGCATCTGTCAATGAAGGGAACCAAGCTCCTAAGTGACAGGTTCAAATGCTTCCTTGGCAAGCTTTTAAACCAGCCAAGGGGAGGTGCTGATAAGAGGAAGGACATTTCAAAGCCTCCCCAAAAACATGCAGGTAGTAAGGTAAACACTGAGGTACAGAGCTCAACAGAGGGCAGGACAGAGGTAAATGGAAAAATAGACAAGGGCAATAAGAGCAGGGATAGGGAAAAAAGGATAAAGCCAACATTAAATGGAGAGCAATGAGTACCAATGCCCGTAGTCTGGAAACAAGCTTCCTGAGCGGGTGCACAGTCTACAGAAGGACAGAGAGGGTAAAAGAGGAGGTGGAGTAGCTCTAAACATAAGGAAGGATCAAAGCTACAAAACAAAAAAGTAAAGGGCGGCAAGCGGCACTTTGGGTCCTTGGAGACAGGGAATGGTATCACAATCCACACAGGGTTGTACACAGACCCCATCTCAAGGGAGAAACGGACAAGAAAATGATAGAGGACATTCTCAAAATGGTGGAAAAGGAGATAGTGTTGATGGAGGACCTGAATATGCCAGATGTTCACTGGATGACATGTACTGCAGCCACATCCAAGAGCAGGGTCATTCTTGATGCCTGCAGGCAGGCCTTAGAGCAGTAAGTGTTAGAACCCACATGGGAGGGAGCAATACTAGACCTGGTACTCTTCAATGGAGAGGATCACAAATTTAGAAGTCAGTAGACACCTGGGAACAAGTGACCATTGCACAGTGTGCTACAATAAGCACAACCATGGAGACAAGCCATACAAAACAAGGATACTGAACTTTAGAAGGGCTGACTTTGGTAAAATGGGTGAATACACTGAGGAATACACTAGCAAATGGCCAAAAAGAGGGTGGAAGAACAATGGAGACAAATCAAAACTGCAATCATAGAGGCAACAAGCCTTTGTGTGAAACAAATAAAGAAAACAAAGTGGAGTAAAACAAACACTATGGTTCTCAAAATGGGTGGAGGAAGGTTAAGGAGAAAAGGCTGCATTCAAAAGTATAAGGAATCACAAAGGGCACAACAGGGAACTGTATTAATTAAAGCAGAAAAGAAGTATGGAAGGCAGTCAGAAAAGCAAAGGCCCAAACCAAGAAAAAAACTTTTTATATGTACATTAGGGAGCATAGAAAGGTTAAGGAGAATATTGAAGATTTATAAAGGAGAGGATGTGGACAGAGGAGACAATGAAAAGGCAGAGAATACTGAATGAATACTTTTGCTCAGTATTCACAAAAGAAGATAAGGAGGAGTTACCTAAACCAGACAATAGAAGCACTCTGGGTAGGGGTTTGGCGCCAGTCCATTTACAGAAGAAGAGTCCTGAAGAACTCCTAAAACTCAAGGTGGACAAAGCAATGGGTCTTGATGGGATTCACCCCAGAATCCTAAAAGAATTAAGGGAGGACCTAGTGACACTGCTGACCACACTTTTAACAAATCATCCAGGGATGGGGTGGTACCTGAGGATTGGAGGAGGGCATATGTGATTCCCCTTCACAAAAGTGGGAGCAAAGGCAGAAGCAGGAAACTACAGAGCTGTAAGTTTGGCCTCAGTGGTAGGGAAAATGATGGAATCACTTCTGAAAGAAAGAATTCTTGAGTACCTAGAGGCCAGTGGGACACAGGACCCAAAGCAGCATGGATTTACAGCAGGAAGGTCATGTCAGATGAATATAATTGATTTCTTTGACTGGGTGACCAAAGTAATAGACCAGGAGGGGCTGTGGATATGGCCTACCTAGATTTTAGCAAGGCATTTGACATAGTCCCACAAAGACTAATAATCAAGTTAGTCAGCCTGGGAATGGGTTCAGGGTGGTAGCCTGGGTAGCAAACTGACTGCACAACAGGACACAGAGTGTAATAGTGAATGGAATACATTCTGAAGAAAGTAGAGTTACTAGTGGAGTACCTCAGGCTCAGTACTGTGTCCAGTCCTCTTTAACGATCTTTATAGGTGACATCGCAGAGGATCTGGAGGAAAGGTAAGCCTCTTTGCAGATGACACAAAGATCTGTAACAGAGTTGATACACAAGGAGGGGTAGAAAGGATGAGAAGGGACTTGGCAAGGTTGGAGGAAAGGTCAGAATTATGGCATTAGATTAATTGCAAAAAGTACAAAGTAATGCAACTGGGAAACAAAACCAGGAGAAGAATACACAATAGCAGGAGAGGTACTAACAACAACAAAAAATGGAAAAGGGACTTGGGGTAGTTATATCAGATGACCTAAAGGTGGGTAAGCAATGTGAGAAGTCAGTAAGGAGAGCCAGGGGATACTGGGATGCATAGGAAGGGCATCTGAAGTAGAAAAGGAAGTGGTTATCCCTCTGTACAGACAGTTGGTGAGACTCCATCTTGAATACTGAGTGCAGTTTGGAGACCCCATCTATGCAAGAATATAGCCAGGAAGGAAGCAGTCCAGAGGAGGGCAACTAAAATGGTGCAGAGCCTGCATCAGAAACCTTATGAAGAGAGACTGAGAGAGCTTAATATGTATACCCTTGATGAAAGGAGGAATGGGGGGCATGATAGAAACTTTCAAGTACCTCAAGGGAATCAACAAAGTCCATGAGGTAGCATCTTTCAGAAAAAGAGATGTGTAAGAACAAGGGCACAATTTAAAGATTGAGGGGATGGCTCAGGGGTAATGCAAGGACATTTTTCATGGAGAGAGTGGTGGATGCATGGAACCACCTTGCTGGGAGGTTGTTGGGTCTAAAACAGTGGGGCAATTCAAACATGCATGGACAGACATAAAGCAATTATAGTGGGGGGTTGCAGGAAGTAGGCTGTTGGTTAACTAGAATCTGCAGCTTTTCCAATAGGAAGGAAATGGGCAGACTGGGAGGCCAAGTGGTCCTTATCTGCTGTCAAATTCTATGTTTCTATGTAATTAGGTAGATGTTGAATCCCATAGTCAGTATGTCATAACTGCACCCTGAAATTCCAAACTCCTGCCCAAAAGCCATTTTCACCTATAATGGGGTCTGGTTTATCATCCACTTTGCAGCACTTCTCTTACCAATATATGATGCTGTTAACATTAGCACCTTCATTTCTGAATACTACAGTAATCATTGTAAAGGTGGGTTTGTTATAGGAATCACCAAAAATTGTTCCAAATAGAAGCATCTTTCACCTTATAGCAAGAGGCCCTGAATTTGTCTGGTAAAGCTGTTAAAGAAAACTAAAATCAAAGTTCTGATCTCCAGACATATGCATGAATGAGTACATATCTGCTGGTGTAAAATGAAGTGAATTTATAATCAGCTCTTTGCCTACATAAACGTGGTCAGGAGGAAAATCTAGTCCTCCTTTGCAGCATAATCTCACCACAAATACCTCATAGTAGCTTCAGCCAGTTGTTTAAAGAGGCTTGCACAACTATAGAGCCTCGAGGATGCTGAGTATCAGTGTTGGGACCTAAAATATCAGTGCCAATATTAATGCCAGGAAGAATCAGTAAAGTAGTAGTCTTAACTTGTTTCTGAGTCACCAGGTCTATATGCAGCTCCTGGGATCCCCATCAGTGTTATGTCCAGAGTAGTCCCTAAATCTGGTGTTGGTACAGGGATTGGGGAGTTGTTAAGAACTGAATCATCCTGTGCTATCTTTTGGTAAAGTGGGTAAAGATAGAACTCCGTAGTGTCCTGTTCCAGGTCTTCTGTGATCTCTTCCGGTGTTGTGTAGCAGTGTAAGGCAGGGGAACCATTGGGTTTGAAACCCACTGACCTTCTTCAAACTTCCAGCCTGCTCCATGTAATGCTTTGTCAGGGGACCAGTCCATGTCAGCTCCAGAAAAGGAAATTGCTGCAAGAAAGAAGTATTTGGGGTGATGCAGATGAGAGGGGTCCCTGCAATTTCCTGGCTGAATTTCATTTCTTCAGTAGGTAAAGGACTTTGTTCTGAACATTTGCACTTTTGTTCTTCTTCTAATTTGGATTTGTTTTGCTCAAATTCTTTCTCCTCATCTGTCATCATCGGCAATAAATGGTGTCTTTTGTTTCTAATTTGGCTTGCAAAAGCTGATCCTCCTCACATATTCCGAGGTATCTAAGTTAGTGGAGTCTATATTGCCCTGCTCTGCTACGTAAGCAGAACCTGCTTCATCCATTCTCACATGCATACAGGGATCATCCATGCTCTCTCAGCAGTGAGACAGTGCCATCTGCAAAAAGACTAGGAGATTTTTATAAGAAACTTAAAAATCAAATAAATACACAACAATGTTAATTCACAAAAGAATATACAAATCATAAGAAAAATCAAATAAGCATTTCAATCATACAGTTTTAAAAGTTCTTCCATATAAAGCTGTAAAACCCAAATATATCCTAATACTGAAAAGATCCCCACCCCACTAAAGAGTAGGGAATTTTCAGTGAAATCAAAATACAATCAAAACCATAGATATATAAGGCAACCATCAATCATAGAATCATACAAAGAAAAATATCAGAACAAAATAAAGTATGAATTCATACAATTACCCTAAAACATAAAGAAAAACATTATGGCCGGTCCCCACTCCTTCAGTACTATTAGAGTAAGGGATTCTACCATCAGAAACTTCAAAAATCAAAGAAATTCAAAACAGTAGTAATGCACACACAAAGAAATATACAAAATACAAGAAAATCAAACAAGCATGACAAATATACAGTACTCAAAATACCTTAACCCAGCTTAACAGGGGTACTGCAGCTGAAGGTTCAGAGTGGGCCATTTGAGGGTGGCAAGGGCTTTGCAGTGGTGAGTCCTTGGGTGGGCACTTGTGGCGAGTCGGGCAACTTTGTGGTACAATGTTTGTAGTCAGCCTTGATCGAGTTTTGCTATACTGAGTAGGACTGGGGCAGCATAAGTAAGGGTTAGTAGAAGGACACTCTGAGCTATTGCCAGTCTTGTTCCAGGTTTCAAATGTGTGCTAAGTTGGTAGAGTAGCCCTAGTTTTGATGGATATTCTTTGTCACCAGATCTCGTGAGACTTTAGTGTGAGTCCTGGTCAGTATAAGACCCAGGTATTTGATGGATTGGGCCACTGATAGTGGCACCTTATGTGAGTGATCAGAGGAAGAGATGTTCCCAGGAGGGACCCAGGGATTGGAGCCAAACAGAGCACTTTGGTCTTGCTAGGGTTGAGGACCAGGCGATTCTCAATCAGCCACTCTTCAGCCTGAGTGAAGTCAGACAGAGCAGGGTCCCGAACATACTGGTATGGCTCGGTTCTGTAGAGTACAGCATCGTTAGCATACTGCACCAGGGCTCCCCACAGTGGAGGTTGAGGTTGTTAGTGAACAGGGAGAACAGAAGTGGGCCAAGGATGGAGCCTTGAGATACCCCCTCATTTAATGGTAGCGAGTCAAAGGTCATACCTCACCACTTGACCTGTTGGGTGCAGTCAGTCAGATAGTTACTAAACCAATTCAGAGTGTTGGTCCAGTCCAAATGTGCTCAGTTTGGATAGCAGGAGGGGTGGTCAACCAGGTCAGAAGCCTTTGTTAGGTTTATGAAGACAGCCCCATGGGGATGCCTTTGTCCAAGGCAGCTAGGATTTCGGAGGTAAGCCTGATAAGGCAGTGTCCATCCTGTGCTTTGGTGGAAACCGTGCTATGTCAGTGCCAGAAGCTGATCATCTTTCAGGTAGTCTGCCAGTTGGTCATATACTAGCCGCTCCTGTATCTTTGCCAGGTGGCAGAGGATGGAGATGGGTCTGTAGTGGCTAATAGGGTCTGTGGAACCACCTTTATGGATTGGGACCACATGGGACTGTTTCCATATTTTGGGGACAGTTCTTTTCAATAGAGATCTATTTATTAATGTGGTGATGGGTAGGGCTATCGGGGCAGTCGCTTTGAGCAGTCATGGATCCAGTCCATCAGGTCTGGGAGATCCCATGGGTTTAGGGATTGCAGGAGGGTAGCACGTTTTTGACTTTACAATCTTTAGGTGGAAGTGGGGTCAGAGGATCCTGCATTTCAATGACTGGTGGACCATGTTGACTGGGAGTGTAGTTGCTTCTGTAAGAGCCCAGGCCCAGCGAAGAAGCTGTTGAAGGCTGTGGTGGCCTCTAGTCCATCATTTAGGGTCATTCTGTTATATGTTAAATTTCCAGGCTGAGGTTTGTTTGAGGCTTTTAATAGGAGGTTGATACAGGTCCAGAAGGACTTGGGATATGCCAGGTATCCTCTGTAGAGTTTTGATATATGCCTTTTAGTGGATTTTGAGGCTTTCTTGCACTTGTTCCTTAGGGACCTGTAGTCTGCTAGATCTGTTGGACTAGTTGAGCATCTGGTCTTTTCCAGGCATTGTCTCTGCTTATCATTAGGGATTTTAGTTCACGCAAAATCCATCTATAGCGTGTCCTTTCACGTATCTTTTCTTAACTGGGGCATGAAGATTGGCGCAGCAGAGAAAGTGTCCTGGAGTACTGGGCTGCTTCATCAGTACTCTCTAGTAGGCTTAGCAGTGCCCACCTGTATTTCTTAATGAGCTCTGCAAAGCTTGATGGAAAAGCCTGAGACATCCCTGGCCACGATGAGCCTAGGGGAATCCTGGGTGGTCTGTTTTCTAGATGCAGAAAGTGGGAGTGGTCACTTAGGGCATCAGACATCAAGCCATACTTGGATGTTGGCCAGGTTAAAGACTAGGATCCAGTCAATGGTGGTGTGGTTCCCTGTCTTTAGGTTTGCCCGGTGACTTCAGTTATGACCTATGTCAGGTTGGCTTCTAGGAGTGAGGCCCTGTGGGATTGCTCAGTGGCGGGGTCCCACCTCAGGTTGTAGTCCCCTAGGACCAGGAGCTCCACAGGTGAAGAGTATGTGAGGGACCGAGTTAGGTTCTGAGTGCAGTGCTGCCACCTGAAGGGGATTATAAATGCAGCCTATAGTTAAATGTTTTGCATGGCCTAGTATGATTTTGATGAAGAGGGATTCAAGCCCTGAGGAGCTTGGTAGGTCAGTAGGGATGTGGAGGTCTCCAAAGTGGAGTTCACATAGATTAGGATGCCCCTCTTTTCTTAACATCTCTGTCCTTTCAGAAGGTGTGGTAATTGGCCAGCTCAACTTCATGTTGGAGGATTTGAGGCTTTAACCAAGATTCAGAAAAGGTGAGCACATCCAGCTTACACATTTCAACCCAGGACTGGACCTCATGGATCTTGGGTCACAGGCTGCAGACATTCATGTGGGCAATTCTCAGTCCTCTGGCGAGATGCCATATGGGGTCCCTGGGGACCTTAGAGTTGTATTAGTGATGATGGGCCCTGGATTGGGTTGGACATCTCCCAAGCACAATAAAAGAGCGAGCATAATGAGGTGGAGGACCCCTTCTTATACTTGAGGGAATGTCCTGCACCTTTGGTCATTCCATCTAGGACATGGTACCAGCCTCCCTAGCCATTAGACCATGCATCGATATCATGACATCCATGGTAGAGATATCAGGGCACAATGTCAGGTGAGGTAGGTGGTGTCCGGTGTATTCCATGCAGGTTTGGGCTGAGGCCATTATACATAGCAGCATATACCCATGCTAATACTGCAGTGTACAAGGTACCAACCCATGGACTCTGCAGGGCAAGGCTTCAGTGAAGCCAAGGGCTCCGTGGATTTCAGTAGTGTGCCAGACTACATCAAGTTGGAGTTTGAGTGCCAATCCTTTGGACCCATAATGTTGGTAGTAGAGTTGGGGTTGATACAGTAATTTCACTGCTGTTTTTCATTGTCTGCTTTACAATATGTTTTAATAGCGGCTTTATATCTGTTAATTCCTACTGTGGGTGGTAGTGTTAGCTCTGGTAAAATGATCATTGTAATTTAGAATAGAACATAGATGAGTCTGCCCACCCCATTGACAAGGAGATGGGATAATTGTGTTAAACTGCCATTCTTAAAGTTGCCTCAATTGACTGATAGGTGTGAATGAGCTCAGCCTTTCATCACATCAGAAACTTATTCAGTCTGCAATCCTCTCAACAGTGTGCTATGATCCAGAATTCTGCAACCCAGGAAAAATGACCTCACTGAAAAGGCACCCAGACAAAATATTGTTAGTTTTGTTACAAAGTCTGAAACACAAAGTTTTAAAGCAATGTTTACTAACTTGTGCTACCTGTTTACTTATGAAAACCTTTGCACATGATCTATACAGCTTTAGAGAAACAGGTCCTATAAGCTTGCTGACAGAATTACGGACTGTAAGGTACCTAGATGACATCAGCAGCAGCAGTTTGCTAAAACAGGCATTTTTAAACAGGTAGTGAAATCATGGTTACAAAATGGTTAATTACTTTAAAATGAACTAACATAAAATCTACTTTTTGGTATGCAGTTTACTGGATATATGCTTATTCTAATTCTGCAATGTAGCACTTTTGGCCAGACAGTGTGAACAGCTCTTTAAAAGTTACACACTATTCAGAAATGGCTGCCAAATCACATTAAACAGCAGACAGTCTGGAAATCAATCATTTACAAAAAACAAAGACTGGACACAGCAGATTCTGGATTCTACACCTGCCGTTATGAGACAGAAACCTAAAAAAAGCAGTTATGTCATGCAGTAGTACGCTACATATTTACCTATTATTGGTAAGTATTATATAAGGTAGTTATTCTGCATTATAGTATTAGTAGGCAGATTCAGCAAGCATTAGCCAATTCCAACAATATTTGCTTTCAGGCTTTAAAATGAAAGATAAAAGTATAATTTTGGGTCACCCTCACCCATGACCTTTCAACAGCTGCAGTTCAACAGCTGTCCTATTAATGTGAAAGTCCAAGCTGCCCTTTGTACTGGGCCCCTAACTGCATTAGCACCTTTTTCTGCCCACAGAGAAGTTCACAGTTGTCCGACAGTGCCCTGTTGAGATCGATTACTCCTCCTCTCTCCTACTCATTCTGTTTCTCCTGGTGCTGCAGGCTACCCTTTTGTACTGGGCTCCTGCTGCCATTGGCACCTTTGTTTGCCCACAAAGAAATCTGCAGCAGTCCCAACAGATCTCCGTTGAGCTTGCTCACTCCCCTTTCTCAGTACTCATTCCATTTCTCCCAGGCCTGCAGGCTGCCCTTTTGTACTGGGCTCCTGCCTGCAGTGAGTGCCTTTTTCTGCCCACAAAGAAATCCAGAGCAGTCCTGATAGAGCTCTGTTGAGCTCACTCAGTCCCCTCTCTCACAAGCTCATACTGTTTCTCCCACTGCTGCAGGCTGCCCTTCTCTATAGGGCCCTAACTGCAGTTGCGCCTTTTTCTGCCCACAAAGAAATCTGCAGCAGTCCTGACAGAGCTCCGTTGAGTCCGCTCACTCCTCCTCCCTCACTCGCTCTCTTGTTCTGTTTCTCCCACTGCTACAGGCTGCCTTTTGTACTGGGCTATTGCCTGTGTTGGCTCCTTTTCTGTCCACAAAGAAGTTCACAACTGTCCCGACAGAGCTCTGTTGAGGTTGCTCACTCCCCTTTTCACTCATTCATTCTGCTTTTCCTGGTGCTGCAAGCTGCCCTTTTGCACTGGGTTCCTGCCTGCATTGGTGCCTTTTTCTGCTCACAAAGAAATCACAGCAGTCTGATAAAGCTCCGTTGAGCTCACTCAGTCCCTCTCTCTCAATCGCTCGTCTGTTTCTCCACGCTGCAGGTTGCCCTTTTGTACTGGGCACTAACTGCATTGATGTCTTTTCTGCCCACAAGAAATCTGCAGCAATCTTGACAGAGCTCAGTTGAGCTCAGTTGCTCCTCCTCTGACTCGTTCAATCTTGATCTGTCCCAAACATTGATTTTCCAGCGACCATGCTATTCTGCGGCAGGAAGTGCAACAACATATTATGCCAGGATGTGAAAATGACAGCTGTAATGTTCATAAGGAGGTGTGAAAAATGCTAGTGTTGAAAACGTGGCATTAAAATATTACAAATTTGCAAAGTTACAAGGGTGCATGGAAACAGTTCAATGCATGGTTGTAACACAGTCATTTATGGACTTTTGTCACCAAATTTAAAACATAGGGGTTTTAGGACATCTAGTTATGAACAGTGTCACTGTGGTTTTCTTAATGTGTCCCAAACACTGATTTCCCATAGCAATTTTGGTCTTCTCGCTGGAAGTGCAAAAATGCATTTCGGACAGGATGTGAAAAATGACAGTTACTGTTTATATGGAGGTGTGGCGGATCTACTCATTGCTTTGTCTCCTCCTCCACAGACCCTGTTGTATATATAAGACCACAGAGACCCTGGATGAAAGGTGGACAACTCAAAGTTCTGGCACAACTTCACTGAGCTTTCACTTCCCTCTCTCTCGCCATTCTATTTCTCCAGACGCTGCAGGCTGCCTCTTGTACTGGGCCTCTAACTGCATTGACACCTTTTCTGCCCACAAAGAAATCTGCAGCAGTCCTGACAGAACTCCGTTGAGTCCGCTATCTCCCTTCCTCACTTGCTCTCTCATTCTGTTTCTCCCACTGCAGGCTGCTCTTTTGTACTGGACACCTGCATTGGGGCCTTTTTCTACCCACAAGATCTGCAGCAGTCCTGGCAGAGCTCACTTGAGCTCGGTCCTCCCCTCTCACTCGCTTGATCTTAATCTGGCCCAAACACTGACTTCCCACAGTGACCTTGCTATTCTGCACCAGAAGTGCAAAATATATTTTGCTAGGCTGTGAAAAATGACAGCTGTACTGTCTATAAGGAGGTGTGAAAAATGCCAGTGTTGAAAATGTGGCGTGAAAATATTACACACATTTGCGAAGTTACAAAGGTGCATTTAAACAGTTCAATGCATGCTTGTAACACAATGTTTTATGAACTTTCATCACCAAATTTTCAACATAGGCATTTTAGTACCTCTGCTCATGAACAGCTTCACTATCATTTTCTTTAATCTGTCCAGAACACTGATTTCCCCCAGCAACCGCGCTTATTCTGCGCCAGAAGCGTGAAAAACATTTCAGTCAGGATGTGCAAAATGACAGCTGTACTGTTCATAAGAGGTGAAAAATGCAAGTGTTGAAAATCTGGTATGACAATACAGTATTACAAATCTGAAAACTTACAAGGGTGCATGGAAACGCACAACACACACTTGTAACACAATCATTGATAGGCTATCATCACTAAATTTTCAACATAGGCTTTTAGGACCTCTGTTCATGAATAGTATCACTGTCATTTTCTTAATCTGTCCTGAACACTGATTTGCCACAGCAACAGTGCTATTCTGTGCTGGAGTGCGAAAAGACATTTTGGCCAGGATGGGAAAAATGACAGCTATACTGTTCATAAGTAGGTGTGGGAAAATGGCAATGTTGAAAATCTGGAGTGAAAATATTATAAATTTGTGATGGTATGTGCATGCGTGCAAACTGCTCAACGCATGCTTGTAACACTATAATTTTATGGAGTGTGAAATTATATTTCAGCCAGATGGAAAAATGACAGCTGTACTGTTCATAAATAGGGAAAATGGCAATGTTGAAAATCTGGGTGAAAATATTATAAATTCACGAAGTTATGAGCATGAGTGCAAACTGTGCAATGCATGCTAAATAACACAATCGTTTTATAGTATTGTCACCAAATTTTCAACATAGGGATTTTAGGACCTGTACTGTTCATGAGGAGGTATGAAAATGTCAGTGTTGAAAATCTGACATGACAATATTGCAAATTCACGAAATTATGAGCGTGCATGGCTGTTGCACAACACATGCTCAAAAAACAGTCATTGTTGAATTTTTTCCACCAAATTTGCAACATAGGCTTTTGAGAGCCCACCTCATGAACACTGGCACTGTTGTTTTGTTAATCGGTCCCAAAGGTGATTCTGTGCAGTGACTGCAAAATCACCCTCTGGGGCTGAATAATGCCATGACAGTGGTGGAATTCATGAGGAGGGTCCCAAAATCCCCATGTTGAAATTTGGTGCCAAAATTCAAAAATGCCTGAGATATGCACCAAAGTTGAAAAAACCTATTTATGCCATTATACAGTTTACCGGCATTTCCTCAGTTTGCAGTCTGCTTTGAAAAGTGCAGATGTGTTCCTGGTCTACCAAAGATCGTGCACCAAACTCCACAGGTAAGTATGGGGTGAGGTGTGTGTGAGAAGGCTGAGTCTTGAGAGGGTGGGTGCAGGTTGTGGGAGTGGGACACGGAGACATGAGGGACCGTTTTCTTTGTTGAGTGCAAAAAAAATTGCAGGACTTTTTTTTTATAGGCAATTTGGCACCCCGGGATGGGCTCCTAGCATTCCAACAGAGTGTTTGTTTGGGTGGGGCATCTAGCTGGCAGGGATTGGGCACCCCATCGGCACAACTGTAGTGCATGTTTGGGGATTATGCCAATGGGAGTGGGCTCCCTGTCAGCAAATGACACTGGGAGGAGGAACATAATGCCAATGGGGCTTCCCCATCAGCAACATCAATGTTAGGGCACTGAAGCTGACTGGGGTTAGGGCCCCATTGGCAAACAAACACGTTGGGGTCACACATGCTGCTGGTGGATTGGGCACCCCTTGACAGTGGGACTGCTTCTATTGTTTGGAACATGGAAGCAAGCCACCACCATGTTCACAAACAATATCCATAACAAGGTTCCACCCAGAAATGACCAGGTCACTTCCTCATTGCAGCAGAATTGTATGCTGCAATGATGAGAAACCCCTGATTGCAACAGTTGAAATCTTACAAAGTTGTGGCATGCTGGCTGAACTAGCATAACAGCAGCATGCCACCCGATGAGGAAAAGCAGGCCAAGCCTCCAAAGGCTGTGAGTCATTAGCACAACAATGCCTCACCTCCACAACCTGCTTCTGGAGCAAGCTACCGCAATATGTTTCTTGTGCATGCATGCAATCAGCATAAAAGGTGAGAGAAACTGGAGCCTTAAGATGAACCACCAAGTGTTTACAAATATAGGATAGGAAAAAGTGGGCAAGCAGTTGATTATGCCAACACTGACTTATGGGGATTTAAGTTATAGAACTGCAAATAAGCATTTATTGATTAGATTAGCTAGGGTGCAACGCAGAATAGCAAGATATATTTTACAGTGTACATATAGAGCACATCATTGTAATATGTTTATAAAATTAAATTGGCAGCCTTTAGAAACAGGTTGCTAAAAAATTGGTTAACATTAATACATAAATATTTAATATCTTATCCTGATCATTATTAATAATAATAATAAAACTTTATTTGTATTGCACCTTTCTTAAATTCAAGGCACCTTACAATACTTGACAATATAATAAATAAAACAGATACATAATAGTCTGAGCTGCTAAAATCACAATAATTAATTAAAATAAATCTTCGACCACAAATACGTCTTCAAGGCCTTTCAAATTCCTCCATGGACTTACACTGAAGAAGCGGACGGGTAGAGAATTCCAGAGGTTGGAGCAGCATACATGAAGGCACGAGCACCTGAAGATTTTAAAGAAACCCTCGGATCTTTAGCAACCCTCGTCTGCCAAACAGAGAGATTGCTTAGGGCAGTAGGGAACCAAAAGCTCTTTCAAGTATTCTGGACCCTGTCCGTATAGGGCTTAGTAAGTCAAAGATTAAGTTTAAAGGTGATCTGCCACTGGGTGGCAGCCAGTGCAGATCATGCAGCACTGGTGAACTATGACAGGCATGAGACATACCCATCAATAACCGACCATAGCATTATGCACCAGCTGCAAGTGGTGGATATCAACCCCAGAAATCCTAGATAAAGAGAGTTGCAATAATCAAGGCGCGAGGGTCACAAGGCATGAACCAACACTCGCAGATCAGCGGGAGGAGCAAGGTGCTTAATCTTGGTGATGTTCCTAAGATGGTAAAGGAAAAGTTTGACAACTGCGACACCTGTGAATGCAATGTCAGCTCATTGTCAAAAATCACCTCAAGTTCTGCACCTGCTCAAAGGTAGGAGCTGGACACCTCCCAGAAATAAACCTGAGGAAGACCAGCTCCCATCCCTCTACCCTACACCCCAGGTCCACAACCATCAGCTCTGTCTCCTCAGAGTTCAACATCAGCCAGTTTGAATTCATCCAGCACTGGATTTCAGTGAGGCACCTGTTAAAGACTGACAGAGCTCTATCCTGGTCAGGTGCAAAAGATAGGTAGAACTAGGTATCATCTGTGTATCAGTGAAACCTCAGCCCATACCTTCTTACAATGTCTCAAGGGACAGCATATACACTGTAAACAACATGGGTGACAACACCAAGCCCTGGGGAACCCACATGAAAGAAAGACTGGGCGGGAAGAATTTATCCCCAACACCACTCTCTGAGTTCTGTCAGTGAGTAAAGCTCTAAACCAACTGAGGAACTGTACCCGACAGGCCACAGATGAACTCCAAGCATTCAAGAAGTACCCTATGGTCCACAGTGTCAAAGCTGATGAGAGATCAAGAAGAACGATAGAGG
Source organism: Neoceratodus forsteri (assembly GCA_016271365.2). Lineage (NCBI taxonomy): Eukaryota > Metazoa > Chordata > Ceratodontiformes > Ceratodontidae > Neoceratodus > Neoceratodus forsteri. The sequence continues at coordinate 192,970,454 of JADMNL010000022.1, read as the reverse complement.
ACGGTTCTTCTGATCTCCAGTCATCAAGAGCTCAATGAGCACTTGAACCAGTGCTGTCTCGATACTATGCCTCTTTTGAAAACCAGACTGAAGCGGTTCATAGATGTCATGGATGGTTAAATGGTTTTCCAATTGTGCAGCCACTACTTTCTCAATAACCTTCCCAGCAAAGGGAAGATTAGAGGTCGGTCTGTAGTTAGCAAAGCAGCCCTGGTCCAAGAAAGCTTTCTGCAGGAGGGGTGTCACCACGGCCTCCTTCATGGAGCTAGGAAACTCACCCATATCAAGGAGCACCAGACTATCTGTACTAGGACAGGGCCAATGGTATCAAGGCAACCCTTTATCAGGAAGTCGAGCCCAGATCCAAACTACAGCAGGTAGGGTGCATACTATAGACAATCCTCATGACATCAATGAACTCAGGCCGATTAAAGGAACTCCAGGAGAGACCAGGTGATGTGACCAAATGCCGATCTGTAGCTTCTCCCATAGAGGAGCAGGCTGGAGTACTGCCCTGATGTCAACCTCCTTATCTGCAAAGAAGCAGGCAAGCTCATCACATTCTGTTTGTGAAAGGCTTTCTGAACCTGAAGACAGGCTGGGTTGCACAGTCTGTCAACAGTTCAAAAAAAACTGAGCTGGTCGGTTCTGAGCAAGCGCAATCTCAGGAACTTTGCCTTCTTACAAGGGATTGCAGAATGATAGAGTTGGTAATGTTCTATCAGCCTAAGATGGTTGGCATCAAGGTAGTTCTCCGCCAACAATGTCTAAGCTTCATCCCTTGTCGCTGCCAAGACATCCTCAAGGTCCCATCAAACCATGAAGACTGAGGTCGAAGGGGAGACGACAAACACAGACAGGAGCAATCTGATTGAGATCCGAGAGATAGCCTAATATAGGCCAGCACCAAGGCATCTGGATCATTGCTCACTCCAGAAAACTCTAATAGGTCAAAGCGCAGCTGACAGGCCTGTAGAGCTAATATCTCGCAAAGAGCGGTACCTAATCATCTCCACAGTGGGTAGCCTCCATGGGGGTGCAAAACTGAACCCCACAGTGTAATGATATTACACAAACTCTTTTCCAAAAGATAGTAAGGTAAGACGTGAATTAACAAGATCAGTGCATGAATGCATAATTTGCTCCATTAAAACCAACAACAAATATGGTGATGGCACTCTTTACACCAGGCAGCCAAAGACTGGAATATTCTACCCCCTCCAATAAGATCTTTAGATAATCATGTGGCCTTTAAAACCGAAAATTTGAATCTTTATCAAACAAGATGTAGCTGTGTATGAGTTTTGCTTAGTATGTTAAGATTCATGGATAAACAGGATTTTACCACTGTATCTTAATTCCCTGTCATTGGCTTAGCAATAGCTGTACATAGTTTATGTTTGGTAAGGGTGTTACTATAAACTATTCTAGCTCTTTTTTGTTTTTTAGAATTTGACATTGTACTTATTGAAAGTTAGTGTAATCTTTGTACTGTTTATGATGTGTTCCATGTTATATGTTTAAGAGTAACTTAAGTGTAATATAACAGGACTGTCTTGTGAACAGGATTGTATAATCCTAATGACTAGAATACCTGTATAAAATAGTTTTATCTATCTATCTATCTATCTATCTTATTTTATACAAAAAACATCTAAAGTACCAGTTACATTTTAACAATACTCTAATCAGATGTCAAGGTCTGCTTTCTGTAAGCAATAAAAGAAAACAGGCACAAAAAGTAATCTTCCTAGCCAGAGACAAATCTAACATTCACCAAAGGGCAAAAGTCATATCCTGTCCAGAAATGACCCTCATCTCTTTTGCCAGTGGGTCCAAACTGATGCACAGACTCTATGACAGTATTTGAAGGAAGGAGCATGAACTGTTCGAAATCTGCCATTGCCTGATTATGTTTTACAGTAAGTTTCACTTTAGAACCTTATTTTATTATACAAGTGGGTCCAGTCTGACCCATGGTTTAAACTCCCAGTGCTGTCACTAAATCCTGTCTCAGCCTGTACCTGAGGCAACTCATTCTGAACATTACACAGGTCTATGACCTCTGGAAAAGGAAAAGTTGCATTCAGGACAGAGAGGAGTACATGCTGCACTGAGGGTCTGCTGTAGAGCAAAGAAGAGGCTGGAAGCCGGATAGCATCAGGAGCAGGAGACAGCACAAAAGCAGCCTTATGGAACAGAATTCTAAGGCGAAGGTGAAAGAAGGATTAGACCCTTGTAAATGACTACCATTATAAACCAGTACATGTTCTTGTTACAGAACCTATGTAAAATGCTAGGTTGGGATTTCCAAAGGCTTGATGTAGGAGTAACTCCCAGTTTGGGGCTGTCAGCATCAAAATAAATCCACCACAGTTTGAGAATGTTATTCTTAAAAATATTAATGTTGACACAGTTACAACAGCTATGCTGCTTTACTGCACCAAAACTACTCATAGAAACAGAAACATAGAAATTGCTGGCAAAAGGACGCTTGGCCCACTCAGTCTGCTCAAGTGCTTCATGCCTAATCTAGATTCACAGACCTATCTGGTCCCTGTTACCTTCCCCTTTCATGTCTCTTCTCTAAATATACCCTATAGTTTATCCCATACATAGTAAATAGCCCTCCCCCAGTATTCTAGCCTCCATCCCATTGGCTGATAGTCTGTTCCAGGTTTCACTACCCTTTCAATGAGGAAATATTTCCTCACATCTCTCCTGAACTCCCTACGTCATCATATGCGTCCTGGTCTCACTGCTTGTACTCCTACAGCAGAGACTCCCTCCTTCACCCTATTCATCCCTATGAGGTACTTGTAGGTCTCAATCATATATATATATATTTTTTTTTACAATTTTAGCAGAAAGGTATACTAAGTCAAAGCTTGTTTACTGGTGCTTCCTGGGAGCACAGAAGTTAAGTGACTTGCTCATGGTCACATAGTATGCAAGTGATGGCTGTGGGATTCAAACCCAGTTCTGCAAGCTTACAACTCAGTGCTCTTAACCCTCTGCTATAGTGCCCATGATCATCTCTCTCGCTCTCTCTCTGGCTGTATATGTTGACATCCATCAGCATCTCCTTGGAGGGCTCCCTTACAGACCCTGCACTATTTTAGTTGCCCATCTCTGGACCTCCTCCACCCTATGTCCTTTCTGTAGTGTAGTTTCCAAACCTGAACACAGTAGTTCAGGTGGGAGCATACCGAGGAGCCATACAGTGGGAACCTCCACCTCCTCCTTCCTGTTGGAGATACCCCTCCTTATGCACTCTAGAATCCCACTTGCTCTGTCTACAGCCTTCACACTGCACCACAATTATGGTCCTCGAAATAATAACTCCAAGGCCCTACACCTGTCTAGTGACTATCAGTACCTGTCTCCCCATCTTATACACAGTTCTAAGTTTTCTATGCCCCAGGTGTGTGATTTTGTACTTTTGGCATTGAACCCCAACTGCCATGTCATTGACTGCTCCACAAGTTTCTTTGATCCCTTCCAGTTTCTCTATCTGCTTCTGAGTGCCCACCACTTCTTTGATTACCATGTCATCTGCAAAACTGCATACCTTCTCCTCTGACTCTTTTTGATGTCCTATATGAAGACATTGAAAAGAACTGGTCCCAGTACTCAAACCCTGTGGTACACCACTGGTCAGTCTCCCATCCTTAGAGTGAGTGGCATTTACCACTGCCCTCTATCTCCTATCTGTTAACCAGCCTCCAACTCAGTTTAACAGTCTGCTCTCTGGTCCTAAGCCGGTCAAATTCTAATCAACCTCCTGTGCAGCACAGTGTTGAAGGCCTTGTGAAGTCCAGACAGGCAACTTCTCTGGTCAACCTGTCAAAGAAGTCAATCATATTCATTTGGCATGGAATTCCCCACATGATTGTGTGTTGCTTGTGGTCCTGCAGCCGATGGGATTCTAAAAGGTCAATGAGTCACTCTGTTAGTAGGATTTCCATTAAAGGAAAACTACACCCAAAACTTGAAAAAATATATGCTGTGCAGGGTGTTTTAATTTGTATGTGAAGTTCTAGTGTTTCCTTCCCTCTGACTGGTATTAGGAGTTTTCCTTAATTAGCCTGCTAGCATTAGGGTAGATTTATTACCCTGGAGATCTCCATATCAAATAGGTTTATTGCATTTCATTGTCCTACAATGCACCTTGTTTCATGTAATGGTGATGTAGCAAAGCCCATAAATCCAGCAGAAAGCACTGCATTACAATCAGTTCACAACAGTCGAGATGGCTATATTTTTAAATCTGTAAAATTCAGCTTGGTGACCACCCTTATTCTAAATGTTTTAATATTCTGAAAAACTGCTGCTGGTAATTTTGTGCAGCTTGTAAAGCTTCAAGATATTTAGTTTGTTTGGCATGCGTGTGCTGAATGTTGAGTCTCTCTACATCACAGTCATGTGAGACAAGATGCACTGTGGGAACAAGAAATACAATTACACTATCAGGTATGAAGATCCCCAGGGTCGTAAAACTAGCATAAAGCTTGCAAGCCAATTTGGAAAAACTTCTAATACCAGTCAGAGGAAGAAACACTAGAACTTCACATACAAATTAAAACACTCTGCACAACATATATTTTTTCAAGTTTTGGATGTAGCCTTCCTTTAATTTTCCCACCACTAAAGTTAGGCTGACAGGCCTTTTTCCATATAGATTCATTTCCACCCCTGTCTGGAGGGGCAGCCCAATAGCCCCATCCCTGGTCCCCTCTGCACTTCTACCCACTGCCTGGTCACCTACCAAGTACAGGTTTCCCAACAAACTTCCCTCCATGGCAGGACTGAGAGGGAGGGCCATCTTACTCCCAAAACAATAAATCTGAGACCTGACTGAAGTAGGGAACCTTCAACAGTGTTGGCATGTGAGTGGCCACGTTGTATTTCATTAAGCCCATCTGATGCAATTTTCCTCCTTCTTATACACTTTTCCCACAGTGGACCACAGTACATGTGTGTAGAGGTGCCCTTGTCCAACATGCCCCAGTGGTTTTCTCTGTCGCACCTCCATATCACTGCTCTGCCTCTAGGCCTCCAGCTGGGGGCAGCCTAGGCTGAGCAAACAGACCTCCCCTCCTGGGAGGGAGAGCAGTCCTCAAATGGTTAGTCCCTCCATCTCTGGTTGACCCCAAATGACCTAAGTTCATTCATGATCCTGGGTTTCCAGCATAGGAGAAGATAGGTGCAAGGTACCTCAGCCCTCTTCACCACTGGGCGGTGGCTGACTGGCCTTTACTTGCTAAATTCCTCCTTGCTGCCAGTCTTACCAGATGCACAAGGTCAGCCCTTCTACAGGCCTCCAGAACCATACTTGTTAACAGTGAAGTATTAAGCAAGGCTATCAGCAGGGCAGCTAGCACTTCCTAGGCCCCTTCAGTAGTCTGTGTTGTATTTCATCTGGTCCCATAGCCTTATCCACGTCAGGGCTGCAAGTCCTTTCTCATTCCTCAGAAAATGGTTTGTGTCCACCTTCCCTCCCTTTTCCTACTTCTCCTTGGTGGTCCATTCCTCCTCCTTCTTCTAACAAAACTGAACAGAATGTATTGTTTGAAAACATATTTATCTTGATCCTTTTGCAGTCTACTCTTTCTGCCCTTCTGCTCCTCACTGTTCCTGCCTACTTTTCTTCTCCCATACTTCTCTGATAAAATCTTATTCCCTTTATCCACCACACTAGCAGTCCTATCTTCTGTCTGTGCCCTTCTCCTATTCACCATACCTGCTATTCTCCTCACTTTGCATTTCATTATATGCCAAATGTCAAACCTTTTTTTCACCCCTTGTCACTTCTTTGGAGAATATAATAGTCTCCTTTTCCTTCTGCTTTCACTTAAATCTTTCACACAGAGCTTTGCTGTCCTAATGAGACCCTCCCTATTCTTCCCAATTGTGCCTGTGCTCTTTCTCAATGGCAATCCCCTTCTTTAAGGAATTTCTGAGGTAGTCTCTGAATCCTTTTTTTATTCAGCTTTTGGCCCCAAATCACCTTCTCACACTAACTTGGCAATCTATGGTACATGGTGGGACTGGCAGGTAGCTCCAACCCCCTCAGAGGGACTCAGTCTCTGATCTCTGCTTCTTCCTGTGCATGACCTTCCTGAAATCCCCATGAGTTGCTCCACCATGGCAGGGCTGAGGGTGAAGGGAGTCGACTTTCCCCTCACAAACCAACATCTATACTCCAGGGGCCAGTGTGGGAGCTGTGGGGCCAGCGAGGAGCCTGCTAGCTCCAGGTTTTGCTAATTTTTCCCGCTCATGCTGAAGTTGCTTGCATGCATGTGGAGGCATGCGCAGTCACCCATGTCACCCTTCCTACTCTAGTCACCCCGACTGCACTACCTCTGGGCCTCCACTAGGGGCAGCCCTGCAACAAACATGTCTGGGTCTGGGGAGAGCTGCCTAATGGCTGTTCAATCCATTTCTGTCCCCACCATCCCTTGACGACCGGGTTCATTCTCAAACCGGATCACTGGCATGGCACAAGGTGTGACATTAAATGCCTCAACCCTCCATGTCACCAGGCCAGCCTCATGCTATAATTTCTTTAGAATCCATTCACATAAGTTCCAGGACCCCTTGACCTCCATATGGCTTGTATCTGCTCCTTTTCTTCTGTTGAACCACAGTGCAGAATGATCTCTGGTAATGGTAACACCCTATATGAGTGAGTATAATTGAGTGGCTCAATGAGTGACTTAATGATACCATCAATAAGAAGAGTGAGTGGTGAAGAATGCAGAAGAGTAGTTAGAGCGATGGGAGCAGCGGCATAGTGGAGGGAGCTGGATGCCATTGTCCACCTTGGGACACATGACCTGGCTAGAAACAGGATCAAAGCAGTGAAGGAGGAATTTGTGGACATGGGGAGGGCCTTAGACAAGTAGCAGGAATGGTAACCTTCTCAGAGGTGCTGCCTGTCTATGGCATGGGTGAGGCTAGGTCTCTGCACCACTGGATTCAATCAATGGTTAAAAATCTAGTGCAGAGCTCAGGGTTTTCTTTACTGGGGACTAGGCGTCCATCTGTAGGGATACAGGCCTATACTGGTGTAATGGTGCTATTGTCTGCATCTGTCCAGGAGGAGAACCAGAATCCTAAGTGATAGTTTTAAATGCTACATTGGCCAGCATTTAATCTAGCTGGGGTATGGGGGAGGCACTGAGAAGGAGTAGGAAATTCTAGTCAGCCCTCCCCAAAAAAAAAAACAGGGTAGATAGTGAGGTAAACACTGAGATAGAAATTAATAGGGAGAAGGGCGGGGTAAGTGGAGAGAAGAACAAAGGCAGTATGGACAGGAATGAAACAAAAGAGTAAGGTCATCAAAAGTAGAGGGTAATGAGTACCAATGCCCATTATCTAGGTAACAAGCTCCCTGAACTGGTGGCCTTGGTGGAAAAGGAACATCTGGTTATTGTGGATGTCACAGAAAAATGGTAAACAGAGAACCATGCCTGGGATGTCAACATACCAGGGTACACAATCTAGCAGGACAAGGAGGGTAGAAGAGGAGCAAGAGCAGCTCTCTGTAAGGAAGGATTTAAAGCAACAGAATGAAAGGTTAAACAGGGAGGAGAGAAGGCACTGAGGGTCACCCTGGAGACTGGACATGGACCACAATTCACAGGGATTGTATATAGAACCCCATCGCAGGTGGAAGAAATGGACAAGGAAATGATAGAAAGTACCCTTAGGATGGCAGAGAAAGGGGATATATTGTTGATGGGGGACCTGAATATGCCAGATGTTAATTGAATCACCTTGCTGCAGCACATCTAAGAGCAGGGTCATTTTCAATGCCCTACAGGGCATACCACAGACAGCTATTGTTGGAACCCAATCGGGAGGAAGCAATCTTAGACCTGATAATCTCAAATGGTGATGAAGAGAGAATCTCAGATCTTGAGGTGCGTAGCCATCTGGGAACAAGTGACCTCCAAACAGTGTGGTTCACGATAAACACAACTGCAGACTCAAGTTATACAAAAGTGAGGGTACTGGACTTTAGGAGGACTGACTTTTGTCAAAATGGGAGAGTGCCTCAGAAAAGCACTAGCAAATAGACAGGAAGGAGGGTGTAGGAAAAATGGGAAACATCAAAACTGCCATCATAGAGGCAACAAGCCTTTGTGTGAAGAAAATAAACTAATCAAAACAAAAGAAACAAGCATTTGTCAATGCCAAATGTTGTCTCGCTGGCATTAGCACTGGTAGTGCAGGAGTAAGAGATGCATAATAGGAATGGCAATGAAGTATTGAACTGAAGCCAACCCCACCCCCACTCTGAAAAGACTGATAGGCATTGGGATGTGCTTTTGGGTCATCAGCTGTAGCACTCATGCCATTCTACCTCATCATTACCCTGTAGACACTGACAAGTGTTGTGGAGTGCTTTGGGCATTAAAATGATGCCATTCCATAAGAAAATACACTGAGCTGGGTGCAGTTTAGGAGAATGGGGTGAACTTTGGGCGAACATGCCAAGGCATGCCTCCAAGCCTGTCATTGGCTGCAGGGTGGGGTGAGGTGGGGGTTGAGCAGCGCAGGCATTAATGATCTGAAGTCACACCCTGATGCCTGTCAGTCTCTACAGGGTGGGGTGTTACAGTTGTAAACCGAAACGCCATAGGCATTTGTTGATATTTTCACTCCAAATTTCAATATAGGCTTTTGTGACCCTACCTCATGAAGAGCAGCACTATCAGTTTGTTAGCTGAAAGGTGGTTTTGCACAGTGGCTATGCCATTTGGCGACACAGGGATGAAAACAGATTTTGGGCAGGATGTGAAAATGACACCTGCATTGTTCATGAGGAGGTGTAAAAATGGCAAAGCTGAAAATGTGGAGTGAAAATATGAAAAATGGTGAAGTCACGAGCATGCATAGAAACTACGCAACACACGTCCATAACCCAATTATTTTTAGATTTTTAACCACATTTTCAACATAAACACTTGGGACCTCCCCTTATGAACAGTGACACTGTGATTTTGTTAATTTAGCCAAAAGTTGATTTCCCACAGCACCCATGCCATTGTGCACCACAGGTCTGAAAACACATTGTGGGCAGGACTTGAAAAGTGACAGCTGTACTGTTTATAAGGAGGTGTGAAAAAATGCCAGCGTTGAAAATTTGGCATGAAAATATGGCAAATTTATTGAATTTACAAGGGTGGGTGGAAACTGTGCAATGCACGCTTGTAATACAGTCATTTTATGGATGTTCATCACCAAATTTTCAATATAAGCATTTTGGAACTCTGCTCATGAACAGTGTCACTGTCATTTCCTCAAACTGTCCCAGAAACTGATTTGCACAGTGACCGCACTATTCTGTGCTGGACATGCAAAAACACATTTGAGCCGGGATATGTAAAATGACAGCTATACTGTTCATAAGAAGGTAGCTGTAAAATGGCAATTTTGAAAATCTGGAGTGAAAATATAATAAATGCATGAAGTTATGAGTGGCATGGAAACTGCACAATGCACGCTCGTAAAACAGCTACTTTGGATTTTTTCACAAATTTGCAACATAGGCTCTTTGAGAGCCCACCTTATGAACACTGGCACTGTCATTTTGTTAATAGATCCTAAAGGTGATTCCACGCAGTGACCATGAAATCACCTTTCAGGACAGAGTAACACCATGACAGTGACTGGCTTCATGAGGGCATCCCAATAACCCCATGTGGAAAATTTGGTGCCAAAATTCCTAAAATGGCTAAGATATGCACCAAAGTTGAAAACCCTATTTATGCCATTATACAGCTTATGGCATTTCTTCAGTTCTTGGTCGGGTTTGAAGAGTGCAGACATGTTCTGGCCCACTGAAGATCATTGCACCATGTTCCTGAGGTAAGTATGGGGTGAAAGGGGTGTGGAGAGGCAAGGCACACAGAGGGTGGGTGTGGGTTGGGGGAGGGGCAGGGAGACAGTGAGGATCCATTTTCTTCTTCACAGGTTTAAAAAAAAATTGCAGGACAGTATTTGTTTTTCAAGGGCATTTGGCACACTGAGGTGAGCTCCCAGCTGGCCAGCTGAGCATTTTGGGTGGTATTGCAGCTGACAGAGGATTAGGCACCTCTGTCGGCACATACCAAAGGGGGATGAGTCAAGGGGATTGTGCACCCCCTCAGCACACAACAAATGCAGGGGGGACATTATGCTGATGGTGAGTGGGTCCCCTCGGCAAAATTAATGAGAAAGGAGAACTGAAGCTGACATGGATTGGGGCCCCGTCGGCAAAGAAAGACTGTTGGGGGTGCATGATGCCGAGGAGGATTGGGCACCTCCTCAACATACACTTTAAATGGAGGGAGGCATTATGCTGATGGGGAGTGGGCTCCCCCATCAGCAAATGAAGAGGGTTGGGGTACTGTGCACAGCAGCAGTCAGTGCCGCCATGTTGATTGAACAGTTTCTCCAGGACAGGTACATTGGGAGGTGTGTTATTGTGCTGCTGCATGATTGCAGAGGACTTTTTCTTAGATCTGGTTGCCACTTGATGGCATGTCTTGGTGTCAGCACCTGCAGCTGCCTTGATTGGGTGAAGCACCTTACTGATGCATGCCCTGCATTCACCCACAGTATCGCACCTCAAATCTGCTACTAATGCAATATGTTGGCTGGTGTGCAGGCATGAACCAACATAAAAACACTATGGTTCTCAAAGGAGGTGGAGGAAGGTTAGGGAGAAAAAGAGAGCATTCAGTAAATATAAGGATACAAAAGGAGAAGGACAGAGAACTGTACCAGTTAAAGCAGAAAGAAGTGGGAAGACAGTCAGAATAGCAAAACCCAAAACGAGGAAAAGATAGCTAACTTGGTTAAAAGGATAAAACCTTTTACAGATACAATAGGGAACAAAGAAAGACCAAGGCAGGGATAGTGAGGTGTTGATAAAGGGAGGGAGGTGGGTGGGCAGAGAGGGACAGTGAAATAGCAGTGATACTGAAGAGAATACTTCTGCTCAGTATTCACAAAGGAAGAGGAGGAGGTACCTAATCCAATCAATAAAGCACTCTGGATAAGGGATCGATATCAGTTATTTCATAGAAGAAAAGGGTTCTGAAAGAACTCCTAAAACTGAAGGTGGATAAAGCAATGGGACCTGATGGGATTCACCCCAGAATTCTAAAGGAATTAAGGGAATAACTAGTGATACCACTGACTACCCTTTTAACAAATCATGGGAGGATAGTGTGGTACTTAAGAACTGCAGGAGGGAGGCGTCATTCCCTTTCACAAAGTGGGAGCAAAGCAGAGGCAGAAAACTACAGACCTGTTAGCTTATTCTCTGTGGTGAGAAAATGATGGAATCACTTCTTAAAGAAAGAATTGTTGAGTACCTAGAGGTCAGCAGGGCACAGGACCCAAGGCAGAAAGGATTCACAGCCAGAAGATCACATCAGACAAATCTTTTTTTTTTCCATTAAATTTTATTAACCATTTAAATACAGAGAATGTATCAATTGCACACAAGATCTCCAGGTAAACAGTAGTACATGAACCCATAAACCATGTAAATCATATGATACATGTGATACATCCTCCGCCCCTCCCCACACACCCACCCCACCCCTACCCACCTCCTCCACATGCTCTGAGGTACCTACCCAACACCATAGAACAAAAACCAGAAAAGAAAGGAAGAGAACAACATCTCTATACAGTGTAGCAGGCATATAGGGGACCCCATAATTTATTAAACCTAGGGAGCTTATTCTGAAGAATGGCAATCATCCTCTCACGTCCTGCAGATTGGCAAGTAGTTCCTCTAACCATTCTGCGTAACTAATCACCACTGAATCCTTCAATGTCTGAGAACCAGACTCTTAAGGAGGCGAAATCATCAAATATGAGACCTCCTACTCTTAAAAAGGAATAGAAACTACGTCTCCCATTAGACAAATTTCGGGTAAAGAGGTCACCCAACCCCAAAATTGAATCTGCCCATTTTTGATACTGGTCCAGAGCGGCACAATCTTAGGGCAGTGCCAAAATATGTGCAAAAATCCCCACCCTGCTGGCACCTCACACAGGAGGCATCCGTATCAAGTTCAAGCTCCTCAACTTCTGAGGAGAATAATATATATTATGAAGTATTTTGAACTGGATCAATCTTAACCGATCCTGAAAATCACCTTATGACAGCTGTGCACTAACCCTGTCCAATCCAACTCCCATTGGGAAACACCGACACCCAATAAGAAGTAGGGCTAAATTCTGGGAGTAGCCCAACCAAACATCTTGGCATATATCTTTGAAACAGCATGAGGCATTCCGCCATAGGTCGTAAAGTCTCAGAAAACTCAATCATTGGTCTCTGTAATACTCTCTACCAAATTTACTAACTATAAGATGACGGAGCTGGTAAACCTGAAAGATCGCCGAGGATGACAACTTAAACTTGGTTAGAATCTCAGGTGCCGAGCACACTACCCTCTGCCGAGATTATATCCCTTACAACACTCCCTCCTGCACCAGCCAGGCTGCCCTTACAAATCTACCTCCTATACAAAATCTTGGATTGCCCTTATGGGCTGGGATGGGTCAGTCACATGGAATATTTCAAAAACCACACAGCTGGGCGTGAGCCTCACCGATACCCCAATCGGGAGTTCTTGAGAGCCTCCAGCAAGAGTGGGACTGACATACAGGAGAGCCTCAGGAACAAGACCTGCCCCTTTAATGAGAGCCAATTCAATCTGTAACCATAAGGGAGTATACGAAGCCTGTACACCCTGCACCCACCTCAGATATCTGTTAGCTTGACCTGCCCAATAGTAGAGTCCCAAGTGCGTAATCTAAGTCCACCCAATAATTTGGGAGCTGCCAACTTATGATAAGCCATTCTAGCTTTCTTGTAACCCCACACAAAGTTGGCAATAAGCCCATGGACCTTTTGAACCATGAAACGAGTGGGATGTTCAAAGTATTAAGCGGATAAAACAACCTAGGGGAACACATTCATTTTGACCAAACTTATCCTCCCCCACAACGAGATCGGAAGCTTACACCTTCTCTAAATCCAAATCAATCATGCGAACCAAGGAGTCCAGATTGAGCTGTCGGATCGCCTCTCACTCCTAGATAGGGAGAGCCCAGATACCTAATAGCATCCGATTTCCACTTCAAACCCAGCTCCGTCACCTCCCGGCATGAATACCCTCCAATTAAGCGGGTAACTACCGTCTTCCCGGTTTAACTTATAATTAGCCAAGGAGCTATAGACTTGTATTGTATCCATCAAAGCGGAATAGAATCCTTCGGGCGTGAGATATGAACAAAAGATCGTCCGCGTAGGCGGTGACTTTAACAATACTATCCTGCACCTTGATTCCCTTAATTTTGTGATTATAGAGTAAACTTTTAATCAGGGTTCGAGGTACAAATTGAAAAGAAGGGGACAACGGGCAACCCACAATGTATACCTACATATAACCTGAAAGAATCAGAAATCACCCCATTACCGAGATCCTGGCCATGGGATTAGAATACATGAACCTGATCCATTGTACAAAAAGATCAGGAAAACCAAATTTCGCATCACCGCAAACAGATACTGCCAGTTAACCCTATCGAATGCCTTCTCCGCATCCAACGAGACCAGAACCATGGGGTCACTGCCCTCCTCGGACGGAGAAGACATGCGCCACCGATTCTCAAATGGTCATTTATCGACCTCCCTGCATAAATCCGACCTGCTCTGCCCCAATCAAATCAGGTAAAACCACCTTTAAGCGTTCAGCTAACACCTTTGCCAGAATTTTGACATTGTAGTTGAGCAGAGAAATAGGCCTATAACTTGCAAGTTGCTCCAATGGCTTATCAGGCTGGTATCAGTACAATGAGAGCCTCTGACAGGGATTGGTCTAGTGACCGGCCATCAAGGATGCACTGGAACAAAGACACCAAGAGCGGTGACAATTGTTTGGAAAACACCTTATAAAAATTAGTAGAAAAGCCATCCAGCTGATGTCTTGTCCAAAGAGACCCCTTAATGGCCCTCTCCACCTCTTCTTGGGAAATGCCAGAAATAAGGGCCTTTTCTGTTGCTCTCCTAAAGAAGGAAGGTTCAAGTCCCCAAAGGAGGCAAAATCTCATCCTCGTGGGGATTCCTCATCGACCCATAAAGGGATTCAAAATAACTCCTAAATTCCTCCACTACCCCTCAGGGAGGTTTAATCCAACCGTCCTTTTTGGACTGAACCGCCTGAATTATACAGGAAGCTTCCAGCTGCTTGACCCTTCTTGCTAAAAGTCTCCGCCTTCTCCCCGATCCATAGCTGGCTTTAGACTTGATCAACGCCAGTTCGCTTGCTCCCCCAATAAAGTGAGGTAAAATCCTTCAGCTTTATTAGTTCCTGTTTGTCTTTCTCTGTAGGGTCATGGGCAAGCTATTCTCCTTGGCATGTATCCGGGCTAATACATCCTTTACTAACCTCTCCCTATCCCTTTTCCTGTTAGCAGCCTGCCCAATCAGGACCCCCTGATAACACGTTAAAGCCCCCAAACCATATCTGGATGAACATCCTCCCTCACATTATACCGAACAAACTCCTCTTTTGTGAGGTAATATATTGAACCATATTATGATTTCTCAGGCTCTGGTTATTTAATTTCCATCTACTATTCCCTTAGGGAGGGATACAAAAGGTAATCGAGACGATACCACCGCATGATCGAGGGAGGTCCGACAGAATTTGGAACCTAATACCCCAGCAAGGAGATTACAAGAAAGCCAAATATAATCAATACGAGAAGCGGTACCATGAACCGGCGAGATAAATGTGTATTCACGCATGCCGGATGGAAAACTCTCCACCCATCCGACAAACCAAATTGGTCTGCCCAGTCCCTCATGGCTTTTTGAGCTGGGGAAAGCCCTGAGTACAAAGGGTTGGACCTATCTACCAAAGGGTCCATCGCCACGTTGAAATCCCACCAATTATAATAGGAACATTCACAAAAGCGACATCACCTCGACTAACCCACTTAAAAGTCCTGGGAGTCTGAGTTGGGACCGTATACCGAACCAATTAAAATCTCTAGAGTCAGTAACTTCCCCAAACTAATATATCTACCGCTTTATCCTGTATCACCTACAGGGGAATAAAGGCACAGCCCTATGGACTAAAATCATGACTCCCTTACTCTGGAAACTACCTTGCGAGGCAAAAACTTGTCCAAACTGGACGCCTCATATTGTTAACCTCAGCCTCCAATAAATGTGTCTCCTGCAAAACACTATATCCACTCCTAGAGCACCCAGATGTTTCAAAATTTGTATTGCTTGAGCTTCTGCCTTGCCCTTAACATTCCAGCTTAAACACTTAATAATGTTATTAGATGCCATAAACCCAGATCCGACTTCCGGGGTCACCCTAAATGACATCGGATATTCACCTCCTCCTACTCCCTCAGAGCCTTGTAGAGACCCCCCAGCAACCCCTAGAGATAGTAAGTCTAAACCACGCCACCCCCACTAAACCCCCAATAAACCCCTTTAATACTAGAAACCCCACCTTGTACCCCCAGACCCCAAAACACACCCTGATAAACCCTCCCACAGCATCACGCCCATGATGTCCACCCACTCCGCCACATCATCTGCTGCCCTCTGCCGCCCCTAGCCCAATATTTGACTACCCTAAAATGAAAAGCGCCCACCCACTCCATAACCGAACCCTATATTTGACTAGAACCATCCTACCTCCATATCTATTAATCGGACTACAAACCTTCCAAACAAAACCCTCACCCACCATACATCATCCCCTTGTCTGGAGGCAGCCCAGGACCATAATTCTACCTCCTTATACCACCTTACTGAAACCTTATTCTTTCCCCGGATTACATCACAGACTCATCGAGAATAAAGAGAAAACCAGAGACCCCATCCCACACAACCCCAAGTGCCCTCAGGCTGAACAATAGGAACCCCCAACAAAGCCAGATATCATTACCTCTAATTGACCCCCCACCAAACGAACCCCATCTGCAATAGCCCAATTTGTATATTCTAGCCCATGACCAAATAAAAGAATCAAGTCCCAAATTGAAAGGGCCCTATCCAGAAAAGTCCAAGTCCACTGTCCCCAGAAGGGTTGCCCCTCCAGCTTCCAAGCAGTCCATTCCGTTCCTCCAGAGTAACAGACAGTCCGTAAGGCCCTGGGCAAAACAATATTCAGAAATATTGTAGTCCAACAAACCATGCCTCTGTAATGATATGTTCATCCATAAAGCATCACAGGGCCAACCATTCTAATATCCCGCCCCTCAACATTATGCAGCTACAGTCCTTCCCTGGCACACCTCAACCACTTCAGACCCCAGCTGAACTGAGTATCGCCATCACTTAGGCCTAAACAGATCAGGCAGGGCCTTCTGCAACATTTCATGGGCCACCTCCATCTTTTCAAACGCTTGCCAGGTGTCATCCATGAAAACTTGAGAGCTTTGCAGTGTAAATCATCCTATACTTAATGCCCATCAAGACTAGCTAGACACTAGGGTGAAAAAGAAGCCCTCTGCTACCGCACTGACAATGGCAAGTCCTCATGCTACCCTGATATTCACTCCTTCCCATTGCAGTGATTTAAGCTCTCTGACCTTTTGAAGGAAAAGCTGCCTTTCTTGGAAATTTAAAAATTTGGCCAGAAAAATATGAGGAGGTGCACCAGGGGTAGCCGCAGGGCTCTGTGTGCTCTCTCGATGCTATAACAAGGCCGAAGGCGAGGACCAACAATCTTCTCCACCAGCATTTGAAAAAACTTCACAGGGTCCCCTCCTTCCTCTCGCTCTGGCAGACCGATCAAGACCACATTATGCATGGCTTCTACCCTCTAAGTCTTCAGTTTTCCTCTCGATTTTAGCCATCACCTTCAGATTCACCAGGAGTAGCGCCCCTCTAGCTTTTCGACCTTGCACTCCAACGACTTCACCTGGCCTCATTATCTGTAGCTCTTCTGGCCAAATCATTCAGGGCACCAGTAATACTTTTAATTTCTGTAGCCAACTCTGCCATTTCCTCCTTAAAAGAACGGAACTCCTCCAGAAAATACGACACTGTTAGCTGGCTTTCCCCTCTGGCTCCAGGTTCACAGGGCTGGGTGACCTGCACAGACGAGGCCCTCGACTTTCAAGGGCCTTCTCGGGGTAACAGAGGGTTCGTTTTAAGTAAAGCTCGGCATCTCCTCCCATTAGCAACACCAACACCTTCTACCCAGTTTCCACAGCCTTCCTTTAACTGTCTGGGTGAGACAAATACAGCAGTGAGCAGGAAAAACCAACTTTAGGCAGGAGATTAGCAGAGCTATCAGCGAGTGCAGCTAGCAAGGAACAGCATCATGTGACTCCACATCAGACAAATCTAATACATTTCTTTGACTGCGTGACCAAAATAGACCAGGAAGGGGCTGTGGACATGGCCTACCTGGCCTTTAGCAAGGCATTTAACACAGTTCCACACAAGATTAATAAACAAATTAGCCAGCCTGTGAGTGGTGTTCCAGGGTTGTAGCCTGAGTAAAAATTTTGCTGGGCAACAGGACACAAAGGGTAATAGGAAACAAATTCCTCTTCAAAGAAAGGGGGTTGCTAGTGGGACACCGCATGGTTTAGTATGGGTCTGGTCTTTTAATGTCTTTATAAGTGACATTGCAGAGGGACTGGAAGGAAAAGTATGCCTCTTTGGAGAAGACACAAAGATCTGCAACAGGGTTGATGCACAAGGTGAGGTGGAAAGGATGAGAAGTGACTTGGCAAGGTTGGAGGAATGGTCAAAGTATGGCAGCTTAGACTCAATGCAAATAAGTGCAAAATAATGTACCTGGGAAACAAAAACCTAGGGGTAAGTAAACAATGGGGAAAGTATTATTTATTTAGTTTTTGTTAATCAGGGTAAGTACTAGACAAGTCCTGCCTATTTTCAGACATAACCCGGGGAGGGGGATAGAGGTGAATGCCAACTAACTTTGAACCAGATTGGCTGTTTAAGCATATTAACAACAACACAAATGGAAAGGGATCTTGGATGTTCATATCAGATGAACTACAGCTAAGTAAGCAATGTGAGAAAGCAGTAAGGGTGGCTGGGGGATACTGGGAAATAAAGGAGAGGCATCACCAGTAGAAAGCAGGAAGTTGTTATTCTTCTGTACAGACAGTTGGTGAGACCCCATCTGTAGTACTGCATCTAGTTCTGGAGATCCCATCTCTGCAAAGGACATAGACAAGATGGAGGCAGTCCAGAGGAGAGCAACTAAAATGATGCAAGGTCTGCAACAGAAGCCATCTGAAGAGCAACTAAAGGAGCTTAACATGTATACCATTGAGGAAAGGAGGGAGGGAACATGATTAAAACTTTCAAGTACCTCAGAGAGATCAACAAATTCAAAGAGGGTAGCATCTTTGAGAAAAGAGATGTGCTAGTACAAAAGGGACACAATTTGAAGATAGAGGGGTTATTGCTCAGGGTTAATATGAGGAAGTATTTTTTCACAAGAGAGTGGCAGACTCATGGAATGGCCTTCCTGAGGATGTCGTAGAGTCAAAACAGTGGGAGACTTAAAGGGATAGTCATAAAATAATTCTTGTGAGGTATGAAGAAGTAGGCCATTGGTTAACTAGGATCTATAACTTATTTAATAGACAGGAAATGGGCAGACTAAGTGGGCTCAGCGGTCCTTATCTGCCATCAAAGTCTATGTTGCTATGAGTGTAACTGTGAGCTGCATTTACAAGAGAAAGATACGAGAAGCAGTGTGCAAGCCCTGCCAAGTTGGCAACTTGGTGTAGTGGCTAAGCCCTGCCAATGTATGAAAGACCCAGGTCCTGGGGTGGGATACAATTTTGTTTATTCTGGAATTTTTTTTTAACTCTGCCCGTCAGAGCTGAGAATATTTAGGTTGGGGGCTATGGGGACTTGTTTTTCTTTGTTTTATACTTTGAAAGTACCAACCATTGCTGTTTTACTGCAGTTGATCTGTTGTTAGTCATAGAAGAGACTTGGGCGGTGCTTTAGTTGCTGTTAATGATCATGACTAAAACTACTCACTCTTATTATATAAAACCTTGGTAACAAAGGAACAACCCTCTCTGATGCCTGCAATACTGTCCCTGTCCTTTAGTGCCAGGTTCAACAATGCTTCATCCCTATTTGGTTCTTTAACTAGCTTCCTGAGAGAAAGTCCCTTGTGGGGGTCAAGGATGACCTGGGTTGATTTAAATCTCCAAATAGCAGCATCTCACCTTGCTTGTCAACCTGATGATGACCTCTACTAGAGCTTTGTCCACCTGCTCCCAGTTTGCTGAGTGTCTGCACACTACCACAGTACAGATAGCTGATTCAGAGTCTACCTCCAGGATGACACACTTCACCTCCAGCTAATTTGCAATTAGTGAACCTCTGCCTTTGTGGCCTTTATTTAATCCTTTACATATACTGCCCCTCCTCCTCCTCCCATCTCATTTCCCAGTCTATCCTGAATAGAGAGTAGGCTAGAATGGCCATGTCCCAGTCATAGTGCTTAGTGCACTATGATTCTTTATAGCCACTAGACCCAGGTTAGAATCTGCCATGACAGCCTCTAAGTCTGGAACTTTGTTTCTGAGGCTCCTGGTTATCCAAACATTCTCTCCCCTGCCTTGTGTCATGCATGTCCCTTCTTTTCTTGCCTTGGTTGTCAACTGAATCATCCTCTGACTCACCTCATCCTGTTTGTCTTTCCCTATTCCTGGTCCCATTCAATCTACTTTCCTCCCCTGCTCAAGTTGTATCTTCCTTTCTTTCATCTTGTTCTAGTCCCTGCCCAGCTGTGCCTCTGTCCTTAGGGTGTTTTCACCCTCATGCCCTCTCTCCCTATCATTTTACCATCTGGGTGGCAATTGTTGCATCCCTCAGTTTTTATGCCTCACTTACTGTCTAGAGTAAATGCTCATCTAAGTAGCATCTAAACTTCCCACCAAAGACTGGGGTGTCCTTTCTAGAAAGATGCCAGTCATCTCCTTATAAAGGCCCATATCTTCCCAGGTTGTTGCTAAGTCACCAGTGTGAATAAAGCTCACCTCCATGCACCATGTATTCAACCAGTTCTTAAAGCCCTGATATAGATTACCCTTACCTGCCATTGTCTTCTACAAGTAGTATCTACAGAAAAGCAACTGTGTATGTAGAGATGTGCAAAATTGAAAATTTCACCCAGTGAAATATTTTGCATAATTAGCACATTTCATGAAATATTTGCTGGCGAAAAGCAGAATTTCACTTTGTTCAAGTTCAAGTTTATTGAAGGAAGACTCCGCTGAGCAAGCTCATTCACAAGGAGGTCCTGAGGCACATACACATACAGTTAGCAATTATATAGACAGGAGATATAAAATGTAGAACAACAAAGAAAAATATATAATACAAGAGGTATACACAATAGAAGTCCTCATGCTATATATGCAGTACATTCCAGCTTTAACATTGTCCTAAATTATGCAACACATTTCAACTTAATAAGTAGAGGCTAGTTGGTACCTAGGAAGTTGACATGGCATTGGGGGCCTAATAGCACCAACATATGTCTTTTAATTTAGAGATAGCTGAGTGTTTTGTAGGAGTTAATTGATACGATGCTGGTTAGCTTCAGCATGGCTTGTAGTCGGTTCCAAATGTTTGGGAGGGTGTGAGACAGCTCTTTGGCCAGCTGTAGTACGTTTCCTGGGAACATCTAGTAGATTAGGTCAGATTTCCTTAGGGAGTAGGCACTATACGAGATGTGTATGAGGGACGTTAAATAGACAGGCAGTTTGTGGAGTAGTAATTTGAGGGTCTAAATGCCAGCATGCAGAAGGCATCTGGTGGCAAGAGGTCCACCCAACTGCCACATAAAGATCACAGTGGTGGGTCCTGTATGCAGAGTTAGTAATGAAGTGAAGAGCACAATGATAGAGTACATCCAGTTTTGATAGGGTCAAGGTTGGGGAGGAGATAAAGATAATGTCTCCGTAGTCAAGCAAGGAGGTATGTTGCTTGGACAAGTCTTTTCGGGTTCGAGAAAAAAGAGGGTCCTATTTCTAAAGAAGAAACCCAAGCATGCTTTAAGCCTCCTTGATAGATCCTTGATGTGGTCATTGAAGGAAAGCTTGTTGTCTATCCAGTCTATCCACTTACCTAGATATTTAAATTTAAGTATGACTTCCAAGGGTTCACCTAGGGAGGTAACTATGAAGTTTTAGGTGGGGTAGGTGGAGCACCAGACAAGGCAAGCCTCGAGAAAATCATTGTCTTGTTTTTGGCTTTTAAGAGAGATTGGCATTGATAAGGTTGCTTTCTAACTGGATAAAGTAAGCCCGTGTGCTTCCTGACTTCAGTTAAGGGCGAGCCTGATGCGTACAAAACAGTATCGTCCACTAAGAAATATATGCTAGAGTTCTTTATGTGGGGGTCAGGGTTGTTGATGTACAGGAAACAAAAGTTGGTCCTAGGATGGAGCCTTGAAGGACTTCTCTGGCAATTGGAAGGGGTAGATAGTAGGCCATCAGCTTTGACTTTTGTGTTCTTCCCGTGAGATAACTGTTAAACCACTGTAAGGTAAGTGGAGTGGCACCTCTGTAGACAAGACAGGTGATTAGGAGGTGATGGTCTACAGTGTCGAAGGCCTTACTGAGGTCTAGAAAGACTGCACCAGTAACCTTCTTGGTGTCCATAGCATGGATCCAGTCATTAGAGACTTTAGCCAAGGCTGAGATGGTACTGTGCTTGACCTGAAGCCAGATTGGGCCAGGTTTAGGACTGAGTGCACTTCAAGGTGTTTTTTAAGTTGGTTGTATATAAGTTTTCCAGCACTTTGAAGAGAACAGGCAAGATAGAGATAGGACGGTAGTTGTTTAAGTCACAAGGATCTCCTGATTTGAAAAGAGGAAGAACATCAGGGCAGATTTCCAGTAGGATGGAACAGTGGCTGTGGTAACAGAGATGCTGAAGATGTGAAGGATGGGGACTGTGAGGCTGGGCATAGCCTAACTGCAAGTGAAGTTTGCCCCAAGCCTGTGATATTTCACTTGTGGGTGAAATCTCACCATTCGTGAGGCAAAACTTCACCACCCACTGTAAAATTGCACCTGCTGTGGGTGTAATTTTGCATCCAGTGCAAATGTAGCAACTAGCCACTGGTCAAAGTTAGTTTTGGTGTCTTTTGTCCTTGCCCCCTGGCCACTCACTGGGCCAAAGCATTTCTCCCTGGTGTCCAGTTGCCCCGGGCTGACCACTGGCCATATTTAGATGAGATAAACACCCCTCAATTTACCTGGCACTCTCATTTGTTTCATTCAAAAATAAAACAAAAATTCAACTCCAACTCCCTGGTGTCCAGGGGTGTCCTCCTAGCCAGTCGTCGGTCATAATTTAATTAGCTAGGCACTCCCCAAGTTACCCTGGCCCTCATTTGTTTTATTTAAAACTAATTCAGACTTCACTCTCTGGTGTCAAGTGGTCCATCCACACAACCATCCCATCATTAGCTACTTAGCACCACCTGCCCCCAGTACCCCAATTGGGCACGGGCACAGCCTCCTACTCACTCTGTGACTCTCAGCCCAACTGGGAGCAACTGAGCACTTGAATGAATAAGCATGTAAGCTGGTCATGGAGGTGAGTGGAGGATGTGCCGGTGGCCCAAATGGGGTACTTGGGAGGCTAGGTGGGTGCTGCTAGCAAATGGAATGGTTGAGTGGGGGCCACCCTGGACACCAGGAAGTGGGGGCTGATTTTAAAAATGAGGGAGCCAGGGTTACTTGGGGTGCCTATCTAATTAAATTATGGATGGTGATCTTCCGGGGACACCACTGGACACCAGGAAGTGGGTGCTGAATTTTGTTTTGAATGAAGCAAATGAGAGGGTCCAGGGTAAGTTGGGAGAGGTGCTTATCTAATTAAAATACGGCAGTAATAGGCCATGGGGGACCACTAGACACCAGGGAGTGGGGGTTGATTTGTATGTGTGTAGGTCACAGTACTGTCTGCTTGATTGCCATTTGTTGTAAGCAGGCGATGGTGGGCAAAATTCTGGGTGAAATTGCAAAATTTCACAAAACAGTTCATGTGGCAAAATTGCCAATTTTGCCACAATTTTCACAAGTGAAATTTGTTTTGCTGCATCTCTATGATATTTGCTTGAGACCCCTCACCAGCACCCTGAAGATTCCCTGTAATACTTCTACCCCGCCCTTGTTACAACATTTGTCCTAAGTTGAAGAATTATATCTATTTTTATTCCAGCACCTGCTGCCTAGCAATCTCCTGGATTTTCTCTTCATCATTCTAAGCCATGGCACCCCTCAAGCATCTCATTTCTGTATTTGTCCACATCCATGCTGCCAACCCTGTGTCCCTAACTATACAGTTTCCACCAGCAGCTGCTTCCTCTTGGAATATAGGCCTCTCTATCCATCCTTGGAGACTCCATTTCTGAAGATCCCCTTCTTTCATCCCACTGCAACAGGAATCTACTCTTGGATTTCCCATCAGGACAGTTCAGAGAAGTTGTTTCATAGTGGTAGCAGTGGAAGAGTGTATACCTTCCCCCACACCTTCAGAGACCAACAGGGTCCATCCACTCTATCTTTGCCTAGACATCCTCTGGCAGAGCATTGGAAGATGTAGAGATGGGACAGATGATCAGTTGTATCCATACAGTTTGTCCCTGAGCCTACAACCCTAAAGAGGAGTACAGATGAGGTAGCATCTCAGATTCCAGGTGGTCTCTTGAAAGATTGCAGAACCCCATCCATTATGCTGCACCACGCCATGAATATACATGACTTCCTCTATCCTCACTTTGTATCTGCGCTAGTTTAGACTACCCTTCCTCCCTCTTCCTATTTTCAGAATACTCTTTTCCTTCTGTTCTGCTTTCAGTTGAAATTGTTTATAAACCTGTCTCAGATAGGATTTACCTAGTTCCCTGTTCTGATATTCTTTCCTGCTCTTACAGTACTTCCCATTAGAGTTAACTGCCTCTGAGGCTGGCCCGCTTGCACAGGGGTAAGTTACCTACCTGTGATGCTGATGACTCAGGTTTGGGAATGGTCCTGGGACATCGAGGGTTGGCAGGAAGTATCAAGCACCCCATGACTGCTCTCATTCTCCGGGGAGAGAGGGTAGAGTGTTCAGTGCAACACAAACACCTAGCAGAGACTGGGTGTACTGAGCACTCTGACACCAGTTGCTCATGGGGGTGGGGCAGACACAGGTCATCATTGCACATCCCACTCCTCCATTGTTGAAAATGCTGATGTCTACCGAGATGAAGGCCACCCCTCAGCTCAATCAGCTCTCAGGCAGGATCCTCAACCTATCCTATAGTTTGTGGCACTATAGGGCTGGTGCTACAACACCACCCAGTGGGGGTAAGTCAGGGGTATTGAGAAGCTGTGGCCAAATATGGAGCTGAAGCAGGGATCCATGTCAGGGCTGAGGTACAGTGTGGCCGTCAGCAGAATAATGTGTAGTAAATTTAAAAATTAAAAAAGAGTTAACTACCTCTGTATTGCCTTTCCGTGATCTTACTTATTAACCTACCCTGGACAGAGTTACCTGATTTCCTGTACTACCCTCCCTTCTGTTGCTTTCTCTCCTGGGGATTTACTATTTACTTTATCCTTTCACTGCTGTTTCACATTGTACATTAGTTAACTGGATGTCTCAGTGTAACAGAAACTAGTTAAGATGTCATCTCTTACTTTGTGCAGCATCTCATCTCCAGTGTCCCTGTGGAATTTCAGTCTCCCTACAGACATCCTAAGACATCCTCAAGTTAGACATCCTACACTATGTTCTGCAGACCCAAAGTGAGATGCCTGAATCTTGCTTTGTTTGACTCAACCAATTGAATGCTGATGAGCTGCCGGCAGTCATGTGGTGCATATTCCCACCACTGGCATCCTCTGGCACTTGTGTTGGTTGATTTCCTGTTCCTTTCTGATCTAAAAGAAAGTCCCATAAAATGTTAGCAAACTCAGCAAAATGTTTTTTCTAGTGTGTTTTAGATCTTGGAACTTTGTAGAGGTGGTACCCTGCCTCTCAAGCTCTGCACCAACATTGATATTTTAGCACAAGCACCATTTTCCAAGCATAACTTGCTGCAATTGCTTCACATAGCTGGACATTTACTATGGCTAAGCTGTTGTTACATAAACAGTGCAGAAGTGTCAACTGTGACACTTGCTGGTAAAAGCATTAAGAGGAGGTTTGAAAATGTTGTTTGAAACATGTACTGTGTACTACTTTATTGTGTACTATTCACTTTCTGCAGGTCTACTCCGAAAAAGTTTTCTGTTTAGCAGTCCTACATGATTAGTCAAAACTTATATACATTAATTTCTTTCTTTCTCCTTACTGACAGGTCAGAAGGCCATCAGTTTACAAAATAACCACTAACTGCCATTGATAAAGCTTCATTATTCATTAATAAGGTTTCACTGAAACCTCAGTACGCCAGCTGGTCTCAGAATCAGGACCCGGCCTCAGAACAATTTTGAAAAAATTAAATAATTACTGTTAAGTTTTGCTAAATAAATGTTGTTTTGCTCAGAATCACTTTTATTTTAAAAAAGAAAACATTTTCTGATTCTATTTCTTCTAGATTATCCTGAAGCCCCAACAACTGAAATTTCTCCAAATCATACAATGTACATTAGAAAAGATACAGTAGAAATCATCTGCTCTGCTCCAGCCAGCGCTGATATTAAAAGTTACATGCTATTCAGAAATGGCAGCCAAATCACATTAAATAGCTCATTGTCTGGGAAATCAATAATTTACACAAAGCAAGGACTGGATATAAAGATTCTGGATCCTACACCTGCTGTTATGAGATTGAAATCTCAAAAGAACAGTTCCATCATTCAATAGTACTTCCATATATTTATCTGTTATTGGTAAGTATTATATAAGGTACTTATTCGCATCATGCTATGATATGGGGCAGAATCAGCAAGCATTAGTCAATTCCAACAATGTTTGCTTTCAGGCTTTAAATGAAAGATAAGAGTATAATTTTGGGTCACCCCCACCCCATCACAATTCAACAGCTGCAGTTCAGCTGCTGCCTAACAGTTGTTTTAGACCTTTTTCACCTCTAGTTGCCCTTTGTAGTCCAGGCTCCTTGTGTCTATCCATGCATTCTTGAATTCCTCCACAGCGTTTCATGCTCATTCATTAGTGCCATATTCTTCATCTCGACACTACAAGGAAAAAATCCTCATCTGTCCTGTCAGGAGGATGGCAACTTCTGACCATCTCAAGCCCCATCCAGAATTTTCCCCAAGAAGACTTATTCTTCTCCTTTCCTCTTGTCCACGATAGGGGGTGCTAGCAATCCTGCAATATGCTGTATTTGTGGAAGTGCCCAGAATTGGTCATTTTAAATGGCAGGTGTACTATCTGACTACAGTCTTCATTTTTACTCATAAAATAAAAACTCAGTTAATGCCATTAATATCAAATAAGGAATGGCATAAAACTATAACAAATCTATCTGGTAAAGTGTGACTTTCTATGCACATAGTGTGTTGATGTCAACATTAACATATGGATTCTAAGTTAGGAACCAATGGGAGAATGTGCACCACAAGTTTTGTAACTGCACAATTATGCAAAGTATTCTCACAAGGAGATTGAATGGCAGGGATTACTGGAAGGGTGGATTGCAGAAATTGAACTATCCCTGTTAACCTGGAAGGACTGCATTTGGTTTTACTTTTATTTTAATTCTTATTGCTTATTTAGGCAAGGTAGCAGATAACAACATCCTCACCCAAATCCAGCTTGCCTGTGTGTATTCCATGGTGTGTCCCATATGGCAAGCCCAAAGGGCTGGATATAGAGTCACATCCCCAAGCAGATGACCATCTTCTGGGAGAATTTCTGGATGGGGCTTGAGATATACTAACATACTATTTGCCAGCAGATTAGGCCTTATGGTCTATCGAGTCTGCTCAAACTTTAGATCCTTAGTTGGGTGCCAAGACCCTCCCATCCCTTGTGCTCCAGAAACATATCATCCATCCCCACCCCCTGGGACAGGCCATCATCTGATACATTCACTTTCTGTGTCTGTCCCATCCTCTCTTGAAGCCCTCCACTGTGGATCTCTAAACTAGCTCACCCAGGCAGTGCATTCCAAGGGTCCACCACCCTCTCAGTGAAAACCTCATCCTCTTTCCCACCTCACCCTTCCACCTTCCAACTTCAAACCATGCCCTCTGGTGATACCTCCCTGATTTAGTCTAAAGATCCCTCCATGTTTGCCCTATTTATTCCCTTGAGGTACTTGAAGACCTCAATCATGTCCCCCTGTCTCTCCTCTCCTCCAGTGAAAACAGGCAGAGCTCCTTAAGTCTGTCCTCATCAGTCAAATCCCTTAGCCCTCATATCATCTTTGTTGCCCTCCTCTGTCCCTCTCTAGGGCTGTATGTCCCTTTTCAAGTGTGGTCTCCAGTACTGTACACAGTACTCAAGGTGTGGTCCAACCAGTCCATTGTACAGTGGCAGAATCACTTCCTTGCTCCTAGAGTGATCCCCCTATGATGCATCCCAACATCCTGTTTGCCTTGCTAGCCGCTCTCCTGCACTGCTGAGGTTATTCATACATGCATCCACCATGACCCCATGTCTTTTCCCTATTGAGGCCTCCAGTGCCTCCTCCCAGGGTGTACCTGTATTTAGGGTTTCCCCAACCAAGATGCAACACCTTGCACTTGGTGATATTGAAATTAATTTCCATGTGTGAGTCCAGCTTTCCAGGGTGTCCAGGTCCCCTTGCAGGGCCAACCTCCCTCTTCTCTCTCAACTACTGCTCCCATCTTGGAGTCATCCTTGAAGAGACTCATTTCACACCCTATACCCTCCCTGATGTCCGATATGTTCATTAAGCAGTTGATTGGACCCAGGACCAAGGTACTCCCACTACCAACCTCTCTGGGGTTTGAGAGCTCCCACAGACCACTACTCTCTGAGTGCATCCAGCTAGCCAGTTTTCAATCCATCTGACCATCAAAGGGCCTACTCCCAACCCCATCAGTTTCTCCACCAGACCATTGTAGGACAGAGTCAAAGCCTTGCTGAAGTCCAAGAATAATACATCCACAGGCTTACCCTGTCCAGTTCTGATGTTACCCATTCATAGAACTCCACAAGATTGGTTTGACATGATCTACCTGGCACAAACCCATGTTGCCGACTATCCAGACCTCCCACCTCCAAGTACACCCCAATTGTTCCTTTAGTATACTCTCCATTAATTTTCCCACCACGAGGTCAAACTGATAGGTCTATAGTTACCTGGTACTTCCTCGACCCTCCTTTATGGATTGGTACCACATGTGCCTCTCACCAATCCCTAGGTACCCTCCCTGTCTCAAGTGACCTGCTGAAAGCTCCGCCGGGGAATTGCAGCCAGTATATCCCTAATTCCATAGTACTCTCAGATGAATGCCATCCATCAGGAATTGTCTTTCTTTAGGGCCTTGAGGGGCTAACCACACCCTTTTGGTGGAGATAGCATCATCTGTCCCTCCACCTTACTGGCCTTTTATCTTTACCAGATGTGACACCCTGGGTACCTCTTTCCCCCCTCTTGCTCCATTTTTGTTGCTCCCTGATCCCACTTACTGATGTTTCTATCCCTTTCATGCCTTGCTTTGTAGATATCCCATCCCCTCCTAGTGAACACAGAGGCAAAGTACTCATTAAATACCTCTGCCTGGTCCTTCACCTCTTCCACCCACCCTCCTTCTAATCTCAATCTGCTGAGATGGCCTTAGTTTTTCTCCGCTCCCAATGTACCAGAAGACCCCTTTTCCCTCCATGTATTCCCTGAGCCAGCCGCTGCTCTTACTGGACTTTGCTCCCTCACCATATGGGTGACTTTTCTAGATGTAAGCTGGTACATTTCCTTATCCCTATCCCCTCTTGTTGTTTTATATTTTTGTAGGCCACCTTCTTTTCTCTGACTGCTACCTGTACCTCACTGGACCACCAGCATGGTTTATGTGAACTTGCTCCCTTACGTTTCAACTTAGCGCAGATCCTGACTGCCTCATGAAGTCCCGTTTATGACCTCCATCTCCTTTCCACACTTGTCATTGAGGTAATCCTTCAAGTGATCCTTGAGAATATTTCCATGCCTATGAAGTCTGCCCCCTGAAGTCCACTGCCAGTGTCTAGATCTCCCCTCCCCCATGCTTATTTGAAACCAGACAGTATTGTGGTTGCTCCCAGTCAGGGTCTTGTACAACCATGTCCCTTACCAGATCCCCATCTGCCAGAACCACATCCAGGACATGCCCCTCCCTTGTGGGCTCAATCACATGCTGTGTTAGAACACATCCTGGAAGCCATCCAGCAGCCTCTGCTCCTTGGCCACCTTAGAGGACATGGTTCCCCAGTTTGTACCTGGCATATTAGGTCCCCATCAACACCACTCCTTCCCCTTTTGGTCCACACTGGGCAGCGATGTTGTCCAGCAAACCATCCTCTAGAACCTTACTCATCCCGGGGCCTATACTGCACCCAGCTTGACCTTATTTCCTGCTGAGGATCGTAAGGTGACCCATAAGGCCTCCACGTTTCCCTCTGCCTCTTCTACCCTAGCAATTTCTATGATCTCTAATGAACATAGCCACTCCACCCCTCTGCCCTCCTTTCTATCCTTCCTGTTCATGGTGTACCCCATGCGTTAGGTCCCAGTCATGGTTTTTGTTGGCCCACCTTTCCGTGACCACCGCCATATCCACCCCTCAGACAGCATGGCCTGGAACTCTGGCAACTTGTTTCCCAAGCTCCTGGCATTTACTAACACCAACCCCACCCCTTATCCATGATTCTCTTTGTCGAACCCCACCCAGATTCCTTATACTTCCATCCTCCCTCTGCTCCTCCTGAAACCTCCATCCCCAATCTGTTTCCCCTTCCCCTTGGGCATGAAGGCTCTCCCTCATCTGGAGAGGGGGCTTCTGGTCAGCCCCTCCTTATCCCTTCCCCCTCACAAGTTTAAACCCCACCCTTTCTTGTATGTAGTCAGCCATCCCTGTTTAAGGACTTCCTTCTCTAATGGGGCAAGATGGAAACCTGTCCTTGGCATATAGTCCCTTATCCTCCCAAACTCCATTCCAGTTCCTAACACCCCAACCCACTCTCTTCACCCCACTTCCTGAGCCAGTCATTAACCTCTTTGAGCTTCATTTTTTTCTCCACTGAGGCCTTTGGTACTGGCAATATCTCTGAAAAGGAAATGTTGCATCCATTATCCCGACAGACTCTGGCAAGTTCTTGGAACCTTGCTTGGATTTCCAAATTTATTTCCCTCTAGATCATTAGTTCCCAAATGCACCAGGAAATCTGGTTTCCTCCACAATCCCTAACCATTTCATTCACCATGAACTTTGCTCTGTGCACTGTCAGCCCAGAGATACACACTACCTTCACCTAGCTATGGGCATCCACCTCTGTCCCTCCCACTGGATATCCCTAATCATCGAGTCTCCCAATATCAGAACCTTAACATCATCATCCTTATGGTTACCTCCACTATACCCTCTCAGCCCCCTTC
Organism: Neoceratodus forsteri; assembly: GCA_016271365.2. Taxonomy (NCBI): domain Eukaryota; kingdom Metazoa; phylum Chordata; order Ceratodontiformes; family Ceratodontidae; genus Neoceratodus; species Neoceratodus forsteri. The sequence continues at coordinate 192,939,828 of JADMNL010000022.1, read as the reverse complement.
CCCTTTATTCATGATCTCAATTTCAGTAGGAGTCTTCCTGCCTTATTAGAGACCCCTTGTCACCCTTCCCTTTCTGCCTCCTTGCTATTTTGCCCACTTAACTCAAACTCCTCTGAATAGGTGTCCCTTTAACCCTCTCTTATCCGAACCATTTATCCTGGCCTGATGGTTTCTCCTTCCCTACACCTCAACCTCCCCTTGTAATGATACCCCTGCCTCCAGAGGCTCTCTGTGGGTCCCCTTTAGCTGAGGGCCCCATCCTTGGTACTGACCCCCCTGCTGAAGGGGCTCCTCTCCACCTCCTTGTCTCCCAGTTTCTCTCCAATCATGCTCTCCTCTCATGTCTGCAATATGTTGCATCTCCCCTATTTGCTTAACATATATGTTTCCTCTCCCTCTGGGACTATTTCTGTCCTTTCCATAGCCGGTCTGTGATGCCCTCTGGGTATCAGACTCCCTCCCAGCCTCTGTATAATTTTCTCATTTCCACCAACCCTTCCTCCCCTCTAGGTTGCTAGTAGCTCAAATTTATTGTGACACTCTCATGTCAGCCTCCATCAAGTAACCCGAGTTTCCCTGACTGCACCTCTAAACTGCCCCTCTTCTTCCCTCTTGCTCTGTTCACCTTAGGAGCTCCCTTCCCACAGTCTGCTGTTTTAGGCTTCCTACAACAGCCCTCCTGACTCTTCCCCTCCACTATCTTCGTATTCAGAATGTCACCCCTGACGCTTTCCCTTAGCATCAACTCCTCATCTAAGGGTCCTCTGTCCCTAATATCCCCCTCCTGCTTGCTGTAACATAATGTCCTGTAATTTCAGAGCGTTGCCCAGCCTCTCCTCAGCCCCCACTCTGCCCTCATATCCACACCCCTTATCCTTGGACACCCCACAGCTCCCCAGCTTACTCCTTAACCAATATACAGCTCTGATACAAGATTGCTGTCTACAGGTGGGCAGCCTCCTCTCCAGGCCCAATTTAGAATTATTGCCATCCCACAGCCTGTACAGCCTACAACCCTTCTGAAGATGCCTGCCATGGTGGAATATGGCCACCCTGTTTATCCCCTCTGTTTGTAATGGCACACCCTTTCTCAGTCCTTTCCTCTGAATACAGTTTTCTCTCTATACTGACTGTAGTTATTTACAAATCCAATTTCAGCCCCACCAATAAAGTTCAAAGTCTCACAAACACATACAGTCCAGTGTGTGTTCAGTCCCACTAACAGTGTGTGTAAGCAGACATCAGGTACAGTATGATGTCACATGCCCTCAGCTGCTGTTGCTAATTTCAGTCCTAAAACAGAAATACTCAGTCTTTCAATCCCAACCCCAGTGGTTTTCAGTATTTAAGAAAGCCTACAAAACAAGGTGGGTGGGAGGGCCCTTACAAACACCAGGCAAACAACACATTTAAATTTCCTCTAATTAACCCTGACAAACAACTGTCCCCAAACCTCCAAAGTTATAATATCACAGCCCAAGTAACAGTTCTAATTCAAGGTAATAATTTTTACCACATAGAGCTAATTTCACTTACAAACTATTCAAATATTTCAGTTTAAACAGAATATAAACCCAGACCTCAGTCCAACTAACCTGCTTCTTTGAGTTCCCAAGTGAACTCAAAGCTTCTATCCTCCTGACAGGACAGATGAGTTTTTCTCCCTGTAGTGTCGAGCTGAAGAATATGGCACTAATGAATGACATGAATCACTGTGGAGGAATTAAGGAATGCATGGGATAGACACAAGGCAGCCCTGACTACAAGGGGCAACTAGAGGTGAAATAGGTCTAAAACAAATGGGCGGAATAGATGGACCTAGTGGTCTCCTTCTGCCATCAGCTTCTATGTTTCTGTGTTTCTATGTTTCTCTGAGCTTTCCTAAAATTCCCAAAACACTTGCTTTTAGAGTTCACAGTCAGCTTTGAACAATGTTTTGAATATATCATGATGGCTTGTCAGAGATCTATGTATTGCAGTCATCAATGATAGCCAAAGGTGGTGTCTCTTTGCACCATAAGTTTGCACTGCCACCAACTGTGACTGTGTATGGATGTCCCAAATTTTAATAAACTGACATTATATGACATACAGCACAATGTAACAATCTGCTCTTTTATCAAAATGTCTAGCTCAAAAGAATAAAAGTGAGTTTGATTATTATGATTTAAAACTTCTATTAAAAGTAATAAAGTGTACAGATGCACGACTGTTTATTCTAGTGAGAGTTTATGCATTTGTTTTAGTTCTATAAATATGAGCCTGGATCCATGTATTCCATGTTCCTCAGTGTTTACTGATCATGTTTTCTGTCTAACGAAAGAGCCTGTTTAATCATTTCCATGGAAGGATTCTAGTTTAGGTTCTAGTAGATGCCCTGTTGCCATTAGAACTGACTGAAGTGAAATCTGGTGCAGTGTTCCATTGTAACTGTACTGTGCAGCAGATTTCTTCCTTCCAACTACTTCAGAAACTTTTCAACAAGCAAAGGTGCATCTCATTCATACATGCAACAAAGTGTCAAAACAGGGTCCCCCCAATCTGGGGAAGCCACTGTACATAATGGTGGCAATGCAGAGCACATGTTGAGCTCATTGAGGACAGTACTCAAAACATCTGTTGAGGTATGCATTCCTGTAAGCAGTAAAGGAAAATAGGCAAAACTGTGCCTCCCTAGCTCAACAGAGATCTGAGTGAACTCATTTTGAACAATATGAAGATGTATGTCCTTTAGAAAAATACAAGTTGCTTTAAGGCAAGAGAGGAGTACATGCAATACTGAGGAGTAGAAACATAGAAACATAGACTTTGACGGCAGATAGGACCGCTAGGCCTATCTTAGTCTGCCCATTTCCTACCTACAGGATAGGGCTACAGATCCTAGTTAACCAACAAGCCTATTTCTTCTCACCCCCACAAGAATTGCCATATGTCTGTCCCATGCATTCTTGAATTCTCCCACAGTACAGAATTAGGACAGTAAAAGGAGGGCTGGCAGCTAGGATAGCATCAGGGGCTGCAGACAAAATAACAGCTGTGTTATACAGAAATCTAAGGAGGAAGGTGAAAGAGGGATTAGGCCCTGAGATAAAGAGTGAGAGGTAGATAATTTGTGAGAGAGCCAGAGGCAATGACTGAAATACTTAAACACATTATTCCAATGAGTGTTCACTGACAGGACTCTGGTTGGGAAAGAGGGCTGTCTGGGGCTCATAACATCTAGGTAGTCACATGCAGCAGCTGAACATCATGCCTCTCTGAATCTGATTACCTGACAGAGATTAGGCTGGGTATCTCAGGAGGGGTGGGTGACATACACTCTATGATTGTAGTGTAGTGACAGTTGGTAGGCCCACCTGTAACAATCCGTCAGAAGTCTGTCAATACAGTAGTGCTGCCAGAGAACAGAAATTGGTAAATGTCCACATCTTCGAGAAGGAAAATGGTGAGACCTGAAAACTACAGGCCAGTCAGTCTGAAATCAGTACTGTGCAATGTGCCAGGGACAATTATTAGGACAGAATCATAAAACACTTAGTTAATGACAACTTGTTAACTCCTTTCAGCATTGTTTTGTGAAGGGCATCTAATGCCAAACCATGCTGATCACCTTCCATGGGGAAAGGGGCAGTGTTGTGGATGTGGTCTGTCTGGAATTTAGCAAGGCCTTTGCTAATCTTCTGGGCAAAGTAAACTAGTGCTTTAAACACAAAACATACATAAAGTCAAGTGCTAACTCTCCTGGAGGCAGAAAGCAGACAAATATGTTAGAAAGGCACCACTCTGAGTTGCAGAGAGGTACTCAGCAGCTTCTCTTAGGGACCTGCGCTGGGGCCACTGCTCTTCAACATCTCCATCATCGATATGGATCACAGGGTCTCCAACTGGTTATTTCCATTGGCAGACAACACTTAGCTAACCAGCTGGTGGACTCCTGTGAGAATGGGAACAAGTTCAGGAGACCTAAACATGCTGAGTAGTTGGTGTAACTCCTTGAGCATCAAATACAGTGTAGTGAAATGCAATGTGTTACCCCTAGAGTGGGAAAGCAGAGGTACAGCATGACCTTCACACAGTTTGTTTTGTATTCTTTCTGCAGTTGAGGAGGAAAGGACACAGAACAAGGGTCTAAAGTAGAACAAGCAGTACATGGCAGCTCTCAAGAGGAATAGCAGAATACTGGACAGAATTAACAGTGGGGGTGATCAGCAGTGCAGAGGAAGTAATGCTGCCATTCTATAAGGTCCTCTAAGTCCCCACCTGGAGTGCCCGAACACAGCAAATTCTGGTCAAAGATGATATGGCTGTTGAGAGCATTTAATAGTGGCAAGAGTGTTGAAAAGAATTTATGGTGCTCTCGCTGCACCTGAGGGCAACCATAAGTAATACTGCAGTGATTACAGTACTGCACATGTGTGATAGTTGCATATGTGGGTTTTCCCCAGAGTCAGACGTGTGCAAGATGGCAGTGCTGACATAATAACATATGCACAGTAGTCATGCTTGTGCAGTTTAAGTCAGTGCCACCATGTTGCACATGGTGGCTGTCACTTCTGCAGTTGCAGAAAGCAAAGTAGTGTTTTGGGAAGTGGGTATATTTATGTGTTCCATGGATGGAAAGGCTGCATAAAGAGAAACATTGGAAACTATGCTGGAGCACTGTGGCAGCACAATGGTAAGACAGAATTGCAGGCAGCATCTTCAAGCACAGAAACATGGAAAATTCCCTTCTCCTCTCCTCCCTCCCTCCTAAAACAGATCCTAAAACCTGCCTCTCCACCTCAACCAACTCTTCTTTATTTGCTTCCAGAGCCAGTACCTTCAATCACCATTAACCCCTTCTGGCTTTGTGGACAGGAGGCCATAGTGTGAACTGTGGCACTGTTAATTGAACACTATTTGCCATTCTAAGGAAAAAACATCTTTGATATTATTCTTCTGTTTTTTTTTAAGTGCAAGGGTACTAGTTAGAAATCAGTTAGCCTAGTTCTGTGAAAGGCAAATGCAGGAACTAATCAAACAAGGGGCCATTGTGCAGCTAGGCAAAACAAGGGAGGGTGGGCACAAAAACACTTGGAAACAACATAATTTTAAAACAATAAAAAAATGTGCTCAATCATAGGTAATGAGTAGAGTTACCTGTGCATACTTTTATATTTCTCCACACTTTTATTTTAGAAATTTGAAAAAACCAGGAAAAATGAGAACTGACCTTTGCACTGATCTTGAACTCACATAAAAGGAATGGCTTAACACTTATTTGGGACTCATTGGAGAGTTACCCCAAGGTCAAGATTTAGTAAACTATGCATTTAATGCATTTTAATAATAGAAGTTGCCAAAGAGGACATAATAAAAGAAAATCAGTGCTGCAGCACAGATGCCTAAAAGTTTCACAGACAGCCTTGTTTGTACACCAGATCTTCTTTCTGTGTGTGAAGAGAACTACAAAATAAACCCAGATCAAATGCACTGGGGCATGGATTATCCCAGAGGATATTGGCCTTACAGCCAAAGATTATTGGGGTATGTGCAGTTTGTGTTTTCTGTGTTTGAGCATTGTTTTCTTCTCAGTCTTGCTTCTTCCCCAATCTGGTCAGTCTCAGGATATGCTGTTAAATTAAGAATGACATAAGATAAAACAAGGTGGTTTTCTATTTAACTTAAGTGGCATAGTGGTTTTGCAAAAATGAGGCTTTTAGAAGTGCAGTAGGAGTTATGCCAAACAAATGTAAATATCTCTAAAAGTATATATCTTACACACAAGAAAAACAGCATGAATGTAGTTCAGGACACAAAGACCTTCCCAATGAGCATATTCATTAAGCTGTACTAGTTATATTTTTAAACTATGGCCATCTACTGGGCCAGTGGCTGACTGGCCTTTACTTACTAACTTTCTCTTGCTGCTGGTCTTATGCAGAGGGACCAGGTCAGCCCTTCTCCAGGCCTCCAGAATCAAACTTGTTTCAGTGAAGTATTAAACAAGGTTGTTAGCAGGGCAACTAATACTTCCTTGAGTTCATTCAGTAGCCTGTAGTGTATTTCATCTGGTCTCATAGCCTTATCCACCTTCAGGGCTACAAGTTTTTCAGTACTCATTCCTCAGAAAATGGACTTGTGTCCACCTCCCTCCCTTATTCCTGCTTCTCCCTGGTGGTCCAGTCATCCTCCTTCCTCTGGGAAAACTGAACAGAATTACTTGTTTACAAAAAGACATATGTTTCTTGATCCCTTCTGCAGTCTACTCCTTCTGCCCTTCTGCTCCTCACTGTTACCACTCCTACTTTCCTCTTATCACATACTTATCTGATAAAATGTTATTCCCTTTATCCACCTCACTAACAGTCCTATCTTCTGTCTGCACCTTCTCCCTAATCACCATACCTGCTTTCTTCAGCCTTGCTTGATACATCTCTCTAGTTCCTCACTTTGCATTTCATTATACCTCTTAAATGCCACCCTTTTCTTTCTTTTAGCCCTCTTGCCACTTTTTGGAGAATGCAACAGTCTCCTTTTCCTTCTGATTTTACTGATATCTTTCACACAGAGTTCTGGTGTCCTAATTAGGCCTAATTAGTCCCTCCCTATTCTTGCCAATTGTGCTTCTGCTCTTTCTCAATGGCAATCTCTCTTCTTTGAGGCAATTTCTGAGGCAGTCTCTGAATCCTTTTTTTATTCATTTGGCTTTTGCCCTTCTCCACCTACTTGCCAATTTGTGGTACATGGTGAGGTTGGCAGTGGCTCTGGCCCCCCTCAAGGAGACTCAGTCTCTGACCTCCACTTCTTCCTTTGCATGACCCTCCAGGTAATCCCCCATGGGTTGTCCCACCATGGCAGGGCTGAAGCTGAAGGGTGTTGACTTCCCTCCCCAGAGACCAACATCTAGACTCCAAGGGGCCAGTGTGGGAGATGCCAGGCCGTTATGGAGCCTGCCAGCTCCAGATGTTTGCTCATTTTCTCCCCCATTGCAGTTGCTTGCATGCATATGGAGGCACAAGCATGCAGTGACCTGCATCACCCTCTGTACTCTAGTTGCCCATGAATGCACTACATCTGGGCCTCCACTAGGAGGCAACCCTGCAGTGGGCATGGTTAAGTTTCCAGGAAGAGCTGCCTAATTGCTGCTCAATCCATTTCAAACCCTGCCAACCCTTCAACGACCTGGGCTTGTTCCTGAAGCAGGGTCACTGGCGGACATAAGCAGGTGGAGAATTCAATGCCTCAACCCTCAGTGCCACTGGGATGGTCTCATGTTCTCATTTCTTTAGAATCCATCCTCATAAGTTCCAGCACCTTTGTCCTCATATGGTTTAACTCTGTTTCTTTCCTTTTGTTGAGCCACAGTGTAGAATGATCTCTGGTAATGGTAACTCCTATATGGGTGAGAATTATTGAGTGGCTCAATATGAGAAACTCAATGATACCACCAGTAAGAAGGAGTGAGTGGTGAAGAATGCAGAAGAGTGGTTAAGAGCAGTGGGAGCAGCAGCATGGGGAAGGAGCTGAATGTCATTGTCTACCTAGGGACAAATGACCTGGCTAGAAACAGGATCAGAGCAGTGTAGAAGGAGTTTGTGGAGCTGGGGAGGGCCTTAAACAAGTAGCACACATGGTTACATTCTCAGAGGTACTGCCTGTCTATGGCATGGTGAGGCTAGGGTGCTGTGTACCATTGGATTCAAATCAATGGTTAAAAACTAGTGCAGAGCTCAGGTTATGGCTCACTCCTTGGGACTAGGGGTCCACCTGGATTGATACAGGCCTATACTGGTATGATGGTCTGCATCTTTCCAGGGGAGAACCAGAATCTAGGTGATAGGTTTAAATGCTTCATTGGCCAGCATTTAACCTAACTGAGGGAGGCACTGAGAAAGACTGGGAAATTCTAGTCCCCAAATAAAACCAGGGTAGATAGTGAGTAAACCCCAAGACACAGAAATCAATAGGGAGAAAGGCAGTGATAAATGAAGGAAAAGGCAAAGGCAGTAAGGATAGGATGGGGCAAAAGGAGCAAGGCCATCAAAAATGGAGAGTAATGAGTACCAATGCCCATACTCTAGATAACAAGCTCTCTGAGCCAGTGATCTTGATGGAGGCAGGACACCTGGATATAATGGATGTCACAAAACATGGTACAAAGAGAACCAGGACTGGGATGTCAACATACCAAGGTACACAGTTTACAGGAGGGACAAGGAGGGTAGAAGAGGAGGAGGAGGAGCTGGCTACATAAGGGAAGGGATTAAAGTAACAGAACTAAAGGTTAAACAGGGAGGAGAGGAGGCACTGTAGGTCACCCTGGGGACTGGACATGGCACCACAATCCTAGTTTATTCATGTATTTATTTAGTGTTTAACCAAGAAGGGGCTTGAAAACTCTGTTTATCTTGTGAGTAACTTCAGAGGATTTAAATACTGCATTTGGGTAGACCCTTGAGGTAGCTAGATTGTCTACTAGGATTTTCTGACAGTTAAACTATTTTTAAATAAATTACAGGTGACTGATGAGTGAAAAGGAGCTTGCAAACTCTGTTTATCTTGGAAGTAACTTCACAAGTGTTTGAATACTGTATTTTGGTTGTCCTTTGGGGTAGCTGGATTGACTACTAGGATTTTGGGACAGAAACTATTTTTAAATAATCTACTGGTTCATAGGAGTTTGTGATAGTTAAACTATTTTTTAAATAAGTTACTGTGGTTGAGGAGTTGTCATAGCAAAACCAGCTGACTTATTTTGTAGCTGACTGCTTTCAGAGCACAAACCACCAGGCTGTTTTGGGGCTGGGGAGGTTTACCTGTGTCTGACTTGGATGTCTGATTTTTCTTTGTTTGATTAGCAGGTTATTTTCTCTGTCAAATTATTGTGTAGGGCATCTTGCTGAGAGAAGCCACTCATCTCAGTGGTGGGTCAGAGCTTTTAGCTGATTGTTTTGTGAGGCACAGTTTAAGCCCAACCTTCCACCCTCACCCCACCCACCCCTGGAAATAGTTCCTTCATACCTGGGGTTCTGACATCATTTCCTCAAGAGTGCATGGTGCATAGCACTGTCATATCCTCTCTAGCACACTGCACTGACAATATAAACATACACACTGTATTATATATGTATATATATATATATATATATATATATATTTCTATATAACAAACTAATCACACACACACACACACACACACACACACACACACAAAAGTAGATAAACATGTGGGGAGTAGTACAATGTAATGGCTGTGGGCAGCGTCTTCTGGACATCTTTCTGGAAGCTAAGATGCTGCCCTATTTGCAGACAGCTCTCTGCCCTGAGGGAGGAAGTTGCCCATCTTCAGGCCACACTGGACAGTAGTAGGGAACCTTCCCCATCCGGGGACCACCAGAGCCACCACCACCACCTCAGAGGTTGTGAAGAAAGCACAGCAGTTGGACCACAGTGGGCTCAGGGAGGTGAGTTGGTGGAACAGAGGCACATCCAGTCAGTTGTTCCTCTATACAATCCACACACCATTCTGGGAGCATAGCTCCCCATGGATCCCACCACAGAGGAGACTAAGGAGGCTGAGGACAAATGTCACAAGGGAGGCCCACAGGAAGGAGGCAGAGGACATCACAAGGAGTAAGTAGTTCTGGTGGGGGACTCAGTTATTAGAGGATAGAACTGGGGAGCAGGAAAACTGAAGTAAGGTGCCTGCCTGGTGCCATGGCTTAGAGGGACAGGAAGTGCATCTTCAGGATCACGAGAACAGCTACACAGGAATCTGAGCTAGATGTCATTGTCCACCTGGGGACAAATGACTTGGCTCATCATGAGATTAAGAGAGTGCCGAAGGACTTTGTAGAATCGGGGAGAGGCCTGAGACAAGTAGCACACACAGTATACTTCTCAGAGGTGCTGCCTGTCAATGGCATCAGTGTGGTGAGGATACTTTGCACCATGCAGTTTAATGAATGGTTGAAAAATTATGTGTGGAACATGGGGTTTGGCTTCATTGTGGACTGGGGTTCCACATGGAGGGATACCAGCCTATACTGGCAGGGGTGGTCTGCATCTGTCCAGGAAGGAACAAGTCTTTTGAGCAATCAGTTTAAATGCTTTATTGGCAAGCTTTTAAACTAATAAAGGGGAGGCACTGATAAGCAGTAGGAAAATCCCAGCCTCTCCACAAAACAGGGTACTAAATGTGAAAAAGACCAAGGAAGAAAGGTCAGTGGGGATGCTGCAACAGAAGGTAAAGCCATCAAAAATGGAGAGCAATGAGTACCAATGCCCGTAGTCTGAGTAACAAGCTTCCTGAATTAGTGGTCTTGATGGAGGAGGAACATCTGGATATTGTGGCAGTCACAGAAACATGGTACAACAAAACCATGACTGGGACATAAACATATCAGGATACACTATCTACAGGAGGGACAGGAGAGTAAAAGAGGAGGTAGCTCTTTACATAAGGGAAGGAATCAAAGCAACAGAACAAAAGGGTAAACAGGGCATGGCACCACAATCCACCCAGGGTTGTATACCGACTCCTTCTCAGGGGAGGAAATGGACAAGGAAATGATAGAAGTATATTTAGAATGGCAGAAAAGGGGAGATATTGCTGATAGGTGATCTGAATATGCCAGATGTTAACTGGAGTGCAGTTGCAGCAGCCACTTTGAATAGTGAGGTTATTCTAGATGCCCTACAGAGGGCATGCCTTAGACAACTAGTTTTAGAGCCCACTCGAGAGGGAGGAATCTTAGACCTGTTTCTCTCAAATGGAGATGAAGAGAGGATCACAGATGTAGAAGTTGGTAGCCATCTGGGAACCAGTGACTATCAAATAGTATGGTTCAAATAAGCACAGCAATAGAGTCAATACACAAGACAAAAGTACTGGACTTTAGGAGGGCTGACTTTGCCAAAATGGGTGAGTGCCTAAGGAATGCACTAGCAAATAGGCAGGAAGGAGGGTGGAAGAACAATTGGGAATAATACAAATTGCCATCACAGAGGTGACAAGCCTTTGTGTGAGGCAAATAAACAAAACAAAATGAGGTAAGAAACCACTATGATTCTCAAAGGAGGTGGCAGTGAAGGTTCAAGAAAACAAAAGCATTCAGGAAGTACAAGGAATCACAGAAGGAGTAGGACAGAGAACTGTATCAGTTAAAGCAAAAGGAAGCTGGAAGGCAGTCAGAACAGCAAAGGCCAAACTGAGGAAAGATAGTCAACTCAGTTAGAAGGGGATAAAACCTTTATAGGTACATCAGGGAGGAAGGAAGACCAAGGGAGGGATAGTGAGGCTTAATAAAGGGGAGGGAGGGTGGGCAGAGGATGACTGTGAAAAGGCAGAGACACTAAACAAATATGTTTGCTCAGTATTTACAAAGAAGAGAGGAAGGTACCTAAAACAAACAGCAGAAACACTCTGGATACAGAAGTTGATACCTGCCCATTTACAGAAGAAAGGGTTCTGAAAGAACTCTTAAAACTAAAGGTGAGTAAAGCAATGGGACCTAATGAGTTCATCCCAGAATTCTAAAAAGAACTAAGGGTAGAACTAGTGATACCACTGACTACCCTCTTTAAAAATCATGGGAGGATGGCGTGGTACCCAAGGACTGGAGGAGGGCAGATGTGATTCCCTTCACAAGAGTGGGAGCAAGGCAGAAGCAGGACACTACAGACCTGTCAGTTTAACCTCAGTGGTAGGGAAAATTATGGAATCACTTCTGAAGGAAAGAATTGTTGAGTATCTAGAGGCCAGAGGGCACAGGACCCAAGGCAGCATGGATTCTGCAGTGGGAAGGTCATGCCAGACAAATCTGATAGATTTCTTTGACTGGGCGACCAAAGTAGTTGATCAGAGAGGGGCTGTGGACATGGCCTACCTAGACTTTAGCAAGGCATTTGACACAGTTCTACACAAAAGATTAATATACAAGTTAGCCAGCCTGAGTGTGGGTCCCAAGATGACAGCCTGGTAAAGAATTGGCTGGAGAATAGGACACAGAGGTAATAGTAAATGGAGTCCACTCTGAAAAAGGGGTTACTAATTGGGGTACTGCAGGGTTCGATATTAGGACGGTCCTCTTCAATGTCTTTATAAGCAACATTGCAGAGGGACTGGAAGAGAAAAGTATGCTCTTTGCAGATGACACAAAGATCTGCAACAGAGTTGATGCACAAGGTGGGGTGGAAAGGATGAGAATGGACTTGCAAGGGTTAAAGGAATGGTCAAATGTATGGCAGCTTAGATTCAATGCTAAGAAGTGCAAGGTAATGCACCTGGGAAACAAAAACCCAGGGAAGAGTACACAATGGGGGTTAGATACTAACAACAACAAAAATGGAAAGGAAACTGGGGGTAGTTATATCAGATGACCTAAAGGTAGGCAAGCAATGTGAGAGGGCAGCAATGAGGACTGGGGGATATTGGGATGCATAGGAGAGGCATCACCAGTAGAGAACAGGAAGTTATTATCCTCTATACGGACAGCTGGTAGACCCCATCTGAGTACTGCATGCAGTTCTGGAGACCCAATCTCCAAAAGACTTAGACAGAATGGAAGCTGTTCAGAGGAGGGCAACTAAAATGATGCAGGGTCTGCACTGGAAGACATATGAAGAGAGACTTAGGAGCTTATGTATATAGCCTCGAGGAAAGGAGGGAGAGCGGGGACATGATAGAAACTTTCAAGTACCTCAAGGAATCAACAAAGTCCAAGAGGGTAGCATTTTCCAAAAAAGAGGTGTGCAAGAACAAGGGGCAATTTGAAGATGGAGGGTGGTTCAGAGGTAATTAAGGAAGTATTTTCACAGAGAGGGCTGTGGATGTATGGAACGGCCTTTTTGGAGGAGGTTGTGGAGTCAAAAACAGTGATGGAATTCAAACATGCATGGGACAGACATAAGGCAATTCTAGAGGGTAAGAAGAAGTAGGCTGCTGGTTAACTAGGATCTGCAGCTTATCCATCAGGTAGGGAAATGGGCAGACTGGGTGGGCCAAACAGTTCTTATCTGTCAAATTCTATGTTTCTATGTTTCTCATGGGGTTGTATATAGACCCCTATCTCCTGGGGAAGACATGAACAAGGAAATGATAGAAGGATGCTTAGGATGGCAGAAAAAGGTGAGATATTGTTGATTGGGGACATGAACATGCCAGATATTAATTGAATCACCTTTGCTGCAGCCATATCAAGAGCAGGACAGTCTTGATGGCCTACAGGGGCATACCACAGACACCTAGTGTTGGAACCCGCTTTGGAGGAAGCAGTCTTAGACCTGATACTCTCAAATGGTGATGAGCGAGGATCTCAGATCTTGAAGTTTGTAGCCATCTGGGAACAAGTGACCTCAAACAGTGTGTTTCATGATAAACTCAGCTGCTGAGTCAAGCCATACAAAGTGAGAGTACTGGACTTTAGGAGAGCTGAGTTTGTCAAAATGTCACATTGAGAAGACCATTTTGCACGAATCTAACAGATTTGTTTGACTGGGCGACCAAAGTAGTGACCAGGGAGGGGTTAGACATGGCTTACTTAGATTTTAGTTAGGCATTTGACACAGTCCCACACAAAAAATTTATAGAAATTAGCCAGCCTGGAAGTGGGTTCCAGGGTGGCAGCCTGGGTAAAGATTTTGCTGGGCTTGCTGGGCAACAGGACTCAGAGAGTAATAGGAAACGGAGTCCTGTCAGAAGAAAGGGAGTTACTAGTGGGTACCGCAGGGTTCAGTACTGGGTCTGTTCCTTTTAATGTCTTTATAAGTGACATTGCAGAAGGACTGGAAGGAAAGTGTGCTCTTTGCAGAAGACACGAAGATCTGCAACAAGGTTCATACAAGGGGCAGAAAGGATGAGAAGGTACTTGGCAAGGTTGGAGGAATGGTCAAATGTATCAAGTATGGCAACTTAGATTCAATACAAAGAAGTGAAAGTAATGTACCTGGGGAAAAAAACAGGTTTAGAGTACACAATGGGGAGGGGAGCTATTAACAGCAGCACAAATGGAAAGGAACCTCAGGTTGTTCATATCAGATGATCTAAAGGTAAGCAAGCAATGTGAGAAGGCGTAAGGATGGCTGGGGAGGATACTGGGATATAGAGGGAGAGGCAACACCAGTAGAAAACAGGAAGTTGCTATCCCACTGTACAGACAGTTGGTGACACCCCACCTGGACTACTGCATCCAGTTCTGGAGACCCCATCTCTGCAAGAAAATTGACCAGATGGGAGGCAGTCCAGAGGAGAACAAATAAAATGGTGCAAGGTCTGCAACAGAAGCCATACAAAGAGTGTCTAAAGTAGCTTAATATGTATACCGCTGAGGAAAGGAGGGAAGAGGGACATGATAGAAACTAATACCTCAAAAGAATCAACAAATTCCAAGAGGGTACTGTAGCATGTTTGAGAAAAAGAGATATGCAAGTACAAGGGGACACAATTTGAAGACAGAGGCAGGATGGTTCAGGGTCAATGTGAGGAAGTATTTTTAACCAGAGAGTGGAAGATGCATGGAATGCGCCTTCCTGAGGATGTTTTGGGGTCAAAAAAAATGGGAGAATTCAAGAATGCAGAAGGACATAAGGCAATTTTTGTGGAGGGAAAGAAAGAAGTAGGTCACTGGTTAACTAGGATCTGCAACTTATTATTTAGGTAAGGAAATGAGCAGACTAAGTGGGCTAAGCAGTCCTTATCTGCCATCAAAGTCTGTGTTTCTATGAGTGTAGCTGTGAGCAGCACTCACAAGAGAAAGATATGAGGAGCAGTGTGACCAAGTCCTGCTGAGCTGGCCACCTAGTGTAGTGGTTAGAGCCATTACCAATGCAGCCTGAAAGACCAGGGTCCTAGGGTGAGGTACAATTTTATTCATCCCTAGAATTTTTTAAATCTGCCCCTGGAGTTGAGAATATTTAGTATGGGGTGGGGAACTTGTTTTTGTTTATTTTATACTTTGAAAGTACCAGAAATCGCTGTTTACTGCAGTTGATCTGTTGTTGGTGACAAAAGTACTTGGGTGGTGTTTTAGTTACTGTTTTTGATCCGTGACTAAAACCACTCGCTCTTATCACATAAAATCTTGGTAACAAGGGAATGACTCCTCCTTATTTCTGCAATTCTATCCCTGTCTTTTAGCACCAGGTTCAGTAATGCTTCATCCCTATTTGATTCTTTACCTAGCTTCCTGAGGGAAGTCCTTATGGGGGTCAAGGATGACTTGGGTTGATTTAAATCTCCAAAAGCAGCATCTCGCCTACTTGGCATCCTGATGATGACCTAGTGCTTTGTCCATCTGTTTCTAGTGTGCTGAGTGTCTGTACACCACTGCAGTACAGCTAGCTGACTCAGAGTCTGCCTCCAGGGTAAACCACTTCACCTCCAGTTAATTCCCACTTGGTGAACCTGCCTTGGGCCTTTATTTAATCCTTCACATACGCGCCCCTCCCCACCTAATTTCCCAGTCAATCCTGGAATAGAGAGAAGTTAGAATGGCTATGTCCCAATCATGGTGTTAGTGCACTATGATTCTTTATGGCCACTAGCTACAGGTTTGCTCTCTGCCATGACAGCCTCTAAGTCAGGAACTTTGTTTCTGTGGCTCCTGGTTATCCAGAACTTCTCTCTCCCTGCCTTGTGCAATGCATGTTCTTCCTTTTCTTGCCTGTGTTGTCACCTGAAGACTCTCTGACTCACCTCATCCCATTTTGCTTTCCTATTCCTGGACACATTCAATCTACTTTCCTCCCTGCTCAAATTGTATCTTCTTTTCTTGCATCTTGTTCCAGTCCCTGCCTAGCTGAGCCTCTGTCCTTAGGGTGTTTTCACCCTCAGGCCCTTTCTCCCTATCATTTTACAATCTGGGTGGCAATTTTTGCATCCCTCAGTTTTATGTCTCACCTACTGGCTAGCATAAATGCTCATTCAAGTAGCATCTAAACTTCCCACTAAAGATTGGGGTCCCCTTTCTAGAAAGATGCAGGCCATCTCCATTATAAAGACCCATATCTTAACTGGTTGTTGCTCAGTCCCCGATGTGAATAAAGCTTACCTCCATGCACTATGCCTTCAACCAGTTATTAAAAATCCTGCTGTTGAGTAACCCTTGCCTGCCCATTGCCTTCTACAAGTAGTATCTATAGAAAGGCTCAGCGAATGTAGAGATGTGCAAAACTGGAAAATTTGCCCGGCAAAATATTTTGCATAACTAGCGCATGTCATGAAATATTTTGCTGGGCGAAAACTAAAATTTCACCTTGTGTTGTGAGGATATTTGCCCCAAGCCAGAGAAATTTCACTTGTGGGCAAAATCTTGCTACCTGTTGGCCACTTCACCACTTGTGGAAAACTGAGCCTGCTGCAGGAGTAATTTTTCATCCAGTGGCAAAATGTAGTGCCAGCTAGCCTCTGGCCAAACTCTGTTTGGTGTCTAGTGGTCCCCTGCCCCTGGATCACTCGTGAGGGCCAAGGTTTCTTTATTCTCTGGTGTCTAGTGGGTCCATTCTGCCCATCACTGACCATAGTTTCATTAGATAAGCACCTCCAACTTACCCTGGCACCCTCTTTGTTTCAATCCAAAACAAAAACAAAAAATTCAATTTAACTCACTGGTGTCCAGTGGTGTCCTCCGACAGTCACTAGTCATAATTTAATTAGATAGGCACCCTCAAGTTAGCCTGGCCCTCCTTATTTGTTTTATTTAAAAAAAATTCAGCCCTTACTGTCCAGTGTCAAATGGTCCCCCACCCAACTATCCCATCATTACCCAACAGCACCACCTAGCTCTGCCTAGTACCCCAATTGTGCGAGGGCACAGCCCTCCACTCACCCCATGGTTCTTAGTCTGACTTAGTGTGACTGAGCACTTGAATGAATAACCATGTACGCCAGTCATGGAGATGAGTGGAGGGCTGTGCTGGTGGGTCAGTCAGGGCATTGGGAAGGAACTGGGTGGTGCTGCTGGCTAATGATAGGGTGGTTGGGTGGGGAGACCACTTGACACCAAGGAGTGGGGGCTGATTATTTTTTTTAAATAAAACAAATGAGTAGGGCCAGGGTAATTTGGGGTGTTATCTATCTAATTAAATTATCAATGGTGATTATCCAGGGGGACACCCACTGGACACCAGGGAGTGGGAGTTGAATTTTGTTTTTGTTTTTGAATAAAGTAAATGAGGGGTCCAGAGAGTTGGGGGTGCTTATCTAATTAAATTACAGCTGGTGATTTGCTAGAGGACCACTAGACACCAGGGAGAGGGGGTTGATCTGCATGTGTCTAGGTTGGTACTATCTGCTTATTGTTATTTACGGTAGATGGTAATGGCGGGCAAAATTGCAGGAAATTGTGAAATTTCATGCAATTTCATGAAATAGTTCATGTGGTGAAATTGCTGATTTTGCCACACTTCACTAGCAAAATGTTATTTTGCTGCATCTCTATGATACTGTTTGAGATCCCTCATCAGCTCCCTGAAGATGCTTGTATTACTTCTACCCTCTTTCTTGTTACAACATTTGTCCTAAGTTGAACAATGACATCCATTTTCATTCTAGCACCTGCTACTCTACCAATATGCTGGATTTGCTCTCCATCCTTCTAAGTCATGGCACCCCTCAAGTATCTCATTTTTATGTTGGCTTGCTGCGCTTAGCCAAGTCAGCATCTTGGGAGAGTGCAGATTTGGGGCATGCCACTGTTGGGCGAATGCAGGGCATGCATCAGTAGGTGCATCCCTCATTCCCCAATCAGCCTGTATGCCAGCACCACATCATGCATGCTAATGTGGTGAGCACATCTGAGGAAAGGTCTGCTGCAATCCAGCAAAGCTCGTCAGACGCAGCGGACCCTTCGTGCATGCTGCCACATTAGCAGCATGGCAGGCGGCCCCAACTGCCAAGTAAGGACATAGCTACCCTGGCACACCATGGAATGCTGCAGCAGATCACAAGGGGTAGCAGGAGCACTGGCATGTTTGCATTCCTTTGTTTGCATTTTTTTTTCTTTGCAGGCTTTTCGAGTGGCTCTGAGAGCCTTTTCTAATGTTTTAATGGATGAAAGGTGGGGTCTAAAGCTGTGATGTGACCCCATCAGACCTGACTGAGAAATATGTTGGCATTTCAATCAGGTTCCTTGTGAAGAAAGAAGGCACTGCCTAGTAAGGTGGCTGGTCAGGCGGGCTTTTAAATGTCCTGGGAAAACTAGTTCAGTTTGTTGTTTAGAGTCGTGACTGGACTTGAACGGTGTCTGGGAATTGTGTGAGGAGCAGAGCCTACTGAGGATGACAGAAGTCTGAGTACAGCCTATCTACCTACCTAGCTAGTGCTGAGACAAGACTGGTGGCAAGAAGACAGAGCCGAGCAGCGCACGATGGCATGCCATAATTGAACTGGAGTAGAGCCTAAGACTCAAAGACTGAGAGGGCTGTGACTATGGTGGTGAGTAAGTAAGATTAACTGCCATCCAAGTTAGACCCTAGGACTGGGAGCTGAAGTCTTAATTTCTTTCACTTCACTGGTGTGTGGTGATCAGGTGGTGGGCTGGTTTCTGCTCTGCTGGTCGTTGATGGACTTAAGACTGGGTGGGTTGGGATGGGTGGAAGCCACCGTGGTTGTCCAGACAACTAGTGCAGACTACACTACTGAGTGCATCTGTGCACTGCAGACACTGATTGAAATTGTGCTACCTATGGCTGTGGTCAAGCAAGTGGCGCAAGCCGCCAGGAACTGGAGTGAGTTGGGTCTGAGAGAGTGCACACGCCAATGAGTTCTTCAGCTTCAGGAGGAGTTGTTGAGAGAGACTGACTGAGCAGAGAAGCACCACTGCCGTTAGACTGGGAGAGTGCTGCCGCAACACCACCTTGGCTTTGCTGCCTGCTGTGTCAGCTGTTTTAACAGCTCAGTCAAATCATGGAAGCTCTGCCTCTGAATCTGATCCATTCTCCTCTCTGACACCTCCAAGTGAGCTTTGCTTGCCACTGCACAGTGCCGCAAGCCAGTTCAGGCCAGGTGGAGTTGGTGGGAGTCGAACAGAGGGAGGCTGAGAGTCATGCTGCACCTGTGCTCCATCATGCCAGTAATCCGCTTCTCTCCCACCATCCATGTCAGGGCACCAGAAAGAGCTGCACTCCACTGAGTGATTCTACATTTCTGAGGGAGAGGAGAGAGAGCCCACCCTCAGGTGTACATCACACACTGACTGCTGTGCAGACCAGAGACCACTCCATCAGCAAGGCACTTTCCAACTTCTCATCAGTGAAGTGATCATCCATAAGCATTCAGCTCAGCCTCAATTAGGTACTTCTTAGGGTTAATATTCAGTGAAGTGTTGCTGATGTTTAAAACTGTTATTTTTCTTGGGGTGGTAAGGAAACTAGCACCCTAAACCCTGGCTTTATTCAGTGATTCTGATGAATAATAAGGGGCTTTATTTTTTCACTTGAAATTCTATTAGACTGATGGACAGATAAGATGCAGTATCTCATTTTTGTATAAGAGTGGAGCTCTTGGTACAGCAAGGTGCAAGAAAGTGATTTGTTTATAATGCAATGCATGTAGAATAATGTATCAGGGATTGGATAGCAGTGTTTTTTTATACACTTGAGGTGTTATATCACATAGTTCTGGAGAATGAAGCAAACGTTTTTTCAGGTATCAAACACAGGGCATGTAAAAAATAAAACGTACGCTGCTGTCCATATTGTGTTTTTTTTTTTATAATTACTACTTCCTCTTGTGACTTGAGGGACTATTTTCTCACAGTGAAGGTAGGAGTGGAGGAATATACTAAGGAAGTTGTCACTCTAGGATTTTGCTGAAACTCTACTATGGTAACTGTCACCAAGGGTTATTCTGGTGAACATCAGATTCTATGTTTCTATACATCTACTAAATAAACTCTGACCTAGGATTATTTTAGTGAAACTCTATTGGGGAACTGTCACCTAGGGTTACTGAGGTGCAAATCTATAAGGAAAGATAGTCTTCTAAGTTTTTTTATTCATTGATTCAGTTAAAAATCGATAGGAATTTTCATTCTTAGGTGCCACATTTAATTTTATGCTCAGGTACGGTCTGGAGTTAGCCCCTGATTCTCGCGTGTTGTGGTTGTTTGCTAGTTCAGTTGATGTTAGAAGAAAAGCAGGGTTAAATGGTTGGATGTCCAAATATGGGTGAGAACACTGATAAAAAGCCATGTAACAGCAAGAGACTCCTGCTTTTATTGTACATTTAAAAAGTGCAAAGCTGACTCAAAATGGAGGAAAATGTACCTTACAAGACAGATAAAAGGGTACTCAAAAATTAATTTTAAGGTATAGGTATAACTTTTTGCCATAACTATAAAGTGCTACAGAAAAAGGAGAAAGGGAGTTGGAGAGATAAAGTTTGTCTTTCACGAGGACAAGGGTTTAGTTTATTTTTGTTTTATCAAGTTTACATTTGCAGTTGTCAGAAACAGGATAATGCTCATTTGCTAATGTGTTAATTTTATTACAGAAGTGCTTGTTCTAATACTATAAGTCCACACATAAAATAGCATTATCAGGGTGCTGACTGACTGCAACAAAATTAGGTAGCTAAAATGTGCAGTTCATCATTATTTTTTTTTAAATAACATTTTTTTTATTATATCTTATCATAGAAACATTACAGATAGTACAGGTTAATTTTCCTTATATAAAAAAAGAAGTTAATGTGTATCTGGAGCATATACATTTGATAATTAACCAATATATCTGAATTTGCATAGCTGGACATCCATGCCCCTTTTTTTTGTCTTTTCTGAACACAACAAATATCCAGAACATTTTATACCAAATGTTAATAGAGGCAGGCAAGTCTCATAAAGCCAGAAATCAAGGGAATAGAGACCTGTCTAAAGAAAGGAATGAAAAGAAAGGAAAGGAAGAAGTGTGGGCAGGACAGTAGTGTGGTGGGTAGGTAACTGGCTGGGTGGCAGGACCCAGAGGGTGCTGGTAAATGGCTGTCACTCCACAGAGGGAAGAGTGACCAGTGGAGTACCACAGGGGCAGTGCTGGGACCTGTCCTATTCAACATCTTCATCAGTGACATTGCACAGGACCTAGAAGGCAGAATTTCACTGTTCGCTGATGACAAAGCTCTGTAATAGAGTAGACACACCAGAGGGTGTAGACAGAATGAGAAGGGACCTGCAGAAACTTGAAGAATGGTCAAGGGTTTGGCAGTTGAAATTCAATGCAAAGAAGTGCAAGATAATGCATATGGGGCACAAAACCTGGCACAATATATCAGTTGAGGGGTGAGGATATAGCATGCACCAAGCAGGAAAGGGATCTTGGGGTTGTCATCTCTGATGACCTCAAGGTAGGGAAACAGTGCGACAAGGCATCAGGTAAAGCAAATAGGATGCTGGGATGTATAGGCAGGGCATCACCAGCAGGAAAAAGGGAGGTCATAATTCCGCTTATACAAGACACTAGTGAGGCCCCACCTGGAATACAGTGTACAGTTGTGGAGACCATACCTACGTAAGGACATAGACAGGGTAGAGAAGGTTCAGAGGAGGGCAACAAAGATGGTGCATGGATTGCATCACAAGTCCTATGAAGACAGGTTGAAGGAACTGAACATGTACTCCCTGGAGGAGAGGAGGAGAGAGGGATATGATAGAGACATACAAGTATCTTACAGGGAGAAACAGGGTGCAGGAAAACACTATTTTAAGCGAAAAAGATGTTCCAGGACTAGAGGGCATGGGATGAAGTTGAGGAGGGACGATTCAGAGGAAACATGAGAAAGAATTTCTTCACAGAATGGGTGGTGGACAAGTGAACACCCTGCCAGAGGAAGTGGTGGGGGCTGAAACAATCACAGGATTTAAGAATGCATGGGATAGACATAAAGGAATTCTGGAGATCAGGGGTGGGGGAGGTGGACTTGGGAGGCAAGCTGAACTTAAGCTCAAATGGCAGACTGTGGGCCACAGGCCCCTTATCTGCCGAACACTGTCTATGTATCTATGTAAGAAGAGAAGGACGATTATTATTGTCTTTGCTTTAAACCTCTTAATTTGAGGAAAAAACACAATGGGTTTCTACAATATATCAGTTCAAGGAGCATCCCTGACCTTTGTACTGTATTGAAGGAGGGCCCACACTCATAATAAGTTGCCACTAAGGGCATTCTCCTCCTTGCAAAAGAAAAGAGGAGAAATCAGAGGACACTCTGTATCATATCTCTGACAGGTATATTTAGCTAAAATTTCTAACACACTAGTTTGATCTGTTTGAGCCTGAAAATTAAAAAAGGAATCCATCTTGACTTAAATTATCTTTTTGCAATCTCACCTTAGCAGTGAGGTACTTCATTTCAAGAATAGACAAACATTTTTTATACCATGCACTTGATGTTGGACAGACTTTAGTCAGCCAACATTGAGTAATTGCTTTGAGAGCTGAGGCCACCAATATATTAAAACAAGTAATGCTGAGATTTTAATTTAATCTGGTTAGGGTACTGTCCAAGAACCCAATTTATAGGGTTATTAGGTACAGATACCCCAAGAACAGCATTCACTTGGTCCTCACCTGTAACCAAAAAATTGCTAATGTGAGGGCATTCCCAGAATATATGGATGTGTGTCCTTTTTTTCACATTCCCTCCAGCAGAGGTCTGTGAAATTTTGACCAAAGTGTTTAGTAATTACTGGGGTTCTAAATATCTGGAGACCACTTTCCACTGAAACTTACGCCAACTGTTAGAGTGCAGTGGTCAAATGTATAGCTTCTCATATCGAGCCCCAAACTGAGTCAGCAATGTCTCCCAAGTTCCAAGGTCCAACTTGTTTTGATGGAAACCATGGAATCTGTTCCAAATCAGAGAAAAGGCCCACCATCCTTGAAATAAAACCCTTGATTTACTATTGGCCTCGCTCACAGATCTACCAGTGGGCTATTACCTATCTCTAGGTCTCCCACTCAAAGTCCTTACGCTAAAAATGTTCAATTTGTATATATCTAAAAAATCAGAAGCAGGGAGGAAGAATTTTTGTGAAAGCTGTTGAAAAGTTTTAACCCTTCCCTGAGTATAACTGACTAATTTTAAATAAGCTTCTGCAGTTCCAGCACATAAATCCTAGGTCCCATGGATAAGGGTTGAAAGTCCAGGAAGCTTTAATCGGGAGTCCATCCCCAAAGACAACTCTATACCTAATGTTTTATTAATCTCTTTGCCAGGAAGAAACTATCAGATCTTTAATTAGGATTACTGATGCAGCCTTTGTATTCCACCATAATCCATACATATCAGATCTCTAATATCCTCTAGAAGACTCCGGTCTCTCCAATTCCACCCATAATGAAGGAATACTATTCCACCTTAAGGAGGGTTAGTGGCTGGGTCTGTGCAGCCCAGTAATATTTTCTAAGGTCTGGCAGACCCAACCTCCCTTTTTTTTCATTTTGAGAAGAATATTCCATCTTACTCTGGGTGACTTATCAGACCAAATGAATCGAGTCAAAGAGGATTTAACTGTCTTCAAAAAGGGCTGGAGGTTTAGGCGGCAAGGACTGAAACAAAAATAAAAATGTGGAAGAATATTCATTTTCACGCTGTCAACTCCACCCAAAAGTATAAGGGCAATTCCTCCCATCTATGCAAATCCTCTTGGACAGACTGCAACAATCTATTATAATTAGAGGTGTACAGTTTAGAAACATCTCTGGTTATTCTAACCCCAAGGTATTTAATATCTTCCTTCACCATTTGTATTTACAAATTACTGGAGTGTACTATCTCGTGACCACTCTATGGGTAGCAGTTCTGATTTAGTGTCATTAATTTTGAACCCAGATATTCTACCAAATGATTGTATCATGGAGTCAATCAAAGGCACTGTCTCTCAGGATCCATGATATACAACAAGGTGTCATCTGCATATAACTACTCTGACCTCGACTCCTGTGTACTTGTATACCTGTATAGTTTTCCGATTGCCTTATGAGGGCTGCTAGAGGCTCAATACACAGTGCAATAATAAAGGCAAGAGGGCATCCCTGTCTGGTTCCCTGTTAATCATTATTCTATCCAAAATTACCCCGCTCATCTTCACCTCACCCATTGGTTTCTATATAGATTTGCTATCTATTTTCAGAATTGTTCCCCAATGCCAAATTTCTCTAAGACTTGGTCTAAAAAGCCAATCTACCTTGTCAAATGCCTTTCTCTGTGTCCAGTGCCATCACCACCCTAAGAGTTTCCAGGTAGGAATGACCTGAAGCAGACAAGACACTGAGCAACAGTCTTATATTATCTTGAATATTGTGACCTGAATAAACTCCATCTGATCTCTGTGTACCAATTCGGCATAAATTCTGTAACTGGGAACCTCAGAATCTTTAGTAAATATTTTAAGCCCTGATTGATATTAGTGAAATAGAATGACAACCTTCACATTCTGTCAGGTCTTTACCTGGTTTTGGCAGTAGATCTGATCACCGCCTAGTCCCAAGAGGCCTTAGATTCCCCTGCTCCTGTGCTACATTACAACCTAGTAAATAAGGAATAACTCATCGAAAGTCCGAATAAACTCTCCCACAGACCCATCGGGTCCTGGAGCCTTTCCCCTTTAAGGTTTTTGATAACTTCTCCCAACTTCTTGTTCAGAGAGATTATCCTATCCAATTTATTTCCTGACTTCTTCGCTCAGTAGTATAATATTGTGCAGGAAACTTTAACCTGTGTTGGGTGATTTGGTCTCCTCTCTCAGGAATAAAAGTTCCTGGTAATAATGACAAAACTACCAGCAATTTGCTATTGGATCAGAAGAAATGATCTGGGTACCATGTTTTTTCAGTCAAGGAATATATCTTCGGCCTTTTGCTTTCTGGAGTCTATAGCAATAAACGGCCACCGCCCCCTGATTCGTGAGTATCTTTACCTGGTATATCTCAAAGAATTTTCAGTTCTGATAATCATTTCCTTGTTATATTGTTCCCTGGCCTCTTGTAATTGCTGTAACACCTGAACATCTTTATTCTTTTTATGCTCTTCCAAAGAACTTATAACTCCCAAAAGGGTTTGCACCTTAGCTTGAGTACATTTATATTTATATGAGGAGTAGCTTATAATTTGTCCACGTAGGACAGCTTTACACCATCCCATATGAAACGATGCAAGTATCCTCTTCCTTGTTCTCTGCTATATAAAGCTTAATAGATTATTTTATTTGATTAACAAACCCTGTGTCGCTTAAAAGGCCAATATCAAATTTTCAACTCCCTAGCCTTCGTCCTCGGCCTCTATACTCCAGCACTAATCATTGCATGATCTGTGAAGGTCACTGGATGTATTGTTAAGTCCATAAGTCATTAGCGTATTTCATTTGGGTATAAAATCTGTCTGGCCTAGAGTATGTTTTTGGCCACCGAATAAAATGTGAAATCTTAACCAATGGATTTTGTTGCCTCCATGGATCCACCCACCTCCTTCTGCTATCAGGGTTCTGAGGAGCTAGAGCATGCTGTCTGCCCTCCCTTTCCCCTGCACTCCTGTCTAAGGCACCATTTTCAACACAATTCCAGTCCTCACCATTATCACTCTGCCTGAAGGAAGGAATCCACTATAGTGAAAAACTGTCTTAAAAATGTTCTTTGCGGTGCGGGGGCATATAATACAAATGGAAAAATATGTCCTATAAATTTCTGGAAATTATTACAAGTGTCCTGATCCACCTGTCTGTACCCGTGGACTTTGAATGGAAGACCCTGTGAATTAATATGACCACTTGTGTCTAGAGGCTCCCAGAATAGGAATCTGCATACAGCCCTCCCACCCAGGTTCTCTGTAACTTGGATTGTTCATAGTCAGACAATTTGGTCTCTTGGAGACAGGCCAGGTCACATTTTACCATCCCAATTTTTGTAGGATTCTTGCCCTTTTAACCACCCCATTTATCCCTTTAACATTGACAGATATTATTTAAGTGATGCCATTTTGATATTTAAGGTTTCCATCCATAACTCTTCCTCTGGTCCCATCATGCCAAGCAAATACACTAAATGACTCACGGTACAGTAAATATGTCTGTCAAGTAAAATAGGTGAGACAGTATAGAAAATGCTAAAAAGATACTAACTGACAACTAGCTAAAATAACATTAAACATCATGCAATTCAGTTTAACCTTGAGTGGAAATACACCCTTAAAACCCAACTTGACTAGAAAAGAACACCTCTAAAAATAGGGATGAGAGGAACAAAGAAAAATCCAAAGAGAAAACTGGGTAGCAGTCATTGGCTGAAACCCGCTAGCTCAATGAGAGCTATAAATAAACCTGAGGGTTAAGATGCTAACTCTCCTGATGCTAGGAGCACAGAGCCCTCAGTTGATAGAAGAAAAATCATCTACTGATGCTAAAGGGGCAGACTCTAAGGAACTCAAGGGACCAACCCTCTCCTCCTAAAGTGGGACGGGTTAGCCAGCCATTGAGCTCCAGTGCACCCCGGCACAGTGCTTATCGTAGAATAACAAACTGATCCGGGCTAGCCAGGAATATTCAGCATTACAATTTCAAGTCAGTCCCACTATGTTTAATGAGATGGGGCTATACAATTGTTCAGGAAGGAAGCCCAGGCTAAACAGAGCTAAAGCTATCTCTCTTCCTGAGCCGGCAACTCTCAAGACAAGTAGGAACACAAGATCAAATTATATTCCACCCTCAACTCAACACCCTTTGAAATCATTTCCTTTCAATCGTTAGTTTGGTTTAAAATGCAATTATACTATTTAATCGATCAACTTATCTGCCTTCTAATTCCCTTAGTTCAGATATAATCTGTTTACCAGAGGGACTCTTATCATTGATACCATAGTCATAAGTCCCATCTAAAAACCCTCCCACTGGAAACACATACCTATCTCTATTAGGATCCCTTTGGCCTTATAAGGAACATCTGAAAAGTAAAGTTTCTGGGTATTATGAAGACCAATACAAGAGCTTCCTAAGGGTGCAGGAAAACACTATTTTAAGCAAAAAGATGTTCCAGGACTAGAGGGCATGGGATGAAGTTGAGGAGGACGATTCAGAGGAAACATGAGAAAAGAATTTCTTCACAGAACAGGTGGTGGACAAGTGGAACACCCTGCAGAGGAGTGGTGGGGCTGAAATAATCACAGGATTTAAGAATGCCGGATAGACATAAAGGAATTCTAGAGGTCAGGGTAAGGGAAACGGACTTTAGGAAAACAAACTGAACTTATAAGCTCAAATGGGCAGATCTGGCCATAGGCCCCTATCTGCCAACACTGTCTATGTATCTATGTATGTATCTATGACAGTCTGTAATGAAACAGAAGCAGAAAACTTCCTCAGATATAACACACAAACCCCTAATTCAGTCTCCATTCCCAGTTCATCCTTCAGACAGGATCACTATCCCGGCTAGGTGCCTTCTAAGTTCATGAAGCTGCAAACTGTTAATATTCCCTTCAGGTATCTTTATTATGTTACCATCTCGTCATGTCCGAGTGCAGGGAGCAGGGCTTCTTCTCACCTCCTCACATGCTTCCGGCCCGGAGCAATAGACCATAACAAGTTCTCAATCTCTTTCTCCGCCTGTTCCACCTTCTTATCTGGGATAGGTACCTCCTGGGCTGTGAGGAATGGGACAGCAGCAAACAATGAATCAAAATGTTTTACCCATCTTCGTTCTGTACCCAAAGTTTTGCAGGATATCTGAGGTATGCTTTGAACCTTTATCTCTCAGGGCTTTTACCACCTGCAGCACTTTTTTTTCTTTGAGCGAGCATTAGAGGGGGAATCTTGGTTCACGATAGCCTCTGGCCATCTAGGTTAAGATTTTCTTCACCCAAGCCAGCTTTACAATCTTTCTTTTGTTGTGTATCTCAAAACTTTACAATTATCGATCTAGCAGGCACCCTCTTTGGCTTAGGAGCGATAGATCTGTGAGCTCTTTCGATTTCTGTATTGAAGTCTTCTTCCAAATTCAGCTCTGTTTTAACCAGGAATCAATGAATTCTTCCATACATGAGGGGTCCACTCTCCGGAATGCCAAAATTCTGATATTGTTAGTATGGGCTCTCGCCTGCATCCTCTGCCTCATAGTCACTTTTTTTCTCTCTGTGGAGGTAGGCCAAAGATCTACCAAAGGCCATATGTTCTGCTTGTAAGGTTTCAACATGAGTCTCCACGGATGTCGTAAGCAGCCCAATTTCTTAAAATCATTCTTGTAAGCCCATGGTTCTGGTATCTATTCTATGAAGTATTTTCAGTATTCTGTGCCCATCTGCTTTAGTGAAAGTGGATGTTGCTTCGATCCTGAACCATCAGAATCCTCCCCAAGGCTGTAATTACTGAGGAGTGGGATCCAGATGGACTCATAGGCCTTGAGTCAGTCCGACCCATTAAACCACCTTCTTCTTCTTTGATGAGCTTTTTTTCTTTTGCCCCATTCTGCAAATGGCTACAAGGACTGGGTAGATACTGGATAGAGCGTTCAAACCCTCGATGATGATCGATTCACTTGAATAGTGTACCCAGGTACCAGAGCTCCAAAATAGGCTGCCATCAGTCTCGTGACATCACTGGAAGTCCATCATTATTTTAAGTACTGCTTGGAAAAGAGACTTTTTGGGGTGGGTGTTTAATTCATTGTTGTAAGTGTTTAACTGTGTGGCAGTGGTACAGAGGCTTGTCACAATGCAACACTGTAACCAAAAGCCAGTCAGTGTGGTGTGGTGGCATGTCTGTGTGGTTTGTGGATGGACCTCTGTGGGACTGGCTACTTTGATGTGGTACAGAGTCTTGTCACAATGCAATATTGTAACCAAAAGCCAGTCTATTAGTCTGAAACCTGGTGTGTGGTGGCATGTCCATTGTGGTGGGAATGGACCTCTGTGGGACTGGCTACCTTGATGAGGTATATAGCTGGTCACAGTGCAATATTGTAACCAAAAGCCAGTCTGTTAGTCTACCACCTGTTGGTGGTGTGGCTAGAGGTGTGCTGGTATATAATACAAAAATGATCGTGTGTCAGGTAAGTGGGCAGATGGAGGGGTAGCCCATCCCTAACAAGGGGTAGCAGTGACTCTACTTGGTGTGTAGATCTGAAATTCCTGGCTACACCCCAGGGTGCCCAATCCCCAGCTGACTTTCTGCACAATTTGCCGATGGGGCCCCCTCCTGTCCGGCATAGAGCAGCCCTCCATTTCCTATATGCTGAGGGGTGTCCAATCCCCTCGGTTCTTACCTCCCCCCCTTTCATTGTGTGCCGATGGGGAGCCCAATCCCTGTCAGCATAAATCAGCCCCCTTCCACACTCTTATGCGAGGGGTGCCCAATCCCCCTCGGCTCTTGCCTCCCCCGCTGTCATTGTGTGCGGCAGGGGTGCCCAATCCCATCAGTTGCAGCACCCCCAAAACAGTTAGGTGGCATGCTGGGAGCCCACCCCAGTGTGCCAAGTTCCTGAAAACACAAACTGTCCCAGGATATCATTTTTTTTACTTCCTGTAACAAAAAATGTCCTCGTAGTCTCCTGCCCCCCACCGCACCCACCCACTGCACACCTGCCTCCCCACAACACCCGTCACCCCATACTTACCTCCAGAGTCTGGCACAACAATCTTAGGTGGACAGAACATGTCTGCACTATTCAAAGCCGACCACGAACTGAGGAAATGCAGGTAAGCTGTATAATGGAATGAATAGGTTTTTTCAACTTTGCTGCATATCTCGGGCATTTCTTGGAATTTTGGCACCAAATTTTCAACATGGGGTTTTTAGGGGCCCTCCTCATAATTCTAACAGTCAATGTGCAAAATCGCCTTTCAGGACCCATTAACGAAATGACAGTGCCAGTGTTCATGACATGGCCTCTCAAAAGCCTATGTTCCAAATTTGGTGGAAAAAATCCAACAAATGCCTGTTTTACGAGCTGCAGACAGTGCAGTTGCACGCAGGCTCATAACTTCACACATTCACAATATTTTAACGCTGGATTTTCAGCATTGCCATTTTGTACACCTCCTTGTGAACAGTACAGCTGTCATTTTCCCCATCCTGCCCAAATGTGTTTCCGTCATTTCTGTGCAAGTCGCTGTGGAAATCAGTGTTTGGGCCAGATTATGAAAATGACAGTGACACAGTTCGTGAGCAGAGGTCCTAAAATGCCTATGTAGAAAATTTGGTGATGATATTCCATAAAATGACTGTCACGGCATGCATTGGCAGATTGCACGCATGCTCGTACTGTCATGCATTTGTGATATTTTCACTCTGGATTTTCACCATTGCCATTTTTCCACACCTTTTGTTGAACAGTACAGCCGTCATTTCACATATCCTGCCCAAAATGTGTTTTCACACTTCTAGCGCAGAATAGCTTAGTTGCTGTGCAAAATCACTTCTTGGGACACTTTGAGGAAATAACAGTGACACTGTACATGAGCAGAGGTGCTAAAATGCCTATGTTGAAAATTTGGTGCTGAACGACATAAAATTGCACTGTTATGCGTGCATTGCATATTTCCCACGCATCCTTGTAACTTTGCAAATTTGCTATATTTACATGCCACATTTTCAACACTGGCATTTTTTACACCTCCTTATGAACTGTTCAGCTGTCATTTTCACATCCTGCCCAAAATGTTTTCCCCACTGCACTACCAAACACCCAAAGGGACACCCCAATGCCTGTCAGTCTCTGCAGGGGGGTGGGTTGGCATCAGTTCAGTACTTCACTGCCATTCCTATTATGCATCTCGATAACTCCTGCACTGCCAATGCTAATACCAGTAAGCCAACATTTGGCATTGACAAATGCTTGTTATATCTGTCCCCATCCCTGCTGCCAACCCTGTGTCCCTAACTCACAGAGTTTCCCACTAGCAGCTGCTTCCTCTTGGGATGTGGGCCTCTCTCCATCCTTGAGATGCATTTCTGAAGACCCCTTCTTCCATTCCACTGCAAATTGAATCTGCTCTCGGATTTCTCATCATGACAGTTCAGTAAAGTTGTTTCATAGTGGTACAGTGGAAGAGTGTGTACCTTCCTTCCACACCTTCAGAGACCAACTGAGTCCATCCACTCTATCTTTACCTAGGCATCCTCCGCAAAGCATTGGCAGTCATATAAGCCACTGGTGGGACAGAAGATCAGCTGTATCCCTTCAAGTTTGGCTCACAGTCTAGTAGCCTGAGCCTACAACTCCAAAAGAGGAGTACAGATGACACAGCATTTCAGACTCTAGGTGGTCTCCTGAAAGATTGCAACACCACATCCTTAATGCTGCACCACTCCCATGCTGTCTAGGACTTCTTCTAACCTCACTTGATATCTGCATTAGTTTAGACTACCCTCTAACTCTTCCTATTTTCAGAATACTCCTTCCTTCTGTTCTGCTTTCAGTTAAAATTGTTTATCAGCCTGTCTCAGATAGGGGTTTACCCTACTTTATTTATTGTGAAATTCTTTTCTGCTCTTGCAGTACTTCCCCATGAGAGTTAAGTGAATCTGAGCTGGTCCACTTGTACAGAGGCAGGTTGCCCACCTGTGACACTGGTGACCTGGGTCTGGCACGGTCCTGGGACATCAGAGAACTGGCAAGGGAGAAGCATTAAGCATCCAATGACTGCTGTTCTCTCCAGGGAAGAGGGGTAGAGTGTTCAGTGCAACACAGACACCTAGTAGAGGCTCAGTGTACTGAGCATGCTGCCACTAGTTGCTCATGGGGTGGGTCAGACACTGGTCACAGTGCACCCCTCCGCCCAATATATTGTTGAAAATGCTGCTGGCCACTCTAGATGAAGGCCACACTTGGCTTCAATCCAGCTCTCAGGCAGGCTTCTCGACCTATCCCATTGTTTGTGGTACTTCAGCTGGTGCTGTAGCACCTGGGGGTAAGCCAGGGTATCGAGAAACTACAGCCAAATATGGGAGGCAAAGTAGGGGGTCCACGTCCTAGCTTAGGTACTGGGTGGCCATTGGCTAAAAAATGTGTAATAAATACAAAAATAATTAAAAGAGTTAATTCCTCTATATTGCCTTTCCCTGACGTTACTTACTAACCTACCCTAGACAGAGTTACCTGATTTCCTGTTCTACCCTCCTTGCTGTTCTTTTTTCTCCTGGGGTTTACTATTTACTTCCTCCTTTCACTGATGCTGCATACTGAACATTAATTAACTGCTTGTCAGTAGGATGTCTCAGTGTAACAGAAATAGTTAAGGTGTCAACTCTACTTTGTGCAGCATCTCATCTCCAGTGACCCCTGTGGGATTTCAGTCTTCCTTCAGACATCCTAAAGACACCCACAAGTTAGACATCCTGCACCATGTTCTGCAGACCCCAAAGTAAGATGCCCAAATATTGCTTTGTTTCACCACCCAACGGAATGCTGATGGGCTGCCAGCAGTCATGTGGTGCATATTCCACCACTAGCATCCTCTGGCACTTGTAGTTGGCTGGATTTCCATTTCTTTCTGAGCTAAAAAGAAAGTCCCATAAATTGTTAGCAAACTCAGCAGAAAAGTTTTTTTCTAGTGTGATTTAGATCTTAGACCCTTGTAGAGGACTCTGCTCTCAACCGCTGCAATCATGCATCAATATTTTGGCACAAGCACCATTTTTCAAGCATAACTTCCTGCACTGTTTCACATGGCTAGATCGTTACATACAGCCAAGCTGTTGTTATCTAAACAGTGCAGGTTTCTCCGACTGTGACACATGCTGGTAAAAGCATTCAGAGGGGTTTGAAAATGTTGCCTTAAATATGTGCTGTACTACCTTATTGTGTACTATTCATTTTCTGCAGGCCAAGGCTGAAAAGAGGTTTTCTGTTTAGCAGAACACGATTAGTAAAACTTATATAAATGAATCTCTTTCTTTCTCCATACTGACAGATCAGTAGGCCATCAGTTTACAAAATAACCACTAACTGTCATTCATAAAGCTTCATCATTCATTGATAAGGCTTCACTGAAACCTCAGTACAGGAACTGGTCTCAGAATTAGGACCCAGCCACAGAATAATTTGAAAAATAAAATAATCACTGTTCATTTCTTGCTGATGAAATATTGTTTTTCTCAGAATCACTTTTATTAAAAAAAAAAAACCTTTTCTGATTTCTATTTCATCTAGATTATTCTTAAGCCCTAACAATTGAAATTTCTCCAAATCATTCAGTATACCTTAGAGAAGATACAATAGAAATCACCTGCTCTGCTCCAGTCAGCTGTTGTTAGAAGTTACATGCTATTCAGAAATGGGAGGCCAATCACATTAAATAGCAGAATATCTGGAAATCAATCATTTACACAAAGCAAAGACTGGACATAAAAGATTCTGGATTCTATACTCGCTGTTATGAGACAGAAATTGCAAAAAGAACAGTTCCATCATTCAATAGTACCTCCATATATTTATCTGTTATTGGTAATTATACAATGGCAAGAAAGTTTCCTGGACTCTGATTGGTCAGTGTAGTTTGAGACAGTGATGATATTACACAATAACATCACTGTGCTGATTTTTTGATGACCATATCCATGATATGGCCCATTTTTTTCAGAAACAGATATACTGCCTCACTAAAAATCTACGTTAAAAACATTTTTATTTTTTATTTTTGTTTTGTATGACATTGAGCCATTTATAACTTGTTAGCACTCAAGGCTAAGTATCCTGGTGTAATAACGTTACCCTGGGGGGGTAGCACTGTACTGCGTGCTTCAACTCACCCAGGAGTGGTGTTACACTATAACACACAATTTTGGCCGTGCCTTATTGCTTAAATATTATATAAAGTACTTATTCTGCATTATGCTATTATATGGGGCAGAACAAGCAAGAATTATCAATTCCAACAATGTTTGCTTTCGGATTTAAAGAAAGATAAGACGTATAATTTGTGGTGACTACCCCACCTCATCATTCAACAGCTGCAGTTCAGCTGCTGCCCTGTTAATGACAAGTCCACGTTTCACACAGACTTCCTCTACCTTTCACTTTTTGTCCTTGAAAGGGGTGCCAGCAATCCTGCAATATGTTGTATTTGTGGAAGTGCCCTAGTAGTAGTTATTTTAAATGGCAGGTGTAATTGTTTGAGTACAATCTGATTTTTCTGCTCATATAAAAACTCAGTTAATACCATTAATATCAAATAAGGAATGGCATCAAACTATGGCAAATATATCAGGTAAAGCGTGGCTGTCTATTGCACATGGTGTGTTGATGTCAACATTAACATATGGATTCCTAAGTTAAGAACCGCTGGGAGAATGTGCATCACAAGTTTTGTAATTGGAAAGGCTTTGGCTGGAGGTCAGTGCCAATCAGCCAGCCACTCCCACTTCCTGAGCTATATTAGCAGTTCCTGTCAGCCTCATTGTGAAGCATTTTTTCTTTGCAGCTGGAGACTCTGTTGGTTTGTCCTCTGAGCTGGTTAGCCTACCTCACAGACACACACCTGCTGTTTCTGTGTGTCTCTGCTGGACTTCGGTGTTTGTTTTCCTGCTTCTGGTTTGTATCTTTCTCTGGCTGTGTGCTTCTCTGTTTTTGTGTCTCTTGTTTTGGGCCTTGTTCCCTATTTTGTGTTTTGCTGTGTTTTGATTTTGTCTTTTGTGAGTGCTTTGTTTCTAAGCTCCTAGTATTCTGCTACTCAGAGCTCATGCTACTGCTTTCAGTTACCTACAACTGCAGCCACTGCTACTGTTTTCTTCAATTACTATTGTACCCAGTGCTTGTGTTTTACACTGCTCATCATGTTCACATTACTGCAATGCAACTGCAATCATTATCTGTGTGTTTCAGCTCAACCATAGCTGCTCCATGTTGCATCCAATTTTCTTCACCTGACACAGTTGTCTCTGACCTTAGCTGTGCTGCTCCTTCCTGCTCATTCTACTTGCATCTTCATTGCACTGCCTGGCTACACCTGCTTTCAGAGCATTGTTTCCTGTTTTATTGCAGTTACAATTCTGAGGTCAGCCTACTAAGCTCCTGCTGAGGCTGTTAATAATATAGCTTTATTATTAAATCTTGCTTGCTACTGAAAAATCCTTGAGCATTTGTCACCTTGATTTGGCTATTTATGTCTTGCTGGCCCCTAATTTAGTGTTGTTGCATTGCTATACAATATGTTATGCAGGCCTCTGTGCAGGTCCATCTATCACTACTACTTCTTATTGACCTACATACTGGTACATGCTTCTAAGCTATCATTGCTCATTACAACTGTTGCTCCTTGCTTACACAAACCATTGGTTCATGCCTACTGCCAACCCATCAGCTTCAGCCTCTGGGATTTTGCTGTATTCAATCTGCATTTGACCTTGCAAGGTCTCAGCACTCAATGCTCATTACGATCTTAGCACACTGTGCCATTCAGCTCACCAGCTTTTCAGCTCTCAATCAATTTCTGTGGCATACCAGCTATTCTATTCTGGTGCAGGGGTTCCTGCAGCCGATAATCTCGCTGCATTTAGTGTGCATCTCAGAGGTCGTCCAACTTGGTGGGATCCTTCTCACCTCGGCTGAAGTTGGGAAAATGTCCTCACTTGGGCTTGCTTTGATGCCTGCTACATGGCAGCAGCTCCTGGTGTAGGATTTAAGACTAGTGGTGAAGGGTGGTTATGATGATCTCCTCTGGCTGCAGGATTCCACTATAATGGTTAGCCATTGACTTTATTGGTTTCCTAGCATGGCACCTTCACTTCTTTCTATCTATGACTGCCCTTGGTTCACCTGGTTTGATTTAGAGCAGGTAGGCCAGGTGAATGTCTCAGCAGTTGTTGCTCTCCTCTACACCTTGGATGCACGTATTGTTGCAGAGTTTTTGCAACCTTCCATGGCGCTCCCGCTAGAGGTCTGAGTAAGAGCCTTCCTCCAATTTGGAATATTTTCCATCTCCCTTTACTTGGGTTTTCCAAATTGTGCTTGCAGAGCTGTCACTAAATAAACTATCCCAAGCCTGGAGGGAAGGTGACCTAGGCCTTGGATCCCCAGAGATTTCCTCCTCATGGTTTTTTTCTATCCTCCATTGCCTGAGGTCATAACACTTGGTTAGTATAGTTGTTTCCCTAGATTTTTTAGGTAGGTTCTGCTGTTGGATGCAGTTGGAGGATGTCCTACCTTTCCCCTCTCTCCTTAGGAGATCCCCTAATCTCAACACAAACCATCAGTATCATGCTACGCAAGCCTGGGCATTCATTAGGTTATCCAACTGAGCATCTCATTACATTATCAAACTGCCTATGCTTCTACTACTATAGTTACAGTTACTGCTCCTATGTCACAGTTACTGCTTGCTCGTATGCTTCATGTTGCTTCCTTCTTTGGGGATGATTTTACTACATTTCTTTTGGGATTCCTAAGGTACCTTTAGTCACAGGAATCATCCCTTGGCATCTCTAGTGGTGGAATCCTCTCCAATGGTTCCTTGCTCTTTCATACCCCTACAGGATGGTAATTCCTCTGGAACAGAGAGTGACTGCCAAACCAAACTAACAGAGTTACACAAGATAACACTATACTGGCTGCATAGGTCAGTGAACTGGAAAGGCTTTTGCCTGGAGTTCAGTGGCCAAGCAGCCAGCCACTCCCACTTTCTGAGCTATATAAGCAGTTCCACTCAGCCTCATTGTGAAGCATTTTTTCTTTGTCCACCATCCTCCCCCTCCTCCAGCAGCAGGCGTTCTCTCCTTAGGAGGATTCCTAAGGTACCTTTAGTATGGGAATCATCTCCTGGTTCTGGTACCTCTGAGGTGGAACCTTTCCAAGGGTTCCTTGCCTTTAGCACCTCTACAGGGTGGTAATTCCTCTGGAATAGAGAGTGCAAATGGCCAAACCAAACTAACACAGTTGCACAAGTATCACACTATACTGGCTGCATAGGACAGTGAGCTGCAAAATTTGTAATGTATTCTCACAGGGAGATTGCATGGCAGAGGAATATTGAAAGGGTAGATTGCAGAAACTGGACTAGCCCTGTCATCCTGGAGAAGACTGCATTTGGTTTTACTTTTATTTTAATTGTTATTGCATATTTAGGCATGGTAGCAGATAGCATCATTCTCACCCAAATCCAGCTTGCCTGTGTGTATTCCATGGTTTGTCCCATTGGCAAGCCCAAAGGGCTGGAGGCATTCCACATCCCCAAGCAGATGACCATCTTCTTGGGGAGAATTTCTGGATGGGGCTTGAGATGGTCAGAAGCTGCCATCGTCCTGTACAGGACAGATGGATTTTCTCCCTCTGTAGTGTCGAGCTGAAGAATATGGCACTAATGAATGAGCATGAATCACTGTGGAGGAATTCAAGAATGCATGGATAGACTCAAGGGAGCCCTGACTACAAAGGGCAACTAGAGGTGAAATAGGTCTAAAACAAATGGGCAGACTAGATGACCTAGTGGTCTCCTTCACCATCAACCTCTATGTTTCTGTGTTTCTATGTTTCTCTGAGCTTTCTTAAAATGCCCAAACCACTTGCCCTTAGAGTTCACAGTCAGCTTTGAGCAATGCATTGAATATATCATGATGGCTTAGTCAGAGATCTTTGTATTGCAGTCATCAATGATAGCCAAAGGTGGTGTCTCTTTGCACCATACGCTTTGCACTGCCACCAACTGTGACTGTGTATGGATGTCCTAAACTATAATAAACTGGACATTATATGACATACAGTACAATGTGTAACAGTCTGCTCTTTTATCAAAATGTCTAGCTCAAAAGAATAAAAGTGATTTTGATTATTATGATCTAAAAAATCTACTAAAAGTAATCAAGTGTACAGATGCACTTACTGTTTCTTCTAGTGAGAGTTTGTACATTTTGTTTTAGTTCTGTAAATATAAGCCTGGATCCATGGATTCCATGTTCCTCAATGTTTACTGATCATGTTTTCTGTCTAACAGAAGTGCTTGTTTAATCATTCCTACAGAAGGACTTTAGTTTAGGTTCTAGTAGGTGTTCTGTTGTCATTAGAACTGACTGCAGGAATTATGGTGTCATCTTCCATTGTACCTGTACTGTGCATCAAATTTCTTCCTTCTAGCTGCTTCAGAAAACTTTTCCAACAAGCAACCAACTTTAAAAGTGCATCTCATTCATATATGCAACAAAAATGCCAAAATAGGATCCATCCATTCTGGGAAGCCACTGTACATAATAATGACAATACAGAGCACATGTGAGCTCATTGAGGACAGTACTCAAAACAGCTATTGAGGTATGACTTCCTGTAAGCAGTAAAGGAAAACAGGCAAACCAGTGTGCCCTCCTAGCTATATAGAGATCTGAGGAACTCATTTTGAACAATATGAAGGTGTATGATCTCTAGAAAAGACAAGCTGCTTTAAGGCCAGAGAGGAGTACATGCAACACTGAGGGAGTACAGAATTAGGACAGTAAAGGAGGGGCTGGCAGCCAGGATAGCATCAGATTCTGCAGACAAATCAACAGCTGCCTTATACAGAAATCTAAGGAGGAAGGTGAAAGAGGGGATTAGGCCTGAGAAAAGAGAAAGGGTAAAGAATTTGTAAGAGAGTGAGAGGCATTGACTGAAATGCTTAAATGCATTATTCCATTGAGTGTTCACTGAAGGGACTCTGATTGGGAAAGAGGGCTGTCTGGGGCAGCCCATAACATCTAGGTAGTCACGTGCAACAACTGAACATCATGTCTGCTCCTGAATCTGATTACCTGGCAGAGATTAGGCCAGGTATCTCAGGAGGTGTGAGTGACATGCACTCCATGGTTGTAGTGTAGTGACAGTTGGTAGGCCCACCTGCAACAATCTGTCAGAAGTCTGTCTAGACAGTAGTGCTGACAGAGAACAGAAAGTGGTAAATGTCCACATCTTCTAGAAGGAAAAAGGTCAGACCTGGAAACTACAGGCCAGTCAGCCTGAAATCAGTACTGGGCAATGTGCCAGGGTAATTATTAAGGATACATTAATAAAACTTTGGTTGAGGCCACATTTTCTTAACCCCTTTCAGCATTGTTTTGTGAATGGCATATCATGATAAACCAAACTGATCACCTTCCATGAGGAAAGGGGCAGTGTTGTGGATGTGGTCTGTCTAGACTTTAGCAAGGCCTTTGCTAATCTTCTGGGCATAGTAAACTAGTATTTTAAACACAAAATGTACATTAGATCAGAGTGCTACTCTCCTGGAGGCAGGAAGCAGACAGAGGTGTTGGAAAGGCACCACTCTGAGTTGCAGAGAGGTACTCAGCAGCTTCCTTAGGGATCTGTCCTGGGGCCACTGCTCTTCAACATCTCCATCATCGATATGGAACACAGGGTCTCCAATTGGCTATTTGCATTGGCAGACAATACTTAGCTAGCCAGCTGGTGGACTCCTGTGAGAATGGGAACAAGTTCAGGAGGACCTAATCAGGCTGAGTAGTTGGTGTAACTCCTTGAGCGTCAAATTCAGTGTAGCCAAATGCAAGGTGCTACCCATAGGGAGGTAAAATAGAGGTACAGCATGACCTCCACTCAGTTTGTTTGCATTCTTGCTGCACTTGTGGAGGAAAGAACTTAGAAACAAGGGTCTGAAGTAGAACAAGCAGTGCATGGCAGCTCTCAAGAGGAGCAGCAGAATACCAGACTGAATCCAAAGTGGGGGGGTGATCAGCAGTGCAGAGAGGTAATGCTGCCATTCTATAAGGTCTCCTGCAGTCCCCACTTGGAGTGCCTGAACACAGTAAGTTCTGGTTTGAGCCGATATGGCTGTGGAGAGCTTTAGGAGTGGCAAGAATGTTGAAAGGGCTAGACAGGCAGTCTTCCCAGAGTGCCTTTTCAGACCCTTCTCATGAATGATGTCACTGTCATGGCTTATTCAGGGCTGAAGGGTGATTTCTATGCAGTGACTGCACAGTGCCTGCAAAATCACTCCTTCGGGCCAAATAATGCCATGACAGTGAAATCATTCATAAGAAGGGACCAAAACCCCATGTTGAAAATTTGGTGCAAAAATTCAAAAACTAACTGAGATATGCAATAAAGCTTGAAACCCCCTATGTAGCCCATTATACAGCTTACCAGCATTTCCCTCAGTTCAAGTGTTGGCTTTGAAGAAGTGCAGACGTGTTCCCGGTCCACCGAAGATTGTCTCGCCGGAGTCCAGAAGTAAGTATGGGGTGGGGGTGGGAGGCTGGGTGCGCCGTGGGTGGGTGCGGGTTGTGGAGGGGGTTGGAAGATGAGCCTGCTGGACGCTTTTTGTTTTACAGGGCAAAAACAAAAAAAGACTATGAAGGGACATTTGCCACACTGGGTGGAACTCCCAGCATGGCAGATGATGTGTGGGGGTGCCAGGAGCTGACAGGGGATTGGGCACGCTGGTAAACTACGCAGGGGGGCCTATGAGCCAAGGGGATTGGGCACCCTGCCGGCAAAACAATGGTTGGCCACGCTGGGTGGGCTCCAGTGTGGCTACAGGATGGCTTGGGGCTATGGAGCCGACGGGGATTGGTCACCCCGTAGGGCAACAAACAATGGTTTGCCATGCTGGGGTGGGCTCTCAGCATGGCAGGAAAGCTTTGAGGGGGTGGCGTGAACGGGGCGTTGAGGGAGGCGAAGGTGGCAGTATGGCAGCAGTGTTTTGCTTTGAAGCAAAGGAACACTGCTGTCACACTGAGCACCTGCACCCATTGGTGCAGGATCACCGCCTGCTCAAGGGAGTAGTGTATTGGTGGGAGAGAGGCACACCTTCAGTGTGCTACTCTCCCAATGTTCTCGCGCATGCCAAGTGAAAGTAAAAAATATATAATTTTGCTCAACCTTAGGTAATCAATAGAGTTATCTGTGCATACATTTGTATTTCTTCACACTTTTATTTTGGAAATTTGTCCAAAAATTAAAAATTACAATTGACCTTTTGCACAGGTCTTGACCTTCTATTAAGGGAATGGTTTAAAACATATTTGGGAGTCATTTGAGAGTTATCCCAAAGTTAAGATTTAATAAACTATGCATTTAATGCATTTTTCCACTTTCTTTTACCCCACCTTACTACCCCTTAGTCCACTCATTCAGACATGATAAATCCCATAGATTCCTCCCACAATGTCTGCCCTAGAGTGTCAGGCTTTCTCCATTATCCTTAGAACTTACTTTCTCTTTGGAGCACCTGCACAATGGGGTCTGCTCATAGGTAGGTGATTGGGGCTGAGATTAGTCGTTAACTTGGACAGAGAGGTTTTTCTGCTTTTCTTCCATTGGTCCCTCCAACCCTGAGGGCATCAGTACACAGGTCTGATGACCAGACAGACAGCGTGTTGATGCACACCATTGTCAAGTGCCCACAATGTGCTCCCCTCTAACTCGGAGAGCCACTTCTGCCCCAATGCCCATGCTTCCACAGGCATAGGAGCGTTGGATGCTCAAAGCACCCTAGGAACCCACCACAGGAGGAAGAGAACATTAATTGGGATGCTTGATCCTCCTCCTCCCTTCGACCCCCCAGCAACCCAAGTCCATTTCCAACCCTTAGTCACCAGTGTGGGTGAGGTGTGCATCTAGCACCTCAACCTCAGCACCACCGGACGGTTATTTAATGCATTTTAATAATAGAAGTTGCCAAAGAGGACATAATAAAAGAAAAATCAGTGCTGCAGCATAGATGCCTAAAAGTTTCGCAGACAGCCTAGTTTGTGCACCTGATCTTAGTTGTGTGTGTGATAGAACTACAAAATAACCCCAGAGCAAATGCACTGGGGCATGGATTATCCCAGAGGATATTTACTTAACAGCCATAAATTATTGGGGTATGTTCAATTTGTGTTTTCTGTGTGTGAGCATTGTTTTCCTCTCAGCCTTGCTTCTTCCCTCATCTGGTCAGCCCCAGGATATGCTGTTAAATTAGGCATGACATGAAATAAACAAGGTGATGTAGCATTAACTTAAGTGGCACGGTGGCTTTGCAAAATAAATCTTTTAAAAGTGCAATAGGAATTATGCCAAACAAATGTAAATAACTCTAAATATATACATGTTACACAAAAAAACAGCATTAAAGTTGTTCAGAACATGAAGACTTTTACGATGAGCCTATTCACTGAGGTGTACTAGTTACTTTTTAAAAAAACTATGGCCATCTACGGACCAGTGACTGACTAGCCTTTACTTACTTTCTCCTTTGCTGCCGGTCTTATGCAGAGGGACCAGCTCAGTCCTTCTCCAGACCTCCAGAAACACACTTTTTTCAAGTGAAGTATTAAACAAGGCTGTAAGCAGGACAGCTAGCACTTCCCTCAGCTCCTTCAGTAGCCTGTGATGTATTTCATCTGGTCCCATAGCCTTTTCCACCTTCAGGGCTAAAATCCTTTCAGTACTAATTCTCAGAAAATGGACTTGTGTCCACCTCCCCTCACCCCTATTCCTGCTTCTCTCTGGTGGTCCATTCCTCTTCCTTCCTCTGGGAAAACTGAACAGAATTGCTTGTTTAAAAAATATATTTTTTTTGACCCCTTCTGCAGTCTACTCTTTTGCCCTTCTGCTCCTCACTGTTCCCACTGCTACTTTTCTCGCATACCTTATCTGATAAAACTCTTATTTCCTTTATCCACCTCACTAACAGTCCTGTCTTCTGTCTGCACCTTCTCCCTAATCACCATACCTGCTTTCTTCAGCCTTGCTTGATACATCTCTCTATTCCTCACTTTGCATTTCATTATGCCTTCTTAAATGCCACCCTTTTTCTTTTATCCTCTTGCCACTTCCTTGAGAATATAATGGTCTCCTTTTCTTCTGCTTCTACCTATCTCTTTCATGAGAGTTCTGGTGTCCTTATTAGACCTAATTAGATCCTCCCTTATTCTTGCCAGTTGTGCCTCTACTCTTTCACAATGGCAGTCCTCTTCTTTGAGGTAATTTCTGAGGCAGTCTCTGAATCCTTTTTTAATTCAGCTTTTGGCCCCCAATCACCTTCTCACATCTATTTTGCAATCTGTGGTACATGGTAGGGCTGGCAGGTGCCTCAAGCCCCTTCAGAGGGCTCAGTCTCTGACCTCCACTTCTTCCTGGACACAACCTCCTGGCAGTCCCCATGGGTTGCTCCACCATTGCAGGACTGAGGTTGAGGGATGTTGACTTCTCCCTCCCCCAGAGACCAACATCTAGACTCCAGGGGTCAGTGTGGGAGATGCAGGGCCATCAAGGAGCATGCCAGCTCCAGGTTTTTGTTCATTTTCTCCCACCACTGTTACTTGCATGCATGTAGAGGTATGAGCATGTAGTGCTCCACATCACCCTCTCACTCTAGTTGCTCTGACTGCACTACCTCTGGCTCCACTAGGGGCAGCACTGCAGCAGGCATGGCTGAGTCCAGGGAGGGCTGCCTAATGGCTGCTAAGTCCATTTACCACCCTGCCAACTTTTGATGACCCGTGCTCTTTCCTGAATCTGAGTCACTGGTGTGGCATCCAACATCTCAACCCTCAGTGCCACTCAGGATGGCCTCATGCTCATATTTCTTTAGAATCCATCCTCATAAGATCCAACATGTGTGTCCTCATGGCTTACCTCTGTTCTTTTCTTCTGTTGAACCACAGTGTAGAATGATCTCTGGTAATGGTAACACCCTATTTGGATGAGTATTAAAGAGTTGCTCAATATGAGTGACTCAGTGATACCACCGTAAGAAAAGCAGAGTGGTAATGAATGCCGAAGAGTGAGTTACAGTGAGCGGAGCAGCAGCATGGTGGAGGAGATGGTTGTCATTGTCCACCTAGGAACAAGTGACCTGGCTAGAAACAGGATCAGAGCAGTGCAGGAGGTTTAAGGGATTGAGAGGGGCCATAGACAAATAGCATGCATGGTAACTTTCTGGAAGTGCTGCCTGTCTATGGCATGGATGAGCCTAGGGTGCTCTGCACAACTGGCATCAATCAATGGTTAAAAAACTATTGTAGAGCTAAGGGTTTTGGCTTCATTGGGGACTAGTGGTCCACCTGGATTGATACAGGCCTATACTGGTGTGATGGTCTGCACCTGTTGTCAAGGAGGACCAGAATCCTAGGTGATAGATTTAAATGCTTTATTGGCCAGCATTTAAACTAGCCAAGGGGTCATGCACTGAGAATATAGGAAAATTCTAGTACCCCAAAAAATCAGGTTAGATAGTGAGGTAAACACCAAGATAGAAAAATCAATAGGAGAAGGGCAGGGGTAAATGGAGAAAAGGCAAAGGCAGTAAGGACAAGGATGG
Source organism: Neoceratodus forsteri (assembly GCA_016271365.2). Taxonomy (NCBI): domain Eukaryota; kingdom Metazoa; phylum Chordata; order Ceratodontiformes; family Ceratodontidae; genus Neoceratodus; species Neoceratodus forsteri. The sequence continues at coordinate 192,895,640 of JADMNL010000022.1, read as the reverse complement.
GGCAAAAGGAGTAAGGCCATCACAAAGTGGAGTGTAATGAGCACCAATACCCATTCTGTTGGTAACAAGCTCCCTGAACCAGTGGCTTTGATAGAAGAGGGACATCTGGATATTGTGGCTGTCACAGAAACATGGTGCACAGAAACATGACTGAGATGTTAACATACCAGTGTACACAAGCTACAGGAGGGACAAGGATGCTAGAAGAGGAGGAGGAGGAGGAGTTCTCTGGGTGAGGAAAGGGATTAAATCAATGGAACTAAAGGTTAAACAGGGAGAGAGGAGGCACTGTGGGTCACCTTTGAGACCAAACATGTCACCACAATCAACACAGGGTTGTATATAGACCCCATCTCAGGAAGGGAAGAAACGGACAAGGAAATGATTGACGCATCATTCGATGGCAGAAAAAGAGTAGATATTGTTGATGGGGACCTGAATATGCTAGATGTTAATTGAATCACATTTGCTGCAGCCACATCCAAGAGCAGGGTCATTCTCGATGGCCTATAGGGGGCATACCACAGACAGTTAGTGTTGGAATCAACTCAGGAGGAAGCAGTCTTAAATCTGATACTTCAAATGGTCACAGAGAGGATCTCAGATCTTAGGTTTGTTACCATCTGGGAACAAGTGACCTCCAAACAGTGTGGTTCACAATAAAACAGACCGCAGACTCAAGCCATTCAAAGAGTGAGTGTACTGGACTTTAGGAGGCTGATTTTTCAAAATGGAACACTGCCTCAGAAAAGCACTAGCAAATAGGCAGGAAGGAGGCATGGAGGAACAGTGGGAAGTATCAAACTGCCATCATGGAGGCAGCAAGCCTTAGAGTGAAGAAAATAAACAAATCAAAACAAAAGACAAAACACTATAGTTCTCAAAAGAGGGGCAGAGAAGATTAGGGAGAAAAGATAGCATTCAGGAAGTATAAGGATACACAGATGGAGGAGGACAGAGAACTGTACCAGTTAAAGCAGGTCAAACCTGAGGAAAAATAGCTAACTTGATTAAGAAGGGGATAAAACCTTTTGATAGATACATTAGGGAGCAAAGAAAGACCAAGGGAGGGATAGTGAGGCATAATAAAGGGAGGGTGGGTGGGCAGAGAGGGACAGTGAACTAGCAGGATACTGAATGAATACATCTGCTCAGTATTCACAAAGGAAGATGAGGGAGGTAACTAATTCAATCAATAGAAGCACTCTGCATAGAGGATCAATACCAGTCCTTTCACAGAAGAAAGGGTTCTGAAATAACTCCTCAAACTGAAGGTGGAGAAAGCAATGGGGCCTGATGGGATTCACCCCAGAATTCTAAAATTACTAAGGGAGAACTAGTGACACCACTTTCTACCCTTTTAACAAATCAAGGAAGGATGGTGTGGTACCCAAGAACTGGAGGAGGGCAGATGTGATTCCCCTTACAAAAGTGGAGCAAAGCAGAGGCAGGAGACTACAGACCTGTTAGGTTGACCTCAGTGTTAAGGAAAATGATGGCATCACTTAGGAAAGAAAGAAAGAATTGTTAAGCACCTAAAGGTCAGCGGGTACAGGACCCAAGGCAGAAAGGATTCACAGTGAGAAGATCATGTCAGATGAAACTAATTGATTTCTTTGACTGGGTGACCAAAGTAGTAGACCAGGGAGGGGCTGTGGACATGGCCTATCTAGACTTTATCAAGGCATTTGACACAATTCCACATAAAGATTAATATACAAATTAGCCAGCCTGGTAGTTGGTAATCTTCTCAGAAGTGCTGCCTGTCTATGGCTTGGATGAGGCTTAGGGTGCTCTCCACCATTGGATTCAATCAATGGTTAAAAAACTATTGCATAGCTCAGGGTTTTGACTTCACTGGGGACTAGAGGTCCACCTGGATTGATACAGGCCTATACCTGTCCAGGTGGCAACCTGGGAAAAAATTTGGCTGGACAACAGGACACAGAGTGTAATAGGAAACTGAGTCCTCTCTGAAGAAAAGGAGGTTACTAGCGGGTATCGCAGGGTTCAGTACCAGGTCCAGTCCTTGTTAATGTCTTTATAAGTGATGTTGAAGAGGGACTGGAAGGAAAAGTATGCCTCTTTGAAGAAGACACAAAGATCTGCAACAGCTTATACACTTGGATGAGATGGAACTTGCCAAGTTTTGAGGAGTGGTCAAAAGTATGGCAGCTTAGATTCAGTGCAAAAATTGGAAAGTAATGTACCTGGGAAACAAAACCCAGGGTAGAGTACACAATGGAATGGGAAGGTATTAACAACAACACAAATTGAAAGGGACCTCGGGTAATCATATCAGATGACTTAAATGTAAGCAAGCAATGTGAGAAGCAGTAAGGATGGCTGGGGGATACTGGGTTCTATAGGAGAGATATCACCAGGAAGTTGTTATACCTCTGTACATACACAGCTGGTGATACCCCATCTGGAGTACTGCATCCAGTTCTGGAGACTCCATCTTCAGAAGAACATAGACAGGATGGAGGCAGTCCAGAGCAGAGCAACTAAAATTTTGCAAGGTCTGCAACAGAAGCCATCTAAGAGCAACTAAAGGAGCTTAACTATGTATACCTTGAGGAAAGGAGGGAGGGAACATGATAAAACTTTCAAGTACCTCAGAGAGATCAACAAAGTCCAAGAGGGTAGCATCTTTCAGAAAAAGAGATGTACAAGTACAAGGGGCCACAATTTGAAGATAGAGGGATGATGGCTCAGGGTCAATGTGAGGATGTATTTTTAACAGAGGGTGGCAGACATATAGAATGGTCTTCCTGAGGATGTTGTGGGGTTAAAACAGTGGGGTATTCAAGAATACATGGGATAGACATAATGCAATTCACCGGGGAGGAAGAAGTAGGTCATTGGTCAACTAGGATCTGCAACTTATTCAATAGGTAGGGAAATAGGCAGACTAGTGGGCTAAGCGTCCCTTATCTACCATTAAAGTCTGGTTTCTATGAGTGCAGCTGTGAGCTGCACTCAGAAGATGAAAGATATGAGGAGCAATGTGGTCAAGCCCTGCTGATCTGGCAACTTGGTGTAGAGGCTAGAGCCTCTGCCAAGGGAACCGAAAGACCCAGGTCCTGGGGTGGGATAACATTTTGTTCATCCTGGAGATTTTTTTTAAATCTAACCCTCTGGGGTTGAGAATATTTAAGTTGAGGGTGCAGAGACTTGTTTTTGTTTGTTTTATACTTTAAAAGTACCGACCATCGCTGTTTACTGCAGTTGATCTGTTGTTGGTTGCTGTAGTGACTTGGGGTGATGTTTTAGTTGCTGTTATTGGGCTGTGACTGAAACTACTTGCTCTTATCACATAAAACCTTGGTAACAAGGGAACAACCCTCTCTTATGTCTGCAATCCTGTCCCTGTTCTTTAACACCAGGTTCAGTAATGCTTCATCCCTATTTGGTTCTTTAACTAGCTTCCTGAGGAAAGTCCCTTGTGGGGTCAAGGATGACTTGGGTTGATTGAAATCTCCAGATAGCAGCATTTCCCCTTACTTGCCATCCTGATGATGACATCTACTAGTGCTTTGTCCATCTTCTCCGAGTGTGCTGAGTGTCTGTACACTACCGCAGTACAGCTAGCTGACTCAGAGTCTGCCTCCAGGATGACCCACTTCACCTCCAGGTAATTCTCACTTGGTGAACCTGTGCCTTTGTGACCTTTATTTAAACCATTACACATAATGCCCCTCTACTTCCTCCCTGCTTCCTTTTCCAGTCTATCCTGACTAGAGATTAAGCCAGTATGGCGTGTCCTAATCATAGTGCTTAGTGCACTATGATTCTTTATGGCAACTAGATCCAGGTTAGCCTCTGCCATGACAGCCTCTAAGTCTGGGACTTTGTTTCTGAGTCTCCTGGTTATCCAGAACATCTCTCCCCTGCCTTGTGTCATGCATGTTCCTCCTTTTCTTGCCTGTGTTGTCACCTGAATCATCCTCTGACTCACCTCATCCTGTTTGTCTTTCCCTATTCCTGGTCCCATTCAATCTACTTTCCTCCCTGCTCAAGTTGTATCTTCTTTTCTTTCATCTTGTTCCACTTCCTGCCTAACTGTGCCTCTGTCCTTAGGGTTTTCACCCTCTCAGGCCCTCTCTCCCTATCATTTTACCATCTGGGTGGCAAGTGTTGTATCCCTCAGTTTTATGCCTCACCTAATGTCTAGTGTAAGCGCCCATTCAAGTAGCATCTAAACATCCCACCAAAGACTGGGGTCCTCTTTCTAGAAAGATGCAGACCATCTCCCTTATAAAGACCCATATCTTCCCTGGTTGTTGCTCAGTCCCGATGTGAATAAAGCCAACTCATGCACCATGCTTTCAACTACTTATTAAAAGTCCTGTCTAGACTACTCTTGCCTACCCATTTCCTTGTACTAGTAGTATCTATAGAAAAGGCACCATGTATGTAGAGATGTGCGAAATTGGAAAATTTCACCCAGCAAAATATTTTTATAATTAGCACACTTCATGAAATATTTTGCTGGGTGAAATGAGAAATTTCAGCTTGTCTTGCAAGTGAAGTTTTGCCCCAAGCCAGAAAAATTTCACTCACAGGTGAAATTTCACCACTCATGGACAAAATCTCACCACCTGTTGTAACATTTTGCCTGCTGCAGGAGGAATTTCACATCCCTCAATGAAATTTAGTGGCAACTAGCCACGGACCAAAGTTCTTCTTGACGTCTAGTTGCCCCTGCCCCCTGGCTACTCACTTTGCCAAATTTGTTTAACTAGTGTTGAGCTGTCCTCCTCAACAATCACTGGACATAATTTAATTAGATAAGCATCCTCAACTTACCCTGACCTCCTCATTTGTTTCATTTGAAAAACAAACAAAATTCAACTCCAACTCCTGGTGTCCAGTGGTGTGTCCCCAACTGATCACCATCCATAATTTCATTAAATAGGCACCCCTCAAATTACCGGGCCCCCCTCATTTTGATTTATTTTAAAAAAATCAGCCCCCCACTCTCTGGTATCAAGTGGTCCCCCACCTAACCACCCCAACATTAGCCAGCATCACCCACCCAGCTCCCACCCCCAGTACCACAATTGGAACTCCAGCACAACCCTCCACTCACCTCCATGGCTGGCAGCCCAAATGAGCACAACAGAATGTTTGAATGAATAAGTGCTTATGTCAGTCAAGGAGGTGAGTGGAGGGCTGTGCCAGTGGCCCAATCGGAGTACTGAGGGGTAGTTGGATGTTGTTACTCTAAACAGTGCAGAAGTGCTCTGACTGTGACATATGCTGGTAAAAGCATCAGAGGGGGCTGAAAATGTTACCTTAATATGTGCTGTGTACTACTTTATTGTGTACTATTCACTTTCTGCAGGCCAAGGCTGAAAACAGGTTTTCTGTTTAGCAGTACATGATTACTCAAAACTTATAAAATGAATCTTTCTTTCTCCTTACTGACAGGTCAGAAGGCCATCAGTTTACAAAATAACCACTAACTGCCATTCATAAAGCTTCATCATTCATTGATAAGGTTTCACTGAAACCTCAGTACACCAGCTGGTCTCAGAATCAGGACCGGTCTCAGAATAATTTTGAAAAATAAAATAATCACTGTTCATTCTTGCTGAAGAAATGTTGTTTCACTCAGAATCATGTTTATTAAAAAAATTAAACATTTTCTAATTCTGTTTCTTCTAGATTATCCTGAAGCCCCAACAATTGAAATTTCTCCAAATCATCTTGTGCACATTATAGAAGAAACAATAGAAATCACCTGCTCTGCTCCAGCCAACACTGTTGTTAAAAAGTTACATGCTATTCAGGAATGGCAGCCAAATCACATTAAATAGCACAATATCTGGGAAATCAATAATTTATACAAAGCAAAGACTGGACATAAAAGATTCTGGATCCTATACATGCCATTATGAGACAGAAATCTCAAAAGAACAGTTCCATCATTTAATAGTACCTCCATATATTTATCTGTCATTGGTAAGTATTATATAAGGTAGTTATTCTGCATTATGCTATTATATGCAGAATCAGCAAGCATTAGTCAGTTCCAACAATGTTTGCTTTCAGGCTTTAAATGAAAGATAAGAAGTATGATGTGTGGGTCACTCCACCACCCATCACAATTCAACAGCTGCAGTTCAGCTGCTGCCCTGTTAATGGCAAGTCCAAGTTTCACTACAGACTATCTCCATTTCATTCTTGTCCTTGAAAGAGGGTGCTAGCTAATCCTGCAATATACTGCATTTGTAGTAGTGATTTAGAAGTGGTAATTTTAGCTGGCAGGCGTACTATTTGACTTACAATCTTGATTTTTCTGTTAATATAAAAACTCAGTAAATGCCATTAATATCAAATAAGGTATGGCATCAAACTATGACAAATCCGTTTGGTAAAGTGTGACTTTCTATCGCACATGGTGTGTTGATGCCAACATTAATATTTGGATTCCTAAGTTAGGACACCTTCATGAGAATGTGCACTACAAATTTTGACACCGCGTAATTTACAATGTATTCTCACAGGAGAGTGCATGGTAGGAAATACTGGAAGGGAGGATTGCAGAAACTGAACTAGCCCTGTCAACCTGGAGAGGATTGCATTTGCTTTTTATTTTTATTTTTATTGTTATTGCATAATTAGGCATGGTACCAGATAGCAACAATGTCACCCAAATCCAGCTTGCCTGTGTGTATTCCATGGTTTGTCCCAAATGGCAAGCCTAAAGAGCTAGAGGCATTCCCATCCCCAGGCAGATGAGCATCGTCTTCGGGAGAATCTCTGGATGGGGCTTGAGATGGTCAGAAGCTGCCATCCTTCTGACAGGACAGATGGGTTTTCTACCCCTGTAGTGTTGAGCTGAAGAATATGGCACTAATGAATGAGCAGTAGAAATGATGTGGGGGATTCAGGAATGCATGGGATAGACACAAGGGAGCCCTGACTAGAAAGTGTCAACTAGAGGTGAAACAGGTCTAAAACAAATGGTAGACTAGATGAACCAATTGGTCTCCTTCTGCCATCAACTTCTATGCTTATGTGTTTCTATGTTTCTCTGAGCTTTCCTTAAAATGCTCGGACCACTTGCCCTTAGAGTTCACAGTCAGCTTTGAGCAATGCATTGAGTATATCATGATGACTTAGTCAGAGATTTATGTATTGCAGTCATCAATGATAGCCGAATGTGGTGTCTTTTGCACCATAAGTTTGCACTGCCACCAACTGTGACTGTGTATGGGTGTCCAACTTTTAATAAACTGGACATCATATGACATACAGTACAATGTGACAGTCTGGTCTTTTGTCAAATATGTTTAGCGCAAAGAATAAAAGTGATTTTGATCATTATGATTTAAAACTTATATTAAAAGTAATCAAGTGCACAGATCTACTTACTGTTACTTCTACTGAGAGTTTGTGCATTTTATTTTTAGTTCTGTAAATATTCGCCTAGCTCCATGGATTCTGTATTTCTCAATAGTTTATTAATTCTGATTTTTGTGCAACAGAAGTGCTTGTTTAATCATACCCACAAAGGACTCTAGGATCCAGTAAGTGTCCCATTGTCATTTGAACTGACTGCAGTGAAATCTGGTGTCATGTTTCATTTTAACTGCATTGTGCAGTAGATTTTTTCCTTCCAGCTGCTTCACAAAAACATTTCCAACAAACAACTAACTTTAAAGGTGCATCTCATTCATATCTGCAACTAAGTGCCAAAACAGGATGCATCCATTCTGGAGAAGCTACTGTTACAAAATGACGGCAATGCAGAGCACTATGGAGCTCATTGAGGACAGTACTCAAAACAGCTGTTGAGGTATGCATTCTTGTAAGCAGAAAATTGTAACAGGCAAACCAATGTGCCCTCCTAGCTCAATAGAGATCTGAGTGAACCCATTTTGAACAATATGAAGATGTATGACCTCTAGAAAAGACAAGTTGCTCTAAGGCAAGAGAGGTACATGCAACACTCAGGAGTACAGAATTAGGACAGAAAAGGAGGGGCTGGCAGCCAGGATAGCATCAGGGCTGCAGACAAAACAACAGCGGTCTTATACAGAAATCTAAGGAGGAAGGTGAAAGAGGGATTTAGGTCCTGAGAAAAGAGTAAGGGTAAAGAATTTGTGAGAGAGCAAAAGTCAATGACTGAAATGCTTAAACACATTATTCCATTAGTGTTCACTGACAGGCCTCTGATTGTGAAGAGGGGCTATCTGGGGAGCCCATGACATCTAGGTAGTCCCATGCAGCATATGAACATCATGCCTGCTCCTGAATCTGATTACCTGACAGAGATTATGCCAGGTATCTCAGGAGGTGTGGTGAGAGAAATACACTCCATGGTTGTAGTGTAGTGACAGTTGGTAGGCCCACCTGAAACAATCTGTCAGAAGTCTGTCTAGACAGTAGTGCTGCCAGAGAACAGAAGAGTCTTAAATGTCACATCTTCTGGAAGGAAAAAGGTCAGACCTGGCACTCTCCAGTCAGCCTAAAATCAGTACTGAGCAATGTGCCAGGGTAATTATTAAGGACTGAATAATAAAACCTTGGTTGAGGCCACATTTTCTTAACCCTTTCAGCATTGTTTTGTGAATGGCATAACATGATAAACCAAACTGATCACATTCCATGAGGAAAGGGGCAGTGTTGTGGATGTGGTCTGTCTGAACTGCATGCCTTTGCTAATCTTCTGGGCAAAGCAAACTTGTACTTTAGACACAAAACACACATTTGATCAAGTGCTAACTCTCCTGGGGCAGGAAGCAGACAGAGGAGTTGTAAAGGCACCACTCTGAGTTACAGAGAGGTAATCAACAGCATGCCTTAGGGATCTGTCCTGTGGCCACTGCTCTTCAACATCTCCATCATCGATATGGCACACAGGGTCCCGACTTTCAATTTGCATTGGCAGACAATACATAGCTAGCCAGCTGTTCTACTCCTGCAAGAGTGGGGACAAGTTCAGGAGGACCTAAACAGACTGAGTAGTTGGTGTAACTCCTTGATCATCAAATTCAGTGTATCCAAATGCAAGTGCTACCCATAGGGAGGGAAAGCAGAGGTACAGCATGACCTCCACACAGTTTGTTTGCATTCTTGCTGCAGTTGTGGAGGAAAGGACTTAGAAACAAGGGTCTGAAGTAGAACAAGCAGTGCATGGCAGCTCTCAAGAGGACCAGCAGAATACTGGACAGAATCAAAAGTGGGTGGTGATCAGCAGTGCAGAGGAAGTAATGCTGCCATTCTATAAGATCCTCTACAGTCCCCACCTGGGTGCCTGAAAGAAACAAGTTCTGATCAGAGCCATATGGCTGTGGAGAGCTTTTAGGAGTGGCTGGAGTGTTGAAATGAATATACCATCCTCTCGCTGTGCCAGAGTCAGCTGTAAGTAATACTGCAGTGATTAGAGCACTTAATGGGTGATCTCATATATGTGCAGTTTGCCCCAGAGTCAGCCCTGCACAACATGGCAGTGCTGACATGACTACGATATGCATGATAGTCATGCTTGTGCAGTTTAAGTCAATTACACTTGGTTGCACATGGCCAGGCGTCCTTTGCAGTGAGTTGCAAAAGTAAACACAGGGTGCCATGAAGTGGGTATGTTTATGTGTTCCATGGATGGAAAGGGCTGCATAAAAGAATCACTGGAAACTATGCTGGAGCACTGTGGCAGCACAATGGTAAGACACAATTACAGGCAGCATCTTCAAGCACAGAAACATGGAAAATACCCCTTCCCCTCTCCTTCCCTCCTCCCTCATGAAGAAGATCCTAAAACCTGCCCCTCTTCCTCAGCCAACTCTTCCTTTTTTGCTTCCAGAGCCAGCACCCTCAATCACCATCATCCCATTCTGACTTTGTGAGCAAGAGGCCACAGTGTAAACCTTGGCACTGTTAACTGATCACTACTTACATAGTCATTATTAAGAAAAAAAAAACATTCTTGATATTATTCTTTTCAGCTTTCTAAATTAGAAACTTTCCTGGTTAATCAACTAAAAAAAAATACAAGGGTACTAGTTAGAAATCAGTTAACCTATTTCTGTGAAAGTTAAATGCATGAACAATCAAATAAGGGGAACGGTGTACAGCTAGTAAAAAGGCACAAAAACATTTGGAAACAATATCATTTATGAAGAACATTTATTTTGCTCAAACTTAGGTAATCAATAGAGTTACCTGTGCATACTTTTGTATTTCACCACACTTTTATTTTGAAATTCGTAAAAAATATGAAAAAATGACAACTGAACTTTTGCACAGGTCTTGAACTCTCATAAATGGATTGGCTTACAACTTATGAGGAGTCATTCAAGAGTTGTCCCAAGGTCAAGATTTAGTAAACTATGCATTTAATGTATTTTAATAATAGAAGTTATCAAAGAGGACATAATAAAAGAAAAATCAGTGCTGCAGGATAGATGCCTAAAAGTTTCACAGACAGCCTTATTTGTGCACCAGATCATCCGTCTGTGTGTGAAGAGAACTACAAAATAAACCCAGAGCAAATGCACTGGGGCATGGATTATCCCAGAGGATATTGGCCTAACAGCCAAAGATTATTGGGGTATACTGTTAGCCAATCTGTTTAACTACTATGTAACTGTTTATTATGTTGTAATGTTTCTGTAACCTGTATCGTCAAGTTCTCTCCATGTGCCTGTATGTATGGCGTGGAACCTTTGTAAATGAGTCCCTGACTCTAAGGTCTTTCTGAATATTACAATAAATAAAATAAATGTGCAGCTTGTGTTTTCTGTGTGTGAGCATTGTTTTCTTCTCAGCCTTGCTTCTTCCCCTATCTGGTCAGCCTCAGGATATGCTGTTAAATTAGGCATGGCATGAGATAAACAAGGTGGTGTAGTATTTAACTTAAGTGGCATAGTGGTTTTGCAAAATGAGGCTTTTAGAAGTGCAATAGGAGTTATGCCAAACAAATGTAAATATATCTAAAAGTTTACATGTTACACACAAACAAAACATCACAAAAGTTGTTCAGGACATAAAGACCTTTCCAACGAGCATATTCATTAAGCTGCATTAGTTATATTTTTTAAACTGGGCCATCTACTGGGCCAGTGGCTGACTGGCCTTTACTTACTGTCTTTCTCCTTGCTGCCAGTCTTCCGCAGAGGGACCAGGTCATCCCTTCTCCAGGCCTGAAGAACCACCTTTGTTTCCAGTGAAGAATTAAACAAAACTGTCAGCAGGGCAGCTAGCACTTCCTGAGCTCCTTCAGTAGCATGTGGTGTATTTCATCTGGTCCCATTGCCTTATCCACCTTCAGGGCTGTGTGTCCTTTCAGTACTCATTCCTCAGCAAATGGACTTGTCCACCTCCCCCTATTCCTGCTTCTCCTGGTGGTCCATTCCTCCTCCTCCTCCTTCCTCTGGGAAAACTGAACAGAATTACTTGTTTACAAAAAGACATATGTTTCTTGATCCCTTCTGCAGTCTACTCCTTCTGCCCTTCTGCTCCTCACTGTTACCACTCCTACTTTCCTCTTGTCACATACGTATCTGATAAAAATCTTATTCCCTTTATCCACCTCACTAGCAATCATACCTTCTGCCTGTGACTTGAGTCCCCTAATCACCATACCTGCTTTCTTTGGACTTGCTTGATACACCCTCTGTTCCCTCACTTTGCATTTCATTATGCTTCTTAAATGCCACCTTTTTTCTTTTAGCCCTCTTGCCACTTCTTTGGAGAATATAAAGTATCCTTTTCATTCTGCTTTTACTTAATTCTTTCACACAGAGCTTTGTGTCCTAATTCACCTAATTTGTCCCTCCTTATTCTTCCCAATTGTGCTTCTACTCTTTCTCAATAGCATTCCCTTCTTTGAGGCAATTTCTGATGCAGTCTCTGAATCATTTTTTTTTTGTTCAGCTTTTTGGCCCCAATCACCTTCTCACACCTACTTGGCAATCTGTGGTGGGGCTGGCAGGTTTCTTCAGTTCCCTCAGAGGGCTCAGTCTCTGACCTCCGCTTCTTCCTATGTATAATGCTTAAGGCAATCCCCATGGATTGCCCAACCTAACGGGGCCAAGGTGGAGTGTGGTGGCTTGCCCCCTCTCCCCAGAGACCAACATCTAGACTCCAGGGAGGCCAGTGTGGGAGCTGCAGGGCCATCATGGAGACTGCCAGCTTCAGGTTTTGCTCATTTTCTCCCTACCCCTGCTGAAGTTGCTTGCATGTGTGTGGAGGCACGAGTGTGCAGTGACCCCCACCCTCCCTACTCTAGCCAGCCCTGACTGCTACCTCTAGGCCTCCACTAGGGAAGCCCTGCAGCAGGCATGGCTGGATCCAGGAGAGCTGCCTAAGCTGCTCAATCCATTTCCCACCCCACCAACCCTCGATGTCCCAGGCTCATTCCTGAACCTGGGTCACTGGCAGAGGGACATCCAATGCCTTAACCCCCAGTGCCACCAGGCTGAACTCCATGCCTCAAATCTTAGAATCCATTCTACAAGTTCCAGGACCCTTATCCTCATATGGCTCACTCTACTCCAGTTCCTTCTGTTGAACCACAGTGGAGAATGATCTCTGGTAATGGAAACATCCTATATGGGTGAGTATTGTTGAGTAGCTCAATATGAATGACTCAATGATACTGCCTGTTAGAAGAGTGAGTCGTGAAGAATGCTGAAGAGTGGGTTAGTGCTAGTAGGAACAGCAGCATAGTGGAGGAGCTGGATGTCACCTCACCTAGGGACAAATGACCTGGCTAGAAACAGGATCAGAGCTGTGCAGGAAGAGCTTGTGGAGTTGGGGAGGAATCATAGACAAGTAGCATGCACTGTAACCTTCTGGAGGTACTGCCTGTCTATGGGATGGGTGAGGCTCGGATGCTCTGCACCACTGGATTCAATCAATGGTTAAAAACCTAGTGCAGAGCTGAGGTTTTGGCTTCTTTGCTAATAGGGTCCACCTGGAGGATACAGGCCTCTTCTGGTGTGATGGTCTGCATCTGTCAGAAGAGAACTAGAATCCTAAGTGACTGGATTAAATGCTTCATTGTAAAGCATTTAAACTAGCAGAGGGCACTGGGAAGGAGTTGGGAAATTCTAGTCCCCAAAAAATCTGGGCAGTTAGTGTAATAAACACAAAGATAGAGAAGTTGATAGGGAGAAGGGTAAGGGTAAATGGAGAAAAGACAAAGCCAGTAAGGACATGGATGGGACAAAAGGAGTAAAAGCCATAGTACAATAGAGGTACTGAGTACCAATCCTCGTTATCTAGGTAACAAGCTCCCTGAACCGCTGGCCTTGATGGAAGAGGGATACCTTGATATTGTGGCTGTCACAGAAACATAGTACACAGAGAACCATGACTGGGATGTCAACATACCAGGGCACACAATCTACAGGAGGGAGAGGAGGTAGTAGAGGAGGAGGAGGAGGTATCTCTTTATGTAAGGAAGGATTAAATCAATGGAACTAAAGGTTAAACAGGGAGAAGAGAGGCACAGTTGGCCTCCCATGAGACCGGATATGGTACCACAATCCACATGAGGGTTGTATATAGAACTCTGTCTCAGGAGGAAGAAATGGACAGGAAAATGATAGAAGGCATTCTTAGGATGGCAGAAAAATGGGAGATATTGTTGATTGGGGACCTGAATATGCCAGATGTTAATTGAATCACCTTTGCTGCAGTCACATCCAAGAGCAGGGTCATTCCTCGATGCTCTACAGGGGCATACCACAGACAGCTAGTGTTGGAACCCATTCAGGAGGAAGCAATCATAGACCTGATATTCTCAAATGGTGATGGAGAGTGGATCTCAAATCCTGAAGTGGGTAGCAGTGGGATCAAGTGACCTCCAAACAGTGTGGTTCACAATAAAATCAGCCACAGTGTCAAGTCATGCAAAAGTGAGGGTACTGGACTTTAGGAGGCTGACTTTGTCAAAATGGGATAGTGCCTCAGAAAAGCACTAGCAAACAGGCAGGAAGGAGGCATGGAGGAACAATGGGGAAACATCAAAACTCATCATAGAGGCAACAAGCCTTGTGTGAAGAAAATAAAAAAATCAAAACAGAAGAAAAGAACACTATGATTCTCCAAAGAGGTGGTGAGGAAGGTTAGGGAGAAAAAATAGCATTCAGGAAGGATAAGGATACACAGATGGAGCAGGACAGAGAACTGTACCAGTTAAATCAGTAGAAAGTGGGGAAGGCAGTCAGAATTGCAAAGGCCAAATCTGAGGAAAAGATAGATAACTTGATTAAGAAGGAGATAAAACCTTTTATAGCTACATTAGCAAGCAAAGAAAGACCACAGGAGGGCTAGTGAGGCAAAATAAAAGGGAGGGAGGTGGGCAGAGGGACAATGAAATAGCAGGGATACTGAATGAATACATCTGCTCAGTATTCACAAAGGAAGATGAGGGGCAGTAACTAATTCAATCAATCGAAGATACTCTGGATAGGGATTAATACCAGTCCTTTCACAGAAGAAAGAGTTCTGAAAGAACTCTAAAAACTGAAGATGGACAAAGTAATGGGGACTGATGGGATTCACCCCAGAATTCTAAAAGAACTAGGGGAGAACTAGTGATATCACTGACTACCCTTTTAACAAATCATGGGAGGATGGTATGGTACCTAATAACCGGAGGAGGACAGATGTGATTCCCTTCACAAAAGTGGGAGCAAAGCAGAGTCAGGAAACTACAGTCCTGTTAGCTTGACCTCAGTGGTGGGAAATTATGGAATCACTTCCGAAAGAAAGAATTGTTCAGTACCTAGAGGCCAGTGGGGCACAGAACCCCAAGCAGAAAGGATTCACAGCGAGAAGATCATGTTAAATTTCTTTGCCTGGGATAACTAAGTAATAGACCAGGGAGAGGTTGTGGACATGGCCTACCTAGACTTTAGCAGGGCATTTCACACAGTTTCACACAAAGATTAATAAACAAATTAGCCAGCCTAGGAGTGGGTTCCAGAGTGGTAGCCTGGGTAAAGATTTGCGCTGAAACAGGACACAGAGGTAATAGAAAACAGAGTCCTCACTGAAGAAAGAGGGGTTACTAGTAGGGGTCCTGCATGGTTCAGCACAGGTCTGGTCCTTTTAATGTCTTTATAAAGTGACACTGCAGAGGGACTGTAAGAAAAAGCATGCCTCTTTGCAGAAGACACAAAGATCTGCAACAGGGTTGATACACAAGTGGGGCGGAAAGAATGAGAATGGACTTGGCAGGGTTGAAGGAATGGGCAAACGTATGGCAGCTTAGATTCATTGTAAAGAGTGCAAAGTAATGTACTTGGAAATAAAAACCTCGGTACAGTACACATTGAGGGTTGGTATTAACAACAACACAAATGGAAAGGGACCTTAGGGTAGTCATATCAGATGAGCTAAAGGTGAGCAAGCAATGTGGGAAAACAAAAAGGACCGGTTGGGTCGATAGTGAGATGTAAAGGAAGAGTCATCACCAGCAGAAAAAGGAAGTTGGAGTCACGTGATGCTAGCTGTGTGAATGCAACCTGACCACGGGCTCCAGCCTCCTACCTCTCTAAAACTAATTTTATTTAGGTTTTGAGAAGCCAGCGACTCAGTTCAACTAGCAGGTGTTTGTAACGTTCCTGAAACTTTTCAGTCTGAGACTGGGCATGAATGGAGGAGAAATGACGAAAAATACGCCCAAACACACCCCCTGTATCTCCAGCAAAGGCCTTGCCAAGAAACCGAGGGTGTCTATGGTGGCTGCAAGCCCTGACAGCGAGTGTGTGAGTCAGGAGAGTGAACCTTTGACAATGGCACAATTTCTTGCAGAGTTCAAACCTTTCCGCACAGAGCTATGTGCTGTGACTGAAGAACTTAAAGCCGTGACTGTAGCTCTGGAGGATTTAACACGTCACATGGGGATACCGAGGCGAGGGTTATATCCCTCGAGAAAAAGATTGACAAACAGGAGCCTGAAATAGTAAGCCTGAGACAGAAATTAAATAAAATGGAAGCAAAGATTGAAGACCTAGAAGGACGAGAGCAGGCGAAATAATATTCGTCATCATTGGCCTTCCTGAGCAGTGGAGAGCAGTTCAATTCAGTTTGTGCAGCAGTTTTTAAAGTCTGATAGGCCCTCGCCTTGGTGATAAATTTACAGTTGAATGGGCGCCGGCGACTCGTGCAGCTCCTCCATCTGGTTCCCCCGCACCCATGATAATCGTTTCCTTGATTATCAGGAGCTAGTTTGTTCTAAACAAAGTAAAGGAACTGAGATTAAGTGGAAGGGGCTCTGGTGAGAATTACACAAGATCTGCCCTTGTCAGTTCGCCAGAGAAGAGCAGAATATCACACAATGATTTGAAGTTAATACCTGCGGGTATTCGATTCAGGATGCTGTACCGGCTGGATTACAAGTATCCTCTCTGGGCAATGGTCCACTTTGAAGATGCTGCAGCAGCATGGAAAGGTTGTCAACAGCTCTCCGGAGCTTTTCAGATAATGACAGGGGCATCAGTCGAGTATGGAGCATCCCATGAAGTGATTAGAGGCACTGGTTTGGAGGGGCATTTTATGGGGGACTGTGTTCCTCAACTAATTATCCCTCTTGGACTCTCGTTACATGGTTGCAGTGGTTGGCGGCCTTATCGAGGAGCCTCATGGACTTTGGGCCTTTGGGGGCGTATGTAAGGCTGATGAATAGTGGAGCCCGTAAGATGCAGAAAAATGGCTGGATACATGCTGCGAGGAGGATCGCCCTTTCAAGGGATAGTGGGCTTTCGAAGGAATCCTAATCATGGCCTTATTGGGGCTATCGCTGTGGATAGTGTATTTTAGTCATTTTTTTTTTTTAATGGCAGATGGCTCTTTAATTTTCTGGTATTCTGCCGTCTCGAGGGCCCCTCAGAGATATCTGGAATGCAAGTGACTTTGTACAGTTGGTTGGCCATTTTATCAGGGCTCAGGGCTCAGGTCCTCGAGATCTGGACAATTATATCGTTATTGGTCCCAAAGGAATGAGGAATGTTATTGCTCAAAGGCCCTCGATTTACTGACTAGTTGTTTCTTTATTGACTCGATGTTCCTTTTTACTATGACAGCTTTTTTTACATTTCCTGCACTTCTGGTTTAAATGTCTCGAGTTCAGAATGCTATGCTGGGTTTATACGTGCTTTAGGGAGTATCCCTATGCATTTAGCATATTTCTTTTTACCATTAGTATCTCAGTCATGTATGAATGCATTGAAGTTCAATTGTCATGGACTTTTTTTTTTAATTCATGGTTTGGGGAGAACCTGTCAGGTTCTGCTTTCGATTAGGTCGCTGGGGTATGTGTAGTAGTTGGTTGACTTGGGGAGTGAAGGTTCAGCACTGGAGTGTGCCTTTATGAGTTATTTTATTTTATTTTTCCTCTCTTGGAGGGTTAAATGGATATTTAGGGGCCTTTAAGAGGACTGTTTTGAGTGGCTAGGAATCTTGATGGCATTATGGGTGGGGAGGCTGGAGGGGCGGGTTTGGAGCTTGTGGAGCTATGAATGTCATGGGCCAAGTGGGTGTGGGGGAGGGGAGGGGTCGGGGAGCTGGGGGGTTGGGGGTGGGTGGTTTGTGGTCTTTTCATATACTGATGCTTGGTGTTGGAAGGGGTGGATTTTTGTTATGATGGGATGGATTAGGAGAGTGCTAGGGAGGATCTGCTCACCCAGTGGGGTTGGACGGACTTGGGATTGGAATGATTGAGAGAGTAGTTCGATGGGCCTATGATGATTATTTAGTGGATGAGAGTCTTCTTGATTTCATTACGTGGAATGTTAAAGGGTCAGACAAAAATAAAGAGATATAAGATATTAAAGCATCTTCAATTACAAAGAGGGCAGATAATATGTCTACAAGAAACATTTACTTGTGAAGAGAATTAAATGCCTTAGATGTCTGTTTGTTGGGCAGGTATATGGGGCTGGAAGCAGCATGAGAAGGAGGGTGGCTCTTAATTCACAGGAGTTTGGCTTTTATTTGTGAGAATAAAATAATGGGCCCGGAGGTCAGTACATACTTAGTGGTTGGGCTTTTGAATCAAACAAGATTAGTAATTGGTAGTATTTATGGGCCCAATGCAGATACTCAGGGTTTTCACAGATTTATTAAATGTTTGAGCCGTTCCACCATCTTCAATATTGTTGGGGGTGATTGGAATCTCCTTTCACTCAGTTTAGACAAGGATAGTAAACGAAATCAGGGTCTTTCTCCTGCACAGAGGCTATTAGGGACCTGTCTGACAGTTTGGGTTTAAGCGATCCATGGAGGCTTTATACCCCTCATGTAGGGAATATACATTTGTATCGGAGGTTCATAAGTCCAGATCTCAGATCGACTATTTTCTGGTGAGCTGTGGATTGCTTTCTGGTCTGGAGCACAGTAGTATTATCGGGATTTTTCGGACCATGCCATGGTTTGCTGCTCCCTCACGCTGGTCCCTAATACTCCCAGGCAGACTATATGGAAGTTAAACAATCAGTTGCTTAGCTCTTCGGAGATAAGGGATTATATTGGTCATCGGATTAAACAGTATGAGGAGGAAAATTGCCACTTCGGCTACCAGGAGGCGTTATATGGTGGGCAGCTCTTAAATGTGTCTGAGGGAGAGTTTATACAGCTGGCAGTTGCAAGGAAGAAGAAAGAGGGATGAAAGGTCTAGGCACTTTGCTGGTACAAATTAGAAATATAGAGAAAGTTCTTCAGGGGACACTTCTGTGGAGACCAGGAGTCATTGATTAAGCTGCGTCATGAATATGAAGGATATTAGGCGAGAAGGCAGAATACGCACTTAATAAGACTAAGGCGCTGTATTTGGGCCAAGGTGAGAAGTCAGGAGGTTATTGGCTATGCGGCTGAGGGCTTCAGAAGCATCCAGGATAGTCAGAGTATTACGTCTTGGGTGAAGCGGATCTGTTAAAACATCGCCAACTGAAATTGTGGGGGAATTTGAGAGTTATTACAAGACCCTATATAGTCCCATGGCCCTAGACCTAACAAGAAGGAGGTGGAGGAATATTTATCCACCTGTAACTTGCCCAAGTAACTGAAGCTCAGAAGAGGAGCTTTGCTTCCCATTTCTGAAGTGGAAATTTTGGATGCAATCCAAATGTTAGCAAATGATAAGGAACCTGGCCCAGACAGCTTTTCTCGAATTTTATAAATGCTTTACAAACCTGTTATGCCCTGGTTTACATAGACTATTTTGGAGTATTTTCACTTCTGACACCGTAGATGGTAACTTATTTGAGGCCCTGATTGTACCTATCCCGAAAGAGGGAAGGAGTTAGATAAAGTTGCGGAGTTACGACCTATCTCCAAGATTAATTGTGATATTAAGATCTTGGCAATATTTTAGCAACTAGGTTATCCAAGGTCATGCCCAGTTTAATACATCATGATCAAGTTGGATTTATGAAGGGCAGACTGGCCTTGGATCACCTATGTGAAGTTATCTCATATCTTCTCTGTATCCAAAGACTGCAGAACTCCTTGTGGTTTGATGTCTGTGGATGCAGAGAAGGCTTTACAGGGTGGACTGGAGGTTCCTGTCTGTTGCTATGGAGAAATTTGTGTCCCGTCTCAATTCATTAAACATGTGTTTGCTTTATATAGGGACCCCAAAGCCCAAATATATTGTAATGGGTTTTTTCAGACTGCTTTTCCCTTTATTCTGGGACTAGACAAGGTTGCCCCTATCACCCCTTCTTTTAATTTATATTTAGAGCCACTCCTTACTAAAATTAGATTGGATCCCAGGGTTGCGGGTGTCAGAATTGGGTCACAGGAGCTGAAGATTTCAGCATATGCTGATGATATTTTGCTACATGTAACCCAACCATGTAACTCATTTCTGGCAGTACTGGATATTATTGAAGAGTATGGCAGGTTATCTAATTATAAGATTAATGTGGGAAAATC
Organism: Neoceratodus forsteri; assembly: GCA_016271365.2. Classification (NCBI taxonomy): domain Eukaryota; kingdom Metazoa; phylum Chordata; order Ceratodontiformes; family Ceratodontidae; genus Neoceratodus; species Neoceratodus forsteri. The sequence continues at coordinate 192,875,738 of JADMNL010000022.1, read as the reverse complement.
AAATTTTTCCGCTTAATTTGCAAATGCACAAATCGGACATGTTGGAAATGGGTATGCAATGGACCCGCATTCTTTGAAGTATTTGGGTATTTACTTGGCTAGATCCAATTGCAAAATTAGTGAAGCTCAATTTGAATGCCATTAGGAATACCATCAAGCAGGATTTAAATAGGTGGGTCGGTTAGCTCTCTCTCTGGGGTAGGATTAGCATAGTTAAAATGAACATCCTCCCCAGGATTTTTATCCACTCAACATGCTCAATGTAATGTTGCCTTTAAAATGGTTCAGGGAGTTGCATCTGTCTATCTCAGACTTTATCTGGAAGGGAGAAGCCTACGTGGCTCACACAAGCTGGCCGCCCTAGGGAGGCAGGGCTGAGACTTCCACATTTCGGTTTATATTATTGGGCTAGCAGTTTAAGTAAGTACTTATACATAGATACATAGACAGTGTTGGCAGATAAGGGCCTATGGCCCACCCAGTCTGCCCATTTAAGTTTGTAAGTTCAGTTTATGTTTTCCAGGAAGTCTGTTGCCCTCACCCCAACCTCCAGAATTCCTTTATGTCTATCCCATGCATTCTTAAATCCGTGATTGTTTCAGCCCCACCACTTCCTCTGGCAGGGTGTTCCACTTGTCCACCACCTGTTCTGTGAAGAAATTCTTCCTCATGTTTCCTCTGAATCATCCTCCTCCAACTTCATCCCATACCCTCTGGTCCTGGAACATCTTTTTAGCCTTCAAAATAGTGCATTCCTGCACCCTGTTCCTCCTGTAAGATACTTGTATGTCTCTATCATATCCCCTCTCCCTCCTCTCCTCCAGGAGTGACATGTTCAGTGCCTTCAACCTGTCCTCATAGGACTTGTGATACAATCCATGCACCATCTTTGTTGCCCTCCTCTGAACCTTCTCTACCCTGTCTATGTCCTTACGTGAGGTAAGGTCTCAGAGGCTTCACAGTGTACTCAGGTGTGGCCTCACTAGTGTCTTGTATAGTGGAATTATGACCTCTCTTTTCCTGCTGGTGATGCCCCTGCCTATGCATCCCAGCATCCTTTTGCTTTTCCTGCTGCCTTGTCACACTGTTTCCTGCCTTGAGGTCATCAGAGATGATAACTCAAGATCCTTTCTGCTTGGTGCATGCTATATCCTCACCCCCAACTGATATATTGTGCCAGGGTTTTTGTGCCCCATATGCATTATCTTGCACTTCCTTGCATTGAATTTCAACTGCCAAACCCTGACCATTCTTCAAGTTTCTGCAGGTCCTTCTCATTCTGTCTACACCCTCTGGTGTGTCTACTCTGTTACAGAGCTTTGTGTCATCAGCGAACAGTGAAATTCTGCCTTCTGGGTCCCTGCGCAATGTCACTGATGAAGATATTGAATAGTACCGGTCCCAGCACTGATCCCTGTGTACCCACTGGTCACTCTTCCCTCTGTGGCGTGACAGCCATTTACCACCACCCTCTGTGTCCTGCTGCCCAGCCAATTACCTACCCACCACACTACTGTCCTGCCCACACCCATATTCCCCAGTTTGTGCAATAGTCTTCTATGTGAGCAGTGTCAAAGGCCTTGCTGAAGTGCAGAAAATGGTTAACACCCATAAGTAAGCTTGATTCTTTGCCCTATGTTCCCTCATGGGTTAGATTGGAAATAGAGGTGATTATAGATAGTGGAATAGATCCAGTAGCATTACTTTACTCCACCCCTAAGACAGTGCCTTCTAAGTTGCTTGTCACCCCAATAGTGAAATTCCCCATGTATTCACTGGCAATTATGTGCAAAGTTGGGTTTTGTCCCAGACAGGGATAAGCATCAACCAATTTGTCATAACCCCATTTGAAGACTGGGAAAATGATACTTGCTAATTGGCTCCCACAGCTCAAGGGATTACGGATAGAGGACTTCGCCGAGGATGATAGGATGCTGTCAATAGAAAGAGATTTGAGAGAGACATAATATTGACCGTGAAGCAAGTGTTTAAGTTATTTCAGTTAACCCATTTGTTGGCACAGGTGAGGACTAAACTTAGGATTGAGGGTATAAATGGCAGCTGGTTTGAGTTGTTAGATCAGGTGGTATGGGAACCGCATTGGGTTTCAGAATATATAATTTATTACTTGACAAATTCTGGTTGTATTGAGCATATACCTAGATATTGGTCTGGCTGTATGGGAGCAAGAGAGGGTAGGGTTCTTCTGGAGTCATATGTACAGATATGTCACAAGATAGGTTGAGAGTGATGCAATTTCACTTCCTGAATAACATGTTTTGGACCCCTCCAAGTTATATAAAGTAGGTCGAGGGTCTGACCAAAACTGTTTCGTGCCATAAGGCAGTTGGAGATTTATATCATATTTTGGGACTGCCCATTGATAAAGCAGTTGTGGATGCAAATCAAGCAGAGAATGGACCCATTGTTGGGTATTGACCAGTATTTTACTCAGAGATCTGCTTGATAGGGATTATTCTGAAATTAAATCTAAGGACCTAGATATTATATGGCCCTGATCTCATGTTCGCTTAAAAAGGTAGTTTTGAGACATTGGATGACTGATACCTTGATCATCTATCTGGAGTGGTTACAAGAGATGTTGTTCAATTTGAACATGGGTAAATTTGGGCGGGAAGGAAAAATCGGCTTCATCTATATGGGAAGATATTGAATCATTTTCAGGCGTTATACCTTCCCCAGATAGTTGGTAATCAACAAGGTAGTTTGGATCTGGGCCGTGGGTGAGCAGATCTTCCTCTAGGGTTTGGGAGGTGGCGGTGTTTTTTTTTTTTTGGGAGGGTTTGGTGGGAGGAAGGAGGGAGGAGGGGGAAGAGTAGGAGAGGTAGAAATATTATGCCTGATTCAATCATTAATTCAATTGTTACGAAGATGTAAATGTTTCTTGTCATGTATTTGACTTTGGATGTCTGGTTTATCATAATAAAGTTCGAATTTAAAAAAAAAAGAAAAAAAGGAAGTTGTTATCCTCTGTACAGACAGTTGGTGAGGCCCTATCTGAGTACAGCATCAGTTTGAGAACCCCATCTCCCCAAGGATATAGACAGGGATAGAGGCAGTCCAGAGGAGAGCAACTAAAATGGTACAATGTCTGCAACAGAGAAGTAATATAGAGTCACTAAAGGAGCTTAATATGTATTCCCATGAGGAAAGGGGGCATGATAGATATTTTCAAGTGCCTCAAGGAAATCAACAAAGTCCAAGAGGGTAGCTATTTCAGAAAGCAGGATGTGCAAATACTGGGGATACAATTTGAAGATAGAGGAGATGGCTCAGGGTCAATGTGAGAAGTATTTTTTCACAGAGAGGGTTGTGAATGCATGGAATGGCATTCATGAGGATGTCCTGCAGTCAAAAACAGTGGGAGAGATCACATGATGCAGAGTGCTTGGTAGCAGCTCCCCAAGAAGCTCCTGTCACCCATTTCTTATTTTATCTCATTTAGGCATTTTAATTCACTATTTCTCTTCTTTCTGAGATTCTCGCTGTATAATAGCTGTTGCACTCCAGTCTGGTTATAACTTGGGCGGATGGAGGCTTATATGAAGAAAGCTCCAGAGAAGCATATCCCTTCAGCAACTCCTGAGAAGGCCTTGAGGAATCTTAGGCCTCAGGTGGTTCTGGGCCTGATCTTCCAAGCCAAAGTGATTATCAGGAGCCTTTAACGCTGTCCAGATTTCTTGAGGAGTTTAAACCCTTTCGAGAGGAAATGAAGGATATGGCAATGGATTTGAAATCGCTATCCAGAAAATTAGATGAACTCTCACTGTCTGTTTCTGATAATGCAGCCCGAATTGCTTCTATTGAGAAAGAATTGGTAGTCATGACCCTGAACTTGTTTCATGCACCAGAAATTGTCTCATTTTAAGCCAAGCTCGAGGACCTAGAGGGTTGGAGTCAAAGAAATAATGTAGTGGTTCTTGGTTTACTAGATGGAGAGGAAGGCCAAAATATTGTGGCATTTATTGGAAGTTGGTTGGAATTGACTGGGCCATCTCCATTCGGCCCTGGTTACATTATAGAGCATGCCCACAGGGCTTTATTGCCTAAACCACCCCTGAGGAACCCCCTGCCCTATTGTGCCGGTTCCTGAATTACTTGGAGAAACAGTATTTCCTACAAAAGTGTGTGATTTTCAAGAGGTTTGCTGGGATCATTTAAAAGCTGAGAATCTCACAAGGTCTTCCTCTCGGTCTGCTTGAATACAACGCATTCCACCCTATTGTTTCTAAGCTAATTGCTGCAGGTCTGAAGTTTAGGATGAGTTACCCGCCCAACTACAGATTTCAACTAATGGATCCTGGAAAGCTATGAAGACCCTGAAGAAACTCTGAGGAGCCTTAAGTCCATGCTGCCAGATCTTTTTAAGGACCCTTGAATGGTGGTGGTGCAGTATGATGTATTGCAGGAGTTGAGAACTCGAACTTTTTTTCCTAAGAAATTTTGGAATGTAAAGACTTGGCGATTGCCTATACCGCAGTGGACTCAGGGAATCATCGAGGCAGCCTGACTTTTCTTTTCTTTCCGTCTCATAACAGGCCCATGCTGGTCTGAAGCAGTGGACACTTGGGTTTGGGGCCTTCTAGGGGGGTTGTAAGCTCGGTTTTAGGTGGCTACTTTTGTTGAGGTTGAAAGAGCCCAGTTTGATTGGTAATGGGCTAGTTTCTCATTTTTCCTTCTGGACAGCTACTGGGATGGTCCTGGGCTTTCTCCAATTCACCTTTCATTTGGTTGGGTCAGAATTGGCCACTAGAGAGCATTCCAACCTCTGGGGACTTGCGAGGAAACTCTGCTCAAGGAGGATTTAGTGAGGCTTCACTACTTAGTTGGGCGTAGCACTCTCAATCTTTCAGGGATGTCCTGTTCACCGGATACTGGCTCATAGTGGGTGAGAGTAGCTTTCATGCCCTCTCCTCTGGTAGAACGATTCCAGCTTTTACCATTTTAATTCTCGCTGTTAACATGAGTTGGGGTACTTTTCCTTCAGGTGTTTCTGGTCTGGTCCTGGTTCCTGGCAGCTCACCCTGCACTTCCAATCTCAATTTGGGTTATTAAAACATCTGGGTGATGAGATGGCTTTACCATAGTCCCCTATGACAATCTCTTATGTCCATGCTTTGGCTGGGCGAAGGCGAGCCAAGGAACATTCTCCTTTGTTGGGGTATAACTGACAGTGTTTGGTTTCTAAAGACTGTGATCAGTGTGCAACAGGCTAAATATCTGGGTTCATTATCAGGGGGCAGAGTAGAGGAAGAACCAGTACTGCTGAACTTTGCTTGTGACAGTTTCGGGGGCAGCATAGGTGGGGGCTGGGGTACGATTGGAGGGGTTAGAGGGATGAGTGGTATCTATTTCTGGGGCTAAGGAAGAGGGTGGGTGTTACTGCAGTAACCCTGGGAATACATGTAAAGGGATTTGCATCTCGTGTGCAGAGTGTAATTATTTTAGCTTGATATCTCTTCTGGATGGTGAATGAGTTAACATCTGTGTCTTGGAATGTTAAGGGATCAGAAAGCAACATAAGCAATATCAGGTTCTCAGACATTTAAGTTTGTTCAGTTCATATAACCTTTTGCAATAAATCCACTTATCAGAAGTGGAAGCTTTGCAATTAAGGAGGCCACAAGTGGGATTGATTTACAGTGTCCAGGTCACCATGAATAGCTGTGGGGTCATGCTGATGATTAACAGGATGCATAGATACATAGACAGTGTCGGCAGATAAGGGCCTATGGCCCACCCAGTCTGCCCATTTAAGTTTGTAAGTTCACTTATGTTTTCCAAGAAGTCTGCTGCCCTTCCTGACCTCCAGAATGCCTTTATGTCTATCCCATGCATTCTTAAATCCCATGATTGTTTCAGCCCCACCACTTCCTCTGGCAGGGTGTTCCACTTGTCCACCACCCATTCTGTGAAGAAATTCTTCCTCATGTTTCCTTTGAATCATCCTCCTCCAACTTCATCCCATGCCTTCTAGTCCTGGAGTATTCCATTCTTTCCTACACAAGTGATCAAAGATACCGAGGGTAGGTTTATCCTGGTCAAAGGTACCTCTGATCTGTCCCAATATTATTGGGCTGTGTTTATGGCCCTAATCTGGATGACCCCAGATTTTTCATGAGGCTTACATCTATAATTCTCCCAATGATTCCCATTAAAATTATTTTAGGGAGATTTCAATCAAGTACTTGATCCTCATTTAGACAGACTGGGCAGTAGCCTGAGTGGGGCTACCCTGGGCAGAAGGCATTCAGGGATATATTAGATCAATGTGGGCTCTGTGATGTCTGGTGTGTTTTACACCCTGATTCTAGGAAGTTTACCTTTAGGTCTATGGCACATAGTTCGCAGTCCTGCATTGACTATTTACTTATTTCTCAGTGCCTCCTGCCCGGGTGAAGACCTCTTGATTCAACCTGGCCCAATATCCAACCACTCACTAGTGGTATGCAATTTGGTACTGATCAATTCATTTAATAGGAAACTAGATGAACACTCAATGATCAACTCCTTAAAGACATTAAATATTGCAAACTTATTAGGGAAAAAATAATATTTTTTCACTAAATCCTTTAGATGTTGTAAAACCTAATATCTTGTGGGGCCTACAAAGCCTTCATGAAAGGGATACTGATTAGCATGGCAGTTGGTAGGAAAAAGAGCGGAGGAGAGCTTAAATCCTTATTAACTTAGATCCGATCTCTGGAAGTTGATCTTCCGCCTAATCCCTAGATGATGATACTCAGAAACTTCTGAAATTAAAGGATAAATATCTGGGGTTACTTCAAGAGAGAGCTGAACTAGTCATTATTCATACCACAGCTAAAAACTCTGATCAGGGGAAAAGCGGCATTTACTGGCACTGCATATTAAACAACAGGAATCAATGAGATTTATCCCTCCTATCAGGTCAGTGGCAGATGGATCTCTTAAGGTGTCTCCTACTGAGATAGCTCAAGAATTTGCAGCTTATTATTCTGAACTGTATAATGACATGGAGCATCCTCCTGCCCTGAAGATATACTGGGTTATCTAAGAGACTCCCACTTGCCCTTCTCCTGACAGGTGTGGTGATACTCTGGTTGTCCCCATTTCTCAGGAAGAAATTGCTAAGGTTATTAGTGAATTGCCTTCTGACAAGGTCCCTGGTCACATGGATTTTCTGCTTTATTTTACAAGGTCTTTCGAGACCTTCTCTTACCAATACTTGGTCGCTTATTTCAACACATCCTATCTGGGGTGGAGAAAGATCCTTATCTCTATGAAGCTCAGATTATTCTGCTTTCCAAACCTGAATGACCTCAAAAGGTTCAAGTTATAGACCAATTCCTCTTTTAAACCAGGATATTAAGATCCTCTCTAAAATACTGGCCAATAGGTTGGCATTGGTTCTTCCTGGGTTAATAGGAACAAATCAGGTTGTATTTATGAAAGGGCACTCATCTTCTTATCATTTACACATCTTGTCGCATGTCTTCTTGACTACCAGGGATGCAGCGTTTCCTGCGGGCTTGGTGTCCCTGGATGCTGAGAAGGCATTTGATCACGTGAACTGGAATTTTTGCTCTGCACTTTGAGGCCTTCCACTTCCCTTTCTGTTTAGCTCCTGGATTGCCGCCCTTTATAAAAATCCTTGGCAAGAATTTCCGCAAATGGGGCCTTTTCCTTCCTTTCTCGCTTCACTCAGGTACTAGACAGGAGTGCCCCCTCCCTTTTTTATGTAATTTATATCTGGAACCTCTTATCCAAAATATTCTCAATAATGATTCTATACAAGGGGTGAGAATCGGCGGCATGAAGTGAAAGTCACTGCATATTCTGATGATCTGATAATACATCTGTCCCATTCGGTATCCACCATCCTGGCCTTACTAAGGGAAGTGGCAAGGTTAAGTGCTCTGTCTAACTATTCGTATCCGCCATCCTGGCCTTATCTAAGGGAAGTGGCAAGGTTAAGTGCTCTGTCTAACTATAAAACTAAATGCCAGTAAGTCCCTATTTTTCCATTAAATCACAAAGTCTTTAAGACTGATATTAGCCCCTTGGCTTATGTTGACACCCAGGTCTTTCAAGTATCTGGGTATCAAACTCACATAACCCCAAGTATGGTTCAAGGAAAACCTAGATTCCTTATTGCAGGGATTACATATGACCTTGAGAGTGGTCTAAACTTTCTATCTCTCTTGTGGGGCCAAAATAATATAATTAAAATGAATATATTTCCCAGGATTTTCTACCCGTTGTCCCTTCTTTATACCTTTATTCTGGTTCGAAAAGGTTCATGATATTTTACTAGATTCATCTGGGCCAACAGGTATCCTGGTTTGGCTTATCATAAGCTGGCAGCCCCAAAGCTGGAGGGGACTCAGATCCCACATCTGGCTATATATCATTGGGCTAGTCACCTTGCGTAAATGTTCATGTGGGTATCTCCCATCCAGAGAAACACAACCTATCTGGCTCAGAATTGAATTGGATGCAATCAATGCCAAAATCTGGATCCTCTCACGTTATTTTTCCTTAAGTTATCCCAAGTAAGTATGGCCATAGACTGTCCTTAATGAGGACCTTCTTAAGCGTCTACTCACAGATATGTTCTCTTTGCAGTACTCCCCATCTGGACCTAACCAGTCTATCTGGAACTCTCCATCATTTACTATTAACAAGAATCAAATCTCCCATCTTTGGTTGCCTCAATTGGGAGAGAGAAGCTGTTGACCTTTATTGATGGTGGGGCATTGGTTATCAGTGGAGGAGATAGTTAGGAAATTTCTCATCCTGACCTCTTCTTACTCAAGGTCCTACAACTGAGACATTTACTGAAATCACCTTGGGTAGTACCTCCTGTCAGAGTATCTCCTCTGATACCTGAGGTATCCTCACTTTCTGGATCTTCTGGTGTAATCTCTAAACTATATCATGTTTTGTTTCATAAAAATAAAGGGTCCATTTGGGCCATCAAGATTTTAGATAACTTTCTCCCCACCTTCAGCTGGATTGGCATTCTCTCTGGAAGTCATGTCATAAATGTATTTCTCAAGATAGACTGTGTCTCATGCAATATCACATATTGCACAACTTAATTACTCCCCAGCTAAACTTTACAAGTGGGGCTACTTAGACTCTAACAAGGCAATAAATGTTTGCAGGGTGAAGGCACACTTTTTCATATGCTTTGGTCTTGTCAAAGAATATCCACCTTTTGGGTTTCAATCCAAACTTCCTTAGACCCCTTCTTGGGCCTTCTAGAATATTTTATTCCTGAGGTATATGTGTTAGGGACCTGTCCTCTATTAGAGTCAAGACGCATAAATTTCACATATCCATGGTTGCCTTTGTTGGCTAAGAAAATAATTCTCATCATTGGAAAGACAGGTTCTCCTTCTTTCCAGGAATGGGTAAAAGAAGTATTATCCAATTTGCAAATAGAAAAGCTATAGCCAGCCTACATAATAGACTGGCAGTTTATGCTAGAATTTGGGATCCTTTTCACTCACTAATTTCTCTGGCTCCAAACTAAACCTATACTAGGGCTGTTGATTCTATATGGGTTTTTGATAAGAAGCTCTGCATCTACGGGTACTGAGATGGGTTACTGTAGTAAGGGGAGGTGGGGGGCAGCATCTTGTTACTCTGCATCAATGAGACTCTGTCAGTTCCTGTATGCTGCCTTTATGGTGGAAAATGTATGAATACACTTTAAATTACAAAAAAAAAACAGTTGGGAATTCAAGAATGCATGGGACTGACATAAGACAATTCTTGTGTGGGTGCAGGAAGAAGTATGACGTTGGTTAACTAGGATCTGCAACTTATTCAACAGGTAGGAAATAAGCAGACTAGGTAAGCTAGCGTTCCTTATCTGCCATCAAAATCTGTGTTCCTATGAATGTAGCTGTGAGCTGCACTCACAAGAGAAAGATATGAGGAGCAATGTGGCAAGCCTCACCAAGCTGGCTATTTGGTGTAGTGGCTAGAGCCACCGCCAATGGAGTCGAAATATCCAGGTCCTATGGTGGGATACAATTTTTGTTCATCCTGAGGTTTTTTTTAAATCTCCACCCCCAAGTTGAAAAATATTTAAGTTGGAGGTGTGGAGACTTGTTTTTGTTTGTTTTATACTTTGAAAATACCAGCCATCGCTGTGTATTGCAGTTGATCTGTTGTTTGTTGTTGTAGTGACCTGGGGTGGTGTTTTTATTGCTGTTATTGGTCAGCTACTAAAACTACCCCTTATCACATAAAACTTTGATAATAGGAGAACGACTCTCTGATGTCTGCAATGCTGTCCCTGTCCTTAGCACCAGATTCAACAGTGCTTCATTCCTATTTGATTCTTTAACTAGCTTCCTGAGGAAAGTCCCTTATGGGGTCAAGGATGACTTGGGTTTATTTAAATCTCCAGATAGAAGAATCTCCTACTTGCCACCCTGATGTTGACCTCTACTTAGTGTACTATGATTCTTTTAAGTCTGTAACTGTGTTCTGAGGCTTCTAGCTATTCTAGAACTTCTCTCCCCATCTTGTGTCATGCATGTTCCTCCTTTTCTTGCCTGTGTTGTCTCCTGAAGCCTCCTCTGACTCATCTCACCCTATTTGATTTCTCCATTCCTGGTTCCATTCAATCTACTTTCTCCCTGCTTGAGTTGTATCTTCTTTCTTTCATCTTGTTGCAGACCCTGCTTTCTGTGCCTCGGTCCTTGGGTGTTTTCACCCCTCAGGCCCTCTCTTCCTATCATTTTACCAGCTTTGTGGCAATTGTTACATCCCTCGGTTTTTATGCATCCCTACTGGCTAGTGTAAATGCTTATTCAAGTAGCATCTAAACTTCCCACCAAAGACTGGTCTTCTTTCTAGAAAGATGGAGCCATCTCCTTTATAAAGGCCCATATCTTTCCAGGTTGTTGCTCAGTCCCCAATGTGAATAAAGCTCACCTCCATGCATCAAGCCTTCAACCAGTTATTAAAAGTCCTGCTGAAGAATACCTTTGCCTGCCCATTGCTTTCTACAAATAGCATAGAAAAGCCACTGTTTATGTAGAGATGTGTGAAACAGGAAAATTTCACCCAGTGAAATATTTTGCATCATTAGCCGTTAGTGAAATATATTTCTGGTAACAAAATTTCTATGAGGTGGAGGAAATTTGCCCCAAAGTCCTGTAAAATTTCACTCACGGGTGAAATTTCATATTACCCTCTGGCAAAATGTTGCCACTTGCTGTAAAATATTGCCTGCTGTGGAGTAATTTTGCATCCAGTGACAAAATTTAGTGGCAAACAGCCACTGGTCAAAGTCCTCCTTGGTGTTCTGTGGTCCCACCAGCCAATCACCAGTCATAATTTAATTAGATAGGCACCCCAAGTTACCCTGGCCTCTCATTTGTTTACTTAAAAAAAATTCAGCTCCCACTCCCTGGTGTCAGTGGTCACCCACACACCACCCCATCATTAATCAGCAGCACCCACCCAGCTCTCCCCAGTTATCCCAATTGGGCCACTGGTATAGCCCTCTTCTCACCTCCATGGCTAGCAACTCGACTGAGCACTTGAATGAATAAGCACGTGCCGGTCATGGAGATGAGTGGAAGGCCAGTCAGTGGCCTGACTGGGGTACTTGAGGGGTAGATGGGTGGATGCTGCTTGCTAATGATAGGGTGGTTGTGTGAGGGACCACCTGGCACAAGGGAATGAGTGCTATATTTGTTTTAATAAAACAAAGGGGGGCCAGGGTATCTTGGGGGTACCTAGCTAATTAAATTATGGATGGTGATCAGCTGGTGGACACCACTGGACACCAGAGAGTGGGAGTTGATTTTTTTCATTGTTGTTTGAATAAAACAAATGAGGGGGACAGGGTGTTGGGGGTTCTTTCTAATTAAATTACTGCCAGTGATTGGCCATTGGGGAGCAGCTAGACACTGGTAGTGGGGTTTGATTTGTGTGTGTGTAAGTCAGTGGTACTATTTGCTTATTGCCATTGTGGTAGCCAGTGATGGATGGTCAAAATTGCAGGTAAAACTGCAAAATTTCACCCAGTTTTGCAAAAAGAATATGTGCATGAAATTGTTGATTTCACCACTATTTCACAGGTGAAATTTTATTTTGCTGCATCTCTATGCTATCTGCTTGAGACCCCTTATCAGCTCCATGAAGATTCCTGTACTACTTCTAGCCTCCCTTGTTATGACATTTGTCTTAAGTTGAATGATGACATCCATTTCCATTCCAGCACCTGCAGTCCTAGTAATCTCCTAGATTTGCACTCCATCCTTCTAAGGCCTTGCATCACTCAAGCATCTCATTTCTATATCTCTCCCCATCCCTGCTGCCAGCCCTGTGTCCCTAACTATTGAGTTTCTCACCAGCAGCTGCTTCCTCTTGGGCCGTGGGCCTCTCTCTCCATCCTTGAGACTCTATTTTGAGGACCCCTTCTTCCATCCCACTGCAACAGGAATCTGCTCTAGGATTTCCATCATGACAATTCAGTGAAGTTGTTTCATAGTGGTTGCAGTGAAGAGTGTGCACCTTCCCCAACACCTTCAGAGACCAACAGGGTCCATCCACTCTCTCTTTACCTAAGCATCCTCTGGCAGAGCATCAGCAGATGTAGAGGCCACTAGTGGGACAGATGATCAGCACTATCGCTTCCAGTTTGAACCTGAGTCTATTAACCTAAGTCTACAAACCCAAAAGATGAGTACAGGTGAGGCAGCATCTCAGACTCCAGGTGGTCTCCTTAAAGATTGCAACACCATATCCATTATGCTGCACCACACTCATGATGTCTATGAGTTCTCTATCTTCACTTGGTATTTATGCTAGTTTAGAGTACCCTCTAACCTCTTCCTATTTTAGAATACTCCTTTCCTTCTGTTCTGCTTTCAGATGAATTTGTTTATCAACCTGTCTCAGACTGGTGTTTACCTGCTTTCCCTGTTTTGACATTCTTTCCTGCTCTTACAGTACTTCCTTCAGAGTTTACTACCTCTGAGCCAGCCCACTTACACAGGGACAGGCTGTCTACCTGCGATGCTTGCTACCTGGTTTGGGAACAGTCCCAGCACATTGAAGGTTGGCATTGGGAGAAGGATAGAGCATCCAACAACTACTGTCCTCTCCAGGGGATTGGTGTATAGTGTATAGTGTAATACGGACACCTAAAGGATGTTGTGTGTACCAAGCACACTGACATCAGTTGCTCATGGAGGCGGGCAGACACTGGTCATCACTGCATATCCCTCCCCATACATTGTCAAAAATGCTGCCAGACACCATAGATGAAGCCCACCCTCATCTTCAATCAGCTCTCAGGCTGGCTCCTTGACCTATCCCATCATTCAATGCACTATAGGGCTAAGGTGCTGCAATGCCACCGGGGGATAAGCCAGTGGGTATTGAGGAGCTGTGGCCAAATATGGAGCTGAAGAGGGAATCCATGACCAGACTGAGGTACGGACAAATCACGGCAGAAAAAGTGTAATCAAAAAAGAGTTAACTACCTCTGTATTGCCTTTCCTAACCTTACTTTCTAACCTACCCTGGACAGAGTTACCCTGATTTCCTGTCCTACCTCCCTTCTGTTCTTAATTGTCCTTGGGGTTTATTATTTACTTCATCTTTCACTGCTGCTATATACTGTACATTAGTTAACTGCCTGTCAGTAGAATGTCCCAGTGTAACAGAAAATAGTTAAGGTGACAACTCTTACTTTTTGCAGCATCTCATCTCCAGTGTCCCTGTGTGATTTTAGTCTCCTACAGACATCCTAAAGACATCCTCAGGTTAGACATCCTGCACCATGTTCTGCAGACCCTAAAGTGACATGCCCGAACATTGCTTTGTTCGACCACTCAATGGAATGTTGATGGTTGCCAGCAGTCATGTGGTGCTTATTCCTGTACTAGCATCCTCTGACACTTGTGTTGACTGATTTCCTGTTCCATTCTGAGTTAAAAGGAAAGTCCCTAAAATGTTAGCAAACTCAGCAAAAATGTTTTCTGTAGTGTGATTTAGATCTTGGACCCTTGTAGGTGATACTCAGCCTCTCAAACTCTGCACCCATACATTGATATTTTGGCACAAGTGCCATTTTCCAAGCATAATTTCCTGCAATTGCATCACGTGGCTGGACATTTACTACAGCCAAGCTATCACTGTTCATTCTTGCTGAAGAAATATTTTGCTCAGAATCAACTTTCACTAAAAAAAATTCTGATTTATAGTTCTTCTAGATTATCCTGAAGCCCCAACAATTTAAATTTCTCCAAATCATTCTGTATATGTTAGAAAAGATACAATAGAAATCACCTGTTCTCTCCAGCCAGTGCTGATATTAAAAGTTACATGCTATTCAGAAATGGCAGCCAAATCACATTACATAGCAGAATATCTGGGAAATCAATAATGTACACAATGCAAAGACTGGACATAAAAGATTCTGTATCCTATACTCGCCGTTATGAGAATTGTCCCATCATTCAATAGTACCTCCATATATGTATCTGTCATTGATAAGTATTGTATAAGGTACTTATTCTGCATTATGCTATTATAAGGCAGAACCAGCAAGAATTATTCATTTCCAACAATGTTTGCTTTCAGGTTTTAAATGAAAGACAAGAAGTATAATGTTGGTCACTTCCACCTGCATCACAGTTCAACAGCTGCAGTTCAACTGCTGCCCTGTTAATGTGAAAGTCCAAGTTTCACTACAAACTTTTCTCTCTTTCACTCGTGTCTCGAAAGGGTGCTAGTAATCCTTCAATATGCTGCATTTGTGGAAATGCCTAGAAGTCATTTAAATGGCAGGTGCACTATTTGAGTACAATCTTGATTTTTCTGCTCATATAAAAACTCAGTTAATGCCATTTATATCAAATAATGAATGGCATCAAACTATGACAAATCTATCTGGTAAAGTGTGCTTTCTATCTACATGGTGTGTTGATGCCAACATTAACATATGGATTCCTAAGTTAGAACTGCTGGGACACTGTGCACCACAAGTTTTGTAACTGCATATTTTAAATGTATTCTCACACGAGAGTGCATGGCAGGGGAATACTGGAAGGGTGGATTGCAGAAACTGGACTAGCCCTGACAACCTAGAAAGGACTGCATTTGTTTTTACTTTTTTTTTAATTGTTATTGCATATTTAGGCATGGTAGCAGATAGAACATCCTTACCCAAATCCAGCTTTATTTATCTATTTATTTTTATTTATTTGCATTTGGATGACACCTTTGAGCCAAGGGCTCTTTACAGAGTTCAGGTCAAGGCAAGAAGGACAATAAGGTACAAAACATAACATGATCATGACAATGGAACTTATAAAAAAAGACAAATAAGGTTACAATAATAGCACCAATGGCATTGTCAAGGAACTGTGTTGTGAGTTAATTATACAGTACATAGTCATAGGCAGCTCAGTGAAGCTTTATTAGAGTGGGTTAGTGAGAAAAGAGAAAGAAGAGTGGTGGTAAGGGGTGGTATGGAAGACAGAGAGAGGATGGAGGGGAGAAATGGGGAGGGCATTGCGTTGGATATGTGGCAGATGGGAAACACCAAGAGAGGAAGGGGATGAAAAAGAAAGGAGACAGATTCATTCTATACCCAGTAATGGGGGAGCAGGAGAGAGGAGGAGGAGCTGAGGCAGTGAAAAGGGATACTTGAGGGTAGTATGCCTGAGGGAGTATAAGAAGCAATCACAGAAGGCACTAGCCACGAGGTGTTGATGCAGTTTACACTTAAAAGCACCAATCTTGGCAATGTTGGAGATTTCTGTAGGTAACAAGTTGAACCAGTTGGAGGCTCTGACAAGGTAAGAATGCTGAGCTTGAGTGATCTGACAGTGAGGTATTGTAAAGGTTAGACTGTCTGATCTTCTAGTTAGGGGGCAGACACGCTACAGGGTCAATATTGATTGGACTCTAAGGGCATAGGCCCAGTGATGTCTTCTTAGCTAGGATGCAGGTCTGGTACTTTAGCCTACCAGATAGTTGGAGCCAGTTAACCTGCTCATAAATGTCATGCGTGAGAAAGGTGGGAAGCTGAAATAAGGAGTCTACATGCCTTATTAAAGGCTACATCTATGCGCCAGAGTGCAGTATCAGTAGCGGATCAATAGGTAAAAGCATGTAGTCGATAGTTGAGATAACAGAGCTCTGAGACAGCGAGGTTCAAAGCTTCAGCCATTAGGCAATGTTTATGCTTATAGTAGCTCAATACAGGAGTTCACAGTTTTAGCGATAGTGTCAATGTGTTTTGCATACTAGAGGGAGCAGTCAAGGGTCCAGCCCAGATATTTAAACATATCCACCTGCTCAAGAGTGATGCCTTCATGGTTGTTAATTATGAGCTCATTGTCCTTGAACTTGTTGTCGTTCCATGGAACAACATTGTTTTAGTTGTTTTGTGGTTAAGGGTGAGTTTATGTGAGCAAAACCAGTCTTCCACTTCTGTGAAACTTTTCTGTAGTTGAGACTGAAGGGAGGTGGGGTTGATGTGGCAAGTGAAGATTACTGCATCATCTGCACACAGTAACATTCTGTCATGGCTGCAGGCAGGAGATTGTTCAGAATATGCTGAATAACAAGGGACCCAGGATAGAACCTGGGGTACTCCAGAGTGGATTGGTAGGGAATGACAAGAGGACTTCACCAATCCTGACCTGTTGGGTCAGTTACTGAGGTAGCTTTGAAACCAGAGGGTAGTTTCACTTGAAAGACCAAGGAGGGATAATAGTTTGTGGAGAATGGAGTGACTGAGTGTCAAATGCCTTAGTCAGGTCAATAAAAGAGGTGCACGACCAACTGGCCCTGATCTAGTGCATGATGGATATGTGTGGTAAATTTGAGGAGTGTGGTAAGGCTGTGCCCTTTGCAGAAGCCATGGTACTAGGATAATTGCATGCTGTATTTTACAAGGTACTCCGTGAGCTCATTGTCCTTGAACTTGTTGTGCATTCCATGGAACAACATTGTTTTAGTTGTTTTGTGGTTAAGGTGAGTTTATGTGAGCAAAACCAGTCTTCCCACTTCTGTGAAACTTTTCTGTAGTTGAACATTTATTTCTTCTCAGGCTTGCTTTCCCCCTATCTGGTCAGCATCAGGATATGCTGTTAAATTAGGCATAACATTAGATAAACAAGGTGGTATAGTATTTAATTTAAGCGCCAAAGAGGTTTTGCAAAAATGAGGCTTTTTAGAAGTGTAATAGGAGTTCTGCCAAACCAATGTAACTATCTCTAAAAGTATATGTTACACACAAAAACAGCATAAAAGTTGTTCAGGACACAAATTCCTTTCCAATGAGTCTATTCATTAAGCTGTACTAGTTATACTGTTTAAACTATGGCCATCTGATTGCCAGAACTTTCATTTTTCTTCACAATTTTCACCATTCGGATTGCTATATTTAAAACAATCTAATGAATTCAGATTAGTGAGTACCCTCATTTGAAAAGATGTTTTGTCCTGAACAACTTTCATGTCAGTCATGTATTGGTAACTTGTATACTTTCCAATATATTTACATTTGTTTGGCATGTCTCCTACTGTGTTCACTCAGAGAGAAAAAAATATGAGGTTGTTTGGAAGACCGTATTTTACAAAATATAAAGAATTCAGATTAGTGGATAGCCTTATTTTAAAAGCCATTTTGTCCTGAACAATATTCCTGCTGGTTGCTTTCTACACCTTGAATAGCTGTAAAGATATTTAGATTTGTTTGGAATGTGTGCACATTTGATCTCAGACAAAAGCAGTTTGAGTTCTGGGTACAACATTCTAAACAGAGGAATATTTCTTTAACTGCCATAGTGATTTGCACTTATGGAAAGATACACTGAAAACCCCCAAAACGTGTATTATTTTATGCCATTTTCTAGCTAAAACCTTATAGAAATATAGGTGTGCTGTGTACATGCAGAATGCATTCCACATGTTTAATTGTGCAATGTTTGCATGCAGCTCACATACACAAAGTGGTCATACACAAACCAGATCCAAAAAGCAAATCAGGTTCACATGCTGCAAGCTTGACATGTGCGCAGCAGGTAAGTGGGTGTGAACATCTTCTGAAAATTACATCAGGTTCGCCTGTGGCATGCTTGACATGAGTGCAACAGTTAAGCTGGTGTAAACATCAGTTAAACATCACATCAAGTTCACATGCTGTATGCTTGCTATGTGTGTAGCAGCGAAGCTGGTACAAATCTCATCTCAAAAAACACATATGTTTTGATTTCTTTTACTACTGTTAGCAATTATAGAGTCATTAAAATACATTTTATTATCAAAAAATTAGTAAATTCATTAATTCTGATCCTTTTGCAGTTGTTTAATTGCTTTTGATTTTTGTCATTCAATCACCATTAATTTGTAAAGTATTGTTTGCATACTGCAGTAAATGACTAGGATATAGCCAGTTAACATCCCTATTCCAGATGTGTGAAGAGGGGTCCCTGCGTTGTGAACCCTATCCTTTTGTTTTGGACAATGCAAATCCTTAGCATATTTAGCACTACATATGTTTTTCTCCATGACCGTTTCATCTCACTTATTTTCCTTTGTCATTCTGCTTTGAGCATATACACTATTGCCATGCTCAGCACTCTTTGTGCTGAGTAGAGTCTTGGAAGCATGCACCACACCTCATTTTGTTACTGAAATGAGGGACACGGACTCTCAAAATAAAGGACAATGAAGGACACCAGCCTAAAAGATGATCAGAACACATCATGACATGGCAATACAGTACAGCAGAACACAGTGGAAACCATTGTATTATCCAGTGAAAATAAATTTCTACCATTATGCAGCTGTGCCATTTTGGTAGGGCAGAGCAGTTGTCCCCCACCCCATATTTGTGCCTAGATTGTTCTTATGGTGTGGCAATAATGGCATTCAATTCGAATAAATCTTTTGCACAATAAGTACCCACCTAGCCTGTGTGTACTCATGCTGCAGGTACTCTTTAGACTTGACTGTGTCTGTATTGTGTTATCCACTCTCCCCACCTATTAGTGGAGGCACAGTTACATGTGGTGTGGATGATCTTCAGCCAAAAAGAGAGCAAGAGTTTTGCAAGTGCAACAGTCTTTCTTGCCTCAAAGTAGACAGGCTGCACATTACAACTTGAGTAGTCAGTGAGCATGGAGCTCTCAATAACAGTGTTGTTGCAACATATTTTTGTTGGTATACTCATAGTTAGTCTCCATCTCCCTGGTTGCTGAAGGGGATAAAGGGTGAGCCTGAAGCTAACTCAAGAGTGGGCTGCCTACTTACTCTACTAGGCTCACCATCCCAAAGAAAAGCACACAACCCTATGGCAGCAAGCTAGGGTTAGCCATAGTGGTGACAGTGGTGGAGTGTCCTTCATAGGTCTTGATCAGTGAAGTGCGACAGCAGCCACTGCAGCAACAAAGCAGGAAGCAAGCAACCCAGCTTGGGTGTGGGTTTACAGAGGTGACTGGTCGTGACCACGCTAGGACTAGTGATAGTTGGTTCTGGCATCCAGCTTCAGGTGGAAGGAGAAAGGGAAAGCAGATTAAAACTGGGCTAGTGGCACACTGTGCAGACTGCAGTTCTGGCCACATGTAAGTAAAAGTAAATAATTATTTTACAGAGGATTGGGGAAGGAGGAAGGACTGAAATATTGATTTTTTTCACATTACTTCACATTTGGGTGGCTTCATGACCCATAGGGGTGGGTATTGAATTGAATGGAGTTCAGGAGAACAATTGGGATGAAGTTCTTTTTCTTGGTTGGGGGGAAGAACTTCAGCCAGGAAAAAATTGTTAGTAACTGGGTGGGTTAAGCCCAAATCTGATGCACTGCTCCTTGGAATATACAGATGAATCTTATACATTTTAATTTTTACTGATTTGCATTTCACTTTACAGTCAAATTCAAATAAGCCGTACCTTTAGAGATGTTACAGACATTCTAGAGCTGTCCCTTGCATTCATGAACAGTTGAGCTGTATGGTATGCACAGACTATTGGAGCCCCACTATAGTCAGGCTTATGCCCCCCACAGTAAAAGCTGACCTCCACATCCCCACACTCAGGCACACTATGACGAAGGGCAAAGGAGACTGCAGGGGTGTGCACCATTGAAATGAATGGGATATTTTTATTACTTTTTTATACATTGTTGATGCAGAGTTGGAGATCAGTGAAGGTCACGCTCAGCTGACAAGGGCCATGTTAGTAAGTAAGTAAAATATTCTTTTAAGCACCTTTCAAATACCAAGGTGCTGTACAATAAAATGAACAAACAGAATAATCAGGATAAACATACATTAACATTTTAAAACATTCAGAAAAAGCCTTGTAAAACACATAAGATTTGAGCTCAGATTTAGAACTCGAGAACAGCGTTAGTAGAACAGCTGCTTCATTATTCTCCAGCTCACCATCATAACATACAAATAGTAACAAAACTAACTCCATTCATTTCAAAAGAGTATGCCCCAGCACTCTGACCCTACATAGAAACATAGAAGATGACAGCAGATAAGGAACGCAAGGCCCATTCAGTGTGACCATTTTTTCTACCTTCCTACGAATGTGTCATTGGCCTTTTGTTCTATTAGTGGCCTATCTAGTCATACTCATCTGTATTGCTCCTTATGCCTATCCCATGCCTGTTTGAAGCCCTGCACTGAATTAATTGCCACCACTTCCTGAGGTAAGCTGTTCCATGCATCCACCACCATTTCTGTGAAACATAACTTCCTTACATTACCCCTTAATCAACCTCCTCTAATTTCATACAGTGTCCTCTTGTCCTTCTATTTTTATGCTGGCTCGCACATGTGCAGCCAACATATTGCTGTAGAAGCAGATTTGGAGGTATGGTCACTGTTGGACGAATGCAGGGCATGCATCAGAAGGTACATCACTCATTCCCCAATCAGCCAGCAGCAGGCACTGACCTCACACATCCGTAATGTGGCCACCACATTCATCAGTAGCTGCAATGAGAGCAAAGCTCATTGCAGCTTGACCACAACACATGTCCCAATGAGCACACTACATAGTAGCAGTCACTGCTGCCACCTCCTGTCACAATGCTGACAGGGAGCCCACCTATAGCATAATAACTGCCTATTTAAAATGTATGCTGAGGGGGTACCCAATCCTCCTCGGCATCATGCACCCCAACAGTTTTCTTTTGCTGATGGGGCCCAGTCCCATCAGTGTTTGTCCTGCATCCCATTTATTTTGCCAATGAGGAGCCTATTCCCCATCAGCATAATGTCTACCCCCCTATTTTTGTTCTGTACTGAGGAGGGTGCACAATCCTCTCAGTTCTTGCCCCCACTTTCCTTGTGTGCTGATGGGGGTACCCAATCTCCTGTCATCCCCCAAAACATTTAGGTGGCATGCTGGGAGCCCACCCCTGCATGCCAAGTCCCCTGGAAAATAAAAACTGTCCCGTGAAGTTTTTTTGTTTCTTTTAACCATGTGAAAAAGAAAATGGTCTCTTGCCATCTCCTTGCACCCCCACCAACCTCACCCACCCTCTGTGCACCCGGCCTCCCACATCCCGCCACCCCATACTTACCTCTAGAGTCTGGCAGGATAATCTTGCGTGGACTGGGGAACACCTCAAGCACTCTTCAAAGCTGACAGAAAACTGAAAAAGGCTGGCAAGCTGAATAATGGCATAAATAGGGCTTTTTCAACTTTGTTGCATATCTCTGGCATTTTGGGGAATTTTTGCACCAAATTTTCAACATGTTATTGGGACATCTCCTCTTGAATTCAATCACTGTCATGGCGTTTATTCGTCCCGGAAGGTGATTTCAGGTCACTGCATGAAAACACCTTTTGGGACTAGTAATGCAATGACAGTGCCACTGTTCATGAGGGGGCTCTCAAAAGCCTATGTTGCAAATTTGCAAAATAAATCCCAACAATGGCTGTTTTACAAGCGCGATTGAGTTGCTTCCATGCACACTCATAACTTCATGAATTTACTATATTTTCACTCCAGATTTTAAAACTGGCATTTTTCCACATCTCCTGATGAACATTACAGCTGTCCCTTTACATTCCTGGCCGAAATGTGTTTTGCACATCCGTAAAGAATAGACGGTTGCTGTGCAAAATCAGTTTTCAGGACACTTAGAGGAAATGACAATGACACTGTTCATAAGCAGAGGTCCTAAAATGTCTATGCTGAAAATTTGGTGTCAAAAGTCCATAAAATTACTGTGTTATATGCATGACGTTGTGCCGTTTCAATGCATCCTTGTAACTTTGCAAATTTGCAATATTTCCATACCAGATTTTCAACACTGACATTTTTACACCTCATATGAACAGTATAGCTGTCAATTTTCACATCCTGCCAAAATATGTTTCCATACCTGTGCGCACAATGGCATGGTTGGTGTGGGAAATCAACTTTTGGGACAGATTATCAAAATCACTGTACCACTGTTTATGAGGGTAGGTCACAAAATGCCTATGTTAAAATGTGGCTATGGCTAACAAACTCCCAAAAGAACTGGGTTACAGACATGTGTTGTGCAGTTTCTATGCAGGCTCTTGACTTCACCAGTTTTCATATTTTCACTCCAGATTTTCAGCATTGCCATTTTTTACACCTCACATGAACAATACAGTTGTCATTTTCTACATCCTGCTCCAAATCTGTTTTGTCCCTGTGTTTGCCAAATGGCATTGTCACTGTGAAAACCACCATTTCAGCTGACAAACTGATTGTGCCACTTTTCATGAAGGTGGGCTCAGAAAAAGCCCATGTTGAAAATTTGGAGTGAAAATATCAACACACCTATGGTGTTAGGATTTCCGCCGTATCACCCTCTAATTCCTGCAGAGACTGACAGGTGTCAAGGATGTGAATTGGGATCATCAGCTGTACTGCTCACACCATTCCATCCCCACCACCACCCTGCAGCCAGTGGCAGGTATCGTAGTGTGCCTTACACTGTTCAGCCAAAGTTCACCCCATTCTCATGCTGCACCCACCTCAGAGTATTCTTCGTTGGAATGGGGTAAGTATAATGCCTGAAGACCTCAAAGCACACCACAACACTTGTCAGTGTCTACAGGGTAGGTGAGGTACAAGGGCATGAGTGTTATAGCTGACGACCCAAAGGCACACCCAATGCCTATCAGACTCTACAGGGTGAGGGTGGGGTGGCATCACTTCAATACTCACTGCCATTACTATTATGCGTCTCTAACTCCGACACTGGCCAGTGCCAGTGAGACAACATTTGCATTGACAAATGCTTGTTCTTTTTATTAAAACATGTTAGAATCTTTCACCTTGATAATGCTCTTAAGATGTTTGAATGTTTAGATCATATAACCTCTCTCCTCCTTTGCCCTAGGATATACATATTGAGCTCCATTAATCTGCCCCCTATGTTTTCTGATGCAGTTCCTGCACCATTTTGGTTGCCCTTCTCTGGACTGCCTCCATTTTGTTAATGTGCTTCAGGTGTAACTTCCAGTACTGCACATAGTACTCCAGATGGGGCCTAATCAGTGTCTTGTAAAGAGGGTTTATTATCTATCTCTTATGACTTGCAATACTCCTATTAATACACCCCAACCTCCTCTAGCCCTACTGCTTTAGTGATCTGCTTGAATGATTTCATGTCATCTGTAGTGATGATGGCCAAGTCTCTTTCTTCCTTGTGATTGCCAGGAACTCCCTCTCAATCAATATATAGCTCGGGTTTGTCTTCCTATGTGCACAGTCTTGCACTTCTTTGTGTTAAACCCCATTTGCCACTCTTCTGATCATTTTGCCAGTTTATCCAGATCTCTTCTCATTCTTCCAACCCCATCTGGATCATCTACTCTGCTGCAGATCTTGGTGTCATCTGCAAACAGGCAAATCTTACCTTCCAGCCAATCTGCAAAGTCACTGATGAAGATATTGAAGAGTACTGGCCCCAGGACTGATCCCTGAGGTACCCCACTTGTGACATGCATCTCTCTCATGGTATACCATTTATCACCAGTCTCAGTTTTCTGCTTACAACCAGTTTGCCAACCAGTTGACCAACTTCTGACCCATCCTGAGCCTATCCAGTTTATTAATCAATCTTCTATGTGGAACAGTATTGAAAGCTTTGCTGAAGTCAAGGTAGGTGAATCAGCTGCTCCTCTTGGTCCACCACTTGGTTACCAAGTCAAACAAATCTATGAGATTAGTTTGACAGGGCATCCCATTGTAAACCCATGCTGTCTTGGATCTTGTGGTCCTATGGATTCCAGGTGTTGCACTATCCTTTCCTTAAGAGTGCCTCCATAATCTTGCCCACTACTGATGTAAGACTGACTGGTCTGTAGTCCCTGCCTCCTTCCTGCTACCACTGTTGATGAAGTGGGATCACATGAGCCATTCTCCAGTCTTCTGGGACCTCTCCTGTGCTCAGAGATTCACTTAACAGTCCTGATTATGGCTCTTCTGGTTCCGCCCCTTAGCTCCTTTAGTATTCGGGATGTATGCCATCAGGTCTCATTGCCTTGTGCACCCTGAGGTTTGCAAGCTCTTGTGGGACCCTTTGTTTTGTAAAGAGACTAGTGCATACCTCCCTTCTCCCTGTGTCCACAGTGTTGACCTATGGGCCCTGCCTACCTTTCTCCTCAGTAAATACTGATCAGAAGTATCTATTTAGGATATATGTTTTCCTTGGTCTCCTCCACCACCCCCTTAACCCTTTGATCTTAGCAATACTCCTCTGACCTTTCACTAATTTATCTATAGAAAGTCATGCCCCTTCTTTACTGTTCATGCAAGTGTTTCCTCAGTTTGGGCCTTTGCCTGCTTTACTACCTCCCTGCTTCCCTTAGGGAAGTTTGGTGTCTTCCCTATCTTCATCCTGCTGTCTTCCCTTATGTTTCCTAAGGCCAGCCTTTTGGCTCTGACCTGTTGTGCCACTGTTTTGAGAACCACAGTGGTTTCCTCCTTGTTTGCTCTTTCTTTTCTCTCTAACACAATGGGATGTTGCTTCAAGTATTGCACTCTTAATGCTTGCCCACCTTGCTTGTACCCACTCACCTGTATTTCTTCTTGCCAGGGCAAGCTTAACTCTGTTGGTCATCTTATCAAAGTCATCCCTCTGAAGTCCCATATTTTCCCTTGGAATGTGATGATTTAGTTCTAGTGGCCAAATTGAACCATACCATGTGATGGTCACTGGCCACCAGGTGACCTTCTACCTGGAGATCTGTGATCCTTTTCCAATAGTCAGTACTAGATCTAGGATAGCCCTGTCTCCGTGGGTTGTTCTACCATTGTTTGAGGCCCTCCTCCTGCAGGGAATTTACTATGTGTCTAGTTCTGGTGAATGTTCCTGCTAGTAATGATCAATCTGTATCTGGCATGTTGAAGGCTCTCATTATCAGAACCTCCCCTTTAGCTGCCATATTTTGTATATCTTCTAACAGTAATGTCTATGTACTCCCTTTCATCTAAGGGCTGTGAACAACTCCAGTTTGTATTATGGCTGTTCTATTTTCTGTTTCAAGGGTGACCACAGTTCTTCTGGCTTCTTATGTGTATTCTAAATTTCTGTAGCTTTGATATTTTCATTGACATAAAGGGCCACCCCTTTTTGCACCTCGATCTCTTCTTAACAGTACATAGCTGGATACTGAAGTCTCCAAAGTGTGGTTACCAGTGAACCATGTCTCACTAATGGCTGCTATGTTCACTTTAGCCTATGTCATTGTTGCCTACAGGTCTGGGATCTTGTTTCCCAGACTTCAGGCACCTTAATACGTGATTCTCCACAGATTTTGGTGTGTTAGTTGTTGGGCGAGATCCAGCATTTCCACTGCATGTTACATGGACATCATCTCTAAAGACTCCTGACTCTGGCTCCCTAGTACTCAAATAAGAGACTTTTACTTGTATCCATGCTTGGTGGGTTGTTTGTAGTAACATGGCAGTACCTACTATAGTGTGTGTGCATAGGGGACTGGCTCATGTGGGTGTTTAAGTTATTGCTACTTCTCTGTTTGCATCTTAAAGTCTGTTTACATTGAAGCATTCAAACTCTGGAAAGAAAGTAGTAAGAGTACAGGCTAGAAAAGTAATTAAGTGGTATTGTGGGTAAGTTTGTATGTATTGGGGTGGGAAAAAACATGTGTTTCCATTGGTATGTGTGCTACAGTTCAGCTGTGAAACTCAGATGAGTAAGAGAAGAAAAAGAAAACTAAAAAGAACATCAGTGATACAAGCATGCTGCATGCATGCAGATATAGTCAAACACAGTATGCACTGAAGTACAAGTGAGCCATATGTTTGCAGACAATATCTTTGTGGTTAAAGACACTGAACTGCAAGCTTGAAGGCATGAAGACCTGGATTTGAATCTCATCAATCTCCACTTGTGTATGGTTTGACCCTGAGCAAGTCACTTAACTTTTAAGGTGTGCAGTTATCGTGACATAGCTTCCTGCACATGCCACATCACGTACAATCACTTCCAATTTAATATAACTCATACTTGTAGCACACATATCACTTGGGTAGTTTTATGTGTAGAATGAAAACATTTCATATAATTATTTCTGTAATGGAAGCAAGATGACTGTAGGTTCTGCCAACTGCCATAAAAATGATAATGGTTGCAACATAGCTCCACCAGAATGATTAGTGGTGTGAGTGACATAAGCTATGAGTTGAGGCTGAAGGTCCATAATATATTCAGGGGAAATACATAGTAACTTCACACCTTGTTGGCAAAAGAAGGCACAACAAACAATGCAGATAGCAGCAGATATTGTATTGAAGTGCTGCAGTGCTGTACATAGTTTGACTGGAGATAAAATAGAGTAATACAATATACAAAATATAAAAACACAATCAGGGCATATCACACACACCCTGGTGCATTAGCACATACTGAACTTTAGTTAGGAGCCCTTGATCTGTATGGATATGCATTGTTTTATACAAAAAATCATAAGTACCAGTTACATTTTGAGCAAGTACTCAAATCAGATGTGAGATCTGCTTTCCTGTACACAATAAAGGAAAACAGGCAAAAAGTGATCTTCTAGCCAGGAATGGTCTAACATCCACCAAAATGGCAAAGTTACATTCTACACAGAAATGACCCGCATCTCTTTGCCAGTGAGTTAAAACTGGTGCACAAAATCTATGACAATATCTAAAGAAAGGAATGTGAACTGTTCAAAATCTATTGATTATGGTTTGGCCCATAAGCTCCTCTTTAGAACCTTATTTTTATACCAGTAGGTCCAGTTTGACCTATGTTTTAAACTCCCAGTGCTGTCACTGAATCCTGTCTCAACTGTGACCTAAGGCAACTCATTCTGAACAATACACAGGTCTATAACCTCTGGAAAAAGGAATTGTGTTCAGGACAGAGAGGAGTACATGCAGCACAGAGGGACTGCAGGACAGCAAAGGAGATACCGGAAGCCAGGATAGCATCAGGAGCTGAAGACAGCACAGAAGCAGCCTTAGAGTGTAGAATCCTAAGGATGAAGGTGAAAGAGGGATTAGACCCTTGCAACTGACTACCACTAAAAACAATTATAAACCAGTACATGCTCTTGTTATAGAACCTACTGTATGCAAAATGTTGGGGTAGGATTTTCAAAGGCCGATGTACTGTAGTAGCAACTCTCAGTTTGGGGTCTGTTAGCATCAAACTAAATCCACCTAGTGTCAGAACATTATTCTTAAACATTTAATTTTGACACCGTTAACAGCTATGCTACTTTACAGCACAAAAACAACCCATAGAAACAGAAACATAGAAACTGCTGGCAAAAGGACTGCTTGGCCCACCTAGTCTGCCTAAGTGCTCCATGTCTAGTCTACATCCACATACCCTAGCTGGTCTCCAGTAACCTTCTATTTGCCATGTCTCTGCTCTAATATACCCCATGATTATCCCATACATGCCAAATGCCCCCTCCCAGTATTCTAGTCTCCATCACTTTGGCTGAAAGTCTGTTCCAGGTTTCTACCACCCTTTCAATGAAAAAATATCTCCTCATGTCTCTCTTGAACTTCCCCTATGTGCACGTGGGGTTGTCCAATAAAGTCCAGAGAGCAGTCAGGATCCGATATTTCAAAATTTATTAGAAGCAGAAAAAAAAAAATGGACTTAAGGCAGAACTTGTACATAACTTTCAAAAAAAACATAAGGCACAGGAAAACATATCTTTAACAAGAAAGAAAATTCCTGCCAAAAGGCACCTAGAATCTGGCTAGGCATCTGGTAGGTTTGCCTTCCTACCACACACTGACTCAACATTTCACATTCACCTCCTTTTATACCAGTGGAGGAGCACATGACTTTGTTAGCTCCTCCCCAACTTACATCATAAAAAGGGGCCACCAGGGCTGCTCAGTCTTATAAGGAAATTGGACTGAGCAGAGCTGAAGCATTTTCAAGAGAGATGTAAATCTAAGTCATTCTGGATCACATTAGGAGACTTTATCCCTTTTATGTTAAACAGTTTTATCTCTTTTTTTAACTGTGGCATATATTGCTCTTTCTCTGTTAAAAGCACTAGTTTTAACCATTTTATTTAAACAAACAAAAACACCATGTCTCAAATGATTCTCAATTGCAATGTTAATATATAACATAATTCTGAACTTCTCACACTAAAACCAACAAAATGCTGTTAAATTGTTCAGAATTCACTAGATGATGGAAACGCCATAATCACTCCTTTTTCAGCCGCTCAAGACGCTCACACGACGCACAGTCGCATCGCCCGCAGGTGAAATTAGCATAATTCACTTGTACTGCAAGCATAGAATGTTCTGAACATTGGGGCATTATTATTTTGAGAAAACAAGCTGGAAATAAGGAAAGGGACAGTAAGAGTACTCAAAGGGGCCAAGCTTGAGTATGGGAATGGCAGAAAAGGAGCGATAGTAAAGGAAGAGATTAGAAGAACAGGAGACTGTTGCAACAGATTTGATTTAATGTTTTGCCCACAATGTTCTTGAGTTACCTCCAAACACAGGCAGGTAATTAAATATGCTCCAGACCCAGAGAGCATATTCAGGTTCGTGGGGTCACACCTACACACCTACTTCATTGTATCCCCTGGTCCCACTGCTTGTAGTCCTATGGGAGAGACTCCCTCCTTCACTAGGAAGAAGATGGTGCACAAAAGACAAGGTCTAGTAGTGCAGTTCCTGGTAGCCAGACAAAACAGTAAGTGAAAATATAAATTACACTCTAAGGAAAACACCAGGATGCAGAAAAGCAAATTTGCAATGATTTAATTGGCGTTGTTGGAACACTGAAAGCAGTTACAGGGCTTTGACCATTCATTGGTCTTCCTCGGGGCATGTCACACATTCAAACTACACCAATTTATGTCGATCACAAGTCACATGTTTGATTCATAGAGACGCTCAATTGGCAAATCAGTCTTTAATACATAAAGTAATAATATTAAAAGGAACTTTCGATATAGATAAATACACTGGGTGTGTATGTTTTACACTACAAATATTTTAAAAGTAAGTGTATGAAAGAAATTGAAAATGCAGAGGTTTGTATATCTCGGAGTGGTATCCATCTTTAAAGTTTCTAGATTTTGTATTTATTTTAGATTGCAACAAAAATATATTACAGGTGCCAGTAACATGTTCAGATACCTAAGGGTACAAATTATTCATAAAAAGTTTTTACCTTATTATATATGTGTATACAATTATATGCACATATTATTAATGTTACTAATCATTTCTGGCCATTGAAATAAAGACATAGGGATTCCATTTTGTAATATCTAATAAAGAGTTTACCTATATTTCAAAAAGCCACATAAAAAATAAAATATAAAAAAATGCAAAATAATGGATGGTATTGAGACATACATACATATACAGCTTTAACTCACGTGCACAGCTTAAAACTCAGTTGATGAAGTACAATTGCTGCCAAAGTCAATAGTTAATTAAATTAATGCTTCAGAACATATGTAAAATAGTATCATAGGCAGCATGTAACATGAAAAAGACAGTTGGTGTGGGAGAAAAGCGGGGACAGGGAACAAATGGAAAAGAAAATGAGAAGAGTGGAAACTAACAGAATATGGAAACTATATATATATATATATATATATATATATATATTGAAGAGGAACTGCATAACAGCAGGAAGGATAACAAGGAACTATTGAAATGGGAGAGAGGTGCATCTGGCACAAAATTTCAGAGTCTTATATAATCAGTTCTCAGTAGACAGGGATAGTACAACAATGTAACACATGTCATCAATGTCACGCTATTT
Source organism: Neoceratodus forsteri (assembly GCA_016271365.2). Lineage (NCBI taxonomy): Eukaryota > Metazoa > Chordata > Ceratodontiformes > Ceratodontidae > Neoceratodus > Neoceratodus forsteri. The sequence goes on along the minus strand of JADMNL010000022.1, from coordinate 192,845,418 downwards.
ATCACTGGAGGAAAGATAAAGATATATGAGAGAGAAAGGAAGAGATGGGAAGAGGAAGAGAAAAGAAAGAGAAAAAGAAAAACAGGAAAAGAGGAAAGATGAAAGATGAACAAGAAAGGATGGGAAGAGAGAGACAGAAAAAGGGAAGGGAGGTGGAAAGAGGAGGAGGAAAGAAAAAAGAAGGAAGAGAAAAGAAGAAAAAATATTGAGGAACAAGAAAGAGGGAGGAGAGTGGAAAGTGATGGGAAAAATAAAAATTAGAAACAATCTCTATCTAACCATCTATCTATCTAGGGGAATGATGCTGAAAAAATCCCAGACACCACCCTCTGAGTCCTACCCTCAAGGAAAGATTGAAACCAACTGAGGACTGTACCAGACAGCCCACAGATAAACTGCAAGTGCTCCAATACCACTCCATGGTCCACACTATCAAACGCTGCAGAGAGATCAAGGAGGACCAAGATATACAAGCCCTTTGATCCCTCACTATTAGGAAGTCATTTAGTACCTGGACAAGAGCTGTCTCAGTACTATGTCTTTTCCTAAATCTGGACTGGAGAGAATCATACATGGCTGGTCAAATGATCATCCAGCTGCGATCACCACCTTCTCAAAAACTTTGCCTACAAAGGGCAAGTTGAGACAGACCTATAGTTAGCCAGACAGTCCGAGTCTAAGGAAGACTTCCTAAGAAGAGGCTGAACCACAGCCTCCTTCAGAGGATTTGGAAAAATCCCCCACTCCAAGACCACAGACTATCTCAGCAGGATAGGACCAATTTTATCCACACAACCACTAAGAAGCGTGTGGATCCAGGGATCAAACCACAGTTGGTCAGACACAATGATTGGATGATCATCACTATGTCATTGATTGTGGGAAGGCTGAAGTCAGACCACACAAACTGGATGTCCGACATCTCCTGCTGACCATCATAACTCCCATTAGAAAGGGTCAGATGGATATCAGACCTGATTTTGGCAACCTTATCTGAAAAGAATTGAGCAAACTTTACCATTCTTGAGAAAAGACTCTTCTGGGTTGAAGACAGATTGATTGTGCAATCTGTCCACAGTCAGAAAAGCTGAGCTGGTCTATTCTGTACAGTTGCAATCTCTTTGGACAGGAATTCTGCCTTCTTATGAGAGAGATTGTGGATTGATAGACTACGTAGTGGTCCATCAAGCTAAGTTTGACACAATCCAGGCCTGACATCCACCTGCACCTCTCTAACTTCATCTGACTCTCCTCAACTCCCTCAGAGTCTCATCAAACCAAGGAGACCTGGGGTGAAAAGTGAGGGGACAAACACAAACAGGAGCAATGGAATCCAGGGCCACTGTCACCGCCTTATTATAGGCTAGTACCAAGTCCTCTGGATACATGCAACATCTCGGTAAACCTGATAGGTCCAGCACCACCATCAGGCCATCTGGGAAACACACCAAAGGGTGGTACTGGACCATCTCCATAGGGGCTGGCCTACTAGGGTGGCCTCAAAACTGAACCAAATGGAGTGATGACCAGACCATCTGACTGGTTCTACCACCAAATTGATATCTCCATCCCCAGTAGGAACACCAAATCCAATGAATGTCCACCAATATGGGTAGAGGAGGAAAATAACATGTGAAGCCCAGTGATGTCATTAACTGGGAAGTCTTGACCAAACTGTGAGAGTTCATCATCAACCCAGACAATAAATCTCCTGAACCAACCATCTGGGGATCCCAATGTCAGATCCACAATGAAGTCTCAACTTCCTGTAGGAAAGCATTCCCATCACCTGGTGGATGGTAGATGAAATGTATCCTGCAACCCACACCCTTACCCATGATACATTCAAAGGTTAGTAATTCCACTGGTATCTCCACTAGGCCCCAGTTCGATCTAAAACAAATAGCAACACTCCCTCCTCTACAATCAATCCTCAGGCAGTGTATCACTGAGTATCAGGCTGGAATTGCTGCACACCAAAAGCAGAGGCCAGAGTTCTCATCCAGCCAGGTCTCTCAGTTTATGCCAGGTCAGATGTTCTGACAAAATCAGCTATAATAGCAGTCTTGTTTTAATAGACCTGACACTGCACAACACTGCCCGAGTAGGATGAGCAACCGAGGATGACCATGCTACCTGCTCACTGCAAGCAGAACCATATAAAAAAAACACTTCAAAGAAATATACAAACCAAACAAAAGTCCAAACCCAGCATACCCCTACTCCCACCTTAAAAGAAAGGAAATAAAAAGAATTCATACAGAAAGGCAGAACAATCCCTAGATTCATACTTCCATAAAAATCATGTTATCCAAGCAAGTCTCCAATACTTATTGAAAGTATGCACCTCCAATATTCTTTGCTTTTCCTTTTGCAAATTAATAGTAGATTCAATTTGCTGCATCAACATTAAAGTTGGCATGTCAGTGTTTTGCAGGAAAATTGTCATCTGGCTTTCCACAGATAATATTTAATGCCAGCAAAAATCATATTCAGTGTAATGGGATTATACCTGGTAAGAACTGAATAATCTCCTAAACTCAAACATTCATATGTGACATGTTGTATAGAACCCCATGTCCACCTCATGCTTAAATCTACCCAAAATTTCTGAGCATAAGTACAGGTTAGAAAAAAGTGTGCCATGGTTTCTTCCAGACCCACAAACTCGTGTCTTATGTATTGTTGCTCTGCTATGGGCTTATGTTTCAAATTGCATTTTGTCCCATAATATCTGAATAAAGGAAATTCAGGAACTTCCAGAGGGCCTTGATCTTAGGCATCTCATCCTCCATCGCTGCATAAAAGGCTGAAACCGAGCAATAGTCCATAATTCCACATATGTCAAACCTCCATTGCATCCTTCCCAAAAGATGGCTTTAGAAAAAAAAAAAGAGGTAAGAAAACAATGGTTAAATCATCCCCAATCCCTCCTAATTCTGTTTCAAATATAAAATCCCATTTAATAGGGTTTAAATGACTACCACATAACATTTGGGGAAAAAAAACACTGAACACCTAGTTTCCAGATGCATGGAGGGTGGATATATTACAGTAAAATAAAGAAAGAGGAAGCAACTGGAAGAGGAAGAGAAATCGTTTTATAACCATTAACCTCTTTTTTTTTGAGAAGGACCAAGCCTTCCATACCTGCACCTTCTCGGTTCCCTAAGTGCAAGTTTCTCTCCCAATTTACATCCACTAAATTTCCATTTACAAAATGACATCCTAAAATTTTTGATTGTCTTATCAGTGATTTTAAACTCTTCAATAGAGGAATCATAGATCCTACTCACATGAATCCCCATGCTTTTCTTTTGATTTACCTCTGTACCTGCTAAAGCTGCATACTTCCCTAAAGTCTGTTAGGCTGTCATTCCAGATTCCAAATTTTGAACCATAAGCACAAACTGTCTGTGTAAACTGTTAATTTTTGAGGTGCTAACCATAAGGATGGAGTTAATCCTGAAATATCCTTAGCCTGGACAATTTCTCGAATATCTGGGTCCAAAATGAAAGTATACAGTAGGGGACTTATGGGACACCCTGCCTAATCACCTGCCTCAGACAAATCTCCTCACCAAGGACTCCATTAATCATGAGATACAACACTGCATCATTATAAAGTGTCTTTATCCAACCCCTAAAAGTTAAAGAAAAACATATTTCTCTAGTACTTGATGCAAAAGTTATGTGAAACATTATCAAAAGCTTTAGACTGATCTAAGGCTAAAATGTAACCATTTGATTTATTCAACCTCCATATTCACAGATATCATGTATAAAAGCGAGATTCTGCTGTATACTTCTACCCAGAAAAGACCATGTTTGCACCAGGTGAATCACTGTGGGGCTATTTTGTATGAGTCTTTGACACAATATTGCAGATACAATTTTGTAATCCATATTAAGAAGACTGATAGGCCTCCAGTTTCCTATCTCGTGGTGACTTCTTTTCTTATAAAGAAAATCACTAAAGCAGTGGAAAAATTCCAAGGTGACACTCAATATCAACATTCATTAAAAACATTCTGTAAAATCTCACTAACTTCATCTTGCAAATATTTATGCAACTCATTAGTAAGATCATCCACCCAGGAAATACCCCAATTTTAACCGGGATATTTCTGCTGTAATTTCTTCCTAGTTACAGGTTTTTCTAATTCTGTACTTTGTTCTAATGTTACACTAGGAGGTACTGAAGTTAAAAGGTCATCCCACTTCATTGTCAGCTGAAAAGCTCTACCATATTGAAGTTCCAGAGCCGCTGTATTATTTCCAACACTTCAACAGTCGTATGTTTAGGTGAGCCAGTCTCACCAAGGAGACCAGTCCATCAATTTGGTATTTAAAACCTGTTTACAGGCAGAATAAGGATATGAAAAATATGTTTTCTTTAAACCATACTTCATTTCAGCCTGGAGAACTAGCCTTATCATACTGACATTGTTTCATTTACTTTTAACATGTTCCATCTGTTCCTTATATGAATACCCCATCTGCAACATCTATCCCAAAGGACAAAAGGTCCCCAAGCCATAATTTCTAAGTCTGAGCTGTATTCGGTAAGAATTAAATACAGTTTCCTTAGCATAATTATGTCTGCCCATAAACTCTTATAACAATTAAAAATCTAATTGTTTTATAATTCTTTATACTACAGGTGTTTATGGAAACTAGATTTAAAGTAGCATACTATACCTAAAAGCTGAACTCGATCACAGTTTCTCCTTCTTTTCTTCTTACCCTTCTTTTCTTTGTTTCTAAAACCTCTAATGTTCCATCATCCCTATATCCATCTCTGAAATTGCCCCAGATCTAATAGACACATCTGATTCTAAACCTCCATGTTGGTCCAATAGGACCTGAAAAGAGTTATGTGCAAGATCCTCAGTGACCCACTACTCTGCTTACTAGTCACTCTGGTAACCCTCCTTGGGTGAGGTGTCTGAAAGTCAGAAACACTAGAAGGGGCAAGAGAGGCATACTAACCTTCTCTAAAGTCCCAGATGTCAGTGGTGTGCATTCCTCCTGTTTCTCAGCTGGGGCCTCAGCTGGCTGTGTGGCACCCTCAGAGTTTGTATGCAGGACAGGAAAGTTTGTGGAGGTCCCTCCTCTGAAGAATCCACTCAGCAGTGTATGGCCTATACCTATCCTAGGCCTGACTTGATCAGAGTGTCTTTGTCAGGGCCTCCTTGTCTATTCTGATCAGCCCAGGGACACTGATGGTAAGCATGTTCCCTTTCCTACATAAATTACAAGTGAAAATATTTCTGCATGTTCCACTATCATGGTGCAAATCCCCACACAGCACATTTGGATTTTATCACAGGCACTACTTTTTTATTTTATTTATTTATTTATTAAAGTTTCAAATTACAACCTTTGAGTCAGAGACTCCTTTGCAAAGGCTCCACGTCAAACAAACATACAGATTTATTGCGAGATGAACAAACATGCTTCATAACTTAGGATTATCGTTGGTGCTTACATAATTACATCATTTATTTACAAGAAATTGGTTAGTCTCTTAAGGGTTACTTATAACCCTGGGTCTGTTGAACATGCCTTGTAAGGATAATACATTGGTGCTTTACATGATTGCATCAGACATTAACAGTACTTGGTTAGGTTCCTCTTGCTATCACATTTATAACTTGCTTTGGGTTGACCAGGATAAAAGCACACACCCGTCTTTCCATAAGAAAAACTATTTTGAATATGTTGAGCATCATTTCCCAAAATCTTAAGTTTGACTTTAAACCTTCAATCCCAGTCAGGATACCTTCTTCACCTATTATAGCTTCAGGAGGTCCCAAAACCACACATATTTTCTCAAGCCCGTACTGAATGTCCCCACGTTAACTCCCTCATTTCTAAACATTACATTAATTGTTTTGAATAAAGGTTTAGTATTGGGTATAGCCTAAATTGGAGTCCATAATGGCAAAGTTTTAGAAACATAGAATCTGACAGCAGATAAGGACCACTTGGCCAGCCCAGTCTGCCCATTTTCTACCTAACAGATAAGATGCAGATCCTAGTTAATCAACAACTTACTTCCTCCTACACCCACTAGGACTGCCTTATGCCTGTCCCACGCATTCTTGAAGTCCCCCACTGTTCGTGACTCCACAACCTCCTCAGAGGCTGTTCCATGCATCCACAACCCTCTCAGTGAAAAAATACTTCCTCACATTACCTCTGAGCTGTCCCTCTCTATCTTCCAAATTGTGCCCCTTGTTCTTGCACATCTCTTTTCTAGAAGATGCTACCCTCATGGACTTTGTTAATTCCTTTGAGGTACTTGAAAGTTTCTATCATGTCCCTCTCACCCCTTCTTTCCTCAGGGGTATACATAGTAAGCTCCTTTAGTATTTCTTCATATGTCTTCTGGTGCAGACCCTGCACCATTTTGGCTGCACTCCTCTCGACAGTCTCCATTCTTTCTATGCCTTAATGGAAATGGGTCTCCAGGACTGCACACAGTACTCAGATGGGGTCTCACCAACTGTCTGTACAGAGGGTTAACAACTTCCTGTTTTCTACTATTGATGCCTCCTCTATGCATCCCAGTATCCCCAGTCTTCCTTACTGCCTTCTCACATTACTTGCCCACCTTTAGGTCATCTGATATAATTATCCCCAGGCCCTTTCTATTTAAGAGACATATTTTTGCCAGAAAGTGTCAAGTCCAGAAAATGTTTTAAAACTAATATCAAATATATCCTCCCTCTCACATTAATAAAAGCAAATATGTCACTGGCTTGAAACTGCATTGATTCCTTCAGCAGTTTCAGTAAAATCTGTCTAGGTGCTCAGATAAGCCCCCCCCCATACCGTAAAGCAAACAGCATTGTGTCTGGGGCCTGCTCAGCTTGTTATCTTTGAATAAATCCAAAAGTGAGGCTCAGTTCTGTAACTGTCTCTCCAGGAGAGGGAGGAGGAGAAGTTCATGAGTTCATGTAAAACTTTCACCAGGATCCTCTCTCCCTGGTCCAGTCCAGCACCAGATAAAACCATGATTTGCATGCTCAGCAGGATCTGATGATAATAAGTCAGAAAGTAGTCACTGACCTGTGTCAGAGTCCTCCATTAGCCATGCTGGAAACCTTTCATATGTCTTACAAACTGTTTCCGGAAAAACAGATCCAAGCTAGGTCAGGAACCCATATCCTTTACAAAGACCCAGCCAGCATTTGCCAAGGCATCCTCTTTGACCAGTTCAAGTCTGGAAGGAGCCACATCAATGCCGCAGAATTCCACATTCCATTCTAATCTGCATCAGAAGTTGACTCGCTCCCGCTGTTGGTCTCTTCCTCTGCTCTGACAGCCAGGCGACTGAGGCATTTCTCTGTCTAAAATGGCAGCATTTGACTCCAAATCCTCCCAGTTATTCTCAGTCTCAGCTGAAATGGTGGTCAAGAAAATATCAGTCTTATCTTGCAAAATAAATTCTCCCGCTGCATGAACTGTTTCATGCATATCACTACAGCATCACCAACTGACACTGGGAACCTTCTCATCCCCATACTTTCCATAGCTGAAGTTGGGAATGGAACCTCCGCTGTCTGCACTCCAAAATGTCCTGCTTCTCCTCCCGAGTCCTGAGGTCATCTACCATTCTGCAGACAGACAACAACAGCACCCCTACTGTCAGCAAAACAGTAGAGAAATTTCCACAGTGTCCTGCCCAAATTTCTCCCATTCACTAAAAGTACCACCAACAGCTTAATCTGGTTTAATTTCAGTTGCTTACCATCTGTAACCCCCTCACCATGGTCTCCCTGAAAAGGGACTTCTAGGTCCAGTGGGCTTGCCGGTCAACAAATTCAGTAAATAAATAAATATCCCCTTCTTAATAATCAACCAGTCTGCTATTCAGCTTGTTTTCAAAGATGATTTAATCTACACAGTTTCTCCTAATCCTCAAAAACTGTGCATATGGCATCAAATTAAACCAATTTTCGAGGATATGCACTATTATAGTGTATAATGCTATTAGCAACATTTGGTTTCAAAACCTCAGCTAGAAATAGTGAGATCTTCATTTGCCATCAGTTAACATCTAAGACATTTATTGTTTTATGAAAAGTGGATGAAGTGACGATTATAGTGATTATTATTTAGGTATAACATGAATTCTTCAAAACAATCCTCACTTCCATTTCAAATGCATAGTATATTATCTATGAAACAGAACCAGCACACTCTGTTGTTACAAAATTAGTTCCTATTTACATCACAGATGTGCTGGTCCTCCCAGTTGCCCACATAAATGTTGGCAAATGAAGAGGAAAAGGCTGCCCTCATCACTGTACCACATTGTTGTAGATAATACTACCCATCAAAAATGAAGTCTTTTCTGCATAGTGCAAATTCCAATCTCCTGACTATAAATGGTAGAGGAATCTTTTCCTGGGTTGTAAGTGCCTGCCTCACTACTTCAATACCTTTGTCATGGGGTATACTGGTGTAAAGACTTGTTGCACCTATAGTAGCCCAGTTACAGTATATGTAGTATTCCACTGAGAGTTTGTATTTTGTTTAACAAACCCATAGTATTTTGAATGTAGTATTTAAAACTAAATACACATGGTTGTAACTAATGATCTAAATAATGACAAATATTTTGATCGGCTAGCCCAGCCCAGATACCATGGGTCATCCTGGTGGGTTTATGAGGCTTTTATGTACAGTACCTTTGGTAGAAGGCAGAAAGTAGGGGTTATGGGAAATTCTTTTAATAAAGGCTGATTCTGTATTAGGTATAAATCTCCTCCCAACCTCTGTCTGCCATTTTGTACAATCCTGTTTTAAACTGTTTTGAGGGGTCTATACACATTTTTTATATTCAGTGGTATTGTCCAAAGCTCTCTAACGTTTACAGTGTAAACTTCTTCATCCATTAACACAAGGTTACACATTTGTTCTAAGGTTTTATTATTGCACCTTTAAGTTCCTGCAATTCCTTTAATGCTTTTCTTTCTGCTGTAGATAAGTTGGTGTGAAAGTTAAGATTTCTTTCAGTTGTAATCCTTTCCATTTCATTTCCATTTCTTCACCAAAATCTTAAATCTCTCCTTGGTATCAGGCAAACTCCCATGGATCTGAAAGGTGGTGGTGGTTACCCTGTTTACAAAAGTGGTGACAGGGCCAGCTCTACAAATTACTGCCAATAACTATCCTTCATCCACTTCCAAGGCCCTGAGTGATTCGTAAGTGATTGATGGAGTATATTGACAAGTATCATTTACAATGTCAGCAACAACATGGATTTCAAAACAACACAGTACCACATTCACACTAGTGGAGTCCAGCTTTATCCATAATGCACTAGACAGAGGGTTCTTGGTGGGGCAACATATATTGATCTTGCCAAGGCCTTCACACCATCAATCACAATCTGTTCCTGGATCAACTCTCCAATACCAGTCTCTCCCTGCAACAGTAACATGGTTCAGAAGCAACCTCTGGGAGGGTCCAAAAGTGAAAATCCTGTACACCTTCTCCAACAACCTTAGTGTTAACACAGGCATTTCACAAGGCTCTATCCTTGGCCCTCTACTGTTCAGCCTGTTCTTAAACAACTTCTCTCAATTGGTAAATGACCAGCTACTATTGTATGCAGATGATGCGGTCCTATATTCATGTATTATGACACCTACATAATGGAAAAGCAAATGCAGGCTAATTTCACAGTGGCTGAGCACTGGTTCCTTCAATCAAAGCTGCCCTCAATTATAAACTAGCATTTGTCAATGTTAAATGTTGTCTAACTGGCATTGGCTTTGGTAGTGCCAGCGGTAGAGATGCATAATAGAAATGGTAGTGAAGTATTGAAGTGATGCCAACTCCACCCTCACCCTGTAGAGAGTGACAGGCATTGTCGTGTGCCTTTGGGTCATCAGCTATAACGCTTATGCAATTGTACATCACCCTACCCTGTAGACACTGACAAGTCTTTGTGGTGTGCTTTGAGTCTTTGTGCATTATCCTTACCCATTCCATAAGGAAATACACTGATGTGGCTGTAGTATAGGAGAATGGGGTGAATTTTGTGGCCAAACAGTGCAAGGCACACCACGATGCATGTTAGTGGCTGCAGGGTGGGAGTGGTGGTGCAATGCTATGAGCATTACATCCGGTGATCCCAAGTCACAGCCCTGTCACCTGTCAGTCTATGCTGGGTGGGTGCTACAGTTGGAAACCCTAACACCATAGGGGTGGGTTGGTATTTTCACTCCAGATTTTCAACATGAGCTGCTTGAGAGGCCACCTCAAGAGAAGCAGCACAAATAGTTTGTGAGCTAAAAGTGGTTTTGCCTAGCGGCTATGCCATTTGGCAACACAGGAGTGAAAACACATTTTGGGCAGGATGTGGAGAATGGTACCTTTATTATTCATGAGGAAGAGTAAAAATGGCAACATTGAAAATCTGGAGTAAAATTATGAGAAACTGGTGAAGTCAGTAGCATAGAAATTATGCAACAGACGGCCATAACCCAATTATTTGTGTGAGCTTGTTGGCCACATTTTTAACATAGGTATTTTGGGACCTCTCCTCATGAACAATGATGCTGTGATTTTGTTAATCAGTCCCAAATGTTGATTTCCACAGTGACCATGCCATTGTGGGCCACAGGTGAGGAAACATTTTGAGCAGGATGTGGAAATAACAACTGTACTGTTGATAAGGAGGTGTGAAAAAATGGCAGTGTTGATAATCTAGCATGAATATATAGAAATTTCCGAAGTTACAAGGGTGCATGGAAACTGCACCACACATGCTTATAACACAGTCATTTTATGGACTTTTGGCAGAACATTTTCAATATAGGCATTTTAGGACCTCTGCTCATGAAAAGTGTCACCGTCATTTCTCACACTGTCCGAAAACTGATTTTGCAAAGCAATCATGCAGTTTTGTACCGGACATAAAAGACATTTCAGCCAGGATATGTAAGATGGCAACTGTACTGTTCATAAGAAGTTGTGGAAAAATACCAATTGTGAAGATCTGGAGTAAACACATTACAAATTCATGAAGTTACGAGCGTGCATGCAAATTGCACAATGCACACACAGAAAACACTCATTTTATGGACGTTCATCACCAATTTTCAACATAGGCATTTTAAGACTCTACTAATGAACAGTGTCACTGTCATTTTCATAATGTGTCTCCAAGATGGATTTAGTTGATCATGCTATTCTGCGCCAGAAGTGTGAAACACATTTTAGACAGGAGGTGAAAAATGACAGCTATACTGTTCATAAGGAGGTGCAGAACAATGGCAATGTTGGAAATTTGGATTGAAAATATTATAAATTTGTGAACTTAAGGCGTGCATGCAAATTGCCCAATACACACTCTTAACACAGTCATTTTAAGGAGTATCGTCACCAAAGTTTCAACATAGGCATTTTAGGACCTCTGCTCATGAACAGTGCCACTGTCATTTTTGTAATCTGTCCTGAACATTGAATTCCCACAGTAACCATATATATTCTATGATTGGGAGGTGTGGAAAATGCTAATATTGAAAATCTGGCTTCAAAATATTGAAATTAGCGAAGTTAAGAGCATGTGTGGAAACTGTGCAGGCTTGTAAAACAGTAATTATTTGGATTTTCCCACCAAATTTGCAGCATAGGCTTTTTGAGAGCCCACCTCATGAATTTTCACTGTCATGGCATTTATCAGTCCTGAAAGGTGATTCCGCCCAATGAACACCATCACAGTGAAAGTATTCATAAGTAGGGGTCCCAAAACCCCATGTTGAAAATTTGGTGACATAATTCCAAAATGCCTGAGAGATGCATCAAAGTTGAGAACCCCTATTTATTCCATTATACAGCTTATTGGCATTTCCTCAGTTCACGGTCGGCTATGAAGAGTGCAGATGTGTTCCCAGTCCACCAAAGATTGTCACTTTGGACTCTGGAGATATGTATGGGGTGAGGGGGTGTGGGAGGCAGGGTGCACAGTGTGTGTGTGGGTGTGGGTTATGGGGGGCAGGGAGATGGCAAAAGACTGTTTTGTGTTACAGGGTTTAAAAAAAAAGAGGTCATGGGACTGTTTCCATTTTTCAGGTGGATTTCCCCAGCATGCCACCTCAGTGCTTGTGGGTGGGGGTGCTTTAGCCAATGGGGGATTAGGTACCCCCTTCAGCACATAATAAATGGGGTGGAGTGTGCATGATTCAGACAGGGAGTGAGCTCCATAGGTAAAGAAAAACTGTTGGAGGGAGCACGATGCTGAGGGAGTTAGGCACCCCTCGGCAATCAACAAAGGGGAGATACACATTATGCCAATGGGGACTGGGCTCTCCCATTGGCATTGTGACAAGCAGCAGTAATGGCAGTCACTGCTGCAATGTTGCCTGCACCGTGAGAGGTGTGTAATGGTCACGCTGCATGAGGCTTTACTCTCATTGCAGTGGACCTTTCTTTGTTGTGTTGGCACATTAAGCATGCACACCTCCTTATGCATTCCCTGCATTCGCCAGCAGTGACCTCACCTCCAAATCTGCTACTATCGCAATATGTTGGCTGCACAAGCATAACCCAACATAAAAAACTAAGACTATATTATTCACATCATCACCTAACAAACACTGCACTCACCAATTTTGCATCCATAACAATCAGAACACTTCCTGGAGATGGTTCAAACATTTAAATGCCTAGAATTGACACTGGACCGCACCCTCTCATTTAACCAACACATAGACACAGTTGCAAAGCCGCAAACTGAAAAACTATGATTGCTGTACAGACACCAAAAGGCCTGACTTCTGAGGCACTCAGAACTGCTGTAAATAGCTCTGACCTCTCAGTGATAGACCATGGTCTAGCAGTATATGGGTCTGCCTCCCAAACTGCTTTGAAATGTATCAAAACAACAATAAACAAATCATGCCTCTTAGTCCTAGGTGTACCACATCTCACCACATCTGCGAGTTGTACACTCAAACAAAATGTCTCAACTTTAACAGTTGCCTCCAGTATCAAGTATGTATGTTTGTCAAGATATCTATGCTAGGACTTACCACCCCTGGCCTACAAAGCCTCCTTAGCCAACCTAATTCCATCAGATGCACTAGGGTACAAACAACTCAGCCATCTACGTCCCTTTTCATAGAACCACACAGGACAACAGTCCTATGAATACTGGTCATCACTTTGGCTTAATGTACTTGACCTAGGCATCACAAAATGAGACAAAATAGACCCTTTAAAGATAAACTCCAAGTGGTCCTCACCACAACAGAAACTGTAACTGTGAGACCTGAGCTCCCCACTCTTTCCTCTCTTCCTGCTACCCTCATTCTAACCTGCACCTTGCCTTCTCTCTCTTCTTGCCAACTAACATCCCTCTAGTATGCTCCAAGTCCCAGCCTCAGCACTTCTCCCCAGCGAGTCTAACCCTACTTTATGACTACATTCTTTAGCACTTAAGACAAAAGAACTGCTGCCCAGCAAGTTCTTGTTCCTCTTGCATTTAGTATTAGTTAATTATTTTGCAGACTATATCGTCCTCTGTTCCTCATCTGATTTGCTCTATATCCTGTAGATTCTCAGGTTGTTCACTTAATAGCCTGTCAACCTAGCCTTCTTTAAATTATGTGTCTGTATATTTCTACGTATGTAATCCGTTATTATAATTATGTAGCCTCTGTAACCTGATGTACTCTGTGTCTTTCTAGGCATTAGCCTATTTGTACTTGCTTATGTACTTGTAACCATTGTAAGGGAAAGGGAGAGGGAAATTATTTAACCAGAAAAGACACACTAAGCCAGAGTTTGTTTCCAGGTGCAACCTGGGAGCACAAGGAAGTTAAGTGACTTGCTCAGGGTCACACAGTATGCAAGTGGGGGCTGATACAATTCAAACCCAGGCCTCCAGGTTTACAGCTCAGTGCCTTTAACCACTCACGCAATACTGCCTCCATTGTCAATGATGTTACGCCCATGTATTACTACGACATGGAACCTTTGTAAAGAGCCTTTGGCTCAAAGGTACTTCCTAGAAATAAATAAATAAATATGCCATTTCTTCTGCCACAACTCTTTGAAACATGATATTGTAGTATTTTGAATAGTTCAATAAAATACAGATTTTGTTTAAGTCCAGTTCTTTGAAGTGCACACCACCAGTGTCTCCAGTATCTTTGGTATCGCTGTCAAGTAGTTGAGCTATATCCACCTGATCCAGTAAACTATGTTCCCAATATTATTCTAGTTCTGCATCATTTATAACATTTCCATCCAGAAATGAGTGGTTTCTTTGACAGGGACTATGTTCCTCATATTTTTCCAGGTTCCTCTTATACTGCTTCAAGAATGCTGACGTCAGTATTATATGATGTTGTACTCAGTTCTTGGGTCACCAGACCTTCTACATTCAGATTTTCAAAACCCATATTTGCACTTTAACTGTTTTTATGGAACAGGCATCATTTTAGTTTTTACAAATCTGTAAATGTCAACCCTGATGTTAAATATATCCACCGAGGAGTCAAGACAAAGGACAAACCTTTTGTTAATGTCTTTCTTGCTCACTTGCTCACTGGTTAGAACATGACTTGAGAAGTTAATTATATTTATGTCTGTGTTTTCCTCATTGGATATCTCAATGGTTTGACTTTTCCTCTCCCTGCACCCCTCCTTGTTTTTCTTCCATTCTTTTGGGGTCTCGCTTGGAGTTTTTGACCAGTTGTTTTGCTGTCAAGGTTGATCCTTCTTTGTTATACTGACTTTTGTTTTTACTTTGTTTGTCTTAAAGCTTCTTGGTTTGGGGGTAGAATCTTCTCTTTCTCATTTTGTCTTTGCTTAGCAGTGTCTTCTGTGCTACTGCTGAAGATCACGGTTGCAGTTGTGGGTTTAAACTGACAACTTGGTGCTTTCTGATTAGGCCTTTTATTTATGTTTTGTCTAGTATACCTGCTGCTTCTTTGTCTTCCTCTGTTTCTTGTTTGGCTGAACAAGAAGACTGATTGCCAGTTGACATCATTGTGAATCTAACATGTGACCTGTGATCTACACACAAATTGGGTGTAGTTTGTATGTATCACAAAACCCTGAGTAAGACCACTGACTAGTCAAAAGCTCTACAGCTGCTTTCAGCATTCCAACAACACTAGATTAAATTGTTGTAAATTTACTTTTCTGCATCTTAGTGTTTTCCTATTCATACAAATTCATTTTTTCCTTCCTCCTTTACCCTGTTTAGCACTGTGAGGTACTTGCAGGTCTCGATCATTTATTTGTTTAAAAGTTGATAACCAGGAAAAGTATCAATGAATTGAAGCTTGTTTCCAGATGTGACCCAGGGAGGGGCACAGAAGTCAAAGACAGACATACAAACAATGGTGTTGCAATGAACAGAGAAGTGCCACATATGAGCAAATATAATAATAGAATTACTGTAGAGAAAGTGCAAATCAAAAACAAGTTACAGTGTTCCAAGATAAGGCTGAATAGGTTACATGATAGGTATTTACACTTACAGTATTTACAGTAGATCACACACTTTGGGTTTTACATTGATACACAGGAGTGAGGGACCCAGATATACTGTAGAGTATGAGGACTAGGAAGGGGCAGATGCAGGAAGTTGGGAGTTGGTTTGAGCAAGTGTTTAATAGCAGGAAAGGAGGAAGAGAGGTGAGTAGAGGAGGGAGGCTGTACCAAAAGGTAAGAGAATCTGTAGAAGGAGAGTTTACTAGCTGTGGTACAAATGCAAATGGGTGAGAAAATGCACACAGTTAGATCTCAAGTTACAGGGCAAGGAAGAGGCAGGAGTGAGGAGAGAGGCAAGGTAGGAAGAAAGACAGCCACACAGAAATTGACTATGAAGATAGTGGAGTTAGCAGAATGCCTACATGCTAGGGACTGAAGGGAAAGTGAAGAGTAAAGGTCACAGGGGTGGTGTTAGAGGGGAGTTAGAAGAAAACCCACAGAAGGACTGAAAAATACTAGTTTGGTGAAAGAGGTAGCTGGAGCAGCACTGTAGACAATGTCAGCATAGTCAAGGACTGGGAGGATCCACTTGATGACAAGATCCCATCTGACAGGGAGACTAGCCTGGTGACAATATAGTAATCCTAGTTTAGGATGCAGTTTGGTGTGTAGTGCATTAAAATGGGAGGAGAAATTGAGGGAGGGGTTGAGCCAAATGCCAAGGTACTTATATGAAAGGACATTACCCAGAGGGGATTTAGCAGCTGAGTAGAAGACTGGTTGGGAAGGAAGCTTAGTGAGTTTTGTTTGGAGCCAAAGTCATGTCCACTGTTTTCTTTGTGTTTAGTTTTAATAAGTTTGAGTCAAACCAGGCAGTTACCGCTGTGAAGTCAGTTTGGAGGGGTTTGGACGCAGGAGTGGAAGGACCTGACAGGAACAGAATGGTGTCTTCCACATATATGTGTATACTGGCATGTGAGCAGACTCAGGGCAGATCATTATTAAAGATAGAAAAGTGAATGGGCCATAGGATG
This sequence comes from Neoceratodus forsteri, assembly GCA_016271365.2. Lineage (NCBI taxonomy): Eukaryota > Metazoa > Chordata > Ceratodontiformes > Ceratodontidae > Neoceratodus > Neoceratodus forsteri. Next base: position 192,828,916 of record JADMNL010000022.1, on the reverse strand, counting down.
GAGCCCTGGGGCATGCCAGCAAGGATGGTGATAGGGGAGGATTTAGTTACATATTGACACTGACTGACAGTGACCAGTAAGGTAAGAGCTGAACCAGGATACTGAGACAGGAGAAAGGCAAATGGAGTTGAGTTTACGTAGGAGGAGGGTGGGAAACCAAGTTGAAGGCCTTTGCAAGTCTGAACATGTGTGAGGTAATGTGGCAATGATCCATGGCAGAGTGAATGGTATTGGTGAAGTGAAAGAGGGAGGAGGTGGTTGAGTGGGATTTCTGAACCCTGATAGGAAGGGAGGAGTGTTTGAGAGGAAGAGGAAGTTATTTAGTCTAGAGAGGATGAGGACCTGGACTTTAGAAAGGGCAGTGTGAGAAGGGAAATGGGGATAGTTCCCAGGGGCAGTAGGATCACCACTTATAAATAGAGGGAGAACTGTGGCAGATTTCCAGGCTACCTGGACAGTGGCTTAGGAGAGAGAGAGATTTAGGATGTGAGTTAAAGGGGTAATTATTGAAGGGCAGAGATTTTAAGGAACTTGGGGTGAAGACTGTCCAGGCTGGACTTGAAGGGGTATAGTGCAGTAAGAGCTCTCAGGACTTCAGAAAGCAAGACTGGGGGCAGTTGAAAGCCTGAAGGCTGGGGCGGGTGAAGGAGGGTGCTGGGAGGATGGCAGGAACCAGATGGAACTGCACAAGAAGTAAAGTACTTACTTAGTGTTTTGGCAATGTGAGATGGATCAGAGATCAGTGAGCTGCCCTCTTGGATTGAAGGGAGGGGACAGATTGGGAGTGCAAGAGTGAGCTGAGATTTTGCCAAAAGAGGATGGAGACTGTTAGAGAGGTGTAAACATGACTTGAGATGTCAGCTTTTGCACAACAGATACTGATGGTGCCACTGTTGCGTGGGTGTGAAAGGCTTGGAGTAAAGCAGGTCACCTGAGAATTTATAGGAGTGTCTAGCAAGATCATGAGCACTGCAATTGGGTAGGGTGGAGGGGTAATCCAAGGAGGTAACCCTAGTAGTTTTAGAGGTGCATGGGTATCCCAGATCTTTAAGAAAGTGGGTCAGAAGTAGGTAAAGGCAGCGCCAACTGAGAGGGAGGAGAAGACTGAGGACTGGTCAGTCCGGCCGCCAGGTCATGAAGCAGGTTGCACACATCTAGGGATATGAAGGGGCAGAACTGTATGTATTTAGGAAGGTGGGAGGAGATCATAACTTCCTGATGCAGAAGGTGGGGTAGTGATCACTGAGCACATCGGGTAGAATACCAGCTGAGCTGATGCGGTGAGGGTGGGATGCATTCACCCTATCATGTAGGAGTGTGACTGATTTTGGGGTTTGATGAGTAGGCACTTTGATCAGTTGGGTAAGGTTTAAAGCCTTGACATGCTGGCAAGAGCTGAGTGAAGAGCGGAGAGTCAGTCAAGAATGAAATTGTCTAGAAGGATAAGTTCCCCAGCATTTGCTAGTGCAGAGATGACAGAGATGCAGGAGACAAGAGATGAAGGGGAAGATTTAGGAGACATATATGACTCCCACAAGAATGAGAGAAGAGGATGGGAGGGTAGGATTGATTAAGAGGAGTTTATGGGAGTGAGGGATAGCTTCACGCTGGAAAATGGATCAGTCAAGAGAGTTGCTAAAGTAAATTGCCACTTCACCTCCACATTTGCCATGGTCTTGTCTGAGAAGACAAAAGTCAGGAAGGGTCAATTGGGGATCTGGGATGCAAGAGAATAACCAGGATTCTGTTATGCAAAGAATGTCAGCGGAGTGTTAAACTGTCCAGGCTTTTAGTTCATCAAGTTGGGAGGAGACTGCTTTATTACTATGGAAAATCTGCAAGCCTTAGAGAAAGCTTGCTGGTGGGTGGTAAGGACAGATGGGACCGGGATTGGGTTCAATGCCCCTGCTTAGAGTAATTGAAGATTAAGAGATGAAGTTGTATGGTATTTATTTTATGCTTGAGATGGCTAGTTGAGGTGATGACACGTGGGGGGCATATGGGAGAAAAGCTGATGAATGGCTGCATAGTTTATGAGTGAGTGACTGAGCAACCTATAATGTATAATGATGTGCTGGCAGGGGAGATGGGGAGGGGTGAGAGAGATGGTGGCAGGGTAGGTAGATTGCAGGAGGGCAGAGGGCAGCACAGAGTGGTCCAAGTTAGGTTGGGGTGGCGGAGGAAGGAAGGAAGGAAGGAGGACTAAGAGAAGTGAGGCAGGGTGCTCAAAAGTGGCATGTTGGAGGGATTGGACTAGGTGAAGGGAGCATGAGTGTAGTAGGATGAGGGGCAGAGCAGGTAGTATCTGTGGGGTGGTGGAACAGCCAGAAGTAGAGGGGTCAGAGATAGATATAAGACACTAGAAGACAAGGCACAATGAGGGTGCTGCAGTGGTGCAGTGGTAGAGTTGTTACCTTTGATGTAGCAGGTCAGGAGAGCAAGACCCAGAGGGGTGAGGTTCAGAAATAGGATCCTGCAGGGAAAGGGAGGGAATTGGGAAGGAAAGAGTGGTGTGGAGTATTACAATAGTGACTCCTAGTCATGGCCAAGAACAAAGAACAAGTGGGAAGTGAAGAGATTGTTTCTGGTAAACAGCTGGTTACATGACAACATGTGACCTATATAAGTAGGGACAAGGGAGGGTGGGGTGAGCAAGGCAGTCACTGTGAAGCAGCAATGGACCAGTTCAGTCTCTCTTCACCTTGATTGCCGATAGAATCTGGAGACTTGTGAGGGAAAGCTCTGTGCATGGAGCTAGTCATTGGCAGTCTCTGCTGAGGAAAGGGGAGAAAGGATTTAGGGGACAAAAACTTACATGCAGTAATTAATAATGCAGCTGGAACACTCCAGTAGATCTGGAGAAGGATGGGATGGGCTGTGCAACTGTGCATGCTCCATCCACGGGAGTCCCGTGCAAATCAGGAAGATACAAATACACAAAGATGCCAGAAACAAAGTTCAAAACAGTAAGTCCAAACTCTAAAGGTAACACACTAGAACCATGCTAACTAAGCTTTAACAGCACAGGGCATTAAGGTACACCTCAAAACACTAAGCTCAGTAGGTTAAAACCCAGCAGACATGAGTATGCAAAATCAATCACTCGCACTACACAGACTTGAGTCGGGATAGCGAGATGAAAAGTCCAGAGTAAGAATCCTTTTGTGTTAGTTATAGCCCAGTCCAGTCTCTCTAACCTTGATTGCTGGTAGAGTGTGGGGACTTGTGGAGGGAGAGCTCTGTTCAGGGAGCTAGTCACAGTGGCAGTCCCTGCTTGATTTTCATATGTATTTATTTTATTTTACAGTTTTGTCCTGGAAAGACATACTAAGCCAAAGCTTGTTTCCAGGAGCATTCTGGGAGCACAGGGAAGTTAGGACTTGCTCATGGTCACACAGTATACAAGCAATGACAGTGGGACTCAAACCCAGTTCCCCAGGTTTGCAAATCAGTGCTCTTAACCCCTATACTATAGTGCCCAATATCACCTCTCTCTCTGTTTCTCTCTCTCTCTCTCTCTCTCTCTCTCTCTCTCACACACATATCTCTTTTGGGTGCATATGTTGACATCCGCCAATCTTTCCTTGAGGGCTTCCCTTACAAACCCTGCACTATTTTTGTTGCCCACCTCTGATCTCCTCCATCCTGTCTTTGCCCTGTCTGTAGTGTGGTCTCCAAACCTGGACACAGTAATTCAGGTGGGAGTATACCAAGGAGCCACAGTGGCACCACCACCTCCCTTCCTTCTGGAGATACCCTCTCAATGCACTCTAGAATTTCACTAGCCCTGTCTACAGCCTTTGACACTATGCTGCCAGCTTATAATCCTCTGATATAATAACCCCAAAGCCCCAGTCCTGTCTAGTGACTGACAATACCTGTCTCCTCATCTTATACCTGGTGTAGTTTACTATGCCCTGGTGTGTGATTTTCCACTTTTTCACATTGAATGCCAACTGCTATGTATTTGACTATTCCACAAGTTTCCCTTGATCCTTCCAGTTTTTCCAAACTGCTTCTGAATGCCCTCCCCGCATTGTAGATTGATGTTATCTGAAAATTGCATACTTTCCCATATCTCTTCCTCAATGTCCTATATGAAGACACTGAAAAGGACTGGTCCCAGTACCAAACCCTGTGGTACACCACTGGCCAATCTTCCATCCTTAGAGTGAGTGGCATTTACCACCATCCTCTGTCTCCTATCCGTTAACCAGCCTCCTACTCAGTTTAACAGTCTTCCTGCCCCTAAGCTGGTCAACTTTCTAATCAGCCTCTGTGCAGCACAGTGTAGAAAGCCTTGTTGAAGTCCAGATAGGTAACATCCACTGTCATCCCTTGGTCTATTTCTCTGGTCAGCCAGTCAAAGAAATCAATCATATTCATCTGGCAATTTGGCATGCAATTCCCCATGATTCTGTGTTGCCTGTGGATCTGCAGCACATAGGATTCTTGATGCTCAACCAGCCATTCAATTACGTAACATGGGCACTCACCAACCAAAAGAGACATCACACCGACTCCAAGTAGATTCCATTAAAAGCAGTTTTATTCCAAAACACACATACTGCATGCTTGATGCATTTCAGACAAGGTCCATTCTCAAAAGCTAATGCAGTAGAAGACAAACAACTTATATATAAAACATGCAATTATGTCACAGTGATGTCACTTATTAAACAGATCAATCTAGTTGTATTAAACACATATCCCACTGTAAAAGGTAGGGACATGAAATAGAAAGATAAATATTAAACACCTCAGTGCAACTTAAATACTTAACAATTCCAGAGTTACATACATAAAAACAGAAATAATTTATCTCCTTTTTCTCAAAAAGGTTTAGAATCAAAGCCAGTATTCAGGCCTGGAAATGGATTTGCCTTTGAGATCAATAATCCAAAATGCTTCTCTCTGAAAACTAAGTCATTTTATTTGCCACCTGTTCAGTGTGGGTTTACTTTATCTATAGTTGTGAATCTGAAAGTACATGCAGTAGGAACAGCCAAACAATTTACAAGTATTAACCCCACTAAAGATTTTGACATATGACAGATTACAACTTTCGATTTTAATGGTGTTATTTATTTAGCCACCTGTAGTTGCATGGCTTTCTATCTTGGCAAGATGACTAGAAATGTTAAAGTTAGGATCAGTAAATATATCAGGGCATTACATGAAGAGGACATTACATATGCCACAGCGAACCATATTAAACATAATACTGATGACACTACACTTACTTTCAGATTCATGGTTATAGATAAACACACAGTATGTGTGTTTTGGATTAAAACTGCATTCATTGGAATATACTTGGAGCTGGTGTGATGTCTGTTTTGGATGGTGAGTGCCCATGTGCTATGAAATTACATTTCTGACTACAATGGAGCACCACCTCACCTAGTAGCCTTTTTCTGTGTTTACTTAACCAGCTATTCTGTTAGAAGGGTTTCCATTAATTTCTCCATCACTGAAGTTAGGCTGACAGGCCTTTTTTCAATATAGATGTTTTCCACCCCTATCTGAAGGGGCAGCCCAACAGCCCAGTCTCTAGTCCCCCACACTCATTACCCACTGCCCGTTCACCTACCTAGTAGAGGTTTCCCACAAGCTACCCCTCATGGGCTGAGAGGGAGGGCTATCCTGCCCTCCAATACAACAAATCTGAGACCTGACCAGAGAAGGACCTGCAACAGTGCTGGCATGTGTGTGGCTACACTGGATTTCAATAAGCCTATCTGATGCACTTTTCTCCTTTTACACACTTTCCCCACAGCAGACTACCATATGTGTGTGTGGAGATGCCCTGGTCCCACATGTCCCAGTGGTTTTTCTGTATGCACCTCCTTAACACTGCTCTGACTCCAGGCCTCAACCAGGGGCTGCCTAGGTTGAGCCAACAGATGACCCCTTCCTGGAAAAGGAGAGCAGTCCTCAAATGCTCAGTCCTCTCCTCTCAGGTTGACCACAAACTACCCAAGTCCATTCATGATCCTGGGCCTCTGGCATGGGAAAAGGTAAGATGCAAGGTGCCTCAGCTCTTCACTATTGGGCCAGTAGCTGACTGGCCTTTACTTGCTAACTTTCTCCTTTCTGCTGCTCTTATGTAGAGAGACCAGGTCAGCCCTTCTCCAGCCCTCCAGAACCAAACTTGTTTCTAGTGAAGTATTAAACAAGGCTGTCAGCAGGGCAGCTAGCACTTCACTGACATCCTTCAGTTGATTGATGTGTATTAGGTCTCTGTGATAACAGTGACTGCCTAAAAAGGATGTGTTATCGCAATGTCAGAGTGGCAAAAACATTTTCAGTACTCTGACATCCTTGAGCATGAAAGAGCAGTGTAGGGACATACACTAAATGCCTTCTGTGAGGGCAGCCCCCACACCCTCCCATGTGGGAGGCTTCACCCAACACCCTCCTACTAAAACATTTTCAGCTCTAGGAGGGTGCATGTTGGGGGTGTAAAATAAAGTTTTGGGCTGGGCGCTATAAAATTGCACCAGCACCTGGACCTGAACCCAGTACTTCACCCACCCCAACTGTAGAAAACCCTTGAAACCCACAGCGCAGCTCAGCAACCCACTGCAGTGCCACCCCTACAGCCCCCTCCACCCCTCCCAGCACACACTCGCCTTTCTTGCTCCCCCACCACAGTGTATGTATAGTGACATCCTGTCACTGGATTTGCTCACCCCACATTCGGTCTCCCTACCAACCCCATCACCATTTCGCCCATTAATGCCACCGCTTTTGGACATCACCCTTCCTCATGCGCCCACATCACAGGCTACTGGGTGTATCTCATCTAGTCCCATACATATCCAACTTCAGGGCTACAAGTCCTTTCAGTACTCTTTATTCAGAAAATGGACTTGTGTCAACCTCAACCTCCCTATTCCTGCTTCTCCCTGGTGGTCCATTCCTCCTCCATCTACTAGGAAAACTGAACAGAATTACTTGTTTAAAATGCAGTACCTTTCTTGATTCCCTTCTGCAGATTACTCTTCAGCCCTTCTGCTTCTCATTGTTCCCACCCCTGCTTTTCTCATTTCACATATTTATCTGATAAAATCTTATATCCACTTCATTAGCAATCCTATTTTCTGTCTGCACCTTTCTCCCTAACCACCTCACCTTCTTTTTTTTTTTGGTCTTGCTTGATACACCACTCTATTTTCCTCTCTTTACATTTCATTATACCTTTTAAATGCCAAACCTTTTTTCTTTCACCCCTCTTGCCACTTCTTTGGAAATATAAACATCTCCTTTGCCTTCTGCTTTTACTTTACTCTTTCACACAGAGCTTTATTGTCCTAGTTAAACCCTCTCTTATTCTTCCCAGTTGGGCTACTATTCTTTCTCAATGGCAATCGCCTTCTTTAAGGAAATATCTGAGGCAGTGTCTTATATCTTTTTTTTTTCATTCAGCTTTTGACTTCCTGTCACCTTCTCCCACCTACTTGGCAATGGGGGTAGATAGTGGGGTATTTGACCTCCACTTCTTCCCACTCCTTGCCCTACTTGCAATCTCCCATAGGTCCCCCCATGGCAGAGCCAAGGACCTAAAGGCATCGACTTTCCCCTCTGCCTCTGAGACCAACATCTAGACTTTGGGGAGCCAATGCGGAGCTGCTGGGCCATCACAGAGCCTTCCAGTTCCATGTTTTAGCTTGCTTTTTCCCACCCCTGCTGCACTTGCTCACACATATGTGGAGGCACGTGCATGCAGTGACACGCATCACCCTTCCTTCTCTTGTTGCCCCCAACTGCACTACCTCCATATCTCCACCTCAGGCAGCTCTGCAGCTGGCATGGCTGGGTCACCAGCTGGGAGGGAAACCTGCTAATGGCTGCTCAATCCATCTTCAAACCTCCCCTCGCTGACCCCCACTGATCTGAGTTCATTGCCAAACCTGGATCGCCAGCAAGGCACAAGGTGTGGAGTCCAGTGCCACAACCCTCAGTGCCATTGGGCTGGCCTCAGTTTCTCATTGCTTTAAAATCCATCCTCATAAGATCCAGGACCCTTGTCCTTATATGGCTTACCTCTTCTCCTTTCCTTATGTTGAACCACAGTGTACAGTGATGTCTGCAATGCTGTCCCTGTCCATTACTACCAGGTTCAATAATGCTTCATCTCTATTTGGGTCTGTAACTAGCTTCCTATAGAAGGTCCCTTGTGGGGGTCTAGGATGACTTGGGTTGATTGAACTCTCCAAATAGCAGCATCTCCCCTTATTTGCCATCCTGATGATGACCTCTACTAGTGCCTTATCCAACTGCTCCCAGTGTGCTGAGTGTCTGTACACTATCACAGTACAGACAGCTGACCCAGAGTCTGCCTTCAGGGTGACCCACTTCACCTCTAGCTAATCTCACTGGGTGCACCTGTGCCTTTGTGGCCTTTATTTCATCCTTTACATAAAATGCCTCTCCTCTGCCCACCTCATTTCCCAGTCTATCCTGAATAGAGAATAGGCCAGTATGGCCATGTCCCAATCATGGTGTTTAGTGTGCCATGATTCTTTATGACCACTAGATGCTGGATAGCCTCTGCCGTGACAGCCTCTTAGTATGTAACTTTATTTCTGAGGCTCCTGGCAGCCCAGAAATTATCTCCCATGCCTTGTGTCATGTATGTTCCTTTTTCTTGCCTGTGTTGTTACCTGAAGCCCCTCTGACTCACATAGTCCCATTTTGCTTTTTCCATTCCTGTTCCCATTCAGCCTACTTTTCTCCCCTGCTTAAGTTGTATCTTCTCTTCTTTCATCTTATTCCAGTTCCTGCCTTGTGTGTCTCTTTTTTGGGTGTTTTCATGCCTCAGGACCTCTTCCCTATCATTTTGCTATCTGTAGGGCAATTGTTGCATCCCTCAGTTGTTATGCCTCATTTACTGACTAGACAAATGTTCATTCAAGTTGACTCTAAACTTCCCACCAAAGACTGGGGTCCCATTACTAGAAGTATGCAGGACATCTCCCTTTATTAAGGCCCATATTTTCCCAGGTTTTGCTCAGTCCCTGATGTGAATAATGCCCACCTCCATACACCATACCTTCAATCAGTTATTAAAGGTCCTGATGTAGAGTACCCTTGCCTGCCCATTGCCTTTTAAAAGTATTATCTACAAAAAGCCACAACAGTGTATGATATTTGCTTGAGACCCTCATTGGCTACAAAAGTTTCCTCTACTATTTCTGTCCTCTACTTTGTTACAACATTTGTGCTAAGTTGAACAATGACATCCATTTCCATTCCAACACCTGCTGCTGCCCTAGTAATCTGCTGGATTTGCTCTCCATCCTTCTAAGTCATGTCACCCCTCAAGCATCTCATTCCCATATCTGTCCCTATCCCTGCTGCCAACCCTGTGTCCCTAACTGTAGAGATTTCCATCAGCAGCTGCTTCCTCTTGGGATGGAGCCTCTATCTCCATCCTTGGGGACCGCATTTCTGAGGACCCCTTCTTCCATCCCACTGCAACAGGAACTTACTCTCGTTTCTATCCTGACAGTTCAGTGAAGCTGTTTCATAGTGGTAGCAGTGGAAGAGTGTGCACCTTCCCTGCACTTCAGAGACCAACAGAGTCCAGCCACTCTATCTTTGCCTAAGCATCCTCTGGCAGAGCATCGGCAGATGTGAGGCCAGTGGTGGGACAGAAGATTAGCAGTATCCCTTCAAGTTTGGCCATGAGTCTAGTAATCTAGCCTACAACCCCAAAGGGGAGTACAGATGAGCCAGCATCTCAGACTCCAGGTGGTCTCCTGAAAAGAGCAGCACCACATCCATCATGCTGCACCACACTTGTGATGTCTACGACTTCCTCTATCCTCACTTGGCATGTGTACTAGTTTTGAGTACATCTCTACCTTCTTCCTATTTTCAGAATACTAATTTCCTTCTGTTCTGCCTTCAGTTGAAATTATCAACCTATCTTGATAGGGGTTTACCCTGCTTTCCTATTCTGAGCCTCTTTCCTGCTCTTAAAGTACTTCCCTTCAGAGCTAACTACCTCTGTATTGCCTTTCCCCTGACCTTATGTACTAACTCACCATAGACAGGGTTATGCTGACTTCCTGTCCTACCCTTCCTTCTGTTCTTACTTCTCCCGGGGTTTACTGTTTACTTCATTCTTCACTGCTGCTACATACTGTACATTAGTTCACTGCCTGTAAATTGTCTTACAGACAGAAGACAGTTAAGGTGCCAACTCTTACTTTGTGCAGTGTCTGATCTCTGGTGTCCCATGTGGAACTGCGGTCACCCTACAAACATCCTAAAGACATCCTCAAGATAGACATCTTACATCATGACCTGCATAACCTCTCCCTCCCCAAATGAGATGCCTCAATTTTGCTCTGTTCCACTTACGCAGTGCAATGTGGATTGGCTGCTGGCATTTATGTGGTGTTTGTTCCCACCTCTAGCATCCTCTGGCACTTGTAATGGCTGACTTCCTGTTCCTCTTTGGAGCTAAAACAAAATCCCACAAAACATTACAAAACTCACTAAAAATGTTATCTGAGTGTGTTGAAGTTCCAGGACCTTTCTGGAGTTGGTGCTCTGCCTCTCACCCTCTGCACCCATGTGTCAATATTTTGACACATGTCATTTTCCATTCTTAGCACAACTTGTAGTCCTTGTATCACACAGCTAGACAATATTTACTGCAGCCTAACTGTTGTGACCCAAGCAGTGCAACAGTGCTCTGATTACAAAACATGGTGATAAATGTTTTGAGAGGGGCTTTGAAAATCCTGCTGTAAATATGTATGCTACTTTACTGTGTATTTTTGATTTGTGCAGGTCAAGTCTGAACACAGGTTTTTTGTTTCGTGTTCCTACAGGAGTACCCAAAACTTACATAAATTAATCTCTTTCTTCTCTTACTGACAGGTCAGTAGGCCATCAATTTACAAAATAACCACTAACTGCCATTCATAAATCTTCATTATTCATTGATAAGGTTTCACTGAAACCTCAGTACAGCAACTTGTCTCAGAATCAGGATAGGGCCTCAGACTAATTTGAAAAAATAAAACAATCACTGTTATTTTTGCTGATTAAATGTTGTTTTGCTCAGAATCACTTTTATTTAAAAAAAAGAAAACTTTTTCTGATTCTATTTCTTCTAGATTATCCTGAAGCCCCAACAATTGAAATTTCTCCAAATCATCCTGTGTACATTAGAGAAGAGACAATAGAAATCACCTGCTCTGCACCAGCCAGCACTGTTATTAAAAGTTACATGCTATTCAGAAATGGCAGCCGCATCACATTAAATAGCACATTGTCTGGGAAATCAATAATTTATACAGCAAGGACTGGACACAGCCGATTCTGGATCTTATGCCTGCTGTTATGAGACTGAAATCTCAAAAGAGCAATTCCATCATTCAATAGTACCCTACATGTAGCTGTTATTGGTAAGTATTATATAAGGTACTTATTCTGCATTATGCTATTATATAGGGCAGAATCAGCAAGCATTAGTCAATGCCAAAATGTTTGTGCTCAGGCTTTAAATGAAAGATTAGCAGTATAATTTTTGGTCACCCCACCCCTATCACAGTTCAACAGCTGCAGTTCAACAGCTGTCCTGTTAATGTGAAAGTCCAAGTTTCACTACAAATTTTTCTTCTCCTCCCTTTCACTCTTGCCCTTGAAAGGTGCTAAGTAATCCTGCAATATACTGCATTTGTGGAAGCACCCTAGAAGTGCTCATTTTAAATGCAGGTGTACTATTTGACTACAGTCTTGATTATTTTTCTGCTCATATCAATAACTCAGTTAATGCCATTAATATCAAATAAAGAATGGCATCAAGCTAGGAAGCTAGGACAAATCTATTTGGCAAAGTGTGGCTTTCTATCTCACAAGGTGTGTTGATGTTAACATTAACATATGGCTTTCTAGGTTAGGATTGGCTCAGAGAATGTGTGCACCACAAGTTTAGTAACTACATAATTTGCAGTGTAGTCTCACAGGAAGCATGCATGGCAGGGATGACTGAAGCGTATGAACATACGAAAAATGCCAGCAGGTACAGGCCATACAGTCTATCAAGTCTGCTCGAGTGTGCAGCTAGCAGACCATTATACTGCAGCTGCTCTTCCCTCCCTCCCCTACCGCTCTTTCAATGTCATGCCCCTGCTTGCTGACATCTCTTCCTCTGTAGCACTCTTTGTGACCTTCCTGTTGACTTTGTCCCACCCCTCTTAATACTGCCCACTGAGGTTAAGGATACCACCTCCTTGGCAATGCGTTCCATGCTGTCTCCATTCTTCCTGTAAAGTAATGCCTTCTCATTTCCTCCTAAATCTACCACCCTCCAACCTCATAATGTGCCCCTAGTGTCCCTCCCTCCTCCCTCTCTCCCACTCAAGAATTCTGCACCAACCTTATTTAAGCCCTTCATATATTTGAAGGTTTCTGTCATGTCCCTTTATCCTTCCATTCCTCCAGGAAGTACATGTTGAGAACACTCAGTCTCTCCTGGTAGGGTTTGTTCTCCAGTCCAAGGATCATCCTGGTTACTGTGCGCTGGACCCTCCAGAGGTTTGACATCTTTCTTCAAGTAGGGGATCCAAAGCTGTACGCAGTACTCCTGGTGTGGCCTCACTAAAGATCTCTTCAGTGGCAGGATGACCTTCCTTCACCTGGAGGAGATTCCACTTGCAGTACAGCTGAGCATCTAGTTAACTCTGGCTGCTGCTTTCTTGCACTGTGCTGAGTGGTTCATTTTCCTTGTTATTAACACCCTCAGATCCTTTTCTCTCCTCTGAAGTGGGCAACTGTACCCCATCCAATAACCATTCCTTGGGTTTTTGTTCCCAACTGCATGACTTTGCACTTATTTGTGTTAAACCTCAGCTGCCATGTTTCTGACCAGTGCTCAAGTCTAGCTAGATCACCGTGCAATCCTTGCCTCCCTTGCCTTATCTACCACAGCCCTGATCTTCATGTCATCTGCAAAAGGTTGGCCTTGTTCTGAATCCCATGCGAAATGTCAGCTATAAATGTGCCAAGCAACACTGCACCCAACACTGTGCCCTGTGGTAGTACACTGGTTACAGCTCTTGAGTTGAGAGCCCTCCCACCACTACTCTCTGCTGCCTGTCTTGAGCCAGTTCCTTACCCAGACCACGTTTTTCCCATGCTCTTTGGTATCTCAGTTTGCTAAGCAGCCTTCCATGTGGCAGAGAATCAAAGGTGTTGCTGAAGTCCAGATACAGGACATCCACCGCTTGGCCCTTGTCTATTGCCCTGGAAATCCAGTCATAAAGTTAACCAGGTTTGTCTGGCAGGATCGCCTGAGAGAAACCCAGGCTGCCAGTTGTCTTGGAGGCCACTTACTTCCAGAAAGGTTACTAAACGTTCTTTAGGATAATCTCCATCAGCTTCCCCAATGGATGTTAGACTGACTGGTCTAAAGTTGCTTGGTTCATTCTTGGGTCTGCTTTTGTGATTGGCACCATCTGTATAATACTCCAGTCATGGGGCACACATCTATTTGCTGCAGAGGAATTGAACAGGCCTGCAAGTGGTTCCATGGGACCTCTGCCAACTCTATCATAACTCTGTGGTGTATGCCATCTGGTCTGGGTAGACTGTGGCACATGGACAGGACTGGATTTTTTTTTACTTTTATTATTTTAATTGTTATTGCATATTTAGTCATGGTAACAGCTGGCAACATCCTCGCCAAATCTAGCTTACTTGTGTGTATTCCATGGTTTGTCCTACATGGCAAGCCCATTCGGTTGGGACCATTCCCCATCCCCAGACTAGAAGAACATCTGCTTGTAGAGTATCTCTGGATGGGGTTTGGGATGAGAAGCCCATCCTCCTGGCAGGATGGATGGCTTTTTCTCCCTTGCAGTGTCAAGCTGAAGGATATGGCACTAATGAAAGAGCTTTCCTTAATATATTCAACCACCTTCCCTTAGAGTTCACAGTCAGCTTTGAGCACTGTATTTATTATATCATGATAGCTTAGTCAGAGATCTACATATGGCAGTCATCAATAACAGCCAAAGATGGTTTCTTTGCACCACAAATTTGCACTGCCACCAACTGTGACTATGTATGAAGTTTCCAAATTTTAATATATTGAACATTAAATGACATACAATATGATACAGTCTGGTCTTTGTCAAAATATCTAGCTCAGAAGAATAAAACTGATTTTGATTATTATGATTTAAAATCTATTAAACATAATCAATGTACAGATGCACATACTGTTTCCTCTCATAAGAGTTTATGCATTTTGAGTTCTGTAAATATAAGCCTGCAAGGACCCATGGATTCCATATTCCTCAATGTTTACTGATCATGTTTTCTTTGTAACAGTGCTTGTTTAATCATTCCCACAGAAGGACTTTAGTTTAGGGTCTAGTAGGTGTTCCATTGCCATTAGAACTGACAGGAGTGAAATCTGGTGCCTTGTTCCATTGTAACGGTGCTGTGCAGCAGATTTCTTCCTTCCAGCTGCTTCAGAAAACTTTTCTGATGAGCAAGCAACTTTAAAGGTGCATCTCATTCATATTTGCAAACCAGTGCCAAAAAGTATCCATCCATTCTGGGGCAATTACTGTACAGACACTGGTAATGCAGAGCACATGTGGAGCTCACTGAGAAAAGTAATCAAAACAGCTGCAAAGGTATATATTCACATAAGCAGGAAAGGAAAACAGGCAAAACTGTGTGCCCTCCCTAGCTCAAAGGGATCTGAGTCAACTCATTCTGAACAATATGTAGATCTATGACCTCTAGAAAAGACATGTTGCTTTATGCTGAGACAGACCTGCATGCAGCACTGATGGAGTACAGGATTAGGACAGCAAGAGGGCTTGCAGCCAGGCTAGCACCAGGAGCTGCAGACAACACAAAGCTGTCTTATGCACAAATTGAAGGAGGAAGGTGAAAGAGTGGATTAGACCCCTGAGAAAAGGAGTAATGGTGAGGAATCAGTGAGAAGCCAGAGGCAATGACTGAAATGCTTAAACACATTCTTCCATTGAGTGTTTACTGAAAGGCTTCTGGTTGGGAAAGGAGACTCACTGGAAACCCATAACATCCAGGTAGCTGCAGTGCAGCAACTAGACATCATGCCTACTCCTGAATCTGATTACCTGCAGGATCAGGCCATGTATCTCAGAAGAAGTGAGTGGGATACACTCCAGGGTTGTGGTGCAGTGACAGTTGGCAGGCTTACCGTATACTCTGGCAGAGGTCTGTCTGGGCAGTAGTGCTGTACAGAACTGAAGCTGGTAAATGTCCCCATCTTCTAGAAGAAAACAAAATCAGACCTGGAATCTACAGGCCAGTCAGCCTAAAATCAGTACTAGGCAATGTGCTAGAGGCCATTATCAAGGACAGACTCATTAAGCACTTGGCTTGAGGCCAACGTTGCATCTCCTCTCAGCATTGCTTGCTGAGAGGCAGACCAAACTGATCACTTTTAATGGAGAAAGGTGGCAATGCTGTATATGTGGTCTCTCAGGACTTTAGCAAGGCCTTTGCTAATCTTTTGGTCAAAGTAAACCAGTACTTTATTCATAGAACATACATTAGATGGATTGTTAACTCTCCTGGCGGCAGGAACCAGAAAGTGGTGTTGGAGATGCACCACTACGAGTGCAGAGACTTACTGAGTAGCATCCCTCAGGGATCTGTGCTGGGGCCACTGCTCTTCAACATCTTCATCAATGATCTGGCAGCTAGGGTCTTCCAAGTAGCTATCTGCATTTGCAGGTGACTCAGTTAGTGACACTTAGATAGCCAGTTGATGGACTCCTGGGAGAATGAGGACAGATTCAGGAGGGCCTAAACAGGCTGAGAAGTTGGTGTAACACCTTGAGTTTGAGATTCGATGTAGCCAAATGCAAGGTGCAAGTGCTCCCCTAGGGAAAGAAGCTCCAGGTATAACATGACCTACACTCTGTTTGCTTTCTATTCTTGCTGAAGTTGTAGAAGAAAGGACCTAGAAACAAGGGTTTGAAGTAGAACAAGCAGTGCATGGCAGCTGTCAAGAGAGTCAGCAGAATACTGGTCACCATCCACATTGGGGCAGTGCTGTGAATGTAGTCCGTCTGCACTTTAACAAACCTTTGCTAATCTCTGGGCAAAGTAAACCAGTACTTTATACACAAAACATACTTTAGATGATTCGGTCTGTCTTCTGGGGCAGGAATGAGAGAGCTGTGGGGAGGCAGAGCTGTGCTGGGACCACTGCTCTTCAAAATAGTTATCAATGATCTGGAAGACAGGGTTTCCAGATGGCTATTTGTATTTACAGATGACTCAGCTAGTGAACTGGTGGACTTCTGTGAGAATGGGGACAAATTCAGGAGGATCTAAACAGGTTAAGTAGTTGATGAAAATCCAATGTATCCAAATGCAAGGTTATCCCTAGGAGGGGAAAGCAGAGGTACAGCATGACCTACACACAGTTTGTTTTCTATTCTTGCTGCAGCTGTGGAGAAGAATAGCCTAGAACCAAGGTTCTGAAGTAGTACAAGTAGTGCATGGCAGCTCTCAAGAGGGACAGCAGAATATTGGACTGAATCACATGGGATTGATCAGCAGTGAAGGGGAGTATTCTGCCACTTTATGAGGCCCTGTACAGTCCTCAACTTGCATAGCTGCTGGGTTTGTGACATTTTGGTGGGGCCCAGGGGTCAGAGGGCAAAGCCCCAGTGGCTAAGTTCTCAAGTTAGCTACTACAATATCATCACATTCAAACATTTTGTAGCAGGACTGCTGCTTTCACAAAGACGTTGATTTGCTATAAGAAAAGTCATTGAGTTTGTGTTATATAGAAATGGAACCCAACGGGCAAAAGAGTACAAAATGAGAGGTGTCATTGGAAAGGTAAGGCCACTTTTGATTGAAAGGGTGTTGAGACTTAAAACATGTACAGTACCTCTCACTTTAATGTTTGATCAATAAACACAAGACTTTGCTAAGTGCCTCAGAGCACAAATAATCTGCAAGAATGATGAGGTGGCAGAGAAGAGATGCAATCATTAAGAAACACAAAATGCAAAAGCCAACCAACATAAAATCTTGCATTACAAATATAGATGCAAAGAATTTGCCCCAACAAAAGTAGCCTTTGCAGTCTGAAAAACTTTGCAAAGATGGCACAGTCCTGAAGGATCTACAATAAAATCCCAAACTCACTTTCCTGATGTACAATAGCCTGATGCTGGTTACCTGACACTTGCAGATGTACTTGTATATTTCAGGGGCTTTGCTCCCTGCACACCTCATACTTAATACAATCACTGCCACTGTGGGCAAATTGCAGTGTCAGACAAGCGATTGTTGGGAAATAATGTTGGGCTATTGTACATTGGGAAAATGAGGGTCAGGATTTCTGATGACCCCTGCCCTGCATGCTTGTAGGAGGGTAGGGGAGGAGTGGGAGGAGAGAGAGAGAGAGAGAGAGAGAGAGAGAGAGAGACGAGAGAAGAGAGAGAAGAGAGAGAGAGAGAGAGAGAGAGAGGAGACGTTGCCTGTTCTTGCAATGTATTTAATTCAGTAATGAATGTAATCGTAACATGCGGCTTGGCTAAACTCTTGGGCTGTTCCAGTGTGTGTAGTGTGCAGATGCCTGCTAGCTGCTGCCCACACAATATTGTAGTAGTCCTATGGATAAACAGAGGTTTCAATCTTCAGTACAGTCAGCCATTCACCATTCATCTGCACAAAATTCATCAAAGTGTAGTGAAGCCTGCACTGAACCTGTTCCACACTGTACTGGGCCCTGTGGATAATCAGAGGGCTCCAGTGTTGCCTTCCCTTATCTTGCACCAGCACTAAACCAATCACAATGTGGGGATTCTGCAGAATACCTGACCTACAGTACACTGTCTCTGTCTTAGTGGATATTCAGAGGGATTCTGCCTGTGTGCTCTTTGTTCCTTACCTTTCACCAATACTAATATCAGGGCTTGTGATTTGTAGGAAAATGAAAGGTAAATATGCAGTTCCCTTGAAGCAGCAGTAACATACTGAATCATTCTTCTCAACAGTCAGATACTAGGGCAGAATCAGCAGGTGTAGAACAGGGGCCAGCTCCTGGCAGACTGCAGCAACCTGTCAAGTTGGCAGTCAACTGATGTGTGAAGGGCCTGCTCATCTAACTCCTGCCATCTCTGCTACAAAATCTATCCCATAGTTCTTATTCTATAGATACATTGACATATGCAGTGTGACATCAGGAGGAGAAGGGAGTAACATATGGAATAGGTGACTCCTGTTTATTATGAATAAGGAGCCATTCTTATACCCTGAGGGTGAAGCACAATAAAAGGGCACTAGGAGAGCTGACCCTCTTGGGTGCGAAGCTTTACAGATGAAAGACAGCTTCATGAAGCCATAAGTCCTCTTTAGACACTGATGAAATGTATGCAATTGCAGTGAATAGGAACATTGTTCTTGGTTGTTCTTCTTAATTGTTCTACTTTGTTGGTGTATTGTTGTGGCTCTGAATACATCAGAAAAATCTGATAAACTCTGATTATGAAAAAAATGGCTACTAAGTAGGAATCAGTCACATCCCATTGTGTGACCTCTGAGCACCTCATTAATGAAACTGAAAACCAATCTCCTATCAAAAGACTATGCAGCTTTGGCTACTAAATGGATTCAAACTCAGCTAAAATGTCTTCAGTGCTATGGGACAACCTCATTAGGCTCAACCTCATTAGGCTCAATCTCATTAGGCTTGATCGTAATGGCAAGAGAGGTGGTGGGTGTGCCTTCTATGTAAATGACTCATTGCATTACCAAGCCCTGCCTGTGCTCTTCCTAGACCATGTTGGCCAAGCCCTCTCAATAAAACTCTCACCCTGAACCAAACCATGCTTCTCCTACTCTCACTGTAGCCTACATCCCACCCTGCAGCCAATCCCATGCCTGTAAAGCACTCTCTCACTATGTAGCCAGCCACCCCCACAAAATAGAATAAATCCTAGTTGGGAATCTTAATATAAACTGGCAGGTGAGCTCATCAACACACACCAAAGATAATTTTGCTGCGCCAGATATGACTCAACTGGTATCCCAGCCTACCAGGGCCAACCCCACTAATGGAACCCACACCCTATTAGATATCCTGCTCAGTAATCATCCCCACCATTTTACTGACCTGGGTGTCCTACCTAATGCCTTAAGCGATCACTCTCCAATCATCTTCTGCTGGTCCTGTCTGCTACCTAAACAACCTCAAATATTACTTTTCATCATTGACTATGCCCAGGAAGCATAGCCAAACTCAAACAATATCTAATTAACTAGGACTGGTCCTCTACTTCCAAATCCCAGCACATAGATGATGCATTGCATTACTTTACCACCACCTTTAATACTGACTGTGATGTTTTGCATAGACCATCAAAATGACCGCTAGAAATGTAATGCCCCTGGATCACCCCAGAACTCTTACAACAGTTCAAAATGCGTGACAACCTCTGGCATTGTGCCACTACCTCTAGTTTGCTAAGTGATAGGCAGGCCTACAATGCTGCCCACAATAAGTGGACCTGGGCAATCCACAAGGCCAAGGTGGAGCACTACAGAACCACCTAGCCACCTCCTGGGGTAGCACAAGAAAGTTCTGGGATAACATCAAGGAGTTTAATGGTAAATCCCACCTCCCCTTACAACTTAGTGTTAATGGTACTACCACCTAAATACACTTCACATAGCTAACTGCCTCAACTCCAACTTCTAGACCAGCTTAGTCCTCCCACCAACTTTTTGATCCAATTCAGCCTACCCCACCACCTGAGCTCCTCCACACACCCTTCAAACTCAGAGTCATTACTCCTACAGAAGTGAAAGCTTTCCTGTCCAAAGCCCTCCAGAGCTCCACTACTGCAAAGACACCTCGATATGCATATCCTATACCTCGCACTAGACTTAGTTATCTCCTCTCACAGACATTCTACATCTGTTCTGACACCTGTGCAAGTTCCCAATCTCATGGAAAATGGCAGTGATAACACCAGTTCTGAAATGTGGTGACAGCTCCTCCCAAACAACTACAGTCCCATCTCAGTTCTCCCACTCTCTAAAGCCCTTGAAAAGATCATGGCCAGTCAGCTCACTGACTACCTCCTTGCACATGACCTGTTATGTAGGGAGCAGCATGGTTTCAGAGCTGGTCGTAGCACTGACTGCCCTCACAGAATTTGCTAACTCTCTGCACTCCACATTTGATAAGGGCACTTGCAGGGGCCGTGTTTATAGACCTCTCAAAGGCCTTCCACACGGTTCTCATCCCTACTTCTTAACATATTACAACAAATTGTGGTCTCTCATAGTCCACTGTCATGGTTCTCCAGCTATCTTTCATCAAAAGTCCAATGTATTAAAATAATAATACCATATCTACTATGCTGCCTATGTGCTCAGGAGTTCCCGGGATCTATCCTGGGTCCCTTGCTATTCAGCATTTGCTTCAATGGCCTGCCTAAATCTTGCACCGACAACTTTCTCCTCTATGAGGATGATGCTATTCTTTATGCCACACATCCTGATCCTATCTCTCTCTCCAGCATACCTTACAAAACTCCTTCTCTCAGATTGAACACTGGTTTGCTGAACATAGTTTCAGTCCAAGAAACACCTAAATTCCACAGAAATTGGAAACTTAGAAAAGCATATGTTTCTGTTACACACAAAGTATAAAGAAAGCAGCAAATGTCAAACTCAGTAACACAGTAAAATTATGCCTCCAATTGGAATCAGCTGCACACTCCAAAGTAAACATATAACTTAGACAAGAAAATTTACAGCTACACCAGAAAACTAACAACTTTTTACATTAAATCCCTGCATGTCTTTTAAACAACTAGCAGACTCAGTACCTCTACATCTGTGGCATCTTACTCAGTGTTTCTGGAAAACTAAAACTACCTTTGCAGATCAAGTGAACCACTCGGACTACCAGTAAAAAACATGCACCAAGAGAGAAGTAAAACAATCACACAGCATATACAACAAAATCATTCCAGGTAACAGGAAGCACAGCGAAAAACAACTAAAATAAATACATTAGTACCCAGTAAAATGAAAAGAATTTACAAAACACCATTCAAAAGCGTGCCAAACAGACCCAACCCACTGAACATCAAGAGTGAATCACATCTGAGAAAGAAACATACATAACCAATCAGATACGGCAACCAACACAAACAACCAATACTATCAGACAAAAACCCATTTATTTTGCCAACCAATCACAAAACAAACAGACTCCTATTCACAAAACACAGCTAACTAACCCAAACACCATGCAGAGATACAGGGAAGAACATCACAAAACAAAATAAACTCACTCACTAACACAAATGAAACTGCCATAAATGAATTCCTTATTCTATAAATCGAGCACATGATGGAATATGGAAAATATTCTCCTCCTGCATCATAAGGCATGGATATCCCCTCATGCCTTTGGCACTCATGAGATATCCATGTCTCACTCTGCAGGAGTGAGAATATTTCCATATTCCACTCCTGTCCATCATGTATCCGTATCTATCTATCTATCTATCTATCTATCTATCTATCTATCTATCTATCTATGTAGCTATTCATTTCAAAAAACTCTGTTTAATGCATCAATTAGGACTGTTCCACAGTGACAAAGAGAGAATTCGGTGTTGGGTTGAATGCCACCCAAACCGGCGATTAGGTGTGCATTGGTGTCATTGGCTCTAACTCTCACCCACTCCATGTGTAAACAAGCTGAGGTGGTGAAGTATAGAAGAATGGGGTGAGAGTTAAGACCGATGACACCAATGCACATCCTGATGCTGGTTGGGGGTCAAACCCTAACACCAAATTTCCTCGCATTTGTCACTGTGAAACTAGGTGAACACAAAGAATTGTGTCTCTACAGGGTCCCAAATTTAAATGCCAATCATTTCTGTGACCACTAACTGAAAAAGAAATGGCTAACTCACAACTACTAGGGTCATTTTAGACACTAAAAACTGCATTGTGACACTGTTGAACTTTTGTTAACTTTTCCCATTGACTATAATGGGAAACTTGTTTTCAAATAACTTTTGAACCATTTAATATTTTTCATGAAATCTTTGAAAGGCACATTGGGGACCCTGGCTGCATGTTCCTTAAAGTTTTGGACTGATCGTAAAAATCATGCAACCTGTAGGTGCAAGCAAGAATGCACAAAAAGCGTTACCATTATAAATATATATATGTGTATATATATATATATTATAGGGGCATGGTCAGGTTGAGAAGGCACCTCTCTGTCAAATCAAAGGTTTGTGTGTCAATAAATTTGTACCCATTCAATGGATTTGCCTGAAATTTGGTAAGCACAGTGGGGCTTAGTAGATCTCCTGATGTGCCAAATACATTTTGGTCAGACTAATGGTCTTTGTGCACAAAATGTTGAAAATGCAAAATGATCCATTTTGGAGGCAACTTTTAGGGATTTTGTCTGTGACCCTGTGTGGCCATCATGTGGCATGTTGCTCTGCAAGATGGCTTATCTGAAAGAACGTGGCTGCATGAACATGCTGCTTCTTGTTTGGAGAAAAATATTAAGGCATTTGAAAGTTATGCCACTTTTAAGTTCCCATTATAAGTCAATGGGAACATTTATATAGTTGTTTTGCAAACAAAGACTGGGATTCTGGCCATCTGGTCCTACCTGGTGGTCAAATAATTTGTAACCTTGCAGTTCAAGAATCTTTGTCCCTGAGAATCTTTGACCGCACGGTCCGCCATCTTGTTTTACTTTAACAACTGTAAAATTCAAATATCTTGGCTCAGGGGTCACTCCTGAAGTAAAACTTGGATGTGTTTTACTCAGAGGGGCCTCACTCTATCAAGCCATGCCTTTGGTTTGATGTAAATGGTAAAAAATAGAGTTATAACATTTTAATTCTTTTATCACGGTTAACTAACGATCTTTGCGAGTCTGCAAATTCTTTGATCTGGAGCTTCTTTGACCGCAATCTTGTCGAAAAGGTACAAATACATTTTCTCAGCTCAGAGGTGGCCTAAGACACAAAATAATGGTGGGTTTTATTCAGGGGGCTTCTTTCTGTGAGGCCTGGTGGTGGTTTTATTCAATTCTGCCTAGAAATCAAGTTTCTGCATTTTGTATTCTTTGATTGCGAGCACACAATTTCTTTGATCATAAGCCTGCTAATTCTTTGTTCAAGAGATTCTTTGATCATAACCCTGCATTGAGAGGATGTGACCAAATGAGCCTTTTAAAAAATTCAATTTTCTTAGCCGAGGGTGGCTTAGAATCACAAATAAGGATGGATTTTGCACAGGGGGTTTATTCTATCAAGGCATAGTGGTAGTTCCATATAATTCCACCTAAAA
Source organism: Neoceratodus forsteri (assembly GCA_016271365.2). NCBI lineage: Eukaryota > Metazoa > Chordata > Ceratodontiformes > Ceratodontidae > Neoceratodus > Neoceratodus forsteri. The sequence continues at coordinate 192,805,522 of JADMNL010000022.1, read as the reverse complement.
GTTGAGTTTCAGCTTTTTGTATTCTTTGATCATGAGCATGTAAATTCTTTGATCGCAAGCCTGCAAATTCTTTGATCAAGAGATTCTTTGATTGTTGATCTTGCATTGTGAGGAGGAACCAGATGGCCAGATTTTATAATGTATCAGATAGGGCAATTTCACCAGGCAGCTTTTGAAATGCCATGTTTCTAAATCTGAATCTAGCAAGCAACATGTGAACATCTATACTACAGTGCAGTCTGTAAGTAAATATAACACAGAAAACTCACGTTGTATTTATCCGTCAGTGTGCTGACACCCTTTCCATGGACAACCTATTAGCAGTAGAACTGTGTCTTCCCTTTGGTTTGTTTTTCTTGAGTGCTTTGTTTTGCAGCACCTGTTATGCAGTTTATTATGCTTTTGTATGGAAAATGCAATACAGAATCACATTGCACTGCATAACATGTAAAGGGTATTGGAGAAAGTAGAACAGGGACTGACAAAAACATAGACTAATTATCAAAGTTTTGGTAGATGGGTGCCTACAGTGGTTTCAACCCAATAGTCATATAAAGAATGGTACAATTCAATTATTTTTCCTTAATTTTTATTGTCTTATTTATTTTATTTAGATTTTGTTGACTGGTAAGTGCACTAGACAAATACTGCCTTTTTCAGGCACGACCCAGGAGAGGGATACAGATGAATGCCAACTGACCTTGAACCAAATGAAGCTGTTGGTATTTTAGTGAATGAGGAAATTTAGCCAGGACACGGGGAAAATCCCTTCTCTTTGATAAGTACCATGGGATCTTTAACATCCACTTGAACTACCACCAAGCTAATCAGATGGGACCTCGGTTTAACAACTCATCTGAAAGACAGCACCTCAGAAATGCAGCACCCTCTCATTCTGCACTACAGTGGCAGTACTGGGATATTAACCCAGTGCCAGATGTGGGAACTGAACCCACAGCCTCTGATCTCCCAGCCTCAGAGGTGAGTGTGCTACCTACTGAGCCACTGACACTGACAATGCCATTGTTACTCAAAAAACTGTAAGTGTTACCATTTTCTTTGCCTATAAAGCAGAAGTCTGGAGAAAATAGTGCTCTTAGAGAATTGAGTTACAAAATAAGACAAACAAAAACACCAAAATACGGTACTCATTGTCATTATATTTGATTCCTGGAGGAAGAAATGTCATTTTGAAAGGAGGGAGGGTTGTTATGTTTTGGCACCCTTGACAAAGTCACTACAGCAAAGCTAAGCATCTTGATGCTGTGCTGTGCTATGCTACTACTATTATAGCTGTCAATAATCAAGTTATAAGGCTCTAGTTAGTTGATCACTTACTCGAATTTGTGCTGAAAGTGAGGTTAAAATAGTATTTAAATAATGTAATGCAGTTGTTTTCTTTTTAAATTGTTTTTACAAAGCTTTATAAATTGTAATAAAACTGAGATCCATGTAAACAGAAATTTTGCCTCTTTATTGTGCAGTGGTGTCCATTCCAAAATAATACAAAGTCCCATAACAAAAGGAGTACAGCACTCATCTCCCCAGGAATGCAAAATGAAGTCACCTCTCATGAACCATTTTAGTCCTCAGAAATTCTTTATTTATCATAGGTGTAACACATGCAGTGCTGGAAATGGTAGTGAGGTACAGCGTTTTGGTTTTAGACATTTTATGACTTAGTAGATGTGGAATAATGGTGTCTCATTGTACTAAATATATGGGAAAACAGGAGAATGAAAGCACTGGCTGTGCTTCATGTTTCATCAATCACCAGGAGTGTCTGTATATTCAGAAGAATTATACACCATGATGTATTTTATTCCTTACTTAGACACCCCAAGAAGTACTTTCATGAGCTGTGATTCAAAGTCCCTAAAATGTTTGCTTGCACAAAATGACTTGTCAAAATAATGGTCAAGGACAGTGCTGAGCTACAAGTTGGAGACTGGTACAATTACTACAGTGTTTGGAATGCTTATTGCCCTGTCACATTTCCCCATCTGTGTTTCTAATTCATAAGCACACCTTTGAGCTAGTCAGAAGAGAGAGTAGCATTTTGTCATTTTGTAATAGATTTGAGACTGGAAATGAATGGTGCTATTATGTATATCAGATGTCATAGCAGAATACCATTTCCACATGATCGTATTCCAACTGTAGTACCAACCCATCATGATGTCAGTCTGCTGTTTAATCAAGACAACTGATCTTTGGATCAGTGTAATACTGGCTCTGTAGGGGAATAACAAGTTTAGGTTATTGGTGTTCCAGCTCCTACACCGATTAATTCTACCCTGATATTGTTTAGTACAACATCAATTAGCACAACCAAATAACTAGTGACATATCAAACTCAGCAACAGTCAACGTATGTCTACAATCATGCAACCAAAACTTTTTGAGATGCCTTTCAAGAGGATTAAATGTTGACCTTATATTGAACTGATTGGATCATTCTAGAAGGGTGAAGCTTGGATGGAAATCATATACAGGATGTTAAAATTATGTTGTAATTCCCATATCTGAAAGGCAGATTGTTTAGACTACAGTACCTACTTTCCCAACTCAGTAGCTCCTAAAATTGAATGCTGAAAGTCCGACATGAGATAAACTGCATGCTATTGTGTTTCTTAAAAGCAATAAATATATATAAACAAATGTGTTTTAACTTAACTAGCAGGGACTCTGGACCCAGATGATTAATTTTGAAAAGTAATTTATGTGAGTGTGACAGTTCTTTGTATCTTAGCCCATACATGTAAGGTATCAGAACTTTAGGAATCACCGATAAAATATTACAGACTGTTAATGTCATCAAAGCCCAGTCCTTAGCCCAATGATGTTGTGTATATAGAGCCACAAGAACAGAAAGGTCCCTCAGGAATGTTACACTTCTTCAGGAGGAAACACCCATCCACATTCCCGACTCACAGGTTTTCAAATGCAATATGATGTAGCAGAAGAAGATCAAAGATAAGCATGTTAGTACACATGCTAAGTCAAGCAAGTTAATAATTTTTACAGATGAGTTAACCCCATCATTAGGAAGAGTATGCAGGGATCACAACAGAAAGGACCCATACTGACAGTATCAACTTTTTGTTCTTGAGAGGGACAAAGGAAATATAATGCAAGAGCCACAGAAAGAAGATGACAAGAAAGGGTGTATAAGATCAAATATTCACCAGAAGGTATCTTGTTTCTTGCCAAAGACTATGGTTTAAAAGATGGCTAGCAAAATTAAAGTGATGGCTACTGCTGCTGCACAGCTGCAGATGACTAAGTCAACTGAAGTATCCTCATTTGCCAGTATGGTGCATATATATAACACATTCATGTAGCAAAAACTTTAGAATATAACACATGACTGAACAAGACCCAATGTACGGAAAGAGGCAGAGCGAAGAGAGCAATAATCCAGACAGTCAGAACTCACCTCAGAGTATCACAGCAGAAACCGAACATGAATGAGAATGTCTTCCACACTGGGACATTGATTGGGATGGAATCGCAAGCACAGGGAGTGCAGTATTTAAGTATGAGCATGAGAACAGTGCCTGCATTGGTGTGTGATGTCACCTCATGGGGCAGCAATCTGGATGGGGGATGTTAGCGCAGGCCATGCCAAAGTTGGAAAAGCTTTAAAATCAGGAATATCAGAATGAGAACAAACATCAAATAGGCTTAGTAAGGTAAGGCAGGGTTTATTTAACTCTAAAAATGGATTAGCATTTTGTTCATAAAACTGCTAAATCTTTGTGAAAATGCATAGCTCTTGCCTCACTGTGTTTAACAAACAGAGCACTTCTAGAAAATCTACATCAATACTTTCTGTACAGTAAGTATCATCCCAAGAAAACAAACTGCTAATCAATTATTTAAAACCCTGTAAGGTGTGGGCAGATCTACATTAAGCTTAAACATGATTAAGATATACAGAGGCAGAGAAAACAAAGTATAAAATGTGACAGTGTCTCTTTAATTTTAAATAGTTTGGAAACAATTGAGTCTTTTTACTTGAAATTTGGAGGGTGTTCTGGGCATGTCCCCTAGATGTGAATTACAGTGCTTACATGTCAATAATTTTTTTTGCTGAGATATTGCGTGACACAATTTCGTGTTGTGGACAGTGTTCAGCATTGTGCTAGTGGCTTAAAATTAAAGGATACCTAGTCTTAGTATCAAGGATGTAGTTTTCAGTCATTGTGCCCGTAAAATGTTAACAGGTGTGGAACTGTGCATCTCTGATGAATGAAAATCTCAAACTTTTACATGTTATATCTCAGACACAGTTTAATGTTTTACATAGAAATTTGGATGGTGTTGAAGGTACAATGTGTTTAAAAGTTTCTGGGAGCATGAGGGCACAGAGGGTCTGCATTCCCACCATGTTACACAAGTTATTAATTTTCTATTTTTCTTTAAAAGTAAGGACTTTCTATGCAAAAACTGTGTTAATGCAATCATTTAGGGTTAAAGCACAAAAGTCAAGAAATAACTTTTAGGCGTCATGGCCAATGACACACCCATCATTTTTCAATCTTGGGATGATTGGTGGATCCAAGAGAAGGGCAGCCCTAAAGAGTTTTCATGTTCTGACTTTTGTGCTTAACCCTAAATAATGCATTAACACAGTCTTTTTACATATAATATAATATATATAATATATATATATATATATATCTACATATATTTATTTTATGTAAAAATACTCTGTTTAATCATCAGTTGAGGTTTGTTCACAGTAACAAAAATCAAGGAAATTCAATGTTAGGGTTGTCACCTTGTACTCCACCCCACCCACCCAGCCCAAGCATCAGGGTGTGGTTTGGGGTCATTACCATAACTTTCACTGCATCCCATGTGCAAACAAGCTGAGGTGGTGCAGTATAGAAGAATGGGGTGAGTTGGGACTGACAACCTAGCACACACCCTGATGCCTGGTATGACAGAGGTGGGTACAAGGTGTTAACCTAACATTGAATTTCCTTGCTTTTTGTCATTGTGGAACAACACTAACTGATGCATTAAACAGGTTTTTAGCAATGAATGCCCCTTCTTTTTGAGAATTAGCACTATAAATAGTGAATGGAATGTGGTAGTCATGTGATTTATGTTTTGTCATATGGGAACAGTAGTGGACGCATAGCACAAACAGTAATGCAAATTGTGATGCAAACATAAATGGCAATGCAAAATGTTAAGAGAAATGCAAGTGCAAGGGTAACCCACACAGTGGCATAGAGATGAATGGCAATGCAAATGGAAATGCAAATGACAACGCTATGGTCACAGTACCTAATAGAAAATGCAAATGCTAATGGTAACAGGAACGATGATGCCAAATGAAAAGTAAACACAAACAGAAGCACATGCACAAACACATATGGTAATGCACATGGTAATGCAAAACAAAGCATAAAGAAAATCAGTAATGGAAATGCAACTGTTAACAGTTAGGCAAATGCAAGTGCAAACAAAAACACAAAGGGTGATGTCATGGTGGCATAGGCGAACAGTAACAAAGCATAAATGCAAGTGCATATGGAAGCACAGCTAGTAATGCGTACAGTGATGGTACTGCAATAGGAAATGCAAATGGTAATGGTAACAGCAACAATGATGCCAAAGGAAATGGAATGCCAACAGAAGCATGTATACAAATGAAATGGTAATGCACATGGTGACACAAAAGGAAACACAAACAAAAAGTAATGGAAACATGAAATGTTAACAGTAGCATGAACTCAAAAGGCAAATGAAAATGCAGAGGTAACACACTCGGTGCATGAAAATGGCAATGGAAATGGAAATGCAAATGCAAGCGTGTATGAAAACAGAAATGGTAACACGCATGTTCAAGGCATCGCAATAGGAAATGTAAATGCTAACAATAACAGCAACAATGATGCCAGAGGAAATGTAAACTGAAGCACGTAACAAATGAAATGTTAATGCACACAGTGATGCAAATGAAATACAACAGAAATAGTAATGGAAATGCAAATGATAACAGTAACACAAACGCAAGCACAAAGGAAAATGCAAAACAAAATGCACACGTTAGTATACACTGGAATGTTAACTAAACGGCACAGAAATGCAAATGAGAACACTAACTGTAACAGTAACAGAAGCACACACCCTGTTTTTGCCCAGCAGCTGCATAGAGAAACACAGTGAGTACAAAGAATGTATGCATAATAATGGGCCTCGAGCGGAAAATTAGCACTTGGAATACTAAATTGCTTATATCTCAGGAACCATACAATACAGAAAAAACATTAAAATTTCATATGATTTATGACTTTCCTGGCTAGTTTTGCTAAGCATTTTTCTGACAAAAAAGTACATATCTTAAAGCTTTTCCAAGATATGGGCCCTAAAATGTACTGTGGATGCCGCAATGTTAGTCTATGGGAAAACTGTCAAATTCGAGTACCACAACTTTGAATCCCTGCAATATTTTTCACCAAACCACAAAAGACACATATGTGGGATGCTGGCTTTACCCTCCAAATTTCAACTGAAAGACAAAACCATTCTAATGCAGCAGGGTGGCAAACAATTCCTTTTATTTTGGCTATAGTGTTGCAAAAGTAGAGCTATGATTTGCAACACTTTGCAAAAAAAAAAAAATCATGAAAGTGTTGCAAGTTCGACACAACATTGCAACACTACAGATTACAACAATTTGGAAAACATATTTCTGGGTTGTTTAAACTCCCAAAAAGACATGGCTCAAGGCTCGACTAGGTGAACACAAAAAGGATTGTGTCCCTAGAGGGTCCCAGATTTAAAGGCCAAGCTTTTCGCGACCAGTAACTGAAAAAGAAATGGCTAACTCATGACACTTCAGAGGTCATTTGCAACATTAAAACCTGCATTTGCGACACTGTCAAACTTTTTTGTTAACTTGCCTTTTGACTATAATGGAAACTTGTTTTTGAATAACTTTGAACCCTTTAATAGTTTTCACAAATTTTTGAAAAGCACATCATGAACTCCAGGTGCATGTTCCTAAAGTTTTCAGACCAGTCACACAAACTGTGCTACCTGTAGGCATGAGCAAAGAATGAGCAAAAAGGCGTAAATGTGCTACATTCTGTTGCTTTATACCTCCTGACAGTATATCTAACTGGTACAAAACTTGGTGGATCCTAGGATCTATAGTACTGTCTGTGCCTGTCAAATTTCAGGCAAAATATATGTTACACAGTTGCAAAATTATTAAGCTGCAAAATTTTCACACTTTAACCTTAAATGGGGTACTCAACTAACTATAGTGGCACTAACGTGCCACTATATACTGTATATGTATATATAATATGTCAGTGAAGGCCTCCAGTTGTACATTCTGTAAATAACATTCCCCTACCTGTGTGCCAAACACACTCAGATGTACCACCACCTGACTGCAATATATTACACAAGATGACCCCAACAAATCTCCCTGCCCTTCAATCTTCTCCCTCACAAGCAGACAGAGAAAATCTGCTGGGTTGGTTGTGGTGGGGCATCTTCTTGTGCAATCAGGTGTCTCTGTGTTCAGACATGTGGGTGTTCCTGTTTGTCACAAGAGTCAGGAAGAGTATTTACGAGACAGTGCAGCTGAATAATTTCACATAGTTATATGTATTCAGCAGAGCAAGAGGAGGAAGAAGGAGACTGTTAGTGGGAAGATGTGTGGCTGAAATTTAAAAGTCCTTGGGAGCTGAGATAGAGTGGAATTAAACCACAGTAGATGAAGCTGGGATTTTGTGAAATTTTAACATTTTGCTTAACAACATATAAAAACATTCACCAGTGAAGCAGGTGCACTCCATTGAAAAATCTGTGAAGCTTCATGAATTGTGAATTGCCCAAATTCATGTCAAGTTTGCAGGCAAACTAAAACTTCACAGCATTTCTACTTAGGTATGTTGCAAATGTAATACTCATCATCAAATTGTGGAGACTTTGTCCACAATACACTATGTCTAGCATTTGCAGATTGTGCAATATGCAATTTGCTGCACTTGTGGTAATTTTACTATGCAGATTGATGCATTTCACACTTTGTGGTGAAGTTAGACACAATGTTTATCAATTTGCTTAGTAAAATTGCCACAAGGTATGCAGTGAGTGCATAACATGGCAATTCACTTAATAAAATGTGCCTAATTGCCAGCAGTAGGCAATACAAATTCATGCATTACATTTGCCCTACGTGAATTATGAAGTTTTTTTTTTACTTCACTCACAGCTAACTGTACTGCCTATATAATTAAACACCAAATCTAGTTTGATAAAAAGGCTTATTGAAATGATTTCAGATCTAGTTCTCATTTAAGCCATATGGTTAATATGTTTACCCAGGAGAAAAAGAAAGAAAGAGGGGGAGGATGAAAAGGATCTGAGGTTCAGATTTCTAAAACAATTAGGACATCACTGCAAGGCAACAAAAAGGTTACGGTTTAATAGGAAGGAGTTTCATAGCAGAAGGAGATATATGATTCTCTCTCTTGCCATACATCATTGGTGAGGCCCCATCTGGAATATTGTGCTGAGTTCTAGAGATTTCACCTAAACAAATACAAACACAGGCTGGAGATGGTGTAGGATAGGGTAACCAAAATGATTCAGAACTAACAAGGCTACTTCTAAAATGATCCAGTTAGGGCACTGAACATGTACTGAGCGGAAGACAGTAGGGAGGGGGTATGATACAGAACTTCAAGCTCCTGAAAGGAACAGGCACTGTAGACTGTAAGAAACTATTCAGCATGAATGGGGCATAGAGCTGCACAGAATTAGAAAATTCTGAATTCAATAATGTCCAAAGAAGGTCAGTGAAATTCTGCAGACATCCATGGAATTTTATCAGAACTTCATGAATTACAATGAGGAAGGGAAAATGTGAACCACTGGGAACTGAACCTAGGCCCTTTAGAATTCCATGCTAGTAACTCTTCCTCTGTGCTATGGTTCCCACAACTGCAGTGGCTGTCCAAGTCTTCCTTCAAAGTCACACTTAATTCCTCTGGTGTTGTATAACTTTGCAACTTCAGAAATACACAGAACAACAGCCAGAGATCTCCATCTCAGTGCAGTTTTTTTTTTTTTAAGAGGCCACTGTTAGGCAAATTTAGATTATGATTTACAATGAAAAGTGAAAATGTGAGCCACTAGGAATTGAATCTAGGACCTCTAGCATTTCAGACTAGTAACTTTACCTCTGAGCTATGGTTCTTACAGCTGCAGTAGCTGTGTAGGTCTTCCTTCAAAGTCACACCCTTTCTTTGTGGTTGCATAACTTTGCAACCTCAGAAATACATCAGAACATCTGTCAATCAACTCCTTCTCAGTGCATTTTTTTTAAATAGGCCACTGCCAGGCAAATTAGATCATGAATTATAATGAAGAAGGAAAAATGTGAACAACTGGGAAGTGCATTTTGGACCTCTAGCATGCCATGCTAGTAATTCTACCCTGAGTTATGGTCCACACAGTTGCAGTGACTGTGTAGGTCTTCTTTAAAGTTACTCTCCTTCCTCTGGTTTTGCATAACTTTGATCAAATTTCATGAAATTATCGAAATTACGTTATATAATCAGAAGTTACAACTCAGCTTAAAACATCCATCTAGAACAAACTTTCTAATCATAATAAAGCCAGAAAACCATTACACTAAATTTTAGTAATTTAAAAGAATAGCGCACAAAATACTGTAATCAATGGAAGGAGATGTTTAAGGTAATCCAGGCAAATGATAACACTAGAATTTGAAAACTGGCAGAAAAGGGTTGGAATTCATATCAGCCTGCTCATATAGTGCATGTACCCAAGGAGGATTGGGTTAGACACTTTTGGGAGATTTTTAATAGTAAAAATTATTGGAAATTAACCCTACTACTCTTGTAAACATTTTGATGGTATATATGATTCACTAGTTTTAACTGAGCAAGACCTTGAAATAGCCATTGTTAAATTAAAGAATAGTAAAGCCCCTTGTCATCATTATTCTCCCTAAATCTATAAAAATTGTAGTGATTTCTGGATCCCTATACGTATGTGTTTTTCAATTTATGTCTGACTCATAAATGCATTCCCAGAGATTAGTCTAATAATATAATAGTGCCCACCCATAAAATGGTCTCTGTACATGACCCAAACAATTTTAGACGTACCAGTTTGCTAGATATTGCCTCAAAATATGTTCAAGAATTATATTAAACAAACTTACCCAGTGGATAAAAAACAATTCAGTTCTAGTACCCTTCAAGCAGTCTTTAGAGAGAAGTTTTTCCAACTGACAATGTCTTTGCCTGGCTCATTTAGTTAAAAGTATATACTGTACATATGGGCTGGATATTCAAGATTACTGGGGCAGGGCACAACCGAGGGAGCAACACAACTGGGGATGCATGGGGCATGGACTAGGCAATCTTCAATCGTGCTGCACCATGGCTCAGCACCATTGAATATGGCACTGTGGTTAATTTACCGCGCATGGCACAGTGGCACCGTGGCAGCGCAAGTGGCAAGAGAGGAGCGGGGGATCTACTAGCGCAAGTGCAGTTGTGCTAGATGCGGAACCATGATATTCAATGGTGGGCATGCAAATGGGGGCCATCATGCATGCAAGGTGCAAATGGGTCCATTTGCATGTCATTGTGGTCTCATTTGCAAGCAGGTACATAAACCTTGGTGATTTGCGCTGGCACCTGCCAGGCTGCAGCCATCTGGACCAACACCCCTGTCCCTCAGCAGCAATGCGCCCAACACTAATTGAGGGCTTGTAATATCTTTATCCTGGTGGTCCACTGGACCCACTCCCAAGCCCTATCATGGGCTTTGTAAATTAAAACTCCCTGGTGGTCCAGCAGTACCCCCATCCCCACCCCACCCACTCCAGTCCCATCTTGCCCGCTCCCCCATCAGCAGGCAGCAGATCCCACCTGCAAGCTGCTCAGCCCATCACCGACTAACAGTATACAGTATGGCTGTATGCCCATTGGTCCAGTGTGGGCCAATGGAGCATGCAGACTCATTAGCCATACTACAGTCCTGATATGTAAAAGAGAAATCTATCTCATATTGGGACTGTGTAGTATAGTATGGATCTGTAGGCCCATTGGCCCATGCTGTGGACCAATGGGCATACATTGTAGCATGTCACGCTGTCAGTCGCGGGCAGCCGAGTGGCTTGTGGGTGGAGCTGCCACCACCACTGATGGGGTGCAGGGTGGTGGGACTGAATCAGTGAGGGTGAAGGGGGTACTGCTGGACCACAAGGAGTTTTATATTTACAAAGCCTGCAATCAGCTTGGGAGGGGTCCACTGGATCACCTGAGGTAAATTATTATTACAAAGCTCATGCTCAGACTGGGGTGCAGGTCTACTGGACCACCAGGGACATATATATATTATTACAGAGCCCACAATCAGGCTGAGGTAGAGCCATTGGACTCTAGGATATATATATATATATATATATATATATTATTATTACAGAGCCCACAATCAGGCTGAGGGCAGAGCCATTGACTTCAGGGATATATATATATATATATATATATTACAGAGCCCACAATCAGGCTGAGGGCAGAGCCATTGGACTTCTAGGGATATATATATATATATATATATATATATATATATATATATATAATATATTATTACAGAGCCCACAATCAGGCTGAGGGGCAGAGCCATTGACTTCCAGGGATATATATATATATATATATATATATTATTACAGAGCCCACAATCAGGCTGAGGGCAGAGCCATTGGACTTTAGGATATATATATATATATATATATATATATATATATATATATTATTACAGAGCCCACAATCAGGCTGAGGGCAGAGCCATTGGACTTCAGGGATATATATATATATATTATTACAGAGCCTACAATCAGGCTGAGGGCAGAGCCATTGGACTTCTAGGGATATATATATATATATATATATATATATATATATATATATATATATATTACAGAGCCCACAATCAGGCTGAGGGGCAGAGCCATTGGACTTCTAGGGATATATATATATATATATATATATATATATATATATATTATTACAGAGCCCACAATCAGGCTGAGGGCAGAGCCATTGACTTCCAGGGATATATATATATATATATTATTACAGAGCCCACAATCAGGCTGAGGGGCAAAGCCATTGACTTCCAGGGATATATATATATATATATATTATTACAGAGCCCACAATCAGGCTGAGGGAAGGTCCACTAGACCACCAGGAATAATTATATTATTACAGGGCCCACAATCGGGCTGGGGACAGGCCCATTGGACCACCAGGATAAATCTATTGTTACAAAGCCCATGATTGGGCTGGAGAGCAGGTCCACTGGACCACCAGGAGTTTCTTCTTACTGAAGCTCATGAGAGGGTGGGGGAGGTGTGACAATGATGGACCATGGCTCTGGAAGCTGGGTGGCCACCCACAGCTGGCAGCTGCCGTGTTGCACCCTGCAATATGGCAGCTGACCTGTGGCTGGCCAGGGCTTGTTCTTTTTTTCAGTGGATCTTTGTGCCCCTGTGTCGTCAAGGTGGGTGTCTGCATGTATGCACTGCACATCCCAGCTGAATATCAGGATGTGTTGAACATACATGGGAACACCCCCGCACTTGCACCACATACATTACTGGTGCACTGCAGCACATCGAATCTGTGAAGCACAACATCCCTTTTGAATATCACGCCAGGAAGCATCAGTGGGTTGCGCATTGTGCAATACTATTGGGTCATGTGCAACTCCTTTGAATATCCTGGCCATAGCATACGGAAGATGAAACTATATCTCTTGTATGTGGATTTTTCTAAATCTTTCAATTCCAAATACCCTTTGGGATATTCTTCAAAAATATCTCTCTGCACTTCTGCTACCTATTTATTTATTGTACTCTAATACGCACACATCAGTTAGATACAATAATAATGGGCTATAACTGAATTTTCCCACTCTAACAGAGGGGAAAATAGGGTTCCTACTGGCCCCACCTCTATTTAATATTTATATTAACTCCTGCAAGAATATGAAGATGTTGACAAATTAAATATTCTATGTATAAAAACAAGAAGTGTGATGGATGTAAGCCAGACATTAAGTTCTTACTCAAAAATGCTAGAACCTTAAATAATATGAAAGATGAATTGAGGCTGTATTACATAATGAAAAATACAAGTATACTGTACACCATTTCAGAGACTTGGGGAAGGATATTACAGACTATGAAGCATTTAATGTCATCCACAAAGGCAAAAGAGGAGGTGCAGTGGCACTGTATATACATAAAGAAATCAAGGCATATGAAAATAGCTATAATATCAACAGTGAAGACATGATTGAACAACTTTGAGTGTATATCAACCCCTGTAAAAGTGGTAAGATATTGATCTGTGTATGTTAGAGGGTCCCTAACTCCTCATCTAAGGAGAATAAAAGATTTCTTGAACAACTAAATACTACTGAAACTGGAATAAGGGTCATGATTTTGGGTGACCTTAATATACCAAATATTAATTGGGGAATCTAAACTGCACAAGGCTATTTTGAAAATGAGTTCTCATGTCTGTAGCAACAAATAATTTGGCACAACATGTACTTGGCAAAACTAGATAAGAAAACCTACTGAATGTGGTACTAACTAATTTGGGAAAGGACATCACAGATGGCATAGTAAGGGAGCCACCTCAGATAGTGATCACAATATGGTACAATTTGTATATAGGATGAGATGGGAGCTGATCAGGGGAATCACCAGTATAAAATGCTATGTCAGGGCTAACTTCGAGGAAATTAAGGATTACATGGGAAAATGGCACTGGAAAAGGGACTTTGATAGAGTCACCCTTGAATGAAAGTGGACATGCTGTATACTAAACTTAAATATTACATTAATTCAATGCACCGAGATGAATAAATATAATAATAGAGGAAAGTTACCAGTTTGCCATAACGGGATATAAAACAAAAATCACACTCAAGAAAAAAGCTTATAAAAGCTATAAGAAGACATCAAAACAAAGGGTTGGACAGAATACAAAGATAGGGTGAGAGAACTGATGAAGGCAATTAAAGACTCCAAAATGAAGTATGAATACTGATTGGTGGCAGGTACAGAATATAATAAAAACATTCTATAAATATAAAAATAGTAAATAAGGGAAACAGATGGGGACCAATCAAAATAGGAAATTCTGTTATAAATGATGCTCAGTAGTTAGCAGAGGCCTTTAACATACATTTTCAAAGCATTTACCAGGCTAAAGGGCAGGGTGCAAGAAGATCTTACTGCAAGGAGTACTAAAACATTCCGATTTTCTAAAGTGATCATGTTGAATAAGCTTATGAAGCTAAACACAAATAAGTCACTGAGAGCAGATGAACTTCACCGATGTTGTTACAGAAATTGCATATGAAATATCAGGGCCCTTAGTGGTTATACTTTCAACCTCCCTTAGTGAAGGAAGAGCTATAAAAGAGTGAAGACAGGCAACTGCTGTGCCAGTATACAACAAGCATTTGTTAATGGTAATTTTATCTTGCTGGCTTTGGCACTGGTACAGCAGCAAGCACTAGCAATTATGGGAGTCGGGGGACTGGAGTGTGTGTGCTGAATGGGGAGTCACACAAGCAGTACAAGAAAATAAATAAAAAATAAAGTCTAAGAGAAAAGTGACACAGTCCTTATTCGGTCTGGGGAGGTGGGCTGAATGGGGGGTGACTGTGGTGTGTGGAAGAAATTTGAAAAAGGCCTAAGACAAGTGAGACAGAACCCAGAGGTTAGGAAAGTGGGCTGAAAGGAGTAGGTGGGGGACTGCAGTGTGTGCTGAAGGAGAACGTACAATCACTGCAAGTAATATTTAAAATTAGCAAATAAAGTCTATGATAAGCGTGAGATGTATTTGATTCCTGCCTGTATCAGGAAACTCCCAGTCCTTTCCAAACCAAATCCAACTTGTCCTGGATTTGGCAAATCCAAATCCAGCCAGGCTTTGCTCATCCCTGCAACAGAATTTAAGTACCTAAACTCCACTGTTGTTCTTATCTCATCAGCCTTGAGACTATTAAAATTATTCTCTTGTAGTACAAGTCCCCCAGCCAAAGCCAGAGTGCTGTGGAAATCATCCCCAAAAGTCCTGATGCTGCTACAATCACCCCATGCAGAATAAGAACCTCAACCCCAGTGTTGTTAAATTATCCCCAACTACTATTATGCTATACAGCATAATTACCCAAGCCCTAGTGCTGTGGATCCTGGTCAGTAATATCACAGAACAAAATAAAGTGAACAAAAATGAAGCATCAAAACAGTGTCATCATCAATATTGGTAGCACAAAATGTAGCATGCCAAAGTAATGAAGGCCACATAACACGCAGGTAACAAACAAACATCCACTGCACAGAGGCATTGCAGTGTTACACACAGAGCAGGCACCCATGCAGAGGAACAGCACAGGGGTGCAGGGAAATGGAACAGGGCAGGGTGCAACCACCACTGGGGAAGCAGGCCACCAGACACCTACCATGGTAATCTAATGGCACAGCACACACATGGTGAAGTACCCCCACCAGAATGCTGGTGATGGAGAGCGTGCACGGGGTAACCACTGGAGGACAGCTGAACCATGGCCACCATGTGGTTAGCCATGTATACTCAAAGGGCCAGGAGTACAAGCCAGCATGTCACCAGCAACACACAGGACAGGGGACTGCATGCTGGCTTGTGCTCCTGCCTGTGGTTTTAGTGCAGTGTCTCCATGCAGTGCAAGTTGTTTACTACCTGTGTGTCTTGTGGTCTGCATTGTTATGGTATGCTTCATTTTGTGCTGCCAATATTGATAGTGACACTGTTTTACTGCTTGTTTTGTCCACTTTATTTTGTTCTGCGATGTTACTGACCAGAACTGTGCTGTGACAATTATCCTACCATTCCTAATGCTACAATTACACCATACTGAATCTGTATTGTACCCCCAAGCCCCATGAGGTTAAAATTACTCCTGCCTGCCATTAAGCTTTGAGAATTGTCTCATACAGTATAATCACCCATACTAGTATGCCGAGGTCCAGTGCTTCTATTCTCCCCAGAAGTCGATGCTGCTACAAATACCATTACACACATAGTGTAAGTAACCCAAGCTCCAGTGTTCTTACAATGATTCTCATTGGCCCAGGAGCACTAGAGTCTGGAGAGTACTTTCTTACACTGAGCAAGTGGTAATTGTAAACAGCAGTGGGGCTCGAGGTAGTTTTGCTATCACGGGAGTAATTGCTTACCATTATGCTTAATAATAACTAAAAGGGTTCTTACTCTTAGTGCCCACTTTATGCCAATCAAGTACACCCAAAACTGTTACAATACCCATCTACTTGGGGAAGGACCACAAGCTGATATCCAGAGTCTAGATTAATAATACATTCATGTAGATGTTACTATAGTGATTTTTTTGTTTTATTTATTTTATATTACTTGCTGTCTGCGATTGGTTTCAGTTGCCCTCTAGTGGTCCAAGGGCAGTTGCAGTTACCTCATCTGGGGTGGGTATGGGAAGGTTGTCACTCTGTGCCAGCCACGGTACTCCTCTCTTATCTGCTGATAGCCAATTCTGAAGGTACAGCCACTGCTCACGCCAGGTCCCCTGTTGGACCTCACTCCAGCCTCTGTTTGCTCAGGTTGTTGTTAACCAACATTCTTGCATGCTCTCATTCCATTGCCACTGCAACCAACCCATGCCAACACCGTGCTGTCCTCTCTTAAAGGCCAGGTCCCTTGCATGCAGTAGGCAAACAAGCTGGATAGTAGGAATCAGCAGGGTGGGGCTGAGTCTGGTGGTAAATCTGAGTCGGGTATAAAGAACAGGTTAGGTACTTGCCTACATTCAAAATCCCGTCACCAAGTTCCAAACTTCAGAAATGTCTGACAGCCGAGATACTATCAACCAAAATCCTTCTGCTGCTGCATTACGGCAATCCTCTCAGGAGAAGTAATTCTGTTTTATACAGTTTCACCTATGTGCAGTTCAAAGTATGGAGTGTGACATGGTCTAGGAATAAAATATGCATTAGTTTGACCACCTTTAACCTTTGTTTGCCTCTAAGTAGTTACATAAAGTAAAATATTTTCTCTGCTGGTATTATATCCAAACTGGGAGTTCAAGGAACTAGGGATATCTCTGAACTGCTGGAAATAGAACAGAAACCCAAAAGAGCTGTACCAGACTGGACTGCAGAGCCCACTGTGGAACCAGATGGTGGGGACCCCAAGTAAACAAAGCTCATAGTGAGTGAAGGAGAAAGGCAGCTGTGTAAAAAGTAAGCCATAGGTGAACCTGCTACAATCCTGGAGTTGGTCAAGCAGATTAGTGTGACTGTTGCTGCTGGGTTGGTAATAGCACTATGAATGCCCATAATGTGATAATGTTTACTTTTACAGACCAAACCTTGCAACCAAGTCATTCTGAGGTAGGCAAACACTAAGAGGGAAATTAAATCAAATGTCATTGTCTGCTTGTCGGGATTTTTAATGTTAGGCAAGTGAGATGTTGGATTGCATTATGTCAGTCTTTTAGTAATGGGATTTATTTAGTGAACAGATCCTGTCATTCATGGTGGAGGTGTAATAGGACAGATCATGTTCATTCTAATGTGTATGGTAATTTAAGATAGGAAGGAAAGGATTTAAACAAGAGGCAGATGGCGTGAGCCACCACCATGTTTATTGAAATTTTACACCAGGCAAGGCATGCCCTGCAATAAAGGGTCACCCCTCATTGCAGCAGTAAAATTGTTTAAAGTTGAAGGCATGCTTTTGCACTGCTGTCATAGACAGCATGCTGTTTCATTTGTACCACAGAGCCTAGCCTAATAATGCAGTGGTGCCATTGGCCACAACTATGACCGCACCTCCATAATCTATTGTTCCAACCTTCACAATATGTTGCTTGCATATGCACAAGACAACATAAAAGGGTTCAAAATCAGAGGAGAAAAAACTATAGGCCTTTTAGCCTAACCTTGATTGTTGGGAAAGTATTGAAGGAGTTTGTTAAGGATGAAATCATGGAACACATTACATTAGAAGGGTTAAAAGACATCTACCAATACAGGTTCAGAGCAGGAAGATCATGTCTGACTAATGTTTTAGAATTCTTTGCCCTGGATGTCAGACTCTGGTGAATGTGTTGTTTTGGACTTCTCAAAAGCTTTTGATAGTATGCCCCATGACATCTTAATAAGAGAACGGCAGGAGATGAGAATACCATCTAAATTACTAAATAGATCTACTCATGACTATTGGGTAGAAGGCAAAGGGTATGCATTGTAGGACATGTGTCATAATGGGTTGAAGTCACAAGTGGTGTGCCTCAGGGGTCTGTCCTGGGACCTACATTGTTTGGTCTGTCCATTTCTTCACTGAAAAGATCTAAAAATGCTGGCACTTCAAATTTGCAGATGATGTTACAGTTGGGGCAGCGGTGGAAAATGAGAAGGCAGCTAAGGTACTGCAAAATGAGATAGACAATATCATGGATTAGAGAAAATCACATAAACTCATGTTCAATAAAGAAAAGTGTAAAATAATGCACATAGGAAGTCATAACAAAGGGCAGTGTACTACATGCACAGGAAAGTACCTGAGGTAACCCAGAGGTGAGAGAGATCCATGAGTCATAATAGCAAGCAGTACATCACAGGATGAACAATGCATGGAGGTGGTCAGCAAAGTAAATAGGTGTTGGTATGTATTTTAAATAACATGAGTAGTGATAGGAAGGTGCTGTTTCCCTGCACAGACCACTGGTACACCCATTTGGAGTACTGTGTACAATCCTTGGCACCTAGAACTATTAAGACTATTAATCTACTAGAGAACACAGAGAAAGGCCACCAAAAGAATAACAAAGTATCCAGCAAATCTTATGGTGAAAGGCTAGTAGAGTTAGACCTGTACTCATTGAAGTACAGGTGAACCAGAGAGGATCTGCGTATGGTGTACATGGACAATGAAAAGCAGAGAAGTTCTAGAAAGCATTGGCTTGGAATTAAGAACATCTGGAAGGAATAATGGGACTATGACTTACAACTAAAACAGGCACTGTACAGCACAGAAGCAAGGAGGGCTGGTTCACCCAGAGGGTGGTGATGGTTTGGAACAGTCTGCCTAGGGATATACTTATGAGTGCTTCAGTGGATGCATTCAAGAGATCACTGGACAAGTTCATGGAGAGAAGAAGATTCTCTACCATGATTGAGAACTGTTGAGTCACATGGCTTATGGCTAATGAATTGTACACTACTATGAAACTATGAAATAATTCATTCACTGGTAAATGCTGACAATATTATTCTTCTTTCCTTATCTAGAACAGGTTTGCAAAGGAAAATTGGCATTGTCAGCCAAGAATGTAGACAACTGGAACTAAAAAGAAACTTAAATCTAAAGTAATGGTCATGGATGGAACCCTTCCAGTAAGCACAAATCTAAAATATGCATAGTTAATTAATTAGTGGAAGGAGCTAAACTTCTTAAAGACGAAGCATTAAAGCTAAAATATTAGCTAAAGCACTATTAAAATTTACTAACCAATATGGAGGAATGCCATAGTACCAGCACTTAAACTGGTAAAGCTAAAATAAACCTAGTATTATTGTATGGAGCAGTAGTGTGGGGGGTCTGAAAAAGTAATGCACTGGAAATCCCATTTATGAATTGTTATAAAGCATTATTAAGGGTTCCAAACTCAACATTGAATGCCATGTTATGGGTAGAACTGGGTACAATTCAAATAAATAGCATAAAATAACTGCAGTTAATAAACTACTGAATAAAATAATTAATGATGTTGATTGTACACTGCCTAAAATATGTCTTGAGGAAAAAATGAGTGGGTGGAATAATGGGATTAAGTATAACTGGCTCCCATCTCTATAAAACATGATAGGCAACCTTAGTTTGCAACATTTATGGAATGATATAAAAGAAGAATTATTATAGCTCCTCTATATAAAAATCATATGAAAAAGGTTTTGTTTGTATGTACATGATTATGATATGGCAATCATAAAAATCTAAATGTGTCCCGTGGTATAAACAAAATAAAATAGATAATTTCCTCGAGGAATATTTAATTTTTTCCATCTCTGGAACAGAGAAAAACATACCTTGAGCAAGATTTGAATTGATCATGGCTAAATATATTTATTTTAATAAATATGTCTTCAGTAATATATATGCTAAGGATAAACATGTATGCCACGGTAACAAGGGATTTCAGGAGGATGTAAGACATATTATCAATAACTATCCATTTTATTCAAAATCAAGAAATCAATTTCTGGCTCAGATACTTTCTATTTATGTGGATGCAAACTATGGTGCAGTTTTTATATTATTACATCCTAGAACTTCTGAAGAGGCACTGGTCACTACTAGTTTCTTTGCCTCTGTAATTAAGAATAAGAAAAAAGCTCACAGGAGCAAAAACAAGATATCTAAACATATATAAACAAAATGTCCAGAAAACTGATTTTTATTTGTCAAATAATGTACTCTGTCCCTTACTTGTCATTGGTTTTCTGTTGTGCTTATTATACTGCACGTTGCACTTTACACTTTGTAAAGTTGATTTTAATTGTTGTAACTGTTTGTATACATTTTAATAATAATGGTGTTTACCATTATGATTAAACAATAAATTGAATTGAACTGCGATTGTGAACTCATCTGTTTATTGACATAGAGACCTATAATTTTATATTGTTACTCATGGTCAGATTTCCTAATGACTTGCCAAATATAATAACATTTGAATAAGTTTTGTTAAAATAATAGGGGCTCAAAGTCTAGCATTATATTTTTGGGGAAAATGTTGTGATCATTTATATCTGCTTATACCTCAGCCACCACTGGGCTAGATTTGTGAAAATTAGCATGAATAATCTTTTGTAAGGGTTAAAGAATTAACTCAATATGTATATGTAGACTTTAAGTAAATTGGTTTTAAGTTACATGGATTCATAATTTAAATAATTGAGACATTTTGTGAAAATGTTCTAAACTGATGGATGTTTGCAATGCCTTTGCTGTTGCAGGTATATTACATGTCGTGTATATCCAGTACCATTGTGTATCCTGTTATGTAACAAAACTAGAAAAAATGTTGAGCAGTTTTACATTCACAGTAGAAATACCAAACAGAACTATTAATGGCAGCATTTTAGCAAATATTTATGGTAGCATAACAGGTAATGTTTCCAGAATTCTCCTTGTAAAATTTAACATTAACCAAGCACATATTACTACTTCATCAGATAAACTGAGCTGAGCTATTTGCAGTCATGTGGTTCCACTATGTGTGATTGTTACCCCCGGGTCCTCTAGTCTCTCTTAACTAAACCAGATAGACTCAGTGGAACTGCTGATCTCCTGAAATCCTTTTGTTCTTTACAGTAACATACTCCTTAAGAAGGAGTCACCAGCATCTTTCCTATCAGACCTATCCTATGTCCCCAGCACTAGCTGCCTCTCCAACTTCTATCCTTTAATTTGAATTTCCCAGGAATCATACCCCTTAACAAGACTGCATGTAGGCATTCCTTGCACTAGAATACCCTCTAATTGACCCAAAAGAAGACTCTTCTTTGTTTAAAATAACCTTATACAAAAGTAGCTTATCTGATTGATGCCACTGTCATTTCTTACAAGCTCCAAACCTTGAAGGCTTTGGGAAAGATCCCTTAGACATATTTGCCTCTTTAGGAACATCTCTCATTCAAAATGACATCTTAATGTTCTTAGGATATGTACTCCTATCACTATATGCATAACAGCAAGCCACACCTCCACATATTGTGAAGAACATGATCTGTAGAACC
The DNA here is from genome assembly GCA_016271365.2 of Neoceratodus forsteri. Taxonomy (NCBI): domain Eukaryota; kingdom Metazoa; phylum Chordata; order Ceratodontiformes; family Ceratodontidae; genus Neoceratodus; species Neoceratodus forsteri. The sequence continues at coordinate 192,783,609 of JADMNL010000022.1, read as the reverse complement.
TGCTAAGGCAAAATCACAAAATCTGGCCATGGCTGGATCAGGAAATAGAAATGCCTTAGAACTGGCAAAGCAAGTTTTGTGGATGCCAGATCAGAAGGTATAAAGGTAAGATTGTAAAATAAACAGCATAGCCTGAAGGTAAGGGAAAAAGGAGGGTAAGATGATGGGTCCTTTTGTCAGAAGAGTGTACCTTCCTATGAACAAAGCTGTACAATTATTAAATAGTTACCATTTGTAATCATAAAGCATTTTGTATTACCAGATCTCACAATTTCAGCTTATGGGTCAAAGCTTCATTTAAAGATAAAAATTAATCAGATCCCACTGACAATCCAGACTCTTAAAGATTTCATAGGAGGTGAATATCATTTTGTAGCCATAAGACATGTAATTCTCTGAGGCAACCTAGCATTGCATCTTTAATCAATAAAATCTATCAATACCTTTGGTGAAAGAGACACAAGCTTGGTAACAAGGAGCAGGGTCTATAATTATAAAATATTCCATAAATTGAAAACACACTGCCCTGTACCAATTGAACAGAGTGAAAGGACGAAGGACAAGGTAATTGTTAGTTGTGAGGTGGAGGGTGGTGGTAAAGACTATATGCTTTGTATGCAAAAACTATTTTCAGATTTAATCACATCATTTGGACCAGTAAGGCACAGGCAGTCACATTCAGTTATATTTAAAGTAAAAACTACTACTTGTTTAATTATGCCACCTGGCTGTAAAACATTAGTGCATTTTATCACCACAATTTGCAGTCACATAAACACAGTCTTGGTACTTCAGCCATTCATCTGTTTCAGCAATGTAAAACATGGAAAGTTGGAAAACAGTTAGGATAGGGATCCTGCACAATAACTGTTCTGCTGCAATACTAGTATACTCCAGGTCTAACGAGGAGATGGTACCAGCTGTAGTTGATCTGAAGTAAATCAGTTGTTATACATTGTTAATTACTGCCCAGGCTGTGGGTCTGGAGAACAACAATACGGTAGGCAGTTCAGAAATGAAATGAGAGAGAGAGAGAGAGAGAGTTAGTTCCCACTCAACCCTTAGAACTTGGCCTGTTAGATGTTTGACTGTTTCATACCCACTACAGATGTAACTCCATGTTAGTCCTCAACCCATTACAAGTATGGAAGAAATGAGTCTTTAAAGGGCACCTATCCCAGCAGCTTTTATGTTCTCCTTTGCCTACGCTTGCATACAGGTTTTGATCCCACTTCTCTCAATATAGGATATGCCCCAATAATTCTTTCTCAAGAACTCCTTCTTTTAACACTCTATCCCCAGGGTATGAGGGACCTAACTAGCACAATTTATTGGGTGTATTGACGGGTACCATAAACAAATGTGCTACACAACACTAGTTAAAAACAGAGATTCCCACATTGACTGACTGCATAGCATCAGTTAATTCTCTTATCATTTACGAATCCTGGCTTATACCATTAAAAATCAAGCAGACAAGGGTCAGAAAAGGTGAAACCATTAGGTATTGTATGTTATGGCTAGGAACCCTTCTTTGCCCCATAACCTGTGGACTTGGCTCTCTCTGCACTTACAGTGACCAGATGGACAGATGGAGAAAGAGAAAGGTCTTCTTGCCTGTTCCATGCCTTTTTTTTGGGGGAGGGGATAATTCAGGATGGGGTCCTATGAAATACCGACAGTCACTCATCAATGTAAATGCCCAACACCACTTACCCAGCAGTCACTTGTCCAATAGTAGAATTTGCCTATGGAGGAGAGGATTATAGTTAAGTGGAGGGAGGGTGCAGGGAGCCCCTGAACCATAAGAGCATCTCCGCAGTGAGCAAATTTCTATTATTGGGCAAGTGATTGTCATCAGGCAAACAGTGTTGGGCTATTGTACATTGGGTGACTGACTGTCAATATTCCACAGTAGATCCCGTCAGGATGGATATTAGTTCCATGCTGGGGTGGGTCCTGGAACCTATGGACCTTTTATTCTGTCCCACAACTGATGTAGATTGTCCTGAAATGTTTACTGAACAACATGACAGATGTACTTGCTTCTGTGTTTTATGTTTGTTGCATGTATTACCAAAATGTAATAAACAATAGTTACAAAAAGAAATTCAAGATTAGAAAGCATTTCAGTACTAAGAAAAAGACTGATCTCTCATTATTTAGACTTTCTAGTCCAGAGAAACTACAAACTCTCATGAGAAATCAGGGCACTTTCCAGAGCAGGGAGTAGCATGAAAGGCTGTACAACTGGAAACATGGAAGAAACACTTTTATTGTAGTCAAGGATCAGATCACCATTTCTCTGGTGGCTATTGTTGGGCATCTTCAGACCTAGGTAACAACTCCACTGACAATCAAACATTGGAGGAGGGTCTCCATTCACAGCTTCAGCTTATTGTTCTTTCTTTAGGGTTAAAGGATTTTTGTTCAGGTAAATTGCATAATTAGCAAGGCATTCAACACAGTCTCACACAAAAGATTAATATACAAGTTAGCCAGCCTTGGAGTAGGTCCTAAGGTGGTAGCCTGGATAAAAAACTGTGGACAACAGGACAAAGGGTAATAATAAAGAGTCCACAGTGAAGAAAGGAAGCTAACTACTGGGGTATCACAGGGTTCTGTACTGGGAGTGGTCCTCTTTAATGTCTTTATAAGTGACATTGGAGAGCACCTGGAAGGAAAGGTATGTCTCTTTGCAGATGACACAACGATCTGCAACAGGGTTGATACTCAAGGTGGAGTGGAAAGAATGAAAAGGGACTTGGCAGGGTTAAAGGAATGGTCAAATATGTGGCAGCTCAGATTCAATGCAAACAAGTGCAAGGTAATGCATCTGGGAAACAAAAACCAGGGGAAGATTACACAATGGGGGGTGAGTTAATAACAACAAAAACCGAAAGAGATTTAGAGTAATTATATCAGATGACCTAAAGATGGGCAAGCAATGTGAGAAGGCAGTAAGGAGAACTGAGGAGATACTGGGATGCATAGAGAGAGGCATCAACAGTGGAAAACAGGAAGTTGTTATCCCTCTGTACAAACAGTTAGTGAGACCCCATCTGGAGTACTGTGATGCAATTCTGGAGACCCTGTCTCCGCAAAGATATAGACAGAGTGGAGGCTGTTCAGAGGAGGGCAACCAAATTGGTGCAGGGTCTACACCAGAAGACATGCTGTACAAGGAGATACTAAAGCAGCTTAATATGTATACCCTTGAGGAAAGGAGGGAGGGGAACATGATAGAACTTTCAAGTATCTCAAGGAATTAACAAAGTACAAGAGGATAGTATATTTTAGAAGAAGAGATGTGCAAGAAGCACAATTTGAAGATAGAGGGGGACGGCTCAGAGGTAATGTTAGAAAGTATTTTTTCAAAGAGAGGGTTGTGAATGCATGGAACAGCCTTCCTGAGGAGGTTGAGGAGTCAGGAACAGAGGGAGAATTCAAGAATGCATGGGACAGACATAAAGCAATTCTTGTGGGGGTAGGAGGAAGTAAGCTGTTGATTAACTAGAATCTGCAGTTTATCCATCAGGTAGGAAATGGGCAGACTAGGTGGGCCAAATGGTCCTTATCTGCCATCAAATTCTGTGTTTCAATGTTTCTTTATGTACATGATAGTGCTTTAACCATCCTCAAACTTATATTACACCAAGGCTTGTCACTTTTCTTAATGGTTGTAGTATAGGATGTAAGAGAATAAGGTGGAGCAGTGTTTTTATTTAAATTAGAGTTGGTGGCTTTTGGTTTGACAGTTACAGAAGTGTGTTCATTCTGATTGCCTCACAGGGCAGTGTCTGCAGGTGACTCATTGTTAGAATGCTCAAGCAGGCAAGTTCAGAAAGCACTTTTTCTTATAATTTTGAAAATGGTCATTTGTCACTAACAGGTTTAGACTATGGACCCTCTGAAACAAACTGCCAAATTTTATCTGTTATATCACAAATAACAGGGGTCTGCCACCACTCACAATAACAAAAGAGGCAGAATACATCATATACTGTTGCAGCTCCATCCCTTTTTCTGAAGAACCTGTCAGACTTCTGTAAATTCCTTGTGCTTATTAACTGTCACTGTAACAGAATCTTGACATAAATAAATCCTCTCCAACCCTCCAAATCAGCGGTCTCCTTTCTCTTGCCAGTCTCATACTTCCTTATTAGTGAAGCTTAAAAGTTCACAGTGATGGGACGGGGTCTGCCACCAGGTTGTGGGTGAGGGATAGCTAGAGATGTGTTCACTCTGTATCTAGCAGTCACTGCCATTTATACTGCAGTGACTTCATGAAGGACTGTTGTACAAATGCTGACATATTATTACTTTCAATGCCCTCTGGATGTTCCACAAGTCTGACATTATTCCTTCTGCTCTGTTTTCAAGTTCCTGAGTCTTTTCTGTCAGGCAGTAAATCTGTTATTAGTGTAATTCTACAGTATTCTTATTATACAATATTTACATATTTCTGTTAAATGTTAATTGTATGTCTAAATCTCACATCCTACTGTAGCCCCTGCCAGGTCGCACTAGAGACAAGCAACTTGTTGTTCAGCGTGCCTTCCTGGTGAAACATTTCAATAAATAAATACATTTGCTCCATAGTATAGAGAGTCTTCAAGAGAAGTAAGTCAGCTCTTAGCAACTTCTACCCTCCCCTTGTCACTGTTGAATCAGTTTCAATTTTGCCCATAGATGTCTTCATTTCCTTACTGTCAGTCAGAACGCTTGCCAGCATTTCCTTTATGACAGAGAGTTCAGTCTTGTGTTGTGTCTCGGCTGTAGCAGGCTGGCCATGCTGAGCACACGGATGTACTGAATATTTTGGCCTCCTCTCCACCCAGCAGCTCCATTCAATTTGTGAGATGAAAGTTTATTTGATTAGAAAAAGTGAAAAAAAAAATAAACTGGCACTTGTCCGATATTATTTGTTAGCCCAGATTTAGATCTAGCATATTAAAAATAATTAGCAGTGGTCTGATACCTTCACAGTAAATAAAGGATTAAATCAGTTGCGGCTGACAGAGCCAGTCTTTCATGCTGTTGTCCTTAGGGATGACTTGTTTCTTCTGACTAAATTCTGGATGTCAGATTTGCCAGAGTCATTCTTACCAAAGGACAATACTGCTTCTGAAATATATTTCAGAATTTTCTGGTACTTCTGCAAAATTCTCAAAGCAATCTGCTAATTTTCTATTGACACTGTGGACTGTGAGTCCACAGTTTGTTTAGATTTTGCAATTGTGCTATTTAAACTGAGCAAGCCACCAAACATTAAACACTCACAACAAAAGGACAAACACACTGTAATATGAAAAAAAATCTTACTGTTATTTACATCAATGTGGCATCAGTGTTCTTGTGCTAAACAAGCAAGATACAATTCATCACCAGGGACCCAATATTCAAAACCTTGCCAGCGGGCAAATTTTGCACTGTCTGGATATAAAATTAACCCGCATACAATTGCACACAATAGTTAAAGGAGTAGCAAACTCTGCTGAATATAGCAGGCAAATGGATGTATGCAAACATAACCCAGACTGCAGTGTGAAGATTGCTCAGCACCGAAGACAGCTCTGAATATAGTAAATGAGCAGTGCAAACAGCTACATCATAACATAAATGCATTTGCATGTTTTGCATTGTGCAAATGCACGAGCTATACTGTGCAGTGCATTTGCGTGGTGCATTGCTCAATGTGCAAGTGCAAAACCATTTAGCATGGAGAGCAAATTTGCTATATCCAGACAGGTTATGCAAATAAGCCTCATTGGGCAGTCAATGAGCAAAACAACACATTAACATGTCATTGTAGTCAGATGCATACAGTTACATGTGGAAATTGCCTGGTTATTTAAAGGGGACTGGAGGGTCCCCCAAAACAGCACACTGGAACTGCAACCAGGACACTGCAGCAGAACATTGTTTTACAGGAAACAGCATCCACAGGCACAGGTAGGTGCTCTGAATGTCATACACATAATAAAACCTGTTGATGGGGGTGTACCTCAAGGTGCAGTAACATGGATTGCTGGAAGTGCAGCAAAATATATTGCAACAAAATGTGTTACCTAACCTAGGATGCTGCTGTCAAAGAATATCCCTGCAGCTTTCGGTGTGTCCCATCAGTGTGCATCACTGTCACACTGTCTAGCCACACAAACCCATGTGCTAGTGTCACACAGTGTAACTGATAACACACACATTGCAAGACATGGACATCAAGGTCCCTGTACATGTATGTTGTATGAGACCATATTAGGTGAGGGAACCACATTAATGTCACAAGTGGCTGCATGGCACGACCAGCACTCATAGGCACCATGCTGTCAGGTGCTGTCCCTGCACTGGCCTTTTGTTCATCTTATACCTGCAAGTGCAGGACATCATCCACAGCAGTGGGCTGCAACTGAGCATCAACACCACAGACCTGTACGACACACATGTGACACATGTGTTACCTATATCTGTGAGGTAACTCTTGTGCATCTGGCATGTTGCCACCTGTCTGCTGCATGATTGAGGTTGGGTTGTATGTGTCACATACAGACCAGCATTGTGTGGTGCTTCATGTTGGCCATGCATGGAACAATGGTGGCCTATAGCAGGCTGGAAGTGGGCATGGTCTGATTCCATCAACACAGGTACATGGTACAAAACAGTGCTACAGTGGTGGTTCAGATTGGGAAGTGTACACACACACACACACATATCATATATCCTGCTCACACCAGGCACCACCCACTGTCTTATAACCTTCTCCAACATAAATCTCTGGTCAAGGAGAGAGAGAGCAGGCACACAAATTTTCTTGTGAGGTGCTTAAAGCCCTGGTCAAGGTGAACAAAGCCATGGAGTCTTTGCTGACACAAAACCATGCCACAGATGCCACTGTCAGGCATGCATGGAAGGGATCACTGCAGCAGTCAATGCCATCATTGGCTGGGTTGACCACTGGGCACAGTGCTCAAGTGCTTCAGAGACCTCCAGTGATGTGTCAAAGAAAATATGGCTGCACGGCACCATGTGCAATTTGCAACTGCTGATGGACACTGGCCATTAGTGGTTGCAAGGCCACTTGACACTGCAGATTAGATGGTGGGTTCACACTGCAGCCAACAGAGATGGCAGAGGTCCCTGGGGGTGGTGTTGAGTCCCAAGTTGTGTCATTCCAGACATGTAAGTACATGCTGGGGTACATCCATGGGTTCTATGTGATAACAGCGGCCAACAAAAGGTGGTCACTATTATCACAACCTGCATATCTCTGAAAACATTTTCAGTGATATGCAGAAAAAGCGACAGGAAACTGTGCATGCACGGGCTGTGCCCCTGCACCACCGCACTCTAACTAAGGATTCTCAACTACAGAGGGTGCATGTCAGGAGAAGGGCACAGCCAGTTTAAAAATTAAGTCCTGCAGCTGCAGAACCCCAGAAAAATATATCTGCCCCTGTACCAACCAAGGACCTGCTGCATTGGAGCCAACCACCCTACCCACCACACCACACCACACAACATGATTGACTCAGTGAAAGCAGGCTCACTACAGGGTTATGTTCCTATTCCCCATCCTTCCATGTCCTGTCACCCACCCTCCCTTCCTGTTGCCCACCCTACTGTTATGGTGCAACATTCACCATACCCTACAGTTGTAGAACGATGATATCACGGTCATATGGTTCATGGTTTTGAAAGTCACCCATATGCAGTCACTATCATCATGGTATACCCATCCTTGTGTGCATGGGTAGATGCCACAGGTGTTGGGGCACACTGCAACCATGGCCATAGCACTCATGTTGTGTGCTTTTTTGGTCCAGTGTGCTCTGTGACATGGGCTTCTGTGTTTACTGGCTGTCCAGTACATCAGCATTTGCCACAGACAACTCAGTGGATACTTCTCTGCACACAGATACCCTGGCATTTGCCCATGCATATAGAGTGTGTGTCACATCTGCCAAGGTGATTGCCATGTGTGCTGGGGCATGCCAGCATGCTGCCATGTGTGCTGTGTGTGTCACTATGCATGGGGTTTTGGCATTCACTGTGGGTAGGTGTGTACATGTGACATTGTTAGTGCATACTGTTATACATGCAAAATTGGGCATCCTTGGATAGCTGTGTGGCTAGTATAGGTGTGATGTGGTTTGCACTGTTGCATAGAAACATAGAAACTGATGGCATATAAGGACCACTAGGCACATTCAGTCTGCCTATTTTCCCACCTACTGTAAAATCCACAGACCATACTTGAGCTCCGGCTTTACCTTCTCATTTCTATTGTTAGGTTTCCCTATGACTGTCCCATGCATGCTTGAATTCTCCCACAGTGTTTGCCCCACCACCTCTCCTGGGAGTCTATTCAATGCATCCACTATGCTTTCTGTGAAGAAATACTTCCTCATACTACCCATTAGTCTACCTCCTTCCAACCTCATGTCTTGCCCTTGTTCCTGGACCTTTTTTTGAATGATGCTGCCCTCCAGTACCCTGTTTATACCTTTTACATATTTGCAGGTTCCTATCATATCTCCCATCTCTCCTCTCCTCCAGGGAGCATGATGACCATGTGCCACAGAGACTGGATCACTGGGGCATGCATATGACATACATGTAAAGCTTTAGAACATAAATACATACATTTGCCAGCAGATAAGGACCAGTACAGTCCACCAAGTCTGCTTTGTTTGGTCTGTTAACACATCAAAACATCATTACAGCTTTGGGAATAAGAGCAGTGGGTGCATACATTGAGTGCTATAAAATATTCACCCATAGCCATCTCCAGAGTTAACCCTGGTAGTAGTAGTTCTAGTGAGAAGCTTGTCAGCAAACACTGATGCTGATTCATGATTGATGAAGATATGAGAGTACTCAAGTTGTGACATGCTTAAAAGTTCAATCCCAAGGAATTCTCTTTTTTTGCCATGTGACCCAGGACTTTTAGCCCTGAATAGCACCTACATCTGTAGTGGGTTGAGATAATAGCAGACATTATATCCTCCACCAGTACATTTTAAAACTTGGTAGTCAGTTGTACCTGTACTGGTCCTCTCCTCCTCCAAGATCTCCTTGTAATCGGCACAAGGACAACAGTCACATGGTCTTACACTCTGCTGACCACCTCCAACCTACCATGACGGGCACCCACTGCACTGCACACTGCTGCACAGTGCACCACCAGTCTGAGAGTCCCGCTCAGACTTTCTCTCACTCTTCGCTCCCACTTCATACCCACAATTGCATTAATCAACTGTCTGGGCTCTCACCATTGCCACCACACACTGACACAAGGCAAAAATGAATGGTGCCCTGCTACCCATGTAACATTGTTGTATCCTGTCCTTCAACCAGACTGAATTGCTCTGCTGTCCAGGGCTCCAGTCCTCCTCACTGCAGATTCAACCCACCTAACACTATCTGTGCATGAGCATTGAATTCCATCGGCAACCAATAGCCATGGGGAGGAGGCATTGCTCCCTTCACAGAGTGGAGGGATGTTACTGCTCCAGCAGGTCACAGGAATGTACGATGTCTTGGAGACCCTGGATAAAGTCTGGGGAGAAAACAGTGCAAGTCAAACCACAGTGAGATTATTGGTGGGGATGGGCCTCACCTGCAGAATATTGTTGGGGCCTGAGTCCCACTAGCCCATATTAATGCCTATGCCACCTGGAGTGTTGTATGCACTTCCAGTTTCAATAAAAAGGATGTTGTGTCAGAGTGGTTGCAACAGAGCTTCACCAGAATGATCAGTAGTGTGAGGAGAAAAGCTATGAGTAGAGGCTGAAGGCCCAAAATATGTTTTTCATAGGTTTCATTTCATAGGTTTATTCAAGCCGAGGATAGCAATACCATCCTATAAGGCTCGCCATCCAATTATTAATGACATATAAATTTACTGTCTCAAAAACTTATTGATCCCATTTTTGAATTCATTCATAGTTTTACTATTTACAGTTTCCTTAGGTAGTTATTCCCGATTCGCACTACTCTTAAGCTGTACCAATATTTCCAAAAGTTATGTTCCCAGGTTTGTTGGTGCAATTGTTTATTGTGTTTCCTTTTGCTAGTTCTCCTATTTTATATATGAACCCGGTTCTTTTAATAACTTATCATCCTCCATACTCTTGTATAGGAAACATAGATCTACTCTTGTTCTATGGTAATGTAATGAATAAAGATTCAAAACTAACCAACCTATTGTAATATGTTTTTTTTCTACTCCTTTTACTTTTTAGTAAATCTTTTCTGTATTCCCTCAATATTTAATATGTCCTCCTTATTATAGGGTGACCAAACCCTTGCACAATACTCAAGTGGGGCCTGACCAAAGCAACGTACAGAGGCAACATCACATTCCTATCTCTACATGCCATATACTTAAGTATGCAATTCAGAATCTGGTTTGCCTTTCTCATCTGGTTTCTACAGTGTACTCTAAACTTCAGATCTTTTGTTACTGTAATTCCCAGATCTCTTTCCTCAGATTCAACCCCAGTGTAATATTGTCAATTTGATAAGTTGCTTGATGTTATTTTCCCCATGTCCATGACTTTACATTTGGTTTTGTTTAACCCTAACTTGTTTGTGATTGTCCATTCATGTATTGAATCCAGTGTGTACTGTAAAGCTACTATGTGTTCAGCTTTGTTTGTGACCACACCCAATCTGCAATCATCGGCAAATTTTGCATCCATATATTATTGTTCCTAATCTTCAAGGAGGAAATATATATGTAAACAAAGTGGGGCCCAACACTGATCCCTAAGGCACACCACTAGTCATCTCAGCCCAGTCAGAGTATTCTCCGTTCCACGACCACTCTCTGTCTTCTATCCCACAGCCAATCAGAAATCCATCTGTATATGTTAATGGGAAGTTTTGCATTTTCCAGCACTAACAATAATTCCTTGTGTGGCAGTTTATCAAAGACCTTAGCAAAGTCGAGAAAACCACTTCCACAGGGTTACCACTGTCTAATTCTCTAGTGACTCTTTCGTAAAAGGGCAGTAAATTAGTCTGACATGATCTATTCTTCTCAAACCCGTGCTGTGTAGGATCCATCATATCCTGTACCTCCAAATGTTCTTTTAGAATGTCTTTAATTATACTCTCCATAAGTTTTCCCAGTATTGATGTCAAACTTATGGGCCTAAAGTTCGGGTTGAGTACAAGGTCCTTTTTAAAAATTGGTACTACGTTTGCTAACTTCCAGTCATAAGGGACAGAACCAGTATTCAAGGATACCTGGCATATGTATGTCAAAGGATGGGTCAGTTCCCATGCCAATTCCTTTAAGATTTTAGGGTGTAAACCATCTGGGCCTGGGGATTTATTTAGGATGAGTCCATCTAACTGTTTAAATATGTTATCAGGTTCAATCTTATCATTTCTAGATCGAGAGGTTGCTTTATGTTAAAAGTATCATTTTTATTTGAGTTATAAACCGAACAGAAGTATTTATTTTGGATATTCGCCATCTGTTGGTTAGAAACTGAGGATCCATCATCAATGGTGAAAGGACCTATACTATTTGAAGTCTTCCTCTGGTTGTTTATGTAAGAAAAGAAGGCTTTTTTATCCTACACTCTCTTAGCAAGCTTGTACTCATGTGTGATTTTAGCTTTCCTTATATTAATTTTAACTTTTTTGACAATCCTTATACTCAGTGGGTAATTTTGCCGTTTTAAGAGCTTTTAACTTCTTAAATAATCTATTCTTTTATTTATTAATTTTTTTTTTGTGAGAAGCCATGCAGGTCTTATAGCTCTGTCCATAGGGTATTTATTGATTACAGGGACAAATTCTGTAGTTAGTTCCTCCACCTTAGCTTTAAGAGAATCCCACATATTTTGAATGGGTTTATTATCAAAATCAAATTCCAATCCCAACATTCCAATTTAATTTTCATATTATGGAAATCAGCTTTCCCCATGTTTAATTTACAGTAGCTCCATGGGTTTCTTAATTTCAACTTCCTTTATATTAAATTATATAATATTATGGTCACTACTACCTAATGGGGCACCAACTGCCACCAAATTAACTGCGTCTCCCATATTAGTAAGGATAAAATCAAGGATATTATTGCCCTTGTATTATCTTGGACCATCTGGTCAGACCCCTATGATCTATTATATCAATATATTGCCTTTCTAGGGGACAAGTCCCGTGCCTTTTACCCAATCAATATTTGCTAAATTAAAATCTCCGGTTGTCAATAATCTAATGTTTGGATCCAGTTTCTCAAAAATATTCAATAAAATCCTATCGTCTTCACGTGACATAGATGGTGGCCTATATAGTAGTCTAATGTAATTTTGGGTCTATTACTCGGTGTTAGTTGTACCCAAAGGAGTTCAGTTTTGCCTCGACCCATTTAGTTCTTCTGAAGCTATATCTTTGTGAATATAAATTGCCAATCCGCCCCTTTTTATACTTTCTACAATAGGAAAAAATTTATACCCATCAATTTCTTTGTCCCATACATCATTTCATCCCACCATGTTTCACTGACCAAGGCTATATGAACTTTATTGCTGCATAGGATTATTTTTAGCTCATCGAATTTGTTGTGTAAGCTTGTGCATTAATCAGAATAGCATTCTACCCTGAAATATCTACAAGGGAAGATGGGTTTTCATTTAAGTTTTTGTTTTCTGTCCCCTTCCTATCCAGTTTAAATGGAAGTTAACAACCTCAGAACCTTTTTCCCAAAATCCTGACTCAGCGTAATTTAGATGGACACCATCATTTCTGTATAAAGGAGCTCTACTAAAGGTTTTTCATTGTCCATAAAACCAATCCCTTCTTCCACACAGTATTGTCTAGGTTTACCATTGATTATTGATATCTCAGTGTTCCTGAATGATTTGTCACCCAGCATTGGGGTTATTCCAGAAATTATGATTTCCCACCGTAGTTCCTTACTGCATCAACTATGATCTTATAGTCCCTTTTCATGGAGTTCAATTTGTTTTGCCTACATCATTGGTCCCACATGTAAGATGACTAGGGGATAACTGTATTTTCAAAAAACCATGTATCATACCAACTATGTGTGTACTTTGACACCAGGTAAAGAACTAACTGTAGTGTGTTCTGTTATGGTTATAGCATATATAGGTGTCAATACCCCTGATAATTGAATCCCTATTATCAAAACATCTCTTTCTATCAGTTTGTTTTCAACAGATAATTGTTCTACAGCGACGTCGGTAGGGTTATCCAGAGTTATGCTACTATGATACGTCATTTGGTATCTGTACACATTCTGTATTGTTAGGTGTTTTATTTTCACTTAGTGATTTATTTCTGATGATTACAGTATCATCTTTGGTAAGACATTCAAATCTATAAGTACATCTACTGTAATAAAAGACTGAGGTACCCCATTTGTCTCAATTTTATCGTTAGTACTATCTAGGTGAACTGAATTGTTCATGATCAGCGTTTGTCTACTACTAACTTCACATGCAGCCTCATCTATATATTTTTCTAGCTTAGAAATCTCTTTGTAGGCCTGTATTCTGGCCTCAAGTTCAAGTACTTTCTTTTGCAGTTCAGAATTTAAAGTACATTTATCACAGGTAAACTCTGTGTTGGCATCATCAGCCATGTACATAAAGCATTTATGACATGATTTTTCCCTTTGATTTTTTGCCTAGTATGGGCCATTTTTGTTGTTTTGTAGTTGTTCTATATGATTAAGTAGTAAATGAGCTATTAGATGTTTAAATTTGGGCCTGACTTACCACTTCCCAATTTTGTTGAACTTCTAAGGACTTTCCCTCAGTGGTTCCCAGTGTCCCAGCTGACACAGCAGACGAGATGCACGGGTGTCTCTGCCGACTCTGCATGCGACTCACGCCTGCTCGTCAAGTGGCTATTTTTTATAGTGTGTGTTCTAGCGGAAGTAGTCCGAGACCCTAGTTAGTGAAATATGTTAAAACTTTTGTTTTTAGCCAAAGATCTGCCTAGAGGATTGCCAAGTAATTTAAAGTGCCAAAAGTTAAAACAGCTTAAAACTGTTAAAAATTGACTAGTTTGTAGTTTGTTTGCTCTTATTCACAACTACAACTCTCTTCCTGCTTCGTGTATGTCCAGGGCTCAAATTCCCAACTAAAAGGTTATTTTGTTAATGTTTTATATTCTCAACAAGCACATACACAGCTCAAATTTTATTACAACAACAGTGCAATACACTTCGATTTTCAGTTTCTCATTAATCTCTCCGCTCACAAGTGGCTATTTTTATAGTGTGTTCTAGCGAAGTAGTCCGAGACCCTCGTTTAGTGAAATATGTTAAAACTTTTGTTTTAGCCAAAAGATCTGCCTAGAGGATTGCCAAGTAATTTAAAGTGCCAAAAGTTAAAACAGCTTAAAATTGTTAAAATGGACTAGTTTGTAGTTTGTTTGCTCTTATTCATGAACTACAACTCTTTTCTTGCTTCCAGTTATGTTGCAGGGCTCAAATTCCAACTAAAGGTTATTATGTTAATGTTTTATATCCTCAACAAGCATATACACAGCTCAAATTTTCATTACAACAACAGTGCAATACACTTTCAATTTTCAGTTTCTCATTAATTCAGGGAAAAGAAATAGTGCTTTGACACCTTGCAGGCAAATGATGACAGCACCAAACCAAGCAGATAGCTGCAATGTTTGTATTATAGTGCTGTAGTGCTGTACATGATTTGACTCAAGATAAAGTACAGTAACACAACATGTGAAATATGAAACCATAAATTGGGCCTATCAGAAACACCCCAGAGCTTTGACATGTGCTGAGCTTTCAGTAAAGAGCCCTATATCGGTATGGATGTGCATTGTTTTGTATTAAAACCATCTCAACTACCTATTACATTTTCAGTATACCGTGTGTATATTAGTAGGACAGAGTAATTGAATGTATTTCAAAAGCACGTCATAATTTCTTATTTGAAGTAACAACCAAAATTGAAAATATTTGTTTTTTAAGGACCTTGGAATAAGAAAGATAAAAATAAAGTGATTCCTTACTGATGCAGAACTAGTGGTGGGTGAAGTGGCCAAAAGTTGCCTTGCAAAGTGATTCATGGAGTAATACAGAATCAGTGAAGTTATCGACTATGTGAAGTGAAGTACTGCACATCATAATAAAATGCAAAGTCTATTGAAAACAATGACTTTGAGTTATTCCGCCTTCCCAAATCACTTCTCCACCATTGATTTAAATGTACATTGCATCACTTCACCTTGTAATTAAGATCCAAGGAGAATTCTGCAGTGACTCATGGGATTGCAGGTTGCATGGCTCTAAATTGTTCTGCACAGACTCAGTTCTTAGTAGTGTGTGTGCAGTGGTAGCTGGAGATGGTTTGCTCTCAGAGCTCTGCAATTCAAAACCTCTAAAAGTTGTTAAAAACAGCCTTTTGAGTAATTTTTTGCTCACAATTTAGTACATCGATTGTAGAAACCCTCCTGTGCTCATAGCATTGCGTGTTTATTGTTTGTGTGTGGATTTTGAATATTAATTTAGAACATTCAGTCTGAGTACTGTGAAGTGTGCTTGAGTGCAGTGTATCTGTGGTGTATGTAGATTACCTGGACGAAAAATACAGTCTTCGGTTTTGGTTATATTTTTCTTGTATAACTGTGCTACTGTACATACAGTACTGTTTTCAATAAATCTTGACATTTTTGCTGATTTTTGTGGTGCTGCTGCTGTGTGTATAGTTTCAGTTTGTTTAAAACATGTGGTTATATTACTGAAGGTTTTCAATTTTCTTTGCATTACTTGTGTGTGTGTGTGTGAGTGTGTATGATGCGTGCCATCAACTCAGATGCCTTTTATTGTGCCACAGAGTAATTTCAACAGTGTGAACCTGCTATCAACTACACCTGCATGATTTCTTTTTACTGCTTTGTGGGATCTTTACTGGTAGTAGACTGTTACTGCCATGCCCCAAACTGACAAAAGTTATTATTTTCCAGATTTGGATTTATGACTTGTGAGCATTGGTTAGGTGTTGTTGTTCCTTTGATCTGCATCTTGAGCGTGCAGCACAGTGTTAATTTGTCTGTGTGTTTGCAAGGCACCATTAATTTGGGAAGACTTTGCATTTCTTGTTACGCTCTCATTTCACTTAGTCAGCACTGAGAAATTTTCTGGACACAAGACAGCATTTTGGGAATGTACATTAATTCTGGTGACTGTCGCGTGACCACTCGCATGACTGAGTGCACCATTAATTCTGGGAGAGTTTGCATTTTTGTTACACTCTCATTTCATTTCATTAGCACTGGGAATTTTCTGGACAAAAGACAGTTGCATTTTTTTATGCACATTAATTTTGATGACTGTGTGAGACCACTGCATGCATGAATGAGTGTACCATTAATTCTGGGAGACTTTACATTTCTTGTTATGCTCTCATTTCACTTTGTCAACACTGGGAATTCTCTGGACAAAGACAGTAGTATTTTGGGGATGCCCATTAATTCCGGTGACTGTGTGTGTGAAGGGCTACCAATATTGTTGTCACTTTGTATTACTTTGCCATAAGGCAGAATGACAATGCAGTAATAATTACAAGGAAGTGAATCTTTTGCATTGGCCACTTTGCATAGCTGAATGATAACATGAAGTGCCCACTTCATGGGTACTTCCCGTGAAATTTAAATTCACTGCATCTCTATGCAGAACCCTAGGATATGATTTCTCAATATTTTGATGGAATAGGTGGGGAGCCACAATACCAGAAGGAGCTGATATTGGCTGATAGAGTGAGAAAGAGACTGAAAAACTAAAATAAGATACAGAAAAGGTGTCATTATTCTTAGAAACCTCTACAGAGTCCAGATATTAATAAATGACAAAAGTCCTTAGATACAATGGAATTACAACAGTAAACATATACTGTACTTAGGTGTAGAGATGTGAGAAACTCACAAAAATTTGATCCATAAAAACTGTAAATTTTGGCAAATTTGCTTTGCCAGCAACAACAATTCACATATTTATTTGCCCAGTGAATTGCCTAAATTCACACAACAGAACTAGAAAATTCCCAAATTAGCAATTTGCACAGTTCCACTGTGTGAATTTTGACAATTGCCAGTGAAACAAATGCAAATGGTGCTTATTATTAGGGCTGGGCAGATTGTTCTGCCCAAAATTTGGCCCTAAGATTGAATCTTGAATTCACAGTCCCTGATAAATACAGATTTTACCACAGAAGTCCGATTCCAAGTCCATGGAAAGCAGGGCTTTTTCTGCATGCCTGGTGGCCCACAGAGGGGTAAGGAGTAATAGATGGCACCAGGCAAACCTGAGCGTAGAGTTCCAGCTGCTGTGGTTGGTCAGTCGGTGACTCCAGGAGTCAGCTCTCAGTCTTGTTCTCGGAGTGAAGATCAGGAAGTAGTACCTCACAAACTTCTTAGTCCTGTAGCCTATCCCATGTGGGTTTGGAACATACTGAATATTAAAAGATGGGAGAGGAGAGTTGTGTGTACACGCCAAGGCGAGGCAGGCTAGCAAAATAAATCATTGACTTGTGCCAGAGGAGAAATGAGCGGGGAGAGAAAGAAAGAGAGAGAAAGAGAGAGAGACACTACTGGGGCCAAAGAAAAATGTTATAGTTAGATAAATCACAAATACATTTATGTCTTGGCCCCAATGTGGCTGTTGTACACAGGGCAAGAACAGGCTGGCTAAATAAATGTTTGACTTGTACCATCTTGAGGAGAAAGAGAGAGACAGAGATAGACTACTGGGGCAAAAGAAAATTTTTACAGTCACAGAAATCACAAATAAAGAAATTCATCTTGGCCTCAGTGTTGCTATGCAGGGTCTGTACATTATAAGGGTAGGCAGCCAGACAAAATAGTGCGTGCAACTGTCTGTCTGTCTGTCTGTCTCTGTCTCTCGCTCCCTCTCTTACCCTCCATATCTCTCTCTCTCTCTCTCTCCACCATGCTCACATCACAGGCCCAAGCAGGATATGCTACCAGTACAAACCAGTCATGAAGCTGCTAGCAGTTATTGCTTTTATTTTGCAGTTTTACTATAATTCTGTGTACAAATCACGCATTAAATTATTTCCTTTTGGCCTCTGTGTTGAATATGACTAACTTTGGCCAATTTTATGCATTTTATCACAAGTTTTTCAAATATTTATAAATAATCAGAACTAATTAGAACAAATTAGAATTCCACCGTGTTCCAGTTCTTATTTTATAAGAGTCCGAACTTCACTGAGTTCTCCGGCTCTACTTTTTATGTTCCATAAAAGCCTTCCCAACCCACTATACTGTAATTCCACCCTGCCCACCTCCAGAGCAGTTTTAACTGTCAACCTCCTCCCTTCCATCCTCCCACTAGCACCCTTCCCCCTCCGCCCTGGTGAATATGTATTTGTATACATATACTGTATGTAAGTGAAGTCCTCCAGCTGTATTGCCTCTAAATAACATTCCCTCACCTTTATGCCAAACACACTCCCTCACATCACCTGAATACAACCTATTACACAAGATGATCCTCCACACATTCCCTGATCCCCTCAACCTCCTCCCCATGAGCAGCCAGATAAAATCTGCTGGTATGGTTGAGTAGGGCATCTTCTTGTGCAGTCGAATGTGGTCAGGTGGGCACTGCACTGAGTCTGTGTGTTGACATGTGAGTCAGGGAAGGGTATTTACAGACAGTAGTTGAAGAACTTCACTTAGTTAAATTATAACACGGGGTGGAGAAAGAAATGTATTTGACTGATACAGTGCCATCATATGACTGTTGATTAATCCAGCATACAGGCACAGCAAGTGCTGAACCATCAGCAGAGAGTGATCAAGCAGTGATCCAGATCCCGTTATTCTGCTAGAAATGCATTTTGAATGGTAGCCATTATTCTTCTCGCTAAGTGAGCGAGAGCCGAAGCCTATCGTGTATACAGATGACTGCCATTATTCTCCTTGCTAAGTGAGCAAGAGCTGAAGCCTGTCATGTATACAGATGGCAGTGATTATTTTCCTCACTAAGTGAGTGAGAGCTGAAGCCTGTCATGCATACAAATGGCAACGAGTTAAAAACATCCCCACTTGTTATAAGTGATTGATAGTGTTGCCAAGCAAGAGAGATACACTCTGTATTTGTCCAATCCTAAATGCCTACATGGCTCCCACCCACCCACCCCATGGACCTCTATGTCCAGGGTAACAGAGTGAGGCCTCCAGTATTTGTCCTCACCCTCCATGACTTGTGTGTCATACATAAAACACAGTAGATTGCTGTGCAGCAGTTGGAAGACACAGAGTGAGGTTTCAGTTGCAGTGGATAGCTGTAAATGACTATGTCTGCTACAGTGAGTGACTCCATGTGTGCTCTCTGTCAATGGAAAGAAAGAGACACAGACCAGATTGTGGTAATCCATGTCGTCTGTAGCTCTCTCTCTCTCTGTCCATTGCTCCCTTGTGCCTCTGTGGATGTGGTGTGCATTCACATTGTGGAATACCCCCAATGACAGCACCAATGAAATCAACACTTCCAGCCCACCCTGTATCCTTAAAGTGTATGCCTCCGAGTCCCAAAACTGCAGTCACCAAAGGACAGACAGGGTGACAGCGACCTCACACGGTACAGTTGATCTCGGCACCAGTGAAGTCGGCGCTACCACCCCACTCTGTATCCTGTAGGCACATATACTCCACCATCCCAAAACCATGATCACCTACAGATAAAAAAAATGTTTTATTTCCTTGTCTGACTTCAGAGGACCTAGCAAGCTTTTGCAGCCAGATGAAATTCGGAACAGAGCTGTTTGTACCCACTTTCTATAATGCAGCTGGTTCTTCACTTGTTTTTTTAAATAAACATTTACTTTTTCTGTTCCCTATGTTATGAAAGGTACATAGAGCATTCTATTGGCATAACACATGTAAAGGGAACTTCTTAGTAGGGAGTGGCATTTTACTGACAGCATTGCTTCAGGACAGCCTTACCAGTATGGTAACTTTTTCTGTATTGTTAATATAAATTTCTTCCATGGACTACTTCTACCCCAAAATCCTCTTATGAATAAAGAAATTCCCATGTTACATAAGCCTCTTCTCACATTTCTTTTTATGACAGAGGCCAACAGGGAAATATTTACCCACAGAGTGGCATTTGCAAGTGAAAGTAAAGGTAGAGCCATTACACATACATCCCAAAGCTTCTTTAATATGGGCTTAATTTTTTCATACTCCATCATAAATCAATTTAGAGATCCTGAGCATGCCATCACAGTCCAAGAGGCAGTTAGTGGATTATTCCTTTGTATAGTGTTCAAAACTGTGTTGTGTACTCAGTGGTCACAAATTCAGCTATGTCAGCGGTGGATCTATAAAGCTATTCAGCACTGTCAGCAACACAATAGTTCTGCTGATGGCAGAACACATAAAAAGGTTCCTGTCTTTCCATCAATTAATCATGCTTTTCCTATATTGTTTTCACCTCTGGTGACACCCAGTTATAAGAGTAATAACCCACTCCTACGACCTTGTGTATAACATGCCCATGGTGTTGATTAAATATAGAATAAAATATGGGATGGTGTGTGTAATAAAGTTTATACACATCTGAGGGGTTTATGTTAGCATCTAACCCAAGGGTGTGTAAACTTCAAGTTTAACACACCACCCCATATTTATTTTATATAATGCTGAGGTTTCCTTTTCGCCTCAGCAATTATATAAAATAGAGTTTCAGTGTTCTCAGTTCAGTTGCGTTTTAGTCCGGTGCCAGATTTTCATATTTTCAAGCAGTTTTTCCCCCTTTCAGCAGATTTTTGTGCGTTTTACTGATATGAGGGAAAAAAACAAAAGAACTTACCACCGACTTCTTCTGGTGGTTCTGTTTGAAGCGACGTGGAAGCAGTGAGTGGTGTTGACTAGTCGTACTGCTGTGTGAGTATGCACACAGCAAGGGATATGCATATGTTTGCTGTTATAAACACTCCTTTACAATAGCAAATTATGCCATGGTTTCCTATGGAAAAAGGGAAAACGGTTATTATTCGATAATAACAGCACACCCTGTCATGAGTTATTGCTTATATATTTACTAGAGAAGAAGGGTAGAAGGAGAGGTGAGTTAGTTGGAGGATGTGGTATTGAAATTAAAAAGTGGTTGGGAGCAGATATAGGGTGGAATTACACCACAGAGGGTGGGGAGGGATTTTATGGAATTTTAAAGTTTCGTTTAAAAACATATAAGAACATTCACTGGCGAATATCTGCATAATCTAGAAATCTGCTAAGCTTCATTAATTGTGAGAAATTCATGTCAAGGTTACAGGCAAATTAAACTTTACAATATTTCAACTTAGGTGTGTTGCAAATTTAAAATTCACCAGCAAATTGTAGAGAATTTGTCCACAATGCACTGCATGCAATATTTGCAAAATGTGCAATATGCAATTTACTGCACTTGTGGTGAATTTCACTGTGTAAATTGATGCAACTAACACTCTGTGGTAATTGAGACACAAACTGCATCAATTTGCTTAACACAGTCTGCTACAGGGGGCGTAGTGAGTGCATAACATAGCAATTCAGGTAGTAAAATATGCCTAATAGCCGCCAGTAGGCAATGAAATTCATACTACAATTGCCCCATGTGAATTATGAAGTTTTCTTACTTCACCCACAACTAACTGTACTGCCTATATAATTAAACACCACATCCAGTTCAATAGAATGGCTTATTGAAATAGTTTCTGGTCCAGTTCCTCATTTAAATCATATGGTTAATATGTTTACTTTTGAAAAAAGAAGAAAGAGTGGGAGGATGAAATGGACCTGAAGGTCAGACTTTCTAAAATTATTGGGTTAGCACTGCAAGGTATCCAAAATGTTAGGGTATACTGAGTTGGGGGAGTTTCATAGCAGAAGAGAGAGGATAGGTGATTATGCCTCATCATAGATCACTAATGAGGCTCCAGCTGGAATACTGTGCCAAGTTCTAGAGTCCTAACCTAAACAAAAGACAAAGACAGGCTGTGGATGGTGCAGAGTAGGGTAACCTAAATGATTCAGGGCCAACATGGCTACTTCTTAAAGGATCAGATTAGGGCATTGAACACGTACTCACTGGAAGATAGTAGGGAGAGTGGAGATATGATAGAGACCTTTCAAGCTCCTGAACCAGACAGACAAGGTGAGACTGTGAGGAACTATTCAACATGAATGCGGAGCAGAGCTGCACAGAACTAGAAAATTCTAAATTCAATGATATATGATGGAGTTTGGTGAAATTTTACAAACATCCATGGAATTTCATCAAAATTTCATGGCATTATTAAATTACTTCATATAGTCATAACTCAACAGCCTATTGCGATAGAGTCTTATAATTTGTGATGGTTATTCAGGGTCATATTTCCTAATTACTTACAAACATATTATGACATTTGAATATTTTAAAAAATAAGGGCTTCTTAGTCTGGTATTATATTTTTGGGAAATTAGAACATTTTATCTGCTTATACCTTAGCCATCACTGAAGCTATATATGTGAAAATTATCTCAAATAACCTTTTGTAAGGATTAAAGAATTGACTCAGTATGTAGACTTTGGGCAAATATTTTTAAGTTACATGGATTAATAATTTAAGCAGATGTGAAATTTTGTGAAAACTTTCTAAACAAGAGGATGTTTATAATGTCTTTGCTGTTGCAGGTATATTACACCGTCATGTATATCCAGTATTAGCGTATATCCTGGTATGTAACAGAACTGAAAAATTGTTGAGCAGCAATACATTTACAGTAGAAATACCTAACAAAATCATTAATGGCACCATTTCCTCAAACATTTGTGGTAGCATAACAGGTAAAGTTTCCAGAATTCCCTTTGTAAAATTTAACATTCACCAAGCACATATCACTACTTCATCTGACAAGATGAGCTAAGCTGTTGCAGTTCTGTGATTCCTTTGTGTGTGACTGTTTAATTCACCCCCACCCAGCCACCTTTTCTCTCTTAGCTAAACCAGATGAACTCAGTGAATTGCTGATCCTCTGATATCCTCCTTGCATTTTACAGTGACACACTCCTTAAAAAGAGTCACCTTTTCTTCTCCTCTCAGACCTACTCCATGTCCCTAGCACTAGCAACCTCTCCAACCTCTAGCCTTTCATTTGAATTCCCCAGACTTCTGCCCCTTAATAAGAACAGTACTCTCCCCTCTTCTGTGCATGCAGGCATTCCTTGCACTAGAATGCCCTCTAACTGATCCAAAAAGAAGACTATTCCTCTTTAATAGAATCTTATACAAAACAGCTTATCTGATTGATGACACTGTCATTCCTTACAAGCTCCAGAACCATGAGGGCTTTGGAGATGATCCGTTAGACATATGTTTGCCCTTAAGAAAATCTCTCATTCAAAAATGATGTCTTATGTCCTCAGGACATGTACTCCCCTATCACAATATGCAAATATAGCCAGCCATACCTCTACATACTGTAAAGAATAGAATCTGTAGGATCCACTAAGGCAAAATCACAAAATCTGGACATGGTCAGTTCAGGAAATAGGAACGCCTTAAAATTGACAAAGTAAATTTTGTGGTTGCTAAATCAGAAGATATAATGGTAAGATTGTAGAATGAAAACCATATAGCCTGAAGATAAGGAAAAAGGAGATTAGGAGGATTGGTCCTTTTGTCGGAAGAGTGCACCTTGCTATGCCATAGAATTGTACAAATATTAAATAATTACCATTCATAATCATACGACATTTCCTATTACAAGATCTCAAAATTTCAGCTTATGGGTCAAAGCTTCAATTAAAGATAAAAATGAATTAGCTCCCACTGACCATACTGACCCCTTCATATTTCATAGGAGGCAAACAGCATTTTCAGAATCATAAGACATGTCACTCTGTGTGGCAACCCAATATTGCATCTGTAATCAATAAAATCAATGCCTTTGGTGACTGAGATGCAAGTCTGCTAACAAGGATCAGGGTCTATAATTATGAAATAGTCTATAAAATGAAAACACACTGCCCTGCACCAACTAGATTGAGTAAAAAGAGAAGTGAATGGCAGTTCAGGCAATTCCATTACTATTTCGGGGTTGGGAGTTGGTAAAGACTATATACTCTCTATGCAAATAATTATTTTCAGATCAAATCACAGCACTTAGACAAGTAAGGCATAAAGAGCAGTAACATTCAGGGTTATTTAAAATAAAAACTACTAGAGCAAGTGTGTTTGCTTTAATTGTATCACATTAGGTGTATTTTATCACAGACATCTGCACAAGTTATTTGCCCTTCTCCATAGCAACCAGGATGTCAGCAGTCAATCTAACCAGGGCAGTATAAGTCCCATGATGTTTTATGAATATATGTTACCATTTAGTCAAAAGGTGTCACTGCTCCAAATACCCTTGCAGATCATGATATACTATTATACAATGGGTTCTAAAATCCAGTAGCTTGCTTGGACTGCTGGTGTCTTTATCCTTGGGGTATCACGTAAAGATGGTGACTAAATAACAGCAAATGTCAAAGGGTGACTGGATAATGCCAAATGGGATATACAGTGAAGTCTCTGTACCCCCATGGTCCCTCCCCCAGGTTACTATATTTAGTAAGGGTGTGTGGGGTGCACAACCCACAAAGAGACATCACTGAATTTCCCATTTGGCATTATTCATGTGCCTATTGATGGATATTGTTTTTACTTGCCATCTTGACATGGAACACCATGGGTAAATCCAGACGTAAGAAATGGATAAAGTTTCTGCCCTCCCAGGTGACCACTGCATAATAGAAAA
This sequence comes from Neoceratodus forsteri, assembly GCA_016271365.2. Classification (NCBI taxonomy): domain Eukaryota; kingdom Metazoa; phylum Chordata; order Ceratodontiformes; family Ceratodontidae; genus Neoceratodus; species Neoceratodus forsteri. Next base: position 192,758,790 of record JADMNL010000022.1, on the reverse strand, counting down.
ACAAAATGTAGACTTTTTAACTTCACCACCTCCATGTAGCACGTGGTATTCATACAGAAACTCTCACACAAATACTCTAAGTTCCCATGGAAAGTGCTTTACCTAAACAGATCCAATGTTTCTATAACATTACATTATTTTTATGTGCAGCAGCTCCTCCATGACTTCTTGCAATTGTCTTGCCTGTTGTTTTTATATTTCCAAAGTCATCACCACATCCTGTATAGCTGTCAGAGGCAGTTCCACAGTAAATAGTCACTGACTTCTGGCTACTGCACCTTGCGCCACCTGTTTACATAACCGCTGATCTGGGCTGCTGAGCTCGTTCCTTCCTTCATTTTATTCACCGGCTGGCCCATTTAATACAGTCTCTCAACCAATAACCTACCCATCTTATTATTTCCAATGGCACATGCAGCTTCTCCATCTTCTTCAGCAATCATCTATGAGTCACCAAACTGCTGTAGTTGAGGTTGAATAAATCCATGGCATGGCCCTTATCCAATACCCTCATCACCCAGGAAAAGGAAAGGAAACTATCTAGCTGGTCTGGCAATATTTCACTGCATCAAGCCCATGCTATTTACTATCCTGTAATCTGTTGCTCTCCATGTAGTCCACAATGTCCTCTTTTTCCCCAGTGACTCCATCAATTTACCTGCAACAGAGGTAAGACTAACAAGTTTATAGTTCCCCATTCTCCTTGTTCTACCTTATGGAGTAGAACTACATCTGCAACCCTCAAGTCTTTCAGAACTATCCCCATGTATAATGATCTATGAATAATCCTATCAGGAGTTGCAGTTCCATTGCCATTTCCCTGCATACCCTCAGATGCATACTCTCAGGTCCGGGGCCTTATGTATTACTAGGTTGCTAGCCCGTCCTTGACCTCTTACCAGTGAAATACTGGCTGTCTTATCTGTGTGACCCTCTTTATGGCTGCCTTGATGCCATTCTCTGGCAGTGACCCACTGTTTTCACTTGCACATAGAGGCAAAAGTAATTATTGAGGACAGCTGCCTTTTGCACATCACATATTACCCTACCTCCCTAAGATAGCCTAACAATCTCCCCTCTCCATTCTTTCTTTTTCCCTAAAGTATTGCACCTGAAGAGCTACTTTTGCCTACCCTTGTCATCCTCTGTAATGTGCAGATCAGTGTCCGTTGTCCTCTAAAACCCTCTTTGCTTCCTTACGCTTCAGTTAATATTCTCTTCATTCAACCTCCTCCTGCATTTTCTTGTACTTAGGGGCCTTATTGATTCTCACTGCTTCCTGACCCTTTCTGAGAACAATGTTGGTCTCTTGTGCCTATTTCTTTAGGTTAATGTTCTCATGTATAACTTAATACACAGTCACACATACCCCACAATGCAAAGCATCATGGGCTGCATATGCAAATCACCACAGAATGTTATGCTGGTCCAACTTTAAGCAGAATTGCATGGTGCCGAAGGCCTCTCACACAGTTTGCAAAGGGTGCTAACATGTATAACTTAGATGCCTCAAGAACAGCCCCTTAATTTTCACATGTGCCATCCACAGCTCCAATGCTGCCTGCCCCTATAACTTGTCCCAGACCAACTTTCTCATCCTGTTGAAGTTCACCTTCTGAAATCAAGGACCTCATCCCTCAGTTGGGGCTTGCTGGTCTCAAGGACCAGCTCAAATCAAATACAGTAATGGTCACTGGACCATAGCAGATCCCCTACCAGCAGACCACCTGCTTCCACTAGGCTGCTGAGCACCACACTGAGAATGCAGCCTGTTTGGTGGGTTCCTTAAGCACCTGCACCAGAAGATAGTCCTATAATGTATTGAGTATGGCCTGATGTCTGGCAATCCTGGCAGCTATAACATCCCAATCTATATCCATGAGTTCAGGTCTTCAAAATCATTAACTCCCCTTTTGTCTTCTGGATCATTTCATGGTCCCGTCTCTTCCCCTTGTCCTGGTAGTCTACAGATTGCCCACAGCTGTAATTTCTTCCATAGGGCTATGTCCCTTACCTCTATCCTTCCTAAACATTATGAAACCAGGGACTGTAAGGTACCATTCTATATTTCTGAGGCCCAGGTTTTGGTGATGGCTATGAGGTCCATCTCATTGTCTGCCATCACTGCCTAGATCTTGCTGATTTCATTCCACAGACTTCTGGGGTTCAGTCCAAAATTCCCCTGAATGGTGCAAGAGGCTTTAGCCACATGAAATGGCACAAAGTGCTGCTTGCACCAAAGAAGCATGTAGAGCAGTTCACAAAACCAGCCTGCATCAAACACAGGCTCTGTGCACCAAATGGAGCTTGTGCCATCCTTGCAACACAAAATGAGCTGCAACATAAGCATTAGGGGGCTTGCAGCAGATGCAGGCTGTCAAATCCCTAATTTGGTATTCAAAAAACCCTCCCAGGAGGCAATTTTCAAAGTACAGTTAGAGCAGCCTGGTCTAAGGGTATTTAAAAGTGTGCACTCTGGGAGGGTTCTAATTATAGCTCCCCAGCCCTGATTCCCGTTGCATAATTATTAATCACATCCCTGGTGGTCAGTGGCTCCCTCAGTGCTGATCTCCTTTATATAACTATTAATAACTGCTCTGGTGGTCTAGAGAGCCCCCAGCCAATCCCCATTGTAAACATATTAATCAATGCCTTATTGGTCTAGCAGACCCTCCTGCCTATCCTAAGCAGCCCATATAATATAAACATATCTTTCCCTGGTGATGTGAGTGGACCCACCCCACCACCTACGCTGGCAGACATTGCCCCACACCTTGCTCCCCATCTCATTCCTGAGCCAGTAACTGGCACAGCCGTCTGCACCACCATTGGCAGCCACCGAATGAGCAGTCAAGGAGTGAGCACGTGCTGTATACAATGTGCACTCAAGCTGTCAGTCAGCCAGCTTGTATATGCATCCTCCTTGATAGCTCAGTTGGTCACTGACTGTGGTGGGCAGTGGAGGGCTATGCCAGTCACTGGCTCAAGGATGGCACAGAGGGAGTGACAAGTGGGGCACTGCTTGACAAGGTAGGTGGTGGGGTTCACCTAGACCACCAGGAAATATATGTTTACATTAAATGTGCTTCTCAGGGAAAGGAGGGAGTTTGGTAGACCACCAGGGCAGTGATTAAGTATTATACAAATGAGATCAGGCTGGGGTGGCCTCTGGACCACTAAGGAAGTGATTAATATTGATACAAAGTGGATTGGGGCTGAGAAGGGGCTGATAGACCACCAGGTAAGTGTTTAATATTTATACCAAGGGGATCAGGGCTGGGCATGATTGCTAGCCACCAAGGATATGCTACAGTGGTGTACGGCCACCCCACAACCTGTGGCAAACCTGACAGATGTGCTGTCTGTTTGGCACACAGCCACAGTTGCCACAAGCAGTGGAACTTTGCTACTGAGATTCGACCCTATAGTTAATCAGGTGGAATGTCCCTGGTCACTGGTAATTGGTGCAAGTTGTGGTTGGGGCAGCTTGCACTGACCTTTGTGAATTGAGCCCTGGTGTTAAGACAGACCCCCTTTCATCTAACTCCTGATCCTCCTTTGCTTTAATTGCTTGTCTGTCTCCTTATTCTTTGCTAGTCTCCTTAACGTCTTGTTTTCATGTTGATTTCAAGCTTTGTGATCTCTCCTTCTAGGTCCCTTTCCTAGCCCAGTTTGAACCCCAACCTTATTTTGCTCACTGTGCTGCTATAAGCCCCGGATAATGTATAGTAATAGTTAGATTTCCTTTCCTCCTCCTATCACCATGGTTCCCCGGCCACAGTCATAGAAACATAGACATTGTTGGCAGATAAGGACCACAAGTCCTATCCAGTCTTCCTTAGCTCTAAAGGCTTTTGGTCTCCCACAGGGTCTGTTTAATGATCCAACAAAGATATTAATGTCTGCTCAGTGCCTCTTGTCAGGTGAAGACCGTCACCTTGAACAGCATCCTTTCCCAGACATTCCCTACTTTCTCAAAGTGGTAACCCAGCTCTTGACACCATCCTTTAACTTTGCATTGAACTTCTCAATCTTATCCCTCCTTATTCTGTTCTTACCCTTCCTCCTCCACAGAAGAAGGACCTCAGAAAAGGCCAGAGAGGATGTCTTTGCCTTCAATCTGTTCCCAGTCTGTGAAAGTTCTGCATCACCATCTCTGTTACCAGATAGTTGACCAGCCTCCCTGTCTTCTCTATATCATGGGTAGCTGATGCAGCAGGAAGACACATGATTATACCCTTATAATCCAACCCTCCCACCATCCACTATACCCACCTGATCATTGGAGTCCCTGACTACTTACATTATTCTGTTTGATTTCTTCCTGCTTGTCCCCTTGGGTTCCATTAAATAATTGTACCCATTACCCTAATTTAGTCAGATTACTGCCCTGTGGAGTCAAGTACTTGAGACACTATCAGTGGTGCAACGCAATTTACAATTTGTTTGATGTGAGGCTGATCAACCTCCTTGTTGCTACCTCTACCTTTCTACCCCCTCCCACCACTCTCCACCCTCCTGGACCAGTGGCCTCTGGAGAAGTGGGGTGTAGGAGTGTTTGCTCTAGCTGAGCCAGTGATGCAACTGAGATATGCTTTCTCTTGCTGCTACCAACTGAGTATGGAGCTCTAAAAGTTCCTGCAGACAGTGTCCCATCAACCAGAGAATAATGCAAGAAGGGCACATAAAAGTTGTCACGGCTCACTGGCTTCTCACTGTACCTCATCTCCATCCAGAACCCATGATAACCCTAGACCACAGTTAACACTCTATATTCCTTAAATGCCTATTACCTTTGAATTAGAACCTGACTTTCTGCTTCCTGTCCTGCTTTGCTACCTGACTGTTCTATCAAGGCTGCTAATTTGTACTCCTATTCCATGTACAGTATACTGTTTTTGGTAGGAAGCTATCTACCACAAGCTTTCTGTCATGATACTAACACAGATCACAAGAACAAACATAAACTAAAACAAAAGTTGTTATACCAACATCTATAGAAAAAAAGTTGACTGGACCATTACAGAAATATAAGTCTGCTGTGCACATGCAGAATGCATTCTACATGCTAATTACACAAAGCTTGCATGTGGTTCGCATACACAAAGTGAACCTTAGCAAACCAGGTTGAAAAAAGCAAATCAGGTTCGCATGCTGCAAGCTGGCATATGTGCAGCAGGTAAGCTGCTGCGAACATCTTCTAAAAATCACAGGTTCACATGTTGCATGCTTGACATGAGTGCAGCAGTTCAGCTGATGTGAACATCATTTAAAAACACATCAAGTTCACATGTTGCACACTTGCCATGTATGCAGCAACTATGCTGATGCAGATCTCATCTAAAACCACATACGTTTCTATTTCTCATACTACTGCTAGCAATTAGATTCATTAAAATTCAGTATTCATTGATTTCCCATTAAAATTAGGTAAACTCATTAATTCTGATCCTTTTACAAGTTGTTTACTAACTTTTGATTTGTGTCATTAATTACCATTAATTTGTAAAGTATTGTTTCCTTACTGCATTAAATGCCTATGATAAAGTCAGCCAACATCCCCATTCGAGATGTACAAAGAGGGGCCTCTGTGTTGTGAAGCCTGACCTTTTTGTTTTGTGCCATACAAATCCTTTATGCATATTTAGTGCTACAAATGTGTTTTCTATGACTGCTTTGGCTCACTTGCTTTCCCTTTGTCATTCTATATTGAGTATATACACTATGGCCATGTTAAGCACTCTTTGGGCTGAGTAGGGTTTAGCAAGCATGTACCATACCTCACATTTGTCACTGAAATGAGGACATGGACACTCAAAATGAGGGTCATCAGGGACACCAAACTTCACAATGATCATAACACATCCTGAAACATGGAGATACAGTACTTCAGAAAACAGTGGAGACCATTGTATTTACTTGTACCAATATTAGCACCTGAGAATGAATTTCTACCATAAAGCAGAGGTGCCATTTAGGTCAGGCAGAGGGAAAGATCCCCCCTCCTCCTGCATTTGTACATAGGTTGTTCTTATGGGGTGTAAATAATGGCATTAAATTTGGATTTAATCTTTAGCACAATAAATGCTCCCCTAGCCTGTGTGCACTCATGCTGCAGGTGCCGCCTGACTTGACTTTGTCTGTATTGTGTTGTCCATTCTCTCCACCTATTAGTTTTAGCACCATCACACATAATGTCTAGGAACTTAAGCCAAGCAAGAGCACATGAGTCACATGAATGCGGCACTGTTTTCCTGACACAGAGTAGACAAGCAGCCTGCAGATTGGAGGAGTCAGTAGGCACTGAACTCTCAATGGCAGTGTTGTGGCAGCATTTATTTTGGTCTATTCTTAATGAGTTTCCACCTCCCTGGTGGCTGAAGAGGCAGAGGGTGAGCTAGAAGCTAACTTGAGACTAGGTTACCTGCATTCTGTACTAGGCTTGCCTTGCACAAAAAAAAAAAAAAAAAACCAGAATATATCCCATGTGGCAGCAGGCTGAAAAGTAGGCCTAGCAACAGTGGTGACAATGGTGTGGGTGGCCTTCATAGGCCTTGATCAGTGCAGTGCAGCAGCAGCCACAACAGCAGCCAAGCAAGCAACACAGGTTGAGTGGGTTCAGCTGGTGAGGTTACTTGGTCATAGACCACTTTGGGGACCTGGAATGGTTGGTTCTAGCATCCAGTTTCTGACTGAAGGATGGAGGAGGAGCGGGCTTAAAACTGGGTTGGTGGTACACTGGACCAGGCCACAGGTTCTGACCAAAGGCCAGGTAAGTAAAAGTAAATAATATTTGTTACAGAGGAATTGGGGAAAGAGGAAGGACTGAAATGTTGATGCGTTTCTCATGTTTCTGTGGTGTTAGGTGGCTTCACAACCCATATGGGATGGGTATTGAATTGAATGGATGTGGGAAGAAATCGGGACTTTTGGGAGGGTCAGAACTTCAGCCAGGAAAAAGTGGTTAGTAACTGGGTGGGTTTAACCCTAAATCTGCTGCACTGCTCTTGGGTATAGACAGATGGATCTTATACATTTGATTTTTCCTGATTTACATATCACTGTTCAGTCCCAACAAAACATTTTACCTTTTAGAGATGTTCCAGACATTCTAGAGCTTGCCACCTAGTGGCTAACTAACACCTAGCCTCCACTGAGTTTGGCTTCCCCTGGTGAAATCTGAAATGGCACTCCTGCCATAAAGTCAAGATTTACAGGACACCGTCTGTGTGAGAAGCATGTTTTCCATGAGAGATGCATGAAGAGCAGGACATAGTTTTCAGGGGTAAAATGAGGACTATCCCTTGCATTCAGGGACACTTTAGTGGCACAGTATGCACAGACTAATGGAGCCCTGCTGTAGTCTGGCTTATGCACCCACCCTGTAAAGCTGGCCTCCACATCCCACACTCAGGCACACTATGACATGGGGCAAGGGAGACTGCAGGGGTGGACACCATTGAAATGAATAGAGGTATTTTTATTACAATGTTATATATTATTGACTAACAAGGGCCTTGTTAGTAGACCAGTACCTTCATTATTCTCAAATTGCCATCATAATGTATAAAATAATAATAAAGAATCCATTCATTTCAATGGGTACTACTAACACTATATTCCATGGACATTATTTCTAAAAGACTTTGCTTCTGGGTCCCTAGTATTCAGGTAAGAGAGTCTCTGCTTATATCTATACTTGTAGGTCATCTGTAGCAGCTTGCTGCACCACTACAGTGTGTGTGCAGGGGTGGGGGGTGTGGCCAGGTGGGTGAGTGTCAACTTATTGCTACTTTTATGTTTCACCTTAAAGTTTGTTTGCATAGAAGTATTCAAAATTATGCAGAAAATAGTAGGAGTACAGGCCAGATAGAAATAATTAAGTAATTTTGTGGGTAAGTAGTGTGTTGGGGAGCGGAAGAGCCAGATGTGTTTCCATTGAGTGCGTGCGATACAGTTCAGCTTTGCAGCTGAGATGAGGGTGCAAAAACTATAAAGTATAACAATGGCTCTAAGTATGCTACATGCATGCAGATGTATACAGATTTGTATTGAAGTACAAGCAAGCCATATGTGTGCAAGCAGTATAGCTTAGTGGCTAAAGGCACTGAACTGCAAACTAGGATACTTGGAAACCTCAAGACCTGAGTTTAAATCTCATCAACCCTACCTGAATATGGTGTAAAACTGAGACAAGTCACTTAACTTTTATGTGTGCAGTTATCCGTTACCCTTGCTTTTGCATGCATGGCACATGCATGCAGTCTTCAAATTTAACATAAAAACATGCTTACCACTTGTTTGCTGTATGCATGCCACATGCATGCAGTCAGTTTCAAAATAACATTAAAAGCATTCTTGCAGCATGCATATCACATGGGTAGTTTCATGTGTGCAGCATGAAAACATTTATGCATAGACACTGTCGGCAGATAGAGACCTACTGACCCACCCAGTCTGCCATTTGAGCTTGAAATTTCACTTTATGTTTTCTAGAACTCTGTTAACCCTTACCCTGACCTCCAGAATTTCCTTATGTCTATCCATGCATTCTTAAATCCTGTGATTGTTTTAGCCCACTACTTCCTCTGGCATTGTGTTTCACTTGTCCACCACCCATTCTGTGAAGAAATTCTTTCTCATGTTTCCTCTGAATCACCCTCCTTCCCACTTCATCCCATATCCTCTAATCTTAAAACATCATTTAGCTGAAAAATAGTGTTTTCTTAGAAACATTGGAACATAGAATTTGATGACAGATAAGGACCGCTTGGCCCACCTACTCTGCCTATTTCCCTACCTAATGGATAAGCTGCAGATCTAGTTAACCAACAGCCTACTTCCTCCTACCCCTCACTAGAATTGTCTTATATCTGTCCCATGATTTATTTAATTCTCTCACTGTTTTTGACTCTGTGACCTCCTCAGGAAGGCTGTTCCATGTATCCACAACCCTCTCTGTGAAGAAATACTTCCTCACAGTACCTCTGAGCCATCCCTCTCTATCTTCAAATTGTCCTTGTTTTGCACAGCTCTTTTCTGAAAGAAGCTACCTTCTTGGACTTTGTTAATTCCCTTGAGATATTTGAAAGTTTCTATCCTGATCCCCTCACCTTCCTTTCCTCAGGGCTATACATCTTTAGTTTTGCACACTAGTCCTTCCTGTAAGATACTTGTATGTCTCAATCTTATTCCATCATCCTCCTTTCCTCCAGGAGTAGATATTCAAGTGCTTCAACCTCTCTTCATAGGACTTGTGATGCAATCCATGTATCATCTCGTTGCCTTCCTCTGAACCTTCTCTACCCTGTCTATGTCCTTATGTAGGTAAGGTCTCCTGACCCATAAGCTGTAATTATTTCTGTAAAGGAGACTAGGAAATATAAATAATCAATTATATGAGGGTGCAGAGTTCCTTTAAGATTGTACCATTTAAAAACACTGCATCAATGTCTGATATTTGGATCTTTAGTGAGAAGTTTTTCCTTAATAAATCCATTAGTAGATACATTATGTCCTAATCCATGTTTTTCGTGTGCTTGTTTTCAGATCCTCTCATAAAACCAAACATCTCAGCAAATTCAAGTGATGGACAAATCCACAACATTTACTGTAAAATACCAGATGCTTTCAAAACAAGGAAGCTGTTTTTCTACAGAGATGTTAAATTAATACACATTTTCTCTGTAAATGAACAAGAGAAAGAACATTCTTTTATTTTCACAATCACCAAAGTTCTTGGTCCAGGTAAAGGAAATTACACATGTCGATATGAAACAGAAATAAGTAATCGAAGTCTGAATTCTACAGACAGTGACCCTATCTTCATTGACGTGCAAGGTAAATGCATGCAAATGTGGCTACACTACATTATCTTTTCAAGAGATACTGAGCACAAGACAGCAGTGTTTGACAGAGGCAGGCCAGACAAGCTAAATCATTGTTTAATTATTCCTTCCATCCCATAAGCGCCACAAATACTATGAAGTGATTTGCAGATCTAATACATGTCTCATGTTGGGATTCTTCTTCCTTTCATTTATAGAGTCTACCTATTTTTTTGTTAGTTTGTTTTTATTTAGTTTTTTAAACTGGGTAAGTGAGCTAGACAAGTTAATACTTCCTTACAGTCACAAGATGGGTGTTTACATAGCATCACAATGTACAGTAAACTCTGCAAGGTAGTACAGATCAACCAGTTACACTAATGAAAACACAAATCAAATGCTTATCATGAGTGATGAGTTTAAGACCCTGGCAATGGGAAACAATATGTGTAAAGCTACTGGCTTCGGAGCCTAGGTGTAAGACCATCATAGCTAGCAGTATTATCTGATGTTGTGCTTGTCAGTATTGTGTATATTTCAGTAGAGCTAATAATGAGAATACATACCTAGAAAAATATGAGGACAGTCCAGCATGAAGCCAGTGGACAAGATGAGTCATGACAAGATCACCTAGCAAACTAGTGAGATTTATATTAAAAGTAGACATGGGCAGGTACTGAAATACCCAGTCTGAAATGGTCCCTGGGTACTTGCAGACTACCTGAAATTACCCTAAAATACCCTAGTGAAAAATGGGTAGATGACTTTTGTCAGGTAGGTACTACCCAATTTTACTATCCTCTTACCCTACCTGACCATAACAAAAATGTCAAAGACTTTTTTGACTGTAGGCTGTATACTATTATTATATTGTTTGCTAGGTGCCCGAGCCCTGTCATTTATGAGGCAAGTATGAGAGGTACAGCTGCTGTGAGCAGACTGCTGCTGTTTCCAAAACTTATTCATATGGTAGGCATTGCTGAGGGTTGGTATGAATGGCATAGCTGCTCTGATTGAGCCTGCTGCTGTTTTCAAAATTATATCTATGGTGGGAGTTGCTGAGGCAGCTGCAAGATGTGCAGCTGCTCTGAATGAGCCTGCTGCTGTTTTCAAAAATTAGACCCATGATGGGCATTGCAGAAGTAGGTATGAGAGGCACGGCTGCTCTGATTGAGACTGCTGCTGTTTCCAAAAGTTAGACCCATGGTGGGCATGGCTGGGGCAGGTACAACAGGTGCAGTGGCTCTCAGTGAGCCTGCTGTTGTTTCCATAAATTATACCCATGGCGAGCACTAATGAGGCAGATGTGAGAGGTGCACCTGCTTTGAATGAGCCTGCTGCTTTTCCAAAATTAGACCCTTGGCAGGCATTGCTGAGGTAAGTATGAATAGCACAGCTGCTGTGAGTTGATCCTGCTACTGTTTCCAACAGTTATACCATGGCAGACATCATTGAAGTAGGTATGCAAGGCACAGCTGCTCTGACTTGAGAATGCTGCTGTTTCAAAAATGATACCCATGGCGAGCATTGGTGAGGCAGATGCAAGATGTACAGCAGATCAGAATTATACCCATGGCAAGCATTGATGAGGCAGATGCAGGACATGCAGCAGATCAGAAATTATACCCATGGCAAGCATTGATGAGGCAGATGCAGGACATGCAGCAGATCAGAATTATACCCATGCGAGCATTGATGAAGCAGATCAGAATTATACCCATGGCAAGCATTGATGAGGCAGATACAGAACATGTAGCAGATCAGAATTCTACCCATGGCAAGCATTGATGAGGCAGATGCAGAACATGCAGAAGATCAGAATTATACCCATGGCAAGTATTGATGAGGCAGATGCAGGACATGCAGCAGATCAGAATTATACTCATGGTGAGCATTGATGAGGCAGATGCAGGACGTGCAGCAGATCAGAATTATACCAATGGTGAGCACTGATGAGGCAGATGCAGGATGTGAAGCAGATCAGAATTATACCCATGGAGGGCAATGATGAGGCAGATGCAGGATGTGAATCAGATCAGAATTATACCCATGGTGACCACTGATGAGGGCAGATGCAGGATGTGCAGCAGATCAGAATTATACCCATGGCAGGCACTGATGAGGCAGATGCAGAACGTGCAGAAGATCAGAATTATACCCATGGCGAGGCACTGATGAGGCAGATGCAAGATGTGCAGCAGATCAAAATTATACCCATAGTGAGCATTGATGAGGCAGATGCAGGACATGCAGCAGATCAAAATTATATCCATGGTGAGCATTGATGAGGCAGATGCAGGACGTGCAGCAGATCAGAATTATACCCATGGTGACCACTGATGAAGGCAGATGCAGGACGTGCAGCAGATCAAATTATACCCATGGTGAGCATTGATGAGGCAGATGCAGGGCGTGCAGCAGATCAGAATTATACCCATGGTGACCACTGATGAGGCAGATGCAGGATGTGCAGCAGATCAGAATTATACCCATGGCAGGCACTGATGAGGGAGATGCAAGATGTGCAGCAGATCAAAATTATACCCATGATGAGCACTGATGAGGCAGATGCAAGAGGTACAGCTGCTCTGAATGAGCCTGCTGATGTTTCCAAAATGATACCCATGGGAGCATTGCTGAGGCAGGTGTGAGAGGCACAGCTGCTCTTAGTGAGTCTGCGGCTTCAAAAATTATATCCATGGAAGGACTTGCTGAGACAAGTATGATAGGCCCAGCTGCTGTGAGTGAGCCTACTGCTGTTTCAAAAAAATATACCCATGGTGGGCATTGATGAGGTAGGTATGAGAGGTACAACTGCTCTGAATGAACTTTCAGCTGTTTCCAAAATTATATCCATGGCAGGCACTGATGAGGTAGGCAAGAGTCACAGCTTCTCTGAATGAATTGAAATTTAAATAATGGTGCCAGCATTGTCAGAAAAATGACAAACATGCCTGTTTGTCCATGAACAATCTATGAATATTGCAGGATTTGTGTCATAGTGACAGTTACAGCTGCTGAAAGAGAAATGTGTTAGCAATGCTAAGTTACCAAATGTGGCAGTATGCCACTCCACACAACATTTTCTATTCATTTTGTACACAACCTAGTCATCATATTCAGTATCATTGTTTGCAGGCTTTTGGTCATGTTCAGGGTCAGAAGCACATAATTCAGTATTTGGGGCAATTGGGAAATTGTAAGCATTCATTTGAGAAATGTAAGCCATTCCACATTTGCAGGACTTACCAGTATTCTTTGGTCAGTGACTATTCTCCAGCTATAATAAATATGCATTCTGAGTATACACTTGAAGGTGGACAGCTGGGGTACATCATTGCAAGATTTGCTAGATCTGACCATACTGTTCTTTTCTATTTTCAGTGGAGTAATGGATATTCCTCCATACCAATCACAGTATGGTCTGCAAAATACTCCCAGATAATTGCGCTGTGTGAGATAGTTAACAGTCTGGCAGATGAATCAGCTGCACTTTCTTTATAGGATTATAGTGCATGTTGTTACAGGCAACACAGAACTGATTTGCCTTTCTGACCCTCAACATAGGATGGTCAAGAAGTACAGTTGCTGTAGTTGTCCTTTCCCTCATTGATGACACTGTTGATTCTGAAAATTGATAGATGTGCTATTCTCTGAGCTAGAGGCATGCTATTATGGTTCAGCAGAGTTTGACTGTTGTACATAACTTAATGCTGATGGGGAGGGGCAATGTCACTTGGTAGCTAAGATCTCTCCAATAGTCAATGTCTTCATCTGCAAGAAGAATGGTTTCAAGGTTTCCCTTAAAGTGGGGTTCTAGCAGCATAGCCAACTCATAGGTGTCATTCATAAACATGTCATTTATTCTCTGATCGAGTCGACAGTCCGAGACTCAAGTCATTGCCAGCATAACAGTGATGATGTTTTCTTTTGGCTGAAAGTCTTTCTTTATGTCATCAAGCAAAATGTGAAGAAGTCTAAGCTGAGGAATAATCTGACTCAGAGTTGCATGGCCTCCACTGACATTATGTGTGGCAGCTTTTCAAATGGCTCCAGTAAAGTGACCAATGATTCAGGTAGACTCCAGCTGCTCAACATGATGTCTACTTAACCTATTTGATTCTGCATGGTGTAATTATGCACAGCTTCTTTCTGTTGAAGGAGCATTTCCAACATGTTGAATTCAATGGGTAGAAATTTCCTGCTTTAATATATGCATTGGTAAGTTGTTTGACCTCTGCAGCCCCTTTGAGATTTTATGCTTTCACAGGGTGGCTGAAATGCCCACATATTTTCCAAGAAAGACAAAACAGGTTTTCAGCATTTCTATTTCAATTTAAGAAATCATGGATAAGAAGACTTAAACAATGTGCAAAACAAGATATGTGTTGGTAGTTGCCATCTCTAACAGCCTTGACTATGTTGGCACCATCATCTGACACTAAGAACCCTGGAGATAAGAAATTTGGAGTTATCCATTTCTGTAATTGTTTTTCAACTCTTGTAAAATATTCACAGTAGTGTAGTTTTCCTCAAAAGCTGTGAGACATAATACAGGCTGCTTCTAATGCTTACAGTAGAGTGGGGATTATTACTTTCTGCGGAAAACTTGTCCAATGAGCTGCAACACTTATGTAGTGAATTGTTTGCTTGTTGGTCCATATATCTATAGTTATGTGAACCAGCTTCACCTCAGAGAGTTTCAGCTGATTAATGACTTCATTACACACCAAGTCATACAACTGTGGAACAACCTTTTCTGAGAAATGTGCTTGACAGGGAATGGTTTACTGCAGTTTAATCGGCTTCATAAACTCGAGAAAAAATGTTTTGGGCAACAAGAGCAAAAGGGAGTTGACAATTGGTAAAAGCTCTGCACTGACTCTATTTAACAGCTAGTATGCTGGATACTGGTGGGTAAATTCTGATGCCCTGGAGGTCACATGATGAGCTAGAGGAGAGAGGACTTCCTGAGTGTAGCTCCCAGGCCCTTGCCAGCTTAATTTATCTTTAAACTAAAAGTAAGGGCTCAACCTTGTAATCCAGTTAAGTGGGAAGTTTCCCTAAGCTTCTCTGCCTCTCAAACAAAAAGAAAGGAGCAGATAGGAAGTAATTTGCCTGGTTCGGTGGTGATCAGAAGAGGCCTAGCAGAATGGCTGAGATGGAGTGTGGAGTTTCAGAGCCTTTGTCGGCTCAGGTTCTGGCAGTGAAACACCAGAAACCTTTTCACCTGTGCTAGAGGATCAAGATGAAAAGTGTGTGGAAGGGTGAGAGAAAGTGAAAGTGGATGACATTTTGGAGATCAAACAGTTGCTGCAGGGTTTGGTCACAGAGTTTTCAACTGTAAAACCGACTTTGAATGCACTGGCGAGAAGAATGAGAGATTCAGAAGCCAGAATTTCATTGCAGGAGAAGAAATCTACAGAGATAAAGCAAGAAGCGGTGGTGCTTAGAAAACAAGTTAAAAGCTGGAAGATCGTATGGAGGACCAAGAGTCGCATAGCTGAAGAAATAATTTAATCATGGCAGGGCTCCTGAAAAAATGGAAGGGTAGACTGTGTAACTTTTATGTAGGATCTGCTGATGAAGCTGTTGGGCCCGACTCTGTATGGGGAGGCATACAATTTGGAAAGAAGTCGTCAGGCACTCAGAGACCCCTCACCGGGAGCTTGCCCAAGGGTATTAATCATGAGGTTTCTCAATTATGAAGAAAGGCCTTTGTTCTAAGTAAAGCTAAGCAGTCCAAAAGCCTACAGTGGATTGAGGTGACTTTGTGGCTGTTCAGGACCAAACTCCTTCCATAAGAGATTGACAAAAGAATACCCAGACATTAAAAGAAGCTCTATCTGGCAGGGATCAAGTTCCAGATGCAGTATCCAGTGACCCTAATTGTGAAGCTCCAAATGGGACAAAAATACCTAACAGTGCGGGATGCTTTGGAGGCTTGAGATTTGAGCTCCCATTGCTATTCAAATCTCTGACCTGATGGGCTTGTTAGTGGTATTGGGAAAATTAAACTAATCTGGGCAAGTTACAGGAAATATGGAAATGTTATGCGCTGACTGAAGTTATTAAGTGTGGTTAAAGCAAACAAATGGTTGAATATATTTTTGAGTTAAGACAGCTCTGGGAAATGAATGGGAGAAAAGGTACTGAGATTCACAGGAGGCAATGGGGACAGGGTTTTGGTTGGTAAATTGTGAGAGGACTCCTTCTCCAGGGCTTATACAAGCAGCAGCGAAGCAATTTGAGGGTGCAACCACTAGAGGGCAGGCATGATTTTGTTTAAGAAATAATTGAGTTCATGAATGGGGAGAGGTTTGTCTAAACCAGGGAATTACAGAAACGAAGGTGGAAGGTTTATGTTAGAGGTATGGAACTCCAGGGGTGATAACTATTCAATTGGGGTGCAGGGAGCAGCAGTAACTAATTTTTAGAGTAACGTCACTTGTTGGGTAAGGTAGGGCTCTCGTGTAGCAGACTAGCCTTTATCCACGCAGTGGTGGGGAGCGAAGGAAGGAAAGCTCTTTCTGGAGTAACTAATGGGAGTGACTGAATGAGTCAACTTCCTTGGTAGTACAAGGGAAAGAGGAATATAAGGTAAGGGATAGGGTCATTTGGTGGGGGAGGGAGTGCTGGTATAGGGATAAGATGGATAATTGCAAGTGAAGGATGTAAAGACAGCAAACCCCCAGTATTTATTAGGTTGTGGTGAAGGACCACTAGGCAGAATAACGATACAGACATAAACTGGGGATCGTCAGTATCAGGAGCGTATCTCCCTCTGGTCAATGAGGGTAGGAGAAGGTGAGTAAGGAGAAGTCAAATCAAGGGAAATAAAGAGAGAGTGGGAAGAGGGTATTTCCTTTTTGTTTTCCTTGGGATTCCTGGTATGAGCTTGAAGAGGGGTCTAGGGGCACTCAGGAACTAGCTCAGTCATGGATCGTCAATGTTTTAGGAGGCGATCATAGGATCAGGGAAGGGGAGGGGTAAAGAAAAGAGAGAGTCCACCAACTGGAAGCAAGAAATTGGTAGAGTGTAGTAAGGCAATAAATACGGGATGTATATGTATAATGTCAAAATGTAAATTATTTCTTGGAATGTAAAAGGTCTTAGGGGTAAGAGAAAAAGAATGGTGATTCTGAGATGCATTCGATGACTGGGGGCACAAACTGTGACTTTGCAGAGACTCATCTTTTAACAGAGGAACTGGATCTGTTAAAAAGAATGTGGAGTGGGTCAAGTGTTTGGAGTGGGAATACAACAGCCTCGGAAGTAGCCATATTAGTGGGAAGATATGCCCATATCACGGTAGAGGCTGTAATAAAAGAGACGATAGGGGACTATTTCTCTTGGGATCTATTCTGGGGTCAAAATTGTCAAGTGCCACTATTCATGGCCAACCCCATCTAACCCAAATTTTGTGCTTCTTTGAGGTAGAAGTAGTCGGGTTGCCAACACATCTGATCATATTAGCAGGAGATTGGAACTTGTGTTTAAATAACTGGGAAGATAGGAATCCACCCTTTAGAAACCCTGACTAGAGCACAGGAAGCTATGGGGCACTTTTGGAGGTTACTGCACTGGTGGACCCTATCTGGCTACATGATAAGGGACCAAAGAGCATGACCTTTTTCTCAGGGCCTATAAAATGCAATCCAGGATTTATTTTTCCATGTCAATCAGGAAGCGTTGGTGGGTATAAAGAAATGGATACCCACAGTAGAATTTTATCTGATCACTGTCCGATACAGGTGACATGGGAACTAAAAGCTGTTCCCCCAAACCATATAGGTGGAGATTGGATGAATCATTATTGTCTGATACTACTACGGAAAATTAGAGGAAGCTCTTAGTGAGATTATTAGATAAATAGACAGTGTCAGCAGATATGGGCCTATGGTCCACTAGTCTGCCATTTGAGCTTGTAAGTTCAGTTTATGTTTTCCAAAAGTCTGTTGCCCCTACCCTGACCTCCAGAATTCCTTTATGTCTATCCATGCATTCTTAAATCCGTGATTGTTTCAGTCCCCACCACTTCCTCTGGCAGGGTGTTCTACTTGTCCACCACCCATTCTGTGAAGAAATTCTTCCTCACGTTTCCTCTGAATCATCCTCCTCCAACTTCATCCCATGCCCTCTAGTCCTGGAACATCTTTTCACTTAAAATAGTGTATTCCTGCACCTGTTCCTTCCTGTAAGATACTTGTATGTCTCTATCATAGCCCTCTCCTCCTCTCCTCCAAGGAGTACATGTTCAGTTCCTTCAACCTGTCCTCATTGGACTTGTGATGCATCTTTGTTGCCCTCCTCTGAACCTTCTCTGCCCTGTCTATGTCCTTACGTAGGTAAGGTCTCCAGAACTGTACAGTGTACTCCAGCTGGGACCTCACTAGTGTCTTGTATAGCGGAATTATGACCTCCCTTTTACTGCTGGTGCTGCCCCTGCATATGCATCCCAGCATCCTATTTGCTTTACCCACTGTTTCTCTGCCTTGAGGTCATCAGAGATGATAACCCCAAGATCCCTTTCCTGCTTGGTGCATGCTATATCCTCACCCCCAACTGATATATTGTGTCAAGGTTTTGTGCCCCATATGCATTATCTTGCACTTCCTTGCATTGAATTTCAGCTGCAAACCCCTGACCATTCTTCAGGTTTCTGCAGGTCCCTTCTCATTCTGTCTACACCCTCTGGTGTGTCTACTCTGTTACAAAGCTTTGTGTCATCAGCGAACAGTGAAGTTCTGCTTTCTAGGTCCTGCACAATGTCACTGATGAAGATATTGAATAGGACCAGTCCCAGCACTGATCCTGTGGCACCCCACTGGTCACTCTTCCCTCTGTGGTTGGGGTTCAGTTACCAACACAGCAGGACAAGCAAATAGCCTGGTCAACCTGTAAGGTTTTTATGCAGGGATGGGTTCAAAGAGATGCAGCAGAAGGAACATACTTAGAGAAGCTCAAGAGGAGTTTATTCAGGGGCCATAGACTCTCTGGAGCCCTTAGAAGGTCATCTGCAGAGGTGGATGCTGAACTTAAGGAACTGAGGATGAGGTGATGGACCACATTTATACCAAGGTGGATTTTTGTTGGAGAAACTCAGGCTAAATATCTAATGCAGGGTGATGTGCCTGGCAGGCTTTTAGTGGCAAGAGTGAAGGAATGGGAAGCAGTACGAACTGTAAACTTAATAAAAGTAGAAGGGAACTTATAACTGACCCCCAGGAAATGGCTGATGCCTTCACAGTCTATTATAAGGAATTTATCATGGGGAGAACTGTCTGTAGGGAAGAAATACATGCTTTTTGAGGACTATACCTCTCCCAGTTCTAAATCGGCACAGGTACAAAGCCTAACAGCTCTAATAAGTGAAGGGAAATTTTAAATGTAGTAACATCATTGCTGAATGGTAAAATTCAGGGGCCTGATAGCCTCACAGTCAAGTTTATAAATCACATATTTCAACAATACTCCCTCTCCTCAAAGACTTGTTTACTAGGATAATGCAAGAAGGGTATGTCACTCCCAACTTTACCAAACATACATTACACTTATCCTAAAACCAGATAAACCAAAAGAGTTCCCAGAAAACTACCAACCAATTGCACTGATGAATCAGGATACCAAGATCCTGACAAGGCTATTAGCTAACAGAATTTTGAATGTGGCTAACACAATTAGTCAAGAGCAGGTAGGATTTATGCCAGGGCGGGGGCTCATGATGCACTAAGGCTACACCATTTCCTTAACTATGCAGTGGATTCTCTGATATCTATGGCACTGATACAGTATCCTTAGACATGAAGGCGACCTTGACAGGGTCTCTCATTCCTTTCTTTTGCCATCATGGAAGAATGGGATTCCTGAAGGCCGTCTCAGGGAATTAAAATTTATATGCAACCCCCACAGCTAGGGTGTTATGTAATGGATATCTGTTCCAGGAAATTAAATTAGAGAATGGGACCAGGTAGGGATGCCCTCTCTCTCTATTTTGTTTAATATTTACTTAGAACACCTATTAAGGGCACTGAACTTACAGCCAAAAATCCAGGAATTCAAATCGGGAGGAGGAACTCAAACTGTCTGTGTTTGCGGACGACATACTTTGCATTTGCAGGATCCAGCTGAGGGTTTTAAACAGGCATTGGAAATTATATGAAGATACTCTGCGGTATTGAACTATAAACTGAATTTAAGCAAGATACAAATTTACCCTTACCTCACTTTTAGGGTGGATTTTGAACCCCTACAGATACACTGGGCCCTCAAGCAATCAAGTACTTGAGTATTTGGATTACTCTTAATGTTGAGGTGGGAGCAGAGGTTAACATGAAAAAACTATTAACTACAATCCAGGAGTTTGTCTGTGGGCAGAAAAGGCAGCAATACATGCAGGGGCCCAGTACAGAAGGGCAGCCTGCAGTGGCAGAAAAGCCAGAATGGCGAGTGAGTGAGCTCAACAGAGCTGTATTGTAACTGCTGCAAATTAATTTGTGGGCATAAGAAGGCAGCACTGCAGGCAGAAGCCCAGTAGAAAAGGGTAGCCTGCAGTGCTGTCACAGCAGAATGAGCAAGTGAAAGAAGTGGAGTCAGCGAGCTCAACAGAGCTTTGTTGGGACCGCCATAACTTGACTGTGTTACAAGCGTGCATTGCAGTGCTTCACGCACCCTTCTAATTTTGCAAATTTGTAATATTGTCATGCCACATTTTCAACAGTGGCATTTTACACTTCCTTATGAAAACTACAGCTGTCACTTTTCCATCCTGGCTAAAATGTGTTTTGCACTCCTGCTGGACAATAGCATGGTCACTCTGGGAAATCAGTGTTTGGGACAGATTAAGATCGCCCAAGTGGGGAGGGTGACCGAGCTCAACTGAGCTCTATTGGGACTGCTGCAGATTTGTTTATGGGCAGACAAGGCCCCAACACAAGAGCCCAATACAAAGGGAGAAACAGAGCGAGGAGAGCAAGTGAGGGAGGGGAGTGAGCAAACTCATGAAGCACTGTCAGGACTGCTGCAGATTCCTTTGTGGAAGAAAAAGGCATCAATACAAGCATGGGCCCAGTACAAAGGGCAGTCTGCAGCAGTGGGATAAACAGTACAAGCGAGTGAGACACAGGAACTTAATGAGCTCAATGGAGCTCTGTCAGGACTGCTGGGATTACTTTGTGGGCAGAAAAAGGCCAATGCAGGCAGGAACCCCATATAAAAGGGCAGCTTGCAGTGCCAGGATAAACAGAATGAGTGTTGAGAGAGGAGACTGGCGATCTCAACACAGCTCTGTCAGGACAGCTGTAGATTTCTTTGTGGACAGACACAGGTGGCCAATGCAACCAGGAGCCCCATGCAAAAGTGCAGTCTGCAGCGCCAAGACAAACAGAACAAGTGAGTGACAGAGTGGTAGTGGTAGGCTCATCGGATCTCTAGTGTGACTGCTGCAGATTTCTTTGTGGGCGAAAATGCGGCAATGCAGGCAGGAGCCCAGTACAAAAGGCCAGCTTGCAGCGCCGGCAGAAGGGTAATGCAAGAGTGACAGATAGGCAGTGGCGAGCTCAGTGGAGCTGTGTTGGGACTGCTTCAGATTTCTTTCTGGCCAGAAAAAGCCACCACTGCAGGCAGGAGCCCAGTACAAAGGGCAGCCTGCAGCACCAGGAGACACAGAATGAGCAAGTGAGGAGGGGAGTCAGTGAGCTCAATGGGGCTTTGTTGGGATGGCTGCAGATTTGTTTGTGGCAGAAAAGGCAGCAATGCATACAGGGGCCCAGTACAAAGGGCAGCCTGCAGTGACAGGAAAACCAGAATGAGTGAGTGAGTGAGTGAGTGAGCTCAACATAGCTGTATTGTAACTGCTACAATTTTCTTCATGGGCATAAGAAGGCAGCAACACAGGCAGGAGCCAGTAGAAAGGGCAGCCTGCAGTGCTGGCAGAACAGAATGAGCGAGTGAGAGAAGAGGAGTGAGCGAGCTCAACGGAACTTTGTCGGGACTGCTGCAGATTTCTTTGTGGGCAAAAAGGCACCAACAGAGGCAGGAGCCCAGTACAAAGGACAGCCTGTAGCACCAGGAGAATCAGAATGAGTGAGTGAGACAGGCGGACTGGCGACCTCAATGGAGTTCTGCCAGGACAGCTGGATTTCTTCATGGGTAGAAAAGCCACCAACAGAGGCAGGAGCCTAGTACAAAGGACAGTCTGCAGCACCAGGACAAACAGAATGAGTAGGTGAGGCAGGTGAGCCACCTCAATGGAGCTCTGCGGGACAGCTGCGTATATCTTCCTCGGCAGAACAAGGTACCAACACATGCAGCAGCCCAGTACAAAAGAGCAGCCTGCAGCAATGGGACAAACAGACTAAGCCAGTGACAGAGGCCCACTGCATGAGCTCCAACAGACCAATGCAATCAACATTCGGCATTGACAAATGCTTGTTTAAGAAGATCCAGCTTATCAACTTGTTAAGCAGGGTGAAAAAGGAATGGTATAAACTAAAAGAAAGGGTTTAATTGGGAGAACTAATTGGGGTACATTTTGTAAATAATCCTATTTCCCACATTTACAGGGGTTCTTAAATTTCCTGGACTCAAGCTCCCCAACCTACATCCCATATTGGGATAAAATTGTGACTCCCTAAGACCTAATTGGAAAGATGTATGGAATAGTTGCAAATATATAACTATACCTAAACCTAAGAATATGAAATTGTTCATTTCTTCTAATATGTACTATATGCAAAGCTATGTACAAGGAACCTTATACAGACAGACCTATGCTTCAGGTATAATGAGAAACATGGGATATATTACATGTGATGTGATATTGTGCCAAGATTTTCCCCTTGGCTTAAAAATTAAGCAGAATATGGACCCCATCTTAGACTACTCAGAGCTTATGTTGCCTGAGGTCTGTATACTTGGGGACCTGTGTCAGGTTTCATGGAATACGTCAAGTACCACATCTCCTTATTCACGGCCCTGGTCAAATCCTTTGTTTTAAAGCATTGGATAGACAGTCTTATCTACACTTATGACCAGTGGGTAGGGGATCTTATGAGAACTCTTGGAAGGATATGAAAGCATATGTTGAGCGAGGTAAGATGGAATTATATAAAGAAAGGTGGCAGTTCTGAAGCTGTCTACTCTATACAGCTAATAGATGCCTGGAACGAGGGTCTGTCTGTTGGGGCGAGATTAGCGAATGAATAATAGTCTGAAAGTTTTCTTAATTGCTAAGTTCTTTCCTTTTCTTGCATATTTGCTAATTAGTTGGGACATAAGTTTGGTGTGATACTATGTAGGAATATGAGGACCTGCAAAGTAGGCAAGGGTGGGGAACTATCTCTCTTTTCTAGGGATGTTAGTCTGACCTGAGGATGAGATGTTAATACAATCTCAGTGTATTGGTGGGCAATGAGCTATCAGATTCTATATATTTGAGTTAATTGACAGCCTGCCCACTATAGGGGTTGGATATGGCTCAGTTGGCCTATTAGAGGCAATATTACTTTAAGGTAGATGTGTATGCATAAAGTATCCATAGCCAGTTTTTGTGCTGGGGACCAGGAGAATTCGTGTTTTATCTGTGTGTCTGTCAATGTATACCTTAAATGTCTAAAAGAAAAATCAATAAATATGATTTAAAAAACAACATAAATAAATAAAATAAAAAATAAATTCTGATGTCCTTGCAACTTTCTTTTAATGTTAGTTAATTTTTAGGGGGTGTATTTTTACATGTTTTCACATGGCGTACTACTTGGAATTTTCCAGTATTTGATGGCATCAGAAAACAATCTATGTTTGTCTGGGAAGACTGCAAAGACACATCAAGTGATTTAATGTTACTTACTGCTTCCAGTTCCTTGTCACTTTGGTCACTGCCACCACTACTACCTTACTACTGCCTCTTGCCTTGCCCCCACTCAATTGGGTGTTTTGCCTTTGCACATCACATAATTACTGATGTTACAAAAGTTGCCTGTTTGCCATCATAACTGATGCTCTTTTTGCACAGAATGCATACAGCTGGAGAGTTACATGCAGGGTCAATGCAAAATAAATTCTGCAGTAAAGATTTAACGTGTTTGTTTTGTGCAACAGTGCCTGGCACTATTCCTTGTAGAGTCAAGGGACCTGGAAGAAACCCTATATTATCATCTCCTTGAGATTAATTGTTCTCATTCATACTCAGCTTCTTAGTCTTACATTTAGCATATGTTTTCTGCACTTGCCTCTTAGCTTTACAGTGGCATCCTCCTCCCTCATCAAAATTACTGAACTCATCACCACAAGATTCAGAAGAAATGGATGTGCCACCGTCATTATGTGGGGCGTGGCCTGGTCTATTCCATTTCCAGTCCCCATTATCACAGCCATCTCTACCAGCATTCAATGCTTCACATCTGAGCTAGATTTTAGCAAGGCATTTGATACAGTCTCACACAAGATTAATACACAAGTTAGCCAGCCTTGGGTGGGTCACATGGTGGTAGCCTGGATAAAAATTGGCTGAGACAACAGGGCGCAAAGGGTAGTAGTAAATGGAGTCAGAGTGAAGGAAGGAGGTTACTAGCAGGGTACATGGTTCAGTACTAGGATCGGCCCTTTTAATGTCTTTATAAGTGACATTGCAGAGGAATTGGAAGGAAAAGTATGTCTTATTGCAGATGACACAAAGATCTGCAACAGGGTTGATACACAAGGTGGAGTGGAAAGGATGGGAAGGGACTTGCAGAGTTGGAAGTATGGTCAGATATGTAGCTCAGATTCAATGCAAAGAAGTGCAAGGTAATGCACCTGGGAAAGAAAAACCCAAGGGAAGAGTACACAATGGGGGTGAGGTAATGACAACAGTAAAATGGAAATGGTACCTGGGGGTAATTATATCAGATGACCGGATGGCACCTTGCAATGGAAACTGGCCGCCCTGTAGATAGGCAGGCTTATGCAGCTGCCCAAATAAATGTACCTGGACCATACACAAGGCCAAGGCCGAGCACTATCAGGTCTCACTCACCTCATCCTGGGGAATGCCAGAACCTTCTGGGACAATATCAAGCAACTAAATGGGGTTCAATCCTCCACCACCTCCCAAATCAACATTGATGGCTCCATCTCCACGGACCCTACCTCATTGCCAACTTTCTCAATAAATCCTTCACTGAAATTAGCCCTGTCCTCCCAAGCAACTTCTTTGACACCCCTCCATACCAGAGCCTATTCTCACCAATCCTTGGTTCCACTTACATCTGGTTACTGTCCATGAAGTCTGACCGTATCTACTCAAAGCCTTAAAGGGCAATACCACTGACAGTGAATCCTTGGACCCCAGTCTCCTTCGCCAGGTACTGGACCTGGTTATTGCCCATACTAGCCTCTTTAATAAATCTCTCTGCCTGGGACAATTTTCCTCCACCTGGAAAATTGCCACTGTCCACCATACTTAAGGGTGGTGATAGGACCCTACCTGATAATTATCGGTCAATCTCTATCCTTTCACCTCTCTCAAAATCTTAGAAAAAATAGTGTCCACCCAAATCTCAGAGTATCTAACCAAATACAGCATTCTCTGCCTGAACAACGCGCTTCCGTGCTGGGCATAGCTACCACCACCGCCCTCCTTGAGTTCTCTAACTTTTTCATCCCTCTCTGGCTCTCTAGTGGGTGCAGTGTTCATTGTCTTGTCAAAGCCTTGGACACTATTTCCCATCCCTCCTGCTGGATGCACTCAGCCACACAGGCTTTGCTGCCATGCCAGTCTTCTGGTGCTCCAGCTATCTGTCTGCCCTGTTCCAGTGTGTTTAAATTAATGGGACACTCTCCAATGCCTGCCCTATTAGCTGTGGTGTTCCCAGGGCTCCATTCTTGGTCCCTTGCTCTTTTCCTATATCTCAACTCCATGCCAGGTGCTTGTGCTGGTAAACTTTGCTTTATGCAGATGATGCTGTTATCTTTGCCTCCAACCATAACTTACTACCCTCC
Organism: Neoceratodus forsteri; assembly: GCA_016271365.2. Classification (NCBI taxonomy): domain Eukaryota; kingdom Metazoa; phylum Chordata; order Ceratodontiformes; family Ceratodontidae; genus Neoceratodus; species Neoceratodus forsteri. Next base: position 192,732,982 of record JADMNL010000022.1, on the reverse strand, counting down.
AGGCCTCCTGCAAGCCTCTTATAATGAAGCAGATGTCTGGTTCAAAGAGCATAGACTTGTAATTAATCTTAAAAAACAAAAACTATGCTCTTTTCCACCTCAAAACAAAGCTAGTAATTTCCCACTTCAGGTCCTTGCAAGTTCAAGTTCCCACTTGAGCAGGTCCACATTTACAAGTACCTTGGGATAACTTTCGACACTGGCTTCACATTCCATTCCACACCTCTGCCCTAGTCTCAGCCACCAACATTCGGCTGGGTATCCTTTATCGCCACAAAAGCGACTCCTCCTGATACCCACCAACTCACAGTCATGTCCTCTATACTGTCCCTAGTAGATTATGGTTTACCAGTCTATGGGCCGCTGACCAGACTGCCTAACAAAATGTGCCTCACCTTAAATAAGGCCTGTAAGCTAATCACGGGGCTCCCAGACTTACACATTCCTGCCATCTTTATGCCCAGGCTAATCTGCTTGATCTTGATGAATGGCTTAGGTATCAAACTGGCCTCCTAACTAAGAAAACTCTTTTGGTTTACCCCCACCGAGCTGACTGCCTCTATCCACCATACAAAATCTCTAGTGAAACTCGATCCTTCTGCCTCCTGCAAATCTGCACTGGTAGCACCTAGGGCAAGGACCACATGAGGCCAAAGGGCCTTCCACTACCAGGCCCCATCCTGGTACAACACCCTCCCCATCAGTATCGTTGATGCCCCCATGATCTCTCATTTCAAAACCTCCCTGCGTAATCACCTACTTGCTCGCACAGCTGTTGCTGTCTCTAACTCTACCCTGCTCAATCACTGACAAAGCTCCCTGAGTGGCTGCACCCAACCCACTACCTCTTTCATATATTGTCCTATCTACCTCTCCGTCTATCTCTGCCAGACATATTGCTGTATAGACCTCCCTGATTGCCTGAGGCACAAATTATTCTAAACCTATTTGTACTTGTAACCTGTATAGTAATCGCTTTGATGTCATCATGTTCTTCCAAATCCTGTGCACTGTCATCTTATATATGCTTTTAGTACTGTTTTGTCCTCTATGTGATGAGGTATCTTTGCAAATGAGCCTCTGGCTCAAAGGTTGTAAACTGATGTTTAAATAAATAAATAAAGGTGGGCAAGCAATATGAGAAGGCAGTAAGTAAGTAAGTAAGGCTGGGGGATACTGGGATGCATAGGGAGGCATCAATAGTAGAAAACAGGAAGTTGTTTTCCCTCTGTACAGACAGTTGGTGAGACCCCATCTGGAGTACTCTGTGCAGTTCTGGAGACCCCATCTCCACAAAGACATAGACAGAGTGGAGGCTGTCCAGAGGAGGGCAAACAAAATGGTGCAGGGTCTGCACGAAGACATACAAAGAAAGACTAAAGGAGCTTAATATGTATACCCTTGAGGAAAGAAGGGAGAGGGACATGATAGAAACTTTCAAGTACCTCAAGGGAATCAACAAAGTCCAAGAGGGTAGCATCTTTCAGAAAAGAGATGTGCAAGAACAAATGGGCACAATTTGAAGATAGAGGAGGGCAGCTCAGAGGTAATGTGAGGAAGTATTTTTTCACAGAGGGGTTGTGGATGCATAGAACAGCCTCCCTGAGGAGGTTGTGAAGTCAAAAACAGTGGGGAATTCAAGAATGCATAGGACAGACATAAGGCAGTCCTAATGGGGTTAGCAGAAAGTAAGCTGTTGGTTAAATAGGATCTGCAGCTTATCTGTTCAGTAGGAAAATAGGCAGACTAGGTGGGCCAAGCAGTCCTTATCTGCCATCACATTCTATGTTTCTATGAGCTTATATTTGAGGAGGATACCTCCTTTCATGCTGCTCCAGCAGTCAAATGTCTCCTGGCACATGTGGCAAAATGTCCAGTGACTCTATGAATAACTGTAGTCAGTTCTTTCAGAAACTCTACTGTCATTTCATTGCTAACATGCTTTTTCTGATTCAGGAGATTTAGTGCCAGTGCATATTATGTTATTGTTAATGTTTCTATGCTCTTCATTATTGCTATGATTCATATTGTCCATATCATTAACAGCTGAGCCTGCAGCAGCACTGTACTTGCTTTTAGTAAACTTAGAATGGGAAGTAAAGGCATAGTAGACACAGCCATGAAGGATATTGTTTCACTAACTGCTTGACAGACAGTATAGTTGACTATATCACAGTAATAAATAACAGTGATCGGGGCACTAACAAACAGTGTGATACAGCTGTAAAGGTTTTCACTATGTGCACAACTAGACAATGCAGCTATGTGACAGTAATACAATGACAGGGCACTTTACAACCAATGTGATACAGCCAAAAAGCTTTCACTATGCTGCAGAGACAGACAGTGTAGCTATGTCACAGTAATAAAATGACAAGGGCTTAGAGACACCAAACAAATAGTGTATACTTAAATTTCAAACCAGCTACTCAGTGCCTCCTGTTTTTGTACTGTATATGTCTTTTACCCCACCTTCTTTCTCTAGTCTCTCACGTCCACCTTCATAACTGAGGATGGCCAGACCCACTACTCCCAGCTGAGATAATTTCTCAGTCCCCACTATTTCTCCCTGTCCCTGTGCTGCTTGACAAAGTATAGGTTAAGTAAAATAAAGCTTTTTCTCTTTTTCAATCAAGTTGGCAATTTGTGCCACAGAGTAAGCACCCACACAGAGCTGCTTCCACACACCACAGTGCACACAAACAGAGTGCTGCTGGCTGATTTCATGCAGCAGATGGAGCACAGACATCACTGGCCAATAAGGTGTCAGCCTGGTGTCATGTGCTCCCATTCTGCTGCAAAAATGAAGGACCCCAAGCTCTCCTTAATGGGTGTTTACTCACCTGGTAAAAGTGATTGTGTTGGTTGGCATCCATGGCCCTCAGACATTACCTCATGGGTTACAGCCCACCTGATAGGCTAATGATGCACATGACCCAGATCAGATTTCTAGTATATCCAGGTCCCAGGAACCCTGCTCTCCAGTTTGAATCTTCCATAGCTGAAAGAAGGTTAGTTAATACAAGAGACAAAGAACAAACAGTATATAGATAGCCACGCACAAAAAGGAGGTCTACCACGACATGTTACAAAAGGAAAAGCCAGAGGCCTGCATTTATTTCTTATTATATACATCCTAATTCGAACCAGCGGTTCGACTGAACACAGTGTCAGCAATTCGCTTGAGGCACTGGTAGTTGAGTAAGGACCTCCTGTTTGCCCTAAAGGCAGGCGCTCCGAACACTCCGAGGAGGGCCTTGGAGTGCCATGGATGCCAACCAACACAATCACCTTTACCAGGTGAGTAAACACCCATTGTGATTGGTTGGCGTCCACAACACTCAAGTCAATCCTCTCATGGGAGATAAGAAGCAGTTAGCACTCTGGGTGGGAGATGGTTGAGTCTGAGTGTCGGATGTAGAGGCCGCTGACAGGACCTGGATTCTGAGGCTGACCTGAAGTCCCGGGCTGCTCCAGCCTGTAGTGCCTAGCGAAGGTGCAAGGAACTCCAGGTGGCCGCTCTGCATATATCCTCTGATGAAACTGAGACCCTCTCCACCCAAGGCGTGGCAACTGCCCTGGTGGAGTGTGCCCTGATCCCCTGTGGTGGGGTAAACTGATTTGCTGTATAGGCATGCTGGACGACCCGTCTGAGCCATCCTGCAATTGTGGTCTTGGAGGCCACGAGCCCCTTCTCTGACCTTTTGAGACAATGGACAGCCTCTCCATTTTGCGGATGGGGCAGGTCCTGGCCAGATAGACCAATAAGATCAACCCGACATCCAGGGAATCGGGGCCCCTCCCTGAGCCTGAGGGTTTTCTCGTGACAAGGTTGGCAGATCGATGGGTTGCTCCCTGTGGAACTTTGTTGAGACCTTTGGCTGGAAGGTCGGCACTGTTCTCAGCCTGACCCCCTGAGGGGTGAAGGCGGTATGGCCGCACGACAGGGCACCCAGCTCACCGATTCTTCTGGCCGAACAGATGGCTACAAGGAAGGCAGTTTTAGTCCGACCCAGAAGAGGTCTGCCTCTAGGAGCGGTTCATAGGGTGTCACTTTTAGGGATCCCAACACCAGAGGTAGGTCCCATGGCACGATGGTTGGTCTGGTTCTGGGCGAAGGAGCTCTACCACTCTCATGAAGCATATGGCGTCTGGGTGGGCTCCGGTGGGTGCCCTCCATAGATCCTCTGGCCGCCCCAATGGCTGCCAGCTGTACCCTCAGGGTGGAAGGGGCCAGCCCTTGTCCACTCCTTACTGGAGGAATAGGAGAATGGTGGGCAGGTCGGCTTGTTCTGGTACCGACCCCTCCTTTGGCACCACTGTGAGAAGATGGCCCATTGCCTCTCATGCGTGGGCGTGGTGGAGGCCCGTCTAGACTGGATTAGCGTACCGATGACCGACTCGTGATACCCGGTCATCGTCAATCGTCCTTTCAGGAGCCAAACCGTGAGCTTTAGGGTCCGAGGGATGGAGTGGAGAATCAGTCCTTGTGACAGCATGTCCAGCCAGATGGGAATCCGGAAGCTGGCTAGCGACATCTCTCTGATCGCCGAACCATGATCTGCGTGGCCAGTAAGGGGCCACCAGAATGATGGTGACACAAGATTCTCGGATCTTGGTCAGTACTTGTGGTAGCAGGGGAGGCGGTGGGAAAGCGTATGCGTACTCGGCCCCTAGGCCTGTGACAGGGCATCCGATGCCCTGGGGTGGGCATCTCTGAACCATGAGTAATACATGTCGACTTGGGCGTTGTCCCGAGATGCCATGAGGTCCAGAGACACTGGTCCTCACACCGCCTGGATTTTCTGAAAGAGGCGGGTGCAACTGCCATTCTCCTGGGTGAATCTGTTGTCTGCTGAGCGAATCTGTCCTGACATTCAGTTTCCTGCCAGGTGCACTGCTCCCAGGTGTGATGGCGAGTCCTGCGCCCAGTTGATCACCCTGCGGTTTCCCTCGACATGACCCTGCTTCTGGTTCCCCCTGTTTCGTGATGTTGGCCACCATCACGTGATTGTCGAGACGGATCAGTACCGGCGCCCCAGGATGATATGTCTGAACGCCCTCAGAGCATGGAATACTGCTCTCATTTCCAGAACGTTGATGCAGAGTTGTGTCTTCGCTGGAGACCACGCTCCCTGTGCTGCAGCATCCTAAACAGGCCCCCAGCCAGAGAGCTGGCGTCCGTCTCCATGGGGATTGGGCGAGGGGCCTCAAGGGGACTCCTTGGTCAGATTCTCCAGTCTTGTCCAGCAGACCAGGGATGATCTTACCGCTCACGGGCAGTGGCACCATGCACTGGAGGTTGTGCTCGTTTGGCGCCCTGAGAGACAGGACGTAGTTTTGGTGGGCACATGTGCCACCTGGCCCAGGGCATGAGTTTGATGCAGGGAGCCATGCAGCCCAGAAGTGGTGCCACCTTCCTACCGTGGTATGGGTGTGCGATATCAACTTTCATGGCACAGCTCCCATAGGTTGTGGACTCGGCCCGGCGATGGTTTTGCCCAGCCCGGCTGAGTTGATTATGGCCCAGGTGCTCTTTCTGTTGAGTGGGACAGAGGTGGCTCATTTCCGATTCACCACCCAGCCATGGTCCTCGAGAGCCTACAAGGCGAAGTTCCATATCTTCGTCGTGCCTGGTCCTCGGAGTGGCGGATGAGCCAATCGCTCCAAGTATGGAATGAAATCTAGGCCCTGCTCCTGTGTCTGGCCACCAGAGTTATAGAGACCTTGGTGAAGACTCTGGGTGCGAGGACAGGCCGAAGGGGCGCTTTATATTGGAAATGGTGTCCTAGGATGTGGGCGGTGGAACACCTGTGTCTTCTGATGATGGGGATGTGGAGGTAGGCCCTTCAGATCGATGGATGTCATGAAGTCACCCACCCTGATGCCCTGTAGAGTGGACGGATGGTCTCCATCTTGAACCGTGGGGACCACGTGTCGGTTCAGGAGTTTTAGGTCCAGGATGGGCCTTAGCTCCCAGATTTTTAGGGACCAGGAAGAAGATGGAGTACATGCCCATTCCTTGTTCCTGGCTTTGGGACGGCTGGATGGTGCTGTTTTGGATTTGCTCTGCTAGAATCCATTGAACTTGAGTGAGAGGCTCTCCTTCTGGACACGGGGATGAAACAAACCGGTGTGGTATAGAGGTATGGGATAGCTTGATGGCATATCCCTTGGATACTACGTCCCATACCCACCTGTCGATGTGGTGGCCGACTAGCGGTGGACAAACAGGGCTAGTCTTTGTCCTACTGAAGTCCGGGTCTGATCACAATTCTTGGGCTGTTAGGAGTCACTGTTTCCCTCTAGAGCCTCTACTTGACTTCCATATTTTGTCCCGAGGTCTGAAGGAGGCGGACTGGTAACTCTGAAAGGAGGGACCACGAGAGCTGGAAGTGGAGCCTCTACCCCGAAAGGAGTGGCTCTGCAGAAAGGAGTCCCTGCGGTTTTGGCCCTGATTCTGCCCTGAAACCTCCATCTTGCAGAGGGCAGATAGGAGGATTTGGACTTATTCCTAAGGAGGTCCCTACCTCCCCTTTGTTTCAGATAATTCTGGAGTCCCTCCCCAAAGACATGATTTCCCTTGAGCGGTAAGTTTTGTAATAATGTCTTGGATTCTGAATCAGCGTCCCAGAGTTTTAATCAGGTCTGGCTGGGGCACCAGAGTTGCCACTCAGGCTTAGGACACAGTGCCAAATTGTCCCACCAGCTGGCCCCTGGGAGAGCTCGTCCCTGGGTGTGGAAGAAAGCTGGCATGGGGACCCCTGGTTTGCCCTGAAATTTTTTCCTAAAGATCCACCCACACCAGAATGAATCTCAGCACCACACGCTAGAGGCAGTGGCTCACATCACTACACTAGCAGCCAGCTTGTCTTTTTTTTTTTTTTTATATATATTTTTCTGCAGCAAATTGTGATGTCCGCCTCCCTAAGATGGAGATGAGAGAGAGAGGCATTGGGAACAACTCGAGGAGGGCTGCGGCTAGAGGGTCTTGCCTCGGTGGCTTGTAGTCACAGGAGGGACCTGAGGCCGCTCGCGCCCGGCAGGGATCGCTTCTCCGCCTCCCGAAAACATCCTGGGAGTGGACAAGAGGAGGTGGAGGCAAGAAGAGGCAACGAGGGGGCTCTGGGCTCCGTCAGGCCATGCTAAGCTCTGCTTCCTATTTTCTCATCCGTGGAGTCCTGGAGCTGCTCGGGAGGGAGGAGGTAGGCCTGCAACCTACCGTGGCTCGCCGGACCGAGCGCTTGGGAAAGGAAGGCAGCGCTGGGCCAGAGGGAAACACAGCCGCAAGGAGGTGAGGGTGGAGGGAGGAGTCCCTAGGCATGTAGCTGCCCACCGTGTGGAAGAGAGGACCGAGAAAGGCCCAGGAGATGCCGTAATGCGGCGAGTGAGGGAGCATCCCGAATGCTAGAATGGCCACACACGTGGCTGGGGAGCCACGGGGCCGAAAGAAAGGTTCAAGTGGCAAATTTAAACAAGAAAGCCACTCTAATAGCAGAGCCCCAGGAAAAAGCAAATAAGGGGCTATACCACTGGTTACCTTAAGGTAGCCATCTAAATAAGGAACAACAGCATTTCTAGGCAAACACAGATGCAATCCTGGACAAACTTTAAGATAGCACAAGAAACAAACATAGTTTACAATTAGAACTGGCTCTGAGAGCCCTGATAAAAAATCTTTTTAGGAAGACTAAGGATTGAAAACAATTGCACAAAAGAAATCAGATTGCTGGTTCCTACCTTGTATGAAAGCAGACAGGGATTCCTGGTATGCTTCTTGCCTAATCAGATGCACGATTCAAAACTGGAGAGCAGGGGTTCCTGGGACCTGGATATACTGGAAATCTGATCTGGGTCATGTGCATCATTAGCCTATCAGGTGGGCTGTAACCCATGAGGTAATGTCTGAGTGTCATGGATGCCAACCAATCACAATGCCTATTTCCAAGTCCTTTACTTGTTACCTGTGTCAAATTACCTGACTGGAGAATTACAGTGTTATGTTGGGTAGGGTAGTACATTACCCAGACTACTTTATGCCATCAAAATAGGTGATGCCCACAGTACCTGACTCAGTTGTCTAGCAGGTAGCCCAAGCCTAATTAAAATACATACATTTGGAAAGTTGCCATTTAAGGTATTATAGTCATGGCTAGAAAAGCATGAGGACAGTTCTGCATTTGGCAAGAGGGGTCATGGAATGATCACCAGGTGAATTAGTGAGATTTCTTGTGAGAGCCGGGTAATTCAAATGGTTGGCTTTGAAGGTATTAACAATAACCATGGGATTGTAACAGTTTATACCATCTATAATCATGTCATATAGCATACTATTTCCTTCTGCCCTTTGAGGGATAAACACAGTAGAGTATGAGGACCTTTGCAGAAAGAAGAACAGAGAAGTGATGAGGGGCAGGGGTGAGACTCACTGTGGGACAGTTCAAAAGAGTTGGGAGGAAATTCTTCCACACAGAATAGGTGGCAGATTAACGGAAAAGCCTGTCTGGGGATGTAATCAAATCAGGAACTGCAAATGGTTGCAGAACTGGTAAGACAGATTAAAAGGTTTAATGAAGCCAAAGAGCAAGAGATGGAAGGGGTACCAATGGAAGAGGGAATAGTAACCAATGAAAAGGGGTGCTAGTCATCCATTTGAGCAATCAGCTTCTAAATCCTGCTCACCAATAGGATGAAACAGGCATAGGTAAGCATTCTGTGCAGACAGGATGACCTCTGGGTCTTCTGTTACATCCATATCTATGTTTCCAAGTTAAGTCCATGGGCCAATTGACATTGTCAATATCTCTGCAGATCCTCAGGCAATATCTTCAGCAGATCATTGCAATCACGCCTACTTTCTGCCTTGATTGATTGATTGTAGGTGTTCCTTCATCTAATATATTCTTCCCAATTAGAGATAAAGGCAAATACATTTAACTTAGCCAAAGATTTTCCCTAGTTTTGAGCTGCACCTGTGACCATCAACCTAGATTTTATAAGTTAGGCATGCATATCCAGGATGTCCAAGAAGTTCAATACAAAACAGGTGAGTGCTGAGTACATATCTGAGAAGACAAATAGATATGCTCTTTCAGTTTGAGATAGGTCCTTACAAAGCTGACTAGACTGAATTAAACAAAACTTCCAAAATGAATAGTGCTGGGAGGTGTCCCAGAAAGACTGAGCTCCCAGCAGATAGAATGTAGTGGAGTAATCACTGATTAATTCAGGACAAGCTTCTGTATAGTGAAATTTCACTACTGTGTTAGAATCCAGTCAACCACTGTGTCAGAACCATTAACAATTCAACCTAGTGGAGGTAGAGATGAGTTGGCAAGGTGCAGCTTGCTTATGAGCAGCTCATAAAACATCTTTTCACTGAGATAATCAAGGTTAACATCACCTAATAATTAATCATTTTTAGCATAAATACTCCCTGCCCAATCAGGAATAGACTCCAGGTTAACATCCAATGGGAGAATTAAAGGCATAGACCAGGTTGAGATTGTGTTTCCCAGCATGAATACTGTATGAATTAACTTGCAGTGGGTGTCTGGAGAATACTATATCTTTAGATAAGATAGGTGTGAATGCGATTTGTAGGAGAGTGAACAATACTCCCTTTTAGAGAATGGGTGATCCTCCAAATAAAGTAATTTATGTTTGCTTTATTGTGTTTATAGAGTTTTGTTTTCTGAGAAATGAAGGCTGGAAATTACTCCTGTTTTAGCCTCATCCTATTTAAAGGGGTTTGCAGATGCAAAGGTGGCAGTATAGCATAGTGGTTAAAGGCACAGAGCTGCAAACCTGGAGATCTGGTTTGAATCCCATCAGCCCCCACTTACATACTATGTGATGCTGAGCAAGTCACTTAACTTCCTTGTGCTCCAGGTCTCACTTAGACACAAGCTCCAGCTTAGTGTGCCTTTTCTGGTTAAACAATTTCCCTTTCCCATTCCTTTAACCGAATGATATTGCTGCAGGTGAGGAGTTAATTTGTTTTATAGTGTATGGAGAAATATGGCAAGGATACCATGGAAATTCTGCTCCTCTTTTTGAGAGGTGTCATGGGACCTTTAACATCCACTTGAAGTGGTTACCTCCCTGACAATGACATTTCACACGGAGGTCCCCACAACAACTACAGCACCTAGCTGCAGTGGAGACCCACTGGAACCTGACGTTATCTGTTGGGGGTCCTGACCCCCAATCAGCTCTGACTGGAATTAAGAATCCTTAAATGGGGGTATGTGAGGGTGTAGCCCCACATGGGGGGTTCAGTGGCTAAACCCTCCAAAGAAAACAAGAGAACAAAATGTGAACCGGCAGCCGACAGCAGAATGCAGTCAACCTGCCAGTGTTGCTGACAGGCGTTCAACAAAATTTTTGTCGGACTCCCATCATGGATGCCACTTGAAAACCCACCAGAACAGACAGACAGGACCTCAGTTTAACAGTTCATCCAAATTACAACTTTTCTAAAGTCAGTTTCATTAAAGGCCAGCAAGTAATACAAAGAGTTGCATACACTATTCACAGTGGAGAAATGCATTAGAAGTTTATCCACAATCAGTGTACCTATAGAACATGTGATGGCTTTTGGTTCATTTACTGTCCCTTGATTAGACAGTATGTATTGAGCCACAGTGATTACCAAAAGGTAACAGCCATGCAGCAGCCAATCAATAGGAACTCCTGGTGTGCAAGCTTCCCCACTTTAACCTTAACAACTTGTAAGGATAGTATCTTGTTGCTGACTCTTAAAAGCCATGCATGTCTTAGATAGGACTGTGGACCTCCATTCTCCTCCCCTCATGGTCACAGCCATTGTGCATAATCTGGTTTTCCATTCTGGATGTCCTCCCTACCCCTCCTGAGATATTTAGAGCTCCAAATCTCAGGTCCCTACCTAGCCCTTCTTTACCACTGCATCTTAAGCTGTGTTTACTCTGGGTGTTCTTTTCCTTGGAGAGTTTTAAATGCCCTCAAAATCAGATTCCACCTCCTGAAAGCATGGCCACCCAGTACATGAACTCTTCAAGGCTGTCAGTTCATCATCCACTTCCTGCAGCAGGTTTCAGGAGGTCATACAGTGCCTCACCTGTAAAGATCTAAATTGATCTTGTGTGGTCATCACAAACTGTTGCTGAAGCTCAAGGAAGGAGATGCAAGGGTTGGGCCACCAGTGCAGCAGTAGCACTACTGACTGCGACTCCAGTGACTCAAGTTTGGGAATGGGCCCAGGTTGTCAGAATCCAGCCATGGGGTGGTGGAGGTTTGAGTGTCCCATAGGATACTCTCCTTCTCTGAGGGAGGAGTGCTGTCACATCACTCCATTCTTGCTGCTGGTGAATGCATGAGTGGCAATAAGGGATCAGTGGTGTATGGGGGAGGGAGAATGCCATTGAGCACTTAGCTGAGATGTGAGCATTTCCATCCTTCATGCCAGTGTCCTTGGGGGTAGAGTCTTTGGAAGAAACAGGACAAATTGAAAGGCAGGGCAGGAAGGATGAAGCCTTATCTTGTCCACCATGTCTGACACCAGATCCAAGCCACTGAACTCCATAGATGCTGCCAGTGTTCACCCCCACAGCTGCAGGTAGCCAGATGTCTGTGAGGAAGAAATACCAAAAGGTAGGTATACCTAACCCTGGGAGAGGCAGTAAGCCGGGAGCTGCACAGCAATGGGTAATGGTGGGCTAACAACTCTGGTAGGCTCAGTGCTGGGATTTCAGGCAGGATGGCATAAAGGCACTTGACATGGAGTGGCCTGGCCCGCAGTAGGGGAACATTAACAACATTAGAAAAAATAATGAGATGCAGGGAGGTTTCTAACAATGTGCCAACATCTCATGAGTCTTTGCCTGTTCCACCCACAGAAGTTGGGATTGGTGCAAGGTGGGTGAAACCTGGATTCCCAAATATTACTGAGGTGATCCTATCACTTGGGTATGTGTAAAATTCTGGCCTTGAGTAGCATGAAGAATGAATGCTTTGTCCATCGGTTGGGTATCTCCAACCAGATACATGAAGAGATGTATGTGTGGCATAGCAAACAATGGAGCTATGAGGGGCTGGTTCATGTCCATGTCTAATCAACCAGTGTCCACCCCTCTGTTTAGTACAGGTGATGACTGGGACCAACTGGAGCCACTTAGTAAATATAGATCCCTCTCACTCCAGTCAATTCCACCTCTCCTGTTCCCCTTGTCATTTTAAAATATAACCATCAGCACCTGTCACAGTACCAGAAGCTGGAAAATACTATCATTAGAAAATGACTGAGGAGGGTGAAATAATATATAAAGTCACTGGGATTGGAAAGTGGCAGTGATAGAAATTGGAATGATCGCATGAAAAAAGGCTGTATTTGTGTTTTTTATGTTTGGCAAAGTCAAAGTGATCCAAAGTGACCCAAAGGGTAAACTAAGCAGAATCAACGGCAAAGTGCCAAATGTTGTTATATTCACACAATACAAATTTGGAGAAACTCATCCTGTGCCTTCCCATGCTCTAAACTCCACGTTATCTGATCTCACCCTTCACTCTGTCATTCATGCAGCTGATAATCAGCTCTAAATAAACCCCTGCTGTACTCTGGCTCTTTCAGCACCCTAACCCATTTTTCACCCAAATCACCATATAACCAATCATCAACATATTAAGATAAGCAACTAAATAAGAAAAGAAAAGACAGGGATGGGCTCTAACCTCTTTGCACCCTTGGAAGAAACCTTCTAAATAAATGCATTCTTCATGTCTTCATTGATATACCAGAGAAGGGTAATCGATATAGTACTCTGGATGATGCAAAATATGACATCAGAAAAGTGCTGTCTGAATATACAGTACTATAGTGTATAGTGGCTAAACATGCAGTAGAACCTTGGCACCTACGCTATAGTTTCTGCATGTTCGATCTGATGTGTGACATTCAGTGCATTTGTTAACTGATTACTCCAATAGCTTCATATGAAGTCCAAACTATCCATGACACAACATGGCACACAGCTAATAATGAGTTGAGATGATTAGCCACAGTTCATTCATCTCAGAACAAAAATGTAGTTCACTGGGTCCCAAAGCATTGGCAATGGATAACCATCTCCCAGACTGAATCCAAAAGAAGGCAGATGAGGCCACTGGGCTAGATAAGGACGACCCTAGAAGGTTGTTGGGCTAGCTGCAGACTCTGGTGTGACATACTTGTGCCACTTAGATTTTCAAGCATAATTTGCCTTTTCAAACTTTAGTCCCCCAACACTTTACTCAATTTTTCAATATCTGTGCATCTCTGTGTACACACTGCAAAAGCTCTAAAGAGGAGAAAAGAGCATTGTTAAACTGTGTTTTTTACATAGGTAATCCAAATGACCTTTTACAGTACTGTGACTCCAGCCAGAACAAATGAAGTAAGTGATACATGAACTCAGTTCCAGAATTTTAATGGTATACAATACAGTACTAGCCAGAAGTCAAGCTTCAATGTGTTTCTTGATTGATCAGGAAATATCCCAAGAAATCTAATTGAAAAGAATGGGAATTTACAGTAATATATCATGATATATCAGGACATTATGCATTATGACCTGGCTACTACTGTATGCCACAAGAACACAGGACATGAAAGAGCCCCATTGCCGATGTTCTGAGTGCATACAGTAAGAAGTCAGAGAACAGATGCTAGGCTTATTTAAGGAACAGATGGGATTCATCCTGCCTCCTGTAGCAAAACTGATTATATTAGGAACAAACTGATGAAATAAATATATAGGGCCAGCATAGAAAATTACAAATATAAATTGAATTTGTATATTTTTTTTTACCCAAGTGAAGTTTATTGGGCAAAAGTTTCTTTTATTTAAATAAAAATATAGCAAGTGGATTCAGTTGCAGGAGTTGGATGCAGACACAAATTCAACACAGAACTGTGCCAGCATTCTGTTTTTGAGAACACAGCTCAAAGGCCTGGATTTTTTTTTTAGACAAAGCGTTAGCAGAGGTTGTACTGCCACAACTTCACCCCGTAAATGCACTCGAATATCTTCATGTGATTTTCAAACATTCTGATACATTTCGTCAAGTGGCTTGTTTTATGTCTGGTGCGTGACTAGCGGCACTTGTGACAACAAATTAGATAATGTTTTCTGTGGTGTATCAGTCATGTTGTAAGTACCAGTAGGGAGGAAAAACATTCTTCAATTGCCTGAAAATACAATCATATTTATGTTACCCCAAAAGAAAAACATATTCAACTTGCTTTATAATGGGTTTTATTTTGCACTCATTATTTCTATATTGGATCTTTTTATTTTTTGCAGAAGCACCATCAGACTGGCAATGGATTGTTGGAGCGTACAGGCTCTTTTTGTTCTGATACTAATAGCAGTAATTATCATGATCATCTACATAAAAGGTAATTGATTCATGTAGATAAAATAAGTTTGTAAATATGAACCAGTTCCAAATGTAGATTTCCTAATTGAGGAGGGGTTCAAAGTATTTACCAGGAAGAATCCACTGGCCCCTAGTCTGGATGGTCTGATGTTTCTCTTCTGCCAGATAAATCTGTGCCAAAATTAAAAGCTTTCAGATTCTCCAGCACTGGACTAACCTCACCCTTACTATCTGTTCAATTACTTTTCCTGCAGTTTTTGAATTTCTGTTAAATGACCTCACGGCCTATATCTGTGGCTTATTAGTCTTCTACAGCAGCTCTGCTTTCTCTCCTGAATCCTGCATGGGTTAGCCCACTACAAAGTAGTCCCATGTTATCCTTTACTGCTGGGGCTACTTTGCACAGTTAATTTAACATTTCACATCATTGTCCATGTCCCTGTGTTTCCTTATTTATTTATTTTGCTGTAAACACCTCTTCATTTTCTTAATTTCAGTTCCCCATATATTGCTTCATATGCTGTACACAATACTGTCATCGCTGTATTAAATGGCACTGCTTCTATTAAGTGTGATTTTGCATGTCTTGTTCTATTAATGTAATTACTACACTCTACTGTTCCCCATCACCCCCAAGGATACATCTCAAGATGAGCGGATACCAGTTCAGCATGGTTTCTATGACAATTCTTTTGAAATAAATAACTAAATACAGTAAACAAGTAAATGTAAATGCAAATTCCCACACAGACACATATTTAATAATTTGATACAATTGTGTTTGCAAATGTGACTACACATTCAGATCTTCAGCTGTTCCTATATCTAGAATTTTGAAAATACCTCCTCAAATATACCTTAATTAACTACATGAAAAATGTTCTACCCAAAAATTATATTTTGAAGAATGATTACAATCAATTTATACTGAGAAACAGTACACAATTCATGATGTTTAGCTCATAAAATGTGAAAGGAAAGACTGGAATCTTCTTTTAAAAACCTCAACTTTATTAAGAGGCACAGCATATGCATGCTTCCACTTACATACACTGCTTTACATTTTCATAACAGTATATGGGCCAGATATTCAAAACTTTGCGCAGGCCAGAAACTGTTTGCACAAGTTTAGCATGGGATTAGCCCTGGTCTGCTATATTCAGTAGGCCAAATAAGCGCGGGCAAACTGCATTAGCGCCAGACAAGATTATAATGTATGCAAGGGAAAACGGACATGAATACAGGCGCAATGCTATATTCAGCGACTAGCACCGTGCTAAGTGGTTTCGCGACTTGGCACAACACTTGCTGCAATTGCAAATTACCGCCCAGGAAAAGCTTGTCTTAACCCTGGGCAATCAGCTTTGCGTGACACTTTGGCTTTGCACGGTGTTTGCCAAGTTTAGCGTGGGTTTGCGTGACCTAACAAGTAAATATGACACATAGATAAAGCCAAACATAGAGGAAGCATGCTGCTAACTGATGGCATCACAATGATGCCATCATCTGCCACCAGTCCCAGTCTGTACCAGGCAGTAAGTGGCGACCCTGCTGCCAGTGGACAGCATGGCAGTGTGGCCATACAGCACACACCTATGGACCATACATCTGTGGACACAAACAGATGCCAGCACACACATGCAGCACTGTGGGCATGGAGGATGTTGAGGAAGCGTGTATGGGTGGCCAGGCTGTGCCACAGACCAGGTGTGGCCACAAGGCTGGGACACATCATGCAGCATACATGGGCCAGTATGGGAATACCCCAACACTAGTGTGCCTTTTGGATAATATATGCCCCCCAGCCACATACTGTACAGCTGTACAACTGCCACAGCACACAAAGCCAGAAATGCACATGTCACTGTGGAGCATCCCATGCCACAGGTACAGCATCTGTGGGTCACACAACAGTGTGACAGTAATGTCCACTGTCAGTAAACACTTGCAGGTTGGGCCTGTCACTGTGTATAGTGCAGTCATCATCACTGCCCTACACGCCATAGGCAGTGCTGTGTCCTCACACTGCTGGCCCTGCTGCTACTGTAGTGTCTTCTGTACACTGTAGCATGCCCTACAGTGTGACAGTTGCATGCAGCACCACCACCACCTGTGCCTATGCTGTCTTGTCCCCTGGGGTACAATATGCTATGCTATGCTGTACTGTTTACATGTAGCCTGCAGTTATCATCCTGCACTGCCAGACTGATCTACAGGTGGAGCTGCAGTTGGACCTGGTCAGCCCCTGTATTGCCCGACTGACCTATAGGTGGCTCTGTGGGAACCTGCAGTAATGCTGGGCAAACTGGATGCAATACAGGGAATAATGAGATATTAATCTGGTTGTTTGCCCAGATACTACCTAAGTAGGCCCATTTGCATGGCACTTTTGAATATGGCACATTTTAGCCTCGGGTTAACTGCTTAGCTCTGCGCTAATGCCACACTAATGTGTTAGGCGGAGCTAACGGATGTAGGATATTATACAGTTTTGATCACTGTTCTTTCACATCTGCAGCTTCCTGCAGCTGTACTGAGTCCATGCATTTGCTGGCACACACATTGGCCACGTAGTTTGTCTGTACGTGCCTTCACGTTGCTGTGTACTGTGTTGTTGTTGTGGGTTGCACTTCCTGGTTGCTTTATTCAGTGCTGTCTTATTCCAGGGCTATGTTTGCCGTGCACTCCCAGCCCAGTTTGTATGGCCTCATTACCATGCTATATTCGGAAGCTGTTTTCCCTGGGCTATTCCTTTTGAATATAACTGTTCTGTGCTCCGGCTTAGTTTGCCTGCTGGGCAGTGCTAATTTGCCCTGGGGCAAAGTTTTGACTATCAGCCCCAATATGTATTATGAGATTATATTTGTACACTTTCTACAATTTACTTCTGCAACATTGGAACTATGAATTTTGAGTCAGGATTCAAGGTTCAAGTTTATTAAATGCATAAGATTTGCATTGACTTATTACATTTAGGGCCAGATACTCAAAGCTTTGTGCTGGGCAAAATAGTTTTGCATGGGTTTAGCATGGGATTAGCGTGGGTCTGGTATATACAAAAGGCTAAACAGCACACACAAACTGCATTAGTGCCGGGCAAACCATAAGTATATGCAAGGAGCAAAGTGAATATGAATATAGGCGCAGTAATGTATATTCAGCTACTAGTGCCACGTTAACATCTTTTAGCGACTTAGCATGACCTATAGCATGGTACAAATTACTGCCCAGGAAAAGCTGGTCTTAATCCTGGGCAAACAGCTTCACAACATTGTTGCTGTGCGGTGCCATTGCAACATTAGCATAGCTTGTGCAGCCCTAACATATGAGTATGACACTTAGAAACTGCCAGATATAGAGGATACATGCGCTCACTGATGGCACCACCATGCACAGGCAGGAAGGGTGATTGGGCCCACAGAGGTCATCATGGTAGTGTGGCACTACAGCACACTCCTGCAGACCATACATCTGTGTGTCCAACAGATGCTAGCACACACAGGCAGCAGTGTGAGCATGGTGACCATTGAAGTGAGGTGTCAGGGTGGCAGACCTCACCACAGCCCAAGTGTGGCCACTAGACTGGGATACAGCATGCAGTGCACATGGGCCACTAGTGGGAATACCCCACCACCTGTGTGTCTGTCTGACCCTATGTGCCCTCTACCACATACAGCACAACTGTACAAATTCCACAGTACACACAGCTGGCTATGTAGATGTCACTGTGTGCATACCATGCCACAGGTGCAGCATCTGTGGATAACACAACAGCATAACAGTAATGTCTACAGTCAGTAAACACCTGCACATTGGGCCTGTCACTGTGTACAGTACAGTCAGCATCACTGCCCTACACACCATAGGCAGTGCTGTGCCCCTCACACTACTAGCCCCTTGCTACTGTAGTGTTGCTGTGCTAGCATGCCTTACAGTGTGGCAGTTGCAGCAACACCACCACCTGTGCCTATGCTGTGTTAACCCCTGGGGTACAATATACTATGCTATGCTGTACTGTTTGCATGTAGCCTGCAGCTATCAACATGCACTGCCAGACTGACCTACAGGTGGTGCTGTGGTCAGACCTGGCTGGACCCTGTACTTCCAAACTGACCTACAGGTGTCTCTGTGGGACCCTGCAGTAACACTGGGCAAATGGCATGCAAATCAGGGCATGATGAGATGCTAATCAGGCTGTTTGCCCAGAGTCTGCCTAAGTGAAGCTCATTTGCATGTCACCTTTGAATATGGCAAATTTTAATGCCAGGCAAACATGTTTGCACAAGGCAAACAGCTTAACTCTGTGCTAAAGCTGTGCTAATGTGTTACCATGGCGCTAAAGGTTTGGGGAATATTTTACATTTTTGATCACTGTTCTTTCACATCTACTGATGCCTGCAGCTGTACTGAGTCCATGCATTTGCTGGCACACACATTGGCCACATTGTTCGTCTCCTACCTGCCCTTCCGTCACTGTGCCCTGTGTTGTTGTTGTGGTTTGCACTTCCTGATTGATATATTCAGTGCTGTCTTATTCCGGGCTACAGTTGCCCTGCACTCCCAACTCAGTTTGTATGGCCTCATTCCCATGCTATGTTCAGAAACTGTTTGCCCTGGGCTATTCCTTTGAATATAGCTTGCTTTGTGCTCCAGGCTAAGTTTGCCCACCGGGCAATGTTAACAGACCAGGGGCAAAGTTTTGAATATCTGGCCCTTCATGCCATAAATTGCAATTACATGGAAGCCAAAAGGAAACAACTAAAATACAAAATTAAATCATCTTTTGCTGCCCAATCAAAACATTACAATGCTTAAAAACGTTGCAATGCCATACATAACCTTTTGTCAGTCAGTGTGACAATAAACATAAAGAGTTAGCATTATCATCTTTGAAATGCTTGTAATACAGTAAGGGCCAGATATTCAAAGGTAGCGCACGGGCGCAAATCCGTTGAGCTGGATTAGCACGAATTTGCCCCGACAGCAATATTCAAAAGGACATTTAAGCGTCGGTAGCTAGTGTACTTACCGGCCTAAATCATAATATGTAGGAGGGACTGAGGGATAGGACCTGACTGCCTGCGCAACAGCATATTGAAAGTGTCGCGCCCTTTCTGAGCATTAGTGCAACCTGTATACAGCGCTAACTCGTAAAAAGGCTGGCGGTAATCGAGGTGCACCCCATGAGCACATCCCCTCTCACCACAACAACATGATGTATCCCTGGTAGTCTAGTGGTCCCCCACCCCCAGCATGTATCCGACCCCGTTCGAAATAAAATAATGTCAGTCCCTGGTAGTCTAGTGGTCCCCCACCCCCCAGCATGTATCCGACCCCGTTTGAAATAAAATAATGTCAGTTCCTGGTAGTCTAGTGGTCCCCCACCCCCAGCATGTCCGACCCCATTCAAAATAAAATAATGTCAGTCCCTGGTAGTCTAGTGGTCCCCCACCCCCAGCATGTATCCCAACCCCGTTGAAATAAATAACGTCAGTTTCCCTGGTGATCTAGTGCCCCCACGGTGACAACCCGCCCATCCATATAGTTAAGCAGAATGGAGCGGCAACCGGCTCAGCCCTCCTCTCACCACCACGGCGGCATGGGCTGAGGTGGGGCTCTTCACCACCTCGGTGGGGCGTCAGTGGTGAGGAGGCTGAGCGATAAATATTCCGTTCTGGGCTGGCTGGATGGTGGTGTCACTGGTACCAGGGAAACGGTATTATTATTCGGTGAAATCGGACCATGCTGAAAGTTGAGACCCGCTAATTTCAGAAAACAAACATTATTTTATTCGAGCGAGTTGGGATGCTGAAGTAAGAGACACTGAACTACCGAAACTGACATTATTTTATTTCGAGCGAGGTCGAGATAAGCAATTGTGAGGGGACCTGAACTACAAATGAAGTATTTTTATTTGAAACGGGGTCGGGACACATGCTGAAGGTGAAAGGTCCTCAACTCAGAAACAAATTATTTTTTATTTGAACAGGAGTCAGGACACATGCTGGGGGTGGGGACCACTAGACTACCAGGTAAACAAATTATTTTTATTTGAAGCAGGGGTCAGGACACATGCTGGGGGTGGGGGACCACTAGACTACCAGGGAGTGGAACCCACACCGTGGGAACAGAGACCATGACGGCTGAGAAAGGCTGCCTGGCCCAGCCTGTCCACCCAGGTCTCTATATACTGGATGGCTGCACTGCATAGCTCAGTGACCCTACAGCTGACATCCTCCTGGCCCCAGCAGGTTTGCCTTATGCCTGCCCCATGCATTGGCGCCCCACTGTATTTCACCCACTACTGCGGTGGGGTACCTGTGTTGTGGGGGGCATTCTCCAGGGCATGTATGGCCATTGACAGTGTGTCTGTTTAGCTATTGATCTACATATATATATATATATATACATACACACACACACATAAATATATACAGGTCCTGCTTGCATAGCTGAATGAGTGTGTTGTATGCACTGACTGTGCCTGCCAGCACACAGTTCCTGCTGCTTCCAGCTTGTACTTCTATTCCGACCAACAGGGGATGCTGTGGGCATGCCGTCAGCCTGCAGCATCCAGCCTGTCTTTCCATTCTGACCAAAGGGGAGCTTTTAGCTCCATGCAGTAGCACCGGGCAAACTGCATGGTAATGTATCTTAAGCAGCACTTAATGAGATGCAAATGTACTTGTCTGCCCACAGATTACCTAAGTAGGCTCATTTGCATGGGCGCTTTGAATATAGCTCCGTTTGCCCTGGGCTAACCAGTTTGGCTGAGCTAATGTGTAGCACTGTGCAATAAGGTTAACCCTGGGCAAACAACTCACATCAACTGAGCACAGTTCTGCAGTGTGTGGCTTACATTATTGTTTGCAGTCATACCTCTCAACTGTCTCTGGTTTTCAGGGACGTCCTGATTTACCTGAAATGTTTACTCTGTCCCCTACAACTTGTGTTTCTATGACCAAACAGTGGGGTTGTAAGCATAACATAATGTCAGACATTACTGTTACAGATGTGTTCTTCCCTAACAAATGCATTTTATACTACACCACTTATTCTACCAGCTTCCTGAGTAGATACCTCCAATTTATTAGGTGTGTCCCTGATTTTAAACCTTTGTCCCTGATTGTTTTGAGCCTTGTTCCTGAGTTATGAGGCAGGAGGTTGAGAGGTGTGTTTGCAGTAGCTGTGTGACATCTCTGCGCAATCACACACAATGTTCTCCACCTGCAACACTGGCTTGCTACAGAGCCTAATAAGCTGCAGCTGTAGTTTGCACTTGCCTGTTGCTATATTCAGTGCTGTCTTACTCCTGGGCAATGTTTGCCCTGCACTCCTGGGCCTGTTTGCCCGGCATCCTTCACTTGCAATATTCAGCTGGTTTTGTACCATGCTATTCGTTTTGAATATAGCTCTGGTTTTGCTCTGGGCTAGATTTGCCCGCCGGGCAGTGCTAATTTAGCCCTGGGGCAAAGTTTTGAATATCTGGCCCTAAAGGCTCTGCCCAAGATTCTTGTTCTTTCTGAATAGCTGGACAATACAAAATTAAATGTTGGACTATTGTAGCAAGTTTCTTTTCACATAGGCATTCTTTTATAACACTTTTAGATGAAACATGGTACACAATGCTCAGAACTGTAAGTGTCCCACAGTGTCCCCAGTCATACTAAACAAAGTACTTATTTATGTAATGTGTTTCCACAAAAGGTAAAAATTAGTCAGTTCCCGCATTAGTTGAAGTGTATATTCTATTTTTATGCAAA
The DNA here is from genome assembly GCA_016271365.2 of Neoceratodus forsteri. Taxonomy (NCBI): domain Eukaryota; kingdom Metazoa; phylum Chordata; order Ceratodontiformes; family Ceratodontidae; genus Neoceratodus; species Neoceratodus forsteri. The sequence goes on along the minus strand of JADMNL010000022.1, from coordinate 192,710,822 downwards.
AGATTTACTTTCTCAAAATCCTTCGAATAAAAATATCTTTAACTCTTTGTATGCCCTCAAAGGCAAAGGCAGATATATTCAAATACGCTGAACTTGACCATAGATTACACTGAACAAATGTTTTAAGACTAATATCTAATAATGAAACCAATTCACCACCCTATTATTCTTCAAAGTATTGTGTTATATGTCATTTCATTCCGAAAATCTTAAGCAGTCTGTCATCATCCATTGTTTGTATTCTTTCTGAAGGTAAACTGCCCTAATAATAATCTTGGTTTCTATTACTAACGTTCCATTTTCTAACCTTAAAATAATGTTAGTGTGTCTCTTGGGACACCCAGTACAGTTCTTAAAAAGAAATTTTGCACAGGTTCAGGATAACATGGAATCACCCTCAGTCCCCAAATTTCACTTCCATACAGTATTTGACTTATTATTTTAGCATCAAATTAAGGTTTTAAAGTTTTAAAAAGTATTAGAAAATGTGTTTGCAAATCTAGAAATAGCTAGAGATGACTGCAGAGTATTCATTTCTCACATAGGCTAATTGATGTTTCCATACAAGTCTGAAATCAAATGTCACATCCAAATATATATATATATATATTTATATATATAGATCAAGGGACAGATATCAAAACGTTGCTCTGAGTGCAAACCATTGATGCAGGTTTTGCATGTAGTTTGTGTAGGGATGCAACTTTCATAAGACCAAATAGTGTCAGCACAACAGTGTAGCACCAGTGCTAAAAGATAATGTATGTGCAGTGCAAAGTGAGGGGCTAGGACATGGATACAGGTGAATGGTATATTCAGTGCCATAATGTGCATAATGTATGCTAGCATGACACACAGTGCAGTGTAAGTTAATGCTCAGAAAAAGGTAGTCTTAACTCTGGGCAAAACAAGGCTGGGGCACATAGACACAGCAGCAAACAGGCAACAAGGCTGTAAACAACAACAGCATCATGGTGCACCTGATGACTGCAATCATTTAGGAGGCAGAGAGGCAGAAGGCCACATGGAGCCACTCCATATGCTAAAGAAGAGATATGCTGCAAACAGATGGTACCAGCCATGAGTCCTGGCATGGTACCCTGGCAGTGCCCATCACCTTCATCGGTACCAGTTCCAACCCTGCCAGGCATTTGAAGGTGGCCTTATACCTAGTGGACACTTTGCCATGAGTTAATGCAGCACACACCCTAATCCCCCATAGGGGTATACCAACACAATCCAGCATACATATGCATCATTGAAGAGAGGCAGAGAGGAGGATGTTGAGGGTAGTCTGCAGGATGCATCACATAATATTTGCTGCCATGGAGCTGGTCATCCACACAATTAACATGTTCCAGTGACAGGAATGCCCGTTACATAATTGGGCCTGTATGATGGTATCGTCTGCCCCACTGGCACGTATCACACACCTGTACAAAGCCCATTACACAAGGCCAGCCATGTGTGTGTTATTGTAAGAGTACCATGCCACTGGCACAGCATGTGTTGGTCACAGGACAGTATAATAGTGTTGTCCACTGTCAGAAAACACCTGTCAGCTTGGCCTGTCTATGTGTGGATAGCAGAATTCAATGTTACCTGACACACAAGTCTGGCTACCCACCGTACTGTAGCATATGATGCACACTGTAGCAGAAACAGCAATATGTCTATGGCATACAGCACAACCATCCATGCCTGTGATGCTTGTCCCTGAAGCACAACAGTCTGTGTTGCTGTGTAAAACCAACCTGCAGCTATTGACTTGTAGTTCCAGTCTGCTATACAAGTGGTGCTGTGTGTACCCTGAAATAGTCCAGGCAATCTTACATGGAAATGCATGCAAATCAGGCCATAATGACGCACTAATGTGGCTGTTTGCCCTCAGAATGTCTGAGTAGACTAATTTGCATATATGTTTTGAATATTAGCTGAATTAGCAGTGTCAGTGGCTCAGTAGGTGAGCACACTCGCCTCTGAGGCGAGGAGATCAGAGGGCTGTGGGTTCAGTTCCCACATCTGCACTTGGGTTAATATCCCAGTACTGACACTGTAATCGCGCATGAGAGGGTGCTGCATTTCTGAGGTGCCGTCTTCGGATGAGACGTTAAACCGAGGTCCCATCTGCCTGGACTGGTGGTAGTTCAGGTGGATGTTAAAGATCCCATGGCACTTATCAAAAGAGTGGGGAATTTCCCTGTGTCCTGGCCAAATTCCCTCATTCACTAAAAATACCACCAACAGCTTAATCTGGTTCAAGGTCAGTTGGCTTTCATCTGTATCCCCTCCCGGTCGTGCCTGAAAATAGGCAGGATTTGTCTAGTGCACTTACCGGTCAACAAAAGCTAAATAAATAAAAATATGGCAAAATTGTTCCCCAGACAAATGTGTTTGCACTAGGCAAACTGGTTTGCTCTCAGAAAACATGTCTGAACATTAGCTCAGCTCTATAGTATTTTGTCTGCACTGTTGTTTGCAGTTGTTATGCACCACCTCTTTGCTAGTGCCCACAGTGACCACTTACTTCACTTGTCCCTGACTCCACCTTTGTGTCCATTGGGCTGCTGTTGCTGTCTGCACTGCTCAGTTTCTATGTTCAGAGCTGTCTTCTTTGCTGGGATATCTTTGCATTGCACTCACAAAACATGTTTGCCCACCTTTGTTTGCCACTGTATTCAGCAGCGTTTGCCCCTGGGCTCTTCTTTTGACTATTGGGTGCTATTGTTGTGGGATAAATTTGTCCACCTAGCAGTGCAAAATTTGCCAATGGGCAAAGTTTTGAATATTGCACTCCAGGTCTTGTACTGCCTAAGAACAACTTTCATGACATATTTTCCATAAAGCAAGAAAACAATTTATTATGTCTTCAGACAATAGACTTCCTATATTTGGAGGGGTTCAGGAACTGCTTTAGCTGCACTAAATCTTCCTTAGAAAGTATTTCAGCCATCTTCTCCACTGAATGTAAGTTCCATTTAATCATTTTTACACAGGATACACATATTATTATCTACATCCTGCTGTGAGACCACAACAATAATTGAATTAGGGATATTAATGTTTAGTTCACATCTTAATGGAAAGTGGTCACTATCCTTAATTGTTAAGAGAACCTCTTCATTATATGTAAATATATCAGTCAAACATAGATCATGTTGATTACTTCCAAGTAGGGTCAGAAAATAATTTCCACATGCAAGTCTCTCCTCATTCTTCCACTAAACATTCTTAAGCTCAGACACAGACTGTAATGGAATTTCCTTTATTATTATTTTTATATTTTGGATTACCTAATTTGAATTTCCAGAGCAGTGTCTATGTTCTGATTACAGGTTTCTTCCTTCAATTCTGACCCAGTTCTGGAGTTAAAATCCCCAAAAATTAGAATAACCAAACCTGGGAATTTAATCTTTAAAAGTTCAACTTCTACTGTAATGTCCTTTAGTATACTATTACATACATTGAGTGTAATTTGAGGTGGAATGTACACACTAAATAGTGCAATTACTTCAGATCCCTGTTAAAAGACCACATATAAAATATACTGTATATATCCATTGCAAAATCTCTGTTTTACAAAACCAGTTAGGGCTTCCATTACACCTTTGTAAGTATGGAAATTCAGTGTCAGGGTTAATATGTGTATCCAGCACAACACTAATCTCTGCAAACATTGAAAACAAAATAGTTATTTGATATATCCCTTGGTGTTCTTCCACCTAACTCGTACACCATTCGAGCTGTTAATCATGTGGTATAGAACAATATATTTGTTTGTGTACGAGTTAGGTGGAAGGACACTGATGGATATATTAAATAACTGTTTTGGTTCTAATGTTTTCAGAGATTGGTGTTGTTGTGTTGATACATGTATTGACCCTAAAATTGAATTTCCATACTTTTAAAGGTGTAATGGAAACCCTGACTGGTTTTGTAAAACTGAGTTTTTTGCAATGAATTTTCCCTACTTTCTGAGATAGGTGTGTAACAAAATTGCAACAAATACTCTTAAGTTTGTAATTTTTTTCACATTGTGACCCAAAATTGTTGACATACTCTTCTTTTCCCCTACCTCATAATGCTCATACAGTAGGTGTAAATTTCTTAATCCAAGCCATTCTGAGCCACAGCTGTGGAAACACATTTGGACAGGATGTGAGAAATGAAGGCTGTTGTATTCATGAGGTGCTGTGAAGAAATTGCTATGTTCAAATTTTGCAGTGAAAATATAAATGATTGGCAGTTACATGCATGCGTTGGAAAATTTCATTCATTGTGTATAACTCAGGCATTCTTTCTTACTTTTGCTCCAAAATTTCAGCATTGCCTTTTGGGACCCTACATTATGAACACTGGCACTGTCATTTTGTTACTAAATGCTGAAAGGTGATTTTGCCATCAACTCGCCATTCTGAGCCACAGGTGCAAAGCGCATTTCAGGCAGGATGTGAGAAATGCAGCTGTACTGTTCATGAGGTGGTGTGGAAAGTGGCTATGTTGGAAGCTTGGAGGAAAATATAAATTAGGAAAGTTACATGTGTGGGAAGGAAAATTTCAATGACCACGCATAACTCGGGTGTTTTGGATATTTTGCACCAGATTTTCCACATGGACTTTTGGGACCCCACCTCATGCGATGAAATTTCCTTTTCATTACTCAGTTCCAAAGGCGATTTCTTTCAGCCACAGTGAAATCATCTTTCAGGACAGAGTAACAAAATGACAGTGCCAATGGTCATGAGGTAGGGTCCCAAAAGTCCATGTTGAAAATTTAGTTCATGCTGGAGGGTATAAACAGAATGGGAGGGACCTGCAGAAGTTTGCAAAAGCATGACAAATGATCAAGGGTATGAGCAGCTGAAATTCAATGCAAAGAAGTCCAAGATATTGCATATGGGGCACAAAAGCCCTGGAACAACATATCAGTTTTGGGGGTATAGCACACACCAAACATGAAACAGACCTTGGGGTTATCATCTCTGATGACCTCAAGGTAGGGAAACAGTGTGACAAGGCAGCAGGTAAAGCAAAAGGATGTTGGGATGCATAGGGAAGGGCACCATTAGCAGGAAAAGTGAGGTCATCATTTCAATATACAAAACACTAGTGAGGCCCCACCTGGATACAATGTGCAGTTCTGGATACCTTACCTACATAATGACATAGACAGGGTAGAGAAGGTTCAGAGGAGGCAACATAGATGGTACAGGGATTGCATCACAAGTCCTATGAGGACAGGCTGAAGAATCTGAATATGTTCTTCCTGTAGAAGGGAGAGAGGGATATGATAGAGACATGCAAGTACCTTACAGGGAGGAACAGGGTGCAGGAATACACTATTTTCCAGTAAAAGATGTTACAGAACTAGAGGGCATGGGATGAAGTCAGCGGGTGGACAATTCAGATGAAATATGCAGAAGAATTTATTCACAGAAAGGTGATGGACAAGTGGAACACCCTGCCAGAGGAAGTGGTGGGGGCTGAAACAACTACAGGATTTAGAAATGCATTGGATAGACATAAGGTCATTCTGGCGGTCAGGGTAGGGCAGCAGACTTAGAAAACATAAAGTGAACTTACAAGCTCAACTGGGCAGACTGGGTGGGTCATAGACCCTTATCTGACAACAGTGTCTATGTATCTATGTAAAATATCTGAAAATGGCTGAGATATTAACATACAGTATGTCCAAATTGCCATTGTCCGCCTCTATGTAGCACTTACCTTTATTATTCAGTTAGCTGTTTGACTTTGAAGAGTGCAGGCATGTCCCAGTCCACAGAAGATGACAGCTGCTGAGCTTGGTTGGTAAGCATAGGCAACGGGGTGTGGGGTGGTTGGTTGCTCAGTGGGAGGGTCAGGATGTGAGATGGGATGGGAAACAATGAGAGACCTTTTTACAGGAGTTTAAAAAAGATCTGGACTGTTTTCTTTTTCACAGGAACAGTAGCACCATTTCTCAGGAAACTGGAAGTGGGTTCTCCAGTGAGTCACATTACTCTGGGGATACAACATAACTGGGTACTCTATGTGCACTGGAAGTGTGCTCTAGAGTCACACATTGTTGGTGGGGTTGAGTATAGTGCTTACATGGGGATCGGGTGCCCTGCTGTTGGCAAAACCATTACATACATATTTCAGGACACTGGCTGTGGGTTCTCCAGTATCCCACAGTGGGAGGAGGAGTGCTTTATCTGGGACACTGGAAGTGGGCTCAGCAGTGTCCTACTGCACTGGCAGTGGTAGTGGGGAGGATAAGATATTGGAAAGGCAAAAAGCACAAAATACAGTAGCTCAATGGTGCAAAACTTTTAGCATTCAAGCATGAGGTGCACTTACCGGGTTGTTAAACTCAATTGAAGAGCACCAACCTGGAAAACCAGCAAAAGGTCAGCACTTCATTCAGTCCTATAGTAAGTTTAAATCTCAGTTCCCAGTGTAGCAGAAAACAAATCCTGGCAGATCACCCCAGAGTGGAAATTATGTTTTAAAAAAGCTCTCAGGGTTTATGAAGCCTGGGGTGGGGTCCTGGGGCTGTAGAATAGGTAGAGTTGGTTGACTGTTGATTCCTGTTCCCCGCTGTGTTGCTTCTGTCTGCCAAAAGGATTTAATACTGCAAAATAGCATCCTTGTGCGGTGCAGAATCCCTTTCCATAGGGCTCATACAAAGCAGAATCTAGTTGAAGCAGAATCCTAGTTCAAAGCAGAACCCTTTGTTGTGTAGGAAATCTATTTTTCCCATAGGAAATAATGGAAATTCAACATGTCATTACTTTGGACAAATTTATATTTCCCACCAAATCTTCAAAAGGCACATCTGTGAGGTCAAGGTTTTCTACCCTGAAAATGCCAGCCCAGAAGCTAAAGCCGTTTCTGAGATGCAGGTGGACAAAAAGTGTCAAACCCCTCAAACCTTTATCTTTAACATTCTGTACCTTGGAAATGGCAGATACTATTAAGATAATATTTGCCACTTACAACCACCTCCCAAAGGTAATTATGTGTGCCAAATTTCGTAGAAATTATTTTAACCATTTCAAAGTTATTTAGATCCCAAAATTGCCCTTTAACATTAATAAACAAACAGCAAAACCTTCAGAAATCTGTTTTTGAATATTATGTATCTCAGAAACTAAACGAGGAGTCAAACCAAATTTGTCAAGTCAGGAGACATCTGCCCTAGACTGATGCTTGTCAAATTTCCTGCAAATCTGTTGGAGTGTTGCAAAGTTTTCAGTTGCAAAGTATGCAAAACTGAATGACAGTGTGCAAAATCACTTTTACATCTTTTTCCCATAGGAAATAATGGCAAATTTAAGATTTAATAACTTTTGAATGGATTACTATTGTTTTACCAAACCTTCAAAAGGCACAACTGTGAGGCTAAGGCTTTCTACCCTGAAAATTTCAGTCCAGCACCTAAAGCCATGTCTTCGATACAGGTAGCCAATAAAACAGCAAAACCAGGAAATCTGTTATTTGCAAAACTTTATATCTCAAAGATCTCAAAAGGGATTCAAATAAAATTGGTACATCAACAGACCTAACCTAGCATATGATGCATGCCAAATGTCAGAGAAAATCTGTGAAACCAATTTAAAAGTTATTACCTAGGAAAATTGCCCTTTAACATGAAATACTCCTCCCAGGCCAGTATAATATATATATTAGAGGCAAAAAGCTCCACCTAATACATTAGTTATGGTTGTTCCACAGTAACAAAGCGAGGATATTCGGTGTTAGGGTTGAAAGCCCCTTGAACCCCTACTCACCCCTAACTGGCATTGGGGCGTGTTGAGTTGCTGCCCTAACTCTCACCCCATCAGACGTGTGAAGGAGCAGAGGTATAGGGAAATGGGGTGAGAGTTAGGACCGACAACCCAATGTGCACCCCAATGACGGTTTCAGAATATATGTCTAGACTTTCCTCTTCCTGTTGACAACGAGTACAGGTAGCGGATGATAGGACTCCCAGTTTAGCCAATTTCTGGGGCGAATAATAGTAATTGTGCAGGATTTTGAACTGCATTAGTAGGAGCTTATCATGTCTAATATATGTGTGACAATTCACCCACAAAGAAGGACATTTAATTTCCTGTTGGGAGAAAAGGAGGCGCAAAATTGAGTCGAGCCAAAACAATATGGCCATTTCCAGTTATGTAATATCCCATACATCTTGGATACAGCATGAGGTAGGCCTGCCATTGGAATTAGTTCTGTCCAGTAAGACAAACTTAAAGGTGCCAGTGGAGCAGAGCCAAAAGATTTCACCATCAGGTGCCGTAATTGAAATAGTTCTAAAATAACAGAGTTCGGATATGGGCTTTATGTAGAATCTCAGGATAGGTTAACCATGAGACATCTTCCCGAATAAAAAGCTAAGTGGGTGTTCTCTTAGCTGGGAGATCCATCTCAATTGGAGGGTTTGCCCTCGATAGTGAGATTTGGGTTCCCTCACCAAGGTTCAGAGGGATCTATTCTGTGCTCATATTTCAAGAATGAACATAACTGTGAATGAACTCTTATAAATACTGCTATAGGACTGCCTTTAAGTGAGGGGGTAAGGATTTTAACTTGATGTGCAAAAGAGCCCTGGGGATAACCATTAGCCTTGATAAGGCACATTCAATTTTGAGCCATATGGGAGTAAAAAGAATATGATGTTGAGGGGAGCTCAGGTGTGGGCAATCACAAGTACTTGCTTACATGACTGGCCCAATAATATAGCCCAATGTGCAGGAGATTGAGTCCTCCCTCTCTTTGGGGGCTGAGACTTGTTATAACTTGTCTGGGGTTTTCTAGCTGTCCGAATAAAATCTGTAATCATCTTATGCATCTTTTTAAACCACACCAAGGGAATCCAGATGTTTGGAAAGATTAATTAGATAGAATAACTGAGGAAAAATGTTCATTTTAACTATATTGATTTTCCTCCAAGAGAGAGGGACAAGGCCTATCTTTTCAGATCTTGCCTAATCACAGCAACTAGAGGGTCTAAGTTTAGCTTTATAAATCTGCGGGATCTCTTGACAGTTAACTCCCAGGTATTTCAAGGCTTTAGTCTGCCATGATAAACCTACTGTTAAGCATATACTTTGTCGCTTTGTAATTTAGGGAAAACCACAGTCTTATCTTTGTTTAATTTGTTGTTAGACATTGAACTAAATTCTTCAAGATTGTAATCAAGGCAGGCATTGATGTCTTGGGGTGTAACAATTGTAGGAGCAAGTTGCCCGTAAGCTGAAACTTTGACAGTCTGGTGTAGAACCACTATACCCTGGACATCTGGATCTGCTATAATCCTGCAAATAAGGGGTTCTAAATAGATATTAAACAGTAAAGGGATAGTGGGCAACCCTGTCTAGTTCTGCATAAAGTGTAAAAGGTCAGACATTGACCCATTCCAATCAACCCTGTCAAATGCCTTCTCAGCATCCAGGGAGACTAGAATGGTGGGAAAGTTAGCATCTCTGGTGGTCCAAAGACATGCAACAGGGTTCTGAGATGGTCTACTGAGGATCTGAAATCAGCTTTGGCTAACAAACTGATATTGCCACTATTCATAAGGTGGGGTCACAAAATCCATGTTGAAAATTTGGAGTGAAAATGGCAATGACGCCTGAGGCGTTAGAGTTTCTGACCATAACGCCCACTCTGTAGAGATTAACAGGCATCAGGGGTGTGATTTAGGATTCTCACCTGTAATGCTCATACCATTCCACACCCTGCAGCCAGTGAGAGGTATTGAGGTATGCCTTGGACTCTTCGGTTCCAAAGTTCACCCCATTCTCCTATACAGCACCCATCTCACCATATTTCCTGATGGAATGGGGTGAGCATAAGAACCCTAAGACCTAAGGCACGCTGTGGCACTTGTCGGTGTCTGCAGGAGTGCGGTGTGGTGAAATGGTGTGGCTGTTATGCCGACGACCCCAAAGGCACACCCCAATGTCTGTCAGTCTCTGCAGGGTGGTGGAAGGGTTTCAGTTCAATACTTCACTGTCATCCCTATTATGCAGCTCTCTAACTCCTACACTACCAATGCCAATGTCAGCAAGCAAACATTTGGCAATGACAAATACTTATTAAATTTACCTTCCTAGGAGTTTTTCCCCCTTCATCTCTTTTGGGAATCATCTAATTGTGCTATCAATGTAACTCCCAGTTTCAATAGACTTAATTTATTAAGACCTCACTAATTTTATTGTAGGAGGATATAACCAGATGCATCCAATCTTTATTTATGGGAACTCTGTATCAATAGGCTGAAACCATGTCAGCCCAAGCAAATCTATTATGCAAAATGGTTTCCATAATACTACAGACTGCCAAATTCACTGTAAAACTATGTTCTGTTCTTGTCTTTGGTATACCTCTTAGGTATACTGTGGGTAATATTATGACTCTTTTTATGTTGATTGCATGCATGTGCAAGAAACACGTAACAACTTGCAGAAATGGAATTAATGGAGACACGGCACTATTGCGGCTAATGCCCCCACTGCCTTTGAGGCTTAGCCCACTTTCCCAATGGGGTGGCATGCTGCTGCTGACACTAGTTCAGCCAGAGTGCCACCACCTTGAAATGTTTTAGCTGCTGCAATCAGGGGCCACCTTGTCATTGCCGCATCAGCCATTCTGCTGCAATGAGGGAGTGACCCATCATTGCATGGTGGTCCTTTCATTCCCCTGACCCAGTTTGCTGACAGGAGCCCAGTCCCCATTGGATTGTGTTCTCCTTTGAGGGTTCCAATCCCCAATGGCATCATGTCCCTCTCCCTGTTTCTTTGCGAGAGGGTGCCCAATCCTATTGGCATTCCCCCATTTCTTGTGTGAGGTGCCCAATCCCCTCAGCTCATGAGACCCCCACACCAATATGTGCCAATGGGGTGCCCAATCTCTGTCAGCTCCAACCCCCCACACCAAAACAGGTAGGTGGCATGCTGGAGCACACCCAGCATGCCAAAATCCTGCTAAAATGAAAACCATCCTGCGATGTCTATTTTTTTCAATGCTGTATGTGAAGAAGAAAACTGTCCCTCGCCATCCCTCCACCGCACTCACCCATTGCATAGCCCGCCTCCCTTAACCCCCCACCCAATACTTACCTCTAGAGCTCATCACAAAGATCATCGTGAACTGAGAACACATCTGCACTCTTCAAAGTTGACCGCAAACTAAAAATTGCCAGTAAGCTTTATAATGCCATAAATAGGGGTTATCAACTTTGCTGCATATCTGTGGCATTTGTAGAATTTTGGCACCAAATTTTCAACAGGGGCTATTGGGACCCCTCCTCATAATTCAGCCACTGTCATGGTGTTATTCTATCCCTAAGGTGATTTCACACTCACTGCACAGAATCACCTTTCAAGATGGAGTAAAGAAACAACAGCATCAGTGTTCTTGAGATGGCTCTCAAAAGCCTATGTTGCAAATTTTCTGGAAAAAATCCCAAAAATGATTGTTTTTCAGCGTAAGTTGCTCAGTTGCTACACTTGTAACTTCATGAATTTGCAATACTTTCATGCCAGATTTTCAAAATTGGCTTTTTTCATACCTCCTTATAAACAGTTCAGCTGCCATTTTCCCATCCTGGCGGAATGTGTTTCTGCACTTCGCACAGAATAGCATGATCACTGTGGGAAATTAGTGTTTAGGACAGATTAAGAAAATGACAGTGACACACTTCATGAGCAGAGGTCCTAAAATGCCTATGTTGAAAATATGATGATGATAGACCATCAATTGACTGTGGTACAAGTGTGCATTGAACTGTTTAAATGCACCTTTGTAACTTTGCAAATGTGTAATATTTTCACGCCACATTTTCAACACTGGCATTTTTTCAAACCTCCTATGAACAGTACAGCTGCCAGTTTTCACATTATGGCAAAATATATTTTTGCACTTCTGGTGCAGGATATCAAAGTTGCTGTGGGAAATTAGTGTTTGGGACAGATTAAGATCAAGTGAGTGAGATGGGGCAGTGACCAAGCTCAACTGAGCTCTGTCGTGACTGCTGCGGATTTCTTTGTGGGCAGCAAATGGCCCTAACACAGGCAGGAGCCCAGTACAAAGGGCAGCCTGCAGTGCCAGGAGAAACAGAACAAGAAGTGAGTGAGGGAGGGGGTGATTGAACTCAATGGAGCTCTGTCAGAACTGCTGCGGATTTCTTTGTGGACAGAAAAAGGTAACAGTGCAGGCAGGAGCCCAGTACAAAGGGCAGCCTGAAGCAGTGGGAGAAGCAGTACAAACAAGTGAGAGAGGTGAGCAAGCTCAACAGAGCTCTGTTGGGACTGCTGCAGATTTCTTTGAGGGCAGAAAAAGATGTCAATGCAAGCAGGGCGCAGTACAAAAGAGCAGGCTGCAGCACTGGGAGAATTAGAATGAGCGAATAAGAGAGGCGGAGTGAGTGAGCTCAATGGAGCTCTGCTGGAACTTTAAAGATGTCTACCCTCCCATTCAGGGTCCTCTGTGGTCCTATATTACAACAGAGTCTCTGGAGTGGAGATAAAGCAATGATTGGATACTTTTGGATTGCTGTAATTAGGGTTGTCAGAACTTGTTAGAGAAAGATTTGAACCCTCCTCGAAGCCCCTGGTGTTCGAGTTCTAATTAGAACTCGAACACTAGAGGGTTCATAAAGGGTTTGACTTTTTTATTACTTAAACGACACTGCAGTGTCACTGCCTGCTATTTCCTGGGGCGGTGAGATTGACTCTGGACACTGACAGTCTGACACAGAGGGATGATGCAGGGTATAATTATGGGGAGGTGAGGTGGCAAAGGTGAGCACATTTGTCCTACACAGGAGTGCAACATTATGCTCCCGTCATTTCACTCCCTACTTCTCAGCTCCCATTCAATTCACTCCTGATCATTCGCACCTTCAGCAAATTCACTGATGCAAATGACAGGAGTGAAATGTCTGCTCAGATTCCAATCTCAACTGTCCGCCTACTCCCTCTCTCTTTGACCCAGAACACCACCCCTACTCCCCCATTCACCAGCGGCTCCTGTTTCTGCACAATTAGGGTACGACAAAATAAAAAAATGAAAACGAACTTGCCGCTTTGGTAGTAATATTAGTCCTGATGGGAGACTTGATTTTTGCATTGCTTTCCTGAACCATTTTATTTATGGATACATACAGTATTTTTCCACCAGGAGTGAAATGTCTGCTCAGATTCCAATCTGCAATTGTTCATCCTACTCCCTCTCTTTGACCAAAGCCCCCCACCCCAGTTCACCAGCAGCTACTGTCTCTGCACCATTGAGTGCCGATAAAATAAAAATAAAAAACTAACCTCGCCGCTTCAGCCTGACAGTGCTCTGAGGAGGTAGTAATATTTGTCCTGATGAGAGATTTAATTTCTTTGCATCACTTTCCTGAATCATTTTATTTATGGATGCATACAGTATTTTTCCACCATTTGACACTGACACCCAAAATTGCTTATTCAGTGACGAATGCCAAGGCAGACCTTGGACATACATTTTAAAATTCTCCCATAAGCATGAATTTAATTTAACCAAACACTTAGCAAGTACTGTAGTTGGCATATTGTTTTAGACTTTGTGATCTACAAAGACCACCAGCTCGGCACCAGCAAAGTCTTTATGAAGCAGATAAACTGAATTGGCATTCTGCTTACTGTTACTCAGTACCATAAAGATATCACTGGTCGGAGAGCAGAGAAGGAGAGGGATTGTAGAAGGAGGGGGAAGGGGAACAATAGTAGGTGGCAGAGGAGTAGGAAATGTCTGTGAGTGAATCTGCATGGGGCAAAATTGTGAATGTGAAATGACAGAGTGAAAATGGCGGAGCGAAATGTTGGAAATAAGATGTCTAGACCGTCATGCCCAACACTCAGCCTCTTTGCTGCTGCTGCCTGCTGGTGTGCTAGGAGAGCCTACCATTCCAGGGGTGCTGGGTTTCACTAGAATACAGACTGCTGGTGGCTCAAGGTGGAGGCTGCTGCTACAAGCAATAACTAACTGGGAGGTAGGACTGACTGGTGGTGCTGCAGTTTGGTGGGTGGGGTGAGCAGTGATTAGGGGGATAGCCTGCAACATCATCATGCTGTGGGCAGGGGACTATATGCTTACTATGCTGTATGGACAAAAACATTACAAAGTAATTAAGCAGAGGAGGTGGTGGGAGCAAGGGGATTACAGTTTGCACAAGGCAGTTCTAAGCTGGCAGGTGCTACACACTATTGGCCATTTGATTTGGTGCCAGTCAGGGTCAGGCAGCACCCAGAAAAAAGCCTGCTGCAATCTAGGAGGCATTTCTCCCCTGTTGTGTTTGGGTGGGCCAGTGGCTCTACCAGTGACTGTGACCAGCACAGCAATCAGCAAAGCAGCACGAAACTGCTTAACCTGAGCTAACATAGCTGTAGTCCCAGGAAGGCAAGGGTAGGTGGTGTTTAATTATGTTTATTGGTGGTCTGCTCTGCTCTGCTGCATTGATCATGTCTACTGTACTGTCTACAGTCAGTGTCTGATTTAAAATGCTGTGCTGTCTAGTGTCTCTCTGTGTGTCACCTGAAACTGGCTATGTCTGCTTTGGTATGGGCTGCTGAGGGGAGGGTTATATGGTTAGCCTAGCATGCAACTACAGTGTTTTCCTCTGTGTTTCCAAAATTAAAGTAGTTAAAAAAAAAAAAAAAATCACCCTTACCCTGCAGGGTGGGTGGAATGGCACAAGGAAGTCATTGTGGAAAGGAAGGAAGAGGAGAGAGAGAGAGAGAGAGAGAGAGAGAGAGAGAAGTATAGATCAAGTAGGCAGCACAATTTAAAAAATAGGGTTCGAGTTCTAAAAGTTCTAAAAAGATTAGAACCCTAGAACTTTTCAAAAGTTCTAGACTAGAACTAGAACCCAGAACTTCAGAGGGTTCCTGACAACCCTAGCTGTAATAATACAGATTAGGTTTTATGTTTATTTCTCTAACTGAGCTAAATACTGTGCTATACTGTTTTGATTGCTGTAATAATATATATTTATTTGTTCTGCTTATTTCTCTAACTGAGCTGAAGTAATAAATTTGGTAGAAAAAATCCCCAAAATGACTGTTTCACTAAGCGTGCATTGCGAGGTTACTTACGCAAGCTTGAAACTTTGTGAATTTGCAATATTTTCACTCAGATTTTCAACATTGGCATTTTTCCACCTCCTTATAAATAGTACACCTGTCATTTTTCACATCCTGGCCGAAAAGTGTTTTCGTGCTTCCTCCAGAATAATGCAGTCGCTTTAGGAAATCAGTGTTTGGGACAAATTAGAATTGAGCAAGTGAGAGGGGAGGACCGAGCTCAACTGCGCTCTTCCGGACTGCTGCAGATTTCTTTGTGGGCAGAAAAAGGCACCAAGCAGGGGCCCAGTATAAAGGGCAGCCTGCAGCACGGGAGAAAGCGGAAGGAGCGAGTGAGGCAGAGGGTGAGCAGGCTCAGAGCTCTGTTGGGACTGCTGCAGATTTCTCTGTGGGCAGAAAAAGGCATGAGAGAGATGGCAACAGGTAGGGAAGAGATAGTGAGGACAAAAGGGTAGAAGGGGCTAGTAAGGAAGGAAGGGTGGTGACTGAAGGAGAGTAGGCTACAGGAAGGGGAAAAGATGGGAAGGGCATCACCTATCTGGGTAGAAGGGAATGGGGGCTCTAAACTGACAACACTGGGGATAGGAGGGGTTAGAAATCAGCAGGGGAGGAAGGGAGGTCGATATGGGAAGCCCAGTAGGAAGTAATCAAGCTGGGAAGGGGTTCAAGGGGATGGGAGGAATAAGGCAGAGAAAAGGGGTGAGGTGGAAGTAGGAGGTACAGATATAGAAGTCACAGAGGGTGCAGTTGGCAGGGGTAAGGGACAGGGAAGAATGAATACTGGGGTGGTGGAAGGGCATTAGAAGGAAAGGGTAGGGGTGGGGGTATTCGTCCTGGGGATTCTATACTGAAATGGGTGAGATGGGGTGGAAGGGGAAAGGCACAGCCATATTTGGATTGAAGCTGTCCCCAGGTTGACTGCAGTAGGGCAGGGCAGGCACTGCTCAAGCATGCAGCAGAGGCACATGTGGGAAGAATCCTAATTACTGTTACATGTGGGTACAAATGACTTGGCAGGGGACACTGTGGAAGTAGTGAGGAAAAGTTTGAGTACTTGGGCAGGCAATGTGAGGGGTGAGGAAGTCAGTGGCATTCTTAGAGGTACTGCTGTACCAAGCCACCCCCGCCCCCCACACACACATATACACAGACTCCCTGAAAGCTGCATAAAGCCTGCAATTCATTCAAATCAATTCCATGTTCTTACTTTCTGGGGTTCAGTGACAACAGGTGTAAAATCATGTACCTAGGGCATAGGGAACCCCGATGCTTGGTATAGGATATGGGGAGGTACTGATACTAGCTAGACATGAAAGGGTCCTTGAGGTTATCATATCAGAGGACCTCAAGATAGCAATACAGTGTGACAAGGCTATGGGAAGGGCAAATTTGATTATGGGATGCATAAGAAGTGGCATCTCCAGTAGGAGGATGAGGGATGTTGTGCTGCCATTGTATCACTCCCTGGTATACCTCCAGCTGGAGTACTGTATCCAGTTTTAGAGTCCACACTTCAGAAAGGACATAAGGTGGAGGTTTACCACAGGAAGACAACTATAATGGTTCAGAATTTTCATAGGAATCCCTACAAGGAAAGGCTGAAGAATCTCAACATGTACACTCTGGAAGAGGAGGGCGAGAGGTGACATGATCAAGACCTACAGAGTACCTCACTGGGGTAAAGAGGGTACAGTTGGGGGTTTCCTTCAAATGAGAATGAGCACCCAAACCAAGGGACATATAATGAAGCAGGGGCCATTCAGGATAGATGTGAAATACTTCTTCACTGAAAGGGTGGTAGATGCCTTTAATAGACTGCCAGGACAAGTGGTGGAAGCTAAAATGGTGGGGGCATGAAGCATGCATGGGATAAACAGGGGTATACTACAACAAGGGGAAGGAGGGAGTCAAAGGACATCAATAGGGCCATGGAAGTGGAGTATGTTCAAGTTCAGTGCAGGGAAAAATCCATTAAGTAAGCTCATTCACAAGGAGGTCCTGATGGATGCAGAAGGAATAAAACATGCAGTAACATATACAGGCAGAAGTTACAGGTAGGCAGAGAACACTTGGCCAGAGTGGGTGGGCTGAGTGATCCTTTTCTGCTGACAAATTCTATGTTTCTATCACATCATATGTTAATTCAGGTGCAGTGTTTATTTAAAGTTGGGCCTACCATACTTCCAGATGCAAGGTACAGTACATTACTGAATTATATGCAGCCCACTCACAGTACAATAAACAGAACCCCAGTACTTCGAGAAGCATTTACTGTTCATAAGGCTGCTTAAAGAGCTGGGGTTCTGTTTGCAGTGTCCACACCAATATGCTGATCTTAAAATCGAGACCGCATGTGAATGAATACTTGATTCTTGCTCACTCCATTTCTTCCCACTTTGAAACCTGCTTGTCCTGAGTTACATTTGGGCTGGCAGCACCTCACCTGTGTTGGAAGATGACCAATAAGTGGCACTGAAAGACATCAGACTTCACAGACTGTGAAGGCAGGTGCTCCTGAACAGACATAAGGCAATTCTACTGGGGGTAGGAGGAAGTAAGCTATTGATTAACTAGAATCTGCAGCTTATCCATCAGGTAGGAAATGGGCAGACTAGGTGGGCCAAGCGGTCCTTATCTGCCGTCAAATTCTATGTTTCTATGTTTCTCACCCACCATCATGGCAAGAAGAAGGTTGAAGCTGTGGTCACTGATGACTGTTGGGATGTGGGGATGGGGGACCAAGTGGGACAGACATAAGAAGGTAAAATCATAATAAAATTGTGAGACCTTCACCAGCTTTCTAAAACCTTACCAGTAAAAGAACACTCTATGAAGTTTTCAAATGGCAACACAATCTGGTGAGCCCACTGTCTGCCATCTGACACCAGGCATCAACCAGCATAAAATTGCCTAAAGAAGGCAGTGTGGTCACTGAAATACTGGAGATTACAGATTTATAAGAACAAAAAATATCACACAGAAGCTGACATATATGCCTATAGTAGCTGTCTCCTGCTTCTCAGTACTTATATTTATACCCTTGAGGTACTTGAATGTTTCTAGCATATCCCTCTTTACCTCCTCTCTTCCAGTGAGTACATATTGAGGTCCCTTAATTTCTCCTCATATGTCTTGTGTTGCAAGTGTTGTACCATCTCATTCACCCTTCTGGACCATCTCTAGCCTGTTAATATCCTTACAAAGGTGTGACCTCCAGAACTGCACACAGTACTACATGTGAAGCCTGACCAAAGTTTTATATAATGGCATCACTACCTCCCTCCTTATGCTGGTGATACCCCTGCCTATGCAGCCCTGCATGTCACTGTACCTCCTGCTGTCTTACCACTTTGACATTATCAGGACATCTGAAATAAGAACCCCAAGGTCCCATTCCTTCTTTGTGACTGTTAGCACCACCACCCTCCAATCCTGTACCTTCCCTAGGGTTTCTGTGTCCCAGGTCCATAATTTTGCACTTTTTGAATTAAAGTTCAGTTGCCAGTCCTCAGACCATTTCTCAAGCTTGCCCAGGTCCCTCCCTTTATTTCCCCATGAAAGCTTGTGTGTAATTCCATCTTTGTACAAGACACTTGTTGGTCCAATAAAGGTATCAAACCTTTCATCTTCTCCTCATTTTCTCCACACCCTCTGGGGTATACTCTGTGTTACAGATCTTGGTGTCATCTGTAAACAGGCAGACCTTTCCCTTCACCCCTTCTGTAATGTCTCTAATGAAGACATTGAACAGGACTAGCCCCAGGACCAATCCCTGTGGGACTCCACTGGTCACTTCCTCTCCCCAGGCTGTGCCCCATTTACCACCACTGTCTGCCTCCTGTCTTTTGCCCAGTTTCTAACCCACTTCACCACCCTTTTCCACCATGCCCAACCTACTCAGCTACTTTATCAGCCTCCTATGTGGGACAGTGTCAAATGCTTTGCTTACATCAAGTTAAGCATTGTCCACTGTTCCACCCTGATTTACTTCCTTTGTCACCCAGTCAAACAGATAACCCAGATTTTTCTGACATGTCCTCCCCACTGTGAATCCTTGTTGCTTATGGTCATGGGCTCTGATGGCTTCTAGAGGCCCCACTATCCTTTCTTTAACCAATGTCTCCATGATCTTCCCCACTACTGAAGTGAGGCTGAGCAACCTATAGTTCCCCACCTCCCTACTGCTGGATTTGTATACAAGGACCACATGTGCCCTCTTCCAATTCTCTGGTACCACCCTAGTGTTGAATAACTCAGTGAACATGGCTGCCACAGGTATTGCTATTTCCTTCATAGTTCTTTTAATATCCTTGGTGTATGCCATCTGGTCCCATTGCTTTGTCCACTTTCAGTTTACTCATCTTCTACAGGATTCTTCTGCCTATGAATGGAATATTGTCCACCTCTTCATGCCTTTTTAACTGCTGTACTACTGTGGTCCTTGCCTCACCCTCTTCTGTGAATACTGAACAGAAAGACACAGAGGATGTCTTGGGGGTGTGCACATGACAGTTCTTAGGCATGGTACTTTCACTTCAAATATCTGAGCAGCACATGTAAGCAATCAACATTTGGCATTGACAAATGCTTGCTTATATTAAGCTCTTTAGTGTTGTCCTCATTGCTATCCTTAAAACTATTTTCCCTTTCTGTTTACTTTTCTTGTTCTTAGTTGGTAATTTTTCCATCTTAAAATTAGCTTTATTCTTCTCCTTTCTTGAACCTTTGTTTTGCTTGTCAATATTCATTAGCTGCTGTTTCCTTTCTTTCAGTTCTGCAACCAATCCCTCAATTTCTAGACTGTCCCTTTCCGCTACATTTTTAGTGGTTTATTCTATAGTGGGTAATTCAGAACACCTGGATTCTCTGCCCAAAATTCGCAACCAGATTTATTTCATCTTGTACAATTTGTATCTGTTCATTTACTAAACCCTTAGAAGTGCTATTATCCAGGCGTGTTCTTAATAATGCAGGTAGCACCATTTTTTCAGGTAGGAATTTCCTCTTTGGATGTCCCTTTTATTCCATCTAAATTTCTATTACCTGCTTCTGTTTCCTGGTCCTTAATACTAGTGGTAGATTTAGACTTCCCACAGAAGTTGAGTTTTCTGGGAACATAAATTTGGAATATCTTGTGGGTTTTAGATGGGAGATCTGGGCTAAGTTTTTCATATAAGGAGTAATACAAATATCAAAGTCTCTTAAATATGAAATATTTAAAGCATTTCCTTGCTCAGTACAACTCTTGTTTTCTTTACCTACATGCTCCCATACTTTGATCACATTCTTCTTTCTGGCCAGTGGGTACATTACCAAGAAGATCCACCAAATAGTTAATCTTAGTTTGAATATATTAAGGAACATTACCATTCAAATCTGTCTGTAAAATCAGCACAGGGCTGACTAACTTTGAACATCTTAAGGTGGGCTCCGTTTTATCGAGAGGCAGTTATATATCTTTGACTCATTTACCTGGGCAACAATCTCAGTAATATTTTATTAGGTTCCTTGAGATCCTCAATTTGTTGTATAATTGAATTAATAGAATTGTTGCATGTAATTTGTGAAAAGGTACTACTTGACTTAAAATAAGCCTTTGGAACTATCTTATTCCTGTTAGGTTCCCAACAGGTATCGGGATCATATATCGTTTGTAATTTTCTTGCTGCTTTTATATAGAGCATCTGTCCCACTTGGTTGACCGGTTCTTTTAAGTTTGCTTTTTGTTGATTTTTTCCTCCCACTCCACCCCATTCTCTTGGAGGACAGGGTCAAAAAGTAAAAAGCAAACTTTTATTGTAATATATTGAAATGTATTTCAGAGTATGAACAATTAGAGAAAGACAAAAACCTGTGTAACATAGATAAAACACCAGACTAAAATAGCTTCTGTATAAACTAATGATTCTTAAAATTACATATCTTAAATTTCATATTAAATAATACATTTCCTTCCTTCCTTCCTTCCTTCCTCCCTCCTCCTCCTTCCTTCCTCCCTCCCCTCCCTCCTTCCTTCCTTCCTTCCTTCCTCTGAACATAACTGGCACAAAATCATAAATCATAGACATTTTCCAGACTTGGCCCAGTGAACTCATGCACATCAATCTGGAACAGACTATATTGTGCTGTAAAAGAGAAAACATAATGCAGTACTAAAGCTGAATCGCTAAACCCACACAAATATAATAAATAACAAGTGAATGAAAAATACAGTCATAACTATTGAATTAGATGTCAATTGAAATTCATTAAATTTAAATTAGATTCAGCATTGACACTAACAGACCCTCATAGAACATGTGCAAGAGAAACTTACATGATGAAATGAAAAGTACAGTATATAAAAAGTTCAGAAAAGGCTCTGCTGTATCAGTTGAATTAGCCCGATCGCCATTCTTCAACCTTAGGTACACCAGAAAGAGAAAACAATTTCTCCTGCAGCTTCTCCAATGGCACCTTTATCTCTCTGTGGTTCAGCTGATTCTGAGGCTAACCTGGGTGATGTTGGGTTTAGTGATGACACCAGAGCTGACAGCTTAGCAACAATAATAGTGCCTGGTTCAAATTCAAATATCAAGCTTCACAGAGCAAACTGCAAAACAGTGAAACTGTATCTTAAATAAAAAATAAATGTTTAATTCAAAAATAGAAATGCATGAGTATATTTAATTAATTTATTTGTTTATTTATTTATTTCAGATTAGGATTTAAGACCTTTGACCCAGGGTCTCATTTACAAATGTTCCAAGTCAGCCAGAATGATACAAAACATGGCAAAAACATAACAAGACACAGTTTTACAAGGGTTACATGGTGAATACAGGTACTGCTGAGACAACAAGATGGGGTATATTAGCAGCATGGAAGTACAATCAGTGTCATCACTTCACAGTGAGGTGTAGTGCTTAGGAGAGTGCAAAGTGCTATTTAGGTTTACTACTGAGTTGTAGTGAAGAAGCAGCCAGAGTAGGCTTTGTCAAGGGTTGGTAGCAGGGAAGAAGTGAGGCAGGTAACGGGAAGACCTTAGGAAACAGGAAAGGAGTGAGGGATTTAGTCTACATATAGGAGGTGTAGGGCTGTCAGGGTAAGCTAAGCTAGGAGTCATCAGGGGAGGGAGAGGGACCAGGGAGAGGAAAGGTATACAGGGATGTGGAGTGTGGGTAGCAGTGTAAGACTGGTGGGTGGGTTGGGACATGTGGGTCAGCATTTGGAAGAGCAGGCACATACATTTTCATGATCCAGATGAGTGAAGACCAGCTTTGAACTGGCTGAGCTTGTTACACTCAGCTAGGGTGAAAGGTAATTCATTGATCCATTTTGGTCCCCGGTAGGAAATGGATCTCTGAGCAAGAATGCTGTTAGCTTGAAAGGCACCTGCAGACACCCTAGTCACACTCCTTGTGTTGACGGTAGGTAGTTTTGTTTTAAATAAGCTAGAGGCTGAGGTTGGTGAGTCCCATCAGTGATTTTTTCCCAGCAGATAAGTCTGGTATTATGTCCGAGGTGGAGGGGAAGCATCCTGTTTTACTGTAGAGGGCGAAGTATGGGCTGATGATTGGCCCCTTAAGATCAAAATGGCAAGCCTTATTAATGAGTGTCTTCACCCTTTTAGGACAATATCTGAGCCTACCCCATAGATCACAAGGCCATAATTGATGGTCAACAGGACCGAGCAACAGGTGATGAGTTTTAAGGCATCTGAGTCACGGGCATGCCTATGTCAGTATAGAACACCTAATTTAGTGTTGGCTGATTTGACAACTTGGTCGATATTTGTTGTAAATGTGAGGATGTTGTCTAGATGTACCCCCAAGATATTTAAAGGTGCTGACTTGCTCCACGATATATCCCTTGTGGCTCTTAATCAGCAGTGGGCCGAGTTTCTTTGTTCTGTGGTACGAAGAGCATGCTTTGCCTCTCTTGTAATTAAGCTTTAGCTTATGTGTGAACCATGATTCAAGTTGAGAGAAGTTTGCTTGCAGTTCTGAGGTATACTGATATGACAACAACATCATCAGCATAGAGCACAACATGTGCCAGGCAAGCAGACAGTAGAGAGTTAATGAAGAGGCTGAATCGGTAGCCCCAGAACTGACCCTTTGGGGACACAAAGATTCACCTCCTAGGTTCAGATAGGTTGGCCCATATTTTTACATTTGTTTCCTATTTGTGAGATAGCCGCTAAACCATGCCACAGTTTCAGTGGAGAGGCCTATGGATAGCAGACAGTTCAATAGCAGTTGATGGTTTATGGTGTCAAAGGTCTTTATGAGGTCTATAAATATAGACCTCACTGCCAAACCATTATCTAGGGCATCATAGATCTGAGCTGTGTGGTCAACTAATGCGTAATGATGAAGTAGTTTTATGGAATCCACGTTGCTAAGTGCAGATATAGTTGTGCTTGTCCAGGTACTCTGTGAATTGATCAGAGACCACTCACTCCGGGGCTTTGGAAAGTGGGGGAGGATAGATATGGGCCTATAGTTGGCCAGGTTAGTTCTGTCTCCAGCTTTAAAGATGGGGGTGCCAGTGCTGCCTTTCATCTGTCTGGGAAGACACCCATTCTTAGAGAGTCATTAAATGCTTTTGTGAGTGGAGAAGGAGCTCATTTACAGTGAGGGCAACCATCTTCATGTCAATTAGGTCCTCCCATCCTAGTCTTCCCTAATACCCATTTGACATATTTCAGGGTCTCAACCCTAGTGATCAGCCTGAAGTAGAAGGGTGGGCTGCTGCTATTCGAGAAGGTGGAGGATTTGTATTAGGTGGCTGATTGGAAGGTGATAGGGTCAGATACTCTTTAGGTAGCATGGTGCTAAGGTCAATGAAGGCATGGTTGAATGTGTTTGTGATGTCATTGGGTTCCTGGAGTGTACCAGCCAAAGTTATGATTAGGTCAAGAGGAGCTCTAGGGACCTTCCTTGTGAGTGATTTCACAGTGTCCTAGAACTCCCTGCCATTGCCCAATTTTGCTTAATAGGTTATTATAGTATGATACCTTGGCCAAGCAGATGTGCCTCATACATTTGTTCCTGGTTGCCTCGTAGGCAGTGAGGTCAACCTGTGAACCAGTTGCCTTTGCCTTATACCACAGGTTGTTCCTGTGTCTCGTGAGCTCTGAGAGATAACTCGAGAGCCATAGCTTAGAAGACCCTTTACTTTTATGATCTTGTAAGAACAAAGATGTCACAGGCCTTTGTGAAGATCATAGGAGGTAATACATTGCTTGGTTCCTATGCTTTGCTCTGTTAAGTGGTGCCCAGTCAAGCTTACCGGTTCTCACTGATCAATTTCTTGAGAGTTGGGGAGGCAGTTAGTGAATTTGTTAGTCCAGGTGCACATAACTGGGAATGGTCACTGAGGGATTATGGTAGGATAGATACTTCAGAGATATGATCCAGACAGGTTGTGAGTAGCCCATCAATAAGGGTTCCAGTGCTCATATGGTAGTTGTGCCAGGTGGTTTGTGTGACCATCTGAGCGAGGTATAGACCAGATATCTGGTCCCTTAAACCAGATGTTTCTTTGGACTTCAGTTTATGTTAAAGTCCCCAACAATGATATATTCACAGTTTGCCCGCCTGTTCATGATGGTTGATAAACTGTTTGAGGCCAGTAGCATGGTTGGCTGTGGGGTATACAGATGGTTGAGAGTAGCGGAGCTTTGTTTTGTTGGTCTATGGTAAGTTTTATGTCTAGGATTTGAGCCTGCTTGGATTGCAGGCTGCTAGGCAACATTGGTCCCTTGATATAATTTTTGAGATATACCATGCAGCCACCCCCCACCCACTTGGTCAGGCAGTCCTGGCAAAACACTGTGTAGCCATCCAGAGCAACTGTTGCATCATTGATCTTTGGAGACAGTCAGGTCTCTGTGATAGCGAATTGTATAGGCTTGAGCAGCTCCACCCAAGCTTGGAACTGCAAAAACTTTGGTAATAGGCTTCCTATGTTTAAGGAGATGATCTGAGGTGTCCAGGTTTCATGGAGATGATTGCATGGAGTGGTCCTGGGTTGGGGGCACTTTTCTGGATAGTAGTAGGAGTACCAAATTTAGCTTTCTAATGAAGTGTGACCAGAACACCCAAGAGAGTCTGCAAACTTTAAAATTGAGGGCTTATGGTCATAGGTGGCTCCTGTTAACTCATTCACACCACAAGAGCTCTTTGAGACTTCCACCACTTGTGCCCTGTATACTCTTAGCACTGCATCCTGGGCCTTTCTAAGCAAAATCAAGCCATAATCAGCATGCCACAAACAAATGTGAATACCTCTTGAACATAAGTGTTACACACAAAGTAAAGTGGCAAAGTGGTTCAACACAACAGTACCTTTCAACGGTGCTATGCAATCAATTGTAACTAATTTGGTTTTATTTTATAGTAGCAGAAATACCAAATAACTGTGTTTTTTTCAGATTTTTCAAGGTGCTTAGGCGAGGCTTGAGAGATAAATGTCAGCCATGCACACCATATCTTAAACAAATGCAAATAACTCTAAAGTATATGTGGTAGACACAAAGTATCAGTGGCAAAATTGTTCGCCACTAAAATATCTTTCTAATGGTGCTATGCAATCAATTGTAATCCATTTAGTTTTATTTTATACTAGCTAACATGCCAAATAACTGGGTTTTTCAGATTTATTCAAGGTGCTCAGATGAGGCTTCAGATACAAATGTCAGCCATGCATACCATACCATAAACAAATGCAAATAACTCCTAAAGTATACATGATAGACACAAAGTATCAGCAGCAAAATTGTTCAGCATGAAATTACCTTTCTAAGGTGCTATGCAATCAATCGGTTTGTTTTATATTTAGGTAAAACTGCTGACTTCCTCAGACATTTCTAGGCCTGAGTGAAAGTCAACTGAGTACATCTACAGGTGTTATTGGCCTGAGTAGCAATGCTTTTCAGCTGCCACCTACAGGCATTTCTAGGCCTGAATGAGTTAGGAGTATTGGTAATATAGCAGGGCAGCCACAAGGATTATGAGCAGTGTCCATGGTTTGTAGGGTTGTGGCTGGGAACTTGTAGGCTAGTGGCAAGTAAGGTTCAGTGAATATTCCACTAAGATTGCAAAGCACATGCATCAAGCTGACCAGAGAGTTTTGAGGTATTCAAAATAGGTCCTTCTATCTTCCTGTTTACTTTGTCTCCAATAGAGATGACAAGGAGGGCAAGGATTACTAGCTTGGGGTATGCCAGCATTGTATTGTCCTATAGCCTTAGATTGTGTGTACAGCATCTGAAACAGGAGGGTTGCATTAGCTCCTTTGGAGTGCACAATTAATTGGGGTTAGCACAGCTCTGTAGAGGGCTCTGATGGTTCTGAAGAGCAATTTGTGAGACTGGGGTTCAGCAAGGTGACAGCCCATGCTGAGAGGAAAAGCACAGTCAGGCAGGGTAGTATTAGTTGGGAGGAGGACTACTGTCAGTCTGAATCAGTCACTAAGGGTGCACAATCAGGCAGGGTTAGTGTTGGCTGAAAGTGAGGAACACAGTCAGACTGATGCAGCCCTAATGGGTGCACAGTCAGGCAGGGACAGTGTTAGCTGAAAGTGAGGAACATAGTCAGACTGATGCAGCCCCTAATCGGTGTACAGTCAGGCAGGTGCAGTGTTAGCTTAAAGCGGAGGAGCACAATCAAGCTGATGAGCCCCAAATAAATGCACTGTGTAGGGAGCTGAGGTAAAGTGAAACAGATTGATACACTACCAGAAGTAATAACAGAATTGGTGGTGCACAAATCCTGCTGATACAGTCCCTAGAGAATGTACTGTGCAGAGAGCTAAAGTAAAAGTGATGAAGAAATCACTTCTCTGGCAGAGGACTAAAACCAGGGTTGATGGTGTGCAAATCTGGTTGATGCATCCCATAGTGGGTCCACAGTATAACGGGCTAATGTAAATGTGGGCACTTAGTTAAATACCAATCAGTGGCTGCACTGGATAATCACATGACCAGCAGCTCCTACAAAGTAGTTACTTGGATATGGTGGTGGGGGGTGGGTGGTGAGAGCTGGCACACAGGAGCCAGCAGGGCCAGAGTCTGGTACCAAAATTCAAGGAAGGAAGGCACTCCGGCTTGTACCCCGTTCAGTGGCTGGATTGTTGCAGCAGGAAGTGAGCAGCTGTGGAAAAGCGTCATGCCGCAACTTTGAGGGGGGGCCTTCTCAGGAGTGCGAGACCTGTCAGGGATCCTGGCTGAAGAGAGAAAGGAGAGGGACAGAGGTTAGCTTAATGCCTGGAACTGGTGGGTGGGAGCAGATGGGAGCAGAGACAGCTTCACAGCAGGGAGCTCAGCAAATGTTACAAATGATTAGGTGGCTAAAACTGGGGAGGAGGTTGCAGCTGGAGAAAGAAGAGGGTTAATGGTGAGACTGTAGGGGAGGCAGGTCAGCACCAGACAACAGAGAGATCCAGCAGGGAGGAAGCTTGCAGGAAGGAGTAGAGTGGAGAAAATCTTAAGTTCAGAGGGTACAGAAAATGTGTAAAAAGGAAGGATTCAGAGCAGGGCAGTCAGGGCAATAGTCAGAAAAGGCAGAAATCTTGGTTATTAAACTATTTAGCAATTAATTAGCAGAAATAACTTGGCAGGAATAACTTAGGATTACATTACAGAAACACGGTCTAACAGTTTAAACAGTACAGGGTGTAAAACATCTAAACAGGAAGTTGTTATCCCTCTGTACAGACAGTTGGTGAGACCCCATCTGGAGTACTGTGTGCAGTTCTGGAGATCTCCATCTCCAAAGACATAGACAGAGTAGAGGCTGTCCAGAGGAGGGCAACTCAAAATGGTGCATGGTCTGCACCACAAGATCATCGTAAGAAAGACTAAAGGAGCTTAATATGTATACCCTGAGAAAAGGAGAAAGTGAGGGGACATGATAGAAACTTTTAAGTACCTCAAGGAATCAATAAAGTCCAAGATGGTGGTGTCTTTCAGAAAGAGATGTGCAAGAACAAGGGGCTGAATTTGAAGATGGAGGAGGAAGGCTCAGAAGTAATGTGAGGAAGTATTTTTCTCAGAGAGGGTTGTGGATGCATGGAACAGCGTTCCTGAGGAGGTCGTGGAGTCCAGAACAGTGGAAATTCAAGAATGCATGGGACAGACATAAGGCAGTCCTAGTGTGGGACAGGAGGAAGTAAGCTGTTCGTTAACTAGGATCTGCAGCTTATCTATTAGGTAGGAAAATGGGCAGACTAGATGGGCCAAGCAGTCCTTATCTGCTGTCAAATTCTTTGTTTCTGTCTATTGTATATGCTATAAGACAGTGTAACACTTTACAGTTCAGCAGTCTACTATCTAAAATGGACTAATAATAACAGTTAAATGTTTCAATTCAAAAAGAGCCCAGTGATAAAGAAAGTGACAGACTGCAGAGCTTGTGGAAGGAAAGGTGAGAGAGCCAATAGTGAGGCACCAGTTCCAGAAGTGTTCAATGGGAGCCCAGTTTGAGTCTTGCACCAAAATTTCAAAGCTTGTACCTTTCAGTGGCTGGATTGTTGCAGCAGGAGTGGCGGCTGTGGAGAAGCATGAAGCCACAGCTTTGTAAGGTTCAATATCTGGGAGGAGATCCTTGTCAGGTGCTTCCGGCTCTCAGTGACTGGATTGTTGCAGCAGGAGTGGCAGCTATGGAGAAGCATCACAGCTTTGGGGGATCTTTCTCCGGGATGGAGAGCCCTGTCAGGAGCTCCTGGCTTTTAGTAGCTGGATTGTTGCAGCAGGAGTGTGTGGCTATGGAGAAGTGCCACAGCTTTGGGGGGCTCTATGAGGAAAGCCCTGTCAGGGGCTCCTGGCTGAAGAGAAAGGACAATGCTGACACCAAGCCTACTATAGAGTTCCTATGATAAACTCCATGGGCCATATCCAGAACACCACTGTTCCAAAGTACCTCACAGAAGGAAAGAATTTTAAAAAAATATATACATATTTGAAAAAATCATAAAAATGTGAAACAAGGTTGCTCAAGACAGGACTGCTTTCAGCTCTGCTAGTCTCCTGCTTTATATTCTCTTTAGGATGTCAGATACCTACTGCCAGTCCTCTGCCTTCAAACCTTTGGTTCTACCAACCTCTGGCACTTATTCCTTCATTGCTTTATTCTCTTAGTGTAGCTTGACACCACATTCTTGTTCTCAAGCTACAGTACCAACATGCCTGCAGCACACCAGCACATGGCTTTAATGGAGAGAGTTCCATATGATAATAGCAACTCTGGATTGGTGAGTCTAGAACTGCAAAGCAATATCAGTGATGACATAAATGGCGACTGTTTACTCGTGGAGTCACCTTTCTAGAGTCACCGACATTACATGCCACCAGTGGAGAGTAATGGGGAGCAGACAGGTGGTCATCAGCTCTGAACAAGTACTTTGAGCAATCTAGAAGGAAACACACTAAATTCAAAGGCAGCATTGTAATAGTCAAACAGTTAAACAGAGGAGAAAGCCCATGGGCTGAGTTGGCATACTTTTATTAAAATATTAAAAAGCCGTAGAACAAAACCTGTGCGCATACTGCATGCTCCATACGTCAATACTTGTCTGGATCCTGAGAGGCCTGGATTGGGATAGTGAAGCAATGTCCAGTTGTATCTAATATGCAGGGATGTGTATCCTGTCAGGTTGGGCTCAGTGTGCTGTCAGACCTGAAAGTTGATGTGTCTAGTTGTAGTCCTCCCACTGCACTATTTTGAGTCAGAGAAAATGTTGCCCATGCATTTCTGCTATTCCACATAT
The DNA here is from genome assembly GCA_016271365.2 of Neoceratodus forsteri. NCBI lineage: Eukaryota > Metazoa > Chordata > Ceratodontiformes > Ceratodontidae > Neoceratodus > Neoceratodus forsteri. The sequence continues at coordinate 192,680,967 of JADMNL010000022.1, read as the reverse complement.
AATGTGACAGAAAACACATTTCTATAAAAGTATTAGTTAAACAATTACCAGTAGGGCTGAACTGCCCTGGAACAAAGTAGCCCTCATCCCTGTCTTTGTGCACTCCAATGGCACTTAGTAGGTGAGATCAGAATATATGCCATGTGGAGGAAAAGGACAGCCATCCAGGAGTTTCTCTCTCCAACTTTTTACTTGTATTTTTGGACTAGATGTGAACTTTTGCAATCTAGCTGATCTTTGAACATAATCACTAACTGGAATAAACAATGAGGAAGTCATGTGCCATACAAAAATATTTGTATGCTTTGATATGCTCATAACATTAGGTAATCTTAGATGTTCTGCCATCGGTAAAGCAACACTTCTATAGTTACAACAAAGGTTTTGCAAAACATTCATTAGTAGGGGACTTGCCATGGCAACAAAGTACTTTCAGCACACCATGCACTGATCCAAGTCTAGCCCCAGTCCTGTTCAAAATTCCTACAAGCCTTTAACATAAGTTTTTCAGGGGTACACCAATGTGCTCCCAACACATGTAGCCACGTATTCCCATCCAGCAAAGCAGTGTTCAATTATACATGCCTGTCCTCTAATCTTGGCTGATTTATTAATTAAAAAATGCCCCAAATGTGCAGATGTGGTGATGTAAGCCCCATACCTTGCTCCACCACTACATGTATAACTATAGGGTTAAAGAGCTTGCGTAACTATGTGAGTAGTAATGGGTTTGACTTAACGTTACTGCCTTTTAAGAAGTCAAAGGGGTCATTTGTTACTGAAGCACGATTTTTCATAGGACAGTACGTAACCTCGATCAATACATCAGACTTGTTTTCTCTATATAATCAGAATTAAGGTCAAGTATTGTAGTTTCTTAGTTGCTTCTATTGTGTTTTATCATTTTAATGTATTTTTGTTAAGGTATTATAGTTTTCTGCAACATTTAGTGGAAGGTTAGAAAAAAATGTTTCTACTATAAAATCAGGACGTGTAGTATTATTCATGTTTTTTTACGGGACACAGCTGCCCAAATCAGGACTTTCCTGGAAAAATCAGTATAGGTGGTAAGCCTAGTTTGGCTGTATCATGAGGGATGCTTTCTGTAATCTGTATTCTGTATTCTGTATTCTGGGCAGGGCTTATATAGGAAAACACTGTATCCAAGCAACAGAGGTCAGTGCAAAATGTTGCAGGATTCTGTCAAACCAGGGTGGCTATGTCATCAGTGTTAGGTTTAAGTTCAGAAAAATAAAGTGCACACTGGGGAACGACTTGCATAACAGCAATTGGGGACAAAAATCAGCTTGACTTCAAAACTGGTTATCATGTGACATACATCTATTGTCCTTAGCTCCTGTTGCATACTCTAATGCTCTACCAAGTCTTAAAAGTGATTTAATAATTGTTGTAAAGGAGGCAAAGTGAATATCATGTATATTGATACAAACATTCATTCATGAGAACGTACAGCACCTAGTCCCCAAAACACATGGCTGCCATCCAAAACTGCCCCAGTGCACTGTTCCTGTAAACTTCATCAGGGGCTTTTGTATTGGAACATCCTGAGCAATATGGATGTCTTTGAAGTTCCTTCCGAAACTTCAGTGTCAGCAAAGCTCAAGCCGTGGTGGAAAGTCACACCTGCTGATACTGTACACTGGCCTCCATCCCGTGTTAATGAGCATGCGGAAAGTAGAACTGGATTATGGACATGCTTTATTGTGTCCCCAAATACAGAAGGGCATTATTGATCATTATAGATTACATATGGGATTTCGGCCAACCAGCACTTAAAACCAGGGGGGCTCTTATCCTGCCTACAGTCATCTTTTCAAGAGTAAACATTAAATAGGAGCATTCCACTACAGAGGTAGGAGAAGAGCATGTACTCAGTTTAAAAATAAAAAATATCAAATGTAAAACTTATTATAAATCCCAATCCAAGTCAATAATTTATAAGATGTTCATGTGTGTACTGACGGTTGACTGTCATAACATGAGAACATTCTCTAATGCTCTTAGGGATGACAGAAATTAGTAGCTGTGCTTTGCATTTTTCTTGCACAAATAGCATGTGAGGATGATTTTATTCAATTGGAAATACTCCTCAGTACACATACAAACATGTACAACATCTGCAACAGTGACAGGAAGCCAGATCTGTGTAATTTACTACCTGTGCTGGATAGGATGCGGGTACACACAGTTGAACAACTGTATGGTATTGTGAAGGTACACAGGTTGAGCTAATTTAAATGACAACGGCTGGAGGAGGGCATAGTGTCATGGTTTGAACATTACAACTTCCTCCCCTTGATGAAGTATGAAAATTCAGGAAATATTCTGTATTGTGGGATCTTCTGCACTGGTGATCTTCACAAACATCACTTAGCTGGTAGTAGTAACAACACAAACCTGCAGTGGCTTCATGTTGCCTTGCTACTAAACACTTCTGGGTGTATGTTTAGGCATTGCTTTTCAGAGTCCCCTTGGATGTGAGGAAGACTGCATGCAGTGATGGATTAAAAAATGCAGATATAAAACTGATAGAACATGCTCTGCTGCCTACTTGACTGATGTGGATTCAGTCATTTATTCCTGTCAGTACAACTCACAGTATGGAACTCATGTCCCAGCAACTACAATTCATTTCTATTAAGGTGATAACCCATTATCTAAATGCAACAGCAATGACTGTGATCTAAACATAAAACCCATTGATTTTTCAACTCATTTAGCACTGAATTATTACTTAGCTTTGTGCATCTAATTATTTTCAACACCTCAGAATGAATTAAAATGTATATATTACATTATTTGTTTGATTTCATTCAAGTCACTTCTCAACCACTAAACTCATAATTAAACAAAGCAACTTATTAAACAATGAATTGGCACCTCACTGCAATTCAAGTTTAATACTTGCTGCACTGCACAGTACTGTTGGGTGTTTTGCCAAAGCAGTATCAAAGGGCGTCTTAAAAGTTATTCAAAATGTGACCATTTCTTCCTTTACTAATTTTCTAAAACTGGCCCTAAAATAAAACTTCCATGAACTAAGAATAACAAGCTTGACTAAATGTGTCTACACCATCACCTTTCTTTCACTCATAGATACATGTGAAAATTAACAACAAAATCAACAACAGTCAATGCCAAACATTGTCTTGCTGACATTGGCATCAGTAGTGCAGGAGTTGAACAGATGCATAATAGAATTGCAGTGAAGTTTGAAAGTGACGTCAACCCCATCACCCTATAGACTGACAGGCACTGGGGTGTACCTTTGAACATAGCCTATAATGTTCATGGCATTTCAGCTCACTCTACCCTGCCGTGCGACAAATATTGCATTGTGCCTTAGGGTCTTCGGGCCTTATGCTAGCCTGATTCGCCATAATGCTCATGGTATTTTACCTCACCCTATCCTGCAGACACTGACAAGTGCTGAAGTGTGCCTTGAGGTGTTCGGCCTTTTCAGTCACCCCATTTCATTAGAACATATGCTGAGATGGATGCAGCATAGGAGAATGGGGTGCACTGTGGGACCAAAGAGTCCAAGGCACACATTGATGCTTGTCAGTGGCTTGAGGGTGGAGGGATGGAATGGTGTGAGCATGACAGCTGGCAATGCAGAGGCACACCCTTGACACCTGTCAGTCTGTACAGGGTGGGAGGTTATGGTTAGAAACAATAATGCCCTGGCCATTTGTTGGTATTTGTACTACAAATTTTCAACATGGCATTTTGTGACCCCCACCTCATGAAAGTGTTTGGGACCTCTTCTAATGAATAGTGGCACTGTGATTTTGTTAATGTGTCCCAAATGTTGATTTCTTACAGCGACCACGCTATTCTGCACCAGATGTGGGAAAACACCATTTGGGCAGGATGTGAAAAATGACAGCTGTACCATTCATAGATAGTGTGAAGAGATGGCAGTGGTGAAAATCTTGAATGAAAATATTAAAAGCTCTAATTTATGAGCATACATACAAACTGTGCAATGTACACTCAGAACACAGTCATTTAGTGGAATTATTTCACCATATTTTCAACATAGGCATTTTGGGACCTCTGCTCATGAATACTATCACTATGATTTTCTTCATCTGTCCTGATCGTTGATTTCCCACAGAGACCGTGCCATTGTGTGCCAGTTGTGCAAAAACATATTTTGGGCAGGATGTAAAAATGACAGCTGTACTGTTCATAAGACAGTGTGAAAAACTGACAATGTTGAAAATGTTGACTGAAAATATTACAAAATCGCAAAGTTATAAGTGTACTTGGAAACTGCACAACGCATGCTTGTAACATACTAATTTTGTGAACTTTTGTCACCAAGTTTTCAACACAGGCATTTTAGGACCTCTACTCATGAACACTATCACTGTGATTTTCTTAATCTGTCCCAATCACTGATTTCCCACAGCGACTGTTCTATTCTGTGTCGGTAGTGTGAAAACACATTTCAGACAGGATGTGTAAAATGACAGCTGTACTGTTCATAAGGAGGTGTGGAAAAATGCCAATGTTGAAAATCTGGAGTGAAAATATCACAGATTTGCAGAGTTATGAGCATGCATGGAAACTGCACAATGCACTCTTGTAAAACAGTCTTTTTGAATTTTTTCACCAAATTTGCAACATAGGGTTTTGAGCCGCCTCATGAACAGTGGCACTGTCATTTCATTAATCAGTCCCGAAAGGTGATTCCATGCAGTGACCACAAAATCACCTTTCAGAACTGAATAATGCCATGACAGTGACTACGTTCATGAGGTTGGGTCCTAATAACCCCATGTTGAAAATTTGGTGCTAAAATTCACAAAAATGCCTGAGATATGCACCAAAGTTGAAAAACATATTTAAGCCATTATGCGACTTACCAGCATTTCTTCAGTTTGTGGTCAGCTTTGAAGAGTGCAAAGTGTTCGGTCCACTGAAGATTGTCTCGCCAGGCTGCGGAAGTAAGTACAGGCTAAAGGGGCTGTGGGAGGTAGGGTTACAGTGGGTGGACACAGGGATGGGGAGGGGCCCGCAGACAGAGAGGGACCATTTTCTTCTTTACAGGGATAAAAGGTCACCAACATTGCAGGACATTTTTTCCATTTCACAGGTACTTTTGACATGCTGGGGCGGGCTCCCAGCATGCCGCCTGCATGTTTTGGGGTGGGAGGAACTGGTGCCAATGGGGATTAAGGCACCCCCATTGCGCACATACTGGGGATCGCATGAGCTGAGGGGATTGGGCACCTCCTTGGCACATACTGGGGGTGCATGAGCAGAGGATTGGGCACCCTTGGCACACAAAACATGGGGGAACATGCCGATGGGCATTGGGCACTCCATCAGTGAATTAAGTTAGGAGGGGCATGCTGACAGTGGGATTGGGCACCCTGTCGACTTTATGAAGGACTATGTGAGGCAGCGGCTGTCCTCGGCTTCCTCGTCACCACCGCCATGTTGCTTTCAGGGGACATCAACAGTAATTGGCTGCTGCAATCAGGTACTGCTTTGTGGCACTCCTAATTGCAGCAGCTAAATGCTTTCAAGTTGGTGGCGTTTTCTTAATTGCTGTCATAGTCAGCATGCTATGCCATTAGGCGACACAGAGCCCGCCACAAAAAGCAGTGGCACCAATGGTTGCAACAAGAATGCACCTCAAAACCCGCTTCTCAACTGAAGCAACCACAATATGTTGTCTGCACAGTGCATGCAAGACAACATAAAAAGTAGTCATACTTTCTATTGCTGATCTTAAATAATCCCACAACTAAACTTGCTTGCTTGCCAAGGAAATTCCTGCTACATAGCCTGCTACAAATAAACTGTGATTCTGGCTCCATTTGTGACTTTTTATTCTGTTGGGCTTGGGTGAATTAGAAAACCAAGTTATATAAATGTGAAGATGACTGGAACACTGGAGAATTTAAACATGGGAAGACACAGATACAGTACAAATGCCTTTTTGCCTGCGACTATATACCTTGACTGAGCTAAACTTTAAAGCCCAATTTTCAGTGGGATCAGGGTTTTGCAATGGCTTCCAAGATTTCTAGCAGCTTCATCAGAAAAGGACTCACCCACAATAAAAGGGCTTATGTTACAAAATGGTCACATGATGTTTCTTCTATGTAAACTTGCATTTCACTTTCATTAAAACCCACAATATAGTCTAACAGTGCAGAAGGAGGCCCACTTTAAAATAAGGTGGACAGGTTCAGTTCAGTTCAGAAATCCTTCCCTTATCTCTGCCAGCCTAACTCAATGTGGGAGAGCAATACTTCCAATTATGCCAGCTAAGTGTAGTTTATCTTGCTGTGGTGTAACTCAGTAAACATAAGAAGGCTTAGTCATCAGGGGACCTTCTGCTCCAATTTCAAACAGTTCCATTTACCTCTTGCCTTCTTTATGGGCAGTAAAGATGTCAAACAGTTCAGTCCTTACCTCTGTCCCCAGGTTTCAATGGTGGCAGCACTTATAGCTGATGAAGAATGAAACCATGATGTTTACTTTTGTTCGGCATGCAGTCGCCTCCTGTGTGGCCTGCTAGGTGGAGAGGCACCAGTACTTATATGTTTCTTTCTGGAACAGTAGCACCAACAACAGTTCATTCATGGGTGCTGAGACTTAAAAAATAACCCCACCAGTCCACCTTGCCAGACTCAGCCCTGATGTGATTGTCTTTGATGTTACTTGCAACAACAGTGACAACAGAAAACCTTTGAAACCTCTGTGGTGCTGTGTCCGAACTAGGTGAGGCACAAGTGTTGGCAGCCAACAATGGAACAAGAAGCTGTCGATACCATCAAGCATCCACAGAAAACTTTCTTTAAAGCATCCCATTCAGGGTCCATCCTATACTGGCTCTGGCAGAAAAACCTGATTCTATTGACACACTTAAAAGCTGCCCAACAAAATGTGTCAGCATGAATGCATGCCTTTCTGGAACATTTCAAGCAATGTATCCATGTAGCCAGAAAACATGGCACTGTGGTCTAACAAGATCTCAAATAATGCTGATGTATGCATGTGCCCCAGGTACTAGCACAGGTGGGGTGTAATGGGGCCTCAGGAGACTACGATTCATGGCAGCATGCATCAAAAATATGGTGTCTGTGTCAAACAAATGGTGCATACTTAATGTATGTGATGTAGCTCTATGTTTGGCTTCCAAACTGCAAGACCATCTAATTGAGTATCATGCAAAGCAACTAGATCTGCTATGAAGATATAGCTGGATGTTTAAAAGAGGCCAACATTTTTTTATGTGCACTGATTCTTTTAATCATCTTTCAACAATAAAAATCAGAAAGGCTGTTTTGTCACCTTAAACGTTTCCCCCACCATTTGGTTGCCAAGTTTATCTCACAACTCTTTCTTTAAATCTTAGGCTTTGTGCTGGGTTTAAAAGCTTCCCCATCTTCTCTGTATCCCACATCATTTTCTGTAATTCTCAGTATAATTTAGTCAAGTAGTCCCTTCTGTGCTGGGGCATACAATTTTGGTGTGACCCCCACTATCACTCTCAGGTGACCCTAACTAACATTCTATAGTTGACTGCCCTCAGCCACTTCCTGCATGTCTTTACCCAAGCCAGACAATGTTACCATCCAAAGGTTAGTTCTACTACCCCTAGAGCCCATAACTGATGCATCACTTCCTATCCCATCAGGCCCAGTGGTAAGAGAAAGGCCTTCAGGTGTACAGACCCCATAAGAGCGCACATAAAGAGGTCTAACTTGTACAAAGTAATTTTTACAGCTTGGTTATGCAAAGGCAAAAACACATCTGCCATTCTGAGCTCTCAGCCTGTCTCCTCACCTAAAGGAGTGTCTAACAATGTAAATCTGCAGGAGATCATAACGATTGTCAAACTTCTCACACTTTGAACACCATATGTACCGTTACTAACCACACTTCCTAGTAGGTTTGACATTTTTCTATCACATTAATACTTTCCAGTAAAAAGACATGGATTGATCTAAATTGCAAATTAGGTAACTAGGATTACTAGGAAGTTTAGTTTAGTTTATTAGTTTATTATTATTATTTCGGAAGACACCTTTGAGCCAAGACTCTTACATAGGTTCCACGTTGGGAAATAATACAGAACATAGTGAGACAAAAACAAGTACAGTAGTTTCAAACAGCCATAGGCTTTGTTGGGTACATTAAAACTTTCATATAGAATTATTGTAATATGTGCAAAGATTCACAGTATGTATGTTAAGTTACAGTAATTTGTGTATATTATTCAAGAACACATGTACAATAAAAAACCCAGTTGTAATATGGTTCACTAGTATAAATTAGAAACTGCTAGGAAAGATGGTAGATAAATGTAGAAGAAGGTATGGAGAGAAAGTAGATAATAGTGGGAAAATAGAAAGGGAGGAGATAGGAGACAGTGGGGGGATAAGGTGGGAGGGACTTGGGGGAAATTAGAAGGAAGGAGAGTAAGTTTAGTTAGGAGAAACAATCACAGGAGGCCGTTATGACAAGGTGTGGATGCAAGTAGCACTCACTTGAAAGTGCCCAGGTAGTGTCACTGGTAGTTTAAGACACAAGAAGGCTATGGCCCATTAGCTGTGTCTCCCACACCTTGTGAGCATTTAATCATGCCTCCCTTACCAATTCAAATGGCAGTCTTACTTATTTTTAAACATTTCAAAACTGGTGGCATCAACTACATTTTGAGGTAGAAGATTCCAATACTTGGATGCTATTATAGTGAAGAAATATTTTTTTATTTGGATTTAACAGTGGGACTTTTATTTGTTTGTTATGTTTCCTTAGAGGAATTTGACAATTTAATTGTTTGATACCACATTGTTCCATGAGGATTTTATCTTGTAGAATTTTATAAAGTTGAAGTAGGTCCTCTATTTCAGTTCTATCCTGGAGTGAGACCAACCAAGTTTCACCTAGCCTCTCATCATAGTTTTGTTTTTTAAAGCCGGAATCATTTCGGTAGCATGATGTTGAATCCTTTCCAACAGTTTGATATATTTTATCAAATAGGGGCTCCCTATGGTGAACAGAGGTCTAGATGAGGCCTAACATATGTTTTATAAAGTGGGAGAAGCATGCTTGAATTTTTATTGATAAATGAGTGTTTCATGCAGTTTAAAATCCAGTTCACTGTTAAGGACACTTTTTACAGTGCTCTGATGATGATAATATTTAGTTACTAATTATACCTAGATCTCTTTCTTTATAAGTTTTTTTGTAAGGTGTTATTCATAGTATAATTATGATGATTATTATTGGATCACAAGTGAAGTGCAATGCATTTTTATGTTTGCTTGCGTGCATGTGCAAGAAACATTATGTGACAACTTAGGAGAGATGTGGGTTGTGGAGGTGCGGCACTGTAGCAGCCAAGGGAGGCACAGCATTTGGGGGCTTGGCAGTGGTGGGCCAATGGAGGCACAGTGTGCTGATGATGCTGGCTTCCAAAAGTGCCACCAAGTTCTAATGTTTTCACTGCAGCAGTCATTGGCTGCCTCATCATTACAGCATCAGTGATTCTGCTGCAATGAGAGTGACCCACCATTGCTGGGAGAAACTTGCTGGCTGTAATATTGTTTTTGAACATGGAGGGCAGCTTGCCGCCTGTTCACAAACAATACTAAGTTGCCCCTGAGCCAAGGGGTGGTCAATCCCCTTGTCAGCATGTGCCTCCCACCACAACAGTGTTTTTGCTGATGGGGCCACAATCCCCATTGGCTTCACTCCACCTCCAAGTTACAGTTGCCGAGAGGCCCACTCCCCATCGGCATCATGTTCCTCCTCCCAGTGTAATTTACCAATGGGAGACCACTCCCTGTCAGCATAATGTCCCCCAAAACAGTAGCTTTGTGCTGAGGGTACCCAATCCCCACTGGCTTCACCCCAAAACATTCAGGTGGCATGCTGAGGCCCACCCCAGCGTGCTCAATGCCGCTGTAAAGGCAAAACCATCCCACGGTGTTTTTGTATTTTTTCAACCTGTAAAAAGGTCCCTCGCAGTCTTACTGCCCCTCCCCCACTACCCGCACCCACCACTGTGCACTCGGCCTCCCAACACCTCCCTCAGCCCATACTTACCTCTGAGTCCAGTGCAATGATCTTCAGTGGACTGGGAACATGTCTGCACTCTTCAAAGCTGACCACGAACTGAGGAAATGCCAGTACGCTGTATGATGGTATAAATAGGGTTTTTCAACTTTGTGCATATCTCAGGCATTTTTGGAATTTTGGCACCATTTTCAACATAGGGTTTTGGGACCCCTCCTCATGAATTCAGTCACTGTCATGGCATTAATCGATCCGAAAGATGATTTTGAAGTCATTGTGCAGAATCACATTTTGGGACCAATTAATGACACAACAGTGCCACTGTTAGGTGAGTGGGCTGTCAAAAAGCATATGTTGCAAATTTCATGGAAAATCAAAAAATGTCTGTTTTATGAGTGCATTGCGCGGTTGCTCACACGCTCGTAACTTCATAATTGCAATATTTTCAGTCCAGATTTTCAACATTGCCATTTTCTGCACCTCCTTATGAACTGTACAGCTCTCTTGTTTCACATCTGGCGAAATGTGTTTCGCACTTCCGATGCAGGGTACACGTCGCTGTGGGAAATCTGTGTTTGGGTCACATTACAAAAATCACACTGACACTATTCATTAGCAGAAGTGTTAAAATACCTATGTTAAAAATTTGGTGACAAAAGTCTATAAAATGACTGTGGTACAGTGTGCATTGGGCACTGTCCATGCACACTCATGACTTTACAAATTTAGAATATTTTCACTCCAGATTTTCAACATTGCCATTTTTTCCACACCTCTGTATGAACAACACAGCTGTCATTTTTCACACCTGGCCAAAATGTGTTTCCGCACTTCCAGTGCAGAATAGCGCAGTTGCTGTGGAAATCCATGTTAGGGACACATTATGAAAATCACAGTGAAATCACAGTGACATTGTTCATTAACAGAGGTTCTAAAATGCCTATGTTGAAAATCTGTGACAAACATCCATAAAATGACTGTGTTACGAGTGTGTATTACGCGTTTCCATGCAGGCTCATAACGCCACATTTGCAATATGTGCACTCCAGATTTTCAACATTGCCATTTTTCCACACCTATTTATGAACATTACAGCTGTCATTTTCATCCTGGCGAAATGTGTTTTAGCCTTTCTGGCGCAAATAACATGGTTGCTGTGGGAAATCACTGTTCAGGACACATTACAAAATCACAGTGATACTGTCCATTAGCAGAGGTCCTAAAATGCATATGTTGAAAAGTTGGTGATGAAAGTCCATAAAATGACTGTATTATGAGCGTGCATTGTGCAATTTCCACGTCGCTCATAACTTCTCACATTTGTAATATTTTCACTCCACATTTCTAACATTGCCATTTTTCACACCTCCTTATGAACAGTACAGCTGTCATTTTTCACATGCTGGCGAAATGTGTTTTCCACTTGGCTGCAGAATACCGTGGTTGCTGTGGGAAATCAGTGTTCAGAACACATTAAGAAAATCACAGTTACACTGTTCATGAGCACAGGTCATAAAATGCCTATGTTGAGAATCTGGTGATGAAAGCCCATAAAATGACTGTGTTACATGCATGCATTGCGCACTTTCCTCATATGCTCGGAAATGTGAGCATTTTAATATTCCCACTACAGATTTTCAACATTGCCATCTCTTCACACCTCCCTATGAATGATACAGCTCTCATTTTTCACATCCTGCCCCATCTATGTTTTCATACATGTGGTGCAGAATGGCACTATTGCTCTTTGAACTCAATGTTTGGAACACATTGACAAAATCTACTGCCACTCTTCAAGAGAAGAGGTCCCAAAGCGCTTTCATGAGGTGGGGTTACAAAAGGCCAGTTTGTACTGTAAATACCAACAAACTTCCAAGGCATTAGGGTTTCTAACCACAATGTCCTACCCTGTATAACAGACAGCAGGCATGGGGTGTGCCTTTGGATTGCCGACTGTACTAATCATGCCATCCCCCACCCCCCACCATTGACAGACATCAAGGCGTACCTTGGACTCTTTGGCCCCACCTTCACCCAATTCTCCTATTCTGCACCCATTTCAGCATATGTCCTTATGGAATGGGGTGACTGTAAAGCCAAAACCCAAGGCACACCTCAACACATGTCACTGTCTGCAAAATAGTGTGAGGTAACATTGCATGACCCTCATGAGGACAACCCAAACACTTAACCCAATGCCTGTCCATCTCTACAGGATGGAGTGTGGGTTGGTGAGAACTTCAATGCTTCACTGCCATTCTTACTGTGCATCTCTCTAGCTCCTGCATTTCCAATGCTAATACCAACAAGCAAACATTGCGTTGACAAATGCTTGTCTTCATTTAGAGTCATCTTATTTTCTTTTGTCCATGAGATAATATTTTCCAAGTCCTTAACTAAAAAGTTATGTTTTTCTATTGAATCCACCTCTCCTCCCAACTTTGTATCATCTACAAACTTAGTAATGTTATTGCATGTATTAGTATTAATATCCCCAATGAATGAATTGAATAAAGTGGGTCCCAACGCTGAACCCTATGGGACCCAGCAGTCACCTGTCCTAATTCAGAGAGCTCACTGTTTACTGTTATGTGTTGAGTATGTTCTGTAAGCCAGTTTTAATCCAGTTTGTAATTTGGTTTGCTAAATCTATATTTTACTTTTTTAACCAATATTTTATTTCTAGTCTACCATATGCTACTGGAAAACAGGAAACACTGATGATATGCCCTTTAATATGCCACCTGATCTTTAAAAGGATATGTGCTTGATGTCACTATAAAAGTAATTGCATGTTTGATTGTCACTGCATTAAGTTGCTTTTGTTAAGGCATCCTCCCTCTTATTAGTAGACTACTGTTGTATTGTCTTCCAAGTTACATTGGAATAATTTTTCAATATGATTTATCATTCTCATCTTTTAAAACGGTCCATTTCTTTTTTATTCATTTTGAAGCAGACACATTGAAAATATTTTATAAGCAAGATGAGATCCTCCAGCATGTGACTGTACTGATATAACCACCCTACTGATTGAGGGCACTTGGCTGCACCTCTTATCTAACATTTAACCTGGACATGTAGTTATATCAGTGTCATGTGTTATTTGCTTACTCAAGGTATGAGGCAGCATGAGTTGAGTTCACTGAGCTATGGGGCAGGCACCATGGATGGTCTGCTGGTGTCTGTCTAGTCTGTGGAGAGGGATTGATGGTTCTGGGATGGGATCCTTTTGCTGGTTTGATTATTTCAGGGTGTAAGTATACACCAGACAGGGCTTGAGAAATAATTTTATTACCCTTTTAACCTTTAAAACTATTTATCTTACTTTTATAATGTTACAGGAGATACTACATTTTGATTACCAAATACATGGTAATGATCAGGATACAAGGCAATGAAATCAAAATATTTTACTGCAACATCAGCTGAGCACTAAGTATAGTATATAAGGAATAATGTATGGGTGTCCATACACAACAAGCCTATGTTTCCACGAGGGGTTAAGATACCAGCGTATGGGCCTTGAGAGCAAAGCTCGAGAGGTCTATGAGAATACCTCCCAGCCCTGAGATGAGACACAAAACAAGTGTATATAGCCACCTATATTTACCCTCATAGTATATATTTTATTAAAAAAAAGTGGCAGACGTATTTTTTTTTAACTAAAGTTAGCATAATGCTGAGGTACAGTGAGTAGAAGTGAAACCAAGCAGTGGGAGTGACTAGTATATTGGTGATGTCTGTTTTGAATTTCTTGACCAGTTTACTTGTCTTCTCAGCTAATTAGAAATTGTTCTTTATTGGCCAGTTCATGGGACGACCCACAGTTTACTGAGCTGTGCCTTTTGTTCTCTACAGAGTGCCATTCCAACTTCTCTGGGTACTTGAAGTGCCATGAAGAAAAACAGCCAGAGAATTCATCACAAGCTACTGAGTGGGTGATTTGCATATGGAATGTGCACAGAGAGTTGCATATGGAATGGCACAATAAGGAGGGAGTTGCATATGGAACATGCACAATAAGCAATGTTAAGGAACACAATAGGGTTATTGACTTGTGCAATTTCAGTGCAGAACAAGCCCAAACCATATACTATAAATGCATTCATAATGGATTTAAAGGGCAAACAAATTTTCTTTGAATAGTGAATCTTTAATGATGCAATTTGTGTAAATTCTTCATAATCACCATGGTAACTGACACCTAAAGTGTAATTTTTTTCTTATGTTGTTTCACAGGAAAACTATGTTTCTCTAAGCAAAAAGGTGAGTTGAGATGGTAGTGTATCAAGGCGTACCACAGACTATGATCCGTAGTCCCATCTTTAACCATGCTTATTTTATAATAATCAGTATTTATAAGTCATCAAAACTATCACAGAATCACTAATATGTAATGAAAGCAGGATTGCACTGTGGCACATTACTATGTTGCAACTTTTGTGCTATTCTCAAAAAGTCACGGTACAATCCAGCACTAGTGCACAGGTCAGTGCATTAACAGAATTCTGCAAAATGTTTCAGAATTCAGCAGGAAGCATTGCCATTCAATGGTAGTTAATCCTTTTGCAGTCAGAAACCTGTTGCAGCTTTACCACTGTGCCTAATCTTGCCAGATGCCATACTATGCCACAACAACAAAATGGAAAGGGACATAGGGGTAATCATACCTGATGACTTTAAGGTTAGAATGTAATGTGAGAAGGCAGTAGGGAGGGCTTGGTGGATTCTGGGATGTATAGGGAGGCATCACCAGCGAAAACCGGAAGTTGTTATCCTCTGTACAGACAGTTGATGAGACCCCTTCTGAGTACTGCATCCAGTTCTGGAGAACCCATCTCGCATGGACATAGACAGGATGGAGGCAGTCAGAGAAGGCAACTAAAATGGTGCTGGGTCTGCAAGAGAAGCCATATGAGGAGAGATTAAATGAGCTTAATATGTATACCTTGAGGAAAGGAAGAAGGGGACATGATAGAATCTTTTATGTACCTCAAGGGAATCAACAAAGTCCAAGAGGTAGCATCTTTAAGAAAACAGATGTGCAAGAACAAGGGACACAATCTGAAGATAGGGGGACGACTCAGGGTAATGTGAGAAGTATTTTTACACAGAGAGGTGGTGGATGCATGAAATGACCTTCCTGAGGAGGTCATGGGGTCAAAAACAGGAGAGAGAATTCAAGAATGCATGGGGCACACAAAGGCAATTCTTGGGGTGGCTAAGAAGAAATAGGCTGTTGGTTAACTCAGATCTGCAGCTTATCCAGTAGGTAGGAAATTGCAGACTAGAGTGGGCCAAGCGGTCTTTATCTGCTATCAAGGGCTATGTTTCTATGTTTCTATATACATTGCCAGTGTGCTACAGGAACTGCTCAGCCTGCATTCAGCAGGACACCTGTGTGTATAGCCATTTTGATGAGTGAGGTATGGAGAACCAGCTACACCCTGCATATTTTTTTATCTATAGCCATTTTCTCAAAATGCTCCCAGAACAGAGACTAAAATTTTTAGCTGCAAACAAGAAAGTGCAGGCTAGAGGATAGGATGCAGGATGAAAGCTATCAATATTCAACTATATTAAGAGTACATCAGTCTTGTTTATATATTTATTTTTATTAAATGTACTGTAATCAACCATATTGGCTGGTGTGAAGTCTGTTTAATATCACCCAGTATCTTAGTAGGCCATATTGTACGCCAACCCTGAACAAAGGAGAAGTACACAATTCTTTGGAGAAATGGCCACAACTGTGCATTTATAAATATGAATCCAACAATACACCAGTAGTGTGATGTGCACTGCCTGAGAGTCTCAACAAGATCATCGGTCAGTCAGCACCATATATTGGTGTGTCCCCTACACCAGTTGGGACCCCTCATACCCAAAGTAAGGCTTCCAGATGGACAGCAGCCTCCCTAGGCATAAGTGATAACTCTTGGCCCTTCAACAAGTGCCTCCCACATCAAGTGATACATCATGTGCAGGCCATGCCCACAGAGCCTATCTTCTGATTGGCACTGCAGGGTGCCCAGTCATCAGGTCCTTGCCTCCTATCAGCCTCTGGAGGAACCCATCTGTGACTAAAGTGAATTTGCCTAGTTACCTCCTTTGTAGACTCTTTGCAATACTACCATGCCACTACACTTACAAGATTGAGTTGTGCCTATTCTAACAACCTTAAGTGCAAATCTGTACCAGAGAAGGAGAAAAACCCTGAAGATCTGTTGCGAAGCTCCTAAAAATCTTCCAAATCCCTAAAGTCATTGTCATGTTAGTGGCTCAGTAGGTAGCACACTCACTCCTGAGGCCAGGAGATCAAAGGGCTGTGGGTTCAGTTCCCATCTGGCATAGGTTAATATCCCAATACTGACACTGTAGTGTTGCATGAGGGGTGCTGTGCTTCTGAGTGCCATCTTTCAGATGAGGCGTTAAACTGAGGTCCCATCTGCCTGGATTGGTGAAAGTTCAGGTGGATGCTAAAGATCCCATGGCACTTATTGAAAAGAGTAGAGAATTTCCCGGTGTCCTGGCCAAATTTCTCCCATTCACTAAAAAATACTACTAACAGCTTAATCTGGTTCAATTTCAGTTGCTTACCATCTGTATTCCCCTCCACGGTCACTCTTGAAAAAGGACTTCTAGGCCCAGTGGGCTTACCGGGTCAACAAAATTAAATAAATAATGGCACAGCAGGGTTTCTAACCTACCTGCTAACCATTAGCTTTCCTTTTATAGGAGTAAGAGGTAGGAATTTCTGCTAGAGCTAAGAAGAAAAGGACCCACCTCAGGTTTACTGCTGGTTATACACTCTGTTGCTCCTCCCATGTGGCCTAGCCCCCAGTCTCTGCCTACCTTCCTAACCATTCTGCTAATGGAAGACCCTCTGCTACTTAGTTATCCTGCCAGTTTAGATGCCAGGAAAAACTGTTCACAGACAAAGGCCTGTCTGCTGTAAGCTCCCTCCAGAGACAAGCCAGTGTATTTGATTTAAAAGTATCAGTTTTTCCTGATTTATGATTCTTTGTTATTGCTGCTGTTTCCCTCTCACTATTTGTTTTTGAAAATACTTATGAGTTTTGGAACTCAACCACATTATTTGAGTGAAAGCCCAGAGTGGATATTTTCATGCAGGGCTTCTGCTTAGTGGATGTCACCAGATTCAGGGAGCTGATAAGCAATGAAAAAACTCATATTAGGTAGAAAATGGTATCAGTAACAAGGAACCCTAAATACTTATGTTTATTAGTATTTAGAATAGGAAAAATCATTAAGCTCATTAACTCAAGTGTCCCAGTTGGAATGTTAAAGTAAAAGTGGACTACTTTATTTTTATTCTTTGGTAACCATATAAGTCCCACTAGACACAATGCATTTTTCTTGGGCACCCTGGGAGGACTGGGAAGGTTAAGTGATCTGCTTAAGGTCATACAGTATGTAAGGGAGGTTGTGGGAATCAAACACAGGCATGCTGGCTGTACCAAGCAAATGTGCAGCTTGTTACTCTAACCTGTAGGCTATACTGCCATTTTATTTGCTATTTGTGACATATTTTACAGCAGAGTATAACAACTGTGAAATGGAACAATAGAGTTTACAAGACCCAGGTAGGTACACATTCTTCATCCACACAACAACAATATTTATTTTATTTATTTATTTATTTAACAGATTGAAAGACCATTGAGCAGGGCTCTTTCACAGAAGGTGCCACGTCAAGTCACAGGAATAGCAAATGGTTTCAGTAAGTAGTACAAAATGAGGAAAGTAATTACATAAACAAAAGAACAATATGGCAAGATAAATATTATGTCAAGTACAGCCAGTGGCCTTGTCTGAAGAGAGGTCAAAGGGCTTACAAGGAGATAAAGTACAGAATGTGAATTGGGGAGTGGAGGGAGCAAAAGAGAGAACAAGAAGGGAGATTCCGCAATGAAGCTTGAGCAGGAAAGACTCATGGGGCTGGGGGCAGAGGAGAGAACAAGGTGAGAAACAGAAGACAGAGGGTGGGAAGTGGGAGTGGAGGGGTAAGGGAAGGGGATGAGGTAGGATAAAAGAGGGCAAGAATGGGAAAGAGATAAGGAGGAAGTGCTGTGAGTGGGATAGTGCAGCAGCAGCAAGGGCTATACAGGGGCAAATGGCAAAAGGGAAGGTCCCAGTGCATTTAGCTCTCAGCAGAGATTAGGTATAGCATTCACAAGATGCTCTGGAAACTAGGAATTGATGCAGTTTCTGCTTAAATGGTCCCAAGGTTCTAGTCATCACAATCTCAGGAGGAAAGGAATGAAATAAATTAGCAGCTCTAACTGCAATGGATCGCTGTTGGGCGAGGTTCGACAGTGAGGACAGTAAAGGTTTGGCTCACATAACTTTGTGTGCTCCGAGTGCCCCAGAAGGGACTAAAAAGCTGAGGGAACCTGGTGGTAGGAGACCAAGATCTGCCTTTTTAGCCAGAAGGCAGGCTTGCTATTCAATGTGAGCCTGGAGTTGAAGCCAGTTGCTTTTCGTAAGGTCACAAGTGTGGAGTGCGATATACACTGCACCAGTTAGTAGAGCGACATGCCTTATTCAGAGCTGTGGTGAGACAAAAGTAGGGTTGTGTCTGTAGCGGAAATTTAAATGACCAAACCATTGTCAATAATAGACACAACTGAACTTTGGATAATAGCCAATCTAAGGAGAACTTGATGGTAAGGCAGTGTTTATGCCTGTGTATGAAGGCCTAGGCAAATGTTAACTACTGTGGCAACATTCTCAACATGGTTGGAGTAGGAGAGTGTACTATCCAGAGTAACTCCTAGGTATTTAAAAGATTGAGTCTGATCAAGGATAACACCTGCACTGTTTTTTTATTTACTAAGTTTTATTGGCTTAAAGTTTTACAACAACAACAACCGTCAATATAGACAATGAGTTAATAAATTAGACAGAAAAGCAGTCATTGGAAAGAACAAATACATGTACACAATATGTAATATATAAGTTATATTATAATAAGTCCTGAAACATAATATCGTTGTCTGTATCCCACCCACTTCCCCTCCCACTTATCCCCCCAGTATGGTACATTATTAACACCTAAGGATGGTTATGAAGAAAATAAATTACTGTGTTACGGTATATGTCCATAAGAGAGAAAATGAAAATAACTAGAAACTACTGAATCACTAAAAGGGTATACAATGATTCCCATCTTAGTTTATAATTTTGCATACTATTATTAACTCCAGCAATGATGAGCTCTGCTTGCAAGGCAAACATAATCTCCTTATACCATTCCATATAGGCGGGAGTGTTTGGTTCCTGCCAATGTCTCAGAATAACTTTCTTAGCACAGCCTGATATTAGAGCCATATGCGCTCTCTGTTGACTCCTTGTAAACATGCATAGTCATCAAGATACAAATTTCTGGGTTAAAATAGTCTGATAGTGCCAAAAGCGGATCAAGGCGATTTGAATACTGTGCCAAAAGGAGTGATTTGTCTCATGACCAAAGCATATGAAGCAGGTCAGCCAAAACATGGTGACATTTGGGGCACAGATTGGATAATACCCTGCCCATTGAATGGAGTTTAAATGGGGTATAAAATCAATTATGGTTAATATAAAATTGCATCAATCTATATATATCCCACTTAATATATTTATATAAGTGCTTCCAAATGTTGGACCAGTTCCTGGGAGGAGAAATTGAGGTTAGGGTATTGTCCACCAATAGACCTTTACCTTCAAAGTGGCAACTTTTGTTAAAAGAAATTTATATGAATAGGATATTATAGAGAAGAGGGATAGAGCTAATAAAGGGAATAAAGCAGAAGTAAAGGGACTGTTCCACTGCCCCAGTCCAAAATGATGTGTCAACATGTGAGATATCTGAAAATATTTAAAAATGTATCTAGTAGGCCAACTAAAAGGTGACTGGCAAGTTATAGGAGAGGATTTTTGTCATGAGCTAAGTGGTTCACTCTAACAACCCCCATGTAAGCCAAAAAGGTGAGATTTCATTACTTTACCTGAAATTAGAAGAATAGGGTTGGAGAATAGGGACTGGACAATGTCCTTATATGCATCCGCCTTGAGGAAATTAATTAATTGATGCTGTGTTTGAAGTAAGGAGCTTAATGATGTGTCTTTTAGGGATATAGGGAGGTTCTTCCTAATAATAAAAGGAAGGGTCTTGGGGTCTAAATCATTTACAAAGCAGAGTGCTTGTTCAATTCTAACCCAGGAAGGACAGCATATAGACTCTGTACTGTTCACAGGAGGTAGCATCCAATATCTAATCCTGGCTAGGTGTATAGCTAAATAATATATGTAAAAATTTGGAGCTTGAAGGCCTCCATCAGTTTTAGACAAGTAAGTTTACAATAACTTTGTCTGACTTTTCCTTGCCATATAAAACTATTGAGGATTCTCTGTAACTGGGAAACCCATGATCATGGAAGAGCCCCATTAAACATTTGTAGGGGTATAAAACATGAGGTAAAACATTAATTTTATTATGTGCATACGTCCCCATATAGAAAGGGGTAGTTTTGACCAACGTCCAAGGTCTTCTTTTAATGTTTTAATTAAAACATCTAAATTAATTTTTCATGATATGGGGGAAGAGTGCAGGTAAAACCCTAGGTGTTTAAATTTGTTGGTGTTCCATTGTAATCCCAAGTGTACAATATTGGTTTTCATTGTATGTTTGTTGAAAGAAAAACTTCAGTTTTCCATTATTTAACTTATAATTTGAGATTGCTTCAAATTGGGAGATAATGTAAAAGACAGCAAGTATAGATTGAGCAGGGTTAGAAATATTAAGATGTATGTCATCTACACACACAGAAATGTTATATCCGTATCACTTATTAATATGCCAGTGCAGAGTTTTGAACTTTTAATTTTCTTAATAAGGGGTTCTAGGTATAGGTTAAAAGGAACAGGTAGAGGGACAACCTTGTCAGGTACCCTGAAATAATGTAAAGGATGAGGAGGGACACTGTTATATTGAATTTGAGCTGATGGAGAAGTACACAAATTTTCACCCACTGTATAAATTCCTTAGAAAAATTGTATTTGAGTAATAACATAAAAAGATATTCCCAGGAAACCCTGTCAAAGCTTTTCTGCATCCAGGAAACAAGTGCTGCCAGTACAGATGAGTCCCTGGACACAGAGGAGAAGGTGTGCTATTTTTCTAAGGCGGTCAGATGAAAGCCTGCCCTACAAACCCTACCTGTTCTGTACTTATCAGAGAATCCCAAACCTGGCCTATTCTATAAGCAAGGATGTTTGCAAGAATTGTAAGATCTACATTAATTAGAAAATTGGTCTGTAATTAGGAATATAAAGAGGATCTTTGCCAGGTTTGGGGATAACAATTATAATAGCACAAGTCAGACAGGTACCAAATATTCCATGCTTAAAGACATAGTGAAAGGTATCTAAGAGGATAGGGAAATTATCTCCTTAAAATGTTTGTAGAAATTAGTAGTAAAGCCATCTGGGCAGGAGGATTTGTCTGGGGGCAAGAGAATCTATGGCTTCATAAATTTCTATTAATGTAATTGAGCTTTCAAAATATTTACCTGATTATCTGCTAATATAGGAGATTGATATCCTGGAAAAATATCAAATTGTTGAGACAGAGAGGAGTACAGGTGTTGAGTATAATTGTTGGTAGTATTCTTAAAATGCTTGACAATATCCGGGGAGAAGTTAGAAGGTCACCTGTCATCGAATAAATAGAGGTGATTATTTTAAAGGTTATTTGGATATGAAGACAAAGAGCCATTAGCTTCCTGCTCTTTCACCATGATCAAAATAAGATACTTAAAGTGAAGCATTAAGAATTCAGCCTTTTCTGCTAATAAATGATTGTATTGGGAATGAAGAGGCTCAACCTTCTTCCATTCCTCTATGAGGGCCAAGGGAGGAGAAGCCTCTCCTGATTTTCTATTTGGGATAAAATCGAAGAGAGAGCTGCAGGCTCTTTACTTCTTATGCTTAGTCACTAATCACATTAATTCCCCTCAGTGCATATTCAGGAACCCCACAAAATCTTTTTGGGCAGTGACGGGCATTAATATCCATAAAATTAGAAATGAATGTTTGAAGGAACTGTATTTGGTCTTCAGATTTTAGAAGCTGATTGTTCAACCTCCTAATTCTATCTCTATGTATATTGGGAGATAGGCCTAGGTGAAGATGGGCAATACAGTGATCCAAAATGACCTTTGAAGAGTAATAGGCTGAGAGACCCCGGAAGGTGGTCCACTGTCATAAGAAAATAATGGGAAAGGGAATGAAATGAAAATTCCTTATTTTCTGGAAACATTATCCACTAAGGGTTTATCAGTCCAACAAAGTTCATAAACTCTTGTAGTGTCTTTTGTCCCAGTCATGATTTTTGCGGATCTGACCGAATCTATCTAGGGAATTGGATAATACCTGGTTCCAGTGTCTACCTAGTACTATAGGGAACATAGTCCGGGGCAAGAAGATTCATAAGATTCATGAAAAATTCAGGGTTGTCACAGTTAGGACCATAAATGGAGCCTAGTATCAATTCAGAGTGGCACAAAATGACCCTCAGAAGAACAAATATTTCATCTGGGTCAGAAATTTGTTGTATAAGGTGAAATGGAATTTTACAGGCTATCAGGATGGCAGCCCCTTATCTATGGAGTCAATACAGAACCAAATACTTGACCTACCCAATTTCTACATAAGTAATGAATTTGACTAACCAGGAGATGCATTTCTTCGAAGAAAGCCAAATCAGTTTGCAAACTTTTAAATGGAATAGAACCTTGGATCTCTTGGCTGGAGTTTGAGCCCTTTTATGTTCCAGGAGCAATACTTGAGACTAGCCATAAGGAATTATATAATATAGTGGAATGTAACAAAAATAAAAGACTATAACCAATCCTGAGAACTTAACACAAGAATATACAACCCCATTACAGTAGCAGACAAACCCTTACATATTATTTTATCCCCTCACTCCAATTTATTAACATCCTCATAGCTAGGACCTAGCTCTGGACCCCTCTTTATGGTAAGAAACTAAGCCACAAACAAACCCTAACAGGGATAAAGATTTAGGAGGTCCCAGTCCCAAAGTTTGATTCATGACTGCTTCTCCTACAGCTAAGCAATCATGCATACCCTTTCCCACCTCAATGAGTCAATTAAAACACATGTTAACAAATAATTTTCTAGATTTAAAGAACACTGGTATCAAAACTTTATTTTCTGCATACCTAACCTCAGTAAATCTAAGAGAAGAATTAAAAGAATAATTGCATTTTGTCAAGTCAATATTGACATGTTTTTCTTTAATAATCCATGAATGATCTGAAGGCTGTCAAAACCCATACACTGAACATTTATATTCTAGAAAAGTACTAAAGAAAAACAGTGAAAAAAATCATGTTCCCTTTCCCTTCCTTTCCTTCACTTGTCCCATTTTCTCTCCTTCCTCTACAAAATTCTGGAATTAAACATCAAATTGCCTTTAGCTAAAAAAAATTAAAAGTGCAAACACTCTTTACCCCAGTGAACATCTATTGAGGAACATAAACATGTTTTTAAACCTAAATATTCACTCATAAAATCAAATTACACCTTGGAATTGTGTCAGGGCATAGCATGCCCAATTTATAAAACTCTAAAATAAAAATAGCAGAAACGGCAAGCTATCACTAAAAGAAAAAGAACCATCAAGTGAAGTTCAGTTTGTTACCACATTGAAGTCTGAGAGAGCTCAAGCGTATTGCAATCACTGACGGGAGAGGGTTCAACGAACTTGCCACTGCTGACGATCATGCATGACCGTGATGATCTAAACTGCTCACATGTCTTGCGAGAAGCCAAACTACAGAGCTAAATAAAAAAGGAGAAAAAATGGGAAAAAAAATCTTCACAGGCTCTTCTTTAGCTTGGCAGGTCGATGTATATCACCAGTGAGCAAGGAACTGAATCCAAGACACACTCTAGCGAGCACATCCTCACGGGAAAAGAAAAGAAAACTTTCTTTAGGAAAGAGGCAGAACCCCATAGCCATTAAGTCCAAGACTACAATCTCACTTTTGAAGACCTGGAGCTTAAACATTTCTTGAAGACAGGTGCCCAGGCAGCAATTCCAACTTAACATTACAACCAGAATACTATCATGACAATGCAGGATCCTTTATAAAGGGTTAATTGATGCAGCTTCAGCGTGAGGTAAAAGATCTGGGAAGAGAGCTGCCAGCTCTTTAGTTGCCTGCTCTGTGTTCTCAAAGGTTTTCCAACTGCCACGATGTTGGACAGATAACCTAGTGAGGTAAAGCATCCAAAATTTTATTCCTGTAGCAATTAACTTAGTAACAGAGAGGGTGATATTCAGCCCTTTTGATGGGTTGCAACTGGTAGATCTTGGGAGAACTGAATTGGGTTGTCTTCCATTTAACTTCTTTAAGATCTTTGACTGCAGACAAAATATGTTGATGGTCAAGCTCAACTTGAATTTCAGAATGAGCAGTCTAGGATTAGCCCCAGCAGAGGTCCGTAAGGATCTGTGGTCTCTTTCAACTGCATAAACTGTGAAATGTAGTGGATGGCCAGCTATTTTAATGAGCAGCTTTTGTATAAAGTAACAGGTGAGTGCCCCTCAGCTCCTTCTGGAACACTGAAAATCACCAGGTTGTTATGCCTGTTTTGGCCTTCCAGATCTTCTAATTTAAATTTCAGCTTGTGTAGTTTGTGCCGAATTAAAGCCATATCTGGTTCCATTCGAGCTTGCCACTATTCGAGTGAGCCATATGGGCAGAGGCAAGAAAGTGCCTTGTTAGTTTCTTTGAGAACAGATTGCATCTTTTTAAATCTGTGGCAAAACAGAAAGCCATTTTGTGTGATGCCATTTCTATTAAGAATCTTTGCTCAGAGAGGTGCTGCTACTAAGGAGGTTGAGAGCCCTTACCCAAGCTGGAGGTGTGCATTTTGGCTTTTTGGCCTGTTTATCCAGCATGGTGTAGCGTTCTAGTCAGGAGGGCCATTTTCATTTCAGCCTCCATTTCTCCTAATTAACTCTTTTAAACTGCTGAATTTGGAATCCAATGTTAGCCTTAACATAGAGAAACACTATCGGATACAAATTAGAGTATCGTCGGTCAGCTTTACTGAGTTTTAAAAGTATATTAAGTCATTGAAGCAGGAGCAAGAGCACAATGTGACCGCTTAGGGAGAAGACATCATGTGATTCCTCACACTGTTTTTAATCACCAATTGTTGACTTTGTGCTTGCTGTGCATGCCATAGTAGAAGCATGACCTTAGTTTTTTTGCAGTTAAGCACCAACTTATGAGAAATGAACCAGGACTCAGCTTCAATAAAACTTTTCTGAAATTGGGCTTGAAGTAGGGTAGGGTCAGCAGTCTTTGAAAAAATGACTGCATCATCCACGTGAGAAGTACTGGTTCAGAACAGGATGCGGAAGATTATTGAGAAAGGTACTAAATAGAAGGGGTCGGTATCAATCCTTGAGGAACCGAGAGCAGACAGGCAGTTTAGCAGAAAGGGCAGACCCTATTCTCGCCTGCTATGTGTGGTTTGCTAAACGGCTGATATAGACTATAGACAGAGAAAGGCACAGTCAGGCTACACACTATACATTCAATGGTAACAAACGTAACTAGGAGAGTTACAAGGGACACAAGTACATTGCCTAGGGACAGAAGAACAGATTACACATCACCGTAAATTCTACACATATAGCAAGTTGAAATAAGCTACAATATCAAGAGTAGTAAAATAGTGTTAAGAGTAGAGGTGTGACTCTGAACCTAGGTCAGATCAGAATACTCCTAGAACTAGGCTGATACACTAGTGGATCTCCTGACATAAGTTAGATTGTGTCTCTTCTATGGCAATTTGGCAAGTCTGCAAGGTCTTATTACACCCTTTGATCATGGTTTTACAGAATGGAGACAGAAGACATAAGTGAGATTGGGAGATTTTTCCATATGTGAGCAAGTCTGTCCAAATAGGGCTTGGCCACTATTGTGATTGCAAGAGGGAGTTGGAATTTATTACAGCTCTCAGACCATAAAGAACCAAATGAATTGGGGTAGGTAGAAATATCTCACAAGGTTTCCAGTAGTTTTCCAATTCGATATACTGTAGTGCCTAGCATGGCAGTATGGAGAGAATATCCTAATGAAGCAGGGGATCAATCTATCCCTGTACATAGTACAATAGCAAGTTTGGGAAATGTAAATCATAGTAAATTTACAAATGACATTAAAAGGGAGGGGAGCTTAGAAAGAACACATTAGGGACTCCAGAGACTACCATAACTCCATAGCTGAGTAGGGGTGAGGATCAAGAATCCAAGTACAGATTTCCTGGTATTATGTGGGGACATTTTCTTACCTTTGTATAGGACCTTGAGTTTGGGTAAATGATTTTCCACAATGTAATTTATGTGGAGGAGCAGTCAAGGTCCCTGGGCTGTGGAGGAGGTTGATCATATCCAGGCTGAGTTGGCCAGGATTTGGGAGACCTCCTCTCACAACCAGAGACCACCAGAGCCACCACTGTTGCCTCAGAGGTTGCCAACAAGAGAAGTAGTTGGACCACAGTGGGCTCAGGCAGGGCGAGGGTGGTGGAACAGAGGTGCATCCCTCCAGTTGTACATCTCCACAGTTCATATGCTGTTCTGGCAAAGTGTGGAGGCACCCACAGTGGAGATCAAGGAGGATGCTGGGAACCTCCACAAAGGAGACCCACAGGAGGGTGGCATGGGACTCCACAGGGTAGGAAACAACTCCTGGTGGGGATTCCATTGTTAGGAGGGTGAAAGTGGGGAGGAAGGAGAGGAGGTAGGTGCCTGCCTGTCTGCATTGCTTGGAGGTACAGGGAGTGAATCCTTGGATCGCAGAGCAGCTACACAGGGAGGGGGCTGGATGTCATTGTCCACCTAGGAACAAATGAACTGGGTTGGAAATGGGATCAGAGCAGTGCAGGAAGAGTTTGTGGAGTTGGAGAAGGATCTTAGACAAGCATCGCACAGAGTAACCTTCTCAGAGGTGCTGCCTGTCTTGGCATGGGTAAGGTTAGGTGCTCCACAACATGGAATTCAATCAGTGGTTGAAAAACTGATGCAGATCTCAGAGGTATGGCTTCATTGGGGACTGGGGGTCCACCTGGAGTGATGCAGGCCTATATTGGCACAATGGTCTGTATCTGTCCAGGAGAGGAACCAGGATCCTAAGTAATAGGTTTAAATGCTTCATTGGCAAGCATTTAAACTAGTCATGGGGAGGCACTGGAAAGGAGCAGAAACATTCTAGTCACCCCAATAAATCAAGGTAGTTAGTGAGGTAAACAAGACAGAAACGTTGATAGGGAGAAGGGCAGGAGTAAATGGAGAAAATGACAAAGGCAATAAGGACAGTGATGAGGCAAAAGGGGTAAGTGCATTAAGAAATGGAGGGTAATGAGTAATGAGTAAGGCTCCTGAATTGGTGGCCTTGATGGAAGAGGATGCCTGGATATCATGGCAGTCACATAAACATGGTACACAGAGAACAACAACTGGGATGTTAACATACCAGGATACACAACCTACAGGAGGGACAGGAAGGATAGAAGAGGAGGAGTAGCTCTCTAAGTAAGGAAGGATCAAAGCAATGGAACAAAAGAGTAAATAGGAGAGAGGAAGCACTAAGGGTCACCTGAGAGACTGGAAATGGCACCATAATCTACATAGGGGTTGTATATAGACTCCCATCTCAGGGGAAGGAATGGATGAGGGTATGACAGAAGGCATCCTTAGGATAGAAGAGAAATAGGAGATACTGTTGATGGGAGACTTGAATATGCCAGATGTTAACTGGAGCACCTTTAGTACAGCCACATCAAGAGCAGGGTCATTCTTGATGCCCTACATGAGGCATGCCTCAGACAGCTAGTTTGGAACCCACTGGGGAGGGAGCAATCTTAGATCTTGTACTCTCAAATGGGGATCATGAGAGGATCTTGGATCTAGAAGTGGGTAGCTATCTGGAACAAGTGACCACCAAACAGTGTGGTTCACAATAAACTCAGTTGCAAGTCAAGCCATACAAAAGTGAAGGTACTGGACTTCAGGAGAGATGACTCTAGCAAAATGGGAGAGTGCCTTAGAAAGCACTAGCAAACAGGCAAGAAGGAGGGTGAAGCAACAATGGGAAAACATCAAAACTGCCATCACAGAGGCAACAAGCCTTTGTGTGAAGCAGATAAACAAATCAAAATGAAAAAAAGCCACTATATTTCTCAAAAGAGGTGGTGGGGAAGGTTAGGAGAAAAAGATAGCATTTGGGAAGTATAGAAACACGAAGGAGCAGGACAACACCAGCCCAGTGATGTCAGGAATGAACCCGTGAGCCATGGGTCAACAGGGGAGGAAAGGATCAAGCATCTGGAGGAACTGGTTTCCTATCCTGGGGTGGGTTACAGGAACACATCACTTGGCTGCAGCCCCAGTGGAGATTGGAGGCACTACGTAAGTGAAGTAGTGAAGTAGGGAAAGGAACCTAGAAAAGCAGAAATGCTGCCTGGTGGCCACCAGATAACAGCTCTCTGTCCTTGATGCCTCCAATGCTCTTTGCAAGCCCTTCTTCATCAGCATCCCCTGGGCCCCTATTGAGTAGTGCACTAAGAACCCTTCCCAGTGTCTTCCCCTTGGAGGAGAGGGACCCACCGGTGAAGGATTACGTCCAGGATATCCTGGGGATGGCTGCGATGTGAAGATCGGAGGGCTCGGGCAGGACTAGCAGGGATTGAGAAAGGACTTGTCAGAGCCAAAAGAGTGGGGTCACGGGTGAAAGAGAGGAAAAAAGGCAGAACAGAGAACTGTACCAGTTAAGGCAAAAGGAAGCTGGAAAGGAAGTCTGAACAGCAAAGGCCCAAACTGAGGAAAAGATTGCCAACTCAGTTAAGAAGGGGATAAAACCATTTATAGATACATTAGAGAGCATAGAAAGACAGCGGAAGGGATAGTGAGGCTGAATAGAATGGACAGTGAGTGGGCAGAGAGGACAGTGAAAAGCAGGTATACTGAATGAATACTTATACTCAGTATTCACAAAAGAGGAAGAGAAGGAGGTACCTAACACAATTAACAGAAGCACTCTGGATAGGGGGGTCGATCCCAGTTCTTTCACAGAAGAAAGGGTTCTGAAAGAACTCCTAAAACTGAAGGTAGACAAAGCAATGAAGCCTGGCAGGATTCACGCCATAATCTAAAAGAATTAAGGGGAGAACTAGTGACACCACTTACTACCCTTTTAATAAATCATGGGAGGATGGTGTGGTACCTGAAGACTGGAGGAGGGTGGATGTGATTCCCTGTCACAAAAGTGGGAGCAAGACTGAGGCAAAAACTACAGACCTGTTAGTTTGACCTCTGTGGCAGGGAAAATTATGGAATCATTTCTGAAGGAAAGAATTGTTAGGTACCTAGAAGTCAGTGGGCGCAGGACCCAAGGCAGCATGGATTCACAGTGGGAATATCATGTTAGACAGAGCTAATCGATTTCTTTGACTGGGTGACCAAGTAGTAGACCAGGGAGGGCTATGGACATGGCCTACCTAGACTTTAGTGAGGCATGTGACACAGTCCCACACAAAAGATTAATAAACAAAGTAGCCAGCCTGGAGTGGGTCCCAGGGTGGTAGCCTGGAATAGAACATTGGCTGGACAACAGGATACAGAATGTAATAGTAAACAAAGTCCACTCTGAAGAAAGGGGCTTACTAGTGGGGCACCGCAGGAGGTTCAGTACTGGGTCCAGTCCTTTTAATGTCTTTATAAGTGACATTGCAGAGGAAATGGAAGTAAAAGTACACCTCTTTACAGATGACACAAAGCTCTGCAACAGGGTTGATACACAAGGGGCATGGAAAAGATGAGAAGGGACTTGGCAAGGTTGGAGAAATGGTCAGAAGTATGGCAGCTTGGATTCAAAGCAGAGAAGAGCAAAGATTGCACCTGTGAAACAAAAACCTTTGGGAAGAGTACATAATGGGAGTAGTAACAACAACAGAAATGAAAGGGGCCTGGGGTAATCATATCAGATGACCTTAAGGTTAGAAATAATGTGAAGGCAGTAGGAAGGGCTGGGGGATATTGGGATATATAGGAGAGGCATCACCAGCAGAAAACAAGAAGTTGTCATCCCTCTGTGCAGGCAGTTGGTGAGACCCCATCTGGAGTATTGGGCCCAGTTCTGGAGACCCCATCTCCACAAGGACATAGACAGGGTGGAGGCAGTCCAGAGAAGGGCAACTAAAATGGTGCAGAGTTTGCAAGAGAAGCAGTATGAGGACAGTCTAAAGGAGCTTAATATGTATACCCTTGAGGAAAGGAGGGAAGGGGGCATGATAGAAAATTTTAAGTACATCAGTGGAATCAACAAAGTGCAAGAGGTTAGCATCTTTCAGAAAAAGTAATGTGCACAATTTAAAATAGAGGAGGTGGCCCTGGGGCAATGTGAGGAAGTATTTTTTCACAGAGAGGGTGGTGGACACATGGAACCACCTTCCTGAGAAGTTGTGGGGTCTAAAACTGTGGGAGAATTCAAGAATGCAAAGAACAAACATAACACAGATCTAGTTGGCGGTAGGAAAAAATAGACTATTGGTTAACTAGGATAAAGCTTATCCAGTAGGTAGGGAAATGGGCAGACTAGGTGGGCCAAGCTGTCCTTATCTGCTGTCAAAGTCTATGTTGCTGTTTCTACGTTAAGGTGTGTTGGTCAAGGATTATGCAAAGGTATTTATAAGAAGTTACAGAGTGAATGGTGGTGCTTGGTAGAAGCAACATTTTAGAGCAGAAGAGACTGATCATAGCCAGTGGGTAGTGTGAAAACCATACAAACCGTTTTCTTTTTATTCATGGCAAACTGATTGTTGAAGAACCATTTTGTATGCAATTAAAGTATCTGGAGTGATTGTTCAGTGCAAGGAGTTGGAGGTCAGTGGAAAATATGATGGCATCATCAGCATACATGTGGGATTTACTAAGAGTTAGGGAGTCAGGAGATCACTTATGAAAAGTGAGAAGAGGAGGAGCCAAGGACTGACCCCTGTGGGTTCCATAAAGAGACAGACAGCCAAGGGGCTAGATGTTCGTAATTTAACTGATTGAGACCTACCAGACAGGTAAGATTTGAACCAGTGTAATAAGGATGCATAAACACTCAGTGTTGCTAGTTTGGCTATGAGATGGGTGTGCTTCACTGTATCAAATGCTTTGGCCAAGTCGATGTACACTGCACTAGTACCTTGGCTGGTGTCCAGGTCCAAATGAATAGGATCAGTGATGCTGAGTAGGAAAGTAGAGGTAGAGTGTACTGGATGGAAGCCCAACAGCTTTGCAATTTGTGGTGTGCAGTACTTTGTGGTGGCCAAAAGCTGTGTGACAGATCTCTGCCACAGCACCAGAATTATATATGACTGAAATCTATTTTTACAAACTTATTACTGAAACTCTGTGTAAATGACTGTGAGGGTACTCTTATAATATTAGCCCTAGGTAGTGAAGGTGGTTGGGAAGTATAGACCTGGGTGAAACAGGACCTACAGAAGGGCAGAAGACCTCCTGTGTAGGCTAAACAGTGGTCTCTTGAATATTTTTTAAAATCTGTTTCACAAGCTGCTAAGAGGGTTTCTGTGAGAAGCTTGCATTATATGTTTAAGTGCCATTAATCAGTGAAATGGATGACTTTATACTCAGTGACTATAGCATGAACTTCTGGATCACCATCCTTTTAAACAAGTGCTCCCATTGAAAGTAGGGGCAAGCACGAGCAGCGACACACATCTACATCTTGAGGGACATGCTGAGACTAGCTAGTGTCTGCCATGTCCACCGAGGTAACAGGGCTCCTACAATATTCAGGTGGGTGTAAAACAATACTTACCCTCTCCCATCATCATCAGAAAGTGTCTATGCACAGATAGCTGTTACTGTTGTTGACTACCTGTTGCTATTTTTAGCGCCTGACTTAGTGTGTCATTGCTACCTGGTGAAACATCAAAATCCTGTAAAGAGCTTACAATAGTTATTTCTTGAATTAGTAGTTTGTTATGCTAACTACCACATGTTGATTATAGTGGATTGGACATCCTATACTACCCTACACCAAGTTCTCTAGATTGTACCCACACAGCTATAAATAACAAGCATTTGTCAATGCCGAACCTTAGCTTGCAGGTATTTGCAGTGGTATTTGGCACTTGGACATGGCTTAAAAATCAGTGACAAAGAAGTACAAGCATTTGTCAATGCCGAATGTTGCTTGCTTCTATGTGCTATCTAGGTATTTGGAGAATGCTTTGGAGTGCAAATATTGAAAATTCATGAACTTATGAGCGTCGTAGGAACTTCGCAATGCAAAGCAAGTAAAACAGTCATTTTTAGAATTTTTCACCAAATTTTCAACATAGCTATTTTAAGACCTCTGCTCATGAACAGTGTCACTGTGATTTTCTTAATGTGTCCCACACATTGAGTTTACTACCGACTGTGCCATTGTGTCGCTACATGAAACCGCGTTTTGGGCAGGATGTGAAAAATGACAGCTGTACTGCTCATAAGGAGGTGTGGTAAAATGGCAATGTTGAAAATCTGGAGTGAAATATTGAAAAGTCAAACCTACGGTGATGCGCCAAGACTACTAGCATGCGCTGGTAAAACAGTAATTTTAGAATTTTTCAGCAAATTTTCAACATAGCCATTTTAAGACCTCTGCTAATGAACAGTGTCACTGTGATTTTCTTAATGTGTCCCATACATTGATTTCACACACTGACTGCGCCATTATTGCAGCTCAGTGAGCAGAAACACATTTTGGGCAGGATGTGAAAATGACAGCTTTAATGCTCATAAGGAGGTGTGGTAAAATGGCAGTGTTGAAAATCTGGAGTGAAAATATTGAAAATTTGTGAACTTACAAGCGTGCGTAGAACTGCACAATGCCTTCAGTAAAACAGTCATTTTTAGGAATTTTTTGCTCAAATTTTCAACATAGGCATTTTAAGATCTCTGCTCATGAACAGTGACACTGTGATTTTCTTAATGTGTCCCATACATTGAGTTCACACCCGACTGTGCCATTGTAATGTGCATTGGCTGAAACACGTTTTGGGCAAGATGTGAAAATGACAGCTGCACTGCTCATAAGGAAGTGTGGTAAAATAGGCAGCGTTGAACCATCTGGGTAAATAATGAAAATTCACAAACCTCACATGACGTGCGCAGGAACTCATAGCACACACTTGTAAAACAGTCATTTTAGGAATTGGTTCACCAAATTTTCAACACAACCATTTAAGACCTCTGCTCATGAACAGTGTCACTGTGATTTTCTTAATGTTTCCCATACACTGAGTTGCACACCAACTGCACCACTGTAAGCTACATGGCGGAAATACGTTTTAGGTGAGATGTGAAAAATTACAGCTGGTACTGCTCATAAGAAGGTGTGGTAAAATGGCAATGTTGAAAATCTGGAGTGAAATATTGAAAATTCATGAACTTACGGTCTGCATGAGAAACACGCTGCGCTTTCGTAAAAGCAGTCATTTTAGAATTTTTCACCAAATTTTCAAAATAGGCTTTTGAGAGCCCACCTTATGAACCATGGCAATGTCATTTTGTTAATCAGGCCCAAAAGGTGATTTTTCGCAGTGTCTGCGAAATCACCCTTCAGGCTCAAATAATGCCATGACAGTGACATCAGTCATGAAGGGTCCCAAAAACCCCATGTTGAAAATTTGGTGCAAAAATTTCAAAAAATGCCTGAGATATGCAATAAAGTTGAAAATCCCTATCTAGCCCATTATACAGCTTACGGCATTTCCTCAGTTCACGGTCAGCGTTGAAGAGTCAGATGTGTTCCCTGTCACCAAAGATCATTGCGCCAGACTCGGAGGAGGTAAGTATGGGGTGGGGGTGTGTGTGGGGAGGCAGGTCTTGCCAGTGGGTGGAGTGCGGGTTGTGGGAGGGGCCAGGGAGGAGTGCCGTGGGACCGTTTTAATTACAGGTTGTGTAAAAAAGCAGCCCAGCAGGACTTTGCCATGCTGGGGTGGGCTCCCAGCATGGCAGAAGATGACTGGGGGCATGGAGCTGATGAGGATTGGGCACCCCGTTGGCCAAACAAGGTTTGCCACACTGGGGTGGGCTCCCAACATGGCAGCAGGAAAGCAGTTTGGGGGCGTGGAGCTGATGGGGATTGGGCACTCCCATCGGCCAAAACAAGATTGCCATGCTGGGGTGGGCTCCCAGCGTGGCACCAAAGCTTTGGGGGGTGAGGTCCTGCAAGCAGACAGCGGTAGTTTTCTTTGAGTGAAGACCACCGCTTTCATACACAGCACCCGCATCCATTGGTGTAGGACCACCACGCCTGCTCAATGGAATAGTGCACTGCACAAGAAGAGTCACACCTCAAAGTGTGCTATTATCCCAAGACGCTTGCGCATGTGCGCAAGTGAATGTAAAAAAAGAAATATAGGATCACACACTGTTTAAATCTTTACCTGTTCTGTGTCCCTGTGCCTTTAGTAATTTAGCATGCTGACTCAACTAGAGCTAAAAAGGAGTGGGGGAGAAGGACTTCTTTGTGACCTGTGTAATCTAATGTTTGCAATGCCCCCCATTCAACCTAGTGAAGTCTGTCCTTCATTTACTAAATTTACAACTATGGTAGATGCTCTGAACAAGCTGCAGTTACAACTAATATATCTCAGAGACATTAGGGATTTGAAACTATTTGTAGATAATTCAATAAGGAAATTAATCCTCCTATACTGCAGAATCCACACAATGCCAATTATCAACAAATCAACACATTAGTAGATAATAATAAGACTAACAATGCACCTAACAATATCACTGGTAAAGGGTTGAGAAGCACACTGACAAAATTGAACTAGAGGAATGGACTTTAGTACAGCCCAGAAAAAGTGTCTAGACAAGAGGGCCACCATCTTTGCCCCTACCTTTAATTCAGTTCAACTATCTGAGGCAAACAGGTTTTCTGTTTTAGAATCCCAGTCTCAAGATCACACAGACTCTATGCACACATCTGTTGTCCCCAACAAAACCAGCCACGTTATTGGTGACTTAATAATTTGATTTACAGACTCATATTAGTATAAACTAGATAATCTTAATAATATTGTCACCTGCCTCCCTGGTGCTAAAATGTTATACATTATAAATCATATTGATAACACTGGCTACAACCCCACCAGTGACATTTTGCATGAGGTACAGATGATGCTGGATGTCTACATGAGAACAACATTTGTAGAAACTGACTGTGCATGGTAAAGTAGCTCAGAATGTATGGTTGCTACCTCAGGTATTCTACCTGTCTCTCAAGCCACACTAGAGAAAAATCACACTATATCATGTATTTATTTATTTATTTCAAATTTGGAATAATACCTTCGAGCTGGAGGCTTGTTTACAAAGGCTCCAAGTCAACAAGGAATACAAGACATTTACAGGTGATGAAACACTGCAGAACAGAAAGACATCAACTAGCAAGTGGTATTAGTGTGCAGTTACAACATTAAACAGGGTACAAGAAGTAAGGAGAAACAGGACCACACTTCCAGAGAAACATATTAATGCAGCAGTAATTAAGTGCAGTATAGTGTTTAACAATCATACTACAGTTCTGATGGGGTGCTCTCAGTCTGCAGAAATGCATGTTTTAGCAGCCAGGTGAGGCTTTGTCAAGGGAGGTAGTAGGTGGTGGAAGGTGGGAGGGGAAGTGGGCAGTTGTGGAACAGGAGGGTGGGAGTGAGAGAGGGTAGCATTTGACGGGTGTGAGAACCACTGTCAGAGTCCATGGGTTAACAGAAACACTGGCAGTCAGATTTGCTGGCAAGAATAGATTGAATCCCATTTTTAAAGTAGCCAAGTCTGGGGAGTTGGCAAGGTCTGCAGGCAGATCATTGAACCATTTAGGCCCACAGAAGGAGAGGGATCTTTGGCCAAGGGTGGTTCGTTTGAAGGGAACAGTTCTGGAGCACTCCTCATGCATTTAGATGGTTGTGCAGGCTCAAAGAGGGCTGAAGTAGCCTAGGCATGGACCCCATCAGGGACTTTTCACAAGGAGGCAGACCT
Organism: Neoceratodus forsteri; assembly: GCA_016271365.2. Classification (NCBI taxonomy): domain Eukaryota; kingdom Metazoa; phylum Chordata; order Ceratodontiformes; family Ceratodontidae; genus Neoceratodus; species Neoceratodus forsteri. Next base: position 192,644,735 of record JADMNL010000022.1, on the reverse strand, counting down.
GGTTTTGGAGTCTGTGGTGGAGTGGGAGCCAGCCAGTTTCCTTGTATAGGTTACAAGAGTGAGTCATTTGTGTACTCCCAGGACCAGATGGCAGGCCTTGTTGAAGATGGTTTTGACCCTTTTAAGCACTGTGTCTGTGCCTGCCCCATATATGACAAGACCATAATCCACAGATGAGAGAACTGAACTGCGTAACAAGTTTCAGTGCAGCCGGTGTCGATGGAGACGGGTGTCTGTACAGGAAGCCAAGCTTCATGTTGGTGGACTTTACCAGTTGCTCAGCATGGGCAGAGAAGGTGAGGTGTCATCAAGATGAATCCTAAGTACTTCAATGTATTGACTTGGTCAGTACTTCTCCTTAGCTACTAAGTATATGCAGTGATGACCCTCAAATCTTGCTCTGTGAGGTGCAGAACAGCATGTTCTTGTCTTTTGTAGTTGAGTAGCAGTTTATTTCGGGTGAACCAGGATTCCAATGCATGAAAATTGTGCTGAATTTCAGAGCTAGTTGATCCCAGGTCTTTCCCTGGGACAGAGATAACAGCATCATCTGCATAGAGTACGGTGTGCAGGACAGGTAGAAGGCATGTCATTTATGAAGAGGCTGAATAAGAGAGGACCGAGGATAGAAGCTTGTGGGACCCTAGGTTTATTTCCTGGGCGCAGAGATCATATTGCCAATCCTGACCCGTTGAGATCTATGGGTTGGGTAACTATGGGACCAGGCCACAGATTCCATTGACAATCCTGTAGACAGGAGACATTTCAAGTAACAGTTGGTGATTGACTGTGTCAAAGGCCTTGGTGAGGTCTATGAAGATAGACCCACTGCCATCCTTTATCCAGGGCTCCATAAAGCTGAGTGGTGTACTCTACTAGGCGGTGACAGTGGAGTGGTTTTACGGAATCCATGTTGTTGCAAACAGAAGGCTATGCTTTTCTAGGTACTCAGTTAGTTGTTCTGAGACCACCCTTTCAAGTGCTTGGGGGTGTAAAGTGAGATGGGCCTGAAGTTTGCTAAATTAGCTATGTCTCCTGATTTAAAACAGGTGTGACTAGAGCCTCTTTCCACCTGTCAGGGAAGATGCCAGATCTTAGAGAGGCATTGAATACCTTGGTGAGTGGTGCCACAAGTTCATTTAATGTGAGTGCTACCATCTTCATATTGATCATGTCACTTCCCATCCTGGTCTTACCAAGGACCCATTTGATATATTTGATGGTCTCACTTGTGGAGATTTGCCTGAAGTAGAATGGTGGGGTAACATTATCCTGTGGTGATGGAGTGTGAATGTATAAATACTCACCTAAAAACTGGTGTAGCAAAGGGATAATATTTATAAATCATTGGGACACCTTATATAACAAAACTTCATTACACTCTAAGGATAGGTTACATCTAAATAAGGTTGGGACCAAGAGACTGAGTGATCACTTTAAGAACACATTGGATAACAAGAATTTAAACTAAGCAGAGTGGGAGAATATTAGTCCTTTTGAGAAAGCCCACTGAAATTACTCCTAGAGCAAAATATACAAGAAGCATAATGAAATCACAGGGTTATTATTGAATGTACATAGCCTAAACAATAGGTTTGACAAATTACTTGCAACATGTGAAGTAACTCAACCTGATATAGCAATAACCAAAACCTGGTGGACAGCACAGGAATCTTGGAGCTTAGAAATTCAGGTTACAACCTGTATACCAGTTGCAGGAGTACAAGAAAAGATGGAGGCATTGCAATCTACATAAAGTCAGTTTTTCAATCTATTGACATAACAAATAAAATAAAGGTTTCTGATCAGACTGAGTCCCTATGGGTTAGATTAAAATCTGATGCATCAGATTCTCCTACTGTATTTTCAGTTTATAGTATAGTGGTCCTGACATTCATGCAGAGGTAAACCTAGAAATCATTAATGAGATAGAAACTGCTACTGAAATTAGTGATGTCAGCCTAACTGGGAATTTTAATTTTAGAGACATAGGGCCAGATAATCAAAACTTTGCCCAGGGGCAAAATTAGCACTGCCAGTGAGCAAACTTAGCCGGAACACAGAGCAAGCTATATTCAAAGGAATAGCCCAGGGCAAACAACTTCCGAATATAGCATGGTAATGAAGCCATTCAAACTGGGCTGGGAGTGCAGGGCAAACATAGCCCTGGAATAAGACAGCACTGAATAAAGCAACCAGGAAGTGCAACCCACAACAACAACACAGTGCACAGCGTGAGGGCAGGTACAGATGAACTACGTGGCCAATGTGTGTGCCAGCAAATGCATGGACTCAGTACAGCTGCAGGAAGCAGCAGATGTGAAAGAACAGTGATCAAAACTGTATAATATTGCCCGTACCCGTTAAGCCACACTAACACAATAATTAGGGGCATTAAGGGAGCTAAGCAGGTTAGCCTGGTGCAAACCACGTTTGCCTGGAGCTAAAATGTGCCATATTCAAAAGTGCCATGCAAATGAGCCTACTTAGGTAGTCTCTGGGCAAACAACTGGATTAGTGTCTCATTATACACTGATTTGCTTGCAGTTTGCCCAAGCGTTACTCAGGATCCCCAGAGCCACCTGTAGGTTAGTCTGTAAGTACAGGGGCTGACCAGGTCCAAATGCAGCTCCACCTGTAGGTCAGTCTGGCAGTGCACAATGATAGCTGCAGGCTACATGTAAACAGTACAGCATAGCATAGCATATTGTACCCCAGGGACAAGACAGCATAGGCACAGGTGGTGGTGGTGCTGCATGCAACTGTCACACTGTAGGCATGCTACAGTGCACAGCAGAAACTACAGTAGCAAGGGCAGGTAGTGTGGAAACAGCAATGCCTATGGTGTGTAGGGCAGTGATGATGACTGCACTATACACAGTGAGAGGCCCAACCTGCAGGTGTTTACTGACACTGGACATTACTGTTAGACTGTTGTGTGACCCACAGATGCAGCACTTGTGGCATGGATGCTCACAGTGACATATACATTTCTGGCTTTGTGTACTATGACAGTTGTACAGCTATGCGGTATGTGGCTGGGGGCATACATTATCCGAAAGGCACACTGGTGTTGGGGTATTCCCAATACTGGCCCATGTACACTGCATGATGTGTCCCAGCCTTGTGGCCACACCTGGTCTGTAGCACAGCCTCGCTGCCATACATGCTCCCTCAACATCCTCCATGCCCACGGTGCTGCATGTGTGTGCTGGCATCTGTTGGTGTCCACAGAAGTCGGTCCACAGGTGTGTGCTGTGTGGCCACACTGCCGTGCTGTCAACTGGTGGCAGGGTCACCACTTACTGCCTGGCATGGCTGGGACTGGTGGCAGATGATGGCATCATTGTGATGCCATCAGTTAGCAACATGCTTCCTCTATGTTTTACTTTATCTATGTGTTATATTTATTTGTTAGGGTGCGTGCTAAGCCCAAGAAACACAGCACAAAGCCATACTGTCACACAAAGCTGATTACCCAGGGTTAAGACAAGCTTTTACTGGGCAGTAATGTGCACTGCTAAGTGTCAGGCTAAGTTGCACAAAACCACTTAGCGTGGTGCTAGTCACTGAATATAGCATTGCACCTTTATTCATGTCAGTTTGCCCTTGCATACATTATAATTTTGCCCTGTGCTAATGTAGTTTGCCGCACTATTTGGCCTTTTGAATATAGCAGACCAGCGCTAATCCGTGTTAAACCTGTGCAAACGTTTTTGCCCACCACAAAGTTTTGAATATCTGGCCCATAGACTAGTCTCTTAAAACAGCTAGTTCTACAATGGTGAAACACTGATGAGGCAGTATGTTAGGACACAACTAGAAATAATAATATTCTGGATTTAGTGTTTGGTACTGATAATATCAAGGTCTGTGATTGTGTAGTTGATATACCCTTGGAAAACAGTGGCCATAATATGGTCAGGTTTACAACTGACATTAATCTTACTGAATTCTGTGCATAACCCATGTGTTTCTATACAAAAGAAGCTAACCTAGATGCAATTAATACTGCCTATCTGATATTAAGTGGAAAAAGTATTTAAAAATTGCAGTGTAGACACTATGCAGGTAACATTACGGGACACAATACTTAATATTGCAAATAAATTCATCCCAAAATCTAAATATATACTAACAGGCGTAAACCTAAATGGTTCACTAGACATATCAGAACTAATTCTTCAAAGAAACATCTCTACAAAAATGTTTATTACATTAATTGCCTGAGAGATGGGATAAGTTCAAGAAAATACAAAACTCTGCAAAACAAAATAAAAAGGCCAAATCATCCATGGAATATTCTTTGTCAGTCATCCATCAAAAACTACAGTAACATTTTCTACAGTTACATAAAATCTTTGAATAAACCTCATGCAGGTCGGCTCATTGAGCCAAGGTAGCAATACAATTAGTGATCCAAAAGAAATGGCCTCCATACTTAAACACTTCTGTGATATATTTACAAAGCATCACACCATTCCAGTACCAGTAGAATTCTCTTCTCATCATGATATTACTTTTGACCATGAAGAAATTGCAAATAAACTTAAGTTGATTAAAACTTGTTCATCTCTCGGACCAGATGGTATTTCTGGCTGCCGATGGCAATAATGAAACATTATCTAGTCAAATCACTTAAAATACTTTTTTGATCTTAGTATAAAGAAAGACCAGGTACCATCTGATTAGAAAACAGAAAATGTTATCCTCTTATTTAAAAAATGTCAAAAAATTATAGAAACAACTATTGCCCTATTAGCCTGTGTTCCATGCCAATTCGGAGGAATTTTAGTGAGGACAATTTTAGCATTGCAGTATGATGATTCTACAATTACAGTGCCCAGTATATATGGCAGAACACTGTTACGGTGACAATTTTTAAAATGCTTCTTTCATGAGGTGCTTCACCTCCACATCCCTTGCAGGGGCTTTGACACTGCACTCTCATTACTAAAATAACCATCCCCAGGATATAGCACCTCAGGAAGAGGGGAATACCTTTATTGCTGTATCAGTGTCCGCCTATATTTCTGGTTGCCAAAATTACATTCACTGACATTGCCATTGCCAAAAATGTACTCACTAAAATTCCTCGCAAATTCGTGTGCTTCCATTAGCCTGACCCTATCTTGGGCAAGGTCATGGAGGGTTTAATTAAAGACAAAATCCAGGGTGCAGTATACAACATTGATATCAGCAACACAGCTTTACAAAAGGCAGGTTGTGCATGACAAACTGTACTTTAATGAAAAGTTAGCTCCTCACTCGGCAATAAAATTTCCTGTGATAATATATTTTTAGATTTCAGTAAAGCCTTTGATTTAGTTCCATACTGAGCTATAATTAATATATGAATCAGGTTCAATATCTCTTCTAGATTCATCACATGGTTGATACAATGGCTAGCAAACAGAGTTCAATGAGTACATATTAATGGTCATTATTCAAACTGGGGTCCTGTGTTGAGCGAGTGTACCTCAGGGTTCAGTGCTCGGTTCCTTGATATTTAATATCTTTATTGCTGATCTGTCATCGAAGCTACATGGATGGGTTGTAAAATTTGCAGATGACTGCAAAGTAGAAGGACCTTGTATTTCCCAAATGATAGCTTCCGTATACAAACAGTTCTTAACATCCTCATAACATGGGCATCAAAATGGGGAATGAAATTCAACCTGAATAAATGTGGTATGTTGCACCCTGGCCAGTAAAACACTCATAAAAATTATAGCCTGGTTGGTAGTATGCTAATAAAATGAACTCTGAAAAGGACTTACAGTAAGAATAATGATTTCTGATTACCTTACTTTTAACAAACAAAAGTCTGAGATAAACAGCAGAGCTAATAAAGTATGGTGGGAGATACATCATAACATAACGTCACATGATAGATCCTTTATATTACCCTATACAGATCCTATATACTACCTCGTTTATATTTTGTATCCAAGTTGTTGAACCCTTATTTGAAAGGTAACATTGCATGCCCAAAAAGTCCAGAGAAAAGTAACCAAGTGATTGGAAAATCTTACTTTGATTTATGATGCCAGGTTACATGAATTAAATCTTGTGACTCTAAAGGAAAGGAGAATGAGAGGAGACATAATTATGACATGGAAACCTTACAGGATGAATGCTTGATGTCTAAAATTGGGTTGGATTTCAAACAAACTAAAGTCGAAATTAGAGGCTATCTACTACAGCTGGCTTATTCAGCTGTAGTAGATAACCTAACTAATTCAGTAAAAGGAGTTATTTTTTTACAAAGAGTCATCAAATCCTGGAATTCTCTGCCAACTGACATAGTAATTAGCAAGTCTAAAGCTTTGTTTAAAATAACCTACATGTGTTTTTGAAAAAACAAAGACTATTTTAGTATTATGGCTAAATGACAGGAGCTTCTATGGACCTCAACCTTCTGCTCCTTTCCGAACCTTAGTGAATCAACTGGAAGGGAGTAAGAAAACTTAATTTGTCAAAGAGGTTGGTCAGCTCAGCTGCCTAATGACCAATCTGTTAAGTAATTTTGAGAGAGGAATCAGAGAAATTGGGCTGTAGTTTGAAGGAACATATGTGGAGTCACCTTTACTGAGGAGAAACTAGTGCATACTTCCAGAATAGATAAATGGAAGCTGGTGGCCAGGAAAGATTGATGATACGAGTAATGGGGGTAGTCAGAGCAGGAGCCCTAGATCTAGGAGACTTTGTGATAGACAACCAGAACCTCCACCAGGAAAACATACAAAGATGATATTTCTTGAAGGACATCCTGTTAGGGATAGGGGAGAGCTGAAACTCCCAGGAGCCATGGTGATAATGAAGGCAGTGGGCAAAGGAAGGAATGATGCACACCTGCAACCATCAATGAAGAAATACTTCAACACCTCAGCAGATACAAAATGACAGGTATGCCCTGTGAGTTCAACGGGAGGCTTTTAACTGTGTTCCATAATCCTGAGGGATCTGAGCTACTAAATAGGAAATGATTATTAAAGTAAGCAGCTTTGGCCTGCTGGGTGACTTTAGTACAATACTTATGGTGTCTTGTGAAAGCTCATTTGTCAGAAGGTACCCTGTAGCTTTATGTCTAGCCCAAGCAGCATCCCTTAAATGGAGAAGGTCAATCAGATTGGCTACTACACAGGGAAGGTGGTAGTCATGAACTATGGAGTGCTTGATGGATACAGTATGTGACTATTGCAGACTAAGTTAAATGTGGCAATAAAATGACTTCAAGGCACATCAGGATCAGACAAAGAAAGGGCAGAGACCCAATTAGCACAATGAAGGCCTTCCAAGAAGCTATCAGGGTGGAAAGATTTGAGGACCTGGCTAGAATAATCCTAGGGTGTCCTTGATAGTTCTATTTCAAAACAAGCTCATAAAAACAACACAGTTAGTGTAGTGAAAAGTCCTCACATTTGCCAAAATTTTCAGTTATATTAAATAAACGCCCAAAGGAAGGTTTATGTTCTCTTTGAAGAAAATATTCTTGAGTTTTGTATTTAGAGCTACAGTAACAGGATTAGTAACACACTAACTACGAATACCACAACCAACAACCAGTTAGAGCAGACCCCTGCTGTTTATATAGAGAATAGTGCAAGGGCAACCATGTGCAGCCAGCCTATCGTGCCAAAGGGGTTCTGATTACCTCAGACCTCTCAAGCTTCATTCTTCAGGTCTGAGGTAATCAGAACTCCGCTGAGCCATTGGGCTTGTTGGGCATATGGTTTCCCAGGCACAATTTTTTATAGTGTATAGTCCCCCACCCTTTACCAAGAGAGTTGCCAATGTGGTTTTAACCCTTTTGTATTTCTAAAATACAAAAGAAAAGTTAATGGCCTTATCATATTCCAGGAGTCAGGGCTGGTTGCTAGGGTGTGATGTGTGGTTGCTAGGGAGCAGGTGTTCCTCCATTTGCAGTGCAGCCTTCTCTTAGTTGTTAGGCGGGTATGGGGAGGGATTTCCCCAAAATGGTGGCTGTATGTCTTATTTAGCAAGAGGACATGGGCTATGAGGAACAGATTTTCATTCCATGAGTAAATTTAACAATCCAGTCAATCCTGCTTTTCATGTACCCTTTTTGTGCTGTTCTTCTGTTTTGCTGTTCTTCTATGAATTGTTTCCTCTCATCAACCACTTTTAAAAATACTGCCACTGTCATTGTGCCAGTTAAGTTTTGCTAACTGCTTGAGGAGTGTTGGCTGAATACAGATATTTTGTTTATGAGACAGCGTGTGGAACTTCAGAGATTTTTGAAATGTTGTTGTACCATAGTAGGGTGCAGTTATATTCTATGACCTTTTGAACTGTGGTACAACAACATTTTGAAAGCTACTGATTTCCATACACAGCAAGGGGTGACTATACACTATAGAAAGGATGCAGTGTGATGCTATGCTTTTAGCTTTTTAGCACTAAGGACACCAAATGTGCCCTATGAGGAGAGGCTAAGAGAACTCAGTATGTATTCTCTAGAAGAGAGAAAAGAGAGGGGACATGATAGAAATGTTCAAGTACCTCCAGGGTATAAACAAGGTACAAGATGGCAACATATTTTAAAAAAAAACAAAGGTGTACAAGAACAAGGGGCATGACACAGTGCTAGTTTAAAATTCTTGGAACCATGTTTTAATAAAATGTTAGGGATAGTGAATTGTTAAAAAATGGCACCCAGGTATCAAGTTAAAGTTAAGGGAAATTTGAGAAGGCATTTTTTCAGCTAGGAGGTAATACTTTGGAGCATGCACCTAGAAAAGGCTGAGTTGTGATTGTTGAATCATCTACATTCAAGTTTGATTAGTTTCTTATGGAGAAAACAACATCACCAGTAGGGCTGTGTGATATGATGAAATTCTACCTAAATGGAATTCTGCAGAATTTTGGAAGTTTCCATGGAATTCTGTCAGTAATGTAACTCTGACATTTGACATACACATTGACTATTGGAAAATTCCTCATTGTCCACTTTTTTAATATTGGAAAATACCTAGCTTTATAAAATTCCACAAAGTTCAAGCAAAGTAGAATTTCCCAGTTCTGTTCTGCCCAGTACTACAACATAATAGGATGTAATCTTGTCCAAAAATATATTTGTCACAAACAATGTCTTATTTCATTTTTTCAGGAATGGAACCAATAATCTGGACCAGGCAACATGTAGGTCAAAATCTGTATATTTCCACAGTCTTTCTTGATATACTTGTGCTTATGCTTGTGGCTATGACTACGATATCTTTAAAATCATTGATACCTGTTAAATTATAAGTAGCAGCAGCAGAGGTAACTGTGTGGTTTATGCATACATGACATGTGCTTTTGTTATTGTTTGCCATGGATTAACATTAATGCATATGCATTGTCCCAATTTTCAATTTTGCTTCAGTAAATCCTTAGTTCCATTTAAAAACTTATAACCCATTTAATTTCTGAGTGTTGTATTTAAGATGTTTTGAAGTCTTAGGGTAGGATTTTTGAAGCCTGGTGCAGAGCATGCATCCAACCCTGCTCCACAGCACTTAGATACGGGCAGTTTGCCAAACCCTTCACCACAAATGCACCAATTTTACAAGCTTGGGTGCAGTTGTGACAGTTTCCATAAATTATGGCAGCTTGCACTCAAATATCTGGCACAAGTGCAATAAAACAGCCCCCAGGATTGCTGCACGGTAAATGAGAAAAGGTGGTGTGCCTTGCGACAATTGCCACATGGGACAGAAAATCCCGTTAGATCACCTCAAATCCCATGTGCCATTATTGTCAGCACACTGGCTTACAACAGTCTACAACATTTGAAAATCCTGCCCACTATTAAATGCCAAACAAGTGAACAAATAGTTTTAGATACATGTGTCCATTGAAACTAATGGAGCATTTACCACCCAAATTATTTTTAAAGAAGGACTGCATTCAACATGCAAACCATTATTATCTTCATCTTCAAAAGTGAGAAAGAATGTAATACTAGACAAAGACTGAAATGTTCAAAACACAATTAAAGTTAAGTTGAATGACAATTTGAAAAGTACTGAATTACTAATTAAATAATGTGCATTGATACCAAATTTCAGGAAAACTTGAAATATATTTTGTATTCATGTTTTTAAACCATCATATAATTTTAAGGATTGCTACAAAACAAACAGTATCAATACAGTTTGTCAATACAAAGAATATACTATTGACACTATGGGTCTGATTTTCAAATGGCAACATTTGGCCCAAGATGACTGCACAAAATTCAATGTAAGTGACACCTTACACCAAATAATTGCAGCAATTCCAATTTTTGAACACAGGCTGGTCAAAACTGGGATGCCGTGCACTGAAGCAGCCCTGCACCACCCATGCATCAGAAATTCAGGTGCATCAGATTGTAGAGGACTTGCCTCATGAAGGGGCTGCACCATCCCTCTTACTTAGGATTTTTGAAGCCCTGCCAATGCTGCAAGATGGTGGAGGTTAGACCAGCCATGAGCCTGTCTCATGTCCCTGTGCCAGAGGTCTGAAAGGAGGAAAGTGGGGCGTGGAGCATGGAAGGACATGGAAGAGGTCAGAGGTACATGTGGGGATGCACTTGTGCGTGGAAGGGCACGATGGCTTTCACAGGGTACAGAGTTGTCACGGGTGGATGTACCCTGGGCAGTTGGACAGCACTGCCTGGGCCAGGTACTCCATGGTAGGCAAGCATGGACCCTGTTCCCAATCCACAGGTGCCATCAGCCCTGGCACCTGCCCCAGAGCTTAAACAGTCCCCAACATGCAGTGTTTGGCATTGACTGCAGGGCACTAGGTGCAATCAGTGGACAGAGATGTTCACGTGGCACCCACAACATTACCCTGCTGAACATCCCACTACTTGGAGCCATTCTAATTCCTGACTACCCTGTCAGGGACTGTGTAATCTCCAGAGCAGGTGCCAGGGCTGGTGGCACCTGGGGTGGTCCATACTTGCCTACCAGGGAGTACTTAGTCCTAGTGGAACTGTCCAGCTGTCCAGGGTGCATCCACCTGGTGCCAACCTTGTACCCTGACACAGCTGCCATGCCCCTGCCTAGCATACGGAATCCCCACAGGTCACTCTGTCATGTCCCACAACCTCACAGGCATCTTTCTCCCACCACCTTTGTGACTTGACTGGCATTGTGCCAGGAAGGGGAGCTTGATGAAACCTCAGTCAAATCCCTCCAGTGTGGCAGTTGTTCACCACAACACCCGACTGTGTCAACTCATAGGACTTTGGTACAAGGACCCTATTTGTACTGAAATTGAATGCAGGGTCCCTGGTGCACCTGGAGTTTGCTGCAGCCATGTATCAGTGCTTGTGCACCCATCTAGTGGCCCTCTGAAAATCATGCCCCATGTGTGTTTGACATTTTCTGCCTATGTCACAACTATAAAACATGTATTGATTGGCCCAGATATTCAAAGGGTTGTGCATGGTGCAACAGTGTTGTGCCATGCACAACCCACTGATGTCTTGACATGATATTTAAAAGGAAAAGTCGCCACACAAATTCCGATGCACGGAGCACATCATTAATATAGCAGGCACAGGTAGAGGGATGTGCCCATGCATAACCTGCACAGACAGATATTCATCCGGGATGTGCAGAGTCATGCATGTGCAACCCCTACCTGCACCTGCCTAAAGTTACGCCAGGAAAAATGGAACAAGTGATGGCCACCACGGGTGAGCTGCGCATGCAGGGCACAACACAGCAGCTGCCACGGGGTGGCCACAATTCCTGCCACACCTAGGCGGTGCCCCCCTGCCCCATGGGGCATCTGTAATCACACCCCCAAGTCCAATATCTCTAGTGGTCTGGTGTACCCCCACCCGACCCACCCACTGAGCCCACTCCCCCGTCAGCCGGTGGGCACAGAACCCACCCGCTGCTGCCCCACAGCCCACTGACTCACAGCTCAGTAGGACTGCATGTCCATTGGTTCACAGCATCAGCCAATGGACATGCAGCCCTCTCATACTACTCAGTCCAGATATGTGAATGAATTCATTCACATATCTGGACTAATAATCTGACTATGGCTGCATGCCCAGTGGCTGATGCTGTGAACCAATGGAGTGTCAGCCCTACTGAGCTGTTAGTCGATGGTGCGAGGTGACAGGCAGGTGGGGTCTGCTACCTCCAGCTGACGGGGGAGCGGGTAGTGGGGCTCAGTGGGTGGTTGGGTGGGGGCACACTAGACCACCAGGATATTGGACTAGGGGGGTGTGATGATATATGCCCACGATCAGGCTCAGTGTGGTCCACTAGACCACCAGTGATATTGGACTGGGGGCAATTATAGATGCCCATGATCGGGCTTAGTGCAGTCCACTGGACCACCAGGGATATTGGACAGTTTTCTTTTATCTTACAGGAATTCCATAATCAGGCTCAATGTGGTCCACTGGACCACCAGGGATAGTGGATGTTTTCTTTTATCTTACAGAATTCCTGCTATCAGGCTGCAGGGGGTTGGTCCCCGGCTGCTGCCTGGCAGGGCACCAGGTGCAAGTCCGTCGGGGATCAGTGCACCTGCATAATGGCATGCAAATGGGGCCGTAATGAGATGCAAAATGGTCCCCTGTGTGCCTTGCATAACTTATGGCCCCATTTGCATGTCCCCGTTGAATATCTCAGGTGCTGTGCATGGCGCCAATGGCACTTGTGCCACAGCATCTCCATGCTCCCACTCTGGCCACTTGCGCTGGCGCGGTGCCACTGTGCCATGCAGTGGGGGTGGCAAGTGCAAATTCAAAGCTGCTGTGCCATAGGCAGCTCCGTTGAATATCGCCCAGGCCACACCCCTGTGCAACAAAGCAGCTATGCCCAGGTTATGCCACAGCCTGGCGCAGTTTGAATATCCGGCCATAATATCCTTACATTTTGAATAGTATTGACACTTAAAACAGTATTGATAGAGTTAACTGTTAATGGTTGGATTCCACATTTTAGCTTAAAAAATCTTAGGCCCCAACTGTTCCAGGTTTAGACTTTCTAAAGATAATGACTGGGATTTTCAAAGCAATCCACCCAGGATGCATCTGCTGTCATTTTCAAATCAAATACGTCCAAACCTGTTAGACTATCTATTAGATGGCTCAACACCATCCACAGTTTTCATACAGAAACAGATGCAGTTCCACTAGTGTCCAGTTTGGAAACAATTGCACCTGGCTTTTGCTGCAAGGCGTGACTTTTTGTTCTAAATCAATGCAGCTTCTGAAAATAGCAGCAGGGCTGCCTGGACACACGACAATGGGTGCAGACACAACATGCATTTGCTGCTGTGTCCAATTGTTTTGAAAATCCTGCCAATTTGATTAAAATGAGATAACTTTGAAACTGTTAGGGCTACAAACGTATTTTTTTAGATGAAAGCATGACATCTGCTAAGATGATGTATCAATATAAGGTATTGCTGCAATGACCATACAGCAATATATTAAAGTAAAATAACCCACTAAATGTCTGAAGTCCTGTAATCTTTAACAACATATTATATTGACATGAATACACATGTAGCAGCATGAAAACTGTATTATTAGGATCTATACATTCAAGCTTTCATTTTAAAAGTTTCATTTATACAATAAGCAATTCAAATATTATTAGTTTCAAAATATAATTGAGTCATTATAAAATATGATATCAGATTATTTTTGTTAATGGTCTGAAGATCATTTATGGATAGAAAAGCACAGGAATATAAGCGTGGTAAAATTGGAAGAACAATAGCATAAGTGAATACAGTGAGAGAGAAAGAATAGCACTGATCATTACAGTGCTTACCTGTCACTGCATTCTCTCTCCGAGCAGGAAGAAGGAAGGGAGCTGGCATGCTGCTCACACGAGCAGTTCAAGTAAGGAAGTGGGAGGAGTCATTTGCTCCATGGTGGATCACATGGTAGAGCCACAGTATTCACTGGTAGTATCGAGCAGAGCATCAGGGGTTCAGGTCCTACCCTAGCACGCTTTGGTTTGCTCCATCTGACTGCACTTTAATTGTTTAATTCCTCTGCTGCCTGACTCATCCAGGCCTGATTTTGTCCCCTCCCCAAGTGTGACCACAACTCAGAGTTGATTATATTTAGTGGGGTGGTGCAGGGTGAAGCACCCCACCTGGGGTGTGGAGCATAACCCCTCCACGTTAAAACAAAGGTCCCTGATGCATGTTGTGTGCTGTCTGGGAATGCTGGCATTGCAAGGTTGTTTTTCCTTGCTGTTGTTCTTTGATGTGGTCATTCAGCATGCTGTTTTATTTATTTATTGATTTGAGAAGTCTGATTTAAGATCTTTGAGTCAGGGACTTGTTTACAAATGCACCTCATCAAGAGAAACATAAACATACAGAGACATGTTGTACAGTTCACAAATATCAATGAATAGGAAACAGTATTAATTAACAAAGCATAGATTCATTACAGAGATTACATAGGGTTACATAATGTCAGGCAGGGAGCCTAAGTCATAGTCTGGGTTACCTACTATGGGAACCAGCTGCTGATTCGAGAAAAATAACATCCCAGGAAAAGTAGGGGCAAATTCCCAGGATACAGCAGGGGCCTAGTGGGGAGGGGGTTGGGCTTAGCCATCAAGGACAATGTCAGGGGGTGGATACTAGGCTCTACTGGGTGACCGAAGGGGAGGGGCATGGTCAGGTAAAAGTGCAACAGCAGGTGGAAAGTAAATGGCTACTGAGCGTCAATTTGAAGGGACCAATTTTAGGGGCATTCTTGATCTTTGCTGGGAGGAATTAATCCAGCTGGGGCCCTGTCAAGAAGGCCCTCTAAGCTAGAGTCATTCTCATTCTAGGGACTAGTAGGATGGTTTACATGCAATACAGGTTGTGATCATTGAGGTGGTAGAGGTAGCAGGGTGTAGGGAGCAGGATACCCCAGGGTAGCAGAGTCCTAGCATTGTTTTTGTCCAGAAGGCATGTCTGGTAGTGGATTATCTCATCCAGATTTAGCAGATCAGTGGTGGAGTAAAGAAGACAAGTATGGGTATTCCTTGGGCACCAGACAAGAGCCTGCAGGCCTTGTTAATGGTAAGGTGTACCTTAGAGAGAGCAGTGTTGCCTGTGACAGCATAGTCTGGCAGGTCAGTAGTCTACCAATGAGAGGACAGATGAAATGATGGCTAACTTGAGGGCCTCGGGGAAGGCAGTCTCTGTGGTGATAGAGGAGTCCAATCCTGGAATTGGCAGAGGACGTCAGTGTGCTAATGCGGGCATGGAAGGTAAGAGCATAGTCAATGGTTATACCCAGGTACTTGTAGGTTGAGACCTATTCTAGAGAGTAAGACTGTGGGGAAGTATCAGGAGGGCATTTCTGGCCCTGTTTTGATGGTGTGTGTAGAGCACAGCCTTAGTCTTTTAGGTTAATGACCAATCTATGGTCAGAAACCCATTGCTCAGCTTGGTGAAAGGCAAGCTGGAAGAGAGGCTGGAGGGAAGCTGGGTTAGGTGACCAGAGAATAGCACAGCATCATCTGCATACAGAAGAATTGTACTGGAACAGTAGGTGGGGAGAATGTTGAGTAGAGACTGAAGGTGAGGGGTCCGAGAATGGAGTCTTGAGAAACTTCAGAGTGGATGGACTGGGTGATAAAGCGTTTTTATTTTATGCATTGGGAATTACAGGTGAGATAACTGGAGAACCAGGCAAGTGGACCTGCCACAAAGCCAATGTGGGGCAGGGCATTGAGTAGTCGGGGATGGCAAACCGTGTCAAGGGTCTTGGACAGGTCAATGGACATGGTGCCTACAAAGTGGCCAGAGTCCAGTGCTGTATGCAGGAAGCTGGAGAACTCCAATAGAGCAGTGGTTGTGCTGTGGCCAGTGTAGAAACCATGCTGCTCTGGGCACATGATGTCTTATTTTGCAAGGTACTGGGACAATTGGTCTGCTACTACTTTCCCTAGGGCTTTGGAGAGTGGGGAAGGATCAATATCAGATGATAATTACTGAGGTGAACCTATCACCACTTTTGGGAATGGTTGTGATGATGGCAGTTTTCCAGGCCAGGGGTAATGTGGCCCAGGCATAGTGCGGATTCAGTAAATCAGTGAGGGAGCTAGGACAGCATCAAGTACCTGACAAAGGATTTTGGAATCAACTGGATCATTAATGGGGCTGTTGCTTTTAATGCTTTTTGTAGGTATGATCTGGCTTCCAGAGGAGTGATTGTTCACAGGTGGAAAGGTGGACAAGGGAGGTTGGATGGCAATGGGGAGGGACAGGGTTAAAGAAACAACTGGGGTGGACAGAGCTGAGGTCAGAGAAAGCAGTTTTGAGGCAGTTTGTGATGTTCGGGTCTGTGGTAACTATGCCATAAATGGTGAGCTGGGACGGGGGAGTGAGAGTTCCCATTTAACTCTTCCATATTGGTCCAGAAGTTGCGGTCGAGCCCCAAGAGGAGTCAAGGGTGGACCTATAATATTCAGCCTTGGCTGCTGAATTTCCCAGGTACATCTATTGCATTCAGTTTGGTACGGTTGCCTGTCTTCTGGCTTGCTAGTTTCAGTGGCAATGCACCAGAAGTTGTCCCTGACTTTAAGTTTCAGGAGGTTAATAGAGGGGCATTTTGTTTTTGGTCTGGGACCTGGTGAGGGTTGAAGAGGTCACAGGCCTTGTTCAAGGCATGTGTGAAATGGTTAAGAGCGAGGTCAATGTTGGGAGCAAGAGCAATGGGGTTCCAATCCATCTGGGCAAGATAGGATTTGAGTTTTCAGAGGCAGCCTGGTCAGAAGCACTGGCTCAAGGTTATTCTTGTTGCTTGTTGTTTGATGGTAGAGGTCCACACAAAGGAAACTGAGGAGTGGTCGTCGAGGGAGCTGGGGAAGATATTGATGTCCTGGATCTTTTAGGGGTGACTGGTTAGGCTAATGTCCAGAAGTGTGCTGGTACAAGTGGTGGGGTTGTATCTAGTGGATTGGGGACCAGAGGAATCATGTCCAGATCATGAAAGGTATCTTTGCGTGACAGGCTGAGCTATTGAGCTAATAGGTATTTAAGTCCCCAGCTAGGACCTGCTCCATCTTGTGTGGGAGGCTGGATATGTAGTCAGCAAGGGATTGTTCATCAGAGTTTTGGTTTCTAGGGCAATGCAGGCTACTATCAGGTAAAAGGGACCCTGGCAGGGTCAGGGGTGATTTTCAGAGTGGCGCTTGTGCCCTGCTATCTAGTACAGGGGCTGGAGTGCATGGCCAAAGAGAGTGCTTTGGCTGAAGATAGCACACCCAGCCTCATGCTTGCCTACTCAGTCTTGCCTAAACAGGATGTAACCGGGAGGGAGGCAAAAGTGTCAGGGGCTTTTGAGAGTCAAGTTTCAACAAGGGCTATTATGTTGGATTGGTGTTGAATAATCCAGCACTGGAGGGTGGCAGACTTGTTGAAGAGACTCCAAATGTTTAGGAGGAGATGTGAGGCCTGTAGCAGGAGAGGGTTTAGGGCAGCCAGTGGGTTGGGGGCACCTGTATTTGGGTGAATGTTACTAGATAACAAGAGAAGCAGGAGGATTACTCATCAGTGGGTGGCAATGATTAGCCCCATTGGCAGTGCAACTGAGGGGGCTGGCTGCTATCATGCAAGGAATGGGTAGGGCTCAAAGAGTGGGATAATGGGAAGGAGCTGGGTCCAAGATTGGGGGTGACAGAGGGGTGTCCAGTGTGGGAGAGGGCTGAAGTGTCCAGGTGATAATGGAGGATACACAAGAGGGAGAAAAGTGTGTCAGCTTGGATAGGAGGGGCAACAGTCAGAAAGATTATGGCAGCTAGTCCTAGTAGAGGAGTGGGGATACCCATTATGTCTGCACTGGTGTGGTCTGATTTGGCTAAGGTGCAGAGAATACTGTGCTAGAGAAAGAGTGACATTGTGGTGCAGAGGCAAGGCTGCAGACTTTGGCACAGTAGGTACCAGCTTCAACTCCTGGTGGGAAGGTGCTGAAATTGCCAAGGAAAACATAGTCCCAAGGCAGCTGGTGGTCTGCAAAGTGCTATCTCAAAGGAGAGATGTCAACAGCAACTCTAGTGGACACATGGGGGTGGAGAGGGCAGCAGATTATAAGGGAGGTGTGCACAAGGGCATAGGCAGGTGAGGAAGGAGAGTAAAGGAGCAGAGAGAGGCTAGTACAGAGGAGAGTGTAGTAAAGTGAGGAACCTAGAGATGCAGGAAGTGGAGGACTGGGTGGGATCCTCTTGTGGACAGCAAGTATAAGCTGATAATTGGAAAGTGGGGACTTGGTACATTCCATTTTTATGATTGTTGACCTGAACCTCTGAAGATACTAGTGGTTTTTGGCTACTAATGAATACATTTGTTTCTAATTTTCTACAGAATTTTTTCAAATACTGGCTCCAATTTTGGTATTGTTCCATCTTTCCTAGCCTTCTTACAAACTACTGCAGATGGGTGTTTCTGATTTACTCACTGCTGTTAAAGACCATTTCAGGTCTGCATGATAAGTTTTGTCCTTCTTCAGTTCTACCTTTATTATCACAATGCAGTTGTGCTATTCTACAGTAGGACTTAACTACTGAGGGACAGAAGCAATATCATATTCCATAGCTCTAAAATGGCAATATTCTGGAAACATTCACTGAGGTTTCCTTAAAGGATAGTTTAAGTAGTGCTGCAAGTAAAATGGGCAAAGGATTCCACCCTTATTTTTCCATTCAAAAGATTTCAGGCATCACCCTGTTTAATTTGATGGTAACATTGTATACTTCTATCAACATGTGATTATTTTAAAATTTTTAATCAATTTTTTCCCCAAGAAAAAGATGTCCATCATAGTTTGGCTTGGAAATACCAGTGTAGACCTGGCAAGGATTAAGACCAAGAAAATTAAAAAATAATGTAAAAAACTCATGATATGCAGCATAAATGGTACTTTAAATGTTGGTTGACAAACTATACTAATAGTTTAATATAAATTTTAATTGAAGCTGAAACTATCTTTTAGAAAACAATGGTTCATTGTACAACCAACTGCTTTAAGACTCAGCAATAGTAGAATTAGACCCAGCATTTACTTAGCATTTGTCAATGCCAGATGTCTTGCAGGTATTTGCAGTGGTGTTTGGCACATATGGTGCTTTACCCTAATGCTCTGTGCATTGCTGGTATTTGCACTACAAATTTTCATCATGGCCTTTTGTTACCTCACCTCGTAAAAGCATTTGAGACCTCTGCTTATGAACAGTACCACTGTTATTTTGTTAATCTGTCCCAATTGTTGATTTCCCACAGCGACACACCATTCTGCTCCACATGTGCAAAAACACAGTTCCGGCAGGATGTGAAAAGCGACATCTGTAGCATTCATGGGAGGTGTGAAAGGATGGCAATGTTGAACATCTGGAGTGAAACTACAACAATTTATCGAACTTATGAGCGTACATGGAAACTGTGCAATAAATGCTCATGACACAGTCATTTTGTGGACTTTTGTCACCAAATTTTCAACCTAGGCATTTTGGGACCTCTGCTCATGAACAGTGTCACTGAGATTTTCATTATCTGTCCTGAGCATTGATTTCTCACTGTGACCACACCATTGTGTGCTGGATGTGCAAAACACATTTCAGCCAGGATGTGAAAAATGTCAGCTATACTGTTCGTAAGGAGGTGTGAAAAAATGCCAGTGTTGAAAATCAGGAGTGAAAATATTTCAAATTCTCGAAATTATGAGTGTGTGTGGAAACTGCGCAAATGCACACTTGTAACACGGTCATTTTTTGACATTTTTCACCAAATTTGCAGCATAGGCTTTGGGAGCCCACCTCATTAACAGTGACACTGTTGTTTAGTTAATCAATCCCAAAAGTGATTTTGTGCAGTGACCATGAAATCAACTTTGGGGACCAAATAACTCACATGACAGTAACTGAATTCATGAGGTGGGATCCCAAGAACCCCTGTTGAAAATGTGGTGCAAAATTTGCAAAAATGCCCGAGATAGCCACCTAAGTTGAAAAAAAATTTATGCCATTATACAGCTCATCGCTCATTTCTTCAGTTTGTGTTCAGCTTTCAAGAGTGCAGACATGTTCCCACTCCACTGAAGATCATTGCGCCAGGCCCAGAGGTAAGTATGGGGTGAGGGAGGTGGGGTATGCAGAGGTGGGTGTGGGTTTGGGGAGGGCACAAGACACAGTGAGGGATGGTTTCTGTTTTCACTGGTTTTAAAAACAAAAGATGTTGTGGGACAGTTTTCTTATTTACAGGGACAATGGGCATGCTGGGGTGGGCTCCCCAGCATGCCACCTAGTGTTTGTTGGGGGCCTGGAGGCAATGGGGACTGGGCACTCCGTCTGCATGTAATGTGTTTGGTGGGGAGCAATAACAAGGGAGCAGGGTAGAATGCAACAGAGGAGGAAGTGGGAGGAATTTTATTAGCAGCCAGAGGAAAGGGTGACATCAATATGTTAAATACACACACGTTACCACAGCTGATTGCAGTGGTGCCCTAACAGCAGAAGACCACTGCAACCAAACTGCTGTCATAGACAGCCATGCATCCATTGGTGCAGTAGGGTTGCAATACATTACACTGAGCACTGCATTGGACAGGAGGGTCACACACCTTCAAAAAGTCATACTGTCCCAAAACGTTCCTTGCACATGCATGCAAGCAAATGCAAAATAAACAAGCATTTGTCAATGCCGAATGTTGCTTGCTTCTATATTGCTGTTTAGGTATTTGGAAGTCATTGGAGTGCAAATATTGAAAATTTGCGAACTTACAAGCGTGCATAGGAACTGCGAGCATACGCTTCGCAAAACAGTCATTTTGGAATTGTTTCACCAAATTTTCAACATAGACATTTTATGACCTCTGCTCATGAACAGCATCACTGTGATTTTCTTAATGTCGAATACACTGAGTTCGCACACCGACTGCGCCCATTATGCGCTACATGGCAGAAACACATTTAGGCAGGATATGAAAAATGACAACTGTACTGTTCATAAGGAGGAGCGGTAAAATGGCAATGTTGAAAATCTGGAGAACAGATATTGAAAATTTGTAAACTTCCGGCGTGCATAAGAACTGCGCAATGCACACACTCATGAAACAGTCATTTTTAGGAATTTTTTCACCAAATTTTCAACACAGTCATTTTAAGACCTCTGCTCATGAATAGGTGTCACTGTGATTTTCTTAATGTGTCCCATACATTGAGTTCGCACACCAACTGCGCCATTGTGTGCTACATGGCCAGAAAACATGTTTTGGGCAGGATGTGAAAAATGACAGCTATTACTGCTCATGGGAGGTGTAGTAAAATGGCAATGTTGAAAATATGGGTGGAAATATTGAAAATTTGCAAACCTACGAGTATACATAGGAACTGCACAATGTACACTCGTTAAATAGTCATTTTAAGAATTTTTCTTCCCAAATTTTCAAGCGCAGCTATTTTAAGACTCTCTGCTCATGAACAGTGTCTGTCATTTTCTTAATGTGTCCCATACATTGAGTTTGCACACCGACTGCGCCATTGTTGCCACATGGGCAGAAACACATTTTGGGTGAGATGTGAAAATGACAGCTAGAACTATCATGAGAGGTGTGCTAAAATATGGCAATGTTGAAAATCTGAGTGAAAATATTGAAAGGGATTAAGTAGACTTCAAGGATAAGCGTAAAGAACTACACACACATCGTAAAAGCGGTAATTTGTAGAATTTTCCACCAAATTGTTCAAAATATGCTTTTAGAGAGCCCACCTTATGAGCAGCTGGCAGTGCTGTTTTTGTTAATCAGGCCGAAATGTGATTTCGTGCGGTGACTGCAAAATCACCCTTCGAGCCCAAATAATTGCCATGACAGTGACATCATTCATGAGAAGGGGTCCCAAAACCCCATGTTGAAAATTTGGTGCAAAATTCCAAAATGCCGAGATATGCAACAAAGTTGAAAACCGCATCTGGCCCATTATACAGTTTAACGGCATTTCTTCCAGTTGGCAGTCGGCTTTGAAGAAACATAGACTTTGACAGCAGATAGGACCACTTGGCCCACCCAGTCTGCCCATTTCCTACCTACTGGATAAGCTGCAGATTCAAGTTAACCAGCAGTCTGCTTTCTACAACCCTCCCCACTATAATTGCTTTGTGTCAGTCCCATGCATGTTTGAATTCCCCACTGTTTTAGACCCAACACCACTTCATGAGGCTGTTCCATGTATCCACCACTCTCTTCATGAAAAAGAATTTCACTCACATTACCCCTGAGCCATCCCCCTCTATCTTTAAACTCGTGCCCTTTGTTCTTACATTCTTTTTCTGAAAGATGCTATACTCCTGGACTCTTGTTGATTTGCTTGAGGTGCACTTGAACGTTTCTATCATGTCCTCTGTCCCTCCCTTTCATCAAGGTATATCATATTAAGCTCTCTCAGTCTCTCTTCATATGGTTTCTGATGTAGACCCTATGCCATTTTAGCTGCTCTCCTCTGGACTGCTTCCATCCTGTCTATGTCCTTGCATAGATGGGGTCTCAAAACTGTACACAGTACTCCAGATGGGGTCTCACCAACTGTCTGTATAGAGGAATAACCACTTCCCTTTTGCTGCTTGTGATGCCCTTCCATGCATCCCAGTATCCCCCTGGCTCTCCTTACTGACTTTTCACATTGCTTCACCCACCTTTAGGTCATCTGATATGACTCCCCCAGGTCCCTTTCCATTTTGTTGTTGTTAGTACCTCCTGCTATTGTGACTCTTCTCCTGGGTTTTGTTTCCCAGGTGCATTGCTTTGCACTTCTTTGCATTGAATCTAAGTTGCACGTATGTCTGACCATTCCTCCAACCTTGCCCAAGCCCCTTCTCAACTTTTATTCCACCTCTTGTATATCAACTCTGTTACAGATCTTTGTGTCATCTACAAACAGGCATACCTTTCCCTCTAGACCCTCTGCAATGTCACTTATAAAGATGCTAAAGATGATTGGACCCAGTATTGAGCCCTGAGGTACTCCACCAGTAACCCCTCTTTCTTGGAATGTGTTCCATTCACTATTACCTTCTGTGTCCTGTTGTGCAGTCAGTTTGCTACCCAGACTACCACCCTAGGACCCTCCCAGGCTGGCTAACTTGATTATTAATCTTTGTGTGGGACTGTGTCAAATGCCTTCTAAAGTCTAGGTAGGCCATATCCACAATCCCTCCATGGTCTATTACTTTGGTCACCCAGTCAAAGAAATCAATTAGATTAGTCTGTCATGACCTTCCTGCTGTAAATCCATGCTGCTTTGGGTCCTGTGCCCCTGCTGCCTCTAGGTACTCAACAATTCTTTCTTTCAGAAGTGATTCCATCATTTTTCCTACCACTGAGATCAAACTTACAGGTCTGTAGTTTTCTGCTACTGCCTTGCTCCCACTTTTGTAAAGGAGTCACATCTGCCCTCCTCAGTCCTCAGGTGCCACCCCATCCTGCCATGATTTGTTAAAAGTGTGGTCAGTGGTGTCACTAGGTCCCTCCTTAGTTCTTTTAGGATTCTGGGGTGAATCCCGTCAGGCCCCATCGCTTTGTCCACCTTGAGTTTTAGGGTTCTTTAGGGACTCTTTCTTCTTTGAATGGACTGGTGTCAACCCCTACCCAGGTGCTTCTATTGTCTGGTTTAGAAACTGCTTCTCATCTTCTTTTGTGAATATTGAGCAAAAGTATTCATTCAGTATCTCTGCCCTTTTCACTGTCTCTCTCTGCTTACCTCCCCTCTCCTTTATTAATCTTCACTATCCCTCCATAACCTTTCTATGCTCCCTAAGTACCTATAAAAGATTTAGCCGTTTTTAACCAGGTTGGCTATTTTTCCTCAGTTTGTGCCTTTGCTATTCTGACTGCCTTTCCTTCTTCTTTCTGCTTTAATTGATACAGTTTCTTAGTAATTACTCCTTCTGTGATTCCTTATACTTTTAGATACAGCCTTTTCTCCTTAACCTTCCCTGCCACCTCTTTTGGGAACCATAGTGTTTTTTACTCAGCTTTGTTTTCTTTATTTGTTTTACACAAAGACATGTTGCCTCTATGATGGCAGTTTTGATTTTTCTCCATTGTTCTTCCACCCTCCTATTTGGCCATTTGCTAGTGCATTCTTCAGGTGTTCACCCATTTTGCCAAAGTCAGCCCTTCTAAAGTCCAGTATCATTGTTTTTTTGGCTTATCTCCATGGTTGTGCTCATTGTGAAGCACACTGTGCAGTAGTTGCTTGTTTCCAGATGTCTACTGACTTCAAATTTGTGATCCTCTCTCTATTTTAGAGTATCAGGTCTAGTATTGCTCCCTCCTGAGTGGGTTCCAGCACTGGCTGTCTAAGGTCTTCCTTGCAAGGCATTGGGGAATGACCCTGCTCTTGGATGTTGCTGCAGTACATCTCCTCCAGTTAACATCTGGCATATTCAGGTCCCCATCAACAGTATCTCCCTTTTTCAGCCATTTAGAGATGTCCTCTATCATTTTCTTGTCCATTTGCCCCGAGACAAGGGTCTGCATACAACCCTTGTGCAGATTGCGATGCCATTCCCCATCTCCAAGGTGACCCAGAGTGCCTCTTGTCCTCCCCTTTACTTTTTAGTTCTGTAGCTTTGATCCCTTCCCTTATGTATAGAGCTACTCCACCTCCTCTTTTACCCTCCCTGTCCCTTCTGTAGATTGAGTACCCTGGAATGTTGACATCCCAGTCATGGTTCTCAGTGTACCATGTTTCTGTGACTGCCACAATATCCAGTTGTTCATCTTCCATCAAAGCTACTAGCACAGAAGCTTGTTTCCTAGACTCTCGGCATTGGTAGTCATTGTCCTCCATTTAATGTTGGCTTTATCCTTTTTCCCCATCCCTGCTCTTATTGCCCCTATCTATTTTACTATTTACCTCATCCTGCCCTGTGTTGAGCTCTGTGCCTCAGTGTTTACTCTACTACCTGCCATGTTTTTGGGAAGGGAGGCTTGACTTTTCCTGCCTTTTATCAGTACCTCCCCTTATCTAGTTTAAAAGCTTGCCAAGGAAGCATTTAAACCTGTCACCTAGGAGCTTGGTCCCTTGTGTGGACAAATGCAGACCGTCATACCAGTATAGACATTTATCTCTCCAGGTGGACCCCGGTCCCCTAGCGAAACCAAAGCCTGTGCTCTGCACCAGTTTTGCAACCATTCATTAAACTGCATGGTGTGCAGTACCCTAGCCTCACTCCTTCCATGAACTGGTAGCACCTCTGAGAAGGTTACTTTGCTTGCTACCTGTCTGAGGCCCCTCCCCAACTACACAAATTAATTCTGCACTGCACTGCTCCATACCTAGCTAGGTCATTTGTCCCAAGGTGGACTCATGATATCTAGTTTTCTCTCCTGTGATGCTGCTTCTGCAATTGTGAGGATTTGTTCTTGTCCCTCCAAGCCATGGCACCAGGAAGACAGCTTACTTCCTTCTCTCCCTTCCCCAGTTCTACCCCTAACAATTGGGTCCCTATCAGTAGCTGTTTCCTTCCCACTGTGGTGTCCCTTGCCACCCTTTTTTGGGTCTCCCTTGTGGATGTCCTCAGCATTCTTCTGGGTCTCCACTGGGGGTGCCATCATGAGGAACTTTGCTCTGCCAGAATGGCATATGATTTGTGTAGAGTTACAACTGGGGGCTTCGCCTCTGGTCCACCACCCACACCTCCCAGAACCCACTGTGGTCCAACTGCTCTTCATACTCTGAAACCTTAGACTCAGTGGTTGTTGCAGTGGTGCTCTTTGGGTTGGGAGGCCTCCTTAGTCCTTGCTAGTTCAGCCTGGAGGTGGGCAACCTCCTCTCTCAGAGCTGACAGTTGCCTACAAAGAGGACAGCAATGCAGTTTCCAGAATGTCTCCCAGAAAACTGCTGCCCCACAGCCAGTGCATTGCACACTCCCCACATGTCCTGCTCCCTTATTATATACAATATGTATATATATATATATATATATATATATATATATATATAATTATTTGTTTTGTGTACCTACTCTTTATGCGTTGCAGGGTTATTAGGAATATGACAGTTCTGCCCCAAGACCTTTTGAGGAGTGATGTCAGAACAGTGGCTATAAAGGAAATGCCATCCCTGGGTGGGGTGGGGAAGGGTGGGTGAGTAGTACACAGCCACTGGTTACTGTTAGAAACAATCAGATACAGAACTGCTCCACTGGTGTGGAAATAATCTGATACACAGCTGCTCCACCACCCTGGTGAGTACTGTCCTTTATAGTAATACAACTAACACCACAAATTACTAGACCATGGCTCCAACACAAACCACTCTACTGAGTACAGGGATAAAATGAACTCACTCCTCAGCCAGCAGGACACTTAAAATGTTACAAAAATATACTTCAAAATCCTAGGTCTCAACTAGTGACACCTGTGATGTAAGCAGGCCTTTCAATGCAGGCAGACTGATATGTCTGATTCCAATATGCAAAACCTTTCAGTGAAACCAGGGATGAAAACTTAACTTCTCAGCCAGCAGGACACTTAAATGTTACAAAATATCCTTCCAAATCCTAGGTCTCAACCCCAGCACTCAAGCAAATTCAGTTGTATCTCACTCCCTCTGGTTATAAAATTACTTCACTTTTAATGGAATCCTTCAATTCTCTGCTTAATGCCAATAAGGAAAAATAAAAATAAAACTTTTGTAGAAAGCGTAGCTCCTTCTTACCAAGTGCTCTGCAGTATTATGCCTTAATCAGATTTCCAGGTCCCAAATGGGTTGTAGTTTGTTCTTTACAGTAAGATTCTCAGCTTCAACAGACTATTTAAAGTCAGTGTGACTGGCTTCTAACTGTGAAGAATGCCTAAGACAAACACAGTGATGAAACCCCACCCAGAGCCAATTGATTGACTAGTGACACCTGTGATGTAAGCAGGCCTTTCAATGCAGGCAGACTGCTATGTCTGATTCCAATAGGCAAACCTTTCAGTGAAACCAGGGATAAAAACTTAACTTCTTAGCCAGCAGGACACTTAAAATGTTACAAAATATCCTTCCAAATCCTAGGTCTCAACCCCAGCACTCCAAGCAAATTCAGTTGTATCTCACTTCCTCTGGTTACAAAATTACTACACTTTTAATGGAATCCTGCAATCCTCTGCTTAATGCCAATAAGGAAAAATAAAAATAAACTTTTTAGAAAGCATAGCTCCCCTTCTTACCAAGTGCTCTGCAGTATTATGCCTTAATCAGGTTTCGGTCCTAAATGGAGTTGTAGTTTGTTCTTTGCAGTATGTTTCTCAGCTTCCAACAGACAATTTAAAGTCAGTGGATTGCACAGGACAGCCACATCTCCAAACTGTCCTATTCTCCAAAGGCGTTCTTAGCGCATGAGTGCAAGTGAACGTAAAATAGCCTCTTCATGAAGAAAAATGGCTTACAGGTTCAATGTGGTTCTCCTTGAATATTTTCTTGTTCCTTTTATGCCTGTTTAACTCCAATGACACCAGACTCAGTTTGGTAGCACACTTGACTCGGGTTTAAAAGATTAGAAACATAGAAACATAGAATTTAACAGTCGATAAGGACCGCTTGGCCCACCCAGTCTGCCCATTTCCCTACCTGATGGATAAGCTGCAGATCCTAGTTAACCAGCAGCCTCTTTCTTTCCCACCGCCAATCCCTAGAATTGCCTTATGATTGTCCCATGCATGTTTGAATTCCACCACCACCATTTATGACTCCACAACCTCTTCTGGGAGGCTGTTCCGATCATCCACCACCCTCTCTGTGAAAAATACTTCCTTAAGTTACTTCTGAGCCACCCCTTCTATCTTCAAATTGTGCCCCTTGTTCTTGCACACCTCTTTTTTTTGAAGACGCTACCCTCTTGGACTTTGTTGATTCCTTGAGGTGCTTGAAGTTTCTATCATGCCCCCTCTCTCCTTTGCTCGAGGCTACATATTAAGCTCCTTAGAGTCTGTCTTCATATGTCTTCCGGTGCAGACCCTGCACCATTTTAGTTGCCCTCCTCTGGACAGCTTCCATCCTGTCTATGTCTTTGCAGAGATTGGGTCTCCAGAACTGCACACAGTACTCAGATGGGGTCTCACTAGTAGTCTGTACAGAGGGATAATAAATTCTGTTTTCAACTGGTGATGCCTCTCCCTGCATCCCAGTACCCCACCAGCCCTCTTTGCAGCCCTCTCACATTGCTTGCCCACTTTTAGGTCATCTGATGTGACCACCCCAGGTCCCTTTCCATTTTGTTGTTGTTAGTATCTCACCCCCATTGTGTATTCTTCCCAGGGCTTTGTTTCCCAGGTGCATTACCTTGCACTTCTTAACATTGAATCTAAGCTGCCATACATTCGACCATTCTTCTAACCTTGCCAAGTCTCTTTTCATCCTTTCCACTCCACTTTGTGCATCAACTCTGTTGCAGATCTTGTGTCATCTGCAAGAGACATATTTTCCTCCCAGTCCCTCTGCAATGTCACTAATAAGACATTGAAGATGACTGGTCCCTATACTGAACCCTGCAGTACCCACTACTAACCCCTTTTCAGAGTGGACTCCATTTACTATTACTCTCTGTGTCCTATTCTCCAGCCAATTCTTTACCCAGGCTGTCATCTTGGGACCCACTCCCAGGCTGGCTAACTTGTATAGTAATCTTTTGTGTGGGACTGCGTCAAATGCCTGCTAAAGTCTAGCTAGGCCATGTCACAGCCCCTCCTGATCAACTACTTTGGTCACCCAGTCAAAGAAATCTATCAGATTCATCTGGCATGACCTTCCTGCTGTGAATCCATGCTGCCTTGGGTCTTGCTGCCCTCTGACCTCTAGATATTTAACAATTCTTTCCTTCAGAAGTGATTCCATCATTTTCCCTACCACTGAGGTTAAACTAACAGGTCTGTAGTTTCCTGCTTCTGCCTTACTCCCCCTTTGTGAAGGGAATCACATCTGCCCTCCTCCAGTCCTCTGGTACTACCCCATCCTCCCATGATTTGTTAAAGAGGGTAGTCAGTGGTGTCACTAGTTCTGCCCTTAGTTCTTTTAGAATTCTGGGATGAATCCCATCAGGCCCCATTGCTTTGTCCACCTTCAGTTTTAAGAGTTCTTTCAGAACCCTTTCTTCTGTAAATGGGCTGGTATCAACTTCTGTATCCAGAGTGTTTCTCCTGTTTGTTTTAGGTACCTCCCCTCTTTCTTTGTAAATACTGAGCAAAAATATTTGTTTAGAATCTCTGCCTTTCAAAGTCACCCTCTGCCCACCCTCCCTCCCCTTTATTAAGCCTCACCATCCCTCCCTTGGTCTTCCTTGGCTCCTGATGTACCTATAAGGTTTTATCCCCCTTCTTAACTGAGTTGGCTATCTTTTCCTCAGTTTGGGCCTTTGCTGTTCTGACTGCCTTACCAGCTTCCTTTTGCTTTAACTGATACAGTTCTCTGTCCTGTTTCTTCTGTGATTCCTTGTACTTCCTGAATGCTTTCTTTTCTCTTGAACCTTCACTGTCACTTCCTTTGAGAACCATAGTGGTTTCTTACCTCCTTTCATTTTGTTTATTTGCTGTACACAAAGGCTTGATACCTCTGTGATGGCAATTTTATTATTCCACATTGTTCTTCCACCCTCCTTCCTGCCTATTTGCTAGTGCATTCCTTAGGCACTCACCCATTTTGACAAAGTCAGCCCCCTAAAAATCAGTACCTTTGTCTTTGTATGGCTTGACTCTATTGCTGTGTTTATTGTGAACCATACTGTTCGATGGTCACTAGTTCTCAGATGGCTACCCACTTCCACATCTGTGATCCTCTCTTCTTCTTCATGTGAGAGAACCAGGTCTAAGATTGCTCCTCTCAGTGGGCTCCAATACTAGTTGTCTAAGGCATGCCCCTGTAGGGCATCTAGAATAACCCCACTCTTAGAAATGGCTGCCGCAACTGCACATCAGTTAACATCTGGCATATTCAGATCACCCATCAGCAATATCTCCCTTTTTCTGCCATTCTAAGTATACTTTCTATCATTTCCTTGTCCATTTCCTCCCCTGAGAAGGTCAGTATACAACCCTGTGCGTATTGTGGTGCCATTGCGGTCTCCAAATTTACCCACAGTGTTTCTTCTCTTGCCTGTTTACCCTTTTTTTCTGTTGCTTTGATTCTTTCTCTTGTGTAAAGAGCTACTCCTCCTCTCTTTTATCCTCCCTGTCCCTCCTGTCCCTCCTGTAGATAGTGTATCCTGGAATGTTTACATCCCAGTCATGGTTTTGTGTGTACCATGTTTCTGTGACTGCCATCATATCCAGATGTTCCTCCTCCATCAAGGCCCCTAATTCAGGAAGCTTGTTACTCAGACTTCAGGCATTGGTATTCATTGCTCTCCATTTTTGATGGCTTTACCTTTTGTTGCAGCATCCCCCACTGACCTTTCTACCATGGCCTTTTTCTCATTTAGTACCCTGTTTTGTAGGGGAGGATGGGATTTTCCTGCTGCTTATCAGTGCCTCCCCCCTTGACTAGTTGAAAAGCTTGCCAATGAAGCATTTAAACTGATTGCTCAAAAGACTTGTTCCCTTCCTGGACAGATGCAGACCATCCTGCCAGTATAGGCTGGTGTCCCTCCAGGTGAAACCCCAGTCCCCAATGAAGCCAAACTCCTGTGCTCCACACCTTTTTTCAACCATTCATTAAACTGCATGGTGCAAAGTACCCTCACCTCACTCATGCCATTGACAGGCAGCACCTCTGGGAAGAAGGATACTGCGGTGCTACTTGTCTTAGGCCCTCCACAATTCTGCCAGAGTCCTTCTACACTGCTCTAATCTCATGATGAGCCAAGTCATTTGTCCCTAGGTGGACAATGATGTCCAGCTCAGACTCCCATGCAGCTGTTCCCATGATCCTGAGGATGCACTTCCTGTCCCTCCAAGCCATGGCACCAGGCAGGCACCTTACTTCAGTTTCCCCTGCTCCCCCAATTCTATCCCCCTAATAATTGAGTCCCCACCGGAGGTGCTTCTTTTCCTTGTGATGTCCTCTGACTCCTTCCTTTTGGCCTCTCTTGTGACAGCTGTCCTCAGCCTCCTTAGACTCCTCTGTGGGTGCATCTATAGAGGAGCTAGTGCTCCCCAGACTGGTGTATGGATTGTGGAGGAACAACTGACTGGGTGTGCCTCTGTTCCACCATCCTCACCCTTTCTGAGCCCACTGTGGTCCAACTGCTGTGTTTTCTTTGCAACCTCTGAGGTAGTGGTGGTGGCTCTGGTGCTCCCTGGATGGGCGAGGTTCCCTCCTACTGTCCATTGTGGCCTGGGGAAAGGTTCCCTTACTACTGTCCAGCATGGCCTGAAGATGGGAAACTTCCTCCCTCAGGGAAGAGAGTTGTCTACAAATAGGACAGCATCTCAGCCTCCAGAAAGACTCCTGGAAGACTGCTGCCCCACAGCCATTGCATTGTACTATTCCCCACATGTTTATCTACTTTTTCTTTGTGTGTGTGTGATTGGTTTGTTATATAGAAATATATATATTATACAATGTGTATGCTTATATTGTCAGTGTAGTGTGCTAGAGAGGATATGACAGTGATATGCACCTTGCACTCTTTGAGGAAATTATGTCAGAACCCCAGGTATAAAGGAACTATTTCAGGGGTGGGTGAGGGTGGGAAGGAGTTGGGCCTAAACTGTGCCCTCAAGAAACAATCAGCTAAAAGCTGTGATCCAGCACTGCATGAGTGCCTTCCTGTCAGCAAGATGCCCTACACAACAATTTGACAGAGAAATTACCCTGCTAATCAAACAGAGAAAATCCAGACATCCAACTCAGACACAGGTAACCCTCCCCAGCCCCAAAACAGCCTGGTGGTTTGTGCTCTGAAAGCGGTCAGCTTAAAATAAGTCAGCTGTGCTTTACACTCTTCCTGGACTGAAAAACTTAAGAATTAAGCCAGCTGATTGACTAGTGCCACCTTTGATGTAAGCAGGCCTTTCAATGTAGGCAGGCTGCTGTCTGATTCCAATACACAAAATCTTTCAGTGACACCAGGGATAAAAGCTTAACTACTCAGCAGCAGGGCACTTTTAAAATGTTGCAAAAATATCCTCTAAATCCTAGGTCTCAACCCTAACAATCAAGCAAATTCAGTTGTATCTCACTCCCTCTGGTTATAAAATTACTACACTTTTAATGGAATCCTGCAATTCTCTGTTTAATGCCAATAAGAAAAAAAATGAAACTCTTTGTAGAAAGCATAGCTCCCTGTTTTACAATATTATGCCTTATCAAGTTTCCAACTCCTAAATGAAGTTATAGTTTATTCTTTGCAGTGTTGCAAGGTTCTCAGCTTCAGACAAATCAAAAGTCAGTTAGTAGGCTGTGGGTTCAAGTCAGTGTTCCCAGCCCAGCGTAAGATCATCGAGCTGAGCCTGGAGGTAAGTATGGGGTGAGGGAGGTGTGGGGAGGCAGGGTACGAGGGTGGGTGGGTGGGTGCAGATTGTGGGAGGGTGGGGAGACAGTGATGGAACATTTTCTCATTTACAGTTTTTTTTTTTTTCAGATGATGTGGCACATTTGCCACACTGGGGTGGGCTCCCAGCATGGCAGCAGGGAAAGCTGTTTTGGGGAGGTGGAGCCGACGGGGCTTGGGCACCCCATCAGTCAAAATAAGTTTGCCATGCTGGGGTAGACTCCCAGCATGGCACCAAAGCTTGGGCGCACATGAGGCACTGCCAGCACACAGCGGTGCAACATGGGGCATTTGTCACATTAAGGTGGGTTCCCAGCATGGCAGCAGGGAAAGCTGTTGGGGAAACATGGAGCTGATGGGGATTGGGCACCCCCATCAGCAAAACAAGATTTGCCATGCTGGGGTGGGCTCCCAGTGTGGCACCAAATCTTTGGGGGTTGAGGCACTCAGCACACAGCTGTGGTTTTCTTTGAAGTAGAAGACCATCGCTGTCATACACAGCACCCACATCTATTGGTGCAGGACTACCACGCTGCTCAATGGAGCAGTGGATTGCACAGGACAGTCACACCTCCAAACTGTCCTGTTCTCCCAAGACGTTCCTTGCACATGTCTGGCAGAGAGGTAAAACAGCCTCTTCATGAAGAAAAATGGCTTACAGGTTCAGCGTGGGTCTCCTTGAATATTTTCTTGTTCCTTTTATGCCTGTTAACTCAATGACAGTGACTCAGTTTGGTAGCACACTTGACTCAGGTTAAAAGATTAGTAGGCTGTGGGTTCAAGTACTGACACCAATAACTGGACTAATGCCCAAACTGAAACTATAGTGCAGCACTGGAGGGAAGCACCTTACTGTTGAGGTGCCAGATTTGGTGGAGGTAGCACTTTGGATCAGGTTATAAACTATTATTACTTTTATCCATTGCTGGCAACTCTCAAGGTACATGTTAAATATTATTTTTATTAATTAGTGATTTATTGTTGACTGAGAAAGGCTCATTTAGCTGAGATAGCTTATTTCCACATACATCACGGGTGTGTTCCATCAGCCTCCTTTACTGACAGGGAATGTTGGCCATGACACTGGGGAAATTCCCTTAATCTTTCATAAATACCATGGGCTCTTCAACTTTCTCTTTGACAGTGATCTCAGCAATCAGCAGAAAGGACATCAGTTTAGCACTTTATCAGAAGGACAGCACCTCAGCTGTGCAGCTCCCTTGCTCACACTTCACTTCAGTGTCAGTTTTGTATATTGCCCAAAGTACCCAGTGTTTAGCTAGAACCCACAACCTTCCTATCTTTTAGCTTCAGAGACAAACATTTTACCTTCGGAGACACTCCTAGGACACTTATTGTAAGAGTAAAATAGATTTTCTTTAGAATTAAGTAACAATAAAATTCCAAACAGCAGATACAAAATGAACATTTTAAAAAACAAATGAAACTTTTAAATCAGTGTTCCATGTACAATGAAGTATATTACTATAGACACGGGCAACAAGATTTTCCCTTTAGGATGCATAGGTCTATTTTTCATAATGCACAAGGTTTGCTGTCTCCATTCCTATTTTTTCTCTGCTATGTACAGTACATTAATTATACATATTCCACAAACTGCTGAAATATTACCTTTGGATGTACCGCTGTTTCTCTTAGACAGCTAACAGATGCCTATTATAAAATTACATTCAAAGTGCTTTTGGCAGTATGCTGTAAGGAGTCTGGGATAAATTTATACCCATAAATATCATGCACTAATGGGACAAAACCAAAGGTCAAGACTCCAAATTCCAAAATTGATGAGCAATAGGTCACTTGAATTATTAATAATACAATGAATAATAATACATTGTAAAATAAACAGAAAAGGTCACCTAGACTAGTTGATCATGTATTTTAAAAGAGAATAACGGATAGGTGTGTTCTA
Organism: Neoceratodus forsteri; assembly: GCA_016271365.2. Classification (NCBI taxonomy): domain Eukaryota; kingdom Metazoa; phylum Chordata; order Ceratodontiformes; family Ceratodontidae; genus Neoceratodus; species Neoceratodus forsteri. The sequence goes on along the minus strand of JADMNL010000022.1, from coordinate 192,610,354 downwards.
TTACCAAGGAGTAATATCATTGAGAGGCCCTGGACACATGAACCTTGAGATTGAAGCTCAAGAGGTTACAGTGTGTCCAGAACCTTGAGATGGTAGGACTTCCTGCTATTAAATGCACACCTATCAGTTCTTTTTTAATATATGGAGCTGAGTTTCTATTTCTGTAACCAGTCAGCAGTCAGCCAGTTCAGTGAAGGGCTGACTTGATTCTGGCTGACCCGCACTGCCTTACTGTGTCTGTCTCATTGAGCTCCCTCATTCTGCCTGTGACACTCCCGCCCCATCCACTTTTCCATACCACAAAGGCCGGTTCTTTGCCTTTCTACTGAGTCCTACCTGTTTTTCATTAGAGGATGGCAGGATCAACCAGATCATTCCATTTTCAATGGTAAAATACAAAAACATAAGGAGAACTCCCAATGATCAAGTTTGGTCTCATTAAGCAAGAGACAGGTTGCCATATTTTTAAAACTATTCTGCCCACCCACACTGGAAAAGCAGCCAATCAGGAGGCACACTTTGGCAGATGTGGGGAAGACAGACTATGTGTTGTTGTTATTCAGTGGTAATATCATCGTTGGGGTCCCAAACGATAGTATAAGGGACCCGAGCGATAGTATTATCACTCTTGAAATGTAGTATTATCACTTTGAGAGTTATAATATTACCAATAATTTTTGTATGCTTTTGTAGCATATTAAAATAGAAATTCATAGATAATAACATAAAATAAATAAATAAAATCAAACTTTGTAAAACAGTTGAACAAAGAGGCAATCCAAATAATAATAACATTATTATTACTATTAGTAGTAGTCATATGGAGAATGATGCATGGGCAGCAATGCATACCAGGCTATGTTTCCATCAAGGGTTCTGATGACATCATAGGGCCTTGAGAGTGAAACTTAAGAGGTCCTAGATATCATCAGTCCCTCCAAGGTGGAAACACAGTTGAGTTGTGCATGGTTGGCCATGTGTTACTTTGTATAGTATATGGTTTGAAGAAAAAAAACACTTTTTTCTTCCTATAAAACCATGGGCTTAACTTTTCATTATTAAAATAAAAGAAAAACTTCCCAGCTGCTCAGAGCCCTCACTGGATAGGTATAAGTTTCTGTTTCATAAAACAGAGAAACAAGGAACAGTCTGTATTAAGAGAATTTCTGGAGAGGAGAAAGTAAAACAGCAGCTAGCACAAGTTGCCATTCTTATTAAAATATTGGTGTAGCATAGAGGGATACATCATCATTCTATAACCTTTGAACTAGTTAGGTTGGAAATTCATGCACAATAATGGTAATCCTATACTATAATGTTTGTTGCTAATTAATTATTTGTCACTTAAAACAAATTTGAATTCCATTATATAGTTCTGACACAAATTTTACTGATTCTATTTTTCTGAACAATGTACCATTCCCTGTAGAGGGCTATAACTTCATCCTGGAGTTCCGTGAGGTAGAAACATTCAGGCTTTGCTACTATGAATATGGTACTGACAATAGAGATCAATAGACTTATCGCCTTGAAAATAATCTTTCCTTATTTAAAAAGATACCACTGACTGAATACAAAATTACTTCAGTATTAGTACTCATAAATATATTTGACATAATTTAAACACATATACTACCTATTAAAAGGTAAGAAATGGTTCTTTTGAGTTAACCTACCCTGATCCTAGTATATTTATTTTCATAATTTTGTCAAAATCACATAGATGCTGATATTTGTATTAAGATAGCTGTATTGTATCATTTACTTTTTGTATTATTGTATTCACCTTAAATGGAATCCTTTATGTAATATCCCAGGTCATACATGAAAAAGCAATGATTGTTTTATGTGTTTATCTGGTTAACAAAACTAAATAAATAATAATTATTCAAAACCTTGTTTTGTTTCTAACATGTAAAGTACTCTGGGTCCTAAGAGGGTACTATGGAAAAATAAACTATTGTATAACATTTAAATGGATATATAATTCTATTTTTGTTTTGCAGCTGCAGTTGTGAAAAGTCTCCAAAGTCACCTGCAGACAGTACATTTGCATGCAGTAGTCCAAACATTATAGCAGCTGCTGACACTGTAAGTTCACTAAGCTTCTTGATTCATGAGAGAGGTAAATTAATATATTCCCTTTGTAGAACTACAATCTTTCAGAAAAAGTCAGTATTCCAACAGGCATTATTGCATTTGAACCTGCAGATACAGTACATAATGGCAAGGTACTATACATAGGCTATGATTTTTTCAGTCTTTGGTAATCAAGTAAGGCCCACTAGGCACAAGTGCCTGTTTTCAGGGGCAGCCTGGGAGCACTGGGCAGTTAAGTGACTAGAGATGCAGTGAATTTAAATCCACCTGCAAAGTGAATGCAAAGTAGCCACTTCATGTTGGCACATCACTACATGGAGTGCCCCATAGGAAAGGCTCACTTCACCTCATTATTATTACTTCACATTGTCATTCTGCTTTAAATGCAAAGTAAGGTGGAGTGACAACAATATTAGCAGCACCCCACCTACACAGTTACAAAATTAATGTGCATCCCCAAAAGTGCTACTGTCTTGTGTCCAGAAAACTCTCCAGTGCTAACAAAGTAAAATGAGAGCATAATAAGAAATGCAATCTCCCAGAATTAATGGCGCACTCAGTCATGTGCACAGTGGTCACACACAGAGTTGCCAGAATTAATGTGCATCCCCAAAATGCTACTGTCTTGTGTCTAGTAAATTCCCAGTGCTGATGAAATGCTGTCTTGTGTCCAGAAAATTTCCGTGCTGACGAAGTGAAATGTGAGCATAACAAGAAATGCAGTCTCCCAGAATCAATGGTGCATTGCAAATGCACAGACAGATTAAGAGTGGACTGCACACTCAAGGGGTGCATATGAAAAGGCACAATAACACCTAACTAGTGCACACAAGTCACAAATCCAAATCTTGAAAAGAATACATTTTGCCATTTGGGGATTAGTGCACAGCAGTGACAATCCACTACCATTAAAAATACCACAAAGCAGTATAAAAAATTCATGCAGGTGTGGTGGATAGCAGGTTCACATTGCTGCAATTACTCTATGGCACAATAAAAGGTGTCTGATTTAATGGCATGCATTGTACACACACTCATTCACACATAAGTAATGCGTAGCAAATTGAAAACCTTTAGTAATATAACCAAATGTTTTAAAAGACAAATTGTATACTGCTGCACCACAACAATCAGCAAAAAATGTCAAGAATTACTGAAAATATTATCGTGTGTACATTAACACAGTTATACAAGAAAATATAACCAAAACAGAAAGACTGCCTTTTCTCCCAGTTAATGTACCTACACCACAAATACGCCTCTCCCAAAGCACACATCACAGTACACAGACTGACTGTTCTAAATTAACATTCAAATCCACACACAACAATAGACACTCGATGATATGAGCACAGAAGGGTTTCCTGCAATTGATGTACTAAATTTTGAGCAAACAAAATAACTCAGAATGGCTTTTTAAACAGCATTTAGAGGTTTTGAAGCACAGAGCTGTGAGAGAAAACTGTTTCCAGGTACCACTACACACAATACCCAGGCCAGAACTGAGGCTGTGTCGAACAATCTAGCACCCATGTGACCTGCAATCCCATGAATAACTGCAGAATTTCATTTGGAGCTCAATTACAAGGTGAAGTGAGGTGAATTACATTCATTTCAATGTACTTTGCCCTAAAATTGGTGGAGAAGTGGTTTGGGGAAAACGGAATAATGCAAACTCACTGGATTTAATGGACTTCACATTCCTCATTATGAAGCTAAGTACTCTGCTTCACATTGTGGAGTACTCCTCGGATTCCATGTTACTCTGTCAATCACTTTCGGAGTGAATTGGGGCCACTTCCCACCACTACTTACAGTACTGTAACTCACTTGCTGTACAGGAAGGAACACAAATGCCTATGGCTGAACTTCCCTATGAGCTGCAGGCACAAAACTCCAAGACTTAAAACACATATTAATGAGTACAATGGTGGGTGGTGAAGCCTGAGAGATACTACAAAACATGCTTACAATACATCCAAGTAACTAGTTAAAAATGTATGTGATTCATGATGTGATCATGAATCATGATTTGTGACTGCATTTGTGACCGTGATGATGAAGAACATGATTCGTGTAGACAGTGAGAGATAACTAATACATAACTGTATTGGGAATGTGAATGCCTATAGCTGTACTTCCCCAATGAACTGTAGCACAAAACTCCCCAACCTAAAAACATGTATTAATGAGTACAATGGTGGGGTGGTGAAGCCTGGAGAGTTACTACAAAACAAGCTTACAATACATTTAAGTAACTAGTAAAAAATGTATGTGATTTGTGACGGATCGTGAATCGTGTTTTTGACTGCATTTGTGACCGTGATGATGAAGAATATGATTTGTATCATGAGTGACTCATGATTATGGTCCTGACTTAAAAATGTATATTAATGAGTACAATGTTCATGCAGAATTATGCACACACCTTTCCAGTACTCTGAATGGAATCCAAAGAACAACTGTGATTTAAGTTACAGATGGAATTTGGGCCCTAAAGAGATGTAAATACACAGACAGATTAAGATTGTGCTGTGCACTGAAGAGATGCAGAAGCAAAAGCACAACACCTAACCAGTGCTCACCATCAGAAATTCAAATCTGGAAAAGAATACCTTTGCGGTTGGGAGCGGCTGTGGGGGCGGGTGTACTGCACTGCTGCAGTAACAGTCACTAGTACTAGTACCAGAAAAGATACCTAAAGAAGTACAAAAGTCACACAGCTGCATGGATGGCAGGTTCACATTGCTAAATTATTATGTGGCATAATAAAATGTGTCTGATTTGATGACATGCATCACACAGATACTCACATACACTAAGTAATGGGTAGTAAATTGAAATCTTCAGTAACATAACCACATATTTTAAACAAACTAAAATTAGGCACCGCTGCACAACAACAATCAGTAAAAAAAATGGCAAGAATTATTGAAAATATTACTTTATGACATTAATACAGTTATGCAAGAACAATAACACCAAAATAAAAGAACTGTCTTTTTCTCCAAGTTAATCTACCTACACACCACAGATACGCCCCCTCCAAAGCACACTTCCAATGTCTCTCAGTACACAGACTGAATGTTGTACATTAACATTCAAAATCCACACACAAATAATAAACGTTCGATGATATGAGAACAGGAGGGTTTCAATAATCGATGAACTAAAGTTTCAGCAAAATAAGACTCAAAAGGCTTTTTTAACAGCTTTTAGAAGGTTTGAATCACAGAGCTCTCAGAACAGACTGTCTCCTACAGTTTCCTACACACACTACCCCAAACTGAGGCTGTGCAGAACAAACTAGAGCCCATGTGATCTGAAATCCCATGAATCAGTGCAAAATTTGCCCTTGGAGCATAAAAACAAGGCAAAGTGAGAAGTACATTGTTTACAATGTTAGTTTTATTGTTTGACAATATAGCCATTACAAATAAGAAAAGAAAAATTAAAATATTAAATAATAAACACAGTTAAAATGCCTTGTACAGCATTACATAGAGCTTATTGCACAGTAAGTAAATACAGAGTTTTTATACAGTAAATGCTAATGTAATTAATTTAAATTGCACACACATCCATACATACAGTGCTGAATTCACAAAATGGTTTGACCCTTTCATGCTTTCAGTATGACCATAAAATAAATATATTAACAAAATTGAACTTGATAAACAGTATCCCATAAATACATTTGCTTGTTGGTCAAACATGTGGGCCTTAAAAACATTGATGTTCTTACCATAAGTAAACTACATAAGTGTCAGAAGTAAATTCGTTCTAAAACCAGATTAGGATTTGTGACTGGCTCTTTGTTTAGATAAGCAAGTCAGTTCCTCCATCTGTCAGAGGCTGTCCAACTAAGTGCAGCCTTCTTTGCTCAATTATTTTGAGTGGGAGACCACGGATCTCAATATTATAGGATCAACAGATGTGAATAAATATATCAATAGCTGCCTGGGCTGATAATTTTGTTGACTTAATATTTCCTAGCAGAGAGGTCCTACATTTTTTATAAAGAGGGCACAAGAGTATTAAGGGCAGCAAATTGTCTTCGCCTAGACCACACTTACAAATATAAGCCTTATTTTTCCCTAAGAATAGTCCTCTTTTCCTATTACTCTCATAGACCTCAAATTGAAATCTAGTTAAAAGGATCTTCTGTCCAGGGTTGGGAGTATAGAAAGATATCTTTCAAACCTATGTGCCTTTTGTTTTGGCCAGCCAGCTACAAGCTTTAGATAGTTGGCAGGCCTCTAGGTCATTTTGAATAAAACTATTCTTTATTTCATTGTTTATTATTGTTTTAGTAAGATCATGGGGAGCCTTAAATAGTCAGCGACTATGTATAACTATCCATTTTGATGGCAGACAAGGACTGCTTGGCCCATCCAGTCTGCCCATTTCCCTACCTAATGGATAAGCAGCAGATCCTAGTTAACCAGCAGCCTACTTCTTCCTACCCCCACCCCCTAGAATTGCCTTGGGACTGTCCCATGCATGCTTGAATTCCACCACTGTTTTTTGACTCCACAATCTCCTCCGGAGGCTGTTCCATGCATCCACAACCCTCTCTGTGAAAAATACTTCCTTAAATTACCTCTGAGCCACCCCCATCTTCAAATTGTGCCCTGTTGTTCTTGCACCTCTTTTTTTTTGAAAGATGCTACCTCTTGGACTTTGTTGATTCCCTTGAGGTACTTGAAAGTTTCTATCATGTCCCCTCTCCTTCCTTTCCTCGAGGCTATACATATTAAGTTCTTAAGTCTCTCTTGATATGTCTTCCAGTACAGACCCTGCACCATTTTGTTGCCCTCCTCTGGACAGCTTCCATCCTGTCTATTTCTTTGAGAGATTGGGTCTCCAGAACTGACACAGTACTCCAGATGGGGTCTCACCAGCTGTCTGTACAGAGGATAATAACTTCCTGTTTTCTACTGGTGATGCCTCTCCCTATGCATCCCAGTATCCCCCAACCCTCCTTGCTGCCCTCTCACATTGCTTGCCCACCTTCAAGGTCATCTGATATGACTACCACCAGGTCCCTTTCCATTTTTGTTGTTGTTAGTATCTCACCCCCATTGTGTACTCTTCCCTGGGTTTTGTTTCCCAGGCGCATTACCTGCACTTCTTAGCATTGAATCTAAGCTGCCATACATTTGACCATTTCTCTAACCTTGCCAAGTCCCTTCTCATCCTTTCAACCCCATCTTGTGCATCATCTCTGTTGCAGATATTTGTGTCATCTGCAAAGAGACATATTTTCCTTCCAGTCCTTCTGCAATGTCACCTTATAAAGACATTGAAGAGGACGGTCCTAACACTGAACCCTCGGTACCCACTAGTAACCCCCTTTCTTCAGAGGGACTCCATTTACTATTACTCTCTGTGTCCTATTCTCCAGCTAATTCTTTACCCAGGCTGTCATCTTGGGACCCTCCCAGGCTGGCTAACTTGTATAATAATCTTTTGTGTGGGACTGTGTCAACTGCCTTGCTAAAGTCTAGGTAGTCCATGTCCACAGCCCCTCCCTGATCTACTACTTTGGTCACCCAGTCAAAGAAATCTATCAGATTCATCTGGCATGACCTTCCTGCTGTGAATCCATGCTGCCTTGGGTCCTGTGCCCCTCTGGCCTCTAGATACTCAACAATTCTTTCCTTCAGAAGTGATTCCATCATTTCCCTATCACTGAGGTTAAACTAACAGGTCTGTACATAGATACATAGATACATAGACAGTGTCGGCAGATAAGGGCCTATGGCCCACCCAGTCTGCCATTTGAGCTTGTAAGTTCAGTTTGTTTTCCTAAGTCTGTTTCCCTTACCCCTGACCTCCAGAATTCCTTGATGTCTATCCCATGCATTCTTAAATCCTGTGATTCTTTCAGCCCCACCACTTCCTCTGGCAGGGTGTTCCATTGTCCACCACCTGTTCTGTGAAGAAATTCTTTCTCATGTTTCCTCTGAATCGTCCTCCCTCCAACTTCATCCAATGCCCTCTAGTCCTGGAACATCTTTTCGCTTAAAATAGTGTTTTCCTGCACCCTGATTCTCCCTGTAAGATACTTGTATGTCTCAATCATATCCCCTCTCCCTCCTCTCCTCCAGGAGTACATGTTCAGTTCCTTCAACCTGTCTTCATAGGACTTGTGATGCAATCCATGCACCATCTTTGTTGCCCTCCTCTGAACCTTCTCTACCCTGTCTATGTCCTTACGTAGGTATGGTCTCCAGAACTGTACACTGTACTCCAAGGTGGGGCCTCACTAGTGTCTTGTATAGTGGAATTATGACCTCCATTTTCCTGCTGGTGATGCCCTGCCTATACATCCCAGCATCCTATTTGCTTTACCTGCTGCCTTGTCACACTGTTTCCCTACCTTGAGGTCATCAGGATGACAACCCCAAGATCCCTTTCCTGCTTGGTGCATGCTATATCCTCACCCCCTCAACTGATATATTGTGCCAGGGTTTTTGCCCCATATGCATTATCTTGCACTTCTTTGCATTGAATTTCAACTGCCAAACCCCTGACCATTCTTCAAGTTTCTGCAGGTCACTTCTCATTCTGTCTACACCCTCTGGTGTGTCTACTCTGTTACAGAGCTTTGTGTCATCAGCGAACAGTGAAATTCTGCCTTTCTAGGTCTGCATAATGTCACTGATGAAGATGTTGAATAGGACCGGTCCCAGCACTGATCCCTGTGGTACCCCACTGGTCACTTTCCCTCTGTGGAGTGAAAGCCATTTACCACCACCCTCTGTGTCCTGCCACCCAGCCAGTTACCTACCCACCACACTACTGTCCTGCCCACACCCATATTCCCCAGTTTGTGTAATAGTTCTATGTGGCACAGTGTCAAAGGCCTTGCTGAAGTCCAGATAGGCCATGTCCACTGCCCTCCCTGATCCACCTCCCTAGTCACCCAGTCCAAAATTCAGCGAGGTTGGTCTGACATGACCTCCTGGTGAAACCATGCTGCCTTGGGTCCTGTAGTCCATTGACAACTAGATGTTCCACCAATCTCTCCTTCAGTAGTGCTTCCATGATCTTCCCCACTACCGAGGTGAGGCTGACTGGTCTGTAGTTCCCTTGCTTCCTCTTTGTTCTCACTTTTTGTATAAGGGGACTACATCTGCTGTCCTCAGTCTTTGGGTACCTCCCCTGTTTCCAGTGATCATCTAAACAGGATAGCCAGAGGTTCAGCCACCACCTCTCTTAGTTCTTTAAGGACCCTGGGTGCACCCCATCTGGCCCCATTGCTTTATCACTCTTATTACTTCCAGTTCCTTCAGGACCCTTTCTCGTGTAAAGGGACTTGTGTTCATTTCTGCACCATTCTCACCCTTGTACTCCTTCAGACCCATTACCCTCCTCTTCCTCAGTAAAGACTGAACAGAAATACCTGTTCAATATGTCAGCTTTACTGTTGTCATCCTCCACGTGGTCCCCATCCTCCCCTTCAGTCTCACTATCCCTCCCTTTGTCTTTCTTTTTCTTATGTACCTGTAAAAGGTTTTGTCCCTCTACCCACTGATTTTGCAATGTGGTCTTCTGTCTGAGTTTTGGCTTCCCTTACTGACCTCCCTGCCTCCCTTTGCTTCTCCTGGTACTTCTCCCTATCCCCTTCTGCCTGTGTCTTTTTGTATTACCTGAATGCAATCTTTTTGGCTTTCACTTTCTTTGCTACCTCTTTGGAAAACCATAATGGTCTCCTCTTCCTTTTCCTCTTGCTAACCTGCTTAATGCATAATTCTGTTGTTCTTGTAATCCCCATTTTAATACTGCCCACTGTTCCTCAACCCTGATCCTGTCCCATTCCCTTAATGCCTCTTTCAAGTATCTCCCCTGTTTCCCAAAGTCTGCCCCCTAAAATCCAGGATACGTGTTTTTGTGTGGTTTGGTTCTGCTCTTTCTGTGATTTCAAACCATAATGACTGGTGGTCACTGTTTCTCAGGTGCTCCCCCACTGTTACCCCCATCATAGATACATAGATACATAGACAGTGTTGGCAGATAGGGCCTATGCCCACCCAGTCTGCCCATTTGAGCTTGTAAGTTCAGTTTGTTTTCCTAGAAGTCTGTTTCCCTTACCCTGACCTCTAGAATTCCTTTATGTCTATCCCATGCATTCTTAAATCCGTGATTCTTTCAGCCCCCACCACTTCCTCTGGCAGGGTGTTCCACTTGTCCACCACCTGTTCTGTGAAGAAATTCTTTCTCATGTTTCCTCTGAATCATCCTCCCTCCAACTTCATCCAATGCCCTCTAGTCCTGGAACATCTTTTTCGCTTAAAAATAGTGTTTTCCTGCACTCTGATTCTCCTGTAAGATACTTGTATGTCTCTATCATATCCCCTCTCTCCCTCCTCTCCTCCAGGGAGTATTGTCCTGTTTGTGAGCACAAGGTCCAGTATTGCCTTCTGCCAAGTTGGTTCCATGACCAGTTGCTTGAGGAAGGCACCCTGAAGGGAGTCCAGGATAAATCTGTTCTAGTTGATGCTGCTGCTGGGATGCTCCAGTCCACGTCTGGAATATTGAAGTCTCCAACCAGTACTACCTCACCCTTGTCTGCCATCCTTTGGATGGCTAGCATCAACTCCCCTATCTGTTTCTTCCTCCTGGGCTGGTGGTCTATAGACCACACCTGTGCAGATGGCTGTCCCCATTTTCCTTTCCAGCTTAATCCACAGTATCTCTCACCCATTTTGTTCCTCCTGGATCTCTGTGGCCCTTATGTCATTTTTCACATACAGTGCCACTCCTCCTCCCTTCCTGCCTGCTCTGTCTCTTCTGAATATGTTGTAGCCAGGTATGGCCATCTCCCAGTCATGGTTATCATTACACCAGGTTTCAGTGATGGCCACAATGTCTAGGTCTGACTGTACCATGACGGCCTCCAGATCTTCCATCTTGTTGCTAAGGCTCTGGCATTTGCACACATGGCTTTCCATGATTTGACCTCCTAGACTGTTTCACTGTTCTACTCCAGCCCCTTCCTTGGTTGTCATTTATCTCTGGTTCTCCTTGCTCTCTGCCCTTCTGCTGAATTTTGCCCCTTTTCGTTATCCACCTCTTGGGCACTAATCTCCATCTTTTGCACCTGCTTTGCAGAGATAGCCACTCCTCTGGTTCACTGGTTCCACTACTAGCTGTGGGGATGAGCAAGCAGGTACCATCCTTGCTGGCCTGCCACCCCTTTGCTAGTTTAAATGCTTTAGTTTCCTGCATAGTTTCCTGCTTTTGCTTTGCACCCACTTTTGTGAAGGGAATCTCATCTGCCCTCCTCCAGTCCTCAGGTACCACCCCATCCTCCCATGATTTGTTAAAGATGGTAGTCAGTGGTGTCACTAGTTCTATACTTAGTTATTTTAGAATTCTGGGATGAATCCTATCAGGCCCCATTGCGTTGTCCACCTTCTGTTTTAAGAGTTCTTTCAGAACCCTTTCTTCTGTAAATGGGCTGGTATCAACTTCTGTGTCCAGAGTGTTTCTATTGTTTGTTTTAGGTACCTCCCATCTTCATTTGTAAATACTAATCAAAATATTTGTTTAGTATATCTGCCTTTCACAATCACTCTCTGCCCACCCTCCCTCCCTTTATTTAGCCTCACTATCCTCCCTTGGTCTTCCTTCACTCCCTGGTGTACCTATAAAGGTTTTATCCCCTTCTTATCTGAGTTGGCTATCTTTTTCCTTGGTTTGGGCCTTTGCTGTTCTGACTGCCTTCCCAGCTTCTTTTTCTTTAACTGATACTGTTCTCTGTCCTGCTTCTTCTATGATTCCTTGTACTTCCAGAATGCTTTCTTTTCTCTTGAACCTTCACTGCCACTTCCTTTGAGAACCACAGTGGTTTCTTACATAATTTTGTTTTGTTTATTTGCTTCACACAAAGGCTTGTTACCTCTGTGATAGCAGTTTTTATTATTCCACATTGTTCTTCCATTCCTCCTTCCTGTCCATTTGCTAGTGCATTCTAGGCACTCACCCATTTTGGCAAAGTCAGCCCTCCTAAAGTCCAGTACTTTTGCTTTTGTATGGCTTGACTCTATTGATGTGTTTATTGTGATCCTCTCTCCATCTCCATTTGAGAGAACCAGGTCTAAGATTGCTCCCTCTCAAGTGGGCTCCAATACTAGTTGTCTAAGGCATGCCCCTGTAGGGCATCTAGAATAACCCCACTCTTTGAAGTGGCTGCTGCAACTACGCTCCAGTTAACAGCTGGCATATTCAGATCACCCATCAGCAATATCTCCCATTTTTCTGCCATTCTAAGTATACTTTCTTTAATTTCCTTGTCCATTTCCTCCCCTGAGAAGAGGGTCTGTATACAACCCCTGTGCAGATTGTGGAGCCATTGCCTGTCTCCAAATTTACCCACAGTGCTTCTTCTTCTCCCTGTTTTCCCTTTTGTTCTGTTGCTTTGATTCCTTCCTTATGTAAAGATTTACTCCTCCTCCTCTTTCACCCTCCCTGTCCCTCCTGTAGATAGTGTATCCTGGTATGTTTATGTCCCAGTCATGGTTTGTGTGTACCATGTTTCTGTGACTGCCATGATATCCAGATGTTCCTCCTCCATCAAGGCCACTAATTCAGGAAGCTTGTTGTCCAGACTCGGGCACTGGTACTCATTGCTCTCCATTTTTGATGGCTTTACCTTCTGTTGCAGCATCCCCACTGACATTTCTTCCTCTGTCTTTTCTCATTTAGTACCCTGTTTTGTAGGGAAAGGTTGGGATTTTCCTGCTGCTTATCAGTGCCTCACCCCTTGACTAGTTGAAAACTTGCCAGTGAAGCATTTAAACTGATTGCTCATAAGACTTGTTTCCTTCCTGGACAGATGCAGACTGTCCTCCCAGCATAGGCTGGTGTACCTCCAGGTGGAACCCCAGTCCCCAATGAAGCCAAACTCCTGTGCTGCACACCATTTTTCAACCATTCATTAAACTGCATATTGCAAAGTACCCTCACCTCACTCATGCCATTGACAGGCAGCACCTCTGAGAAGAATACTGTGTGTGCTACTTGTCTTAGGCCCTCCCAACTCTACAAAGTCTTCAATCTAAGGTTTGATTAGTTTCTCCAAAACCTTCACATAAGGAAATATAATATTAGAGCAAGAATAAGGAAGAGCTTCCTCTAAATATAAAAGCAGGAATCTGTCCTATGAAATTCTATAAGTCCTAACCCAGCAGTTAATTTGCCTCTGCGTGAGGCACACTCTATCGGTAGCTCCCCATTCTTGGCCTAACCATAATGGAAGGAGCACTGTTTGGAACTCCCAGAATCTTTTTCTGATGTTTGTTTAAACCATGTTCTAAAGATCCCTTACATTTCCTGTTCCATTTCAGCTCCATGAGGATCTGGCTTTTAATTTTGCTCTAACAACTCTTATATTTCCTTTTACTGACATCCCCTTATTTATAAGAAAATGCCTGAATGACAAGGAGGAAACCATACAACTTATGTTTAATACTATTCAAGTGAGCTGTTAAATATCCAGTTTGACTCAGCAATAATCCTAAATAACAGAATTCTTTCACCACCTCAAGCTTAGAGGTGTCCATATAATAATTATGGTACTTCTTATTGCCCCTAAAAACAAGTACCTAAGTTTTGTCATAGTTGACTTGCAGATCAGAATTTTATATTCAAGATTGAATTTTCCAATACTCCTGTACATTTCCAGATGACTGAGGGAGAGTAAAATGATGTCATCTGCATAGGCCAAAAATGGGACCACTCTTGACCCAATTCTTGGTAGATGATAATCAGAATTGTACAAATTTTTCAAGATATTGCCAAAATATAGATTAAAGGAGAATTCTTACATCATTTGCAGTTTGAGTTTACTCACTTACAGCTGGTGATCTGTTCATTGGCCTCTCCCAGACTCCGACCACATTTCCCATCGAAATCGTGCTTTCTAAAGTTTGTTTTTGTATAAAAATAGTTTGTGGGTAGTTTCTCCACCATTTTGCTGTCCTGAAGTGTTTCCTTTGACGTCACGCCACAACAGCTGAGCGGTATGTCATGGTCAACTCTGTCCCACGCAACACACATGCTGTACTTTGGTTCCCTCAGACATGTGGGGAATGTTTTTATTAGCACACATGCACATGGGGGCTTGCGGTTGTGGCACATTATATCAAACTGGTGCTGAACTACTGAAATACTTACCTGGTTTCCTTAAGTGTACCATTGCTTATTATGCTGTGATTTACTGAAAAAAGTACCTGATGAAGATTGGCAGAAATGAAGAGTAACTTTGTGGGGGTTGTGGTGGGTGGGGTGGGAGGCACGAGATATATAAACTTTGGAGAGCAGCAAATAAAGACACTTACATCAATTTGACACAGTACACACATTTTATCAATTCATTCTTAGTCTAATTATTGAAATACTGTGCACACAGACATTTGGATCGTACTCCGTCATGGGAATAGGACACACAAAGGTATTTAAATAAATTCAGTGAACTGTGCTATCACTACAATCTGGTTTAATAGATGCAGACTATTAACCTTCATTATCACTTTAGTGGATAAACAAAACATTACATCAGGAAATGTGGTATGCGACAGAGCGGGCATAGAGGCTAACTTGAACATGAGCATAAAAATGACAGGAATTAATTATAAACAATAAGAAAACTGCATAAACACACTGACTAATGATGCAAGGCACAAGTACCATATGTGATTCACATAATTAGGCATAATTAATGGAGAAATGAAATAAAGAAGTAAACAAACAACAAAAACAAACATCACATGGCATTCGTCCGATCTGGGAACCAGACTTTGCATTGCAGTGTTCCTCTTATCCAAAAATAGGAGTTTTAACATAAGGACACATTCTGAGGAGTACACAAATATAAGAACACCTGTCTGTGAAATGACACATTGTCAAATATTAGCTTTTCACTACTTTTATTAACTATTGGAGCCACGTAATATCTGAGACATGCAAACGATTTCAACATACTGCACAGCACCATAGAGGCAAGAGCTGTTGGCAATGGCGTGTTCATGACATTACTTGAACCCAAATGTGCATCGCCTCCTAAAGATGGTGTGGGCTTTAAAAAATATGAAATGGGGACACAGCATACTAGGAGTTAAAATACTTCAATTTAGAAAATGGAATCATCAGGGGACTAATAAAGCAAGACACAGAACACCACAAGGTAGAAAAGTAATTCTTTATTACACAGAATGCTGTTTTAGAAATATTTTCACAAGCCTTCTCCTTTAAATAATAATGGGATCAGAGTGCATCCCTGTTTGACCTAACATTATTTTTAAACCAAGAGCTTAGTTCCCAGAATCCCCATACCTGGTGCTAGTATAATTTTCTTGATACATAAGTCTGATCATCTCTAATAAGGAGAGACTGATCCTAATTCACCAGGTCTGTTCCATAATAATGGCCTATTGACCTGATCAAAAGTGCCTTTGAAATCAGCAGAAGTGCAAAATATTTTTGCTTTTTTAACTATCCTTTATTTATAGATCAGATGAGACAGAACAAAAATTTGGTCAACAGTGGAATAATTTTTATGAAATCCAGCTCGGGCTTCATCAATTACACAATTTGACTCAGCCCATATTGTTAGCCTATTGTTCAGGATTCTAGTGAATACCTTTCCCAGGGTAACCAAAAGGCTGATAGGTCTATAGCAACTAGGATCCTTCTTGTCCCCTTTCTTATAAATTGGAACCATAATGTTTAGTTTCCAACTTTTAAGGATGTCCCTGAGGTTCATATATAGTTAAAAGGTTAAGCAAAAGGGATCCAAAATGATTTTGTTCTAATTATTAGATCCAATGACACGCCATCAGGCCCTGGTTTGTTTTCAATATACTTCACCTTAAATTCGTGGAGTAGTGGTTTGGGAAGGTGGAGTAGCATGAAGTCATTGTTTTCAATGGACTTGACTTACCTATTATAACGCCAAAGTACTCACAAATTAAGCCTTCCCCTCCACGAATCAATTTGTGGAGCTAATGGGAACAACTCCACCCATCTCTATAAGTGACTTGCTTAGAGTCACACAGTATGCAAGTGGAAGTTGTGAGAAGCAAACTCAGGTCTGGTCTGCTGGATGTATCAAGCTTGTTCACACCTCTTTCCTCTAACCTCTAGGCTACAGTATACTGCCAGCCCTATGTAATAACCATTTAGGGAAATTGATTAACCTAACCAGGAAGTCACACTAAGCCAAAACTAGCTTACAGGTGTGAACTGGAAACACATGAAAGTTAAGTGACTTGCTGGGCCACACTGTATGCAAGTGGGGTGAAGAGGATTCAAACATAGGTCTCAGGTCTGCAGCTCCTGCCCTTAACCAGTACATTATACTGTTTCCTAAATTCGGAACAACTTATGTTATAGTTTGCTTTCAATTCAAGTAAGCAGTTTTATTTACACTGAAGAATTCAGTACTCAGCCACCTAGTATGGAATCTGAATAAGATGTGCAAGCAGGCTACCTGTTGAGACTTTACACTTTGGGGCTATCTACAAAACCTATCCATAGTTGCAAGGAAGGAATGCCCCAATTGGATTCTCCTAGTATAAATTAAGGTCACCAAAGGTTAATCTGTGCCACCAGGGTTTGTGCATACTGCCACCTGTTTAATGACACCTATGAAGTTGTAGCAGGCATAGTGCCACCTACATAGAGGTACTGTATGCCTTGCGCAGACCACACCCTACTCTGGCAATGCCACTCATTCCCTCTACCTACAAATAAGCCAAGGCAGCATTTATGTTAAGTAAGTGTACCGAAATCTGGTGGTTTGGACATTGATGAAGTACATTTGAGGAACTGAATTTCACTTCAGTATTATTAGATTTTGAACTTCTGATGCAGCACTTTTGCAGGTAGAATATACTGAGTATGTCCAAGCTGCTAATAAGTCACATAACCCAACAGCCAATTAGCAGTACTGGAGATCAGGAACAAGGGCACACCACACATCTCAGTGCCATATACCAATCTCCCTCACAAGGAAAGGCCTTATTGCACAAAGGACCTCCTCTCAGATGAAAAAAGTGAATTTTGTAAAAAAAAAAAAAACTTTAAAAATGATCAGAGAATCCTGCATTATAATTACAGTTAACTTATTCTCACTATATTTAACTGTAGTGTTAGGTGGTCAGACTAGTGAATTAATGCTGATAGGGAAAGGAGAGAATACACAGTGTGAAGTTGTACTGACACCTGCACATTGCCTGCATGCTGCAGGAGCAGGGCATAGTGGATTTAGTAGACTGTGAAAGGGTCAGTGAGTATTTTCAAACGAAGATTTGGCAAACATTTTGTGGTGTGCTGCTGGTGAGCAGAGAAAATTAATCCACATTTATTAATCAATTGCCCTTGCAACAAGAGTGGGGCAGATTGAATTTAGCTTACTGAGAATACTGCAGGGGGACTTTGGAAGGATTTTGATGGGATTATTTGCAGAGTTTTTACTGACTACAGTTAGTGCAGCAGGAATTAGAAATCCAATGTGTGTGTGTGTGTGTGTGTGTGTGTGTGTGTGTGTGTGTGTGTGTGTGTGTGTGTGTGTGTGCATGCATGTGTAAGCCTACCAGCTAATCAATGAGTGAAAAGTACAGTAGACTGCTGTGTGTAAGACACACAAGGCCTCCTAGTAGGGTGGAGTGTGAGTTGAGAGGGAGGTAGCCTGGTTGTGTCCCCTTTCCTATCACCTCATCAGTCATATGGCTCTGTGGTTTGTCACACACCAGTCATACATGTCAAATTGGTTTAAAAATCATTAAATATTGTGAGTCATTACTGGTGTCCAGTAGCAAAGGTTGCTATGTGTTATATCATCATTTGTCATGCAGGCATAGTCCATGTATATAGAAAACATAAGGAGAAAAACAATAGGTGAAAGAGATACCGGGGAGGAAAGGAGCAGCTGAATGTTTCACCTGCCAGATCTACCAAATTTAAGCTATGTAAGCAGTGGTGGAGACTGGAGCTGGACATGGTGGAACAGGATCTCGGAATCATACATCTAGAGATGTGAGGACAAGGACTGATGGGCACATTAGAATATAGACATTGAAGACATGGTTCATTAGGCCCAAGAAACACACTGGATGCACTTCCACTGCAGAGCAAGCAACTATCCCTGTCGATCATTCAGTGCATCTGGTGATGAATCCATCCTGACTTATGCAGATGCACACCTGTTTATCCTCCTTCAATTGTTTCCTGCTTCTCTAATCAGGATAGAAGTACTCCATAAAGCAATGTAAGTTCTATTTCATAAATAAATAATCTTCTTACATTCACTGTTCAATTTCTCAAAGTCCCCCTTTCTCCCTTTACTTTATTCTAAAGCGTATTGGAAGGTAATCCAGTTCAAATTTGTGATTTATGCTTTCTTAGTACTACAACAACAACAATAAATATCATATCACAGCACTACACACACACAGGGGTCTTACACCCCCACCCCAGGGAAGTACCTACAATGGCTACACTAACCTATATGGCTAACTCAGCATATGTAACCACCTGAAGTGCAACAACTCATTACCCTGTATTATGTCTTGATGTGTCTTATGTAATGTATTTATGCTGTATGCTGTACCACGTAAAACCCGGTCACCCTGAAAAGAGACCTCCGTGGTCCAGTGGGCTCACCGGTTATCAAAATGTAATAAATAAATAAATAATAAATATAACATAAATAAAATGACCATATATTAAACTATATTATGTAATATATTTTTGCAAAATGGGTCTGTAGTTTTCCAAGTCCTGAATGGCTGAGAGGTACATTTGGCCATGTCCTCTTCAATCAGTTCGGACTTACACATGATAGATATAAGGGGCCAACCTTCCTGAAACTGCTAATAGAGCCCCCAAACAACACACTGTGTTCAAGTACACCACTTTACACTGCACAGCATCCTACTGAGATCATAGATGATAACTATTTTAATAGTTCATTTTAAATATTAAACTGTCACCTCTTCATTTAAGAAAGCACTTTAATCCAATTGAGAGTTGAGCGCATGAGACCACAATGCAGCTTTTTAAATCATGCCCTAAACCCACTCCTCTATCAGCTGTTGTAAAAAAAACAATATTGTCAAAGTGCTTCAAAAAAATGTACAGCATTGAAAACCTAGCAGGTTACACTATAGTGAAGCAGCCCAAACCACGATCATCAAAGTGCTATGAGAAAATATGGCAGCCAGTGAAGCACACACCGCTCCACTCCTCTATGTAGAACTCACTGGGCATTTACTTTTACTCATGTTTCCACTGGATCACAAGACTCGCTCCTCCATTACCTCTTACAGAAAATGGTGTTTTTTTTTAAACTCATTCCAGTTTTCAATATAATGTCAGACCGAAGCGGTTGAAAATGATACTGAGGGAGCGCTATCAGAAAAGTGCTAATAAGGTGCTGGCTAGGGACACTGCTCCTGCTCCATAAGTAAAACTCATTTACTGTACAATAAAAATAAAGAAAAGAAAAAGCATATTCTGAAAAAATTGTGTGGGTAGGAAAAGATAGGCGCTATACTCTCTCACGTAATTTTATTCAAAGATGTCCACTAAAATACAGTGAATGACAAGGACTACTTTTTGTTTTTGCCTGTGATTTCATATATTTTTCACTCTTTATGTGCACTTTTTATGAGCATTTTTTAATTCATTTTTTACAGGGTTCCATTTTATAAGCAGAATAAGACACTCCAATGTGTGGTTTATGGCCTGATAAGAGCACTTTCCAGGTGCTAAAGGCACTTAGCACAAGCACCTCATGCCTCATTATGCACCTGGGATATACTCTTATCAGATCATAAGCCACACCTTGTCCATATCTTATTCATTACATATCATGGAGTATCAGATTATATAATCTTTTCATGTACCATATCATTTTATAATATAAAATATTAGCTGTTTTATCATTTATTAGATATCATATATCAGATAACATTATCTACTCATATACCATATCATATCAAATCATATTAGAATATATTATTTTCTCATATATAATATCATATTATCACATTTTCATGGCATTTGGTAGTAGTAACATTTGTTTTCATCTTCAAATGAATTAGAAATTCAGTTGAGACAATCTAATTCAATGAGATCCTTTTGTACAAGATTACTCAAGTTATATCACTTCTTTAAAGTACATACAAAATTTAAAAACTGCACTAACATTCAGGGCACATTTTCAAGACGAGATATGCGGCACAGCCCTAGATGTGCCATGCATCTTGGACTTGTGCGACCTATCAGGCATGGGGCAATATTAAAACCCTCAATGTGCTGCACAAGTCTGACTACACAATGGCACACAATATTGTGATGCACCCATGCAAATAAGGGGAATCTCATGCATAACCTGTGCCTCATAATATTGATATGGCCCCTCGTGAAGGCATGGCCAACTGTGCCCTTGCAAGGATAGGTACACAGGACCCTACTTTAACTATGCCCCGAACTGGGTGGATGCCAGTATGTAGTAAAATGCTGTGAGCACAGTCCTTCACCCACACACAAGCTTCATTCCCCAGTCACCCCAGCAATACCTATCATACCCACATATGCAAAGTAGTCCACAGTGTCCCCATCCTCCTCCAAGCTCCAATCACCCCAGAGATCAACCTGATGTATCAAACCCTAGTGGTATAGTTTGGCCCCTCCTTCCCCAAACCCCATTTACTCTTTAGATTAATAAATACTATCATTCCATGATGGTATAGTAGAGCCACCATTCCCAAACCCTAATTAATCTTTAGACTATTATATTCTATTATTTCTTGGTGGTATAGTGCAGCCTTCCCTCCCAGAATCCATGCCCTCTGCAATACTATCAGCACCCACCTCTGGTAGTCTAGTGGACCCCTGCCTGATCGCAGAGTGATTGGCACAGCCTCTACACCTTTCATGGCCCAGCCACCAACAGAACATCACTGGGTACTGCAAATAATATGCTCATCGACCAATGAGCACATACTGTTACATTATGTGCTGGGTGCTTTTTAGTTGGTGGCTGGCTGTGGAAGGATGCAGAGGGCTGTGCAAGTCCCCAACTGGGGTCAGATGGTGGATCTCTGATTACCAGAGTGGGTGGTCCACTAGACTACCAGGGTATACAGGGATCGGTTGTTTTGGAAGAGTGGGCTCCTTTATACCGCAAGGGAATACTAAAATATATTAATCTAAGCAGTGACAGGTGTCATGGAGGGAAAGAGGGTCTCCACTATACCACCGGGTATAATACTTCAGGTTACACTATGGTGTGATCAGAGCATGGGACTTTTGGGGAGGTGTCAGTTGCATCATGGTGTCCATGCAGGGGGTACAGTACATTATGGAAAAGTGTTGGGAATGTCATTCACTTATGGGGATCAGGGTGGGAGGGGGAACTACACTATGGAAACATGATGGAGGTTTTGTTATGTATGGGGATTGGGGGCAGGAGGGAGGGAGCGCCACACTATAAAGTAGCGTGTTGTTACACTAGGATGAAAGGGCTCATGGGGGTGGGGCTGCACCAGTGCATTCAGCCTAGAGCAGCCATGCAAATGTACTCATAATGAGCATGCATGAGACCACACTTCACCATGCATGCTCAGTGATCTCATTTGCATGCTCGGGCTGAATATCACCCATGAGATGCCGCACATCCAGGTATGCATCATGCATTCCCCTATTGTTGGTATTTTGCTCACACCCTGGATCTGCTGCACCACACATGGTGGACACCTTTTTCCTCTCTACTCCCCACTATATTGTGTTGGCGCTCGTTACAGTGGGGACCTTCTTCTATATTTCAAATGCCAGTTCCATCTCTGGAGTTCAATGAAAGAAGTCTTAAGCTGTGTATTAAAATGGCTTTAGAAACTTCTGTCTGCCCAAACTGCCTTGCTCTCAGGTATAATAGTAACAGCAGTGCAGCAGCAAGTAAAGTGATGTGGAAAGGATTTGTAAACCTTTCAAAAAAAATGCTGTTAGCTGTGGAAACCCCCTTTTGAACCACTGTTGGTTTTACTTTCACTCAAACAGCTTTGGGCTGTTTGTCAGCTATTAAACAGACTTATTGTTCATTTATGCAGCCAGGTAAGATGAAACTGCTTACCTGAGCTGCTATTTACTAATCTGGTAGTTCTCCATGTGGTGCATAACAAAATGCTCTGCTGCAGTGTGTTCCTGTGCTGTCCTGAGATTCCTTTAGGAAATTAGCAGCAGCCTATACCTGAGTTATATGCTGTACAGAAGCTCCTCCCTCCTGCACAGAGGCAGAGTAAAGCATAATACCGCCCCTTTTGTTGAAATTAGGGGATAATGTAGTATATTAAGTGATTTATCACATATTATACATGTTGATGTTGATTATTGCAATGTGCAATAAACTAATGTGTTCAGCTATATAAATAAACATGAATTTAGTACAAGTAAAGAATAAACAATATAATTAATGGGAGAAGTTTCAGCTTCAAGGAGGAGTCTAAGCCCTATAAAAGAGTAGACTTGTCATACTAAGATAGATAGTTGTTGGAGAGGACCTGTGTGGTTCTCCCACCAAGATCTCTATTTGGAGGTCAGGCACAGAGTTATGTTAGCAGATAACCTTTATGTCTTGCTAAGCTGGAGCTTTTTTTTTCTTTTCATTTGTGCTTGTACTTGTATGGAAAAATGAATTACTTTATTATTTTTCTTTGTTTATTTTGATTAATTTATTTTTAATAAAAATCACACCTAGTAAGTGTATTTGTACCTGCATTATCATTTCCTGAGTATTCTGTTTTACACTACCCACGACAGGGACCTTAAAGATATTCTAATTATTGAAATGAACAAAACACCGTGATGACTGAGATGGCTCAATGTAAAAACCATTTTTTTATCTCACCTAGGTGAATTTTATACCAAGAAGGAATCTTAGTAATGTGAAAGGAATTCCACAAACTAGGACCCATACTAAACAAATGTGTCTTCTAAACTCTAGATTTATTTTAGGTTGTAAAAATTCTATCACCCCAGCAGAACTAAGACATTTTTTATGCTTCTTATATACATTTTCCAGAATATAATCTGGTACCAAAGTCTTATAACCCTTAAACATGTATACAAGGATATTCCATTTGTCTCTTAAATTTAACCAGTCCAATGATTTATACAGCTCACACCAATAGGCCCTTTGGATGTATCTAGTATAAATGTAACAAACCTATTATACATCATATCAAGTGTTTTCAGACTTTCCCCTGTGTCTGATAATGGCTGAAAGACTCTCTGGAGGGTATCGGCAGCAATTTTCAACAGCCAATCGGTGACAAGAAGGGGTGAAGCACATCAGTTCAAAACCCACACCGACCCAAATTCATCAGAGCAGCATCCTGCATTTCCATCTGTCAGTGAGCTGGGGCTCTCTGAAGAATGGATCAGACTGCAGAACTACTCAAATATATCTACTGAGTAGTTTTACCTAAGTGTTTCAGACTTTCTCCCTCTGTCCCAATAGTGGCTGAAAGACTCTCCGGAGGGGCTTGGCTGTGAGTCATTTCAGCAGCCAATCAGTGACAAGAAGGGGCAGGGCACAGCAGTTCAAAAAGCCAGTGCCGACCCAAAGGCACAAGCCCTTGGGTGCAAGACTGAGTGGCTTCGCCACTCAGTGGAAATTGATTAATAACATATGCTTGCCCTCTGGTGCAGAGAGTGACTGAATTTGACATAAGTTCTGCAAAATAGGTATATTGGCCTGATTTTAAAGTATTATTGAACTGCTTTGTCATTCGAGTGACATGGCCTCTCCCACCAGAGGATATACCAAATTGTAGAGTGTAATCATAATGGCAATACAGTGGAGTATACCTTCTAGCTTAGTTCTACATTGCATTTTGCTCCCTAGTACATTTAATAGTTTTCAGATAAGTATTACATTTTGTTTTAGACAACGGATAGCAACTAACACTCATTAGGACTTGCTCTTTCATCATGTGGTATATTCTCTTGTTGTTTTAATTTGTGTGGGGGTTACTCAGAGCCAAACAAAATAGATAATAGTGAGGACTTTAGTCTGGAACAGAACTATAGTGAATTTAAATAAAAGTCTATCTCAAGCCAGGTGCCTGGACATTTAACAGATTGGGATGAGACTGTGTTAACAGGGCTAATAAGTAGCAATTTGGAAACTCAATTGATTAAATGGGTATTTTGATTGAAACCTGGGAGACACTAAGAAAGGTAACCTTGCAGTAACCTATTTACACAGATTGAAACAGAAGAACATTCATTTGCTACTACATTTATATCAATCTTGTACATTATCATTAGTGGTTAGTTTAATTATCTGTGGAGACATGCACCCAAACCCTAGGCCTACCATAGGAGATGACTGCACAAATAAATGGCTAGGTGAACAAGAACTAAGCATTGTACACATTAATATATGTAGTTTGACAAAAATATACACATTTGCAAGAATGGGTTATTAACTATAAACTTGACATTATTATGATTACTGAGTCATGGCTTAGATATAAAATATCAGAACAAGAAATTTCCTTGGAAGGTTATAACATATGGAGAACAGACAGGTCAAATGGGGGGTGGGAGTAATCATTTATGCATCAGACTATTTAGATCTAATTGAAATTGAGACCTATATATATTTGGAAAAGAAGTAAAAGTATTGGCTTTAGAATGTAAACTTCCTTATATTAAACTGTTATTATTGGTTTAGAGCCTACTGTTCCCCTAAGAAGGGACAGTATATATTTGATTACTTAAATTTATTTTATTTTTGCAAAAGTAATAGTATAGTCATGAATTATATTTAAAGGCAATTTAAATGTTGACTGGAGGAAAGCTGGGATTGGACATGATATCAGTGAATTAAGTGATTCACTAGCATTAACCACAGTTGATAAAGAAAACAACAAGATTAAATACTAAAAATCAGATGCCTCAATAGTGCTGAATTTAATTTACACTTCCCATCTAAATAAAATTATTACAAATGAGTCTTGCCTGACTCTTTGTTGAACCATGAAATGGTATTCTGCATCAGATAATTGCATAACAGTAAAAACCTGGAAAGATGAAGCACTATAGATCTTATAAAAATGACTGATTATATCCAATTTATGTGGATACAGAAAATCCTAATTGGGGCCAAATGGATTTAATACCAATAATTAAGTAAGCTTAGGGTCTTTTTATGAAGACTTCATGGTGTTATGCAACAAGCATCCCCAGAAATCTAGACAGATAAAACCACAAAATTTAGCATGGTACAACTCAGATTTACAGAAAATTAACAAAATTAGGGACAAAGTAATAATAATATAATAATAATAATATTCTTTATTTTTATTGTGCCTTTCAAAAACTAAGGCACCTAAAAATGTAAAATAACATGTCAGACAGTCCAAACATTTTAAACATACAACAGCTAATACAGTTAAAAAGAAATCAGTGACCAAATGCTTGGTACCACAAGTATGTCTTTAGTGCCTGTTTAAATCACTCCATGGTCTTGCCTCTCATAACCAACAGGGTAGAGAATTCAAAGGCTGGGCCACATGCATAAATGCACAGGTCCAAGAAGATTTCAGGCACACCTAGGAATCTCAAGCAACCCTTTGTCGGCTGAGCAAAGCAATCACTAAGGGCAGTAAGGAACCAGAAGCTCTTTCAGGTAGTCCAGGCCAGTCTATGTAGGGCTTAAAAAGTCAATAAACTGACTGTAAATGTAATCTGCCACTGTACTGGCAGCCAGTGCAGTCCATGCGAAATGTGACAGGACTGAGAAGTCCCCATAAAAGCCGAGCCACAGCATTCTGCACTAGCTGCAGGTGACCGATTCCACCCCAGGAAGCCCTAGGTAAAGGGATCTGAAATAGTCCAAGTGCAAAGTCACAAGGCGTGGACCAGCATAGGAAGATCAACAGACAGAACAAGGTACTTAATCCTGGAAATATTCCTCAGGTGGTAAAAGGACTTGATGACAGCTGACATCTGGGAAATGCAGAGTCAGCCCTTCACTAAAATTACCTCCAGGTTTGCACCCATTCAGAAGTCGAGAGTTGTAAGCCCCAAAGGAAAAGTACAGAGGGTGAACCTACCCCTGACTCCGTTTCAGTGTACGGTTCCACAACCAGCACCTAAGTTTTTCCGAGTTCAACTTCAGCTAACTCGAGTCCATCCAGTCCTGGATTTCTGTGAGGCAGCTGTTAAAGACCAAGACAGCTCCATCCTGGTCAGGTGCAAAGAAAGGCAGAGCTGGGTATCATCAGCATAACAGTGAAACCTCAGCCCATACCTTCTTACAATGTCTCCGAGGGGCAGCATGTTCACTGCAAACAACATGGGGAAAACACTGAACCCTGAGGAACCCCACATGACAGAAAAACTGTGTCCAAAGAATAAACTCTGGACACCACTCTCTGAAGTTCTTCTGGTGAGAAAAGATGTAAACCATCTGAGGGCTGCACCCAACAGTCCACAGATGAACCTCAGGTGATCAAGTAAGACACCATGGTCCACAGTGCCAAATGCTGAAGTGAGATCTAGAAGAACCAAGATGGAATGTTTTTCTGATCTCTAGCCATCAGGAGATAATTGAGCACCCAAACCAGTGCTGTCTCAGTACTATGCCTCCTTGAAAACCGGACTGAAGGGTTCATAGATTTCATAGATGGTCAAATGGTTCTCCAGCTGTAAGGCCACTACTTTCTCAATCACCTTCCCCAAAAGGGAGGTTAGAGATTAGTCTGTAGTTCACATGGAAGTTGGGGTCCAAAGAAACTTTCTTCATGAGGGTGTTACCACCACTTCTTTCAGGGAGTTAAGAAACTCTCCTGTTTCCAAGGAGCACCAGACTATCTGTGCTAGGACTGGACAGATGGAGTCAATATTACCCCAAATCAGGAAGTTGGTCTGTGTCTAAACTACAGCACATAGGGTGCGCACCCCAGACAATTCACATGACATCCATGATCTCCGGTCATTCAAAGGTACCCAGGAACACTGAGAGGCAGTGACCATGCACTGGTCAAAAGCAACACCTGTAGATTATGCCAGTTGGAATACCTCCCTGATGGCAACCACCTTAGTAGCAAAGAATCGAGCACATTCATTGCACTCTACTTGTGAAAAAGCTTTCTAAACTTGTAGACAGGCTGAGTTGTACAGTCTGTCTACAGTGTAAAGCTGAGCTGTCAATTCTGAGCAGCTGCAATCTCCCCAGACAGGAACTCTGCCTTCTTATGGGTGATAGCAGATTGATAGACATGATAATGATCAATCCATCTAAGGTGGTCAGCATCAAGGGCTGATTTCTGCCATCAATGCTCTAACCTTCTTCCTAGTCATCATATCTCCTTCAGAGTGCTGTCAAACCATGGGGATTGAGGGTAAAGGGAGATTGGACAAACATGGACGGGAGCAGTGACATCCAGGGCCACTGAAATGGCCATATTATAGCCACCACCAGGGCCTCTGGGTCGCTACTTGCCTCTGGAAGTGATGATAGGTTAAGTGCTGCTGCCAGGCCTTCAGAGCTAACATCTCACAAAGTGATACCTGACCATCTCCACAGGGGTAGGCCTGTGAAGGGGCACTAAACTAAATCCCATGGTGCAGTGATCAGACCATCCAACTGGTTCCACCCCAAGTCAGAGGCTTTGATCCCCAGGAGGTACACTAAGTCAAGAGACTGACCATGTTTGTGGGTAGCAGAGGTAACTCTTGTAATACCCAGAGATGACATCAGCTGGAGAAGTGTTGTCCAAATTGTGAGAATTCGTCATTGACCTAGGCATTAAAGTCACCCAGAACCATCACTCTGGGTGATTAAAACCTCATGTTGATGTCTGCGCTTCCTGTGGAACTGCTTCTCATCTCAGGGTGAGCGGTAGATGAGGCGATCCTACAGCCTATACCTGCCACCATAGTACACTCAAATGACTCAGTCTCCTCAATTGGTACACTTGTGAGATTAGGTTCAGTCTTAAAACAGACTGCAACCCCCGTGATCCAATCTCAGGCGGTGGATCACCGAGTAGTCAGGCTGGAGTTACAGCCTCTGATATGGGGCTGGAATTCTTGTTCAGCCAAGTCTCACTGATGCAAGCCAGGTCCACTGTTCCCACAAGATCTGCAATAATTGCAGTCTTGTTTTAATGGACCTGGCATTGCATAATACTAACTGAGTCATTTGAGTGCTCTCCATGCCCTCTGGCCCTTTTCTCCCCACTGCAATTTAAAACATACCAGCACTGTAGGCAATGGAAATTGCTTGTAGAAGAGGAGGAGGACCAGGAGTGTGAACAGTGGAGGGTGAATGAGTGGGACCACTGCATCAGGGTCACAAGATCCAGGAGATGCCCTGGGGTGAAGTGGAACCAAGATCGTGGTCCACCATGTCTAGTTTCCTACTCAAGGGCACTACCAATTTTGGTAGGCAGGTGGCTCAGGCAGCCCTGGAGGTTCATCCAACTGCCTACCAAAATTGGTAGTGTCCGGCCAGGGCATGGAAGCAGTGGATGAATAGCAGACAACCATGGAGGCAGGCCTCCAATACATTCTGGTGATCAATTTAACAGAGTGGTCCTTACCTAACTAGACCAACAATACCCCTAAGATGTTTAAAACTATCAAGTAACAAAAATAAAATAAAACAAAATGACAACAAAATATAAACCTTAACACTTACTTAAGGAAATAAATAACCCTCAACACCTATCCCTATAATAAAATAAATAACTATTCCTTGATTACCACACCCCAACATAAAATTCTAAAATAACTTAAAATATCACAACTCAGAGCCTGGGACAATAATAAATGAACTTGAAAGCAATTCAGTCACATATGACTATTAGATCTGCTGTAAATTAAATTCTGAATGAAAGAAAATAAGTCCCCAAGGCCCTCTCACTGCCTAGGGAGAATTACCAAGGCACAGACACTCTCACTGGCCAAACTAGAAAAATAGTACAGGATTATGAATAATTTCAGCCCACAAGCCCTCTCACTACCTGGGGACTGATAAAAGCACAGGTACTCTCACTGCCAGAAAAATAACAGTAAATAATCAAATAGCAGAAAGAAAATAGAGGTCCGACCAGGTGCAGGCAGAGGTCTTCAGAACGAATGTCCTCACTCACAATCCATATGCCAGAAAAGCAAAGACTTCAACAATCCCATAGAAGAGACTGCAGCTAGAAAATATCTGCAGCCACTTCCTTGGCTCTCTACCAGTGATAGCCCACCAGTTGGCCTCCCAGAGAATCTAAGCAAGCTCTGTCATCTACCCAACAGAGCCACGGCTCAACTCCCGGATCGGCCTCAAATTCCAGCCACCAGTCATCCCACCAGGATGGACCAACTGCTACAAACTATCCAAGTCCTACACCCAGCAAAGGTGCCAACACAGGATCATCCAGACAGGGGCTCAGTTCAAAGCAAGGCCACACAATCCTCTCTACTTTGCACATCATAGTTCCAACAGGTCCAAATTCCAAGTAATCCACCGCTCTCCTCGACTCCTCTCCCCTCCCCTCCTCCTCCTCTCCTCTCCTTGAAGCTTCCTTTCTCCAGCCCAAGACACAGATCTAGACCAAAACAAGCAGAAAATCCAGGTAAATCCAACTAGATCTCCAAGGAAACACAGGCAGATCAGCACAGATCTTCAAAATATGGAAGGCAACAACGGGCAAAATGAGATGGTCCCAGTGCTCTATAGAGGTCATAAAACAACCCTTTGTCATTCTACAAGTTGACTGAAGCAAAGACAAGTAACAAAACAGTCAAAATGAGCCACAAACAGAGACAGCCGGAGACAAAATGGACAGTAGTAGCAATAAACAGGAGGTGAAAAATGGAGAAAACTGAGAAAATAAAATCACAGTCTTGCTACAACAACTCCAAATTGCAAGACCAGCTCTACAGCTTGCCCAGCCTGGCAGCCATCTTCCCTTCATACAGAGATCAGCATGGAAAACAGCTAAAACCACTAATTTAGTGAAAGATTGGGACTACTATAAGAAATGTAGGAATTAGTACACAAAGGGCAGGATATTCAAACTGCAGCATTCATAGGCACAAGCCCTTGAGCTCATAAAATGGTTGTGCAGGGGTGTTCTGGGTGATATTCAAAGGAAGTGCGCTATTGAGCAACTCCTTTGAATATCACCCAACTCCAACCACTGTGCATGAGAGCAGTGGAACTTGCGCCACCGCCAGTTGACAGAGTGGAGCATTCAACTTGCGGTGGCGCAAGTACCATTATGCCATGCGCGCAAAATCACGATATTCAAAGGTGACATGCAAATGGGGCTATAATTCATGCAAAGGCGCAGGGGGCATTTGCATGTGATTATGTCCCCATTTGCATGCCATTACATGTAGAGTGCGCCCGATCGAGGACTTCGCCTGGCACCTGCCGAACTGGTAACCGTCGGACGGCGCTCACTGCAACCGATCACTGGCATAGTGTACTCCCCATAGCCCGATCGCGAGCATCAATGTGGCTCCCACCCTCCTCCCGTACATATCCCTGTTTGTCCAGTGGACAAATGCCCGATCGCGGGCGGTATGTATAATAATTCCCACCCCCCTCCGTTCCACATCCCTAGTGGTCCAGTGGACCGAAATACCAATCGTGGGCTGTATGTGTGATAAAACCACCCCGGAACACAGCCCTGGTGGCTGAGTGTCCACCACCCTACCACCCATGAAGCCCCACCAGCCCTTACACGTACGACAGTCAGATTTGTAAGAATGCATTCCACAAATCTGGACTACCTGTCTCTGATAACTTCTACCTGTGGCTCTGCACCAATGGTGCCTTCGTGACAGTCGGTCGGCGGGGGGTTGGCGGTGGGATGCTGCCACCCGCCGGCTGCTGGGGGAGCGGAGTGTGGGAGGCTTCGTGGGTGGGTAGGGTGGGGACACTAGCCACCAGGGGCTATGTTCGGGGCTTTTATCACATACCACCCACGATCGGGCATTTCGGTCCACTGGATCACCAGGGATGTGTCGGGGGGGGTGGGAATTATCACTACCGTCAGGGCGATCGAAGCATTTCGGTCCACTGGACCACCAGGGATGTGAACGGAGGGGGTGGGAATTATTATACATACCGCCTAATGATCGGGCATTTCGGTCCAGTGGACCACCAGGATATATGAACGGAGGAGGGGAGCCACATTGATGACTGCGATCGGGCTGGTGGGGAGTACACTATGCCTGCAATTGGACTGCGGGGGCACAGGGACTGGGTTGGGGGCAGCCACAGGTGGCAGCTTGCTGTGTTGTGCCCTGCAATACAGCAGCTCACCTGTGGGTGGCCCTCGACTTAAGCCTTTTTGGCTCAAAGTCCTGCAGGCGCAGGTTGGGGTTGCACTGCACAACTCTGCACAGCCCGGCTGAATATCGGGCTGTGCAGTTATGCATGGTTCCTCCTCCAGTTCAGCACATGCATTCATTTGCATTGCGCTGTTGCTCAGCATGTTTTCTGTATTGCAACTGCCTCCTGCTGAATATCGCAGAATGGAGCAAGTTTGGACTTGCTAGGCGCAATCCCTTTTGAATATCTGGCCCAAAGAGTATAAGACTTGCCAGACAGAAATACTATAATAAGGGAATTCTTTTGAGTCAGTGACAAGTAATCAAGGGAATTCTGGAAGAAAATGAGAAAAATACAAAATAATCAAAAGCCTAAAATATCAGAGAATTTTCAAATAAACTATCAGAAAGTGAACTCGATAGTGGAAGATTTTAATAAGTATTTTACATCCATGGGCTTACAGCAAATAACTAATTCGGATGGCTTAAATTGTCAAGATAATAAAGTATGAGGATCTAAATAAAGATAGTGTAATAATAGAGAAACAAATTCCTCCAGCTCAGAATTCAATAAACAGTCCTCAGTTACTAGAAAAAAAATATTTTTGTCCAATAAGCACTAAAGAAGTAAGAGATGCTTTACTTAAACTGAATCTAAAGAGAGCACGTGAACCCAATGAAATCCCTACATTATTATTATTAAAGTATGCAGCCCCTACTATTGCTCATCCTCTAACAAATATTTTTAATATGTCTCTTATATGAACATATCTTCCAGTTCAGTGGAAAATGCTGAGAGTAATACCAATCTTAAGAATGGGCCAAAACCTTGATTGAAAATTATTGTCCAACATCTCTTTCCAATTATTGCTAAAACATTTGAAAGATTATTGAGTGCTCAACTTCAACATTTTTTTGGAAGATAAGAAAATCGTCAATAAATTTAATTCTGGTTTTAGGTCTTTGTATAGTGCCTACACTGCTTTAGTGACGTTTACTGGAGATATTATAGAAAAAAAAAAGATTTAATGGAATATGCCATTTTATATCAAATCAGTAATTCTACAAAACTTGTGTTTTTCTTTTAATTCTTTCCTATACCATTTTCAACTGGCTTTATTTAATGTTCTGTATATTAAGCCTTCTTTAATTCTGATTATTTATGCACATACTAATAGAATGATAGGAGAATCCTCGTAAAATCCAGAAATTAGAGTAACAGTCACCAGTGTAAATCCAGAATCTGAAGTCTTGAAAATGGAATTTCATTGTTTTAATCACCGTAAATTAGTGGCCTTGATAATAATACTGTGCACTTGAGGCATGGACAATTGCCTGTCTGCCTTGAATGTGTGATTCAAATGGGAAAACTCAGAGGCCTTAATTGACTGAGCTCTCATAGCTTAGTTGGTTAAGAGCTAAAGCACAGATTGCTGAGGTCCTGGGTTCAAATCCCAGTGAGAGTAACACTTTTCCTTTCATTTCTACAATTGGATTTCTAAACTTGCCTCACAGTGGTATATACTACACTTGGGAGAGATAGAGAGAAGTTGAGTCTGTAAAAGACTTCCCTAGTTGCTCGTTGCAACACCAGAAAGGATTGTATGTGTGATTCACTTGGGAAAATTCAGGGCCTTAATTGGCTGAATTTTCATAGTTCAGTTGGTTAAGAGCTAAAGCATGGATTGCTGAGGTCCTGTGTTCAAATCTCAGTGAGAGTCACACTTTTCTTTCATTTCTACAACTGGATGTCTGCCTTGAGGCACTATACATAGTGCATATGCCCTCATGGTCACCTTTGTCTTGTACTTGCCTGTTTGCCTTAACACAATAAACATTGTGCTATTTCTTATTGCCTTCACAAATCATCATGTTTCATTTCAGAAATCATGTTTCCCATCATTTTGTGACAGAGTCAATAGGCTGCAGTTCATGTTAGAGATTTTATAAGCTGATCAGATCTTTGCTGGTACCATTGTTCTCTCAGAGTTATGTCTGGTCCTTTCTAATTGCCCTTAGACCTGGGAGGACAAAGGGCCAGCAACCAAAAGATCAGAGCTTATAGGAATCCTATAGGAGGCAGTATAGTGCAGTGGGTTAAGACTCTGAGATGCAGATCTGGAAACCTGGGTTTGAGTCCCACATCCACCTAGGTGCATACTGTGTCATCCTGAGCAAGCCACTTCACTTCCTTGTACTCCCAGGTCACATCTGGAAACAAGCTTTGGCTTAGCGTGCTACTTCTGGTTAAACAATGTTCCCTTTCTAGCATGTACTGCAAGCTATTGAATCTCCCACTGATGCAGTTCTGCTGTGATGTCAGCAGCAGTAGAGTATAGGATTTCTGGTTATCACGAAACATTAACTTTGGAGTCAGCATGCTCATTCCTGAATGGGGGTCACTGGTGTAGCAGTGGAAGCACTACCGCTGTGTTACCAAGCTTGATGTTAAGCATTCCTTTAACGTGGCTTCAGTTTTCACAGGATCCTACCTGCTGTTTGCTGAAGCCCTGATAACTTGTAACAATGCCAACTTTTGGAATTATCTTTACAGAATGTGGAGGGATATTTACTGTAAACCAACAATGGCTAAATTAGGCAACAAGGCATGACAGGGGATGCATTATAGTTGGGATAATGGTCCACCTCTGGCGGGGTAAAGCATGAGGTAATGCCCAGTACTTCCACTACCTGAGAAGGGCTGTTAGCCCACCATAGTACAACCCTGGAGTGCCATACTGTGAATATGAAATGGGTCCTTTAGAGTAAATTGAATGTATTTTTATGTTGGCGGGCTTGCACAGTCAACATCTTGCGGTAGAACAGATTTGGGCGCAGTCACTGGTGGGTGAATGCAGGGCACACATCAGTAGGTGCGTCCTCATTCCTCAATCAGTCTGCATGCCATTGCCACACCACCGGGCGAGGCACATCTGGAAAGGTCCACTGCAATGCGAGCAAGCTCGTCATGCAGTGGACCTCCAGCCAACTCGCCGACTTCAGGAGTGCCTAACTCCCTGTTGGTTTACCCTGCCCCTAATGTATGTGCTGACAGGAGAGCCCACTCCGTCAGCATAAGGAACCCCCTATCTGTTATATGCTGAGGGGCCCAATCATCCTCGGCTCTTGCCTCCCCTGCTTTCTTTGTGTGCCAACAGGAGGTGCCCAATCCTCATCAGCATAAGTAACCCCTCCTTTTGTTGTATGCTAATGGGGTGCTAATAACCCATCAGCTACAGCTTCCCCCAAGAAAAACAAGGCCCGTTGGCATGCTGGGAGCACACCCCAGCGTGCCACATGCCCTGTAAACAGAAAAAGCGGTGCTGCAAATTTTTTTGTACCTGTTGGAAAAAGGAAGCGGTCTCTCAGCAGTCTCTCTGCTCCCCTCCACAAACCGCACCCACCCACTCGTACCCTACCTCCCCACACCACCTTCACCCCTACTACCTGTGGAGTCCAGCGCGACAATCTTGGTGGACCTGGAACCCGTCTACACTCTTCAAAGCCGACTATGAACTGAGGAAATGCCGGTAAGCTGTATAATGGAATAAATAGGGTTCTTTCAATTTTGATGCATATATCAGGCATTTTGGGAATTTATTCACCACATTTTCAACATGGGGTTTTGAGATCCCTCCTCATGAATTTTGGCACTGTCATGACATTATTGGTCCTGAAAGGTGATTTCACGGTCACTGCACGGAATCACCTTTTGGGACTGAGTAATGAAACAACAATGCCACTGTTCATGAGGGAGCTCTCAAAAGCATATGTTGCAAATTTGGTCACAAAACTCCCAAAATGGCTGTTTTACGCATGCGGTGTTGCGCTGTTTCTACGCACGCTTGTAATGTCATGAATTTGTAATATTTTCACTCAAGATTTTCAAACTTGGCATTTTCCACACCTCCCGATTGACAGTGCAGTTGTCATTTTACATATCCTGCCTGAAATGTGTTTTTGCACATCCAGCACAGAATAGCATGGTCGCTGAACGAAATCACTTTTCGGGACAGTTTGAGGACATGATGGTGACACTGTTCATGAGCAGAGGTCCTAAAATGCCAATGTTGAAAATTTGTGTCAAAGTTCATAAAATGACTGTGTTGCAAGTGTGCATTGAGCAGTTTCCATGCACTCTTGTAACTTTGCAAATTTGCAATATTTCCATGTCAGATTTTCAACACTGGCATTTTTCACACCTCCTTATGAACATTACAGTTGTCATTTTTCACATCCTGCCCAAAATGTGTTTCGCACCTGTGGCGCCCTGTGGCGTGGTCACTGTGGAAATCAACTTTTGGGACAGATTAACAAATTGCACCACCACTGTTAATAAAGGGAGGTCCCAAAATGCCTATGTTACAAATGTGGCTACCAAACTCACAAAAATAATTGGGTTACAGACATGTGTTGCACAGTTTGTATGCATGCTCATTCGTGCCCCGATATTTCATATTGTCACTCCAGATTTTCAACGTTGCCATTTTGTTATGCCTCCTCATGAACAATACAGTTGTCATTCTCCACATCCTGCCCAAAATGTGTTTTCGTCCCTCTGTCACCAAGCGGCACAGCTGCTGTGCAAAACCTCCTTTCAGCTAACAAAGTGATTGTGCCACTTTTCATGAGGTGGCCTTACAAGCAGCCCATTTTGAAAATGTGGAGTGAAACTACCACCACATGCCTACTATGTTAGGGTTTCCAACTGTAGCACTGCACCCAGTACAGACTGACAGTCGCAGGGGTGTGACTTGGGATCACTGGATGTAATGGTCACGGCATTCCACCCCCATCCCACCTGCAGCCACTGACAGGCATCGTGGTGTGCCTTGCACTGTTTGGCCACAAAGTTCACCCACACTCCTATACTGCACCCACATCAGTGTATTTCTTTATGGAATGGGGTAAGTATAACGCCTAAAGACCCCAAAGCACACCCCGACATTTGTCAGTGTCTACAGGATAGAGTGAGGTACAGTGGCATGGCGTTATAGCTGATGACCCAAAGACAGAGCCCATTGCCTGAAGCTCTCTACAGGGTGGGGATGGGGTTGGCATCACTTCAATACTTCACTGCCAATCCTATTATGTGTCTCTAGCTCGGCACTGCCAATGCCAATGTCAGTGGACAACATTCGGCATTGACAAATACTTGTTTAAAAACATTTTGTTGTATTACTTTCATCAAGGCTGTTGTGCTGGGATAACAGCTTGTCAAAAGTACCTCCTGACCAATCAGGAGTAAGCATTTTCTACACATTTCATAATTAGATTTAGAACATAAGTCTGCAGTTGCTTTAGAAATCAAGTCAAATGTCTTAGACAGCTGTACTTTCTAAATGCAAATGTTTTATTTTAATGCAGGACGATCAGGGAACTATGCATCTCTCACCATGGAAACATTTTTACCACATTGTCCTGTATCCGGAGAATCTGAGGAGGAACCCACTTTATAAGTATATGCAGCAGTGAAACATTAAGACATCCAGGGCATTATCATTTATTCTGTAACTGACTTTGAGTGAAAAAGCATTTCATATAGGGCTTTGTGAGCTTTGTAGAGTTTGCATTCACAAGTTTCATGAACTGAGGCAAACGAATCTGTAACATTTGCATAAATTTGTGAATGTTTTGAAACATTTTGTATAGAGGGCTTTCAGATATTTAAGTGCCTAGTTTAGCATGCTTGCATATTCATAGGATGCTCTTACAACTAGCAGCACTTGCTGTGTTCAACATCAATAAGAACAAATGATGTATAGTGATTTTTAAAACCCTTTTGCAGCCTTGAATCCAGCATCAGCTCCAACTACTGTCCTGGACTAAGTCAACTTGGACCAGTAAACAATGGCTTAGCTGACTGTCTCTCTGCTACAGCATGTAACCATGGGTCTGCAGACATTGTTCTGTATAACCAGCATCTACTGATTGAAAATTGCATCTGACTGCAACCATTACCTTCCCAAATTACCACAAACACAAGATGTATGGAGGGATTTATAATGACAGTAAAAATCTGCAAGTCCTGTACACACATAGATAAAATGCATGCAAAAACACTATGTATAGGATTTGCAGATCTCTTGGAGTGAAATCTGGAATTTTTGAATATAAACTCACAAGTCCTTACTTACTGTAGGTCTTGGTAGAATTTGTGTTCTACATATTAGTGGAAAAGAAATGTCTAAAATTATGGAACTTAGAATGCAAATACTTCCACTTGTTTTTACAGAGTGTTTCAGCAGTGACATAAAGCTTTTGCCCGGCATGAAATGTGATACTAGTTCCAAATTCTCCTTTTAAGTGTCCAAGACTGTATATCAAACAAAGTGTATGCATATATTCCATGCATTACACATATGAATATACTGCAAATACTTTTACAGTGTCACATTTAAAATTTTTAGCAAATACGTTTGTCTAATTTATATTATGCATCAGTCATGTCACAATAGTATAACAGATGGTAGTTTATATTATTATACTATATATATCTATACTTCATCAAAAATGTCAAAATTATGTTATACATAAGTATCTCAATCATTTTTAATGGACTTTTCCTTGCTTAGAATGATCTAATTTGCTACAATGTACTTATAGCAGTTTATACAGCTATATTCTTATTATGTTTGCTTGCGCATGTGCAAGAAACTAATGCCACCATATGAGAATTCATAGGTGTGTCTCCCCACTTCAATGCCCTGCTCCCTTTTGCAGGCGTGGCTGCCTGCGCCAATGAATGTCCGAGCTGTCTATGACAGCCGATCAGATGCAGTGGCGTACAGTTGAAAGGAAAACCCAGCAGACAATTTGCATACTGTTGTCAGTAGTATGTATATTGCCTATGTCGAGTACTGCATCTGAACTGTCTGTCATAGACAGTCCCCAACTCGAACACATAGGTGTACACTGGGAGCCCACTCCAGCATGCTCATGCACTCCCTGTACGGCTGATGAGGGTGCCAAATCCACGACGGCTCAGCAGCCCCCAACACACTTTCAGGTGCCATGCTGGTAGCCCACCCCAGCATGGCAAATGTCCATCTGCTGCCCCTAAACACACTTCCAGGTGCCACGCTGGGGCCCACCCCAGCATGGCAAACCTCCGTATGGTTGACAGGGTGTCCAATCCCTGTTGTCTTCACTGCCCCAAAAACAAAAGGTCCAGCTGCCACACTGTGAGCTCACCCCAGTGTGGCAAAAGTCCTGCATCGTCTTCCTAAAAGAAAAAAAGACCTAAAACAAAAACAGTCTCTCATTGATTGTCTTTCCCCCTCCCCTGCACCCACCCTCTGCGCACCCTGCCTCCCCACACTCCCCCACTCCATACTCACCTCAGAGTCCAGCACAATGATCTTCAGTGGACCGGGAACACGTCTGCACTCTTCAAAACCAGCGAACTGAGAAATGCGGTAAGCTGTATAATGGAGTAAATAGAGTTTTCAACTTTGATGCATATCTCAGGCATTTGTGGAATTTTTCACCAAATTTGCAAAAGTGGAATTCTTGGGACCCCACCTCATGAATTCTGGCACTGTCATTTTGTTGTTCAGTCCCCAAGGTGATTTTCATGGTCACTGCGCAGAACAACCTTTTTACGGGACCGATTCTGAAATGACAGTGTGCGATTCATGAGTAGGCCCAAAACCCCTACGTTGAAAATTTGGTGAAAAATTCCCAAAAATGACTGTTTTAAAAGTGTGCGTTCTGCTGTTCATATACGCTCGTAAGTTCA
Source organism: Neoceratodus forsteri (assembly GCA_016271365.2). Lineage (NCBI taxonomy): Eukaryota > Metazoa > Chordata > Ceratodontiformes > Ceratodontidae > Neoceratodus > Neoceratodus forsteri. The sequence goes on along the minus strand of JADMNL010000022.1, from coordinate 192,571,149 downwards.
CAAATTTTTAATATTTTCACTCCAGATTTTCAACATTGCCATTTTACCACACCTCCTTATGAGCAGTACAGCTGTCATTTTCACATCTCACCCAAAATGTGTTTCCACACATGTAGCGCACAGTGGTGCAGCTGGTGTGCTAAATCAATGTTCAGGACAGATTAAGAAAATCACAGTGACACTGTTCATAAGCAGAGGTCTTAAAACAGCTATCTTGAAAATTTGGTGACAAAAGTCCATAAAAGACTGTGTTACCAGCGTGCATTCGCAGTTTCCATGCACCCTCATAAGTTCATGAATTTGTAATATTTTCAGTCCAGATTGTCAACACTGGCATTTTCAACACCTCCTTATGAACAGTACAGCTGTCATTTTTCATACCCTGGTCAAAATGTGTTTTGCACTTCTGGCACAGAAATGTGTAGTCGCTGTTCAGGACAGATTAAGAAAATTGCAGTGACATTGTTCATGATCGGAGGTCCCAAAATGCCTGTGTTGACCATCTGCTGTAAAAATCCCCAAACTAATTACATTATAGGTGTGCGTTGCACAGTTTCTATCTGCGCTCATGACTTCACCAGATTTTTTATATTTTTCACCAGATTTCAACATTGCCATGTTTTACATTTCCCCATGAACAGCACAGCTGTCATTTTCCACACCCTGTTGAAATGTGTTTTCACACCAGTGGTGCCAAATGGCATAGTCACTGTGCAAAATCACCTTTCCACTAACTAACTGATATTGCCACTGTTCATTAGGTGGGGTCACAAAAAACATGTTTAAAATTTGGGTGAAAATACCAATGAATGCCTGGGACATTAGGGTTTCTGACCATAATGCCCTTCCCTATAGAGACTGACAGGCATGAGGGGTGTGACTTGGGATTGTTGCCTGTAATACTCCTGCCATTCCAGCCCACTCACACCCTTTAGCCAGTGACAGGCATCGAGGTGTGCATTGGACTATTTGGCCCTAAGTTCACCCCATTCTCAATACTGCACCCATCTCATTGTATTTCTTGTGGAATGGGGTGAGCATAAGGCCAAAGACTCCAAGGCACACTGTGACACTAGTCGGTGTCTGCAGGGTGGGGTGTGGTGAAATGGCTTGGCCATTATGCCTGATGACCCAAAGGCACACCCCAGTGCCTGTCAGTTTTGGCAGGGTGGTGGTGGGGTTGGCTTCAGTTCAATACATCACTGCCATTCCTATTATGCATCTCTAACTCCTACACTATCAATGCCAATGCCAGCAAGCAAACATTTGGCATTGACAAATGCTGTTTTCTTTTGATGGCATCTTAGTGAGAATGCTACTTAAAGAGAATGTCAACTCACTCTATTTTCTGTATACCTGTAGTTTGTAAGCATTAACAATGACTTCCTCTCTTGCATCCACTAATGTCATCCTGATTTAAATATAAATGAGGTAGCATTATTATGTTTTACCAGTGTGAAAACCTGTTTGTCAGCCATTCAGAGGTCATGACCCCACTCATGCAAGGCATCATGGGAGTTGATGATGTGTATATGCACAAGCCAGCAGAAGTTGTACTCTTGTTCAGTTCTGTTACATGTCTTGTGATGTCCCTATATTTTCTAAAAGCATTTTTTCTAACTCAGATTCACTTTATAGAAAACAGCGGGGCACTTACTATGCCTTGAATAATGTCATGGCCAGCATAAGACAAGAAAACAGGAACTGAAGAAAACTGCAACAGCACTGACTTATACAGTTCGGCTACTGCAGGCTTTAGCATAAAACATCATACAATTCCAGGTCATGACCTGCAATTGGGTAACTTCCTTTACATTTTGTTTCTTTTTTATCATGACTTTCTTTTCATCCCCTATTGTGGAGTGGATGGTGAGTTGTCCAGTCACTGGCATCTGCACCCCTGGAGCGAGTATGGCCAGCGACATGCTCTTCCCCATGCAGGCTGGCATGCAGAGTCCCCTGGGGAACCTGGATACTGATACCAGGAGGGTGAACTTCATGTCTGGGGCTGCAGAGCATGGCCATTGGCTGCCATGATTGCCCTGCAGTTTTCTGCCATTTTTACCTTTCTCAAAGCCAGTCATGCAATGGCATCAGCGCACTATGTGGCAATGCCCATTGTGTTCCAGCCATCAACTGTGCATGCTCACGTACCCTGGCCACTGCCAGTTACCACTGCAGAGCAATGCAATGCCCACCCCAGGAGAAGGAGAGCAGCCGAGGGACACTCTATCCTTCCTCTTACCTGCTGGCCCGATGGCCCAAGTCCATTTCTGAACCCGTGTGACTAGCATGGCATGAGAGGTGGCATCCAGCACCTCAACTCTCAACACCACTGGGTCGGATACCTTCATTTACATTTAAATCCTGAAGAAATTTGGAAGGTGCAATAGATGCAATCATTCTGCATGCATGCAAACTAACAGAGAAACCGAATAAAAGGCTGAGGGATGTTCCCTTTAAAGTATACATAAACAGGCAGACTAAACTCACCAAGCTAATATCATGAGGTTGCAGCAAAAGAAATACAGTAGGTGTGGCTATGCTTCTTGATATCTCTTAATATTGTTTTATCAGGTTAACAAAGCTTACAATATCTACTTCTAAATGCACTGCTCCCAGATGGAGACTAAAACTGCTGTAATATCAGCCCACAATGACATCAACAAAGCAAGAGTATGGTAGCTGTATTGATCTACACCTATGGCACAATATAACAATTAGTAGTCACATTACCCTGATATTTCAATTATTTCAAAAAATGGTAGTTAATTTTGAGATTTTGATTTACAAGCTATAGAAAGTATAGATGCCTTGATTAAACAAACATGCAGGGTAATGTTGTTTTAATAGTTACACTTGCTATAGGAGTATAGTAACGCAGTTGGAGCAATCAGCTCCATTGATGTAAATAGAATACAGTTGGCATATCTATTATAGGCTAATTCTGGGAGCAGTAAAATAGTTTGTTTGCAAATTTCAAACCTGACAGCTTCTGTCTATAAGGGCTATAGTGAGGTTCATGGGTGAGGATGAGCAGCCTTTTCCTCCCTCACCAGAATGGCTGCTAACTGCTAATCCATAGAATGGAAAGTATGTTTGAAGTTGAATGCAAGCTGCCATAAACTAAATCTAATTGCTGCAATCGGACCATACTTGTTTGCTCTTGCTTCCTGTCACCACTAGAACTGTCATCATACTCAGTTGCTGTGGAAATGGTTATGATGACATTAACACAGCATTATAATACCAGCTGCAGACAAGCAGCTAAACGAACAATGCCTGGGAGCACTGAACCTGGTTTTCATTCTAATTTTGATAGGCATTATGAGAAAAAGGCTAACTACTGGCACCATGTGACATGCAAGCTGAAATCTGTCTAAAATTATGTTTTCCAAAACTTCTTGTGACATTGAGAGATCTGTAAAACCACCCATAAAATTGCAGTGGAAGTTGTGGGGAAAAACACTGCATTATAGATACAGTTTAGCTTATTATTCACATACAGTATGCTCTGTATCTAGCATTCCATTTTAGTTAATCTTTATTTTAAACTTAAAATGTATATGGCTATGCTGATCAATCTGTTTTTGTGGGTTCTTCATTTTATCGATTTATTTAAAAAAAGAAATTGCATCAATCATTCCACCACAGCTATAGCAGTGCTACCACTTAAGAACCTAGAAGTCATCATGAGTTTTATGGTGCACCCACCTCCCAACAAACACCATGCACTATGTCCTCTACAAGTACTTGCCTTGTCTTCAATAAAAACACAGAAACATAGATTTTGATAGCAGATAAAATTGCTTGCCTGGTCCAATCCGACCATTTTCCTACCTACAGTATTAATGTAGACCCCACTAAATCACTGGCTCTGTCTCCTCTGCACTTCTTTTCCACTAAAGATACCCTTATGCCCATCCATGCATTCTTCAAACCCCTCACTGTCTTTGCCCCAACATCTCCACTGAAAGGCTGTTCTATGAATCCATCACTCTGTCTATAAAAATACTTTCTCACATCTCTTCTGAATCTACACCAGGTCAGCATCATAGCATGTTCCCTTGTTCTTGAGCTCCTTCCTACTGTACCCTATTTATGCCTATTAGGTATTTAATGTTCCCTATCTATCCCCCTTCTAACTCTTTTCTTCCAGGGTGTCCATAGTGAGGTATTTTAGTCTCTCCTCATAGGGCTATTGATGTGGTTCCATGTGATAAAGGTGACTACAAAACAGCGCTGACAATGAAAGTGAAATCATAAGAGTGAAACTAATCCAGGGTGAACAGCACCATAGTGTGCTGCAATGTCAGGACTACCTATACAGTTTTTTCAACAAACACCTATACTTCTTGTTTCTGTGGGAATCTACCCCCACACCCTCTTAAAGGGACTTCACTCCCCACACCACATAATAAATGAACAAACATCGGGGGTTGAAACACTGGGACAGAGGAAAATTTGGGAGGGTGGGATACAGTGCAGGGATGGGAAGAACATTGGAGGGGCAATCGGAAATGGGTCCAATGCAGAAAGAGTGGGCAGAACAGCAAGCAAAATGGGAAGGGACAAGTAAGAAGGGTAGATGGGACAAAAGAAAAAACAAACTTCTCACCAAAAATAAAAGCAACACAACCCCTTCAGGGCCAGTATCAAACCCAGGTCTGCCAGGCTCATAGGCAGTACCTTAATCTTCTACACTAAGTGACCAGCTCAAAATCTCTCTGACAAACAAATGCCTACACCCTTTCATAATCAACTTCTCCCATAGCTCCTTGCCACTATTCAGCCGCTGACCATGACATTTGCTGTAAAAGCACCACAAAGATCACTGACCATACATTCACCCTAAAATCTCTGTGGCCCTTCTCACTTCACCCAAATTAAGTTTCTGTAATTCAATCGCTCAGATCATGGGATACCACTGATGCAGATGCTGCACCGTTTTAGTTGCCCTCCTCTGGACCCTCTACACTCTGTCTATGTCCTTCCAGAGATGTGGTCTCGAGAACCAGACACAGTACTCAATGTGGGTCTTTTTTTTTTTTTTTTAACTTTCTTTCCCTCTGATTCATGGATCAAGGACCATCTCTCAGTCATCCAACGGTTCCTGCCTGGCCTGAAGTCAGCCTGTCTAAGCCTCCTTTCTCCCCCCACCTCACAACTGGTCCCCCAGCTTGACCCCTCTGGGGTGAGGCTGCCCCTCCTCTTAGGTGCACTTTTAGACAACATTACCAGCTGCTTGTTGAGGGCCCAGGCGGAGGACTGACAGGCCCATCCAGGAAGGACCTGGCAGTGGGCATAGGGGCTGGTGCCATCGCCTACCCCAAGTTCGGGTTTTCCTTTTCTACAATCCCCATCCTGAGCATGGTGCACACCTAGATGCACTGACATATGGCAACCTGCCTGCATCAGCCACGCTAACCTCATGCTGCCTAGCATGCTGCAGTGCCCCCCTGGTCTCACAGAGAGCTGCTGCATGCTGGGCTTCCCCAACCTCCCCTCCGGGGAATAAGAATACCACTAGGGTGCTCAATCCTCAGTCCTGCCTGGCTGACCCCCAGTGCCCAAGCTCTCTCCCAAACTCGGGTCACCAGCATGGTGCAAGGTGTGGTGTCCAGTGCCTCAACCATCAGCGCCACCGAGCTGGCCTCAAGGTGGGTTTTATCAGTGCTCTATACAGAGCAATACTTCCTCGCTCTTTCTGCTGGTGGTAACCCTCCTTCTGCACCTCTCCATCCCACTTACTCCCCCACTGCCTTGTTGCACTGCCTGGCCACATTTAGGTAATTCAATATGCTTACCCCAGGTCTCTTTCCTGCTCAGTTATTGTCAATACCACCCACACATTTTGTACTCTGCACTAGGGTTTCTATACCTAAGTGCAATATTTTACTTTTCACATTGGAACCCCAAAACAATAAGTGTGCACACACTGCCTTAAATTAAACAACTATTTTATTTCAGAGTCACCTGGATGCCCAATCACCCCTATGTTGGGAGGCACTACATTGAGGTGTTGTGCATCTGGTGAGTCTGAAAAAATTAAAACAATTGTGTGTTTTTTTTTTATTTATGTCAGTGTATGCACTCTTTCATGTCTTATTATTGCTTTGTGGCTGTGATTGAAAAGGGTTTGCACCTTTGGCTGCAGTGGTGTACATGGGTCTTTCTTTCCGAATTCACACTGAAACCTAGCTGTCATCCCTTGCCCACTCCTCAAATTTTCTCAGGTCTCTACTCATACTTTCCACACACACCCTGAAGTGTCCACCCTGTTGCAGATTTTGTTGTCATCCACAAGGAAGACCTTCCTTCCAGCTCCTGTGCAATGTCTCTTATGAAGACATTAAAGAGGACAAATCCCAGAAATGATCGCTCAGGTACCCTGCTGGTCACCCTCTCTTCCATGGAGTAAACTCCATTTACCAACATCCTTTGTTGCCTATCCACTAATTTCTTACCCAGTTTACCACCTTTGGACCCACTCCTAAGCTACCCAGCTTGCTTACTAGCCTGCTATATGGAATGGTGTTAAAAGCCTTATTGAAATACAGGTAGACCACATTCACTGCTCCCCAATCTAATTCCTTGGTCACTCAATCAATCAAACAAATCTATCAGATTTGTTTGGCAGTACCTCCTGCATGAATTCATCTTGCCTTGGGTCCTGTAACCTGTAGGATTGAAGATATTCCACATTAATTTCCTTCAGCAGTTACCATTATCTATCCCATCACTGATGAGAGGCTGACTGGCCTGTAATTGCCAGCTTCCTCCCTCCTACCATTTCTGTGAAGTGGGACTACATCTGGCATCCTCCAGTCCTCAGGAACCACTCATGTTTCCAGTGCACCATTAAATAGGGATATCAGAGTGCAGCTAATATATCCTGAGCTCCATCAAAAACCATTGGATACCCACCTGGCCCCATTGCTTTGTCCACTTTGCAAGATTTGCAAGCCCTTCAAGACTCTCTTCTCCAAAAAGGACCAATGTCCACATTCCACCTTCAAAGCTCCTGTTACTTTGTGGTCCCTCCCTTTCCTTCCTCTGTGAACACAAAACAGAAGTATTTGCTCAATATGTCTGCCTTTTCCTGGCCCTCCTGTACAATCCCCATTCCTTTTTAACCATATAGCTCTAGATAGCTTTTGGCAGAGAACAGCAAGATAAAGGAGGTGCTGTTAGAACTTTACTACTCTACTGTGATTATATAGCCTCCCTCACTACCCTTGGCTAGTTACACTTTTATAGGCACAGCATTTGACTGACAACAGGAAAGTCTTGTTTGGGAGCAGGAAGGGAGTGATCACAGAGGCACAAGAGACTCACCATCCTAGAAGAAAAAGAGTATCTCTGCATGCCACCTTATCTGCTGGAGATCTGACTTTGAGCAAGTAAGAAGGAGACTACTGAGGAATACAGGAACTTCATGTCCCAGAACAGGAAGAGAAGGATCTTTAAGGACACGGAGGCTGTAGGAAAGTAGAGAAAAAAAATTAAATACATTAAAAAATAAAATAAACAGCGAGGCAAGAGTAAGCATACAAATCAACAGTTGAGGGTCACAAATAAGACATGATGGGAGTGGTGCAGTGCAATAGCTGTGATGCAGTGGTCTTCCAGTAGACATTCTGCAGGATGCGGTGTTGTCCCATCTGCAGATGACTCTCTGGGCTGAGGGAGGAGGTTGCTCATCTCCAGGCTGAGTTGGCCAGGAATCAGGGGACCTCTTCCCCATCCAGGGACCACCAGAGCCACCGCTGCTGCCTCAGAGGTTGCCAAGAAAGAGCTGCAGTTGGACAACAGTGGGCTCCAGGGAGGATGAGGGTTAGGGTGGTGGAACGGAGGACATCCCTCCAGTTATACCTCTGCACAATTTCTACACAATCTGGCAGAGTGTGGTTCCCCTATGGAGGCACCTGCAGTGGAGACCAAGGAGGATGCTGGGAACCTGCACAAAGGATACTCACAGGAGGGTGGCATGGGACATCACAAGGGAGGGAAACAACTCTAGGTGGGGGACTCTATTTTTAGGAGGGTAGAAATGGGGAAGGGGAGAAGGAGGTGGGTGCCTGCCTGGCACCATGGTTTAAAGGGACAGGGTGAATTCTCAGGACCACAGTAGCAGCTGCACAAAGAGAAAGCTGGATGTCATTATCCACCTAGGTACAAATGTCCTGACTGGGAAAGGATCAGAGCAGTCGCGGGAGGTTTGTGGAGTTAGGGGAGGCCTTAGACAAGTAGCATGCACGGTAACCTTCTCAGAGGTGCTGTCTATGTATGGCATGGATGAGGCTAGGGTGCTCTACACCATAGGAATCAATCAGTGGTTGAAAAACTGGTGCAGAGCTCAGGGTTTTGGCTTCATTGGGGACTGGGGTCTACCTGGAGGGATACAGTCATATACTGGTGTGATGGTCTGCATCTCTCCTGAAGGGAAGCAGGATTCTAGGTGATAGGATTAAATGCTTCATTGGCAAGCATTTAAATTAGCCATGGGGTAGGTACTGAAAAGGGAGCAGGGAAATTCTAGACCCCCAAAAAAATCAGAGTAGTTAGTGAGGTATACATCAAGATAGAGAAGTAGTATGGACAAGAGCAGGGTAAATGGAAAAAAGGCAAAGGTAGGAAGGACATGGATGGGGCAAAGAGGGTTAAGGCCATCAAAAATGGAAGGTAATGAGTAGCAATGTCCATAGTCTAGGTAACAAGCTCCTGAATTGGTGGCCTTGATGAAAGAGGATGCCTGGATATCATGGAGTCACAGAAACATGGTACACATAGAACCATGACTGGGATGTCAACATACCAGGGTACACAGTCTACAGGAGGGACAGGGAGGGTAGAAGAGGAGGAGGATGAGGAGTAGCTTCTATGTAAGGAAGGATTGAAGCAATGGAACTAAAGGATAAACAGGGAGGAGAGGAGGCACTGTGGGTCACCCGGAGGCTGGAAATGGCACCAGAATCTGCAGAGGGGTTGTACACAGACCCACGTTCAGGGAGGAAATGGACAAGGAAATGATAGAAAGCACCCTTAGGATGGCAAAAGGGAAGATATTTTTGATGGGGAGCACAATATGGCAGTTGTTAACTGGAGCACCTTTGCTGTAGCCACATCCAAGAGCAGTGTCATTCTCAATGCTCTACAGGGGCATGCCTAAGACAGCTATTGTTTGAATCCACTCTGAGGAGAAATCTTAGACCTGATACTCTCAAACAGGGATGGAGATAGGATTCCAGATCTAGAATTGGGTAGTCATCTGAGAATAAGTGACCACCAAACAGTGTGGTTCACGATAAACACAGCCACAGAGTCAAGCCATACAAATGTGAGGGTACTGGACTTTAGGAGGGCTGACTTTGTCAAAATGGGAGAGTGTCTCAGAAAAGCACTAGAATATAGGCAAGAAGGAGGAGTGGAAGAACAATGGGGAAACATGAGAACTGCCATCATAGAGGCAAAAAGCCTTTGTGTGAAGAAAATAAACAAATCAAAATGAAAAAAAACAGTATGGTTCACAAAAGAGGTAGTGGGGAAGGTTAGGGAGAAAAGATAGCATTCAGGAAACATAAGGAAACACAGAAGAAGCAGGACAGAGAACTGTACCAGTTGAAGCAGAAGGAAGCAGGGAAGGCAGTCACAACAGCAAAGGCCCAAACCAAGGAAAAGATAGCCAATTCAGCTAAGAAGGGGGATGAAACATTTTACATGTAGATTAGGGAGTGAAGCAAGACCAAGAGAGGAATAATGAGGCTTAATAAAGAGGAGGGAGGGTGGATGGGCAGAGGGACAGTGAAAAGCAGGGTTACCAACTGAATGCTTCTGCTCAGTATTCACAAAAGAAGAGGAGGGAGGTACCTAATCCAATCAAAAAAACACTCTGGCTGGGGGGCGATACCAGTTCTTTCAAGAAGAAAGGGTTCTGAAAGAACTCCTAAAACTGAAGGTGACAAAGCAATGGAGCCTGATGGGATTCACCCCAGAATTCTAAAAACTAGGGGAAAACTTGTGACACCACTGACTACCCTTTTAACAAATCATGGGAGAATGGTGTGGTACCTGAGGAACAGAGGACAGCAGATGTGATTCCCTTCACAAAAGTGGGAGCAAGGCAGAGGCAGGAAACTATAGACCTGTTAGTTTGACCTCAGTGGTAGGAAAATGATGGAATCACTTTGGAAAGAAAGAATTTTGAGTACCCAGAAGCCAGTGGTGCACAGGGCCCAAGGCAGCATGGATTCACAATAGAGAAGGTTATGTCAGGCAAATCTAATAGATTTCTTTGACTGGGTGACCAAAGTAGTAGACCAGGAGGGGCTGTGGACATGGCGGTATACCCATGAGATGGGCACCTAATCACGGCACCATCCAAAATGGCGGGCGATGTGGGAAAGCCCGAGGCGATGTGGCAGGGAGGGCAACCAGATGTGGTGGGGTGGTCGACCCTAGTGACATGATGTCGCTATATGTACATGCATGTGTGGGGAGCGAGCATGGCCTGGGAGGAGGCAGAGGGTATGTGAGGGGTGGCACTGTGGTCAGCTGCTGAGCTGCACTGTGGCATCAGGGGTTGGTCTCCACTTGCAGTGTGTGGGGTTCTGGGTTTGGGTCTAGGTCCAGGCACTACTCTGCGTTTTGTTGCACCAGTTCAAAACTTGTTTTTGCTTTTGCCCCTGACATGCACCCCTGGAGTTGAGAATCTTTAAGTAGTGGGGTGCGGGGGAAAGTCCCCACAGAAAGCAAAGGCTTTAAATCTCTGGTGCCATTCTTCCATGTGCCGAGGATGTAGGGTGGTGAAATTGTTTTCACCACCCTGACGTGTCACATTATGAACTGCTCAGCTCACCTCATTATCATAGAACCACATGGTCTACCTAGACTTATAGCAAGACATTTGACACAGTCTCACACAAAAGATTAAAAACAAATTAGCCAACCTGGGAGTTGTTCCAAGGGTGGAAGCCTGGAGTTAAAAATTGGCTGGACAACAGGACACAGAGGATAACAGTAAATGGTGACCATTCTGAAGAAAGGGGTTACTAGCAGGGTATCATAGGGTTCAGTACTGGATCTGGTCCTTTTAATGTCTTTATAAGTGACATTGACATTGAAGAGTGACTAGAAGGAAAAATATGCCTCTTTGCAGATAACACAAATATCTGCAACAGGGTTTTACATGGGGAGGGTGGTGGAAAGGATGAGAAGGATTTGGCAAGGTTGAAGGAATGGCCAAGCTTATGGCAGCTTAGATTCAATGCAAAGAAGTGCAAGTAATGCACCTGGGAAATAAAACCCAGGGAAGACTACACTACGGGGGTGAGGCATTAACAGCAACAGAAATGGAAAGGGACCAGGGGTAGTGATATCAGATAACCTAAAGGTAAGCAAGCAATGTGAGAAGGCAGTAAGGATGGTTGGGGGATACTGGGATGCATAGGGAGAGGCATCACCAGTAGAAAACAGGAAGTTTTATCCCTCTGTACAGACAGTTGATGAGACCCCATCTGAGTACTGCATTCAGATCTGGAGACCCCATCTCCACAAGGACATAGACAGGATGGAGACAGTCCAGAGGAGGGCAACTAAAATGGTACAGGGTCTGTAACAGAAAATATATGAAGAGAGACTAAAGGAGCTTAATATGTTTACCCTTGAGGAAAGGAGGAGAGGGGGACATGATATAAACTTTCAAGTACCTCAAGGGAATCAACAAAGTCCAAGAAGGAAACATCTTTCATAAATAGAGATGTGCAAGAACAAGGGGGCACAATTTGAAGATAGAGGGGACGTCTCAGGAGAATGTGAGGAAGTATTTTTCACAGACAGGGTGATGGATGCATGGAACAGCCTTCCTGAGGAGTTTGTAGGGTCATAAACAGTGGAGGACTTCAAGAATACATGGGATAGACATAAGGCAATTCTGGTGGGGGTAGGAAGAAGTAGGCTATTGGTTAACTGGGATCTGCAGCTTATTCAATAGGTACAGAAATGAGCAGACTAGGAGTCACGTGATGCAGAGCAACCAGAGACAGCACTTCTTTGGAGCTCCCATCTATCACCCTCTTGCAAATCACTTTTCCTTACTAATATCGACAAGTGAACATCAGACCTCTATTTTGAGCTTCTTTAATGCTACTATATCCACTGAACATCTGTTGGTCCAATTTTAATACTGCAATCTGCTGAAAAGTCATGATGGAAGCGGAGATGAAGCTTGCTGGCATAAGGTACACTCCACCGTCTACTCCAGAAAATCCACTAAAAATCTAAGCACCAAGGCTCAGGGACCACCTCTAAATCAAGCCCGTCTAGTGTTTCAGCGATTCCTCTGACCGAGGATCGTTTCCTCCAGGAACAGTTGCCATTTAAAAAACGTTGGAGGACATTTCTGCTGAGCTAAAATCTTTAAGAGGGACCTTAGCACGTTAACGACAAGAATGGGGGACTCGGAGGCAAGAACCTCCTCCTGGAGAAGTGGAGGGAGAGGATGGACCCAGAAATTATTCAGCTCAGACAGCAGGTTAGCAAACTCCAGCTAAAAGCAGAAGATTTAGAAGGAGAAGCCGGAGAAACAATCTGCTGATCTTGGGCCTCCTGAAGCCAAGAAAGGCATCGACATCATTCCCTTTCTCCAGAAATTTCTAAATAAGGTTGTTGGTCCATCCCCTCAATCCACAGTACCATATAGAGGGCTCATCACTCCCTCCGGCGAAACCGCATCTGGAGCACCACCAAGGCCTAATATAGTCAAGTTCTTAAGCTTTCTGGAAAAGCAGCATGTACAGTATTAGTCAAGGCAAGAGAACTACAAGCAATTTTGTGGAGTGGTACTAAGCTATGAAAAACTCAAGACCTTCCTTATGAAACGCGAGAAGAACGCTTCAGCTTTTCACCCAACGTTAGCAAGCTGATTGCTGCTGTCATCCGCTACAGAATGATTTACCCAGCCAAGTTACAAGTGGCTATAGATGGACATGGCACTCCTACGAATCTCTGGAGCAAGCTGTTACTGATCTCACTGTCAAGTTGCCCAACTTGTTTAAATCTGGTTGAACATTTATCGCAATGCCAGAGTGTTATTCTCGCTTATAGATGAGATGCTATACTCTCACCTTGTTTGCTAGATTTCTTCTCCTTTCCCTTTCTTTCGGGTTTCTCATTGGTGGGTTGTGGTGGTGGGGTAGGATGAAGAGCGCCTTGTAGGCCAAATATTTGCTTGGGGGAGTGCTACTTGCTCCACCTGGTGAGAGGGTGGGAACCTTTGTTCAGTCAGCATTTCTATCGCTGCTAGCTGGGTCAGACATTTTGGTTCCCTCAGTCTTTTGGTCGTCTGGTCTTTTCCTTGTTCCCTCAGGGCAGAGCCCGAGATCCTAGGAAATGCGGCGAGTCTCAGAGGGTTTTGGAGGCACCTACTCTCTCGAAACAGGTCGGGCAATGCAGGACAGTTTTAGTTGACGCTCTCTAAAGTAGCAGCTCACTCTTAAAGTAGGTTAAGCTACTTATCTTACAATGTGTTCTACCACTTTTGAAATGCCTGGGGAGATAGGAATCCCTATAAGTAGTAATGTCCCCACTGGTTTTCTCAAATCCCTACTTCCGTTATAGTACATTAGGGCTTACTCTGGTTTTCCTAAGAGGGTTGGGGAAGGGGGCTCTGAGATGGAGCTAGCTCTGGGAGGGCTGCATAGCGTGTCAGAGAGGGGTGAAAGGCACTCTTGGGAGGAATGTTGACTATGGTGATCCCTGTCTCTGTTGTTATGGCCAGAAACAAATGCGTGGTATGCCTTCTCAGTACTAGCACCTTGGTACAGAATCCGCCTCCCAAGGAATATTGCCTCTGGGCCTCGGTCCTCCAAATCAATGTTTAAGATACCTAATAACTCTCTGGTATTGGTCGGGGACCTTTGTATATAGTTGGAAGGGTTTGTGGGGGAGGGGGTTTTGGTGTTCAGTTGTCTTTTCTGCCACTTGCTCTGTGTGGGGCTGATGTATCATGGTTGAAGTTATTTTCATTCTTGCTATTTTTCATATGTACTGATAGGGGTGGGGAAGACAGGCGTGTTTTAGTTACGTATATTTCCAGGGATTGACGGGGTAGGTGGGATGTGCCTTTGGGATGGTTTAATTTTCCATTGATACATATTTTCCTTGCTTTAAATATAATATTACATGACAATGGTGTCGATTAAAATTGCAATGTGGAATGTCAGAGGTGCCAGAGATTTGTCTAAAAGATACCAGGTTCTCAAAACTGTGCCCTTTTGAATATTGACATTCTTCTGATGCAGGAAACCCATCTCATGGCATCAGAAGTCAATGGGTTGCGCCAGCAGGGCTACTCCAAAATTTGTGTTTCTTGTGGGACACCTTCTAGTAGAGGGTGGCTATATTGGTGAAAAGACGTATATCATTTCTGACAGAGGAGTGCCTAATGGACCAAGAAGGCAGATTCATTATTGTTAAGGGTATGCTTAATAATGTTAGGGTGGTAATAGGGCAATTTATGGTCCAGTGGGAGGGGACCAGATTTTCTTATGAGCCTAGCTGATAAATTGAGTGGACTCTTGCCCTCCTGCTAATACTCAGGGTGACTGGAACATCGCCCGTCACAGGACCTGGATAAAACCTATAGGCCATTGAAACCACTTTCCCTTCACAACTTTTCCTGAGGGACTTTATGGATTTATTGGGTTTATGTGACCTATGGAGCTTGCTTAATCCTCTGGACAGCTTTTTTCCTTTTATTCCCAGTTCATCAGTCGTGGTCCAGAATTGATTTATATATTCAGTAACACCCTTTTGTCCGGTATTCTAGAGATGGAATTGAACCAATTGTTATATCTGATCATTCCATGGCATGGATTTCGATTTCTCCCGACCCACAGGTTCAAAGAGACACCTCCTGGAAATTAGAGACACAACATTTAAAAGAGGAACAAATAATTTCTCATATTAAATCACTAATTTCTTCCTTTATAGATATTAACTCAGGTTCAACAAATAGGGAGGACTTGATTTGGTGTTCTTTTAAATGTTTCATCAGGGAGAATTTATTAAGTTAGTGTCCAGAAGGAAAAAAAGAGGAGGCTAGAATCATGTCACTGTCGAATCAAATTAGGTTTGTGGAAAATAATTATCCTCTTCATCCTCCCAAATGGATTTAGAAGTTTTATTGAAACTTAGGAATGAATATGCAGATCTGTTAAGAGACAAGGCAGAGTACGCCATCCTTAAAACTAAAGCTCATTATTTTGATAAGGGAGAAACCAGGTAGAATGCTAGCCCTCCGACTGAGGAAGTGGAAGGATCAAGATGGATCCCTGCATTGTCTTCCCTTGATGGTTAAGCAAGACCTCCCCTCAGGACATTTCCCAGGTTTTGAGTCCTTTATAGGGATCTTTAAAGTATGGGTCCTTCTCAACCCTCCATTCCCATATTGAACAATTTCTGGATGACCTTCATCTCCCTTTACTGCAGGCCCACCAAGGTGAGATTTTGGCCTCTCCCATCACTTTGGCGAGGTGGAGGAAGCGATTGGGAGTTAGCTCTGGACAAATCCCGGATCCTGATGGCTTTCCCTCCAATTTATATAAAGTTTTTTGTAAGGAGATTGCTCCCTTCTATTGAAATTGTTTGAGTATATGTTTACTTCTGACCTCCTGGACCCCACTTTGCTGGAAGCCATGATTGTTTTGATTTTGGAACCAGATAAACCCCAGAAAGACCCTTCCAGTTACCTCCAATTTCATTATTAAATTCTGATATAAAGATTTTAACTAAAATCTTATCTCTTAGAATTAAGCAGATTTGGTCTAATTTGCTGAGTATCAAACAAGTGGGGTTTGTTCAAGGCAGATCCTCAGCTGACCATTTGCACCCTTTCACATATTTTCCAGGCTGCCCAAGATTCCAAGGCTTCCATGGCTTTAGTCTCATTAGACACAGAAAAGCCTTTGACAGAGTTCACTGGGATTTTCTCTGGGCCACTCTTAAGAGAATGGGCTTCCTGGACACTTTTATTCAATGGATTGGATGGTATATAAGTCTCCACTGCTAGAATCCACTGCAATGGGGTCTTTTCTTCTCGATTCCCCTATTTACTGGTACTCGACTAGGGTGTCCCTGTCTCCTTTTTGTTTAATTTATATCTGGAACCCTGCTACTTAGTATTAAGAACTCACCCCAGGTCACAGGATGCTTAGTCCATCAGCAGTCTCTGACCCTTTCGCTTATGCTGATGATATTCTTTTACATTTGGCCAACACGGAATCCTCTCTAACACATATATTACAAATCATTGACTGGTTTGGCCAGGTGGCCAGTTATAAGTTGAATTTATCCAAATCAGTCATATTCCGTTAAATGCTATCACACTCCATGCCAATTTCACCCAGTTCGATAAAATGGTGTCCCTCCTCATTTAAATATTTAAGCATACACCTTACTAGAGACCCTGAGGCTCTCAGAAAACTCAATCTAAATGACTTAGTGCTAAAGATACAGCAAGATCTTCAAAGATGGACCACCCTCCTCTGTCTTTGTGGGTCGTATAAGTATTATTAAAATGAATGTGCTACCTCAGTTTTTTTACCCACTAAATTTACTGAACATTTATTTCCTTACGTCTTATTTTCAGCAGCTCCATTCTGCTCTTTTCTAAATTCATTTGTCAGGGCAAACATCCCAGACAGACCTTTTAAAACTTAACTTGCCTAAAGAGAGAGGTGGACTCCATCTCCCAACTTTATGCTATACTACTGGCAGCAGTCATATGTCTAAAATGGGAGATGGTATGATGCCAGGCCTCATGCATACCTTCCTATCTGGCTACAGATAGAGAGAAGGATTTTAGATAAGCATAGTCTCCATTTATCCAGAGTTTTTTACTACACTATCTCCGTATTACCTCCTCCTTTACAAAGTAGCGTTATAGGGTCTCTATTAAGGTGTTGACTCACTGCTGGAACTTCTTTAATATTCCCTAAAAGGATCATGGCTCAACCACTTAGTTTAAACCCTAACATCAAAATAGGTGGTTCTCCGCTCTCCCAGATTGGCTTCCTCAATTGCAGAATTCTCTTGTGGAAAACCTGTTTTCTCAGGATTCCCTCCTTTCCTCAGCTGATATAATGGATAAATTCAACATCCTCAGAAATATATTTTTAAAGTTTTCCAGCTGAGACACCTCATGGTCTCTATTTTGGATCCATATTTATGTTGTCCTAAGTCAGGCCTTTTTAGACCAGGTACAGGAATATGCGAATAAGCCCCATGGACTCTCCAAGATATACTCCTTTTGTTGGGTACCAAATACCTAATCCCTTATTGGTTCTAAAATTTGGTCTCTCTTTTGCCAGACTCCCTTCGATTTGGGGTCAGATGTGGGAGGACATGCACAGATATCTCACTCAAGATAGGCACAGACTTATTCAATATCGTATCTTAAATAATTTGTACTACACACCGATCAAGTTGGCCAGGTTAGGCAGATTACCTTTGAATATTTGCACACGGTGTGGCATAGCTGAAGGAACCTGGTACATATTCTTTGGCACTGTGACAAAGTGGCTTCATTTATGGCATTCAATCCAATCCAATTTAGATCCTCTTGGGATTGAGAGAACTGTTTACTACAGAAATTTGTATTTTAGGATGTTCTCCAATATTCAGGTTTTGGAGTGCAGGTTTCATATGGCTTTAATCTCTATCGCAGTCAAAAGGCTGGTTCTCAAGCATTGGATGGACCAACTGGTCATATCGTATGCAGAATGGATCAAAGAACTATCTCTTTGCTTCAAGACTGAAAGGTTAATAGCAAGCTCCAAAATTGTTTGACCTCTTTCAATCGGAAATGGGTCAAATTGAATGCTTTATATTTGAATTAAGGTTCATGTATATATGCCTCTGCTGTTTTGGTTTGTATTATCTTTCACTGATACCTGCTACTGTATATTGATTAGTTTTTTGGCATATGCTTTGCTATGTTTTTTTCCAATAAGGCACCTCCCTGGGGTGGGGGGCTATAAGAGTAGAGGGAGGAGGAGGGGTTTGTGTTTTTGTTTTTTTAGATTTAAGGAATCCTGTAACATCCTGGGATTATCTTTGTATTTACTTTTTACATCTGAGGTTCTATATACTGGCTCATGTTCTCATTGTCAAATATCTTCTTGTGTTGTCAAAATTTAATAAAGATGTTGAATTTCAAAGAATGAGCAGACTAGGTAGGCCAAGCTGTCATTATCTGCCATCAAAGTCTGTTTCTATGCTTCTATACAGTCTCTCTATGCCCACCTCTATTTGCTTACATAGCTAAAAAATGTTCCTGTTTGTTTCCACCTAGGCTATTCACTCTTAAAATTGAGCCTTCATACTCCTTTCTGCTTTCCAGCTGCCCTCTGTAGATATACAGTTTTGTTTTAATTCCAACAAGAATTTTCATAAAATGTTTTCTAGCACAGTAGAAATAATCACTAGCAGCAAACAGTGACAGAGCTTCACAAATGCCATAATAAATAAAAATAATAATAATAATATTTTTTATTTTTCAGGCCCCTTTTCAAAAAGCATGGCGAACAAGATAAAATAAGTTCAAATATATAAACAATCATTAAAATCAGACAATGCCACAAATATTATTACATAAAATGATCAATCCGTAAGCCTGGTGCCACAGATAAGTTTTTGAGCTGATTTAAAAGCCCTCCACAGTCGTGCAGTCCGTAACCGACAAGGTAGAGAATTCCATAGTGTGGAAGCCATGAACATAAAAGATCTGGCCCCCAAAGATTTCAAACATACCTTAGGAATCTCTAGCAACCCCTCACTGGCTCAGCGGATTGATCAGCCAGGGTAATAGGAAACCAGGAGCTTTTCAGATAGTCCAGGCCCAGTCCGTGTAGGACTTTGAAAGTCAACAAGCCAACTTTAAAGGTGATCCACCACTGACCTGGCAGCCAGTGCAGTACACGCAGCACTGGCGTAATAAGACAGGACCGAGGAGATCCTGTCAAAAGCCGGGCCGCCACATTCTGCACCAGCTGCAGCAGCAGAGTTCCACCCCAGAAAGCCCTAGGTATAGGGAATTGCAGTAATTTATTTTTATTTTGTTTAGTTATTTAGTTTTTGTTGACCGGGTAAGTGCACTAGACAAATCCTTCCTATTTTCAGGCACAACCTGGGGAGGGGATACAGATGAATGCCAACTGATCTTGAACCCAGATTAAGCTGTTGGTGGTATTTTTAGTGAATGAGGGAAATTTGGCAAGGACACCAGGAGAAATTCCCTACTCTTTCGATAAGTGCCATGGGATCTTTAACATCCACCTGAACTTCCACCAATCCAGGCAGATGGGACCTCGGTTTAATGTCTCATCTGAAAGATGGCACCTCAAAAGTGTAACACCCTCTCATGCTGCACTACAGTGTCAGTACTGAGGCATTAACCCAAGTGCCAGATGTTGAAACTGAACCAACAGCCCTCTGATCTCCTGGCCTCAAAGGTGAGTGTGCTACCTACTGAGCCACTGACACTAATCTAAGCGTGAGGACAAAAGGTGAGGACTAAAACAGGAAGGTCGCTGGATGGTACCAGATGTTTAATCCTGGAGATATTCCTTAGATGGTAAAAGAAAGATTTGACGACAGCCGACACCCGCAAATGCAGGGTCAATCATTCATCAAAAATTACCCCATATTTCGCACCTGGTTAGAAGTCAGGAGGGCACACCCCAAGAACAAGTCCAGAGGGTGACCGACTTCACAAACCTCCTGTCCAATGACCAGGTTCCACAACCATCACCTCAGTCTTACAGAGTTCAACTTCAGCCAGCTCAAATCCATCCACTTCTGGATTTCAGTTATTAAAGACAGAGAGAGCTCTATCCTGGTTGGGTGCAAAGAAAGTAGAGCTGGTATCATCAGTATAACAATGAAACCTCAGCCCATACCTTCTTACAATGACTCAAGAGGTAGCATATACACCTCAAACAACATGGGCAACAAAGTCAAACCCTGAGTAACCCCACAAGACAGAGAAACTGGATCTGATGAAAACACTCCAGATACCACTCTCTGAGTTCTTCTAGTGAGGAATGATGTAAACCATCTGAGGACAGTTCCCATTAGTCCACAGATTAACCTCAGATGGCTAAGTAACAGCCCATGGTCCACGGTGTCAAATGCTGATGATAGATCCAGAATAACCAAGATGGAATGTCTCTTCGATCTCTAGCCATCAGGAGATCATTAAGCACCCGAACCAGTGCTGTCTCGGTGTTATGTCTCTTTCGAAAACTGGACTGGAGGAGTTCATAGATGTCATGGTTGGTTAAATGGTCCTCCAGTTTTGCTGTCACTACTTTCTCAATAACCTTCCCTAAAGGAGGAGGTTAGAGATTGCCTGTAATTAGCGCGGCAGTTTGGGTCCAAAGTAGCTTTCTTCAAGAGAGGTATCACTACCGCCTCTTTCAGAGAGTTAGGAAACTCCCCAGATTCCAAGGAGCACCAAACTATCCATGCTAGGACCGGACCAATAACATCAAGATAACCCAAAATCAGAGAAGTTGGTCCAGGGTCCAAACTACAGCATGTAGGGCGCACACGTGGATGATCCACATGACATCCACAAGTCGAGGTGGCTGAAGGTACTCTGGAAAACCAGGGACAGTGGCCTCATGCTGATCACAAGCAATACCCAAAGAGTGCACTGGCAAGAGCTCTGCCCTGATGTCGGCCA
Source organism: Neoceratodus forsteri (assembly GCA_016271365.2). Lineage (NCBI taxonomy): Eukaryota > Metazoa > Chordata > Ceratodontiformes > Ceratodontidae > Neoceratodus > Neoceratodus forsteri. The sequence continues at coordinate 192,550,403 of JADMNL010000022.1, read as the reverse complement.
CCTTATCAGCAAAGAAACGAGCAAGGTCATCGCACTCTATTTGAGAAAATGCTTTCGAACCTGAAGACAGGCTGGGTTTCACAGTCTGTCCACAGTTCAGAACAGCTGAGCTGGTCGGTTCTGAGCTGCCACAAGCTCCCTGGACAGGAACTCTGCCTTCTTACTGGTGATTGTGGATTGATAGACTTGATAATGGTCCATCAATCTAGAGGCGGTTGGCATCAAGGGCAGATTTCCACCAGCAATGCTCTAGCCTTTGTCCTAGTCACTGCATCTCCCTCAAAACCCCGTCAAACCATGGGCATCAAAGGTGAAGGAAAGAAACGAACTCAGACTGGAGCAATAACATCAGGGGCCCTGAGGCGGCCATATTATAGGCCAACATGAGGGTCTCTGGATCACTACTTGCCACAGAGAGGGACGATAGGTCAAGTACCGCAGATAGACTCTGAGAACTTATATCTCTTAAAGGGTGGTACCTGACCATCTCCACAGGGGGAGGCCTACAGGGCTGTGTGCTAAAACTAAACCCCACAGTGTAATGATCAGACCACGCAACTGGTTCCACCCCAGATTGGAGGCCTCGATCCCTAGGAGGAAAACCAGGTTGAGGAGTGTCCCTGTTTATGAGTAGCAGTGGTAACCACCTGTGTAAGGCCAAGAGATGTCATTAACTGGAGGAAGTGCTGTCCAAATTGTGAGAGTTCATCATCGATCCAGGTGTTAAAGTTACCCAGAACCATCAGTCTTGGTGACTCAAATGTCATGTTGACGATGAAGTCTGTAACTTCCTGAAGGAATCGCATCTCATCACCGGTGGATGGTAGATGAGGCAATCCGAAACCTACACCTGCTACTAAGGTACACTCAAATGACTCTGCTTCCTCAACTAGCACACTCATGAAGTTCAGTTCGGTCTTGAAACAGACTGCAATCCCCACCAACCCACTATCCAATCTCGGGCGGTGTATTACGAGTACCGGCTGGAATTAGAGCCTCAAAATGAGGTCAAAATGTTCATCCAGCCAGGTCTCGGTGATGCAAGCCAGGTCCACTGTTTCAACAAGATCTGTAATAATTGCAGTCTTGTTTTTAATGGACCTGGCATTGCATAACAACGCCGAGTTGGACGAACCTCTCAGGCCACCTGAACCACATGCCTGCTATAATCAGTAGTGCCCTTGGGTATGGAAACCAGGCATGGAGCCCCCACTCTGGGTTCCATTTCACCCAGGCGTCTCCTGGAACCTACTACCCCAATGTGATGGCACCCCTCATTAGCCCTCTGCTGTTCCACCCCCAACTCCCTCGCATAATACCCAAGGTCCTACACCATTGGTAGGTAGCAAACTGGAGAGGAAGAGGAATAAAAAGATGAGGGCACGGAGAGCAGAGGGTGAATAGTGCACGACTGCAGGGCCAACATCCCAGGCATTTAATAACTCAAACACTCACAATTAAAATAAATATCATAAATAATCCAAACAAATAAATATAAAAATCCCTAAATCAACTGTCTAAATAATAAAATAATTAAATATTACACACCCCAAAAAATAACATATAACAATTTAAAATTAAAACCTAAACCTAAAAACCTAAACTCTGAGTCATTCAATCTAAAAATAATAAATAACTAAGTCTCAAGAGACACCAGTTAAAAAAAACCATTCAGCTCCCAAGGTTCTCTCACTACCCAGGTAGCTAAAGGAATGTATATACTCAAAGATTATTTATACAAAGGAGCCAGCAAAACTTTGGATAAAGCAAGCTTCAGGTACAGAGTAGAATGATTAAGAATATCCAAGCCCTCTCACTGCTTGTAGAAAGAACATAAGCACTCTCACTGTTTACAGAGTCAAATAATAAAGTCCAAGTCACTAGAAATAAATAGAAATAAAATGTCTGACCATATTTACAGTTTATAGGACACAGATAACCATCCACAGAACCACTCCTTCCATGTCAGTGTCCACACAAGGAGTTCTGAAATCCACTACAGCCAGGCATGAAGAGAACCCTATATGCTGGGGGTCCAGTCAAAAATAATCACTGTGATAAAGGAACCACCAGCCGGGATCCACTTATCAGTAGACCCTGGGGAACCAAAGAGGACCCCAAGCCCACCTGCCAACTACCCGGCCAGTCCACAGCTCAGAACCCCTCACACCACAGCAAAATTTGACCCCAAATCCCCAACACAAATTAAGGGAACCTCTGTGCCACAGTAAATCAAATTGAGAGTCAACACATTTCCTTAACTGCAGCTCAATCCTCCAAAATGTCCAAAAGAGATCCTCAAACACAGGTCAGTGCTCCAACTTCAGTTCTTTATCCATACTCTCCTCCAGAAGAAAAGTACATCCAGCTGAAAAGAATAGCACAAAATCATCTCACTACTCCCCACTCCACAGTCTGCCACACTGTGGTCAGGTAAGCAGTCAGTTAAATGCCTGAAGCTCCCCAAAGGGGAATAATACCACAAGGAGCACTGTTCCAGTTCCAGCAGCTGGATAGATTGGAGCACTGTGAGGTTAATTGAGTTGCCTATGGTCAAACAATGAGTAGTTGCATTAAGTGGGATTGAACATGTGACTGACTGATTCCCAGGCTGGTGTTGTGAGCACTAGACCACACAGCCTCCCTCTAATTCCCATAGACTTTGTCTGGTCTAAATACTTATCTACATCACCTGTCACTAAAATCCTCTGTTTGCTACCTTAGAATATGCTGTTATGGAAGTGACAATGTCATGAAATAAATATTATGATACTGTATCAGGGGTAAACATGCAGCCAAGCGCAGATGGGAGCTTATACATAATAATCCTTTTCATATTAATATACATAATTGTTATAAAACCCAGGAGGCTGAATACAGAGATCTGAATTAAATATGGAAATATGTCTAATGGTTGAAATTATTTATAGGAAATAAAATTAAAACAAAAATTAAAAAAGAATGTCTAAAGAAGAATTTAAACTTTTGTTGAATTACTCACATGTATTACCTTGTGTGCAACTTATCTGTATGGTTTTAACCACAAAACATATCTCTAAAATATCTAGAAAGCTGTCAAGCATACATTTACTATATGTACCCTGCTGTGACTCACAATTTCATTGAAGACTTCTTAATTTTAGATACTGCAGAGTTTGGTTCTGTCTTTCAAAATGGAAATGGCTAGAGTTTGAAAGAGACCTGGTATCATGTGGCCCATTTTGCTACAAGTTGCAAATCTGCAGCTGAGCATTACACCATATATGAAGTGCTATAACTTTTGTATGCATCATCACTGATCTGTGGCAAAATGGGCATGCTTGTGTTAAAAAAGTCTTGTAAACATTTTGATGCCAATTGGCAGAAATCACAAAGACTGTCACAGAACTCTCTGAAAATAAGCTGCATGAGTTTTGGTGCAATCAAGAGGATGCTGGGAAAGTGCAAAATCAGACTTTGTGGTAGCATCTTGCCTTTTGAAATTTCTACTGCAGTCCATTACGTGAAGGATACTCCACCAGGCAATGTAAACCAGCTCACTGTAACAAATGCTAATTATTTGAGTTTTATAAATGTTTCATTCTATGTTTTATTTTAGCTTGTAGCCCTTTTCTTTACAATGCCAAAGGAACGTCATACAGTGAACAGGGTGCAGGAGTGAGTCTTCTTCAAATGAGGAGACCACCAGGACTAGCGGTCATGTGGTGAAGCTGGAAGGGGAAGTTTAAGAGGGATGTGACCAAGTCGTACTACTCTGAAAGAATGGTGGATGCCTGGAACAGACTACCAGCAGAAGCGGTGAAGGCAAAAATAGTAAGGGGCTTCAAGCTTGCGTGGACAGACATAAGATAAATATTAATTAATGGGCAGGGAGATGGAGGGTCACTGGAGGCAAGCTAGGGTCTTTAGTGACAGACCAGGCAGGATCATCTGGAAGACTGGGTAGGCTAAGTGGTCTTTTTCTGCTGACAAATGCTATATTTCTGTATTTCCAAAAGATAAGCACAAGAAAGATGACAAAACAGTCCAAATGAGCCAAGAGAGTGAAAGTCACATGGGATGCAAAATTTAATTCACTGTGACAATAATGTATCTACATTTGGTTAAGACAATGGAGTTATGTGAAGTACTGGTGTAAGACAATCAATTCCCATACTCATATACAGTAAATGCCCAAACCTGATTCAATATGAGCATCATACCTCTCAGCCTTTTGTCACTGAAATGAGGGACATGGATATTTCTGGACACACAAAATGAGGGACAATGAGGGACACAGACCCCCAAATGAGGGACACATCCTCAAACATGGAGATAGAAGTTCAGAACACTGTGAAAACCATAGTATTTACTTGTGCAAAGTTTCTTTTAATTTAGTATTTTAGAATATTATGAATTTCTTCTTTAAAGTCTGAATTTATATCACATTCTTTTTGTGGGTAGCACCTTTTCCATGAGGGGCAGATGAGGGACAGAGCAATTTTAAGGGGTAAAATGAGGAATGTCCATTATAATGAAGGACACTTGAGATATGATGAGCATATATCATACAATCTAAAATTAAAATTATACACATCTCATGGTTTCTCAATAGATTGCATCAGATGCATGCCTGGAAAAGATGTTACATGTTGTTACACATGTAATACAAGCATTACCATTAAACAATATGTGCCCTGCGGACATCCACAAGGGACTGTCCAAAAGCTATTCTGCCAATGGCCACATTGAATGCATGTTCAATGTGGAAGACTACATGAGAGGAGTATCAAGAAAAAGCTGCCATTCTGAACAGGTACTTCTGCCCAGTCTTCACAGTGTGTGGGTGTGGGGGGACCAACAGGGATTAACAGGAACAGAGGTGAGGGAGGTGGACATAGGTCCATTTTCATGGAAAACAGTCCTATAAGGATATGCAGCTCAAAATGATGACAAAGCTATGGGTCTGGATGGGATACTTCTAAGGTTACTGATTGAGCTCAGGGATGTGCTAACCCTCCACTGTTTTGCCTCAACCTCTTCGCTGGCAGTCTGTTCCAGATATGTACTATCCTTTTCCGGAAGTAATACTTCACATCCCCATTTCAGTCTACTTCATTTTTGATACCCACAGATTTCTTGGGAAATAATTGCAAGAGATGTCAAACTATAATGCCTAGTACTCATATAGTGGTGACACACTGTGCATCAGGTTTCTACAATCATACATCTAGTTGAAGATGTCTCTGAGGCTATCAGTGCTAGCTCATGTATGCTTGGATAGTATGACCAAAATGCAAGGTACAGTGCTAGTCAGAGCTATTAGTTATGATATCATAACTTATGGTGCACCATGAGGCAATACTGCTCTCATTAGCTCTATGTTACCCAATACATAAAGGGTGAGATCACTAAAACAGTAATATGGGACATGGCCTGATACAGCTACTGATAGCACTGGCTAGCACTGTATATTGTGCCAGCTTGCAATATGTGAGTTAGAGGAAATTGTTTTACAATAAAGACATCTTAAGCTATACATATTAACATGTTATAAATTGCAGTTTGTAAATTGGGAAAAAAACTTTAAAGTTTGAAAAGCAGAAATAGATTAGTGGCTGTATTGGTTCTTGTAAGAACAGAACCAGAAGCTAATGAGTTTGATACCTTTTATTGGAGCAATTCAGATCTATGTTGGTCCAATAAAAGGTAACAAAGATTGAAAACGAAATCATTTTATTATGTATAACTTACAAAGGTTTTGAGCTCCTCCATCAAAACAAAAAGATGGACTAGCCAACCAAATCACGTAATACGCAAGAGAAGAGACGAGGAACATGTCTCATATAGTATTTTGTGCTCTGATTGACTGGTGGACATGAAATAATTTCTAATAGTCATGCTAGGTTTCACATGTCATAATGACATAACACAGTTATTTGTAGCCTCTCTGTACTGTATCTGATACCAGTAATTAATCACATTTTATATTACTGGAGTCTAGAGTTATTACTGCTCTAACAAGCTGAAGGATGAAAATGGACATGTAGATATTCTAAATTGTTGTTGAGTTTTCAGCAATTATAGTCAAATTTTGTTTGATTATTTTACAAGCACTGAAAAACAGTATTACATTTTATTCATAGATGTGGAAAGCTAATTTATATTGCATTATATTTTCATGGCATAACTTCTTGATGAGGGCATAATCTTTTATTTGACATTTTGTTTCATTTTGTAGCTAGAATATGCCATATTATGGTGCAATAAGTATTTTCATAAATATTGGAGCTGTTAGGATCGCTATTAGTTTTGCATTGCTACTGTACCTACACTTTTAAGATTAATTGTGCCCACCTGGAAACATTTTAGAAACATCTTCAGAATTTACAAGTCAGGAGCAGACAACAAGGGCAGTGTTTCCTCATGAATGGAAGAACAGATGTCCCTGGATCCTGACTGCAGAAAACTTGAAAATTATTTAAAAATTGAACAAGTCATGGATGATCAGTTAATTACTCTTCACTGTCTGAAGGCCTGTCATAAGTAAATATTTTCTAATTAAATGTTGCTTAAGAATAGAAATATACTTTTTGTTCCCCATGTATATTTATTCGAGGTTAACAACACCAAACATTTTTTTCTTAACTTGCTGGTTATATAAGGATTTCTAAAATGTGTCAATTTCTGAAATTAAAATTTTACTTTTATATCATACATCGTTGTTATTATTTTTGTGGTTTACTACGAACAAAGTAGCACCACAAGAACTAAAATGACTGACCTCCACACCAAATCCTCTGATTTTCACAGGTCACTTTCAGAAGTCCTCAATCAAGGCACTACATCACAAATGGTCTAGAACTAAGGACGACAGAAAAGGTATAATGTATTGAATGTAAAAGTAGCACTCACCACTACAAGGCCTTAAAAATGTGTAAGAGCATGAAAATGCTTGGTACTTTGTTGTATTAGTGAGTGCTACTTTTTAACTTTCAATAAACTATACTATGGCAGAAAAGGGAGCTATTATTGATGGGGACCTGAATATGCCAGATGTTAACTGGAGCAACTTTACTGCAGGCACATCCATGAGCAGGGTCATTCTTGATGTCCTACAAGGGCATGCCTCCGACAGCTAGTGTTGGAACCCACATAAGAGGAGCATTCTTAGACCTGGTACTCTCAAACTGGAATGGAGAAAAGATCTTGGATTTAGAAGTGGGTAGCCATCTGGGAGCAACTGACCACCAAACAGTATGGTTCACAATAAACACAGTCAAACCATACAAAAGCAAGAGTATTTGACTTTAGGAGGCTGACTTTGGGAAAATGAGAGAGTGCCTCAGAAAAGCACAAGCACATGGCAAGAAGGAGGGTGAAGGTACAATGGGGAATAATCAAAACAGCTATCACAGAGGCAACAAGCCTTTGTTTGAAGTGAATCAATAAAACAAAAGAAAGGAAAAACATTATGGTTCTCAATAGAGGTGACAGGAAGATTAAGGAGAAAAGGATAGCATTCAGGAAATATAAGGAAACACAGAAGGAGCAAGACAGTGAATGTTATCAGTTAAAGCAGAAGGAGGGCAGAGACAGCAGTCAGACTAGCAAAGGCCCAAACCAAGGAAAAGATAGCCAACTCTGTTAAGAAGGGGAAAACCTCTTATAGGTACATTAGGGAGCAAAAGAAAGACCAAGGGAGGGACACTGAGGATTAATAAAGGGAGGAATTTGGGTAGAGGGTGACAGTGAAAAGCAAGGATACTGAAAGAATATTAAATATCTCTGCTCAGTATTCCAGACGGAAGAGGAGGAGAAGTACCTAAACCAAACAAGATGAACACTCTGGATGGGGGGTTGATACCAGTCCATTCACAGAAGAAAAGGGTTTGAAAGAACTCTTGAAATAGGTGGACAAAGCAATGGGATCTGATGGGATTCACCCCAGAATTCTAAAAGAACTAAGAGTAGAACTAGTGACACCACTGTCTACTCTCTTTAACAAATCATGTGAGGATGGGATAGTACCTGGGGATTGGAGAAGGGCAGATGCGATTCCACTTCACAAAAGTAGGAGCAGGAAACTACAGACCAGTTAGTTTTTTTTATTTAGCTGTTTAACCAGGTATAGCACACTAAGCTGAAAGCTTTTACAGGAGCGACCTGGGAGCCAAGGACTTGCTCAGGGTCACGCAGTATTCAAGTGGAGGTGGGATTCAAACCCAGGTCTGGTCTGCTGGATATCACCAAATTTGCAGCTCAGAGCCTTAGACCACTGCGCTATACTGCCTCCAAAATTTAATCTCAGTGATAGGGAAAATGATGGAATCACTTCTGAAGGAAAGAATTGTTGAGTACCTAGAGGCCAGTGGGGCTGGGACCCAAGGCATGGATTCACAGTGGGAAGGTCATGTCAGGTGAATCTAATAGATTTCTTTGATTGGGTGACCAAAGTAGTAGACCAGGGAGGGCTATGGATATGGCCTGCCTATATTTTAGCAAGGCATTTGACACAGTCCCACACAAAGATTAATATAAAGTTAGCTAGCCTTGGAGTGGGTCCCAAGGAGGCAGCCTGGATAAAAAATTGACTGGACAACAGGACACAAAGGGTAATAGTAAACGGAGTCCAAAGTGATGAAAGGAGGGTAACTAAATGGGTACCACAGGGTTCAGTACCTGGACAGGTCCTTTAATGTCTTTGTAAGAGACATTGGAAAGCACCTGGAAGGAAAAGTATGTCTCTTTGTAGATGACACAAAGATCTGCAACAGGGCTGTTATACAGGTGGGGTGGAAAGGATGAAAATGGACTTGGCAAGGTTGGATGAATGGTCAGATTTAGGTAGCTCAGATTCAGCACAAAGAAGTGCAAGTAATGCACCTGGGAAACAAAAACCAAGGGAAGAGTACACAATGGGGGTGAGATACTAACAATAAAAATCAAAGGGACTAGGGAGTAATTATATCAGATGACCCTAAAGGTGGGCAAGCAATGTGAGAAGGCAGTAAGGATGGCTGTGGGGATACTGGGATGCATAGGGAGATACATCAACAGTAGAAAACAGGAAGTTGTTGTCCCTCTGTACAGACAGTTGGTGAAACCCATCTGGAGTACTGAATGCAGTTCTGGAGACTCCATCTATGCAAAGACATAGACAGAGTGGAGGCTGTTCAGATGAGGGCAACCAAATGTGCAGGGTCTGCACCAGAAGACATAGAAAGTGAGACTAAAGCAGTTTAATATGTATACCCTTGAGGAAAGGAGGAGAGGGAGACAAGTACCTCAAGGGAATATAACAAAGTCCAAGAGAGTAGCATCTTTCAGAAAAGAGATGTGCAAGAACAAGGGGCACAATTTAAAGATAGAAGGGGGATGACTCAGAGATAATGTTAGAAAGTATTTTTTCATGAAAAGGCCGGCAGACACATGGAACAGCCTTCCTTGGGAAGTTGTGGAGTCAAGAACAGTGGGAATTCAAGAATGCATGGGACAGACATAATACAATTCTAGTGGGGGTAGGAGGAAGTAAGCTGTTGGATAACTAGGATCTGCAGCTTATCCATCAGGTAGGGAAATGGGCAGACTAGGTGTGCCAAGCGGTCCTTATCTGCAGTCAAATTCTATGTCTCTATGCTATATCTCTTTTGGATTATCCAGTAGTCACAAGTGATCTTTTATTCTGCACTAGAGTGTCTGGGTAGTCACCATTTTGCCTTCAATTTTGTTGTTCTGGGTAGGCTCCAAACATGAGTTTTCATATCCACCTCCTGTTCCTTTTTGGGCTGAAGTAACCCTACTTAGTATGAATCTGAATTTCAGGGCTATGTACAATAAGTACTGACCCAATCTACAGTAGACCTGTAGGACCCTGAACACTGAACATTAAAACTTGCCATAGAAATCACTAGACCCTAACATCCTAAATCCACCAACTATGCCTCCTCCAGATACCTGAATGATTTAAATGTGCACCTGTCCTTGATTTTTAAACCATTTATAAATCCTTTACAACATGGGACTTGTGGGCTCTTTCCCAGTCTCATTATGCAGAGAAATCAACCATTAGGGTTGAATGAACAAACTGTGTTGCTCACATAACTAAGAAAAACAAGCATTTGTCAATGCAGAATGTTCACTTGCTGGTATTTGCAGTGGTGTTAGGTAGTGGTACAGGCTTCAGGAGGAGTGAGGCAGCAGTGAGAGTGACAGTTGTTGCTTTGCAGAAGCTGCACCATAAATGCAGGAAGGAAGTGAAATGACTAGTCCCAGGACTGATCCCAGAGGTACCTCATTGGTCACTCCCTCTCCCGGGTTTGATCCCATTTACCACCACCATCTACCTTGCTTTCTCCCACCACCTGTTATGGCATACTATTCTACATGACCACCACCTCCTCTCAGTGAAGATAACTGTTGTCATTTCTTCTTAATCTACCCCCTCCAATTTCTTATCATGCCCCTCATGTTTGTACTCTTTCTACATTAAAGATGTCTGCCCTGCACCTTGCTTATGCCCTTCAGGTACTTGAACATATCTATCATGTTCCCCACACCTTCCTTTCCTCCAGTGAGTACGTATCAAGTCTTTAATCTCTCCTGATAAATTCTGTGTTGCAAGCCATGTATCATCTTGGTTGTCCTTCTGTGAACCACCCCATCCTGTCAATGTCCTTGCAGGTTGTGGCCTCCAGAATTGCACACGGTACTGTGTGTGAGCCTCACTAGTGCATTATACAATGGCATTCCACCTCATGCCTTCTGCTAGTGTTACCTCTGCCTATGCACCCCAGCATGCCACTGGCCCTCCTTGCAACATTTGTGCTCTGTTTTGGCAACCGTTAGGTCATCAGAACTGATAACACCTAGGTCCCTTTCTTCCTTGCTGATCATGAGCACCCCTCCCCAATCCTGTACCTCTCTTCAGGGTTCCCTCTTCCCAGGTGCATTATTGCACTTCTTTACATTGAACCTCAGTTGCCACTCCTCAGACCACTTTTCAAGCCTCTCCATGTCCCTTCTCATTTTCTTCACTCCTTCTGGAGAATTCACTCTGTTATAGATGTGGGTGTCATCTGCAAACAGGCAGACCATTCCTTCAACCCCTTTTGCAATGTCTGTAATGAAGACATTAACATAGAAACTCAGAAACATAGACTTTGATGGTGGATAAGGACTGTTTGGAGCACCTAGTCTGCCCATTCCCTACCTACAGAATAAACTGCAGATCCTAGCTAACCAATTCTTCCTACCCACCACAAGAATTGCCTTATGTCTGTCCCATGCATTCTTGAATTCTCCACAGTTTTAGACCCAACAACCTCCTCAGGAAGGCTGTTTCATGTGTCCAGCCCTCTCTGTGAAAAAATACTTCCTCACATTGCCCCTGAGCTGTCCCTCCTCTATCTTCAAATTGTGTCCCCTTGTTCTTGAACATCTCTTTTTCTGAAAGATGCTACCCTCTAGGACTTTGCTGATTCCACTGAGGTACTTAAAATTTCTATCATGTCCTCCCTCTCCCTCCTTTTGTCAAGGGTATACATATTAAGCCCCTTTGTCCCTCCTCAAATGACTTCTCTTGCAGACCCTGCACCATTTTAGTTGCTCTACTCTGGACTGCCTCCATCCTGTCTATGTTCTTGCAGAGATGGGGTCTCCAGAACTGGACACAGTACTCAGATGGGGTCTCACCAACTGTCTGTACAGAGGCATAACAACTTCCTGTCTTCTGCTAGTGATTCCTCTCCCTATACATTCCAGTATCCCACCAGCCCTCCCTACTGCCTTCTCACATTGCTTGCTAAACTTAAGGTCATCTGATTTGATTATCCCCAGGTCCCTTTACATTTTTGTTGTTGTTACTACCTCCCCCATTGTGTAATCTTCCCTGGGTTTTGTTTTCCAGATGCATTATTTTGCACTTCTTTGCATTGAATCCAAGCTGCCATACTTCTGACCATTCCTCCAACCTTGCCAAGTCCTTTCTCATCCTTTGCACTCCTCCTGTGTATCAACTCTGTTGCACATTTTTGTGCCATCTGCAAAGAGGCATACTTTTCCTTCTAGTCCTCTACAATTTACTTAGAAAGACATTAAAAGGACTGGACCCAGTACCAACCCTGTGGTACAACACTAGTAACCACTCTTTCTTCAGAGTGGACTCCATTTACAATTACCTTTGTGTCCTGTTTTCAGCCCATGTTTTACCCAGGCTAGTACCTTGGGACCCACTCCCAGGCAGGTTAATTTGATTATTAATCTTTTGTGTTGGACTGTGTCAAATGCCTTGTAAAGTCCAGGTAGGCCATGTCCACAGCCCCTCCTGGTCTACTACTTTGGTCACCCAGTCAAAGAAATCAATTAGATTCGTCTGACATGACCTTTCTCTTTGAACCCATGCTGCCTTGGGTCCTGTGCCCACTGGCCTCTAGGTACTCAAAATTATTTCCTTCAGAAGTGATTCCATCACTTTCCCTACCGCAGAGGTCAAACTGACAGGTCTGTAGTTTCCTGCTCTGTCTTGCTCCCACTTTTGTGAAGGGGAATCACATCCACCTTCCTTCAGTCCTCAGGTACCCATCATCCTCCCATGATTTTGTTAAAATCATGGGATGAATTCCATCAGGCCCCATTGCTTTGTCCACCATCAGTTTTAAGAGTTCTTTCAGAACCCTTTCTTCTGTGAAAGGACTGAGATCTAACCCCTATCCAGAGTGCTTCTGTTAACTGGATTAGGTACCTCTCCCTCCTCTTCTTTTGTGAATACTAAGCAGAAAATTAATTCAGTATCCCTGCTTTTCACTGCCCCTCACTGCCCACCCACTGTCCATTCTATTCAGCCTCACTATCCCTTCCTTTGTTTTTCTGTGCTCCTGATGTACATATAAAGGTTTTATCCTCCTTCTTAACCAAGTTGACTATCTTTTCCTCAGTTTGGTCCTTTGCTATTCTGACTTCCCTCTCTGCTTCCTTCTGCCTTAACTGGTACAGTTCTCTGTCCTGCTTCTCCTGTGTTTCTTATACTTTCTAAATGCTATCTTTTTCTTCCTAACCTTCCCCACCACCTCTTTTGAGTACCATAGTGGCTTTTTCTTTAATTTTGATTTGTTTATTTGCTCATTACAAAGGCTTGTTGCCTCTGTGATGGCAGTTTGATGTTTCCACATTGTTGCACCACCCTCCTTGTAGCCTGTTTGCTATTGCTTTTCTAAGGCACTCTCCCATCTTGTCAAAGTCAGTCAGTCCTGAAGTCCGCACCTCACTTTTGTATAGCTTGACTCTGTAGCTGAGTTTATCATGAACCACACTTTTGGTGGTCACTTGTTCCCAGATGGCTACCCACTTCTAGATCTGAGATCCTCTCGCTGTCCCTATTTGAGAGTACGAGGTCTAAGATTGCTCCCTATGAGTGGGTTCCAAAACTAGCTGTCTGCGCATTCCACCTGTAGGGCATTGAGAATGGCCCTGCTCTTGGATATGGCTGCAGCAAAGGTGCTCCAGTTAACATCTGGCATATTCAGGTCCCCATCAACAGTATCTCCCTTTCTCTGCCATCCTAAGGATGCCTTCTATCATATCCTTGTCCCTTCCTTCCCTGAGATGTGAGTCTGTATGCAACCCCTGTGCAGATTGTGGTGCATTTCCAGTCTCTAAGGTGACCCACAGTGCCTCCTCTCCTCCCTATTTACACTTTTGTTCCACTGCTTTTATCCCTTCCTTACATAGAGAGCTACTCCTCCTCTTCTCCCCTCCTGTCTCTCCTGTAGGTTGTGAACCCTGGTATGTTAACATCTCAGTCATGGTTCTCTGTGTACCATGTTTCTGTGACTGTTAAGATATACAGGTATCCCTCTTCCATCAAGTTCAGGGAAATTGTTGCCTAGACTATGGGCATTGGTACTCATTACCCTCCATTTCTTGATGATCTTACCCTTTTGCCCCATCCTTGTCCTTATTGCCTTTGTCATTTTCTCCATTTACCCCTGCCCTTCATCCTATTGACATCACTAGCTTGGTGTTTACCTCACTTACTACCCTGATTTTTTTGGGTGGCTAGAATTTCCCTGCTCCTTTCCAGTGCCTCCCCTTGGCTAGTTTAAATGCCTGCCAATGAAGCATTTAAATCTATCACCACGGATCCTGATTCTCCTGGACAGATGCAGACCATCACACCAGTATAGACCTGCATCACTCCAGGTGGACCCCAGTCCCCAATGAAGCCAAATTCTGATCTCTGCATGAGTTTTTCAACCACTGATTGAATCCCATGGTGAGACGATCCTAGCCTCACCCATGCCATAGACAGGCAGCTCTTCTGAGAAGATTACCATACATGCTACTTGTCTAAGGCCCTCCCAACTCCACAAACTCTTTCTACACTGCTCTGATCCCTTTCTGAGACAGGTCATTTGTCCCTAAGTGGACAATGACATCCAGCTCCCTCCTGCAGCTGCTTTGGTGATCCTGAGGATTCACTCCTGTCCCTCAAACCATGGTGCCAGGCAGTCACCTTACCTCCATCTCCCTTACTCCTCCAGTTCTACCCCTAACAATGGACTCCTCCACCAGGAGTTATTTCCTTCCCTGTGGTGTCCCAGCTACCCTCCTGTGGGTCTCCTTTGTGGAGGTTCCCAGTATCCTCCTTGGTCTCCACTGAGGTGCCTCCTTGGAGGAACCACACTTTGCTAGAATGGCATAGAATTGGGAAGAGGTACAGCTGGAGGGATGCACCTTGTTCCACCACCCTCACCATCCCTGAGCCCACTGTGGTCCAACCGACATCTTTTTGGCAACCTCTGAGGCAATAGCAGTGGCCCTGGTGGTCCCTGGGTGGGAGAGGAGGCCACCAAATCCTGGCCAACTCAGCCTGGAGATGAGCAACCTCCTCCCTCAGCCCAGAGAGGTGCCTTCAGATGGGACAACACCGCATCCTCCAGAATGTATCACAGAAGACTGCTGCTCCAAAGCCACTGCACTGCACCACTCCCATCATGTCTTATTTCTGGCCACTTAACTGTTGTTTGGAATACTTTATCCTCTATTTATTTTTTTTCTCCCTACTTACTTACTGCTTCTGTGCCCTTTAAGACCCTGATCTTCCTGTTCTGAGACAAGAAGTTCTATATTTCTCAGTAGTCTCCTTGCTTGCTCAGACCTCCAGCAACTGGATGGGGCATTGAATGGGATTGGTCCCATGACTGATCCCTGTGGTACCCTGCTGGTCACCCCCTCTCCCATATTGTATCCCATTACAACCACCCTCTGCCTCCTGTCCATCAGCCAATTTCTAATCCAGTTTATCAGCTTGTATCCTTTGGCTAGACTACCCATCTTGATTATCAGCCTTCAATGTTGGACGGTGTTGAAGGCTTTGCTGAAATCCAGGTAGAAGTCATCCACCGCCCTCCCTGATTTACTTCCTTAATGAGGCATTGCCCTAACTTACCAAAAGAAATAACAGACCTTTTTTCTATACACAAAGAATTATGCCCATTTGGAACTCAGTCCTTATATACATAGTTGATGCTAATAATTCTGACACCTTCAAAATATACTTGACAAATACTTACTGAACATTGGGTAACCTATCTTCAGCTTGCTGGAGATGTACTTATATGGGCCTCAGCCTTCTGTACATGTAGCATTTCCCAGTATAACTCCTAGTATTAGGGTTTCCAACCTTAATGCCCTACCCTCACAATGCAGAGACTGACAGGTTTGTGGGTATGGTTTGGGTTGTCGGCAGTAATGCTCACAACATTCCATCCCACCCACAACCCTGCAGACACTGACAGGCATTGCAGTGTGCTTTGGGTTCTTCAGCCCAAACGCTTACCCCATTCCATAAGGAAGTAAGATAAGATGAGTGTAGTACAGAGAATGGGTTGAACATTAGGGTCGAAGACCCCAAGGCACACCCTGACACCTGTCACTGTCTGCAGGATGGGGGTGGATAAGGCATGAGCATTAAGGCCGATGACCCTGAAGGCACACCCCTGATACCTGTCAGTCTCTACAGGTGGAGATTGAGGTGTCAGGTAGGAAACCTTAATACCCCAGGTGATTTTTGGATTTTATCTCCAAATTTTTAGCATGGGCTTTTGGGACCCCACCTCATGAACAGTGACACTATAATTTCATTACTCAGTCCCGAAAGGTGATTTCACTCAATGACTGTGCCATTCCATGCCACAGGTGCAAACACATATTTCAGGCAGGATGTGAAAATGACAGCTGTACTGTTCTTGAGGCAGTGCAGAAAATGGCTATGTTGAGAATTTGATGTAAAACTATTGGAAATGACCAAACTTATGCACATGTGTAGGACAGTTTCAATGAACCTGCTTAACATGGCCATTTTAGAATTTGACCACCAAATATTCAACATGGACTTTTGGTACCCTGCCTTATGAATACTGGCACTGTTGTTTCCTTAATCTTTCCTGAAAGGTGATTTCACACAGTGACTGTGCAATCCTGTGCCAGAAGTGTGAAAACATGTTTTGGGCAGGATGTGAAAATGACAACTGTACTGTTCATGGGGTGGTGTGATAAAATGTGTATGTTGAAAATTTGGAGTGAAATATTAAAATTGGCAAAGTTATGCACCTGTGTATAAACTGCATGATGCATGCATGTACTGTGGCATTTGTGGGAATTTTACACCAAATTTTCAGCATTACCTTTTGGGCCCACCTCATGAACAGTAGCACTGTGATTTTGTTATGCCATCCCAAGAGTTGATTTCACAGAGACTGTGCCATATTGTGCCACAGGGAGAAAACATGTTTTGGGCAGGATGTGAAAAATGACAGCTGTACCGTTCATGAGGAGGTGTGAAAAAATGGCAATGTTGAAAATCTGGAGTAAAATGTTAAAATCTGGTGCACTTATGAGCGTGTATCGAAACTGTGCAACCCATGTTATAATGCAGTCATTGTTGATTTTTTTGCACCAAATTTTCAACATTGCCTTTGAGATTTTCCTCATGAACACTGGAGACTGTCATTTCATTAATCAGTCCCAAAAGATCAGTCTTGCAGCAACTGAAAAATCACCTTTTGGTACTAAGTAATGAAATGAGAGTGCCAGTGTTCATGAGGTGGCATTCCAAGAGCCCTTATTGAAGATTTGGGTCAAAATTCCTAAAAATGTCTGAAATATCAACATAGTTGAAAAACCCTATTGGCAGCCACTATACGGTGCTTACCTTTATTTCTCAGTTTGAGTTATGCTTTGAAGAGTGCAGACATGTCCTTGTCCAGAGAATATCACAGCCGCTGACCTCCAAAGGTAAGTGGGGGTAGGTGGGTGCACAGGGAGAGGGTCAGGATGGGAAGGGAATGGGGACAATGAGGGACTGTTTTCTATTTTTCAGGTAAAAACAAACAAAAGATGTCGGGCCATTTTCTTTTTACAGCAGGTACATTTGCAAATGATTTTTGGGGACACTGGGAGTGGCTCTCCAGTGTCCCAGACTATTGAGGGGTACAGATATGGGGACACTAGGAGTGGGCTTCTAGTGTCCTGGATGGTGGGGTGGAGAAAATAACTAAGACACTAGGAGTGAGCTCCCTGTGTCCCTCAATGGCGCACTGTGGGGAGTTGTATTGCTGACATGGGATTAGGCACCTGATGTCTGCTTTAAGAGAAAGCTGCACCTGCGCTAATGTTGAAGTGGGGGAGGTAGAGGAGCGAGGTCTGGGAGAGAAAGCCGCAACCCCAGGGTAATGTTGAAGCCTTTGGTGGGAGGGCAGAAGAGTGAGGATGAGGAGAGAGAGAGAGAGAGAGAGAGTACAGTGGCCATATTTCTAGCCATGTGATTAGTGTGAGCTGTAATGGACATGGCCGTAGTTATATCTACAGAAAGAAATGAGCACTCCCATTGAGTGGTTCAGTTCTTGTAACTAGAGGACCTGCCACATCAGCAAAGCTGAACTTGTGTCATGACCAGAGTGCTTGGTCATTGGTGTACACTGCCAAGCCCATTGCAGTTCAGCTGTAATTAACTCAGCAGTGATACACCTCTCAAATTCCATATTGTACCAAACTCTCCTTGCACAAGAGCAAGTGAACTCAAAAAGAGTAGTATTTTACTGGTTCCTTACACAAGTTTGAGACATGTAAGAAAATCCTCATAATTTTCTTTGTACAGGTTTGACAGTCCCTTTATATCTTTTTGAGACTTCCAGGACTAAGGAATATTTCTGTCATCCTGGAAGGTTCCAGAAATTCATTTGTATCTTGAGTTCAAATCATGCTGCAAAAAATTAGACCCCAGTTTTGTAAAGTTGTGCAAATAAAATCACCTGGACATGCAAAAGTATGATTGTTCTGTGTAACATACTTTTTACAGTAAAGCAAAATGACATGAAGCCTCATTACTTTCAGCAAGTAAACATGTCTTAACCCCTTTGTACAGCAGGATACTTTATTTAAGCAATAATGCACACCAGCGTGTGGGTTGTGCTAGGATAATCTCACACCTGGGGTGGATGGGCCAGAGACCAAGTGCATCCAACACCCCAGAAGTGAAGATATCCCTGCACAACATACACCCTGGTGTGCATTATTGCTATTATACAATGGTTCTTATTTAGTAATACTTTGAGGACAAAATGAAGACATGTAGATGGCTGTTAGGCAGAGAACAAATGTTGGAACATCCCATTTATGTGTAGGGACATCTATTTTATAGTATCAGTTGTCAGTTTTATTTTTAAATTTGTTTTCAGGAAACACTCCATGTGAAAGCACTGCATCATGGATATGCAAATAATCAATTGTCTGGTATCACTGTAGTGTGTTATGCAATACCAGGCAATTAGGTATTTGCATACCCATAATGCAGTGACTTCATATGTAGTGTGTTCCTCATAAAAATAAAACTGTAAACTGATACTATAAAAGAGATGTTCCCACACTATAAAGGAGATGTTCTGACATTTGTTCACTAACTATGAAATCTTTTAGCCATGACAAAAAGTTGTCCCCCATAAATAAATAAGGTTCTTATATGAAACTAAGCTTGGCGTCTATCCTTTAATTGTGAGGTATCAGACTCTCTTGGTAAAAAAGGCAGTGATTGATTATTTAGTCTGTAATGCAATCACCTGTATATTGGACTTGATACTGTGAGGTTGTGTGCAGATAACCTCACTGCAACGTACACACTGATCAATCAGAGCCCAGGCAATTTTCTTGATATTGTGTAATAAAAGTTAAACTTATGGGTGCACAAAGAATTTAGATCAAATTATATATGCCAATATTCTAAATGTAAAAATACCTGACAACATATCATACACAAGTGAAGAGAAAAGTGCAGATTATGTAACATCTAGGATCATCCTAAACATGGGGTGCATGTATGGTCTCAAATCATGCATACAGTGGAACCAGCCAAGATGCATTGCAGTGTCACAGATTACTGCAAGCAAATGACATTAACTGCCATTGACATTGTTTGTTTCCTGCAGTAATTCGTTGCAGAATTTTCTAGTAACGAGTTGTGCCTAAAGTGCTCTACTGCAAGGGACAGCAAAACATACCTGAAATACCTAGGTTGGGATTCTTAAAGTTATAATATGGTGCTTTTTTTCAAAAGCTGGGTACATCTGCAGAATTTCCAGCTGTTTTATGGGACTTTACATCCAGTTTTGGATAACAAAATGCTAAATAGATGCACATGATACAGGAGGTTACATTCAGTCTGAAAATCGTGCAAGTACCTTTATATATGAAATTTGCAAACTGGACATAAATAACTTATAGTTGTGAAAAATAAACCTAGCTACATTACATCATTTCCATCTTATGACAATATTATTCAAATTTCCACATAAGTGAACTGTTGCCTTACTGTGCTGACTAAGCACAATAAGGTAACACGTTACTGTAGCGTATATGATACCTTGAATGATACCGCTGTAAGAGGAAAGTGCTCTATTGCAATTCTTTAATGTGATAAATTGTTCTGTGGTAAAGTGGAAGATTGGTGGCCACTTTATGTCCTAGCTTGACAACTGGACATAGGGGCAATCTGTCTTATATCCAAAATTGTACAATAGAAAATTGTATCTAGACATAGACTTTGAAAATCCCCTGGCACCAATTAGGCCCATACCATAAACATGTATGTTTCAAGAGATGACAAGCACTATAGTAAGGTGCATACCCACACAGTTAAATATAATAGTTCAGTGACAAATAAAAACTTGGATAACAATATGAAAGTAGTTTTGGATACTAAGAGGTTAAGCACACAACAAAGAAAACATAAAACCCTTTACTGAGTCCATTAAAAAGAATCTTAACTTTAATAGCTACCCTGGAAGTTGATGGACTCATTGACTGATGATAAATTCTGTCAAACAGTGACCAAACCGCATGCAGTCTCACCATTTTATAAGTTGTTCCCGTCCCTAGATTCCACTTCCTCAACAGGTGCCTATTACTACTGGACCCAGGCCCTTAACATTTCAGAGGATCCTACTACATGGCATTCGATTTGTTGCAGCTATATAAATATATTAAACAAGACAGACCTAGATTGATCCAGTTTCAAGTACTGCATAACCTTTATTATTCACCTTCTAAGTTGTACAAAATGGGCAAGCTTGTCTCCCACATGTACCAGATGCCATTTAGAGTACAGGCACCTCAATCATATTGTCTGAAATTGTCCAAAAGTTCTTCCTTTCTGGATGCCATAAAGTATTCACTTGATCTTCTTTGGATCTTAAGGATCTTTTTACACCCTCTGTGCGTCCTGGTTGATCTCACCCATGTGACCTGTTAGCTACCCATAAAGCTTATATGGCTCTCATTTCAGCTGTAGCTAACTTTATAATCCTGCATCATTGGACAGATGATTCAACTCCATCCAACCAGGAATGGCATTATGAGATCTTAACTGCTCTATGTTAGAGAAATACATGACTACCCTGAATGAAGCACCCTCAGTTGTTTCATATGAGGTGGGAGACCCATTACACTTTATTATCCATCTCGCCTGGTGAGACTTAACCATCCATACTGCTTCCATTTGTCATCCCCAACCATTGACTTTTTGACTACTACCACCCAGTGTCTCTTCACATGCTCCCTGTCTGATTCCTCTTGAGTCCCACCATTAGTTTCCTAATCTAGTGCCCGAGCCACCTGGGAGGGTGGGAAGGGGTTCTTAGGGTTTTTATTTTTTTCCTATTTGCTTTTCTTGCTTTGTTTAATTTCTTTTCTGGTTTGAACATTCTGTATTCAATATGTACTACTTTTTTATTGTAGTTTCACTTCAATCTTCAATAAAGCATATTAAATTAAAAAAAATTTAGTAGCTATACAGAACCATTGGGAGCACTCCTCATTCAGGAGAAATATATTTATTTATTTTAGTTAGTTTTTGTTGACCAAGAAAGGAGAGCTCGACAATTTGTCTATTTTCAGCCTTGTTCCAGAGAGATAGATGAACATCAGCTGAAATTTAATCAGATTTAAGCTGTTGATGGTATTTTTAGTGAACAAGGCAACTGTGGCCAGGACAACAAGGAAAATCCCTAATCTTTGGTAGGGGCACCGCAGACAGTGTGGATGGCCAGTTCTTCAAGGACAGCAAGCTGTGAGGACATCAGGGAGGTTGGGGAGCAGGTCTCCTCCCCAGCTTATGGAGACTGAAAGTTATGTGGCAGGCAACTGGAAACATGGAAAAATATGTATGGTACCTGTTAGTGAAGAGCCTTCCAGTAGAAGCCCGAGGGGCTTGTCATGGAAGAAAGTGAGGCTTCAATTTATGTACAGGATTAAGATGAGCTGCAGTGGCTGCTGCTAGAAGAAGAGCGCCACTATTTTGCAAGATACAGATAGTTGAAAACAGCATTTTGGAGTGAAAATGCAGTCAGATAGAAACAACCAGTGCAAGGAACAGCCAGGAGTCAGTTATGGCAGCCACAGTAAGTAGTGTGGTAGAAATGAGATTGGACAGCAAGAAAATGGTTTGGAGCAACAAACAGCTCCAGGAACAAAAGTTACAGCTCATTTCATTTTGAATGCTGATGCTGGGGCTGAAGATGGGCTGCAAGGTTTACAGAATGTAACTGAGGCCAGCCAGTTACAAATGGGGCCATGAGTCCCATGAGACTTGCCAGAAATGGTAGAAGAAACAAGCCAGAGGGTATAACAAGTATTGGGCCTCCTCAGGCCAATTTAACTATAGGTGTGGCAGGAGGGTTAATAAAAACACTAAGAAAACAACCAGTGGAGAGCACAACATGAAAAGTGGTGGTGTACTGCTAAAGCACTTTTCCTGGACTCAAGACATGGTACAAAATATGGCCACAGTTACAGATGTAGCACCAAATATTGCTCACACTGGGTTACAGAAGCTTTGGAACAGAATGGACTAAATCCCTGGATGGTAAGGGCTGGGATGCAAGTACTCAGGCACCTCACATAGTTCTGTGCAGCCCTTAGCTACCACAGTAATGAGAGGGCAGGTTGGTACTCTAGTTAAGGATTGTACCTCATAAATTACTCCTGGATAAGTGACTGGGCATGAGGGTGCTAGTACTGTGGTTGAGCCCAGCCCAAGTGATTTATTGACCAAAATAATTGTGATAGAGGACTTTGTGAACCTATGGACTTAGAAGTTGATAATGCTGAAAATCTGGGTGAGTCAGCTACAGCTGAAATGGCTGGGGGTGCAGGCATTGCTGCAGCACCACCTACAAATGTATGGGCCTCAAATGTTAGAGAGAGACTGTTCCCTGACTCTGCAAGACTCAACTCTGAACCAGCCAAATGGCAAAATGCTGTTAGGCTAAAATACAGGGCTGTTCATCCAAACTGCCTGATTGACATTATGTGGGTGAACACTGAGCAAGGATAGCATGAAATTCTTTGCTTACAATGCATGCACTCATACATATGCCCGAGGACACATTGTTTGATATTAGTTTTAAACACCCCACTGGGTTAGAGTGCTTCTGGAAGCAATGCCAACTACTGAAAAATATACCCTCTGGTGGCCCCTTGTAGCCGCATCTGTCAAACGCTACTTTTAAACATGTTACAGTGTTATTGCAAAATGATGGGGTTAATGTCGCTGATATCACTTCCTGGCTTAAACAAAAATGTAATGTGATTGGGTATCCTGAAACTATACTAGATGAAATGCATTTTGGACAGGAGGTTGGAGGTTCAAAGTCACACTGAAGCAAATGAACAAAGAAACTCAACATCTATCCAACTCTTCTTTTGGCATTCTACCCTGGCCAGCCCCAGGAATGCTACCAGTGGGGAGAAACAGGTTACCTGATCAATGCAGGGTAAACAAAAATGTGGGCTCTGGGGTAATAGGGCTATCAGTGAACAGTGCCCAACCTCATGAGATATGATTTGTGTGATGAACAAGGCCACATTTTTGGACATACTCCTGGGCATCCCTTAATAGCTTTGACCAGGCTCTGCAAGCAGAGCAAGATGTGTATTTAACAATATCACAAAAAGAAAGACTGAAATTAGTCACATAACCTACTCAAGGTAGCCCACAAAGGCCCAGTGATGCTGCACTCATGTGGATTTGTTATAACATCAGCATCAGGTATCACCCTCTCCCCAAGCCCCTCCAGCCCTATGGTACTTCCTACTGCTGTGGAAGTGATCCTCAATGAACAAGACTTAGTGATACCTAATGGGATGCAGCATCTCAAGTGGTAAATGAGGAGGCAGAACAATCCATGGGAACAACTCTGTAGTTCCTAATGGGTCAGCAACAGACTCAGAAGCTCAAGTCGTGCCCCCCTTACAGGAACCATGGGGTCGAGCTTTAAAATGGTCACCAGATCAAAGACTGCAGGAGCTATCTCTATGCCACAAAACTTCCTGAAGAACATGAACCCTTAGTAGTTTAAAACCAGTACTCAGTGTTGCAAGATCAGGACTGGGCTACTTCTGATGGAGAATCAGATATCTCTTGGGTGGCCTCTTCGCAGGCAGATTCAGCTTACTATGGAGGTTACCAAACCAGGGAAAGCTAAACAAAGAGGGAAAAATACATTAATGAGATCCTGCTTATACAAAAATGATAATGTGTTTTTTCCTCCTCATTTTTCTTCTTATGGCTACAGTTAACTTTCTTGCATGCAATGTAAATAGTATTAAGGCTGGAGCTAG
This sequence comes from Neoceratodus forsteri, assembly GCA_016271365.2. NCBI lineage: Eukaryota > Metazoa > Chordata > Ceratodontiformes > Ceratodontidae > Neoceratodus > Neoceratodus forsteri. Next base: position 192,526,253 of record JADMNL010000022.1, on the reverse strand, counting down.
ACGGCAGGTTACTTTTTTGATCTTAAAAGGGTTGCAAAGCAATGTGGTATTTTGCAAGATACCAGACTGCATACTATTTCTGAGATTAATCAAGCCAGAAGGGAGTGGAGATGGGGACCTCTCTGTGGTCAGTGGGAGAGGAGTTATGTTCTTGTCTGGGCATTCTCTTTTTGAGCACATTGTGACACCAATTTGCTTAATACTATCTTAAGTTGCAAAGTTGTATATGACATCTTGGGAATACAGCCAAGTCACGTCTTTTATAAAGGGTCTCTTTCATCACGTATTAACATCTGGTTTGTTCTGGATAGGACCCCATTGCAGCTGCTAAAATAATACCTTTAGAAACCACTGATCCTGCTGTGGTAAGGGTTTCTATTGATACAGAACATCACATGCAGGCTGGTAGGGGGTATTAGCATATGGATGCATCTCTAATTCAGGATGAACAGGTCCAGCATGAGACAGAAGAATTTTGAATGCTTTTAACTCTGTTAAATTCATGTATGATGACCCCTCAATTGGTGGGAGGACACGAAAAGGGATGTTAAGCAGATTTTGCAACAGATCTCTATAAAATTGCAAGCTCTAACTACTACCAGTATTTGAGATGGAGAGCTTGTTTTTACAGCTCCTTATGCTGATGAGGGAAAAGGGGCCGACCCGATAGCCAAATTACGAAGTTAAGGGAAAATGTTTTCCTTCCAACATGAGCGAGCATGTTAGTTACAGATGGAACAAAAGTTTGAACACAGGGGACTAGGTTTCATGTTAATCCATAAAACAGTCATTCTGATGGACTAAAAAACAGTGTGATGATAGCCTTAAAACGTTCAGGTGGTACTATAGCTACTGACATAGCTTTCCTTAAGAATGATTGTCCAAAAACATGTTGAACAAACATTTCGGGGAGAGGGATCTACCCTACTGCCCCATTGACAAATACACCCCTTTAGTCTGGCAGAATTGGAATTGCTAGCCTTGAATGAACCAATTACAGTACAGGAAAATATGCAGGCAATTAAATCACTATCCATAAACACAGCACCAGGATTAAATGGGATCTCAGATGAACTTTATAAATTGTTTTTGAAGCAACTCACTCCAATGTTGTATGATGTCTTCTTGGAAATCATATGACAAGGTACCCTCAATACTAGTATGTGTGAGGGAGTGATGTTTTTCTCTATAAAGGGTGAGACCACACTGATATGAAAAATTGGAGGCCTTTAGCCTTCTTACTTCAGACTACAAGATTTTTGCCAAAATACTCACTTTAAATAGGCATGGTGGCACAGACACTAATTCTAGATTCCCAGATATGTGCAATCCCAGAAAGGACTATTACAGATAATTTAGTGTTTATAAGAGAAGTCGTTGCTCATGGCCTAGATAAATAACAAGATAGTTACCTATTTTCCATTGATCAAGAAGCAGCCTTTGACTGTGTCAGACATGATTACCTTTGGCAAGTGGATTCTGGAAGGTCATTTCTTTGATTAAAGCTTAATATTCAAAGGCTCAGGTTAGACCATTGGTTACTGAGAACTTGAATCAGTTATGTACAGTACCTAAAGTAAGGTGTACGTCAGGGCTGCCTCTGAGCCCATTATTATGTTTTTAGTTTAGACCACTTATTATGGGCCACTGAAGCAGACACACAGATGAAGCAAATTACCAATAGGACAGGTATTAGTTTGGGAAATGTATCTGCATATGCTGATGATTGTGTTCTTATAGTGGCAGATTTAGACTCAAGGACAAAGGCCATACATTTTTTGGAACAGCAGTCGGCTATGACAGCTGTGGTGAGATAAGGCCATATTTTATCATTCTGGGACATGTTTTATATAACTTTATGTTTTGCCCCTTCACAGGCTGCTTGAAATGGATAGTACAGATGCCCCCGCCGACGGGAGGAAGGTCATGAAGGCCTGCACAAGGAAGCCCTCCTTACAAGCCTGAGATATTAAGGTACAGGAAATATTGTAAGACTCCACATGGTCCGAACTATGGCTGCTGAATACTATTCCTGCTGGCTACATTTTATAAGTGACTTTAATTTTACTTTCTATCCCCACACAAGTGGAGATATGTTTTGTATTGTTCTTAGCATTCTTAAAGCACTGAAAGCCTGTAAGGTGCTTTAATTATAGAGTTATTTATTGGTAGAATTTAGTTGTTTCTTGTGTACTTAGAATCAATAAAAGCCTGTTTATTATGATCCCTGTAAGCTGCTTTAACAGTCAGCTGTGGTGCATATTGGGACATTAACCAAATTGTGCAAGGCACCCACTAGCAAGCCCGTAAGTATCTATAAGAGAAAAAATACAAGGCAACGACAGCCCTCAGTCTTGTGCTCACCCCTCCCTGAGAGCAAACAAAAGGAGCTCACCTTATTTATCACCTCTCTCTCTTTGCTCCTTCATAGGCTGCTTGAAACAGACAGTACAGCTGCCCCTCCTGATGGGAGCAAGGTAATGAGGGCCTGCACAAGGAAGCCACCCCACGAGCCTGAGATCTTAAAGTACGAAATATTGTAAGATACCAGTGGTCCAAACTATGGCTGCTGAATTCTACTCCTGCTAGCTAGGTTTTATGGCCTGCCTACTCTCTGCGTCGGGCTGCCCCACTGCCCCACCACTACCCTTGTTGGACTCGGACTTATATTATGAAGATCATGTGCATGTTTGAGCCTATCAGCTCACTTCTCCATTTTCAGCTTCTCAGCAGCTGCCACTAGAGGCCACCCTAGCAGGGCTGCCTGACCTGCTACCACTGTCACTAACTCTGTAGTAGATCGCTCCTATCAGCTCAGGCCATGAGCCAATTTGTGCTGCATAATAGATTGGGCAACACATCCTATATAACCCCAGGGCGTGGTATTGGAGGATGGCACTGAGAATCCTCCATGACCCCCACTGCTGCTTGCTGCTGCTGCTGTCCTCTGAGTAGTGGATCCTACCAGTGACTTATTTATTTATTTATTTATTTATTTATTTATTAAATTCTGGTGATCAGGTAGGCCCACTGAGCCCCAGGTCCCTTTTCAGGGGTGACCGGGATAACAATACAAGTTATAAGAATGAACAAGGACATAAGGAACATTTGAGGCATTGTGAGTTACATCATGAGGTGGTTACAGTAAAGAAAATAGTGGATACAGGCATGGTAAAAGAAAAGCAGTGGATGGCATGACTTAAAGGCATGGTAAAGAAAAGCAGTGGATGCAGGCATGGGTACAGGCATGGGTATCATCATGTCATGTAAGCAATTGGTAGTACTTTGCATATAGTTTATTACATGGCCTCTGGTGAGCAGTCTGTATAAGGCAGGTAGTAAGAAGGTTAAGCTTAGAGATGGAGTTGAAGAGGAGGAGAGTACCTTAGAGCTTTAAGTGCCATGACAGTGATATGCTCTTAAGGTCAGCAGATGGGTCTTAAGCCTGGTGCAGAAGTTCATGAGTGAGGAGGAGGCCTGGACCTGGGGAGGAGCTTGTGCCATTGGAAGGCTGCTTGGGAGAAAAGGATCTTCCGCCAGTGTTTGTCCTTACCCTAGGGACTTTTAATAGCATTCTATCTGAGGTCCTTAGGTTCCTTGGGTTGTGTTTGAGGTTATGGTCCCGTAGTATTACTTGGCGGCAGGCGTGGGGTTTGACAAGCTTGTAGGCCTGGACAAGCAAGGAGTATTGGGCGGGCGACAATGTGAGCCAACGAAGATTGGCCAAAGTGTCACAGTGGTGATGTCTCGGTGGTCTGAGGTCTAAACAAGCTATTTTATTATATAGGGTTTGCATCCTGGTAATCTCTTGTTTATCCAGACCCTGTATAATATGGACCGCAAAGATCAGGTTGGGTAGAAGGATGCTGGTACCTATGGAGAACCTGGCTTCAGGGATGAGTCAGTCCCTGAGTCGGTACAGGGTGCCAAGTTTCCGGCGTAAGGTCCTGGTGACCTGGTCCACGTGTTCCTTGTATTATGATATTCTGATCCAATGTGAGGCCTAAATACAGTATTTAAGGGAGGGACTACGTTAATGGCTTTACCAGAGAGTGAGGTTAAGGAGAGGGATGAGGACCTGTCAAATCCCAGGGATCTTGGCCTGACTAGCATTGCCTTGGTCTTGTCGGCATTTAGTACCATTCTGTTCTTACATAGCCAAGTCTCTAGTGAAGTAAGATCCTTTTGGAGTCGGGCCTAGCGCAACCATGTCACGAGTGGTCAAAAGATGACAGTATCATCAGCGCATTACACAACCGAGCTCTTCCCGGTGGGTACGCAGGTCATTGGTAAACAAGGAAAACAGGAGGTAGCCTAGAACTGAGCCCTGAGGTACAACCTGGTTTAGGGGTAGTGGGTCAGACATGGTCCTTTCCATGAGACCCTCTGTGCCCTGCCTGATAAGTAGCTCCCAAACCACTTCAGGGCATGATTTTCTAGGCCTATATATTGCAGCTTCTGTAGCAGCAAGTTGTGGTTGACGAGGTCTAATGCCTTGATAAGTCTAAAAAGACTGCACCAGTGGGTATCCTTTGTCCATTGCCCTGACAACTTCATCCGTGAGCCTTTCGGTTTCAGGTTTCTTAGGAGGCTTAGTACTTCAGTGTTTAGCCAGTCTCGGGTGAAATGGGGGTCTTTCCATGTGAGGTGGTTCATCTGAGGTAGGGGAGAGTCTGGGGAGACAGGCAGGTCTTGTAGGCCTGAGGTCTGAGAAGTGCCTGTTAAGAGCAGCCGATGATTTGAGAAGGGTCAGTTGTGAGCTGACCGTTAATCTCCATGGGACAGGACTCAGGCTTTTGCTGCCCTTGATCAGGTCATTGATATGATTCCAGAATTGCTTGGGGTTGCCCAGGCTGGTTTTCTGGAGGTGTGTTAAGTAATCTCTTAGCGAGTTTTATGGCTCTCTTGGCTTTGTTCCTCAGGGCTTTGTATTCAGCGAGATCTGCCGGGAGGGAGAAGAGCCTAAACTTTTCCAGGCTTTTTCCGAGTAGCCATTAGGGCTTTGAGGGAGGGAGAGATCCACTTTGTAGCAGCTGCCTTTAGCCCTCATTCTCTTCATTGGAGCAAAGAGGTTGGCCGCTGTGGTTAGTTCATCCTGGAAGTATTGCACAGCCTCAGTAAGAGTAGGAGAAGATGTATGGGGTTCCAGTCCAGACTAACTAGGTAGCGATTGTATTGTAGTTCAGAGAACTTGGAGAAGTCATGGACGGAGAGAATTCTAGGTTGGACCTTGGGTGGTTTGTTTTTCCATATACAGTAGATTGGGAATGGTCCCTTAGGGAGTCTGCCATTGTGCCTGCACTCTGTATATTAGTGGGTTAGACACCAGAGCCCAGTCAAGGGTGGTGTGGTTCCCAGTTTTGTAATTAAGTCTGGTCGGTTCAGAGATGACCTGCGCCAGACCTGCTTCATAAGTAAGTGACTTTGAGGCATGACCAGGCTCCTGGGCCCAGTTAATGCTGAAGTCACCCAGGATTAGTTGCTCCATTGTTACCTTGATAGCCATATCATTTGTGATGGCTTCAAGGGATTTGAGGGCTGATTTTTGGTGGGTGGTAGATGCAGCCAATTGTTAGTTGTTTGGCATGGCCTAGGGTTATCCGAATGTATATGCTCTCTCCTCAGCAGTAGGATTAGTCTGCAGGAGTAGGGGTGACACGGAGAGGTCATCCTTAGCATAGATTGAGCCCCATTCCCTTTTTGGTTTCTCTGTCATTACGGTAGCTATTGTAGCTCACTACCTGAATCTCGTGGTCATGGACGGGCTTTTAGCCAGGTTTCAGAGATGGCTAGTAAGTCCAGTTTGTAGAGGTCCAACCAGGCCTGACGTCATGTATTTTTGGTCTAAGACTACATATGTTCATATGTGCTATCTTCAGACCCTTGGTGGCCACCCAATGATGGTCCTGGGGGATGCTATCAAGGTATTGGGTACATATGTGACACATTGTATGTATGTATGTACACATTGGGTACAGGTACATAAGTGAAAAAGAAAGACAAAGGGAGGGATAGTTAGTCTGAAGAGGGAGGATGGGGTCACGTGGAGGATGACAACAGTAAAGCTGACATACTGAACAGGTATTTCTGCTCAGTCTTTACTGAGGAAGAGGAGGGTAATGGGTCTGAAGGGAATACAAGGGATGAGAATGGTGCAGAAATGGACACAAGTCCCTTTACACAGAAAGGGTCCTGAAGGAACTGGAAGTAATAAGAGTTGATAAAGTAATGGGGCCAGATGGGGAAAATCCCAGGGTCCTTAAAGAACTAAGAGAGGTGGTGGCTGAACCTCTGGCTATCCTGTTTAGCCGATCACTGGAAACAGGGGAGGTACCCAAAGACTGGAGGACAGCAGATGTAGTCCTTATACAAAAGTGGGAACAAAGAGAAAGCAGGGAACTACAGACCAGTCAGCCTCACCTCGGTAGTGGGGAAGATCATGGAAGCACTACTGAAGGAGAGATTGGTGGAACATCTGGTTGTCAATGACTACAGGACCCAAGGCAGCATGATTTCACCAGGGGAGGTCATGTCAGACCAACCTCATTTAATTTTTGACTGGGTGACTAGGGGTGGATCAGGGAGGGCAGTGGACATGGCCTATCTGGACTTCAGCAAGGCCTTTGACACTGTGCCACATAGAAGACTATACACAAGCTGGGAATATGGGTGTGGGCAGGACAGTAGTGTGGTGGGTAGGTAACTGGCTAGGTGGCAGGACACAGAGGGTGGTGGTAAATGGCTGTCACTCCACAGAGGGAAGAGTGACCAGTGGGGTATCACAGGGATCAGTGCTGGGACCGGTCCTATTCAACATCTTCATCAGTGACATGGCGCAGGACCTAGAAGGCAGAATTTCACTGTTCGCTGATGACAAAGCTCTGTAATAGAGTAGACACACCAGAGGGTGTAGACAGAATGAGAAGCGACCTGCAGAAACTTGAAGAATGGTCAGGGGTTTGGCAGTTGAAATTCAATGCAAAGAAGTGCAAGATAATGCATATGGGGCACAAAACCCTGGCACAATATATCAGTTGGGGGTGAGGATATAGCATGCACCAAGCAGGAAAGGGATCTTGGGGTTATCATCTCTGATGACCTCAAGGTAGGGAAACAGTGTGACAGGGCAGCAGGTAAAGCAAATAGGATGCTGGGATGTATAGGCAGGGGCATTACCAGCAGGAAAGGGAGGTCATAATTCCGCTATACAAGACACTAGTGAGACCCCACCTGGAGTACAGTGTACAGTTCTGGAGACCATACCTACGTAAGGACATAGACAGGGTAGAGAAGGTTCAGAGGAGGGCAACAAAGATGGTGCATGGATTGCATCACAAGTCCCATGAAGACAGGTTGAAGGAACTGAACATGTACTCCTGGAGGAGAGGAGGGAGAGAGGGATATGATAGAGACATACAAGTATCTTACAGGGAGGAACAGGGTGCAGGAAAACACTATTTTAAGTGAAAAGATGTTCCAGGACTAGAGGCATGGGATGAAGTTGGAGAGAGGATATCTAGAGGAAACATGAGAAAGAATTTCTTCACAGAACGGTGTGGTGGACAAGTGGAACACCCTGCCAGAGGAAGTGGTGGGGCTGAAACAATCACGGGATTTAAGAATGCATGGGATAGACATAAAGGAATTATGGAGGTCAGGGTAAGGGCAACAGACTTCTAGGAAAACAAACTGAACTTACAAGCTCAAATGGACAGACTGGATAGACCATAGGCCCTTATCTGCCGACACTGTCTATGTATCTATGTATCTATGTATATGGGCCAGGGTTAGGTAGGATAACACCTGATAGGAGAAGTAGCAAGACTAGTAACCTGAGCAGTTTAGTGCTAGGTATTGAGATGCGGTGTCTTCACACATCCTGCTCATATAGTAAAGCAGGTCATAGCATACACCCTTTTATGATCTCATGCTCTGTTAAGAGAGTAGATATACTAGAGATAGGTAGCTGCTAAGGAAGTCTTGTGGGGGATATTATGTAGATTGCTCACTGGTTCTGGGGGAATGGGTCTATTAGCCTGTACACCCAGAGTAGGGTCAGTAAGTAGATTATGGCAAGTAGTACACCCCATTAGGGAGGGACACTTGGGTTCCTAGCACACCAAGGAGGGTGGAAGAAGCATGTACTAAGTAAGGCATTATTATTGGATGATGTTAGCGTAGCGTGGGTAAGATAGGGTGCTCAGAGTCTATCTGAATTGAGTTTGAAGGGTGGATGGCAGACACTGAGGGCTTCCTGTTTTCAGATGCAGAGCTGTCGCATAGGCAGTTTTAAGGAAGTTGTCAGCCTGTTCAGTGAAGCGAGGGGCACCTCAAACTACAACCTTTGTCCCAAACTGAACCTTATAAGGTAAACACATCTCATAAGGCAAACTAAACAGCTCAAGGGTGGCAAGCTCTGTACCGCGGCACCACTCATGGGTCAGAAGGCTTGGAGGAGCATGCCCCACATTGAGGCAGATCAGCCATATTACCAGCACTGATGGCACTTGTGGCGCCCCCTAACCCTCTGCTACTTCAGGGTACCAGTAGTGGTTCTCCTGTATGCTGCTAGCGCTAGGCTGGGTAGATGGAAAATGAGTTTCTGTCATGACCCTAACCTGCTTGGGGACACAGGACCATCACCTACCACACCTCACAGACTGCCCTGGATCAACAGTCCTGCACTCACTGGTCCTAATGCACACCTTAGCACATAAGGGAGCCTGCTACTTCATCTTCTCAGGTGTTTACAACAAGCGATCTAAACCATCTTCCCTTACCCAGCAGAGAGTCCTCCACCCAATCTTACTAATACTGATAATGCATGCAGGTGATATCCAACCCTGGCCCTCCACCCACCAATTCCATCCTAGGATCCCCCAGTGACCCTACATGGTGTCATACCAAAGGCTTGAGGGTGGCTCACATGAACGTTTGTAGCCTACAACCCAAGATGCATGAGTTACAATCCTGGATAGATACACACAGCCTGATGTGCTAGCCATATCCGAAACATGGCTGAAGTCTCACATACTCCCTTACGAAGTGGCACTCTACCACTATGACTCCTTCTGAAAGGACAGAGAGGGAATAAAGGAGGGTGTCCTCATCTATGTGAGTTCCTTCCTGGAGGCTTCTGAGACCCTATTGATATGCCATGCCCACAGGGCTAGAATCAATATTCATCAGAATCATGCTGGGCCATGTGAAGCACCTAACTGTAGGCTGTATTTACAACCTCCCACCAGCGGTACCTCAGCTCTCCAGAACCTGGTTCACCCTTGCAAGAGCACAGCTAGCTGAGCTGCTAGTCCTTGGGGACTTCAGCTTGAGGTGGGAATCCACCACTGAGCAAAACTACAGGGCCACACTCCTTGATGCAAACCTGACCCAGGTCATTACTGAGGTTACAAGGCAAAACCAAAAACAGGGAACCACTCCATCCTTGATTGGATACTGGTCTCCAACCCCACTAACATACAAGTGACTGCTGTGATGTCAAATACCCTAGCGATTGCTCACTCACTTTCTGTATCTGGAAAAATGGCTCCTCAGGATTCAACCCAGGCTCATAGTGGCCAGGACTCTCTGGTTTCTCTGTTGACATCTTCCAGAGCTCATTGAGAAATGCTGAGTGGTCACCGATTAAATTCTTAGACAGCACTGAAGAAACTGCTCAGTATTTTCAATGCACCTTCTCTGCAGTGGCCAACCAACATGCCCTGTTTAGGAAGAGATGCGCTAAAGGCCATTGCCACAAATGGATCTCATGTGAGCTAAAATCCCTAATGAAAGCCAGAGACAAGGCCTTGAAAAGGCATGGAGTTCTACTAACCGGATCACTGCAGAACCAGTGCAAAAAATATCAAAATCAGCAAAAGGGACAACTAAGGGACTACTTAAAATCCCTCCAACAACGAACCTATCTGACCCTAAGTCCTCCTGGTCCAGTATCAACTCCCGTTAAAGGTACAAAACCACCCCAGTAGGGTAACATAATCAGTAATGGCAAAACACTCACTGATGGAGGGAGGTTGCCCAGCCTTCAATCAATTCTTCACCAACCTGGGAGCATAGATTCAGCCCCCACACTGCTCACAGATGCCCCGCCATGAAATCTCAGGACCCTCTGATCACCCATTTCCACCCGCGGACAGTGCATGCCAATGAACTGCTGCTCTCCTACAATCCTCAAAACCCAATGGATCTCCAGGACCTGATGGACTAGACCCCAGGCTGCTTAGGGCCACTGTCCCAGTCATTGTCCTACCTGTAGGTCTGATAATAAACAGATCCCTACAGGAATGAACAGTACCTAAAATATGGAAACAGGCCCATGGAGTCCCAATCAATAAGGGCAGAGCTAGGGAAATGATAGACCACTACAGACCCATCTCCATCCTATGCCACCTAGCAAAGATCCAGGAGCGGCTAGTGTACTGCCAACTAAGGGACTACCTGGAAGCCAACAGGCTCCTGGCCCCTCACAACATGGCTTTTGACAAAAGCATGGGACTGATACTGCCCCATTAGATTGATCTCCGATGTCCTGGCTGCCTTGGACATAGGTACCTCCACAGGGGCTGTGTTCATCGACTTACCAGGGCCTTTGACCTAGTAGATCACCCACTCCTGCTAACAAAGATTAGCCAATTTGGACTGAAACAGCACTCCCTCAACTGGTTCTGTAATTACCTCACTGACTGCTCTCAACAGGTCAAGTGGAGAGGGTCACCTCTGAACCCCTACCTTTAACTGAGGGGTCCCACAGGCTCAATCTTAGGCCCGCTATTGTTCTCCCTATTCATCAATGACCTCCATGGCCATTGTGGGAGCAGCTCAGTAGTACAGTACACTGATTATGCAGTACTATATAGAACTGGGGTGCACCCATCCAACCTAGGACCCCTGCTCAAGCAGACCTCACCAAAGCTGAGACTTGGCTAGTTGAGAATCACTTGGTACTCAACCCTATAAGACAAAAGCTATGCTGTTTGGGCCAAAATCCTTGGGTCCCTCCTGGGCCCATCTTCTACCACTGCTACCATATCCGGATCCAAAATTGAGGTAGTACTATCTGTCAAATATCCTGGTCTCACACTAGATCAGGGCCTCACACTGAAGCCCCATGTGGACTTAGTACAAAAGCATCCACCAAAAATGGGCCTCCTCTATTGTCTAAGCCATAACATGATACCAGAGACAAGATTGGCAATCGCACAAAGCATCCTTCTACCAACCTTAACCTATGCAGCCCCTACCATACTAGGTATCGCAAAACTGGACCACTGTAGACTACAAACCTTGTACCACAAAATAGCATGCTTTGCAACTAAATACCACCAAGGACCCACCACTGTGAAGTCCTCACAGCACTCAACTGGCCCCTCTCATAACAACAGGCTCCAGTACCCCTACTAAGCTGGATCTACAAGCTCCTCAATGCCCAACCAGCAGGCAGTGCTGATCGCACTACTTGCCCCAAATGGGCCAGCTGACCACTCCACTGCTTGAGCAAAAACTACGGAAATCCCTATAGCCTGCTCAGCAGCTGGGAGTAAATCCTTTGCTCACCTAGCCCATCATCATGAATAGTCTCCTAGCCACCTCCAGGAGGCACCCTCCTAACCATATTTCAGAAGGGACTGCACACTCACCTCCTTAATTTTAGTCCCTGCCCTGTGACAATGGCTAGCCTACCTCACCTTGTGTCAGTTGTGTTTGTACAAAACTGCTCCCCTTTAAGGATAAAGACTAATGACTGCATAACCTTGTACCCTGCCCTATGTGGAACTTCTTGTGTGTATTTAAACCCTGTCCGATGAGGAACTTGTGTGCCCTAAAAGCATTTATTACCCCACATCTATCTGCCGCCACTGTTGTCTTCTACAGTTTAATGTCCCAAATGCTCTCTGCCACAAAATTATATACTGTCTTTGTAATCCTGTATGACATGTCCTGCACTGTATTACCTGCCTGTATGTACAATTATATGTAACTAACTCTGGGTCGCCCTCGAAAAAGGGACCTTCGGGCTCAGTGGGCTTACCTGGATAGCAAAATGTAATAAATACATAAATTAATAGGGTTCCTGGAGGAACAGGGATACCTGGATGATCACCAGCATGGCTTCATCCTGGCCAGATCGTGTCAGACTAACCTTGTGGAGTTCTACGAATGGGTGATGATGGCACTCGAGCAGGGTAGGCCGGTGAATGTCCTCTTTCTGAACTTCAGCAAGGCATTTAATTCAGTCCCCACACTGGTCTGCTAGATAAACTGGGAAGGATGGGGTGGGGCTCGGTTGGTAAGGTGGATTGGGAACTGGCTATTTGGGCATTCTCAGTGGGTGGTGGTGGAGGGTAGTCTCGTCTTCCAGGGATCATAAGTGGGATCCCATAGGGATCAGTGCTGGGGCTGCTCCTGTTTAATGCCTACATCTCTGATATCAGGAGGGTACCATGAGTGAAATGAGCCTTTCTGTGGATGACTCAAAGCTGGCGGCTGTGTTATATAGGGAAGATGGTAATGTAGCCCTGCAGGACCTGGATACTATGGAGATATGGTCACACAACTGGAAACTGAAATTAAACACCAAGAAATGCAAGGTGCATTATCTGGAGTGTAGGAACCCAGGCCAGGTGTACACCCTTGGGGAACATACTTATTTATTGAAAATATCAGAATTACAAACCTTTGAGTCATAGACTCATTTCTAAAGGCTCCACATCAAGAGACAAATGCATAGAAACTGGATATAAACAATACAGCAGGGTACAGAGGTGGAAAAGCACAATTACATAGATGCAGTACAGTAGAATATTACAGAGATGTGGCCTATACACATAGTTAGCTAAGCAGGTCCCTGTAACATAAGGACTAGTTATTGCCAAAGGTAAAATGCAGTCTGGGAATTTAGACTTTGTCAAAGCATATCAAACATATAGGAAAAACTATCGACAGTGTGCTATCACTTTGGCACAAGTTGGTAGGCTGCAGGTAGACCAGCTATGGGTAGGTGCAGGAGGCGGGAGGAGGGTGACTCCTGAGAGCCACTTTGAAGGGCCCAACTTAGGGAGGCTGATGACTGATGGAGGAAGGGCATTTTAGAAGGTAGGGGCCCTGACCAGAAAGGATCTCTGCGCCAGGAGTGGTCCTGACCCTAGGACCATCATAGAAGCAGTGTTAGCCCTGAGGGTGTTTACCATGGGTGTGTTGGTATATAGGGATGCCAAGACACCAGGAGGTGTTAGACCTAGGAGGAAATACTTGACCAAGAGGCAGGCCTGATACTGGAGCCTCTTCATCAAAGTTGAGGATCTGGGTACGGGAGTAAAGGGTGCATGTGTGCGTTGCATGGCCTGCACCAGACATGAGCCTGCAGGCTTTGTAATGACCATTTTAATTTTGTTGATAGCCATAGTGTCAGCAGCACCATAGACTAGTAGACCATAGTTGATCAGGGACATGACAGAAGAGGTGATGGCTAGCCTCAATGCTTCAGGAGGTAGGCAGTCCTTGGGCGAAAGAGGAGACGATGTAGGTATTAGCAGCAGACACAGTGTGGTGATGTGGGCATGGAACATAAGAGCAGGGTCAAAGGTAATCCCTAGGTATTTATAGAAGTAGACCTGTTCTAGGGGTGGAGCAAACTGGAGATGATTTGAGGGATGAGTTCTTTAGTTTGCTCTCATGGTGAGTGAATAGTAAGGTCTGTTTTTTCAGGTTAATGACCAGCCTATTCTTATTGAACCAATGCTTGGAGAGGCTGAAGGAGTGCTGGAGTATGGCCTGCAGGCTGGTAGGGTTTAGTGGGAGGCACAGAGGACGTTGTTGTCAGCATATAGTAAGATTTTCTTGGGGCAGGAGCTGGGAGGCATTGAGAAAGAGACTAAAGATTAATGGCCCCAGGATGAAGCCCAGGGGCTCCTGAGTGTACTGGGTGGGTGTGGGAGGCGTGAATTGATCCTGACACACTGTGACCACAATGACAGGTAGCTGGAGAACCAATCGAGGGGCCCTTGGGAGAGACCCATTTGAGTGAGAGTGTCCAGCAGGAGGGTGGTTGACCACATCAAAGGCCTTGGATAAAGTCTATAAACACAGCTCCTGCTAGTTGTCCCTTATCAAGTGCAGAGTGGATATAGGTTGAAAATTAAAGGAGGGCCATGATGATACTGTGCCCAGAGTGGAAACTGTGCTGCTGACTGCAGAGCAAGTTATGAGTATCTAGGTAAATATACATTATCCTTTGACTATAAAAAAAAACAGAATGGAATAAAATTAAGGATGTATTTGGAAAATTAGACTGGGGATGCATTTTGTAAATTAGGAGTAAATTCCATGTGGGAGGATTTAAAAAATAAAATACAAACAATTATAATAGATCTTATTCCACAGGCAAAACTTATAATAGTAAGGGATTTATTCCTCACTGGTTTAACAAAGATATAAAAAACAAATTAGGAGGAAAAATAGAGCATACAAAATACAAAATTCATCCTACTGATATTAATCTTATTAAATATAAAAACAGCAGCTTGCTTAAAACCATTATTAAGAAAGGTAAGATTAAATCTGAAAATAAACTAGCCATAAACAAAAATCTCAAGGCCTTTTATGCATACATAAATAACAACAAACAACAATGCAAAGGATTGCTTCAGTAATAGTAAATGGAAACTATAAGAAACAACAAAGAAATAGCTGGCAGGTTTAATGAGTATTTTGTTACCACTTATCAGGTTCATAATGCTAAAATAAATATTATAGGTGAAAGTAACTCAGATCCTCTCTATATTAGTCATGAGTCTGTTAGGCTCGAGCTGTCTAAAATAAAATCATCTTCTTCCTCAGGACCTGACAATATTGATTCAATTGTTTGGAAAAATCTTGCTGACGTATTAGTTGAGCCTCTGACAATAATATTTAATAAATCTATCTCCACTGGTGATGTTCCCCTAGATTGGAGAAAAGCTATAGTTGTACCTTTTCAAAAAGGCAATAAATCATGTCTGTTAAACTATAGGCCTATTAGCCTGACATCCGTTTGTTGCAAAATTCTGGAAAGATTGATCAAAAACAGTATTGAAAAGACATTTCAAGATTAAAATTACAGGATATTACACAGCATGGGTTCAAAAAGGGCTTTCCTGTAATACTAATCTAGCCTTCTACAATTTTATTAGTGTCAGTTTGGATAGAGGTAAACCTATGGACATAATTTCTTGGATTTGGGAAAGGCCTTTGATACCAGTCCCTCATTATAAATTAATAAATAAATTGATAAAACTTGGTATAAACACAACTGTAATAAGGTGGATTAGAAATTGGTTGTCGATCGGATGCAGAAGTCGTATAAATGGTGTGCTTCGGAGGAGGAAGGTGGCTAGTGGGTTCCCCAGGGATCCATGCTGGGTCCATTACTGTTTGGGTTGTATATCAGTGATATGAATGATGGGGTTAAATCCCACATAACTAAATTCGCTGATGATACCAAAATAGGTGGGAAGTTATGACTGTTGGTGATTTTGAAGAATTAAGAAATAGCTTAAGCACAATAGAAAATGGGTAGAACATAATGGTATGACATTTAATGAGAATAAGTGTGCAGTGATTCATTTTGGAAAAATAACCCAAGTATCCCTACTTTTTAAATAACAAAATGTTAAAAATAGCAATCTAGAGAAGGATCTGGATATTTGGATAGATTCAAAATTATCATTCAACGTGCATATGTCAAAATGATAGGAAATGTAATGGTATTATTCACTCCAGCAAAAAGGATTCATATCAAGGAACAAAGAGTGTGTGCTTAAACTTTATAGGACCTATGTACTCCCTTCTGGATTATGGTTCCCCACTATGGAGACCCTATTTAAGAAAGATATACTTAAAGTAGAAAGAGTCCAAAGACGTTTAACCAAATCCATAAAGGATTACAGAATGGGTATATGACAACAGATTATTAGCATTAAATCTGTACCCAGTAGAACTGAGATGAATTAGGGAGATTTATTATTTCTATATCACATTTTGGAAGGCGTAACACAATGTAATGTAATAAGGAATTATAAAACCTTCAATTCAAGATCCCATGACAACCAAATCCTTATGAATATTACAAAACAAATAGACATTTAAATTTTTTAATTCACGATCTTCTCATATATGGAATAGTCTTCCAAAACATGTGGCAGAAGCAACTACATTTAACTCCTTTAAAAGGAATTGGATTCATTTGCTCTCAAATGGTAAACATTATATTAATAAATAAACCCTCTAGGAGTGGGAGACAATTAAATGGGCCTTGGCCTACTTTTCTATGTACCAAGTTACCAAGGTAGGTTGTTAGCGGGTTATCCACTACCTTTCTAGGGCTTTGGAGAGTGAGGAAGGATTGAAATTGGTCAGTAGTTACCCAGGATAGGTGGTCCTTCTTTTGTGGATGGGTGTCACTACTGCATTTCCCACTTTTGGGAAACTGGCCAAGGCACAGGAGTGATTAAAAGGCCAGTAAGGGAATGTAGCAGTACATCCAGTGCCAGGCAGAGAGGTTTTGTGTCCAGTGGGTCATTTAGAGGCTGGATCTTTCAGTGCCTAGGTATGGCTCTGCTTCCTGAGGTATGATTGCCCTTAGGTAGAAAGGTGGATGTGATATCTGGGGGATCTGAGGTGGGGATGGGGTTGAAGAAGTCATGGGGAGTACTGTGCTCAGATCAGTGTAACTGGTGTTGAGAGTGTTGGCTATTTTCTTCGGGTCTGTGGTGACCAAACTGTTTATTGGTACTCTGCAAGGGGGTGGGGACTGTGACTTGCCATTAAGTGTTTTATGTTATTGCAGAATTTTTGGAGGACCCCCAGGAGGTGGTAAGCAGGGCCCTAAAGTGTTCAGCTTTAGCCTTGTGGATGGCGAAGTGCATTTATTCCATTCTGCTCGATAGGCCTGTCTGTCAGCAGGTTTTGCTGAGTCCTTGCTCTATACCACAGATTGTCTCTGTTTTTAGTTGCTGGATGAGAGATGGCATTATCCAGGGCATGTTTTGCTGCTTGAGGTGGATCTTTTTGAGGGGCAAGGTGTCGCAGGCTAAGGTAAAAGCTGTGGAAGTAGTCTAGGGCTGAGTCCATGCTGGTAGCCTGATATTCGGAGACCAGTCCCAGTGGGCAAGTTGTTCCTTGAATTTGGTGAGTTTCCCAGGCAGATCATGTGCCGGAGCGAGTAGCTGGATTGGGGCAGTAGCTTGCCCAACCAAGTGCACACTACTGGGGAGTGGTCGCTAGGGAGTCTGGAGATTATGACATCCAGCAAGGTGTTTGCCTGTGGTGGAGTTTTATCTAGTGGGCTGAGTCACCAACTGGTGAAGGTCTAGTGCTGTGAGTGCATTCTTAGAGGTGGTGATCATGTTGGAGAGCAAGTTTAGGTTGAGATCCCCATGATGATGTGTTCAGATTTATGTGGAGGCTGGTGATGTATTTGGTGAGGGAATGGAGTGCGTGGGACCACTTGCGCCGGTGGGATGTATGCCACAGTGATTATAAGGGGGACCTTGGATGGGTCAAGGGTGATCTTAATAAACATGGTTTGCACCCATGTATCCAGAGCTGGTGGTTATATGGCTTGGGCAAGCAGGGAGTTATGCAGGTTACATGGCATGTCCCCCGCCCATTTACCAACTCTGTTCAGCTGGTGGAGGGAGTAACCTGGAATGGAAATGAAAGAGTCTGGGGTGGACTTGAGAGCCATGTCTCAACCAGAGTGAGGATTTCTGGCTGGTTCTGGAGTGATACAGCATTGCAGGGTGGCAGTGTTTTTAGGATGCTGAAAATGTTCATAGAGGAAATGTGAAGATCAGAGAGGCTTGTGTTGAGAGGGTTGGTGCTGGAGTCCCAGGGCCTGGGTTGGGGTGGACATTCCCAGACAGTAGGAGGAGCAACATGATTAATCTAAGAAGGCTCAGATTCTTTTGGAGAGTGGGGTAGGACTACAGCTAGGACCCATGAGACACAAGCATGGGGTAAGTAGGGAGTGTATAATGTTGATTGCATGCCAAACTAGAGGCTGAGGGTTGTCAGTGAGTGAGACCAGCATGAGCAAGGGCAGGGAGGGAGGGAGGGAGGGCGATGCAGGAGAGAATGTGGCAGGAAGCTAGTATTGTGTGGCCTAACCAAGGTCAGCTGGGAGTTACTAATTGGCGAGGAAGATGAGTGGGTATTGCAGGTGTAGGAGCAGAAACATGAGTAGAAGCTAAGTCAGGCTGAGGGGCAGACCATGATGGACAGGGTACCCAAGAAAAGATTTTAGTGATGTGAACTACAAGAGTGGTCAGTCTACCCTCAGCTAGTGAGAGAGTCTTTGTGGCTCAGTGGCAGTGTGCGGAGTTCGGTGAGTGGGGTACCAGATTTGAAACTGAGGGTGGACAGCTGCAAGAGGGCCTGGCTGGGTACCAGAAAGGGAGACACTCGTGCCAAAAATACTGTGGGAAAAGAGGGGAAGGAGGAAGTGCAGTAGTGACTCCTGGTGGTGGCTAATGGTAGTATCAGCGAGATGGAGGAGTTAGGTGAGGGCAGTAAGTTAAGGATAGGGTGAGCTGCAAGCAGGAGAGGGAGGGAGTATTAGAGGTGAGGTCAGTGAATTAGAGAGGTAGAGGATAGAGTGAAGGAGGAGGCAGTGGTTCTTTGCTGGAAAGGAAGATGCTCTCAGGTGGTGAGGCGTATAATCTGCAAATGGGGAACTGGGACTGGTAAAAATGGCAGAGGAAGTCACGTGACTGGGAGGGTTTTAAATGGTGGGTTGGGCAGTTGATGCATAGCGTCAATGGGCTAACACCCTAACAGAAGAATAGTGCAGGAAGAGGGGATCAGTTATCTCTTGGCACCTCTCCGTTGGGTCCCCTGGCTGCGTTGTGTACTGCTTCAGGCAGCTGAAGAGAGTACTGCAGGCTTCTGGTGAGGAAAAGGACCAGGGATGCTGGTGGATGCCAAAATGAATAATTCTGAGCAGTGTAGGAGGGCCGTGGCCAAGACAAATAGAATGCTGGGTTGCTTCACCAGGAATTACCTCAAGATGCAGGAGGTGATTCTGCTGCTGTACAATGGCCTGGTCAGACCACACTCAAGTTCTGCATACAGTTTTAGTGTCCACACCTAATGAAAGATATTAAACTCCTGGAGCAGGTTCGAGGAGGGCAACCAAGATGATCTGGGGTCTGGGGATAGGACATATGAGGAGAGACTTCAGGAGCTACACATATTCTCATTGGAGGAGAGGAGGGATGGGGACATGATTGAGGTCTTCAGGTATCTAAAAGGTGTGAATGAGGTAAGCCTTCATAGAGTCTTTCAAAGGAAGGTAGGAGGGCACAGCTGGAGGCTGTAGGGTGGGACACTCAGGGGAAAGGAGGAGGTGGTACTTCATTGGAGGTTGGTGGAACCATGGAATGCATTTCCAGGGAGCTGGTGGAGGTATCTATGGTGGAGGGATTCAAGAGAGCTGGGACAGATAGAGGTGGGAGGTAAAGCTGAGAAATGCTGTCTGGGGGAAACTCTGGTGGGGGAAGTGGGATCATGAGAGGGTCAGGAGGACTCCCAGAGCAGACCCGATAGACCATGAGGCTTACTCTGCTGGAATTTTAGTATGTTACTATATAAATGTATCAGATGCTCATAGTAGACAGTGAAAGGGTAAGGAATCATGGGACACACCATGGGTCCTGTAAACTGATGTGATTTTCTTGTTACTACAGAGGAAACAAACTGTTTTCTACTAGCAGAGGCTAGAGTTAATTATCTAAAAGGAAACAAAGAATTCTAAAGCAGAGCTGGCAGCTGGCAGGTCCATTTGTGTGTCAATGAACCCCAGGATATCTGGTGCCTCCTTGTCTGATTGTCCTTTGTGTCTCCTAGTTTACCTCAGTTTAAGCTTGTTACAAATGAATAGCCTGCCATTTATGTAAACTGCTGTATTTAGGGTTGATTAACAACAGCTACTGTATCTCCCACAGGGATGCTGAAATGTTCTCACAGAAAATCTGGTCTGAACTGATACCATATTTTTTTTCTTCTTATGTTTAGAAACTGCATATCTGAGTTATTATAATACAAATATTGAACTTTGATTGCTTGCATAACCATAGAAACTGAAATGCTAGCCAACCGCAGGATTGCCACTATCGATTGACCTGTGCCCTAAACCCCTTTAAAACCAGGATGCAGAGTGGTATCTGAGCCTTTTGCTGCTTCTGTTGCCATTTTACTTGAAGCAGTTGGAACTCTGCCTGTCTTGGTGCAGAGACAATTTTTTCAGCATCACTGACAGCCAAGACTTCATCTACCACTCTTTAAAGGACATTTCTGCACTTCAAAATTCCAATTAAGGACTCAAGGTAGAATTTTAAACTCAGATTTTAGAGTGCAGGTTTTTATGTATCATTTTACTTTTATTTTCAATATCCTGTAACCAAAGGTATAAAATATTTTGTCTTTTGTTATTTACTGTTTTATTATTATTTTTATTAGTAAGGCCATTGGCTTATTTAAAATAATTCTGCTTATGTCATTTGTGTGTGTGGCTGCCTGTGTAAAAGTTGTTCAAATGATACCACACCATCACACCTGTGTGACTGTTTTGAGACTAAATGCTACCAGAGTGAAATACCATTTTAAAGGAGGAGAGAAATATGAAGGGTCTCGGGAGGAGCCTGTGGTGAGATTTGAACCGAGCACTGCATTTGTGGGGAAAGACACATAATCAGGTGTATAGGGTGCCCCAAGCCTATACTTAACTGTAGCTTTCTGGTTTGTGGTGCAGTGGCTGAAAGGGTTCTATCCCAGGAAAACAGACTCGAGACTGTATTGTATCCCTCACATGGAGAAAGGATATCTCTGACCCCATTCTCCATCACACCGTCACAAGAGGATTTGCTGTGATGCAGAGAGGGAAATCCACACCATAGGAGTGAGCTTGTCACAACAGGAATAGTAATTAATAAAATAAAAAGAATGGTATTAGTACTGGGGAACACAGAAGTTCCACCTAATTATGATATACCAGTTATGCGGGAGGCAGTCAAGATTTTAGGGTTGTACTTTGGAACAGAGGATGTGGTGCATTTGAATTGGGGAAAAAATTTGATACTGCACAACAGGAAATTAAAATGGAAGTCATGGAACATGACTAGGCAGAAGTGGATTTTTTGCTTAGAACATTTATAGTTCCGATATTTCTCATGTAGCACAAATTTTTGCCTTGTCTTTTGATATGCATACAAAATTGATGAGTGTATTCTTTCAACTGGCCTAGGCAGCATGCTCAATCCAGTAAAATGGAATCATACTACAGACCCTGGCAGGAGGGGGTTCTTAATATGATACACCTTTAGAGTTCTTTTTAGTATACTTTTAAACTAATATCAGACAACTCCTTCATGGGAATAGTAACTTCTGGTCTAAGACCTTACAGTGATAGCAAGCACAGTTTTGGGGGCTGGGGGAGGGAGGGATGAAATGGACAATAGGAGAGAATAAATTATCTTTGTATGTTCAACATACATTAAAATATATATCCGTGTTTGGAAAATTGATTTAAGCTAGTTTAAAACTATAGGGCGGAAACAATTTTATGAAGAAATCCTTATTAATTGTTATTGTGAAGACCCAGTGTGTGCTGTGGGACCCCAAATGCAGGTTAAATATATACTAATTGCCATGCTAGAAAAGAGAATACCCTGTAAAATGAAAGATGTGATGTGGCTTTGTTGGCATGGTAAACTGATTGTATGTCAGTGTTTTATTTAACTCTAAAATTGATTAGCGTTTTACTCATAAACATTCTAAAACATTGTGAAAGTGCATAGCACTTGCCTCATTGTGTTTAACAAACATAACACTTCTAGAAAATCTATATAAATGCCTTCTGTACAGTTAGCATGGTCTCAAAAAAAACTGCTAATCAATTATTTAAAACCCTGTATGTAGTATTTTTATTTTATTTTGAAAAGCGATATTTGTTTCCCTGTATGTGCTGTGAACATGCTTATAAGTACTTTGTTTTGTTGCATTAAAATATTCCCCTACTCTTTTGAGAAGTACCATGGGATCTTTAACATCCACCTGAACAGGCAGACAAGACCTTGACTTAATATCTCATCAAATGAGAGCACACCATAACAGTACAGTACCCTTAGTACTCTACTTGAGCAATGGCTTTGTATGGTATTAGCTAGATCCTGGTGTGGGGCTAGAACCCTGAACCTTCTGCCCCAGAGGTGGATGTGCTACCAACTGAGCCATGCTGATACATAAATACACCCATCAATCGTCCTATGGGTCAGGTGATCAGCCTTATGCGTGTCTATGTGGGGTGTTCTTCCTAGTCACTGAGGAACTTTGGTCAGACTGTCATAAATAATCTCAAAGTATCTCTTTGATGTATAACATCATTTATTTATTTATTTCATGGAGGATAATGCATGGCCCACTATTGGTAACAAGCATGTGTAGACATCGAGAGGTTGTCACAGTGACCATTTAAACCTCAAGAACAAAGCTCAAGAGGATTCAGTCGTCTTGGGAACCTCGAGATGGCAACACATGCTTTGTTGCCGATAGTGGATCATACATTGCTTTTATAGTGTATGGTCCACATAAAGAACAAAAGGCAGGATCCTTAATTTTAAGTGGTTTTGTTTTTCATTACCGCCACTCTCTTCTGGGTTCAGCTTTCATCACTACGGCGGTTCAAGAAGGTCTGAGTTTCACATAATGCATTCTGTGTTGTTGCACCATTGATGTGACATACCTACGATGGTATAACAACATCATGATATCACATTGAGGGTACAACAACCCTGTAAAAGGATGGATTTTTAGTGATATCAATGTACTACCATACATTATAAAGGTTTTACCAGAAAAGACACACTGAGTTGTTAACAGTTTGTTTCAGATTTGTCCTTGGAGCAGGAAAGGAGAATACAGTAAAACCTGAACAAAATAAATAAGATTACATATAAAATAATACAAATATAGCAAGATACAGGTGAAATATGAGTTCAACCTAAACAGCATAAACATGCATTAGTTAGGATCAAGTGGACATATGCTTAGAATAATAGATTTGGAATAGGCTATGTGCAAAAACAAAATTAGATATTGTCTAGAGGGAAACTGCTGGGGTGAGGATGTCAAGTCACAGTGCAATCAGGAGCAGTTACAGGGTGAGTAGAGAAGTCACAAAAAGACATCTGAGGTAGAACAGGAACGAGGAGAGCAGATGTCAGGGAGAAAGAAAGACCAGAACTTAAGGAAGTGGAAGGAGACAGCAGCTTGGCCTGCAGAAGATTTCATAAGGATGAGGAATCCAGGGTAAACGTAATGGAGGTTGTAGGTAGGGGCAGAGGGGGATGAAAGGAAGGAGACAATGTGAGGAGGCACAAAGAATATGTAGATAAATTAGGCACAGTGAGAGATGCCTGGCTTTAAGAGAGGTGAGCGAGAGAGAGAGGAATGCAAGGAATAGTAGTGGGTGTGAGGGGCCATCTAGTGCAAAGCAGCAGAGTTAAAACAGGTCTGCAGGCTGGCCAGAATGGACTTAGGAGCAGTACCATAGACAATGTCACTATAGTCAAAATTGGAAGGATCATTTTAAAGGATTAGTTGACATGCAGGAAATGGAATGCAACTTGCAAGCTTAATTTCGGTAAAATGCTCAAGTTTCTATTATCATTATTATTCATTTTACTTTCACTTGCGGCATGCTAGAAACGTTTGGGAGAGTAGCACACTTTGGAGGTGTGCCTCTCCCTTGCAATCCAGTGCTCCGTTGAGCAGGCATGGCAGTCCTGCACCAATGGGTGCGGGGCTGTGTATGACAGCGGTGGTCTTCGCTTCAAAGAAAACCACCACTGCCATGCCCAGCACCATGTCAAGCTGCCCCCCTCGCGTCACCACGCTCTCCCCGTCACACCGCCCACCCAAAGCTTTGGTGCCATGCTAGGAGCCCACCCCAGTGTGGCAAACATTGTTTGCCGACGGGGTGCCTAATCCCGTCGGCTCCACGGCCCCCAAAGCCATCCTGCTGCCACGCTGGGAGCCCACCCCAGCATGGCAAACGTCCGTTTGTTTGCCGACAGGGTGCCCAATCCCCGTCAGCTCCTCGGCCCCCCAGCCATCTTCTGCCATGCTGGAAGCCCACCCCAGCATGGCAAGTGTCTAAGTAGTCTTTTTTAACCTGTAAAAAAGTCCCATGTAGTCTCCCACTCCACCCTCCCACAACCCGCACCCACCCACTGCACCCAGCCTCCCCACACACACCTCACCTCATACTTACCTCCAGTTCTTGGCACGACAATCTTGTGGACTGGGAACACATCTGCACTCTTCAAAGCCGACCACAAACTGAGGAAATGCAGGTAAGCTGTATAATGGGTTAGATAGGGGGTTTCAACTTTGTGCATATCTCAGGCATTTTTGGAATTTTGCACCAAATTTTTCAACATGGGGTTTTGGGACCCCTTCCATGAATGATTCACTGTCATGGTGTTATTCAGGCCCGAAGGGTGATTTCACAGTCACTGCGCGGTCACTGCGTAAATCACCCTTGGGCCTGGGAATACTGTCTGAAGTGACATCATTCGAGAAAAGTCCCAAAAATCCCATGTTAATCTGTGCAAAATTTCAAAAATGACTGTTTTATGAGCGTCGTTGAGCAGTTCCTCGCATGCTCGTGAGGTTTGCAAATTTTCAATATTTCTACTCCAGATTTTCAACATTGCCATTTTACCACACCTTCTTATGAGAGTACAGCTGTCATTTTCACATCTCACCCAAAATGTGTTTCTGCCCATGTAGCGCACAATGGCGCAGTTGGTGTGCTAAATCAATGTATGGGACAAATTAAGAAAATCACAATGACACTGTTCATGAGCAGAGGTCTTAAAATGGGAGTGTTGAAAATTTGGTGAACAAATTCCTAAAATGACTGTTTCTGACGTCGTTATGCAGTTCCTCATCGCTAATGCGCTTGTGAATTTTCAATATTTGCACTGTAGATTTTCAACATTGCCATTTACCACACCTCCTTATGAGCAGCACAGCTGTCATTTTCACATCCTGCCCAAAGCGTGTTTCCGCCCATGTAGTGCACAATGGCGCAGTCGGTGCTGCAAATCAATGTATGGGACACAGTAAGAAAATTACAGTGACACTGTTCATTAGCAGAAGTTTAAAATGGCAATGTTGAACATTTAGTGAAAAAAATTCTAAAAATGACTGTTTCTGAGCGTCGTTGCACGTTCCATGCCGCTCGTGGGTTTCGCGACTTTTCAATATTTTACTGCACATTTTCAGCATTGCCATTTTATCACACCTCCTTATGAGCAATGCAGTTGTCATTTTCACATCTTGCCCAAAACGTGTTTCCGCCCATGTAGCGCACAATGGCACAGTCGGGTGCAAACTCAGTGTATGGGACACATTAAGAAAATCACAGTGTCACTGTTCATGAGCAGAGATCTTAAAATGGCTATGTTGAAAATTTTGTGAAAAAATTCCTAAAATAACTGTTTCTGGCGTGCATTGTGCAGTTCCTATGCCGCATTTCGTAAGTTCTAATTTCAATATTTTCACTCAGATTTCCAACATTGCCATTTACCACACCTCCTTATGAGCAGTACAGCTGTCATTTTTCACATCCTGCCCAAAACGTGTTTCCAACCATGTAGCGCACAATGGTACAGTCGGGTAAAGAAATCAATGTATGAGACACAGTAAGAAAATCACAGTGACACTGTTCATTAGCAGAGGTCTTAAAATGGCTGTGTTGAAAATTTGGTGAAAAAATTCCTAAAAATGACTGTTTTACTAGTGTGCGTTTACGCAGTTCCTATGCTGCGCTCGTAAGTTTGGTGAATTTTCAATATTTTCACTCCAGATTTTCAACATTGCCATTTTACCACAACTCCTCATGAGCAGTACAGCTGTCATTTGTCACATCCTGCCCAAAACGTGTTTCCACCTATGTAGCGCACAATGGCGCAGTCCGTTGTGCAAACTCAAATGTATGGGACACATTAAGAAAATCACAGTGACATTGTTCATGAGCAGAGGTCTTAAAATGGCTGTGTTGAAAATTTGGTGACAAAATTCCTAAAATGACTGTTTCTGAGTGTTCATTGGGCAGCTCCTATGCGCTCATAAGTTTGCAATTTTCAATATTTTCACTCCACATTTTCAACATTGCCATTTTACCACACCTCCTTATGAGCAGTGCAGCTGTCATTTTCACATCTTGCCCAAAACGTGTTTCCGCCCATGTAGCGCACAATGGCACAGTCGGGTGCAAACTCAGTGTATGGGACACATTAAGAAAATCACAGTGTCACTGTTCATGAGCAGAGATCTTAAAATGGCTATGTTGAAAATTTTGTGAAAAATTCCTAAAAATAACTGTTTACGAGCGGCATTGTGCAGTTCCTATGCGCGCTACGTAAGTTTGCAATTTCAATATTTTCACTCCAGATTTCCAACATTGCCATTTTACCACACCTCCTTATGAGCAGTACAGCTGTCATTTTCACATCCTGCCCAAAGCGTGTTTCCACCCATGTAGCGCACAATGGTACAGTCGATGTTTGAAATCAATGTATGAGACACAGTAAAAAATCACAGTGACACTGTTCATTAGCAGACGTCTTAAAATGGCTGTGTTGAAAATTTGTGACAAAATTCCTAAAATGACTGTTTTACGAGTGTTCATTGGGCAGCCCTATGCACGCTCATAAGTTTGCTAATTTTCAATATTTTCACTCCACTTTTCAACATTGCCATTTTACCACAACTCCTCGAGAGCAGTACAGCTGTCATTTGTCACATCCTGCCCAAACGTGTTTCCACCTATATGGCGCACAATGGCGCAGTCCATATGCAAACTCAAATGTATGGGACACATTAAGAAAATCACAGTGACATTGTTCATGAGCAGAGGTCTTAAATGGCTGTGTTGAAAATTTGTGACAAAATTCCTAAAATGACTGTTTCACAGTGTTCATTGGGCAGCTCCTATGCACGCTCATAAGTTTGCAATTTTCAATATTTTACTCCACATTTTCAACATTGCCATTTTACACACCTCCTTATGAGCAGTGCAGCTGTCATTTTCACATCTTGCCCAAAACGTGTTTCCGCCCATGTAGTGCACAATGGCACAGTCTCTGTGTGAACTCTGTATGGGACACATTAAGAAAATCACAGTGTCACTGTTCATGAGCAGAGATCTTAAAATGGCTATGTTGAAAATTTGGTGAACAAATTCCTAAAATAACTGTTTTATGGCGTGTGTGCGCACTTCCTATGCACTCTGTAAGTTTGCGAATTTTCAATATTTTCACTCCAGATTTTCAACATTGCCATTTTACCACACCTCTTATGAGCAGTACAGCTGTCATTTTTCACATCCTGCCCAAAGCGTGTTTCGCCCATGTAGTGCACAATGGCAGATCGGTGTGCAAAATCAATGTAATGCACACGGTAAGACAATCACAGTGACATTGTTCATTAGCAGAGGTTTTAAAAGCCACTGTTGACAATTTGGTGAAAAGTTCCTAACAATGACTGTTTTACAAGCGTGCATTGCACACTTCCCATGCTCTCCGTATGTTTGCGAAGTTTCATTATTTCCACTCCAGATTTTCAACATTGCCATTTTACCACACTTTCTTATGAGCAGTACAGCTGTCATTTTCACATCCTGCCCAAAACATGTTTCCACCTATGTAGCGCACAATGGGGGTAACAAAAAGGTCATGCTGAAAATTTATTGTGCAAATACCAGCAATCGCACAGGGCATTAGGGTAAGACTATACATGCCAAACACCACTGCAAATACCTGAGCGAACGTTTGGCATTGACAAATGCTTGTTATTATTATAATATTGAGTTGGTAGATGGTGACATGTGCCACTAAAGCTTATTTCACTTCTGCAACCTGATGAACATGCCTCCAAAGATGCCAATGCACAAGAAGTAACCGTTATCATGGTCTTATCTATGTGAGTCTACTTGAATGCCACACACCATTATTTACAGTCATCTACAGCAATCAGTATTGTATACTATTATACTTGAGAAATAAACCACTCCAGGGTGTAGATTATGCTGGGATTTACCCATGCCTGGTGTGGTTTGACCACGAGCATAGCCGAGGTGACCAAATCTACACCTGAAGTGGGTAAATCCCAGCATTACCCACATATGGATTGGTTTATCGCAATTATACAATGTACTCCATTTTTGAGATACAAAACAAACAAATAAGAAGGGCTTTATTGGGAATTTTACTTTATTTTTATTGTGTTTTACTCCGCTGTAAAAATAGTCCTTGGTTGCCAGGGCTGTTGCTAGGGATACAGTGTTGTCCATTCATTCCAATGCAACTGTACAGACTTACAAACATACAAAATGCCAGCAGAAACAGGCCTCAAGGTCTATTGAGTCTGCTAGATTGTGCAACTAGCCTCTCAAGTGGCAGCTGCCCCACCCTCCCTCCCACTTCATAATTACCCTCCCCACTCTGTCCAAACCCCTCTTAAAATCGCCCACCATCCTACTGGATACCACCTCTGCTGGCAGAGTATTCACTTGACTACCACCCATTCTGTGAAAAAATGCCTCCTGATTTCCCTCCTGACTCTTCCCTCCTCCAGTCTCAGCTGATGCCCTCTTGTGTACCTCCCTCTTCTAATCTGGAAAATCCTTCTGTATTGATCTTATTTATCCCTTTAAGTATTTAAAGATTTCAATCATATCCCCATCCCTCCTCTCCTCCATGGTATACATGTTCCACTCATTCAGTCTATTATCATAGGACCTTCCTCCAATCCCTGGATCATCATAGTCACCCTACGCTCTACCCCTCCAACAATCTGATCTCCTTCTTCAGGACTGGGCGCCAGTACTGCACACAGCACTCCAGGTGCAGCCTGATTAGTGACCTGTACAGGGGAAGGATCACCTCCTATTTTGGGAGGAGATTCCCTGCTATACACCCCAGCATCTTGTTGACTTTAGCTGCCACCTTCCTGCACTAAGCTGAGTTGTTCATACTCCCCTTTATGAGAACCCTTGTTCCTTTTCCTTCTCTGTGCTTTCCAACTGTACCCCTCAAGCTGATAGTTCCTCCCTGAGTTCCTAGCTCCACAGTGCAGTACCTTGCACTTCTTGGCATTGAAACCCTACTGCCTTGTTTCTGACCACTCATGTAGTTTAGTCTGGTCATCCTGCAGTGCCTTCCACCCTTCAATGTCATCTACCACAGCTCCCATCTTTGTATCATCTGTGAACAGACTGATATTACTCCAGATCCCATGTGAGATATTGTCTATGAATATCCAAACCACAGTGGTCCCACTACCGATCCCTGTGGTACCCCACCCGCTTGTCACATCCTTGCAAAGAGACTCTCACTACCACTCTTGCTGACTTCCCTTCAGCCAGTTAGTGATCCAGCTGACTATCTTTGTTCCCATCCCTATATATTCCAGGTTCCTCCCAGCTTCCCATGCAGCACAGAATCAAAGGCCTTGCTAAAATCCAAATACAGGACATCCACTGCATAACCCTTGTCCAGTGCCCTGGTCACCCAGTAGTAGTGCTCAGTTAGGTTTCTACCCAAGAAAAACCCACAGTGTTGACCGTCCTGGAGTCCATTATCCTCCAAAAGGTCACCTGCCTCTCTTTTAGGATTGTCTCCATAGCTTTCCCCACAATTGATGTGAGCTCACTGGCCTGTAGTTGCCTGATTTATCCTTCAGGCCAATTTTGTGAATGGCACCACATGGGCCATCCTCCAGTCTTGTGATAGGCATCCTGTGTCCAGGGAGTTATTGAACAGGTCAGCCAATGGTCCTGCCAGGATATCTGCTAGTTTCTTAAGTACCCTAGGGTGAATGCCATTTGGTCCTGGTGCCTTGTCCACTCTCAGTGCCCTTGATCCTTCCAGAACCCTGTCCTCTGTAATCCCTATATCTGTCACCTCCTCCCCAACCGGTCCCTCCACCCCTCCCATGAGGTATCTGCCCCTTCTTTTTGTGAACATAGAGCAAAAGTATTCATTTAGTGCCTCTGCCTGATCCTCCCCTTCTCCACCCATCTCCCATCCTTCTTAATCCTCACTATCTCGTCCTTGTTTTCCTTCTCTCTCTCTGATGTATCTAAAGAAATACTTTTCTCTGTCCTTAATACTCTGTGCCAGTCTTAGTTTTCTAGAAGCCTTGGCTGCTCTGACTAGCCTGGTAACCTCCCTAGACTTCTTTGTATACTCATCTTTATCATCTCTCCCACCCAATTTCTTGAGTCTCTTAATATTTTCTCTTGGCCGTCACTCATTCCATGACTTCCGACCAACCAACCAGTCAACCAACTTGGCTTCTTTGCCCTTCCCTTCCTTTTTACTCCTTTTCCTAGTGCATGACCCAGTGGGCTCTGCCAGCCCTTTTAATAATATCCAATTTTGACAAGCATCCATGCGTGGTTGAATTCCTCTAGATTCCTTAAAATTTCCCCTATCCTTTTAAAGTCCGCCCTTTAAATTCAATCACCATGGTGCCTGCCTCCTGCTTCCCTACCCATATTGAGTGGTGGTTGGTCCCAGCCAGAGGTTCCTCCACCCCCAGATCCCTTACAGCCTCCCGCTTGATAGTACCAGGTCAAGAGTCTTTTCTAACCTAGTCAGCTCAAGGACCAGCTGCACCAGGAAGCTGTTCTGAAATGCCCTAATATGACCTGCTCCTTTGCACAGTGGTGGTTGGGGTGCTCCAATCCACCCCAAGTAAGTTAAATTCTCCCACCACTACATTTTCCCTTTCCTACAGACCCTTCTAATTTGCTCAACTAACTCTCTGTCCACATCATCTGCTTGAGCTGGTGGCCAGTACACTATCCCCATCTTCAGTGTCTACTTTTCAAAACCTGTAACAGCATCCATAAGGCCTCTCTTGCCCTCCACCTTGTACATCTTATCCCTCTGGTACATCAATTGCTATGCCCCCCTTTCCCCTTGGCCTTATGCTTCCTGAATGTCCTATACCCTAGGATCAACATATCCCATTCCTGGTACTGGGTGGCCCATGTTTCCATGATGTCTTCAATGTCCATCCTACCTACTTGCAAGAGTGCTTGTAACTCAGTTGATTTTTACAAGGCTTCTCATTCAGTGAAATCACCTCAAACCTGTTTCTTTCCCTACCGTCCCCTGATTTTCCTCCTCTTAATCCCCTTGTGCCCTTCCTAATTCCCTCCATGATAGCTTGGGTCAAGCTCATTTGTCTCCCCTCTGGGATCCCTGCCTACTGGATTTCACCACCCCCAACACTTAGTTTAAATCTACATTTGTTGCCACGCACTTCTGTCCCCTACTTAATATCCACTTTCCTCTCTGCTCAGGTGTATCCTGTCCCCTGTATATAGATCATTATTGTCCCAGGATCTACCCCAGCCACCTTCTAACCCATAACCCTTGCCTCGACACCATTCCCCCAGCCAAGTGTTGAACTCCCCAATCCTTCTTTTCCTCACCATACTCATGCAGGGTACTGGGAGAACCTCTGAGAAGACCATGATTCCTCCATCCCCACACAGCCTACGCAGTTCCTTAAACCTTTCCTCACTACCTCCAACATCTCCCCCACCAGGTTGTTTCTACCCACTTGCATCACAGAAATGTGGTTTCTTCCTACCCTTCTTGTGCACCTAAGAATTGACTGCCCTGCCTTGCCCGCCATAATCCCAGGTATGGACTCCACCCATATGTTACTATGTCTTTCCCCTTCCTGCTCCACCTGATCCCTTTTAGTATGAAACCCCCAGCATCAGTACCCCTCCTCATTCCTCACCACCACCCCCACACCTTTTTACCTATATACCTATTTCTACCACCCCTGACCTAGTGCCCTCCCACCCTCACTGCTCTCCCATCTCTGTTATGTCCCACTCATCCTCCCTACCAGCATTGCTCCTCTCCCCTATATCCCTGCACCCTTCATCAGTCCTTCCAGCTGTGCCCTCCTTTACCTCTGCCACACTCCTGTGATGGACTGCTGTCTCTTGTGCATTCCCTCTCCTGCATCCTCCTGAAGATCCTGCACCCTTCCTACTCCCCAAAGTCACCAGCACTGCAAACATATTACCTGCCCCTCTGCATTGCTATGCATTGCCTCCTTCCTCCTGCCTTGAGCCTTCCCTCCAATGCTAAGCCTCTTAGTCACTTTGCTCCTGCACCTCCTCCCCATCCCTCCCTTGAGCTGATGTTTCCCCTGCCCTTCTTCATGTTGCTTCCAGGAACTGGCACTCCCACACCAGAATCCGCCTCCCCATCCACTCCAACATTCTACCAAGCCTCAGCTCTTCTTCCTCCAGACTCCTTAGCTTGTGATAGATTGGACACCCTCCCAGCATCCACAAAGTATTCCTCCATACCACTGTCTCACATCCATTGCAGCCCACTTTTCTACCCTGTTGCCCCCCTAGCACTCTGCTGTCTCTTGTGCCACCCACTGCTGTGCTGTCCCTCCCACCCCATTAGTGCCTCTCCACCCCATAGTGTGTCCTTCTCTAGCACTCTCCATTTGCCTACTGCAATGCTCTCTAACCCTCCTAATACCCACAATGGCTAATGCTACCCTTACCTTCCTCTGATTCCTTAGACATTCAAGTGTACCCTTCCACCTCTTCAGTGGTCCTACTTCTGTTTTACAGTTTCCTTACTATAGTGATACAATCCTAAGAACCACCCTTTTAGTTGACCTTGCCACCTTCAAACCTTCTGACTGGGTTGCCACCAGTTAGCCAGCAGACAGTGCAAATCCCTTCAGTTGCTTAAGCCTCCCCATATGCAGCCTGTGCAAATGATATCGGTTACATATAACGTGACTTTACAATCTTTTCAATGCTTCCTATAGAGTCAGAGCCCCAAGGTCAGAGCACCATCCCTTAAGCTATACCAAAGTCAAGTCCCAATGCCAGAGTACAACCCAAAAACAGTACCTTTAAAAGCTGTAGTGCCAGCTGCAGTCATATGTCCCCAGCTGCACTTGTATGCCCACTTCCAACTCCTGAAGCTCCACTTTCTCCTGCCAACTCTTTTTCCTCAAACCCTCCTTTGCCTCATCCTATTGGTTCAACCCTAATGGGAGGATCCCAATAAGGCCATTTAATAAGGAGGTGGTGTGGGGTGAGTGGATGGGTGGGAGAAAATACAAAGCAAGCAGTTACAGCTTTCCTTAGTCTGTTGGCCTTGTGACTGGGCTTGTATTTATAGCCTGGATACTATTTTGAAAATTCATGCCCTGTGTCTCCAGCACCTTCTATTGGGTCTCACCTGGAGCTTCACAATTGTCTTGTTCCCCTTAACTGGGCTGAAAGCACTCATCACCTCCTCCTGCCACTGATACGGTGATGAGATCTGGCATTCTCCTGGCTGCCAATATGGCCCTCAGCTGCCCCTCTCCCACCACCTATACTTTGCTGCCTGATGTAGCAGTCCTTTTTCAAGGGGAGTAATTAGTTTTACTGCAATGCAGAAGAAGCAAGTGGTTTTGGCAGCCATTATGGGGATGTGGACACAAACGCAAGAGGCACTGGAAAGAAAATCACTTCACAGGTGAGTCAGGTGGAAGCATTTATGGGGTAGGACTGGAAAAGATTGTTTTAGTATAAACTACTTTTCTGAATATTGAATAACTTTATCTACTCTAATGCATCAGGACTTCACCCTTTAATGAGGATCTAAGATGATGGATTTCACTTTACATTTTTGGAGGTTGTACTGATTTTGTGAAGGGGCTACTGGGTCTTTAACCATGAGTTATTGTAGGATTTACCCATGGGTAAAGACCCTTGGTGGTCAATCAGATTTCTGAAAAAAGAGACTCCATTGTACAATATCAGACAACCATTTTTCTTGGTGTGCTATATAAATAAAAAAAGTAAGAAAATACATAACATTGAAATACAAACCACAGAAGTTGACTATACTAATAAACGACCCCTCATGTGCTCAAAACTTCTACTCCCTATTACAATGCAGACAACAGTCTGCTCCTCCTTGTAGCTGCATATGGATCATATCTGTGCAGTGGACCAGCAAATTTTCTTACCTGCAATACTGTAGCATCATGGTCCTGCAGTGCTCCTCCAAGTCACCTGCTCCTGTACTTTTACTATGGAATCTCATATAAATCAAATATTTTCACCACTCTACACATTCCTTTCCTTTCCCCTCATACCAGATCAGGTGTATGGCTGAGCAAAATTCATGGCTCTCACTTCCACACAATTCTCACAAAATTCCACACTTTTCACAAAACATGTTGAATTTGCAGTGATGTTATTTACCATTTCAGGTTGCCTATAACAAAATATGCTGGAGACTAAACATGAGGAAATAACTCTGATTAGATATTAGGTCCTGGGGTAGGATAGGGTAAAACAGGGCAGACTGGATGGACCAATTTATTTTTCTGGCAATATTTCTAATGTTTCAATGTTTACTAGCACAGACACTGACTCCTTTAAGGTCTATGAATCTGCCAAACTTGGCAACATTGTATTCTCTGGTTTTAAAGGTACAATGACTTACATTTTGCGGTTACCTACTGTACTTACAAAATTTAATTTAATGAGGTGCAAATGTTTGGTGGCTTATGTTGTAATTCAGCACCCTTTGGATATAGAAACCTGAAAGTCAGCACATATGCATGTGAAACTGCAACTTGTCAAATGTGAACAAAGGGGAGATTCATCATGACCAAGTCAACTGACTCCTGTATAGCATATGTTGATCCAAGTCCTAATAAAATGTGCATATCTCATCAGTCAGAGTTTGAAAACACATAGAAATAGCAATGACTGATTTGACTATTGATCTTGATGGTGGGGAGCTGTTTTGTATCTCAGAATAAGAAGATAAAAAGTGTGTTAAAACATTTTGATAATTAACAGTTTCTGTTTGGGGAAGACTCAAATACGGAGAGCACCAAATCAGGTAATACCACATTGGACAAACTTTCTGTAAAGCAAAAAAAGTGTCTACTGGGTGAGAATTCCAGGCTCAAATGAATAGGAAAGATTATTTTCCCCGACTGAAACTGAAAATCAAGACAAAAGATGTTTAAAGGACCAATGGAGAAAATACTGGCACAGAGTCTCAGGTGATCCAGGAACTATGGTGGCTCCACAGAAGGATGAAGGAGCTGTCCCAAAGGTCATGGATCCTGTAGTAAGGGAGATAAATGTCAAAGAACCGTTGGAAACAGGAAAATATCCTGAATTTCTAAAGTTAAAATATAGTCATTAAGTATCTTTTGAAATCATTCCATATGCTGCTTGGGTCTTTTAAAAAGATAGACCAAAGTTTAGGTAATCAATAAGATAGGAGAATATAAAGGGATTCTTGGAATTTGGCCAGGGAGGAAGAGAGATATGGTCTATACTTGCCATATATATTACATAGTGTATACCTGTAGATATTATTATGGTATCAAATGGGTTATTACACATTATTGATTACGAGGCAAATTTTGACTGCATCATATTTTATTAAAGAAATTAGAGGATAGATATCATCAACAAACATTACTTTTACTAGAGTTAGAAACTTTCCCTTAGTAGAACTTATCCTGTTATTTGTGTATTATAATCAAACACATTAATTCTGTCTTCTTTGAGTCTAATATTTATTATTACCTTTAAAAAGCAATATTCAGATTCACATATGTATGAATAATAGCCTGTTATTTATATGCATTGTAAATATTACAAACAGAAAAAAATAAAGTGGAGAACATTTAGCATGTAGGTTCAAAATTACGTGAAAAGGATGAAAATTAAATTTGGCAAAATGTCACTACATTTTCACATAAATTCCAATAAAGCTTCCTGAAGTGGAATTGTAACTGTGCCTGAACTCTGCTGGTGCAAGCTTAAATTTCTGCAAAATTATAGAATAGCCACATTTCAATTGAAAGCTTATTTGTTTTCAAACAGATACCACTAAAGAGTAAATACATTTTAGTTGAATCATAATACCAAACTAAACAAAATATTCAGACAGTATGGGTGCTATTGGCACCCTCAACAACATGTTGATATGAGAACAGCGTATATATTATTCAAATTACTGGATGGGGTCACTCACTAATCATACAGAGATTTATTTCAAATTGGAAAGAAAACAAAATACCAATTGGGCAACATTGATGTGCATCCCAATATTAATGTTCATCTGTTTCTCAACTCCCAATTTTTCTTCCAGTTATAGAAACAGCAAAGAGGTCCTCAGCATCTGGAGTGCTCCTATCTGAGTCAGAGGTAATCAATTTTTAAGAATCCTTAGATATGTCCCTTTGTTTTGATCTTATAATTTCAAGAAATCAGTCAAAATGAAAAAGCATTTTGCAACACTGGAACATCAGTCTCACATTTT
Source organism: Neoceratodus forsteri (assembly GCA_016271365.2). Lineage (NCBI taxonomy): Eukaryota > Metazoa > Chordata > Ceratodontiformes > Ceratodontidae > Neoceratodus > Neoceratodus forsteri. The sequence continues at coordinate 192,489,780 of JADMNL010000022.1, read as the reverse complement.
CATTTGAGATACAACACTGCCTCCCTGTAGCTAAACCATGAAATGTAACAAGAATACTCTGTGGCTTCTCCTACTCCTATTTCAAACAGAAACATACATACTGTAGAAACAAAGAATCATATGGCAGAAAAGGACCTCTTGGCCCATCTAGTCTTCCCATATCTCCATACCTTGACTATTACTGCAGACCGTACTCCAATCTACAGGTCTTTCTCCATCCCCTTCCATTCTATTATGATTGCCTTGTCCTTATCCCATGCATTCTTGAACACCACCACTGTTTTCACTCCCACCATCTTAGTTGGAAGACTGTTCCATGAATACACTGCTCTTTCTGTGAAGAAGCACTTCTTACATATCTCCCAAATGTACCCCTTTCCAACTTCATAGCATGTCCTCTTGTTCTTAAGCACCTTTCCTTTTGAAAAATACTCCCCACCTGTACCTTATTTATCCCTGTAAGGTATTTAAAAGTCTCTATCATATCCCCTCTCCCTCCTCTGTTTCTGGATGTACATACGAAGTCCTTTTGTCTCTTCTTATAGGGCTTTAGATGCAGACCCTGCACCATTCTAATTGCCCTCATTTGGACTGCCTTCACTCTGTCCATGTTCTTCCAGAGATGTGGTCTCCAGAACTGGATACAATATGGTAGGTCAGGTCTAACCAGCAGTCTATACAGAGGCAGCTATACCTCCTCTTTCTGCTGATGATACCTCTCTCCATGTACCCCAGCATTCCACTTGTCTTCCCTACTGCCTTGTTACATTGCCTGGCCACCTTTAGTCATCCTATATGATTACCCCAGGTCTCTTTCATGTGTGATGGTTTTCAATCCCACTTCACCCATTTTGCACTTTGCTCCTGGGTTTCTGTGCCCTAATTGCATTATTTTGTGTTCTTTTGCATTGAAACCCATCTGCCATACCCATGACCACTGTCTAATTTTCTCATGTCTTCCTTTCCACCCCAGTGTCCACCCTATTGCAGAATTTGGTGTCATCCAGAAGGAGGCAGGCATTCCCTTCCAGCTCCTCTGCAATATCAATTATAAAGACATGAAATATGACTTGTCCCAGCACTGATCACTGAGTCACCCCACTGGTCACCTTCCCTTAAGTTCAAGTTCAAGTTTATTTGCAGGAAAACTCCATTAAGCATGCTCATTTACAAGAAGGTCCTGGTAGGACTACATGGTATAATGTTTAGACAATATTTCAATACCTTGGCATGAACTCCATCTAACACAACCCTAAGCTACCCAGCTTGCTTACTAGTCTCTTATGTGGACTGGTCTTGAAAGCCTAAACAAAATCGAGGTAGGCCACATCCACTGCTCCATCCTAGACTAGTTCCTTGGTCACCCAGTCAAAGAAATCTATCAGATTAATTTGATGTGTCTCCCTTCCATGAAACCATGCTGCCTTGGGTCTTGTAACCAACTGGATTCAGGATATTCCACAATCCTTTCCTTCAGCAGTGATTCCATGAAATAGTATAGTGTACATATATCTTGTCAAATGTTAAATTTCAGCCAATCAGTGTGCACACATCATTTGACAGATGGTTACCATAGTAATGCTCCACCCCTGTCTGTCACCAGAACTCCCACCCTCCTTGCAGGCCGTACCACCGCCTGTGCAGGAAGTGACTTATGAAATGCAGGAAATGACATATTCTCGAACCTGGAAATTACACATCATTCCTGTCCTATGCCCTACATCATTCCTCATCCATCCTCAGTCCCCTCATACCTCTGCAACACCATCCAAGCTCAAACACAAGTCCATCCTCCATCTCCTCGAATTGCAACCATCCCATCCTAGCTTGAACCTGAATCCATCCTCCATCCCTTGACTCCCTGCCACAATATCTTGGCACAAAGTCTCCCATCCTCCCACCTTGTCCCACCACCACCCTTGAACCCATCACCTACCTTGAACCTGATTCTCTCCCTCCTCTCACCTTGCCCCACCATCACCTATTTGGCACTCCTCAATCTCCCCTGACAGTCTATGGTATGACTGCTGAATGCCATTTTACTCGGGGATTTTTTTGTGTGAAATGTGCTTTGAAGCTCAGAGGACTGTAAGAACATTTATCTCTTCAGCATAAGGAAGTTCTTTTAACACAATGCATTTATTTATGAAAACAGTAATTTCTTTTAATGCGAAAAGAAAATTAGCTCTAACTTTAAAGCAGAGACAGCATATGTTTGTGTGTGTGTGTGTGTGTGTGGAGTGTGTGTGTCCAGTGTTGAAGCTGACGTTTCAAGGGTTTGTAGTCTAAGTAGACTGCTTCAAATACTAAAGTCTGATTTAAAGACATATATACATACTCTCTGCATTCCTTTTTCAAGCTTAAAATAATGGAACAATATTCTGATATTTTGAGATCAGAAACTAAATGTATTTTTCTATTTCCTTTGAAACAGATTGTTTACAAGATATCTTGTTATCAAAAGCACATATTTCTATTAAATATATATTAATGTTACTGGTGAAAAGTATTCAAGAGGGTTTTATCCTCTGCATTTTCTGTAAGAATATTTTATCTTTGCAATATAAAATTTCTGTTAAAAGAATCCATTGTAAGGATTTATGAAAAACAGTGATTTATTTTTTAATATGAAAAGAAAATGAGTTCTAACTTTAAAAGCAGAGACTGTGTGTGTGTGTGAGTCCAGTGTTGAAGCTGATGTTTCAAGGGTTTGTAGTCTAAGTAGACTGTTTCAAATCCTAAAGTCTGTTTTAAAACAGTCATACTGTCTACATACTTTTTCTTTTAAATGAATACATCAGAAATCTGGTATTTTGATGTCAGAAAGTAAACATATTTTTCTGTTTCCTTTGAAAAGATAATTTACAGAGATTACTGCTTATCAAAAGCATAGATTTCTATTAAATATATATTAATGTTCTGGTGAAAGTATTTAAGAGTTTTAACCTCCAGAAAGCAACAAAAGTGCTCTGCATTACTGATGTAAAACAAAACCAGTAGACTGCTTCATGGAGACTTTTATACTCTGAAAAACTTACGAAATTTCCTATTAAATGTTCCTATTAAACATGCCCTACCCAGTGTTACAGTATAAAAATCACATACTAGTCATTCTATGTATCACAAGAGATGACATAACTATATTTATCAATGGGGTCTGTCTTCTAGAAACATTTTGCCATCCTTGTGACAGTCACATAGATGATAGTTGATATTAATAAACTCCTACTAAACATGTTGATTCATGGTGCTAGTCATAAGAGACGACATAACTATATTTATCAATGGAGGACTGTCTTCCAGAAACCCCATGCCCATCCATGTGATGGTCACATAGCGTGAGTTCATCTGGCAGGGGTCTTATATAAACCCTGGTTGGAGATGTACCAGAATAGCATTCAGAGCCTCATTGAATCAACTTTATAGGATCTAAGCTGATTATCCAAGAGTTTCAAGAAGTTGGCCCAGAACATAGCATCTCAAACTAACATTCCAGTCATGGAACAGACAGTTATGCCACCAAATGAACAGCCAGGAGATGAAAAGCCAGAAGAAAAGTTGCCTTTCAGGCCCAACCTCATGTATGTGTGTTACATAAAGTGTGAAAATGAATGTCCAATTTGAATTTTGGCCAGTGGAAAGATTTGTGACATAAAAGAAATCTCACTGCACAGTTTAGTGAATAGGAAAAGCAAAACTGATCCTGATACACCTATTGAAGAGGCACAACTGCAAGGCCTTGAAGAAGAGCTTGCATGTGAGTCTGTCCAGAGAAAGATGTGAAAATGAAGCCCAGAACAGAGAGTGACATGAAGGGAGAGTCAGATAAGGATGCCAAGACACAGGCAGAAGCACCAACCAGCCAAGAGGCAGATGGTGGCCTGCCATGACCAGCAAGTCACAGGCTAAAAAAGAAAAGAAAAAGCAACAGGCTAAAGAAGAAGAAGAAGAAGAAAAGATGGCAAAACATCTACACTGCAAAGGTAAATTTATGTTTTGTTTTCAAACATTAAAAAAATGAGGAGTGGAGACATGCGTGCAGAGTGTAACTGAATAGATGAGATGTATTAGTAGATGAACTGGAACTTACTGAATAAAAGGACCAACGTTGTTTTCTTTTTGCTTTATCAGAGTGATGGATATGGAGGGAGCAACAGTCTTATTCAGACAGCATGGATACTCAAGTTTCCACAAATTTACTGTAACTGTGTTTTCTGTGTGAAAGATACCGATGTGGTTATTAATGAGATGTCTGAGGGTCAATACGTTAGAAAGTTAGAGAGCAATAGAATGATTGAAAAACAGAAAACAGTGTAATCACTACACAGCCACTACCATCTTCGTCTACTGAGATTAGATGGGTTTCCTCAGATGAAAAACCAGACATAAGTATTAAGCCCCCAAAACTGACCACAATGTGTATTGTAAATATGTTATGTACCATACCATTTGTGGTGTAATTACCACAGTGATAGAGAAAGTGATATGTTGTGAAATGGTTGATGCTTGTCCTGGGTGTGAGATAGATGACCCTAGTTAGATAAACCATACATGTATCTTTGATGACTTGACGGCTAGAGAAGCATACAAAATGTTTCTGAAGCCATACATATAGGGCATCTCATGCCTGTGATCTTAGCAATAGCTATGAAACATCAGGCTTTAAGCATGAGCAACAAAACTATAGAATCTGTAAGTCATGTCTTAAATTATGTGACAAGAGCCGATGACCTCATGTGTTTACTTACAGATATGTTACAACAGACAGACGGTGAGATTAGAACAGAGGCCAGACATCTAGTCAGTAAATACTCCTTTAAAATATTTCTAACAAGAACTTGGGGCTCTGTTAAATTTCTAAAAAGAAATTTAGGGACTCTGTTTTGTTGTGAAATTAATTTAATTGCTGATCTGCTACAGGTATGTGTAAATGTTGTAGAACCCAAAGCTTCATATTTTATTTTACAGAGAACTATATGTATGCAAGCAAAGAGAGTGTCCAAAGACTTATGTACCTGATCATAAGCCATTACTGTCATCCTTCATGTTCAGGCTGCCTGACTTTGAAGCATCCCTTTCTGGCTTATCTTCTGCAATGGAACTGATGTTGCATGCCCCTCAGACAATGTGGGAGGATACAGATAACTATATGAAAGAATCTGAGCTGACACATTTAGAAAACATTACTGTGATTGTGCCTAGATTAGTAGAAGATCCTGAATGTCTTTGTAACCTGTATATATTGGTAGTTGCAGCAATGTGTGTGTCTGCTTTAAAGCAAAGAAAAAGAATGTGATATTTCTCATACTGTAAAGTGGCTTCTTCAATCGTTATGATGCTGCATGAAATGAAAGAGCACTAAGCATCATGTGTATTCATCACATTTTGCAGAATATATCATTTATGTTGTATTTAATAAATGTGATGTAGCAGTCATTTTTTCTGAATAAAAAGTGACACGCTAATCTGTATAACATGTATTATGTGCTTTCAGACGGGCATAATGGCATGCTCCCAATATTCCAGTCGCTCTTGATGGCTACAATATGTAATGTGATAAAGGACATTTTAAGGACCCTTGTATACTTTGGAAAGTGCCATGCATTAAACGTATGCTGTGGAAGTGCTGCACCTTCACTAGCAGAAAGGACAATGACTGAGATTAAAAGTATGCCCCCAATTATGTGGCATATGTATATCGATGCAATGAACAAAAAAAAAACACAGACATAGGTAAGGTGAATAGCATTTTTGATTCTACAACAGTATCCATCAAAGATCACCCTGATTATTTTGAGTGGTGCATGGCACATATGTGTATGTTTGTGTCTACCTTGTCAATGGGGGAAAGTGGATTAAACCCTTGCTTGTGTAAACATACAGCCCAAAGTTATTGTCTCTGGGTATAGTAGAATGTGAAAGAATCAGGTAGTCTAGGAACAGGATATATGTAATCATTGCATGCATACTATGTGTTAGAGGTGTATATATATATATATAATTAGAGGCAAAAAACTCCGTTTAATGCATTAGTTAGGGTTGTTCCACAGCAACAAAAGTGAGAAATTAGCTGTTGGGTTGAAAACCTAACTCGAACTCACCCCAGCACCACACACACATACACACACACACACACACACTGCAAATATGGGAGGACCAAGTCAACACAACCAATGACAGACATCCAGCAGCAGGCGACAGAAATAACAAACAATTGTCTAAATGTACTACAAGACATCCCACCCACCTGACCAGGTACTGCATGCTCAGTGGAGATCAACAGCAAAACTGAGGCCATGTACACCAAACGTACACATCCCTGATTGCAGCTCCACACAACGTACCACACTTAGTAGTTGCATGGCCTTACCTACCGATGCCCCACACCAGACCACACCATGTGGTGGGCCACCTGAGTAATAGAGTTCAGCAAAACCAAGGAGTTGTACAGGTATAATATCTCTGATTATAACAAGGGTTTGAGAAATGCAGCTTTCTAATTGACTGTAAACATTGTAACAGCCTTATGTTTAGTTTTTATTAACATACATGTAGAAACTAACCATATGATGAACATGGTTTAATGTTGTTTAAAAACAGTTTTATTATGATAGCAATAAGCCACTCCCAGGTATTATGTTAATGGTTAGTTTATCACTGTCTAGCAACATGTGGCACTCGCCTATGCCTCATTCAACATTAAACCCCTACAGGGTGATTAACAGACCATTTCAATATAACTGTTGGTCATGCTTTATTGCTTAATTGTCTTTATGTAGATACTCTCTCTGCTAGGCACTGCAGCAGCTTTGGTAACACAGTCCCACCCAGTTACACCACACACTGTCTAGTTATTGAGAATGGCTGTGAATATGAACTCATGAAGATGAACAGTGTAACTTGATCATTACAGTCATCGAAACCTTAGTGTGATTATAACTGACTGAGTCAGTGATACAGAATAACCCCTGCTGTCCTAGTACACTTACCCCATTGTGAGTTAAATCAATACTAAAAGACATTCTGTTTATATCTACACTATACCTACTTGATTCCTGTTGTACCACAATTAACATAGTTATCACTTTGATAGCATAGTGACAGAAGTGTGGAAACCAAACACTAGGCATACAACCTGAGTATGAAACAACTGTTAAAAAAATTACACTCTGTCCATAAGTGGCATAGATCACTCATTGCAATAATAGTAAATGTATTACTATTTGAATAAGTTAGTCATCACAGATGCAATGAGATTGTCTTTATCCAGGTACAACATACTCAGTAAGTGCCTACAGGAAAATCTATCCCATGTACATCTCCGATACAGGTACGTCATTGTTGGCTCAGTAGTGCTATGATATTTAAAGTTGCTTGACCTGATCCATGCAATTACACTGTTTCATCAAAGAATACTTACTGCATCTTTAGTATTGAAACACAATGAAGGTCTATGTATGTACATCAGCAGTACACCTTCATCAGTAAGAATGCATCTGATACTGGCAGCTACAATTTCACAGCGTTGAACAGGCAACGCTTTTCATCGTTCACATCAGCTCTCTATCTTGAGTAAACCGTTGCAGTAAATGTACTACTATGTAAATCACATACTAAATGTAACACTACTTTTATCTTGAGCATGCTAGTGTCTTGTAGTTAATTTATGTATCTCTTAATTAATGTATACTCACTAGTGTTAAAACCTTTCTACAACTGTCATCATGCACCTTCAGCATTTATATTGACTAACGGCAAGTACCAGTTATGGTGTGGTGTGGTGTGGGGCAATAGTAGGTAAGCCATGCAACTACTAAGTGTGGTACATTGTGTACAGCTGCAATCAGGGATGTGTACATTTGGTGTACATGGCCTCAGTTTGCTGTTGATCTCCACTGAGCATGCAGTACCTGGTCAGGTGGGTGGGATGTCTCGTAGTACATTTAGACAATTGTTTGTTATTTCTGTCACCTGCTGCTGGATGTCTGTCATTGGTTGTGTTGATTGGTCCTCCCCATACTTGCATATGTGTGTGTGTCTGTCTGGTGTGTGTGATGCTGTGGGGTGAATTCGGAGTTAGGTTTTCAACCCAACAGCAAATTTCCTCACTTTGTCACTGTGGAACAACCCTAACTAATGCATTAAATGGGTTTTGCCTCTAATTTCCCTTCTTTTTGAGAATGATAACCCAGAAATAGTGAATGTGTCTTGTTGGAGAGCGGGGCCCAATGATTTCTTGTGACATAGTAAAAGGAAGAGCAATGCAAAGAAACACTAACAAGTAGGCACACATGGTAACACAAGGTAAATGACAACAGAAAGGGCAACGCACATGGTGGCATGATAGACGGGAGCAGTTCACACGGATGTGTTGTCACAGTATGGTGTCCTGCAAATGGAAATGTCAATGGGCATGGTGATGCAAAGTGAAACAGAAAGAGAAACAGTACTGTAGACACAAATGGCAAAAATAACAGAACGCAAGCACAGATGTAACTAAAGGATAACGCTCATAGGGCCCCATGCTCCTGGCACGAATGTGGTGCTGAAGAATACGGCCCAAAGGGCCCCGCGACTCCCACCACATGATGTCTTAAAGCATAGTAACAGTGACCAGCAATGCAAACAGAAGGCTAATAGTGGCGCAAAGACAAGGTAATGCAAGCACGAATGAGAACAGAAAGAGGGTAATCGAACACGGTGGAATGAGGCGGAACGGTAAAGCACGTGATGTCTTGTCACATAGTAACATGGTGCCTGCAAATGGAAATGTCAATGGGCATGGTGGACTAAAGTGAAACAGAAAGAGAAACAATACGGTAGACACTAAATGGCAAAAAATAACAGAAATGCAAGCACAATGAAAACGCAAGAGATGGCATGTGGTGGCGTGAGCGTCAACGATAAGTGAAACGGGCATGGAACCACAAGCAGAAAGGGCAATGGTAGCAGTAATGTAAGCACACAGGCTGGTTTTCCCAAAAGCTGAATAGAGAAAGACAGTGAGTACAAAGAATGTATGCATAATAATGGGTATCGGAGCAGAAAAATGAGGACTTGGAATACTAAATAGGTTACATCACAGGAACCGTATGACGTAGAAAATTTTTTTAAAGTTGTATGATTTATGACTGTCCTGTGGTTTTATACTTAGCCCCATTGTGGGGCTAAGGATTTTCCAACAAAAGTCTGTATCTTGCACCGTTTCGAGATACGGGCCTGAAAGGCGCGACAAACGCGCGAAATGTTATCCTATGGGGAAAAAAAGAAGTTTGGAGCACCATAACTTTGCCTCCCCTGTAATATTTTTTTTCACCAAACCACTGAAAGGCACATCTGTGGGCTGTTGGCCTGTCTTCCTCCAAATTTCGGGAAAAAAGACCAAACTGTTATTTTGCAGCAGGGTGCCAAAGGATTCCTAGTAACAGTCGGGCGCCGTAATGTTATCCTATGGGAAAAACATCAACTTTGAGTGCCATAACTTTGCTGCCATGTAATATTTTTCAATACAACACGGAAAGGCACATCTGTGAGATGTCGGCTGCATTCCTCCAAATTTCAGTCCCAAACTCCCAACCGTTCTTTGCAGTGCAGTTCCAAGAATTGCTGTAATTTTCCCTCAGACTAGAAAATTACCAGCCAGAATTTAAAAAGCTTTCCATAAAGTTCACGACACTTTCGTGAGCATGAAAGTAATTTGCGAAAGTACTTTTTCCAGAAATTTGAAAACATATTTCTGGGGTGTTTACCAAAATAAAGACATGGCAAGCATCCTCAGTGTCCGACTAGGTGAATACAAAACGAATTAGGTTGCTAGAGGGTCCCAAATTTAAATGCCAACCATTTTTCTGATCACCAACTGAAAACAAAATGGCAGATTTGCCAAAGTAACAGGCCCATTTGTGAAAGTAAAATGCATTTGCGAACACTGTCAAACTTTTTGTTAACTTTTCCCATTGACTTATAATGGGAAATTGTTTTTTGAATAACTTTTGAAATGTTTAATATTTTTCACTAAATCTTCAAAGGCATATCGGGAATTTCTGGCTGCACGTTCCCTGAAGATTTTGGTGCCAGTCACAAAACCGCAAGACCTGTACACACAACTGTAGAATTCCAGAAAACCATAAATGCGTGTGCAAATCACGCATTAACTCCACAGCCATGAATCCAACTGGTACAGAACTTGGCAGATACCAGAGGCCTATGGTTCTTGATCATGTATTCCAAATTTCAGCCAAATCCTGCAAACAGTTGCAAAGTTATTAAGGTGCAAAGTTTTGGGGTTTGACATAGAAATGGCTCCTCAACCCCTAACTATGTAGCACTACCATGCTACCATAATATACACACATATATATATATATATATATATGCCTTAAAACACTGTTATGACTTTCGTATGCAATTAATATGTATATCAGTTTATGTTTTGTAAGTATGAATAAAATATAATCACATATTGCAGTTTATGGTTGTCATTGAATTTTAGAAAAAAGCACACATATACATCATTTTATGGATGACAAGAGGTTGGCTACTTAACAGATGTATTTGGTACTGATGAAAGAAGATGGCTGATCAACTGCTTCAGAATATATATTTGAATGTAGAAAAAGTAGGCAGTTTTAGTGGTGTGACTCAGTTATATAAAGCTGCAAAGAAATTGATAGAAGTGTGACCAGGAAAGGTGTTGCAGAATGGATTGCCAAGCAGGACCCCTATACATTACACACAGACCAGCAAGAATTCAATTTAAGAGAAATCATGTCATTGTTTCTGGACAGATAGACAATGGCAAGCCGATTTAGTGGATATGAGTCAATATGCAAAGTACAATAGTGGGTTTAAAACATACTGATGTGCATCAATGTGCTGTCCAAGCATGCCTGGGTAGTGGATTTAAAAGATAAATCAGGCAAGGCAGTGATGCAGGCCTTTAAAACAATTTTTTAAAAGTGAATGCATACCTGAGAAGTTGTAGACTGATAAGAGTAAAGAATTTCTAAATGCCTCCTTATTAAAACAAAATAAAACACACCATTTTGTAGCAAATAATGAAGTTAATGCTAGCATTGTAGAACAGTTCAATAGAACTTTAAAGACACACATGTGGGGTTACTTTACAGCCCAAAACACATGGAAATACATTGATGTGTTGCCTGACCTGGTACACAGTTATAATCATACTTATCACAGAAGCATCACACACAGACCAGTGGATGTTAACCCTTCCAATGCCCTGTATGTATAGAAGACCATATATGGCAAAACAGTTCTTGGCAAAAACAAAAGGGTACCATTCAGAAAAGTGATCAAGTGAGAATATCTAAGCTGAAAGGAATGTTTGAAAAGGGATATGAACAGACATACACAGATGAGATATTTATTGTGATGGATGTCTTAAAAACATGGAGACCCACCTATAAACTAAAAGACTATCGGGGAAGACATCAAAGGTACTTTGTATGCAGAAGAGTTGCAGAAAATTGAACCGAGATGAAGACTGAGTTCATAGGGCAGAAAATCCTGGCAGAGAAAAAGCGTGGCAGGAAAACTTGGTATCTGGTAAAGTGGCTAGCATGGCCTGATAAATTCAATACTGGATCAAGGCAATACAGTTTCGGACATCAGAAGTGGATGCGGTTTAAAATGCTCAAAATGGCTTTTATATCACCTTGCCTAGCAACGCCTAGCACAACATTTTCTCCAATAATACTATATCCACTTTTCTAGTAAAATTACCACAAATGCTGGAATTGCCTAGGAATGGGAAGTGGATTTGCAGAAATTCAGTACCCTCATACCTAGGACAACATGTCTGCACAGAAAAACAGGTTCAGTATGCTCTAAAAGCCTTTTTAAGTGTAGCCCATAGTAAAACGCCACCAACCAGCCCCTTTTGTTGAGCCTGAGGCACTGAAAATTCCATCAAGCTATTATTCTATCATGGTGAGTGTTATTAATCAAATTAATAAAAACATATTTGAAGCAAATGAATTGCCAGTGGTTTTGGAACAACAAGCCATTGGGAGAAGAAATAAGTAGCAAGAGCGACATCAAATGCATTCTGTTTATGCACGGGCAGTTACAGTACCTTTTGGGTTTTAGTAGACTCGAGGTAGGTGTAGAAAGACTCTAAAAAAGAACCTTACAGATATTAATGGGAGGTTTACACTACAATATCTACACTGACATTATCACTCATGAAATAGTGGCTGACAGTCTAGTGCCTCTACTGAGATACAGTACCCATCAGGGGCTAAGATAATGAGATAGTGACTGTGACCTACAATAAACCCAATTATCAAACAATCAGTAAACATCAGATTGATGCAGTCACTATTGAAATAAGAATGACCAAAATGAACCTGTGCCATTTCAGTTTGGAAAGGTGATCGTGAAGTTGCATTTTTGCCCCAGAGAGTACTTTAAAATTTAAACAAGGATGGTGATTGTTTGACATTATGGACACCCTAACTTGTACAGAAGCTATTACAAGACACTGGCAGGATAAGGCCTTCAGGCCTTCATGGACTTCTACTATGTATGGTTCTGGTATAGGAGGATATTTCATAGTCTGTTTAGAAAACAGTTCCATTTTTAAGAAGGGGTTCAAATTGTCAAACCATTTCTATAAACAGCTGCTAAAAATGTTGCAAAGGATGTTGTGGGGCATGTATATAGCTTGGCAGAAGACACCAGGAGAAAGGACTGCTGTGTGACTGAACTTCTTCTAGGACTAAGTAGAAGAACTTTTGTACTTGGATCTTTAATTTAGGTAATAGAACTAACATACCAAAAAAAAAGTGAGTGTTTGGGTTAACTGAACTGAATGGGTATCTGAAGAGTTATCTAGATGTAAATCTCATGTGACTAAAAGGACTTAACTGCTGTGAGGTTTAAATTACTTGTAGAAAGATCTGGTAAGTAGGGGGAGTGGCTTAGCTAGAAGGAAGCTACATTTAAAGACTGCCTTAGAAAGTTTCTGCTAATAGCTTGGCAGAAGACACCAGGAGAAAGGACTGCTGTGTGACTGAACTTCTCTGGGACTATATTGCCTCCTTCCTCCCTCCACCCCCACCCCAAAGCTAGTTCTATTTTTACTGGCACAGGATTTGACTGAAAAAGGAACTTCCTGTTTAGGGGCAGGAAGTGAGTGATAACAGAACCACCAAGGACCCACCATCCTAGAAGGGCAAGAGTAGCTTCCTGCCCCTCTAGGCTGCTGGAGGTCTGCCTCTGAGCAAGTAAGTGGTCTACTGAGAAATATAGGATATTCTTGTCTCAGAACAGGACAATCAGGAGCTTAAAGGCAAGCTAAGAAAGTAAGGAGAGAGAGAAAAAAAAAATAGAGGAAAGAGTAAGGATTGCAAACAGTTAAGGGTCCAGAAATAAGACATGATTGAGTGGTGCAGTGCAGTGGCTGTGGAGCAGCAGTCTTCCAGGAGATGTTCTGGAGGATGCAGTGTTGTCCCATCTGCAGGCACCTCTCTGGGCTGAGGGAGGAGGTTGCTCATCTCCAGGCTGGAGTTGGCCAGGATTGTGGGACCTCTCTTCCATCCAAGGACCACCAGTGCCACTGCTGTTACCTCAGAGGTTGCCAAGAAAGAGGAGCAGTTGGACCCAGTGGGCTCAGGGAGGGTGAGGGTGGTGGAACAGAGGCACATCCTCCAGTTGTACCTCTCCACAATCCCTATGCCATTCTGGCAAAGTGTGGTTCCTCTATGGAGGCATCCACAGTGGAGACCAAGGAGGATGCTAGGAACCTCCACATAGGAGACCCACAGGAGGGTGACAGGGGACCCTGCAGGAAGGAAGCAACTCCTGGTGGGGACTCCATTAGGAAGGTAGAACTGGGGAGGAAGGGAGAGGGAGGTAAGGTGCCTGCCTGGCGCCATGGCTTGGAGGGATAGGAGCCGAATCCTCAGGATTGCGGAGCAGCTGCACAGGAGGGAACTGGATGTCATTGTCCACCCAGAGACAAATGAACCTAGCTAAGAAAGGATTAAAGAAGTGCAGGAAGAGTTTGTGAAATTGGGAGGGCCTTAGTCAAGTAGCATGCACGGTAACCTTCTTGGAGGTGCTACCCATCTGTGGCATAGGAGAGGCTAAGATGTTCCGCACATGGGATTCAATCAGTGGTTGAAAACTGGTGTGGAGCTCAGGATTGGCTTCATTTAGGGCCTGGGGGTCCACCTGGAGTGATGCAAGCCTATACTGGCATGATGGGCTGCATCTGTCCGGGAGGGAACCAGGATCCTAGGTGATAGGTTTAAATGCTTCATTGGCAAGCTTTTAAACCAGCCAAGGGGAGAGCACTGGAAAGGAGCAGGAAAATCCTAGCCCCCAAATAATCACGGTAGTAAGTGCAGCAAACACCAACATAGAGGTGTCGATAGGAGAAGGGCAGGGGAAATGGAGAAAGTGACAAAGGCAAGAAGGACAGGATGGGCAAATGGGAGTAAGGCCATCAGGAAATGGAGGGTAATGAGTACCAATGCCCGTGAGTCTGGGCAACAAGCTCCTGAGCTGATGGCCTTAATGGAAGAGGGATGCCTGGATATCGTAGCAGTCACAGAAAAATGGTACAGAAGAACCATGACTGGGATGTTAACATACTAGGAGCATAACCCACAGGAGAGACAGGCATGGGAAGAGGGGAAGAGTAGCTCTCTATGTAAAGGAAGGGATAAAGCAACTGAACAAAAGAGTAAACAGGAGAGGAGGAGAGGAGGCACTGTGGGTCACCTTGGAGACTGGAAAGGGCACCACAATCTGCACATGGGTTGTGCTACAGACCCCATGTCAGGAGGAATGGACAAGGATATGATAGAAGCATTCTTAGAATGGCAGAGAAGGGAGATACTGTTGATGGGAGACCTGAATATGCCAGATGTTAACTGGAGCACACTTGCTGCAGCCACATCTAAAACAGGGCCATTCTTGATGCCCTACAGGTGGCAGGCCTCAGACCGCTAGTTTCAGAACCCACTCAAGAGGGAGCATCTAGACCTCATACTCTCAAATGGGGCAGTGAGGGATCTCAGATCTAGAAGTGGGTTGCCATCTGAGGACAAGTGACCATCAAACAGTGTGGTTCATGTTAAACTCAGCTACAGAGTCAAGCCATACAAAGTGAGGGTACTGGACTTCAGGAGGGCTGACTTTGGCAAGATGAGAGAGTGCCTCAGAAAAGCACTAGCAAATGAGCTAGAGGAGGTGTGGAGCAACAATGAGGGATACCAAAACTGCCATCCTGACAGCAAGCCTTTGTGTGAAGCAAATAAACAAATCAAAGAACAAAGAAAAAGCCTATGGTTCTCAAAAAGGTGGCTGAAAAGTCAGGAAGAAAAATAGCATTCTGGAAGTATAAGGAAACACAGAAGTAGCAGGACAGAGAGACTGTACCAGTTAAGGCAGAAAAGGAAGCAGGAGGAAGTCAGAATGTCAAAGGCCCAAACTGAGGAAAAGATAGCCAACTCAGTTAGAAGGGGATAAAACCTTTATAGGTACATCAGTGGAGCGAGAAAGGCAAAAGAGAGGATAGTGAGGCTGAATAGAATGAGCAGTGGGTGGGCAGAGGGGACAGTGAAAAGCAGGGATACTGAACAAACATTTCTGTTCAGTATTCACAAAAAGAAGGAGGAAGTGCCTAATCAATTAACAGAAGCACTCTTGATAGGGGTGATCAGTCCTTTCAGAAAAGTGTTCTGAAAGAACTCCTAAAACTGAAGGTGGACAAAGCAATGGTCTGATGGAGTCACCCAAATTCTAAAAAAATTAAGGGAGGAACTAATCAAACCACTGGCTACCGCAATAATTATGGGAGGATGGTGTAGTACCGAGGACTGGAGGAAGGCGGATGGGACCCTTCAAAAAGTGGGACCAAGACAGAGGCAGGAACTACAGACCTGTCAGTCCCACCTCTGTGGTAGGAAAGTGATGGGTCACTTCTGAAGAAAAATATTGAGTACCTAGAGGCCAGTGGGCACAGGCCCAAGGCATGGGTTCACAGTGGGAGGTCATGTCAGATGATCTAATAGATTTCTTGCTGGATGACCAAAGTAGTGACCAGGGAGGGCTGTGGACATAGTCTACCTAGACTTTGCAAGGCACAATACAGTCCACAAAATATTAATAGTCAAATTAACCAGCCTGGGAGTGGGACCCAGGGCAGCAGCCTGGATAAAACATTGGCTGGACAACAGGACACAGAAGGTAACTGTAAATGAAGTCACTCTGAAGAAGGGGAGTTACTGGTAGGGGTACCGCAGGGTTCAGTATTGGGTCAGTCCTTTTAATGTTCATCAGTGACATTGGAGGACTGGAAGGAAAAGTATGCCTTTTGCAGATGACAAAAGATCTGCAACAGGTTGACATACAAAGAGTGTGGAAAAGGTGAAAAGGGACATAAAGGTTGGAGGAATGGTCAGAATGGCAGCTGGATTCAATGCAAGAAGTGCAAAATAATACACCGGAAACAAAAACCAGGAAGAATACACAATGGGTGGGAAAGTAGTAACAACAAAAAGGAAAGGGACCTGGGGTAATCATATCAGATGACCTTAAGTTAGCAAATGTGAGAAGGCAGTAAAGGCTGGGGTATACTGGGATGTATAGGGAGAGGCATCATCAAAACCAGGAAGTTTTATCCTCTGTACAGACAGTTGGACCCCATCCAGTACTATGTCAGTTCTGGAGACCCTTCTCCACAGGACATAGACAGGATAGAGACAGTCAGAGGAGGGCAACTAAAATGGTGGGGTCACAAGAGAAGCTGTGAGAGACTAAAGGGCTTAATATATACCCTTGAGGAAAAGAAGGAGGGGGGACATGATAGAAACTTTAAGTACCTCAGTCAAATCAACAAAATCCAATCGTTATGATGTTGCATGAAATGAAGAGTATAAGCATCATGTGTTTATCACATTTTGCAGTCTATATCATTTATGTTGTATTAATAATGTGATGTAAGTCGTTTTTTCTGAATAAAAGTGACACGCTAATCTGTATAACATGTATTATGTGCTTTCAAGGCCCAATGGCGTGCTCCCAATATTCCAGTCGCTCTTGATGGCTGCAATATGTAATGTGATAAAGACATTTAAGGACCTTGTATACTGGAAAGTGCCATGACAAACGTATGCGGAAGTGCTGCACCTTCACTTAGCAGAAAGGACAATGACTGAGATTAAAAGTATGCCCTCAATTATGTGGCATATGTATTTATCGATGCAATGAACAAAAAAAAAACACAGACATAGGTTAAGGTGAATAGCATTTTGATTCTACAACAGTATCCATCAAAGATCACCCTGATTATTTTGAGTGGTGCATGGCATATGTGTGTATGTTCGTGTTCACCTTGTCAATGGGGGAAAGTGGATTAAACCCTTGCTTGTGTGAAACATACAGCCCAAAAGTTATTGTCTCTGGGTATAGTAGAATGTGAAAGAATCAGGTAGTCTAGGAACAGGATAGTATGTAATCATTGCATGCATACTATGTGTTAAGGGTGTATATATATATATATAATTAGAGGCAAAAAAACTCCGTTTAATGCATTAGTTAGGGTTGTTCCACAGCAACAAAAGTGAGGAAATTCGCTGTTAGGGTTGAAAACCCTAACTCCGAATCTCACCCCCAGCACCACACACACACACACACACACACACACACACACATTCAAGTATGGGGGAGGACCAAGTCAACACAACCAATGACAGACATCCAGCAGCAGGTGACAGAAATAACAAACAATTGTCTAAATGTACTACGAGACATCCCCACCCACCTGACCAGGTACTGCATGCTCAGTGGAGATCAACAGCAAAACTGAGGCCATGTACACCAAACGTACACATCCCTGATTGCAGCTGCACACAACGTACCACACTTAGTAGTTGCATGGCCTTACCTACCGATGCCCCACCAGACCACACCACATGTGGTGGGCCACCTGAGCAATAGAGTTCAGCAAAACCAAGGAGTTGTACAGGTATAATATCTCTGATTATAACAAGGGTTTGAGAAATGCAGCTTTCTAATTGACTGTAAACATTGTAACAGCCTTATGTTTAGTTTTTATTAACATACATGTAGAGCCTAACCATATGATGAACATGGTTTAATGTTGTTTAAAAAACAGTTTTATTATGATAGCAATAAGCCACTCCCAGGTATTATGTTAATGGTCAGTTTATCACTGTCTAGCGACATGTGGCACTCGGCTATGCCTCATTCAACATTAAACCCCTACAGGGTGATTAACAGACCATTTAACATAACTGTTGGTCATGCCTTATTGCTTAATTGTCTTTATGAGTAGATACTCTCCTCTGCTAGGCACTGCAGCAGCTTTGTAACACAGTGTCCCACCCAGTTACACCATACACTGTCTAGTTACTGGAGAATGGCTGTGAATATGAACTCATGAAGATGAACAGTGTAACTTGATCATTACAGTCATCGAAACCCTAGTGTGATTATAACTGACAGAGTCAGTGATGAGAATAACCCCTGCTGTCCTAGTACACTTACCCCATTGTGAGTTAAATCAATACTAAAAGACATTCTGTTTATATCTACACCATACCTACTTGATTCCTGTTGTACCACAATTAACATAGTTATCACTTTGATAGCATCAGTGACAGAAGTGTGGCAAACCCAAACAGTAGGCATACAGCCTGAGTATGAAACAACTGTTAAAAAATTACACTGTGTCCATAAGTGGCATAGATCACTCATTGCAACAATAGTAAATGTATTACTATTTGAATAAGTTAGTCATCACAGATGCAATGAGATTGTCTTTATCAGGTACAACATACTCAGTAAGTGCCTACAGGAAAATCTATCCTATATACATCTCCGATACAGGTACAGTCATTGTTGGCTCAGTAGTGCTATGATATTTAGAAGTTGCTTGGCCTGATCCATGCAATTACAATGTTTCTTACAAAGAATACTTACTGCATCTTTAGTATTGAAACACACTGAAGGTCTATGTATGTACATCAGCAGTACACCTTCATCAGTAAGAATGCATCTGATACTGGCAGTACGAATTTCACAGCATTGAACAGGCAATGCTTTTCCATACGCTTACATCAGCCTCTCTATCTTGAGTAAACCATTGCAGTAAATGTACTACTATGTAAATCACCTACTAAATGTAACACTACTTTTATCTTGAGCATGCTAGTGTCTTGTAGTTAATTTATGTACTTCTCTTAATTAATGTATACTCACTAGTGTTAAAACCTTTCTACAACTGTCATCATGCACCTTCAGCATTTATATTGACTAACGGCACAGTACCAGTTGTGGTGTGGTGTGGGGCATCGGTAAGGCCATGCAACTACTAAGTGTGGTACGCTGTGTGCAGCTGCAATCAGGGATGTACGTTTGGTGTACATGGCCTCAGTTTTGCTGTTGATCTCCACTGAGCATGCAGTACCTGGTCAGGTGGGTGGGGATGTCTCATAGTACATTTAGACAATTGTTTGTTATTTCTGTCACCTGCTGCTGGATGTCTGTCATTGGTTGTGTTGACTTGGTCCTCCCCATACTTGAATGTGTGTGTGTGTCTGTGTGTGTGGTGCTGGGGTGAATTGAGTTAGGGTTTTCAACCCTAACAGCTAATTTCTCACTTTTGTCACTGTGGAACAACCCTAACTAATGCATTAAATGGAGTTTTTGCCTCTAATTTCCTTTTTGAGAATGATAACGAGAAATAGTGAATGTAATGCGGCGGCCGGAGCCCACCACATGATGTCTTGTGGCATAGTAACAGGAAGAGCAATGCAAACAGAAGCGCTAACAGTGGCGCACATGGTAACACAAGCGCAAATGACAACAGAAAGGGCAATGCACATGGTGGCATAGACGGGAACAGTCTGCCACGTGATGTGTTGTCACATAGTAACATGGTGCCTGCAAATGGAAATGTCAATGGGCATGGTGACGCAAAGTGAAACAGAAAGAGAAACAGTACTGTAGACACAAATGGCAAAAAATAACAGAAACGCAAGCGCAAATGAAAACGCAAAGGATAACGCACATAGGGCCCCATGCTCCTGGCACGTAATGCGGCAGCGGGAGCGCGGGGCCCAAAGGGCCCCGCACTCCCACCACATGATGTCTTGTGGCATAGTAACAGGAACAGCAATGCAAACAGAAGCGCTAACAGTGGCGCACAAGGTAACGCAAGCGCTAATGAGAACAGAAAGGGTAACGAACACGGTGGCATAGACGGGAACGGTGTGCCACGTGATGTCTTGTCACATAGTAACATGGTGCCTGCAAATGGAAATGTCAATGGGCATGGTGACGCAAAGTGAAACAGAAAGAGAAACAGTACTGTAGACACAAATGGCAAAAAATAACAGAAACGCAAGCGCAAATGAAAACGCAAAGGATGACGCACATGGTGGCGTAGACGTCAACGGTAAGTGAAACGGGCATGGAACCGCAAGCGGAAAGGGCAATGGTAACAGTAATGTAAGCGCACAGGCTGGTTTTCCCCAAAAGCTGAATAGAGAAAGACAGTGAGTACAAAGAATGTATGCATAATAATGGGTATCGGAGCAGAAAATGAGGACTTGGAATACTAAATAGGTTATATCTCAGGAACCGTATGATGAGAAAAAATTTAAAAGTTGTATGATTTATGACTGTCCTGGCTAGTTTTGTACTTAGCCCCATTGGGGGCTAAGAATTTTTCCAACGAAAAGTCGTATCTGCACCGCTTCGAGATACGGGCCCTGAAAGGCGCGCGACGCCGTAATGTTATCCTATGGGAAAAAAGAGAAGTTCGGAGCGCCATAACTTTGCCTCCTGTAATATTTTTTCACCAAACCACTGAAAGGCACATCTGTGTTGGCTGTCTTCCTCCAAATTTCAGGAAAAAGACCAAACCGTTATTTTGCAGCAGGGTGCCAAAGGATTCCTGTACTAGTCAGGCCGTAATGTTATCCTATGGGAAAAACGTCAACTTTGGAGTGCCATAACTTTGCTGCCATGTAATATTTTTTCAATACAACACTGAAAGGCACATCTGTGAGATGTCGGCTGCATTCCCTCCAAATTTCAGCCCAAAACTCCCAACCGTTCTTTTGCAGTGCAGTGCCAAAGAATTGCTGTCATTTTCCCACAGACTAGAAAATTACTGTCGCAATTTGCAAAAGCTTTCGCAAAAATTTGCGACACTTTCGTGAGTGAAAGTACTTTGTGAAAGTACTTTTTCCAGAAATTTGAAAAACATATTTCTGGGGTGTTTTACCCAAAATAAAGACATGGCTAGCATCCTCAGGGTCCGACTAGGTGAATACAAAAAGAATTAGGTTGCTAGAGGGTCCCAAATTTAAATGCCAAGCATTTTTCTGATCACCAACTGAAAACAAAATGGCGGATTTGTGAAAGTAACAGGCCCATTTGCGAAAGTAAAAATGCATTTGCGAAAGTGTGAACTTTTTGTTAACTTTTCCCATTGACTTATAATGGGAAATTGTTTTTTGAATAACTTTTGAACCGTTTAATATTTTTTCACCAAATCTTCGAAAGGCACATCGGGACCCTGGCCGCACGTTCCCTGAAGATTTCAGGCTGGTCGCGCAAACCATGCGACCTGTACGCGCGACCGTAGAATTCCAGAAAAGCGATAAACACGTGCAGATCACGCTTAATAACTCCACAGCCATGAATCCGACTGGTACAAACTTGGCATGCCAAGGCCTATGGTTCTTGATCATGTATTCCAAATTTCAGGCAAATCTGTCAAACAGTTGCAAAGTTATTAAGGTGCAAAGTTTTGGGGTTTAGATACAGAAATGGCTCCTCATCCCTAACTATGGTAGCACTACCGTGCTACCATAATATATATATATATATATATATATATATATATATGCCTTTAAAATACTGTTATGACTTTCAGATGCAATTAATATGTATATCAGTTCTATGTTTTGTAAGTATGAATAAAATATAATCATGTATTGCAGTTTGTGGTTGTCATAGAATTTTTAAGAAAAAAGAACACATATACTTATTTTATGGATGACAAGAGGTTGTTAGCTAACAGATGTATTTGGTGTTGATGAAAAGAAGATGAATGATCACCTGTTTCAGAATATATATTTTAATGCTAAGAAAAGTGGGCAGTTTCAGTGGTGTGACTCAGCTGTATATAGAGCTGCAAAAAACTTGATAAAGAGTGTCACCAGGAAAGGTGTTGCAGAATGGCTTGCAAGCAGGACCCTATTCATTACACAGAGCAGCAAGAATTGATTTAGAGAAATCCTGTCATTGTTTCTGACATAGACAGACAATGGCAAGCTGATTTAGTGGATATGAGTCAATATGCAAAGTACAATAATGGGTTTAAGTACATACTGACGTGCATCGATGTGCTGTCCAAGTATGCCTGGGTAGTGGATTTAAAAGACAAATCAGGCAAGGCAGTGATGCAAGCCTTTAAAACTATTTTTAAAAGTGGACAGCACACCTCAGAAGTTGCAGACTGATCAGGGTAAAGAGTTTCTAAATGCTTCCTTAAGAACCTATTAAAACAAAATAAAATACACCATTTTGTAGGAATAATGAAGTTAAGGCAGCATTGTAGAAAGATTTAATAGACACTGAAAGTCACGCATGTGGGTTACTTTAAGCCCAGAATACTTGGAAATATACAGATGTGTTGTCAGACCTGGTGCACAGCTATAACCATACTTATCACAGAAGCATTAAACACAGACCTGTGGATGTTAACCTTCCAATGCCCTGGATGTATGGAAGATCCTATATATGGAATTCTGTTCTTGGCAAAAACAAAAGGGTACCTTCAGAAAGATGATCATGTGAGACTATCTAAGCTGAAAGGTGTTTGAAAAGGATATGAACAGACATACACAGATGAGATATTTATTGTGACGGATGTCTTAAAGACACAGAGGCCCACCTATAAGCTAAAAGACTATCGGGGAAGACATTAAAGGTACTTTTTATGCTGAGGAGCTGCAGAAATTGAACCTGATGAGGACCGAGTGTACATGGTGCAGAAAATCCTGGCAGAAAAAAGCGTGGCAGAAAACTTGGTATCTGGTAAAGTGGAGTATGGCCTGATAAATTTAATAGCTGGGTTGAGGCAACACAGGTTCGGACATTAGAAGCAGATGAGGTTTAAAATGCTCAAAAATGGTTTTATATCACATTGCCAGCAATGCATCGCACAACATTTTCCCAACAATACTATATCCACTTTTACTAGTAAAGTTACCACAAAGCTGGAACTACCTGGGGAATGGGAAGTGGGATTAGCAGAAATTCAGTACCCTCATACCTGGGACAACGTGCCTGCACAGAAAAACAGGTTCAGTATGCTCTATCAGCCTCTAAATGTAGCCCACAGTAAAACACCACCAACTGGACCCTTTTATTGAGTCAGCAGCATTTAAAATTCCATCAGGCTATTATCCTAACATGGCTGAGTGTTATTACTCAAATTAATAAAAAGCATATTTGAAGTAAATGAACTGCCAGTGGTTTTGGAACAACAAGCCGTTGGGAGAGAAATAAGCATTGACAGTGACATCAAATGCATTCTGTTTATGCATGGGCAGTTACAGTACCTTTTGGTTTTAGTAGACTCGAGGTAGGTGTAGGAAAGAATCTAGCAAAGAACCCTCCAGATATTAATGGGGGTTTTACACATTATATATCTACACTGACATTATCACCATGAAATAGTGGGTGACAGTCTAGTGCCTTTGCTGAGATGACCCGTCAGGGCCAAGACAATGAGATAGTGACCGTGACCTACGATAAACCCAATTATCAAACAGTCAGTAAACATCAGATGATACAGTCACTATTGAAATAAAGAATGACCAAAATGAACCTGTACCATTTCGATTTGGAAAGGTGATCTGAAGTTGCATTTTCGCCCCAGAGAGTACTTTCTAAAATTTAAACAAGGATGGTGATTGTTTGACATTATGGGACCCTGCCTTGTACAGAAGCTATACAAGGCACAGGCAGGATAAGGTCTCCCAGGCTTTCATGGACTTCCTACTATGTATGGTTCTGGTATAGGAGGGATATTTCATAGTCTGTTCAGAAAAGCAGTTCCATTTTTAAGAAGGGGTTCGAAATTGTCAAACCATTTCTATAAACAGCTGTTAAATGGCAAAGGATGTTGTGGGGTGTATATTTGGCAGACACCAGGAGAAAGGACTGCTGTGTGACTGAACTTCTGCTGGGACTAAAGTAGAAGAACTTTGTACTTGACCTTTAATTTAGGGTAAAAAAACTAACAATACAAAAAAAGTGTGTGTTTGGGTTAACTGAACTGAATGGGTATCTGAAGAGTTATCTAGGTGTAAATCTCAGGTGACTGAAAGGACTTAACTGCTGTGAGGTTTAAATTACTTGTAGAAAGATCTGGTAAGTAGGGGGAGTGGCTTAGCTAGAAGGAAGCTACATTTAAAGACTGCGCTTAGAAAGATTCTGCTAATAGCTTGGCAGAAGACACCAGGAGAAAGGACTGCTGTGTGACTGAACTTCTCTGCTGGGACTATATTGCCCTCCTTCCCTCCCCCCACCCAAAGCTAGTTCTATTTTTATAGGCACAGGATTTGACTGACAACAGGAACTTCCTGTTTAGGGGCAGGAAGTGAGTGATCACAGAACCACCAAGGACCCACCATCCTAGAAGGGCAAGAGTAGCTCTCCTGCCCCTCTAGCTGCTGGAGGTCTGCCTCTGAGCAAGTAAGTGGTCTACTGAGAAATATAGGATATTCTTGTCTCAGAACAGGACAATCAGGAGCTTAAAGGGCACACAGGCAGAAAGTAAGGAGAGAGAAAAAAACAGAGGAAAGAGTAAGGATTGCAAACAGTTAAGGGCCAGAAATAAGACATGATTGAGTGGTGCAGTGCAGTGGCTGTGGAGCAGCAGTCTTCCGGAGATGTTCTGGAGGATGCGGTGTTGTCCCATCTGCAGGCACCTCTCTGGGCTGAGGGAGGAGGTTGCTCATCTCCAGGCTGAGTTGGCCAGGATTTGTGGGACCTCCTTTCCATCCAGGGACCACCAGTGCCACTGCCGTTGCCTCAGAGGTTGCCAAGAAAGAGGAGCGTTGGACCACAGTGGGCTCAGGGAGGGTGAGGGTGGTGGAACAGAGGCACATCCCTCCAGTTGTACCCTCCACATTCCTATGCCATTCTGGCAAAGTGTGGTTCCTCTATGGAGGCACCCACAGTGGAGACCAAGGAGGATGCTGGGAACTCCACAAAGGAGACCCACAGGAGGGTGGCAGGGGACCCTGCAGGGAAGGAAACAACTCCTGGTGGGGGACTCCATTGTTAGGAAGGTAGAACTGGGGGAGGAAGGGGAGAGGGAGGTAAGGTGCCTGCTGGCGCCATGGCTTGGAGGGACAGGGAGCGAATCCTCAGGATTGCTCGAGCAGCTGCACAGGAGAGGGAGTTGGATGTCATTGTCCACCTAGGGACAAATGACCTGGCTAAGAAAGGGATTAGAGAAGCAGGAGTTTGTGGAATTGGGAGGGCCTTAGTCAAGTAGCACGCACGGTAACCTTCTCGGAGGTGCTACCCATCTATGGCATAGGAGAGGCTAGGGTGTTCCGCACCATGGGATTCAATCAGTGGTTGAAAAACTGGTGTGGAGCTCAGGGATTTGGCTTCATTGGGGACTGGGGTCCACCTGGAGTGATGCAAGCCTATACTGGCATGATGGGCTGCATCTGTCCGGGAGGGGAACCAGGATCCTAGGTGATAGGTTTAAATGCTTCATTGGCAAGCTTTTAAACTAGCCAAGGGGGAGGCACTGGAAAGGAGCAGGAAAATCCTAGCCCCCAAATAATCACGGTAGTAAGTGCGGCAAACACCAACATAGAGGTGTCGATAGGGAGAAGGGCAGGGGTAAATGGAGAAAGTGACAAAGGCAAGAAGGACAGGGATGGGGCAAAAGGGAGTAAGGCCATCAGGAAATGGAGGGTAATGAGTACCAATGCCCGTAGTCTGGGCAACAAGCTCCCTGAGCTGGTGGCCTTAATGGAAGAGGGATGCCTGGATATCGTAGCAGTCACAGAAACATGGTACACAGAGAACCATGACTGGGATGTTAACATACCAGGTACATAACCTCACAGGAGAGACAGGCAGGGAGAAGAGGGGAGGAGTAGCTCTCATGTAAAGGAAGGATAAAAGCAACTGAACAAAAGAGTAAACAGGGAGGAGGAGAGGAGGCACTGTGGGTCACCTTGGAGACTGGAAAGGGCACCACAATCGCACAGGGTTGTGTACAGACCCCATGTCAGGGAGGAATGGACAAGGATATGATAGAAGGCATTCTTAGAATGGCAGAGAAAGGGAGATACTGTTGATGGGAGACCTGAATATGCCAGATGTTAACTGGAGCACATTTGCTGCAGCCACATCCAAGAGCAGGGCCATTCTTGATGCCCTACAGGTGGCAGGCATTAGACAGCTAGTTTCGGAACCCACTCATGAGGGAGCAATCTTAGACCTCATACTCTCAAACGGGGGCAGTGAGAGGATCTCAGATCTAGAAGTGGTTGCCATCTGGGGACAAGTGACCATCAAACAGTGTGGTTCATGTTAAACTCAGCTACAGAGTCAAGCCATACAAAAGTGAGGGTACTGGACTTTAGGAGGGCTGACTTTGGCAAGATGGGAGAGTGCCTCAGAAAAGCACTAGCAAACAGGCTAGAAGGAGGTGTGGAGCAACAATGGGGAATTATCAAACTGCCATCACAGAGGCAACAAGCCTTGTGTGAAGCAAATAAACAAATCAAATGAAAGAAAAGCCACTATGGTTCTCAAAAGAGGTGGCTGTGAAAATCAGGAAGAAAAGATAGCATTCTGAAGTATAAGGAAACACAGAAGGAGCAGGACAGAGAGCTGTACCAGTTAAGGCAGAAGGAAGCAGGGAGGGAAGTCAGAATAGCAAAGGCCCAAACTGAGGAAAAGATAGCCAACTCAGTTAAGAAGGGGATAAACCTTTATAGGTACATCAGCGAGCGAGAAAGACAAAGAGAGGGATAGTGAGGCTGAATAGAATGAACGTGGGTGGGCAGAGGGGACAGTGAAAAGCAGGAATACTGAACGAATATTTCTGCTCAGTATTCACAAAAGAGGAGGGGAAGTGCCTAATCCAATTAACAGAAGCACTCTTGATAGGGGGTCGATCCCAGTCCTTTCACAGAAGAAAGGGTTCTGCAAGAACTCCTAAAACTGAAGGTGGACAAAGCAATGGGTCCTGATGGAATTCACCCAGAATTCTAAAAGAATTAAGGGAGGAACTAGTGAAACCACTGGCTACTCTTTTAATAAATCATGGGAGGATGGTGGTACCCGAGGACTGGAGGAAGGCGGATGTGATCTCTCTCACAAAAGTGGGACCAAGACAGAGGCAGGAAACTACAGACCTGTCAGTCTGACCTCTGTGGTAGGGAAAGTGATGGAGTCACTTGAAGGAAAGAATAGTTGAGTACCTAGAGGCCAGTGGAGCACAGGACCCAAGGCAGCATGGGTTCACAGCGGGAAGGTCATGTCAGACTGAATCTAATAGATTTCTTTGACTGGGTGACCAAAGTAGTAGACCAGGGAGGGGCTGTGGACATGGCTCTACCTAGACTTTAGCAAGGCATTTGACACAGTCCCACACAAAAGATTAATAGTCAAATTAACCAGCCTGGGAGTGGGACCAGGGTGGTAGCCTGGGTAAAACATTGGCTGGACAACAGGACACAGAAGGTAATTGTAAATGGAGTCCACCTGAAGAAAGGGGTTACTAGTGGGTACCGAGGGTTCAGTATTGGGTCCAGTCCTTTTAATGTCTTCATCAGTGACATTGCAGAGGACTGGAAGGAAAAGTATGCCTTTTGCAGATGACACAAAGATCTGCAACAGGGTTGATACACAAGGAGGTGTGGAAAGGATGAAAAGGGACTTGGCAAGGTTGGAGGAATGGTCAGAAGTATGGCAGCTAGGATTCAATGCAAAGAAGTGCAAAATAATGCACCTGGGAAACAAGAACCCAGGGAAGAATACACAATGGGTGGGGAGGTAGTAACAACAACAAAAAGGAAAGGGACCTGGGGTAATCATATCAGATGACCTTAAGGTTAGCAAGCAATGTGAGAAGGCAGTAGGGAGGGCTGGGGTATACTGGGATGTATAGAGAGGCATCACAGCAGAAAACAGGAAGTTGTTATCCTCTGTACAGACAGTTGGTGAGACCCCATCTGGAGTACTGTGTCCAGTTCTGGAGACCCCATCTCCGCAAGGACATAGACAGGATAGAGGCAGTCCAGAGGAGGGCAACTAAATGGTGCAGGGTCTGCAAGAGAAGCCTGATGAGGAGAGACTAAAGGAGCTTAATATGTATACCCTTGAGGAAAGAAGGGAGAGGGGACATGATAGAAACTTTAAGTACCTCAGTGGAATCAACAAAGTCCAAGAGGGTAGCATCTTTCAGAAAAGAGACTTGCAAGAACAAGGGACACAATTTAAAGATAGAAGGAGGGCGGTTCAGGGGCAATGTGAGAAGTATTATTTCACAGAGAGGGTAGTGGATGCATGGAACAGCCTTCCTGAGGAGGTTGTGTGATCTAAAACTGTGGGAGAATTCAAGAATGCATGGGACAGACATAAGGCAATTCTTGTGGGAGGTAGGAAGAAATAGGCTGTTGGTTAACTAGGATCTGCGGCCTATCCTGTAGGTAGGGAAATGGGCAGACTAGATGGGCCTAGTGGTCCTTATCTGCCGTCAAAGTCTATGTTTCTATGTTTCTATGTGACTAGCACTGTTGCTCAAAGGATGTCAGGAGGCAATAAGACCACTCACGGTCGTTCTGGGCTGATTGTGGATAACAGAGGTAGAAAGAGAAAGTGCAGAGTTCACCCTTCACTTCTTATCGGACCTTTCCACTACTTTAAAAGGCGTATCTCAAAATGCAACATGTCACATAAAAGAAAGAGATCAAAGTCCAAAGGACCTTCAAGGGGATGTAAAAAACATAGAGATTTATTCTAAAAAACATGGCTTTCATACACTGTGGTTCTTAAGAATGCACAAAATCAGAACTGGACTTGTTTGCCGTTGCTCCCACACAGACAAGCATTGAAAAAAGCATTTATGTAGAGATACCCCCTCTGGCTGCCCTTTCAGAAAACTCACCAATTGAATTTTATATAGCAGGGACTGGTGAAGATTATTTGGATCTAAACAACATGCTTCTTTACTTGGTTTGCAAAATCACTGAAGCGGATGGTGGTGATATACCTGCAGCAGCCAAAGTGGGTCTTATAAACTACCCAGTGGCCACCATTTTTAGCCAGCTGGATGTGACTGTCGGTGATCGGCTCATCAGTCAGAGCAATAACTGTTACCCCTACAGGGTTATCAAAGAATCTGTGCTGAACTTCAGTGAAGAGACCCTTTCTACACAATTCACAACAGGATTATGTTTCAAAGATACCCCAGGGAAACATGAAATCACAAACAGAACTGGTGACAATGTATGGTTTAATAAAATAAGCTCCTTTACACATCTCAGTATAGGGATACCGCTGCTGGGAAACTTGCACACGGACTTGTTTTTTTCAAGAGAAACTGATGCTGAATGGTGTGGATATTAAAATTAAACTGACACGTAACAGGGACAGTGTTTGCCTTATGAGTGGAGATGCTGAGCCTTATATGCTAAAAATCATGGCCACCTCCCTGTTTGTCAAAAGGGTTAAAGTGACCCCCAGTGTTCGTCTGGAACACTAGAAAGCCCTGCTGACCTCCAACGCTAAATACCCTATAGACAGAGTGGGGATGAAAGTGTTCAGCCTCCCAGCAGGCGGCAGGGTCTGTAACCAAGATAATTTGTTTTTGGGACAGTTACCAAACATGATGGTCATGTGATTTGTTGACAATGATGCTTTTAGCAGTTCCTTCACTCAAAACCCCTTTAACTTTAAACATTATAACATTCATTTTGTGGCTCTGTATCTGGACAATTAACAAATCCCCATTAAACCTCTGTAGCCCGATTTTAGAAATGGAAATACTATGAGAGAATATTTTAAACTAGCACAGACAGCAGGAAAAAAACATGAAAGATTGATCATTAGTTGTCAACCATCAGGAATTTACCCAAGGGTACACACTTTTTGCCTTTAATCTCACTCCAGACCAAGAATGTGCTGATCATTACTCTTTAATTAAAACTGGCAACCTCAGAGCAGAAATCAGATTTGCAGAAGCCCTTCCACAAACAGTTAATATCATTGTCTATGCTGTGTTTGATAAACCAGTGAAGAAATGTTATTTTTGATTATATGTGATAAACCATAAAAAATGAACACAAAGCAGCTAGAAAAAAATTGTAACCAATGACTCACACATCTGTGACTGCTTTCTGGGGTGTGTTCCCCTATGATCTGCTACCCAAGAAGAGACTGAGAAAACTGCCGGCAGCACTAGTCATCAATACTCACCCCCATGACCTCCCTGGACAGCACTGGTTAGCTGTATACATTTCAGAAAATGGGGCAGGGGAGTTCTTTGATAGCTATGATTTTCATCCTGACAATTATGCACAAAGGATCAGGGTCTTTTTAAACAGAAATGCAAAGACTATTCTATACTGAAACACACAGTTGCAAGATACCTTCTCTACCACCTGTGGGTTTCACTGCATCATTTTCTTACATCACAGATGTAAAAGACTTTCTTATGATCAAATTTTAAATATGTAGTGTACTCTAATGATTTGCTCAAAAATGATGCCATGTTAACTAGTTTTGTGCGTCGCCCTTTCAGACATTGAAACATGTCAGGGCCTTTATCAGTGGGATGGCAACATGTTCAGACTTGTTTGTCTTGTAATGAATTTAAAACATGCAATCACTTCTAACTTACAACCATCATTTTATAAAATCATATATACCCATATGATTTCTGTGTCTTTGTCACTTTTTCTGGGGGACATGTGTTTGAAATTTTCAGATATTTAATGTCTTCAATAATGACACGATATATAAAATACTAAAAGGTATTTATTGTAAAACAATGACAGATAAAATCATAGATAAGATACAGAAAACTAAGAGCCTCTCATTAAAAATGCACATTACATGTGACATACCACTGAGCTAGGATTATGATATGCCTCCTTTAAAAAAATATATGATTACATGCTAAAGATGAGGTAGGCTAACATGTATCAGTATACACACCTTTCGCAAAAAAATACTACCATATTCAATATGAGGTAGGATGATAACATACAGAAATATAAGTACCTTTTTAAAAAAAATGCTAATGTATTCAATATGAGGTAGGATTATAACATACATCACTGTTAATACCTTTTTGTAAAAACAAATGCCCAAATAGTCAGTACACATCAGTCACTAAGGTATATAATAATCACATTTATACAGGGAGCCAGGCAGGTTTCTTAAACGTCTTTTATCTTTTGGGTGTCACTGACCATTTGCTAAGTGGAGAGGGTTCAGGGGCTTTTACATTGGCTGTTTTTTTACTTTCAACATGTCTCCTGTTTGCTGAATGACCAAAGATGGATGTGGGTATGTTAGCCTCTGCCACCGCTTTGACAAACACATCCCACCCCTTTGGCTTTTTGTGATCAGGGATAGCGTGAGTGGCTGTAGCAGCCCTTACCAAATCGACCATATGAGACCCAGAAACAACACTATCTTTATCCATCAATTCCCCCATATTATTCCAAAAAAGAATATTCTTGTTCTTTGCCATTTGCTTTAGTAATATCTCAGTATTTCTTTTAAACCTTTAAGAAACACTATTCAAAATGTCTTTTTCCATTGAACTCGTGACAGAAAGAGTCTCAGTAGGGGGTTGCTCGGAAACTGCCTGACTCTCAGGCATGTGTAAGGTCAAACTGGTTTTAACCTGTTCTCCTTGACATACTAGAGTGAGGTAACATTGCAACACTGCAGAGTACAGCTTGGCTTTGTCATGATCTGATAAAGCAGTCCATGACTGTATAGATCTCATTTCTGTATCCAAGCAGTAAGTTGTGACTTTTCTCATATCCTCATCGGGATAGTTTGTTTTCATACAGTCCAATTGCTGTTGAGGTACCAGATACATTTTCTGAGTAAAAGTCATTATCTTTTAGCCAGCAGTCCAGTAATCAAAGGAATAGAAATACCCAACAACGTCCCTATGAATCCGCCTGTCTAGATTAAAATCTGTTTTTTTCCTTTTAAAGGCAATTTCCTGTTGCTTAAATTTTTTATAACTCTACCCTTTTTTCTCAGAAAAGCTAGCTGTTTAGCCGATAATGGTATATTTCCTTTCCGGGTGTTTAAAGTAACCTCCATGATGGCGGATATCAAGTCATCAGAGGTTGAGCACAAAATAGCTTTTCTTAAACTAGGAACTCCTCTGACAAGTAACTTTAAAACAGAGAAGTTTCTCTGCAGTCTTTTAGACATAATGACAATACAGCATCATGTATTTCTAAAACCAGAATGTATTTTTTCAAGACACACACCACAAGACAGTCAGGTGGAAACAACCCACTGCACAGCTTGTATTCACCTGGCGTACCAGCTCTTAAATCAACCAATAAATAGCCATAAGTTTTTTTTTGTGGCATCTTCAAAAGCTTCTAAAAAAATTTGGTCTGACTGGGGTACATCTGTCAGCCAGTATTTGCATCTGTAGCTTGTACCATGGGTTTTTAAACAGGACCATATATTTGGCATTAAGCGTGATGGTCCAGCTTTTCTTGTCTTGACAAAATACATTCTGTACAATTAGAAATATTGTTAACTATTTATGATGGCTGTACTTGGTAAACCCATACTCAATGTCACTATTTTGACAGGCAGAGTCCATTAAATCATCTATAACAACAAAATTCACCTTCCCTTGGGGTAAGAGATCATCATCAGCGTATGACGCTGGTAGCCCCTCCACAAATTTAATCTGTGGAAACTTTAACATCAGTTCATTGTACAAAGGTTGCCAACAGCTGTAAAAGTAGACAATATTTGCAGGTTTATGTGATAAAGTGGTATCATAATTTTCCAACAACTGCTTTATAAAGAAGCTTGTCCCACTGTTAGATGGGCTGGCCAACAGATAAGTAAAGGGATGCTGCAACCTGATATCCATTTTCAGTCCTCAGTATCCATAAGGAAGTGTTCTGAAATCTGATTGTAAAAGTCGTTTATAATAAACTACTCTTTGGGTCTTGGACAGCGTTCTTGTTTCAAGGGACCACTGCTTTTTGTTTCTAACTATGCTGGGTTTCCTCACTGTGATTTCTTTACATGTTTGTGACCCTGAGTAATCAAAAAACAGATCTTTTAAGCTGTCAAAATTAATATATTCACAGTTACCTACATTAAGGGTGTAGCCTTTCACTTTAACGACAATTTGTCCTCCGGACTGCCAGTATCCAGATGTATTGGGACCTGCAGACACAAACTCAGTAATGTGCTCATCTGGAGGAAGCTCACTAGTCAATTCCCCTACATAGTCACCTAGAGGGGACTTCCAGTCACCTGGTCTAGACACACAAATGACAGAGTCTGTGTTGTGATACAGACACAGCTCTGAGTTAAATTCCTTAGCTTCATATATTAAAGAAAATTCATATTTTATCACAGTACCATTTAAATGGTCATTTTTAATAAATGATGCCCCCTGTTACCTGTCATGATCCACAAGTCCTTTAAACAAGATACCAACTATTAATGGAAAAAAAATGTCAGCAATGACTTCAGTGCAACAATGCCCCTTTCCTTGATCCTGGGGTGAGGCACAGCTCTGTCTGAAACCCTTGAACTGGTGGAAGGTTGTACCCTCTGGTTAAAATTTAAATAAATGTAATTTATTGCATTTAAACTTTCAGTGCTGGTAGTGGCAATTCAGTAGGTCTCTGTTTGTTTTCACAAACTTTTGAATGTCTCTTTTTATGTTGTCTTTTCCCTGAAGCACACATTTGAACTGTTTAACAAAAAAAAAGCAGAGCATCAACCTATCACTTAAGCATTTTAAACATTACAGGAGTATCTACAGAGTAATTGTAAGGTCTAAAGGGTCTCTAGGTCCATCATGTATGCCCCCAAAGAAGAACTACTAATCAAAGGCTGCCTAGCTTTCATTTACATCATTATGAAGATGTCTTCCAAAGATCATTCATACACACTTACACTAAAAAACAATTAAGACAATTAAAATGTACATGAAATATTTTCTCAAACTACAAAGCAGTTAAGCCATAACCCCAATATAAGCTAATCCCATTTTACTCAAACATATGTAGCAAGACAGATGTCCCCTAATAGATATATAGCATTGCATTTCATCTGACACACACACACACACACACACACACACACACACACACACACACACACACACACACAAGTCAGACAGAGGCTACTTATGTAAAACAATGTAAATGCATGCTATTCTCTTAAACTTTCACTATGAAGCATTTAAGCCAATAGAAAAGCATTTGTTTATTGTCAGCAAACATTTAAAATAACCTAATACAAGCTAATCCCCCAAACCACAATCTACAAAGATTACCCCCACCATTTTACAAAACATGTTTAGTAAGACAGATGGTCCCTGATAGATATATAACATTGTATTTATCACACACACACACACACACACACACACACACACACACCAGTCAGACAGAGGCTACTTATGTAAAACAGTGTAAATGCATGCTATTTTCCCAAACTTGCACTATAAAGCATTTAAGCCAATATAAATACATTTATTGTCAGCAAACATTTAAATTAACACAAGCTAACCCCCAACCACAATCTACAAAAATTATCCCCACCATTTTGCAAAACATATTTAGTAAGACAGATGGCCCCTAATAAATATATAACATTGTATTTATCTGTCAAATCCCCTACCAATCAGACAACAACAACAAAAAAAAGCAGACTGGCTTTTAGTTGTAATAACAAGCATACAAGTAGATACATTTTACACATTTTCAGCAAGAATACATACCTTGTAGTTCTGGTATTGATAGACCAGCTTCCATTATCTCACTATCAGATAGATTTTCTGAGTCAGACCAGCTCTTCATGATCATAAAGTTTTCAAAACTATGAATTTCTGGACTTTGGGATCCTAACTATATACACGACTCAGCTAGATGAACCCACACTTTGTGACTATTACAAGGTTTCTAGAAGACAGACACCATTGATCCAGTATGGT
Organism: Neoceratodus forsteri; assembly: GCA_016271365.2. NCBI lineage: Eukaryota > Metazoa > Chordata > Ceratodontiformes > Ceratodontidae > Neoceratodus > Neoceratodus forsteri. Next base: position 192,454,490 of record JADMNL010000022.1, on the reverse strand, counting down.
GATGTCATCTCTTATGACTAGTAGCACGCATAAGCATGTTTAATAGGAGTTTATTAATATCAACTATCATCTATGTGACCGTCACAAGGATGGCAAAATGTTTCTGGAAGACAGTCCTCCACTGATAAATATAGTTATGTCATCTCTTATGACTAGCACCACGCATCAGCATGTTTAGATGGGGTTTATTAATCTCAACTATCATCTATGTGACTATCACAAGGATGGCAAAAGGTTTCCAGAAGACAGACCCCATTGATAAATATAGTTATGTAATCTCTTATGACACATAGAATGACTTGTATGTGATTTTTATGCTGTAATGTTGGGCAGGACATGTTTAATAGGAACTTTTAATAGGAATTTTCCTAAGTTTCTCAGAGTATAAAAGTCTCCATGCAGCAGTCTACTGTTTTTTCAGTTTTACATAGGTAATGCAGAATATTTTTGTTGTTGCTTTCTGGAGGTTAAAACCCTTTTAAATACTCTCACCAGTACATTAATATATATTTAATATAAATATATGCTTTTGATAAGCAGTGATCTTGGTGAATTATCTTTTTCAAAGGAAATAGAAAAATGGGTTTAGTTTCTGACATTAAAATACCAGATTGCTGATGTATTCATTTAAAAGAAAATGTATGAAACATAGAAACATAGACTTTGATGGCAGATAAGGACTGCTTGGCTCATCTAGTCTGCCCATTTCCCTACCTACAGGATAGGCCACAGATCCTAGTTAACCACAGCCTATTTCTTCCTATCCCCCACAAGAATTGCCGTATGTCTCTCCCATGCATTCTTGCATTCTCCCACAGTTTTAGACCCCACAACCTCCTCTGGAAGGCTGTTCCATGCATCCAATACCCTCTCTGTGAAATAATACTTCCTCATATTGCCCCTGAACCACCCCCTCTATCTTTAAATTGTGTTCCCTTGTTCTTGCACATTTCTTTTTCTGAAAGATGCTACCGTTTTGGACTTTGTTGATTCCACTGAGGTACTTAAAAGTTTCTATCATGTCCCCCCTCTCCCTTCTTTCCTCAAGGGTATATATATTAAGCTCCTTTAGTCTCTCCTCATACGGCTTTTCTTGCAGACTCTGCATCATTTTAGTTGCCCTCCTCTGGACTGCCTCTATGTCCTTGTGGAGATGGGGCCTCCAGAACTGGATGCAGTACTCCAGATGGGGTCTCATCCACTGTCAGTACAGAGGGATAACAACTTAATGTTTTCTGCTGCTGATGCCTCTCCCTATGCATTCCAGTATACTCCCAACCCTCCCTACTACCTTCTCACATTGCTTGCTAACCTTAAGGTCATCTGATATGATTACCCCAGGTCCCTTTACATTTTTGTTGTTGTTACTACCTCCCCCCCCATTGTGTAATCTTCCCCTGGGTTTTTGTTTCCCAGATGCATTATTTTGCACTTCTTTGCACTGAATCCAAGCTGCCATACTTCTGACCATTCCTCCAACCTTGCCAAGTCCTTTCTCATCCTTTGCACACCTCCTTGTGTATCAACCCTGCTGCACATCTTTGTGCCATCTGCAAAGAGGCATACTTTTCCTTCCAGTCCCTCTACAATGTCACTTATAAAGACATTAAAAAGGACTGGACCCAGTACCAAACCCTGTGGTACAATACTAGTAACCATTCTTTCTTCAGAGTGGACTCCATTTACAATTACCTTCTGTGTCTGGTTGTCCAGGCAATATTTTACCCAGGCTACCACTCTGGGACCCATTCCCAGGCTGGTTAATTTGACTATTTATCTTTTGGGACTGTGTCAAATGCCTTGCTAAAGTCTTGGTAGGCCATGTCCACAGCCCCTCCCTGGTCTACTACTTTGGTCACCCAGTCAAAGAAATCTATTAGATTTGTCTGACATGACCTTCCCACTGTGAACCCATGCTGCCTTGGGTCCTGTGCCCCACTGGCCTCTAGGTACTCAACTATTCTTTCCTTCAGAAGTGACTCCATCACTTTCCCTACCACAGAGGTCAAACTGACAGGTCTGTAGTTTCCTGCCTCTGTCTTGGTCCCACTTTTGTGAAGGGGAATCACATCTGCCTTCCTCCAGTCCTCGAGTACCACACCATCTTCCCATGATTTATTAAAAAGAGTAGCCAGTGGTTTCACTAGTTCCCCCCATCATTCTTTTAGAATGATGGGGTGAATTCCATCAGGCCCCATTGCTTTCTCCACCTTCAGTTTTAGGAGTTCTTGCAGAACCCTTTCTTTTGTGAAAGGACTGGGATCGACCTCCTTATCAAGAGTGCTTCTGTTAATTGGATTATGCACTTCCCCCTCCTCTTTTGTGAATACTGAGCAGAAATATTTGTTCAGTATCCCTGCTTTTTCACTGTCCCCCTCTGCCCACCCACCGTTCATTCTATTCAGCCTCACTATCCCTCCCTTTGTCTTTATATGCTCACCAATGTACCTATAAAAGGTTTTGTCCCCCTTCTTAACCAAGTTGGCTATCTTTTCCTCAGTTTGGGCCTTTGCTATTCTGACTTCCCTCCCTGCTTCCTTCTGCCTTAAGTGGCACATCTCTCTATCCTGCTCATTCTGTGTTTCCTTATACTTCCAGAATGCTATCTTTTTCTTCGTGACTTTCACAGCCACCTCTTTTGAGAACCATAGTGGCTTTTTATTTCATTTTTATTTGTTTATTTGCTTCACACAAAGACTTGTTGCCTCTGTGATGACAGTTTTGATGGTTTCCCATTGTTACTGCACACCTCCTTCTAGCCTGTTTGCTAGTGCTTTTCTGAGGCATTCTCCCATCTTGCCAAAGTCAGCCCTCCTGAAGTCCAGTACCCTAACTTTTGTATGGCTTGACTCTGTAGCTGAGTTTAAATTGAACCACACTGTTTGATGGTCACTTGTTCCCAGATGGCAACCCACTTCTAGATCTGAGATCCTCTCACTGCCCCATTTGAGAGTATGAGGTCTAGATGCTCCCTTTTGAGTGGGTTCTGAAACTAGCTGTCTGAGGTCTGCCACCTGTAGGGCATCAAGAATGGCCCTGCTCTTAGATGTAGCTGCAGCAAATGTGCTCCAGTTAACATCTGGCATATTCAGGTCTCCCATCAACAGTATCTCCCCTTTCTCTGCCATTCTAAGAATGCCTTCTATCATATCCTTGTCCATTCCTTCCTCCTGACATGGGGGTCTGTACACAACCCCTGTGCAGATTGTGGTGCCCTTTCCAGTCTCCAAGGTGACCCACAGTGCCGCCTCTCCTCCCTGTTTACTCTTCTGTTCAGTTGCTTTTATCCCTTCCTTTACATAGAGAGCTACTCCTCCCTCTCTTCTCTCCTGCTTGTCTCTCCTGTAGGTTATATACCCTGGTATGTTAACATACCAGTCATGGTTCTCTGTGTACCATGTTTCTTTGACTGCTACAATATCCAAGCATCCCTCTTCCATCAAGGCCACCACTCAGGGAGCCTGTTGCCCAGACTATGGACATTGGTACTCATTGCCCTCCATTTCCTGATGGCCTTACTACTTTTTGCCCCATCCCTGTCCTTCTTGCCTTTGTCACTTTCTCCATTTACCCCTGTCCTTCTCCCTATTGACACCTCTATGTTGGTTTTTACTGCACTTACTACCATGATTTTGGAGGGGGCTAGGATTTCCCTGCACATTTCCAGTGCCTCCCACCTTGGCTAGTTTAAATACTTGCCAATGAAGCATTTAAACCTATCACCTAGGATCCTGGTTCCCCTCCTGGACAGATGCAGCCCATCATGCAAGTATAGGCTTGCATCATTCCAGGTTGACCCCCAGTCCCCAATGAAGTTAAAACCCTGAGCTCCACACCAGTTTTTCAACCACTGATTGAATCCCATGGTGCAGAACACCCTAACCTCTCCTACACCATAAATGGGCAGCACCTCCGAGAAGGTTACTGTGCGTGCTACTTGTCTAAGGCCCCTCCCCAATTCCACAAAGTCTTCCTGCACTTCTCTAATCCCTTTCTTAGCCAGGTCATTTGTCCCTAGGTGGACAATGACATCCAGCTCCCTCACCTGTGCAGCTGCTCCGGCAATCTTGAGGATTCGCTCCCTGTCCCTCCAAGCTATGCTGCCAGGCAGGCACCTTACCTCCCTCTCCCCTTCCTCCCCCAGTTCTACCTTCCCAACAGTGGAGTTCCCCACCAGGAGTTGTTTCCTTTCCCTGCGGGGTCTCTTACCACCCTCCTGTGGGTCTCCTTTATGGAGGTTCCCAGCATCCTCCTTGGTCTCCACTGCAGGTGCCTCCATTGAGGAACCACACTTTGCCAGAATGGCATAGGAATTGTGGAGAGGTACAACTGGAGGGATGCACCTCTGTTCCACCACCCTCACCCTCCCTGAGCCCACTGTGGTCCAACTACTCCTCTTTCTTGGCAACCTCTGAGGCAATGGCAGTGGCACTGGTGGTCCCTGGATGGAAGAGGAGGTCCCACAATTCCTGGCCAACTCATCCTGGAGATGAGCAACCTCCTCCCTCAGCCCAGAGAGGTGCCTGCAGATGGGACAACACCACATCCTCCAGAACATCTCCCTGAAGACTGCTGCTCCACTGCCACTGCACCACTCCCATCATGTCTTATTTCTTGCCCCTTAACTGTTTGCAATCCTTACTCTTTCCTCTTTTTTTCCTCTGTCTTACTTTCTGCCTCTGTTTCATTTATGTTCCTGATTGTCCTGTTCTGAGACAAGAATGTCCTATATTTCTCAGTAGAACCCTTACTTGCTCAGAGGCAGACCTCCAGCAGCTAGAGGGGTCCAGAGAGCTACTCTTGCCCTTCTAGGATGGTGGGTCTTTGGTGGCTCTTTGATCACTAACTTCCTGCTCCCAAACAGGAAGTTCCTGTTGTCAGTCAAATCCTGTGCCTATAAAAGCAGAACTAGCTTTGGGTGGGAGAGAGGGAAGGAAGGCAAAATAGTCCCAGTAGAGAAGTCCAGTCACACAGCAGTTCTTTCTCCTGGTGTCTTCTGCCAAGCTACCAAGTATGTAGAGAGTATGACTTGTTTTAAACATACTTTAGGATTTGAAGCAGTCTACTTAGACTACAAACCGTTGAAACATCAGCTTCAACACTGGACAGACACACACACACACACACACTGTCTCTGCTTTTAAAGTTGTAACTCATTTTCTTTTTCACATTAAAAAATAAATCACTGTTTCATAAATACTTACAATGCATTCTTTTAACAGAATTTTTTTATATAGCAAAGATAAAATATTCTCACATGAAATGCAGAGAGGATAAAACCCTCGTGAATACTTTTCACCAGTAACATTAGTATATATTTAATTGAAATATGTGCTTTTGATAACAAGATATCTTGTAAATGATCTTTTTCAAAGGAAATTGAAAAATGTATTTAGTTTCTGATCTCAAAATATCAGAATACTGTGCCATTATTTTTAAGCTTGAAAAAAAAAGAAATGCAGAGAGTATGCACATATGTTTTTAAATCAGACTTTAGCATTTGAAGCAGTCTATTTAGACTACAAACCCTTGAAACATCAGCTTCAACACTGGACACACACACACACACACACACACACACACACACACACACACACACACACAAGCTGTCTCTGCTTTTAAAGTTAGAACTCATTTTCTTTTTCACATTAAAAAATAAATCACTGTTTTTTCATAAATACTTAGAATGCATTGTGTTAAAAGAACCTCCTTGCGCTGAAGAGATAAATGTTCTTACAGTCCTCTGAGCTTCAAAGCACATTTCACACAAAAAAATTCCCCAAGTAAAAAGGCATCCAGTAGTCATACCACAGATCAACAGGGGGAGGTTGAGAGGGAGTGCCAGGTAGGTTATGGTGGGGCAAGGAGAGAGAGGAGTGGAGAGACTCAGGTTTGAGGTAAGTTATGGGTGCAAGGGTGGTGGTGGGGCAAGGTGGGAGGTTGAGAGAGTGTGTGCCAAGATATTATGACAGGGGGGGTCAAGGGACGAAGGATGGATTCAGGTTCGAGCTAGGATGGGGTGGTTGTAGTTCAAGGGGAGGGAGGATGGGCTTGGGTTTGAGCTTGGATGGTGTCACAGAGATTAGATGGGACTGGGAATGGAGGAGGAAGGATGTAGGGATGTAGAATGGGAATGATGTGTCATTTCCGGGTTGGAGAATATGTCATTTCCTGCATTTTATATGTCACTTCCTGTGCAGAGGGCGGTATGGCCTGCATAGAGGGTGGGACTTCCAGTGACAGAAAGAGGGTGGGGCATTGCTATGGTAACCACCTGTCAAATGACGTGGCGCACACTGATTGGCTGAAATTTAACATTTGACAAGATATATGAACTCTATTCTACTCATGAACTTGCCCACCACCAATGTCAGGCTGACTGGCCTAAAGGTACATTGGGATGGAGAGGGAGGAGTAGCAGCAGCACGTAAAACCACAATAGAGAAACAGTTTGTGCCGGATACTAAAAAGGCCCACTTTTTTTTTTAGAAAAGGTATGCCACCATTACTTCAGATTTTTTTTTTTAAACAATCCAGTTCTCTTTCCAGTACATCTTGTATTGTAGTATTTGGAAGTCTCCCTGTTGGCCTCAGTTTTCTTTCCCTCAGTGGTTTGGAATCCATGTGGTAGCAGAGAAGATTACTACCAGGAGGGGAGGAGAGTAGAGCAGGGGGTCCTGCAGAGGACTGACTGTGAGGAAGGAGGCTCTAGTTGTGAGCAGGATAAGAGCTTACAATTAGACTGCTCGTGGCCGATCGAAAAGTTAGAATACTGACCTTTTATTTTACTATATTATCAATATTGTCAGTATTGCATTTGTCTCCTCCTGAAAGAATTACCAAATCAGTAAAATTAGTTAAAACTTGCAGAAACTGCAGTCTTTTAGTGAAAATGTGAATAATCCTATTAAACCTTACTAACACCATAGGTGCCCATCTGCTCCTATAACTATAAAACATTGAAGTAGGGAAGGACCATAAATGTATTGTTTTTATATGTTTACGTATTTTTATTATTTGTTAATATAAATAAGCTTATAGAGCTTTAAACATTTACATTTTCACTCCATTAGGGTCATGTGATTAGAGCAGCTAAAAGTGACCATGTTCCAAATTGACAGGTTGATACCCAGGCAGCTACAGGTAGGTGTCATCAGATGCCAACAGATGGAGGAATCTGTTGCTTTGCAGCCAGTGTCAAAAGAAAAATCTAGCAGGGGCACTGTACAGCAACAAGAGTGGAGGAGTGCAACATCTCGGTGTTCAGAGGCAGAAGATAGCAGCAAAGGTAGACAGACTGTAAGACAGCAGAAGTAACCCAGAGAGAAATAAAAATTAGAAATATAGTAAATGACAAGAGTAAGTGCAAAAAAAAAATGAGAATTAATTGAATCTGGACAATGCTGCACATGAAAGCACTTAAGCATTTTTAGTATGTTAACCCAAGCAAACAGTGATAAAACCCTCTCTTTTCTTTATTTCAATTAAAACAGTGGGCAAAACAAATATAGTAAATATAATGAAAGTGTAGAATTTCACTGATGAGTGGGTAACATAGCTCCACTAACTGATAATTATTTATTTATTTATGTAAAGTTGGTGACCAGGAGAGGCACACTGAGCCAAGGTTCATTTCCAGGTGCAACCCAGGGGATGGGGAGGAGGAAGAAAATACAAACAAAGCAGTAGCATTTTTACAAGTACATAACACAAGGAACTTGTTACAATTTCTTTAACAGTACCAGATAAGCGGGTAAATTGATAGTCCTGAGCAGAATTGAGCATCAAGATATCAAATTAATAAAATCTGAGATATGAGAGGTTTTAAATAATGTATTAGATGAGGTAGTTTTAGAAGAAATGGGAAATTCATTCATTTTGTGTAATTCAGAAGATTTTATTAGTTGATAAGAATTCATTGGTCGATATGTGTTTTAACAGTGTTTCAGCAATATATGAGCACCCCAACTGATCACTACCCGTTTCATTCTGTTGTAGTATTCCTGGTGGCTGGGCCCCAGAGTCAAGGGGGTTCATCTAAACTCAAATGGGTTGTTGCTGGCCCTAAAAAGCAATTTAAACTAATAGAGAAATGTGGGAGCAAGCAGAAACAAAAAGAAAAGACCATATACAAAGGAAGAGCAACTTTTTTTTTAATTTCAGATTTTGTTTTATTTCGTGCTGTGCATATAATAATTATACATGTAGTTAATCAGGTTAGACAATATTAATTAGTCAGCGTAACATAATAATGCTTTCATTATAGAGTTTTAGGTCAGTCCATGAATCTGTCTTTTTCTTTTCCAGATGTTATTTGTTACCACTATAGATCTACCAATTCTCCAAAGGAAGTATTATTTCTTCTTATGACTGCAAGCAACACACTGGTTTTTCTTTCCAAATAATTGGTTCATTCTCCGACCTTCAATCAGCACAGCTCAACAGATATTCGAACCATAAAATAAATAAATAAAATGAAAAAGAAGACAAACCCAACAAACCTATTGCGTGGCTGATTTGTTTGAAAATTATATTGTAATAGTTAATTTATATATTATGGCTCATGTCTAAGAGTCCCAGGGGAAGGAGAACCAGGGTCTATCCCAGAGAAAGGCAGTCTGAGAGTCATAGGACTTCATCAGGAGAAGAACCTTGCTGGTCAACAATTGACCTGCTCTCCCTTTGGACTCCTGCATTCTTGTAGGAGAACCCCTAATTTAACAGTCTTGGGCTAATTTCTCCAGTACAGGAGTCCCATACAATTCTTCCACCAGGTGCATGAAGGGGAGACAGGCTTGATTATATTTCTCTTTTTGTAATCATATACTTGCAGTGATTTTTTCATTTTTTGCTATTTCTTTTACTATAGTAACCCAGTCATCTATTGTAGGGGCAATCTGAGTAAGCCAATGCCTTATGATGGCCTTACATGCTGCAGCAAATGGTATGCCAATAAATGATTTTTGTCTATTGGATCTACTACCTTTTGGGAGTATACTCAAAATCAGGGTTTGAAAGTCTGGCATCTCTTCCCGACCAAACATATGTCCCACACGAGTATTTATTTCATCCCAGTAAGTTTGTAATATTGGGCAATCCCAGAAAATGTGTGAATGTTTCCCCTTTTCTTGACAATTTCTTCAACATAAATCTGACCCCGTTAAGTAATGCGTTGTCCTGGTAGGGGTCTGAAAAAATATGGCGACAACCTTCCACATAAATTCTTTCCAGTTACTAGAAGATGATGTACGTTTAACTCCCTCCCATATATTTTGCCATGCAGTTTCATCCATTTGGAGGTTTCGCTCCTGTTCCCATTCAGTTTGGCAAAGCGGGGGGATGAATCTTTAGTGGCACTGTGTGCAACCATGAGTCTGGATATTAGTGTCTTCTCACCCAGTACAAGGACTGAGTCCCAAACAGCCTGAGTTAGCTGAGATGGGGCTATTACACTGATGTTATGTTCATTCCTGTTTTAATAAAGGATATCACCTGCAGATATCTGAAGAAATGGGAACCCGGGAGCTGAAATTCACCTTGAAGTGTTTGAAAAGTTTTAATTTTACCTGCCTGAATGAATTGATTAAAAAACCTTATGCCTTGCCTTTTCCATTGAGTAAATGCTTAGTCCATCCTAGGTGGAACAAATTCTGTGCAATTTATCATTTCTGTCCTGCTATTTACAGTACAAGTCACATTAAACTGTACCACCAATGAGTTGGTTTAGCATAGTTTTTTACTGTTGGTATTGCAGTGGCAACTCATACTGCATTGTTTTTCAGTTTTTAACCAACTCAAGAGCAACATTTGTAAAATGTTTTTGCAGCTCATTTAGATTGCATAAGCAGTCCAGTCACAATGCAATGCAAAACTGAGTTTTAAATCTTAACAAACGGTTTGTGCAGGGCTTTGTACTGGATCCAGCAACTTATGCAGCTCAATCAGAAATGTTAACACAACTCATTGGAGGAACAGTTTAATGTGACTTGTACTGTAGTGTGTCTACAATATTCAACTCTTTCTTTATCTCACCCCATATCCTATACGTCTGTCTGGTCCAGGGATTCTCTATCACCTTTTTGAGGAGATAACTTGGGAAACCATTAAAATGTAATTGTGGGATCAGGCCCAGTTCTCCTTGTATTTCTAGAGGCACCCAACTATTATTAGGGTCATTAATTACGTAATTTACCCCAAGTTCCTAAGTGTGCTATTTTATAGTAAGTTTTGAGGTTGGGGAGTCCGAGACCCCCTTTGTCTCTGGGTCTTTGTAGTGTTGCCCATGCAATTCTAGGTCGATTGCCCCCCCCCCCAACCAAACAAAGTGGTGTAAAGATTTAGTTATTTTTTTCCACTCTAATTTTGGAATAATGAGGGGAAGAGTGTTAAACAAGAATAAAAACCAGGGCAATATGTTCATTTTAATAGATTCATTTCTTCCAAGAAGAGACAGGGGAAGGACACTCCATCTCTTCAGGTCTGCAGATACTTTCTGGGACAATCTATTATAATTTACATGGTATAATTGTTTCAAATCAATTGGGAATATGAATTTCTAAATATCTAATTTGAGTGGAGACTCATTTAAATGGATTATTTCATCTAGTTCTTGAGATCGCTGGCCACTAACAAGAATCACCTCTGTTTTATCTTTATTTATTTTAAAGCCCGAGAGCTGTCTATATTGTTCTTAAATCTGATTTAAAATAGGAAAAGTACATATGGGGTCTCTTAGATATAACATGATATCATCAACATAGAGTGAAATTTTGTTTTATCCCCCCACCATTTTGATACCTCTCAGTTCTTTATTGTCCTTAATTATCTGGGTCAAGAGCTCCATACTGAGAGCGAAGAGAATGGGGGATAGGGAACACCCCTGCAACGTGTCTCTACTAATTTTCAATGTCTGGAACAATGTTCCATTTACTTTTACTTTTGCTGTGGGGTTGTTGTATATTTCTCCTATTCATTCTATGAATTGGTGTCCAAATCCAAATTTTGTTAACACCTCCATTAAAAATCCCAATGTAAGAAAACAAATGCTTTTTCTGTGTCGATAGCAATAGCAATTTGTTGATCCTTTCCCTCCCCTTCCCTTCCCTTTCCTCCTGAATACAGTATATTCAAACAACATCTACTATTGTCCTTAAGATACCTGTTTTGAATGAACCCCACCTGATCTGGGTGCACCAATCTAGGTAGAACAACATTCACCCTATTTGCCAAAATCTTTGTAAAGATTTTTGAAGCTACATTGAGGAGTGAAACTGGTCTACATGAACTGCATACATCTGGAGATTTTTCTACTTTGGGGATAACTGTAATATAAGCTTCACTCCAGGGTCTTGTGAACCCTCCTTCCTGTTTTCTTTTATTAAAAACTTGAACCAGAATAGGAATCAGATTCTTTATAAACTTGTGGTAAAATTCAGTGTTGAATCCATCTGGACCAGGTGACTTACCCCCTTTCAAATTAAGAATAACCTGGGCAATTTCCTGTGATGTTATGGGGGAGTCCAATTATGTTTGGGGGTCTACTGTTAATTTCAGAAGGGAGACTTTCTCTAGAAATCTATGGATGGAGGCATAAGTTTGTGTTGTTTTGGGGGGTGAATCATAAAGGTTTTTGTAATATTCCTTAAAAGCATCCGCTATGTCTCTGGATGTAAAGAGGTAGGACAAAGAACCTTGTTTGTTTGTTCTTACGATCTTAACATAGAGGTCAGCTTGTGCACACCTTAACCGAAATGCCAGCAACTGACTGACTTTATTGCCTGATTCATAGAATTTTTGGTTCATATACCTTAATTTCCCTTCAATTTGGTAGTCATAGATAGTTTGCAATTGTTTTCTGGTTTCCCGTAATTCCTTCCTAAGACCAGCTCCTTCTCCCCCTCCCTGTTTAGCTTTAAGTTCCAGCTGTTTTAACTTATTTTCTAAATGTTTTTGTTGTTTCATTTGGGATGAAGATGGGATGCATATGAGATAATCTTCCCTCGTAGGATCACTTTAAGTCCATCCCAGAAACAGAAAGACTCTGGACCTGTAATTGGGTTATGTGAAAGATAATCTTTAATTTCCTCTTGTATTTGGGTTCTAAACTCCTCCCTACCTAGTAGGGAGGAGTTCATTCTCCATTGTGTGACTCTGTTCCAATCTCCTAGTGTTAGAATCAATTCCACCACCGAGTGGTCAGACACCACCTGAGGGAGAATTTTGCATTTTCTGACCTTATGAAAATCTAAACTACTACACAAAAAGTAATCAATACTTGAATAGACATTGTTTGGTGGGGAGTAGAAAGAATAGTCTCTGCTTGTCTTGTTTAAGTCTCTCCAAATATCTGCTAATGCTAATTCGCTCATTCCTGCTTTAACTGCCCTATTCATCCCCTTGTTTGTTATTATGTTTTGCGATGAACGCTCATGCTGTGGGTTGGGTACGCAATTAAAGTCTCCACCCATTAAAATCCTTCCTTCACCTAACTCAGCTATTTTCTCAGACATCTTAACAAAAAAGGAGGGATCATCCTTATTAGGGGTGTATAGATTTATATGTATTACTTGGGTGAATATCTTCCCGGTAATTATTAGTCACCCTTCCCTGTTCTGCTACTACCTGAGAGGTAATTACAAAAGATACATTTCTTTGGCATAAAATTGTGACCCCTGGCCATTTTCCTGTGGGATGTGATGAATATATTACCTGTCCCACCCATCCTTGTTTCAATTTTTCGTGTTCCAAATCTGAAAGTCTGGCCTCTTGAATAAGCCCTATGTCTGTCTTCATCTTCTGCAAATAATGGAGTATCCTTGTCCTTTTAATTGGAGAATTAAAACCTTGAATATTTAGGGATATTACTTTAAGGGTACCCATTCTTAAAGATAGTGATTTGTTTCCCAGCTAATATTGCAAGAGATATTTATTTGTTGAGGAGCCATCCATAAACCCCAAGTTTTCTGATCTGAAAGTTTGTCTCCAGAGAATTCCAAACCTCCCACTGGTAAACCAGCCACACATAGAATTAAAATATGAACAGAATAAATATACACTTTAACCAACACATATAAATGCATGTAAAAACACAACTTGAATCAACTAGTTATAAACAATTAACTAGAAACTGTTAGAACTAATTAATCTTGTTTCCTATGTGTCAAACAGTAAGCAATGTTACCCTGCTACTGCATGGGGAATTGAGCCTAGGCCCTGACTTCTACAATCGGTAAGCCTGATTCTGTGGAATCAGTAATTGTGAGTCACACCACCCAGTGGAATTTGAGGAGCCCTAAAGGCATTAGAGTCCTCAGAAAATTATCTGCCATCCAGCCCAATCCCCATGGCTGCCCCATTCTCATAATGAATGAGAAGGAGAGAGAAAGCAGAATAACTCATTTAATTTGCCATACTTATTATTACTAACAACTCTTTTTGGTTTTTCATGCACCTCCATGCTCGATTATCCACCTCTTCGAGGTGCCAGTCTGGGCTCATATGAGTTACTACAAATTCAAATCAAAAGGGTGACCAATCAAAAAGTGGAGAAGCTGTATTTACATCTATGTTCCCTTCTGAGTTCACCCCTCAGCTATGTTTGAGCAAGGAAACACCATTCGCATCCAGCAAGCAAAACACCCTCTCCCCCCACTCAAAAAAGAAACACCAGAAGCAGCGTCAGGAGACACAAGGCACAAACAAGTACGTACACCTGCATGCACCCCACACCCACTGCCACCACCCCAGAGCCCCCCACACAGAGAGAAGCCACACTCCACCTGCCACACATGTAGAACCCCCCACCCACACACAGATATGCCAAGATTATTTTGTATCTTATTCCGTGTGGTCTGAAAGCATCCGTGCTTCTATGTGGCTTTGTTTTATTGCCATAGATTCACCCCCCCAAACTTAAAAACAAAACTCCAGCAGCCTACAATCTTTTAACCACATATAGTCCCATATGGGCAGTATTTTAATGTCTCAGCAGTTTTAAATATGTTGATTCATTAAAGTCTGCTTATTAGGTGATCATCAGCTGATTTGATATTCACTGGTATCAGATAGATTGGTGGAGTATTACCATCAGTTCTTGACTTTCTCATATATATAGTAATTCATTTCCTCTTGGGTGAAAAACATGCTCTCTCCACTCAAAATGGTGAGGGAATGACAGCCATAAGTGCAAACAGTACCTCTGAAGAATTGAAGTTGAGTCCCAGAGCTTTGGTCTACCTTGTGTTGCAGTATCTAGAGGTGTTGTTTCGTTCCCTCTACTCAGGATCGCTTTCAGATCTTGGCCTAAATGGGAAGGCCAAGTAATCAGAGAGGGTTGTGGTCTTCTAGGCTTGCTTGCTCATCACCATGCTGATTGGGAGATTTCTTTTTCCAGGACATCAGCATGCAGCTCAGGGAACTGGAGGCCTAGCTGCTTAAGTAAAGGAGCCGCATCATGTAAATTGTCAAAAAGAACCAGGGCTTTCTCTGTATGTATAAGCAGTTTTGCTGGGTAATATAACTGTATCCTGATTTTTTTCTCTTTAGTTTGTTTTATGACCCCACATACCGATTTTCTCTTTTCATTAAGCATATCCGAGAAATCTTGGTCAAAGAACAGTCTTTGGTTATTCATTTTGACTTTCCTCATTTTCCAGGCTGTTTGGAGAATTAACTGGTGGTCTTGAAAATTTAGCATTCAGGCTATTATGGAACGGGGCTTTGCCGTTTGTTCTTTTGGTTTGGAAGCAAGTGATAGGTGAGCTCTCTCGATTGGGAGGGGGGATATCCTCTGTAAGTTACAGAACATTTCTTAAAATATGTAGTACAAATGCTTCCATCAACTCAAAAGATTTTTCCATGTCCGCAGGAACTCTATAGATACAGAATTTGTTCCAACATGCACGATTCTCTTGGTCATTTAACTTTAGTTGAAGCTCTTTCTCTATTGTGAACAGATAAAGAATGACCCAATCGTGTTGACCCGAGGAGTCTGCTAAATCCCCTACACATTCCTCCACTGCTGTGGTTCACTTATCCATTCTCCTCAAATCTGCCTTAAGATCCACCGTAGATGATTCTACTCTGTGCAATGCTTTCATAATCCCATCTAGTTTTGATAGAATTGCCCTTTGATCTCCTCCATCAAGATTATCGTCTGAGTCTGCAAGACTACTCACTGGGGAGGCTGAGCGGGCATCTCTAGGTAGGCCCGGTTTCTTGTCCGAGTCCATCAGGCTTTTTAACTTTGCTGCCTGAGAATTTCTGTACCTAGATCTGCTGGTGGCCATCAATCCTCACTTCACGTGTGAGTATTTACTGCTGAGATTTAAGTTGGCTTCTGGAAACTTTTCTTTTTTATTGAGCATCTCTGGAGCACATCTACTAGGTGGCCATCGCTGTGGTGATGTCACCAGAAGTCCCGGAGAAGCAGCTTATTAACCAGCAAGAAAACAAAAAAGGTTACAACTGAACATGCAACTTTATGGTTAATCATTGAGTGCATTTGGCAACATGGACATTTAAGAACTCAGAATGCAGAAAGGCAGAAAGACAGAATTTGGGAAGAATACAACTAATTTAAAGAGATTGACAAAGAAAATTAGAGGAAAGAGAGTCAATAAAAGCTGCAGATTGGCAGTTCTTACTTCAGAGGACTCTGTACCATTTCAAAAATTTTTTTCTCTTTCTGTTCTGTATTTATGGTTCTGAAATATTTGATTCTGTGTGTACTGCAATAATTGAAGGTTGCAGAATAAACATAGTTGTATCTACTTTTCTATTCATGGAGGAAGGCCAAAATAAAAAATGGGGACGTGCCTGCCATGACTAGAAGTGGGAAAACTTTAAAAAGTGCAACTAATTCAAATTTAGAAGTGCTTAAGTGGCCTCATTCCCTTAAACACTTAGCTTTCAGAATCTTGAATAAAATATAAAATACAGCAAAAAAAAAAAGGAAAAAGGGGTAACGTAATTAAGAAGGCAGAGAAAATGGTAGAAAGCTCACATCAACACCACTACTTAATGCATTGAATATTTCAAACAAAACAAAACGTTCAGAAGATCGGACCCTTAAAAACTCAACAATCACTAGCCCACTTCTTCCCTACCCGACAAGGAAAGGGATAGAAGTATTACCAGAAAATAGGCCAAACTTAGATATATTAGATAAACCAGAGGAAATAAGGATATCTTTCTCAGAGGTATTTAACAATTTAGAGGAATTAGATAAGGAGGTAAATAGTATGAGAGAATCTATTAGAGTAGAGTTAAAGGAGCACAGTAAAAAGGATTCCACATTGGACACACACATAAAATCGAACAATATACTGAGAAAAGAAGACAAAGGGAGTCCTGGGAGGAAAGTGAGTGTTCATTGATAATGTGCCCTGAAAGTTTTAGAATACCTGACACAGTGGGAATAGCTAAGGATATCATCTTAATACTGAAAGATCCATTTTCAGCAAATGTGCTATTATTTAAAACTTCCCTTCAGCATGCTACTGCAATGCTGCAAATCTGACCCAGCTGCACTGTGCTGGAGGCGGCTAAACCTCCACATAAACACAACACACAAACAATCTCCCTGGATGGTATCCTGCTATCTATAGTATTACAAACATACTCAGATTGTTTAATGGACATTTTGTGGCATATAGAAGTGACATATAGAAATGCACAAAAATCCTTAAAGCCTTACTTATAAGCACTTTGTCCTAAAGATTATCATCATTTTTCTATATATATATATTTACAGAAATTAGCTATTTTCTATCTCTGTATTCTTTGTCATTTATCTCTTCATGATGCTTCTGAAGTTGTTTGAGCACTTTAAGATGCATCATTTGTAATAAGGCCCAATCGGGCAGGTGAATTAATTAACTAATTATGTGTCTGATATGCATAGCTTAAATACAAGTCTGTTCTCCCTGTAGCTTTACCCCCCACTGAAGACTAGCATGAGTCAAGCTGCTAGGGGTTAGCACTGAGTTTGCAGTCCTACATTTTGTATACTTGTATGCTGGAACTGAATTTGCTCACTAAAAATGATATTTCTACACTTTTTGGACTCCAGCATTTTCTTTGAACTTCTTGCGTGAGCGCACTGTGAATTATGTGTTGTGCTATTATTTAAATGGCTAGTGGAAATAAAACAAGACATGTCCTTTATCAACTAATTTGTTTTGGAGAATAGTAAGAAATGGAAAATTCTGGAAATCCTAATGAACAGGAAAGGTAAAACAGGGGAAATTAATGGGTAGAGCATTACAGTGCAATAATATGATAGGGGATTGAATCAGGAATCTGATATGTTGGCCTACTCTGTCAAATTATTGGAGGGACTCCCTAGTAGGACTTCTGAATGTATAATGTTACCAGGTATAGATATAAGGAATAACAGTATATGTAAAGAACCCAGAGAAAAGGTTCCTGACTTGTGGGCAGAAGGGAAAATCAAGAAAAAGTATCCCAGGCAAAAAGCAAAATAAGGAAGAAAAGGGCAAAATAGAAAGGACAAGTAACAAAATTAAGCTCCAAGAGAGAGGAGGTAGTAGAAGAGGGACAGGATTCTTAGGCAAAAGTGCGTATAGGAGAGGTCTACTCCAACATAGACAGATGTGCAGCACAAGGAAGTAAACCTACTAAACCAAAAAGGAAAAGTGATAAAATCAATAACAAAAAATGGAAAAATGATAACAGAAAAGGAGGACTTATGAAGAGGGTCCAGGGTGATATAAATAGGAGGAAATTAGATAAAAATTATACCTCAATAGCTAGACTAAGGACTGGAACAGCTAAGAAGGAAAAGCACACAGGAAACAATTTTGAAAATTTAGAGGTGATGAATTTATCAACTGCTGGCAATGAAACAAGGCCAAATATGGAAGGTGGGGGGGTACAACCTAGGAGAGGAAACGGGAAGGGACAGAGAATACAATGAAGTTAACAAACAGAGACATACAGTATTTTTAGAAGTAAAATATGTAATTGGCAACTTTGGAATCTTCCTAAGCAAAACTAGAAAGACAAATTTTGTTTTACCATTAAATAAGGTAGGAAGTTTATTGGAAGAGACAAAAAAAATTAAGCAGAATGTATGAAAAGTCTGCTGATCACTATTTTGGATGGCTACAAATATATAAGTGTAATAAGACTATTGCCAAAATCAGGATTAGTATTACTGGTCTCTGATCAATTTTATATATTAAGAGCAATACTGAATAAAAAAGAAGAGATGAAGAAAATGGGGATAGATATGAAAGAAATTCCAACCTTAAATTACCTCTTCCCAGAATTTTATAAAATTACTAAGGGAAAGATGGATAATAATAAGGATAAACTGATATCCTTGTTTGGATTAATACAAATGGATACTAAAAATAAAAGGAATGTGAAACAAAAATTTGATACAGACCCTGACTATAACCTTAAAAATACATATTTTTAGGCAAGAAATACAAAAAGTGGTCAGGTGGGAAACAGATGGCCATATATCATTCTGGTTGACAGACAGGGCATTGTATGAACACTTATTATTCAAATATAATATCATGGATGAACTAGAAATTGTTGTGTATGATGAAAGACCGTCTAGATAAGGGCATGGATAGCTGGCAATCTGTTCTGAAAAAGAACTTAACCAAATAGGAAACATTAATAGAGACTTTGAATAAGTATGAGATTCTAGCTAGAATGAATTGCTGACAAACACCAGGAATCAGGACAGGAAGAAGGCCACCTGTATTTGAGCACTCATAGTTACATGGACACCTCCAAGGAAATAATAATCATACTACTGGTGTGTCCAAAGTAATTGGAATGTGACAGGTGTAAGAGAAATGTTGGCAGATTCAGAAGTAGTGATGTATCTGCAAGAATGTCATTATATTTAACTGGACCAGTGGCACTAAGGGTTGAGGTGTTGGACGCCTCACTGGAAATCCAAGTTCAGGAATGAGTGAGGGTCATCAGGGGTCAGTCCAGGTGGGAGAGGACTGAGCATCCAATTGACTGCTCTCATCTCCCTGGGGAGGGTTTGGGGCTTGTATCACTCTGCAGCAGCCTTCAATAGCAATCAGGGACAGTACAGGCGTGGTGCATCTAGAGGACTGGAGTACGGCAGATGTCAGCACACTGTGCCTTTGACATCATTGCACATCCGTACACCAGAGGGGAGAAAAATGGAGGAAAAATGGTGGTCATTATGTTGGCTTGATTGCTGTGCCTCCACACTCATGGACCTGGCTCAGGTTGGATCCAGATGGTTCCATGTCATATGAGTGAATGAAAAATGGCAACCCATCAGAAGAATGGTTTTATGTGATAATAGTGTCTCCTGAAGCAAGAGTCCACAATGAGCAACAGCAAATGGAAGAACACAGCAAAGGACGACTGGGGAGAAAGGTGATTAGTGGGTTGAGTGCCAGCAGCAAGTAACGGATGCATGAATGACTGGGAAATGGTGATGGTACACTGGCAACAGGGGAAGGGTGACAGGAAAGTGATGAGTGCCACAGAGCAGTGTGTGATGAGCGACCGATTGTGGGTGACAAGACAGTGGCAAGGGGCATGGGACAATGTCCCATGGGCAACTGGCACTGTTCCACTGCACACCCCACAGTGCACAGCCTGGACCCACAGCCCCAAGGAAAAACACCCCCTCACAGTGTGCCCTCATCAAGGGTCATACTGCATGCCCTGGACCTACAGACACATCACACTCCCCTTGCATCCCTGCCACACACAGTGCAAGCCGCAAACTGCCATGGTGCTGCTGCGACACCCTCACAGTGGTACATGGCAACCACAACCCCCACACACCCTAACACCTCTGTGGGGGTGGGTAAGAACAACACACCACACACCACCCTGCCCAGCATGCACTGTGCCACACGGTGATGGCCACCCAAATGGAGGTGTACAGTGTAGTGTGGAACACTGTGCAATGATGAGTGGCAATACAGGTGAGGTGTGCATGGGGCATGAGTGCCATTTACAGTACACCTGTGGCCTTACCTGTGCCCCTTTGTTTCGATTGACACCACTCCATCAACCAGGTGTCCATGCTGTTGACACGCACCCTCCATGGAACACCATTGAGGTGGTGCCCTGCCAAGGGTGAGTGTGTTGCCGTCTGTGTGTCCAATGGGGCTTGCTGTGGGTGGGGGTGGTGCTCTGCATTACCGTGTGTGTGTGTGTGCCCACACTGATATTGTGTTGCAGGGGGAGGCGGCTGCTGTGTCATACTGTCCATCCTCTGTGCAGTACTATCATTTGGGGGTGTGTGTGGTGCTCCATGCTGCACAGTCCTTGTTGGGGTGCACCATGGGGTCAGCTGTAGGACTGTGTGTGGGCCACCTGCCACATGAGACCCTCACTGTCCCAGGTCCCTTCCTGCCTGGCTTCGCCTTTCCTTGGTGCACTGCTGCAGGGGTTGCCTTTCTGCAGTGGGCAGTCATGGCTCTCGCTTCCCAGGTACACAGCCATGGGGCTGCACCTGCTCAGTTGTGACCACATTGTGCATCACCCTTCCTGGCTGCTACTGCAGTAACTCATGTACTGCAGTTCTGTCTTCCTGGGCGGTCGCCCATTAGGCACCCAATCTTCCATCCTTGCCCACCATCCCGGTGTCTAAGAGGTTGCGGTCTACATGGCTGCTACCCAGAAGGACACCAGACCCCCAGGACGATGACATTTGGGAACTTTTTTTATGCAAGATACTTTGCCCCCTGCACCCCCCCCCTTGTGGGGGGCTTTGTCCCCCACACCCTCCTTACTATAGATTCCTACTCTGGTGGGGCATAACTCAGGGAAGGGTGCAAGTCTATGTTGCCCGAATTGTCGGTGCCGTTATTCTGTCACCCTTCTGATGGGTAGATGTTATTCAGTCGACCTCTTGACATGTTACCAATCCAGACCCAGTAGGAAGAGTAGGGGACTCCCCTGCAGGTACTGTGGGTGCACCAGTCTTAGTAATGTGGGCCTGCCAAGGTTTGGAAGGATGCAGCAGGATGGCGGCCGGAGGATGGCTGACCAAGCTGTGGGAGAAAAATATGTCATGATGAAAAAAAAAGAATGTCATTATATTTGTATTCAAGAAACTTGTGTAAATGGTAACATTTTTCTAAATGATTTTAAGTTTTATTGGAAATCGGCCAAGAAACATAAGTATGGTATGAACGTGGGCAGATTAGTAACTTTCTGCAGATTAAACAAGGGTTTAACTACAGAAGAATGACAAATCAACAGTGATAGTATTTTGGCAATCAGTGTACAGAAAAAAAAGAGTCAGCAATAATAAATATCCATTCTCCACCTGAAAAAGTGAATATGGGGACAAGGACTGGCTAAAACAGTTGGATTCATTAATAGACAAATTACTGTAACAACTGAAACAAGCATTTGCCAATGCCGAACGTTCGCTTGCAGGTATTTGCAGTGGTGTTTGGCACGAATGATGTTTTACCCTAATGCCCTGTGTGATTGCTGGTATTTGCACAATAAATTTTCAGCATGACCTTTTCTATACCCCCATTGTGCGCTACATAGGCGGAAACACGTTTTGGGCAGGATGTGAAAAATGACAGCTGTACTGCTCATAAGGAAGAGTGGTAAAATGGCAATGTTGAAAATCTGGAGTGGAAATATTGAAAATTCGCAAACCTACTAGCATGCATGGGAACTGTGTAACACATGCTCGTAAAACAGTCATTTTTAGGAATTTTTTCACCAAATTTTAAACATAGCCATTTTAAAACCTCTGCTAATGAACAGTGTCACTGTGATTTTCTTACTGTGTCCCATACATTGGTTTTGCACACCGACTGTGCCATTGTGCACTACATGGGCGGAAACACGTTTTGGGCAGGATGTGAAAAATGACAGCTGTACTGCTCATAAGAGGTGTGGTAAAATGGCAATGTTGAAAAATCTGGAGTGAAATATTAAAATTGCAACTTACTTAACGCAGCGTAGGAACTCGCGCAACACACGCCTGTAATGAAGTCATCTTTATGATTTTTCACTAAATTTTCAACATAGTCATTTTAGACCTCTGCTCATGAACGGTGTCACTGTGATTTTCTTAATGTGTCCCATACATTGAGTTCACACACCGACCGCGCCATTTGCGCGCCACGTGCAGAAACATGTTTTGGGCAGGATGTGAAAATGACAGCTGTACTGCTCATGAGAAGGTGTGGTAAAATGGCAATGTTAAAAATCTGGGTGAAAATATTAAAAATTCTAGGCTTTTCTGACGTGCGTAGGAACTGCGCAACACACGCTCGTAAAACAGTCATTTTTATGAATTTTTTCACCAAATTTTCAACATAGCCATTTTAAGACCTCTGCTCATGATCAGTGTCACTGTGATTTTCTTAATGTGTCCCATACATTGATTTCACACACTGACTATGCCATTGTGCGCTACATGGGCGGAAACATGTTTTGGGTGAGATGTGAAAAATGACAGCTGTACTACTCATAAGAAGGTGTGGTAAAATGGCAGTGTTGAAAATCTGGAGTGAAAATATTAAAAATATGCGAACTTACGAGCCTGTGTAGGAACTGTGCAACTCATGCTTGTAAAACAGTCATTTTTTGGAATTTTTGCACCAAATTTTCAACATGGGGTTTTTGGTACCCCTTCTCATGAATTATGTCACTGTCATGGTGTTATTTAGGCCTGAAGGGTGATTTCACACAGTGACTGTACAGTGACTGTGAAATCACCCTTTGTGCCCTAATAACGCCATGACAGTGACATCATTCATGAGAAGGGGTCCCAAAAACCCAATGTTGAAAATTTGGTGCAAAAATTCCCAAAAATGCCTGAGATATGCAATAAAGTTGAAAACCCCCTATCTAGCCCATTATACAGCTTATCAGCATTTCCTCAGTTCACGGTCGGCTTTGAAGAGTGCAGACGTGTTCCCGGTCCAGCGAATATCGTCGCGCTGAGCTCCGGAGGTAAGTATGGGGTGTGGGGTGTGGGGAGGCTGAGTGCGCAGTGGGTGGGTGCGGTTGTGGGGGGGGACTGGGAGAAGCGTCGTGGGACCATTTTTGCTTTACAGGTGAAAAAAAAGACTACATGGGACGTTTGCTATGCTGGGTGGCTCCCAGCGTGGCAGAAGGATGGCTGGGGGGCTGAGGAACTGACGGGTGATTGGGCACCCCATCAGCAGACAACCTGGACATTTGCCACACTGGGGTGGGCTCCCAGCGTGGCAGCAGGATGTGCGGGCCGTGGAGCCGACGGGGGATTGGGCACTCCCGTCGGCAGATGATGCGGGACATTTGCCATGCTGGGGTGGGCTCCCAGCGTGGCAGTGAAGATTTGGGGGTGTGGCATGATGCGGTGGGCGGTGTGACGTGGTGCTCTGTATGACAGCAGTGGTTTTCTTTGAAGCGAAGACCACCACTGTCATACACAGCTCCCGCACTCATTGGTGCAGGACCGCCTCGCCTGCTCAATGGAGCAGTGGCTTGAAAGGGAGAGGCACATCTCCAAAGTCTGCTACTCTCCCAAAACGTTCCTTGCGCATGCACGTAAGTGAATGTAAAAACAACAATGAATACTCTACTATTCTGAGATTTTAATGCAAGAGTAGGGGAGTTACTGGTGCTATGGAAGACTCCTTATCTCTCCGGAGGGACACCAATCCTGCACTAGATAGGAAATCCAGGGACCGGGTGATAAATAATAGAGGGATAAAGTTACATAAGGCAATGGTGGAAAGGAATTTTCCTCTGCTGAATGGCAGAATGCACAATGATAAACCTAGTAATTTCACATTTGTAGGGGGGACTGGATCACCAGTCATGCAGCAGGTATGGATAAACATCAATATACTAACATAATGTCTGGACCTGAGAGTTGAAATTAAACCTAAAAGTCCAAATGGTGTGCTAGAAATTAAGATAATGATGAACAAAGATTGTCATAATAGCAAGATGAAAGCACATAGAAACATAGACTTTGATGGCAGATAAGGACGACTTGGCCCACCTAATCTGCCAATTTTACTGCTTACAGGATAAGCTGCAGATCCTAGTTAACCAACAGTCTTTACAGTAGCACTCCTACAGAACTCAGTCAGTGGCTGGCTGTGGAGGTGAGAGGTGGGCTGTGCCAGTCACCGGCTAGGGATGGGTGGGGGTACTGGGTGGACTGGCATGGCTGGGTGGGTGGGTGGGTGGGGCCACTAGACCACCAGGTGTACTATGGGACAGATGTATGCCTGTACTGTGCATACTGTACAGTATACAGGCAATGGTGTGATTTGGGGACCCATGAAAGTGGGTAGGGGTCTCTAGCCTTGCAGGGCACCAGCGGTGTGTGGGCAATAGGGAAAGCACTTGCAACATGTTCGCCAGGTGCGCCTCTGTTCGGTGACCTGGCTGCAAGTCACAAGTCACAGGACATAGCCGTGGAGACCCTGCCTCTTCTAAAATAGGGCTAGGGTCACTGTCAGTAGCTGCACTCACAGCCATGCTTAAGTGACTTGTGCCAACCTACTAGAATTGTGTCCATAATACATTAGATAAAAAAAGCCTAACTGTATTGTGGTTGGAGTTTTTGTTTTGTAATCTTCTCTTGTTCTTTTATGTGATTGTGAGCTCTTTGATATATTGTTCTGTAAAGTACCTATTATTTGAAAGATGGCCTAGGTGTCTGCCAGTTCTTTTTTGCATGTGACGTATAGAGGGTTAAGTCTGACAATTGTTCAACAGCTTCATGGTATTACTAAACTGGGATAAGGTAAGAATTTACCTAAGGTCTCTTAAAGAGTTTTAAGGGTTCATTTTTGGAAGCCTGGCTGGGTGCCCCAGCGTAGCGTTAGATTGTGCCGCAATCCCCGAAAAGGGTATGTATCTGAGCCTATACATTGGATATGCTAGCATAAGGTTAACAGTTTGAATCCCCCCAGAACTTGAGATTAAATGTGGTTTGGACCCAAAAACAGACAGGAGGGTTACCCTGTCTGTTACCTGTTCACATTACTGTACTCAGAGGTTGGCACTGTGGGAGCAGAGGGCCTGACCTGCTGAGTGCATTTGTGACCACCGATTCTTTTGCAGCTTTGGTATTGTTATTGGCTTTTTCATCATGAATTCTGTGGTAACAAATGTTTTTCTGCTCTTTCCACTGAGACAGCCATCCAACTATGGACTCAAATTGGACACCAAGGGATAGAGATAGGCTACAAGCTTTCTCCATCAACAAATTTTTCCAAGAGTGACATTCCTCATTCCCTGGAGGCTGTAAACTACCTCAGCAAAGCCTCCTTGGCCTAAGAATCTTTCCCATCTCTTTTACATTTTCTCGGAGTGTTTTCACAGGTGCTCTACTCCTGCAGAATGCTATCATGATTCCACAGAAACTGGCCAACATTCGAGATGTCCTCACCAAATTCAACTGCCAGCTCTTTGTGGGACACACCTGGCAGAGCAAACTTCTCAATAAGGGCTTCATTCTGTGAAAGCAAAAGAGCATTTCTTTCAGTTTTTTCCATTGCTGTACCTGAGCACTCCATGTAACGTAATGCAGAAACAAGATTTAACAGTTGAACTTGGGAAAAACTGAGGTGATGGCTGTGGATCCAGGTCACCTGATAGAGGGATCAGAGGCTGGTCAGCCTATGGAGCTTTTCTTGGGGGGCTCCCAGCTTCTTGCCTCCAAATGGGTGTGGAACCTGGAGGTGATTCTTGATGATGGGGTGACACTGTGATTCCAGGTGTCACCAGTTGTCAAGTCTTCCTTTTACCATCTGAAGAACACTGCAAGGGTCAAGCATCTAATTCTGTCCAGTGATCTTCCCATGCTGGTCCACACCTTTGTTTTTGTTTTTTAAATTCAAGTTTATTGACTTCAATTGGGTACGTCAAAAGAACAAATGGGTTACAGCTTTGTTAATATCCATCATACACATTAATAGTATTTAAATTAATTCTATATCATACATCTTTTAAGTCACTTTTAGTGTCTGTAATTTGCTTTCATATCAGTGAGTTAACTACACATCTGTGCATCTGCATATCTGCCCACACACCATCACCTCCAACCCTCACCCTCCACAGCAGATTCATGCACCTTACGTCAACCCCAGAATCTCCAAACTAAGAGGGTATGTTTGGGGTGTCCCCCCAGATGGCCAGTTGGAAGCCAGGACCCGGCCTGGGTTCCAGCCAGAGCATCCGCCTTGTTCACCTGCGGGTATAAACATGCGATCTATTGTTACTCTTAAATGTCAATTCCTCTAGCTCAGAAATTTCCTGTATCGCCTGCTTCCAGGTATGGATGGTGGGCAATTCTGTCTTCAACCAGGAACAAGTTATGGCTTTATGAGCTGCTATTAATAGGATAGCCCAAAGGTAGAGTGAGTCTACCCTTTCAAGTCCTGTGGAGGACTACCCAAAATTACATTGGGCCACACCAGATGGGAGTCCAAAGCAAAAAGGTCACTGAATGCCAGGACTGCTTCCCTCCAAAATGGTTGGATCCATGGACAAGACCAGAAAATGTGTAAATGATTTGCTGTTGCCTCCCAACATTGCTGCCAACAAGTAGCTTGTCTGGTTGGATCCCTCTTATTAAGCACTGAGGAGGGGAGAAAAGCACCCTAATCCTCCAACCAAAGTCTTGCCAATGAAGTGAACAGGTAGTTCTTGAGGCTATATGGAAAACTGAATCCAATTAATCTCTCCCAAATCTGCTTCTCCCTCAGTCTGTCAACTGGACTTAATCTTGGCCAGGGGGGCAGTTTTGAGAGTTCAGCTAGGGACATATAGATAAATGAAATTAGGCCCCGTTGTGTCTGAGTGGACAAAATTGCCTTTAAGGTTTCCAGAAAGGGGGTAACCCTAAGAGGGTCAAGGTCTGTCCTCTGGCATTTACTGATGTAGGCCCTAGCCTGTTAATACCTAATATTATCTGTTTCGTAGGCCAAATTTACCTTTAATGGTTACAAAATCCCAAACCAAACCCCCTTGAAGAAATTGGCTCACATATTTCAGACCTAATCTGTCCCAAGTCTTAAAAGTGTGGTCAAGAAGGACTGGAGAAGAAACAGGATCCTAAGCCAGTCTATAGAGGGGCCAGAGTGAGGACTTTAACCTATACTTTTGCCAAATCCTACGGGTTGCTTTTATTGTATCTCTGACAGTAAAAAGCAGTGGGGATTGGGTGTTGTGTGGACTGGGGGTGCACAATTTGAGTTCCTAGGGAGGGCCCATATTCCTCCTCCTCTTCCTTCTCCACTTTTTTCCAATTAGATAAATAAGATGAGATGGACCAGTGGAGGGCCACCCTCAGCTGTGCTGCTAAGTAGTAGTCCTCCAGGTCTGGAAGAGATCTCCCTCCTTTACAGTTGTGGGCCTGTAGAATTCAAACATTTATTCTAAGCCTTTTACTGTGCCAGACAAATTTTGAAATTAACCCCAGCCAGGCCCAAAAATGTGATTGATGAATGAAAACAGGGATGCACTGAAATAAGTCGAGAAACATCAGGAGAATATTTATAGTGATTGTCTGGATCCTGGAGTACATAAGGAAATTTATTAATGTCCACTTGTCAAAGTCCTTCCTGATTTGATTTACCAGTAGGATATAATTTGCTCTTAACAACTGAGAATTAGGTTTAGTGATATAGACACCAAAATATTTCATTGTCTTCACTGACCAGTCTAAGGGAGCAGGTCTAGAACTGCCTGGGAGGGAGTATAGTAAAAACTGAGGACCTCAGTTTTTGTCCTATTAAGAGAGTAACTGAAATGTCTTCTGAAGTCCTCCAAAGCAGACCAAACCCAAGGGATAGACTGCTCCGGCCGAGACAAGCAAAGCAGGACATCATCTGTATAAAGGGATATTTTCCAATGATGGCCTCCAACCAGAATCCCAGAAATGCCATCGAAGCTGTGGATAGCCTGTGCCAGAGGCTCGATATATAAAGTGAACAAGAGAGGGGACAGGGGACATCCTTGATGAGTGCCCCTTCCCAGCCAGAATCTGTCGGAAATCCCCCCATTTACCCTGACATATGCCTGCGGGCCAGAACAAGTTGCCTCAATACTATCACTAAAGGCCTGTGGGAACCCCATGTGTTCCAATACAAGAAACAGGAAACTCCAGGAGACCTTATCGAAGGCCTTGTCAGCATCCAGGCTCATCAGACATGCAGGGGTACGGGTGCAGTGGATGGAATCAATCACATTTAAAGTGGAATGGACACTATCTGGGGCTTGATGACTGGAAAAAAATCCTGTCTGGTAAATATTAATTAACTCTGGTGGTAAAGAGTTTAATATGGAAGCTACTGTATAATGGATGTTAAAATTGTATAATCTGAGTTAAGAAGAGAAATGGAATGATATGATTCACAATAAATGGGGTCCTTGTTCTCTTTGTGCAGGAGTGAAATTGTGGCATATTGCCAGGAGGGGGGACAGCATTCCCCTCCTTCCAAATTCCAGAAAAATTCCAGCTGCCCCAGTGGCACTGAGAGTTGAGGTGCTGGACATCATAAATTGGCATTCCGGGTTTGGGCGCAAGCTCAGGCCACCAGCAGTTAGCAGGAGAGAGCAAGATTGAGCATCCAGAGGACTACCCTCCTGTCCTGGGAGGGAGGGGGATATTGATCTCAGGCCCTGGTGGCTCCTAGTGGTGACTGGGGGCACAGCAAGCTCACAATCCATCAGCCAGGGGATTTGCTGCAGCAATCTTGTGGGCATGCTCAGAAGCATGCGCACCAGCACTGGATGCATTGCACATCTGAGCCAAGGGAGAGAAAACTTAAGAAAAAAAAACCTAGTTCTCAGAGGAGGCAATGGTGGCCCAAGTGACTCCAGCACACATCCCCAGTACCAGACTTTCCTGATCATCTCTCCTGGGCCCTCACCCTGCTTCTGGCCTGGCTATTTGGATTTCAGGTGAGGACACCCAGTAAGACACTGGTTTGGCCCCACCCCTGAGGGTGTAGATCCAGGGGGTTGGTTGTGGTCAGGTAGCAGTGTGGGGTGTCTCTGTTCCCGGTTCCCAGTCAGGAGGATTCAAGTGGGGAGTTAGGAGCCATAGTCAAGGGGGTATGCCCAAAATATGCCCCAAGACTGCCAGGTGATAAACAAAGTTAACAACTACAAAAAAAAAAGAAAGAACCACTGCATGGGCATAAAAAATCAAAGACATAAATTTTGTTCCTCGCATGTTGCAATGTGGACAGATCTGAGAAGCCTGATCTCCTGGTTGTGGGAAATTCAGTGACATCCCATTGTTTGCAGGGTTAGTCACCTACCAGTTCTCTACCAAGCAAACTGATCCACCTGGATGACAGGTGGCATTTTCACAGAATGGCTTGGAATTTAGATTGTAGTTTGCATGGGTGAAAAATTGCCTTGCTGCTTGACAATTTTTCTGGCTACATAACAGTCCAGGGGTTAAGGAACATCAAACTGATTTTTTTTTTTGCCACCAAATACAACCTGCATTATCCAACCTATGGATCAAAGAATCATCCATACTATGAAGCAGAATTATGTGTGTGCATTTAGGCAGTGGGTCATAGATGAACTTGATTCAGATGCTGAACTTACTGTCTCCCTTTACATGAAGAAAATTGTTTTGCTTGATGCCGTAAGAATGTTAAAACAGGCATGGAACACAGTCTCAACAAATACAATCTCAACGTGTTTTATTCAAGCAGGATTCACCCTCAGCAGTGGCCCAGGTTAAGGAATATCTACCTCGAGTCCTCCTTTGTTTGATGATGATGCTGCCGATGCTGTTTACAAGGAAGAAATCCAAGTCCTACCTGGATTGACAGAGCTTCAGTTCAATGAACTGTGTCATCTAGGAGACGAGGATGAAGTAGAGCCCCTACTGGATGACATTGGTCAGGTGGCTAGCCAGGTTAGTGGCCAGGAGACGGAAGAAGAGGAAGATGAGCCTGAAAATGCAGACAATCAACTCTTACTGATGTGTGATCCATGATCCTGATTTTGTGATGTGCCATGGAGCAGCACCCTGTTATTTCTTCAAACTGGGGTGCACTGTCAGCTGCCAAAAAGGTTTGGGAGCTCTATGCTAGAAGGCAGTTGTACAGGCTAAAATCACTGGCTGTCTAATGTAATGTACAGAACTGAGCTTACTTTACTTATGCTGCTTTGTTGATGCCATGTTTACCTCTCTCGATGCTATGTTTACTTTAGCTAAATGTTGTTTATGCTGCTCTATCGATGCCGTGTTTACTGAAGTCAGGTTGCACCTGTAAACTAGTTTTCAGCTTAGTGTGCCATTCCTGGTTAAACAATTGAAAACAAGTCGATGCCGTATTTAACTTTGCTAAATGTTTTTCATGATTTCCTTGCCATGTACAGTTGGTTACTGGTTGCTGTGTCGATGCCAATGCCGATGCTTAGCTAAACATGCCATGCCTGATTTCATTAATTTAAGCACTGTGTGCACTGAACGCACTTGCTATAGAGCAGTAAACAACACTGTTTCACTGCAATGTCTTTTTTTTTTGTTTTACAAACAGATGATACACTGTCCACTGCATATAATGGGCAAATGTTGCTTTGCAAAATGTGCCCATTATAAGTGGTGGTGACTGTATTTAAAAAAAAAAACAAGAAATAAATAGAAGTGGTTAATGACTTTTGTTATCTTGGACTAGTTGTGACACAGTAGGGGACATGGAGGAAGCACATAAAAGAACATAAAAATAAAGCAAAAATATTCTTACCTATAATGAACTCTTTCTCTTCTAAATATGGGGGAAAATTAGTAAGAAGTAAGATCAAGTTTATTAATCCCAAAATATGGAGCCAACTTCTTTATGGAACAGAAATTGGGGGCTCAAATAAATATAAATTTTGAATCATGCTTAAATAAATATTATAAAAAAAAACTCCTGGGGCTCCCAAATGGAACCCCTTCCATGCTGATACAGGTGGAGTTGGGGCAACTCCCTGTGGCATGCCAAGTTAAACAAAGTCTAATAAACTATTGGCTTAAAGCCCAAGGCAGGCAGAAGGTAGATTTCCAAGACTAAGCATAGAAGACGCCATCAATTGCCTGAGACAAAATATAGTTGTCCCAAGCTTTTCTATCATAGACAAGATAGTTAAACCTTATGGGTTATTAAATTGTGTGTCAGACATCATCAGGATGCCAATGGCTAAGGTAAAAGAGGAAGTAAGAAACAGGGTGAGAGGTATTTTCACACAAAGGGCCATGGAGTTATGAAAACAGTATAAAATTTTCACAAGGCTAACAAAAAACAAAAGGAAGCATAACGTAGAACATTACCTAGTAGTTATTAAAGACTCTAATAGTAGGAAAGTTAATTCTAGATTTAGATTTAAATGTTTCACTAGACACTGGAGAATGGACCAGTTTAATAAAGAGAAGAATATGAGTAAGAGCATAGTAAATGCAAACTTGGCATAGATGATCTAATCCATTTAGTTATGCTCTGTCCCTTATATGACAAATACAGAAAATTGTTACTGGGAGCTGTACTAGGTACATTAGAATTAGAACCATAGCATATGGTTACATATTTGTTGAACTCACATTCAAAAAAATACTAGACTCTGTGGCCTCCTTCCTGAAGATCATAGAGGGGAAAAATGACATATAAACCTGAACAAAGGGGGTAAATGTGTCCTTAGGAAAATGAATGTTAAAATTTTTTTTCATTAACTGCTGTTTGAAATATAATATTGTGTAAAACAAGGAAGCAGGAACATTTTTATTATAATGTCTTTTTGGTATGATTTTATTTATATGTACTATATGATGTATAATAAATATTCATTGCAAAAAAACTTCAAGAATGTATCAGTTAGGGTTGAAGCAACAATGGTGGGGAAATGAGGCATTAGGGTTGAGACCCTAAGCCCCCCACTCTACCGCCCCACCTGCTCCCTACATAGACCAGCAGGGCATGGGGTGTGCCTTGGGGTCATTGGGCTTAACTCTCACCCCTTTCCATGTGCAAGAAAGCTGACATGGGATATTATAGGAGAATGGGGTAAGAGTTAGCCCGAAGACCTCAAGGCACACCCCATACCCCATTGGTCTGTGGAGGGTTGGGGTGGGGTGAGGCAGTAGAGTGGTGACTTAGGGTCCCAACCCTAATGCCTTATTCTTACTTTTGTCACTTTGAGCATAACTAGCATTAACAAAGTTTTTTGCAATGAATTTCCTTACTTTTTGAGAAAGTGTAATCTTACCCTTATAGTGTTTAGGAGCGTAGGGCCCCATCTAGCCAGAAGTGTACAGACATTGTAATGAGCTCTCATTTCTGTGTGGGAGTGCAGGTCCCTCTGGGCCCCGCTTCCCTATTATTGCATAAGAGATGGCCGAGTAGTCCCATTACTGCATAATGTTATCCGTAAGTGGGAGCACAGGGTCCACCACCCACCTATAATTATAGAGCCATAGAGCAGCCCTAGACACATTGAGTAACCCCCTGTGCTGCAAATGGCACAATATCTCAGTAACTATAGCAACCTTTGAAAATATTCCACTGCAGTTGTAATCATGGACTGGTAACCTGCACGTGAGCTTAGTACACCTAAAGATGTACTAAGCTACGTTTAGCAAAAAATCCGCATTTCAAAGCGTTTTTGAGATATAGACATTGAAAGGTGCCATGTTAGCCACAATGTTATCCAATGGGAAATTTCTCAACTTCAGAATGGTATCACTATAGAACCGATGCAAACTTTTACACCAAACCACAATAAGTCACATCTGTGGGACACCCCCTTTGTACCCTGCAAATTTCAAGCCACAAGTCCTAACTATTTCTTAGCAGTGAACTGGCAAAGTTTTTAAAATCTCTGTTCAGGAGTTGTAAAATTTCCCTTTCACAAGCCAAATCCCCATTCATGAGGTGTCAAAATCCCCATTACATGATCGATCCCTGTTTTGTGAGGGGCCATCTGAGTCGATCATCTCTCACAGAATGGAGATTTTAACAGCTCACGAATGGGATTGGCCACATCGGGGATTTTAATAACTCACTGACATGATTTTATTTATAACCCTTGCTTGTGAGGTGTTAAAATCCTTGTTCGCGAGAAATCCTTGTTCATAAGATTTGGCCATCTAGTCATCATCTCACGAACAGGGATTTTGACAGCTCACAGACAAGGATCTTTTTATAATCCTTGTTCGTGAGCTGACAAAAATCTCCATTTGAGAGCCGAATCCCCATTCATGAGGTGTCAAAATCCCATTCGTGAGCTGATTCCCGTTTGTGAGATAGAGCTATCTGGTCATCATCTCATAAATGGGGATTTTCACAGTTCACAAAAGGGAATCGGCTCGTGAACAGGGATTTTGACACTTTACAAATGGGGATTGGAAGCGAGTCATGAACAAGAATTTTCAAACTTAAAAATAGTCTTTTTTTGACTAAACGGAACTAAAGCCATTTATTTGCAGAGGGTGTCACCCTGAGCAAAGCCCATACTTCAATCTGTACAGAAGACATCCCTGTGGCAAGTAACAACATTTTGTTTTTGAAGAAAATTGAAAACAAGATGTCAGCTTGCGAACAGGGATTTTTTCTTATGAACAGGGATCCCCATTTGTGAGCTGTCAAAATCTCTATCCATGAGGCCAAATCCTTGTTTGCAACTGTGCAACTATCCAAAAGACTGAGCTGATCATGCTCAGAACCTGAAAATTCAAAATTAATAACTTTGGAATGGATTAATATTTTTTCACCAAACCAATACAGGCGTGTTGCTTTGGACAAGCTCTTTCTACCCTGATCATTTCTGTCCAAACTTCCAAACGGTTTGCATGGAGTATGATCAGGAAACATGGCTGAAAAATAGTTCAAAAAAGTGAAAAATACACTTTTGTCACTATGCACTGAGCAATATCCACACATCTGATTACAACAAAATTTGGCATTTAAAGAGATCTACCCTATGGACAGTGCATACCAAATTTCATGCAAATCTGTTAAATGGTTGCAAAGTAATTAAGGTGCAAAATTTGAGGTTCAACATTAAATTGCGTACGCAACCCTACCTGCCACTATAATTGTATTTTGTGAATTGTAATGACATTAATTTGTTGAACAATAAATGGAACTTGAACTTGACTGGCCTATAATTGCCAGCCTCCTCCCTGCTACCACTTTTGTGTTGTGGGACTACATAATCCATCCTCCAGTCCCCAGGAACCATTGCTGTTTCCAGTGAGCTATTAAACAGAACTGATAGTGGTCCAGCCAGTATTTCCATGAGCTCCCTTAGTGTCTTTAGATGCACCCTATCTGGCCCCATACTTTGTCCTCCTTCAGATTGGCAAGTCCCTACAGGACTCTGCCCTTTAAAAAAGGACTATTGTCCACGTCTCTCCCCACAAAGCTTCTGTTACATTTTTGTGGCCACTTCCCTTCTCCTTCCTCTTTGAACACTGGATAAAAGTATTTGTTCAGGATGTCTGCCTTTTCCTGGCCCCATCTGAATAGCACCCCCACTTCCTGTTTTAACCTTACAATCCCACCCCTGGTCACCATGTTTTCACTTGCATACACTTTTGTTACCTCCTGGGCTATTTCTCTGTTTAGTTTGTGCATTTGTGCCCCTCACTGTGTTTCCTGCATCCCTCTGTTTCCTTTGATACACCCCCCTATCTTCCTCCTTCTGCCTCGTCATATGCTTTCTGAATGCTCCCCTTTTAGCTTTTACCTCTTCAGCCACCTTTTGAAGAACCATAGCAGTCTCTTTTTCCTCTTGCTTTTGCTCACTTGTTTAACGGAGAGATTTGTTGCCTTTACTAAGCTCCCTTTTCTCTTCTCCCACTGTTTCTCCACCCTACCCAGGTCATCCTCCCTTGCTGTTAGGGCTCCTCTGAAGATGGAGTTTGCTAGCCAATGAAACTTTATGAGCTATCCAAGAACGGCTGTTTGAACATAGGGCCATTAACACTTATCTCACCATTACTAAGTTGGCAAGATTTTTTTATTTTTTTTATTTCATTTATACTTTTATAAGAAGACTTAAAATAAATTATCCACAGCATATCCATCACAGCACACAGACAAAGAATCACAAACTTGTAGGGCTTTTGTACTGTTATGCTCAAGGTTTGTCACTTATTGGGGTAATAAACAATACTGTACGAGTAAAACTCATCAGTACTCTGTCAGAATGTAAAAAAAGAACAGGTCAGCATTGCCACACTTGTGATGGACCATTTACAAGTTTAGAAGAAAACACAGCACAGAATCAACAAGCTGTCTTATTCAGCTGGTCTTATATCATATTGGTGGTAGATCTGCACATTAGATGTAAACTGTAATTCCTCTCCAGAAACAACAGTCAGTCATGGCAGAAGTCTAGCCAGGATGCCCCTTAGGAGTCATTAGACAGGCGTTCATCAACATTAAAAATAAAAATCATCATGAACAAGGACTCCACCTAAAGGAATAGCTGTTAATAGAGCAAACTGTTGCTGCAGTAGCAGTATGTACTGCTACTGACTGCATCATGTTCAAAAACATGTACATCTGCTAGAAGAGAAACCATTAATGTGAAAAACCTAGGCACACACTGAAACTATTTTGCTCTGAAAAAAGAGCACAATCCTGCAATACCAAAAATATGCACTTTCCAAAATGTGTAAACAAACAGTTGAGACAGTACTGTGCTCTCATTTTCCATGTGTCATGAGGGTACAAGGAGCTGTGAGGTCACAGTGTGTCTGCTGCTATTTTTGATCTCTCTAGGATTCCCTGTGTCCCATATTAGCCCACACCACATTCCTGTTTCTAGTGCTAATTGCTAAACAGTTGGGCTTTACCACAGTTATTCAATGAACAGGTACAGTATGTGGCTACATTACTCAGTCCCCCCAACATGGCTTACCTCCTCATTCTTAGCTCCAGCAGTACTCACAATGGGCCTGATGCATAGCGGACAGGTATGGGCTGCCAGTAGTCATCAACGGCTGCCACCAGGTCCATGCAGGGCAGCCAGGGGTGGAGTCCTGAACCAATCAGGCATCCAACTGGATGCCCGACATAAGTCCTGCAGTTGGTCCATTGCGCATTACAGTGTGGGTTCAGGTGAATGAATGCCCACTGCAGGTTCCCGGACCCACGTGACATGACCCCATCATCCTGTGACTCCCACAGCCCAACCTGTAATGCAGGGTACCCTCCTGACACACAGATGGACCCCTGGCAGTGGGACCTCTCCCCCATCCCACAGTCTGCCCCAACACAGCTGTCTCCCGGCCCCACTGTTGCATACCCCCCGAGACCCCTGTGCCCCGTCCCCAAAGGAGTATCCCCTAACAGCTCCAATGGGATTGCCCAGCCAGGAACACCACATCTGGTACATCCCCCATTCCCAGTGCCCCCATTCCCCAAATGGTGGTCATTGTCCCCCTGCACTCACAGGTGCCCCATTCCTCCATAGCTATGACCCGCCACTAATATACCCACCCTCACACTGATGGTCAGTGTTCTCCCACCCACCACGGTACTGACAACCCCTTCCCCATATCTTCCCGTTGGTGCCATGGCCAAGAATGACCAGCAGCACAGCCATCCTCAGACCTCCTCAGCCACTGGCCATCCAAGTGATGCTGTAAGTGCACCCCTATAAATAGACAGTGTGCTCCCAGCATCACATGGATGGCTGGCAGCCAAGGAGGTGTGAGGGTGCTCTGCCACTGACCATTCCTGGCCATGGCACCAGTGGGAAGGTATGGGGCAGAGGGGAGAGGATGTTGGTGCCGTGGTTGGTGGAGGCCACTGTCCACCACTGTTGTCACTGGGAGGCAGGGATCGGGGCTCCAGGGATGGGCAGGCAGTGTTGGTTAGGGACTGACCACATGGTAGGGCAATGGTGGGGGGGATTGTTAGGGCTGCCACTGACATATGGGCATCCTTGTTGGGGGCATGCATATCACCTACAGGTACGGGGCAGGTTTGAGTTTGTGGGGGGACAATAGCACATATGGGCCTGGAGCAGGCACATGTTTGGGAGGGGGCTGTCCACAGCTGGCAGGGGCTATGCTACCCAGCATACATCAGGGGTGTGGATCCATGCACCCCAGGGCACCAGTGCAAGAGGGCACTCGGTCTAGCAAACCAGCCCAGCCCTCCCCACCTGCCTCATGTGCTTGAATGTCATAGATGTACATTCACTGATGCCACTGCAGCCAGAAGGTGTGGTCCATGGGGACATTGAGTGGGTTATGTCAGGGTCTGACCTGGCATTAGCAGTGCCCTCCTCCACACCCCCACAGGCAGCACTATGCGCCTTAGTGCATGGCTCATAGTGCTGGCGTGACCCTGCCCAACCACGCACATTGCTGTCAATGCGGCTGGGGTATTGGGTGTGTAGATTCTGAGCACCTGGTTTGTGCATCCTGCATGGGTGGCACATTGACTGTGGACTGGTTAGCCACTCCGCCCATTCGTGCATAGGGCCCTACATAAGAACATGTTCAGTTCCTTTCGTCTTCCTCTGCTATAATCTGCATTCCAATGTCTAATTTGATTTTCTGTAATAGTATTCCCATTTCATTTGGGTTTGAACACAGACATTATCTGCCAGAGTAGATCACCTTAAGTCTCACAGGATATTGCAAACCATGCAGTATTCCCTGGGGACTGCAGTTCAGAATGGATGACATCACTTAATTGGTGTCAAAACTTTAGTTCTGAGAGCAGTGAGATCTTATCGCAAGTGGTGGTCTTAGTGGTCGTTTTCTCTTCACTAGCTGCTGTTAGCTTGTGTGGGCCAGATGCTTGGATCAGCAAGGTATGTGGAGCACTTTCTTGGAGCTGCTTCCTTGGAATAATCATAAAGGCTCTCAGCACTGAATGGACTGGCTGTAGGTACAAGTTTGCCCCAGGCCAAGACCATGCATACCTGTGAGATTGTCTGCTTTGCTTGTCCCCAGCAGTGCCAAGATTCTCTAGTCTTGCCCTCTTCTTACTGTTCTGCTATATTCCCTTTCTGTGTATATTAGAGTGTGTGTTATTTTCTACATGCATTTATTTACTATTCTGCCTATAATATTTGTGATTCTGCTTATAAAATTATATTATTGTACTTTATCTTGTTATTTTTTTATTGTTAGCTATCTCTTACTACCCTCTCCTCTAGGACTCATCTGGAAACAAGCTGTTTTCAGCTCAGTGTGTATTTGCTGGTTCAATAGATAAATATATTTGATACATATTTTTTTGAAACTGAACACTGGAAATAGTTATAGCCTGATACACTATTTTGTGTCAAAGGGGAGGCAGCAGAGAAGTTGGCCACTTTGGTGGCTCCAAGGGAGGAATTTGCCACAGGGCAGCTCAGAATTCATGTCCTTTTAGTCGGAGGCCTCTCATATAAATAGGGGATACATGATGGGCAGGAGTGGGATATGGAAAGTGAGTTCTGTATTTTCATGAATGCCGAAGTCACGAGAGAGAATGCACAGCTCACAATGCAGGAGTGAGAATATTTTCCATATCCCACGATTTGCACATAATGTGTGCAGTTTATACTAATGGGGTGAGAGCTTTAGGAACATTTTTTGTGTTTCTGTGTGTTTCCTGCTCATTGTGTGTGTGTGTGTTCTGAATGGACTGGGAGTGAGAAACACAGATGAGTGTGTTTTGCAAAGCTAACTGAGTGATTCACAGGCTCACTGAGAAAGAAAAACTGCTGCAGGTAGCACTGAGAAAGACAAACTGCTTTGTAAATGTTTCATTAAGAATTCTGGTTGTTTTGAGGCCAAGATCAGCACAGTAATGCGCTAGGAGTGTTAGAAACTCAGTGGGACACAGCTGAGAGTGTTTTGCAAAGGTAATTGAGTGAGTCAGAGGCTCAGTGAGAAAGACAAACTGCTGCAGGTAGTAATGAGAGAGAGAAACTACTTTGTGAAAGAGTTTAATTTAGAATTCAGGTTGTTTTGAAGTTGAGATCAGCACAGTAATGGGCTATGAGTGTTAGAAACTCAGTGGGACACAGGTGAGAGTGTTTTGTAAGGCTAATTGAGTAAGCTGAAGCTTTAGTGAGAAAGATAAACTGTTTTCTGAAGCAGTTTTCTTTAGAATGCAATCTGCAGTGCTGATATTCTCACTCCGGTGACATCACCAGAGTGAGGATAAATGTGATATTCTCACTCCAGTGATATGAGCAGAGTGAGGATAAATGTGATATCCTCACTCTGGTGATGTCATCAGGATTTATCCTCACTCCAGAGAAAATATTACAGGTTATTCCACTGAGAAAGCTCTCACCCCAGTGGTATAAATCTGCCTACAAGGCAGCTAACTGTGACAATGGATTTTGTGGCCTTGGAACTGGAATGCAAAGCACCACAACTCACATCAAATAAACCATGTCTCAAGAGCCAGTATGGATTTTAGCCATAGCTGATTTCCTCCCGATTTGAACTTAGAAGAGAAAAGCTCTGAGTCATGCTACCAATCCACTTGAGCCATCTCAGACCCCTTCACAACATCTTCTTTAAATCACTGCATTTCCAGCTGGCTTGGTCTGTGGTCCACCGTTAGGAGTCTTAATGTTAGTGAATGTGTTATTTTGATGTGAATGATGGCATTGTTTATGTCATAAAAGGGGAACAGTGTTCCACTCTCAGCTAGAGTGGCTGCTGGGTGCCCCTATTCCTTGTAAGGATCAGTGGTCATCTGGGATAAAGCCTATGTGGTTACATAGAAAGTCCACTGGGTGTCACTGTTACTCCTTCCACAAATAAGTCAGAAGGCCTTCAAGGAAAACTACTCTACCCCCAACACACACACACACACCACACAAACAAATGCAATATCACACATATACCCATAATGCAAAAGATCATAGGATGGTGATGCTGATCACCATGACAACTTAAACTAGTTCTGCTTTAACCCCTTTGCTACCAAGGAGAGCATGCTAGAGAGATTTCTTTAAATATAGGTGAATAAACGTTCAACAGTTCTTGATTTCTTCCTAGACGGTGTATAAGGGATAAGTTTCATTCCTTATCCTGAACTGCCATCTTGTGGCCATTCTTTCCCTCCCATTTAACATAAAATCACATTGCATATAACACTATGCATGTTTTACTTATTTAGTCTGTTTCTGTTCTAGAGAGTTTCTTTTAAAGTTTTTATTTTTAACAGAGAAAAATAAAAGCACACCCACACAAGAGCAATTCAACATAATACAAGCAACACCAATAAACCTAAGCCTCTTTAAATCCAACCTCAAGAATCTGCTTCTTGACTGTACCACCTGTAACTGCACTTAGCCTTTCTCCATACCCACCTCCCCAGGGGACCTTACATTCCAGCCTCCAGCTAGTCCCGGTCCCTTTACTGGACTACCTGTCCCTAGAGTTTGTACTCTCATTCATGTCCTCACTGTATTGTAATGATTACGTTGTCTGAATCCCTGAACCTAGTTGTGAAGCCTTGAAAAGTAACCTTTTATCTAATGTGTTTCTGGTGACACTGGGTTACCCTGACTCTAGAGTTTTGCTCTCATTTATGTCCTCACTGTATTGTAATGTTCACAATGTCTTGTTAATTTTCACATTTTCTGTAACCTCTGTACCAAGACGTGGAGCCTTTGCAAAGGAGTCTATGACTCAAATGGTTGTAATTCCAATTGTGATAATAAATAAATTAAAAAATAAGTCAAAACGATATTTACATCTATAATTACTTACTAAAACAACAACATTCATTTATATTTAATAATAAAAAGGTAACATTATTCAGAGCAGTATGATAAAAACTGTTGAAGACCTTAGTATATATTATAAAATGGCAGGGTAAAATCCAGTAATCTAACTGGCTCTTATTTATGTGTAAAACATGGTTTATACATGGTTAAAAATAGGACAGCTCAGACATGAAGAGTCTAGAACCCTGATCAATAGGCATTTGGAACACAGGCATTTCAGTTAGCCCCCTAGAGCCAGAGCTGATCTTCCACCACAAACATGGCTGCTACCTTTACACTGTAAAAATTATTTCAACTGGGCCCTAAAAGTTAAACTACCTTAAATAAAAAACAAAACAAATTATTTAAATGTTGTTTCCCTGATTATCACACTCTCCTTGCATACATAAACAAATTAGAAACATTAAGTATTGTTTATAGTTTTCACTACAACTGATTCTTTGCTGAACACGAATCCCCATTCTATCTTTACCTGCTTGTCAGGGAACTCTCTTTTTGCTCTGACAGTCAGATAATTGGGTCTCTGGCTGTAACAAAGGCCTTTGTTGTCTGTGTGTACAGTATGTAAGGAGAGAAACATTCGGCCAGTGGAACTGAGCAGAATTTTGAATCCATGTATTTTATGGTAAATATTCCATGATACACATTTCATATCTTGAATGTGGAGAAAAATAGAGAAAAAAACAGGAAGAAGAAAGTAGGCAATATTACAGTGACATCACTTGCAGTGAGCACACGGATTATTTTATCACAAATGCACACAATTAACTCTATTGTTTCCATATATAAATAAGCGTTTCCCAACAGTAAAAAGTTAAAAAAAGAGCCAATCTTATAAGCCTTCGGCTTCATACCTTATTACACCCCTGGTTGTGCTGTAAAATATGTTTTACACACAGTCCTCCGTGCCTTATTGCTTACGTATATGACATGCCATCATTATTTGAAAACAATACATTCTGGTGATTCGAATCACTACACATTTGAAAGTCTATTTCTCAAAAGCGAAAGGAAAGGGGACAAAACTCTTTCAATAACATCTATCTTATTACTTACTGTTGAAGCAACTCTTTCATTATTAGCTACAAGACCTACACTATTAAACTTTCATTAACTGTGGGAGGAATGGGGAATTTCCAATATGTTCTACAGCGTTTCTGATTTGTTATTATATTCATATTATATGATGTCCTATGGATGCACTG
The DNA here is from genome assembly GCA_016271365.2 of Neoceratodus forsteri. NCBI lineage: Eukaryota > Metazoa > Chordata > Ceratodontiformes > Ceratodontidae > Neoceratodus > Neoceratodus forsteri. The sequence continues at coordinate 192,412,557 of JADMNL010000022.1, read as the reverse complement.
TAACTGAAATTGCATAAAAATGAGCCAGAAACATTACAGTAAAGTTCAGGACATATAATGTATGTCCAGGGGCACTTAAGAGGTCAAGCAAAAGTGCATGGTGTGGAATTACCTCTCACACAATCTGCAAATGCTCAGAGCAGAAGACACAGACACGTTTTGTCTTAATCAGGACTCATCTTAAGCAACTATAGGAACACTGTATAATCTATATTTTTATTTGAATCAATTGGCTGTACAGCTTTCAGGTTAAATATCCCATGTGACTCCTTTTGCAGGAGTATCACAGTTCTGTCACCTGTCTGTGTCTTGTTGGTACATGTTCTAGTGCATAAAACCTTACCAGATCAGCTGCTTTTCTAAAAAGTGCCATCCCACCAGGGTTTCACAGTTCCCTGCATGAATGCCCCTTAAGTTTTCCATAACTCTCTCCCTTGCCTGTCTTACTGTTCTCCCAACATACAAACAGGGGCAGGGACACACTAGGACCAATTTCCAGTTCTTTGACCCTGAAGTGACCTTGAAGTGGGGTGCAAGCCATGAGGTGGGACCTGGAGAGGCTGGAGAGGTGGTCTGACATCTGGAAATTGAAGTTTAATGCACAAAAGTGCTTGCTGATGCACCTGGGGAGGAGGATTAGAAGGGAAGCGTACTACCTTGAGGGGTAGTGATTAAGGAGAAGGAAACAGAGAGGAACCTAGGGATTATGGTATCATGTGACCTCAAGGTGGGCAACCAGTGTAGCAGAGCAGTGGGAAAGACAAATGGAATGTCAGCCTGCATTGTGAGGGGTTTTAATAGCAAAGAGGGAGATGCTAATGCCATTATGCAGAACCATGATCAGGCCACATCTGGAGCATGGAGTGCAGTTCTGGAGGCCTCACCTATGAAGAGATGTTGAGTTGATGGAAAGGGTACAGAGAAGGGAAACCAAAATGGTATGAGGGATGCAGGATGTACCCTATGAGAGAAGATTGAGCTGGCTGAATTTGTACCCTCTGGAGACAAGGAGAGAGAGGGGGGATATGATTGAGACCTCTAAGTATCTGAAAGGAATAAATAACATGGAGGTGATAGCTTGTTCAAATTGAAGAAGGGAGCAAACACAAGGGAACATAGCCTCAAGCTGGAAGGTGGGCAATGCAGATGTAATGTCAGGGGGCAGTTTTTCATGTCGAGGGTTGTGGAGGCCTGGAACAAGCTGACAGAGGAGGTAGTGGCAGCTGAAACGGTGGAGGGGTTCAAGAGGACTTGGGATAGATTTAAGGGGTTGGGAAAAGAGGGTGGAAGCATAACAGAAGGGGGAGGTAGGGTGCTGGGCAGACTAGATGGGCCATGGGGCCTTTCCCTGCCATCACATTTCTGTGTATCTGTGCATTAACTCACCCCCATTTATCCCTTGGTTGCAAATGCAACATTTCCTACAACTATTAAACCCACAAGGGCTAATGAAGAAATGAATATGTATGACTTCACATTTAAAAAGGTTACTGGATGTTGAAGTAACTAGCCATGCCCTCCTTGACGAAGAGGCAGCATGCTGTGAAACACTGGGGACAGGATGCTAGTGTCCATTTGGTGTTTAGGCTCATTTATAATGTCCTATTTGCAGCACACCAACCCATGTGCACAGGCTGGTATGCTGCAAATGTTGACATGTGAACACCCACTGGAGTGCTTCAGGAGGGATTCTGACCCATATTTTGCAGCAATGCGGAACAGGGGATGTTTAGCGGATCAGGCATATTAAGCTGTACTGTAAACTGTCTTCTGCACTCAATCCACTGCAAAGCCATCTCTCTGCCAACAAAACCCACCCCAGGGAATGTTCAGCACCCCCCCATAGTGTGCTCTGCAGCGCAGCAAGAGCGAGCTGTGTAAATGGAATTTGTTGGTGTAGCACCCAGTGCAGTGGAAAAGGAGCAGCACAGAATGAAGACCACTGCAACTGTGTAAACACGGCTTTAAATACATTTCTATAATAGCTGCACTTTAGTTTTGTGTGTGCCTCTTTTTCTTACAATGTTCAGTCCTGCTATTATTTGGACTGCACCTTTGCTCTATTTTGCAGTGCTGTTTTGCATTGAATTTGATAATGATGTTTGCCATGTTCATTTGATGGAGGTAGGAAAACATGTATCTGTTGAAAACATGGGTTAAACAGTAATGATATTCATCACAGTTGGGAAACATCAGTTTTTTTCCCATGCATTGTTGACATCAGGGCAGTGCTATTCAAAATGTGTCAGTAGTGACTTATTGACCACATGGGACTAGAAATGCCACAGTGGGTGTGGCAAAGAGAATCAGGATTAAGAAAATAATGAAAAGTAAAATTTGCACAACAGAAGAAAAATACAGAAAATCAGATTTTTGGATATCCTTTAAATTGTATCTGAAAGCAGGCTTTGACAAAGATTTGTGCTGCTACTTCAACTACCTCTTTGACACTACACAGAACATCAGAGTGAAAGGGAATTTAAAGTGCAGTATCCCACTGTGATAAAATATGACTTTTACCAAACTACCTTGAACAGATGGGTTTGGCAACATGTTCCTGGCAATTGGGTTCCTAATAATTTGGGGTGGGTACATACGTCAACAGTTTAGGTTTGTTTTATTAGGTTTGGAGGGCAGGGGACACACAGTATAAAAAGTGGTATGGGCATGGGCTAAACAACAACAGCAAGACATGTGTCATCCCCTTGGGTATTGTTTGATTATTTCCCATTTCTTTCTCTTATACTTTCCTTGTTGTCATTCATTCATTCATTCATTATAAATATATTCATATCAAATCAGGAAATCACCACTGTGACACTCAGCTCCTTTTTTCCTTTTCATTCACATATGTCCTTCGCATTTACTTTCTTCTCCTTTAGCTCAGTGCATCTGACAGTCAGTGCACTATATTCTAATCATGCTGCGCAGCTATAGACTGTTGTAAAACTAGCAAAATCAATTGGGTTGCAAAATATGGCAGTAAAACAGCTCCAGACCAGAAAGGGGACTGTAGCTGAGCCTTGCTTTGTGTCCAACTTACAGGGGCCTTACAATGTGCCTGGTTACAATTTATGCTGCCCTGCCTGATGGCTTCTGGAACTCAATTCTCTGACACTTCTACAGACACTACAGTGCATTGCTCTATTTGCTACACCCGTACTGCATTAACAAAGCAGGAACGTTTCATCCAGTGTGCCATGCACTGTGGCCATTAGCAGCAGATTCTTTTGGTGCTTCAGCATCTCATGTGCACCATATAGGATTTCTTTTAGCCTAATCACCTGGACCAGCTACTGTACTACAACTTATGCAACTTTTGGCCAATGGGGAAAAATACATCAATAAGGCAAAGTCTGACTAGAGCTGGTATGGCAGACCAGATATTTGCACATTAAACAAACTCTAGTCAGAGCCAATATAGCTGCACCAAGCTCTTACCTGTCCAAGTATCAGAGTGGTGGCAGCACAGCTCATAGAGTGTTGAAGCACCAGTGGTGACATCAGAGCAGGACACAGAGTGGAGGTGAGTAGTAACAGTTGCCCTTCAAAAGATGGCAGTGACAGCACAGCGCATGCACGGTATTTGCACATGCACAGTGTATGCAGAAGTGCGCCTAAGAAGTAATGCGCCATGGGGGGGGAGATCATTCTGTGGAGGGGAACTCCATCACAGAGGACAGCTGCTGTAGAGTAAGGACTGTCATGACATAGCAGCAGCACTGTAGGAATACACAGTGTCGAGTTCAGAGCTGACCCCCTGTTCTCCTACAGTGATAGCATAATGTCTGTGGAGCTCTGCCCACGCAGCTGTAAAAAGGTCTGCATCACTTTGTCAGTATAAAGCAAATAAAAAAAACTTTGAGATTAACATTCATGGTGTTTATACAGCATATAAATGAATTCATCGTTTTCACTGTGTTTTCTGATCATTACTTAAAGTTATCAACTTATTACCCAGACTGAAATTCTCTGAGCTAAATCTACATTTCTCCACTTGGTCTGTTGAACTTGTAATGCTATAAAAAGGGATTTAAATAGTGCACCAAAATAGGAACTTAAACATTCCCCTCAAAGGATCCTACACATCACATGCAAAATCTTGCATCCACCTCCGCCTGGGCTACAAAATAATCCATTATTTCCATCCAGCTTCCCAGAGTCACATTCATTTCATTCTCCAGAAAATGCTAATGAACAGTGAAGAGCTCATGCATGAAGGCTGTCTTGCAATACCTCTTCCAGTGCTTGGCAGTGGCAAGCATCTTGGTTTCGGTCCTAGCCAAGTCGGATGATATATATTGTTTTCACGCTGCAGCTATGCATTGCTCGGTCCAGTCAACACCACTCAACAGATAGCAACTGCTGCTACCAACAAGCCAAATCCATCCCCCCAGCCACAGTGACTTCTTCTAGCAAGGATGAAAACAACTGGAGACAATGGACCACAATCAGCAATATATCTTAACCAGAATCCAGCTTGTGCTCCTCTGTGATCCAGGTAAATGAATCAGTCATGATGTCCTCTCATATAAATGCCTGAGCCAATCAGGTATTAATGTAGGTGAACAGCACAATTCATTCACTTACCTGGCCTGAAGATGAATACAATCTGCTCCACCATGGGACCACAAATCTTTTTCCATACCAAAGGTAAAGGTATTGGGGGAGGAAGGAGGAGGGAGCTAGTAGGAGTGTTGAGTGGAGGGATGTGCAGGTATCTGGGGAGGGAAGACTAATAGAATTGGCCCAGGGATATTTTCTGAAGGTTGATCTTGACACTGCTCGGCTATATGCTGATTGGCATCATGTGGATGGGGCAGGGGAGCCATATTCATGATAGAAGCTGCTGCTTGCTTTTTTCATCTACATTCATTTTCCACCAAGCAGGCAGAGAACAGTGGCATGATCAGCCTGTTTGATCTTTGGCCCGTCACTGTTGAGTCCATCGCTGCTTGAGCTGCACTGGCCCTACTAACTGACACACCCCTGAAATGTGATTCTTTGTAACAAAATGTTTGCAGTGTACACAAGTGCACGCAAACATGAAAAGGACAGCACGGCTGAAATGGGAAACTACAGACCAGGTAGGTTAACTTCAGTCCTTGGTAGGATGCTTAAAACATTTATTAGAGGTGAGTCTGAAAAGTTTATTGATGACAGCAATCTAAAATATACTACTCAACATGGATTCAGAAAAGGAAGGCCCTGTATGACAAATTTACTGTATTTTATTGATGGGGTTAGTGTGGCTCTCAATCAGGGGAAAGCAGTGGATGTTACCTTCCCCAATCTACGAAAGGCATTTGACACTGTCCCACATACCAAACTGGTAAAATTATTTACAGTATCAACTTAATACAAACATCATAAGGTGTATAAAGTCATAGCTGACCAGTCGTAAGCAGGTTGTAACAATTAATGGTTACAAATCTAATTGGCTTAAGGTGATTAGTGACGTCCCACAGAGCTCAGTTTTAAGTCTGACTATGTTTAACATCTATGTAACTAAAATGGTGATTAGCAAAGGATGGTGGAAGGCAAAATGTGTCAATGACACTAAAATCAGTCATATAGTTGACAAAGGAATTAGAAGAACTTGAAAGTTGGACCAAGGACAGTGCAATGAGATTTAATATCAAAAAGTATGCAATTATGCATTCAGTTATAATACTTCAAAGGCAAAATATGACTTAGATGGCACTGGATTAAGAAAATCAGATAATGAAGGTGATTTAGGCATCCATGTAACAAGTGACCTTATACACTCAAATCAATGCCAGCAAGAGGTCATGTAGTACAGTAGAATGCAATAGAATTATTGGTTGCACAACAAAGAACATAGCAGATACAGAGAAGTTATAATGATAATTCATTGAGCCATGGTTGGGCCGCACATATAGTACTGTGGGCAGTTTCAGTCACCATGTTTAAAGGGAGACATACATGGACTGGAAAGAGTGAAAAGGAAAACAACAAAAATGATACAATGCTAAGACAGCCACTGACGTATTGAGAAGAACTTTGAAAAACATAATATTTGAACACAAAGAAGCATAAATATCTCACTAGCTCTGTATTTCTCATCCCCGTTGTTTAGTACTGAAGTATATACATGAAAACAGGATAGTTGTTCCTTGAGGAATCATCAGCTACTATTGCTTCTTCTGAACCCACTATCATAATACTCTACTTGTGACATCACAGTTATTCCCACGGCAACAAATTATGATGTCACAAGTGAGCATTATAATTTCAAGTATGGCATAAGCTATGGAGACAGATGACCTGTAAGGGATAAAGTTCCTGTTTTGCAAGAATTTCTTCAGTAATAGAGGAGAGGAGAAGTCTGTAGAAGATATATGAAATGCAAGCTGAACTGTGTCTAAATACAGTGGAGCCCACTTGTAGTCAAAGTCAAATCATGTGTATTGATCAGTCACAACCCGTTTGAAGCACAAAAAAAATCATACAAAATAAAAAATAGTATAGTAAGAAATTACAAAAATAACATGCATAAATACTTAATCTTTGCATGGTTAGGACAATGTATCCATGCACTTGTAAGAACACCTCATTTGTCACAAAAAATTTTCCTATAAGCAGGTTCTTATAGATGGACTGTCTGCTTAAAGGTCAAGTCACATACAGTTCTCCATTATTGCCACAAGGTGGTGCTGATGTAATTGTAACATAACACACAGAGATCCCTTACCGAAATATATGTGCTATGTACATGCAGAATGCATGCCACATGCTTACTTCTGCAGTGTTTGCAAGAGGTTCACATACACAAAGTGAACCTAAGTGAACCAGGTCTAAAAAACAAATCAGGTTCACATGCTGCAAGCTTGACATGTGCAGCAGGTAGACTGCTGTGAACATCTTCTAAAAATCACACTAGATTTGTATGTCGCATGCTTCACGTGAGTGCAGCAGTTAAGCTGGTGTGAACATCATTTAAAAATCACATCAGGTACACATGTTGCACACAACTTGTCATGTGTGCAGCAACTAATCTGGTGCAAATCTCATCTAAAAACACATCAGTTTCCATATTTCTCATACTAATGCTAGCAATTAAAACCATTAAAATACCCTTTTCATTGCTTTCCCATTAAAATTAGGTACGCTCATTAATTCTGAACCTTTTGCAAGTAGCTTAATGGCTTTTGATTTTTGTCATTAAATTGCCATTAATTTGTAAAGTATTGTTTGCTGACTGCATTAAACGCCTAAGGTATAGTCAGTCAACATCCCCCATTCCAGACTTGTGAAGATGAGCCTCTGTTTTGTGAAACCTGCCCATTTTGTTTTGGACCATGCAAATCCCCTTATGCATATTTAGCACTACAAATGTGTTTCTCCATGACGGTTTTGGCTCACTTACTTTCCCTTTGTCATCCTGTATGGAGCATATACACTGTGGCCGTCCTCAGCACTCTTTGTGCAAAGTAGGGTGTTAGAAACATGCACCATACCTTACATTTTATCACTGAAATGAGGGTCATGGACACTCAAAATGAGGACAATGAGGGACACTAACTCTTACAATGATCTGGCCACATCTTGAAACATGGAGATACAGTACCTCAGAACTCAGTGGAAACCATTGTATTTACTTGTACCAATATTAGCATCTGAGAATGAATTTCTACCATAACGTAGGGGTGCCATTTAGGTAGGGCAGAGGGGAGCAATTGACCCCCACACACATTTGTACCTAGGTTGTTCTTATGGGGTGGCAATAATGGCATTAAATTTGGATTTAATCTTTTGCACAATAAGTGCCTCCCTAGCCTATGTGAGCTCACACTTTAGGTGCACTCTTTACTCAACTGTCTCTTTATTGTGTTGTTCACTTTCTCCATCTATTAGCGGTGGCACCATCATACATGATGTGGAGGATCATCAGCCAAGCAAGAGCACGAGTCATGCGAGTACAACGCTCTCTTTCCTGCCAGAGTAGACAGGCTGCACACTACAACTTGAAGAAGTTGGTGAGCACTGAACTCTCAACAGCAGTGTTGTGGTGGCATATTTTTGTTGGCCTACTCTTAGTGAGTCTCCATCTCCCCTGGAGGCTGAAGCACCAGAGGGTGAGCTAGAAGGTAACTTGAGACTAGGCTATCTAGTTACTCTACTAGGCACACCTTGCAAAAAAAAAAAATAAAACAGCACAGGCCCTCCATGGCTACAAGCTAGGTCTAGCAGCAGCGGTGACAGTGTGGGTGGCCTAGATCAGTGGAGTGCAGTGCAGCAGCAGCCAAGGCAGCAGGCAAGCAAGAAGCAAGCAACATCAGTTGGGTGGGTTTGGTAGGTGAAGTGACTTGATCGTGGATCACTTTGGGGACCTTGGAAGGTTAGTTCTAGCAGCAAGCTTCTGGCAGAAGGATGGAGGAGGAGCTGACTGAAACTGGACTGCTGGCACACTGGGCCAGGCCACAGATTCTGGCTACATGGCTGGGTAAGTAAAATTTTTTATTTTTTTTTACAGTGGGATTAGAGAAGGAGGAAGGACTGAAATATTCATATGGTTTTCACATTTCTGCACCTTTGGGCAGCTTCACAACCCATATGGGATGGCTAGTGACTGGAATGGAGTTGGGGAGAAAAATTGGGACAATGTTTTTTTGGGGGGGGATTCAGAACTTCAGCCAGGAAAAAATTGGCTAGTAACTGAGTGGGTTTAATCCCAAATCTGATGCACTGCTCCTGGGTATAGACAGATGAGTCTTATACATTTGAATGTTTCCTGATCTGCATATCACTTTTCAGTCACAACAAATAAGTTTTATGTTTTAAACATTCCAGACATTCTAGAGCTTGCCACCTAGGGGATAACTAGCATCTGACTTCCATTGGTTGTTGGCTCCCCCTTGCTGAAATCTGGAATGGCACCCCTGACATAAAATGTAAATTTACAGGACATCCTCTGTGTGACCAGTATGTATTTCATGAAGGATGGATGAGAGGCAGAGCAGTTTCCAGGGGTAAAATGAGGGCTGTCCCTTGTATTCAGGGACAGTTGAGCGGTATTGTATGCACAGACTATTGGAGCCCTACTATAGTCAGACTTATGCCCCCCCAGTGAAGCTGACCATCACACCCCCACACTCAGGCACATTATGACATAGGGCAAGGGAGACTGCAGGGCCATGCACCATTGAAATGAATTGGGGTATTTTTTTATTATTATTTTATACATTATTGATGAAGAGTTGGAAAATAATGAAGGCCGCTGCTTGATTAACAAGGGCCTTATTAGTAGAACAGTGGCCTTCATTATTCTCCAAATCACCTTTATAATGTATAAAATAGTAATAAAAAATCCATTCATTTCGAGGGGTTATGCCCCAGCACTCTCATCCATAAACATCATTTCTTAAAGACTCCTGCTTCTGACTCCCTAGTACTCAGGTAAGAGTCTCTTGACATATCTATACTTGGTGGGTTGTCTGTAACAGAATGGCTGCACCACTACAGTGTGTGTGTATGCATGGGGGGAATGGCCACGTGGGTGGGGGGTGTCAAGTTATTGCTACTTTTGTGTTTGCCCCTTAAAGTCTGTTTGCATGGAAGCATTCAAAGCTACAGAGAGAAAATAGTAGGAGTATAGGCCAGACAGAAGTAATTAAGTAGTTTTGTGGGTAAGTGTGTGCATATGGGGTGGGAAGAACCACATGTGTTTCCATTGGTATGTGTGCTACAGTTCCGCTGTGCAGCTGAGATAAAGGGGGAGGCAAGAAAATTAAAAAGTATAACAGTGGCTATAAGCATACTGCATTCATGCAGATGTATTCAGATTTGTACTGAAGTACAAGTGAGCCATATGTGTGCAAGCAGTATAGCTTAGTGATTAAAGACCCTGAACTGCATACCAGGAGACTTGGAGATTTTAAGACTTAGGTTTGAATCTCATCAAGCCCCACTTGTATATGGCGTGATCCTGAGCAAGTCACTTAACTTTTATGTGTGCAGTTATCAGTGACCACTTGTTTTTTCTACACATGCCCGAGGTATGCAGTCTGTTCCAATTTAGCATAAAAAGCATACTTTCCACACTTGCTTGCTGCACTCATGCCACATGCATGCACTTGGTTCCAATTTAATATTTAAATCAGGCTTGCAGCATGCATATCAGATGGGTAGTTTTATGTGTGCAGCACATATAATTATTTCTGTAAGGGATGCAGCAAAGTTTAAGTTCACCAGTAAAATTGATGCAAAGTGTGCAATTACACATCTGCACATCATTTCACATAACTGTCTCTGAACCCAGAATTCACCATGTCTATTTTCCGTTAGAATTTTGACTTATATCTATACCACTAATTTCACATTGTGTATTCTTGGTGAAATTAGCCAAAAGAAAGTCTTATTATCACATGTTTGCCTTTCTTCAGGTCACACAATGTGCAGGAAGTAACTGAGTGAGGCAGGATGCGAGTGTCTCACTTTCAGTTTCACAGCAGCAGAGAAAGCATTGTGTGTGTCTTTGTCTGTGTGAGTGCATGAGAGGTGATCCAAAAAACAACCTTTATCCTTTGTCCTTATATATTTTCTTTGTTTACCCTTAACTGAACTCTTTTATATACCTGTAAGGTATATTTTGAGAACTTAATTTCTTCACAAGGTGTAATTTTAGTTTTATTCACTCTTGTTCATTTTGTAACTCTAGTTACACTTTTTTAACTTATTTATTTATTTTATTTATTTATTTACTGAAATCTTGGATTAATACCTTTAAGCAACAGCTCTTTACATAGGTTCCACGTAAAAAAAAAAATCATCATGATAACAATTACAATAACAGGTACATTGCAAGTGTCGCCATGCTTGAATAGATCTAGGCAGAGTACAGCAAAAGCCATGGTTTCACTGAAAAAATACAGATTAAAATTGATGTGGGACTAGACACATTGGGATAGGTAAAGGAAGGAGACAAGGGGTTTTAAACAAATACACCTCAAACAGATCGTACAATTAATTTAAACAATGGAGGCATTGTATAAGGTATACCTGAGTCAGGTAATAGCTAGCTTATTAAATGCAGGAAGGTATAACAGGTCAAAAGTGGGGGTGGGAGGTAGATGAGGGAAGGGGAAGGAGGTGGGTGAAAAGTAAGGACATGGGAGGAAAGGGATAGGTGGGAATAAGTGGGGGAAGGGTAACAGAGAGTAAGTGTTGAAAGGGTGATGGTACAGTAGGGAATGCAGATAGAGTGTAAGACATAAGGTACATGTATGGAGCAGGGAGGCAGTCTTAGTGGTAGTAGTCACAGGTAGCCTCAGCGACTAGGCGCTGTCATAGCAAATGTTTAAAGGAACCAGCATGGTTTATTTAATATATTAGACTACAGTGAATTGCTCCAGTGTGGGGCTCTGTATGCGAAAGCATGCTGTCCTAGTGCAGTATGGCACCTTGGGGTTCTGAACATCTGGCTGGAAGAGTTTCTTGTAGCTCACTGGTTTAATGGAGGAGTCAGAAGGGCTTGGACTCCAGGTGGCATCATACCAAGGCTGACTTTTTCGGTAATCTGACAAGTCTGAAATCTGAGCCTGCTGTCAAATTGTAGCTAGTTGCCCTGGGAGTAAATATCACTTGTGTGGGTCATTCGGTCAGCACTGGTGAGAAGATGGCAGGGTTTATTTAAGGCTGTTTTGATGTGCTGGAGGGCTGTGTCCCTAGTGGATCCTCATATAATGATGCTGTAGTCAGCATGTGAGATAATAGACCTATGAATGGCAAAATGCAAAGCATCTGAGGTCAGATTGCATTTGTGTCTGTAAAACATACCTAGTCTTCTGTTTATTGTCTTTCAGATGTCAATGTGCAGGGTGTAGGACAAGGTAGAGCCAATAGTTATACTCAGGTACTTAAATTGTTGGACTAGCTCTAGGGGTGATCCCTCGATATTGGTGTTGGTGAACGGAAAGTTTCTGTGCTTGCGGTGGTTACTGGTGAACATCATAGTCTTAGTTTTTTGTAGTATAAGATAAGCTTCTGGTCAGTAAACCATTTTTTAGCAGATATGAAGCCTTGCTGAAGCTGGTCCTGAAATTGCTTTGTTTGTGAGTGACTAGTAAAAATAACAGCATCATCCATGTAAAGAAGTATGTGGCCATTGCAAGAGTTTGGGAACTTATTTACAAAGATACTAAATAATAGTGGGCCCAGGATGAAACCTTGTGGGACCCCGGAGCATACTGGTCTGCTTTCAGAGTGAACATCTCCGATTTTCACTTGTTGTGATTGGTTGTTTAGGTAAATAGAGAACCAAGCGGAGGTGTTTGGGGAAAGTCCGATGCTGGTGAGTTGTTCGATAAGGAGTGTGTAATTTACAGTACCAAAGGCCTTGGTTAGGTCTATAAAAGTTGCTCCAACCAAGAGCCCTTGTTTAGTGGATGATGGATGAATCCTGTATATTAAAGTAAGGCTGTGACAGTACTACATCCATGCTGAAACTCATGCTGTTGGGTGCATTGCAGTTGATATTGCTCAAAGTATTCCACAAGTTATTCAGCCACAATGCGCTCCAGGGTTTAGAGAGTGGAGGGAGGACAGAAATTTGGTCGAACAGTTCCACAAGAACATACAATTGAACAGATATACAAAAATACAAAAATGCCTCTCACAGTAAGTCTCAGTACACCAGTGATTTACATTACAAAAGTATCAAGCAAAACATTTACATTAACTTTCTAGAAATACTGCAGATAATTCCTAAGTCTCTTCCTGAAATACATTAATGATCCTTTAAGGCTATCTAAAATGGGTAACAGATGATTAAAAAACAAGGAAGAACATACAACAGAGTTTTTTGACCCTTCGAGGTCTTAAGTATTTCAAAATAAGTAGAATCAACAGACCTTGTGCAAACATAACTAATATGTCTCTTAAAGAGAGCATCAACAACCTCAGGAACCCCATTTAATGTTATTTTTATGCCAACATGCTTAGTTGCAATTTAAAGCGCAAGACTAATGGCAAAAAGCCTGCATCCCTCAATAATAGACAATGATGTGTCCTGGCTGGAAGCTGTGTGGAAAATCTAGAAATTTGATTTAAAAGAATTTTAACTTTATTTATTAATCCATCCCCTGCGGCGTAACAAATCATGAGACCATAATCAATAGTAGGGATGAGAAAATTATGAGCAAGTGTTTTTCTAGTGGATGGTGTTAAAAAAGGATTAAGTCTGTATAAGGCCCCAATCTCTGATGTGTTGCTTTAATCAAACTAGAGAAATGTCATGCTCTTACCTATTAAAAGTCCCAAATATTTAAATTGTTGAACTTGTTCAGTAATATTTCCCTGCACTGTATGTATTAATAACTCAATATCTGTCCATTTTCATTTTCTTACTTTTTGAAAAACCAGAGACTTAGTTTTCTTTTCATTCAGAACAAGTCTATATTCCATAAACTGTTTATGAGCTGCCTGAAAATCAGCTATCAGATCTTTACGAACTGTGTTAATATTTGAACCGCTTGTGAGGATCACCGTGTTATCTGCATAAAGTAATATCTGGCAACTAGTGCATACAGAGGGAAGAGTGTTTAAAAATAAACTAAATAAAAGAGGACCCAAAATTGACCCTTGTGGAACACACAATGAGATAAGTGCGGGTTGTGAAAAATGACCGTGAATCTTTGTTACCTATGAACGTTGATTTAAGTAACTCCTGAACCACTCTACCATCCTCACCAGACATACCTAGATCAAAAAGGGATGATAGTAGAAGGCCATGATCCACCAAGTCAAAGGCCTTGGTGAGGTCCACAAACACTGCCCCAGTATATTGGCCATCATCCATGGCCAACTGGACAGTGCTCATGAGCCCCACCAGAGCCATGATGGTGCTATGACCCAGCCTAAATCCATGTTGAGTAGGTGTGAGGACATTGTACTTTAAGAGATACTCAGTCATTTGATCAGAGATTATTCTCTCTGAAACCTTTGAGAGAGGTGCTAATAGAGAAATAGGCTGATAATTTTGAACTTTCGTTGGATCACCAGCCTTGAATATTGGTACAACAACAGAATCCTTCCATGCTGTAGGAAAAACAGAATTACAAATTAACAGTAAATATACGAGATAATGGATAGCAGAGTAGATCCGCGGTGATCCTCATCAGATGTTAATAGAAACATAGAAACATAGACTTTGACGGCAGATAAGGACCGCTAGGCCCATCTAATCTAATCTATCCCATCCCTCCCAACTGAGGGATGTGGGTCAATTTTTAACAAATATCACCTGACCTTCTCTAGAGAGGTAGATCTGAAGTAATATCTTGGATACTGTAATTCAACAACATGATTTCTATTCCATGAATTACTGACACCAGATGGAATATATTTAGATAAGTCAGTAAAAGTATTGTTAAATTCCTGAGTTATTGACTGAGGATTAGTTATAATCTCATTGGAATTATCTAAGCACGTAATACTAGAAGAACACTTCTTGCCCAAAAGTTCACTTGTCAATTTCCATGTATCATATACATTCTTACACTTAAAGTCCCTTTGTCTATCCAAAAAATAATTTCTTTTTAAATTACGAACGAGAGTTTTGCATTTATTTCTAATAACCTTATATGCCACAAGGGAGGTATGGCTTGGAATTTTCCTATAGGTCTTCCACAGAACATCTCAATCTCTTGACAATTTCAATAACTCAGGTGTTACCCACTTATGTTAATTTCCCCTAATCCTTAGTTTCCTAAGAGGGGCAAACTTATTACAAATGTTGTTGAAGTGAGAGCAAAAGATGGACAGTGTTTCATCAACCTTGAGAATCTGCTCTGTACCAGTCCAGTCTATAGATGCCACAGTTATTTTAAATTTTTCAGTATCTATTTTATTCATACTATGTGAAAATATAAATACAGCAATATACAGGAATATGGTCACTAACACTATCCTAAAGGACCTCTGATTGAGCAATTTTGCCAGTGTCGGAGACCAATATCCAATCCAAAAGAGAGGTGAATCCTGATCTATAATGATCCTAGTAGGGGCATCAATTAACTGTGTCAACCTGTTGTTAGTAACCAGTTCTTTAAATTTAATTGAATCCTTTCCTAATCAATTCATGTTTAAGTCTCCCATGATTATTAATTCTCTGTTTTTTGGAAAGGTCTCAATCAAACTTAATCCCTCCTCCTGGTGTTCTTGGGGTGCATAGATCACAACAAGTGTCAAAACTTTATGCTCACCCAGGACAACAGATAGTGAAAGATAATCACAGGAAGTAAATTCAACAACAGGGACATATAAGGTAACATTAAAATGATCCTTAATATAAAATAAACAGCCACCTCCCCTCTTAGACTTTCTATCAGTTCTGAAGATATTATAACCTTCTAAGTGAATCATTTTATCTGAAACCTTATTCGTAAGCCAGGTTTCTGTTAATGCTACAATATCAAATTGATACTGTACTGACCAGGCAGCGAAATCATCCCATTTTGCCAACAGACTCTGCACATTCAAATGGGTAATATTAATAGTATTTTTAGGAAAGGAAACAGTAGGCAAAGAATCATTAATGGGGCCTGGATTTGGATGGACAGAGGCTGACTTCATTAATAACAAAAGTATCATGTTTCTTTTCCAAAATACTGAGAAAAACCTCTGTCTCCAGAGGCTTTGCTCAACATTTGTGTAAGAGCTGCTGGACATAAAAAAAATACCAAATAAAGCTTGCTGAAAAGTCAAAAGTTTCAAACATTTTTGCACTTGCTTTATAACAAAAATAACATAGGAATTAGGAATAAGAGGACATAGCCACTTGTCCCTTTTAAAAATTCCAGTGCTAAGACCTAACTCTAACAAGCATTTGTCAATGCTGAATGTTTGCTTGCTGGCATTGGCAGTGGTAGTGTAGAAGTTATAGAGCTGCGTAATAGTAATGGCAGTGAAGTATTGAACTGAAGCCAACCCCACCACCACCCTGCAGAGAGTGACAGGCATTGGGGTGTGACTTTGGGTCATCAGGCATAACGGCCACGCCATTTCAGTACACCCCACCCTGCAGACACTGGCAAGTGTCATGGTGTTCCTTGGGGTCTTTGGTCCTTATGGGCACCCCATTCCATTAGGAAATACAGTGGGATGGGTGCAATATAGGCGAATGGGGTGAACTTTGGGGCCGAAAAGTCCAAGGCATACCTCAATGCTTCTCACTGCATGGTGTGGAATGGTAAGAGCATTACAGGCAAGAATCCCAAGTCACACCCCTGATGCCTGTCATTCTCTACAGGGTTGGGCATTATGGTTGGAAACCCTAATACCTCAGGCATTCGTTGGTATTTCCACTCCAAATGTTCAACATGGTTTTTCTGTGACCCCACCTCATGAACAGGGGGAGTATCAGTTTCTTAGCTGAAAGCTGCTTATGCACAACGACTACGGTATTTAGCACCACAGGTGCAAAAACATTCCGAACAGGATGTAAAAAATGACAGCTGTACTGTTCATGGGGAGGTGTAAAAAATGCCAATGTTGTAAATCTGTAGTAAAAATATTTTAAAAAATAGTGAAGTCATGAGTGTACATAGAAACTGTGCAACGCACATCCGTAAAATAATTAGGTTGGGGATTTTTTTTACAGCAGATTGTCAACTCAGGCATTTTGGTGCCTCCGATCATGAACAGTGTCACTGTGATTTTCTTTATCTGTCCTGAATAATAATTTCCCACAGTGACCACGCATCTCTGCGCTGAAAGTGTGAAAACACACTTCAGCCATGTTGTGAAAAATGACAGCTGTACTGTAAATAATGCCACTGGTGAAAATCTGGGCTTAAAATATTACAAAGTCATGAACTTACGAGGGTGCGTGGAAACTGCACAATGCTCACTCGTAACACAGTCATTTTATGAACTTTTGTCACCAAATATTTTCAACATCACCATTTTAAGACCTCTGCTCATGAACAGTGTCACTGTAATTTTCTTAATTTGTCCCATACATTGATTTAGCACACCGACTGCGCCATTGTGCACTACATGGGCGGAAACACGTTTTGGGTGAGATGTGAAAAATGACAGCTGTACTACTTATAAGAAGGTGTGGTAAAATGGCAATGTTGAAAATCTGGAGTGAAAATATTGAAAATTTGCAAACTTATGAGCGTGTGTAGGAACTGCTCAATGCACGCTGGTGAAACAGTCGTTTTTTGAAATTTTTCCACCCAATTTTCAAAATAGGCTTCTTGAGAGCCCACCTTATGAACACTGGCAGTGTCATTTCGTTAATCAGTCCTGAAAGGTGATTTCACGCAGTGACTGCAAAATCACCCTTTGGGCTCGAATAACGCCATGACAGTGACATCATTCATGAGAAGGGGTCCCAAAAACCCCATGTTGAAAATTTGGTGCAAAAATTCCAAAAAATGCCTGAGATATGCAACAAAGTTGAAAACCCTATCTAGCCCATTATACAGCTTACCGGCATTTCCTCAGTTCGCGGTCGGCTTTGAAGAGTGCAGACGTGTTCCCGGTCCACCGAAGATCATTGCGCCGAGGTCCGGAGGTATGTATGGGGTGAGGGGGGTGTGGGGAGGCAGGGTGCGCAGTGGGTGGGTGCGGGTTGTGGGAGGGGGCCAGGAGACTATGGGAACCGTTTTTCTTTAGGTGTTCTTTTGTTTCCAATGACAATGCGGACATTTGCCACACTGGGGTGGGCTCCCAGTGTGGCACAAGGATGGTTGGGGGGCATTCAGCCAATGGGGGATTGGGCACCCCTCTTGCCCAAAGCATTGATTGCCATGCTGGGGTGGTCTCCTAGCATGGCACCCAGTACTCGGGGAGGGTGAGGACAGTGGGGCTGACAGGGGATTGGGCACCCCCCTGGCTATATCATGAGTTGCTACACTGGGTGTGCACCCAGCATGGCATTTGGAAGGCTTTGGGGGGCGGGCGGAGCACTGCACAGCCCGACGGGGATTGGGCACCCCGCTGGCTATACAGTGCAAAAGGCATGCGGGGGCGGCACACCTGCATGTGCAGTGTGTGGGGGAGCTGCGCATGAGCAAGCAATATCTTCTCGCTGCTCACTGAAGTGTAGCTCCCCCTTTGAACTGTATGCCACTGCATTTTGGAGCTTGTCATAGACAGCTCCAGCATGCATTGGCTTACAGGGGCCGTGCCTGCCAACACACTGATTGAATTGGAAGAGCGGGTGACACCCTCCCGAAATCTCGAATGATGGCACTATGTTTCTTGCACATGCGTGCAAGCAAACATAACAAACATAATAAATGTATCTTAATTTTTGAAGACCATTTTTTTTTTGTGCGTGCATATGTGACGTATGAATGAGGGATCCACTCACTGTAGATCAAGGGAGGATGTGAAATGGTGCAGTTACATTGGGGGGTGAACAAAGTGGTAGACAGTAAGCCCTACCAGAGCTTCAGGCTGATGTAGCACAGCGATACATGGGGGGTGTGTGAACAAAGTGGTAGACAGTAAGCCCTACCAGAGCTTCAGGCTGATGTAGCACAGCTGGACTAAGGCAAGGGAGGATGTGAAATGGTACAGGTACATGAGGGGGTGAACAAAGTGGTAGACAGTAAGCCCTACCTGAGCTTCAGGCTGATGTTGCACAGCTGGACTAAGGCACAAGCACCCACGGCATGTTCTTATAGTCCCCATTTATATGTCCATTTATGTTCTTACAGCACTGATTGCCCAACTGAGCCAAGATGTAAAACAGATACTAAAATGTCAGGTTTATTTCAGGTGACCATGTTCTTATAGTCCCCATTTATATGTCCGTTTATGTTCTTACAGCATTGATTGCCTAACTGAGCCAAGATGTAAAACCGATACTAAAATGTCAGGCTTATTTCAGGTGACCAGGATCGTAGTGGGGAGAGGGGGCAAGTGAAACAATGTCCTGAGAATGTGCTTAAACTTATTAACCAATGCTGTGCCATGGAGTGATACACCAGTCCAGAATCCCTATACATTCAAATTATGTTTGCAGCCTAAAGTTGCTTAGGTGGATTGCCATTTACATTACTCAGTGGCAAATCTTTTCCATACTTTTTGTGATCATCAGTTAAGATATAACCACTAACTGATGAGACACTTGGGGGCATGAAACTGTGCTACCAGCAAAGTTGCATTTGCAAAGCCCTGAATATTTATCTGTTGATAATGAAATGAAAACTGTCAGCTGATAACATTCAGCCACTGTCCATTGCACAGAATAGACATCTCACTGATAGATCTGGAGCAAAGGGACATGCACTTGCCAATAACACCACTACAGCTCCAGACATGGAAGACAGAAGTTCATGCACTTTCATCGCTGTTAACTTTTTCAGCATTTTAAAACAGTTACTTAGCATCTGCACTAAGATGTTACACATCGCTGAACTGAATGTGACACCAGAATCCCTCACGATCAACATTTGTCAGCAAAAGTGAATTGAAAAAATCAATAGATGTATAAAATGGTAAGTGACATGAGTCAATAACAACATATCTGCATGTAATACTTGGCTTAAAATTTGAGCACCACCATATTCTGCACCACAGCGTCAAACAGGGATGCCATTTATAATTCAGCTAATGTCAAGCAATTTTCGAGCCATAAAAAGTATTACTGTATCAGTTTGGTGGCAGCAACAGAATCAGGAAATTATGAAATAAAATGCAACAGCACCCCCGTCGGCCATATGTTGTGCGGGTGGAGGGAGTGCATGAGCACCCAGGGGTGGGCTGTTTGGCGGCTTCAGATTCACCAGAGAAAAGGGTGGATTCAATTGTGAGCTACGGTTGAATTTGTGTTTTCTTTTTCTATACCTAGTTTTTGCTATTTTGTTAGGGCACATGTCCAACCCTAAGATGTTTAGGGTCACAAGGTGATGTGACTTCATTGAGCATCTGATTTGAGAAAGAGGTGTGTGATTCTATCTAAATGCCAGCTCACGGCAATTCAGAGAAAAAAAAATATTTTGAAGCTGCATAACCAGACTAAGTTTGCAGTTTAGTGAATTACCACACAGGGGTGTGTATATGACAGCACTAAAAGGCGCATTAAAGTGCTTCAGTCATGAAAACCTCCCCCACTGGCTGCTGCTGAAATGCATAGCAGTATGTTCTCCTTTGTGCATTTTGGCTGTTCTTTGCTTCAGCTGCAGGTAGTACAGTACGCTCAAGTTCATTTGCATAGGTTTTAGCAGTGGGGAGTTCACATTGACAGAGTCTAGTAAGAGAAAATGCTTGGAATTACACATACAACGAAGTCTGAGTTTTCACATCAAATGCTGAGGTATTTTTTCTGGAGGATTAGAACCCATGGAGTCCATGAAGGTGTGCTTTGGAGAGCTGGCGTGTGTAAGGACTGTTAGGCACCCACACATTTTGGTGGTCCTGCTTTGGCAGGGAACAGTTTATTAAAGTAATGATGTGTGGCCTTGTCTCTCTAAGCTAGACAAGACTACACCATCCTATCAGGCAACCGACACAGTTGATCTGTGTGTGTGTGTGGGGGGCGGAGGAGCTGCTTACTGAAGTGTAGCTCCCTCTTTCAACTGTATGCCACTGCATTTTCAACTGCTGTCATAGACAGCTTCAGCAGTGACTGGAGAACTGTGACCACACCTGCAAACACACTGACTGAATTGGAAGATGCTGACACACCTCTGAAAAACTCAGATGATGGCACTATGTTTCTTGCACATGCGTGCAAGCAAACATAAAAATGGTCCATTATCAGTTCTAGGTGAGTCAGCTGTATTCTGTGTAAATACCAAAGGAGGCTCTACTAATAATAAAAAATGAAAACAGAATATCACAAAAAAACAACATGTTGATACAAAACCCCAAAGTTCAAACTAATATAAACAAGCATTTGTCAACGCCAAATGTTGTCTCACTGACATTGCCATTGGTAGTGCCAGAGCTAGAGATGCATAATAGGAATGGCAGTGAAGCATTGAAGAGATGCCAACCCCACCCATACCCTGTAGAGACCAACAGGCATTGGGGTGTGCCTTTGAGTCATCAGCTATAACGCATACGCCATTGTACCTTACCCTACCCTGTAGACACTGACAAGAGTCGTGGTGTGGTTTGGGGTCTTTTGGCATTATATTTACCACCATTCCATAAGGAAATATGCTGAGGTGGGTGCAGTATACATGAATGGGGTGAACTTTGTGGCTGAACAGTGCAAGGCACACCACGATGCCTGTCACTCGCTGCAGGGTGGGGGTGGAATGATGTGAGCATTACAGCCAATGATCCCTAGTCACACCCCTGACACCTGTCAGTCTCTACAGGGTGGGGTGCTACAATTGGAAATCCTAACACCATAGGCGTGTATTGGTATTTTCATTCAAAATTTCCAACATGGGATTTTTGTGTGACTACCTCATGAAAAGTGGCACAATCAGTTTGTTAGCTGAAAGTTGGTTTTGCACAGTGGCTATGCCATTTGATAACATAGGGATGAAAACACATTTTGGGCAGGATGTGGAACATGACAACTGTATTGTTCATAAGGAGGCGTAAAAAATGGCAACATTGAAAATCTGGAGTGAAAATATGGAAAACTGGTGAAGTCATGAGCATGCATAGAAACTGTGCAACACACGGTCATAACCCAATTATTTTTGGGAGTTTGTTAGCCACATTTTTAACATAGGCATTTTGGGACCTCCCCTTATGAACAGTGGCGCTTGTGATTTTGTTAATCTGTCTCAAAAGTTGATTTCCCACAGCGACCACGCCATTAAAAGCCACAGGTGCAGAAACACATTTTGGGCAGGATGTGAAAATGACTAGCTATACTGTTCTCATAAGTGGTGTGAAAATGCCAGTGTTGAAATCTGCATGGAAATATTGCACCATGGGTTACAAGGGTGTGTGGAAACTGCTAATGCACACTTGTAACACAGTTATTTTATGGACTTTCGGCACCAAATTTTCAACATAGGCATTTTAGGACCTCTGCTCATGAACAGTGTCACCATCATTTCCTCAAACTGTCCAAAAAACTGATTTCACACAGCGACCATGCTATTCTGTGCCAGACATGTAAAAACACATTTAGGCCAGGATACATAAAATGACAGCTGTACTGTTCATCAGGAGGTGTGTAGACCTGTAGACCTCCCACTCTCCTCTCCAACTTTAACCCCTATAAAGGGCACACCCACTGCCACTGGGAGAGTCCACACAGTTATACAATAATAATACAACATTCAGAGGTTAGAGGGAAGGGGATAATGGTTTGTCTGTATAATTAACTTAGACAAAGAAAAAATAAATAAAAAATTAAAAGTGATTAATTCCTCCAAGAAAGTAGTAAAAACAACCCCAGCTTAACACCAACACTATTCAAGGAGCTGCCACTTCCTGGACATGGTTGGTAATTAATAAAAACAAACAAAAGGAATCAAAAAATGTTAAGCCGCAAGGAAACTGAAAGATGCCAGGACATGGTGGAAGCTCCCACAAATCCACTCATCCACAGCAACCTTAAGTTTCCAAACTTAACTCCTATCCCACCTCCGTAAAGTAAAATAAAGAAAATAACAATCTAAGTAAAAAACAGTTACAAAATAACCTAAACTTAATAAACCCAGAGAGCAGCTATTTCATTGAAAGGTTACCCAATTACAAGTCATGTAGGTTTATATAACATACAAACTATAATCTCCACTAATAAGGCTAACTAAGTTTACCTTATCTATTTAAAACATGTTAATTCCATGAAGGAAGCAGCAACCATGAATTAACAATTATTTACTGGCTAAACAAATGAGCTAGCTCTCTCCAGGCACTAAATAAACACTAACACAGTCTACTATAACAGTTCAAAATGCCAGCATCACATTATAAATGCTATGGAGAGACTACTAACAACTGCTAACAATATCCTTTAATGCAACCACTGTAAATCTTTAATAAACTAGCTGGACCTTAGCCCTGAGAGAAACAAAATATTTCTTCTGAGTGGTGCTCATGCCAGAACAGTCAATGAGCTCACCACCTAGCTCCCCACAACAACGATGCTGTAGATAGTTAACAAGGCACAGGGGCAGACTGTGAATTTGAGGCAGAGAAATAATAAATGTCCCAGAATACACACCACACAGTCATAGGAAATCTTACTGGTGCCCCTCGAAATACAGATGTAGTAGCAAGAATCAATTCGACAGCAGCACCTTGCAGGAAGCGGGTAGATGTTAACACTGCTTGTAAATTTCACTCACACAGCTAAAGATGTTCAGTCAGACATGAGCTTTTGTGAATGGCAGCTCCTCCCATTCTTGCCAGAATGGCCAATGAGCTCACCACCGAGCTCCCCACAACAAATCAGTTCGACAGCAGCACCTCGTAGGAAGTGGGTAGATGTTAACGCTGCTGGTAAATTGCACTTTAGGATCTAGGGAATCCACACTGTGCCTTGATTTTCCAAGTACTTTCTGGAGGTATCGTCTTGCTTCACCTTCAGAGACAGCCTAGAAATAGAATGGTGGGTGGTCATGTAGTGGGGCTTGGTTCACCTGGTTTCCAGCTGTTCAGGTGCTGTTGAAATGGTCTGGGGGCAGAAAGCTGCTGAGGTCATAGAACGCCCTATTGAATGATCAGCAATGATTTTTGGCTCCATAGTTGGGGTTCCGTCAAGATTCAGAATGTTGGGGGTAGTCTTAGGGTCTTTTCCTGTGATATCATGGATCTTTTTCCAGAACGACCTGCTGTTATTCCAGCTATTCGAGAGGACACCCTTGTAGTACTAGCTTTTGGCCAACTGGATTTCATTGGTGCCCTCATTTCTAGCCCTTTTGTAGTTTTGAATATTGGATTTGCTTCCTGAGGCCCGCACCTTGTACCACAGGTAATCTCTAGGTTTTAGGAGTTTGATAAGATCTGGAGTGTTCAAAGGGTTTTAGGTCCCCTTTACTTTCCGGTTTTTAAAGGTGCATGCCTATCACAGACCACATTGACCTGACTGATGAAGTGGTCAAGCATTGTATTGACATTGTTCATGGTATATATTACTGTCCAGTCCTGATTCCAAAGTTCAATTTTTAGTTGCTCAAGGTGACCATGAATCAGTAATTGGTTGGCCATAGTCCTGGCAGGGGGTTTGCAGTACTTGTTGGACCAGCAGCATATGATGGGGGAGTGGTCACTAAGTCCGTCCGGAAGAATAGCAATAGCAGACAAATGTTCTGGTCAGTTGGAAAGCATCCAGTCCAGTAGGGTGCCATTTCCAGATCAGTAGTTTAGTCTGGTGGGGGTCTCCACAAGATGAGCAAAGTGAATGGCTGACAGTGCATCCTTGTGGGCCGATGCTGTAGGGTAGAGCCAGTTGATGTTGAGGTCTGCTAGTATTATTATTTTGGAGGACAGGCTCAGGTTGCTTAAACTGTTAAGTAGTGATGTGAAGCCATCTGCTGTATTCCTTGGGAGGATGAGATCACAGTAAGTGCTTTACTGTGTGACCCTAGGATCAGTTTGATCACCAGCATCTGTATTAAGTCACTAGGGTATGGCACAGGGACAGTAAGGCACTGTAGTGTATCCTTTATATAGATTGCACAGCCTCCACCTCTCTTGGTGAGGCGGTCCTGCCTAAAAAACAAGTATCCTGGAATAAGTATTGAGGCATCAGGAGTTTCATGGGTGAACAGGTTTCTATTACAGAGATGACATCTGGATTGTGCTGGGTAATCCACACCTTGAGTCCATCCAGTTTAGGAAGCAAGCTGCAGATGTTTATTGTAGCCAATTTTAGAGACCCTGTATTTTGTTGAGGAGAGTTTTTGTTAGTTTGCAGGCTGGGGTTGGGATGTGTGTTACCTGACAACAAGAGCAAAAGAACTATCCTTTTGATTATCTCCTTAAATAGCTTGTTATTGAGGATCTGAGACCTTCTACTGGAGTGGCCCAGGGTGCGTGCTTCGTGGGAGACAAGGAAGCATGGGATGAGTGCCAGAGTGAAGTTCCAGTATGGGTAGCAGTGAGCACTGGTATCTGAGTAGGTATCCCATTGGGCTGCATAGGTGGAGGATGGCTTGTAATAGTCTATGATTATGGTCAGGGCCCCTACTTTTCTGCGGCACAGTGGGACCAAGTTCTGTGGCAAGACTGCCATTTGCCACAGAACTTCTGCAGCGGTGGTTTGTAATTTCTGCGGAAGTTCTGCGGCACTAACAAACTACCACATCACAGTGACAGCTTGTCATCCTGACTTCCCTTTCATGGCAGTTTTATACCAATTAGGGTGGTGGAAAGCACAGTAACACTAGTTCAAAAAATAACAGAATTATAAAAATAGTTTTATGCCTGAAAAAGCAAAACAAATGTCTCTCCCTTAAGGTCCTAGCCTGTTAAATAAATGACATATGCAGAGGGGATCTTATGTGATAAATAAGGTATTTCTATATGCATGCTATCTATCCAACTAATGAGGTTTCCACTGTCTATCACTTATATATCTGTATGTGCTTTCTACACCACTCATGAGGTTCCCACTGTGTATCACTTATATATTTATATGCAGTCTGTAACATACATACAAATGTGTGTGTGTGGTGAGAGAACAGAGATACTGTGTGTGTGTGTGTGTGTGTGTGTGTGTGTGTGCATATGTATATATATATATATATATATATATATATATATATATATTTTAATTTCCATGAACTTGCATCTTCATTCATACAAGTCCCATTAGAAATGGAATAGAGGAGTTATTGCAAAACTCATTTTTGATGTCAACCTGCTTTCCCTAACACACTGTAACACCATCAGGCCATGACATGCATGTGAACCAATTGTGAGTTAGAGCTCTCCAGACCAGCACAATGAGTCCACCACGTGACAGAACACTGCACCATACCTTCCCAGGCTCCGAGCAATGATGTGTTCCACCAATCCTTGTACTGCCCAGCCAGCTCCCAGAGTTAATCTCTGAACCTGAGTTGCTGGCACGGAAACACAGCATACTACCCTCTGGCCCAACAGCTGTCCCTGCATACAGTATTTCTCCATAACTTTTAGGTGATTCTATCAACCAATGACAATATGTAATCAATAACCCTGGCAAAAATGTGCACAGTGCAATTATTTATTTAACAGGTCTGTTCTTTCAACAGGTCTACACATTATTATAGTCCGCTTTTCTGGTCATAATTACTTTATTTTTCTTAAAAATTACAGTTAAATTAATTTTACCAGTTATTCATTTCAGATGGCATCTGAATACCTTAAAGGCACAAATAGGTTTGTACAAAGTGAGGTAAGGATGTAACAGGTCTGTGCTATTGACAAGGTTTTGTTTAAGTTGGTCCTAGTGCAATAATGTAAGACTGAAAACTATATTAGGCTGTAGTGCAGGTTGAGCAAATATCACCATGCCTGAAGTGCTGTGCCACCATCTCTGGCAGTGGGAGCTGTGGTAGATAAGTGACTGTTCATTTCTGTTGCAGATTGCAGCCGTTTCATTAGCTAATGTATGATGTTATAGCAATGATAACGTCACATTCTGAGCATATGGGGGTTTAGGATAAAAAAAGAGGGAAGGGAACCAGATTCTATGGAAAAACAGAAATATTAATAAAAAATCAACAAGAAGAGTGAATTCTGTGGCACCGCAGAAGTTCTGTGGTAGATTGCAAGTTCTGCGCAAAATTCTGCGGCTGCAGAATTCTAGGGGCCTTGATTATGGTGCTGTATGCATTTAATACAATTTGCTGGGCAGGCAAGGTAGGTGGTGCATTAGCATTGTCAGCAGCTAGACACATGAGGATGGTTAGCACCAACAGAGGGATTCTCAGAGGCAGCATGGTGGCAAGGCAGACCGTATCACTTAACTTGAGGAGGAAGTATGTCACTCGAGGTACAGTTGACAGTGAAGAGTTTGCACCTTCAGTCACTTTTCCAGCACTCATGCAATAAGATTTCAAACGCTGGTCCTATAAGCTAGGCTTCTGGTGTGCTGAACTTTCAGAGTAGTACTGCACCTTTGAGACCAGGACTGCCCTTTTAAGAGTAGTGCTATTCGGATTTTTCTTAGGATTTTCTTTTCTTAGGGTTAAGTCAGAGCTTAAGAGGCAACATGTTTCAGCAACACATAAACGTGCCTAGAAGGGGTTGAGAAAGTGTAAAAATATTCAAGTATAAAAAAATCTGTTTTACTCTTCTTTCCTGTCCCTTCATTTTTATGTTGTCTTGCGTGCGCAGCACAGACAACATATTATGGTTGCTTCAGTTGAGAAGCAGGTTTCGGAGGTGCGGTCCTGGTGCAGCCAATGGTGCCACTTTTTTTTGTGGCCGGGCTCTGTGGCGCTGATGGCGTAGCACGCTGTCTATGACAGCAGTTGAAAAAACATTCCACCACCTTCAAAGAAAGTAGCCGCTGCAATCAGGGGAGTGCCACAGGCAGTCCCTGATTGCAGCAATAATGCTGCTTGCCTGCTCTGGGCAAAAGCAACATGGCAACAGCTTCCCCATCAGCTTCTCAGTCCCCAGAAGCCAAGGGACAGCTGCCACCTTTCTGTAAACCGATGGGGTTGCCAATCCCCGTCGGCATAATGGAACCCCATTTCTTGTGTGCCGAGGGATGCCCAGTTCCCCTCGGCTCCTTCTAACCCCACTTCCACTCACTGATGGGGTGCCCAAACCCCATTTGCATGCCCCCCTGAGGTAATTTGCCAATGGGGACCCTATCCCCGTAGGCATAATGTACCCCCCATGTCTTGTGTATTGAGGTGGTGCCCAGTCTTCCTTGACTCATGCAACCCCCCCACCTCTGTATGGCCAGTGGGGATGCCCAATCCCCCATCAGCTACACCCCCAAACAGTTAGGTGGCATGCTGGGAGCCCACTCCAGCATGCCAATTTCCCTGTAAAAACAAAACCATCCAGCAATGTTTTTTTTTTACCCTGTAAACCAGAAAACGGTCCCTCATCGAGTCTGGTGGCCTCTCCCAACCCGCACCCACCCTGCACCCTGCCTCCTACACCCCCCTCCCCATACTTATCTCTGGAGTCCAGCATGACAATCTTCAGTGGACCCGGAACAAGTCTGCACTCTTCAAAGCCGACTGCAAACTGAAGAAATGCCGGTAAGCTGTATAATGGCATAAATAGGGTTTTTTCAACTCTAGTGCATATCTCAGGCATTTTTCAGAATTTTGGCACCAAATTTTCAACATGGGGTTATTGTGACTACTCCTCATGAATTCAGTCACTGTCGTTGCACTATTCAGTCCAGAAAGATGATTTCACCATCACTGCACAAAATCACCTTTCAAGACTGAGTAACGAAACGACAGTGCCACTACTCATAAGGTGGGCTCTCAAAAAGCCTATGTTGTAAATTTGGTGAAAAAAATCAAAAACATTACTGTTTTACGAGCGTGTGTTGCACAGTTTCCATGCGCAATCATAACTCCGCAAATCTGTAATATTTTCACCCCAGATTTTCAACACTGGCATTTTTCTACATCTCCTAATAAACAGTACAGCTGCCATTTTTCACACCCTGTCCAAAATGTGTTTTCACACTACTGGGGCAGAGAAGCGCAGTCTCTGTGGGAAATCAGTGTTCGGGACAGATGAAGAAAAGCATACTGACAGTGTTCATGAACAAAGGTCCCAAAATGCCTATGTTGAAAATTTGGTGAAATAATTCCACTAAATGACTGTGTTATGAGTGTGCATTGAAAATTTGGTGACAAAAGTCCACAAAATTAGTATGTTACAAGTGTGCATTGCGTAGTTTCCACGTGCACTCGTAACTTTGAGTTTTTTAATATTTTCACTCAACATTTACAACATTGCCAGTTTTACACTTCTCCTTATGAACTGAACAGCTATCATTTTTCATATCCTGCCCGAAATGTGTTTTCGCACAACTGGCACTCAATGGTGTGGTTGCTGTGGGAAATCAACGAAAAGGACAGATGAAGAAAATCATAGTGACAGTGTTCATGAGCAGAGGTCCCAAAATGCCTATGTTGAAAATCTAGTGAAATAATTTCACTAAATGACTGTGTCACGAGTGTGCATTGCACAGTTTTTACATATGTTCGTAAATTCAAGCATTTTTAATATTTTCACTCAAGATTTTCAACATTGCCATCTCTTCACACCTACCTGTGAATGGTGCAGCTGTCATTTCTGACATCCTGCCCGAATGGTCTTTTCCCACATCTGGCACAGAGTGGCAGTCACTGTGAGAAGTCAATGTTTGGCACAGATTAACAAAATCACAGTGCCACTATTCATGAGCAGAGGTCCCAAACACTTTCATGAGGTGAGGGTCACAAAAATGCTGTGCTTCAAATTTGTAGTGCAAATGCCAACAAACGGCCGGGGCAATAGGGTTTCTAACCATAATGTCCAACCCTGTACAGACTGGCAGGCATCAGGGGTGTGCCATTGAATTTCTGGCTGTCATGCTCATGCCATACTATTCCCCCCTCAAGCCACTGACAGGCATCGAGGTGTGCCTTGGACTCTTCAGCCCCACAGTTCACCTCATTCTCCTATGCTGTACCCATTTCAGCATATGTCCTTATGAAATGGGGTGACTGTAAAACTGAACACCCCAAGGCACACCTCAGCACTTGTCGGTGTCTGCAGGATAGGGTGAGGTAAAATACCATGAGCGTTATGGCCGATTGGGGTGAGCGTAAGGCCCGAGGACCACAAGGCACAACACAATATTTGTTGCACTGCAGGGTAGGGTGAGCTGAAATGTCATGAACATTATGGCCAATGGCCAAAGACACACCTCAGTGCCTGTCAGTCTCTGTAGGGTGATGTGAGGTTGACATCACTTTCATACTTCATTGCCATTCCTATTATGCATCTGTTCAGCTCCTGTGCTACCGATGCCAATGTCAGCAAGAAAACATTCGGCATTGACAAATGCTTGTTTTTATAGTTAAACTTTAGATGAAATGGAGTGCAAGAGAGGTGAAAGTTGTGGGCAGCGAGGGCCAAGGATGCAGGGTGGAAGAACCGAAGGCTCGACCACTGTCCTCTTTTGTCTGGTCATGTACAGGAAACAGCAGCAGCAGCAGCAGTGGATGCTCCAGTGGCAGCAGTGGCACCAGTAACAGTAGATGCAGCAGCAGCAGCAGTAGTAGCAGCAGGAGATGTTACAGCAGCAGCAGTCGACTCTGCCTTTGTTGCTGCCACCGCAGCACAGGCGGTTCATGAATAGCCCCAGCAGCCAGAATGTAGCAGAAGCCTGTTGTGCCTCTACCTCCTCCTGTTTGTTTTGCCACCACAGCTAGCACCCAGGCCTCATCTGCAGATCAGCCCATTATCATCACACCTGGTGACCCCCACTTCCTATTTCCAGACCAGGAAGGAGCTCTGTAGTTTGGGAATTTTTCAGGATACCTAGGAATGATCCCAGTGGAGTGCAATGCAATATTTTGTGGGATTCATGTCCAGCATTGGGAAAAGGGGAAAATGCATTGGTACGGGTGGACAGAGAAGCCACCTTATTAATCACTACCATGTGGAGTGGGAGGCCAGGCTGCAGGAGGGAACAAGATATCCTATTGCTGTATCAGTGGATGAAGCAGGACAAGAAGTGCCAGGCAGGGAAAATGTGTCAGAAAGAGGAGAAGGAGGAGGAGAGGACTGAGAGCAGGCCTACAAGTGAGGGCAGCTCAATCAGTGTCATCACCCGCACTATCCACCTCATCTTCCTGGCCTCCATGAACACCAGGAAGACCTGTGACTCAAGCTCACTTTGCCATTGTTTGGTGTGAGATAGGTGATCTCCACAAGGAGATCATGGCACAATGTGCAGACATCCAAAGGGTACTGGAGAACCAGGAGACAATAATTAGTCTCCTAAGAGTGATGGTTAGTTGGCAAAAATATCATCACATAGGCCTCTATGCACAAAGGGGTGCTATGCCTATATCCCACAGATCAGTGGTGTGTAGGCATGCCTAAGAGGCTGAGCTGTGCATTGGAGGTCTGCAGAACCCTGGCAGCATTCAGACAAAGGGGGTGCGTCCCTTCTGCAATTTATCCCTGGGCTATTCTGGCAGCTTCATGAGAGGACAGCCCAGAGCAGTGTCTACGAGGTGTGCCAACACTCTGCATTACTCAAAAAGGTATAGATTGCTGAGTGAGGGGGCTGCAGGATATAGCAGGAGGCACTTTCATAAATCTGTTGTGAATCCTTCATGGAAGGCTACCACTGGCCACCGTGGGATTGGCACCCCTAAGCAATGCTGCCCCAGACATCCTGTAAGGAATGCAGGGCTGTGAGCAGGAATTTGGGTGCTTGGTTATCTTTTCCAGCATTACCAGAGTCAGTTACTCACAATCCCCTGCTTAGCATGGAGCTGGGGATCTACTCCAGGATGAGGTCCATTCCATCCTGGTCTGATTGGATGCCCATCTGTGTCACTCAATATGTCCCCATTGCACTTGCATGCCTGCCTGCAGGTGTAGCATGTACCTGGCCTGAAATAATGCATAGGCATCATGAGTTTTACCAAAAATGTGTTTCTGATGTCCTCAGACATGCTCAGTGTATTTTCAGTTTTCTCAGATATTTGTTAAAACAGTTTTTACAGATAATTTTGTAATTAATGTGACATGTCATTAAAGATGGCCACCACTCACAATTTTTAAAAACTCTGTTCCGCAGAGGTCACCTGTTGAATGTACATCCTATATTCATACTGTAAATATATTTGGTTGGTACTACTACATGTTTTGAATGGTAAAAAACACAACACTGTAGCAAGATATTTTTTTCCATGACAGGCATGGTACGAGAGTGATAATTTGCAAAAACTTCAAAATCCTGCATCCTGGTTCTGGAATGGAAGGAAATGAAAATGAAAATGTGTACTATATCTTGATATTTTTGCCAGACAAACACTATTGCTGAAAAAAAAGTATATGGTTACTAACAAACACTGCAACTTTAAATGCATGTCAGTTTTAATTAGTTTGAATCCATCTGTTTGTCAGCTCAAGCAGTCATGGAGAACACAAATAGCTTAAATAGCTTGTTGTATAGAACATTTAATGAACTGGCATGTTTTTAATGAGTTTGATACATTTAATAAAGGTAACACTGAGTAGTAAATTAGTGCATTTTACTGAGTCGCTCCATTGATTTCAACACAATTTCAGTTGTATGCCATTTCAGATTTATACACAAAAATTAGAATGTTCCAAGCATGTATATACATCAGGACCGGGCTATACTATCTCTAGTTTCAGGGAGTGTCCCCACATCCTGTTGGAGCACACCAGATTGAATATCATTGTCTGTTTGTTCTTGCTGATACCCATGAGTATGTGGCCTGAGATTGTGTCCTCTCAGAGCTTGCTTAGCTCAGTGTTGAACATGTTAATGGCCTCCATCTCGACCTCATTGCTTTTCTCTCTCATATCTCTTATCACATTGTTGTCCTTGTGTTGCACCCTCTGAGCTGACTTAATCTCGCTTTTTATATTGAGGAGCCTAAAACTGCTCCCAGTAGACCAGGTGTAATGTGACTAGGGTAGGGTAAAATATCCGGATTTCTTCCCCTACTGTGCTGGTCGACTACTTAAATACACCCCAGCATGGTGCTGGCCCTGTTGACAGTGGATGTGCATGTTTTGATATATTTTTGGCCCTTGTCTGTTATGACCATGTCTCCCTATTCCTCCTCCTCCTCTGCAGCCATTGACGTTCCACACAGTGTATTGGTCATACTACCTTTTCCTTTCCAGGTGTTTAACCTTGTGTTTTGGTATATTTAATCTGAGACTACAACAGTCAGAGCAATCAGCCCACCTGTTTAGATCTTCAGTGAGTCTAGCCTCTTACCAAGGGGACTACACCATCCTTTCCAGCTTTGTGTTATCACTGATCTTAAAGGGACACTGTCAACCCCCTTAGGTCTCAAAGTGTTGTAGTTTAAAAAACACATTATCAATATTCACATTCTGTAGAGATTTTGTGTGTAGCTGGTAGTATGATTCTGACTCCCATTTTCTGTTTAATAGGGAAAAAACTGACCACCTTCCATAAAGGAGTTTACACTAAAAAATGTGTTTGTTTACATTTCCTGATTAACTTGTGAATACTGAGCCAAAGTATTCATTCAATATCCTTGCTTTTTCACTGTCACTCTCTGCCCACCCACCGCCCATTCTATTCAGCCTCACTATCCCTCCTTTTGTCTTTCTACACTCCCTAATGTACCTATAAGCAAGCAATAATACCTGACAGGGTGGGCAGTATTGGGCTATACCCGCCCACCCAGGGGCATAATGAGCTTATAGCCCATGGAAGGGCGGGTATAGCCCATACCGGGCCACCCTGGGGGGTATTATTGCACTTAGAAAATGGGTATTAGCTTAACTGCATTTTTCTGTAATGATTTACAAAAAAAAAAACAAGAATTATAAAAATGATCAGAAAGAGCAGCTTCTGCAAAATAGTCCTGTTCCACTAGAGGGAGCTGCTGCAAATGGCATGCCTTTTATATCAGTTTACTGTGTCTCTCTTTGTTTTCTATACATTTTGCCCACCCCAAATGAGTTTAGTAATAGTATTACTGTGGAACCATTTTGTTTTATTAATTTCAAAGTGGGTTTTGGCGCATAATGTGAGAGGTCGTCTCAGCAGTGAATCAGAAATGGCACAGGGCTTCGGTGCATTGGATTTTGAGCTAGCTTGGAGGAAGGAAAAAAATGGCAACAAGTAAAAGAAGGTAGATTGTTACACTGATTAATGCCTTTGCTGGGGTCTTTTGAGCTGGGTAATTGTCCAGGTAGATGCGGTGGCAGCACTCGAGCAACATGGATTCTCTGGAGAAGTAGACACGCTGTCAGGCTTGCCAGCTTACAGATTAGCAAGCGTTTGTGAAAGTGAAGGGTTCCGGTACTGCTTTTGAGAACAGTACTTTGCTGAGGGGTGGAAAGATTTTACAGAAAATATATTTTTTTTGGTGCTAGTTTTCTGCTTTTGTGACGTGGGGTGGGTGGAGAGATTGCTGGGAGTGGAGCGAGATAAGTTGAAATGGAAAATATTTTATTGGCAAGACATGGTTGGAAAAAAAACTGCTGCTTGCTGAAAACATTTGAAACATAGTCGAACATGTTTTTTTTTTTTTTCAGTGCTGGTGTCTGGGCTACTTAGTAAATACTGGGTGATTGAGTAAGTAAAAGGGGTTTTGGGAGACATGAAAATGGTGGAGATTTGAAAATAAAATGAGGAGGTTTTAACCAATTAGGGAGGAGAGCAGGCAGCAGGATTTTGGTGATTGGGTTGGCTGGGTTGGTACTTTTAATAGCTGGGCATCTGTTGTCTGATACATGCCCAGCTAGAGAAGTGCCTCAGCCAATCAGAAGGCTGAAATACTTTGAATCATTTCCTAAAAGGTTTTATCCCCCCTCTTAACCGAGTTGAATATCTTTTCCTTGGTTTGGGCCTTTGCTATTCTGACTGCCTTTCCTGCTTCCTTCTACTTTAACTGGTAGAGTTCTCTGTCCTGCTCCTTCTGTGTTTCCTTATACTTCCTGAATGCTATCCTTTTCTCCCTTACCTTCCCCACCACTTTTTTTGAGAACCATAGTGTTTTTTTCCTTTGCTTTGATTTGTTTATTTGCTTCACACAAAGGCTTGTTGCCTCTGTGATGGCAGTTTTGATTGCTCCACCCCACCTTCTTGCCTGTTTGCTAGTGCTTTTCTGAGGCACTCTCCCATTTTGACAAAATCAGCTGTCCTGAAGTCCAGTACCTTCACTTTTGAGTGGCTTGACTCTACAGCTAAGTTTATCGTTACTGTTTCATGGTTGCTTGTTCTCAGATGGCTGGTATGGTTGCTCCTTCCCGAGTGGGTTCCAGAACTAGCTGTCTGAGGCATGCCCCCTGTAGGGCATCGAGAATGGCCCTGCTCTTGGATGTGGCTGCAGCATAGGTGGTCCAGTTAACATCTGGCATATTCAGGTCACCCATCAGCAATATCTTCCCTTTCTCTGCCATCCCAAGGATGCCTTCTATCATTTTCTTGTCCATTTCCTCCCCCTGAGATGGGGTCTGTATACAACCCCAGTGCAGATTGTGGAACCATTTCCAGTCTGCAGGGCGACCCACAGTGCCTCCTCTCCTCCCTGTTTACCTTTTAGTACTGTTGCTTTGATTCCTTTCCTTACATAGAGAGCTACTCCTCCTCCTCCTCTTCTTCTTCCCTCCCTGTCCCTCCTGTAGAATGTGTACCCTGGTATGTTGACATCCCAGTCATGGTTCTCTGTGTACCATGTTTCTGTGACTGCCATGATATCCAGGCATCCCTCTTCCATCAAGGCTACCATTTCGGGGGAGCTTTTTACCTAGACTATGGACACTGGTACTCATTACCTTCCATTTTTTATGGCTTTATTTATTTTTGCCCCATCCCTGTCCTTACTGTCTTTGTCTTTTTCTCAATTTACCCCTGCCCTTATCCCTCTTGACTGCTTTAACTTGGTGTTTACCTCACTAACTATCCTGATTTTTTGGGGGGCTAGGATTTCCCTTCTCCTTTTCAGTGCCCCCCTTGACTAGTTTAAATGCTTGCCAATGAAGCATTTAAACCTATCACCTAGGATCCTGGTTTTCCTCCTGAATAGATGCAGACCATTGCACCTGTATAGGCCTGAATCCCTCCAGGTAGAGCACCAGTCTCCAATGAAGCCAAATCCCTGAGCTCAACACCAGTTTTTCAACCAGTCATTGAATCCCATGGTGCAGAGTTCCCTAGCCTCATTCATGCCATAGACAGGTAGCACTTCTGAGAAAGTTACCATGTGTTCTACTTGTCTAAGGCCCCTCCCCAACTCCACAAACTCCTGTTGTACTGCTCTGATCCCATTCTCAGCCAGGTCATTCATCCTGATGTGGATAATGACATCCAGCTCACTCCCCCTTGCAGCTGTTCCCACAATCCTGAGAATTTGTTTCCTGTCCCTTCAAGCCATGGCACCAGGCAGGCATCTTACCTCCCTTTCCCCTCCCTCCCCAAGTTCTACCCCCCTAACAACTGAGTCCCCCACCAGGAGTTGTTTCCATCCTCTGTGGGATCCTGTGCCACCCTCCTGTGGGTCTCCATTTTGGAGGTTCCCAGCATCCTCCTTGGTCTCCACTGAGGGTGCCTCCATAGAGGAACAATGCTCCACCAAAGTGGTGAATGAATTGTGGAGAGGTACAACTGGAGAGATGCACTTCTGTTACACCACCCTCACTCTCACTGAGCCCACCGTGGTCCAACCATTCCTCTTTCTTGGCAATCTCTGGGGTAGTGGCAGTGGTCTGGGTGGTTTCTGGGTGGGGGAGTAGGTTTCTCGAATCATTGCCAGGTCAGCATGGAGACAAGCAACCTCCTCCCTCAGACCAGAGAGATGCCTGCAAATAGGGCAGCAATGCAGTTTCCAGAATGTCTCCCAGAAGACTGCTGCTCCACAGCCAGTGCATTACACCACTCCCCATGTCTGTGTCGCTTCCTGTTACAGATGCTTTCCTTTTGTTGTTTTGTTCTGATGTTGTGTATGTTGTTAGAAGTTTTGGGGAAGGGATGTCAAAACCCTGCTATAAAGGAAGTTATATGCTTGGGGTGGGTGGGGTGAGGGTAGGGAGGAGGAGGGAGTAAACAATGCCATCCAGAAACAATCAACTACAACTCTGACCCTCCACCCCAGGGAGTGTCTTCCTTTCTTTCAAACACCTATTTCACAGAGGCTAAGTAACAGGTCTAGTCACAAATGACTGCAAATATCTACCAGCTACAGTTCCTCCCAGGCAAATTAAAGTTAAACCTAAAACAAGCCAACCCCAAAAACATAATCAATACTAGTTACTTACACAAGTCCAAATAGTAATAATTCAGTTCAGTGTAGTCTAGAGAATAAGCTGCTTGATTTAAGGAAGCTCTGGCTGCTTTTCTGTCTCTCTCTCTCTCTCTTTGTCTCAGCCAGGGAGGGCATAGAGGCTGCAGATGATAAACACATCAGCAAATGAGAAACAGGATTACTGTGGGATCACCTCACTGTTCCCTCAGGAGACAAAATACATGTGGGATGATTTACAGACCAGATTTGTATAATGCTTCCCTCAGTTCCCTGTTATTTTTGTCAATGGAGAAATGAGAAATTGGGGGGCACCACATATGGAGCTGCAAAACCTGAGTTGTAAGGGAAGTGTGGCCCTCAACCCCCAATTATAAGAGACAGACTTCTTTTTTAGTAGATACTCATTTTTAATTAATTTCTCCAGAATGATTAATGCAGTCCATTTAATTTTCAATATTCATTGTGGGGTTGAGGGCCACATCTCTCTTACTAATCATGATTTACAGACCACCAGGTCAAGGGGAAGGAAGAGATAGGGAGCTTGGGAAAGTGCTGGAAAGGATAGTGAAGAAGGGGGAAATGGTGATGGGTGATCTCAACCTACTAGATATTAAATAGGATTTTCCAGTGACCAGATGCACCACTGTAAGATGGCCTGCTGTTGCAGCTAGTTAAAGAGCTACTGATGTGTCAAAGAATGTTTTAAAAACATAGTAATTAGGTACAATTTTGCTTGTATTCCATTTATAATTTATGTATTTCTCCTCCCCATAATTTATTACTAAAGAAATGTGTATGAATATATGATCATTGTCCCTTAGAGTTAATTTTGAAGTCATCTACCTCTATAGCTTACTCCTTACTTCAAGTCATAAGCCATGGGAGTAACTGTGAGGTTGCAGGTAGGGAGAACGCAGCAGGAATAGATAAACTCTTCAGGAGCACAGATCCTGTTTTCATGGAAATAACCTCACTACTAAATAATGGGCAAGAGGAATACAGAGCTAATGGGAAATACAACCTGGACAGTGCCTAAATATTATGTTTTGTTAAAGTTCTCCTGAATGTGTCACTAGCTCTTTAAGGAACCACCTAGATATGCAGCCATTCTAGATTTGGTTCTCACCAACTCAGAAATAGTAGGTAGGGTGAGGATAGAGGAATCACTGGTGTCCAGCAACCACAACTTAATTTGATTCAGAGTGGCCCCCAAGGTAAGAGTGCCCCTATCAAACACTATCAATGCAGGTCCATTAAAAGGTATCAAATCATTTGCTTCTGGATCCTATCAAACACTGCAGTTCTAGATTTCAGAAGAGTAGTCTTCAATTGGATGTGGGAAATAGAGACAAATTTACCAGAGTGGACAGCATCTGAGGTGTTCAGAAAGATGGGAGGCAAGCAAGTGAACTATTCTCAAAGATATAAAGTCATGTACAAGGATTGTTACAAAATGAAACAAGCAGAAGAGACCAATACCCCAGCAAGGATATAACCATGGTATCGTGTTCAACCTTGGTCAAAAATG
The DNA here is from genome assembly GCA_016271365.2 of Neoceratodus forsteri. Classification (NCBI taxonomy): domain Eukaryota; kingdom Metazoa; phylum Chordata; order Ceratodontiformes; family Ceratodontidae; genus Neoceratodus; species Neoceratodus forsteri. Next base: position 192,374,175 of record JADMNL010000022.1, on the reverse strand, counting down.
ACTGACCCTGCTCCCACCATGCTCTGACTCGGGTTGATGACCAGAGTTAAAAAACACTGCCACTAACATGGTCAGAGTATGGTCAGCCATAGACATTTTAGACCATGCTTGACCTGGTCATTCTGCATTCGTTGGTCTAACTAACTGCACACATTCATTTTAATATTTTATAAAATCTGAATTGATGGACATTAACTTTTACATTTTTTATTTGTTTATTTCAACTATATTATGGCCTTTCCCAGTACGTATTTTGAATTTTCTGGACACACCATGGTGAACTATGCTTAACCTTGGTTCTCCCATGTTCATAAGAGCATGGGACAGCAACCACATTTGCATAATTTATTTGTATATAAGAAAGCAGACTTTGACACTTTAAACTCATATAAATGATCACAATCTAACTATTTTGCCATTTATTTAGAAAAATTAAGGTTTACACTAAGCAATTATTTACACCAACATAAAAAAAAATTAAAAATATTATGAGAACTCACCCCATCTTAAAAGGGTTTAGTTATATGGTTGTATAAACAGTGAATGGGCAGTTCTATTAGTTTTGAATGAGGACGAGATGCCATTAGAAAGTGGAATAACAACAAAAATGGGTAGATAAATAAAAGCTATTTCAAAAGTATGTGTGGATAATATGTGTTAATTGCTGAATGCTAATGTAGAAAAAACATAAATCTAACTGTGGAACAAGTTTTTTATTATGCAGGAAATATCTGAATCTAACAACTATCGATGCCCATGCTTATTCAGCCCTGTAAGGACTTGTATTGACTGTTGTTAACAATTATGGATGACCATAGTTATTGTACCCTTTGAAGTTGCGTCTTTGACTATTGTTCATAATGGTTGCCCATGGTCTTTGCCAGTGCAATGTTCTGGCTATAAATGACATTGGTTGTCTGTGTTGCCATTTCACATACATGGTTAACCAAAACCAAACAGGGTCATAAGCATGGCTGACCACTGTTTCTGACCATGGTCAAGCTGCGGTTAAAACATGGTTGACCATGGCATAACCATGCAATCCTTGCCAGTGTATGGTCCTTGGAAAGGGTCAGAGAAGCAATGAGAGTCAAGAGAAAGGTCGTCATCAAGTACAAGGAAGGGGAGGAGGAATGGGAAGAGTACCACATGCAAACTAGGAAATCAAAGAGGACAGTCAGGGAGGCAAAGTCAGACACAAAAGATAGGTATTGTGGAGGTGATCAAGGGTGGGGAAAGATACTTCTTTAGATTTATTAAGAAAAAAGGAAGCAGGGATAGAGTATTGTTATGCTACAAGGGGGAGGGTACTGGAGGAACATGAATAAAAAGCAGCCATCCTTAATGATTACTTTTGCTCTGTCTTCACAAGGTAAGATAGCAGACCCCTACCTGAAAGTAATGGTTCAGCTATTGTAATGCACCTGTCCTAGTGCGCCCATCACTAGGGTGCCAGGATTCTAATTTTGTTGCACCCCCACACCACCCCCTAACTAAATATTCTAACACCGGGGGGGAGGACCTCTGGGAAGGGGTGGCAAATTTTAAATTTTGAAGCCCTATTGACGGTATTGATGGGCACACTTGGACTGATGCACAGATGGCTGGAAAGGGAAAGTGGTACCAAGGCAGCTGTCAGGGGCATTCGTGAAATGAAGTAGCCAGTATTTAAAAGAGAAAGGGTCCAGAAGTGGCATGAAGACCTAAAGGTAGATAAAGTAACAGAGCTGTATGGAATGCACTCAAGGATGCTCAAGGAATTAGCTGTGGAAGTGGTTGAATCACTACTAGGACTATTCAGTAGCTCAGTTTAGATAGGGGTTTGTTCTGAGACACTAGAAGGTAGTAGATATAGTCCTGCTACACAAGGAGGGAACAAGGAGTAAACAGGGACTTGCAGACCTGTCAGCCTTACTGCTGTAGTGGACTGATGGAGTCACTAATCAAAGTGAACGATGTAGACTACCGACAGAAGTGAGCAACAGTCTACAGGATAGTAGGCAGAATGGGTTTGAGGGAGTGTGGTCTTGATAGACCAACCTGATATTTTACCTCTAACTGGGCAACAGAAAGTAGTAGATAAGGGCTACACTGTCAATTTACTCTACTTCAGTTTCAGCAAGGCTTTAGACTCAGTGCCACACAAAACATTTCTAAGGAAGCGGGAGGACCCAGGCATGACTAAGAACACAGTTAAGTGGGCAGAAAACTGGATGGTTGAAGGAGAGACAAGAGAGTAGGGATGGGTAAACCTCAAAAGGTTCAGAGGTTCAAAAAGGCTCAGATGAGAGAAAAAAGTTTTGGATGCTTATCCGATCCTTATCCAAGCCTTTTAGAATGATATGCAGCTTTTATGTTTTATGTTTTCCCACTTTTCCCTGATGTCTAGCGAACCCCCCATATCCCTGATCAATCCTGTAAGTAAAAAAAAAAAAATGGTCCCTAAGCTTTCTGTGGACCAGGACTCCCCTCCTTATCCCCATTCCCTTTTGATTAAATTAAATATAACTAAGTGTCCTCATAGTGTCCCCATATTATTATTCTTCCCTGATGTCTACAGGACCCCCCAACCACCCTGTACTTATACAAGCAAGTGCTTATTCCTTGGCAGCCAGCCAGCTACACTCATTTCATGAGGTCCTCTTAAATGAAGCAGAGATGAGAGGAGGGCAGTTGATCACCACGAGGGAGGGCGGGATGAGGAAAACAACATTGTGGACCCCTGGAGGGGGCCCACAACACCATTCCCCATCCTGCCCCCCATGGTGACTATAACTGCCTTCTGCTCATCTCTACTGCACCCAATAGGACCTCAGGGAATGAGCGGCAGCTAGCAATGAGTCAGCATGTGCTTGTTCAAGTACGCACACATTCATTGTCAGCTCGGTCAGGCGGGCAGTCAGCCGTAGCAGAGAGGGAGGGCTGTGATGGTTACCTGCTCAGGGTCAGGGTGGGGATAGGGGGATGGGAGCAGTACCTGCCAGGGTGGGGGGTTTGCTAGACACCTCGGAAGAATAATAAGTAATATGGGGACACTTAGTTATTTAATTTAATCAAAGGGATCAGGGATATGGAGATGGGTCCCGGTCCACAGATTCAACAGAAAGTTTTGGAACTGTTTATTTTTTTTATTTACAAGGAATCAATCAGGGATAGGGAAGGGGTCTGCTAGACACAAGGGAAAAGGGAAACTGGGGTGGGAGTCTATTCTAAACTGATCCAAACAGCCAAAAATGTTCTGAAGTTGTTCATTTTTGGACATTTCAGCTTGCTCGGGTCGGTTCAGATTTTTCCTGAACCGGTTCACCAATCCCTACAAGAAAGGGTGGTGATAAATGGGGTTAAATTGGAAGAGAGGGAGGTCATGAGCAGGATGCTGCTGGCATCTGTCTTTGATCCTGTTCTTTTCAGTATATGTTCATCAGCAACAATGGAGAGTGTATCCGGGGCAAGTTGTGTCTCTTTACAGATGACATGTTACTCTGCAGTATGATAGATAGTGACAAGGGATCAGGAAGATGCAGAGGGATCTACAATGTCTAGAAAAGTGGTCTGAGATTTGTCAGTTGAAATTCAATGGCAAAAAATGCAAGGCTATGCACCTAGTGAAAAAAAAATAGGACAGAGAACAGGATAGGAGGGATTAAAGGAGCACTGTGGCAGAGGAAAGGAATCTTGGCAGTCATCATTAGTGACTCCTTCAAACAATCAAGTCAGTGTAACAAGGTCTATAGTATGGTTAATAGGATGCTGGTGTGTATTGGAAAGGGTACTGACAGCAGGGAAAAGGAGGCACAACCTCTATATAGGTTCCTGGTGAGACAACATATTGAATATTGTACTCAGTTCTGGAGTACTCGGCTATAGAAGGACAGAGAGAGGCTGGAGACGGTGCAATGCAGGATGATCAAGATTGTTCAGGGCCAAAAAGGCAGATCTTGGGAAGACCGCATCAAGGCAGTGAGCATGTAGTCACCGGAAACCAGGTGAGAGAGGAGAGAATATGATAGAGCCCTTCAAGTTCCTGAAGGGAATAAACAAGCTAAACTGCAGAAAGCTATTCAGCAGGAGTACAAAATCCAAACCCGAGGTCATGAGCGGCAACTGGTGGCAGAAGGTTTAAGAGGAATGTGAGGAAGTTCTGTTTTACAGAAAAGGTAGTGGAGCCATTGGACAGTCTGTCATCAGAGGTGGTTGGTGGATGCCAAGAACATAAATGGTTTCAAGAATGACAGGGACAAAATGAAAGATCTGGTGGTTGCTCAGGTCAGTTGTAGTAGTAGGGAGGGAGCAGGGGGTGGGTGGACTGGGAGGGATTAATCCCTGTATGGACAATAGAACAGCTGGAATGTGGCCATTCCAGGATATAATAAGTTCCAGAAGGATAGGTCTGGAAGAAGGGGGGGGCATTTTATACATGAGGGAAGGCATAAAAGCCGTGGAGATGTAAGGTCACAACAAGGACAAGGAAGGGTAAAAGTTTCTATGGGTTGGCTTAGAGACAGGTTGCATTTTTTTTTCCATGCGTCGGTGGTGTATGTGCCAGTAATGCAGAGGGAGGAGTGAGACATCTTTCTATGACAGAACATAGGCAAAATGGCAAGCAAATGAAAAGTATTGGTCATATGGGACTTTAATTTGCCTGATGTAAACAGAGGCATGGTAGCCACAGCTGCAGCAAAGAAGTAGGATATTCCTTGACTGCCTACACAGGGCATTTCTCAGACAGCTGGTTACAGAACCTGCTAGGGATGGGGCAGCGCTAGATCTTGTACATATTAACAGGGACAGCATTGAAGAAGTCATAGTGGGTAGCCCACAGGGTACAGTACAATTTATCATTGTAAAGTCTGGTTTAACATACAGTTTGGACAGAAGAAAAAACACAAGATGACGAGGGTCCTGGACTTCAGGAGGGCATATTTAAAAGAAATGAGAGGAGATCTTAGTAAATATATTGAAGAATAAGTTGGCTGGGTGGAGTGGTAGAAAAATTGAAAAGGATAAAGGAAGGACTATATAAGCAATGGCAAGTTGTTTGAAGGAAATAAGCAAGGGTAAGAGGAGGTTGAGGCCACTACGGTTCTAAAGGGAAGTGGCTAATGTGTTAAGGGAGGAAATAGCAGCTTCAAAGAGCGACAAGAAGACCCAGATGGGGGGTGGCAGGGAGGTGCATTTAGGGAATCAGGAAGGAAGGAAGGTGAGGGCAGCTAAAGCACAAACAGAGGAAAGGATAGCCAGGGAGGTATAAAACAATGCTAAGATGTTCTTAAGCTATGTGAGTGAAAAAAGGAAAGCAGCGGGTGGGATAGTGAGGATCAGGAAAATGGGGGGGGGGTGCAGAAGAAGACCAAGAACTACCTAAATTATTAAAAGAGTACTTCTGTTTAGTCTACATAGTGGACAGGGGAAGGGACGGACCAGTGAGGATCAGCAGACACCAGGGGGACTGGGGAGTGAACATAGATTAATTTTCAGGGCAGAGAGTCTGAAGAGGATAGTAAGCCCTAAAGGAGAATAAGGCCAAGGGACCAGATGGGATAAACCCAAGGGCACTAAAATGAACTAAGCATGGTGCTAGCCACCCCTCTGACAACTCTATTCAACAACTCATTGGAGATGAGATTTGTTCCAGAGGACAGGAGGAATGCAAATGTGGTTGTCCCTCCACACATGAGTTGCAGCAAGGAGAAAACTAGCAATTATATGCTGGTCAGTCTCACATCTATGGCGGGGAATTAAATGGAAACCTTGATGAAGGAGAGACTGATAGAGTATCTGGAGGCTAATGAGCTTTAAGACTACTGGCAGCATGGTTTCAATGGGGGGGGGATGATGTTAAATCTCTTACATTTTCCCCATTAAAAAAGCACCACAGGGATCAGTAGTGGGTATTACTTAACTGGTTAACAGACATATTCCCATTATTAAGGTTCAGACGTGCAAAAACTCGCACCCTTGGTTTATCCCGGAACTCAAGATAGCACTGACAAACCGTGAAAAACTATGGGCCCAGGCTAGGCGCACAAAGAGTCCCCTAGAATGGCAGGCATTTAGAGCAGCTAGAAACACTTGCGTCAAACGTATTCGTACAACCAAATCAAACTTCTGTGTCTGTACTCTAGAACAGGCAAAAGGGAATTCTTACAAAATCTGGAGGACCCTGAAGTCAATCGGGGGTCACTCAACTGTCCCCTCTGTTTCACTTAAGATCCACAGCAATGGTACAGCTATAGAAAGTACCTGTCAAATATTAGAAGAACTTAATTCCCACTTTGTCACTGCCAGCCTAAGGTTCAACTCCTCTCCATATGCTACCCAAGTAAAGAACCTAGATAGCACGAATGCATCGCCATCTACCTCAGCCTGTTCATTTCAGCTGCTCCCTCTTAGTTTTAAAGAAGTTGAGGATTCACCTATTAACCTGGATACTAAAAAAAGTGCCGGAGAAGATAGACTAGAATCAATATTCCTAAAACTTGGCTACACCTACCTTACTACCCCAATACTTCATATATTCAACCTTTGTATCTCAACTGCCACTGTCCCCTCATGCTGGAAATCTGCTCATATTCTCCCCCTATTTAAGTTGGGTGATCCCTGTGATCTCAATAATTATAGGCTCATCTCAATATTGCCCATCCTCTTGAAAGCCTTCGAAAAACTGATCTATTCACAACTTAAAAAACCACATTGAAACTCACTCTCTCTCTCTTAAACCCTCTCCAATCCAGCTTTGACCCAAACCACAGCACCACTACAGCTCTGGTCAAGGTTACTAATAACTGGGTTTCTACAATGGACTCTAAGAAAACCACGGGTTTAGTATTCTTAGACCTTAGTAAAGCTTTTGACACCATAGACCACAATTTATTAGTGAACAGCCTTACTAACCTAGGCTTTACCCCATCCACTACTCAGTGGTTCAATAGTTACCTAACGGGAAGGACTCAGAAAGTTAAAACAGGAGATTTGTTTTCGCCCTCCTTACCTACTGCTAGGGGAGTCCCACAGGGATCTATCTTAGGCCCCGTCCTTTTTTTCTTTATATATAAACAATCTTGACCACCAGATTACCAAGTCTCACCTGCATTTTTTTGCAGACGACACAGTCCTATACACATCTGGTCCCTCACTGGAAGAAGTTAGGGACATTCTCCAAGCTGACTTTGCACAACTAGAAAATAATCTAATTAATGCAAAGTTGCTCCTTAATGCCAAGAAAACGAAAGCCATGATTCTCCACCCATGTACTTCCCCCTCTGCTACTCCTGTCTTACCTAACGACTTTATAAATACTTACCTAGGAGAAGAGTTGAAAATCGTTTCAAAGTTCAGATATCTTGGCTTCTGGCTCTACAACAAGCTCTCCTTCAATGATCATCTTGATAACTTGTCTAACAGACTAAAAACCAGGTTAGACTTTCTCTTCTTAAACAGGTCCTTCTTTCCCACAAAGATTAGAACCAGGCTGGTTCAGGCCACATTTCTCCCCCTTCTTGACTACGGTGACATAATCTACAGCTCCTCAGCACTTACCAGCCTCCATAAGCTAGACATTCCCTACCATCGCTCCCTTCGTTTCATTACAAACTCCTTACTCCAAACCCATCACTGTGATCTATATGCCACAGCTGGCTGGCCCTCGCTGACCATTAGACAGTCACTCCATGCTGGTATCTGGACTCTAAAACTTCTTCTGAATAAACTCCCGCAATACCTAACCTCCTTAGTACACATATCACAGTATCTACTCCCTCAGGAAATCTGATTTTCTCCTCCTCGATGTACCTAGGACCTGTACTTCCTTTGGCAAACGTGCTATCTCATGTTCCCTGCCAACTATTTGGAATTGGCTACAATCCTCTCTGAAATTATCCAGTATTGTCCCTGTTAACTTTTTTTAAAAGGTTAGCTATGGTCCAAATAAAAGACTCCTGTAATTGTCATTAAACTTGATGCCGCTTTTGGGGACTCCATTTAGCTATCACATGGAATCATATGCTCCTTCTCTCTATGTAACTAGTTCTACTTCTCATTATTAACAGTGTATCTGTTGAAACTCTTTATGCATGCTAGGTACAGTTTTGTAATTACTGCTACTTTTCATCAGGAACATTTTTTATCTGGAGAAATCCTTATGTATGCTATGTATTGTCATATAATTAGTGTTACCTCCCATCATGAACATTTTGTATCCGAGGAGCTCTTTATGTATGTTATGTAATGTTATGTAATTTTCTTAATGTATTGTACACTTGACTGTATGCCCGTCCCAGGACCTTCTTGTGAATGAGCTTGCTCAATGGAGCTTTCCTGCAATAAACTTGAACTTGAAACAGTATAGCAGCAAAACATTCACATGTACTATATGGCAGTAATGACTTGCTCACTCCCCTTACACTTACCACCAGAGCTGGATCCTCTGCAGTTGCCCTGTAGACCCCCTGTAAAGTAAGACCTATAATGCAACAGTTCAATTGCAGTACAATACCCCCACCAAAAAGGTACAGACTAGCCAGGTCAAATGCAAAAAGAACAAAATCTGATTTATTCAGCACAGCATCCCTATTAACAACTAAAGATCAATAAGTTGAATGTTGTTGTCAACTAATGCTCAATAAATGAGTGCTGTTTGTAGAGAGATTATTTATTAGTTAAGATCAACTAGTGAATAATAAATGTTGAACTAATATTCAATTCTTGGATAACTGCAGAAAACATTCAAAATTGGTTAGCAGTAGGGTGAACAAAAGGAGCTAGCCGCTAACTCATTTGCATGTGAAAAATCAAGCAAAGCAAAATAAAAGAATAATTGAACATGAATTATTAGTGATTTTAAGCAGTTGAGCATTAGGTCAATAAATAACTGCTGAAACTATTAAGAATTAGTTAGCAGTAGGGTGAACAAAAATAAGTTAGCCACTAACTGATTTGCATGTGAAAAAATCAATCAAAGCAAAACTGAGAAATAATTGAACATTAGCTAATTATTAGTGGTTTGAAGCAGTTGAGCATTAGGTAAATAAGTAACTGCTGAAACTGTTAAGAATTGGTTAGCAATAGGGTGAACAAAAAAGAGTTAGCCACTAACTCATTTGCATGTGAAAAAATCAACCAAAGCAAAACTGTGGAATAATTGAACATGAACTAATTCTTAGTGATTTCAGACAGTTGAGCATTAGGCCTATTTTTTGGTATGGGTGGCACTCAGAGCACATCTTCAGGAAAAGTCACAGACAGTTTGTAACTTTCAAAAAGATGATTACCTTTATTTGAACATCTCAAACTCAGCAAGTTGTCATTTGAGCAGCATACACTCATTACCCCAGCACTCTGACCGGAGTTTTCAGCAGGTGGACATCATCTGCCTGCAATTAATGGCATTTCCAGTATCTTCATAAGCTGCTCAGCATCAATTAGACTACCCACTCTTCTGAAATACCTGGCATGGCTGATATCTTTCTAAGCAGCTCTAATACACTTGGGCTCCTTGAACCTCTCCTCACCATCACCGGTGCATCTGTATTTCTCTAAGCTGTAAACTGTCACATAGATCCCACCCAGCCTATTATTGGCATGTCTGGTATTTCTCTAAGCCACTTAGTGACACTCAGATCCCCTACCCAACTGCAACTATTGGCATGGCTGCTATCTCTCTAAGCTACTCAGTGGCACTTGAACTCCTTGCCCCATATCTGACCAAAATTACCATCATGTCTGGTATCTCTCTAAGCCACTCAGCTGCATTGGAGTTCCTGCCTGCAATTACCAATATGGTTGGCATCTCTCTAAACTGCTCAGTGGCACTTGGACTACCTGCCCGCCTGTAGTTATAAGAATGGCCAGTATCTCACTGAGGCACTCAGCAGTATGTGGAATCCCTGCACACCTGCAATTAGCAGAATGGCCCATATCTGGTTGGTGCACTAAGTGGCAAATAGACTTCCCTAATCCTTGCCCACTTAGAAATATCAGCATGCCGAGTAGCTCTCTAAGCTGCTCAGTAGCACTTAAACTCCTTACCCACAGTTACAGGTATGACTCGTATCTCTCTAAGCATTTCAGCAGTACTTGGAATCCTGCCTGCTTGCAATTGCTGGCATGGCCTGTATTTCTCTAAGTTGCTCAGTGGTAGAAATGCTGTTATATTTTACTTCACTAGCTAAGTAACTACAAAGTGGCAAAATTCACCCTCACAAATCACTTTGTGAAATTTGTATTGGCGTCACCAACTTCGAACTTTGCCATTTATGTGACATTTCCCATGCAAAGTGCATTTTTTCCATAATGGTTTTGTGAAGTGGCAGTGTTGTGAGTGAATTTGGGTCAATTTGCATTGAAAGAGGGCACTTTTCTTGATGAGAACTTTGCAAAGTCGACACTTCACACTCATGCTATTCTTATTTATTATCTAACAGTTATTGTACCGGTGCTCGCTACCCCCACAAAAAACTATTCTAAAGCCAGCCAATCATTTAAAGTAATTCCATTTTCTAACTTCTGTCTCCATTTCACCATTTTAAGAGGGTTTCCTGGTTTGTCATTCAGCTGAATAACAATTAGTCTGGCCACCGATGACAAGGTGAGATCCTCATTGGTCAGGCCTTAAACTTTTAATTTTAACATGTCAATGTGAACTGAGGTCCCACTGCTTCCCTTACTTTTCTTGTGTGGAGGCTGGTCTCTATCTGCATTTTTTGTGCTATGTGCTGACCTATAAGAGGCTCATAGGTGGCAATGTGAGAGCTTACTAATTAGGAGAAGGACACACCTATCCTGTCCTTTGATGCAATGTTGGAGGCTCAGGAATCTCAACGTTGACTAATTTACTAAGATATAATCACTTTTCTTGCACATTTGTCTTTAATTTTATAGTGGAATTAATAGTGATTGGCCAAAATGAGAATCAATCAGTTATAGTACCAGTGCTGCACACAGAAAAGCTGCCAGAAACATGCAAATCCTTTGATGTAATTCTATTTCCTTACTTTCTGTCTTTATTCCATAATTTTAACATTTTAAAGGGGGTTGTGGTCTTATTATTCAGCTAAATCACAATTAGCCTGACCACCAACAGCAAGGTGACCCCCCTTGTGGGCTAGGCCTACACTTATTCCTAATGTTAACTTAGCCTAGAAGGAGTAGACAATTCGCTCTTCCTGAAAACACTATGCCTCCACGTTTTCTTCCTGGGGCATTTAATATTGTCATCCTGTACCCTGTGTAGTCCTATCCTAATCTCTCTCCTCTTGCTTTTGGTTTCTCTTACTTTTCCAGTCTATTTTTATTTTATTTCCTCAGGTCTACCCTGACATCAACTATTTACCTATCAGAGAAGTACCCTTGTCATTTATTTCTAACACCCTAGTTCCCTCTTCTGTGACCTCTAACCCTTTCAACCCACTCAGCCACCTCTGTTTTGCTCTTGCGCTGCCTACCATAGTCCCTATATCCTCAGGATTCATTTGCCTTATCAAAGAAGGCAAATCCTAAATTAAATTTTTGTCTCCTTCATCATTTGGCAAACCAGTTTTACTATGAACACATGCTATCACGTGCTATCAAACTTTTGATTTTTTGCTTTGGGCAATGCTTGTTTTTTGGAAAAAATGCACCTGCAGTGGCAACCTCTAGCCTGACTCATCTCCCTCCCACCCACTCACCCACCCACCGACAGTTAGTCAAAAATGGGCAAAGCACATCACTGCAGCAAAAACATTGTGGTAACATTTTAAGTTTGCTAAACTACACTGTAGTTACAGTGTAACTACAATGTAACTGCATTGTAATTGCAGTGTACAATAGTTGCATGCCACAAACGTAACTACAGTATAAGTAATCCTGTCGCATGTAATTAATGATTATCTACCCCACAGTTAAACTGAAACTGATACTTAAAGTGCACAAACTAGGTGATTTGATACATTTTAATAGAGCAACAGAGATTACAGAAAAAAACTTAAGCATTCAACCTCCAACAGAGATCTTCTTCAGAAGAAATGGCATATATTTAAGTGAGCTCACTGTTTAAAAACCCAGAGACAAAAACATTTCAAACATGAGTGTGACAAATTAGCTATTAGTCAAGAAATACAACCAGAGATAAGCAAACATCCACAAGACTAGTAAATCAAAGGTCACAGAATGGAATGCTATGAACTGATTCCTCAGATGTCCCAGATCTCACTGAAGCCAAATTAAAGAAAATGTGTGTGTGTACTAAAACATAATAATTAGAAATATGTAAAACACATAACTCTGTGTGTTCATTTGTCAATATTATTTGTGAATATTTAGACTCACACTGTTTAAACATGTGCAGTGTGCAGTTAGTGTTCATTAGTCAATATTGTTTGTGAATATTTAAACTGTGCCCTGAAGCAGGACCACTTTGTAAACAAGCTTGCCTCAGCCAGTCTGTCTGTTAAGCCTGTGGCACTGACTTGTAGAACCACACACAGTAACTACATCAGAAGTTACCCTAGTACTCAGTCTCCCACACAACCAATGTATTGTTTTATATAATTGTTGTGCTCCATTTCTTCACCTCAAAGATTAAAATAGAACTGGTTTATAACTGGCTAGAAAAAAATGAGTTAAACAGACTAGGTTTCTGCATATAAAACAACTCTTTACTGTTTTTTATTTCCTCCTCTCCAGTGATAGCTTCACCCTCAGTCTTCCCCCTTCCTCCAGATGCCACCAGCATGGGAGTTTAACCCTGCAAATTGCCCCTCATGGTGGGGCTGCCCCTGGTTGTGGAGACCACCTTGGTACCCCATGGAGTTTGGTGGGACTTAACCCCATGAATTTCCCCTTATGGTGGGGCTGGCCTGGGGATGGAGACCACCTAGGTACCCCTACAGGATCGCCTGGACCAGGAACCAACCAAGGGGTCATGAACCCATAGCGGTTTGTTCTAATTGTACCTCAAGCTTCCAAAAGGTGATGGCATATGTGGACCACAGAGATGGGACATGCAATGTACCTCTGTTACAGACTTCTACCACTGCCCTACCCACATATAACACTGTAACAGCTCTACCACCCGGAACCCCATGATACCAAGAGCTGCACATGCGGACCTTCCCCGGGAGAGGAGAATCATACCGAGGCAGTTCAATCCAACTCCTGCCCTCCCCTCATAGCTGACCCCCATTGGCCTGGGCTCATTCCCGAACCTGGGTCACCAGTGTAACATGAGGTGTGGCATCCAGTGCCTCAACTCTCAGTGCCACTGGGCTGACATAAGACAACTCTTTATTTTTTAAAGCATGTGAAAGGTCAACTCATTTTGCTTGGATAAACTGTTACATTTAAAATATTAAAACTGTACAGAACTCACAGAAACAGCGCAAGTAGAACTGAAATACATGACCACCAGAAAATTTGTTTTGGTTAGAGATAAAAGGTTTGACTGTTCACAAAAATGGATTTAAGACAGTGTTTTTAGTTTTCTTCTTGGAGCAGATTTTAAGCTGAGTTGTAAAACCAAATGAGACTGAGTTTCTATGGCAACTGCATACTTGTTTGTTTAGCATGATGCCTTGAGAGAAAAAGACAGAGAAGGAAACAGCATTCAGTTGGTAAGTGACCCAGAGGAAAGTGCAGCTTGTGGGTCTCTTCTTTTATAGATGTGAGTCCAGTTCCCCAAAACCTGAACTAAAACAATGTTTGTGAGGAGACTGAAATGCTAGTGTTTTGAAGGGTTTTCTCAGTGCCATGAAACAGTGATTATGTGTGCAAGGGCAACTATGGCTCGCGAGTTTCTCATAAAGAAAGTCTGTGTGTGTTTGCCATTATAACCAGCTGGTTATAATGGCAAAATGTAACTGGCTTTGTCTATAGGAGGAAAAACGGAGCCCAGTTATTATATATAGTAGTGTGTATGATGAGAATTTTACACACACCCGATGTGTTCTGTGTTACATAAACCCTGAAATCGAAGAGCGAAGAGTTTATACAAACATCCAACACAGAGGCTGTGTGTAAAATTTGAGTTTCACACACACCACTGTATGTACTGTTGTATATAATTGATGTGGAGTATGTTTTTGCCACAGCAATTATATACATGCAACTTGACCTCTGCCTCTAGTCACAGTCAGACTGAATTGATGAGGCAGTGTGCACATACTTGGAGAAAGGGAAACCTGGCATCTGTTTGCCCTTATACTCAGCTGGTTATAACAATGAATAATAACTGGGTTTCATGGGAGGGGGTGGCAGTCCCCAATTATAAAGTTTTTACCATACTCAAATGGTGGTTAGGGCTGGCTTTTGCCTTTTGTCTGTCATTTTATGAAACTGGCAGAACAGCAGTGGGGTAGCTATTGTTTAAAGTTATGGAACAACATCCCAGCAAAAACTGGTTAGAATGTAAACACAGTACATACAGTATCTTCAAGGTAGGTCTAGACCAACTTGTGACCATCAAGGCAACTACAGGATATCCTTGGTAGTAGAAGGGTGGATTACCTCTATACATTAACATGCTTCTACACATTCTTATTGTACCTGGCCTACAAAGCTAGCTCTGTGCTCTCCATAATAGATTATAGCCTAGTCATCTATGGCTCAGCTACCGAGTCATCTCTTAAAAGCATACTCATGGCCCTTAACAATTCCTGTCACCTAGTCTCAGGTGCACCCAGACACATGCATACATGAATCTCTACACCCTTACCAACTGGCTGAACCTGAATGGTAGGATTACTTATCACACCTGCCTACTCACAAGGAAAATCTCCCAGGGGCTGACTCCCCACCAACTTCTTGGCAGTTTCTAACTCATGTTCCCAATTGGTGCAGCACCCAGAGTGTCTCCAGGTATGTATATCTGACCCCTTTCTGTCGGACCACGCAAGCCCAATAGTCCTTCAGATTCTGAGCTCCAAGCTGGTTAAATAAACTTCCCATGGAAACTCTAGAAGAACCTAAATTCCAACAACACCTTACTGCTATTAGCAGCTGTGATTACCACATGTAGGCCCCCATTTCAGCCTCACACACTGCCTACAGTCAGCACTCTTCCCCTACCTTGACCATCATCCCCTGCCCTATATCTCACCCCCCTTTTTCCTTCCTTGCCACTCCTTTCCCTTTCCTATTCTGACTTTCTTTTCACTTCCCTTTCTTCACTCTCCTTCCTACGCCCCTCACTGTCCCACTCCTAACACTGCCAACAGACCCCCTTTTTCCTCATCTCCCCATTGTCCTCCCTCTAACCCATCAGTATCCCTCTCATCTCCCACTACATTCCCTCTCACCCCTCAGGTTTTCCTCTCATCTCCCACTACACTGTCTGACAATGTAACAATGTAACATTTCTTGACAGCATCACTCCCTGCTCTTTCCCCCAGGGCACTTCCCTAATCCCCAAAACCTACTGCACTTTGTACTGTAACCTGAATGTGAAAATTAACCTGATTGAAATTTTTTGCTGTAGCCTGAATGTTAATGCTTTTCAACTGATTGTAACATTTATTTCAGATAGTAACCCCATTTCCATGTATCATGTATTCTACTTGCTATGTATTTAGTTTTCTGTTGTGTTTGTTTTCATTCTGATGTTGAACCTCTGTTGTATTTAAATACTCTGTGTATTGTGTAATATTTGTTAATTATTGGTTGGTGTTTTTGGGGGGCAGATTGTGGTAATATTGGGGGTTTTTTTGAGTGATGTAAGGGAGGGATTTTATTGTTATTTATTTTAGTGTGGGTCCTGTTGTTGCTGGGGTATTGTTGCTAGTCTTGGGGTGTGAGGTATATCCTGGCAGCTGACTTCAGTAGACAGGTGCTACTCCTCATCAAGGCTCAGGGATCTGCACCCTATTGAATGTCCTCCACTGGCCTCTGAGGTCTATAGGCATTGTCAGACCTTGGTGATAGTTCAGAGGAGTCGGAGTGGAGCAGGTCCCGGGTGGAGGGGGGGAGGAGCAGGAAGGATGGATTAGGGTAGTAGGTACAAGGAGGTACCCTGGGGTGAAATGGGCCCAGGAAAGGGGTTTTCACTGCCTGATTCCCATACTCAAGTGTTCCATCAGCGGTGGGCAAATGGCACACTCTTCCCCTGCCACTCATCCAACTCAGGTGGTGTTGTGCAATGCCAGATCAATAAAGAACAAAACAGCAATAATTGCTGATCTATTTGAAATATTGGACCTGGCTTGCATTACTGAGATCTGGCTGGATGAAAATGCTGGTCCTGTATTAGAATCAGTAGTTCCAGCTAGGTACTCTGTGATACACAACCCGAGATTGATCATAGTGGCGGGGGTGTAGCCATCTGTTTTAAGACAGAACTGGACCTTGTGGAGACAGCAGCGGGGGCCACCAGACCCTTTGAGTGTATCATGGATGAAGATGTGGATTGCTGGATACTTCTCATCTATCGTCCACCCAGAGATGGGAAAGTATTCCTGCAGGAAGCTGCGGACTTCATGGTTGACATGGTATTGAAGTCCCCCAGGTGGTTGGTCCTGGTGGATTTCAATACCTGGGTTGGCGGCAGACTCTCACAGTTTGGACAGGACTTCCTCCAACTGATGACCTTGTTAGGCTTCACACAGGTTGTTACCACTGCGACCCATAATCAGGGTCACTGTCTGGATCTGGTGTTCCTCCTGAGGATGGAGATCTCCAGCCTGGTGGTGGAATCAGTCGGGTGGTCTGACCACCATACCATAGGGTTCAGTTCCGCAGCTCCCCCTAATAAAGCTGCTCCTCTGGAGATGGTCCAGTATTGCTCTTTAAGGGGTTTGATCCCAGAGGGTCTCATGGCAGTGCTGAACCTATCAAGTAGGCTGAAGGAATGCATGGATCCAGGGGAACCGGTACAGTACTATAACAGTGCACTGTTTGGGGCCCTGGATTCTAGTGATCCTCTTCATGTTCGCCCTCTCACTCTTCATTCTCGGTCGCCGTGGTTTGATGAGGAGCTGAAGCGAGTTGGTCAAAGGTTGGAATGATGTTGGCAGAGATCAGGCCTGGAGGGTGACAAGCTTAGACTGATGGACCATTATTCGAGCTATCAGTCAGAAATCTCTTGTAAGAAGGCAGAATTCATGTCCAGAGAGATTTCTGTTGCAAGAAATTGACCAGTTCAGCTCTTCTGTACTGTGGACAGGTTGTGAAAACCAACCTGTCTGCAGAATCAGAGAGCTTTTTATGTTGATTGCGTGCATGCACAAGAAACATGTTGTGACAGGTTTGTCCAGAAGCAGGTTGTGGAGGTGCAGCACTGTTGTGGCCAATGCCCTCACGGCCTGCAAAGGCTTGCCCCGGTTCCCCCAGTGCTGTGGCATGCTGCTGCTGACACTAGTTCAGCCAGCGTGCCACAACTTTCTGAAAAAACAGCCGCTGCAATCAGGGGCCACCTCGTCATTGAAGCATCAGTCATCCACTGCAATGAGGAAGTGACCCGTCTTTGCAGGGCGGAATGTAAACTCCTGAGATTGTTTGTGAACATGGCGGTGTTCACAAACAATATAACTGTCCTCCCCACCATGTTTAGTTGCCGACAAGGGCCCCAATCCCCATCGGCATTCTGTGCCCCCCCCCAGTTTTGTTCCTGCCGAGGGTGCCCAATCCTGGTCGGCTGTAGTGGTCCCCTGTTTGTTTTGTTGCTGACGGGAGAGCCCACTCCCCATCGGCATTCTGTCACCCCCCCTTTTTGTTCTTGCTGATGGGGTGCCCAATCTCCTGTCATTTACTGCTGCCTCTGAAGAAGAAAGCCTCTGCTGGCACACTGGGAGCCCACCCCAGTGTACCAGAGACCCCTGCAAAGTAAAAAAAATGGTCCCACAACGCCTGTTTTTTTTCCCTGTAAAGCAGGAACTGTCCCTCGGCACTCGCCCTGCCTCCCACCCGCACCCACCACTGCACGCCTGCCTCCCCACCCCCTCACCCCATACTTCCTTAGGAGCTTGATCGACAATCTTCGTGGACCAGGAACACATCTGCACTCTTCAAAGCCAACCATGAACTGACGAAATGCCGGTAAGCTGCATAATGTAATATATAGGGAGTTTTCAACTTTACTGCATATCTCGGGCATTTTTGGGAATTTTTTCACCAAATTTTCAAAGTGGGGGTTTTGAGACCCCTCCTCATGAATTCTTGAACTGTCATGGCGTCAATTGGCCCAGAAAGGTGATTTTGTGGTCACTGCGAGGAATCACCTTTCGGGACTGGTTAACGAAATGACAGTGCCAGTGTTCATGAGGTGGGCTCTCCAAATGCCTATGTTGCAAATTTGGTGCAAAAAATCCATAAAATTACTGTTTTATGAGCATGCACTTCGCAGCTGCTATGCACGCTCATAACTTTGTGAATTTGCAATATTTTCATGCCAGATAAGCAACACTGGCATTTTGTTGCACCTCCTTGTGAACAGTACAGCTGTCATCATTCACATCCTGGCCAAAATGTGTTTTCGCACTTCTGGCGCAGAATAGCAAGGTTGCTGTGGGAAATCAGTGATTGGGACAGATTAAAAAATGACAGTGACACTGTTCATGATTAGAGGTCCTGAAATGGCTATGTTGAAAATTTCTTAATGATACTCCGTAAAATGACTGTGGTACGAGTGTGCATTGTGCAGTTTGCGTGCACGCTCATAAGTCCACGAATTTATAATATTTTCACTCCAGATTTCCAACATTGCCATTTTCCCACACCTACTTATGAACAGTAAAGCTGTCAATTTTCCCATCCTGGCCGAAATGTGTTTTCATACTTCCGGCACAGAATAGAGCGGCCGCTGTGGGAAATCACTGTCCGGGAGAGATTAAGAAAATGAGAGTGATACTGTTCATGAGCAAAGGTCCTAAAATGCCTATGTTGAAAATGTGGTGATAACACTCCATTGAATGACTGTGTTACAAATGTGCATTGCACACTTTCCACGCACCCTTATAACTTCGCAGATTTGTAATATTGTCACACCACATTTTCACCAGTGGAATTTTTCCACACCTCTTTATGAGCAGCACAGCTGTCATTTTCCACATCCTGACCGAAATGTGTTTTCACAGTTCCGGCGCAGAATAACGCAGTCGCTGTGGGAAATCACTGATCGGGACAGATTAAGAAAATTACAGTGGCACTGTTCATGAGCAGAGGTCCTAAAATGCCTATGCAGAAAATTGGGTGACGAAACTCCATGACATGACTGTGTTATAAGCATGCGTTGACCTGTTTCCACACACCCTTGTAACTTTGCAATTTTGTGATATTTTCACCCCACATTTTCAACAGTGGCATTTTTCCACACCTCCTTACGAACAGTACAGCTGCCATGTTTCACATCATGGTTAAAATGTGTTTTTGCACTCCTGCCACAGAATAGCACTGTCACTGTGGGAAATCACTGTGTGGCACACATTATGATTGAACGAGTGAGAGGGGGGAGTGACCGCGCTCAACTGAGCTCTGTCGGGACTGCTACGAATTTGTTTGTGGGCAGAGAAAGGGCCCAATGCAAGAGCCCAGTACAAAAGGGCAGCCTGCAGCAGTGGGAGAAACAGAACGAGAGAGCGAGTGAGGGAGGAGGAGTGAGCGACCTCACCGGAGCTCTTTCAGGACTGCTGCAGATTTCTTTGTGGGGAGAAAAAGGCACCAATGCAGGCAGGGTCCCTGTACAAAAGGCCAGCCTGCAGCAGTGGGAGAAACAGTATGAGCAAGTGAGATACTGGGACTGAGTGAGCTCAACGGAGCTCCATCTGGACTGCTGCGGATTTCTTTGTGTGCAGAAAAAGGTGCCGATGCAGGCAGGAGTCCTGTACAAAAGGGCCACCTGCTGCGCCAGGACAAAGAGACTGAGCGTGTGAGAGAGGGAGACTGAGCGACCTCAAAACAGCTCTTTCGGGACAGCTGTGGATTTGTTTGTGGGCAGAAAAAGGGTGCAACATAAGAGCCCAGTACAAAAGGGCAGCCTGCAGCACTGGGAGAAACAGAATGAGACAGCAAGTGACGGAGCGAGAGCCAGTGAATTCACCGGAGCTCTTTCAGGACTGCTGTGGATATCCTAGTGGACAGAAGAAGGCATCAATGCAGGCAGGGGCCCAGTACAAAAGGTCAGCCTGAAGCAGTGGGAGAAACAGTACGAGCGACTGAGACAGTGGGACTGAGTGAGCTCAACGGAGCTCTGTCAGGACTGCTGCAGATTTCTTTGTGGGCAGAAAAAGGTGCCAATGCAGGCAGGAGTCCCGTACAAAAGGGGCGCTTGAAGAGCCAGGAAAAACAGAATGAGCGTGTGAGACAGGAAGACTGATTGACCTCAACAGAGCTCTGTCGGGACAGCTGCAGATTTGTTTGTGGGCAGACAAAGGTGCCTGTGTATGCAGGGGCCCAGTACAAATGGGCAGCCTGCACTGATGGGGAAACCAGAATGAGTGAGTGACAGATGGGGAGTGAGCGAGCTCAACAGAGCTGTATTGTAAGTGCTGCAGATTTCTTTGTGGGCAGAAGAAGGTGGTAATGCAGGCCAGAGTCCAGGGAAAAAGGGCAGCATGCAGTGCCAGCAGAAACGGAATGAGTGAGTGAGAGAAGGGGAGTGTGTGAGCGAGCTAAACGGAGCTTTGTTGGGACTGCTGCAGATGTCTTTGTGGGCAGACAAAGGTGCCAATAGAGGCAGGAGCCAGTACAAAAGGACAGCCTAGAGCGCCAGGACAGACAGAAAGAGTGAGTGACACAGGGGGAGTGTGCGACCTTAACGGAGCTCTGTCGTGACTGCTGTGGATTTCTTTGTTGGCAGGAAAAGGTGCCAATGCAGGCAGGAGCCCAGTACAAAAGGCCACCCTGCAGCACAGGCAGAAATGGAACAAGTGAGTGAGAGAGGGGGAGTCAGCAGGCTCAACAAACCTGTGTTGGGACTGCTGCAGATTTCTTTGTGGCAGAAAAAGTCCCCAACAGAGGCAGGAGCCCAGTACAAAAGGGCAGCCTGCAGCACCAAGAGAAACAGAATGCAAGAGTGAGAAAGGGGGAGTGAGCCACCTCAACGGAGTTCTGTCGGGACAGCTGCAGAATTCTTAGTGCGCAGAACAAGGTGCCAATGCAGGCATGAGCCCAATACTAAACAGCAGCCTGCAGCACCGGACGAAACAGACTGAGCGACTGACAGAGGACCAGTGAACATGGTCAACACACCAACACAATCAACATTCGGTGCTAACAAATGCTTGTTTGCTATTGAAGTTTGAAGAGTTTGCTCAATCTTTTTGCAGATAAGGTTTCCATCATTAGGTCTGTTGTCCAGCCAGTGCATTCAGCTAAGTATTGTGACTGTCAATGGGAGGGCACAAGCACCCGGTTAGTCTGGGTGACTTTTGACCAGCTGGCTATTACTGACATTGTGAAGATGATCCAGGGCTTGCTGCCAACTTGCCATAGTTTGGATCCAGATCCAACCCACCTCCTTGTGGAGTGCTTGGATGTTATCAGATCAGTACTGGCTGAGATTATCTGGTGCTCATTGGAGAAGGGTGTGTTCCTGGACCCCTTGAAGGAAGGTAGTGGCAACACCCCTTTTGAAGAAACCTTCCCTCAACCCAGACTGTCTTGTAAACTACAGACCAGTCTCTAACCTGCCCTTTTTGGCAAGGTTATTGAGAAGGTAGTCACGCTGCTGCTTGAGGACCATCTTAACACCCACAAGGTCTATGATCCTCTCCTATCCAGCTTCCAGAAGGGGCATAGTACTGAGAGACAGCTCTTGTTAGGGTACCTAATGATCCCCTGATGACGAGAGACCAAAAAGGCCATTCTGTCTTGGTTCTCCTTGATCTCTTTGTGGCATTTAACACCGTAGCCCATGGAGTATTACTGGAGCATCCGTGGTTGGTCTGTGGACTGTCAGGAACAGTCCTTAGATGGTTTCTCTCATTCCTCACAGGCAGGTCTCAAAGAGTAGTGTCAGGGCTTTTTTCCTCGGCCCCTCTTTCCCTATCATGTGGGGTTCTATAGGGCTCCATTTTGTTTCCTATGTAGTTTACAGTGTATATGCTGCCATTGGGGGACATTATAAGGAAATACTGGCTGAGTTTTCACTGCTTAGTAGATGATACTCAGCTGTAGATGTCCTTTGTGCCCAAGCAAGGTGATACTATCTCAATCTTTAACAACTGCCTTTCTGAGATTCAGGACTGGATGAGTGCCGGCTGGTTGAGGCTGAGCCCAGAGACGACTGAGGTGCTGGTGGTGGACCCAGGTCATCGGGTAGATGGGCTTCCTCCTGGGTGGTCATCCAGGATTATACTGGGGAACAACCAGTTGAGGGCCTCTGAATGTCTCCATAACCCGGGCTTTATACTTGACAGTGAACTGACACTTAAAGCTGAGATGTCATCTGTTGTCAAGAACTTGTTTTATCATCTGAGGAATATCACCCAGGTGAAATGCCTCGTTCCACCTGAAGACCTTCCAACGTTGGTCCATGCCTTTGTGTCCTCCCATCTTGACTATTGCAATGCTCTATATCTAGGGCTTCCAGGGGTGAATATCTTCCACCTGCAGCTGTTGTAGAATGCATCTGCCAGGCTGTTGACTGGCTCATCAAGAGCCAGTCATACTACACCTGTGCTCCGTGAACTGCATTGGCTGTCAGTGTGGTGGAGAATCACCTTCAAGGTTGCATTGCTGACCTACAAGGACCTACACAAATAAGGACCATGTTATTTGCAAGACCTCCTTTGTCCCTACTGCTCCCTCTGCCCACTTTGTTCTGCTGATGAGGGATTGCTGGAGGTTCCCAGGGTCCATATGAAGACCTCAGGGGCCAGAGCATTTGCTTTTGCCTCCCCAGTCCTGTGAAATTCACTACCTCGTTGGACAAGAGAGTGCCTGTACACTGAGTCCCTTAAGGCTGTACTGAAGACCCTTTTGTTTGAACTGGCATTTTCTGATTTGATGTGATTTTAATTTGAATGTGGAATTTTATGAATTAGGATTTTAACCTGCAGTGTTTCATGATATATTGTATAGTTGCTTTCATTCTAGAAAAGTGCTTCTTACAAATAAAGATAACTTGACTATCTACATATCTGTCTGTCTGTCTGTCTGTCTATCGCTCTAGCTACATATCTATCTATCTATCTATCTATCTATCTATCTATCTATCTGTAAATATTTGTCCATCTGTCTATATGTCTATCTGTCTGTCCATCCATCCATCCATCTGTTTGTCTATCTATCTATCCAACTATCTGCCCATCTATTGACAGTATATATGTATGTATCTATCTATGTATCTTATCTTTCTTTCTATCTTTCCATCCATCTCTCTGTATGTCTGTCTATCTATCTATCTGTCTATCTCTCTATCTGTCTATCTCTCTGTCTCTCTATCTCTCCAGCAACAGCCCAGCTCTTCCCACTTCAGTACCATTGAAACCTCTCCTACAGGGCTCAGGAAGGAGGAGGCACTCTTCCCCCTACAGCCCTCTTCAGCAATGGCCCAGTTCTTCCTACTTCAGTGCCATCAGAACCTCTCCTACGCGGACGAAGAAGGAGATGCCCTTCCCCCTACAGTCCTCTCCAGAAATGGTTCAGGTACTGTTTGAAGTCTGCTCAGCACAAAGGCAGGCGTGCCATCTTAAGGGCACCACGGTGTCTGCTGACCACAACTGATTGATTTAATACAGTGTTTGTTCAGTGCTGCTTCTGAGTTATTTCAAATGTACTTTAAATAACTGAAAGGGCAAGAGGTAAAACCAGATCATTGACTGTGATGTTTCACGTGATCCCAGCCGATACCTGAATATTTAAATTACTATACGGCTCTTGCATGCCAGAAAACTAACAAATCAAACAAATGCCATTTTGTCCCAAACTTACTCAGTATGCCTGAATATTATTTGCTCATTGTCTCTCCCTCTCTTGCTACTTCCTCCTCTCCCTTCTCCAGATTGCATCACCAGCTATCCCATCCCACTTTTACAACCTGTATCCTTCTGCTTCTCCCTCAGCTCTCCCCACTCAAGTGTTATCAGAACCTTTCCTACAAGGCTGAGGAAAGAGGTGCCCTTCCCCCACAGCCCTCTCCAGCAATGGCCCAGGTATAGTCTAACACCTGCTCAGCACAAAGGAGTAGCACCTTCCCACTCAAAGGTGATGCTCTTTACATAGGGAAAACTGTCATTTTAGAACTGATCAGTGGAGCTCCACAACCCTATCACCTGACCACAACTGTTACACTTTTCCCATCTTGCCCCACTATGCACTTGGATGGTTCCCCTCCTCACTCACCCCTAGCTCTGGTGAGTTAACTGGATATAGTGACAGCCTGCCTATCACTCTAACAGTAGTCCCCTCTGATTACTAACAGTTCAATGTGCAATGTAGTATTGCAAAACCTTGCATCAGATATCCTTCATACCAAAGGGTACTGCTGACAAGTAGCCACCACTGACTGCTTGCACTGCTCTTGCTACCCCACCTACTCCCTCTTGAGGACCCTCCTTCCCCTGCCATCTGAGGGCTGTATCTGGCCACTAGAGGCTACTACGACCCTGCCAAATATGCTTGGTTACCTCCTCCAGTATCTATCTATCTATCTATCTAGCTAGCTAGCTAGCTAGCTATTGACAGTATCTATCTATATGTCTGTTTCTCTGTCTGTCTGTCTATCTGTCTGTTTGTCTATCTATCTATCTATCTATCTATCTATCTATCTATCTATCTATCTATCTATCTATCCATCCATCCATCCATCCATCTAGCTGTCAAGCCAATTAGCTACATATACAGTTATCTATCTATCTATAATTTATTTATGTGTTTTATGAAGAAAAAACCCACAGAAGAATGTCAGTTTAATTTCTGAACACAGCATATCCTGGAATAGATCAGAAGAGCAAGTTCAGCAGACATGCTAAACTTATTAAATGTCACAATAGGCTGACCTATCAGCCCAGCAGTAGTGCTACTGCTCACAATTGCAGCAACCAACATTCTGAAATGAGTGTGGCTAGTTGGTGCCAGCCTGGAAGGAGAAGGACTGAGTGTCCCAAAGACTGCTCCTCTTACCAGGGGAAGGGGAGGATGCTGGTCCCACACTTTGACTGCCACCTGTTGGAAACCAGGTGGCAGCACAGCCAGAAAGTAAGAGAATGGAGAGGTGGAGCTGTCAGATGCCAGCATGTCTGCATGTCAGTGTACTTATGTGTGCATGTGTCACTGCATGCTGGCACCTCAAGGAGTCAACCAAAGTTGGGAGGAAAATGCCCAGTGCACAACAAAAACTGGTACCACTGCAGGTTCTCAACCAGCACAGCTGCCCTCCCCCCCCGAAACTATAGTGCTGGATAGACTGTAAGCCCATGAGAAGATCACTGACGGGGCTGGGGGGATGCCACCAGTAGAACCGAGGGAAAGGGCAAAAAACCTATATAAAAATTGTTGCAATAGAGAGCCACGTGTATATTTCACATGATCTTTCAAAAAATTTTGTTAAGTGAACATGAGACTTTCATTAGTAAATGAAATTGAATGGGAAGGTTGTTCAATAGTAAAGAACTCTAAATTAAATGAAGTATGGCCTCAAGGCCTAAATGAATCCTTTAGAAAAATATGTCTACTAGGTGATCCAGTTATATATCTGTCTTATGCAGAAGATAACATGCAATATAGATAAGGAGGAACTTTATTCTGAATGTATTTAAAAATTTAAATCTCAATATGATAATTATGACCACTAGAAGTTGAAAGTCAATTGAATTGATTTTCCTGTGTGCTCCAGTAGAATTTGATTAACACCAGTCAATGATAATGGAGCAATAAAGCATGACCAGAGGTTAGATTAACAGTCTGTTAACCACCCACTAGGGGTGTAATGTGGTCCGAGGAGCATATCGCCCCTAGGTGGTGACTGACTTCCTTATTGGTACTGCAAAGACTAATTTCAAAGTGAAAGTATTAGAAGTGTACCTTTTGTATGTTTTCCTCATTGTGGGGGAGATTTTAAATGAAATAATTCCTCTACCAACTGTTTGAAAATGCTGGTTCAGAATCATAATGCATCATTCCAGTCATTCAGCAGTGATAGAGGATAGAATACTGTTAGGAAGTATTCATACATCATATGATCTGGCCGTACATGACAGTATAACAGAGATCGATGTATGGTTGTCAGAATGCTGGCAGCCAATCAGAAGGGAGCATTTCTGAGACCCTTGTTATAATCATCCTTAATAACTGTATTCCTTCCATCACTGTTGCACTGCACCAAGTATTGTGCATGTGGAATGGGTTCCAGGAAACACAGCTCTTTGGAAAGAATAGAAAATGAAGAATATTGGAGGTGAGTTGTGAGTGATAACAAATGTAATAACAGTCCAACAAAAAGAGACAGATAAAAAACTGAAAGAAGGCAGCCCACTGACCCATCTTTTCTGCCTGGCCCTGGCTAAAGTAAGATTTGAATGCCCTAATCATCATCACTCCCCCTCCCCTCAAGTCATCCTCCTCTGCTATCCTAACCAGCACCATATTTCTGTCCCACTCTCACTTAAGTCCTTCCACTGATTTGGCACAGACCAGCCACTCCAGCACCTGGATCCACTTATTACTTCAGCATCTTATCACTTACCACCACCTTCTTTGTAAAGAAATACTTTCCGACATCCTTCCTAAATCTCAACCCAGCCAGCTTCTTGGAGTGTGGACTTCTGAATTGCTTACAGTATTCCAAATGTAACTACCCCAGGATCCTGTGTAGGGGCAAGATCACCTCCCACCTTCTGCTGCTGATCTCTATGCCTGTGCACACTGGAATTCTATTTGCTTTCTCCACTGCTGTCTTGCACTACGCTGACTGCTTTCTGGTACTGAGACTCCAAGATCCCTGTCAACTGTCATTTTTACTAACACTTTACCTCTCATTCTGTATTCTGTCTTCTGGTTCATGACCCATCTGTGAGTAACATTGCTCTTGCTTGCATTAAATTTTAGATATCAGACCTGTGACCAAGTTTCCTGTTTCTTCAGATCTTCCCTCAGCATCTTGACTCCTTCATCATTGTCTGCTCTTCTGATGTTGCAATTAGAGGTGTTCAAAAGAATTGAGTTTACAACTGATCTCTGGGGAACCTCACTGGTGTATTTCCTTATCTGCAAATCATGTTCTGCCCATCTTGTAATCCTGACCCCCCACCCACTAATCCTGCATTGTCATAACCATTCTGCCATGAGTTCAAAGGTTTTGCTAAAGCCCAGATACAATAAGTCCACTGCCCATATTTTGTCCAACAACTTTGTGACCCAGAGTTGTCTGACACAAACTCCTCATTATGAATTCATGCTGTTGCCTGTCATGGAATCCATTGGCATCCAGAAACTCTGCCATCCTTTCATTAATAATGGTAGCCTCACCATAGTTTTATTCCCTACTGAGGAACAAAACCACAGTATTGGAGGGATTCAGTGTGGAATTCTTCACTGTACTTGTATGAGTCATCGAGAAATACACAAACCCCAGGCACTCAGGAGTAACACTAATGGGAGCTGGCCAAAAAGCATAGCAGTAAGACAACACAAGGGGCCACACAAACTTGTAACTAATAAATCTCAGGTATGCAAATGAACAAGTATAAATATAACTCAAGAGTTGTGCAGTACTAACCCTGGCATCTCAGATTGGAATGAGTTAGTTTGCTTACCAGAGCTTTAGTATTTACTAGATCATGTGTTGTTTTCCCATTTTATGAATCACTGAGACATGGATTGGTGAAAGCTTTGGCATGGTGCTTGCAGCATACATTCCACCCAGCTATTCAGCAGTGCATTGCCTAAGGCAGGAGGATGGGGGGGGGCATCTGTGTCTGTTTGGGGCATACCCCTTGGGAGTTATCAGGTTGTTTGAATACATTCCTGTTAGGGATAGCAGGTTGAAGGATCGTTCTTGTGTACTGTTCTCCATCCCTAAGGCATGAGAATGAATTCCTGTAAGAACTGGTGGATATCATGGCTGACCTGTTCTCAGATGCTGCTATACTTTTTGTGCCAGGGATGTCAGTGCCTCACTGGAGGGCAAAGCTTCTTATTTTGAAGAACAGGTTCTCCAGTTGATGACATTGCTGAATCTCACATGGGCTTTTGCCTCTGGGACTTACTAGCTGAGCCATGCATTTGAACCTGGTCTTCTCATTGTGTCTTGACATGTGCAACATCTTGGTTGATCTGGTTATTTGGTCAGGTCATCATGCTGTGTGGTTCCTTTGTGGAATCCCTCATTTACACCCCCACACCCCCACATGGAGTATGGTCTGATACCATCCAGCAAATTCTTTGTCTCATGCATAATGGCAACTTGATGAGAAATCTGCATTGTGCTCTCTAGCATCTTACTGTGTTCATTCCCTGACCTCCCACCCAAATTCAGCTGCACATTTGAATGTATGTCATTCCTAGGATGTAGACATTGGGGTCAAAAGCACTACCAGAGAAATAAAATAAGGACTACTGTTGATGCAAAAATATATTTTTAATTCCAGAAAAAGGCAAAGATGCTTAATAGATCATGATATAATCTGTGTTCAAACAGAGTACTGCATAATTACATTAGAATATTGCAGACAATTAAAAAAATACTTGAAGTAGTTATAATGTAAAAAATCTTCTCTGGACAAACACATGTCTTTTGTTAGCTACATTTAATTAGAACAAAATGTTATCATCATTGATAATCAGATAGGGTCTATGAGTCTTTATCTAAATCTCCTTATATAGTTGCATTTTGTATTATCTGGGTTCTCTACAGTCATATTCAATATTCTCTTTTTATTCTGTTTATGAATAAATGTTGCTTTGTGTCCAGTCCAAGACCTGTAACATAAGAGGCAATCCTGGTGTTTTCTAAAATACTTCCAGGCATTCTCTTGTCCTCTTAACAGTGTGGACAGACAGGCATATATAACTAACAGGATATCTAAGAAGCTGGAATAGTTATGTATGTCTTTTTGACAGTGTAATGTTATATAGTCTAACTAGCAAAAGCAGAGAAAATGGCAGACAAAAAGCAATAATTAGCTATGCAAAATCTATACCTTGAAAATATATTATAAAAAGGCAAGAGAGATTCTAGATACCCTACTCATTAAGAATCATCAACTGTCCATAGTTTAAAACTCCACTGATTCATCACAGTTAGAGGGTCGATCCCTTTTCAATCCATAGCCCCCTGATATGAATAACATAATTACAAATCACTACACCTCTTTGCCCCTTAATTGAGTCCCTTTGCATAGAACTGCATCTTCCACAGCTGACTTTTAGCTGATTAATTATCACTTTCAGCCAGACCCACCCATCTTTTTCTCCCCCCTTCTTATAACACTTAATTGAAACGTTTTGCATAAAGGTGACCACACACAGCTGGGTTTTAGCTTATTATCTACAGCACTCAACAACCTAAATCTGTCACTGTTTTATTACAGGGGACTATTTAATGTGTTCTGTCCCTTATAAATAAAATTGCTTCCTTGTCTTCATCCAGACAAGAGTATTTCTTTATATTTCATTAAGCTACAGCCTCAAAATACCCTTTGATAAGCAGAATAATCCACTCCAGTCTGTGGTTTGAAGGATTTTGATGAACATACCTGATCCACAAAGTGACCTGAACATCAGCCTCCTCTCCTTTTCTTTCTCCAACTGGGACCTGCATTGAAGTCATTTAAAACACAGCCTACCTTGGCTTATTCCTTACATATAAATCTACATTATATTTCTATGTACAACATGCTATGATAGTCTTGAATGTTGGTTGTGTGCTGACATTTAAAACAAGCAGCAGATTAACTGGTAATGTATACAAACTGATCAATAATCTAAAACATGTTTACTTTCTCCCTTCAGCAAAGCTTACCCTTTTTTTAAACTTAATTTGTATTGATTTTTAATATACTCAGTACAACATGATAACAGTGATAAAGTTATAATGACCCAAGTAACTCAAAACAAATTGTTATCTTGCTTATCTTATTTGTATGGTGCATTTAGAACATGTTTTTTTGGTGGGGGGTAAAAGTATAACCATTACTTATAAAGCTTAAGCAGTGTATTATATTTTCCCAGAATTTTAGGTTGATTTATACTTATTTATAATCATCAGCAACCCTGCAACTATTTATAACTTTATTTTATAAACAGCTTAACAACATGTCTCCTCCCAAAACTAAAGGAAAAACAAGAAACAAAAACCTTCAGTTCATGGCATTCAATTACCTCTTCTTTTGTATATACCTTAAACACATCTTCATTCTGGAAGCCCCCTCAGCATTTTTTCCTCTGAGGATGTTGGGGACTCCATTTCATTTTCACTGTCCTGCTCATACTAGGATCTAATAAATGCAGAAACCTGATCAGTTTCATAAAATTCATGTTTTACCCCTCTGTGTTTTACATGGGGTTTCGTTGGCACAAGAAGTTGGAATTCTGCTCCCATTTCAAGGATTTCTTGTCTACATTCAAGAAACCGATGTCTTCTTTGCTGAGTAGAAAATTAATACTATGGAAAGATCGAGAATCTGTTTGATTTATATTCAAGAGGCACTTTGATCCTGGAGAATCTCATAATCAAGTCACAGTCCATTTCAAAAGCCAGATTTAAAAGAATTGTTGATTGCTTTGAAGATTTGGATCATTTACTCTTTGGCCCAGATATTCAAACTGCACCCAGAAAGGGCACAATTTGTTGCTCCGTGCAACTGACATGTACTTGAGCTCAAAGTTGCTATATTCAAACGAGATGCCCAATCACACATCCTGTCTAAATATACTGTAGCAAAAGATGCAAGTAGCACAAATGGGGGCCACCGAAGATGTGCCAGCACATCCCCCTGTGCAGTCTGTATACCTGGAATGGGGATGCACCGAGTGCAAATTTCAGATATTCAGACCACAACATGCAAATGGTGCCATTAGGCATGCAAGGTGCAAATGGGGTCAATTTTCATGTCATTATGGCACCACTTGCATATCCTGTGCAGGGATGCACCTGGCAGGAATCGGCTGGGTGCCCTGCAAGTCCATAGCAGCCCATAGTCCATAGTAGTCTAGTGGCCCACCTACCTGATCAATCATAAAATAAATATCATCACCTAATACATCCCTGGTAGTCTACTGGCCTCCCTTCCTGCCCCAGACCTCCAATTGATTCATAATAAAATGTCAAACCTTCCCTGATAGTCTAGTGTCCCCCCTCCCCTGTACCCTGAACATGCCAAAATAATTAATTTTGCCTTTCCCTGGTAGTCTAATGGCCCCCCACCCTTCCCTTTACCTCAATCATGCCGAAATACTTAATTGTCCCTTCCCTGGTAGTCTAGTGGACCCCCACCCACTGAGCATCCACATCCTACCCTGCTCCCCCATCTCATCAGTGGAAAGGAGCTGGCGGGCAGAACAACCCATTTGCACACAACCATGGCTGCCCACCAATTGCACTGTAGTTATGAATGACAGCTTACAGTACACACTGCAAGCCTAAGAGTTGACCAATAGGACTGTAGTAGGTACAGTATGCAGTCATTCATGACAGTTCAGTCAGTGGGCATCCATGGCAGCATGCTGGTGAGCTGTGCTGCCTGCGGACTCCTTGCCACTGATGAGACAGGGAGTAGACTGGGATGTGGGTGCTGAGTTGGTGGGGGGAGAGGGCCACTAGACAACCAGGAGAAGGGAAAATTAAGTATTTCAACATGATTGGGGTACAGACAAGGGGGGTGAGGACACTAGACTACCAGGGAAGGTTTGACATTTTATTATGAATCAGTCAGGGATTTGGAGATGGGAGGGAGCCACTAGACTACCAGGGAAGTATTGGTTAATTATATTTATTTTATGATCAATAGTGGCAGAGAGGGGGGCCACTAGACTACCAAGGATGTATTAGGTGATGATATTTATTTTAGTAGACTACCAGGGAAGGTTCAACATTTTATTATGTATTGATCAGGGATTCAGGACAGGGATGGGGACACTGGACAACCAGGGAAGGTTCAACATATTATAATGAATAGATCATAGAATCAGGGCTGTGAAGGGTGGGGCCACTAGACTACCAGGGATGTGTTGGGTGCACATATTTATTTTACGATCAGGGCTGGGGGTAGCCACCCAAGGGCTGGTGGCTGCTGTGCTGCGCTGTGCAGTACAGCTGCCCATCTGTGAGTGGCTACTAATTTAGCATGTTTCTTCCATGGCTAAATTTGTGTGGCACATCTCTGAGATGTGCAGGCAGCTGCGCTGCGCATCTTGGCTGAATATTGTGATGTGCCACATATGCATGGGAACAACCCCTCCAGATGCGCTGCATACATTATCTTTGCACCATGGCACATCTGGAATTCCACAGCACATTCCCTCCTTTTGAATATGGCCCTGGGGCACATTTCAGGGATGCTGATTTGCAACTCAGTTGTGCTGGGTGCATTTCCTTTGAATATCTGGGCCTCTGTGTTGATATCTGGTTCTGGCAAATCTTTGGTGGAATTATACAGGCTCAAGTTATAAAGGGCAGATTATCCTCTGATAGCTCAAAGATGTTAATAAATACATTTTTCAACATATCTCTAATCATTTGAAATTCCTGATCCAAAGTAACTGGCAAACCAATCAATCTTAAATTTCTCTATCTTTGCTGATTTTCCAATATTTCTCTTTTCCGAGCCACAGCATAGTTGTCCTTGATTAGATTTGCAGTAGCTGCCTCCATTCCAGTAATGTTATTTGTTTCTTTCTCAATTTCATTTGTATTTTTTTTCCAAATCCTTGCTGACAACCTCAGTCTTATCCCTATTGTTCTTAGCATCATTTTATAAGAATTCTACCTTCTCTAACAGGTTTTTAAATTTCCTGTCAAACGTTTGTGTCCATGTAAGTAACTTCTTGAGAATATCTCCAAGTGAACCAATAGCGTATTTTGTTCCACTTGGTCCACTTGTAGCCATTATATTTTAAAATAAGCTTTGCTTTAATGGTGATGATTCCAACACAGGTGTCTCAGGTATTATAGATGGTGTGCTCCTTTGAAAACAGGAGTCATTTTTAATGACAGGGGACTCTATGAATATGTTATTCTTCTGTGGTGATTAAAGTCAAAGTAAGTCTGTCTGGTTTGAGAGTATCAGAAGTAATGATTCTAGAATTGAAAGGTAAATTTTGTACCTTTGGAGAGTTTGTTGTCCTTACAGAAACTGCAGGTAGTAGCAGGTTGGCACTCAGCATGCCAGCTATGAGAGTAGAGCTCCTCTCTTTGCCTCTTCTGCCACCTTCAGTGTCGATATTTGATCTGAAATATTTCTCCAGTGGTTTGATTTTTGGTGAGGCAAACTCTTCCGATGATGAAGAAGTAAAAACTTTCCTCCTGCTGTCAGCCACCAATTTCAAACTGAAAGAGTCGTTCTGGAGTAGTATTTTTATGGCTTAAACAAACTGCCGGCATGGAGCTCTCTTGTAAAGCTGCTTGCCTCAGCCATGTTAACTCCACCCCATCTCAAACCCCATCAGCAAAGCTTATCCTAATGGCAATGAGGCCATGGCATCTAGTACCAGTACCATGCAAACAAGTATTAGCATAATGAACAGTACCAAAGGGCTCTGTGGAGTTTTCAAATTCTGTTTCGATCAGAATGCCATAGAATTTTGGAAAATCTACCCAGTTTCAAAGAATTCCGTTGGGAGGGGATAGCTGCCATTCTGACAGCATTTCACAGAATTTAATGTAAACTGCAGAATGGTTTTCCACCGTTTATATTAACCATACAATAAATTCCTACAGTCAACATGGCTGATTCAAGGGAAACTGTGGAATCCTAATTCACGGCTTAGATTGAAGTCAATGTAAACTGCCCAAAACCATCATTATACACAGTAAGATTGTTGCCCCGGTAGTTCTTAAAAGTTTTTCTTCACAGTTTAGAATACTAAGAACAATGTTTCTTGACTGAAGCAATTTGCATCTGTTGCTTTTGCAACTGCAATAGCATAATGGTCCTATAGTGCTCCTCCAACTCTCCTGCTACCTTCAAGATAGAACCCCTTTAAAATAGTTACCTTCTTACAACCCTACCAAGCTGGTTCATTTTTTCCTTCTTCACAGGTCAGATGCATATGGCTGGGCAAAATATCTGTATATGGCTTTCACAAAGTCATCACCAAATTCTGCTATATAAAATAACAATGTTATTTTTGTAAGTTTTGGCTACTTATGACCTGACCATCCTTTCAGCAAAAGATTAGGACACACACACACACACACACACACACACACACACACACAGAGCCTTCTTTAAAGATTCTATGAACCCACCAAGATTTGTGGCATTATATTATCTAATTTTAATTTTACAACAACTTATATGTTCACGGTTCAGCAACTTACAGAATTGTATGAAAAATGTTTCCTTGTAATGTATCCATCCTTACAGTTAAAGAGCAGAGACAAGACCCAAATACCCTTTTCGTCTAGGGCACAAAAGTGTGCCCAAATGTGGTGACTTGTGAAAGATTTTTTTAGAATAATATAGAACAAAATTAAAATTACATTTTGGCAAAATGTTGCAAATAATTTTTAAATGGTGTGCCAAGTTTGGAGGACACAGAATCATAATTTTGCCCACTGTTTGTAGGCAGAATTTAAGTTTTCTCATAACTTACCTAACAGTTGCATCTGTCCATCCAATTTGCATCCATGTTTGAATTAAACAATGATGCCAACTGAATTTGCATAATACGCCATGCAAAATCATGTTGCAGTTCTTGGCAGATTTGGATGCATTTCAAAAAATATGGTGGGTGGTTCAGATGCAACTTGGGGCACAAACACAGATATAGCACACAAATGCATCTGTGTCCACCCTATTGAAAATCTGTCCCTGATTCTGACACATGAGACACCACAGTCATACAGAACTACTACATTGAAACTTGTCCATTAAAATAGAAGTGTTGGGGTGGGGGTTCTAGAGCCGTGGGGATGTGTGACCGACAACTGCATTCAATGTTTTTACACTCCTTAGTCCACCTAATAGGTGGTTTATCAGGGTCAAATCTTTAGATGCATTTTGCAGCAATTTGCATCAAAAACTAATGCATCATCCTTTTTTTTTATACAAACTGTGACACATCTTGGAAACTGTCACATTAACTTGGGAACCTTCATTCATAAAAAAACAAAATTCAGGAATGGGCTCATACTCAGTGTGGAGCCTAGGGTAAAGTTATGGATTAGGCAGTCCCTTTAACAGTAAATAATAACAAGTTAGCAACTGCACTCCTTTAGAAAATCAAGAAAGACTAATAAAGTAGTTGGTGCAATCCAAACGGATTCTTATTGCCACCAAAATTGCAAAGTAAAACTATAAAGCAGCAACAAAAGTCATTGAGATGCAAAGCATACCAGACCTGCTATCCATGGGCTAGATTTTCAGAGCCCCTGTCAATCCTGCAGCTACAGGAAAAAACTGGAACTAGTAGGTCACTCCTTGCAGAGGTATAGTTTTTACCACAACCACCGTATTTTCAAATTTGGAGCCAGTTCAATACCGGCTCCATGATTTATGGCAGCTTGTGGCCATTTTTGTGGTGTAGTTACAGGAAAATGCTACATCTGGAGGGACCAGGAGTAACATCCCCTGCAGCTGTACTGGCTGAAAATGCAAAGCTCTGTAGGTGCAGAGTTTTTGTCCCACAGCAGTGACTCCAGTGTGGGACTTGGTTCCCAGATGGACTGGAAATCAAGCCCCAGGTGTCATTATTTTATACAGGAATGCAGTCACTATCTTTTTCTTGCTTCATGCATAAGGCTCTTGTATTTTGGTGATATCAGACAGATGCTGATGGAAAAAACTATCCTTTTTCTACATCTGCACCTTCTGAAAATCCTGCCGACTGCATAGTAAGAAGAGCAAGACTTTAGAGACATTTCTTGTAGTTCCAAAGGCAATGTTTCATGTAATCTACAACTTACAGTACATTATAAGAACCATTACACAATGTCAAGAAAGAATGCTTGCCTCTGATTGGTCAGTCTGGGACTGGACATGTGATGTTATCCCAGTACAACCTCATGGTATTGATTTGTTGGATTTGTTGTTGCATTGTTTCCTCCTCTCTTCAGAAACAGAGATATATTGCCACATTAATAATCTACTAAAAACATTTGTTAATTTTTTATTTTTTATTTTGTATAACGATGAGCCATTGTATAATAGCTATAATGCACTCCAGGGTGTGTGTTGTGCTGGGGTAACCTCACTTATGGGGTCATTGGATGCACTTGGCATGCAGCCTCATGCCCAACCACCCCAGGAAGGAGGTTATCCCAACACGACACACATCTTGTCATGCATTATTGCTTAAATTGATATTAAAGCTACAGTTCACATTAATGGTGACAGTTGTACCCTATACATTTTTGCTCTGATTTAGATTGCCCCATATCCTATCAAATACAGTACCTTTACCCAATCTGAGTCTGCTTCAGTACTTTTTTAACATTTAAAAAATAAAAGGGATATGCCTTTAAATACATTTTCTAAGGTTTTATTCAGTGTTCTCAGCTATTTTTGAAATGCTACCATTTAACATCACTTTGCTTGAGACTAAACATGAACTAGCATGCAACAAACACTGCTTCCTAACTTCACAGGTCAATGAGGGTTCAAGAACAATTGTGATTAATGATGAAAAAGTGGGATAACAATATTAGAGGGAGTGCTCATTTTATTATTTTTATTATAAAAAAGAACTAACTCAGACTCAAAATGGGAAACAGAGACTGTCTTGCAAGACAGGAACTAAGGTGCAATCTTAAACAGAAGAAGAAAAAATGTTACAATTTTCACAGCAACATGCACTTCCAGTTTAAAGTGACACTGTCAACCCCCTTAGGCCTCAAGGTGTCCCTAATTTAAAAAACGCACATTTTATGATTGGTCATATTCTGAACAGGTTGCAGATGTATCTGGTAGTTTGATTCTGTTTCATTTTTTCTTCTTATAAGTGGAAAACAGACAGCTCACCATGCTGCTGTTATGACACAAAAATGTGTTTGTTTACATTCTTTGATCGACTCCACTGCATCTTTCCTGGACTTCAGTCGGAGGAGAAGGGACACCACTCATGATGCAGTGGGAGGAGAAGGGACACCACTTATGATGCAGTGGAAGGAGAAGGGACACCACTCGTGATGCAGTAGGAGAAGGGACGCTACTCATGATGCAGTGGAAGAAGAAGAAGGGACACCACTCATTATGCAGTGGAAGGAGAAGGGTCTATTGCATCATGAGTAGCTGCACTGCTTTAATGCCAAATTTTTTAATCCCGGTGGGGTCTGTAATAAATGAGTTCCACTGTTTTGTAATGCTCTCTGTTTCACAGAATAGGTCATAATGATGAGTGGACTTGCAAGTTTGCTTCTATAACTGCATAACTTAAATGTTCAAATCTGAATATAATATGTCCTCTTTGTGGGCTTCTCCATAGATTGGACGTTGTGATGCAAGGATGTCCATAGAGAGGGATGCATAGGTCTCTGAATTTTCCTGCAAATAAAAAAAACAAATACTGTCACATTGAAATGTATTTGGCTTGATTTTAATAGGAATTGTAGACCTGTATTCCACATGTCCCTTACAGTAGCTCCTTGTTCACAGCTCCCATCATGCCAGACAGCTCACCCACTGTGCTTCCTTCATATTGAAATTCTGGCTCGGCTCTTTCCCTCCCTTCCTTTTCTCTCTCCTGTTTCCTCTCATCCCCCCTTCCCCCTACCCATTCCATAACACAGCTTTTATTCCCTCCCCCATAGGAAATATACTTCTGGTCAAGCTGCTGTCCCATCACTTTCCCCAAGCTCTGACCCCTATCCCCCTGTCCATCTGCTCTACCTCTTCCTCCTTT
This sequence comes from Neoceratodus forsteri, assembly GCA_016271365.2. NCBI lineage: Eukaryota > Metazoa > Chordata > Ceratodontiformes > Ceratodontidae > Neoceratodus > Neoceratodus forsteri. The sequence goes on along the minus strand of JADMNL010000022.1, from coordinate 192,336,270 downwards.
TCCTTCAGTTCTCCTCTTTGTGACTATACAACTCACTCCTTCAACTGTTCTTGACCCTTGTCCTTAACAGCTGCCCTTCATCCCTTATCCATGGTTAGCTCAAGCCCTGTTTTGTGAAGCTATGAGGCTGTTCTCTGTTCTTGTTCAAGTGCAGTTGTATCTGCCTTATCTACTTTGCATCGAATTGTGCTATTTGCACAATTGTTAACGTGTTCTACTTTTGTGCCTTATTTTATTTGTGCTGAATTATTTGGCACCACATACTGTTGCTGCACAACTGTCAATGAATTTTCACACCTGCACCCTCTTGTATTGTCTACTCTACCCCCCCCCCACACAAATGCATCTGGAAATGAACTGTTACCAGTTGAGCATGTCTTGCATGGAAAAACATTTGAAATAAAATAATAAATAAAATAATTATAGACAGCTCTGGAATTAGTAGCTATCAAAGATTAGGTGAATATCAATAACTGATAGGTGAAAGGTAGTAATACTAAAAATAGGTCAATTTAAAGGGAATGTGCATTATTCCCCTATATAGTTATTTTAATTAAAACTCTAGTGATTCAGAAATCGAGTTGTTAAATTAGATTAAGTTAATGTTTTCAATAAACAAATTGCAAGCTATATATTAAATAGTGATATAGAGGCATCCATTGTGTTGACAGGAAGGAATGGACTTGTGATATCAATAGTGCTCCACTTTTACCAGTGTGCTGTAAAGCAGCTGAGAACAGATTGATGGCACTGTTAGGAATTTTATTATATTTTGACTAATTCATTGGGTTTTGGAGGATCAAGTTTGACAAGAGAATGCAGTTCTTTCTCTAACAATTTCCTAGCATCTCACTCCTTGGGAGCAGTTTGTTTATACCCACTTCAATGTGCATTGTTATTTATTTATTAATTTATTTAGTTTTTCTTGACCGGGTAAGTGCACTAGACAAATCCTGCTTATTTTCAGGTACGACCCAGGGGAGGGGGATACAGATGAATATCAACTGACCTTGAACCAGATTAAGCTGTTGGATTGGCTGTAAAGGAAATTACATCACAACAGCTCCTTACATGTTTACAATATGAATGCCTGCACAACACAATTAGAAATTATTTTTTCTATTTTTTATTGAAGAAATTTGCTAGATACAGCCAAGCAACAAAATATGGGTGATGTCTGTTTAAACATGAGAAAAAAACAAACTCAGTGCAATACAAGTGAGCCTGTCCACAATAGAAGTGTCCCAGAGTTAGTGAAATAAGTAGCCAGATGTGACACATGGAAAACTTAAGCAATAAACCATGATAGGGTATGGGTTATGCTGGGATTTATTCACAGCTGGTGTGGTGGCTGGCCAAACCAGAACAGCCATGGGTAAATCCCAACATAACCCACACCCTGTTTAGGCTTATTGCAATTATACAATTTCCCCTTTTAGTTCATCTAAGAAATATACAAAAAAAATGTTTGTTTTTTGACACTTTTAATGAATTTATTTACTCTTTCTCAAATGTACAACCCAGTGGCAACACAAATATTTCTGGGCAGCCCAGGTTCAAGTCCCAGCTGAGGCACTTCTTTCTCCCCTTTGTTTGTATGAACTACAGTATGTATTACTCAACTATCACACTCTCATGAAGTTCTGGTAACATGCTGGAGCCTCCTGAACTTTCTCTTGAGGTTCTCATGTCACCAGAACCACCTGATGTTAAATGCAGCCTCATAATACATAATTCTCTATCTCTTATTCAGTATGCACTATACAAGCCTATTGAAAATCCGCCAGTTGAAATTCTGGGTCAGAAATTTGGCAGTTGAAATTCAACACCAAAAAGTGTGAGGTGATGCTCATAGGGAATAAAAACCACACGAAGGAATATTAAACAGAAATGGTTATGCTGGACACTACACCTGAGGAATGGAGCCTCAGAGTTATCATAAGTGACTCCCTTAAACAATCCAGCCAATGCAAAAACCCTACAGCATGGCAACCAAAATGTTGGGGTGTTAAGGAAGGGGTTTGATAGCAGGAGGAATGAGGTAAGACTCCCTCTCTATACATCACTGGTGAAGCTGCATCTGAAATACTGTGCACAGTTCTGGAGTCTCCACCTAAAGAAAGAAAAAGAGAGGCTGGAGACAGCACAGTGTAGGGTAATCAAAATTATTTAGGGCCAGTAGTGCCGATTCTATAAGGAACAACTTATAGCACTGAACATGTACTCACTGGAGGTCGCAAGGGAGGGGGTGGCATTATTGGGACCTTCAGGTTCCTGAAAGGAATGAATGAGATCATTTTAAAGGTACTATTTTGTAGGAGTGGCAAGAGAAAAACATAAGGACATAAGTGAAGGTGACGGAAGGGATTAAGGGGGATGTGAAAAAGTTTTTCTTTACAGAGAAGGTGGGGGTAAACTAGAAAAATTCTTCACTGGCCCCTAAAGCAATTCCTCCTATAAAGGTGAATGCCACCCTGATTTGCTCTAACACCATGCCTCACCCTGCTTTTACAAGGGTGGGATTGCTGTCTTAGAGGGAAGGGTGGCAAGAGGAGTGACTGAAATCTCCCTGGCCTTTTATTGACCTATTCCTCCTCCCCTCCGGCTCACTTGCTCTGCCCCCAAGGTAGACCCAGAATCCCTACCTTTCCCAGCTAGCCTAGTTCATCCCCCTTCCCACATCAAAAGTAGGTGGGTGGTTGAGGTCCCCCATTCTTTCACTACTTAGGGGACTGTATGAGAGGAGGCTTGAACAGCAAAGGTCTGCTACTGCTGCAGTCCTTGGCAACACCATTCCGTATATGTCATAATACAATTAACAAAACATTTACAAAAATTGTGTTATAGTACACAGTTACCAAAACATGTACAAGCAATATATTATATAGTATACAGTTAACATAACATTTACAAATAATATGTTCTAGAATACATTACGAAAATATGTTCAAATTATACATAATTTAGTATATAATTGCAAACCATGAACAAATACTGTACAGTACTTATACTATTATGTAGAATCACAACATAAAAAACATATATAAACAATATATGTTACAGTTAAGCAAAAATGCATGACAGAGTATGTGTTGCACTGGGATAACATCATGCCTGGGGTGATTAGGCAAGAGGCCACAGGCAAAATGCGACTAATCACCCCAGAAGTGATGTTATCCCAGCACAACACACACCCTGGAGAGCATTATTGCTATTATACAATGGCTCATTTGTCTTTAAAACAATAAGATAGAAAAAAAATGATGATTTTATGGGATTTTTTTGTATTTTTTCATGTGTGGGGGTATATGTTTTCACAAAAAAGTCTACAGTTTGACCACTAATTGGTGCTGGCTGTATGTTCTGCATTGTAGTTGTCTCCCAGGCTACCCTTGCTGCAGTGCTGTTTTTGTTAGGACACGAGTCTGATGTTGTCACAGAGTACAGGTTAAAATGTGCTGCCTCTTTTTTTTTTTTTTTTTCTGGTTGCTTGATTAGTTTTTAATTTTAAATGCAGAGGCAGGTGGTATAACTGGCAAGGCGCTGGGTTGACTGAGCCACAGAGGTTAGCTGACAAGCCGATGCATAGCGGCTGCCACGGCGTTATTGTGGAGAAAAAAGGCAAAGTAGAGGTATGGCTTTGTTTTCTGACTATTGCTTTTCTTTGAAAATTTTTTTTAGTTTGGGTACGAGTGTGAATGGGTAAAAGAGCACAAATCCCATATGCTCATGCACTATGTTGTCCGTACTTCCGGGAGTTATGGGATTAAGAAGGCACAGTTTTGTTTTGTGCTGCAGGTATTTATTTTTTTAGAGACAGCGAGGAGAGCAGAAGAGAAAGATGCAGTGTAAAATTCTTGATGGCAGTGGGAGTGAAGCAGGTAAGGTTGGGTGCTGAGTGGGAATCAATGAGTCAAATAATCGGGGCCGTGGAATGATTTATTTCATTTAAAATTTTTACATTTGATGCAGTCGTTTCTATGCTGGGACTAGAGCCGTGATGTTGTGCTGGGATAACATCACGGCTCCAGTCCCAGACTGGCCAATCAAAGTCCAGGATTATTTCATGCCATTGTATAATATACAATTAACAAAATATGCACAAACATTGTATGTTATAAAATAGCTAGGAAAGAATGTAATTAATACTGTCCTAGAGACTGGTGCTGTGGCTGTTATCCATACAAGAGTGGTATACAAAACTCCAGAACAGGGAAATGAGTTGGATAAGGCACTTGAGAAGGAGATCATAAGGATGGCAAAACATGGGGAGGTGAAGCTACTTATAGACTTCAGTTTGCCAGATGTGGAGTAGAGCCTTCCAGCTGCAGCTTCTACAAGGAGCAGAGCCATCACTGACTCTCTACATGGGGAGCTTTCTCAGGCAACTAGTCAATTAACACACTACAGATGGGGCAGTGCTGGACCTGGTGCTTACAAACAGGGATAGCATTGCAGATGTCATAGTGGGCAGTCTCCTAGGTACCAGTGATCACCATAAAGTGTGGTTTAACAATAAGACAAAAGCAGAGGTAAACCACATGAAGACAAGGGTCCTGGACTTTAGAAGGGTGGATTTTAAGGAAATGGGAGATTGACTCAAAAACTGCTACTGGGGGAAATGCCACAGAAGGATAGTGGAACAACAGGGAGAATAAGGGAAGGCATAATTAAAGCAACCAGCCTCTACATGAAGGAAATGAGTTAAAAGAAAAATACAATGTTTGGTACTGTAGGGAAGTGATCACAGTGGTGAAGGATAAAAGGGTGGCATTCAGGAGGCATAAGAAAACACAGAAGAAGGAAGACAGGGAGGTGCATCTGGTAAAACAGAGGGAAGCAAGTAAGGCAGTGAGGGAAGCAAAGACACAGACTGAGGAAAAGATAGTCAAAGGTATAGCAAATGATGGCAAGATTTTTTTCAGGTACTTAAGAAGATGAAAGCAAGGGGAGTGATAATGAGGACAAGGAGAGTAGCAGAGTGAGACTACACAGAAGAGGGCAAAGAAAAATCTGACATCCTAAACAAGTACCTTTGCTTAATCTTTACAGTGGAGGGAAGGGGAGACCGACTAGTAGTGATCAGAAGGAACATCGGGAGGAGGTGAACTCAAGTTCATTTTCAGAGGAAAGAGTCCAAAGTGTCTTGCAGCTCTGAAAGTGAACAAGGCGATGGGACTAGAAGGGATACACTATGGGGTACTAAAAGAACTCAGAAAGGTCCTGGATGCTCCACTGATGGCATTATCCATCATCTCAGTGGAATCAGGTATGGTACAGGTAGACAGGAGGAAAACAGATGTGCTCCCAATACCTAAGGGTGGCAGCAGAGAAGAGGTTAATAACTGTAGGTCAGCAATCCTTACCTTAGTGATGGAGAAATTAATGGAAATACTGACAAACTAAAAGTTGTTAGAGTCTCTTGAATACAACTGTCTCCAAGACCAAAGGCAGCAGGGATTAATTGGGGGTGAGGTGTTCATTCCTGATGACTCTGATTGAGTTCTTTGACTGGATGACAAGGAAAATAGATCAGAAGCGGGCAGTAGTTGTGGCCTATCTGGTCTTTAGTAAGACTTTCAATACTATTTCACACGAGAGATTGATTAAGAAATTGAACAGTTTTGGGGTGGGATCCAAAGTGGGGAATTGGGTAAGAAACTGGTTAATTTGATAGGTGACAGACGGTGGTGGTTAATTATACTAATTCTAATGATGGGAGAATGACAAGCAGAGTCCCACAGGCTCAGTACTAAGACCGTCCCTCTTCCATGTTCTTATTTGTGACATTGCTGATGAACTGGAAGGGATGGGTTGCCTTTTTGCAGATGATGCCAAAATCTGTAATAGGGTGGACAATAAGGAAGGGGGTGAAAGAATGCATAGTTCTACTGGGAATTTCAAGGAGTGGTCAAGAGCGTGGCAGTTGGAGCTCAATACCAAAAAGTGTAAAATGATGCACCTATGACATAGGAACCCAGTAACTGAATACAGGATGAGGGGTAATGTCAATTACTATTCAGCAAAGAGACCATTGGAGTTAGCATATCTGATGACCACAAAATGGTAGGGCAGTGTGACAAAGCAGTGGGTAGGGCCAGTGGGATGCTGGAATGAACAGAGAGAGGTATTTCCATCAGAAAGCGGAAAGTGATGTTGCCACTATATTGTTCTCTGGTGAGACCCTATGTGGAATATCTTTTCCAGTTCTGTAGGCCACATCTCAGGATGGACATAGGGCATAGGCAGTGCAGAGGAGGGCAACTAAAATAGTGCAGGTGTTGTACCAAAAGCCCTAAGAGGAGAGACTAAAGGATCATAACATGTACACCATGGCAGACAGGAAACCAAGAAAGGGCATGACAGAGACCTACAAATACTGTATGGGGTGAGCCAGATGCAGAAGGGGAGTCTCTTTCAAATGAAAAAGAGCACCATAACAAAAGGGCATGTGAAGAAGTTCCAGTGGGAAGGAAGTTTAGGATGGATGTGAGGAAGTAGTCGCCCCTGTTGGGGACACTGCGGCACTCCCCATGGCTCTTTGGACCTCACCAGCCCACCTTGAAGCCAGCAAAGCTCCTTTCCACCCCTGCTGGGGTCAGAGCAGCATTCCCCATGGCTCATTGGACCTCACCAGCCCACCTCGAATCCAGCAAGGCTCCTAGTTGCCCCTGTTGGGGTCACCGCAGTGCTCCCCACAGCTCTTTCTACCTCACCAGCCCACCTCGAAGCCAGCAAGGTATTGTACCCAGCAGGTTCCATTTGAAGTCTTCAGGCAGAATAGCTTTGAATTCTGGCACCTTTTCTAAGTGGCTCCCTGCCTTCCAAGCTGTGGCTGAATTTCTACCTCAACTTACCTCTGCACTATTGCAGACTAGAGGAGACTGCAAAACCCCCTGTACAGACTGACTTAAATGTGCCTCTGTCCAGCCAAGCTGTAAACCGAATTTTTGCCTATCATTGCAGCTCCCTGGTATTTACGACATTTCTATATGCACTGCAATCTTGGATTTTATGGCGCTGTTTCTGATTTAATTGTATGCTCCTAGCCTGTTTTTCTGTGAGAGACACTGAAGTCAAATTTAAAAATCATTTAATTTAAGTGCTACTGTATTTTTCTATTGTGCATTTAGTAATTAACTGTATTTTTCTGATGATTCTATGATTAATAAGGGGATGATTTAAACTCTTAGAATGTACTGTCTGACTGCTCACCAATTAACTGCTTAAGGAATAATTTAGGGTAGGATTTTTTATTTCTTAAAGTCTACTGGCTTTCTGCTCTTGGTGTTGGATTTCCTTTCTCATCTGTACTGCTGATTCCTGCCCCCTCCTCCCTACTTTCAGCAGTACCCCTCCCTGCCAAGCTAATCACTTCTGTCCATCCCTCTGAGTTAATTGCTCAGTCTGACTGTCTGTCCCCACCTCCTTCTTCTGTCCCCTGACTAAATATAATCTTCTACCCATCTTCTCTCCCTAGGCTCCTAGTTGCCCCAGTTGGGGTCACCGTGGTGCTCCCCATGGCTCTTTGGACCTCACCAGCCCACCTTGAGCCCAGCAACGAACTGTAGCCAGCAGGTTCCATTTAAAGTCCTCAGGCAGCCTAGCTTTGAATTCTGGCACCTTTTCTAAGTTGCTTCCTGTCTTTCAAGCTGTGGCTGAATTTCTACCTCAACTTACCTCTGCACTATTGCAGACTAGAAGAAACCACAAAAACCCCTGTACAGACTGACTTAAATGAGCCTCTGTCCAGCTGAGCTGTAAACTGAATTTGTGCCTGGCATTGCATCTCCCTGGTATTTATGGCATTTCTGTGTGCACTGCAATCTCAGATTTTATGGTGCTGTTTCTGATTTAATTGTATGTTCCTAGCCTGTTTTTCTGTGAGACACACTAAAGTCAAATGTTCTCCCTCCCCCAACCCCTCCTCCACGTCTTATTAAATGCTTGTTCCTTTGGGATGGATATTCTTTTTTCCCTCAGTGATTGGACCATTTCTTCTGGGGTGAGGATCTCAAGGCAGCTAGTTTGTGAATTTCATGGTTGGATAGTCCCAGAAACCAGGTGAATATTTATTTATTTATTTGTTTGTTTGTTTTTGTTAACCAGGTAGGCACACTAGACAACAAATGCCTATTTTCAGGTGCAACCCGGGAGGTTACAATACAGAAAACATGGTACTGTACATAGTCCTGGTAGCATACAAGCCCATAATACAGGTGGACCAGAGAGATTACAATACAGAGAACATGGTATATTGTCAAGGTAGCATGTGAGCCCACATGCAGGGTAGGGCCGGGGTACAAAATAAAGACAATATAGGCAAGGTAGCAGACATGTATACAACTACAACTAGAATTGAAAAAAGCACAGAGGATATTGCATCTAGTGCATCTAGTCCATACGAAAGGAAGGCGGTAATCCACAGATGGGAGCATGGGGAGGTAGGAGATTAACAGGTAACCAAGGGAGGGGGGTAGGCAGAGCACAGTCCAGGTGATAGTCAGGTAAATAGGCAAGGGAGAGAGTAGGCAGAGAAGTAGGCCAGCAGGGTACTAGTGGGTACAGAGAGGGGTAGGAGACGACTGGAGAACCACCACGACAAAGACTGGCTCGGACTGTGGCGAGAGAGCAGCCCTACCATTGCAACCCTAGAAGGCAGGGCAAGAAAGATGAGGGTCCATCTAAGTGCTACAAGGGAGGGAGCTAATGGGTAATTGGGTGAGGGGGCACCTCGCAGAGGATGGTGGGGATTGAGGGTTAGTCTAAGTGCTACAAGGGGGAGCGCTAATGGGTAATTGGGTAAGGGGGGGGTGCCATGCAGAGGAGGGAGCTAATGGGTAATAGGGTAAGGGGGCGCCAAGCAGAGGATGGTGGGAGGTGCTAAGGTGATGAGAGTCAGAGGCTGAAATTCAGTTTGTGGGAGAGGTGTAAGGCGAGAGGGGGAGTCTCCCAGCAACTAGTTGGCACAAAAACAAGTGGAGGCAGCTTTGAGAAACTTCCAAAGGGATGTTTAGAAGCCAGGGTGGGAGGGGGTGGCCCAGACTAGGGTGGGAAGGGAGTTCCAAAGTCTTGGAACGTAGGTGGAAAAGGCCCAATCACCAGTAAGGGAGCGGGTCCTCGGGACCAAACAAACCTGAGCCGAGCTGGACCTAAGTTGATAGGCCAGAGAGCAGTGTTTGAAGGGAAGGGCAAGAGCGGAGGGGCAGACAGTACGAATAATATTATCGACCATGTTGCCGAGGACAAAGGCATGGTGTTTTTCAGAGGAAGCCACCCCAGTTGGGCATAGAGGTCACACTGATGCATGAGGCGAGGCGCAGAGAGGGTGAAGTGACATATGTTGTTACAGGCCGTATCCCATTTCACAAGATAGGCACTTGGAACCGGCGCAAAGGCTACCAGCCCATAGCAGAGCATGGGTAGGATGATCCCCCTTGCTATGGCGAGCCGGGCAGCCAGAGTGAGGCAGTCCTTAGCCCTGTATGCTAAGCCAAGCTTGCAGTTATATGCTTTGCAGATGTTCTGGAGATGCTCAGCAAGATCAAACTGAGGATCTAGGGTCACCCCTAGGTACCTGGCAGATTTCAGGACAGGCAGGAGGGAGCCATTCCCCCCCAAGGATGGCAAGGGGGATCTCCACACTTAGCAAAAGCCTTTATAAGGTTTCTAGTTGCAGCTCTATATCCATGCCTGCTGGATAGTTTCATCCTTGGACTTAGTTACTGTCTCACTCCTGCAGTCAACTGAACATTTGCTTCAGTCCCGTCTTCATTCTTGAATTCGCTGCTTTCTCTCTTTTTCCATAGTTCCACGCTCCCTTCTTTTCCTTACCAGTGTACACTATGGGGGTGATTTCACTTCACTGCAGCTTTGTAGGCATATATTCCCTTCTGCTAGCCTTCCAACTGTCAGTAGATCTTCCCTGCCAGCCATCTACTGACTCTGGCTACTCAAATAAAGCCGAGGAATGGAGCTATTTTTTCTCAAACCTAATTATCTGGGGTAATACCTCTATCCCTGAAACCTGGTTCCTAAAGCTTATCCCATTTGTTAGTATAGCTGACTACCTAAGCCATTCCCCTTTTTATATGCCACTTGACGGCAAACTCAAAACCTCTGTCCTTGAGACCTGAGTACCCCTATGTCATCTCTCTCTCTCTTTCTCTCTCTCTCTCTGGTGATATTGAACCTAACCCAGGCCCTCCTGATGGCATTGCTCCCAAGAACACATCTTATTGGTTCACAGAAAAGGGGCTTAGGCTTGCACATATGAGCATTAGAAGTCTGTCAGCTAATTTTCCACAGCTTGAAGCCTGGATTACTCACAACTCCCCTGATGTCTTAGTTCTAACCGAGACTTGGTTAAAACCCCATATACCAGATTCATTATGTAGGATCAATGGATATAAACTTCACAGATGTGATCATCCAAATGCTAAAAAGGGTGGTGGTGTTTTGTTTTATATCAGACAGGACCCTGACATTACGGTCCTCCCGGTCAACACTACCCGTCAATGTGAAACCATTCATATAGTTATTACCTTAAGTCTCACTAAGAAGCTAAATGTAGTGTACATCTATAACCCTCCTAAAAGAGGACTAACAGGCCTGACTAAGGTGATTGACCATCTATCCTTGCTAAAGGGTAGACAAGAGCTCATTGTTATGGGGGACCTCAACCTGGATTGGCTAGGGAAAAACTCTAATCTCTATGCTGCTGAACTCAGCAGGTTACAAGTGTCTCAGCTGGTCACTCTCCACCAGACAGGCTAGTAACAGCAGTCTCCAGTCTCTTCTAGACTGAGTCATCTCCAACAGGCCTGAGAGGATCAGTGTTGCTGGAGTTTCACCAGACTCAATCAGTGACCACTCCCCAGTTTACTGCGTTTGGAAAGCTAGGGCCCCTAAACCACCTCCCAGAGAAATTCTTTTCAGGGATTTTTCAAAAATGGATAAGAGAGCCCTAATCTTGGAGCTACAGAACATGGACTGGGCACCTCTGTATAATACCTGTAATACGGAACGTGCTGCTCAATACCTCCTTACCACGCTTTTGAACCTTCAAGACAAATATATTCCAGTACAGGGTTTTAAATAATTGATTAACAGTTTTTTTCTTGGGATGATACTAACTGTACAGAAAGTATCTATATATGTTTTCTAGAAGTGCTGTGTTTGTTAAACACAGTGAGGCAAAAGCTATGCATTTTCACAAAGATTTAGCACTTTTATGAGCAAAACGCTAATCAATTTTTACAGTTATATAAATCCCTGCAGTAAAAAGTCGCCATATCCAGGGATCTGCTACCTCCTGGTTAAATTCTGCACTCCTGTCCTCTCTCAAAAAGAGGGACAAATCCTGGAACAAAGCTAATCTAACCCAGTCCCCATTGGACTGGGTGGAGTACTGAAGACTCCGAAACCTATGTAAGGTTTCCATCAGATCTTCTAAGGGAAATTACTACCGTCAGCTCCTTAGTACCGCTGTCTGTGACTCTCGTGTCTTTTGGAGTCATGTTAATACCATCATAGGGAAAAACAAGTGCAATACCATCTCTCATATTGTCATGGATGGTTGCAATTGCAATAATCTGCTCACTATCGCTGAGACTCTTAACTCCAGATTCACTGACCTCTCCTCCTATACTGCACCTCCTGAGCCTTTACCTGTCACTCTGTAGGATGAACTTAAACCTTCCAACCCATCTTTCACCATTCACCCTGTCTCTGAAAGTGAAATCTTACACTTACTTAAGTCCATCTCTCCTGCTGGATAGGCAGGGGCAGATGGACTCTTGTCAAAATTCCTAAGAACTGTTGCACCATCTATAGTCTCTCCAGCGACTAGACTTTTCATCCTGTCTCTTCTTATAGGACATGTCCCTTCCCCCTGGAAGATTGCTCGAGTTTTACCAGTCTACAAAAAGGGGGACACCACTAACCTGGATAACTAGCACCCAATTGCCATCCTCTCCACCCTCTCTAAAATACTGGAGAAAATTGTTGCTACCCAGGTCTCAGATTACCTGTACTCCTTCAAACTCCTCACCCCTGACCAACATGGTTTCCGATGTGGGCGCAGTACATCCACTGCTCTCATACAGTTTACAAATGATGTCAGCCTCACTATGGACTAAGGCTTTCTCACTGGGGCTACTTTTGTTGATCTTACAAAAGCGTTTGATTTAGTTGACCACCCACTGCTCCTATCAAAGTTGTCATCTCTAGGCTTCTCACCCTCTGTCACTGCCTGGTTCCAAAATTATCTTTCAAAGTGGGAACAATTTGTCCAGATCAGAGATGCTAAGTCCCCTCTTGCTCCTCCTTGGATCGGAGTGCCCCAGGGTTCGATTCTTGGTCCTCTTCTGTTTACAGTCTTCATAAATGACATCCCACCACTCACTGGTGCTTGCTCAGGTCTGCCATATGCTGACAATCTTGTTCTTTAGTCATCCTCCTCAAACCTCTCAGATATCAACCTGAATCTCAATAGTAAATTCAATACCTTTCAGAGTTGGCCATTGCAAAACAAGCTTGTTTTAAATAAAAATAAAATGGTGACTATGCTCTTCCGATCAGGTTCAAAAATTTGGTCCTGCACCCAACCATTAAGTATCAGAGCACTTGATGGCTCTCCCCTTAACACAGTTACCTCTTTTAAATACCTAGGAGTAACCCTTGATACTGCCTTGGATTTTGACCTGCACTTAGCTTTAGTCATTAAATCTGTCAATATTCAACTTGGACTGGTTTATCAGGTGAGACATAGCCTAACATCCACAGTGAGGATGGCCATTGCACAGGGGATCCTGAGGCACAAATTGGCGTATGGGTTAATAGCCTTTCTGGCAACTACTGGTGGGCTCCTCCAAAAGTGGGATGTCTGCTACAACAGCATTTGCAGTTTTACTTTGTCTTTGCCCAGGCTTACTCACTGATGCACACTATACTCCAGTCTGGGATGGTTTACCCTCTCAGCCTTCTGACAGTTTACTTCCTACTGTTTTATAAAGAATATAATCTCCTCCCAGATACCTGACAAACTGGCTCTACTGCTCAAACCTGTGACCTCTGCCTACCCACTTAGATCAGCTGACAAACCCCTTCTTGTCCAACCGAGATGCAAAACCAAAATGGGGGAGAATGCTTTCTTTAGATAGAAACATAGAAACAAAGAATTTGATGGCAGATAAGGACCACTTGGCCCACCCAGTCTGCCCATTTCCCTACCTGATGGATTAGCTGCAGATCCTAGTTAACAAGCAGCCTACTTCTTCCTACCCTCACCCCCTAGAATTGCCTTATGACTGTCCCATGCATGCTTGAATTTACCACTGTTTTGTGACTCCACAACCTCCCGACCGTTCATACATCCTACCACTCTCTGTGAAAAAATACTTCCTTAAATTACCTCTGAGCCACCCCTTCTATCTTCAAATTGTACCCCTTGTTCTTGCACACCTTTTTTGAAAGATGCTACCTCTTGGACTTTTTGATTCCTTGAGGTACTTGGAAAGTTTCTATCATGTCCCCTCTCCTCCTTTCCTCAAGGCTATACATATTAAGCTCCTTAAGTCTCTCTTCATATGTCTTCTGGTGCAGACCCTGCACCATTTTAGTTGCCCTCCTCTGGACAGCTTCCATCCTGTCTATGTCTTTGGAGATTGGGTCTCAGAACAGCACGCAGTACTCAGATGGGGTCTCATTAGCTGTCTGTACAGAGGGATAATAACTCCTGTTTTCTACTGGTGATGCCTCTCCCTATGCATCCCAGTATCCCCCAGCCCTCCTTGCTGCCCTCTCACATTGCTTGCCCACCTTTAGGGCATCTGATATGACTACCCCCAGGTCCCTTTCCATTTTTGTTGTTGTTAGTATCTCACCCCCCATTGTGTACTCTTCCCCTGGGTTTCTGTTTCCCAGGTGCATTACCTTGCACTTCTTAGCACTGAATCTAAGCTGCCATACATTTGAGCATTCCTCTAACCTTGCCAAGTCCCTTCTCATCCTTTCCACTCCACCTTGTGCATCAACTCTGTTGCAGATCTTTGTGTCATCTGCAAAGAGACATACTTTTCCTTCCAGTCCCTCTGCAATGTCACTTATAAAGACATTGAAGAGGACCGGTCCTAATACTGAACCCTGCGGTACTCCACTACTAACCCCCCTTTTTTCAGAGTGGACTCCATTTACTATTACCTCTGTTCCTATTCTCCAGCCAACTTTACCCAGGCTGTCATCTTGGGACCCACTCCCAGGCTGGCTAACTTGTATATTAATCTTTGTGTGGGACTGTGTCAATGCCTTGCTAAAGTCTAGGTAGGCCATGTCCACAGCCCCTCCCTGATCAACTACTTTGGTCACCCAGTCAAAGAAATCTATCAGATTTGTCTGGCATGACCTTCCCGCTGTGAATCCATGCTGCCTTGGGTCCTGTGCCCCTCTGGCCTCTAGATATTTAACAATTCTTTCCTTCAGAAGTGATTCCATCATTTTCCCTACCACTGAGGTTAAACTAACAGGTCTGTAGTTTCCTGCTTCTGCCTTGCTCCCACTTTTGTGAAGGGGAATCACATCTGCCCTCCTCCAGTCCTCGGGTACCACCCCATCCTCCCATGATTTGTTAAAGATGGTAGTCAGTGATGTCACTAGTTCTACCCTTAGTTCTTTTAGAATTTTGGGATGAATCCCATCAGGCCCCATTGCTTTGTCCACCTTCAGTTTTAAGAGTTCTTTCAGAACCCTTTCTTCTGTAAATGGGCTGATATCAACTTCTGTATCCAGAGTGTTTCTACTGTTTGTTTTAGGTACCTCCCCTTCCTTTGTAAATACTGGAGCAAAATATTTGTTTAGTATCTCTGCCTTTCACAGTCACCTCTGCCCACCCTCTCTCCCCTTTATTAAGCCTCACTATCCTCCCTTGGTCTTCCTTCACTCCCTGATGTACCTATAAAGGTTTTATCCCCTTCTTAACTGAGTTGGTTATCTTTTCCTCAGTTTGGGCCTTTGCTGTTCTGACTGCCTTCCCAGCTTCCTTTGCTTTAACTGATACAGTTCTCTGTCCTGCTCCTTCTGTGATTCCTTGTACTTCCTGAATGCTTTCTTTTCTCTTGAACCTTCACTGCCACTTCCTTTGAGAACCATAGTGGTTTCTTACCTCATTTCATTTTGTTTATTTGCTTTACACAAAGCTTGATACCTCTGTGATGGCAGTTTTATTATTCCCATTGTTCTTCCACCCTCCTTCCTGCCCATTTGCTAGTGCATTCCTTAGGCACTCACCCTTTTGACAAAAGTCAGCCCTCCTAAAATCCAGTACCTTTGTCTTTGTATGGCTTGACTTTATTGTGTTTATTGTGAACCATACTGTTCGATTGTCACTATTTCTCAGATGGCTACCCACTTCTACATCTGTGATCCTCCCTTCATCTCCATTTGAGAGAACCAGGTCTAAGATTGCTCCCTCTCGAGTGGGCTCCAATACTAGTTGTCTAAGGCATGCCCCCTGTAGGGCATCTAGAATAACCCCACTCTTAGAAGTGGCTGCTGTAACTGCACTCCAGTTAACATCTGGCATATTCAGATCACCCATCAGCAATATCTCCCCTTTTTCTGCCATTCTAAGTATACTTTCTATCATTTCCTTGTCCATTTCCTCCCCCTGAGAAGGGGGTCTGTATACATCCCCTGTGCGTATTGTGGTGCCATTGCCGGTCTCCAAATTTACCCACAGTGCTTCTTCTCCTCCCTGTTTACCCTTTTGTTCTGTTGCTTTGATTCCTTCCCTTATGTAAAGAGCTACTCCTCCTCCTCTTTTACCCTCCCTGTCCCTCCTATAGATAGTGTATCCTGCTATGTTCACATCCCAGTCATGGTTTTGTGTGTACCATGTTTCTGTGGACTGCCATGATATCCAGATGTTCCTCCTCCATCAAGGCCACTAATTCAGGAAGCTTGTTACTCAGACTACGGGCATTGGTACTCATTGCTCTCCATTTTTTGATGGCTTTACCTTCTGTTGCAGCATCCCCCACTGACTTTTCTACCTTGGTCTTTTTCTCATTTAGTACCCTGTTTTGTATGGGGAGGCGGATTTTCCTGCTGCTTATCAGTGCCTCCCCTTGACTAGTTTAAAAGCTTGCCAATGAAGCATTTAAGCCGATTGCTCAAAAGACTTGTTCCTTCCTGGACAGATGCAGACCATCCTGCCAGTATAGGCTGGTGTCCTCCAGGTGGAACCCCAGTCTGCTTAAAGCCAAACCCCTGTGCTCCACACCATTTTTTAACCATTCATTAAACTGCATGGTGCAAAGTACCCTGCCTCACTCATGCCATTGACAGGCAGCACCTCTGAGAAGGATACTGTGTGTGCTACTTGTTTTAGGCCCTCCCAATTCTACAAAGTCCTTCTGCACTGCTCTAATCTCATGATGAGCCAAGTCATTTGTCCCTAGGTGGACAATGGCGTCCAGCTCAGCTCCGTGCAGCTGTTCCGTGATCCTGAGGATGCTTCCTGTCCCTCCAAGCCATGGCACCAGGCAGGCACCTTACTTCAGTTTTCCCTGCTCTCTCAATTCTATCCCCTAATAATTGAGTCCCCACCAGGAGCTGCTTCCTTTCTTTGTGGTGTCCTCTGTCTCCTTCCTGTGGGCCTCCTTGTGACAGCTGTCCTCAGCCTCCTTAGTCTCCTCTGTGGGTGCATCCATAGGGGAGCTATGCTCCCCCAGAATGGTGTATGGAATGTGGAGTGGAACAACTGACTGGGTGTGCCTCTGTTCCACCATCCTCACCCTTCCTGAGCCCACTGTGGTCCAACTGCTGTGTTTTCTTCACAACCTCTGAGGTAGTGGTGGCAGCTCTGGTGCTCCCTGGATGGGGAAGTTCCCTTTCTACCGTCCAGTGTGGCCTGGGGGAAGGTTCCCTTACTACTGTCCAGCATGGCCTGAAGATGGGCCACTTCCTCCCTCAGGGCAGAGAGTTGTCAGCAAATAGGGCAGCATCTCAGCCTCCAGAAAGACTCCCAGAAGACTGTTGCCCCACAGCCATTACATTGTACTACTCCCCACATGTTTATCTACTTTTTGTGTGTGTGTGTGTGTGTGTGATTGGTTTGTTATATAGAAATATATATATTATACAATGTGTATGCTTATATTGTCAGTGCAGTGTGCTAGAGAGGATATGACAGTGATATGCACCTTACACTCTTGAGGAAATGATGTCAGAACCCCAGGTATAAGGAACTATTTCCAGGGGTGGGTGGGGTGAGGGGTGGAAGGGGTTGGGCCTAAACTGTGCCCTCGCAAAACAATCAGCTAGAAGCTCTGACTCAGCACTGCGATGAGTGCCTTCCTGTCAGCAAGATGCCCTACACAACAATTTGACAGAGAAAATACCCTGCTAATCAAACAGAAAAAAATCCAGACATCCAACTCAGACACAGGTAACCCTCCCCAGCCCCAAAACTGCCTGGTGGTTTGTGCTCTGAAAGCGGTCAGCCCCAAAATAAGTCAGCTGTGCTTTACACTCTTCCTGCACTGAAAATCTTAAGAATTAAGCCAACTGATTGACTAGTGACACCTGTGATGTAAGCAGGCCTTTCAATGTAGGCAGGCTGCTGTCTGATTCCAATACACAAAATCATTCAGTGAAACAGGGATATAAACTTAACTACTCAGCCAGCAGGACACTTTTAAAATGTTGCAAAAATATCCCTCTAAAGCCTAGGTCTCAACCCCAACAATCAAGCAAATTCAGTTGTATCTCACTCCTCTGGTTATAAAATTACTACACTTTTAATGGAATCCTGCAATTCTCTGCTTAATGACAATAAGGAGAAAAAAAATGAAACACTTTGTAGAAAGCGTAGCTCCCTTGTTTTACAATATTATGCCTTACCAAGTTTCCAGCTCCTAAATGAAGTTACAGTTTGTTCTTTGCAGTGTTGCAAGGTTCTCTGCTTCAGTCAAATCAAAAGTCAGACTGACTGCTGGGCCCCTAACCTATGGAACTCCCTTTCACTGAGTCTAAGAATCTTCCCTTCTCCACACAGCTTCAAACAGGAGCTTTGTAAGGCTCTCCTAAGCTCTGAACTCTGCTCCTGTCCTCTATCCACCCACTTCTGTACTGGTTTCTCCTAGTTGCTTACTGGCTCCAACCTCTACTACTCTCAAACCTCCCTGGAAATCTTGTTATTTACTCTCTTCTAGCATTTACTCACAGTTGCATGACTTATGACTATTAGTTATTTGCATTTATGTTTCTGTTTTGTTACTACATACAGATTCCTGCAAATGTACTGTCATTGCAGAACATTTTGTATAAGTGTACTTTGTCTGACTTCTACTTGTTCCCATGATATTTTCTTGTATTTACTATTGTCTACGTACCCTTTGCTGGATAGCTGGAATATCTGCCAGTGGGAGTGGTGGAGGTGAAGCAATAGGGGCCTTCAAGCATGTATGGGATAGACTTAGAGGAGTATTAGGAAATGGGATGGAAGAAGGGAGGGTCACTGAAGACTTGTTATGGTCTTTGGAGACACACTAGGCAGTGACTGTCTGGGCAGAATGAGTGGGCCAAGCTTTCCTTTTCTTCCAACAAATTATATGTCTCTGTGTATTGGTCTACACATATCACATGACTGTGTATCAATAAAGATTGATGCATAGGCATGATATCATATAACCTCATCACTAGCAAAGTGAAACAGGAGCTACTTCATATTCATATTTCATTTTTTTCTTGGAATGTGAGAAAAACAGCATTCAAAGTTTCTAACAAATTAAGTGACATACACTAACATTTTGAGCTTCCTTCTCCTGAACATCCTTTTCTGCAGGAAGAGTCAGCTGAACCTGCAAGAAAAATAGACAAAAATGAGAACAACATAGAAGCTGAAAATCATCACATCACTCTTACCGAAACTGGACTTCATGAACTATAGTCTAAGAAAAATAACTCAACACCAGGAAAAGCAATCAATGAGCAGATATGATCTTATTAGAATGAATTTCTGAAAAAATATAACAATGTATTGGCAAACTGAATTTAAATCCCAGTTAATTGCTGTACTCTGAGAGTTTTATGCTGTGATCAGAACTACCAATAGCACTGAATACATGCCTTTGCTGTACAGTAGTTTAATTCTCCTCCATGTTGAACTCAGTAGATATTTTAAGATTCCTGCTGCACAATGCAACGTCATTATGCTGTAGTGGCTGACACAGAATTCATTCTACAGATAGTAGTTGCAGTGGTTATCAAAAAATTGTTTTAAATATTTGTTTGCTTATTGTGTTGAGAAGACCTTTGAGCTCAAGAGTCCCTTTTCAAAGGTGCCCAAATCAAACCTGTTACAAACAACAGGAATTCATTACTAATAACAAACATCTCTTTTACATGTTAGATAGGCATTACGAAGAGCAGTGTACAGGTTACAGTCAGCAGCATCTGCAGGTTTCAGTGACAGGAATGCAGCAGTTTCAAAAACAAGATCAACTAAGTATGACATTGTTAAGTAGCACCGCAAAGCACACTTACAGTTAAGACTCTGGACAGAGAAGGCAGTAGCTTTGGTCTTAAAAGTGGAGTGGGTGGGGGTAGCAGTGACTGTCAGGGATAGTGAGTTTCATGGTTAGGTTATGCCTGTTTCTGTGCAGCAGTACAAGTCATTGATGGATGTTTTTGACTAAGAGTCTGCACGTGTACAACTGGATCAAATATAGAACATAGAAACAACTGAAACAATTTGTGTATAATAATAGAAACTGCATTGCAAAATTTAGACATGTAACTCTAGGAAAAGAGCAATTGCTCATTCCAGCCAGGTGTGATAACTCTGTAGTGATGTAACAATAAACATTAATAAAGAGTCCATATGTGGTGAAAAACATAATGTAGGGCCCAGATGAATACCCCCGTATTTAAAGACTTAGACTTGTTCAATAGGGAACCTGGATGTGATGGTAATGTACAACTTGGGGAATCCCTTCAGAACATGGCTGCTCACAAACAGTAAAGATTTGTTTTTGTATTTATACTTTCTCCACCTCTGTAGAGCTGGCAGGCAGCTCCAGTCCACCTTTGGAGGAAATCATCCTATGAGCCCGACTATCCCTCACTCAGTTATACCCCATAGTTCCCCCTTGGATTACCCCCACCCACAGTGGGGCCATGGTGTGAAGCATTGACTTTCTCCCCCCTGCCAAGACAAATTCATAAGTCAGGGTGGAATTTTGTGGGGGGTTGGGGGTGTATCAGGCCTTCATGGAGTCTGTCAGCTCCTGTTTTTCCACCTGCTTTACTCCCTGGACCCACAAAGGTGCAATGGGTAAAGCAGCTTGGCTTCACCTCCTGAGAGGCAGCCTGCACCCTGGATGTGGGGTCCCTCCCCATTCTGGCAGCATGCATGTGCTGATACCCAACCACAGCTAGGTGTCAGGCAAATAGTGCGCTGCACCATCCCCCCTCCATGAGGAAGGAAAGCTGTCTATGGATGCTTTACCATTCCGCAACCCTGCCAGCCCCCAAGCAACCTAAGTCCATAACCAAACATGGGTCACCAGCGTAGCACAAGGTCTGGCATCCAGTGCCTCAACCCTCAGTGCCACCAGGCTGGCTCAGTAGAGATTATTTTTTTGGGGGGGAGTCGATGACCAGTCTGCAGTGGTGCCGGAATGGTTTGAAAAGTGGTAGGGCCAAGGACGTAAGGGGTAAATGTTCCCCTATTAAATATATTATCATGATAGCAAAAAGTGATAGGGCCACTTATGAAAGTGGTAGGGTCATGGCCCTAGTGGCCCCCCCTGTTCCGGCACCTATGCCAGTCTGTTTGTGTTAAAGTCAGACTGCCATTTTTTTAGTGTCTCCCGATCACAGTTGGAGCTGAAAATGACTGTGTTGGCAATCTACAGTAAAAATTTGGAGTGGACACAGGCCTCCAGGACTTTGTTGTCAAAATTATTGAGCAGTAGATGCCCCAGGACTGAGCCTTAAGAGACTCCTGTGGTCAAAGGTTGTAGCCCAGAGGACATATCACCACATTTGGCCTTTTGGGTTCTATCGGTAGTCTGAGAACCAAAAATTTAGATGACATTGAAAAGAAAAAGCATCTAATTTCCCAAGAATCTGTGCCTCAGATCTTGAAAAGGTAGGCTGTTCTCCTACACTGAACAATGAAAATACTGGCAGCCTCTTGAAAAAGTTTTATTTGACCTAAAGCTACATTTAGCACAATGAAGCCAAAAAGGGACTTGGAAAACTGACCTGAAACTCCTTTAAAATACAATTACATGAGAATGGATTTGAATTTCTGTGCTTGTGATATGTATGTTCATATGCTCATTTTAAATTGCTTCCTGTGCAATTTTTATTTTGTGTTATTTATATTTTAGTATATTAAGGCTTCTTTACCACTTATTATATATGCACATACTAAAATAGTGACTGTAGAATTTGATACAATGAAGATGTATTTTATGTGATGTTTTAGCCAGGAAACAGACACAAAGTAATGGCTTGTTTTCAGATGAAGCCTGGGAGCACAGGTAAGTTAAGTGACTTGCTCATCAAACAATATGCAGCTTGCAGCAGTGAGACTAAAACCCATTGCATTAGGTTTGCAGCTCAGTGCTCTTAACCACTATGCTTTATTATCTCAAAGCAAATGTAAACTAGGAATCAGCAGTGCATCTCCAGAATTTCAAATCTTGAAAATGAAATGTCATTACTTTAATATTCGTAAATCAGTGGTGTTGAAAATGTGGTCCAATACTGGAATCCACAAATGGGGAAACAGCAGCTCAAAGCATTAGCTACTTTGGTACCATATCATATATGCATCTTACTCAGCTACTGAAGCATTAGCTTGACCACAAGACCTAGCACTTGTTCCAGCAAATGTAGCACTTCTTACTCATGACATCTCCAACAATTAATCACAGCTTTCAATTTCCAGAGTTTCCTGTGAATATCATTTACAATGCTTCAAACTGTAGGGCAACATGATCTTCAGTGAACTACGCTGAAAACTGAAGCTGTGTGGCTACATATGCTGCAAACTTCATTATGCTGTGAACTGTTCTATTGGACTGAAAACTGGACTGAAAATCGAAGCAATCTCTACAAATAAATGAAAATAACTATGGAGCTCCAAGAAACAAGAATACTGCACAGAGCAAAGAAACACCAAGAAAACGGAAGCAGCCGCTATCTACACAAAGACTGTAATAGTAATAAACAAACTCTGGTCAGTGCCATTATGGCTGCAAATGACATTATTGATGGTGATTAAAGGTGTGTGGTCAATGAGTGTTACCAATATATAGAGGTTGCAATAGCCTCTTTAAGAAAGTGTGTCCTGAATAGTGGCCGAATCTGCACAGATTTACAGTTCAGTCAGGCAGAATCAAGGAACTTGACACTCACAATCTATATATACACATGAGTGTCACAGATCAGTAAATCAATACAGAATAACAATTAATCTGATCAGCACCAACAATGCTGCAAGACAATTTTAACAAGCAGTTCAGTAAAACAGCTGAAATATAAAGGTGAAATAAATAAAAACAGTCTCAGTTCAGTCAGCAAATCAACAGTCCTGACACTTAAGATGTACATATGCAAGTGTTACATATTAACAAATGGATATAGAAACAACAGTATACAAATTAAGCAGTGCAACTATATAACAGCACACAACAAAATCTGGCAAGAGAACTTGTTATTGATGGCCACTGACACCATCAGAACAGCCACTAGATTTCTTTAAAGTATAAAAAATTGTTTTAGTTATCTTTCTATCACTATCACATCAGTATTGTTTATGCAGAGTCAACATTGTTAAAACAAAGATTGTGTCAAAGACAGGATGAGTCATTTTTTTTAGTTGAATAGTTTGTTGTCTTTACTTTGTATACTAGAAACGTTGATGTCTTAGAACTATTTTAGCTCAGCTTTTTCCCAATCTCTTATATTGCATGGGACTCCAGTATAAAGATGTTGATGGAGCCAGAATCTGTCCGTAGGCCTTAAAATTTCAGCAGTAACATTTTCTGCCAGCTAAGCTCTGTCTTGTGTGGAATGGACAATGCCCAAGCTTGGGGTTGGGAGTGATGAGGACAGAGCTACACCAACAGCTGTCAGTTGGGATTGCAGGCAGAACTGATTTCAACACTGTGAAAATGTAGATACCAATGGAAAAGGAAAAATACTGGGTTGCTGACTGTCTGTAGTTAGCGTTTCCTTTGCATTTCTTTTCTGTTCGCTTCACTCAGGTGTTCTTGTCAGGAGCAAGAAAATAGAATGGTGGATGAAGAGACAAAGGAACAGCACTCTGGTGAATGGAGTGGACGTGGAGAGATATGCTTCAGCTCTACTTCTATTAAGGGAAACAGCTGTGGTGCATTCATTCTGTTTTCAGTCATGTGCTTCTAGAGCCATCTTCTCTATGTTATGTAATAGCACTATGTCAGCGTAGCCCTCACTATGCAGCCATAAACATGTGTGCAAAAGGTAAAATGAAATGTGGAATCAGATTTTGTTTCATTGTAACAAAATCTATTGAAATTATTAATGCCATATGTGCATAGATGTAACTAAATGCTAACATGTTAAATATATAACTCTAGACAATCAATAAAAAATTATTTAAATACCAAAAAATCCAACACCCCCACCAGGAATAATGGTTTGCAAATAAAGTGCAAAAACAAAATCTTCAACATTTCACGTGGCATAACTCAAAGTATTTCTCTTTCTAATAAGACAATTGAATACTTATTCTATTTATTCTCAGAAGAATAAATAATGTTTAGGTTTTTGTTGTTAATAGTCTGTGAATAAGGTTTATAGACAGGCATATATGAGAGAGGGGGTGATGGGGTACATCTCCTGTTATGAATGGATGCTTACTGGATTTTTCAGACTACATGCTCTAACTCAACTTCCTATGGTCTCAGTGATCAGCTGGAATTCAAACTTCATTTACAGAGCAATAAAAACTAAATCTGGCTAGAGTAAATAGGGGTACATGGTGGGGGGTGCTGAGAGGGAGTGTACTATAAATATTTAAAACAGCAAAATCACAAATAACTGAGCTCTTCTGGTCCTCCCTGGGGACCCTTAGCCTATGTCCCCTAATCACCCCTTCTCCTTAGGGCTTTTCACCATCTTAGGGAGCACACTCTACCCCCTTGTGCCTATTTGTGGTTCTGGCCCTTTAATTTTCTTCCCTAGGCACTTTGCTTACCTCCATCTTTCTTCCCCAGCCCTGGCACCTCTGGTACAAGTAAAATTAACCTTGGGCACATGGCCCACTCACCGCTGAGGCCCTGGGTTCCAATACTGATAGAGTAGACAGGGAAACTGGCTGGGTAATGAGCTCCCACCTGGCTCCACTCTCAAATAGTTGTGGCTTCTGGGGATGGAACTACAACTCTGGGGCATGTTTTTCACCTGGACCAAGTTTGTGCTGCACCACTTAATCTGTCGGCCTCTTCTCTTCTCCCTTACTGGTTGGGGCTTTGCCCAGAGGAGACAGATCACATTAGGGAGCTGCACTCCACCTGACCAACCCTGCTGCCACTATCATACACCCTGGACTGAAGCTGGAGAAGACAGATGCTGGAGGAGCCATGGACCCAATCCAGATATGTTTTGCTTGTCTGTTCTCCTTGTATCCTCCACACTGCTCCATCAACTGCCCTGCTCTAGCCACTCCCTAGCCATTTTGTAGGGAAGGGGACATCCTGGCTTCTGGCCAAGAGATTTGGCACTACCAGCCCAACCGGGAGAAACTGAACAAAGGATGGGAAGGGTCCAAGACTACAGGCAAGGGGGGGTCAATCTGGATTCTTTGCATCTTTGGAAAAGAATGCAGAGGCCCTTTACTTAGCATTCATAAAAGGACTGCAGGGCTCCACCAAACTGCAGCCCTAAAACCTAAAAATGATTTATTCTTCTGAGAAAATGTAGATAAAATATCAACTTTTCCTGTTAGAAAGAGAATTATCCTGGGTTATGACCTACGAAATGTTAAATATTAAATTTTTTTTAATTTTGCACTTCATATATATATATATATATATATATATATATATATAAAATGGATAAAGGCATCTTCATTTAGTGGTTGGTTGAAACAAATTATATGACCATGCATATATCAGAGCGCAACTGCACACCTGCACTTTTACCCCCTTCAAAACAATTTTGACATTTTATAAGCTAGATAAACCAATCTGAGGCATGTGGTCACGCTTTGATATACACACGCCTTGGGTGGTTGACGCACAAGGCTGCACACCAAGGCATGCATATATCAGAGCATGACTGCACACCTCAGAGAGGTTTATCTTTATATATATATATATATATATATATACAAACATGCAGTAGTAGTCATACAAAAGTTTATTTGTGTGAATCAGTTTTATTGTTTTTGAGCTATGCAAGGAGAATAAAATCCTAAATGTACCAGTTTGGGGTGTTTTTTTCATCACACATATCTCAAAATCGGCTTAATGTAGTGGTCTGAAATTTTCAGGGCAGAAAGTGTTTTTGCAATATATGTGCGTTTTGAAGGTTTGGTGAAAAAATGTTACTCTGCACAAAAGTTATTACGTTTTGTTTTTTACCATTATTTCTTCTGGGAAAAGTTAAGTGTCCTGCATGAAAATAACCTTGTTTTCCCAAATTATGTGATATGTGCGAAAATAGGCAGAACCTATTTTCACACATGCTACATTTTTGAAATCAAATATGTACCTGTGGGACTACATTGCTAAATACTATAAAGACTGTCTGTTAAATGTTCTTCTCCTGTGGTACAGAGTACAAGGCACAGGAATGGGACACCAAGGGTCTTGGGTTCATGCCCAGTCTCTTCATGTTTTTTTCTCACCCAGTATGAAGTGAAAAATATTACTAAAAGGGCACTGAGACCAGGACACCCAGACCCAAAGACATGCACCATGTCTTCTCCGCCACAGAAGAAGAAAAAAATAGGTGTTCTTGTGGCCCCCACCATGCTATTTTGGCCCCAACCATGCTAAAAAGACACCCCACATAGCCCACCCCAGCTACATTGAACACTTGGGAGCCCATTCCCAGTGTCCCCAAATGATTGTTTTCAATTGCCGACATCGGGTTGCCCAAACCCCATGTTGGCACTGCAAGACTCCCACCCCCCTTAAAAGTTTGGGACACTGGGGAGCCCACTCCCAGTGTCCTCAAATGGTTCCTTTGAATTGCCAGCATCAGGGTGCCCAATCTCTGTGTCAGCACTTTAAAATCCCCCCTGTAAAAGTGTGAGACACTGTGGAGCCCACTCCCAGTGTCCCCAAATCATTCTTTTGAATTGTCAACATCAAGGTGCCCAATCCCCATGTCAGCACTGTAAGATCCCATCCAAAAGTGTGGCATACTAGGGAGCATCTACATCAGCAGTGTCTGCAGAATATGAGCAATCATAACATGTGTTTTTTGAAGACTGGGACCCTTGAGACCTTAAGAGTTGACAGCATCCCTTAATTTTTGTATTTACTTATAAAAAACTTCAGAGATTACCTTTGAGCATAAGAGATCATTTACAAAGGTTATACATTGAATACATAGTCACAAAATCTTTACATGTACAATAAGCAGTTTAGAAGAAATATAGTTGAGTCAGGCTCAAAGCACTTGGCAGAACAATTACATACAGTTTTGAAAATCTCTATTTAGATTATTGCATAAAAAGTCACAGGATGTGCACAGAAAGAAACTGAATAAAACAGTTTAACCATGTGCAGCAAAACCAGATGGTGTGGCCACTTGACCCCCAAACTCGCTGAGGTTTGGGTTTCAACTCAGGGATGTACATCATTCCTTCAACCTGCAAGAGGGTATGGCCCTTTGCAGCAAGGGGTGCAGAGGTTCTGAGGTTGACTTGGCAGGACTCCTGAGATGTGCATATCACTCAGATATGCATTGTGTGATCATTTCCCCTATGACTTGCATTGTGTGTTGTCTGTCCAGGGCAGGGAACATACTATAGGGGTCTATCCAGACAACAGATATAAGACTGGTAGATTTTCT
Source organism: Neoceratodus forsteri (assembly GCA_016271365.2). Classification (NCBI taxonomy): domain Eukaryota; kingdom Metazoa; phylum Chordata; order Ceratodontiformes; family Ceratodontidae; genus Neoceratodus; species Neoceratodus forsteri. The sequence goes on along the minus strand of JADMNL010000022.1, from coordinate 192,309,186 downwards.
TGCAAACATTAAGCTGCAGGATCACAGGCAGTACAAGTCCACCAAAGGGAAGTCATGCCACATGGCTCAAGTAGATTTCTTTGACTGGGTGACTAGGGTGATCAACAATGGTCATGCAGGGGACCTGCTGTATACAGACTTCAATAAGCAGTTCTGGAGCCCTCACCTAAGAAAGGATATTGACAGGGTGGAGGCTGTGGAGAGAGCTTAACCAAGATGACACAAGGGTAGCAGGGGAAGTCATACAAGGAAAGGCTGAAAGTCCTAAACAGGTACTCCTTATAAAACAGGAGAGCCTAGGTAGACGTGAGTATGACCTTTCAATGCCTCCAGGGGATTAAAAGGTCCCCTGGAGACATTTAATTCCAGGAGAATGAAATGTGGGAAGCTTCTTAGACTGGGCACCAATGTGTTTGCAGGAGAGAGAATCCAATGAAGTTACTGGAGAGGAGTTTCAATAGGGAGGTGAGGCAGCATTTCTTCATGGAAACGGTGGTGGATAGATAGAACAGGTTGCCTAGGGAGGTAGAAGGGGAAAATAAAGTGATGGGTTTTAAGCATGCAGAGGACAGGCAAATGGGAACCCTTCAATGGAACAGGGGAAAGCTCAGAGATGCATGAGGCCCCTTGACACCACATAGAGTAGGTAAGGTTAGGGCACACTGGATGGGCTGTTTTGTCCTTTTCTACCATCAAAATTCATGTTTCTATGTTTTTATTCAGGTCACTATCTGCCTCTTCACAGGTGATCCTAAAATCTGCACAAGGTAAGACACTGTGGAGGAAATTAGGGCACTAAGGGAGGATGTGTGTAGACTGGCAAAATGGTCTGAGAACTAGTACGTGAGTTTTAATACAATGAAATGCAATGTAATGTATATCAGAAAGAAAAGCCTGAGAGCGCAGTACATGACTAGTGATGTGGTATTTGATAGCACTGCGTAAGAACAAGACTGAGAGGTAATATCAGAAAATATGAAATCCACATCTTAGTGGAATTAGGCAGCAGTGAAGGTTAACAAGGTGCTGGGGGGCATAGGGAGGGGAACAAGCAGTAAAAGCAGGAAGGTGATCCTCCTACTATACAGGTCATTAGTACACCCACATCTGGAGTACTGTGCAAGGTACGGGAGCACACATGTATAAGGTCTGTGAGATGGTGGCAGCGATGCAGCAACTGCTGATAAATGATCCAGGGTATGGCTGGGAAATAAGAAGTACAAGGAAAATCAGCTAGGCCTTGACATATACACCTTGGTTACAGGAAGGGAGAGGAAAACTGGATAGCACATATAATTACTGTATCTGCATGGAGTAAACAGGATAGCATGCAAAGATGTATTTGTGCCAAGTACAAATACAGGTATGCAGAGGAATTAATTTACATAGAAACATAGAATTTGACAGCAGATAAGGACCGCTTGGCCCACCTAGTCTGCCCATTTTCCTACCTAACAGATAAGCTGTAGATCTTAATTAACCAACAGCATACTTCCTCCTACCCCCCACTAGGACTGCCTTATGTCTGTCCCATGCATTCTTGAATTCCCCCACAGTTCTTGACTCCATGACCTCCTCAGGGAGACTGTTTCATGCATCCACAACCCTTTCTATGAAAAAATACTTCCTCACATTACCTCAGAGCAGTCCCCCCTCTATCTCCAAACTGTGCCCCTTGTTCTTGCACATCTCTTTTTCTGAAAGATGCCACCCTCTTGGACTTTGTTGATTCCCTTGAGGTACTTGAACATTTCTATTATGTCCTCTATCTCCCTCCTTTCCTCAAGGATATACATGTTAATCTCCTTTAGACTTTATTCGTATGTCTTCTGGTGCAGACCCTGCACCATTTTGGTTGCCCTCCTCTGGACAGCCTCTACTCTGTCTATGTCTTTGTGGAGATGGGTCTCCAGAACTGCACACAGTACTCCAGATGGGATCTCACCAACTGTCTGTACAGAGGGATAACAACTTCCTGTTTTCTACTATTGATGCCTCTCCCTATGCATCCCAGTATCCCCCCAGCTTTCCTTACTGCCTTCTCACATTGCTTGCCCACCTTTAGGTCATCTGATATAATTATCCCCAGATCCCTTTCCATTTTTACTGTTATTAGTATCTCACCCCCCATTGTGTACTCTTGCCCTGGGTTTTTGTTTCCCAGGTGCATTACCTTGCACTTCTTTGCACTGAATCTGAGCTGCCATACATTTGACCATTCCTCCAACTTTGCCAAGTCCCTTCTCATCCTTTCCACTCCATCTGGTGTATCAACCCAGTTGCAGATCTTTGTGTCATCTGCAAAGAGACATACTTTCCTTCAGTTCTCTGCAATGTCACTTATAAAGACATTAAAGGACCGGTCCCAGTACTGAACCCTCACGGTACCCTTTAGTAACCCCTCCTTTCTTCACTGTGGACTCATTTACTACTACCCTTTGTGTCCTGTTGTCTAGCCAGTTTTTTATCCAGCTACCACCTTGGGACCCACTCCAAGGCTGGCTAACTTGTGTATTAATCTTTTGTGTGGGACTGTATCAAATGCCTTGCTAAAATCTAAGTAAGTCTTGTCCATAGCCCCTCCCTGGTCTACTACTTTGGTCACCCAGTCAAAGTAATCTATTAGATTCATCTGACACGACCTTCCTATCATAAATCCATGCTGCCCTGGGTCCTGTGCCCCACTGGCCTCTAGGTACTCAACAATTCTTTCCTTCAGAAGTGATTCCATCATTTTACCTACCACTGAGGTCAAACTATCTGGTCTGTAGTTTCCTGCCTCTGTCCTGCTCCCACTTTTGTGAAGAGGAAACACATCCACCCCCCTTCAGTCCTCAGGTACCACCCCATCCTCCCATGATTTGTTAAAGAGAGTAGTTAGCGGTGTCATAAGTTCTACCCTTAGTTCTTTTAGAATTCTTGAGTGAATTCCATCAGGCCCCATTGCTTTGTCTACCTTCAATTTTATTAGTTCTTTCAGAACCCTTTCTTCTGTAAATGGACTGGTATCGACCCCTGTCTTCAGAGTGTTTCTCTTGTTTGGTTTAGGTACCTCCCCCTCCTCTTCCTTTGTGAATACTGATCATAAATATTTGTTCAGTATCCCTGCTTTTTCACTGTCACCCTCTACCCACATTCCCTCCCCTTTATTAAGCCTCAGTATCCCTCCTTTGGTCTTTCTTCACTCCATAATGTACCTATAAAAGGTCTTATTCCCCTTCTTAACAGAGTTGGCTATCCTTTCCTCGGTTTGGGCCTTTGCTATTCTGACTGCCTTCCCAGCCTCTTTCTGCTTTAACTGATAAAGTTCTCTGTCCTTCTCCTTCTGTGTTTCCTTATATTTCCTGAATGCTATCCTTTTCTCCTTAACCTTCCCTGCCACCTCTTTTGAGAATCATAACATTTTTTTCCTTCGTTGTGTTTTGTTGATTTGCTTTACACAAAGGCTTGTTGCCTCTGTGATGGCTGTTTTGATTAGTCCCCATTGTTCCTCCACCCCTCCTTCTTGCCTGTTTGCTAGTGCTTTTCTGTGGCACTCTCTCATTTTCCCAAAGTCAGCCCTCCTAAAGTCCAATACTCTTGCTTTTGTATGGCTTGATTGCATGGCTGTGTTTATCGTGAACCACACTGTTTGGTGGTCGCTTGTTCCCAGATGGCTACCCAATTCTAAATCTGAGATTCTTTTTCTGTCCCCATTTGAGAGTACCAGGTCTAAGATTGCTCCCTCCTGAGTGGGTTCCAATACTTGCTGTCTAAGGCATGCCCCCTGTAGGTCATCAAGAATGACCCCACTCTCAGATGTGCCTGCAGCAAAGGTGTTCCAGTTAACATCTGGCATGTTCAGGTCTCCCATCAACAATATCTCCCCTTTTTCTGCCATTCTAAGGAAGCCTTCTATCATTTCCTTGTCCATTCCCTCTCCCTGAGATGGGGGACTGAATACAACCCCCATGCGGATTGTGGTACCATTTCCTGTCTCCAGGGTGACCCAGATTGTCTCATCTGCTCCCTGTTTACTCTTTAGTTCTGTTGCTTTGATCCCTTCCTTTACATAAAGAGCTATTCCTCCTCCTCTTTTACCCTCCCTGTCCCTCCTGTAGATTGTGTATCCTGGTATGTTGACATCACAGTCATGGTTCTCTGTGTACCATGTTTCTGTGACTGCCACAATATCCAGGCAACCCTCTTCCATCAAGGCCACCAGTTCAGGGAGCTTGTTACACAGACTACAGGCATTGGTACTCATCTCCCTCCACTTTTTGATGGCCCTATCTGTTTTAGCCCCATTCCTGTCCTTGCTGGCTTTGCCTTTTTTTACATTTACTTCTGTCCTGCTCCCTAATGACTTCTCTACCTCAGTGTTTGCCTCACTAATTACTGTTGTTTGTGGGGGGAGACTGGGAGTTCCCTGTTCCTTTTCAGTGCCTCCCCCCTTGGCTAGTTTAAATGCTTGTCAATGAAGCATTTAAACCTCTCACCTAGGATCCTGCTCCCCCCCCCGCCCGCGGACAGATGCAGACCATTGCACCAGTATAGGTCTGCATCCCTCCAGGTGGCTCCCCAGTCCCCAATGAAGCCAAAACCCTGAGCTCCACACCAGTTTTTCAACCATTCATTGAAATCCCTGGTGAGGAGTACCCTAGCATCACCCTTGCCATAGACAGGCAGCACCTCCGAGAAGGTTACTGTATGTGCTACTTGTCTAAGGCCCCTCCCCAACTCTGCAAACTCCTCTTGCACTGCTCTGATCCCATTCCTAGCCAGATCATTTGTCCCTAGATGGACAATGACATCCAGCTCCCTCCCTCGTGCAGCTGATCCCACGATCCTGAGGATTTGCTTCCTGTCCCTCCAAGCTGTGGCACCAGGCAGGCACCTTACCTCCCTCTCCCCTTTCTCCCCCATTTCTACCTCCCTAATGATTGAGTCCCCCACCAGGAGTTGTTTCCTTCCCCTTACTACAGCTGTAGGAAGATTCAGGAGGGAAGTGTGCAAGCAGGCTTTCACTGAAAGAGTAGTGGAGGAGAGGAACATCCAGAGATGGTGATGACAGTGAAAACAGTTGGGGGTGTTTCAAGATAGGATAGGACAGGCACATGGCCATTGTAAGAGGGCATAGTAAGAGGGTAAGCGGCAGATGTAAAGAGAAAGGGATGGCCACTAGGGTCTACATGCTATGGGGAAGTTAAGAAAAGTGAGCAGACTGGATGGGTCTCTGCTTTCATTTTTGCGTTGCTCCACGCATGTGCAAGAAACGCATTGCATCAGTAGTTATGGAGCATGCCACAGTGTGTCAAGAAATTCGGCCATGTCACCACACAATCAGCTGTTTTAGTGCATTACAAGCTACCAAAACAGCTGATTGCATGGTGTCCCCATGGTGATGGCTTCTCTGTTGGCCTCTCACAGTCCCCAAGAAGCCGACAGAAAGCTGTCGCCCACCATTCAGTGTGCCTTCCTGGTGAAACATATCAATAAATAAAAACAAAAAAAACTGATGGGGTGCCCAATCCCCCCTTCAGCATGACCCCCTTCCCAATTCATTTGCCAACGGGGTAGCCCAATTGCCATTGGCATAATACACCCCCCATGGTTCATGCGTCCCCCCCAGCACACTGTATGGCCTACTGGGGTGCCCAATCCCCATCAGCTCCACTGCCTCCCCCCCAAAACAAACTTCCATCTGCCATGCTGGCAGCCCACCCCAGAATGGCAAATGTCTCCTTGGCCAACAGGGGTGCCTAATCCCCCGTCAGCTCCACTGCCCCCCAAACAAACTGCCTAGTGCCACGCTGGAAGCCCACTCCAGCATTGCAAAAGTCCCCTGTTGTCTTTAAAAAAAAAAAAGATCAAGAAGAAAAAAGTCCCTAATTTATTCTCTTGCCCCCTCCTCCAACCCGCACCCACCCTCTGCATAGCCCACCTTCCCACACCTCCACCTCACCCCATACTTACCTCTGAAGCCCAGCGCAACGATCTTTGGTGGACTGGGAACATGTCTGCACTCTTCAAAGCCGACCGCGCACTGAACAAATGCCATTAAGCTGGCATAAATAGGATTTTTTTCAACTTTGGTGCATATCTTGGCCATTTCTGGGAATGTTTTCACCAAAATTTCATCATGGGGTTCTTTGGACTCCACCTCATGAAATAAGTCACTGTCATTATGTTATTCGGTCCCTAAAGGTGATTTTGTGGCACTGCTCAAAACCACCTTTTGGGACTGATTAATGAAACAACAGCATCACTGTTCTAGAAGTAGGCAACCAAAAACCTTATGTTGAAAATTTGGTGAAAGAATTCTCCAAAATGAGTGTTTTACAAGCGTGCGTAGCGCAGTTCTTACGCACACTTTTAACTTCAAGCATTTTTAATATTTTCACTCCAGATTTTCAACATTGCCATTTTACCACACCTTCTTATGAACAGTACAGCTGTCATTTTTCACATCTTGCCTGAAATGTGTTTTTGCACGGGTAGCGCACAATGGTGCAGTCGGTGTGTGAAATCAATGTTCAGGACAGATTAAGAATATCACAGTGACACTGTTTATGAGGTAGGCCCCCAAAAACCCTATGTTGAAAATCTGGTGAAAACTTCCCCAAAATGACTGTTTTGTGAGCGTACATTGTGCAGTTCCTATGCACGCTCGTAACTTCAAGCATTTTTAATATTTTCACTCCAGATTTTCTGCATTGCCATTTTACCACACCTCCTTATGAACAGTACATCTGTTATTTTTCACATCTCACCCAAAATGTGTTTTCACCCATGTAGTGCACAGTGGCATGGTCTGTGTGCAAAATCAATGTTCAGGACTGATTAAGAAAATCACAGTGACACTGTTCACGAGCAGAGATCTTAAACTGGCCATGTTGAAAATCTGGTGACAAAAGTCCATAAAATGACTGTGTTACAAGCGTGCATTATGCAGTTTCCATGCACCCTTGTAAGTTTACGAATTCATAATCTTTTCAGTCCAGATTTTTAACATTGGCATTTTTCCACACCTCCTTATGAACGGTACAGCTGTCAGTTTTCACACCCTGGCTGAAATGTGTTTTCACAATTCCGGTGCAGAATAGCACGGTCGCTGTGGGAAATCAGTGTTGGGGATAGATTAAGAAAATCACAGTGACACTGTTCATGAGCGGAGGTCCCAAAATGCCTATGTTGAAAATCTGCTGTAAAAAATCCCAAAACTAATTACATTACGGGTGTCTGTTGCGCAGTTTCTACGCACACTCATGACTTCACCAGTTTTTTTATAATTTCACTCCAGATTTTCAACGTTGCCATTTTTTACATCTCCTCATGAACAGTACAGCTGTCATTTTTCACATCCAGTTCAAAATGTGTTTTCGCACCTGTGGCATCAAATGGCGCAGTCGCTGTGCAAAATCACCTTTTGGCTAACAAACTGATAGTGACACTGTTTATGCAGTGGGATCACAAAAAGCCCATGTTAAAAACTTGCAGTAAAAATACCAAGAAACACCCAGGGTGTTAGGGTTTTCGACCATAAGGCCCTACCCTGTAGGGACTTACAGGCATCAGCGGTGTGACTTGGGATTGTCGACAGTAATGCTCATGCTATTCCACCCCCACCCTGCAGACAACAGCAGGCATCGAAGTGCACCTTGGATCGTTTGGTCCAGAGTTCACCCCATTCTCCTATACTGTATCCATTTCAGTCTATTTCCTTATGGAATGAGGTGAGTGTAACGCCCGAACACTTCAAAGCACAGCTTGACACTTGTAAGTGTCTGCAGGGTACGGTGAGGTGAAATGTTATGACCGTTATGGGCAATGACCCAAAGGCACACCCCAATGCCTGTCCATCTCTGCAAGGTGGTGGTGGAGTTGGCATCAGTTCAATACTTCACTGCCATTCCTATACTGCATCTGCCTAACTCCTGCACTTCCATTGCTAATGACAGCAAGCAACATTTGGCATTGACAAATGCTTGTCTACAGTATATTTCAATGTAAGTATGCAGCTTTTTCCAAGTGTATGACTCTCTTCCCCTCCATGTTTACCCTAGTGCCCCTTCTCTATGCTTAGCATGTGATGTCATCTATTACATCACATCATATTTTAGCCAATGACAGGACAACTTTCTGCCAAAGAAATGAATAATGTACACTGCAGTGATGAACAATTGCCTAGAACCAAATTTATAGAAACCAGGACTGAAGTGCTGCAGAGACCTGGAGTCCCTGACTCTGGTGTACCTTTATTGCCCTTTGCTGCTGCTATATATGAGAGATATGAGTCTGTTCCCAATGTTTTGGATTCGTACACAGATTATATGGAATTCAGTACCCAGGAAGCCAATGACTACTGAACATTTACTAGTGGCAACTAATATAATTGTTTGTTTCATTTTAGTTAACCAACTATTAATCTAGCAGCATGTGCAAATAAACAGGATTTTAAGAAAAACCTTGATTAACTAATGCTTGAGGGGGGACTCAGAGAATTAGGTATTTACATAGGAGCAGATATGGGCCCACACCTTCTCAAGCTCCTGCTACATTAGTGACGTCATCTTTAATACGTGTCAAGAAATATCCTAATAGGTCTGCTTTACCATTGGAAATGTATTGATATCCTGATGGTGAACCTTTACTGCCCTTTCTTTGTGATGTATAAGGAAAACCAGTTTTTACTTAATACTTTGGACATTTACCTAGGGTATAAGACAGCCAGTAGCCCAGTGGCCAGTGACTAATAGAAAATGCCTAGAGTCAACTACTACAGAAGAATACTTTTATCTAATTTACCATAGAAACACATTACACAACATGATGTCAGAAAATGTCCCACTGCCCTATCAATTTGTTCAGTCTTGCAATTGTCCCAAGGATCCTCTTTCTCCCTCTTTTTCTTCCTCCTGTCCCACTATTGTTTGAATTCACTCACTGTTTTGAAATGGACCACCTCCTGTGATAGTTTGTTCCACTTCTCCCCGCTCTTTCTGTAAACATATTCTTGCAACATCCCTCCTGAACCTTTCATACAACCAGAATTAGTTGGTCCTTACTTGTGATCATGCTTGCATTAAAGGTGAGCATGTCATTGCTTTTCACCCTTTTAATTATATGGAGATATGATCACCTAGTGCCTGGGTCAATAAAATGAACAATGATTTGTGTTAGTTGCCACTAATACATTTTCAGTAGTCATGGGTTACCTAACTACTTGATTTTTTATAACATAGGTATAGGTCAAACATACTTGAAGCAAATTCTGAATGCTTAGTAAACATCAATTATTGTCCAATAAAGTGAGGATAATAGTCTTAAATCATTTATGGCTGAGAGACCATTCTGTATCATGGCTAAATAATGGAAACCTCGGACTTCAAAAAACTCTACAGGTAATAATTAATTTATATTTCTTAAATGGATAAATAGCGGGTGAATCAGTGTTAAAATCATACCACCACCTATTAAGCTCCTTCAACATCTTATTCCATTGCCAGCAGAATTTGAAGATTCCAGTTACTGTTATCATTAGTCATTATGTTTGCGTGCACGCATGTGCAAGAAACATATTGAGGCAGCTTGCTGCAGTAACGAGTTATGGAGGTGAAGCAGTGTTGTTGCCAATGCCAGCGGCCCATTTTGAGGCTGGTCTGTGTGGCACCAAAAGAGGATCACGCTGTCCTTGACAGCAGTAGTGTAGCTTGCCACCAACTGGAAACAAACTCTCTGCTGCAATCAGAGAGTGCCCTGTCATCAGCAATCAGTTGTTTTTGCTGCTGGGGTGGTCCCTGACTGCAGCAGCCAATTACAGTTGCATTGTCTGGTGTCCTCTTTCAAAAAACATGGTGGTAGCTTCTCTATGGGCCTCTCACAGTCCCCACGGAAGCCCACAGACAGCCATCACCTCTCACAGTTCCTGTTAAAGCTGAAGGGGTGCCCAATCCGCTTGTCGCCATGTGCCCTCCCCAGTTCATTTGCCAATGGGATAGCCCAATCCCAATCTGAAAAATGTGCTTCCCCCCATTTGTTGTGTGCCAAGGGGGGTGCCCAATCCCCCTCGGCTCATGCGCCCCCCAGGCACATTGTATGGTCGACAGGAGTGGTCAATCCCCATCTGCTCCAGCCCCCCTACAAATAAACACCCAGGCAGTATGCTGGGAGCCCACCCTAGTGTGCCAAAAGCATCCCGCATTGCCTTTTGTTTTTTTAACCCTGTAAAAAAAGAAAAAGGTCCCTTGCTGTCTCTCATGGCCCTCACCCAACCCGCACCCACCATCTGTGCAGCCCACCACCCACACACCCCCACCTCACTCCATACATACCTCCAGAGCCCAGCGCGACTATCTTCGGTGGACCAGGAACACATCTGCACTCTTCAAAGCTGACCACAAACTGAAGAAATGCCAGTAAGCAGTAAAATGGCATAAATGTTTTTTTTGCAACTTATGTGAATATCTCCGCCATTCTTTTGACGTTTGGCAACAAATTTTCAACATGGGGTTCTTGTCACCCCTCCTCATGAATTCAGTCACTGTCATGGCATTATTTGGTCCGGAAAGGTAATTTTGTGTTCACTGTGTGAAATCACCTTTCAGGACTGATTAATGAAATGACAGTGTCACTGTTCATGAGGAGGAGGCGTTTCAAAAAGCCTATGTTGCAAATTTGGTGAAAAAATTCCCAAAAATGGCTGTTTTACGAGCATGCATTGCTCAGTTTCCATGCACACTCATAACTTCACAAAGCTGTAATATTTTCACTCCAGATTTACACCATTGTCATTTTTCACACCTCCTTATGAACAGTATAGCTGTCATTTTTTACATGCTGGCCAAAATGTGTTTTCGCACTTCCGGGCGAAGAATAGCATGGTTGCTGTGGGAAATTAGTATTCAGGACAGATTAAGAAAATCAGTGACACTGTTCATAAGCAGAGATCCTAAAATGCCTATGTTGAAAATTTGGTGACAATATTTCATCAAATGACTGTGTTACAAGAGTGCATTGCGCAGTTTCCATGCACCCTCGTAACTTTGCAAATTTGTAATATTTTCACTACATATTTCCAACATTGGCATTTTTTCACACCTCCTTATGAACAATACAGCTGTCATTTTTCATATCCTGGCCAAAATGTGTTTTTTGCACTTCTGGTGCAGAATACTGTGGTCACTGTGGGAAATCAGTGTTTGGGACAGATTAAGAAAATCACAGTGACACTGGTCATGAGCAGATGTCCTAAAATGCCTACGTAGAAAATTTGGTGACAAAATCCCGTAAAATGGCTATGTTATGAGAATGCATTGCGCTGTTTCCATGCACACTTGTAACTTTAAAACTTTTTAATACTTCCATTCAAAATTTTCAACATTGTCCATTTTGCACACCTCTTCATGAACAGTACAGCTGTCATTTTTCTCATCCTGTCCGAAATGTGTGTTTGCACATCTGGCACACAATGGCATGGTCACTGTGGGAAATCAATGTTTGGGACAGATTAAAAAAATAATTGTGATGGTGTTCATGAGCAGAGGTTGCAAAATGCCTATGTTGAAAATCTGGTGAATGACTATGTTACAAGCATGCATTGCACAGTTTCCATGTACGCTCAGAAGTTCAAGCATTTTTAATACTTTCACTCCAGATTTACAACATTGCCTTCTCTTCACACCTCCCTGTGAATGGTACAGCTGTCATTCTTCACATCCTGCCCGATTTGTGTTTTTGCACATCTGGTGCAGAATGGCATGGTCGCTGTGGGAAATCAAAGTTAAGGACACATTAACAAAATCACAATGCCACTGTTCATGAGCAGAGGTCCCAAATGCTTTCATGAGGTGGGGGTCACAAAAAAGACCATGTTGAAAATTTGTAGTGCAAGTACCAACAAACGTCTGGGGCATAAGGGTTTCTAAAAATAACATCCCACTATGTACTGACTGACAGGCATCAGGAGTGTGCCTTTGGATTGCCAGCTGTAATGCTCATGCTATTCCACCCCCACCCCCCACCCTGAAGCCACTGACAGGCATTGAAGTGTGCCTTGAACTTTCAGCCCCAGGCTTTACCCCATTCTCCTATGCTGCACCCATTCCAGTGTATGTCTTTATGAAATGGGGTGACTGTGAAGCCGAACACCCCAAGGCACACCTCAACACTTGTCAGTGTCTACAGGATAGGGTGAGGTGAAATGGTATAAGCATTATCGGCAAATGACCCAAGGGCATGCCCCAATTCCTGTCCATCTCTGCAGGGTGGAGGTGGGGTTGGTGTGAGTTCGATACTTCACTGCCATTCCTATTCTGCATCTGTCTAACTCCTACATGTCCAATGCTAATATCAGCAAGCAAACATTCGGCTCTGACAAGTGCTTATTTTCTGGGGTTTTTTTACATCTTCTATAATACATGGTTTTATTAAATATAAAAGTTGTTTCCTATTTATTGCACTTGGTATTTGAGTCACACATTAATATAATTTCACCCTTCAAAATTATTTCTATTTGAGCAATGTTGTGCTTGCATGGGAAAAGTTATGAGTTTAGTAGGTGTCACCTGGTGGATGACATAAATAAACAACACGATAAACGTAGCCCTGTAGTATGAATGCATTCTTCTATGGTATGATGGACCAGAGTCCTTTTTGTAACACACATACTGTAATTATGTCTATATTTTGTGTTGTTCTCCAGTGCCCATCTACCCCCTTTCAAGCTGCCCCCATCCCTGTCTCCTGGTTTCCCCTGCCTTTTCCCCCATGGGATGCTCCCTCTTGGTGAGGTTGCAGGGAGTTGACTTAATCTTTATTTTCAAGATACAGATGGGCTGTGCCTGGGGCACCACTGTGAGGCCTCCGAGTGGTCAGTGATCACCCTGCCATACCAGGGTGTTTTCCATGCTGTTTCTTCCCATCCCACAGGATGCTGGCTTACAAGGATGTGCAAGCTAGAGAATGCATGCAAGCATGCATGTCAAGCCACCAGCCAGCATCATCCTTCCTTCTGCATAGCTCCAGCTTCATTGCCATCTGTAGTCACTCAGTTACCAGACTAGCAGGGGAGCTTTTGGAAATCTTCCCATGGTGAGGGAGACCATCTTGTGGGTCACTAGATCCCCCTCCGCCCAGGTCATTCTCAACCCTGGTCTCCTTCATGGTCAGTAGTGGTGTTATTTCTGCCTTGATGGTCGGGCACAGAAACAGTACAATGTAATAACTTGAGAAAGTGACACATCACAAAATAATGCATGATGAGAGGGCGTATTTGTCATTAAAGTATACTATCCCCTGACGTATACTGCAGCATTTTGTGGTATAGTGCAGCATTACTGCATTGCATCCTGGTTGGTACCGCTGTAAATTTCCCTTCCCCCTGCAATTGCTGAACTTACAGTGTTTGCAGTAGTCATGGGAAGTGAGCGCATATCTTCATATATACCAGAATCAGGATAGTTAGCCGATTTGTTAAAACCTGGGTCTGCAAAGACAAGACATTTATTTTACATTTATTTCTTTATATATTTAGCAACAAATAAGTCACTTCTGAGTGTTCAAGATGCAGTCACGCAGGATGTCATGCTGCAGAGTTCACACCTCTATGTGTGATGGGTGTAGATGCCTATATATCTGTGTTTGTGCAGAACTCTTTCTTATTAATAGATTATGGTCAAGCTGGCCTTTTCAAAAGTCATGTCATGCTAGTGCTTAGCCAGTGAGACAACAATTTGCCAAAGCATTCTTCTTCTTAAGGTTTTTATTCATTTTAAACTGTAGCCTGACTTCTTTGTTTGTCCTCATGGGAGTCAGAGCATTGGTGGCCTCAGTAAAAGATCCCTCCAGAAAACCTCAATTAAAGGAAAACTGTATTAATTTACGACTCCCACCCCTGAAAAGCTTACCCTTCAGTTTAGTTTTTCATACGTTAAAGTGCTTTTTTCTCAAACCTGAACCAACTTAATTTTATTTAGTAAAAGTCCATGACCTGGAACTATGGTGGACATCAGGGGGACTCCATTAACTGTAAAGGTGCAGCGCCACACCACTCGCTCCAACACAAAATGTATTGAAACGAGCAGTGCAGTGTTGCACTTTTACAGTCAATGGAGCCCCCGTAGTATACACCATAGTTCCAGGTCATGGACTTTTACTAAATAAAATAAGTCAGTTCAGGCACTAGAAAAATGCACTTTAATATATGAAAAGATAAACTGGATGGAGGATAAGCTTTTTGGGGGCAGGAGCCCCAGATTAATACAGTGTTCCTTTAAGTATAACATTGATTTCATTTGGGCAGAAATGCTATAACTGAATTCCACTTATTCCAAATATGAACATTTTTGCTGGTGAATAGAGCCCCTCATTAGCTGTGGTCTGGACACTATACTACTCTGGCATGTGTACACTAAAAGTTACCATCCATATATTAGTTCTGTGATTTTCAGAGACATCTCATAAACGCTGTGTCAACATATTATCTTGCACATTTCCCTAGCAGTTGCAAGAGTCAGATGACAGTTTGCAAAGGAGGTGAAAGAAGGGTCTATGCAGGCTGCGATCACAGGACTGAGATGTGGGTGGGATGCTCTGGGGTTAGCAGCATGCTATCAGACAGCAGAAACAAGTTAAACATGGAGTGGGAGGAGGTGCCACAGGACACAGGGGAATTACTGAAAGGCACATAGAGAAGGATAGCGTGCCACTGGCAGACAAGGAATACTTAGAAAGTTATGTAGAAAGGCTGTGGGACACTGGATGGCAGGGAACACATTTAAAGGGAAGGGAATAGGGGATGGATGCCATCAGATGGCATGGAGTACTTTTGAAGGGAAGAGGGGATGGGTGCCATTAGAAAGCTAGATTGCCACAGAATGCCAGGTAGAACAGTGACATGGTGCAAGGCAGTAGTTGAATTAAAAATGATTACATGAGGAACTCTCACATCTAGATTTCAAGATGGTGTAACTGTCATTTTTTTGGTGAGGGAACTCTCTGTTAGTAGTTAATGGAGAAAGATGACAGAGGTGGTAGAACTGTCATACATTTTTTTTTAAGAGGTGATGGAAATAAGTTCCTGTATTCTCCTGTTTAAGTTAACCCTAGTGTGAGGGATGTGGTGCCTTTGGACACCACGGAGTACTTGGAGTGGGACAGGGGAAAAGGAGAGATGACATTGTTTACCAGGGAGTACTTGGAAAGTGATGGTGGGTGGATTGGGGTGCCCATGGACATCAAAGAGGAATGGGTATGGGACAGGAAGAGGGAGGCATGACACTATTCACCAAGGAGTGGACAAATTAGATCACATGAGGGAGAGGTTAACTGTGCACTACATGGAGTGACTGGATTGTCACAGGGGTGGAGGTGACACAGGACAACACTGAGAGCTTGGAATGAGGAAAAAAGAGTGCAACAGGGAAAAAATGAAAATAATTTCACTAATGACTCTATTACTTTACCTAATAAACTCAGAGGGTCAATTTTTTTGTTGTTGTTGGCTAACTTTGGACTTCAAAACACATAACACGAAACCCCTAAAACTGAAAAAATCTTTGAGCTAGTAAGAGCACTATACTAATTGCAATGGACACAGAAATGCCAAAATACCCAATAACACTTCTTTTGCATCATTTGGTTTAATACAAAATTGATCTTACAAATTACTGTAATTGGATGTAATGTTTCAAAGGAAGAACTGTAGGGCCCAGATATTCAAAAGGGTTGCACCATGCGCAACAGGGTTGCACATGCGCAAGTCCAAAATGCGCCATTCTGCGATATTCAGCAGGAGGCAGTTACGCCACTGGCAACAGGTTGCGCAAGAGAGCAATGCAAATGAATGCATGCTTAACAGGAGGGGGAGGATCCATGCATAACCTGCGCAACCCGATATTCAGTCGGGTTGCGCAGAGTTTGCATGCGCAACTCAACCGCTCGCACAAGCTTGAGCCAAAAAGGCTTAGTTGAGGCCACCCACAGGTGAGCTGCTGCATTGCAGGTGTGAAACACAGCAGCTGCCATCCCTGGCTGGCTAACTCGGTCCTATGTGCCCCACCAGCCCGATCGCGGGCAGTACAATACATGAACCCCCACACATCTCCACAGCCCGATCGCGGGCAGAACATGTACATGTCCCCCCACACACACATCTCCCACAGCCCGATCCACAGGCAGAACCTGTAAACCCCCTCCAGTGCCCGATCGCGGGCAGAATGTAACCCTCCCCCACCGAATAACTCCTGGTGGTCCAGTGGACCGTAAAGCCCGATCAGCGGGCAGAATGTCACAGCACAATTCCCCCCAAACATCTCCCTGGTGTCTAGTGTCCCCCAACCCACCCAAGCCCCTCCACCCGCTCCCCGCGGCCCGGCGGACCAGCATCCACCGCCTGCCACCCGCCCCGCCCGCCCATTGACTGTCCGGTGGGGCTGCAGCCATTGGTGCAGAGCTACAGCCAATGGGCATGCAGCACCTATACCGTATGACAGTACTGTCATGTACGGGTATGGGCTGCACGCCCATTGGCTGTAGCTCTGCACCAATGGGCGGCAGCCCCACTGGACAGTCAGTCGGCAGGCGGCGGCGGCAGGCGGGTGGATGCTGTCGCCACCAGCTGCGGGGAGGGGTGGAGGGGCTTCGTGGGTGGGTGGGGGACACTCAGACACCAGGGAGATGTTTTGGGGGTTGTGTTGACATTCTGCCCGCGATCGGGCTTTACGTCCACTGGACCACCAGGGAGTTATTCGGGTTGGGGAGGGTTCATCTGCCCGCGATCGGGGCACTGGGGGTTCAACATTTCTGCCCGCGATCAGGCTGTGGGAGATGTGTGGGGTGTCATGTAACTGTGATGCCCGCGATCGGGCTGCATTGTGCGTCGGTCCCCGACGGCTGCTGCCTGGCAGGGTGGCCAGGAGCAAGTCCTCGGGGATCGGCGCACCTACATGCAAATGGCATGCAAATGGGGCCATAAATAGATGCAAATGGCCCCCCCTGCGCCTTGCATAAATTATGGCCCCATTTGCATGTCACCTTTTGAATATCGGAAATTTGAGCATGGCGCAATGGTACTTGCGCCACCGCAAGTTTAATGCTCAACTCTGGCAACTTGCGGTAGCGCAAGTTCCACTGCGCCATGCGCAAGTGCTGTGGCTCGGGGGTGATATTCAAAGGAGTTGCTCAACAGCGCAACTCCTTTGAATATCACCCCGGCCACACCCCTGCGCAACTATTTTGAGCAGCGCAGGGGCTTGCGCCTCAGACTGGCGCAGTTTGAATATCTGGGCCTATGTGTATACTAAAAACCAACACAATTCCTAAGTTTACAAAACTCATATAGTAAATTAAATATTATGTTTTTTTAATTTATTGTCATATGATGAAGTGGATGAAACTTAAGCTATAGCTGTAAATACACATACCATACTTAGAATTGAGTTAGCAATAGCTAGCACATTTTAAAATATGACTTACTTTTTTTCCAGCACCAATTAATTGAGCTACACCTAAAAATGAAATAAGACACCATTATGATTATTATTATTATCATCAGGTTTTGAGTCAGGATCCCAATATAAGTTTCCTGTTATGAGGAATGCAATGTTTTCGGGTTATAACTTAATTGTCCCCACTGTGAACATAGCTACCCCTCCAAATCTTACAGATATGTCCTTATGAGTTAAATCACCTCTGTTAACTCTCCCACTTCTCAATGCCAACAACATTGCATTTCTTAGACAAGTATTGTATTTCTTTACTCACTTCCCACAACTGTGAATAATGCATGTCTAGCTAGGCATTATACAACATTATAGTTTCAAGGAAAGAGGAAACAATATTCATTTACTAACATACTAACATACTATACTAACATACTATTTGCCAGCAGATTAGGCCTTATGGTCTATCAAGTCTGCTCGAACCTAGATCCTTAGTTGGGTGCCGAGACCCTCCCATCCCTTGTGCTTCAGAAACCCCTATCATCCATCCCCACCCCCCCGGGACAGGCCATCATCTGATACATCCACTTTCTGTGTCTGTCCCACCCTCTCTTAAAGCTCTCCACTGTGGATCTCTGAACCAGCTCACAAGGCAGAGCATTCCAAGGGTCCACCACCCTCTCAGTGAAAAACCTCCTCCTCTTTTCCCCCCTCACCCTTCCACCTTCTAACTTCAAACCATGCCCTCTGGTGATGCCTCCCTGCTTTAGTCTAAAGATCCCCTCCATGTTTACCATATTTATTCCCTTGAGGTACTTGAAGACCTCAATCATGTCCCCCCTGTCTCTCCTCTCCTCCAATGAAAACAGGCAGAGCTCCTCAAGTCTGTCCTCGTAAGTCAAATCCCCTAGCCCTCGTATCATCTTTGTTGCCCTCCTCTGTACCCTCTCCAGGAGCTGTATGTCCCTCTTCAAGTGTGGTCTTCAGTACTGTACACAGTACTCAAGGTGTGGTCTAACCAGTCCATTGTACAGCGGCAGAATCACTTCCTTGCTCCTTATTTATTGAAAATGTTTTATCGGGTAAACATACAGAAAGACTGAAATGTAGTTTACAGATTTGAGATGTACATTAGAAAACATTACTTCACACAGAGGATGGTTAGTATATGGAGTGGCCTACTCATTAGATTGTGGGAGCAAATTCTGTTCTTTTTATAAACAGAACAATAGCATTTTCCTGAGGGAGTCTGGCACTTTGAGTTGCACCTCTTGAATAGGGGTTTGATTTCCAGCTGATAAGTTTGGATGTGAGTCTATATTCAACTAAAATATAGTTATTTCCCACACAGCATGAGCGGTAGGCAAGATGGACCCCAAGTGCTTTCCATCACAATAATATCATGTAGACTTTATCCCTCATAGGTAGTATGTAATTGACCTCATGGTGAAAGTAAATATAAAACATAACTCATTGTACATGCGGCTATATCAATAAGGCTATCAGGTTTGTATGGCAGAATTTGTATTTTGTGAAGTAATGCTGACTGCTTTTGTTGTGGGGCTCTGTTCGCGTGTCCTTGTCGTTTCCCTGGTATAGAAGTTAGACGTGAAGGTCTGTTGTTCCCAATGTTTTCCTCAAACATGGTCATTAATAATAGAATCAACTAAGCCATCCTCCAGTCCTCTGGGATAATGCCAATCAATATCGATTCACTGTTGATCTTTCTATCCTCCCGCAGCTGTATGGCATGTGCCATTTCATTGCTTGGTGTCTATTTTTGACAGTTCTGTTTTTGTTGCTATTTTGTCATCCCAGGGGCATTGCAAATTTAACATCTAAAGCCACTTCTGTTATTTTCCTGTGGGAAAATAGTAATAAATGAATAGTGTTCCAAAGCTTTTACCAATTCCAGTGAACTGTCATTTTCTCTTAATGGCAGTCCCATACCATGTATTTATTTTCTTTTGTGTGTTAGAAAAACAGCATCCACCCTATCCTTATTTCGGACAATTTTCTCATCTCCTTCACCATCATGCTATCCCAGGCAGAGGAGAAATCTCCCAGGTGAAGGCTGAATCCCTTCCTACTCCAGTCAAAAGAATCAAGAGACTGTCTTGAACCAGAAAGCTATTCCTATTTTGATATAAATAAAGAAGGGGAGAGATCTGAATGGATAGGTTGGGATGCCTGCCAGCTGCTCAAAAGTGGACAAATCATTAGCTATTCTGCACACCTTAACAAACAGAGGAAGCAAAAGTAAGCTGATCTCACTGCAGAACTGAAGGTGGTGGAAAGACAATACCATTCACAGGTGAAGCTCACTGCAGAGACTAAAGCCCCTAAAATTAAGTTGAACTCCATTTTGAATCAGCAGGCAGGACAGGCAGAATTCTTTACCTGACAGAGTAACTGGGAGATTAGTAAAAAATGGGGAATCTTCTAGTCTACTGACTCAGAAAAGGAAGAATGAGTCTGCCATACCCCATATAATGTAGACAGATGGTATATTCACTGTGGATCCCCAGAAGGCTAACAAAGCCGCTGTGGGCTTCTATAAAGATCTATATACCTCACAGGCATTCAGTACCTGTGAGGGGCATTTGCAGTTTCCTTCAGGGTGTCCATCTCCCACAAGTCCCAGAGGACATATCACATGAGATTGGGAGCAGAACCTTCATACACTGAAGTGAGGAGTATGATCTCAGCATTCACCAAGGACAAAGTCTCTGTACTATACTGGCTTAGTACTGAATTCTGTCAAACATTCACAGAGACCCCAGTGCTGTGTTTGATTCAAGTCTGCAAAGCTGCACACGGTTTCAGCTAGCTCCTTTCATCCACGCATCAAGTGAATATCACAGTCATTCCTAATCCCCAAAAGGATAGTGACCTTCCTTCAAACCATAGACCCATCTCCTTACTTAATGTAGATGCAAATATACTTGCAAAAGTGATGGTCTTGATGGCACTCCTCCACATCATATGTGGGTCTCAGGTTATTTGAAGGGGAGGCAGGTGTCAGATAATATGAGGATAATATTTAACATATTGGAGCAGGCCAGATCTGTGAATATGGCCTCGGACTTGGTAGCCATTGATATGGAGAAGTCCTTTGACTAGGTGCAATGGGTATACTTCTACAAATCCATGGCAGTGGTGGGCTTTGACCTGCAAATCTTATCCTGGGTCATGATCTTGTATGCATCACTCAAGACCTCTGTCTGTGCCCATAAAACCCTACTACATCATTACTCAACCCTCAAGAGGGCAGCCACAGTGGTGGCCCATGCAATACACAAAAGCAATATGGCATAGGGCTCTGAGAACATGTGAGCAGCAGGCTTCAACACAGGGACCCCATGATCCACTGTGGGACAACCCAGAAATTATGATGGCAGGAAAGATCCTCCCATGATGCTAAACACATCTGTCCAAACTAAGGTTATCATATCCTTTGAGCAGCTTAGTGCTAAAATAGCCTGCCAAGATGGGATCACTGGAAATACCTTCAACACAGACATGCACTAAAGCCTTTGATTGGGCTGGAATATGCAGTACCCAAGATCCCATGTTTCAAGTGGTCTCAGGAGAGTTCACTAACCCCTGAAGGAGAACACGGAGACTACATAAATATATTATGAGACAGCAGACCCCTGATTTTGAACCCCTTAGACCCAGATGGGTGGCAGACATAGGCCAGAAAATCTTAACTTAAGAGGCTCCTTATGATGTGGAGCATCATCCACTGAATGATGCTTGATCCAAAGTTTTAATCAATACAGAAAAAGTGGTTAGTATGTGGCACAAAATACTCTCCAAATTCAGACACTCGGGCCGTAACATACCACACATGTGCTGGTGATGTTCCCAACACCTGAGACATGACTCAGTCTCCATGGGAGGCCATGCTACACTTTCAGCTAGTGCACTCATTAGCCATGAACGCTAAGCATAGGCTCTTTAGGATGTGGAGGAAAACACATATCCCGACAGTCATGGGATGGAGGTCTGGAGTTACGAGAGCGGTAGTGGTATCTTACCTCGTAGTTAAGTATGGGTCAAGGAAGGCCCCCACCAAGTTTCAGTTTATATGGAATCTATGGCTTACTACAAAGACCAACATGGTTTCAATTAATTTGTTTGTTTATTTGTTTGTTTATTAAGGTTAAGGCCATTGAGCAATGGCTCATTCACAATGGTGACCTTACAATTCAATACAATACAATATAGATAATCAGCAAATATACAATATAAACATACAGAGTTCCCACATTTAGTTAAATAAATTAGATAAAACAGCTACAGGGCTTTTGTGAAGACAGTAAGTGTGTTTTAGTGCAATAATAGAAGGAGGTTTAACATTGTTTCCAGAATTCTGGCAGTAGATTATACCAGTGAATTGGAACAGACTGGCTGAAATAATGCATAGAGCATTTAGTTTTGGTACATGGAAACAACATTTCTTTTCAATTACACTTTCTCAATAATAAGTCATTGTTCCTAAAGACTAATCTAATACTTAGGTACCCTGGGACCACACCCAAGCCACATTTATAAGCAAAACTATATTTATGTATTCTCTCCTATTAGGGACAGCTAACCAGCCACACTGATGGTATATTACACAGTGGTGAACATGACTGGAGCAGGTAAGTATCAGTCTAGTTAATCAATTACATAAAACAACCAGCCTAGGCAGTCTTTCTGAAGTAGCATTATCATGCAACATATCACAATAATCTATCAATGGCAGAATCTGGACTTGTACAATCAACTTTATTGTTTCTGAATCAAGACGATGTTTATTTCTAAAAACAAAACCCATGCTGTTACTGACTTATCAGTGTATCCAGATGTTTATTTCCAGAGCCCAGCTGATCCATCCAGAAACCTAAATATTTATAAGTGTGCAAACACTTTAGGGCAGCACCAGCCCCCTCCAGTGTCACCATCTCCTTACCCAATTTCATTTGAATAGGTGGTTCAAAAGCACGCATTTAGTTTTAGAAGTATTTAATTTTAATTTGGAGTTTGTGAAAAATGTCTGCAGACAATTGAAGTTGTCTTGGAGGGTGTTCTGGATGTTGCAGATTAAAGACTAAGAGGAGCAGATTATGGTGTCATCAGAGTAAAATTGGCAGTGAGAAACCTCACATTCTGTCCTAGCTCCTTTAAATATATAAGAAAGAGAAGTGGCCTCAGGACTCTGGCAGACTTCACACCATTTACAGATGTGACCTGATATCTGTCTTTTAAATAAGAATGGAACCATTCTATGGCCAACCTACAAACACAACCCTGTACAGTGGTTGCAATAATAATTGATGGTCAACCGTGTCGAAGGCCTTGGAGAGATAGGCAAGTGTAGAACCAGGGAAACAATGGGCATCACTAGCTGAGACGATGACATCTAAGACCCTCGACATGGCCACTGAAGTTTCTTGTTGTTTACGGACACCCAATTGATATTGGTCCAACAAAGCATAAATTTCAAAATAATCAGTCAGTTGTCAAACCAATAATTTTTCCAATATCTTACTGACAAGAAGTAATAATGAAATTGGTATACAGTTGGTTAGACAGCCAGGGTCGCCACCCTTGAGAATTGGGGCAACCCTGGCTAGCTTCCAACCTCCAGGGAAACAGCCCAAGGCTATGGAATAGTTAAATAAGTAAGACAGGGGAGCAACTATTTGTATGGCAGAATATCGACACATAGTAGATAATGACTCATCTGGACCACTACTCCCACTTATTGTCAAACTCATAAGGTATTCCAGTGCCTCATGTTGTTCTATCTCCCTAAAGGAAAAATGTGATATTTCCTCCCCTATAAGATCCCAAGGATTCTGAAGAGATTTAGAAGTGCTCTCAAAAAAGATCCTGATTCTACAAAGAATTTATTAAATCTATCAGATAATGGGCCATCTTTATCGAATGTTTCCTATGGTTTGCTACAAAGACCAATATAAGAAAACAGGATGTCACTCCATAGAGCCCAGAACTCCCTGATATCAACATACTTAAAAAAGAAGCCTTCTCAATCTCACATGAACCACATTCCTCCCCTAATAAGACCATAATGGGACATGAACAGATATCAGGCACTGTTTTTGTTGATGGCCCTCTGTCTTCTCTTCCCTCTCCCCAAACTACTGTATTTTCTTCACCCCCAAGTTTTTCATGTACCTCATCATTTACCCCAGCAAGGACTAGCAGCAGAATCAGGAATTAAGACACCACTGCATGTCTGTACCTCTACATAAAACAACTGATCTGCTCAGTTGTACTCGGCTGTTCTTTACAGAGTGATTGTTTGCATTTCTCCTCCCTTCCATTCTTACTGTATAATTCAGCTGACTTCCAGTTCTTTATACTATACTAGTTTAACTATGAATGTTAGCTTCATAATGATCTTTATGGAAGGGGTATCATACAGTAAATAGCATATCTTTTCTCTTATTAAGTAACAGACAAGAGTGCAAAGGACAGATGTAGTGATAATTTACTGCATCAAGATAGTGGCTGTTTAATGCCACAGTCTACCTCTCACCAGTTTTAATTGATATAACTGCATACCCTAACTTGGCTAGTGGTGGCTCTTAACAATTAATCAATTTAACAAGCTACCATTAATAATCATTTGTCACTGTTATTGGATGCACATTTCTATATGTTTGAAAGGATCCTAGTTTTTCATTTAATATTAATGGTTACACTGAATCTGTAGTGTGATCCTCAGTATTGGAAATGTTCAATAAACTATTTAAAACACAATAATATTCTCAAAAAAAAGAGAGATGTATGGAACTCTTAAGAGTAACTAGGACTTAGTACATTTTTTATAACTGTTTTGATGTTTTAAATATTTTGTTCAAGTTGGACATAGAGAAGGTTCAGGAAACGTTTTATGTATTTTTTTTACAATTTCATGTTTCTTTTTTCTAAGTGCAGAAATGTGTATACTGGACCTTGTAAGTCTGGTATGAAACGTGTTTTGGGGTTAACTCATGGACTTTTAATATTTTTGTACAAAAAGGGGGCATTTGGGATTTAACAAACTGAAAACCCATCTCTTCATTAAACACCAATTTAAAAATACTTTTTTTTAAATCTTCTGGAATGCAGATTGGCAATTAGGCACAGGCTTGAAACATCTCATAGCCACAGCTCAGGTCTTCTTCAGTTCCTGGGAGTGTGATGCAAGATAATCTTTTATTAATGTGAAAACTTGTGAACTGGAGAAATATGGGGGATGTTGGAATTTTTGTTTTTAAACTAACATTAAATAAACAAGCATTTGTCAAAGTCGAATGTTGATTGCGTTGGTCTGTTGAGCTCGCTCAGTGGCCATCTGTCACTGGCTCAGTCTGCTTGTCCCAGTGCTGCAGGCTGCTCTTTTGTACTGGGCTACTGCCTGCATTGGCACCTTGTTCTGCCCAGGAAGAAATCTGCAGAAGTCCCGACAGAGCTCGGTTGAGGTGGCTCACTTCCTCTCTCTCACTCGCTCATTCTGTTTCTCCTGGTGCTGCAGGCTGCCCTTTTGTACTGGGCTCCTGCCTGTGTTGGTGGCTTTTTCTGCCCACAATGAAATCCATAGCTTTCCCAACAGAGCTCCATTGAGGTTGATCACTCCCCCTGTCTCACTCACTCATTCTGGTTCTCCTGGTGCTGCAGGCTGCCATTTTGTACTGGGCTCCTGCCTCTGTTGGTGCCGTTTTCTGCCCACACAGAAATCTGCAGCAGTCCTGACAAAGCTCCATTGAGCTCGCTCACTCCCCTTCTCTCACTCACTCATTCCATTTCTCCTGGCGTTGCAGGCTGCCCTTTTCTACTGGGCTCCTGCCATGCTTTGCTGCCTTCTTATGGCCACAAAGAAATTTGCAGCAGTTACAATACAGTTCAGTTGAGCTAGCACACTCTCTCATTCTGGTTTTCCTGCCACTGCAAGCTTCCCTTTTGTACTGGGCCCCTGCATGCATTGCTGCCTTTTTCTGCCCACAAACAAATCTGCAGCAGTCCCAACAGAGCTCCGTTGAGCTCACTGACTCCCCCTCCCTTACTTGCTCATTCTGTGTCTCCCGGCGCTGTAGGCTGCCCTTTTGTACTGGGCTCCTGCCTGCACTGGCATTTTTTTCTGGCCAGAAAGAAATCTGAAGCAGTCCCAACACAGCTCCTTTGAGCTCATTCACTCCCCCTCTGTCACTCACACATTCTTTTTCTGCTGGCGCTGCAAGCTGGCCTTTTGTACTGGGCTCCTGTCTGCGTTGCTGCATTTTCTGCCCACAAAGAAATCCGCAGCAGTCACAATAGAACACTGCTCTGTCACTTGCTCATTCTGTTTCTCTTGGTGCTGCAGACTGTGCTTTTGTATGGTGCTCCTGGCTGCGTTGACACCTTTGTCAGTCCACAAAGAAATCTACAGCTATCCTGACAGAGCTCTGTTGAGGTCGCTTAGTCTCCCTCTCTCATGTGCTCATTCTGTTTGTCCTGGTGCTGCAAGCTGCCCTTTTGTACGGGACTCCTGCCTGCATTGGCGCCTTTTTCTGCCCACAATGAAATCTGCAGCAGTCCTGATAGAGCTCCATTGAGCTCACTAAGTCCCCCATTTCACTTACTCATACAGTTTCTCCCATCGCTGCAGGGTGGCCCTTTGTACTGGGCCTCTGCCTGCACTGATGCCTTTTTCTGCCCACAAAGAAATCTGCAGCAGTCCTGACAGCGCTTCAGTGAGTTCGCTCACTCCCCCTCCCTCAATCGTTCAATTGTTCTGTTTCTCCCAGTGCTGCAGGCTGCTCTTTTGTACTGGGCTCTTGTGTTGAGGCCTTTGTCTGCCCACAAACAAATCCTCAGCAGTCCCGACAGAGCTCAGTTGTGCTTGGTCACTCCCTCCCCCACTCGGTTGATCTTAATCTGTCCCAAACACTGATTTCCCAGAGTGACCGTGCTATTCTCCAGCAGGAGTGCAAAAACATATTTTAGCCAGGATGTGAAAAATGACAGCTGTAGTGTTCATAAGGAGGTATGAAAAAATGCCACTGTTGAAAATGTGGCATGACAATATTACAGATTTGCAAAGTTACAAAGGTGAGTGGAAACAGTTCACTGCACACTTGTAACAAAGTCATGTTATGGAGTTTCATCATCAAATTTTCAACGTAGGGATTTTAGAACCTCTGCTCATGAACAGTGCCACTGTCATTTTCTTAATCTGTCCCGAACACTGATTTCCCACAGTGACCATGTTATTCTGTGCCAGAACTGTGAAAACACATTTCAGTCAGGATGTGAAAAATGACAGCTGTACTGCTTATAAGGAGGTGTGAAAAAATGCCACTGTTGAAAATATGGCATGACAATATTACAGATCTGTGAAGTTACAAGGATGTGTGGAAAGCGTACAATGCACACTTGTAACACAGTCTATTGATGGGCTATCATCACCAAATTTTCAACATAAGCATTTTAGTACCTCATGAACAGTATCACTGTCATTTTCTTAATCTGTCCCGAACAGTGATTTCCCACAGCGACCGCTCTTTTCTGTGCCTGAGTGCGAAAACACGTTTCGGCCAGGATGGGAAAAATGACAGCTGTACTTTTCATAAGTAGGTGTGGGAAAATGGCAATGTTGAAAATTTGGAGTGAAAATATTATAAATTCACGAAGTTACGAGTGTGCGAGCAAACTGTGCAATGCACGCTCATAACACAGTCATTTAATGGGGTATCATTACCAAATTTTCAACATAGGCATTTTAGGACCTCTACTCATGAAAAGTGTCACTGTCATTTTCTTAATCTGTCCTGAACACTGATTTCCCACAGTGACCGTGCTATTCTGCGCCTGAAGTGTGAAAACACATTTTGGCCAGGATGTGAACAACGGCAGCTGTACTGCTCACAAGGAGGTGTGACAAAATACCAATGTTGAAAATCTGGCATGAAAATATTACAAATTCGGGAAGTTATGAGCGTGCGTGGCAACTGTGCAACGCATGCTCATTAAACAGTCATTTTTTGGATATTTCCACCAAATTTGCAACATAGGCTTTATGAGAGCCCACCTCCTGAACACTGGCACCGTTGTTTCATTAATCAGCCCTGAAAAGTGATTCTGTGCAGTGACCACAAAATCATCTTTCTGGGCCAATTAATGCCATAACAGTTCAAGAATTCATGAGGAGGGGTCCCAAAAACCCCATGTTGAAAATTTGGTGCCAAAATTCCAAAATATGCCTGAGATATCTATCAAAGTTGAAAAAACCCTATTCATTCCATTATATAGCTTACCGGCATTTCCTAAATTCGAGGTCAGCTTTGAAGAGTGCAGACGTGTTCCCGGTCCACCGAAGATCGTTGCTCCGGAATCCAGAGGTAAGTATGAGGTGGGGGGGTGTGGTGAGGCAGGGTGCGCAGTGAGTGGGTGGGTGCGGGTTGCGGGCAGGGGCATGGAGACCTCTGAGGGACAGTTTCCTTTTTTACAGGGGTAAAAAAAAAGACTTTGCGGGACTGTTTATTATTTACATGGGCATGTGGCATGTTGGAATGGGTTCCTAGCGTGCCACAGGAGTCTTGATTTGGGGGGCAGCTGTAGCCAATGGGGGATTCGGCACCCCCATCGGCAAACAACAAAAGGGGCATGTGGCACACTGGGGTGGGCTCCCAGCGTGCCTCCGGAGTCTTGCTTTTGGGGGGGCAGCTGCAGCTGATGGGGGATTGGGGACCCCCATCGGCAAACAACAAAAAGGGGAAACTCCTTTCTGCCGACGGGGAGTGGGCACCCTCACCGGCAAACAATAAAAGGGAGGGAATTCCTTTCTGCTGACGGGGGTTTGGCACCCCGTCGGCAGACAATAAATTCGGGGGGGGGTTACATTATTCCAATGGGGAGTGGGCTCCCCCATCGGCAAATAAACATGGTGGGTGGGATAATATTGTTTGTGAACATGGCAGCAAGCTGCTGCCATGTTCACAAACAATATCAGGGTTCCTACATCCTGCCCTGCAATGATGAGTCACTCCCTCATTGTAGCGGATGGCTGATGCTGCAATGATGAGGCAACCCATGATTGCAGCGGCTGATTTTTTAGAAGGTTGTGGCATGCTGGCTGAACTAGTGTCAGTAGCAGCATGCCACGGCACTGGAGGGACACGGGACAAGACTTTGCAGGCTGTGGGGACATTGGCCACAACAGTGCCGCGCCTCCACAACCTGCTTGTGGAGAAAGCTGCCGTAACATGTTTCTTGTGCATGCGTGTAATCAACACAAAAAGCATTCAATAAAGTTTTACATGTGCATAGTAATTAGAAAACATTTTAAGGACATATGGGATTTCTAGCATACTTATTAACTGGAGTTTTCTGCTCCATGCTGGAGCAATGGTAACCTCTGAGTGTAATGGCTTGCTGAGGGAGTCCTGTACTTTGGAAAATGGGGTTAAGCAGCAGTGCCTTCTTACCCTCTGCTGTATATCTTTTGGCTAGATCCAGTTTTGAGGCAGATTGACAAAGACACATCAGCTCTTTGTTTCCAGAATCTAAAAGGATGCATAGCAACTAAGGTTGCCTTTGCAAATGATAGATGCATACTAGTCCAGAAAAAAATCCTCAATTTTGAATGTATCCCATTGGTTTTAGGTGGTCAGCACATGTTCAGAGAGATTTCTGAACCTGGATAAATATATATGAAGGAGGTTGAGCAGTCAGGTGACCCAAATCAATTACGCAGTGGCAGGCATGCATTCACACCTAACTCTCTGTCCACTCTTGGAGAACTATTTGGGGACAGGGATTTAGCTGAGTTTAACTAGAAACATTCCATTGAAATAGGTAAGCAGATTCTGAGCGAAGGAAGCATTTGGCCACAGGGGACAAGAAAAGGGTATATATTATGACTCCTGTAATACCAATCTTTTAGTGCTGTGTGGAATGTGGAATTCTGCTAGTGAAATCAGGGCAGAATGACCATACTGCTGGCAGAATTTCTGCCAGAATTACACTAGTTCTTCTGCAGAATTCCACCTGCAATGATTTGTGAAATAGTATTTAGCAGAACAGCATTTTTCTATGGAAAAACATTCCGTAACCATTTCCATGGATAATATTGATATTCACAGAATAATAGTCCATGGGACAACTTTTTTTCTGCAGAAAACAATTCTACAACCATTTTTTGCCTTGAAATCCCACCATTCCATTTCTGGTGAAATATGTTGGCATTCCAAACATTCTGTGAAATTTCATTCCATTGGAATTTGAAAATTCCGTACAGCACTACTATTTATATTCATCAGTCAACTCTTTCCACCACTAATTTCAGTAGAAATCAATATATATAACCTTTTTACCCCCACCCCGGGTTTTACCGGGCAACACATTAAACCCAATAAAACAAAATATGACCTACTTGACCATAAAGGAGAGGGCCTGCCCATGGTGAACCAATCAAACATATGATTCTGCCAGCAGAAGAAGGCTATTACTGTCTATCATGTCTGCCCAACATGGCCCACTATAACAATTTTTCATAGTGGGTCCCCCTACCTCCCATTTAACTCCTACCCTCTGCCTTGACTTTGTCCCATCCCCTCTTGAATTTGTCAACCATCTTCTGGTTGACAAACTCTGCCAGCAGTTCTTTCCACCTTGACACCACCCACTCCGTAAAGAAGTGTCTCCTGACCTCCTTCTTGAACCCCTTTGTCAATTTGTAACTGTGACCCTATGTGTTCCTGTTCTCAGTCAAGCTAAAGAAATGTCTGAGATCCACTTTGTTTATATATTTAAGGTACATCATACAGTGTGCCTAGTTATGCTGGGTGTACTCTGTGCTCCTAGGTGAGTGCGGTGCTCTTTTGACTAGAAGTACACTTGCTTAAGACCACCTGAACAGTTATAGCTATCCCCAGATCCTTTTTCTCTACAGCCACAATGACCTTTATCCCCAAACATGTATTCCGCTCTTGCATTCTTGCAGCCAATGTGCATATATTTACACTTTTACAAATGAAATCCCATTTGCCACATTCCTGACCACCATTCTAGCTTTGTCAGGTCCTCCTTAAGGTGTCAGACACTCATTTTCATGTCCACCTTCCCACAAAGTTAGATGTCACTGCAAAGAGGCAAGTCTTGTCACTAATACATGCCCCTCTGTTGTTTATGAACATATCAAACAACACAGGTCTGAGCACTGACATGTGTGGAATCCCACTGGTAACTTCCCTCAATCCTGATAGCTCCCCACCTCCACCCTTTGGGTCCTCCAGCTGAGCTAATTAACTAAACCCTCCCTGGTCAGTATGCTACCTTCCCTAAATCCTCTAACTTTTTGATTAACCTCTTATGTGGAACCAAGTCAAAGGCCTGTCTGAAATGTAAGCACTGTGTGACAAACTGCATATTCACTGTCAACAGCCTTTGTCACTCTGTTGAACTGGATCAGGTTGATCTGGCATAACCTTCCTGCCATGTACTCATGTTTTCTCTCATACTGGAATCCTGTTAACCTTGAAGAATTAACCAGCCACTCTTTCAGGATGGCCTCCATCAGCCTGCTCACTATACATATAAAACTGAAAGACCTGTAATACCCTAGCTTACCCCAAGGCTTGCTCTTGTGCAGCAATACTGCATATGCTGTTCTCCACTCCAGCAGCACCACCCCCATATCTAGTGAACTGTTAAACTGATCTGCCATTGGGTCCACAAGTTCTGCTACCAGTTCGCTTAATTCTTTGTGATGCATGTAATCCAGTCCTGTGGGATAGTGCTTTTTTAAGATTCTGAGTCACTTCATGGCATGGCCCACCATGATCCTTTCTTCTACCATTCCCATTTCTCCACCTCTGCCCATCCTTCTATGTGGCACTGTTCCATCTTTCAGTTTGGTAAAGACACAGTAAAAGTATTTCAGACCAGATTTACAAGGTCCAGTATTGAACCACTGCCTTATCCTTATCCTTACTGCTTTCAAACAAACCCTCACCCTTCATTATTTTAACTATTTCCTCTTTTGTAGTTCTTTTTCCTCTAATGTATCTGAGGAAGCCCTTTTCCCCATCCTTGACCACCTCCGCATTTTACAGATTCTTCCCTGCCTTTGCCTCTGTCTGACTCATGTCGTGGCCTCTCTCACCAATTCCACACAGCTTTCCCTACCTTCTTCTGAGACATCCTATACCTCCTATACAAGGCTCTCTTTACCTTGACATTCCTGTCTACCTCCCTCGTAAACCAATATGGCCTCCTGGATTCGTCTTTCTTTCCCCTTTGCTTAAGGAAGGTTTCTGAGTCTGCCCCAATCACATCCTCGATCAAGGTCCACTTTTGTTCTATGTCCAGGCCTTCCCTAGGCTAACTAGTCTCTCTTGGTATGGGATCAAACCCATCCTGTTGAAATCAGCCACCCTAACATCCAGTCCATGCATTTTTATGTTTATGTTCTCATTCCCCATATCTGGTGGAATCACAAGGAACTACACTGACTGGTGGTCGCTGCATTCCATTGGTTCTTTTACCCTGATATTCTGACATGAATCTGATTTGATAGCACCAGGTCCTGAATGATGCCTTCCCTAGCTGGTTTATTCTCTCCCTGCATCAGCAACCCATGATGGAAAGCATCCAGGAACAATTCAGTCCTGTTTCAGGCATCAACCAGGATACCTCAATTCATCTTGGGCAAGTTGAAGTACCCTACTGTCACCACCTTCCCTGTAATTCCTGATCATGGCTTCCATCTCTTTGTCCTTATGGTCACACTGCTGTGTCAGCTGATATACAACTCTATTCATGAAATTTTGTCCTACCACCGTAAGTAACTAGACCATGTTATGCCCTTCCTGATGTACAGTTCAGCTCCCCTTTTTTTCTTATGTACTGTGAATCTCCCCCTTTTTCCGCATCCCTCTGTCCATTCTAAAGAGGGTGTACTCTGGGGTGAAGAGATCCCAGTCTTGGTATAGGGTATCCCTGGTCTTGGTGACCATTGCCTTCAACCTTTTCCCTCATTCATCATGGCCTGCAGGTCATTCATTTTGTTTCTGAGATTTCTTGCATTGAAGGACACAACCTTTCACATACTGTCTTCTTTTATGGTATTTTTTATTCAAATTACTTCAAACCCCTCCTGAACGATCCACACAAACTGCGGATCACTTGGGTCAATGACAGTTGTACATAGCTGTGGGGATGCCTATATGTCATCAAGAACACAGCTGTTTCCTCCCTCCCACTCTATTTATGTACACACTAATCCCACTATTGTTCTATAGCATACTGAATATTCTCAGTCGAATGTACTACTTGAACTTTTATACAATTGTGTATCGCTCTGTACATTTTGTAATATAGCTATATATGATATGTTATATTGTATTATATTGCAGTGTATTTGTTTTGTATTGTTTCCTGGGTTGTCCCTGAAAAATGGACTGCATGGTCTCAGCGGGCTAACCCAGCAACCAAAATTCAAATAAATAAATACATTTCAAAATACATTTAAGTGTCTTTCCTTAAACTCCAGACTTGGCACATAGGCTGTGACTAGGTCAGCAAGAGGCCAAAGAGTTTGGTGCATGCAGAAATGTTGCCTAACCATTTCTTAGTTTCACAGGTGTTGGTGTCCTGTAGCCCCCCCCAACAGAGACTGGGCTATTACATCAAGTTCCACAACAGAGAGTTGTAAATCAAATGTAGGGCATGTTTTGGTTAAGCTGTCACTCTAGTTTAAATGTCAAAAATAGCCATAAACACACAAGCATTCAGGACTGTTACTGTGTCAGATCCAGTTAAGGACAAATAATAAAAACTATGCATCATTTATTTTTTGATTACTCCTTTATTGTTGGATTCTAGGCTTGGTGGCAGCTCAGTGGAAGGAGCCCCTGTTTTCCCAGTTTACATACGAGATGCTGGCAATATTTTCTGGCAAGAGGATGAAATGGCATTAGAGTACTCTGACTGTATAATTTGTTTTTCACTGAACTATTTGGTTAACATGCAGATTGTTTTCTTTAAAGCAAAAAGTCTGTATGTAGCTGAATCTATTGTGCAGAATTGAAAATTAACTATATATTTTTGACAAAGAAGCTCAGATTCTTCCTAGGGTCTATTGGAGGGACCTTTGGAGGCATATGCCATGTGTAAGGAAGCCTGAAGAAGCCTGAGCTAGTATATTATATATGGCCATGCTTAGCACAGGTAGTGTTCATTTTCATTTCTGTATGAGATGGTTTCTTTCTTTCTTTCTTTCTTTCTTTCTTTCTTTCTTTCTTTCTTTCTTTCTTTCTTTTCTTTTCTTTCTTTCTTTCTTTCTTTTCTCTCTTTCTCTCCTTCCTTCCTTTCTTTCTTTCTCTCCTTCTCTCTTTCTTTCTTTCCCTCCTATTTTAACATTACAATATGTTGTATCAAAAGATTATCTTCATTATTTTTCTTTCCTTTCACTTTTTATGTTGTCTTGCATGCACAGCGCAAACAACATATTGTGGTTTCTTCAATGGAGAAGTGGGTTTTGGAGGTGTGGTCCTGCTGCAGCCAATGGCACCACTGCTTTTTCAGGCAGGGCTCTGTGGCGCCAGTGGCAGAGCATGCTGTCTATGACAGCAGTTACAAAAACATGCCACCACCTTGAAAGAAAGTAGCCGCTGCAATCAGGGAGCGCCACTAGGAGGTCCATAATTGCAGCAGGCAATTACTGCTGGTGTCTCTTGTCATGGTGGCGGTGACAGGGAAGCTGAGGGACAGCCACTCACACAGTCCCTTACAAAGCCGATGGGGGAGTGCCCAATTCCCCTGTTGGCATACCCCCTCATAAATGAATTTGATGATGGGTGTGCCCAATCCCCCTTGGTTCATGAGACCCCCTGCAGTATGAGCCGACGGGAGTGCTCAGTCTCTGTCGGCTCCAGTCCCCCATCCCAAAACAAAAGTACCTGCTAAAAGGAAAAACCGTCCCACGATGTCTATTTTTTTTAAACCCTGTAAAGAAGAAAACGGACCCTCACTGTCTTCCCCCCCACAACCCGCATCCACCCACTGAGTACCCCACCTTCCCACACCCCCTTCACCCCACACTTACCTCAGGATCCCAGCACGATGATCCTTGATGGACCAGGAACACGTCTTCACTCTTCAAAGCCGACCGCAAACTGAAGAAATGCCGGTAAGCTGTATAATGGCATAAATAGGGGTTTTCAACTTTGGTGCATATCTTGGGCATTTTGGGGAATTTTGGCACCAAATTTTCAACATGGAGTTATTGGAACCCTACCTTATGAATTCAGTCACTGTCATGGCATTATTTGGTCCTGAAAGGTGATTTTACTGTCACTGCACTAAATCTCTTTTTAGGACTAATTAAAGAAATGATTGTGCCACTGTTCATGAGGTGGGCTCTCAAAAAGCCTATGTTGCAAATTTGGTGAAATAAATCAAAAAAATTACCATTTTACAAGTGTGTGTTGTGCAGTTGCTATGCATGCTCATAACTTCATGAATTTGCCAGATTTTCATGCCAGATTTTCAGCATTGACATTTTTCTACACCTCATTATGAACAGTACAGTTGTTATTTTACACACCCAGTCCAAAATGTGTTTTCACACCACCGGCAGAGAATAGCATGGTTGATGTGGGAAATCAAGTGTTCAGGACAGAATAAGAAAATCACAGTGATAGTGTTCATGAGTAGAGGTTCTAAAATGCCTATGTTGAAAATCTGGTGACAAAAGTCCACAAAATTAGTATGTTACAAGCGTACATTGCAGTTTCCACGTGCACTCATAACTTCAAGATTTTGTAATACTTTCACTCAACATTTTCAACATTGTCAGTTTTGCACATCTTCTTAGGAACAGTACAGCTGTCGTTTTTCACTTCCTGCCTGAAATGTGATTTCACACAACTGGCACACAGTGGTGCAGTCACTCTGGGAAATCAACGATCAGGACAGATGAAGAAAATCATAGTGACTGTGTTCATGAGCAGAGGTCCCAAAATTTCTGTGTTGAAAATTTGGTAAAATAATTCCACTAAATGACTGTGTTATGAATGTACATTGCGCAGTTTGTGCATATGCTCATAAATTTAAACATGTTTTATATTTTCACTTGAGATTTTCAACACTGCCATCTCTTCACACCTACCTATGAATGGTACAGCTGTAATTTTTCAGATCCTGCATGAATGGTGTTTTCCCACAACTGACGCAGAATGGCACAGTCACTGTGAGAAATCAATGTTTGTGACAGATTAACAAAATCACAGTGCCATTATTCATGAGCAGAGGTCTCAAACACTTTTATGAGGCGGGGAGTCACAAAAATGCTGTGTTGCAAATTTGTAGTGCAAATACCAACAAATGGCTGGGGCATTAGGGTTTCTAACCATAATGTCCCACCCTGTACAGACTGACAGGTGTCAAGGGTGTGCCTTTGCAATGCCGGTTGTCATGCTCACATCATACCGCCCCCACCCTCAAGCCACTGACAGGCATCGAGGTGTGCCTTGCACTCTTCGGACCCACAGTTTACCCTATTCTTCTATGCTGCAACCATTTCAGTGAATGTCCTTATGAAATGGGGTGACTGTAAAGCTGAACATCCCAAGGCGTACCTCAGAACTTGTCAGTGTCTGTAAGATAGGGTGAGGTAAAATGCCATGAGTGTTATGGCCAAATGGGGTGAGCATAAGGCCTGAAGACCCCAACGCACAATACAATATTTGTTGCACTGCAGGGTAGGGTAAGCTGAAATGCCATGAATGTTATGGCCAATGGCCAATGCCCAAAGGCATACCTCGGTGCCTGTCACTCTCTGTAAGGTGATGTGGGGTTGACGTCACTTTCAAACTTCACTGCCATTTCTATTATGCAACTGCTCAACTCAACCAATCCCACTGTCAGCAAGACAACATTCAGCATTGACAAATGCTTGCTTTATTTTGACTCACTATTTTGTATGCTTTCGTGACACTGCTTGATAATGAAGGTTTCTTTTTGTATTAGTTTCTGTGTTCAATAAAAATTCCCCAACCTTTTTTCATGAACTGCCATGATATCTTTAGCATCCACTGGGACAACCATGAGCAAAGGCAGAGAGGATCTCAGTTTAATGTCTCATCAAAAGGACAGTACTTCTTCAAAGTTCAATTGCCCATAGTAGTGCACTCAGGTGCCAGTGTTTATGGTATGAGCTCAATCCCAGTGAAGGACTAAAATCCAATAACTTCTGGTCAAAAGTGGGATATGATGGGAACCCCTTATTAAAAATATACAGTTATGATAAGAAAAAATTGTTCAGCTTGGTGGGGGTTGTTAGCCAATTAGATTTTTCTTCTACCATTTTTATAAACTCCTTTACAGTACTATTTCTACACATGCATTCATACATTTACTGTACATACTGTACAAACATGCAGCATTAGGGAGGAAGACCATTGCCCATCAAGTTCCTCCCTTGTGCCATCTTAGTACCTGTCAACTCAGTTTCATCAATCCCAGACTCTCACCCAGTGCTTGCTTAGAGCTGCGTATATCATGGAGAAATGGAGCTCTGGCTTGGGAAGGTATGGGCAGCCGTGTCATCAGGTGCCCCCTGCCAGCAGAACAAGGCTTGACATTGGTGTCAGCTCCAATGACAGCAACTCAGCCACCTTCCAAGACCCAGGAGGAACTTAGCTGCTGTATTCATAAAATCCCAAGGTAAGTAAATAATTGTAAACATTTACAATAAGCCATAAAAATATATATTTGTAATTACTCAGTATTCATATTAAGTGAGGTTAAAAGAGGAGATATGCAGTTTCATAATCTCACCTATTTTTCCATGAGAAACATAGTTTTTCTGTAAAACAAAAGAAGAGATGTATAGTAATATGTTGCTGCATTTTCTGCTAAGATTCATACATTGTTTATATGTGCTAGTGACTCATTTGACATGATGGTTTGTTTTGCCTTTAAAACCCCTTCTGAATGCATTATGGTGATATAGGAAGAATTATAATTATATTGGCATGGCAATGCAAAACAGTTGTGGCCTAGTTTGTGTTTTTCTATGAAAGGAGTCTACTCAGCAGCCCATATCTCAGCTGTCTGTTATGCTACATGTGTGCATATTTGCATGCAGCGGTATTGTGTATGGATGATTCAGAAACCAGTCGATTTGATAAAAACATGTGTCATGTTTTTGATGTATGCTGCCACAAATCACAGCAATTGTCATAAATCAATCTGGCCTTTACGCAGGTTGAGGATGATTCACCATATCTTGGTGAATGTAGGTGCACTGAAAACATAGAAATTGTACCTGCATCCTCTCTTTCAAAATCCTGCCACTGTGCTCCAATGGATTAATCTAGTGGAAGAAATTATGGGAATGCATTTCCAAAGAAAATGTATATTTATCAATTGAGACAAAAGCTTTTAAGAAAGCTTCAGGACACATCTCATAGATGCACCCCAGTGCATACAGTCCTGATGCATCTTAGCAAGACTGATGCTTTGGGGTTATTTTTGAAAGTTTTTTTCATGTGCAGTGTTTGGTTTTGCTGTTCAGCAGCATATATTCATATGTATATGCACACTGATGATAATGTAAATATGCTATAGACCATGTTAAGATAATTTAGATCTTATGTCTAATACCTTCTCTATCCACCAACTGAAAGCTGTATCTGGGTGGATCAGATGTAGAGTGGTCCCTTTGACCTGCAGCCCAGGTGAAGCAGGGTATCAGAAATGTGGTTCTTGGTGTTCAAATAAATCTGAGAATGTTAATGAAAACCTGGAGTAAAGGCCAGGGAACTGTAGAACAATTATCCCAGACCAAACAATTATGTTCTGCAGGCAGTACAGTATAAATGGGCTACCCATTACTGTAGACCATCTACTTCAGAGAGAAGCCAACTAGAAAGGCACTCTTTACCCTAGCACACTACTTAAAAAAACAAACATATTCTGTGGAGACTGTGTAAAAGTAGACTGGAACAACAGGTCAGACTATAGGAGACAACCGGTCCATTTCAGATGACAAATTCTGTGTTTCTATGTTTCCATGAGACTGGGGTACTGATAGAATCAAACTGATGGCTCAGAACAGCCATGATTACTAAAAGATGGGAAACTATGGCTCCTTTAATCATGTGTTATCTTTGTTAGATGCCTTCATAGATGAATGGACAGACTT
Source organism: Neoceratodus forsteri (assembly GCA_016271365.2). Classification (NCBI taxonomy): domain Eukaryota; kingdom Metazoa; phylum Chordata; order Ceratodontiformes; family Ceratodontidae; genus Neoceratodus; species Neoceratodus forsteri. Next base: position 192,270,576 of record JADMNL010000022.1, on the reverse strand, counting down.
GTAATAAAGATCAGTTTGCACGCAGAATAATACAAATGGAATGTAGACATAAATACCTATGCTGTAACACTGGAGAGAGTAAGCAAGAACTTGTCAGAAAACAAGTAACAAATTAAAAAGTTAACTCTCATGAGATGTCAGCAGGAAATAACAGACTATGTAGAGAACTGCATCTACAGATGTAACAAACAATACAAATGTTATAGATGGTGGTAGGTAGACGTATTATATCTTAGAAAGTGCTGACAACTTTGTTACATACAACTGAACATGAATAAAAGAGAGGAATGTTTTTCAGGGAGGGCCACTTCAGGTCAGAATACTGGTCAGGAATCAACAGGAAAGAGGGCACCTTCTCTTCCAGATATGAATTGGAACTGTGACCCAGGGTGGCAGAAAGACAAATACAGACAGAAGGTATTACAGGGTAGGTGTAGTACGTGCAGAAAGAGAGAGGAAGATGGAGTAAAGGAGGAAGGGAGGACAGTCATATATAACCTCAACCAGAGGATGTTACTAGAGATAAAGGAGTTGTACTGAGTAAGGGACTTTCCATTTCCCTACAAAAAATGGATAACTTTGAGTAGAACATACATTTTCAAAAATTCTTTAGAAAACATTAAGTGAGACATTCAGAGAACAAACAGAAATAGGCAACAGCAAAGCCAAGAACATTTAAGATTCACTTCAGATACTCTCCAAGTATAATCCCTCTAAGGGAATAACGTATACATTGCAAACCATTATATTGAATTGGTTGATATGGAAATACTGTAAAATAAATGATGAAGAACTCAGTGATGTCACAATTACATAGAATAGCAAGTCAAATCAATAAATGTTTTTAGGGCCTTAAACAGATAGAAATGGGTAGAAGGCAGGACACATTCATACGTAAGCTGGATAATGTATTTAAAATATACACATTTCTTAAATCAAAGCACAGTACAAAATTACATAAATCAATCAAACAGGTTAGCAACACACAATGAACTATAAATAATCTAGTTCTATATACATTTATTTATTTATTTATTGAAAATGTTTCACCAGGAGAGGCACACTGAGCAAAATGATGCTCGTCTCACGGTGTGACCTGGGGGGGTACAAGGGAGGAGGGTATGCATACAACAATCAATAGGTTGAACTTGGAGTCGAGCAATACAAAAATTGTTACATAGTTAAGTGTGGTTAATTACAAGCTTGTTAAATGAGGAGACAGTACATACATGTGCCACAAGGAGGGTGGCATAACAAATTTGATTACACATCTAGAACTATACATGATTACATAAGTTCCTATATCAGAGATTGAATTGAAGTATGATGCACCAAGTCGGCAGAGAGAAATGGAAGTCTGAACTTGGGGCCAGGGAGAGGTGACAGGTCTGGATAGTAAACACTGGGAAAGATAAAGGGGTTGACTTAGGGAAGATATTGGCAGGAATAAGAAGGGAGATAGCAGAAGTGTCATGAGAAGGTAAGTGCATGGGTTGTTTAGGGCAATGTATAAGCCAGTCATTTGGGTGAAGGCCGAGCCACTGGTCAGGCACGTAAGGAGGAGGGAGTCAGGGGGGAGAATCAGTCAGGGGGGATGTCAGGGGCAGGTACAATTAGGTGCAAGGAAGTTAGTGAAGGCAGAGGATAGAGAGTGTTTGGAGGAAGAATGGTGGATTTGGGCAGGCAGGCCATCCCAGAGATAAAGGAGGTGGTAAGAGAAAGCCGATTGGCCTGCAGAGGTCCTTCTATGAGGTATTACTAATAGCCTGGAGTCAGTAGACCTGAGGGCGTGGACGGGGCTAGGTGGGGAAGATAGGGAGGAGATGGGGTAGGGTGGAAGGTAACCAAGCCAGAAGTTAGAAACAAATTTAGCACTGTGAAGTAGGCACCAGTTGCTCAGGGATGGAAGGGCCAGTGAATGGAAGAACTCACAGTGATGGGTGCAGGGCCGGCATTGAGGGCAAAATGGCAGAAAGTATTGAAGAGGGGGTCCAGTCTGGCTAAGGTGGACTTAGAGGCAGAGCTGTAGACAACATTGCAGTAATCAAAAGAGGGTAGAATCATTTTCTGGACTATTTCGCATCTCACAGGAAGCAGGAGACTAGTGTGGTTTCTATAGAGGGTGCCTAGCTTAGGGCACAGTTTTGATAGGATGGAGTCCACGTGTGTGGAAAAGGAGAGGTGGCGATCAAGCCAAACCCCAGGTACCTAAAGGAGGGCACGTCTTCAAGGATGGTGTTATTCAGGGTACGGAAGATCAGAGGGGATGTAAGTCTAGATAGTCTCTGTCTAGTGCCGAAAGACATAGAGACTGTTTTCTTGGCATTTAGGGAGAGTTGGTTGGAGCTGAACCAGTGTTGTACTTTGTTGAAGTCGGTCTGAAGATTAGAGGTGACTTCTTCATAGGTACGGCCGGAAGTAAAGAGGACCGTGTCATCAGCGTACATGTGTATTGAGGTAGTGGAGCAAGCCTTTGGCAGATCATTTAGTAGGATGGAGAAGAGAATGGGGCCAAGAACTGAGCCCTGGGGAATGCCGGTGGTAATAGGGAGCAGGGGGGGGGAGGTGCAGTCAGCTATTTTTGTAGAATGGGTTCTATTTTGTAGGCAGGCACTGAACCAATTTGTGGCAGACACTGATAGCACAGCCCCTGATAGGCAGGATAGTAGGAGGGAGTGGAATATCGTATTGAATGCTTTGGCTAGGTAGATGAAAATAGCGGCAGTAATTTGCCCTTTGTCCATCCCAGAGAGGATGGAGTTCGTGAGTCTTAGTAGGGAGGTGATGGTAGAGTGTTTTTTTTCTAAAACCAGACTGGAATGGAGTGAAGAAGTTAGTTTCAGAGAGAAAGTGGGAGAGTTGAGGTAGTACTAGGTGTTCCTGGAGTTTGGCTTGAGTGGGGAGGAAGGAGATGGGACAGAAGGTAGCAGCGGAGGTAGAATCACCTCCTTTTGGTAGAGGTAGGATGGTGGTATGCTTCCACTCTGTGGGGAGTGACTCAGTGGTGAAGGAAAGATTTAGCAGGGCAGAGAGGGGAGTAGCAATGGCAGGGGCAGATAGGAAGAGGAGTTTGTTGTCGAGACTGTTGGGAGATTTGCCTTTGGTGGGATTCAGGGAGTGAAGGGCATCTAAGGTTTTGATGGGGGAGATGTGTCTGGAGGAGAAAGGGTTCTGGCCAGGAGGTAGGGTGGTAGCTGTCTGGGGAGCGGGTGGGGTTACAGGGAGAAGGAAGTCCAGGAGGGTCTTAGCACAAGTAGTGAAGTAGAACTTGAACTGGGAGGCTACCATCAGGGGGTCGGAGAGTAGAGTCCCATGGGCGAGAAGAGGGGGATTTGTTGTTGGTGGGGGAAGGAGTTGATGACTTTCCAAAATTTAGAAGGCCTCCCAAGATTTGCATTTAGGGTGTTGCTAAAATATTTGGCCTTAGTTAAGCGGATGGTCTTTGTGCGCTTGTTTCAGAGCATGCAGTAGGTGATATTGTCACCTGGGAGGAGCGTGGATTTGTAAATATGCCATGCCCTGTCATGGGCTTGTTGGCAATCTATCAGCTCAGATGATATCCAGGGAAGGTGAGACCCTCAGACCCAAGCACAGTGCAGGGGGGCATGTTTGTCCCAGGCGGTAAGGAAGGTGTTCCGGAAGTGCGTAAGGGCAGCATCCATGATAGAGCATCTTAGGACTGGGTCCCAGTTAGAGTGAGCTAGCTCTTCCAGGAGAGGGGAGAGGTTTAGGGATTTATATGACCGTTGGAATATAAATTTGGGAGGGGATTTAACTTGATGGATTTTGCAGACCAAGTAGGTTAGGTAGTGGTCGCTAATGGAGTCAGGAAGGACTTTAAAAATAATAACAATAAAAGACATAGGTACCATAGGTCTAACATGTCAAACACCACCAATTGCCTGCCTTAACGTTGGGTTTTCAGTTTGCATTTGAAAGTAGGGACTGAAGGAGTAGACCAAATGTCCAGGGGGAGGTTGTTCCACAGGATGGGTCAGCAACAGAAAACATTCTGTCCCCAGCTGACTTCAGACTTGACCTAGGAACAAGAAACAGCCCCACACCAGAGTAGTGCAACTTCCAGATATTGGAGCACATTGTGTAAAGATCGCTGACACAGAGAGGTCCTAGTCCATTAAGGGCCTTATAAATTACAGTAAGTCAAATTAAACATTCATGAGTCTAACAATGCTTCTGATTGCCTACTGGATTGGTCATTAACAACTTAGAAATGACCAATCCAGCTGACAGCTAATGCTGTCATGGCACACAAAGCTCACACCACTCTTCTTGAAACCTAAAAGCAAGTTAAAAAAAATGAAAAAAACAAAAATTGTTATTGCAATTAGACTTATAATCACAATATCAACCTCAAAGCTGGTAATTTCCTTAGATTAATGACCAGCTGGAGGGAGGTGGCCCTTGGCTGTACCCTGGACCACCCATTCCCCCCAAACATTTGGAAATGACTGGCTTCTGTGTCATTATTACTTAAGTAAAAAGACTTTAAAAGCAATCTGCCATCTGACAGGCAGTCAATGCAATGAATGCAGCACAGGAATAATATGCTTTGTTCTCCTTGTAGATGTCATTAATCTAGTTGCTACTTTCTGCACTAGCTGCAGATGGCAGGACTGACCTGCAGGAAGGTCCCAGCAGAATGCATTACAGTAATCAACATGGGTGGTGACAATGGCATGCACCTGTGTTAAGAGATCATCTTGATCAAGTTAGGGGTACAACCCAACTATATTTTTCACATGGTATAAGATGATCTTTACTTTCACTTACACCTTTGCAACAAGTATTAGGTCCTGGTCAAGACTGATACAGTACCAAGGTAGGGCACCACCTGCCTGGCCTCCAACCTCTCACTTCCAAGTAAAATGAGGCCCAGGTTCTCCATAATGAATGATCTCAGGTGCCAGAATCAACTTTAGCCTGGAGGTGGGCAAGCCAGGAATTTTTCACCTAGAGTCAAACCAGAGCCAAGCCAGGGGTTTGGCTTGACTCTATGAGGCAAAGCATGTGCGAAGCCAAGGTCACTGCAGGCTGTTCTCTAATTAGGAGTTAAATGTTTCAGTCACTACACTAACTGCTCAGGCTGACAAAAAAAGCTTTCTTTGAGCATAACTGACTTGACATGACGTTAGCTTTTAATTGTTTATAGAGATCAAGCAGAGCCAGACTAGGCACTATGCTCAAGCCAGGCTTGAGCCTGCTCTGGCTTGCCCACTTCTACTTTACCCCACTGTAAGATATTAACAGCCACACTTCTGAAAGTGCATTCTCAAGCACGGCAACTGGGGAGCTCTGTCTGGCTGTTAATGAAAGGTATAACTGGACATCATCAGCATAGCAATAAAAACCCAAGCCATACAGTATTTCAGGATCACTTCTACTACCGGTAGTGTGAACAACATGAACAGCAATGGTGATAAACTAAAACCCTGAGAAACACTACAGTCAATAATTAATGGGGAAGACTGCAGGGAAGTTTTCTTTGACTAAGTAACAAAGGTGGTAGATAATGACCTTGCTGTGGTTATACTCTACTTTGATTTCAGCAAAGGATTTCAACTCAGTGTCACACAAAAGATTGCTGAAGAAGCTGGAGGACCTGGCATGGCTAAGGTCATATCTGGATGAATAGGAAACCTGATGAAGGAGAAACAGAAGACTGGTGGTAAGCAGGGTCAAATCAGAAGAGTGGGAGGAGACAAGTGGGGCACCACAGGGATCTGTCCTGGGTTCTGTCTTCAATATGTTTATCAGTGACATTGGAGAGGGCATATTGGTCAAGCTGTGTCTCTTTGCAGATGACACGACCTGAGTGGTAGTAGATAGTGATGAAGAAATTAGGAATATGAAGAGGGATCTACAAAGGCTAGAGAGGTGGCCTAAGGTTTGACAGTTGAAACTCAATAGCAAAAAGTGCACAGATATGCACCTAGGAAGCAAATCCCCATGACAGAGTCCTGCCTGAGAGTGGTAGGACTCAGCACCCAGCAGAAGAAATGAACCTGGGAGTCATAATTATTGATGCCCTCAAACAATCAAGCCAGTGTAGCAAGACTTACAGTAGGACTAATAAGATGTCAGGGTATATCAAAAGGGGTACTGACAGCAGGAAAGAGGAGCATTACTTCTTCTATATAGGTTATTGAGCGCCCACCCAGGGTACTGTGTCCAGTTCTGGAATCCTCACCTAAGGAAAGATAATGACAGGCTACAGACAGTGCAACATAGAGTAACCAAAATGATTCAGGGCCAGCAGTGCAGATATTACAATAATTGGCTCAGAGCAATGAACTTGTACTCAGTGTAGACCAGGCGGAGAGGGGTGATATGACAATGACCTTCAGTTTTCTGTAGGGAATAAACAAGATGAATACCAAGGAACTTTTTAGCAGGAATACAGATTCAAGACCCAGAGGTCATGAGTGGAAACTGATGGGGGCAAGTTTAAGAGGGATTTGAGGATGTTCTATTTTACTGAAAGGGTGGTGGTGCCATGAAACAGACTGCCAGTGGAGTTGGTGGCACCAAAACCATAAACAATTTCAAGAATGGCTGAAATAGAGTGATGGGTTTGGTAGTTACACAGCTCAGTAATGAAAGGGAGGGGACCAAGGGGATAGGACGGGAGACAAAATACCTGTATAGAAAATAGGTCCTGGGGCACATAGGGAACTATGGGCAGATCAGATTGACCCTTTACCTTTTCATCTGTCATTGTCTCTGTTTCTATGCAGTCCCATCTAGGGCTGTACGGAGACTGAAATTTCATCATCAGAACTGTTGCAGGATGGCAACACTGCTTCTGAAATTCTTTGCAGAATTTCTTTTTAAATTCTGTGGAATTTCAAAAAGCATTTCTGTGCAAACTGCAGAATAATTTCCGTGAATCACGTAAACTGCAGAATAATTTATACAGATTGAGGAAAAGAACCTTCAGTTTATGTGAACTGTGAATTATTATTCCACAAAAAAACATTTCATATGTAGGAATGTCAAAATTCCAGAAATAATGGGCATCAGCAGAATTTCCTAAAATTCCACAGAATTACATTTGTCAGAAATTCAGCATTCCATACAATCCTAGCCCCTTCTACCCCAACAATCACCCTCATACGCTCCACCATTTCCAGATGTCTACCGGTGTCAAATTTAGATGAAAGATGTAGAAGGACCAGGAAAGAATCAACTATATAGCAATTTATCCAGGAGAAGATCATTCAGCATCTGAACTAGGGATGTCTCAGTGCTGTTCTGCATTAAAAATTCTGACTGGAAAAACCCATTGATGAAAAACTCCTGCAGGTGCTTTTTAACCATGTCGCCACACCATTCTCAGTAACTTTGCCCAGAGAAAGCAAGTTTGAGATATGTCTAAAATTCACAAAATCGGCAGGATCTAAGGTAACCTTCTTAAGGAGTGGTCAAATCACAACCTCTTTTAATGTTGTGGGAAATAACCTCTCCCTCAGAGAGACTTTAATATTCAACAAAGACAGGGCCCAGCACCTCCACCACAGCCTTCATTAGGGTGGCATGTTTAGGGTCTAGAATACAGTGGTTTGGGCTCAGATCTGAAAGTACCTTACAGATGTCTTTATAGCTAGACAGACAGAATGATGTGTCAGAGCTACCATGCAAGTGACCCTGCTTCAGAGGCAGGCTCAGGTTGTTAGTATTGATGGCAGGCAAGAACTGAGGTAGCCACTGCAAGCATTATGTCTAATCTTGGGGACAAGTAGTGACAGCTTTTTATTACAACAGTGACCCTGTGGGGGGTCAGAAAGTTTGTTCCCCTGCAGAGACACCGTGCACAGGCAAAGTACTAAGGAGACACAAAGCCAGTAGCAGCCCATTGGGAAGACCAATAATTTTCAGGATTGGCAACATTTTGGAATCTCTCCCTAGTTACGTAAGCTATTTTATTTTAGTCTTTGGTAACCTGGTAAGGATCACAAGACATAAGTACCTGTTTTCAGAGGTGACCTGTGAGCATTGAGGAGGTTAAATGACTTGTTCAGAGTCACACAGTTTGCAAGTGGAGACTGGGGGAATCAAACCCAGGTCATCTGGATATACCAGTCTTATTCAGAGCTCATTACAGTACCTCTAAGCTATACTACTAGCTTCATTTTATACATCCTCTTGCATCCACAATCTGCATTTATGCCCACATTAGTGAGCACACACTGCATCTGTTGACAGAGTTCAGCAAGAGCAATGCACACCTAGATTAATTGACTTTACTAACATTGGTCGCAAAGGATATTTACTCCCACAAAAATGACCTCAAAGCAGTACAGATAGATCAAAAGGAGGAGAAGAGAGGGAGAGTAAGTATGTGTGTGTGGGGGGAGAGGCAGAATTGATAGACAAATACCCAGCCCCAGAATTTATCATACAGCTTACAATGATAGTCATATTAATCAGTACTTCCCTTTAATAAACCATTGCATCAGCAGCAAAGAGGTAGACCATTGGAAGCAGCATTGCCCCAGATTATAGAAATGTATATACTGTATGGGGTAATTGAATAGGATGAATACTTGGGGGAGAATAATGAGGAACAAATATGATAGCATAGTCATCTGGAGAAGGTATATAGAATTGATTTTAATTTTTGTATATGTGCGGTAGGGGTAGTGAAGGACTTAAGGACCTTCAAGCACACCTTAACAACCTGACAACTAACTTTAGCATCACACTTAACAGCAACAAACTGGAAATTTGTTTTTAGACCTGACAGTCTTCAAAACAGAAGTTGTATACTACTTTGTACCGGAAAGAGACTGACTGCAACAATGCCAAACCCCTTCCCCTGCTGGAATATGTGTTCCAATTTGGAAGCCTCCACCCTCCTGTAGAGGTGCTTGTAAAATAGTTATATGGATCTGTGGTTTGTACCTGGGGGTGCAGGAGCTAGCATCTTACTGCTCATTTACATGCTGGTGCTGGCATAAACTTTGCTGCCCCTCCCCTTTACCTGTTCTCTCAATTGCAATTGTGATAGCAACTGGTAACGTTTTTACTCCATTGTGCTTTGCTCAGTGGCTGGACACTTGCACAGGAGAACAATGTGATCATTCCAACCTCTGTGTGCCACTAAATTGCACTTGTGCATGGTGTTTAAAATTCCCCTCATGCTCACAACATACAATATTTAAATCTTGGCAATATTTGAAGGAAAAAGGACATATTCACAAGTTTCTTCTCCCATTTTGATATTTAATTCCTTGATATGCTTTCTTAGGCAATATTGACATTATTTGTCTAATCTTAAAGTACTTTTTGTAATGCATAAACACTTCTTCATTACTTCCATTGAAAAAGCTGATTATTATTATCTCCCAAGCAGCCATGTACTTGCCTCCCACTTCTAGTGTTAATGAGCCCTAGCAATACGTCTCAGCCCCCTACCTTATAAATCAGGGACATGGCTTAAAAACATGGGGGACAAATGATCATAATCAGGAACACATCTTAAAGTATGACAATATCAGCTCAGAATGCCTACTACAATGTGTGGCCTAATATAAAAAAAATATTTTCTGATAGAAATCCAGACTGTGACACTGATGTTTTCCATCATTTTATGCTGTAAATCCCTACTTTTTAGTGACAGAAGCTACAGTTTTGAGAGGGACAGAGGAAAGTTTTGAGGTGAAATCAGGGACGTATATAAACAGAGGCGATAAAGTAAGTGCCTCAGCTGGGACTTGAACCCAGGCAGCCCAGAATACCATTCTGAATGGATGTCCCTGAAAATGAGGGACAGTTGAGAGGTAGGCTACCAACAAATGCCTGAGTTGGCTGAGTACAGTACATTAGCATAGAGAACACAAAGGGAGTGCATTGCTGCCTGTAAGATGGCAATAGATCAGCTTTTCAAAGCATTATTTCCTATGAGAGCATATAAGTGTGGTAACTATCAAAATAAATTTTATATATATATATATATATATGACATATGCTTTGCTATTCCTTGTTCTTTCATTATTTCCTTTAGTGAAATTTGAATTTTACTTTTCATGACATTATTTATTATTGACATTTTCAAAGACTACTGTTTGAACCTGGTGCAAAAAGTTATATCTAGTTCACAAATGCAGCTATGAAGATGCTAGAATCTCTTCAATTTTCGGTGCTACTACACATCAGTAAAACATATAGAGTATTTTCTAGTTCATAATTAAAAAACATTATTTTGAGTAATTCTTAAAGATGTAATTGGTAGTGAAGAAAAACCTTTTTCAAAGACTTCACATGTGATATATTGCAATTAAATAAAGTTACATAGAAAATTATATATGAGGTGGTGTGTTTAATGAGATTTTACACACACCTGAGTTGTGGGATGCTACATAAACCCCAAGGGCAAAGCCGGGGTTTATAAAGCATCCTAACGCAGGGTGTGTAAAATCGAGTTTGACACACACCACCTATATTTTATTTTTTATAATTGCAGGAGTGCGCTTTTTTGCCTCAGCAATTATAAAAAATTAAATGAGCTTACAGATTAGTGTTCAGGAAGCTGCGGACCAGTGTTGATTTTGCACGGTCCGCAGTCTTCCTAATTATATGGCTGCACTTGTTGTCGAAAAAAGGAAGAAGATATTTAATTAAAAAAATGTGTCGACAGATTTTAGATTTAATATAAACTTACCGCCGAGCGGCAGCTGCAGCTTCATTCCGGGCTTCGAGAGGCAGGGATAGTCTGACATGGACTCAGCTGTGGTGTCAGGCTGACGGTAAAACACTTGTTTCTGTTTTTAAGTTGTTTACTGGAGGAAGATAGTTTTTTTATGAAAGTTCGTTTTCCCGAATACGAGGGACCAGGAAGTGTGCTGCGCTATGAGATTCCATCACGGAGCGTGAACGTCGGAGAACAGCGACTGAGGGTTAGCTGTTCCAAGGGAAACCTGGTGCGTGTTTGCCGTTATAACCAGCTGAGCTGGTTATAACGGTAAATTATAACCGGGTTTCCCTATGGGAAAAAGCGCGCGTCGGTAATTATATATATTTTATAATCCACATTTTTATACACAGAAGTTTAACTGAACTTTTTAAATGGTTATTGTTTGTGAATTTGTATTTAAATGAATCAGTTACCTTTCTTATGCACTATTATAATAGTTACCGCTATAAGGATAAGCAGTACAAGAACTCCACAACAAACTTTAATTGTTTCGCAGCCAGCAGTTGTTTCCTGCAAAAGAAATCATGTATTCGAACACAGAAATGATTAGTGAAAATATTAAAACAATTACTGTAGGTAGCATAACTGCTTCTAATGAATATAAATTGCTAGAGATATATACATCATATTACATTGCAGTCCACATTACTTGTAATTTATAAGCCAAGTAAATGCATTAACATATCTTTATTAACTGTTAGTAAATGAAATATATATTCAAAGGACGCATTGATTTGTTTGGTATATTTTAAATATTGCATTTCTCTTTGTTCATACTTTGCTGAGCATGAGATTCTTTGTACAGAAAATATAATAAACACATTGTATTATCTTACTTTTGAGGTATTTGTGGTTTAACCCTACCTGATGCTTTAAAGTAGATATTTCTGTGAATATAATAAATATGTGGCTTATATAAATATACTTACTAAAAGCTGGAAAGGAATGTAATAATTTGTTCTATTTATTTATTTGTGTATGCATAAGATGAAATAAAGTGAGACACAATTTATAGCCATGATCTGGGTCAAGGGTGAAGCACGGTAGTATAAATAGATGGTTGTAGATGATACTACAAAAACAAGGACTGCCAGATATACAGCAGTGCAGTATTAAGGAAGACACCACATTTACATTCTGATATAGAACTGAGGTGGTTTGCTACATCAGCCTCGAATTGTTCATGGTTTGTGTCACTTTTTTGCATGGGGCAAATTATTTCTTAGTCATGGACCTGGTAGTAAAAAGCTATTTTACCAATTTTTAACAATTGTTGTTTTGGTTCTAGAAAGCTGGTACTAGTTGATAGCAGAATATAGGGACCATTATATGTTTCTAAAAGATTATGTTTTTTTCTTTCTTTCTTTCTTTCTTTCTTTCTTTCTTTCTTTTCTTTCTTTCTTTCTTTCTTTCCTCTCCAGTACTTTAGGCCCAAATTTCCAAGGATGGCAGGTTGCCCATAATGGAGTATATATGAATCTTATTTACCAATCACTCAACACTGCATGTGGAGTTTAACAGAATGAAAGACCAAATGTTGATCAAGTCTACCCTACCCATCCCAAAGTACTAGTTTTACATTATCTATGTCTTTTAAAATATAATGTGGAAAAGAGCTACATGTGCTTACCTAATGCTAGGGTCAGGCAAAATAAGCAAATTCCATAGACATAGAAGATGATGGCAGATAAGGACTGCAAGGCCCATCCAATCTGCCCATTTCTTTTTCTACCTTATGAATGTGCCATTGGCTTTTCCTCTGTCAATGGCCTATCTATTCATAATCATCCGTATTGCTCCCTTATGCCTATCCCATGCCTGTTTGAAGCCCTGCACTGTATTCATATGCACCACTTTCTGAGGTAGGCCGTTCCATGCATCCACCACCCTTTCTGTGAAAAAGAACTTCCTCACATTACCCCTTAATCGGCCTCCCTCTAATCTCATGCTGTGTCCTCTTGTCCTACTGTTTTTCTTATATTGAAACATGTTAGACTCTTTAACATTGTTAATACCCTTAAGGTGTTTGAATGTTTAAATCATACCACCTCTCTCCCTCCTTTGCTCTAGGGTATACATATTGAGCTCCGTTAATCTGTCCTCATATGTTTTCTGATGCAGTCCCTGCACCATTTTGGTTGCCCTTCTCTGGACTGCCTCAATTTGGTTAATGTCCTTGTGAAGGTGTGGCCTCCAGTACTGCATGCAGTACTCCAGATGGGGCCTAACTAGTGTCTTGTAAACAGGGATTATTATCTCCTTCTTCTGACTTGTGATACCCCTACTAATACACCCCAACATCCCTCTAGCCTTACCTACTGCTTTAGTGGTCTGCTTGGATGAATTCAGGTCATCGGTGATGATGACACCCAAGTCTCTTTCTTCCCTTGTGACTGCCAGCAACTCCCCTCCCAGTCTATAGGAGGCTTTAGGGGTTCTATTCCCTATGTGCATGATCTTGCACTTCTGTGCGTTAAACCCCAGTTGCCACTTTTTCAACCATTTTGCTAGTTTATCCAGATCTCTTCTTATTCTGCCCACCCCATCTGGATCATCTACTCTGTTGCAGATCTTGGTGTCATCTACAAACAGACCAACCTTGCCCTCCAGTCCATCTGCAATGTCACTGATGAAGATAATGAAGAGGACTGGCCCCAGGACTGATCCCTGAGGTACCCCACTTGTGGCTTGCATTTCTTCTGATTATATACCATTTACCGCCACTCTCTGTTTTCTGCCCGACAACCAGTTTGCCACCCAGTTGACCAATGTCTGACCCACCCTGAGCCTACCCAGCTTATTAATCAATCTTCTGAGTGGAACAGTATTGAAAGCTTTGCTGAAGCCAAGGTAGGCAACATCAACTACTCCCCCTTGGTCCACCACTTTGGTTACCCAATCAAAGAAATCTATGAGATTAGTTTGACAGGACCTTCCTTTTGTAAACTCATGCTGTCTTGGATCCTGTGCTTCTATAGATTCCAGGTGTTGCACTATCCTTTCCTTAAGAAGTGTCTCCATAATCTTGCCCACTACTGAGGTAAGACTGACTGGTCTGTATTTCTCTGCATCCTCCCTGTTACCACTCCTGTGGAGCGGGATCACATGAGCCCTTCTCCAGTCTTCTGGGACCTCTCCTGTGCTCAGAGACTCACTTAACAGTTCTGATAATGGTTCTGCTAGTTCCACCCTTAGCTCCTTTAGTACCTTGGGATATATGCCATCAGGTCCCATTGCCTTGTCCACCCTGAGCTTATTGAGCTCTTGAAGGACTCTTTCTTTTGTGAAGGGACTAGTGCACACATCCCTCCCACCTGTGTCCATGGTGCTGAGCTGTGGGCCCTGCCCTACCTTCTCTTCAGAATCATCTATTTAGGATAGATGCTTTTACATGGTCCTCCTCCTCACATGCCCCCTTATCCCCTTTGATCTTAGCAATACCCCCACTGGACTTTCTCATTTCACTAATGTATCTACAGAAAGTCTTGCCACCTTCATTTATTGTTTGAGCTAGTGTTTCCTCTGTTTGGGCCTTTGCCTGCCTTACTGCCTTCCCTGCTTCCCTTTGGGAAGTTTGGTATGCCTCCCTATCCTCATCCTTCTGCATTCCCTTATATTTCCTGAAGGCCAGGCTTTTGGCTCTAACCTTTTCTGCTACTGTGTTTGACAACCAAAGTGTTTTCCCTTCTTCCTTTGCACTTCCTTTTCTCACTAACACAATGGGATGTTGCTTCAAATATTGCATCTTTAATGATTGCCCACTTTGCCTGTACCCCATCACCTGCATTTCTCTTTGCAAGGGCTAGCTTAACTATGTTGGCCATCTTTTTAAATTCAGATCCTCTGAAGTCCCATATTCCAGTTTCATAAAATTTTGGAGAACATTTGTGGAATTTCAGAAATACATTTATGTGGTCATAACTTGGCCATCTATTGAGCTAGACACCTAACTACTAGAAAGCTTACTTATGGTGTCCATGGCGGACAACACTTACTTGAGCAGTTTTTTAATATTTAGGGGTTCAAAGTCTGACATTTTATTTTTCTATAAAATTATGTGAAAATATTTCTCTGCTTATATCTTGGCCAGCTGTTGAGCTAGACATTTGCAAGCTGTAATTCATAACTTCCTGCAATGGTTACATAAATTAATACATAAGGAGAAATTTGGTTAAGTAATTTTTGAATTTTATGAGTTCATAATTTTACTATTTAAGGATCTGAGAACCATTGTGCAAACTTCTGAAAATGTGTATGTTTGTAACCTTCCTGCCATTGCAGGTATAGACCAGAAATTCACTATGCATACCAAATGGCAATGGATCCTGAAATGCAACATTATTGTGGAAATTGTTTCCACTACTTTTAAATATACAGTGAAAATACTGCATACTCATAATTGGCAAACTTAGCAATCATGGCAGCGTATTAAATAAAAATGCCACTTGTGGAATTTAGCTTCAAAGCAATTATCACCACTGCATCTCATAATCTGAACATAGCTGTTGGCAGCCCTGAAGTTAATTTCTGGGTGACTATTTTGTCCTTTTTTCTCTTGGCCTGACCAGATGGACTCAGTGGAATTGCTTGCCTCTGATATCTTCCTCCTTCTCCACAGTGACAGACTCCTTTAAAAAGAGAGAATCCTATTCCTTTTCCTGTTAAAATTCTCCCATTGGAATAATTTGAATTCCTCCTTCTTGGTGCCTGAGTTATTTTATCTCCCCCCCATGTCTCCCTCTGATTGCCTGAGTCCTGGACTTGTAAGTACATCAGTCCCTTGGGCTAGTCACATTTGCTGTATGTGAGTCTTATGTAGCATGAACAACTTTAAACACAGAATTGTCCCTTAGTGCTTCCTTGCACCCACTGGGTGACTACTATTCTTGTTCTACTTTGCTTGGGGCCCTATTTTCAAAGGGTCAAGGGACTAAGTCCAGTATTGCAGTATGCAAGTCCAGAACAAATCTCTTTACTGGCAGACAGTTCTGTTTTCAGCCTGTGCTCTGCATGGGCAGTAGGTGCAGCTGTGAGCATGTTACACCTAGACCAGCCAGGCATAACATTTTGGTGCAGCTGTGCCCAAAAATGGTTGCAAGCTATGATAAATCCTGGAGCAGGCAGTAAAATTGATCCTCCCTGAAAATCCTGTGCATGTGGGAAAAACTGCCACTCCACTCATAAAACCCACTTAAGCCAGTTTTTCCCTCACTTGTGCCAATCCAGTGGGCTTTGGAAGTCATAGAGTTATAGAGTCATAGAAATTGGTGGCAGAAAAAGACCCTTCAGTCCATCAGGTCTGCCCCTCCTCCTCCCCCATAGTCCACCCTTCTCTCACTTAGGGCTCGTCCCAGTAACCCCACATGCCTGTCCTATGCATTTTTGAAGCCTGCCACAGTATCAGCCTCCACCACCTCCTCAGGCAGCCTGCTCCAGGATTCTACCACTCTCTCAGTGAAGAAGCCTCACGTTTCCCCCAACATTCCTCCTCTATAGTCTCAGGCTGTGGCCATGCATTTTGGAGCCTGCTTTCCTCTGAAATAATCTCCCCACCTCTAGTCTATGGATCCTTTTGACATACTTAAAGGCCTCAATCATGTCTCCCCTCTCCCTTCTGGTCTCCGATGTGTATAGACCCAATTCTCTGCATCACTGTTCATACAGTGTGTCTTCCAGCCCCAGCACTATTTTGGTCACTCTTCATTGAACCCTTTCCACTAACTCTATATCCTTCTGGAGGTAAGGCTTCCTGAACTGGACACTATGCTTGAGGTACGGCCTCACCAAGGCTTGGTACAGGGGCATCAGGATCTCCATTCTCCTGCTTGTTATTCCCATACCTATATTTGTCAGCATTCCATATGCCCTCCCCATGGCCCTGGTGCACTGCTTTCCTGCTTTTACTGTAGGTTGCCAAGGACTGTTATCCCCAGATCCCTTTCTTGATCCATGCTCCTGATATTCTCCCCCCAACCCCAAAAATTGTGTATTCTACCTGCAGGTTACTGCTGCCCATGTGCACGCTTCTTGGTGTTGAAATTCAACTGCCAGGCATCCGTCCACCATTCCAGAGTCCACAGGTCCTTCCACATATCTTCTGTATCCCCTGCTGTGTCCACCTTATGGTAGATTTTCAGATCATCATCAAATAGGGCCCCATGTTCTCTGAGGTTCTCTGCTATATCTGAGATGTAGAAATTGAAAAGGAGTAGCCCCAGCACCGACCCCTAGGGGACCAAACTCCTCATATTCCTTGTCCTTGAGTGCACCCCATTCACCACCTCCCTCTGGGTCCTGTCTGATAGTCAGTTTCCACCAATCTAGTTATTTTGTTGCCCACCCCTCGACTTTCCAGTTTATAGACCAACCTTCTATGGATTATGGTGTCAAAGGCCTTGCTGAAATCCAGGTAGACCACATCCGCAGTGCCCCCTTGGTCCAGCACCTGTGTAACTCAGTTGAATAATTCTATTAAACTGGTCTGGCATCACCTCCCTCTAGTAACCCCATGCTCTTTATCATCCACCAGCCTATTAGTTTCTAGGTAGTTCATCACCCTTTCCCTAATGAGTGCCTCCATGATCTTGCCAACCATCATGATGAGGCTGACAGGGCAGTAGTTCTGTCTCAGTTCCCCTCTCTCTATATGAGCGCTACAACTGCTCACTTCCAGTCCTCCAGCACCCTGCCAGAGTCTAGGGACAGGCTGAACAGCTTTGCTAGAGGCACAGTCAACTCGTCTTTTAGCTCCCAGATCACCCTCAGGTAGAACCCATCTGGTCGCATAGCCTTGTCCACTTTTAACCTGCCTAGTTCTTCCCTGATTCTCTCTATGCTAAATGGTTCCATGTCCACCCCAACATTCTCCAACCTCTCTCTCTTAGTTCTGGTCCTCTTCCCTCCCCCTCCCTCGCAAATACTGAGCAGAAGTACTTGTTTAGTTCTTCTGCTTTCTCCCTGTCCCCTTCTGTAAAGACCCCACCATCCCCCCTCAGCCTTGAAATTCCTTGACTAACCTTGCTCCTATCCCTCACATACGTAACAAAAGGTTTTATTCCCGCATAGAAACATAGAAATATAGAATCTGATGGCAGATAAGGACCACTTGGCCCACCCAGACTGCCCATTTCCCTACCTAATGGATAAGCTGCAGATCTAATTAACCAACAGCCTACTGTACTTCTTCCTACCCCCACCCTCTAGAATTGCGTTATGACTGTTCCATGCATTCTACCACTGTGTTTGACTCCACAACCTCTTCAGGAAGGCTTCCATGCATCCACAACCCTCTCCATGAAAAATATCTCCTCACATTACCTCTGAGCTGTACCCGTCTATCTTCAAATTGTGCCTCCTCATTCTTGCACACCTCTTTTTCTGTAAGATGCTACCCTCTTGGACTTTGTTGATTCCCTTGAGGTACTTAAAAGTTTCTGTCATGTCTCCCCCTCCCTTCTTTCCTCGAGGCTATGCATATTAAGCTCCATAAATCTCTCTTCATATCTCTTCCAGTGCAGACCCTGCACCATTTTGGTTGCTCTCTTCTGGAGTGCCTCCATCCTGTCTATATCTTTGCTTAGATTGGGTCTCCAGAACTGCACGCAGTACTCCAGATGGGGTATCACCAACTGTCTGTTCAGAAGGATAACAACTTCCTGTTTTCTACTGGTGTTGCCTATCCCTGTGCATCCCACTATCCCCCCAGCCCTCCTTACTGCCCTCTCACATTACTTGCCCACTTTTAGGTCATCTGATATGACAACCCCCAGGTCCCTTTCTATTTTTGTTGTTAGTATCTCACCCCCCATTGTGTACTCTTCCGGTGGATTTTTTCCTTCCCAGGTGCATTACTTTGCACTTCTTAGCATTGAATCTAAGCTGCCATACATCTGACCATTCCTCCAATCTTGCCAAGTCCCTTCTCATCCTTTCCACCCCACTTTGTCTATCAACTCTATTGCAGATCTTTGTGTCGTCCTGCAAAGAGACATACTTTTCCTTCCAGTCCCTCTACAATGTCACTTATAAAGACATCAAAGAGGACCAGTCCTAGTACTGAACCATGCAGTACCCCACTTGTAACCCCCCTTTCTTCAGAGTGGACTTCATTTACTATTAACCTCTGTGTCCTGTTCTCCAGCCAATTCTTTATCTAGGCTACCATCTTGGAACCCACTCCCAGGCTGACCAACTTGTATATTAATCTTTTGTGTGGGACTGTGTCAAATGCCTTGCTAAAGTCTAGGTAAGCCATGTCCACAGCCCCTCTGTGGTCTACTACTTTGGTTACCCAGTCAAAGAAATCTATTAGATTCATCTGACATGACCTTCCCGCTATGAACTCATGCTGCTTTGGGTCCTGTGCCCCACTGGCCTCTGGGTACTCAACAATTCCCTCCCTTTACCTGTGATGCTATTCTCTTCTCTGTGGTTGACTTTGCTCTCCTGATAACTTTTCTAGCGAGCCTCCTTATTTCCCTATAAGCCTCCTTGTCCTCTTCATTCTGAGTCTTTTTGTATTTCTTGAATGCCCACCTCCTGCTCCCAAACACCTTTGCCACATCCTTACTGAACCAGAAGTGCCTCTTGTCCCTTGTCCCTTTGCTTACCATCCTTAACGCACATTAAGGTGGCCTCCTTCACCCTGTCTCTGATAACCCCCATAGTTCTCCACTTTGTTGATTTCTCTAATGGCTTCCAATGCCTCTCTCACCATCTCCCTCATCCTTACAAAGTCTGTGCACCTGAAATCCAACACAGTTGTGCTGGTTCAGTATCCCTCTCTCCCTCCCTATCTGCTCTAACCAGGAAACTGATGGCCCTATGGTCACTGTTCCCTAATTTTTCTCCCACCTCTAGACTTTTCCCATTCATCAGGATCACATGTAGCAGGTTGCACCCCCTGGTTGGGTCTTTGACAAGCTGCTGGAGGAACATCACCAACAGTGCCTACAGGATCTCCCTGCTCCTGGCTGACATCACATCAGGTATGGCCCAATCAATGTCTGGGAGGTTTAAGTCCCCAATCAGTAGTGATTTCCCTTAGAAAGTCACCCTTGCAATGTCCTTCAACATCATCCCATTCTGTTCATCCCCCTGGTCAGGTGGTCTGTGTATAACCCCAAGTCCTAAGGACTATCCTGTCCTTCTGCCTAGTGTAACCTAGAAGAATTCAGAGTCCCTGTCCCCCTCCTGCCCCTCCATTGCCTTTATGTCCTCTCTGACATATAGCACTGTGCCCCTCCTTCCTACCACTCCTGTCCATCCTAAAAAGCCTGACTCTAGGTAATAATGTATCCCACGTGTGATGATGTAGCCACCATGTCTCAGTGATGGCAATTATGTCTAGGCTATCATGCACAGTGATAGCCATCAGCTTATCCATCTCATTTGCCAGGCTCCTGGCATTCATAACCAAACCACTCCACCAGCACCCCCCACTCCATCCTTCCCAAGCGTGCCGGAAATCCCACCCACTTTCACAAAAGGGGGGGTGACCATGGGTCCCCTGTCTCGGCTTCTGTATCAGAATGCTGAATGTTCAGCTTTCCCTCTTATCTAGTTTAAATGGAGCTCGCTTTCAAAGAATTCACCCAACCAGCATTTCAATGTGGCTGCACCCTCCTTATTGAGGTGGAGCCTTTCAGAGGAGAAGAGGCTTCCATCACCCCATGTCACTCCCTAATCCACTACTATCCCATATCTCATTTCCCTACACCATCTCTCTCTAGCCAGCTATTGAAATCCTGAATTCTTTGTTTCCTCTCTGAACTAGCTCTGGCCACCGGCAGCTCTTCAGAAAAGGCCAGGGATTTGAAGGTAAGACTTTCACAGAACCTAGCCAAGGCCTTACCTCCATGACACTGTTCCTATCCAGATTGTTGGTACCCAGATGGAAAACCAGGTGCTTCTTCCTGTCCTGTTACTTCCCATGTGAGGGTATATGGTGGATTATGTTCATCACCATCATCCCTGGCATGCATGCCACCTAAATTGCACTGTTCCTACCCCCCCATTTAACTCCTCTGAGATTGAAGTCCTCAATCAGTAGCACCTTACCTCCCCTTCCCTTCTGGGTAACCTGTGTAGTTGTCCTTCTCCCCCTAGCTTTTTGTGTCTGTTCTACTTCCCCATCTCTTGCTCCACCTCCTCCCAATCCTTCCCCAATCTCGATTACTCCTACTAGCCTACTTTGCAAACTGTCTGACCCCAGCTATCTCAACCAATCTTCAAGCGCCCACCCCCCTGGTCAGTGGATGGGCCTTACCCAGACATTGCAGTACTACCCACTTCTAACACTTCCAATTCGAGCTCACCCATGGTTTGTTCTAAAGATATGCTATCATCAGCCATTGTGATACCATTCAACCTCGAGACAGCGGCCACTACCATTTCTTGTACTACTCGAGCACCCTGGCCAAGTCCACCATGTGACCCCTTCTGCTCTCCATGTCCCTTTGCTCCATTCTCCCCCCCTCCTCCCTTTCCCTTACCCCCTCTTCCCCAGCTCCCTGCTGGCTCCCTACTCACAGGGCTCTGTCCTGCCCTGGTCTTGCCACTTGCTTATTTTTCACTGCCAGTTGCACACCACTCCCAACACCCTGTTCCACTTTCCTTTCTGAACCCTTAGTCAACCCTGTAGCCTGCCACACAACCTTTCCCTCGCTCATGCATCCTGATCCTAACACACCCCACCCCCAATCACTGATTCCACATTTTCATCTGAGACCCCTTCCAACATGATGCCTGCTAGTGGCTCATACCTATTGGAGACCTGTAACACCCCTGTGGACCACCTATCAGCTTCCCCTTTTAGCAAGTTTGATTCCCTGCCCTGCGTCCTTGTAGCCCTTTTACTCCCCACCACTAGCAGACCCTACTCTCTGCCTGTCAGCGGTGTCCCCTTCTGACTGACCAATCCTCCCTACCCCCAATTTGATTCCCAATCTTGGCATGCCTTTTCTTGACTCAAATCTACCCTGTCCCTCTATAACAGAGTTCTCCACCCACCACCCCTCCTATCAGTGTCCACAAACCTTCTACCCCCTGCAAGCATGTCATGTGTCCACCTGCTCAGCTTCCCTGATCAAGTTAACCTCTGCTGCTAGTTCCCCCATCCTAGAACATATTGGGCAGTATCTCAGCCTCCACAGTACATTGATGGCCATTGCAGTACCACATCCACTACAGCCCACCAGTCTGCCCCACCTCCATCCTGAGGCTGCAGACCCTCTCTCCTTCCAGTGATAACCCTGCCCTTTCTGACCTCCTCCTGATCTATCAATGGGACTGTTCCCCCTTCCCATCTTCCAATGTCCCCTCTTGTACTGCTCAGGGTCCACTTCCCTTGGTGATCTCATGCTTCTAACTCCTGCCATTGGTGATCTAATGCACTAGCTGCCTCCCTCAACCAATATCCTAAATTTAAATTGCCCTGACAGGCCTGTTCCTTGACATGACAAGTATCATGTCTCTCTTGGCATAATGGCAGCCTTTTCTGAACTTGCAGACCTTCCTTGCACCAATATACCCCTCATCTAGCCAGGAAAATAAGCCATCCATCCTTTAGCAGAATTTTACTAAAGTTCACTTGTAGCAGTTCTGTCCATATCATTCCTCAAAAGCCCCAGGAATATAAGGGTTTTGGAGAAGATTCCACTGGATATACAGCTTTTCCCTTAATAATATCCATAATTTAATAAATGACCTCGTCATGTCCTCAGAATGTGTACCATCAGAATGTTACAACAGTCAAATCCTCCCTATATGTGTAGTGGTGTATTATTGATTAGACTAATCTCATATAGGTGACAGGCAAATCACCTTACCTGCTCTAGCATCAGTGTCCAGAAATATCCCACCAACCCTCCAGATACTTTTACAGTGCAGTCTCCCATTCATGTATATATGATCTGTGACCAGGAAAGGCACATTAAGCTATGATATTTTGTTTCCAGGTGTGCCATGGGTTGGGGGGAGTGCATGGATCTGTTTTATTGATGGAAGATTGTTAGCCATGACACTAAAGAAACTACCCTGCTCTTCTTTGATAGGTGTTATGTTATCTTTAATATCAACCTGTCACTGACTAGAAATAGGCAGATGGGACTTCAGTTTAATATTTCATCAGAACTATGGCACCTCAACGGAGCAGTATCCTCACATACTGCACTACAGCGTATGGGTATTACCCCAGGTACTATAACTCATGCAGGGCTAGAATCTATGACCTTCCACTCTTCAAGCCTCAGAGAAGCATGTTACGTACAGAGCCACTGACCCTGATACATCCCCTATGAATCTAGCTTTATGATCATTCTACCCAGCCTCCTTTCCTCCTTTTACGGAATGTCCAGTGTTTGACTTTCCAAAATTCATGGATATGGCTTCCATTAAATTATTACAAAATGGCACAATTTTCACAAAAGCCCTTGACATTTTACTTTACCTTCTGATGCTATTTTGCAAATTTTGGCTGCTTATTATAACGTGGTTAGCTTTTAAAGAACGCATTAAAAGGTTGGCACATAAGCCTCCATTTTGAAGTCCATGAACATACAAAACTTGGTGGCATTGTGTTTTCCAGTTTTAAAACTACAAGGGCTTTTAATTCCGCAGGTTAAATACAGTACTTGTGAAATTAAATTTAAAAATATTCAAATGTTTGGCTACTAATAACTCAATTTTCTTTAAATCTATAACTCCGAATCCTGCCACACATACAGTATACGTTACATGTAGTATTAAATTTTAAATGTGTTGAATTAGGTAAAAGTTGGATGTGTGTTTTTAAAATTAGATGGAAATAATTAAAAAATAAATTTTGGCAACACTCCATGAAATTTTCTTAGAAATTTCATCAAATTTCATGGAAGGGGAATTACAATTTAGCCTAAGTTTTTCTGGCATAAAATTGAATTTTGCACATCCCTACCTGTTATGTCGATATAAATATGGTCACTCTCTGTCGAGTTAAGGGCTCGATTTTGTATTACTGTTTCGTAACAGCATGTATAATTTCCTTTACTATAACGACTAGTTTTGTAGATTCTTAAATTAAAAGAATGCTCATTTTCTTGTTTCATTACATAGGAAACATTTTCTAATTCATTGTCTTTGTAGAAGAAGAAGATCTTTGTTGCTTTGGCAGTATCGGGTACTTTGCAGTAAATGTAAAATGTGTCCCCATCTCTCACTTTGCCATCAGATAGAATTGCAGCGATGTTGGGCTTTAAAGGAAGATCTGAAAAAATGAAAAGAATGACACAGAAGGGAATTAGGACCATTTATAACTTACAATAGATCACTTCAATGAAATCTGAGAAAAGGAACAGAACAGGATTAGGACAGTTTAAAACTGGCAATAGATTCATTTTGTACATTTTAAAAAGACTACTAACCAGAAAGGCACAAGTGGCAGAGGCCTTTCTCCTTGTGTGACTCTTGGAAAAGCATACTAAAAAATCACAGATTCAGAACATATTACATAAGGCTATAAAGTGCTGTACACATGATGCCATAGGTAAAATGTGCAAAAGATATAATCTCTGAACTTTAGTTCACTAGTCTAGCTGTCCTCCCTGGGCTAAGTGCAATCACAGTAGACTGCACATTGCCCCAGGAGAAAAGTAGGACAAACAAACATGTAATTGCAGCTTATAAAATCTCTAACATGCACTGCAGACTTTGAATCTCCCGCTACTGCAGCCCTGCTCTCATGTCAGCTGCAGGGGTTTCTGGGATTTGTAGTTACTAAAGATGTCAGCCAGGATGTAAGCACAATTTCTCAATGTAAACATTAAGTAAAAAAATGCTTTTTGCACACAAATTGCAAACTGGTACCTGCCCCACTCATGGGCGTGGAGTTCTTAGTGCCAGCTAGTCCCCTTTAATAAAGTGTTTCCAGCTAGGACATTCACAAGTGATTAAATGGAAGCATGTTGCAGGAGTGTCACACACCTCCCATTCCCAAATGCCTAATAAATTTCAAATCTTGAAAACTCTACCCTAACTTACTGTAACTCAGATGCTAGTGGTTTTATGACATGTAATAATAAACAAAGTCCAAATGTGTTACATGACATTAAACGAGTACCACCACTTATGTAAAATATGATTTGAACTTTGTGAATTAAATAAGGGTAGATTTATTGAGATTTAGAATTTGCTTTATTAAGCCATAGGGTAGTAAACCAGCAAGGCAAAGCCTTGTAACAAACAAAGTATCATCTAGTCTTTATTATCCTTGTTTATTCATGTATATTCCTGATGGAGGAATCATTTTTGGCTCTTAATTAGGAAATGTTACATAAAAGCCCATGCATTGGGGCATGGAGATAGAAAGCAGAATTCCACTGGACACTAGGGATATACAGTACATACTTGAAAGGACTGTTTGAGAGGTAACTGGAAAATCAGGGACAACAGGTAAGGGACCAGAAAATCCAAACAAATCAAGACCCACTGTAGAACCTTAAGAATAGAATTAGGTAAGTTGGTGGGGGGATGACTGAGAAGGTAGTGCCTCCTGCTGCAACCTCTAGGCATCACATAGCACCTTGCAATTGGCATTTTGCCATGACCAGATGTCATGGACATCACCATTTACATTTGCAGTTAGAATCCCCAGGTCCAACCACAAATATCTGGCAATGATCATTTGCATTTCTTCAGTCACTAAGGTGGCTGCTCCACCCAGTGACTTTGTTTTTCCTTTGTGTGCAGTGGTCCCCAGCATCAGAGTCCTTCATATCAATCAATATCTTAAGTGAGGTATGGTTGAGAATAGTCAAGGCTATCACTTTGCACATGACTTTTTTCTCTAATTTCCCAAATGACTACTACAGCCTGCATGCCAAAGGGCTCACAGAGGCATAGTCATGTGAAGCATTTTTTCAGTACAACACCATCTACTGACTCCTTAATAACCATGATGATATCTAATTTTTTTTATTATATATGTATTAATAATTTTAGCAGTTAAAACTATGACACCAAGTGACACCAAGCATTACAACTAGTACTAATAAAGGACATTGTGACAGCAGTATCTGAATATCTTTAGTCATGGTGGAACCTGCTGCTGGGCACCACTATAGGGCACTTTTTGGTTGTGGCATAATGGGGAGCCTTTTTCCGTGTTTAATGCAGCACCATGGCCTGCGTCCATTGCTGAGTTAAACATTGTATTTATTATATATATTGTATGTATTGCAAATATCTTTGAATTTTAATACGCTATTACTAGTTTGAACTATGTTATCTCATTACCATACTTATTCTATGCATTTTTCTTGTCATTGAGGGGTAGTCACACAGTGACCTCACTTACAGGGGCACAAGTTTTAACTTGTTATAACATCTATACAAAAAGAAACAAAAGAAAAAAATCTAACTTTTGCTTTCATTTTCCTCCTTCTAATTACTCAGATCAGGTTACAAACCCAGCAACTCATCTGGAATGGATATTATTACCTGCAGGTACTGTGGGACACTTTTCAAAAGGGAAGTTATGCAGGATTTAGGATGTTGTCCTATATGCTGGACCATTTGAGATCTAAGGGCTCAGCTCCAGGCAGCATGGGCAGAGATTGCACACCTCAAATCACATATTCAGGAGGAAATATATTATAAGAACCAACTGCCATTTCCCTAACATCCAACTGAAACACCTTGACCGCAGAGGGTAGTTGGTCCAGGAGGTTGGCAGGTGGTTAGGAGGGGAAAATCAAGTGCCCCATCACTCAGTGCTCTCCAAAGTATCACCTCCACAAACCATATAAAAACTATAAGCAAGTATCTGCCGCTATCTCTGAAATCAAACAAAGGGGCAGATGACACTGCAGAGCAGGACACTGCAGCACAGGAGCTAGAGCAAAACAACTCACACAAAACAGGGACCAAAACAAAAAAAGCAAATAGAAAGTCCAAAACAGTTCTGATCATAGGAGACTCTATGATTCAAGGAGTTGATACCTACCTCAAGCCGGGGAGGGTCAGATGTGTCCAAGGTACATCAGGATGAAGAGACTCTAACCACATTGCTAAAATTGTGCAGGAAGCAGACGAAATCATTGACATCCTGGTACACATAGGGACTAGCGATCTTACCAACCGGTTAGTTGTGGAGACCAAGGAACACCTGAGCAGGCTAGGAGACAAACTGTCATCCATCTTCTCTGAGATCCTGCTGGTCTGGGAGAGGGGGCAGATGGACAGAAGGTCAGAGAAGGGGAGACAGGGGAGCTAAACATGTGGCTCAAGGGCTAGTGCCAGGAAAAATGACACAAATTTATAGCTACCTGACAAAACTGATTGGGAGTGAAAATTCTTTAAACTCGATGGACTGCATCTGACTAAGGAGGAGCCAGTGTACTGAGGCAGAAGTTTGACGTCTTTGCAGAATATTTAAACTAGCAAATAAGAAAAGGGGTGCAGCACGCAATACATCGAATGGGGAAGAACACCCCTTCCCCCAGCTAGTGATCAAACAGGAGTTCAGCATGTTTATTGCTCATTTGCAACACCAGGTAAGGAAAAAGGTCTGGATCCCCATACAACACGCAGGGGAACTGACGACCTCTCTCAACAATTAACACACCGAAATCTGGCCAATGGAAAATCATTTACACAAACGTCCACAGTCTGGAACCAAGATCCCAGATCTGCAGACAACAATGACAGAGGCTAAACTGGACATAGTAGTCATTAGTGAGATATGGATCACCAGTAACCACACTTGGGAGACTTCAGTACCAGGCTAAGTACTGTTTAGAAGAGATCGAGGTGCAAAAAGGGGGGTGGAGTGGCCCTTTATGTCAAT
The DNA here is from genome assembly GCA_016271365.2 of Neoceratodus forsteri. NCBI lineage: Eukaryota > Metazoa > Chordata > Ceratodontiformes > Ceratodontidae > Neoceratodus > Neoceratodus forsteri. Next base: position 192,243,040 of record JADMNL010000022.1, on the reverse strand, counting down.
GAGAATATCAAAGCTACAGATAAGGAGCCAGAAGAACTGTGGGTCACCCTGGAAACAGGAAATGGGACAGCCATACGAACTGGGGTTGTCTACAGGCCTCCAGACATGGGGGAGGACACAGACACAATACTGTTAGAAGATATACAAAACATGACAGCTAAAGGGGAGGTTCTGATAATGGGAGACTTCAACATGCCAGATACAGATTGGCCAGTACCAGCAGGAACATCCGCCAGAACTAGACACATGGTGGATTCCCTTCAGGGGGAGGGCCTCAAACTACTGGTACAACAACCCACAAGAGACAGGGCTATCCTAGATGTTGTACTGACTAATGGAGAAAGGATCACAGATCTCCAGGTAGAAGGTCATCTGGGGGCCAGTGACCATCACATGGTATGGTTCAATTTGACCACTAGAACTAAATCATTCCATTTCATGGTACAAATAATGGGACTTCAGAAGAGCTAACTTTGATAAGATGGCCAACAGAGTTAAGCTAGTCCTGGCAAAAAGAGATACAAGTGAGGGGGTACAGGCAAGTGGGCAAGCATTAAGGATGCAGTACTTGAAGCAACATGCCATTGTGCTAGAGAGAAAAGCAAGAGCAAAAGAAAGAGGAAACCACTTTGGTTCTCAAAAACAGTAGCAGAAAAGGTCAGAGCCAAAAGGCTTGTCTTCAAGAAATATAAGGAAACACAGCAGGATGAAGATAGGGAGGCATATCAAACTTCCCTAAGGGAAACAGGGAAGGCAGTAAGGCAGGCAAAAGCCCAAACCAAGGAAACACTAGCACAAACAGTAAAAGAAGGGAACAAGACTTTCTATAGATACATTAGTGAAAGGAGAAAGTCCAGAGGGGGTATTGCTATGATCAAAGGGGATAAGGGGGAGTGTGTGAAGGAGGACCAAGGAAAAGCATCTATTCTAAACAGATACTTCTGCTCAGTATTTACAGAGGAAAAGGTAGGGCAGGGCCAACAGCTCAGTGCCATGAACATGGGGGGGGTGCACTAGTCCCTTCACACTAGAAAGGGTCCTACAAGAGCTCACTAAGCTCAGGGTGGACAAAGCAATGGGACCTGATGGTATACATCCCAAGGTACTAAAGAAGCTAAGGGTGGAACTAGCAGAGCCATTATCAGAACTGTTTAGTGAGTCTCTGAGAACAGGAGATGTCCCAGAAGACTGAAGAAGGGTTCACGTGATCCCTCTCCAGAAGAGTGAAAGCAGGGAGGAAGCAAGGAACTACAGATCAGTCAGCTTTACCTCAGTAGTGGGCAGGATTATGGAGGCACTACTTAAGGAAAGGATAGCGCAGTACCTGGAATCCATAGGAGCACAGGATCCAAGACAGCATGAGTTTACAACAGGAAGGTCCTGTCAAACTAATCTTATAGATTTCTTTGACTGGGTAACCAGAGTGGTGGACCAAGGGGATGCAGTTGATGTCACCTACCTTGACTTCAGCAAAGCTTTCGATACTGTTCAACATAGAAGACTGATTAATAAGCTGGGTAGGCTCAGAGTGGGTCAGACATTGGTCAGCTGGTGGCAAACTGGTTGGTGGGCAAAAAACAGAGAGTGGTGGTAAATGATATACAGTCAGAAGAGATGCAAGCCAAAAGTGGGGTACCTCAGGGATCAGTTCTGGGGCCAGTCCTCTTCAATATCTTCATCAGTGATATTGCAGATGGACTGGAGGGTAAGGTTTGTCTGTTTGCAGATGACACCAAGATCTGCAGCAGACTAGATGGTCCAGATGGGGTGGGCAGAATAAGAAGAGATCTGGATGAACCAGCAAAATGGTCAGAAGAGAGGCAACTGGGGTTTAATGCAAAGAAGTGCAAGATCATGAACATAGTGAAAACATCCCTGAAGCCACCTATAGGTTGGAAGGGGAGTTGCTGGCAATCACAAAGGAAGAAAGAGACTTGGGAATCATCATCACAAATGACCTGAAATCATCCAAGCAGACCACTAAAGCAGTAGGTAAGACTAGAAGGATGTTGGGGTGTATTAGTAGGGGTATCGCAAGTCGTAAGAGGGAGGTAATAATCACTCTTTACAAGATGCTTGTTAGGCTCCATCTGGAATAGTGTGTGCAGTACTGGAGGCTGCGACTGCACAAGGACATTAACAAAATGGAGGCAGTCTAGAGAAGGGAAACCAAAATGGTGCAGGGACTGCATCAGAAAATCTATGATGACAGATTAACGGAGCTCAATATATATTCCCTAGAGCAAAGGAGGGAGAGAGGTGATATGATCAAAACATTCAAACATCTTAAGGGCATTAACAAGGTGAAAGAGTCTAACATGTTTCAATATAAGAAACATAGCAGGACAAGAGGACACAGCATGAGATTAGAGGAAGGTCAATTAAGGGGTAACGTGAGGAAGTTCTTCACAGAAAGGGTGGTGGAAGCATGGCACAGCTTACCTCAGGAAGTGGTGGTTATGAATACAGTGCAGGGCTTCAAACAGGCATGGGATAGGCATAAAGGTGCAACACAGATGAGTATGACTATATAGGCCGTTGACAGAGTACAGGACTATGGCACATTCATAAGGTAGAAAAAATGGGCAGACTGGATGGGCCTTGCGGTCCTTATCTGCCTTCAACTTCTATGTTTCTATTGTTTGTATAAGTGACATTCTTGCAAATGAGCTTGCTCAATGGATTTTATCCCTTCACAATAAACTTGACCTTGAGAGAGTCTAAAGATTGATATTAGGGTAGCACTCTTGGATTTTGAGGCACTGCTCACCCTAATAGTGACTTGTAAGTTCATTCACGGGCAAGCTTAGACATGATGGATGATCACTTCATGACCATCTCTCCATTATGAAAAGCAGTATGGTTCAGGTGGTCACTACAAAGGTGATTGGTTAGTGTTGCTAAAATTGTATTTTATGAATTATGTGGAATATGTTGCAGCTGCACTTATAGATTTTCTTCAAGGCTTGTTTAGACAAAGTGAGGAATAGGTCTCAGAATAACCCACATCAGGAAAACTCAGTACGCTTAATTGGAATCAGCTTAACAATGCTTCATTTGCTATTATCAATAAAGGGCAAAACAAGAACTGTAATTCTCATTTTACAGCTTTCTGATAATGCAGAATGTATAATCAGCCACAGTAAGCCATGGGCAAGCACCAGGATGAAAGTACCTTTTTTCCTTATGGGATGATGGTACTGCAAAAGGTTAGGGTGCAGATAAAATTGGAAGTGCATGCCAGCTCTAGTCGAGTATGGTCAGCTGTGTGTAGGCTCCATCCTTATCATCTGCTTTTTCATAAAATTACACTCAAATTTTATTTCTTTAATGACCAAATGCTTTAGTAGCCTCCGCTAAAGCTGCTCTCTTAAATCATACAAAAATTGGGATGGTACATCTTATTTCCTTCTCTTTATAAGTGAGTTCCTTCATCACGATACCAGCTTCCAGCTACTGTCAACATGCCGACCGCAAGTCTTAGATCACCTGATCCACAGGGATTTGGCACTGACAAGACTTATGACCCAAATCTTAGTTATGCTAATAAAGAAGACCTCTCCCAACTTAAGGCTATGCTACTGAACATTAAACTCAACATATCAGACATCAAACTATCATCGGCTGCCCTTACCAAACAAAATAAGGAACTGTGCATCAAATCTGAAACCAACAGTGCCAAAATGACAGAACTCACTTCTGCAGTGGGATATTTAGAACAGCTAACCCAATGCCAAAGCAAATAGATTGCCTATTTAATAGGCAAGGTTGAAGATCTAGAGAATAGGGGTCAGCACAACAATTGAAGGATTTTAGGTGTCCCTGAAGGCATTGAAGGGAATAACACAACATTGTTTCTGATAAACTTTCTGCCTGACATACTGGGGTATCAGTGGTCCTGGCCACTGGAAATTGAATGGACACACTGATTGCTGGGCCCTAAACTTCAGAACCAAAGATCCAGACCTGTCATTGCATATTATTTAAGGTTTTCCATAAAGGAAGATATTTTGAGACTCCTGAGGGAAAGGAAAACACTGTCATGGAAGGGAAAGCAGATCTTAATCTTTCAAGATTTCTCAGGCAAAATTGTGGAGAAAAGAAAAGCCTTCTCTGGGGAAAAACATCAGCTTCAGACCTCTGGGCCTTAATATGACTTTAAATACCCTGCTACTTTGATGAAACAGGAGGCGAAGGGCAGATTTGCTGAGTGTGATAATGTTAAAGCTGCTTGAGACTTTATTCATCATTTTCAAGATATTAACTTTCACAATGGGCCTACAGATCATTACAAATGCCACTTTTCAAACACAGCACTAGGCCAAGTCACTTTGACCTGCACAAATGTTGGGCCTTGCACTGATTCAGATAGCTATCAGCCCCTCACAACACCTTGCAACAACAGCCAAGCTCCTGCTCTTCCCCACCTCCCACTCGAAATCTCCACTCCTCACGTGTACTTGGCAGCAGTTGTGCATGACAACTAGCATGCCTGGCTACCAGGAATCCAACAAAACCCAAACAGGTTAATCATCTTTCGAGCATCTCGAGAGCTTCCCACTTATAAATTAATACCCTCAAAAGAGGCCGCAGCAGGGAAAGTGTGCATACTTCATCCACCTGAACCTCACCGGAAGCAGATGCTAGACAGGAAATGGATGCTATGTCTACTGCTCCCTACAATCCTACTGGCCCTTGGGGAAACAACCTGCAAAAAAATGGACTTCCTCCAAAAAGATCCATGTTGATCCTCATGCACTTCCTCTGGGGACACATGACTTGCTCCTTGCCGATCTTCCAGTACAGGGCTCTGACGGTAACTTGAGATAGAAACATAGAAACATAGAATTTGATGGCAGATAAGGACCGCTTGGCCCACCCAGTCTGCCCATTTCCCTACCTACTGGATAAGCTGCAGATCCTAGTTAACCAGCAGCCTACTTCTTCCTACCCCCACCCCCCAGAATTTCCTTATGACTATCCCATGCATGCTTGAATTCCACCACTGATTTTGACTCCACAACCTCCTCCGGAAGGCCATTCCATGCATCCACAACCTCTCTGTGAAAAATACTTTAAATTACCTCTGAGCCGCCTCTATCTTCAAATTGTGCCTCTTGTTCTTGCACACCTCTTTTTGAAAGATGCTACCCTCTTGGACTTTGTTGATTCCCTTGAGGTACTTGAAAGTTTCTATCATGTCCCCCCTCTCCCTCCTTTCCGCGAGGCTATACATATTAAGCTCCTTAAGTCTCTCTTCATATGTCCTCCGGTGCAGACCCTGCACCATTTTAGTTGCCCTCCTCTGGACAGCTTCCATCCTGTCTATGTCTTTGTGGAGATTGGGTCTCCAGAACTGCACACAGTACTCCAGATGGGGTCTCACAAGCTGTCTGTACAGAGGTATAATAACTTCCTGTTTTCTACTGGTGATGCCTCTCCCTATGCATCCCAGTATCCCCCCAGCCCTCCTTGCTGCCTTCTCACATTGCTTGCCCACCTTTAGGTCATCTGATATGACTACCCCCAGGTCCCTTTCCATTTTTGTTGTTGTTAGTATCTCACCCCCCATTGTGTACTCTTCCCCTGGGTTTTTGTTTCCAGGTGCATTACCTTCACTTCTTAGCATTGAATCTAAGCTGCCACATTTGACCATTCCTCTAACCTTGCCAAGTCCCTTCTTATCCTTTCCACCCCACCCTGTGCATCAACTCTGTTGCAGATCTTAGTGTCATCTGCAAAGAGACATATTTTTCCTTCCAGTCCTTCTGCAATGTCGCTTATAAAGACATTGAAGAGGACTGGTCCTAATATGAACCTCATGTACCCCGCTAGTAACCCTCCTTTCTTCTGAGTGGACTCCATTTACTATTACTCTCTGTGTCCTATTCTCCAGTCAATTTTTACCCAGGCTGTCATCTTGGGACCCACTCCCAGGCTGGCTAACTTATATATTAATCTTTGTGTGGGACTGTGTCAAATGCTTTGCTAAAGTCTAGGTAGGCCATGTCCACAGCTCCTCCCTGATCTACTACTTTGGTCACCCAGTCAAAGAAATCTATCAGATCTGTCTGGCATGACCCTTCCGCTGTGAATCCATGCTGCCTAGGGTCCTGTGCCCCTCTGGCCTCTAGATACTCGACAATTCTTTCCTTTAGAAGTGATTCCATCATTTTCCCTATCACTGAGTTTAAACTAACAGGTCTATAGTTTCCTGCTTCTGCCTTGCTCCCACTTTTGTGAAGGGGAATCACATCTGCCCTCCTCCAGTCCTCGGGTACCACCCCATCCTCCCATGATTTGTTAAAGAGGGTAGTCAGTGGTGTCACTAGTTCTACCCTTAGTTCTTTTAGAATTCTGGGATGAATCCCATCAGGACCCATTGCTTTGTCCACCTTCAGTTTTAAGAGTTCTTTCAGAACCCTTTCTTCTGTAAATGGGCTGGTATCAACTTCTGTATCCAGAGTATTACTACTGTTTGTTTTATGTACCTCCCCCTCTTCCTTTGTAAATATTGAGCAAAAATATTTGTTTAGTATCTCTGCCTTTTCACATTCTCCTCTGCCCACCCTCCCTCCCGTTATTAAGCCTCACTATCCCTCCCTTGGTCTTCCTTTTGCTCCCTGATGTACCTATAAAAGGTTTTATTCCCTTCTTAACTGAGTTGGCTATCTTTTCCTCAGTTTGGGCCTTTGCTGTTCTGACTGCCTTCCCAGCCTCCTTTTGCTTTAACTGATACAGTTCTCTGTCCTGCTCCTACTGCGATTCCTTGTACTTCCTGAATGCTTTCTTTTTCTCTTGAACCTTCACTGCCACTTCCTTTGAGAACCATAGTGGTTTCTTACATCGTCTTGTTTTGTTTATTTGCTTCACACAAAGGCTCGCTACCTCTGTGATGTCAGTTTTATTATTCCCCATTGTTCTTCCACCCTCCTTCCCGCCTATTTGCTAGTGCATTCCTTAGGCACTCACCCATTTTGGCAAAGCCAGCCTCCTAAAGTCCAGTACTTTTGTCTTTGTATGGCTTGACTCTATTGCTGTGTTTATTGGAACTATACTGTTCGATGGTCGCTAGTTCCCAGATGGCTACCCACTTCTACATCTGTGATCCTCATCCATCTCCATTTGAGAGTATCAAGTCTAATATTGCTCCCTCTCGAGTGGGCTCCAGTACTAGTTGTTCAAGGCATGCCCCCTGTAGGGCATCTAGAATAACTGCACTCTTCGTGGCAGCTGAAACTGCGCTCCAGTTAACATCTGGCATATTCAGATCACCCATCAGCAATATCTCCCTTTTTCTGCCATTCTAAGTATACTTTCTATCATTTCCTTGTCCACTTCCTCCCCTGGAGAAGGAGTTCGTATACAACCCTGTGCGATTGTGGTGCCATTGCCTGTCTCCAAATTTACCCACAGTGCTTCTTCTCCTCCCTGTTTACCCTTTTGTTCTGTTGCTTTATTCTTCCCTTATGTAAAGAACTACCTCCTCTTTACCCTCCCTGTCCCTCCTGTAGATAGTGTATCCTGGTATGTTTACGTCCCAGTCATGGTTTTGTGTGTACCATGTTTCTGTGACTGCCACGATATCCAGATGTTCCTCCTCCATCAAGGCCACTAATTCAGGAAGCTTGTTACCTAGACTACGGGCATTGGTACTCATTGCTCTCCATTTTCTGATGGTCTTACCTTCTGTTGCAGCATCCCCCACTGACCGTTCTACCTTGGTCTTTTTCTCATTTAGTACCCTGTTTTGTAGGGAGAGGCTGGGATTTTTCTGCTGCTTGTCAGATGTCTGACAAGCTTCTCCCTTGCCTGCTGCATAAGGTTAACTGTGTTTTAAATTCTTGGTATTGTATTAACTCTCTCCATTCTATTGACCAGCACCAGTGTTATGCATGGATTATCACCAGACTGGAAGTGCTACTCATGATGGCCTATGACTATCACATCTTTAACTCCTATATGTCTAAATATGCAGATTACATCTGTGGTGACATTGGTAATGCATTGAATGACACAGCTTTTAATTATTTGTTTACTGGTTGCTATATAGTCAGGTTTACATGGTGATGTAATTATGGGTTGGAATGTATGTTTTTTTTATCTCTCTCTCTCTCTCTTCCTCTCTCTCTCTCTCTCTCTCTCCTCTCTCCATCTCTCTATGTCTTCCTCTGTGGCTGTGGCTCTCAACTAATTTAAGAAGGTGAAGCTCAGTTTGACATTCCCATCAAGCAAGTCAAGCCCTTAATGCTGCAGTCTGAGAACTCTGGGCATCTCAATGTGGTGAGTATGACAATGTAATGGAGGAATCATTCTGCCAAGTTATTAGCTGGCTCTGCACCCAACCTTTACTGTGTAGCTGTGCCCCTTCTTTGCCTTCTAGAAGGCATGTGCCCCAGTAGCTACAATACAGGGTCTTTGTCACCTATCTTGTTCAGTGGAGGAGTACAATATGAGGCTAGATGTTCTGGAATTGCTGAGTACTAAAGCCCTTCTTCTATTCATAGTTGTTACATCAGGTTTTATTTTTCTTCCCCTCATTCTCCCTCTATTCTGCAAGCCTGGTATGTGTAACACAGCCTTAAGTCACCACCATGGTCCCCTTCTCTGCCGCTGTGCCATACATTATTTTGTCACTCCAATGTCTTATGTGTCACTGTTAGAGATGCAACAACATTTAATCTTGCTGGCAAAATTCTGGTGAAATCACAAATTTTGCTATGTGAAATATTTTGTGAGATTTGCACATTTTGCAAAATATTTAGCAGGTGTGAAATGTGGAATTTTACAAGCAAAATGCAGAATTGCACCCATGAATGGCAACATTTCACCCATGAGTGGTAAAATTCCACATTTTGGGGGCACAATTCTGCATTTCGCCCACAGAATTTCGCATTTCGCACCCATAAAATATTTTGCAAATTCGTAAGTTTCGCAAAATATTTTGTGGAATGAAATTTGTGGATTTTGCCCATCTCTAATCATGGTCGCATATTTTGGTCAGTTGCTGATTTACTTGTCTTTGAGCAATGTCATTCTAACTCATAGGGAAGGGTGATTCACTTCTGCTGCCACCCAGCTACCACTACTCTAAACCATGTATGCCAACACCGCCTTAGGCTTTAGTTCAGTGGATACTTGGCTTTACAATAGACTCCAAACTACTGGTTCTTTGCTATACCCATTGGGTAAAAGAGTAATTTCACTTAGTTCTCCTTTATTCCTGCATAATATACAGTTTACTTAAGGCATAATTGAATATTACAAATCTCTGTATTAGTAATTATTTTAATTTAGAAAATGGGCCAGATAATTCTGGCATGCTGATTGGTCAAGAAGCCAACCTAAGTGGGCAGGTATTTTTCAATAGAGCCCACTCTAAAATAAGAGCCAAGGGGTGCCCCAGTAGTAACTGAATTCTTGGACACACAGAATATTAACACTAGCCAGCCAACATTTCTTTTCTCTTCCCAGACACTCGACAAAATAGCTGCTGGGCCACTCTCCTCCTTCCACCCAAGGCAACTGTATAAAAAAATTGTAGGAAATTAAAATGGCACCAAATGTCATAGAAACCATTCAAGTTTCCAAAAGAAACCCTGTGATCAGTGATAAAGTGCGGTATCTCCGACACCGCTACTAAGCAACAGAGCAGTGGTGCTTTCTTAGTTTTCTATACCGCCCATAGATGTCCATCTGCGGTAAAGAAAATCAAGTAAACACCATTCCTCTCATGTACTGCAGTGGGAGATACTGCTCGCTGTTGGCAAACCAACAAAACATTTCTGGACCATAACGAATGCAGTTCTAAACTGTTTGCATTCAAAATGAGAAAAAATAAAGCTCCACAGACTGAAATGTGCATTTGTTCCTTTTAACTGAAAGAAATACTGTACCACTATCACACTCGATCTCCCACACTGCGGCTTACTTCCTGAACCTCTACATCTCTTGTCTCCACTATTTAAAACAAAAATGAAGGGGGAAAGAGAGCTGCTCTATAAGGACAATGCAGGGGTTGGGGAGGTCAGATTGAAGATACAGAAAATGCTCTGGGGAAACCAACAGCATTCAACCAGTATTTTCTTTTCATTTTCTGAACCACAGCACCTCAGTTAGACCAAAAGTCCTGTATTCCAATAGGGGCAGAGGAACTATTTAATTACAAAACTTAATGTTAATTAATTTTTTTATGAAAAAAAAAATCTTAATCATTTCTTTTTACTGTGCCCATTTTCTAAGTGCAATAATACCCTCCAGGGTGGGCTTAATTGGGAAATACCAGACCTTCCAGGGGCTATAAGGCCCTCCACCTGCAGCATCAGGCCTCATTATGCCCCTGGGTGGTCTGGTATTTCTCAATAAAGCCCACCCTGTCAGGTATGCAAGCAATAATACCCAACAGAGTGGGAGGTATTGGGCAATACTGGACCGCCCAGGGGCGTAATAAGGTCTGACACTGCAGGAAGAGGGCCTTATAGCCCCTGGAAGGTCTGGTTTTGCCCATACCGCCCACCTTGGAGAGTATTATTGCACTTAGAAAATGGGCACTTTGTGAAATGTATTTAAAATATATATATTTTCAAGTTTTCATGTTGAAATTATTTTATTTACTTTTATGTTAATAAAGTAATCCCTCCATCTGTTTTTTTGTTGCCTTCTGCACGTCCTGTTTTGAGCAGGTTGTCAAGGTTACACTTCCCCCCCACGCCCTCACACACGCACACACACACACTCACACACACGAAATATTGGCGATTTTTGAATTTTTTTTTTATTTAATACTGTTTTGCTTTGTTTGTTTGTGGGCAGTGAAGAGGTGGTAGTGGGCAGTGGGCGACATCACAGGTTGTCATGGTTACACTCTCTCCCCCCAGCACACGTGGACACACAAGGACTATTGCTAATTTTAAAATGTGTGTTTTTTTCAATGTTTTTTGGGTTTCTTTGTTTGAGGGTAGTGGAGAGGCAGTAACAGGCAGTCGGCGAGGTGACCGGAAGTTGAGGAGACGGTCACGGAAGGTGAGAGTCTGCAAATGAGTAAGCATGGGTGAAAGCTGCAGGAGTCAGAGAGAAAAAAAATACTGCAGGAGATAGCGAGGAACAGAAGTTAGAAGTAATGAGTGTTTACATTGATTTTTGAATCTGTAGACTGGCACGGCAGGTGGGGGAAGGTGGCACATGGCATACTATGTATTTTAGAGATCTTGGTTAGTTAGCTAGGGCAAATAAATGACTGCTCATCAGTATGCCAATTTGGGGTGCCCAAAGATGGTCTTAAGTAATGGGGCACCTCAAATTGGCACTTCTTTCGAAGTGGGTGTCTATCGTAAGTTAATGTACCCCCCTGCTATAGTTCTCAGCCAATCAGAGAGCTGATAGTGTCTAGGCCATTTTCTAATATTGCTTACATATTGCTTTCCTCAGTAGTGTTGTTTATCCCTCTACAAGTTTATCCCTTTTTTTCTTTTAAGGTAACAGTGGTTCATAAATTGATTGTATACTTTCTGCTTAGAGCAGTTCACTGTTTTCAGGTTTAGTTATCTAAGAGGTTATAGCTTTAGGGCTCCCTGTGTTCTATGCTGTTCATTTTTCTTTAGCTAGGCATCCTTATAAAACTGTTTCCTGAAATGTTAAGGGTATTCGGATGCCTATTGAAAGAAGATTTTAACTTATCTCAGTAGGAAAAGAGCTGATATTGCTCTGCTGCAGGAAACACACATACTGTAGATGGTACCGAATCTCCTAAACTCTGTTAGTCCTGGATCTCCTAAGTAGAATTCAGCCCCTTTAACAGAAAGAAAATGAAAACTGCTACCTTGATACAAAAAGGTGTTGATTTTGTTAAGTCTGTCCAGATAGCTGACCCAGGTGGTAGATTTCAAATTCTTTCAGGCTCTCTGGATGGTTTGAACATTGTAATATGTAATGTTTAAGATCCCGATTCAGGACTGCATGCATTTTTTGACGTAATTACTGCCCAACTTAATAACTTTCCTGACCATAAGTTAATTGTGAGGGGCAACTTTAATGAGGTGATGGACCCTCTTTTAGATAAGAATCCCCCAGGCCATCTCTTTTTCTTACTAAGACCGGCACTCTGTCTACAACCTTATAAAAACACTATCCTTGTCCAATATCTGGAGACTGGCTCATTCAGAAGATAAATACTTTACATTTTTCTCCAATGGACACTCTATCTATAGTAGGATAGATGATGTGTTCATCTCAATTGACTTGATTAGCTCTGTTTTACTGTAAATGCCAGCACAGACAATATTGTCATTTTAGACCAAGCCTAATAGTCTTAAACATTATCCATGGGGAAAATAAACCCAAGGAATTTCAGTGTGGAGAATTAACACATCCATATTGAAAGATAAGAATTTTACGCATTGGATTTCTAAAGAGACTGAAGATTACTTCAGTATTAATGACAATGGTGAGGTCTCTTACGCTTGTTTGTGGGAGACATATAGAGAATACTGGATGGGCAACTATGCAAAACCAGTGTGTTCTGCCACAGAGGGATTCTGATTCCCTCAAACCTGAGAGCGAAAATCGGGAGGTTCATGGGAATCAGAATCCTGAGTCGGCAAAACACACTAGTTGTGCATAGAGTTGTTCATCCTGTAGTTTTTATAGTGTGTAGTACTGTGTGAAAAATATGTTTTGTGAGTTCTTTTGCTTTCCAAATGAAACTGACTCATGCAGTCTCTAGAGGTTCTAGAATGCTGTTCTACCACAGTAAGGTAGAACAGCATTCCATGACATTAGAACTGTGGTAGAACAGCATTTTGAGAGGGATGGAATTCTAACAGAACAACACTCCACTATACATTATAAAAAGCTTTTATAAGAGGTAAAATCATAAGTTTCTCTGTATCCAAGAAAAGGGAAAAAGCAAAGCTCCTGTCTGAGAAACTCTCCAAACTGGCCTCTCTGGTAAAACAACTGAAAAATTCCAAGATCTTAGATTGATCGCTTATTCATAAAATCTCCTTGATTAAGTTTCACATAAATAAGCTGCTCTCAGGCCAAGCAGAATATGCCTTATTTCGCACAAAACAAAAGTACTGGGAATCAGGGGAAAAGGCAGGGAAATGTCTAGTTTATGGACTGAAGAAAATGAGAGACCAGAATATTATTCCAGGGATTAAAAATCCATCCAGTAAGGTATTAAGTAGGAACAAGGACATTAAAAATGCTTTTAAAGAATTCAATGCTCAGATCTATGCCTCGAAACATAGATAGATAGATAGATAGATAGATAGATAGATAGATAGATAGAGATAGATAGATAGATAGATAAAATGTTTATTTTTATACAGGATAAGTACATGTCATAAGGGAACATACCCTGTTTACAAGACAGTCCTGTTAAGATGTTCAGAAATACACAAAGAATATTAGTGATAAAATATAAATACATAAACATACATCACAAACTATACAAATGCAAATATGATAAAAAAGCACATAAAATATACTAACAGCTGATATAACATAACATATTAACTCCAGTGCTGTGAGACCATTCCTCAATGCTTCCCATGTTCCTAAAATCCCACTATACCTTCTTGAACTTTTAAATAAGAATATCTCCTTAGAAGAGATATCCTCAACTACTGGTCTGTTTCCAACAGGGAAGGCCCCGGGCATGGATGGGCTTTCAGGTGAATTCTTCAAGCTGTTGAATATTAAGGTGTCCCCACACTTGCTTACTATGTACAGGGAGGCATGGCACCAAGAAAGCCTACCCCCGACCCTCATTCAAGTGCTAGACACCCTTATACATAAAAACAAACAAAGACCCCCTATCCTGTGCTAGCTACTGCCCCATCTCCTTGATGAACTCTGATTGTAAGATTTTTTTCAAAAATGTTAACATTACGAATCCAAAAAGCTATTACAGACCTAATTGGAAGAGAACAAGTTGGGTTCATACAAGGAAAGGCTGGAGCCGACTGTGTATGAAGACTTGTACATGTTTTATGGTGTGCAAACAAAACCGAGGGTCCCTACCTTGCTCTCTCCTTAGACCTCTTCAAAGGTTTTGATTTACTACCCAGTGATTACATGTTCAGGGTTTTGGACCATATAGGTTGCAGTGGTAGCTTTAGCAATTGGGTATCCCTTCTTTCTAAGAGCTTGTCTACACAAATCCTTACTAATGGTCTTATTTCTCAACCTATCACTCCATTGGCTACAAATCCCCAATCAGAGAAATAACCTTGTATTTGGACCCTTTGTGTTCAGCTATCCAACCACAAGCTAATCCAGGCTATCAGACCATTGTGCACCCCAAGTTCTTTTAAGGATTTCAATAAGATTTCATGGGACACAGAGTCAAATGTCTAGGTGTAATCTAAATATATTACGTCCACTGGGAAACCCTGATCTAATGCCTGACTAAGTTGCTCGAAGAAATGAAGCAAATTACTAGCACAGGATCTTCCAGAAGCAAAACCATGCTGTGTTACATCAAATATTTGTACTTGCCTAAGATTTTCTTCCAAAAATTCCTCAATTAATTTTTCCATTACCTTACCCAAAACCGATGTTATGGTAATTGGTCTATACTTATCCAAACCTTCTCTCCTGATTTATGGATAGGAATGATGTGTGCTAGTTTCCATTCGCTCAAGACTCTGCCTTCCCTTAATGATATATTGAAGAGTACTGCCAGTGGTCCTGGAATTTACTCAGCAATGTTCTGTAGGAATATGGAGTGCAGCCCATCAGGACCACTAGATTTGTATATATCCAGGTTCCTCAACCTCTCGTATTTGGTTAACAGTAATCTCATATTGCCAACCTGGGCAATCCAGATGCCTATTTGTTAGTGTATGAGAACTATCTGGTATCTGATAAATGCTTAGAAAGTGTTTATTAAAGACTATTGTCATATCTGCCTCATTGTCATTTGTGTTGTTCCCATCTTTTATTTTGTCCATGTCTTAAGCTACCAATATAATTGTAAAATTGCTTGCAGTTGTTCTTATCAGTTGCTAGTTTCAGTTCTGCACTAGCATTGGCTCTCATTATAGCTGTCTTACATTTACTGACTAGCGTCTTATACTTAGTCAACCTTGTCCATGTAGTGTTGTCCCTATACCTCCAAAATGCCCTAGTTTTTTTTTTTATTTACCAGTTTACAAATTCTTATATTGAACCATTTAGGAACTCTACAATTTGTATTGTGTATTTCAGTTAATGGAACATAATGTTGTATACAATGCTGTAGTTTAATATTCTCCCAAATGTCATTAGCTCTTCCTGACAATTCCAATTTACTAACACCTGTCTAATTTTAGCATAATCAGCTTTCCTATAATTCTGTATTTTGGTTTTAGCCTTAATTTTCATTACTTCTTTGGTTAGACAACAAGTAACCATATGGGTATCATTATTACCCAGGGGTTGAAGTATACCTATGTTATTAATTGCCCCTTCAATATTACAAAAAAGTAAGTCAGGAATACATTTATCTCTGGTACTCTCTTTGATGTATTGCTCCAAGGAATTATTTAGCCAAATCTCAGTGAATCTTTCTTCTATATGGTTATTAATTCAAAAGGGCAAAAAAAAAAATACTCCACCACAAGGAGGGTGCGGGGTTCAAAAAATAAATAATGATACTCACAAGAAGACCACACTCCTCATGACATGCTAGTTCACAAAACTGGTCGGATTCACATGGAGCATTGTTTTTCATTGCTGCATGGCAGCTTTTAAATTATTTGAATAAAGCCTTTTTGTACAGTCATTTGAAGAGTGCAGGCTTCTTGTGAGTATCACTATATAGTTACTACCCTGCAAGAAATCCCATTCTATTCTAGGGAAATTAAAATCCCCCATTAAAATGTGGTATGCTGACCATATGATGACACCATTAGAGCAAACACATCAATGCCAAAAACATCAACAGTTCACTATAATGGTCCGCCCTAGACCCTGGCACTCTGTCTCACAGTTCTGCCCCCCCTTCCCAAACCAACTCTGACTCAGAGTTGGAATCTGCAGAGCCCACCACATGGGGTGTTCAGGGGGTAAAGCCCCCTGATAGAAAAAAGACCAGGGTCTCCATTCAGATTTATGTCTACTGGAACATGCGATCAACATAAATCCATCACTGTGATGTCGGTCAACAACATAGTTGTCTAACCGTCATCGTGGAGCCTTAAAATGCAGTTCTCAGTTATTTGCATATTATCAATCATATTCAGAAACTGGATATTCCCTGCATCAGTAAGATTAGGGGTCCTATAGCATAAACCTAGGGTCATAGTTTTCTTTCCGGTACTAAATTTAAGTCATAACTGTTCCACAGTATCAAAGTCACTGTGTTGCAATTCCAGCATATGTGCTTTTAAAGCTATAACTGCAAATAAACCCACACCTCCTCCAATTCTGTCCAATCTTGATTTGTAGAAAAAAATCATACACAGGGATCTCTGCAACCAAATCATCTCCTCTTAGCCATGTTTCAGTTATTCCACAAATATCAATATCATACTGTGTCATTATGTAGTGTAACTTGTCTAACTTTTTTTTAAATCCTTCTGGCATTAACCAGTAATATTTTAAGTTCTTTACTAGTTTTATTTGTAGTATTTAACTTTTTTACATGATATGCTCTAGAACTGGTACATTAGTGCGGTTGATTATTACCCCTTCTCTCCCCTGCCATTAGTTTAAAGTATTGTCTGTGTGTGTTCTAAACATCTGCCCCAATTTCCTACTTCCCTTCAGTCTTACACTAATCTTAAGAATTCCCTATTCTGTTTTGAATCCCTTTCAGGATTGCAGGTAAACTGAGATAAAACTCAAGCTTTATGCCCCAATTCTGCTCCTTTCCTTATGCAAAACGTCAAGGAATTGTTTGACAATAACTGGGTCAAGGAACAACTAACTTACTTAGGTTTACAAATTAACATAAGATTAGATAGACTGATGAATATTAATATATTGCCTCTACTTAGATATGTAGATGTGGATAATGACAGATAGAGGCATCTTAATCTAGCTCTCTGGGGAAAAGTTAACTCTATTAAAATGATTATTACACCCAACTTATTTTATAGCTTTCAAAACGTCCCCTTCTTGTTAAAAAAATCTCCTTGGTGAACTAAATTCTTGTAAGGAAATTCCTATGTTATTCTAACCCCCTAGGTTAAGTATTAATAAACTTAGGGCAACCCACGATAATGGTGGGTTTGCACTTCCTTACTGGGAATGGTACCAATGGGCCTTTATTCTTAAACAAGCAACCAGGCAACATGTGAACCTCTATGGCTCCATATTGAGGATGCTCTCCTAGCGCCCAGCTCCTTAGCTGATTACTTGTATGTTGCCACTCCTGTAGACCTTAAAAATAACCCTTGTCTTGTACACACTTTCAAAGTGCCTACAAACGTTAATAAAACTACAAACCCCACCCTTCTACCCTTAAAATCTATAGCCCAGAGTCATGTGATGCTCGAGACCAGAGAGCAGCTCTCCATCGGTGCTTCTTTCTCTTCCACCCTATTTCTTCATTAATCTGAAAAAAAACTGGAGTTCTCTGCTTACCTGCCTATATGAGTGTTCTCTACAGCCTTCCGGGAGCAAACTGGTGAAGTTTTGACCTGATATTGACAAGAATGTCTGAGGTGGAGATGCGCCAAGCTGCCCCTAAATACACCCCACCTCAGTCACCAGACAAGCAGGTGAAGTGGCCAAAGACCCAGGGCTCTGGCCGATCCTCCACTACTACTGTGGCTCCTGCTCCACTGACTGAGGAGCAGTTTCTCTTAGAATTTGAGCCCCACTGAGATGCAATTAAGGAGCCCACTGACCAACTGAAACCCATTAAAATGGACAATGGGGACCTGTGCAGATGTGTTGGGGATGTCGAGGCCCAAACCAACTGTTTAGAGACCTGGAAAGACCAATCCAATTCAGACACCAATCATATGCGGCATAAAATATCCAAACTCTAGACCAAGATCGAAGACCTGGAAGGGAGGAGTCACCACAATAACTTGATAATTTTGGGGCTTCCAGAAGGAGAAGAGGGGTCTAATCCAACCCAGTTAATACAGAAGTTCTTGGAGAGAGTAGATGGTTCCTCTCCGAATGGCCCTATCTACATTGTGGAATGGGTGCACTGTTCTCTGTGCCCCAGACCTCTGGCTGGATCTCCACCTCACCCTTTCATGTTGAAACTATTAAACTACCTCAATAAACAGTTCATTCTACAAAAAAACTGAGACCTGAAAGATATCCTCTGAGAGGGCACCAAATTGAGGATCATGCAAGACCTATCTTCCAGGATTAGGCAGAAAAGGGCCTCTTTTTACCCAATTGTAGTTAAACTAATCGCAGTTGGAATCAAATTCAGGATGCAGTATCCTGCCTGCCTCCAGGTCTTCACTGACAGCAAGTGACATTCCTTCGAGGACGTAGGGTCCACCTCTCAAGATCTCAAATGACTGTTTCTGGAGCTCTTCAAGAATCAGTGAGATCGTGGAAAGACAAATCTTTATTATCGGTTTGAATGTTGTTTATACTTCAGTTTGCCTTGTTCATCTATCACTTGGAATTGAGAGCAGCTGCTATTACCTTAGGGCCATGAACATTTTAAGGATGTGCTACCCCTTTCAACCGGTTGATGTTAAGTGAAGCTGCCCCATCTGTACTTGTTTTTCAGGGATTTACCTGGGAGCTCCGGCGGCCCCTAGCCTCTGTTCTAGTCACCTCCTCTAATGTCTGATGAAAGGCAATGTTTTGTTTCTATGGCTGTACATCTCATCACACCAGCTGGTGTGATCCCTCTCAGTTTTCAAGACATGTGCTTGGATCGGTGTTCTTTGCTCCTGCTGACTGCTCCTGTCCTGAAGTTCGGAAGTGACTGGCTCGAGAAGGATTTTCTTTATCTTTATTGGATGCCATCCCCGGGGTATGGTGGACTTTTATCTCTGCTCTGGTATTCCTCGGTGGTGTCTTGTTTTCCAGGCTGCCTTCTCTGCTTACCCTGCTTGGACAACCTCAAATGACCATGTTAGCCTAGATCTATTCTCTGGTACTGGCCTTTCTTTTGCACTGGGTCTCCAGTGGACTTTCTTGGGGGAGCATTCACCGCTGGGCTCCCATGCGGGTGGTCTTTTCCCTCTGTTTTACCCTTTTAGATCAGAGGGGGGCTCCACCCATGCACCTAGCCCAGGGTTACTTAACATGTGGTTCCTGTCCCTGTTTGTTCCATTTTTGGCTGGGCTATTTACCAAGTTGGGACCATGATAGATCCTGTCCTTGGATTTATTTCTAAGGCATACTTCACCTGCCTCCCTCTTGGTGTTAGATCCTGAGTTGTCTTTTAGCCCTGGACTTGTCATTACAAAGGTTTTATCACTCCTATTGTCTTTATTTCTAGTATGCCATGACACAGACTTTTGGGGCATATTATTACACTTCCTTGTGATAGTTGTATTTTTCTGACCTAAGGTTTAAAGGTTACTTTTTCCTTTTTTACCCCAGGCAGGGTTTACAGAGGTTTTCATCTCCTTCGGTTAATGTTATAATTACAAAATTATTAAGAGTTTTGAACTGGATAGTTTAGTGGATGGAGGCGAGAGGGTGGACTGCTGGAGAGGCGTAGTACTATAATGGGTATGAGTGCCATGCACCAGTTACTTGGAGGGCCAGGAGTGTACATTGTTGGGGGAGGTTCTTGAAGGGGGTGGGTTGGGACATGGTTGGGTTGTTTGCTGTGTTGTTACTTTTTGGTGGGGTGGGGCAGGGGGCTTGGATTATACTGGGGTTAGGGATGGGGATCTTAGCCTGGGGGGTTATGGTTCATGTTATTACTCTTCATTATGCTGTTGTTTGCATGTGAAGGTGGGTTCCACTGGAGGACAGGTCTCTGTCAAGATGCTGGAGATTTTTTTTTCCACCTGTCTTTATACTTCTATGGCCCAGATTTCAGTACCACACCAAATTCTAGTATGGCCGCATATAGTTTTTGTACCTGGAATGTGAAGGGTGCTCGGTCCCCTACTCAGCAAGCCAAGCTCTTACTTCACTTGAACAATTTACAGGTGGATGCTGCATTTTTGCAGGTGACTCATCTGCTCCATCTCAAGTCTTCCTCTTTAGGCAGTCCTGGGTGGGGCAGGCATTTAGTGCTAGATCTGACTCCCACAAGAAAGGAATAGCTATCCTTATATCCCAAATTATCCTCTTTTGTCTTCTTCAGGAAGTAGCAGACCTTCATGGTCACTATATAATTATGTGAGCCCTTCTGGGACATTTAGAAGTGGTCATGGGGGCTGTCTATGGCCCTATGGCTGAGGATCCCTCTTTCTTTATCATTCTAGAGACTGTCTTAGCTCCTTGGCTTTCCTTCTCCATCATTCTCAGGGGAGACTGGAACCTTGTTTTGAGTAATGACCTTGACAGGTCAAGTAAGTCTTGACAGGCCCTTTCTCCTGCTCAACTGGCTCTCCGAGACCTGATGGACTCGGTGGGCTTGGTGGATCCATGGAGGACATTAAACCCAGACAGCCAGGAATATTCTTTATATTCTTTACTACACAATTCCTTCTCTAGACTGGATTACTTTTTATTAAGGGTGGAATATCTTTCTGTGGTCCTTCAATGTCACTATTAAGCTAAGGTGATCATGGATCATCACCCTGCCCTTCTTGCTTAAATGTCACTCCTTCTTTTACTAGGGATAAGACTTGGACCCTTAATAATCAACTGCTTAAGTCAAGGGAGAAACTACAACACATCCAGTCATTCATCACTTCCTTTATGGAACTTAATTCCCTCTTCACGCCTTCTCTGGATATTCTGTGGGAAGCCTTGAAATGTGCCCTTAGAGGGGAAATAATTCATTTAGCGACCAAGTGGAAAAAAAAAACTTAGCCACACTCTCTTCCTTACTGTCCAATATACGTGCTTTGGATGGACAGATCTTACATGCCTCTACATGTTTGGAATGGGAACACTTGGAAGCCCTTCGCTCCAAATACAACACTCTATTGGGTGAGAGGGCTGAACATCTGCTTTTGCACTCCAAAGTGTGATACTTCAATCAGGATGAGAAGGCAGGCAAATTGTTACTACTCTGGTTAAGGTCCCATCCATGGACAAGATCATTCTCTCTATCCGATCTGACTCTGGCTGCCTCCTCACTTCATCACAAACCGTTGTTGATTCCTTCAAAACATTTGACCAACAACGACATGTTCGGCCTTCCTCCCCTTTCTATCTAGCACAATCTGAGGATGTTTTGTGAGATGTTCCTCTCCCCAAACTTACTGATAAAAAAGTAGCTATCCTTCAGGTCCCACTGTCCCTAACTGAGGTCTGCCAGGCCATTGACTCTCTGGCTTTCGAAAATTCTCCTGGGCCTGATGAGTTCACTGTGAACTTTTACAAAGCCTGATGAAACCAAGTGACGCCTATTCTGCTTGATAAGTATAATTATCTTTTTCAGGAGGGTTTCTCTGACCTGTCTTTCACAGAGGCCACTATAGTGGTTCTTCCTAAGCCAGGTAGGGACCCCCCCGCTGGTCCCCAACTATAGACCAGTATTGCTCATCAGTGCTGACATTATAATCCTTGCAAGGTACTGGCCTGAAGATGGGCTAGAATGGGAATCCCTTGTAAGTTGTGAGCAAGTTGGATTTGTTAGGGATAGACTTTCCTCTGACCACCTTAGGAAATTATCTTATCTCTTTTCAGCATCCAGGAACTCCTCTAGTCCATCAGTTTTGGTGTCCCTGGATGCAGAAAAAGCTTTAGATCGGGTTTGCTGAGATTATTTATTTGCTCTTCTTCCAAAATACCACATCCCTCACACTTTTCTTCAGTGGGTTAATAATAATAATAATCTTTATTTCTATTGCGCCTTTCTAAAATCAAGGCGCATTGCAATAAAATAACATCATATTAAAACATCATAAAAAAACATTAAAATGAACAATAAAATCAACAGTTTCAGTCCATGTCGATGCCTTCTCCAAATGCCTTTTTCCATAAAAAGGACTTCAGTCCTTGTTTAAAACCCCCCACAGTCATGCACTCTCTAATCCAATGGGGTAGAGAACTCCAGAGGGTCGGCACTGCGAACATAAAAGCTCGGGCGCTGGAAACTACCCTCGGAATCTCTAGCAACCCCTCGCTAGCTGAGCGGAGCATTCGCTCCAGAAGGTAAGGAACCAGAAGATCTTTCTGGTAGTCAGTTAAAGTGCTCTGTTCTTCCCCATCCGCTTGAATATTGTGTAATGGAGTTTTTTTTTCCAATTGTTTAACCGGGAGAGACACACTAAGCTGAAAGCTTGTTTACAGGTGCAACCTGGGAACACAGGGAAGTTAATTGACTTGCTCAGGGTCACACAGTATGCAAGTGGGGGCTGTGGGATTCAAACCCAGGTCTCCAGATTTGAGGCTCAGAGCATTAAACCACTGCACTATATTGCCTCCCTCTCAGTCATTCTCATTCCCTCTTCACCAGGGCACCAGGCAGGGCTGTCCTCTTTCTCTTTTTCTATTTAATCTTTTCCTGGAGACCCTTATTTGCAAACTTAATCTTTCCCCTCAAGTTTTTGGTATTTCTGTAGCTCAGACAGAACATAAACAGTCTGTCTATGCAGATGATATTTTATGGCATATTTCCTCCCCTGCCACTTCTCTGCTGGCTTCCCTACAGATTATTTCCCAGTTTGGAACTGTTTCTAATTATAAGTTAAATCTCACCAAAACAGAGGTGATGCCCCTTAACAATGTCACTTTTTGAGCGGATATTAAGCACTTGAGCTTGGTCTGGAAAAAAGATAAGCTGAAGTATATGGGGAATTAATCTTAGTACTTCACCCCAAAAAAATTAGACAATGCAATTTGGATCCGGCAGTTCAAAACATCAGTCTAGACTTGGTTTGATGGTCTTACTACCCTCTTTCCTTATGAGGTCACCTAAATGTTGTCAAAATGAATATTTTACCTAGATTTTTATATCCCCTTCAGATCTACAACTTTGCCCTTTCCTAATCATGGTTCCATCAAATTCATAGACTCAGGTCCTGGTGGCGCTGAAGGCTGAGGTGCTGGTTGCCTTACCTCATGCTACACCGGCGACCAGTGTTTGGGAATGATAATGGGCCACCAGGGGTCAGCAGGGGAGGAGAGGGATCGAGCATCCATAGGACTGCTCTTGTTCTCCAGGGAGGGGGGACACCAGCAGTTCGGTGCACAACTGTCCCCTGGTGGAGGCTGGGGGACTGGCGCACTGAAAGCTACAGAGAGGGGGTAGACAAGGCAGACGTTTGGAGGAGGGTGGACAGGAGCATGTGAGCTTGCTTCTTGGGCATCATTGCATGCCTCGTCTAGGAGAACCAAAGTACAGGAGCAAAAAAAAGTACTGCTGCAGCAGAATGAGGGTCGGTCCTTGCAGGCGCCACCCCTGCAATGGGCACTAACCCTTCCAGCACTGAATCCAGAGTTAGGTGGGTTGAGGGGGATCCCCACCACGCCACCATGGGAGGCAAGCCGTGGCAGCTGAAAGGGTAGGCTGCGAGTGGGGGATGGGGCTGGGGGAATCTGACAGGATGCATTTCCACCAGGGACCAGGCAGATAAAGAAATTAACAGAAAAAAAAAGAAATTCACAGACTCATCTCCTATTTTTTGTGGCAAGGCAAAATGGCCCTCCAGGTACTGGTCAAATTAATGCGTAATAAGCAGGATGGTGACTTGCAGGCCCCCAACATCTTTCTGTATTACTTAACATTACATCTTGCCAGACTTTTCCACTGATAGGAGATGTCTGAGGTGGACCATTATGAAGGTTTGTTCCCCAACTGGTAGACATGGAACATTCCTTATGTTCCCATACCAGCTTTACTATACAGTCGTTTCCCTATCTCTCAATGAAAACTTTCCCAAGTCACTAAAAGACTCTCCCCTTGCAGTTTGCCTCCAAATCCATATGTACCTCTGCTCCCTGCTTAGGACTTGCCTCCACAAAGACACATTCCAATTCCTACTCAAGAACCCTAATCACCGTATTCCCGGAAAACTGCTCCCTAGGGTTTTTTGGCCTGATCTAGGAGCCCATACTGGTAACAATATTATACTTGATCAAAAACTGTTATCTTTCCAGGAGGCCCATGCCAAATTCCACTGGTCTAACTCAACTTCCTTCCATTATTTTCAGCTGTCCCACATGCTTATATAATATTTTGGTATGGGTTACTGGTTCTGTACATTCAGCACCCTGGTATTTCCCCTTATTCAACAAACCCCCACCTCCCACTACATTTCTTACTACTACAGGTCACTGCAAGGCCTCTTGGCTTCTATGGAAGGCACAAGGTTCTATTGCTGGGACCAATCTCTCCCAAGTCATCCCTCCCCTAGAAACTGGTCTATTATCTGAAAACATCTCTATAAATTCATAAAGTCGGACAGGTACTGCTTTATGCAATTCAAAATTATTCAGAACCTTTATTACATTCTGGTTAAATTATGCAAAATGCAGAAACTACCGGTTGACACTTGTTCCAGATGTGGTAAAGAAGCTGGTACCTTGCTTCACATTTTGTGGTCCTGTGAAAAGGTAACTCCTTTTTGGGAATCGATTTCCTCTTATTTAGACCCTTTGTTAGGTCTGTCTGATGTCTTTATCCCCAATATTTGTATCCTGTGTGACTATATCGACTCCTTGATTGGAAACCGCACATGGCTTTAATTTTGGTCTGCATGAAGAAAGTTATTTTTCGACACTGGCTTGACCAGAACGTGCATCACTTTCTTGAATGGTACAAGGACATTCTGTTCACACTGCAAGCAGAATGTTTAATTTCTAGCATGGCCAATAATCTGTCTAAGTATCACAAGATTTGGGAATCATTAAAAGTCCTCCTGATCAATTAATATATCGTACTGCACCCCTCAAGATTTCGCCCTAATCTGCCAAGTGGCCTAGATTCAGCCCTTTTTTCTTATTTTATTTTTATTTTAGTCTTTGATAACTGGATAAGGCCCACTAGGCACAAGTGCCTATTTTCAGGAGTGACCTGGGAGCACTGGGCAGTTAAGTGACTTGCTTGGAGTCACACAGTATGCAAGTGGAGGTTGTCAGAATCAAACCCAGATCTGGTCTGCTGGATGTACCAAGCTCATTTACAGCTCATTACTCTAACCTCTAGGCTATACTGTCAGCCTTCTAACTCTGGCTTCCCTGCAGTATGTTCCTGGGTATCCTCTGGTGGATGAGATGGGGGCTAGGGATGGGGAGTGGGTTGGGGCCTTAAGTGGTGTA
Organism: Neoceratodus forsteri; assembly: GCA_016271365.2. Lineage (NCBI taxonomy): Eukaryota > Metazoa > Chordata > Ceratodontiformes > Ceratodontidae > Neoceratodus > Neoceratodus forsteri. The sequence continues at coordinate 192,217,732 of JADMNL010000022.1, read as the reverse complement.
TTGCTGTTATTGTTGCTATGTATGTTTTTTATGACTGTTCTGTTTTTTTCTTGAAAAGTTTAATAAAGCATATTAAATTGGAAAATGACATATATGGCCCTCTGGTCTAATCCCTATGTAACTGGAAATAATTCCATGCTAAACAATGAGGAATGGTCTCAAGTGGGTAATAAAAGAGTAAGTGATATCCTGTCCAGTGACTCCACACTTTAATGTCCTTCGCTGAGAATGGAGAGAAGTTTAAACTGTGTTGGTTTCACTTCCACTATTACCTACAACTCAGGGCCATGATTAAAAAATCTTCTCTTATGGCTAATGTTTCGTTCCCCATGAAGATTGGGTGGGATCAAGTCATTAAAATAGGATCCCTAAGAAAGGGCGTCAGTTTAATATACGAGTTCCTGACTAATTCCCTCGCATCGTCGTCTCTAACATCTTCAACAAAAGAGAAGTGGGAAGCTGAATTTGGTGTGCCTGTCTCAGACCAGGAGTAGAGCTTTGCCTGGAAACACACTTACAGTGGTAATAGGAACTTCAAGGTAAGCTGATTCAATACAAGTTACTTCATCAATTTTATTTGTCTCCCAACAAACCCCTTGAATTAGGTCTCATTGATGACAATAGATGTTTGAAATGCCATCAAACGGGTGCCTCCCTGTCCGATATGATCTGGAGCTGCTTCTTGCTTAACAAATTTTGATCTGATATACAGGATATATGCAACCACAGTCTATTGACTGCTTTACCTCTTTCCCCTCTTATTTTTGTCTTGGGAATCTTCCCAACTTCCTTCCCCACCTCCTACAACCAGAAGTTGTGGTTCTCGGTAACAACTATTGCAGCCAAATGCCTTATTCTTAAATATTGGAAAGACTCCAAAGTGCCATCCTTAAAAAGCTAGTGTACTGCCCAGAACTAATATTAGATTTTAAAAGCAGCCAACCACTACCTTTTATATCTGAGGTACGTTTTCTTTTCCCTTTGTTTAATTAGAAGATTGTTTACCTGATGTTAATAAGTGTGATATGTGGAACAGCTCTTAACCTGGCAGCTGACATATCCTGCTCTACTGCCCCACACTACATCATCAGCATTGTGACCTCACTGACTGTGACATTATTGCTACTTAGCAAGTGAGTGACCGCTGGGATTTGTTCTGTTTGCCCTGGATCATCTTGGTGAAACCAAAGTCCTAGAACCTCCAGATGTGGTCATGGGAAATTAGATTGTTATTATGATGTTTAGGCTGCCACCTCAATGATGCTAATATCAACACAGTGTAGAGAAGTGAGGGGGGCAAATAAGGCTTCCACACTCACTACAAAGATGTTCTTGAGGGACACATTGCTACTAAAGAGTTTCAAGGACATTGTTGTTATGAGCATGGAAGCTTTTTTGGCACCCCCTCCACTTTTCTATAGTATATCATCTTGGTGACCCTTAACTGCACATGCTGTATCTAATCCCTGTAATTTTTCAGCTGCAAAATGCAAAAAGGGCTAAATACATTTTCACACATGCACATCCAAGTTAAAGCTGCAGTATTTGTTAGTCTGCAGAAATTTTTGTCACATAATTGTGGAACAAAAATACGTTGCTGCCATCTTTAGATTCATAATCAGTATCTTTCTAATGTCTTCAGGTTAAAAAAATTCCCCATACAGCTTTTATAGCAATTTTTGTAATGTATGACTCAAGTCATTTAAGATGACAATGGACACTGACAATATGTAAGAATCTCTTCTACTGAAGGTACCTTTGAACTGTACGTGCAGGATTTATGATCTGGATGTATTATGATGGTGCTAGCATACAGTATGTTTCTAATGGTAAATAGCACCACACTTCAACAAGATTTTTTCTTACTTTCTGTTTTTGTCATTTACAAAGGGGGGTTAGAGATAATACCAGACAGAGTGTACATAGCGAGAACATTACTTAAAAATTCTATGAGATTCTTTTGTCAGAAATATATGCCCTTATACACATTGGAGATTCAAATTACGACATTAGTTTCAGATCTGTAGCAGGACTTGAAAGGTTTTGGGTCAAATATAATGCAATGTGTAAAAATCCTTTATGAAGCCCATTTCTAGCACTTCCCCTAATGAAACCAATGATAAAAAATATAGCGATTTTATTTAGAAATAAGGGGGCTAACATATATGATATCATTTTTTGGTTAAAACAAAGCTGTGAGGTGATGGGGTCTCCCTTCCCATTATAGATTCAGAACAAATATGGATGGCAGTGGAAAGTCCAGGTAAAATTGAAACAAACAGACATGGGGGTACTTCATCTTCCAGGCAGTTTCTTTTTGGGGAGAGATTGGGGGTCACTATTTTATATAGGACAGCCAAAAACTTGTTTTAAATGTGGGGATAGAGGGCATTTAAGCAATGCATGTGACATCAGTAAATGTAATAAATGTTTGGAATATGGGCATGTATATACTGATTGTACTAACTGTCTTAAATGTAATTTATGCAAAAGGAGGGGACACACAGACATGCAAAATGTCCATGGGCTTCCCACAACAAAGGAGAAAGTGTATCACATGAGCAACTGATTTTTCAAGCACAACAAAAAGGCTCCCTACAAATGTCTGAAAAAAGATTAGAAGGGATGTTATTAAAGGAAAAAGAGGAGGAAAAGAAAAGAAAAGAAATAATATAGTAGAGGAAGGAGAAACTGATAATGAACCAGTATCACAGGACAATGATAAGGGAGTACTTCAAGAGCAAAGAGAGCGAGGGCAAAAACATTGAAGAAATAGAGGTTGGTCAGGAAAATCAAGAAACATTGCAGGGGAAAGACAATGAGGTAGAGACTAACCAGGTCCCCCCTAACAAAAAGGATCTCACTTTAGAGAAGCAGGAATTTACCATGGTAGTAAGAAAAAAAGGGTGGGAAAAAAATTAATAGAAATTGTGCCAGGTAGAGCCTAAGCTTTAGATATGAATTATGGGGAACATAGATTATGATTAATAATGCTATATGCACCACAAATGAAAGCTACAAGAATACATCCATACACTGACATCCAAGCTTTTTATGTTGCTTGCACGCATGTGCAAGAAACATAGTGCCATCATCGGAGATTTCGGAGGTGTGTCACCTCCTCCTCCAATTCAGGCCGTGTGCTGGCAGGCGCGGCCCCTGTAGGCCAATGCATTTTGGAGCTGTCTATGACAAGCTCCAAAATGCAGTGCTAATTGAAAGGGGAGCCACGCTTGAGTGAGCAGCGAAGAAGCAGCTCACGTGCAGCTCCCCCCACCTCCGCAGGCGCTGCGCGCCCCACACCACACTGTAGAGCCGACGGGTGCCCAATCCCTGCTCAGCTGAGCTGCGCCATCTCCCCCAGTAGTTGGTGCCACGCTGGGAGCCCACCAGCGTGGCAATCAGTCCTTGCCCGACAGGGTGCCCAATCCCCCGTCAGCTGAATGCCCCTAACATCCTTGTGCCACACCGAGCCCACCCCAGCGTGGCAAACGGTCCCACGACGCCTTTTTTTTCTTTACCTGTAAGACAAAATGGTCCCGCTGGCATCTCCGACCCCCTCCCTACAACCGCACCCACCCACTGCGCACCCAGCCTCCCCACCCCTCACCCCCCATGCCACCTCCGGACTCCGGTCCGGCGATCTTGTGGACCGGGAACACGTCTGCACTCTTCAAAGCCGACCCGAACTGAGGAAATGCCGTAAGCTGTATAATGGGCTAGATAGGGGGTTTCAACTTTATTGCATATCTCAGCCATTTTTGGGAATTTTTGCACCAAATTTTCAACATGGGTTTTGGGACCCCTTCTCATGAATGATGTCACTGTCATGGCGTTATTCAGGCCAGAAGGGTGATTTCGCGCAGTGACTGTGCAGTGACTGTGAAATCACCCTTTGGGCCTGAATACCACCATGACAGTGACATCATTCATGAGAAGGGGGCCCAAACCCCATGTTGAAAATTTGGTGCCAAAATTCCAAAAAATGACTGTTTTACGAGCGTGTGTTGCACAGTTCCTACGCAGGCTCGTAAGTTCGCGAAATTTCAATATTTTCACTCCAGATTTTCAACATTGCCATTTTACCACACCTTCTCATGAGTAGTACAGCTGTCATTTTTCACATCTCACCCAAAATGTGTTTCCGCCCATGTAGCGCAGAATGGCACAGTCGGTGTGCGAAATCAATGTACGGGACAAATTAAGAAAATCACAGTGACACTGTTCATGAGCAGAGGTCTTAAAATGGCTATGTTGAAAATTTGGTGAAAAAATTCCTAAAAATGACTGTTTTACGAGCGTGCATTGCGCAGTTCCTACGCATGCTCATAGGTTTGCGAATTTTCAATATTTCCACTACAGATTTTCAACATTGCCATTTTTCCACACCTTCTTATGAGTAGTACAGCTGTCATTTTTCACATCTCACCCAAAACATGTTTCCGCCCATGTAGCGCACAATGGCGCAGTCGTTGTGCGAACTCAGTGTATGGGACACATTAAGAAAATCACGTGTCACTGTTCATGACCAGAGGTCTTAAATGACTATGTTGAAAATTTGGTGAAAATCAAATGACTGTTTTATGAAAGGCATGCTAAGCAGTTCCCACGCACGCTCGTAAGTTCGCAAATTTTCAATATTTACACTCCAATGACTTCCAAATACCTAAACAGCACATAGACGCAAGCAACATTTGGCATTGACAAATGCTTGTTTATATATATCTAGTACAGTAATATGGGCTGGGAATTTTAATTGTGGTACAGAGCTATCAGATAGAGGGATGGTAACAAATAAATTATTTAGTGATGCAAACAAATTAAATGAAATAGTTAAATTAAGTAAATTGTCAAATGCTTACAGAAAAATACATCAGACTGGTGGGCACACATATTTTAGAAGAACCATTAAAACCAGAATAGATTTTATTTTTGTTACAAATGCCATCAAAATACAATCTAGGCAACTGTGTAGTTATGACTTCTCAGACCATAGAATGGTACAGTGTACTTTACAGTGGGGAGCAGTGCCCATGCATGGAAAAGGTGTATGGAAAATGAATAAGAGGACATTAGAAGAATCACTGCTAAAACAATGGTGCCAATTATGGATAGCCAAGGAATCAGTGAAGTGTATATATGAGGATGAAGCACAATGGTAGGAAGATAGTAAAGCATACATAAAATCATTATTCAATAGGTATATGGGAAAAAAACACAGAAAGAATACATAAAATATCTACAACTAAGAAGTCAATGGCAAACATTAATTTCAATGACAGAAACAGAAAACCAAGACTATAGTAAACAAATCCAACAAATACAAAAGGAACTGAAAGAGGTACAATACAATAGAGTATATTCATTACAACAAGAACTACAGTTTGGAACCCAAAATAAAAGACAAACATTTGACCCATATGAAGATTGTACTGTAAAGACAGATAAAAGAATAATCAATGAAATATATAATGATGAAAGAACTTTTGCAAACCAGTAAACAACGTATATTGCAGACTGTGAATAAGTATGTAAAACAAACTTTAGGTGAGGTCCCAGAGATAGTGGAGCCAGAACAATTTTTAAATGGATTGAATATAACAGGTTTAATGGAAAAGGAAACAAAGGAATTGGTCAGACCAGTAACAGAGGCAGAAGTAGAACAAAGTATAAAAATGCAGCAAAATAATATGACCCCAGGGAAAGACGGTTAAAGTGTAGAATTTTATAAAAAAATCCAGAAGCAATTAGTCCCTGCTCTGGCTGAAGTATATAATTGTAGTTTGAATAAAGATTATTAACCAACAAGCCAAAACGAGGCTTTACTTATATTAATACACAAGAAAGGAGAAAAAACAGCTTTACATAACTGGAGGCCACTGAGTCTCCTAAACGTAGACTACAAAATTTTAACAAACATTTTACATACCAGATTGGCAGAGGTGGCTGAGAAACTTATTAGTATGCACCAGTCATGTTGTAGCAAGACTAGAAATATATGGGATAACTTGATTTGGCTTAGGGAACTATGGGAATGTGGGAAGAGAAGGAAAGCATGAGGGTATATTTTAACTATTGACCAAGAAAAGGCATTTGGTAAAATAGCTCATAAATACCTTTTTCAGACTTTAAAAGTATATGATATCCCAGAAGTTTTCATGGGATGGATACAGTGTATTTATAAAAAAGCAAGCATTACACCATTAATAAAAAGGTGGTTAGGACAGGAACAAAATGTCTTTAGAGGTGTATGGCTAGGGTGTCTGTTAAGCCCTATGTTATATGTTTTTGGGATAGACCCATTAGTAAGACATATTCAGACACAAGAAAGCATTATAGGGATACCTCTGGAAGAACAAACACCAGCAGTCAAAATATTGGCATATGCTGATGATATGGTACTAACATTAGATGAAGGCACAGATGAAAGTACATTAAAACAGTCACTAGAACAGTATGCCAATATACCTGGATCTAAGATAAATTACAAAAAAAGTACAGGAATGTATATTGGAACTAAAACAACATCTGTTAAACAGACAATGGCAGGGATTGTGATAAAAGAACAAGATATAAAAATATTAGGAATCACATTTGGGAAAGAAAATGTAGCAAAAAAGAACTGGGAAGCATGTTTAGAATTAGCAAAGTATAAAGTAGGGCTATGGAAAAACAATAAAATATCCAAACTGAAGAAAGATTGTTACTAAAAACATTAATACTCCCTGGCCCGGATATTCAGACTGTGTCAGGCAGTGGGGCAAGCCTGGGCACAGCACAACTGGGATGTGCCGGGGCCAGGTCCACTGTGCTATTCAATGGGGATGCACCATGGTGCAGCATCCCTGAATATGGCATGGTCAGCGCACGTACTGCGCATGGCGCAGTAGCACTGTGCCAGTGCAAGCCGCAAATGGGGAGCACAGGGATGCGCCAGTGCAAGTGCAGTTGTGCTAGGTGTATCACCTGCGATATTAAGCAGGGGGCATGCAAATTAGGCCATAATATATTCAATGTGCCAACAAGGCCATTTGCATGTCATTATGGCCCCATTTGCATGCCTTGTGTAGGACTGCCCAGTGACTTGCAGCTGGTGCCCTGCACAGCGTGACGTGTGTAGTGGGGATCTTGGAGTATCTCCCACCCCAGAGCCGTGATTGCAGTATATGCAGAACATAGAAAGCCCTGGTGTTCTAGTGGCCCCCCCAAGTCCCTGATTCCCCAAGATATGTAGAAAAGAGCATTCTGGGTTGTCTAGTGGTGCCCCCTCCCACCTGATTCCCCGAGAGATGTTAAAAAGACTGTCTCTGGTGGTCTAGTGGACCCCCCCTTCCGTTGCCACAATCGTGGTACAGCTCCATCAAAGACATCCATAGTGATCAGGTGGCACCTCTAACCCCTCCCACCCACACCAGAACCCTTGTCCACCCCATTCCCCTCATCATCGATGGATGGCTGCAACCCACCTGCATACTGCTAACCCACCCGCCAAATGACAGATACAGTATGGGCTGTAAACCCATTGGTCTTCTTTATTGACCACGGGCTTGCAGGGCATACTGTACTAGACAGTCCCAAATATGTGAATGAAGCTTGGGATTGTCTAGTACAGTATGCCCTGGTAAGCCCATTGGTCCACACTGGGGACCAAAGGACTTACAGCCCATACTGTACTTGTCATTCTGCTGAAGGCCAGGTGGTATGCGAGCGGGTTGCAGCCACCCACCAATTTGCAGCCACCCACCAATGACTCGGAAGGAGTGGGGGGGGCAAGGGGTCCAGTATGGGTGGGTGGGAGAGGTGGGGCATGCCACTGGATCATCATGGACGTCTTTGATGGAGCCATACTGCAATTGCAGCAAAGGGTGGGGGGTCCACTAGACCACCAGGGATGGTCTTTTTTACATCTCTTGGGGAATTGGGTGAGAGGAGGGACCACCAGACCACCAGGGACAGTCTTTTTTTACACTTCTCTGGGAATCGGATGGGATGGGGGACCACTAGACCACCAGGGGTTTGTGGGTGCTTACGGACGGTGTTCTGGGTGGGTGCATGGCCACCCACATCTGGCGGCTGCTGTGTTGAACCATGCAATACAGCAGCCCACCTGTGGGTGGGTGGCTGGGATTTGTTCCATCTTTTCTGGGGCACAACTTTGAGCCCCCCATGCGGCGGAATGCAGGGTTGCGCAGGCATATGCACCATACATCCCAGGCTGAATATCGGGATGTGCCGAATATGCATGGGCACGCCCCCTGCATCTGTGGTGCATACACTTACATTGTGCACCGACGCATCAGGATTTGCACTGCTCCTGGCAGCCCTTCTGATATCTCACTGGGGCGCAATACGGGGTTGCACCAGCACAACTCTGTTGCGCCAGGCGCAATGCCTTTGAATATCCAGGCCTCTATATTTTTGTGTGTAGGTGTAGTACATCCAGTTCCAAATCAGATGGAAACTAAGATATTAAGTATATATTTTTCAAGGATTTGGGGGGAGGCGACTTAACTCTATTAAGAGTAATGTCATATATAGGAGTAAAACAGAGGGAGGATGTGGAATGATAAATTCTATTGTCTTTTTTTTTACTGTATTTTTTTTTTATATAATATTGCAGAAGTTTTGAATAATCATAATAGAACTTGAGAGGTAAGGGTGAAGAGGTGATTAGATCCATATATAGAGAGAAGTGGCAATTGGGACATATGAGAAAAGTTAAACAGATAAAGGATCCAGAATATATGATCAATACTGTAAAAAAGATTAAACAATGGAATATTACATTTCAGACAATACTAATTAAAGATAAGAAGATATTATATCAAATCATACAACACGCTTGTTTCTATGAGACACTGCATATACCAGATTGTCTAGAAATGAAGATGCAGAAAGTTTAGAAATATTTAAATAATAACAGAATACCCAGACAATTATGGGATGTACATTGGCTAACTATTCATGGACACATAGTGGTATGGAACAATCATAAACACAAGCAGTTAAAAGATAGATTATGTAAAAGAGAAGAATGTGTACAACAATTAGAGACTCAGAAGCATTTATATATAACATGTCCATATACTCATAATTACTGGAAATATCTAGCAGTGAGATGGAAAGAACCATTATTTGATCACACTGAATATGAAGAAGTGATATTGGGTTTATACAGGGAAGCCTGGAGAAAATATGACAAAGAAACATTACAGTTAATTGGAACAATATGTACGTATTATATACGGCAAGCAAGGTGTGCTTGGGTACTCCAGCAAAAAGTGATATCATGTGAACAGCTGACAAATATGATTGAAGGAGAGTTTATAAAAGTCTATTTTTTTGAAATGAAAAATATGTTGCATCATACACATAAAAGACTATGGAGAAATATAACATGGATAAGTAAATGAATAAGGAAAAATAAGTTACAGAATGGTTGGAATATTGTATACAGTATATTGTTTACTATGTGTAAATACCTGTAAATGTGGGTGGATACGTTTGTGTAAAATGGAAATTGTTACTTATCAAATAAAACTTGCCCTACTCTTTTTGATAAGTGCCATGGGATCCTTAACATCCACCTGAACTACCACCAATCCAAGCAGATAGGGCCTCGGTTTAATGTCTCATCCGAAAAGTGGCACCTCAGAAGTGCATCATCCCTCTCATGCTGTACTACAGTGTCAGTATTAGGATGTTAACCTAAGTGCTAGTTGTAGGAATTGAACCCACAGCCTTCTGATCTCCCAGCCTCAGAGGCAAGTTAGCTACCTACTGAGCCACTGACACTGCTTTTTTAACAAATCATAGGAGGAGGGTGTGGTACCTGAGGACTGGAGGAGGGTGGATGTGATTCCCCATCACAGAAATGAGAGCAAGGTAGAGGCAGGACACTACATACCTGTTAGTTTGACCTCAGTGGTAGGAAAAATGATGGAATCACTTCTGAAAGAAAGAACTATTGAGCACCTAGAGGCTAGCAGGGCACAGGACCCAGGCAGCATGGATTCATAGCAGGAAGATCATGTCAGACAAATCTAATAGATTTCTTTGACTGGGTAACTGACATAGTAGACAAGGGAGGGGCTGTGTACGTGGTCTGCCCAGACTTTAGCAAGACATTTGACACAGCCCCACACAAAAGATGAATAGGCAAGTTAGTCAGCCTGGGAGTGGGTCGCAGGGTGGTAACCTGGGTAAAAAATAGGCTGGACAGCAGGATGTAGAGGGTAATAGTAAACAGAGTCCACTGTGAAGAAAGGAGGGTTATTAGCAGGGCACCACAGGTTTCAGCACTGGGACTGTACCTCTTTAATGTCTTTTTAGGTGACATTGTGGAGGGACTGGAAGGAAAAGTATGCATCTTTGCAGATGAAACAAAGATCTGAAACAGGGTTGATACACAAGGTGGGGAGATGAGAAGGGGCTTTGCAAGGTTGGAGGAATGGTTAAAAGTATGGCAGCTTAGATTCAATGCAAATAAGTGCAAAGTAACACCCAGGATGCTCCGTTAGATGAGCAATGTTGTATTGTTCAGTGTGCTTTTCCTGGTGAAACTTTTCAATCAATAAATAATGCACCCGGGAAACAAAAACCCAAGAGAATAGTACACAATGGTGGGAGGTATTAACAACAACAAAAATGGAAAGGACCGGGGGTAGTAATATCAGATGACCTAAAAGTAGGCAAGGAATGTGAAAAGGCAGTAAGTAGAGCTGGGGGGATATTGTAAAGCATAAGGAGAGGCCTCAGCAGTAGAAAACAGAAAGTTGTTCTTTCTCTGTACAGACATCTGCTGTAATGTGTGCAGTTCTGGAGACCCCATCTCCTCAAGGACATAGACAGGATGGAAGCAGTCCAGAGGAGGGCAACTAAAATAGTGCAGGGTCTGTACCAGAAGCCATATGAAGACAGAGACTAAAGGAGCTTAATATGTATACCCTTGAGGAAAGGAGGGAGAAGGGGGACATGATAGAAACTTTCAAGTACCTCAAAGGAATCAACAAAGTCCAAGATGGGAGCATTTTTCAGAAAAAGAGATGTGCAAGAAGAAGGGGACTCAATTTGAATATAGAGGGGTATGACTCAGGTGCAACGTGAGGAAGTATTTTTCCCATGAAGAGGGTGGTGGAGTCATTGTACGGCCCTCCTAAGGAGGTCATTGGAAATTTACAAATGCATGGGGCAGCATAAAGCAATTCTAGTGGGAGGTAGGAGAAAGTAGGCTGTTGGTAAAACTAGGATCGGTAGCTTATCCAATAGGTAGGGAAATTGGCAGACCTGGTGAGCCAAGTGTCCTTATCTGCTGTCAAATTCTATGTCTCGATGTCTGTAAACAGAGGAGGTAAGAGGTTCCTGGAAGTGAATGAAGGGCTGGCTCTATGTGAAAAGTGCACTCCATGAGATGTGGCCAGTGGTGGGACTAGAACCAGAGAAAGATACTCTATCAGTCACCCAGATGGGGCAGCACTGCCAGAAGGGGAAGGAAGGAAACATATTCAATTCAGTGCTTTAGAGTAACTGGTAATTGCTATTTTTCTTTAAAACTTAGATTGTAGGCTTTTAGTGACACTATACTTTCTTTGTTGTCTTTACTTATAATTGTTTTTGGGCTGTTGAAAATTTAAAACATAGTGGTGGTGTAATTCTGTGCTGTCTTTAATTGCTGCAAATTTTATCTTGGCTTGTCTGACTGCCCTGTAGTTGGGTGAAGGGTGTTAATTGTCTGGCCTCTGACTTCAGCTATGTGATAACTGGAGGTGGGGCTTAGTCAGAGTTAAAGTAGCAAGCAGAATTTTATTTTCTCAGAAGAAGCCAGAAGGGGAAGGAAGGAAACATATTCAATTCAGTGCTTTAGAGTAACTGGTAATTGCTATTTTTCTTTAAAACTTAGATTGTGGGCTTTTAGTGACACTATACTTTCTTTGTTGTCTTTACTTATAATTGTTTTTGGGCTGTTGAAAATTTAAAACATAGTGGTGGTATAATTCTGTGTTGTCTTTAATTGCTGCAAATTTTCCCCCCCCCCCCCCTTCCCCAACTCTTAATTATATGCCCTGTTAAATCTGATTGACAGTAGCTAAACACAGGGTATAGTAAGGGGTGTGAAGTAGGAGGGGCATAAGGGGGAAGAAGCCCACCCTCAGCACGACAAGAGTTTTGACTCATTTATTTATTTATTGGTTTCTTTTTCTTTAAAAAAAAAAATTATCTGAGGATCAGTGGCAGGATTTTTAGTACAGTAAATTAATAAAAAGGGAACTAGGAGAGCTTCAGTAGCAGACAAGTAGTGGAATAGCAGTATAATGTGGGGAGTGGTGCAATGCAGTGGCTGTGGGGCAGCCATATTCAGGCAGAGCTTCTGGACACTGAGGTGCTGCCCTATCTGCATGCATCTCTCTGGACTGTGGGATGAGGTAGCCAGACTCAGAGCAGAAGTAAACTGGGTCAGGAGTACCATCACCCCTATCCAGGGACCACCCAGTCCAATGCAACTGCCTCAAAGGATGCTGAGAATGAGAAGCACTTGGATGACAGTGGGCTCAGGGAGAGTTAGAGCAGTCAGGCAGAGGCACATCCCAGATCCTATTCCACTCAAGAACTCATATGCCACACTGGCAAATGAGGACAACCAAATAGAGGTACCCAGAGAAGTGGAAGGAAAGGATGTGGAGGTTAGCCAAGGAGGTGACCTCAGCGGGGAAAGCAGTGGACCCCAGAGGAGGAGGAGGAGGAGGAAGTGAATCCTGGTGGGGGACTCCATCATAAGAGGGATCCAGCTAGGAACACAGGAGGGGGAAGACAGGGAGGTGAGGTGCCTACCAGGTGCCACGGCATGGAGGGATGGAAGGAAGATCCTGGGGATCACTGGGAAGACAAGACGGGAGGGTGAGCTGGATGTCATTATCCACCTAGGTACTAATGACCTGGCAAATGGGGAGCCAAAGGACTTTCAGGAAGAGTTTAGGAAACTGGGGAGGGGTCTCAAGCAAGTAGCTACTTCTGTCACTTTCTCAGAAGTACTACCTGTGAGAGGCAAGGGAGAGCATAGGAGTGCATGCACCAGGAACTTTAACTCATGGTTGAAGAACTGGTGCTGTGAGGAAGGGTTTGGATTCATTGGTGACTGGGGACCCACCTGGAGGGATGGAGGTTTGTTCAAGCCTGACAGCCTGCATCCATCCTGGAGGGAAATCCAAGCACTCAATGATAAATTTAAATGCTACACTGACAAGCATTTAAACTAGCAAAGGGGGAGGCAGGCCAGCAAGGAGGGTACCTACTTGCTCACCCCCCACAGCTAGTAGTGGAACCAGTGAACCAGAGGAGTGGCTATCTCTGCAAAGCAGTGTGCAAAAGATGGAGATTAGTGCCCAAGTGGTGGATAAGCAGAAAAGGGGCAAAATTCAGCAGAAGGGCAGACAGCAAGGAGAACCAGGGATAAATGACAACCAAGGAAGGGGCTGGAGTAGAACAGTGAAACAGTCTAGGGAGGTCAAATCATGGAAAGCCATGTGTGCAACTGCCAGGAGCCTTAGCAACAAGATGGAAGATCTGAGGCTGTCATGGTACAGTCAGACCTGGACATTGTGGCTATCACTGAAACCTGGTGTAATGATACACGACTGGGAGATGGCCATACCTGGCTACAACATATTCAGAAGAGACAGAGCAGGCAGGAAGGGAGGAGGAGTGGCACTGTATGTGAAAGATGACATAGGGGCCACAAAGATCCAGGGAGGAACAAAATGGGGAGAGATACTGTGGGTTAAGCTGGAAAGGAAAATGGGACAGCCATCCGCACAGGTGTGGTCTATAGACCACCAGCCCAGAGGAAGAAACAGTAGGAGTTGCAGGCCATCCAAAGGATGGCAGACAAGGGTGAGGTAGCATGGTTGGAGACTCAATATTCCAGACGTGGACTGGAGCATCCCAGCAGCAGCATCAACTAGAGCAGATTTATCCTGACTCCTTCAGGTGCCTTCCTCAAGCAACTGGTCATGGAACCAACTCGGCAGAAGGCAATACTGACCTGTGCTCACAAGCAGGGACAGTGTGATGGGGCTAACAGTGGGGGAGCACCTGGGAAACAGTGACCACCAGTCATTGTGATTTGAAATCACAGAAAGAGCAAAACCAAACCACACAAAAACACGTATCCTGGATTTTGGGGGCAGACTTTGGGAAAATGGGGAGATAATTGAAAGAGGCATCAAGGGGAATGGGACAGGAATCAGGGATTGAGGAACAGTGGGCAGTATTTAAAATAGGGATTACAAGAACAACAGAATTATGCATTAATCAGGTTAGCAAGAGGAAAAGGAAGAGGAGACCATTATGGTTTTCCAAAGAGGTAGCAAAGAAAGTGAAAGCCAAAAAGATTGCATTCAGGCAATACAAAAAGACACAGGCAGAAGGGGATAGGGAGAAGTACCAGGAGAAGCAAAGGGAGGCAGGGAGGTCAGTAAGGGAAGCCAAAGCTCAGATAGAAGAACACATTGCAAAATCAGTGGGTAGAGGGGACAAAACCTTTTACAGGTACATAAGTGAAAAAAGAAAGACAAAGGGAGGGATAGTGAGACTGAAGGGGGGGATGGGGCCACGTGGAGGATGACAACAGTAAAGCTGACATATTGAACAGGTATTTCTGCTCAGTCTTTACTGAGGAAGAGGAGGGTAATGGGTCTGAAGGGAGTACAAGGGTGAGAATGGTGCAGAAATGGACACAGTCCCTTACAAGAAAGGGTCCTGAAGGAACTGGAAGTAATAAGAGTTGATAAAGCAATGGGGCCAGATGGGGTGCAATCCAGGGTCCTTAAAGAACTAAGAGAGGTGGTGGCTTAACCTCCACATCCTGTTTAGCCAATCACTGGAAACAGGGAGGTACTCAAAGACTGAGGACAGCAGATGTAGTCCCCTTATACAAAAGTGGGAACAAAGAGGAAGCAGGGAACTACAGACCAGTCAGCCTCACCTTGGTAGTGGGGAAGATCATGGAAGCACTACTGAAGGAGAGATTGGTGGAACATCTGGTTGTCAATGGACTACAAGACCCAAGGCAGCATGGTTTCACCAGGGGGAGGTCATGTCAGACCAATCTCGTTGAATTTTTTGACTGGGTGACTAGGGAGGTGGATCAGGGGAGGGCAGTGGACATGGCCTATCTGGACTTCAGCAAGGCCTTTGACACTGTGCCACATAGAAGACTATTACACAAACTGGGGAATATGGGTGTGGGCAGGACAGTAGTGTGGTGAGTAGGTAATTGGCTGGGTGGCAGGACACAGAGGGTGGTGGTAAGTGACTGTCACTCCACAGAGGGAAGAGTGACCAGTGGGGTACCACAGGGATCAGTGCTGGGACCGGTCCTATTCAACATCTTCATCAGTGACATTGTGCAGGACCTAGAAGGCAGAATTTCACTGTTCGCTGATGACACAAAACTCTGTAACAGAGTAGACACACAAGAGGGTGTAGACAGAATGAGAAGCGACCTGCAGAAACTTGAAGAATGGTCAGGGGTTTGGCAGTTGAAATTCAATGCAAAGAAGTGCAAGATAATGCATATGGGGCACAAAAACCCTGGCACAATATATCAGTTGGGGGGTGAGGTATATAGCATGCATCAAGCAGGAAAGGGATCTTGGGGTTGTCATCTCTGATGACCTCAAGATAGGGAAACAGTGTGACAAGGCAGCAGGTAAAGCAAATAGGATGCTGGGATGTATAGGCAGGGGCATCACCAGCAGGAAAAGGGAGGTCATAATTCCGCTATACAAGACACTAGTGAGGCTCCACCTGGAGTACAGTGTAAAGTTCTGGAGACCATACCTACGTAAGGACATAGACAGGCTAGAGAAGGTTCAGAGGAGGGCAACAAAGATGGTGCATTGATTGCATCACAAGTCCTATGAAGACAGGTTGAAGGAACTGAACATGTACTCCCTGGAGGAGAGGAGGGAGAGAGGGGATATGATAGAGACATACAAGTATCTTACAGGGAGGAACAGGGTGCAGGAAAACACTATTTTTAAGCGTAAAAGATGTTCCAGGACTAGAGGGCATGGGATGAAGTTGGAGGGAGGACGATTCAGAGGAAACATGAGAAAGAATTTCTTCACAGAACGGGTGGTGGACAAGTGGAACACCCTGCCAGAGGAAGTGGTGGGAGCTGAAACAATCACGGGATTTAAGAATGCATGGGATAGACATAAAGGAATTCTGGAGGTCAGGGGTAAGGGGCAACAGACTTCTAGGAAAACAAACTGAACTTACAAGCTCAAATGGGCAGACTGGGTGGGCCATAGGCCCATATCTATGTATCTATGTATTGGTGTGTTTCTGTATGAGTGAGATGAACTTGTATCAGCAGGGCAGAAGTTATTTATGCATTGCAATGTTTACTGTATTATGCCATATTTTTTAAAACATTTTAATACAAATGTGTATTCAATATGCAGTACATCAGTCAGCACCACAAGCATTAAATGCTCGCCTTCCTCTCAAAATCAACTGACTATCCATAATACATAAATCTACATACTAACATTTCAGTGAGGCTGTACTGAAGACATTTCATCTTCAAAATATTAACCCTTTTTCCCTACCAACTGCCATACATAAATCAATTTGACAGATTAGGATGATGTGTAAAATAAGACCAAAATGCCATAAAAGCATAATCTGTTTGATGGCACCAGTAAGTCAGTTGTGGACTGCAATAAATGATGGACAAAAATATTTAAGAATCACTTCATTATTTTGAATTCTTATTAATGGTGGAAATATCACCATTAATAAAAAAAATAATCATAATTTAGTTGCACCTTCCAAATGTTCACAATTATATGGAGCCTGGAATGTGGTAATCCATGTCTAGTCTCCATACCCAAGAGCACCATCTCTTTAGATGGGCAAGTAACTGGGACAGCTCACGAACCCCGCCCAACTCGGGGCCGTGTTATACAATGCCAGATCTATTAAGAACAAAACTGCTATTATCGCAGATAATGTTGAAACAGCTGATCTGGCTTGCATCACCGAGACCTGGCTGGATGATAATGCTGGCCCTATTCTGGACGCAGCAATTCCAGTCGGGTACTTGGTGATACACCACCTAAGACTGGACCGCTGCAGGGGGGTAGCGGTCTGTTTTAAGACCGAGTGGGGCCTCACTGGTGTACCAGTAGGGGAGGCCAAATCCTTTGAGTGTACTGTGGTAGCTGGTGTGGGCTGCAGGACAGCCCTCGTCTATCATCCACCGAAGGACAAAAGGCAATTCCTGCAGGAATTGGTGGATTTCGCCACCAACATGGCATTGAAGTCACCCAGACTAATGGTTCTTGGTGACTTCAGTGCCTGGGTTGACAATGAACTCTCTCCTTTTGTTCAGCCCATCCTCCAGTTGATGACATCACTGGGCTTTACACAGATTCTTTCCTCAGCTAGCCATACTCAAGGTCATTCTCTGGATTTGGTTTTCCTCCTGGGGATTAAGGCCTCTGACTTGGGGGTGGAACCTGTCAGTTGGTCAGACCCTTACACCATGAGGTTCAACTTTTGTGCCCCTGTTCGTAGATTTTCCCCTGTGGAGATGGTCAGTTACTGCCCTTTATGGGACGTGTGCACAGAAGACCTGGTGGTGGTGATTGACCTATCGGTGTTTCCTGATGCCTGATCGAGTCCGGAGTTATTGGTTCTGGCCTATAATAAGGCTGTTTCCTTGCATCTAGACTTGATAGCTCCTGTCCATGTTAGTCCCCTCCCTCTCCGCCCTCGTGCCCCTTGGTTTGATGGGTCTTTGAGGGAGTTGCAGCGGGTGGGATGAAGGTTAGAACATCGATGGCGGAAATCTGCCCTGGAGGTTGACCGCCTTAGTTTGGTGGAGCATTATCGATTCTACCAATCAACAATCTCCTGTAGAAGGCAGAGTTCCTGTCCAGGGAGATCTCTGTCCCTCAGAATCAACCAGCTCAACTCTTCTAAACTGTTGACAAGTTGTGCAACCCAGCCTGTCTGCAGCTTCGTCGAGGTTTTTCACAAAAAGAGTGTGATGAGCTTGCTCAATTCTTTGTGAATAAGGTGGCTGATTTCAGGTCAGAGATCTGCTTGACTCGCTCTATGGAGGATGCAGTTGGTCTGCACTTGATCACTATACCTTGTACTTCCTGGAGTACCTTTGACCTGCCAGAGTTCGAGGACATTATGCGGATTGTCCAGGGGATGCGCCCTACGTGCTGTAGTTTAGACCTGGGCCCAACTTCCCTGATTTTGGATTGTTGTGAGATCATTGGCCCGTTTCTGGCTCAAATTGTCCAGTGCTCCTTGGAATCGGTTGAGTTTCCAAGCTCCCTGAAGGAGGCAGTGGTAACACCCATTCTGAAGAAAGCTTCATTGGACCCAGACAATTTTGCTAACTACAGACCCATTTCAAACCTTCCCTTTATAGGAAAGTCGGGTACTTGGTGATACACCACCTAAGATTGGACCACTGCCGGGGGGGGGGGGGAACCACTTGACCATCCATAATGTCTACGAACCTCTCAAGTCAGGTTTTCATAAGAGGCATAGTAATGAGATGGCTCTGGTTTGGGTGCTCAATGATCTCCTGATGGCGAGAGATCAGAGAAACCATTCCATTCTGGTACTCCTTGATCTCTCTTCAGCCTTTGACAATGTAGACCATGGGGTCCTGCTCGAACACCTGAGGTCGCTCTGTGGTATGTCAAGTACATTACTCAGATGGTTTACATCTTTCTTTACCAGTAGAACACAGAGAGTAGTGTTGAGGATTTTTTCTTCTGATCCTGTTTCTCTGTCTTGTGGGGTTCCTCAGGGCTCGGTGCTGTCCCCCATGTTGTTTGCAGTGTATATGTTGCCCCTTGGAGACATTGTTAGACAGTATGGGCTGAGGTTTCACTGTTATGCTGATGATACCCAGCTCTACTTGCTTTTTGGCCCCTACCAGGTTAATGCTATCTCAGTATTTAATAACTGCCTCATCAAAATCCAAGGCTGGATGAATTTGAGTTGGTTAAAGTTGAACACAGGAAAGACGGCGGTCATGGCTGTGGACCCAGGTCGCAGGACAGAGGGGTTGAGGACCAATTAGTCCTGCAGATTATTCCTGTGGAGTGTTCCGATCCTTACCTCAGAATGGGTGCGTGACCTTGGAGTGGTGCTTGACGACGGGCTGACCCTCATTTATCAGGTGTCGGCAGTCGTTAAGCCTTCTATCTTAGAAACATCCCCAGGGTCAAACACCTTGTTCTGGCTAGTGATTTATCTGTGTTGGTCCATGCTTTTGTGACCTCTCGCCTTGACTACTACAACTCCCTTTACTTAGGGCTTCCTGGGGTTGATATACACTGCTTGCAGCTAGTGCAGAACGCTGTTGTTCGATTATTGACAGGTGTGTCTAGAAGATTGCATATTACCCCTGTGTTGCACAATTTGCACTGGCTGCCGATTCAGTGGCAGATTACCTTTAAGGTAGGTTTCTTGGCCTACAAAGTCCTACACAGACTTGGTCCTGACTACTTGAAAGAGCTTCTGATTCCCTACTACCCTGTGCGACAGCTCTGTTCGGCTGATGAGGGGTTGCTGGAGATTCTGAGGGTTACCATGAAATCTTCTTGGGCCTGTGCTTTTATGTTTGTGGCCCCAACCCTCTGAAACTCTCTGCCCCAACAGCTCTGGGAATGTGTGACTGTGGAGAGTTTTAAGCAGGCACTCAATACTTTTTTGTGGAGTCAAGCGTTCCATGAATTGTAATGATTTTTAAATGGTCCATATTTTATCTGTTATATTTTAGGGAATTTGTTTTTAAAAATTATAAAGCACCTTGGAATTTGAAAGGCACTTAATAAATTTGGAGCCAGTATAGCGCAGTGGTCTAAGGCTCTGATCTACAAATCTGGTGACATCCAGCAGACCAGACCTGGGTTTGAATCCCACAGCTTCCACTTGCATACTGTGTGACCCTGAGCAAGTCACTTAACCTCCTTGTGCTCCCAGGTCACTCCTGTAAAAAAGCTATCAGCTTAGTGTGCTATACCTGATTAAATGAAAAAAAAATACAGTTTTATTATATTAAAAGAGTTTCTTTCAAAATGTTCCACCATTTTTGTGTTTGCTTGAGTGCATGTACAAGAAACATTATGTGGCAGCTTAGGAGAGAAGAGGGTTGTGGAGGTGCAGCACTGTGGCGGCCAATGCCACCACTGCAGGCTTGGCCTCTTTATCCAATACAGTGGCACACTACTGCTGACACTAGTTCAGCAAGCAGGCCACCAACCTGAAAGAAATTGGCCACTGCAATGAGAAAGTGCCCCATCATTGCAGGGCACGCCTTGCCTGCCGAAACATTTCTGTTCACAAACCTCCCTCCATTCTCCTTTGTGGCACCAGGAGTGCAAGTAAACCTTCCCACTACCTCCCACTGCATGCTGTCTGCTCCACTCTGACCATTCCCTGTCCCAGCATCCTGAGTGCATGTAAACCCTCCCGCTCCCTCCCACTGCATGCTCTCTGCCTCACTCCCTCCGTTTCCCCATCCAGGCACGCGGCGTGCATGAAAATCCTCCCACGCCCTCCTATTGTGTGCTGTCCACCCCACTCCCTCTATTTCCCATCCCAGCACCTAGAGAATAAGTAAACTCTCCCACTCCCTCCCACTGCATGCTGTCTGACTGCTCCCTCTGTTCCCCATTCCAGCAACTGGAGTGCACGTAAACCCTCCCTCGCCCTCCCACTATGTGCTGTCTGCCCCAATCTGTTTCCTGTCCTGGCACCTGGAGTGCATGTAAACCCTCCAGCTCCCTCCCACTGTGTGCTCTCTGCCCCACTCCCTCCATTCCCAGTCCAGGTACCCGGAGTGCAAGTAAACCCTCCTGCACCCTCCCACAGCATGCTGTCCATCCCACTCCCTCTGTTCCCCATCCCAGCACCTAGAGTATAAGCAAATTCTCCTGCTCCCTTCCACTGCATGCTGTCTGCTGCTCCCTCCGTTCTCTGTCCCGGCACCCGGAGTGCACATATATCCTCCCACCCCCTCCCACTGTGTGCCATCTGTACCACTCCCTCTGTTTCCAGTCCCAGCTTGTAAGTAGACCCTCCAGCTCCCTCCACTGCATGATGTCCACCCTGATCCCTCTGTTCCCCATCCTGGCACCTGGATTATAAGTAAACCCTCCCACTCCCTCCCACTGTGTGCTGTCCACCCCACTCCCTATGTTCTCCATCCTGGCACCCAGAGTGACAGTAAAGCCTCCCACTCCCTCCCACTGTGTGCTGTCCACCCCACTCCCTCTGTTTCCCATCTCGGCACCTGAAAACTGTGAGATGCCATTCAGCAGAAATGGTGAGTAAAAAACAAGGGGACATGAATGGAGGCTGAGGGGAGGATGTGAGGTTCAGGTGGGAGCTATAGGCTACTGCATTCTGCTGTCCTCCTTCTGCAGTGTGAAAGTCCAGAAAGATGTAAAAAGGTTTTACTTTACAGAGAGAGTGGCTGAGCCATGGAACAATCTAATCATGGAAGTGATGGGCACATCAATGGATTTGAGCACAGCGGGAACACAGTAAAGTGCTAACAGTTACTAAGAGGATAGCATTAAGGCAAGGAGTAAGGGAGGTGGCGAGGGCAAGAACCCAATCTATAATAAATCAGTGGATAAACAAGGAAAATCAGAGCAGACTGGATGAAATGATCTTTTTCTGCCAATATTGTTTATCTTTCTGTGTACACTGTGGTGTACTAATAGCTATTGTTTTTTTTGAACAAAGTAATGTATATTTGTGATCACTGTGATATTGTCCTGTTTGTATTCACCCAGGTCATGCCTGAAAATACAAAGAGGTATAAGGTATTGTACTTGATACAGGGATGGTGCTCTGTCAGGGAAGTGGCTAACTGCACAATAGTTAAAAACCTCTCAAATGAAATGCAGACATGCACTCAAGGGTAGATCTGCATGAAAACTGCTGAACTGAGTTAGGGGGTCCATGAAAAATCTCATTTACTTCAGATATCTTGAAAAGTTATTTATTTTAACATAGCTTAGGTGATGACCAAAAGGCATACCCCAATTCCTGTCCATCTCTGCAGAGTGGGGGTGGGGTTGGCATCACTTCAGTACTTCACTGCACTTTCTATTCTGCATCTATCTAACTCATGCACTTCCAAGGCTAATACCAGCAAGCAAACATTTGGCATTGACAAATGCTTGTTTTGAAAAAGACATATTGCATATAATATGGCAACCCATGTAATGATTTTTGTTTAGGGATTGCAGAGTTTAGGTCCCAAGATTGTAACCAAGGATAGACCTGATCTAGAATGCAGGGACACCATATTTTGTTGGAAGGTTATAATAATGGTTTTATATTGGAATACAAAAACATAGTAAAGAAAAAAACTAAGAGCTAGACCATCTGTAACCTCCTCCCCATTTTTAACAGATAAATAGTGATCCCCCTCTTAATAGGGTTTAATCTGCTGCCCCAAATGCATTGAAAGAAGTAGCTGTAGATGGTTGCTTCCAGCTGTTTCCTTGGAGGAAATATTGTACAGAAGTGTAAAAACATAATTAATAAAAATGTTTTCCCCATGTAAGTTTGCTTGAGTTTAAACATACACCATGAATTCCATTGTTTGACTTTGGTTTGGCCTTTCTGCAGTAGTAGGTTCCAATTATAGGAAGACATATCCCCCGGCCAAAATAAATTCCCAGAATTTTATGTAGCACTGTCTGGACTGGAATATCCAAAAAGACTGGCCCATCCATAGATAGTGTCACTATAGGCAGACACTTGCATTTCTCATTATTCATTTCTGACTTTGTGACTGTCAATAAGGATGTCACTGTCTGTCCTGCCATCATACCTGATCTCTGATTGGCCATTATCAGGCATACATCAACTGCTTAGGCCACAGATTTAATTTCCAGGTCTTCACTATGAACCAATACCCCTGTGATGTCCTCACAATGGTGTAGCCTATAAAATAATGGATTAAGTGCTAAAATATATAATGATGGGCTAAGAGGACACCCTTGTTTCACATCCCGAGATACTGGACATGTACGACCCAACCATTAATGTAAGGCCTAATTACTGCTTCCCTGTAACAAAGTCTTACTCAGCCTATAAATTGCTCAGGGAACCCATAGGCTGTCATTCAAAGTCATAAATAATAGTGATTCACTTTATCAAACACCTTTGCCTGATCAAAGCTTACCAGATAGCCATTAATTCCATCATTATTCCCTTTCTCCATTATTTTTCTAAGGAGGATAAGTCCATAAGTAATTTTCTTACCTGGAATTGTACAAAACTGTGATGGATGTATAATAAAACCAAGGCCAAACAATTACATAAAATATATGCCACAATTTTACTAACCACATTAAACAGGGTAATTGGCCTCCAATTATCTAAATTCTAACTTTCTCCAGCTTTCTATAAGAAAATTATCAGACCTTCACAGATGCTAAGTGAAAGTTTAGGATCCTGTGAAAAATAAGTAAACATGTGAACCAATTCATCAGAGAGTATTGGAAAAATACATCAGTAGAACTCACTTGGGAGTCCATCCAGCCCTGGAGCTGCCCCAGATTTAAGTTGCCCAATGACAGATTTTAGATCTATCACATAATCTGAGAAGTAAGAGAACCCAGAATATATTCCAGAATGTGTGGCAATCTACAGGAACATAACCAGTACACAACCTCTTTCTCAGAAAGGCAAACATCCTTAAACCTGGAAGAAACATAACCCACTATTTCCTTAAGAATTCCCTGTTTAGTGTCAGCTTCACTCTCTTCTGACATTTTTATGTCGATTGTGCACATGCGAAAGAAACATATTGCAGCCACTTGCTGCAGAAGCAGGCTGTGGAGGTGCTGCACTGTTGAGACCAATGCCCCCACAACCTTTGGAGACTTGGCCCACTTTCGCCAATAAGGTGACTTGCTGCTGCTGACACCAGTTCAGCCAGCATGCCACAACCTTGTAACATTTCTGCCACTGCAATCAGAGACTCTCGTCATTATTGCAGCGTATATATCTCGCTGCAATGAGGGGAGGACCGCCATTGCTGTGCAGAACCTGGTATTTTGATATTGTTTGTGAACACATGTGTGGCTTGCCACTATGTTCACAAACAATATGAGTGAGCCCCCTGTGCTGAGGGGTGCCCAATCCTCCTCAGCAACATGTGCCCCCACAGTGTTTGTGTGCCAACGGGCCCCAATCCCCATCGGTGTCAGGAGCCCATAAGCATGCATTCATTTTGCCAACAGGAGCCCACTCCCCATCAGCATTATGCCCCTAAATGTTTCATTTGCTGATGGGGAGCCCACTCCCCGTCAGCATAATCCCCCAAACGCCCAGTGCAGTTATGCCGAGGGGTGCCCAATCACCTCAGCTCTTGCACCTCTTTTGTACAACGGGGTGCTAACTTCTGCTGCTACAGCTGCCCCTCAAAAGAAAACTGTGTTGGCATGCTGGGAGCCCACCCTAGCATGTCAAATAGCCCTGTAAAAAAACAAAATCATCCCATGATGCTTTTTTTTCCTGTTTAACCTGTAAAGAAAGAAAACAATCTCTTGCCATCTCCCTGCCCCCTCCCACAAATCATGCCCACTCTCTGTGCATCCTGCCTCCCTACACCCCCCTCGCCCCATACTTTCCTGCGGATTCCAGTGTGACGCTCTTCGGTGGACCTGGAACATGTCTGCACTCTTCAAAGTCGACCACAAACTGATGAATTACTGGTAAGCTGAATAATGGCATAAATAGGATTTGTTCAACTTTGATGCATAGCTCAGTCATTATTTGGAATTTTGGCACCAAATTTTCAACATGGGGTTTTTGGGACCCCTTCTCATGAATTCAGGCACTGTCATGGTGTTATTCAGCTGCAGTCATGGTCACTGCATGGAATCACCTTTCGGGGCCAATTAATGAAACAACAGTGCCAGTGTTCATGAGGAGGGCTCTCAAAAAGGCTATGTTCCAAGTTTTGTTTAAAAAATCCAAGAAATGACTGTTTTATGAGTATGCATTGTGCAGTTGCTATGCATGCTCATAACTTCACAGATTTGCAATATTTTGACTCCAGATTTTCAACATTGCCAATTTTCTGCACCTCCTTATGAACAGTACAGCTGTCATTTTCCACATCCTGGCTGAAATGTGTTTTCACACTTCCAGCGCACAATAGCATGGTCGCTGTGTGAAATCAGTGTTTGGGACACATTATGAAAATCACAGTGTCACTGTTCATTAGCAGAGGTCCTAAAATGCCTATGATGAAAATTTGGTGTTGAAAGTCCATAAAATGACTGTGTTACGAGTGTGCAATTTGCAGTTTTCACGCATGATCATAACTTCACCAATTTGTAATGTTTTCACTCCGGATTTAAAACATTGCCATTGTTCCAAACCTCCTTATGAGCAGTGCAGCTGTCATTTTTCACATCCTGCCCAAAATGTGTTTTCGCACTTCCGGCGCAGAATAGCACGGGCGCTGTGGGAAATCAGTATTCAGCACACATTACGAAAATCACAATGACACTGTTCAAGAGCAGAGGTACTAAAATGCCCATGTTGAAAATTTTGTCATGAAACTCCATAAAATGACTGTGTTATGAGTGTGTGTTGTGCAGTTTCCATGCACCTTTGTAACTTCGCAAATTAGTAATATTTTCATGCCAGATTTTCAACACTGGCATTTTTTCACACCTCCTTATAAACAGTATAGCTGTCATTTTTCACATCCTGCCCAAAATGTGTTTTCACATTTCCGGTGTGGAATACCACAGTTGCTTTCTGAAATCAGTGTTTGGGACAGATTAGGATCGACCGAGTGAGGCGGGGGAGTGACCAAGCTCAACTGAGCACTGTCGGGACTGCTGCAGATTTCTTTCTGGGCAGATGCAGGTGCCAATGCAGGCAGGTGCCCCATACAAAAGGGCAGCCTGCAGCACTGGGACAAACAGAACGAGTGGGTGAGGGAGGGGAACTAAGCAAGCTCAACGGAGCAAAGCAATCAACATTTGGCATTGACAAATGCTTGTTAAATAAGATATTACTTTATTGTGACGTTGTTGTACACAGGTATCCAATGGGTTTACACTGCCATGCTTTCCCAGATGTCCAAATCTCTGTTACAGTTCCAGAGACTTCATTCTATTATACTGGATAGCCATCATAGCTTCTTTAATTTCCCTGATTTGCTCCGCATATGACACATCACTATCCCTCTGTAGCTGATGTATCACCAATAATTGAGTGTAGAGCTCAAAACATTTTTCCCCTTTCTTATTTTCCATTGAATTTCCCCATCAGTTGCATGTATTCCCGGATATACCTTTTACTGTCCTCCCACCACTCATCAAGGGAATCATATAAGAATAAAACCAATTTCTGAGCTTCCAAAATATATTTAAAACCTTCCCATATTCGTGGGTTCTCAAACAGACTAAGAGTCAGTCTCCAGTACCCATGGCCTCTAGATGTTCCCACAAAATCAGACAGGGTAACAATGAACAAGCCATGATCCAGTGTAGCCACTGGGATAACAGTCTTAGTTCTAAAGGGCAGGTTGGGAGAAATAAACTAAAAATCAGTCCTGGTAGAACCTGATCCTTTGAAATAAGTGTGGGGAGCTTTTTCATTGTTTATTGCAAACACATCGCTCAACCCTGTGGAATGTAATACCTGATTTAAATATGTAGAATCACAGTAAATTTTAGTTGTTTCCAAAACTACATCTGTAAGAAATCTATTTGAAATCACCTTTGAAAAGGATATTGTAAATAAATACGGCAGTATCAGCTTCAACGATTCTATTTGGGCAGTTTTAGATTGTTGTGCATATATGTTAATTAAAGGAAAATCAGTCCTATGAAGCTGTAAATCCAACCGTAATGCCCTACCTGGTTCAATGTCAGTCAAGCGAATAACTCTAATATCATGGTCCATAAAACAGATGCCCACTCCACTACAAGTAGCTTCCCCTTCCAACCAGTAGTTAGAACCCCAAACCTATGAGTCACCAGCTGCTAAGTCAGATAAAGATGCCAATCTAGTATCTTGTAAAAAGGTGACATCATACGCATTATCAGAAAACAAAGTGAATGTTGCTAGGCATCTCTTTTCCAACAAAATACTGTTTGTGTAAAGGGAAGACAAGTTTACTTCATAATGCCTTATTTACTTGTAATCATGGCACTTTTCAGGATGTGGCCCTGGTTCTCATCTCTCTCCTTTTCTATTTGGAAATAGGGGTTTCTTGTTCTCTGGTTCTGAAAGAACCTCTGCCTGAGAAGAAGCCCAGGAAGTAGTATCAGAGTCCATGTCCTTTTCCATGACTCCTTCTTATAAAACAAAAAAAAGGGGGTTAGCTAGTCATATGGAATCTGGTGGGAGATCAGGCACCACCATGACTGCCTTTTCTTTCCTCTTAAATGGTACTATTTCGAATTCCATTAACCCCTACTGGGGGGGTGCCATGATCACCTCCAAACTTGCTTCAGAAGTATTTGGAACCATTGTAGCTGGCTGGGTAGGTTCTGGGGGTTCGGGGGGGACCACTTCTGGGTTTGCTCTCTCACCCTCTGGAACATCTGCAGAAAATTGCACAGAGGGAACAGCAGAAGACCTCAGGACCCAAAAGCCTGATGCTGATTTTGATTTATGAATGTAATAGTCCTGTACCCCAAAATCAGCATCCTCTGTGTTGTGGGATTACCATGGACAGTCTGTGAACAAGTGCCCCCCCCCATCACACAAACTGCATCTTTGTTGATTCTGGCAATGGTATCCTGAGTGACCCATCTCCCCACACTGAGTGCACTTAAGGGCTTCACAGTTAGGGCTGATATGCCTCACTGACCTGCATTTAAAACACCTGTGGGGTTGTCCAGAATAAGATATGAAGTCCTTCTTTATACCTATGTATGTACAGTTAGGAACAAATCCATTCCCTCATAATGTAGTTTGATCTTGATTCTCCAGCCACCATTCCAAAATCCCTCTCTGTTCAGTACAGGCTTAGGAGTGCCCTGCACTGAGCACTTTTTCTCCATCCAATAAAGAATATCCACAATATTTATCCTTTCATTCCTGAAGAGGACTGCTATGATGACCCTGAAAGACTGCTTGGTAAGCAGCATCACCTGAAAAGGTGTCTAAAGTGGATTTGTCTTCAGTGACATATATTTTCCCCAGAATCTTTCAAGCGGATCTGGAGTGCAAAAACCTATACCACAAGTAAATTCACTTGGGTTGTGTTTCAGTGCATATACATCCACCAGTGTGAAACCTGAGGACTGCTTCATGAGACTCTTTCCCACAAAAAAGTGGTCTGGAGGTAATTCCATTCCTCACAAATACCTAAGATGAACAGTGTTACATCTTTTAGGCAGTTCAATGGGTTTTGTTAGGTAGGAACAGTATCTGATCCTGGGGGCTTCTCATGAGGTGGGTCAGTTCAATCAATCAATCAATCAAGTCTTTATTTAACTAGGCATTTATCATTGAGCAGAAGCTCATTTGCAAGATGGACCTGGGTGGAGCATGAGCAACTGTATATTAGGGTTGTCAGAACTAGTTCTTCAAAGATTCAAACCCTCCTCGAACCCCAGTGTTTGAGTTCTAACTTAGAACTCGAACACTAAAAGGTTCGTAAAAGGGTTCGAATCACCATGAGACGTTGTCTATTTACGCTTGCGTAAGTTAATCACGTCGTGCGGGTCAGGTGAAGTCGAGTAAGCTGCGCGAGCTGCGGGATCTGTGGGGGTATTTAGGCAGATGTGCCGCGAGGAGGAGCGCCATTTGCTGAGGATCGGAGTGGAGGCAGCAGCAGCCTAGCTAAACTGTACTACTAGCGGTTAGCATACCGCTACTCTTGTCCAATACTGGCCACTAAAATTCCATCATCTATTTTCCTGTGAGACCGGGAAAGAGAGAAAGGCTGAAAAAAAGGCTCAAAATTGGGTGGGAGTGGGACTAGGGGGATGTTCAGGACAGGTGGAGGGATGAATCAAGAATTGGGAAGGGACTGGGGAATAGGGAGGGATCGAGACCGAGATCAATCAATATCAGGATCAGTATCAGGAGGAGGACTCAGGAGGACTTGGAGAGAGAATAAAAACAAATAAGAAGAAGTGAAGAACCTTTGTGAAATGCGATTATTTGAAACTGCAGCACTCTTCAGTCAGCGGTGCACACTGCACACTCGGCAGCTGCCAGCAACAAGCATACAAGGGGGCAAAAAAAGACAAATAAATCTGTACCCTTCCCAGTGTTGTGTGTGTGTGTGTGTCACAGAGAGAAGCCCAGTGTGTGCCCCTTGACTGCACTGTACCCTACCCAGTGTGTGTGTTACAGAGAGAAGCCCAGTGGCCAGTTGTGTGATGGCATTAACCTTACATGACAGAAACGTAGAAATATAATTCTCATTCCCTGGGTTGCGTATGTGACTCTGTCTCCTGTGGTCAGACCATCACCCTGCTGCTCTGTGCCCCATGACTGCACTGTACCCTACCCAGTGTGTGTGTGTTACAGAGAGAAGCCCAGTGACCAGTTGTGTGGTGGCATTAACCTTACATAACAGAAACGTAGAAATATAATTCTCATTCCATGGGTTGCATATGTGACTGTCTCCTGTGGTCAGCCCATCACCCTGCTGCTGTGTGCCCCTTGACTGCACTGTACCCTACCCAGTGTGTGTTACAGAGAGAAGCCCAGTGGCCAGTTGTGTGGTGGCATTAACCTCACATGACAGAAACGTAGAAATATAATTCTCATTCCCTGGGTTGCGTATGTGACTCCGTCTCCTGTGGTCAGCCCATCACCCTGCTGCTGTGTGCCCCTTGACTGCACTGTACCCTACCCAGAGTGTGTGTTACAGAGAGAAGCCCAGTGGCCAGTTGTGTGGTGGCATTAACCTTACATGACAGAAATGTAGAAATATAATTCTCATTCCCTGGGTTGCGTATGTGACTCCGTCTCCTGTGGTCAGCCCATCACCCTGCTGCTGTGTGCCCCTTGACTGCATTGTACCCTACCCAGTGTGTGTTACAGAGAGAAGCCCAGTGGCCAGTTGTGTGGTGGCATTAACCTTTCATGACAGAAATGTAGAAATATAATTCTCAGTCCCTGGGTTGAGCATATGACTCTGTCTCCTGTGGTCAGCCCATCACCCTGCTGCTGTGCACCCCTTGATTGCTATGTGTATGCCTATGCCCAGCAGCCCAATCATTCTGTAAGCCTTGAACCTGGGATCCTTTAGTTGCAAACTGTCATATTCTTTAATTACTTTCAGTCCACGGTATCACAGTGTCACACAACCAAAATAAAATTTTGGAGTTGTAGCCAGTGATCACAGATCACATTGCTTTGTTACACAGAAATTGTTTGGGTGTGGGTGTGTTCACCGCAGTATACTGGTAGTACGGGTACTTACTGTCTGTTATGGCTGACACCAACATAGATGAAGCATCTAGTGCTGGTGTTGGAGCAGGTGTTGGTGGTAGTGGTAATCCTGGTGCTAGCAGAAATAACCAAAATGTTTCACGTAATAAAAATTTAACAAACAGCAAAAGAGCAACAGTAAAGTGTGGTAAAGGGGGACCTTTTAAGAAAACCTGTACAGCTGCTGGGGTCACACGGAGAGGCACTATAAGGTATGCCATTCATGCTGTTAAGATCCCTGTGACTAGCAGCAATAATGCAAGTGACAGTGAGTCCCTCTCTGACTCAAACAGTAGCTCTTTGTCTCAGTCCGACACTGTTGTGTCTCGCGACAAATCGTTACTTCCTTAACAAAGTGAAATGAGCAAGTAAGCTGACAATGAATCAGGTAGTGCACTTGCAAATACATCCAGCACTGTTGGCAATGAAAAGGACATATCCATTGAATCCACCACTTCTGTGTTGGCCAGCAATGAAAATCCATCAGAGTCTTCTGCCCACTCTTCTAGCACCAAGGAGCATGTCCCAGGTTCTGTTAGGACAGGTGAAAAGACACAAACTGTCTTTAGCTATCTTCCTAGCACTCAAACAAATTCTGTCACATCTGAGGTCTGAACTTATTTCTCTGTCAGTAAAACTGATCCATGCAGAACAATTTGTTCCCTGTGTAAACAGAGTGTAAGCCGTGGTAAAGTTGTGTCATGCCTTGGCACTACAGCTCTTAAACGCCATCTGAAAAAGCATTTGGTTTTGATGGATCATCCAAAACCCATGTCCTCCATCTTCCAGACCGCACATGAAAAGGGTCAGGAATCTGAAATGGATACTGAATTGTCTGAACTTGATGCGGGCAGAACCACTGCCAGCTCTAGGATCACTGTTACCACTAATTCCAGCACCATTAGTACCAGTTGCACATTCAGTGATGGCACTGAATGTATAAGTCCTAGTCCACCATCTCTGCGTCCATCTGCCCATCGAAGCACAGTGTATAATAAACCAGCAGGGACATGTTGCAAACAGCTAACACTGTCTCAGGCATTTGAAAGAAAGAATACCTTTACTAGAAATCATCCAAAGACCCTTCATCTTAATCACCGAATTGGTGAACTGTTAGCTGGAGCCCTTCTCCCATACTCTTTGGTAGATCATGAGGATTTTAGGGAGCTCATGACATTAGCAGAGCCTCGTTACAATGTTCCTCATCGAAGGTACTTTTCCTATGTTGAAATACCAAACATTTATCAGGCATTAAAAGCGACAGTGATGCTTGCACTTAAAACTGTGGAGGGTGGGGTTATTCATGTCACAACAGATATGTGGACCAGCACTCAAAACATAGATTATATGTCCCTTACCACTCATTGGGTCACGTTTTCTTGTGCTTCTTCAAAAACAAAGACACCCAAAAGATGGCGCTGCTGCAAATAAAGAAGTTTGGGCAAAGTCATACTGCTGCAAACATCTTGCAGGAACTAAATGACCTCCTTGATGAATGGGTTTATTCTCACGGTCTAAAATGTGGCTTCATAGTAAGTGACAATGGAGCCGACATCTTGAAAGCAGTACAGGATGGAGGATTTCTGCATGCTTCTTGCTTTGCACATTGCTTACACTTAATTGTCACAGGATTTCTCAGCAACGAAACACAAGTGGATGGTATGATTGCTGTTTGCAAAAAAATTGTGACTCACTTTTCACATTCAACCAAGGCTATATGGACATTGTCCGAACTGCAAAAAAAAACACAAGCTGCCCCAGCAAAAGCTGATTCAAAATGTTTCCACTTATTGGAACTCAACGCTTTATATGCTTCAGTGCCTCTTGGAGCAAAGCAAGCTGTACATGAGTATTGCTCCAGTTACATTATTGGAGATGGCATTATGCTGTCTGTGCTGCAGTGAAAATTAATGGAGACAGTGTGCTGTATCCTAGCTCCTTTTGAGACAGCTACAAGGGACATGTCTTCTGAAGGCGTATCTGTGAGTCAGGTTATCCTACTCATAATGCTCATTTCACATCATCTTAGTGTTCTAAATCTACAAATAGAAAAAGACAGATCTGAAGCGCAGACAACAAGTCGCCTGTATCATGGGAATCTAGTAAAAAGGTTGAGCAAACGCTTCAAAACCAATGACAAATTAGTTGCAATGACGAAATCAAAACACTACATCCTTGCAACTCTCTTAGATCCCAGGTTTAAGGCTATACATCTTCTAAAAACAGATGATTTAGAGGAGTACAAATGTATGTTGCTAGATGAGCTGCAGCACTCACAGGAGTCAAACACAGACACACACAGTACCCTCAGGTTGTCATCACCACAACATGCAGGTTCATCTTCACAAAGGGATACAGAACTGGAAAAGTCACCAAACATTAACAGTAGTTGTTCCACAACTGCCACTTCTTCAACCCTTACTAGCAAGCTAAATCGGTGGCAAAACCTTTCCCAGATTGCTGCCATACCAGCTTCTGCTGATTCCTCTAATGAGCGGTCTCTGTCCAACATGGTAGACAGTTACCTGCAAGAACTGCCTATTCCTTTTGATGCATGCCCTTTTGAATACTGGAGATCAAAAAAGTCAATTTGGACAGAGCTGTATGATGAAGCCTGTAAATATCTTAGTTGTCCTGCAACAAGTGTCTCTTCAGAACGCATGTTTAGTACAGCTGGCAATATTGTGACAGACACCAGAAATAAGTTGCTGCCAGAAAATGTACACACGTTAACTTTTATTAAAGTTAATAAGTCAAGATTTTCGTATCCCTACAAGAGTATACAAACTGATCCTGAAGTGATTGATGTTGTGGATGTTGATGGTGATGACAACTCAGATGGTGGTGGCTGATAAATATTGTGTGGGACAGAGTCTCTCTGCACCAAAAAGAAAACTTTTACAGACTGTGATGACTTTGGTTGTCTCTCTCCTTTCTCGATCTACTACCTTGGACTATATACCCCCAAAACTTTCACCATTTCATGGCAAACTGCTTTGTAGCTAGGGTCTAAACTAAAGTCAACAAGTTTTATATACAGGGCAATTTTAACATCAGTGGGAACAAGCCCAAATTTGGCATAAAAGGGACACTGTCACGTCAATCCTTTCTGTATTGTATTATTTATAGTTAAAGTGCAAGCATATATTTTTGAATTTGCCTTCTGTGACTTTGTGGTGCATCAGTATGGGCTGGGATAGGAGAAGGTCTATTTTTCAATTTTAAAGAGGACAAAACAATGAGTTCTAATTGGCAGCTGTTTATTATTTTTTAAATTACAGAAATGTTAGCCATAAACCAAAAATGGATGCTAGTACATGGGTGAGGGTTGTGGGTTGGTTTTAACATGAGTGTAAGGGTGGCATGGGTGCTACTGCACAGATGAGGGTGGTGAAAGAAAAGTGGAATGGTTGATGGGGTGAAAGGTGGGTGTTGTTTTAGTTCTTTCATTTCCAGATTCGTGATTGGCTGGGGATGGTGAGGAAAAAAAATGATGACAGACCGAACCTACTGTACACATAATATATATTCTTATTAAATACATTGCAAACTGCTGCCACCTAGCACAATTGTTCTGTCCCCTTTAAAAAGAATAAAGGAATCAGAAATAAAGAAAATCTGCATCAGCAGTTTTCACAGAATGTGACCTATCATAAAGTGTTTTTGGTTTACAAGTTGTGATAATTTGATACATAATGGGGTTGACATACGCTGTCCCTTAAACATCACATGCCAACTGCTGCAGCTACATTAAATGTTCCTTAAGTTAGTATGTGGTGAGGAAACCACTTTTTTTATTTATGTGACTGAAATACAGATTTTATTGAAGTATCAGCTGCAAAAATGCATCATCTTAGAAAGTTGTATGTATTACTTCAATTTGCCAACAAAAATGTTGGTATATGTATGCATTACCTTAGAAAACTGCATGCATTTTTTGCCAGCAACAATGACTGGCATATTTTTTTTATTCAAATGTCTTGACTGATTACATTATGATATAATGTTTTGCAACAGTTCCACATGCTGCTGCTGTAGTACTTGGCTTGACGTTGTTATAAAAGCTTTCTTTTAAACATAGCAACTTTTGATTTACTCATTTAAAGCAGAAAGCAGCAAATAGCTGAAATTAGGTAATATCAGTTATTTTTCTCATAATTCATGAGATGAGATATATAACTGAGTACATAAATGGCTAATGTGCCTCTTTCTTTCACTAAGGAACTATGATGCAGCTGCAGCGAAACTTTTAACATATGGGTGGGTGTGGGCCTGTTACAGTATTAAGTTGTTGGCTTTAGCAAACAGAAGAAACCATAGATAAACCTAGTTGTATTCCAATCAATGTCACACATGATGATTTCTCTCCCCCTTATATTGAACAGTTTTTCCTTTACATGTATTTTATTACTATCGTCGCTACTGGCAGCACAATAAAAAAATAGGGTTCGAGTTCTAAAAAGTTCTAAAAAAGATTAGAACCCTAGAACTTTTTCAGAAGTTCTAGACTAGAACTAGAACCCAGAACTTCAGAGGGTTCTGACAACCCTACTGTATATACAGGTCAACACAAGTATTTACAAGGTAATACAGATAATACTGTTTACAGAGAGGAAGAAAAAGAAGTTCATATGTACATAGAATTATACAGATATTGTACAGATTACAGGGTATTTACATACATAGAAGTGTCTATAGGAAAATAAAGCAGGTTATCTAAGTTTGCAGGAGGAAGTAACAGAAGAAAAAAAAAAAAAATATACACCAGGTGTATGGTGTTGGAGATGGAGGACTCCAGTATGGGAGAGACTGACATTAGAGGAGGTTGTAGTTTGCCTATTTCAGGTCCTGTTGACACCACTATGGAAACTACGGAAAAAGTTTATTTTATCCAGTTCATTCTCTACTCATTCCTCCCGATTTGGGGGGGGGGGCTTCTGAGTCTCTGGTAACATTGGATGAGGTTATAGTGGGCACATCAGATACAGTTACTAGAGGTGAAAAACAAATAGTACATGTAGCTGCTCCCTGCAACTTCTGACTAGTTCTAGTCTCCATAGGGACAGGATCCTTTCCAAACGGTTCCATCCTTAAGAATCTGTTCTTCAGAAAAATGTTTGGGGGCCACTACAGTAGCTGGATCAGACACTCAAGTGCCTGTAGGCATTGGAATCCAGCCAGCATCTCATAACGCTCACTCTGGCAAGTGGCAACCAGTCGCTGACGTCACTGATCTGCGGTCAAGCGGCTGCGGGATGTGGGACATTAGTAACAGTAGTATCAGTGGAACTATTACCAAAACCATAAATCTTTGCTGTGGGTCATTCAGACCAGCCTGGTGATGGCTCTGTCAGCCTTTTCCATTTTCGTTCATCTTACTGGTGAGTTCTCTCAGCTGTAAGTTGTTTTTCAATCTTGCGCAGTTTCGTAGACAAGATAACTTTTTTTCTTCCAGTGTTAAAGCCGTCTCATTGATGGCATCCTCCTCTGGTTGCATGTCTACTCTAGCATCTTCAAACATATCAAAATAAACTGTTTCCATAGTTTCCATAGTGGTGTCAACAGGACCTGAAACAGCAGGCAAACTACAACCTTCTCTAATGTCAGTCTCTCCCATACTGGAGTCCTCCATCTCCAACAGTAGTACAGTGCCCAATGATGAAGAGTAGGGGGTTTCCATGGTGTCACCATCAAATTTCCATCAGTTACTTAAAAATATTATCAGCAGCTTAACCTGATCTAATTCAATAAGTGAATCTTTAACTTGTACCCCCACTCATGATGTAGATTAAAACAAAATTGCCTGGCCCTTCTTTCCTGGTCAACAAAAGCTAAATTAAGGAAATTTGAAATCTATCTGTTATTGTAAGGGGATTTGATGATGAACTGGATTCCTGTTGAGTTTATGTTGCCTCTTTTTAAAAGGAATATTTCTTGCCATCACCAGAAGATCTTGGAATGGTATAACATCGTAACTGCACAGATTCACTTGTGATGAATTTTGCATATTGTAACCTGATTGAGAGTGAAAGGATATTTGGCCAACTGAAATAGATTAAAATTGCCAAAGCATTTATAAATGTCAACAATTATTGGTACAGCTTAAGAGTCGTGCAATTCTGGAATAACTTACCTAACGATATTGTTAATAGTACAACTATGAAGGAATTCAAGAATGGTATAGACCTATTTTTTGGAGATAGTAAATTTTTAAGTCAATAATAATTGTATGGCGAGCTTCATAGGATGGTGATTCCATCCTCAGCTTGAATAAACCTATGAAACCTATGAATAATTATGAACTTAAAGTAGAATTCTAATATGTACTGTACACTAAGGCCTGGATATTCAAAAGGGTTGCGCCATGCGCAACAGGGTTGCGCATGTTGCGCATGCACAAGTCCAAAATGCGCCATTCTGTGATATTCAGCAGGAGGCAGTTACGCCACTGGCACCAGGTTGCGCAAGATAGCAATGCAAATGAATGCATGCTCAACAGGAGGGGGAAGATCCATGCATAACCTGCGCAACCCGATATTCAGTCGGGTTGTGCAGAGTTGTGCATGCGCAACCCCCAACCTGCGCCTGCACAACCTTGAGCCAAAAAGGCTTAAGTTGAGGGCCACCCACAGGTGAGCTGCTGCATTGCAGGGCTCAACACAGCAGCTGCCACCTGGCTGGCCCCAACTCGGTCCCTGTGCCCCCACCAGCCCGATCGCGGGCATGGTGTAACACGACTCCCCGCCACACATCTCCCACAGCCCGATCGCGGGGCAATACAGGCAATGTAACCCCCACATATCCCGAAGCCCGATCCCGGGCGGTACAGGTACAGGAAACACACACACACACACACACTACGTGCTCGAAGCCCGATCGCGGGCATAACGTATGAACCCCCAGTGCCCGATCGTGGGCAGATGTAACCCAACGAATATCTCCCTGGTGGTCCAGTGGACCGTAAAGCCCGATCGCCCGGGCAGAATGTCACATCACAAACCTCCCCAAACATCTCCCTGGTGTCTAGTGTCCCCCCACCCACGAAGCCCCTCCACCCGCTCCCCCCCGCGGCGGGACAGCATCCACCCGCCTGCCGCCCTGCCGCCGCCGACTGACTATCGGTAGGGCTGCCGCCCATTGGTACAGAGCTACAGCCAATGTGCATGCAGCCATACCGTATGACAGTCCAGATTTGTGAATGACATCATTCACAAATCTGGACTGTCATGATATGCTGCCGCCCGTGACTGTAGCTCTACCGCTTGCGCCTCAGAATGGCACAGTTTGAATATCCAGGCCTAAATGTTTTACTTTGACCACTCATCTGGACAAATGAGCCAGGTTTCCTACACAGGGACACACTGCATTCAGGTGAGATTCACAATGCTCACGGGCACCACTAAAGACTGCACTCACTCATCTCCCTTGTGCTGCCCAAAACCTTCCTCAGCTTAAGTCAGTGAAGGCATAACAAGTGCACTCAAGACCAATGCAAAACAAATAAGAAATGTAACAGCCTTTGCCTTGGTCTTGAGTGCTTCCCTTTTGTCTTTATGATGCTCACAATGTTGCTACAAACTGTCCCTGAGGTATGTAGGTGGAACAGGAATGGTAAACTTTGGGCAAAAAAAAATAACATGACTCCTTAAAAGATGGGCACCAAAAGAAAATGATTATCTAGCTGTGTCATTAGTTGGATGCTGCTGTAGACCCATGGGATGTAACAGAAGTGGTGACATCATTTATCTGGCACATACATTTTACATTAAGGAAACCTATTGATTTGTAATTTATAAGGCTAATCCCTCTCCTTCTTTTCCCTCCATCTTACCAACACCCCACCCCTACTGTCCCAAACCACTCCTCCTAGTCACCACCATTCCTTCTCCTTTGCTCCTACAACTCCCTACCTCACGAGGGCCCTAGGAGGAAGCCAGCCCTCCCCTGCTGAAGCATGTCTGCCCCCCAACAGACGCTATCCAGATTTGGGATTCTAGGGTTGCGAGGGCCCTTGAAGGAAGCCAGCCCTCCCTTGCTGAAGCATGTCCGGGAACCCCCCAACAGACGCTATCCAGGTACACAGTGTGATACAGGAGAATTTCGGCAGCTGGGCGCAGTTCTGGTGCCATTTTTGAATTTCAAGCTGCTGCAAACAATCAAGCCTGCTCTCTCAAACTGCCTGTGTGCTTTTTACATGTTGGCACACAAATGCTGATAGTTTATTTTTTCTGTTTGTTCTGCCAGCGGTATCCCTTCAGTTGTTGCTATAATTCCTGGTTGCCTTAAGAGGCGCTTATTCCCAGTAGTGTCCTCGTTAGCTGAGTTTATTTTTACTGTCTAGTTTTTCCAGCAATATCCCCACTGTGGCTGTTTTAATTTTGGTTGCCTTAAGAATTGTGTTTGTCCTTGTTTAAGACTCAATTTTCCATTGTACTAGCGACTGATTCACTACTGCCTATTTGTGTAGAACTATATTACCTTCTAAATGAATTCAGTATAAAAGAATCCTGCCAAATGTTGCATTAACCTGTTCACACTCCTAGTCGCATTAAGCCCTTCTGTAGTTCTCTCCCAGTCGTAACCCAAAATGGAGGGTAGTTTCTTTCCTGCTCTCCCCTGTGCCTGGAAGCTGCACTGCCTAAGCTTTGTACCTCCAGAGCCTGCTGGCTCATACTCTGCCCCTGCGCTACCGCAGCCACTTTCCCTACATTTCTATCGAGCCTGCCAGCTCAGCGTAGCTCAGAGTTGCCCAGCGGCAAGTTACCAGGCTACAGCCAGACTCCCCTTAAGGGAAACAGGACCGGAGACTCTCTCTCTTCAAACAGCACTTCACCACAACATAGTTACACCAACCAAAGGAAGGTTTGCCTCACTCGCTCACTTGGAGGTACTTAGATCTACCTGCTCTACTGCAAGCATTCACGGAGGTCTCTCCCTCACTATTTCCACTTGTCCACAGCCCCTATACCAGGTCCACACAGTCAATTTTTCAAGCTCTTCAGTTTTTCCATTTTAACCAATTGATAGGCTACATACCTTGAGCTATACTTACTCCTCCCACAAAAAAAAAACGTATAATCTTCTTTTCCCTGCAGATTCAGGATTCTAGAGTTGCAAGGGCTCTTGGAGGAAGCCAGCCCTTCCCTGCTGAAGCGTGACTGGATCCCACCCCCAACAGACGCTATCCAGGTACGCAGTGTGATACAGGAGAATTTCAGTAGCCGGGCGCGGTTCTGGCACCATTTTTGAATTTCAAGCTGCTGTGAACAATCAAGCCTGCTCTCTCAAACTGCCTGTGTGCATCTACCCCACCGGTGCTGCACGCTGGCTCCCCACCACCCTTGGTGAGCTCCTCCTTTTATAGGCTGAGGTCACATGACTTCGAAAACCTATCAGCCTATTTTCCCATTTGCAGCTTATCAGTTGCTGCCACCAGAGGGCACCAAAACAAATTCTCAGTTTCTTAAGTATAATTTTCAGCACAAAATGCTACTGCCCACAGCTCTTATTCTCCTCTGCCTGGCCTCTCTATCCTCCTTGCCCCCTCCTGCCCTCCCAAGATGCGAACCACCCCCGTCACTACCCCCAAGGCAATCTCCCCACCCCTACTACACTTCCCACTCATACTCTCCTGCTCATCAGCTGTCTCCCAACTACTTCAGTCACATTAGTGCCTCCATCCTACCTTCCTCCTTTCTTCTGGGACTTGTGGCCTTACACACCCCAGCCCTCCACTACCCTCCTTCTTCCCCTTCCTCTCGTGCTACAAACACCCACCCTAACCCTCTGCGGTCAAAGTTAAAACATATCTCCTGTCTACTTTTGCTCCTGGCAGGAGATATTGAGGCAAACCCTGGCCTTACCCTCTCAAATTCTAATTCCCACCCCCCTTTCCCCTACCTCAAAGGCCTCCGAATCCTACACCTTAACACTTGTAGCTTGCTAGCTAAACTCTCGCTGCTGCAACCAATTGAGCTAACACAGCACCCTGACATTCTTGTCATATCTGAAACCTGGCTGAAACCTCAACACACTGATGCTGAAGTATCCATACCTGTGTACACAATAATTAGACTTGACCAGCCTGGCAAAAAGAGAGGCGGAAGCTCAGCTATGTATATTGCCAATAATCGACAGTTTTCAAAAGTAGACATCCCTTCACTCCCTGGAAACATAGATGCCACACTCATAAAACTTTCACTCCCATGCTCCACCCCCATATATGTGGCAGGCTCATACTGCCCTCCCTGCATATCCCCCAAGGATATCCTCTCCCACCTGAACTCCTTACTGTCCCTGACGGCGGAGGGTGAGCTCCACACCAC
This sequence comes from Neoceratodus forsteri, assembly GCA_016271365.2. Classification (NCBI taxonomy): domain Eukaryota; kingdom Metazoa; phylum Chordata; order Ceratodontiformes; family Ceratodontidae; genus Neoceratodus; species Neoceratodus forsteri. The sequence goes on along the minus strand of JADMNL010000022.1, from coordinate 192,176,918 downwards.
AGGTGATTATAACACAAACTGGCTAGGGTCTGACAAAGCCCACCTAAAGTCCAAAATTAAGGCCCTTAACCTCACCCAGCTCATTTCTGATCCCACCAGACTAAACCTCAGATCCCAAAATCACTCATTACTGAACTGGGCTCTCACCTCCCACCCCCACAGGATTATAAACGCAGGCCTACTACCCGACTCCATAAGTGATCATCACATGATTTACCTGATCAGGAAGGTGCACAGCCCCACCGCCCCTTCCCCAAAATGCTACGTACCAGGTCCTATAACTCCCTTAACTTAGCATCCCTCCTGCTAGACCTAAGATGAGTAAATTGGTCCTTTATCCCTGGAGCCTCCTCCATTGACTCCGGTTTCGAGGGCTTCAAAACTAGCTTCATAAAAGTTTGGGACAAACATGCTGCCCCTACGCATGAAAAGAGTCAGAGGCGCACACCCCCCTTGGATTATGGCAGACTTAATCAAACTATGCCACACCAGGGACCACGCCTGGAAAGCCTACAAAAGGTTGGGCTCACAGGAGTCACTCACTACCTATAGATCCCTACAGAATACTTGCACTAACAGCATCCGACTAGCCAAGAAAAACTATTTCCTCTCGGCTTTTAGCAAAAACATAAATCACCCAACGGATTTTTGGAAATCACTTAAATCCCTGATCTCCCCCCCCACACAAAACCCCACCCCTACAGTATCTGTTTAGGCTCCCTCGTCTCAGATCCCAATGGCGTAGCTGAAGCTTTTAACACCCATTTCTCCAGCTGCACAGAAATTCTCCTGTCCTCCCTCCACTCCACTCCCCCCTCAACCCCTCCACCCATGTCCCCAGAACCTACCAGCCCAGTCCTCCCATTCTCATTCTACCCAGTAACCCGAGAAGAAGTCCTTCGATCCTTACAGGCCCTGAACCCAAACAAAGGCAAATGCCTGACGTCCATGGATGCAAAGATGCTCTTTCTATCCGCCCCAGCCATCGCTGCTCCTATAGCCACCCTTTTAAATCTCTCCTTCTCCTTGGGAAAACTCCCAACAGCCTGGAAGGAGGCCACCATTATCCCACTGCCAAAAGAAGGCGATCCTTCCTCTCCAGGTAACTACAGACCCATCTCCCTACTCTCTATCCTGGCCAAATTACAGGAACGTCTTGTCCTGTCCCAACTCACTCCATTCCTGGAAGCTTCTTCTTTTTTCACTCCATTCCAATCAGGCTTCCGTAAATCCCACTCCACCATCACCTCCCTGCTACGTGTCACCGGCGACATTCTCTCGAGTATCGACAAAGGGCACATCACCACGGCTATCTTTATTGACCTAGCTAAGGCTTTTGACACCGTCTCCCACTCCCTACTCCTCTCCAAACTCACTGATGCAGGGCTCTCTAAACCAGCCACAAACTGGTTCCAGGACTATCTAGTGGGCAGGACCCAAACGGTCAAAATTGCCGGATACACCTCTAACCCCCTACCAGTCCCTGCCGGTGTCCCCCAAGGATCTGTCCTAGGTCCCCTACTCTTTTCCTTTTTTCTAAATGACCTCCCATCAACCTGCCAACACTCATCCATCCAGATGAACGTGGATGACACTGTTCTTTATGCTTCAGACCCAAAAATATCAAGCATAGCAATCCTCCTGCAGGAAGATTTCTACATCATCCAGCACTGGTTCAGGTCCAATCAGTTATTCCTAAACCCCCAAAAAACTGTATCCCTAACATTAGGCACCCAACAAAGACTCTCCCATCAATCTCACAGCACCCCATTCAATACTTTGGATGGGACTCCTTTCGAGAATTGTACTAGTTTCAGGTACTTAGGGGTCTGGCTGGATCAACACCTAGATTTCTCCTCCCACATCGAATCCCTGCACAAAAAGCTGCTCCCAAAACTCGGTGCTTTATACCGTAACTAAAACAGCCTCCCCACACAGTCAAGGCATGCCATTGTCCAAAAAATGATACTGCCTGCACTCGATTATGGAGACATAGCCCCTGCATCTGCCCTGGCCAGCCTCGACACTTTGTTCCACTCTTTTTGTCACTTTATCCTCGACTGCCCACATTCAACACAGCACTGCTAACTTTACAGCGCTCTAAACCTGCCGTCCCTTCATGACCGTAGACTTACAAACTGCACCAGATTCACAGCCAAGTACTGGTCCCTCTCCCTCCCACCCTACCTGTCATCCTCCCTCTCCAAACAACCTTCACCGGTGTACTCCCTCAGGAGCACAGACCCTAGGCTACTACACGTCCCATTCAGGTGAACTACTAAAGGCCAGGCCACTTTTAACTACTGAATTCCTCAAACCTGGAACACCCTACCTGCCCCCATAAGACACGCTCCTAACCCTTACCATCGCAACCGTCTACTCCGAGTGCATTTCTCCTCCAGCTGCTCCTGTTTCAACTAAACTAATCCTACACTCATGTTGCAATTTCTAACTGGTTTTACAACTTTTTACTCAATTGTATGTCTACCACTGTCAATAATCACTCTCAAAATGTTGGAGCACATTTGTTTATTGTTTACTCTGTATACCATGCATGTAAAACAAAAACAAAAAAAAAAACTGTTTTGATGCAATTCTCATTTTTGTAATTGTGTCTCGACCCCCAGGTCGCATCTGGAATTGAGCATGTTGCTCAGTATGCCTTCCTGGTAAAACTCGTAAATAAATAAATAAATAAGGCCCTCCTCTCTCTTAACCCACACCAAGGATTGAAACTAGATAGCCTTGACCCCAAACTCTTATCTCTCTGCCACGACCATTGCCCTTTCTATCACACCCCTCTTTAATCACTTGCTGCAGTGCCTGATCTGTGGATGCAGGCCACTGTCATCCCCCTTCTCAAAGAAGGAGGAGATTCTTCACTCCCTGGCATCTACTGTCCTATCTCCCTCCTTCCCTCCCTGGCCAAAAATCAGGAACACCTGAGCCTTTCACAACTTTTCCCTTTCCTTGACTGCACCTTCTTCTTCACTCCCTTTCAGTCTGGCTTCAGGAAATCCCACTCCACCACCTTCCTCCTTACGATCATATGAATGTGCCACCAGAAACGGACCTCCCAGTCTATTTGTGTCTGCTCAGGTGTGTACCTAGCACCCCTAGTTTGCAGCTGCCACACCCCCCAACCCTTTGTCATCCCAATGCCGTCCCCACCTTCACGCTCCCCTGCTTCCTGTACCATGCCCTTTTTAAGCTGTTTACAGGTTTATCATGAAACCACCCATTCTGATACTGCATTCCATTTTGCTACCACCTCTCGTGAAATAGTGTCTCCTCATTTCCTCCTAAATCTCCCCCATTCTTAACCCATGCCTCCTGGTGTCCCTCCCCCTCCTTAGCTTAAAGAACCCATCTGCCCCATCCTTATTGATTCCCCTCAGATAGTTGAATGTTTCTATCGTGTCCCCCCTGTCCCGTCTATCCCCAGGATGTACATATTCACGTCTCCCAGCCTGCTCTCATATTATCTCCCCTCCATTCCACAAATCATCTTAGTTGCCCTCCTCTGTACCTCCTCCAGCAGAGTGATATCACGCTTCAGGTATTTCCTTCAAAACTGCACACAGTACTCCAAGTGGGGCCTTATCAGTGACCTGTAGAGGTGCAAGACCACATCTTTTCACCTGGACAAAAACCCCATTGCTATGCACCCAAGCATTTTGTTTGCTTTTGCATCCACTCTTCTGCACTGGGCAGTATTGTTCATGGTCCCTGTTACCATTACCCCTAGGTCCTTCTCCTCCTCAGTGATCCCCAGTTTAACCCCCCCCGACAGTATTCTCTCCTTGAGCTCACTGACTCCATCCGTTCAGGCATGGACCAGTGGCTGGTCACCTCTGCCATCTTTGTTGACCAGGCCAGAGCCTTTGATACTTTTGTCCACCCATCCTCGGGTAAGGTAAAAGTGGTTGATATCTCCTCCTCTCTGGAGTCTATCCCTCATATCTGGAGAGTAGAACCCCAGCTGTCCATATCGGTGATGCTCTATCCCCTCCTCTCCCTATCTGCTCTGATGTCCACCAAGGATCTGTCCTTGCCCCATCCTACTCTCCATTTTCCCAAATGCCCTTCCCCTAGCTTGCTCCTCTGCATCCATTCATATGTACACAGATGATGCAGTTCTCCATGCTCTGGTTCTTCTGCTTTTGACCTCATGACCCCTCTCCAACTGGATTTCAACATTTTCCAGCACTAGTTTCAGACCAAAAAGCTGTTCCTAAATGCCCCAAAAAATTGTCTCTATGACCTTTGGCATTATTTTATTTATTTATTTCAGTCTTGCAATTAATACCTTTGAGCCAAAAGCTCTTTTACATAGGCTCCACATCATATCGAAGAACAGAAACAAACAGTACAGTGAGAAAATACATAGTGATCCTAGGAGTAAAAGTAACAATCAAATAAGCACACATGGATTTAAATTACAACAAGCATTTGTTAATGCCGAATGTTTGCTTGCTGGCATTGGCATTGGTAGTGTAGGAGTTAGAGAGCTGCATAATAGGAATGGCAGTGAAGTATTGAACTGATGCCAACCCCACCACCACGCTGCAAAGACTGACAGACATTGGGGTGTGCCTTTGAGTTGTCAGGCATAATGGCCACGCCATTTCACCACACCCTACCCTGCAGACACTGAATTTAAAAGTGCACTCCAGTGGTGCAATCAGTGCAGGAACTGATGATGTGCTCTATGGAGCAGCAAGCACAGTTTGATGCTGGGACTGGTTAGTGGGGACCTCAGGAAGGCAGGTAAGTTATAGGGTAGTAGCAAGGGTAGGATAGTAGGGTGGAGGAAGGGTGGGGTAGGGTGTGGGCGAAGGAGAGGAAACAGGCCAAGTTGTTTTAAGCGCAGCAGTCACAGGAGGCATGGGCAACTAGTGCTTGGTGCAATTCCTTTTTGAAGGAGCTTAGTGTTTGGTCTTTGGCAACATCACAGTGGAGTGAACTGTACCGCATTGGTGCTCTGTATGCCTGAGCAACCTTCCTGCCACCTCCCTGGGACTGCTGCTATCAGCTTCAAGCCCCCCAAACAGGTGCAGTCCCCTGAGCCTGCTCTAAGCGGCAATTCTCTGACTGCCGCCGCCCGAGCAACCTTCCTGCCACCTCCCTGGGACTGCCACTATCAGCTTCAAGCCCACCAAATGGGCATTGTCCTAAGCCTGCACCAGAGGCAATTTTCCATTGTCTGGCAAGCAACCTTCTTGCTGCCTCCCTGGACTGCCTCTATCAGGTACAAGACCTCTCTGGAGCCAGGGATTTCAATTGTTGGTGTTCCGTGACCCGCAAGCAGTGATTGGCTCCCTCGCAGCCCAGGCTAAAACCTGATTGACTGCTGTCTAGACTCCACTGCAGACTTCAAGCTCTGTCTACTTTCTCTCCATACTGGAGCCCTCTGATTCCTCTAGAAGTGTGGTATTTAAAACATTTTTTTAAATAACACCTGTCTCTTGCCGGCCCGGTGGTGCTGAGGGTTGAGGCACTGGACGCCACATCTCACGTCACGCTGGTGACCCGGGTTCGGACATGAGTCCAGGTTGTCAGGGGTTGGTAGGGGATGATAGGATTGAGCATCTGGAGGACTGCTCTGCTATCCTGGGGAGGGATGTGGGCTTCCACCACTCTGCAGCAACCCTTAAGGACGCCCTGAGGCACTGCTAGAGTCAGTGCAATGGAAGGAGCAGTGTAGCAGACATCAGCACATCAGTGCTAGATGTCATTGCATGTCTGCACTCCTGGGGAACAATCAGGAGGAAAAACCAGCAGCATCAGTAGCGGCAGCTTGATGGCCACAGCTTCCTGAGCCTGGAAGCAGCCCAGGGGTGACCTGACATGCTGGTATTGGATCCTGGCCTGGCACAGGGGCCAAGAAGGGGGTCACTCTCATGGGTATAGCAGCACATGCCAGCCGTTTGTGTGTGGGGCGTCCAGGGGGGTCATCTGAAGTGGAGCGTTGGCTAGATGTAAGGCAGAGTGGTGACTGCACAGGAGGAAAAAATAAAGTGGTGAAAAAAAAATAACACCTGTCTTTAGCCTAGACTTGTCTGCTCTAGTGTGAAAAGTAAATTCCTGCTGCTCTTAATTGTGCTAAGTTTGTAACTAAGTACTGTTTTTTTTTGTTTTTGTTTAATCTGCCCTGCATAGTCTTGTTGCTGCTATTGTTTAAATTAGAGGTCAGTGATATTAACTGTTATTTCAATCCTCTTTCTTGCATTGCTGTGCTGCTGTTTCTGTCTTCTTACTTCAGTCCCAGCTCAGTCTCTCTCTCTCTCTCTTCCTTCCCCCTAACCCCTGTGCATGGTGCTGACCCACCTGACCACAGCTGTCTACATTGTTTTCCAGCTATCCCCTCCCACGATCTCAATTAACTGTGCCATGGCTCCAACCCCCAGCTGGCTTCTGCCTACAGTCTCCTGTCTCACCTGCCCTTGACTCACACCTAATTTCTAGCTTCACCCTGCCCTATGACTCCATGCCTACATCCTGCTCTTATTAACTCCCTGCTCTCTCTCTTCCTCTCAGCTTTAAGCCCCCCATACAGGCATATCTCCCGAGCTTGCACTGAGCGGCGATTCTCTGACTGCCGCTGCCCGAGCAACTTTTCTACCACCTCCCTGGGACTGCCGCTATCAGGTACAAGACCTCTCTGGAGCCAGGGATTTCAATTTTTGGCACTCTGTGACCTGTGAGCAGTGATTGGCTCCCTCACAGCCCAGGCTAAGTTCTAATTGGCTCCCGCCTAGACTCCACTGCCGACTTCAAGCTCTGTCTGCTTTCTCTCCATACTGGAGCCCTCTGATTCCTCTAGAAGTGGGTTATTTTGTCCCACCTCCTACCACTCTTTAAATCCTCTAAGTTGCCCAAAGGCCCTGCCCTGATGTTTTGACTGCCCAGTCATCTTGCTCCATTGCAAACAATCCACTGTCTGCCCTCTCTGACTCCTCTCCTGTGTAACTAGATGCTCTTCTCTCTCCTGACTCTCCTTTCCTTTGGTCTCCTAGCCATACTGAGCACAACTACCCCTAGAGAATCTCAGACAAATACCCCCCCTCCCCATTACTTACTGCAATAAATTAAAGCCTGCTGTAGCTTGGCTTGTGCTGTACCACAGAAACAGAACTGAGCACCAGGACACTCTGCTATGGTGCTATCAGTAAATAAAATAATCAATAAGCAAAATCTGTAGCACCCATAGTACCCAACACAAATCACACAGACCAAGTAAAATTCTGGCAAGGTCTATTTTATAAAGTGCTGAAAGTGCAATAGCTGGCATAAGTGACAAATTGCAAATAAAAAATGGTTGACGTTTCCACTAGCGTACTGCTAGGCTTCTTCAGGGTGATTTTAATAGAGATTAAGGTGCTGCATTTATACAAATTCAGAAGGATCAATTGTTGATAACAGGCCAATCAAAGAATACTTTTCGGACAATACACACAATCCCACTTGTTTAAAGTGCTAGAGACATTAAGAGTAAACTTACGTAACACTGAAACTTGGAACAGAAATTTACCTGTCCATGACTTTACTTATTGTACACAAAAAAGCATTTAATTTGCATCTCAGTTTTTGAAAAAGCACCAGATAAGCCACGTTAGCATTTGTGCATTCAAATATCAAGCATCTATTGCACATCTTTTTTTAAGCTTCTGTGACCAACAATTTCATCGCGTGGCTACTATAGTGTGTATATATCATGTCTGCTCCAGACACCAACATTCTCATTATTCATTACAAGCAGACAATACCAACCCCTCCACTGGTTCTACAGGACTATGTATGTGTACTGCATCCTATAATTCATATATAGAATTTAAAAGATGCACTCCAACAAATTCTGCCATATCTTATCTAACCCCTATACTTCTTCAAGAAGGCAGACAAATCAATGCTGTCATTGAGACCCTTATTTCGACGTACCCCTAGTTCAAAAATCCAGGAGCTTTTCCTTTGCCTTATAGATTTGTTGAGAGCTCCCCCTCTATTCCCTACCCTGACTTGTTCAATTCCTATAAAGTGAATTTTATGTAGTTTTGATCTGTTTCCTAACATGTGTTTAGCTATTGCACAGGAGAGATCCCCTTTTCAACAGCTCTCACATGTTCCCCCATTCTTATGCAGAATTTTCTGACCATCCTCTATAAAAGGCCCCACACACACAGAGTTCAGCATGTATTTAATGCCGCTGCTATTGCAAGTTATGAGGTATTTTATTTGTATCATCTTGTTCATGGTAGGGTGTGGAAATTCCTTGCATGTGTGCACAAATTTGCAATAGGTACACCTACCACAACAATGGGTGCCAATAGGAGCAGGGGCAAGTAATGTTTGTCTTAGTGGCTCAGGTCCCGGTAATATATTACTGACTACCAAATCCCCAATACTTTTACATTTACAGAATATTGTTCTAGGCCCCTGTTCCACTACAGTATTGAACCTTGGCTCTAGTTGTAATATGGAGCAATTGCTGCTAAATATCTGTCTCACTTTCTCTGCTTTTCTTGAACAATCTGTGATAAAAGGACACCCCATAGTGCTGTTGGGTACTTTATCACCATATTGCAGTGTGTGTTCCCTACTCATGTCATTCATCTTCTGTATTGCAGACGCAATACTCTGTCTGTTATAACTTCCTTCTTTGAATCTATGAATTTGTGCTCCCCTTTTCTGTACATATTCTGTTTTTTCTGTACAATTTTGTAAAATGAGCACTAATTGTCCTTTTGGAATATTATAGTGCACATGGTAGGGGCAACAACTGCCAAAAATGCAACAAACTGTTGCGATCTGTATTTTTCTGAAACGAGGTTGTGTAAACACCACCTTTTCCATCCTTACATTGTTTCAGATCCAAGAAGTTAATGGTTGTCTGATTTATTTCATAATTGTAAGTCAAGCAGCTACTGGTCGGTTCCATCCAACTAATAAAGGATGCAAACTCTTCTTTAGTACCCTTCCACACAATTAGAATATTATCTATAAGTGCTGCCACAAATACACCTTATGCAAGAATGGACTAGTGGTGGCGCCATACAGATGCTCACACTCCCACTTCCTCACAAACAAGTTTGCATAACTAGGAGCCATGGTTGTGCCCATGGCTGTACCTCTAATCTGATGGTAAAGCTGCTCCTGAAATAGGAAATCATTCTTTTGTAATACCATACAAGCCAATTCCACTAAAAGTTTGTGGGATTTGTCACACATTACACTTCTGTTCTCATCTCCAGGAAGTAGGTCAGTGCATCCAACCCTTCTGAATGGGGGATAACTGTGTACAAAGAATTAACATCAAGCACAGCAAAATACCACTCAGGTTCCATCAATAGTTCATCCACTAATCTAACAATTTCAGTTGAATCCCTGATGTATGATCTAAGACTGTACTGTCGGTTGTAAAAACTGGTCCAACTATATTGACAAGGGTTCTGTCAATCACCCACGCCCAGAAACTATGGGCCAACCCGGGGTTGTGACATGCTCTTATGTATTTTACGCAGTATGCAGAGAACAGGCACAGTGAGACAATTTACTGTCATAGTTCGATAAATTACATCTGTAATGCATCCCCTCACAGTATCGCTAAACATATTATCTATTTCTGTTGTAAACTGTGCCACAATCTGTCTAGAAATGCACTTACAAAACAAAGTATAATTTACTAATCTTTGTACCTCGATGATATAATCCACTGCCTTCATTACCACTACTGCCCCTCCCTTGTCTGCAGCTTTTATAATGATATTAGTGTTATCACTCAAAGCCCTAATAACTAGCCTCTCTTTCTTACTGCAGTTATTTTTATGAACAACAGTGGGTGTTTCTCTAAGAATTTCAAGACCCAATTCACATTTATGGATAAAGCTAGAGAGAACTGGGTTCAATGTAGGGCAAAATTCTGATCGGGGGCTGAGCCTGGTGCTCATTAATGTGTCAGTGGCATTATTCTCAAACATACATTTGAAAGTTAGGTTTCTACCAGACATTTAAATCTACGCAAGTACCAAAGAAATTGATATCTGAAGATGGGCAAAATGTTAAATCTTTATTAAAAATGGACAATTCTGCTACTGTCAAATCATTATCTGATATATTAACCATTGGTGTCAAGTCCACATTATATGGGGGATTGTTACAAGCATCATACAACCCATATAAGTCCTCTTCATTAGAGTCAGCTTTAGAGATCTCTACTGTGGGATAAATGGGGGTGGGGCAGAGGTGTGAGGCATGCCTGCTTCCTGTAATGCATTTTGTATTAGTACTTGTTCCTGCCTCTTTTTCCACTCCCCCCATCCTCCTCTTGGGTAAAGGGGAGTTTGAAAACATGCTCTGCACTGTCGTTGACTGTGCCTTGTCCCCTGGGTTTAAACAGAGGATTGCCCTTTTTCTAGTTCCCCCATTTCACCTTCGGAGGGGGCCTTGGATCCATCTGTGTCTGAAGGGCCTGTTGTGTAATCTAGCACTGTTTTCTCCCCCTGCATTTCCATTCTACTTGCAGTGCCCCTCTTAAGTATGGACTTTGGCATAACTTTTTCATCTGCACCACAATTGAGCACTCTATTGTTCTGGTAGTCTCTCTCATCCCTTAGAAACTTCTTCTGCTTTTGTTTTTTAATTTTCACATCATATTTTGTCACTTTGTCCATTAGCATTTTGTTCAACTTTTCAAGATCATTGGGTTCGGTGCATGCCTTTAATGCAGCTTCCACTTCCCCAATTTCAATAGTTAGTTCATTCTGAACTGGTTCAGAGAACTCCAATATCAGTTCTGTATTTTTTATGGAAGCCTCTTGCATGTTCCTGCGCCATCTGTTCACAAAATCAGCATTATCTCTCCCGCACGAGGGTTTCTGTATAATTCGTAGTCCCCTTAGAACCCTCTTTATGGCCAAATATGCCTCAAGTGTGGTTTTGTGCCAAAACATCCTTCTTCCTTTAAGCACTAATTTTTCAAGCATGCAAAAAGTAGTTTTAGAGTTGGACTGACCACTCGGGTGCTGCTCGTCTTGAATATTCTCTCCCAGTAGGGGGCTGGTTTCTTCTGCTGTATGCAAAACATTTTTGCAAAGCCACCTGTTGGAACGACGGCACATGCAGCTTCATTCTTCTCTCCTTCCACTGTCATCATGGTGTGGCATGGTCTGTTGACACAAACACTCCCGCCATGCCTTCAGCGCTATGCTGGAAGGTTCCTGTCTGCTTCGTATTCGTTCTGATTCTCTTACTTATGAAGAAAGTAGACTGGCAGTTAAATAATGCACTGCTAAATGGATAAGGCCATATTTCCAAGAGAACTCAGCTGATGCTGGTTTGGTTTTTACTCCTACTTAATCGTAGGAAACCTGTGCTCCATTACAATAAAACATGAAGCACAGAAACAGAACTGAGCACCAGGACACTCTGTTATGGTGCTATCAGTAAATAAAATAATCAATAAGCAAAATCTGTAGCACCCATAGTACCGAACACAAATCACGTAGACCAAGTAAAATTCTGGCAAGGTCTAATTTATAAAGTGCTGAAAGTACAATAGCTGGCATAAGCGACAAACTGCAAACAAAAAAATTACTGACGTTTCCACTAGCGTACTGCTAGGCTTCTTCAGAGTGATTTTAACAGAGATTAAGGTGCTGCATTTATACAAATTCAAAAGGATCATGTGTTGATAACAGGCCAATCAAAAAATACTGTTCGGTCAATACACACAATCCACTTATTTAAAGTGCTAGAGACATTAAGTGTAAACTTACATAACACTGAAACTTGGAGCAGAAATTTACCTGTCCATGACTTTACTTAAACTACACAAAAAACATTTAATTTGCATCTCATTTTTTGAGAAAAACACCAGATAAGCCACATTGGCATTTGTGCATTCAAATATCAAGCATCTATTGCACATCTTTTTTTAGGCTTCTGTGGCCAACAATTTCATCATGTGGCTACTATAGTGTGTATATATAATGTCTGCTCCAGACACCAACATTCTCATTATTCAATATAAGCAGAAAATACCAACCCCTCCACTGGTTCTATAGGACTATGTATGTGTACTGCATCCTATAATTCATATATAGAATTTAAAAGATGCACTCCAACAAATTCTGCCCTATCTTATCTAACCTCTACACTTCTTCAAGAAGGCAGACAAATCAATGCTGTCATAGAGGCCCTTATTTCGACGTGCTCCCAATTCAAAAATCCAGTAGCTTTCCCTTTCCCTATAAGTTTGTTGAGATCTCCCCCTCTATTCCCTACCCTGACTTGCTCAATTCCTATAAAGTGAATTTTATGCTGTTTTGATCTGCCCCAAAATCCCATCCCCCTACCCCTTATTCTCCCCTGTCTCTCTTACAATCACCTCAAACGCTCAATCACAGTCTGCAGCACAATCACAGCCTTCCTGTTATGTCAGCCCAAGCATCCTCCCTGCCCAGACAATTACCTTTGCTCTTCTAATAAGGGCTGTCAGACCCTCCCCCAAAGCCTTCCTTTACACCAGAACATATAAGCTTCCAACCAGCTACTCCTTCCTGCTTCTCATCCTCCTCCTTCTGTATCTGGGGACATTGAACCTAACCCAGGACAACAGTTCATACCTCCCTTAGCTCCTACAAAGGTCTCTCTATTGCCCATGTTAATATCAGAAGCCTCCTACCCAAGCTAGACCTACTAACCTGCTGGATGAACGAACACTGTCCTGATATTCTTTGCCTGTCTGAAACATGGCTCTCTGCTAAGATACCTGACTCCTCCCTCACTCTTCCTAACTACTCACTACATAGATAGGACCATGGCAAGAAGGCGGGGGAGTAGCCATCTACACTAAGCACTCCCTCTTGTGCTCGGTCACTTTTAAGGAAGCCAGCCCATGAAATTCTCCTGGCCCAACTCACCCTACCTTCCTGTCTCCCACTATATATAAGGGTGCTTTACGCCTGTCCATGACTACCTAGCAACTTTCTTGTCTCTACCATAGCTACTCTACCCGACAAAGTCTCCAAAGGTGAACAATCCTCCTGGGTGACTTCATCTTGGACTGGTTAGAACCCTCCTCCCAGGACCACACGTGAAAAATTGAATCCCTCAATCTTACCCAGCTACTAAATGAGCCCATTCACTACAATCCTCATTCCCAAAACCATTCTCTTATTGAATGGATTCTCAAGTCCCACCCTCACAGAGTAAACATCTCCAGCACTCTAGCAAACTTGCTAAGCGATCATTGCATTACATATTGCATTAGGAAAATCCATATGCCCAAATCTGCCCCCAAATACCTCAACTCTTGCCCTCTAACTGCTTTAGATACTAATTCGCTCTTCTCCAGCCTTAAGCATGCATTCTGGAAACAGGTGTACACCACACCGAATGTCAACCATGCCCTTTCCTGTTTTCTAAACAAATTCACCAACATCTGGGACTTCTATGCCTCTCTGAAAATGTCCAGGGTCAAGAAGCGCCATCACAATTGGATCTCAGTGCCCATTCTAAACAAATGTAAGGACAGGGACAAAGCCTGGTCCATATTTAAATCCCACCCAACCCCTCAAAACAGGCAAACCTATAACACCCTAAGAAATGTCTGCACGAAGGTCATCAGGCAAGCCAAAGCAGATTACTTCAAGTCAAAACTCTCCCACGCTCACCCCTCCAACTTCTGGAAAGTTGTGTGCTCACTACTTGACCCACCATCACAGTCCAATGCCCCTGCCTTCCTAAATAATGGCTCCCCAGATTCTGACCTTAATCACTCTGCTGACATGCTAAATACATTCTTAACCTCCTGCACTGCCCAACTTGGCCCTCTCCTGCTATCTCTACTATCCCCTCTCCTCAACACAGTAACAACTTCCAATTCCTCCCATCTCTGAACATGAAGTTCTAAAAAACCTCCTTTCACTGAACCTCTCCAAATCTAGCCCTGATGTGATCCACCCCAAGATCCTTCAAATCTCCATTCCTGCCTTCCTCAGACCTCTCATCTATATTTCTAACCTCTCCTTTTTCACTGTTTCAGTCCCTCAGGCCTGGAAGATAGCTTGTGTTATCCCCCTTCACAATGAGGGAGACCTCTCCATGCGTGGCAACTACAGACCTCTCTCTCTCCCTTCTCCTCCCAACCATAGCAAAGCTTCTGGAATCCTTGACTCACTCAAGACTGGCTGAACATCTCTCCTCAAACAATCTCCTCTTTCCCCATCAGTCTGGCTTCAGAAAACAACACCCTACCACCTCCTCCTCCCTTCTGCAGGTCATGAATCACATACTAACAGCCTCTGGCCAAGGCTATCTAACCGCTGCTGTGTTTGTCAACCTGGCTAAGGCCTTCAACTCAGTTTCCCACCCCTCCTCCTAATTAAGCTTGAAGCAGCAGGGCTCATCTCCAGCACCATTCAATGGTTCAAATCCTATCTCCTCAATAGGCTGCAGTCAGTCAAAATTGCTGATGTCACTTTCATCCCTCTTCCAATCTCCGTTGGTGTGCCACAAGGATCTGTCTTTGGCCCCATCCTCTTCTCCATCTCCATAAATGACCTCCCCTCCTCCTGCACAAACTCCAGAATACACATGTATGCTGATAACACTATTCTACTCTCTTCTGGTCCTTCAATGCTCATAGCACAAGCCTCCCTCCAAAATGACTTCAACAACATTCAGCACTATTATTGTTATACACTTTACTTTACAAACATACGAAATTTGCCAGCAGATAAAGGCCTAGCGGTCTATCAAGTCTGCTCGAATGTGCAGCTAGCACCCCTTATTCTGCAGCTGCCCCTCCCTTCCACCCTTCCCCTTCATTAACTCCCCCTTGTCCTGTCCCATCCTCGTTTCAAGCAGTCCAGTGTTCTACTGCATACCACTTCAGCAGGTAACGATTCCACCCAGCCACCACCTCTCTGTAAAAAGTGTCTCCTATCTCCCTCCTGAACCTTCCTCACTCCAGTCTCATACCATGGCCCCTGGTGTCCCTCCCTCTCTTACTTTGAACAGCCCCTCTGTACCTGTCTTGTTTATTCCTTTCATGTATTTAAGAGTTTCAATCATGTCACCACTGTCTCTCTCTCTCCAGTGAGTACATGTTCAACTCTTCAACCTCCTCTCGTATGATAAGTCCCCAGCCCTGATCATCTTTGTCGCCTGGGCGCTGCCCCCAGTAACTTTATGTCCCTCTTCAGATACGGATGCCAGTACTGCACTCAGTACTCCAGGTGGTCTAACTAATGACCTATACAGTGGCAGAATCACCTCCTCCTCCTCGAGGATATACCCCTTGCAATACAACCCAGCATTTTGTTGGCCTTTGCAGCTGCCTTCCTACATTGTGCCAAGTTGTTCATTGACCCTGTAATGAGCACACCCAGATCCTTTTCTCCTCCTCTGTCTGGGCTAGCTGCACTCCCTAGCTGGTAACCTCCCGGGTTCTTTCATCTCAAAATGCAGCACCTTGCACTTTTGGCATTAAAGCCCAGTTGCCAGGTGTCTGACCAGGTTTCAAGCTTTGCCAGATCATTCTGCAACCCCTGCCCTCCCCCAGGTCATCCACCACCGCCGCTCTACCTTGGTATCATCAGCAAACAGACTGATCTTGCTCTTGATGTCCCATGATATGTCTGCAATGAATATCCCAAACAACACTGGTCCCAACACCGAGCCCTGTGGAACACTGCTCATCACTGCCCTTGGGTGTGAGGCTCCCCACCCACCACCACCCTCTGTTGCCTTCCCTGCAGCCAGTTTCCTACCCATCTCACCAGCTTGCACCCCGTGCCTACAATTTCATTCCAGCCTTCCATGTGGCACTGGGTCGAATGCCTTACTGAAGTCCAGATACAGGACATCCACTGCATGGCCCATGTCCAGTTGCCTAGTTGCAGTCATAGAACTCGACCAGGTTGGTTTGGCAGGATCTGCCACATAGGAAGCCATGCTGTCTGCTGTCCTGTAGTCCTTTGGCCTCTGGGAGGCCACCAGCCTCTCCTTCAGGATAGTCTCCATTAGCTTACCCACCCGATGGATGTGAGGCTCACTGGTCTGTAGTTTTCTGGTTCATCCTTGGGGCCATTCTTGTGGAGGGGCACCACATGAGCCATCCTCCAGTCCTGAGGTACACACCCCGAATGTAGTGAGGCATTAGATAGGTCTGCCAAAGGTCCTGCAAGGACCGCTGCCAGCTCCTTCAGTACCCTGGGGTGGATGTCATCTGGGCCTGGCACCTTGTCCACCCTCAGTGCCTTCAAACCCTTTCGAACTCTGCTCTCCATGATTTCCCCATCTGTCACCACTTCCCACCCTGCTTCTGCCATTTCTCCCACCTTGGATGTCACCCCTCTTCTCTTTAGTAAATACTGAGCAGAGTACTCATTTAGTGCTTCCGCCTTATCGCACCTGCTTCCACCCAGCCCCCTCCTTCCTAATCCTTAATATGTGGTCCTTACAGCTCTTTTTCTCCTGATATACTTAAAAGTCCTTCTCCCTTCTTAATGCCTTGTGCCAGCCTGAGTTCCGTAGATGCTTTGGCTCCCTTACTGCCTTGTCACCTCCTTCGATTCTGTCAAGTACCCTCCTTGTCCTCCCCCTCCCTGTTTTCTTGTACTTCCTAAAGGCAGCTCTTTTCCTCCTTACCTTTTCCATGACCTCCTTGCTCAACCAGCTCAGTTTCTTAGCCCTAGCCTTCTTGATCTGGGCTTTGCAGCAGGTTTTGGTTGCCTCCACTATCCCCAGCTTTATGAGCTCCCACCTCTGGTTAGTGTCCATACTAGATTGAATTCTGGCCAGGTACCCTTTTACCACTTCCCCCATCCTCCCAAAGTCGGCCCTCCTGAAGTCCAGCACTATTGTGCCAGATTCCACTCCTTCCTTGCCCATATCCAATGTCAGCCATACTGAGTGGTATACTTTCTAATATATACCTGTATTTCTTGCTTACAAGATGTTAGGACATATGTGTCCTTGTAATGATTATGATATATGAATCAGCATTGCCATCTTCTGATGTTTTGTATTATTACACAGCTATGTACAACTGTACTTTGTCTTTACAAAGTGATGACTACTACAAAATTGTATAATGTTATCTTGAACTGTGGAGCAACCTCTAACTTAGCTAATAGGGCTCATCTCTGTAACTAGAAATGTTTCTATCTTACAGTAACCATGGTAATTATCATAGGTATATAATGTAAGACATTACATCTTCTACCTCGGAGACTCCAAGAGACACAGAGAATCTTTAAGGTATAGGGAACACTTAGCATTGGCTCCCAGTTCCTTTTGGTAAGAACTGCTTAGGGCAACTGTGATTATCCTTTTGGTAGTAATAAACAAGCTTTAATGCTCTTATGCAATGTGTCTGTGATTCCTTGCATGCCCATTATTGCCAAGAATTGGTGACCGTGTGAAGGTAATATATGGTGTTTGCAAAGTTTCACTTGTTGCTTACAACTTTTCCCTTCCCAACTGGGCCTGCAGGTGTGCATTCCCACATCCCCCCTCCCGTTTTATGACCATTTTGTAATAACTAGCAAGGTCTGGCTGCTTTCTGGGTGTGGTTGATGCCGACTCAACACACCCCATGACAGTTTTGAATTGCAAGCTTACAAGTGCACAGTAGCCTGACTGTGAACAAGTGAACCTGTTGTGGATCGATACACAGCACGGTGCCTTTTCATGGTTTGATTTTGTGTTCCCTCCCACACAATGGCCACCGTATCAAATATCTGTGCAGAACTGAGACTCAATGTCTCAAACTTCCTTGCCTCCCATTGAGGATGGGCTGACTTTGCACAGGATGCAAGTCAATCTGACAACCCTGTACTGGGGATTTCAACCCAGTACACAGAGACAAGACAAACAGCCAGAAAGCGAGAAGCTGAAGGGCTGTTGGTCGTGCCTTTTTATGCTGCTCTGGAAGCTTCTGAAGCAAGGTTTCGAACCCTTGAACTGCAAATCCCATCTCTTAAGCAGGAGATGGGGTTGCAGAAAACTGAATGTGTGAGACGTGAGCAGGATTTGGAGTCTGAGCTCCAAACACTGCGAAAGAAAAGGATTCCCTTTTGCATCATTCTGCTCAGGCAGATGAGCAGGAACTTCGTATGTTGAAGCAGGAGTGTGAAAGTTTGAGACAGGATAAGGGACATTCTTTGCAAATGAATGATTTGTTAAGTAGAATGAATGAACAATTGAGTGAGGAGTTGGGAAAGATTCAGGATGAGATAAACCAGGTACATAATGACTTAGAAGTGGCTACTAGGAACAATCATGAATTGAGCACCTCGTATAAAGTGTTACAAAGACAGATGCAGGTTGAGGTGGATGTGAATGTTGCGAATGTGAATCATGCAGAATGTGAATCCAACATAGCGAAACTGCACCATCAGTGAGAGGTGTTGGCTGGACATGTCAAGGTGATGGGAGGTGTAGACCCTGCCTTGACAACGTCTTCTGAGGGAGAGGTATCAGATGACGACATCTCACAGTTCAATAACCAATCACACCCCTACTATGGCCAAGACACCCCACCACACCCCACCCCACCATCCACAACATGGTGGACACCTGTCACATGCCACTCATGTCATACGTCATCCATGTCATGACGTACATCATGGGCGATGTCAACATGGTGATCACCATGATTGGGGGAGCAGGCCCAGGACTAGTCCTGACGGCACCACCGGTATCCATTATTAATGTGAAAGAAAGGTAGGAGATAGAGACAATGATCGAAACTGCAATAAGCACCGTGCCCATCTCTGAAAGAAATAAATGGGTTCTCAAGATCCAAATTAGGCAGCTTCTATACGAGGCTGGGACACAAGATGGCATGGTTCAGTCAGTGGCAATAGCAGTGGCCCATGCAGCCCTGGATGGTGTCCGATGTAACCTACCTCCACCTGATCGGCACAATAATCCCCTACAAATGGCCTATACTGTTCAGCAAATAGCTGACGGCATTGGTCAGATGAGCCTGTCCAATAACCTCAGTTGCCACTTGAAAAAGGTGCATGCTACATGTGAAATGCTTAGTCTCACCGCAGACTACTAGGTCCAGATCCTACGCTAGACCATTGATCCTGGACTGTGGGCAAAACCTCCCGATACCATCTGTCAGGATGGACACGCCACCTTTGAGGAAGTAGTAGCAGTGATCATTTCTGCACACAGCCAAGGTGTAGTAGGAGTGATGCTCGCATACCCTGTAAAACAGAATGTGAAAGAAAGTCCAGTGACTTTCCACCAGAGGCTCTGGATGTCCTATCGAGCAGAGAAACATCTTGCACAAGAAGCCACAGATGTGGACCTTATTGAATATAACACCCTGTTCCTTAGGAACATGATACCTGCAGTAAGAGAAAAGATAGAGCCAACCACCTATCCCACCATGGAGATGTTTGCCAACATTCTTTGGAAAACTGAAAGAGTTTATCAGCTCTACATCTGTGATCTGGGCTCCCGTCCCAAGAAAGTAGCTGCCGTGGAGACTACTCTGGAGGCCACAACGCACTACATGGTGGAAGGGCAGGCCCAAGAGAAACAGCCCCTCCCCGCAGACAACCAACACCCCCAGCAGGCCCAACAACAACAAAAATCCTGGGGTGGAAACTGGAACTACCATAAAAATAAGAAACATCATAAGAATAAGACTAGACAACAAAGATCAGGTCATTCATATAGGGAAATAGCCAATGAGAACCAGAAGTTCCAGGAACTTCTTGGGCAAGTGCATTCCGTAGCAGATGCTTTTCCCATTCGGATCCTTCCTGCCCTACAACCAGGACAGCAGGTCTCTACAGGCCACAAAGACACTGAAAGTACAGGCTTTCAGGTCAATACAGGCCTGAACCTGGAAGCAGCTCCCTACGTAGCATCAGTGCAGCATGGTGAAGTGGTTCACAGGAACCAGGCCCAGACTCTCTTCCATGAGACTCCCCATGCCTCCACTGGTGCAGATTCACAATTACAGGCCCCAGTCCATATTTTAAACAAGCTGATCTTGGATACAAATGGAAGGGCCTGAACCGAAGCTGAGATCAGGGGCCGCCTACTGACAGTACTATTGAATACAGGTGCAGCTGTGTCTGTATTACATGATGACCATCCAGACACATCCCCTTGGTCTACAGGATGGAGGGCCAACATGTCTGGTGTAGACAGTGCTAGGTTGCCTGCATACCATTCCATGCCACTACCTGTGACACTGGGACACCTGAAGACCTATCATACCTTTCAGTTGATGGTATTGCATGATCACCCTAGCGTAATTGGAATTGACTTCCTAGCACCACATGGCTGTGTGGTAGACTTGGCCAACATGTTACTGATACAAATTCAGGGACAATATTACACCATCATGATCCCTGAATCACATGTGGTTGCAACAATCTTGGCAAACAACAAAGAATATGACATTATAGATCTGTTCAAGAATCACAAGCTTTTCCCAAAGCTCCTCCCCATTCTACAAAGGCATCAGGAGGCATTTGCCACCAACAAGCATGATTGTGGCTGAATGCACACTGTCATTGAAGTGACAGGCCCAGCACATGAGAGGCAACAGCAATATCCCTTTCCACCTGAGGCCTTGCCCTCTCTTAGAGAAACAATTAAATCACTTCTCAAGCAAGGAGTAATCAGGACATGTGTTTCCACTGCCAATTCCCCAGTGTGGCCTGTGAAAAAACCCACAGGTGCCTGGATGCTTACTATTGACTGCAGAATACTGAACCAGGTCACCCCCAGTTGTGCCCTAACTGTGGCATCAGCACCTGATGTGTTGCGACTATTGACCCCTGACCAAAACTGATTCCGTGCCCTGGACATCTCCAATGGTTTTTAGTCATTGCCATTGGCCCCCAAGTGTCAGTATAAGTTTGCCTTCACCTTTGAGTGTAGGCAGCACACGTGGACCTGTTTACCACAGGGATTCCATAACATCCCCTCCCTGTTCCATTTACACATGATGGATGCCCTTGAGGGCTTCTCTACACCTCAGTGTCTCTTGCAGTATGTGGATGACCTGTTGTTGGCAACAGCCACATACGAACAACACCTGGATCTCTTGGACTAACTACTGACCCTCATTCAGAGGGCAGGCCTCAAACCCTGCAAAAGCAAAACTATGTCAGAAAGAGGTGCTCTTTCTGGGCCTGAGAATAACTGATCAAGGCTGAAACCCTACCTGGAAGAAGATACAAGGACTGCAAGACTTGCCACTGCCCACCCGTATGGCCACTCTTAGAAGGTTTCCAGGTATGGTAAACTATTCTAGAGATTTTATTTGTGATTTTGCTCAGAAGGCTGCTCCTCCATATGAATTATTGAAAAAGGATGTATCTAGGAATTGGGGCCCTATTCACAGCCAAGCTGTGACATCACTGTAACAGTCATTGGCCTCAGCTCCAGCTCTGGTCAACCCCAATCCAGCTTTGCCATTACATCTGGAGTGTGCCACCTCTTACATTGCTGTGTCAGCAGTGCTGGCCTAGAAGGTTCATGGCACCTTGAGACTCATTGCATATGCATTTCACCTCTTGACCCCCATGGAACAGAAGTACAGTCTTTGTGAAAGGAACCTTCTAGCCACCTACTGGGTGGTCAAGCACTTTTTGTATATCATAGGGTACTCCCCTCTGATCATCAACATGAACCACACCCCAACTACCTTTATGCTTCCAGATAGAGTAGAGGATGGGTCAGTCTCCAACACTAGACTTACACACTGGTCTCTCCTTCTCCAGGATAGAGATATCAAGGTCCACCAAACCAAAATGCCATCCATGATGGTGCATGGCCTCCTTTTCCAAGGAGAACCCCATGACTGTACACTGCAGCCACCTGATCTTCCAGATCCAGGTCCTTTCCTCCCTGCTACACCACAACTACTTGACAACACCTCATTGTGTCATGTCTTTACAGATGTCTCAGCTTCCTATTACCAGGGAGAACAGATTGCAGGGTTGGGCATATTGCTATTCACACTTATGGTAACACTGTTAAAATGTGTAAGTGTTGTAGTGTGGCATCTTCACAGTATGCTGAGATGGCAGCGGTGGCCTGTGCCCTCGAGTTCATCCAGCATGGAACCGTGGACACCATCATCTTTATAGACTCTAACTGGATTTGTTGTTCTCTTACAGAATTTCTGCCTTTCTGGCAGGAAAACTCCTTCTTCTCATCTTATGGCAGCCCAGTGAAACATAAGGAGCTGGTAATATACATTTATTCACTGGCACAAAAGTTTGCACACAAACTCTATGTACACAAGGTTAAAGCTCATTCCTTACACAACCCATATCATGCATTCAATTACACTTCTGACACCCTTGCAAAGGAAGGGGTCTGAGGGGGGACACCTGAATGATGGACCATCTAGAGGCCAAAGCAGCCATACACATTGCAGTGGTCAGGAAGAAACCTGAAACCTTTTCCCCTTGGACCTGTCAGCAGCCCAGCACGCTGACTCTGAGCTCAAAGATATGTCCAGATTCCTTGACAAAGGTACTGAGAAGAATCTCCCTACCCATAACCCCTACTGAAGGCATGAAGGTAAGTTGTATCTTTGCCCTGATGACAAACTCATCTGGTATGAACCAGATGACACCCCCACCAAGTTGTGGGTGGTTCCTCATCATCTTAGGCCCACATTTCTGCACTAAGTGCACAACAGCCCCCACTGATGGACACCAGGGAGTGGAAAACACACTCCAAATGCTCAAGACCACCACCTGGTGGCCTGGTGTCACCAAGGATGTCAAACAGTACATAGACAATTGCCTTGTTTGTGCACAAAACAATCCTAACCCTTCCAAACAAAATGCCAAACTGCTACCACAAAGGCATTCTGGCCCTTGGCATGCCATACAGATTGATTTTATTGGTCCCTTGACCAATACCAGCAGAAATAACAAGTACGCCCTTGTGGTCAATGATCTCTTTTCTAAGTGGGTTGAAGCTTTCCCCACTAAGACATGCACTGCTAAAACCACCGTCAAAATCCTGGTGGAACAGATTTTCTCCAGGTGGGGCCTACCACTCAAGGTAGACTCAGACAAAGGAACCAGTTTTACAGGTGAGTTGATGAAAGAAGCACTTGAACTCCTTGGAGTTCATCAGAAGTTCCACATAACTTGCCACCCAGAATCTTCAGGCCAAGTAGAAAGAGCCAACAGGCAGATTAAGCAAATGCTTTCCAAATTCATTGAGGACAATCCCAAGACTTGGGATTCCCTATTGCCATTACTCCTTATGGCAATCAGGGGTACACCCTCAGCCACCACCCAGTTGACACCCTTTGAGGTGATGACTGGTAGACAGATGAGATTGCCTGAGCACCTGTTGTTTGACCTACACACCCCTGACCATGTGTCTGTAGATCAATATGTGGAAAAACTCAGACAAGACCTCATGCACACTCATTTATATGCTGCCAACTGCATGGGCAAAGCCCAGCAACAGTCCAAAATACAGTTTGACTAACACGCATAAGAAGTGGATTGGCAGGTTGGGGATCTAGTAATGGTTCTCAGATTTGTACATCCCACATATTCCTTCTCCAATAAGTGGGAAGGCCCCTACCCCATTGTCAACAAGCTCAGTCCAGCAGTCTATCAGCTTAGACTCATGCAAAGCAACAAACTGACTGAGAAGTGGTTACATGCAAACCAGCTAAAACTGTATAAAGGAGTATAATTACTTTTCCTCACCCCATTGGGCAGAATAGTACTAACTTACTAATGTTTGGTTTTCCTTTTCAGATACATTGACAAGATCGCTATCTTGTTCCATTTTCTCCTCATCTCAGGAGTTATCTCCTGCAATAAAGGCATGGTAAAGCACCTCCTTCCTCATCGTGACCCTCCAGCATCTGCCCCAGGGGGAGTTTCCATCAGTATACCCGACAATTTGATTACTGTCCAGGAAGGTTCAGATGCCTACCTCACTGCCTCGGTTGTTACTCCTGATAAATCTACCCTACAAATTGAGTGGCAAACCACATCGCAAGGACAAATTCTCCCTATGGCCAAGCTCTCCAAGGAAACTTTCCATGGTTGGCTCAATGCAAAATTATCCCCAAATGGTTCTCTGTCCTTGCTCCAAACTACTGTTAGACATTCTGGTTTATACAATATTATTACCTTAATTGAGCCCTCATATTGTAATTCCTTGTCTAAAGACTCTGCCAGGAAATTTTGTGCTGTACACAACATGGTTTCTGCTGCCATGTACCTGTCTGTGTTACCCTCTACTGATATACAGCTTTTGGAATGTCCAAAACACACCCCTGGCCCTCGTAGTGGCTTAACCACCGTTGCCTTACCTGGTACACTTATTAACAACTCACAATTTATGCATATACCTGTTTTGTTTAATTTGACTCGCTGGAATATGAAAGAATTTGGTATGTGTCTTACTACTAATACTTCTTTGTTTTATAGTACTTTGTTAATTGATAGCTTAGCAGCTTTTCAAATTTGTATGCAAGAGCCTATTGCCGGGGTACACACCAGTGAGCATAGATGCAATTTCAGGAGAAAACCTACTCCTGATGATCAAAGTCATAAGTGTAACACACATGAAGTTGACAGTTCTGATGTCACCGGTGCCACAGGCACTGTTACAGATCTTTTTGGTACAGCCATGTCTATTTGGAATAAAGCCGACATTGCTGCTATCAAATCACATTCACAGAAATTCCAGATTGGTTTGGTAAATGATATTATACCCCCATTATTGCTTGGTGTGGATGGCCTTAGTCAGGAAGAAAAATACACCGTATACAACATGCACGATATTGCTAAAGCATTTACAGATTCTAAAGATAAGATTAATGCTTTCATTGCACAGAACAATAAAGAAGCAGACAACAATATATTGCCAATGAGATATTGTGCTCAGCCTATGGTTCTTACATTATTACTATCATCAATAATATTTTCTGTGATCTAGAATCCGGAAGGATTTCTGATATTATACATGACAGACGTATCTCTAAATGGTATTTTCCTCAGTGTAAATCTTCCAGCTGTATTGCAATGTGTGTGCTGCAGACTCTCACTATTCTTCTTTCTACAGCTAGGAATTTAGGTTTTGTGACCAGACACCCTAACACTGGTCCATGTTTTACTTCTAAGAAATGTTCCATCAAGGATACTATGTTTGTTTCTTTAACTGTCTCTTTACCACGTTTTGATCCCACTACAGCTTTATTTGATAAACTCACATCTGTACACTCCATTGGGCATCCTGATGACGACATCTACAAAGAACACCTTGACTTACCTCCTCTATTGGTCTTCCGTTCTCTTCTGGATGGCTGGGTCACCCCGCACACGGACTGCTGTGCGAAGAAAGGGTATATTTATTTGTGTCACTGTGACAGATTTAAGCAATAATGCACGACAGGGTGTGGTATATCATGGGATATCGTCACGCCTCGGGTGATTGGGCACAAGGCCGCAGGCCGAGTGCATCAATGACCGAGAAGACTGATATCCTACTATATACACACCCTGGAGTGCATTATTGATATTATGAACAGGAATACAAGTTTTAGCAGTAAAAAAAAAAATGTTTAAATCCTTCTGAAAAGGTATTTTCTGAGGTGGTGGAGGAGTACTTTTTAATAAAGTAGTTCCTGGAGGGCTCTTTGGGCAGCTATTGTAAATTGAGTTTGTGTAGAGGAGGTCTGGAGTTTATGTCTCCAATAAGTGGTGCTGCTGTTTGTTGCTTCTCATGTGCATGCTGTAGTGATGTTTCTTGAGTATTGTAGATCATCCTCCACGTCATTGCCCTGTGAGAGTTTAAGCGTACATTGCTTGGTCGATTTTATATTTATGTTGTATTTAGCAAGTCGCCACTCACTATCCCTCCTGAGTCTCATGAGGTACAGTGAAAAGTTTGCAAGCCACGCCTCATACAGCTAACACTGGACTGAAGGGGGCTGCTTACATGTGAGTTAAACGGGAATATGATATGTCACGGATGGGTTGATGATGCATCAGTTCTACTGGCTGTTAAATGGGAAAGTGGTATCTGGCACAAGGAATGAGAGAAGCAGGATGGTCAATGATGTAAGGTTAGTGGGGTGGTCGGCAGCTGTTGTTTTGTATGAGCGACGTTTTTTTTTTCTTTCAGTTAATTTTCCCACGAGCAGAGGTTCTGTTGTTGTCTGGGGGGGGTGTGCACATGTTGTCATTTTGAAATTAGGCTGCGAGTTGCGTTTAAAGTTAAGAGCTGCCATTGCTGTTGGAGGAATTTCTTGAAAGTAAGAAGTGAGAAGGCTGGTGACTGGAGGTTTTCTGAAGCCGTGATGATGTAGCCCGATATCATCACAGCTTCAAAACCCTCTTGGCCAATCAGCTTGCTCTATTTATGATCGTTGGTTCATAATTGATGTTATTAAACCTGTATGTGGCTATTCCCCAGACAGTACCGAATGGTCCTTTTCCATGAATGATGATATCAACACTAATGACACAGACTACCAGGACTCAACATTGACTCCAAACAAGCTCTACCAGTCTTCTCGAGAGGAGGTTCACTGCCAGTCAACACGGATTTACAAGACTACCTACACCTGCCCAGTACTGTTGCAGAAATGGAGACTGCCTACTGTTAAAATGCAATATAATTCAAACAGCGAGTACTGCATTGTCACAAACTTTAAAAGTTATACTTATGGAATGCAAACATGTTCTATTGATAGTCCAAACATCTGCTTAATGCCCCATCAAAAGTCCGTTATTGGGAACACAGTTATTAAACCCATCCCTCTTATGGGCGCTGCCATTATTGATGGTAACCCTGATTATCTGTTTACATAGAAACATTGAAACATAGAAGTTGACAGCAGATAAGGACCGCAAGGCCCATCCAGTCTGCCCATTCTTTTTCTACCTTATGAAATGTGCCATAGGCCTTTGCTTTGTCAATGGCCTATCTAGTCATACTTATCTGTATTGCTCCCTTATGCCTATCCCATGCCTGTTTGAAGCCCTACACTATATTCATATTCACCACTTCCTGAGGTAGGCTGTTCCATGCATCCACCACCCTTTCTGTGAAAAAGAACTTCTTCACATTACTCCTTAATCAGCCTCCCTCTAATCTCATGCTGTGTCCTCTTGTCCTGCTAATTTTCTTATACTGAAACATGTTAGACTCTTTTACCTCATTAATGCCCTTAAGGTGTTTGAATGTTCCATCAACCTTTGCTCTGTCAATGGCCTATCTATTCATACCTTACTTTAATGTACACATTGATCCTCTCATGTTGACATTACAATCACTTTTAGAGAGGAAAGACACCCATCTCCTCCATATCAGTAATAATATTACAAAAGCTAATGAAGCTGTACTTGCACTTATTAATGATGGTGATATGAACAGTGCACTGACTAACACTTGGTTAGAGATTACATGTAAAGGTTTTGTTATTATACAAGCATTTTTGATATTTTTTCTCATTATCATCCTTTGCTGCCTACGGTGCACACTGCGTCAACACTGTGAGCAGCTGGAGTTCCTTTACAAGGCTCACGCACCGGGTCTGTAAATGACCCCTGCTCCCTATCCACTTCCCTATTTTTGCTGTGTTGCCCTTCTGAGGCAACAAGGGGAATATTACACGAGGTCCCTGCACCCTTATTGGTAACCCCAGAGGTACACCATAGACAGCTAGTGATTAGGCATATGTTATACTAACATATAGTGCTATGGACATCTACTGTATAAAAGTAGATGTCAGGATATGTATGCGTATTATTGTTATACACTTTACTTTCTAATATATACCTGTATTTCTTGCTTATAAGATGTTAGGACATCTATGTCCTTGTAATAATTATGATATATGAGTCGGCATTGCCATCTTCTGATGATTTGTATTATTACACGGTTATGTACAACTGAACTTCTTTGTCTTTACAAAGTGATGACTACTATAAAGTTGTATGCTGTTTCTTGGACTGTGGAGCCACCTCTGATTTAGCCAACAGAGCTCATCTCTGTAACTAGAAATGTTTCTATCTTACAGTAACCATGGTAATTATCATAGTTATATAATGTAAGACATTGCATCTCCAAACTCAGAGACCCCAAGAGACACAAAATATCCTCGAGGTATAGGGAACGCTTAGCATTGGCTCCCAGTTCCTTTTGGTAAGAACTGCTTAGGCAACTGTGATTATCCGTTTGGTAGTAATAAACAAGCTTTATTACTCTTATGCAACATGTCTGTGATTCCTTGCATCCCCATTATTGCCAAAAACCTGAGAGTGAGGTTTAGACCTCCTGACATAGTCTACTGCTCTGCATCAGTAACCAACTTGTCTAGATTGGACACCTTATTAAACCCCTTCTGCCATTTTGCAAGCAACTCCCCCCCCCTTTGCACTCACCACTGTAATCTGTACTCCTTTCTGGGACTCTCCCATCTATCCCACAGACATTATGTAAACTCCTTCAGCTTCATTTCTAAATTTTGGTTTAACTTGCTTCCCTCCTACCTTATGGAAACTCTCTCCATTGGCTCTAACACCCACTATGATTTCAGGCATGGAAATGGTAGGTTTTTCATTCTGCCCCATCCATCCTCACTGGCTGGCAAAGCCACGTCCTCCTTTTGGCTACCCAGTCTTTGGAACAAACTATTGCCCCTAATCAAGAACTCCCCCTCCCATGCTGTGCTCAAGCAACAACTGCGCTTCCTCCCTCCCCCCCCTTGTCTCTGTCAATCTGAATAATTCCAGCCCCTCCATGCTGGCTTTCTTGACCTCTAATCTACTGCACTTACAAAGCAGCTCTCATCGCAACTGCAGTCTGCCAACCTCAGTATTTATGTCAACTGATACATAATTGTTCCTTGTGTTTTAATCTGACTGGTCTGTAACTGTTCCTGTATCTTATTTTATCACACCAAACTGTATAACCATTCAGCTATTTTAGTCTATGCTTTTTATATTCTTCACTCCCCCCCTTCCCCCGGGTCACACCTGGAATCGAGCTTCGGCTCAGCGTGCCTTTCCCGGTTACCAATTGTTTAAATAACAAAATATAAATAAGTAAAATAAAAGTGAGTACTGCCCTTGGGTGGTACGGCAGCAAGGCACTATGAACAAGTGGTTCAAGATGCGACTAGTATGTCGGGTGTGGTTTGGCGACCTAAACATTGACTGTACACCAGAAGGCAAGAAACCGAGGGAGGCCTTTTTCACTATTAGGTATGATTGGTAGGATAGTCTGCCTTTGAGCTAAAGCCAGTTTGCTTGCTCATATAAGATGCATGTGTGTGTCAGGTGGGTGGCCCCAGTCAGAACACAGCAGGCCTTGTTAAGGGTAATGGTGACACAGTGCAGGGCGGTGTTACAGGCAGGTCCATAAATCACAAGCCCATAATTGATTACTGAGATTATTGAACTATGCATAGGAAGCTTGAGGGCTTCTGGGGTAAGGCAGTGTCTGTGTTTGTATAGTAGCACATTATGGGTATTCACTGTTTTGGTAACATTGTCAATATGGCTGGAGAATGACAGAGTGCTGTCAATTGTCACTCCTAAATACTTAAAAAGTCAAGTCTGCTCTAGGATAATGCCTGAGCTATTTCAAATTTCCAGCTAATGAGAGTGGAACCTGTTTTGTGCATTGTGAAACAACATCATTTTTTGTTTTAGTATAGTTAAGGACTAGCTTATTTGAGTGGAACCAGGCCTCAGAGTTGGTAAAGCTAGTCTGCAATTGGTTAGCCAGGAGTGTGGGATCAGTATTACTTGAGTAAAGAACCACGTTGTCTGTGTACAGTAGGATCTGACCATGATAAGAATCTGGGAGCTGATTCAGGAATATGGTGAAAATAGTGGGCACAGGATAGACCCTTGTGGGATACCTTTGCAGACAGTATATCACCAGTCCTGAACTGCTGAGTGCATCTACTGAGGTAGCGGCTGAACCAGTTGGCAGTGTCCATGGATAAACCTAGATCAGATAATTGTTTGATAAGTAGAGAGTGATTTACAGTATCAGATGCCTTGGAAAGGTCAATGAATGTTGCTCCAGCGAATTAACCTTGCACAATGTAAATAGTTTGAAAAATTTGAGCAGGGCAGTAGTAGCGCTGAGCCCTTTGTGAAATCCATGTTACTGACTAAAGTGAAGATTATACTTCTCCTTATATTCTACCAATTGATCAGACATGATTCACTCTAACACTTTGGAAAGTGGCAGGAGGATTGATATGGGTCTGTAGTTCACATGTAATGCCCTGTTCCCAGACTTGTGTACCAGCATAACTAAGGCGGCTTCCCAGTTTTGTGGGAACTGGGAAATCATGAGGTGTCAGTTAAGTATCTTTGTCAAGGGGGACAGTACCTCATCAATGGTGAGGAAGATGAGCTTTAGGTCAAGTGAATCCCCACTTAGCCTAGTTTTCCCAAGTACTTTGAGAATTAACTTCTTTGTTTCTTCTTTGCTCATCACTTTAAAGTTGAATGGCTTCCTGGTGACATTGCAGATGGACTGGAGGGTAAGGTTTGTCTGTTTGCAGATTACACCAAGATCTGCAACAGAGTAGATGATCCAGATGGGGTGAGCAGAATGAGAAGAGATCTGGATAAACCAGCAAAATGGCCAGAAGATTGGCAACTGGGGTTTAATGCAAAGAAGTGCAAGATCATGCACATAGGGAAGAGAAACCCTGAAACCACCTATAGGTTGGGAGGGGAGATGTTGGCAATCACAAGAGAAGAAAGGGAATTGGGCATCATCATCATCATCACAGATGACCTGAAATCATCCAAGCAGACCACTTAAGCAGTAAGTAAGGCTAGAGGGATATTGGGGTGTATTAGTAAGGGTATCAGAAGTCATAAGAGGGAGGTAATAATCCCTCTTTACAAGACACTGGTTAGACTCCATCTGGAGTACTGTGTGCAGTACTGGAGGCTGCACCATCACAAGGACATTAACAAAATGGAGGCAGTCCAGAGAAGGGCAACCAAAATGGTGCAGGGACTGCATCAGAAAACATATGAGGATGGATTAACAAAGCTCAATATGTATACGCTAGAGCAAAAGTGGGAGAGAGGTGATATGATTGAAACATTCACACACCTTAAGGGCATTAACAAGGTGAAAGAGTCTAACATGTTTCAATATAAGAAAAATAGCAGGACAAGAGGACACAGCATGCAATTAGAGGGAGGCTGATTAAAGGGGAATGTGAGGAAATTGTTTTCACAGAAAGGATGGTGAATGCATGGAACAGCCTACCTCAGGAAGTAGTGGATGTGAATACAATGCAAGACTTCAAACAGGCATGGGATAGGCATAAGGGAGCAATACAGATGATTATGAATAGATAGGCCATTGACAGAGTAAAGGCCTATGGCACATTCATAAGGTAGAAAAAGAAATGGGCAGATTAGATGGGATTTGCGGTCCTTATTTGCCATCAACTTCTATGTTTCTATGTTTGTGGGACCTCGTCTTTTCTGATGACTGAGAATCGCAGGAAGAGGAGGTGGGGTCAAAGACATTAGGGGGTAGGACATGACTGAGATCTGTACAAGCCTCATTGAAAGTGTCAGCTATGGTTTGAGGATCAACGGTTGTAATGCCATTTATGTTGAGCATTGATGGGATCTCTCTGGGGAACTTTCCTGTCACCTCAGAAATGTTGTTCCAAAATTTGCATCCATCTTTCTAGGAATTGGTTAAGGCTTCCTTATAGTATTTTGCTTTTTTGGCCTGAATTGCTCTTGTGCAGGCATTCTGTGCTGTTTTGTACGCCTGCATATTTACTTGGTTGCTAGTGGCCCTGGCCCGGTACCAGATGTGATTGCGGGATTTCATTTACTCGAGTAGGTCATGCGTAATCCAGGGATTGCTTTTAACCTTGATCTTTCTTGTTTTGTGAGGGACATAGAGATCACTTGCTGTGTTGAAGGTAGCAATAAAGTAATCCAAGGCTGTATCGATATCTGGGGCTGCGTCAGTTTGTGACCAGTCCATCTGTCGGAGCTGTGTCTTTAGAGGTTCTGATGTACTTGTTAGACCAGGTTCATGGGATGGGTAAGTGATCAATAATTAAATCTGGCAAGACTTCAGTGTGGTTAATATGATCTGGTCTGTTGGTGACTACCCAGTCCAGCAGAATACTGGTCCCAGATTCATAGTTCACCCTAGTGGTTGACTGTACCTGCTGTGTGAAATTAGCAGTTGTCAGAGGATCCTTATAATGGCTTGCACTGTTAGAGAACCAGTTGATGTTGAAATCACTGAGTAGTATGGTTTCTGACTTGTGACCTAGGTATCTGATATAGTCAAAGAGGGGGATTGAGTCCACAGTTGTTAAATTTGGTGGGCAGAGACATGCTACACTCTCCATTTCCCTCCTTCCAGACCCTTGATGGTGCTGTGATTGAGGATGTCTCCTCTTTTAAATACCTTGAGGTAAAGTTGGATTGTCATCTGGACTAGAGATGCAGTGAATTTAAATTCCACCAGTGAAGTGAACGTGAAGTGGGTACTTCGTGTTGCCACTCCGCTACATGGAGTGGGCAATGCAAAGTGCTCACTACGCCTTGTCATTACCACTTTGCGTTAAGGTGGAATGGCAATGCGAAGTAAGGCAAAGTCATTGTTTTTAATGGACTTCGCATTCCTCATTATGATTCTAAGTGATCCACTTGGTGTTTCAGATTTGGTAGCCCCCCTGCCACATCACATGGCTTACAGTACTGTAAGTCACATGCTCTTTAGCTAGGCAGGAAGAAAGTGAGTCATACAAGCAGACACTTTTACTTTCTTCTGTGCAGACAGAGAGAGAGTAGTGTGTTTTGTGACTGCTGATACTTTGAGATCAGAGTGAAGAGGAGATTTAAACTTTGATTTAGACCCAACAGCTTTTTTAAAAGCTTCATTTTTTTTGTCTTTTCTGTACTCTTCTTTATTTAATTTGTTCTTTTTTGTAAATTTTATTTTTCTTACCATTATAAGCAGTTAGTTGTTTGTCTTTGTCAGTGTGACTGTGTGTGTGTGTGTGTGTTGTGTGCCAGTGTGAGTAGTGATTGCTCGTACTGAGAGAGCTCAGTAGGAGAGCTGGACCAGGGTGAAGGAATGTCTGGGGAGGGGGCAGCTCTGGGAGACTGTGGTAGTGGTAAGCATCGTACCATGCGCATGTGTGGAGGGCATGGGAGCCCATTCCTGTTGGACCGCTCAAAACTTGTGAGTGTCCCTCCCCAAACAGGATTAGCACCACCTTCTGTCATATAGAGAGACATCAGTTGCAAATTATATCCATGTTGGAACTGCTGTTGGATCACCACGTGATCATACATTAGTTTTGCTTTCCTCACACCATGTGCCCCCCAACACCTTCCTTGCTGTGTTATAAAATGTATTCCTCCACCATCCCCGACCAGTGTATGTAATTATGCCCTTTTTTGTTGTCTTCCATATGCGTGACACTTTGTATGCTGAGCAGTTCAAGTATACTGTATTAAACTGCATGTGAGCAGTCAGTCTTCTTTCCAGTCTGTGTATGTACTGCAGACACTGTCCAACTCCCTGACTTAAACAAACATTAATGAGTACAATGGTGGGGTGGTGAAGTATGGAGAGATACTACAAAACAGGCTTACATTACATCCAAGTAACTATTAAAAAAATTAATGTTGTGATTCGTGATGTGATCGTGAATCATGATTTGTGACTGCATTTGTGACTGTGATAATGAAGAAACGTGAATGCCTACGGCTGTACTTCCCCAACGAGCTGTAGCTTAAAACTCCCAGACTTAAAAACATGCATCAATGAGTACAATGGTGGGGTGGTGAAGCCTGTAGAGATACTACAAAACAGGCTTACAATGCATCCAAGTAACTAAAAAAAAAAATAATGTTGTGATTCATAACGTGAAAAATTGTGAATCGTGATTTGTGACTGCATTTGTGACCGTGATGATGAAGAACGTGATTTGTATCACGAGTGATTCATGATGATGGTCCTGACTTAAAAACGCATATTAATGAGTACAAAGTTCATGCAAAATTAAGCACCACACCTGTCCAGTACTCTGAAGGGAAGCCAAAGAAACAACTGTGACTTAAGTTATAGATGGAGATTGGGCCATAAAGAGATGCAAATGCACAGACAGATTAATATTGCACTGTACACTGAAGAGATGCAGACACAAAGGCACAACACCTAACCAGTGCTCACCATCAGAAATTCAAATCTGGAAAAGAATACCTTTGCCAGTTGGTGTGGGCCACGGGGAGGGGAGGGCAGTGTACTGCACTGCTGTAGTAACAGTCACTAGCACTAGTACCAGTAAAGATACCACAAAGAAGTACAAAAATCACACAGCTGCAGTAGATAGCAGCCTCACATTGCTGAAATTATTATGTGGCACAATAAAAGGTGTCTGATTTGATAACACGTGTCACACACATACTCACACACACACACTAAGTAATGCATTGCAAATTGAAAAATTCAGTAATATAACCACATATTTTAAACAAACTAAAATTATCCACTGCTGCACCACAACAATCAGCAAAAAAATGGCAAGAAATATTGAAAATATTACCGTGTGTACATTCACAGTTATACAAGAAAAATATCACCAAAACAGAAAACACTGTCTTTTTCTCCAAGTTAATCTATCTACACCCAGGGTTCAGTTAATTTATTTTCAATGGAAGTCTAAAACTTCCAGGAGTTCAAATCTGGAAGTCATTCCAATTTTTTGGAAGTCAAACTACTTACAGGATCCCTCTTTGGAAGTCAGTATTCTAGGATGGACAAATTTATGGATGTTAACGTAATAAGTTAGTGGAAAAATACAATTTCATTTAGAAAAATCCATAATTTCTGACTTCTATGCTTGCAATTTTGGAAGTCATCTAATTTTTGGTTTCACATCTGGAAGTCAATGACTTCCTCCCTCTTTATTTTGGAAGTTTTTGCCTTATTTTTGGAAGTCAAATACTGCCAAAATGGAGTTAACTGAAGCCCTGTCTACACCACAGATACCCCCCTCCCCAAAGCACACTTCCACTGTGTCTCAGTACACAGACTGAAAGTTGTATATTAAAATTCAAAATCCATACACAAACAATAAACACTAGATGATATGAGCACAGGAGGATTTCCTGTAATCGATGAACTAAAGTTTCAGCAAAAAAATGACTCAAAAAGGCTTTTTCAACAGCTTTTTGAAGGTTTGAATCACAAAGAGCTCTCAAAGCAGATTGTCTCCTACAGCTTCCTACACACACTACCCCAAACTGAGGCTGTGCAGAACAATCTAGTGCCCATGTGACCTGAAATCCCATGAATCACTGCAAAATTCACCTTTAGAGCTTAAAAACAAGATGAAGTGAGGTGAAGTACATTGTTTTCAATGTACCTTGCCTTAAGAATTGGTGGAATAGTGGTTTGGGAAGGTGGAGTAATGCGAAGTCAGTGTTTTCAATGGACTTTGAGTCACCCATTAATAACGCAAAGTACTTTGCTTCGCGTTGCGGAGCACTCTGCGAATTCACCTTCACTCCATGAATCACTCCACTGACGTAATTGGGGCCACTTCGCCCATCACTAATCTGGACTCTAAACTCATATGGATGCCATCCGAAAGAAGCTGCATGCTAAACTTTGGGCACTTTACAGAAACAAGGCATAAGAAATCATTTTCACTTATCAGTTACAGGAACCAGAAACAGGAGTACTTTCTAAAGACTCAGCGTCATGACCTAATATCCTTTTCCAAACTCTGGAGGTACATTTGGATCTGTCTTTTATTGTAAGGGGGATATGATCATGAAGGTAATGATGACTCTGAGTTATGCTCCATTTCTGTTCGCCAATTATAAAATATACTGTATATCTCTTGAAATCACTTGCAGATGTTGTGGAAGTAGAACATTGTAATTGTACAGATACTCCTTGGAGATCTATTGAAGGTTTTGGCACAGTTGAGAGAAACGGTACATCAGTGGCCCAATATTCATAACTGGGAAAAGTGGAGTGCAAAGTTTCATGCTATGCTTACCTATTGTCCATGACCCAGGGGATGTTATAGTCAGTTGGACAGTGCACCAGCACAATCTGACTAAATATAGGGCCATGTTTGTGCAGCTCTAAGCCAAGTAGTGCTATCCAGGCATGGACTCTACCAGTGCAGGGAACAGTGCTACCAGACCTGATAGTGCTGGTAGCACCTGGTGTGA
The DNA here is from genome assembly GCA_016271365.2 of Neoceratodus forsteri. NCBI lineage: Eukaryota > Metazoa > Chordata > Ceratodontiformes > Ceratodontidae > Neoceratodus > Neoceratodus forsteri. Next base: position 192,140,658 of record JADMNL010000022.1, on the reverse strand, counting down.
CATTCATACAACCCCATGCAAATGTGCCCGTTGGGCATGCAAGGCACCACAGGGCCATTTGCATGCCCATTATGGGCACATTTGCATGGGAAGTGGTAGCAGGTTTGCACCCCTGTAACCGGCTCCACACCTGCCCCAATTGCCTACTCCCATAAACAACATGTATCTTCATTCTCCTGGTGTTTTGTGGCACCTCCCACTCTCCAGGTACCAGCCTACAGAACTTTCACCTGTTCCTGGTGCCTAGTGGTCCCCCCACCCTCCAGTCGCTGTCTCCAGTGGAATGTAAATTATCCTTTGTATGTAGTGTTTCCCCACCATCCGATTGCCAACCCCTGTGCGAGTGACAGCATCCCTGGTGCCTAATGGTCCACCTACCCTCCGATTACCAGCCCTGTATATGATAACATATTCCCTGGTACTATTGGTCCTCCTCTCCTCTGACTGCCAGTTCTTTATATGAAAACATATTCCTTGGCGCTAGTGGTCCTCCATCCCTCCACCTTCCAATTGTCAGCCCTGTATATGAGCCATGTTTCCTGCACAATACAGGTGATGCATGCCCTGTACAGTACATTGGACCTGTGCTCCCTGTCTTTCCATATGGCAGCCAGTTGAGAAGTTGAGAGGATGGCTATGCTGGTTGCCATATGGGGTCCACAGCACTGGCACTTAAGGTAAGGGGGGTTGGCAAAGTGGGTTTGTTGATGTCTACAGTGTTGGAACCACTTGAAACCAGGGAATGATCTTCATATATGGGGCTGGCAATCAGAGGGTGGGGGCACCACTAGCACCAGGGAATGTGTTTTCATATACAGGACTGAAAAGGGAGGGTGGGGGGACCTCTAGTCACCAGAGATGCTTCTGCTCACATGAGGATGGTGACTAGAAGGTGGGGGATGCCACTAGGCACCAGAGAATGATTTCTAATTTACCAGTGGTGATAATTAGTGGACAGAGGTGCCACTAGATGTCAGGGGGCAGATGTGCCCCCCCCCCAACTGTCAACTTGCTTTTTGGCTGCAGCGGCTCTGGCAGCCTCTAGGGTTGCCCAGAGTGTGTTTGGGCATTGATCCTATTTGCATTGTGAAAAGTGACCTGTGCTTAACCCTTCACAGGGTGCAGATGCACTGACTATCCCGCTGTGCTAGTATTCCTGTCCCAGCCCCTGCCTTTGCCCACTACATACATTAGGTTTTTTTGCATGCACTAACACTGTTAGTGCATGCGCAAGCCCCCTCTGAATATTGTGCTCAGACCCAAATCCCAGGCAAACAGGGTGCAATCAATTTGCCCACCTGAATAGCTTGCCCCATGTCTAGCTGAAAAAAATCATAAACACATTTAGAAGAACAGTTACAGCAATTCTAATTTTAAAGAGGAATTCTACTATATATGCTAAATATTTTACTATGCTAACTGATATATGCTAGTGAGCTTAGTCTCCTACACAGGGGCATGCTGTATGCAGGTCAGACTCACAGTGTACAGAGGTAAAGATAAAGTACATTGTGTTAAACAGAGTTAAGCTGATCTGTAATAAGGTGTGCCGCTTTGTAGTCGGTGCAGATAACCACACTCACAGTGTACCTTTTACACATTCACTAATTAAGAAATGTTCTAAAACCTCTTTTCAGGTGTATTCAGCTCAGCAAGCAGCCATTTACTGTCAGTGTCACTAACTACGAATTGCCTCTTACACATCTGACTCTCTCCAAGTTGAATCAGTTTAAGAGATCTTTGTGGTCTGCCTTTGCAGGTCAATGCAATTGTAAGCATTAAACAGTTGTATCTGGTTTCTCTCTGTACATAACCTGTGATTTTTTATGCAACAACCTGTACTGATTTTTTTTTCAAAACTATATGTAATCATTCTGCTTTAAGTGCTTTGGACTGACTGCATTTCCTCTGGAACTGCTTGCTGTACCTGTAATGTTTTTTGTGACTGCATATTTGATGTAGAACCTTTGTAAATGATCTCTTGTGCTCCAAGGTAATCTCCAAAGTTTTCAATAAACAATAAACTAATTGGCTACCTTTACCCTGCAGAATAAAGCTCAAGATGTGTTTTCCAGCCAAGAAGGCTCTTTTGGGCCTAACACCCCCTGCTTCAACAAATTGCTTCCATGCCATTTCCAAGCAGTTCAACACCAGGAACATTTTCAAACGCACACATCCAATTTAAAGCAGCAATATAAAGCACTTTCCTTCACTGCTCGATAATGGTAATATAAATGCAATGATGTTCAGTATACAAAAATAGCTGTTACAATATATCTACAGCCCTATAGGTGCCCCATGTGGCTTAGCCCGTCATATGTGTCATCAGAGGGCTGGCTGTGGGGGAATGTGGGAGAAAAATGGCTGGTGCTGGGTCCAGGATCAACCAGATAAATATAAAATTTACAGACAAGTAAGCAACTAAAACATTCACCTTACTTGTGATTTTGCTGATCGGGACCTACAGGTCAAAATGCTTTCTTTCTGGGGAGTTGACAGTTCCCCTTTAATGACTCAAGTCATTTAAGATGGCCGCCACTCACACTATGTAAGAATCTCTTCTGCTGAAGGTATCTTTTGGCTGTATATACAGGGTTTATGATCCGGATGTACAGTGAAGGACTCTTAAAGGCATATCCTAGCTGCATGCTGAGTGTATGCATTTAAGTGGGCTATGTGCTTCAGAGATCTTGTGTACTGCTGACTGGAAAAACAAAACTGACTGTGTTTACATTGTTAAAAATGGGTTATTTTAATAGGGTACTGTAAAAGGGTATCCAGTAAGATATACCACTAGGATGAAGTATGACATAGAAATACTCTTTTGTATTTTGTTTGGTTGTTTTTATATCTGTGCACATAGGCTGGCCACCTATGTATATTATTTCTTTCTTTCATGTTGTCTGTTTGTCTGCCCCCTCCCTTCCTCTTTTCTATGGTCATAACTTCAGACTGGTCCAGTAACTTGCCTTAATCCTATAATGAAGGATAAATATAAATGTACATGTACATGATTAAAATGTATAATTATAGTTGCTTTGTAAGCGAGGTGGAGCTGATAGGAGTTATGTGACAGTCGTTTGTTCCTTCAAACGCTAAAATAGAAAAGCCACTATAAGCGGTCACATTTCTTTTAATTATGAGCCCTAAAGTTAAGTCTGAGGTATCCATATGTGTAAAAACCTCCCCTCAGCTTCTAAAACGCCGTTGATATAAAGTTTCTAGCTGCAAGTCCGATTATGTTATTGTTGTGGCTTAATTAAGTCCCGACTGAATACAGAACGTACTGTGCAACTGTTCGCATGTTCGTGCAGCTGCCGCATAAGTGTTTTAGGAGAAATAATGTTTTTATCAAGAAAACATCAGGAGCTGTTGCCCGAGAAAACATGCCCACAGTCTGAAGGCTCCAAATGCGGCGATACCGGAGAATTAAGGATCCCTCGTGCGTGAAATCGGAAATCGAGTAAACTACGGTAATCAGTAGCTGCAGCGTCATTTTGGCCACGTCCCCTTTCAATACGGACACTCCTTGCAGTTTTTGTTACTCCCCCTTTTCCTGCCCCATGGACAAGCCCAGGCACGACATTGGAAAAAATTGATTATTAATTACACTAAATACTTTTCTGGCAGTGCACTGTTAGACATGTAGAAGCCCAGCCACACTTTGCAAAAAAACAGTATTTATTGCACTGTACATAGTATACTGTACACATAATTCATTACTAGTATTTCACATAAAGGAATTGCAGAAAGTCCCACACGAAAAGCATTCATTGCACAGTCCTCGAATAACATGATATTCATCGCGATTCCACCACACGGTCCTAATAGCCGCAACATTCCAGGGTCAGACTCTGCAAAGAGATGTTTATTTCTTTTATGTTGTGGCTTCTATTTTTGCAGACCGGACATTTTTTCTAGTTGTAGTTGTAATTGGGGGGCTCCGCCCCCCACGCCCCCTGTTCTATTTCAGTATTTTGGCTTTATTTATGTTGTGGCTTCTATTTTTGCAGTTTTCTAGTTGTGGTTGTAATTGGGGGGCTCCACCCCCCACACCCACGTTCTGTTTTAGTATTTCGACTTTATTTATTTATGTTGCAGACCGGACATTTTTAGGCTTTATTTTTGTTGTTGCAGACTGGAGATTTTTTCTAACGGTGACATCATGGCAGTAGGTGGTGCAATATGTTTGCGATGAGAGGTCAGACTGCCATATTTATCCCTATGCGCACGAGGGATCCTTAACTCTCCGGTATCTCCCCAAATGCTTCTTGGCAAGACAGCTCACTGTGAAAGAGTAATACGGCTGAAAATTAGAAGATAAGTTTAGCTTTGAAGTTACCTTCGGTAATCTCTCTCAGATTTAATGCGCTTAACCCCCTTTCTTTTCGGACTGGCAGGACAACTTCACATATGAAAAATAAGGAAGAAAATAGGAGGATTAGGTACAGAACTTTACATTTTACCCTTGTATGCTTGTATCTTCTGTAGCTAGCTTAATGTGTGAATTTCTTCAATAACTTCTCTCTGCAAGTTCTCTCTCTATGAGCTGGCTTGCCATTTTTCCCATGTTTTTATAGACTGGACTGCAAGGGGAGGAGTTTACTCAAGGAAATGTTTTGTTTTATTTGCCATTTAAAGGAGAAAACCTTGTAAAAACTGTTGTTTCTGTAATAAATCATCCAGATAATATAAAGGTTATATTTTACTGACTCTTCTAAAGCAAGCTAAATAAAAATGTTACTATTTATTTGATAGACAGGAAATCTGACAAAGATTTCTAGGCAAAGATATAGATCAGATGTGGTTTAGGGTGTTGTAGTTGAAACACCTAACCAGACTAGTTATTGCTAGATCTGCTGAAGTAACTTTCTGATTTCTTTATTTTTTGAAGTTAACACTGTCTTTAAGCGGATTTACTTTATATCTTTTATTTTTGTATGACGAACCAGTCCGCTAGTATTTTGTTTATTTATCTCGCTTTGGATTTTTCAATAAGCAACATTGGAATCTACAACTGAAGAAGTCAGTGTTTGTTTCCATCTGTGTCCCATAGCCTTTTACAGGTACTCACTGGGACTCCATTGTCTTGGTAAGGTAAGTGATTGTAAGTGCTTCACAGCCACTGCAGTAAATGCCTACAATACCAGCAGATGTTAATGACTGAAACACTTGAAGTACCAGTTAGAGCACTGTCTTATGGCACTAGATCTGTGCATTTAAACTGGCTTTAAATGCATTAAACAAGTCAAATTAATATTGAGGAGATACTAATGGAACTGGGACTTTAAAAATGTATGCAACAAAGAGGACTACACATTTAAAAGATATGTTTTTAAATAGACTTTTCTGTATTATGACGGTGCTAACATACAGTAGATTTCTAATGGTAAATAGTAACACACTACACCAAGCGGTGTTACTATTTCATGGTGGCCACCGCAAAGTAGGAAGAACAATTACATGCATTGAAATCAAACATTTTAGTTCTGAAATAAGAGAAAATGTACACAAGTCCCTTTACACAGAAAAGGGTCCTAAAGGTACTGGAAGGAATAAGAGTCAATAAAGCAATGTGGCCAGATGGGGTGCACCCTAGGGTCCTAAAGGAACTGAGAGGTGCTGGCTGAACCTCTGGCAATCATGTTTAGAAAGTCGCTGGAAACAGGAGAGGTACCAAAAGACTAGAAGACAGCAGATGTAGTCCCTTCATGCAGAAGTGGGAACAAAGAGGAAGTGGAGAACTACAGACCAGTCAGCCTGATCTTGGTAGTGGGCAAGATAATGGAAGCACTACTGAAGGAGAGATTGGTGGAACATCTGGTGCCAACAGACTATAGGACTCAAGGCAGAATGGTTTCACCGGGGTGGGGGGAGGTCATGCCAGACCAACCTCATTGAATTTTTTGACTGGGTGAAGAGGGAGGTGGATTGGGGAGGGCAGTGGATGTGGCCTATATAGATTTCAGCAAGGCCTTTGGCACTGTGCCACACAGAAGGCTACTAAACATACTGGGAAATATGGGAGTGGACAGGATAGCAGTGTGGTGGGTAGGCAATTGGCTGGCTGACAGGACACAGAGGGTGGTGGTAAATGGCTGTCACTCCACAGAGGGAAGAGTGATCAGTTGGGTACCACAGAGATCAGTGCTGGGACCGGTCCTATTCAATATCTTCATCAGTGACGTTGAGCAAGACCTAGAAGGTAGGATTTCCCTGTTCACTGATGACACGAAGCTCTTTAACAGAGTGGACACACCAGAAGGTGTAGACAGAATGAGAAGGGTCCTGCAGAAGCTTGAAGAATGGCCAAGGGTTTGGCAGTTGAAATTCAGTGCAAATAAGTGCAAGATAATGCATATGGAGCACAAAAACCCTGGAACAACATATCAGTTGGGGGGTGAGGATATTGCAAGAAATGGACCTCAGGGTTATCATCTCTGATGACCTCAAGGTAGGCAAACCATGCAATAAGGCAGCAGCTAAAGCATATAGGATGCTGGGATGCATAGGCAGGGGCATCACCAGTAGGAAAAGGGAGGTCATAATTCCACTATACAAGACACTAGTGAGTCCCGCCTGGGGTACTGTGTACAGTTCTGGAGACCTTACCTAAGTAAGGACATAGACAGGGTAGAGAAGGTTCAGAGGAGGGCAGCAAAGATGGTAAAGGGATTGCATCACAAGTCCTATAAGGACAGGCTAAACAACTTGAATATGTACTCCCTGGAGGAGAGGTGGGGGAGAGAGGGGATATGATAGAGACATACATGTACCTTACAGGGAGGAACAGGTGCAGAAATACACAATTTTACAGTGACACATATGTTTTTCAGAACTAGAGGTCATGGAATGAAGTTGGAGGAAGGACAATTCAGAGGAAATGTGAGGATGAATTTATTCACATGAAGGGTGGTGGATAAGTTGAATACCCTGCCAGAGCAAGTGGTGAGGACTAAAACAATCACAGGATTTAAGAATGCATGGGATAGACATAAGGGAATTTTGGAAGTCGGGGTAAGGGGCAACAGACTTCTACAAAAACATAAAGTGATCATATAAGCTCAAATGGCAGATTGGGTGGGCCATAGGCCCTTAACTGCAGACAGTGTCTATGTATATATGTACATGTTGACAAAGCACATGAAAACAACATACAAAGATCAATCGTAAGAAAGAAAAATAAGTAGTTCCTCACACGTTTTTCTAAAAGGAAATTATGAAACATAATAAAGGAAAATATTAAACAGTATTAACGTCATATGAAATAAAAATAAACTCATCAAATATAGTCCTTTTTATATAACAAATATTATATACTACAAATATGTTAATTGATAAATAAAGAAATACATTTCCTCTCTCTAATTTCAGGCTGTAATACCAAGCTATAATACTTCCTCTATTAAAGTTATGGATGAAATAAACTTAAGAATCGAAAGAAAAATTTCAGGAAATATTATATATTCATTCTCCTTATGTAGTAGTAGTCCAGTCAGCATGGTACCATAAAAAAACAATATTCCTATGATAACCAACAAGAGTTATAAAAGGAAAAGTACTAAACTGTCTGAAAGACTAATAATACAACCCATATCTCCCATCAGTAGCTTATCACATAGGTATTACAAAATATAGATATAATCAAATAAATCAGCTATACAGCTTTTGATATTACAGTGTACCCTTTTTACGTTCGCTTGCACGCATGCACAAGGAACGTTTTGGGACAGTAGCACACTTTGGAGGTGTGCCTCTCCCATTAAATCCACTGCTCAGTTGAGCAGGCATGGCGGTCCTGCACCAATGGGTGCGGGAGCTGTGTATGACAGCGTTGGTCTTCGCTTCAAAGAAAACCACCACTGTCATACAGAGCACCATCTCGCCGCCATCCCCGCATCACGCCGCCCCCCCCAAATCCTTGCTGCCATGCTGGAAGCCCACCCCAGCATGGCAAACATCCCGCGTTGTTTGCTGATGGGGGTGCCCAATCCCCCGTCAGCTCCACGGCCCCCCCAAGCCATCTTTCTGCCATGCTGGGAGCCCACCCCAACGTGGCAAATGTCCCACATCGTCAATTAAAAAAAACCTGTAAAGTAAAACAGTCCCACACAGTCTCCCCACCACTCCCCCAACCTGCACCCACCAACTGTGCACCCTGCCTCCCCACCCCATCCCATACCCACCTCCGGAGCTGTGGCCGGCATCTTGGTGGACTGGGACACGTCTGCACTCTTCAAAGCCGACCGCGAACTGAGGAAATGCTGGTAAGCTGTATAATGGGCTAGATAGGGGTTTCAACTTTGCATATCTCAGGCATTTTTGGAATTTTTAGCAAATTTTCAACATGGGGTTTTGGGACCCTTCTCACGAATGATGTCACTATCATGGTGTTATTCGGGGCCCAAAGGGTGATTGACAGTGACATCATTCGCGAGAAAAGTCTAAAAACCCCATGTTGAAAATTGGTAAAAAATTCAAAAAACGACTGTTCTAGCGTGCATTGCGTAGTTCCTGCAGCTCGTAAGTTTGCCAATTTTCAATATTTTCACTCCAGATTTTCAACATTGCCATTTTACCACACCTCCTCATGAGCAGTACAGCTGTCATTTTTCACATCCTGCCCAAAACATGTTTCCGCCCATGTAGCGCACAATGGCACAGTTGCTGTGTGAACTCAATGTATGGGACACATTAAGGAAATCACAGTGACACTGTTCATGAGCAGAGGTCTTAAAATGGCTGTGTTGAAAATTTGGTGACAAAATTCCTAAAAATGACTGTTTTACGAGTGTTCATGCATGGTTCCTATGCTGCTTCGTAAGTTTGCAATTTTCAATATTTTCACTCCAGATTTTCAACATTGCCATTTTACCACACCTCCTTATGAGCAGTGCAGCTGTCATTTTTCACATCTTGCCCAAAACGTGTTTCCGCCCATGTAGCACACAATGGCACAGTCGCTGTGCAAACTCAGTGTATGGGACACATTAAGAAAATCACAGTGTCACTGTTCATGAGCAGAGATCTTAAAATGGCTATGTTGGTGAAATGAACAAATTCCTAAAAATAACTGTTTCTGACGTGCGTTGTGCAGTTCTCATACATTTCGTAAGTTCGCGAATTTTCAATATTTTCCTCCAGATTTTCAACATTGCCATTTTACCACACCTCCTTATGAGCAGTGCAGCTGTCATTTTCACATCTTTGTTTCGCCCATGTAGCACACAATGGCACAGTCGAGTGTGTGAAATCAATGTATGGGACACAGTAAGAAAATCACAGTGACACTGTTCATTAGCAGAGGTTTAAAATGCCAATGTTGAAAATTTGGTGAAAAAATTCCTAACAATGGCTGTTTTACGAGCGTACGTTGAGCAGTTCCCACGCACGCTCGTAGATTTGCGAATTTTCAATATTTCCACTTCAGATTTTCAACATTGCCATTTTACCACACTTCCTTATGAGCAGTACAGCTGTCATTTTTCACATCCTGCCCAAAATGTGTTTCCGCCTATGTAACGCACAATGGGGTAACAAAAAGGTCATGCTGAAAATTTATTGTGCAAATACCAGCAATCGCACAGGGCATTAGGGTAAAGCACCATACGTGCCAAACACCACTGCAAATACCTGCAAGCGAACGTTCGGCATTGATAAATGCTTGTTTTAATTCATCCTATAAGATAAACATGAGGCAATGATCTTACCATAATCATAAACCTAACCTGAAAGGACAGGACCATAGCTCTATACTTCCTCAATCCAGTCTATGTGCTTCCACCAGGAGTGGTAACTAAATTAGGAAAAATTCAACTGCTCTTTATGTTAGTCTCTAGTAAGGCATTATGAATAATGCAAAACACTTGTTCAGCAGTAAGTACTTTTTTATAAAGAGTAAATTGGCAATGAACATGCCAAATATGGTATTTAATTAAAACAGAATCAAATGCATCATATTAACCCCAAACTGTAGGCAATATTCCAGGAGCAAAATATATTTTTCAGTCATCTAAATGGTGATTTTTGCCCATATAGTATATAGAAATGTCCAAAAGGAAAGGATAAAAGGGCTCTCAAAATACAAATGCTCCATAGTTTCTAATACTGCAGAACAACAATCACCCCAAGGCAAACCCTTTCAGATACATCTTTGTTTCAAGTTATTCTTGACATTGAGCTTTTCATGAATACAAAGCCACAATTCATCCCACATTCTGCCTCTGTGCCTACAATTTAGTAGGATGGATCCTATGTGTGTTGTCTCCTAGATCACAATCCCAAAACGTGGGATAATCTATAAAGAATCTCTCCCAATATGAGCATTTTAGTTGTTCCTGGTGTAATCTAAAAGCATTTTTTTAGTAACTACCCATACTTTTAATTTTCCGAAAATGTACATCATGAAGGAAGGTAACCCCTGTAAACATTTTTGTTTGGTATGGGAGAAGTGAGGTCCCAGTATTGTAACAAGGGTTCCACCTGATCTAAAACCCAAGGACACCAAATATATCCAGAATGTTGAAGTAGTGGTTTTATATTATTACATCAAAAAGAAAAACAACAATAGGGTGAATCATATTTAACCCCCTTTTTGGATAGGTAAATGTGTGACTCTTCTCTCAATGGGATACAATCAGCTCCCCATACACAAGAAAAAACTATATAACATGGTCTCTAACTGTTTTGTTGCAGGAAATACCATACAAAGGTGTAAAAAGATTTGTAAAAGGAATGTTTTAATCATGTAAATTCTTTTGAGTTTTGCCACGTTCCAGTGTCAAATTTTTACATGGCGTTCCTATATTAATAAATTCCAATTATAGGTATGCATATCCCCCTTTCCAAATTAAACCTCTGATATTTTTATGGGTCCAGGTTGCACAGGAACACCCAGGAATTCTGAGTTAGTTCCAAACACCTGTCCTATCGGTAAACATTTACATTTTTTAGAGTTCATTTCAGATTTTCTAATTGACAGAAAAGTCTGGACAATCTCTCATCCATCTTGTTAGATGCCTGATCTGCCAGCAACAGGCACACTTTGTCTACATAAGAAATATATTTTATTTCCTGGTCTTCACTAGCACTGACATTCCAATAACCTCTTCACACTTCTGTAATTGATATAATAATGGATTATGCACTAGAAGCTATAACAAAGGGCTAAGAGAACAACCCTGTCTTACTCCCTGGGAGACTGGACATTTGCCACCCAACCAGCTATTTGCATATGGTTGAACCACTGTCTTAGAATGATACTGTTTGATCCAAGTAAAGAATTTCTCCTGGAACCCATAGGCTTGCGAACACATCTGTAAGTACTTATGATTCACATTGTCTAATGCCTTTGCTTGTTCCAGACTAATTAAGTATTCCTGAAGTTCCTTGTTATTGTCTTTTTCTATAATTTCTCTAAGAAGAATTAATGCATCATGAACTTTCCTCCCTGGCACAGCACAAAACTGAGAGGAGAAAACAATGCTATCTAGAACTATGGCTAGCCTGTTACATGACAATTTGCCCAGGGTTTTGCAATCTATATTCAAAAGGGTAGAAGGCATCCATTATCCAGTAAGTCCCTTTAACCCATTTTTTACAAGAATATGATAAATCCTTCATACACGCTCTGAGGGATTTTGTTGGCCTATAAAAAGTATAAGTAGACTTGTACCTCTGAAAAACATTTATGATAAAATTCACTAGGGAGACCATCTGGATCTGGGGACAAACTTATGTGTAAATGAACAATCACAGTATTTAGTTCTAATTCCAAAAGATCAGCTGTTAAAGACCTCAGAAAATACTCTGGTACTTGTAGTAAACCACAGAAGGTCAACCAGTCCTTGACCTCCAACACAGAGATAAGGTCTTCTTGAAGTTTAAGAGCGAGAACAAAAGAGAGTCTGTGGGTCCTCTTCCAGTTAATATACTTTACAGTTTATTGTGGTACTGGAGTACGAATAATCCACTGTTCAGAAAATGAAGAAAGCCAGCCACTTAATATTTTCTTAAAAGCTGCTTTTTTATTTTTTGAAGTATTTCTTGGACTCAACGATCCCCTGTGCTTGCCCAACGTTTCACCCACATCGAGCTTCCTCAGGGGCCAGGATCTGTGATTCTGGAGTTGATTATTTTCCAGTGGTATGTATTCCCTCATTTTCACGACAGTGAAATCCAGAATGGTCCATCTCCCCACACTGAGTACCTTTAAATACTTCACAATTGGGACTAATACTGTATGTCTGGCCAACCCACACTTGAAGCATCTGCAGGGTTGGCCTGGAGAGAATATGAATACCTTGTCCCTGCCAATGAACATGCAGATTGTCAGGTGCTTAAGTTAGTACCTTCATATAAAAGTCTGATTTTTATTCGCCAACCGCCATTCCAAAACCCCTCGCTATCCAAAATTGGCCTGGGTGGTTCCTTGTATCTATCAATCAATCAATCAATCAATCAATATCCTTTATTTTGCCAGGTGGAACATCATTGAGGCAAGTTCATTTTCAAGATGGACCTGGGGCAAAACAATTGCCAACAGGGTTAAGACATCACAGGTTGAGTGAACATCCATAACAATTACATAGTAATAATAACAACATAATAACATATAGCCATCACATGTGACAAGATACTTGCACCAAAACATAGCAATAGGTTCAACAGGAGGTAGTGCCATTTAAATACAATTGCATGGATACAAATATATGGACGTAAGGTAATGAGCTAAAGTTTATACAGTAAACATCATTGGAGGAGTCATAGTGAGCAGGAGTGGCAAGTGTATAGTACACTTCTCCAACCAATATAGAATGTCATCTTTATTAACCCGTTTGTTACGGAAAATGACCATGATTACCCAAAAGGATTGTTTGGTAAGTGGAATTACCTGGAATGGGGTCCATAATGGATTTCTTTTAAGGGACATATACTTTCCCCAGAATCTTTCAAGCAGGTCTGGGGTTCTAAAGCGGACATCAAATGTAAACTCACCCAGGGCATGTATTAACACATACACGTCCACGAGTGAAAATCCAAAAGATTGTTTAAATAAAATTTTGCCCACATAAAATCTATGTGGGGGAGTCTCCATACTTCCCAGATACTGCAGGCATACTGAATTTCTTCTTTTAGCCAACTCAATTGGCTTTCTGAAGAGGCTAGCATAAGTGGGAGCAGTACCATCTTTTGGAGTTTCTGTATGTGGTATATCGTAGATGGCCTACTGACCAGGCATGTCCTTCTTTGATGCCTGGGCAACATCTAGCTTCTCTGGAGCATTTGGCAATGGAGAGAAGGAAATGATACCTGAAGCTACTGCCTGTAGCTGTGAAGATGTTAGGGTTACTTCCATGAAGTCTCCTTCTTGTATCCCTTCATTATCGGTAATGGCAAGGGATGTTTGCCCTGGTATAGGGTTATCATAGTCCAGGTCTGGTATCTACAACCCCATAGGATTTTGTGTCCACCCAGCCCCCTGAAGTGCACACTCCAGCAACCAGCTGCTGGCATCACTCTGCTGTGTCAAGGAATCGGCAACTGTCAGTGTACCAGGAACTAATATGGACTCAACAGATTGACTGCCAGTACATATAAAAACTTTGGTGGCAGCTACAGTACCTGAGCTGGGGGACCTTTCAGAGGGGCACTTTCATTTCCTTTCACCATCATTTTTCTCCGCCGCAAACTTTTCTTCTACTGAAAGCAATTCTTGTTGCAAAAATAATGTGTTTCTCCTCCAGAGATAACTCTGTCGCTGCAGACACATTGCTCCCCAAAGCAGATCTCACTGAGGCTGGGGCCACTTCTTGTTCTTCTTAAACTTCACCATAGGAATCTAGAAAAACAGCCACTGATTCTCCCATACTGGTGTTGACAGCACCCGAATTTAGAGCAGGCACACAACCTGCTACTACAGCACTCACTCCTGGACTGGAGACCTCCATCTCCAGCAATGGACTAGCGCCCACTGCCAAAGAGTAGGGGAATTTCCCTGAAGCCAAGGTCAAATTTCCATCAGTTACTTAAAATACCAATAGCAGCTTAACCTGATCTAATTCAATAAGTCAATCTCTATCTGTACTCCCCCCCCCCCATGATATGGATTAAAACAAAATTGCCTAGCCCTTCCTTCCTGGTCAACAAAAGCTAACTCACATAAATTTCAGATCTGTCTGTTATTGTATGTGGATATGATGATGAACTGGATTTCTGCTGAGTTTATGTTGACCCTTTTTAAAAAGAATATTACTTGCTATCACCAGAAGACCTTGGGAGGTGATAACACTGTAACTGCATAGATTCACTTATGATGTATACTGCATATTTTAACATGACTGAGAGGGACAGGATATTAGATCTAGCTAAAATAGATTAAAATTGTCAATGCATTTAGGAATGGTAACAATCATGAACTTAGAGTAGAATTCTAATATATATGCTAAATGTTTTACTTTGACCCCTGATCTGGGCAAATGAGCTAGGTTTCTTACACAGGGAGACCCTGCATGCAGGTGATACTCACAGTGCACATAGGTACTGCTAAAGACTTCACTCACTCATCTCCCTCAGGCTACCCCGCAACAGCCGCAGCCTGAGTACAGTGAAGGCATGAGAGGTGCACTCGAGACTAATGCAAAAGCAAATAAGAAATGTATTAGCTTTTGTGTTGGCCTCGAGTGCTTCTCTTTTGTCTTTATGATGCTCACAGTGCTGCTGCAAACTGACACAGAGGTATGTTGGTGGAACAGGATTGGGAAACTCTGGACAAAAATGAAAAAATAAGCATGGCTCCTTAAAAAAATGGGCATCACAAGGAAATTATTGTGTGGCTGTGTCATTAGTAGGATGCTGCTGCAGACCCAAGGGATGCAACAGAAGTGATAACAATTATCTGGCACATATATTTTACAGTATGTTAAGGAAACCTGTTGATATATTTATTTGTAATTTATAAGGCTAATCCCTCTCCCTCCTTCCCTCCACCTCCCCAACATCCCCTCTCCTGCTGCCCCAAACCGCTCCTCCCAACCACCACTATTCCTTCTCTCTTACCACTCCCATCTTCAAGGCTCTCCTCTCTGTTAACCCACACAAAGGATAGAGCTCCTAGAGCCTTGATCCCAAACTCTTGTCTCTGTACCCCAACTATTGCCCTTTCTATCACACACCTCTTTAATAATTTCTTGTCACTTGTCTTAGTGTCTCATCTGTAGATGCAGGCCACTGTCATTCCCTTTATCAAAGGAGGAGATCCCTCACTCCTTGGCATCTACTATCTCATCTCTTTCCTTCCCTCCCTCCCTAGCTAATCTTCAGAAGATCTCAGCCTTTCCCATCTCCCTCTTTCCTCAACTGCTCCTCCTTCTTTGTTTCCTTCCAGTCTGGCTTCAGGAAATCACACACCAATGCTTTCCTTCAGCTCACTGACTCCATCTTTTCTGGCATGGATCAGGAGTTGGTCACCTCGGCCATCTTTGTTAACCAGGCCAGAGCCATCAACACTGTTGCCCACCCCTCCTTGTGTAAGCTAAAAGTAGTTTGTCTCTCCTCCTCTCTTAAGTGGTTTTCCTCATACCTAGAGGGTAGGACCCAAGCTGTCCATATTCAAGTTGCCATATTCCTTCCTCTCCCTATCTGCTCTGGTGTCCCCAAGGATCTGTCCTTGGCCCCATCTTACTCTTCATTTTCCCAAATGATCTTCCACAAGCTTGCTCCTCTGCATCCATTTATATGTACACAGATGACATGGTTCTCTATGCTCTGGTTTTTCAGCCTTTGACCTCATGACCCCTCTCCAACTGGATTTCAGCATTTTCTAGCACCAGTTTCAGATCAACTAGCTGTTCCTAAATGCCCACAAAAATGTTTGTATGACCTGTTGCATTAGGCAGGGACATTCCAAGCTCTCCCCT
Organism: Neoceratodus forsteri; assembly: GCA_016271365.2. Taxonomy (NCBI): domain Eukaryota; kingdom Metazoa; phylum Chordata; order Ceratodontiformes; family Ceratodontidae; genus Neoceratodus; species Neoceratodus forsteri. The sequence goes on along the minus strand of JADMNL010000022.1, from coordinate 192,124,741 downwards.
TCCCCTCCTGCCAGACACTTGATGGTATTGTGATCGAGGATGTCTCCTCCTTTAAATACCTTGCAGTAAGGTGGGATTGACATCTGGAATCTCTACTCATACATATGTCATCAAAAAGTAGCTGCCCATAATCGTTGGCCACTTTATAGGAACAAGCAAGTATCCCACTTCCTGCCCATAGAGAGATTATCACAATGATGTTTCTATCTCGATTATGGCAAAATTGATATAGCTGTGCTCCCAACTCCATCCTTGCTAGGCTGGATTCCCTCTTTCATTCCTTATGCTGATTTATCTTGGATTGTGTTTCCAGAACATGCTAATGTTCCCTCTATTTCTCCCTCTCCTTGCCCTCTCATAATGTCAAGAGCCTAACTGACTATTCTACATTTGTCTCCAAATTCTGTATGGGCACCCTTTCCCTACCATTCCACCCCCCTCTCCTTCAGTCCTTCTAACTACTACTCCCTCCCCAGCTCTGTTGCCTACTGTCTCACTCCCCTCGTTGATAAAATCTTTCACTGGTCAAGATGCCTTACCCTTCTGTTTCCTCAAATTATGAAGCACCCTCTCAGTTGCTATTCATAATGCTCCCTCTTTGGTATCATTAAGACCCCTCTTCTGTGACTTTGCTACTCAGTCCTGCAGTTCCCAGTGAGCTTAAGCTCACCTCACTGATCATTCCTCCACACTACTCCCTCCCCCTACTGCCATGGCTTATTAGTCAATTTCTCCATTTGCCTAGTCCCCTGTTGTACTCAAACTTCCTTCCCTCCCTCATTTTGCTGTCAGTTGCAGTTTGCTGCACTGTTGCTTCCTCTCAGCTGAGCAAAGGTTCAGGGATAATGATGAGACCTTGTTTGACCAAGCCAAGTTACAAATGAGGAGTCACAATGAAATCCTGACTGTCCAGAAGAGTGACCAGAGTGATCGGATGGATGCCATACAATGGCTATTTAACCACTGGATGGAGGCGGCGAGCCGGTGGAAAGAAGCAGAACAAAGGTACCAGGAGGTGTGGAGCCAATTGATGGTAATAAGGGACAACCCTATGTTTCAAAGGCCTGTGAAGATGGCAGAAAAGATGTCCTGTGTGGACTGCGTGGATTGTGTTGAGGACCAGCTTCCTGTTCTACCCATGTTCCAGGGAATGTATTGGGTTGGAGACGATGGAGATAGTAAAAGATTGACATCAGACAAGTCCCCAGGTGAGACTGTTTTGGTATCTGGGGTGAAGGATACAAGCAAAACAGAAGAGGCAGTAGCTGCCGAAGAGACTTGTTTATTGACATGTGAACATTCTGAAAATAATGTTATTAATTTCTCTGCTGCTTGCTGGAAAACTGTACAGGCTGAGGATCCTGAAATCCAACAGTTAAGTAGCTCTGTCACCCTGAATAAGGATAGAACAGGTATGGATGGGGGGAAAGGGCAGTTATGGTGGTACAAACTGAAGGATGAGATATTGTACTATATGAGGCCAAATCCCCACACTAAGCAAGTAGATTCTAGGGTGGTGGTACCTCATAAATATAGAATGGATGTCTTAGATGCATTATGTATAAACACTAAGCACATGAATCAAGAGGAATTTTTGAGGCATCTCATTCCTTTTTTTCATTGGCCTGGGATGTATAGTCAAGTGGCTCTTTATTTAAGGAAGTTGGCAGCCACTCAGAACAGACAGACATGGCAAACTGAAACAAGTATAGTACAGAAGGGAAAAGAACGTAATAATTGGCTCCCTTGGAAAAAGGGGAGGGTGATTCAAAGGGACATGAGCTGTAGATGGTAGAAGCACATAGTTTATTATTACACAGAAGGAAAGGGGTTTGCCAATTTAGGTGCCCTTAATAGTAATAGAATGGTAAATGTACACAATGGGTACTGCTGTTGCTGTATGTTTCATAAAGGGTAATACAGTTGGTGAGTGGACTAGAGGAATAGCCTCTGCATATTGAGTACCTAAGTGGCTCCCCATCAAGGACTCAAACCCTAGTATATTTCAGGTAATTCTTGATTGTTGAGAGTAATGAGGAGTTACTAGTTAAAGGGGTACAACATGGGGACTGTAGGATGTGAACTGTTTGGGATTTCGTGTTGCCATTTTGGGACAGGTAACTGAGTGGTCAGTGGAGTGAATCCTATGGATCAAATTGTGGTGCGCATGGAATGGGATTACCATCGGTCTCCCCACAGTAAAGTAAATGAGTAGGATTAACTTGATTAAGGGTATTAGTATAGTGATAGACCAGTAAATGAATACATATTTCTGTAATGCTTTTCTTAACTTGTCTCTTCTTTACAACTGAGGGCTTGGCCACCTGCAGCTGTGTCTATTCTTTTTCCCTTCTTCTATATGTTTATTTTCTTTTACAATTATGTTTTTAGTTGCATTCTAATTATATGGAAAGTCACTACAATATACCTTAAAGACTTATACTGTTTAGGAGGGAGGCTGCTAGTATGCAGTGTGACAGAGATTATTCCCCTTTGATATAGGTTATAAGCCTCAGGGTACAAGCTTGAAGTGTGTTATTTGATCAAAGTAGTACTTAATGGGACCCTTGGGTGGAGCTCTTAGGTGTGGGTGGGTCAGAGCTCCACAAAGCCCCTCCCTGAATATAAAGGAAAAACAGAGGAGTAGGACAACCAAATAAATGGTTGCCCTCTTAGGCAGGGAGGAGTGTCACAGAGTGCCTCTGTGAAAGGTCAGGGAATCTTGGAATTATATACGTATCTTCTCTATTTAGGAGTCTGGAAGTAATAAAAGGTATTTTATTAGAGATTTAGATGGTCTACAAATGGTATAAGACTGTGATTGGGGGTCTTCTGTTTATTATCCGAGTGTTTACTCAGATTGCCTTTGTATAAACATCTTTCTGGCTACGACAGAAAAGGGTGCTGTGCTTTTCGCACTGCTGTACAGTCATGCTGTATATTCAGCTGTGTTAATTTTCTAGTTACTGAATATTAAGTGCTCTGGATGGTTTGGTTTAATAAGGGACGTTAGTAGCTGAGCCTTAAGCTTGTATAAACCTTACAGTTTAGTGTTTCAAAAAGTAAAATAATGAGCGAAGGATTTATGGGTAAAAATGGTTAAACAAACCCAAAACGCTTCTGTGTCATTATCTGATGCTTTGGGAATGTTTAAATAAGCATTGTAGTGTGTAAAACAAAATAGAAAGGCATTTCTTAATGGTTTGTCATAGCTTAGAACACCCCCCTTTTTTTCTGCATTAAAAAGTAAAAAGTTAGAGCTTAGAAAAGAAATGAGCACTTTGTTTAATTGTTGCATTCCGAAAGTAATTTAAAGAAGTAGAAAGTGACCCGGGAGGGGAATAAATAAATTAAATACTGTGAGGCTATAAATGAAACATATACTGTCAGGTTGAAATATCAGCTGTCGGGAAATGGGCTTGTTTAGATATAGTAGGTTATACAGTAATGACTAGAACCTCCCCTGTTTTGTCCTGTTATTAAAAGTATGTATAGAGCAGTTTCCAGCTTCACAGGCTGCCTGCTTGTATGTTTAGTAGTGAGGGTTTTTGTGAGGAAATAGCCCTCTGTGAATATTGCAAGGCGCTGCTTCATAACTTTGTTTTAGCCCTATTTTTCCTTGCTGTGCTTCCAAGGACTTGGCTGTGTCTTTGAAGTTCAAAAATAGTAGTGAGAACCTACTGGCTCTCTTCTGATTTCCTTGATAAAATACCTACTTGTAGCCTGGGTATACTCTGCTAAGAAATCACTCAGTTTTATAAATACAGGGCACCACTTTAAAATGCCCTAGTATGGCCTTTTAAGCCTGTAAATACTTGTTGCACTTTTTGGGCTTTTAAATAAATGAAAGAACTTCCTGGGTCTTTAGTTTGACCCTGTTATGCTCTTTTTACAAGAGCTTTGCTGAAATGCGTCATTCGTTTGTAGAGATATGTCACTGAGTTGCTGCTCAACAGTACGATAGTGCGAGTGCAGGTAATTTTAGCCGCTTGAACATTCGCACTATCGCAAAGGCATTTAACCTTTGGGTTCCCCCTGAAATGGAAGTTTCTGAAAGATACATAATGTTTTGAGCTCTACAAACCTTCCGGAGGTAGAATAAAGAGGTTTGGAGCTGCATTTGGGACCTCTTGAAAAATGAAGGTTTCTGTTGTTTTTTTTCCCAGTGTTTCAGAGCCCCGATTGGACTCTTTCTCAGCTGCATTAGTTCCGCTAGGAGTCGGCTGGCCATTTTCTGACTGCCTTTATACTGAGTAAAAAGAGGTGGTGCTTCCTGGGGTTAGAGAATGGATGAAAAACTTCACAGAAAGACTGTATTTCACTTTTGTGTATGAAATTGAGTTGTTATGTTAAATAGAGAATGTTTAGATATACCATATAAAATAAAAATGTTGTAAATTAAGATATATTGTTTGAAATAAAGTATGGAGTGGGGTTAAGATGTCACCTGACTCCTGCAGTGCATAAAAGCTGAACATTGAGCATAGGTATTCAGATTGCTTTTGGGGCTGGAGGTAAACTCCAAGGAGTTATGATATTGTGCTCGAAGGAGTAAGAAGTAATTATTTTCTGTGCTAAATGGAAGATTAAGCTGCCAGATCAATCCATTGTGTTTAATCTGTCCTGCTACTGATGAAGATTCTGAACTATAAAAATAAATTTTGAACTATTTAAAATGATCTGGTGATGTGCTACGCTACCTGACTGCCCATGTGCACTTTCGCCCTACCACAGTGCTCCCACCAACTTGCAAATTCCTGCCTAAGATAAGAGTACAAGTACCGAATATCATATGTATTGCTGGCAGTGCATATGGATGGGAATTTGGGGCCCACCACCTTGAAAGAAACCAAAGTGTCAGTCATCAGAGTAGCATAATTCAACACCTGTTTAAATGTCAAACACACAACAACTACAAATTACCTCCATGGCAGTAGTTCTAGGCACCCTATAAATGTGAAGCCAGTACGAAATGCAAAACACCATATGCAAAACATAAAGTGTGTCATGCAACACGGGTGCAGCAAATGAATTTTCCAACACCTCAACACCATAATTCACATGGACAGCACATCCCCTCAACATGCTCCAAATTTCAATGTAAAAGACCAAATTGTTTCCGAGACATAAAATGTGAAAGTTTCAGATTTTCATTTGTCGCACTGGCAGAATTCCACACCTATTAACATTTTACACTCCTAACGACTGAAAAGTACATCCATAGCAGTAAGGCTAGCTACCCTAGTAATTTCAAGTCACTGCCACCATGGAAACCGCTGTCCGCTAAACTTAAACTGTGCCATGCAATATCTCCACAAAAAATGTATTGTCTGCCACCTAAATACTATAATTCACTTCTACAGGACATGCTGTCAACACCCTCCAAATTTCAAGTTAAAAGACCAAACCGTTTCCGAGATATTTAATTTTAAAAATTGTTAAAATTGTGCTATCTGGTCCCACCAAATCTGACCATCTAGTCCCTCCCTCGCGATCAAAGATCACGATCAAAGAATCTCGCGATCAAAGAATTTGAAGGCTCATGATCAAACAATTTGCAGGTTCACGATCAAAGAATAAAAAATGCTAAAACTCAATTTTTAGAGAAAAATACATGAAACCAGAGCCATAACGCGACAGAATGAAGGTCTCTGACCAGATCCCACCCTAGTTTGCCTTTAGAGGTGAAACCTATGTTGAGAAAATTGAATTTTTCATGTGGCCATCTAGTTGCATCCTTGAGCTCAAAGATCGTGGTCAAACAGTCTTGTGATCAAATAATTTGCAGAGTTGTGATCAAACAATAAAAAAATGTTAAAAGTAAATTTTTAGGCAGAAATGCATGAAGCCACAGTCAAGTCTCAATAGAACAAAGCCCCCTGAGCAAAACCCACCCTCTTTTGGCTTAATAAGCCACCCCTGAGCCAAGAAAATGGATTTTTTCAAGTGGCCATCTAGTCACACCCTTGCTGTCAAATATCAGGGTCAAAGAATCTCATGATCAAAGAATTTACACGTTCGCGATCAAAGATGGTTAGGGAGCCACGATCAAAGAATAAAAAAGTTAAAAACTCTATTTTTTTACCACTTTGAAAGAAATCATAGGCATTACTTGATAGAGGGGAGACCCCTGAGAAAAACCCACCATAGTTTCACCTCAGAAGTCCCCCCTGGGCCGAAATATTAGAATTTTTCCTACCGCAAACTGAAAACAACATGGCGGCAGTCATAATCAAAGAATTCCTCATGATCAAAGATTCTTTGATCACTAGCCTGCAAATTCTTTGCTTGTGAGGTAGGACTAGATGGCCCAAAACCCCATTCTTCTTTTGCAAAATAACCATATAAATTTTCCCATTGACTTTTAATGGGAACTTAGAAGTTTAATAACTTTTGAATGGAATAATATTTTTTCACCAAACAAAAAATGGCATGTACCTCACAAGAGCTCTTTCAGATAAGTCAAGTTGCAGAGCAGCATGCCAGACGATGGTCATGCAGCACCTTGGACAAAATCTGAAAAACTGCCAACATAACTGACAAAAAGTGCATTTTTCAGCATTTTGTTGCACAAAAACTGTAAGTCCGACCAAAATGAAATTAGGCAGAGCAAGAGATCTACCATGCCCCACTGTGCATACCAAATTTCATGCAACTCTGTTGTAAGGGTCCAAAGTTATTAATGCACAAAATTTAGAGTTTAACATAGAAGTGGCTTCATTACTCTAAATATAGAGGCACAACTGTACCCCTATAATATATTCCATGTCTGAGCATGTTGTCATGCTACAGTAAAGGAAAATGGGGAGAGATGTAGGCCTCATGACCGTAATGACACACCCCAGCATCTGTCAGACTGTGGAGGATCAGGGTGGAGTGTGTGAGAGGGGGTTGGGGTTCAACCCTAAAGTCTCACTTCCTGACTTTTTTTGCTTTAACCCTAAATGAAGCATTAATGCAGTTTTTTGCATAGAATTTCCTTACTTTTTGGAAAAGTGTAATATAAGTAGTAAAAAACATGTATTGGTGGGAAGCCCGGAGCCCAGCTCCCACCAAGTTGTCAATTATTGCATAACAATATGCATCTGGGCCCACACACCCACTTGCAAAGCTATGGAGCCATGCAGCAGCACTATAGGGCATCAAACCCTTGTAACAATAATTTGTGCATATTGTGGAAACTGTAAGAGCTAGAAAAGCAATTCTAGCATCATTGTAATCATGACAGTGAGTACTTCATGCAACATTGCAATTACTGTACCCATATGTCACATTGTTTCCGAGCTAGGGGCACCAGAAAGTACTGGACAGGCATTCTTTCAACCCTTGTGGCAGTAATTTCACAATATCTCATGAACCATGCAGCGTACGAACAAAATTCCACTGCAGGCTTACTCTACAGTTACAAATCTTTTTCCATTGGCTAGATCACACCACCTGTAGTGAAAAGTCTGTATCTTGCTTTGTTTGTGAGATAACGGCGCCAAAAGTCATGACACAGACTGCAATGTAATCCTATGGGAAAAAATGTCAATTATGTCATTGAGTATCTCTGCATCACATTATTTCCCCAACACCTAAAGAGCATAGTTCACATCTCTATGACATCCCCTCAACACGCTGCAAATTTCAATTTAAAAGATCAAACCGTGTCTGAGATATAACATTTTAAAGTCTGAGATTTTCATTGGTCGGAGTTGCAGAATTCTGCACCCGTTTACATTTCACATACCTAACGACTGAAAAGTATGTCCATGGCAGTAAGGCTAGCTACCCTATAAATTTCAAGCCACTACCACAAAGCAAAATGCTGTCCACAAAACATAAACTGCACTATGCAGTATCTCTGCAACAAAAGGTATTTTCTGGCACGTAAACACCATAATTCATATCTACAGGATATCCCGTCAACCCCTTCAAATTTCAAATTAAAAGACCAAACCATTTCTGAGATATTTAATTTTAAAAGTTGCAAAAATTGGGCTAGCTGGTCCCTCCAAATCTGGCCATCTAGTCCTTCCCTCTGGATCAAAGAATCTTTGATTGTGAGCCTGCAAATTCTTTGATCATGAGGAGGGACTCGATGGCCAAAACCCCATTCTTCGTTCACAAAATAGCCATATAAATTTTCCCATAGGAGTAATATTTTTTCACCAAACAAAAAGCGGCATGTTCCTTGACCCAAACTCTTTCAACATGCCGAGTTGCAGAGCGACACACCACACAACAGTCATGCAGTGCCACGGATAAAATCTGAAAACTGCCCACATAACTGGTGAAAATGTATTTTCACTGTTTGGAGTCAATACAAAAAATCGTAAATACGACCAAAACAAAATTTGGCAAATCAAGAGATCTACCATGCCCCAACACACGTACCAAATTTCATGCACATCCGTTGAACAGGTTCAAAGTTATTAACATGCAAAATTTTGAGTTTAACATAGAAGTGGCTTCATAACCCTAAATATAGGGGTGCGACCAATAGGGGTGAGTAATAAATGAGTGAGATAAAACAGTGTATCATCCACTGCAATGTGATATTTTTACCCTCTACTCTACTGTGATGATATCAGCCATATGCACACACAGGTCACACAAAGGTCACTGATATCATCACTGTAGGCAACTTTCTGCTCAGCATACAAAAAACACCTGTGTTGTTACCATAGACACAAATGCAGAGCTACATGAGTGGTCTCACTGCTGTCTGCAGCTAATTCAGCATTACGAAACACTGCCACCTATTTCCTTCACTCTAACTTCTAGCTCATTACTGTGATACTCTCAGCTTGACTGCAGCCAGACTTCTAAAGAATACAGCTTCACAAAATAGACTGTTTCTCACTCCTACCTAAAACTAATTCATTTAGCATTGCAAAACACACTCATCTGTTTCCCAGAGTTTGTAACACTGCCAGCCCATTCAGAAAAACTCACACACAGAATGAGCAAACACATAAACAGGAACAGAACACAAGACAATATAACAATACTTCTGAAACTCCTGGCCCTGCTGTATAAATTGATTACATGATGTGCAGATTGTGTGCTATGGCAACTATTGTCACTCCTGCATCGTGAGCTCTGGATATCTCACTCGTGATAATGTTTGCCATATCACACTCATGCCCATCATGTATTATATATATATACTGTGTATATATATATATATATATATATATATATATATATATATATATATATATATTTATAAATTTACATTACTAGTATCTTTTGAAGGATTGCCTGACTTGTGATTACTAATTTTGAGTATATCATGAAATAACGAGCTTGATATTTGCTATTTCATACAGTCCCCCAATTATGCCTTATGCATAGCATATAAATCCAAATCATTCCAAGGCCATCGTGACATATAATACTAATAATGAGCAGCAAATCAGAGCTCTTTTCCCAATAAAAGCCTGCTGATATAATAAATAAAGAACAAAGTCATAAATAAAGAACCAGTGGCTTATGGAAAACTTACAAGGATTTATACAGGGATTTGATGGAAAACACATGGAAAATGAGGGCTTCATACAGAGTAATGGTTATTTGGATTTGGGAGTACTGAATATTTTTTATCCTATATTTTGTATCCTGGATAGGGCAGGGGAAATGCTACATCTCATTGTCACAGGGATGTTCATGTACACATTTTTGCACTGTGTTTACTCAGTCTGTCCCAGATGAGATGCACTATCTTGTTTTTAGTGGGGTCATTATTTTACCATTTTTATAATGTATTTAGGCTACCTAGTCCAGGGCCCCCATATTCAAATGAGATATGCAATGCATCCCAGTTGAAAAGGCAGATGTGCCACACAGCTCCAACAATGCGCAATAGTCCAATATTCAAATGAGTGGGAAGTGCTGGCTACAAGGGAATGGGCCAGGGCACACACAAATGGCACGCCGTTCAAGTCAAGGGGGCAATCCCATGCATATACCATGCTGCAGCATGTTCAGTGAGAATATGCCCTGCAGTCAAAACACCATAGCCCACAGTTAGGCCATTGGAGTTGGTCTGTGGGTGGCTAGCCTAATCCGGCCAGCCACCCACAGGAAGGCTGAACATTGTACACCCAGGTGCACAGCAGCCCTGGTAGACTAGAGGTGCCCCCTTTCCATCCCCAATCTAGCCAACTGCATCCCTGAAGAGCTTCATAGTGTAGGGCCCCCCAAAACCTGATTGCAACACAGTAAACCATGGTCCATATCCATAGTCTAGAGGACTCCCATCTACCACCCCTGTACACAGACACCCTCACTCCCGCATACCCAACCTGTTGCAAATACTGGCACTGCCCTCCCCACCCTGCCATGGCCAGCCATTGACTGCACTGAACCCAGACTGGGGATCTGCACTCTGGAATGACCCAACTGTCTATACCATGCATTGGGGCACCATGCTAGCTGTGAATCCACCAGTGTATGCAGCTGTGTGTATGTCCCTGGCAAACTGAAGAGGGAATTTACATACCTCCAATGCATGCTTTGTCAATGCTGTATCTTCCTACTCTCATACACTGATGCAATTCCAAACTCTCCCTGTTCCCCTGTGTAACATGCCACCCTCCAGACTTTTAAAGTATCCTGGGTGCCATGAGGTGCGGTATCCTGTAATGCCATTTGCAGTGTGTACTTCAGGCTATAGATAGTCCATCTGCAGTTCACCAAATGTACAAATGAATGGAGATCAGCTGTAACATGCCTGTTTTTGGACCTGTGTGAGTGGGTACAGCATCGGCTGTCAGCCAAACTGAGCAGTACAATTGCACCGGGATAATGGTTCCGCATGTGAGTGCCTGAGGAGTATGGCCACTGGGTGTTATCACCCACACACAGCACGTGCCTACATACATAACACATTCCAGCATCATACTGCAAGTGCTTTGCCACCTGCTGATAGAGTGGTACGATCCCATTACAGAGCCAGTTGTCACAATGGGATGGGCTGGGGGGAAGGGAGGGGGCTGTCTGTGCACCGTTGAGGGGGAGTGGGGGCCACTACACTATGGACATGGACTGTGGGTGTATTCAGGTGCAATTAGGGATGGAATTGTGGTTCCTATAATATGGAACTGATACAGCCTGGACTCTGGTATGATCAGGGCTGGTGGACTGGGTGGGAGGGTTTCACTATACCACCAGTGACTTCAGGGTCTGTCCCATGTGGGAGCAGTTGGGGTCGGAGCATGGGGGCGAGAGCTGCTCCGGTTCATTCATCCCCATGCCAACATGCAAATGTGCTGGTAATGAGCATGCATAAGGCCCCTTTGCACCCTGCATGCTCAGTTAGTTCATTTGCATTCCCGGTCAGAATATTGCCCATTGAGGCTGTGGTGCATGCCAGTATGTGCCACGCATTCCCCCTGAAAAGTATTCAGTTGTAGTCACCCTAGATGCACCTGACTTGGTGGCCGCCTGCACTGCGACTCCCATCTAGGGTCACATTTTCAACAGGAATGATGAAGCCTGCCAGGACGAAGTGCAGTGTCACAGGTTTACTGCATGACAAAAGGGATTAACTCCCTTTGAAACTGCATTGTTTGCTTCAGTTACGCTACTGCAGAATTCTGCAGTGCTGCACTTCATCCTGGTGGGCTTCACTGTATGTACATCCTATACTGGTGACGCATTCTCTTTGAATGTTGTATCAGTGCCGACCGGCGCACATTCTTTGTGCAATGCATCTTTCTGCTTATGCATCGATCTGGTACTTAATATATCCCCACAGATGTAAAAACATTGTTTTTAGTGTGTTCTGATTTTACACAATGCAGCATAATATTGTGTGGATATAGAGACCCACTGAAAATAATATGCCATGTCTTCTGTGAATTATCCAGGCTAAATATATAGCAATCAACAGGCATATTCTAGGAAAATACATTGCAAAAAGGTATAAAAGGAATCCCACATTGAAACTGCCTCTCAGCAGATCTGCATTGTGAAAATTCATTAGAAATAATGGGTAAAAGTAAAAAGCTCTCCACAGCCATATCGGCTCTGACCAGAGTTTGTTGAAATAGTGACTTGCCCATAAACTGACATTTGTGCTACAGTAACTCCTTACTCCAGGAATATAAGTTTTACAAGGCTTAGACTGTAGGTGGCTTTATCTGTACCAGGTTCAGTATTTTTGGTGGACCGTTGTCCCACACTAAATGTACCGTACACTGATGCCAATAACTGGGATTTGAGAGTCTCTGAGAACCGCCAACATGCTTATGTCCACCGATTTATTTCCTGTAGCAACAGTTGCCATTACTTTTTGGCCCTTTGAAAATGTGACACCATCAGTAAAACAGTACAAATGAGCAGTTTTAGAAATAATAGAGAAAAATAGACAATAAAAAGCCTGAAACCTAAATGGTACTAAATGGTTCTAAGTTTCTCTCAACCTTCAATTCCGTCAAAAATGTTTCTTTGAAAGATGAACTTAAAACTGTGAACTTAACCTAATGATGGCTGATAAAGTGTGATGTGTTCAAATAAGAACTCACATATCTCTTTTTCAAAGTTTTGCTCCGACATACCAGTTGGATAAATCAAAAAATAGGAACACATAGAATGTTCTGAGCGATTATAAACTCAAACACATACCTGTCACAGTAATGACTATCTCTGCACTTCTTGTTGTTGATGCCTCTTTAACATAGCAGTAGCATTTGTAGCGGCCTTGATGATTGATTTGCAAATTGAAGTATGTTTGTGGTTGTTTAACTTGTTTATGAAGCATTGCATCATTAAATATTAAGTCCCAATAAGTATAAAGGGATGTCTGTGACGTTCCACAGGAAAATGTGATATTTTCTCCAACAATATATACTCCAGACTGCTGATCTGTGAATAGCTGTATCCTTGGTAAGGAATCTAAAAAGCATAAATATAAAACAATATGTCACTCTGTGGTGTTATTCTGGTCTGATTTATTAAAAAATATGTATCTGGTAAAATGGTTTGTACACCTAAGCCTTATCTGTGCCTTTTTGCATGCTTCTGATTCATAGTGAATTACAGTACCAGAGCTGTTTCAGTCTGTGGTACACTGGCTTAAATGATGCTGTGGTATCTAGTTCTACTGACATTGGGCCCTATGCAGTATGCCTGCACACCACCTTTGTGTGACATGTACTGTAGGCTGAACATATGTATGACCCTGGACATGGAAGGCTGTGGGAACTCTGTGGCATGCATTGCGCTACATACCACATGTTCCACATTCCCTGATCTTGGTTGGTGTACATAGCTCTGTGGATGGCCAGGATGGCAGTATGGAGGGTGGTGTTGCTTCACAACTGTAGGAAGCAAGAAGCCACCTACGGTATATGTAATGGAAGGCAGTAGTAGTGTGCATACACTATGGCTGAGAGACACCAGGCGATCCACTGGGAGGCCAAGCCAGGCTTCCTTTTGGACTCCCAGTGCCCAGCTATGCCACACCTTCATGTCTACCTGGCTCATGTTGCAGAGCTCCACATTAATGTGCAGGTCACCTGGGCCTAGTGCATGCCACGGGCTCAGCTGTGCATGGATAGTGGCAAAGCAGCATGGACCATTGCATGAAGGCACTAGGATCAGTTTGTATGCTAGACACACATGTAGTTTCCATGCATGGGGCAATAGGAACTCCGTAGTACGCTTAACACTACACACTGCAAGTCCTGTATACTCCTGATCCTGGATATATTACATAGCAACATACACAGTCGAGATGTGGGCATGGCATTGGGGTTGGCCACAGAACATGGGATGCATGAAGCCACCTATATACTGCAGAGGGTGACAGGGGTGTGTACACACTATAGCTGAAAGACTTCAGTGGTAAGTGCCTCTGCAGTCCTGCAACCTACAGTCCCAATGGACAGACAGACCTACTCCATAAGCATGGGCCTGTGGCCACCCATCCCCATCAGTCTCCTGCATTATGAGGTGCACATGCTAGGCAGCAACAAGAATCTATTGCCCATTGTGAAGAAGATATGGCATTCACTGCCCAGGTATCTCCAGCAACAGGGGACCCACTGGGCAGATTAGTGAAGTATCTGTTTGGATGTCCAATGCCTAACAAAGCTACATACCCATGTCACCTTATCCACATTGCAGAGTTAGTAGCTGGCATGTGGGAATGCCTGGTCTTAGTGCATGCTGTTGGCTCACCTGTGTGAGTACAGTAGTATCCTGGCATGACATGTTACATACCAGCAACATGCAGAACATGTGTTTATAGTGCAAAGTGCCCAATGTGAAAAGATACACACAAAATTATATCTATTAACACACGAGTTTTTTATGCCAGTGAAACAGTTCTACAAGTCCGCATACAGTTTATAGAGAGGTGTGGCCCTTATTGTATTGTGTGTAACAGGGGGAGTACAAATGACAAAATAAAAGTTATATCTTGGCAAATGACAACACAAACAGCAGGTTACTTCCTCTGAATATATTCTGATTGTCCATGGTGACATATCACAGTACTAATTATTAAGATATGCAGCTTTGTGTAGTTCTATATAAATTGACCTAGTAAGATTAAAAATTAAAGTTTGCTAAAATTGGTGAGTGGGTTAAACACTTCATGTCCCCCATTTTATTTAATTTGTAAGGAATACATTTACCTGAGATAGCACAATATGGTCTTGATTTATAGCCATAATCAATTCCCCCAAGTGGTCACAATGACCAATTACCAACACGTGTGCACCTGTAACCTCACCGAGCTATATTTATTATTTATTTATTTATTAAAATGTTTCACCAGGAAGGCACACTGAACAACAAGTTACTCATCCCCCAACGTGACCTAGCTGGAGAGGGGTACAAAGAGGATAAGAAAAATACAAAGTATACAGATAATATAAGGCAAGTACAGTTACAGTTACATTTGAGCATATAGTCGAAATATAATTCAATTGTTAAACAGTGCAGACAATGTGAGAATCGATTGATAAAGCTAAGGGCAGTCAGAGAACAGGATGCAGCAATACCAACAGGTGAAATACTGCAAAACGATACGACATAAGTGCATCACTGTTACAAGTGCTAGTCACAAGGGCAGCACACCTAGTGATAGTAAGGGAGTAGGCAACTGTCCTAAGGTGGGGAAGGGAGGGTGGCAGCTAAGAGGAGCAGTAGTAAGAGGTGGGGGGGGGAGACTGCTTTCAAATAACTAACTTACTTACTTACTTCATTTGTACATTCTTCCTGTTTGCCATCTCCTTGCCCCCCACCTTGCAGAGTTCTCAGCATCCTGAAGGGGGGAACTAGGTTTAGGTGGGATCCCACCCTCTTCCCCTTATCTTACATTGAGAGATACCAGCATAAACCTAGCACCCCTTCAGGATGCTGAGAACTCTGCAATAGGGTTGGGGTGCCAGTTGAACAGGAATGTCGTGAAAGGAAATTAGGGAGGATTAAAGCAGGGGTAGCTGGAAGAGAGGAAATTATGAAGTTTAGGGAATAGGTGGCAGAAGAGTGGTGCATTTGCGGTGGAATAGCATTCTAGATTTTAGGGAAATGATGGGAGAAATCTGACTGGCCGATGAGGGTGGATCGATGTGGGACCAACAGAGTCCGCATGTGGCTGGAATGCAGGGAATGGGAGGGTGGGGGAGGGGTAGAAGGGTGGCTACAAAGTAAGGGGGATTTGCCAAGCCAGAACATGGAGGTCAGTTTGGCACAGTGACTGAGTCAGCGGTTAGATGGGGGGAAAAGGCTAAGGTGTGATAACGGTCATAGTGGTGGATACAAGAAGTTGCGTCAAGGGCAAAGCAGCAGAAGGAGTTGAAGAGGGTGTCCAGTTTGGTCAAGGAAGAAGAAGAAGAAGAAGAAGAAGAAGAAGAAGAAGAAGAAGAAGAAGAATCAGCATTTATATAGCACTGTTCATACACAGTGTATCCCAAAGTGATTTACAAGCAATGTCAGACTGGTAGTGAAGTGACTGAATGTGTAGTGGTAGCCATACCACACATCAACACCCACACACAGCCTGGACAATTGCATAAACCAGTTTATATGAAGGGAAATGTTGGCCAAGACACCAGGAATGTCCCCTACTCTTTACGAAGAGTGCCCTAGGATCTTTTACTTCCACCTGGACACCCACCAGAACAACACCAGGATGGGTAGAAGGGACCTTGGTTTAACATCTCATCCGAAGGATGGCACACCCCAGCAGTACAGCACCCCCTAATACTGCACTTAGATGCCAGCATTTTAGGTGCAAGTTCAATACCGGTGTGGGATGGGAACCCATGACCTTCTGGTCCAGAGACGTATGTGCTACCAACTGAGCCACATCATGGGAGCAACATCATAGACTATGTCACAGTGCACACGTTCATGCCTTACAGTCAGCAGAATTCAACTACAGTTCCTATACAGGGCACCAAGCATGGGGCACAGTTTCTTCAGGATGGTGTCAATGTGTACAGAGAAGTGGTGTTGATGGTCTAGCCAAACCCCAAGATAATGAAATGAGGATGTGTTCTCAATGATTATTCCATCAAGGGTGTGGAAGAAGGGCAGGCAAGTAAGCCTAGAGAGTCTCTACCTGGTGCTGAAGTTCATTGAGACTGTCTTCTTGCGTTAAGGGGGAGCATATATCAGGCAAACCTGAGCCAAACTTGACTGAAGTCATGCTGTAAACTGGATTGCACTGTGACAGGGTTATTGCTGGAGCTGTACAAGACAGTGTTGTTGGCATACATATGGATAGAGGTGGTACAGCAGGCTGTGAGGAGGTCATTGATGAAGACGGAGAAGAGCCAGGGGCCTAGCACTGAACCCTGGGGGACACCAATATTGATGGGAAGAGGAGGTGATATTGAATCAGAGACTCTTACCAACTGAATCCTACCAGTGAGGTAGGATTTAAACCAGTCTATGGCAGATGACGCCAGACCTACTACAGAGAGGGAGCTAAGGAGCAATGTGTGAGAAACAGTGTAAAATGCTTTAGCTAGGTCAACAAAGATGGCTGAGGTGATCAGGTGGGCGTCCATCCCTGTAAGGATGGAGTCGGTGAGCCTGAGGAGGGAGGTAGTGGTAAATTGGTTCTTCTGAAAACCAGACTGGAATGGGGTGAAAAAGGAAGAGTCAGAGAGGAAAGTTGATAGTTGGGAGAGAACCAGGTGTTCTTGAAGTTTAGCAAAAGTAGGAAGGAGAGAGATGGAGCGATAATTACCAGGTATGGAGGCGTCATCTCCCTTATGGAGAGGAAGGACAAAAGCATGTTTCCAAGGGGAAGGTACCTGAGTAGACCTAAAAGAGAGATTTAGAATTAGGGAAATAGGGTAGGCAATAGCAGGAGCAAAGAGGTAGAGAAGTTTGGGATCAAGGTTGTCCAGTGAGGAACCTTTAGAGGGGTTAAGAAAGAGAAGTTCATTTAAAGCATTATTAGAGGAAATGGTGGAGAAGGAGAAAAGGGGAGAGTCAGACTTAGGAGTGGGACATGGGGAGGGGGCTAGATGTGGGTTGATTGAACTTTAGAAGAGACTTGGCCCAGGATGTGTAGTAGACATTAAATTTGTTTGCCACCAAGCAGGGGTCAGATACCAAGGAATTGTTGATTTTGAGAATGGGGGTGTGTGAAGGAGGGCAAAGAAAGAGCATGGACCACCCACCAGAATTTGGTGGGGGTATTGATGTTTGTGTGGAAAGTGAATTTGAAACACTCGACTTTGGACAATCTGATGACTTTGGTGCAGGAATTGCGGAACAGCCTGTATATGGTATAGTTGCTGGGAGCTTAGATGATTTGTGTATTTTCCAAGCATGGTCACATTCCCTTAGGCAAGTTATTAATTTGGAGGTTATCCGGGGAGGTGAAGCCCATGAAATCTGGTCCATCTAAAGGGAGCAAAAGTGTTCCAGGTGGAGATAAATTTATCCATGAAGCAGGCAAGGGTGTGGTCAGCAGAGAGGGAAGTAGACAGAGGGGCCCAGTTAGTAGAAGCCAGTTCAGACTGGAGGGAGCAAAATGAAGAGATTTAAAGGAGTGAAGCTGAATAATTTTATGTGCGGGTTTTGGGTGATGTATCTGTAACACCTCTACAAATGGAGGTTCCCGAAAAGTCTTCCTTGAGCTTGCCTAAATGCTCACTGCCGGGCTGGTGTTCTGTGTTTTAGCAGTTTAAATGTATTGCCAGAGAGTGCCTGTATAGCCTCTGTGTACTGTCTCTTTAAGAGCTGCCTGAATTGCAGTTATAATTAATCTGGGAGGGGGCTGAGTGTTTCTATGCTTGAGCCCCGCCTGGGTTGCCAGATAATTGCTCCGTTCTGCCATCGCTATTTGCACAGAGGGAGCTCTGTTATAAGATGTGCTTATTTGCTGTATATCTATTAGAGTGATAATAATATTACAGTTTGTCCTAACCTGCTTTCTTTGCAGCAAGGACTTTTCTGTTTATCCCCACCAACTTGGCCCGGGACTGTCAGAATGGGCTAATCAGTACTGTTGGGACTCTAAAATAGAGCCTGCCTGCAGGGGCTTGGTGGGGTCAAAACTTGTAGTAATTGTAGTTTTTGCATTTTGGCGCCTAAATGAACCTGAAGGAGGAGCCCCAGTAGTGACTGATAGATCAGCCACCTGAACCTTTTGGATCTTGGGAAAATTCACAGACTGCTTGCAGTTTTCAGTTAGTTCTCAGTTGGGAAGGGAAATGAGTAACAGCTCAAGTGATTTGGGCAGCAGATCTGTGTAGTTTTGCATGGGAGAACTGTGCAAGTGCTGAGTTTTGGCCTGCTTGTCTGCCTGCTGTCCCTGAGAGGGAAAAAAGAGTTTATTTGGACTGAATCTACTGGACTGTGACCAGGCTTTAACCTAAAGAAGACCGAAGACTTGCTGAATGCAATCGACCTGTCAGGATTTCTAGCTACCTCTGAACTCCCGGTTTGTGCAGAGATACTGTAATTGCAACAGGATAGCAATCTGATTGGTATAGCGGAATTTCTTACATGTAAATGTGCTGTGTGCAGTTAGTGGGTTGTGATTTGGTTCCCCACTGTGTGTTGAACTGTGTTCTGCTTACTGGAGGCTGCATCCAGCTCCAACAGACTAAATCTGAATTAATTTCCATTTTGTCTGGGCCTTGCCACACTGGCCCAGCCAGACTACTCATTGCACAGAGAAAGCAATCAACGAGAGACCTGCCTGGGGATCAGTCCCCTGCTCAACGCTTGAACAGGAATGACGTCTCAGTGATTCGTGTGGGCCCTGCTTATCCTGGCACTCCAGCTCAACAACCTACAGTCTCAATTTCGTCCTGCCTGTGTCCAGTATTGGGTTTCGTAAGTAAACATCAGGGTAGCTCCCTGCAACACCAGCTAAATCTAAAGTGTTGTCATCTGATTGTCTTGGTGCTTTTTCTTTTACGAACTGAGCTCTCCGGCTCTGGATTACAAATAGCGTGTGTTGTGCATGTTGCTTTCTTCCATCACAGGGCCCCAAATGGCTGCTACGTTCCTGGATAGCCACCATTTTCCTACCTGGGTACTCAGATTGTGTGATTGTGGGGACTCAAAGCACATGCATAACTGTTTGATTAATATAGCCTTTAAGCCAATCAACCTGATTATGTCCCTTTCTTGTTCAAGTCCCCTGAATAAATCAGATCTGACATTTTTGTTGCATTTAACCTGACTGTTGTTCCAGTTTCTGCCAAGAGTACTGTACTGTTGCTATTTACTGTGCATAACCTTGTTTTACAGGGGGTTCCCAGGGTCAAGCCAGAGGAACCAGCCCTGGTGGTAAGTGCAAACAGTGTGGGTACTGGTATGGTGTACAAGGGGTACCGTGAAAGTGATTATTGTATATTGCTCAGGCCACTAGAAGGGAACGAGGAGGGTTACAGTGTCCCGGAGGACTGTGCCTAGGTTAGTTAGACCACTACCAACCCTGACCTCCCGGTGGAGGCACCCATTTCAGAACTCAGGCCCCTTCACCTACTACTAGACATGCAGGCAGGGGTAGTAGCCTTTGGGATAGCGCCACCTAGGGGTTACATATCTTACAGGCCAGGAAGATGGGATTGTGGTCACTAAAGGCATCAGGGAGGATGCCTGACTTGATGGCATGGTGTGGATGAGTGTTGAGTGCTCAGTTAAGCATGGAGTTTTGTGTTTTATGGTTTGGGCATATAGGTTTAAGGATACATAGAGTAAGGCTGAGGGCAGTCATATCATTCCATATCTTATTCATCTTAGGCGACAACCAGTTTAGGTTCAGGTAACCCAAGAGGAACAGCTCACTGGATTTAGAAATGGAGGAAATAGAAAATATAAGTTCAGCTGCAACTCTCGGATGATTACTAAGGAGGCAGTAGACACCAGCGACGAAAATCAGGATGGTGAACGGGAGAGTGATCTGAGTGACTAGTGCCTCATAGTTTGCCAGGATGGAGGACAATAGGATAGTGGTAGATTTGAATGAGGACATAGAAGCATAGAAACATAAACTTTGATGGCAGATAAGGACCGCTTGGCCCACATAGTCTGCCCATTTCCCTACCTAAAGGATAAGTTGCAGATCCTAGTTAACCAGCAGCCTATTTCTTCCTATCCCCCACAAGAATTGCCTTATGTCTGTCCCATGCATTCTTGAATTCCCCCACTGTTTTTGACCCCACCACCTTCTCAGGAAAGCTGTTCCATGCATCCACCACCCTCTCTGTGAACAAATACTTCCTCACATTACCCTTGAGATGTCCCCCCCCCTATATTCATAGTGTAACTGGTCTGGACTGGATGTACATGGCCACTCCTCCACCATGTCCTACCCAATTCTGCCTGGAAAGGGAGAAACCCGGAATAGAGATGGTGCTGCCAGGGATTTTGCTTGTGAGCCAGGTCTCAGAAATAATTCATATGTCAGGGGTGTATGATGCTATAAAAGTTTGGATAACACCCATTTTGCATAGTAGGCTGCAGATGTTCAGGTGGAGAAGTTTTAGCCCATTAGGGAAAACCAAAGTGGCCAGGCAAGAGGAAGCGGTAGTATTCGGTGTGACTGCTGAAGGATTTAGTGAAGGAGGGCCTGGGTTTGGGTGGATATTACTTGAAGAGAGTAGGACAATGGCTATTGTGAGGAAATGTAGTTTTGGACTTTTTTATAATTGTTTGGAGTAAGGGGGATGAGGTAGATGATGGGGATGGAGCAAAGGAGAAAGAGAGATGGAGGTAGGCAAGGAAGCTAGGAGGGGAGAAAGAGAGGCAGGAGGGAGTAAGGGAAAGTATGACCAGAATTTGAATGGTGCAGAGGGAGTAATTGCAAGGATTAGAGAACTATCAGGGAGAGTAGAGGGGAGGGGAGGGAGGTGGAAGAGGGTAAAAAGGGAGAGGAAGAGATGAGGATCAGGATCAGGAGGGGAGGTAAGAGGAAGAATGGGGAGTGGGGTAGGAGGAAAAAATTGGGTGCCATTTTTTACTTTTTTAGGGGGAAGGGAGACCTAGCTTGGTAGACAAAAAACTGTGGAGCAACAGCAGCTAAATAGTGTGTGACAGTACAAACAGGAAACAGCAAGGCTGAGCAGCCCTCCAGTGGAAGGAGTTAATAAACTGCTAATGGAAAGTTAGGGACTTAGTAATTCACAACCTCTGATCATGTGAGCAGAACAGAACTATATGAGAAAAAGCCGAAATAGGGTGGGAGAGTAGGAATTCCTTATGAAAGTCAGTGGAAATAGCAGCTGAGGTAGCGGTGGCCAATTCAGACCTGCTGTGCTGCTGAAAAGCTGTCTTCTGCTGGGAAGGTGTATGGGGGGTGAGTGCCCGTGGATGGGGTTCCTCACCTGAAAATGGAAAAGACACAAGGGTTAAATAAGGTAATAGACAACAAAGCTCACAGCCCATTCTGTGGGATTTTTCAAAGCATATAGAAACCATTGAGAAAGAGGCAGGGGTTACCCTGCAACTGGATAGTAAAACCTTGCCCAGAGTAGGATGACTCACTTAAAGTCAGTCACTGAATTTTGTTAAACCAGAAGAACTATAAAAGGCAGACAGTAGGGGTGTCACAACTTTGTTACTGACAGCAGATGCACTCAGGAGGATGAAGATCACCATGGTAACACACAACTGGTGATGGCATTTTCAAACAACATGAAGTCTTGCTATATTATGACAATTGCAGTATGACCACAGGTTAGAACTGCTCCGGAGGTGAAATAGTTAACTTTCCATGCAGGCATGGAACTTAGAGCGCGAGCTCAGTTGAAAACTCTGTCTGTTGTACTTCAAACGAAAACTGTCAGATTCTTTACTCTGCCTCACTGAACAGTCGCTCCGGAGATTTCTCCTTCTGCTCGGTTCATTTTGCGGTTTAAAAGTATTATTTTAGGTTTTTAACGAAATTAAACCCAGCAGATCGGTTCAAGCTCTGTCTGTGGTAATGTAAGTAATAGATAGGTTTACATTTATTTTTTTCTTGTGGAACTTGTAATTCTTTATCGGTTCGGTTTGAACCGATCAGGTTGTATTTAAAATCTACTAGTCCTTTTTAGAGTACGGTTCCCGGTTCTTATTGGTTCTAAAAACGGATTTCATTACGTTTTTCACGACCGGACACGGTTGGGAACCGATAAGGGTGTCTTTGCTTGGTGGATTGCCATAAACGGGCAAGTTGGGATAGGGTGGCATTATGTCTGAGAAACCCAAAAGAAAACCGGACCCACTGGGTTTCAACACTGTAGTGTTTGTGTGGAAGCTTTGCTAAGGCTAACCCACACACCCATGTGTCTATTGTCTGGGGTTTGACCACCTCAATTCAGACTGCCAGATTTGTCACAATTTCCCTGCTGCCACCATAGATAAGAGGTTGGTAGCTCAGGAAAGGGAGGTGAAAAGTCCGCTGACCGGATGGCCAGCCCGGTTCGGTGCCAACCGAACCGGAGAGCTGCCTCTGACCAGAGGCTGCCCTCGGCAAACGAAGAGCTGGTTCTGAGGAGCCGTTCCAGCAAAAGGACTAGAAAGTCAGCTAGTGTAGAGCCAAAAGTCTCTCCCTACTGCTGAGGAAATAGCTAAAGCAATTCAAATTGTCCAGTCTCTCTCTCCGGTTCCAACCGAACCGACACCTTCAGGTAAGCTGCTCGGTTGGCCGGTTCCACCGATTCAAGATTATGATTTTGAGGATTTTATGAACCGGGAGGGGAGAGGAATATGAGGAGAGTGAATATGGTTTTGAAGATCTGGATGTGCCCATTGATCCGGACATCTCTCCAGATAGACCCTAGTGGTTTCTCCTCCAAGGCTTTCTGAGTCCATTCTCATTTCATGTTTTATAAAAAAGTTGCTGAAACTCTCCAGCTCCCTGTTGAGGAAGCTGTTGATGACCAAGAGGAGCCAGACTATGTAGAAATGATGGTATATTCCAGAGTCTAGGAGACTGTCTATTCCTTTGCATAAATCTTTTCGGAAACAGACAGTAAAAGTTTTAAAAACTCCTCACACTATACCTCCTGTGGATAAAAGGATGGACAGAGGTATACCTTATCAGGCTCCGACACTGATTTCCTCACTCAACAATGCAGCCATGTGGGGTAGTGCAGGCTGCAGCCTGTGACAAAGCTAATATTCCCTAGCTTCACACCCCTGAGAAGGACTCCAGGAAGATTGATGCTATGGCAAAGAAACAGTACATGGCAGCATCTTTGGGACTCAGACAAGCAAATTATATGGCTTATGCTGCTAGGTACCAGAAATCAGATGGGATACTGTGCTGGCCTAGCGAAACAAGTCCCTGACCAGCTTGCCGGGGCTGGAACAGGTGGCTATGGATGGTATTGAGGCATCCAAGGTGCAATTTCATGCTGCAGTGGACTCTAATGATGTTTCATCAAGAGTCATGGCTACATCTGTGCGCCGCAGGATGGCTTGGCTCAGATGTACTACCCTGTCTCAGGATACCCAGTCTAAGGCCATGGATTTTCCTGTTGTGGGAAATTCTCTATTTGGGGAGCAAACAGAGAATTACATGAAGAAAATGGATGAATATAGGACCACCTATAGGAGTGCACAGGCCAAGAAAAGGCAGTCCACTCCTCAAAAGCAGCTTCCTAGAGGCAGGGGCAGGCCTTTTCATAGGCCTTTTTACCAAGCCCAAGCTTTCTCCTCCACCTATGCTCAGAGGGGGTTCTTTAGAGGGAGAGGCAGACGGGGTACAAGCAGGTCTGCTTCCACCCCTCAGCCCAAAGCCCCTGCCAAGCAGGCACCCTGATGGGGTTGCCAGGGCCGATTCTCAGCTACCTGTAGGGGGCAGGCTGGCTTACTTTGTCCAGTACTGGAAGTCTCTGACAACAGACAAGTGGGTTCTGGAAGTAGTAAGCCAGAGACTGGTTCTCAGCTTCAAAACAATTTCCAGAAATGAGAACCAGATCCTTTCCACCTGCAAATCCTCCAGAGGCTCTTGCCTTAGAGACAGAGGTCTCTTCCCTCCTAGCTTTCAGAGCTGTGGAAAGGGTTCCACCCCTACACCAGGGCAAAGGTTTGTACTCCAGGTACTTCCTTACCCCAAAAAAGACAGGAGAATGGCGGCCCATCCTGGATCTCAGATACTTAAACAAGCACCTTTTAAAACCAAAATTCAAAATGGTGACTCTGGGAATTATTCTACCCTCTCTAAGGCCAGGGGACTGGCTAGTGTCTCTGGACCTCAAGGATGCCTATTTCCATATTCTCATCAGAAGCTCCCATCGAAAGTACCTCAGGTTCGAGCTGCCCTCAGGCCACTACCAGTTCAGAGCAATGCCCTTCGGCCTCACTTCTGCTCCAATGGTATTCACCAAATGCCTGGCTGTAGCAGTTGCCTACCTAAGAAGGCAAAAGATTGCCATCTTTCCTTACCTGGACGATTGGCTCTTAGTAGGCCAGTCCCCAGACCAGGTCAATTTACACCTTCAGATAACGCAGCAACTGCTTACCTCTCTGAGTTTCCTTCTGAATCTCTCAAAGTCAGTTCTAGAGCCGGTCCAGCTTCTTACCTTCATAGGTGCAGAACTGAACACACAGGAAGCCAGGGCCTTCCTCCCCCTGGACAGGGCAAAGACCCTAGTCTCCCTGGCCTCCTCATTTACCCTGCAGGTCTCCCGGCCAGCAAGGCATTTTCTGCAGCTCCTAGGACACATGGCTGCTTCCACAGCAGTTGTGCAAGGAGCAAGATTTCAGATGAGGGACATCCAGTTCCATTTGAGAGCTTTTTGGTCTCAAAGAAAGGATCCTCTTACCAAGCTGATCCCAGTAACTCGAACCCTGATCCAAGCCCTACAGTGGTGGAAGGATCAGAGCAAACTGAGACAAGGGGTTCCTTTTGTCACTCAGTCTCATTCTCTAATCCTTACTACAGATGCGTTCCTCTTGGGCTGGGGAGCTCACATGGGCGACCTCACCACCCAGGGTCTGTGGTCTCCCCAGTAATCTCTGCTCCACATCAACCTGTTGGAGCTCAGAGCAGTTTTTCTAGCACTTCAAGCTTTTTCCAAATCTGTTCAGAACAAGAGTATTCAGGTCAGAACAGACAGCACCACTACAATGTGGTACATCAACAAGCAAGGGGGCACTTGGTCTACGGCCTTGAGCACCGAAGCGATGAAGCTGTGGTCTCTGGCTTACTCCCTGAACACCTCCCTTATGGCAGTTCACCTCTCAGGCAAGGACAATGTCCTGGCAGATGCTCTCAGCAGGATTTCCCAGGGCCACCACGAATGGTCACTGGATCCCCTGGTCTTGGGAGTAGTATTTGCCAGATGGGGCACCCCGCAGATAGATCTTTTTGCAGCTCCAGACAATCACCAACTTCCTCTTTTTTGCTGCAGGCCCCCAGTGTTGGGCTCACTCCCACTGGATGCCTTAGCCCTCAGTTGGGAGGGGAAGTTTCTCTACGCCTTCCCTCCCTTTCCTCTCCTGTTCAAAGTGCTAGTCAAAATCAGATCCCAATCATGCAAAGTCATTCTGATAGCTCCGGATTGGGCCAGACAGCCTGGTATCCCTCCTGCTGTCCTTAGCAGTCCATCCTCCTCTGTCCCTTCCCAGGAATCACAATCTGTTAACCTGTGCCCAGCGAAGGGTCTGGTACCAGATCTCAAATCTCTCAATCTCAAGGCTTGGTTCTCAAGAGTTAGAGTTTGCTGATTTACACCTTTCCCAAGGTGTAATGGATATATTGAAGGCCTAAGGAAGCCTTCCACCAGGGCTTTACAATTCCAAATGGAAAAGGTTTTCCATATGGTGCTCTCGGAAAAGCATATTTCCCCAGTCTCTGCTGATCTACCCACAGTCCTGGATTATATGGTCCACCTGAATTCTTTGGGGCTGAGACCAGCTACCCTGAAGGTGCACTTGGCAGCTGTGTCTGCTTTTATTTCAGCAGGTAAATCCTCTTCCCTTTCAGCTCATCCTGTATTTTCCAAGTTTTTTAAGGGGTTGTTTCACACCAACCCTCCATTCAAGGATCCTGCCCCTGCCTGGGATCTTAATGTTTGCATTGCTCAGCTTATGCAACCCCCCTTTGAGCCCTTGTCTTCAGCTGAGCTCAAGTTCTTGACTTGGAAAACTGTGATTTTGGTAGCCATCACCTCTGCCAGATGCATAAGTGAATTACAAGCGTTGTCAGTGGAGCAGGATTTTATCTCTTTTCACAGAGATAAGGTGGTCCTTCGGACTAACAGAAAGTTCCTGCCTAAGGTGGTTTCAGATTTCCACCTTAATCAATCTATTTCACTTCCAGTGTACTTCACTGACCACTCCTCCTCTGGGTAGAGGATGCTGCACAGCCTAGATGTGAAGAGAACCCTTCGTTACTACATAGAGCGTACCAAGGGTCATAGGTTTGACTCACTTCAACTGTTCCTCACCTATGGCGAAGTTGGTAAAGGGAAGCCAGACTAAAAGATCCATTGCCAGGTGGATTGTCTCTTGTATCCAACTCTGCTATGAGAAGTTGGGTAAAGTTCCCCCCTCAGGCCTGAGGGCTCACTCTACCAGAGGTACAGCTGCTTCTCTGGCTGCTGCCAGAGAGATTCCTATTCTAGAAATATGTCAAGCAGCTACCTGGAAAACAGTTCACACTTTTACCAAGTATTAATCCCTGAACATCCAGGCTAGGAGTGATGCTCGGTTTGGCACAGCCGTGCTTCAGATCCTATTTCCTAGGTAGGTTCTGTCCCTCCTCCATGGGGGTACTGCTGTGTAGTCTGCAATTGTCATAATATAGCAAGACTTCATGTTGTTTGAAGAAAAAATTACTCACCTTAGTAATGTTGTTTCTTCTAATGGAGTCTTGCTATATTATGACCTCCCTCCCTGCCTGCCCCTCTCAGAACCTCTGTTTTGGGGATGTGGGTGGGCAGTACAGGGTTGGCACTTTTTGATGCCCACCTTGTTGTTTTCACCTACCTTTTGGTGAATTGGTGTTGTGTTTTGCATTTTGGGTCTCCTGACTTGAGTCTTTGTTTTAGGCCAAAATTAGTGTTTATGATAGTAGCCAGTTGGCTAGTGTAGGTTTAAGCTTCCACACAGAACCTTAGTGAGTTTTAGCTAATAAAGATCTGACAGTTTGCGTTTGAAGCACAACAGACAGACTTTTCAACCGAGCTCGCGCTCTAAGTTCCATGCCTGCATGGAAAGTTAACTATTTCACCTCCGGAGCAGTTCTAACCTGTGGTCATACTGCAATTGTCATAATATAGCAAGATTCCATTAGAAGAAACAACATTACTAAGGTGAGTAATTTTTTCTTATGGAAGCATAAAGTTAGGGAGATGGTTCTACAGGACACTAGGATGTACATTGTAGGTTGTCAACCTTTATGAAAATGGAGCACATGCAGACAAAAATACAGTTGTACAATGGTACCCTCCCTAGTACAACAGTTTGTCTCACATATACACAATTTTTCCACCACTGAATATTGGTCCCTGGTACTGGCACAGAATACATTACATGAAACCCATAAGCTCAAACTGTAAATAAACCTCATTGTGTATCCCTACTCTGTCTGCGGTTATTACATTATAGTGACTTTGTAAGATGCCATTAACATTTTACATTTTTGCTGGCCTAGTGGTGTGGATGGCTGAGGCAGTATGCGCCTTACCTCCTACCGCACCAATGACCAGAGTTCAGGAATGAGCTAAGGTTGCCGGGGTAGCCAGGGGAAAGAGGTCCAACTTTCACTGGACAACTCTCCTCTCCTGGGGTGTACAGGCATGCCATCTTGACTCTTGGCTGCCACCTGGTGGAGGAGGTGTGGTAGCGCCAGAATTACACGTGGCGTAGAAGGGAGGGAACATGGTCTCGTAGCATGTGTGTGCCTCCATGTGCACACACTTTTGTGCCGCCACAGCTGGGGAATGTGGGAAGAAAAAAATCAAAAGGTTGGCTTAATGAAGCCCTGCCCACTGGCCCCTGTCATTACATCTCCAGCTGGACCAAAGAACCCGCTTCTGGTTGACAGGCATTGGGTAGGTGGAGGACAGCCCTCACATTCCTGGCCCCACCACAACAGCAATCCATGGGGGGGGTTGGATATGGGCACAGTGATTCCAGGGGAGGGTTTTGGAGGAGGTGGTGACAGGGCTCAGCAGCCTGCCTGTGTCAACCACAGGAGAAACACCTTTACCCTTAACTAGTCAAGCTGTAGTAGCTCCAGTACAACCTCACCACACAGTGGTAGGGTTACCACCTTTTAAGAAGCCCAAAGTGGGACATTTCTTACTGAAACATGATTTTTCACAGGACAGTACCTAACCTCAACCAATGCTACAGACTTGTTTTCTCTATTTCATCAGAATTAACGCTAAGTATTGTAGTTTCATAGTTGCTTCTACTGTTTCTTACCATTTTAAGGTATTTTAGTTAAGCTATTGTAGTTTTCTAGAATATTTAGTGGAAAGTTAGAAAATATTTTTCCTACTGTAAAATCAGGACATTTAAAATTGTTCATGTTTTTTTGCAGGACACAGCTGCCCAAATCAGGACTGTCCTGAGAAAATCAGGACAGGTGGTAACCCTACACAGTGGAAATGGGAAAGGAAAAAAACAGGTTTGCCAATTTGAAAGCTGCAGAGAACTTCCTATGCTGCTTCCCCTACAATGGTACAGTAAAGATTGGAGAGTCGCTGCTGTCCGGAATGTTCATGTGCCCAGGATTCTGTGTTGATTACAGCCTTGGGCTGTGCCATTTCCCCTAGTAGGTGTGCACATTTACCCATTCATAATGAATCCCATTGATAATGTGAAGCTCTAGAGAAGAAAGAAATACTGATCTGTGACCAGGCTTCCCCCAGCAGTGCTCCTGTGGATCCTCTGCAGGCCAAGGTTCAAAAATGATTTTGTCAGGGAACTCAGTTTATTGAGGTAAAAGAGTCACAATTGGCACCAGTGCACTGACACAACTACAGTATTATAGACTTTATCCAGCCTTACTCAGCTACAAAACAGAATAAAAACAGTAATACAAAATATTTATTGATGGAAAGAAACAGTGAGAGAGTGTGTGACAAATGTTGGCCCCAGGGTCCTTGTTTGAACTATAAACTGAGCTTGATAAATATATCTGATGTAGAGGACTCTCGAGAAGTGTGACCCCTGGGTGGCGCTATCCCAAGGGCTACTACCCCTGCCTACTTGGCTAGTAGCAGATTAAGGGGCCTGAGCTATGAAATGGGTGTCTCCACCCAGAGGTCAGGGTTGGTAGTGGTCAAGCTAACCCGGGCACAGCCCTCCAGGACACTGTAACCCCCTCTTTCCTTACTAGTGGCCGGAACAATACACAATAATCACTTTCACAATACCCTGATACACCACACAAGTACCCACAATGTTTGCACTTACCACCAGGGCTTTCCTCTGACTCGGCCCTGGGGACCCCATGTAAAACAAGGTTATACACAGCAAATAACAGCTGTATAGTACTCTTGTACAAACTGGAACCACAGTCAGGATAAATGCAAAAACAGAGTTAGATTTGATTACGGGAAAGGGAACATTGTTTAACCAGGAGTAGCACACTAAACCAAAGCTTGTTTTCAGATGCAACCTGGGAGCACAAAGAAGTTAAGTGACTTGCTCAGGATCACACAGTATGCATCTAGGTGGCTGTGGGATTCAAACCCATGTCTCCTGATCTGCAGCTGAGTGCCTTAACCCACTGTGCTGTGCTGCCTCCTAACTTGAAGAAAGGAGGGGCATAATCAGGTTAATTTGCTTAAAGTCTCTATCAATCAAACAGTTATGCATGCACTTCAGGGTCCATAAACAGTGAAACTTGATAATTATTTGTTTCCTCCAGCCCCTTCCATGCTTTCAGGAAGAATGCTAGCTCATTTTGAATCGGTGGCGTTCTTGACTAATGGCGTGGGATAAATCTCCAAAAAAGAAAGGATTTAAATAGGAGTCCCTATGGCAATTTGAATACTCCATTAAACTTAAGTAGGAAGAATAAGGCGAACCCGTATTGAACCGATGCGTTCCTGACTAATGGTGCGGGATAAATCTTTATGAAAAGAAAAGATTAAAATAGGAGTCCCGCTGGCTTTCTGAATACTCCAATGAACATAAGTAAGCCTGAAAATCTTTTTTCTTACTGTTTTATGGTAAAAAATTAATTTGATGTTAACAATCTATGCACTTATTGTAAAATGTTTTTTAATTAAAAAAAGACATGCTTTTTAATGAAAATTAACTTTTACATCTTCTGATGCATAATAAGGAGTTAAAAGGAAGTCATTTAAAAAAACGGGCATTAAAATGTGAGTTTTAAGTAGTAAAATGACTTTTGTATTATTCACTTGGTTTGCAGGGATAAAGTTAAAGAAGCTTTTTCCTAAATCCATCAGGCAGAATTATTGTCAGTGTTTGTTACATATAAGGTTTGTTCCCACCTATTACTTTTTGTTATTATTACATTTACAATTTTTTTTTTTTTATTTAGTTGTTTTAACCAGGTATAGCACAATTTTGAATATCTTTGAAAATGTTGTTGGTTTAGAGAGGATAAGAAACAGGAAAATTAATGTTTTGTTTCAATTGATTTTTACAGCCAGTATATAGAGCTACTCTAAGGTCTGATGAAGGGACAGTGGTCCTGAAACGTAACATTATTTGGATAAAAAAAGAACTAGAAAATATTACACATGAGCTGGCTTGGAGTTACTGTATGAAGAAACAAAGAGAAAACAACATGGAATTGTATGAGGACCATAATATTTGAAGCTGGTAATAAATCTTAAAACATTTTCATATAACAGTTGATTTCCTGATTCTGGAGGTTCAGGACCACATCTTTTTTCAATAAGTTCATAAACAGTCACCCACCCTGGGTACCCAGAAGGAGAATGGTGGGCTAGCCAGGAATGTTGCAGCTGGTTGGGGCCCTGTAATGTAAGAAAACAACATGCACAACATACACTATTTGTAATCCGGAGCTGGAGGGCTCAGTTCGTGAAAAGAAAACAAGACAATCAGATAACACACTTTTAGATTTCCAGTAGCTGTTGTTGCAGGGAGCTACCCTGATATTTACTTACGATACCCAAGACTGGACACAGGCGGGACGAAAATCGAGACAGCAGGTGATTGGTCTGGAGTGCCAGGAGAAGCAGGTCCCACACATTTCACCGAGGCATTGTTCCTGTTCAAGCCTGGAGCATGGGGCTGATCCCCAGGCAGGTCTCTTGTCCGTGGCTTTCTCTGTACAGTGGGGTAGTCAGGCAGGGCCAGCATGGCATGTCCCAGGCTGAATGGAGACAAATTTGGATACAGTCCATTTTGAGCTGGATACATCTTCCAGCAAGTAGAACACAGTTCACACAGTGGGAAACCAAATCAAGACCCACTTTCAATACATAGCACATTTACATGTAAAGGATTCTACGGTACCAGCAAGCAGACCACAGTTCACACAGTGGGAAACCAAATCACGACCCACTTTCAATAGACAGCACATTTACATGTAAGGAAATTCTACTGTACCAGGCAACCCGCTCTCTGGTCTCTATCACAAAGTATCTGCACAAACAGAGGATTCAAAAGCAGCTGGAAATCCTGACAGGCCGATCGCATTCAGCAAAATGTTCGGTCTTCTTCAGGTAAGAGCCTGCTAAAAATTCAGAGGCTTACTTCGTTCTCACAAACTTGGATTTAGTCAAAAATAATTCTCTTCTCTCCCTCTCAGGGGCAGCAGGCAGAGATGCAGGCCACAAGGCCGAAACAACTTAGACGGCTACTTGACTGCCTCAAGCATGTTGCTTCTTCAGCTCCCTACTTAGATCTGACTCAACTGCCAGCAAGCCAGGGACTTTCCACAGAATCCAAAAGGTTTGGTTGCCTGATCTGTCTGTCAGTGACAACAAAGGCTTTCTTTTCAGGTGCAAAAAGGCACCAAAAGCCCAAAACTACAATTCCTACAGATTTTAGGTCCCACAAGAACTGATTGGTCCAATTCGCAGTCCAGGACCAAGATAGTGGAGATAAACAAAGCAGTCCTTGCTGCAAAGAAGGCAGGTTAGACAAACTACAGTATCATTTTCACTCTAAATGATTTTCAGCAAATAGTTGTATCTTTCAACAGAGCTCCCTCTCAGATTACTTATGACTGCAATCCAGGCAGCTCTTAAAGAGACAGTACACAGAGGCTATAAAGGCACTCTCTGGCAATCACATTTAAACTGTTAAAATGCATGACACCAGCCTGGCAGTGAGCATTTAGGCAAGCTCAAAGAAGACTTTTCAGGAACCCCCATTTGTAGGGGGGGTTACAGAAGGATACTGTCATAGTAATATTTTATATAAGAACAATATTCTGAACCTACCTGCTGGAGCTGTGGTTGACGTTTCTTGAAGAGATACTACAAAAATAAAGAATATCTTGTCAGTAGTGCAGCACTGCCAACATTTATGGAGGTACTGTATGTACACACATATCTATTCACGGGAACAATACTGGATAGTTCCAACTGGATACATTTCTACAGTATTTCTGCTCAGCATAAAGCAATGGCTCAAGCTACCAGTCTTTAAAGGGCATTATAAAAACTCAAGAGGAAGTGTTACTTTCTACTCTTGAAAATGCTTTATGTGCTTTCTGAGGAAATTGTGCAGGTGTAGAGATAGGAAGGACACAGTGGGTGCCTTTTGAAAGACTTAGTGTTGCTTTTACTTGATATTTACTACCGGAGCACTACAGTCAAAATTTGCAAAAAAAACATGTGTCACGCAGAGTGTTTTTTTGTGTGTGTAATCCAGATTTGTTCTTCTCTTTGTTTGCTCTTAGGAAGTTTTTTTCCTGAATTTACCAACTAGTATTATGGTACATGGGGAACGCCATGCTGGGATTTTTTATTGCTATTTTTTTCCCAGCAATGCCTCCTGTCCCATGTGACGGTGATGTATATAGAACCATAGATTCAGCAAGTACTGATTTTGGGTAAATTTTTACAGCACTGGAGTTGTGATTTTAAGTCACTTTTCTTATCCAGTGAGCACTAATAAAGGTTACAGTTACAGTTTTGCAAACACGTGAGGGATCACTGAGTGCATTACTCTGTACGTAAATAGCCAGAATCTTCATTAATTATAGCTGTGATGTCCTGGGGTGGTTTGTGTGTTTTTATGTTGATTGTGTGCAAGCGCAAGAAACATGTTGCAGCAGCTTTTACAAAAAGCAGGTTGTGGAGGCGCAGCACTCTTGTGGCCAATGCCCCCACAGCCTTTAAAGGCTTAGCCGCCTTTCCCCAATGCCATGGCATGCTGCTGCTGACTCTAGTTCAGCCAGCATGTCACAACTTTCTAACGTTTTAGCTGCTGATATCAGGGGCTGCCTTGTCATTGCAGCATCATCCGCTGCAATGAGGAAGCGACTCCTCATTGCAGAGCTGTTGCTGAAGGGAAGCCCAGTCCCAGTCAACTGACTCAGCATGTCTCCCCCCCAAATTTCTTGTCTGCTGAAGGTGCCCAATCCCCTCGGCTTATGTCCCCTTCCTACTTCTGTGTTTGCTGATGGGGGCCCAGTCCCGTCGGCATATCCCCCCATTTCTTGAGTGCCGAGGTGCCCAATCCCTCAGCTTGCTCAACCCCCTTCTGTCTTTGCCAATGGGGTGCCCAATCCCCATCTGCATGATGTGCCCCATTCTTTTGTTGTGTGTGCCAATGGAGTGCCCAATCCCCATCGGCTGCAGCTGCCCCAACAAAAGAGTCCGTTGGCATGCTGGGAGCCCATGCCAGCATGCCACATGCCCTGAAAGGAAAAAACAGTCCCGCAATGTGTTTTTTTTTGGTCCCTATAAATAAAAAACAGTCCCTCGCTGTCTCCCTGGCCCCCTGCACCTACCTACTGTGCACCCTGTCACCACACAACCCCAGCACTCCATTCTTACCTCCAGAGCTTGGCGTGACGATCTTCGGTGGATCAGGAACACATCTGCACTCTTCAAAGCCGACCACAAACTGAGGAAATGCCGCTAAGCTGCATAATGGAATAAATGGTATTTTTTAGACTTTGATGCATATCTCATGCATTTTTTGGAATTTTGGCACCAAATTTTCAACATGGGGTTTTTGGGACCCCTCCTCATGAATTCTGGCACTGTCATGGCATTAATCTGCCCCAAAAGGTGATTTCATGGTCACTGCATGGAATCATCTTTTGGGACCGATTAACGAAATGACAGCACCAGTGTTCATGAGGCGGGCTTTCAAAAAAAGCCTATGTTGCAAATTTGGTCGAAAAAATCCAAAAAATGACTGTTTTACGAGCATGCATTGTGCAGTTTTTATGCACACTCGTAACTTCGCGAATCTGCAATATTTTCATGCCAGATTTTCATCATTGACATTTTTCCACACCTCCTTGTGAACAGTACAGCTGTCATTTTTCACATTGTGGTTGAAATGTGCTTTCGCACTTCTGGCTCGGAATAGCGTGGTCGCTGTGGGAAATCAGTGTTCGGGACAGATTACGAAAATAAAAGCAACACTGTTCAGGAGCAGAGGTCCTAAAATGCCTATGTTGACAATTTGGTGCTGATACTCCATAAAATGACTGTGTAACGAGCGTGCATTGTGCAGTTTGCATGCACACTCGTAAGTTCGTGAATTTATAATATTTTCATTCCAGATTTTCAACATTGCCATTGCTCTGCACCTCCTTATGAACAGTACAGCTGTCATTTTTCATATCCTGGCTGAAATGTGTTTCGCACTTCCGGCACAGAATAGCACAGTCGCTGTGGGAAATCCGTGTTCGTGACACATTATGAAAATGACAGTGACACTGTTCATGAGCATAGGTCCTAAAATGGCAATGTTGAAAATTTTGTGATGAAACTCCATAAAACAACTGTTACGAGCGTGTGTTGTGAAGTTTTCACACACCCTTGTAACTTCACAAATTAGTAATATTTTCATGCCACATTCTCAACAGTGGCATTTTTCCACAACACCATATGAAAAGTACAGCTGTCATTTTTCACATCCTTACCAAAATGTGTTTTTGCACTCCCGGCACAAAATACCACAGCCACTGTCGGAAATCATTGTTTGGGACAAATTAGGATTGAGCAAGTTGGGGGGGGGGACTGAGCTCAACCGAGCTCTGTCGGGACTGCTGCAGATTTCTTTGTGGGCAGAAAAAGGCACCAACGCAGGCAGGAGCCCAGTACAAAAGGGTAGCCTGCAATGCCAGGGGACACAGAAAAAGCAACTGAAAGAGAGAGGGAGCAAGCGAGCTTAAAGGAACTCTATCGTGACTGCTGTGGATTTCTTTATGAGCAAAAAAGGGCAGCAATGCAAGCAGGGGCCCAGTACAAAAAGGCAGCCTGCAGCAGTGGGAGAAACAGAATGAGCGACTGAAAGAGTGGGGAGCGAGCAAGCTTATAGGAGCTCTATCGTGACTGCTGCGGATTTCTTTGTGAACAAAAAAAGGCAGCAATACAGGCAGAAGCCCAGTACAAATGGGCAGGCTGCAGTGCTAGCAGAAATGGAATGAGCGAGTGAGAGAGGGGGATTGAGTAAGGTCAACAGACCTCTGTCAGGACTGCTCTAGATTTCTTTGTGGCTGGAAAAAGGTGTCAACAGAGGCAGGAGCCTAGTACAAAAGGGGAGCCTGCAGAGCCAGGACAAACAGAATGAGCGTGTAAGACAGAGGGAGTAAGCGACCTCAACGGAGCTCTGTCATGACAGCTGCGGATTTCTTTGTTAGCAGATAAAGGTGCCAATGCAGGCAGGGGCCTAGTACAAAAGGGCAGCCTGCAGCACTGGGAGAAACACAATGAGCGAGTGAGAGAGGGGAGTGATCGGCACAATGGAGCTGTGTCAGGACTGCTGCAGATTTCTTTGTGGGCAGAAAAAGGCAGCAATGCATGAAGGGGCCCAGTACAAAAGGCCAGTCTGCAGCAGTGGGAGAAACAGAATGAGCGAGTGAGAGCGGGGGAGTGAGCGTGCTCAACGGAGCTCTATCGTGACTGCTGCAGATTTCTTTGTGCGCAGAAGAAGGCAGAAACACAGGCAGGAGCCCAGTACAAAAGGGCAGGCTGAAGTGGCAGCAGAAATGGGACAAGCAACTGAGAGAGGGGGAGTGAACGAGCTCAAAGGAGCTCTGTCCAGACTGCTGCAGATTTCTTTGTGGGCAGGAAAAGGTGCCAACAGAGGCAGGAGTCCAGTACAAAAGGGCAGCCTGCAGTACCAGGAGAAACAGAATGAGTGAGTGAGATGGGGGAGTGAATGACCTCAACGGAGCTCTATCATGACTACTGCAAATTTCTTTGTGGGCAGAAAAAGGCGGCAACGCAACCAGGAGCCCAGTACAAAAGGCCAGCCTGCAGCACTGGCAGTAACTGAACCAGGGATTGAGAGTGGGGGAGTAAGCAAGCTCAACAGAGGTCTTTTGTGACTGCTGCAGATTTCTTTGTGTCAAGAAAAAGGTACCAACAGAGGCAGGAGCCCAGTACAAAAGGGCAGCCTGCAGTGCCAGGAGAAACAGAATGAGTGCCAGTAGCGTAGCAAATTCCCAGAGGTTCTGGGTGCAAGGTGATGTTACATGGCCCCTCCCCAGCTTTGAATAAAAATCAAAATTATGATTTGGCTCCTCAAACCTCATAGGCCCGTGTGCCACTGCACCCCCTGCACCCTAGTAGCTACGCCCCTGATGAGTGCGTGAGACGGGGGAGTGAGCGACCTCAATGGAGCTCTGTCGGGACAGCTGTGAATTTCTTTGTGGGCAGAAAAAGGTGCCAACACAGGCAGGAACCCAGTACAAAAGGCCAGCCTGCAGCTCCGGGAGAAACACAACAAGCGAGTGAGGGAGGAGGAGTGAGTGAACACAACAGAGCTGTGTCGGGACTGCTGCAAATTTCTTTGTGGGCAGAAAAAGCCCCCAACACAAGCAGAAGCCCAATACAAAAGGACAGACTGTAGCAGTGGGATACAAGCCCAGTACAAAAGGGCAGGCTCCAGCAGCGGGAGATACAGAACGAAGGAGTGAGGGAGGGGGAGGAGTGATAATCTTGAAGCTCTGTTGGGACTGCTGCGAATTTCTTTGTGGGCAGAAAAAGGTGCCAACACAGACAGGAACCTAGTACAAAAGGCTAGCCTGCAGCTCCAGGAGAAACACAATGAGCAAGTGAGAGAGGGGGAATGAGTGATCTCAACAGAGCTCTGTTGGGACTGCTGTGGATTTCTTTGTGGGTAGGAAAAGGCAGCATATCATTCCATATCTTATTCATCTTAGGCGACAACCAGTTTAGGTTCAGGTAACCCAAGAGGAACAGCTCACTGGATTTAGAAATGGAGGAAATAGAAAATATAAGTTAAGCTGCAACTCTCGGATGATTACCAAAGAGGCAGTAGACACTAGCAATGAAAATCAGGATGGCGAACAGGAGAGTGATCTGAGTGACTAGTGCCTCATAATTTGCCAGGATGGAGGACAATAGGATAGTGGTAGATTGAAATGAGGACATAGAAGCATAGAAACATAAACTTTGATGGCAGATAAGGACTTCTTTGCCAACATAGTCTGCCCATCTCCCTACCTACTGGATAAGCTGCAGATCCTAGTTAACCAGCAGCCTATTTCTTCCAATCCCCCACAAGAATTGCCTTATGTCTGTCCCATGCATTCTTGAATTCCCCCTCTGTTTTTGACCCCACCACCTCCTCAGGAAAGCTGATCCATGCATCCAACACCCTCTTTGTGAAAAAATACTTCCTCACATTACCCTTGAGATGTCTACCCTTCTATCTTCATATTGTAACTGGTCTGGACTGGATGTACATGGCCTCTCCCCCACAATGTCCTACCTAATCCTGCCTGGAAAGGGATTAACCCGGAATAGAGATGGTGCTGTCAGGGATTTTGCTTGTGAGCCAGATCTCAGAAATAATTAAAATGCCTGGGGTGTGTGATGCTATGAGAGTTTGGATAACATCCGTTTTGCATAGTAGGCTGCAGATGTTCAGGTGGAGAAGTTTCAGCCCATTAGGGAAAACCAAAGTGGCCAGGCAAGAGGAAACAGTTGTATTCCGCGTGACTGCTGAAGGATTTAGTGAAGGAGGGCCTGGGTTTGGGTGGATATTACTTGAAGAGAGTAGGACAATGGCTATTGTGAGGAAATGTAGTTTTGGACTTTTTTATAATCGTTTGGAGTAAGGGGGATGAGGTAGATGAGGGGGATGGAGCAAAGGAGAAAGAGAGATGGAGGTAGGCAAGGAAGCTAGGAGGGGAGAAAGAGAGGCAGGAGGGAGTAAGGGAAAGTATGACCAGAATTTGAATGGTGCAGAGGGAGTAATTGCAAGGATTAGAGAACTATCAGGGATAGTAGAGGGGAAGGAGGTGGAAGAGGGTAAAAAGGGAGAGGAAGAGATGAGGATCAGGATCAGGAAGGGAGGTAAGAGGAAGAATGGGGAGTGGGGTAGGAGGAAAAAAGTGGGTGCCATTTTTTACTTTTTTAGGGGAAAGGGAGACCTAGCTTGGTAGACAAAAAACTGTGGAGCAACAGCAGCTAAATAGTGCGTGACAGTACAAGCAGGAAACAGCAAGGCTGAGCAGCCCTCCAGTGCCAGGAGTTAATAAACTGCTAATGGAAAGTTAGGGACTTCGTAATTCACAACCTCTGATCATGTGAGTAAAACAGAACTATAAAAGAAAAAGGCCAAATAGAGTAGGAGAGTAGGGTTTCCTTATGAAAGTCAGTGGAAATAGCAGCTGAGGTAGCGGTGGCCAATTCAGACCTGCTGTGCTGCTGAAAAGCTGTCTTCTGCTGGGAAGGTGTAGGGGGGGGTGAGTGCCCATGGATGGGGTTCCTCACCTGAAAAGGGAAAAGACACAAGGGTTAAATAAGGTAATAGACAACAAAGCTCACAGCCCATTCTGTGGGAATTTTCAAAGCATATAAAAACCATTGAGAAAGAGGCAGGGGTTACCCTGCAACTGGATAGTAAAATCTTGCCCAGAGTAGGATGACCCACTTAAAGTCAGTCACTGAATTTTGTTAAACCAGAAGAACTATAAAAGGCAGACAGTCGGGGTGTCACAACTTTGTTACTGACAGCAGATGCATTCAGGAGGATGAAGATCACCATGGTAACACACAACTGGTGATGACATTTTATGGAAGCATAAGGTTAGGGAGATGGTTCTACAGGACACTAGGTTGTACATTGTAGGTTGGCAACCTTAATAAAAATGGAGCACATGCAGACAAAATTACAGTTGTACAATGGTACCCTCCCTAGTACAACAGTTTGTCTCACATATACACAATTTTTCCACCACTGAATATTGGTCCCTGGTACTGGCACAGAATGCATTACATGAAACCCATAAGCTCAAACTGTAAAGAAGCCTCATTGTGTATCCCTACTCTCTCTGTGGTTATTATGTTATAGTGACTTTGTAAGATGCCTTTAAAATTTTTCATTTTTGCTGGCCTAGTGGTGCGGAGGGCTGAGGCAGTGTGCGCCTTACCTCCTACCACACCAATGACCGGAGTTCAGGAATGAGCTAAGGTTGCCGGGGTAGCCAGGGGAAAGAGGTCCAACTTTCACTATACAACTCTCCTCTCTTGGGGTGCACAGGCATGCCATCTAGACTCTTGGCTGCCACCTGGTGGAGGAGGTGTGGTAGCGCCAGAATTACATGTGGCATAGAAGGGAGGGGCCATGGTCTCGTAGCATGTGTGTGCCTCCATGTGCACACACTTTTGTGCTACCACAGCTGGGGAATGTGGGAAGAAAAAAATCAAAAGGTTGGCTTAATGAAGCCCTGCCCACCATCACTTGTCATTACTTCTCAAGCTGGACCCCACAGACCCCACTTCTGGGTGAGAGGCATCAGG
Source organism: Neoceratodus forsteri (assembly GCA_016271365.2). Taxonomy (NCBI): domain Eukaryota; kingdom Metazoa; phylum Chordata; order Ceratodontiformes; family Ceratodontidae; genus Neoceratodus; species Neoceratodus forsteri. The sequence goes on along the minus strand of JADMNL010000022.1, from coordinate 192,084,407 downwards.
TAGGTGGAGAACAGCCCTCACATTCCTGGCCCCACCACAACAGCAGTCCGTTGGGGGGGGGGGAGGAGTATAGGCACAGTGATTCCAGGGGAGGTTGATGCCGGGTTTTGGAGGAGGTGGTGAAAGGGCTCAACAGCCTGCCAGTGTCAACCACAGGAGAAACACCTTTACCCTTAACTAGTCAGGCTGTAGTAGCTCCAATACATCCTCACCACACAGTGGAAATGGGAAAGAAAAAAAACAGGTTAGCCAATTTGAAAGCTGCAGCTTAACAGGAGAATTGCAGCCCCTACGAATAAATAATTTTTTCCTTCAGAGAACTTCCTATGCTGCTTCCCCTACAATGATATAACAAAGATTGGAGAGTCGCTGCTGTCCGGAATGTTCATGTGCCCAGGATTCTGTGTTGATTACAGCCTTGGGCTGTGCCATTTCCCTTAGTAGGTGTGCACATTTACTCATTCATAATGAATCCCATTGATAATGTGGAGCTCTAGAGAAAGAAATATTGATTTGTGACCATGCTTCTCCCAGTACTGCTCCTGTGGATCATCTGCAGGTCACAGTTCAAAAATTATTTTGTCAGGGAACTCAGTTTATTGAGGTAAAAGAGTTACAATTGGCACCAGTGCACTGACACAACTTTAGTATTATAGACTTTATCCAGCCTTACTCAGCTACAAAATAGAATAAAAACAGTAATACAAAATATTTATTGATGGAAAGAAACAGTGAGAGAGTTTGTGACAAATGTTGGCCCCAGGGTCCATGTTTGAACTATAAACTGAGCTTGATAAATAAATCTGATGTAGGGGACTCTCGAGAAGTGTAACCCCTGGGTGGCACTATCCCAAGGGCTACTACCCCTGCTTACTTGGCTAGTAGCAGATTAAGGGGCCTGAGTTCTAAAATGGGTGTCTCCACCCAGACATCAGGGCTGGTAGTGGTCAAGCTAACCTTGGCACAGCCCTCCAGGACACTGTAACCCCCCTCTTTCCTTACTAGTGGCTGGAACAATCCACAATAATCACTTTCACAATACCCCTGATACACCACACAAGTACCCACAATGTTTGCACTTACCACCAGGGCTTTCCTCTGACTCGGCCCTGGGGACCCCATGTAAAACAAGGTTATACACAGCAAATAACAGCTGTATAGTACTCTTGTACAAACTGGAACCACAGTCAGGATAAATGCAAAAAAGAGTTAGAACTGATTTATTTAAGGGAAAGGGAACATTGTTTAACCAGGAGCAGCACACTAAGCTGAAGCTTGTTTTCAGATGCAACCTGGGAGCACAAGGAAGTTAAGTGACTTACTCAGGATCACACAGTATGCATCTAGGTGGCTGTGGGATTCAAACCCAGGTCTCCTGATCTGCAGCTGAGTGCCTTAACCCACTGTGCTGTGCTGCCTCCTAACTTGAAGAAAGGAGGGGCATAATCAGGTTAATTTGCTTAAAGTCTCTATCAATCAAACAGTTATGCATGCACTTCAGGGTCCATAAACAGTCAAACTTGATAATTATTTGTTTCCTCTGGCCCCTTCCATGCCTTCAGGAAGAATGCTAGCTCATTTTGAACCAGTGGCGTTCTTGACTAATGGCGCAGGATAAATCGCCAAAAAAGAAAGGATTTAAATAGGAGTCCCTCTGGCAGTTTGAATACTCCATTAAACTTAAGTAGGAAGAATAAGGCGAACCCGTATTGAACCGATGCGTTCCTGACTAATGGTGCGGGATAAATCTTTATGAAAAGAAAAGATTAAAATAGGAGTCCCGCTGGCTTTCTGAATACTCCAATGAACATAAGTAAGCCTGAAAATCTTTTTTCTTACTGTTTTATGGTAAAAATGATTTGATGTTAACAATCTATGCACTTATTGTAAAATGTTTTTTAATTAAAAAAAGACATGGTTTTTGAAGAAAATTAACTTTTACATCTTCTGATGCATATTAAGGAGTTAAAAGGAAGTCATTTAAAAAAACGGGCATTAAAATTTGAGTTTTAAGTTGTAAAATGACTTTTGTCTTATTCACTTGGTTTGCAGGGATAAAGTTAAAGAATCTTTTTCCTAAATTCACTGGGTAGAATTATTGTCAGTGTTTGTTACATATAAGGTTTATTCCCACCTATTACTTTTTGTTATTATTACATTTACAATTTTTTTTTTATTTAGTTGTTTTAACCAGGTATAGCACAATTTTGAATATCTTTGAAAATGTTGTTGGTTTAGAGAGGATAAGAAACAGGAAAATTAATGTTTTGTTTCAATTGATTTTTACAGCCAGTATATAGAGCTACTCTAAGGTCTGATGAAGGGACAGTGGTCCTGAAACGTAACATTATTTGGATAAAAAAAGAACTAGAAAATATTACACATGAGCTGGCTTGGAGTTACTGATGAAGAAACAAAGAGAAAACAACATGGAATTGTATGAGGACCATAATATTTGAAGCTGGTAATAAATCTTAAACATTTTTCATATAAGAGTTGATTTCCTGATTCTGGAGGTTGAGGACCACATCTTTTTTTTCAATAAGTTCATAAACAGTCACCCACCCTTGGTACCCAGAAGGAGAATGGTGGGCTAGCCAGGAATGTTGCAGCTGGTTGGGCCCTGTAATGTAAGAAAACAACATGCACAACACACAAGATTTGTAATCCGGAGCTGGAGGGCTCAGTTCATGAAAAGAAAACAAGACAATCAGATAATACACTTTTAGATTTAGCTGTTGTTGCAGGGAGCTACCCTGATATTTACTTACAATACCCAAGACTGGACACAGGCGGGATGAAAATCGAGACAGCAGGTGATTGGTCTGGAGTGCCAGGAGAAGCAGGGCCCAAACATTTCACCGAGGCATCATTCCTGTTCAAGCGTGGAGCAGGGGGCTGATCCCCATGCAGATCTCTCGTCGGTGGCTTTCTCTGTACAGTGGGTAGTCAGGCAGGGCCAGCATGGCATGTCCCAGGCTGAATGGAGACAAATTTGGATACAGTCCATTTTGAGCTGGATACATCTTCCAGCAAGCAGAACACAGTTCACACAGTGAGGAACCAAATCAAGACCCACTTTCAATATGTAGCACATTTACATGTAAAGGATTCTACGGTACCAATAAGCAGAACACAGTTCACACAGTGGGAAACCAAATCACGACCCACTTTCAACAGACAGCACATTTACATGTAAGGAAATTCTACTGTACCAGGCAAACTGCTCTCCGGTTTCGAATACAAAGTATCTGCACAAACAGAGGATTCAAAAGCAGCTGGAAATCCTGACAGGCCGATCGCATTCAGCAAAATCTTCGGTCTTCTTCAGGTAAGAGCCTGGTAAAAACTCAGTGGCTTACTTCATTCTCACAAACTTGGATTTAGTCTGAAATAATTCTCTTCTCTCCCTCTCAGGGGCAGCAGGCAGACATGCAGGCCACAAGGCCAAAACTACTCAGACGGCTACTTGACTGTCTCAAGCATGTTGCTTCTTCAGCTCCCTACTTAGATCTGACTCAACTGCCAGCAAACCAGGGACTTTCCCCAGAATCCAAAAGGTTTGGTTGACTGATCTGTCTGTCAGTGACAACAAAGACTTCCTCTTCAGGTGCAAAAAGGCACCAAAAGCCCAAAACTACAATTCCTACAGATTTTAGGTCCCACAAGAACTGATTGGTCCAATTCGCAGTCCAGGACCAAGACAGTGGAGTTAAACAAAACAGTCCTTGCTACAAAGAAGTCAGGTTAGACAAATTACATTATCATTTTCACTCTAAATGATTTTCAGCAAATAGTTGTATCTTTCAACAGAGCTCCCTCTCAGATTACTTATGACTGCAATCCAGGCAGCTCTTAAACAGACAGTACATAGAGGCTATAAAGGCACTCTCTGGCAATCTCATTTAAACTGTTAAAATGCGGGACACCAGCCTGGCAGTGAGTATTTAGGCAAGCTCAAGGAAGACTTTTCAGGAAGCCCCATTTGTAGGGGGGGGGTTACAGAAGGATACTGTCATAGTAACTTTTTATATAAGAACAATATTCTGAACCTACCTGTTTGAGCTGTGGTTGATGTTTCTTGAAGAGATACTACAAATATAAAGAATATTTTGTCAGTAGTGCAGTGCTGCCAACATTTATGGAGGTACCGTATGTACACACGTATCTATTCACAGGAACAATACTGGATATTTGCAACTGGATACATTTTACAGTATTTCTGCTCAGCATAAAGCAATGGCTCAAGCTACCGGTCTTTAAAGGGCAATATAAAAACTCAAGTGGGAGTGTTACTTTCTACTCTTGAAAATGCTTTACATGCTTTCTGAGGAAATTATGCAGGTGTAGATACTGGAAGGACACAGTGGATGCCTTTTGAAAGACTTTGTGTTGCTTTTACTTGATATTTACTACCGGAGCACTACAGTCAAAATTTGCAAAAAAACATGTGTCATGCAGAATGTTTTTTTGTGTGTGTGTAGTCCAGATTTGTTCTTCTCTTTATTTGCTCTTAGGAAGTATTTTTCCTGAATTTATCTACTAGTATTATGGCCCAGGGGAGCTCCATGCTGGGATTTTTTATTACTCTTTTTTTCCCTGCAATGTCTTCTGTCCCATGTGACAGTGATGCATCCAGAACCACGGTTTCAGCAAGTACTGATTTAGGGTAAATTTTTACAGCACTGAAGTTGTGATTTTAAGTCACTTTTCTTATCCAGTGAGCACTAATAAAGGTCACAGTTACAGTTTTGCAAACACCTGAGGGATCACTGAGTGCACTGCTCTGTATGTAAACAGCCAGAATCTTCACTAATTATAGCTGTGATGTCCTGGGGTGGTTTGTGTGTTTTTATGTTGATTGTGTGCAAGCGCAAGAAACATTTTGCAGCAGCTTTTACAAAAAGCAGGTTGTGGAGGTGCAGCACTCTTGTGGCCAATACCTCCACAGCCTTTAAAGGCTTGGCAGGCTTTCTCCAACCCCATGGCATGCTGCTGCTGACACTAGTTCAGCTAGCATGCCACAACTTTCCAATGTTTTAGACGCTGATATCAGGGGCCACCTCGTCATTGCAGCATCATCCGCTGCAATGAGGAAGCGACTCCTCATTGCAGGGCTGTTGCTAAAGGGGAGCCCAGTCCCAATCAGCTGACTCAGCATGTCTCCCCCCCAATTTCTTGTGTGTAGGGGTGCCCAATCCCCTCAGCTTATGTCCCCTCCTGCTTCTGTGTTTGCTGAGAGGGGTGCCCAGTCCCCGTCGGCATATCCCTCCCATTTCTTGAGTGCCGAGGGGTGCCCAATCCCCTCAGCAGGTTCAACCCCCCTTCTGTCTTTGCCAATGGGGGTGCCCAATCCCCATCTGCATGATGTGCCCCCAATCTTTTTGTTGTGTGCCAATGGAGGTGCCCAATCCCCCATCGGCTGCAGCTGCCCCACCAAAAGAGTCCGTTGGCATGCTGGGAGCCCATGCCAGTGTGCCACATGCCCTGAAAGGGAAAAACGGTCCCGCGATGTGTTTTTTTTTGTTCCCTGTAAACAAAAAACAGTCGCTCGCTGTCTCTCTGGCTCCCTGCCACAACCTACACCCACCCACTGCACACCCTGCCACTCCACACCCCCCCATTCTTACCTCCGGAGCTTAGCGTGATGATCTTCGGTGGATCAGGAACACATCTGCAATCTTCAAAGCTGACCACAAACTGAGGAAATGCCGGTAAGCTGTATAATGGAATAAATAGGGTTTTTCAGACTTTGATGCATATCTCGGGCATTTTTTGGAATTTTGGCACCAAATGTTCAACATGGGGTTTTTGGGACCCTCCTCATGAATTCTGGCACTGTCATGGCATTATTTGGCCCCAAAGGTGATTTCATGGTCACTGCATGGAATCACCTTTTGGGACCAATTGACAAAACAACAGCACCAGTGTTCATGAGGTGGGCTCAAAAAGCCTATGTTGCAAATTTAGTCGAAAAAATCAAAAATGAATGTTTTCTGACATGCATTGCGCAGTTGCTACACATGCTTGTAACTTCATGAATCTGCAATATTTTCATGCCAGATTTTCAACATTGGCATTTTTCCACACCTCCTTGTGAACAGTACAGCTGTCATTTTTCACATCGTGGCCAAAATGTGCTTTCGCACTTCCGGCGCAGAATAGCATGGTCACTGTGGGAAATCAGTGTTTGGGACAGATTACAAAAATGAAAGCAACACCGTTCATGAGCAGAGGTCCTAAAATGCCTATGTTGAAAATTTGGTGCTGATACTCCATAAAATGACTGTGTTACGAACGTGCATTGTGCAGTTTGCATGCACACTCGTAAGTTTGTGAATTTATAATATTTTCACTCCAGATTTTCAACATTGCCATTGTTCTGCACCTCCTTATGAACAGTACAGCTGTCATTTTTCACATCCTGGCTGAAATGTGTTTCACACTTCCGGCACAGAATAGCACGGTTGCTGTGGGAAATCCATGTTCGTGACATATTATGAAAACGACAGAGACACTGTTCATGAGCATAGGTCCTAAAATGGCAATGTTGAAAATTTTGTGATGAAACTCCATAAAATTACTGTTATGAGCATGCATTGTGCAGTTTTCACACAGCCTTGTAACTTCACAGATTAGTAATATTTTCACGCGACATTCTCAACAGCGGCATTTTTCCGCACCTCCTTATGAAAAGTACAGCTGTAATTTTTCACATCCTTGACAAAATGTGTTTTCATGCTTCTGGCACAGAATACCGCAGTCATTGTTGGAAATCATTGTTTGGGACAATTTAGGATTGAGCGAGTGGGGGGGGGGAGTGACCGAGCTCAACTGAGCTTTGTCAGGACTGCTGCAGATTTCTTTGTGGGCAGGAAAAGGCACCAATGCAGGCATGAGCCTAGTACAAAAGGGCAGCCTGCAACGCCAGGAGACACAGAATGAGCAAGTGAGGGAGGGGGAGTGCATGAGGTCAAAGAAGCTGTGTTAGGACTGCTGCAGATTTCTTTGTGGGCAGAAAAAGGCAGCAATGCATGCAGGGGTCCAGTACAAAAAGGCAGCCTGCAGCAGTGGAAGAAACAGAATGAGCGACTGAAAGAGAGAGAGGAGAGAGCAAGCTCAAAGGAGCTCTATCGTTACTGCTGCAGATTTCTTTGTGAGCAAAAAAGGGCAGCAATGCAGGCAGGAGCCCAGTACAAAAGGGCAGGCTGCAGCTCCGGCAGAAATAGAATGAGCTAGTGAGAGAGGGGGAGTGAGTGAGCTCAATGGAGCTGTGTCAGGACTGCTGCAGATTTGTTTGTGGGCAGAAAAAGCCCCCAATGCAAGCAGAAGCCCAGTACAAAAGGGCAGACTGCAGCAGTGGGATACAAGCCCAGTACAAAATGGCAGGCTCCAGCAGCGGGAGATACAGAACAAGCAAGTGAGAGAGGGGGGGGTGAGTGAGCTCAACAGAGCTCTGTTGGGACTGCTGCAGAGTTCTATGTGGGTAGGAAAAGGCAGCATTGCATGCAGGGGCCCAGTACAAAAGGGCAGCCTGCTGCGGTGGGAGAAACAGAATGAGCGCGTGAGAGAGAGGGAGTGAGTGAGCTCAGCGGAGCTCTGTTGAGACTGCTGCTGATTTCTTTGTGGGCAGAAAAGGGCAGCAATGCAGGCAGGAGCCCTGTTCAAAAGGGCAGGCTGCAGCGCTGGCAGAAACGGGATAAGCGAGTGAGAGAGGGGGAGTGAGCAAAATCAACGGAGGTCTATCATGACTGCTGCAGATTTCTTTGGGGGCAGAAAAAGGCAGCAGTGCATGAAGGCACCCAGCACAAAAGGCCAGCCTGCAGCAGCGGGAGAAGCAGAATGAGCAAGTGAGAGAGGGGGAGTGTGCAAACTCAATGGAGGTCTATCATGACTGCTGCAGATTTCTTTGGGGGCAGAAAAAGGCAGCACTGCACGCAGGAACCCAGCACAAAAGGCCAGCCTGTAGCAGTGGGAGAAACAGAATGAGCAAGTGAGAGAGGGAGAGTGAGCGAGCTCAGCGGAGCTCTATTGTGACTGCTGCATATTTCTTTGTGGCAGAAGAAGGCAACAACTAAGGCAGGAGCCTAGCACAAAAGCCACCTCAAGCGCTGGCAGAAATGGAATGAGCAAATGAGAGAGGGGGAGCAAGTGAGCTCAATGGAACTGTGTCGGGATTGCTGCAGATTTCTTTGTGGGCAGAAAAGGAAGCAATGTATGCAGGGGCCCAGTACAAAAGGGCAGCCTGCAACAGCGGGAGAAACAGAACAACCAAGAGAGAGAAGGGGAGTGAGCAAGCTCAATGGAGCTCTATTGTGACTCCTGCAGATTTCTTTGTGTGCAGAAGAAGAAGGCAATGCAGACAGGAACCCAGTACAAAAGGGCAGCCTGCAGCACGAGCAGAAATGGAATGAGCGAGTGAGAGAGGGGGAGTGAGCGAACTCAATGGAGCTCTGTCGGGGCTGCCGGAGATTTCTTTTTATGGCAAGAAAATGGCACCAACAGAGGCAGGAGCCTAGTACAGAAGGGCAGCCTGAAGTGCCAGGAGAAACAGAATGAGTGCGTGAGACAGGAGGAGTGAGCGACCTCAATGGAGATCTGTCGGGACAGCTATGAATTTCTTTGTGGGCAGAAAAAGGTGCCAACGCAGGCAGGAACCCAGTACAAAAGGCCAGCCTGCAGCTCTGGGAGAAACACAATGAGCAAGTGAGAGAGGGGGAGTGAGTAAGCTCAACAGAGCTGTGTCGGGACTGCTGCAAATTTCTTTGTGGGCAGAAAAAGCCTCCAACACAAGCAGGAGCCCAGTACAAAAGGGCAGGCTGCAGCAGTGGGATACGAGCCCAGTACAAAAAGGCAGGCTCCAGTTGCGGGAGACACAGAATGAGCGAGTGAGGGAGGGGGAGTGAGGGAGCTCAGTGGAGCTCTGTTGGGACTGCTGCGGATTTCTTCCTGGGTAGAAAAAGGCAGCAATGCATGCAGGGGCCCAGTACAAAAGGGCAGCCCGCAGCAGTGGGAGAAACAGAATGAGCGGCTGAGAGAGAGGGGGAGTGAGTGAGCTCAACAGAGCTCTATTGGGACTGCTGCTGATTTCTTTGTGGGCAGAAAAGGGCAGCAACGCAGGCGCTGCCCCATTCAAAAGAGCAGATTGCAGCACTGGCAGAAACAGGACAAGTGAGTGAGAGAGGGGGAGTGAGAAAACTCAATGGAGGTCTATCATGACTGCTGCAGATTTCTTTGTGGGCAGAAAAAGGCAGTAGTGCATGCAGGAGCCCAGCACAAAAGGCCAGCCTGCAGCAGCGGGAGAAGCAGAATGAGCAAGTGAGAGACGGGGAGTGAGCGAGCTCAAAGGAGCTCTATTGTGACTGCTGCATATTTCTTTGTGGCAGAAGAAGGCAGCAATGCAAGCAGGAGCGCAGTACAAAAGGCCAGCCTGCAGCACCGGCAGAAACAGAACGAGCAAATGAGAGAGGAGGAGTGAGCGAGCTCAATGGAACTTTGTCGGGATTGCTGCAGATTTCTTTTGTGGCAGAAAAGGAAGCAAGTGGAGCAGTGGCCCAGTACAAAAAGGGAGCCTGCAACAGTGGGAGAAACAGAACTAATGAAAGGAGAGAAGGGAGTGAGTTTAACTCAACGGAGCTCTGTCGGGGCTGCTGCAGATTTCTTTGTGGCAAGAAAAAGGTGCCAGCAGAGTCAGAAGCCCAGTACAAAAGGACAGCCTGCAGCTCTGGGAGAAACACAATGAGCGAGTGAGAGAAGGGGAGTGAGTGAGCTCAATGGAGCTGTGTCAGGACTGCTGCAGATTTGTTTGTGGGCAGAAAAAGCCCCCAATGCAAGCAGAAGCCCAGTACAAAAGGGCAGACTGCAGCAGTGGGATACAAGCCCAGTACAAAATGGCAAGCTCCAGCAGCGGGAAATACAGAACAAGCAAGTGAGGGAGGGGGAGTGAGTGAGCTCAACAGAGCTCTGTTGGGACTGCTGCGGAGATCTATGTGGGTAGAAAAAGGCAGCATTGCATGCAGGGGCCGAGTACAAAGGGAAGCCTGCAGTGGTGGGAGAAACAGAATGAGTGAGTGAGAGAGGGGGAATGAGTGAGCTCAACAGAGCTCTGTTGGGACTGCTGCTGATTTCTTTGTGGGCAGAAAAGGGCAGCAATGCAGGCAAGGAGCCCTGTTCAAAAGGGCAGGCTGCAGTGCTGGCAGAAACGGGATCAGCGAGTGAGAGAGGGGGAGTGAGCGAACTCAACGGAGGTCTATCATAACTGCTGCAGATTTCTTTGTGGGGAGAAAAAGGCAGCAGTGCATGCAGGCATCCAGCACAAAAGGTCAGCCTGCAGCAGCAGGAGAGGCAGAATGAGCAAGTGAGAGAGGGGGAGTGTGCAAACTCAATGGAGGTCTATCATGACTGCTGCAGATTTCTTTGGGGGCAGAAAAAGGCAGCACTGCATGCAGGAACCCAGCACAAAAGGCCAGCCTGCAGCAGTGGGAGAAACAGAATAAGCAAGTGAGAGAGGGGGAGTGAGCGAGCTCAGCGGAGCTCTATTGTGACTGCTGCCTATTTCTTTGTGGCAGAAGAAGGCAACAACGAAGGCAGGAGCCCAGCACAAAAGGCCAGCCTGCAGCGCCATCAGAAATGGAATGAGCAAATGAGAGAGGGGGAGTAAGCGAGCTCAATGGAACTGTGTTGGGATTACTGCAGATTTCTTTGTGGGCAGAAAAGGAAGCAATGTATGCAGGGGGCTCAGTACAAAAGGGCAGCCTGCAACAGCGGGAGAAACAGAACAGCCAAGTGAGAAAAGGGGAGTGAGCAAGCTCAATGGAGCTCTATCGTGACTCCTGCAGATTTCTTTGTGTGCAGAAGAAGAAGAAGGCAATGCAGACAGGAGTCCAGTACAAAAGGGCAGCCTGCAGCACCGTCAAAAATGGAATGAGCGAGTGAGAGAGGGGGAGTGAGCGAGCTCAATGGAGCTCTGTTGGGGCTGCTGGAGATTTCTTTTTATGGCAAGAAAATGGCGCCAACAGAGGCAGGAGCCCAGTACAAAAGGGCAGCCTGAAGTGTCAGGAGAAACAGAATGAGTGTGTGAGATGGGGGAGTGAGCGACCTCAATGGAGCTCTGTTGGGACAGCTATGAATTTCTTTGTGGCAGAAAAAGGTGCCAACGCAGGCAGGAACCCAGTACAAAACGCCAGCCTGCAGCTCCAGGAGAAACACAACGAGCAAGTGAGAGAGGGGGAGTGAGTGAGCTCACCGGAGCTGTGTCAGGACTGCTGCAAATTTCTTTGTGGGCAGAAAAAGCTCCCAACACAAGCAGGAGCCCAGTACAAAAGGGCAGGCTCCAGTAGCGGGAGACACAGAACGAGCGAGTGAGAGAGAGGGGGAGTGAGCGAGCTCAACAGAGCTCTATTGGGACTGTTGCTGATTTCTTTGTGGGCAGAAAAGGGCAGCAACACAGGCGCTGTCCCATTCAAAAGGGCAGGCTGCAGCACTGGCAGAAACGGGATGAGCAAGTGAGAGAGGGGGAGTGAGAAAACTCAGTGGAGCTTTGTTGGGACTGCTGCGGATTTCTTTATGGGTAGGAAAAGGCAGCAACGCATGCAGGGGCCCAGTACAAAAGGGCAGCCTGCAGTGGCGGGAGAAACAGAATGAGTGGCTGAGAGAGAGGGGGAGTGAGCGAGCTCAACAGAGCTCTATTGGGACTGCTGCTGATTTCTTTGTGGGCAGAAAAGGGCAGCAACAGGCGCTGTCCCATTCAAAAGGGCAGGCTGCAGCACTGGCAGAAACGGGATGAGCAAGTGAGAGACGGGGAGTGAGCGAGCTCAACGGATCTCTATTGTGACTACTGCATATTTCTTTGTGGCAGAAGAAGGCAGCAATGCAAGCAAGAGCCCAGTACAAAAGGCCAGCCTGCAGCACCGGCAGAAACAGAACGAGCGAATGAGAAAGGAGGAGTGAGCAAGCTCAATGGAACTGTGTCGGGACTGCTGCAGATTTCTTTGTGGGCAGAAAAGGAAGCAATGCAAGCAGTGGCCCAGTACAAAGGAGCCTGCAACAGTGGGAGAAACAGAACGACCGAGTGAGAGAAGGGGAGTGAGCGAACTCAACGGAGCTCTGTCGGGGCTGCTGCAGATTTCTTTGTGGCAAGAAAAAGGTGCCAACAGAGTCAGGAGCCCAGTACAAAAGGACAGTCTGCAGCACCAGGACAAACAGAATGAGCGCGTGAGAGAGGGAGACTGAGCTACCTCAATGGAGCTCTGTCAGGACAGCTGTGGATTTCTTTCAGGGCAGATAAAGGTGCAAATGCAGGCAAGAGCCCAGTACAAAAGGGCAGCCTGCAGCGCAAGCAGAAATGGAACGAGCGCATGAGAGAGGGGCAGTGAGCGAGCTTAATAGAGCTCTGTCAGGACTGCTGCAGATTTCTTTGTGGGCAGAAAAAGGCACCAATGGAGGTAGGAGCCCCATACAAAAGGGCAGCCTGCAGCACCAGGAGAAACAGAATGAGTGAGTCAGACAAGGGGAGTGAGTGACCTCAATGGAGCTGTCTCATGACTGCTGCAGATTTATTTGTGGGCAGAAAAATACACCAATTCAGGCAGGAGCCCAGTACACAAGGGCAACCTGCAGCAGTGGGGGACACAGAATAAGCCACTGAGGGAAGGGGAGTGAGTGAGCTCAACAAAGCTCTGTTGGGACTGCTGCGGATTTCTTTGTGTGCAGAAAAAGGTGCCAATGCAGGCAGGAACCCAGTACAAAAGGCCAGCCTGCAGCTCCGGGAGAAACACAATGAGCGAGTGAGAGAGGGGGAGTGAGTGAGCTCAATGGAGCTGTGTCAGGACTGCTGCAGATTTGTTTGTGGGCAGAAAGCCCCAATGCAAGCAGAAGCCCAGTACAAAAGGCAGTCTGCAGCAGTGGGATACAAGCCCAGTACAAAATGGCAGGCTCCAGCAGCGGGAGATACAGAACAAGCAAGTGAGGGAGGGGGAGTGAGTGAGCTCAAAAGAGCTCTGTTGGGACTGCTGCGGAGTTCTATGTGGGTAGAAAAAGGCAGCATTGCATGCAGGGGCCCAGTACAAAATGGCAGCGTGCAGCAGTGGGTGAAACAGAATGAGCAAGTGAGAGAGGGGGGAGTGTGCAAACTCAATGGAGGTCTATCGTGACTGCTGCAGATTGCTTTGGGGGCAGAAAAAGGCAGCAGTCCACGCAGGAACCCAGCACAAAAGGCCAGCCTGCAGCAGCGGGAGAAACAGAATGAGCAAGTGAGAGAGGGGAGGAGCGAGCTCATGGAGCCTCTATTGTGACTGCTGCATATTTCTTTGTGGCCAAGAAAGGCAAAATGAAGGCAGGAGCCCAGCACAAAGGTCAGCTCTGCAGCAACAGAAATGGAATGAGCAAATGAGAGAGCGGGAGTGAGTGAGCTCAATGGAACTGTGTCGGGATTGCTGCAGATTTCTTTGTGGGCAGAAAAGGAAGTATGCAGGGGCCCAGTATAAAAGGGCAGCCTGCAACAGCGGGAGAAACAGAACAACCAAGTAAGGGAAGGGGAGTGAGCAAGCTCAACGGAGCTGTATCGTGACTCCTGCAGATTTCTTTGTGTGCAGAAGAGGAAGGCAATGCAGACAGAAGCCCAGTACGAAAGAGCAGCCTGCAGCACCAGTAGAAATAGAATGAGCAAGTGAGAGAGGGGGAGTGAGGGAGCTCAATGGAGCTCTGTCGGGGCTGCTGGAGATTTCTTTTTTTTTGGCAAGAAAATGGCGCCAACAGAGGCAGGAGCCCAGTACAAAAGGGCAGCCTGAAGTGCCAGGAGAAACAGAATGAGTGCGTGAGACAGGGGGAGTGAGCGACCTCAATGGAGCTCTGTCGGGACAGCTATGAATTTCTTTGTGGGCAGAAAAAGGTGCCAACGCAGGCAGGAACCCAGTACAAAAGGCCAGCCTGCAGCTCCGGGAGAAACACAACGAGCAAGTGAGAGAGGGGGGAGTGAGTGAGCTCAATGGAGCTGTGTCAGGACTGCTGCAAATTTCTTTGTGGGCAGAAAAAGCCCCCAACACAAGCAGGAGCCCAGTACAAAAGGGCAGGCTGCAGCAGTGGGATACAAGCCCAGTACAAAAGGGCAGGCTCCAGTTGTGGGAGACACAGAACGAGCGAGTGAGGGAGGGGGAGTGAGGGAGCTCAGTGGAGCTCTGTTGGGACTGCTGTGGATTTCTTTGTGGGTAGAAAAAGGTAGCAATGCATGCAGGGGCCCAGTACAAAAGGGCAGCCCGCAGTGGTGGAAGAAACAGAATGAGCGGCTGAGAGAGAGGGGGAGTGAGTGAGCTCAACAGAGCTCTATTGGGACTGCTGCTGATTTCTTTGTGGGCAGAAAAGGAGAGCAACGCAGGCACTGCCCCGTTCAAAAGGGCAGGCTGCAGCACTGGCAGAAACAGGACAAGTGAGTGAGAGAGGGGGAGTGAGAAAACTCAATGGAGGTCTATCGTGACTGCTGCAGATTTCTTTGTGGGCAGTAAAAGGCAGCAGTGCATGCAGGAGCCCAGCACAAAAGGCCAGCCTGCAGCAGCAGGAGAAGCAGAATGAGCAAGTGAGAGAGGGGGAGTGAGTGAGCTCAACGGAGCTCTATTGTGACTGCTGCATATTTCTTTGTGGCAGAAGAAGGCAGCAATGCAAGCAGGAGCCCAGTACAAAAGGCCAGCCTGCAGCACCGGCAGAAACAGAACGAGCAAATGAGAAAGGAGGAGTGAGCAAGCTCAATGGAACTGTGTCGGGACTGCTGCAGATTTCTTTGTGGGCAGAAAAGGAAGCAATGCAAGCAGTGGCCCAGTACAAAAGGGGAGCCTGCAACAGTGGGAGAAACAGAACGACCGAGTGAGAGAAGGGGAGTGAGCGAACTCAACGGAGCTCTGTCGGGGCTGCTGTAGATTTCTTTGTGGCAAGAAAAAGGTGCCAAAAGAGTCAGGAGCCCAGTACAAAAGGACAGCCTGCAGCACCAGGACAAACAGAATGAGCGCGTGAGAGAGGGAGACTGAGCGACCTCAACGGAGCTCTGTCAGGACAGCTGTGGATTTCTTTCAGGGCGGATAAAGGTGCAAATGCAGGCAGGAGCCCAGTACAAAAGGACAGGCTGCAGCGCCAGCAGAAATGGAACGAGAGCGTGAGAGAGGGGCAGTGAGCTAGCTTAATGGAGCTGTGTCAGGACTGCTGCAGATTTCTTTGTGGGTAGAAAAAGGCACCAATGGAGGTAGGAGCCCCGTACAAAAGGGCAGCCTGCAGCACCAGGAGAAACAGAATGAGTGAGTCAGACAAGGGGAGAGTGAGTGACCTCAATGGAGCTGTCTAGTGACTGCTGCAGATTTATTTGTGGGCAGAAAAAAACACCAATTTAGGAAGGAGCCCAGTACACAAGGGCAACCTGCAGCAGCGGGAGACACAGAATGAGCCACTGAGGGAGGGGGAGTGAGTGAGCTCAACAAAGCTCTGTTGGGAAGGCTGCGGATTTCTTTGTGTGCAGAAAAAGGTAGCAGTGCACCCAGGGGCCCAGTACAAAAGGGCAGCCTGCACCGGTGGTAGAAACTGAATGAGCAAGTGAGAGGGGGGGAGTGAGCGAGCTCAACAGACCTGTGTCAGGACTACTGCAGATTTCTTTGTGGGCAGAAAAAGCCACCAACACAGGCAGGAGCCCAGTACAAAAGGCCAGCCTGCAGTGCCAGAAGAAACAGGATGAGCAAGTGACAGAGGGGGAGTGAGCCACCTCAACGGACCTCTGTTGGGACAGCTGCAGATTTCTTTGAGGACAGAAAAGGCTGCCAATGCAGGCAGGAGTCTGGTACAAACCAGCAGCCTGCAGCACCAGGAGAAACAGAACGAACAAGTGACAGAGGGGCAGTGAGTGAACTCAACGGACCAACACAATCAACACTCGGCATTGACAAATGCTTGTTTATGTCTGTGTTTAATCTGAAGAAATGAAAAGCTTTAAAAACAAAACAGCTAATCCTGCTGGCTGGACTTAGACACATACCTAGAAAATGAAAAGACTGACTTAGAAAGAGTTATATATGAACATGTGGACATACGAAGAAAAGCCAGCAGAAGAAGACCACCTGATCTATCTTGTCTGTTCGGTAAGTGATGTGGGGTCTGGCATTACAATTTAGGCCAATGACCATGCCCCCAACCATTCCTCCCTCTCCCCCCCTTCTCCCCTTCCTTGGTCCCAAAGGTTCCCTTTGTGCTTGTCCCAGGCTCACTTGAATGCTTCCACCATCCTTGCTGATACCACCTCCTATAGTTGAGACCCGAACATCAAGCTCCCACAGCTGATTACTGCTGCAGAAGCTCTCATTCACTTAATGAGTGGTGCTGGATATATCACTGTCACATGGGACAGGAGGCATTGTGGGAAAAAGAAGAGCAAAAAAAAGTGCTAACATGGAGATCTCTGTGGGCTATAAAACTAGCAGGCACATTTAAGAAAAAAAATCTTAATAGTGAACAAAAGGAAGGTTCTACTCAGACTACACACAAATATTAAAACACTGCACAAAATATGGTTTTGCAAATGCTGAATGTAGTACTAATTTGGGTAATATCCATACTTTCTGCACAACATATGGTTTTGCAAATTTTGACTACAGTACTACTTTCACGGTCATGTTCATACTTTCAAGACTCTTTCTTGCTCAAAATTATGAAAATATGTGTTTTATAACACTGAGCAAGACTTCCTCTACTCTGTATTCAACATAGAGGAGGAAGTGACAATGGTATGTCATCATTCCAGCGCTCCTGTGGTTAACAATGCCTTATAGTATAAAAAAAAACACTGTGTATGGTGTGTGTGTGTTTGTTAAAAATAAAGGTGCTTAAAGAACTTTTGAGAGATGATAAATATCTCTACCAATCCCTAATGTTAGTGATTGCACATAAATCCATGTACTCTTTATAGCAAGGTAGAGGGATGTGTGGGATGGCCATTCCTTTAACAGAAGGGTTGTACAGAATTCTAAAATCCTCCTTTCCTCCTTCCCTGTATACCCTGATCTTCTGCCTTCGTAATCCCTTGATCATTCTTTGAACCACACCCTGCTGGACTGGGTTCTCTCCTCCCACCCTCACCGCATCATTGCCTCAGGCATATTGTCTCATGCTTTCAGTGACCATTGTATGACATATTGAGTCAGAAAAGCTGGCACCCACCCCCTAATACATCTTGTCTCGGTCCCTACTTTCACTGAACACAGATGTTCTGCTAGGCAACCTGTAGGCCACTGATTGGTCACCTGTGCTCACTGCCCCAATACAGACATTGTCATTTCCCTCTTCCACTCGATCTTAATGTCTGTCTAGGACAAGCATGTCCCTGTCCAGAAGGTCAGAGTTAGATATTCCCATCATCCTTGAATCACCCTTGACCTCATCGATTTGTGCCGTAAGCCTGGGCTCAGTTCAAATTCTCCTGCTCACTGTCCAACCTTCATGCCAATGGAATACTTAGAAACTCATTCACACAGGCCAGTCAAGCTTGGGGCTGGCCACGTAGTATAAAATAACAAGCTGAGAATAAGCTTGCTACATTCAGCAGACCTGGATTTGATTCCTACAACCTCCACTTGCATACGATGTGACTCTGAGCAAGACACTTAACCTCCCCAGTGCTCCTGGGTCACCCCGTAAACAGGCACTTGTGCCTAGTGGGGCCTGATGAGGTTAACAAAATAATTTTTTTTAAAGTGCTAATTCCTTGTACTTCAAATTCAACCTCCAAAGCAATCTCGACCACCTCAAGCCAAGTTTCAGGAGATGAGCCACTGTCTGTTTGACCCCCCAACTCAATCTGCTCCTCCCATCCTTACAGTAAATAGTACACCAGTCTGTGAACCTTCCTCATTTGCTGCTCAACTCAAGGGGCACAATCTCCAAAGGTTGGCGCAGGGCTGCATCGAGCCCTGCATCAAACCCGATGTTTGGTGTAACTGAGCCAAACTTCTTTAAAGCAACTGCACCCAATTTTAGTATATTTGGTGCAGTTGTGACAGTTTCCACACTTTATGGCAGCTTGCACCAAACATTTGGCACAAGTCCCGTAAAATGGGTCCCCCAAATGGTACAAGATAGACAAGGGGGGAGCTGATCTAACTTGTGACATTTGGCACACAGGGAGGAAATCCTGCTCGGTGACAAGAGAATGCTGCAGGTCCCCCGAGCCATATGTTTGCCACACCAGAGGATTGCGGCAAATGCAGGGCTTTTGAAAATTGCCCCAATGAGTTGTTTACCACTTATGCTCTCCACTCCTTATCATCCCCCACTTCATCTACCACCCCCTTGTCGTCACACTCCACTCTGTCGTCCTCCACCATGGGGTTTCATTTCCCTCTGTATCTGTGCCAGAAACACTGCATGCTCGCCTTTCTGTCAACCCATGTAAATCCAGTTCCGATGGTCTGGAGACCAAAACTCCTCTGTCTGTCAGCTTCTGCCATTGCCTCCCCAGTCACTCATCTCCTAAACTGCTTCTTCATCCAAAGTGCTGTCCCACAAGACTGGAAGCTAGCCAAAGCTCTCCCTCTCCATTAAGGAGGTGATCCCTACTCCCCTGGTAACTACTAGCCTATCTCCCTCTTCCCCTCTCTTGCAAGGTTGCAAGAGATATGAATCAACTCGTGTCTGTCTGACTTCCTCCACTCCTCCAGATTCTTCTCCCCATTGAAGTCTGGTTTTCATAAACACCATTCCACCATCTCCTCCCTCTCACGTCACTGATTACATCTTCTCTGTGATGGTTCAGGGGCAAATCACAGCATCCATTTTTATTAACCTAGCCAAAGCCTTTGATTTGGTGGTCCATCCCTTCTCCTGGATAAGCTGAGTTCTGTTGGCTTATCAGACTCCGTTGTCCAGTGGTTTCATTCCTACCTCTTGTGCTAACAGCAGTTAGTGCAGTTTGGCAATATCCTGCCCCCTCCACTCCCTATTCAGGCTGGGGTCCCACAGGGCTCCATCCTGAACCCTATCATCTTCTCCATCTTCCTCAGTGACCTTCCTTTGGCCAGTGTCAACTTGCATATTCACGGGGGCGTGGCTAGCCGGCAAGCATGGAGGATGCTTGGTAACATTGCTTCCTGGAGTGATGGCTAAAAACTTAAGAATTCAGCTGGACAACTGCTAAAGTGACACTTTATGGGCGATCTCTACTTTTCTACTTCAAATGGCTTCTGGAAAATCTAAAAATTGGCAGGTGAAGTTACACAGTTTGGGGCTAAAACACTGAGCAGCAAAAGTGAAACTGAGCTACGCCACTCGGGGCCTCCTTCGCCAGCTACAAGCACAGACAGAGTGCCAGTTGAAAGTGATATGATGGAGATAACTAAAGCACTTGCAGAGCTCCCTGAAATGCTAGTGCAAATGCAGAATGACATGAAAGCTGGATTTCAGAATTTAAATACCCAATTTTTGCATTTGCAATCTGTGGTTGCCAACCTAACAGAAATGATCACCACTCACACTTCCCAACTCTGCAAGCTGGAGCACAGAATGAGTGAAATGGAGGATACCTATATTGGAGCATCAGCAGTGCGAAATGGCATTTTAACAACAATTGCAGACCTAAAAGAGTGACTTGATGAGCAGGAGAATCGCTCTATTGGCCTGCCTGAAGGAGTAGAGGGGAGAAATCTGAAAGTAGAGATACACAGATGGGTCACCAAGAAATTGGGCCTGGGAGAAGAAGCTGAGAGTTCTGAAATTGAGAGGGCCCAAAGGGTAGGCCCATTGCCAAAACCTGGGGATGGTCCCCGACACTGTCTTATAAAATATTTGCGATTCAGAGATAAAGAAACTGTTTTGCAGAAGGCTAGAGAGATGGGCCCAATAAAAGTTGATAATGTCACTGTACACATATATCAGGACTACAGTCAGGAGCTGCAGGTGAAACAGCAGAAATTCAATCTGATTAAAAACAAACTATACCGTTTAGGGTGGAAATCATCTTTGGCATACCTAGCGAGGCTGCGAGTGGACAGACCGGGTCAAGGCCCACGATTCTTCATGTGCCTCAATATGGCGGAACGCTGGGCTGAGGAGGAGGAGGAGAACAGGAGAGCTGGACTGCAACTCAATGCAGAGTGAGGTGTACAATTTCTAGGTTATGCCATGTAAATCACTATATTAATCTACACTGTTTTCTCTTTATTCTTTCTTGATATGTTTAATATAAGTTTAATATATGGGAACACCCGCAGATATCCTGGGACTCTTATTTCCTCCTCTTAGGATTTAAGTGAGTGGCTGCATCACCGAGTGAGCTTCCAAATGGAACTTTAAATACTGGCTTAGCTAGCCTTGGTGTGCACCCCAGACCGAGTCTAGGGACCCGGGTATCAGCGGGAGATGTCAGGCCCTACTCTTGGACTTCCACTGGTTTGCTGGTTTCATATCAATTGGATCTTATGCCCATATTATCTGCGATGGTGAGAAGAGAAGAAAGTGTGACTTGACCTGACCCTGTAGTAAATGACACGGGGGTCATCTCCCCTAATTGCTTAGGGTTGTAGTGATAATGTATGACGGAGACTGTATATGTTGTGTATGTCTGCATTTTTGGTGGGGTTGGTAACATGATAAAAATATCTCCATCATATGAGTCTATTGTGGAATGAAGTGCATATGGGTTTTACAGGCTGATGGGTTATCGACCTACACTTTGAGGTCACCCATCCTAATGCCTTTATATATAGACTATGTTGTTAACTGCCATATAAAGGTGGGCAAATTGAGGCCATATCATATACTAGTTGCTGCTGTTTTGTAAGTTGTTCAGCTGTTTAACATGCTTGTTGCATACAGGGCCAGAGAGCCATCACTCCCTACTATAATAACAAGGCTAGAGTATGGGCACGATACTATACTGTTGCCTAATGTTTGTAGTGGGAGATTTGGTGGGTTTAAAATCGCAAGGGGGGACTGTTGTAGTTAATGTTGGTAAGGGGGAAGGAGGGGGGACGGGTTCTAAACTTGGCCTATAAAGCTAGATATTTCATGATCCCTACACTAGTGAGAGGAGTGGGAGCGCTGTCCTGGATCCACCTCATTTTGCTGTCCCTGGTGGAGGAGGTTCTGGTACTCTTATTGGAGATCAGACTGCATGATGGCTTGGCTGGGTTACAAAGTATGGGGTTACTATGGGGGTTAACAGACATTTAACAGGGGGCAGAGGCAGAGAAGCTGGGCTAATGGGCAAAAAGAGTGTGGATGTTCGCAGACTATATGCCAGACTAAGAGTGCATAGCGGAATGATGTTCCATGATGGGGGATGATATTAAATGCCTGTCATGGAATATCAATGGCTTAAAATCAGTTATTAAGCATAAGAGGGTCTTGACAGAGGTATGCAGAGCAAAGGGTGGTTTAGTACACCTACAAGAGATGCATTTTTCCTATCCCGAATCCCAAAGAACCGCCACATTCATGGGCGGTACATGGGTGTCATTGACATTTTCCTCCAGAGCCAGGGGGCTTCAATATGGATTCCCACAGGTTCCCCAGTGCAACTATTGGACTCCCTAGTGGATCAATGTGGCCGCTATGCATTAGCCAGAATAGTAATTCCAGGTAGAGGAATGGTGCTGATAGGGTCAGTATACGCCCCGAATGTTGACAACCCGGGTTTCTTTCAGAAGCTAGCACTAGACATGGCGAAATGGGAAGGCCCCTGGTTATTGGGGGGTGACTTCAATTGCATAACTGAAACAGTTTTAGATCGTTCAAACAGAGTCCCGATCACTAAATCCCAAAATGCCAAGCCTTGGAGGCATTACAACCTGACTTCGGTTTGTGGATGCCAGGCTCCATTTAAACCCCTCTGGATGACAATACAGCTTCTACTCACATGCCCATAACTCATATGCTAGAATAGATAGGATGTTGTTGTCAAGTTTCCTAGTGGCTAAATTGGGGGAGGCAGGGTATCTGTTGATTATGATTTCGGACCACACACTGCACTATGTTACCATTCGAGGTATTGGCTCCCTGACAGGCTCTAAAGCATGGAGATTAGACCCAAGACTGCTGAGAAATCAGGATTATCTTACACATATGGGGAAGAGTATACAAGAATTTACACATTTTAACCATAAGGGAGACACTTCACACTGTACACGCTGGGAAGCTTTGAAAGAATATGTGAGACGACAGTCCATTGCCTTTGCCTCATGGGAGAAACGCATTGCCACAGGGGAATTAAAATTTCTCAGAACTAAGACTGAAGCTTGTGAAAGGGCACATATGTTGTGCCCTACAGCTCCCCTATATGGGATATTGCAAAAGTTAAAATGGAAGCTTAACACTCTGTCGAGTGCTCAGTTAGAGAGAACTATACTCCTCTCGAGTGCAGGACAATATTTTGACGGCAACAGAGCAGGGAAATTAAAAAGAAAGACTCTGCCAAAACTATAGGCCAAGTCTACAATGAGCAAGGTGAACTTCAAAGGGGCACAGAGGACATAGGTGATACATTTGGAGCCTTTTATAAGTCACTATATACCTCTGAATGTAGCCCCACAAGGGATGAGTATAGCAATTTTTTTCAGGAGATCCCTATTAACAAGCTCAGTGATGAAGAGGCAGTGGAGTTAGATACTCCTTTAACAGAACGAGAAATCAGGAATGCATTAAAAGCACTTAAGAATGGGAAAGTCATGGGTCCTGATGGACTACAAATAGATTTTTACAAAATATTCAAGGGCTACTTATTCGAGCCTCTATATGATGCTATAGTGGAAGGGTTACATGAGGGTGGGCTGCCCCCCTCCACACAGTCTGCCACCATAATAGTTTTGCCCAAACTGGGTAAAGACCCAAATTTGTGAGCTTCCTAGAGGCCCATCTCACTGCTGACAGTGGACTACAAGATATTGGCAAAAGCTTTAGCCTCTCAACTAGAAAAAGTGTTGCCTAGAATGGTACACAAAGATCAATCTGGGTTTGTCAAAGGGCGAATGGGTAAATATAACATCCGACGCACGTTAACTATCATATTCCGCTGGGCAAAGACTAAGAAATCAAATGGGGCTGCAGTAGTGGCATTGGATGTGGAAAAAGCCTTTGACCATGTGACGGGGGGTACCTGTTCTTTACATTGGAGAGGTTAGGGGTGGGACCCTCTTTTTCTGCATGGATTCGGACTCTGTATAAAGGACCTTTGGCACAAGTTATGGTAAATGGTCGATTGTCGGATCCCTTCCAATTGAGCAGGGGGAACACGCCAGGGGTGTCCTTTGTCACCGTTGCTGTATGTATTATCTCTTGAACCTTTGGGAGCTGCACTTTGAGCACACAGAGGGATTAGAGGCTTTATGGGTGGAGGGAGAGAACATAAAATTGCAATGTACGGTGATGATCAATTATTGAACTTACAGAACCCTGCTGAAGATTTATCTTTGGTTCATAAATTAATGAGGGCTTTTGGTGCTATTTCTGGGCATGAGTTTAACTGGTCTAAGAGTGAGGTGTTGCCAGCTGGTACTAGGGACAGAGCACAGCTTATTGCCCAGTTGGGGAGCCTCCAGCTTGCTCAGAAAAGAAAATATTTGGGGGTACAGATATCTGCATTATATGGGGAGCTGTATCACCTCAATTTTAAACCACTTGTATATGAAAAAGCAGAGGACTGTGATCGGTGGGCTGCACTGCCTATCCCGTTGCTAGGTAGGGTAGGGATAGTAAAAATGTCCGTCTTGCCCAGACTACTATATCTGTATCAGTCCCTGCCTATAAAGATACCCCAGTTACATTTCAAACAGATAGATGCGATAATTCATAAATTTATCTGGCAAAAAGGTCGAGCAAAAATAGCCAGAACAGTGCTGTACAGAAGACCAGGGGATGGTGGTGTAGGATTGCCACATTTTAAATTTTATTATTGGGTGGAACAATTGGCCTTCATACCAACTGGCAAGGATATACGGGGGTGCCCATGGCTTGGACTGGAGGAGGATATGCTGGAGGGGAATTTTCAAAATGACACCTTAGTATGCAGTCTCGGAGGGCTGGCAGCAAAACATATAACCCACCCCTTCATGGGCACTACCTTATCAATATAGCTGCAAGCCCATAAACTAATTGGCTATTCACGGGGTAGGTATCTTAACCTTAGTATCTTAGGCTACATGAAATCAGTGGGGGGCAGCACTACTACAATGGTGCAGCGGTTGTGGGCTTGGAGGAAAAAAGGGCTGTTGGCAATTAACCAATTGTATGAAGGGGGCCTACTAATGAGCTTTACCCAGATGTGTGCTAAATGGGATATTCCTGTAGGGGACTTTTTTCTCTGTTTATTAGTTTGGAAGTGCTGTGGTGCTAACACCCATAGTACCATTACCTGGTCAACCCCATCTCCTTTTGAGGAAGAGGTGTTCTGCCCACAGCCGGTAGTCAGGTCAATGTCCATCTACTACAGAGCACTTATGGGCTCACTCTCTCAAACAGAAAATCAGAGTCAACATAAGTGGAGTCTGGATCTCTCCACCCCTATCGATTCGAAAACTTGGCAGCTAGCCTGTGCTCACTATCTGCACTGTTCACACAGTAACAAATTGAGACAGATTCAATCAATCAATCACTTTATTTAACCAGGCATAAACACCATTGAGCAAGCTCATTTTCAAGGTGGTCCTGGGCATTAATACAATACAGTACATTTCATAAGATTACATATACAGTGGACAGCAGGTCAAGAAAAAAAAAAACATTGTGAAGGTGCCGGTCGATATGGGCCTATGCATACCGGTCAACATAATTAACATGCAAAGGTACATAATGATAAGCTTTACTGGAATGAGAAGAGGCAACAATCCCATATAGTCTCCGCTAAGTAAGAGCTCATACCTAAATTATAAAAAATAAGGAGGTATTAAGGAATAGGATAGAAACTAGGGTGAAAGAGTAGGCAGCCAAGAGGGAGGCCAGAATAGGTAAAAGGTAGAGAATAGGCAGGGCCATCTCGGATTAAGGGAACTAGGCTTGTAGGTCCTAGGTTTCTGTTGTTAGGAATCAGCTGTTCTTCCTCCACAGGGCATACGTGACACCAGGCTGGTTACATAACATAGATGAAAGCTGATCTTCTCCATGCCCCAAGCATGCAGCAGATGATGCAGACTTCCTACATTTGGCATATACATGCCCTAGGGTGACACCATTCTGGCATGAGATACATAATGTTATGTCTCAGGTTTTGGGATATGCCCCTTCTAAATCACCTCTGGAGTTGCTATAGGGGCAGAGCCTGTCCACCCTCATCGAAGGAGGTCAAATCCCCTATGGTCACTCATTCTAATCAATGCAAGAAGAACAACAGCACAATCCTGGATGTCAGTGGCACCCCCAACGGTGACAAGATGGGTGCAAAATATGAAAAGTTGTATGGTGCTGGAGAGGGTGCAGCTAGGTGCATGGGGAAAACAGCATCTTTCTGGGGAATGTGGGAGCCCTGGTTGCGAGCTGTAGAGATAGACTTAATTTTTTGACTCACTACAAGTAGCTATAAAGCAGTGGGTTGTCACTTTTCCCTGAATTACAAGGGAATCATGGAATTTAGTGCACAATCAGCTGCTTCCTCGCCTGACACATGCATAGATGGTGTTCTCTGATGCTGACTAGTCATACATATATATTTTTTTTCAACGTATTACACCTCTATATCTTTAACATATTATCCTCTGTGCATTACACTGCCCTATCATGTCTCTTAATATGCACAATCTAACAAATACTGATGTAACTTGTATAAATGCATTGCTCTGGATGTGCGGTGAAACTTCCATACTCACAATAAAGATATTTTACAAAAAAAAAAAAACTTGCATATTCACATACATGTAGATGATACAGTTATCTACACCTCAGTCATATCAGCTAAAGCTATTGAAGACATGATCCAGCAAGATTTACACAATATCTTGCATTGATTTCAGGCCAACCAGCTCAGGGTCAACACCAAGAAAACAGTGTCTATGACGTCGGGTCCAACCAGAAACTGTCCAGGTTTGACTCCCTTCCTTCCTTCCACACCCTGGATGATTATCCACTTGATGTGGTCCATTCCTATAAGTACCTTGGTGTTTAGCTTGATAGCAAGCTTGACTTCTCTGCCCACATTGATGCCATCCTCGCTAAACTTCATCCCTAACTTGGAGCCTTGTACCATAATAAAGACTACTTGTTCCTACATATTCACTAGGAACTGCTTACCAAAATGGTGATACCAGTCATTGACTATGGTGATGTGGTCTATTGTATTGCTGCATCCTCTTCACTTGCCAGACTGGACACCCCCTGTAATGCCTTCTGTTATTTTGCTACAAACTTACCTCCTCATACTTATCATTGCACACTCTACTCTTCCCTATCCACCCTTTCTCATCCCTCCCATCACCTGCATCACTGTGCTTTCTTCATCTCTAAATACTGGTTTGAAGAACTACCCTCATACTTACCCTGTCTCATCTCTCCCATCCCATATGCCTTATACCCGCTTCATTCCAGGGATTCCCACACATTCTGCCTTCCCCACCCTCGCTCCTCAGCTGGGCAGTCAGCTTTCTCCTATTGTCCCCCCCCCAGAACCTCCTCTCTCCAGCACTCTGTCAATCACCCTCCCCAATCTCTCTAAAGCACCAGCTGAAACTCCTCCCACATCCCTGCTGCACCTGTCAGCTTAGTTTCTGATCTGCGTTTTTCCTCCCCCTCTCCAAGTCTTTACTCCTTCCTTTGGAACAGTTGTATGCCTCCCATATCTCTGCACCACGATGGTCTACCACTTACTTGATTTTAATCTCAGGAAGTTGAGTGCTTTCTTGCTCCTGATACCTTGTGACTTTAAAATTTTGCACATTTTGCCAAATTGCACTACAGTTGTTTGAACTTTATTTGGCTTGTAACCACCTAGTTTCTTGTATTGGCCTGATGTTTTCCTCTACCCTTTCTCCTGGGTCACACCTGGAAACAAGCCTTAGCTCAGTGTGCCTTTCCCAGTTACTAATTTTTAAACAAATAAAATTAAAAAAACAATTATTTCACAGCATGTCAATGAAATTCCATGATATTCTACAGCATTTAGTTACAAAGAAAAATATTGTTGTTGCCGTATTCATCCTTGTAACAAAAGATCAAGAATAAAAGATGGTTTGTTACCTTTAATTGGACCAACATACTGTTGATGTTACAAAAGAAAACAGGTGCTGGCATTTGTTGTTTGATTCTGTGCTATGTAGTCTGGCAAAGACCTTGTCAGTGGAGGGGGTTTACTGTATGATTTTATATTTCATCTGTAAGTACCACAACAGGGACACTTCTGGGAAAAAAGGAATATCCCTATCTATCTGTCTGTCTGTTGTCTACCTACAGATAGATAGATAGATAGATAGATAGATAGATAGATAGATAGATAGATAGATAGATAGTATCTATCTATCTATCTGTATGCAGGTATTTGTTTTCTCCACACCATGCAAGTGTGTAGGTAGCTGAAAGGAATTTTTAG
Organism: Neoceratodus forsteri; assembly: GCA_016271365.2. NCBI lineage: Eukaryota > Metazoa > Chordata > Ceratodontiformes > Ceratodontidae > Neoceratodus > Neoceratodus forsteri. Next base: position 192,056,884 of record JADMNL010000022.1, on the reverse strand, counting down.
TCAATGTTTTGGGACATCTTGAAACTTTTCTCTTAATTTCCAACAGGTCGTGTGGTAAACCTAGCTCAAGGACTTAATGTTGGGGGTGAGTAGACTATGAAAGCCCAATGAATCAGGTGTGTGATTGGCAGATGGAGCTAGAACAGGCTTCAGGGAACCAGTAATTTGAGGGACAACAAGTAAGGAAGGAGAGAGAAAAGGAATAACACCCAGTGTGTACGTGATGTAGGGCAGTAGTGGAGCCATATACTGATGGGGCAGCGACACCCCATAGCGAAACCTGCACAGCGAAACCCTGATGGTGATCAACATTGTGGTAATGGGGATTCCACAGCAATGTCCTATGCAGTGATGGGGGGTAGGCACCTAACTCCACTGTCTGTACGACATGAAGTTAGTAATCGAAAGTAGGGGGGTGCAGGGGGCAGAGCCACCAGCATGGGGATGGGGGGCACAGCCCCTCCTACATTGCTGTCACCGTATTGCCAGTCAGTTTCAGGACACATCAGTGTTGGGGATGTCAGCATGCTCGTGGTGCTGTGGGGGATGCCACTATGAGGGATGTCACCACGGCATGGTAGAACCATAGTGGAGAATCTACCCTAGGGATTTATGCAGAAGGCTCTACAGCTGGAACACCAGATTAAGGTTGGAGGTAACATATAATCTGCATACTGCATACTCTTATAACCAACTAGGGAACAGGTAACTATAGCCTGTAACCATAGTATAGCTCTGTAAGGGGATCTAGTCTTACAGGAAAAGCTAGAAACAAGTAGGATGGTTACAAAAGGGAAAACAGGAGACATCCTATTCAGGGTAGGGTAGCCAAACAGTTTCAGTGAAGCAAAAGGGGAGAGGCAGGAGTACAAGGGAGTAGGAAGGTGATAGATGGGTACAGCAGAGCTTTAATAGACACTAGGCTAAGCAGGTAAACATCATGGGAGTGGTGCATTGCAAGGTTAGTTCGGCCACAGATTTTTGTGACACCTTCTGGAAACTGAGATACTGCCCCATGTGCAAGACCAATCAGTCAGTTAATCAATCAATCATTCAATCAATTCTTTATTTTACCAGGTGGAACACCATTGAGAAGAATTCATTTGCAAGGTGGACCTGGGTACAGTTCACATAAAATGCAACAATTATTCATTACATATACATAGCAACAAGGAGCATTATAACCAGGCCACATAAAGTTACATACAACAATTGAGATACAACAATAGGAAGGTTTACATAATTAGTCAAGGCAGCACACAAAGTGCAAACTAGATTATACAATACACAATCTTGATCTATATACAATAATTGAAATAAATACACATGATGATGGCTTAATGAAGGTCATTAGCGGAAGCAACTAGACATCTACCAGAAAAACTGTAGGTCACCCTGGAAACAGGAAATGGGACAGCCATATGAACTGGAGATGTCTACAGGCCCACAGACCAGGGGGAGGACATAGACACATTACTGTTAGAAGATATACAAAACATGACAGCTAAAGGGGAGATTCTGATAATGGGAGACTTCAACATGCCAGATACAGATTGGTCAATACCAGTAGGAACATCTGCCAGAACTAGACACATGGTGGATTCCCTGCAAGGGGAGGGCCTCAAACAACTGGTACAATAACCCACAAGAGACAGGGCTATCCTAGATCTAGTATTGACTAACAGGAAAGGATCACAGATCTCCAGGTAGAAGATCACCTGGGGCCAGTGACCATCACATGGTATGGTTCAATTTGGCCACTAGAACTAAATCATCCCACTCCAAGGCAAAAATATGGGATTTCAGAGGAGCTGACTTTGATAAAATGGCCAATAGAGTTAAACTAGCCCTGGCAAAAGAAATACAGGTGAGGGGTACAAGCAAGTGGGCAAGCATTAAGGATGCAATACTTGAAGCAACATTCCATTGTGTTAGAGAGAAAAGGAAATGCAAAAGAAGAAGGAAACCACTTTGGTTCTCAAAAACAGTAGCAGAAAAGATCAGAACCAAAAGGCTGGCCTTCAGGAAATATAAGGGAACACAGCTGGATGAAGACAGGGAGGCATACCAAACTTCCCTAAGGGAAGCAGGGAAGACAGTAAGACAGGCAAAGGCCCAAACCAAGAAAACACTAGCACAAACAGTAAAAGAAGGTGACAAGACTTTCTATAGATACATTAGTGAAAGAAGAAAGTACAGAAGGGGTATTGCTAAGATCAAATGTGATAAGGGGACGTGTGAGGAGGAGGACCATGTAAAAGCATCTATCCTAAATAGATACTTCTGCTCGGTATTTACTGAAGAGAAAGTAGGGCAGGGCCCACAGCTCAGCACCATGGACACGGGGGGAAGGAGGCATGCACTAGTCCCTTCACAAAAGAAAGGGTCCTACAAGAGCTCGATAAGCTCAGGGTGGATAATGCAATGGGACCTGATGGCATACATCCCAGGAGCTAAGTGGGGAACTAGTAGAGCCATTATCAGAACTGTTTAGTGAGTCTGAGCACAGGAGAGGTCCCAGAAGCCTGAAGAAGAGCTCATGTGATCCTGCTCCACAAGAGTGGTAGCAGGGAGGAGGCAGGGAACTATAGACCAGTCAGTCTTACCTCAGTAGTGGGCAAGATTATAGAGGCATTCCTTAAAGAAAGGGTAGTGCAACACCTGGAATCCATAGGAGCCCAGGATCCAAGTCAGTATGGGTTTACAAAAGGAAGGTACTATTAAACTAATCTCACAGATTTCTTTGACTGGGTAACCAGAGTGGTGGACCAAGGGGGAGCAGTTGGTGTCACCTACCTTGAGTTCAGCAAAGCTTTCGATAATGTTCCACGTAGAAGATTAAATAATAAGCTGGGTAGGCTCAGGTTGGGTCAAAGGTTGGTCAGCTGGGTGGTAAATTGGTTGACAGGCAGAAAACAGAGAATGGTGGTAAATGGTATACAGTCAGAAGAGATGCAAGACACAAGTGGGGTACCTCGGGGAAACGTTCTGGGGCCAGTCCTCTTCAATATCTTCATCAGTGACATTGCAGATGGACTGAAGGGTAAGGTTTGTCAGTTTGCAGATGACACCAAGATCTGCAACAGAGTAGATGATCCAGATGGGGTGGGTGGAATGAGAAGAGATCTGGATAAACTAGCAAAATGGTCGGAAGAGTGGCAACTGGGGTTTAATGCAAAGAAGTGCAAGATCATGCACATAGGGAACAAAATTCCTGAAGCCACCTATAGGCTGGGAGGGGAGTTGCTGGCAGTCACAAGGAAAGAAAGAGACTTAGGCATCATCATCACTGATGACCTGAAATCATCCAAGCAGACCACTAAAGCAGTAGGTAAGGCTAGGGGGATGTTGGGGTGTATTAGTAGGGGTATCACAAGTCAGAAGACGGAGGTAATAATTCCTCTTTTCAAGACACTGGTTAGGCCCCATCTGGAATACTGTGTGCAGTACTGGAGGCCACACCTTCACAAGGACATTAACCAAATTGAGGCAGTACAGAGAAGGGCAACCAAAATGGTGCAGGGACTGCATCAGAAAACATATGAGGACAGATTAACAGAGCTCAATATGTATACCCTAGAGCAAAAGAGGAAGAGAGGTGATATGATCGAAACATTTAAACACCTTAAGGGCATTAACAAGGTGAAAGAGTCTAACATGTTTCAATATAAGAAAAATAGCAGCGCAACAGGACACAGCATGAGATTAGAGGGAGACCGATTAAGGGGTAATGTGAGGAAGTTCTTTTTCACAGAAAGGGTGGTGGATGCATGGAACGGCCTACCTCAGGAAGTGGTAGATATGAATACAGTGCAGGGCTTCAAACAGGCATGGGATAGGCATAAGGGAGCAATACAGATGAGTATGAATAGACAGGCCATTGACAGAGCAAAGACCAATGGCACATTTATAAGGTAGAAAAAGAAATGGGCAGACTGGGTGGGCCCTGCGGTCCTTATCTTCCGTCAACATCTATATTTCTATGTTTTTGTGCCCTCAGGAACAGGTTTTTGAAAAAGAACAGCTTCACTGGGAGAACAAACCTCAGTGTTTTTTGTACATTTTTTCAGAGGACAGGAAGAGTGTGACTTATTGTCGAACAGCCATAGCATGTTTTGACCTTTGGGATTAGGAGAGAAATATAGGAGAAACTTCTTAGAGGGTAGTTACCAAGCGGGCAAACAGGCATACAGTCACTGATATATTGACAGAGCGTGTTAATGGTGGCTCTGTGAGTCCATAGGACTGCATTTTTATGCCATATGTAGCTAAGTGAACTCCAACCTAAGGAAGAATAGAGTGTGCAGTGGTGAGTGAAATAAGGAGCGCTGGTAATAAATTTAAGCACCCGATGGTATAGGGAATCAAGCTTGGAAAGGGCCATGTTTGTACCATGCCCATACAGAAAATCTGCGTAATCAAGGAGTGACATGAAGGTAGCTTGAAGTAACCTTCTTTTTGCTTCCCATGTAAGTGTCTTAATTTGAAAGAAGAGCCCAAGCCTCTGTTTTTAATTTTTTGGATAATTCCTCTGTATGATCTATGAATGAAAATTTAAAGTTTATCCAAATACCCAGGTATTTAAATGTCTCCACGTTTTCCAGGGGCTCTCCCAATACAGTGAGTACTTGAGGAACCATCCCCGAGGTGCGAAGTTTGAAAGCACTGACTGATGGGGAAGAAGCATAGCCTTCATTTTTTTGACATTTAACAGGAGCTTTAAGTGCAACAGATTTTGCTGCGAATGGTTAAATTCAATTTGGAGGTCCTTACTTGCAAGCTCTAGCCTGTCTATATACAGCGCTGTATCATCGGCAAATAGGTGTATGTTTGCTGAAGAGATTCCAGTATTTAGATTATTAATATATAGATGGCAAATAGTGGACCAAGAATGGGCCCTTGGGGCACACCTCTTGGGAGGATTTTCCTCAGAGAGAGGTTAGCATCCACCTTGACCTGTTGGTACCGATCAGTAAGGTCATTGGTAAACCATTTTAAGGCCAGATTGTCAGACTCAATGTTTTTTAGAATGGCCAGGAGAAGATTATTGCCCACCATATTGAAGGCTTTGCTAAGGTCAAGGAACAAAGCACATAGAAACATAGAAACATAGAATTTGACGACAGATAAGGACCACTTGGCCCACCCAGTTTGCCCATTTCCTTACCTAGTGGATAAGCTGCAGATCCTAGTTAACCAGCAGCCTACTTCTTCCTACCCCCAACCCCTAGAATTACCTTATGACTGTCCCATGCATGCTTGAATTCCACCGCTGTTTTTGACTCCACAACCTCCTCCGGAAGGCCATTCAATGCATCCACAACCCTCTCTGTGAAAAAATACTTCCTTAAATTACCTCTGAACTGCCCCCCATCTTCAAATTGTGCCCCCTTGTTCTTGCACACCTCTTTTTTTGAAAGATGCTACCCTCTTGGACTTTGTTGATTCCCTTGAGGTACTTGAAAGTTTCTATCATGTCCCCCTCTCCGTCCTTTCCTCAAGGCTATACATATTAAGCTCCTTAAGTCTCTCTTCATATGTCTTCCGGTGCAGACCCTGCACCATTTTAGTTGCCCTCCTCTGGACAGCTTCCATCCTGTCTATGTCTTTATGGAGATTGGGTCTCCAGAACTGCACGCAGTACTCCAGATGGGGTCTCACCAGCTGTCTGTACAGAGGGATAATAACTTCCTGTTTTCTACTGGTGATGCCTCTCCCTATGCATCCCAGTATCCCCCCAGCCCTCCTTGCTGCCCTCTCACATTGCTTGCCCACCTTTAGGTCATCTGATATGACTACCCCCAGGTCCCTTTCCATTGTTGTTGTTGTTAGTATCTCACCCCTCATTGTGTACTCTTCCCCTGGGTTTTTGTTTCCCAGGTGCATTACCTTGCACTTCTTAGCATTGAATCTAAGCTGCCATACATTTGACCATTCCTCTAACCTTGCCAAGTCCCTTCTCATCCTTTCCACCCCACCTTGTGCATCAACTCTGTTGCAGATCTTTGTGTCATCTACAAAGAGACATACTTTTCCTTCCAGTCCCTCTGCAATGTTGTTTATAAAGACATAGAAGAGGACCAGTCCTAATACTGAACCCTGCGGTACCCCACTAGTAACCCCCCTTTCTTCAGAGTGGACTCCATTTACTATTACTCTCTGTGTCCTATTCTCTAGCCAATTCTTTACCCAGGCTGTCATCTTGAGACCCACTCCCAGGCTGGCTAACTTGTATATTAATCTTTTGTGTGGGACAGTGTCAATTGCCTTGCTGAAGTCTAGGCAGGCCATGTCCACTGCCCCTCCCTGATCTACTACTTTGATCACCCAGTCAAAGAAATCTATCAGATTTGTCTGGCATGACCTTCCCGCTGTGAATCCATGCTGCCTTGGGTCCTGTGCCCCTCCGGCCTCTAGATACTCGACAATTCTTTCCTTCAGAAGTGATTCCATCATTTTCCCTACCACTGAGGTTAAACTAACAGGTCTGTAGTTTCCTGCTTCTGCCTTGCTCTCACTTTTGTGAAGGGGAATCACATCTGTACTCCTCCAGTCCTCGGGTACCACCCCATCCTCCCCTGATTTGTTAAAGAGGGTAGTCAGTGGTGTCACTAGTTCTACCCTTAGTTCTTTTAGAATTCTGGGATGAATCCCATCAGGCCCCATTGCTTTGTCCACCTTCAGTTTTAAGAGTTATTTCAGAACCCGTTCTTCTGTAAATGGGCTGGTATCAACTTCTGTATCCAGAATGTTTCTACTGTTTGTTTCTACCCTCCCCTCTTCCTTTGTAAATACTGAGCAAAAATATTTGTTTAGTATCTCTGCCTTTCACAGTCACCCTCAGCCCACCCTCCTCCTTTATTAAACCTCACTATCCCTCCCTTGGTCTTCCTTCGCTCCCTGATGTACCTATAAAAGGTTTTATCCCCCTTCTTAACTGAGTTGGCTATCGTTTCCTTGGTTTGGGCTTTTGCTGTTCTGACTGCCTTCCCAGCTTCCTTTTGCTTTAACTGATACAGTTCTCTGTCCGGCTCCTTCTGTGATTCCTTGTACTTCCTGAATGCTTTCTTTTTCTCTTGAACCTTCACTGCCACTTCCTTTGAGAACCATAGTGGTTTCTTACATCATTTCATCTTGTTTATTTGCTTCACACAAAGGCTTGTTACCTCTGTGATGGCAGTTTTTATTATTCCCCATTGTTCTTCCAACCCTCCTTCCTGCCCATTTGCTATTGCATTCCTTAGGCACTCACCCATTTTGGCAAAGTCAGCCCTCCTAAAGTCCAGTACTTTTGCCTTTGTATGGCTTGCCTCTATTGCTGTGTTTATTGTGAACCATACTGTTCGATGGTCACTAGTTCCAAAATGGCTACCCACTTCTACATCTGTGATCCTCTCTTCATCTCCATTTGAGAGAACCAAGTCTAAGATTGCTCCCTCTTGAGTGGGCTTCAATACTAGTTGTCTAAGGCATGCCCCCTGTAGGGCATCTAGAATAGCCCCACTCTTCAAAGTGGCTGCTGCAACTGCACTCCAGTTAACATCTGGCATATTCAGATCACCCATCAGCAATATCTCCCCTTTTTCTGCCATTCTAAGTATACTTTCTATCATTTCCTTGTCCATTTCCTCCCACTGAGAAGGGGGTCTGTATACAACCCCTGTGCGGATTGTGGTGTCATTGCCGGTCTCCAAATTTACCCACAGTGCTTCTTCTCCTCCCTGTTTTCCCTTTTGTTCTGTTGCGTTGATTCCTTACCTTATGTAAAGAGCTACTCCTCCTCCTCTTTTACCCTCCCTGTCCCTCCTGTAGATAGTGTATCCTGGTATGTTTACATCCCAGTCATGGTTTTGTGTGTACCATGTTTCTGTGACTGCCACGATATCCAGATGTTCCTCCTCCATCAAGGCCACTAATTCAGGAAGCTTGTTACTCAGAATACAGGCATTGGTACTCATTGCTGTCCATTTTTTATGGCTTTACCTTCTTTTGCAGCATCCCCCACTGACCTTTCTACCTCGGTCTTTTTCTCATTTAGTACCCTGTTTTGTATGGAGAGGCTGGGATTTTCCTGCAGCTTATCAGTGCTTCCCCCCTTGACTAGTTTAAAAGCTTGCCAATGAAGCATTTAAATCGATTGCTCAGAAGACTTGTTCCCTTCCTGGACAGATGCAGACCATCCTGCCAGTATAGGCTGGTGTCCCTCCAGGTGGAACCCCAGTCCCCAATGAAGCCAAACCCCTGTGCTCCACACCATTTTTTCAACCATTTATTAAACTGCATGGTACAAAGTACCCTCGCCTCACTCATGCCATTGACAGGCAGCACCTTAGACAAGGATACTATGTGTGCTACTTGTCTTAGGCCCCTCCCCAATTCTACAAAGTCCTTCTGCACTGCTCTAATCTCATGATGAGCCAACTCATTTGTCCCTAGTTGGACAATGATGTCCAGCTCAGACTCCCATGCAGCTGTTCTCCTGATCCTGAGGATGCGCTTCCTGTCCCTCCAAGCCATGGCACCAGGCAGGCACCTTACTTCAGTTGTCCCTGCTCCCCCCAGTTCTAGCCCCCCTAATAATTAAGTCCCCCACCAGAAGCTGCTTTCTTTCCTTGTGCTGTCCTCTGCCTCCTTCCTGTGGGCCTCCCTTGTGACAGTTGTCCTCAGCCTCCTTAGTCTCCTCAGCGGGTGCATCCATAGGGGAGCTATGCTCCCCCAGAATGGTGTATGGACTGTGGAGTGGAACAACTGACTGGGTGTGCCTCTGTTCCACCATCCTCACCCTCCCTGAGCCCACTGTGGTCCAACTGCTATGCTTTCTTTGCAACCTCTGAGGTAGTGATGGTGGCTCTGGTGCCCCCTGGATGGGGGAGGTTCCTTTCCTACCATCCAGTGTGGCCTGGAGGAAGGTTCCCTTACTACTGTCCAGTGTGGCCTGAAGACGGGCAACTTCCTCCCTCAGGGCAAAGAGTTGTCTGCAAATAGGGCAGCATCTCAGCCTCCAGAAAGACTCCCGGAAGACTGCTGCCCCACAGTCATTACATTGCACTACTCCCCACATGTTTATCTAACTTATTTTTTTTTGTATGTTTGTGTGTGTGATTGGTTTGTTATATAGAAATATATATATTATACAATGTGTATGTTTATATTGTCAGTGCAGTGTGCTAGAGAGGATATGACAGTGATATGCACCTTGCACTCTTGAGGAAATGATGTCAGAACCAAGGTATAAAGGAACTATTTCCAGGGGTGGGTGGGGTGAGGGGTGGGGTGAGGGTTGGGCCTAAATTGCCTCACAAAACAATCAGCTAAAAGCTCTGACCCACAGCTGCGATGAGTGCCTTCCTGTCAGCAAGATGCCCTACACAACAATTTGAGAGAAAATACCCAGCTAATCAAACAGAAAAATCCAGACATCCAAGTCAGACACAGGTAAACCTCCCCAGCCCCAAAACAGCCTGGTGGTTTGTGCTCTGAAAGCAGTCAGCCCCAAAATAGGTCAGCTGTGCTTTAAACTCTTCCTGCACTGAAAATCTTAAAAATTGTAACAAACATAAAGCTAGATCCACCTCCCTCTGTTGCTTGAAAGACTGTCTTTCCTGACAATTCTAAGTTCCTTATTTCACCTTTCAGTTAGAAGTAGCCTCCACCTGCAGAATATCTGCTACAAACCAAAGACAATTGTAAGGTTCACCTCCCTCTGTTGTGAGCACAAAGTGCAATATAGAATTTGCAAGTGCAATATAGAATTTCTCACACAGCTCACAGCTGAATAAAGAAGTAATGTCCTTCCAGGTCAAGAAGATGTGCATTGTGTCTCTAAATATTGCAGCCACCAGTAACTTATAGTAATCTGATCTAGTCTGGATATCTCCAGCCAGGGCAATTTGTTGACAATGGTTGTGATGCAGCCTTTCATGTTCCAATACAACACGTTGTGGTCTGAAAACAATGAGGTGAGCAATTTCCTGCCCTGAGACTGTCTGTGTTTCAATTCACACTGTAGGTTTTGTTATGACAACTCCTTAACCACAGTAACTTATTTAAAAATAGTTTAACTATCACAAACTCCTACGCACCAGTAAATTATTTAAAAATAGTTTCTGTCCCAAAATCCTAGTAGTCAATCCAGCTACCCCCGAGGGACAACCAAAATGCAGTATTCAAACACTTGTGAAGTTACTTCCAAGATAAGCAGAGTTTGCAAGCTCCTTTTTCCAACTCCTCAGCCACCTGTAAATTTAAAAATAGTTTAACTGTCAGAAAATCCTAGTAGACAATCTAGCTACCTCCAAGGGTCTACCCAGATGCAGTATTTAAATCCTTCTGAAGTTACTCACAAGATAAACAGAGTTTGCAAGCCCCTTCTTGGTTAAACACTAAATAAATATGTAAATAAAAAGCAATTACCAAGGGTAGTTAGTTTCACCTCCCACAGAATTGAGCAAAAGTGAACGTTGTTGCAGATATCAAGTGCAATATAGAATTTCTCACACAGCTCACAGCTGAATAAAGAAGTAGTGTCCTTCCAGGTCAATTGTTTTTGGCATCCAAGGCTTTCTGCCAGTCATTCGTGACCTTAGCAAGTGCTGAAATTGTACTATGACAGGGTAGATAACCAGTTTGGACTGGGTTTAGCAAGTTGAAGTTCTTCAGGTACTGCCTGAGCTGAGTGTTAATTACCTTTTTGAACAACTTAAACAGGCTAGGAAGAAGGTATATTGGATGGTAATTATTTGGGTCACTTGAGTTGCCAGATTTAAATAATGTGATGACATGGGCTGTTTTCCGCATAGTGGGGAGGGTGCCCAGTGTAAGGGACATATTAAAAAGGTGAGTGATTGGGGGGACAAGACATAGTAACCAAGTTTGAGAAAGTAAGGCTCATTAAGGTCAGCACCCATGCTATTCCTAGTGTCCAGTTGAAGAAGTAAGTCTTCAACTTGTTTCACGGAGACAGGGCAGAATGAGACAACTTTGTCTTGAATAGGTGAAACCGAGTTAAGACAGTCAGGGCTCTGGCTACAAAACTGTTCCTGGAGATTATTGGCCAGAGAGGCATGACACGCTAACTCTGCTGTGGCACAATGGTTGTTGAGGAGGTCAAGTATTTCAAGCTTATCAGTCATAATGGCACTGCCTGAAGAAATTTTAGGTGGGATAGAGCTAGCCAAGCAGTGATCTTCTATGTTCTTTAGAGTTTTCCAGAATTTGTTTGTACATGTGGAAGAGGATATAAGTTCAGAGTGGAAGAAGTTTGCTTTTTTGGCTCAAGTTAGTTTGCTGCATTGTTTTCTAGCAGCTCTAAAAGCTGCCCAGTCTGCAGGTTGTTTGGTTTTCCTTGTCCATTTCCAGAGGGTATCCCTATGCAACAATGTGGCTTTATGACTGGCTGTGAACCATGGGCACAATTTCTACTTTGCACGGGTTTTAACTAAGGGTGCATGTTTATTGATGGTCCCAAGGACAATATTTTGGAAGACCTCATAAGCTTCATCCACTGAGGGGGGCCAGATAGAAACCTTGCCAAATAGCATATTGAAGATCAGAAAGAAAAGTGATGGGGTCAAAGTTCCATCAGCTTCACTTCTAGATATACTTAGAGCAAGAGACCGCTTTAGGTACAGACCTCACACAAGCTATATCACAGTGATCACTTAAATCATTGAAGAATACACCTGAGTGTGAAAAGAGGTGAGGTTTGTTTACTAAGATTAGGTCGTGTAAAGTGCTATGGTACGGGGTTTAATGTTAGGATGGGTAATTTCTGTTATGAGTTGAGAAAGCCCAAAATTATCACAAAGGACTTTTAAGTGTTTGGACAATACAGAGAGCCAATCCATATTATGATCACCCATAATAATAACATGGGAAGGCAAGGAGTCTAGGACATCGCTTAAATGCTTCAGCACCTTGAGCCCTGCAGAGGGCAGTCTATAACATCCAATGATACAAATGGAGACCGACGGAAGAGCTGCATCTTTAGGGTAGTGTATTCAGATTCATTGCATAATGTGGTAGAATCGGCCACAGAGGCAGTAAACTTATCTAGAACATAAACAGCTACCCCTCCTCCCCATGTTAGTCTATCTGTTCTGAAGACATTGTAAGATGGGGTCTTAATTTCATAGTCCTGGATATAGGGTCTCAGCCATGTTTCAGTCACCCCTAGAATATTAGGCATAGTGATGATGATCCAGGTCTGCATAGCATTAAATTTCCTTAACAAACTGCAGGTGTTTATGTGGATTACACTTAGCTCCTTTAACTGGTAGCTCAGAAGGAGCAGGGATAGGGAGAAGTGGACCGTGTTTTAACTCGACATTGCCTGCACAAATGAGCAGTAACAGAAGACATTTTTTAAGGGCATTTAATAATAGCCTTTGCAGACGTGTTCTACCCCTTTTAACAATCATAATTCAGAGGTTGAAGGTGGTGATAAATGCGTGGCAAGGGAACCCAAGTATGCATAAGAAAGTGTTTTAGTAGAGAGGATATTTGAGTATATTGGGGGTAAAAAGAGCCTGAAGTGGCTTATGTGGCTGAGACAGTGCAAAGCTCTAGAGTAACTAGACACATAGGGTAGGATAATATTTACCAGCTTAGGAAATTGAACAGCGTTGGGGGATAAAGGACAGGTAGCACGTAGCCATAAGCTGTAAGAAGGGGCTACAGGAGCTCGTAGAGGGTAGTGATCGAGTATGCAGTGGAACGTGCCTGCTAAGCACCCCAAAAAGAAGGATTATGGACTTCATTATGATCCCAAGATAGGACTCACAAGGCAACAACAACAGTTTCTGATAGCAAAAAACAGTCTACATAAAGTTAGGGTGCCTCTGAGAGAAAGAAAAACTAGCTAGTGGGGGCACAAAGACACCAGGTGGAGGGTGGTTGGTAGTCAAAGACTGGCTAAAGTAAGTGTGCTGCCACAGTGGGAGAGATAAAGGCACTGCGAAGTATGGTAGTTGTTAGGGCTGCAGGATTAGCACAGTGTTAAGATGGCCGCGTTTAGTGTTGATGGTCAGGGGTCTGAAGCTGGCTAAAGCTAAGAGCTGGAATAAGGTTAGGAAGGAGGATCCTGGAAGGAACTCTATAGAGGGCAGATGAAAAACTCTAGGTAGCTGGAGGGAGAGAGCAACCAGGGGAGTAAGGCAGGAAAAGACTTACACTAGCAACTCCTAGTAGCAGAAGAGTATATGTTGCAAATGAGAAAACAGGCACTTATAATTATCATGGAGAGGAGGTCTTGGGATACATCACGTGACTACAGAGTCCAAATAAATGTAGGGACAGCCCAGGGTGGGTGGTAGTGTGGAGGGGTCGACAGAGCGGTACGCGGTAAATATTAACACAAGCCTTTTACACCCCTAGCCTGTAGAGCAGTATCCTGGGAAGCTCTGTTGTAGCTGATGTTGTACCTGTTGCAGACGGCTCCCATTGTGCTCCATTCAGGTAGAGGAGCAAGTGGGAGGTGGTTGTTGCTGAAGGAGCCTGTTGCAGGCAGCTCCTGTTGTGCTCCATTTGGGTAGTGTAGCAAGTGGAGAGGAGGGAGGACCCCCTGTTTTCTGCAGTTCTGCAGCACGTGGCAATTGCTACAGAAATTTAGGCCAGCTGCATAATTTTGGGTTGGCCACAGAAATTACACAGTAACTGCCCTACTGCACTGCCCGACTACATTATTAAGAGACTTACCCTAATTTTTTTTGCCCATTGCTCTGTCTGTGTGTAGATTTATAAGAACTAAAATTCACCCCAACCATCTCAGCCTTTCAAATCGTCCCCACCCAGCTATGAGACCCCCTTTGAGTCCCCCTATTTTTTATAATGACATCCTTTTCTGGTTGACGGCTTCTTGATGATCGACTGCCTTTTTCAGTTACTACTAATGGGCCAGCATGCTTGTTCCTCATCCCAGTGGTGCTTTATGAGGCCCACACAAAGCTGTACTCGGGTATAAATCTCGTATTTGAGCTCAGAAGTAATAGGAACTGGTAGATCACCCTAAAGTGTTAGACCAAAAAAGGGTGTCAATATAATAAAACAATCTCTGGTCAGAGCTGAGATGGCTGTGGAGAGCTTTCCGGGTGCTTTTACCCATTATTTCTAATGAATTTGCACAATGCAGATCTGCTGAGAGGCAGTTTCAATATGGTCTTCCTTTTACACATTTTTACAATGTGTTTTACAAGTATATGAACATACGAAAATGCCAGCAGAAGCAGGCCTTACAGTCTATCGAGTTTGCTTGATTGTGTAGCTAGCCCCTCAACTTGCAGCTGACCCATCCTCCCCAACCCTCTTCATTACAACCCCCCTTCACCCTGTCCCAACCCCTATTACAGTCACCCACCGTTCTACAGGATACCACCTCCTCGGGCAGAGCATTCCACCTGTCCACCACCCATTCAGTGAAAAAATGTCTCCTGGTTTCCCCCTTGAATCTTCCCTCCTCCAATCTCAGCTGATGCCCCCTTGTATCCCTCCCTCTTCTAAGCTGGAAAATCCCTAATGTATTGGATTTATTTATTCCCTTAAGGTATTTAAAGGTTTCAGTCATATCCCCCCATCCCTCCTTTCCTCCAGGGAGTACATGTTAAGCTCACCCTATCTTTTCCCATAGGACTTTCCCTTCAATCCCTGGATAATCTTGGTTGCCCTACATTGCACTCCCTCCAACAATTTGATGTCCTTCTTCAAGAATGGATGCCAGTACTGCATGCAGTACTCCAGGTGTGGCCTTACCAGAGATCTATAAAAGGGAAGGATCACCTCCCTATTTGTGGAGAAGATTCCCCTTGCTATACATCCCAGCATCCTGTTGGCATTGCTTGTGTCTTCCTGCACTGAGCTGAGTTGTTCATGCTGTCATTACAAGCACCCCCAGATACTTTTCCTCTACAGTGCTTTCCAGCTGCATCCCTCCAGGTTAATAGCGCCTACTCTTGTTCTTAGCTCTGAAATGCAGTACCTTGCACTTCTTGGCACTGAACCCCAGCTGCCATGTTTCTGACCACTCCTGTATTTGGTCAGGTCCTCCTGCAGCCCCCTCCACCCTTCAATGTTGTCTACCACAGCTCCCATCCTCATATCATCAGTGAACAGACTGAGCCTACTCGGGATCCCATGTGAGATACCAGCTATGTATATCCCAAGCAGCACTGCTCCCAGTACTGATCCCTATGGCACTCCGCTCATCACTTCCCTCAGTGATAAGAGTCCCCCCACCACCACCACCATCATCTGCTGCTGCCTTCCATTCAGCCTGTCGATGATCCATCTGATCATCTTCATTCCCAACCCTATGTAGTTCAGCTCCCCCCCCCCAGGCTCCAATGTGACAAAGAATCTAAGGCCTTGACAAAGTCCAAATACAGGACATCCACTGCATGGTCCCTGTCCAGCTCCCTGGTCACCCAGTCATAATACTCAATTAGATTTGTCTGACAAAATCTGCCTGACACAAACCCATGTTGTTGGCCATCCTGGAGACCACTGTCCTCCAAAAAGGTCACTAGCCTCTCCTCTAGGATTGTCTCCATGAGCTTCCCCACAATTGATGTGAGGCTCACTGGTCTGTAGTTGTCTGGCTCATCCCTAGCGCCACTATTGTGAATGGGCACCACATGGGATATCCTCCAGTCTTGTGGTATGCATCCTGTGTCCAGGGAAGTTTTGAACAGGTCAGCCAGCGCAACAGTGAGAGCAAGTTATCAGGTGGCATTAAGGGCTTATTCAGTGTAACATTCCTTAAGTGGTAGAAATCACTCCAGACAATGGCAGACACCTGAGCTTCAAGTGTCAAGCCATCCTCAAGGATGATGCACAGATTTTGCACTTTTGTGGCCACCACCAGTGCAGTGTTTCCCAGGAAGAATCCTGTTCTTGCACCAGTAGCTGCCACATCCCGACGAGAACCAGGCTCAGTCATTAGTACCTCCATCTTGTCCAGGTTAAGCCTCAGCCAGTTAGAGAACATCCAGTCCTGGATCTTGGATAGGCAATTATTTAGCATCTCCATGACATCCCATGTCCTGGGACAAAGGACATATATAGCTGAGTATTATCTGCATAGCAGTGAAAACCCAGTCCATATCTCCTAATAATGTCACCCAGGGGCAGCATGTACAATGCAAGCAACATGAGCAACAAGATTGAACCTTGAAGCAGTCCACAGGTCAGGAGCTTCGGACAGGAGGAGAAATTATCTATCACTAACCAGTGTGTGCCATCTGTCAAAAAGGACACAGATCAGCTGATGACCTTATCAGTGAGTCCATAGAGCTCTCTCAGGTAATTGAGCAGTGCCACATGGTCTATTGCGTCAAATGCTGAGGGGAGAGATCCAGGAGAATGAAAATTGATCATTCTCCTCTATCTCTCACCGTGAGGTGATCATTTTGTACCCTGACCAACACTGTTTCAGTGTTATGCTTTCTCCTAAATCTGGACTGGAGTGGCTTGTAGATGACAAAGGCTATCAAGTGGGCTTTGAGCTGCAAAGCCACCACATTCTCCATTATCTTCTGCAAGACTGAAACATAGGAGACAGGTTGGTAATTCACTAAGATGTCAGAGTCGAGCGATGGTTTCTTCAGTAGGGGCCTCAAAAATGCCTCCTTCAAGGCATCGGGGAAAAGCCCCCCCCCCCCCCACAGGATGTGAAAACCAGACAATCTCAATGAACACTGGACCAACAGATTTCACACATTCCACTAGGAGATGCGTAAGGCCCAGGTCCAGTTCGCAAAAATTGGGTCACAGCTTTGAGATTACCTCAATGACCTCAGCCACCCCCACCAGCTGAAACTACCCCAGACAGACAGAGTGCTTCTGTCACCACCAGGGCTACCATTGTGGGACAGATCTTGCTCCACTGGTGAGATACAGGACCTAATAGAGGACACCCTGTCAGAAAAGAACTGAGCAACTTCTTTGCACTGTGTGATTGAAACGGTACTTTTTGACTGGAAGCAGGTTAGATGAAGTAGTCTGTCTGTAGTCCGAAAGAGCAGAGCTGGTCTGTTCCTTCCTGCAGCAATCTCCCTGGACAGGAAATCTACTTTCTTATGGTTGATTGCCTTTGATAGAGAATCCTCAAAGTCAGTCTGTCATCCAAGGCCCCGGTCTTCCTCCAGCAATGCTCCAATGTCCGACCCCTGCTCTTCATCTTCTTAAGAGCCCATCTAAACCATGGGTGTCTTAAGTGAGAAGACCTGGGTTGTATACAGATCAGTGCAATGGTGACAAAAGCCTTGGTGACAGCATTTTTAGAGAGGATGGACCTTAGTGGACTTAGGGAGGGTTGGGGTGGAGGGAAGGGTGCATGCTTCTTAACCTATACCACTGTAAAACTCCTTCCCTGTACTGGCAGGAGAGCAAGCACTTGTTGCAGTCTTGCAGTCAGAATAGAGGAATTGGGGGCCCTCAGAAGGGGAGGCCCTAAGGAGGGAGGGAGGGAGGAAGCTGCCACAAGATGATGAGGAAGGAGCTACAGGTAGGAGGACTCTATTGTTGGAGTGATAGTCCTGGGTATGGGGATTGAAAGAGATAGTGATGTTGTTTGCCTGAGTGGTGTTTCAACTTAGAGAGTTGAGGAGCATATCCAGAGGATTGCGAACACAGCAGGAGATTGGAATGAGCTAGACATCATTGTCTTTCTTGGCACAAATGCCCTGGCAGGAGGCAAGGTAGGAAGAGTGTAGGGTACTTTCAGGGTCTTAGGGAAAAGCGTCAAGCAGGAGGCATGAATGGTGCCTTTGCCAAAGTGTTACTTGTGTATGACTGAGGAGAGGCAAAAGTACTCTGCACCATAGCATTTAACAACTGGTTGAAAGCATGGTGCATGGAGGAGGGTTTCGGCTACATTTGGGACTGGGGCCAGCCTACGAGAATATGTACCTGTATAAGAGTGACAGCCTGCATCCTTCCAGGAAGGGAGACTGCAGTACTTGGTGCAAGGTTTAAATGCTACTTGAATGATCATTTAAGCTAGCCAGAGAGGGGGCAGTAAAAAACAAAGGAGGCAGAAAGTGCCCTTTAGAAGATGGAGCATCGAAGAGGGAGGGCTTGAATGGAGTAAATTCCCTTAGGGCACAGGCACAAGAAGGCAGGGGTGGAAACAGGATAGAAGAAAAGGGGCTATAGATCAGGTAAGTAAAGATAAGGAATTGAAGGAGACAGGGAATGGTGAAGGTAAAACAAGAAAGAGGTAAGTCAGGGGGAACTCCAGGATGCAACGCAGGCAGGAAGGGGAGAAGGGAAGTAGGCAGATGAGAAGTTAAGTGTGCAAGACCATGTGCACAAAATTATGGACCTGGAAGCCATCATGGTGGAGACTGGCTTTAGTGGCAATAATGGAGAGGTGGTGCGCTGAGTACCATGACTGGGACATGGCCATATCAGGCTAAGGAGAGGCAGGGAGGAGGTGAGGATGAATTGTAGCATATATAATGGTGGGAATCAAGGCAACAGATGTAGAGGGGCGCCCAGAGGTAAAGGATGGACAAGAGGTGCTGTGATTCACCCTGGAGACAGACTCTAGGGCCGCTATCTCTACCACGGTAATGTACAGACCTCCAGCACAGGGGGAGGAGTTGGATAAGGCACTTGGAGAAGCCATTGTTAGAATAGCAAGTAAGAGAATGTGATGCTGATCAGTGACATCAATCTGCCAGATGTAGAGTGGAGCCCTCCAATGGTGACTTCAGCAAGCAGCAGGACCAAACTTAACTTCATATAAAGGGCTTTTCTTAGGCAGTTAATCAAAGAACCCACTAGCAATGGAGCAGTGCTGGATTTGGTGCCTACAAACAGGGAAAGCATAGCAGATGTCACAGTGGGCAGTCCCCTGGGTACCAGTGCTTACCATATAGTATGGTTTAACATAAAGATGGAAACAGAGGCAACCACAGAGATGAAGGTTCTGGACTTCAGAGGGGTAGATTTTAAAGAAACAGGAGACTTCCTCAGAAACTGCATCGTGGGGTGTGGCTGGGGCATTAGGTTTGAACAGCGCTGGCAAGTAAAGCACCAGTAAGAACAGCGCAGAATGAACAGTTCCATTTACAGCATAGTCAGGGAAGAATATTGTACTTGAAGACAGTGCCAGTGGTAGCGGTCATACACCACACCAAGTGCTGCTATCATTACTAAAAAACACACTGTACACTTTATTTTTGAAGGGGGCTGTCCCCTGTACCCCCCCCCCATTAATTATATAACCAACTCCAAAGGGATGCAAAACACAGAGACATTTAGAGACATGGGGGGTCATTTGTTTTATGCAATAAAAAAAGACTAACACGCCTCGGTTGAGAGGAATGTGAAAAGGTAATGGCTCAGGACAGTGGGAACAGAACCCTGGTCTCCCACAGTCTGCTGCTGGAGCTGTTTCTCTCTTAGACCTCTCCACCACAGAAGCAGCTTAGCCCACATTCACATATTTACTATCTAATTCACTTCCACATCAGGCATTACCTGGATAGCGCAGGGGAAGCAGTTTTGCACAGTCACTATTCAACTCCTGTTGCTATTCAGGCAGATGTGGTTCCTGCAGCGCAGTTTAGATGGTGCTATTTGGGAAGCAGTGTTCTAACCAGTTACAGGCCAGGGATGAGTAGATGCGCAGGTGGAAGAAATAAGGGAGGGTGTACTTAAAGCAACCAACCCCTGCATGAAGGAAGTGAGTAAAAGCAGAAGGAAAAAGAAACTATTATGGTTCTCTATCAAAGTAACCAAAGAGGTAAAGGAAGAAAGGGTAGCATTCAAGAGGTACAAGGAAACACAAAAGGTGGAGGGCAGGAAGGTATGACAAATATAATGGAGTGAAGCAGGAAAGGTAATGAGGGGAACAGTGTCACAAAGGAAATAATAGTCAATGTAGTTGCTTAAGGGGAGAAGACTTTCTTCAGATACATAGGTAAGAGGAGAAAAGCAAGGGGATGAATAAGAAGGGTGGAAGAGAGAGAATGCATAGGAGAGCACCAAGAAAAAGCTGCCATACTGAACAGGTACTTCTGCTCATCTTCACAATGGAGAGAAGGGACAGACTAACAAGGAGAATCAGGGATGAGGGGAGAACAGAAGTCCATTTTTTAAGAGGAAAGAGTCCCGAAGGTACTCATAGCTCTGAGGTGGACAAGGCGAGGGACTGGACACAGTACAGCCAAGGGTACTGAAAGAAATCTAGACCTAGAAACCTAGACTTTGATGGCAGATAAGGACCAATTGGCCCACCTAGTCTGCACATTTCCCTACCTATTGGATAAGCTGCAGATTCTAGTTAACCAACAGCCTACTTCCTCCTACCCCCCACTATAATTGCCATGTCTGTCCCATGCATTCTTGAATTCCCCCACTATTTTGACCATACAATCACCTCAGGAAGGCAGTTCAATGAGTCCACCACCCTCTTCATGAAAAAAATACTTATTTGTGTTGCCCCTGAGCTGTCCCCCCTCTGTCTTTAAATTGTGCCCCCTTGTTCTTGCACATCTCTTTTTCTGAAAGAGCCAGCTGCCATTAAAAGTTTCTATCATGTCACCCCTCTCCCTTCTTTCCTCAGGGGTATACATATTAAGCTCCTTTAGTCTCTCCTCATATGGCTTCTCTTGCAGACCCTGCGCCACTTTAGTTACCCTCCTCTGGACTGCCTCTATCCTGTCTATGTCATTGCGGAGATGGGGTCTCCAGAACTGGACGCAGTACTCCAGATGGGGTCTCACCAACTGCCGGTACAGAGGGATAACAACTTCCTATTTTCTGCTGCTGATGCCTCTTCTTATACATCCCAGTATACCCCCAGCTCTCCCTACTGCCTTCTCACATTGCTTGCTAACCTTAAGGTCATCTGATATGATTACCCCCATGTCCCTTTCCTTTTTTGTTGTTGTTACTACCTCCCCACCCATTGTGTATTCTACCCCTGGGTTCTTGTTTCCCAGGTGCATAATTTTGCACTTCTTTGCATTGAATCCCAGCTGCCATACTTCTGACCATTCCTCCAACCTTGCCAAGTCCCTTTTCATCCTTTCCACGCCTCCTTGTGTATCAACCCTGTTGTAGATCTTTGTGTCATCTGCAAAAAGGCATACTTTTCCTTCCAGTCCCTCTGCAATGTCACTGATGAAGACATTAAAAAGGACTGGACCCAATACTGAACCCTGTGGTACCCCACTAGTAACCCCTCTTTCTTCAGAGTGGACTCCATTTACAATTACCTTCTGTGTCCGGTTGTGCAGCCAATGTTTTACCCAGGCTACCACCCTGGGACCCATTCCCAGGCTGGTTAATTTGACTATTAATCTTTTGTGTGGGACTGTGTCAAATGCCTTGCTAAAGTCTAGGTAGGCCATGTCCACAGCCCCTCCCTGGTCTACTACTTTGGTCACCCAGTCAAATAAATCTATTAGATTTGTCTGACATGACCTTCCCGCTGTGAACCCATGCTGCCTTAGGTCCTGTGCTCCACTGGCCTCTAGGTACTCAACTATTCTTTCCTTCAGAAGTGACTCCATCACTTTCCCTACCACAGAGGTCAGACTGACAGGTCTGTAGTTTCCTGCCTCTGTCTTGGTCCCACTTTTGTGAAGGGGAATCACATCCGCCTTCCTCCAGTCCTCGGGTACCACACCATCCTCCCATGATTTATTGAAAAGAGTAGCCAGTGGTTTCACTAGTTCCTCCTTAATTCTTTTAGAATTCTGGGGTGAATTCCATCAGGACCCATTGCTTTGTCCACCTTCAGTTTTAGGAGTTCTTGCAGAACCCTTTCTTCTGTGAAAGGACTGGGATTGACCCCCCTATCAAGAGTGCTTCTGTTAATTGGATTAGGCACTTCCCCCTCCTCTTTTGTGAATACTGAGCAGAAATATTCATTCAGTATCCCTGCTTTTTCACTGCCCACCCACCATTCATTCTATTGAGCCTCACTATCCCTCCCTTTGTCTTCCTACGCTTGCTGATGTACCTATAAAAGGTTTTATCCCCCTTCTTAACTGAGTTGGCTATCTTTTCCTCAGTTTGGGCCTTTGCTATTCTGACTTCCCTCCCTGATTCCTTCTGCCTTAACTGGTACAGCGCTCTGTCCTGCTCCTTCTGTGTTTTCTT
The DNA here is from genome assembly GCA_016271365.2 of Neoceratodus forsteri. NCBI lineage: Eukaryota > Metazoa > Chordata > Ceratodontiformes > Ceratodontidae > Neoceratodus > Neoceratodus forsteri. The sequence goes on along the minus strand of JADMNL010000022.1, from coordinate 192,034,774 downwards.
ATACTTCCGGAATGCTATCTTTTTCTTCCTGACTTTCACAGCCACCTGTTTTGAGAACCATAGTGGCTTTTTCTTTCATTTTGATTTGTTTATTTGCTTCACACAAAGGCTTGTTGCCTCTGTGATGGCAGTTTTGATGATTCCCCATTGTTGCTCCACACCTCCTTCTAGCCTGTTTGCTAGTGCTTTTCTGAGGCACTCTCCCATCTTACCAAAGTCAGCCCTCCTAAAGTCCAGTACCCTCACTTTTGTATAGCTTGACTCTGTAGCTGAGTTTAGCGTGAACCACATTGTTTGATGGTCACTTGTCCCAGCTACAAACATGGCGGCACAGTTGCCGCTTAAACTGCCAACTTGTGGTGTCTAATCCTCGTCGGCCATTCTTGCCTCTCATGAACATGCCGATGGGGGCCACTCCCGTCGTCATGATGTCCCCCTTCTTCTGTGCTGAGGGGTGTCCAATCTCCCTCAACTAGTGTCCCCCCACTCCCTATGTGCCTACAGGGGTGCCCAATCCCCCGTTGGCTACTGTACCCCCCAAAAAAAAACACCTGTGAAAAAAGAAAACCATCCACGATGTGTTTTTTTTTTTACCACCTGTAAACAGAAAACGGTCCCTCGTAGTCTACCTACCCCCACCTTAACCCACCCACTGCACACCCTGAATCCCCCATCCCCCACCCCATACTTACCTCTGACTCCAGCGCAATGATCTTCAGTGGACCGGGAACACGATGCACTCTTCAAAGCCGACCGCAAACTGAGGAAATGCCGGTAAGCTGTATAATGGAATAAATAGGGTTTTTTCAACTTTGATGCATATCTCGGGCATTTTTTGGAATTTTTGCACCAAATTTTCAGCATGGAATTTTTGGGACCCCTCCTCCTGAATTCTGTCACTGTTGTGATGTTAATCAGTCCTGAAAGGTGATTTTGCAGTCACTGCATGGAATCACCTTTCAGGACTGATTAATGTAAGGACAGTGGCGCTGTTCATGAGGTGGGCTCTCAAAAAGCCAATGTTGCAAATTTGGTGATTATACTCCATAAAATGACTGTGTTACGAGCGTACATTGTGCAGTTGCTACACACACTCTTAACGTTGAGAATTTGCAATATTTTCACGCCAGATTTTCAACATTGTCATTTTTCTACATCTCCTTGTGAACAGTACAGCTGTCATTTTTCACATCCTGGCCGAAATGTGTTTCTGTACTTCCGGCACGCAATAGCGTGGTAGCTTTGGGAAATCAGTGTTCGGGACATATTACAAAAATGACAGTGACACTGTTCAAGAGCAGAGGTCCTAAAATGTCTATGTTGAAAATTTGGTGATGATATTCCATAAAATGACTGTGGTACGAGCGTGCATTGCACAGTTGCTAAGCACGCTTGTAACTTCACAAATTCACAATATTTTCAAGCCAGATTTTCAACATTCTCATTTTTTTATACCTCCTTATGAACAGTACAGCTCTCATTTTTCACATCCTGGCCAAAATGTGTTTCCACACTTCCAGTGCACAACTGCGCAGTCGCTGTGGGAAATCAGTGTTCAGGGTAGAGTATAAAAATGACAGTGATACTGTTCATGAGCAGAAGTCCTAAAATGCTCCAGCCTCTCCATGATGAAGAATCATAATCAGCATTTATATAGTGCTTTTCATACACAATGTAGTAGTAGTAGTAGTAACAAATTGTATTCAATTGACAAGCAAAAGAATAGGAGGCTCAACTGAGACAAGCTCATTTCCAGTGAGGTCCTTAACACATACTTAAATACATACATAATTAACTGAATCATAAAAAAAAAAAAAAAATGTATCCCAAATAGCTTTATAAGCAATGCTACACTGGTAGTGAAGTGAAAATGTATGGTGGTGGCCATATCGCACGTTAACACCCACACACAGCCTGGACAATTGCATGAACCGGTGAAAGGGAATGTTGGCCAGGACACCAGGAATGTCCCCTGCTCTTTGCAAAGAGTGCTCTGGGTTCTTTCACTTCCACCTGGAGATCCACCAGGACAGGTAGAAGGGACCTTGGATTGCTGTCTCATCCTAAGAACAGCACACCCCAGCAGTACAACACCCCCCCTAATACTACACTCAGATGCCAGTGTTTTAGGTGCAAGTACAATCCCGGTGTGGGATGAGAACCCACAACTTTCTGGTCCAGAAGCAGATGTGCAACCAACTGAGCCACACTGATGGCCTGATAATGAGCAACCTCACTGGAGATAGAGAACCACAAAGTCTCCAGATCAGGTTCTTCCCAAGCCGATCAACCTCCCTGCATCCAGACCAACCTCCAACCACATGGCAAACAACCACCATGTAGCTGGAGTATCCCAAGCCTCCCCTCCAACAAACAAGTCTCTGCAGCTGCCCCCTCCTCAAGCCCTTGGACCAGCCCTCCTCTAGCCAACCACTCTACCTAGAGCTAGACCTACCACAAGCCCCATTCCAGCCCACCCAGCTGACCACCAGCTCTGCCAGAGGACCTCCCTTCCATCCCTGTACTAGCCCCTCCACCCTCACCACCACCACCACCCCTCCCTACAGCTAACTCACCCTTTTATGCCCTGGACCAGCCTCACCCAGCAGCAACCTTCCCTGCAGCTGGACCCCCTGGAACCACCACTTTCTCTGTAAATTGTGTCCCCTTGTTCTTGCACATGCCTTTTCTAAAAGATGCTACCTTCTTGGACTTTGTTGATTCCCTTGAGGTACTTGAAAGTTTCTATCATGCCCCACCTCCTTTCCTCAATGGTATACATATTAAATAGCAGCTGATGCCTTTGGGAAAACTTTGAAAAACATATTTAGGCACAAGTCAGTTTGTATTTGTATATCTTGTATAGATTTCTCCTCCTCCTCAATATTTATTACTGAAGAAATTAACATAAAAAATAAGATATTTATGCCTCAGAGTTCATCTGCCTCTGTAGATTATTCCCAACTTGAAATCATAATGCCCTGTTGTTCCATCACAGACTGTTGCCATGGGAATAACTGTGATGTCACAAGCAGAGTATTATGACATTTGGTTAGGAAGCAGTGATGGGAGCAAATAAATGTCAAGAAACAAGTATCTTGTTTATGAGGCAAATTACCTCAGTAATAAGTAATGGGGATAAGAAATACACAGCCAATGAGAAATCTATAGGCTGCTTTGTGTCCAACTATTATGTTTTGGAAAGTTCTTCTCGAGGCGTCGTTGGCTCTTTAAGCTCTCTTAATCTCTCCTTTATATGGCTTCTGTTGCAGACCCTGCATCATTTTAGTTGCCCTTCTCTGGACTGCCTCCATCCTGTGTCATGTTCACTGCCACCACCTCACTGTTCAATACACACTACCGCCACTGAGCTGTCACATGCATCACCATCTCTGTTCAGTGCCATATGCCATGCTGACTCCGTGCTGTGCCACGTGCTCTGCTAACAACATGCAGTGACTCATGTATTGTCATCACTGCATTGCTGCATGCACTGCCAACTCTGTGCCATGTATACTGTCATCGCCACACAGTGCCACTTGCACAGTTTCCAGCTTGCTGTTTATATGCACAATGCCACCACTTGCTGTGTCGCATGCACCACCAATTCCACACTGAGCCACTTTTACTGCAATTAGTGTTGGGTGCCATTTGCACTGGCAGCTTCGCTAGAACTGTATCTGCTGTTGGTTCATTGTTGTACCTTTGCGCATTTGCCCTGGGCTGGAGAATGTATGGCATCAGTTATTTTCATCCAAACACCCTTGAAGACCCAACTGTTAATGCATGTTGTGTGGGTCAGGTGGTATCCATGTGCAGCAGAATGAAGGCCTATTATGTTAAAATTATTACATCAAAATGAAGGCCTACACTCTAAGGCTACATCCTGGCTACTCCGCTGACCTGTTCACAGTGACACCCCTTTTAACCTAGGTTTTTTTTTTGTTTTTTTATTATTATTCTTTATGCCACCTTCCATCGGGGTCCTCAGTGCACCACACAGGCTGTGTTGGGAGGACCCGAGAATGCCTTTCCCCATTAAGTGCTCCTCTCCAGTAACCGTGCTTAGCACTGGATAACCCCCCCCCCCGGTGAGGCAGAGGGAACTCCCCCAATCCCTCTGGATCTCCAGGGAGCAGACACTTGGTGCTGCTTCTCAGGCTCCCCCAATCACTGGTGCCAAGGCCCATCTGCTGGCATGACCATGGGGTATTTTCCTGTGTTTCTGGTCCCTGCCCCCTTCAGACATCTGCGCTTGAGGAGGGCCAATGAGACTAGGGCATGCTGAGATGTGCCTTCACTCAGACCCTCAGCCGACATCTGCCTCTCCCATGTTTACTGCTTCCTCAACTGCACCGCCACCCATGGTCACCGATGTGGCTCCCCAGAGAGGGAGAGCGGCCCTGTGGGTACACAATCCTTCTCCTCTAGCCAGCCCACCAGCAGCCCAGGCTCGCTACCAAACCAGAGTTGCTGGCGTTGCCAGCAGTAGCACTACTGCTGTGCCAGTGAGCCAGCCTTTCACTTAGTTTTAAAGCTGAGCGGTCATGCAGCATTCCCAAGGTCCTATCCTGAGCCAGTGACCTTGGTGGGATTTGAACCGGGGATCACCAGGCTCATATATGTAATATTTGTGTTCTCCCTGTAGCTCTTGTACCTCTCTGGAACGTTGTCTCTACTCTTACTTTTATTTTTTTCCTTATACTAATCCCTTTTTTTTTTCCTTTTATTTCTACAGGTCTGAGAGGATATTGACCCTGGTAAGTATTGCTTATATTTAACTTTCCCTGTTGGTCCTATTTTGTTCTTGAAGAACTATGGATCCTTTGTGAGCCCATGGCCTTTATTTTTTTTATTTTTTTTGTAGCAGGTATGATTGGACATCACTCTGAGACACCCATCCCAGGCACCTCAGTACCAAGGTAAGAGATCTCTTTTCTCTACTAGGTAGGCAAGCTATAATGATGTAGCCATAACTGTGCCTTACCCATCTCCTGCACCCTCTGCATTACCTATACCCATGACCCACATATCGGGTTAATGCATTTGCAGTGGAACATCAGGAATCAGAATGCCGGATACAGCAGGAATGCAACAAAATGAATATGAGTGCATTCAGGTTGCCTGCGGGAAGAAATGTTTTGAACTAAAACAGATCTGTCAGTTTAAGGGGCTTTCCATCACAGTGCCAACATAAATTTGTGGTACAGCCCTGAGTAAATTTTTAAGGATGATAAGTCTTCGCCTTCCTTCCAGGTTTAGGTCCTCTTCCAAGGTTTAGAAGGTCTGGCATTTCTCATTGATGAAGGCTAGCAGAAGCTGATTTTTCCACCATGGGCAAAGGTAGCCCCTTGAGTAAAACTTTTTTTTCTTATTTAATTTATTTAGTGATTTGGAAAAGATCTTTGAGTGCAAGCTCTTTTATAAAGGTTCCACATCATAGATTGCAAAACTAAGTACAATCGGAGAAAACAAAGGTATATCACAATGAACGATACAGCTTGGATTCAGAATTTACAGAATAACTCAAAACATATGTACAAGTTAAATATCAAGGAAAACACTTTATGAGGGTGGGGGGGGAATAAGCAGCCACAAAGTGCCTTGTCAGTAGTTCAGAGGGACGGGGATAGGTGGCAGTGGGGTGAAGAAAGGAGGTACAAGAGAGAGGTATGTACTGCGGTGGAGGTGAAGGGTAGGGGAAGAAGGGCGATGAAGGCCAGCAGAAGCTGATTTTCCACCATGGGAAAAAATAGGGGGGTGAGGGGAGGCTGAGCGAGAAGACATGCTAGAGTAAATGGTGGGGTGTGAGGGGGCATGGTCAGGCAGCTTGCATTAGTAGTGACTGTTGGGGAAATTCACAGGACTAGGAGTTGGGGGAAGGGGAAGGTGGGGTGGTGGGTGCCGGAGGAGCATGACGCGAACGGATTGCGGAGGCAAGGCATGAGAAGGGAGAGAGGGTACCTGAGGCCTGCCTAGTGCTTACTGGGGGGGCAGAGAAAATGGGTGTGGCTGGACTTGGGGGCAGGTGCACTTAGAATGTTATTAGGTGCTGTTTGAGGTCTTGAATTGGGCCAGACAATTGGTGTCCAAGAGGTGTCCGGGGAGTTCATTCATCCACAGGGTGGCCCAGTAGGCAAATGCATGTTGCCCAGGTGAGGTGCGATGGAAGAGGATAGTCAAGGCCCCTCTAGTCCTCACCCTGGTGATCTGTAATGAGTTGGTTGCCTTGATCAAATTGCCTACACAAGGTGGTGTTTTACCCAACAGAGCCTTCTTCCCTAGGATGCAAGTCTGGAATTTGACTCTGTTTCTTGATGACAGCAAATTTGTGTGTTTGTACAGAGTACAGGTGTGCATGCCACGCTCAACATCCAGGATGAATCTGCAGGCTTTGTTGAGAGCAGTCTGAACCCTCTTGGGCACTGTATCCATTGCCACCTCGTAGAGCACTAATCCATAGTCAATAGTAGATATGATTGAGCTGTGGACGAAGAGGCGGAGAACCCCTGGAGAGAGAGGTATTGCCTGTGCCTGTACAGGACACCAATCTTGGTATTGACTGTCTTGACCAGAGAGTCAACATGGTGTGCAGCCATGAGGGTATCATCTATTATGACCCTCAGATACTTGAACAAGTGGACTTGTTCCAGCGGCTCACTGCATGAGTTGGAGATGGTGAGGGGTGGTGCTTATTTTTGTTGTGGTGACTGGATAAAAGCATGACCTTTGTTTTCTTGTAGTTTAGTAGCAACTTATGACTACAGAACCAGTCCTCGAGTTTGGAGGAGGAGTAGTTCGGCAGCTCAGACTGTAGGGCAGCCTGAGATGTGCTGCTGCTCAGGAGCACAGAATCATCTGCATATAGTTTATTTGGTGCCACAGGCTGTGGGAAGGTCATTTAAGAAGAGGCTGAAGAGTAGAGGCCCCAGTATTGATCCCTGGGGTACCCCTAATGATACTTCTCTTGCACTGGATACTGTTTGCCCAACTGGCATGATAGTAGACAAGCTTTGTCTGTGACCTGTTTGAAGAACATTATTGCATGATGCCAGATGGCTGAAACATGGTGCTGGGTGTTGCTTCTCCAGGTGCACTGAGAGGGTTGAGTAGGGTAACACGCTGATATCGACCCCTTTTTTATGCTGGAATGCTACCTCTGAGAGGGTGTGCAGGCTATGGGCCAAGCCTGGGCTGGCACCTGGTTCCAGGCAACAGCACAAAATTTGTCCAGCAGGAAATAGGTTGGCCTCTTTGGCGGGGGCGGCGAAGGATTGGGAGGAATAGAGCTGTTGCTGGCATGCAGTGGCTGATTATGTAGTATCGGGGAGAACAGTCTCAACCTAAAGAATGCCAGGCTCAGTGGGAGAAGCTGATGAGCAGGTGCAGCAAGAGTGAGGAGGTATTTTCAGTGAGAGATGTATGCTGCTGCTGTATCCCTGACTGTAAGGAAAATACAACAGGAAGCGCAAGTGACGTTATCACAACAGTTGGGCATGGAATAATGCACACACTTATTATTATACTTAATATTCTCCTTGTGTCTATATGCACATGCTGTAGCTTTTCAAGCAGGGAGCTTGCTCTGTGGCCCTGGTGAGGGAGACAAGCAAGTAGGCGTCTCATGGACTTTATCTAGAATTCACAACCCACACATCAGCTTATCATCTGCAAGACCATACACCTAGAAACAACATTTAAAAAACAAAACAAAGGAAATTGTAATTCAACCAGTCCGTGTAAGGGCTCACAGCAGTCATACTACAGATGAGTAACGCTTTCGGTTCTTATTGCCATCCAGAACATGGCGCCACGCTCAATGTACTTGCACCTGGAAACATTAAGGGGCATTGCCATTCTAGTCATCTTTCTAGTTCTGTGTAATCTGCCATGTGGCAAGGTAGGTTAAAATAATTCCATGCAAAGAAGGAAAGTGGTGCAAACCACAATGAATCCAAGTTCAAGACACAGTTTGGTTGCAAAAAGAGCAGAGTGTTGCTTTATTTGATACAAAACCATGGAGTCAAGGGCATTTGCTCGAACAAACTCTAGCAACTGCCCTTGGCTACATGGCTTTGTATCAAATAAAGCAACACTCTGCTCTTTTTTGCAAATGAACATTGTGTCTCGAACCTGGATTCATTGAGGTTTGTGCTACTTTCGTTCTTTGCATGGTATTTACTTCATTATATTTGTTGGCGCACCCTTGATCCCTAGTTATGAGTGCCAGCTACTTCCTGACTTGTAGGTCTTACTAGCTCTTAAAAATATATGGTCTGATCTCACTGCTCATGCATGCTGCTTATTTACAGCAGAGCATGTGCGTGTGGTCATTGGGTATGATGGCATGCATGTAATTGGTGGATGAGACAGCATGCATAAGGGTATAGAATCATGAGGTGTTACAGTGGGCATGGTGTTATGTGGTCAGTTGGTGTGACAGCATGTATAGGGAGGCATGGGGGTCGTGAGGTGTGATAGCGTGCATGATGGTATTGGTCAGTAAGTCTGACAGGGTGTATGGTGGATGATGAGTGTGATAGTATATGTGGTCATTGGGTGTGAAAGCGTGAATGGAGGCACATTGTCTGTAGATGGCTGTGACAGCATAAGAACATATGAAAATAGCCAGTAGAAGACCTCTTGGTCTGTTGAGTCTACTTGAATTGATGCAGGGCCCTGGTCTTGTATTTACACTAGTGACCCTGTCCCCTCTCCTGCCCACCTAGCCCCCTTCCTTTCCCCTGTCTTGGTCCCATAACTTCACTCTGTTTGTACTAAGCTGTCTTGAAAGGCCCCACAGTCTTTGTCTCCACCACCTGTTCTGGCAGCTCATTTCAAGCAGACACCACTCAATCTGTAACAAAAATAAATAAATTCTTCCTTACATCCTTTCTGAATCTACCCCCATCAGTTTTAGGCTGTGTCCCATAGTGATGGCATTGTCTCTCTTACTGAAGAGGCCCTCTCTTTACTCCCTTCATTTACTTGAAGGTCTCTATCATATCACCCCCTCCCTCCTATCTTCCAGGGAGCACATCTCCAGGGCTCCTAGCCTCTCCTCATGTGACCTGTCCTGTTGCCTCGTGATCATTTGTGTTGCTCTCATTTGGCTCCCCTCCAGCATGTTAATGTTCTTCTTAAGGTATGGATGCCAATACTTCATCCTGTATTCTAGATGTGGTCTTACCAATGTCCTGTACAATGGCAAAATAACCTCACTCTGCCTGCTGCTGAAACCTCTTGCATTACATCCAAGCATCCTTTTTGCCTTCGTCACAGCCTTTCAGCATTGAGCGGAATGTTTCAGGTCACTAGTAATTACCACCTCCGGGTCCTTTTCAGAAGCTGCTTCCTGAACCTTCCTTATGTAGTACTCTGTCCTTGGGTTTTTGGCCCCAATATGCATCATTTTGCACTTTTTCACATTGAACCTAAGCTGCCATATTCCTGACCATCTCTCCAGTCATACTAAGTCCTCCCTCAGCTCTTGTATCCCCTCCTGGGTATCCACTCTCCCACAGAGTGTGGTGTCATCTGCAAACAGGCACATCTTGCCTTGAATACCTTCTCCAATGTCTCTAATAAAGATGTTAAACAATACTGGCCCCAACACTGACCCTTGTGTGACCACACTGATGCCCTTTTTTAGTGCTTGAGAACTTCCCCCTCCCCCAACTACCCTCTGTGTTTGGCCACTTACCCATTTTCAACCCATCTTACCAGTTTCTCCCCCACCCCTAGGTCCTTCAGTTTCATTATCAGCCTTCTGCGTGACACAGAATCGAAGGCCTACTAAAGTTCAGGTAAATGGTATATTGCCTGGCATTTGTCCACTGCCCTTGTGACCCCATCGAAGAACTTATCAAGTTTATCTGATATCTACCTGGAACAAACCCATGTTGTTTCTTGTCCTGCAGACAATTCTCTTCAGAGTACCTGACTAGCCCTTCCTTCAGTATGTTCTTTATGAATTTACATACTGTCGAGGTCAGGCTGACTAGTCTATAGTTGCTCAGGTCATCCTTGGGTCCACTCTTGTGGAGTGGCACTGCATGTGCTGTGCTCCATTCTACTGGTACTGTTCTCATTTATCAAGAGACCTACTGAAGAAATTGTCAGTGGGGCTGCCAGCTCCTCGGCCAACTCTTTTAGCATCCTGGGGTGTATTGCATCTGGACCCAAGGATTTGTCTACCTGCCTTCACTCTTTCTGTCCCTATGATTCTTGTTGGATACCCTCCCTCCCTTATCCGGTTTGTGGTATTACTCCCTCCCTTTTCTTTATAAAGACAGAGCAAAACTATTCATTTAATACCTCTGCTTTTCTACTGTCTTCTGTAACCCATCAGTTCTCCTTTTTTTTTTTTTTTTTTTTTGTCGGACAATGCCATCTTTTTTGTCTGTCTTTTCCTTTATGTAGATCCTTACTGCCCCAGCCGTCCACTCCACTCAGCTGGCAAGGGGTTGTTCATTTCACAGGGTACGGTTAAAGACTTCTGGGTCTTGAGCTTTTATGTACGCTGCCTCAATGCTGTGGAACTCTCCACCTCATTGGATTCGTGACTGCCTGCCTGACTGTGGGGAGCTTCAAGATGACCTTAAAGACCGATCTGTTCCACCTAGCTTTCGGGAATACTATATAATTGTCTTAATTTTATCGGTATGTATTCTGAAATTGGATTGCTTTATTCTATTTGTTTAAATGCATTTTTGATTCATAAATGTTGTACAGTGCTTTGATTTGTTGAATTGCATTATAGAAATTTATTATAGAGAAAGAATGCCTTCTCACTTTTCTTTATTCCCTCTGCTATTCGGAGCGCCTTCTGTGCTTTTGCATGCTGTACTTCCCTTCTGGCTATCTTGGCTAGCCTCTGGTACTCTTCTTCATTCCTCCCCTTGCTGTTGTGTGTGTGTGTGTGTGTGTGTGTGTGTGTGTGTGTTTATTTCTTGTAGGCTTTTTTTTTTTTTATCCCTTGCTACTCTGCCCACTTTCCCATAAAACCAGCATGGCAGTCTTGCCCCTCATCTTTGTGCAGCTGCTTGTTGCCTTCTGAATGGCTTCCTTAATTGTTCCTCATATTCTGTACACCTCTATGCTCCCCGGGTCCTCCTTAGTCTCTTCTCTACTCATTTGAGGTTTGTTTTCCTGAAATCTAATGCTCTGATCTTAGTGGGGATGTCCTCCTTACCCATGTCTATACTGAACCACACTGTACTCTGGTCGCTCCCACCCAGAGGTTTCTCTAATGTCCATCTCCTGTACATGCATGAGGCTATGGAATCCTAAGGTGTGACAGTATTCATGGGGACATGGGAGGACAGCATTCATGGGGGTATGTGAGGTGTGACAGGGTACATGACGTTATAGGGTCCATTGGTGTGATGACATGCATGGGGCTGGTGGATATGACAATGTAAGAGGGGGCAAGGGGTCATGATCTCTAACAATTCTTGCCCCACTTGCAGCAAAGTAGAGGATACCATGCTACAGGAAAGTCACTTTTCAGTTGAGCTGCTATGTTAGTTGTATTTCAAGGAGATGTCACTGGAGTAACTCATGGTGACAGTGCTGGGATTGACAGAAACTGTCTGCACTCTCAGGAAGACCTTTCTCCTACATCTTGGAAAAGGTAGAACCAGGGCCATTTACTTAATTGTTTTCATTTTTGTGGGGAGAAAGTGTGTCCCGCAGGGTCACTTTTAACTAATAGTTTTTCTGGTTTTGTGCCTATTTTCTCCCATTCCCTAGGGCCCCAGCACACTGGTGTCATGTGTGTGGAGGCGCACGCATGCACACCCCGTGATGCCAGCTCAGCCCCTTTCCACCCCTCCCCATGGCCATGGCCGGATCTCTCTGTCAGCGCCCACTTCCGTCCTTCACTGGCTGGTGGCCAGTGGCTAGGGAGCCTCCAGTCCCTTCTAGTAGGAGAGAGCTGCCTTGCCACAGCTTGATCTTGCTTCTCTGCCTCACCCACCTGGGTCACTGGCACAGTGCAAGGTGCAGCACCAGTGCTTCAACCCTAAGCACCATGTGGAAGGCCCTCCAGGCACCAAATGATGGTGGCTATGGTGGTCAGACCTGAATTTTTAGGGTATATAATGGAAAACTCTTAACTCCTCAGGACAAACTATTGAATACCAATAGTCATAACTGTTGTTGGTTATTGTTTATCCATCAGGGTCAATATTTTCTCTTTATAGCCAACTGATGAAGTGTTTCACAGCTAGAAAGAAAAGACTACAATGGCAGTACACCTGTTGCGGGCATTGTGAGCCCAGTGTGCACTTCTAAGCCATGGTGCTGCAATACCACTGCTCCTATGCAAATGAGGCTGTCTACTCTTGAATACTTGTGCAGTGGGAAGTATTTTTGGTGGCACTGAACAACTCCCTAAGCAAAGTTGTTTACAGTTGCCAAAAGCCTCCACTTAATTCTGTGCATAGCTGCACCCTTCCAAAGGCTGGGGGCTGCAGCCATCCACTGTAATCTCCTGGTCCTTGTCATGGTATAACACCCTGATGATCCACTGGGTCACCCTTCCCTCCCATTGCCCTTTTCTAAAGTATACCCTGTTGGTCCACTGCCCCTCCCTAAACATCCCCCTTCCTACCCTCTAATTGATATCTGACAACCCTGCCCACCCCCTTTTTTCTAGGTATGGCACACTGGACAGCTAGGAACCAGGACTGGCACAGGCCTCCTATTAACTCCTGATCTTTACTTTTACCAGGGCTGGAGATTGGAGGGTGGGGGGGGCCACTAGGCACCAGGGATAGCCTTAATTTTACCAAGGCCAGGGATCAGAGGGTGGTGGGGGAACCTGCACAGCACTTGTCCTTATCTGGTATCAGTTTGCATGTTTCTATGGTCATTCTTCTGAGAAGTTAGGGGAAGGGGGATCTGTCCCAAACTGTATATTGTGGCTTGACCTACTGCAACTGGCTCCAACTCATTGATGTTATTGGCTCTGCCTCTCAACACCGTGGCCAGATCATTGCACTCTGCTGCCGAGGAATGAAAATATTTAAAAGAAAAAAAAAAGATCCAACCATACTTACTGCTGGTGCCACCAGTGTGATTCCCCTCTGCCATTTGACCCAACTGTACAGGAACAGATTTGTCATGTATATTGTGTGGTAGTAGGGACAGCAAAAGTACTCTTGCTGTGGCTACATGAATTTGAAATAAACTTTGTATCTGAGTAATATTTCATTATGTATGCTCTCTTTTAGGTTCACTTCTTCTTGAACCACAGATTAATCTGGACATGTCATACCAAAGCAACAAGTAGGTTACCGTTTGTTTGCTTTAAATTGACATAAATAGCATTTTTTTTTTATTGAAAAATCTTGGAAGACATTAATTGAGCTAGAATCTCTACATAGGTTCTATGTCAAGGAAGTTACATAGAGGTATAGAGTATGCTGCTAGCTAGACTGCTGGCAACATTTACAATGAATGGAGGTGATAAGGCAGTACATAAAGCCATCTATTCTGATAGGCAAAGGGCCAGACAATATCCAATTACAAACAACTGTTTCACACATAAGATGGCGACATACAGCGAACAATCCTTTACAGGCAATAGTGGCACACATGGGGGTGTGGGCTAAGTAGGGATGGACATACATAAGGAGGGAAGAGAAACCCACATGGCTCAGTGGGCAGTGGATTGTTCAGCTAGAAGAGCCGGAGTGGAGGGGGAGAAAATCAGCCCAGTAGGCCTAGTCAGCAGGTAGGACAGTGAAGGGGGAGAGTAGGGAATCGGCCCAAGGGACTTTGTTGTAAGGGTAAACAGGGTAGAAGGGAGGGGAAGAAGAGTGGGAGTGACTGAGGGTGGAGCGGAGGGTGGGGTGGCAGGGTGATGAAAGGAAGTAGGCAGAGGTAGCAGATGAGTAAAGATTAGATGGGTGAACATGTGAGGGGGTATGTATGGAGACAAGGGGAAGTGGTGGAGATATTGTAGGCAGAAGGAGGGGGGAGAGGTGAGTAGGAGTGGGGACAGAGGAGGTACGGAGGGTAGGCAAGACAGCCGGGGAGAGATGTGTGAGGGAGATGGGAGCCGGATAGCTGAGAAGGGAAGTGGGAGAAGGTAGTGGGGATACTGGATGATGAAGTGCAGCAAGTCAGTGGGGAGGGGAGGTTATGGAAGGTTAGCAGAAACAATCTCGCCTAGCATTAGCAAATAGCAATTAAATGTTGCTGCAACTTCTTCTTAAATGAGCCCAGAGTAGTGGTTGCAATTACTTCATTACTGAGGGAGTTGAACCAGAGTGGAGCTCTGTGTGCAAATGACCTTTGTTTTTAGGGAGGTACAACAACGGGGAATCCTAAAGAACTGACGCTCTGCATTTCTATTTGTCAGTGGACTGTTTGAGAGAGAGCTGCCTTGAAGCAGTGTGCTGCTGTCTGGACTGTAAGACCTTCAACGTAGTGCCCTTCAGGAGAGTGAATAAGGAATGAGTAGCCTAGGGGGATCCAAAGTGGTGAATTTAATAGAAACTGGTTTAATGAGACAGCCCTTCAGCTCAGTGGTAGTACTACAGCCCGAGGCACAGATCACCCGAGTTCAAAAATGAGCTCACATTGTCAGGGGCTCACTGGGGTGGGGAGGAGGATCAAGTGATCTAGGAGATGCTCTCCTCCATGGAGGGATGACTGCCAGCTCCACTGTTGTACTGCCAACTGAGTAATCACAAGTTAGTAGTGCAATTGAGAGCAACTCATGGGTGGGAAGATGTTGGCTGGTGCTTCGCCATGCACATTTGTGCACATGCTTTTGCACCCTTGCTGCTCACGTCCTAAGGGATGGAAGAACATGTGTGACTATCCTAGCTACCCAGGCAGCTCCTCCATATACTGGATTCATTCTACTGTGGAGCAAGTCCTGGTAGATGCCAGTGTGATGGTGCTGTGGTACAAAAGGGAGCCAATCAGAGATACAGGTGAAAAAACAAAGTAGTAGCTCAGGGGAAAAACTGGTTAACAGGTGGCAAAGGGGGATGGTTCTCATTGCAGTGATGGATCAGTGAGCAGCGTGGCTCAGTACTAGGACTGGTTTTCTTCAGTGTCTTCATAAGTGACACGCAGAAAAACTAGCAGAGAAGGTAATGCCTTTTTGCAGACAACCATACCAAAATATGTAAGGTGGGTACTAAGAAGGGAGCAGAGAGAGAGTGCACATCGCTCATGGGGAAACTAGAGGAGTGGTCAAGATCATGGCGGTTGCTGTTCGGTGCCAGAAAGTTCAGAATCGTGCACCTAAGGCATAGAACTCCAGAAGCTGCTTTATAGGGTTGAGAGGTGGTACTGACGGTTACTAAGCAGGAAAGGAACATTAGGGTTATTGCATGATCTTAAAGTTGCAGGGCTGTGTTACAAAGCAGTAGGTAATACTAACAGGATGTGGGGGTGCATAGGGAGCGATACCTTCAGCAGGAGGAGGAAGGCAGCAGTGTTGTTGCAGGTGTATCACTCACTAGTAAAACCCAGAACAACCAAGGGGTAGAGGCAGTTCAAAGAGTAACTAAAATGGTGCATGGGCTGCACCAAAAGCTCCGTGAGGCAAGACTGTGGGTTCTCAACATGTACACCCTAAAAGAGAGGAGCTCAACAGGGGACATGAAGGAGACCCACAAGTACCTAACAAGGGTAAACCAGGTGTAAGAGGGGGTTTTCATGAAATGAGAAAGACCACCTGGATTGGGGGGGCATGTGATGAAGCTTCAGGGGGTAAGAGGGATGTGAGGAATTACTACTTCACTGAAAGGGTAGTAGACACTTGGAACAGACTGACAACAGTAGGGGTGGTGAAAAAAAGTGGGGGGGCTTAAACCACGTGTGGCATAGACATGGGGATATCTGTAAATAAGCAGGGAAGTGGGAGGGTCACAAGACCGTTTAGGGTTTGCTGGGAAGGACCTGACAGGGAACATCTGGGCAGACTAGGTGGGCCAAGTGGTTCTTTTTCTGCTGACAGATTCCGTGTTTCTGTGGGTTAGTAACACTGCTTTTTTTACAGCTGTCATTGTTTTTCTTTTTGTTTTAAAATAACATAAGTGATCTGCTTTTTTGTTTCTTGCAGAATAGTTACTGGTGGTAGAGGACAGAGCAGAGTGCTGGGGGGAGTAGTGGCAGTTGTTAAAGCTTCGGGGGAAACCCGAGTGGAACAGAGTCCTTTGTGGAGTTTGTAAGGGAAAGGTAAAGGGGAAATTGTTTAACCAGGAAAGGCACATTAAGCCGAAGCTTGTTTCCAGGTGCGACCTGGGAGCAACAAAGAAGTTAACTGACTTGCTCAGGGTCATACAGTATGCTATGGCATATAATTGGCATATAATAAAATTGAGGTGCTCATTGGAGTCATTAGCCCTAACTCTCACCCCATCACATGTGTAAAGCAGCAGAAGTATAGGAGAATGGGGTGAGAGTTAGGACCGATGACCCCAATGCGCACCCCAATGCCGGTTGGGGGTGGGCAGGGGGTCCAAGGGGGGTTTTCAACCCTAACACCGAATTTCCTCAATTTTGTCGCTGTGGAACAACCCTAACTAATGCATTAAACAGATTTTTTGCCTCTAATTTCCTTCTTTTGAGAATGATAATGAGAAATAGTGAATGTACGCAGCAAGGGAGGGCGCGGCGCAAGGGAGCACGTGGGGCCGAATAGTAACAGGAACAGCAATGCAAACAGAAGCGATAACAGTGGTACACATGGTAACGCAAGAGCAATGAGAACAGAAAGGATAACGCACACGGTGGCGTAGACGGGAACGGTCTGCCATATGATGCGTTGTCACATAGTAACATGGTGCCTGAAAACGGAAATGTCAATGGGCATGGTGACACAAAGTGAAACAGAATGAGAAACAGTACTGTAGACACAAATGGCCAAAAATAACAGAAACGCAAGCGCAAATGTAAACGCAAAGGATAACGCACATGGTGGCGTAGACATCAACAGTAAGTGACACGGGTACGGAACCGCAAGTGGAAAGGGCAACTGTAACAGTAATGTAAGCGCACAGGCTGGTTTTCCCCAAAACCTGCATAGAGAAAGACAGTGAGTACAAAGAATGTATGCATAATAATGGGTATCGGAGCAGGAAATGAGGACTTGGAATACTAAATAGGTTATATCTCAGGAGCCGTACGACGTAGAAAAAAAATTTAAAAGTCATATGATTTACGACTGTCCTGGCTAGTTTTGTACTTAACCTCTGTTAGGGGGCTAAGAATTTTTCCGACGAAAAGTCCGTATCTCGCACCATTTCTGAGATACGGGCCCTGAAAGGCGCGGTGAACGCCGTAATGTTATCCTATGGGAACAAAAGAGAAGTTCAGAGCACCATAACTTTGTCTCCCTGTAATATTTTTTCATCAAACCACTGAAAGGCACATCTGTGGGCTATTGGCTGTCTTCCCTCCAAATTTCAGGAATAAAGACCAAACCATTATTTTGCAGCAGGGTGCCAAAGGATTCCTGTAATGCGTCGGGTGCCGTAATGTTATCCTATGGGAAAAAATGTCAGCTTTGGAGTGCCGTAACTTTGCCACCATGTAACATTTTTTTGAACACAACACTGAAAGGCACATCTGAGAGATGTTGGCTGCGTTTCCTCCAAATTTCAGCCCCAAACTCCCAACCGTTCTTTTGCAGCGCAGTGCCAAAGAATTGCTGTCATTTTCCCACAAACTAGAAAACTACTGTCGCAATTTGCGAAAGCTTTCACAAAAATTTGCGACACTTTCGTCCGCATGAAAGTACTTTGTGAAAGTACCTTTTCCAGAAATTTGAAAAACATATTTCTGGGGTGTTTTACCCCAAAATAAAGACATGGCTAGCTTCCTCAGGGTCCAACTAGGTGAATACAAAAAGAATTAGGTTGCTAGAGGGTCCCAAATTTAAATGCCAAGCATTTTTCTGATCACTAACCGAAAACAAAATGGCAGATTTGCTAAAGTAACAGGGCCATTTGCGAAAGTAAAAATGCATTTGCGACACTGTCAAACATTTTGTTAACTTTTCCCATTGACTTATAATGGGAAATTGTTTTTAATAACTTTGAACCGTTTAATATTTTTCACCAAATCTTCAAAAGACACATTGGGGACCCTGCGCATGTTCCTGAAGATTTTGGGCCGGTCACGCAAACCGTGCGACCTGTACATGCGACCGTAGAATTCCGAAAAAAGCGTAAACTTGCGCGCAGATCACGCTTAATAACTCCACAGCCGTGTATCCGACTGGTACATATCTTGGCAGATCCCAAGGCCTATGGTTCTTGATCAGGTATTCCAAATTTCAGCCAAATCTGTCAAACAGTTGCAAAGTTATTAAGGTGCAAAATTTGGGGTTTAATATAGAAATGGCTCCTCAACCCTAACTATGGTAGCACTACCGTGCTACCATAATATATATATATACATTATATATATGTATATGTGTGTGTGTGTGTGTGTGTGTATATACATATATATATTTATTTTAGATGCAAAAAACTCTGTTTAATGCATCAGTTAGGGTTGTTCCACAGCGACAAAAGCGAGGAAATTCAATGTTAGGGTTGAAACCCCCTTTGCACCCCTTCAGCCCACCCCCCCAACTGGAATCGGGGTGCGCATTGGGGTCATCGGCCCTAAGTGTCACCCCATCACAAGTGGAAAGAAGCTGAGGAATAGGAGAATGGGGTGACAGTTAGGACCGATGACCCCAATGCACACCCCAATTCCAGTTGGGAAATAAATATCATATATCATCATATAAATGATGATGATCTGGGGCTGGGGGGTTGACTGGAGGGGGCTTTTAAAAATGGCAAGATTATACAGTGTTTTTGTTGTCTGTGTGGCAGAACAGGGAAGTTGTGGTTGTGTAAGTGGAGAGTGTGGCCTAGGGACTAGCCTTTGTCACCCAGGAAAGGACATGGTCTTTTAAATATTCCTTTGTATGAGTGCCATGAATAGTGAGAAATACTTGGGACTCTAGTTGGGATTTTGTGATATTTGGAATTATTATTCGGGATGTGCCCACTCATACCTGCTGGTATTTTGCTATCTATATATTTACCGTTGCTCACATTTACAAACATTTTCTAATTTTGGTTCTGTTTCATGGTGCTGACCAGATGTTGTCCCAATAATTATTTATTTATTCATTGACCGATTTTATAGAACTTTGTTGACTGGGTTGGTTCACTGAGACTAGCACCCCATTTTCAG
Source organism: Neoceratodus forsteri (assembly GCA_016271365.2). Lineage (NCBI taxonomy): Eukaryota > Metazoa > Chordata > Ceratodontiformes > Ceratodontidae > Neoceratodus > Neoceratodus forsteri. The sequence continues at coordinate 192,015,550 of JADMNL010000022.1, read as the reverse complement.
GAGCAACACAGAATTATTTACAGTCCGTTCATAAACAAGTACAGTTATACAGTTTTGTGTGGTAGCAGAGATAGTACATGGCTAGGTATTCATTAAAAACAATAAATCGTTGAGTAGTGTTACACAAAAAAAGGGACATTCACAGATGCAGCTAAGCTTGTTTTTTTGCCAAATGAAATCATAATGGATTATTTATGCCTTACAACTGGCTGCTTATGCAGCAAAATATGTAAATCAGCAGGTTCTGGTTACAGTTGAATTTCTTTATAGGAAGATTCTATTTATACTGAAAATGCATTAAATCCGTGGATAATGCATTTCAGTGTAAATAGAATCTTTCTAAAAGAGATCCAAATATAAGCAAAACCGGCTCATTTACATATTTTGTTGCGTATGCAGCCAAGTATAACCCATAGGTAATCCATCTGGAGTTCTTTTGGCTTAAAACAAAAAACATTTATTTTACATTTATTAAAAAGATAAAGTAATATAGGATTTAAAATGTGCATATTTACCTTCAAATAAAGCCCAAAATAAGCACAAATAAATCCACTTGAAAGAAGCAGTATTATGCATTTTTTTTGCAGCCCAAAATGATAGGATTGAAAATTAGCATATTTCATTGTGTATACAGCCAAAAGTAAGCCATTCGTAAGATAAGAAATTACCACTAGGACTTCTGTGGAATAAATGCAATTTCAAGCGAATTTAAGGGGAATTTAAATCTTAAGAAAAAGGTAAAAGTAAGCAAGTGTCAATCCACACTTCTTGGTAAGGGTCCAGCCAATTTATTACCCAATCTACCACCCTGGGACCCACTTCCAGTCTGGCTAACTTGTTTATTAATATTTTATGTGGGACTGTGTCAAATGCCTTGTTAAAGCCTAGGTAGGCCATATCCACAGCCCCTCCCTGGTTTGCTACTTTGGTCAGCCAATCAAAGAAATCTATTAGATTCATCTGACATGAACTTCCTGCTCTGAATCCATGCTGCCTTGGGTCTTGTGCCCTGCTGACCTCTAGGTACTCAATAATTCTTTATTTCAGAAGTGATTCCATCATTTTCCCTGCCACTGAGGTGAAACTAACAGGTCTATAGTGTCCTGCCTCTGCCTTGCTCCCACCTTTGTGAAGGGGAATCGCATCCACCCTCCTCCAGTCCTCAGGTACCACACTATCCTCTTATGATTTGTTAAAAAGGATTTCAGTGGTGTCACTAGGTCTCCCTTTAGTTCTTTTAGAATTATGGGATGAATCCTGTCAGGCCCCATTGCTTTGTCCACCTTGAGTTGTAGGAGTTCTTTCAGGAGCCTTTCTTCGGTGAATGGACTGGTATCGACCCACCCACCTCCCATAGCGCATCTGTTATTTGGTTTAGGCACCTTCCTCATCTTCTTTTGTGAACACTGAGCAAATGTATTCGTTCAGTATCTCTACCTTTTCACTGTCACCCTCTTCCCACCTCCCCTCCCCTTTATTAGCCCTCACTATCCCTCCATTGGTCTTCCTTCGATCCCTGATGTACCTATAAAAGATTTTATCCCCCTTCTTAACTTTTCCTTGGTTTGGGCCTTCACTATTCTGACTGCCTTCCTGCTTCCTTTTGCTTTATCTGATACAGTTCTCTGTCCTGCTCCTTCTGTGATTACTTATTTCCAGAATGCTGTCTTTTTCTCCCTAACCTTCCCCGCCATCTCTTTTGAGAACCGTAGTGGTATTTTACTCCATTTTGTTTTCTTTATTCACTTCACACAAAGGCTTGTTGCCTCTACAATGGCAGTTTTGATTTTTCCCTATTGTTTTTCCACCCTTCCTTCCTGCCCATTTGCTAGGGCATTCCTTAGGCACCCCCCCATTTTGCCAAAGTCAGCCCTCCTAAAGTCCAGTACCCTCGCTTTTCTATGGCTTAACTTCGGGGTTGTGTTTATCATGAACCACACTGTGTGGTGACTGCTTGTTCCCAGATGGCTACCTACTTCTAAATCTGTGATCCTTTCTTCGTCCCCGTTTGAGAGTACCAGATCCAAGATTGCTCCCTCCCAAGTGGGTTCCAACACTAGTTGTCTGATTCATGCCCCTGTAAGGCATCAAGAATGACCCTACTCTTGAATGTGGCTGCAGTAAATGTGCTTCAGTTAACATCTGGCATATTCAGGTCCCCATCAACAATATCTCCCTTTTTCTTCTGCCATTCTGAGGATGCCTTCTATCATTTCCTTGTCCATTTCCTCCTCCTGAGACCAAGCTTATTGTTCCGAAATGATAAGCTCTCCTTAAACCTATCCCATGCATTCTTGAATCCTGTTACAGTTTTTACTCTGACTCCACCTCTGTTGGGAGGCTGTTACAGGCCTCCACCACTCTTTCTATGAAGGAGTACTTCCTCTCATTTCTCCCGACTCTACACCCTTTCTGTTTCATAGCATGATTCCTTGTAGTTGAGCTTTTATTTTTCTGAAAAATGCTTCCCTCTTGTATCCTATTTATACCTGTGAGGAATTTGAAAGTCTGTGTCATATTCCCCCTCTCCATTCTTTCATTCAGGGTGTACATATTGAGGTCCTTTAGCCTCTCTTCATAGGGTTGTAGATGCAGGCCTTGCACCAGTTTAGTTGCCCTCCTCTGGACTGCCTCTAGTCTGTCTATGTCATTTTGGAGATAAGGGGCCCGATTCTCTAGCGCAAGCTGCGGCAAACTGCAGCTTTTGCAGAAGTCATGTGTGCCAGGGACCCTGTACCAGATTGTGGTACAAGATGAGTCCTGGTGCCTAAATGCCCACACATGCAGCAAACTCTCCTGTATGACAAATGCCCGGCACACAGGAGAAGTTCGGTGGAAGCCCCTCTGGCCAGGGCAACAGCCATGTCCCCCATACGTGGTGCTGTACCACATGCCCATTACCACATTGAAATATAATTCTAGGGACATGGATATGTTGTTCATCCACACACTTTCTGGCAGGTATTCTTGCTGCTTTAATTCTTGCCGGAAGGTCTTCAAGCTGGCTCCTCCCACCCACCCAGGTGGTAAAACTCTCGGCTCCACCCCATGACACCAGATCTTCCTTACCGCTTGGAAGATCAGGTTCCCTCCTTAGTGCTCTGCATTTTAGACTGGATCCTAACTCTTCGGTTCATCCGAAATTGGTTTTGAAGTTTTATAAACTTCGGTCTTCATCTTCCCTCGCGGCTGTGATGGACAAATCTGTTCCCGGCTTTTGGAGGTGCCCTTGTGGGCAGAAAATGTCCAGGATGGATCTGCACTCCACGTGCTTCTACTGCCTAGGCCTAGATCATGACCCGCTGTCAACTGGAGAAGCAGACAACCCACCTTCACTGGATCCCCCAGTGGATACCGAGGATCTGCCTGCGTATTCTGGGCTGCAGTCCCTGGTTAAAGTGCCCGAGCCGAGGGAAGAGCGGGTGTCCCCCGGCCCTTCCCAGACCCACCTTCGGTTCCCCTGAAGGTCTCGGTCTCGGACCTCTTCTCGGTCCAGCCGCTCCCGCCGATATCAGCGGTCTCGGTCTCACATTGAAGTAAGCGGCGGTTGCCGGCCCTCCTCCTCCTCGGGTGAGGAGAGGCTGCGGGCGAAGTGTGCCGCCACTACGAGGACCTTATGTGGCAGCAGTTGCTGTTGTCTGGGCCTAAGCCGACCCCGGCCATCAAGTGGCTGTCACCTGAATGACCAAAGCAACCACTTGTTCCAGTCGAGTTGCCCACTCCAGGGCCAGTTGCTCGGCCAAAACCAGCTGCTCCACTGATTGTGGTGGAACCTCTGCCTCCACAACCGAAGTCGGGGGCACTAACCAAGAATTTTGGTCGGGTCACAGCCTGCCCCACAGGTCGTTGGTCACCCTCACTCCCGACCATCCTCGGCAGGTGGAGGGTGGCTCAGGGCCAAGGCAGCTCTTCACAGACTCTTCAGAATCTGACGACGATTCCTCCCTGTTCTCCAGGCAGTTCAATCTGGAGTCCTCCAGGGACCAGTCAGTGGATGATAGCCCATCGTCCTTCTTAGGTCTGCTTCGACTCATCTCGGAGTCCACCGGGATGCAGCTCGAGCCCGTGTCCAAACAGGCCAAGTATCCCCTGACAGAGATTCTGGACCGAAGGGATTCTCCCATGGAGGCCTTTCCAGTGGCTGAGGCCATTGTCAGCCCAGTCTTGGAGCTTTGGCAGAGGCCTGCTTCCTGTCCTGCACCCTCGGCCAGGATGGCCAGGAAGTATGAGGTCCCTACCGGCTCTTTGCCCGGTTTCTCGGAACACCCCTCTGCTGAGGGGTTAGTCACCAACAGCATTTTCCGGCATTCCGGTAATGCTTGGGATGTGGATAAGCCCCCCGACAAAGAGTCCAAAATGCTGGACTTTGCCAGGTGCAAGGTGTACGCTGCATCCTCCCTCGGCCTCCAACAGGCCAGCTCGGCCATGCTGATGGCACACTTCTCCCACACCCTCATGGGCTCCCTGGATGAGGTTGTTCCTCATCTCCCACCTGACCTGCAGACCACGGTCCACCAGGTGCAGGACCAGGGTGGGGCGGTGGCGAAGCAGCAGCTCCAGACTGCTCTGGACATAGGTGATTCCTGTGCCAGGTCAGTAGCGGCTGTGGTGGCCATGTGACACAGGGCATGGCTGAGGATATCTACCTTCAAGGCAGATACCCAGCACAAGTTGGTGGACGTCCCCCTTCTTGAGGACTGACCTCTTCAGCCCTGGAGTGGAGGGACACCTCCAGCGGATCAAGAAGTCCAATGCCACTCTGGACTCGGTCACCTCCACCCAGAGGGATAAAGGTTGCCGTCAGCAGCAGAAGTCCTTTCGTCCTTCGGTCCCTGCTTCTCGACCGGCCCAGCAGCACCAGCAACAGGGCCAGCAGGCTCGCACTTGGAGTCCCAAACCTAAGCTGATGGCTTCCTCCAACAGGAAGTAAGGAGGTAAAGGCCCAGGAGGTCCCTCGGCTGGTTCTTCCTCCAAGCCTGCCCAGTGACGGGTTGAGGGGTGCCACCCCCAACCTCGTCACTCCCCCTGGGCTCCCCCCTGTGGGGGGAATGGCTGCGCCACTTCCTTTCCACCTGGTCCGCTATCTCCATGGACCGCTGGGTGTTGGAGGTGGTAGGAAAAGGCCTGCCTCTGGAGTTCGAGCAGGCCCCACCTTTTTGAGCCCTCACCCCTCGGGGGGCCATGGGGTCTGCAACCTCACTGTCGGCCCACCGAGCCGACATTGCCCCGCTCCTCGAAAAAGAGGTAATCAGGAAGGTGGCAGATCCTTCTCCAGACCTGGGGTTTGTGTCCAGGTACTTCCTGGTCCCAAAAACGGACGGGGGGGCTGGCGCCCCATTCTTGACCTGCATGATCTGAACAAGTTCCTAAGGTCTCAAACCTTCAGGATGAACACTCTGACTCAGATAATCCCATCCTTGGAATGAGGCATGTGGTTCTGCTCCCTAGACCTCCAGGACATGTTCTTTCATGTCCCAATCTGTCCGTCCCACCAGAGATTCCTCCACTTCAGAGCAGAGGGATCCCTTTACGAGTTCCGGGCCATGTCCTTCGGCCTCTCCCTAGCTCTTCACCAAATGCATGGCAGTGGTGACAGCATTCCTGCGGCGCTGAGGGGTCCGGGTGTACCCTTACCTGGATGATTGGCTGATAGCAGCCCCCTCCAGACAGGAGGTGGAGCAGTCCAGAGATCTGGCCCTCCAGGTTTGTTCTCAAGTTGGCCTCCTCATCAACAAGGCCAAGTCAGAACTCATGCCAAAGCAGGTGATACTGTTCTTCGGGGCGGAGCTTGACTCTCTGTGAGCCAGAGCATGGCTCCTGGTGGACAGGGCTGAGGTTCTTTCCTCCTTTGCCCACTCATTTCTGGTTGGGCAATTGCACCCTGCCCAGGACTTCCTGTGCCTCCTGGGCCTCATGGCGGCCTGCACCAGCATGGTCCATTGGGCCCGTTGGTACATGCATCCCCTTCAATGGGGACTGGCCAGCCAATGGTCACAATACTGCGATCCGTTGGACCAGCCCGTGACAGTGACCCAGGAGATGTGGAATGCTCTCCAATGGTGGATCATTCCAGCACATCTGCAGAGGGCATCCCGTTCATCCACCCTGAGCTGACAGTCTCTCTCTCTCTCTCTCTCAACTGATGCATCTCTGATGGGTTGGGGTGCCCATCTTGGGGAACGCCAAGAGCATGGCCTCTGGTCCCCTTGGGAGTCCCGATGCCACATCAACCTGCTGGAGCTCCGAGCGGTCCATCTAGCTCTCACCACCTTCGCTCTGTTTCTACGGGGTCAAGTGGTTCAGGTCCAGACAGACAACGCCATGACCATGTACTATCTGAACTGCCAGGGCAGGACACGCTCCATGCTGTTATGCAAGGAAGCTCTCCGCATTTGGTCTCTCATGTACAGTCTGGAGGCGGATCTCCTAGCCATTCACATGGCAGGAGCCTCCAACACCCTGGCTGATGCCCTAAGCCGGATAGGGGCTGCGTCTCACGAGTGGTCTCTTCTGCCGGAGGTAGTACAAGATCTGTTCTCCCACTGGGGCATGCCTCAGGTGGACCTGTTTGCCTCCAGGGAGAATGCAAAGCTGAGTCTGTTCCATGCCCGCCCTCAGCAGGGCTCACTGCAGGGGGATGCCTTCTCGAGGCCGTGGACCCCGGGCCTCTTCTATGCCTTTCCCCCATTTCCCTTGATCCACAAGGTGCTTCTCAAGGTGAGGAGGGACAAGGCGCAGGTGATTCTGGTAGCCCCAGACTGGCCCTGCCAGTTCTGGTATCCAGATCTCCTCAGCCTCAGTGCCAGGCTCCCGAGGCAGCTTCCAGCCCGCCCGGACCTGATCTCAGTCAATCAGGGGAAGGTATTCCATCCAGACCTTCAATCCCTGCACCTGACGGCCTGGTTCCTGAGCGGCTAGAGTTCCAGGCTTTGGGTCTTTCCAACGAGGTCCTCAACGTTGTTGAGGCATCCCGTAAGGAGTCGACCAGGAAATGCTATGCTTTCAAATGGAAGAGATTTTCCATTTGGTGTCAAGGGAAGGGCTTGGACCCTTCCGACTGCCCCTTGGCAAGCATTCTGGACTACCTGTGGTCCCTTTCTCAGCAAGGGCTTCGGTTGACGACCTTTAAGATGCACCTGGCAGCCATCTCTGCTTACCGGGTGCGGGCCGGCAAGCAGTCGGTGGCACAGGAGAAGGTGGTCAGGTGCTTTTTCAAAGGCCTTGATCACATTTCCTCTCTGGTGCAAGAATCTCCACCTCCATGGGATCTACTGTTGGTATTGGCCAAGCTTATGGGCAAGCCATTCGAACCAATGCACAGGTGCAATATTTCACACCTGTCATGGAAGACTGCCTTCTTGGTGGCTATCATGTCGAGCAGAAGGATGGGAGAGCTCCAGGTGCTTTCCATTGAGTCTCCCTACTTGGTCTTCCACAGGGACAAGGTTGTCCTGCGCCCCCACCCGAAATTCCTTCCGAAGGTGGTGCCGGAGCTTCACCTTAACCAAGTGTTGACTCTGCCGGTATTCTACCCCAATCACACCTTGGAGGCCGAGTATAGGCTCCACACTTTGGTCCCTAGATGAGGGCTCGCTTATTATAAGGAGCGGACGGCTGAAGTTCGGGGAGAGGTTCGCCAGCTGTTTGTCACCTACACTGCAGCCGCACCTGGCAGACCTGCAGCAAAGCGGATGATAGGCAGGTGGATCACCTCCTGCATAGAGCTCTGCTATAGGTTGGCGGGCATGGAGCCTCCCAGAGGGATAAGAGCTCATTCTACCCGCCATACCGCTGCATCGGTAGCTGCTTCCAGGGACATCCCTATCCAGGATATCTGCAGGGCTGCTACCTGGAAGTCGGCATGTACCTTTATTACCCACTACCACATCGACCTCGAGTCATGCCGGAATGCTGGTTTTGGGGCCTCGGTTCTCCAGTCTCTCTTTCCCAAGTAAGTATCAGGGGTGTGCGCCTTGCCTCCCTCCTCCTGGAGAACTGCTAGGAGTCTGTCAGACAGTGTGGATGAACAACATATCCATATCCCTAGAAATACAGGTTACTCACCTGTAACAGGAGTTCTAGGAATGGCATATGTTGTTCATCCACACGACCCACCCGACCTCCCCGGCTTTGACGCACAACCTGAGCTTCCAGCGGGCCAGATCTGGCATCATGGGGCGGAGCCGAGAGTTTTACCACCCGGGTGGGTGGGAGGAGCCAGCTTGAAGACCTTCCAGCAAGAATTAAAGCAGCAAGGATACCTACCAGAAAGTGTGTGGATGAACAACATATACCATTCCTAGAACTCTTGTTACAGGTGAGTAACCTGTATTTGTACCCTGGTGGTGTAGTGGACCCTCACACTGTCTAGATATGCCCATTACCCAGTTGTAATAAATATTGTACCTCGTGGTCTAGTGGTTCCTCCCCCTGCCCTGATATGGCCAGTAATCACTGTCATAATCATACAAAACCCTCAAAAAAACTCTGGGAGTTGCTAACTGCACCACTAATAGCCTTGTTCAACAGCTCATTGGAAAGAACCAGTGTTCTAGAGGATTGGAGATGAGATGACATGATCCCACTACATAAGAGCAACAGCAGAGAGGAGGCTGGCAAACAGTGTTTCTTCAGTGGTGAGGAAGTTTATTTATTTGAAATAATCGGAAATACAATCCTTTGAGTCATAGACTATTTTGCAAAGGTTCCCCGTCAGGTAAAATAAAAGAACAAAGCAAGACAATAAAGATACATGTACAGTAGTAGTACAAAAAATGCAGGTTAGACAATCTTGACTTAAGTTAACATAGCAGGTTACATCGACTGGGAACATGAGGGAGTCCATGGGACAAAGTTAAGACAGGAAAAAATTTCATAGGGTCATGACGGACCCAGAGTCAAAATACCTGTATAACGAGATAGGTAAATATTGGGTGCCTTGGGAGGGAGGGAGGCTAGCACCAATCAACTAAATGTTAAAGGGTGTTACTGCAACTGAGTAGGTTCCTAGGTAAACTGACTCAGGAGTTGGTGAGAGGGAGGGATAGGGATAGGGTGGGGTGAGAATTTAATTACAGGCACAAGTTGTGGAGTCGAGGAGTAGGGTTTTGAGACCTGACTTAAATTGGTTAAGACTATGGGTGAATGAGATTGAGGACAGGAGGTTGTTTAGCCAGAGAGAGGCCTGGTAGTGGAAAGATCTTTGTCCAAGAGATGTTCTACAATGGGGGATTAACAGTTTGGAGTTAGCTGCGTGCCATTGTGTCCACCTGTGGAGGGCTGTGCATAAAATTGGGTGGAGGCCGATAGGGGCTAGTTTTAGTTGTATCTTTTTGCCCATGAGGCAGGTGAAGTATTTAAGTCTGCCTTAGAAGTTTAGCCATCCAGTATGTTTACAGAGCTCACAGGTGTGGGTTAACTTGTCACAACCCGAGACTAATCGGCAGGCTTTATTAAGGGTGAGGTTGATGCTGCGCAGGGCAGTTTGATCTGCTGACCCATAAATGACTATCCCGTAGTCTACCAAAGATAAGATGGAGGAGGATACAGCGAGGTGCATGGCTTGGGGGGGGGTAGGCAGTGCTTGTGTCTATAAAGGATCCCGAGTCTCATGTTGATAGAGGAGGAGACCTGTTGTATATGGGTGTGGAAGGAGAGTGAGGTGTCTAAGATGACTCTGAGATATTTAAAACAAGAGACCTGCTCCAGGGCAGAGCTGTGGGTGCTTTTTATGACTGGGTTGTGTGACAGTGGGGGCTTTGGCAGAGTGCGAAGACCATGGACTTCGTTTTGTTGTAGTTGATAATAAGGCGGTGATCAGATAACCAGGTTTCTAGCGCCCTAAAGTATCCCTTCAGGGCTAGTTGAAGAGAATTGGGGTGTAGGTGTTTCCAATAAACTACTGGATCATCTGCATAGAGCAGTAAGTGACCACTGCAGGATTAGTGTAGGAAGTTAAGGAAGAGGGTGACTAGCAGGGGGCCCAATATTGACCCCTGCAGGACTCCAGCATGAACCGGCTTGCATGTGGAGATAGTGGTGTTAATTTTGACTTGTTGCGACTGACCTGAGAGGTAATCCTTGAACCAGGTGGTGACCTCTGGAGTAACGTTAAGGAAAGGGAGGGTTTGGAGTAATAGTTTGTGGCTGACCTTGTCAAACACTTTGGTCAGATCAACGTAGACAGCCCCTGCAACAGATCCTTGTTCTAGGGCCTCATGAATAAAGATAGTTAATTCAATGAGGGCAGTGGAGGTGCTGTGGCCCCTCTGGAAACCATGCTTTTCATGGAAGAGTAGGTCATGTTTGGATAGGTGGTCAGTAAGCTGATCTGAAACTATTTTTTCAAGAGCCTTAGAGAGGGGTGGTAGGATTGAAATTGGTCTATAGTTGGTAGCTGCAGTGGGGTCCCTGCCCTTCAGGATAGGTGTTATTACTGCTCCCTTCCAAGCTGAGGGGAATTGGCTGAGACATAAGGACATGTTTAGGATTTTGGTGAGATGAGATAGAGTCACAACCAGGGACAACCTAGTGAGTTTGAGGTCCAGCATGTCTGAGCTGTAACGAGAATTCACCAGAGCTTTGGTGAGGTAGCGTTTTGCCTCATTACATGAGATTACACTTAGCCTAAAGGGTGTAGGGGTGTTTGATGGCCGAGGTGATGAAGGGGTGGTGGGAGGTAGGGTCAAAGAAGTTAGGTGGGAGGATATGAGAGAGGTCAGAGAAGGAGGTGTTGAGGGCTTCAGAGATAGCCGTGGGGTCCTGGATAGTAACCCCATTCACTGTAAGCTGGGTAGGGGCAGGGGAGACAGATTTCCCACAGAGCTCCTTGATGTTACTCCAGAAATTTTTCCAGGGGCCCCAGGTGGTGGTGAGTGTGCATTTATAGTATGCAGCTTTGGCTTGCCTGATGGCCCAAGTGCATTTGTAACGAGCCTCTCTGTACAGTTGCCTGTCATGCAAGAGCTGAGAAGCAAGGGCCTTATGCCATATGTTATCCCTGTGTTGCATTAGATCAAGCAGCAATTGGGAGATCCATGGGGTGTTTCTTTTTTTGACTACTTGTTGAACCCTGCAGACAGAGCAACTTGAATCCAGTGGGCTGCAAGACCACAGTCGGCATGGATCAAAGGAGGGAGAAGATCATGCAAATAAATCTGATGGATTTTTTTGACAGTTGATGGGGGAAATAGGTCTGGGAAGGGTAGCGGGTGTAGACTTTAGAAAGACCTTAGTCACTGTGCCACACAGGAGGCTGATAAATAAAGTGAACAATATAGGGTGGTATCCAAAGTGGTGAACTGGAGTTAGAAACTAGTTAATGGATAGGAGTCAGAGGGTTGTGGTTAACAGCACTCACTCTAAAGAAGGGAGAATGACAAGTGGGGTGCCACATGGCTCACTACTGAGACTGGTCCTCTTCAATGTCTTCATCAGTGATACTGCAGAAGAACCAGAAAGTGTACCTTTTTAGTTTAGCTTAGTTTACTTATTTATATAGCACACTTTCTTATTGCAATTCAAGGAGCCACACAAGTGAGAACACATACAATAGTTACAAATATAACACTTGTTATCAAAAACTGGCAGACAATAACAGTTTAAAATGTTGCTGAAATTGACTCAGTTAATTTGCTGAAGCAAAGGCTTCCCTAAAATGAAATGTCTTTAGCTCTCTGCAGATGGTACCAAAATCTGCAATAGGGTGGACACACAGGAGGGGTGGAGAGAATGTGCAGGGATCTTGGGAAACTTCAGGAATGGTGAAGATCATGGCAATTGGTGTTCAATGCCAAAAAGTGCACAAATCATGCACCTAGGGCATAGGAACCCATGAGCTGGGTTTAAGATGGGAGAAAATGATGGTCACTTAACAGAAAAGGGACAGTGGATCATCATATCTGGTTACCTTAAAATGGCAGGTTACTGTGACAAAGCAGCAGGTAGGGCTAGCAGAATGCTGCGGTGCATGGAGAGGGGTTTCTGTAGCAGGAAGAGGGAGATGGTGTTGACACTGCATTGCTCACTGAGACACCATTTTTGAAGGCCACACCTCAAAAAGGACATAAACAGGATGATGATATAGTAGTTGAGAGGAAAGTGACTAAAATTGTGCAGGGGTTGCATAAGACTATGAGAGGAGACTGAGGAATCACAGTATGGACATCCTGAAAGTGAGAAAAACAAGAAGAGACATGATGGAGACCCAAATGTACCTCACAGAGGTGAACAGGGTGCAAGAGGGGAGCCTTTTCCAAATGAGTAAGATCACCAGGTCCAAGGGACTTGTGATGAAGCTGGAAGGGGGAGTTTAAGAGAGAGATGCGAGAAAATATTTCTTCATCGAAAGGGTGGTAGACACATGGGACAGACTGCAGCAGATGTGGTGGAGGCTAAAACAGTGGAAGGCTTCAAGCATATATGGGATAAACCAAGGTGTATATTAAATAGGCAGAGAGGAGGGATTGTCACCGGAAACTAGTTAGGGTCTGTGGAGACAGATTAGGCAGGGAACATCTGGGGAGACTGGATGAGCCAAGCAGTCTTTTTCTGCTGGCATATTCCATGTTTCTAATTTTTGCCACATTCAGGGGGCTGGAGCCTGGCATTTTGTTTCTGTAGCATTCTCCTTCACCACTGAGCACAGCATTTTTCCCTGTAGTGGAATTTTTCTGTTTTGATTCGTATACATGACCTGAAGGTAGGCATCAGCAGCTGGGCAATCTGGAAAGCAGATTACACATCATGACATCATTTTTAGCCAATCAGGATTGTATGTTTCTATATATTCCAGGTAGCCTTAGAACCATAAGATGGAGTCTTGTACATATGGTTCTAAAATTTTGAATTCTAAGTTCAGTTAACATAGTATAGTTTCCATATTCGCTAATATTCAACAAAGTAAACATTCTGATTTTAAATAAAAATTATTTTTTTTTGTAAACAAAGGTCATGATTTATCATGCATTTATATGTACAGTTCCTGTGTCTTTTATGGTTATAAGAGTTTCCTTTCATGTCATTTGTATGGCAGAACTACTCAGCTACTCTCACAGTTCGCTCACCCAACAAACTTAATGATGCATTCTTATAACCCTAAGAGGCACAATATCTGTACATATAAACATACACAACATCATAATCAGAAGAGTAGTATCAAATAAAAAAAAAAGGAAAACAGGAAAATACAATGCAGTAAAGAAGGCCTAATTTTAAAATAATTTAAATGGTCTAAGTATGCTATACCAGTGAAGTTCAGGGGATACTTTTAGGACAGTGAAAAGTTCACAGTTCAACAAGAGGTATACAATAACGGTAAAGTTAATAATACAGATTGTCACAAAATAGGCTGAAGCAGAGTAGATTGGAACTACAGGAAAAATCAACTGTATTCCTAAATTACCCTCTTCTTTTCTCTCGATACCTATATAATTCATTACCACTCCCTTCCTGTGTTGTTTGTTATAGGGAACAAGACCATTCTTACGGTTGTAAGAGTGATGCTCTATGCATTATTAGGGTATGAGAACCGCAAACCAAGTGAGTGCAGTTCAGATAAACTAAGAGTATATGTGAGATCACTCTTACAACTATAAGTATGGTCTTGTCACCATATTAATATATTATTGAATAAGCTTCATCAATAATATATTAAATAAAAGGGATTATAAAAATGCATTATTAATTATGCATAGTTCAATACAATTATATTAATTTCTGCCATATAGTTATAAACTGGGTATGTTATAACGATGAGGGTTTTGAAAAAAAAAAATTCAGTGTATAGACATTTTACAATATGGTTTACAACCCATATCTTTCAAGTTTAGTTATGGCAGATACATTAACAATTTTAACTTGAAGTGTCTTTGGAATGAGAGAGTAAAAGCAGAAAAGATATTTAACTATACTGACCGAAATGCAGGTAATTGTGTTAGGCTTCAATAATTTAATTTGTCTCAAAATTAATTTTTATATTATACTAAAAAGTGGGGACATGCAATAAATGCACATTCTCCGACAAAAGCAAGATGGGTAACCATTTTCTTTAAGAAAAATACAGGAATTACTTTAAATATTTTTATAATTGATGACAAAGGTTATCATACAATATGCAAGACAACCATACAAACTTCTGTTTTCACATTATTTAATGTATATACACCACATGAAAACTCTCAATCATTTTTTGATAAGATATTTCTGAAACTCACTTCAAATGGTTCCAGTCAGTAACATCGCAGAACAAAATAAAGTGGCAAAAACAGTGTCACCATCAATATTGGTCGCACAAAATGAAGTCTGCCAAAATAATGTAGGCCACATGACATGCAGGTAGCAAACAATGTCCGCCACATGGAGACGCTGCACAAGAACACACAGCAGCAGGCACCCCTGCACAGAAACAGCACGGGTGCGGGGAGATGGAACAGGGTAGGATGCAGCCACCACTGGGGGAAGCAGGCCACTGGACACCTACCATGGTAATCTAATGGCACAGGCACCCACATGGTGGGGTACCCCCACCCAGAATGTTGAGTGATGGAGACAGTGCAGCAGGGTAACCACTGGAGAACAAGTGGGCCATTGCCACCATGTGGATGGCCATGTATAATGCAATGGGCCAGGAGCACAACCCAGCATGTCCCCAGCAACACGCACAACACACAGGAGGAGGAGATGGCATGTTGGTTTGTGCTCTCAGCCACTTGGGTTCTAGTGCAGTGTCTCCATGTGGTGGACATTGTTTTGCTATCTGCATGTCATGTGGCCTACATTGTTCTGGCACACTTCATTTTGTGCTACCAGTATTGTTGGTGACACAGTTTTGCTGCTTTATCTTTGTCCACTTTATTTTGTTCCATGATGTTACTGACCAGAAGCCTACATTTAATCCACCTGTCATAACTGTGGGGGGGGGGTGCTTTAACTTAATCCTGAATCCTAAACTACATAGATCAAATATACACTCCATTAAATTACAGTCTGCCACTGTTAAGCTTGTTAATTACATATCTGATTTCAGACTTACAGATCCTTGGTGGTATACTTACCCTTCTGATATTAAATTTCTTACTTGTCCCCAATCAATCATATTCACAAATTGATTTTTTCTTAATTTTAGAATCCATACTGCATTGTTTACAAGAAATTAAATACAAAAACTTACACAGTTCTGATCACACTCCAATAATAACTATAAATATCAAACAAAAACAAAATTTGTTTAATTTTAGATTCAATACCACATTAGAAGATACCATATAAATGAAGCATATGGATCAAAAAATTATAACTTTCTTTAAGAATAGTAAATATACAGATATAACAGCTTCAATAATTTTTGATGCTTTTAAAGCATACATTCAGGGTATCATGAACTCATGATAGCATATAACTCTAAAAAAAACAGGGAAAGAGAACTTCAACTACAAAATTTAGATAAACTATTAAATGAAAAAGAAATATTATTTAATCTAAATAATGATCCACTTTTTCTTCAGGATGTACTATCTATAAGAAATCAGTTTAATAAAATATCCCCAATAGAAGCTGAAAAAAACATTACTAAGGACAAGAACTAAATATTATGCAACAGGAGACAAACCTGACAAAATATTAGCTTGACAGCTGTGCATGGAATGAGAATCAAACCTTTCTACTGTACTAAAATTAGAGATGACAACGGTAACCTAATATCTGACCTAATTCAAACTGATAACATCATTATGGATTATTATACAACATTATATAAATCAGAGTAGGGTTCTGATAATAAAAGATATATATATATATATATATATATATATATATATATATATATATTTCCTACAAACTATACCTATACTCCATTTGAATAAAAGTCAGATTGCTACTTTAGAGTAAGAGATCACATCTTTAGGAACAGAATATGCTATTAAATCCTTTACAAGTGGCAAAGCACCTGGCCCAGATGGTATCCTCAATGACTTGTATAAAACAATTGCAATCCATATAATCCCTTTCTTAAAAAAAAAAAAAGCCCCTAGTGGCACTGAGGGTTGAGGCACTGGGCGCCACATCTCGTGGACTCAGGCCGCTGGGGATCAGAGGGGCGGAAGAAGAAGATGGAGGGTCCCAACGGATGCTCTCCTCCTCCAGGGGTGGGTTCCTGGGGTGCTCTGAGCACCTGACGCACTGGTGCATGTGGAAGCACAGGTATCAGGGCACAGGCAGTTCTTTGGAACCAGGGAGGGGAGGGCATTGTGGGCACTTGACAATGAGGTACATCAGCATGCCATCTGTCTGGAAATCAGTCCTACATGCCAACACCCTCAGGGGTAGTGGGACATAAGAGGGAGCAAAAAGTAGAAAATACCTTGCTCAACCCCAAGATGATGACTGACCTAATCTCCTGGACCACCTAATACGGACAGACGCCAATGTGTGCAGACACTCCAGAAAAGGAAGGTGAGAGGGAGGATATAGGAGTATGCTGGATACTCTGAGGCAGACTCCATGGGCGGATTTCAGTGGGAATGATCAAGTCTGAATGAGTGGGGTGAGTGGGTAGTAAGGTGAGATAAAAAGAAAGTATAATGAAAACAGAACAAAAAAACAACAACATTTCAATCACATATTGGAACATCATGACCTTCGCCCAACTAGTAAGGAAGCTACAATTCTTGTGTTTAAAAAGAAAGATTAAGACCCCACTATACCAGTGTCATATAGACTCATACCACTTATAAATACAGACAGTAAAACCCTTACCAAAATTTTGGCCAGGAGACTGGATATTATTGTACTCTCTGTTATACATATTGCTCAAAATGGGTTTATAAAAGGTTGCAATTAAAAGCAAATATTTACAGAACAATACATTTCAAAATTCAGACAACTCCATACTTTTGACACTGAAAAAGCATTCAATTGAATTGAGTGAGATTATATCAAAACACTTATTAGTTATATGAAATTTAGTCCTAAATTTAGAAAATGGGCTTTTATATTATACTCTAATCCCATGGCCAAAGTTTAAAAAATTAGGAAATGTCACCACCTATTCATTTGCAATGTGGCACAAGACAGGGATGCTCTCTTTCTCCATTGATTTTGCCTTAGCCCCTAAACCATTTGTTAATGCTATAAGAACAAATGATTTGAAAGGACTAACAGTAGGCAAGACAACTCACAAAATAGGTCTATGTGCAGATGATGCCCCCTTTTATACTCCTAACTTAAATCAGACCTTTCCAGTGCTAAAGGCAATAATAATCTATTTTCATAACATTGCAGGTTATAAGGTTAATCGAGACAAATCTGAATTGAGGGAGTCTAAATCTCATTCAGACCCATTCAAATTGATTCCAGCACAAAATATTAAAAAAATAAATACACTAAAATATTTAGGGGTTACTTTAGACCCAGAAAACATGAACTTATTCAAAACTAATTTTGAATAATTAAGAACTAAGACCAAAAAAAATGTGCAGCCATTGGCATTCACTACCATTGCCTCTGATTGGCCAAATTAATGTAAAAATGTATACCTTTCTAAAAAAAATTTTCTTTCAAAATATTCCTATCATTCTTCATGATAATTTTTTTTAAATCTCTCGAACAAATTGTGAAAAGTTTTTTGTAGATAGGTAAACACATCTTAAACTAGATAAATTATTTATTCCTAAGGAGGCAGGGGGCTTAGCTTTACCAAATTTTACTTGTGTGTGTTTTTTTTTTATTCTTTTTGTAACCAAGTAAGGCCTACTAGGTACAAGTGCCTGTTTTCAGAGGTGACCCTGGAGCACTGGGATGGTTAAGTGACTTCCTCAGAGTCACAAAGTATACAAGTCCAGGTTGTGAGAATCAAACTCAGTTCTGCTGGATGTGCCAAGCTCGTTCACAGCTTGTTATTCTAACCTCTCGGCTATACTCCTAGACTACTACGACTGTATCTGCTAAACCATCTTTGGCAATCTAAAACCCTAGCACTTGATTACTATTAAATCTCCTTAGCACCATCTCTGACATCCCCTTCCCCTGCTACCCAATCCCTGTCACCTTTCCTCCCCACTACCAAATGCCCCCCCCCCCATCTGTCCCGATGAGGCCTGTTGGCTGATTTCAATTTACCTTATGATTTTACCAGTAACTGACAAAGCTTGTTTTGGCTGATTTTCATAGAAACATAGAAACATAGACTTTGATGGCAGATAAGGACCGCTAGGCCCATCTAGTCTGCCCATTTCCCTACCTACAGGATAGGCCGCAGATCCTAGTTAACCAACAGCCTATTTCTTCCTACCCCCCACAAGAATTGCCTTATGTCTGTCCCATGCATTCTTGAATTCTCCCACAGTTTTAGACACCACAACCTCCTCAGGAAGGCTGTTCCATGCATCCACTACCCTCTCTGTGAAATAATACTTCCTCACATTGCCCCTGAACCGCCTCCTTCTATCTTTAAATTGTGTCCCTTTGTTCTTGCAAGTCTCTTTTTCTGAAAGATGCTACTGTCTTGGACTTTGTTGATTCCACTGAGGTACTTAAAAGTTTCTATCATGTCCCCCCTCTCCCTTCTTTCCTCAAGGGTATACATATTAAGCTCCTTTAGTCTCTCCTCATATGGCTTCTCTTGCAGACCCTGCACCATTTTAGTTGCCCTCCTCTGGACTGCCTCTATCCTGTCAATTTACTGTATGCATTCCTGTGCATGAAACTGCTTAGCATTACTCATTTCTATTCTTTATTTCACTGTGAATGTTGGCTATTGCTCTCTTTTCTTATTTACAATTATTATACCATACCCTGTTTAGTCTGTAAAACTGTTGATCGCCTTTCTCTATGTATACTCTTTTGCCGTACTTTTTGTTCTGTTAACCTGTTGTACTATGCTACTGACTTGGAACCTTTGTAAAAGAGCTCTAAGTTCAAAGGTGGTTGTAATCTGAGATCTAAATAAATAAATAAAAATACTGCCAGCCCTATTACTTTGCAGCAAACATGTCTACTACCTATAACTGGTTTCACTTGATCCAGTATTGGTTATCTACTCAAACGAATCTGACCATATACTGTATGGTTTTATATATAGGGTCGTATGATCAACATATTAAGATGACCTGTATATGCACACAAACTGGCTCTATGATGCTACAGCATCAACATCTTCCAGACACAACACTACAATGTTGGATTTATGTTGACCCCAATTTGTGGTTGCCATAAATCCATCAGAGAAACTGTTTAGTTTTATCGGGTGGCTGTGCCTCCCTGCACCCACCAGACTTTGGGATAATCAATTCTGAGTCAGAGTTGATTCTGGGAGAGGTTGCAGGACTGGGAGAAAGAGTGCTGGGGTCCCAAGTAGACTTTCCAGTGAAATTGTTGATGTTGTCTGCACTGATGTGTTCACTGTAAAGGTTTTGCGGTGTGATCCGCATACAATGCAAATCAAATGCTGCATATGTGAGAAAGTAAGACATTTTACTTATTTGCCTTATAACATACGCACATAGGAAGAAGCCAGCAGAAGCAGGCCATTTGTTCTATCAAGTTTGCTCATATTGCAGGGTCCACAGCTTGAGACAATGTCCCTGCCCTCCCTCCTCCCACTCTTCCCATCCTCCCTACCCATGACCCTTACCTTCCCCTATGCCTCTCCCAGCCTCTCTTAAGGCTGCTTCTGTCTTTAATGAGATTACCTCTTCTGGCAACACATTCCAAGTGTCCACCACCCTCTCTGTGAAGAAGTGCTTCCTGAACTCCCTCCTAAACCTCCCACCCTCCAGCTTAAGGCTGTGCCCCCTCATGTTATGATTGCCACTCAGCTTAAAGACACTTTCCTTATCAACCTTATTTATCCCTTTCAAGTAGTTGAAGGTCCCAGTCATGTCTCTCTCTCTCTCTCTCTCTCTCTCTCTCCCTTGTCTTCTAGGGAGTACATGTTCAGTGCCTCAACCTCTCCTCATATGCCTTATCCTGCTGACCGTCTATCATCTTAGTAGCCCTCCTCTGGACCTTCATCAGCAGGTTAATGTCCTTTTTGAGGTGTGGACACCAATGCTGAACTTCATACTCTAGATGCGGTCTTACCAGTGACCTGTACAAGGGCAGTATAACCTCCTCTCTCCTACTACTGATCCCCCTAGATATGCATCCCAGTACCTTGTCTGTCTTTGCTGCTGTTTTTTTTGCACTGCGTGGAGTGCTTCAGGTCACTAATGATCATCACTCTTAGGTCATTCTCCTCCTCTGATACAGATAATCGGACTCCACCTAGGTAGTACCCTGTCCTAGGATTCTTGGCTCCAATTGGCTACAGCATGTCAATGTTTTCACCTATCTATTTAAATACTGATTTCCTCCCACCATTGATGGACAATGATTTTCAGATTTGGTATACAAATAGCGTAAAAGCATACATTTATACAACCATACCCACCTCATGGATTTTGATACTGTTAAAAATAACTTCATACTATCTCATGCTCATTTTTTTTTTCAGATACTTGCAAATTGGAGATTTTTATAAGTAAAAGTTGTAATACTCTAAATAAACCCCAATGCATTGAATGGGAACTCTTGTTAAAACAAAATAATACCAAAATGATCTCTAAGTTTTACAATCTCATGATTTCATAGTAGTGGCCTAATCTTTCTACATTAAAAATGAAATGGCAAAATACAATCCAGGGCAATATTACTGAATACCATTGGTCACAAATTATTAAGTTAACAAAAGTAGGTATTATGTCTTCTAAATTACTTCAAATATATTTTAATATAATCCCTAGAATATACTGTACATACCACAGATGATATTTAATTAACTCTAATTACGCTAGTCAATGTCCAAGGTGTAAATTACAGCAAGATACCCTAGGACATAGGCTAGTGGAATGTTAACTATTAAATATTTTTTGGTATAAAATCTTTAATACATTAACTAAAATGTCTAACATAGAATTGAAAAGAGATAACATAACATTATTAATAATAATGGGTGGCATCCATCACCATAAAGACACTTATCCACAAAGGTTTATTTATAGGGGGATAATTAATGCATGTAAATGTATTCCAATAAAATGGAAGGATCCAATCCCAAGATTTTAAAACTTGGCTAAATGTAATGGTTGCCATCCATAAATCCAAAAGTTGCATTACGTATTGGAAAAAGGATAGATCTTTTTGATAAACTGGTCTAAATTTGGCACATATATTGATTCAAGAGAAATATTAGCAAACCTTGTGTAACTAGTGACACACACATATATCTTTGTTTTTTTTATTTAGAATTATAAAACAGTCGATTATTTTGAGAAGTATCCCTCTTTTTGCTTACGTTACTTTAATAGATATTCATTTTTTTCTTATGTATATTCATATATTACCTTGGAATTTTGTTTAACACTATGCTTTGTTTGTATCTAACCTACTGTATGAGATATTAGGAAATGATAGATAAAAAAATATATATATTTCAAAGATCAAACACAAACATGCCGATTTCCAGGGACAGAATATTTATTTATTTTATTTTAGTCTTTGATAACCAGGTAAGACCCACTAAGCACAAATAAGTACAAGTTTTCATGGGTGACCTGGAGCACTGGGTGGTTAAGTGACTTGCTCAGAGTTGCACAGTATGCAAGTGGAGATTGTAAGAATGAAACCAAGTCTGGTCTGCTGGATGTACCAAGCTTGTTAACAGCTCCTTACTCTAACCTCTTGGCTATACTGCCAGCCAATAATAAGAATAAGAGTGTGTCTCATCCAGAGAAAAGAAATGATCCTACTGGCTGGAGTGCTAACTTGATCTATAGTACTACATGATATTAGACACACACAGACTGCAGCTGTGCATGTGTTCTAATTATTAACATGGACCCGCTAGCTTCTACTTCCCAGTTATAAGTAAATACATTCTTCACTACTAAACAAACAAATGAAGATTACAATTGTAATTACAATAACTGACCAAGTTTAAAACGAAAATTGGAAGTTTAAGTAATTAGGAAATATTATTCCTTTTTTACAGAAAGAGAAGGGCTGTTACAGTAGCAATTTTTCTAAGTTATGCAAGGCAATTTGATAACATGGATAAAGTTACACATAGGAGCAGGCATTGAACCATTTGTTCTTTCCAAGTTCCCAAATTTCTGAGTTCATTTATAATAGTGTCTAATTAGAAATACTAATAAAAACATCTATCTACGGCCATAAAACATTCTATGTGTTGAATATTTTAGTACCAAACATCCACAACATAACTGGAAATATAATGAATAATTGTACATTAACCTTTACTTACTGATCAGAAATAAAGCTAGTCTTGAAATCATGCTGAAGTGATGGAATGGAATGCTGGATATCCTAATATTAATCAGATGCTGTAAATGAAAAAGAATAAAAGAAAATATAGATACGGTATTAATTGAAACAATTGTTATTCCCAGTGCTTAAATCATGAAAGTTATTTAATATTCTGGAATTACAAACTCTGCAGTAGAAACAGGAGTGTGCAGATGACAGAAGCAATTCAAAACTTCAAAATATTGTGTTTACTAAGCTTGCACTTTTAAAATATGAAGTCATAGTTTTTCAGTTATAAATTAAGAAAATGAAAACACAATACTTGCAATAAAACATGCATTTGCCAATGCTGAACATGTTTTCTTGCATGCTGTTGCAAGTTAGAACAAGAATGTTTTGAAGCTACAGGTAGACCTTTCTCATCCCCCGGTAGCTATTGTCCTGTGGACATTGTATTCCATCAGAATACGGCATATAGGCCCCATATTTAGAGATGCAAACAAGAAGGTGGCATTTGAGGACATAAAATGAATGGTAGCACACAGTCACTTGACAAACAAAATACCCATATTATTTTGAGCAAGTCAAAGAGTGCTGAGCATGGCCATAGTGTATATGCTCCATACAGAATGACAAAGGGAAAGTAAGCAAGCAGAAACACATTTGTAGCACTAAATATGCATAAAGGAATTTGCATGGCCCAAAACAAAAAGGTCAGGCTTCACAATACAGAGGCTCTTCTTTGTATATCTGGAATGGGGGATGCTGGCTAAATATATCCTACCCATCCTCCCTTAACCCACGACCCACCCCCGTACCAAATTACCCCATATAGGCTCTCCCTCTGCTGCTGCTTGAACCCCCTTTTCCTTACTCAAACTCCTCTTCCTCAAACCCTGACCTACCTGTACCAAGCCACTTCATGAAGGGGCTCCCTCTCATCCCCACCGCAAGGTGACCTCTATACTACCTTTATTCCCCTACTCCCATCCCTGTTCCTTCCTCTCTCAGCCCTGCACCCCCCTCCCATTAACTACTTGGTAGTTGACTCCTTGTGTCTCATCCCTGCCTTTCTCTTTCATTTGCTGTTTTCTCTTGTTTCCACCCCACCCTCCTTTTCTAATGAAAGTACCTTCTGTTCTAGATTGCTCCCCAACACATACTGGAGCCCCCATTGTCAAACTTGTTAAATGGAACATTCATGGTATAATCTGATTTAAATTTTTGTTATTGCTGCCAAATTTGAACCTGTTTGCTGTAACTAAGTTTGCAGTATATGTTGTGCTTCAATGTATGTACTATTGTATTTTGTGTTTCATGATGTGGAACCTTTGCAAAAGAATTCTTGTTCAAAGATTGTTTCCAAATTGTTAATAAATAAAAGTAAAAAATAAAATTGAATGCAGTAAGCAAACAATAATTTACAAACTAATGTTGATTTTATGATAAAAATCAAAAGCCATTAACTTACAAAAGGATCAGAATTAATGAGTCTACAGTACCTAATTTTAATGCGAAATCAATGAAAAAGGTATTTTAATGTCTCACATTGCTGGCAGTGGTATGAGAAATAGAAAGTCATGTTTTGTTTTGTTTTGTTTTTTTAGATGAGATTTGCACCAGCTTACTTGTTGCACAAATGCCAAGCATGCAACATGCGAATCTAATGAGATTTTTAAATGATGTTCACACCAGCTTAACTGCTGCACTCATGTCAAGCGTACAACACACGAACATGATATGATTTTTAGAAGATGTTCGCACCAACTTACCTGCTGCATACATGTCAAACTTGCAGCTTGCAAACCTGATTTGCTTTTTAGACCTGGCTCTCTTAGGTTCACTTTGTGTATGCAAACCACATGCAAACATTGCACAGTTAAGCATGTGGCATGCATCCTGCATGTGCACAGCACACTTATATTTCTGTAAGGGTACTGTCAAAAAAGTCCCTTGAATCTGTATCTGAATACTACTGAGATTATGCATTACTGTTTATTCAATAAAGGAGTATAAAAAAAATGAATTGTGAATGTGGGAAGCTACCAGCTCCAAACTGTACTGTTTTACCTAGTCTGCTTTTTGAATTATGTACAATGATGAGTATACTGGTGTTATGTATAAGCAATAATAACTGACAGGGTGGGCAGTATTGGGGAATATCAGACTGCCCAGGGCATAATGAGGCCCAACACCATAGGCAGAAGGCCTTATAGCCCTGGGAGATCCAGTATTCCCCAATGCATCCCACCCTGGAGGGTATTATTGCGCTTCGAAAATGGCTCATATGTAACATTTTTAATAAAATGGAATTAAAATTAACATGCTGAATAACTAATAAAAATAGAATAACTGATTTATTTATTTATTTATTTATTTTTGTAAAATAGCCCCTGTGTCGTGTTACATTGTCCAATAGAGGGTGATGCTGTTTAGGAGAGCCTGTTGGGGTGATCTGGATTTGTGTCCCATGGATTTATGAGAGCTGTAGTCCTGTGGTATGATTCCATGATAGGCACAGAAAGTAAAGTAAAGTTAAAAAAAAAATGGGCTATTAAAAAAGAATCTGAAGACTTTGGGAGCCGAAGAGAAAATTAAGTTCTTGGGTGATCTCTGTGAGGTGCCTTCCACTGGTACAGTTGGGCTGGTGGATCGGAGCTCTTGTGAGATAGAGTGGGTAGAGATTAGGAAGAAGCATGGCAAGGAAATGCAGGCGTGAGACTTCCGAGAATTACATCCCACAGATGGAGTCAGGCTGCTGGGTTGGGACTTTTGTGAGAGCAGGCAGGGATCGGAGGTCAGGAGGGGTCTGAGTGCTTCAGTAGCATCAGGTTTTCATGGGGGTGGGAGAAAGGAAGATGGGTAATTTTTGGTTGTGTTTTTTAAATTCTGAAAAGCTTTGAATTATTGCTTGTGGGGACTGACCTGGACAGTTAAGAAGGGTGAGGCCTCTGGTTCACTCTGACACTTAAGAAATAAAATGGCAGGTTTTGAATATTGGACTGGCACTATGTTGGGCAGAACTGGCAGTTGTGTGTTTTTTGTGGGCTATATTGAAAAATATCCACTCGCTCTGATTGTCCTAGCCAATCAGAATGCTGGGATTTTCTAAGCCATTTTCTAAATATAAGTACTTAACATGTGTAGTTTGAGTTTGAAGTTAAACATACCACATTCTAATTTGCCTTTGCGATTTTTCTGTATTACTGAATTCAGTACTTGAAAATTAGTGCATAATATTTGGACTTCTCCTGTTACAACATTACCTTTGAACAAACTAGATACTTTTGTATTAGTTTTTGTTTAGTATTTGATTACAGATTGTTTAAGTTTTTAGTCATTTATTTTATTTTTCATACATACTGTAACTATATGTGGCATCACTGTGTGGATGTTTTGTGTTTCACATCCTCCTAACATTACTGAAATCGAAATTACTTATTAAAGCTGCTGCCCAGTCTGATCCACAGATCCACTTGTATTTTACAAGGTCATACCATAATATTATATGCATAACACATATCATCATCCCCTAGTCTAGATACAGCATCTTGATTTAGCTCCATATCTAAAATCCAGATAAACATCTCCTTTTTGTAGAGTAACCTGCCATTAATGTGTGGCATAGATCTGAAACAGAGAGTATTATTATTCTGTAGGTTGAGTTAGTGCTGATGTTATCCATATATTAAACAAGGAAAGCATGGAAGGTAGCCTGAATAGTTAAGGGGTAATGGAAGTCAAGGCTTTGTCAGGTGACAGGATGTAGAGTGCAGTCTATCAAAGGCATGGAGTTATAGAGAAGGGAAAGGGAAAGGGAAGGAGAAGGAGGCGGAGGAAGAGGAAAAATAAGCAGGTGGGTGGAGGGGGTCGCCTTTCTATGTGTTTTAGAAAGTCCTGGGTAGCTCCATATTTCAGACCTGCAGTTATATAAGGTACAAGATCAGGATAATGGTCTAGTTGATAAAGAACCCACTTGCGCCATCAATTGTCAAAGGCTGGGATGCTGGACTGAAGTTTAGCAGATAAACATTCTAAGTAGTATACCTCATTCATCAGCTGCCTCTCTCTATCTTTTGTAGGAGGGATGCTTGCAAGCCAGAGCTTGATGTTTACCTTCTTGGTGATCAGTAGGAGGAGGGACATCTGCCTGTAACGGTGTTTGGTAACTTTGACTCTCCTTGGGGGCATTGCTGTTAGTGCATAGGTCAGTGTGAGGAGTTCCGGGGTCTCGTATATTTCTTTTATCTCTGTGACTATTTCTTACCAGAATGAGTTCAGTACCTGGCAGGACCAGAGTATGTGTTTTGCATTAGCAGAAGCTTGACCGTATCCTCTCCAGCACATACCTCGCTCAAGTTCTGTACACTTGGCTGTGATAGCAGGAGTTCAAAAGAACCTGTTTCTAGTTTTCCAGGTGAACTCTCTCCATTAAATGGAGGTGTATAGCTTTTGAGCTGGGAGGGCAATTTCCTCCCATAATTTAGTACCCAGTTCTTCCCCAAGTTCTGTAGACCATTTGTACCTTATATAGTCTTTACTGTCCTGTGAGAACTTCTTGAGTGCTTTATAACATTTACTGACAAGGTGTTGTTGGTCACCATTATCAAGACAGGCAATCACCTGGACCACCAGCTCAGCGGGGGTTTCTGCAATTGTTGTGAGGCCTTCCTCGTATGGCCTCAGAAGGTTTTTCAGACACAAGTAATGGCGGAATTCTGCTGCTGGCAATTTATAGTTTTTTTTTTTTTTGCAGGTCCACAAAGGATAGAATACCCAATGGACATATCAGTTGATATGTGAACCGGAGGCCAAAGGTTGACCAATGCCCAACTTGCAGATAGAGCCTGTCCGCATCTGACAGAGTGGTTCAAGATATGAATCCACCATCGGAAAGGTTCTGCAATAAACTGAGGCAGTCAATTTAATGGGAGACATGCTGGTGGGTTACCTAGTAGGTAAGGGGGTAGGTTTAACATTCCATAATGGTTTAGTTCCACTTTTTTTCAGTGGACTTTGAAGTTCCTTGCATGTCAGCAAAAAAAGGTTTTAAAATGAGCCACTTGAGCATATAGGGAAATGTTCGGTGCTTTTAACCCTCCCCTCTCCCGGTCGAGTTGTAGTGTAGTGTACCTTACCCTGGGGGGCTTGCCCTTCCCATATAAATTGGGAGATTAATTTATTCCACATTTGGAAGTACATTTTAGAAGGAGTGATGGGAAGTGTATAGAGGAAGAAGAGTAATTGAGGGAGTACATTTTGCTGTATAGTTTCAATTCAGTTAAAACACCTAGGGCAGCTGCATCCATCCAGACATGTCTACTGTCAGCTGTTGGGAGATAGACCCTATCAAATACCTTTTCTGCATCTAGTCCAAGAAGGACTAGGGGTGTTTTTTGTAAGGTGGTGTGTTCTATTAAAAGAAGTACATGGCAGACTGTGTCGTAAGGCTGACACTTTTTAATGAAACCTACCTGGTCGGCATCTATAAGCTGCAGGAGTAGGCAATCAATTCTGTGGGCTAAAACAGACAAAGCGTTTATAGTCATAGTTCAGTTTTGAAATGGGACAATATGAAGCAGGGTATCACAGGCCCTTCTGGGGTTTAGGTATGGCTGTGATTTCAGCATATCTCCAGGAGGGTGAGGGTAGCTTGCCTTCCTGAATATCAGTAAAGGTCCGTATTAATGAAGGAAGAAGTAAGCCCCAGAATTTCTCATAGAATTCAACTGGATAGCTGTTAGGGCCTGGAGCTTTTAATGATTTCGCTTGACTTATTACTGGTAGTATTTCCCCTCTTGAGATTGGGACCAGTAGGGTCTGAGTCTGATATTCTGTTAGTTTAGGCACGGGACTGTCATTTAAATAGCCTTCTATTCTCTGGGGAGGGTATGGTATCTTCTGTATAAAGAATTTTATAATAATGGGACATGGCTGGCTTATATCCTTGGGGTGGTAGAAGAAGCATCCCTCTCTGGGATCGAACAGGTGCACCACATTCACCTGTACTCGTGCTCCATGGAGCCACATGGCCAGATACCTGGCTCCTCTGGGATTCCCTTCAGAATAGGTACATTTTAAATAGAATAGTTGCTACTCAATCATTTGATCGAGCAGTTTTTGTATCTTCTGTTTTACGGCACACCCATCGGGGTCATACCGAACAATCCCCTCTTAGTATATCAGACTGTAGCTTCTGGAGCTTTTCCTGCAATTTGATCATCCACACATTATTATGCAATTTTTTCTGGGTTGCATATTTAATTAATTCACCCCCCACAGGACCATTTTGAGGGTATCCCATTGGATGGTGTTAGTTGTTTCTGAGGAGTCCTTTGTGGCTAGTATTCTTTGGATGGCTTCTTTTACCAGATTCACAAACTCAAGATCCTGAAGGTGTATCAAATTAGGGCACCAAAATGTTTGTCTAAATGATTTGCCAAGCTCCATCTTTGCAAATACTGGATTGTGGTTAGTAAGAATTGTTGCTCTGTAGTAAAAATCTTGGATAGAGTCCAAGTGCTCTATCGTTGTGAAGAGGTAATTTAACCGAGATAAACTGCATTTTAGGGGAGTGGTATGTATATGCTTTGGTTGTCAGGCAAAAATGATGCCAGATATCCACAATACCCATGCTTAGGAGCATAGTTCTCAGAAATTTCTGTAGGGGAGTAGCCATGTGTCTAGAAGGGGGAGCTGCATCTAAGTTAGGGTCCATTGTCGTGTTGAGGTCTCCTCCCAGGATCAGCTGACCTGGAGTATGGAGAGCAGGTCATCTAGA
Source organism: Neoceratodus forsteri (assembly GCA_016271365.2). Lineage (NCBI taxonomy): Eukaryota > Metazoa > Chordata > Ceratodontiformes > Ceratodontidae > Neoceratodus > Neoceratodus forsteri. Next base: position 191,986,470 of record JADMNL010000022.1, on the reverse strand, counting down.
AATTGCTGGGCTGCCTTTGCCGCGGTACTAGGCGGTAGGTAAACTGAAGCTAGGATTACCTGAGTGGGCCAGCCTGGTGGCACTGAGGGTTGAGGCGCTGGATGCCACAACCTCACACCATGCCAGCAACCCAGGTTCAGAAACGAGCCTGGGTCGTCGGGGTTGGCAGGAGAGGAGATGGCTTGAGCGTCCATGGGACTGCTCTCCATCTCTGGGGAGGGGGGTATGCTGCCTCGGTGCCTTAGTGGCCTCTAGCGATGGTTGGGGTGATGCAGAGCACTGGCAGACAATGGGGGGTTCTGCTGTGTTTGACACCGGAAAGGAGTGCATGCGGTAGCACATGTGCCCCTGTCTACTAGCATCATTGCACGCCACACACAAGGGGAGAATAGAGAAAAATGGGCACCAGTCATGGCGGCATGATGGCTGTCTTCATGGGGATTTGCTTGTGCAAGGTACATGGCACTGGATTCTGACTGGGTGGATGAGTGTCGGGGGGGCTCTCCACCCCCCACCATGAGGGGTAAGCTGCGGGAGTACCCTACTGCCGAGCTGAGGAATCCTCGAGATGGTGGCCAGAATCCCTGGAGGATGGCTGGACGTGGGTAACGTAGGCAGACTGGTTGCCAGGGGAGAAAATGTATTATAAAAACCAAAAAGGATTACCTGAGTGGAGAAGAGTTTTCCTGTTGCAATACTATAGCACCCTTCCTTGACCACAGTCTGGTCCTGCAGTGTAAATTGCACACTTCATGGGACCAGATTGCTGGTTCCCTCTTTGGCCTGAGTTGTGGGAAGAGGATAACACCACTTGGTATCCCAGCGATGTGAGCTTAGCATGTTCTGTTTTGGGCAAATGCATCCCCATTAGGTCAGGCTTATGCTGTTAAAGGTATTTTGCCAGTCTGGACCACTTTACGAGGCTATGAATACAATTTATGTTCATAGAAAGGATAAGGGAGGAACTAGCCATTGTGTGTGTGGGGGAAAGTAGCTTGCTTGATTAGGTGACCCCTTCCCATTGGAAAAATAGGAAATAGGGTAGGGAAACACAGAATAGGGGTATAAGCTATCTGGTACCAGAGCAGAAGTCTTTATAACTTTATATAACCATACACAGCATCTCGCATTAGCAGGTAACAGCAACCTGGAGCACTGATCATCTTGGATTGGTATAACCAATACCAGCTGACCAGTGCCTAGCCCCACAAATTCGAGAGTATGATGCTGTATTGTAAAGTTGGGTATCGGCTGCATTTCGAGCAATCTGAAGGCAGGTCTTTGCAGTGTTACTAATAACATCAAAAGAACAAAGAAACATGTGACCAATTGGGCCTTACTGGAGATATAAAACTTTCTTAACATTAAAGAGCAAACAAGAACACCTACAGTTTTATTTTTTGTATATCTATAGTGTCTTTTTCTGTCCTGTAAGGGGTATAAAGCATGTGTTAGAATTGGGTTATTATTGATTTCCAAGGTGGGGGAGATCAAAACTGCCCCCCCCAGATACCCAAAGAGGTACTCTTGGTGTCGTCCTGCCATTCGGGATAGGGGTGTGTCGGGAGCCCCATGACTCCAGGCCCCCAGAGACTTAATAGGTCCCAAATTAGATACTGAAATATGGAAAAAAGAAAAACAGGATAGGGAATAATAATCTCTGGTGATGGCAGCTTTATGTGAGAGAAAAGAACCATAACTAGTCCTCTGTGCCTTCTCGCCACCCCTGACATTTTGCTGTTTTATCTAAGAGTGCTACAGGAAAGAAGGCTTTAAAGGGAAATAAGGGGTATATGAAGCAACAATAACAAGTTAGCTTAGAGGATGACCAGGAGTATCTGCCAGCAAGCCCCATTTACATCCAGTGTTAGATCAGTAAAAAACAGTAATTCTCTCCCCTCTTCCCTAATCTGCATCCTATGACACCGGCTCATCTCATAGATGCATTATTTGCCTTCAAATGGTCCTCAAGACTTATTAGGCACTCCATTGGGAATATAGCTTGTCTTAAAGCAGGTGGGGTATCAGGAGCACACTAGGGCAGTAAAGGGAATGAGTCCTTCCCATATCGGTGCCATCCCATAAAGGATTATAAAGAAATAACAGTTATTTGATTCTTGTGGATGATCAATACTGAATGGGCTCCCAATATGTTGGAATCCGGAGAGCTCAGTTTATATGCTGTGGATATTTCTACTATAAGTCTAGATTTTGCAAATAACTATACTTTATTGAACAATATCAAACACAAATTACATACAAAAGTATTTAAATAACACACAAAAAATTAGACTCAATTTCCAAAACCATAGAAATTAATAATAAAGAAAAAACCCACCTCCCTCAAGAAAAGAAAAACAACCCCCACCTCCCTACTCAGCTATCCCAATAATTAACTAACGATTAGAAGTCTTGTATCATGAAACAGCATATAAAGATACAGAAAAAAAAACGACACAAGGTCTTGTTGTACAAAGGAGAAAAGGACAATACACAAAGAGAAAGAAAGCAAGGGTCTATATATCAAAAAAGGGAATTTGAAATACTCCTAACTTTAATAACTGTACTTATTCTTAAGGGTTTGTGCCAAACTACCCCAACATTGTTGGAATTTCATCGGGCATTGAGAAGGAGAAAACTAATCTTTCTGTGTTTAATGCGCCTAAAATCGTCCCACCATTCTCTAAATGAAGGGGTCCAATCATCTCGCCAATGACGTAAAATTAATAACTTGGTAACAGATGCAACCAATGCCATTCGGTACTTTGATATACTACCAGGTATGTTAACAAACATCCCAAAGATGCAGACTTCTGAATTAAAATAGCCCGATAAATCATAATATTGACTTATTCCTTGCTTCACCAAGTGCTATAACCCCAAAACTTTAGGGCAGGCCCAAAACTTATGAAAACTGGATGCTAGGGGATCACTGCAATCTACACATACTGAAGTATACCGGCTACTCAATCTAGAAAGTTTTGCTGGGGAAAAATATAGATTATGTAATAACTTAAATTGAATATCTCTCAACCTATCCTGTTTGACATATTTGTTGATGTCGACCCAAACCTTCTCCCACGTCTTTGCTGACCATCCCAAAGACAAGTTTATTTCCCAATATGAAGGGATCGGGGATGTATTTGAATCTAGTCTTTCTATGATATATTTATAGATCTTAGAAGTTGCTTTACCCGACAGTATAAGCTCATTCAGCTTACTAAACATAGTTCCCAAATTCTCACAACCATTACCTTTATGTAGAAAGGATTTGACACTACTTAAAATTTGGGTCATTTTTAAAAAGGTTTGAGCTTTCACTCCAAACTTCTCAACCAGGGTCTGAAATGGAAGCATAGAATTACCTGAAAAAAAATCACTGACCCGAAGCTTAGAAGCAGTAGTTGTAGCAAACCTTAATATTGGTTGATTCCCAATTAAAAAATTAGGATTCTTCAATAAGGGTTGAGATAAATCATATAACTGCGAAATTCTCAATTTTGCATAAAATTGTTGCAAAGCTTTTATATCCCAACCCAGCGGAGTGTTCCTAGCCATCTTCGGAACCTTGGCCCATGAAATATATAGAAGTGATTCTAGGTCAAGTTTAAAACTTTTAATAAATATCCGGTCTAGGACGAGTCCAGGGAGAGAGACTTCAGCATCGCAGGCCCACACAGCTAGTCTTGCTATATGAATCGCTAAATAATATACATAAAGATCTGGTAACTGAAAGCCTCCTAATTTACGTTGGCAGCAAAGTTTGTAATAAGACCTTCTGGGGGGTCTACCACCCCACAGAAATTCCGAACAATATTTATAGAGGGGTTTAAAAAAAGACTTAGGGAGATAAATGTTCAAATTCGACAACGGGTGAAAAAGTCTGGGAAAATCACCATTTTAACTGCATTAACTCTCCCCGAGAAGGTCAACGGGAGCTTTGACTATCTTTCCAAGTCTTCCTTAATAGATTTGAATAAGGGTCTAAAGTTTAAACTGGCCAGGGACTCTAAATTCTTTGTAATTTGGATACCCAAATAGGTTAAAGATTGCGTTTGCCAATGAAGTCCCAAAGAAAGACACCACCCTTTCTGGAGAACTGGAGAAAGTGAATATACTGATGTTTTACCTTTGTTTAAACTATATCCAGAGAGTTCACTAAAATTAACGATTAGTTCAAGTACTTTGGGAAGGGAAGATGTCGTGTTTTGGATATGTAGCAATAAGTCATCTGCAAATGCTGACAATTTAAACTCAGAGTCGCCTATCTTAATCCCTTGTACTAACTCGTTAACTTTAATAGATCTAATTAGGGGTTCAATATACAAGTTAAATAGATAAGGTGATAAAGGGCAGCCTTGACATGTACCTCTTGATAAGGGAAAGGCATCTGATGTTAAGTTGTTGCATTGAATCCTTGCTGACGGACATGAATAAAGTATTCGAATAATATGAATAAATTTTGCAGGAAAACCAAATTTCTCCAGGGTTGCAAACATGAATGTCCATTCAATTCGGTCGAAAGCTTTTTCTGCGTTCAACGAAACCAGGGATGCCTCCATACCAGGGTTCGCAGACGCAGAAATCAGGTAAAACAGCTTTCTAAAGTGGTCGGCCTAGGAACGGCCTCAACAAGCCAGCCTCTTCTGACTCAATAGTTCAGTCCAGACCCGCTTCAGTCTATTGGCCAGGATTTTAGCAAAAATTTTAACATCTAAGTTTAATAGAGATATCGTCTAAAATTACCCACTAAATCTGGAGGTTTACCAGGTTTAGGCAGTAAAATAATCCTGGCCTCAAAAGGCGTTTTATCCTTAATCCCTTGTTCACACCAAAAGAAAAAAGGTCTGTGCAATAAAGGCACAAGATTTTGTTTAAACAACTGAAAAAAAAAAGGCATACACCCATCCGGGCCTGGTGCTTTATCTGCTTGAAAAGAATCAATAGCTTTCCCTATCTCCTCCTCATAAATAGAAGCTATTAAATGTTGACCGACGTCCCTGATAGTTGAGGGAGGGTATGTTATCTAAAAATTTTGTATCTTGTCCATAACTTGAAGAGGGACTGCTGGCTTGAGTAAGTTTCCGATAAAATCTACAAAGATCTCCAAAATCTTTCCAGGATCTGTGACCAATTGTCCCGATTCTGGGTGTTTCAGGGCAGCCACCCACTTGGCCGAAGTTTTTTGTTTTAACTGCCAGGCCAGCAATTTCCCAGCCTTACTACCCTGTCCCAAATACAAAGCCTTAACTCTAGAAGCTGAATTAATAACTCTCTCCCTCAATTTATCTGCATACCATACTCTTAACGTTATTAATTTTTGCTCCTGTTCTTCCATTCTCCGGTTTTCCTGTATATCTTCCAATTCCTTAATTTCCCCTAAACAATTATTTAGAAGCTGACTGGTTTTCACTTTGCATACAGTAGCCATTCATTATCAGCTCTCCTCTCCAAAGCGGACTTGGCGCTGCCCAGGTTTTGGTCGACAGCTATAACCGAGCCCCAATTAGTTTCGATTGAGTTTTCCAAGAAGGTTCTAAAGCAGGTTGAAGCCTTGGTGTCCTTCAAAATATTATTGTTTAAGGACCATGAATGTGACCTTAAGGATTTGAGGACAGGAAGTATGAAATTTTATGGGGGAGTGATCAGAAATTACGGGACAAAATTATTGCCTCCACCACCCAGGACAGACAATGTTGACTTACCAAAAAATAGTCAATCCTCTAGTATGTTTTATGTACCGGGGAAAAAAAGGTGTATTCTCGAGCATTGGGGTTAAGGATACGCCAAGGGTCAACTAAACCTAATGATAATGTGAACTCTCTCAATGCATTCTGTGCTGGGGAAGGTTGTGTTCCTTTATAGCAAGATCGGTCCAACCGATTAAACTGGACTAAATTCCAGTCCCCTCCCAAAATTATTGGCACATTTTTAAAGGATGCCAAAACCATTCCCAAGTGGACAAAAAAAGATGGTGTTTCCAGGTTGGGTCCATATACTGATCCCAACACTAAGCTTAACCCACCTATACTGCCTGAAACAAAAATATATCTACCCTGTGGATCGGGAATTATCTCTGACTGAATAAATGGAATCTCCCGCGCGTGATTAGGATGGCGACCCCTCGACTGTTCGATGAGAACCCGGCACCAAAAACCTGGCCCACCCACTTCTTCTTGAGGTGGGATAACCGATCGGGGAGGATTTGGAAATCTTACAAAAACACTATTGCTGGCTTTAAATGGGCTAAGTGGTTTAAGATAACAAATTTTTTACAATTGTCCCTTCCTCCATTAATATTCCAAGAGACAAAATTCAATTTATTAGCCATTCACTATAGAGATCTTGTAAAAAATATTGGGATAGCTACCCACCCCCTTTACTAACACCCTAACAAAAGTATCAATGTAACCCCTAAGTTCCCCTCCCTCATAAAAAGAAAAAGCTTCTCCAATAACTAACTTAAAACCACCCCTCCTGGCCCGAAGCCAACTTCTCATCCACTGGTTCGTGTTGCGTCATAGAGATGGGTACATCCCCCTACATAGAAAGCAATAATAATAAATGTACTCCTGAACCTGCTAAATCTAATTCCTAAAATAGAATGATGAAAAACCATTTACACCAATTGAATATTTAACATGTAGGCCAGAAAATAGGACTCCGCTTGGTGAAAGCTACGGAGCATACCTTATGATCAATATTGGATATTAGGTTACAACCCCCTTATTCTATGCATCTCGGCCCCCAATAGCTCAGAATTAAGGGCCTCATTCCTAAAGCCCAATTCTCTTGGCCCAGTTACAAAGGTAAGGCTGCGCGTAAAACAACCAAAATCGAGCCAACCTCACCATAAGTGAAGGTACAAGCAATAAACAAGAATTAAAACGGTTTAATAAAGGGGTAAAACCAAGCCTGGCGATATGCCCCATATCTCTCATAAAATAAGACAATCCGGGAACCAATTTGTATCTACTGTATAGACAGTTCCCCCAATAAAAATATGTTTTAAAAAAAAAAGGGAATCAGGCATATTAAGGGTAATGAGTGGAGCCCAACAGCATCTTAATATAACAACTACAAGTGTACTAAGGCATTATGTCAACATTACTATACATATAGCTAGCCATTAGTTATATAGATAAACCCAGCACCCTCTCTTGCAGACAGTCGCTTGTATGCCTTCAGTGCTATTCGCATAGCATGTAACAAATCTTCCTTTATCATTCCCCCCCCTTGAGATAGTATCCGGAAACAGAACATAAATTCTTTTATCAATTGCACTGCGGCCCCTCTGGTCCTACCAGGGACCTAAAATGTAGCATACACTAAAGTTTACTAATAATAAGGCACCAGCAAATGAAAAACCAATTAGAATCTTATGACAGTGGATTATAAGATTTGGTCTCTTTAACCATATACTCTAAATAGCTGTCCATTCTTGGAGCTTCACCCTTTGGCAAATAGGTCAGGCAGCAGGGACTTTAAAGATGTCAGAGCCTCTTCAGCAGAATTAAAGTGCTTGGAACCCTCCTTAACTGTGACTTCTAACTTCGCAGGATACAACAAGCGATGCCGGATCCCCCGCAGCCCATAGCTTTGAAGTGATAGGCCTGAAGCTTGCCCGAGCCTGTCTCATTTTCCACGTTAGGTCTGGCACTAAACGCAACCTCTTGCCTTCCCACTGAAAAGCTGCCAATTTCTTGATCTCTCTTAAAATGTGTTCACGATCAAGATAATTAAGTAGTTTGAAGATTATTGGCCTCAGCGGTTCTGAGGAAGGAGGTTTGGCTCTAAGGGCCCGGTGACCCCTCTCAATAATATATTCAGGCCCATTTGGTGAAGGCCCAGCAGATTTCTTTAAAAGCTTCTGGAGAAATAAAATAGTATTTGGTCCCTTTTCTCCTTCAGGGAGACCCAATAAAAAAAGATTGTTCCATCTATTTCGCCTCTTAGGTCATCGTCACGATCCTCAGTTTGCCAATACTTCTTTTACAATCGACTACTTAGGCCCACTTTTATCCATAGCTCTTTCAATAGAAGAAATTCCTAGCCTCTGCATCCAAATCACCCGGCTAGACCTAACTGGAGTCAAAGCTGGCTTGATTTCCGTTACTTCGTCAATTAATTTAAATAGGGCATCTTTGATTGTTGCTAAGTCGTTGTATATTTTAGAGGGAGTGATTTCGTCCTCCATGAGCTATGCTGCATGCACGAGCCCGTCATGGGGCGACAGCTTCTAGTTCTCCGCCGGGCTTCCTGCATTATTCGTTGAGGGTTGATTCGGGTTTTCGTCCAAAAACAGTCACTGACCTTAGAGGGTAGTACCACGATGCCTGCTAGCCCCATAAAACTCAGTTAAAGCGCAGATTCAATCTTGTGGAAGAGGGAGACCCAGAGAGCTGCTGCTTCTACTCCATGCGTGTCACGTGACCAACTACTATAAGTCTAGATATGCAGGCTCCACAGCACAGTAAGTGCAGTCAATGTCTGGTTACAGTATTCATGAGGGAGAAGTTTAAGAACAGGGTTTATCTAGCCAAGAGGTGAATTTAGGAAGGTTCTGCCATCGACTGCAACCACCCAAACAAGTGACCGGCTAAGTCCAGTTATAGAGGGCATGTACTATTCAAGAAGTCGATCTAGAGTCGAGCAGGCTCATCGACTATCAGGAGACATCCTCCCCATCTCCCCCCCCCCAGCCAGTCCCCGGGTTTACCTGTACTCAGGCATAGAATAAACGAGTCAAGGCTCTTACTGGTCCCTCAGGTTTTAAGTGGTGAGTCCAATCTTTTGATTGCCACAAGCCACTGCTTTGGGTCTTGATAATTTGATTGCATTTTTGGTTGACGTTGCAAACTTCTTGAGGAGGACTGCCATCATTGAGGCCAGGGTCCAGAGCCCAAGGGAATGCCCAGTCATTCAGGAATTTCAAATCCTCTACTGATGAGTTCTTGTTAAGCATGCTGTACTGTGGTAAACTTTTTCTTGCCAATCAGGAAGGTCACTACCAGCTTGGCTTGGTAGGGGGTAGAGAACATAATCCCTTTTGCATTCAGGATAGGGAGCAACGGGGGTATGCCCTGCATTGCTGCAGTGTTTTCAGGGCATAGTCATGGTCAACATAAAACCTCTTCTGGCCATAGAAAGTCTTTTGCTTTTGCCATGCTTTGGTTTGTATCTGTTCCTTTGTAGCATAGTTTTGAAATCTGATGACTGAACGAGGGGGCCACTGGGGAGGAGGGTTTAGGAGCTAGCACCTGGTGAACCCTCTCAAGCTCCAACTGTGGGAAGCTCTAAGGCAATTAGAAGGAGCTTTGAAACAAAGTCCTTGATATCAGTCCCCTCGGCACCCTCTGGTATGCAATATAGCCAAATGTTCTTTTGTCGGGCTCGGTTCTCAGTGTCTGCCTGTCTAGAGTCTAAAAGTTCTTGCTGCTCCTGGAGTTGCTGGATGAGGTGCTCCAGATCATCATGATTTTTGGTGGTCATTATTTGGCGCTTGGTGTTGTCGGCCCTCTGCTCAAGCTGAACAATGTCTTTGTGCATTTCAGTGTAGATTTTTATTTTTTATTTTAATTTTAGTTTTTATTGACCAGGTAAGTGCACTAGACAAATTCTGCCTATTTTCAGATAAGACCCGGGGGAAGGGGATACAGATGTATGCCAACTGACTTTGAACCAGATTAAGCTATTGGTGGTATTTTTTTTGTTTGTTTCACTTCTGCATGGAATGAGCAGAGTTCCTGGTACATGGTATCTAGCTTAATATTTTTTTTTTTGTCTTATTTTTAGGTGTGTGGTCTGGGATTAGAGCCCTTGCTGGAGGAAGATGATGCGGTGTGAGAAGGGCCATTCTCCAGTTCAGAGGTCTCTGAAAAGGAGCCGTCCCCATCCTCTGTCATGTCTTCATCCTTGGAGATAGGTGGTAATTTGTTACCTTCATTATCCCTCCTCATCATGTTTTTTGCTGACTTTGAAAGATGTTTCTCTGTAAACCGAGGGTTTTTGGGTCAAGAGGGCATCAGAGGCTCCTTGTTCATGCTGCCATCACTTCAGAAGCAGAACTGGAATTTGGGTTGTCTGTGATTCCTATCATCTGCCCCCACCCCCCCATGAACCTCTTTGCGATCAAATTGCCAGACACCTGGAGTGGTGAAGGTCTGTCTTTAGCACCAGCAGGATTTACTGCTTACCCAATCTGCATATCTGCATAGGTTTACTGGTTAATAATCCTGAATTTGACAATCTCTTGTGATTGAGTTATTTCATTACTTGGATTCAGCCTTATGCTCAAACACCCAGAAAGTGCAGGCCTACCGTTTGTGTATGCTTTGGTGTGATGCTTACTTTCCTTGGGGAGGACCGGATCAGTGCCTCTCTCATAGAGGGTGTGGAGAGAGTGCCCTTGGGCTTCTTAAACAGCAGTTTGCAGGACAGGTGCCATCAGTGCCAGGGGCTTTGTATGAGACAAGGCAGCAATAGCCACATTAATTTATTGGATGGATAAGGGGGCCTCCAAGCCATTCTTGTTGTCCTCTGACAGCTTAGGGATGTGCAGACCATTCAGGAAGACATTCAATGTGTCAACATGTAGAGAACCTTGAGAAGTGTAAAGCTGCTTGTAGAAAGAGTGTATCACTTTGTTAATTTGCTGCCACAGTGAATGCAGTGTTCCTGCTGAATCACACAGGCCATGTACATTGCTGCCAGCTTGTTGCTTATGCAGCCCATAAGACAGAAGTTTACTGGCTTTTTCACCCCATCCTAATATTTGTGTTTCAAATGCAGGACTGCCATTTCAGCCTTCCTTGTTGACAAAGCACTGGGGTTGCATGCCCAAAGAGATCTAATGTCTCAGAGGAGAGAAGTAGGCAGCTGATAGAGAGTTATACACTTTGGTAACTTTTCTTTTGCTGGCAATGCTGCCTCCAGTTCCTTCTGTTCTTTCTCTTGGGCCCTGTGGTGGTTAGCAGCATAAACCATGACATGGCCACGTAGGTATGCCTTTAAGTCCTCCCATAGCATGGCCTTGTAGGTGTCCCTTGTGTTCTTTAGCTTAAACTTCCTACTTGACTTATGGCTTAAAATCTAGATCTTGCAGCAACAGGGTGTAGATTTGGAGGGGGTGCCTCAAAGCACAGAGATCACCACTGGTGCATGGTTAGACAGGTATAGCAGGTGATGTGGGAGGAGTATATCATCTGGGTCATGGGCAGAGGTCATCCAGTGGTCCATGTGACTAGAAGTGGAGTGGGATGTGAAAAGGCAAGCATAATCTAGGTTTATGAGGTGTTGCTGATGTCAAACTTCCACCAGTGAATGCACTGTCATTAAGTCCTGGACTTCAACAAGGGCTCTAGGATGGGGTTCAGTTTTACCAAAGTTCTTGTCCAAGTTGTGGTCCAGGGTGAGGTTGACATCACCTTCAAGCAAAAGGAGAGTTTGAGGCAGATGGGGATCAGACTAAGATGGTGGTTCAGTAAAGACCTTTCTGAAAGACAGAGCTAGCCTTGGCAAATCATACTGGTGGTCCCTCGAGCTCCCTATTTCTAGGTAGGTGCAAATGTATGGGCAGGAATCAAATGTTACTGTTCCTCAAGGATAATAAGGCACTTTTTGTTTTTGGTTTCTCACTCCAAACCTGCCACCCTGCTTATCCCCAGTCGTTGCTTGACTGACATAGAATGCATTAGGGGATGAAATGAAGTACTGCAGAGGACAAATAAAGGACTAGGGCAGCCTTGCAATGAGGGGGGTGAGGAGACATATGGTTAGCTTCAAGGCCTTAGGGTGGCAGAAAGGTCAAGTAGGAGATATGAAGTACAGTACTCACAGTGGGTTGGCCTAGGCAGGCTTTTTATTTGCAGCATTTGCTGAGCTTTGGGAGTTGGCGATCCTGCGGGTGGTGTGTGATAAGTTGTTGGACCAGTTGAGGTGGTTGCTGCCCTGCCTGCCCACAGTTGGCAGTCACCAGCCATAGCTGAGTTAGAGGGTTGTGGCAGTACCTGCTTAACTCCTGAGCTTATAAAAGGGGGTAATTTCAGCAGGTGGGCTGGAGGCAGTTGAGGCCTGTTACAGAGGCTTGAATCTGTTGGCATCATCCCCACTGCAGGACTTCTCGAGTAACTGGCGGATAAGGAACCACATTGATGACTGTGGGACCTGTTGGCAGCCTTGTCTTGCCCAGTCAGACTTCTGCCTGCTACCATTTTCACCCTCTTCTTCTCTTTTGCTGGACCTACTGTGAGTCATCAGGACCTGTTGAGGAGTTCAGATGGGGTTAGGTGTCATTTGGTATGGCAGTGTCCATGGCAGTTTAGCATAGGAGATGCATGCTGGAATCATAGGGCTAGGCTGGGAATTGGTAGTTAGGTCACTGCCTGGCAATAAAGTCTTCATGGCCTATGAGGATTCAAACCAAAAGGTAACTCCATTATAATTAATCCTCAGCTGAACTGGGTATTTCAAGGAGGTTTTGGCCCTTAGTTGATGCTGTTGCGACATCACTCTGCCATATGCCCATTGCTTCGCTGAGAGCTCAACTGAAAAGTTCTGAAGCAAGGAAATCTGGTTGCTCTCCCAGAACAATGGTCCACAATCCTGTGCCAGCCTTAAAATGTTCTCTTTAATGGAATTTTGGAGTAACTTAAACAGTATAGATCTGGGACATTCTGCCTGCTAAGGTCTGGGAGCCAGAGACCTGTGAGCCCTCTCAATCTCCAGCAGCAGGAAGCTGGGAGCATTTAGGAGAGAGGGTATGTGATAGTGTAAGAAGGGTATCATGTCTGTGCCTTCCACTTCTTCCAGTAAGCCCACCAGTCAGAGATCATTCCTCCATGCCCTGTTTTCAAGATAATCCACCTTAAAGAGCAGTTATCAAATGACCATAGCTTACTCTTAAATGTGGCTTTTGGGATCCCTGTCTGCTTCATCAAGTCAGGTCAGTCTTTGTTCAGTGCCCTCTACCCACTGGCCAAATGTTGCCAAGTCCATGTGCATTTGGGCTGTGCCCATTTTCAAATCCAGTGTCCAGAAGGATTCACTGAGAGAGAGCTATAATATTGACCATATCACACTGGGTCACTGTCTGAGCTGCCATTCAGTTCAGATTCCTGTGGTTATGCTCTGTCTACTCAGTCAGAGCCAAGGCTGTATGGTGGTCACTTTCAGTTTTGGGGGCAGTGAGGAGAGCACACAGAAAATAAGAAAACCATGCATTAAAACAACTAGGGTTCTGCGCGTTCAAGAAAGGAGTATGCCCTCTGCATAGTAAAACACTTACAGTGAACATGTCGATGCCGACAACATCAACAGTTTGCTGTAAAGTCTGCCCGGGACCCTGGCACCCTTCCTCCCAATCCTGCACCCCCTCCCTGAATGAACTCTGACTCAGATGATTACCCTTAAATCCAGGGGGGTGTGGGGGGCTGAGTGCCCTGCATGGCGGGGGTGCAGTGGCAACACCCCCCAATGAACAGCAACTGTTTCTTCAATGGATTTATGTCGACCACAAATCGCAATCTACGTAAATCCATTGTTGTAATGTCAGTCGACAAAATATTTGTTGAATTGGCATCACAGAGCCCAAGAAAGGTATCCTTGAACATAGAACAATGGGGCTATTGAATGCTTCCATAAATACTATAGCAGCACTCTACGATAAGTAGAAAAAAATGAAACTTACAAGTTAGTAGCTTACCCACCTTCTGACAAAGCATCACACTTATGATGCAAAGCACTGAGGCATTTGTGTTGTGCTTCATTTGATTAAGGAGGGACTAAAGCCAAAATTTTTGGCATCAATAAATTCAGAATTTGGATAAGCATATCCTCAATCAACTTCATGCCAAAAATCAGACCTGTAAGTTAATTTGCTTAAAAGTTACAAGTAATTTTATAACCATTAATTCACTACCTGTTCAAAAATGCCAGTGTCAGTGAACAGCTGTTGATGGTGTCATCTCCTGAACTGACAACCTAGTCCTCCCTGTAGACTACCTTATATGACATATTTCTTCAATGTTACTTAAAACTGCAGGTATAGGAAACATCTGAAAAAAGAAAACTGACAATGGGGGGAAGGGGTCAGCACATGTACTTCCATAATGTGTAGATGCAGGCAGTACTTCGGAATGTGACAGGGGGTGAATGCAGTGGCAAACATGGTTTTAGAATTACAAAGTTGTGTGCAGTTTTTAAAATACTGCAGGTACAAGATTTTGAAATGTCACCATGTTGCAACTGTGGAATGCAGCAATAAAACAGAAAATAGCTGGAACACATAATTTCGGAATGTGGCAGTGTTGCACGTTTTTGGAATGTGGCAGTGACACATAATTTCAAAATGTGGGACTGACGCACAATTTTCAGAATGTGGTGGTGATGCGCAATTTCAGAATGTGGTGGTGATGATGCACAATTTCAGAATGTGGTGATGGCACAATTTCAGAATGCAGTCATAACACCCAATTTCAGACTGCGGTGGTGACGAGCAATTTCAGAATGCAGCAGTGATGCACAATTTCAGAATGTGGCAGTGATGTACAGGTTCGGAATGCAGCAATGGTGCACAATTTCAGAATGCAATGGTGACACACAATTTTGGAATGCAGCAATGATGCATAATTTCTGAATGCGTCAGTGAAACACAATTTATGATGCAGCAGTGATGCAGTTTTGGAAGTGGTGGTGACACATCATTTTAGAATGCGGCAGTGATGCACAGTTTCAGAATGTGATGGTGATGCACAATTTAGAAATGTGATGGTGATGCACAATTTTGGAATATGGTGGTGACACCCAATTTTTGGAATGTGGTGGTGATGCTCAATTTCGGAATGTGGTGGTATTACATAATCTTGTAATGTGGCGTGATGCACAATTTGGGAATGTGGCAGTGGCCATTTTGGAATCTGGCATCGAAACACAACTTGGTGGGGTTGTGCAATTATGGAATTTGGTGTGGATACACCATTTCAGAATGTGGTAAGGATGAGCAGTTTAGGAGTTGGGAAGGGATGTGAAATTTTGGAATGTAGCCGGGATGCATCATGTATAATGTGGCTGGGATGCATAATGTTGGAATGTGGTGGGGATTTGATGCATAATTTTGAAACATGGTGGGTGTGTACAATTCTGGAATGTGGCAGGGACAAGCAATTTCAGAATAAATAGTATGTGCTGTCACATTTCGACAGTGTGCATCCCCACTATATTCCAAAATTTCCAGTCCCCACCAAATTCCTCAATGTGTATCCCTGTCTCATTCCGAGTCTGATTGTCCCACCACATTTTGAGATGGCACATCCTTGTCACATTCTGAGACTGAGTGCCCCCCCCCCAACATTTTAAAATACAGTATGGCAACATCTTGACATTCTATGCTTTGGTTCAGTGCTGCATTCCAAAACCATCTTCTGATGTGTTCTTAAGTACAGCGCCATGCATCTGAACATTCTGGAAATGCAAGCACTGCAGCCAACCCAATGTCAATTTTTTAAAAGGATTACTATAGCTATAGTTTCTTAAACTTTGGAGAAGCAGGTCTTGCATGGTTATGGACAAGGACTAGAGTGTGAGTTCAGGAGATGAGGTCAACAGTAGCTCTTCACTGAAACTGGCTTTTTTTGAACAGGGAGTGAAATCAGGGTTACAAAATAGCCCATAACTTTAAAATGAAGTAATGTAGAAACCTAATTTTTGTCATGAAATTTATTGGGGGCATGCTTATTTTGACAGAAGTCCTTCTAACTGAAATACACCCCATCCTGGTCAAAATAATGTATCCTGAACAGCACCATCAAAACTGCACTGTCAGGATTGCAAAATGCCTGAATAGCAACATGGTTAGAACAGCGTATGTCAACTACTGCTATCCCTGTTGCTATTCAGGCAATGGTGAGGGTGCACTGCTCAAGTATAGGGAAAATGAGGGAACTGGTCCAGCTGCTGTACACCAAATGGAAAAACCTACTAACATGTCATTTTCATTTTTATGTTTTCTTGTGTGCATTCACAAGAAACATGACGTGACAGCTTAGGAGAGAAGCGGGTTGTGGAGGCGTGGCACTGTTACAGCCAAGGGATGCACTGCATTAGGGGACTTGGCAATGGTGGACCAGTGGAGGCACAGTGTGGTGATGACACTGGTCTCCAAAAGTCCACCCACTTCTAACGTTTTTGCCACAGCAATCGGGGGCTGCCTCGTCACTGCAGCATCAGTCATTGTGCTGCAATGAGGGAGCAACCCGTCACTGCAGGGCGGAATGTTAACTAGCATAATACTGTTTGTGAACGTGGCGGGCAGCTTGCCGCCACGTTCCTAACTAATATTATGCTACCCCATGTGAGGGTGCCTAATCCCCTCGGCAGCAAGTACCCCTGGCAGCAAGTACCCTCCCAGACAGGTCTTTGTTTGCTGACGGGGCCCCAATCCCCGTCGGCTTCAGTGCGCTAATGTCCGCTGGTGTGTGTCTGCCAACGGGAGAGCCCACTCCCCGTTGGCATGATCTAACCCAGCCCCCCCATTTTCTTGTGTTCTGATGGGGGTTCCCAATCCCCGTCAGCATGATTCACCCCCTCCCATTCTTGTTGTGCTGACAGGGGTGCCCCCTCCTCATGAATTCTGTCACTGTCATGGTGTTAATCGGGCCCGAAGGGTGATTTCACATTCACTGTGTGAAATCACCTTTTGGGACTGATTAATGAAATGACTGTGCCAGTGTTCATGAGGTGGGCTCTCAAAAAGCCTAAGTTGCAAATTTGGTGAAAAAATTCCTAGAAATGACTTTTACGACTGTGCGTGCGTTGCGCAGTTTCTACGCAGGCTCATAAGTTCACAAATTTGTAACATTTGAAGTCCAGATTTTCAACATTGCCATTTTATCACACCTACTTATGACCAGTACAGCTGTCATTTTTCACATCTCGACCAAAATGTGTTTCCGCACAATGGCGCAGTTGGTGTGCAAAATCAATGTTTGGAACAGATTAAGAAAATCACACTGACAGTGTTCATGAGCAGAGGTCTTAAAATGGCTATGTTGAAAATTTGGTGAAAACATTCCTAAAAATGATTGTTTTACGAGCATGCGTTGCGCAGGTCCTACGTACGCTTGTAAGTATGCAAATTTTTAATATTTGCACTCCAAATTTCTACAGTGCCATTTTACTACACCTCCTTATGAGCAGTACAGCTCTAATTTGCACATCTTGCCCATAATGTGTTGCTGCGCATGTAGCACACAGTGGCGCAGTAGGTGTGCGTAATCAATGTTTGGGGACACATTACGAAAATCACAGTGACAGTGTTCATTAGCAGAGGTCCTAAAATGTCTATGTTGAAAATTTGGTGAGAAAAGTCCGTAAAATGACTGTGCTATGACGCACGCTCGTACCTTCACACATTTGCAGTATTTTCACTCCAGATTGTCAACACTGCCATTTGTCCACACCTCCTTATGAGCAGTGCAGCTGTCATTTTTCACATCCCGGCCCAAATGAGTTTTTGCACTTGCGGCGCAGACTAGCGCAGTCATTGTGGGAAATCCATGTTCGGGACACATTAGGAAAATCACAGTGACACTGTTCATTAGCAGAGTCCTAAAATGCCTATGTTGAAAATTTGGTGATGAAAGTACATAAAGTGACTGTGTTACAAGCATGCATTGCGCAGTTTCCACGCATGTTTATAACTTTGCACATTTGTAATATTTTCACTCCAGATTTTCAACATTGCCATTTTTCCACACCTCCTTATGAGCAGTACAGCTGTCATTTTTCACATCCTGGTCAAAATGTGTTTTTACAGTTCCGTCGTAGACTACCGTCATTGCTGTGGGACATCAGTGTTTGGGACACAGTAACAAAATCACAGTGATGCTGTTCATGAGCACAGGTCATTAATTGCCTATGGTGAAAATCTGGTGATGAAACTCCATAAAATGACTGTGTTACATGCATGCGTTGCGTGGTTTCCACATATGCTCGGAACTGCAAGCATTGTTAATATTCCCACTACACATTTTCAACATTGCCATCTCTTCATACTTCCCTATGGATGGTACAGCTGTCATTCTTCACATCCTTCCTGATCTATGTTTTCATATATGTGGTGCAGAATGGCACTGTCACTGTTGGAAGTCACTTTTTGGGACATATTGACAAAATCACACTGCCACTGTTCATGAGAAGAGGTCCCAAATGCTTTCATGAGGTGGGGTCACAAAAAAGGCCATGTTCAAAATTTGTACTGTGAATACCAGCAAACGCCAGAGACATTAGGGCTTCTAACCATAACGCCCTACCCTGTACAGACAGACAGGCATCGGAGTGTGCCTTTGGATTGCCGACTGTACTGCTCATGCCACCCCACCCCCACCCCCCTGCCACTGACCAGCATCGAGGTGTACCTTGGACTCTTTGTCCCAAGACTTCACACCATTCTCCTATGCTGCACCCATTTCAATGTATGTCCTTTTGGAATGGGCTGACTGTAAAGCCAAACACCCTAAGGCACAGGTCAACACATCTCACTGTCTGCAGAATAGGGTGATGGTGACATGGCTTGACCGTCATGGGTGACAACCCAAAAACTTACCCCACATCCTGTCCGTCTCTACAGCATGGAGGTGCAGTTCAAGTCAAGTTCACTACTTCACTGCCATTCCTATTCTGCATCTGAATAACTCCTGCATTTCTAATGCTAATACCAGCAAGCAAACATTCAGCATTGACAAATGCTTGTTTACTGCTTGTCGCAGCTTGCTGCCACCATGTTTTTGTTAGTACTGCCTTCTCTAGGCAAGCATCTGCACTGACCCAAGAGCACATGTAGCTAATGTTTCCTAGTTTACCATGTGCCCAGCAGTAATGTTGTGTGATATGCAATTTGTCTGAGATTATCTAGAGCTGTAAGATTTAAGCTGCCAGCTTCTTTATTTTTTGTTTGCCGGGTAAGTGCACTAGACAAATTCTGCCTATTTTCAGGCACAACCAAGGGGAAGGGGATACAGATGAATACCAACTGACCTTGAACCAGATTAAGCTGTTGATGGTATTTTTAGTAAATGGGGGGAAATTTGGCCAGGGCACCAGGGAAATTACCTCTACTCTACTGAGGGGGTGCTGGTTTCATGGAGGAGGATGCCCTGCATGTTCATTCTGCTGGTGTACCTGTGAGTGTGCAGGTCTCCCAACCCGCAGGTCCAGTGCAGGGGATCGAGGAAAATATGGAGTTTGAAGAAATGGTGACTGAAACAGCTAATGAAAGAGCGAGTACACCTACTGGATTATTCTCTTCAGATGAAGTCTGGTTGAAGCATTTGTTGCTACAAAATAGAGCTTTGGGACATGATTTGCTGAATACTAACAAGATTTCCGAAGTTGGTTCTGAAGAGGTGCAAAAACTCACCAAAGTTACAGAGCTCTCGGCTCCACAAATCACAAGAAATGCAGCGCGTTTGCTGAAGGATCTGGCTGAAAAGTAAAGCAGTATGCTGACTGTAGATGCAGCTCCTGTGTCAATGCCCTGTGACGTACATTCATCAATGGCATTCTCTAGGCCTGAGTCAGAGCTTGTGGGGAAAAGTGTCAGAAGAGGTCTTTCTTGCATCGGAGTTAGAAATGCTCTCGGGTGAGGGAGCTGAAGTCAGCATTGTAAGTACTGTACATTTTTCTTCAAATGCTACTGAGCAATCTGAGAATGTAAGATTCGCCTTATGAAAAGGGAGAGGGTGTCAATTAGCGCACCCTAAATGACAGGGGAGATCCCCTAGTTCACTGGCTCATTTGTTATTAAATGCAGGGTGGAAGAGGGGAGAGGCTGGAATTTGGATCCCTGACCCTGCTCACAGCCCGATACCCTGCCAAAACAGCTGCTATAATACTAATAGGGAGGTTGGTAATTAAAAGGGAAATATTAACAATGCATTAAATGAGACAGTTTAACAGGAGATAATACAGGAAGTAAAGGAAAAAGATTGCCTGTTTCTTCAGAGACTACCTCTTCATCTGAAAATGATGAAACATATAATCAGCATACAGAATGGGGTGATAGAACTGAGGCTGAACGTGGCCCCCCACAGCTGCACTTGGACTTTAGAGAGCAGTCTAGGGTTAAATGGGAGGATTTTAGAAAAGAAGATCCTTTTGTTGGATCTCCCCCCCCTTTGCAGAGATGCAATGCTGTTCATTTGGAATATTTAGTGGGCCTCGAGGTTGCTCCTGACCACCTATATGTGGGAAGGAACTTATTGAAAGCATCTTTGGGCATACATGTTTCTAGTGCAAATTTATATGACATTAGTTTCAGTGCTTCCCAAGGCTTGGATCGTTTTTGGTCCAAATATGAAGCATTAAAGTATACAGAAATTTGGTTACCTTTTAGGGCTATTCCGTTAACCAAACCCACAATTGAGTATGTTACTGTGTTATTTTGAAATGAAACTGTCTGTGCATGATATTACCTATTGGATGCAGAAGAGGTGTGATGTATTAGGTCTCCCCCAGCCAATTTTTGATGATGAGCACATATAGAATGGGGGCTAAAAGTACAAAGTGTATTTATGAAACAACAGTTTAGGCCCAGTGCATTTGCCAAATAGTTTGTTTTTGGGGAGAGAAAGGGGGCACTGCTTTTATGTTTGCCAGTCAAAGGCCTATTTTAAATGTGGGGCCCATATGCATCTCAGCTCTGCCTGTGATAGGCTGAGGTGCAACTTTTATGTGTAGAGGAAGGGCATGCCTTTCAAGCCTGTCCCTGGGCTACACATAACCACACTGATCGTACGTGTCAGGATACCATCATTAGAGAAGCTCAGAAGAAGGACATGGCATCACTGAAAAACCCTGCAGGCCAGTCGGAAAGACCCCACTCTGACTAGGCCCCAGCAGATCCTGCTCCCACCACCACCACCACACCACCTCCCTCACCTCCAGTAGTAAGCAATGTTCCTGAACCAGAGGAAATCAGGATTATTTCTGAGGTGCCTACTGTCTCACACAATGATGCCATTACAGTACAAGGCCCCCCTGTTCCCCCTGATGTAGGGCAGGAACATATAGATAAGCCCCCCTCTCACTGTTAAAAGCTTGTCAAAGAAAAAAGGTATTGGGCAGTCCAAGGCCCAATCTAAAGTACCTAAAGCTTGTGTGCCTGGAGGGGACATACCTCTTGCAAATAAATATGAAATTTTGACCAGGAGCTCTCAAGAGTCAGAGCAAGGAGGGGTATTCTGAAGCATTTTTACTGGCCCCCCTTTCCTCTGAGTCAGAGGAAGACTCTCAGTGTACCATAACAAATAAGGAAAGAAGGAAAAAGTTAGGTGTCAGGATTAGGAGGAGTACCAGATTGAAAAAAAAACTTCCTAGTTGATATCTTCTTTCTTCCAATCAAGGGTCTAATACAAAGTTAAAACTTGCTACGATTAATGTTAACAGCATCAAAAATGCAAGAAGAAGGCTGGTTACTTTTACGGTCTTATATGGTTTATACTGTGATATATATCTTCTTCAGGATACTAGGCTTAATATGATTTCTTTGGTAAGAGCTGCTCAGAAACTGTGGTGTTGGGGCCCCTCCTTTTTATCTTCTGGGACTGATGTGTGTGAAGGAGTTAGAGTTTTGTTTCGGGGTGATTGGTTTTAAATTTCCAAATTGGTGGATATTATGCCAGGGAGGGCTTTATTATTGGATATTTTGTATAAAAATGAGGCCGGGAGACTCATAACTAAGGCAATAAGTCTTTCACGGACCGCACAGATTTCATGAATCTCATGAAAACAGAAACAGATCATGAAATTTGCAATAATGTAAAATGTTTTTTGCAACAAAAAAAATCTTATTTTAATAAAATTAAAAGAAACATAGTTGCCAGGTATTCTGTTCTATTTGTAATTTATCTTGCTGCTGTGATCGATGTGGGGTATCACATTACAAGGTTGCATTACAAGATCAATGATCATAACCCTATATGCCCCTCTAAGGAAAAAAGACAGGGTAGACCTCTTTACTGAGATTAAACCCTTTTTGTTTACAACTAAACAGGTCTTAAGGGAAGGGGACTTCAGTTGTGTGGTGTCTAGGCAGAACAGAAGGTCAGCTACAACCAAGTTGTTCTGTGATTCTAACTGTCTCAAGTCCATTATATCCCAATGCAATTTACAAGACTCCTTTAGCACCTTACATTCATGGGGGGAGGGTATGTATCACAGGGAAACCTTTCTACCAGGATAGATTTTTTTATTTACACAGAGTTGCATCAATATACAGTACATAAAGTGGACTCAGTCCCTCTAGAGACATCAGGTCATGCAATACTTGTGGTAGAGTTAGGAGGAGTGACAGGCCCTCAGTATGGGAGGAGCTACTGGAAGCTTAACACTTCCTTATTAAAGGAAGATATTTTCGTCAGACGCACCAAAGAATTCTTAAAGGTAAGGATGTCTATTGCTGGGTTGGCAGAGGATGTTAGTTTTTGGTGGGTGGAGACGAAAAGGGAACTGCATTACTAATTTCAGGGGTTCTCTACACGTGCTAGGACAAATACTTATAAAAAGTATCTTAGTCTTCGAGCACAACTTGCAAAATTGTATTCTGTAATCAATACACAAAACATTAGTTTAACAGCTCATGTTAATAAATTTAAAAAGAGATGGAGTTATTACAATACTCAAGCAACATCCTTGTTAAATGAGCACAGAATCTGTTCTCCTGGCAAAACAGGGTTTGGAGATGTTTTTAAAAGCTGCACACAATGAGCCTCGGGTAGGTTTTTGACATCTGTAAAAAATGTAAATGGAATTCAGGTTTCCACTGGTCCAGAAATTATGGACACCATAACTGGGTATCTAGCTGAAATGTATACTGCCCCCTGTATGGAGGAGCAGGTAGTGACAGAATTTCTTTCCTCTTTCAATATTCCAAATATCCCAAAATCATGTGTAACTGCTTTTACGGATCCCATCACTAAAGAAGAGGTTGATTTAGCATTAAATAAGTTAAAAGGGGCTACTGCACCTGGGATCAGTGGATTATCCTCAGAATTTTATAACATTTTTATAGAATTATTAAGGAATATATTAGTGGTAGTTTTTAATTGGGTACTGGACCAATTGGAAGTGGATTTTTCACTTTTGCATTGCAGTGCAAATCCTCTTACGTAAACGAGGGGATAAGTCTGATTTAGACAATTGGAGGTCTTTGAGTTTATTGAATGTTGAAATTCTAATGAGACTACTCACAAACAGGTTAGTAAACACGGCTCCTGTTTTAATTTCTGTGGCCCAGACTTGTTCAGTGCCAGATCGCTCAATTGAGCGTAACCTATTGCTAGAGAGGGAACTGGTTGAACAAGG
The DNA here is from genome assembly GCA_016271365.2 of Neoceratodus forsteri. Classification (NCBI taxonomy): domain Eukaryota; kingdom Metazoa; phylum Chordata; order Ceratodontiformes; family Ceratodontidae; genus Neoceratodus; species Neoceratodus forsteri. The sequence goes on along the minus strand of JADMNL010000022.1, from coordinate 191,963,112 downwards.
AAAGGAAGAGGCCCTTAGTGGCTACATCATGTCTTTGGACCAGGAGAAGGCCTTTGACAGGGCTCCCCATCAATTTATTTCCTATGTTAAGAAGTTATGGTACTCTACCAAATTTTGTAGCATGGATTTAATTACTTTCTGGGAAGGCTATGGCAATTCCATTAGTAAATGGAGATTTGAGGGTCATATATTAATATCATAGAGGGTGAGATGGGGTGCCATTGGCCCTATTATTATTTTGTTTGGATCCTTGTTAAGGCTCCTTCAACAAGATAAACATATAAGGGGTATCAAACCCATTGGAAGGGCACTGGAAGCTAGAGTAGCAGCTTATGCAGATGACATTTGTGCATTTGTAGCTGATCAGAGGTCGGGAATTTGGGTTTTTGAATTAGTTGAACAGTATTCAATAGTTGCTGGAGCTAGGGTAAATAAGGGGAAGAGTGTAGTTTATCCCCTTAGTGAAAATACTCCACAGATGGGAGTTTTACAAGGGATAAAAATGTCTAAAGACCTGTTTAAAGTTTTAGGGCTCTGGTTTGGGAGAGGTGATAATGGGTTGTTAAATTAATCAGAGAGGATGGAGGTAGCTTCCTCCAAAGTTGCCCTTTGGAGAAATTGGCAACAATCCAAAAAGAAAAAAGCAGCTGTGGTAAAACCTTTTTTGTTCCCAGTGTTTTTATTTATCAGTGATATATACCCTGTTCCGCTGGTCTTGGAAATGTCTCTGTTGAGTTTAGTTTTTCAAGTGATTTGGGGGAATCAATTAAATCCCATTAGGAGGGAGGTTTTATACTTACCAGTTGACAAAAGGGGGTTGAATTTTCTAATTCCTGTAGCTTTTTATTGTAGTGTGTGTTTTTTTTTTTTAATAAAAATTTGCCAGATTTCTCCAGGCCTAGTATGGCTATATGGACCCTATTTGCAAGAAAATGGCTTGACCCCCTTTTTCAGGTGTGGGGTAATCTGGGGACATTAAAGGCTCAGGTCAAGAAGAATTGTGTTTTCTTTCAACCAGCTTTGGTGAAACTCAAGAAATGGGAACTGACATTACACATCTCACAAATGCAAACTAATAAAATTGTGTATGTTACAATACAGGTACAGGCATATATTTCTCACACTGATTTTAAAGAAATGTCTTATAAATATCATTCTATGGTGCTGGATTTGTTGAAGGATCCATATATCCCACCAAGGTTGTGGGATGTAATGTGGCTGTGTTCCCATGGAAGGCTATTTGTAAAGGGGAATGCTAAGCATAAAAGTCAGGAAGAACGTATGTGTCCCAGAGTTAGTTGCATCACACAGGAAGAAACTATGAAACATTTTCTTATTCAGTATCCTTTTGTTCAGGAGATGTGGTCACAGCGGACACAAAAATGGGCTAACTCTTGTTGGGGGAATGTAATGCATCAGGAAGTGGTTGGGGGTTTCAGTTTGGGGAGGATGGGGTTGGATGATGGATTGATCCGGCTTATTTTTGCATTTATAAAGTTTATTTTATGGCAATTATGTTGCAAGTTTGTTTTACAACAGATGTATCAGGATCCTTGAATGGTTATCCATATTATTGAGCAGGAATTATTCAAACAATGTATGTTTGAGAAACAACATATGTATCATGAAGCTTGGGCAAATCAATGGAACAGTGTCCCATTTATGAAAGATAAAATTGGATGAATTTTCTTTCTTTTTGTTTTGGGGGGGATATTTGGACATCTGTATGTTTTCTTTCTTAAATGTTATCATTTGAAGTTATTGTAGGATGGTTTTTTTGATTGTATATTGTTCAGTTTCTCAAATAAAATGTTCCCCTACTCTTTTCAAGAAGTGCCATGGGATCTTTAACATTAACCTGAAATGCCACTAGAACAGGCACATGGGACCCTGGTTTAACATCTCATAGTGGTTAGCCACATGCCCTAGCATGAAATTTTGGATCATGTTGTTGAAGGTGTCTCCTAAATACCCTTGGAAACCCAAGATGGTACTCCAAAGGGAAGCTGGTATTGGGGGGAAGGGCGATTTCATGTGAGGCAGAAAAAAGCAAACATGTCTCATGGACACAATGCATTTTCAACCATCACACAAAATGACTCATCATATCTTAGACATTTCGGCTGACTTCCACATTAAAAGTCAGACTAATGTTCTCAAAGGTGTCCCCTAAATATCCCTGGAAGCAAATGTTGATACTCCAGTGGAATAGTGGTTTTCATGGGCTGCTTTCGTGTGGTGGCTGACAAAACAGTCAGACCCAATAGACAGAATGTACTTTCAACAATCACAATAATAGCTCCTAACTTTGACATTTCTGCTTTCTTTTACATGAAATTTTAGACTGACGTTCCCCAAAGTGTCCCCTAAATATCCCTAGAAGTACTTAATACTCCAAGGGAAAGGTGGTTTTCAGGGGTGCTTTCATGTGATGACTGACAAACAGCAGAGATGCTCTACAGACAGAATGCATTTTCAACCATCAGACAAAATGAATCATAACTTTAGCATTTCTGCTTACTTTAACATGACGCTTTTGATTTCTGTTCAGCAAGGGGCTTCCTTCATATCTCTGGATGTGCAAATTGTTAATCCAAGGGGAAGGTGTCTTTAATTTGGGGAAGGGGCATGATTTCATGTGATGGCTGACAAAAAAAACAGACATACCCTGTCAACAGAATGCATTTTCAATAATCACACAAAATGGCTCATAACTGTTTTTTCTGCTTATGTTAGCATGAAATTTCAGATTCACATTCTCCAAGATGTCCCACAGGAAGCATGCATTGGTACTCCAAAGGAAAAGCTTTATATAGTAACTCTTGGTTCTGAGATGGGTGTGAAGAGTGTATTCCTGGGAGCACCACTGCATGAGCTCTACATGACTTAGGAAGCCACTTGTGTACATGCACTTTAAAAACCTTTTATATATCTTTTTGAACCTCTTTTGTATCTGTTGGGGGAAGTGTTTGGCCGATTTAGTTCTCATTGGTTTAGGACATTTTACTCTACTAAAATAATGAAAAGGGACAAAATACTAAATACTGTACAGGATTTTGTACAGTAACATGAACTAATGTAGTATTATATCTCCACATTTGTTCAGCTTGGCTAGTTGTAAACTGAAGAAAATGCAACTTAATTTTTTTTTTTTTTTTTTCACAATTTTTGGCTGGGAACAGAACACTACACTGAAGTTTGTTTCAAGCTCCTTTCTGGGAGCACATTATACTATTTATTTAATGACTGGTTGATTAATTGATTGATTTACTGTTTATTTATTTAAAAATAAAATGTGACATATAGAGGCACACTGAGCCATGACTCTTTTCCAGGTATGACCTAGGGGCTTGGGGTCATGAGGTGTTACAAAGGTTGTACAAGTGCAGCAAAATAACAGTGAGCAGTACACTGACATAATAAAATAATGGTAATTAATGAAACGGTGAAGTGAGGCTAGCTGAAGCAGATACAAGCAACTGCAGGCATACATAGCTACAACAAGTAAGAGCCATAAACCAACTAACTGAGAAAGTGCAATAATGCAGTAAGTAGAATGACTGTGAAAAACATTGCTCATTTAGCTTATTACTGCTGTTTCTGTTTCCCAATTTTAATCAGAAGATGAAAACAAAGTTCCTAAATATTACATGATCATACAGTAAAAGCTGTCATACAGCACAGGTTATGTGACTTGCTCAGGATCATACAATATGAAATTGGATGCTGTGGGACTTGAACCCAGGTCTGCTGGGTGTCCATGTTACAGCTGTCTGCTCTAATCACTAGGCTATATAAAGTGATTCTTAGATGTAAAATCTCTGCGTGCTAAAGCGCCACCAACCATTCATGGCCAGTACATCAGTTCAGATTTATATTTTTATTCCTTGATATATACAAGCCCAGATATTCAGAAATATGCCAAAGCCCGGCACAGTGCAAATCCGATGCACCATGGCACAACTGGAGCCATATTCAGAGGTTGTGCAGGCTGAACTGTGCCAGTGCAGCATGGCTGAATATGGCAGAGTTGCACCGTGGCACAACCAGAGGTGTGCCATGGTGCACACAGAGATGCACCAGTGCACCCATGGTAGCAGAGCAACAGAGGGGGACATGGCACAGAGTACAGACCCAGGGACAGGGCCATTGCAGCACAGTGACAGGCCACAGGAGGCCTCCACCAGCAGAGCACACACAGGCACCCTAACTCTGGACCCCTGAACACAACTGTGGCATGGACAGCAGGTGACAAGAGCTGCCAATGGTTGATAGAGGGCCACCAAGGGAGCCCCCCGGCAGGCTGCTGGCCAAGCCCCACCCCCCCCAAAACCACAGCAGGCCACACCTGGGACCATGCAGCCAAGCACACACACACCACACACCCCTGATGGGCACACCAATGCACAGCCACTGACCCAGGGGATGGACACCACCGCAGTGGGGCAGACCACAGCACACAGAAGAGAACCACAGAAGCACAATATGCACACCCTCATACGCACACAACATGGATGGACACTGGGCCACTGCAGCATGGCACCTTATGCCAACTGAAAAGCAAACACGGACACAGGTGGGTATGCCAGGTGACATATATACTGTATGTATGGAACAACTATGTACAGGACCAGCAGGGTCTGGGGAAGTGCAGAGACAGTGAGGGAAGGGGATGGGGAACGGGGACTGTTCAGTGGGAGGGGGACTGTAGGGACAGACCCAACAGGAGTAACAGGGGACACAGGGGCAACCCTAGCAACAGCCCCAGCTGACCACCCTGGCATGCCATCCCTCACTCCGCTCCACCTGCCAGCATGCCCTGTATGGCCACCACCACCACAAGTATGCATGAGACCATGAGCAAGGTCTACTGCATGAGCTGGCTCAGCATCCAGTGTGGCAGTGTCAGCACTGGATGCTGGACACCTATAGCAAGGGACAAGACAGGTGCCCAGTGCAATGGCCCAAGGAACCATGCCCACCCACGGTGCACCTGTGCATGAAAGGGAACACGCAATCATGCACGAAGCGTGTGTTGCTGGCCTTGTGCAGCTTGCACTGTGCCAATACATCGTGCAGTTTGCTTGTCTTGCACAATTGACACCATGTCAGCACAGTGCACATGCAAACTGCAGACCAGAGCATTGAGCATGCGTGGGCATTGTGCCACCACTTGCTCCGGTGCAATACCATTGTGAACAGTGCACTATCTTAATATTCAGATGCCGCATGCAAATGAGCTCAACAGCCAATGCATGGCACAGTGGGGTGCATTAGCATACCATTACCGTTGTGCATGGCCTCATTTGCATGCGCTGCACCACATAGGCACCACCGAACAGCACAGGCCATATACCAGTATTGCAACCATGATAGGTGTGGTGGATGTCACAGCAGCATACTGGGGGCAGACAGCACTGGAGGGTGGGATGGACCAGGGTGATGCTGCCAGGGCCTCAGCGGATATGCACTGTCACCTGTGCTGACCATGCCAAGATTAGCCCTCTGCTATGTTGTGCTGCACCCCTTACCTGTCCCTAGCACCCACACCACCATGCACACCCTGCCTACCCCCATCCCCAGGACTGTGCTGCCCATCGCGCCCTGCCTGTGCCATGCACTCCCACTGGGTGACCCCATTCATATCCATGGCATGGCACAGGGCTGTGCCAGTTGAAGGCATCCTGTGCACACCCAGGTTGTGTGGCACAAGCATTGGTGTGTGTCCCATGGCACTGCACACCACCTGGCAGGTGCTGCTTTGGCACCCCTTCCTGTTGATATGCACCAGTCCCACAGGGCCAGGTGACATGTGGATGCCCACATGGATGCAGGCATTGACCCCACTCATGTCAGGCATGCATGCATGCCATCCTGTGGCCACCCTGCAGAGGTGCTGTATGATCCGTCTGTGTGCTGGGGAGACGGCTGCAGTCCACAGCATGTGGCAGCACAGCAGTGGAGACCTGTGTGAGGAGGTGGGCCATGACCACCTTGGTGATGTCCCTGGTGTCCCCTGTTGGTCCTTGGCTGGTGCCCGTGGTGAGCAGGCACATAACGGCAGTCACCATCATCTCCATGGACATAGCATGGCTCTATCCAGTGGATGCCTGCAGCTCCACACTGCACAGCTTGCAGGGCTGCCTCAGCATGGCCCTGTTCAGGTGGTACTGGCCCATGATCTTGGTGTCACTCTGGTTCGCAACAGAGCAGCAGGCACTGTACCACCTGTGTTGGGCATGCCACCGCTGGGCCCTTCGTTGGCCTCGTAGCTGTTCCTCCTGCCGCCTCACACCGCTTATTACCACCCCCATCAGGATGGGTGCATTCTCCATATCTCCTGCTGTCCACTGTCCCTCTGGATGGTAGGCTGCTGGCTGTGTGCCACCCTGGTACACAGGCTTTGTGTCTGTATGTGTGTGTGTCTCTCTCTCCCTCTCCCTCTGTGTCTGGTCATGTGTGTGTCTGTCTGTCTGTATGTGTCTTTCTGTCTCTCTCTCTCTCTTTGTATCTCTCCCTCTCACTCTTGGCGCATCTGCTGTCTGTGTGTTTGTGCCTTGTTTTACTAGAAACAAGTCTAGTCAGAGAAATTACGATTTACTCCACTTGCTCTGAATAATTGGGCCCAAGTATTTATTTTAGATAGCCTTACTGATCACTAACATTTTTTGCTAGATGTAATCAGTTTCTCAGTGATGACCTGGGAAGAAGCGTTACCATGCAGGGCAGGAGAAGGGTGTTTTCTTCAATACAACACATACTGTATTCTGCTGCATAACAGAGATAATGCACTTTACTTCTATCTTCCATTTAGCGGCAGTCAAACTGAATAACAATATCATGCACCCATGCTTCAGACAGAAAAAAACTATTACACAATATACTATTTAAATAAATAAATAGATGCAATAAAATCATTTAGTCACAAGTTACAAGTTCTTGAAAGGAGATAATGTAAGCAATAATACTAACCTTTGCTGGAGTCTAAATCTTGACTCTTACACAGCTACAAATATCCAAACTGCAGTGCTGCACTCACTGCAAGGTTGTGGTCAGCGGCAGGGGTTAAACTAGCAGGAACTCAGTTCCACCTCCTCTTGACACCTTTTTGGTTGAATACTATGAAGTGTTCCACCTCTTATAGATGACAGTTCCACCTCATACAAATGCAAACATTACAGGTCCATCTTCTAAACATTTTCAATTTAAGCACTGGTCAGAGGCTGAGTGTATGACATCCTGTGGCTTCAGCACCTAAACCTACTCTGAGCATGATATCATTTTTATTTTAATCCATGTATCTTGCTGTGCACACTTTTTCTAAACCACAAACCGATCATGTGTCCTTAGCCAATAAACGATGTCCAGCTTTGTTGGGTTTATGGTGCAGAGCATTAATGCTGTGACAGTCCTGATTTTTTGAACTTTTGAATTCTGAGTGTGTTTGAACATGCATAGATTTTGGATGTATATATGCGCCTGCAGTCTTCTACATGTAATAATTGGACCATTGGCACTAAACTGCAATTTTGCAGTGCCATGCATTTCAGTACCTTATTTTTCTGCAAGATGGTGCAGGTGAGGAAGAGCATCTCATTTTCAGTGATGTCCTTTTTCTGTCCACTATTACTGTATAGCTGAGATGCAAGAAGCAGTGCTAGAAGATTTGACTTGTTCAAGTGTACTCTGAGTCCTGGGCTCAAGAGGGTTTGAGGTTAAAATTAGTTGGTACGTAGTCTTGCACTACTGCTGCTGAAAAATGTATGCTCTACTCTGTGTGCGTAGTACTTTTATAAATATGGGTGCAGTACACCAAGTCATACAAGGATGTGTAGGTCTTCCAAATGCAATAGAGTGCTCCCTCTACAAATCTAGAGCAACATGTAGTATCCATCTCACTACACATTCATATAAAAGGGCTTAAACCGTATCCCTTTCCCCCACCTAAAATACACCACAAGTCAAGTGGTAGAAGGGTGTGGAACACTGTTCCACTGTATTCTCTGAGCTAGGTATGCCTGCTTCAGGAACTAAGAGTTTGCAGAGGTCAAACGGAGGGCCCCTCATACAATGTCTCTTTGATTCCGAGACAAAGCACCATATTTGAACTACTGTCCCCCATGCACATCCTAGACCTCTTAATATGGCAGTAATGACTATGAGAGACAACAATCAATTTTGTGGTTAATTGTTAAACATTTCTCTGGCTGGAAAGTAGACATGACAGTGCTAGCAAGACTGTTGGATCCCATAGTCCCCAAGCTCTGCATTTGCTGGCAGTCTCTGGCTTCAGACTAGCATTCCAGTGACCACCCATCCCATATCTGAGCCTTAGGCCCTCGCTGTCCCCATAAAGAGCTCAGCTTTGGTAGACGATGGAATAAGTAGCCAGGCCTCATGAATTCTGCCCGCACAATAGGCTTATCTGCTACCTGCACAGATGCTTGCCAGTTTTGAAAATCAGTGCTAAATGTATTTCAGCCCCTCATGTCCTTAGTGCCTCTGTAATTTGATGTAGATTAGAACTGAACACAGCAAAGTGGGCAGCATTCAGGAAATGCATGAAAAAGCAGACCAAGATCCAAATGGTGGGGGAGAATATTTAAATAACTTAAAGGAGACCAAAAGAAGAGTAACAATTCTTCTCTTCCCTGGGCACGGCAAAAACAGGTCTTTGACACAGCACAGCTTCCTAATAAAATGAATGTAAAAAAAAATTAATAAAAAAGAAAGGAGGGGAATTCCCAGGCTGAAGAGCAGAAACAACTGGTGGAGGATGAGAGCAAAATAGCAAATATCCTGAACAAATAAATGTATTCAATTTTCTCAGTGCAAAATGGACCACTCCCTAAATGTGGTGCATAGATCCTAGGAGTGCAGAGGCACAGACCAGAGGTAGGAATGGTATCAGACAAGAGAATGCTCAAGGCAGTTTGGGATCTACCAGTGCATAAATCAGTGGAGCAGATGACAAGCACCCTAGAGTGTTTGGGTGGGTGAGTCAGACACTGGCAGCACCACTTGTTGATTTACCTGTTCCCTAGCAACAAGGGTTGTGTCAATGGATTAGAGGATAATGTAGGATTAGAGGAGCCAGTGGATTAGTGTAGTGCCACTCTGCAAGATGGGAGATGGCAATGTCCCAGGCAGTTACAGGCCCGCCAGCCACACCTCAGCAGTAGGGAAACAACTAGAAACCATCTTTAAGTAGTACCAGTTGAAATCTCTGCAATCTAACAAACTATAGGACATGAGGTACGACATGTGGTAGCATGTATGTATGCCAGCTAGATTGTGCCAGGCTAACCTAATTTGTGTTTTATTTGTGTACATGTCAAGTTCCAAACCACACATCCCCTAATGTAATGGATCCCAGAGGGAAGCACTGACAACAAAATCATCAAAAATCAGTTTTTGCTGATGTGTTTTGCCTTACCAGTGCACGGACAGTAAAGAAATAAAAGAAAAAAGTATTTATTCTCAGGTACAACATTTCCGGTTGATAAACAGCTTATCAGGTACTAAGATTTCAAAACAGATGGAGAAATATACAGGCAGCAGAAGGGACACTACCCATGAGAACCAAGAGAGGTGAGAAATAGAGGTATGAAGGGCAGAGGACATGTAGGCCACAGGAAGCTGAGGACATAGTAAAGTCTCTGACATTCTTTGTTATTCTAAGGTGTAGAGACTTGTTTGTAGCCACATTGACTATTCTACAAACAGATAAACAATGTAGGAGATATGACACCTTTTATTGGACCTATGAGAAATTCTCAGTAAACAAACTTTCAGGTTTACACTAAGCCTTTCTTCAGATGTTGTTGTTAGTTTCTACAAAAAAACATTACTTTTATATTGGAATATGGCAGAGAAAATTCCTGACAGCAGATTGGCTGTCAACCTCCCAAAGGTGGGCATCTATTTTTCAATAGATGCCCTGTTATAAATTAGTGCTAACTGAATGCCCAAAATGTAAAGGTGGTTTCCTTATGCCACAAAACAAAGTAGCTGTCATGTTTTCCTGCTTGGTAATGAACAGAACAACCCAGATAGCACTCCCCCAAGGAAGAGAAGTCATTCATCCCATATAGCCAGACAATGAGTTTATAACAAAAATCAGGTCCTTAAAATATAGTAAAACTTTTTAAGCTGCAACACAGTTTTAAAATGGAAGAGAGGCCCTTGCAGCTCCCATTTCCTCAAAAGCTGGTGGCTGTAGTTGGTGAAATGGGCAAGGAGTGTGCATGTCCGGGGAGCCAAAGTTAAGCAAGTCAGCATTTGCTCCTAGTTCCTATTGTCCTGATAAGAGCTCTGATACCCCACAGCCTGTGGGATACATTTCTTTACCTCCTGCAGTCTCTCCTTAGAGTTCAAGACTTCCTCTTATATTCGCTTTCTCATTTTCTTCATTTTTAAAAACTGCACCTGACTCTGTCACTACCTTGACTCCCAGATGTATTCTCTGCCCACTCTAATAATCACAGGTACTGCTGCAGTGAGTAGCACCTACTATTACATTTGTCCTATACAAAAACACTCAAAAATAAAATCCTTAGTCCCCAGTGTGCTGGCACTCCCAACTGTACCCTAGGATCCCTTCCCAAATTTTCACATATGACTACAAGTCCCATAAACCCATGGAGCAACTATGCACTCAGTCAAATAGCATCTCCTAACTAGGAGCACCCTCTACTGGCAAGGATAGCACAATACAGTGACTACTTAGATAAATAGACTTTTTTTTTTCAAACAACAATTACAGTTCAAACCTTTTTTTTATTATTTATTAAAAAATATTAAGTTATGGGCCATTTTTGAAGTGCAATAATACCCTCCAGAGTAGGCAGTATTGGGAAATACGGGACCTTCCAGGGGCTATAAGATCTTCCACCTGCGGTGTCGGGCCTCATTACACCCCTGGGCAGTCCGGTATTTCCCAATACCACCCACCCTGTAGGGTATTATTGTTTACATAATGGATAGTGCTACCTACTTCCAGTCTTTAACATATCCACAACAAAGAGATGCTATATGGCTAAATTGCAGAAATTATGTTAGATGGTATTAGAAGTACATCTTTTGTCATGTAGCACAGAACATTTTTTATTTATTTAGTTGTTTAACCAGGTATAGCACACTAAGCTGAAAGCTTTTTTACAGGAGCAACCTGGGAGCACAAGGAGGTTAAGTGACTTGCTCAGGGTCACACAGCATGCAAGTGGAAGCTGTGGGATTCAAACCCAGGTCTGGTCTGTTGGATATCACCAGATTTGCAGCTCAGAGCCTTAGACCACTGCGCTATACTGCCTGGAGGTCAGAGAACATGGATGAGGAATTTAAATCTATTAATGCTACACCAGTATGATGTATAAATAAGATATATATACAATGGTCTGTCTTAAAATATGCAACTTATCTTTATGTGGTGGGAGGATAGGACCATAACTCATGAGTGTCAGAGTCACTAGTGAGTCGTGAAAATCCAGCTCCCTCCCAATTGATATTAACTTTATATTTTTTTCAGACCATTGCATATTTAAATTATACAATAATAGCTGGGTAAAAATTGCTGAGTTCCTCAGTACCTTACTTGATGTTATGTTAGTTAATAAGCCCCATCTATATTCACACGCTGGAGTGCTATTCAGTGATATAAGTGATCACTGCCTCATAGCTGGTATAAGATCTTCAATCAAGCCTGCTAACCCTGCAAAATTCCTCCCAAGAAGGTCTAAAAAGAACTTTAACATTGCAGAGTATCTCCAGAATCTGTGTCACTCCAAACACTGGCAAGAATTCTACCTCTCAGCTTCTGTGGAGTCAGCACTGCAGGTGCTAAATGACATAATCTACGGGCTCTCAATATACATATGCACCAGTCACCAGTGTCAGAATTAAACGCAATCTTGTCCCTGGTTCTCTGCTGAACTTAAATCTGCACTGCTTGCTAGAGACAAGCTCTGGAAAAAGGCAAGGAAGACCAAAGATCCAACGACTGGGTACAATTCAGACAAGCCAGGAACAGCTGCACTAAAAAGTGAGAGATGCTAAGGCTGCCTTCTATACAGCAGAGCTGGATGCCACCTACCACAACCCAGCCAAATTCTGGGGCACTATCAAGGGAATCCTAGGGCAAGACTCTAGCACCTCTTTACCATCTCAAGTGAACCTCAACAATGTGATCACTACTGACAAGTATGAAATTTTAGATGCTTTCAATAATCATTTTACTACAGCAGGCCTAGCTTTTGACTCATCTCCAGCAAACTTGCTGCGCTCTCAACTTACTCTCCATTCCACTGAAGCTCAGAAGGCTACCTCTACATTTTCTTTCAAGCCAATTTTATTAAAACAAGTAGAAGACCTACTGCTCCGCCTGGATACAACTAAAAGCGCTGGTGCAGACCTCTGGACCCTTTCTTTTAAAATTGCACTGCATGCCATTGCAGCCCCCTAACTCACCTCTTCAACATGTCCTTATCTACTGGCTCTATTCCTTCTTTGTGGAAGACAGCACAAGTGTTTCCCCTCCTTAAAGCAGGTGACCCCATGGATCTCAACAACTACAGGCCTATTTCCATCCTTCCAGTGCTGTCCAAGATGTTAGAGAAACTGGTAAGCATCCAACTAAATGACTACCTCAATGCTAACAACCTCCTTAACCCTGCTCAATCTGGGTTCAGAGCCATGCACAGCACCATTTCTGCCTTAGCAAAGTTACAAATGACTGGCAGACTGAACTAGATAAAAAAATAATATCTGTGCTGTATTTCTGGATTTAAGTAAAGCATTGATACTGTGGATCATGATCTTCTAATCTCCTCACTGCATTCCCTAGGCCTAGACCCTATCTCTCTTAAATGGTTCAAATGCTACCTCTCTTGGTAGGGTGCAGCAGGTAAAAGTGAAGGCAACCTTTCTTCCTCAAAACCACTCTTAAGAGGAGTTCCTCAAGGCTCCATCTTGGGCCCTATCCTCTTTGCCATCTACATCAATAACATTGACTCGGGCCTCACAAATTCTAATGTTCACCTTTTTGCAGATGACACTGTCCTTTATGTAAGCAATCCATCACCAAAAAAGGCCTATGATCTACTACAAGCTGACTTATCCTTACTGCAACACAAATTACTTGAAAAGAAGCTTCTATTAAATGCCAAGAAGACTAAAGTTATGTTCATCTCCACCAATACCTACTCACGAACATTCTTCCCCAACTTTCTACCTCCTTGGTGAGAGCCTTGATTATGTAGATAAATTCAAATATCTGGGGGTTTGGATTGACAACAGGCTTGATTTCACCCAGACATTGAAGAGCTCCTGAAAAACTAAGGCAAAGGCTTGGCCTATTCTTCAGGATCAAACATTTTCTAAACAGAGAATCTAAGCAGAGATTAATCCGGCTTCATTTATATCCCTCCTTGATTATGCAGACTTCCTATATGGCCACTGCTCCCTGTCCTACCTAAATAAACTGGATACCCTGTACCATAGAGCTCTAAGGTTCATCACTGACCTTCCTTTCAGTACCCACCACTGTTCTCTCTATGCTGCAGTTGGCTGGACATCCCTACATCACAGAAGGAACAAAAATGCTGCTCTTTGGATATACAAAGCTCTGACAAATAAACTACCATCCTACATTTCTGATTGCTTCTCTCTTGTTACTCCAAGGCCATATGCCCTAAGAAGCAATAACCTCATCTTGCTGAATCTACCTAAGGCATGTACCCGACATGGAATCAACTACTTTCTAGCACACATCTGGAACTCTCTACAAAAGACCCTGAAGCTGAACACTTTCATTCCTGTAGTCTCCTTCAAAAAGCTGTACCTAAATCTTTTTCCAGAGATATGCAATTGCTTTCACAATTCCTAGCCTCTTCAGACCCCTTTTCACCCCTGCCCCATTAGATTCCCCTCCCTTATCTGTTCATGCATTCATCCATTAACTTCTATATTATCTACCTCCTAAACCCCTACTCATTACTTTTTTTTCTATATTTGCTCTGGTGCCCAATACCACTGCTTACTTGCCTTGTATATATGTGTATATTATTGCATTTGCTCATTCTTTGTTGTTTATTCTTAAAAAGTCTTTGTTACTGTACTCATTCTATATTTGTATATTTGTGAGTTTAAACCATTTTGTTGTTTATGACCAATCAGGTCCATCTTGTAAATGAGCTATGCTCAATGATGTTCGCCTGAATAAATAAAGATTTTGATTGATTGATTGATTGATTGATTGAGATGTTTCCAGGCCTGAGAGAAAGTCAGCTGAGTACATGTACAGTTGTTAGTGACCTGAGTGGCTATGTTTTCAGATGCCACCTACAGGAATATCCAAGCCTGAATGAGTTAAGGCTCATGTATGACACTCCAGAAAAGCCTGTTGATCTGTCCATGAATGTTGTACACAAAGGTGTGTCTGTCACAGCTGACTCAATGCCCAGAATAGTGTTCAATGCCTCCTCCAAAATCAAAACCTCCACTCAGTATAATGGGGGTTATTCAACTAGGAAAAAGGGATCATACAAGATGCGCTGTTAGTGTCGCATGGTTTAACAACTGTATACTGCAACTTTAAGAATGTCCAATTTAGTGCCAGATGACATTGAAAACTGCATAGTGAATGACCACTAAGCTTAAAGTGACATGACAAATATCTTTAATTATTGTGGGATATCCTAATGTTGAGAACAAATCTAATGTAAAACCATGGTATGCTGTAAATAGTTACTTTATATCTGCACAGAAATTGTATATACTGTAGTATCATATGGTCTGGACTTGTACATAATAAAATGTTGATGTAGATATTGCCAGTTCTTTTATGCACTTGGTGCAGACATCAAGTTTCCTGGGTAGGGAGAGTGTAACCTCCCCAAAAATGGTGGGTTTACCTGGGATCATCTCCCTAGACACTGCTGTGTTTCCTCCTGAAAGGGCCCTAGCTAGTGCTCCACCTGAAGGAGCCTGGTGAATATCGAATGACAGAAACATAAATCCAAGTCTAACATGTTGTTGTACTTCAGGTTCCAGCATAGGTGTGCGAATTAATGCCACCGCACTGTGTCTTTAAGAGGCTCAGCCCTGCCCTTGCAGTGCATAACCTGTACTGGGTCTGAGTAGAATGAAGTTCATGACCAGCCAGGCAGTACCCTGATGCATTCCATTGTATAGTTGCTAACCAGTGCAAATGAAGCTCTGTCAAATGCTGTAAATATTTCTTGCTGAAACTGAACTGCTATGCTTAAAAAATTAACTTTGATATCTGGATTGTTTACATTTTACTCAGCCAGCTGCCATGTCGATACTTTGACCCTGTCTATGGGCTATTTGGAACTCAAAGGGGTCCTAATGGGTCCTATGGCTGCTGTGAGAAACTATGAATAGTATGCTTGGTGCACATTATTACCAAATGAGGATGCTTAAACTGTGACTGACAGCCTGGGTAGCCAACCAGATTGTGGAATTCCATTTTTCCTTCAGTTGAAAGAAATGGCTGAGCAGTCAGTCTGGCTTATGCTTCTGTTCCGTGAGGAGGCTCTGTTATCTGCTCAGGGAATTTGTGGAGTGGCCTGCTTTATCTCTCCTTGACCTGAACTCCTGAGTGAATCATTTGGGGCTATCAAGTTCTTCAATCTTAGAGTCTCCAAAGGGAGAAATAATAATAATAATAGTAATAAACTATATTTATAGAGTGCTCTTCACCAAGTACCAGAGTGCTGTACAGTAAAAACAATTAAAACCTTAAAATATTAAAGTATAAATAAAATCAGAAATTTTGAATAAAAATCAATTACTAACAGCCCTAAATACAAGCTGAAATAAATAAGTCTTTAAGGTGGTCTTAAAGCTTTTCACTGTCAGGCACTCCCATATCCAGCGAGGCAGAGAATTCCACAGGTTAGGGGCTGCAAATGAAAATGCCCTCGATCCAGATGTTTCTAACCATACCCTGAGAATCTCCAGCAATCCCACATTAGGGTGAGTAAGCAGTTGGAGGGGCAATAAGAAGGCAAGACATCTTACAGGTAGCTTGGTCCCTGTCCATGTAGGGCTTTATAGGTCAACAAACCAACCTTGAAGATGATCTGCCACTGAACTGGCAGCCAGTGCAGTTCACGCAGCACAGGCGTAATGTGGCTGGATCAAGATGACCCAGACAATAGCCTGGCTGCAGCGTTCTTCACCAGCTGCAAGCAGTGGATATCAACCCCTGGAAGCCCTAGGAAAAGGGAGTTACAATAGTCAAGGCATGAAGTCAGGTGTGGATCAGAGTAGGTAAGTCGCTAGACAGAACTAGGTGCTGAATCCAGGCAATATTCCTCAGATGAAAGAAAGAGGACTTAACCAAGGCCGACATCTGTGAATGAAGTGTCAGACCATCGTCAAGAATTACCCCCAGATTTCACATCTGTTCAGAGATCAGTAACTGGGACCCCCCCCAAGCTACAATCCTGAGGGGCATCCCATCCCTGAACTCTCTATCTGGCGATCAGGATCTACTACCACCACTTTGGTCTTGTCCAAATTGAGCTTTATGTAGCTGATGTTCATCCAGTCCTCGATTTCTTTGAGGCAGTTGTTAAAAACTGAGAGTGCACTATCCTGGTCAGGCGCAAAAGATGGGTAGAGCTGTGTATCATCTGTATAACAGTGACACCTCAGCCCATACTGTCTCACAATGTCTCCCACTGGCAGCATTTACACTGCAAACAATGTGGGGGGGCAGCACGGAACCCTGCGGCACCCTACAGTGCAGGGGGAAGCCTCAGAGGAATAAATCCTGGAGACAACCCTCTGCAATTTACCAGTAAGAAATGAATGAAACCATCTGAGGACCATACCAGACAGGCTGCAGATGGTCTGCGGGTGAACCAACAGCACCCCATGGTCCACAGTGTCAAAAGCTGAAGAGAGATCAAGAAAAAACAAGATGATACGGGACCTCTGATCTCTCGCAATTAGGAGATCATTGAGCACCCGAACCAGAGCAGTCTCAGTACTATGCCTTTTATGAAAACTGGACTGGAGAGGATTGTAGATGTCATGGATGGTAAGATGGTTTTCTAACTGCAGTGCCACAACCTTCTCAGTAACCTTCCCTGCAAAGGGAAGATTGGTGATTGGATGGTATTTAGTGGGGCAGTCCAGGTCAAGCGATGATTTCTTGAGAAGGGAAGTTACCACTGACTCCTTCAGGGTGTAGGGGAACTCACCTGTCTCAAGTGAACACCAGACTAATTCCACAAGGACCAGGCTGATGATATCAATACAGCCTAATAAAAGGCGATTAGGGCCCGGATCCAAACTACAACTGGTTGGGCGCATGTCTGTGAGAATTTGCATGACATCATTGATCCCCAGCCACTCCAACTCCATCCAGCAAAGCCCAGGTGAAGCAACAATTCACTGACCACCACCCCTTCCCCCCCCACAGAACAAGCCAAATGAACCTTCGATTTGATGTAAGCAATCTTATCAGCAAAGAATTGAACAAACTCCTCACACTTCTTGTGAGAAAATGCTGTCTGAACTTGTAGACAGGCTGGATTGCACAGTCTGTCTACAGTTCGGAAGAGCTGAGCTGGCTGATTCTGAGCTGTAACAATCTCCCCGAACAGGAATTCTGCCTTTTTATAGGAGATTGCTGACTGATAGTCTTTAAAATGTCCCATCAGTCTGTCTGTCAGCATCCAGGCCAGCTCTCCACCAGCTGCGTTCTAACCTTCACCTTTCTTGTCTCAACTCCCTCAAAGCCCCATCAAACCAAGAGGACTGAGGGCAAACCCTGATAGGAGCGAGGACATCCAGAGCCCCCACTACAGCCCTGTTATAGGCCTGTAGAAGGTTTTCAGGACCCTCACTTGTACCCAGTATTCCCGATAGGTCCAGTTCCGCTAAAGACCATCTGGGGTCATGCTCCGCAAAGGGTGGTATTGGACCATCTCCACAGGGACAGATCTATAAGAGGGAGCAAAGAAACTGAACCTTATGGAGCGATGATCTGACCAGCTGACTGGTTCCACCACCAAGTCGGAGGTGTCCATTCCCAGGAGGAAAACCAGGTCTAACAAGTGGCCTTTAGTGTGAGTCACAGAGGTAACTACCTGTGTGAAGCCCAATGAAGACATCAGTTAGAAGAGGTCTTGACCAAATGGCAAGAGTTTGTCATTGATCCAGGCATTAAAGTCACCCAGCACCATCAACCTGGAGGACTCAATACCATGTCAACAATGAAGTCTGCAACTTCCTGCAGGAACAGCTTCTCAGCTCTGGGTGGATGGTAGATGAGAATGATCCCGCACCCCACACCCATGACAACAACACACTCAAAGGATCTGATTCTGTCAACTGGCGCATGCACAAGGCTCAATTCTGTTTTAAAATGAATTGCTACACCCCCACCCCTGCGATCCAACCTTGCACGGTGTATTACTAAGAAATCGGACAGAAATCATTGCCGCCAAAATCATTCCAGCATTTTCATCAAGCCAGGTTTCAGTGATGCAAGAAACTTCTGCTGAGCTAACAAGATCAACAATAATAGTGGTCTTATTCCCAACAGATCTAGCATTACATAATATCGTGTGAGTTGGATGGGATACCGGGACTGGCCGAGCTACCAGCCCACTACAAGAGGAACACTTGGGTAAGGGCACCATGCAAGGTGAACCTCAAGCAGGATTCCATTATGCCCCAGGGCATCTCTTGGTTCCCATGGCCCAATCAGACTGTCTCTCTCTCTATCTCTCTCCCCCAAGGTCCAGGACCCCCACCCCTTCATCTTCTGCCTATTATCCCCAATGCCCTGCAGCAGCTATAAACCACCACAGACAGTGGAGGGCAGTTAAAAGGGCGGAGGTCACAGAGCTCGGAAGGGGAGTAGCGCCTAACAGGGAGAGCTGCCTGCCAACACATTTTAAAAAGCCAAAATTCCAGACCTCTATGTTCAAATTAACAATAACTAATCTCACTATAAATAAAATCCCACAACCCTCCCAAAATAAATTTCTAACTCGCAATACAAACTAAAACCCAATCACTGCTAAGATCAAACAAACATTTTACCAAATCACTGCAATATTAAATAAACAAACCCAACCCCCTGCTTAACTAAAACCCCCAATAACCAAATATAAATTCAGTTAACATCGGGAAGAGGTAAAAGAAAAGTCTTGAGCAGTATAGACTGGATCTTGGTTGAGGCTGTCACCCCCAACCAGAACCAGTTTCTATGGTCTGACAGCTGGACACACTCCATCTGTTCGCAGTCTTTGGTGCACTGTTAAAGCAATAAATCTACTAATGCATGGCTGGGACTCTCACCCCCAACCAAACCAAGTTTTTGAAGTTCACCACTGAATTCTTCCTCCAGCAGATCAAAACAATTTTCATTTCTCAGTTGTGGTACTCTCACTCCAACAGTTCGATCACAAAATTTAAAACATAAAATGGAGGGTCTCTCCCCCCCTCCAAACCAATCTATGAGGCAGTGAGAAAGAAGTGATTTCCCTAGAACAAACAGTCCAGACTGCAAAGGGGGTCAGAGTGTCTGAAAAATCACTACCGCTGTGTGCCAGTGAGAGGCCAGATTGTTACAGAGACTGTGGCCTAGAACTGAAGCCTGGGACCGCCAGAATTGTCTCCAGCCTGTTTGCTAAGTGGATAGACCCAGATATCTGTTTTGCCAGCTTATATTTTAGGGACTGCAGTTTGCAAGTGGGTAAGCTGCACAGCCTATCTGAGATTGAGCAAGAAGTTAAAAGGGTGATGCCAAACAACTTTACTGAGAAACTGTTGTGACTTGTTCTACAAGAGCTTCTGAGAGACCAATTTGGGGAGTCGGCTCCTGCAGAGAAGAATATCATGGGTTGCAGCCACCTTTGAGGGAAAGGCCCTGATGTGAGGGTGAGTCGTGTAAGCCCTGGTCCCTGTATCTTGGTCCCTGTTGAGAAGAAAGAGACCTGGAAGCCATTCCTCAAGAGGAACCAGCCTGGAAATGATCACAGATCCCGAGGTCTTGGTTCAATGAG
Source organism: Neoceratodus forsteri (assembly GCA_016271365.2). Taxonomy (NCBI): domain Eukaryota; kingdom Metazoa; phylum Chordata; order Ceratodontiformes; family Ceratodontidae; genus Neoceratodus; species Neoceratodus forsteri. The sequence continues at coordinate 191,943,064 of JADMNL010000022.1, read as the reverse complement.
TACACCATGGTTTAACCCTGCAACACAAATTGAAAACTGTTTGCCATCTGATTTGCCTTTAAATTTCAATCTGTGTGAAACCCCTAGAGGGTGCTATCCTAAGGGCTACTACCCTTGCCTGCTCAGCTAATAACAGGTTGAGGGGCCTGGATCCAATGGCAGGTGCCTCCACCCAGAGGTCGGGGTTGGAACAGTCAAATGCGACCTGGTCACAGCCCTCTGGGTCACTGTAACCCCTCTTTCTTCCCACTGGTGGCTCACCAGTAATCCCCACTCTACCGTTATGCCTTACACTTTCCCCCAGGTCGGGATGGCCAACTTGGTGCTGAAGACCCCCTGTAAAATAAGATGCAGTTATACAATAACCCATACACAACCAGGTGGCACAAACACACAGTTCAAACGATATACCTTGCAACAACAAATCTGATTTATTAAGGGGGAAGTAACAAGGACGGGGGAGATCAAGTTGATTAGCTTAACACTTCTACTATATAGGGCACTGTGCACAGGCCAACCCTATCAGTCACTGTCTTTGGGTACCCAGGCCTTACAAGGCTAGCCTATTTGTTGCAGCTAGATGGGACCCTAGAGGAGAAACAAGCGTTTAGCACCTAGGTTAGTTTTGTAGTAGCCCGCAGGCATATTTCATGCAGCCAATGAACAGCCAGACCACTCTGGTCCTCAGGAAGGACATCTGACAGGGAGCTACCCTGATTTTTAGTACTCATAAATCCTGCAGCAAGATCCCTCTCACACCACTACAGGACTTAGCCTGTGATTCAAATGCTGCTCACACATTTATATGTAATGCAGAGGGGTACCATACCAGGTAGCTGCTCCACAACTCCCGATCACTTTTGCTGAACAAACTGGGTGAACTACGCAGTTTCACTTGTCCTGACATACCGAAGCGTGATTCAGCAGATTCTCCAGTTCTCTACAGGGTGAGCCTGGTAGGTAGCTGTGTTCGCACAGCCTCCTCTGCTTGCACTCCTCACGGATTTCGTCCACTCTCTCTCTCTCTCTCAGCGATGAAATCACCTGCCTTCTCAGCTTGACTCGTGCGCTTCCTGCGTGAAGACTTGCACAGCGCAGGAGCCAGAACTCCTTCACCCTTCACGATCACCAATGACTCTGCCCCTCCAGGACAGTTGGAGGGCAGAGTCCCCTCGCTCCACAGGTTCCGGTTGGCTGCTTTTGGGCTGTCAAACACCTCACACACCCTCTATTGGTGCAAAAACATGCCAGGATCCAAACTACATTTCCCAGGAGCACCTGCTATATACTTTCCCTTCAGACAGGCTCCCAGTGGGAGTCCAAGTTCTGATTGGTTCAGGTGGTCTCCATCTTAAGGCCCCCCTTTACCCCATTGGCCCAGCTCAGTAGTCCAGGTCCAAAATGGGGGGGGGGGGGGCAAGCACATAAAGTCTCAGCTGCAATGAAGGCAGGTTAGACAAACTGTAATTTCACTAATACTTTACAAGATTATAGCCAAACAGTTATATCTACCAGATGGGCTCCCTTTGTGCGTTCAGCGGCTACAGAATGGAGCGATTACACTGCAGCTCAGGCGGGATTTGAGCAGAGAAACCCCAGTCCCCCCTATACAAATCCACTGGAGCCTGTGAGCAGGCAGCTCTTAAAGAGGCAGTACTGGAGGCTTTAAAATCACTCAGAATGGCCGCATTTTTGCGGCACTGCACTGAACACCAGCTAGGCAAGGAGCTCTCAAGCAGCTCCAGGAAGGCTTTCAGGAACCCCCATTTGTACGGGGGTTACATGTGGTTTAGACTGTCTTTGCAGGCCATTAGGCCTGAGGATTACAATTTGCTTGTGTTTAAATTTCTTGTGAACATTCCAACAGCCATAGGGGAAAGAATTAATAATCATCTATTTGTTTAAGGGCCCCAACCAGCTGCAATGTTGGCTGATCAGTATATATATAGTACAGTATTATAAATCACAAGGTAGCATAGCATTTACAGTAATGAAAATATGTTCACAATTAGGTTGAGAGTATAACCTCTAGGTGACGCTACTCCTTGAGTTACACACCTGCTACTACTTAGGATATAGGTTGAGGGTTTCTGGGTTCCCAAACTTTACTTAAAAACTGGTTCTTTCCATAAGGTTTCATAATGATCAGTGCCTCCACTCAGGGTCTAACTATAAAGTGGGCTAGCTGTTACCTGGTACAACCTCCTGAGATGTCAGACCTCCCAGTATTACCTTTTGGCACCCCAACACACGACCCATTAGCATTTTCCCACATTTCAGACATTTTCATAATTCAAGACTCTCTCTCTAATAATATGCTCATGACAACCATTTGCAAAAATAGTAACAATAAATATTTATTTAGATGGACATATGAGTTAGGCATGGGGAAACAGGAGGAGTAGAAGTTATGCATTGATTTTATTTACAAAACATATTTGATTTGGTTTGGCTGATGCTGGTGAAAATCCTCCAGCTGGGTAGATACCAGTTAAGCAGAAAAGAGAAATTGCATTATTAGACCAACGGGAATGACACCCAGAGCCCTGGCTATCTAAACTGCATTAAATCAGATGGAACACATTTCACTTCCCCACTGCTGGTACCATTTCCAAGACTTGCAAGGAACTCCATAATCTCACACTTTACTCTGGGCACCCAGTTACCAAAATCCTGGATGACTGCAGGCCTCATGGATGGTGCAGCTTTGGCATTGGCCGGCTTTAATTTGAGAGAGGAAAGAGGTTTAACTTGGAACACAAATTTAACAAGCAACAGCTTTTAGACCCTAGCAGAAGTGCAGGGGTTACCCTGCTTTGGGCAGTAGAGCAGGGATTGCCATGCATGTAGCAGACTGAACAATTCAGGTGGAGGTAACCAGCCTGTTATGTTGGTTAGAATGTGGACTGACAATTCTGAATATTCAGCACATTTATATGTTTGTCACATCCAGTACATTTATATTTCATGGCGCTATCAGGTAGGGTGGAAAACTGTCATTTCCAGGTCGCTAAGTACGGTCTGAAGTTTACTTTCAGGGTCTCGGATCGTTAATGTGGCAGTGCGGCTAAGGCTGGCAGCTCCACGGGACATCTTGACCAGATAATTAACACAATGGGAGGGCTTTAAGCCCGAGGTTTGATGGGCAGAGCAACAACGTCACTCCCCCATCGAGCTTAAAAGGTCACATTCTGGCCCTCACCAGGATTCGTTTTTTTCGTTGCAGCTGGAGGCTCGGTCCTCCATGTTGCGTTCCTCTGTCCTCATTTCTTTCTTCCTGGCTGCGCAACCAGCTGCCTCTAGTGGTGGGTTCATTTTGCACCACTCCCTTCACCTTGAGCACTATCGGTCGCTTTTCTCCCTCTAATCGACTAACATTTCAATCCCTCCCCTCACTCTCTTGTCTCATTGGTGCTCCCCACCTCCTGCGCTTACCTCGCTGTGGCTGAATGTCCCTTTCTGGCCTTCTGACATCTGCTTGCACATCGAAGCCCCCCAATTCTCCTCTTTCCATGGTTTTCCATTTCACCACCCTATCATGCTGCCTGCACTCTGGATGTGCGTCTCCTGCCCGGCTCCACTGGCGACAGTGCTGCAGCTGCTGTAGATCTGGATATGTAGCTTCTCCACCTGATGTACTTCGGCCTGTCTGGCAGCTGAGACAGAGCCTCCCTGGTAGCGGTACTGTACTCTTCTTCTGGCTATGCAGTCTCTCTGGTGAATGTGCTGCGGTCTCTCCGGCACCAGTTCTGCACCCTCTCAGACATAATCGAAGGGAAGTTGTGGGAATCACACCCTGATCTGTTGCATGTGCCGGGTTCATTTGCACTTTGTTGCTCTGGCCTCTAGTTCTACAGCTGGCTCTCCTGCTTACCAGAACTATTAAATTGTGCTTAAGTGTAATTGGTTTCAACTATTTTGGATATGCACTCCTGTACTTCCTGATACCGTTATTGGTCGTTTAAGGTGGTGACTGTTTCAGGTGCTGTCATACCTCCTGCAGCCCTCTCTGCAGTGGCAATTTGGTCTCCCAGGTGCCAATAATTTACTTTCTTGAGCTTCCCTAATGTAGGCTCTGTAGCACCTGTACTCCAGGTTCTCTGGTGCTTCGTTTTGCAGCCTATCTGCCCGTGGACATGAACTGCTTTTTTACACTTTGGGATTCAGTGCTGTGGCACAGGAACTCTATCTGTCCAACTTGGGAGTATTTTCATGTCTGCTATGCAGGCAATCTCATGCTTTGCATGATGTAATCATTCATTTTCTGCTTTTCTATCTAGTACCCTTTCAGCACCTGGGTTAGCTGTGTTCCTCTCAGTGTTGCAGTTGTTGTTCCTGTAATTCCACTCCTCTGGCTTCTCTCTGGGTTTTCTCCTGTTCATCACCCTCTCAAGCCTTGCTTTGCTTACTTTGCTCGGTCCGACCTCAGGGTCCATTTCCCTACCACCGCCTGTCGGACTGTTTTGGCCCTGGAATCATCATTCTCTGTTGTGTTCCCACAATACCTCGCCTCAACCGTATACCTCAGCAATCTCCATCTGGCCTATACTCCATATTTCTTTTTGGACATACCTATCCTTTATCATATGTGTTAGCTCGCACCACCCTGCTCCTCTATTTCCATTGCTCAATCGGTATGCCTTGGCTGAAAATCAGCTTGCCTTGGCTCGCTCCATCTGGCTCCCATACTCTTGGGCCTCCTCATCAAGCTCACCCTACTGCAGTTCTCATCCTGTATTGGCTGGGTCCTATGTTGCCCCATTGACCTCCCTACCATCCTTTGTCCTTTCTTACCTCGCTTTCCCGTAACAGCCTCCATGGCTTCAAGCCATCATTGTACCTCCTCAGTTTCCTAAATTTTACCTGCCTTGTCCTAGTGCATTTTCTGGTACCAGCCATCTTGGCTTCACTTCACTTTTAGTTTCACTCCTCATCATACACCATCCAATTTTGCTCCTTGATCACTCAGCCTGAGATACCTCTGGTTCCAGACATGTCTCCATGGCCTTGGAGTCTGCCTCCTTTCGAGGAGCCTTCTTACTCATACTACCTTCATACAAGTTTGTTTTCAAGTTCATTCTCATCCCCTCCTCTTCCAGTTCCATACCGGCCTTCCAGGATTCACTTCACTTGAGGTCTGCAATCAATATTTCTTTTTGGGTGTACCTATCATGCCTCCTACACCACCTTATCAACCTGCGGCTATCCTGCCACATATCTTGGGTTCATAACTCCAGTCATTCACTCAGCCTTACCTCAAGGTTTATCTATTTAAATTGCTTACTCGAGTATTCCTATCATTGACTCCTTTGTTACCTCATCGACTACAACCTCAGGGTCTAATTGTTCACATTGCATAATCAAGCCTGCCTCATCAACCTCAGTGTCTGCTCACTCGCATCGCCGAATCAAGCCAGTATGCATTATCCTTGGTCTCATCATGAGCACATCTGGAATCTTCTTGTGAGCACATCTGGATACCCTTTGCTCCTCTGACTTCTACATGATCTACTCCCTCCCATCGACTACTCGAGCATACCCTTCTCGGTTCCATGGTCTGTGCTTCTTTGGAATTTTTTCTCTGTGCCATAATCATCCTCCCTACTCATATCCCTCATTAATGGACCATTCTCTTTACTGACATTCATCCTCAAATCAAACATCGTCAGCCTGGAGGGAAGGCGACCTAGGCCTTGGATCCCCAGAGGTTTCCTCCTCAAAGAGTTTTTTTCCTCTCCTCCGTGCCAGTGGTCATAACATTAGTTAGAGTTAGTGCTTTCTTCAGTTAGTTAGTTAGGTTCCACTGTTGGATGGTGACCCCAGCTTTCCCCTCTCTCCTTAGGAAGTCAGCCCTTATCTTCTTAGAACTCATTCATCATCCTCGCCTCTTCGAAGCTCGACATCTTTGGGTATTCTTTTTGGGCTTTTTCCTAACCTACCTTTAGCCGACACATTCATTCCCGCGGCACCTGTAAAGGGGGGGGGAACCCTCCTCTAGGGTTCCTTGTATCATATACCTACAGGGTGTTATATCCCATAGATAGAGAGGCAGAACACCACAAAGCAAATAAGGTTACACAAGCATCATTTCATATTATCTCATCAAGTTGTGTAAGCACACTGAATGGGGGGCTTTAAGCCCGAGGTTCGATGGCTGCAGCAACAGCCTCACTCCTCCATCCAGCTTAAAAGGTCACATCCTGGCCCTCACCAGGATTCATTTTTTCATTGCCCACCATCCACCCCTCCTCCTTCTCCTCCAGCAACTCATCTCTCTTACCTGTGGGCTTCTTCCTAACCTACCTTTAGCCAACGCATTCATTCCCGTGGCACCTGTGGGGGGGGCCCTCCTCTAGGGTTCCTTGTGTTGTACCCCTACAGGGTGGCATATTCCATGGATAGAGAGGTGGAAAGCCACAAAGCAAATAAAGTTACACAAGCATCATTTCATATTATCTCATCCAGTTACGTAAGCACATTGAAGTATATCAGCACATTTACTAGTCTGTCCTGTGCTCTCAGTAAGTACCCCCAGAACAGACATGGTCAGCAAACAGTTTTACTACAGGGGTCAACCCCAGCTGGGCTAAGGTTATATGCAGCAGTAGGGTGCAGACCCAATGGACAGTCACAAATCAACAGAACAATTTAATAGCGGTCCACCTGTACTGGGCTAAGGCTATGTGCAGCTGAGGAGGGTGCAAACCAAAGAATGATCTTCAATTGAACAGTTACTTGGGCATTGCTGCCCCAAATTGGCAAGGTTGCTTTCTCTTTTGCACCAGGGGGTACAAGAGTACTCAGGCTCCTCAATGTCGATCTTCCACAATGAAGGCTCCCACGTTCTTCAGTTCTCTCACAGCTGAGGATTTTTAGCTCTCTCACAGCTGCTTGATATCATCTGGTTGCAGGTCCACATCTTTCTCCAATGTGGAAGAGAGGGCTAGCACCTGGAGGTCATTCTGACAACCTCCAGGCTAGCAAGTTTAACATTAACTAAATTGCTTCAAACTTAAACTGCAAGAACACAAGAAAACCCCCTCCATGGTAGAGAGACTTGGCTGGATTGCCAGGCCTATTTACTCTGCTGAGGGCCTGGGCCCCCACCCCTGTGGGGGGGCTCCCACTTGAATCTGGCAAAAGGCTGAAAAACACAGTCACTTATAGGGCTCCCCTGAGGCTCCTGATTGGCTGAAGCTTTGGGTGAATGGCCTATGATTGGCTGGAGGGCCTGTCAGTCAAGAAAATGAAGTATGCATGAACCTCACTTGATGCACTGTTGGTTTGTGGGTTTGGCATCTAAAATTAGGTCCCTGAAGTTCCCCATGAGTACTTGGTCTTTTCCCATGAGCTTTGGCTAATGTCCCACAAGTACTGGCTTTGTTATTCTGGCTTTCTGATTGGTTGTGGCTGCTTGCAATAGCTGCTTAACCCACTGTCCTTTAAGCAGATTAGGTACAGTCTCCAATTAAAGTTCTGGTGCAGCCAGAAGGAATACAATATTTTCTCAAATTCCTCACAGTCCATTAGCCCTGGGTGTGTACTTGCGGTTGCTGCACAGGTTAGCTGAATTGCTCGATTTGTTTTCCTGTCCCTGCTGCAAATATTTAGGGATCCTGATTTACAGCAACAGATAGGCTGCCTCTCTGAGTCCCATTAGTTGCTGGTACAGCCAGGATTAAAGTATGCATTAATCTTAAACACTTCCTCCATTTCACATTTCCCAAACTCACATTGCAGTTACTTTATTTTTAACAAACATTTCCTTTCTTTTTTCAGCCACAGCTGAGAACAAGTTGCCCCGATGGCAGACACAGACCCTCATGACTATTCAAAGTGATCGGGGCTATGGCTCATTAATATTCATGAGCCCCAATCTAAACATTCGGTGGATCTCTTTAAATTCTAATGACAGCGACTGCTCAGGGCCCTGTCCTTGGTCACTGGGTCCCACTTAGCTGATGTGGATCCAGGGACCAATGGAACACCTCTCGGAATGACCGCAATGCTGGCAGTCAAAATATCAAAGGCACCGCTTGCGCCTGCATGATCCCCGCTGCATTAGAGTGCATGCTTCAAGTGGGAGATTGCAGTTTGGCTGCTCAAGCCCCAGAGGGCTGAAATTTCTTCTTTGGGGGACTAAAAAGGCACAGAAGGACCAGGAGGGACAGAAAAAAATTCAGGATATTCGAGAGGCACTCATGAGAGGTGCAGAAACAGGAGCTACAGGGCTGCAGGTAAGCCCCCATTTTGGCAGAGGGGTTACAGTTGTATGATGTAACACATGTGTATAGCATGGCAAATAACAGTTTACAGGTTAACAGGCTGGGCACTCAATAATGGGCAGTAGACAGCAGTAATGGATAGATGGCAACAGAAGCAGTGGGATCAGCACAATGCAGGTAACATCAAGCTATGTGGGAGGCATAGAGGAAAAAACATAGTATGGCAAACAATTATTAGTAGAACTTGGTAAACATAGGAACATAAGAATGTAATGGTAGAAAAGGGTCACCAGGCCCACCCAGTCTGCCCAATAGGGCTAGAAATTAGGCCTTTACAATAGCCCTCACCCCTTCCCATCATCCCCTTGTGTTTATCCCAAGCCCTCTTGAACCCTCCCACTGTTTTTTCACTCACCACCTCCCTCAGCAGCCCATTCCAATTTTTAGCCACCCTCTCAGTGAAGAAGTACCTCCTAGGGTTACCTCTAAATTCCCCTCTTGATTTGGAATTCATGCCACTCACCCTGGGCCACTCCTTTAGCTGGAAAAGGCTCTCCACAGGCACCTTATTGATTCTCTTGATGTACTTAAATTTCTCGATCATGTCACCTCCCCATCCTCCAGTAAAAATATGCCAAGGTCATTCAGTTTCCCCTTGTATGGTAAGTGATCAAGCCCCCTCAACATCTTTGTCACCCTCCTCTGAACTCGTTCTACCCACTCAGTGTCCTTCCTGTGAATGAGGGATGAACCAGGGTAGCAGGGTAAGAATAATAAACTTGGAATGGGTAATCACAATAAGTAATATCAAGTGGTGTGGGGGAGTTTAGTGATTATTATTAGTGAATGGTAACTGGAGAGGAAGCCAAGGAAAGGGAGTTTCCTGGTCAGGAGGATCTGGAATTATAACTGTGCAGGGGTGAGGAGTGATTGGGTGGGTGATCCCAGTTGTTGCCAGATACTCTGGGGATTGTTGTCCTGTGAGGGAAGGACTTGTAGCTCTGAAGGGTGGTTGGGCTGGATTATATTTGTTAAATGATGAGTGTGGAGTGCTAGGGGAAGAAGGGCACATAATGTGGTTTAAGGGTTTGTAAGAACTGGTTAGGTGGAGAGGCAAATTTATGGACAGAAACAAGAATGGGAGGTGTGATTGTGTAGAAAGGAGGCGGGGGGGTATTTCTGATGGAGGGGGAGGACATTCCACAGCTTGGGACAATGATATGAGAGCAGATTGTCCACCCTCAGACTAGCAAGTGCTTTCCCGACCTTCTCCTCAGAAAAGGGACTGGTGTCCACTTCCTTCCCCTCAAAGCTCTTGATGCTTATTTATGGTCACTCCTCTTCTCCTTCTACTGTGAATACTTAGCAGAAGTATCTGTTAAAGATTGTTTGCCTTTTCTTGATCCTCCTCTGTACAGCCACCACCCCCTCCTGCTTTAACCAGTTTCTTCTCCCTTTGTCTTCCTTTTCTCGCTAACATACATGGAAAATGTCTTGTCCTCCTTCAATACCGTCTGAGCTATTCTTTTCTCAGCTTGTGCCTTTGCACTCCTTACTGCTTTGTCTGCATCCCTCCATTTACCCAGTTACACTTCCATGTCCTTCTCTAACTGGGTTTCCTTATACCTTCTGAATGCCACTGTTTTTGCCCTTACCTTTTCTGCCATCTCTCTTGAGAACAATAATGGTCTTCTGTTTCTTCTGCTTTTGCTTACTTGCTTGACATACAGGTTTGTTGCCATTACTATTCCCTCTTTTAATCTGGGCCATTTGCCTTCCTCCACATCCCAAATCTCTGTCTAAAGGAACATGTAGGGAGGCAGAGACTGATAAGAAATTGGTCTTTTTTCACAGAAAGGAAACAACACAAGAAAGAAGAAACCTGATGGGTTTCTTTGAATGATGAGGGAGTTAGATGGGGCCATGCTGTGGATTTGCTTTACTTCAACTTCAGCAAAGCTTTTGACTCAGTGCCTCACAGACACTTGTTGAAAAAGATGGAGGATCTGGGTGTGGCTAAGTTCATAGTAAACTGGGTAGGTAACTAACTAAAGGGGAGGCAGCAGAGGGTTGTGGTCAGCAGGGTCAAATTGAAGAGAAGGAAGTCACAAGTGAGGTACCTCAGGGATCTGTCCTGGGTTCCATCCTCTTCAATATATTTATTAGCAACATTGGTGAGGGAATCTGTGGCAGGTTGTGTCTATTTGAGGGTGACATTAAGCTCTGTGGGAGAATAGATAGCAGTGAGGAAATCAGGGCAATACATTAGGACTTACAAAAACTAGAGGGATGATCCAAGGTTTGACAGTTGGAATTCAATGTCAAGAAGTGCAAGGTAATGCACTTAGGGAACAAGAATCCCGGGACACATTAGTGGATGGGTGGGGTGAGGCTTAGCACTACAGCTGAGGTATTGGACCTTGCAGCTTCATTAGTGGCTCCTTAGAACAAACGAGTCAGTGCAACAAGGCATATAGCAAAGTGAGTAGGATGCTGGGTTGTATCAGGAGGGGTATTGCTACCAGAAGGGAAGAGGTAATACTTCCCCTATTTGGATGCTTAGTGAGGCCTCACCTGGAGTACTGCATCCAGTTTTGGAGTCCTCAGCTCAGGAAAGACAGGGATAGGGTGGAAACGGTGCAGCACAGTGTGATGAAAATTATTCAGGGCCAGCAGGGCAGGTCCTTTAAGGAGCGTCTCAATGCACTGAACATGTAGTCGCCGGAGACAAGGGCGAGTGAAGATATGATAGTAATTTTTTTTTAAATTTCTTTATTCAGATGCTCGTATCAAATTTATATACAGAGCAGGGAGACCATAACATTATCAGTCATGCTTGTTAAGTATAACATTGGCTTTACAGTCAGATTTTGCCATCAGCAATCTAATAATAACAGAATGTCCTGTGTAGTCAGTGTAGTATTATGTTTGTGCAACTATGTTAGTTTGGTTTTGGCCATTCGCACACTCTATTCCAGAGGAATTACTACCCTGTAGGGCTACAAAAGGCAAGGAACCCTCGGAGAGGGTTCCACCCCTTGAGGTGCCACGGGACGATTCCCATGGCTAAAGGTACCTTAGGAATCTCCCAAAAGAAATGGAGTACAAGTATATCCCAAAAAGAATGAGATGACATGAAACACATAAGCAAGCAGTAACTGTGATGTAGTAGCAATAACTGTGATGTAGTAGTAGAGAAGCATAGACAGTTTGATAACGTAATGAGATGCTCAGTTTGATAACGTAATGAAATGCCCAGGTTATGAAGCATGATACTGATGGTTTACGCTGAGAATTAGGGTGATTCTCTAAGGAGAGAGGGAACAGCAGGGGACACTATCCACCTCCATCCAACAGCAGAACCTACCTAAAGAAACTAGGGGACACTACTATGCTAACTAACAGTTATGACCTGAGGGGACAGAGAGAGAAAAAACCCTTTGAGGAGGAAATCTCTGGGGATCCAAGGCCTAGGTCACCTTTCCTCCAGGCATGGGATATTTTATTTAGTGATAGCTCTGCAGCTGCAATTTGAAAAAACTAATTAAAGGGAGGTGGAAAATATTCCAATTTGGAGGAAGGCTCTCACTCAAACCCTGTAGTGGGAACGCCGTGGAAGGTTGTGAGAAAACTCTTTAACAATACGTGCAACCAAGGTGGGAGGAGGAGAGCAACCACTGCTGAGGTACTTACTGGGTCTACCTGCCCTAAACTTAAACCAGGTGAACCAGAGGTGTCGTAGGGAGGATGCAGTGAAGGTGCTTCACTAGGGAAACTACTAAAGCCAATGGATAACCATTATAGTGGAACACTAGAGCCAAAGGAGGTAACTTTTTCCACCCTTCACTGCTAGTCTTAAATTCTACACCAGGCACTGCTGTCGCATAGCAGGCAGCTAAAGCCATGCCCAGGGTGAGGACTTTCTCAGCTATGTGCCAGGTGAGAAGGATCCCACCCCAAGTCGGACACGCTCGAGATGTGGACTAAATGCAGAGCGAGACCATCGACTACAGGAACCCTCCACCAGAATAGAATGGCTGTCTTGCCCCCAAAATTGAAAGAGCTGAAAAGCTGGTGAACAGCTGAGTGAGCACAGTGTGCTGATATTGTAATGAGCATTGAAATGCTGAGACCTTGCAAGGTCAAAAGCAGAAATGAGTGCGCAGAATCCCAGAGGCTGAAGCTGAGGGGATGGCAGTAGGCATGAAGCAATGTTTTGCATAAGCAATGAGTAACGATTGTGTAAGCAAGCATGGACCTGCATGTAGGTCAGTAACAGAGTAGTAATAAGTGGACCAGCACTTACTGTAGGTCTGCATAACATAGTAGCAATGAAACTGCACTGAATAGTGGGGCAAGCCAGCCAGGCTTGTATAAGCCAAATCAAGGTGACAGATACTCTGAGGATTTTCAGCGGCGAAGGCAGGATTTAGAACAGACATAATTAGCCACATGGGGCCATGACTTCCCAAACACTTTCCAGTCCTCGCCGTAGGACAAGCAGGAAAGTGATAGAAGGGCTGAGAACCACATGCAGATATTAAAGCTAGTTTAACGGCTGCATCAGTAGCTTGTAGCTGACCTCCGAGTATAACAGGGTGAATAAACATAGAAACAACTGAATGGAGTACACTGAGTTGTAAAACTGCAATAAACATAAATAAGGAGACACAATGCTTCTGAAAGCAGGTGTAACCAGGTGGTGCAGTGAAGCTTCTGGAATGAGGGGAGTAGAATGAGCATGATTGGGCTGCATAGCTAGGTTCAGCGACATCTGACTCAGGTGAAAACAATCAAATATGCAACATGGAGCAGCTATGGTTAAGCTGAAACATACAGATAATGATTGCAGTTGCACTGCAATAGAGTGAGAGTTGTGAGTAACAGAGCAAACAGTAGGAGCTCTGGAGCAATATGCTAGGAGCTTAGAAACAAAAGTCCCCCAACAAGACAAAACCAAAGATACACAAACACAGAAAACAAGGAACAAAGAAGAAGCACACACAGCCAAAGGCAAAATACAAACCAGAAGCAAGAAATAAACACAGAAATTCAGCAGACAAGCAGGAGCAGTAAGGTGGGGGGAAGGGGTAGACCCCAACCAGTTAAGAGGACAGACTGACAAAGCCTTCAGCTGCAAAGAAAAAGTGTTTCTCAATGAAGCTGAGAGGAAATGCTTATATAGCTCAGGAAATGGGAGTGGCTGCTGATTGGCCATTGAACTCCAGGCGAAGCCTTTTCCAAATCTGTAGCACTGCATTCTTAAATATGTACTGTATCTGGTGTTTTACAAGTAACACTATAAATTAGATTGTCTCCAAGTTCTGCTCTAAGATGCATAAAAAAAACCATATGACCTAATACTAATGTACTTTCTGTGAGGATGGGCATGTTATCAAGCCCTTTAATATATTCTCTATATACAGAAGGGTTAGAGGCGGCTGTACACGCTGGATAACTAAAGAATTGTTACTGTAAATGAAGGACAGAGATTCTAGTTGGAAAGGTTTCAAAGCGTCCCCATCCCTCCATCTATGGAACGCCTACAGGCAGCTACGCAACACCTGTAAGCAGATGACAAAGTCACGAAAAAATAAATACTTTACCAACCTTCAACAAAATACCCTGGGGAATCCTTGTAGTTTCTGGGCATCAATTGGGTCCATACTAAACCCTAAGACCAACAAGCAAATAATACAACTTACATCCCCATCAGGCACAATCGATGACCCTGCAGGCATCGCAGACCTTTTCAACGCTATGTTTACCGACATGACCATGTACCTTAGCAAGCTTCCTCCACACCCTCCCTCCAACCAAAACAGCAATGGTAGCCCCCCAACTCCTCTAAAACCTGGTGCCTCTACCCCCCTTCTATTTCAGAGCTATTGGTACCACTACTGTCATAAAACTCCTGAAAACCCTCCCTTCTAGGGGCAGCCCTGGAAATGATGGACTCTACCCTGCCTTCCTGAGGGTCATCTCCCCTGCCCTGGTCAGACCACTAACACACATTTGAAACCTCACGCTGTCCAGATCAACAGTGCTGGACACCTGGAAAAATGCTAATGTGATCCCCATTTTCAAGGCAGGAGACCCCCATCCCAGAAAACTATAGACCCATTTCCCTGCTTCCACATCTTAGCAAACCGCTAGAGAAGGTTGTCCATTCCCAGCTATCCAAATACCTCAATAAGTTTAACCTCCTCTGTCCCCTCCAGCATGGTTTCCATGAGCATCACAGCACCTCCTCTGCCTTGGCAGTATTCTCAAACCATATCCCCAAAAACATGGACATGGGTAAAGCTACGGGTGCAGTCTTTGTCGACTTGTCAAAGGCGTTCGACCTTGCAGACCACCATTTCCTTCTCTCCACATTTTGACATTTTGGCTGTGCCCCTGGACCCGCAGCCTGGTTCCATAGCTACCTTACCAACAGGTCCCAATCAGTGCTCATAGGCAAAGTTGACTCAGCTTCCCTTTCTACAAGTACCAGAGTTCCCCAGGGATCAATTTTCAGCCCCTTTCTCTTCTCCATGTTTATCAATGCACTACCAGCAGAGAGTCTACTTTACACGGATGACCTAGTCCTGTACCATAGCGACAAGTCATTGGAATCCATCTCCTCCACCCTCACTGACAACTATGGGGAGGCTGAAAGCTGGTTCACATCCAGAAAACTCGTAGTCAAAGGAAAAAAGGCCATGCTCTTTGGATCCAAGCCCTTCTTAAACAAGACTGCAAGATCTAACAGATCTAACCACCCTCACCGTATGTACACCCACAGGCCCTCCACTCAAGCAGGTCACCTCTTTCAAATACCTTGGCGTTACCTTCAACTCCTCCCTCACATTTAATGATCACACAACCCTGACCATAAAAAAGATTAATCAGAAGCTAGGTGCAGGCTGGCCTGGTGGCATTGAGGGTTGAGGTTCTGGATGCCATACCATGCGCCACACCGGCGACCCGGGTTCAGAAAGGAGCCCAGGCTGCTGGGGGTCGGCAGAGGAGAAGGAGATTAAGCATCTGGAGGACTGCACTCTCCTCCCCAGGGAGGGTTGGGGAGACGACCACTCAAGGAGCGACCTCCGGCGGAGGCTGGAGGTTGCCGACAGCAGCATCATGGCGTATGCCGAGGGGTGGAGCCACAGCAGTATGTTGCCTTGGTAGCTGGGCTCCACAAGGGTGTAACTAAGTAAAATACCTCCCTCCTCCAACCCAAGGACCACACTCCCAGAAGTTGGGCACAGCTGTCTCCTCGCCCCATCTCCTCCCTGGCCCGGTGTCAACCCTATAAGAAAGAGCTCCCTTGGCAGCGGCAGCCCTTCCCCAGAGGGTAGACCTGGGGGATGCCCGGTGTCCTGGGGGGGAGAGAGATGTATTGGGGTCATGCAGGAAGGCAGAGTCCAGGACTGGGCAGTCTCCAGAGAGTTTGGTGGGGCTCAAGAAGGGAAGGGAAAAAAATAGAGTTAAAAAAAAAAAGAAATCTAGGTGCGGCGTACTGTGCAATTCATCTGCTTTCACCTGAAGCTTGCCTCACCATTGTACAAGGCAACCTTTTCCCTGTCCTGGACTACAGCTCCCCATGCACTCCCTCATGTCCGTTAAGCAACACTCCCACCTAAACACGGCATATAATGCTATCTGTCGCTTTGTTGTCAAAGCCCCCTCATTAACCCACCACTGCATGCTCTACCGGTCCCTAGGATGGCTCCCTCTCCAGGCACACCTTGACTATACTGCTGGTTGCCTGGTGGACAGCACTCTCAGAAGTAACCAGCTATCCTTCTATGCTCCCCTACTCATAACTAGAGCAGCCACTAGACCCCTTAGGGCCTCCCCCATTCTAACCCTTGAAGTTCCTCGTGTCTCTATGGTGATGGGCAGCAAGGCTTTCTCTGTAGCTACCCCCTTCCTCTGGAACAGTCTTCCCACTTCTATTCGTACATCTCCATCCCATGCATCTTTCAAATCTAACCTTAAGGCCTAGCTACTGGAAGAGTCCACCTGCAAATGCTCACTGGGCTACACGGAAACCCATAAGCCACCATAAATCTACCATAACTGTAGCCACTGCCCCCTGCTCTTCTGACACTACCAAGATGCATGACTCTCATGATAACTCGCACAGCCTACCTGACATGCTCCCTCTATTCAGCCTGCTCCGGCAATCTGCCAGGACAGGAGTGTCTACCTAGACTATATTTAAAGCAGTTTGCCAGTTTCAAACTGCTCCTTTGTCTAGTCTGTGCAAATGTCTAACCAGTCTGTGCATATGCTTAACTACTTCTCCTCTGTATCTCTGCCTGTATTCTCTGTCTAATGTTACCTCCATGCATGTATATATTATGTAAGTGATGGCGGTTCTCACTGTCCTTAAATGTTGCATTGACTGTATACTATAATCTAAATTGTGTCCACTGCTGATTTTCCCTGTATTGCCACCTTGTGGCCCAGGTCATGACTGAAAATGGTCTACTGGATCAGTGCACTTATCTGGTTACCAAAGACATAAACAAATAAATAAATAAAAATAAGTAAACAGTATATCTGCAATAAAACAGTTAATAAACAATAACCAAATAATAAAAGACTCATGTGATACTACAGTAGTACTGATGTTTATCATGTGAAATTTCATAACAACTCATGTAGGGTGCTTCCCTGGGTGGATACTCCCCACCCCCCAGAAAAAAAAATAATCAGTAGACTCATGCCCACTGAGAGAGAACTGATGTGCCCTCATACCCTTTGATAAAGACCATAAAGGGGTACCATGCTTACTGGAATTTGTATGTTTGCAGGCGAAGGTCAGCAGTGAGTTTTTTCATATGATAAGATACTTTTTGTAATGCTTACCTAATCTTGCAGCGAGGGAGATCTGAAAGTAACCACTTCATGGTAATGGCCTTACTGGCTGTCACTAGTAATATTCCCAAAGATGATTCCTGGTGATTTGATCTCCTCCCTTTGGGCATCCATCCTAAAATCAAGTGCTCAGACCTGAGGTTTCTTTGAATACCTGCCATTTGCTTGTATTCCTGTCCTACTCTCTCCCTGAAGGGTTGTAATATTGGGCACCCCCCAAAAATATGGTATGGAGTACCTTTCTTCCCACAGTCCTTTCATCATGGTGAAAGATTCCTCCAAGTTTCTAGAAGGAATTAACAAAATGAACCACAGAGAATAATTTAGTTTGAATACTAGGCTTGTGGTCCAGTGGACAAGAGTGGAAACTAACAGGAGAGAGGTTCAGGAGGGACATGAGGAAGTATTATTTTATAGAAAGGGTGGTGGAGACATGGAACTGTCTACCAAGCCCAAGTGGTAAATGCAAACGCCATTGGTGGTTTCAAGCACAATTTTGGAGCAGATCTGGGCTGCTGAGAGTCAGCTCAGGATGGAAGAAGATCCAGTGTCCAGCGGACTGCTCTCACCACATGGAGGTATGATGGCAGAGCAGCAGGTGGGCCAGAAATGCAGGATGGCTGGTGGTATGATGCACAGTGCATGCATGCGTGTACTGTATGTGCAATTTTGTCTCTGCACACCACCAGTCAAGGGGAGAAAAATGGAGGAAAATACAGAAACAGAGAAATTAACAGCAGATAAGGACTGCCTGGCCCACTTAGTCTTCTCATATTCCCTACCTACTGCACTACTGCAGCCTCATTTGATCTGTGGCTTACCCTCTCTTTCCCTTTGCTAGGGTTCCCCTGTGTCTATCCCATGCATTCTTGAATTCCCCCACTGTTTTTGCCCCCACTACTTCTGCTGGGAGGCTGTTCCATACATTCACTACCCTTTCTGTGAAGAAATACTACCTCTCGTTACCACTGACTCTAGCCCCCTCCAGCCTCTTGTCATGCCCCCTTGTTCTTAAACATCTCTTTTTTCTGAAAGATGCTAACCTATTGTACCATATTTATACCCTGGAAGTATCTGAACATTTCTATCATATCCCCATTGGACTGGGCGGAGTACAGAAGACTCCAAAACCTATGTAAGGTTTCCATCAGATCTGCTAAGGGCAATTACTACCATCATCTCCTTAGTACCTCTGTCAGTGGCTTTCATGGTTTTTGGAGTCATGTTAACACCATCATAGGGAAAAACAAGTGCAATACCATCTCTGTTATGGTCATGGATGGTTGTAATTGCAATAACCTGCTCATTATCTCCGAGGCTCGTAACTCCAGATTCATTGACCTCTCCTATATTGCACCTCCTGGGCCTTTACCTGTCACTCCACAGGATAACCTTAAACCTTCCAACCCATCTTTCACCCAGTCTCTGAGAGTGAAATCTTACACTTAGTTAAGTCCATCTCTCCTGCTGGATTGGCAGGAGCAGATGGACTCTTACCAAAATTCTTAAGAACCATTGCACCGTCTATAGTCTCTCCAGTGACTAAACTTTTCAACCTGTCTCTTCTTACAGGACATGTCCCTTCCCTCTGGAAGATTGCTCGAGTTGTACCGGTCTACAAAAAGGGGGACACCACTAACCTGGATAACTACCATCCTATTGCCATCCTCTCCACCCTCTCTAAAATACTGGAGAAAATTGTTGCTACCCAGGTCTCAGATTACCTGTATTCCTTCAAACTTCTCTCCGTTGACCAACATGGTTTCCGACGTGGGCACAATACATCCACTGCTCTTATATAGTTTGCAAATTATGTCAGACTCGCTATGGACAAATGCTCTCTCACTGGGGCTACTTTTGTTGATCTTACAAAAGTGTTTGATTTAGTTGACCACCCACTGCTCCTATCAAAGTTGTCATCCATAGGCTTCTCACCCTCTGTCACCACCTGGTTCCAAAATTATCTTTCAAAGTGGCAAAAATTTGTCCAGATTGGAGATGCTAAGTCCCTGCTTGCTCCTACTTGGATCAGAGTGCCCCAGGGTTCAATTCTTGGTCCTCTACTGTTTACAGTCTTCATAAATGACATCCCACTGCTCACTGGTGCTTGCTCAGGTCTGCTATATGCAGATGATCTTGTTCTTTACTCATCTTCCTCAAACCACTCAGATATCAACCTGAATCTCAATAGTAACTTCAATACCTTTCAGAGCTGGCTATTGCAAAACAAGCTTGTCTTATATAAAAATAAAACGGTGACTATGGTCTTCTGTTCAGGTTCAGAATTTCGGTCCTGCACCCAACCATTAAGTATCAGAGCACTTGATGGCTCTCCCCTTAACACAGTTACATCGTTTAAATACCTAGGAGTAACCCTTGATCCCGCCTCGGCTTTTGACCTGCGCCTGGTCTCAGTCATTAAATCTGTCAATATTCAACTTGGACTGGCATATCAGGTGAGACATAGCCTAACATCCATGGCAGGGATGGCCATTGCACAGGGTATCCTGAGACCCAAATTGGCATGTTGGTTAATAGCCTTTCCGATAACTACTGGAGGGCTCCTTCAAAAGTGGGATGTCTGCTACAACAGAATTTGCCATTTTACTTTGTCTTTGCCCAAACTTACTCACCGATGCACACTATACTGCAGTCTGGGATGGTTTACCCCCTCAGCCTTCCGACAATTTACTTTCTACTGTTTTATAAAGAATATAATCTCCTCCCAGATACCTGACAGACTGGCTCTGCTGCTCAAACCTGTGACCTCTGCCTACCCACTGAGATCAGCTGACAAATCCCTTCTTGTCTAACCGAGATGTAAAACCAAAATGGGGTAGAATGCTTTTTTAGCTGGGCCCCTAAACTATGGAACTTCCTTCCACTGAGTCTAAGAATTTCCCCTTCTCCACACAACTTCAAACAGGAGCTTCGTATGGCTCTTCTAAGCTCTGATCCCTGCTCCTTTCCTCTATCCGCCCACTCCTGCACTGGTTCCTCCTAGTTGCCTACTGGCTCCAACCTCTACTACTCTCAAACCTGCCTGGAAATATTGTTATTTCCTCTCTTTTAGCACTTACTCACTAGTTGTATGATTTATGACTGTTAGTTATTTGCACTTATATTTCTGTTTTGTTTCTACATACAAATTCCTGCAAATGTACTGTCATTGCTGAAAATTTTGTATAAGTGTACTATGTCTGACTTATACTTGTTTCTTGTATCTACTATTGTCTACGTACCCTTTGTTGTAATCTCCCCGGTTGTACCTGAAAATAAGCAGCTATGCTGCCAAGTCTACCTACCCAGTTAACAAAAACTAAATAAATATCCCCCCCCCCCATCCATTGAGGTCCACCAGACTCTCCTTGTATGATTTTTGGTGTAGACCTTGCACCATTTTTGTTGCCCTTCTTTGAACTGCCTCTACTCTGTCTATATCCTTCTGGAGATACAACCTCCAGAACTGGACACAGTACTCCAGATAAGGTCTCATCAGTAATTTGTACAGTGGTATCACCACTTCTTTTTTTCTGCTGGTGATCCCTTTCCTTATGCACCCCAGCATCCCATTGGCTCACCCCACAGCCTTTTAACATTGTTTGGCCACCTCTAGGTCATCAGATATGACCCCCCCAGGTCCCTCTCCTGTTTGATGGTTGTCAGTACCTTCCCCCGTTATGTACTCCTCCCCGGGTTTCTGTGCCTTAAGTGTATAATTTTGCACTTCTTTGCATTGGAATCCAGCAGCCACACTCTTGCCCACTCTTCCAGCATGCCCAAGTCTCTCCTCATTCTTTCTACTCCCCCTGGGAGTGTCAACCCTGTTGTAGATTTTAGTGCCATCTGCCAAAAGGAATACCTTCCCTTCCAGGCCTTCTGCAGTTTTGCTTATGAAGACATTGAAGAGGGCAGTCCCCAGTACTGATCCCTGTGACACCCCACTGGTTATTCTCCTTTTCTCAGATTGAATCCCATTTACCACCACACTTTGTGTTCTATCCCTCAACCAATTTGTGACCCAGTTTACCACCTTGGGGCCCACTCCCAGGCTGTCCAGCTTGTTTGTAAGACTTTTATGAGGAATACAGTCAAAAGCCCTTGCTGAAATCCAGGTAAGCCACAACCAGCACCCCTGCCTGATCAAACTCCCTGGTCACCCAGTCAAAGAGTATATCAGATTTGTTTGACAAGACCATCCCACTGTGAATCCATGCTTCCTCAGATCCTGTGCTCTTCTGGAAACCAGATATTCTATCATTTCCTTAAGCAGTAATTCCATTAATTTTCCAATTACTGAGTTCAAGCTGACCAGCCTGTAATTATCAGCCTTCTCTCTGCTCCCACTCTTGTGGAGTGGGACTACATTTGCCGTACTGTAGTCTTCTGGTACCACCCCCGGTTTCACAGATTTGTTAAACATGGTCATCAGTGGTGCTGCCAGCACCTCTCTAAGTTCTTTTACTACTCTTGGATGTATCCCATCTGGCCTCATTGCCTTGTCCACTTTCAGTCTTGCGAGTTTCTCTAGTGTGTCCAGCTGGCAGTTGAAGCCCAGCTCACTCCTAACCTGCATAGCCACGCATGTTCCCAGCCCAACTAGAGTGTGCTCCAGAGGGAGTAAAATGGCCCTTCCCTTCCTGGCCCACCCACTGGGGAAAGCTGTGAGGGGACCATGGACAGTAAGTATCAGGGGAAGCTGGCTGCCAGTTGGGGGCACAGAGGACTGACCAGGCTCAGGGGCAGAAGAATCTCTATTGAAAAACACATTCTTTCTATTTTTAATGGTAATTATTGCTACCAGCTTAAGGGCACTGTAATGTATGCCACTTTATATGCCAATTTGTTTCATGACTAATGGGAAAAAATGACATCTATGATGACACTATAAAAAGCTAAATAGATAATATTTTTAATTGCCACATGTTCATTGGCAACGTAAACAGTGTTTGGTGGGGTAAGGAGGATGAGGATGAGCTTTCAAATTTTCTGGATGTATTTAATTTCACTTGATATAATCTTATCTTTACCTCACAGTGAGACTCTTAACTTAGTCAACTGTTTGAATGTCAGGATTTACTTGGAGGTGGGCTGTCTGGTATCATCTGAGATCTTTCCTTTTGGAAACTGACATTTTGCAGGCTAACAACTGAAACCCAGAGAAACTAATCAACAACATCCTTCATGGTCAATTCAATATTCACTCATTCAGTGCCTGTTTAAGTAATTGGGGCTGTGTGGATGAATGGTGACATACGGTAGTTTGCTCCTAGTAAAACCTTACTGACTGAAAATTCAGTCATCAGATTTTACTAGGAGTGAAGACATCACGCCTCATTCATATGACAGTGCCATTACCGAGAAGTGCATGGAACAAAATGGTACTCTGCACCAGGAGACTGTTTTCTTTATTACAGTCACATGTTTTTGGGTGCTCGTGGGGGAGGAAGGTGGTGGGGTCACAGGGGATTTGGATGGAGAATGTTATGACTAATGGATCTGATGGTGGGACTAGAGTGGAGAGAGGCAGAGAAGTGTGTTGGGTGTGCTGGTGGTGGGAAAAGTATATTGTATATATGTCATGCTTATATTACTTTTAGTTGAAATTCTCCATGGCAAGGGAGGAGGTGGGAAGAGGGGCCAGTAGGAGATGGGAGATGGGAGGTGGTATTTATGTCTACAAAGTTTTTGGAAGGGTGGGGTGCTAGTATTACAACACAGTGGGTGAGGGTTCTTATATTTTGTGATTTTTTTTAAATAGTAATTAATGCTGCAAAGTTGGTGCAATCACTGAAAAATTCACAAAATTCTCAAAGTATGAATTTCTGCAAATTCATCCCAGCTATGCCACTGAATTAAAACTTTTTTTTTTAAACAGGAGAGACACACTCATCTGAAGCTTGTTACAGGTGTGATCTGGGAGCACAAGGAAGTTAAGTGACTTGCTTAGGGTCACACAGTATGCAAATGGGGCACTTTTTCTGCATCTCTAGTGGGGACACTTTTCTGCATCTCTAGTGGGAGCAAATTTCTGCATCTCTAGTGGGGGCACCTTTCTGCATCTCTAGTTGGAGCAAATTTCTGCATCTCTAGTGGGGGCACTTTTCTGCATCTCTAGTGGGGGCACTTTTCTGAATCTCTAGTAGTGAATTATAATATTCGCTTCTGTCAGCTTTGCCACCACTTTCATTGTTTATGCCTTTGCCTTAGGCTCTGTGTTGGTAGTACCATAAGCAACTGAAGCAAAGAATTCAGGAACAAATTGATGCCATTTTATATGATGAGCTAGACAATGCTCTGTGGCACGTTATGCTGAAACACATTCCTGTAATCCCCCGATTCTCAATTTTATGGGGTCCTGCCAAATAGAGCCTTGGCACAAGTGTGGTGACCATATGAAGCTATTTCTACAAAGAGTTTGAGTGGATCTGTATCATACGGTGCTCCCAATGAATTAGGATTAAACAAACTGATAGATATCAAACCTTTCTTCCATGCAGTGTCCATCTCTGCCAGAGAGTTTTGGAATTATTATGTAACTTTACTATAGGTGTCTGGCAATCTTACATTGAAATATGGAACGACAGATGTATCAAGCCAGAATGAAGTGCAGAAATGCTGCAGGATATCAGAGAGTACTGCAATTTACTGCAGGGGCCATTGTAAGGTGATGGCAATTAAGCCCTTTTGTCATGCAGGATTTTGTGACATGTCATTACTGCAAGTTACTGCACTTCATCGTGGCTGACACATCTGTATGTCCAGTTAAAATGTCTATACAAAAGTACTGACTCAATGTGTTGGTTTGATGTTCCTATAGTGACAGTACATCCACCACTTTTGAAAGTGCTAAGCTGGAGACACATTAGATACATAGACAGTGTTGGCAGATAAGGGCCTATGGCTCACCCAATCTGCCCATTTGAGCTTGTAAGTTCACTTTATGTTTTCCTAGAAGTCTGTTGCCCCTCACCCCTGACCTCCAGAATTCATTTATGTCTATCCCATGCATTCTTAAATCTTGTGATTGTTTCTGCCCCCACCACTTCCTCTGGCAGGGTGTTCGACCTGTCCACTACCCGTTCTGTGAAAAAATTCTTCCTCACATTTCCTCTGAGTTGTCCTCCCTCCAACTTCATCCCATGCCCTCTAGTCCTGGAACATCTTTTTTGCTTAACAATGGTGTATTCCTGCACCCTGTTCCTCCCTGTAAGATACTTGTATGTCTCTATCATATTCCCTCCCTCCCTCCTCTCCTCCATGGAGTACATATTCAAGTCCTTCAACCTGTCCTCATAGGACTTGTGATGCAATCTATGTACCATCTTTGTTGCACTCTTCTGAACCTTCTGTACCCTGTCTATGTCCTTACATAGGTAAGGTCTCCAGAACTGTACACTGTAGTCTAGGTGGGGCCTCACTAGTGCCTTGTATAGTGGAATTATAACCTCCCTTTTCCTGCTGGTGATGTCCCTGCCTATGTATCCCAGCATACTACTTGCTTTATCTGCTGCCTTGTCACAAAGTTTCCTTACCTTGAGGTCATCAGAGATGATAACCCCAAGATCCCTTTCCTGCTTGGTGCATGCTATAGCCTCACCCCCCAACTGATATATTGTGCCAGGGTTTTTGTGCCCCATATGCATTATCTTGTACTTCTTTGCATTGAATTTCACCTGCCAAACCCCTGACCATTCTTCAAGTTTCTGCAGGTTCCTTCTCATTCTGTCTACAACCCTCTGGTGTGTCCACTCTGTTACAGAGCTTTGTGTCATCAGCAAACAGGGAAATTCTGCCTTCTAGGTCCTGCACAATGTCACTGTTGAAGATGTTGAATAGGACTGGTCGCAGCACTGATCCCTGTGGTACCCCACTGGTCACTCTTCACTCTGTGGTGTGACAGCCAGTTACCACCACTCTCTGTGTCCTGCCACCCAGCCAGTTACCTACACATCGCACATTATTGTGGTCACTCCTTCATGGAATGCTACATGAATTCAACTGGAATGTCAGAGTACCTCCTTGTATATTCACCTTACAATTGTTTTATTTAGGTGTGACTAAGTGAATGATTCTGACTCTGCAATTAAGTAAGTTTCTTCTTTACCCTCTCCCTTTTTTTAATTAAAATATTCTTTACTTTGTGGTACTTATACTTTGATTAATTTTACTGTATAGTCTCATTCAGTTTGTTCAAATATGCTGCTGTACTTTAAGAACATCTGTCTAGGTGCTTTCAACAAAAAACAGGGATGTCCCTTACATGAATGGGAGCTCCTCTGTGGTGTTAAATAATTGTTTACTTCAGCCCCCAAAGGAAGGGAAGGGATCATGATTTTCCCCAGAGGGGCTGGCTGAATTATCCCGTTTGGTTCCACATCAAAATAACGAGTCGGGTACAGCGATGTGTGAAAACAGCACAGAATTAAAGTGCGGTCACTTTCAGTGATGCCTGTGATTGTGGGGGACTTTGCCCTATACACACCCCTTCCTATATATATATATATATATATATATATACCAGCTCCAGGGGGGCCCAGCTCAGGGAGGGGGTAAACCGTAGGTCCATGATAAGTGGCCATGCTGTAATTCCAGGCTGTTTTCAGGCATCACCATTCCCAACTCACTGTTTTCATGGGCTATTATCCCTTTATACTTGCTACTAGCTTGCTCTACCATTGTCCTCTAGTGTTTTATGATGTTGGTAAAGGGTTGGTGCAGGGATATGCTCCATTCACTTCTCTGGAGCATCATTTCTAAAGCAGATTTGCCAATTTTAGATTGAGAGTTGGTAAAGATCAATGCCAGGGTTCAACTAATAAGGCTAGCACAAATCTTTACCAAGACCCAATTTAAATTCAGTAAACCTGCTTCAGAAATCACACCCTATAGAAGGGAATTCAGTGCACCCCTGTACTCTCCGTAAACAGGCACCATAAAATGTTGGAGCATGGGGGTGGATCAGGCTAGTAGGAAGTGGGAAGGGATCATTCAGCAAGCCCCTTGTTGGTAAATTACAATCCATTCCCTTCCTTTGGGGCTGAACCAAAAAAAAATATTTAACACCACAGGAGTTCCCATTCAGGAAAGAGAGCTCCCTGCTTTTTGTTGAAAACACCGAGAAATGTAAGGAAAGTTGCTCTTTAATAAAAATGTCTAACATTCGGGTTCTGGAACAGATCCGGGAGTCAGAGGGCCGGCTGGGGGGAGTAGGATTGAGCATCCACTGGACTGCTCTCCTACTCTGGGGGGAGGTGGAGTTGAGTGTCCAATGCAATGCAGACCCCAGCGGAGGCCAGGGGATCCACAGCAATCAGCACCAGCATCTATGGGGGTGGGGCGGACATGGGTCATCATTGTACGTCCCCACCCCCGAGGGAATCTCAGTACTAAAAATGCTGGCCCTCGCTAATGAGCCTGCTCCGGCACCATCCCCTCTAGGCCACCTAAGTCCACTGCTGGTGGCCCCACTCGGGGAGGCAAGCCCCGAGTATAAGGGGTCAGGCAGCTGGGGCTCAGGGATGCCCGGCAGCAAAAAAAATATGTATTTTTTTAAATGTATAGCATACTGACACAAGATTAAATCCAGGCACTGTACTGAAGTGATCAATAAATATCATCCTGTTCTTCAGGCTCACCTGTTAGCAAACTTTATATTCCTTTTTCACTCTTTTCTGAAAAGTGATCCCATTTCTCTTTGGAATCAAATTTGACCTGGAAAAAGTACTTCATAAAAAGTAAACATCTCTTCGGTGATGTCTCTTGGCTAATTAAAAGCAATGTTCTGCAATGTTTTAGTGTTTAAGAACAATTTAGCTTTGTTTCTTGCTTCTCAATTCCTAAGAAGTCAAGAGGAGATACTGCTGAATAGCCAAAAGACATTGCCTAAGCCCCATTTACTTATATTACAGCGTGAATAAGAAACATTTCGCTTGTATAAATACTGATAAATTCCTTCATACCTGTCAGTACATTTGGTGTTTTGTGTTAATTTGTTCAAGATTAATGTTATCTTCTGAATGAGTTGACCATGTATCAGTTGCGTAGTCTGTGTAGTTGCACTGTCAGGGAAGTGTAGTACTGTAATAACTTTTTGATTACAGTAGAACAGCAGGACTTTAACACACATGTCCAAAACACATCAGGGAGTCCCTGACTGGAACATCCCAGTATCATTCACAGCTCTTACCATGCTTCTAACACTTCATCACCAAAGCTGTCAGTGTATCTTTCTGAGGTGGTGTTTTACCAGCTAGAGAAATGTACTGACACATGGGAGCAGATCATAATGTGCAGGACATGTTTGTAAGTGTGTGTGTGTGTTTATGGAGGTAGTGCTATTCCAACCTTGGCACTGTCTGTGCAAGTATTTGTGTGAGTGTATGTGTTTATGGAGGTAGAGTTATTCCAACCTTGGCACTGTCTGTGCAAGTATTTGTGTGAGTGTATGGGTTTATGGAGGTAGTGTTATTCCAACCGTGGCACTGTCTGTGCAAGTATTTGTGTGAGTGTATGTGTTTATGGATGTAGTATTATTGCAACTGTGGCACTGTCTGTGCAAATATTTGTGTGAGTGTATGTGTTTATGGATGTAGTGTTATTCCAGTCTTGGCACTGTCTGTGTAAATATTTGTGTGAGTGTATGGGTTTATGGAGGTAGTGTTATTCCAACCTTGGCGCTGTCTGTGCAAGTATTTGTGTGATTGTATGTGTTTATGGAGGTAGTGTTATTCCAACCATGGCACTGTCTGTGCAAGTATTTGTGTGAGTGTATGGGTTTATGGATGCAGTATTATTGCAACCGTGGAACTGTCTGTGCAAGTATTTGTGTGAGTGTATGGGTTTATGGATGTAGTATTATTGCAACCGTGGCACTGTCTGTGCAAGTATTTGTGCAAGTGTATGTATTTATGGAGGTAGTGTTATTCCAACATTGGCACTGTCTGTGCAAGTATTTGTGTGAGTGTATGTGTTTATGGAGGTAGTGTTATTCCAACCGTGGCACTGTCTGTGCAAGTATTTGTGTGAGTGTATGGGTTTATGGATGTAGTATTATTGCAACCTTGGCACTGTCTGTGCAAGTATTTGTGTGAGTGTATGGGTTTATGGAGGTAGTGTTATTCCAACCATGGCACTGTCTATGCAAGTATTTGTGTGAGTGTGTGTGTTTATGTATGTAGTGTTATTCCAACCTTGGCACTCTCTGTGCAAGTATTTGTGTGAGTGTGTGTGTTATGGATGTAGTGTTATTCCAACCTTGGCACTCTCTGTGCAAGTATTTGTGTGAGTGTGTGTTTAAGGATGTAGTGTTATTCCAACCTTTGCACTCTCTGTGCAAGTATTTGTGTGAGTGTGTGTGTGTTTATGGATGTAGTGTTATTCCAGTCTTGGCACTGTCTGTGCAAGTATTTGTGTGAGTGTGTGTGTTTATGGATGTAGTGTTATTCTAGTCTTGGCACTGTCTGTGTAAGTATTTGTGTGAGTGTGTGTGTTTATGGATGTAGTACTATTCCAGTCTTGGCACTGTCTGTGCAAGTATTTCTGTGAGTGTATGTGTTTATGGATGTAGTGTTATTGCAACCATGGCACTGTCTGTGCATATATTTGTGTGAGTGTATGTGTTTATGGAGGTAGTGTTATTCCAACCGTGGCACTGTCTATGCAAGTATTTGTGTGAGTGTATGTGTTTATGGAGGTAGTGTTATTCTAACCTTGGCACTCTCTGTGCAAATATTTGTGTGAGTGTATGTGTTTATGGATGTAGTGTTATTCCAACCGTGGCACTGTCTGTGCAAATATTTGTGTGAGTGTATGTGTTTATGGATGTAGTGTTATTCCATTCTTGGCACTGTCTGTGCAAATATTTGTGTGAGTATATGTGTTTATGGATGTAGTGTTATTCCAGTCTTGGCACTGTCTGTGCAAATATTTGTGTGAGTGTATGTGTTTATGGAGGTAGTGTTATTAAGAGGAGGCAGTATAGCACAGTTGGTTAAGGCTCTGAGCTACAGATCTGGAGGCCTGGGTTTGAATCCCACAACTGCCTAGGTGCATATTGTATGATCCTGAGCAAGTCACTTAACTTCTTTGTGCTCCCAGGTAGCATCTGGAAACAAGTTTCAGCTTAGCATGCTACTCCTGGTCAAACGATGTTCCCTTTCCACTTTCCCTTATTCCAGCCTTGGCACTGTCTATGCAAGTATTTGTGTGTTATTCCAGCCCTGGTCAGGAAAGGCAAAACCCAGAAAAAAGGCGAGGGGTGTCTGTTCTATATCTCGAACAAATTCTCATTTATTGAACTCCATCCTAGTGCTGAGTTCTCCCTTCTCGAAACCCTCTTTAGCAACCTCCTCCTTGGCCCTAATAAAACCATTACCCTCACCACCACTTATCTTCCCCCTGGAACCCTGTTCTCTGACTTGGAGTCATTACTTACCTTCAAACACAACCTCCCTCTCAACAGAGAATGGATCCCTCTAAGGGACTTTAACATTAAGTGGGTCTCCAGCCTTTCTGACACTTTCAAATTGTGCATCCCTAACTTAGGTCTACACCAGCTCATTGCCTCTCTCACTAGATTAACTATAAAATTGGCACCCTATCTCTAATAGATTGGATCGTTATCTCACATCCCACCCATATTATTGACTCTGGGGTCCTACCCGACTCTGTCAGTGATCATTGTGCAATCTATTTCCAATGGGCTGCTCACCCACTTACAATAAACATGAGCCCACTTTTATCTTCACTAGGAGACCATCTGATCAGAACATTGATCTAATAACTTGGGATCTAAGCATCATAGCCTGGTCCTTCATGGAGGGGCCTGGCAACTGTGATTTCATCCTTCAAAAATTCTCAACCATTCTTGTCAGCATCTCAACAAACATGCCCCTCTCAAAAAAATAAAAACAAGGTGTAAAATGAATGAATGGGTCACCCCTGACATCTTCAAGATAATGAGAACCAGGGACAAAACATGGGCCTGGTTCTCGAAGCACAAAGACCCTGCCCAACTTTCCCTCTATGGGTCTCTCTGCAATAAGTTCAAATCCACTGTCAGGAAGGCTAAAATTGACTACCTACAGAACAAACAACTCAGGAATGCCTTAAACCCTCATTTGCTCTGGGGTACCCTACCCTCGCTCCTGGGCAAGACCAAACACTCTCATCCCATCACCCTGTATGATGGTGGGGGTAACATTAACAACCCAACCGATATGGCAAACATTTGTAACTCATATTTCGGTGACCTGGACAAATATAAACCTCCCTCCACCACCCCTTTGCCCCCCTCCACCACAACCCCCATCCCTGCCCCAAATCCTCAGATCCCCCCTGCCACACTGCTACATTAAGGCCCTTAAGCCTTTGGACACCATAAAGCTTATTCAGATGAATAACTCTAAACCCAGCAAAGGGGTGGATGGAATTGATTGCAAAATCGTGAAACTGTCCATCACTGCCATAGCAACCCTCCTCATCAATCTAATCAGCCGCTCCCTCTGCTCAGGCTCCTTCCCTAATACCTGGAAAACTGTCACCATTAAACCTCTTTTCAAGTCTGGGTCCAGAAACAATGTTGGTAACTGCCACCCCATCTCCCTCCTAGCCCCACTCTCAAAAATTATTGAGAAGGTAGTGCATACACAACTCACCACCAACCTTGAATTGCACAGCCTTCTCTCCAGCACCCAACATGGTTTTAGATCTGGTCACAGCACCGAAACAGCCCTGGTCAGGTTCACTAATGACGTACTCAAGGCTAATGACAAAGGGCATTACACTGGATATGTCTTAGTTGACCTGACCAAGGCTTTCGACCTCTTGATGCCCTTTGAGATCTGCATCTCTCAGATAATGTCATCAACTGGGTCAATAGCTAACTGTCTAAGAGATCCCATCAAACCTCCATTGATGGTCACCTCTCTTCTGCTTGTCTAATCAGATATGGGGTTCCCCCAGTACTTGATCCTAGGCCCCCTTCTTTTCTCTCTTTTCATTAATAACCTTCCCCTCTATCTGCCAGTCCACTCAACTTGTCTTATATGCTGATGATGCGGCCGTCTACTGCAGTAACGAAAATCCTGCCACTATGTTCCACAATCTTCAATCAGACCTTAACAAGCTACACTCATGGTTCTCCAGGCACGGCATAGTTCTCAACTCCAAGAAGACCAAATTCATGGTCTTCTCTGGACCTTGTAAAGCCCCCTTCACCAGGGCGATACTAGTCAGCAATGCAGGTATTCTCATAGAACAGGTAGCTGAATTCAAATACCTAGGGCTCTACATCTCCTTCAATTTGCATGTAAACAACCTCATTAAGAAGGTACACACCAGACTTGGTCTCCTCTACAGAATCCGTAAGTTCCTTCTTCCTGCCACCAGACTAATCCTGGCCTCCTCTCCACTCCTGCCGCTCATTGACTATGGTTCCATAGTTCCCCCCCAACATCTTCACTCCTCTACTCCAAACTAAGAGTTACATACAACAGTATAGCGTGATTCATCACTGGACTATGCTGGAAAACCACCACTGCACCCTCTATGTTTCCCTCTGCTGGCCCTCCCTTGAAGGGAGATTTCACCTTAACTCATTGTCTCCTAGCCAGTGCCTGTAGGCATCAATAAAATATACTGGTGTGTTCTGAGGATGCCTACAGAAGTCAGCTACTGACTTCCTGTGTGCCCTGGCAATGTCTGGAGAAGTCACTTACATATTTTAATATATAATGTAACAGAATATAATATATATTTGACTGCATAACACCATTGGAAAGGTAATTTTGTACTGAACAACTTTGTCACTGATATTCTGTGTATATCATGTATACTTTAGGAGTTATTCGTATTTGTTTATGGTATGGTGTGTATGGCTTATGTTGCCTGTTTTCGTGAAAAAAAAAGGTTTTGCTGTTTTAAAAAGCATAGAAAAAAAAACAAAATTACATATTATTCTTTGCATACCACCACTGGAAAGGTAATTTTATGCTGAATAACTTTGCCACTTGTGCTTTGTGTCTAACACTTACGGTTCTTGAGCTATTAGGATTTGTTTGTGGCATGCTGACTATAGTTTGATTTTGCTTAGAAAGGCCCAGGATTTACTATTAACAGTATAAAGGAGACAAGTGGTACAATTTCAGAGAGCTCCTGTGGAGGCAATGAGGTAAATCACTTTCCTTCCTACACAAAATCCACCTCAAACAGATGCCACCCAGTGCTCCTGGTTGTCTGACTGGGGATCCTCCACCATGGTTTTTGACATCATTTTTCCAAATTAAACAGGCTTAGAACTCAATCTCTTGCTCCAGGACTAAACTGTACAACAGATTACCCCCTGAAATTCAGGCATGTAATACTATTCTCTCCTATAACTCCTCCCTCAAAGCCCACCTCCTGAGTACTTCAGTATGCAGCTGTCCTTCCCAGACCTAATCTCTGAACCCATCTGGGCACCTTCCTCCTATTAATACCACCAGTTTTCACCCAGTTATGCCCTAATGCACTTTTCCTAGTTCCTGCACTTATTTTTTTTGCCATCTGTCTCTCCTCTACACCCTTTATCTGGTTTACTACTCTCTTCTCTCTGTATCCCCATCCCTACCATTTCTCCTCAGTCCCCCCCTCTACTCCTACCCTTGTTGTTGCTATTTTCTTTGCTTGTTCCCCACTTCTCCCCCTTTTTCTGTTGTACACAGCCGCACTGTATCTTGGCAACAGCTTAGTTCATTATGTTATTTGTTTGAACAGGCTGTATTATTTATTTATTTAGTTTTTGTTGACCAGGTAAGTGCACTAGACAGATCCTGCCTATTTTCAGGCACGACCCGGGGGGGAGGGGGATACAGATGAATGCCAAGTGACCTTGAACCAGATTAAGCTGTTGGTGGTATTTTTAGTGAATGAGGGAAATTTGGCCAGGACACCGGGGAAATTCCCCTACTCTTTTCGATAAGTGCCATGGGATCTTTAACATCCACCTGAACTACCACCAATCCAGGCAGATGGGACCTCGGTTTAACGTCTCATCCGAAAGACAGCACCTCAGAAGCACAGCACCCCTCTCATGCTGCACTACAGTGTCAGTACTGGGATATTAACCCAAGTGCCAGATGTGGGAACTGAACCTACAGCCCTCTGATCTCCCAGCCTCAGAGGCGAGTGTGCTACTTACTGAGCCACTGACACTGACATTTAACTTTTGTATCTCTGTCTTTTTATATTGTAATTCACTTGCTGTACTTTAAAATTCTTGAACCTGTATTGTTCTCAGTTATATGTATGCATTCGCATACTTTACACTGGATGTTTGTGAAAACTGGCATTTCTGTTCACATACTTTTCCAGCATACAAATAAAGATTGATTGATTGATTGACTGAACAGATTGAGTATGTTTTATAGAATGAACCATTGCTTGGTTCCTGAGTCTCAAAGGTTATTGGCTAACAGTTTCTGTCAAAACTTGATTATGGGAGCATTTTTTATCTTCATTTGACTGAAAATCGTTTTAATTCGTTAAATATGCCTTAATATATGGATTCTCAAATTAATACCATTTAAAGGCATATTTAAAAATTCCGGTAATACCATCAGCGCTGGACTGATAATAGCACCATTCATGACTGATAATACTATTGTTCGAGTCCTAGAATAGTATCATTCAGGATCCGAATGACAGTATTATCAGTAAAACTCAACTGCACAACCGCAAGTCTGCCCTTGACATCCTGCTAAGTGTGCCCTTCAATTGGCCACTTTTTCTGTCTGGGCGGGCACAACAACTTCTGAAACATGGTAGCTTGCTCTCTCGCTTAGCGAGATAAATCCTCAAACCCTACAAGCAGTGTTTTTTTGGCTGCTGTCTACTCCCACTTCATCTGCACATTCATGGACATGCAGGGCTCATAAATCCACCGTTCCGCCTAGCTCCTCAGCCAACTGATCGATATCACCATGAAAAAAAAAATGAGGCTAAACAGAGCCCACACTACCATCAAATCTTAACAGGATGATCGCCGACACCAACACGGACCCGCTGACTGGACCTGTGAACCGGAAGTGAGTCAGTTCGTCTCAGATCCATATATTAAAAAAAATAATGGACAGCTTAGTGTCCATTACCAGGAAGTCCTACCATCTAAAGGTTCTTGACACATTGAAACCTCTCGAGCTTTGCTCTTGAGGTTCCTGTGTCCAGAACCTCTCGATGGTATTACTCCCCAGTAATGGACACTAACCTATCCATTATTCTCTTTTCATAATTCCATTTGCAGGTTTGTCACTGGGGTAAGGGATTCAACTCATCATTGTTTGCTTTATGATACAATGGGATGTCTTCCAGTCAAGGAACAGGTGGAATTTAAAGCTTTGACTCTTTTGCACAAAATTGTCTTTGGTCTTATGCCAAACACTGTTAGTGAGAAATTTGCATGATGTGTTAATGCCTTTTCTACTGGATCACAAAATGAATATGTATTTTCCATCCCTTATTTTAATTCTGCATTTGGCCAGAGATGCCTTAAATATAAAGCAATTACCCTTTATAATAACTTACCTACAAGGATATGTCTGTTATGAATTGTGTATCACTGTCTTTAATCAAATCCGGTTTGTTTAATATGTTATTGTTGGATTCCAGTTGTGTTTGTTTTATATAATACTTAATTTATTTTATGTACTGGTAACTGGGAAAATTGCATTTTTGATAATTTGCTTACCAGTTTAAATAAAAATGAAATGAAAATGAAATAAAATGATAGCAACATTCCAAATTACTGAAAAGGAAACTTTAATTGCTTACTCATTTTCATGTGAAAGGCCCAGCACAAGGGAAATGAGCACAGTGTGCCACTGTGCCTTTAATGAACACAAAAGAAGACATAGAACACCTTGAGGTGGGGCTGGGTGATATACCTGCAGGTTCACAATTTTCATCCATTCATTCATCAACTGAAAGTTTATTGAAAAGTCCTTTGGTTCATCTAATAAAAAGGAATTAACCAAATAAAAGCACATTGCTGCCTGTCATGAGAAGTGCAGTATCACAAATTCAGCCACTGATGTATTGTAGATTACTGCCAAAATGAATGCAGTCCAATGGTAATTACTCCAGTTTGTTAGACAGCAAACTGTGACATACGAACATACAAACATATGAAATTGCTAGCAGAAACAGGCCTTATGGTCTATGAAGTCTGCTCGAGTGTGCAGCTAGCACCTCATCTCGCAGCTGCCCCTCCTGCCCCCCTCTTTCCAGTTTCCCTTATCCTGTCCCAACCCCTCTTGAAACTGCCCACCATCTTACAGGACACCATCTCATCTGGTAAGGTGTTTCATTTGTCCACCACTCTTTCAGTGAAAAAATATCTCCTCAGCTCCCTTCTGAATCGTCCCCCTTCCAATCTCAGTCCATGCCCTCTCATTTCCCTCCCCTTTCTCATCTGGAACATCCCTTCTGTGTGGGTTTTGTTTATCCTCTTTAGATACTTAAAGGTCTTGATCATAGCCCCCCACCCCT
Source organism: Neoceratodus forsteri (assembly GCA_016271365.2). Classification (NCBI taxonomy): domain Eukaryota; kingdom Metazoa; phylum Chordata; order Ceratodontiformes; family Ceratodontidae; genus Neoceratodus; species Neoceratodus forsteri. The sequence goes on along the minus strand of JADMNL010000022.1, from coordinate 191,907,443 downwards.
CCTCTCCTCCAGTGAATTCGTATTCAACTCTCCCAGCCTGTCCTCATAGGTAGGGATGTAAGTTTGTCATGGATGAGGTTTTAATGACCCATTGGTTGTTCAACAAATCATTAGTAAACGTTGTGGCACTGTCATCATTGTTACGTTTTGATGTGAAAGTCATGGAAGTCTTGAATAAAGACCAAACGTCATGGAGTCCATGATGTGTATGACTGCCATGAAAAAAACTTACATCCCTACTCATAGGGCTTGCTCTATAACCCCTGGATCATTTTTGTGGCTTTTTGCTGCACCCCCTCCAACAATCTGATGTCCTTCTTCAGGAATGGGTGCCAGTACTGCATACAGTACTCCAGGTGGGGCCTAACCAATGACCTGTACTGGGGCAGAATGATCTCACACCTTCTGGAGGAGATCCCTCTTGCGATACACCCTAGTATGTTGTTGGCTTTTGTTGTCGCCTTCCTGCACTGAGCAGAGTTGTTCATGCTCTGTAATGATCACTGCTAGGTCCTTCTCCTCTGTGGAGCTCCCCAACTGTACCCCATTCAAGTGATAATTCCTTCCCCATGGTTCCTGCTCTAAAGCGCAGAACCTTGCACTTCTTGGCATTGAACCCCAACTGCTATGTTTCTGCCCACTTTAGTTACATACATCTAGTTACAGAGCATTTCATCTTGACTGATGGTACCCAAAACTTTCTTTCCTCAAAGTAACACAGCAACAACCCTACAACACAAAGTTATGTACCGCATCACTGTGTTTTAATTGACATAAAAGGGACAAAGAAGAATGCCTTGGGGGAATCAGCCAGTTGTGTTATTCAGGACCAATGATTTTCAGTGAAGTACTGTAAGTTATCAAATTCCATTTTAAAAATTTGAAATTATATTTTGGGAATGCGCCAGTGATTGCTATACTAATTATTGCCTAGTCTGTATTATTTGCATACAGTTATAAAATAAAAGGAAGATATATATATATATATATATATATATATATATATATATATATATATATTATGGTAGAGGAGCCATTTCTATGTTAAACCCAAAATTCTGCACCTTAATAACTTTGCAACCGTTTGACAGATTTACCTGAAATTTAGAATACATGATCAAGAACCATAGGCCTTGGGATGTGCCAAGTTTCATACTGGTTGGATATACAGCTGCGGAGTTATTAAGCATGATCTGCGCATATGTTTACGCTTTTTCTGGAATTCTAGGGTCGTGCCTACAGATCGCATGGTTTGCGCGACCTGCCCCAAATCTTCAGGGAATGTGTAGCCAGGGTCCCCAATGTGCTTTTCAAAGATTTGGTGAAAAAATATTAAACGGTTAAAAGTTATTCAAAAAACAATTTCCCATTATAAGTCAATGGGAAAAGTTAACAAAAAGTTTGACAGTGTCGCAAATGCATTTTTACTTTCGCAAATGGCCCTGTTACTTTCGCAAATCCACCATTTTGTTTTCAGTTAGTGATCAGAAAAATGCTTGGCATTTAAATTTGGGACCTTCTAGCAACCTAATTCATTTTGTATTCACCTAAGTCGGACCCTGAGGATGCTAGCATGTCTTTATTTTGGGTAAAACACCCAGAAATATGTTTTTCAAATTTCTGGAAAAAGTACTTTTGCAAAGTACATTCGTGCTCACGAAAGTGTTGCAAATTTTTGCGAAAGCTTTTGCAAATTGCGACAGTAGTTTTCTAGTCTGTGAAAATGACAGCAATTCTTTGGCACTGTGCTGCAAAAGAACGGTTGGGAGTTTTGGGCTGAAATTTGGAGAGAATGCAGTGGACATCTCACAGATGTGCCTTTCAGTGCTGTGTTGAAAAAATATTACATGGCAGCAAAGTCACAGCACTCCAAAGTTGACATTTTTTCCCATAGGATAACATTACGGCGCCTGACGCATTACAGGAATCCTTTGGCACCCTGCTGCAAAATAACGGTTTGGTCTTTTTTCCTGAAATTTGGAGGGCAGACAGCCAGCAGCCCACAGATGTGCCCTTCAGTGGTTTGGTGAAAAAATATTACAGGGAGGCAAAGTTATGGTGCTCTGAACTTCTCTTTTTTCCCTATAGGATAACATTACAGCGTTCGCCGCGCCTTTCAGGGCCCGTATCTTGGAAACGGTGCGAGATACGGACTTTTCGTTGGAAAAATGCACCAGGAGAGTCATAAATCATATGACTTTTTAAATTTTTTTTCTACATCGTACGGTTCCTGAGATATAACCTATTTAGTATTCCAAGTCCTCATTTTCTGCTCCGATACCCATCAATATGCATACATTCTTTGTACTCACTGTCTTTCTCTATGCAGGTTTTGGGAAAACCAGCCTATACTTACATTACTGTTACCGCGTTGCCCTTCCTCGATTGTGGTTCGACTACCGCATTTCTATCGCTGACGCGTCACGCCACCATGTGCGTTATCCCTTTGGCGTTTTCATTTGCACTTATGCTTTCTGTTATTTTTGCCATTTGTGCCTACAGTACTGTTTCTCTTTCTGTTTCACTTTGCGTCACCATGCCCATTGACATTTCCGTTTGCAGACACCATGTTACTATGTGACAACACATCACGTGGCAGACCGTTCCCGTCTACGCCACCGTGTGCGTTACCCTTTCTGTTCTCATTCGCGCTTGCGTTACCATGTGCACCACTGTTAGCACTTCTGTTTGCATTGCTGCTCCTGTTACTATTCCACAAGACATCACGTGGTGGGGCCCCACGCTTCCGCCGCCGCATTACGTGGCGGGAGCGCAGCTGCATTACATTCACTATTTCTCGTTATCATTCTCAAAAAGAAGGAAAATTAGAGGCAAAAAACTCCATTTAATGCATTAGTTAGGGTTGTTCCACAGCGACAAAAGTGAGGAAATTCAGTGTTGAGGTTGAAAACCCCCTTGAACCCGCCCACCCCAACCGGCACTGGGGTGTGCATTGGGGTCGTCGGTCCTAACTCTCACCCCATTCTCCTATACTTCTGCAGCTTTACACATGTGATGGGGTGAGTTAGGCTGATGACCCCAATGCACACCCAGTGCCGGTTGGGGGTGGGCGGGGGTCCAAGGGGGTTTCAACTATAACACTGAATTTCCACTTTGTCGCTGTGGAACAACCCTAACTAATGCATTAAACGGAGTTTTTTGCCTCTAATATATATATATATATATATATATATATATATATATATATAGATATATAGATACACACAAACACACAAGATGGTAACTGGCAGAACTTGTGATTTTCAGTAGAAGTGAATTAGGAATCACCCCTTAATCTGAAATTTATGCAAGTTCAACCAATTAGCACCATGCGCTAAATATAATGAACATAAAAGTAATCCTTTCATGGTATACAGAATATAACAGCATTATGTGCCATGGATGCAAAGAGGCAGAATGTTTGCAAAAGATGATAATGTTAATGATCTAAACTAGGGTAGATACCTCTGATATCACATAAAGGCACATAAGGCTACCGAAGAGGAAGACTTAGTGCAGAGTAAAGTGCAAAGAGTGAGTGAGGTACAAAAGCAGGAGAGAACCAAGAACAAAATGAGTAAGTTTTCATGGAGAAAGGCAAAGAGAGGGTACAGATACAGGATGTAAGGTTGCTCCGGGTGGGAAAGGGAGTCTGTAGAAATATAGGCTCTGCTCAACAGAAGTTTTGAAAACTGTAGAGTTGAATAAATGTGTTTCAGAGGTCCTGGGTGAGTAGGTGGGAAGAGGAAGGAGGACAGATAACAGGAAGAACCAAAATGTAGGTACTAGGGTGGCAGGATGAACACGGCATCGATCTTCATGGGACTACACTGCATGATCAGAATATAGGGAGCAGTGGAGAGTTGGGTATTGCGGCATAGTGACCAAAAGAAGAGTAAAGGGGGCTGAAGCCTAACAACAGCAGCCACTGGGAAGAGAAATTATTAGAATTGTCACTGCTCTTTGATGTTAATAGATGCTTACATTTTATTGTGTTTATAAAATAAGATATTTAATTAAGTGAAATTGAGCGCTCTTGTCTACAAAACTGAAACAAGCGGCTAACTGATACCCACTTTTTTAATGTTGCCACACATAGTCTTAATGGTATGGCACTTTTTTTTTTTGTTCATATCAGTTGCTTCTGCCGGACGCTCCATGGGTGGCTGAGCTCAGCCCTGTTCCTGCCACCGAGGTCTGTCTACTGCCTCTCCGACTCTGCCAGGCCCTGTTCCCCCATGGATCCCACCTCCCTCCTTGTTGGGACTGGGAAGGAGAGAGCCATCCTCCTCCCATTCAGCAATTCACAATCCAGATTGGGGTATCAGCAAGCTGGCAACAAAGCAGACAAGGGCAAACAGGGCTTCATGTAGTCCACGGTCACCATTTTCCTCCTGCTTTTTCTCCCAATGTCATGGTGCCACAAGTGCACTGAGGTTGGAGGTGCACATCTGCTGCATAGCTGCAGCATCTACTTACTGCTCGATTCTGATGCTGCCACCCGGCCTCCACCAGATGTCAGTCAAGAAGTGAGACAGCCAATCCACCTTCCCAGGGGAGGAGAGCAGTTCACCAGATGCTTGATCCTGTCCCTCCCCTGCCAACCCTAGCTCACTAATGAACCCGGGTCACTGGTGTGATGCAAGGTGTGGTGTCCAACACCTCAATCCTTAGCACATGCCACCAGGAAGTTGAGGGCATAGTGATCAAAAGAGGATGACAGCAGCATTTGTGACGAGAAATTAGCAGAATCAGCACTGATCTTTGATGTTAATAGATGCTTAGATTTTATTGTGTTACTGAAATGGGATGCTTAGTTGAATAAACTAAAATCAGATTGAGTATTCTTCTCTGTGGAATTAATATAGATGACTAACTGACACTTCCTGTTTTAATGTTGCCACACATAGTCTTAATGATACAGCACTTTTTAGCTCTTTAACAGATTTGTACATTCTGTCTATGTCTTTTGCACTATAAATACAAGTAGATGTTTTAATGTTTTCTTAGCTCTTGACAAAGCACCATGTAAGAGCACAACTCTCTGGGCTGTATTCTTATCCCTCTGTTAATATGCTGGCACCTTCAATTTCATAAAATGACTTTTAAGTCTTTTGTACCATATTTTTAGTCAAGAAACTTGTTTCATCTGAGTTGCAAGAGTGCTGAGCTTTTTGTTTTACAAGACTGTGAAAGAGACTCAGTCAGATTAGGGTGCTTTAGTGCACTGACATTAAAAATGTATGTAATGGGGGCGCTGTTGAGTACTACTACTACCAAGCAGACATGGCTCCTTCTAGCTCTGCAACTGGAACAATTAAACTACAAATAATATATAGGTAATTATTAAAAAAGCTACAACTACATGCTTAGCATCTTTGAATTCTTGATAATGTACTGAAGCATCCAACACCAAACCTGAGGATGGGTCACACAAATAAAAGTGGCCCAGGTGGTGCAAAAACACAGGTCTCAACAGATCAACAGGCCATGCTCAATATTCTTGTTAGCAGTTCTGGCGAACAGCCCTGGAAAGCCCTGCAGGCAGGTATGCAGGCCATCGATAGTGAGGTGGAGTCCATCTTGTAAAGATTGGAAGCACAAAACCTGAAAATTGAAGCAGCAACCAAAACTGCCTCATCTGCTGAAAGTCAAGTGATCAGAGCCCTTTTTACCACAGCTAAACTTACTCAGGAAAACAGGCAACTTAAATATCAGTTAGAGGCATTGTAAAATGCCAGCAGAGCACTGAACCTTAGAATAATTGGGCTGCTGGAAGGATCTGAGACTCCAGATCTGCTCTCTTTCCTAAAATCCTGGCTCCCTTTGACTCTGCAGCTTGAAAACGACTTGGGGATATATTTCATTAAAGCATATAGGAAGGTGTGGCCCACTCATTGATGATGCCGGTGTGCCTAAGGATTTTCTATGGGAGTCATACCTTCCAATTCTGATCCAGAAGAAGCAGGCAAGTGTGTACAGCAAATACAAAGGGAATTTGAGGCCTCTGGAGCAGCAGCTCATTCAGAATTGGATCAGGAGTCGGAAGCTGAGGACACTTGAAGGGGGTAATATTTGAAGACTTTTCTGATAGTGTCAATCTCTTTAAGAGACGTTTTCAGAGAGGCCAGCCGCAAAGGTTCAGTATTTGAGAACTGAAAATGTTTTCATGGACTGTTTAAAAAGTTTTTAACAGGTTTTCAGTATAATTGGGTTGTTACTAATGAAGGGCCTCTGTCTTTCTTTTATAGAGAACGTTTTATAAGGGGTCAGGGTTTTATGTCCATGTTAACTGAATGAACTGAATGTTTATACAGTTTTGTTAAATATATCTAAATTTTGGTAATGTAATTACCTGAATTCATTATTTTTTTGTGAAGGTTGCTAAAGTGTGAGGGGGGCACAATAAGACTTTAGAATACCATATGTTCGTTATTGTGGCCTAATCAATGCTGGAAGTTGAATTCCTCCTTTTTCTCAGACATTATTATTTGGACTGGCCACTTCTCACGTAGAAGTGCAGCTTTAGGGACATATCTCTACTTATATTAGTGTTGGTATACCCCCCCCCCCCGAGTATGTAAACCATGTGACTAGACTGAGAGATTTTGTTTTTAACTATCATTTTATGTAACACCAAATTGATGTCTGACTATTGTATTGTGGACTTTTATGTCTAAGAGAAAACAATAAACATAAAGTTCCCCCCAAAGAAAATATGTAACAAAACAAGGAGACCAGCATAGAAAATTATTTATAGCGAAATAGATGTAATATAAATGCAGACTCCCATTAAATTTTTTTTCTAGCGTGCAGACAGTAGATATGTGATTTTGACATGATTTGACATGATTTTCTAATGAACACCATCAATTTATTTATTTATTAAATTTTGGTGACCAGGTGAGCCCACTGGGCCCCGGAGGTCCCTTTTTCGGGGTGACCCAGAATTACATAACATAGGATAAATCACAATGCGGTAAATGAAGAAAATGCAATTATGATACAAGTTATACAGAGGTGTACAGTCAGCTGGTTACATGTGCTGAGATTGGCATTACAGCAGTGCATGTGTATTGATACTAATAAAGAGGGGGGTGTGAACCGTAAATGCAGAGACAGATTGCGCACATCAGGTAGTAACGGACTGTGAGGCTTAGATGTCTGTGTGGTGGACCCATATCTCTAGCAGCTGCATTTGGAGGTAGCCATCATGTGAGCCTTAAGTCTTGTGCAGAAACTTTTGATGGAGGGCGGGAGTTCCATAGGGTGGGTGCCGTGTGAGTGAAATACTTGCCCCCCCACCTTGGTACTTACTCTAGAGACAGCTAGGAGTGTGCGATCCATTGTGCGGAGGAGCCAAGGGTTATTCTTTAGTGCAGTAAATCCCAAGAGGCTGGGGGGGGGTGGGCTAATTAATTTGAAGGTTTGGCAAAGCAAGGGGTACTGGAGACGGGCATCCCAGGAGGGCCAATTTAGTTGGGATAGCGTGTCACAGTGATGGTTCCTGGGGTTTGACTGGGCGGCGAACCAAGCCACCTTATTGTATAGAACTTGGAGTCTATTCATCTCAAGTCTAGATACTCCCTGAACCACTGGGGCTGCATAGGTAATTGTCAGAAGGAGGAGGCTGGTGGCTATGGAGACCCTTGCTTCAGGTATCAGCTGGTCTTTCAGTCGGTAGAGGGTGCCTAGTTTCGCATGTAAGGTTTTAGTAACTTGATCCATGTGGTCCTTGAGGGTGAAGCCCTGGTCCAGGGTGAGGCCAAGGTGTTTTAGTGACACCACAACCTCTAGCCTACTGCCTGACACAGAGGTCAGGTGTAGGTGTTGGTTTCTATCATGTCCAAGGGATCTTGGGCCAAACAGCATGGCCTTGGTCTTGTCTGTGTTAAGGACCATTCTGTTGTTAACAAACCATTGCTCGAGGGAACTCAGGTCTCCTTGTAGCAAGGGGCTGAGGTCTCCCAGCTTAGCGGAGGGTCGATAGATGATGGCATCATCCGCATACTGGACCACAGAGCTCCCACCACAGTGGCTGCAGAGTTCATTGGTGAAAAGGGAGAAGAGGAGGGAGCCAAGAATCAACCCTTGAGACACTCCCTCTTTTAATGGGAGTGGCTCTGATATGGAGTCTTTCCATTTGACCCTCTGTGTACATCCATTTAAATAGCTTTTGAACCACATAAGGGAATGGCTGTCAAGGCCTACATTGCCCAGCTTAGTCAATAGCAGATTGTGATTGACCAGGTCAAAGGTCTTGGATAGGTCGATAAAGACCGCACCAGTAAGGGGTCCCGTTATCCAGTTCTTTGAGTATGTCAGTCGAGAATTTGGTGAAGGCAGTGTCCGTCCCATGCCTGGTTCTGAAGCCATGCTGGGAGGGTTCCAGAAGTTGATGGAACTCTAGGTATTCACGGAGTTGCCAGTATATCAGCCTCTTTTGTAGCCTAATCATGTGCCTTCAAACAAGCAAGTACATATTTTCCATAGTCACCAAACTAACCTAGGGTTAGAGTTTATAAACCATCCCTCACCATTCTATTGTCAGTCATTTGCCATTTCTAACCTGTGAAATGTGCTTAAATCATCACTAATAAAGAGAACATGTCAAATCACTAATTATCTTCCATTCTCAAGGAGCAACATGCTGTATTCCATCCCTGTGTTGAACAAATCCAGTCAACTCAAAATGCATGCTATTTTTTGAAAACATGAGTTCAGACTTGGTTTCTCCCCTAGCAGTGTGCCTTTTGCATCTTTTGAGATAATTACATTTCTCAATCAATCAGAAAACAAATAATAAGAAAGATGGAACATCTGCAGACAATTATGACCTCCAGGACAACTAGTCTTGTTAGACAGATTTCCTGAATGACTGGATTTTGACAAATTGACTAGATCACATCCCAGCTGCAGGTACTCTTGCTGATGCTATTACTGACCACTCCCCAGTATTTTGTATCTGGGAGTCCCTCATCTGCTCCTTTTCCCCCTCCATGCTACATCATTTTTAGGAACTTAGCCAGTCTTGACCAGGGTAAGTTTCTTCTTGATGTCTCATTAATTGACTGGTCCAACCTATACTTTGCCCATGATGCCCAGTCTGCCCTTAGCATCTTTTTTAAAGAATTTGGAACACTCCAGGAAGTACATACACCTCTCATCACGCATTGAGTTAAGGGGAAACAATCCAGATGACTGCATAAAGGTTTACTTGCCTTACTTCAAGTGAGAGAAAAAAGATGGAGACAGTTCAAGTCCTCAGGCCTTCCTGCTGACTACAGTCATTATAGGGCCCAGCGCAATGCTTGTAAAAAGCAAATCAGAACTGTCAAAAAGTAATTACTGCAAAGGATTATTACTTGAATCTACTGGGGATCCTAGGAAATTCTGGTCCCATGTGAAAACCTTCCTGGAGTCTACCCAGTCCCTTACTCCTAATGATATGCCTCTAAAGGGCATTCATTGTAATGACCCCACTGTCATTGCTAAAGTCTTTTACCTACATTTTACTGACCTATCATAGTACACCTCCTCCTTCACTCCAACTCGACCTCATAACCAGTGCTCCTCTTCCAGCTCTGAGCCTGTGACCCCATTCTTTTGTTTTAAAGCCATAACAAGGCACGAGGTGTTAAAACTCCTTAACAGAATCTCTGATAATACTAGTACAAGGTCTGACTGTCTTGAACCTGGACTTCTAAAGCTTGCTGCCCTGTTTGTAGCTTCCCCCCTGGCTAGAATCTTCACACTGTCCCTTTGTCTTTGCCATGTCCCTAATATGTGGAAAATTGCCAGGGTCACTCCAGTTTTTATAAAGGGTGATCCGAAAGACATTTCAGACTATAGGCCTATTGCTATCTTGTCCGTTCTCAGCAAAATTCTCAAAAAGCTGGTTGCCTCTCAAACTATTGAATTTCTACTCAAATATCACCTCCTTTCTGATTAACAACACGTGTTCTGAAAGGATCATAGTATCACTAATGCCTTGCTCAAATTTACAGATGATACCCTCTCTGCTATAGAATCTGGTCTCATGACGGTTGCAGTCTTTATTGATTTGATGAAGGCATTTGACCTGGTTGATCATCCCTTACTCCTTTCCATCCTTCAGTCTTTGGGCTTCTCACCATCTGTTGTTACCTGGTTTAACCGTTACTTAACTAATAGAGTTCAGGTTGTTAGATTCAATTCTGCCTCCTCTGACCATGCGACCATCAACATAGGAGTCCTCCAGGGCTCTATCCTGGGCCCCCTTCTTTTTTCCATCTTTATCAATAACATCACCATGAGTATCACTTCTTGCTCATCCCTCCTCTGTGCAGATGATCTTGTTCTGTACACTACCTCAAAACACCTAAATGACATCAACCTTCAGCTCTACTCTGACTTCTCAACTATCTAAGCATGGCTTGCAAAGCACAAACGCATTCTAAATGTTGATAAAATTCAAGCCATGCTCTTTGGCTTTGCCACCAAACTCAGATCTTGCAATGACTAATTCAGGGTCTCCTGTCCGGATGGCTCTTTTATAGGTATTGTTAAATCTTTTAAATATCTAAGTGTTCAGCTTGACCAGTCCCTTGTGTTTGACCTCCATATTCAGTCCATCTGCAAATCGGTGAATGTCAAACTTGGGATTGCTTACAGAACCAGCCACACCCTAACCCCTTTAGCCAGAATGGCCATTGCTCTTGGTATCCTACTTCCTGCCCTCACCTATGGCATTGCAACCTACACTGGAGTGCCTAATTCTGCTCTTCACAAATGGGATACTACCTACAACAATATTTGCCATTTTGCCTCATCATCCCCACTGTGAAAACATCATTGCCAACTCTATGCTGACATAAACTGGCTCACCCCCTCAGCCGCCAGACTCCTCCTTTTTGTCGCTGTTCTGGACAATATTATTAGATCCAATGCCCTTCATCATTTGCCTTCCTGCTGATTTCTCAATCCTCCTCCTATGGCTTATGCTTTGTCAAAAAAGGAGGAAGAAGAATGCAAGAAAACAAGGCCAGATGGGTTAAGGGCAGTGGCAGAAGGAGAGGTGTGGGATCAAAGAAGAGAGAGTAGGGAGGGTTTTGAAAAGAAGATGGTTAAGGGAAGATAATTCCAAATTTTAGGAAAGTAGAAAGAAGGCAGATTGACCAGCAAGAGTTTTACATGAGGGGAGCTTGAGGGAGCGAAACACGGAGTTCCAGAGGGAGTAAGAGGAGGGGGAGAGAGAACGGAGTCAAGATGGGGGGTAGAGAGGATAGCCAGAGTTTGGAAGTGAAAGAGGCACAGTGGAACAGATGGTGATCCTCCAGGGAGGGGGAGGGAAAGAGCAGAGTAGAGAGTACAGTGGTGAGTGCAGGTACGGCAGTTAAGAGCAAAGTGGTAGAAGGAGTGGAAGAGGGAATCCAGTCTAGTCAGTGTGGAGTTAGGGGCACCACCATATACAATATTGCCATAATCAAAGATGGGGAGAATCATCTTGATAAGGATGTCATGGCAGGCAGGAAGGGGGAAGCAGCTTATATGCCTGAAGAGGGCACCAAATTTAGGGTAAAGCTTTTTATGAATATTGTCTATTTGCTGGGAGAAGTGGAGGTGATGGTCAAGACAGACGCCAAGGTTCTTGAAGGCAGGCACATTGTCAGTTGGGGTGCCATCCAAGTTGTAGAAGGAAGGGAGGAATGGGAATTCAGAGAGCCTTAGTCTAGTGCCAAAACACATACAGACCATTTTTTTGGCATTCAGTGATAACTGATTTGACTGAAACTATTTATGGACTCACTCAAAATCAGGCTGGAGTTTGGACATCAGCTCAGCTTGTGATGATTCAGAGACAAAAATGGCTATGTCGTCTGCATACATGTGTATTGACACAGATGAGCAAGCAGATGGAAGGTCATTTAGAAATATGGAGAATAACAGTGGGCACAGTATGCAGCCCTGAGTGACACTGGAGGTAATTGGAAGGGGAGGTCTATGTGTCCTTCAAGCCTCACAAATGGAGACCTAGCTGTGAGGTAGGAGCTGAATCAATGAGTGGTAGAGACAGAAAGACCAGCAGATCTTAGCTTGTTGAGAAGGATTTGGTGATAGCAGTGTCAAAAGCTTTAGCTAAGTCAATGAAAATGGTGGCATTGAGAAGACCCTGGTCCATAGCCGTGTAATGGATTCCATTAGTCAGAGGAGGGAGGAGGTGGTGGAGTGGAGTTTTCAAAAGTCAGACTGGAAATGGGTGAAAAAAGAATAGGAGTTAAGAAAAGGAGAAAACTGAAATAGAACTATGTGTTCTTGGAGTTTGGAGAGGGTAGGGAGGAGGGATATGGGTCAGAAGTTACCCAGAGAGGAGGAGTCGCCACCTTTGTGGTGGCACAGTATGGAAAGTTTTTGTCAAACTTTGTCAGTCAGTTAATGTAAAAAGCAGAAAATGTGTACTGGACCTTCAACTGACTAATGTAACAATTCATATCTGCAGCACTGAGTTACACAATGTATGTAATATTCCGACACTGGAAAAGGCTGCTGGGTACATACTGTTTTCAGAATTTGCTTCAGTATTTCTTGTTTGGCTAATGCTATTGATGAAGCATCTGCAGTGTTTATACTAGTACAATCAAGTTTAAGAAAGTTTTTTACGTTCCATAAAATATTTCTACTTGCTACAGTGCTGGTACTTAAGTAGAGCTGTGCAGAATTTTAAAATCCCATTTTTGTCAGAATTCCATGGTAGTGCTCATGTAATCTTGTGCTGGTTTGGTACACCTACCCACCAGTGCACTCTGAAGCCAACTGGGAAAAAAAATATGCCTATTAGGGTAGGATTTAAATGTTAGAACATTTTGCTTCTACTGTATATCAGGGTCCAAGTGAATTCAGACAGAGAAATGCACTATACTTTTAATGTTTATGTGTAGTGCTTTTATGCTAGCCATTAAACTATATACATCACATGCCTTAGAAACATAGAAGCATGCAATTTGTCAGCCAAAAGACTGGTAGACCCAACCAGTCTGCCCTATTTTCCTTACATATAACAATACCCTGGACCCTATTTGGTTGCAGGTAACCCTCCCTTGCATTGACTTTTATTTAATTCAGGGGTGAATAGTTAAGTGTAGTTACTGTTTTCTATTTGTTTTGTTTGTTTGTTCAGATTGTTGTAAACATTCATTTCGTTTGTGGTTTTTAGCAAAAATGAAATAAAGGGCCCCATTTTAAAGGGTGGTGCAGGGCTTGTGTCACATCCTGTGTCAACCCTGAAGTTTGGTGCAACTGCACCGAATGCATCTGATGCAACTGCACCCTATTTTGTAATGTTTGGCTCAGTTGAGATAGTTTTCACAATTGATGGCAGCTTGTACCAATGCTTTGGCACAGGTCCCATAAATTGCCAACCCCAAAGGCACAATGATAGACCAGGGGGTAGCTGCTGGTCTAGTTTAGTGCATTTGATGCAAGGGACTTGTGATGGGTTTGTGGCAGGCACCTTTGCAAAACTGCGATTGCTGCATGGATTGCCACAAGTCACCCCTTGCGTCCGACTCTCTGATGCAAATCCCTAGCGGAGATTCAGAGCCCTTTTAAAATTGCGCTCAAAGTATATTCAGTTTCAGAAATATATTTCCGAGGTCATGTGATGGCTGCCTAAGCGAGAACAGCACCTTCCACCTCGCTCTCCAACCCACTCATAAATGCCTCTGTCCTTCTGCCTACCTTTGACTCCTGAACTGGGCAAATCTCAACAGGAACACTACTGAAACCCTTCTGCACCGAAATGTGAGGTTTTGCGATGGATGTCTTTATAAAAAAGGCACCACCACGGCACTTGCTGCTGCCCAGCCCAGAAAAGAACAAGGCCACTAAACAGCCTAAGCAGTACACTACCAGCACTAGCAAGAACCCAACTGGGAGTACAGCCCTGACTGAGGAGTGCTTCTTGGATATCATGACACTCATTCAATAGACCATTTCCCCCATATCGGGGGATCTGCACCAAATTCGTGCTTCTGTGTATTCATTAACACTCAGGGTGGGCGACTCTGAAGCAAGGCACTTCTCGATTGAAAAATGGCAGGGGTGAATGGAAAAAGACACTACTAGCAACAGACAGGATCAAGAAATTAAAGGATAAGGTCAAGTACCTGGAGGGGAGCAGTCGGTACAATAATTTATTGATTATCGGTCTGCCCGAAGCGGAAGAGGGCAGCAACCCCATCCTCTTTGTTCAAAAGTTTTGCAATAAAATTGCCAGCCTGTCACCTAATGCTGCATCCTATATCACTGAGCGGGCCTACCACATTTCCTGGGCCACCCCTACACCAGTTGGCGCTTCCCCGAGGCCTCTAATTTTCAAATTGTTTAACTTCCAGGATAAGCAGCATATTCTCACCAGAATTAAGGAGCTACCCGAGGTGCAATGGGAAGGTCATAAAATCAGAATTGTTCAGGACTTGCTCCAATCAGTGTGATCTAAAAGGCATGAATTTCATCATACCGTATCTAAGTTGATCACAGTCAGCAAGCCCTTTTGGATGAGATATCCTGCTGTCCTGCATGTCAAGCATGGTGACAAATGGATCCCGTTTGATACTCCGGAGCAAGCGACTTCAGAATTAAAAACCTTCCTGCCTGACCTGTTTAATTGACATTAAGCTCATCATTGTTGTTGTTTTCCCCTGTGAGAAGTAACAAGGATATTTGCCCTTCTGATCCTGATTGGAAGTAAGTTGCATGGATGCCCAGGCAATATGTACATCTTCTCCAGCAGTTTGGAAATTGCCTCCAGATTATGCTCACTGACAGTTCAGGACTTTGTTGGGCTCTGGCTCCCGGGTATGCAACTCTCCTGATGTGCGGTACTAGGCCTCATTAACAATACTCGCCTGATTCCCTACCTACTGGATGCTTGGGGCTTTATTTATCTTCATTTTTCCCTGCAGATGTTTTGGTGAACATGGACTGGCCCTGGTTAGAGGAACTGAGACCTGGGAAGTTGTGAATAACTCCTGTTTGCCTTGACTGTGGGAACATTTGGTTGAGTCTTGAATTCCTACTGCTTTAATTTGTGGACCCATAAGGGGGACTTTACTTAGATGGCCTCCTATGTAAGGCCCGAGTAAAGTGGCTCCACATTCGCAGCTCATATTGGTGACCATGCAACCGGTATCTGTGTTATGTTTCTTTTGTCCCTCATTAAGGACTGGATGGGCCTTGTGATCCTTATCTGCTGTCAACTTCTATGTTTCTATATGTTTCATTGATGTTGAGCTGGGATGGGGGGATGGGTTTGCCATTGATTTCCTTTATGTTGTCCCAGAATTTGCAGGCAGAACTCCAGGAGTAGGCAAGGTTGGATCTGTAGTAGTCTGATTTGTCTTTGAGAATGGTCCAGGTACCCTTGTTCTATGCAGCCCGGCTTGCCTGCCTATCAGGGGGCTTGCCAGAGCCAAGAGCTCTATGCCAGAGGTTGTCTCTGTGGCGCATTTGGTTGAGAAGGGCTTGGGAGATCCAAGGGGTATCAGGGCCTTTGACAATACATTTGGTAAGCAGAGCAAATAGGTCACATGCTGGGTTGAAGGTACGGATGAAGTAATTGAGGGCAGTGTCAATGTCAGGGGTTGGGGCTGAGGACTGTCTCAGCAGGCAAGGTGGTCTTTTAGCAGACCCTGCTTGCCAGATTTGAGGTGCCACAGAAGGATAGTTCTGGGGGGCGGCTTCTGTATCTTACGTGACCAGATGAAGATTACTGGAGAGTAGTCACTTAGGGCATTTGGGAGTACAGTGGCGTCAGAGATTTTGTGATGATGGTTGGATAAGACAAGATCCAGTAGGGTGGCGGAACAATTAGAGGGCTTTATCTGGGTGGGGTAGGTAACAAGTTGGGTGAGGTCAAGTGCAGCAATTGTATCTTTGAACTGGGATGCAGAGTTGGAGAGCCAATTAATGTTAATGTCACCAGGCATTATTAGCTCAGTTTTAGGTGGAAGGTGAGAGAAGTAGTTCAGTAAGGATTGGTGGCGGGGGATGTGAGCAGAGGTGATGATCAGTGGGGCCATGGAGGTAATGGATAAGTTTTAGGGAGAGGGCTTGAGCACCATGCTCCAGATAGGGGAAGGCAGCATGATCTTGAAGGGACTTGTGGAGATAGAAGGCACAGCCACCCCCACATTTCCCACTCTATCCTCCCTGAAAAGGATGTAGCCGGGAATTAAGATGAAGGAGTCTGGGGTGCTTTTAGACAGCCAGGTCTCGACAGTCGCCAGGACATCGGGCTGATGCTGGGTCATCCAGCCTTGGAGGCCATCAAACTTTTTTAGGAGGCTACAGATGTTTATAGCGGCAATGCATAGCCTAGGGGAAGGGGAGTCATGGTGGGGGTGAGCATGGGGAGGTCCGTGGTTGGTGTGGATATTCCCAGACATCAAGAGGAGGAGGAGGAGGTATAACATTTTGATGAGTGCAAGGTGTAATCTACAACAGGAGGAGACAGAGGAAAATGAGCGTGTTAGATCAGGGTGGCAAACAGTGATGGGGAGAGAACGTGATGGGGAATATCCAAGAAGAGGGGAGAAGCCTAGGAGGGCAAGGATAGACAGGAGGAGGAGGAGAGGGTGGCTGACGGTGTCAAAGGCCTTCGATAGATCTAAGTAGACAGCACCAGCCAGGTGCCCTTTGTCAAAAGCAGAGTTGATGATGCTGGAGAATTCAAGGAGAGCAGTGGTAATGCTGTGACCTTGTTGGAATCCATGTTGCTCCCTGCAGAGGAGGTTGTATTTGGTAAGGTAGTCAGTATGTTGGCCTGAGACTATTGTTTCTAAGGCTTTTGAGTGAAGGGGGAGGATAGAGATAGGGCGATAGTTCCCAGGGGAAGTGCGGTCACCACTTTTGTGAATGGGCATTATGACAGCAGTTTTCCAGGTGGAGGAGAACTGCCTGAGGCAGAAAGAGTGATTAAGGAGGCTAGTGAGGTGGGGGAGTACCACATCCAGAACCATGGGTAGTAGTCTAAGGTCCAGCGAGTCATTACTGTGGCAGGTGCCATTTAGGGCTTCGATGAGTAAGGGCTTAGCTTCCTGCATAGAAAGTGCATGGAAGTGGAAGGGTGGGTGAGGGAAGGAGGGGGGTAGGGAGGTAGGAACAGGATTGAAGAAGTTAGGGGGGAGTACCGAGCTAAGATCCAAGAAGGAGGAGTTGAGGTTGTCAACAATGCGTTGTGAATCAGTGGAAACGGAGCCATTGATGTTGAGCTGGGATGAGGGAGATGGGTTTGCCATTGATTTCCTTTATGTTGTCCCAGAATTTGCAGACAAAGCCACAGAAGGAGGCAAGGGTGAATCTGTAGTAGTCTGATTTGGCTTTGAGAATGGCCCAGGTACGCTTGTTCCATGCAGCCTGGTATGCCTGCCTATTTGGAGGCTTGCCAGAGCCAAGGGCTCTATGCCAGAGCTTGTCTCTGTGGCACATTTGGTTGAGAAGGGCTTGGGAGATCCAAGAAGTGTCAGGGCCTTTGACAGTACATTTGGTAAGGGGAGCAAATAGGTCACAGGATGAGTTGAAGGTGCGGATGAAGTAATCGAGGGCAGCGTCAATGTCAGGGGCTAGTTTGATAGGGGACCAATCCCAGCAGGTAAGGTGATCTTTTAGCAGACCCAGCTTGCCAGGTTTTAGGTGCTGCAGAAGGATAGTTCTGGGAGGCAGCTTCTATATCTTACATGACCAGGTGAAGATTACTGAAGAGTGGTCACTTAGGTCATTTGGGAGTACAGTGGCATCAGAGATTTTGTGGGGATGGTTGGATAGGACAAGATCCAGTAGGGAGGCGACACCATTAGAGGAGGTTTATCTGGGTGAGGTAGGTAATGAGTTGGGTGAGGTCGAGTGCAACAATTGCATCTTTGAACTGGGAAGCAGAGTTGGAGAGCCAATTAATGTTATTAGCTCAGTTTTAGGTGGAAAGTGAGAGAGGTAGTCGAGTAAGGATTGGAAAGCAAGTTTCTGGTGGCTGGGGGAATGTAGGAGGAGGCGATGATCAGCAGGGCCCTGGAGGTACCAGGATTAAGTTTTAGGGAGAGGGCTTGATCACCATGCTCCAGATGGGGGCAGAGTGTGCCTTTGAAGGGACTCGCAGAAATAGAAGGCACAGCCCCACATTTCCCACTTTATTCTCCCTGAAAATGGTGTAGCCAAGAATAGAGATGAAGGAGTCTGAGGTGGTTTTAGATAGCCAGGTCTCAAAAGTCGCCAGAACATCAGGCTGATGCGGGATCATCCAGCCTTGGAGGCCATCAAACTGTTTTAGAAGGCTACAGATGTTTATAGTGGCAATGCATAGCCTAGGGGAAGGGGATTCATGGTGGGGGTGGGCAAGGGGAGGTCCAGGGTTGGGGTGGATATTCCCAGACATCAAAATGAGGAGGTATAACATTTTTAGGAATGCAAGGTGTAGTCTACAACAGGAGAAGACAGAGAATTATGAGCATGCTAGATCAGGGAGGCAAACAGAAATGGGGAGAGAACGGAGGAGGGGAATTGTCATGAAGAGGGGAGGCCAGGGGGAGTCAGGACAGAAGGCAGTGGAAAGCGGAGTGTGCACAGGGGGATGGTGGGGGGAAGAAAGGGCACTGAGAGGGTGGTGTGAAGGTACAGAGGGGGGAGCAAGGGAGTCAACAACTGGGTGGGGTAGCGGAGGGAATGAGGTGGGCATGTTGTGTTAGAAGAAAAACAAGGAAGGTGTGGGCGGAGGATGAGAGGGTGAACTGGGGGGTGGCCATGTCTAGTAGACCACCAAGGGCCAGAGCAGAGAGGGTCTGAAGAGGTGATATGGGCTCCTAGTAAGGAGGAGGCACAGATGGCACAGTGGTAGAGCAATGGACTGCG
The DNA here is from genome assembly GCA_016271365.2 of Neoceratodus forsteri. Lineage (NCBI taxonomy): Eukaryota > Metazoa > Chordata > Ceratodontiformes > Ceratodontidae > Neoceratodus > Neoceratodus forsteri. The sequence continues at coordinate 191,888,564 of JADMNL010000022.1, read as the reverse complement.
GTGTTGTAGGTGCAGGGTTCGAGTCCGGGGGGTTTAAAAAGGGAAAGTTGTAAGGGGAGTGCAAGAATAGGAAGGGTCGGAAGGCCAAGGCAAGGTGGCAGGGAGGTAGGGAAAAGAAGGTGAGAAAGGGTAGCAACACTAAGTCCTAGTGGTCAGTGAGTGAAATATCATAGAGGTGGGGTGAGGGAGGGGGCTGTAGAGGAGAGCAGTGGAGGTAAGGGTATAGGAAGGGAGTGGATGGTGCAAAGTTGTGCGCAATACTATCATCTGATAGTGGCCAGGGATAACCTGCTAAGGGAAGTTCAGACACTTAGGAAAAAAAAAATGAGAGTCACGTGACAGGAAGAGGTCCTTAAGTTCAAGGATGCCCCTTGGTGGCGGGTGGCTGGAGTGTGCAGGGCAGTCAATGCATAGCATTGATGGGCTAACAACTCTCAGTAAGCTGAATGAGCAAGGGAGGATGCTGTGATTACCTTTAAGGCTCCTTCAGTCTGTGCTGTCCCCTGTGGTGTGCTGGCAGCTATGTGTGAGCTGGGGATGGGGGTCCCGGGGCCTAAGCAGGGAAGCAAAACAAAGGAACTATTAGTATGCAGCAGAAAGGGTTGTTCAAGGCCAAGCCCTGTGTCTGGACTCCCCGTGTGCATGTGCAGGCTGGGAGGAGCTGTGACTGCTGGTGAGGGCTAAGTTGGAGAAAATGGAGCCCAAGGAGTTGCCTGAGAATGCCACAACCATGTGCTGGGCCTTAGACTACCCCTCACAGAAAGCAGGTAAGTGATGTTGTACAAAAGCAGTATAAAGCTACCTGTAGAGCAATTCAACCTCAAGCTACAAACTGAACTAGCCAAACATTAGTCACTATACTGGTAAACAAGATCACACAACAGGCTAGCAATACTGGCTTGTGGGCCACTAGAAACTAGAGCACTACAGCCTGAAATGTATAAGGCATGGTCATTTTTTATTTTATTTATTTATTTAAGGATTCAGATCATACCTTTGAGCTCAGAGCTCTTTTACAAAGGTTCCATGGCAAACAGTGACAATGACAATAATAACAAACGGTTTATATACAATACTTGAATAGTAGGTAGCTAGTATACCATAAGGTTACAATGTCATTCATAGTACCAATGGTGATAGTACAGTGTCAAGAGCATTCAACTAGGGTAAAGGGCAGTGTTTATATGTAGTGAAGGAGATAAAGAGGTGTGACACTTAGTGTGAGAGCCCAAGGGAAAGTCACGGTGAGGGGGAGGGAAGATGGGGGGAGAGTGGGCAGCTAAAAGAAGTGGCTTTGTCTAGGAGGTTGGGAGGTAGTGGTAGTAGGTTGGTTATAAGGTTGATCCAGTGGGGGAAAAGGCACAGGGGAAGAGGAAGACAGAGGGACAGGGCAAAGGGGGAAGAGTGGGGGTAAAAGGCAGGGGAAGGAGTGTGGGTGAGTGGGCATTATGGGTGTTATAGTCCTAGTGGCAATCACAAACTGTCCTAGTAAGAAGGTGTTGCCTTCTCACAGGCTAATCACACAAATGAACAAGCAGCATTAAGAGAGATACAGTAAGCAGAGTTTAGGCATAATGACTGTTCAAACTGCAGAAGCAGGAATTAAAATGCCTCCACTGATCCACACAAATGGTTCAAATTAGAGGGAGGATAGCTGTGCAGGAACGATCAGTCATAGTCGGCAGTCAAAAAATGCTGAAACACCCCCCTCAACAAGCTGGCTGAGTGGGGGAGGGTGCTTTGATTACCTTTAAGGCTCCTTCAGTTCATGTTGTACCCTGTGGTATGCTAGCAGCTATGTGTGAATTGAACTGGGAATGGGGGTCCTGGGGCTTTTAAGGCTCCTACAGTCCACACTGTCCCCTGTGGTGTGCTGACAGCTATGAGTGAACTGGGGATGGGGGTCTCAGAGCCTTTAAGGCTCTTTCTGTCCATGCTGTCCCCTGCAGTGTACTGGTGGCTATGAGTGAGCCGAGGATGGAGGTCCCAGGGCCTTTGAGGCTGCTTCAGTCCACGCTGTCCCCTGTGGTGTGCTGGTGGCTATGTGTGAGCTGGGGATGGGGGTCCCAGAGCCTTTAAGACTCCTTCGGTCCACGCTGTCCACTGCGGTATGCTTGCAGCTATGTGTGCGCCATATATGTGCCCCTTTTCCTTCTCACCTTGTCTAACACCTTTTTGCTTATCAAGCTTTTTTTTCTCACCCTAGAATTTTTGCTCTGGGCCTTGCTGCAGGTGTTTGTTTCCTCCACTAAGCCCCATTTTATCAATTCCCACTTTCGCTCTGTATCCATAGTTGGTTTAATTTTGTCCAGGAATCCCTGTACCACTTCCCCATCCTGTTAAAGTTGGCTTTCCTAAAGTCCAGCACCCTTGTGTCTGTTGCCCCCCTCTCCCTGGCCATCTGTAATTGGAACCATACCATCTGTTGATCACTGCCCACCAGTGGTTCCTCGACCCTAATATCCCTCACCCATTCCCCGTTCGTCAGGACGAGGTCAAGGGTGTTTCCTTCCCTAGTTGGTTTCCTGACCAGCTGCTCCAGAAGGTTTTTCTGTGAGGCGTCCAGTATTACCTGCTCCCTTCTGCACCTGGTGGTAGGTGTTTTCCACTCCACCCCTGACAGATTAAAATTCCCTACTATCACTACTCCCCCTTTCCACAGTTTCTCTTGATTTGATCTGCCAGCACCTTATCTTTTTCCATCTGATTGGGAGGGTGGCCCGTACACCACCCCTAATCTCAGTGACTTATTTTTAGGATCCTTTACTTGCATACAAAGATCCTCCATCCCAGCATCCTCCCCTTCTTTTCTTACACATTTTAGACCCTCTCTGACATAAAGCACCACCCCACCCCACCCCACCCACCCCACCCATCCTTCAGATGAGAGTCTATACCTGGTATTGCAAGGTCCACTCATGATTTTCAGTGGCCCATGTCTCTGTTATCACAGCCAAATCCACTTCCCCCTCTAATATTAGAGCCTGTAGTTCTGCTTTTTTGTTCCCCAGGCTCCTAGCATTTAATGTAACCATCCTCCAACCCTCATCTCTAACTTCCCCCCTCTGTCCTTCTCCCCTTATGTCCCTGTGTATCTTGATATTTTTGGCAGCGAAACATTCTAACTGTAATCATGCAAAATGTTTATGGTTATGGAAATTTGACTGCTGCTTTATATAGGGTGGAGACCAGGCAACAGTTTAGGGCAAAGGGTAATCAAATGATACTGATTAACATTGCAGCATATAACACAACCATAACAAATTCAATGATAGATCACAATAATTCATAACACTATACTGAACTGAAAGTGGTTGGGGGGGTGGTTTGTTTGAGTAACTTCAGCCTTGTTCCACATCCTCCAGGAAGCAGCCTTCACAGTCTTCAAGACTGGAGGTGTCACCAGGTGGAAATTCTCTCCGCAATGCTGCTTCATCCACCTTGCTGCTAGTGGATGCCTTAGTCGAGGAATTGTCCTCATCCTCATCACCGAGACACAGTTTGTGTGGCAACACCATTGACATCACTGTGCTGTGCAGAATGTGCCTTTCGTTCATTGTGATGAATGTTAGCATGGCCACATTCTTGGGTGACAAATTGGTTTGATCCTACCGCTCATGCACAATGGCCCCAGCCGGAACTAAACACTCATTCCACACTGACACTGGATGGTGGGCAGCTCATGTATTTCACAGCAACTGATGTTAGTGCTGGCCAGTCAGTCAGTTTGCTGCTCCAGTACCGCAGTGGCTCATCAGTAATGGCAAGGTGCTTTGTGTCCCCCATCTGTCTCCTCCTTCTTTTCTTCCATATCTTCCACTCCCACCTGATAAAGAACATCCCAAGCAGGATTGCTTGCTGTTTTCTGCTGTGCCTTGCCCATTTTTTCAGATTGGGTTGTCTGTGAACCTCTGGTGGTGGTAGCAACACCCATTTTCTCTGCAGTGCTTACCTTATGTGCTTTTTACATCTGTGCAGCAGATACGCGCCTAACAAGGTTCTCTGTCAGCTTTGTCACTCGCTGATGACCTCCTTCAATAATAGAAGGTAGGCCACATTTGTAGCATGGATCAAGCATGATAGCGATTGCAAATTCATCCTACTGTACAACACCAGATATATGGGTATTTGTGTCCAGCACATGGAGCATGTGATCCATTAGATGACAACTGCTATGATCCCCACTTGCCCCCATCTTTTGTTGGACATTGGTCAGTGTCTGCCTCAGCACACATATGAGGGGTATGGATAAACTTATACAAGCAGTGTCCCAACTCACTGCCTGTGTAGCATGCTCGAATGGATGGAAAATGCATATCAGCCCATCCATTTGGCACCATTGCTCTGTTGTCAGAGCGAAGGACATTCCAGCACTGCCATGGGTGGTGTGCACCAGCAGGTGTTCTGAAACAGACTTATGCTGTTCAAACAGCTGGTCAAGCGTACACAGCATGGAGTTCCACCTGATCACATCAGGCTTCATACGGTGCTGAGGCAGATGGTTATTGCACTTTATCTCACGCAGATGTCATGGGCCTTTGCAGAACAGGCGAAGTGTACACAGATGCGATGGGTGACAGCCACAGTTTTCTTAATGTCTGCATGGTTTAGAAACTGCTGCACAATGAGATTAAGGCAGTGTGTCAGGCAGGGCACCCTGAAAAAAACACCAGCGCTGATGCACTTCAGTACATCAGACTCATTATCACTTGCTATGAATCCTGCTGCAAGTGACTGTGTTTGTAGCCACTCATCAGTCTCATCCAGCAGAACATTAAGCATTTTCTCACCGGTGTGAGGACCAGTAATACTTCGCATTGTCAGGGTTGCATGCCGCTGAATTCCAGGGGGTGTTGCTACCACCACAGGTTTGCTTCAGGCAGGTTTTGCCAGGACCAAAATCAACTACCGGCCCAGGCACCTGTGCCCAGTGTGCAATTATGCATAGATATGAGCTTGCTGCTGTTTGTCCACTGGTCCACATATCCATGCTAAAACAGATATATTCTGACACACTATGCTTCTTTGCATGTCTTATGGAATCAGCAACTGTACTGTAGAGCTCTGGCATGGCATGCTTAGAGAAATAGGTTTGCGATCGAACCTGCCATTTGGGACAGGCATGGGCCATCAACCTGTGAAACCCAGCATTCTCCATAAATGAGAATGGCAACAAATTGATGGCCAGCATTTCAGTAGTGGCAGCATTTAATTCTCATGCAGAAGCATGATTGGCGAGGGGGGTACTTTGTGTGCCACTCTAGGATGTTCTTCAGAGTGGGCTGCATCTTTGGGGCTGTTGGACCAGAACACTCTACTTGTCGCACCAATGTTGCTCTTTTAAGGGTAACAGTTGACTCTTGGGGCTGTACAGATCACATGAAACCACTTATTTTGGTTAATTTTGGGTGTGGTGGTGTACTTTTCTGAGTCAAGGAACTGGGAGTGGCTCCTCCGCTGCTATGCCCACTTCTTGAGAGACCAAAGTATTGCTCATCCGCCTCCTCCACAAACCCACTCTGCCCTCCCCCCTCCCACTGTATTGAACTGCTCTCAGTTATATTTATTTATTTATTTATTTATAAACTCTTTTTCCCTCTGGTTGTCAGTTGCTTGGGCATCTCTTCAGCTAGGGCACTCAGGCATGTTGCTTGTACCACCCACCATGCTCTTCATCTGGCTGAGGAATCGGGTGCTGGGTCCTCCTCCTCCCCGCAACCTCCCAAATAGGGAGGTAGGACTATGGAGAGTCAAGCCAGGATCCGAGCTGGTACTGGGCATGTGGGCTCAGCCTACTTGTCCTGCTTTCACCTACCAAGTGGCCAACCTTTTTCCACCTTGATTGTTCCTGCCCCTCAGAGCTCGGTCATGCAATGGCATCTGGGCGTGGAGTGCTGACACCCACCACAGCTCCGTCTCTACTTGCATGACTGCAGCTACATTGGTGCCCCCAACTGTCACCAGAGGCCACCCTTGAGTGGGGCATCCCCCAGATCCCTCCCTGGGAAGAGAGAGCAGTCCTTTACCCACTCAATGTCTTCCCTCCCCTGTTGACCCCCAGTGGCCTGAGTCCATCTCCAAACCTGGGTCACCGACGTGGTGCGAGGTGTGGCATCCAGTGCCTCAACCCTCAGCACCACTGTGTCCTCAGTTACATTTAATTTGCAGAGGGAGATCCCACCAACAGCTCTGGCACCCTTCTTGTGTTGCTGCCATCACAGCAGGTGCTTGTTTTTCAGGTGGGTATGTTGACCACCGGTGCCTATGTGGCTCCCCTTTGTTCCCTGACTAACATGGGCTTGACATAGCTGACATATCACTGTGGTCTCATCAGCTGGATCAAGCACATAAAAGTCCCAAACTAGGGACTTTTGACCTCTGGACTTAACATGCTGCTGGTGGGACTGGGTAACCTGAGAAACAGGTATGGAAGGTTTTGCTTTTTGGGTTGCTTTCATCATTTCCATAAGACTACTTTGGGTGGGGTGGTGACTGGACTACTTGGGGGATTGCTGATAGGTTTAGTGACAGACTGACCCATGGACTGTGCATGTAAATGGCCTTGGCCTACATCACCTTTGACCTTTTCAAACTTATGCTCACATGAGTGATCATCCCAATTGTCATCATCAACACTGATGCTAATGATGTCCTTGCCCTCCTCCTCCTTCTCCTCCCTATCACTGTCTTCTTGCACAGTACCTTTTTCCTTCTCTACAACCATCTCCTCAGGGGGCTGACTACTCATTGTGATAGTGTAGACTACCCCTTGTTGGAGGTAAGGCTATGGCATTTTTCTTTGTACCCCTGCAGTCTACTGCAGTAGCATTTCTTAAACTTTTTGTATAACTAAACTTTCATTTTTCCACTATTATGGGTAGGCCACCCATAATATTAACTTTCCTCCCTTGGTTATTCCCTTTGTATTCCTTTTCCTCTCCTGCCATATGCCCTTAAGGAGAACACACATTAGAACAGCAAACTGACATAAAGAATAATGACTAAACAAATAAAGAGCAGATATATCGGCACAGAGTTGTTTATTATGTTATGCCCTTTAAAGAAATTAAAATAATGCTCAGAGACAGGGTGATGTCCTGTGGGCACTGTTGTGTTATAATATATAAAATGTGCCCTGATGCACATTTGCACTGAGGAAAGTGTCCTGAAGTGAAAGTGAGTGCGCCTTTGAAAAGCGGCACTCTGTTTCAAGAAATGCATTTAGCAGCCAATTGTTTTTATGACCTTTTCGGTCTGCAAGGGTAGCATTAAGGTAGCACTGCGGTCTCACTTCCTAGCAGCAGTGTAGGAGGTAGAGCGACTGGTTGCAGCCATTGGGTGTGTTGAATACAGATGTAGGATTTGTCTTTTTAAAGCAGTGTATATAAACACCCTAAAGAAGGCATAACTAATATGTAAAAACTAAATATAGGGGTGTTCCCTTTAGTATTGCATGCAGAGAGTGCTCTTACCTGAGCTAAGCCTTCTTGGAAACAAAAATGTACCCCTAGGAGCCAGCAGCCCCATATTGAGGATGTTATATAAGAAACTCCCAAGCTGTCACTCAGCTGAAAGGGGCGGAGTTTTCTTGTTTACTAGCGATTAAGAAGTCTCTCAACAGCTTCAGTGTCAGAATGTTAAAGGCAGAATAAAATAACTCCTTATGACTGTGTGTTTTCCCTCTGTATATATATAGTCAGGCTGATCCCCCATTTGTTTGTACTAGCCAGAATATTCCCCTGTGTTAGAAAAGGGGTGGATCAGCTGACGCTAGAGTCATAGGAGGACTGCACTATAAAAGCTGCCACTGAGCTAAGGTTAGTCAGATTATCCTGGGAGAGTGTCCTGAGAGTTTGGGCTGAGAGCAAAGAAGTTGGTAGAAAATTGTACTGGTTAAAGTATTCTATACTGTGGCAGAATCACTGGAGGGAAGTGATTCTGAAGCTCGAGGAGAGCTTATTTATTTCTTTATTGTTTTCTTTTGTTTATAGTCTGAAGTTTAAGACAGTATTACTTTATTATTGATTTTTTTTATAGCTTGATTTGCTCTATATTATTTTTACAAAAATAAACATCACACAGAATTTGAGTATTGAACAAATCTCTGAGTACCATGCATGCTTTCATTACCCTACCCCACAAACCCTACCACACCCATATCTCCTGGATTATCAGACTCCAGCTGAACACTGTCACTACTACCAACTCCAGCAGCAACAGGCCCTGGGACAGTTACATTGACAGATGTATCACCCTCCTCCTGGACCACTGTTTCTGCACTGATGTCAGTATCTCCCTTATTCTTACTATCATCTCCCACCAGCAACAGTTCTCACCATGAAAAAACTGAGACACCGGAATGCCAGTAATTCTTTGAACAACTCTTTTGCTGGCACCTGTCACAGCATCACCTGAGCCCACAGAAGACACTGATGCAGACATGCATGTGCTTTGGGGAACTGGAACTGAAGTTGGAATCTCCTCAGCAGACTTCTTAGGTGCCTTGTCCCCCCTTCCCTGTACGTTTCCTTGTACTGGACCATCTCTTAGCAGGTATTTTTATATGCTGCTACTTCAAAGCTTTGCCTTTCTCTGGGAATATATCAAGAAAGGATGTATTACTGTGCAAATAACACCTCACACCTGCAGTACTGGCTTCCTTCCAAGTCCAAACACAATCAGGACAGGTAACAGCACTCTGTACAACTAATACCATATATGGTACCCTATTCTAGTAGGAATCAAAAACGTAACTTTTTTCTTTCCCCAAACAAGAATTAAAGCAACACACAGAAAAATGGCACAGATAACCTACTTTAAGTACAGATCTGTCTGGACAACTGAAGTACTATAATGTGTTAGTACTTACTACTACAATTTTTGTTATATAAGGGCAGCGACAACCATATAACATTGACAAACAAAGGCACCTACAACAATATGGATGGGCTCAGCAATCTCTTGACAACTACCATTTATTTTTTTTTTATCTTCTAACACTTTCCTCCGCAGCAGAGTGGGCCCCACAACTTCTGGCCACCACACCCGCACCCCCGGACCTGGTCTTGCATGTAACACACATCATTTTACAGGGTTGGCCACACCCCGATGAAGGCAACTCTTGTGTCCAGGGGCGCAGGGTATGGCCATTAACCGCCGAAGTTGACCCACTATTTTCCACTTTTTCGAGCCCATGGGAGCCAGACATGCAATGGTGCCCAAGCACACCGCCACGCTCGCATGCCACTGTAGTGTGGCTGGCCTCTGCCAGTCACTGCTGCAGCATGATGTGTCACTCCCACCCTCCCCAGAGGAAGGAGAGCAGTCATGTGACGCTCAATCCTTCCTCTCCTCTGCCAGCCTCAGCTGCCCTGGTCAGTTCCTGAACCCTGGTCACCGGTGTGGTGCAAGGTGTGGTGTCCAGCACCTCAACCCTCAGCGCCACCGGAATGGTTTACAACTACCATATTAATATATAGTTTATTATAATTACTGGTGACCGTAAATATTAACCAGATTACTATTTTGTTAAAATGCATATCAACTGGATTTCAGATTATTATGTTCCAAAGGCAATAAGAACCCAACATCCAGTTGATATGATTTTTCATAATAACCCAAAATCAGGTTGATATGACAGTCCCCAAAGAAAAGATTTTAAACTGTTGCATTCCATTGTTTCACAAAAAGTATTTCAACTGCAGTATTTTCAACTGTGTTTTATTCATGTACAGTTCAATTTCTTCAAAAATAAAACCGTACTCTAACTAAAAAACATATTTTTCTTTCAAGCTGCTGGAAATACAGTCTAAACCTCCACACTAGCAATTATAAAAAATAAAGGATAGGTAAGCTTGATGTTATGGATATTTTTCACGCACCTTTGGTGTGTGATGACCACATAAACCTCTCAAGCTTTGCTCTCAAGGTTTATTGGTCATCACAAACCTTGAGTGTGTGAAAAAAATCCATAACACACACTTACCTATCCATTATTCTCTATATATTGCACAGGTCAGATAGTGAACAATGCTGTAACAGGGAAAGGGTAAGCAAAGTCAACTGAAACAGGAACTCTGCAATGCAGAGGCAAGCTCCAGCAAGAAAATACAGGGAGCAATTCACTAAAGCAATGAAACTGTATGCAAACAAGTTCAAGTGATCAACTAAGAGTACTTAAGTTTCCGTACAAAAATATAGAACTGTTACTTTTCAGAGTTTAAGTGACACAAGTTAACAGCAAACAGAACTGACCACAAATAAAAAATAAAATAAGGGATTAGCACTATGTGTTCAAAACTAGAATTTACAACTAAAAGCAGAAGAATGGTGTGTGTATGTATATATATATATATATATATATATATATATAGGCCTGAGATATTCAAACTACGCTCAAAACTGGCATAACAGCAGAGAGCAAAGCGTAAACCAGTTGCGCAATGCGAACAGGTGCGAGTATTCAAACATGGAGCAGAGCAAAACGCAAGCAAACCAACGCCTGAATATCGCACATACTGCGCCATCGCCAACCAGGAAGGAGAAGCTGAGCTGAAATGTTGGGCGCTATGGCGCAACCATGGAAGCCTTCAGCTGAGCATTCCAGAGCTGCCATAGCAAGCACAGCCCCCCAGAGCAATGGAACTGCACATCCAGGAGGCAGGCTGGGGCCCACCGCCAGCCATGCCACACATGGGCACAGGAACACACTGCAGAACCCACACCACACCGGCACACCCCAAGCACAGCATCACTGGGGGTGGGACGGATGATCCACGGGCCCATGGGAACAAGCCAACAAAGCATAGCAGAGCCCTGACACCCCAGCACAACCACTGGCAGGTGGAGAGTGCCACACACAGGGGGTTGACAACCACAGTGCACATCAGCCCCCCCATGCACAGCACACCCTGCACTGTGACCCCAAGACACCATCCATGTGCAGTGACTGGCACTGCAGGAAACCATGCAGACCCCCAGCACACGTCAGCCCCATGCAACACAGAAGCCTACAAGCCAGACACACCCTGTGCACCCAGCAGTGGGTGGCAGCAGATGGCAAGACCAACCGAAAGTCACTGCCATGCTGGAGATACCTCCCCATGCACACACATGCACACACACACATACCCAGGACCATACCAGCCCAGATGGCATGTACACACCTGCAACTGAGCACCCATAGCCAGCTGCAAATCAGAGACCAACACAGTATTCATATATCAAAATAGAAATGTATATTAAACATAGTGCAACAAGAACAATAAAAACTATTTACAAGGGGGATGGGTACAAGGAAGGGGTGTTCAAGAGGGAGGGATTAAAAACTTGGAGAGGGAAGGCAGGGTGGTAGGGATGGAAGAAGTGGGAAGGGTAATGCGGGCTATGGCCCAGCCGGCTCCTGGTCCTCCCCCTGCTGGCGCCCCATTCCAGTCTGCCCCTGATGGCGCCCATGCTCTGTATTGCTCTCGTCAGGATCCTGTGGCTTGCCACGCTTGACCTCTGTGAGGCGACGGACATCCCGCTGCATCCTCCTTAGAACCTCGAGGCCTAGGGAAAATGGGAACACAGTCAATGGCTGTGACTGACCACAACCCTGAACACCACCCAACCTGCAAGCCATATAGCCCAATGTCCCGCACCTGTGATGGCATGCACCCACCCACAGTGAACATGCACATGGCCATCACAAACAGGCGGCACCAGCTATGCGCACCACCGCCCACACACACTGCCCACATCAATCACAGTACAAACTAGGCTGGAAAGTGATGTGGCAATGTGGTGCGATGCCAGTTACACAGCTATGTGCCCAGTGCATGCCTGGACCACCAGTGACGCATACACAGACGTGCCGTGATACTGCACTGTGATGCAGGTCACCTGTGTCATGCCTACATACATGGATACATAGACAATGTCGGCAGATAAAGGCCTATGGGACACCCAGTCTGTCCATTTGACCTTGTAAGTTCACTCTGTTGTCCTATAAGTCTGTTGCCCCTTACCCCTGACCTCCAGAATTCCTGTATGGCTAACCCATGCATTCATAAATCCCGTGACCAAGTCAGCCCCCACCACTTCCTCTGGCAGGGTGTTCCACTTGTCCACCACCCGTTCTGTGAAGAAATACTTTCTCATGTTTCCTCTGAATCGTCCCCCCTCCAACTTCATCCCATGCCCTCTAGTCCTGGAACATCCTTTACGCTTAAAAATACTGTTTTCCTGCACTCTGTTCCCCCCTGTAAGATACTTGTATGTCCCCATCATATCCCCACACCCTCCTTCCCTCCAGGGAGTACATGTTCAGTTCCGTCAACCTGTCTGCATAGGACTTGTGATGCAATCCATGCACCATCCGTGTCACCCTCCTCTGAACCCTCTCCACCCAGTCCATGTTCATATGTAGGTATGGTCTCCGGAACTGTACACTGTACTCCAGTGTGGGGACTCACTAGTGTTTTGTATAGTGGAATTATGACCTCCCTTTGGTTGTGTCCCGCATGGCTGGTGGTCTTGCCCCCAGCATGCAATAGCATCCATGAAGTAATGATACTCACACTCCTCCAGCAGCTGGGTCTGACACTGCTGCTGCTGCTGCTGTTGAGCGCAACACCCCGCACGGGCCCTGGCACGCCCACGCCACCCTGGCCCTGTGTCCTCACAATCCAGCCTGTGGGAGACATATGTTGAGACAAACATCAGTGTGACTCAAAAGCAGAGTGCCCCTGCCCCAGTGAGAGTGCCTGCCCACACAGCCATAACCATCCATCGCACAGCTGCACACTGACACAGCCCACCGTGTCCAAGCCGCACCTATGCACAGCCACCCAAGCACACACACCCCTACAGAGAATATAGGTACATAGATGGTACACTCACCTGGCCTAGGCACCACGCCCGCCTGGCATGTGAACCGCAGCCGCCAAGTGTTCCGTTTCCTTCGGGCGGAGGTCACTGTACCGTGCCGCACTGCTCAGCAGACTGCCCCGCCAGTGACTCCACCAGGTCAGTGGCCACTTGCTGCCACATCGTGGTTCAGGCATGGTGAGGGGACCTCACCATACAGTGCCTCACAGTGGGCTCCACCAGGGCCACCAGGTTGGCCACTTCAAGCTGGCTCCAGGACACCGCCCTCCTCCTAGCCATGGCACCAACTTTACAGCAGGCAATATGGCGCCCCACTGCGCCGTAACCCCAAGTGGAGTTGTTGCGCAATAGACCACCACAGGCTCCAATCGCGCTGTTCGAACAGCGCCGTCCACTTACATGGCGCTGTCACCAGACAGCGCAATAGGGACGTACACATGGCATGCCAACAGCGCCAGAGGTCAGAGGGCATACACAAGGTCACGGCAATGACGCAAGGCTACGCACAGTGCCATAGGACGTATAGGCATCCTGCGCGACTGCCAAGCTGAGCACCAGTGCCACAGTGGACTATCGCGCAGTAGTGCCACAGCGCCATATAGTGCCCAGTGCTGTAGCGCCACTGGCACAATGGTGGCCATGGTCTGAATCGCCTATCGCGCTCAGCAGGTCTGCAGCATGATAGAGGCATGCGTAAGCTGTCTGGGCATGTGCAATGCAGTGTGGCACACAGCCACAAACCTGCGCCATTGGCTCAGCCGGACCTTCCGTATGCAGCGCCAACACGCGATATTCAACCGACATATGCAAATCTGATGCGATCAGTTATTCAAAGCGCAGTGGCGCGATTAGCATGTTCATTAAAGTTGGCGCCACACCTCATTTGCATGTGTTGCGCTATAAAATGCGACAGTGGGTTGTGCTGGCCAGATTTGCTACTGCAGGTGAGAGGTGAGTTACATGCTGTGTGATGCTCAGGACAATGCTCATGGGGCGGAGGATGATAAAGGCTGAGGGCTGAGCATAAAAGGGCACTTAGAAAGGGACAAAGGCACCCTTCGATCAGTATCTGCCATGCGGAGTGGAAGCGGGGGCTTCCGCCCCCGGCTGGCAGCTATGCTCATGGGGAAATGCTGTCGACTGCACAGTGACAGGTGTCCACTTCCACCCATACAGATCACCATGACTGACCAGAGCCAAGCTGAGGTGTGGATGGCGGGCGGGGAGGAGGCCAACCACCGCGGGCAGAGACGGAGGCCCTCTTCCAGGCCTACCTGGAGGATGAGCCACTAGTGAGTGGACGGAGGGCACCCTCAGGGCAACGCGCAGCTGCATGGGAGGGTAGCTCGGGCTCAACCTGCACGGAAGCCACCAGCGCCCGTGCAGGAATGCAAGAAGAAGATGGGGACTGACCGCAGGAGGCTGAAGGAGAAGGTGGCAGCCTTCAGGGCGGCACGTGCTGGCACTGGTGGGGGCCCACCAGTGGTGTTGGAGCTGCCCCTACAGAGGAGACACTGGTTGCGCCATGCAGCCGAAAAGCATTCGCGGGCGTACCAGGTGGAGGGATTCCAGACAGGTGGAAGCCCATCACTGCCACGGTATGACATGGTGGTGTTGTTGGGGGCTGTTGTTCACATGCACTCACATGTACTCTCTTTCTGTTACAGATCCTGTTAGTCTTCAGGAGATGGTGGTGGTGGTGGGTCCAGACAGTGATGCAGACCTGCTGGACGTGGAGGAGGGACCATCCACCTCTGCCACCAGCCTGCAGGCACTGCAGCAGCATGCACACTGGGCCAACAACCCAGTGTCAGTGATACGGGTGCAGGGGTGACAGCCTGTGTCACAGCAGTCAGGCATGCAGGTATGCCAGCATGCTGTGCCTATGGCAGTGTACGCACCTGCACCATTGATGATAGCAGGCCTGCAATGGGCAGTGATAGTGTGTGTCCCATGACGGACACATGGCAGGCCAGCATGTGCCCCTGGGCCTTCCTTGTTCACACCTGTGTACCAGCATGCTGGCACAGTCCCAGGCTGTGCCTGTCAGCACTGGTGGGGCAGCACCGGTGGCTGTGCAGGTGTCTGGCACTGTTGTCAGCATGGAGGTGGAACAGGTGGACCTGGGGGCTCAGCAGTTGGAGGGGCGGCAGCAGCAGTCGCACACCAGGTCTGGGGGTACAGTGTCAAGCAGTGGCACATGTCCACCACCCTTTGATCCACCCATACCTGGTCCTGGCGAACAGCGCCCACCCTCAAGGGGTGCTGTGCACCAGGACCGTCCACACCCTGGGGGTCACGATGCCATTGGGGCACAGTACCCATTGGATGCGCACACCCGCCTGCTGCAGGACTCGGTACAGCTGCAGGGATGGGTTGCAAGGTCCGTGGAGGCACTGTCTGTGTCCGTGGAGCAGCATAGTAGGGAGTGTGCTCAGGACCGAGCCGAGCTGGCCCTTATGCGGACAGATGTGACCGCTGCCATTGACAGGCTGACCCAGGCAGTGGTCTCTGTCGTGGATGCATTGGCCACACTGTCAGGTGCCCTGTACCACACACCCACACAGTGCGCCTCCACTCCCGTTCCTGGCATCGCAGCACACCAGGCCTGTCGATGCCGGGTTCTGCTGGTGGGCATCCCGAGCACCCCTGGTGCAAGTTTGTTTGGCAGGATGCAGACCCTGTGTGGGCAAGGTCGCGTCACAGTGGGACCCCTGGTGGTGCACCAGCACCACCTGATGTGGCCCTGCTCAGCCTGCCAGTGCTGCTGGCCACGCGGGCCGCCCATGCATCCGTGGTGGCCGTGGGACAGTGCTACCTTACTGAGCTGTCTCCCAGTGCAGGCCCTGTCTGGTGCTGCCCTGTGTGCAATGTGTCATGGTGGGCAGTGCACTGCTGGGTGCTCTGCTCACCAAGCTGACACACGGACCACCTGCACACTCTCCCAACTGCTGTCCACAGGTGCGTGTGCATGATGATGCCTGCATTGCACTGTACACCAAGGTGCGCAGAGGTGCCCAGGTCCTGACACACGTGACGTGGACAGTCCAGGTGGTGGGGGTGGTTGGTGGTGCTGTGTGTTGGCAATGTCATTTCCGCAGTGCTGTGCTGCTGCCCATGTATGCTGCCTGGTGTGTGTGTGTGTGTCCATATGAGTGCTCACCCCTCTCTGATGGTGTGTCGGTATGCCTGGAACCTTCAACCCCTGACCTTCATGTACGGTGTGTTCCCCTGTGTGCCTGTGGTTTCTGCGTGGACAGTGTTGCCTGCACATGTCCCTTGACTTACCTGTGTTGGGCGTAGTGCTCTTCTGCAATGGTGTCCCGGTGCAGCTGGGCCTGCCGGGTCAGTCTGGGGTCCCTCCGTCCTAGGGGGGGCTGCTCATCACTAACATCACCGGCGCCACTGGCGTCCCCATCGCTGTCCCCCTCTTGGACCTGTATGGCTATCCCATGGTCTTTGGCCATGTTGTGCAGGATGCAACAGGCCAGGAATATCCCACAGGCCTTTTGGGGGCTGTACTGTAGGGCTCCACCGGAGGTGTCCAGGCATCGGAAGCATGCCTTGAGCATCCCAAACACCCACTCTATGATGTTACGTGTTGCGGCATGTGCCTCATTGAAGCATAGCTGCGCTGGGGTCATGGGGCGCCGGTACGGTGTGAGCAGCCAGGGACGGAGTGGGTATCCACAGTCACCTGTGTGGAGATAGTGGAGATCAGTGTCATGTCAGGTCCATATTGCCCATATCCTTGTGTGCCACTACCATGGCACGAGTGTCATTCCCACCCTTGCCCAGAGTTTGCATTCCATACATGTGTACTCACCCACTAGATGACCCATGGGCATGTCCCCACTCTCGAATCAATGGCACAGTGCAGACTGGTGCCATATGAAGGCATCATGTGCTCCACCAGGGTGTGTGGCACAGACATTGATAATGCGCCCAGTGGCATCACACACCACCTGGCAGTTGACACTGGAAAACCCCTTTCGGTTCTGATATGCCTGGCCGTCGGGGCCAGGTGGCGTGCAAATGGCCACATGGGTGCAGTCTATGGCCCCTAGCATGCCAGGCATACGTGCTACCCTGTGGAACTCCTGCATGTTTGTTGTACGCTCTGCCGCGGTGCTGGGGAAATGGATGTACTCCGCAGCATGAGGCAGCAGTGCGCTGAGGAATTGGGTGAGGATGCGTGATGTGGCCAACTGTGTAATGCCTGTGGTGTCCCCTGTTGGCCTCTGGAAGGTGCCCGTGGTGAGCAGGCACATGCAGGCTGTCACCTTGGTCTCCACGGACAGAGCATGAGTCCGTCGTGAGGGTGCCTGCATCACATCACTGCACAGCTCGCAGAGCCGTCTCAGTATTGCCCTGTTCAGGCGATACCAGCCCACAATCTCGACGTCTGTGTACAGCTCGAAGCTGATGCGGGCACGATACCGCCTGTCGGGGGCATACCGCCCGCGGGCTCCTCCCAGCCACGTCCCCTGCAGCATGGTGTCTCACCCCTCTCATTACAGCTTCCATGTAAGCTGGCACTGTCCATCTCCTTGGCTTCTGCCCCCGACTGCTGTTCCTGTGTTACCCCGCTGCCCCCACTGCTGCGCTTCCACTGCACCGGGCACCCCACTGGCCTCTCTGTCCTCCTGGACCCACTGTCCCTCTCTGCCCTTCCAGCTCCTCTCTCTCTCTCTCTCTCTCTCTCTCTTCTCTCCCCCAGTTTTCGGCCTGCTAGGGTTCTTGCGCCACTTTCTTGAGCCTTTTTATTTTGGCTCAATTCCGCTACTGCACAACTTCTGGCTGAGCCACTCTTGCGCATTGCGCAAGTGTTCGATTATCGCATTGCGCACTTTATGCATGGACCCGCCCCCTTCCGTTGCGCATGCCTTCATTTCCATTGCGCTGTTGCTCAGCATGTTTTTGGTGGCTCAACTGGCCCCTTCTGAATATCGCAGAATGGCGCATTTTTGGAGTTGCGCACGCTCAACCCTGTTGCGCATGGCGCAACCTTTTTAAATATCTGGGCCTAATATATAACAGGCTACCTGATTGGAGCAGCAACTCTCAGACAGGAATAACTTTTAAGGGAAAGAAAAAAATATGTGTCAAGATATAAGGAAATTAATACAAATAAGTAGAACAACATCAAAAATATAAAGGCTTAAAAGAAATCAGTAAATCGCTCACAATTTTTAAGAAATCTTTGTAAAAGGCTAGAAATAGCCTGCATTGGTTTTACAAACCTGTCTTACCCCACTCAGCTCCTTCACAGACACAGACAAAACTAAAAACTAATTAAGCTACATTTTATTCAAAAATCCATAACATTAGAAAATGTTCCCTAGCAGCATTAGGAACAAACTGTATATCTGAGAGCAATTAGCTCTCAAAAACAGGTTTTAAAGAAGTTTTAAAAGGGTTTATTGGCTGTGATGCACTGCAACAGACTGCTCTCTGACTCAACAGGAAATAGTCTGTGCTGTAAACAACATGCACATGATATTTGACCTATGTACCCACAATGCATTGCAAATTTCACCTTTGGTGCATAATTGCACCAGCAAAATCAAGTCACACCGGCAAAATGTTTGCCACAAGATGAAATGTTAAGCATGGATGGGTGAAATTGCTCAATCAAAGCATATTATGTGAAATTTTGCAATTACACAAAATTGAAATCCCAGGCAAAATTACATTTCACTGGGGCAAAAAATTTTGTGAAATTGCACTACACTATTTGAAAATCACTTCTGTTGTGATCAAAATGAATTAGCAAGCAGCAGGCAGTGCTCCTTGACCTTATGGAACAGTAGATATTTAAAAACACAATATGAAATTGGATGCTGTGGGACTCAAACACAGGTCTGCTGGGTCTCCAGGTTCACAACTCTCTGCTCTAATCACTAGGTTACAAAAAAAGTGTCTGAGATGTAACATCTTTGAGTGCTAAAGCACCATCACCAATTTATAGCCAGTATGTCAACTGATATTTATTTTTCTTGTTTATTAATTTTATTTGTTTTAGATTAATTACATCCAGGAAAAGAGGACAGATATCAGTAGGTCTCTTTCTCAGTTATGACCTGAAGAAGGAGACTTACCTTGCAGGAGAAGCATATTTTTTCTACACAACATATAGTGTATTCTGCTGTACAATAGAGATAATGCATTTTACTGCCTTCTTACTGCTTACATTTAGTAGCAGTTATGATGAATAACATTATAATTACTGGAAAGTGTTTTTCCCATAGGGAAACCCAGTTATAATGTGCTGTTATAACCAGCTGGTTACAATAGTGAACACATACCAGATTTCCCTTACTCCATGCATGTGCCAGCCACTGTCTTCTCATTGTCGTGCCGGATACTTCACCACAACTCAAACTCCAGTGGTAAGTTAATTTAAAAAAAGAAATGAACTGGGCTCTTTACACTATTATGATTAAGCTGTTGAAATAAATAAGTAAATAAATAAAATGTTTTATTTTTAAAATCGGCTTCAACCCATCCGTGGACCGCGCTTAAACCCAAACAGACCACAGCTGCACAGGGATATGCTTTTATTTTATAGAATTACCGTGGCAAAATAAATGCTCCCCGGCAATTATAGAAAATAAAACATGGGGTGGTGTGCAAAACTCAAATTTTACACATACTCGTGCAGTTGGATGTTTAAATAAACCCCTCAAGCTTTGCTCTCGGGGTTTATGTAGCATTCAACACCTCAGATGTGTGTAAAATCTCATTAAACACATCACCCCATGTAGTATTCTATCCATAATATTAAGCAGAGTAAAGTTGATCTGTAATAAGGTGTACCACTTGACACTTGATGCAGCTAGTCGCACTTACAGTTGTACCAATCACCCACTCACTAACTGGCTTCCTTAATCTTGCAGAATGAAGCTCTAGACCTGTTTTCTAGGCAAAAAGGGACTCCAGGACCTAACATCCCCTGCTCTTGTTTCCCCACCATCTCCAACCAATACAACACAAGGAATATGGCCAAGAATGCCCTTAAGCCTCCTTTCTGGCATATACAGCTGGGCAAGTGGTCATTTGCTGTCAGGGCCACTTACTGGTTAAACAAACTTCCGTATACTGTGCTGAATCTCCCTAAGATGATCAATCTAAAAAATGTTTGTGGTTTGCCCTTGCAGTCCAATGGAATTGTAGCCATTAAATTGTTTTATCAAGTTTTTCTCTGTACATCTACGACTTTTTATTAACTTTGAGCCTGACTTGACTGCATTTCCTCAGGAACTGGAACTGAAATGGTTTACTATACCTGTAATTGCAAGGACAATAAAGGTGCCACAAAGTTTTAATGTCAGGAAATTGTCCATTCGTGAATGAGAATTTTCTGTCAGCAAATTGTCCTGTCAGGAACGATAATTACTTTGCCAGGAAATTGTCTTGTGAGGATCCACTTGGCACGGGATAGCCAAACTATAGCAGAAGAGCTGATATTCCTTGCTGTGCCAGCTTTGGGATGTAGTGGAAAGGTTTATGGCCTCCTAAGTAAGAGATTGTAGGTTTGAATCCACCCAATGTCCGCTCACTTTTTTTTTTTCAGAATTTCACTTGAGTGGTGATCCATGGCAGTGTGGAGTTAGTAATAGTAAATCTATATGGGAAAAGGGACTTAAATGGCATAGAAACTAAGTCCTCACAGCTGTTGAGAGGATGAATCCCTGACAGGAAGAATTTGTGGCACCTTTACTAAGCTTGCCTTGTAATTCATGTGTATGTGACTATGTATTTGATGTGAAACCTTTGCAAATGAGCACCTGTGTGCAAAGGTAATCTCCGAAGGTTTCAATAAATAAATAAATGAGCCCATACTTAATGCAGAGAAACATTATTACATAAGCCGACAGTTTAGTTACAAGTTCCTAAAAAAACTTAATGTAAGCACTGTACTAACCTTAGCTGGAGTCTAAATCCAACTCTCATACAGCTAAAAATATCCAAACTGCAGTGCTGCACTCACAGAAAGTTACTGGTCACTGGCTCATTTATCATTCTCATCCTTGCCCAGATATTCAAAAGGGTTGCACTTGGTGCAACAGTGTTGCACCATGCGCAACCCACTGATGCGCCCCGGCACGATATTCAAAAGGGAAAAGTGTGCCGCACATATCCCGATGCGCCGGAGCGCATCAGTAATGTATGCAGGCACAGGTGGCGGGGTGTGCCCATGTATAACTTGCACAACCCGATATTCGGCCTGGGATGTGCAGAGCCATGCATGCGCAATCCCTACTTGTGCCTGCACAAAGTTAAGTCAAAAGAAAAAAGAACAAATGATGGCCACCCACATGTAAGCTGCTGCATTGCAGGGCGGAACACGGCAACTGCCACCTGTGGGTGGCCACCCGAGTTCCTGCTGCACCTGGTGGCACCCCCCATGCCCCCTCGTGGGCATCTGTTTAAAAAAAAACCCTGTCCTATTTCCCTGGTGGTCCAGTGGACCTATCGCTGCCCGATCACGAGCATGTGTAATGAAAGACTTCCCCGTACTATATCCCTGGTGGTCCAGTAGACCGATCGCTGCCCGATCGTGGGCATCTGTTTAAATCACCCCCCTGGCCAATATCCCTGGTGGTCCAGTGGACCGCACTCTGCCCGATCACGGGCATCTGTAAAACATAAAAAATGTCCTATTACCCTGGTGGTTTAGGGTACCCCCCTTCCCACCTTCCCACTGAGCCCCACTATCCCACTCCCCCGGTCAGCCGGCAGGTGGCAGCACTCCACCCGCCTGCCACCCACCAACTGACAGCTCGATAGGGCTGCATGCCCATTAGTTCACAGCGTGAGCCAATGGGCGTGCAGCCCATACCTACACATTCCAGATATGTGAATGATTCCCCCAAAATGATTTCATTCACATATCTGGAATGTGTAGTATAATATGGGCTGCACACCCATTTGCTCACTCAGTGAACCAATGGACATACAGCCCTACGAAGTGTCAGTCAGTCGGCTGGCAGGCGGCAGGCAGGTGAGTGCTGCTGCCCGACGGCTGACTGGGGGAGCAGGCGGTGGGGCTCAGTGGGCAGGGTGCGGAGGGTACCTGACCACCAGGGTAAAAGAGACGTTTATGTTTACAGATGCCCGTGACGAGCGAGCGCAGTCCACTGGACCACCAGGACAAGACGAGGTATTAAACAGATGCCCGTGATCGGCAGCAATCGTCCACTGGACCATCAGGCTATTGGACGAGAAGTCTTTTATTATAACACATGCCCATGATCGGGCACATAGGTCCACTGGAGCACCAGGGATATTGGATGAGGAAGCCTTTTTTTAGACAAATGCCTGCAATCAGGCTGCAGGGGGCATCGGTCCCCGATGGCTGCTACCTGGCAGGGTGCCAGGTGCAAGTCATCAGGGATCAGCCCACCTGCATGCTAATGGGATGCAAATGGGGTCATAATGACGTGCAAATGGCCCCATGTGCACCTTGCATAAATTATGGCCCCATTTGCATGTCCTCTTTTGAATATCACAGGTGCTGTGAATGGCGCAATGGCATTTGCGCTAGCGCATCTCCATGCTCCACTCTGGACACTTGCGCTGGTGCAGTGCCACTGTGCCATGCACAGTGGGGGTGGCCAAGGTGCGATATTCAAAGCTCCTGAGCCATAGCACAGCTCCGTTGAATATTGCCCATGCCACACCCCTGCGCAGCGAAGTTGAGCTGCGCCCAGGCTTGCACCACAGCCTGGCACAGTTTGAATATCTGGGCCTCACTGTCAAAAGTCTCCAAAAACTTAGCTACTTCTGGATCAGCTATTTTAAATGAATCTCCTCTATGTTCCAAAATAGTATCCTTAATGTTTTTTTCATCTGTGGAGACTTCTTTTTTTATGTTATTTTTTGTTACTCACTGAGGATTTTCATTTTTTAATAGCTCATATCCATGTTTAGATGTAAAATTCTCCATTCTACCTAGATTTGTTCTTTCCTTGTTATCAGTTTTGCCTGAAACATTTTTACGGGAAACTTTTTTTTGTACTGAGTCCAATCATCCGGGGTCATGACATGCAGTCCTATCCCATCCAGTGTCAATGCTTGATTTAATATATTTTGCACTATAATTAGATTCTTAAAAGTAATATCTATCTATGAAGTACTATTATAACCTTTGTGTATCTTGATAAATTATTCTGTTTTCTGAGAAATATTCATACCAGTGAATCTGGAAAGAAAAGCTGTAATTTCATGCTTAATGTATCCTAAAGTATCTTGTTCTTTAGTCTCCCATCCAAATATGGTTATGGTCTTATTGTACAAAGTATCTTGTTGTCTGTTTTCCTGATACACAGATCTATGTCCGTTAATTCTATTTTCCCAACTATTATTATTTTGAGAGGCTCTTTCTTCAGTATTCTTTCCTACCTCTGTTGTTTCTATGTTGGCTTGTATAGATACGATTTGTGCTGGCATCAATATAATATCCATTTGTCTTAAAATCTTTTGCTGGTCCCAAATTGTGTCTATCACTGATCATAACTTAGTGTAAAGTAAAACACAATCTTCATGTTCCTTATTTGAGGTCTTATAATATATATTTTTGTTTCCATATGTTTCATATGTAAAATGCGTAGTACTAGTCATTTTAAATGTTCTCCTGTTTCTCCCTGTAGTTTATTGATCCCATAGATCTCCATAAGATATTCCATTTCTATCCCTTCCAAATCAAAAAAATTATTTATGGTATTTGACTTATTTTATTTTCCAGATGTTCCTTCCCTGGTTTCTTCACTACTGGGCTAATGCTGGGTGGCATCTGGCTTGTCTCGACCTCCCTAGCATCTCTTATTGGCTTAATTTCCATCTTGTCTTGCATTGTTCTATTCTCCCTTCTCTTGTTTCTATCTTTAGGTCCCTCCTTATTCTTAAAGGATGTGTGTACCCTCTCTCTTTCTTTAAATTCCAGTTCCTTTTCCCCTTCCCTGTTCAATTTCTCCTTGCTCTGGGTTATCTTTGATGGAATCTCCAATAGTGTATCCTCCTTTTGTTTTTCTTTTTCACTTTTATTTTTATATTTCTTTTGTTTTTTAGCTCCCTGATAGCTTCATTTAGGTCCTGTAGTTATATATTTGCTTTTTGTTTTATCTTTACCTGCATTACTTTGTCCTAAATTACATACATAGGGTAAGTTCTTATCAAATGGAGGGGGTAAGTTCACCTGAACAGCCTTGTTCTCTCTCTGGATCCTGTCTTATTCTTATTGATGTAGCAAGAGTGATCTGCTACTTAGTAATCTTTCTGACTGAGATTATCCAAAATTGCTCTATTATAAAATAAGCAATTTCTGATGTTTTCCATCTCATCCTTGATTGCAATGAGGTTTTCCAGAATTACTATATTAGCAAAACAAAGATTTTTAGTAATTTCAAGGAGTTGTTTAGACAGGAAACTAGAGGAGACAAAGTCAGCTTCCCCTGTAAAATGTTCTTTATCAAAATTTGAACTTATGTTATTCCTAGAATAAAAATCTATATTATTTCTGATATTTATGCTCTCACCACAGCTGCCAAATTCTCCTTGTATTTTCTCTAAATTTTTCAAGCCTTCTATGACCTTATTTAAATTCTGTGTTATTGATTTCATTTCATCCCCTTTCATTGCTATACATAGTTTTTCTTCTCTATCTTCATTATCCTTTTGATCTGTTATATTAGGCGACCTCAGGGTATGTCTTTTAATAGCAGAACCATCCAATAAACCCGTGTCTGATAGGAGACCTTCTGACGAGAACTGACAATTGTCTCTGCTATCGCTACTATATGAGTCATATGTTTCTAGGCTGGTTTTATTTTGCCCTTCACAGAAGGAATGATTCAATGGAAGATAGGGCTCAAAAGATTCAAAAGAGGCCCATCCGTAAGAATCTAATGAAATTCCTTCTGTTGAAGGCATCAATTTAACATTGCTAGCTATATTTTAACTACATATGCTAGAATTCTTTTCTTCCTCCTTTCCTTCTCTATTTCTAGGAAGGGCTAACTGACTAGAGGTACTTATATAATTATTATGATGCAACACTAGAGGTGCTAGGGAATTAGAATCCTTATGCCAGTTCTGTAAGCTTAAATTGTAAGAGATCTTCAGTATTTGTCCACTTTGATTTTTTCCCCTTAATTTTCTTATTGCTTTTAGTATGTCTCTCCAGTTGGTTTCTTTCCATTTTATCTCTCTCTCCCTTATCCATGGCCATTCTCCCACTTCTAGTTTGCACCACATAAAAGGAATATAGTGGTGACCAGTGAGGGGCAGTAAATCAGAGTATACAGGGGAAAATAAAACCTTGGGAGGAGAGGACAAGATGTTACCTCCTAAACTAATTATACTCTTCAGTCAGACAGAAATAATAAATGTTGTACCTGGCGAAAGGTATATATATATATTATTCCTTAACGCTATAGTAGGCTCTTTGTGCTGTAGACTAATGTCAAAAACTACATCAGAGAGCACAAGTAAAGAAAATTCAAACTACCTGTGACAACAAAACAGGAAAACGTAGTCCAAGTAACAACTTAGGTCAAGTTTTCAGAGTCCGAACAAAAAATGAGAACCCAAAGATCTGGAGACTCTTAAAGGAAAAGTTTGGTCCTATTCTGTTCTCTGTTTTAACTTTATGGTATCTTGTAAGATTGCTCTCTTAAGGCGGAGAAAACTGCGCACTTCTTGTGCTCCTTGCTATCCCTGGCTATAAGTCTGTTTCCTGTTGATCCAGGGAATTAGCAGATTACCTCTTCACTGTCAGGAATGAGAGAGATAGGGCTGGATTCAAAGAGGTCTGCCACAAGCTGCGGCTATGGCAGCTTGCAGTGACCTGCCCTTTACCCTGGCCCATGCACCCAGTTCAGGATCAGAGTGGGTGCAACGGTCTGTGTCCTGCAACTTGGGGTAGCTGCTCAAGGTAGGGCGCAGCACCGGGAATGCTGCAGGTTGCAGGACAGCAGTTGCACCGGATGAGGGATGTCATGACACCCCCATGCCCACCTCTGAGGCCCCATACAGTGTGGGCACCAGACCCATGCCCCCTTGCCATGGACACTCCCAGAACATGGACCCTTACCTGCCCTGGTGCCCCGGTGGGTGCATTGGTGACTGGCCCTGGTAGTGAGGGAGGACTGTAGCAGTCACCAGCGGGGTACTGGGGGTGTGGGGGGCTCACACTGTGGGGTGGGGGGCCACTAGACTACTGGGGAGTTACGGGGATGGTGAGGGATCATGCCCCAGGGCATGGGGGGCTCACAATGTGTGTGTGTGAGGGGGTTGGGCATTGGGGGAGTGCCACACACCCTGCCTGGCATGGTGCATGCCATGCCTTGGACCCGGAGCCCCTTGGGGGTCCATAACCCACAGGGTTTGTGGGGCTGAGGCACAGTGGCAACTTCCAGTGAATGGCAAAGACCAGTTAGACCACCTTTTTGTTGGCGTAACTGGTCTTTGACAAATGTTCACTGGTGGTTGTCTCTGAATCCCATCAGTGGATGTAGTGGCCACCCTACCTGAATAGGGTGCAAATGCTGCCAGAAACCCCCTTCTGCCATGTCGCAAGGGGGTTTCAGGTGCAAAGGTGCCACTGGCGCAGGCAGCCTGCCGCATGTCGCAGGCTGCCTATGTGAATCCCATGGGGACGCAACGCAGGACGCAAGTGTGACTTGCACCTTATTTTCCGATGCAAGTTGCTTTGCATCCTGCGTTGGCTTCTCTGAATCTGGCCCCTAGATTCCACCCTGTGCTCCTCACAATTGAATTGCCTACTAATGTATGTGTAGCTTTCTGTTCCCCTTTTGAGGTCTGATCCATCCTCAGTATACTCTCTGGCCGTGCCTGTCTGCTTGGTGTATTGGTTGCCTTTTCCCTTGTGGGGAAAACTGGGGAGCCTCTTCTTGCAAAAGGAAATATTTTTCACTGGTGCACAGCCCTGGTTCATCAGATTTGGAGCTGGATTCAGAGAGGTCTCTCGCAAGCTGCGGCAATGGCAGCTTGCGGTGACCTGCTCTGCTCCCTGGCCCGTACACCCGATTCAGAATCAGAGCATGTGTAGCGGTCTTTGTCCTGCGACTTGCAGTTGCTGCGCAAGGTAGGACACAGCGCTGGGAATGCCGCAGATCACAGGACAGCAGTTGTACCAGGTGAGGGCTGCCATGACACCCCCATGCCCACCTCTGAGGTCCCGTATGGTGTGGGTACCAGCCCCATGCCCCCTTGCCATGGACCCCCCCAGAACATGGACCTTTACCTGCCCTGGTGGCCCAGTGGTCTCCCACCCCACAACACACACACCCGATGGGTGCATTTGTGACTGGCCCTGGTGGTGAGGGAGGGCTGTGCCAGTCACTGGTGGGGTACTGGGGGTGTGGGGGGGCTCACACTGTGGGGTGGGGGGCCACTAGACTACCAGGGGTTACGAGGATGGTAGGGCATCATGCCCCAGGGCATGGGGGCCTACAATGTGTGCTTGTGGGGGCTGGGCATTGGGATGTGCCACACACCCTGGCTGGCATGGTGCGTGCCATGCCTGGGACCCAGAGCCCCTGGGGGGTCCATAACCCACAGGAGTTGTAGGGCTTGGGCACAGCGGCAACCTCCAGTGAACAGCAAAGACCAGTTAGACCACCTTTTTGTTTGCATAACTGGTCTTTGACAAATGTTCACTGGTGGTTGCCTCTGAATCCCATCAGTGGATGTAGTGGCCACCCTACCTGAATAGGGTGCAAATGCTGCCAGAAACCCCCTTCTGCCATGTCGCAAGGGGGTTTCAGGTGCAAAGGTGCCATTGGCACAGGCAGCCTGCTGCATGTCGCAGGCTGCCTATGTGAATCCCGTGGGGGATGCAATGCAGGATGCAAGTGCAACTTGCACCTTATTTTCTGATGCAAGTTGCCTTGCGTCCTGCGTTGGCTTCTCTGAATCTGGACCCTAGATTCCACCCTGTGCTCCTCACAATTGAATTGCCTACTAATGTATTTGTAGCTTTCTGTTCCCCTTTTGGGGTCTGATCCATCCTCAGTATACTCTTTGGCAGTGCCTATCTGCTCGGTGTATTGGTTGCCTTTTCCTTTGTGGGGGAAACTGGGGAGCCTCATCTTGCAATAGGAAATATTTTTTGCTGGTGCACAGCCCTGGTTCATCAGACTTGGAGCTGGATTCAGAGAGGTCCATTGCAAGCTGCGGCAATGGCAGCTTGAAACGACCTGCCCTGCACCCTGGCCCGTACACCTGATTCAGGATCGGAGCATGTGTAGCGGTCTGCGTCCTGCGACTTGCAGTAACTGCGCAAAGTAGAACACAGCACCAGGAATGCCGCAGGGTCGCAGGACAGCATTTGTGCCAAGTGAGGGCTGCCATGACACCCCCATGCCCACCTCCGAGGCCCCGTATGGTGTGGGTGCCAGCCCCATGCCCCCTTGCCATGGACCCCCCCCAGAACATGGATCCTTACCTGCCCTGGTGGCCCAGTGGTCCCCCACCTCCCAACACACACAACCAATGGGTGCATTTGTGACTGGCCCTGGTGGTGAGGGAGGGCTGTGTCAGTCACTGGCGGGGTACTGGGGGTGTGGGGAGCTTGCATGGTGGGGTGGGGGGCCACTAGACTACCAAGGGGTTATGAGGATGGTAGGGGGATCATGACCCAGGGTATGGGGGGCTCACAATGTGTGCTTGTGGGGGCTGGGCATTGGGGGTGTGCCACACACCCTGGCTGGCATGGTGCGTGCCATGCCTGGGACCCGGAGCCCCTTGGGAGTCCATAACCCACAGGAGTTGTAGGGGTGGGGCACAGCGGCAACCTCCAGTGAACAGCAAAGACCAATTAGACCACCTTTTTGTTGGCATAACTGGTCTTTGACAAATGCTCACTAGTTGTTGCCTCTGAATCCCATCAGTGGACATAGTGGCCACCCTATCTGAATAGGGTGCACATTTATTTATTTTTTTATTTTAGCTTTTGTTGACCGGGTAAGTGCACTAGACAAATCCTGCCTATTTTCAGGCACGACCCGGGGGAGGGGGATACAGATGAATGCCAACTGACCTTGAACCAGATTAAGCTGTTGGTGGTATTTTTAGTGGATGAGGGAAATTTGGCCAGGACACCGGGGAAATTCCCCTACTCTTTTCAATAAGTGCCATGGGATCTTTAACATCCACCTGAACTACCACCAATCCAGGCAGATGGGACCTCGGTTTAACGTCTCATCCGAAATGCTGCCAGAAACCTCCTTCTGCCATGTCGCAAGGGAGTTTCAGGCGTAAAGGTGTTGTTGGCGCAGGCAGCCTGCCACATGTCGCAGGTTGCCTATGTGAATTCCAGGATGCAAGTGCGACTTACACCTTATTTTCCGATGTAAGTTGCCTTGCGTCCTGCATTGGTTTCTCTGAATCCAGCCCCTGGACTTGCCTCCTCCCTTCTTCCCTTCATCCTCCATACTATTGTCCACCTCCTGACTCTGTTCTCTATTGACCTTGGAGGTGATTGTGACAGTGGTGCCCTATGGGGCCCAGTGGTTGCAGCTCTCAAGTGACATGTTTCAGCACTTGCAGTTTCCACTTCTGCACTCAGACCCTGGAACCTACTGCAGCTGAGACAGTTGTCAAATTCCCAGAGCACCCTCTAGTTCACCACTGTCCCATGTCCCCTGCACTCATCCAACCACACACTAACGCGCCCCCACTGCATAAACTTGTGTTTATACTAGTTGTAGATGTGTTTTGATATTAGGATATTGCTTTCAATACCTCCAACAACTCAGGCTGTATGCACTGTATTGATATTCACACTATATAATATTAGGCTATACTATCTAGGGTATCCCTAGGATCCCCTCTCTCAAGTTAAAATTTGTTGAGTTTGATTACCCCAGATGAGTTGTTTCTAGGATACCTTCACCCACTGCCTTCTTAGTTACACACCATACTATAAGAGACCTGTACCACTTCCAGTGTCACCTGCAGTCCTACGGACACTCTACAGAATCCTTACAGAACTCCCTTAGGCAAATGTGCCACTTCTACTGTGTGCCATTCACCCACTGGGACACCAAGCAATGGGATTCTTACAGGCTTGGGCATAAATATCCTGCCTCCTGTAATTCTGCTTCAGCACCTACCCCAGTCAGACACCTGTTTCACAGGTTGTAATTAACTTCTCAACCCCCAAGAAAATATAGATATTCTACCAGCTAGTAGCTTGGCTACTCAGAGTTACAGAAATTAAAAACAAGAATTTGTCAATGCCAAATGTTTGCTTGCTGGTATTGGCAATGGTACTGCATGAGTTAGAGAGATGCATAACAGGAATGGCATTAAAGTATTGAACTAACACCAACCCCCATCCCCACCCTGCAGAGACTGACAGGCATTGGGGTGTGTCTTTGGGTCATTGGCCATAACGCTCATGCCATCCGCCTCACCCCATCCTGCAGACATTGACAGGTGTCACAGTTTTCCTTAGGGTCTTTGGCCCTTATGCTCACCCAGTTCCATAAGGAAATAAGCTGAGGTGGTTACAGTATAAGAGAATGGGGTGAACGTTAGGGCCGAAGACCCCAAAGCACACCTCGATGCCTGTCAGTGGCTGTAGAGTGGGGGTAAGTGTGGAATGGTGTGAACATTACAGCTGATGACCCCAAGTCACACCCCAATGCCTGTCATTCTGTACAGGGTGGGTGTTATGGTTGGAAACCCTAATGCCTCAGGTGTTTGTTGGTATTTTCACTCCAAATTTTCAACATGGGCTTTTTGGGCCCCTACCTCATGAACAGTGGCACTATTATTTTGTTACTCTATCCTGAAAGGTGATTTCATAGAGCAAATGCACCATTTGGTGCACCAGCTGCGAAAAGACATTTTGAGTAGGATGTGAAAAATGACATCTGTACTCTTCATGAGGAGGTGTGAAAAAATGGCAATGTTGAAAATCTGGAGTGAAAATATGAAAAAGTGGCGAAGTTACGAGCATGCATAGAAATTGGATAACACACGCTTGTAACGCAGTCATTTTTTTGGATTTGTTCACCAAATGTTCAACCTGGTGTAATGCCCCAGACCCCTGCCTTTTTGCAAAATGACAGGCGGCATGCTGTTGAAGCTGACAGCAGTACCTGGTGGGGACTGGGTTCGGGGAGGACTAGGTTACTCGGTACAGGGGGCCTAGGTTTGGCTACTCTGCACAGGGGCACCCAAGTAAATCTGAACACAGGAAGCAATAACTGTAATGTCCAATACCAGGAATGGGATTCTAAAGTGTGGCTTTTATTCACATCCAAACTGAACAAATAAAGCATAGACGGAACCCCATGGGGCTACATTCCTGGTAATGCAGATAAGAGTACAGAACACTTCTTCACTATTTCAGCCCTCAGGCTCTGAACCCACCAGGCACACAGCCCGGACTTGCATGCAGCTTTGGGTACACAGCCTGCCGGCCACATGATCATGACCCATATGGCAGTGAACCAATTTTCTGTTGGTGGCTTCCCAAACCACCTTAGAGCCTTCGACTCCTTAAGGGAAATTTCCTTCCATCCCATGTCTGGGTACTTCCCTCATCACTGGCCAAGTGCATGAGGCAAAGTAGAAATCCACAGAGCAAATCCGTAGAGGTGGACCTGGTTACTGAAGGTGGGGGGTCTCCCACCTCCAGCTCCCACAATCCATACCCGGCCATTTCTCTGGACATTAAACAACTCTTTTGAAAGCTTGGCAATGTAGATTACAGGGTAGACGTATATCACATCTCCTCTACATGTCTTGTCTTTCCTCTTGTGCTGAACTTGAACATACTTTTACTTTGGCTAAGCCTATTACTCTAGGCCTCCCACTACTTCAGCAGTCCAATCCCCACTTTAACACAGTTCAGGTGAAACATGGGCCCTTTGGAAAGAGCAGAACTCACCCTTTGGTTGCAGGTGCCCCACAGGTGAATCTTGAAATCTTCTTGTGCCACAACACATTTCAGAAAAATAGGCAGCTTCTTCTCTAGCAGTAGCCAGGGGGTTGCCCCTGGAATAGCAGGCAAACCTTCCACCCCATCCCCTCAGGGATGGGGCACAGAGACCTGTATCAGTGGTCTCCACCACTTAAAGAACAGCTTACTGTGTCCCTGTTTATGTGGAAACTCACACCTTTCCCTAAAAGTAGCTCTATTTCAGAGCTGAGACTCCAAGAGCCTGTGCACAGAACTGCTGTGCTCCTCACATAACAATCTTCAACTCCAACTGACTGTTCAAATCTCTTAACATTCTAATCTAACTCCCTTCTGCAGATTCCAATGTGGCTCATGCAGCTGCGATAGTTCTATGGTGATGTCATCCCTCAGTCTCAGCTGAGACTGAGAACAGAGTGAGACAGTGTGAAATCCATTTAACTGGAGTTTCACAAGCTGCCTTCCCTGCCTACCACTAGGTCTTACTGGGATTCTAGTAACCCTGGGTAACAGGGGGGTTACAATGGCCTTTTTGGGACCTCCCCTCATGAACAGTAGCACTGTGATTTCAGTACTCTGTCCCAAAAGTTGATTTTGCACAGCAACTGTGCCATTCTGTGCCACAGGTGCAAAAACACATTTCAAGCAGGATGCAAAAAATTACATCTATACTGTTCGTAAGGAGCTATGAAAAAATGGCAATGTTTGAAATCTGGAGTGAAAATATTAAAAATTGGTGAATTTACGAGTGTGCATACTAACTGCACAATGCACACTTGTAACAAAGTCATTTTTTTGAATATTTTCACCAAACTTGCAACATAGACTTTTTGGGGCCCCACCTCATGAACAATGACACTGTCATTTCATTCTTCTGTCCTGAAGGGTGATTCTGCACAGTGACCATGAAATCCCCTTTCTGGACCGAGAAATAAAATGACAATGTCAGTGGTCATGAGGTGAGGTCCCGAGAACCCCATGTTTTTAACATGAAAAATGTTATTAGTTTTCAATTTTCAGTTTTAGAGAACATCACAGCACAACAAGTACATGTCATAAGAAGAATGTAAGCCATAAGAACTTCTCGGTCTCCCCTAGGAAGAGGTCCAGCAAACCCAGTGGTATACACAGCAGGAAAAAAACATCAAAATCTACTGATCCATTTCAGAAACCCAACTGATTAATTGTGGTAGAGTACATATATTCCAGGAGGCTGGTATTGAGAACAAACTACACAGAACAGGAATGTATCATCTAAGCATCTAACTCTCCCTCCCTGCTCCCTTAGAGGGCTGAGGAGGAGGAGGTGGAACCTTCTTGGCCTGGCTTGGGAGTCACCAGGGCAGGAGAGGGTATGTTTAGGCTAATAACTGGCACTAAAGGAACCCTAACTGATGAGCTCATGTGGTTTACTTGATTCACCTAGTATAGTGGAATAGATGAGGAGGTCTCTTAGGTAGGGGGGTTGCCAGGTGGTGTAGGTTGGACTGAGCATGGGTGTGAATGTAAGAAGGCATCCCACTTCTTATGGAATTTATAGGTTTGATTTTGACTGGAGTATGAGAGTCTTTCAAAAATAACCAGTTTTGTTAAGGCTGAGTGCCAGGACAGAATGGAGGGAGGTTGAGGTTGTCTCAATTTCATCAGGACAGCCCACTTAGCCTCTATCAGGGAAGTCATTACCCAGCTTTTAAGCAGAGCTGGGAGGGGGTCAAGGTCGGATGAATCACCCAGAAGCAGCAGAAGGTGTGGCTGGCTGAGCACCCTGCCCACCACTCTGGAGCAGTCATCAAGGACTGACCTCCAGAAGGGTACCAGAATAGGGCATTGCCATAGAAACATAGACTTTGATGGCAGATAAGGACCGCTTGGCCCACCTAGTCTGCTCATTTCCCTACCTAGAGGATAAGCTGCAGATCCTATTTAACCAATAGCCTATTTCTTCCTACACCCCACAAAAATTGCCTTATGTCTGTCCCATGCGTTCTTGAATTCTTCCATAGTTTTAGACCCCACAACCTCCTCAGGAAGGCTGTTCCATGCATCCACCACCCTCTCTGTGAAAAAATACTTCCTCACACTGCCCCTGAGCTGTCCCCTCTATCTTCAAATTGTGTCCCCTTGTTCTTGCACATCTCTTTTCTGAAAGATGCTACCTTCTTGGACTTTGTTGATTCCACTGAGATACTTAAACATTTCTATCTTGTCCCACTCTCCCTCCTTTCCTCAAAGGTATACATATTAAGCTCCTTTAGCCTCTCCTCGTATGGCTTCTCTTGCACACACCCTGCACCATTTTAGTTGCCCTCCTCTGAACTGCCTCCATCCTGTCTATGTCCTTGTGGAGATGGGGTCTCCAGAACTGGATGAAGTACTCCAGATGGGGTCTCACCAACTGTCTGTACAGGGGGATAACAACTTCCTGTTTTCTTCTGGTATGTGCAGTAAATGAGCAGGGCCTTGCTGGCACCTCCAGCACTGTGCATGGCTTAACAGTCCCATTGCTTGAAGCAAGGCTGGAGTCCTGTACCATCTCATCAAAATGTTCAGCTGAATCAGTGGACTTCTGACATCCCTGTACCCAGTGTGAGTGGCTTTAAGGCAGCGTTCCCAGATTTCAGAGGAGATGGTCACCAGAGTATCTGATTCCCATTGCTGTCTGCACTTCTTGGTGTGGTCTGGCTGGGAGTCCCAAAGTGTCCAGTAAACTTTCTCTGCTAGCCCCTGTTGCTTGCCAGGCTCATGGAGAGTGTGCAACCAGCCCCACTTGGCTACTAGGTTAAAGTCCCCACTTATGATGATCGGGATTCCTTGCTGCCCATTGGCAACAGAAGCCAAAGCCTGACTGATGTCTGTAAAGAAGTCAGCCGAGTCCAAGTTGGGTCCATATACATTCACAACTATTATCATAGGTGCCGGAACGGGGAAGGCGTAGCCACCCACTTTTATTTCTGTATGGCAAAAACTAGTATAGAAAAAGTACCCTTTGTACCCTCATAAGTGCCCTTTTGATTCTCAGCCCCCCCTCAGCTTTTACCATCTTCCAGCACCCTCCCGGATATGTAAAGTGAGCTGCTATCCAATGACCCTGTGCGTCCATCTTAACAAATCTTCCACCTATCGGCATGCTTTATGAAGCAGAATGGCTACGCCTTTTGATTTGGAGGAGGCAGAGCTAGCCACAACCCAGCCCACCCACAGTTTTTTAAACTATTGTACCATCCTGGAAGTGAGGTGTGTTTCCTGGAGGATGGCAATATCTGTGTTCATCGAATGGAGATAATGCAAGACCTTGGTTCTCTTTACAGGGTGGTTCAAACCCTTGACATTCCAGGAAATACACCTCCACCCTTGCGTAACATTACCTGAAATAGCTTCCATGTAACAGGCACCAAACTCCACTTGCCTGCAGGCAGCCAAACCTGAATGGGGGCAGTAGCCGACTGTCTCCAGATAGGTCCCTAAGGTCCGCACTCTTTAGTGAAGGAGTGGAGATGAGTTGGCCGTAGAGGGGTGGTCCAAAAAGATGAGGTCTTCCTGGAATGGGGTACCCAAGTGTCTTGTTGGAGTTATGGATAACAAGCAACCCTTTTAAGATATGCAAGCCTCACCCTCTGGTTATCCACCTCTGCCACTTCTCATCTTTTTCTAGCACTTGTAGTATTGTTAATTCACCTAGACTAGTTTTTAGATTGCACTTAAATTTTTTGTTTCCCACAGTTATATTATTATTAAACCCTCACTGAATGCTTAATGTCACCTTGTATTTGTTAATTCACCAAGGCTAGTTCATGGTTTGCCCTTTAGTCTATATTATCCTGATTTTATGTACCATTGTATTAAACCTCGCTGTAAGTTAAATGTTTTAGCCTATGTCATGTCTCATGATTGTTGTTTGTAACTGGCCACTTATGTAAATGGGCAGCAATGCTCACATGCCTTTCCAGTATAACCAATAAAAATGAAATTAAATGAGAAAACAAACAAAACTGCAATAGCTTACGCACTGAGGTTCTTTGTCTTTTAGCTTGTTTTTTTCTATTTTTACTGGGTTCACCACCACCACTCAAACCCAATAGACCAACTTAGGGTAGCTGGTTCATACCACTAAGGTGTCAAACAGATGAGGAACACTAATGAGTTTGGGTAGGATGAAACACGTGTCTGTGTCTTCTCTTGTCACCCTTTGCAGACTGTGTGAGAGGCCTTTTGGCACCATGCATTCCTGCTTAAAGCTGAACTAGCATAACATTTTGTGGTGATTTTCATATACAGCCCATGATGCTTTGCGTTATGGGGGTATGTGTGATTTTGCATTTCTTTGAAACTTGGCTTCCTGGCTAATGCCCTTTGAAGTAACCCTTACCTCAGTGCTTACGCACTATGGTTCTTTGTCTTTTAGACTGCAATAGAACCTTTTTCCCCTAAATCTTAAAACCCTGGGAGTCCCAGGAATTCTAGCCAGGTGTGGCTGTGATAAAAATGGGACATGGGAGTGGTGTTACTAATCCGCTATGTTCTAAAGGAAAAAATATGGTGAGAGCTCCACAACCTTCCCCCCAGTGGGGCAATAAAACTAAGGAGGTGAGCCAGTCACCTGGAGTGACCAGAATATACTCCTCACTCCTGAATTATCAGTCAAAGTTGGGGATCTGTCACGCTGGTGTTAAAGTTAAGTGAACTCACTAAGGATGTCGAGTTAAGCATTTACGGGATTCTCACTACTAGCTGAGGTTCCCAGCTACGTTGGCTCACATGCCCAGATGAGGTAGTAGGTAGATTGATGGTGGTTGACCATTAATCTTGGATTAATTAAGACAAAGAATTGTAAATTCTTCAAGTGTATTCTTTTCATGTAGTAGTGCAACACTGTTCTTTCCCTTTGAATGTATAAAAACGTTCATCTACTCAAAGTTGCATATGAAGAAGGTGACAGCGCTTTAATTGACAGGGAGATTGCTTGATAACAACTCTGCCGGGGAGATAAAAATAAGTCATCCTTCCGCAGCACTTCATAAACTTTACCTGAATGCAGCATGGAGAAGCTGGTAACGTAATACAATACTTTATTCCCCAGAGGCTGTGGATTTATTTTAGTATTGCCAGCAAATTGGTAGGGAGGCTGTCCTTTATCCTCCACCACTGAGGTTCTTACAAGAAGGAGATATTAGGATTGAGCCTTAATTAGAAATTCCCAGTTACCAGAACCTTAAGGTTGAAACTGAAGACTCGTGGTGAAGCTTGAAGGTTTGAATGAAATGAACTTTAAGAAATGCAACATCTGCAAGCATACCGCTCCCATAGCAGTGCACTGTTGTCTTCTCCTTTTGAATGAATAATAATAAATTTTCATTTACTTAAAAATATATGGAGAAATTGATAGTGCTTTAAATTACAAGGAGAACACTTGGGAATAGCACTACTGAAAAAGGAAAAACGGATCCCCTCGGAGTATTTCAAAATATTGAGGCATCTTGAAGAATTTTTCTTTAAACTACTGTATACAGAATGCGCGAAGGAACTACTGAAAGCGTCAGATCAAGTTTTGACTGGGAACACACTGACACTTGGGCTACGAGAAGAAGCAGAGCGAGTAACAGACTCTTCAGAGAAGAATCTACATTAGGTGATGTTAAAAACAGTTTTTTCAAATTAGAAAAACTTCTTAAAAAAGAGCTGGATATCACTTATAACATTATCACTTTAGAACAATATTTGGATAAAGGGCAAGCACCAGGAGGGCTCAGAATTAAAGTGCTACCCTCTTCTGGATATGACAGTCTTCCATTTAAAGAAGAATGGTTAGTAGCAGCCTCTACTTGTTCTAAGTCATTTATAGAATTAATCATTAAGGCTGACATGCAAAAACATACAGAACTTGAAATAGAAATTGAACAAGCAAAGAAAGAAGTTTTGACATTTAAAGAGACAGTAACGTTTAAAGAATTGGATGTACTAATGAAAGATAAATTAACTAAATATGAAAAAGATCTCATAATTAGAAAACAGAAGAAATTACAACATGATCAGAATGATTATGAAAGTGATAGAGTGCTGAATTGGAAAAAAAGTAATTTTAGGAATAGGAGTGGAAGCAGAAGTCGGAGCAGAACCAGAGAGCATTTCTCAGAGAGGAGAGGAAGTGATAACAGAGATCGGAGTCCTTTTTTAGATCGGAATCAAACACAAGATACCCAAGACTCAAGAAAAGAAGACTCAGAAGGACCAGGAGAGGAAAGAGAGGAGGAAGACGTTACAATCAACAAAAGGAAACCCAGCGGCAGAGGGAGAGGCTGGGGGAAGAACTACAAATAGTGAATTTATCAAAAAAAGAATTATCTGTGGAACAAATCAAACTTTTAAAATATGGCCTCTCTTTTGTCCCAACACCCACTTTAAATCAATTTCAAGTGCAAGCTGATTTATTTAAACTCTTTCAGAAACTTAGATTGAGAGCATTTTTTCCAGGAAATCGAATTTAGAGGAACAGGAAGAAAACATGGGCTACTTGGAACCTATATCGCTGGAACATAATCTTCCTGCACCATCTGACTCCAATCTAGAAGTGAACACTGTGGAGGATATTGATTACATAATTAGCATAATGGAAGAAAACTCTGAAGGTCTAATGGGTTCAAGTCCCACCACTGTAAGTATTGATCCTGATATAAAAATACAAAGGAACAAGCTTCCCCCCCATCTGACTTTATACCATATATATTTAATTCAGCTATTTCCACTTTTGAAAGAGTTGTTTTGAATGAAATAGAAGTAATCATGGATAAAGCAGGACAACCTAGGGAGAAAAATATATCATTTAAAGAGATACAAGCTCTTAAAGAATTACAGGTAGAAAATGACATTGTAATAAAGTCAGCTGACAAAGGGGGCAATATTGTTGTTCTTGATAGAAATCATTATATTTCTATTGTATCAAACTTACTTAATGATTCATCAAATTATGAAAAGTTAAAAAGTAATCCCTTGTTTCAGTATAAAACTGAATTAAGTTTACTACTACAAGAAGCAGTGAGACAAGGAGAAATAACAGAGAAATAATTACAATTTATATGGAATGAGAATCCCATCTTACCCTGTTACTACATACTACCTAAAATTCACAGAAATATAAACAACTCTCCAGGCAGACCAATCATTTCCTCCATAGATTCACTAACAGAGAAGCTTGGAGTATTTGTAGACTTCTTTCTACAGAGAGAAGTTGTTAAACTACCATCTTACATGAAAGACACTACACATGTCTTAAACAAACTTAAAGAAATTCAGTGGACAGATGATATGATATGGTTAATCATTGATGCAGAATCCCTGTACACTCGGATAGCACATGAACAGGGACTTAGTGCCTGTAGATATTTTTTTAGAGCAAAATGAAAATATAGATGTAATTCCTGCAGACTTTATACTATCAGCAATCCACTTTATTTTGAACCATAATAATTTTGAATTTCTGGGAGATCATTACAGACAAATAAGGGGGACAGTGATGGGAGCCTGTATGGCCCCATCTTATGCAACCCTGTTTCTAGGTAAATGGGAAGCAATTACAATCTTCCAGAACACAAACCCCTATTTTGAGAATGTAATATTATGGACACGCTTTATTGATGACATCTTGGTAGTATGGAAAGGGGAGAAACAAAAGACTGAACAATTTGTAGAATGGTTGAATGACAATAATATAAATATGAAATTTACATTCAAAATTGATTCTGAGGAGATAGATTTCTTGGATTTGACCCTACAGAAACCTCTAAAACCTGAAAAGCCTATCATCACTAAAAATCATAGAAAATCAACAGCGACCAACACATTACTCAGGGCAGATAGTGCACATCCAAAGAACTTAAAAGATTCTATACCGTATGGACAATTTCTTTGATTAAATAGGAATTGTTCTGATGACTTAAACTTTTGGAGTGAAGCAGAACTAAGAAAGAGATTCTTAGAAAGGGGTTATCATAATGATCTCCTCAGTTATGCACTAAATAAAGCTGTTAATAGAAGGAGAGAGGACCTGTTAAAAGAAAAAAGAATGAACAAGCAAATGTCAATATCCCAATAACATTTGTAACTGAATACAATAATTGGTCTGGACAGATAGAGAATGTTGTATACAGAAACTGGCATATACTGCATTCTGATATAAACCTGAAAGAAGTGGTAGGAGAAACATCTAGAATTACTTTCTCAAGAGGTCAGAATTTAAAAGATAAGTTAATCAGGAGTAGATTAACCAAGCCTGAGAAAAACACATGGTTAGGAATAAAACCACACGGAAGTTTTAAATGTCAAAGATGCAGTATCTGCTGCTACTGTAAAACAGGATCTGAATTTATACATCCACAAAATGGAGAAAAATATACTATGAAGGAATTTATTAACTGTGATACAACATTTGTAATTTATGCCATATGGTGTGGATGTAACCAATTGTATGTAGGACGAACAACAAGGGCCCTCAAGCAGAGAATTCAAGAACACGTCAGGAACATCATAAATGGAAAAACAGACACGCCCATAAGCTTACACTTTGCAGAGAAACATAGCTCTGACCCAAAAAGTTTTAAATTCATGGG
This sequence comes from Neoceratodus forsteri, assembly GCA_016271365.2. Taxonomy (NCBI): domain Eukaryota; kingdom Metazoa; phylum Chordata; order Ceratodontiformes; family Ceratodontidae; genus Neoceratodus; species Neoceratodus forsteri. Next base: position 191,848,136 of record JADMNL010000022.1, on the reverse strand, counting down.
TATAGACTGGCAACAAACCCTGAGGTATGGTGGTGGTAGAACAAATGAGTTACTGAAAAAGGAAAGTAGGTGGATCTTTAAGTTAAGATCCATGAAACCTTATGGATTAAATGATCAATGGGATTTGAAGCCCTTTCTAAAAGGAAATAAGTAGTATTAGAGAGACTATACTACCTATGAATTAACTGTGTGCAGTGGATGATTTGTTGATTAATTTCTGTCTTTCTTTCCTTCTTTTACAGATCACCTGGTGAATGAATGTCTGTGGATCCCCAGCCAAAAAAAATGGTTCCTTCTACCACATAGTGGATGGAAGTAAATTTAGGGTGATCACATCTTGACATCTTCCCAGTTCTAAACAGATCTATCACTCTCTGTTTTCATAGGAGATATACGTGTATCTTTCCTTAATGTGTCAAAAGCACCATTAAACCTACCGTCCTTCCTTTCGCTTTTTCACCGCCATAACCTCCCCCACACACACTTCCCTCTCACTACCTTCACCTTCCTAACCCCCCCCTCCCAGTTTTCCCCTGGTATATTTCTTTCCCTTCCCTAGCCCTTCTTTCTTTGTCTTTTCCATATCACTTTTCATTTTTTTCAAGATTTTTTTCACTTTCTGTCTCCCCCACGGACGAGTAGGAAAGAGAAAAAGTTATATAAAATTTGTGACTAATTGAACAAATGCATGGTGTAAATGTATTTTCCTTTTATATATTTTTGTAAATAATTTGTTTAAACTTATAAAATAGTGGTGTTTGTATAATTATGTGAAGATCAAGGAATGTCAATTAATGATGACGTCAGATTTTGTTTATAAACTCTTGATGTATGACACTGAGCCAAACCCCTTTGAAGGCTATTCAGCCGAAGCGCTTGGGTTCCTGGCCATGAATACTTTGGCAATAAACTGAGCTATTAAGCTGAAGATTTGTGGTGTGCTCTTACTTTCTGGACTTCTGAATCTATGGGTTTTTCAACCCCTGCAGAGAGCACCCCCTCGCATTGATGCGCAGCCTTTTTCCTTTCTTTGACTACCCATCCTACCCTGGACAATTCACCACTAATAGGTGATCCAGGAGAGGGAGAGATCTCAGAAATATGGGATACTCGGGGAAGGGGACCCTCCTCCTACCAACTTGTCAGAACGAGTAACTTGAAAGAGATTGACTTGATCAGACTATATATATAAACATTTCACCAATAAGAAAAAACAGCAAATAATAATCATGCACATTTAACACAACCAGAAGCACAGTATGATATGAAAGGGTTTATGGTTATGCCCTTCTAAGAAGCCCTCCTAATAATTGATTGGTCAGAGCTTATAGCCAGTCATAGCAGGACAAAAAAGGGGGGAGGGGTCTGCCATGGCCTTGCCTCATAAGAGAAAAAAGAAGTGGGATGTAGAGGAAAGGTTGGGTGGGGTGGGGGATTAAGGTAGAGGGAAGACCCTCCAGAGTGTCCCTGAGCCTACACTTTAGTGAACTGAACTTGGGGGAAGGTTATTGGAAACAGCAGGTCTCAACCCTAGGGGCACATCAGTGTGGGATACCCCCGGATTGCCCTGATTGCATCTCCCTGAATTGGGGAGGAGGTGACAGGTGGGATCATGGGCACAAGAGGATACTAAGGGTCCTCCATGGTCATCCAGTGTGGGCAAGTAGAGGAGGGGCTATTTGGGTAGGGGGCCTTTTCTAGCGATCTTGTGCCTCTGGGTCATATGGCTCCCCTTATCAGACCCTTTGTAAAGGTAAGCAGAGATAGTTAACAAGCATAAGAAGTCATTAGCAATAAGAAAAAAAAGAAAAGTCTACCACTGAGCCTTGTTGATATAGGAGGTGTCCACAGCAAGAGAGAAAGGCACCCTCCCAGTGAGCCTTGCAGTCAGCCTTCCACTCCATGTGTGTCAGTTTGGGTGGCACAATCTCCCCCTCTATGCAGAAGTAGACAAACTTCAGGCACAGTTTAACCAACACCTGCTGCTCCTCATATCACTCTTCCAGGTCTGGGGTTCAGTTTCTGCAGCCCAGTCCAGTGGAACAGTAGTATCCATCAGATCAGTGACCAAATCACTGGGTTCTGCTTGCCCTTCATCGCTGGAGGAATCCTCTCTGGGTAGTTTTGTTGGATACAGAGGTAGGAAGCTGGGAGTGCTCCTATCGATGGCAGCTCTGTGATCTTGGTCTTGAGTGGTGCACTTGTAGAGGCTTCCACATCATGCTGGAGGCTGTTGGATGCACTTGCCGTGGGTCACATGGCCTTTGAACAGGGAGCAGCCGCCCAAGGAGATTCTGTTTGCTGTGAGGGTGAGATCTGGGGAATTCATTTATGGTTGGACTGGTCTGATCGGAATTTTGGTCCCTGTGGATGTGCCCTCTTTTCCTCCCATTCCCCTTGTTAGTGCCTTGATCTCCTGGGGCCCAGAGGCATCTGGGAGATGTAGTAACATTAACTGTTGCTGGCCAGTGCTTTTTTAGCCAGGCCTTGGCCTCTTGTGTAGATTCAGCCAGTATTTATTTGCCATCCTTGTATATTAGAGGGATGATAACCCCTTGAATCGATATTGAAATACGCTGTCCAGAAGAGTTTTTTTAACAGGTGCAAAAGCCTAGCGCCGGATCACTACCTCATGGGAAAAGTCCCTGTAGAACGAGATGTGGGCCCCTCTCCAGGTAATGTCACCAAGATCCCCGGCTACACATAGAACCTGCTTTTTCATGGAGTACCTCAAAAGATGGGCAATAATGGGCCTCGGAGGGGAGTTAGGTGGGCCAGCTTTACCTCTGGTTCTATGTGCCCATTCCTCCTCAACTGTGCCCCTTCATTGCTCCCCAAACAGCCGGGGGATGAACTCATTAAGAAAGTGCTCCATACTCTGGCCCGTCATACTTTTGGGGATGCCCAGAATTCTGATGTTATTGTGGCATCCCCAATTTTCTTGGTCCTCCACCCTTTCCCAAAGCCTGGCTAATTTCACTTCATTGTCATGGAGACATTGCTAGACTAAGCTTTTTTTGTCTTTCCAGTTCCTCCATCTTTTGCTCAGCAACACTGAGTTTATCCTCCAGGCGGCGGACATCGGCCACATTGCCCGTTAGTGCTGTACCGATTCCATCCACCCTAACCAGGAGGGATTTGAGCATTTTAGTGATGTAGAAGAGGGAGTCAGCACCTGGGGTTTGTGACTCCATGGTCCCAGGCAGTTCCCCCTGGTTGTTCAGTGGGGGGGTAAAGATGCGGCCATCTCTCCAAGCCTATGGCAACATGTGTTAGGACTGAGTAGCCCCAGAGATTATTGCACAGTTAATATGCTTAGATAGTGTCCAGTGACTGGTTTGCAGTGGTTAGGAGAGTGCCCAAAGTTAGTTCCAGAAGGTAGTCCAAGCTGTGCCTTGGCTTAGGCATTGTGGAATATGCTGGCTGGGTCCCGAGCAGTCTGTAGACCGTGTGTCAGTTCTATGATTGCTGGCATGCACTTCACACAGCATGTTAGAGTTCCAGTATCGGTGCCTGGCAAGTGGCAGAAGGTCAGAGTGTCCCCTCCAACAGAAGTGAGTCAAGATAGTCCCAGATCACATCTTTGTGTTGCCGATTGGATCCAGGTAAGGACAGAGCAAAAAACCTTAGGCAGCCATCTTGCCAGCACTCAGACCACGCCCCCCCCAAGAACCCCGCGTTGAAAATTTGGGGACAAAACTCCCAAAAAATGGCTGAGATATCAATCTAAGTTGGAACCCTCTCCCCATTGATTGCCATTCTAGGGTTTACCATGATTTTCTTCAGTTTGCAATCGGCTTTGGAAGAGTGCAGACGTATTCCTGGATCACATAAGATTGCAGTGCTGGACCTCCAGAGGTAAGTATGGGTGAGGGGGGTGCATGGAGGTGGGGTGTGCAAAGAGAGGGTATGGGTTGGGGGAGGGTGCTGGCGGGAATGACACGGGACTGTTTTCTTTTTTTAAGGTTAAAAAAAAACATTGTGGGACTGTTTTCTATTTTACAGGTGAAAACAAAATGGATTTCAGCACGCTGGGGTGGGCTCCCGGTATGCCAGACTAGTGGAGGGGGGAGATCAATGCCGGCCCAGGGATTGGACAACCCCAAGGTCAGCTGACAAAAAGGGGTGCACGGGGGGGTGCATCTGACACTGGGAGTGGGCATCCTGGTGTTGGAAAAACATAAAAAGTACTTTGGCACATTGAGGTGGGCTGCCAGTGTGCCACAATAATTGGGGGGTAAACTGACATGGGGATTGTGCACCCCGCTGTCAGCAATATATTTGTTCAGACTTGGGGGGGCATGCTAACATGGGAATTGGACACCCCTGATGTTGGCTTTGGGGGGAGTGTGTGGTGGGTGGCAGAAGCCACCAATTATTCCTTTTTCCTTTTTTTCTTTTTGTTTACCGAGTAGGTACCATAGCCACAAAGCGACTATTTTCAGGTGCAACCTGGGAGGTTACAAACAAATAAGACATCTGTCATACAGATCAGGAAAATACAAATATGACAAAGTAGCTTAAGGGAAAAAACATAATTACAGGTGATAAGAGAAAAAGCATGTACAAAAGATAATGATGAACAAAACTTACAGTCATGTAATCAGCACATGCAATTTAGATACATGTAGGCATGATATGCAGAATTCATATGGTGGTAGTAGGTTTTCAAACATTACAGTCAAACAATAAGTGCCGTGGAGGATAAATAGTTTCTGAAATTAATAGAGAGCGAGTGGCAAGCAAGGGAGGGTGATCGGGGGTGTTACAGCAAGTACATTGGTACGATTTATGAGACAGCTACAGTGCAATCTTTTGAAGGCACCATGAGTGGGTGCAGAGTGAAATTCACATGGTAGGGAGTTCCAATATCTTGGTGCCACACTAGAGAAAGCAAGGGTTCCTTTCTATGTTCTACACCTTGGGGTGCAGAAAAATGAGAGTTCATTAGAACGAATGCCATAGGAGGAGGACTGTGGCACCAACATGGAGGCCAGTGAGGATGGTAGATTGGATCTAATAATGTTGTCGAGCAGCGAGCCAAAAGCCATAGCGGGGCTCATTTATTTCATCAGGAAAGGCACACTGAACAAACCAGTTGCTCGTATACAGCAAAGTGCATTATTGTGCACTGTAATGCACATGGCTGGAATTTGCCTGGTTTCAAGGTGGGAGGAGAGAATTGGCCGCTGCAATGATGAAATTGTCCGTGACTGGAGCAGTAGATTTCTTTCAAGTCCGGCGTTCGCTCTGAAACTTCCATCATCGGCAGCTTCACTGTTGATTGGTGGCTGAGGGACAAGCCCCTGATTGGCCAAACACTGCCACACCTTTGCAACACTGTCCTCTCCTCAAAATGTTTCTTGTGTGCTGCACATGCAAGCAAACGTAAAAAGACCCAAACCACTGACCTGAATGAATTTACTTCTGCCTACATCCTTACAAAGATCTTTTAAGTATGTAATAAACTTAATTACCAAGGATATATATATATATATCTCTCCTTTTGCTAGCGAACTCTCTTCCAAAGCACTCCAGTATAGGCTTTTCCTTACCCACAGCCCTACTACAGTGTGTCAATGCCTACATGTTATGCAATTAACCCCCATGCCCCTTTCCTCAGCTGTGCTCTCCACTACCACCCTATTCATTCTATACCCCATTAATGTAACACACTGTACAGTGCTTTTAAAGCAGTGCGACTTAGTGTAGCTTTTTACATCTCCATATTTCTTCAACTTGGTTATCTTGTAAACTGAAGAAAATACAACACCTTAAATGTTCTTTTACAATTTTTGGCTGAGAAAGGCATACTGAGCTGAAATTAGTTTCCTGGTGCTTTCCAGGAGAACAAGGAGATTATTTTTGTATATATTTTGTAAATGAGTCTCTGACTCAAAGGTTGTAAACCTGATTTGTAATGAATAAATGAATACATTTATTTATTCATTGATTGGTTGGTTGGTTGATTGATTGATTGATTGATTGATTGATTCAGTGATTGCTTTAGTTATTCAGCCTGTGTCAGTCAGTCAATTAGTTATTAATGTATTCTAAAAATTGGAACTACAAAAGGCACACTGAGCCATGGCTCATTTCCAGGGGTTGGTGATGGTGTTATAGCTGTACAAACACAGCACAATAACAGTGAGAGTACACTTAAATAAAATAATCACAACTTATACAACAGTAAAGTAAGAATATATGAAACATGTACAAGCCATTACAGACATACACAATAATGAAAAGCATGAGCTGTATATCAAATAACTGCGAAAGTGTAATAATGCAGTAAGGAGAATGACTGTGAAATAAACATTGCTCATTTAGCCGATTAAAATTCGGAAATGGAAACAGCAGTAATCAGGAGATGAAAACAAAGTTCCTAAATATTACATGATCATACAGTAAAAGCTGTCATACAGCACAGGTTATGTGACTACAGTACCTCACAGTCACCCAATATGAAATCAGATGCTGTGGGACTCAAACTCAGGCCTGCTGGGTCTCTAGGTTCACAACTCTCTGCTCTAATCACTAGACTATAACAAGCATTTGTCAATGCCAAATGTTTGCTTACTGGCATTAGCAGTGGAAGTGCAGGAGTTAGACAGATGCAGTATAGGAATGGCAGTGAAGTATTGAACTGACACCAACCCCACCCCCACCCTGCAGAGATGGACAGGCATTGGGGTGTGCCTTTGGGTCGTCGCCCATAATGGTCATGACATTTCACCTCACCCTATCCTGCAGACACTGACAAGTGTCAAGGTGTGCCTTGGGGTGTTCAGGCTTTACACTCTCCTCATTCCATAAGGAAATACACTGAAATGGGTGCAGTATAGGAGAATGGAGTGAACTCTGGGGCCAAAGAGTCCAAGGCGCACCTCGATGCCTGTCACTGGCTGTTGGGTGGGGGTGGGGATGGAATTGCATGAGCATTACTGTCGATAATCCCAAGTCACACCCCAGACACCTGTCAGACCCTACAGGGTAGGGTGTTATGGTCAGAAACCCTAACGCCCTTGGCGTTTCTTGGTATTTTTATTCCAGATTTTCAACATGGCCTTTTTGTGACCCCACCGCAAGAACAGTGACACTATCAGTTCATTAGCCGAAAGGTAATTTTGCACAGCGACTGCTCCATTTGGTGCCACAGGTGCAAAAACACATTTTGAACAGGATGTGAAAAATGACAGATGTACTGTTCATGAGGAGGTGTAAAAATAGTAATGTTGAAAATCTGGAGTAAAAATATAAAAAAAATGGTGAAATCACGAGTGTGCAATGAAACTGCACAACCCACACCCATAATGTAATTATTTTGGGGATTTTTTACACTAGATTTTCAACATAGGCATTTTGGGACCTCCGCTCATGAACAGTGTCACTGTGATTTTCTTAATCTGTCCTGAACACTGATTTCCCACAGTGACCGTGCTATTCTGTGCCAGAAGTACAAAAACACATTTCAACCAGGATGTGAAAAATGACAGCTGTAGCATTCATAACGAGGTGTGGAAAAATGCCAATGTTGAAAATCTGGAGTAAAAATATTACAAATTTGTGAAGTTACGCGGGTGCATGGGAACTGCGCAATGCATGCTTGTAACACAGTCATTTTATGGACTTTTGTCACCAAATTTTCAACATAGGCATTTTAAGACCTCTGCTCATGAACAGTGTCACTGTGATTTTCTTAATCTGTCCTGAACATTGATTTTGCACACCGACAGCGCCATTGTGCACTACATGTGCAAAAACACATTTCAGGCAAGATGTGAAAAATGACATCTGTACTGTACATAGGGAGGTATGGTAAAATGGCAATGTTGAAAATCTGGAGTGAAAATATTAAAAATTCTCAAAGTTACAAGTGGGCATAGGAAGTGTGCAACACACACTTGTAAACAGTCATTTTCTGGAATTATTTCACCAAATTTGCAACATAGGCTTTTTGAGAGCCCACCTCATGAACAGTAACATTATCATTTGGTTAATCAGTCCTGAAAGGGGATTCTGCGCAGTGACCGCAAAATCAACTTTCGGGACTGAATAACACCATGACAGTGACTGAGTTCATGAGGAGGAGTCCCAAGAGCCCCATGTTGAAAATTTGGTGTCAAAAGTTGAAAAAATGGCCGCGATATCCCCATAAATTGAAAATCCCTCATTTATGCCATTATACAGCTTCCTGGCATTTCTTCAGTTTACGGTTGGCTTTGAAGAGTGCATATGTGTTCTTGGTCCTCCGAAGATCGTCGTGCTGGGCTCCAGAGGTAAGTATGGGATGAAGGGGTGTATGGGGAGAGTGGGGTATGCAGAGGGTGGCTGCGGGTTGGGGGAGGGGGCAAGAGAATCAACAAGGGACCATTTTCTAATTTTTTACAGGAATTAAAAAAAAAACATTTTTAAAAAGATACCATGGGACTATTTGCACACTGGGGTGGGCTCCCAGCATGCCACCTGGATGTTTGGTGGGGGGCAGTGGAGCTGACTGTGATTGGGCACCTCCATCTGCGATACAGTGTGCGGGGGGGAGTGCATGAGCACACTGGTGTGGGCTCCCAATGTGCTACCTCACACAACAAATGGGGGGGCGCACCATGCTGATGGGGATTGGGCTACCCTGTCTGCAAATGAACTGGGGAGGGGTCATGCCGATAATGTGATTGGGCACCCCAGTTGTCTAACAGGGACTGGGAGAGGTTGGCAGCGGCTGTCTGTCAGCTTTGTGAGGACTGTAAGAGGCTGACGGAGAAGCCACCACCATGTTTCTTTGAAATGGCACACCGCACAATGCTGCTGTAATTGGCTGCTGCAGTCAGGGACCGCCCCACAAACATAGCTGATCATGACAGGGCACTCCCTAATTACAGCAGTCAAGTTTCTTTGAGCATAGTGGCATGCTCATTAACTGCCATTACTGAAGCAAGGTGTTTCTTGCGTACATGCAAGCAAACACAAAAAATGATTGTTAGGGGTGATGTCACTGTGTACTTAAGCACCAGCAGCCATTCATGGCCATTACATCAGCTTATATTTATTTTATTCATTAATTTTATTTGTTTTAGATTGATTACATCCTGGAAAAGAAGACAGAGATCAGTAGGTCTTTTTACATCTGCAGTAGTGAGTAGAGAAATGGGCAGACTGGGTGGGTCCTATCCCATATGATCCTTATCTGTCAACAGACTCTATGTTTCTTTCTCAGTTATGATCATCTTCTACTACATGGAAGAGCTGTTCATGGCGACACAGAAGAGCTGCTGTCACTGCTATGAATATTAATGAGCCACTGCACAGAAAGTGGCTCCACCATGCGATGTCAGCTAAACACCTGCTCGTGCCTGGACAAAGAAACAAGTAAATCAAAAACTAAGCACATCATTATTGTAATTAGACTTATAATCTCAATGATGACTTTAGAGCCAGTCATTTCCTTTTGATTAATGACTGTCTGGGTGGGGGGTGGCCCTTGGCTGCACCTTGGGCCACGCTTCCACCCCAGCCAGTCATTAATCTCTAAGAAATGACCAGCTCTTCTGTCATTATTGCCTAATTAAAGGGACACATTCATGCCCAGTGGGCATTACTGTCTAAAAGCCCACGAAAAGCACTTTCAAGCAAGGTATTCAGCAAATCTGTAACTGGAAGCACCCCAGAAATACAGATGACTGAGTCTGTTCAGTATTAAATATAGGATAAAGTATGGGTCTCGGTGTGTAACAAGAATTTACACGCACCTGAGGGGTTTGATGATACATAAACCCCAAAAGCAAAGCTTGAGGGGTTTATACGTAGCATCAAGCCCTGAGGGTGTGCGTAAATTTGATTTTACACACTAGGACCCATATTTTATTTTACTTAATAATTGGGCTTCTCTTTTTCACCTCAGCAATTATATAAAATAAAAAAATTAAAAAGACAGCTGTGCCGGTGCAGTCAGATTATTTCGGCTCGCGAGGTCCACTTTCACTTTATTTAAAATATTGTCGTAGGTGTCCATTCGGTAGCCGTGTGGAACATCTGAAGTAATTTTAAAAATTACTTACTGCTGAGTGTCCGTGGCAGTTTCTCTCCATGGTGGGTTTGCGAAGGGGAACGTTTTTCTGTTCGGGAAAGACACAGCGAGCGAGAAGTTTGAGCATTCGCATTGTGGGGAAAACCGTGTGAGTGTTTGCTTTTATAAACACTCCTTTATAATGGCAAATTATGCCATGGTTTCCCAATGGGAAAAAGGGAAGCCAATTAATTATTACTGTATTACAGACATTTTCAGAATCTTGTGATGTCAGTGACGAACAAGCAGTGCTTAAGTCAGCACAGTTAAGCACAGCTTGTTCGTCAGTGACATCACAATTTTCTGAAAATGCCTGTAATGTAGTATTAATACTGAACAGACTCGGTCATCTGTATTTCTGGAGTGCTTCCAGCTATAGAAGATGAGCCCAATACCTCATTTGAAAGAGATTTTCATGGGCTTTTGACTGTGATGGCCACTGGGCATGAATTTGTCCCTTTAAGTAAGCAACCAGTTTAATTAAAAGTTACAAGTTCTTGGAAAAAAGTAATTTAAGCATTGTACTAACCCTTGCTGGAGTCTAAATCCAACATTTGTACAGCTATAAATATCTAAACTGCAGTGCTGCACTCACTGCAAGCTGCAGGTCACTGGCGGACTATACCACATCCTGTGTTTCAAGTCACACAAACCAACTCTGAGCAAGGCATAATTTGTACTTTTTTTATCTGTATATCTTACTGTGAACATTTCTGTAAACCATATACTGATCCTGTCATTAACCAATAAAACAATTTCCAACTTTGCATGGTACAGAGAATGTATGCTGTGAAGTTCTTGTTTGTATGGCTGTGGGCAGAGCCTACAGCCATTTTGCTGTTCGTAGCTGGAAAAATGGAATACTATGGAACACATTTTTGGAGTTTTGAATGTATCCTTCCATGCCTACAAATCACAATGCCACTTGAAATAAAATACTCCATTTTTTCTGTTTAGCATAATGGAGACAGAACTCCAAGCTGCTTATCAGATGGCCATTAGGAAACTGAAACAGCTTGTTAAATATTAGTTGCCTATTAAACATGAGATTTGTTTACCCACTTCGAGATGTAACAATTTGCACATTTAAATGCTTAACATTTAAACATTTTCTTGCTGCTAGCTTCAGTTGGGTAGGTATTGTCTTTCAAGAAAGATTTATACCTCATAAATGTCACCTTCCCAACAACAAATCTAAAAATATTTACGTTTTTTAACCTCCTAAGACACTATCTGAAAGACACTGTCTCAGACATATGCCAGATCTTCTGTGAACTATCCAGACTAAATATATAGCAATCAGTATGCATTTTTACTATACTTTTTGGGAAAAAAAATATATTATACAAAGGCAAGAAAGAATCCTGGTCCTTGATTGGTCAGACTGGGAGTGGACCCAGGATGTTATCCGAGCATAACATCCCAACTCCAGTCCCAGCACACTTATGACTGCATTAAACATTAAAACAAGATCACTCCACAGCCGCCCATATCAGCAGCTTCAGAGGTCCTGCTCTGCCTGCAATCAGTGCTCTTCCTCCACCAGAATTGGCGCTCTCCACCAACCTCAGAATTGGTGCTCCCCTTCATCCTGACACAAAATCCACCCATTACCTCAAACCCGTTGCCACTTCAGTTCTCAAAACAAAACAAAAAAACACACACATGAGCAAAGTGAAAGCCGTGTTTGGCTTCACAGCAATCCACAACTATAGTAACAGTCCCCACTCCATAACTGAGTCTGTGAGCTGAGTGCAAGCGTAACCTCGTGCTACACTTCCTTTCCTTTTTGCCAGTTCCTGGCTTCAATCCTTTCTCTTGGTAAGGGTAAAAACCTCTACTGGGAGAAGACACAGCTTTAATAGCGAGATGGGGGTGCAGAAGTCGTTTCTCCAACTTCCATCTTACACAAGGAACAGGTGGCCATATTCTAAGAGGGAGGGGGAGATGACGCATCACTTCCACATGGCAGCCAAAACAGCAAAGCAGGGGATACAGAGAGAGAAATAAATACAAACAAACTGCACATTTAAACTGGGGGGAGGGGGAATGATGAACAGCAGACACAAGCATGTTTGGCAGTGCAGAGCCACAATAACAGCAGCTCCAACACAAGCTCCACCTACTAGTCAAAACAGTAAATCAGCACTATTTTTTTAAACAGCCTATGCATTGAACAACAAAAAATATACTTTTAAATGTATTTATTTTTTATCTTTTCATTTTGTTAAACCCAGGAGCCATTGTATAATAGGAATAATACCCTCCAGTGTGGATGTTATGCTGGGATAACATCCCTTCTCAGATGTTGGATGCCTTAAGCCTGTGACCTAGGGCTCAGCCACCTAAGGCAGGATGTTACCGCAGCATAACACCCACCCTGTTGGGTATTATTCCTTTATTGAGTTATAACAGGCACACACACACGCACACATATACACACACACACACACCATCCTCATGGCCACATCATTCAAAATAAATACTGCACTCTAACATGTTATAAAACAATAATGAAACTGTTTATATCAGTGAACACAGTGAAGTTCCATTTACAGTAGATTTCCTTTAAATATTTCTTATCCTATATTTTGTATCCTGGATCTTTAGTTTACACATTTTTGCACTGTATTTACTCAGGATATCCCAGATTAGATGCAATATCTTGCTTTTAGTGGAATCATGATTTTACCATTTTAATAATGTATTTATTTAGGGTAGCCTAGTCCTGATGTAAAATATTGTTTTCAGTGTGTTCTGATTTTATGCAATGCAGCATAATATTGTGTAGATGTAGGCCTGAATATTGAGAAATGCACCAAAGTCTGGCACAGCGCAAATCCGATGTGCCATGGTACAACTGGAGCCATATTCAGAGGTTGCACAGGCCAAACAGCACCAGTGCAACGTGGCTGAATATGGCAGAGTTACACCATGGTGCAAACAGAGATGCTCCAGCACAACAGTGGCAGGAGAGCAGCATAGCAACAGAGGGGGGTAGGGCACAGAGAACAGATCCAGGGACAGAGCCGTGGAAGCACAGTGACAGGCCACAGGAGGCCTCCACCAGCAGTTCACAGCAGGGCACACACAGGCACCCAGACACTGGACCCCAGAACACAACAGTGGCACAGATAGCAGGTGACAGGAGGTGCCAAAGGCCAATGAAGGGCCACCAAGGGAGCCCCCCAGCAGGCTGATGGCTGTGCTCCCCAGACCATAGCAGGCCACACCCAGGACCACACAGCCAAGCACACACACGCTACATAGGGAGCCCACACAGTGGACACGGAATGGGCCGGGTTGCAGGCAGTGTGGCAGACCACATGGGGCAGGCCACACAATGCCAAGCAGAGGACCCCAACACAGTTTGCAGACAGTACCCAACCAATGACCATGGCCGTGTGCCACCACCATGCACACACCTGCCACACACCCTTTACTGCCGGCCAATGGGCACCCCAAGGCACAGCCACCAACACAGGGGATGGACACCACCACAGTGGGAAACACCACAGCACACAGGAGGGAATCATGGAAGCATGACAAGTGCCCCCTCTCATGCACACCACATGGACAGATACTGGGCCACTGCAGCATGGTTCTTCATGCCATCTGCAAAGCAGACACAGACACAGGCAGGTATGTCAGAAAATATATATATTTAACACAACTATGTACAAAAAACAACAGGGGCCAGGAAAGGGTAGGTACAGCGAGGGGAGGGGACAGGGAGCAGGTATGGTATAGTGGGAGGGGGGACTGTAGGTGAAGGTTCAACAGGGGAAACAGGGGAAAACAGAGGCAATCCTATCAATGGCCTCATCCGGCCACCCTGGCAAGCCATCTCTCCCTCCTTTTCACCGCCATCATTCTCCCCATGGCTACCACCACCTCAAGTATGCTCGACACAACGAGCAACGTCTGCAGCATCAGCCGGCTCAGCATCAGTCTTGGAGGTCTCCGCACTGAATGCTGGACACTTATGGCAGGGGACAATACAAGTGATCAGTGCAGTGGCCCAAGGAACCATGCCCACCCACAGTGCACAATGGGCAGCAGGACCATACATCACTGGATGGCCCAGAACGGCCACCCACAGGGTGGTGGGCCAATGCCAGCCAGCAGCACGGTGCACCATGATGTTGCACAGAGGTGGTCCCCACCGCACAATGGCCACACGACTGTGCAGTGACAGTCACATGACACAGTGCACCAGCAGCATCACAGCAACAACAGTGGCAGCTGGGCGCATGCTCACCCCAACCCACCAACAGCCAGCACATGTGTCCAATGGACACACCACAGTGGCATGTACCACACACAGTGCAACACACACAGCTGTCACAGCACATGGCACAGGTGGCCATGCCCACACCCACTCCCCCCTGCCACCCCCATGACAGTGCTTACCAGCCCCCTGCGGTTCTTCTGGTGCTGATCCTCTGCCATCAGGGCACACTGCCCGGTCCCGTGCTGCTGTGGCCCTGACCCACCTGTGGTCCTCCAGCCCTGGGAATGGAAAGAAGAAAAATGCACATCAGTAACCGACCACAGCAGCATTCCCCCCCAGCCCTCTGTGCACAGGGTGTGCCACTGCCCGACACGTCCTGCATGCCAGCATGGTAGCATTGCAACGCTAGCGGCAGCTGGCAATGCCACTCTGTGATGCACACAATGACAGTGTACCCCACCGCAGGGCATGCCAGGCAGCCAAGCCAACACCACAGTACAGCACCAGGGAAGACATGCAACATGGAATGACTTACCTGGCTGGGGCACTGCATCACATGTGCCTGAAGCCTCCTTAGGCAGTCAGGGTCCCATCTCATTAGGTCACCATACCAGTGCCTGCACTGTTCTGCAGTCACGGGCACCCCAGTTCTCCACTCCAAACTGGAAGAGATTGCCTGCCACACAGTGCCCCTGGCCTGGTGCAGGGGCACCTGCCCAAACAGCTGTGGGCTGTGGGGCTCCACACAGGCCACACGGTTGGCCAGTTCAGTGTTGGACCACTTCCGGGCATGTCATTCCCTACCCTGTGCCATTGCACTCTATCAGGTTTGGTGGTGAAAATGGCAGGAGCAGGCACACATGACCACCACAGGTGCCAAATGCCCACCTGCTCATTGCACAGTGCTGAAAATGCACAGTGGGCATGGCTAGGTGGGGTCATGGAGGTCTGACCCAGGGGTGAGAGGTCACCCATCAGTGTGCAGTGTACATGTACATGAGGGCATGGTACCCCATGCATGACCATGCATGTAGCTAGCCATGCGCAACATGTGCAATGCCACTGCATTGCACTGTCCATGCATGTTGCGCAATTGACACCATGATAGCGTGATGTGCATGCGCGCTGCAGGCCTGTACATTGCACATGCTTGGGCATTGTGCTGCGACTTGCTCCGGTGCAATCCCATTGCTCATGGTGCAATATCTTGATATTCAGATGCCACATGCAAATGAGCTCATCAGCCAATGTGTGGTACAGTGGGGTGCATTAGCATGTCATTACTGTTGTGCACAACCTAATTTGCATGTGTTGCACCACATAAGAACCACGGAACAGCACAGACCGTGGATAGGTATGTGGTGGATGCCGCTGCAATGCACTGGGAGCAGACAGCACTGCAGGGTGGGATGAACCAGGGAGATACTGCCACTGACACACTGTGCTGTCTATGTCCACAGGAGGCAACATGTTGGCACAAGAGGAGGGTGAAGAGCAGGGGCCTTCACAGACACGCAGGATCAACTTCACTAAGTCTGAGACAGATGTCCTATTTGAGGCCTACCTTGACAGGGGGGCCCTGTTGATTGGTGCCACAGGCACGCCACAGGCCAGGGCTGCTGCATGGGAGGAGGTGGTGACCTATGTGAACCAGCATGACAGCCACCAGTGGTTCACATAGGAGTGCCACAAAAAGGTTGGGACTGACAGGCGGCAGATTAAGGAGAAGGTGGCAGCCATCAGAGCATCCCATAATGCCACCGGAGGAGGGCCAGCGGCTGCACCCACACTGATGCCGACAGAGGAGTTGGTGGCAGCCACCATGTGCCACACCACAGTGGAGGGTGTGCCTGGAAGAGGCTTTCAGATGGGTGGTAGCCCACCACTGTGTGGTATGCACATCAGACACACACAGCTGGTGACCCAGAGGTTGCGTACATGGGCATGGTGGTGTACATGCGGCCATGATGCATGTCATGTGCATGTGTGCACCCCACATGCATGCCATGCTGCAGGACACATGCAGTGGCAGTGTACAGGGGGGCACATGTTGCCATTGCATCACTGACACGCCATTCTTCTCTTGCAGCACCAGCATGCCTCTGTGCAGAGGATGGGGTTCCAGTAGTAGCAGCAGCACCTGTGGATGCCAGTACAGCCCCGGAGGACCAGCCTTTTACATCCACTGGCATCTGGGGGCTCGACAGGCTGCAGCTCAGCACCACGGTGCCTGTGGATGTTCAGGACCTAAGGTCAGATGAAGCCCTGGATGTGATCTTGCAAGATGCCAGTCTTGGTGTCCTGTGTGCAGAGACACAGATCGGGGCCGGGTCCGACTCCGATGATGATTACTCACAGCTCCTGGACAGCATGGGTGACACTGTGGGTGTGTCGCCCATGCTGGCATCACAGTCAGGTACCGTGCCCAGCACTATGCCAGTGGAGGAACTGCTGCCTGCCACCACTGCAGGTGCGGTGGTGTGCGTTGCCACAGCTTTGCCCTGCATGGTGGTGGTGCGGCCGTGCAGGCACAGAGTGGTGTACAGCTACTAGACGGGTGACCGCAGCAGGCTGCGGGTGCCACCAGGCAGCCAGCCACAGGGTCCCCTGCTGGTGCACCTGCTGTGCCCATTCCCCCTGCAGACCCCACTATGCAGCATCCACTGGAGAGGGGGGCTGTGCAGCGTGGTAGGTCACCACCATAGGAATTGCATCCTGCATGGGAGCCCTAGGATGCCGACCATCTGGCTGAGCACACCCAGCTGCTGTGTGTGGAGGTATGCCAGTTAGCTGAACAGCAAGAAAGGGGCACTGCGCAGATCCTGGAGGGGATGCAACGCATGCAGGAGGCCATAACTGTGTCCTTGGATCACATTGCCAGTGCGATTACGGATGACTTTGCATTGCTGGCTGCCATAGGGTGTGGCCATGCACAGGTGACCCCTGCAGTGCACTGTCCACCCCATGGACCTGATGTCAGGCAACCCCAACACAGACAATGCCAGGCTCTGATGTAGGCATCCCAGGCATGCCCAGGACTGGCCTGTCTGGGTGCCTGCACACCCCCGCGAGGACACGGTCGCAGTTCCACGCTTCCACCCCTGAGGGGCTGTTGCACACATGCCCCCAGCTGATGCATAGCCTGTGGCTGCCAATCAGCCTCACTATGGTTGCCCCCATGGCTGTAGTGGCCATGGTGCTGTGCAGCGGCCCTGATATGCAGGCTGCTCTGACTGCAGTCTGTAGCTGCTGCCCTGTGCACACATGGGTGGTGTGTGTGCCTTACTACTGGTGGTGCACCTGTTTGTCATGCCAGTGCAGCCTGTGTGTGTGCTTTCCCAGCCGCTGGACCATGTGGCATGGGCACGATAAGGACAGTCTAGCACCAGTTACACGTGTGCACCAGTGCAATGCATCTGATCCATGCCACATTCCAATGGCTGGGTGTGTGGGTGTATATGTGTGTGTGTGTGTGTGTGTCTGTGGCTGTGTGTGGTTGTGTGCCACTGACTCCCCTGCTCCTGCGTCACATCTCTGTGTGTGCATACCCCTTGCCATGCACATCCCAGCACGTGTGCTGCACCTGTCTATGTGGCCCATGCATGTGTACCGCACCACCTATCTGTGTTCACCATAGTGCTCCTGTGTGACTTTGTCGCTGTGGCGTTGTGCCTGCTACAGCAGTCAGGGGTCCCTCCCCCCAAGGGGTGGCTGTCCACTGCCCTCTGGCCCATTGCCTCCAGCATCCCCACTACTGTTGCCCTCATCAGCCTCAACAGCTATCACGTGGTCAATGGCCATGTTGCGCAGTATGCAGCAGGCCAGGAATAGGCCACAGGCTTTCAAGGGGCTGTACTGTAGGGCACCACCTCACCTGTCTAGGCAATGGAACCATGCCTTCAGCATGCCAAAGATGCACTCGATGATGTTGCGCATGCTGGCGTGTGCCTCATTGTACTGTTCCTCTGCTGGGGATATTGAGCTCCAGTAGGGGGTGAGCAAACAGGGCCTCAGCAGGTATGCACTGTTACCTGTGTGGAGAATGACACGATTAGCCCTCTGCTATGCTGTGCTGTGCCCCTTGCTGTCCCCAGCACCCCCGCCACCATGCACACCCTGCCCACCCCCATCCCCAGGTCTGCTCTGCCCATCGCACCTTGCCCATGCCATACTCACCTACTAGGTGGCCTGTGGGGATGTCTCAACATTCAAATCTCTGGCACAGCACAGAGCTGTGCCAGATGAAATCATCATGTGCACCCCCAGGGTGTGTGGTACAGACATTGGTGATGCACCCCATGGCTTCACACACCACCTGGTAGTTGATGCTTGGGCTCCCCTTCCTGTTGATATACACCAGTCCCTGAGGGCTATGAGGCATGCAGATGCCCACTTGGGTGCAGTCAATTGCCCCAATCACGCCAGGCATGCGTGCCACCCGGTGGAAGTCTTGCATAATTGCTGTACATTCCGCTTGTGTGCTGGGGAAATGGATGAATTCCAAAGCACGTGGCAGCAGAGCATTGAAGAACTGTGTGAGGATGTGGGACATGGCTGACTGGGTGATGCCCATGGTGTCCCCTGTTGGTCTTTGGAAGGTGCTTGGGCAAGCAAGCGCATGACAGCAGTCACCTTCATCTCCATGGACATGGCGTGGCTCTGTCTGATGGGTGCCTGCATCTTCTCACTGTACAGCTTGCAGAGCTGCCTCAGAATGGCCCTGATCAGGTGGTACTGGCCCACGATCTCGGTGTCACTATAGTTCTCAAAGATGAAGCGGCGGGCACGGTACCACCTGTGTCAGGCATACTGCTGACAATTCCTTCGTTAGCCATGTAGCTGTTCCTCCTGCCCCCTCACACCCCTTATTACTGCCTCCATCAAGAAGGGCACACTATCCATGGCTCCTGCTGTCCACTGTCCCCCTGGGTGGATGGCTGATGGCTGTGTGCCACCCTGGTACATAAGTTTTGTGTCTGTGTGTGTTTATGTGTCTCTGTCTCTCTGCCCCTCTCTCCCCTCTCCCACACCACCTCTCTGTCCCTCTCCCTCTGTGTCTGGTCTTGTGTCCATCTGTCTGTCTGTCTCTCTCTCTCTCTCTATCTCTCCCTCTCACTCTCACTCCTGGCGCAACTGCTGTCTGTGTGTTTGCGCCCAGTTTTTATAGGAACACATCTGATCGGTGCAGTTTCAATTTGCTCCACACTTGTGCCATGGTTTCACGGTTGAATATGTCATTGCACCGGATATTCATGGGAATGCCCCCTGCACTTTCACTTCATACATTATAGTTGCGAATTGGCACAATGGATTTTGTGTTGCACAATGGCTCCCACTGAATATGGCTCCTCGGTGCAACTCTGTTGCACGATGTGCAACTGCTCTGAATATCCAGGCCATAGAGCCCCACTGAAAATACAAGATGCCATGTCTTCTGTGAACTATCCAGGCTAAATAAATAGCATCATCAGGCATATTCTAGAAGAACACATTGTATAATGTGTAAAAGGAAGATCACATTGAAATTGCCTCTCAGCAGATCTGCATTGTGCAAATTCATGAGAAATAATGGGTAAAATCATCTCAAAAGCTTTCCAAAGCCATATTGGTTCTGACCAGAGTTTGTTTAAAAACATGCAACATAATCAGACCATTGGCACTAAACGTTTTTGCAGTTTTATACATTTCAGTACCTTATTTTTATTCAGGACAGCGCAGGTGAGGAAAAATATCTCATTTTCAGTTAAATCCTATTTTCACCCACTACTACAGCTGGGAAGAATGAAACATTGCTAGAATATTTGACTTGTTTAAGTACACTCTGAGTTAAAGGCCCTGGAGGGTTTGATACTAAAATTCATTGGTTCATAGGTACGCACTATAGCAGATTAACAATGCATGCACTAATGTATATGCTTAATATTTTTAGAACTATGTGCACAGTACATCAAACCCTACATGGGTGTGTAGGGCATCTAAATGCAATGGAGAGCACCCTCTATGCATGTAGAGTCCATTACACTATGCATCTGTAGAAAAGGTCCCGAAATGTATCCCTTTCCACCACCTGAGATACATAACAAGTGAAGAGACAGCAAGGTGTGGGGCCCTGTTCCACTGCATTCCTAGAGCCAGGTATACCTGCTTCAGCAACTAAGAGGGCATGGAGGTCACATCAGGGACTCCTGATATACAGTAATTCCTCTAAGATCCCTAGTTTGGGGTATAATTCCCCATCGCATTTGAATCACTGTCTTCCCATACATATATCCCAGTCATTCTAATACAGTATCACAATCAGAACTATGAGGCACATCAATCACTTTTTGTGATTACTTTTTAAACTACCCACCTGAAAAGGAGATATGACAGTCCTAGCCAGACTGCTGAATCCCATATTCTCTATGCTTTGTGCTTGCTGGCAGTCCTTGGCTTCTGATTGGAATTCCAGTGGTTATTCCCACTCTTCTCTGAGTCCTAGCCCACCTGGAGTCCCCATAAAGAGCTAAGCCTTGGTAGATGATGAATTAGGTAGCCAGGGTACCAGAATTAATTCTGCCTCCACAATAGGCTTACCTGCAAATTGCTTTCCTATTTTAAAGATTATGTCCCATGTGAATTTCTGCACCTCTTGTCCTTTGAGCTTCTATAATTTGAAGTAGACTAGGGCAGGGACACATTGTACTATAGAACAGATTACAGTATTCAGAATTAATTTTTTCTATGCGTTATTATATAAAATGTTTTACAATTTCCAATTGTCTGATGTATTGATTGGTTGAAAGAGTTTTACCTGAAAAGGCCCACTGAGCAGTATCAGCTTGTTTTCAGAATTGTCCTGGCCGAAGGGTACATAGGAAGGAACAAGGATATGGAGGCAAGTTCACAGCAAAGGGAAAAAAATCACATCCAGGCTCCCATGAACTCTAAATTAGTGTGTAGAATGGAAGTTATTCTGAATGGATAAAAGGTGGAAAAATACTTCTTCAAACACAAATCTGAGGATGTTTGCTGAAGGCATCAGTTCTGCACACGGTGTGTAGTAGGTGCACATAAAATAAATACACATACACAAAATTAAATATGAAATCAGTGCATATAACACAAATATGCATGACAATACATGCTGTGCATGTATTTTCATGGTATAAAACACACACTCCCAATAAGCACATATGTTCACGTGCAGTTCACATTGCATATACTTTAATGTTTTACAAATGGCATACAACACATACTGCAGATATTGATGAAAGAACTGAATTTCATGAATGGTCCATCTGCTCATGCATGGCATGGAATGCAGACCTGAGCATGTGCATTCAGACTGGAGCTGGGCATTCACAGAGGGAAGTACCAATTGTGACACTGAATAGATGACTGTGATACTCATGAGAGAGTATTGGGTACAGTGCAGTACCAATGGATGAGGAGATAGTTCCAGCTATGATACATGGCGAGAGAGAGACTTATTGAAACTCTTGTAAAGGGTGAAAATTAGCCATGATAAGAGGAGAGTGAAGGTTTCAGTGTATGAGGTGGCACTACGTGAGAGATTTTATGGAGCGTGAATGATGATTGGGATTCTTCAGCTGGAGGGCAAGTCTTTGAGATGTTGCATTTAGAACATCATCAATACTTTTTAGGCTTAAGTTTTACTTTTCATTTGAACAGAGGTTGCTATAAATCTGTTTTCAAATTACAATAATTTTTATGAAGGATAACTAAATCAGCTTTCAAAAGACAGCAACGCAGATTTTTTGTTCTGTAAATCACTGAAATAAGAACAGTTTGTTTCACATGTACTCACTTCAGTTGAGGAGCAACCATAAGAATTGGTATAGGGCAAGTCTCTCTGATGGGAAAGGAATTTTTTAAGGGCATATATTATTAGGACAGGGAATCAGACCAGGCTGGATATTTGGGTAAGCTGGGTTAGCTGAGTTTTGGAGAAACAAGTCAAATTAGATTTCTGAAAAAAAAATCATGAGCAATGACCCAAACATTTATAGTACAATTGTTAGGGCAATAGCTTTGTAGAACAGCCCATTTCCAGGCTGGCTATAGCAAGTTAGTTTGAACTGGGAATACAGTAGCAATAGGCATTTAGGGCAATAGAAGGATAAATGGATGCATACGAACAATGATACAGCATGAGTGTGGCCGTTGCACAATTCTGACTTTAATACTGTGA
The DNA here is from genome assembly GCA_016271365.2 of Neoceratodus forsteri. Classification (NCBI taxonomy): domain Eukaryota; kingdom Metazoa; phylum Chordata; order Ceratodontiformes; family Ceratodontidae; genus Neoceratodus; species Neoceratodus forsteri. The sequence continues at coordinate 191,825,645 of JADMNL010000022.1, read as the reverse complement.
CAAGTTGGACCAAACTGTATTTGGCCTAGCCTGATTTGAAATGTTCCCAGGTGACCTCGGTGGGTCAAGTCTTACGATGTCCTATAAGCCCACCTCTTCATGGGATAACTGTGAGTACAAGGTGTGTTACAGTAATGGAGAAGTAAGGAGAAAGCCCAGGGTTTCCATCAAGTCTTTTACTTGGAGGATGGCATTGATCTAGCATACAGAAGAGAAAATGAAGAACATGGAGTAGGAGAATGGAGCTACTGCCTCCACACAAAAGGAAGTGGTCCTACTCAAGTATGATCAGCAGTGTAGCCAGGACTTTTGCCGCACATTTTAATCTGAAAAAGACATGGACATCCTGGAGGGATCCATGTTCCCAGAACAACTAACTCAATTGTGCATTCACCAACCAACCATTTGTCAAAATATTTACCTAGATATCACAAGAAGTATAGCCCAACTAGAGTTAATTGTCATAGCCAAAACCTGGGCATCCAACTGTTAGGACTGTGTCTTGGCTGTCCCAAGATGTACCATCTTCAGGAAGGATAGGCAGAAGAGGAAGGAGAAGGAGTGGCCCTGTGCATTCATGAAGGCGAAGAGGAGACTATGAACACATCAGTGGGTAGGAAGATTGATGTTTAGTCAGTTGGCTGCAACAGACTTTGAACAGCAAAGAGAAATTCAAGTAGATGTATAATATAGACTGCCATGTCAAGTGCGAGTATAAGGACAGGACACTAGGAAATCATCAGCGAAGGAGGAGACAGTGCTAACAGGTGACCTGAGCCTACTGTACTGGACATAGACTTGGCAATCCTGGCAGGCAAGAGTGCACTGGTAGATTGTTTCCAGTGCAGTTAGTCAAGGAACCAGCTACAGATACTGTAGAGCAATGCTGGATCTGGTGCTCTCCCAATGGGAATATCATATTGGATGTCAGGGTGATGGAACCACTGGGTTTAGGGAACACAACTCATGTTGGTTTCACAGTGACCTGGAAGCACATTGCTCTGACTCAAAAATGAAGTTCCTACACTTTAGAGGGGCATGTATCAGGTAGCACCTGGAAATGAGCCTCGGCTCATAGTGTCTTTCCTGGTTCTCAAATTTTAAATAAACAAATAAATAAATAAATATATCAGAAAAATTGAGTATTTGCACTGAGACAGATTGGCAGAGGTTGGGAGGGCAGAAGTGAAAGATGCCAAATGGAAACTGATTAAGAGAGGGACAGCTGAAGTGACTAATAATTGCAGAATGCAGACAGGTAAGAATGGGAAGTTCAAAAATCTGATGTGCTTCTCCAAAGGGGTGGTGGAGGTGATTAAAGCAAAGTGAGCAGCATTCAGGAAGTACATGAGAGAGCAGACTGAAAGCAAAATAGTTTGGATGGGTATTTAGAGAACTTAAAAGAGGTCATCAGAACAGTTTGAAATGATGAAGAAAATACTGTGGATCTAACAATTCCGTGTGAAGAGGGAGAAACCCTTCTTTTGTAATAACAAACAAAGGAGTAGAAATGTCCTTCTTCCCTGGGCATGGCTAAAAATAAATCTTTGATAGAGTCCATCTTCCTAATAAAATAAAAGTAAAAAAAAAGAAAAAGAACATATATTAATAAAAAAGGGACTTGTGAGGCTGACACCTGTAAAGTATTGATGGAGGATGACAGCAGAATAGCAAATATCCTCAACAAATATTTTTATTTATTTTTAGAATGGAAGATGTGCCACTCCCATAATGTGGGATCTGGGTCCTACTGTAGGTGTGCAGAGACACAGGTAGGAGTGGTATCAGACCAGAGAGAGCTCAAGGATTAGTGTCAGTGGCTCAGTAGGTAGCACACTTGCCTCTGAGGCCAGGAGATCAGAGAGCTGTGGGTTCAGTTCCCACATCTGGCACTTGGGTTAATATCCCAGTACTGACACTGTAATGCTGCATGAGAGGGGTGCTGCATTTCTGAGGTGCCGTCCTTCGGATGAGACGTTAAACCGAGGTCCCATTTGCCTGGATTGGTGGTAGCTCAGGTGGATGTTAAAGATCCCATGGCACTTATCGAAAAGAGTAGGGGAATTTTATTGGTAATAAAGTGGGCTTCATTACAAAAAATAACACAACAAACGGTAATAATCAAGAAAACAGATCAAGTCCAGTTAACAGAAAAAGTTATCACAATTTTTCCACAACAATACAGTTTGAGAGTAGAAGGAAGTAAAAATCATTTTTTTGACAGAACACAAGGCTGCACGAATATTACAAAGAACTTCAGTGATCGAAATGGTTTTTTGGTGCAATACCAACAAACATCTTGCCTGCCATAAATAATAACGAATAATAGCAAAAATTATATACAAACTATCGATATGATATTTTCTATTATGCAGGTCATTAGTACAAAACATAACATGTTCATAAGAAAGTGAGGACAACAGAGGCTCTGACCAATTAGCAGCTAAAGTAGACCAAACTTCCAAAGAAAATGGACATTCACAAAATAAATGTTGCTGAGTTTCAAAAATATGAAGGCAAGAAGTTCTAGGACAATACCTAAAAGACAGGGCTTTGTGCTTATGATTGTTATTAACCCCTAATCTATTGTAGTTACTCAGCCAAATCATATCCCATAAATACGGTAGTAACTGCCGATTTTGAAGTTGATGGAGTACCTAGGGAGACGCCCAGGGGACAAAATGGAAAACAATCTCTCCTGAGCCTCCAACCTCCAAAGTTTTTCATATAACTTGGGTCTAGATAATATACAAAAGTCCTGAGGATGGAGACGCCAGGTTAAGGCCATCTTAAAACTCTCTTTCCATAAGTAGGGATTAATTGGGATTTAGAAATAACCCCTTTATAACGGAGCATGCCAATTATCAAGGCAGAGGGAAACCATGCAAAAAGTAGGGTTTCCAAAACATCCCCAGGCTTCAGAGCCTTCCCATAATTATAATTGAAAAAGGTCAGAAAGACAACAGGGTGGATCATACTGATTCCACCTTCCTTTAGCGGCCTGTATGTGAAATTCCTCTTAATGGGGTTTAACCTTGATCCCCACAACCCCTTGAAAAAAATTCCAGTTAGTCTGGTAAACAAAGAAATAGGTGGTGGGAACACATAACAGAGATGTAAAAAAATCGGTATGACCAGAGTTTTAAGAAGCACAACCCTTTTTTTCTTTCCAATTAAATGTCTTTTCCACCCATCAATCACATTATCTGCTTTTTGTAAGGCAAGATTCCAATTATACGTTTGCATGTTATCACAACCAAAGAAAATGCCTAAATATGAAAAGGCTGCAGTAGATACAGAAACTCCAGCATAGAGGCCTGCACTGGGAAGGGAGGTATGCCCAAGTGGTACACAGATACTTTTTGTAAAATTGATTTTAGAGCCCGAAACTAAAGAAAAAGTCTGTAGAACTTGAACAATGGCCTCTTGCTTTGTGGAAGAATCCACAGCCAAAATTAAATCATCAGCATAAGCTAATGTTTTAATGGGTAAAGAGGAAGGAGTACAAAGTAATCCAATAATCCGTGGGCAAAGAAAAATAGTTCTCAAAAGGGTATCTATATAAAAATTATATAATAGGGGACTAAGCGGGCATCCCTGACGGACCCCGCAGGCTAGAGAAATAGGACGGCCTATCCAGCCATTAACATTAGGACGTATCACTACGTCTCTATATAATAAACGAAGCCAGGAAAGAAAACGCACTGGAAACCCAAAAGCCGCCAGAACTAGAAATAAAAACTCATGGGAGACTTTATCAAAAGCCTTTTCTTGGTCCAGACTTATAATCCACCCCGTGACAGCGTTATGTTCCCCTAGAGTGAACAATTCTCTCAATAAAATCAGATTATCAGAAAGGCATCTGCCTGGGATACCACAAGTTTGAGTCGGACTAATCATATGTGATGCAAAAGTAATCATTCTGGATAGGAGAATTTTGGCAAGGATCTTATAGTCAACATTAAGCAAACTAATTGGTCTCCAATTATTAAGATCAGAAGGATCCCCCTTCTTCTTAAACAGTAGAATCAACAATGCTTCTTTCATGGAAGCAGTTAAAGCATCAGAATGTAACATCTCATTATAAATGATAGTTAACACAGGAACAAGATCAGCAGAGAAGGTCTTATAAAAATGTGGGGTCAGACCATCTGACCCTGGGGCAGAATGTGGATTCAGACTAGTAATAGCAGCTAATACTTCATTTTCAGTAATAGCAGAAGAAAGCTTGTCTTGATCAGAGTCCGAAAGTTGAGGTAAGGACAATGATTGAAGAAAGTGATCTGCATTGGCAAGATCAGTTCTAGTACCGAACATGCTGAGAACGTGATTTTCAACACAGTGAAGCAAGTCTGCAGGTTTCTTGAGTAATTCCCCAGACTGAGACAAGAGAGAGGTGATTAATTTAGTGTCGAGTCTATCTTTACAGGCCTTGAAGGATCTAACACCCTTAGTAATATGGGTGCCAAACGTGCTTCCTGACCTAGTGAATCAGCTCGATTATACTGAGATAACCTCATTTGGGTACTGATTTCCTAATCTGAGAACTAAAATCATGATTAGTGGAGCTGGCTAAAGAAAATAAATGCTGTAACTGATGCCTTAAGGATAAATAGGACAAGTATTTAGTATTTTGTTTTTAGCAGCTGTCTTCTGAAAAACTGTTTCAACTAAGCTTGGAGGCCTCCCACCAGTCCATCCCAGTATCATAGAAGTCAACTACAGACAAACGAGCTAAAAACTCTTTGTGCCAAAGTTTGAGAAAAAGAGAGTCACTGAGTAGGGAATCATTAAGACGCCAGCTGGCTTTCTTACATCTCGGGGCTGAGGCCCAAGAGAAGGAGGCACATAAAGCAACATGATCCGAAAATTCAGTAGCCACAGTCTTACAAGAAAGTAAAATCAAAACCTTGGATAAAAAAAGAAAATCTATCCTGGTGTGTAGGGACCCTTTAAAAAAAGTGGACCCACCCGATTTGTGGAAATATCTGTAGACATCCACAAGCTTAGCCATGGAAATTATATTATTTAAAGCCACAGAGTCACAAAATAGCTTGGAAGTTTATAGGCCTCGATCTGTTTGATGTAGGCCACAATTAAAGTCTCCAACCCATAAAAGTAATCTGGACGTAAAAAGATAGGGCTTAATTTGATGAAAAAGGGAAACTCTCTGTGCCTTGGTTTGAGGGGCGTAGGTCCCAACCATCCGAAACCTCTCAGATTTATATGAAAAATCCAATAACAAGGCCCTACCAGGGGAAATGTCTACTAATCTGGATACTCTAAAATCAGAGCTGGAGAATAAGATCCCAACACCATCACAAGTGTCCGGTCCAATGGACCAAAAAGAGGGACCTGCAGTCCATGCCTTTGAGGCCTGAAATAGTTCCCCATAGGTCTTCAATCTGGTATCGACAAGGCAGATTATGTCATAGTTCAGGTCAGAAAGGGTTAAAAAAATCCCACCCAGTTTCTTCTTCCCTTTAATACTGTTCACATTCAGAGAACATATATTTAGAGAAGACATGATTCAAGTAATGGGTGGGGACTTGCCCCTCCGCCATTGCCTAGTGCGTTTTGCTATTGGGTCTGCATCAGCCCCATCGACCCCATCAGGGAAAGAAAGAAGGGAGGAGGAATCGGTATCCTCACCCCCAGAGTCTTTATCCGAAAGATCTGTGGCTAGAACCGCAAATTTATTAGGGGTGTGCCAACTACGTGAAGGAGTTTCCTTGCTGCGACTAGCAACAGCTAGGCCTTTCCTGGTTCGTTTGTGGGTAACAGTGGTGAAACTAGGGTTGTCTCCCTCCAAACTCATGGGATGAGGGGGAGGCATAACAGTGTCTTGAACAATGGGAGTAACAGTGGGGGAAGCCACAGTAGGAGCAGGAAGGGGTACAGCAGAAAAGGGGGACTGAGAAACTGGAGCAGAGGCTACAGAGGGATCAACTCCAGCCACCGAAGGGGGGGTAACCACTGAGGCAGAGGAGGCTAAATTGTGGGCAAGCAACTGTTGAGCAACAGTGATGATGCCATCATGAGAGGGGCAGTCATCTCTGTTATGAGAGGCCCAGGGGCACCTGCCATAAGCATGGTCAGTTCCCTCGCATAAGTTACATTTAAATGAGTTAACACATTTAGCTGCAATATGACCATATTCAAAACAGTGGCTACATTTAAGAGTGTCACAAACAGAACTTAAATGAGTACGTGCCCCACACTTAAAACAAGACTTCGGTTGCCCAGCATAAAAAATGAAGCCCTTGTCCTTGCCTAAAAAGAAAAAATTAGGCAGATGTTTTGGGCAAGTGTTAGTGGAGAAAAGCTTAACACGTACCTTCCAACTGCCATCCCAGATTTGTTCAGAGTCTAGATTAGGGATAGGCCTAGTCAAAACTTCGAACGCTTATTTAACCAGAATAGAATATCCTCAATTGAACTCCTCATTCTTAAAAACAACAGAAATGTTACATAATTGCAGGTTTAGTGAGAGGAATGGCCTGAAAGGGGACCAAACTGGTGAGGACTGAAATTTGTCAAATTGAGCCCAAAACCTATCGAGCCCAGACATTTGTTTAAAACTAATATCAAAGTTGGAGTTGCCTATATTAATCAGTGCAAAATCTCGAGGAAAAAACTTCAGTGATCCTTTAAGAAGAGTTTTAGCTACATATAAACGATCAGGGAAGTTCTAGACCACCCTTGTAAAGCAATCTAACAGCTGCTCCTCCTTGGTGCAGGCTCGCCTTTGGAGGAAAATAAATCAGCAAGTTTAAATTTTGAACCCTGAGGTGCTGTGGCAGTAGCTAACAAAGTAGGTCCTGAAAAACAGTTTTAGTCCCTTGCAAAGCAGAAGTAGGTTTAGGGAAGTGGTTGTAGCATTAACAACAGTAGAACTAGCAATAGATAAAGGAAAGGACCCACCCTGGGTTCGTTGGAGCTCATACTGTTCTTCTCAGAGGACGCCTTGAGCATATTAAGATATACAGGATCCTGGGAATCAGGAGTCCAAGTCCCTCCAATATTCCTTTCCCAACCAGCATTTTTTAAAGCAGTCTCTGGCGACCAGTCTAAATGGGTATCCTGGTTAGGGTTAACTTTTCTATGGAGGAATGAACCCCCACGTTTGGACCAACCCGGTTCTTGTGTGGCAGAGAAAAAAAAAACAGAAGGCTGCTCAGGAACAGAAACAGAGTCAACTGTAGCGCTAGAGTCACTTACTGAGCGAGGAACAACTTCAGACGGTGCAGTTTCTTGTGTTTCCGGCGTCAATTGCTGAATATTATCAGTAGAGGCAGTCCGAAGATCGTCGGCATCAGGGAGCTGAGGAGGAACCAACGCGGAAGAGACAGAAGCCAAATCCGCTGGTAAGACGTCGACTAGGGGCTTTTCAGTGTCGACGTCGCGGGAAGGAGAGCAAGGAATAGTCGCCCGAGGTGATGCCTGCGCTGAAGCTAGCAGTGCCGAGTCCAAAATCTGCAGTCACAGGACTAGTGCCTCGCGTTGAGCCTGAAGGCTGGAAGCGAGTGAGGGACCTCCTTTCACACCAGGTACAGCAGGATTAGCTTCATTAGGCTTAGCAGAGAAAACGGAGTCCATTTCTAATATAGTCATGCTGCTAGTAGCAGCTATAGCAAGACGTTCTTCTGGGGCCTCTAAGGAAAGTAGCACAGAGGAAGGCCGACTCCCTAGTGGCAGCGTCCATCTCCTCAGGGAGATCATGCGAACTGGCCATCTTGCAGCCAGCGCAAAGGCTCCACCTACACAGAGTAGGGGAATTTCCCCGGTGTCCTGGCCAAATTTCCCTCATTCACTAAAAATACCACCAACAGCTTAATCTGGTTCAAGGTCAGTTGGCATTCATCTGTATCCCCCTTCCCCGGGTCGTGCCTGAAAATAGGCAGGATTTGTCTAGTGCACTTACCCGGTCAACAAAAGCTAAATAAATAAATAAATAAATACAAGTGCATAAATCACCGGATGTTGATGGCAGTCTTCTCGAGTGCCCAGATGGGAGAGTCAGGCATTGTCAGCACTTCTTTCTGATTATGTTAACTGCTCCCTAAGAACATGGGTTATGTCAGTGGATTAGAATGTAGTGCTGCTCCATAAAAGTGGCGACTGTGATGGCCCACGCAGCTACAGGCCAATCAACCACACATCTGCAGTATGAAGGCAGCTGGAAATACTCTTATAGTAGTGTCTGATGGAATCCCTGCAGCCTAACAGACTACAGGACATGAGGCAGCATGGATATATGGCAGCCAGATTGTGCCAGAATACCCAATTTGTGTTTTATTTGTGTACATGCCCAGCTCCAAACCACACATTCTCTAATGTATTGCATCCCAGAGGGATGCATTGACGTAACAAATCATAAATTGTATTTAAGGTCTTTTGCTGGTGTTGAACTAGTGCACAGACGGTAAAGAAATAAAAGAAAAATATGTGTTTAGAGTTACAACATTACCTCTGATAAACAGTTTCTATTCTGTTACTAAGATTTGTAAACAGACAGAGAAATATATAGGCAATGGAAGGGAGACTAAAGATGAGAACCAAGATAGCTGAGAAATAGAAGTGTGAAGTGGAGAGGAAATGCAAACAACACAAAACTGATTAGATATTAAAGTATCTTGCATACATTTTTATTCTGTGCTGTAGATAATTGTTTATAATCATGTTGGTAATTGTACAAACAGATAAACAACATAAGTGATATTGTATTGGACCTACAAGAAATTTTCAGTACAAAAAAATGTAATGAATTTCTTTTTGTGACATTTCATTTATTTCTGATTTTTTTAATTTTATTCTTCTCTGTGGTAGGCTGTGTCTCCATCCGGACTAGCCCCCATCACCCCATCACACAGCTTCGTAGTCTTCCCTGCTTTTCCCCTGTCTGCTCCCATTGCTTTTAACCTACTAAACAACATTTATCCAGCTTACTTAGATTCCATGACCTATTTAATTAGGCATGCATTCCAAATTGTGAGTGCATACCTGCAATAGCAGTGGAGCTATAAACATCCAAATATTTAGAAAATGTACCCACAATTTAGCAAATGATTAAAATGTGAAATTTTGAACTCCTGTAGCATATAATTTAAACAATCAATTTCCACTCTATTTACAGTAGCAGTTTCTATAACTCTTCTAAGAAAGTAGATATATATATATATATATATATATATATATATATATATAAATATATAAATTTTGAACTATCTAGCTCCAAATGTGAATAAGTTATAGTTGTAAGTATAGAAATAGTTCCTGAAATGTTCACATGAATAATAAATTGCCAGACTTTGAGCCCCTATAACTTCCCCATCCCTAATCCAAATGTTATGAACCATGGCATCCATTTGGGGTATCTTCTAAACAAGCGGGTCAGTGCCCGACTGTATGAATTACCTACACACCACATATCCATGGTGCAGAGGCAACCGTAAGTCAGAATGGTACAAATGGGGGGGTCCAGCAGACCCTGGTAGCATTCATGGAAGTGGTGTGTGACCCTTGTGCATTCAGTTCCCTTGCTGATTGCACAGCTATATACATGGCTAGTCTATGGGTGTGTCTGGGGGAATGCCTGTACCCTGGACCATTCACAAAGATGTGGAGTGCTGGGTGAGAGTAAAGTATGATGGTATCCAGTGATGTGGGCAAATGAAAGACTGTTCATGGAAAGTGAGCATGTGGAAAGTGCCGACTGTCAGGTTGGGGACTGCACCACAATGTCAGGACTGCAGAAAAAGCACAAAAGATGTCCAGCACCCTGTCTAAACAGTGACAGGACAACTCAGTGAACAGGGTAAACAGCGCATGATACATGGGTGAAATGGCAAGACAGTGAGAGTACACTTGGGTGACAGTGAAGTGGGTGACCCCAGAAATGATAAACCTGGCATGCACATGATGGCTGCACCCATCTGCCCACCCAACCACACCTGCATGCCTGCATAGACCTGAGTACCCTTTGTGGGTGTTACGACTGTCAGCCAGTGTGCTGCTGTCATGGCATGGTCTGTTGAGGAGTGCACAAACTGCCCGAAGGGCTGTGGACAGGGTCTGTGTGCTATAGGTTCTAATCCCTGCCACTGCAGCATCCCCCCGCAGCATGCAGACTGCACACCACCAGGAAATCACTGTCACAGCAAAAACCATCCACAAGCACCTGTTGGTCTGGCACACCCAGCACATTGGTGCTCACCATCCCTGTTGCCCATGGAATGCAATGACAACCAGTGCAACACACTACCAGCAATACATAAATGTCTCCATGCCATCACTACGGGATTTGACACAGTCCACAGTGGGGATCTTTTTCCCACCTGCAGCTCCAAGGGGTAGGCAGGGGGCAACAAAAGCACACATAACAGGTGCGGCATCACCTGACCCTACCAGGGCAGGATAAAGGTGCTCAACAAGGAAGTAGGGCCATTTCACAAGGACAGCAAAGAATGGAAATGGACGAGGTTTCTTTCCTGAAGAGCCAAAAGGGGAGAACACTCCTGTTCCACTGCAGCTTCATATACCACATGGACAAGGAGGTAAGAGGAAAGGTTTATTGGCACTGTGTACAGGACCATAAATACAAGTGCTCTTCGAGGGTCCACACCAAGGAGAACCATGTTGTGTACACAGTCCATCCACACAACCATGTGCCTGACGTGGGTGAGATCAGTGTCAGGAGTGTTTTCAGCAATGTCAGGGACCAGGTACAGACAAGCCTGGAAAGCCCCTCATAGGTGCTGGTGCAGTGCACCTCTGGGGTGCTGGACACAGTTACCAGTATGCTGCCAGCCATCCCACTCATGAAATGCACTATTCAACATATGCAGCAGGCATTGAGTGGTTGTCCCATCACCCCAGCCACCATAGCTGAGCACATAATACCCCTGGAGTATACCATCACAGGTACAGATGAGTCCTTCCTACTTCATAACAGTGGGCCTGCAGGGGACAGGATGCTACTGTTTTCCACCCAACAGTCATTGAGACTCCTGGTAGGCTGTAAGGACTGGTTCCTTGATGGCACCTTCTGCTCCACACTACCACTATTTGGGCAGTAGTACCATGTTTATTTATTTATTTAGTTTGTGTTGACCGGGTAAGTGCGCTAGACAAATCCTGCCTATTTTCAGGCACGACCCGGGGGAAGGGATACAGATGAATGCCAACTGACCTTGAACCAGATTAAGCTGTTGGTGGTATTTTACATGAATGGAGGAATTTGGCCATTGCACCGGGGAAATTCCCCTGCTCTTTTTCGAGAAGTGCCATGGGATCTTTAACATCCACCTGAACTACCACCAGAACAGGCAGATGGGACCTCGGTTTAACATCTCATCTGAAAGACGGCACCTCAGGAGTGCAGCACCCCCCTCATGCTGCACTACAGTGTCAGTATTGGGATATTAACCCAAGTGCCTGGTGTGGGGATAGAACCCACAGCCTACTGATCTCCCGGCCTCAGAGGCGAGTGTGCTACCTGCTGAGCCACCGACACTGCTTAGGTGCATGGGATGTGCACAGAAGTCGCCGGGCTAGCAGTCTACATACTGATGTGCTCACTGAAGTAGCACATATACACCCATGTACTCACAGAGGTACATTCTCTGGTGGGGGCAGCCAGCCCAAGACTACGCTCCTGGTGCATGCATGATATGCCATGGTGAGGAATTTGCCTTGCAGCTGCGTAAGCTGCTCACCCTGGCATTCTTCCCAGTAAGCACTGTTGCAGACATGTATGAGGCTCTCCAGGACCCCGAGTTCTTCAATGAGAATGAGGAGCGTCTTTGCCCAGTCCTGGACTATGTAGAGGACACATGGACTGGTCGCCCTATCGGGTGAATGTGTAGGAGGCACCCACTGTTCCATTTGGCTGCCTGGAACATGTATGAGGCTACTCATGCCAGCTTGGCATGGACCAGCAATGCTGTGGAGGGCTGGCACCAGGGATTCAACACCTGGCTCAGTGCCTGCCATCTCAGCATTTGGCACTTTCTTGATTGCCTGTGTGAGTAGCAGCACCTCAGCAATATTAAAATGGAGCAGCTCGTGTCTGGGTCGGGTTGTGCTACCAGAAAGAATTGGTATAGGGACCTGACCTGGGGCATAGAGGCAATTGTGGTGGAATATTGGGTGTGCAGCACTCCCAATTACCTTAGTGGGCTGGCATACAATTTCCAGCTGCAGGTCTAGCTGGGCACTCCACATAGCTGCACTGTTGGATCTGTGCCACCGACAGGTTTTTCACACTGTCCCTGTACCCTGTGGAAGTGGTTCATCCCCTTGCACCCATTCCCGTGGTGGAAGTGCACCCCCTCACACATGTTCCCTGTGGCAGAAGTGCAGCCCCTCGCACCTGTACCCCATTACAGTCTGTGTACCCTGCCACTTGTGGGTTCACTTTTTGTCCTCTGTGCTGTGTCAGCCATGCTGCCATTGCATGGCTGGCCGTGACAGTGCCCACTGTTCTTGTTTTTGCGGTGTGCTTATTGTTGTGCATCATTTTCTTTTGTCAGTAGTGGTGGTAGCTTTTCTTTTTATATATATATATATATATATATATATAGGATTCGCTATTGTGATACATGCCACAGTGGTCCCTGTGTTGTTCCTGCCTGTGGGGTTCTGCTTGCGCCATTGCCCATCCGCATTCACCATTATGGCATGGAAATGCACAATATAGGGCAGCAGGAACACTGACATATCTGTTGCACAGCTTCCCCTCCCCCCAAGATTTCACCTACCAGCTGCAGTGAGAAAAACACTCTTCCATACCATTCTGCCCCAGCTCTCTGGACAGATAGGTAGGGCTAGGGGCAGCTATTTGGGCACTTGCCCAATCTTTTTTAAATGTTCTGGCCTGCACCTTTGTGGAATCACTTGCTCTATTTGGAGCTGGGATCTACTAGGGAACTAGGATTGGCATCCAGTTGGATACCTGCCTTTATCTCTGGTCCACCCCAGGCAGCTGTGCACCATGGGTGTGGGGCTGTAGACAGGTTTTCGAGCATGCTGTCCACCTCTTGGTTGTCTGCAGCTGCATGGGTATGCATGCTGAGTACTCATGAATCACATGTACCTGGTCCATCTTTGATGCACATTCCTTGTAAGCTTACAAACTTTTAGATCTCTAACTACAACACTGACTGAGTTATGACCAATGAAAGAAGTTTGGAATATTCCACAAACTTTCATGAAATCTCATAACATTTTTCATAATTTTGTGAACATTCTTCAGAATAGAAATTGGCTGATTTTTCCCAGCCCTTCTTCTGACCAGTTGGAAATTAAAATCTTGTAGGCTGTTTGGCGCCACATGATTGCCAATCTTCCTGTGTGGAGGGTGACTGGAGGCCAGTAGTAACTTTGTATATACATGGTATTCCTGAAGGTTCATTTTGCTATTTCAAGGACTTGGTTATTGGACCTCACCATCTGGAGTGTTTATAGTGTTGTTTGTTGGTATTTTTGTGGTCTTTTTTTGCTGATCATCATTTGGTACATGCTGACACTTGATTTCCTGACTGCTGTTTTCATCTAATTGGAGATCTTAACATTTTTGAGATCAATTTTTATTTGATTTTTATTTTGTATTTGTTCAAATTTTAAAAACAAAATCATTTTCTGTGTTGCAAAGAAACATCCTATGCATCATGTTCAAGTTAAGGTAGAACGGTGGTGGGAGATTTCAACTGGTGGACTGGTGCACTATGACATCAACAAATGGTAAAGAATAACTGATTCTGGACTCATTTCAAGATGTATTCCTGTCACAACTAGTGGTGGAGCCAACCACAGAAGGAAGCAGCTTGGATTTGGTTCTGACAGACAGTGAGCAGGTAAAGAATGTTGTAGTAGAGGACCCACTTGCTGGGAGTGATTGATTGCTCGACAGTATGGTTCTCCCTGGACCTGGGGAGGGAGGGAAATCACACTAACACAATGGTAGTGAATATCAGGAGGTGGATTTCAGGATGATCGCAGCCATTCTGGTAGCTCACTTAGAGATAGTATGTGTGAACATGGACATGGGTTGCAGGCTGGAAATTTTGAAAATGGGCCTGTTGGAGGCCACTAAAACCTGCACTAAGTCACAATACAAGAAAGTATGGTCAAGGAAACCCTGCTGAGGGACTAGGGATGTACAGGACAGGGTAAGAGAGAAAAGGCTAGCCTATTGAAAGTACAAGAAAATCCATAAGGAGATGGACCGGGAGAGTGCCATATGAAATTGAAGGAGGTGAGTAAGGTGGTAAGGGCAGCCAAAGCTACCAGTGAGCAAAGGTTGGCACAGGGGATCAGGGAGGGGGAGAAGGAATTTTTGGCTATATCAGGGAGAAGAGGAAATGTAAGGGCAGATCACCAGATTAAAAGGAGGGTGGGGTGGTGGAAGAGGGAGTGGAGCAGGCTAAGGTACTAAATGAGTACTTCAACTCTGTCTTTACGAGGGAAATAGATGATCCAGTTCCAAAGTGGGGTGTTAAGGTAAAGGGTGGGGAAGGGTGCCAGGAAAATGTGATGAGATACTAGTGGAGAGTGTATGGGAAGAGCTTAGGTCAGTAAGGACAGACAGAGACCCAGGTCTGAATGGGATCCACTCCAGAGTCCTAAAAGAGTTGGCAGATGTCCTGGCAGCACCGCTGATGGAGTTATTCAACTCCTCTCTCCAAACGGGAGGTGTACCATTGGACTGGAGAATGGTGCTCATTGTGCCCCTCCATAAGAGCTGGTCAAGGGACAAGCCAGGAAATGATAGACCAGTCAGTCTGATGTCCATAGTGGGGAAACTACTGGAAAGCATGTTAAAGGATAGGCTGGTGAAGTTCTTGGAGGTAACTGGACCTCAGGATGTCAGACAACATGGTTTTGCCAAGGGAGAGCTTGTCAGACTAACTTGGTTGAATTTTTTGATTGGGTGACAAGATCTCTGCACAGTGGTAGGATGGTTGATGTTTTATATCTAGACTTCAGTAAGGCATTTGACTCGGTGCTGCATGGGAGACTGCTGGGCAAGCTGAATGACTTGGGGGTGGGGGGAAAGGTTGGTGAGGTTGATTGGGAACTGGCTAAGTGACAGACAACAGTGGGTGGTGGTAGGTGGGTCATTAAGGTTCAGTTCTGGGTCCATTTTTATTTAATGGTTTTATTTCAGACACTGCGGTGGGAGTTAGAAGTAATATGAGCCTTTTTGCTGACAACTCCAAACTAGGTGCAGAGGTGAACAGACAGGAGGGATGGAGAACACTACAGGAAGACCTGAAAAGAGTAGAACAGTGGTTAGCCACATGGCAGTTGTGGTTTAATGTTAGGAAGTGCAGTGTACTTCATCTGGTAGTTAGGAATCCAGGGTACAACTACAAATTGGGGGGGGGGGGTATAGTTAACAGTCTCGGAGGAAGAAAAGACTCATAAATAGTGATCACTGGTAAAATGAATCACTTAGGACAATGAAGGAAAGCAGCAGCTAAGGCAAACAGAATGCTGGGGTGCATTGCTAGGGGAATCACTTCAAGAAGGGAGGAGGTAGTTTTGCTACTGTACAAATACTTGGTGAGGCCACACTTGGAGTACTGTGTGCTTTTCTGGTGCCCTTACTTAAAGAAGGACAGTATGCTCCTGGAGAGGGTCCAGAGAAGGGCATCTAAGATGATCCTCAGAATGGGAGATAAACCCTGTACGGAGAGACTTAGAGCCAAACATGTACTTCTTGGAAGACAGAAGGGACAGAGGGGACGTGATTGAGACCTTTAAATACTTGAAAAGTATTAATAGAGTAAACAGAGAGAGGGTGTTCAGACTGAAGGGGGAAGGGACCAAGAGGGGTCATAGCCTGAAACTGATTTGTGGGAAGTATAGAAGATACCTGAGAAAACACTACTTCATGGAAAGGGTGGTGATGCCTTGGAATGTGCTACCAGAGGAGCTGGTATCAAGGGAGTCAGTGGGAAGTTTTATGAAGAGATGGGAGAGATACACGGGCAGGGTACAGGTAGGGAGGGAGGGTAGAGTCCATGGGAACTCAGAATGGAAATCAGGGGATGGATGGAAGGGTCAGGGGAGGAGGCAGCAGCCATTATCAAGATGTGAGCTGTATCTTGAGCAGATGCGACTGACCTCGTGGCCTAATCTGCTGGCATTTTTGTATGTATGTTTTGAATCTTATAAGATCAGCCCATAGCAATCAGTTCACAATAAAACAAGAGAAGTTAGACTGAATTTGGAATCTTCTGAGAAGCTAAAGCATTTCTTTTTTTCTTGTCCTAGGAATCAATGTAAGAGGCTGCAGCATGTGAATACCTCTTAGCCTAGTTTCACATACTACTAAGTAACTTAACTATAGTCATATAGCAAAGACATTTCACTGACTGGAATGAAGCGTTGGGTGAGTGGACACTTGTCTACAAGCTTATGCTTTGGAGAATGGGACACTGCTCTAGTTACAGGACCTTCAGGGAGCTTCATGCTCAGTTGTCAGCAGTAACTGTAGGTAGGAAATATTCCACCTTGTACTGTGGTGATTTGCATATACAGCCCATGGTGCTTTGCATTATGGGTGTATGTGTGATTTCGTATTTCTCTAAAACTTGGCTTCCCGGGGTAACCATTGCCTCAGTGCTTGCAAACTGAGGTTCTTTGTATTCCAGCTCTGACTCCAACTAAGTTTGTATCCACTCCTTACACTCCAGTTTTTCAGAGCATCACTAGGCTGGAAGAGAGGTGGGAAGGGGAGGAGATCAGGTGTAGGAATGTGCATACAACAGTTAGCTCTCCCCATGATGCACCAGTAGCAAACTGCTTTGTGCCCATGGAAGAGACACAGGTGCCTGACTTGGGCAGTGGTGACCATGGATCAGTTGGTGATAATGGAAAGGGAGATGTGGTGATACCTAGGGAAGAGGAGGACAGAAGTTAGCCAGGAGGATTCAGATGATAGGAGACTCTTTATTTATAAGGGTAGAGAGAGTTGTAGTAAGTGATGGTAAAGGGAGGGGTGTGAGCAGATGCCTATCTTGAGCATCAGCAATCCAAGACTGGGATAGGACAGGGATTTCATCAGAGCAGCAGGTTGTGCTGGTACACCTTAGTACCAACAGTCTGGCGAATTGGCCTAAACAGACTGTGAAGAGGGGCTTTCAGATGCTGGGGACAGATGGAAGAAGCACTCAGCATCCATAGCTATTCTGAGGTCCATCTTGTCTGATTTGCGTAGAATGGGAAACCTGGAGTAAGGGAAGTAGAGATTGTGGAGTTCAATTGGTGCCTGAATGGGGGGTGTCAGGAACAGGGACACCACTTTTATAGGGAAGGGTGGAGAGAGTGGTGGTAAGGGGAAGGGTGCTGTCAGACACCTGTCTTGAGCATCAACCATCTGAGATTGGGATATGATAGGGATTATATCAGAGGAGCTGGCAGCAGATAGTGCTGGTATCCCTTGGTAACAACAATGCAATGAATTGGCCTGCGAAGACTGTGAAGAGGGACTTACAGTGGCTACAGGACTGATTAAAGAAGCACTCGGCTCCCTTAGCCTTTTCTGAGATCCTTCCTGTCTGGGGATGGGGAGAATGACAAGGTTAAAGTAAGGGAGGTTGTAGATTGTGAATTCAACAAGTGGTTGAAGGCATGGTGTCAGGAACAGGGCCACCACTTTATAGGGGATCGTGGCGGCTTCTGGGACAGAAGACTCTTCAAAGGTGATGGCCTTCACCTCAAAACAGAGGAGACTAGTGTAACCACCCAGTCCCCTGGGATTACTAGAATCCCCTCAGTATCAGTACTAGGCAGGTTGAGGCAGCTGGTGATTAACTACTTAAATGTTTATTCACCTACTCACTCTTCTGTTTACTCGGCATCAGCTGAGACTGAAGTGATAAGCTCATTTGGAACTCTGGCAGCAGCATAACCCTTGTGCCATTTGTTGAGGTGGGAGTTAGAATGTTGATACGGGAGTCAGTGTGAGTCAGTGGTAGTGTGAGTATGGAGTGGGTAGAGTTGGAGTGAGGGAATGAGAGCTGCTGCAGTGGGCTCTGAGTTAAGAGCCCTGAATTCTCACCCTAGTTCTGGTATTCTCCAGCTTGCCAAGTGAAGTGGTGGAGAGCTTTTCTATAGCAGGATTTCCTGATTTTCATCTCTGGAGGGGTGAAAAGGATTACTAGTGGGTGGATCCAAGGGGCAATCCCCTTTTTGGTCCAGGATGTTTTGAAGCTGCCTGAAATGTCTAACAGTGAGTGAATTCTGACTTTTGATACAGAAAGCAAGTACCTGTGCAGTTCTGTTCCTTGCCCAGAGGGAAGGAACAACTTCCTTTCCTGTAAGTACAGACTTGCAAGACTGTCTTGGAAGTAAAGTTGGCTGAGGTGTGTGATGTCCAGAGAAATGACTATACCACACTGTTTGGGACTTTTGACTTTTACAAAACTGAGGTGATAAATTTGAATTCTGCATGCCAAGTTTAATTCAAAAGCAATTCAAAATGTTTCCAAATGTTTAAGTTGTAACTCTGAAAGAATAGCTGAGTATGGATTTGGCAGCAAAGGTTGGGCAGAACCCCATCTAGAGTTACCAGTTTAGGACTAACAGGTTCAGTAAGGGCATGTGGTTACTTTAGACAAATGACCAACTGTCTGAAGAGAATTTTACCCCCTGGAGTGGGTTACAGTTTCTTCTCTGGTTATGGAAGAATGATGCTAGTCTTAGCCAAATGTATTTTTCAGTTGTGGCCAATATGCCACTGAAAGCAATGTTCTGTATCCTACGACAAGTGCAAGTTGTTCTATGTGCTGCAACATGTGGGAATATGGAGTTTCTGTCAGACACAGTTCGATTTTGTTGTTCTGCAAGGTCCTAGTGCCACAATGTGTAAATCTTAGGGGTCCACCCTTGCTTTAGAGAACATCATTGGAATAAAGTTACACTCTAGAACCCCAACCATGGTCTGGACAGTTACGTTGTTGCTTCCTGTGTGGAGTTACTGGGTACCCCTCCAGAAGCTAGGTCTAGCATCTGCCTAACAAAAAATGTCTCCCCTTGACCTGGCTTGTAAATACCAATGGTTAATGTTTTTATGCACCCCCCCACCCCTTGATCTCTAGAAAAATGAGCCTGGTATACATACCCAAAGCTAGGGGTGGTACTATTTCTAAATTTTGAGTGTGTGCCCAATATGGGTGCCAGGGGTGCTAACTGAGTAAAGTAGTGCAGGGGGGTTACACTAACGTGTTAGGGCTGAGGTTTGACAGCTATGTTGACAGATGATCAAACTACCTGCAGGGTATGCTGGGGCTGTGCATTCCTCTGAGGAGGGAGGGAGGAAGACTAGGGAACCTAGACAGCACTCCCCCAAGGGTGGTGACAAGGTGTTCAGAGAATAATAGAAGACAGTAACCAGTGCAGGGGACAGGGCAAGGCAGTTACAACAGACATGAAAAGAGAGGGAAATACAAGTTACTAAGGTTATTGGAGGAGGGTGATGGGAGAGGTAAGAGAACCAATAGAGGTAGACACCCATGTTGTAGCGTGGTAGGCTTCCATGCCAGGAGTCTGGGTAATAGGATTAGTGAGCTCCAGGCTTTGGTGGCAGGCTCTAGGCTAGATCTAGTGGCTGTTACAGAAATTTGAGTCAGTGACAACAGTGACTGGAATATATCAATCCAGGCTCCACCTTATATAGGCATGATAGATTGAGAAGAGGTGAATGCGTGAATATCTGTATCAGAAAACAAAGGTCAAAAATACCAACAAAAGCTCAATATGAAACTTTAGATGGTGAGGTCCAACAACCAGGTTCTTCAAAAAGCAAAGTTAACCTAGCAGGAATGCCATGGATATGCAAAGTTACTGCTGGCCTCTAGTCACATTCCACAGAGGAAAATCAGCAATCAGGTGGTTCCAAACAGCCCGCAAAATTTCAGCCTCAAGCTGATCAGATGCCAGTGAAAGTAGCAGCAAACATGTATTTGTCAGTAACAACATCATCACTTCCAAGTTTCTTTAGACAAAAATAAAAAATATTTTTACTGAAAGTAAAAAAAAAAAAAAATTGATGTCACTGATGATGTTGCAGGTGCTGCAACATGTGCTGCTTCAGTTCTGTTATTGGTTGCATCACTGCTGATGCTGCTGGTGATATCACGCAGTAGGTGCAGCTTCAGTCCCATCATTGATTGCATCACTGCCGATGCCGCAGGTGATATCATGCAGTAGGCATTGCTTCAGTTCTGTTATTGATTACATCACTGCTGATGTTACTGGTGATATCATGCAATAGGTGTTGCTTCAGTCCCATTACTGATTACATCACTGCTGATGCTGCAGGTGATATCATACAGTAGGCATTGCTTCAGTCCCATTATTGATTACTTCACTGCTGATGCTGCAGGTGATATCTTGCAGTAGGTGCTGCTTCAGTCCCGTTATTGGTTATATCACTGCTGATGCTGCTTGTGATATCATGCAATAGGCATTTCTTCAGTACCGTTATTGATTGCATCACCAGTGGGGTTCCGCAGGGATCAGTACTGGGCCCTGCCCTTTTTCAATTCTTCATTGCAGATATAACTAAAGAAAATTGTCTAAATACGGTGAAATTTGCTGATGACATAAAAATTGGAGGGCCATGTGAAAATCCGGTGCAGATATTATCTATTCAAAAGACCTGGATTTAGTGGCCAAATGGATTGCAACACGGGGGATGAAGCTTAACTTTTCTAAGTGTAAAGTTATGCATTTTGGGATGAATAATAAGAAACATATTTACACATTAGATAATAGATTAATGACTAGTACATCTTTAGAAAAAGATTTGGGTGTTTTAATATCAGAAGATTTCCTTCCGACCTCTCATATAAACGAGGTTATTTTAAAAGTCAATCGTATAATTTGGTCTGTTAAACGTAACATTGTTTCAAGAGACAAGAGGGTATTGATGCCACTGTTCAAAGCTTATGTTATTCCCCATTTGGACTACTCGTCTCAACTATGGTGTACATATCGGAAACAGGATATCATGGTACTGGAAAGAGTACAGAGAAGGTATACTAAAATGGTACGAGATTTAAAAGATATGCCATATGAGAGTTGATTAAACTCCTCACATTTAATGCCTTTATCAATAAGACGCATAAGGGGTGATCTCCTCCTTATGTACGATATTTTAAATGATCCTTATCTCATTGTTAATTTGGGCTTTCGCTTTAAGGATGTGTCTCATAATCTAAGGGGGCATCCTTTACAGTTACAATTAAAGAAATTAAATTTCTTCCAAGGAAGTTCTTCTTCTCAGCACAGGTTGTTAAGTTATGGAATGTTTTGCCCTTAGAGGTGATAATTAGCAATTCCAAACAAACTTATAAAACACGCCTGGATAAACTTATCCTTGCAGGTTCAATTTTTAGTTATTATTAACACATAGGAGTAACTTATAGGCCTTTCTGGCTCTTTAACTCCTACTAAAAGACTTAGTATAAAACTTAGTATGAAACTGCTGATGCTGCTGGTGATATCATGCTGTAGGTGCTGCTTCAGTCCTGTTATTGATTGCATCACTGCTGATGCTGCAGGTGATATCATGCAGTAGTCGTTGCTTCAGTTCTGTTATTGATTACATCACTGCTGATGCTGCTGGTGATATCATGCAATAGGTGTTGCTTCAGTCCCATTATTGATCACATCACTGCTGATGCTGCAGGTGATATCATGCAGTAGTCGTTGCTTCAGTTCTGTTATTGATTACATCACTGCTGATGCTGCTGGTGATATCATGCAATAGGTGTTGCTTCAGTCCCATTATTGATCACATCACTGCTGATGCTGCAGGTGATATCATGCAGCAGGCATTGCATCAATTCTGTTATTGATCCCATCACTGCTGATGCTGCTGGTGATATCATGCAGTAGGTGCTGCTTCAGTCCCATTATTGATTACATCACTTGATGCTGCTTGCGATATCATGCAATAGTTGTTTCTTCAGTACCATTATAGCAGTATGGCAGTATAGCGCAGTGGTCTAAGGCTCTGAGCTGCAAATCTGGTGACATCCAGCAGACCAGACCTGAGTTTGAATCCCACAGCTTCCACTTGCATACTGTGTGACCTTGAGCAAGTCACTTAACCTCCTTGTGCTCCCAGGTCGCTCCTGTAAAAAAGCTATCAGCTTAGTGTGCTATACCTGGTTAAACAACTAAATAAAAAAAAAAAATTATTGATTGCATCACTGCTGATGCTGCTGGTGATATCATGCAGTAGGTGCTGCTTCAGTCCCATTATTGATTACATCACTGCTGATGTTACTGGTGATATTATGCAGTAGGTGTTTCTTCATTCCTGTTATAGATGACATCACTGTTGATGTTGCTGGTGATATCATGCAGTAGGCATTGCTTCAGTCCCATTATAGATTCCATTGCTGCTGATATCATGCAATAGGTGCTGCTTCAGTCCTGTTATTGATTGCATCACTGCTGATGCTGCTGGTGATATCATGCAGTAGGTATTTCTTCATTCCTGTTATAGATTATATCGCTGTTGATGTTGCTTTAGCTATTATACAATAGGTGTAGCTTTGGTCCTATTATCGATGACATCACAGCTAATGTTAGTGGTGCTACTACAGTGTTTCTTCAATCCTGTTATTGATGACATTACTGATGATGTTTCTGGTGCTGCAATATGTGATGCGTCAGTCTAGTTATTGATGACATCACTGCTGATATTGCTGGTGCTATTATGTTATAGGCGAAGCTTCAGTCCAGCTATAGATGACATCACTGCTGATGTTAATGATACTGTTATGGGTGTTTTTTCATTCCCATTACCAATGACATCAGTAGTTGTTGCTTCTGTCCGTTTATAGGTAATGTCACTTCTGATGTTGTTTGTGCTTCTATAGGTGTATTTCCATCTGGAGCTGTCTTTGCTCAGTGTATAGTCACTATGTGCTGCACTGGGGTGGCTCAGTAGTCAGACATTCAGCATGCTCCAGGAGGAAAGTGCAGTGATAATTGCCTAAATGTTGCCACAAGCCAGCTATGCACTAATTGCCTCATATCACTCCTGCTGTCTGTGTGGTGCACACAACCGATTCTGAATATGGAGGCCATTATCTCTCATACTTACCATTTGTGTTTTATTGTGACTTATAGAAACATAGAATTTGATGGCAGATAAGGACCGCTTGGCCCACCTAGTCTGCCCATTTCCTTACCTAACAGATAAGCTGCAGATCCTAGTTAACCAACAGACTACTTCCTCTTAACCCCCACTAGAATTGCCTTATGTCTGTACCATGCATTCTTGAATTCCCCCACTGTTTTTGACTTTATGACCTCCTCAGAAAGGCTGTTCCATGCATCTACAACCCTCTCTGTGAAGAAATACTTCCTCACATTACATCTGAGCTATCCCCCCTCTATCTTCAAATTGTACCCTCTTGTTCTTGCACATATCTTTTTTTGAAAGATGCTACCCTCTTGGACTTTGTTAATTCCCTTGAGGTATTAGAATGTTTCTATCATGTCCCCTGTCTTCCTCCTTTCCTCGAGGCTATACATCTTAAGCTCCTTTAGTCTTTCTTCATATGTTTTCTGATACAGACCCTGCACCATTTTAGTTGCCCTCCTCTGGACAGCCTCCACCCTGTCTATGTCTTTGTGGAGATGGGGTCTCCAGAACTGTACACAGTACTTCAGATGTGGTCTTACTGTCTGTACATAGGGCCAACAACTTACTGTTTGCTACTGGTGATGCCTCTTCCTATGCATTCCAGTATCCCCCCAGCCCTCCTTACTGCCTTCTCACATTGCTGGCCCCCCCCTTTAGGTCATCTGATATGACTACCCCCAGGTCCCTTTCCATTCTTGTTGTTGTCAGTATCTCACCCCCCCCATTGTGTACGCTTGCCCTGGGTTTTTGTTTGCCAGGTGCATTACTTTGCACTTTTTTGCATTGAATCTAAGCTGCCATACGTTTGACCATTCCTCCAACCTTGCCAAGTCCCTTTTCATCCTTTCCACCCCACCTTGCATATCAACCCTATTGCAGATCTTTGTGTCATCTGCAAAGAGACATATCTTCCACTCCAGTCCCTCTGCAATGTCACTTATAAAGACATTAAAAAGGACCGGCCCCAATACTGAACCCTGTGGTACCCCACTAGTAACCCTCCTTTCTTCACTGTGGACTCCGTTTACTATTACCCGCTGTGTTGTGTTGTCCAGCCAGTGTTTAACCCAGGCTACCACACTGGGACCCACTCCCATGCTGGCTAATTTGTTTATTAATCTTTTGTGTGGGACTGTGTCAAATGCCTTGCTAAAGTCTAGGTAGGCCATATCCACAGCCCCTCCCTGGTGTACTACTTTGGTCACCCAGTCAAAGAAATCAATTGAATTTGTTTGACATGACCTTTCTGCTGTGAATCCATGCTGCCTTGGGTCCTGTGCCCCACTGGTCTCTAGGTACTCAACAATTCTTTCCTTCAGAAGTGATTCCATCATTTTCCCTACCACTGAGGTCAAACTGACAGGTCTGTAGTTTCCTGCCTCTCTCTTGCTCCCGCTTTTGTTAAGGGGAATCACATCCATACATTACTACCATTCAATAATGCTGTATGTATGTAGATATGTTGATGTACATACAAACTGTGTTTTATGTGTATATGTAGTATTTCTATATAACAACAGCAGAGATAACAAGCATTTGTCAATGCTGAAAGTTCTCCACGTTAGTAAACAAACAGAGCTGGGAAGCACTTCATGAGCTTAATGGGGCAATTTTTTAAAAGCTTGTGTTTATACTTTCCAGTGATGATTTTGTCAGAGAAAGGCAGTCACTTAAGTAACAAGGGGCTAGATATTCAAAACTTTGTTCCGGGTTAAATTAGCATTGCCCGGTGGACAAAGTTAGCCCCGAGAACAAAGCAAGCTATATTCAAAAGGAATAGCCCACGGCAAACAGCCTCTGAATATAGCATGGGAATGAGGCTGGGCAAACTGGGCTAGGAGTGCAGGGCAAACATAGCCCTGTAATAAGACAGCTCTGAATACAGCAACCAGGAAGTGCAGACCACAACAGCAACACAGTTCACAGTGATGTGAAGGTAGATAGAGGCTACCTATGTGGCCAATGTGTGTTCCAGCAAATGCGTAGACCCAGTACAGCTGCAGGGAGCAGCCTATGGGAAAGTACAGTGTGCAAAACAGTATAATATTCCCCGAACCATTTGCGCAGAGCTAACATGTTTGCGCCGGATTAGCACGGAGCTAAGCTGTTTGCCCAGTGCAAACATTTTTGCCCGATGCTAAACTTTGCCATATTCAAAAGTGACATGCAAATGAGCCTACTTAGGTAGTCTCTGCGTGAAAAGCCACATTAGCATCCCATTATGCCCTGATTTGCATGCAGTTTGCCCAGCATTACTGCAGGGTCCCACAGCTCCACCTGTAAGTCAGTGTGGAAGTACAGAGGCTGGCCAGCTCCTACCACAGCTCCACTTGTAGGTCAGTCAGGCAGTGCATGATGATAGCTGCAGGCTACATGTGAACAGTACAGCATGGCATAGCATATCGTACCCCAAGGGGCAACACAGCATAGGCACAGGTAGTGGTGGTGGTGCTGCATGTAACCATCACACTGTAGGTCATGCTACAGTGCACAGCAGACACTACAGTGACAAAGGGGCTGGTAGTGTGAGGAACACAGCAATGCCTATGGTATGCAGGGCAGTGATGACCACTGCACTGTACACAGTGACAGGTCTAGCTTGCAGGTGATTACTGACACTGGACAGTACTGTTACGCAGTTGTGTGATCCACAGATGCTGCACCCGTGGCATGGGATGTTCACAGTGACATATACATGGCCGGCTGTGTGTGCTGTGGCATCTGTACAGTTGTGCGGTATGTGGCTGGGGGGGCATGTAAGCTCCGACAGATACACAGGCGGTGGGTTATTCCCACTACTGGTCCATGTGCACTGCATGATGTGTCCCAGCCTTGTAGCCACATCTGGGATGTGGTGAGGTCATGCCACCTGTACACCCTTCCCTCAATGGCCATCATGCCCACAGTGCTGCATGTGTGTGCTAGCATCTATTGGTCATCACAGACGTATGGTCTGCAGGTGTGTGCTGTATGGCCACACTACCATGATGTCACCTGTGGGCCAGATCACCCCTTATTGCCTGTGCTTGGCTGGGACTGGTGGAAGCTGCTGGCATCATGGTGGTGCCATCAGTGAGCAGCATGTGTCCTCCGTGTCCATGCATTTTCTAAGTGTCATAATCATATGTTAGGGTTGCACAAGCCATGCAAAAACCACGCAAACACCGTGAAAAGCAACATTGTTGGGCAAAGCTGTTTGCCCAGGGTTAAGACCAGCATTTCCTGGGCAGTATACTGTGCTAATAGTCGTGCTAAGTCACACTAAACATCTTAGCACAGAGCTAGCCACTGAATATCTCATAGTGCCTGTATTCATGTTCACTTTGCCCCTTACATATAATTATGGTTTGCCTGGCGCCAATGCAGTTTGCCCACGCTATTTGGCCTTTTGAATATGGTAGACCCACACTAATCCCATGCTAAACCCACGCAAACAGTTTGTGCACTGCTCAAAGCTTTGAATATCTGGGCCAAGGTCCTTGTTAGTTATGTGACTGTCTTTCTTTGACAAAATCATCACTAGAAAGTAAAACAACAACCTTTTAAAAATTGCCCCATTAAACTCTAGGGAGCGCATCCCCACACTGTTCATTTACTAACATGGTGACCTCTATGGAGCGCATTCCCACGCTGTTCATTGCAGCACATGAGTAGAAGCGGTGGTGCTGCTGCGCATGTGGGGAATTGGCTACATTCCATGCATGCTTGTTTTGTCACTGTGGCTCTTTCTTTTCATCTTTTCGCATGCACCACTATATCACAAGACATTCGCAGCACGCAGGTGCGGCAAACTTAAAACAGATAGAATAAAAAGTGGTATCTTACACTCATATCCCAAGACATTCAATTATCTTGTGAGTTGGGTATGTCACAGATGGTCTCATGTCCTACTGGGTACATCACAATGCATGCTAAACCAATCAGAGTCCAGCTTTCACAATTCTGATGACATCACAGTAGCTATGTGTATCACTGAAGCAAGCACTTGAAATCAAAAAGAAACAGCTACATCTTCACACAAATAGCAAATGTAAAAGTTATAACTAGCTATACAGTATCTACAAATCGAATATGCAAATGGATTGACTAAAAATATGCAGTTAACATCACTTGTGAGGTAGCTGGATTTCCATCACTTACTCGTGGATCTGCCACTCATGAGTTATGTTCCCATTCCCCCACAAGAAGAAAAATTGCGTACTTTGAGTTAGCCAATTGCATATCTCCTATTTATACATCACACCAGTGTAGCATAGGTAGATTTAAATCCTCACTTACCATTTTCTCTGACTTGCATGTTCTGGGCTACATAACATGACAACAGATGTACTTCTAACACAGTCTAACAGCATTCTGTAATTTATCTCTTTGCTGAGGGTATGTTAAACACTAAAGGTAGGTAGCACTATCCACTGCATAAAAGTAATGCTTTTTGTAGAAATTGCCAACATCTGAAGACAGACTCTGTGTAAGCCTAAAAGTCTGTGTACTAAACATTTCTGGTAGGTGCAATAAAAGGTATCATATCACCTACGTTGTTTATCTGTTTGTACAACAAACATTGTGGCTTCGAACAGTTCTCTAATGTTTAGAATAGCAATGGACCTAAGAGACTTTACTTTGTATTCAGTTTCCTGTGGTCTGCATTTCCCCTACCCTTTACACTTCTGTTTCTCACCTCTCTTGGATTTCCTCTTTTGTTCCCCCTTCCACTGCCTATATATTTCTGTCTGTTTAGGTATCTTAGTAACTGATGAAAAACTGTTTACCAGTTGGAAATGTTGTATCTAGGAAGAAATATTGTTTCATTTTATTTATTTACTGTCTGCATTAGTTCAACACAAGGCAAAACACGTTTGCTAAAAATTATAATGTTTGATGTCAATGCATCCCTCTGGGATCCAGTAGTTTCATGAATGTGTGGTTTCGAGCTGGATATGAACACAAATAAAACAGAAATTAAGTTAGTCTTGCACAAGCTGACTGCCATGCATCCATGCTGCCTCATGTCCTGTAGTCTGTTAGGCTGCAGAGATTCCAAAAGGTCCTACTTTTAGATGGTTTCCAGCTGTTTCCCTACTGCTGAGTTGTGACTGGCTGGCCTGTAGTTGCCTGAGACATCACAGTCTCCCCTTTTGTGGAGTGGTACTACATAAATTACCATAATCCATTGGTTCCTCTAATCCTATATTACCTTTGAATCCCACTGACATAATCCCTGTTCCTAGGGATCAGTTAAATCAGCAAAAGCTGCTGCCAGTGCCTGACTCACTCACCTGAGCACTCTAAGGTGCATGTTATCTATTTCCGGTGAGTTCAGGTTCATTACCAGTGCTCCCTACTCAACAACCCACTGTACCCTCTACAACACTGTAGGATGGGGCTCCCTTAGTCTTAGATGACAAAAGAACACCATGCTCTGGATCTATAGGGCCATCTCTAACAAGCTGCCTCAATATATTAAGGATTGCCTACCTTCTTGCATTCTTGGCAGCTATCTGCTGAGAAGCCAGACTCATATCGCCCTTTGTATACCCAGAGTTAGGACACACTTTGGTTGGGCGGCAATTACTCATGCCTTACCAGTCCTCTGGAATACTGCTCAAAATTTACTGCATCTCATTTAACCTGTACCATTAGCTGCCTTCAAAAATCTTATCCAACAATCAATTATGAAGTCCTACAACTGCTTCTGGCACTGACTCTCTGACTTGCCCTCTCACCTGTCTGTCACCTCCCCCTACTAATGGCACATTTTCATCCCCATACCCTCCCCTTACCCTTAGACCTACCATGCTGACTAATGCAGCTATGACATCCCTGAAGGTATTACAATTGCCCCCTTCCACCACTCCTAACCTCTCCTCACTCCACTATTCTTGGTGCACCCAGTGCCCTCAGCGCCCTTGCTTTATAGTCTTCTCCTCGGCCACATGATGCTTTGCTGGTCTAGACCTCAACCAATATAATATTGTACTCTACTGTCTGTCAGAGACCTGCCTTGCACAGAACTCGCACAAAGCAGTGTGCTGACTGCCTTTGATACCACACCCGTAAATTATGCTGCCTTGTTCTGTTCTCAGTGTCAAGTCTTACATTGCTGTTTGTAAATTATTGCACAGTACTGTTCCAAGCCACACCATTCTCACTTGTAATGACTGTACATAGGCTGTTAATGTTGCTACGCCTACGCCAAATTGTTGTATTGTGACGTGTTGTTGTTTAAATTACCAGGTCCATCTTGTAAATGAGCCCTGCTCAATGGTGTTCCACCTGGCTAAATAAAGATATTGATTGATTGATTGATTGATTAATTGATTGAGTTATGCACTTGTAGATCCCTGACTGCCTTGAGCACTCTCTTATCTTCCTACCTCTCATCTGTATCTCTGCATTGCTGGACTCATACTCCACATCATAGGAGTGGCCAATCTTCCACTGTAAGTGCTGAATAAAACTATTTGTTCAGATATTTGCCATTAGCAATGTCAGTGGCTCAGCAGGTTTAGGTGGACAATGAGGAAGGGGGTAAAGTACTACAGGAGGATTTGGCAAGCCCTGAGAGCTGGTCAGTCACATGGTAACTGGGGTTCAATGCTGAAATATGCAAGGTAGTGCATTTGGTGGCAAAATAAACAGAGAATAGCTACTGGTTGGGAGGATTGCAGCTATCTACTTTGACTGAGGAGAAAGACCTGGGTGTGCTGGTGACAGAGGACATGAAACACTTGGCGCAGTGCAGGAAGGCAATGGCAAACACAAATAAAATGCTCAGATGTATCACCAAGGGAATCACCCCTAGGAGGGAAGAAATCCTATTGCCCCTATTTATTAATGAGACCACACTTGGAATACTGCCTGCAGTTTTGGTGCCCCCATCTGAAAAGAGTCTTCAAACTATTGGAGGGGGTCCAGCATCAGGCGACGAAGATGATCCTGGCAATGGGGGCAAAACATAAGAGGAGAGACTGTGGGAGCTCAGCACGTACACCCTGGAGGATAGAAAGGAGAGCTGGGATAAGATTGAGATGTTCAAGTAACTGAAGGGCATAAACAAAGTTAATTCTGAGGGACTGTGTTAAAAGGGGGAAGGGACACCAGGGAACACAGTCTGAAATTGGAAGTAGGAAGGTTCATGAGGGAGATAAGGAGGCACTGTTTCACAGAAAGGGTGGTGGCAGGTCGGAATGTCCTGCTGGATGAAGTGATATATTTGTGAACAGTGGGCAGCTTCAAGAGGGGATGGGATAGGGCCAAAGGTAGCATCAAAACTGTGGAGAAGTGGGGGGGAGAAGTCAGAGGAAAGGAGCACAAAATCAGAAGGGCAGGCAAGGGGAGGTAGGGCAGCTACAGTTTAACTAAATGGCATGCTGCACTCTCAAGCAGACTAGATAGATTGAAATTCCTGTATCTGCTGGAAATTTTGTATGTTCATACAGTATGTATGTTCTTTACATTACAATTCTTAGATGTGCAGTAGTTACCATAGCCCAGATAACTGTCCTGTTGGCCTTCTTTAACTTTCCTAAATATTCTGCCCTATTGTTTTGCTCATGGTCTGCTTTTTCGTGTATTTTCTGAATGCTGCCAATATTGCTCTAACCACCTCTCCCACCCCTTTGGAGAAGCACATCAGGTTTTTGTACTTCCCATTCTTACCCACCTGCATTCTGCAAGTATCAGTCACTTCAGCTATCCCTCTCTTGATCAGTTCCTATTTGGCATCTCTCTCTTCTGTCCTCCCTACCTCTGCCAATCTGTCTCAGTGCAAATACTCAATTTTGCAACTCTAAAGTCTAGGATCTTCATTTTTAACTTGGAGGGATGGGCCTCCTGGTCTCTGTGAAACAAACTGAGTTGTGGTCTTTGGACCCAGCAGTTTCATCATCCTGGCAGCCAATATGACATTCCCATTGGGAAGTACCAGATCCAGGATAGGTCTACCTGTGGTAGGTTCCCTTACTCACTGCACTGGAAACAATACTGCTGCACCTCTACCAGTGCCTGACTCTTAGAACACTTGGCTGCCAGGATTGCCCAGTCCACGTCCAGTAGGTTCAGGTCTTCAGTTAGCACTACCTCCCCTTTTGCTGATGATTTCCTAGTTTCATGTCCTAATCTTTCCCCTTGATTTGGCACCTATACAGTCACCCAAATTTATCTCACCTCTTTGAAGTCTGTTGCATCCGAATGACTCCACATCAATCTTCATTCCCATTGATGTGTTTGCAGTCACCTCTATGTCTTCTTGAATATACAGGGCCACTCTTTCCCCGTCCTCTTATGCCTGTCCTTCTTGATGATGGTGTATCCTTTGAAACAAATCAGGGAAGCCCGCCTCACTGCCTCAGTGTGCTGAAGCCAAGACAGACTACAGGAGAGCTAAGCATTACCAGCACAAGAACTTACATAAATTTAAAATGGTACCAGAACTCATGAACGTTTAAGCATGACAAAAGCTGTATCTTTCTTGCAGTGATCTCCCTGGTACACTACACCATGGGAATGCTGGCAGAAAACCAAATAACACACCCACCGGTTTCACACATCAACATGTCATCAGGGAGTGTCAGCTGTTTTTTTTTTTACTGCCTTAAGTACATAATGTTGTTAACGGTACATGTTGATAAATATTATTAAAAAAACAGAAGGAAAGTGCAATGTACAACTCGATTACAAAATATTGAGTAATCATAGAAATACTAAGCACTTTAAACATGTAAATGTAAAAACATATACTGTATGCATCTACATATTCAACTCCTGGGATGTGATCTGTATGAACTATATAAAAACAATGTATGTCACAAGGAGAGATGTGAGGGAACAAATACCAGAAAAATGTGGCCAACACACTTATCATGGCATACATATAATGTATATAGCTGTGCAGAGGAAACACTGTAGAGAAAGAAAGAAAGAAAGAAAGAAAGAAAGAAAGAAAGAAAGAAAGAAAGAAAGAAAGAAAGAAAGAAAGAAAGAAAGAAAGATCCCATTCAGGATTTGCCATAATCTCACTAAAATGCCCAACGCACTGACCCTGCACCAGCCACACATCAAACATATCATTGCAAAATCTAATAAGACACAGGGGGTGGGGGTGGGGGGTCAGCTATATGTCTGCTATACAGTAAAATGACATTGTACCTTGTGGCAGTAGCTGTACAATGGGCTCTAGTTTACTTAGAGGACATATAAAAAATACATATTCTCCATATTAAAAAAGCCTAACATGAAGAGTACCATGAAAGGATTTGCAAACCTAAACCACAAAAAAAAGCTGCGAGGGATGTGGACAGAGAAACACAACTCACTCTCTCATGTCATAAAACTAGGGTGAGTAAGCCATGTGAAATATTTATAATTATAGTCACAAAACTAATTAGAAAAATTCATCACTTCTGGCCATCAGGGCGCCCATGGGAACTCACCATCAATAGGGTGCCACAAGGGTAAATTCACCGTCCCCTTCCTGAGGTCGCCCCCCCCCCAGGAGTTAGAATAATTGGAAAGGGTGTGTGTGTGGGGGGGGGGGCAAAGCTGCCCACAAAAAGATGGGACAATGAAATTAGGACTTGGTGCCCTAATGACCGGGCGTGTCCCAATGGGTGCGTTCCAGTGGTGGAACCATGTGGCATACATGATCATTACAAATCCTTCAGAAAAAAACTGAGGTGACATGGAATGATGTAATTTTATCACAGACTATAGCTAGACCGGATGTCTAGCATAAACACTGATTATTTGCCTTATGGACTCATCCAGAATTTGATAATCCTGCTAACCCCTGTCCCTTGTTCCAACCACAGTACTTTCTCTCTTTGCATATAGGCTCAGGGGCCTCAAACAGCATAGGTTCAATGGACCTGTGCTAGCCTGTCATCGCTAGTGTGGTGACTGCCGCGCCCCCCCCAAGATTCATAGGTAGCTTAAGTCACATGACTCCATCACATGACCAGCTGCTCCTGACAGTATCTTTCTAATTTCCCAACTGTAGGTAATATCACTTGACCACTAGGAGTCACTGTTGCACACTTAGCCCCTCACTCCTACACTACCGACATAATTAACCCTTTTAGTATATCCACTGAAGCCCTCACTTGACTTTCCCCCCTTTTTTCCTGCCTGTTCCTTGTGAAACCCCACACCTTCTATTAAGTGTATGACCTGGTACTCTAACCTCTGACCTTACACAAAAGAGGTGGTGACCCTAACCACTATGCTATCATAGCAGCTACAGTTTCACTTGCATCGTAGTTCCCCTTAACCTCTCTACCATCCATTGTATCCACAATTGGGGTCACTACTGACCACTCGTAGCCAGTCCCCTTCCCTCTCCACTTGAATTAGCTTGGTCCTGGTGTACAGTACCTGCCACCTACCACCCCCTCAGCTGCCTGTTTAGAGGTAGGTGCTTCTGATCCCCCAACCTCTCATCCTCACCCAATCAGCTAACCACCCTAAAAAAAGACTGAACTTAATCTATGAGTACAGCACCATCTAGCACACTCTCCTTGCTCTGCAGCAACCAGCCAACCATGTGACCCCACAATTATTTAGCCTCCCTAGTTGTCCTACTGGTAATCTTAACACCTTCAAGGCCAGTTACCTACCAATGCTGCACTAGATACCCCCCCACTCTCAATAATGTTTTGCCACTTGGCCCTGCTACATTGAGCAGTACATCTGATTGCTCCCTTGGTCCCTATAAACTGCCCAGTTACTCAGTCCTTAACCCAAATTCTCCCGCTCTCTCTCTCACTCTCTCTCTCTCTCTCTTATCTCAGCTCACACTATCACAATACACTACAAGGCTGGCAGGCTCAAGTTGAGGAAAACCCCAACCTCGTTTAAGATAGTCAGACACTTTCTTCTCAAGAATACTCTGGTTCTGCTTTTTGTCTGGTAATGTCCAACCTTAACCCTGGCCCGACACAGCAGGCACAATGTCGTGATGACAGCCTCAGTTCTATCAAACTGACTTTTATGAATATCCATAGCTTGCTTTCCAAACTAAATGACCTTCAAACCTGGGTTACCCAGAATGGGCCAGATGTGCTATCTGTGCTGAAAACTTGGCTTTCTCCTAAGGTTCTAGATATAACAATTTCCTTTGTTGGCTACGCCATCTTTAGACAATACAGACTAGATAAAAGGGGTGGTGGGTGTGCAGTTTATTTAAAGGATTCACAACAGGGGCATGCCCTCCCACAAATGGGTACTAGGACTAATATGCAGGCCCTTGCCATCAGGGTACTCCTTGACCACCACAGCAAATCCACTCACTGTTGTATCAGCCTATATCCTGCCCTGAGACCAGGCCAGTGGCTTCAACATATTAACTGACTACCTAACCAGCTTGCCTCATCACTCAAGAGATGGAAAAATATACAGCAACCATCAAGTATTTTACATTTAGAATATTTTATTATTGAGCCAATTGCTCCGCAACTTAAAGGTAACTGTTTAGAATGTTAATGAGAATGAATGAATTCTCTTATTGTTTAATTAATATCAGGTGTGACTAGCATATTGATGTCAAAAAGAATCGAGTATAAAAATATGTGGATGTCTCAGTAATATGACCCCTTTGAAGCCTTTGGGAGAAGGTGAAGGGCTTGGTTTTTGTGCCTGTGTAAATTGACCAACCTTTAAGTTGAGGAGCAATTGACTCAGTAATAAAATATTCTAAATGTAAAATACTTGATGGTTGCTGTATATTCTTCTGTCTCTGGAGTGCAGTTATCAATTCTTTTCATAAAAGTTTGAGACTGGCCTCCTTTAACAGCACCCACCAACTAACAACAGGGTGCTGGGTCATTGTTTGGAATGTTCATGCCTCATCACTCCGGAGTGGTAGTACTTGGGGACTTTAACATGAACTGGATGGCCCCTGAGGTTGCCCCCCTACAAGGATGCCATTGCCACCATCGATTACACCTAATTGGTGACTGCTCCCACTAGAATCAATTACAGAACTGAAACAAATTCAGTGTTAGACTGGATACTTTCCAACCGCCTGGAGAGAATCACTGGTACTGCCATCCTTATTGACTCGATAAGTGACTATTTCCCAGTTACATGTCACTGGTCAAATGGCACCTTTATGTTGTTCCATGGTTCATTATCTCAACACGCACCTGCCTAGGCACTATTGCCTGACAGGTGCAGTGTCTCTATAGCGATTATGCCAATGAAGACATGCCTGATGGTGTTATGGGATGGGGTAAGGCAGCAGATGTGAAGGCTTGCTATCTTAAGAAAACACCATCTGATGTGGAAGCTGGCAGAGCTGCCCCTGTGGTGAGGAGTGCTTGAGCACAGGCAGCTCAGCCAGCATGCATCATTGGACCTAGGTTCTCGTCCAGCCACATACTTTTGCCCCCCTCCAACTGTTAGCTTTTACTCCGAGTTCCATTCTCCTTGGAGTTAGTTATTTTAGTTATGTGGATGTATGGAGGGCATAGCAACCAACATTAAACGAAAAGACATTTGTTGCCATGTTGCCCAACATTGCGTCAGGGCAATGGTGCCATCTGGATTGTGCATTTCGATTATCTGGCCTCGGTATCCTGTGTGTCAGAGATAACATAGTATATCCAGTAAATAGGGCCCCTAAGCCTCCTGCCAGAACAGCAGTTCAGTGTGTTCTGAAGAAGGGACAGCTTAAACATCTCCAAGCCTATCTTCAAAAATTTAACTGGTCACCTACTGTCTCTGCTCCAAGTGTGGACCAAGCACTGGAGTACTTTATCACCAGATTCAACACTGCCTATGACATCTTCACTCTGTCAGAAAATGGAAGTTTAAGGATGCAAATTACTCTTGGATTACCCCTTCCCTACTCAATATCATGGCCAATAGGGATAATCTTTGGCACTTGTACAAGCCACCAGGGCACAGGCTGATATCCAGCCTTATAAAGCTGCCAGGAACACTTGCACTTGTGAGATTCATCATGCCAAAAGTTGCTATTTCCAGCATGTGCTCTCAAACTTCTTGGGTGATGGCAGGAAGTTCTAGTACAATCTAAAAAACCTTACTGGCAAAACCAATAAATCCTTGCCCTCTATGATTGAAGTTAATGACAAAACCATCCAGGACCAGAAGAGCATAGCAGATACTTTTAAAAATGCCTTTGCTGACCTTGGTGGCATACTCCCTTCCGACTTCTTTGATGCTCCCACCTGTAAAGTTTTAACCAATAATGCAGTCCCCCCAGATTGCCCCCCCTTCTACCTCAGGAGAGTCACTATGACAGTAGCCAAAAAGTACTTGTAAAGAGAGATTGGCAAGTCAAGTTTTAGCAGTGACTCTTGATCTCAAACTCCTAAACCTCACCCTTGATTCAGCCCTGGTACCACTTACTAAATTGCTGAATCTATCACTCTTCCTGGGACAGTTCACCCAATAACAAAAGCAGTGATCGAGCACAACCCTCACAATACCACCTGATATCTATCCTCTCCCTCCTTTCGAAGGTCTTAGAGCACATAGTCTCAAACCAACTTACTGAGTACCTTGATAAATATCACATCCAAAGCCCACAACAGCATGGATTTCGAAAGGTACACAGTATCACCACTGCACTAATGGAGTATATGGGCCATATACACAGTGCACTTGACCAGGGTCAACTTGTGGGGGTGATATACATAGGCCTCACAAAAGCATTTGGTACGGTCAGCCACACTCTACTGCTTGACTTGCTCCCCATATTAGGCCTTTGTCATGTTATGTGTGGATGGTTTAGAAGCTACCTTGATGGCAGGATTCAACAAGTCAAAATACGTGACACCTTCTCTACCAGCAGGTTAGTGCACTCCTGAGTCCCTCAAAGCTCAATCCTGGGCTCCTTACTGTTTAGTCTTTTTCTAAACTCCCTCCCTCAGGCCAGTTCCAGCAACATGTTATTCTATGAGGATGATGCCGTTATCTTCACTTGTCAGCCCAAACCTCACTGTCTAGAAAGACAACTTCAGGACAACTCTACAGGTGTTGAGGCCTGGTTTACGAATACAAAAGCCCATAATACATTATAAAAAGACAAAAACCATACTTTTCTCTAGCGTGCATAATAAAAACAAATCTCACCAGCTAACTATCCATAACAGTCATTGCTCACCCCTTGAACAGGTGCAGAACTTTAAATATCTAGGGATTACACTAGACAGTTCCCTGTCATATGCCACTCACATAAGCCATATCACTAAGGCAGTCAACACTAGTTTAGGTCTCCTCTACAGGTATAAACACTGCTTGACCCCTGAAGCCCTCAGGTTAGCGGACACTTGCTCGATTCTTTCCATAGTAGAATATGGTTTAGTCATATATCGTGCTACCACAGATACATTACAGAACTCAAAAGAATCAACATTGCACTAAACAAGTCTTGTAGACTGATCACTGGGGCCTGTAGACAGACCCACACATGTGACCTGTACATTTAGGCAAGCTGGTTGAACCTCAAAGGCAGAAATACGTATCAAACTTGCTTGCTAGCTGAAAAAACTTGCCTTGGCCTAACCCGACTGGCCATCCAAAAACTTCTCACCCATGTACCTAAACCACACGGTACTCATGGCAAGTCAAAGCTGACCTACCAAGTTCCATTTTGCCACATCTCTCAAACTCAGAGGTCATTTTTATACAGGGCACACAGCTGATTGAATGATCTCCCTTTGGGTATCCTTGAAACAACAAAGCTTGCCTGTTTTAAGCACAAACTCTGCCAACACCTCACTGCACTTAACAACTGTGACTGTCCTTCCTAACCATCCTACCTCAGTACACATTCAACAACTACCCCAAGTATACCTACCACTCTCCCTCCCTTCCCCCTCTGTAAAACTTACCTGCTTCCTCTGCCTCTAACCCCTTGTAACATCAGTAACATCTCGGTCAACCCCTCTTCCTTTTGCTTTCCCCTCCCTTCTTCCTTACCTGCTTTTCCTTTCTTCTTTCCATATCCTTTATCCTTAGCACCCCGACTCTGCTCTCTCCTCCACCCTCTGCCCACCTCCTCCTCCCTTCTCTACTCCCTTAGATAACACAGACAAAGTCATCTCCAGGCTGCCCTAAATATACTACTATGTGTATTTCAATGTACCTTACTTTGCACCCTTATTTTCATATATTATTTTATTGTTTATTAGTGTACTCCTGTTAGCTTTATATGTTAACTGTATTGTCACCACCTGACATGGAACCTTTGTAAAAGAACCTCTGACTTGAAGGTGTTGTAATCCAATAAATAAATAAATAAATAAATACCCAGAATTTCTAGCACCCGAAGCAAGAATCATACCCCTAGACCAACGAGCAATACCATCAAAGTAATATCAATAGCTGATGAAAAAACACACAATATGTCATATTTGAGACACTACATCATATTTTAGGATTATGTCAAATAGACAGCATTGTTCTTTCCCATGGATGACATATGTGGAACATAGTAAATCCCTTTTGTTGCTTTAAAAAGCACTGAAAGTTCAATGCTATTGTTGAGTCCAGGGTGTGCTAATACCTCCAGCTCATAGATCCAAAAAGATTTTCTTTTGTACAGCAAAAGTTCCAAGTCTCCACCCCTTTCTATCTTTTCTATCCCACAAAAAGTAAATGATGCTCAGTTCCATCTCAGACTTTCTGTACATGCTTATAATGAGCACTACATCCTTCCTTATGTAATCTCCCCCCAATGGCTCCCCTTTGTTTCTGTCAGCAGGGCTGCTCCTCTCACATCTAGGCGCCACTGAGAGTGGTGGGGCTAGTCCCTATACATTTATCTTTCACAGAAACTGTGTGGACCCATTACTTCTATTACTATACCTGCCATCCTTCAGACAGGCAAACCAAGTGTAGCATCTACCTGGCTCACACCTGCGGCGACCATTTAGCATGGCCATACAACCTGGGTCCCAGAGAGAAAATGTTTGCTCAGCATTGTGCTAGGTTTGTATTGCTGGTCAGGGGCCCCCAAGTAAATCCGGACACTGGAAGCAATAACTGAAATGTCCAAACCAGGATGGGATTCTAGAGTATGACTTTTATTCACATAACACAGAGAATAGCAAAGTAAAGATGGACCCCCAGAGGGCTACTCT
This sequence comes from Neoceratodus forsteri, assembly GCA_016271365.2. Classification (NCBI taxonomy): domain Eukaryota; kingdom Metazoa; phylum Chordata; order Ceratodontiformes; family Ceratodontidae; genus Neoceratodus; species Neoceratodus forsteri. The sequence continues at coordinate 191,786,363 of JADMNL010000022.1, read as the reverse complement.
CACTGGTAGTGCAGATTACAGAGGTACACAGCACATTTCTTCACTTAGAACCCTCAGACTCTGATCAGATCTGGGCACACATGGCCTGAACTGGTACACTTCTCTTTTAGTCCTAGACATGGCACCCCGTCCAGTACTAGGACACTTTTCCATATGGCATGGAGGTTGATGGTGGCTCCCTTGGCTCCCTAAACCACCCATGAACACTTTATAGCTCTAAGGGAACAATCCACAATCCCACATCTGGGTACTTTATTCAGACACTGGCCAAGTGCCTGAGAGAAAGCCATAGGTGCCCAAACTGAACCCGGAGAGGTGAACCTGGTTATTCCAGATGGGGGGGGTCCTCCCACCTCGTGCTCCTAGATCCATACTTGGCCATTCATTTGGTTACAACACCTTTCTTCGAAACTCTGGTTGTAGATGCTATCTCAAAATGTTTAGCACATTTGATATTCTACACTTTACTCAGGAGGTGTCCTGACTTTAAAAGTTCTATAAGTGGCTATGTCCTTACCCTAGACCCCCACTGTTGCAAATGCTTCTAAGCCATACACAAATTAAAAGTTCTGTACTTGGCAAGTCTTCCTTTGACCCCACAGTAGGCAGATACTTTTACACTAAACTCTGTCTCAGAGAACATAGTCTCTTTATCAGAGAAGAACTCACCATGGTATGCAGGTGCCCCAGGGCTTCTTTCCCACAAACACAGATTCTCTGGTACTCACACAGCAAACTTGACTCTCAGGCAGCTTCTTTCCCTCCAGGTAGGACCAGGGGATTGCCCCTGAATTCCTGAAATTCCCCCCATCCCTCCAGGGGTGGGGCACTGGAACAACTCTAGGAACGGTCTCTACCACTTCTTTCTGGTCTCTTCTGTGTTCCTGTCTAGGGTGAGAACACACAACCCTTACTTTCTCTGGTAGCTCTATATCAGAGCTAGGCTCTAAGGAGCTGCACACAGCAGCATTCCTCACTCTCTCGAGTAATCCCACCGACTGTTCCCTGAAGACTGACTTGAATTTCCCAGTGTTCTACAGCTAACCCCTGCAGCTAGCATTCCATTGTGGCTTATGCTGCTGCGAGAATTCTATGGTGATATCATCACTCCAGCTCAGCTGAAACTGAAAACTGAAAACTGAGGGAGACAGTGTGAAACCCATGTAACTGGCATCTCACAAGCTGCCTTTCCCTGCCTGCCACTGGTTCCAAGTGGGATTCTAGTAACCCCTGGGAACAAGGGGGTTACACCTATTCTGATGGAAGCAAAATATTCCCCCACCCTGACCTAGAGATCACGCTTGGTCCCTCCCACATAAGATTAATTACATGAACAAGTGCAAATGTAAATCACCCCAGGGTACTGCAATGGATGAACTTCAAAATCTTCTATTCTTCCCTACTGTTAACAGTGCAGAACATTTTACATTTACTGATGTCAAAACAAAAATGACAGTGACCATAGTTATGGCAGCCAGTCGGTGCCCTCGGTAACAAGTTGTTATGTTGTTTATTGTCATATGGCTGGTAACTGTAGACCAGCATGTTGGACAAATTTTGTGCCCCTTCCATGTACAATTCTTGGTGGCATCTCTACTATGTCCTTAAAAGTTGATTCTGTGGCAAGAATGTGCTAGTTTTCATTCAAGATGTCTCTAATCTTATTACTGTGAATGAAGTATGGTGTTATCAAACTATCACTTTTCTGGGAAGTCACATTCTTGAGATTGTATACTAATAAGTTTTCCCAAGGAATCCTTCTGTATCATCTCTCACTCATTTAATCAATTTCGTGCTGTTCCCCCCTTGCACAAATCTCTCTTGCATTTGGTCTTATCTCAGTTCAGGAGTGCAGTTCTCTAAACAATTTCTCTTAATCCTGAAAAAGTGGGATTTAGGAATGCTGTTAATGGTGTGGCACAGGATGCTGTTCCTATCTGTGATCATCTGATAGGAATCAGTGACAGTGGAACCAGAATCCATTTTTTATATGTCAAAAGGTATACCATTACCACAACAAACCCCCAACAGTGATTCCAGTACAGCGACAACAACCCGTTCGACATCCACAGTGTTGAATCGGTTGTCGGAGTGCTGTACCAATACAGCTACTCCTGTTGTTGGCCGCTGTCCCCCATGATCCACCCCTGGAGTTGATATCCATAAGTCTGGGGGGGGCAGAGCCCCCTGTGTGGAGGGAGGTGCTGGGTGAAAAAATCCCTGCAAACAGTGAAGGAGTTGGTCAAGCTTCGGTGGTCTGTTAACACTGTGCAGTGGTGATGTGATCACCGTCAGCACAGAAGTGTCAAAGGAAAGTCCTTCAACAACATTGTTGTTGCTGTGACTTGGTGTAAACATGTCAGAATCCATAAATTTAATATTAAGATGGTAGATGACAGAGAAGTTTATGTTTGGATTTGACTGCTCTAAAAAGGTCACAAAATCCATCAGCTCCTCAACTCCCTATGCCACACCATCAAAACATCATCTATAAACCATCACCATAAATGCACCTTATCAATGTAGGGGTTGTCTACAGAATTGTTCAACACCTCCCTCTCCTAGAAGCCAAGGTAAAGGTTAGCATAGTTAGGGGCAACCATTGCCCTCATTGCTGTTCTCTTTACCTAGAGAAAATATTGCCCTTGGAAGAGGATAATGTTACACTTGAAAATGTACTCAGAGTGTAGGAAAAGGAAGACCTTAAAGGGGTCACTGCATCTAGTGGCATTGTCCCAGATTTCCCAAGAAAGAGGCTTACACAGTAGTGGTGGATGCTCAGATCAGCCAGTAGTTTATTCTTTTTATACATAGCTCCAGACATCATAGTTTTCTCTAAATCATATTTACAAACTTGAAGATCATTGGTCCCAAACTTTCCAATAATCTTCCCACTTTTTATACATCATTGTCTGCTTATGTCCATTTTATTTTATACCAAAAGTTCCAAACATTGATTATTAATTTTTTATGTATTCCTCTTTCTTCGTATTCTCACCCCCCAGATGTAGAATCTGAGGGGCTCTTCTTCTTCTTCTTGGGAGGTAATGGTGTGACATCCATTACCACATCTCTTCTCCTCTTTTCTTTGTTCTCTACTTGTGTGTGTTCTCCCCAATCCCTCCTCCCCTCTTGGCAGCTCTTATACTCTTTTCACCACTAGGCCATCTCCAGCCTTCAGTGTCCTACTCCCCCCGTGCTCCCGCTGTGCACGTGGGAGCTTGAAAAAGACCCAGCAGCATCCCTTTGTTGCATGCATTCCAAACAGGGCTAGATTTGTTTTTTGTTTTTGTTTTTTGAATTGCTTGTCTTCCCAGATACTGTTTTCGAGCAACTCTGCTGACTAGGCCACAACGTGGCCCATTCTCAGCCCTCATTCAATTCAGTGAATGCCCCTCTCCCCTAGTGTCTTTCGAACAGGAAAAAAAACCTTGTTTAAAAAGATGCTCTCAGGGAGATTCAAACCTACAAACTTTCAACCCCAGATGCAAACACCCAACCCTTTGCACCACAAGCTCTGCCTTTTGCTGCAGCTGTTTGTTGTGGCCCCCCACCTCCCTGCAAGCTTAGAGCTTGTGGTCTCTCCAGCTAAGGCAGCCTTGGACAGTGAACAGCACGTGCATTGTGAGAACCAGCAGGAGAAATGGCATTCTAAGTGCACATGTCTCGTAAGCTCCATGCTAAAACACAAAGGCCAATGATATTCTCGCAGTGGGGTCTTGGACACAGCCCTTTGCCGAGCTGTGTCACGTTCTCCTCATATAAGGATTCACTCATTCTACATCCAGCATTCCTCCCCTGCCTAGTTGGCTAAAAAGACCATAATCTTTCCCCAAACTCTGCCCATTCAAGGACTTACCTGCCAAGTGGTAATCCAATTGAGTTCTTTTGTCCTCCCCAGCACCAGCTCCTGATCCTATGGTCCTTATTGCGGTTTTAATCCTGTTTTGTTTTTTGGGTTTTCCTTTTTTAATATTACAGCTCTTCAGTTTACTAAGTCAGCAAGTAGTACCCAGTGTGATACTGGGTAACCTAAATTAGACTTGAAATAAATCACTGATCTGATGTGCTACTCCCAGTGTTTTAACAAACTGGTGAGTAGCAAGCTAAAAAGAGGGCTCTTCCTCCCCTGCAGCCCCTTAAAAGGCCAGCATAGCCCCACCTTTTCCTGCTTATCTTGGCCAGTCGCTTGCTTCTCCAGACCCCTTCATAGCTCCACCACCTTGTGATGTCACCCCTTGTCCCCCTCCCCCTCTCCCCTCCTTTCTTCTGAGTCATTCTCTTAGCCCCTCCCCTTTTCTTTGAGTCCCCCTCCATCTCCCCTTTCCTTTTCCTTTACCTGATATGGCCATTCTTGTGTGGTCACCAGAGCAATTTGATCTGCCATTTAGAGGCAAACTCCATTGTCCAATGCCATCTCTAGTGCCCTAAGTCCCTCATCATGGAGGAGGACTTGATGTACCATGACACCACAGCCATTGTAACCAAAAGATCAGAAAGTAATACTTTAGATTCATTCCCCTCCAGGGTGCTCAATAGGTTGGTGGCATCTCTGATGTAATGAGATAAAATAGTGACTATCTCTTTTATGTGGTCATCTGCAAACCATGACAATGCCTGCATCAAGAACTCTATACCCACCACAAATGGGCACCCTGGAGGACTGTCCAAGCTTTTATGGACCTTTGGTAGGACATATAGGGTGGGTTTCATCAGATGTCTGAAAGTAAGATATTCAAGACAATCTTTAGATATGGTTCCTGACTTATGGGACTCCTGTAAATACAAGTCAATTTCTTTTTTAATGTTGTTAGTCAAATCACTTTTGAATTCCACATTAAAGTCAATGTTGGTGAGCTATTGCCACATCTCTTGGTTATAGTCTGCTATGTCCATTAGGATGATGGAAGCACCCTTTTCCACTGGCTTTATTGTCAACAGTTGGTTTTCCTGAAGTTCCTTTGCTGTCTGTCTCTCTGCAGATGAAATGGTGAGTTTAATTCACAGCATTACATGTCCTTAATGTCCATGTGAAAGGTTCTCTCAAAATCCATGACTGTGTTCCATGTCAAATGAACAATATTTATAGGATGATTACAAATTGGGTGACTGCATTACAGTGACTACATTTCAGGCAACTCTAAAGTGCAGCAACAGTATTTTCATCAAATATATTACACCTGCACCTTTAGATTATATGCAATACCGTGCAGATATTCCAGACTTGTGTGGGAAGAATACTCCCCCACTACCTGTACCAGCCATTCCATAAGGTCACATAATCATCTCATACTGCTGCCATCTGCTGCTACCATCTGTTCCATGCAAACCTCTGTCATGTGCTCCTCCTCCTAGATAAACTCACCCACCTTTATCCCACTGGTGCACCCATGTTATGCCAAGGGGTGGAACCCTTCTGCACCCCCATGGGGGCCTGCATCCCCCATCTCATAGAGTTCCACTCCACACTGCACCTGGACACTGGGAGTAGGCTACAATACTAGCTGCCATAATATGCAGTAGTTCAATTGGATGAGTAGCTGCAAATGCTCAGTCATCCAATTTTCAGTAAGTATAATTCAATCACTCATATTACTTCACCCTAATTCCCACACTCAATTGATGTGCTACCCCACAACGGCAGCCAAGTAAGGAGGGTTATATGTGGAGGTAGGTTTTATGGGGGTACAATAAGTCTCAAATGGAGGGTGTTAACTAAGACTCAAGCGAAAATGTGGTGAGGAATTTCCTGTAGACTTAGAAGTTAATTCATTCATTTTCTTTTTGTCAAACAGGAACCTTAATTTTAACTTCCCAGATATTTTTTTAATCCACAAAAAAATCAAAATCCCATGCCTCATAAGTCAGAACAAAACTCTGTCCTTTACTCAGAATGTTAAACTGGAGAGTGGTAAGTGGAGAGGAAGATAAATTATTTTTCCTTGCCCCTTTGTATGTTTTAATGGTCTTTTTCCTGTCCTTCCCTGCTGTGAGCAAACTTGTGGGGTGTTGCGCCTCTGCCTCCTGTGCCCCTCTCTTTGGGTTCTTTTGTGCCTGGTGTAAATTGCACTATTCTCTGACTGTGTCTTGGTGTTGATGTTTGTTGCTGTATAATTCCAGCTGTTGGCTTTACTAAAAAGATCATCCAATGAGTCAGTGCCTGACTCGCTTGTGGATGAAAAGTGGTCCTGTGTGTTATTTTTTTTGAAATGGACTTAACTAGGGTATGATCCTTGTATCCCCTTGATCTAGATCTATTGTCTTCTATTTTCCTGGTAAGAACGCTGTCCTGTAGGTAATTCTGTTTGTGTCTCTCACATCTTATCAACTTCTGAGCCTTTATTTTGTTGTCCTGAGCTCCTATGTTGTTTTAAACTCAAGTTCAAATGCATCAGCGTCACGGTGATCTTTATATGTAACCACTATTTCTTCTTTGATATTTTGCTTAGGCTGTAACTCATCTTGTTGTTCAGTGTAATCCCAGATTATGCTGCTCTGAAATATTAGGGATGCTCATAGATGTGTCTGTTTCCAAACTTGCATAAAATGTTCCTTCTTCTGACCATAGCCCAGCCACTTGATCACCCTCCATCCTCTAGTTACTCTTCCAACCTGAATATAGGTTTCTAAGGTTGTCTTGTGCCAACAATTGCATCTGACCTTGTGAGTGACAATTTGCAGTTGTTGAACTGCCAGGGCTATGCTGGTATCTATTGTTTCTACATTCTCTGATGTATCAACTCCAAAGGTAGAATCAGTCATCAGATGGATCACCACTACTGGGATAACTGAATATGGCAGCCAACAGCTTTCTGCCAGCATCGCCCAAATTAATGTCACCAAACTCTTGGGACAAAATAGTTCTTTCTCAATGGCTGCTAGGGGAAGAAGTAGGGCTCAATGTCATGAAGAAAGTCAAATTAGTTCAAGCGGTTGTAGCAGGCAAAATGCCCCAAGTCTTTTGTTGTGGTTCATCTTTGAAAATCCTTTCATGGCACCACCTTGTGTTGAGCATTTATAATACAGAAAATACATATTTTTAATATGTTCTCTAACTAAACTAGAACCCATTGCACAACCACTGCCTTAAGATAAATACCTTTTTATATATAGAATAAAGTATGGGTCAGTGTGTAAACTTTGAGATTTCACACACTGATCCATGTTTTATTTTATATAATTGCTTGGAAACATAGAAACATAGAATTTGACGGCAGATAAGGACCGCTTGGCCCACCTAGTCTGCCAATTTTCCTACCTAACAGATAAGCTGCAAATTCTAGTTAACCAACAGCTTACTTCCTCCTACCCCCCCACTAGGACTGCCTTATATCTGTCCCATGCATTCTTGAATTCCCCCACTGTTCTTGACTCCACAACCTCCTCAGGGAGGCTGTTCCATGCATCCACAACTCTCTGTGAAAAAATACTTCCTCACATTACCTGTGAGCCGTTCCCCCTCTATCTTCAAATTGTGCCCCCTTGTTCTTGAACATCTCTTTTTCTGAAAGATGCTACCCTCTTGGACTTTGTTGCTTCCTTTCAGGTACTTGAAAGTTTCTATCATGTCCCCTCTCTCCCTTCTTTCCTCAAGGGTATACATGTTAAGCTCCTTTAGTCTTTCTTCGTATGTCTTCTGGTGCAGACCCTGCACCATTTTGGGTGCCCTCCTCTGGACAGCCTCCACTCTGCCTATGTCTTTGTGGAGATGGGGTCTCCAGAACTGCACACAGTACTCTCAGATGGGGTCTCACCAACTGTCTGTACAGAGGGATAACAACTTCCAGTTTTCTACTATTGATGCCTCTTCCTATGCATTCCAGTATCCCCCAGCCTTCCTTACTGCCTTCTCACATTGCTTGCCCACCTTTAGGTCATCTGATATAATTACCTCCAGGTCCCTTTCCATTTTACTGTTGTCAGTATCTCACCCCCATTATGTATGCTTCCCTGGGTTTTGTTTCCCATGTGTTACCTTGCACTTCTTTACATTGAATCTGAGCTGCCATACATTTGACCATTCCTCCAATCTTGCCAAGTCCTTTCATCCTTTCCACTCCATCTTGTGTATCAACCCTGTTGCAGATCTTTGTGTCGCTTTGCAAAGAGACATACTTTTCCTTCCAGTTCCTCTGCAATGTCACTTATAAAGACATTAAAAGGACCGGTCCCAGTACTGAACCCTCAGTCACCCCACTAGTAACCCTCCTTTCTTCACTGTGTACTCCATTTATTACTACCTTTGCCTGTTGTCTAGCCAATTGTTTATCCAGGCTACCACCTTGGGACCCACTCCAAGGCTGGCTAACTTAAGTATTAATCTTTTGTGTGGGACTGTATCAAATGCCTTGCTAAGATCTAGGTAGGCCATGTCCACAGCCCCTCCCTGGTCTACTACTTTGGTCACCCAGTCAAAGACATCTATTAGGTCCATCTGACATGACCTTCCTGCTGTAAAACCATGCTGCCTTGGGTCCTGTGCCCCACTAGCCTCTAGGTACTCAACAGTTCTTTCCTTCAGAAGTGATTCCATCATGTTCCCTACCACTGAGGTCAAACAAACTGGTCTATAGTTTCTTGACTCTGTCCTGCTCCCACTTTTGTGAAGAGGAATCACATCTGCCCACCTCCAGTTCTCGGGTACCACCCCATCCTCCCATGATTTGTTAAAGAGAGTAGTCAGCGGTGTCACTAGTTCTACCCTTAGTTCATTTAGAATTCTTGGGTGAATCCCATCAGGCCCCATTGCTTTGCCCACCTACAATTTTATTAGTTCTTTCAGAACCCTTTCTTCTGTAAATGGACTGGTATCAACCCCCGTCTTCAGAGTGTTTCTCTTGTTTGGTTTAGGTACCTCCCCTTCCTCTTCCTTTGTGAATACTGAGCAGAAATATTTGTTCAGTATCCCTGCTTTTTCACTGTCACCCTCTACCCACATTTCCTTCCCTTTATTTAGCCTCAGTGTACCTTCTTTGGTCTTTCTTCACTCCCTAATGTACCTATAAAAGGTCTTCTCCCCCTTCTTAACAGAATTGGCTATCCTTTCCTCAGTTTGGGCCTTTGCTATTCTGACTGCCTTCCCAGCCTCTTTCTGCTTTAACTGATAATGTTCTCTGTCCTGCTCCTTCTGTGTTTCCTTGTATTTCTTGAATGCTATCCTTTTCTACTTAACCTTCCCTGCCACCTATTTTGAGAACCATTGCAGTTTTTTCCTTTATTGTGTTTTATTGATTTGCTTTACACAAAGGCTTGTTGCCTCTGTGATGGCTGTTTTGATTATTCCCCATTGTTCCTCCACCCCTCCTTCTTGCCTGTTTGCTAGTGCTTTTCTGAGGCACTCTCTCATTTTCCCAAAGTCAGCCCTCCTGAAGTCCAATACTCTTGCTTTTGTATGGCTTGATTGTATGGCTGTGTTTATCGTGAACCACACTGTTTGGTGGTCGCTTGTTCCCAGATGGCTACCCACTTCTAAATCTGAGATTCTTTCTCCGTCCCCATTTGAGAGTACCAGGTCTAAGATTGCTCCCTCCCGAGTGGGTTCCAGTACTAGCTATCTATCTGAGGAATGCTCCCTGTAGGGCATCAAGAATGACCCTGTTCTTGGATGTGCCTGCAGCAAAGGTGCTCCAGTTAACATCTGGAATATTCAGGTCCCCCATCAACAATATCTCCCCTTTTTCTGCCATTCTAAGGAAGCCTTCTATCATTTCCTTGTCCATTCCCTCCCCCTGAGATGGAGGTCTGTATACAACCCCCATGTGGATTGTGGTGCCATTTTCTGTCTCCAGGGTGACCCAGAGTGCCTCATCTGCTCCCTGTTTACTCTTTAGTTCTGTTGCTTTGATCCCTTGCTTTACAAAGAGAGCTACTCCTCCTCCTCTTTTACCCTCCCTGTCCCTCCTGTAGATTGTGTATCCTGGTATGTTGACATCCAAGTCATGGTTCTCTGTGTACCATGTTTCTGTGACTGCCACAATATCCAGGCAACCCTCTTCCATCAAGGCCACTAGTTCAGGGAGCTTGTTACACAGACTACAGGCATTGGTGCTCATCACCCTCCACTTTTTGATAGCCTTACCCCTTTTAGCCCAATTCCTGTCCTTACTGTCTTTGCCTTTTTTTACATTTACCTCTGTTCTGCTCCCTAATAACTTATCCACCTTGGTGTTTACCTCACTAATTACCATGTTTTGTGGGGGGAGGCTGGGATTTCCCTGCTCCTTTTCAGTGCCTCCCCCCTTGGCTAGTTTAAATGCTTGCCAGTGAAGCATTTAAACCTCTCACCTAGGATCCTGGTTCTCCCCTTGGACAGATGCAGACCATCACACCAGTATAGGTCTGCATCCCTCCAGATGGCTTCCCAGTCCCCAATGAAATCAAAACCCTGAGCTACACACCAGTTTTTTAACCACTCATTGAATTCCCTGGTAAGGAGTGCCCTAGCATCACCCTTGCCATAGACAGGCAGCACCTCTGAGAAGGTTACCAAATGCGCTACTTGTCTAAGGCCCCTTCCCAACTCTACAAACTCCTCTTGCACTGCTCTGATCCCATTCCTAGCCATGTCATTTGTCCCTAGGTGGACAATGACATCCAGCTCCCTCTCTCATGCAGCTCCTCCCACAATCCTGAGGATTCGCTTCCTGTCCCTCCAAGCCGTGGTGCCAGGAAGGCAGCTTACCTCCCTCTCCCCTTCCTCCCCCCATTTCTAAGCCCCAATGATTGAGTCCCCCAACAGGAATTGTTTCCTTCCCCTGTGGGTCCCATGCCACCCTCCTGTGGGTGTCCTTTGTGGAGGTTCCCAGCATCCTCCTTGGTCTCAATTGCAGGTGCCTCCCTAGAGGAACCACTTTCCACCAGAAGAGAGAATGAATTGTGGAGAGGTACAGCTGGAGGGATGCAACTCTGTGCCACCACCCTCTCCCTCCCTGAGCCCACCTGGTCCAGCCTCTCCTCTTTCTTGGCAACCTCTGAGGTAGTGGTATTGGCCCTGGTGGTCCCTGGATGGGGGAGGAGGTTTCATGAATCCTAGCCAGGTCAGCCTGGAGACGGGCAATCTCCTCTCTCAGACCAGAGAGGTGTCTGCAAATAGGGCAGCATCACAGCCTCCAGAATGTCTCCTGGAACACTGCCACCCCACAGCCATTGCACTGCACCATTCCTATCACGTCTTATTTTGTGTCCCCTCTACTATTTCTCTGTAAGCTTACTCTCTCCTCTCCTTACAACTCTCACCCTTCCTGTTCTGGGACAGCAACTTCCAATCCTCTTCAGTAGCCTCCTTCTTCCTTGCTCAGTATCAGACCACCAGCAGCTGGGGGGGAGAGTGAGCTACTTTTTTCCTTTAGGGTTGACAAAACCAATGTTTCTCTATGATCCTTCCCTTCCCTTCCTACTGCCAAATAGGAAGTTCCTGTTGACAGCCAAATCCAGTGGCTATAAAAGTAGAACTGGCTTAGGGTGGGTGGTGGAGGGGTGGGATGGAGGGCAATAGGTGAAAAAGGCTAGCAACAGGAAATTGTAATTTGAGTCACCTGCTTTTTTAGTGTTTAAGCCACACCCCAGGTAAGCTCTCTTTCCTCCTACTGGTTTAGCAAAGTCACCTGATACAGTAGCTTTCCCTGCAACAAAACACACACTGACTTTCTTTCTTTTCTTTCTTTTTTTAACCCTAAATAAGACCCCTTCTACTTCTAATAAAGTATATGTCTACTTAATCTCAACAGACACCTTTTTCACCACAGCAGTTATATAAAATATCATCGATTCCGGTGGGGCCAAGCTCTGGTTTCATTTTTGACTGCTGCTTACATTTTTCATGTCCGCATTTTTAAAATGTTTTAAAATATTGTTTTTACACCTTGTGTTGGAAATTAGTTTCTATTTTTTGTTTGTTTGTTTTAAATAACTTACCGCTGAGTTCCTCAGGCATTGACTTTAGCGGTAGAAGGCAAGCTGCGAGCAGCCACCCAGCTGGGAAGGGGCAAAGTCTGATGGGCACATGCACAGTGTGAGGGAAAACCATGTGTGTGGTTACCATAATAAACACTCCTTTATTATAGCAAGTTATGCCACAGTTTCCCTATGAGAAAAAAGGAAACCCATTAATTATAGCAGACCTATATCCTGACCCCCCACTCCAGGTGTCTTACTAGATTTTATAATGTTATGTTTGATGTGTGGCTGGTGTGGGGTCAGTGCTTTTGGCATTTTGGTGAGATTATAACAAGTCCTGGATGATATTTCATTCTTTCTCTACAGTGTTTCTTCTTCACAGCTGTACATGTATGTGTGTGTGTATATATTCATTGCAAAAAACTCTGTTAATGCAACAGTTAGGGTTGATGTTACAGTGACAAAAGCTTGGAAATTTAGCGTTAGGGTTTCCAACCCTAACTCTGCATTCCCCCTAAAACACAAAACACACACACACACACACACACACACACACACACACATACACAAGCAGGGGATGGGGCAAGGCAACACAACCAATCAGAAATAGCCACCATCAGGTAAGAGAAAAACCATACAACCCTGTGAACATACCAAAAGAGACATCCATCATCATGATTCAACAACTGTATGACCTTTGCTGCCATCCCAGTGTCTTGGGGGGGTAACCCACATGCTACACAGCCATGGGGGATGACCCACTGCATGCAGTGCACTGCAGGTGGTAGTCCCACAGCATGACACTCCAAACCAGAGTAGGCCACACATTCTGCAATGCATGGTCATAAGGGGGGACACAGGGTCCTTCACACCCTGTGTTCACATAGCATGTCACCCCACAACATAGTAGGCAAGACATCCTGCAATGCAACAACCAGCACAGCAGTGGGGGGTGGGAACACGAGTCATTTGGACCCTGAGTTCCCTCAGCATGTCATCCCATACAGCTGTATGCCACAGATCCTGCCACACAAGGAAATTAGGGGGAAGGTTGGGAACATAGGGTCCTTTGGACCCTGCATTCCCACAGCATGTCAAGCCACACCACAGTAGGCCACAGATGCTGCAACACAACACCCAGAATAGCACTACTGGTGGTTGGGGGAACACAGGGTCCTTTAGACCCTGCATTCCCACAGCATCACACCCCATAGCACACTATGTCACAGATCCTGCAACACAAGGTCATGGGGGGAAGCAGGGCCCTTCAGAACCTGTGTTCCCACAGCATGACATCTCACACCACTGTAAGTCACAGATCCTGCAACACAACATCTAGTACAGAACAGGAGTAGGGGGTGGGAACACAGGGTCATGTGAAACCTGTATTCCAACAGCTTACACCCCACACCACATTAGGCTACACATCCTGCAACACAAGGTTATAAGGGGGAGGTGGGGGTGGTAACATATGGTCCATTTAACCCAGCCTTCCCACCACATGCCATCCCACAACATGGTAAACCACAGATGCTGTAATGAAACACCCAGTACAGCAATGGGGGGATGCAGGGTCCTTTTGACCCTGTGTTCCTATAGCATTTCACCCCACAGAACAGTATACTACAGATTCTACCACACAATGTCATAAGGGAAGCCATCTGACCATGGTTACACAACATGCAGTTGTACCCCCCAAGACACTGGGATGGCAGCAGAGCTGATACAGTGCTGAACCATTGTGATGGATGTCTCCTTGTGGTATGTTCACAGAGTTGTATGGTTTTTCTCTTACCTGATGGTGGCTGTTTCTGATTGGTTGTGTTGCCCTGACCCTTCTCCTGCTCGTGTGTGAGTGTGTGAGTGTGTGTGTGTGTGTGTTGGGGGGAATGCGGAGTTAGGGTTAAAAACCCTAACACCAAATTTCCAAGCTTTTGTTGCTGTAACATTGACCCTAACTGTTGCATTAACAGATATTTTTTGTAAAGAATGTCCTTTCTTTTTGAGATGCTATTATCATGTAATTATTAAAGTGCTTAATTGCATTTCATGTAACTTTCAGCATCAAATTATGGCAGAGTGCATGTTACTTCGTAATATGTGTTCTGGGAGAATTTAACACTGACAGTTGCATCACAATACATTGTTTTGTACCATGTTAGTGCCATAAGAGCACTATTAGTGGTATCTTTTTAGTGAAAAGGTAACGTCAACTGAACAAACTTTTAAGTCACCAAATGTGTGTTGATGTGGGAGTCAGCAGTTTGAAGAACAATAGCATATGTGATGTTAAACTGCACATACCTGAAAACATGCCATGCTACTAATTTTTAACTATTAGATCACAATGTAAACATATTTTGTAACCCAGAAAAGAAGACTGACTCTGTATATGTAGTTGGTAATTTTTAAGTGAAAATAACTGTGTATAAAAGAATATATTTATAAAACATATTCATACAATGATAGAACAAGCAACATAACATGGTTTAAAAGAAAATAAAACATTATGTAACTTTAGTGTTTTTAAAATAATAATACTGGTACTAATAATAAAAAATCCCAAAATGAGGCTCTTGCCTTTTAATATGTTTTCATTTTTACTGACCGGTCAAAACTAAAAAAAAAAAATTGCAGCATTTTGTAGTTACAAATGCAAAGAAAAAAACAGTCCTACCATAAAAGAAAGATTTTCAATAATGCCCAACTGCAGGGGCACAGCTCCTAATGTTTTTCAGGGTGACCATAGTGGGCAATTTTCTTGCTGCCATGGAAGCTGCTGCTGCAGGGGGGGCACAGTGCTGGAAGTGGTGGCAATGTGTCTGGCGATGATGTTAACATCCTGTGATGGTGGCCGTGCATCTACTGCTCCTCTTTCTGTTTCTGTATCCCTTCCACAGATATTCCTTAAGTAGCTGACTACTGTTGCAGAGACTTTCAATGAACATCAAGTTCCTGTCTGTGGAGTTCGACCTCTTCTCATCTAAGCCTGAGCTCATCCCTCCATAGTACTATGTCTTCCCTTAGAAGATCATTTGGAGTCTTTACCTCCACAGACAGGCCCATGATATTCTTCGACAGTCTCAACATCGACCTTGCCATGACCTTGAGTGATCCAGATGCTCTCTGTTGCATTGGAAAAGGAAGTAGAAGGAAATCATTAGTGAAATTCAATTTCAAAACAGCAACTTGGTGCACAACTCTATTTTGTTATTGATAGTTTCTAATATATGTATATATTTATACAACAGGTGTGGCTCTGGAACAGTGAAGATATCACTGATTTCTCATAGGCCACTAGTGAGATATCAGGAT
The DNA here is from genome assembly GCA_016271365.2 of Neoceratodus forsteri. Classification (NCBI taxonomy): domain Eukaryota; kingdom Metazoa; phylum Chordata; order Ceratodontiformes; family Ceratodontidae; genus Neoceratodus; species Neoceratodus forsteri. Next base: position 191,771,153 of record JADMNL010000022.1, on the reverse strand, counting down.
ATGTTCATGCTCTTATGTCACAATGGTTCAGAACTCATTTAGAATTCTCAGCCTTAGTAAAAGTACTAATCGTATTCAAATGCAAATAACTTTAAAATGTAAAATGATAGCATGGTTCTGTGATCATGAAAGTTGTTCAGCACAAAAATAGATATAAAATGAGTGTTGTTTCATGTATAGCTACCTTCTATTTTTTTATTATTAGCAAAAAACAGCAGAAAATTCTATTTGTTTTTCATTTTTCTACAAAGAAATTTGAATAACTTTAAAATGAAAAATGATAGCATGGTACTGTGAGCACAAAATTTGTTCAGCACAAAAAGGTCTACACGAAGAGTGGTATTCCATTTACAGATGCTTTTTTGGTTTTTTATTATTATTAGCAAAAAACAGCAGAAAAGTTTATTTTTTTACTTTTTGCAACAAAAAAATACAAATAAGTTTGAAACAGAAAAAAAAGAGACCCACCCTTGTTGTACAAATCAAATATGACATGGGTGGGAGTGAGATAGTGGAAATATCTCCACTTGTTGTCACTGAACTCTTGTATCCCATTCATGGCTTCACCACTCATGGGATATCAATAATTCAGTGACAGCTTGTAAAGATATTTTTGTTATCTCACTCCCACCCATGTTACATCCTACACACACACACACACACACACACACACATATAAAAAACATGTTAGGCAGGAGTGGGATATGGAAAATATTCTCACTCCTTCATAGTGAGCTCTGGATACTCACAAGTGCCAAAAGCACAAGTTAATGAGTATCCAAAACTCCCTCTGGAGGAGTGAGAATATTTTCCATAGCACACAATCTGCACATCATTTGTGCTATTTATTCAATGGGGGTAGGTGCTTCAGAAGTGTTGTTATGTTTTGCTGTGTCCTTTTCCTGTTTCTATGTGCTGTTTTTTTTTTTATTTTAATCTTTGGTAACTGGGTAAGTTTTCAGGGGTGAGCTGAGAGCACTGGGCAGTTAAGTGACTTATTCAGAGTCACACAGTATACAAGTGGAGGTTGTGAGAATCAAACCCAGGTCTGGCCTGCTGGATGTACCAAGCTTGTTCACAGCTTGTTACTCTAACCTCTAGGCTATACTGACATCACTGTTTGTATGTGGTCTGTGTATGTGTTAGTGTTTTTGAATGGGCTGGGAGTGTTAGAAACACTATGGGAAATAGGTGAGTGTGTTCTGCAATGCTAACTGAGATAGTTGCAACTTGCAGTGAGAAACAGAATCTGTGTGGTGAAGCACTGTCGTTTAGAATGCAGGCTTTCTTGAAAATGAGAGGTAGCATAGTAATGGACTGGGAGCTTTAGAAACAGTATGGGAATCAGCTGAGTGTCCTTTGCAATGTTAATTGAGTTGCTTGCAAGTAGCAGTGAGAAACAGATTTGTGAAGCAGTTCAATTTAGAATGCAGGCTGCAGTGAGTGAGTGAGTGGTGACATCAGCAGAGTAGGTAAATGTGTCAGATATTTTTGCTCTGGTGATGTCATTGTCAGATATCTCACTGCATGGAAATAACTGAAGTTATCCCACTGATATTGATCTCACCCCCATTGTGTGTGTGTGTGTGTGTGTGTGTATATATATATATATATATATATATATTAGAGGCAAAAAACTCCATTCAATGCATCAGTTATGGTTGTTCCACAGTGACAAAAGCAAGGAAATTCGGTGTTAGGGTTGAAAGCCCCCCTTGGACCCCCCAGCTCACCCCCCAACTGGTATCAGTGTTCTTGTTGGGGTTGTCGGCCTTAACTCTCACTCCATCACATGTATAAAGAAGCTGAGGTATAGGAGAATGGAGTGAGAGTTAGGACCGATGACCCCAATGCGCACCACAATGCCGGTTGGGGGTGGGCTGGGGTGATCCAAGGGGGGCTTCCAAGTGAATGTAATGTGGTGGTGGGAGTGCGGGGCCCTTTGAGCAGAAAATGAGGACTTGGAATACTAAATTGCTTATATCCCAGGAACCGTATGACGTAGAAAAAAATGTAAATTTCATATGAATTATGACTTTCTTGGCTAGTTTTGTACTTAGCCTCAATTGGGGGGGCTGAGCATTTTTGTGATAAAAAGTCTGTATCTCACACCATTTCCAAGATATGGGCCCCGAAATGCGCGACGAACGACATAATGTTATCCAATGGGAAAAAGCATCAACTTCAGAGTGCTGTCACTGTGCTGCCCTATAAAATCTTTTCACCAAACCACAGAAAGGTACATCTGTGGGATGTTGGCTATCTTCCATCCAAATTTCAGCCCCAAAGACCAAAGCATTATTTTGCAGCAGGGTGGCAATGAATTCCTGTTGTATGGCGGATGCTGTAATGTTATCCTATGGGAAAAAGCATCAACTTTGGTGTGCTGTAACTTTGCAGCCCTCCAGTATTTTTTCACCAAACTATCAAAAGGCACATCTTTGTCATGTTGACTGTCCTCTCTCCAAATTTCAGCCCAATAGAGCAAGCAGTTCTTTTGCAGCAGGGTGGCAAAGAATTCCTGTTATTTTGGGCATAGTGTCGCAAAATAGTGTCGCAAATCAGGACACTTTCGCAAATGAAATCACGAAAGTGTCATGAGTGTGACACTACTTTGAGACACTATTTTTTACAAAAATTTGAAAAACATATTTTTGGGGTGTTTAACCCAAAAATAAGGACATGCCTAACACCCTCAGGGCTTGACTAGGTAAACACAAAAAGAATTGTGTCCCATGATGGTCCCAATTTTAAATACCAAGCATTTTTGTGATCACCAACTGAAAACAAAATGGCAGATTTGCGACACTACTAGGGCCATTTGCGACACTAAAAAGTGCATTTGTGACACTGTCAAACTTTTTGTTAACTTTTCCCATTGACTTATAATGGGAACTTATTTTTTGAATAACTTTTGAACCGTTTAATGTTTTTTCATGAAATCTTCAAAAGGCACATCAGGGACCCTGGAGGCCTGTTCCTTGAAATTTTTGGACCAGTTGCACAAACCATGCGACCTGTAGGCGTGGGCAAAGAATTAACAAAAACTGTAAACGCACAAACAGATCTCACTTAACTCTGCAGCCCTATATCCAACCACTACAAAAGTTGGCAGATCCCAAGATGTATGGTTCTTGATCGCGCATTCCAAATTTCAGGTAAATCTGTTAAACAGTGGCAAAGTTATTAAGGTACAAAGTTTGACCCTTTAACCTTAAAAGGGCTACTCAACCCTGTGCATCATTTAGGGTTAAAACACAAAAAGTCAGAAAATGAAAAATCTTTAGGGTTGCCCCCCCAGTTCCTCCAACCATCCCAAGATTGACAAATGACAGGGTATATCATTGGGGTTGTGAGCCCTAAATGTCACCCCATTCCATGTGTAATCATATTGACAAGGGATAGCAAAAAAGAATGGGGTGACATTTAGGTCTCATGACCCCAATGACAGATCCCATAATTTGTCAATCTCAGGATGATTGGTGGATCTGGGGGGGGGGTACCTAAAGATTTTTCATTTCCTGACTTTTTGTGCTTTAACCCTAAATGATGCATTAACACAGTATTTTGCATAGAATTTCCTTACTTTTTGAGAAAGAATAGAAAACTAAGAACTTGCGCAAGTTGTAGGAGAGTAAACTCCTCAGGCCCTGCACTCCCACCAACCTTCAGAAGTTGGTGGGAGTGCAGGCCCTTCAGTCCCTGCGCTCCCACCAACTTGTAAACATGTATGTACCAACACCCTCCAAATTTCAATGTACAACACCAACCCGTGTCCGAGATATAACGTAAAAGTTTGAGATTTTCATTTGTCAGAGATGCAGAATTCCTCACCTGTTAACATTTTATAGGCACAATGACTGAAAACTACATCCATGACACTAAGGCTAGGTACCCTATCAATTTCAAGCCATCAGCACAATGCAAAACACTGTCCACAACATGTAAATTGAGTCACGCAATATCTCCACAAAAATAAATTTCTGTGACACATAAACACCATAATTCATATCTACAGGACATACCAAGAACACCTTCCAGATTTCAAGTAAAAAGACCAAACCATTTCCGATTTATTTAAATGCAAAGATTAGTGAAATTGCCCTATGTAACGCATTATAAAATCTGTCCATCTCGTTCCTCCCTTGCGATGCAAGATTGCAATCAAAGAATCTCACGATCAAAGAATAAAAAATGCTAAAACTCGACTTTTAGGCAAAATTACATGGAACCACCACCACCCATCAATAGAACGAAGCCTCCTGAGCAAAAGCCACCCTCATTTGTGTTCCTAGGCCACACCTGGACTGAGAAAATTGAATTTTTTAAAGGGCCATCTCGTTGCACCCTTGCGATGCAGGATCGCGATCAAAGAATCTTGCCATCAAAGAATTTCCAGGCTCGCAATCAAGAAATTGCAGGCTCACAATCAAAGAATAAAAAATACTCAAACTCAAGTTTTAGGCAGAATTAAAGTAAACCACTGCCATGCCTCAACAGAACGAAGCCCCCTGAGCATTTCCCATATCAAGATTAGTAATATTCTTCCATGAAAACACAATTGTGTTGAGCATTTTCCCTGACACGTGCATGTTTTGTTCCTTATCTCTGGGATGAACAGCCAGACATAGTGTGTGATTCCAAGACTCACACACAAATCTCAGTCTCACATGTGGCAGCACAACAAACTTGCATAAGCCAGAGGACAAGTCCCCCCAAAATGTAGTTTTTAAAAATATTCTAATCTTTGTTAATGATTAAATAGATCCATGACTATTCTTAGATTTCAATAAGAATTCCATGAGTTGTTTTCATTTTGACCATGACAATACCAGAATTTTTTTAAAATCCAAAATGGACCATGACAAAAGCACAGTCCTAACATACTAGTGCTATTCCTACTTAATGGGCTTCCATGATAAGGTAGCTATATAGCCACTTACCGCATTAATATGCTGTTTACATCAAAAAGCTCATGACTTAATAAGGAACTTAAGTAGAAAACCACAATTCCTGCTTTTCAAAAAGTTTCTATTTATTTTGCATTTTGAGTGCATATTCTTATAGTGAGTTGTCCATAAAAAGTAGCCCATTTGAAACTGACATGACTGAAATGCTTAAGGTTTTATTACTCATATAATCTCATATTCCATTTTCAATGGCCAATCCTGCCATTATAAAGTGCCAAATATCATTCGGTCTAGCTTAAGACAGATATACTGCCATATATAACATGCTGTAATACAGGAATTATTGCATCATACTGCATTTCCTTGCTTTAGCTCCCTCAATTGTCTATGCATCTTGTCCTTCTGTGCGTAACAAGAATGGAAAAGGCTGACTGCCACAACAAATCATGTTTGGGTGAGTTATGGATGACTTTGGTAGAAGGTAAATGGGGAAGCCTTTCATTCATATTGATTAAAAGTGTGCCCGTCTCTTCTTGGCAATAGAGGAAGCTAATATTCAGCATTAGTTACCATGGTGATCATAAATGACATAAATCCAAAAATACCCACTATGATCTGAGATGAAGCTTTTATTTCTCAAGTGAAATATTTAACAGAAAAAGGCTGTCTGCTGAGGAAACAACATAGTTTCAGTAACCTACACTCCATTAATATCTCTCTTTCTGTGTGTGTGTGTGTGTGTGTGTGTGTGTGTGTGTATGTGTATCACTTACATGGACTGAATTTTAAAATGTTCACCTTCAAAATCTCTAGTACTCCAAAATCATATAATATGCTTGCATTCAGAATTCCTGGTACTCCAAATCATACATTTCTGCCTTTTGTTATCACCTGTACCCTAAGCATAAGCCACTGCCAAGACATGAAAGAGGCAGAAACATGTACTTATTCAGCCTTATTAATATTAATTGACTTTTTATATCATATTGGCTTACAAAGGACTCCATTTCTAGACATGTGTTACCTGTTTGCTTATCTTTTACATATACCCTATATTCCAAACAGATTCCATGGGCTCCTAAATTATATCGAACAATATTTAAACCTCAGTTCTCATAGCACATTTGTTACTAATAAAAGTCTTACATTATAGCTTTGCACCCTAACTACCATTACTTATGGTTTATATGTTCACTACTGTACCAAACTGTGCCCTGTAGGGTCAGTGTGCTGAATGTCTTATATGAATGTTTGACAATGCTGTGTTTAATCTGTGTGATGTTTATTGTCTTAGCTTTCTCTAAAGCAACAATTGTATATATAAGGATTCATCTTGCATATATATATATATATATATATATATATATAATTACAGTAGCCCAAAAAAGTTGTATACTTTCATGTATTCAATGCTTGGGGAGTTAGCTTCAAGAAATGCACTAGGGATTTATGGCTCCATGACTATATGCTGCTTTTTTTTTCTACCTTTGCTTTATCTTCTTGGAGATCATTGTTTCCAAACTTAATACTCTCCTAAATGGATAAACTGGTACTTAGGTAGGGTCTACGGCTAGTCCTGATGCATTTTACCTTTGGCATGTTGTCTTTTCTGTATCTTGGATTATCGGGTATTCTTCAAAATGAAGAGCCATTAATTACCCATTCAGTCAATATTAGGAAGACAACAAAGCTTTTTTACATAGGATTAAGAAGACATCAAATTGTTCCATTAGTATATTCCTCCTCACAAATAAGCTTTCATTGTACATTTAGTTTTCCCTCGAGTAAGTCTAACAACTACTGCATATATTACAATCAGGCTGTGGAAAATAACAGATCAGTGAGCAGCTCTATATGTATCATCAACAACATGGTTCCTTAATATGTTGCCTACATCATTCTGCATATTAGACGAAATGTTAAATCTGTGCAATGTCCATTGTCTTAGCTTTCTGCAAAGCAACAATTGTACCTATAAAGATTTATTACATATAAATATTCTCAATATCTAAATATATAACTGTATCTCACGATCAAAAAAATGCTGTAACTTGAGTTTTAGGCAGAATTACATGGAACCACCATCGTGCCTCGATAGAATGAAGCCCCCTGAGCAAAACCCACCCTCATTTGTATTCCTAGGCCACCCCTGTGCTGAAAAAATTGTATTTTTAAAAGGGCCATCTCGTCCCTCACTCGCGATGCACGATTGCAAGCAAAGAATCTTGCGATCAATGCTGAAACTCGACTTTTAGGCAGAATTGAATGAAACCATCACCATGCCTCAATAGAACAAAGCCCCCTGAACAAAACCCACCCTCATTTTTGTTCCTAGGCCACCCTTGAGCTGAGAAAAATGTATTTTTACCTCGTGATGCAAGATTGCGATCATAGAATCTCACGATCAAAAAATTTACAGTCTTGCGAGCAAAGATCGTTAGTGAGCCACAATCAAAGAATTTAAAATGTTATAACTCTATTTTTTGACCATTTTGCATCAAACCAAAGGCATGGCTTGATAGAATGAGGCCCTCTGAGTAAAACCCATCCAAGTTGTACTTCAGGAGTGACCCCTGAGCCGAGATATTTGAGTTTTTACGATCGGAAAAGCAAAAACAAGATGGTGGACCTCGTGATCAAAGAATTGTTGGGGACAAAGATTCTTGAATTGCAAGGCTACAAATTCTTTGACCGCCAAGTGGGAACAGATGGCCAGTACCCCATTCTTTGTTCACAAAATAACCATATAAATTTTCCCATTGACTTATAATGGGAACTTAAAAGTGGCATAACTTTTGAATGCCTTAATATTTTTTCACCAAACAAAAAGTGGCATGTTTGGGCAGCCAAGCTCTTTCAGATGAGCCATCTCACAGAGTGGCATGTCACAAGATGGCCAATCAGGGCCACAGACAAAATCCCCAAAGCTGCCTCCAAAACTGGATAATTTTGCATTTTTCAGCGTTTTCGTGCACAAACACCGTAAGTCCAACCAAAATTAAATTTGGCAAATCAAGAGATCTACCATGCCACACTGCACACACCAAATTTCAGGCAAATCTGTTAAATGGGTACAAAGTTATTAATGTGCACAATTTTGACTTTAACATAGAAGTGCATTCTTAACCCTAAATATAGTGGTGCGACCGAGCCACTATACTACAGATATATATATATAAATATATATATATATATATAGAGAGAGAGAGAGAGAGAGAGAGAGAGAATATTAAGAATGCTTGGTTTTGTTTGACCAGCTTGAGACTTGACTTGTTCTGTGATTACATTGATAATAATGCATATGTGGCTACTGTTGCTTTCCAGGGTTACCATGCTGAGTGACATCCTTGTTGTTCTGGAATGTGCAGCAGCAGGGCAGCACAGTTATAGAAGGGTGGTATTATGCCTGGACCTGTCATCAGTAACTAGAGATTGTATTTTTAGGAATAGCAACCAGTACCTCAGGTGAAAATCACAGCATTTCTGAACTTTTCCCATATATCCATATGTACTTTTCTCAAAGTAGATGGTACTTTCTTGAAAGTCACGGTATTCTCCAAAGTTCCCACATTCATTCCTATGTGAGTTTCTCTACAGCATACAATACTTTCATGAAAGTCACAGTATTTTCAAAATTTCACCATGTGTACCTAGGTAACTTTCATAAAACTACACAGCGAGTTTGTTAAAAACACACTATTTTCGAACTTTCCTAATTCATTCCTATCTGACTTTTGCAAGACCGTACACTACTCTCTCAAAAGTCAAAGTATTTGTGAACTTTACCATGCATTCCTGTGGGACTTTTCATGAAAGTACACAATATCGCAAAACTCACAGTATTCTCTAAATTTACAATTCATTTCTATGTGGATTTCGCTACAGTACACAGCAATTGTACAAAACTTACCACATTTCTGAGTCATTCCTATGATATTTTTGCAAAAACACACAGTAGTTTCATGAAAATTATAGTATTTTAGAACTGTCACCATTCATAACTGTATGATTTTCATGTAACTACACAGTAATTTCACGAAACTCACCGCAAGTTCAAACTTGTCCCATTCATTCCTGTGAGATTTTGCAAAAGTACACAGGAATTACATGAAACTCAAAGTATTTTTGGACTTTCCCAATTCATTGATATGCTACTTCCGTGAACGTACACAGCACTTTTGTGAAAGTCACAGTATTTCTGAACTTTCTCCATTCATTTACATGTGGTTTCCGCGAACGTGCACAGTAATTTCACGAAACTCATCTCATTTTCAAGTTTCCCCTATTCATTCCTATTCTGCTTTCATGAAAAAGCAGATAGTAGTTCCATGGAAATCACAGTACTTTTGAATTTTCACCATTCATTCCTATGTGGTTTTCACGAAACCACACAGTAATTTTGCAAAACTCATTTCATTTTCGAGTTTCTCCCATTCATTCCAATTGTGCTTTCATGAAAGCAGACAGTATTTCTACGAAAATCACAATATTTTCAACAGTAATTTTGTGAAACTCATAGCATTTTTGAGTTTCCCCCATTCATTATTATTGTGTTTTCATGCAAGCAGACAGTACTTCTGTGAAAATCACGGTATTTCTGAACTTGCCCAGTTCATTTATATGTGGCTTTCATGACAATACACAGTAATTTCGCTAAATCTATAACATTTCCGAGTTTCCCCCATTCATTCCTATGATAGTTTCATGAAAGCATAAAGTATTTTCATGAAAAAAACAGAACTTTCACCATTCATTCCTATGTGATTTTTGAGAAACTACATATTATTTCTCATAACTCACTGTTCAAAATTGTGCCATTCATTCATATGGGATTATGCAAAAGTGCACAGAAATTTTTTGAAACTCTCAGTATTTCCAAACTTTTCCAGTTCATTCGTATGTTACTTTCACAAAAGTACACAGTACTTTTACAAAAGTCACAGTATTTACAATCTTTCCAATTCATTTTGATGTGGTTTTTGTGAAAGTGCACAGTAATTTCACAAAACTCAAAGCATTTTTGAGTTTTGCCCATTCATTCTTATCGTGCTTTCATGAAAGCAGACAGTAGTTATGTGAAAATCACAGTATTTGTGAACTGTCACCATTCATTCCCATTTTGTTTTCATGAAACCTCACAGTAATTCTGCAAAACTCATTGCATTTTTGAGCTTCCCTTATTCATTCTTACGGAATTTCACTAAAGTACACAGCACTTTCACAAAAGGCACAACATTTATGAACATTCACCATTCATTCATATGGCACTTTTTCTTGAGTACACAGTACTTTTGTGAAAGGTGAAGTATCTTTGAACCTATCCAGTTCATTTATATCTGATTTTTGCAAAAGCACATTGTAATTTTATGAAATACACAATGTTTTGGATCTTTCCCCATTCATCACTATGTGACTTTTATGAAAGTACTCAGTAATTTCAAGAAAGACACAGTACTTTTGAGCTGTTCAAATTTATTTATACACTGCTTTTGCAAAACTGATATGCCTTGATGCAAAAATATTAAATAAACTAACATTGTCATAGTCATTAAAAAATACTATTATTTATGCATACAGTACACACAAAAATAGCACATACACTGTACAAGAAAATGCTATGGAATGCTGGTATACCCACCCAATGGTGCCACCAAAACAGTGACATACCTTGCTGTTGGCAAAATCGACACTTTGCCAACAGGTCACTGTGTTGGTGTACCCGAGACAAGGGCACACTGTCTCTCAGTCTTGCACCCCCTCCCTGAATCAGCTCCAACTGTAGTTGATAATCCACAGTATGGGGGGGTTCAGGGGCAGAGTCCCCCACATGGGGGGTTGGGGGACAAAGCCCCCGGATGGAAAAACAGGACCGGGAGACATACGGGATTTATGTCCTCGTAACTTGCAGTAGACATAAATCCCATTGCTGAGATGCCGGTCGACAAAAGTGTTGTCAAACCAGCATTATAGAACATGGAATGCTTAATGATAACATGTTCAAGCAAAGCTGTACTTAGAGTGGCACATACACCGCTTATATGCAGGCTACTACTTCTACAACAGGACAAGCTAACTATATACAGAGGTTATGCCACTAAAAGTGGGCAAAGGAGTGTTATGTGTTTAACATACAGACATTCACATATTTCAGGTTTGCTATACCCAGAAGAGCAGTATCTTGGTACAGCAAGAGCTGCAGGCATGTACACCTGTGAAGGTAATGTATGTGAAAAAGGGACATTATGTCACAGATTATAATGTCTTCTCTAACAACTTGAGAAAAAAATCAGAAAAAATTACCGAACATGTGTTTTAAAATTTAAACTACATTTTACACTAGCTGCTAAATACTACTAATTGCTTCCAATGAGAACACATGTAATATATTACATTTTAGAAATTAGAAACTTTAATGATGGCATGTATACTTACATTGTTGACAGGACCTAGGGCCCTGGGTCACCGGCTGCCATTCCATCTGTCAGATGAAGAAAACATATGTGGCAGTAACAGATAAATTTATATGTTTCCAATGAATAATTTATGATGAGTATGTCCTACTCAAGCAGCATACTCAGTATGAGATGTTACATGCAATGGAGACAGGCCAGTGTTTATGTGAGTAATGAGGTACAATCAGGATACATTTTTAAATATTATTCACATTGTGGGTTGTGTCAGTATCTCATCCTTCATTGCATACTCTTCCCCTGGGTTTTTGTTTCCCAGGTGCATTACTTTGCACTTCTTTGCATTGAATCTAAGCTGCCATACATTTGATCATTCCTCCAAACTTGCCAAGTCCTTTTTCATCCTTTCCACCCCACCTTGCGTATCAACCCTGTTGCAGATCTTTGTGTCATTTGCAAAGAGCCATACTTTTCCTTCCAGTCCCTCTACAATGTCACTTATATAGACATTAAAAAGGACCGACCCCAGTACTGAACCCTGCGATACCCCACTTGTAATCCCCCTTTCTTTGGAGTGGACTCCATTTACTATTACCCTCTGTGTCCTGTTGTCCAGCCAGTGTTTTACCCAGGCTACCACCCTGGTACCCACTCCTAGGCTGGCTAATTTGTTTATTAATCTTTTGTGCTGGACTGTGTCAAATGCCTTGCTAAAGTCTTGGTAGGCCATGTCCACAACCCCTCCCTGGTCTATTACTTTGGTCACCCAGTCAAATAAATCAATTAGATTTGTCTGACATGACCTTTATGCTGTGAATCCATGCTGCCTTGGGTCCTGTGCCCCACTGGCCTCTAGGTACTCAACAATTCTTTTCTTCAGAAGTGATACCATCACTTTTCCTACCACTGAGGTCAAACTGAAGGTTCTGTAGTTTCCTGCCTCTGTCTTGCTCCCACTTTTGAGAAGGGAATCACATCTGCCTTCCTCCAGTCCTCAGGTACCACACCATCCTCCCATGATTTATTAAAAAGGGTAGTCAGTGATGTTACTAGTTCTTCCCTTAGTTCTTTTAGAATTCTGGGGTGAATCCCATCAGGCCCCATTGCTTTATCCACCTTCAGCTTTAGGAGTTCTTTCAGAACCCTTTCTTCTGTGAAAGGACTAATATCAACCCCACTATCCAGAGTGCTTCTATTGACTGAATTAGGTATCTCACCCTGATCTCCATTGTGAATACTGAGCAGAAGTATTCATTCAGTAGCCCTGCTTTTTCACTGTCGCTCCCTACCCAACCACCTTCCTCTTAATTCAGCCTCAGTATCCCTGCCTTAGTCTTTCTTTGCTCCATAATGTACCTATAAAAGGTTTTATCTCCCTTCTTAACTGAGCTGGTTATCCTTTCCTCAGTTTGGGCCTTTGCTATTCTGACTGCCTTCCCCGCTTCCTTCTGCTTTAACTGGTACAGTTCTCTGTCCTGCTCCTTCTGTATTTCCTTATACTTCCTGAATGCTATCTTTTTCTCCCTAACATTCCCTGCCACTTCTTTTGAGAACCATAGTGGTTTTCTTTTTCATTTTGATTTGTTTATTTGCATCACACAAAGGCTTGTTGCCTCTGTGAAGGTGGTTTTGATGTTTCCCCTTTGTTGCTCCACCCCACCTTCTTTCCTGTTTCCTAGTGCTTTTCCGAGGCATTCTCCCATTTTGACAAAATCAGCCCTCCTGAAGTCCAGTACCTTCGTTTTGTATGACTTGACTCTACAGCTAAGTTTATCATGAACCACACTGTTTGGTGGTCACTTGTTCCCAGATGGCTACCCATTTCTAGATCTGAGATCCTCTCCCCGTCCCCATTTGAGAGTACCAGGTCTAGGACTGCTCCCTCCTGAGTGGGTTCCAAAACTAGCTGTCTGAGGTGTGTCTCCTGTAGGGCATCAAGAGAGGCCCTGCTCATGGATGTAGCTGCAGCAAAAGCACTCCTATTAACATCTAGCATATTCAGGTCCCCCATCAGCAATATTTCCCCTTTTTCTGCCATCCAAAGGATGCCTTCTATCATTTTCATGTCAATTTCTTCCCCCTTAGATGGGGGTCTGTATACAACCCCTGTGAGGATTGTGGTGCCATTTCCAGTCTCCAGGGTGACCCACAGTGCCTCCTCTCCTCCCTGTTTACCCTTTAGTTCTGTTGTTTTGATCCCTTCCCTTACATAGATAGCTACTCCTCTTCCTCCTTTTCTACTTTCTCTGTCCCTCACGTAGATTGTGTACCCTGGTATGTTGATATCCCAGTCATGGTTCTCTGTGTACCATGTTTCTACAACCTCCACAATAACCAGACATCCCTCTTACATGAAGGCCACCATTTTAGGGAGCTTTTTTACCTAGATTACAGGCATTGGTACTCATTACCCTTCATTTCTTATGGCCTTATTTCTTTTTGCCCCATCCTTGTCCTTACTGCCTTTGTCTTTTTCTCCATTTACCCCTGCCCTTCTCCCTATCAGCTGCTCTATCTTGGTGTTTACCTCACTAACTACCCTGATTTTTTGTGGGGGGCTAGGATTTCCCTTCTCCTTTTCAATGCCTACCCCCTTGGCTAGTTTAAATGCTTGCCAATTAAGCATTTAAACCTATCACCTAGGATCCTGGTTCCTCTCCTGGACATATGCAGAACATCATGTCAGTATAGGCTTGCATCCCTCCAGGTGGAGCCCCATTCTCCAATGAAGCCAAATCCCTGAGCTCTGCACCAGTTTTTCAACCAGTCATTGAATCCCATGGTGCAGAGTACAGTAGCCTCATCCTTGCAATAGACAGGTAGCACTTCCAAGTTAGTTACCATGTGTGCTACTTATCTAAGACCCCTGCCCAACTCCACAAACTCCTGTTGCACTGCTCTGATCCCATTCTCAGCCAGGTCATTTGTCCCTAGGTGGATAATGACATCCAGCTCACTCCCCCTTGAAGCTGCTCCTATGATCCTGAGGATTTGTTTCCTGTCCTTCCAAGTCATGGCACCAGGCAGGCAGGCACCTTATCTCCCTTCCCCTCCCTCCCTCAGTTCTACCTCCTCACAATGGAGTCCCCCACTAGGAGTAAGCCTATGGCCTCCTGAAACAATCAACTACAACTCTGACCCTCCACCCCGAGAAGTGCCTTCCTTTCTTTCAGACACCTATTTCACAGAGGTTAAGCAACAGGTCTAGTCACAAATGACTGCATATATCTCCCAGCTAGAGTTCCTCCCTGGTAAATAAAAGTTAAACTAAGAAAAGTCAACCCCAGAAACAGAGAATCAAAACTACTTACGTACACAGGCCCAAAAATGAATAATTCAATTCAGTATAGTCTATTAAATTACCTCCTTGATTTAAGGAAGCTTTTGACTGCTTTCTCTCTCTCTCTCTCTCTCTTTCTCTTTCTCTTTCCCTCTGGGAGTATCAACTCCCAGTTATCCCTCTCATTTCTGCCCACCTAAACCCCCCAACAAGGCATGGTGATACCAGGTAGCAACTCTGTTATCAACACTAGGCCCATCCATCCCCTTATTCTTCCTTTCCCAACCTCGGATAGGAGCTCACTACCCTGGGTTGTGTCATCCTACCATGCCCCGTACTTTATAGCATTCAATCCCGGGGCTCACACATACTCCTTTTCTCCATCCACCTTCTCTACATCCAGCTTTACCAGCTCCTTTCTGTCCACCGTGACCTCCTAGCCTTTCTCCCCCTACTTCCCTCCCTCTCTTCCCCCCTACCTTCACCTCTACCTGGTGTATATTTTTATTTTTTTCTTCTGTTACTTCCTCCTGCAACCTTAGATAACCTGCTTTATCTTCCTATAGACACTTCTATGTATGTAAATACCGTGTAATCTGTACAATATCTGTATAATTCTATGTACATATGAACTTCTTTTTCTTCCTCTCTGTAAAGAGTATTATCTGTATTGCCTTGTAAATACCTATGTTGACCTGTATATACAATTGTTCATGCTCCACCCAGGTCCATCTTGCAAATGAGCTTCTGCTCAACGATGAACGCCTGGTTAAATAAAGACTTGATTGATTGATTGATTGATTGAGTAGACAGCAGGCCCTGGACACACCCAGGTGTGAGGTATCTCCATGCCTTGTTGGGGGGTTTAGGTGGGGAGAAATGAGAGGGATAACTGGATTGAAATCCAAGGTTTCTCCCTCATTCTCCTCCTACCACCAGAACATTCAGAAGTCCAAACCAGCTCTCCAGTAAGGTAAGGGTCGGGCTGGAAGCCTGTGGGGCAGGGGGAAAGTAACCAGTACACTGCTGGCTCAGTGAGCCAGGCCTGAGCTTCTTCAGCAGTGCCAGGATGGAGTTCTCGGGCAGCAGTTGTTTTCAAAAGGAGTGTTGAGGGAATAAGCACTGAGGATCGAGAGCTAGGTCATTTAGCGGGTGGAGTCCTCAACCTAGGCCACAGAGCAGGCCACTCTAGTTGGGACTGCTGATGAGCACTGCTATGCAGTGGTCACAGCACTGGGTCAGAGTGAGGGAGGAACTCTCCGGGCCATCAGTGCATCTGTGGGTAAGCTTCCTAGTCCTCCTGAGTGTGCTAGTCCTGATCTTCTTTGTTTCTGGCACCATTTCCACTTGGTTGAAAATTTCATAAATAAATAATGTATGTAGTAGGAGCCCTTACCGTGAGCATCCTCAATGATGGCCGTGAGGCTCCTAGGGCGACCAGACTTGTTGTTTGATCCCCTCATGGTTCATGGCAGCTGCGCAGGGCTGACAGTCTGACCTGGCCCACCAGGTGGGCAGGAGTGGTTCATTGTTTCTTCAGCCTTGAATGACCCTCCCCCCACTCTTCTGAGGGCAGCACAGTCTCTGTATGCAGTGTTCCATAGTGGAATGGTTGAGGTCCTGAACTTGGCTGCTTGATCCAACTTGTCAGTCCCAGTACAAGCCACGTGCAGGGCCAAGGACTTGCCACTGGCTGCTTGGGATCTCATGGGAGGTGAGAGTATGGAGGCTATGTTAGGAATGGTGGCTGAGTCCACAGTGCTCCTTGTTTACCGGCAGGCATTCAAGGGTCTCTTCCGGTCTAGACAAGGGGTCAGAAATACTGAATTAACCCCCATAGGGCCGGGAGTTTGAGCGGTGGAGTGAGTCCGGCAGGGAGCATCTGGTGGCGGCCATCAGGAGCCAACATGTTCATGGGCGGCAGCTAGGGATTCATGGCACCAGAGGTTGGGGTTTGAGCAGGAGTTGTGAATAAGCTCCATACATATAGTAGGCCACTGCTCACTTCCAGCCCCTCTGGGTCACTCCTTCATCTGGATGCTGGAGACTAGGGGTTTTTTTGTAAAAAAAAAAAAAAAGAAAAGAAGACATGCAAGAAAGTTAATAATGATAAGTAAATTGCCCGTGTGGGCCATCACTAAGCAGGGGATGGGAGAACAACATGAGAGGCACTACAGCTGGGAAGTTAGAGTAACTGGCTGTTGATGAGCTTAATACACCCAGCAGATCTGGGTTTGAATACTGCAGACTTGACTCACCCCAGTTAGTGTGACTCTGGACAAGTCATTTGTTTTGCCATGTTCAAGGGAACACTTGGGACACCCAACAGTCTTGGGTGCGACTCCCATACCACCCCCCCCAATTTTGGGTTTCTGGACAGCTAAGAGGCTGGTCAGAACTTGCCATTAGCACTTTCTGGGTACAGCAGTTGGTACACAGGGCTGTATATGGGGATAGTACACTGCATGGAAAAGCAGGACAGTGGGAGCAGGGGGCAGTGGGCCTTATACCTGCCCTCTGAGAGGAGGGTTGAGGGGTTTGAATTCCACTGGGAATGAACTCTCACAGGGAGGGGTTAGGCAGGGGTTGCCCCACTGCTCATCCTTTTCTCCACCCTTCCACCATCTCCTGGCTTGGGCGCCGAATAGAATGCGTAGGGCAGGATTACCGGACTTGGAAAGGGAACATGGACTTCTAGAGTAGAGTTCATTGTGATTGGTATCCATCGATGTTTCACTGTCCTTTCCCCCTTAAGTTTCCTCCCTCCCTCCCCCCACCCCTTTTGGCTAATGATTTCAGATTTGGGGGCAGGTTTAGCCTCCTATGGCAGAGGAAATCAAACTTCCGGGTGGAGTTTCGTGTGGCCTATTGCTAATGATATTTGTTGGGGGGCCCTTTATTTGTCATTGTAGGACCATGACCACTAGGAAGAGGAACCCATCATCCAGAGTGCTGCCAGTGGCTGAGCAGAAGCTGGGAGCCTTTTATAAGAAGAACAGAGCGTTATAGCTGGAGGCCTGCTTGGAAGGGCCATGGACTTCAATAGCAAAGAAGAGGGTAGGAGGAGGAAAACCATTACTGCCAGTAAAGGGGCCTCACGCTGAAGATAAGACTCATCCTGATGGGTCGTAGGTAGGGGCCAGTCAGATAAGACAGGTTTTGAGGGCAGTAAGGGGTGAGGAGCCCGACAATGAGTTGGAATTACTCGCCAAGGGAGGAGTTTTTATTTTTTTTATTTCTGTTTTTCCCCACCTGCAGCCCCCACTGGAGCTGCACCATCAGGAGTCACCTATCTAAGCCTGTCCCTGCCAGTGCCTTACCTGCCAGTCTCCGGTCCCTCCATCCTGCCTCGGATACCCCCTGGGTGGGGTCAGGGTAGGGGTGGACTCCCGAATCTTGCATGTGTCAGGGTTCTAAGGCTACAGGCAGCCACCAGTACATTGAGACCCCAGCTCAGTGCTCTGTCTTCCTGGGTCCAGTGGGGGTGTTTTCACATTTTTCTGTTGGATGTTGCAGACCCGTACATCAGGGTGCAAGTGCCGATGTTGGCAATGTCCCTCCCCCTCCTTTCCCAAAGGAGTAGTCCCTGAGGCTGATTGGTCAGTGACCCATGCCCTTGACTAATCAGGCCCCCAAGACACCAGGGGTCACCGCTTGCGGGGTTGAAGAACCCTCCCCCCCGGAGAAGGCGAGCTGTCATCAGACTCTCCAGCCTGTCTCCCCCTGGCCAACCCCCGGTGGCCCAAGCTCACTCCCAATCCTGGGTCAACGGTGTGGTGCGAGGTGTGGCATCCAGCACCTCAACCCTTAGTGCCACCGGGCCGGACCCATGGCGGTAGTTTTGGAGATGGACGGCGGTGACTCACCGATCACTCCAGACTTTTTGGATGATAAAGGGGCAGGTGGTAGGCAGCCAAGCAGAGGCCAGCTTCTGGGCAGTGGCAGAGTGACTGAAGCAGTTAGTTGGGATGGTGGTGGATTTAGTGGCAGAGATTAAGAATAAGACAGTTCCAGGACTGACCAGTGAGGATGGCGTGGGGAAGTACTGGCTGGCACTGGATAAACTGGCACCACCTCTGCTGGGGAACCCTTACGCAGGGCTTGATACTCTGGTGGGCACCCATTTGATCAAGAAGGTGAGGCAGCAGATCAGGAATTGGGAGTACGTGGACATATTTTCCTTCCTAAACTGACCCATGGAGTCCACGGATGGGAAGAAGGAAAAGGGGGATGATCAGGAATGCAAGAAGGTTAAGGTTCTGTGGACGTATGACAGTAGGGTGGTGGCATTTATCATATATGCCATGCCTTTTGCAAGCAGATGAGAAGCAAAGGGTGGAGCTACTCAATTACATACATGCATCGTATCGCCTTGATGCATAAGAAAAAAGGGGGCATGGCCTCGCTCGACTACGATGAGGAATTCTGTTGCAGGCAACAGGTGGATATTGCATTAGGCTGGGGAAAGACAGACATGCCGTTGCTGGTGGATGTCATGCAAGGAGGGGGAGTTCAGCACATGGATAGTGGCCTTCCCATAAAGGTGTCTTCACAGAGGAAGTCAGAGGGAATGGCCCAGCAGATGTGCTATGCTTATAATCAAAACACATGCACATGCAACTGCTGTAAGTTCCGGCATGCATGCATGGCCTGAGGAAAGCAGCACTCCTTTCTTCGGTGCTCATCAGCATGAGGGGAAAATGGGAATAGGTGGGGAGTGCGGGGTAAGTTCCCCAAGTCCCAGGGTAAGAAGCCTCCCCACCTCGGTACAGATAAAAAGTATTAAGCCGTGGCTCGACCAGTACCCAGATAAAGCAGCCACTGACTTATTAGGGAGAGGGCTCATGGATGGATTCAGGATTCCATACCCAGGCCCCCAGTGGACATACGAGGCAGATAACTTGAAGTTTGACAGGGATCAGCCACAAGTCATCCACCTAAAACTGGAGAAAGAGAGGCAGCTGGGGCAGGTGAGTGGACCATTCACAGAGCCCCTGTGCAATAATTTATGGGTTTCACTGATTGACTTAGTGCCCAAGAAGACACTGGAGGAGTTCTGGATGAGCAATCATCTGTTGTACTTGGACAGGGACTCAGTGAATGATCATATTGATTCCCTACATTCTTCAGTGCATTATCAGTCCTTTGATCAGGCCATAGCAGTGGTGCAATCAGCGGGGCCTAGTGCACTCATGGCAAAAGCGGACATTGAATCTGGATTTAGACTGCTGCCAGTTCATCCTGAGGACAGGGTGCTGTTAGGCATGAAATTTGAGGGTGAGTACTATGTAGACAATTGATGCCCTTGTGATGTGTGGTAGCCTGTGCAGTTTTTGTGCAGTTCAGCACCTTTCTGCATTGGGTTACTACACAACAGGTGCACAGTGAGGCAATAATGCACTACCTCAATGATTTCCTGTTTGTGGGACTGGCAGGGTTTCCAGCTTGTGGAGGGGGGGACTGTGGCAGCTTTTGAACAAGTGTGCAGGGATTTTGAGGTGCTGTTGGTGGTGGGGAAGTCAGAGCCCCTGGGGACGGTACTCACCTTCTTGGGCATCGAAACTGATTCAGTGGACAGGCTGTGTCAGTTACCGAAGGATAAATCAGAAACATTACAGAGTTTCCTGTGCAAGGCAGAACGTATGAAAAAAATCACGCTCCAGGAGTTACAACAATTGGTGGGACATCTCAACTTTACATGCCGGGGTCATACTGGTAGGCAGGACGTTTATGCACCGGCTGGCAAAGAGGGGCCTAGGGTGTCCTAAACCTCTCCATAGGATAAGGGTCACAGAACGGTTATGGGAAGACATACAGATCTGGTGGATATTTCTGGACCAATTCAACAGGGTGGCCATGTGGCAAGTTCCCTGAGGTGGAGAGCACTTAGAGCTGTACACTTATGCAGTTGGAGGAGTGGTATTGGGAGCCTATTTCCAGGAGGAATAGTGTGCAGGGCAGTGGCCAGCAGCATGGCTTTTAGTAGGCTTGGACAAATAGATCACATTGTTGGAATTTTTTTCTGGTGGCTGTGGCACTCTGTGTCTGACATCTTAGGCTGAGGGACAGAGTGGTGCCGTTTGTGTCAGACAACACTGGCATGGTGCATACTATCATTTAGCAGTTGGCACCAAGGGGCCCCCTGGGGGACTTAATGTGGTTTTGTGTTGAAATGTATGCTGTTTAACATTATTTTCAAGGCAGTGGATGTACCAGGAGTTGACAATGGAATTGCCAGTGCTTTATCTCATTCACAGTGGCAGAGATTCTTCAAGTTGGCACCAGCTGCAGACAAATAGCCACAAAGGGTCCCACCATTCCTGTGGGAGGTGGTGACTGGGAGACTTGGAGATGCATAGATAATTCCATTGTGCCCAGAACCAAAGAGGCTTATTGCCAGAGGGTGGAACACTATATCACCACACAGCAAACCTCAGGGTGGGCAGATGTCTGGCCCATTCCAGTAGACCAATTGTGCAGATACAGCATGGCAAGGAGGAAGGCAGGATGTTCACGGGGTAATGGGATGGCACCTGGTAGGTTTGTTGTGTGGCTAGTAGGGCCATGGGTATGGCAGGAAACACAAAAGCCTTCAAGGTGCATATGATCTTGCAAGTTTGGTGCAGTGGAGTAACTAGTCAACCAGATAGCGTGACCCATCACCCCAGTGATCCTTACCAGTATTTGCGTGTCTCTGCCTATAGTCTGCTGGAATGAGTATGAAGCCAGGTTGTTTGAGACATTGTTCCTGGTGGCTTTCTGCGGGGTGTTTAGGGTATCAGAGTTGAGCAGGCCACAGGTAGTAAAAGGGTCCCTGGGCTATTGGCACAGGATGTGGTCTCTGTGGTGACAAATGTTTACATTCAACTATGGGAGTTGAAGACGGAGCAGCGAGGGGCAGGAGGCTGGTATAGGGTGAGGGCACCAAATTGGTCTGGTTGGCCAGTGGGGCATATGATCAGTGACTATCAAGTGTCCTGCCTCGAGTTAGAGGAAGCCTTTATTTGACATCAGGATGGTAAGCCAGTGATGGCATACCAAGTCTGGTTTATACTAAAAAGGCAATTGAGCATGTGGGGCTGAATGACCATGAATATGGTACCCATTTATCCACATAGGAGTAACAATGAATGCCAGGAGTTTGGGCCTGTCTGATTTAGAGATTCAGGCATTGGGATGGTGGAAGCCCCAGACATTCTTGCGCTATGTGCGACTGCACTTGCAGTTATGCAATTTTTATTTCTTGCAGGCTCCAAGGACGTCACTATGAGCATATGGATATGTGGACACTCCTTCATTCAGTGGACAGCAAAGAGAGCAGCCAGTCAGCGAGCCAGAGGGAAGCAACCTGTCATTTCCACAGCACGCAGCCCACATCAGGTGGCTGTGGGTCAAGGGTATGCATTGGGGGCATTGCTTCTGAATCTTCGAGTTGAGGCTGGCAGGCGGAAGATGCCGAACATACTACTGATTCACTTGGGTGTCAAAGACCAGAAACACAGGAAGAGGTGAATCTGCTGCTGATAATGAAGGATGATTTGCATTCCATTAAGGCTTGGTAGCCCCATACAAATCTAATCTGGTCACGCATGGTGATGAGGCAGCACTGGACACATGCAAGGCAGAAAGTGGCATTGAATAGAGCCTGCATGAGGATTAACAGGGAGATAACAGTTTTTATGGAGTCCTTGGGGGCTGCAGTAGTGAGACATGATAAGATTTATTTGTTTTATAGTTTATTATCTTTCATTTGTCAGCATTTGTTACATCATTTACATGATTCACATGTTGTTCTTTGGGGTAGAAGCCCCTAGCACTGACAACATCACAGAACTATTACAGTACTTTTGGTCCACAGTTGTCAACTTTACTACAGTCTAGCTATAACAGTAACAGTAGGTGTGACTGTCTGGGATGTGTTCTGTCTTTTCACTATCTATAACTAGTTATCTCATATCCAGAAAATACCTATAGCAGGAGTTAATCGGGGGACATTCTCTAACTCCAGTGTAAAAGGTAAATTTCTCTTTTAGTGCAGTTCAGGCATCTCTGTCTTAACCACTGTCATGGAGTAACCATCTGGTCCATTTCTTTTGATATATCTGTGGCTTTTGCTTAAGATTGATCATTAACCTTTTCATCAAATGTATGGATTCAACCATATCCTTCCATTCCCCTACCCCCGGGGTTCTTGGCTGCAACCAATTCTTTGAGATAATTTTTAAAGCTGCCGCAACCAGGATCTTCCATAGGTATCTGGCATCCTTATCTCTAACCTCCCCTTGGATTAATCCTGAAACCAAATGTTCAGGTCCTAACTGCATCTGAATTGAAAATATCTGTTCTAGATGTTCCCTAACCTCCCTCCAATATACGGTGATACCTGGACATGACCAAAAGACATGTGCCTGTGAGGCATGTTGTTCTCCACAAGCCCTCCAGCACCCAGCCGTGGTCCCTCCCTTCAAATGCACCATTTGTGTTGGTACTAAAAAATATCTGGTTCTCAACTTCCAACAGAAGTCCCTCCACACTAAGGAGCTAGAAGTTGACCACGTACTTCTCCACATCAGAGACCAATGTTTATCTGTTATGAGAATTACTAAGTCCTGTTCCCATTTTTTCTTTATATGCTGGGACGTGTTGGCCATATCTGCCACATAGTTATTATACAACAACAAAATAGCATGGTCTGCCCCCCACACTCTTTGAAATAGCCATCTGTCTTCCAACACCGGCTCCTCCAGCATTATTTTGCTAATTTGTGTATTCAAGTAGTCTCTCAATTGATAATACCTGATTTTATCAGTCTGCTTGAGGCCATGTTTTTCCTGAATTGCTTCAAAGGAGAACAGGGTATTCCCCGTCATTATTTGATAAGGCTCGCACAGACCTCTTCTAGCTTCTTTCTGATACATGATAAGATTTATAATACCCACCATGGCCTGGTGGTGGGGGAGGAAGGGCAAGTGCAGGTGGAAGGTTTGGATTGCTTATTGGATGATTTTAGGAGCATCTTAGGGGATAGGATTGAGCAAGTGGCTTGGGGGGTCGAATTTGGTCTGGCCTGTGGCAGCTCGGGAGGAGCACGTGATGAAGGCAGTGGAAAAGGGGATGAGGACAGCTGTCCTGAAGGTTTCATTGCCCCTGGTTGGCATGAGGATGATGGACCACAAGACCTGGACCCACATGGGGGGTCTCAGTCCAATCTCAGCAGTACATGCTGCAAGGTCAGCAGCACTGGACATGGGGTGGCTACCTGAACCTTGGCCATATGACCTACCCTGCAACCACTGGTGATACTTCAGCATGCACTGTAAGGGATTCCCAGGTTGGTGGGTGGCGCAGGTGCCTGATGTATGGCACATCCTCCCTGCAGTGCATGCTGCTCAATGATAATAAGAATAGTAATATTAATGAGAGTATTAAATAATTCAGTAACAGTAAAGATCAATATTAATATTTGAAATGTTAAACATATGGCTGAGGCTTTTTCCTGTAAGATCTGTGTGTGTGTCTTCTTTGGGAAAGGGGGAAAATGAGGGGCTACCGGACAATAAATAGGCTACCCAAGCATTGAAGCAGCTGACCATTTGTCTGGGGCCCCTTCCCCGATCCAGGCTAGAAACGATACCTCCCTCCAGGGTGGACAGCAGACCCTGGACACACCCTGGAGGAGGCATCCTAAACTCGTGGGGGGTCTGGGTGGGGAGGGGCGAAGGGATAACTTGATTGGAATCTAGGGTCTCTACCTCTTTCTCCTCTGACTACAAGAACACCCACCCTCCCACCCAGCACTTGGAATGGGGGCAAAGGGCAGGTGAGAGGGCCCCTTTGTCCAACTATAGGTGACCACAGTAGGGGTTGGGGGTGACTTTTCCCATTTTTTCCCCTACTGGGGTTTTTCTGAGGTTTTGCTTCTTCCAAATGGATGTTACAAGTTAAGCACAAGGCACAACATATATATAAAAAAAGAATTTAACAAACTGACTTAAGGTAACTCTCATAGGAACTAACAATAAAGTTAGGGTCAAAATAGCCAAGGTCAAATTTAAACAGAATATTTAAATAGCTAAGGAAGAACAGTAGAACATGCATTAGAATGCATATGTAGAACAAGGGTATAGCAATTGTATTGCAAACTGTCGAAGCCATGTAGCGGCTTGGGAGTAGCACATGAGGAAGGTAGTGGGGGAAAAGGGGCAAAACCTGGACCCACATGGGAGGTCTCGGTCCAATCTCAGCAGTACATACTGCAATGTCAGCAGTGCCAGATGGGGGGTGACTACCATAATCTGACCTACCCTGCAACCACTGGTGTTACTTCAGCATGCACTGTAACGGATTCCCAGGTTGGTGGGCATTGTGGGTGCCTGAAGTATGGCACATCCTCCCGGCAGTGCACACTGCTCAATGATAATAAGAATGTGAATATTAATGAGAGTGTTAGTAAAGAATTCAATAAGAGTAAAGAACAATATTAATATTCGACATGTTAAATAAACACATGGCTTCAGTCATTTCCTCCAAGAGTTGTGTGTGTGTCTTCTTTGGGAAAGGGGGGAAGTGGAGGCTACTGGACAATATCTGCTTTGCATTTTTTTAGTGTTGTGAGACTTCTTTTTCCACACTTCCCCACCTCGACATATATACAGTGACATTATATTTTTATTTTTAAATTGCTGTATCGTAGTTTAAAATACAGCTAATTATAGAAATATATAATCCACTGTAACTCATTATTTTCATTGACTTTTTGAAACTGTCTGAAGCTCAAGTGCATTCCACTGGGCAAAAGTGTCTGATTTTTTTTTTTTATTTAGTTGCTTAAACAGGAGTAGCACACTTAGCTAAAAGCTTTTTTACAGGAGCAACCTGGGAGCACAATGAAGTTAAGTGACCTGCTTAGGGTCACACAGTATGCAAGTGAAAGCTGTGGGATTCAAACCCAGGTCTGGTCTGCTGGATGTCACCAGAGTTGCAGCTCAGAGCCTTAAACCACTGTGCAATACTGCCTCCCTGGCATATTTTCATAGAAGATACTGGAGTTCTTGGTCATTTAAGTGACTTGCCCGATGTAACATTGTATATTACTGTAGTTGATGGTAATATAACCATGGACTACTACTATGAAGATAATTCATTACTTTTATCTAATAGTATTGTGTTAGACACCTATGTAAAGTGTATCACATGGCAGTACAGTGTGCTCTTTTTCCCCTTCCTCATCATCTCCAGAGCTGGCCGAGTCTTCTGCAGTTTATGAAACTGCTGCCACAGCAGCTTCCATTTGCATTCACACTCAATTGGTGTCTTAGTCAGCTGTTTTTGAGCTAGAAAATCACTCACTTGCTGCCACATGTTTGTGAGCTGTTGGCTGGTCACCCTGAAAAACACCTCAGGCTCTCTATGTTGTTGTAATGCCTTTACCAAGAGCTGCACCTCAGCATAATCCCATTGCTTCAACATCTGTAGTAAAAGAGAAGTAAATAATGTCTGATCCTGTGTCATAATGTCGTCTTAAGTTTCAATTATTACAAATCATTTCTATAACTATGCAACTTTGCCATGAAATGGTGTCATTATACAAATGTAAAGAAATGTGTTTAGATGGTTCACGTTTTTGCTGTCTGTCTTCTGTATTTACTTGTTGACATAGACATGCTATGACATGTAGGATGTCAGTGCTGATGTCTAAATGGTGATTTGTTTTGTGTTGTTAAGATATATTTCATAAAGAAGAAGAAACTATAGCATTTTTTCTGCAGTGAAACTACTTATACTTTAGCAAAAACACAAACACTATCACAACACCACAATGAGTGTTGCTGCAACACTATTAGTACTTTCATGAAACAACCATGCAATTTTATGATTATACAGATAGGGAGATAGGGCCCCTAGTTTCACGTGAGCATATGTGATGATAGTGTTGTGAAAACACATGCTAATGTCATGCAATTATGTATGCTTTCATGATTCCACTCATAGCTATTGCATTTATACATTTAAATGTCTCTCACACACTACACCCAAAGATAACAGTAATGCTACTACATAGAAGTACACCTTTAAAGTATTTAAACGGGCTGCATTGCCGAGACTAGTTTGTTTAACTTAATACTGTCCTGAAATCATCTATATTTTTGTGAAATCAACTGTGTTTGTTTCATCAAAATAAGGCCTGATATCAGTACTTTGTGAACCATATAACATTGTTAACTTACTAAAAATATGTAAAAATAAATGATTGTTAAAGATTTTATTCAATTCTACTTATGGTTGCTTGATTCTCTAGCTCAGGTTTCATTACATCACAAAACAGTGTCGATCCTAAGATGGCTACCATTTTCAATCTTCCGACTGGTTGATTTGAAAGATGCAATTTTTCAATATTTTAGCTTGATTTGCAAAGTTTATTTTCTATTTTAAGGGTATATACATGTAATGTTGCCAGTCTGAGTGTTACCTACCATTTTTTTTTGTGTTGGAAATGTAAATTTTACACAGAAAATTAAATATATTTTCTTAGCCACCACGGTCGCAGAACTGTATGTATTGTGAAAATGCAGATACTTTCACAAAAATACTAGGAGCGATGTCGCGATACCACGTGCAGTTTCCGGAAACAACGTATGAATTTCGCAATAACATGGACAGCACCCCCAGTTTTGTGCAATTATAGCTTGGGAACTTTGTTTCATGAAAATGTACATAATTTCACGATAGCACAAAGTGTATTGCTGTATTACCACTTGAAGTTTCGTGAAATAACCCATAAATTTTGTGATAATACAGATAGAACCCTAGTTTTGCACACTTATAGCTTGTATTTATTTGTTTAATTTTTGTTGACCAGGTAAGTGCACTAGACAAATTCTGCCTATTTTCAGGCACGACCCAGGGAAGGGTGATACAGATGAACACCTGCTAACCTTGAACCAGATTAAGCTGTTGGTGGTATTTTTAGCAAATGGGGGAAATCTGGCCAGGGCATCGGGTAAATTCCCCTACTCATTGGTAGGGGGAGCCCTTATTGGTTTACTGCCAAGATGGTCGATGTCCAGGATGGTGGTGGTGGAGGGAATGCTGGACCTCTAGCTGCTTCTGAGGAACCTGATCCAGTTCTCCCCATGGGAATACAAAAAAATGGAAACATGGCTTCAGCTGGAGAAAGGCTGCTATCTGCAGAAAAAAATGCTCCTGAGTTAATTAACTTGCCTGACTGCCAACAGAAGGATTCAAACACAGTAGCTTGATCCCCTGCATCAGAAACCTTGGACTTTAATTCCATCACAGAAGAACATTTATGTTTTGTTTATCAAGAACACAAGGACTTTCTTATCAGATTGATGCAGGCTGACATCAAGAGCATTTCACAGTGTTCTGTGCCTACCTATCCTGCAGCAGCCACACCGATCATTTCTCCTGACTCAGAAACCCCACCAGGACCTGACTCTGCAGCTCCTTTATCTCTGCATCTCCACAAAAGCTACCACACCAGCGCTGATAAGGAGCAGATCTGGTCTCCTGCTGTAGTTCTCTGAGCTGCTGGATGGGGCCAAAACAAAACTGGAGTCCCGTGGACTTCTCTGAGTCCTGTGACAGTACAAAAAATAATTTTTGACACACAAGGTGCTTTAAATTCACACCAGGAACCTGCTTGTCCTCCAATTAACATTGCTCCAGTTGCTATACTGGTTCCTTCTATTGTCAACTGCACTGACACTTCTGCTGCAACCTGGGCAAAGCCAGATATCACAGAGCTCTCTACAAGCCCCAACAATGCACAGCAGGTCTCTGTTTCATCCTTCTGTGACTCAAAACAAACTACTACTCCTACACCTGAACCCTTTGCCCCTCAGCCTGCAGGTGAGACTGCCAACTTGACCCCTTTTAAGCTTTGTGATTTATTCACAAATTTGGGTGAGCCTGTGCAATGCAGGAATGCTGTACGCTTGAAGTTTATGGCGGATTTTTCTACAGCCCCTGATTGCTAAACTGTACTTTATAATATGCGGGACTCTTTGGGGATAGGGGCTGCTGAATTGTTTCCTTTTCTTCATGTGCATGGTGAATCTGTTTGTGATCTTAGCTTTAAATATGTTTATACTCTGGGAAAAAGTTTGGGAGAAATATGAACACGTTAAAACTCAACCACTCTGGGCCTCCTTTATGGTCATTCCCCTCATGAAACCAACTGTTAAAATTATTACTCTGCTATTCTGTGGTGAGGAGGTGAGCATAGTGGACATCCAGTACTGACTATGCCAGTGCTGCGATATATTGGAGGCACCTCGGCCTATTTTGGATGAGGACCTAGTGTGGATGGGGTGTGGAAGATTAAAGTGCAATTGAAGCAAACTGATAGGGGGATTTCTCACTTGCCTGGTGGCTTCTATATAGACAGGGACTGAGGTATATGTTTCTACCCAGGCCTGCCCCAGACCTGCCATAAATGCATGGCAAGAGCACACTTAAGCAGCACCTGTGACAAACCTAGATGCACCTTATGTTTATCTTATGGGCATGTCAGTTTAGGATGCTCAAACCCTCTACACTGTAATCTGTGTGATGAAACTGGGCACTCATACCACCAATGCCCTTGGGTGGACCACAATAGATTAGGCCATCCCCCACAGGACCAGATATCCCTCATAACAGATTCACAGGTGCAGACATTGCATCTTAGAGATGCCCCTGCTCCTTCAGTTTTCATTCCTATGCCTGACTCTCTTCCTTCCCAGGGACCTACACCTATTACTTGGCAGGGGATTATCCCTCACCCCCCAGGTATATCCACTGATATAACAACCCCCTCTGAGAATGCTAATAAGGCTGCTGAGCCATCTCACCCACATAGCCAGGTGAACATGCCCCTCCCCAGGGACCTGGATCAGTTTGTGGTAGTCCCTCCCACTAAACATGGGAAGAGAGAAAGGAACGCAGATAGTTTTACACCTGAAAGAATGATCATTACCAGGAATAAATTCCAGGCTTTGGCTAAGAGAAGTCAATGGGTGGGACACTGAAGGAGAAGATGGGGATTCTGACTCCTCATTAGCTTCTTCCTCTCATATGGATTTTTCTTCTGACTCCCAACATGACCCTTCTCTCACTATAGAGGGTGGTGGGGCTCAGTCTGAGATTGCTTAACATTAGTTCTTTTGGGCCCCCTCTTTACATTATGGAATGTATCACAGTCCAGGTTTACACTGCTTCACTCTTAATGTATGCAGCATCAAATCTTTCAAAAAACAAATTTCCACACTGCAGTACCTCACTGATTTACATCACAACATCTATTTCCTCCAGGACACCCAGCTAAATTCTCCTTATGAGATTTCTCAGGCTAGGGCCCGTTGGACTCAAGGCTCTTCCTTCTGATCTTATGGAGAGGATAGATGTGATGGCTTAGGCATTTTATTTAAAAGCTTTAACTTCCACATTACCCAGCTAATCGATATATCCCCCGGTCATGCTATGCTAGTAGACTGTATGCACCAGCAATACAGACTTAGAGTAATTAACATATATGCCCCTCAAATTATTGCTTCCAGAACAGAGTTATTTAACAAACTCCAGCCATACTTATATTCCAACATGCAAATTTATCTTGGAGGATATCTTAATTGTGGCCTCACTCTTTCAGATCAGGGAGGCTCCACCCAAAGACTCTTCGCTGACTTTACCACTTTAAGCAGGGTGATCATAACCACTGCCCTTTTAGATGGATACTGTGCATTCGATAATGTTGGAGCAAAAACCTACCATAGGGGCCCCTATGCTACACATATTGACTACATTTGTGTGTCCCAGAATATCTCGGTATTACAGGCAAAAACCATACCCTGCGAAACCTCAGACCACTTGCGGATTTCTCTGTCCTGCTCCCCTTCAGGGAAATCATTTCCCGGTAAACCTTATTCCCGGTGGAAATTGAACAGTTCCCTACTCACTGGTCCAGTTATTTCATTGCATTGTACTGACCTTCTAAATGCCTGGTTGTCTGTTATAGAGGCATACCATTCTCCTTTACAGTGGTGGGAAGATACAAAGAGTGATACTAAGAACTTTTTTCTACACAGAAGGAGAAAGAAGACCCTGAACTCTTACCTCAGATATCTCACCCTTAGACAAAAGCACCAACATAGAATTTCCTTTACTTTCGAAACCCAGGTTGATTGTTCCTAGCAAATAAGTGCAATCAAGGAATAAATGGAGCAGTATCAATATAATCGGGCCCTCTCCTTAAAAATGGAGGCTCAATATGGGACACAAGGTTCCAAATCTTCTTTAGACATTTACAAAAGTTGCACTGATAGAGTAGCTGCAACACACATAGAAAAATTACTAGATCCTGTCTCAACTCTTCGATATGATTCCTTGCCCGATATAAAGAAGATTGTAAGCTCTTACTTGGAAGCAATGTTCAGTTCTGCCACACCGGCAGACCCTACTACTGACTTCATTAGAGAAACCTCCATATGATAAGCTTCCCTGTACCTGGTAAATTCCCTTTCCAAATCGATATCTCTAGACGAAACCCAGCAGCGTATCAAACGTCAGAAAAAATGCACCTCCCCTGGGCCAAATGGCCTTACTGTCGAACTATACCATCAGTTTATGGTTTTTTTTGCCCCTTTCTGATGATAGTATATAACACCATTACATCCACTAACTCTGTTCCCAAAGGATTTTCAGATGATATTATGATTTTACCGTTTAAAAAAGGAAACATGGCAGATATTAGAAATTGGAGACCCCTCATCTTACTTAACATGGATTATAAAATCTTTGTCTCCATTTTACTTAACAGGCTGCTTCCAGTCGCTACTCAGCTCATCTCAGAGGTGCAGTCTTGTGCTCTGCCGAGCAGATCCATCCTCTCCAACCTTATCCTTCTCAGAGACATTGTCACTTGTAGCACCCTCTCCACACCTACCCTACTAATCTCACTAGACCAGGAGAAAGCACTTTGACCGGGTTAACCATGATTATTTATTCCAGGTCTTAGCTCTTTATCATATTCCCCATAAATTTACCTCCTAGGTTAAATTATTATACAATACTGCATGGACACAGACCCACATTAATGGCTCTCCATGCCACCCCTTCCTTAGGCTAAGGGGGGGTATGGCAGGGCTGCCCACTTAGTCCCCTTTTGTATACCTTTCAATTAGACCCTTTTTTATGTTGACTATTGTCACACCCATCTCTACCTAGGATTCTCACACCCACTGGGCAACCTCTCCCACCCGTTTGCACCTATGCAGATGATTTGTGTAGTTGTACCACTTTCTCCCTCCAGGAAGAAGTTCTTCCCTCTATTTTTAAAGCCTTTGAAGCTGTTTCTGGATCCAAAATAAATTTTACAAAAAGTAGTGCTATTGTGGTACCCCCCTCAGCTAGTATTGGGCCTCAGTCCCACAATGCTGGCATTCCCTTAGTACTTGCACCAATTAAGATACTAGGACTGTTTTGTGACACTCCTGATGATCCTACTTTACCTCTCCAATCCAGTTTTTGAAAGAGGCACAATATCAAGACTGCCCTGGTTCGGGTGCTCAATAATCTCCTGATGGCGAGAGATCAGAAAAGCTGTTCCATCTTGATACTCTTTGATCTCACCTCAGCATTTGATACCATGGACCATGGGGGTGCTGCTCAAGCACTTGAGGTTCAGCTGTGGCCTGACTGGTACAGTCCTCAGGTGGTTTAAGTCCTTCCTCACTGGCAGAACTCAGAGGGTGGTATCATGGATTTACTCCTCCGACCTTCTCTCCCTGTCATGTGGGGTCCCTCAGGGCTCAATGCTGTCCCCCATGTTGTTTGCAGTATACATGATGCCCCTCAGAGACATTGTAAGATGGCATGGGTTGAGGTTTCACTGCTATGCTGATGATACCCAGCTCTACCTGTCTTTTGCACCTGACCAGGATAGTGCACTCTCGCTCTTTAATAACTGCCTCACTGAAATTCAGGATTAGATGAATTCCAGCTGGCTAAAGTTGAACTCAGGAAAGACTGAGGTGATGGTTGTGGATCTAGGTCACAGGTAGAGGGGTCTGGAGCTGGTCAGCCTACGAGGCTTTTCATGGGGCGCTCCCACCTTTTCGCCTCTGAATGGGTGCGAGACCTGGGGGTGCTGCTTGATGATGGGCTAACACTGTGATCTCAGGTGTCAGCCATCATCAAGTTGTCCTCTTATCATCTTAGGAACAGCACCAGGATCAAGCAGCTAGTTCTGCCCTGTGACCTTCCCATGCTGATCCATGCCTTTGTGACCTTGTCCCTTGATTATTGCAACTCCCTTTACTTAGGGCTACCGGGGTTAATATCTGCCTCCTGCAGCTGGTGCAGACTGCAGCAGGCCGGTTCTTGATGGGGACTTCCCGGATGTGTCATATTACACCGGTGCTGTGCGAACTGCACTGACTACCGATTCAGTGGCAGATCATCTTTAAAGTCGAATTACTGATTTACAAGGCCCTACATGAACTCGGCCTCGACTACCTGAAAAAGCTTCTGTCCCCCTACTGCCCTGTGTGATCACTCCACTCAGCTGACGAGGGGTTGCTTGAGATTCCAAGCGTATTGCTGAAATCTTCCGGGGCCCGTGCATTTATGTATGCGGCCCCGGCCCTTTGGAATTCTCTACTCTGTCTGCTCTGTGAGTGCATGACCTTGGGGGGCTTTAAACAGGCACTAAAGATTTTTTATGGCATCAGGCCTACTCCATTTGAGTACACTGAACTTCAGATTTTATTGACTATCTGTTGCTTTATGAGCTGTTTTAATATTGTTGTATTCGTTTATGCTGCATCCCTATTTTTGTAAAGCACCTTGACAATTTGAAAGGCAATAAATCAAATTATTATTATTATTATTTATAACTGGAATCTTGTTTTGAACAGAGCTGCACATTCTGTTTCCCTTTGGAAAGGCTGCAGCATAACAAAATGTGAAAGTGTGTTCTTATTAAAGACTTTAATACTTCCCCTTTTTCTGCATTTGGCCTCTGTGTTCCCGGTCCGTTTTATTTTGGAAGCATGTATTAACAACAATTTTTTTAAGGCCTCTGGGGTAGTCACTTAAATCCTATAAAATTATCTTACACATATCAAGATTATTGCCACGGAGGAGTTAGGATGATTCATCCAATAGCGTTTTTTCATAATTTATTTATGAAAGTAATTATACCCCATTTACTTCTAGAGCAGTCTTCTTTCTGGTATTCCATAATACACTCATTATCTACCCGGATATGTCAAGTTTGGCAGCAGTCTTCTAATGAGATCCCTAGGAACTTCAGGAAACATGGTATTCCAAATGTTTTGTTTCCTACTTTTTTAAAAATCCTGCAATGGAAGCTTTCCCCCACCACGATAACAACACTATCCAGGAAACAGATTTATCACTTCATTATAAGTACATATTTTTCCTACCCACCTCAGATACTGCCTTCACAAGGTTCTCCTTTGGAATTGGACATCATTTTTGCCCAAGTAACTGATTCTAGGATTCCAACACATTTTTGGGATTCACTTGGTTGGCCTGTCATGGAAGGCTAGGGGTTAAGGATACTTTAAAGCATAAATCTGAAGAGGAGCAAATGTGCCACTGGGACTCCTGCATGAATGTGTTGGAGACTATGTAACACTCTTTTCTTGAATGTCCATACAGCCATGCTGTTTGGACTCTCCTCCTCCATCAATGGAGGGGAAAGGCACTCACAACCATTACTTATGAGATTTTGGTTTATGGTTTATTTCCCCCAGCACAGTATAAAGAAATACCATCCAGGGATCCGACGTTTGATTTTTGCATACTGTCATTATTATTTATGGCAAGCCAGATGTGCTTTTGTTTTGCAGCAGAAAACATTTTCAGCAGCACAAATTTTAATCAGTCTTTTGTCTATTTATAATACTGAACAAAAATGATTGGCTCCTGCATTTAACAAATACTGGAGCAATTGTTCATGGATTCTAACTGAATTACCTTGATGTTATTTTTTTATTTGGTTTGTTTATATATTCTAATTGGTCAAAACTGATGGAAGTCATTTACTTTGTCTTTGTTTCTTTCTTTCTCCTTTTTCTTTTAACCTTTATTATTGTAATTAATTGTTGATGATGAAATTCCTTGTTTTTTGGAAGCTGCTTGTATAATTTTCTTTAATAAAACATTCCCCTACTGTTTTCGAGGAGTGCCATGGGATCTTTAACATCCACCTAAACTACCACCAGAACAGAACAGGCAGATTGGACCTCGGTTTAATGTCTCATCCAAAAGACGATACCTTAGAAGTGCAGCACCCTTCTCATGCTGCACTGCAGTGTTAGTATTGGGATTTAACCCAATTGCCTGGTGTGAGCAAACTGCTGTTTTTGCGAACGTACCCATACTTTCATGAAAGTCCCATAGGAATACATTGAGGAAGCACTAAATCACTACCACTTTCATGAAAGTACCCATACTTTTGTAGAAGTCTCATAGGAATTTAAATGCTCAAGGGATGGGGTGGGAGGGCAAGACATTGTGTCAAGTCCTGGATGTATAGTGCACATCCACCACCTTTTTCAGAGGTACGGTTGGTGTGGTATAGAGTAAACCCAGGGAGTGAGACCATGGAGTCAGGGGTATGGTCATTGAGTCAAGTTTCTACTACTGAGATGATACCAGGGTGATTCAGGGCAACCCATCCCTGAAAAGAGTCAAATTTGTTAAGGAGGCTGCACACATTAAGGGAGGCAATTTTAAGATCCTTAGGAGCAGTAGCCTGGGATGTGGTTGGGTGGGGCCAGGGTTGGGGTGGATGTGTCCTGAAAGGAGGAGAAGGAGCAGGAGGGTACACATAGATGCTAGTTTTAGTCACTTCTGCACCAGCTTAGGTGCCATCAGGGAAGGGGAGGAGCATCACAAGTATGTGGTGATGGGTAGCTGCTGTAGAGCGGGAGAGGCAAGGCAAAGTAGAGTCCATTGCTTTAACATGGCAACATCAGTGGGGTGGGATATGGGCACAGCCCATCGGTGG
This sequence comes from Neoceratodus forsteri, assembly GCA_016271365.2. Lineage (NCBI taxonomy): Eukaryota > Metazoa > Chordata > Ceratodontiformes > Ceratodontidae > Neoceratodus > Neoceratodus forsteri. Next base: position 191,735,513 of record JADMNL010000022.1, on the reverse strand, counting down.
AGAGAGAGTGGTGGTCCCATGGTAGATGTGGGGGGGTTAGGGTGAGAGGACTTATGAGAAGCAGTTTCAACTCATCATGTTGGTGGACGTGTGGTGAGTGACCTAGCAGAATGCGGGAGGCTAGGGTTAGTAGTGCAAGCCAGAAGGCTGAGGCAGCACCAGCAGGCAGGGTCATTATGAGTACCTGGTAGGTGGGGGGCCAACGTGGTTAAGGGTGTTAAAAGGGTGTAGCAGATAGCTGGAGGTAAAACTGAGCCAGCAGTGGTATGCCAGCTGTGAAATTAGCTGAAGCACAGGGCAATTTTGGTAAAATCCTGGAAAGAGTTACTGTAATATTGCTTTACTGCATGGGTGGCAGTGACACTAGTTCTAATTTAGTGATATAGTTGAAAATTCAGCTAAGGCAAAGGTGCCAGCTACTGGGATGGTTTGGCTGTGACTGGGTATGTCACCAAAGGCAATGAAAGTGTAAGAATTGAAAGGGTATATAGTCGAATTAGAGTGAGGTCCCTAACAATAGGGTAGGTTAGAGCAGTAATTGAGAGGAGCTAACTGGAGCAGCTGGAGAAAAATTTGAGAGCAAATATGCGACCCTATGGGTGTGACTGCTTTAAAAAGGGGCAGTAAGAAACTGGGTCAATTCAGGTATTGAAGACAGGGAGGCCAATAGCCATAAGAAAGTGCAGCAGTGGAGTGACCAATCAGCTGCCAGGCTGAGGAAAGGGGCAGAGCAAGGGTCTATTTAATACTGTGAGGAGGTGGGGGAGGAGGGTGAAAAACTTCAGTCCGGAACACAGCACAGAAAGAGATTTCCCTGAGATCAGGAAGTGCCAGGCATTGGAAAATCAGCCAAAGAGCAGAAACTGCAAATCAGTGCATGGCTCCTCCACTGAGCATCCAGTCAAAATAGCGGCATTCAAAACTGTGAGTTTCAGAGGTCCGGTGCGTATCTGAATGTGTCCGGGGGTAAGTCTGTTAGCTGCAGCCTGCTCAGAGAGTGCCAAGGCCACAGGAGCAGCTTGGGAAGCCCGCAGATGGGCTGTCTGAATCTGTCCGGGGGTCAGTCGGATGGTCTGTTAGCTGTGGCCTGCTCAGAGAGTGCCAGGGCCGCAGGAGCAGTTTGGGATGCCCGCAGATGGGCTGTCTGAATCTGTCCGGGGATCAGTCAAGCAGTCTGTTAGCTGTGGCTGGCTTGGAGAGTGCCAGGGCCACACAGCACAGAAAGAGATTTCCCTGAGATCAGGAAGTGCCAAGCATTGGAAAATCAGCCAAGGAGCAGAAACTACCAATCAGTGCCTGGCTCCTCCACTGGGCATCCAGACAAAGCAGCGGCATTCAAAACCATTAGTTTCAGAGGTCTGGTGCATACCTGAATCTGTCTGGGGGTCAGTCAGGTGGTCTGTTAGCTGTGGCCAGTTTGGAGAGTGCCAGGACCACAGGAGCAGCTTGGAAAGCCCGCAGATGGGCTGTCTGAATCTTTCTGGGGGTCAGTCAGGGTCTGTTAGCTGCAGCCAGCTCAGAGAGTGCCAGTGCCACAGGACCAGCTTGGGAAGCCTGCAGATGAGCTGTCTGAATCTGTCCAAGGTCAGTCAGGGTCTGTTAGCTGCAGCCAGCTTGGAGAGTGCCAGTGCCACAGGAGCAGTTTGGGAAGCCTGCAGATGAGCTGTCTGAATCTGTTCTGGGGTCAGTCGGGCTGTGTGTTAGCTGTGGCCGGCTCAGAGAGTGCCAGGGCCACAGGAGCAGCTTGGGAAGCCTGCGGATGGGTTGTCTGAGTCTGTCCAGGGGGTCAGTCAGGTGGTCTGTTAGCTGTGGCTGGCTCAGAGAGAGCCAGGGCCACAGGAGCAGCTTGGGAAGCCCACAGATGAGCTGTCTCAATCTATCCAGGGGTCAGTCACGTGGTCTGTTAGCTGCGGCCAGTTCAGAGACTGCCAGGGTCACAGGAGCAGCTTGGGAAGCTCACAGATGGGCTGTCTGAGTCTGTCCAGGGGTCAGTCAGGTGGTCTGTTAGCTGTGGCTGGCTCAGAGAGAGCCAGGGCCACAGGAGCAGCTTGGGAAGCCCACAGATGAGCTGTCTCAATCTATCCAGGGGTCAGTCACGTGGTCTGTTAGCTGCGGCCAGTTCAGAGACTGCCAGGGTCACAGGAGCAGCTTGGGAAGCTCACAGATGGGCTGTCTGAATCTGTCCAGGGGTCAGTCAGGTGGTCTGTTAGCTGTGGCCAGCTTGGAGACTGCCAGGGCCACAGGAGCAGCTTGGGAAGCCCACAGATAGGCTGTCTGAATCTGTCCTGGGGTCAGTCAGGCAGTCTGTTAGCTGTGGCTGGCTTGGAGAGTGCCAGGGCCACAGGAGCAGCTTGGGAAGCCCGCAGATGTGCTGTCTCACTATGCTCACTGTGTGTGGTGCACTATGCACTTTAGTCAAAAGACTTTGAATAATATTTTTGTGGTCCTGGTGCTTTCTACATATATGGGTGCTCCTCATCCATTTGCTTGTCCCTGTGGAACAGTAGACTGAGATGGGACATGAGCTCAGTCTTTCCAGTCTCAGGGATATTGAAAGGACTGAACATATGGATATGTTCTCCAGCAGGACACAGGGGCATGCTCTGAATATAACAGATGGCAAGTTTAGGGGAAACGTTAGAAAGTATATTTTGTTCCAGAAGGTGGTGGCCTTCTAAAATGACCTGCCAAAAGAGCCAGTGGACATGAAGGCAGTTGAGTGGTCCCCAGTGTTACCCATCCATTAGCCTTTGCCAGCATTGAACCAATACAGCTGTGGAGAGCTTTTAGGAGTGGCAAGAGTGCTGAAAAGGATATGCCATTCTCTTGCCACACCAGTCAGATGTAATTGATACTGCTGTGATTACAGAACTGCACGTGATTGATACTTGGACATGTGATGTGCAGTTTGCTCCAGGGTCAGCCATATCATGGCAGCACTGACATGACTACATGTGGGCAATACTTACATATGCATAGTTTAAGTCAGCACCGCCATGTTGCACACAGCGGCCATTAGTATCGCAGCAAATCTGTCCTGTGTCAGTACATTGCATGTAGATGTAAACATGGGTAAAATTAGGACCCCCTGAAAATGAGATACTGCATCTCAACAAACCTGACCAATGTCAGTACTATGCCAGAATGGATAAAAGCATGAGCCCACTGAATATGACATACTGCATCTCAACCAGGCTATCTTATGTCAGTCCATTGTAACAGGGCTAAAGAGCACGTAACAGCCTTAACATTTGTTATAGCAATTTTACTGATAGGTATAATGACGTTAGTTGTGTGCATGTATTGATTTGAGCATACAGGAAAATGTACAGGAATTTTGTTCCAGTTTTACATGGAAAACACAGGGGAAGTGAGGTTGCCCTACAGGAAAATGCTTTGCTCAGTCTGACAACACTGCAGTTGACACCCCTATGATTTTTTTGTAATCTCATATGACGCCCTTTGCAAGCTCTGAACCCCCCTAAAACAATAACTGCCTAGCATTTACCCTTCCTACAAATATAAAGCCATATCAGTTCCAATACCACTAATTAGATAGGTCTCTGAAAGGGTTAACATAAATCGACTCTTCGAGAAAATACTGTAAATCATTGCTGCACACATACACACTGGGAGAGATGGCCAAGGATGTAAGTTGGAACTGCTCTGCAGTTAGATGCTGTATCCTCTGTTGGAACTCAAACATGAGTAAAAGTAAGACACATCTGAAAATGAGATACTGCATCTTGGCCAGGCTAACCTGTATCAGTACACTGCAGAAACTGGTAAAATTAGGACCTCTCTGAAAATGAGAGCCTGCATCTCATCAATGCTATCCTGTGTCAGTATATTGCTAAAATGGATAAAAGTATGACCCTGCTGAGTATGACATACTGCATCTCAACCAGGCTATCCAGCTATGCCAGTATATTGCAAGAGTGCTATAATACTATCAATAGGTTCTGGAGATATAAGAATATTGGGAGCAACGCTTGAGAGATTCCAACAGTTTTACATGGAAAATACAGGGAAAAGGAGTCTGCCTTACAGAGAAATGCTGTATTCAATCTTTGAGCACTGCAGCTGACACCACTACGATTCTTTGTAATTCCCTGGGATGCCCCTTGCAACCTCAGAAAATGCCTAAACCTTTAGCTGTCTAACATTTATTTACCCTTCCTACCAGTATAAAACTATGAGAGTTCCAATGCCATTAATTACATAGGTGCTGAAAAGGTTAATATAAATTAACTCCTCAATTCCTTTGGGTAAATATTGCAAAGATTGGTGTGAATGATGATGTATTAGGACTCATGTACATATATCTCATTCCAATTAGTTGCCTTTCCCAGTGAAGGGGGTTGGGGGCTGTGGGATTTTATTCCAGTGAGTTTTTATTTAGAGTTGTTAGACTGGTTCTGTACATGTTTGTTATACATTGACAGTATTGAAATCTGCACATATCAGGCTCATGGTCTCATTTTCTTAGGGGTCCTTGACAAGTAGTTTTTTTTTAAATTCGGAACTTATACTTACAATTTATATTATCGTGTATTAAATGCTGTTACAACACTGAAGGCTTTAAAGTTTATGTAATGCATTAACTGGTTGAGAGTATAGTCAAGAAAATGTCTCAAGCATTAAATTCAGGCCCAGATATTCAAACTGCGCCAGGCTGTGGCACAAGCCCAGGTGCAGCTCAATTTGGCTGTGCAGGGCTGTGGACTGGGCGATATTCAACGGAGCTGTGCCATGGCTCAGCAGTGTTGAATATCTCACCCTGGCCACCTGCAGTGCTCATGGCACAGTGGCATTGCAGCAGCGCTAGTGGCCAGAGTGGAGCATGGGGATGCGCTAGCGCAAGCTCCATACTGCACAAGTGCAGCAAATCGATATTCAAAGTAGACATGCAAATGGGGCCATAATGCGTACCAAGGCACACGCGACCCCATTTGCGTACGAATGATCTGATGACTGGCTAAAGCGCCTGGCGAACAACAGCCGTCAGGGACCGACACCCCTGCAGTGTGGCAATTTGCTCCACAGCCCGATCGCGGGCTGCAGTAAAAAAAGAAAAATCATAAATCCCTGGTGGTCCAGTAGACCGCTGCCTGTCCAATCGCAGGCTTCAGTAAATAAAAGATACATTCAATATCCCTGGTGGTCCAGTGGACCGCTGCCCGCCCGATCGCAGGCTTCAGTAAATAAAAGATACATTCAATATCCCTGGTGGTCCAGTGGATCTATCTGCCCGATCATGGACTAAGTAAAAAAAGACAAATCCAATATCCCTGGTGGTCCAGTGGACCTGTCTGCCTGATCGCGGGCTAAGTACACAAACAACACATCCTATATCCCTGGTGGTCCAGTGGACCCCCCTCCCCACCCTCCCACTGATCCCCACCATCCCGCCCCCCTGGTCAACTGCTGGTGGCAGTACCCCACTGGCCTGCCACCCCGCTGCCCGCCAACTGACACAGTCGGTAGGGCTGTACACCATTGGTCCACAGTGTAAGCCAATGGGCGTGCAGCTTATTATACTACACATTCCAGATATGTGAATGGGATCCAGTCACATATCTGGAATGTATGGCACTGTGAACTGCATGCCCATTGGCTCATGCTGTGGACCAATGGCCACAGCCCTACTAACGGGCGGCAGATGGCAGGTGGCAAGGCAGGTGGTGGTGCCTACCCGCCGCTGACCGGGGCAGTGGAGATCAGTGGGTGGTGATGGGGGTTCACTGACCACCAGGAATATAGGATTTGTTGTTTGTATACTTAGCCCACAATCGGGCAGACAGGTCCACTGGACCACTAAGAATATTGGATTTGTTGTTTGTGTACTTAGCCCGCAATTGGGCAGAAAGGTCCACTGGACCACCAGGGATATTGGATTTGTCTGTTTTTTTTACTTAGCCCATGATCAGGTGGGCAGATAGCTCCACTGGACCACCAGGGATATTGAATTTATCTGTTATTTACTGAAGCCCATGATCAGGCTGGCAGCAGTCCACTGGACCACCAGGGATATTGAATTTATCTGTTATTTACTGAAGCCCGCAATTGGGTGGGCAGTGGTCCACTGGACCACCAGGGATATTGAATTTATCTTTCATTTACTGAAGCCTGCGATTGGGCAGGCAGCGGTCCACTGGACCACCAGGGATATTGGAGTTGTCTTTATTTTACATAGCCTGCGATCAGGTGGGCAGCAGTCTACTGGACCACCAGGGATATAGGACTTTGTTTTTAATTTACTTAAGCCCGTGATCGGGCATGGGGGGTGGGTGCCACCATGGAGGTGCAGCCGGAGCTTGGGTGGCCACCCACAGGTGGCAGCTGACTTGTTGCACCCTGCAATATGGCAGCTCACCTGTGGGTGACCAGCCCTTGCTCCTTTTTCTTTGGTGTAACTTTGTGCTAGCACAGGTAGAGGTTGTGCATGCATAGCTCCGCACATCCCAGGCTGAATATCGGGCTGTGCAGAGTATGCATGGGCACGCTCCCCACCCGCACGCATATGTTAATTACTGATGCGCCCGCGCATACTTTTCCTGCTTTGAATATCGCACTGGGTGCATCAGTGTCAGCATAACACTGCTGCGCCATGTGCAACACTTTGAATATCTGGGCCTCTGTATTATATTTGTGTGAAACATTTGCTCACTTTGAGTAAACTTCACTTTAAACTCTCTGTATGCCATATGTGTATGTGTGTCTATACTGTATGTTTGTGTGGGTATGTATATGTGTGTGTGTGTGTGTATATATATATATATATATATATATATATATATATATATACAAATAAAATGGCAAGAAAAAATCTAGAATTATACCATGGTCCTTGGACACCAACCAATGAGAACGTCAGGCTGGCACCTTACGTCTGTTGTAAATCCTCTGGCAATCACCACAAAGGGTGCCAGCCAGCCGGATCTTTAAAAAAAAGCAATCTGATGGTGAAATCACGGAACTGCAACAGCCATCTTGTTTCCCTGCTAAGCGGAGACTGTAAAACAGCAGCTCCATACATAAGGGAAACAAAACAAAACAAAAACACTGCTGTACTACTGAGTGGCTTATTTAAACATTATACCAACTATTGCTTTTTTTTTAAAATAATAAAAAAAGCAATACTTGGTATACTTGCAATAAAGCCACTCGGGGGATCTGTGTTATCGGGGGATTTACCACGGCTGGCGCGGATTTATCCACTTGTCTGCACCTCGTGGGCAAACCACTCCAACCGTGGTAAATCCCCCGATAACCCACACCCCCTCATGGCTTATTGCTTAAATCTCATTGGCCAAGAGACAGCAGCTGACTGTACATTAAATCTCTATATACCCACAGTCATCCTGGTCCTAAACCACATCTCACAATGAGCAAATCAGCCCTCCTACAACCAAAACTATCTTCTATCAGTCCCCCCTGCAACCAGAACTTATCTTCCATCACAAACATGGCTGCTACCTTTACACTGTAAAATTCTTCAACTGTTAAGTCCAAATTTTGCAGAGCATATACAGACTCTTGCCCAACTCTTCTCCTGAGGATGTGAAAAGGGATCTGATTTGCTTGCCTAGACACAGAGAATACATCTGGTGCGCTTATGCCTGGCAAAGATGGTCGACTGGGATGGAGATGTTGCCCTGTTGAGTTCAACTGCTTGATATATACTTGGTTACATTTTGGTAGCAATGCAGGACACCCCTCTCTGTCATTATCACCCCCCACAACATCCAACTTCTCTTATTTGTACTCACTCCAATGATAGTAAGGGATAGACAATAGATTACTTCTATAACCTTTCCCCTGACAGTCCTGAATGTATGTAATTATCTGTTAGACTTACTTACACACCTCTATAAGAGTACTTTGCTGACTGCTTTCACCCCCCTTTCTTCCTGTTTCTGACTCCTCTTCCCTCTTTTTTTTCCCCTCTCTCCCAATCTCTTTCCCTTACTCTTCCTTCTGTTCCCCTCCTTTATTTCCTAGTGGAAGTATGCACCTGTATATTGATTATTGATTGTTTATATATATATGGTACAGACTTTATGGATGTATGCTATGTCATATTAACCTCTTTTTTTTTAAATAAATATTTTACAACAAAAGAAAACCTTCAACTGGGCCCCAAAAATAAAAACTACCTTAAAATAAAAAAGAAAGCAAATGAATTAAATGTTGTTTACCTGATCATCACACTCTCCTTACACACATGAACCAATTAGAAACATTAAGTATTGTTCATTGTTTTCATTATAACTGTTTCTTTACTGACAGTGAAAAAATCACCCTTCTATCTTTACCTGCTCATCAGGGAAATCTCTTCTGCTTGCCCTGACAGTGAGATAATTGAGTCTCTGGCTCTAAAACAGGCCTTTGTTGTCTGTGTGTACAGTATGTTAGGAGAGTGACATTCTACCAGCGGAAGTGAGTGGAATTTTGAATCCCTGTATTCCATGATAAACATTCTATGTCTTGAATGTGGGGAGAAACAGAAAAAAAAACAGGATGAAGAAAGTAGGCAATATAGTAATACTTTGTAATCAAAGAGAAAAGGTGAGAAAACACAGTTACATAGGCAGAGGCAGATCCGAACTGCTCAACTACATTGCTGATGTTTATAAAAACATGTACATTTTAATCATATACAGGTGTTTTCAGGTGAAATCTCCCCCTCCACCACCAAAAAAAGGCAATTTGGCAGGTTTAAAGTTTTTTTTCTCACTAACCTTTCACCTCAATCCTATAGCAATTTTTCTTTTATGTACTAGACCACAACACATTAAGTAAAAAAAATAACAAGAAGGTTGCCTTCAATGAAAGTATATAAATACAGTTTAATGAAAATTAAGTTTTAACACTACTTATGTTTTACAAATTTATGGTAACACAACATTTCCACGCAAGCGCATCAGCGCAGCAATATCAGCGGTTCTGCAAGCGCGCAATATATGTAAGTGCATAAGCGTTAACAGCGTAAGTATAAGCACTCTTCGGTTGCATAAGGATTCTGCACTCAGTTAAAACACCACAGCCATGAGTAGCTCTTATGCATGTCCGATGAAGAGTCTACATTAATTAATTAAACAGTTGCTTTCCCTCTCACTTGCACAAGGATTCTGCACTCAGTTAAAACACCACAGCTTAAACAATATGAAGCACTACTTAGAGCAACCCCAATACCTCTTACGCATGACCGATGAACAGTCTGGATTAATTAAACAGCGTTTCTGCACTCAAGTTAAACTGTAAAATTGCTCTTACCTGTTCTGTTCAGTTCAGTTCATCAAATCATCAGCAAAATATAAAATCCAAAGCTTTATTTAAGTCAATGCTAAAATATAAAGCTAAAAGCAATTGCAATAACTCCATATATCTCCAGCAATCGTGAAGAGGCATTGCAGCAAACAGAATGCACAACAGACGTTGTGTACTTAAGTAAATTGGAAATAGCTAATAGCATCATGTTACTACAGTAACCAGAATCAATTAGCTATTCCAAGACATACATTACTTAATTAAATAATTGACATTGGGCGAGTAATGTGTTTTTGTGCTATTGGGAACCGCACTGTAAAGTCAATACGTGTATAATTAATACACTAAAGTAATCACGCTAATATTTACCATGCCAATTTTGTATGCGTGGAAAAGATGTGGAACCCAAATTTACAGATGTTATAGTGCATTTATATGATCATTTACATGTTACGGAGAAAATATTTATTTTCAACCAACTCTACTAATAAATATGTTTACTGCAGAGTACTGTGCTAATTAACCTACTGCTGAGATATGCTATTTTATTCATTAACAGGGACTAATTTTTCAGATTTTAGATATTGCAGAGGTAATGTACTGTACATGCTTTTGAAAATAGTAAATACGTTTTAATCCCTATCAGAATAAATCAAACTAATTATTTTATGATAGTGGCCCATTTAATAAGTGTGATTACACAATGGCAAGAAAATTTCCTGGACTCCGATTGGTCAGTGTGTGCCTGAGACAGTGATGTTATTACACAATAACATCTCTGTACTGATTTGTTGGAGCTTCTCATTTACTTTTTTTCTTAAGAAACAAAGAAAATCTACCAAAAACATTTCTTAATTTTTTTATTTTGTATTACAGCAAGCCATTGTATAATTGCAATAAGGCACTCCAAGGTGTGTGTTATTGTGTAATAACATCAGTCCTGAGGTGGTGGAAGCACTCAGCTTTGCTGGTGCTTCAACCCACCCCAGTGACATTATTACATGATAACAAACACTGTGTCATGCCTTATTGCTTAATAAGCCACTCTAGGGTGTGCATTAAAGGATTTTAGTGCACTTCATAGGGGTGTAAGGACACTCAGCCTTTGTCTTCTTGCCTTAGCATGTCCCTGGGGCTTGCATTAAAATCCTTTAATGCACACCCTGCCATTGCTTATTACTTATGTATATGTATATATTATAGAGGCACGGTCGCGCCCCTATATTTAGGGTTATGAAGGCACGTCTATGTTAAACTCAACATTTTGTGTGTTAATAACTTTGGACCTGTTCAACAGATTTGCAAGCAATTACATATGCAAGGTGGGGCATGGTAGGTCTCTTGATCTGCCAAATTTCATTTTGGTCAGACTTATGGTTTTTGCGCACCAAAATACTGAATAATGCTCTTTTCGCCAATTATGTGGGCAGGTTTTTGAATTTTGTCTTTGGCACTGTGAGACTGTCATGTGGCATGCTGCTCTGCAACTTGGCTTGTCTGAAAGAGCTGGAGTCAATGGACATGCTGCTTTTCGTTTGGTGAAAAAATATTAATCCATTCAAAAGTTATCAAACTTTAAGTTCCCATTATAAGTCAATGGGAAAATTTATATGGTTATTTTGAGAATGAAGAATGGAGTTTTGGCCATCTGGTCCCTCCTCACAATCAAAGAATTTGCAGGCTCGTGATCAAAGAATCTTTGATCGCGATGGCTGTCATCTTGTTTTCAGTTTGTGGTTGGAAAAACTCAACTATCTCCGCTCAGGGGTAACTCCTGAAGTAAAACTTGGATGGATTTTGCTCAGGGGGGTTCGTTCTATCGAGCCATGGCTGTGGTTCCTTGTAATTTGGTAAAAAAAATAGACTTTTCAACTTTTAAAATCTTTGATCACGGCTTGCTAACAATCTTTGATCGCAAGCCTTGAAATTGTTTGATCGCAAGGTTCTTTGGCCGCAATCTTTAATCGCGAGGGCACGACTAGATGGCCACAAGAAAAAATCAAATTTCTCAGCCCAGGGGTGACTTATTAAGCCAAATGAGGATGGATTTTGTTCAGAGGGCTTCATTCTATCGAGTCATGCTGTGGTTTCATTTATTTTTCTGTAAAAATTAACTTTTACTATTTTTTATTCTTTGATCATGAGCCTGCAAATTCTTTGATCGTGAGCTTTCAAATTCTCTGATCACAAGATTCTTTGGCCATGATCTTTGATCACAAGGGCACGACTAGATGGCCAGATGAAAAAATCTAATTTCTCAGCTCAGGGGTGACTTATTAAGCCAAATGAGGATGGGTTTTGCTCAGAGTGCTTCGTTCTATCGAGTCATGGCTGTGGTTTCATTTATTTTTGTGTAAAAATTGACTTTTACCATTTTATATTCTTTGATCATGAACCTGCAAATTCTTTGGTGGTGAGTCTGCATATTCTTTGATCATGAGACTCTTTGATTTCAATCTTTGATCACAAGGGAGGGACTAGATGGCCAGATTTGGAGGGACCAGATAGCCCAATTTTAACAATTTATAAAATTAAATATCTCTGAAATGGTTTGGTCTTTTCACTTGAAATTTGGAGGGTGTTGACGGAATGTCATGTAGATGTGAATTGTGGTGTCTAGGTGTTGGACAACACATTTTATGCAGATAAATTGTGTGGTGCAGTTTACATTTTGTGGACAGCATTTTCCATTCTGGTACTGGCTTGAAATTTATATGGTAGCTAGCCTTATTGCCAAGGATGTACTTTTCAGTCATTAGGTGTCTAAAATGTAAACTGGTGTGCAATTGTGCCACTCCGACGAATCAAAATCTGAAACTTTCAAATGTTATATCTCGAAAACGGTTTGGTCTTTTAAACTGAAATTTGGAGGGTGTTGAGGGGATGTCCTGTACATGTGAGTTATGGTGTTTAGGTGTTAGAAAATTAATCTGCTACAGAGATATTGCATGATGCACTTTATATTTTGTGTATAGTGTTTTCCACTGTGGTAGTGGGTTCACATTTATAGGGTACCTAGGCTTGCTGCCATGGAGTTAATTTTCAGTGCTTAGGTGTCTGACAGGTAAACAGGTATTGAATTATGCCACTCTGATGACTGACACTATGTTTTATTTCAAGGTGGTGGGCCCTACGCTCCCACCCATATGCACTCCCAGCAATACATATGATATTCAGTACTTGTACTCTTATGTTAGGCACAAATTTGCAAGTTGGTGGGTGGGCCCCATACTCCCACCAGCTTGTGCAACTTTCTACTTTTCTATTCTTTCTAAAAAAGTAAGTAAAGTCTATGCAAAAACTTAGTTAATGCATAATTTAGGGTTAAAACACCAAAAGTCAGGAAATGAGACCTTTAGGGTTGCCCCCTCCCCCCTAGTGGACCCCCTCCTACCAAGATTGACAGATGACAGGGTGTGTCATTGGGGTTGTGAGGCCTAAATGTTGGTCTGAATCCTGTAACTCATTTTTAGAGCTGATGCAGTAGGGTTGCAGGCTCCGCCTATCTGCAGCCCTAAAAATGGATACTTTCATGAAAGTGCAGACTACTTTTGTGAAAGTACTCAGTACTTTCTCACATAGAATGACCTTTACCTTGGCTTCCCATGATGCATTGCAACCAGGAAGTGACTCAAATTTACAGCAAAAATGCTGGTGATGACTTGATGAAATGAAAATAAGTCAAAATAAACACAGAACCATGTTATACAGGACCAACCACATAAAATGTATACATTTGTTAAGAAACACATGCTAATGTAAGAAAATGAACCACTAAGCTCAGTAATGGCAGCCATGTTTTTTTTTCCTGGAAAAAATGCCCATATAACACTTCTGCCCAATCAGAACACAGATAACCCCTGAGTGATAGATTTCCACAACAAATGGCAGCATACTATTATATGAACATTATATGAACTCTGCATAACTTTTAACTAATTTGAAGCAATGCAGGAAGCCTATAAAACAGCCCTTCAAGAATAAGTTCATTGAACAATAAGGACAGGTCTGCCATCTTAGAAAGAGATGAGACAGAACAGATGAACGGCAGTAAGTACATCATCTTAAACAATTATTTTTAAACATAGACATTTTTCTTCTTTCTTCACTTAAATAGGGTAATCAAAAATGTTTTTGTAATAAACAGAGCAAATGAAAATATTTAGGCATACGTTAAATACCAGATAGCAACAAGGAAAGTCAGAGCTAAAAAAAAAACTTCCTACCACCACAAATGCCAGTAGTAGCAATAGTAAATTTTATTATATACAAGTATATATACATAAGATAAACACTTTCAGAATAATAGAACACACAAACCTTGTAGAGAACTTGGTTACACTTTATTTTATGTCTCCTTAACTACACTGAAAGTATTGTATAACTACAATGTAACTACTATGTAACTTCTGTGTCGTTACTTGTAACTACAATGCAGTAGTTAACTAGTTTCACATTTGTGGTTTAATGTAGTTACACAATTTGCATGAACTGGTACCTACCACAATTATTGTTGCAACAGCTGTTACATGTGTAGTTACACTTCCAGCATAAATCAGTTTTTCTGTTGCACTTTGCAACAGCTGTTACATGTGTAGTTACACTTCCAGCATAAATCCATTTGTGCCAAAAGAGAGACAGTAGTTGTTGTTGCATGTGTAACTACCACATCATGCAATTTATATAACTATACACCAGGAAGGGTCCCTACCTGTGTATCTTTCATCACCCACCACCACTCCACACAGCAGATAGGTGGTAAAGCACATGGTATGTAGCCATGCCCCATCCTCAGCCACCCACCTGGGCTGTAGCCAGCCAGGAGTGTGGGTACAGAAGAGGTGTGGGTCAATACCACAGAAGCAGCACATTTCTTAGTAACTACAGTATTGTTACAAGCCAATAAGTAATTATGTAAATAATTTTTATTGTATAAGTAACCAATGTAGTTGTATAGCAGTTAAGAATATTACTGTAGAGTGCATGTTTATTAAGCAGTAAGTATATGAGGGACTGATTTCTGAAGGAAAACATACATCAGAACTAAAGCATTCACATTCAATGCAAGTGTATAATAGTTACACCCTTCTTTGTATGCGTTATTTTAAGTGTCAGTTTCTGCATACTTACTTTGCAAATAGTGTTGTGTGAAATTGAAATATTTCGCCTGGTGACTTCTTTCGTGTAATTCCGCAGTTACACAAAATTTTTCGCCTATGCGAAATTAAATTTAGCCTGTTTTCTTGATTTCACATAATAGTGAAAATTCACTTTCTGTGACAATTTCGCCCATTGATGATCCAAATTTCACCTTGTGTCAGAATTTTGCCAGCAAAACTTTTGATTTCACCCTGCAAATTTGGTACAAAGGTGAAATTTCCAGTGCATTGTGGGTAAATAGGTCAAGAATCATGTGTAGCTTGTTTACAGCTCATTCTGCTGCATGCTGAGTCAGAGAGCAGTGGGTTGTGATGCATCAGAGCCAATAAAGCCTTTGAAAACATAGCTAAAACTTGTTTTAGAGAGTTAATTGCTGCAAAATATCAAGATTTTTTCTGTGCTGGTAGTGCCTGGTACTAGGGAATATTTTCTAATTTTGTGAATTTTTGTATAATGTAGTTTGAATTAGATTTATTTTTCTCAGCTGTCTTTGAAAGCATTGTGTGGGGTAGGGTAGGAGTGTAAAGCAGTGCAGGCTATTTCTAGCCAAGCAGATTGGTATATTTACTCACAATTGTGAGTTATCTATTTATTGTTATTTCTCATTAATTTTGCTATATCTTGGAATTTATTTTCTCTGAAAAGTTACTTTGTCCTGTTTGAGAGGGTTCCTGCCACTGTAATCTGTGTTATATACCATTCTTCCATTTTTAGTTGTGAATTGATTTTAAATTTTAAAGTTTTAAACACACAGCTGATCTTTTCTTTTCTTTTTTTGAGGTTAGTTCTGTTAGTTGGAGTATTAACTTGTGTGTTGCTAAAATTGTAAAAATTGACAGTTGTATAGTACTTTTACTCGATCACTTGAACTTGTCTATTACAGTCACACTGCATTGTTGAATTGTTCCCTTGTATGTTATTGCTGGAGCTTGACTCTGCACACTGCATGGTGTTTCTGTTTTAGTTAACTTACATACATTACCCTTTCTCTGTTATAGCATTGTTTGTGTCTCACTTGACACGTGCAATATAAAACAGTATATATTAAAATAGTCATTTTCAAATAAAATCAATTTTATTTTTAAAGCACTTTTCATAACCAAAGCGCTGTACAGACAATAAACAAATATCAAATAAAAACAAAGTTAAAACAGATTAATACAATTAAATTACAGTAAAATTAACTAAACTTAGGAAAGACTAAATCAAATAAATAAGTTTTTAATTCAGTTTTAAAACTGTCAATGGTCAGCCACTCTCCCAACTGACAGGGCAGAGAATTCCACAGGGTTGGTGCAGAAAAAGAAAATGCACAAGTGCCAGATGTCTTCAGGTGAACCCTGGGAATCTCCAGCAATCCCTCATCAGTGGATTGGAGGGGACAGATGGGGCAGTAGAGTACGAGGAGGTCTTGCAGATAATCAGGTCCCTGTTTGTGTAGGGCTTTAAAGGTCAGTAAACCAACCTTAAAGGTGATCTGCCCCTGAACAGGCAGCCAGTGCAGTTCACGGAGCACAGGCGTAATATGACTAGACCGAGAGGTCCCAGTCAAAAGCCTGACCACCACGTTCTGCACTAGATGCAAGCAGCAGATATCATCTGGTAGCCCTAGGTAGAGGAAATTACAGTAATCCAAGTGGGAAGTAACAAAGACATGGACTAACATTGGAAGATCATTAGGGGAATCCAGGTGTTTCACCCGGGTAATATTCCTCAGATGGTAAAAAGAGGTTTTGATGATGGCCAGCACCTGAGACTTAAGTGTCAAACCCTCATCAAAAATAATACCCAGGTTACACACCTGACCTGAGGTAATGAATGGGACATTGTCAAGAAACAAACCCAACAGCTGTCCAACCCTCATACCCACCCTGAGGCAACCACAGTCCACTACCAACACTTCAGTCTTATCAGGATTCAGCCTCAGCCAACTGGTATTCATCCAACATCTGATCTCAGCAAGTCAATTAGTTAGCATGGAGAGCGCATCATTCTGTCCAGGTAGAAAAGACATATACAGCTGAGTATCATCTGCATAGCAGTGAAAACTCAAGTTGTATCACCTGATGATATCTCCTAATCGAAGCATATACACTGCAAACAACATGGGGGCCCAAATGGATCCATGTAGCACCCCCATAGAGCAGAGGAATGAATTCTGGTGGCCACTCTCCATGATCTGCCCATGAGGTAAGAGTGAAACCACTTGAGGACTGTACCAGACAGTCCGCAAAGAAGCCACAGGTGATTCAAAAGGATACCATGGTCTGCAGTGTAAAATGCAGAAAGATCAGGAAGGACCAAGGTGGTATGTGCCTTTTGATCTCTGGCCATTAGGAGGCCATTCAATACCTGGACCAGAGCAGTCTGCATGCTATGCTTCTTCCTGAAATCAGATTGGAGAGTATCACAGATATTGTGAGTTGTAAGATGTTCATCCAATTGCTGTGACACTACCTTTAATATAACCTTACCAACAAATGGCAGGTTAGAGATAGGTTGGTAGTTAGCTAAGCAGTCTGGGTCCATGGAGGATGTCTGTGAGTGCATGAGGGGGGTTGTTGCTTTTGGGCTTGTTAGCCTGCTGTTTGTAGCTGTTTTATATTTTAATAAAATGCTTTTTATTGAGACCTAGCATGGAGGTCATTTTTTCTTTTCTGTCTTGCTGTGTTGCCCGACTGTTGTTTTTGTACAGGGTGCCACAGTATAGGTACTGGGTCCGGTGTTGTTTGGAATATTCATAGCGGACATCTTGCATGGGCATCAGGAATAAAATCAGCCTCTTCATTGATAATACCAAGTTGGGAGTGGTGGTGAATGACACAGAGGGATGGGGAGGAACTGCAGAATGACCTGATTAAACTGGAGGAGTGGTCAGAAGAGTGGCAGCTGAGGTTCAATGCTAAAAAGTGCAAGGTGATGCACTTTGGAGTCAAGAACCCAGGGAGGAGCTATCAGTTGGATTGAGTACAGCTAGGTACCACCAAGGAGAAAAAGGATCTAGGAGTGGTTGTAAATGGGAAAATGAACAACTCAGGGCAGTGCAGGAATGAGGCAGTAGAGGTCAACAGGATGCTGGGGTGTATTGGGAGAAAAATCTCCTCCAGGAATAGGGAGGTGATCCTGCCTCTCTACAGGTCACTGGTCAGACCACACCTGGAGTACTGCATGCAGTACTGGTGCCCATATCTACAGAAGAATATTAGACTACTGGAAGGGGTACAGCACAGAGCAACTAAGATGATACAGGGACTGGAGGAAAGGCCATATGAGGAGAGGCTGTGTGACTTGATATGTACTCCGTGTAGGATGGGGAGATCAGGGGGATAAGATTGAGACCTTCAAGTACACAAAGGGGATTAACAAGACAGGAACAGAAGGAATATTTAAGTTAAGCAGGGGGAGGGATACAAGAGGTCATGGTCTTAGATTGGAAGGGGGTAGATATAGGAGGGAAAAGAGGAGACAGTTTTTCATGGAGAGGGTTGTGGCAGGAAGGAATTCTCTTCCAGAGGAGCTGGTATCCTCTAGACAGTGGGGGTTTCAAAAGGGGATGGGACAAGGTGAGATGGGAGGTTATTGTGAAGGGGAAGAGAAGCTGCAAAGTAGGTGTGTTAGCTGTACATTCAAGCAGACTAGATAGAGCACGTGGCTTGTTTCTGCTGGCAAATGTCCTATATTCGCATGTTACTAGGTGCACTCATCCAGTGGACTGTTTTCAGGCACGACCTAGGCCATAAAGATGGTACATAGGTAGTACAGACAATACACTTACAATAACAAAGAGAGGTACATGAAATAGTATACATTGAGTACAGCTAGGTACAACTAAGTGCAAAAATACAGTTGAAATACAATAGAGTAGCAGCTAAAGTGCAGGTGCAATGTACATGATGTACAGTCAGTCAGTCTTATGACTATTCAGCATTGTACAACAGGACAGTTTATTCATAGGTAAAGAAGAGCCCCTCTGGTTACCGTTGTCCTGAGAGGGAGATCCCACAGGGTTCAGGGGTCAGTCCTGTCTAGGACAAGTCCTACCCATACAAAAAAGAGGTGGGGGAGTAAAAATTATATAAGGAGGGAGAAAGAGAGTCCCTGTGGTCCCTCTCCTTTCTACCCCACCCAGGGGAGATCCCCCTCCACAGGACCAGCCCACATCCAGGAGGAACCCACTTGGCTGTGAAGGGAAGGACCTACAGTGAGCCCCTAAGGCCAGGGCAAGAAATCCTACTTGCTCTACCTGCCTGGGTGGGCTCCCTGTCACTTAAGAAGGTAACAGAGGACCCGGATGTACCAGAAGGGCCCAGCCCACAACTGACCTCAAGGAGGGGGAGGGCAAGCATGGAAGGGGCATCATCCAGGGACTGAGGCCCAGAAGGGAAGGTGCCAGTTATGAATGGTGAAGATATACAAGAAGGTCAAAAATTACCATAGGTACATAATTATCATATCTTTCTTGTGTCAGTCTTCACCATTCATCACTGTCTGGGTGAGTAAGTGAGGGAATTCTAACATGCATGGGACAGACACAAGGCAATTGTAGTGGGGGTGGCAGGAAGTAGGCTGTTGGTTAACTAGAATCTTCAGCTTATCCAGTAGGTAGGGAAATGGGCAGACTGGGTGGGCCAAGTGGTCCTTATCTGTCGTCAAAGTCTATGTTTCTATGTTTCTATGACATGAGTCTCTCGGTCTCTTGTGGGGGAGGACCACGAAAGGAGGAGACCCATTACATGCCAGTTAGGCCTGTGACTGGTCAGGTTGAGGTGAGGCCTCCCATTGCTTGAGAGACAGAAGTCACCCCTGTAGTTCCCACCTTGCCTTGTTGGAGAAAAGGTGGGTCCCCTGGAGAGCAGAGGCAGGACCCTTCATCATGCCAAGGGTGACAACCTTGATAGATGAAGCCATGCTGTCCACCTAAAGTAGATCGCTGTCACCACTAGCCTTGAAGCTACCTCACTGGTGTCATAAGACTCCCTTGCCCAGTGCCTTGTGAGCTCCAGGCCCTGTGTAGAGAGGGCAATGGCTTATCTGGTTGCCTTCCTATCAGGCAGAAATGTCAGCACCTGACCTACCATTGACCCCAGGTGCCTGTTGTAGGCAATGTGGTGAGCCTGATGAGCATCAAAGCTGAGCACAATATGAGCCGAAGACAGTACTATCCATCTGCAGCGATCAAACTCCACAGAGTCCACATCAGGGGCTGGTTACACACCAGGTGTCTATGCCCAGAAGGGGTATTGGCCTCCCTTTGAAGAAGATAAGGGCAAGAACAAGGGATCAGCACTGCAACAAATCCCTGAACCCCCAAGGTTCCCTGGGGAAGGTCGCTGTCCCATGTCCTGCCCCCTCAACCTCATCAATTCTGAGGTGGACCTCTTCCTCATTCCCAAAGCTAGGGACTGATCCAATCCCACAGGCCTCCTGAGGGGGACCACAGAAGAGTGAGTCCTTGTTCTGGCATGGGGGGGAGGAACAGCACCAGGACTGACAGCTCTCCAGCCCACGAGACCTAAACCACCATCCCCTCAGATGGAGGGTTACTATTGGCAGGCATGCTTCTGCAATCACCACTGGTGTGGGAGCCAGCACCAATCACATTAGCCGGTGCCAAGGGAAGGGATGCCTGGGGGGGTACAGAGTTACTGAGCACTGGAGAACCCTCCAACTCTGGGGAGTTGGGCAGCCAGTCCAGATCAGTCTCCCAAGCATCTGGCTCTGGAGAGAAGGAGATCCAGAAGACCTCTGGAAGAGCATCTCCAGAGGTTTTACCGCCCATGGTGCCACTTGCAGTGCAGCAGGAGAGCCCAGTATTGCTCATGGTGCTGATCACCAGAGCTGTAAACAGCCCCAGGATACAGAATAGCAATGGTGGGTGGTGCTGAGAAGCCACCAGTGCCAGGCACAGCAGGTATGGACTGTGACACTGGAGGAGCCTGCACCTCTGAGGAGTTGACTACCTGTGCGTTGCTCCCAGTCCAGCCCCGAGATGCCCAGACCAATCCTCCAGCACTGCAGAAGAGGTCTCCTCCCTGGCAAGGCTAGAAGAAGAGGAAGCCCCCTCCTCATAGGTCTGTATAGAATTGGAAGGGTAATCAAAAGAACGGTGGAGAGACCTGTGCTTGAGGAGTCCCTCACACAACACTGCCCTCTGAAAGTCAGTAGATCGCGACTGACTTTCCACGCGAAGTGCTCCAGTGCTCTACGATCCATGGAGAAGCAAGCACTATAACTATCGATATCATGAGACAGACCCAGGCAGGTGAGGTATTGGTCATGCTGGTCTGTGATGGATATCTACCAGTGCAGGGACACCAGCGCACAGGAGGCCAACCTGCCCTGGAAGAGCACTTTGTGTCCCTGGATGAACCCAACATGACTTGCCATAACTAAAATAATAATAAGAAACAGACTCAGTGCTGCATCAAGAAAGAAAAAGTAAAGGTCTTACCGGATTCCTGCTGAAAACAGCGTCAAGTTACTAGCGGATGGTGGAACTGGAACAGAGCAAAAATGGTGTCAACAACAATGTCAAAACAACTAACTAGACTGCAATGTCACAGATTAAATTTCTTCAGCAGGTGTGAGGTGCTTCACTCTCAATGGCAGGAGAAGCAGAACTGGGGTGGAGGAGGAGTTGGCGACCATTGCTGGCTGACCTGCAAGTGCCACGTAATGCATCAGCCACAAGGGTGGCACCACCTCTGGCTCTGGTTCCTCCTCCTACAAAAAAAAAACCTCAAGCTGGATGTTGTGCCTCCAGCTGTCAGCCAGACAGTGATAAATGGTGAAAACTGACACAGGGAAGATCGGTAGTACTGTGCTGTAGTTACACAATTCGCATAAAGTGGTAGTTCCTGCAATTACTGGTGCCTCCCTTCTGCCTCAAATCAATTCTTTCTGGCAAATGTAACTATGTATGTTACACTTTGCAACAGATGTTACATGTGTAGTTATACTTCCAGCATAAATCCATTTTTCTGTTGCACTTTGCAACAGCTGTTACATGCAATTACTCTTCCAGCATAAATCAATTTGTGCCAAAAGAGAAACAGTTGTGGTTGTACGTGTAACTACCACTTCATGCAAATTATATAACTACGCACCAGTCAAATGTGAAAGTAATTAACAACTACATAGTATTTACAGTACAATAATGGTGCAGTTATTTCATAGAAATGTGTCTAACTACATAATATGCATACGTGAAACTTATTACCAACTACACTGTAGCTGCGTGTAACTACACAGTACTTACATAGCAGTTACATTGTAGGTATACAGTAATTACAGTGTAGTTAAGGACACTTAAGTAAAATACTACCAAAAAATCGTAAACATTCACCATATTTCTCATAAATATGTTAACATTTTATATAATTTCATGCTCCAAGGTAAAAACATATGGCGGCATATGACTATAATATATATAGCAGTGGCATCATAAAGGCAGCAGCTGAAACTAAACACATGACTAGGGAGTCACTTCTATACCCCAAACATACAAGAAAAGAAAAACACTAAACAGTTTAACTTTGTAACCTCTTTTGCCAGGTGGCACTAGAGAATTGGTTGAAATAGTCAAGAAGAATATCATGATCTTTAGAGGGACACCACAACTTAAAGACATGCTTGACAAACCACTCAGAGTTACATACAGATGTGGACATAACATTAAGGATACCCTTGTTAAGAGTTACCAGCCTAGATCTACTTCTATACATGTTGGTACAAACAATTGGGGTATGAAACCGTGTGGTAATTGCAGAGCTTGTCATCTAGTGGAAAGAGATAAACATTTTACCCACCCTATCATGAAAAGAGAGAGGGCAAAATCATTGGCAACATTAACTGCAGCACTGAATGTGTTGTTTACTTGTTGCTGTGTACTGTAACTGTGGTAGTTATTATGTGGGCAGGCCGAAAGGAAAACTTAGACAGAGCTTGTATGAACATGTCCTTGCCATTAGGAATAATAACCCTGAATGTGCCATGGCTGTACACATTAGTTCTCAGCAGGACAGTAAACAACACAGAATGAGAGCAATGGAGATTGAAGCTGTCAGAATGGATATTTGTGGCGTGATATGAACAGTATTTTGAACCAAAAAGAACAAAAATAGATTTATGTTTTAGAAGCATTACAGTCACCTAGTCTTAATGACTGGTTTGAACTCAAACCATTGTGAAAGAAAAGGAAATACATGGTAAGAATTGATTTGGGCTACCTATGTGGATGTGGTTAAGAGATCTGAATAACTGTATTCATCTTGATAATCACATATGTTTTAAATGTCCTTGCCCGTTTGCTCCCTCTCCCCCCACCATATGAGGAACCAAATTTTCTTTGGTATACAGATTCAATGGTGTTGATGCAAATCCAATAAATCAATGTTTTTCTGCTTACAGATTAAATCAGTGAATGTCTTGCCAGCCCAAACTATGAACGTATAATATGAATTTGAAGTGAACTAATTGATTTCGTCACAATGATTGGGATTGATTGTTATTCATGTATTTTGATGCAACTAATGGGATCCTATAATGAAATCACATGCTTTTGTATTGCACACATACTTTGCTGTGATTGGCACAATGTTTATAGTAGCATGCATTTAAGTGGGATTGTCTCAATGTGGAGTCATTCTCTGATGAAGCCTTGATGGCGAAATATAAGATTTACCTGCTGTGCTGGTTACACTGGAAGGGGGAATAATAAACCTTAACCATTTATTCATCTTGTGTCCTTACTGCGAGGGTAAGTGCTGCACCTACTATATTCAAACCTATTGTTGCCTTCAATGAACTTGTGCACAATATCTTCCTTTCTCAGACCAGAAATGGTCCTAAGCAAGGGGTCTCTGAGTTCAGACAACATAACACAGTAATTTTTTTATATCAGCAATCTTTTACCTCCTATCTCTGTGGAGTGGGCTGACAGGCCATCCGGCCACCAGTAACTACACCCCCGAACCTAGTCTGGCCAGTGACACACTCTCCTCCATGCAGGCTGGCATGCAGTATCCCCCCCCAATGGGGACCTGGATCCATTTCCTTGGAGGGACACACCACTCAGGTCCAGGGGCATGGTGCACAGCCATCAGCTGCCAATGACCACCCCACAATCCACCTGGATTTTTCTCCCCTTTGGAGCCAGACATGCAATGGCATCAAAGCACTACATGCAGATGCCTGCCGCACTCCAACCCCCAGCTGTATGCTGCTTCTTGCAGTGCCCCTGACTTCTGTCAGTTGCTGCTGCAGAGCAATGTAGACCCCTTGCCCACCCCAGAGGGAGGAGAGCTGTCATGGGACACTCAATCCTTCCTCTCCTCTGCCGACCCCAGAGGCCCGAGTCCATTCCCAAACCCGGTTCACCGGTGTAGTGTGAGGTGTGGTGTCCAGCACCTTAACCCTCAGTGCCACAAATCTGGCTAGCATAACACAGTCTAATAGTAGATGTCTACTAGATGCAAAGCAATTTTCATCACATTTACACTTCGGCTGCTCTTTAATATTTTCCCATGGTATCATTTGTGTCTTACAATGAAAGTGGATGTCAAATCTCATTCTGGCCAGAATCTTCCTATGTTGGGTGTTTTGACACCGTACTAAATAATCTTGATTACCTCTTGAAATTTAGAGAATGGCATTGCAGAAACAAAGAGGATGCAGAAATCTTTGTTGCATCTTTTTGTAGTTCTGTATCTCTCCATCTGATTTTTATTTGATCCACGTAGGAATTTAGTTCAGAGAGCATCCTATCGTCAAATAAAAAGTTCCTCCCACTCTTTTTTACCTCATTATCCAGACTGTTAAACCAAGATGAATATCTTATCCCTTCTTTATGGAATCTTTTTACTTCTATCCAACAAGCAAATCTCAAGGCTTTCCTGGAGTTTGTCACTATTCTTTGCCAATAATTCAAAGATCAAATGTTGTCAGAAAAAGCCAGAGACATCATGCCAGTCTGTGCTCTCAAATGGGCACCAAAGACCGTCACTGGTAATCCAAGATTACTTCTAATAAATAGATTTTGAATTGGCTCCAGACTTGACACACACTCCACTAGCCCCCATATTTATGTTGTATATAGCATCACAGATTTTGCTTTAGCAACGTAAGTCGCTTTCATTGCTTTAAATGAATTATCAGCGAAGGATTTTCTGAATCTATTTAATCCCAGAACAATTTGCCTCCCTTTTCTTTTATTATGCCCCATATGTTCTTGCCACCTTAATCTGCCATCAATTAATCCACTTAGATAGTTGTACTCTTTGACGTCCTGAAACTGTACACTATTAAGTTTCCGTGTGCAACTTTTGTTGCAAACTTTCCCAATCCTATTTAGTTTGGATTTCTCACAATTTATTTCAAGTGACAATTCCGTTAGTACCGCTGCAACAATGTAAGTCGCACTTTGTAGGCCTGGGGCTGATTTAGAAAAAAGTACGGCATTATCTGCATAAGCCAAAATGCTCACCTTATCACCATCAACATGTGAAGCATCTGTATCATGCTTATTTAATTCTCCTATAATTTGATCAATATAAATATTAAAGAGAGCTGGGGCCAATAGGCAGCCTTGTTTTACTCCTCTATTTACCTGTATTTTTTGAGTAAGCTTACCATCTCTGGAATATCTAATACTCGAAGATGTATTAGTATGCAAAGTGATGATTAATTCCAAAAGTTTGGTTTCATTCCCCAAGCTACTAATGTTTTCCATAGTGTTTTCCAGTTAACATTGTTCAATGCTTTCTTTAAATCAAGAAGTCATCCATATAAACCTCCTTTCTTTAACTTAATCTGCTGTGCTAAGTAGTCCAAAATAAATATATTGTCTATTGCACCCCTTTGTTTTCCTAAATCCAAATTGGTTTTCAGATATAACACTTCTAACATCCATTCATTTCAAGTAGTCTTTCCAATAATACTCTTGAAAAGATCTTAGCTGGAATACAAATCACGGAGATCAGCCTGTAATTCTTAGGTAATGTTTCTATCACTAGCCACTTGAGGGTAATCGTATTGTTTACTATCACGTATAAAAAAAACTGTAAGCAATATTTTGGCCCACCAGTCTTTATTTACCTTAAACATTTCTGCAGGTAAGCTGCCAATCCTGGTGTCTTTATTATTCTTTTGATTTATTATGTTTCTTTATTTCTTCTACAGTTAGATTATTCCAAATTCCATTTTGTTGTGTAACACTAATGTCTGCAACATCTGGTACTAGATCTTTATTAGGATAATCTAGTTGTCCTTCATAAGGTTAACTATAAAATTGTACCCGTCTGTTTGCTGGGATTACAGCCTCGATATTACTAGCTATTTTGCTCTCACTGTATGCAATTAGGGACCAAAACTGTTTATTCTCTTTTTGTGTTATCACAGCTTGTAATCTGTCCCATAATTGGAAAGGCTTTGATTGGAGTTTGGTGGCCAAACAGCCAGCCACTCCCACTTCCTGAGCTATATAAGCAGTTCCTCTCAGCCTCATTGTGAAGCATTTTTTTCTTTGCAGCCAGAGGCTCTGTCAGTCTGTCCTCTGAGCTGGTTGGGCCTACCTGGGTGTCTGGTGCCTGTGCCCCCCCCCACCTTGCTTCTCCTGCTTGCCTCTGCTGGGCTTCTGTGTTTGTTTTCCTGCTTCTGGTTTGTATTTTGCCTTCGGCTGTGTGTGCTTCTGTTGTTCCCTGTTTTCTGTGTTCGTGTGTCTTTGGTTTTGCCTTTTGAGGGGAGGAGGATTTGTTTCTAAGCTCCTAGCATACTGCTACTCTGAGCTCATACTACTAGCTTTCAGTTACTTACAACTGCAGCCACTGCTACTGTTTACTCCAATTACTATTGTACCCAGTGCTTGTGTTTTTTACACTGTTGCTTACCACTCTCAAACTACTGCAATGCAACTGCAATCATTGTGTTTCAGTTCAACCATAGCTGCTCCATGTTGCATATTCAATTGTTTTCACCTGACACAGGTTTACTCCGACCCTAGATATGCTGCTCATTCATGCTTTCATTCTACTTGAAGCTTCATTGCACTGCCTGGCTACACCTGCTTTCAGAGCATTGTATCTCCATTGTTTATTGCAGTTTTACAACTCAGTGTACTCCATACAGCAGTTGCTTCTATATTTATTCAACATACTCTACTCTGAGACCAGCCAAAAAGCTCCTGGCTGTTAAGATCTGCATGTGGTTCTCAACCGTCCATCACTTACTTGTTTGTCCTACAGTGGGAACTGGGAGGTGTTTTGGGAGTCGTGGCCCCATGTGGCTAGTTATTTCTGTTCTAAATCCTGCCTTCACTGCCGAAAATCCTCAGAGTGTTTGTCACCTTGATTTGGCTTTTAAATGCTGGCTGGCTTGCCCCACTATTCAGTGCTGTTTCATTGCTACTGTGTTATGTAGACCTATGTGCTGGTCCACTTATTACTACTCTGTTTCCTGAGCTACATACAGGTCCGTGCTTGCTTAAGTACTCATTGCTTATGCAACTCACTGGTTCATGCCTACTACCATTCCTCAGCTTCAGCCACTGGGATTCTGCCGCACTCAATTCTGCATTCGACCTGCAAGGTCTCAGCGCTCAATGCTCATTATGATCTCAGCACACCAGTGCTCAATCAGCTCACCAGTGTCAGTTCTAAATCTAGTTCTGGGGCATGTCAGCCATTCTCTATTGGCGCAGGGTTCCTGCAGCCGATGGTCTCACTCTGCATTTAGTCCATATCATTGAGCGTGTCCAACTTGGGGTTGAATCTTTTTCACCTGGCCCATAGCTGGGAATGTCCTCACCCTGGTCTCAGCTTTAGCTGCCTGCTATGTGACAGCAGCTTCTGGTGTAGAATTTAAGACTAGCGGTGGAGGGTGGTTACTATGATGTCCTTTGGCTCTAGTGTTCCACTGTAATGGTTGTCCATTGGTGTTAATGGATTCCCTAGCAAGGCACCTTCACCACATTCTCCCTATGACTGCCTCTGGTTCATCTGGTTTGATTTTAGGATGGGTAGGCCAGGTGAATGCCTCAGCAGTTGTTGCTCTCCTCCTCCACCTTTGTTTAATGTATTGTTGCAGAGTTTTCGCACAGCCTTCCATGGTGGTTCCACTAGAGGGTTAGAGTGACAGCCTTACTCCAAATTGGAATATTTTCCACCTCCCCTTAATTGAGTTTTCCAAATTTCAGCTGCAGAGCCATCACTAAATAAAATATCCCAAGCCTGGAGGGAAGGCGACCTAGGCCTTGGATCCCCTGAGATTTCCTCCTCATAGGGTTTTTTTTCCTCTCCTCTGTTGCCTCAGGTCATAACTGTTAGTTACCATAGTAGTGTCCCCTAGTTTCTTTAGGTAGGTTCTGCTGTTGGATGGAGGTGGATGGTGTCCCTGCCATTCCCTCTCTCCTCAGAGGATCCCCTCATTCTCGACACAAACTTGTTTCTTGCTACGCAATCCTGGTCATTTCATTATGTTATCAAACAGAGTATCTCATTGCATTATCACACCATCTATGCTTCTCTACTACTACTACATTACAGTTACTGCCCCTACATCACAGTTACTGCTTGCTCATATGCTTCATGTCACCTCATTCTTTTGGGATGCTTGTACTACATTTCTTGTGGGGATTCCTAAGGTACCTTTAGCCATGGTAATTGTCCCATGGCACCTCTAGGGGTGGAACCCTCTCTGAGGGTTCCTTGCCTTTTCTACCCCTACAGGGTGGTAATTCCTCTGGATTAGACAGTGTGAATGGCCAAAACCAAACTAACACAGTTGTACAAGCATAACACTATACTGGCTGTGTAAGACAGTGAATTGGAAAGTATTTGACCGGAGTTAGGTGGCCAAGCAGCCAGCCACTCCTACTTCTTGAGCTATATAAGCAGTTCCTCTCAGCCTCATTGTGAAGCATTTTTTTCTTTGCCTCACCATCCTCCCCTCCTCCTCCTCCAGCAGCAGCACTTCTCTCCTTAGTGGGATTCCTAAGGTACCTTTAGCCACAGGAATTGTCCCATGGCACCTCTAGGGCTGGAACCCTCTCTGAGGGTCCCTTGCCTTTCGTACCCCTACAGAGTGGTAATTCCTCTGGATTAGAAAGTGTGAATGGTCAAAACCAAACTAACACAGTTGCATAAGCATAACACTATACTGGCTGCGTAGGACAGTGAAATAGAGTTGATAGGGTTTTTTTTTCTTTTATACTATCCCTATTATTGTTTTTTTAATGCCAATAACCCTTTGGATAGTAGCATTTCTGGATGTTTTATTGCTAATCCTCCAGCTCTATTAATATCTGATTTTATCCTTTTGCACTGGTTATCAAACCAGGGTGCTTTGTCCCTACCATAAATTTTACCCATAGTGGATTTCTGGTTTTGAGAATTGGCAATGATTAGTTTAAGGATTACTTAAACATTTTCTAGAACTTCAAGTCCTTCTTCTACATCTGTAAACAGCTGCCTAACTTCTTCACTATTTTGAAGATCTAAAATGTTCTACTGCAAAAGTGGGCTCCACTTAATTTTTTTATCATTGTAGATAAAGAAATAATTTTCCTGCTTCTGGTGTAACCTAATTCTATTATTCTCCCATTTTAGTTGTAGAACAATGGGTGCATGGTCGCTGCTGCAGTTACTACCCACTTTAAAAGATTCAATTAAATGCCAATGAAAGGTATCAATTAATACATAAACCAAAGCTGAGCCTCTTTCTGATACCGTAGAAAAAGTAAAGGCACCATTTAGACCATCTTTGACACAGCCATTGAGTAAATGTTGAATGTTATCACTTAACCAATTTAATATCATCTTATCCCTTTATATTAGTATATTTATATAGTATATTATATACTGTAATTTTGAGGAGGAAGGCCACAGGTGTTCCCTTTATAAATATAGTATCTAGTTTCTTGTATTCTCGTGCTCTGTCACTGCAGGTATCCTTATGTTCTTACTCTTAGTCCTACCTTATTTATTAGTAGTACTCTGCAGGCCTTTTTTGTACTTCTGTATATTTTCTTTACTATTCTTATTACACTCCTTCCCTCTTTCAGTTTGACTGGCAACTGAGCGTTTGTTCTGTGCCCTGTCTAAGATCTTCCTGTGTTTAGGTGGGTCTACCTCCCTTCTTTTTTTCAATCCTTCCACTACCTGGTTTATTTTAACTATTTCCTTCTCTTGTATTCCAATCATTGTTGCTTTGATGTCCACTTCATTCTTACTTCTTTTTTTATATTCATTATCTTTATTCTTTATTTCCCTATTACCCGCTGGTAGATGTTCCATCTGCATACTTTTATGTATGCCCTTATGTATGTCCCTTCCTATTTAGGTCTGTAAATCCCTAGTTCCATCAGTTTTATTTGATACATTGCTTTTTTTATTGGCTGCTCTTAGAACTGTCAGAATTTCTTTCAGGAGAAAGTTATTCTGAATAAAGGCTTTTTTTTACTCAAAAATATTTTCCAACTCCACAAAATGAGTGTTGACCCCTTCATTTGTCTCTCCTTCTGAATGTGTTTCAAGCTCTTGTTTAGACCATATATATGCTCACTCCTGATGTCTGGATAATGGGTCCAATTTTTTGTGCCTAAATAAATAAGGTGTTAGAAATTGCTTATACTCTTTGAGGTAGGGATGATTCTCATCTTGCTCATTCATAGAGGAAGTGTGTTCTCCTTTATGTGAAATAATGCTCATGCTAAGATTTGTGTTGAGTGGGCTGACTGACTCAACACTTTATGTGGTGGTGAGTCCAATGCTCCAATTTTTTAAAGTAGAAAATGATCGTCCATTAGCTCCACTCCCTTAACATCCATGTTAGGTGAGGAAGTTAATTGGATACCCTTTTTCCCCCTAATGAAACAACTAGTTTATTATGTTATTTTTCTAATATTTTTAGGAGTTGTGATACTGTCTTTTTGGGATTGTTTTGTTATATGTTCTCTTTCTCTCTCTACCTTTCTCCAAAACTCTTTTTTGATTCCTCAGAACCATTATTGATTTATCCTTCATTTTGGAGCAGTAAATAAACTAATACCTTAAAGATATTATAAAATGTCTCCTCAACAAAGCAAAAACACTATAAAGACACCATCAATATAACAACTCTAAGTTTTGCAAGTACTCAATTACAATATATTTTGTGCAAATCAGGCAGCAATAAATGTAATACATGAGTTTTTACAAAATTAATGTAGGTGTTTATATCTATAAGCTATCACATTTCTAAACTAAAATGCTGCAGAAGTAAAAATGTCAACCCCTCTTAAGTTACAAATCTGATATAGAATCCAATGCAATGTAGTAATGTCAGATCAAGAACTTGTTCAGCAGAAACCCTGAAAATATGATCATTAATCTGTAAGAAGAATGTAATCTCGTTGCTCTATCTGAATAACTGCCCACTCTCCTGTTGTGATAATAGCACTCCACCTTTCTCCTTTTAAATCTGAATTTGTCTAGTGCAAGATCCAACACTCACTCTGCCAAATTCAGGGCTGACACTATAAAAAACTAATAGATTACAAAGACTAGCTTAAAAAGTTAAATATCGTCCAGCTGAAATGAATTAAAAATGATTTGGTTTATTTTATTTTAGAAGGGGGGTAAATGTACTTTTATCCAAAGTGCGATGCACTTTCAACCTTTTGTAGTGAAATGCAATCTCACTTCTCCTCCATAGGTACTGTCTCTTCTCTCTTCCTAAAACGTAATATATGGCCCTATTTTTTTTTCATATGCAGTTTCTGTGTTTTTGTGGGTTTTCTCCTGGCCCCTACACCCATGCATCCCCAATGTAACACATGGGTGTGGAGGCACATGTGTGCATGCTGTTTGGGATGCCCCTTCCTTCCAGTCATGCTGTTGACCACCTTCACCAGCACTGAACATCCATTTGGTGATGCGGGACTACAGGCAGGTGACCCCACCTCTTTACCAGGAGAGGAGAGCCAATGTTCAATCCTGCTCCCACCCTTCCCCCCCGTGCTGATACCCCAGCGACCCGAGGTAGTTCCAGAGCTGGGGTTGCCGGTGCAGTACAAGGTGTGCATCCAGTGCCTCAGTCCTCAGTGCCACTGGGCCGGCCATATACACACCCATTTCAGGAAGAAAAAGAGTTTAACTGGCTCTGCAAAAATACATGAAAAAGTATAAAACATGGAATCTTAGTGTCTATAAACTCTCTAAGTTTGCAAATTGTATCCAGGATACATTTTGCAGGCCAAAATCCACTTACTTTATTACTACGTTACTGCATTACAGAAGAGTGAGGTCTGTATCAGCCTCAGCGTTAAATATAGTTTATTTTGAAGAGAACGCTGCTGATGAAATCTTATCATATAGCTTTGGCTCACCCCAAACTCCAAGCACTTTGGCTGTGTATTTTATCAGATTATCACAGCTACAGCTACTTCGTACAGTCTTATTTCTGCCCTTGAGAAAACACTTTTACATTGCAATTGGGTCAAAGATGGAGAATGTGTGTCTTGGATGCCATGCATGTATGTTTATTGTCTTCATGACTCGATATTAGCCTAAGGTGCAAAATATATAAAAAAAAAACAATAAAAAATCTAAAAACAAAGACTATATGTACATAAAAAGCCTCAATGTAAGCATTCAATCATTTGTTATTGACTCACCCTACTAACCCTACTAAATAACATTAGTCACCTCTGATATCACAGATAATTCTACTGTCCTGTATTAAAAGAGGCTTTGTCCTGGAGCAGGCTCACAATGAAACACCACTACCTTCTCCTCCGGTCCTCTGTGTCCTCCGTGTTCATATTGTTGAGTGCCTTCACTCACGGGGTTCGAGGCAATTAAGCCTGTCACTCCACCACTGAATCCCCTCTTCTACTTCAGTTCAACTCCTCGCCATCTAAGCTTACACAAAACATTTTCTAAACTGTCATTCAGCCCTTCAACATCAGATTCCAGACTACTGGCAGCTATTAGAACAAACAAGTATCTGAAAAAAACACAGGCACAAATTCTACTTCAGCTGTTTGAGGTCACCCCCCCGGGCTTTCCGAAGGCCTTCTTCTGCTCCAAAGATCCAGACACTCTCCACTGCAGTTGGTTTTCCTCAGTGTCAGAATGAAAAAAATAGCAGGAGCAGATCATGCCAACTGGGAATTTAGGTTAAGAAATTCTGGTAACACTACCTTTCAGGCAATAGTGGTTTACCTGTTCTAAAATAAAAACTCACATAGTAGTCCTGCTTCTGTGCACACTCCTCAACACACAGAGTGCAAATATTTCCTTCCCAATGAAAATGTGAAATCCATGAAAGACTATGGAAGGTGGTGACAAGAAAGGACAGCAGTAGGGCCTTTTGATGGCCCTTTGTGAGTGACATCTACTGCTATAAGTGCCAGTTCAAAAGAGAGAGAGATGACAGTGGGCACATGCATATGAAGAAAACATACAACCAATCACACTGGGAGGTGTGTTATTTCAAAGCAGTCTATTACAAATCATTAAATTATCCCCAAAACATAGTATGTTTTCTCTGTGTTCCATCAAATTAAAAGTTGCAAGCTGGCATCTGTGAACTATAGTATTTTAATTGGTACACAGCTAATCATATTAGCCAATCATTTTTTAAACCTATTGTTGCTACCTGACTGTGCAACATTCTACTGTCATATGGAAAAGTGCAGAGTTTAACAGCCAGAACTGACAGGCTACTGAGAGATACAGACTGACTTTGAGACCTAGTTGCCACTTTCTCTGTTTCTTACAAGACAAAGGATGGCAGGAAACTCCAGATGCACTGTGTGGGTGGTTGGCAGCAGTTTAATTCATAAAGGTGGTGAATTTATTTATTTATTTATTTGCTTTTGTTAACCAGGTTAGCACACTAGACAGCAAGTGCCTATTTTCAGGTGCAACCTGGGAGGTTACAGAGTACATAGGAAACAACAATACAGGGTCAGGGTACATTCAGGCCCATGAACAAGTGGGTGAAACAGCAACATGGTACAACTGTCATTACATGGTAAGGTAAGGTATACAGCATACAGGATATAAATCAGTAGTAGGGAGGTAGGTTAGCACCAGGTTGACATCATGACAGAGACTACAACAAAATACCTGAGATCACATTAGCACCTAACATTAGAGAGAATCGCTACACATCTTGTACAGCTAGATGTGGGAAGTGCTAAGACAGGGGCGCCACCCCACCAGGAGGGCTTAAATACATTTATGCAGGTAACTAGCATAGATTAACAGTGGTCAGTGAATCATCCCACAGTCTCCCAAGAGTATCTGGGGAGGGGAGATTATTCTGGAACTATGTAGCACAAAGACAGGCAGCTGCGGTTTTGAGGAAGTTCCAGAGTGAGGTTTTGAAGCAGGGAATTTGCTCAAGCAAGTCACCTTGGCAATGTTTTGCACCTGCCAAACTGCAGACTGCAATGGTTTGGTAAGGGAGGCATGAGATGGGAGCAGCTCAAGCCAACCATGCACCTGCTACTGAGCAGCCACCCTGCTCCAGACATACTGCTGATCCATCTTGGAGGTAATGATTTAGGTGACAAAAGCTGGATAGATTTAGTGGATGAAGCTAAATTGGACCTAGCTTCACTAACAGAGATGTTGCCTGCCTGTAAGATTGTCTATTCAGACATCACACAGCGTATGATCTGATATGCAGACCAACATATGTATCTGCTTGACAGAGCTAGAAAAAAGGCAAACACCCACATTTCTGCATTTTTACATGATCTTGGGATGCACAGCATTCGTCACCCAAAATTAAGTATTTTAAACATTGTCTCTACCAACCAGATGGTGTGCACTTCTCAATCGCTGGCAACTGCTTCTTCCTGGGGGACCTTTGAGATGGCGTCCTCTCAGTGCTCTGAAGAACAGTGTGTCAGACAAATCACCGCAAGGTGCATAAAATAAAACAGCTCTTTTAAGAGCCAATATTCTTGGTAAAAAAAAAAGAAGAATTATATATACATCATAAACACAAACACAGATACACAACTTTCAGATTTTTTGTTGTATGATGAATACTGTAATTAGTTACTAGTAATTAGACTTTTTTCTGTGATGAGAACCATAACTTAACATATATAATGGCAGTTGTGTGTGTGTGTGTCTAAGAAGTGAAGAAGGGGGAAGAAACATAATTAATTTGTACCCTGTGGAAGTTAATGTTTGTAATGGAAACAGAACATATCATGAATGAAATGCCAAATATTGTAGTGACAGTAATCCTTGACTAATATCATGCAAGACTCAACAATTCTAAGTTATGTCTGTAACACATAATATTATATGATGACATTGCTGTACAAATGTGAAGTGTTTCTCTTTTACTTGTGTTGTTTATTGTTTACAGAACATGGTGAAACATCGGAACAATGAAGAGGTGCCTCTGCTGGTGGAGGCTGTGGGGAAAATGGGTGACCCTAAGGTGCTCATGACAGCAATAAAGAAAGATCTGACAGAAACATGGAAGGGGGTGGCCAGGTATCTCCAAAAGAAAAAACCTGCTCAACAAGGAAAAAAATATTTGCAAAAGAAAGTGGAAGCTGCTCCGGCAGAGATCTTATAAATTAAAAAAGGTGGCAATATCCCAGAGAATGACAAAGCCTGGTGCAACCTGGCCTATGAGCTCTGGACATAGGCTGGAAAGCCACAGTTTGGAAAGAGGGTGGAGGACCATAAGTAATTGAATTAAATCAAAAATTGTTTCAGGTTATTGCAGAGCCAGTATGTACCAGTATTATAGTTTACACACAGATGGTCAGCAAGAGATAGATGAAACTCTCTGTGGAACTCATTCTAGGATGTGTTACTGTTCTTGTGGTGTACATGGAAACTGATTTCAACCTTGCAGTAGCACAGAACTGTACAGTTCAGTTTTGGACAGGGGGTGTTAATTACTACAAGTACAGTGCCTGTAGACATAATGTAACTGTTTGACTAGGTGGGTTGTTTGCATTTCCTGTGTGGGCTCAAGTAAGGTCACAATTTTAAACATATACTGTACATGTTTGCTAACAGAAAGGGTGCAGGAATGAGAAGGGAGTTACATGTGCTGTGGGCATAACCTCAGCATACAACACTTGGTTTGGTGGAGGGAGGAAAGGAGTATTCTCTGAGTGATACCATACAAAGTCCCAAACTTGAATCGGATGTGTTTACTGTCATAAATGTGACACAGTATTGTGTACTGGTTCAGTTGGCTATTGCTGCTGTCTCAGTCTACACCACTAAAGCTGTGAGAGGGATGGACAGTATATCCTAACTTGTACCGTAAAACGGTCCTAGAGTTCAATCAGATGTGTACTTCACATAAGGTAATAGTAACACTAATGGGTAGGATTACAGTTCAGCTCTGCTGTTACTACAGGAGTCAGCAGTTGTGCTGTGTCTGTGGAGTGGGGAGCATTCTCTGACTGGAGCTCTGTACATTTACAAGGTTTAAAATTATGAGCATTTCACAGAAGGAAGGTAAGATGTAAATGGGAATGGATTAATTTGCACTGTAGCTGTCACCTCAGGATACAGTACTTCCATTGGGTTGAGGGGGGAATTCCATCAGTGGCACCACGCTAAGTCCCAGACTTAAATCAGATCTGTGTTTGGTGTCAGGGAGTTATAACTGTAATGGTTAGGTGTTCAATTGAACTGGTGGCTGTGACCTCAGGATCCACCACCTAGTATTACGGCAGAGGGGGGGAGGTGAGGTGCATTCCCTAAGTGGGACTGTGCAAGATCACAAAGTAAAATCATATCCCTGGATGTGGGAATGGTGCCATATATTATAAGACCCAGCATCATCCAAAATTCACACATTCAATTCAATTCTGAGACCTTGCACAGAACCACTTAACACACTGTGCAGTGGATCATTTATTTTATTTTTATTTATTGAGGATTTGGAAATACCTTGAGTCAAAGACTCATTTGCAGAGGTTCCACGTCACAGAAATTAGGTACAGAACAAACTTTATATAACAATTCAAGAAGGACAGATCATGAAGTGACAGCCACAGGGTAACTGAACAGCTTCACATTTCCAGCCAAGCTCCGTGACAGCAAAAAACAAATGATTCAACTGTGGGACTTTGCATGGTGCCATGCAGGGGATCCGCTCCAATAAAAGGCTGTGTGCTGGATCCTGGTGTAACAGCTATAGTCCAAATGAAACCCTTCCCATTACTCTTACAGCTCTCTGACACCAGCAACACATACATTTTAACCCTGAGACCTTGCATCGTTCCAGTCAGTGAATGCTCCCCCCCACCACCACCCATATCTTGGGGGACTGTATCCTTTGGTGACAGCTACAGCCCAACTGAACCCCATCTCTTTATTAACAGTGTCAGTAGCTCAGTAGGTAGCACACTCGCCTCTGAGGCCGGGAGATCAGAGGGCTGTGGGTTCAGTTCCCACATATGGCACTCGGGTTAATATCCCAGTACTGGGGTTAATATCCCAGTACTGACACTGTAGTGCAGCATGAGAGGGGTGCTGCACTTCTGAGGTGCCTTCTTTCGGATGAGACGTTAAACCGAGGTCCCATCTGCCTGGATTGGTGGTAGTTCAGGTGGATGTTAAAGATCCCATGGCACTTATCGAAAAGAGTAGGGGAATTTCCCCGGTGTCCTGGCCAAATTTCCCTCATCCACTAAAAATACCACCAACAGCTTAATCTGGTTCAAGATCAGTTGGCATTCATCTGTATCCCCCTCCCCCGGGTCGTGCCTGAAAATAGGCAGGATTTGTCTAGTGCACTTACCCGGTCAACAAAAGCTAAAATAAAATTGTTACACATGTATGATACTAAGCAGACATAGGTTTCAACCCTTAGACCATGTATTGTCCAACTTACAGAATTCCACCCCTCCCAACACAGGCTGCTGGATCCTGAGGTCACAGTGACAGCCCAACTGAACCCCTTCCCATTTCCACCCAACGTAAAAGTGCAACATCCCCGTGTTAAATCATATGTCTAGTTACTGCCAGGAAGATTAGTCAGAAATGGGAAGCTGTTCAGTTGGGGTGTGAATTTCACCACAGGATCCTGTACCTGGTCTTTGGGGTTGGAGAGTGCATTCGCTGACTAGGACCATGCAAGGTCCCATAGTTGAAACCTATGTGTGGTTAGTGTCAGGGCCGTGTAACAGTAATGAGAAATGGCTCAGCTGAGCTATAGCTGTGCCTTCAGGATCCAGGGCCTAGTGTTTGGGATGAGGGGTGCATTTCCTGAGTTCAAACATACAAGATCCCAGAGTTGAATCCTCTGCATGGTTAGTGTCAGAGAGCCATAACAGTAATTGCAAGGGGTTCAGTTCAGGTGTTGCTCTGACCTCAGGATCCAGCGCACACTGTTTGGTGGGGGGGGGGGGGTGCATTCCCTGAATGCGACCATACAAGGTCCAAGAGTTCAGTCCCATGTGTGGTTGGTGTCAGGGAGCTGTAACAGTAATGGGTAGGGGTAACATTTAGCTGTAGCTCTGACCTCAGGATCCAGCACCTGGTGTTGGGAGGGTGGGGTGCATTCCCTGAAGTGACATTTAAGCTCTAGTTGTTACCTCAGGATGAAATGTCAGTGTTTGAGCATAATGCAGATCTTTTCCTGTATCTGTTTCCTAGAGCCTGTTAAGCCAGGAGCTCATAGGCAAGTGGTTGTACCTATCCACAAAGAGGCCATAGAGGAGGAGACAGCTCATGGAGATTATACCACCTCCCTGAGTCAACATGGTAAGTCATAGTACAAGCAATCCATAATATCTACAAGTATGTAAAAAATGCAATTTTATAAGTAAGTTGATAGCCACACATTTGCCACTGTCAAAAAGAAATGCATTCTTAAATGGCAGTCTCATTTTATAATAAAACTACTATTGCAGTGAATATGACTATCATTAGTTAAATACTTATTTATTAATTAGCAATACAGCTGTAAAATAGATCAAATGTACCAAATAATAAGTCTCAACCAAAAAACTGTTCTACCAGCAGAGTTAGCACAACTAATTGCAATGCAAGCAGATTATGTTTCTGTTTGACATTAACCTCTAATCTCTCTAATCTCGTATTCATAATTACAAGTTTCATACTGTCTCAGTGTTAAGATTCATATTACTAATACTGTCATAAACTTTACATCTTGATGGTTACTATTGCTACACACAGTATTATTTATAGTTAGTATACTAAAATGCTATATATTTTTATTTTGAAATTGCAATAATAAAAGCATTGCAACACTACATATACTATATGATTATGTCTTTCAGAGCTCTGGGAGGAAGGACAAAGTCCACATCTTGCAACAGCCACTACATCACTACCACCACAACATGAGGAGGAGGGCACAAGTGTTGCAGGTATGTTGCATCATATTAGCAAATACTTTCTACACTACAGCAGCACACTGATTGGTTACTGTACCGGTCAGAAACCTCTTACACAACAGCCACTCAGCTCTTCCTGCTGCCCACAGTGTTTGCCATGCACTGCCACATAAACAATTTTAAAACTAAAATAAAAAAGTTATTATTGCAATTATACTTATAATCACAATAATGAACTCATAGCCAGTCATTTCCTTTTGATTAACAACTGGCTAAGTAGGGGTGTCTCTTAACTGCGCCACAGGCCACCCTTTCCCCCCAGCAGGGCATTAATGTCTCTTCAGTCATTATTGCTGAAATGACTAAGGCATTACAGCACATTATTGAACAGTGAAAGACCATTAGATATTGACTATCATGATTACGATAGGGCATTCTACTTGAAGGTGGTCAAACTGACCCACATTTAATCAGCTAACTGTGCTACATATAATTAAGCAATAACAAGGCATGACACTCTGTATGTTATTGTGTGATAACATCACATCTCACGCAATTTAAACATAAGGCAACAGTCCAAGTGCATCCAAAGCCTGAGAAGTGACGTTATTACACATTAGAAAATTAATAAAGTGAAACTCATCTCCTGATTGGCTAAAACTGCCTGGCACCTGGGCTGTTATTTCTCAACAACGCCCGCAAAATAATGATTGCCACTTTCTAGTTCCCCATTACTTAGGATACCCTAGGGCTACCCCAACATCCAACTCTCACTACCACCATTTTTTTTCTGGTTGCAAAGCGAGTGATAAAGTAGTTGCTATCTACTGCTATTACAGTAGTTTGCTGAAGCTGTCACCACCCACTCATGACCATTTCCAA
This sequence comes from Neoceratodus forsteri, assembly GCA_016271365.2. Classification (NCBI taxonomy): domain Eukaryota; kingdom Metazoa; phylum Chordata; order Ceratodontiformes; family Ceratodontidae; genus Neoceratodus; species Neoceratodus forsteri. Next base: position 191,695,861 of record JADMNL010000022.1, on the reverse strand, counting down.
AACAAATCTATTTTTTCTTTTTTTATTCGGTCAACAGTTGTAGGAGCCAACAGAACTACAACCAACCCTGACTCAACTTAAAAAGGCCACATATAACCCCTGACATAACCTAACAAACACCACTCTCCCATTGCTCCAGGCCGCTTACCTTTCATACTCCCCCCGGCCCCAGCTCACTTAAACTCACAGTTCTTGTCCTGAAATTTAGACATTGCTGAGCACCTACACAGTGTGGCACTCTACTCACTACCAAACCACAAACAACCCGGACGTTACAGTACAGCAAACATCAAGGGGCACATTCCAAACCAGTTGGCCACAAATTATACTATGAAAGAACGTTTATTCTGGGGAAAGAACATTCTCTGCATTATGGCCATCACTATAAAATGATGGCGCCTTCTACTGGCAATTCTTGGCAATTCTGCCAGTTGAGGGACTACTTTATTTATTTATATTTATTGACTTTTGTTGACCGGGTAGGCCCACTGGGTCCTGGAGGTCCCTTTTACAGAGGCGACCCGGGGGTAAAAATTACATACAGGTAAGCAGAACAGTACAAAATGGGTAAATTCCATATTGTTTGACAATAGAAGACTTCATAGGGTTACAAGCAGATAGGTGGTGGGGAACATACAGGCAGTGGGACATAAAGAGTTAGACATATAGAAAACATTTTTCATACACATATCATGTAGAAATAGGGAGTGCTCGAGATATAGGCTAGAAGTTGCCAAAGAATCAAGATACCTTCCTTAGGGCTTAGTGGAAGGGGGATATGTTGTTACAATAATGCTCCCCTCCCTATGAGGGAGGGGCAGTGTCATAGGGTCAGGTCCTGTGGCATAGGCATATGCTCCTGTCGAGCAGGTGTGCCTTGAGCTTAGACCGGAAGCAGGGGCCAGACCCTGCCTCCCGTATCTCCAGGGGGAGGTTATTCCAGTTAGAAGAGGCTGTGAACACAAAGGACCTGGACCCAGCTTTAGTCCTCATTTTGGAGACCATGAGGAGAGTTTGACCTGAGGTATGTAGACTCCTCTGATTGGTTTTAACCCTGACTAGCCCTTGGAGACTAGGGGGAGGTGAGGGACCCAGTAGCTTAAATGTAAGGCAGAGAGTCAGGTAGATGAGGTGAGCATCCAATGACGGCCACCTGAGCCTAGATTGGGCCTCGCAGTGGTGGGTTCTGGGGTGTGATAAAGTTTTTTTTTTGAAATTCAAGTTTATTGATTTTACAAAAAACAACAAATATAACAAAGTCAAGATCTAAATTAAGTCAGTCATCCATACATGGTATAACATAAAAAAAAAAAAAACGACAAACCCCCACTCCCCCTCAAACCCAACCCCTCCCACACCCTCCCCACCCCCACCACTCCCACCCAACTCCCATCCCCCTACCAAATCCAAACCCTCCCTCCTCCCCACCCCACCCCAGCAGAGTGTGCCAAACAACCATGTAGCTAAGCTGGTTATTAAATGTAGCAACATCTCAAAAGATAATCTTGCCTTCCAAAACAAGGAATGTAGGTAACAAGGATAAGAGGAACAAGGAAAACTATTGTGGGTGTCAGGGAGGAGCCAGGAGATAATTGGTGCAAGTATAGCATATAATTTACCCATTTTTTATGAAATAGGTCCATACGATTCTGCGAGCTGGCTACAATCTTTCAGTGTTAAGATGAGCGAAGCTCAGTCAACCATTCAGAATAGGACAGGGTCAATTGGTCAGTCCAATGTCTAAGAACCAATTTCTTAACCACAATAGACACCAGAGTAATGTGATACCGCTGCTCGACACAGTTTATGTTAGCTTAGTCACCTAGAATGCAAATTTCAGGAGTGAAAAGGTTCGAGAGACCTAGTAAGGGATCCAAATTGTCCCGGATAGAAGACCACAGAGGGGCAACCTTATTACAGTACCAGAAAATATGTAGAGAGTTCCCTTCACTATGTGAGCACCTGGAGCAAAGGGGAAGGGGAAGCTTTTGGAGCTGGAAAAGTTTCCTAGGGGTATAATACATATTGTTCACAATATAGTATTGGGTAAGTCTAAACCTATCCTGAGTGTGATATCTATGCATGTCTCTCCAGATGTGAGGCCAATTTAGGGTGGAATCAGGGAGTATGGAGGACCAAATACTAGAGCCTGCAGCAGGCTCCGGATTGTAATTCAAGAGGAAGGAATATATAGCGAAATGGAATGTGGTTTAGAAGCAAGGTTAAGATTTGAGAAAGGAAGGGTGGACTACAGGCTCTCTGAACTGAGTTCGAACTTCTCCCATAATGAGGTGCCTCAATTGATATACTTTAAAGATCTTAGTATTAGGAATACCATGCTTATCAAGCATGTCCACGGAGAAAAGGAGGGATCCTTGGCCATAAAAGTGTTCCAAATTGGTTTCTTTAATTTGTGGAAGCCACTCAGGAATGATCATCGAGTTGTCCAGCTTGATGTTGGGGTTAAGGATGACAGGTTGACCCAGGTCCGTCTTCGGAAAGATTTTTAGAAAGTGTAGACATTGGAAAAGGGACTTAAGGGATGTGAGAACTGTATGGTCAGTTATCCACTGCGAAAGTACGGAGGTGGGAGTGTAGAAAATAGCATAGGGATCCAATCTAGATTCCGAAAGAATCGACTTCTCAATTTGAAGCCAGATCGGGGAAGAGGGGCCAGGGTCAGTAGGGAACCACCTCCCTAGTTTGGCAAGGTGAGCAGCCCAGTGATACAGCAAAAGGTTGGGAAGCCGGAGACCACCTTTGTCTCTAGGAAGGGATAGTTTGAGAAATGAGCGTTGAACTCCCTTTCCTCACCAGATAAAGTTCGAGAACATTGCATGAAACTGTTGCAAGTAAGAGATGGGCAGCCAGAGGCCTAGTAAGTTGAGGGGGTAAAAGATGCGGGGGAGGACATTCATTTTAATAATATTAATCCTACCCCAAAGGGAAATAGGAAGGTTGGACCATCGTAGCAAATCTTGCTGGATGAGAGTTTTGAGGTCATCCAAATTGAGTCTTCTGAGTAGGGAGGAGTCTGTTGAAAAGTGAATGCCTAAGTATTTAATCGATTTGGGGGACCATCGCATACCAAATTTGGCGAGATCCTGCTTGTAAGTGTGTATGTTTAATGGGAAAACTTCAGATTTAGAGATATTCAGCTTGTATTGAGAGAGGGTACCTTATTGCCTGATAAGATCCAGTGCATGTTTTAGGGAAGCAGCGGGATGTGTAGCGTGCAGAAGTATATCATCTGCATAAGCAGAAGAACTAGCTCATGCTGGCGCACCAGACAGCCTTTAATAAGTGGAAAGACTTGAGTTTGATAAGAAGGGTTCAGATATAGATTAAACAAGAAAGGTGAGAGGGCAGCCTTGTCTGGTACCAGTATGAAGCTGGAACAGCGAGGAAAAACTCTGTTACAGTATATCTTGGCCGAAGGGGAGTTGTAGAGAACCTGGATCCATTTGAGAAAGGAGTCCGGGAAGCCCATCTTGGTCATCGTAGCCCAGAGAAAGGACCAATCCACAAGGTCGAATGCCTTCTCTGCGTCTAACGAAATTAGGGCCATTGGGAACTGGGATGTACGAGCATAATAGGAAATATGAGAGAGAGTTCTGAGGTGGTCTGATGGGGAGCGAGAGTGCACAAAACCAACCTGTTCTGGGCTAAGAAGATGGGTCCAGATTTTCTTGATTTGGTCGGCCAAGATCTTAGAAAGAATTTTCATATCATAGTTTTGAAGAGATATGGGTCGGTAACTCGCTGGATCAGTAGGAGTTTTACCCGGTTTGAGAATTAGGATAATGGTGGCTTCAAGAAGGGTGGGATCTACGGTGGGAGAAGAAAAAAGGTAGTCGTAGAGTTTAAGAAGTAGAGGGGCGAGAGAGTAACGTGATGCAGAGTGACTGAAGGCAGCTTTCTGCTGAGCTCCCACCCTCCACCTTTAAAATCACTTAAATTAGCTGGAATATAAACGTTTCTTCAGCTATTTCGCGAATTAAAAGCTTTTCTGACTGTTCCAGACTCTTTGTGCCGACCTGTGTGGCTTTTTGAGCTTTTTGAGACGACCTACAGGGATGGACTCGGAGATGAAGGTGGCTGGGGTGAAGCATACCCCTCCAGCTTCACCAGAGAAAGCACCCAAGAAGACCAGAAACTCGAACCCAGGGCAAGTAGTTAAGCAAATGTCCTCTGGTACATCAAATAATCTACTAACAGAGGATTGTTTTCTCCAAAAGATGATACCCTTCAGGGAAACGCTCCAGGAAATCTCAGCTGAGATTAAATCAATCAGGGGCGACTTCGCAGACTTATCGAGGAAGGTTGGGGATATAGAGGCAAGAACAACCTCTCTGGAACATTGGAGAAACAAAATGGATCCAGAAGTTATTAAACTAAGGCACCAGATTCAGAAATTGCAAATCAAGACCGAAGATCTGGAAGGAAGGAGCAGGAGGAATAACGTTTTAATATTGGGCCTGCCTGAATCAGAAGAAGGCGGTGACGCCATCAGATTTGTCCAACAATTCCTTAATAAAGTAGTTGGCCCCTCTCCTATAAACCAAGCAATATCATATTGAGAGGGCACACAGATCTCTAAGGCCCAAGCCTCCACCGGGGGCTCCCCCCAGGCCAATCCTCATCAAGTTCCTAAGCTATATTGAACGACAACACGTTCTGACAAAAGTAAAAGAGCTAGAATCCGTCCAGTGGAATCGCAGCAAGTTGAGAATCACCCAAGATCTCCCATACGAGATCAGACAAAAAAGAGCAGCATTCCATCTGATTGTTAAGAAACTAATCGCAGCGGATAAAAGATTCAGAATGAACTATCCAGCAAAGCTCCTGGTTTCCTTGGATGGTACTTGGCATGCCTACGAAGACCCTGAGCAAGCTTTAACCAACCTTTCCAAAAAGCTCCCAGATCTCTTTAAAGGAGGCTGATATTACCGAGCAATTAACTAGTAGCTCTAAGATTCATGTGGCATAATCTTAAACGTGACCATGTTTGAACCTTCTTCTTCATTTGGTATATCTGGACGATTTTGGTTATTGACTTACCGGGTGTTGGGGGATGCGGGGTAGTTCCGGGTGGGTGGTGTGAGGAGGCTGTAGTAGGCCGTGAGGCCTGCGAGGCCTAATGTCTGTGAAACGCCATGTGTGCTCGCCTCCTTCGCGACTCAGGTACTCGAGTGCTGGCATGGATTTCTGGTGGGACCCTTTTACGGTCAGACTGTTTCAGTCCGTCAGCTCGATTTCTGACCTGCTCTTCCTTTTCACTAGGTTTCCGGTGGAGAAGGTCTATATCCATCCTAATGTTTCATTCTGGGCAGCCTGTGCATTCGGTTATGGAGTTTTTTCAGGTATTTATCCCGTTTCACTTCTTAATATTGTCAATTCAGCAGGCAGGACGCTGTCCCTGGGGGGTAAAGACTGTTGGGATTTATCCATACTCAGCGTTTGGCCCCAGCGCATACTGTTAGCCTCATAGAGTCGGCCGCTTAATTAACCGGGGTTGGGGGGTGGGGGCTACAGGTGGGAGTGTAGCTTCAGGATCCTGTCTCGCGACCGTGGTTGGGATTATGGGGTGCTCTGGTCATTCCAGAATGGGAGAGGAAATCACTTCCCTATTAGCCACAGCAATGACCACAATGGGATCTTCAGATCTGGCCAAGATCATAATTCCAAGTTGTTATGGGATAGACCAGGGTACCCTGGGGGTGGGGTTCTAAGAATATGGTTTGTCTGGTTGGTTCTTTGGCTCATTCTGATGGGGGAAACATTTGTATATAGTGTTTTGGGCAAGGGAGGGAGGGGAGTAGGGGTGGTGGGGAGGGATGGGGAACTACACCTCATTTATTATGGATACATTCTGGGTGGGGGGTTTTCTCTGTGTATTGCTTAGTCTTAATAATGTATAGTCTACTTGTTCTAATGTTTTCTGGTTTGTTTCACCTGAGGGTTATAAAAGGGTGGGGGGTGGTTTTTGGGGGAGGTGGAAGATGTCGCCACTAATCAGTCTGGAAGACCAGACCATGGGTATAATCCGAGACAGACCATTCCACTTGTGGTTATAAATGGCTTTAGGGCATATTAAAATCGCCACTTGGAGCGTCAGGGGCATGAGGAGGCAGTCAAAAGAAGTCAAATACTGGTAAACTGTTCTTTAGTTGGTGTGGATATTCTCTCCCACAAGAAACACATGTTACTGTCGAGAAACTAAGTTTTACGGACTAAAGGCTTCTCACAGGTCTTAGTGTTGGGTTGGGACACAGCTAGTAAAGGGGTGGCTATTATGATCAAACGTAATGTGCCTTTTGTATTAGAGGAATGTATTCAAGACCCAGAGGGAAGATCTGTTTTTGTGAAGGGGATGCTTTGCAATACAGATGTAGTCCTGGGAGCTATATATGGTCCTGTCAGAGGTGATTCGGACTTTCTAATGCGGTTAGCGGATAAATTGAGTGTTTTTTTGCCAACATCATTTATTTTAGGAGGTGACTGGAATATAGTACCATCACAAACACTAGACAGAACTTATAGACCCCTGAAACCTCCCTCACCTGCTCAGCTGGCATTAAAAGATCTATGCGGTTTGCTAGGCTTAGAGGACCCTTGGAGATTACTTAACCCTTCCACTCGGAGTTATACCTTCTATTCCCCAATCCATAATTCCTGGTCAAGGCTGGATTACATATTAGTGAGCACTAACCTTCTAGCTAGTATTTCCACCACTGGTATTGAGCCCATTGTTATCTCTGATCATGCAATGGTATGGATCAAAATTTCACCTGGTCCCCTGGGGCAGCGAGATACCTCTTGGAAGCTCAATACCCAGATTCTGAAAGATGAACAGACCACCTCACATTTTAAGTCATTGATTCTGACCTTTCTGGAAATTAACCAAGGGTCAGTACCCAGGTATGATTTAGTGTGGTGCTCATTGAAATGTTTTTTCAGGGGAGAATTTATTAAAGTGTTGTCAAGATGGAAAAAGTTGAGGGAGGAGAAAATTAGCTCTTTGGCTAATCAAATTAAGTCGGCTGAGGAAAATCTCTTCTCCACCAACTCCCAGAAAGACTTAGAGAATTTGTACAAACTCAAGGATGAATATGAGGACTTGATTAGAGACAAAACAGAATATGCAATTTTGAAATCCAAATCCAAATACCTTGATCAAGGGGAAAAACCGGGGAGACTACTGGCCCTTAGACTTAAAGAAGTAGAGAGTTCTAGATTAATCCCTGCCTTAAAAGCGAGTGATGGTTCTATCAAAACGGCCCCAAGAGACATAGCTGGGGTTTTTGAGGCTTTTTATCAAGACTTATACGGGAACAAGCCTTCCTCGACCTCATCTTTAGGAATAACAGATTTCCTAGAGAATACCCCCCTTCCCAGGCTCCAACCCAATCAATGTGAGGTACTCTTGGCTCCCATATCTTTAGGAGAGTTGGAAGAGGCCATTCAAAATCTTGCCCTGGATAAGGCCCCTGGCCCAGACGGCCTACCCCCCAACTTTTACAAATCCTTTTGCAAAGAATTAGCACCTGCTCTCCTCAACCTGTTCAATTATATCTTTACTTCTGGTCCACTGGATCCTTCCCTGTTAGAAGCTACTATAATCCTAATTCCTAAATTGAACAGGCCTACTCTATATCCAACCAGTTATAGACCAATCTCGTTACTCAATTATGATATTAAAATTTTGACTAAGATCCTCTCATGGCAAATCAAGAAGGTCTGGCAACCACTTCTGAGTACAGAACAGGCAGGCTTTGTTCAGGGAAGATCAGCATCAGATCATATGAGGACTCTTGCACACATTTTCGGGTAGCCCAAGACTCTCAGGTTCCCATGGCTTTAGTTGCCTTGGATGCGGAAAAGGCCTTTGACCGCATTAACTGGGAACTCCTGTGGGCTACCTTAAATAAAATGGGCTTTCCAGACCAATTTGTCCAATGGATTAAGGCGGTATATGGATCACCTTCGGCCAGAGTCTATTGCAACGGGGTGTTCTCATCCCGGTTTCCTTTGCACTCGGGTACCCGTCAGGGTTGTCCATTGTCACCGTATTTATTTAACCTCTACCTAGAACCTCTACTGATGCGTATCAAATCCTCACCCAACATCACAGGCTGTGTCATTGCTCAGCAAATGTTGACCGTATCGGTATTTGCTGACAACATCCTTTTACACCTTGCCAACCCGATTAGGTCTTTGCAAGAAGTTTTGTTGATAGTGAGACAGTTCGGTGAAGTTTCTAACTATAAATTGAATTTAACCAAATCTGAAATATTTCCGCTCAACCCACTCCTAATCCATTCTAGTGTAACTCAGTTTGGAATGAAATGGGCCCCGAATCATCTCAAGTATCTGGGTATTCACCTGGCCAGGGATGAAGACATGATAAGGAAACTTAACTTAGATGACTTAGTAGACAAAATACAAGGTGACCTTAATAGATGGGATAACCTTCCTATAGCCATAGGAGGGAGGATCAGCATAATCAAAATGAACGTACTTCCGCGCATTTTTTACACCCTAAGCCTTTTAAATATATGGCTCCCTAAGTCCTTCTTCAGAGAGTCCACTCAATACTAACCAAATTCATTTGGAGAGGCAAGTGGCCCAGGAGATCTTTTTTCAAACTCTGTCTGTCTACAGATAAGGGTGGCCTCCGCTTACCCAACTTTGAATTTTATTACTGGGCCAGCCAGCTAAATAAAATGGGCAAATGGCTTTGCCCTCCAAATGAATATTATATGCCTAAGTGGCTGAAGTTACAGCTTGAACTTTTGGAGGGATATAGTATTGATCCTCACCACATTTTTTATTACAACTTCTAGGCCTTACCGGAATATATAAGAAACTCAGTGTTGGGGTTCTCTGTGAGGGTCTTAAACCAATACTGTTCATCTGTTAAAATTCAATATTCAAAGGATCCGGCTCAGCCACTGATTCTTAACTCTAATATCAGGATTGGGTCTCAGTGGCTGACACCGTCATGGTTACCACAAATTCGGGATTGCACAGTGGAAGACCTTTATATACAGGATTCCCTTGGCTTTTCTGGTGATCTGATGGTAAAGCTGAATATCCCACCTCAGTGTATCTTCAAGGTATACCAATTGAGACACCTCATAGGTAAAATATTTGGATTAGTTAGGAACACCTCCAATATAAGGCCTTTTTTGGAACAGCTCAGGAATTGTGTCACCAAGCCCCCCAGTATTTCCAGACTATATATGCAGATTATGCTTGCTAAGGCTCCGGAGGCTCTAACCGGTTCCAAGGTGTGGGCATCCATAATCCCTGGGCCTTTATTGTCTTGGAACCAGGTGTGGAGAGACATGCATGTATTCCTTACCTTAGATAGGAATAGACTTATACAATTTTACATAGTTAATAACATGTACTACACGCCATTGAAAATGGCCAAATTTGGGAAGTCTAGATCTGCTAACTGCATTAGGTGTGGCAAGGATATGGGCAGTATATTACATGTGCTCTGGTCTTGCGATAAAGTTGCCCCATTGTGGAAAGCTATCCGGGATAACCTGGACCCAATTTTGGGGTTGGGAGAACTATTTACACCTGAAATTTGTATACTGGGTATTTACTCCAATATTAGAGTCAAAGAGAAAAAATACCACATGGCTTTAATTTCAACAGCAGTTAAAAGACTAGTCCTCTGACATTGGTTAGACCAATCAGAAATTTCATACAAGGATTGGGTGGTGGAAATGTCCCAGTGTTTTAAAGTGGAAAGATTAATAGCTAGCTCCAGACATGCTATACCATCCTTCCAAAAAAAATGGGGCAAGCTTTACGCTTTGTACCTTCACTGAGCCTCCTACTTGGATGCCTCTTAGATCCCCTTCATTTTCTTTTAACTTGCCTTCCCTCCAAGTTACTTACCCGTCATGGACAGGGTACAAGTGATAGAGGTACCTGTTATATACTGCCCCAAGGTTTAGACTGAAGCTATCTCAGGTGTATTCTGTTTTAGTGGTGACATCTTCTGGGGGGGGGTAGGGAGGGTGAACTACACTGGAACTATGTATTGGTATTATTCTCGTTCACTGTGTTGTTTTTTTTTTATATATATCGGTTGTGTTCTGGTTTCTGCATACCATGTGTTAATATAGAAACTGAATAAACTATGAATTTCAAAAAAATAAGAAGTAGAGGGGCTAGCTCTTTAGAGAAAACCTTGTAAAAATTTGCAGGGAATCCATCAGGACCGGGTGCCTTATCAGGAGCCATAGAAGCAATGACGTTCTCTATCTCAGAGAGAGAGATAGAGGCAGTCAGGATCTCATTATGGGGCGGCAGAAGTTGGGGAATGTCAATATCGGTTAAGTATGCTGAGATGTCTGAGAGAGGGGCGGGAGATGGAGGCACACTATAGACGTTTTATAGTAGTTCTCAAAAATCTGTGCAATTTCCTTGGGAGAAGTTTTGATGGAGCCAGCAGGTGATTGCAAGGCCGGGATTATTCTGGAGCTTTCTAATGTGCGAAGTCTTAGGGCCGAAAGCCTTCCGGCCTTTTCACCGTGATCGATATACTTAGCTTGAGTTTAACAAGACAATACTCAGCCTTCTCCTTAAGGAGGTCAGTATATTCATTTTAACTACCAAGAGGGCTTCTAGAGGACAATGGAGAGGAAGGGAGGTGAGTGCTTTCCAGTTCCTTAATTTTGTTCATTAGAAAGAGTGCCGTGATTGTCGGGCTCTTTTCCTTGCTGAGGCAAGTTTAATTAATTCACCCCTAAGATAACATTTTAGGGAACACCAGATGATATCAACCTTTGAGGTAGATCCAAGGTTATCCTCTAGAAAGAGAGAAATTAGGGTTCTGATATGAGTCACTGTATGGGGATCTTTAAGTAGTTGGGTATTAAGCCTCCAGGTAGTATCCCTTTGAAAATTGGGGTCCGGAGAGATTTTAACCCAAACAATTGCATGGTCAGAAAGAACAATCGGCTCGATATCAGACTGGAGAAGGCCTGGAAGAAGGGTTTTACTAATCAGGATATAATCTATCCTAGACCAGGATCTATGGGGTTGGGAGAAGAATGAGAAAGCACGGAGAGAGGGATTGGAGAGCCGCCAGGGATCACATAACCCTAATATATGCAGGAAATCCTGCAAAGCCCTTTGTGTCAAAGTGGTGGCCGATTGGACTGAGGATCTTTATCCAGAAAATGGGAGGCAAAACATTCCAATCCCCACCCAAGATGAGTTGCGAGGGAAGCAGGGCACTGATTTTATCTGCAAGGGTCATAAAAAACTCAGGGCTACCCCCAATAGGGCCATAGACTGAGCCTAAGACTACAGTGCCCCTATTGAGGGAGCCTTTGGCCAGTATAAATCTCCCCTCTGGGTCCGCTACTGTTGTGTCAATCAGGAACAAAATATATTTTTTGATAAGTATAGCTACCCCTCAGCTAGAGTTGGATCCATTTGCAACATAAACTTGCGAAAAGCCAGATCGAGACAACCACTTAACCTCAGAATTATTTAAATGGGTTTCCTGTAGGAATAGGATGTCTATTTGAGATAGGGTACAATGATTAAATATCTGAGTCCCCTTGACCTTCTCCCTGAGCCCACGAACGTTCAATGATGCCATTTTAACAGTATTTATAGCCATTTCAAATACAAGGTGAGGGGAAGGCAGGTACCAGAATAACCAGATATGAAACCCAAAAAAAGGCACACTCGAAACCCAAAATCCCATCCTCCTATAACCTGCCAAAAGGAATTAACCAAAAGTGATGGTAATTTAAAAAGATTAACTGGAGCTGGAATGAAGCCATAGAGATAATAAGGCAGGCAGGCTAAATCCTCCACCCCACCCCAAATACCCCCCTAAATGAGACACACCAACTATGTACAGCCTGGTACCAGGTCTGAAAGTTACCAAAACAAAAACAGGAACACCAGAGGCCTGGAAACCAGATCCCAAATGTGAACCCAGAAAACCCTAGTCCACAGGGATCCTCTAGAAAAGGGAATGACCAGAACACCAAAAAACATGAAGAAGAGCCATTCCCAATCCAAACCAAAGGAGGTAGCGAGGACCCTATAGAAGGGACTGGATTAGCAAGCCCCCCTTCCATAAGCTCGTAATGCAGCTACCAACAGTCACAAGGGCTCAGGAGCATACCCCCCACCAACAGACTGCCTGTCTTATAGACAGGTCATAGAGATACATGATCCATTCAAATATAAATCCCCTACTGTCTAAAAAAAAAAAAAAGCGAGACCTAAGGAGAAATTTACTCACCCCTGGAACAGGTGAAGAAGAGGGCCAGAGACTGGGAAGGTAGGCCATGAGGTGAGGAATTGCCCCTGCCGAGCAAATTGTTTCTGGGGAGTTATTTAGTGGTGGGACCAAGCAGGGTCCTCGCCAGAAGACAGTACTCTGAATACAGCAACCCCCCAAAATTAGTTCCGGGAAGCCGCCGAAGACAACACCGTCGCGGCCTAGCTCAAAACTCCGCCCGACCATCCAGGATCCTCACTCAGCACAACGATCCCAGGATTGGCCAGACAGGTAGGGCACACCAGAAAAGAATAAGGGGAAGGGCCAGCGAGGGAACCAGGTTACAAGAAAAAACAATAGCAGAGCAGATCAAGTTCACATCGTAGCCACTACATCTGGTGACACTAAATCAGCCATTCAGTTTAAAGAGATTAGGAAGTCTGGTAACAAGGTCCTTATGGGCCATGTCCGGGGAATCAAAACTGTGAGTGTTGTCACCGATGGTGATCTTGAGGGTAGCAGGGTACACGATTCGGAAGGGAATAGCCGCCGCTATCAGTTTCTGAATTATAGGATGGAATGCAGCTCTCTTCGTTCTTGTTTCCTTGGGGAGATCCTGAGCGAGGCGTAATTTAGCTGACCCCCACATAATCGATTGCAGCTCACGAGACTTATTAAAGACATGCTGCCTCTCGATGTAACTCAGGAATTTCATAATTATAGGCCATGGGGGGGAGCCCGGTGGAGGTCTAGGCCTCAGCGATCTATGCGCTCTCTCCAGGTGGTAGTGTGGGTTAAGAGGTGAAGGACCCACTATTTTGGAGAGAAATTTTTGTAGGAAGGCAATCAGGTCCAGCCCTTCTTCAAACTCTGGCAGACCCAGGATAAGAAGATTATTCCTTCGATTGCGGCCTTCTAGGTCTTCGGTTTTTAATTGGAGCTTCTTGACCTGTTGAGCCAGCACAGACAACTCAGATTCGCGTTTGTCTTCCACTGCTCAAGAGAAAGATCCTGTCCTCGAATCAGACACCCTCGTGGTAAGGAAGAAGTTCGCCCATAGATTTTAAATCAGAGGTAATATTCTGGAGGATATCTTTTAGTGGGGCCAGTTCTTGCATGAACTTATCTTCAGTGAGGAGGCTAGGCGGCTGAGTCTTGTCGCTCATTTTCTCAGATGCTGTACCCGCTTGATTCCTTGGCTTCTTAGGTAGCTTTTCTGGAGTAGCAGGCGGCGTATGTCTAATCGCAGCCTGTTTTTTATCCACCTCCATCTCCCTGTAAAACGAAGGAGATCGACGAAATAAACACCCTAGGGCCGACAGGCGGAGTGTAGGCGATCCGGTGCTGGTAAAGTTGCTGAGTTAGCGGTGCGGAGGATCGCGGATTGTGGCAGATAAGTTGGCAGGAGGAGAGAGCTCTAAGCCCCTGCTGCCATTCAGCAAGCTGTCATCACGTGACTCCTCCCCGGGGTGTGATAAAGTGGCAAATTGGACAATCTTGTTATATAAGGTCTGCAGCCTGCCTAGTTCTGTAGAGGCCACGCCTTGGAGAACAGGGGCCACGTAGGTGAGCTTAGGGAGAAGGACGCTAGTTGCAATGGCTACCCTGGCTTCGGGGATAATCTGGTCCTTTAATCTGTAGAGGATACCGAGTTTCCCATGGATGGCTTTGGTGAGTTGGTCAACATGATTTTTTAGAGTGAAGCCTTGGTCCAGGGTTAGACCAAGGTATTTAGTGGAGGTAACCACCTCAAGTTTATCTCCCCCTCTGGACTGCAATTGAAGGAGCAGCGACCTCTCAGTTCCCAGGGATCTGGGCCCAAACAACATCACCTTAGTTTTGCAAGTGTTTAATACCATTTTGTTCAGAGTGAGCCAGTCCTCCATCTGAAGGATGTCCTCTTGGAGGGCATTCTCCAGTTCTTTTAAGTTGGGTGAGGCTCGGTAAATGACAGCATCATCCGCATATTGGATGATGCTGCTGCTCCCACAGTGTAAGTGTAGATCATTTATGAACAGTGTGAAGAGGAGGGGGCCAAGTATAGACCCTTGTGGTACCCCTTCTTTGAGCAGTGCAATCTGAGAGACATTTTCCTTCCACTTGACCCTCTGGGTACGTCCAGTGAAGTAACTCGCAAACCATCCTAGTGCATGGGTGTCCAGGCCAAGAGAGCACATTTTTTGTAAAAGGAGGTTGTGGTTTACCAAGTCAAACGCTTTTGAGAGGTCAATGAAGACCACGCCTGTGCTGACCCCAGAGTCATTATTACACAGGATTTATGCCGAGAATTTGGTTAGTGCAGTATCTGTCCCATGCTTAGCTCTGAAGCCGTGCTGAGATGGAGAGATTACCTGGTGGGTTTCCAGGTATTCTCATAGTTGGGAGTAAACTAGCTTCTCTTGTATTTTCACTATAGTGCACAACAAGGAGATGGGCCTGTAGTTCCCTATAGGCTTGGTAGACCCTCCTTTGTGAATGGGAATCACTAGGGCCTGCTTCCAAGGCTCAGGGACCGACCCCTCCATAATGGACCAGTTTATCAGCCAAGCTAGTGGCTTCACTAGTGCTGGGGCATCCTCCTTGAGGATTCTTGTCTGGATCCCGTCAGGGCCCCCAGCACCTCTCGACTGCAGGGATTTGAGGATGAGCAAAACCTCCTTTACCCTTACCAGCCACAGATGAAACAAAGGGCGGTCTAGTTCTCTGGGCCGGTGTGCGTTAGGCTCATTCCTGTTATCAATGTGTCCCACCTTGTACACATCCAGGTTCGTGAAGTAACCATTTAGGGCCTCTGCGATGAGTGGCCCCTCATCAAGTACTTGCCCGTTCACCATTATAGGGCCGGTTGTTGATTTATTATGTCCTTTGAGGAATTTGTTAATGTGTGACCAGAAGAACCTGGGGTTTCCCAGGTTAGTTTTTTGAAGATTGGTGATATATTCTTTCTTAGCTTTCTTTACGGCCTGTTTGCATTGGTTTCTGAGGGCCCTGTAGCTGGCTAAGTCCACAGGAAGCTTTGATTTCCTGAACGTTTTCCAGGCTTTGTCCTGGGAAGACATCAGGACTTTTAGGGAGGGCGAGATCCACTTATAGCAGCTGCCCTTAACCCTGTGGGTTTTCATTGGGGCTACGAGGTCAGTGATTCTAGTGAGGGTAATTTGAAAAATTTTACAGCTTCCATCAGGTTAGGTAGGTGTCTTATGGGGTTCCAGTCAATGCCATTTAGGTAGCCTATGAACTGGTCAGGGTGGAAATTGGAGTAGTCCCTAGTAGTGATTGTTCTAGGCGGGACTTTGATTGCGTTATTCTTCCATATGGCGAATATCGGCGAGTGGTCGCTCAAGGCATCGGCCAGGATCCCAGCCAACTTTACATTACTTGGGGATGAGGTAAGGACCCAGTCTATTATAGAGTGCCTCCCTGATTTGTGGTTCATTCTGGTCGGTAGGGAGATAATTTGAGCGAGGTGGGAGTCATGTAAAACTCCGTTAATGGCAGACTTCGCCATTAACATTTTTTACTGAATTGTATCTATTTTATTCTTTATACTTAAAACTGATATCCAAACCATTTTCTAAGTGTAATAATACCATTCAGTGTGGGCGTTATGGGATATAACGGACCTTGCAGGGGCTATAAGGCCCTCCGCCTGTGGCGTCAGGCCTCATTACGCCCCTGGGTGGTTCGGTATATACCAATAATGCCCACCCTGTAACATTATTACTTACATAACACACATCTCTGGAGTGTCTTTATTACAATCATACAATGGCTCGGACTACAGTCTAAGGCAGTATGCGGTGACACGATCTCAACGCCAAATAGTACAAAGAAAAGATGTTTCGCTTTTTCTATCTGCAAACTTTGTTGTTAGTTTTAAGTGTTGTTTTGTTTTTAAAAACTTCCTTATGACGTTCAGGAAAATGGCACAGACCCTGAGCATCCCTGATGTTTATGATTTCAAGAGCACAGTTGTACTTACAGGTAGGTGTCTGTTTTGCAAACTTGCAGACACAACTAAAGAGTGCTGAGCTTATGCCTTCAATTTATTTATCTTCCTCCTTTTTGGTATATTTACTTTTACCAATATAAGCCCAGAGTGGCGAACCTACAGAGTAAATAACCTCAGAAAGGAGACAGTGCATGAGTAGAAACCTGTGATGGCTTCAGCATCTGACAGTGTTTTCCCCCCTATGTGATCTGTCTAGTATCAGCTTCATAGGAGGTCAACCGTGTGGAGGCAGATATTTTGTTTGCTATTGTGTGGTCATCAGCGTGCCTGGTCTTCATACAGTGATATTATTGTACAATAACATCACTCTTTCAGCCACCCAGTGTCCAATCAAAAAAGCAGAAACTGTCCATGCCATTGTATAATAAGTGATACTGTACCACAGTACAGATTGAATATGTTATCAAGAACACAACATGCCAGTCCACAGAGTGAAGCACGCTAGAATGAACCACAGTGTAAAACATTCACTGTATGAACAAATGAGATCAACTCGCTTTGAAATTTTATTGCTTGCTGCAGTAACTCTACCATACAATTCTACAGTGCTCTGCTTCATCCTGTTGGACTTCCCTATAGTAACTTCAAAATTGTCTAGAGACGAAACCATACATAAGAGTATCTGCAGTATTAAGATAACAGTAACGTATATAAAACTTATATAAAACTTATTTCAGTGGCATGTTTGACAATATTCATATATTTATGATTTTTTTCAACTTTTTCCAGGTCTGAGCAGCACAAGACAGCAGTAAATTTGTCAGCACCTTGATGCACTGACACAATCCATGAATGAGTGCATAGATTTACCAAAACAACAAACAAGAAATGCAAAAATTACAAATATCCTTTCAGAAAGAAACAAAAATCCAATGAAGAACTGCATCAGTGCATCAGGGAGCTGACAAATCCGATGCGCCAACAATGCCATCCAACAAGACCTGCCACTGTCCCTGAACCACATGCCAGTTTCCCTGTGACTCATCAATAGACTCCTCCTCTATGGCCTAGGCATTTTGCCCATGCCAGGGCACCTTCCACTTTTTCAATTCCAAGTATACTTAGCTACTCCCTTTCCACTCTCATGAGCACCTTGCCCACCCCCCCATCACAGAGGCACCTCTTCCAAATATAGTTTTTTTACATAGAAGTTGATGGCAGATAAGGACTGCAAGGCCCATTCAGTCTGCCCATTTCTTTTTCTACCTTATGAATGTGCCATCGGCCTTTGCTCTGTTAATGGCCTATCTATTCATACTCATCTATATTGTTCCCTTATGCCTATACCATGCCTGTTTGAAACCCTGCACTGTATTCATTTCCACCACTTCCTGAGGTAGACCGTTCCATGCATTCACCACCCATTTCTGTGAAAAAGAACTTCCTCACATTACCCTTTAATCGGCCTTCCTCTAATCTCATGCTGTGTCCTCTTGTCCTGCTATGTTTCTTATACTGAAACATGTTATAATCTTTCACCTTGTTAATGCCCTTAAGGTGTTTGAATGTTTCAATCATAACACCTCTCTCCCTCCTTTGCTCTAGGGTATACATATTGAGCTCTGTTAATCTGTCCTCATAAGTTTTCTGATGCAGTCCCTGCACCATTTTGGTTGCCCTTCTCTGGACTGCCTCAATTTGGTTAATGTCCTTGTGAAGGTGTGGCCTCCAGTACTGCACACAGTACCCCAGATGGGGCCTAACCAGTGTCTTGTAAGGAGGGATTATTACCTCCCTCTTCTGACTTGTGAGACCCCTTCTAATACACCCCAACATCTCCCTAGCCTTACCTACTGCTTTAGTGGTCTACTTGGATGATTTCAGGTCATTGGGGATGATGATGCCCAAGTCTTTTTCTTCCCTTGTGACTGCCAGCAACTCCTCTCCTAGCCTATAGGTGGCTACAGGGTTTCTCTTCCCTATGTGCATGATCTTGCACTTCTTTGCATTAAACCCCAGCTGCCACTCTTTCGACCATTTTGCTAGTTTATCCAGATTTACTGGGTTTACTGGATAAAATTAGGACAAAAGAAGGCACAGGGCCCATCTAGATTGTCCTCCCACAACAGTGGGATATTAATCAGATCTCTGGGCTAATAACCCGAGATCAAGCCTAGATTTAAAGGTGTCAAAATTTACTGAGTCTACAATAGTTGGTGGTAAAGAATTCCAAGATTTTGCCGCCTTTATGTTAAAAAAGTTATCGTATGTTTTATTATTGGCCCACTCAACTTTTAATTGCTTGGTGTGTAATCTTCCCACAGTTCTTTTGTCAGCAAATGCTAATCCACATATGTTAAACAATTTGGAATTATGAACTAACTTATACATTAGAAGTAAATCTCCCCTTTCTCTTCTCAGTGTTAGAGAATAAAGACTTATCTGTTGTAACCTGGTCTCATAACATTTATTTTTTAATCTTGGAATGGATTTACTATAGTTAGTCTTCTTTGTATTTGTTCAAGACGATTTATATCATTTTTTAAATAAGGACTCCAGAAGGGAGAACCATAATCCAAGTGGGGTCTAAGGTATGCTCTATACAATGGTATTAAATTGTGTTCTGATTTACTAATAAATGTTTTTTTTGATTTGTCACATTACAATATTGGCAGATCTAGCCACTTTACTACAATGATCACCTGATGACAGTTTGTTGTTCATTAAAATGCCAAGATCTCTTTCACAGCTAGATGATTCCAATAGCTGCTTATTTAGATAGTAATTGTAAGATGGATTATTCCTACCAAAATGCAAAATCTAACATTTGTTGATGTTAAATAGCATTAAGTTTTCATTAGCCCATTGTTCAATGGTATACAGATCTTGTTCAAGTGTTTTGAAATTTTCTCGGGTGTCAACTCTTCCACCTAGTTTTGTATCATCAGCAAATTTTGATAAATAGTTATTAGATTTTATGACCATATCATGAATAAAGAAGTTAAACAGAACCGGACCCAAAATGGATCCCTGAAGGACCTCACTTGTGACAACCTCAGGAGCTGATAGAACTCCATTTATTCTAACCGGTTGGGTGTGATAAAACAGCCATTCTGATATCCAATTTACTAATCAAAATGGGATTTTAAAATTATGTAGTTTGTTTATTAATAAAGAATGTGATATACAGTCAAAAGCTTTGCTAAAATCTAACAGCAATACATCAGTAGATACATTACTATCCAATAGTTTAGAAATATGTTGGTAAAATAATATAAGATTTGTTGTACATGAGAAGCCTGATTTGAATCCGTGCTGAGACAAATCATAAATATTCAGTTTTTCCAGTACATTTTCCAATCTACCTTTAATTACTCATGCCATGGTTTTCCCCAGAATGGAGGTTAAACTAATTGGGCAATAGTTTTGAACATTAGACTTTAGCCCTTTTTTGTAAATAGGTGTAACCAAAGCAGTACGCCATGAATCAGGTATTTTACAATCCAATAGCGATATATTAAATAGTATTTGAAGAGGAGTAGTAATTGAGTCAAGTGTTTCAAGCAGAAATATAGCATTGATATTATCAGGTCCCGAACTAGTTGATCTTTTAATTTTAGATAGTGAATTTTTTATTTCTTTTAACTGAAATAACAGAATACAGGAATCATTACTATTGATGTTAGTCAAAAGATATCTTGATTGATCAAAGACTGAACAGAAATAACTATTGAAATAGTCTGCCATATCTTTATTTGAGGTTATGGTAATCCCATCATTACAATCATTACATCTATGTTTCTGCTATTAAATCTATTTCCATTAATATAGGAGAATAAGGATTTCAGGTTATTTTTTGAATGAGCCAATTTAAACTCTAATTTAATTTAGCAGATTTGATTGATTTTTTTAGTGCAGCCAGAGCAGTTTTGTATTTATCTCTCAAAGAAGAACTAGGATTCGATTTTAATTTCTTGAATATATGTTCCTTGATTTTAATTTGTTTGTTAATAGTGTTATTGAACCAGACAGGAATTTTAGCCTTTTTTATTGCATTTTGACTGTAAAGGAATATATTTATCCTCGAGAGAATAAATAATATTTATTAAACATGTATACATTTCATTTACTCCTTTATCTTTAAATAATTTGAACCAATCAATTCTTGTTAATTCCTGATTGATCCTAGTAAAATTTGCTTTATTGTAATTCCTGCGTTGGAAGTTATTATTAATTTTGAGAATTTGTAAATGAGTACTAACAAATATAGAATTATGATCACTATTGCCAATAGGTGACATAATATTAGTCCCTGAGATATTAAAGCCTTCATTTACAATTACAAGGTCCAGAATATTTTTGCCACATGTAGGCTGATTTACCAATTGGTCCAAACCTAAATCAGTAATTGTATTCATATATAACCTTTCATGATTATTATTACTTATATTCAAATTCCAATCTCTACCAGGCATGTTAAAATCCCCAAAGATTAGAATATCATTTTTTTGGGGATAGTTCCAATATTAAATTTAATAATTCAGTAATATTGGATATCTGCTGATGATGGTCTATAGCACACCCCATGTTAATTTTGGGACGGTCGATTGGTTGAATAGAAATCCATACTGATTCAGTCAGGGTGTTTGATGGAATTTCATATGTGGAAATATCTTCTCTAACAAAGAGACATACACCACCACCTTTGCCGTCTATTCTGTCCTTATGATAAAGTTTGTAATTTGGAATCTTTCTAGTCCAGAGAGAAGATTGATCCCACCAAGTTTAGGTAACGGCAATAATACTTAAGTCTAGTTGGATGCATTTTGCTGAAAGTTCTGCCATTTTTAAGGAATTTAGAGATCTTGCATTAAAGGACAGAAAGTTAAGTGCTTTCCCAGTACTAGTATTATTTTCTGTGTTAAGAGAATTAGGAATGCTCCAATTCTCCCCCAAGTTATTTAGTTTAAATGTTTATTAATAACAGTACCTGTTGTTTTGCCCAATGAGACACTTCCCCTCCTGCTGAGGTGCAATCCATCCCAACTAAAGAGGGATTCCCTGCCATCAGAGTTCTGCCAGTGTGGGATGCAGCATATGCCTTGTTTAAAACACCATTTCCTCAGCCATTCGTTAATTTCCTTAATTTGACAAGTTATATTATCAGTTGCCCTGGGAACTGGTAGTATTTCTGAAAAACATATGGTACATCCCCCATCTCTACAAGTAAGTTGTTTAGAGCCACAAAGTCTTTTTTGATCTGTAAGGAACTGTTTTGATTTATATCATTGGTGCCTACATGGATAATGACCAAGGGGTTATTCCCAGCATCCATAAGTATATCATTGACCATTTTGGTAATGTCGGCAATCTTTGCTCCCCTAAAACTGGAGCATGTTCTTGTAGCCTTATCTGGATTACAGATTGCCCTGTCCAGGTGTTTAATAATAGAGTCTCCTAATACATAGACTTGATGTGTAGAGTTCTGAAAGTTTGATTCAGTAATGTTCATAGGAGGAGCTAAGGTCCCGGTGACAGTGGGGGGGGTGAGTCAAGTATATGATGGTCATTGATTAAGGAGCCTGAACACTCATTTAATAATAACTTACAATTAATATTTGGTTGAGGTAAAGACGTATCATTTACTGTTATTGGGGTTTCTGTACTGATTGACACCAGCTTAGGCCTACATTTAGAATTTGTAGAATCACCTATTGTTTCACTGATTGATGGCTGTAAAGCAATAAGTGTGGTGTTTAAACTTTCATTGTCCCTTGTTAACATATGATTACCTAAGTGGTCTAGGTTATTTTCAATTAAGCAATTATTATCAGATAGATTGGAAAGTGCTGAAAAAGAATTTAGACTAGGTAAACAAAATTGGTCAGCTCTACACCCTTTTTTGCAAGCCCTTGCACTAGTTACCACTGACCATTCAGAGTCATCCTCTCTATTTCGTTTCTTATTTCGCAAATTTATGGTATTTGCTTTCATTGTCACATTATTCATATCTATTGAGTTACTTTCAGTATTACTGTTATAACATGCATCCTTATTCGAGGTTGTGTTCAAGGGTAAGCAGGTGGATGAGTGGAAGGATATCATATTACCCGTAGTTTCAGGGGAAGGGCTTTGTAATGCTTTGAAATGTTCACACATGGTCAGTTGGCTTTCCTCTAGCTGTTGTAATCTAACTGAAAACATTTCAATATCTTCTAGTAGCTGTTTATTATCAAGGCATTTTTCACATGTATAGTCATTTGTTGAAGTTGTTGTAGATTTCAAGAAGAGATACATATTGCATGATTTACATATAATTCCAAGTTCACTATCCAAAGTCATAATAGTGGGACAATCACTCCCTAGTTGTGAGCTGATATTTGTTGCTATTAGAGAATCCATGATAAAGTTTACCACTCAAGTTGCCCAAATTGTATGAAAGTAACCTCTCCTCACCCTCAAAACACCACCAAACACCGCCAAACATGCGCTGACGCGCATGTCTTTGCACGCATCGCCACGCGCTCGCCCTGCTCATGCTCACCCTGCTTGCAGCAGAGCACTTTATATAGCTCTGTTTTCCCCGGAATTACCAAACAGCTGAGTGATCTTTAAAAATGTAGTGGTGCGAAAGCACTACAACATAGGCTAAATTAGGTTACTGTGAGCACCAGCAAAACAGTCAAAGAAATAAAAAATAAAGTAAAATTAGCCTTCGAGATTTGTGTTCCTTAGCTGTGCTAACATGAGCCACAAAGCTCCTCTGCCTGCCACTCGCTATTTGCAGAGCTCAAATATGACAGTTTTAGCTTGTAAAATGCACAAAGTTTGCGAGTAGAGTGAAGAAAAACACACTCGTGCAGCGTTTATTCTATCAGTGACTATATGTGACTGATTCACATATTTGTGAATGACTATTACAGTATGCACTGCAAGCCCATTGGTCCACAGTGTGGACCAATGGGTTTGTAGCTATACTGTACACTGTCATTCAGCAGGCAGCCATGGAGGTATGTGGGTGGGTTTGCAGCTGCCCACTGATGATGGGGGACAGCTGGGTGGTCAGGGGGTCCTGTGTGGGTGGGGGTGCCCTTGGACCACCAGGGAGTTATTTTTGATATGTTTACAGGTGATCAGGGTTACACGTGGGGTGGGGGTTACCACTAGACTGCCAGGGACATTTGGATGATGTATTGTGGGTGATCGGAGGGTCAGGAGGGGAGGGGGGTTCCACTGGACCACCAGGGACATCATGGGTGCTTGTGTACACTTTTCAGGGAGCAGAAGCCACCCATGGCTGGTGACTGCTGTGCTGTGCATTGCAGTACGGCAGCTCGCCTGTGGGTGGCTACCATTTGAGCCTACTTTTTGACTCAACTTTGTGCCCTGGTATGCGACGCATGTCAGGGTTGTGCTAGCCTATGCGCTGCATATCCTGGGCTGAATATCAGGATGTGCCGCATATGCATGGGCATGCCCCCTGGAGATGTGCTACATATATTTCCTTTGCGCCCTGGCACATCAGTAATTGTGCTGGGCAAGTCACTCTTCTGAAAATTGCCCCAGGGTGCATTTCTAGGGTTGTGCTGGTGCAACTCAGTTGCACTATGCGCAACCTCTTTGAATATGTAACCCAATTAATATAATTATGTTAAAGAAAAAACATTGAATATTTTCATTAGTTTTATTTTTAATATGAAATGTAAAACATGCAGAAGTTTATGTTCTCTAAAAAAAGGTAAGAAAAGTAAAAAGTAATTTTGTTATGAATCATAAGTTGCATTTTTTATTAAGAGCAATTGTTTAACATAAAAGGCAAATATCAATCTGGGTTACAAATGTTAATGTGTGTGGGGCAGGGTCTGGAAAGGTCACAGATTTCAATTCTGTGGTACTTCCATGAAACCAGAGATACCTTCGTGAAATCAGCAGTAGTTTAGAACTTCCCCAATTAATTTCTATTGCACTTTCATTAAAATATAGTCTACTTATAGTTTACTTTCTACTTTTGTGAAAGTAACAGTGTTTTCCAGCATACAACATTCAATCCTATAGTAATTACACAGCAGTATGGGCACTTTCATGAAAGTAACAGTGGTTTTGTGTTTACCCAATTCATCCCTATGGGATTTCTGTGAAAGCATACCCTGCTTTCATGAAAGTAACTGTGCTTTGGAGCTTACAGCATTCAGTCCTATGGTAATTCCATGGAAGTATGGGTACTTTCATGAATGCACCACTGGTTTCAGGCTTTCCCAATTCATTCCAATGAGACTTTCAAGAAAGTCTAGCCTACTTTCACGAAAGTAACTGTGCTATCAAGCTTGCAGCATTCAGTCCTATGGTAATTCCATGGAAGTACAGGTACTTTTGTGAAAGCACCACTGGTTTTGAGCTTCCCCAATTCATTCCAATGAAACTTTCAGGAAAGCATAGCCTACTTTTGCGAAAGTAACTGTTTTCGAGCTTACATCATTCAATACTATGGTACTTCCATGAAAGTATGGGTACTTTTGAGAAATTAGTAGCGGTTTCAAGCTTCCCTAATCCATTCCTATGGAACTTTCATGAAATGTGTCCCCAGGTTTGCAAAACATGGTATCCGTAGGTGGAAGCATTGGCCCTATGGGCCCTGCACTCCCACCCATCCATAACTGTGTCCTCAGGTTTGCAAAATGGACCCACCCATCCATAACTGTGTCCACAGGTTTGCAAAATGTTATCCATATATGGGAGCACAGGGCCCACCAAACTGTGTCCACAGGTTTGCAAAATGTTATCCATAAATGGGAGCAGAGGCCTTCCAGGCCCTGCACTCCCACCCATCAATAACTGAATCCTTAGGTTTGCAAAATGGACCCACCCACCCATAACTGTGTCTACAGGTTTGCCAACTGCTATCCATAGATGGGAGTGTGGGCCCTCTAGGACCTGCACTCCCACTCACCCATAACTGTGTCCACAGGTTTGCAAAGTGTTATCCATAGATAGGAGCACAAGCCCTCCAGACCCTGCACTCCCATCCATCCATGACTGTGTCCTCAGGTTTGCAAGATGAAATCCATAGGCTGTAGCACAGGCCCTCCAGGCTCTGCACTCTCACCCACCCATAACTCTGTCCTCAGGTTTGTAAAATGATATCCATAGGTTTTAGTGCTTGAATTCTGGGCCCTGCACTCCCACCCATAACTGTGTCCTCAGGTTTCCAAAATGGTATCCATACAAAGAAGCACAGGCCCACTGGACCCTGTGCTCCCACCCACCAATAACTGTGTCCACATGTTTGCAAAATAGTCCAAAGGTTTGAAAAATGTTATCCATAGAAGGGAATGTGTACCCTCTGAGCCCTAGTCTTCCACCCATCTATAACTGCATCTTCAGGTTCACAAAATGGACCCACCCACCCACAACTATGTCCACAGGTTTGCAAAATGTTACCCATAGATTGCAGCATGGTCCGTCTGGGCCCTGTGCTCCCACCCATCCATTACTGTGTCCTCAGGTTTGCAAAATGGACCCATCCACATATAACTGTATCCACAGGTTGGCAAAATGTTATCCACCCTGCGATACCACCCATCCATAACTATGTCCACAGGTTTGCAAAATGGAATCCCTAGGTAGTAGCACAGGCCTCTGAGCCCTGCACACTCACCTACCCATAACTATGTCCTCAGGTTTGCAAAATGGAATCTGTCGATGGGAGCATGTTTCCCCTTCGGCACTGTGCTCCCAGCCACCCATAACTATGTCCTCAGGTTTGCAAAATGGTATCCATAGGTGGTGGCATGGGCACTCTGGGCCATGTTCTCCCACCTATGACTGTGTCCTCAGGTTTCCAAAATGGTATCCATACAAGGAAGCACATGCCCACCGGACTCTGTGCTCCCACCCACCCATAACTGTGTCCATGGGTTTGCAAAATGGTTCACAGGATTGCAAAATGTTATCCATAGATTGACGTGTGGGCACTCTGAGCCCTGCACTAACACCCACCCATAACTGTGTCCACAGGTTTACAAAATGTTATTCATAGATGGGAGCGTGGGCCCTCTGGGCTCTGCACTCCAACCCATCCATAACTGCATCCTCAGGTTTGCAAAATGGGATCCATAGGTGGTAGCACAGGCCCTCTGAGCCCTGCATTCTCACCCACTCATAACTATGTCCTTAGGATTGCAAAATGGTATCCATAGGTGGTAGCGTAGGCACTCTGGGCCCTGTGCTCCTACCCATAACTTTGTCCTCAGGTTTCCAAAATGGTATCCATATGAAGAAGCACAGGCCCACAAATCTATGTGCTCCCACCCATCCATAACTGTGTCCACAGGTTTGCAAAATGGAATCCATAGATGGGAGTGCAGGACCTCCTGGTCCTGAACTCCTACTCACCCATAACTATGTCCACAGATTTTGAAAATGGCACCCATAGATGTGAGCATGAGCCCTCCAGGCACTGCACCACACCCACCCATATGGGTAAAGTCATAGTGCAAGAGGGCCCTGTGCACCTGGTTCAGCATACATAGTATGCATAGGTGGGAGTAAGGGTCCTCTGGGTCCTGCGCTCCCACCTAACAATGAGTACAGGTGCATAGCACAAGCCTGGAGACATTTCAAGCAACCCTCGTAACACTTATTTGGTAATATCTCAGTAACCGTAGAAACTGCTGGAAAAATTAATTTGCAGTTGTATTCATGACCTAGCCACCTCCATGCATGCTTAGAATCTGCATTTAGTAAAAAAATCAGTATCCAGAACAGTTTTCGAGTCCCTGAAAACCCCTTCCCTGTCCCTCCCCTTCCCCTTGCTCTTCTTCCCTTCCATTTGTCCTTCCCCATATTTGCTTTCACATACCATCACTATTCTGCAGGGTAGCCCACCATAAAAGCACCCAAAATGAGTTGCAATATATCTAGTCACTCATTGTGGATCGCTCTTATAATGTGCTACTGTTTTTATATTTAGATGTTTTAAATGCTTAGTATTGCTGACAGTATAGCCTAGAGCTTAGAGTAATGAGCTATGGATGAGCTTGGAACATCCAGCAGACAAAGGTTTGATTCCCACAACCACCACTTGCATACTGTATGGCTCGGAGTAAGTCATTTAACCTCCCTAGTGCTCCCGGGGTCAACCCTGAAACAGCATTGCTCAGTGAGTCTTTAATAGTTGTTACCAAAGAATAACATAAAACAAACAACCAAAAAATTACTGGGTATTTTGTGACTGAGTTGTACATTGCACTTTCCTTACATCTTTTTAATAGTATTTATTAACATGTGCCTTTAACAACATTTTGTTCTTAAGTAAAAAACCCCAGCTGACACTCCCTGATGATAAGCTGATAAATGAAACTGATCAGAATGTTCTTTCGGTTCTCTGTTGGCATTCCCCTGGTGTAAGGGTTATCACAAATTTGAGTGCCAGGGCACTCACTATAAGTAAAATAAAGCTTCTGTCATGCTTGCATGTTCATTCTTCCTGGTACTGTTTTAAATATAAGTTCTTGCCATGATAGTGCTTAGGTGTCCCAGAACAGCAAGATCCCACTCATAATTGTTGGATAGAACATAGACTTTGATGGCAGATAAGAACCGCTTGGCCCACCCAGTCTGCCCAGTTCCCTACCTTTTGGATAAACTGCAGATCCTAGTTAACCAACAGCCTGCTTGTTTCTACCCTGCACTATAATTGCCTTATGTCTGTCCCATGCATTTTTGAATTCCCCCACTGTTTTTGACCCCACAACTTCCTCAGGAAGGCCATTCCATGTGTCCACCACCCTCTCTGTGAAAAAATACTTCATCATGTTGCCCTGAGCTGTCCCCTCTCTGTCTTCAAACTGTGCCCCCTTGTTCTTGCACATCTCTTTTTCTGGAAGATGCTACCCTCTTGGACTTTGTTGATTCCCTTGAGGTACTTGAAAGTTTCTGTCATGTCCCCCATCTCCCTCCTTTCCTTGAGGGTATACATATTATGCTTCTTTAGTCTCTCTTTGCATGGTTTCTGGTGCAGACCCTGCATCATTTTAGTTGTCCTCCTCTGGACTTCTTCCATCCTGTCTATGTCCTTGTGGAGATGGGGTCTCCAGAACTGTACACAGTACTCCAGATGGGGTCTCACTAACTGTCTGTACAGAGGGATGACAATTTCCTGTTTTCTACTGGTGATTCCTCTTCCTATGCATCCCAGTATCCCCCCAGCCCTCCTTACTGCCTTCTAACATTGCCTGCATACCATTAGTTCACCTGATATGACTACCCCAGGT
This sequence comes from Neoceratodus forsteri, assembly GCA_016271365.2. Taxonomy (NCBI): domain Eukaryota; kingdom Metazoa; phylum Chordata; order Ceratodontiformes; family Ceratodontidae; genus Neoceratodus; species Neoceratodus forsteri. Next base: position 191,667,366 of record JADMNL010000022.1, on the reverse strand, counting down.
CCCTGTCCATTTCTGTTGATGTTAGTACCCCCCCCCACTGTGTACTCTTCCCCTGGATTTTTGTTTCCCAGGTGCATGACTTTGCACTTTTTTGCATTGAGTCTAAGCTGCCATACTTTTGACCATTCCTCCAACCTTGCCAAGTCCCTTCTCATCCTTTCCACCCCCTTGTGTATCAGCCCTGTTGCAGATCTTTGTGTCATCTGAAAAGAGGCATACTTTTCCTTCCAGTCCCTCTGCAATGTCACTTATAAAGACATTAAAGAGGACCTGCTCCAATCTTGAACCCTATGGTACCCCGCTAGTAACCCCCCTTTCTTTGGAGTGGACTCCATTTACTATTATCCTCTCCATTCTGTTTTCCAGCCAATTTTTAACCCAGGTTACCATCCTGGGACCCACTCCCAAGCTAGTTAACTTGTTTGTTAATCTTTTGTGTGGGACTGTACCAAATGCCTTGCTAAAGTCTAGGTAGGCCATGTCCACAGCCATTCCCTGGTCTACTATTTTGGTCACCCAGTCAAAGAAATCAATTAGATTCATCTGACATGACCTTCCCACTGCAAATCCATGCTGCCCTGGGTCCTGTGCCCCAATGGCCTTTAGGTACTCAACAATGATTCCTTTCAGAAGTGATTCCATCATTTTCCCTACCACTGAGGTGAAACTAACAGATCTATAGTTTCCTGCCTGTGCCTTGATCCCACTTTTGTGAGGTGGAATCATATCCTCCCTCCTCCAGTCCACGGGTACCACACCATTCTCCCATGATTTGTTAAAAACGGTAGTCAGTGGTGTCGCTAGTTCTCCCCATAATTCTTTCAGAATTCTGGTGTGAATTTCATCAGGCTGAACTTTAGATTATGGCAAGTAAGTCTAGTGTGGCTTAAACTTCTTTTTTTTATGTACTTTTTTTTAATTTCAATAGATAATATATAAATAGTACCATAAATGTGTACAGTTGAACAGTTGATCTAGTTCAATAATATGTATAAATTTATACCAGGTAAAACAAAAACACATTGAGTAAGTTAATTGCGAAGTAAGTATGCTCTAAATGAGCTAAATAAGTATAAACCATACAGCTATATATCCCCTTCCCTCCCCATCCTTTAGCAATATAAAATATATAATTAATCATAATTTAAACAGTGGTGGCAATAATTCAGATATTTCTCTCCAGGTTGGTTCTTGATGCTCTTGTGAATGTTCACTCTTTTCCCATAATGCTTCATACTGAGCTGCTGCCCTAAACATGTACCACCCTTTCTTTTTATCGAATTTGTCTAACTGGGTGCATTCCACTTTTCTAAAATTAGCCTTTTGGTTGCCATTTTCCTTATACAAAAAAGTCTATTATCTCTGTCATGTAACTTGCTATTAGTGGCATTGTTAAATACCATTAAATCAAATTGCATTTGGAAAGCCTTGTTCAATATTTCCCCCAGAATTGTAATTGTGTTTTTTTACCATTCTTGCACATATCTACAATCCCACATACAATGGTCAAATCTCTTATTTTTCTGCAGTTATGCCAACAGTGTTTTACTCCATGTTTCGCTATATTCTCTAGAATTGGGGGGTGGGTCTAATATGCACGATCAATAATTTTTTTGAATGGTTTTGTTTTTAGTGAATGTATAGTCTTTATTTATGTGAACTCTTAAAGTCTTCTATTGTTGCTCCATAAATACTGTTCCCCTTTTTTGGTTCCATTTAAGGTTAACTTTAACCCAAGGGTCCATGGTGTTAATACTTAATAGGTGGTATATTTTTTGAAATATTTTAATTTCATTTTGGAAAAGTTTTTTTTGTTGTTGTTCCTCTTGTGTGTATCATAAGTCCACTCTTTTGTTTAAACAAATATTTTTTTAAAATATCTTAGAGTTAAATACACAAACACACTCTGTTTAAGAAGGGAAATAACTTATTAAACTGTATTAATGTTATAAAGTCCCAGTCAACTATTAGTTGAAACCATCTATGTGCATATTGTTGTAATTCTGGCAAAAACTTATTTATTAACCTATTCTTTTTAAGATTAGCAATCCCCCAAATATTTAAATGTAACCGTGGGAATAATTTACTATTTTATATATATATATATATATATGTCTTCCCACTTGTATAATATTGTTTTTTAAAGATGCAAGGATAGGTGGAAATTTGAGGCATGTGGCTGTATCATTTAGCCAGTTATCAGGATCTGCTGGGTTAAGATCATCCCAAAAATAATTTTCCAAATATTATTATTTACTAGGGATGGAAAAGCCCAATCCCTTAATAGTTTAATCTGAAATGTGACAGCATATCTTATTGGACTGGGACAACTGTAACCCCCCCCCACACACACACACACAGAATTCTAGGTTTTCCACCTCTCCAAGGGAATTTGACAAAAATACATCTAATATCACTAAACCATGCTGCTGTATGAAGTCCAGTTATGTTATGGATGGCAAAACTTAAATGTGGCAATGCCATCATTTTAATAGTCTCTATGTGGCCCCATAATGACTAAGAGAGCTATTCCCAATTCTCCAGTAGCATCCTCATCCCGGTTTCTACCTGCTCATAATTCATTTTGATAATTTCAGAATGGTTATTTGTTAAGATTATTCCCAAATATCTACATTTGTTACTCACTGTGAATTATTTCCTGATTTTTGGACAAATGTTACAGTTTTCTCCATATACTTCAATTATGATAGACTTTTGTTTATTGAGCGTATAACCTGCCAATGGATCATATTTATCCATTTGTGTAAAACTATTGGGATAGTAGTGTTAATATCTTGTAAAATAAGTAGGATATCATCTGCAAAGACATTTAATTTGACATGACTATTAATAAATATTATACCCTTTTTAGTATGATTTTCTCTTATTTTGCTTGGAAGATGCTGTAATGCCAGGATGAAGAGCACTGGCAAAAAAGGGGGCAGCCCTGTCTAACTCCATTAATCATCTGAAAAAGAGGGTCTAGATATGAGTTGATTGCAAAATGCACTGTAGTATTATACAGTAAGATAATATGTCTAAGTAATTTGTCTGGAATGCCCCAACATCTTAATACAGTAAGCATAAAGGTGCTATCTAGTAAATCAAATGCCTTAGATGTATCAATCGTTATTGCATGAGGTTGTATTTTAGCCTTTTGTATATAATGAAAAAGTGATAGAACCCTTCTATTAGTTTTGGATAAAGTCCTGCCTTTAATAAACTCAAATTGATCATTTTTAATCCTGTTAGGAGTTACCCCTTTAAATCTATCTACAACTAGCTGTGCTAAAATTTTGTACTCCTGGTTCAAAAGGGCTATTGATCTATAACCTTCAATCTTTGCTGGGTATTCATCTTGTTTCAAATAAAAATGATTTTTGCTTCCTGCATTGAGTCGGGTAGTTGAGTTTCTTGTGAAGAGAGTACCAAAAATAACATATATACATGGAAGAAGCTCATCTATAAAAGTGAGATAAAACTCACTGGTAAGCCCACCCATGCCAGGACTTTAATATTTTGGCATACGTTTGATTATATATTTCTTCATTAGAGAAGTCATCCCTCTTGCAAGATTACTGTGGAAACTGGATATTAGTTAAATATTCCCTTATATCTTGCTCCAATGGGTGTAATTGTCTCTAATAGATTTTTGAATATGTCAATGCAATAGTTTTTCCCATTTCAGTGTCAGTATAATATAAGTTGCATTCTTCATCTTCCAAATAGCTAATAATAGTTTGTTCCTTTTGTTTTTTTAGAAGGTGGGCAAGCATTTTCCCCAATGTGTCCCCCTGGATGTATTTAGCTTTTTTTTTGTAATTTTTTTTTACATTACAGGCAATTTCTTTATTCATTTTCTCTAATTTATTTTCAGTTTTAGGTCATACCATTCTTTTGCATATTTATCATAATCCAAGTTCTTTTATTCTTTTTTCCACTTGTTTGTTTTCTTTCAGTTCCTCTTCCCTTTTATAGACTGTGTATGAAATTATTACCCCCCTTAACACTGCATTAAAGGTGTCCCATAATGAGGATATTGATTATGAAACATTAGGGATGATTTACAAGTATTATTTTATGGTAAATTGTATTTTTTCCCTAAATTTAGTTTCTTTAAGTAAGTCATTGTTTAGATGCCACTGTTTTGTGAATGATCTTTGGGGATCCTATAAGATTATATCAGTTTCTATTAACGCATGTTCTGAAAGATGAATGGAGTTGATTTTAGAGTCCGGTACAGCAGATAAAATAGATTTAGTTATAAAGATATAATCAATGCATGGAAACCCTTTTTTTTTATCATGATGTGTAAATTCGTATACATGGGGATGGTGTAATCTCCAGACATCTTCCAGATCAGAAACATGTAAAAAATGTATCAGAGAAGCCTGATACATATTTGAAGGTGTTATTTTTAGGGCTTTATCTATAGCTGGATTAATTAAAATGTTAAAGTCTCCCATTAAAACTATATTTTGAGCTTGAATTATAGTTAAAGCTCTAGTAATTTCTGCTAATAAACTTTAATATTGAACAAAAGGGGCCTATATAGAGCCCACTGTTAGAATTTTTTTTTTCAATTTTAATCTTAAGCAGGGCTATTCTATTATTTTTGTCCTAAAATATGTCTAAAATAATAATTGGATTTTTTTTCTTAAGAGGATAGCCACCCCTGCTTTTTTACGAGTCCCTTCTGAAAAGAACAAGTGAGCAATCCATTTCTGCTTCAATTTCATTATTTCTTGTTTGTCCAGGTGTGTTTCCTGAAGTGCCACACAATGGGCATTAGAATTCTTTAAGTATGCCATTAGCCTCATTCTTTTAATGGGAGAGTGAATGCCATTTACCCAGCACTGTATCAACTGTTTAAACCAACAGAGGATTTTTTTATTACCACCTCCATCCCTAAGCCTTCCAAGAAATTTATGAAAAATACTTTGGTAACACCTCCCTACATCATGAAATCTAAGTGGATTTCTTTTATGGTGCATTAAAAGAGCTCCTAGATGTCTGACCCCCCCCCAACAGTGTGGTTTCCCCACTCAAAGTAATACCTGCAGGACAAAATTTAATTTCATAAACATTAGTCATATTAACTAAACAATCTCGAGACTTGTGAACAAAGTGTCTCTTTCCCCCTTTTAAACATAAAGAGTTGGGATTTTCTTCCTTAAATCATTTTCTGCTCCTTGTATTGTATTATAGGCCAAACAGACACCATCTAAGATCACTTTTATTCTGACAGGGTAGAGCATTGTTGCTTTATAGCCCTTACTCCACAATTTATTTCTGATAAAGTCGTATTTTTTTCTTTCTTGTACAATCTCTGCCGGATAGTCATTGAAAAAGATTTGGGCACCTAATAAAGAAATGCATTTCTTCTTGTAAACCTGAGCCATTAGGGCTTCTTTGTCATCAGATCTGAAAAATGTTACTATTATTGGTCTAGGAAGTAGTTGTTTTGCATCTCTTATATTAGCCCTGAACATTCTGGGTGCTCTATCGATGTCCATTTTGATGGCAGATTTATCCGTGTCCATACGGGATGCAAATATTTGCTTAAGAGAATCTTTCAAAGGCCTTTCTAAGTCCCAGTTTTCTGGAACTCACAATACCAGTATATTTTTTTTCTTCTGGACCGTGCCTCAAAATCAATTAGTTTACTTTTTAAATCCTGGCTTATAGCCTCTAAGTTTTTAATCCACTTTTTAGAGGGTGTGGTGTCGTCTTCTAATTTTGAAACTCTTTCTTGCAGTTCTATAATGTTAGTTTTCAGTTGCTTGTTTTCAGCAGCTAACATGTTCACTGAGGTCTGAATGTTGTCTGTTTTCTGCTCCACTCTTTTAATCTTTTGCAGTCCTTTATTCACCTTGGTTAGCTGTTCTAATATTTTCTTGGCCCAACCAGGTGAGTCTATATCATCTCTACTAATATCTGAATGTGCGCTAGAAAATTCAGAAGCTGAATCAGAATCAGGGTCTGATTGAGTTTAAGTAACAACTATTTTTGCTGCTGTGTTGTGCTGATGTTTGACCTCAGTAGAGGGATTAATTAAGGATTTCTAATCTGTTGCCACTTTTATTTTACTCGAGGGCTCCTCTTGCATGCTGGTTTTGGATATCACCCCTTCCTGGGCTGGCTCTCCAGCATTTAGAATGCCTGCAATAGGACTGGAGTGTGCAGTCACTGATAATGCAGATTGCAAATCATTTACAGATAGCCGATTATGGTCTCGCATTTCAGCAGAAAGAATTTCTTCAGTCATAGATACAGGGATTACATCGGCTTTTAATGAAATTAAAGGGTCTACCTGTTCAAGGTGAGTACTGGTTTCCATAGCTACTTCTCATTCTCTTCCTTGTACCCTCATGTGAAGACTTTTTTCTGGGACACCTTTCACCATTGTGCCCAAGGCAGTTGGGACGTGCTTTGCTGGTTCAATTTGAAGCTCCTGCTGACTCCTTTTTTTTTTCTTCCTATTTTATCTTTTTGTCCCCCACTGTCTGCTGCCAATTATCCACCTGGTCATGGTGCCTCTGACTTCCACCTTCTGCCGTGCTCCTCCCCTGAAATGCCTGACTTACCCCTCGGAGGGTGGGGTTGCAGCACTGGCCAGGTGCCGCAATCAATGGGACTATCTGGGGGAGCTGGTTGGAAGGCTAATTGAAGCTGAGGCAGGCTTCATGGAGTTGGCAGACTATGGAATTTTTACCCATTTTTACTGAGGGCAGGGACTTGCAATGATGTCCTGTGGTCCACCCCACCCCCTTGGTACTGTTGCGTGCCGGTAGCTGCGGTGCTCCTGGCTTCCACCAAGGGTCTGTTAAGCACCAGACATGATCCCCACCCTTCCCCTGGAGAAGGAGAGCAGTCTATTGGACACGCCATCCTTCTCTCCCCGCCGGCACACCAGCGACCCAAGTCCACTCCCAAACCTGGGTCACCAGCATCACAAGCGGAAATCCAACCGCTGTGCTGACAAGTTGGCTCTGCTGACTCCTTTCTTGCTCACCCATTTTCTTTGTCCAAAGTAGAGCAGTTAGTTCTCCATTAGAAGACAGCATCTGAGGATTAGGTTCAGCCAGTCTATTACTCCCATCACTGGAACTGCAGGCTTCTGTTGTGGCAGATGAGCTGAGCCTATCTTTTTAAAAATTAGAGCTGGTTTTAACACCTTTGTTCAGGAATGGCTAGGACAGCATTATTTTCAGAAGGTATGTTATCCTGGTTGGGCAACGTAGAAGTGGAAGCTAGTATATTTTCCCTAGCTTTTCCTGTTCTTGGGACATTTACTCCTCCTTTGTTTTTTCCTTTAAAGAAGTGGCTGCATGGGACCTTGTGCAGCTTCCCAGTTGTTTGGTAAATTTAACTGCAGGAGGACTCAGTGAATTTTTCCTTTTAGACTACATTGTCAGCTCATATTTCTTTAGTGTTTCAGGGGGCTTTTAAGTCCAAATTCTCAGATACTTTGACCATGGGACTTAAAGCGCTCTTTCAGATTGTCGAGCAGGACACTATGGTATGCCCTCACAAACCTGGGGGCGTGAGCTCACTCTTTCTCCGTGGCATCAGCCATCGACCATCCTAGTTGGGCTTAAACTTCTTGTGATAGCTAGGTCAATATTTTGACAAATATTTGATTTGGTTGGTCAGTGCCCAATTAAGTTGATTGTGATAGGTACATGGATCCCTCCAGGATGTCTATGCCTGTCCCAGAGTAAAATGTGTGGCAAAAGCCCTGGTTACACTGCTGATTATACTGAAATGTGGCCACTCTACTCTTTGGAGGTAGTGGCTCTATTCTTCTACTCTATCTTCTCCATTTTCTCTTCTGTATGTTAGATTAATGCCATCCCCAAAGTGGTAGACTTGAAGAAAATCCTAGACTTTCTCCTTACTCCTCCATTATTCTTACATACCTTGCACTCACAGTTGTCCCCTGAAGGGGAAGACTTACAAAAACACCTTGAGACTTGGACCCCCAGGCCACCTATAATATATAGCACCATATAAGCCGAGAAATCTGACCAAATGGGATAACTCAGTCCAGGATGGGCCAAATAAAGTTTGGTCCAACTTGTCCAAATGTTAAATTCAAAACTTATATTGGCTACACATATGCTGTATCACTGTTCTCATGCAACCATTTATCCTTCTACTGCACAAAATGCCTACAGCTACAGTACTCTCAACCCAAACTAATTTGCCAGAGCCAGCCTGGAGATGGGCTGTTCTACAGAGCTGTTGCCCTAACAACTGATCTAAGAATACTTGAGTCATTGCTCATGATTTTTTCATAAATAAAATATTATAATTTGATGACAGTTTTAAAGCAACCTCTGTTTTACTGAAAAACAAACTTAGGCCTAAGAAGTATTGATATCCTAAATGCAAAATCTCAAAGACTTCTGCTCCAGCTAAAGAATCCCACCCATCAATCACTCTCCATCAGTTCTCACAAGTTGTACCACCACATGCATCAAAACCTTCTCCCTCCCCTGATCATGGCTTATTTTCACTCTCAGCAATAATCTCAATATGACTCTGTCTTCATGTGTCACAACTGAATCTATTTCCACATACATTGCTACCACATAGTACCCAGCACTCTCTCATGAGTATCAACCATCCACCCAAGTTTCACAATGGTAGTTTCCTCTGCAAACGCACAACTCCAATGTGAATTCACATGCTCAGCTCCACACTCCAAATCACACGTAAGTAGAGGGACCATTCATTAACTTTTTTCATTGATATCTACAGTGCATGTCATTTGCAAAATTTTACAGTATGTGTAATGTGGACTGTGTGTAGGGTCTACACACATATAGGTGTACATTGCCTACATGCCATAGATCCATGGCATGAATGCAACCATAAGACAGAATGCCCTGTACCAGGGGGCCCCACAGATGAGGGTCCTGTGGATCTCCGGCAGCAGTCAAAGAAGGGATGTGCACCCCTTCTGCACTGGATCCCCAGGTTGTCCGTGCAGCTACACAAGCAGAAGGTCTAGGGATGAGTCTGAGGATGTGCCCACTTTCCACACCATTCATAACGATGTGCAGTGCTGTGTGAGAGGAGTGCAGGATATGACAGCAGGGATCCTGCCATGTCAATTGTGCACACACTGATTACACCTGTTGTCTGTGGTAGGGTGAAGAATACCCTTTAATCTGCTCCCCCAGCCCTCTGGGCAGGTAATGAGGGTTAGGGGCAGTCATTCGGATACTCACCTGTAAATTTTTAATTTATCAGTCATGTACCAACCCACAATCCCCTGCTCCACATGGAACAGTGCATCCACTAGTGAGACAGGGCAGGCATTCGATTGAATGCCCATCTCTGTCTTCTGATCCACCCTTGCATAATAGCATGATAGGGCAGGGCAACAGATGGGAGTACTGTGGAGGCCAGCACTCCTGCATTCTGAGTACTGTGCACTTGTCTGGGGGTGCAGAGCTATGTGAGTCAGGTATGTGCCAATTGCACACACCTGGCCTATCAACAGTGTGTTTTGCACCATGTATACGTGTGTACAGGATGTACTATTTTGAATAAGTTTGTTATATACATTGGTATCGTATACATAATTTAGTGTATGTGTGCTTTATTTTTCATGCACCAACATCATGTTCAGGTGTTATCCCTTCAACAAACATCCTCATATTTGTGTCAGACAGAGTATTTTTCCATACTGCATCCATTCAGAATAACTTCCATTTTACACAGTGGTTTAGCGTCCATGGGGGTCTGGAAGTGACTTTTTCACCTTTGCTGCTAACTAGCCTCTGTATCATTCTGCTTCCCTGTTTACCCTTCTGATAGGGAACTTCTGAAAACAAACTGATACTTCTCAGCAGGCCTTACTTGGTAAAACTCTTTCAATCAATCAATACATCAGTCAATCTGAAATTGTAATACATTTTAAATAACCATGCATGGAAAAAATGTATTCCAAATATTGCAATCAGTTATGCAGTGCAATGTGGTCCTGTCCCAACTACATCAAATTATAGAGGCGCTAAGGACAAGAGGTACTGAAATACACTCGGGACCTGATCTTCAAAGTAGGCAAGAATGTGTGCAGTTAGCAGATAGGCCTATTGTGCAGGCAGAATACATGTTCCCTAGCTGCCTCTTCCATCTTCTACCACAGCTGAGCTTGTTATGGGGACAGGGCTCATAGATGGGATGGGCTGGCCACTTGAATTCCAATATGAATCCTGGAACTGCCAGCAAGTGAAGATCATGGAGATTATGGGATTGAGCAATCTGGTAAGGACTGCCATATCTCCTTTTCAAGCAGGCAAATGTTTAAAAATTAAACACAAAAAGTGACCGATGTCCCTCATAGTCCTTACTGCCATATTAGGATAGCTGGGATGTGTGTGTGGGGATGGACAGTGGTTTAAATATGGCAGAGTGTCATAAAAGGGATTACAGAAGAGTTACAGCAGGAGACTCCCATGTGATCTGTGTGCCTTCTTAGTTCCTGAAGCACGTATACTTGGCTCTAAGAATACAATGGGACATTGGCCCACACCCTGCTACCTTTTGATGTGTTGTGTGTGGTGGAAAGGAATCTGGTTTATATGCATATATATTGGGATGGATGCTGCATGAAGCTCTACATGATTAAAGGGTGCTCTCCATTGCATTTGGAAGCCCTTTACACCCGTGCAGGGCTCAGTGTACTGTGCACACATTTATAAAAACACTAAGCATTTACAGTAGAGCATGCATTGTTCAGCTGCTGTAGTTCATGTCTATGGAACAACTAATTCCAGCAACAAACCCTCTAGAGCCCCTAACTCAGAGTGTACTCAAACATGTCAAATATTCTCTGTGTTTCATCCTTCCCGACTACAGTACTGTGTGGAAAAGGGCCTTCACTGAGCTGCCCTGCATAAAAGATGTAATGAAATATATAAAACTGTAAAATAGCTGTTTAGTGTCAATGGACTGATTATGTTGTTTGTTTTAAAAAAAAAACTAGAAGCGTAAATGCTCTGCACCATACACCCATCAAAGGTGGAAATGGTTTCATTAGCAAAGGGCACAGTAATTGTTTGTGAGTTACATAGAGAATACTGGATGGGCAACTATGCAGAACCAGTGTGTTCTGCCACAGAGGGATTCTGATTCCCTCTGACCTCGAGAGCGAAGCTCGAGAGGTCCATTGGAATCAGAACCCCGAGGTGGCAAAACACACTCGTGCATAGAGTTGTTCATCCTGTATTTTTTATAGTGTGTAGTACTGTGTGAAAAATGTGTTTTGTGAGTTCTTTTGCTTTCAAAATGAAACTGACTCATGCAGTCTCTAGAGTTTCTAGAATGCTGTTCTACCACAATAGGGTAGAACAGCATTCCATGACCTTGGAACTGTGGTAGAACAGCATTTTGAAAGGGATGAAATTATATACAGAACAACATTCCACTATACACTATAAATATGTTCATAGCAGTACATATTGATTAAAAACAAACAAACATGTGAAGCCATGTTCAGAGTAGGTCTGTGCAACTCAAAACACAGGATGCGATATACTCAACCACTGACAAGTGGTTAAATTGAAAATGTTTAGGAGCTGGATCTGTAATGTTTGCACTTGTATGAGGTTGAACTGTCATCCCCTGATGGGTGGATCTCCCAACTGTATTCAATAGTGAAAGGTATCAGAGGAGGTGACAGTGAGGTCCCATGAGTTCCTGTCCAGTTTGACCCCTGCCACTGACCAGTAACTTTCAGTTAGTGCAGCACTGCAATTTGGATATTTGTAGCTGTATAAAAGTTGGATTTTAGACTACAGCAAAGGTTAGTATAATGCTTATTTTTTTTCTTGTTTGAGAACTTGTAGCTAAATTGTGCTTATTTAATGGTGTTTCTCAGCGTGAAGCAAGTGCACATTATACAGTAATGTTATTCACCATAACTGCCACTAGATATAAGAAGGCAGCACAGCACAGTACAGTATGTGTTATGTAGAATAAAATGTGCTTCTCCTGCATGTTAACTTTCCTTCCCAGGTCAGAAGACATCTACTGATTTTTATCTTCTTTTTCTGGATGTACTCAATCTAAAAGAAATAAAATGACTGAATAAAACACAAAGATATTAACTGATGTACTGGCCATGAATGGATGCTGTTGCTTTAGCACTCAACAATTTACATCTAAGAGTCACTTTTTATAGCCTAGTAATTAGAGCAGGGAGTTGTAAACCTGGAGGCCCACCAGCAGACTTGGTTTGAGTCCCACAGCATCCAATGTCATATTATGTGTTTCCGAGCAAGTGACATAACCTGTGCTGTATGATAGCTTTTGCTGTACAATCATGTAATATTTAGGCAATTTGTTTCTTTTTTTTATTATTTAGATTTTTAAAGCATTTTTCTCTGTTTTTCTTCCCGGAAACCCAGGACCCTGGCAAACACACACTTGTATGTGTGTAGAGGCTTGCACACACCCGGGTACTGGCCCGGCCCCTTTCACCCCTCTCCTGGTGATCATCTGCTGCCCCCTCCACCTACGCTTCCCCAATGGACCTCCATCCATTGGGGGTATAATTACAGAGTGGTGAGTAACCTCCCAGGGAGAGGAGAGCTGCCTTTCAGTGGCTCAATCCTGCTCCATCCCTCCCCCCATGCCATTGCCCCAATGACCCGAGGTCATTCCTGAACCTGGGTCACTGGCATGACCCGAGGTATGGCATCCAGCACCTCAGCCCTCAATGGCACTGGGATGGCTTAGGCATTGTTTTTGTCTTCTGATTAGTGCTCCTTCCATTTTGCAATTTTAGTCAAAATGTGAAATATTTATTTTAATTACTCTCCTTACTGCATTTTTGCACTACCTCAATTACTCAGTATACAACTCATACTTTTCATTTTTGTATATACCTGAAGTGGCCTGTATTTACTTCAGCTATCCACACTTCATTGTTTCATTAATTCTCATTATTTTATGCTTTTACTGTACCTGTCGCTGTAATTTCATTCTACTTTTTAACCCCCCAAAGACCACCGGGTCACACCTGGAAATCAGCCAAATCAGCCATGACTCAATGTCCCTCTCCCAGTCAAAACTGTTGATAGAAATAAATGAATAAATAAAAAAAATTAATAAATACATATATTTTATCAATAAATTATATCCTTGCACTCCAGAAAGCACCTGGAAACAAATTTAGCTCAATGTGTCTTTCCCAGCTAGTATAATGCTAAAATTATGTTTTTTTTAATTTAAGAACTTGTAATTTTTAGCTAAACTATCTGCTTATTTCATTTCATCTATAAATTTATTTGTATAGTACATTGTGTAATGTTTTTTTTCTGCATGAAGCATGTGTGCATTATAATGTTATTCATTATAACTTCTACTAAAAGTAAGAAAGCAGTAAAATTTATTATCTCCATTATACAGCAGAGTACAGTGTGTATTGCTGAATAAAATATGCTTCTCCTGCATGGTAACCCTCCTTCCTCAGGTCAGAAATGAGAAAGAAAATGACTGATCCCTGGCTTCTTTTCCTGGAAGTAATCAGTTCAAAATAAATATAGAAACAGAAACATTGAATTTGATGGCAGATCAGGACTGCTTGGCCCACCCAATCTGTTCATTTTTCCCTACCTCCAGTATCAGCACAGACCCTAATCGATCTCCACCTCTTTCTCCCTCTTCCCCCTCCTTTCCACTAAGATACCCTTAAGCCTGCCCCATACATTCTTGTACCCCCACTGTCTTGGCCCCCACCACCTCCACTGGAAGGTTAAACCAGAATCCACCTCTCTTCTGTGAAGAAGTACTCTCTCACATCTCGTCTGAATCTACCCTGCTCCAGCTTCATTGCTTGTGCACTTTTTATTTCTTAAAAATCTGAAGATATGATTTTCAGAACTGAGCATGGTACTCAAGGTGTGATCTTATCAATGATCTATACAATGGTAAAACCACTTTCCTCTTTCTGCAGATGATACCCCTTCCTGTATACCCCAGCATCCCACTAGCCCTCCCAACTGCCTTGTCACACTGCTTAGCCACATTTAGTTCATCCGATATGATTACCCCAGGTCTCTTTCCTGTGTGATTTGTGTCAATACTACTCCACTCATTTTGTAATCTGCCTGAGGGTTTCTGTACCCTAAGTGCATTATTTTGTACTTTTTTGCATTGAAACTCAGCTGCCATACCCTTGACCATGCCTTAAGTTCTCTCAGACATCTGCACTTCCACTCCACCCCCTCTTCTGAGTGTCCACCCTGTTGCAGATCTTGGTGTCATCCACAAAGAGGCAGACCATCCCTTCCAGGTGCTGTGTAATGTCACTTATAAAGACATTAAAAAGGACCAGTCCTAGCACTGATCCCTGATGTTCCCGTTGGTCACCTTACCTTCCCTTTCTTGGTATGAACGTTGTTGACCACCACCCTCTTTTGCCTCTCCTTGACAATTTTCTATCCAGTTTATCACCTTTGGACCCACTCCTAAGCTACCCAGTGTGCTTACTAGTTTCCTTTGTGGAATGGTATTAAAAGACTTACTGAAATCCATGTATGCCACGCTGACCACTGCACCATGATCTAATTTCATGGTGATCCAGTGACCTGTGAATTCATGCTGCCTCTGGTCTCATAATCTGTTGGATTAAAGATGTTCCACAATCCTTGCTTTCAGCAGTGTTTCCATTAATTTTACCAACACCAATGTCAGACTGACTGCCCTATAATTGCCAGTAGTGTTGCTCAGATAGTATCCTAGAAAGTAGAATACCAACAGATACCTCCCATTTGTCCAGATAGTTGCAGTGGTAGGATAGCAGTGTTATCTGACCACTGGTCCTATACTCTAGGATCCAGTGCATGGATCCTACAAACATTATGGATCCTGTGGAGCCCAACGAAAAACATTGTAGATCCCAGCAACAGATCCAATTTGGATCCTAATTATCTGACCTAGGATCCATTCCTATGTGACCCCAGATCCTAACAGTCTGACCTAGGATCCCTGGATGTGATCTAGGATCCTTGGATCCTCACTTGGATCCATCACTATCTGACCCTGGATCCTAACTATCTGACATAAGATCCCTGGAACTGACCTAGGATCCCTGGATCCTAATTAGTATCCATTGCTATTTGACCCTGGATCCCACATATGTCTTTGATAGGTTGTCTGGTAGGATTCTAGGTAGGACATCAGCACTGTCTGACAGATAGTGGTAGGATTCACAAAAGCACTATCTGAGCAACACTAATTGCCAGCCTCCTTCCTGCTACCACTTTCATTAAGTGGGTCTACATCTGCCCTCTTCTGGCCCTCTGGAACCACTCCTGTTTCCACTGAGCTGTTAAACAGGACTGTCAGAGGAGCAACCACTACCTCCCTGAGCTTTCTCAATAGCCTTGGATGCACTCCATCTGGCTCCATTACTTTGTCCACTTTCAGACTAATGAATGTCTTCTGAACTCTCTCTTCTGAAAAAAAAAGCCTTCATGACTGTCTCCTCTGAAAAAGGACTAGTGTCCGCCCCCCCCTTTGAAGTTCCTGTTACTTTTTAGGGTTCCTCCCCTTCCCTTTCCTCTTTAAACAGTGAGCAAAAGTATTTTTTCCAGATTTCTACCTTTTCATGGTTCCCCTCTGCATAGCCCCCTAACATAGAAACATAGAAGTTGATGGCAGATAAGGACCGCAAGGCCCATCCAGTCTGCCCATTTCTTTTTCTACCTTATAAATGTGCCATTGGCCTTTTCTCTGTCAGTGGCCTATCTATTCATAGTCATTTGTATTGCTCCCTTATGCCTATCCCATGCCTGTTTGAAGCCCTGCACTGTATTCATAGCCACCACTTCTTGTGGTAAGCCATTCCATGCATCCACCACCCTTTCTGTGAAAAAGAATTTCCTCACATTCCCCCTTAATCGGTCTCCCTCTAATCTCATGCTTGTGTCCTCTTGTCCTGCTATTTTTCTTATATTTAAACATGTTAGACTCTTTCACCTTGTTTATGCCCTTAAGGTGTTTGAATGCCTCGATCATATCACCTCTCTCCCTCCTTTGCTCAAGGGTATACATATTGAGCTCTGTTAATCTGTCCTCATATGTCTTCTGATGCAGTCCCTGCACCATTTTGGTTGCCCTTCTCTGGACTGCCTCAATTTGGTTAATGTCCTTGTGAAGGTGTGGCCTCCAATACTGCACGCAGTACTCCAGAAGGGCCTAACCAGTGTCTTGTAAAGAGGGATTATTACCTCCCTCTTACGACTTGTGATACCCCTACTAATACACCCTAACACCCCCCTAGCCTTACCTACTGCTTTAGCGGTCTGCTTGGATGATTTTAGGTCATCATTGATGATGATGCCCAAGTCTCTTTCTTCCTTTGTGACTGCTAGCAACTCCCCTCCCAGCCTATAGGTGGCTTCAGGGTTTCTCTTCCCTATGTGCATGATTTTGCACTTCTTTGCATTAAATCCCAGTTGCCACTCTTCTGACCATTCTGCTAGTTTATCCAGATCTCTTCTCATTCTGCCCACCCATCTGGATCATCTACTCTGTTGCAGATCTTGGTGTCATCTGCAAACA
This sequence comes from Neoceratodus forsteri, assembly GCA_016271365.2. Classification (NCBI taxonomy): domain Eukaryota; kingdom Metazoa; phylum Chordata; order Ceratodontiformes; family Ceratodontidae; genus Neoceratodus; species Neoceratodus forsteri. The sequence goes on along the minus strand of JADMNL010000022.1, from coordinate 191,650,779 downwards.
GACAAGCCTTACCCTCTAGTCCATCTGCAAGGTCACTAATGAAGATGTTGAAGGGACTGGCCCCAGGACTGATCCCTGAGGTACCCCACTTGTGACTTGCATCTCTTCTGACTGTATACCATTTACCACCACTTCTGTTTTCTGCCCGTCAACCAGTTTGCCACCCAGTTGACCAACTTCTGACCCACCCTGAGCCTACCCAGCTTATTTATCAATCTTCTATGTGGAACAGTGTCAAAAGCTTTGCTGAAGTCAAGGTAGGCGACATCAACTGCTCCCCTTGGTCCACCACTCTGGTTACCCAGTCAAAGAAATCTATGAGATTAGTCTGACAGGACCTTCCTTTGTAAACCCATGCTGTCTTGGATCCGTGCCCTATGGATTCCAGGTGTTGCACTATCCTTTCCTTAAGGAGTGCCTCCAAAATCTTGCCCACTACTGAGGTAAGACTGACTGGTCTATAGTTCCCCGCCTCCTCCCTGCTACCACTCTTGTGGAGTGGGATCACATGAGCCCTTCTCCAGTCTTCTGGGACCTCTCCTGTGCTCAGAGACTCACTAAACAATTCTGCTAATGGCTCTGCTAGTTCCTTCTTTAGCTCCTTAAGTACCCTGGGATGTATGGCATCAGGTCCCATTGCCTTATCCACCCTCAGCTTAGCAAGCTCCTGTAGGACCCTTTCTTTTGTGAAGGGAGTAGTGCTCACCTCCCTCCCCCCTGTGTCCATGATGCTGAGCTGTGAGCCCTGCCCTACCTTCTGTTCAGTAAATACTGAGCAAAAGTATCTATTTAGGATAGATGCCTTTACAGGGTCCTCCTCCTCACATGCTCCCTTTTCTCCATTAAGCTTAGCAATACCCCTCTGGACTTTCTCCTTTCACTAATGTATCTATAGAAAGTCTTGTCACCTTCTTTACTGTTAGTGCTAGTGTTTCCTCAGTTTGGGACTTTGCCTGCCTTACTGTCTTACCTGCTTCCTTAGGGCAGTTTGGTATGCCTCCCATCTTCATCCCGCTGTGTTCCCTTATATTTCCTGAAGGCCAGCCTTTGGCTCTGACCTTTTCTGCTACTGTATTTGAGAACCAAAGTGGTTTCCTTCTTCTTTGCACTTCCTTTTCTGTCTAACACAATGGGATGTTGCTTCAAGTATTGCATCCTTAATGCTTGCCCACTTTGCCTGTACCCCTCACCTGTGTTTCTTTTTGCCAGGGCTAGCTTAACTCTGTTGGCCATCTTATCAAAGACAGCTCCTCTGAAGTCCCATATTTTTGCCTTGGAATGGGATGATTTAGATGTAGTAGCCAAATTGAACCATACCATGTGATGGTCACTGGCCCCCAGGTGACCTTCTACCTGGAGATCTGTGATCCCGTCCTTGTTAGTCAGTACTAGATCTAGGATAGCCCTGTCTCTTGTGGGTTGCTGTACCAGTTGTTTGAGGCCCTCCCCCTGCAGGGAATCCACTATGTGTCTAGTTCTGGCAGATGTTCCTGCTGGTATTGACCAATCTGTATCCGGCATGTTGAAGTCTCCCATTATCAGAACCTCCCCTTTAGCTGTCATGTTTTGTATATCTTCTAACAGTAATGTGTCTATGTCCTCCCCTGGTCTGGGGCCTGTAGACAACCCCAGTTCTTATGGCTGTCCCATTTCCTGTTTCCAGGGTGACCCACAGTTCTTCTGGCTCCTTATGTGTATTCTGAATTTCTGTAGCTTTGATATTTTCATTGACATACAAGGCCACTCCTCCTCGCTTTTGCACCGGCTCTTCTGAACAATACATAGCCAGGTACTGAAGTCTCCCAGTGTGGTTACTGGTAAACCACGTCTCACTAATTGCTACTATGTCCAGTTTAGCCTCTGACATTATTGCCTGCAGGTCTGGGATCTTATTTCCCAGGCTGTGAGCATTTGTGTACATGATTTTCCATTGGCCAGATTTTGGTGTGTTAGTTGTTGGGTGAGGTTTGGCATTACCTCTGTGCATCGTATGGGGAGACAAACCTTTTTTCTTACCTGGCGATGCAAATGAACTGCAAACATGCTGAATCCCTGTTTGACCACTAGCTGAGGGGGGTGGGGTGTTCTTCCCATTCGACGTATGGGGTGCTGCACCCCTCTCCCCATTTGCTAGTTTAAATATTCTGCAAAGACGTCAAACTTCTGCCCCAATGCACTGACTCCCTCCTTAGTCGGATGCAGTCCATCAAATTTAAAGAACTTTCGCTCCCAGAACTGTTGCCAGTTCCCTACAAATCTGTGTCCTTTTTCCTGGCACCAGCCCTTGAGCCACGTGTTTAGCTCCCCTATCTCCCCTTCTCTGACCTTCCGTCCGTCTGCTCCCCCTCTCCCAGACTGGCAGGATCTCAGAGAAGGAGATGCCGGACGAAATAGATGATATTTTATCACCCAGCCTGGTCAGGTGTTCCTTGGTCTCCACAACTGACTGGCTGGTGAGATCATTAGTCCCTATGTGTACTAGGACATCAATGTTTTCTCCTGCTTTGTGAACAATTTTAGCAATGTGGTCAGTGTCTCTCCATGCTGATGTACCTGGGAGACATCTGACCATTACCCCTGGCTGGAGATGGGTATCAACTCCCCGAATCATGGAGTCTCCTATGATCAGAAGTTTTTGGGATTTCCTTTTTGCTTGTTTTGTTTTGGTTCCTGATTTGGGTGAGTTTTGTTGTGCTAGCTCCTGTGCCCACAGTGTCCTGCTCTGCAGTGTCTTCTGCCTCTTTGTTTGATTTCAGAGATAGAGGCAGATACCTGTTTGTAGTGTTTATATGGTTTTTGGAGGTAATGTGTTGGAGAGCAGAGAGTGATGGGGCACCTGATTTGCCCCTTCTAACCACCTGCCAACCTCCTGGACCAACTACCCTCTGCGGTGGAGGTTTTTCTGTTGGATGCTGGGGAAATGGCAGGTGGTTCTTATAATGTATTTCCTCTTCAATATGAAATTTGAGGCATGCAATCTCTGCCCATGCTGCCTGGAGCTGAGCCCTAAGATCTCCAAAGGCCCAGCATGTAGGACAGTGTCATAAATCCTGTAAGACTGTCCTTCTGAAAATTGTTCCACAGTACCTGCAGTCAATGATATCCATTCCAGTTAAGTTGCTGGGTTTGTAACCTAGTCAGAGTAATTAGAAGGAAAAAAAGGAAAAAAAAATGCAAGTAATGGTTTGATTGTGTTTTGTTTAACTTGTTATAACAAGTTAAATTACTAGTGCCCCTGTAAATGAGCTCACCTTGTGGAGGCCCCACTGATCCACCCCTTTCTGCTCTGCCACAGGAAATATCACAACTGTGGTACCCTATAAAAGGGGTGTAGTGTGGGGTGGTTGGGGATGGGGGTGGGTGGCTGGGCCCTTCCCCTGCCAAAAAAGAAGAACCACGGATGAAAGAACAAGGAGGAAAGAGCAGAAACAATCAGTCAACAACAAATGCAGTAACCCTGAAAGCTTATCCTAATGTTAGATAAAACTGTAAAACCTGTAAAGCACCACCTGTAATACTTTCAGAGAACATATACGCTGTAAGAAACACTTTGCTACAGAGAAAAATAATGCAGTAACAGAAGATATACCTTGCAAAAGACAATTTGAATCAGAAGATTACAGCAGTAATCTGTTAGCACACACCTGTAGGCACACCTTGTAATAATGCAGAAGAAGGTATACCAGCAACAACAATTTGAATCAGAGAAAAATAAAGCAATGAAATGTTAGCAACAAACAGTAGCAATCCCTGTGAGTAAAAAATAAAAACAACACCACACAGTAAATCTGCTTAGCCAAAATAAGTCTTAATCCTTTTCCCTTGCTCTGGTAAGTTTCTCTACTCTGCCTTTCAAGCAGTCTTAGAAGGAAAGAGCTCAGGTGAAGCTAGGTGCCTTGGCCAGCAAACCAAGTCTTCTACCTCCAAGATATCAACTAACCTGACTTTTTAACCCTTCTTTCTGTTGGAAATTACTGACAGTTTGCCAGCTCCACCCCCACATACACACCTAATCCTTTGGAAGAGCTGTGGGAGGAAAGCAATTAGCTCCTTCAATGTGAGAAGGAGACTGAAACACCTCTGAGACAACAAACCTTTTCAACAAACAAGAATAAAATAAAACACAGTGTCAAACAGTAATTTTGCTTAGCCCAGTGATAAAAAGTCACAGAAATGTAAGCTCCACCTGTAATACAGTAATTTCAGAGAAGATATACCCTGTAAGAAACACTTTGCTACAGAGAAAAATAATGCAGTAACAGAAGATATACCTTGCAAAAGACAATTTGAATCAGAAGATTACAGCAGTAATCTGTTAGCACACACCTGTAGGCACACCTTGTAATAATGCAGAAGAAGGTATACCAGCAACAACAATTTGAATCAGAGAAAAATAAAGCAATGAAATGTTAGCAACAAACAGTAGCAATCCTGTGAGTAAAAATAAAAAACAACACCACACAGTAAATCTGTTTAGCCAAAATAAGTCTTAATCCTTTTCCCTTGCTCTGGTAAGTTTCTCTACTCTGCCTTTCAAGCAGTCTTAGAAGGAAAGAGCTCAGGTGAAGCTAGGTGCCTTGGCCAGCCCCTTTCCCTTTTTAACCTAACAATCCCCCCTTGGTCTTCCTATTTTCACTTACATACCTAAAAAATGTTGTATCCCCTTTTGTTACTTCCTGGGCTATTTTCTCTTTAGTTTTCGTCTTCCAACTCCTGATTGCATTTCCTGCTTCCCTCTGTTTCCCCTGATACATCTTCCTGTCCTCTTCACTCCTTTCTGAATGAAACTCTTTTAGCCTTAACCTGTTCTGCCACCCCTTTCAAAAACCATAGCAGTCTCTTTTTCTTCTTGCTTTTGCTCACTTGCTTGACAGAGAGGTTTTCTGCCTTTAGTATGCCCCTTTTAGCTTTGCCCACTGCTTCTTCACCCTGCCCAGTCATCCCCCACCAGATATCAAGGCATTTACCATCTTTATAAAATCTGATCTCCTGGGGCCCGATTCTCAAAGATGTCAGAATGCCGAAAGCCCTGGTGCACCAAACAGATGGTGCACGGGGCCTTTGTCATTCCTTGGCTGGCAATTGGGATTCTTGGTCCTGTGTGCCACATGCCATGAGTTAGACCAGCTGTTGTTTGTCTAACTTAGCATCAGTCTTGGGACCTTTTTACAGGGTTTGCACCAAATATTTGGCACAAGCCACTGTAAAAAAAGGATAAAGTGTTGCAAATGCGAGAGATCTATGAGCATCAGGTGCAAGGTGCGACAATGTGTTGGGCGCAGCACTGAGTTTGATGCAGGGCTTGTCGTAAGTCTGCATCAACATTTGAGAATCAGGCCTGGAATCCATGAACCTTGCCTGTGTGTGGTTCGATTCCTCGGCTATCCTTATATTGATTCACAGTGGGAAGGTCATGTCAAGCAAATCTAATTGATTTCTTTGACTAGGTGACTAGGGTCATGGATCGTAGGGGGCAGTAGAAGTGGATTACTTGGATTTTAGTAAGCCCTTTGATTTCATTCCACATGGAAGACTAGTGAACATGCTGGGCAGCCTAGGACCAGGTCACAAGGTAATAAACTGGGTTAGGAACTGGTTGAGTGGTAGAACACAGAGGGTCATGGTAAATGTAGCTCAGTCTGAAGAAAGGAGGGTGACCAGCAGGGTGCCACAAGGATCAGCCCTGGGGTCAGTTCTGTTTAATGTCTTCATAAATGACATTGCAGAGGGGCTGGAAGTGAAGGTGTGCTTCTTTGCAGATGACACTAAGATCTGCAACAGGGTGAACACACCAGGAGGGGTGGAAAAATGAGGAAGGACCAGGTAAACTGGAGGAATGGTCTAGAGTGTGGCAGCTGAGATTCAATGCAAAAATGTGAAAAATCATGCATTCGGGGAGCGAGAACCCAAGGGAGAATTACATGATGGGGGGATACTGATGGTCACCAAACAGGAATGGGATTTGTGGCTAATCATATCTGATGACCTAAAGGTGGCCAAACAATGTGCCAAGGATATGGGGAGAGCCAGTGGAATGCTGGGATGCTTAGGAAAAGACATCACCAGCAGAAGGAAGGAAGTGGTGATGCCACTGTACAGATCATTGGTGAGGCCTCATTTGGAATACTGTGTCCAGTTCTGGAGGTTACATCTCTGTAAGGACATAGACAGGGAGGAGGCTGTTCAAAGAAGGGCAACAAAAATGGTGCAGGGCCTGCACCAAAAGTCATATGAGGAGAGGCCAGGAGACCTCAATATGTATATTTCTGGATTGTTTTACAGAACAAAATTAAAGATCAGAAGTGCACATGTAACCACCAAGGAGACCCCCCCACACACACACATAACTAAGGCTCTTGAGCATTGCTGTCATGCTGTATTATTGTTCTCCCATGCCTTTTAATATTATTGCTGTCTATGCAGGTGTCATTAGAACTAATGGGGGCTATGCATTATTGTGGCTGGAAAACACACAATTCATGTGTACTCTGCCCATATAGCTCCACACCTGTGCACAGTAACAGGTTGCATGATATGCACAACATGTACCTCTGCAGGGTGCCTGTCCATGACCCCAGCCCCCCAGGCATGCTGCTGTGTGCTGTTGCACAGGGGCAGATAGAGAAACACATTTGGACATCCAATCAGATGCCCAACCTGGGTCCTAAGCAGGAGATTCTTGGAAGTTGGGAGTCCTGTACTCTGTATTGAAAAGAATGAGTGCCTGAAAGGCTGCCCCCAGCCTTCCTTGCTGACTGGAGGGCTGTGGTAGCATGCCAGTGACAGTGCACTTTCCGCTGAGGCCAGTGAGTGATTTCCATGGGGAGCATGCAGAGGATTAGGCAGGGTCCCTGCTGGTATATCATGCACCCCCTTCTCCAGCACTCCATGCCTCTGTGAATGATGAGGAGTGTGGGCTTGCCCCCAGACATACCGGACAGGGAATCCAGTGCAGAAGAGACATGTATCACTTCTATGTATACATGTAGGAATCTATTCAATCCCCATGTGCTACACTATCATTTAGGATTTCCTACATGCTACAAATCAACAGTGCATAGGAAAGCCACACTTATATGCATAGATCCCAGTGTCCTCAACCTTTTATGTAAAATATATAAGTACAGTATCGTTTCTATATGTAATTAACTCTGTAACCTGGAATGTAAAATCATGTACATACAACTGGGACTTCTTGTCTCAGTGAGCTTACCCAGTTGACAAAGTTCAAATTCATCAAATTAATAAGAAAAATTAGATTTTAAGTTCATACAACTTTAAACATGCTTACACAAATTTCACAATGGTCCAGTTTTGTGATCTTGTATCTAAAGGAAAACATAAGTATTTGCAGGTTCCATCCTCAATTGATTGTGGAGTTACAGGCATACGTTAATTTCAGAAATCTCCAATCAATTTCACCAAAAAAATAAACTGGTGAATGTGGACTCTATGACTTTAAATGTATGGTATGGAAATTACCCAAATTTTGTAAGACATAAGGTAGAACCAGCCACAAAGGATGTGCCCCCTATACTTCAGGTACATATAGTAAGTCCAAAAAAGGGCAAGTAATAAGTAGCACAAAATCACAACTTTATAGTGCCTCAGGAGGAATTTGTGGACTCTTACAAATATAGTGAAGTTATGTGAACATTTCACAGAAGCTGCACAGTACCTATGAATTCTATCCAACCTTAGTGGAATGTACTGATAACATAATATGAGACAAAAAGAGGTTTACCCTAGAAAGACTACTCAACCACTTCCTTTATAGTCATCACCAAATATGTTATATCTTAGATATCCATCAAAGTTAAATTTAATTTTTAGTATGTTTAGATTGTAGTATTACTCTTGATGGTGCATGTCCTGGAGCAGTATCATCCTATCTGTAAAAAAACGTGATCTATGCTAGTTTACAGTTAGTTCTCATTTTGAAAGAGTGGTGCCATGTACTTCTACAGCCAATTATTTTCCAAACCTGACTGATACTCACTTATAAGTATATGGTTGAATGTTAATGTGTATGAAAATTGATACACTCAAATTAGTTTTTGTATGACAGTTCAAGGTTCGTAAAAGTTGTGCAACAGTTTAAAGCTTACACTACTGTGGTACAACATCTTTACTCTGAGGGTGGCCCCTTCTGTTGAGATTTTAAAAGTGGTTTAAAAATGTCTTTATTTCACCAACCATTCAGAGATTTATAAATGCTAGTTGTAGTTTTGGGATATCTAGGGAATAATATCATGTTACTAACATACTTTCATATTTTTAGAGGGCATGGGATGAAGTTGGAGGGAGGACGATTCAGAGGAAACATGAGAAAGAATTTCTTCACAGAACGGGTGGTGGACAAGTGGAGCACCCTGCCAGAGGAAGTGGTGGGGGCTGAAACAATCACGGGATTTAAGAATGCATGGGATAGACATAAAGGAATTCTGGAGGTCAGGGGTAAGGTGCAACAGACTTCTAGGAAAACAAACTGAACTTACAAGCTCAAATGGGCAGACTGGGTGGGCCATAGGCCCTTATCTGCCGACACTGTCTATGTATCTATGTATACTAACATACTAAAATGCCAGCAAAATAGGCCTAATGGTCTTTCATGTCTGCTCGTTTGATCAGCCCCCATCCTGGGAGCTGACCTTGCTGCCCCCCTCTCCTTCTCTGGCTTCTCCCTTCCCAGTTCCGGATATTCTCACTGCATTTGATTTTGCTTCCAGAACCCTTCCCATGTACCTGTCCCACCCCCTCTTATATGCCTCCACCAGCCCCCTAGGCAGCACATTCCATGGCTCCACCACCATCTCAGTGAAGTAGCACCTCCTCCTTTCTCCACTGAATCTTCCCCCATCCAGCTTCCACCCATGCCCTCTAGTGGCCCCCTCCTCCTTCCTTCAAAGCACCCTGACTGCTCCTCCCTATTTACCCCTTCGTGTACCTGAAGACCTCTATCATGTCCCTCAGTCCCTTCTCTCTTCCAATGTGTACATATTTAGCTCTTTGAACTCTCCTCATAGGTCCTGTCCCCAAGCCCCAAATCATTTTGGTTGCCCTCCTCTGGACTCTCTCTATGAGTTTAATATCCTTTTTTAAGTGTGGCCTCCAAAACTGCATGCAGTACTCGAGGTGCAGCCTCACCAAGCAGTTAAACAGAGGGAGTATCACTTCCTTCCTTCTGGAGGTGATTCCCCCTAGCGATGCATCGCAGCATCCTGTTGGCCATGGCTGCTGCTGTCCTTCAAGTCTCGGAGTTGTTCATCTTGACATCACCCACCACCCCCAGGTCCCTCTAAGCCAACAAGACTTGTAGCATTCCCCCCCAGGGTGTACACTTGGCCCAGGTTTCTGGTCCCCAGGTGCAGTACCTTGCATTTCCTTGCATTGAACCTCAGCTTCCACTTTCTAGACCATCTTTCCAGAGCCTCCAGGTCCCCCTGTAGGGCCACCCTCCCCTCCTCCCCATCCACCACTGCCCCCAGTTTTGAGTCATCCGCAAAGAGACTCATCTCACTCCTGATACCTGTCCTTATGTCAGAGATGTAGATGTTGAACAGGAGGGGCCCAAGGACTGATCCCTGTGGAACCCCACTAATGACCCTCCTTGGGGATGAGACTATCCCACCAACTATGACCCTCTGGGTCTGGTCCTGGAGCCAATTACCTATCCATCTGATCATCTGGTTCCCCACCCCCATTTCTCCCAGCTTATCCAACAGGCCCTCATGAGGAACAGAGTCAAATGCCTTGCTGAAGTCTAGAAAGAGGACATCCAATGGTCTACCCAGGTCCAAGGCACTCATCACCCAGTCATAGAACTCCACAAGGTTTGTCTGACATGATTTCCCTGGGATGAATCCATGCTGTCTATTGTCCAGGCACCCTGACTTTTCCAGGTCCCCCCCCAGCCTCTCCTTGACAATGCCCTCCATCACCTTGCCCACCACCGATGTCAGGCTGACAGGCCTGTAGTTCTCTGCCACCTCCCTTGATCCCCCCTTGTGGATAGGCACTACATGCACCACCTTCCAGTCCTGGGGCACCCACCCTGTCCTCAAAGAGGTGGTGAAAAGCTCCGCCAGGGGTTTCGCCAGGACATCCACAAGTTCCTTCAGCACTCTGGGATGTAATTTATCCGGCCATGGTGCTTTCTCTGTTTCAAGGGACCTGAGGGCTTCCCTCACTCTCTCTCTGCTGTGATTTCCACTTCCACTACCTCTTCTCCTTGCTTAGCCTTCCCCCCTCTGGCCAGTGATGCCTCCCCCTCTCCTCAGACCTGCCGATTGGTAAGGGTCCCCCCTCCTCAGTATCACTGTCTCCTCCCATGTATGATGCAGCACCCCCATGTTCCTTGGTGAAAACTGAGGTGAAGTACTCATTTAGTACCTTAGCCTGCTGCCCTGGGTCTTGTGCCCATCTCTCCTCTGTTTTAATCCTGCTAATCTGCCCCTTCACCCTTCATTTTTCCCCAGTGTATCTAAAGAACCCCTTGTTCCCTCTCCTAATTTCCCTGGCCAGGTTCTGCTCCTTCCTTGCCTTAGTTGCCCTCAACACCCTAGTGGCCCTTCTGGCCATCAGCTCATACTCCCCTCAATCCCTTTCACTCCTTGAGCACTTGAATTGCCTATAGGCTGCCTTCTTTCCCCGCACCACATCCTGGACCTCCCTGGTTCACCAGCAGGGTTTTTGGGCCCTACCGCATTTTCGTCTTACTCTTGCACAGATTCTGGTAGCATCCTGCACCCCTCTCCTGATGATTCCCCACCTACTATCAGCGTCCATGTCTGATCCAATCACATCCAAATGCTCCTTAAGGATCCTTCCCATTTCCTTAAAATCCGCCCCCCTGAAGTCAGTCACCTCCGTCTTTGTGCAGCCTTCTAACCCTCCTAGGTCCAGGCAGAACCAGACAGTGGCATGGTCACTCCCTGCCAACGGGTCTCTTACCTCCAGGCCCCCAATCTGGTCACTGTCTGCCAGGACCACATCCAGTACCCGCACCTCCCTAGTCGGTTCCCCCACCTGCTGAGTTAGGAACGCGTCTTGAAAGACATCCAACAACCTCTGTTCCCTGGCCACCGAGGATGTCATAGTCTCCCAGTCTGTTCCTGGCATGTTTAAGTCCCCCAGCACCACCACCCTTCCCCTGCCCAATCTGCAGTGTCTCCCAACATCTGCCACCAGACTCTCCTCCAGCTCCTCCGCCAGTGCAGGGGGTCTATACACCACTCCTATTTTTACTCTCTTGCCCCCCTTTTATCAAGGTGACCCAAATTGCCTCCACAGTCCCCTCCACCTCCTCTACTCACCCTATGCCAGTGCAGTTTTTGACTGTCATTGCTACCCCTCCTCCCCTTCCCCACGTCCTTCCTGAACATAGTGTAACCCTCCAGGTTCAGGTCCCAGTCATGTCCTGCGGTGGCCCAGGTCTCAGTGACTGCTGCCACATCCACACTCCCTCAGTTAGCATTGCCTGGAGCTCAGGCATTTTATTGCCCAAGCTCCTGGCATTTAGCAGGACCACCTTCCACCCTTTCCCTATACTTCCATTTCCCCTGCTCGTGTTCCCATGGCGATTCCATTTTCCCCTGGTCTGCACTTTACCAGTCAGCCTTTTCCCACATTCCTCCAACTCCCCAGGGAGGTGGAGACAGAGTCCCTCCTTTATCAGACCCCCCTCAACAGCCTTTTCTCCCTCCCCTTCACAAGTTTAAACCCCACTTTTCACTAATGAACCCCTCTATTTTCAACTTAAGGATTCCCCTCCCCTTCAAATTGAGATGGAGCCTATCTCTAGCATACAGCTCCTTATCGTCTCAGGTCTCTCCCCAATCTCACATGAACCCATACCCTCTGGCCTCACACCACTCTCTGAGCCACTGGTATATCTCCCTAATCTTCCTTTTGTGTTCCCCACTAGCCCTTAGCACCGGCAGGATTTCTGAGAAGAAAATTGTGCATCCTATATCATGACAGACCCTGGCAAGCTCCCTGAACCTTGCCTGTATCTCTAGCTCGCTATTTCCCTCAATGTCATTTGTACCAGGTGAACCAGTATGTCTGGGTAACTCCCACAATCCTTTAACAGCTGATATACCTCATGCTTGGCCCTGTGCACCGTTAGTCCAGGGAAGCATTTTGTTATAACTGGCCAGGCTTCTCCCTTCCCATCCCATTTGATACCCCTGATCATAGAATCCCCCAACAGGAGCACTCTGACTGCTCCTTTTCCTCCATTTCCCCCTTTCCATGTCCCTCATCCTTTCTACCGGCCCCTCCACCCAGCTGGCTCCTTGTTCCTCCCCCTATCTGGGTGCCACATGCTTCCCCCTCCTTATTTACCCCCTCTCCTCTGATCCTATGCCTCTCCTCCTCCCGAGTATCCTTCTGTACCTCACTAACTCCCCCCTCACTGCTCGCGACTGGTCCTTCTCCCCATCCGCTAAACTAGCCTGGCTCATCCTCCCTTCCTTCCAGTCTCCGTTTAGTCCTCCTTGCTTGTCGTGCTCCCCTGGCCTAAACCCTCAGCTCCCTTTACTGTATCCTTCTTGTACTTCTGGTCCTTCTCCTTGCCCTTTCCTCCCAACTGGTCCTTCTCCTTGTGCTTTCCTCCCTCTTCCCCCTGCCCCTCCTGCTCTGATTCACTGCTCCCCCCATTTTCCTGCATTCCAGGTTCCCCCCTGTTCCTCCTGCTATCCATCCCCCACCTCCTGCCCACCACTCCCTTTCCATCTCTAACCACCCCTGTCATGGCTACATCACCCCCCTCATCCTCAAGCAGAAGAAGAGAATTGAAGTGGTTACTGAGTGTAAGGTCCGATCCACCTCCCCACCTTGCTTCCTTCTGTCCAGTCCTGGCCATCTGCCTACTTCCCTGAGAATGTTGTCCCTCTGGCCCCCCTTTGTGAGGGTCCCCAGTTACCTGCTTGCTTCCTTGGTAGTGTCCTCCTTTTGGGCCCCCTCTGCCAGGGTCCCTATGTGACCCCAGAGTATTCTCCTGCACTCCTTTCCCTATGTCCCCACCCCTAGTGCTTGGTGCAACCCCGTGGGAGATCCCCTGCCCTCTTCCCCAACCATACCTCCCCCCTTCCCCAGCTGTCTCCTAATCACCGCAACCTCCTCCCTAAGCTGTGCCAGCTGAGTAGCACACTGGGCAACCACCAAACTTCCAAGCCCAGTCCAGTATCATGGCTGCCCCACACCCTGTGCACCCCACCACCCTCCCAAAGATGCCGGCCATAATGACATGTGGTCCAATCCCCCTCCAAGGAGGTTTCCTTGGGTGAGCCATCAGGTTCCCCACTAGTCCAAGATACACCCCTACTGCCTAATCAGGTCACCCACTAATCCTAGATACAGTCCCACAGTAAACCGGTAACCCTGTTACTAGGTTCAGTACAACACAGTAAAACTATAAGGGAAGTGAACAACTCCCTAAGCTCCTTTCTCCCAGCCTTTAAATCCAACCCCCAGAGGCTAGAACTATATGAGTTGCACCTGTAGCCTTTTCCTCCAATTGCAGGGCAGGTGTTCCCCTATAAATAAGCAGAGCTCTGGGGAGGGAGGGGTGGGGAAGGTGGATTTGGGCCTACACCAAACTCTGCAGAGAGTGCATCAGCCCTGTGTCGGCCCCTCCAAGTCCTGCAGCCAAAGAACCAGCCCCAAGCAAATTCCACCAAATAGGTTTTAAGTCAGAAGAAATAGGCCTCCACCAGTGTAGCCTATTACGCAGTGAAACATCCAACAAATGAGCCCACTTACAGCCACCAAACCAGTTTTCAAACTTCCAACAGCCCCAAAAACAATACCCTGCTAGCCCCTTAGAAGTAAGAAAGAAAAGAAATAACCTTCTACCAAGTAAAATCCACAAGAAACCCTGTAAAAACAAGAAGAAGCAGCTACTGTACTGGAAACACAACTGATCCTGTCCCCCTCTAGTTCCTTCTGAGAAGCCAAGTAACTAACACCACAAACCTGATTCAGCTCTGCCTCCAGTCAATGTTATATGAGATGTCATGTTATGTGAGATGTTTTATTGATATCAGATGCTGTTCTAAATTTTATGTAATTGTGCCCTGGGCTGCCAGGGAAGGGTACCATAAATAAATAAATAAAAGCTACTATTACTTTACTAACAACTGGCCAGTGAAAATTTACAAGACACGGAGCTACAGCCACCTCCCCAAAACACAACTTCTCTTGTGTTTCTATAATTTGTATAAACCACACCCACAACCTGCAGCTCAGTAGCCATTAGTCCAGTGAACCTAAATCATTTTTTTGTAAAATACATGTATTGTTAATGTTGTTTACTTGTTGAAATGTCTACTGGCATCCATTTTTGACTTGGCTCAATCTGATAAAAGCAAAACAATTACAGAAAAAATGTCCAAAATGTTTTGTTTAGGGGAGAGGCATTCTTGGAAATTATTCTACTTATTTTATGAAACCATATACTATACAAAATAATGGATGTGAATCAATGAACAGATAAAGCAGCATCTCCCAATTTCAATGGCATCAGAAACCTCTTGAGCTTGGGGGATTTGTAATTTTTTTTTTTTTTAGTTTGCTGTAGAGATGCAGCGAATTTAAAATCCACCAGCGAAGTGAATGCGAAGTGGCCACTTCACATTGGCACTTTGCTACGAGAAATGCCCCATAGGAAAGGCTCACTTCACCTTGTTATTATTACTTCACATTGTTAGTCCACCTTAAATGCGAAGTAAGGCGGAGTGACAACAATATTGGAAGCATCTCACCCACACAGTCACCAGAATTAATATGCATCCCCAAAGCGCTACTGTCTTGTGTCCAGAAAACTCCCCAGTGCTGATGAAGTGAAATGAGAGTGTAACAAGAAATCCAAAGTCTCCCAGAATTAATGGCACACTCAGACATGCATGCAGTGGTCAGGTCACACACAGAGTCACCAGAATTAATGTGCATCCCCAAAATGCTATTGTCTTGTGTCCAGAGAATTCCCCAGTGCTGATGAAGTGAAATGAAAGCGTAACAAGAAATGCAGTCTCCCAGAATTAATGGTGCCATGCAAATGCACAGACAGATTAAAATTGCACTGCACACTCAAAGGATGCATACAAAAAGGCACAACAACACCTGACCAGTGCTCATAAGTCACAAATCCAAATCTGGAAAAGAATACATTTTGCCAGTTGGGGATTAGTGCATGGCAGTAATAATCCACTACCAGTAAAGATACCACAAAGCAATATTAAAAATTCATGCAGTTGTGGTGGATAGCAGGTTCACACTGCTGCAATTACTCTGTAATACAATAAAAGGTGTCTGATTTAATGGCATGCATCACACACACACTCACATGCACACTCAAGTAATGCGTAGCAAATTAAAAACCTTTAGTAATATAACCAAATGTTTTAAACAGACAAATTGTACACTGCTGCACCACAACAATCAGCAAAAAAATTTTCAAAAATTACTAAAAATATTAGTGTATGTACATTAACACAGTTATACAAGAAAAATATAACCAAAACAGAAAGACTGCCTTTTTCTCCCAGTTAATCTACCTACACTGCAAGTACGCCCCGCCCCCAAAGCACACTTCACAGTACACAGACTGTGTTCAAAATTAACATTCAAAATCAACACACAACAATAAACACTCGATATGAGCACAGAAGGGTTTCCTACAACAAATGTACTAAATTTTGAGCAAAACATATTACTCAAAAAGGCATTTAAACAGATTTTAGAGGTTTTGAGTGGCAGAGCTCTGAAAGCAAACTGTCTCCAGCTACCACTGCACACACACACTACCCAGGCCAGAACTTAGGCTGTGCCGAACAATCTACAGCCCATGTGACCTGTAATCCCATGAATAACTGCAGAATTTCATTTGGAGCTCAATTACAGGGCAAAGTGAGGCGAATTACATTGATTTCAATGTACTTCACCTTAAAATTGGTGGAGATGTGGTTTGGGGAAGGCAGAATAATGCAAAGTCATTGGTTTCAATGGACTTTATGTTCCTCGTTATGAAGAGAAGTACTCCGCTTCACAGTGTGGAGTTCTCCACAGATTTCAGTTACTCAGTGAATCCCTTCACTGAGCAAATTGGAGCCACTTCGCCCACCACTACTTACAGTACTGTAACTCACATGCTGGATGGGAAGGAATGCGAATGCCTATGGCTGTACTTCCTCGATGAGCTGTAGCACAAACTCCCCAACTTAAAAAAGCTCATTAATGAGTACAATGGTGGGGTGGTGAAGCCTGGAGAGGTACTACAAAACATGCTTACAATACATCCAAGTAAATAGTAAAAAAATTAATGTTGTGATTTATGACGTGCTCGTGAATCATGATTTGTGACTGCATTTGTGACCGTGATGATGAAGAACGTGATTCGGTGTCAACAGTGTGAGATAGCCAATATGGAGCTGTATTGGGAACGTGAATGCCTATGGCTGTACTTCCCCAATGAGCTGTAGCACAAAACTCCCTGACTTAAAAACATGTATTAATAAGTAAAATGGTGGGGTGGTGAAGCCTGGTGAGATACTACAGAACAGCCTTACAATACATCCAAGTAACTAGCAAAAAAATTAATGTTGTGATTCGTGACATGATCGTGAATAGTGATTTGTGCCTGCATTTGTGACCGTGATGATGAAGAACGTGATTTGTATCAGGAGCAACTCATGATGATGGTCTTGACTTAAAAAACACATATTAATGAGTACAATATTCATGCAGAATTATGCACCACACCTGTCCAATACTCTGAAGGGAAGCCAAAGAAACAACCATGACTTAAGTTACAGATAGAGATTGGGCCCTAAAGAGATGCAAATGCACAGACAGATTAAGATTGTGCTGCGCACTGAAGAGATGCAGACTCAAAGTCACAACACCTAACCAGTGCTTACCATCAGAAATTCAAATCTGGAAAAGAATACCTTTGCCAGTTGAGGCGGGCTGCGGGGGGGGGGCAGTGTACTGCACTGCTGCAGTAACAATCACTAGTACTAGTACCAGTAAAGATACCACACAAAGAAGTACAAAATAACACAGCTGCAGTGGATAATAGGTTCACACTGCTGAAATTATTATGTGGCACAATAAAAGGTGTCTGATTTGATGACACGCGTCACACACATACTCACACACACTAAGTAATGTGTAGCAAATTGAAAACTTCAGTAATATAACCACATATTTAAAACAAACTAAAATTATGCACTGCTGCACCACAACAATCAGCAAAAAAATGGCAAGAATTATTAAAAATATTAATGTGTGTACATTATACAAGAAAAATATCACCAAAACAGAAAGCACTGTCTTTTTCTCCAAGTTAATCTACCTACACCACAGATATGCCCATCCCCCAAAGCACACTTCCACTCTCTCTCACTACATAGACTGAATGTTGTACATAAACATTCAAAATTCACACACAAACAATAAACGCTTGATGATATGAGCACAGGAGGGTTTCCTATAATCGATGAACTAAAGTTTCAGCAAAAAAAAATGACCCAAAAATGCTTTTGTAACCGCTTTTAGAAGGTTTGAATTGCAGGGAGCTCTCAGAGCAGATTGTCTCCTACAGTTTTCTACACACACTACCCCAAACTGAGGCTGTGCAGAACAATCTAGAGCCCATGTGAGCTGAAATCCCATGAATCATTGCAAAATTCACCTTTGGAGCTTAAAAACAAGGCGAAGTGAGGTGAAGTACATTGTTTTCAATGTACTTCATGAAGGTGGAGTAATGTGAAGTCATTGTTTTCAATGGACTTCGCGGTACCCATTATAATGCGAAGCATTCCGCTTCGCATTGCGGAGCACTCCGCGAATCACTTCGCGGAGTGAATTGGGGCCACTTCACCCATCTCTAGTTTGCAGTGCTGATCATATCAGGTATGAATTTAGGAAATCTCAGGGTCAAAGTATATTAACCCTTGAGTAATAGTGAGAGTACAAGGCATTCTGGCTAGGTACTTGAGATATATTTCATGAATCCTCAAAGTCCAATCATATCAACCCAAGAGTAATAGGGAGTATGAGGATTTCTGGGTGAGACACTTAGTAATATATTTTAGGAATTCTTGGGTTTTGATCTTTAGCAAGCCAAGAATAATAGCTGGAATAAAAGGAGTTCTGATTGAGCCTCTCCGATACCTTTGAAGAACTTTAGGGTGTCATCAGTGCTAGAGTAATAATGGGAGTAAAGGGGCTCTGGCTGGGGCCCTTGCTGAGATCTTCAAAGAAATCTTCAATTCTGGTCAAAACAAGCCAAGAAGCATAATGGAAGTAAAAGTAGTCCTTGCTAGGCCTCTTTTTGATACAGATGCAGCAACTGACATGGTCTAATATTTCCTGAAATTTCTGTGATATCTCTAGAGACATTCCCTGCTTGCTTGCAATATAGAGAAGGGCGAAGTCAGTAAAATTTGCTCTACTAATAATTCCACAAATTTTGCACAATTTGCTGAGAATGGATTGATCCATGAAGTGTAGAGTTTCACCACGAAGTGTGGAATTTCACCAGTGAAGTGCAGAATTTCATGGGTGAAATTCTACACTTTGCAGCAAAACTCCATACTTCACAGCAAAATCTTTGTGATTCAGGCAAAGTTGAAGTTGTTGAGATCTGGGAAAACTATGCAAAGTTCCATAAATGCAAATGTTTGCCACTTAACGGCAACTTCACCAGCAAAATAAAACTTTGCCACATCTCTACTGCAGTAGCACTATAGGGCCACCAGAGATAATCTCTTTAGAAATATTACAAGATAGCTGGAAACAGCTGACCATATTATATAGTATATATTATTTATTTATTTATTTAACATTTTGGTGACCGGGGAGGCCCACTGAGCCCCGAAGGTCCCTTTTTCAGGGGTGACCCGGGATAACAATACATACAGTATTTTCATACAGAAAAAGACTTGGGTCACAGAGTAGTTTCAGGTGTGTGAGCAAGTTATATGAGTAATATATTTTTATTTATTTATTTATTTATTGAAATGTTTCACCAGGAAGGCACACTGTGCAACACGTTGCTTGTCTCCCGTTGTGACCTGGAATGTATTAGTATATATTACCGTAGTTGCATCTTTCAGGAAATCTCAGACTCTAGTCATATAATCCAAGAGTATTAGTGGGAGATGAAAGGAGTTCTGGTTGTGCCTCTTGTTACCTGCAAGAATTCTAATGATCCCATCGTAGTAGCTAATGAATAAAAGTGGGAGTAAAAGGAGTTCTGACTGGGACTTGTACTGATTTCTTTCAGGAAAATACACAATAGATTAGTAAATGGGGCTTAGCCAACAGTTTAGAAAAAACAAACCTAGATTTCCACAAAATGTGATAAACTAATCTGCATTTTAAATTAGAACACCTTGAGAGATTCTGCACTTTGTTTGTAAAAAATTCTGAAAATTATTTTGGAAGTGGAAATGACATTCTGCCTACATTCGACTAGAAGAATTTGACTTTCCATACAGCCCTCATTCTAGATGTAAGCCTAAACTTTGAGCAACATATAGCTGTAAGCATTAAAATCAAACAGAAGCTGGACCAGCTATACCGTACCAAGAGTTGCTTTGCACTAGATGTTAGAGGAATACAGGCTAGACAACTACTTACCATTGTTTAATTTTAAGAACACTGTAAATTCACATATTTTTCTATCAAATTGTTTGTTCACAGGATTTTTGGAGCTGCTTTATTTGCTCATTCAACACTCATCACAGTTCTAGACACTATGGCCCCTATGCACAATGGTGCAGAGTGGCTATGCACCATGTAGTTGTGGTGTGTCGCCACTCAGTGCTGATTGTGCCACCCATGCAGCCAGCCATGGGATATACCAATGGGGTGTACAGCCCCACCACCACCAGCCTGCACACAGGGCAATGCAGTTGAGCCAGGCCAGGGTGTGTGTCAGGTGTCTGCCCGCACTCCATGTCATTCACAGAGGTGCAGAGAGCTGGGTGCAGGGGTGCACCTTATGCTGGGTAACACCCAGCTATAAAAGATAATGCCCTCCAGGATGCTGGTGACAGTGCAGACATGGGGGCACTGCAGAAACCCCTTATATGCTGCCCCAGTCCATGGATCGGCACGGAGGGCTGAGGCGGTGAACCAGGCACTCTCCCACCCTTAGCTTGTGGCTCACATCATTCCCACCATTGTTCTCAATGCCCTGTGGGTGCAAGTGATCTGTTCATGGACCAGGGTCAGGCATCCCATTGGATGCATGCCCGGTCCATGGATATGTCCTCCGTGCACCTGCATGCTGGGGGCAGGGCAATGGACAGGTGGCAACTAGTAGTGACTACCGGTTGGGGCACAACTGTCTGCAGATACGGAACTCCACATTC
Source organism: Neoceratodus forsteri (assembly GCA_016271365.2). Lineage (NCBI taxonomy): Eukaryota > Metazoa > Chordata > Ceratodontiformes > Ceratodontidae > Neoceratodus > Neoceratodus forsteri. The sequence continues at coordinate 191,630,392 of JADMNL010000022.1, read as the reverse complement.
AGGTAACGTGCCTCCAGCACATATTACCTGCCCATATGTGCATAGGGTCCAACATGAGTAGCGTTATGCAGAATTTTCAAATTCTGGCAGAATGAAATTCTGTGTAATTTTCAAAATCTGTAGAAAATCCACTGAATTTTGACAGAAACAGAATGGTGGAATTCTGCGGCAGAAAATAGTTGCGGAATGATTTTATGTGGAAAAAATGCTATTCCACAAAATATTATTCTGCGGATCACAGTATTTTCTATGGAAATTATTGCTAAATAATTTTCTGTGGAAAAATGCTGTTCTGCAGAATATTATTCTGTGGGTCACAGTTGGTGGAATTCCACAGAAGAACCAGCAAATTTTCGGTGAAAATTCCACCAGCAGAATCGTGATTCCACTCTAATTTCGCTGGTGGAATTCCACATTCCACAGAGCACTATATATGAGGAGCTAGGAATTTTAAAAATGCAAGCCTGAGAGGCAGTACAATTGGGTTTTCTTTTTACTGATATGGTATATGGAGGTGCCAGATCACTTGGCCAACTACTGTGTCTTACTCCTGTATGAAGTAACATGTATCTATGTTGTGTTGAAATGATTCCTTAAAAATTCAAAGGGGCTAAATCTGAAATGTGGTTGCACCCTATTCATTTTAAAATCAAATTGAATTGTTTCTAGATCTGAATCCCTGGTGGATATGAAAGACATTCAAACAACTGCTTTCCAATTATTACAACCTGTTAAATAATGTAAATGCATCGAAAGTACTACATAATGTATGGTTTTGTTTAAGTTGGCACATTTGTACTGTTGTTGATTGTATGGATGATGGACTGGTATGTCTGTGTCAGTAACAACCTGATATTTCCATGGCACCTAAATAAATAACACTAGTCATCAAAATGGGTTCTTCCCAGTGGGAACATTTTATATAAATCAATAACTGACAAAGTCAGGACATGAAACATGGCTTTTCAAAATTTTATTCCTTTAAAATCCACCTGATTTCATTCTTCAAAAGGGGTAACTCAGTAGTTGGCTATGGGCAGCCAGTGTATGTCATCTATTTTGTATTTATAATGGTCTTTGACATTGTGTGCTACTGGCAATCACATGGAAAAGAAGCACAGCATAGGCCTAAACAGTATATAGAAAGTGGACAGCAAGTTGACTGACAGGAATGATGCAGAGAGTGGTACTGGTTAGTACCACTCAGATAGTAGGGATATTTGGAGTGGAATACCCCAGGGTTCAAAGCTAAGACTATTGCTCTTTAATATGTATCATTAAGCTAAAGGAGAAGGGGACGAAAAGGTTCTAGTCATAACTGTAGACAGTATGTTAACTTGAGACAGACAGTGTGCATCAGGGGATCAGACTAGGATTGGGTGGAATTTATCTTCTGCCATTGAAATTCTGGCAAAATTCCAGTTTCACTTCTACAAAATTTCACTACAGTTCCATGAACATTTCATGAAACTGTGATTTCAGTTACTTCTGTCTAATGGAAATAGTTGTCATTCAATCATACCAAATTTGGTATGATGACTTTACCAGTGTACTAAGTTTCTGAGCTCTGGCTTTAAATGTGACTCAGTTACAGGCCTTCAAACATTTGGAAATTAATTACATTTCACAATTATGTAAACTAAAAGTGTGTCCAGATTTCACCATATTTGGTATGATGACTTTACCAAAGTCGATAAAGAAGTGTTCCAAGTCTCAGATTTCTAGCTTTAAAGGTGTCTGAGTTATAAGCATCCAACCTTTTGGAAATGTAATAATTACATTTTGTAATTATATAAAATGCAGAATTTTAATCCCCCATAAATTCAAAACTAGATAGCAGAATACCAATTTTTTTATTAAGTTCATTGACCCTAAATATTAAGCTTTAAGGCCACACCCCTGACCCAGCAGCAAAGTTTTGTGCTGCCATGCTGAAGACCTCATCTCAGAAGAGAGCCCAGGAGGAAACGCTGGAGGCAGGCCATAGCTGAGACAGCTGCTGCTCGACAGTTCATCTCAGTCATGAAGGGTTGGCAGCAGGCTTTATTAACACATCGACCCCCTGTGTCTGGGCTAGGGAGCTTGCTCCTGCCTCAGGGGAAGCTGTTGCTCTGTGAGGCACACAGAGGAAACACCACCACCAGGGAAGATGGGGGAAATGTTGGTAAACAAAATGGTAGCCAGATGAATAATGGCTGGGTTTATCCTGATTAGGGTATATGCCTGTGAATATGGTATATCCCCAAGTGATGAGTTGGTGACCAAGGGAAAATCCAATATGGAAAAAAGTGTCTGTGTATATCAGCTCTCTACTCTCTTGCTCAGAGGCTAGCCAAATTATAAGTAGCCAAAGATTCCCAAATAACATCAGTCACTAAAGTTGAATTTCATCAGCTTTTGTGAAATTGTGGAATGTTGTGCTACTTTTATTAAAGCCATGTACATACATTTTGCCCAGTCATACACTGTAGCTGCCATTGTATAGGAAGTCAAAGGCTGGGTAAAGTGTCATTATGGTAGCATTCATAGGAAACTCCAGAGCAAAAGTATAAGGGTGCCAAGAGTTAGGTCCCTATCTTGAGTGATGAACCTTAACGAATATAGATGGACGTCACTGTCCACTAGCCTGCATTCTTGTAAAATGCCAGATAACCACTAGAGCTCACTGAATGAATGAGTTGTGAAAGTACATGCATGTGCAATACTTTTTCTGTACAACACCACCTGCTGACTCTTTAATAACCCTACAGATAGCAGTGTATAGTTTAGCTATTTGAAAACAGTGGCACCAAGTGATGCCAAGCCGCAAGCCTTACAACAAGAAGTGACTTAGGCCATTGTGACAGAAGTATCTGGATATGTTTGGTCATGATGGAGTATTATGCAGGACATTACTGTCACAAGAATGTTGGAGGGGTATAGCATGGCCATGATGCTAATGCAGGGAACATGATTCAGTGGTGATAAGTACTTTGTGAAAGTTAAATTCCACAAGAATTCTACTGGCATTACCTATTACGGTATATATATATGGTGGAATGCTGTTAAGCATGGAAATCCATGCTCAGAACAGCATTGTTTTGGTCTCTTGATTACATTATGATGTTGTTATACTGCATTGAGTATGTCACCAGTGCAGCATAACAACATCGAACGTAGTCACGCATGCGAGATAAAGGGGCCCGTGGCAGTGAGAGACCAAACAGAAGTTACCATCACCAGAGCATCGCACCACAGTAAGGATTTTTCAAAAGTATTTGGGGGGCATTGTTTGCCAGGAATGAGAGCCCATACACTATAAAAGATTGTGTATGAGCACTCATACAGAGACAAGGTTATTTTTCTGATCTCATGGTTTCCATGGTAATGAGACCTCTCAAGCTTCACTGTCAAGGTCTCTTGTCACCACGGAAACCACACAATTAGAAAATAACCTTGTTATGTATGAGTGCTCATGCACAATCCTCTATATGTCCATGAATTACTGAGCACATTTGACAATTAGTAATTTCTAAAGTTTTCACAATACATTTTAGCCTACTAAACCACATTTATCCAGATTAATTAGACTCCAGGACATATTTACTTTGGTATGCATGACAAATCCTGAGTGTATACAGTACCTTGAGTGTATACCTGCAATAGAAGTGGAGGTATAAGCATCCAAATATTTTCAACATTTTCACACACTTTAGCAAAGAATTACATTGTGAAATTTTGAACTCCTGTAACTTATAATTTACACAACGTTACTTCTGTATTTAGTAGTTTCTATGACTCTCAAGAATGTGTGCATATAAATTCTTAATTACAGCATTTTGCTTCAAAGGTAGCTAAGTTGTAAGCATAGGAATATTTTTCAGAACTTTTAACATGAATAATAAATTGCCAGATTTTGAGTCCCTTTAACTTCCGTGCCCCTCATCCAAATGTCATGAAGCTTGGTAGACATTTTTTGGCCATACCACACCAATACACATGTCAAATGTTTGATCTCTAGTTATAATACTGACCAAGTTATGATCAATTAAATACTCTCAGAAAATTCCACAAAAGTTCACAAATTGTTGAAACAATTTATAGAATTTCAGAAAACTTCAGTGAAAGTGGAATTTTCTTATTTTGTCCTGCCCCATATCAAACACAATAGCAGTCATTTAAAAGGATGGAGGACCAGGTCAAGGAAGATGATTCTCCCCCAGAAGACCTTGGTAGACCACACTTGAAGTATTATATCCGGACCTACTTGAGAATGTTCAACATTGTGAACAGTCCACCACAGGACCAGTAAATTGATTAGCAGTTCTGGGAGGGGACAAAAGCTACAAGCAGAAATTGGATGTAGTTCTTTCAAGCTATTTAACCAAGATAAAGTTAAAAGGGGTTGTAATCAAAATGTTTTATAAAATATGAACTAGAGAACCTTTCCTCAAACTGATGGGGCACTGCATGGAAAGTTTAATAAAAAATATTTAAAAAAATACTTAGTACAGAGAGAGGTTAACATGCAAAATGACCTATAAAGTGAACTTGTGGAGGCTGACATTGCTCAGAATTTCAAACTGTATAGATTAGTGAGACAAAATAGCATTGAGGATTATATGGCATGAGTTGGAGAAGTATTACAGCAGACAAACGTGTAAGTATTTTTTTTTATTTATTTCAGTTTGGGATTAAATACCTTTGTGCCAAAGGCTTATTTACAAAGGCTCAAATCAGACAAAGTACTAGACAGATAAAACAACAACAATAGTAAATACACAAGTTCAGCTAGATACAAAGAATGTGCAAAATTATATTTGCATACAAATGATTCCTTAGGTTACAAGGTTGCACAGGTTACTTAATAGAGGTTGTTCCTCATATTAGGTAAGTTACACTTTTGTTACCATCTGTTTAGAAATTCACAAGGAGATTTTGCTGTCAGTTCAACAGGTAGGCAAGTATGATAGACTGCTTACTGGAGTTGGCTGGCCTGTGTTAAATGAACGGATCAACAGGGGATTTCAGGAGCCCATACTAAGGTAGAGTAAGGCAGCCAAAGAGAGACTTGGGTCAGGTTGTGTAAGAGTGGCAGCCTGAGGAGGCTGTGTCCTGGGAGGTGGGAGGTCAAAGTGAGAGAAAGGTGGATAGGAAGAAATGGAAGGGGGTGGTAGAGGTGGTAGGAGGTGAAGGGTGAAGGGGAGAAGGATACAGGGGTGGTGGGTGAGAGGGAGATTAGAGGAGTGGGGAGGGAATGTGGTAAGTGGTAGGTATAGGATTAAAGAGAGGACCGTGAAAAGGGGGAGTAAGGGAGGAGAGAGAGTGAGAAAGTAGAGAGGGGTGGTGAACACAGGGGGTGAGGATGAGCCTATGTGAGTCTTACATAGTGAGTTTAGAAGGGGTGGTTAAGGAATATTCCTAGTGTTAGTGGTTAGGGCACACAGGGTCATTCGAGTGTTTGTAATAAGGTAAAGTTATGTGGGGGTGTTCACACATACAGGAGAGAGAGTTAGATGTGCTCAGAGACCAGCTTTGAAGTTGCTGACCTTATTACATTCAATGAGGTTGGGAGGTAGGTCATTTATCCACTTGGGTCCTCTAAAGGACCTTTGAGCTACTAAGGTATGCTTGAACGGTACCACAAGCAAACTCTTGGAGTACCTTCCTGTACTGATTGTTGGTTGTTCTTTTTTGAATAGACACGAGGTGGATTCAGGAGCTAGCCTAGGTATGGCTTTCTTTCCCAATAGGCAGGCCTGGTATTGGGCCCTGAGGTGAATGGGTAGCCATCCAGCTGCTTTGTAGAGGTCATGAGTGTGTATCCAGTGATTCATTCCCATAACCAGCCAACACGCTTTATTGAGATGGGTTTTTACCCTTTTAAGGGCAGTGTCGGTACCTGCACTGTAGATTACAAGGCTGTAGTCAATGGAAGATAGAACTGAGCAGTATGTGACAAGCTTTAATGCATCAGAGGGCATGTAGTGATGGTGTCAATAAAGAACACCTAGTTTTGCATTGGCTGATTTGATTACTTGGTCTACATGTGTTGAGAAAGAGAGGGTGTTGTCCAGGTGAATCCCGAGATATTTAAAAGTGTTGACCTGCTCCAGAATATCCCCATTGGAGCTTTGTATCAGTAGCTTCCTGAATTTCTTTCTGCTCTGCTGAAACATGAAAAGCATGCTCCTTGTTTTTTTGTAGTTGAGCAGCAGGTTATTATCACAGAACCACACGACAAGCCTGTGGAAATTAGCTTCAAGTTCGTAGGTGATGGCAGGTAGGTTTTTCATATACAGAGATATAATAATAATAATAATAATAATAACATTTATTTGTATGACACCTTATCTATAACCAAGGTGCCTCACATTTAAAACAACAATAACAGTATAAAACATAACAGACATCAATAAAACCATAAAACCATCTGCATGCTAAAACAGGAGGCTCAGTTATTAAATGCTTGATGCCATAAGTATGTTTTTTAATGATTGCTTAAAACCATCCACAGTTGTGCACTCCCGAATCCGACGGGGTAGAAAATTCCAGAGGATGGGGGCTGCAAACTCAAAAGCTGTCGCCTCCAAAGATTTTAAATATACCCTCGGAATCTCTAGCAACCCCTCACCGGCTGAACGGAGTGATCGTCCGGGGCAGTAGGGAACCAGGAGCTCTTTCAGGTAGTTCTGGACCAGTCCATGTATGGCTTTAAAAGTCAGCAAACTGACTTTAAAAGTGATCCCGCCACTGTACTGGCAGCCAGTGCAGTTCGTGCAGCACCAGCAAAATATGGCAGGATTGAGAAGATCCCACCAAAAGCCCGGCTGCTGCATTCTGCACCAGCTGCAAGCGGCAGATTTCTACCCCAGGAAGTCCTAGGTAAAGGGAGTTGCAATAATCCAAACGTGAGGACACAAAGGTGTGGATCAGTATATGAAGGTCGCTGGATGGAACCAGATGCCTAATCCTGGAGATATTCCTAAGATGGTAAAAGGAAGTTTTGACAACGGCCGACTCCTGTGAATATAGGGTCAGCCCTTCATCAAACATTACCCCCAGGTTACGCACCCATTCAGAGGTCGGGAGTGAGACTCCACCAAGAAAAATTCCCGATGGCAAACCCACCCCCGATCCCCCTATCCAGTGACCTGGATCCACAACCAACACCTCAGTTCAACTTTAGCCAACTGGAATCCATCCAAGCCTGGATTTCTTTCAGACAGTTATTAAAAACCGCAACAGCTCTATTCTGGTCGGGTGTGAAAGAAAGGTAGAGCTGGGTATCATCAGCATAGCAGTGAAACCTCAGCCCATACGTTCTTACAGTGTCTCCAAGGAACAACATGTACACAGCAAACAACATGGGTGAAAGAACACAGCCCTGTGGTACCCCACACGACAGAGAAGTAGGGCCTGAGAAACAAACCCCAGACACCAATCTCTGTGTTCTACCCATGAGGAATGATGTAAACCACCTGAGGACTGTTCCTGACAGTCCACAGATGAACCTCAGATGGCTGAGCAACACCTCATGGTCTACGGTGTCAAATGCTGATAAGAGATTTAAAAGGACCAAGATGGAATGGTTCTTCCCATCTCTAGCCATCAGGAGATCAATGAGCACCCAGACCGGCACTGTCTCGGTGCTATGTCTCTTACGAAAACCAGATTGGAAGGGTTCATAGATGTCATGGATGGTCAAATGGTCCTCCAGTTGTGCTGCCACTACTTTCTCAATCACCTTCCCTATAAAAGGAAGGTTAGAGATAGGTCTGTAGTTCGCATGGCAGTCTGGGTCCAAGGAAGCTTTCTTCAAGAGAGGTGTCACCTCTGCCTCTTTCAGAGAGCTAGAAAACTCTCCAGACTCCAGGGAGCACCAGACTATCTGTGCTAGGACTGGACCGATGACATCAATACATTCCAAACTACAGCACGTAGGGTGCACACACTGGATATCCTGCATGATATCTATGAACTCTGGATGACCAAAGGTACTCCAGGGCAATTGAGGTGTGGTGGCCTCGTATTGATCAATAGCAACACCCATAGAGTGTGTCAGCTGGAGTCCCGCCCTGATGTTGGCAACCGTATTAGCAAAGAATCGCATAATTTCATCGCACTCTAATTGAAAAAAAGCTTTCCGTACCTGTAGAACAGCTGGGTTGCACAGTCTGTCCACAGTACGGAAAAGCTGAGCTGGTCGATTCTGAGCAGCTGCAATTTCCCTGGACAGGAACTCTGCCTTCTTATGGGAGATTGTAGTTTGATAGACATGATAATGATCTATCAACCTGAGGCGGTCGGTATCAAGAGTGGACTTCTGCCAGCAACGCTCTAACCTTCGACCTAATCTCCGCATCTCCCTCAAAGCCCCATCAAACCAGGGGGATTGAGGGCAAAGGGAGAGAGGGGAAACTCGGACGAGGGAAATGGAATCCATTGCTGCTGAGACAGCCAAGTTATAGGCCATCACGAGGGTCTCTGGATCACTGCTTGTAAACGAGGGGGATGATAGGTCAAACACCGCCATTAGGCTCTGAGAACTTATATCTCATAAAGGGCGGTATTTAACCATCTCCATAGGGGTAGGCCTACCAAGGGGGCTATAAAAACTAAACCCCACAGTGCAGTGATTGGACCATCCGACTGGTTCCACCACTAAATCAGAAGTCTCAATCCCTAGGAGAAAGACTAAGTCAAGGGAATGACTGTGTTTGTGAGTAGCAGTGGTAACCACCTGTGTCAGGCCCAAAGATGTCATCAATTGGAGGAAGTGCTGACCAAACTGCGAGAGTTCGTCATCAACCCAGACAATAAAGTTGTCCAGAACCATCAGTCTGGGTGACTCAAATGCCATGTCAACGATGAAGTCCGCCACTTCCTGAAGGAATTGTTTCTCGTCACCAGGTGGACGGTAGACGAGAACGATCCAACACCCTGCACTTGCTACCTTAGCACATTTGAATGACTCAGTCTTCTCAACAAATACACTCGTGAGGTTAAGTTCAGTCTTGAAACAGACCACAACCCCCCCCCCCCACGTTCCAATCTTGGGCGGTGTATCACCGAGTACCCAGCTGGAATTAAAGCCTCCAAAATGGGTCCAGAATTCTCATCCAACCAAGTCTCAGTAATGCAAGCCAGGTCTACCATTTCAACAAGATCAGCAATAATTGCAGTCTTGTTTTTAACCGACCTGGCGTTGCATAACACCACCTGAGTTGGACGAGTCCTCCGTACCTCCCGAACCACCTGCCGACCTAACTCATTCATGCCCTTGGGTATGGAAACCAGGCATGGTGAACCACGTTCTGAATTCCATTTCACCCCAAGGCGTCTCCTGGATCCCACAACCCCAATAGGATGACCCCGCTTATTCCCCTTCTGTTGTTCACCACCCTCCGCCCCCTCCATCTCTTACGTACAATGCCTAGCACTCTACAATGCTGATAGACAATAAACTCAAGAGGAGGGGTGGAAAAGGGGTGGAGGGCACTAAGGGCAGAGGGTGAATAGTGCACAACTGTGGGAGCAGGTGTCAAACACATATCATGCAATCCCAATCAAGCAGATTAAATCAAAAATTTACAATTAATTACTACTAAAGTTCCCCCAAACAAGTAAATCTGATTCAACAGCACTTTAGAACAAATGACCTTAAAATCAAATGAAAAATAAATAGCCCAGGGAAGCTCTCACCTCCCCCAAACAAAGATACTATCAATTCTTAATCTCAGGTTCTGCTCTCACCAGAACCCAGGAAATAGATAACTAAAAAAAATGTAATCCATAATAAAACCAAAAACTGTCATAGTAAATGTCCAGTAGTGTACTTCTTAATCCTAGGTTCTGCTCACACCAGAACCTAGGCAGAATATAACTCAAAATAATAAAGGAAATGTGACAAACTATAAAAGTTAATCCATGACCACTGTTGTAAATTCAAAGTCTGTTGTAGCAGATCTCCTGCTGTTTATCAACCAAAAATAGTTAACTTCCCCAGTCAAACCAAATTTTCTCATCCAGCAATCTTATTAGGAGTCTGGTAATATAGGGATCCCCATCTTATTAGCTTATTAGGAGTGCGTAAAAAACAAAAACCTAGAGGGGGCTCCCCCTCCAGATAAAAAAACACTTCTAGGCTTTGGTAGCCAGCCCCCAATGACCCACAACTACAACCCCCAGAAGGGCAGGCCCCACAGCACGTCCCGCAGAAGGCTTGGGAAATCTCAACCCACACCCAGGCTTCCCTCAGAGTCGCTGAAACTCCCATTTGGTCACAGGAGACCAGCTCACCACCTAGCCCCATGGATATTAGAGGAGCCCCCCCTTCCCCAACACACTTCCCAACTGCTAATGTACAAAGGGAAAACCCACGGAGCATCCGCTGGATGCAGTCTCACCGCACCATCAACCTCCACGAAAGACCAAGCTTCCACAGGTTCAAATGCTTCATCCACATATAGCATGATGTGTGCTTGGCAGACTGAAGGCAGATGGCTAATGAAGAGGCTAAAAAGGAGCGGTTCCAGTATAGAGCCTTGTGGGACTTCAAGAGTCACCTCCATAGGTTCAAATAGAATGCCACTGATTTTGACTTATTGTATCCTGCCAGATAGGTAGCTCTTGAACCAGGTGACTGTATCCAAGGCCAGGTCAATAGAGAGTAGGTATTGCAGGAGGAGTTGATGGTATCGAATGCATTTGTGAGGTCTATGAAGATAGACCCCACTGCCAGTCCACCATCAAAGGCGTCGTATATTTGGGTGGTGTAATCAATCAAGATGATTATGGTGGAATGATCTTTCCAGAACCCATGTTGCTGGATACAATGTAGGTTGTACTTCAGTAGGTACTCTGTGAGGTGGTTGGAAACAACTCGTTTCAATGCTTCGGACAATGGGGGAGAATGGAGATGGGCCTGTAGTTAGTTAGGTTGGTAGCATCACCTGTTTTGAGGACTGGGGTGAGAACTGCCTTCTTCCACTTGTCAGGGAACACTCCTGACCTTATTGAGGCATTGAAAACTTTAGTTTGTGGATCCGCCAACTCATTTACAGTAAGTACCACCAGCTTCATGCCTACAAGGTCACTTCCTATTCTAGTCTTACCTAGAACATGTTTTACATACTTTATGGTGTCATTTCTAGTCAGCTGTTTAAAGTAGAAGGGTGGGGTGTAGTCCTTGGCTAGGGGTGGCAGTACAGCGGTGTGGATCTGATTTAGAGTTGTGCAGGTCAGGTAGTCACTGGGAAGTACAGTATTTAGGTCAGAGAAGGCTTGGTTAAATGCATTTGCAATGTCTACCGGCTCCTGTAGTGTCTCGGCTGCAGTGACTATTAGCCCTGGTTGAGCTTTGGAGGCTTTACCTGTGAAAGATTTAACTGAGTCCCAGAACTCCTTTCCACGGCCCCAGCTCCTTTTTAGTAGATCTTTGTAATAGTATGCCTTAGTTTGGCGGATGAGCCTGGTACAATTGTTTCTGGCAGTCTTATATTTAATGAGATCTGCCTCTCTACAGGTAGCTTTGGCCCTATGCCACAGGTTATCCCTTTCCCACATGAGCTCAAGGAGGGGGCCTGTGAGCTAGGGATTGGTAGTCCCATGTGTTTGTTTGGTTTTGTAAGGGGCAAAGATGTCACAAGCCTTAGTAAAAATTGTGATGAAGGAGTTGAGGGCTTGGTTTCCGTCCATGGCTCTATCTAGTGGCGACCAGTCTACCAGCTGCAGATATTGCCTAAGGGAGCCCAGTTGCCCAGTTCTTAGGGAGCGGTTTCATAAAACCTGGGGGGCACTAGTATTGGCCTTATTCAACCATGTGCACATTACCTGAAAATGATCATTGAGGGTGTCAGGAAGGACAGTGAACTGCTCCAGGCAGCTTGTTAGGAGTCAATCAATTAGCGTGCTCATGTCTGTTTTGTAATTAAACCTGGTGGCTTGTGAGACTAGTTAAGCAGGGTAGAGTCTGGACACCTGGTCTCAGACTGCTAGGATGTCATTGGACAGCCAGTTAGTGTTGAAATCACCAACAATAATATACTCCAAGTTGTTGCAGTGCTGCTCCAGGTTTCTTAGTACTTGCTGGATGCCCATTTTAGAGGTACCAGGAGGTATGTGTACTGTGGATAGTAATAAGACTTTGTGTTGCTTGCCCAGAGTGAGCTTTAGGCTTAAGATTTGTGCCTCTTGTTTTGAAAACTACTAGGAGTAGCTGAGCTTTAAGCTTATTTTTCAAGTATACTGCACAGCCTCCATCTGCTTGGACAATCTGTCCTGATGGAACACTGTGTAGCCATCTAAGACAATTGAGGCATTACTGACCTTTGGTGAGAACCAGGTTTTGGTAAGAGCTATTATATCTGGTTGTAGTAACTCCACCCAGGCCTGGAACTGTGGACGTCGGTTAAGGAGACTGTTTATGTTTAGTGAGACTATCTTGAGGTGACTCCGTCTCAGCTGTATTCTGGCACTGGGTGGCCCTGGGTTCAGGTGGACATTTCCAGAGATTAGTAGCAGTAGTAGTAACAACTTTCTTAGTATGTGTGCCCAGTGTTTCCAGAATAGCCCTTTTGCTTTTACCCAGTGTGGTTCATGGGTATTGGAAGCAGCCATGAAGGTTCGGCAGCATAAGAGTGCAGCGATATGTATTTTGTGAGGTACTTTGGGTATGTAAATTTTGGGCGGGATTCTGAAACCCTGCTTTAGGCATGCCTCTGTACAGGTACCTCTAGACTTGAGTCTGGTGGGGAGGGTGTAGCAAGGACTGAAGACAGGTTTAGTCATGTGTCCAGTAGTTGTCCAGCCTATCTCCAGCACCAGGTAGGGGATAAGGAGGGTTAGTAAACCCATTCTAGTGGCTGACAACATTTTTTTGGTTTTGTTTTTAGTTGGAGGTGGGGCCCATGTCCTACAAATCAAAACTGCAGCAGTAATAGAGGACAAATAGCAGACAGGACTGTCACCCAGAGGGGATGACGGTAGTGCAGTAGGAGGAAGTGTGGGGGGGGGGGAGGTTGAAGTGGAAAGAGGTGGCGGGGGTGGGAGGCTAGACAAGTAAGTGACTTAATTGGTCAGGAAAGGGTAGGAGTTTCACCCAGAAGAGGGAGAGAGCAATCCACTGACAGGTGCCTTAAACCATGGAGAGTTGATTCCACTCCTTTAAAGGGAGATTGTGATAGCCCCTTTAGGAAGGAGCCAGGGGCTGTCTCAGGTCTAGAAGAGGTAGAGTTGGGGGGAGGGGTATTTAATAGAGGCCGGGGGTGAAGTGGGACAAAATATGCAGTTTCAGTAATAAATTAGGCAGAAAAAAAGTGATGGTTAAATAAATGAAATAAACTAGGCAGAAAAAAGGTGCCAGCAGTCCAAAAGTAAAGAAAGGCACCACGGCAGAGGCACTCATTGCATGATTGGAAGTAGAACTACAGCAGACAAGCTTGTATGTATGTTTGCACTCAAATGTTGGTGTAGTCACTGCTATGCAGTAAGAGGGATACACAAGATTTACAAAAGGTTTCTTCTGTCACCACAATAACAGATTCCTGATACGATGTATAGTGTGTTATTTTCCAAAGGAACATAATATTTTGCATACTGCCTATTTGCCTTGTAATTTATGCTACTACATAATTGGTATGCCTGTAACACCACTAATTTCATTGTGGTTCTGGATTGTTCTGAAAATAGGCATTTTCTTTGACTAGTGTACTTACCTGGTGAAATAAATTTAATAAGTACATGTTTCTAACTTGTTTGCTTTGAAGCGGTCTTGTTTTTGTCCCTTTTTTAAGGGGTCCATGTTGATGCCACCATCTTGCCACTTCCCCACCAGATATTTGTTTGCTAATTTCTTATCAGTTCTCTAACCAGGTGACATCATTTGAGTGGAAGCCCACCGGACAGGTTTGGTGAAAGTTGGTTCTCCATTCCACTTATATCACCAGTTTCCTAGAATAAGTAGTAATCATTTTATTTTTGCAATATAGTGTTTCTGCTAGTTCTTCTCTCAGCCTCCAGTCCACAGCACCACCCTCCATTGTCTCTGCCATTTACCATGTAGCAGTTTTTCAACCACATGGGTTTGCCACCACCACCACCCCGTGAAAGGATCTGGACATAATAGATACAACCACCCACTTCCTCCTGTACACAGAGGCAGGAGGCCCTGGGGTTCTGCTCTGAGAGAGCAGTAGTCAGGTTGGGGCCTGAGTGCACCTGAGGTCATCACGTTCAAGACCGTCTTTTCCTGTTCATTGTGGTCCCACTACATGGGTTGTTGGGGCACTAGGTGCTCCAAGCTGACACATGCAAAGTGTGCTTCAAGCAGGGTCTAGCTGACATCCCGCTCCCCACTGTGTAGCTCCTGCACTACCACCTGTAGTCACTCAGGAGGCAGTGAGTTAGCAGCAGTATCTATTCTCCCCCTTCTTGGTGGAAGAGCATCTCCTCTGGGGCACTTGGTCTTCCTTTCCAACTGATCCCCCTGTGACGGAAACTCATTCTCGAACTTACGACACCAGCATCATGAGTAGTAGCCCTACTACTGTACCAGTGGGCCAGCTAACAGTAAATATTAAATCAACACCAAACAGGAAAGGCAGCATCAACATAAGACCCTAAAAAGGAAAGAGCAAAATTGCTTTAAAGCAAACAATTGAAAACATACTGAAGGAAACCGAGCACAGCTACATGCATACCTGAATTTCTGGTTATGTTAAAAAGGAAAAAGAAGATTTAACTTTACTTTCATGTTTTATACTGAAAACCATTGCTTTAGATTTTAGAGATGCAACATTGGTTATGCAAGAGAATTTCAAAGTTTTAATTAATTTGCATAAACTGTACTTACGTGTCTCCATTGCTGAATAATTTTTATGTCTAGGAAACAGAAAAACTCTTATGATTTAAAGAGTATGGATACTTATGATTTCAGATGGTATTTGTATTAATTGGGATTCCTTTCAAATACAGGAGTTCTGCAAAATGCATTTTGCTACTGTACCTGGTATGGCATTCAATAGCAACTTCATGTCTTCATATCGTCTGTTTCTTCTGATCAGTAAGTAGAGCTTTTGACACTAAGTGCATTTGTAATTTAAATTTTACTTTTACTATATGTTTGGTAATAAAAAATACATTTAGTTCAGAGAACTTTCTACATTTCTGTCTGTCTTAGCTCGTATCTCTTAATAAGTCCTGGCCTATACTCACGAACATTACCTTCAGTATTAAAACAACTTTTTCTTAACCATCTTAACTTTTGACCTGAGGAAGAGAGTTTCACCTCTCGAAAGCTAGTCTTAAAAATAATTTTGTAGTCCAGTAAAAGGTATTACATGCAACATATTTGTTGTATTTTTTCTCTACATTCTTAACTATCCCAATTCAGAAATGTGCCACTAGTATAAAACTGTGCTACCACTGGATGCAATGTCCACAGATATTTGCCATTACTACACAGGTACATGCATGATTTGGGAGGTCAGGGAAGAAATCAAGGTGTGTGTCTGTGTGTTACTGTACTCTTCCTATTATGGTTTGGTTTCAGACATACAGTAAATGAATACAAATGTATACTGTATCCCCTACTTTTAATGTTAATTATAACACACATAAATTTTAAAATCATATGTCTTAGGCCTGGCCTGTTGGCAAAGTGATGGTGCTACCTCTTGTGGTGCTGATAACCCAGATTCAGGAGTGAATATGGGGCATCAGAGGACAAGCCTGGGGCAGATGATTGATTGTCCAAAGGACTGCTCTCCTCTTCCAAGGGGAAGGGTGTGCAGAACCCAATGAACATCTGTGCCCTAGGAACAACTGGCAGAAAGGTATTTGGGCCACCAGAATGTGAAGGGGTGCAGCAGTCATTGGCACACATCATGCAGGAGGGCATGACGTGCATAATGAGGACACTGCAAGCTTCACTGCAGAACACTTTATTTGTGGAATGCTTTGTATAGACAGTTTGGTTTAGTAATCCATTGCAATCTTTGTTTGTAGATTAGAAAACTAACACAAATACTGACACCTCTAGAAAAATGAAATATAGAACCTGATGGCAGATAAGGACTGCTTGGCCCACCTAGTCTGCCATTTCCCTACCTAATGGATAAGCTGCAGATTCTAGTTAACCAATAGCCTACTTCCTCCTACCCCCAGCAGAATTGCCTTATTTCTCTCCTATGCATTCTTGAATTCCCCCACTGTTTTTGACTCCACGACCTCCTCAGGAAGGCTGTTCCATGCATCCACAACTCTCTCCATGAAAAAATACTTCCTCACATTACCTCTAGGCCGTCCCCCCTCTATCTTCAAATTGTGCCCCCTTGTTCTTGCACATCTCTTTTTCTGAAAGATGCTACCCGCTTGGACTTTGTTGATTCCCTTTGGGTACTTGAAAGTCTCTTTCATTTTGCTCTTTTTTTGGCTGCTGCCCATTCCAGAACCCTCAGTCCAGTCATGGACCCCTACTGCCTCACCCCCACACTCCCAATATCCCCAGGATTTCCCCCCAGAGTGGGGCCACGGCACCTGGCAAATAGTGCCACAAACTACAGGATAGGTCGGGAGTTGGCCTGGGTGCTATGAAGGTGATGGGAAGACTCATCAAGGCAATGGGCAGTGGTGTTTTTCCCCACTGTAAGGGGGGGCAGGAACATGCAATGATGACCTGTGTCCATCCTGCCCCCTGAACATATTGTCGCCAGTCTCTTGCAGTGCCCCCGGCCTCCCCAGGGGTCCATCATGCTCTGGACACACTCCCCACCCTCTCCCCAGAGAAGGAGAGCAGTCCACATGATGCGCCATCCTTCTCCATCTGCTGGCCTCCCAATGCCCTGGGTCTATTGCCTAACCTGGGTCACTGGTGTCGCAAGTGGAAATCCAACTGCTGTGCCAATGGGCTGGCTCACTTGAAAATTTCTATCATGTCCCCCCTTCCCCTCTTTTCCTTGAGGGTATACATATTAAGCTCCTTTAGTCTTTCTTCGTATGTCTTCTGGTGCAGACTCTGCACCATTTTGGGTGCCCTCCTCTGGACAGCCTCCACCCTGTCTATGTTTTTGCGGAGATGGGGTCTCCAGAACTGCACACAGTATTCCAGATGGGGTCTCACCAACTGTCTGTACAGAGGGATAACAACTTCCTGTTCTCTGCTGGTGATGCATCTCCCTATGCATCCTAGTATCCCTCCAGCCCTCCTTACTGCCCTCTCACATTGCTTGCCCACCTTTAGGTCATCTGATATAACTACCCCCAGGTCCCTTTCCATTTCTATTGTTGTCAGTATCTCACCCCTCATTGTGTACTCTTCCCCTGAGTTTTTGTTTCCCAGGTGCATTACTTTGTACTTCTTTGTGTTGAATCTAAGCTGCCGTACATTTGATCATTCTTCCAACCTTGCCAAATCCCTTCTCATCCTTTCCACCCCACCTTGTGTATCAACCTTATTGCAGATCTTTGTATCATCTGCAAAGAGACATACTTTTCCTTCCAGTCCCTCTGCAATGTCACTTATAAAGACATTAAAAAAGGACCAGACCCAGTACTGAACTGTGTGGTACCCCACTAGTAACCCCCCTTTCTTCACTGTGTACTTCATTTACTATTACCCTATGTGTCCTGTTGTCCATCCAATGTTTTACCCTGGCTACCTCCCTGGGACTCACTCCCCAGCTGGCTAGTTTGTTTATTAATCTTTCATGTGGAACTGTGTCAAATGCCTTGCTAAAGTCTAGGTAGGCCATGGCCACAGCCCCTCCCAGGTCCACTACTTTGGTCACCCAGTCAAAGAAATCGATTAGATTCATCTGACATGACCTTCCCACTGTGAATCCATGCTGCCTTGGGTCCTGTGCCCCACTGGCCTCTAGGTACACAACAATTCTTTCCTTCAAAAGTGCTTCCATTATTTTTCCCTACCACTGAGATCAAACTGACAGGTCTGTAGTTTCCTGCCTCTGTTTTGCCCCCACTTTTGTTAAGAGGAATCATATCTGCCATCCTTCAGTCCTCAGGTACCACACCATCCTCCCATGATTTGTTAAAAAGGGTAGTCAGTGGTGTTACTAGTTCTCCCCTTAGTTCTTGTAGAATTCTGGGGTGAATCCCATCAGGCCCCATTGCTTTGTCCAGCTTCAGTTTTAGGAGTTCTTTCAGAACCCTGTTCTTCTGTGAAAGAACTGATATTGACCCCCTATCCAGAGTGCTTCTATTGACTAGATTAGGTACCTCCCACTCCTCTTCTTTTGTGAATACTGAGCAGAAGTATTCATTCAGTATCCCTGCTTTTCACTGTCCCTTTCTGTCCACCCACCTTCCTCTTTATTCAGCCTCAGTATCCCTCTCTTAGTCTTTCTCCACTCCCTAATGTACCTATAAAAGGTTTTATTCCCCTTCTTAACGGAGTTGGCTATCTTTTCCTCGGTTTCGGCCTTTGCTATTCTGACTGCCTTCCCCGCTTTCTTCTGCTTTAACTGGTACAGGTCTCCCTCCTGCTCTTCCTGTGTTTCCTTATACTTCCTGAATGCTATCTTTTTCTCCCTAACCTTCCCAGCCACCTCTTTTGAGAACCATAGCATTTTTTTCTTTCAATTTGATTTGTTTATTTGCTTCACACAAAGGCTTGTTGCCTCTGTGATGGCAGTTTTGATATTTCCCCATTGTTACTCCACCCCTGCTTCTTGCCTGTTTGCTATTGCTTTTCTGAGGGACTCTCCCATTTTGATAAAATAAGCCCTCCTAAAGTTCAGTACCTTCACTTTTGTATGGCTTGACACTACAGCTGAGATTATTGTGAACCACACTGTTTGGTGGTCACTTGTTCCCAGATGGCTACCCACATCTACATCTGAGATCCTCTCTCCATCCCCATTTCAGAGTAGCAGGTCTAAGACTGCTGCCTTCCGACTGGGTTCCAACATAAGCTGTCTGAGGCATGCCCCCTGTAGGGCATCGAGAATGGCCCTGCTCTTGGTTGTGACTGCAGCCAAGGTGCTCCAGTTAACATCTGGCATATTCAAGTCCCCCATCAGCAATATCTCCCCTTTCTCTGCCTTACTAAGGATGCCTTCTATCATTTCCTTGTCCATTTCCTCCCCTAGAAATAAGGGTTTGTATACAACCCCCATGCAGATAGTGTTCCATTTCCAGTCTCCAGGGTGACCCATAGTGCCTCCTCTCCTCCCTGTTTATCCTTTAGCTCCATTGCTTTGATCTCTTCCCTTACATAGACAGCTACTTCTCCTCCTCCTCTTCTTTCCTCCCTGTCCCTCCTGTAGATTGTGGTATGTTGGTATGTTGACATCTCAGTCATCTTTTTCTGTGTACCATGTTTCTGTGACTGCCACGATATTAAGGCATCCCTCTTCCATCAAGGCCACCAGTTCAAGGAGCTTGTTACCTAGACTATATGCATTAGTACTCATTACCCTCCATTTTTTATGGCCCTTTTTGCCCCATCCCTGTCCTTACTGCCTTTGTTTTTTTCTCCATTTACCCCAGCTCTTCTCCCTATCGACTTCTCTATCTTGGTGTTTACGTCACTAACCACCCTGATTTTTTGGGGGGGGGCTAGGATTTCCATCTCCTTTTCAGTGCCTCCCCCTTGCCTAGTTTAAATGCTTGTGAATGAAGCATCTAAACCTATCACCTAGGATCCTGGTTCCCGTCTTGGACAGATGCAGATCATCATGCCAGTATAGGCCTACATCCCTCCAGGTGGACCCCAGTCCCCAATGAAGCCAAAACCCTGAGCTCTGCACCAGTTTTTCAACCACTGATTGAATCCCATGGTGCAGAGCACCCTAGCCTCACCCATGCCATAGACAGGCAGCACCTCCGAGAAGGTTACCGTGCTTGCTACTTGTATAAGGCCCCTCCCCAACTCCACAAACTCCTCCTGCACTGCTCTGGTCCCTTTCCCAGCCAGGTCATTTGTCCCCAGGTGGACAATGACATCTAGCTCTCTCCCCATGCAACTGCTCCCGCGATCCTAAGGATTTGCTCCCTGTCCCTTCAAGTCATGGCACCAGGCAGGCACCTTACCTCATCTAATGTTTTCAATTTGTCTAGAGGACCCCAAATCTCTTTTGTTTTAGACAGAAACTTTATTTGTATAGTGCCTCTTCTCAGATGCTCGGGGTGCTTACATATATTTAAAAGCAAGCCATACACATTACACAATATCAATACATAATGCAGAATTCAATATAAAATTATTCTATCATTAACTAAGTTAGGGCAACAATAAAAACAACAGTTCATTTTTATAAACTTCAACTTATGGCAAATTATACAGGTCATACGCCTGATGGAACACAAGTGTTTTCAACCCTTTTTTTAAAGGTTTCCACTGAGGGTGCCTCCTTTAGCTGTCTTGGCAAGGAGTTCCACAGGGTCGGTGCAGCAACTGAGAATGCACAGCCCCCAGAATGCCACAAATTAGCCCTGGGAACCACAAGAAGGCAGCCCTTGGAGGAATGGAGAGCTCAAGATGGGCAATGAAGGACCAGGAGACCTTGCAGGTAGGCTTGTACCCCCCCATGCAGGGCTTTATAGGTCAGTAATCTGACCCTGAAAGCAATCCTCCACCTTATTGACAGCCAATGCAGTTCACGGAGGACAGGCGTAATATGGTCAGATCTTAAAGTACCAGTCAACAGCCTAGCCGCCGCATTCTACACCAGCTACAGACAGTGGAGGTTGCCTCCAGATAGTCTCAGGTATAGGGCATTGCAGCATTCCAGCCTAGATATGACAAAGGCATGCAGCAGGATGGTCAGGTCCTCTGTTGGTAACAGGGCCCAGATCCAAGCAATGTTTCTCAGATGGTAAAAAATGCTTTTAATGCTGGCTGATACCTGTGCATCAAGCATCAAACTGTAATCAAGGACCACATCCAGATCCTTAACCAGAATGGAGGGGGCCAAGGGAACACCTCCCAGTACTAGACCAGGGGAATTTTCAAATCCTCCTCCATTACATCAACTGCCTGGATCCTCCACCAGTATCTCAGTCTTGTCTGAGTTGAGTCATAGCCAGTTATGAGTCATCCATACCTGTATCTCCTCCAGGCAGATGTTAAACACAGAAGCTGCAGTCTGGTTTCTAGGTGCACAGGACAGGTACAGCTGGGTATCATCAGCATAGCAATGAAAACCAAGCCCATACCACCTGATATTGTCCCCCAATGGCAGCATGTACACCAAGAAAAACAAGGGTGGCAGGAATGACGCCTGTGGAACTCCACATTGTAGAGGCATTGGGTTAGATGAGGATAACTCCATCATCACCCTTTGCACTCTGCCCGTGAGGTAGGCCCTAAACCAGTTGATGACTTTACCGGTTAGTCCACACCAGTTCAACAGGTGGTCGAGCAACACTTTGAGGTCCATGGTGTCAGACGCCACTGAGAGATCCAGGAGAACTAAGATGGTACATGCTCCCCTATCTCTCTCCATTAGGAGATCATTTAGCACCTTCACCAGGGTGGTCTCCATGCTATGCCCAGATATAAACCCAGACTAGACCCAGACTACATTGGCTCCTTGCTTTTGTAAAAGGCTGCATTGATTTTTTATGGCCACAAAAGGGAGCATATCTCCTTCCTTATCACTTTACTACAACAGAAACAGTGCTCCATATTTTCAGCAGCAGAATCAACCACTCCAAGACAAGGAATACCTTATGGTCTCTCTTGTTCCTAAGGAACACAGATCCATAATTACAGCAACTGGAGCTTCTGCTCCGAAATGGATAATACTCTTTTCAAATTTTTTTCCACAGAAGCAATATCCACAAACAGATAGAAACATTTTTAGCCAATCAGGGCTGTGCACTGCTTATCAGTTTCCCTCCAGCCCTTGTCCTACTGAATCAGGGGGCAACACAGACATATGTAGAGAATGAAATGATGTGCATATTACTAGTACTGCTGCTGTCCCTACACTCTGCTTTAACTCTGGGGGAGCTACATAGTACACACCACTCTTTGTACCCGCAGGACTTCAGAACTGAAAATAATGATTTAACTAAAGCCAAACATGTGTCTACTATGGATGTGCTCTACGGTAAGTCTCTTGTGCCCCTGATAACCATCGCGTGCACACTACAGGCATCTAGATCTGGCCTCAGTATACCCTATCTGCCCCTCACTAGCTCTCTGAAAGAAATGGTTTCTAATGCTCACAAACAGGGGCTCTGGATGGTCAAGACCAAATTTACCTTAATTTTCATGACCAGAAATGCTATCCTTATGCTGTTACGCCTATCCAGAAATGTGCACCCCAATCCTGGACCACAAAATACAAATGGTACACAAAGGAGCAAGAGCAGTGGCCTAAAATTTGCTGCATTGAACAGTGGTAGTCTGCTGCCTAAGATGGCACAGTTCCAGGCTTGAATGACCCTCCACTGCCGTGACATAATATGTCTATTTGAAACATGGCTAACTTCCAGGACAAAGAATAACACAATAACAATGCAGGGGTATGAAACCTTCAGACTTTATACACATACCAGACTGATCTGGGGTCCACAAACTGCTGGCAATCAAGTAAATTGATAGTTATCGCATCAGTCAACCTACCACCTAGGAATGCAAAAGAGAGACTAGACAAATTCTTGGAAGTGCTCACTAATATCAATAAACAAAGTTAATTAATTATCAGTTATAAAGGACCAGGTGGCATCTTTCTACCTCACACAACTAGTGACTGAACCCACTTGAATGAACTATAAATCTGGAAACAGCATGCTGATCGACTGGCTTCTTTCTAGCTTCCCCCACCAGGATCTCTGAAGTCACTGTTCTGCCAGACATACTGCGTGACCATTCGCCTATCACCTGCCGATGGTCTAATAAATTTAAAAAGCCTCCTTGCTCCATAATCATCAGCAGAATGCTAAAGAAAGGCCTGCTAAGTTCTTTTAAATCTGCACTCTCCCTGATAGACTGGACCCTCCTGGATGTGCAGCAGGACAGCGACCTTGCAGTTAACTACTTCCTAGACAAGATCAATATGGTTTGTGACAAGTTTGTCCCCGTTAGAAAATGGAAAGTGCATGATTGCACAAACGAGTGGATTACTGGGGACCTCCTGGAACATATGATGGCTAGGGACAATCTCTGGTGTAGGGCCAGGACCTTGGGTAGTAAGAATGATTACCAGAATTACAGGGCAGCAAGGAATAAATGCATGCAACTCATTAGGCTTGCTAAAGCCAAATTCTACAAAGAAGAGTTGGAAAGGAATTTGGGGCAATGGAAGAAAATTCTGGGAGAACATCAAGGATCTCCTAGGGAAAGAGGACAAGAAACACCCCATAATGCTCAACATCAATGGTACCAACACCCTGAACCCATGCACCATAGCACATTCCTTCAATGCAGCTTTCACGGACCTCTGTTCCGTACTTCCACCTGACTATCTCAAGGTCACCAAACCTAATCAGTCTGACCAAGCACCCAAGAACAAAATTTTAAACGTAGTTACAGTCAAAGAGGCTAGGATATAGATAAAAAAAGGTCCTTGGTAAAAATGGGTTAGGAAGTGATAATATAGACATGAAACTGGTTGCCCTGGCACTTGATGAACTTATTGTACCTATCTCGAAAATCTTCAGTAAATCACTAGCTCTTGCCAAATTTCCCACAGTCTGGAAACAAGCCCTTGTGATCCCTGTACTCAAAAGTGGAGATAAGACCTGTGTTGTCAACTACAGACCCATCTCCATCCTCTCCCCTGTATCCAAAGCACTTGAGCGGATAGTAGCTGATCAATTAATGGACTACCTCCAGAAATACAACCTGCAATGTCCCCAACAGCATGTTTACAGGAAGAACCATAGCATTGCCATGCCCTTGGTGAATTTCACTGATTTCATTCACAAAGCAGTGGATGGTGGTACAGTAGAAGCTGCTTAAAGGGGACACCTCCGTGGACACCCTATCTTCCCCTTTAAGCGGCCATCCCGTTTATCAGAAGCAGCCTTTTTTTCCATCACAACTGGAAAAGACTTTATTCATGAGACACACACACACGCACACACACACACACACACATTACAGTAACAAACAAAACAGAAAACAAAACATCAAGAAGTACTGGATACCGGAACTTTTTAAGATTACAGCTCCTTTTTGTAAAAGTGTGTTTGGTTTGGTCCTTGATTTAATCTTTATTTAATTGGTGAAAGCAACACACTGAACTTTAATTAAAATCACTTAGCTTCACTTAGCTTCAGCTGTTTCTTCAGCAAAATCAGCAGTGGTTTCTTCTCTCATTCCACTGCCAAAAAAGTCAGTAATCCTGAACTGCTTGCAGGTGGACACAATTTGCTTTGAAAGTAATCCCTCCAGCTGAAACACACTCTCTAGGTGTTCGAGGTTTTTGCTCTGAACACATCAGTCTCTCAGGGCAGCGGCATGTTCCCTCACTTCTGCATTGCTGACATACTGTGGCATGGAGTCATTGTCAGCATCTTCAGTGACTGATCATTCTCTGCTATGGATGCACAAATGTCAGGAACCGTCAGCTCACCATCAGTCTCCTTGCTCCTGTCAACATCTGCAAAAGCCTCAAATCTGGAGCAGCCCATCATCCACCACTGTGTCTTTCCCTTCTCTCTTTCACTTTTGATTAGGGTTGCTGTTAAGGCTTCATTCAGCAAGCAGTTGACTTTTGTTTAAACTTATTCTGCCCACCTGGCTCTTAGATATAGAGAACTCCTTAGCAGCTTTTAAGAGACAAAAGCTGGGCAGCTGTAAAGCCTTGATAACTTTTATTTTCTCACTCCATGGGAGGTTGACTCTTTTGTTGTTGCTTGTAGATGCCATCCTGCAAACCAAACACACTCCAGAGAAACACAAAACACACTCCAGAGAGATGCTAAACACACTCCAGAGAGACGCTAAGCAGGTAGGAATGTGAAATAGCTTAAATGCAGGCCACTTAATGAGCACTTAACAAGGCGCAATTACATTTTCAGCACCTTTTCCTACACCTGTGACTAAATAATCATCCCGATTAAGTAACAGAACTGTCCCAATTAAACAAAAGCTGGTCCCATTAAATAACATTAGCCAAAACTCGGTGCCATGCGGATCGTCCCAATTAAGCAGACATCCCCTTTAAGTACGTCCCCTTTAAGTGGCTTCTACTGTAATATGGTGGGGTTGATCTTCATTGACCTCACAAAGGTCTTTGACACAGTCAACCACCCCTACTCCTGGAGCAATTACAGGTACTAGGAGTGGCCTCCAACCCGATACATTGGTTCCAAGACTGCTTATCGCACAGAACACAGAGAGGCAAGGTTGGTTTAGCTGTGTCAGGTTCAAAAGAAGTTTCACTTGGGGTCCCCCAGGGGTCAATCCTGGGACCACTACTCTTCAGTTTGTTCCTGAATGCACTTCCTGAGGCATGCAACAGCAAAATAATTCTATAAGCAGATGATGCAGTCATCCTCAGCAGCAACCCTCGCATTGAGACACTCCAGAAAGAACTGCAGTCTACCTTCCTTATGCTAGAGGATTGGTTCAGCACACAAAAGCTGTTACTCAAGTATAAAAAAACTAAAACTATGCTCATCTCTAGCAAACAACTCAAGAAGAACAACCTGACGTTGTCAATTTACAACAACAAGGATGTCCCACTTGAGCAGGTGAATTCATTCAAGTACCTTAGGGTTATTATAAATGACACTCTCTCCTTCATGCAGCACATAGACACGGTGGTGAAGGCAGTTAACATAAACCTAGGAATTCTATACAGGCACAAGCAATATCTGACACAAACTGCTCTCCGCCTTTCTGTCTCCAGTTCAGGTCTGTCTGTTGTGGATTACAGATTGGTAGTTTATGGGTTGCAGCTGTCATGGCACTTAAGTGGATAGGGCTAGCCTTTGACAAGGCATGCAGACTTATCCTTGCGGCTGATAAACACACTCATACATGCGTGTTGTATGAACAAGCCAAATGGCTAAACCTGACCAACAGAATAAAGTTTCAAACTTTCCTCCTTGGGAAAAAACTCTGCTAGGCCTAATTCCCCCCCCCCAACCCATCTCCTGTATCTCTGAAATACTATTAACATTGCCTTTTCCACATGCAACTAGAGAGAAAACACTGTGTTCACTCATCATCACTTTCCATAGAACAGCTCTTGGCCAATGCTCATTCTCATTCAAGGTCCCCATTGGTTGAATGAGATTCCAGCTGATATTCAGAATACAGCAAATATACGGGTCTTTAAGACAGAACTGAGACAGTATCTGGTCAGCATTGGTGTGTGTCCATGTTTGTAGGTTCATGGCCTCTCCTACCTTACCCCAAACTCCTTCTCCATTGGCCCTAGTCCATCCCTTCAAGATGTACTCTTACAAGGGATCATGCGATGCAGAGCACCTAGAAGCAGCATTGAACTAGAGCTCCTGCCTAACGCCTTCTGCAAAACCCCTTTTCACTAATATCTGGAAGGACTAAGTGCTGATCTCTAGTCCACCTTACTATTATTGCATTCCTGCCATCATCAATCTTTTTTTTTGGGATTCGGCATCACAAACAGCTATACAGCGGCGATGGATGCTGAGATGAGGCAGGCTGGAATCAAGCACACACCACCTTCCACTCAGGAGAAGGCTCCTAAAAAATCAAGAAACCAAGGAACAGGGAGTTCTATTAAAACAAATGCTCCTAATCCTCCTGCGATTCTTCTGACTGAGGATCATTTCCTTCAGGAGCTCTTGCCTTTCCAGGAAACATTAAAGGATATTTCTACAAAGCTAAAATCTATCAGGGGCGACCTTACTAGCCTCAAGACAAGGATGGGTGATTCAGAAGCCAGATCCTCATCACTGGAGAAGTGGAAGGAGAAAATTGACCCTGAGATTGTTCATCCCCGCCAACAAGTTCACAAGCTCCAGTTGAAAATGGAAGACTTAGAGGGGAGAAGCAGGAGAAACAATGTGTTGCTCATCGGATTACCTGAGACCAAGAAGGGAGCTGACACTATTGCCTTTATACAGAAATTCTTTAACAAGATTGTGGGCCCTTCACCAATGAATCTACAATACCACATAGAAAGGGCCCACCACTCCCTCAGACCGAAACCTCAATCCAGAGCTACCCCGACCAATCATCGTTAAATTCATCAGTTTTGTAGAGAAGCAACACATTATCACAAAGTCAAAATATCTACAGTCAATAACCTGGGGTAGCTCCAAAATAAGAACTGCACAAGATCTACCTTTCAAGACCCAACAGAAATGCTCAGCATTCCACCTGACCATCAGCAAGCTGATAGCTGCAGGCATTCATTTCAAAGTGCTGTACCCAGCTAAACTGCAAGTGGAAATCGCAGGCACCAGGTATTCTAATGACTCTCCTGAACAGGCAACTACAGACCTTACCAGCAAGCTTCCCAATCTCTTTAAAGTGGGCTGAATCTTCCAAAGACTTATCTGGGTCTCAAATGTACAACAGGAGATTCCTCTCCTAAAGTTGGTGGCTATATTTTAGGTTAATTACCTGTTTGCAGATTAGTATTGTTTCTCCTTGGTTGGTTGGCGGGGAGGGATGCCTAGGCCATATAGACGCCTAGTAGGCCTGATTTTCTCCTCATGGGTTGCACGATTGCCTTAGTGTGGGGGGGGTAGGAACCTTTGGAGAGGTGGCGTTTCCATGTAACATTAATGGGAATGGATGCCTTTTGGTTCTTTCAGGGATATCATCCCCCTCTTACTTCCTCGATCTCGGGGAGTTTTTTTGAGTCTCTGAAATGGTTTTTAAGTCCACATGGCAGGTCACTGCCTCACAACTTTGGATTATGTAATTTATCCACACTGGAGGTTCCTGAAAACCCAATTTAGGTCTACTAAGCCACATAGTGGTAAGTCACTATAAATATAACTAGGCAACACTGGGGGAATGGGTAATTTATATTGGGCCTGTGGTGGGTCTCATTTGCAGGACACTTTTTTTTCTGGAGTGATGGCCCCTGGTATTTTCTCCTTTTCCTATCTTCATTGCCCTGAAGCATTTCATTTTAGGGAATTGCATGACCTTACTGATGTGATGGGGATGGTGGAGGGTGGGGTGGGCTTCTGGTTGGAGCAGGCTCAGGGAGTGCTGTATAATGTACCTGCTAAAGGGGTGATTGGCGTATTTCTTGGATATCTTATTGGGTATATAGGCTCTGGAGGTCTGGCCAGACTCCCTCTAAATTCAGAATTTAGGATTCCCATTCAAGACAGGAATTACTATGTCTGGATATACTTTCACCAAAATACTGCCAATAGGGATTGGTCTCAAATGGCCTTTACATGGGGGTTATGGCTCATTCTTATCGGTACCTGGGGACCTTTTGTATATAGTTGGTGGGCTTTTCTTGGGAGGGTTTCTTTTGGGGGGGCTTAACATTTTGATGCTTCTCTTGTTAATAATGTATAGTGATGTTAAGGTTAGATTGCTGAAGTTAATCATATTTCTGGTTAGAATTCAAAATGTTTGTATTATCAGCAGAGGATATAGTTATATTACTAGTTCACTTGCTCAGGAGA
The DNA here is from genome assembly GCA_016271365.2 of Neoceratodus forsteri. Classification (NCBI taxonomy): domain Eukaryota; kingdom Metazoa; phylum Chordata; order Ceratodontiformes; family Ceratodontidae; genus Neoceratodus; species Neoceratodus forsteri. The sequence goes on along the minus strand of JADMNL010000022.1, from coordinate 191,601,847 downwards.
GGGGTTGGGAGGGGGGAAGGAATGGAGTGTGCCTTTTAAAGTAGTTTTTCCAAGTAGTTCTTTACAATGGTTTGTTTCCTTTAATGGTAAATGATGGCTATTAAACCGCTTAAAATTGCCACGCGGAATGTCAGAGGTGTTAGAGACATAACGAAAAGATATCAAGTACTTAAAAACTGTGCTTTATTAAATATTGATGTTATTTTGCTCTAAGAAACCCATTTACTAACTACTGAAGCTACCTGGTTACGTCGACAAGGTTTTTCCCAAATCTTTGTTGCAGGTGGGTCTTCATCAAGCTGGGGTGTAGCCATTTTGATAAAGGACCACATTTTGTTCCAGGCAGAAGAGAAATTAATAGATCCAGATGGTAGGTTTGTTTTAGTTAAAGGCTCTCTTAACAACACCAAAGTAGTGTTGGGCTCCATTTATGGACCAGTTGGGGGGGACGTGGAATTCCTGATGGATTTGGCTAATAGGATAGCTGGCCTGCTGCCTTCTCCTTTAGTGTTAGGAGGTGAATGGAATATTCCACTGTCTCAGGGTCTAGATAGATCCTATCTGCCATTAACACGTTTATCTTCCTCACAAAAGGCCTTATGGATCTTCTTGGACTATGTGACCCCTGGCATCTTTTCAATTCTTCTCACCGTCTTTTCTCTTTCTATTCCCATGTGCACCAAACGTGGTCCTGAATAGACTATATTCTCATCAGTCTTTCCCTTTTACCCAGTCTTTATCAGGCAGGAATTGAACCCATTGTTATATCAGACCTTTCGGTGGCATGGGTGTCAATTTCTCCTGCTCCAGACTTTCAACGGGACACTACTTGGAGACTTAACACTCAACTCCATAAAGAGGAACACACAGTTTCCCATATTAAAATTTGAATCCCCTCTTTTATGAATAACAACAAAGGTTCCACATCCAGGGAGGATATATTATGGTGCACTTTAAATGTTATCTCTGGGGGTAATTTATTAAATTAGTATCCAGAAGGAAAAAACAAAGAGAAGCAAGAGTGATTTCCCTGTTAGCACAGATTAGAGAAGCTGAAAACACTCTGACTTCAGCCTCTTCACCAAGCTCCCTGGAAACCCTGCTGGCCCTAAGAAATGACTATACAGACTTACTAAAAGAAAAAGCTGAATATGACATCCTAAAAACAAAATCCAAATACTATGACCAAGGTGAGAAGGCTGGCAGAATGTTGGCCCTTTGTTTACATAAAATAGAAAGCTCAAGGCTTATCCCTTCCTTACATGCACTAGATGGTACCATCAAAACCTCACCTCGGGATATAGCCCAAGTCTTTGAAACTTCCTATAGCTCACTCTATAGTAATAGTGCCTTTTCGACACCCTCCTCAAGCATTGAACAATACCTGGAGGCTCTTGACCTTCCCTGCCTGCAAGCTCATCATCAGTCCTCTCTGTCTTCCCCTATCACGTTGGAAGAAGTGGAGGAGGCAATTAGGGGGCTTGCATTGGATAAGGCACCAGGGCCTGATGGCTTCCCCTCAAATTTCTATAAAACCTTTTGTAAGGAAGTGTCTCCACTTCTCCTTAACCTTTATGAATATATGTTTCAGGCCAATTCTTTAGATGCCACACTGTTAGAAGCTATGATAGTTCTCCTTCTCAAACCGGATAAACTCCATACAGATCCTGCCAGTTACTGACCAATTTCCCTTTTGAATTGTGATATGAAAATATTAACAAAAATGTTATCCCTTCGGATTAAAAAGATCTGGTCCCATTTACTGAGTCCCAAACAGGTGGGTTTTGTACAAGAACGCTCGGCTGCTGATCATCTTAGAACATTGTCACACATTTTTTTTCATGCAGCCCAAACCTCTCAGACTCCCATGGCCCTAATTTTACTAGATGCTGAAAAGGCCTTTGATAGAGTTAGTTGGGAGTTTCTATGGAGAACCCTTAAGAAAATGTGATTCCCCATCTCTTTTATACAATGGATACAGACGGTATATAAATTCCCCTCAGCAAAAATTTACTGCAATGGGGTCTTTTCTTCTCATTTCCTATTGTTTACAGGCACCAGGCAGGGCTTCCCCTCATCTCCCTTCCTCTTTAACTTATATTTAGAACCTCCCCTTTTCAGTCTCAAATGCTCTCCTCAAATACAGGGCATTTCAATACTGCAGCAAACTTTGACTCTGTCAGTATATGTCGATGACATTCTTCTCCATCTGGAATATCCAGATACATCTTTAGCACAGGCCCTAAAAATTATTGCACAGTATGAACATCTTTCTAACTACAAGTTGAACCTATCAGAAACAAAAGTGTATCCCTTAAACGACTTCACCCATAGAACTGACTTTACTCAGCTCTGGTTGAGATGGGCCTCGCAATCAATTAAATACCTAGGTATACATCTCACCAAAGACCCAGTGTCTTTTGAAAAGCTTAACCTGGAAGATTTATTAGTAAATATTCAACAGGATCTCCAAATATGGGTCAATCTCCCTCCCTCTCTCTTTATGGGGCCGGATTAGTGTTATCAAAATGAATGTCCTACCCCACCTCTTCTATCCTTTAACTTTAATGAATTTGTGGCTGCTGCTATCCTATTTTCAGCACATTCACTCAATTATTTCCCATTTTATTTGGCAAGGCAAAACTCCTAGACGTTCCTTTCTTAAGCTTAGCCTTCCAAAGGAAATGGAGGTCTCCGTCTCCCTAATTTTCTATTGTATTATTGGGCTAGCTTCTTAGCCAAATTGGGTATTTATTTATTTTATTTATTTAGCTTTTGTTTACTGGGTAAGTACACTAGACAAGTATTATGCCTATTTTCAGGAACGACCCGGGAGAGTACAACATGAGGAACAACAGTCAAGAAGACATGGCAAAGAGAGTACAGTTTTTTGTCACAGTAAACAAACGTGTGGGAAATACATCATTTGGCACTGGGGGAAACATACAGTATTAAGCACATTTCAGATTATACACTCTAGACTAGCTAGTTCAACTGACAGATATATACAGGTCATCATACATAGGAGTGGAGCATAGCTCAAGGACTGGATTGGTCATAATATAACTTATAGCATTGTCGTATACACCCCCTATGCTAGTTGGATCATGGACAGGTATATACAGCTCATCACATTTTTCTGAATATGAACATGTTAGACAGAAACAGAAACACTTGGTAGTACAAGTTTCTACCAAGTGACCATGGTGCAATATGTCATGGTTAGCCTATGACCGTGGAGCAATAATGGGTGTAAAAATGCCCAAGGCTTTTTAGGCAGGAGTAGTCAGAAGTCATTGATACAGTGGGGAAAATATATCCAGGAGTTCAATGGAGACACCCTGGGGAGGTTCAGACAAAACAATTTGACACTTTACTCTAGGGAGGTTTGGGGCAGTCACACTCTGATGCTAGTTTTAGGAAACCCCACAGGGAATTTCAAAAAACTCAGATAGGAGGGGGCAGATGGCTTTCTGTTAGGGATAATGAACAACCTCCCATTTGGCTCCAACTCAGTAGAGGGTTACTGGAATCATATAATCTTAAATCATCTACTATCTTCTATTTTACCAATTCAAGGTTACCGAATCCATTACAAGACTCGGTCATTGGCAACTCACTCAAAGTCTTGGTTCAATGTTGGTCTTACCTTAAGATCTCCCCTAAGATGGAAGATAAGTCAACCTCTTATCCATAATCTTAATATAAAGATAGGAAGCTCACAGCTTTCCTCAGACTGGCTTCCTCAATTGCAAGGTGCCCCAATAGAAAACCTTTTCTCGCAAGATCTTCTCTTCTCTCCTCTCCCGAAATTTTGACCAGATTCAGGATACCTCAAAAGTACATTTTCAAAATATTCCAGCTGAGACATTTAATTTGCTCTCTCTTTGGTACTGTACATAAGGAGTCCCAGATTAGGCCCATCCTAGATCAACTGCAAGATTTTGCTAATGGTCCTCATGAGGTCTCTAAAATATATTCCTACCTTCTGGGCCTCAAGTTTCCAGATGCCCTCCCAGGTTCCAAAGTCTGGGTTTCTCTCTTGCTGGATACTACCCCTATTTGGGGTCAGATTTGGAAAGATCTTCATAAATATCACACCCAAGATAAGCTTAGACACCCAATATTATATCCTGAATAATATGCATTACACACCAGTTAGACTGGCTAAATTGGGCAGACTTCCAGCTCCCACGTGTACCAGGTGTGGTAAAGATGAAGGGAATTTGCTACATATATTTTGGTAATGTGAAAAAGTAGCCCCTTTATGGCATACAATTCAAACCAAACTTGACCCAATGCTAGGTCTGGAAGAGCTATTCACCATGGAGATATGTATCTTGGGAATATTTTCCAACATTGATGTTTCAGAACATAAATTCCACATGGCATTAATCTCAATAGTGGTTAAGAAATTGGTACTTAAACATTGGATGGACCAGCTGGTTATTTCATATGCTGAATGGTTGAATGATATACCATCATATTTCAATATGGAAAGACTGGTGGCTAGCTCCCGGAACAACATAAAATCATTCAATAAAAAGTGGAGAAAATTATATGCTTTATATCTGCACTAACAGTTAATATTCATATGTCTCTTCCTTTTTCTTTTTTTTTTTGTATACTGTATATAACTTGTATATTGCTCACTGTTTCCTTACCCATGGAGTTAGTTGTAGTTGGCACACTCCTGGGGAGGGGGGAGGTTGTAAGGGGGGTAGTGGGAAGGAGAGGTGGGTAGATTATAGGGGGTTATTACATTTATTATAGGTTATACGAATATAGAATATTCCTTGCAAGATACCTGTATGTACGTTGGTTGTTCTCTATGATGAAAATAAATAAAGATGTTGAATTTCAAAAAAAAAGATGTACTATTACCTTAAATTCTTTTTCATCTGTTCTATACAAAATCAGCTAAGTACATTACTCCCCTCCAACACTTCACGTCTAACCCCCATGCTCCCCACCACTACACTGCATCACTCTCCTGATTTTTACCTTGACCCAGACACTTTGAGTTTGCCTTCTCCTTTCCCACTGTCTATCCCCCCCAGCTGCACAAATCAACAATTTTAATTGTAACTGCCCACCACAACTAGAACTAGATCATTATTTTGGCCAACTCTTCTCACCTGCTGCCCTCTGTGCTACCCCCCACCACCACCACCACCATCTCTCCCCTTGTCTCTTGTGTTAACAGCTGGAGCATTTTCTTTTTCTTTGATGAACAAGACCTGCGTTTGGGCTGCTCACTAATTTTCTTTTTACCTTAAGTTGTTCCTTAAAAGCTATGGCAGTAACTATATAGTAAACTAGCCCTCTCTGAGGGCAATAAACCTTATGTTATTTGTCTCTGACTGCTGGTACTTGTCTTGCTTGTATGACATGGAAGCTTTGTAAAAGAGCTGCTTGCTCAAAGGTTGTTGTTTCTGATGATTAAAATAAAAAAATAAATAGAAGCACTCACAAGTGGCAGAGGAGGCAAAACGTGTCTCGAGCTGAATGGCCACCACTTTCTCTAAAATCATCCCTAAGAACGGGAGGTTTGAGACTGGTATGTAATTGCTGAGACACTCTGGGTTCATTGAGGGTTTCTTCAATAGGGGTCTAACCAAGGCATCTTTCAGTGCTATAGGAAATATCCCACTCCCCAAGAAACTCTGAACAATCTCAGCAACCACAGATCCTCTCAGGTCCACACATCCAACCAAAAGTCATGTTGGACATGGGTCAGAATCACAATATGTTGGTTGCAGCATCAAGACTATCTCAAGCACCTCATCCATTCCAACTGAATTGAACTCAGCCCATGCAAGAGGGGTGCCCTGGAATGTCTCAGGTCAAGCCACACATGCTCTTTGAGCAACACTGGAAGACATCTTTGCTCTGATAGAGGACACTTTGTTGGCAAAGAACAGAGCAAACTCTTCGCATCTTGTGTTTGAACCTTCTTCTCCTGCCCAGAGACAGGCTGGATGTAATAGCCTGTCTACCATATGGAAGAGCTGAGCTGGTCTGTTCCTTGCCACAGTAATCTCCCTTGACAAAAAATCTGCCTTCTTTCGAGAGATTGCCCCCGATAGTCACCATAATGTGGCTTCAAGGCCAATTTGTCCTACATTAGTTCAGATCTCCTCCAGCGACGCTCCAGCCTCTGACCCTTTATCTTTAAGTCTCTGAGCTCCCCATCAAACCAAGGGGGCTTCCAGTGAGTAGATAAGAGTTGGACATGGATGGGTGCAATTGAGTCAAAGGCCGCAGTGATGGCCCTATTTTAGGCCATCACTGCCTCCTCCTGCCCAGTCACACATGTAGGCCCCACACTCACTCTGTGGTGTAGCCAGGAATTTCAGACTTGTACACCAAGCTAACACACTACTACCCCCCCAACTATCCATGCCCTCCTACCCGACACAAGCATCATTTAGTCTGCAGCATATACTACAAATATGAAATGTAAAGATGCAACACACATACTCCCATTCCCATACAGTAAGAAGGCCTTTAAGTCACCAATGTCAGACTAACAGATTGGCTTTTAGTTACAATGTTGCATTGTGACAAGCCTCTGTATCACATCAAGGTAGCCAGTCCCACAGAGGTCCATTCATACACCACTAGCCATTCTATCACCAACAGTTGCAGACTAATAGACCAGCTTTTAGTTACAATGTTGCATTGTGACAAGCCTCTGTACCACATCAAGGTAATCAGTCCCACAGATGTATATTCACACTGGCGTTTCAACCACCAACAAATGGGCTTTTAGTTACAATGTTGCATTGTGACAAATCTCTGTACCAGATCAAGGTAGCCAGTCCCACAGAGGTCCATTCACACACCACTAGCCATTCTATCACCAACAGTCAAACCCTTAAATATGTATTCATTGTGGTTGCACTAAATGGATATATTACTTATCCTTTTTTCCATAATATTATGTTCTTAAAACCCAAAACTCTTTTATTCTCCTATCTGTACTCATGCCCACATTTATATTTAAGCTTTTAGAGCCCTGGCTTGTAACCAAGTGTAACTGACCCTAAGCAGTCAGGTACTATTGGGCTCTCTACTGTGGGATGGGTTTTGGCAAAGTACAGTATGTTAAGGTAGCAATAATATGTAACAATGGGAGCAAGTTCTGAGATATACCTAGGTGTACACTGATTTAATAGCATGAATATCCACACTGTACTTGAGTCAATCAGTGAGACTGTTTTTTTATAAGCATCCGTGTCAGATTCATCCTCCTGGGAACACATCAGGAAGAGAATTTAGCTCTGTGTCAGAGTCATCCTCCTGGGAACACATCAGGAAGGGAATTCAGCTCTGTGTCAGGTTGATTCTCCGGGGAACACATCAGAAAGAGAATTCAGCTCTGAGAAGACTGCCAGATGACCACTTCATTTAGTCTTTCTCTTCCATCCACATGTAATATTATGGTTGGTCATACAGTAATTTTAGTCCAGTCAAGCTTAAGACAAACCCCAGCCTCCCCCAGAGAGACCAGAAAACCCATGGGCTACAGCATACAGAAACAGTGTATCATTTAGTTGACTAGGTACCCACATGGGGACCACAGTTGTGCTAGGGTCTAGTTCACCACCTCACATCAGACAGGCACCATTGTTTGTTCTTAAGGTTAGGGGAGCAAACTTTTTTTGCTGTGTTACTTGGGTTTGCAAACAATAAACACAAAAAATGACTATCATGAAATTAATTCACAATTTAAAAGCAGTGCCACCATCACTAATCATTAATTGTGTTTCCTGCATGCAATAATATCTTGTAGAGCATATTATCCTATTAAAGTCATGTATTAGTATCTTCCTATGTGACTCAGGACATAGAGGCAGTGGTATATCATTTAAGTAGTATGCATGTACTGTATATGTATATGCATCTATCATTTTCAACAGCTCCACCTACACTTAGAGTGAACTGTTGTTTCTAACATTTCACAAATATTTCAGACACTTTGTTTCAGTTTTCATTTTCTACATTTCACTGGTCACCAAATAAAGTGCTAAATTCCTTTTTATATTCCAGTATGAAATCTACAATGTACCTTACCAATTTCCAAACGTAGGCTATGTTTTTTATTTATTTCAGCTTCAGAATAATACCTTTGATCCAAAGGCTTGTTTACAAACGTTCCAAGTCAGACAAAAACATAACATTACATTGGTTAGAGGTAAGCACAGGCAAACATGAACAGCAAATACAGTAGATACAGAATCACCAAATGGGTTACATGATTACAGTTAGGAAGTGCAGCTACAACACTACATGAGTGTGGTTCAATGCTTTGGTAAGTGCAGAGTACAGTCAAAGGTCAGAAAGATCCCAGGCTTCTGTATGAGTAGGGTGAAGGTATATGCTGCCAGTCAGCTTTGTCAGGGGAGTAACAGAGGGGAGTGGGACTGAGGGGAGTAGGAAGAGTAGACTGGAAGGAAGGAAGGGGAGAGAGGGAGGGGAGGATGTAGCAGAGGAGAATGGGAAAGAGATAGCTTATGGTTGATCTGGGAATAAACTGGGATTAAGCAGAGCAACAACAGATATTCTCACTGGCTAGGTGGGAACAGAGCCCAGATTTAAACTGGCTGATCTTGCTACAATCAGTGAGAGTGGTAGGTTGGTCATTGATCCACTTGGATCCCCAGAAGGAAAGGGATCACTGAGCAAGCGTGGTGCACTTAAAGGGCACTAGAAGCCCCCTTTTAGTCACACTTCTAGTGTTGATGGTGAGTTGTGCAATTTTAAATAAACTAGAGGTTGACTCAGGTGTAAGCTCTAACATTGATTTTTTTTAACTAGCTGGCATGTCTGGTATTGTGCTCTGAGATGGAGGGGGAGCCATCCAGTCTCTTTGTTTAAAGCACGTGTGCAGGTCAGATAGTTGTCCCCAGGGCCAATTGGCAGGCCTTGTTAAGGAGGGTTTTAACTCTTTTTAGTGCAATGTCAGAGCCAGTCCCATAGATCACCAGTCCGTAATCAATGGTAGATAAGACCAAGCTGCATGTGTTCAGTTTCAAAGCATCAGGTGTCATTGAGTGTTGGTGGTGATAGAGAACATCCAGCTTTGTATTTGCAGATTTAGTAACCTGGTCAATATGCATAAAGGTGAGGGTGTCACCCAGGTGTACACCTAGATATTTAAATGTGCCAACTTGCTCCAGTGTATCACGTTTATGGCTATGTATCAACAGCTGGCCATACTTCTTATTCTATGGTTCAGAGAATAGCATGCCTTGGTCTTTTTATAGTTGAGCATTAGCTTATTCTGCGTGAACCACAATTCCAGCCTTTGTAAGTTGGTTTACAGTTCAGATGTGATTATGGACAGTTCTCTGCCAGGTACTGAGATGACGGTATCATCAGCCCAGAGCACAATGCATGCCAGGCAGACAGATGATAGTGAGTTAATGAAAAGGCTGAATAGGAGTGGTCCTAGAATTGACCCTTGGGGTCTCTGAGGCTCATCTCTCTAGGCTCTGAGAGTTTACTGTTGATTCTCATGCATTGTGTCCTGTGAGAGAGGTAACTGTCAAACAAGGCTACAGTGTCAGTGGACAGGCCTGTAGCTAGGAGACAGATTAGGAGAAGTTGATGGTTTATGGTGTCAATTGCCTTAGTGAGTTCAATAAAGATAGACCCCACTGCCAAACCATTATCTAAGGCATCATAGAGCTGAGAGGTGTAGCCAACCAAGGCGGTAAGGGTGGAGTGTTTTTTCCAAAATCCATGCTGTTGTACACAGAACAGACTGTACTTTTCCAGGTACTCTGTAAGTTGATCAGAAACCACTCCTTCAAGGGCTTTGGAAAGGGGGGTTAATATAGAACTGGGCCTATAGTTGGACAGGTGAGTGGATCAGCGAGTTCATTTAATGTGAAGGCTATCATCTTCCTATCAATTAAGTCACTCCCCATTCTAGTCTTTCCTAGGACCTGCTTGACGTACTTTGTGGTCTCAGTCTTGGTTATCTGGCTGAAGTAGAATGGTGGTATATTGTTATGTGTTGGAAAGGGGAGAATCATACTGGAGCACTGAACAGGCAGCAAGCGGGGTGAAGTAGTCACTAGGTAGTGCAGTGCTAAGGTCAGTGAAGGCCAGGTTGAACACATTGATAATATCACTAGGCTCCTGAAGTGTCCCAGACACTGTTACAGTCAGGTCTGATGGTGCCCTGGAGGCTCTACCCACAAGGGATTAAATGGAGTTCCAGAACTCCTTTCCACAATGCCAGCTCCTGCATAGAACATCACTGTAGCAGGAGGCTTTGGCAAATTGAATGAGCTTTATGCATTTATTTCTGGCTGCCTTGTAAGCAGTGAGGTTAGTCTGATTCCCAGATGCCTTGGCCTTGTGCCATAGATTGTCTCTATGATGCATGAGCTCAATGAGGGAGCCAGATAGCCAAGGGTTAGTAGTCACTCTTATCTTTTTTGGTCTTGTGGGGGTGAAGATGTTGCAGGCATTTGTAAAGATCATACAGAAGTAGTCTAGGGCTTGATTTCCATCCTTAGCTCTATCAGTTGGGAGGGCAGATAAACAACCTGCCAGACCACTTCTCTCTTGTGAAGGACCTAGGGAAAATTGAACTTTGTGCAATACAATGGTTTGACATTTAATGTCAATAAATGTGCTACCATGCACTTTGGTAACAGAAATCCTCAATATTCTTATATAGCAAATCAAAATATTTTTAAGAACATCAAGTCTCAAGAGAGATTTGGGAGTCCTTGTGGACTGTAAACTTAATTTTTCACCACAATGTATAGCTGCATCAAAAATAGCAATGAGTTTAATTGCAAGGAAAATGCATTCATTTTCAACTTGTACTGAACAGTGTCTTATTCCTTTATTTAGGACTTATGTCCACCCTTACTTGGACTGTGCATCACAATTTTGGAACCCACATTTATTGGGAGACAGGAATGGGACTGAAAGAGTACAGAGGACCTTGACAAAAATTGTCCCTAGATTGAGATCTATGAACTACCAAGAGAGGTTAAACGATACTGGATTATATCTGCTTTATGTGAGGTGACAAATGGGTGTTCTCTTGCTACTACACAAACTTTTGCAATCTGATGAACTTATAAAACATTTTGGACTAATATTTAATACATCTACCACCATGATTACAAGATCCCTTGATAGAAAACTACTAGTTCCTCGTGTGAATATTAACAAAAGAGAACATATAGAATAGGTTACCAGCCTCAATAGTCAATATTGAGGAATTCAGTCTTTCTAAAACAATGCTGGACAATGCGTTTTATAGCAAGCATACACTGGTTTAATATTTGACCCACTAATGTGGGGGACATTCTCGATGAGCCTTGTGCCTCCTTATGTCCTTTACTACATTGTAAACCTAGTAAGTGGGAACCAGTCAGCCAGTCTCAGGTATTGTTTGAAAGTTTCCAACTGCCCAGCTCTAGAATGATTTCTAGAGAACTGAGGAGTGCACTTAGGAAACGTATTTGTCCAGGTGCACATAACAGAGGAACGGTCACTGAGGGAGTCTGTTAAGAATGATACCTCAGAGATATGTTCTAGGCAGGTGTAGAGAAGCCAGTCAATAAGGGTACTTGTGCCTATCTGGTAGTTTTGTGCAGTGGCTTGGGTTACTATCTGGGTGAGGTAGAGGCCTGATATTTGGTCTCTAACTGTTGGTGCATCTTGGGATTGCCAGTTAATGTTGAAGTCTCCAACTACAACCTGTTCCCAAGTTTGCTTGAGCTGCTCTTGGTTGTTAATGAACTGCTTGAGGCCAGTGGTGTGCTTACCAGGGTGTATATATACAGTGGTGAGCAGCAGTACTTTGTTTTGTTGGCCTGTGGTGAGCTTGATGTTTAGAATGTGTGCCTCCTTGGTGTGCAGGATGTTAGGCAGTAATTGACCTCAGATGTCATTCCTGAGGTAGACCATACAGCCACAACCCCATTTGGACAGTCGGTCCTGGTGGAATGTGGTATAGACATCCAGGGCTACAGCCACATCAGCGATCTTGAGAGAGAGAGAGAGCCAGAACTCTGTGAGTGTGATGATATTAGGCTTGAGCAGCTCCACCCAAGCCTGGGATTGCAGTAGGTAGGTAGGTAAAATTTTATTTTTAAACAGGTAATACATGTCATTTGGACAAAAGTCCAGTTTACAAGACAGACCTGTGTAATCCCTATCTAAATACATGCAATAAGGTTCCATGTTAACACATACACAAAACACAGCTGAATAAATATTACTAATATATCAACAAAAAAGTATAAAAAATACTCTCTCTTGTCTTTATATGAAGACAGAGATCTTATCCAACTTTACACTACATTAAAAGGAGTAATCAACAATTACAGACATTTGTATTCAGTTCTTTTATAATATGAACAAATTTAGAATGATTTGCAATTTCCCTTACATCTGAAGAAAGAGAATTCCAAAAACTAGCAGCTTGATGAATTAAAGTCCTATCCCCATATTTGTTTCGTGATTTTTCTATTATAATCTTATTTAAATGAACTGATCTAGTTAGTAACCCTTTAGAATGTTGCTTCGCTGGAAACAGCAATAATGAAATTGGGTGATTTAGACAAGAATATTTCATTTTATGAGTTAAAATTAACCAATGACAAATATAGTTTGTATCCAAGGGCAGCCAATTTAATTTATTTAACAATAGACAGTGATCAGTGTGATAATTCCCCTTTAGTACATATCTGGCTACTTGGAAATAAGTTTTAGCCAACCTGGCCAAGAGTGTTTTATTAGTTCTTCTATATATCAATTCACCATATCTTAGCACTGGAATAATTAACTGTTCAGCCAACTTCTTCCTATCTATTAATGTCAGATATTCTGTAGTTCTCCTTAAGGCCCCCATCCTTTTATTCACTTTTTTTACCAAATCCATAATATGGCAAGAAAAAGACATCTGCTCATCAAATATCACTCCCAAATAACTATAATTCTTAACCTGTTCTAATTCAGTTAGATTTTTTGTTTGAATTTGAAGTTTAAAAGTAGTATCATCACTTTTTTATGAAAATTTCATACATTTCGTATTCTTTGTGTTCATAATCAGCCTTGACCTGGTGAACCACCCCTCGATCTTTAAAAAAAATCAGACTGCAGATTTGATTGCAATTCATCATCTGATTGACCAGATGTGATAATTACCATATCATTGGCATATAACTGAATTTCTGTATGCTCAACCACTAGTGGAAGATCATTTATAAAAATAAGAAACAAGAGGTCCCAGGATCGATCCCTGAGGAACGCCTCCAGTGACTCTTCTGCTCTCCGATAAATGACCCTGTACCTCCACCCTCTGGGAGCGATTACCCAAATAAGATTCTACCCAATCTAAGGGGCCATCTCTGATAACTATCCCTTGCAGTCTCTCGATCAATAAGGGGTGGTCCACCAGGTCAAAGGCCTTCAAAAGATCTACAAAAATTACTGCTGTTTCCATATTATTTCCCAAAGACCTGTTTAACAGATCACTAAATTCTAAAAGGGCTGATGTAGTAGAATCGTTTTTTCGAAAACCCGATTGTTTTGAGGTTAACAAACTATATTTATCTAAATAATCCGTGACCTGTACAGAGATAAGTTTCTCCAAACTTTTTGATAGAAGGGGTAACAAGGCTATAGGCCTATAGTTGTTTACCTCTACCACTCCTCCCCCCTTGTAGATTGGTTTTACTCTACTTTCTTTCCAGGATAGGGGAAAATAGCCCATTTGAAGGCTCCAATTAAATAAATAAGTAATTATCGGTGCTATATTAAAGGCTGCTAACTTCAAAAACTTGCCTTCAAGGCCATCGCTTCCAAAGGTGTTATGGATATTTATTTTTTGTAATACTTTATAAACACTGGCGACCATCATAGTTCTAAATCTAAATGGGGGCAGTCCATCTTGTGAAGGTATTGTTTTTATTTGTTTCAAATCTTGCTAATAAGAAATCCTACAATTAGGAAGATCAACAAAAAATTCATTTAGCTTGGGTAGGAGGCTTCCAATACTTAGTGAGACAATCTTGAGGTGTCCAAACCTCATGGTGGTTCCTGCCTCTGGGGGACCAGGGTTAGGGTGCACATTACCAGATAGTAGAAGTAGTAATAGTATCAGCGTTCTAAGGAAGCAGGACCAAAATATGCTTATGGTCATTGCTGGCATTTATAGGGGTGCTGCAGCATAGCAAGCCAGCTATAGGAATTTTAAGGGGTGCCTTAAGTAGGTAGAGTTGTGGCAGGAGTTTGAAAACTTGTGCCAGGTAGGGGTCTGTGAATGCCTCCCTTGTAATACCCACCTTATGCAAAGGAGTGCCAGAAAGGGTTGACAGGTCCAGTGGAGGTGCTGCATTCTAACATACTAACATACTAGACATCAGTAAAGTAGGCCTATTGGTCTATCAAGTCTGCTCATGCTTCAGTACCTTGCTTGGGTACTGTAGCCCTCTATCTGTCTCCTTCCATTGTTACTCCATCACACAGTCCTGTCCCCTCGGGCAAACCAGCCTCTGCTTCACCGCTTGCCTATACCTGTCCCACCCTCTCTTGAATCCCTCCACCATAGCTGCCTGTACCAGCTCCCTGGGTAGTGCATTCCATGGTTCCACCACTCTCTCAGTGAAGTACCTCCTCCTCCTCCTTCCCCCCTAATCCTACCACCCTCAATCTTCCAACTGTGTCCTCTGGTAATTCCATCCTTCTTCAGTCGAAATATCCTATCTCAGCTTACCTTATTTACTCCCCTGAAGTACTTGAAGACCTCAATCATGTCTCCCATGTCCTTCCTCTCCTCCAGCGAGAACAGGTTGAGCTCCCCTAGTCATTCCTCATATGTCATATCCCTCAGGCCCCAGATCATTCTTGTTGCTCTCCTCTGAACCCTCTCCAGGAGTTGGATGTCCCTTCTTAGGTGCAGCCTCCAGAACTGCACACAGTACTCAAGATGTGGTCTAACCAGGCCATTGTACAGTGGCAAAATCACCTCCCTGTTCCTTGAGGTAATCCCCATAGCAATGCATCCCAGCATCCTATTTGCCCTGACCACAGCCCTCCTGCACTGCTCTGAATTATTCATTTTAACATCCACCAAGACTCCTAGGTCTCTTTCCCCTGCCATGGCCTGCAACTCATCCCCCCTAGGATGTACACATAGTTGAGGGTTTCCCGCCCTAGTGTAGCACCTTGCACTTGGAGGAGTTAAATTTCAATTTCCAGGTGCAGAACCACCTATCCAGAGTATCCAGGTCCTCTAGCAGGGCCAATCTCCGCTCCTCCCCCTCCACCACTGCCCCCAGATTAGAGTCATCCACAAAGAGACTCATTTCACACTCGATACCTTCCCTGATATCAGAGATGTAGGTGTTAAACAGGAGTGGCCCCAGGACTGATCCCTGTAGGACCCCACTTATGACCTCCCTAGAAAATGAGACCTCCCTCCGACCACTACCTGGTGAGTGCAACCTGAAAGCCAATTTCCAATTCACCTAACCATCAATGGCCATACCCCCATCCCCCCAGCTTCTCTCTTAGGCCTGTGTGGGGGACCAAATCAAGTGCCTTGCTGAAGTCTAGGAATAGTATATCCACTGGTCACCCCTGTCGAGTGCTGATGTCACCCACTCATAGAACTCTACAAGGTTTGTTTGACATGATCTACCTGGCACAAACCAATGCTGCTGGTCATCCAGGTAACCCATCTCCTCCAAGAAACCTCCCAGCCTTTCCTTAAGTATGCTTTCCATTACCTTCCCCACCATCGACGTCAAACTGGTGGGTCTATATTTTCCTGGCTCATCTCTCGATCCCCCTTTATGGATGGGCACAACATAAGCCTGCTTCCAATCCCTTGGCAACCTCCCTGTCTGGAGTGACAAGTTAAAAAGATCCTCCAATGGTGCAGCCAAAACATCCGCCAACTTCCTCAGTACTCTGGGATGAATAGCATCAGGCCCCAGAGATTTATCCTTTTTCAGGGACTGGAATTCTTCCCACACCCAACTGACAGTAATATCAGCATCTGCCCCCCCCCCCATTCAGCAGAACCAGCCTGATACCTCACCTCTGGCCTACCTCCCCCAGTGGCTTGTTCTTCAGCAGGTACCCCAATAGTCAGGTCTGCTGCACCTTCTGTGTCCTTCAACCCCTTATTTGGAAGTTCCTCAGCCTCCTCCCTAGTGAACACTGAGGCAAAGTACTCATTCAGTACCTCCGCCTGCTCTCCAGCCCCTTCCACCCACCCCCCAGCTGTCTCTCCCTGTCTAGTTCAAGACCACACCAGAGTACAAGGGATAATAGTAGTGCCAGCTTAGAAAAAGCCTGCATTGTGGGCTATAATATACATGGCTGCTGAAGCAGTTTAGACTGGCAATTGTAGATTCCCACTTAAGGGGTGTGAGGGTGCCTTATTCCCAGCAAACAGAGCACTGGTCAGGTCCTGAAAGGTGTAACAAGTACAGATATGTAAACTCCTTTAGGAGGTAGAGTGTGTCTATTCCCTCCTGTGTTAAAGGGTGTAAAGGAACAGGCATGTATACCCCTTTAAGAGAATAGAGTGTGTCTGTTCCATCACAGCTGTGCCAATTGGGGAGAGGGGCTGGTCACCTAGATCAGAAAAGTGTATTTAAAGAGTGATGGGGCAGGGGTGGGGGGCAGAATTTGCCAAATAAAACTGAGCAGGAGGGCAAGAGGAAGGTGCAAAGTAGGAGAAAGATGCAGTAGGATTATTCAAGTAAAAAAAGAAACAGTGGCAGTCCAGCAAAATCAGCCATGGAGTGAGCCACAGTGTGGAATATGGTGCCAATGCAAATGAGTCAGAAAAACTGCCAGATTCAAAGTCCACAGATTTGTAAGGCAGAGTTGGCTGGCAGAGGTGTGCCGGTATCTGAAGCTGAGGTGGGCTGGCAGGCAGGATTGCTTCCTCGAACTGCGGTTGCAGTTCGATTGCAGTGTAGAAGATGGATCGGGGCTGCTGGCACCTAAGGGAGCAGGAATAGAAGAGAAGAAATTAAGTGAGAAGCTAAATCAGGTGGTGGGATTACAAGACAAAAGAGAAGAGTGCAGGCAGAGGAGTGTGTGGTTTCAAAGAGTGGAAGGTTAAAGAGGAAAAAAAGAGTGGCTGAGTGCAGGAGACAGAGGCAGATAAATCAATTTACAACAAATCAAAGTATAAATATTCCAGTACAGTGCAACTGATTGACTTTAAGAGCCACACATCTAAATCATTAAATTCTGTTTGAAAATTTGCAAAATAAAACTGAGCAAGAGGGCAGGAGGAAGGTGCAAAGCAGGAGAAAGATGCAGTAGGATTATTCAAGTAAAAAAAGAAATAGTTGCAGTCTAGCAAAATGACCCATGGAGTGAGCTGCAGTGTGGAATCTGGCACCTATGCAAATGAATCAGAAAATGCAACAGATTCAAAGTCCACAGGTCTGTAACACAGAGCTGGCTGGCAGAGGAGTGCCAGTACCTGAAGCTGAGGCAGGTGGGCAGGCAGGATTGCTTCCATGAACCATGGTTGCAGTTCGATTGCAGTGTAAGACCCCGATGAGGGCTGCTGGTGCTTGAAGCTAAGGCGGGCAGGCAGGCAGGTAGAAATGCTTCCATGAACCGCAGTTGCAGTTTGATTGCAGTGTAGAAGCCCAATCAGTGCTGCCGGCACCTGAAGCTGAGGCAGGTGTTATCTAAAGTTCAACTCTAGATCTATCAGATTCTTGTATGTCTGTAGTGTTAGCCAAAGAACACACACACAAGCAGTAAGTAATAATAAAAAGTTTATTACAATACTCACACAAAACACGTGACAGAGAAAATCACGAGGGAGTCAGTTTCTCACCAGTCCTTGAGGAAGGTATAATTTTCTGTGAGGAACTGGTTTACAGAAGGTTATATAGTAGTGATAACAACATAGTTACAGACATAGTTACAGACTAAAACAAAATACCACCAACAGCTTAATCTGGTTCAAGGTCAGTTGGCATTCATCTGTATCCCCTTCCCCCGGGTCGTGCCTGAAAATAGGCAGGATTTGTCTAGTGCACTTACCCGGTCAACAAAAGCTAAATAAATAAATAAATGAGGTACATGACACATTGGATGTGTATCCTAAATAAGGTGTAAGCAAGGTGTCTCCCTTAGGCAGTTACTTAGGAAACAGAATTACTAATGAGTAAGAGGTTAGGACAAAGGAAATATTCTGTCAACAATAAATCACAGACATAGATAATGCTGAATAACCAGAAATACTTGTGGCGTGCTAACTAAGTATAAGACACAAACTGCATATGATTATATGAGAATATAAGCATATATAATAATCACTGATGATTAGGGATGTAATTTTGTCACGGGACAAAGTGACAAAAGTCATGTTTTGGTCACGGCCAGTTTTTAAAGAATTCATGGAGTGGTTGTGGACAAAAGTGCAAATTTCATGGCAAAGTCACGGGCACTTTTTTAGTGATGTATAATGCTATTAAAGTCAGTTAAGAAACAAAACAAGACATAAAACAATGTCTTAGCAACAAATTATTGAATTTATTGCTTTTTCATAGTGTTTAACACTTTCTACTTGACAAACAAGGAAAGTGTTCACATTAAGTGCCTTTTGGCCCAGGTCATACATCTTTTAGGATATATTCTTGTTATAAAAAATATATGTGTTGTTCTGGTTCACAGTCCAGAATTAAAACATTTCATACATTACATTACGTCTGTTCTGTACAGTCAAAATAACATAAGGGACAAAAGTGCTAAAATCCAAAATGTTACCAGCCACAACTTGTGGCCAAAGTTCCAAACCAATCCCAACCTGGCTGTTGTACCACGAAATAACAGGAGGAACAACATTACCTGCATATAAATATATTTGTTCCTTAAATTACTGTTCACAGAGAGGTCAATCAAATGAAAGTGGCATGCTAGCCATAGGGCACATCTCAAATGTCCCTGTACAACACTCACAGTGTTGTATGGATGGACCATTGGTAAGGAATAAGGATAGTAGCCGGGCAGTATATGTCTCTCTGTCTGGGACCCGTCAGAATCAATGAATCACAACAGAGATGGATGGGATGGATCTGGTCCACAGTAGGCAGTTAATATATCACTGTAATATGTGTCATTTTTTTACAACCACAACATACCAATTAATTGCATGTGACACATTCAAAGATTTGTTCCAGAGGAACAGTACAATCTAAGTGAATGCTTAACTTGTTGGAATCGATTCTAACCTGTACAACATGAATGGAGTGAAAGAAAACAAATGATTTAGACCCAGCTGCGCTTTTTCTGGTAACAGCAGGCTAACTCTTAGCAAAATCTATGTAGTGTTCGTTAAGTCACGCAAGAACTTCTCAAACAATACAGCATATAGGCAGGACTGTTGGAGATCCAGAGTCAGGAAAGGCAGATCCCCCCAAAAAAAAAGGTTAAGACCACCACCTAAGTATCGGCCAGACATCTGATTAATTGGTGTGGTGACCAACCAAGTGTGCAGCCTGAGAAGATTGTTGGGTGTCAAAGCCGTGTCTTTCCTGCCTGTCTGCAGCCCAGGTGCCACAACCTAAACTTTGCTTCAGCAACTTCTTGTACCACAGATAGAACACATTGGTGGCAACACAGACTGATAGAGTTCTGTCAATGAATTAATATGTTAATGTTTCAGCGTTCAACTTATTTACTGCAACCTCAACATGTTAATTCAGTGACAGAACTCTATCAGTCTGTGTTGCCTGAAATGTGTTCTCTCTCTCTGCTACAAGAAGTTGCTGAAACAAAGTTTAGGTTGTTGATACCTGGGCTGTAGACAGGCAGGAAAGAGACAGCTGTGACACCAAAGAAGTTTAACCCTGTTATGCAATGTGAATGTCACTTTGCATAACATTATTTACTTAAATAAACTTTCTGGTGGAAAATATTTTGTTAACATTTTCAAAGGCACATCATTTTATGAAGTTGTAGTAGAATCAGCACATCAACTCTGTCTTCTAACATAGAAAATACGGTACACTACTTCCATAGTATTCCCAAAAATATATGAAATGTTAGAGAACAGGTGTGACACCAAACACATTACATTAGTAAGATGTTTGCACATCCAGACAGTACTTGACAGCATGATAACACACATGACTCAGCTGAGATATTTGAGAATCCTCTCACATGCAAGTTAACCTTGAACTGAAATGCTAACAGATCCACTACCATGAAATCATTTAATCATTCAATGAACTGAATGGAACTGGAATGGATCTGTCTTGCAGTGCCCCTGCAACATCCCAACAGTTACATAGTTTTTTGGACTGAGAAAACAGTCCAAGCAGACTTTTTTGACAGCTTCTGAAGAATGATTTTGTGATTCATACTGCTGTCTTTCTCTTTATTCTTTTGCCACACTTCCCACTAACCTGCTGTTCCCAAGTACTCAAGCAGTAGTGTCCCACCAGATGCAGGTACACGTGACATACCCGTAGCACAACATGCAACATACATGTGCTGTTGCATGATGTTGTGACGTCCCTCTCAGCATCTTTATTTGTATGACAGTGTACCTGAAATGACATATGCTGAGACTGGCTGTGACACTGAGGGAGAATAGACTAGTGCCAGCTGCATCTGTTAAGACAGTACTGCCTAAAGAAATCAAGAAATGAATGAATGAATGACTGACAAGATAACAACAACAACCAAATCTGCTTGTCAATAAAGTAAAAACTTTAGTACAGAAGCCCTAAGATCAGCTAGGGAGAGAAAAAGTCCTGAAATGTCTGACACTGGCACTGTGTGCTGCAGTAGCCAAAGCATTGTGTAGTGGGATGTCACTGTTATGCACAGCACGGGGCTTTATACAAGAAGAAGACGACAATTGAGAGCATGAGGTGCGTCTCACACAGTTTAGGTTCACAGGGGTGGCATTCCTTCACATGATGTGGTAGTAACCACATCACTTCAGTCCATGCCACTGGGTGGGTGCTCTGGATTAAGTCATTTATTTATTTTATTAAAGCTTTGGCACTGGCACTCTATGCTGCAGCAGCTGAAGCATTGTGTAGTGGGATGTCACTGTTATGCATAGCACAGGGCTTTATGCAAGAAGAAGAAGATGACAACTGAGAGCACTGCATGAGGTGTCTCTCACACAGTTTAGGTTCACAGGGGTGGCATTCCATGCACCAGATGTGGCAGTGACCACATCACTTCAGTGCCACTGGCTGGGGGCTCGGGAGTAAGTCATTTAAACTTTGTTGCAGCAGCATATCCAGCATTTGGAGAAGCATTACAAAGCTGCTCCATCTCTTAGCACGAACAAGCAACAGTAACCTAGAGAAAGTCACAACTTGACGTGCTCTGCCCAAACTTACACGTACATTGGGCAATATTCCAGTCTCACATATGTGTTACAGGCAAAATTGTTATGCCACCTGTCCCTTGCACAGATTTTCTAGATCTGCACGTAGCAATATGTCAACCAGTACTGACTTGAATTACCTGCACATTAAATTGAACTTGAATACCTGACTTCAAAAAAATAAAATTAAATGACAGGCACTGACAAGAGTGGGGCATATTTTGTTGTACAAAACAAATAAAATTAGCCCCATATATGTTGAGAACAAAACAGTTACTGACTTACTTGGACTGTAGTCAGAGACATAGAAAACAACAAATCAAATTTTATCAGCATTTTGGAACAGCACGCTGTACTTAGACAAGTTTGAAGAAGCAATTCGGCTGCGGTTGTCTCACAATACATCACTATATGCTGAAAATGATTGTTCAGCATCCACACTATTTACTGGCACTGACAAGCAACAAAGTGCAATCTGGGACAGTTCTGGAAATCGTTCAGACATACTTTTCCAAAAACTAATCATGTTGCCACAGTTAACCTCTGCTAAGAAATTTCTGCATGCACAAAATTCTATTCTTGCTTTAAGGTTCTCCTCAAATAATGGTATGCCATCAAACACGTTATCTTCAGTCATATTGAGCCATTTTGCTCTGCTAGGGTCAAACATACGACAAGCTCTAAAAAATGAAGCCACTGGCTGACAAAACCTGGAATGTGTATCTTCTGCAATGTATGACTAAATGTTATTTGCACATTCAGCTAAAGCTTTCTTTGCTAGTCTATGTGCACACTGCTCAGAACTAGTCTGTGCCCAGTTGGATAAATCTGTTAAATCATTGATTACTTTGTGAGCTAGAGGAACTGCTGCTTCATAACTTGTTAATGCCTGCATTATTCTAGGAGCATACTGCAGCATAATCTGCAGATCACTCTTCACTTCATCTGACTGTGCTAACTCAACAACTTCTTGAATAGCAGCACTTTCATCTGCATCCTCTCCAAAGAAATCCACATATTCCTGCAGATGTTGAACCAGCTATTCCAATGAGTAATTACTGGAGTTGGTGGAATACAACCATTTTTACCACTGTCTACCAGAAACTGACGAAATCTCACTTTACGAGCTGGGCATGCTGTAAAAGTACATTTGACAGCTGTAACGAAACTGTTAACCAGTTTAAAATTATTCTGCCAAATGTCACCAATTAAACTTAGCAAATGGGCAGTACAGGTGACATGTACCCCATTCAAAAACAAGTTCTTCAAGCTACTGTTCCATGCTTTGTACATATATGCAGCATTATATGTCACAAAAGCTGAAACCTTATGAAAAGGAACTTCATACTTCTGAAGCACATCTATGACAGCCTGACTAACAGTTTTATAGTTAGTTCTCTCGAGCACAACACAGTCAAGTAAAACGGCTGACAGCACTGTTTCACTTGAATTTGTTGTAGTGGAGCTAGAACCATCACCCTCGTCAGAAGCTTTAACTGTTGGTACAACGAGAACATTGAACACATATCTATCTTCGGCATCTCTGGTTTCATCACATAGAAACATAGAATTTGACAGCAGATAAGGACCGCTTGGCCTGCCTAGTCTGCCCATTTTCCTACCTAACAGATAAACTGTAGATCCTAATTAACCAACAGCTTACTTCCTCCTACCCCCCACTAGGACTGCCTTATGTCTGTCCCATGCATTCTTGAATTCCCCCACTGTTCTTGACTCCACAACCTCCTCAGGGAGGCTGTTCCATGCATCCACAACCCTCTCTGTGAAAAAATACTTCCTCATATTACCTCTGAGCCGTCCTCCCTCTATCTTCAAATTGTGACCCTTGTTCTTGCACATCTCTTTTTCTGAAAGATGCTACCCTCTTGGACTTTGTTGATTCCCTTGAGGTACTTGAAAGTTTCTATCATGTCCCCTCTCTCCCTTCTTTCCTCAAGGGTATACATATTAAGCTCCTTTAGCCTTTCTTCATATGTCTTCTGGTGCAGACCCTGCACCATTTTGGTTGCCCTCCTCTGGACAGCCTCCACTCTGTCTATGTCTTTGCGGAGATGGGGTCTCCAGAACTGCACACAGTACTCCAGATGGGGTCTCACCAACTGTCTGCACAGAGGGATAACAACTTCCTGTTTTCTACTATTGACACCTCTTCCTATGCATTCCAGTATCCTCCCAGCCTTCCTTACTGCCTTCTTACATTGCTTGCCCACCTTTAGGACATCTGATATAATTAACCCCAGGTCCCTTTCCATTTTTAAAATACTAACCCCAGTACACATCTGAAGTTGTTGTTTTATAGCAAATTTGTGACCCTCAAACACTTTTGGTAAATAAGATTGTCTCTGCTGATGGGCTGTGGGGATTATCCCAATGTATTTCAGACCATTTTCAAAGCAGAACTTGAGAGATTTATAGTCAAGAACGTGCAATGGAATATTGGCTGCTGTAAAAGCTTCGGTTAATTTGTAAAGCTCCATTCTTCTATGTAACTGTTCCTCAGTTGAATTTCTAAACAGTTCAGTCACAGTTTTTTGGTTTTTACACCTTGCAACTTTGCTTGCTCTATACTTTTGCATTTCCTGTGATGCACTGTACTACCCACATGCACATTGCATGTAGAACAAAAGACTTTGCCATCACTCACATGAAAAACATTACTAGCATACTGAGCACAGAGTTCATTTGCACACATTTTTGAAATCTTAGATGTAATGTATTTATCTGAAGACGAATGTGTTCCCCCTGGATTTTGGGCAGCTACTTCCATTTTCAAAAACTAGGTGACCCTGATCCTGACCGAGGGATTCTATTTCAACATTGTAAACTAGTTTACAGTACTACTACTATTGTATTTTATAATGTTTACATGCTCTAAACATTCTGCTGTTCACAGTACACTACTACTACTACTACTACTACTACTACTACTACCACATGTCAGTGCCAGATATGCACAATGTAACAAAAAGCTGGTGCTCTGTAACTTAACATATTTTTATATGCTACCACAGTCTCAGAAAATAAAGATCATTTTTTCTGAAAATGTCTCTGTGTCACAGTATTTTTTTAAACAAGAGATGCATCTCAAATAGCTGGTGGTACAGTTCACAAGATGACTGTATACTGTCCAACTTATCTGATGTTGATCTTCTCTTTAGTGTCTTCACTGAAGGATGATGGAGTCAGTCTTCTAGCTGGATGGATAGAGGGATGGATGTACTGGATGCTTCAGGTCAAGAACTGAACTTCTTCAGCTGATCTCAAACTCAGTCTGTGAACTTCACCCCTGACAAGGCTTGCTAGGTGGAAAAAGGACAAAGCAAAACATTAATACGCTGCTTTGACAATGCAAAAATGGAAATATCAGCAGGAGGGCTGGCACAGAACTTCATGTCACGTGTGTTTGTCGCACAGTCTGCATCCAGCATTTGCATCCTTGCCCAACAAACCCTCCCTGCCATGCATGGCAGATCAATTCGCTGCCACTAAAATCTTTCCCTTTTAAGCTGCACTGTTTAGGCAGCAGCATACACCCCCCCTACACACCACCATGGATCTAAGTGCACCAGTCCAAATCTCTGCGAGCAGCTGCCCCACAGCAGGGCTTGAGCCAGTCTCAGATTTGTACTGCTAGATTTGTACTACCAAGGCGGAGGTTAGGCTGTGAAAAGCCCAGAAACAGAAAACCCAGCACAGTCACCTTGTGTTGCAGCCACTTAGCTCTCTGTCAATCTCAGTGACATGGCAGCACACCAACCCCTGTTTGGCAACTGGCTCAGACACAAAGCTAAGTGGCAGCGACACAAGGTGACAGTGTACGGTTACTGTTTTCTGGTCAGTTTCCCAGCCTGAACTCCTCCCTGAGTAGGACAAATCCAGCAGTGTAATTAAGCTGCCATGCAGGAAGGGTTTTGTTGGACTGCAGTATCCTAGCCCAACAAAATCCTCCCTGCCATGCATGACACCTCAGTTTTCTGTCACTGACATCATTGACACCTCTCCCTTTTAAGCTGCACTGCATAGGCAGCACTGCAGCAGCATACAACAGGGGTTGAAACTGGCCCCAGCCCGCTAGCCAAATGCTGGTAGATTTTGTTGGCTAGTAAGATTTTCATTTAACTAGCCCTGTGGGCTTGTACTGGTGAAGGCAGCACATCAGTATGTACACCAACTGGGCCAGTGGCAACGTCTGTGGGGCTAGTGGATTTTGCCCAGTCACTAGCCTTGTTGGCTAGTTGCTTCAAAACGTAATCTCGACCCCTGATACAAACATCACCTCCACAAAACCATGGATCTGAGTGACTACAATTTGTCTCTCTCAGGCAGGACTTCAGTTCAAGCATGCTGGAAAAGAGCCCCAAAACAGAATCATGAACTGTCAGCTTGTGTTGCTGCAACTTACCTGTATGTCAGTCCCAGTGGCAGGCCAGCACACCAACCCCTCTTGGGTCTCTGGCTCAGCCAGAACAGTAAAGCATTTTCCCCACTATGCAATTTACAGTTGGTTAGCATGTAAGGAGTGGACAGACTGGACAAATACAGAGGGATGAAATTATATGCTTTAAATATCCCATTAACTGAACAGTGCCCCATAATGCCCCCCAAAGTTTTATAGAGAAATGACTCATAAGTTAACATACCATACATTCACTGTAGTCTATAGGTCTTCTCTCTTCTGTCTCCAGTCAGGTACCCTGGAAATTGTCTGGTCTTGGGTTCAGTAAATAGAGCTGCTTCAAGGCAGGTGAAGGGTTGCACAAGGTCCTCTCTCCACGCTTGACAGGATCAAATACACACAGTGGCTGTCTGTGGAAATCCTTTCACTTCTGGCTAAAAAACAACTTAATTCAGAGCACCCACCCACTCAAGTGATGCTATGCTGGTTTCTGCAGTGCTTTCCTATATATATATATTTTATATGTTCGTTCATTTATTTGCTCATTTTTCTGCACTTTTTATTTTGCAAAGGGGCTTCCACAGATAAATAACTTTGACAAGCACTGTCTGTAGTTCTTTCTATGCCACTTCTTTCTACAGTCCTCTTGCTTTCTAAGTGTTCCCAACATCTTTATCTCACTTGCATCGGCATTTCTCTTCTTTTCAGCTTGAAGGGCTCCCCTCCCCAGTACCTCCTCCTCCAATCCTCCAACAGGTCACTGAGAGCAGCCAGTTCCTTCTTTTCAACTCCCTTTGCCTCCAGTTTTATGGGCCTGGCAGAAGCATCTTCATCCACAGCCCACAAGTTAACTCTCTCCCCCTCCCCAGTACAGCAATTTCATTTTCCTGCTGCCTCCCTCATATCTAGCCCCCTTCAACTTTGCCACCACTTCATTTCCTTCTGGGGATCTTATTCTCTTCTGTCCCCTTGCCGTTTGCCACAGAAAAGAATCAAGAGCAAAGCAGAAGCCCCCACATGCCTACAAGTTCACTCGCTACCTCTCCTCGCATTGCAGCTGCTTTATTTTAAGTTTTACCTCTTCCTCCAAGTCTCCAACAAATTCTGACAGTCTGGGGATTGAAGTGATCAAACCGATTGCCTTTTAAGGCTTTTCTGCCTCTAGAAATAGTTCTATGCCTCTGATTTACTTGCTGACCACGAGCCGAGGAGAAGATGGTACCAATACGCGAGTGCCTGTGTAAAGGGGCTTTTTTCATGAACTAGAGCATCGCACGACTTGTGCATGCACATTTCAGTGCTCTGCCCTTTTGAAAATGGAGGATTTAAAGGGACAGAGCGCTACTGCGCATGTGCGAATATTGAAACTAGCAATCTGGCAAAAATCATGGAGTCACCTGAAATTCACAGCTTCCGTGACCTCCGTGACCCCCGTGACAAACTTACACCCTTACTGATGATCCATAAAAGCCCTCTTATCAGTGATATAGATCAGAACATGTGCATAAAATACATAAAAGAAAACATAACCTAGGTGAATGCATTATAGTGAGATATAATGTATCATGCATGATGAGTGTAAAACCTGTAACAGTAAACCAACATATAAAATGATGTGAACATAAGATACAATAGCATATATTAGTAGCAAAGCACATTCCTAATAACCATGCTTGTACAATGGGTGCCTACATCTACATATTAGTGCAAATAGCAGTACCATAATATAAGAGACCAGGAATACATTGTAATGTGTATGATGGATCGTAGAGGTGCAAAACCCAGGCATAACGATCCCCTCCTTGTTGCTTTGTGGAAGAAGCAACACAACAAAAAGAAGATGGTTAGGCACCATTCATTTACAGGCCTGCAGCACGAACCTGGTAAAGGAAGTTTAACTGGTCTCAATGGTGTTTCAGGGTTTTCCTCAAACAGCAAAGCATAATGATAAGGCAAAAGATTAGGAAACCTTGAATAACTATGAAAATTTGGAATGTAAACTTAACATTGGAGTTTTCCAAAACCATTGCAATATCATCACTCATTAGATCATCAATTTCTTCCTGACCCTTTGAAACATTTTTACTGATGCAAATGAGGTGTGTATCTGTTCTGTTGAGAAGGGATTGGACAGACAAACTCAAGTTGTCAATATAAACATTAAATATAGGTAAAAACTGAGACAGAGCATTAAGATAGTCAGGGCTACACATGATAGTATCTGGTTCCGGGGTGGGAGTGAGGGTAATCACAGTATGACCTATAACAACACCCTGTTTAGGGAAAAATCAGAATTTCAAAAGTTCACATCACACAACTTGGAACCATACCAAAATTTCTTATAGGTAGTCACCACACAGTATTCTCTTTCAGTAGAATAAACCACCTTGGAAGATGGTACTTTCCATTTGCATAGTTGAACAGGGCACAAAATATTGGTGTCCACAATCCACAAACCACGATTAGTTCCAGGGATAGATCCAAGGTTTCTTCCAGTGTAATTCAAAGTTCCATTGTTCATTCTAGATCCATTTAGATTGTTTAAGAATAGAGCCAAAGAGGAAGCCCAGTTCCAGTTGTTCAGTGAATAGCCACAAATTGAACTGACAAGCTTGAAGATGTCACAGCTGCACAGGAAATGGTATCTTTTCCACTTACAACAATCCATATTAGGTGCCAAGCAAGCATCCAAGACCTCATGGTAAACCAACAAAGGAAGTAGTTCCAGTCTCTCATGATGAATGTCCCCAAAAAGATGACCAATAGAATGGATGGTAGCCAAATGATGAAAGATGGAGGTTGCAGGATCAAACTGCAGCAATGAGACTGTGAATGTCACGAACATGGCATCCTTGATTGTGCAGGAATGTGTTTTGAAACACTGAGCAATGCTCGTATGTGTGGTGACATACCCAAGGTTCCTTGCTATGGACAAGGGAATAGAAATAGTGTCGGACAAGCATTTAACACAAGCAGTAGAAATACACTTGGAGCAATACCATTGTCCCATACATCTATCATGTATGAGACCAGGAATGCATCCTAATTCCAAATCCTGGAAGAGATTACCAATGGATGTAAGAACATAAGAGCCACAGGCAGTGCAAATGACTTCCTTGGCTATGTGATGCTCTTCTGCTTCCTTATTATTAGCAAAAATTAATTCATTAATCTTATTCTCTGTCAAATTGAATCCCTTTGCAATATCCTTCATATTGTAAATTGTAAATCGCTCTTCCTGAGTGAGACCATCTACACCATGAAAAAGGGGAGGTATGATATTATATTTCAAACTATCATGAACCTTTGACATTTGTGCTTGAACACTGGCTATATCAGCCCTATTCCAGATAGACATACCAAAACCAAATAAGCCAGAGGCTATACCTGTTTCTGCAACAAAAGGCTTAGGCATTTGGGTTGTTTACTATTTTTAGATGTACCACTAGGTTTAGGCTTTGAGAATCCTCTATGTGTGGTGCTATCAACCCAGTATAGGGGTCATTATTGCGTACCTGGTAAGCTGCCAGAATATCTAATAACATAATCTGGAAAAAAACTGAAATGTTTGTTGTGGAACATAAACCAAAATCCTCCAAATTCCAATGGGGAAGATTTAAAACCACTGGGACGTGCATGAACTGTATATTATTGACTAGGGCACCTGGTTGAGAGGTGGCGACTAGACCATTGGGTGGACTAGATTCCTGTTTTTGGCAGTCAGTATCTGGTGTTACAGATTGTTGGGCATCATATGGTAGAACTTTAGGACAATGGCAGTGGTTGCCGTATGATTCTGGATGCAAAATTCCTGGTTATCAACAAATTTTAAACAGGAATTTGGATCAATTCTAGCTGTTAGGTTGTGCACTCCAGAATTTGTTGGGTGTACCTGTTGGAGGGATAGGGTACCACCAGGTGAAATCCTGGTGTTGGGCCAGCCTTGGAGAGTGCCTTTGTAAAGGTAGGCTACTGGTATTAGATCTTTATTGCCAAGTATGTACCACTCAATTTCAAAACTGGATTGGTCTGAAGCGATGATCAAAACATTCAGTATGGCCTCACTGCCCTCCTGAATGGTGACCGTGTCTTCTAGGACATTAATGTGGACTCCACGGATTGCTTTTTATATCCCATGGGCTTGTGAGGTACTCTGCCTCAACAAGCCTGCTGGGTTTGGGGGATCACTGGTATCTTACCTGTTTTATGATATACAAATCGGGCTTGTAAGAAGACCAAAATTCTTAAAAAGAAAAATAAGCATAAAGCAGCCATCTCTGTCTGGAACTTAAAAGAAAAAAGATAAACATAGTTCAGCACTATTCCACCCAATGGGGTAAGGAAAAGTAAATTCAATCTCCTTTATACAGTGTCATCTGATTGGCATGTAGCTATTGTCAGTGAGTTTCTTGTTCTGGGGTAGTCTGACTTGGTAGACTGATGGACTAAGTGTGTTTACAGTGAGGTAGGGCCCCTCCCATTTGTTTTCAAAAGCATGAGTGAGTTGTGCAAATCTGAGAACCATTACCTGATCCCCAATCTGCCAGTACACATCATGTACAGTTTTGTCAAACTGTATTTTGGCCTGTTGTTGGACTTTGCCCATATGTTGTGCAGCAAACAAGTGTAGCTTTTATATCTTGTTTGAGTTGCTTGACATATTTATCTATTGATACTCTATCAGCAGTGGGAGCACACAGGTCCAGAAGTAGGTGTTCTGGTAGTCTCATGGACCATCCAGACATGACTTCAAATGGGGTATACTCTGTACTTGTGGAGGATGTTCCCCTTATTGCCATAAGGAGTAAAGGCAATAATTAATCCCAGTCCTTGGGGTTGTCCTGAATGAATCTGGATAACATGAGCTTGATCTGCCTGTTAGCCCTTTCCACCTGTCCTGATGACTGAAGGTGGTAAGGGATGTGAAACTTTTGATTTGCCCCTGACAAACCCATAGTTTCCTGCATTAGTTCAGCTATAAAGCTGGATCCCTGGTCAGAATCCACCTTTAGGGGTAGGCACCACATGGTAAATAGTTGGTTTACCAAAACTTTTGTGGTCACTTTTGCAGTGTTGTTCTTTGTTGGAAATGCCTCAACCCATTTAGAAAACAGGTCAGTGATTACTAGAGCAAACTTCATGTTGTCCTTAGTGTTTGGCAAGGGACCAATGTAATCAATCTGGATGTTGTTCCAGGGCCCTGAGTGCCTCTGGGGTAACAGTTTGGCATTCTTCCTAGCCAGGGTAAGATTATTCTGTGTGCAGATCAAATAGTTATTGATGTAGTGCTCTACATCATTTCTCATGTGAGGCCACCAGACAGAGGGTTTTAATCTGTCTAGGGTCTTTTCCACTCCCTGGTGTCTGCCAGTTGGGGTGTCGTACTTGATAGATATAATCCATCCTCAGTTGTTCAGGTGCTGCCTACAACTTTTCAGAAATGTTGGGGCAGTGATACCATATGAGTAGATTATCACCGGATAGGTGAAGGTTATCTTTCACCTTTTTGTAGGGGCTGTTTATTGGGAGTTCTTCCTCAATCCCTTTGTCAAGGAATCTGAACACTGCCCTCAAATGAGGGTCCTTCTTTTGTGCAGATGCTAGATCTAAGTGCACAAAAGGAGTTGTTTTCTATTCACAGCAGCAATGCATGCTGTATCTGAGACAGAAGGAGTTTTCATTGCCCATATGTCCCCTCCTCAAGTACCTTCTTTCACCAAGCAGTCAATGTAGTCATTAAAAGGGAAAAAAAGGTTCACTCTTACAGTGTGCTCTAACCTTATGAATGTACAGTTTATATTTAAACTGTCTCGTCAACATTGTGATGTACATAAGCAAGTCTCTGTATTTTACAGGAGTACTATCAGAGGCCTGAAAGTTTGTTTTCTCCCAAAAGGATAGAAATTCAGTTAAAGAGGAACACACCAAATCAGAGTCTGTAAAAATGACAGTGTCTGCAGTGCCTTGCTTTAGCAATTCCAGAGTACAAGCCACAGCAGCAGCTAGTTCAGAAAACTATGCAGAAATGATGGTACACCTCCTAGCAAGGTGCAGTCTGTCATCACTGGGCTGTACAATGAGAATTCCAAGCCCTGCTATTATCTGTGCTGGGAATACCCCAGACAGTTACTGGTTTGTGCCTGCTACTGCAGCCACAGTGTGAGAGGATCGAGGTGGCACTGGTGGAGGGGGGCCTTGCAGCAGGTGCTAGCACCATGGAGGGTGCCTGCATAGTGGAGAAGAGCAGTGTGAAGACTGCACATAGTGCTTTAATTATGACCTGGGGTTCAGGAGCCTTCGGGGTGGAGGAGGTGGTACTGGAACAGCAGGCAGCACAGGTTCATTAATCAAACCTGTGCCCTCCCCAACGTGGCCTGTGATGAAGAAGATATCACAGCCATGGGGAATTCAGAATCAGGGTTGCTAGTAGCTCTAGCCTGTTGCAGAGCTAGTCTGAGGGTCTTGTTCTCCTCGGCAATCTGCTTGTAGGGTGGCCCAGTGTGGTAATACATGTTGCCCTATTTGTTACCCTAATTGTTCTTATTACCATTCCAGTTTTTGTTGCCCTGTCCATTATTGGATGTAGGGGCCTTATTACCCTGTGTGTCCCCCAACTGCATAGTGGATCACCCCACCAGAAGGCTGCAGGATGGCAGCAACCTTGTTTTTGTTGCTGGAGTTGAGAGAGCTCATGTACACATGGTATGCTCTTTCAACCACTCTCAGCATCTTATCAAAACTGTCATCTTCAGGAAAAACAGCACATTCAGCCCTCTCAAGGATGGCTGGTGTCATGTTATGTTGGAAAAGATCTTTGTACTCCACATTATCAACAGCAAACTGTTCCTTTGCCAAGGACTTGTCAGCGCTGTAAGCCATCCACAAACATTTGTGGTAGTTATCAGGAGACTCCTTGGCTCCCTGCTTCACACTGTATGCCAGGCATGCTCCAACAATGCCTGGATACTGTGCAGCCATCAAAGCTGCACAAATAATGTCATAATCCTTCTTTCTCCCATCCCTGATATCCTCTGGAAGCTTTGACCAGAGGCTAGGGGACAAAGTCAAATGAAGCATCTGGATACAGCCATCCATAGGAAGGCTGAGCATTTCACTGTGTGCCCAGACCTTGGCAGGGTGACAGCTTAAGTTATCAGTGGGCTGCATGTGCCCAATAATGTCAGTCATTTTAGTGTTTTCATACCTGAAAGCTCGTAAATTCAGAGAATACTGGAGCTGCAGCTGGCATTTTCTAATGGGGGTACTCACCACTGCAGAGCATGCTGCAGACCATGTGACACACTGACATACCTTTTACCCCTTCTGGTATCATGTCCCTATGTACAGAAATTTAATAAGTTCTGTTTCCCATGCCCAGTGCTATTTGTACCAACTTTGCCTAAGTACCATGTGCCTGCCAGGCATACACATAGCATTTAGGCAAATGTTGTACAAATAACACTGGGCATGGGAAATACAGAAATTATTAAATTTCCATACATAAGGGCACAATGCCAGAAGGGACAAAAGAGTGTCAGCATGTCGCGTGGTCTCCAGCATGATCTACGGTGGTCAGTAACCCCTTGTTAAAAAATGCCAGCTGCAGCTCCAGGATTCTCTGAATTTATGAGTGATCAGGTATGAAAACACTAAAATGTATACCATGATTGCAGGGGGGTCGGGGTATTGGAGTCCCAATCTATGCAGCAATGGCTGCATTACTTCAGCTGGTAGAGCTCCTGTAAATCAATGGTTGCCCTCTCAGTGTGTTTTTTGTCTACAAAGGTATAACTGATTGTTTTCCTGTATGAAATGGCAAAGCCTGGTGCAAGTATGCTATTTTTTAATACACTCTCTTGCCTATGATGACACCAAGATCTGCAACAGAGTGGATGATCCAGATGGGGTGAGCAGAATGAGAAGAAATCTGGATTAACTGGCAAAATGGTCAGAAGAGTGGCAACTGGGGTTTAATGCAAAGAAGTGCAAGATCATGCACATAGGGAAGAGAAACCCTGAAGCCACCTATAGGTTGAGAGGGGAGTTGCTAGCAGTCACAAAGAGACTTGGGCATCATCATCACAGATGACCTGAAATCATCCAAGAACACCACTAAAGCAGTAGGTAAGGCTAGAGGGATGTTGGGGTGTATTAGCAGGGGTATCACAAGTCATAAAAGGGAGGTAATAATCCCTCTTTACAAGGCACTGGTGAGGCCCCATCTGGAGTACTACGTGCAGTACTGGAGGCCACACCTTCACAAGGACATTAACCAAATTGAGGCAGTCCAGAGATGGGCAACCAAAATGGTGCAGGGACTGCATCAGAAAACATATGAGGACAGATTAACAGAGTTCAATATGTTACCCTAGAGCAAAGGAGGGACAGAGGTGACATGATCGAAATGTTCAAACACCTTAAGGGCATTAACAAGGTGAAAGAGTCTAACATGTTTCAATATAAGAAAAATAGCAGGACAAGAAGACACAGCATGAGATTAGAGGGAGGCCAATTAAGGGGTAATGTGAGGAAGTTCTTTTTCACAGAAAGGATGGTGGATGCATGGAACAGCCTACCTCAGGAAGTGGTGGATATGAATACAGTGCAGGGCTTCAAACAGGCATGGGATAGGCATAAGGGAGCAATGCAGATGAGTATGAATAGATAGACCATTGACAGAGCAAAGGCCGATGGCACATTCATAAATTAGGAAAAGAAATGGGTAGACTGGATGGGTCTTGCGGTCTATATCTGCCATCAACTTCTATGTTTCTATAGATATCAGTAGAGATGGAGAGGGGCAACAAATTTCCATTACATTTCTTTGATGAGCACAATGTCACTGCAGAGTATAGATGACCAAGTCATTCCAAACCCCAATTCTGCCAAAATACAGAACTACTCTATTGTCTCGGTTTGAGAAGGCTAATCTAAGGATATGAGCTAGTGGAGCTTAGTTTGATACAAACAATGGCCATAATGTAATTTTATGCAATGTTTTCATATTTCACAAGAGACTGATACAGGGATTTTATTGGGATGGGCAGGTATTTAAAGGGGTACTGATGCTTCAAACAAAACTTTAAATAATACTTATTTACAATTCTGCCTGCATTCCATATATATTTTATATATTTCCCCATCCCATTATTTATTACTAAGGGAATTTGCATGAATATATGATTTTTATCCCTTAGAGTTCCTTTAGAGTCCATCTGCCTCTGTAGCTTACTCCCTCCTTCAAGTCATAATCCTCTGTTGTGACATCACAATCTGTTGCTGTGGGAGTAAATATTATGCCACAAGAGGTGCTCAATGACTTCAGGTAGAGAGAAAGCAGCAGAAATAGATAAACTCTTCAGGAATAAAGATCCTGTTTTCATATAGATGATCTCAGTAATAAATATTGGGGAGGAGGAATACAGTACTAATGGGAAACACAAGCTGGACTGTGTCTAAATATTAAGTTTTCTTAAAGTTCTCAAGCACATGTCATCAGCTCTTTAATTTTAAAATAGCTAGTCAATAAAAATTGCTTTATCTCCATCAATCGAGAACAATTTTGTTTTACATTTACTGTAGCATTTCCCTGGTGGATTTGAGCAAACCTGTCTCAAACTTGATTAATCTGCCCAACAATACAATAGCAATAACAATTTAGGAGGTTGTGCCATCCCTGTGATTTGGTTTAAAGGGACACTGTTAATCTCCATAGGCATCAAAGTGTCCCTAGTTTAAAAAACACTTCTTATGATTGCTCACATTCTACAGAGGCTGCTGATGCACCTGGTAGTTTGATTCAGATCCCTCTTTTCTTTTAAAAAGTGAAAAACTGAGTGCCCACCATAGTAAAGTTACCCCACCAAAACATATTTGTTTACAGTTCTTGACCAACTCCCACTGAATCTTTCCTGGACTCAGGAACACCCTGACTCAATCTAACCAGTCATCATGCAGTTGGAGTGGAGAAGACTATTGCATCATGAGTGGCTGCACTGTTTGAGGGGGTTTATAATATTCAGGATGTATGCAATAAGAGTAGATCAATGATTTGAAGGAAAACAATGCTGGGTATAACTAAGTATTATAAAATGGCAGGGTAAGATCCAGTAATCTGATTGACTCTTATTTATGTGTAAAATATGGTTTCCATGTGGTTAAAAAAAGGACTGCTCAGAATACGGCTTGCCCCTTTA
This sequence comes from Neoceratodus forsteri, assembly GCA_016271365.2. Lineage (NCBI taxonomy): Eukaryota > Metazoa > Chordata > Ceratodontiformes > Ceratodontidae > Neoceratodus > Neoceratodus forsteri. Next base: position 191,565,858 of record JADMNL010000022.1, on the reverse strand, counting down.
AAGGGCAAGTCAGGTTGTCCCTTGGTCCAACCAGAAAGGGGAGGATAGAAGGGAGGGGCTTAGTGATGTCACTGGGGGGGTGAAGGGGATAGGGTCAAATGACAAGGACTGGGTGCTCGCTGGCCATAGAACGGGGCAGGGGTCACCAGGGGTCCTAGTCTGGGGTCCTTTAGGGCTATTTAAGGTATGGTAGCCCAGGGAAGCCCTCTTTTCTTGCTGTAAAATTAAGGATTGAATCATAACACATCATTGGCATTTGAGGTAAGGCACCAAGGGGCCTGAGGCCTTGCTTTGTTGAGGCCTCAGGTAGCCCTGGGCTTAATTGTTTCATGTTGGAGTCATTGGTTTAGTAGGCCAGAGCATACAGTTCTGTGGTTTTATTGCTCATTTTGTGCACTGTTTATGCCTGTGCCCAGTGTATCTGGTTAGTTCAGGTAGTTGCTGGAAGATGTTTAAAAGCAAAATGGAGCATGATTATTTGTAGAAGAACAGGAGAACGCTGTCAGTGTGGTTTGTGTGCTGTTTAGTCCTGTACCTTGTGTAATTTGTTAGCCTTGGTAGTCACTGGAAGATGTTTGAAAGCAGAAGCACATGATTAGTTGAGAAATACAATAAGCACGCTGTGCAGCTGCTGAAATAGCATGGTGGCCCCAGGTAGGCCCAGGGCAACAGGAGGAGCAAATGTAAAATCAGTTGTGAAATGTAAAAGGTGGAAACGAAGAAAGGAATTATAGTGTTGTACTCCTCATGGAAATAGATGTGGTTCCTCAGGTTGATTTGTATGTTGAGGGCGCCCTGGGCCGTGGCCACATGGCAACATGGCAGGGTTTTTTTCAAAGGCCGATGCAAGGGACTGGCGTTGCTGGTACTGCTGGCCTGGGGGAGGGAGGTAAGTGAGGCTCAGGAGGGTTTGCACTACAGCTGCAATTTTCATGGAGGTGGAGGTAGCAAGAGTGCGCTGAGGGAGCTGGAGGTTGGTGTGGGGACATCGTGGTGGCCGTAGTTACTGGTAGCGGGCTCAGTGCTGGGGACATGGAAAGAGGGTGGCATGGCTGGGGCCGCCGTGGGTGGCCATGCAGTTTGTAGCTGGGAACTGAGGATTCTGATTTGGCTTGTTTGGGTGGGCTGGGAGCCATGGGCTGCTCCAGCAGAGGGGGGCAGGGGACAATGAAGCATTTATCATACAATGCAGCTTGAGTGTTTTTTACTGCTGTCTGTAAGTGTGAGCTGAGATATCATGTGAGCACATCTGGATTTCTTCTGCTTCTGGTTACCATGATTAATATGAAATCACAGACTTTGTTGAAATACTTGCAGATGTTAGGTCTTGAGATCAGTGTTAGCCTATCAGTGAGATGCAAACAAATGCTTACCGGTATTCATAAAATGTTGGCCCATACCTTTGCTACATACCACAGTTATCACGCCATCATGTGAATTGTCTATCAGCAATTGACCTGGTGGCCTCAGTGGAGCGCAGGCACTGGGCGGTCAGGTGGAGAAGCCATGTGGGCCAGTAGGCCTCAGGGATGTTGGTGGCCATCTTGGGCATACTAATTCAGGCCTAGAGGGTGGAACAGAGAAGCCACATGGGCCAGGGGTATTGGTGAGGTCTGTGGCCATTTTAGGCCTACCAGTCAGGCCTAGCGGGTGAGTCAGAGAAGCCACATGGGCCAATGGGCCTTGAGGAGGTCTGCGACCATCTGGGGGACAAACCTTTTCAGGGAGAGCCTAGGGGCTGCTGGGTTTGATAGGAGGAGAGCAGGACAGTTGTGCTGCTGTGGGCAATCACAAGCTGGCTAATAAATCAGCGCAGACACTGAAGGTTTAATACAGGGGCCTGCTGGAAAGGTGGTCAAAGGCCACAGGAGGCCTCACTGGTAAAAGCCAGAAAGGCAAGAACTAGCCAGAGGCCACAAGCCAGGGGTCACCATATTGGGGGGTGGCAGGGCCAAGTGGGCAGTAAGACAAAAGGGGTGGGAGGTTGGGTGCAATGAGGCCCAACTTTGTGGACCGGAAGAGGAGGGGGCAGAATACGGAACAGGATTGCACTGCACCGCAAGACCAATCCAAGACATTAAAAAAAAAGTGAAAAGGGGAGATGTAGAGGCCCCATTAAGGAGGCGGCATGCCCGCAGAAATAGGGGAAGGCATAGGAGCACTTGGGTGCCAGTTCACAGCTTCGGCCCCTTCGGGGCGCCTCACAGCACAGGATGCAGGTGTGATTGGGACTATGCGAGGATGGGTGGGCCACACAGGTGAGTGGCCCAATTTTCCTGAGTAGCACCAAGGAAAAGGGAGGGTGCAAGCGGGGGGGCTCGGAGGGGGAAGGGGACCCCACGAGGAGTGGGCTAGGAAGGAAGTGATCATGTTTTGACTATCACTTTGCTTCTTAAGGAATTTTAATCACAAGATGGAGAGGATGGCATCCAAGAAGTCACCCGTGTCCAGCGCCAAGATGATGGAAGAAGCGGCGAAACTGATGAGCCAAATGATGGAGTTGGTGGAGGCAGCCAAGAAAAGGGAAGCAGAGGAGGAGGCCCAGAAGAAAAGGAAGGAGCGGGATGAAAGGGCGGGTGCAGGCAAGATGAATAAGAGACCAAAGAGAGTGAGTCCGAGCCCCTCGCCCACAGCAGTACTGGTCCCCGAGCTGACTCCAGTTCTGGTGGGGCCTAGGTCAGACAGTGGTAAAGATCCTGTGGATGCTAACAATGAAGAGGATTTGAAGGAGTATTTGGAAGTACAGCTGGGGGACATGGGGGAGGAAGGGGTGAAGAAAATGGAAAGGGCCTTGCAGGGCATCAAGGAAGGGGGTAAAAAGGGGAAGGGGCGGGGAGCAGAGATGGGGCCCGGAAGTTGTATGATGGTCCACTGGGTTTTACTCTGGACAACCATGTGCCATCATCTCTGAAAGAAAAAATATGAAAGGGTGAGTATGTGGACATCTTTTGTCTAATCGATGAAGAGAAGGTCAAGAAGTAGGAACAAAAAGAATCAGTGGCCAAGTCAGAGATGGCGATGGCATTGGTGGTGGTTGGACACAAGATGAAGGAGGCTAAGTACAAGGGTAAAAGCACTGGCATGTGGCAGGTGGATTTCCTGATATCCAGCACACTCATGCCGGAGAAGCAGCCGGAATTAGCTATCCCACTTTTGACTTATACAGCAATCATTAGGGATGCATATAAGGCAAGACTGGGCTTTGGCTGGCTAAAGTATGACGAGATGTTTTGGAAACAAATGGCTGTGAAGGGGGACCTGAGATGGGACTGCACCTACTCAGAGCTGTGGGTGAGGACTCTTTTGGGACAAGCAGTGGGGCCCGTGGTGGAACAGGCCAAGAGGTCCTTACAGCCCCATGGCATGAAAGCCTGCTGGGCTTTCAACAGGGCATCCTGTACATGGCCTAGCTGCAAGTTCAGGCATGCCTGTTCACATTGTGGGGATTCCCATCCAGCGACCACCTACAGACAAGGAAGTGACAAGGCAGGCCTGATGGGGGAACAGCACCAGGAGCAGCCCTTTTGGGGAGGGAAGGGGGTGCAGGGAAGGGCTGAGGTGGACCAAGGAGAGCGGGATATAATTACAATTACAGGTGGAATTAGGGATGTGACAGGTGGCGGGAGGTGGCGATGCACCTTGGCCTGCACCTCCATCAGACTAGCAGTGGCAGAGGTATGGACAGAAGATTATCCCGATTCCCGAGGGGCCAAGCGGCTGAGAGAGGGTTTTCGGGGGGGGTTCCCACTAAGTTTCAAGGGGGAGTGGGTCTGAATAAGGGCAAAGCATTTGGGTTTGGTAAAGGGGAAGAGGACATAGTAAAAGTGAAAATTAAAAAGGAGGTCCAAGCAGGAAGGGTGGAGGGCTCTGCAGGAGCCCCATGTAGAGCACTTCAGGTGTCACTGTGAGGTGGTGTCCAAGAAGAAGGTCGGGGAATTTTGGCTCATACACCACCTTTCCTATCTGGAAGGGGGGTCAGTAAATGAAGGAACCCTGGAGGCATTGAGCACGGTTTCATATGCCTCGCTGGATCAGACAGTAGGATTGATTAGAGCAGTAGAGGGGGCATGGTGGGCAAAGATGGACATTAAATCAGCTTTCCATTTGCTGCCATTCAAGCCAGCAGACTGGGACCTGTTAGGGTTCCAATTTGAGGGTGGGTTATATTTTGATAAGGCGATGCCCATGGGATGTTTGGTGGCATGCTTGACATTCGAGACGTTCAGCTCATGGGTACAATGGGTATTTGGGGCATGGTATGGGCACAAGAGGGTGGTCCATTACCTAGATGATTTTCTCTTGATTGGGGCCAGCCAGACAGAGGCACAAGCTATGCTGCAGGATTTCCAGGACATTTGTGGGAACATTGGGATCCCTCTAGCAAAGGGGGGAAATGAAGGGCCCAGCCCGCAGGCTGGAGTTCCTGGGGATCGAGGTGTTCTCCAAGCAGGAGTGTTTCTGGCTCCCTGGGGACAAAGTGGCTCTATTGAAAGGGCTGTTAGCACTGGTAGGGGGGAGAAGGAGGAGGAGGAGGGTGCCAGCGGTACAAGTACAGAAGCTACTGGGGCACCTTAATTTCACCTGCAAGGCCATAAGCCTGGGCAGGGCATTCATGAGGAGACTGGGGAGGGCTATGGGGAAAGCAAGACAACCCCATCACTGGGTGGATATCAGCAAAGGGGTGTGGGAGGACCTCCAGGTATGGGAAGACTTCCTGGAGGCATACAATGGGATAACATTCTGGCAAGAGGACAGGACATACAATACGGACATAGAGTCATACACAGATGCATCCAGGGCCTTGAGGATGAGAGCATATTTCAAAGAGGAATGGATCTTAGAGGCATGGCCATCACAATGGCAGGAATGGAGTCTCACCAAGGACATCAACTTCCTCGAGATTTTTCCCATATGGGTAGCAATGGAGGTGTGAGGAAAACAGATGAGGAGGTGGCCTATTTTGTTCTGGTGTGACAACAAGGGAGTGGTAGAAGTGGTAAACAGGTAGAGTGGAAATACCAAGTCGGTAGGATGGATTTTGCAGTGTATGGTGCTGCTAGAGTTGCCCTTGAATCTGTCATTTAAAGTGCAGCATAGTGAAGGGATCCATCACGAAGTGGCTGACTGTCTTTCCCATTTCCAGATGAAGAGGTTTTTGGGAATTGACACCACGTGCAGCACCAGCTTGAACCAGGGTACTGGACAGATTGTGGAAGATTGGAGGGAGAAAGCCAGGGCCCTCTACAGAGGATCTTTGTCAGCCAACACTTTGAAAGCTTATGAGGGTGCATGGGCAGGCTTTCAGGAGTTGCGGGCCACACAGGGCTGGGATACAGCGGAGTCTGCACAAAAAGTGCAGGTGATGCAGCATGTAGTGGAATGGTGGGAAGAGGGAATGGCCTACACCACCATGGTGGTCCAGCTGGCAGGCATCAGCTGGATACAGCAGGGGGAAGACCAGTCAGGTGGATGGTCATAGGTTGGCAGAGGGGGCAGGGTGCAAGGTAGGATAGAAGGAGGCCCATAATGGGGACCTAACTCATGAATTTGATATGGGCAGAAGATCATGTTTGCAGCTTAACGAAAGAGGCCTGCCTGTTCAAGGCTGCTTTCTCAGTCATGGTTAGAGGGCGTTCAGGATGGAAGGTGGTGGCTTCCAGGAAGGGGGTGGCCTCTAGGTGTTGCAATATGAGAATGTAGCATGTGGGATGGATTCGAGTGTCCATCTGGCTACACAGGTACAAAACAGACCAGAGGGAAGGGGCACCTCAGTGTCTTTTGGGTAGACACCAAGGAAGGGGGTGTGCGTGTAGAGGCCATGGGAGATTATGGCAGGTCCCGTGCTAGAAGGACAGGGGTGTGGTTCCAGCATGGGGATGGGTCCCCAGTGATGAGCTTTCAGGTTGAGGCAGTCCTAAGGATAGCCCTGGTGTTCGTGGGTGAGGAGCCCTCAGACTTTGCCCCTCATTCATTTAGGATTGGGGTAGCATCTGAGGCAGCCGCGAGAGGTGAAATGATAGAGGAAGTGAAGCGAGTGGGGAGGTGGAAATCCAACTGTTACAAGAGATATGTGAGGTGTTGAAATAACCATGTTTCTGTCTTTCAGACAGAAACAGACGACTCCAGGTGGCAGGTGTGAATCATGGAGCACTCCTTCATCTACTGGGCAGAGAGATTTGCAGCTGCCAAAATGAGAGGAACGCAGTTGCGGCCAAATATGGAGCACACAAAAGTTTAGTGGAAAGGCATTAGGAGCATGCAGTGGGCCCAGCTGTTACCATTGTTGGAGGAGTTACTGCTGTGGTGGGCCAGGCCAGGCTGTATTATTATTCACCTGGGGGGGCAATGATCTGGGAGGTGTGACATGGAGGACCCTGTTGAGGACATGGTAACAGACCTTGAGAGGCTAAAGAATTGGTGGCCCCGGGTGGTGATCGGATGGTGTGAGATCACCTCACAGTGGGTATGGAGGGGCTAAAGGGATTAAAGCAATAGTGGTGGCACAGAAATTCCTAAATAGGCAGGTGGCCAGGGTAGTCACAGAGATGGGAGGGGTACACATCCAGCATAGGGATATCTCATTTGAGCAGGCAGAGGTGTACAGGTCACAGGGTGCACCTGTCAGAGTTTGGCATGTGCCTATTCCTGCAACCCTTTGGGAACTTGGTGGAAGGGGTAAATAAGAGGGGCCTGAAATAGTTAACCCACAAGGGGGAGCCCCATCTTCCATCGCAGGTGGGAGATGGGTCAGTGGGGAAGAGGGAACCAGGGGGAGGTGGCAGGAAGAGGGAGGAGGGGGTAGGCACCACAGGCTGGGGACAAAGGAACCCAGGCGTGGGAGTAAGGAGGAGAAGGGGAGGGATATAAAGCTAGGGGGCAGATTGCTGTGTCCGCACCTAGCAGGGAAGGAGGCCAGGTAAGTGATGGTACCTGGTTCTGGTGACGGAGGGGGAGCTAGATCATAGTGTCCAGACCCTGAAGAGCATCAAGAAAGGAAAAGGACCAGGAAGAGAAGAAGAAGAACAGGATGGAAGACATTGGACTGTCTGTCCAAAGCAGAAATTGATTGATATGTCTAATTGTAATATTGACTGTTGTGTTAACAAAGCAATGGGATGTTATTATTACATGTGTGTCTTTTTAGAATAAATAATGCCAGCGAGCATCCAAAGGTTTATTGGTGTACGAGTGCTATATTTCTGGGGGGATCAGGGGACAATAGGGCTTGCCCCTTTAAAGGGCAAGCCAGGTTGTCCCTTTGCCCGGCCAGAAAGGGGAGGATAGAGAGGAGGGGCTTAGTGATGTCACTGGGGGGTGAAGGGAATTGGGTCATATGACAAGAACTAGGTGCTCGCTGGCCATTGGCCAGGGAGAGGGGCCACCAGGGGTCCTAATCTGGGGTCCTTTAGGGCTATTTAAGGGATGGTAGCCCAGGAGAAGCCCTCTTTTCTTGCTGTAAAATGCCCATCTGCCCTCCCAGGCAAGAAAAGTGATATTTTTGGAATGGGGGATGGCTCACAGGAAGGATGGCAAAGAAGAAGGATGGTTGCCTTGGTGGGGCTCTGTTAGGGCCAGAAGAGCTGCAGAAAGGCAGCCAGGGGACCAGGAGGTTAGGTGGAGCCTCACCAGCAGTGGTGGTGAGAAGGGCGAGAAAGAAAGAAGAAGAGGAAGAAGGGGGACCATAGGGGAAGGAGGCAGAAAGAGGGGGAGGGGTAGGCACCACAGGCTGGGGACAAAGAAACCCAGGCATGGGAGTATGGGGGGAAGGGGAGGGATACAGAGCTAGGGGGCAGATCGCTGTATCTGCTCCTAGCAGGGAAGGAGGCAAGGTAGGTGAAGGTACCTGGTTCTGGTGGTGGAGGAGGAGCTGGATCATAGTGTCTGGACCCTGAAGAGCAACAAGAAAGGAAAAGGACTAGGAAGAGGAGAAGAAGAACAGGATGGAAGACATTGGACTGTATGTCCAAAGCAGAAATGGACTGATATGTCTAATTGTAATATTGACTGTTGTGTTAACAAAGTAATGGGATGTAATTATTATATTGTGCCTTTTTAGAATAAATAATGCCAGCCAGCATCCAAAAGTTTATTGGTATACAAGTGCTTTATTTCTGGGGGGGGGGGGAGGAATCACGGGACAAGTGAAGAGTCTGGAACCCTGATCGTTGGGCATTTGGAACACAGGCATTTCAGTTAGCCCCATACAGCCAGAACTGATCTTCCACCACAATCATGGCCGTTACCCTTACACTCTAAAATAAATTCAACTAGGCCCTAAAAATAAAACTACCCTAAATAAAAAAATTAGCAAATTAATTAAATGCTGTTTCCGCGATTATCAGACTCTCCTTATATACAGTACATAAACAAATTAAAAATATTAAGTATTGTTTACAGTTTTCACTACAACAGTTTCTTTGCTGACAGTGAAAAATCCCCCTTCTGTCTTTACCTGCGCATCAGGGAATTCTCTTCTTCTTACTGTGACAGTGAGATAATTGAGTTTCTGGCTATAACAAAGGCCTTTGCTGTCTGTGTGTACAGTATGTTAGGAGATAAACATTCTGCCAGTGGAACAGAGAAGAATTTTGAATCCATGTATTTCATGGTAAACATTCCATGATAAATATTCTGTAGCTTGAATCTGAAGAAAAACAGAGGGAAAAAACAGAAAGAAGAAAGTAGGTAATAATACAATGGCATCATCAATGATATTCATTTATTTATTTATTGAAATGTTTCACCAAGAAGGCACACTGAACAAGTTGCTCATCTCCTGGTGCGACTATGGGTGGGGGTGGGGGTACAGTTGGATGAAGAATTAGACATACAGTTTAACATTTAAAATATACAAGAAATTAAACATTCAATTACACTTGTAACAAGACAGTTAAAAAATATCATAAATAATCATTCAGTTGCATTTGTAGCATAACATACAATTAAATATATCATACCTGTGAAGTATGCATTTAATTACAAGTGGCATATCTGAGGAACATAGAACATAGTGGTGAAGTGGGAGGAGAGAGTGCTGAGACACAGGCTGGGGAGTGGAATAGGTGATATGAATAATGGAGAGGAGCAGAGGCACAGGAGAACAATTAAGGAGGGTTAAAGCAGGAGCAGTTAGATGAGAGAAAGCTATGTAAGGCAGAAGCAAGGGAGTGGAAGGAGGAGGAGTGCCGTATTTGGGGAGTGAGGGAGCTCCAGATTTGTGGGAAATGATGGGTAAAGCCTGATTGACCGATGAGAGTGGTACGATGGGGTACCAACAACGTGTGAGTGTCAGAAGATCTGAGGAAATGGGAGGGGAGAGGTGGGGAAGAGAGCAAGCATGAAAGGTAGGAGGGAAGTTCTCCTAACCAAAATTTAGAAGTGAGTTTGGCACAATGTGTGAGGCACCTGTTGGCAAGTGGGGGAAGGGAAATGGTGTGGTAGAGGTCACAGTGATGAGTGTGTGATACAGCATCAAGGGCAAATCGACAGAAGGAGTTAAATAGAGTGTCCAATCTGGTTAGGGAGGATTTGGAAGCGGCACCATAGACTACATCACAGTAGTCAAAAATTGGGATATCACTTGCAGTAAGCAGAAGGACTATTTTATCACAAACGCACACAAATAAATCTATAGATTCTGCATATAAATGTGCTTTTCACAACAGTAAAAAGTAAAAAAACAGAACCAATTTTATAAACACATTAAGGCACTCAGGGATGTGTGTAAAACATATTTTACAGCACGTCCAGTGGCTGAAGTCACTTGGCCTTCAGCCCTGTGCCTTACTACGCTCCCGGCCATGCTGAAAAATATGTTTTACACACACCCATTCATATCTTATTGCTTACTTACCATGCATTTCAGTTCTAATAAGCAAGGAGGCAGATAAAATGAGCAGTACATCAATGAATTTTAGAGACGGTAAGCAATTATAAAATGTGGGTTTTTACCTACAAATAATATGATTCAAAAAATGTTGACAGTGTCCCTTTAATATAATCTGTCAGCCATTAATCATGGCTTCTTGCTCTTCTATATATGCATTTATTGCTTTCTGTAACATTTTCAAGAATGTGTCAGCAACCATAGGTGAGATGGATTGGGAGGAAACAGGAATCTTGGTTAGATGTTGATTTTAATGAAACTGACCCAGTCAATTAAAATTCAATGGAGAGGCTCCCATTTCTTTAGATACTTCTTAACATGTGCCATCAAAGGGGCTATTTCATCAGAAACACATTTCTCAGAGTATTCCTTAAATAAATAAAACATGCTTGTTATTACTAATACCTTTACAAACATTTCCAATTCACAGGTTCATGGATACACCATGGTGTCAGACTCCTTCGCTATCTCAAACTCCTCTACAATTGTGTCATCAGCTATTTAATGTTTTGCATGCTTTTTTATGCTCTTACACACCTTTACTTTCCAATCCCCTGGTGTCTTGGTTTGCTTTCAGTGTCTCTGCTTCATTGCTGCTGCTCAGAAATGCTACAATATCAGCAGATCTTAACTCGTGCCGAGAAAAGGGATTTTGAGCTGTGGTTATGCCACTACTAATGCCTCTGGGTTTGATTGCCACCTTTTTTGAAGAAGCCACCTTCTGACTAATTACATTTGTACTGGTCCCTGAGGCCATAAACACGTAAACTATGCTTTCTGCTATCTCCTTTCAGGTATTGCCCCTCTTTTTACACATTGCTATTACACTGGTTCCACCAGAATGCTACGCTCCAATACCAGTATTAGAATTATCACCACCTGCAGCAGCATCCTGACCCTTGCCCTTCCTTTTTCCGTCATTAAAACCATTATTCTGCTTTCCTCATGATTGCACTGAAGTCAGACTACTACTGTATACATGTATATTTAAAAGGAACACATCCCTTACAGTTACAGTATATATATATATTTTTGTTATATTATTATTTCTCCTCCAGAGCCCCGGCTGTGACCCCCGCCATCCATTGTTCCCAGCGCCATCCCTGAACATCAGACCCCCTCCTCTATGCACCCCGCGATTTACCCTTCATGGCAGGGTGGTGGGGAGCGACTCAACACACCCCAACGGATCCATGCCAGGCAGGTGCCTCTCCAGGAACGGCGCCGCGGGGAACAACTTCATACTGCCGGGCTCTCTTTTTCCACTGTTTTCCTCCCAGCGTGTCATGGCATGCAATGACGCCAGTGACTGGGTGCGCGCACGCTCCCATGCATGCCCCAATCAAGTGTCTACCACGTCCCACACCCCCATAGCTTGCAGCTGCATGCTGTCAACCCCCCAGCCTCCGCTAGGGGTTAGGCAAACACCGGCAGCCGAATCCCCCCTCCCCGGAATGGAGAGCAGTCCCTTGGATGCTCAATCCATCTCCTCCCGCCCTGACTCCACGGCAACCCATGCCTGCTCCTGAACATGGCCGCCGTGTGGCGAAGGTGTGGCGCCCAGCGCTCAACCCTCAGCGCCACCGGGCCGAAGTTACAGTATATTTTTAATATAATTGGAAATTTGGAGTTGGAGCTGTGCGTAGCCTCCATTAAATCCCTACTCTGAAGTTTTCTTTTCATCACTTTGAAATAATTATTTTCCTCATTTATATGCCCTTGTGGATCTGCCTCTTTGCTGTGTAAGATTTATTTTTAAATTATTAACAAATTTGGAAACCAGTGACATCAGTTGAGTACTGATATGTACGGCAGTGAAAGCAGCACAAGTTTCAGCCTTGGGCCATCACTCAGCTAACGTCACTGGGATTCAGAACAGATAAGTACAGTAGACATGAAAATTAATTTTAAGTGAGAAAAGGCAGTTTCAACAAGGGACTGTAAAAAGGAAAAAACATTATTTCAAAGAGAACAGAATAAAAGACAAAGCAGAGATGGTAAGGAGATTACACATGCTCACATTTCCAATAATATTAAGTAAGGATATAGCAGAGTATATGCTCCTTGTAAGTTTTGCTAAATACAGTACTAAATGCTTATCATTCAACACTGTGTCTTTTGTGTCTATTGAAGCACAATGCTGTGCTTGTAAAAAAAAATCTGTTCTGTAACTTTTATTTCAGTGATGCTCAAGCAAAACAGGACTGCAATATCTAGGGCTTACCAACATAAAACTTTCCCCCTGTGCTGAACAGTCCAGTGTTGCCCATCTCCTGCACCTCTTGTGAGTCCATCTAGCCTAACCTGCATGACCAGCAGGTAAAGGTGATATCCCAGATTCAAATCAGTCATCTCATCCTGTGTCTGTCAGTTAACATGGTGAGCTAACAAGAATGCTCCATCAGAATAGCACCTTTCACCTGATTTATGTAGTTCACAATTGCTGAGTTCAGCCTCACTATGTGCAGGAGCAGTGGGTTATTTCACACCCATTTTGCTGGAGTTATAAAAATATTTTCCACAGCTTTAATAGACACCAAACCAAGACTACCCCCTAATGAAAACAAAATAATCTAAGAGGTCAAAGTGTTCCCTCATTTTCTAACAAAATAAAATGCCCTAGCTATAGCACTGTACTCTGAGAATTGATGAAAAATAGCAATTTTGTCTCTGAAATGCTTTTCAGAATTTCTCTTTTAACTCTTTAGAAATCTGAAAAGAATTTATGTGTAAACCATCCAAATATGATTCTATGGTTTGCATATAAAATGAATGTGTGGTTCACTTAAATTGCAGAATATGATTCTGCAGTTAAGGTTCTGTTTCCAAAATTCCAGAATTCTACTTTGGATGTAATTCCATAGAATTAGGGTGAATTTCCAACTTTCCAAAGAATTCCAGTGGAAGCTGAATTTAAAAATTCCACACAGTTCTACTTAGTTGCCTTTACTTGAACAAGAGAAATATCGTTTTTGAAACTGAATGTATTTTATTCAGGGACACTGGTTTACCGGGATTGAGAAAGGGCAAATTCCATTTTGCACATTGTAAAAAACGGTACTGTCACCGGTGTCTGCTAAGCCATAATCCGGTTTTACCGGTGTTTGGTTTTGTGTACTTTATTTAACAATTTGTAACTCTGCATTTTAGCAGTTTTGACCTCCACTATTGCACATCCTTCCATTCTTGTACCAATTTAAAGTTATTTTAGGTGCAAAATATGATGGCAGCAACAGCACTACAGCCCCCATCCCTGAGGTGTGATGGAAGCAGCAGTAAGACCCCCATCCCGCTGGTGCGATGGCAGCACCTCCAACACTACAGACCCATCCCTCTGGTGTGATGGCAGCAGTAACAACACTGTGTCCCCCCTCCCTCAGGTGTGATGAAAGGAGCAGCACTGCGGTCCCTATCCATTAGGTGTGATGGCAGCAGTACCATGTTCTGCATTCCTCAGGTGTAATGGCAGTATCAGCACTATGGCCCCCATCCCTCAGATGGGACAGCAGCAGTACAACATTCCCCATCCAACAGTGGTTATGGCAGAAGCACTACAGCCACTCCGCCTCTCAGGAGTGATGGCAGTAGCAACAATGCAGTCCACATCCCTCAGGGGTGATGGCAGTAGTGACAGCACTATGATCCCCTTTCTTCAACACCCACACCCCACATGCACAAGTTACAAATTACTTAGTCTCTTTGCTTGTTAGAACTCAGATGTGAATTAATCTGAACCAGCACCACTACTAAGGTGGACCACATTTGTTTTTTCCTATCATTTAACTGCCTGAATTGGATTTCTGCCAGTGACACCACTGACCAGGGTTTGGGAACAGGTTTGGGTGCTGGAAGACCGGCCGGGGGGGTGAAGGCTTGAGTGTCCAACAACCACTCACCTTCTCCTGGGAGGGAGGGCATATTCACAGCTCAGCATTTGCTGGCCCCAGGTGGAGGCTGGAGGCATGGCAACACATTGGCCCTCATTGTGGAAGAGAGAGTGATGGACGTCAGCTTGTGTCTTGACATCATGTGGCCTGTCACGCTCCCACAAAAATGGAAAAACACCTGCTGGCTACCTAGAGGATGGCTTCTGGTCCCTCCATAAGCATGAAGCCCCAGACACATGTGTCTGTTCTGAACCCTGCCATGCCTGGGATATACAGGAAGCTCTTTAGGGTGATTGTCTTCCCTTGTTAGCCTCCCACAGGGATAGAGGCCCACCCAATGAAGGGTTACTTTGGGTTACCTGGTAGCATGGCCATAAGGAGCAGTGGATGGTAGGGGGGACTCAGAAGCAGTGGTAGGGGGACTTGGCAGGCCTGAAGGAGTGGATTGCCAGGGGGTAGGAGGAACAAAAAAAAAAACTGCCTGAATTTGCTTCTTTTAAATAGTGTCATCACCTAAAAAAATATTCACAAGTGATTAGTGGAGGACCTTCTAATGCATCTCACAAACATGTGGATTCCTTTGTTTCCCTTGGTCTCCATAAAAAGTGTGTCTCTCAATTTTCATGTCTGAGCTCAGATGTGAATTGAGCACCACTCTACCCACCAGCATCATACAGCCCCTGCGGTCTTACCTTCCGTGTGTCACTGAATGTGCCTTCAAATCCACTGGCCAAGCATAATAATAATAATCTTTATTTTTATTGCACCTTTCAAAAAATCAAGGTGCAGAACAGGCTTTAAAATACATCCAAATGACATACCATAAAATAATTAATGAAATCCACATAATAAATAATAAAATCAGATAGACTCAGTATCCTCCCCAAATGCTTTTCTCCATAAAAAAGATTTCAAAGCTTTTTTAAAGTCCCCCACCGTCGTGCACTCTCTAATCCATAATAAGTACACTTAAATACGTAACATTTGCTTTTTATTAAAGCAGTCTGTCAGAAAACTTTTTATTGTCACAGAGACTGACACAACAGGTGGGAGAGAAGGTGCAAATGATGAAATGAGCAGACTAGGTGGGCCGTCAAAGTCTATGTTTCTATGTTTCTATCCCATTCACCTAAATAAGTAGTAAGGCAGCTTGTGCCTTTTGAACATACTTTCATTCAGACTCACTTTCAATCAAACAACTGAGGATTTTGGATGGCCCTGCTGATTATACACTTGAATAAACTAGTTGGTAACAGTGATCCTGTGCTTAGCAATCTACAGCCTAGATGCTACATGTAAAGAATACAATAAAAACCTGACTAAAGTAAAAAACAAGCCTACTAAACCCATAAAATGTATCTGAACATTTATATTTACCTATACAACATCACTGCAGTCCGAGTACAACTCAGATAAATTACATGGTACCCTGACTACTGTATGATGTAGTAAACATTTATTGGTACTTTTTTTATATTTTTTTGTAAACTGGGTAAACCCACTAGGCAAAACTGCCTGTTTTCAGAGGTGACCCAGGAGCACTGTGGAGGTTAAGTGCCTTGCTCAGAGTCACACAGTATGCAAGTGGAGGTTGTGGGAATCAAACCCAAGTCTTCTAAATGTACTCAGTTTGATCACTGTTTGTTACTCTAACCACTAGGCTATACTGCCAGCCATAACATCCATACATAATGTTTTAATATATGATTTCAATAATAGTGCACAGTACCTACATTGAACACTTTGCAACAGTTTACTAAAACTGAATTATTTCCCTCTTCATCTGCTTATGTTTTCTTACACCAAAGTGGGTGTATAGTTGACAGAGCACTGTAAATAGCCTGAGGTAGCACTACTGCTTGCAATGCCAGGAACTCGGGATCAGAAGTGAATTCAGGTTGCTAGAGGTCTGGCCAGGGGAGTAGGATTGAGCAGCTGGGGGCTGCTCTCTTCCTCTGGGAACAGTGGCTTGCAGGTCCTGCTGCTTTACTGCCACCTGGGTGACCACAGGTGGTGGTGCAATGAGGCTGCAGAGCATTTGGGAAGAGAGGAAGCTAGCCAGGATCTGGAGTAGTGGCATGTCTCTATGTGCCCTACTTCTTTGGATCCCCTCGAGTGTTGGTGCCCTCAGGGATACAGACCAGAAAACCAGTAACAATCACTCCACATCGGCTGCTGGTAGAAGGGACTCAGCTGCCCCAGACTTCATAACCAGTTTCCATGAGGGACCCACTGGGTTGCTCGACACACATTAAAGGACTGTGGAGGGGTGACCTGGGATCCCCTCCCTTCCCAACTGGGGGGTACAAACTAGGCAGGATGGGTGCAGGCTCACAGGAGCTCCTGAGCATTACCTGGGGTGAAGCTAGGGGAGACCCAACCTAGGGATCTCTGAAAAGTGGAGACTGACGCTGTGAGAAGGGGGCACAGAAAGAGAAAATAAAAACATTTAAACATATGCTGAAATCTTAGGGATTCTGTGCAGTGAAATGCAATTTCCGTGAGGCACCGGTACAAGAATTCAAAATCCGCAAACCAGGCAGGATTCCGTGATTTTTACCGGTGTTACCGGTAAAAACGGAAAACCATTGTCCCTGATTTTATTTCATTGTATGACAAAACACTAACTAAATTAACTTACACAATTTAAATCAACAAAAAAAAAAGAAAACAATAAGTCCACTTAACTCCTTCACCTCTGATTAAACAAAAGTCATGTATGCCATTTGATGTATATAGTCCAATGACTAGCATAAAAGTATTACACACAAACTTAATAGGCTAGTGCATTTCTCTGTCTGAGTTCATGTGGACCTTGTGATAAAAGCATATGGTTCTCACATTTAAAATCTGTACTAATAGGCATTGCTCTTGCTCAGTTAAATACAGAGGGTGGGATATTCAAACTGCACCATTCATAGATGCAAGCCCTTGTGCTGCGCAAAAATAGTTGCACAGGGGTGTATCTGGGGCGATATTCAAAGGAGTTGCGCTATTGAGTAACTCCTTTGAATGCTCACCACCAATCTGATCACTGTGCATGGGCGCAGTGGAGACTTGCGCCACCGCAAGTTGACAGAGTGGAGCATTCAGCTTGCGGTGGCGCCAAATTACCATTCGCCATGCACAAAATCACGATATTCAAGGGTGACATGCAATGGGGTATAATTCATGCAAGGCCCAGGGGTCCATTTGCATGTGATTATGTCCCCATTTGCATGCCATTAGCATGTGGAGTGCGCCGATCCTGAGGACTGCGCTGGCGCCCTGCCAGGCAGCAGCCTCGGGACCGACGCCCCGCAACCGATGTGGGCAGCTGACTGTAAATGCCCCCACCACCCCATTGGCCCAATCACGGGCATAGTGTACTCCCCACCACCAGCCCGATCTCGGGCAGCAATGTAGCTCCCCTCCTCGCAAAGCGTATCCCTGGTGGTCCAGTGGACCAAAATGCCCAGTGCGGGCAGTAAATTAAATCACCCCAACCATAACCCTAACCCTCACCTCACCCCAACCTCAACCTAACCTCCGAATTGTAACCCTGACCTGACCCTAATCCTAAATCTACCCCAACCCCAACTCTAACCCTAACATTAGCCCCAACCCTAATTTCAACCCTTAACCTGCACCCTAAACCTAGCCCTACCCTTAACTCTTAACTCAGCGAATCCCTAATGATAACCCCAACCCTAACCTTGAACCCAAGTCAGTAGTCTTAATCTCAACCCCATGCTAACCCAAACCCCTAGCCCTAACCCTAACCTTAACCTAACCCTAACACTAACCCTAACACTAAACCTAGCCCAACCCTAAAACTAGCCCCAAACTAACCCTAACCCCTAAACCAACCCTCAACCCAACTCTAAAGCTTGATCTTGACCTCTAACCCAACCCTAACCTTGAACTGAGCCCCAACCCCAACCCTAACCTCAAATTATCTCAACTACTCCTAACTTTTAAACCTAACCCTAACCCTTCTGACCTGACCCTAATCTCTAACCCTAACTCTGACCATGACCCTAACCCTAATACTCACTCTAAACCTAACCTCACCCTAAATCTGACCTGACCCTAATCCTAACTCCTAACTCGACCCTTGACCTCACCCCCACACTCAACCCTAACCTTTACCTTAACTCCTCACCTCAACCTTGTAACTCAATGCTAACCCTGACCCTTGCCCTCACACTCAACCTCTTTAACCCTAACTCCTTTTACCCTAACCCCTCACCCTAACCCTAACCCACTGCTAACCCAGACCCTCACCCCAACCCTAACCCTAACCCTAATCCTAACCCTCACCCTCACCCTTACCCCCCTAACCCTAACCCTCATCCTCAACAGAACCCTAACAATAACCATAACCCTAACCTTCACTCTCACCATAAACCTCAAACTCACCATCACCCTAGCCCTATCCCAAAACCTAACCCTAACCCTAACCATAACCCTAACCGCAGAATTAATCCTAACCTTAATGCTAACCCTAACCCAAGCCCTAACCCTAACCTTAACCCTCACCTAAACCCTAACCCTAACAATAACCCTAATCCTAACTATAACCGTAACCGTAGCCCTAACCCTAAACCTAACCGTAAGCTTAACCCTATCCCTAACACTAACCCTAAATCTAAACCTAACCCCAAACCTCATCCCTAACCCTAACCCTGGACCCTAACCCCAAAACTAGCCCTCTACCCCAACCCTTAACCCAAACCTAACCTCAAACCCTGACACTGACCCTAATCCTAACCCCAACCTTCAACTCTGACTCAGACTCTCTAACCTTACCTAAACCCTCACCCTGACCCTAACCCTAACCCTACTGCTAACCCTGATACTCACACCAACCCTAACCCTAACCCTAATCCTAACCTGAACCCCTAACCCTATCTCTCATCCTCACCTTGACCCTAATACTAACCATAACCCTAATACTCACCATCACCGTAAACCTCACCCTCACCCTAACCCAAGCCCTATCCCTAACGCTAACCCTAACCCTAAACCGGGCCCTAACTGTCTCCCTAGCTAACCCCAAATCCAAGCAACCCCTAACCTAATGCTAAAACTAACCCCAACCGCTAACTCATAACCATAACTATTACCCTAGTCCTAAGCCTAACCCTAACCCTAACCCTAACCCTAACCCTAGCCTTAACCCTAACCCTAACACTAACCCTAACCTTTAACCCTAAGAATAACCCTTACCCTAACCCTCACCCTAACCCTAACCTAACCCTAAAACTAGCCCTAACCATAACCCTAACCTAACCCTGACATTGACCCTAACCCTAACCCTAGCCCAAACTCTGACCCTGACCCTAGCCCCTATCCTAACCCTCACCCTAACCTTAACCCTCACCCTCAATGTCACCTTAACCCTAATCCTGACCCTAACCCTCACCATAACCCTAACCCTAATGCTTACCCTGACCTTCACCCCATTAACCATAAATCTAATCCTAACCCTAACCCTTAACCCTAACAATAACCATCACCCTCACCCTAACCCTAACCCTAGGCTCTAACCTTAATCCTGTAACTCCTAACCATAACCTCAACTGGTAGCTCTGAGCCCTAATCGTAACTCTAACCCTGACCCTAAACTAAACTCCTTTGCTCTAACCCCAATCCTAACCCTAACACTAACCCTAACCATAGCCCGAGCCCTTGCCCTAACCCAAATGCTAACCCTAACCCTGACCCTAACCCTAACCCTGACCCTATCCCGAACCCTCCCCTAACACTAACCCTAACTTTTTCCCAAGCTCTAACCCTAACTCAAACCCTCACCCTAATGCTAACGCTAACCCAGACCCTAACGCTAATCCTAACCCTAACCTTCTCCCTCACCCTAACCCTAACCCTAACCCTAACCTGACCCTAACCCTCACCGTAACCCTAACCCTAATGCTAACCCTGTCCCTCACCCCAACCCTCACCCTAAATCTAATCCTAACCGTAATCCTAAACCCTAACAATAACTCTCACCCTCACCCTGTAGCTAACACTAACCCTAACCCTAACACTGACCCTCACACTAACCCTCACCCTCACCCTCAACATAGAACTAACCATAAAACTAACCCTAAACCTAACTCTAGCTCAAGCCCAACCCCTAACCCTCACCCTAACCATAACCCTAAACCTAACCCTAACCCTGACACTGACCTTAACCCTCAGCCCAAGCTCTAACCCCTGACCTCTCAACCCTAACCCTCACAATCATCCCCAACCCTAATCCTGACCCTAACCCTCACCATAACCCTCAACCTAATGCGAACCCTGACCTCACCCCAACCGTAACCCTAAATCTAATCCTAACCCGAACCCTGAACCCTAACCATAACCCTCACCCTCACCATTACCCTAACACTAACCCGAACCCTAACATTCACCCTCACCCTAACCCTCACCCTCATCCTCACCATAGCCTAACCTTAACCCCAACCCTAACCCTAACCTTAGCCTACACCTAACCCTAACCCTAACCCCTAACCATAAACCTAACCCCAACCCAAGCCCGAGCCCTAACCCAAACCCTAACCCTAACCCTGACCCTAACCCTAACCCTTGCTCTAACCCTAACCCTAACCCTAACACTAACCCTAACCATAGCTTGAGCCCTAGCTCTAACCCTAACCCTAACCCTAATCCTCACCCCAACCCTAATAATAACCCTAATCCCAACCCAAAACCATAACCCTAGCTCCCAACCATAACCCAATTCTAAGCTAACCCCAACCCCAACACTATCCCCTAACTCTAACCCTATCCCCAAACCCAGCCCTCAACCCAACCCTAAAACTAACCCTAACCCTAAAACTAGCCCGAACCCTAACCCTAAACCTAACCCAAACTCTGACCCTGACCCTAATCCTAACCCTAACCATATCTCTGACCCTGACCCTAACCCTAACCCTAACCCTCACTCTAACCCTGAAGATCACCCTCACCCTAGCCCTAACTTCACTCTGTCCCCAACCATAACACTAATGTTAACTCTGACCCACACCCCAAACCTAACCCTAACCCTAATCCTAACCTAAACCCCTAACAATATCCATCATCATCACATTAACCTTAACACTAACCATAACTTTAACACTCACCCTCACCCAGAAGCTCCTTGCACCTCAATTCCTCAGCCCTTATCTCTAAAGCTAACCCTAATGCTAAACCTAACCCAAACTCTACAACTAGCCCTAACCCTAACCATGACCCTAACCCCAATGCTATCCCTAACCCTATCCACTCGCTCACAACCATAACCATAACCCTAGCCCTAAGCCTAACCCTAACCCTAGCCCTAACCCTAACCCTAACCCTAACACTAAACTTAACCTCTCACCCTAAGACTAACCCTTACCCTAAACCTCACCCTAGCCCTAACCCTAGCCCTAACACTAACCCTAACCCTAACAATAACCCTCACCCTAACCCTCAAACTAACCCTAACCCTAACCCTTAACCCTAACCCTAACTCAAATCCTAACCCTCACCCTCACTTCCACCCTAAAACTAACCCTAAACCTAATCCTATCCCTCACCCTAAACCTATCCCTAATCCTAACCCTACCAGGGTGTAGGACCATATAAGGAAGTGTGCTAGTAGCCTAGGTAACTTTCTAGGGGGTAGGATCCTATTGGGCATGCCGGGCAGTTACCTAGGTAAGTCCCCAGGGAATAGGACCCTATCAGGTAGGTGGCCTAGTACCCTATGTATTTTCCTTTGGGGTAGGACCCTATCAGGTAGGTTGTCTACTAGCCTAGGTAAGTCCCTAGTAGCACCATTGGGTATGCTAGTAGCCTAGGTAAGTCCCTAGGGGTAGGGCCCTGTTGGGTAGTGTGCTAGTAGCATAGGTAAGTCCCTAGAGGTTTGGACCCTAATTGGGTAGGCAGGGCAACAGCCTAGGTAAGTCCCCATTGGGTAGGACCCTATCGGGTAGTGTTCTTGTAGCCTAGGTAAGTCCCTAGAGGGTACAACCCTATCTGGTAGGCAGTGCACCAGCCTCAGTAAGTCCCTGTCGGGTAGGCATGGCGGTAGCCTAGGGAAGTCCCAAGGGGGAAGGACCCTATCTGGGAGGCATCCTAGTAGCCTAGGTAAGTCCCTAGAGGGTAGGACCCTATCAGGTTGTGTGCCAGATGCCTAGGTAAGTCCCTAGGGGCTGGACTCCCCATCGGGAAATGTACTAGTAGAACAGCTAGGTTCATAGGGGGTATGACCCTATCGAGCAGCTGGCCTACTAAGGCCCAGGTAAGTCCCTAGGGGTAGGGACCTCATCGGGCAGTCGGCCTAGTAGCCCAGGTAGGAACCTATGGGCAGGCAGGGCACCAGCGTAGGTAAGTCCCTAGGGGTAGGGAACTCATCGGGTAGTGCATGGCAGTAGCCTAGTTATGTCTCTAGGGGGGTAGTACCCCATCGGGCAGTGTGCTGAAGCCTAGGGTAAGTCCCTAGGGCAGGACCCCATCAGGTAGGAAGGGCACTAATTGCGGTCAGTCCCTGTGGGCCCCATTAGGGTGGCCTAGTATCTAGATAAGTCCCATGGGGGTAGGACCCTATCAGGCACATCGCTTAGTAGCCTAGATAAGTCCCTAGGACCCCATCGGGTAGTGTGCCACTAGCCTAGGTAAGTCCCTAAGGGGTCAGACACAAGTGGGTAGTGTGCTAGTGGCCTAGATACATCCCTTGGGGGTGGGACCATTTTGGGCAGGCTGGGCAGTTGCCTAGGTAAGTCCCAAGGGAGTACGACCCTATTAGGCAGGCAGGGTGGTAGCCTAGGTAAGTTCCTAGGGGGTAGGACCCTATCGGGTAGTGTGCAAGTAACCTAGGTAAGTCCCTATGGAGTAGGACTCTATCAGTTAGGCAGGGCACCATCCTAGGTAAGTTTCTAGGAGATAGGACCCTATCGGGTAGGCAGGGTGGTAGCCTAGGTAATTCCTAGGGAGTTGGACCCTATCGGCTAGTGTTCCAGTAGCCTAGGTAAGTCCCTATGGGGCAGCACCCTATCAGATAGTGTGCTAGTAGCCTAGCTAAGTCCCTAGGGTATTGGACCCAATCAGGTAGGCAGGGCACCAGCCTAGGTAAGAAACTACAGGGAAGGACCCTCTTGGCTAGTGTGCTAGTAGCCTAGTTTGCTCCCCAGGGTAGGGACTCCTATGAGACACCTTGCCTAGTAGCCTAGGTAAGTCCCTAAGGGCTAGCACCCTATCGGGTAGTGTGCTAGCAGCCTAGGGGGTAGGACCCTAGTGGGCAGGTGGCCTGGAAGCCTAGGTAACTCCCTAGGGGCAGAACCCTATCAGGCAGGTGGCCTAGTAGCCTTGGTAAGTCCCTAGAGGGTAGGGCCCCATCTGGTAGGCAGGGCACCAGCCTAGAAAAGCCCCTAGGGGGTAGGACCCTATCAGGCAGGCATGGCGGTAACCTAGGTGAGTCCCTAGGGGATAGGACCCTTTCAGGTAGGCGGCCTTGTAGCCAAGGTAAGTCCCTATGGGGTAGGACCCTATCTGGTATTGTGCTTGTAGCCTAGATAAGTGCCTAGAGGGTAGAACCCCATCAGGTAGGCAAGGAACTAGCCTAGAAAAGTCCCTGGGGGGGTAGGACCCTATCGGGCAGGCAGGGTACCAGCCTAGGAAAGTCCCTAGGGGGTAGGAACCTTTCGGGCAGGAAGGGCGGTAGCTTAGGTAAGTCCCTAGGGGTAGGACGCGATCAGGAAGTGTGCTAGTAGCCTATGTAACTCCATAGAGGGTAGGCAGCCTATCTGCCTAGGTAAGTCCTAAGGGGGTAGGACCCTATCAGGTAGTGTGCTAGTAGCTTTGCTAAGTCCCCAGGGGCTAGGACACTATCGGGTAGGCATCTCGGTAGCCTAGGTAAGTCCCTAGGGGGTAGGAACCTATCGGGCAGGCGGCATAGTGGCCTAGGTAAACCCCTAGGGAGTTGGACCCTATCATGTGTGCAGGCACCAGCCCAGGTAAGTCCCAAGGGAGTAGGACCATATCGGGTAGTGTGCTATTAGCCTATTAAAATCTCTAGGGGGTAGAACCCTATAGTGCAGGTGGCCTAGTAGCCTAGGTAGGTTCCTAGGGGGTGGGACCCTATCGGGTAGGCTGCTACTGGGCAGGTGGCCTACTAGCCTAAGTAAGTCCCTAGGGAGTAGGACCCTATCAGGAAGGTGGCCTAGTAGCCGAGGTAAGTCCCTAGGGAGTTGGACCCTTTCGGGTATGCAGGGCACCAGCCTACTTAAGTCCCTAAGGGGTAGGACCCTATCAGGTAGTGTGCTAGAAGCCTATTTAAGTCCCATTGGGGTAGAACCCTATTGGGCAGGTGGCCTAGTAGTCTAGGTAAGTCCCTAGGGGGTAGTACCCTATCGGGCAGGCAGGGCTGTAGACTAGGTATGTCCCAAGGGGTAGGGACCCACAGGCAGGCAGGGCAGTAGCCCAGGAAAGTCCCTAGGGGTGGACCCTTCGGGTAGGTGTGCCACTAACCCAGGTAAGTCCCTAGGGAGCAGGGACCCAACAGGCAGGGTGGCCAAGCAACCAGGTAAGTCCTCATGGGGTAGGACCCCATCGGGTAGTGTCCTAGTAGCCTAGGTAAGTCCCTAGGTAGTAGGACCCTTGGGTAGGCAGAGCACCAGCCTAGGAGTGTCCCTAGGGGTAGGACCCTATCAGGTAGTGTGCTAGTAGCCTAGTAAAGTCCCTAGGGGGTAGAACCCTATTGGGAAGGCGGCCTAGTAGCCTAGGTAAGCCCTTAGGGGCTAGGACCATATTCGGCATGCAGGGAGGTAGCCTAGGTAAGTCCCTATGGGGTAGGACCCTATCAGGTAGACAGGTCTGCAGCCATGGTGTCCCTAGGAGGCAGGACCCTTCGGCAGCTAGGGCGGCTGCCCAGATAAGTCACTAGGGGCAGGACCGCACGGGTAGTGTGCTAGTAGCTTAGGTAAGTCCCTAGTGGGCAGGACCCATCGGGCAGGCGCCAAGCAGCCTAGGTAGGTCCCTAGGGGTTAGCACCTAACGGGCAGGTGGCGAGCCTAGGTAGCAACTAGGGTAGGACCCAATTGGGCAGGCATGGCGGTAGCCTAGGTAAGTCCCTAGCTGGCAGAACAGCATCAGGTAGGCATGACGGTAGGCTAGGTAAGTCCCTAGGGGGTAGGACCCTATCGGGTAGTGTGCTAGTAGCCTAGACACATCCCTGGGGGTAGGGACCCATCGGCAGGTGGCCTAGTAGCTCAGGTAGGTCCCTAGGGGTAGGGGCCCCATGGAGCAGCAGTGTGCTGCTGCCCAGGTAAGTCCCTAGCACACTACCCAATAGGGTCCTACCCCCTAGGGACTTACCTAGCCTACTAGTACACTACCCGATAGGGTCCTACCCCTAGGGACCTACCTAGGCTACTGCCCAGCCAACACAGTAGGGTCCTACCATCTAGGGACTTACCTGGGCTACTGCCCTGCCTGCCCGACTTACCAAGGTTACTAGGCCACCTACCTGATAGGATTCTACCCCCTAGGGACTTACCTAGGTTAGTAGCACACTGCTCGATATGGTCCTACCCCTAGGGACTTACCTAGGCTACTAGGCCGCCTGCCCAATAGGGTCCTACCCCCTAGGGACGTACCTAGGCTACTAGCACACTACCCGATAGGGTCTTACCCCCTTGGGACTTACCTAGCCTACCGTCATGCCTACCTGGTACTGTTCTACCAGCTAGGGACTTTCCTAGGCTAGCGCTATGCCTGCCCGATAGGGTCCTACCCCCTAGTTACTTAGCTGGGCTACTAGCACACTGCCCGTTAGGGTCCTACCCCCTAGTGACCTACCTAGGCTACTAGGCTGCCTGCCTGAAAGGGTCTTGGTCAGGATTGGGTTGGGGTAGGGGTGAGACAGGGTAGGGTAGGGTGGGGTGAGGTTAGTGTTGGGTTAGGGTCAGTGTCAAATTTAGGTTAGGGTTAGGGTTGAGGTCAATGTCAGGGTTAAGGTTAGGTTTGGGTTATAGTTGAATGGAGGTTAGGGGTTGGACTAAATAGAGTTAGGGATAGGTTAGGTTTGAGGTTAGGAGCTAGGAGTGGTGTGAGGAGTGAGGGTTATGGTGGTCAGTATTGGGCTTAGGGATGATGTTGGCTACAGGGTGAGGGGTGAGGAGTTATTATTGAGGGTTTAGGGTTGGGGTTAGGATTAGGTGGTTAGGGTTGGGGTGAGGACAGGGTTAACATTAAGTTGAGGTTACAGTGAGGTTAGGATCAGGGTTAGGGTTAGGGTGAGAGGTTAAGGTTAGGGTTGAGTTAGCATTGGGTCATGAGTCAGGTTGGCGTTAGCATTAGGGTGGTTTGAGTTAGGGTTGAGCTAAAAAGAGTTAGGGTTAGGGGAGGATCGGGATGAGGTCCAGGGTTGGGGTTGAGATCATGGTTGGGTCAGAGTAGGGTTGGGTTAGTGGTGGACTGGGTTGAAACAAGGTTAGGGTTAGTGTAGGGTTAGGATTGGGGTTAGAGCAGGGTTGGGGTTGAGGTCAGCGTTAGGGTTGGGGTTGGGGCTGGGGCCAGGTTGGGTTATGGTTAGTTAGGATTAGGGTTATATCAAAGGGTTAGGGTTATTCATAGGGTTAGGGTTAGGGTTGGGGCTCAAACTAGGCAGGTTAGAGTTGGGTTAGGGTTAACACAGTGTTTGGTTTGAGACTAGAGTTAAGGTTAGGGTGAGGTTGGGGTTGAGATTAGGGTTAGGTAAGTGTTAGGGTTGGGGCTGGGGTTGGTGAGGATGGTTAGGGTTAGGGTTGGGTGAGATGTATTTTGGGGGTTATGGTGAGCAGGGTTAGGGTGAATGTGAGGTGAGGTTGATTTGAGTAGGGTTGGGTTAGTGGTTGGGTTTAGGGTTGGTTTGAGGAAAGGAAGTTATGGTTAGTGTAGGATGGGGCTAGGTCAGGGTTGAGTTGAGGTTAGGGTTAACATTGGGTGGGCAAAAGGGTTAGTCTTGGGGTTGGGGTTGGGGCAATTCAGGATTAAGTTGGGGCTATGGTTGAGGATAGGGTTAGGGATAGGTTTGATGTTATGGTTTTGGTTATGATTATGAATGAAGTTAGGGTTAGGGTTGGGGGTAGCATTAGGGTTGAGGTTATGGTAGGGTTATGGCTGGGGCTGGGTTAGGGTTAGGTTTGGGGTTGGGTTGGTTTGGGATAGGGCAAGGATGAGGGTGAGGTGAGGTTTAGTGTGAGGATGAGGTTAGGGTTATGGTTTTGGGTTAGGGTGAGAATGAGGTAGAGTTGGGGTTAGGGTTAGGGTTGGGTTGAGGTGAGGGTCATTGATACGTGGTTTAGGGTGAGGGGAGGTGAGTTGGGTTAGAGGGTGGTTAGGATTGGGTTAGGGTTAGGGTCAAGGTCAGGTTGGGTCAGGATTGGGTTAGGGTCAGGGTCAGGGGTTTGGGTTGGGTTGCGATAGGGTTAGGGCTAGTTTAAGGTTAAGGTTAGGTTAGGTTTAGGGTTAGGGTTAGTGTTAGAGAGATTAGAGTTGGAGTTGAGTTAGGGTTAGGGTTAGGGTTAGGTTATTGTTAGGCTTAAGGTTGAGGTTAGGGTTAGGGTCAGAGGGTTGGGTTGGAGTTCATGCGAAGTTAGAGGTAGGAGTTGAGTTATGGTTAGAGGTTGAGGGGTTATAGTTTAGCAGGGCTAGGGTTGGTTAGGGTTAGCATTAGGCTGAGATTTAGGTTTAGGATTAGAGCTGGGACAAGAGTTAGGGTTAGGGATAGGGTTAAAGATTAGGTTAGGGTTAGGGTGAGGTTGGGTGAAAGTGGTGTTTGGGTTGAGGTTAGTGTTGAGTTGGGTGAGGTGAGGGTTTGTTAGGGTTTGGGTTGGGTTAGGATTAGATTTATGGTTAATGGGGTGAAGGTCAGGGTAAGCATTAGGGTTAGGGTTATGGTGAGGGTTAGGGTCAGGATTAGGGTTAGGGTGACATTGAGGGTGAGGGTTAAGGTTAGGGTGAGGGTTAGGATTGGGGCTAGGGTCAGGGTCAGAGTTTGGGTTAGGGTTAGGGTCAGTGTCAGGGTTAGGGTTAGGGTTACAGTTAGGGCTAGTTTTAGGGTTAGGGTTAGGGCTAGGTTTAGGGTTAGGGCAAGGGTTAGGGTTAGGATTAGGGTTAGGATTAAGACTGAGTTAGGGTCAGTGTTAGGGTTGGGATTAAGGTTGATTTAGGGTCAAGTTGGGTTGAGTTAGGGTTAGGGTTAATTTGGGTTAGGGTTAGGGATTGGGGTAGAGTTGCAGGTCATGATCAGGTTAGGGTTAGGTTGAGGTTAGGGTGAGGTGAGGTTAGGGTTGGGTTTATGACTAGCATGGGGTCAAGCGATGAATTAACATTAGGGTGAGGTTAGGGTTAGTGTTAGAGTTAGGTTAGTTAGGGCTAAGATGAGAAGGTTAGGGTTTGAGTTGAGAGGTTGAGATAGGGTAGGGTTAGGGTTGTCAGGTTAGGGTTGAGGGTGAGACTGGGACCGGAAGGTTAGGATGGGTTGATGTTAGAGTCAAGTTATGGTTAGAGCAAGGTTAGGATTGGGTCAGGAGTTATTGTTAGGGTTTGGGTTGAGGTTAGTTCTAGTACTCTGTGGAGTTGAGGTTAAATTAGAGCAAGGGTTAGGGTTAGGTTGGGCATTAGGGTTGGAGTTGGAGCTAGGATTAGGTTGGGTTGGTTTATTAGGTTTAGGACTAGATTTACGATTAGGGTTAGGATAAGTGTTAGGGTTAGGGTTAGGGATAGGTTTAGGGTGAGGGATAGGATTAGGTTTAGGGTTAGTTTTAGGGTGGAAGTGAGGGTGAGGGTTAGGATTTGAGTTAGGGTTAGGGTTGAGGTTAGGGTTGAGTTAGGGGTGAGGGTGGGCGTTTGATTATTAAGTTAGGGTTATGTTAGAACTGAGGGTTGGGTTAGGGTTAGTGTGAGGGTAGAGTAAGGTTGGTCTTAGGGTTAAGTTAGGATTAGTGTTAGGGTTAGATTTAGGGCTGGGTGTGGACGTTGTAAATGAAGTTGGGTTGGGATAGCATTAGGGTTAGGGTCATGGTTAGGGTTAGAACAGTTGTAGAGTTAAGGTTAGGTTTAGCGTTAGGGTTAGCTTTAGAGATAGGGCTAGATTGAGGGTGAGGTTTACGGTGAGGGTGAGTGTTAAGGTTATGGTTAGTGTTAGGGTTAATGTGATGATGAGGGATATTGCTAGGGGTTTAGGTTAGGATTAGGGACAGTTGGTTTGGGGTTGGTCCGAGTTAACATTGGTGTTATGGTTGGAACAGGTGAAGTTGAGGGCTAGGGTGAGGTCATCAGGATTGGTGAGGGTTGAGGTTTGGGTTGGGTCAGGGTCAGAGATATGGTTAGGGTTAGGATTAGGGTCAAGTCAGGGTTGGGTTAGGTTTAGGTTAAGTTGGACTAGTTTGGGTTAAGGGTTAGTTTGGGTTGGGGTTGGGCTCAGTTTAAGGTAGGGTTAGAGTTAGGGATGTATTGAGTTAAGGTTAGCTTGGAGTCAGGGTTATGGTTAGGGCTGGGTTATGGTTTGGGGTTAGGATTAGGGTTGTGTTGGGGTTGGGTAAGGGTTAGGGTTGGGGCTGGACTCGGCTATGATGACAGGGTTGAGTGGAGGTTAGGATTAGGTTAGAGCAAGGGTTAGGGTTGGGGTCAGGGTTGGGTTAGGGTTTGGGTTAGGGCTCAGGCAGGTTGGGTTGAGGTTGGTTGGGGGTTAGGGTTGGGATAGGGCTGAGTTAGGGTTAGGGTTAGGGTTGTGGTTAGGTTGGGCTATGGTGAGGATGAGGTGAGGTGAGGTGAGTGTTAGGGTTAGGGTTATGTTAGGGTAAGGTGAGGTGAGGTTGGTTGGGGTTCAGGGTTCGGGTTAGGATTAGATTTATGGTTAGAGTTGGGGTGAGGTCAGGGTTCGCATTAGGTTGAGGATTATGGTGAGGGTTAGGGTCAGGATTAGGGTTAGGGTTAGGGTGAGGGTGATTGTGAGGGTTAGGGTTAGGGTCAGGGTTAGAGTTTGGGCTAGGGTTAGGGTTAAGGTCAGTGTCAGAGTTAGGGTTAGGATTAGGGTTATGGTTAGGGTTTGGGTTAGAGCTAGAGTTAGGTTTAGGGTTAGGTCTAGGGTTAGTTCTATGTTGAGGGTGAGGGTGAGGGTTAGGGTGAGGGTCAGTGTTGAGGTTAGGGGTTGAGTGTTGCTACAGGGGTGAGGTGAGGAGTTATTGTTGGGGTTTGGGATTAGGGTTAGGATTGGATTGAGGGTGAGGGTTGGGGTGAGGGACAGGGTTAGCATTAGGGTTAGGGTTACGGTGAGGGTTAGGGTCAGGTTAAGGTTAGGGTGAGGGTGAAGGTTAGGGTTAGGATTAGCGTTAGGGTCTGGGTTACCATTAGCATTAGGGTGAGGGTTTGAGTTAGGGTTAGAGCTAGGGAAAAAGTTAGGGTTTGGGTTAAGGGAGGGTTCGGGATAGGGTCAGGGTTAGGGATAGGGTCAGGGTTAGGGTCAGGGTTAGGGTTAGCGTTTGGGTTAGGGCTAGGGCTCAGACTATGGTTAGGGTTAGGATTAGGGTTAGAGCAAGGGTTAGGTTTAGGGTCAGGGTTAGAGTTACGGTTAGGGCTCAGGCTACAGTTGAGGTTATGGTTATGGTTAGGATTAGGGTTAGGGCTATGGGTTAGGGTTAGGGTGAGGGTGAGGGTGAGGGTTATTGTGAGGGTTTAGGGTTAGGGTTAGGATTAGATTTATGGTTAATGGAGTGAAGGTCAGGGTAAGCATTAGGGTTAGGGTTATGGTGAGGGTTAGGGTCAGGATTAGGGTTAGGGTGACATTGAGGGTGAGGGTTAAGGTTAGGGTGAGGGTTAGGATTGGGGCTAGGGTCAGGGTCAGAGTTTGGGTTAGGGTTAGGGTCAGTGTCAGGGTTAGGATTAGGGTTACGGTGCGGGTTAGGTTAAGGGTTATTCTTAGGGTTAGAGGTTAGGGTTAGTGTTAGGGTTAGGGTTAAGGCTAGGGTTAGGGTTAGGGTTAGGGTTAGGTTTAGGGTTAGGGTTAGGCTTAGGACTAGGGTAATGGTTATGGTTATGAGTTAGCGGTTGGGGTTAGTTTTAGCATTAGAGTTAGGGTTATGGTTAGGGTTAGTGCTAGGGCTACAGTTAGGGCCAGATTTAGGGTTAGGGTTAGCGTTAGGGAAGGGGCTAGGGTTAGGGTGAGGGTGAGATTTACGGTGAGGGTGAGTGTTAGGGTTGTGGTTAGTATTATGGTCAAGGTGAGGATGAGAGATAGGGTTAGGGGTTCAGGTTAGGATTAGGGTTAGGGTTAGGGTTGGTGTGAGTATCAGGGTTAGCAGTAGGGTTAGGGTTAGGGTCAGGTTGAGGGATTGGGTTAGGGTTAGGGTCTGGGTCAGAGTTAGGGTTAGGGTTAGGATTAGGGTCAGGGTCAGGGCTTGGGTTAGGTTTAGGGTTAGGGTTAGGGTAGGGCTAGTTTTAGGGTTACGGTCAGGGTTAGGGTTAGGGATAGGTTTAGGGTTAGGTTTAGATTTAGGGTTAGTGTTAGGGATAGGGTTAAGCTTACGGTTAGGTTTAGGGTTAGGGCTATGGTTACGGTTATAGTTAGGATTAGGGTTATTGTTAGGGTTAGGGGTTTAGGTGAGGGTTAAGGTTAGGGTTAGGGCTTGGGTTAGGGTTAGCATTAAGGTTAGGATTAATTCTGCGGTTAGGGTTATGGTTAGGGTTAGGGTTAGGTTTTGGGATAGGGCTAGGGTGATGGTGAGTTTGAGGTTTATGGTGAGAGTGAAGGTTAGGGTTATGGTTATTGTTAGGGTTATGTTGAGGATGAGGGTTAGGGTTAGGGGTAAGGGTGAGGGTGAGGGTTAGGATTAGGGTTAGGGTTAGGGTTGGGGGTAGGGTCAGGGTTAACATTTAGGGTTAGAGTTGGGGTGAGGGTTAGGGTAGGGTTAGGGTTGGGGTTGAGTGTGAGGACGAGGGTCAGGGTGCGCATTAGGGTTAGAGTTAGGGTGAGGGTTAAGGTAAAGGTTAGGGTTAGTGTGGGGGTGAGGGTCAGGGTCAGAGGTAGGGTTAGGATTAGGGTCAGGGTCAGATTTAGGGTGAGGGTGAGGGTTAGGTTTAGAGTGAGTGTTAGGGTTAGGGTCATGGTCAAGGTTAGGGTTAGGTTTAGGGTTAGGGGAAGGGTTAGGGCTAGTTTGAGGGTTAGGGTTAGGGTTAGGGCTAGGTTTAGGGTTAGGGTTAGGTTTAGGGTCAGGTCAAGGTTAGGGTTAGGTTTAGGGTTAGGGTTAGTGTTAGGGCTAGTTTTAGGGTTAGGGCTAGGTTTAGTGTTAGGGTTAGTGTTAGGGTTAGGGTTAAGGTTAGGGTTAGGGCTAGGGTTTGGGTTAGCATTAGGGTTAGGATTAAGACTACGGTTTGGGTTAGGGTTAGGGTTGGGGTTATCATTAGGGTTAGGGTTAAGGTTAGGGTTAGGGCTAGGTTTAGGGTGAGGTTAAGGGTTAGAGTTAGGGTTAGGGCTAATGTTAGGGTTAGAGTTAGGGGTTGGGGTAGATTTAGGGTTAGGGTCAGGGTCAGGGTTACAGTTAGGGTTAGGTTGAGGGTTAGGGTTAGGAGGTAGGGTGAGGGTTAGGGTTATGGTTAGGATTATGGTTAGAGTAAGGGTTAGCATTAGCATTAGAGTGAGTGTTAGGGTTAGTGTTAGGGTTAAGGTTAGGGTTATGGCTAAAGCTAGGGAAAGGGTTAGGGTTTGGGTTATGGTTAGGGTCAGGGTTAGGGATAGGGCTAGGGCCCAGGCGAGTGTTAGTGATAGAGTTAATGATAAGGTTAGGATTAGGGTTAGTGCAAGGGTTAGGGTTAGGTTGAGGGTTAGAGTTAGGGGTCAGGTTAGGGTTAGAGCTAGTGCTCGGGCTAGTGTTAGGGTTAGAGTTAGAGCAAGGGTTAGGGTTAAGGTTAGGCACAAGGGTTAGGGTTAGGGCTAGGGCTACAGCTAGGGCAAGGGTTAAGGTTAGCTTTAGTGTTAGGTTTAGGACTAGAGTTAGGGTTAGGGTTAGGGTGAAGGTTAAAGTTAGGGTTAGGGTAAGTTTTAGGGTTAGGGTTAGGGTTCGGTTGAGGGTGAGTGGTAGGATTAGGGATAGGGTTAGGGTGAATGTGAGGGTGAGGGTTAGGATTTGACTTAGGGTTAGGGTTAGGGGTTAGGGTTAGTTTGAGGATTAGGGTGAGGGTTATGGTCAGGGTTAGGGTTAGGGTTAGGGCTAGGGTTAGGGTTAGGATTCTGGTGAGGGTTAGGGTAATAGTTAGTCTTAGGTTGGGGTTAGGGTTAGGGTTAGTGTTAGGGTTAGGCTTAGGGCTAGGGTTATGGTTATGGTTATGGTTATGAGTTAGCGGTTAGGGTGAGGGATAGGGTTAGCATTAGGGCTGGGCTAGGGCTAGAGTTAGGATTAGGTTTAGTGTTAGGGTTAGGTTTAGGGATACGGCTAGTGTGATGGTGAGTTTGAGGTTTACGGTGAGAGTGAGGGTTAGGGTTGTGGTTAGTGTTAGGGTGCTGGTGAGGATGAGGGTTAGAGTTAGGGGTTAGGGTTAGGGTTAGGATTAGAGTTAGGGTTGGGGTGAAGGTCAGAGTTAGCATTAGGGTTAGGGTTAGAGTGAGGGTTAGGGTTAGGGTCAGGGTAAGGGTTAGGGCTAGGGTTAGTGTGAGGGTGAGGGTCAGGGTTAGAGTGAGGGTTAGGGTTAGGTTCAGGGTCAGAGTTAGGGATAGGATTAGGGTTAGGATTAGGGTCAGGGTCAGGGTTTGGGTTAGGTTTAGGGTTAGGGTTAGGGTTAAGGCTAGTTTTAGGGGTCAGAGTTAGGGTTAGGGCTAGGTTTATGGTTAGGGTTAGTGTTAGGGTTAGGGTTAGGGTTAGTGCTAAGGTTAGGGTTATGGAGAGGATGAGTGTTAGGGTTAGGGTTAGGGGTTAGGGCTAGGGTTAGGGTTAGGATTAGGGTTAGTGTCAGGGTTGGGGTGAGGGTCACGGTTAGCATTAGGGTTAGGGTTTGGGTGAGGCTAAGGGTCAGGTTTAGGGTTAGGGTTAGTGTTAGTGTGAGGGGGAGGGTCAGGGTTAGAGTGAGGGTTAGGTTTAGGGTTAGGGTCAGGGTCAGAGTTAGGGTTAGGGTTAAGATTAGGGTCAGGGTCAGGGTTTGGGTTAGGTTTAGGGTTAGGGTTAGGGCTAGTTTTAGGGTTAGGGATATTGTTAGGGTAAGGGCTAGGTTTATGGTTAGGGTTAGTGTTAGGGTTAGGGTTAGCGTTAGGGTTAGGGCTAGGGTTACATGTAGGGTTAGTGTTAGGGTTATTGTTAGGGTTAGGTTTAGGGTTAGGGTTAGAGTCAGGGTCAGGGTTAGGGTTAGGTTTAGGATTAGGGTTAGGTTTAGGGATAGAGCTAGGGTTAGGGTTATGGTTAGGGGTTAGTGGTTTGGGTTAGGGTTAGGGCTAGAGTTATGGTTAGCATTAGGGTTAGATTTATGGTTAGGATTAGGGCTTGGGCTGAAGTAGGGTTAGGGTTATGTTTAGGTTTAGGGCTACAGTGTGGGTGAAGGTAAGGCAGAGGGTGAGTGTTAGGGTTACTGTTAGTGTTAGGGTTAGGGTGAGGGTTATTGTTAAGGTTTTGGGTTAGGGTTAGGATTAGATTTAAGGTTAGGGTTGGGGTGAGTTTGAGGGTTAGCATTAGGGTTAGGGTTAGGGTGGGGATTAGGGTTAGGGAGAAGGTTAGGGTTAGGGTTAGGGTCAGGGTCAGAGTTAGAGTTAGGATAATTGTAAGGTTCAGGGTCACTGTCAGGGTCAGGGTCAGGGTCAGGGTTAGGGTTAGGGCTAGTTTAAGTGTTAGGGTTAGGGTTAGGGCTAGGTTCAAGTTAGGGTTAGTGTTAGGGTAATGGTTAAGGTTAGTGTTAAGTTTAGGGCTAGGGTTAGGATTAGGGTTAGGGTTAAGGCTAGGGTTAGGATTAGGGTTAGGGCTAGGGCTAGGGCAAGGGTAAGTGTTAAGGTTAGCTTTATTGTTAGGTTTAGGACTAGAGTTAGGGTTTGAGTGAGAGTTAGAGTTAGGGTTAGGGTTAGGGTAAGTGTTAGGGTCAGGGTTAGGGCTAGGGTTAGGGAGAGGGATAGGATTAATGTTAGGGTTGTGATGCAGTGGTCGTTTAAGCCACCTGAGGTGAAATTTTGGTTTTTACAAAAAAATGGGTTGCAGTTGATTTATCTTGCTAGGGTGAAAGCTCTTTTTTCTAGATTAATGCTACCTGATGTGATATATGTATGTTTTGCCAAAAATGGGTTTCAGGTGATTCATGGGTTTGGGTGAAAAGTAGGCAGTGGTCATTTATGCCACCTGAGGTGATTTTTTTTTGCCAGAAATGGTTCCAGGTGATCTATGGAGTCAAAGGTCAGCAGTGGTTGTTCAAGCCAGCTTAGGTGAAGTTTTTATTGTTGCAAAAAATCGGTTCCAGTTGATATCTGTACGTGGGGTGAAAGGTCCATGACAGCAGTTTAAGACACCTGAGGTAATATTTGTAGTTTTCCAAAAAGTGGCTTGCAAGAGACTGATGGAGCTGGTGTAAAAGGTTTAAGGTTGTCATTTAGGACATCTGAGGTGATATTTGTACTTTTGCCAAAAATGGGTTCCTGGTAAATTATTGATCCAGAGTAAAATATCTGCAGTGGTCATTTAGGCCAGGAGACATGATATTTTTATTTTTAATATAAATTGATTCCAGGTGATTTATGGAGCCAGGGTAAAAGGTCTACTGAAGGACCTTTAGGCAACCAGGGATGATGTTTTCATTTTTGGCAAAAATGGGTTCCAGATGATCTATGCAGATAGGGTGAATGGTACATGGTGGTCATTTAGGCCACCTGTGGTGATATTGTTTTTTATAATAATGCATTCTAGGAAATTTATGTACCTTGAGTAAAATGTCGGTGGATGTCATTTAGGCCACCTGTGGTGATATTTTTAGTTTTTGCCAAAATAGGTGGATTTAAATATCCTCAGTGCTCATTTAGGCTCCTTATGTTATTTTTATGTTTTTGCCAAAAATGGGTTCCAGGTGCTTAATGGAACCTTTGTAAAAGGTCTGTGGTGGTCATGTAGGCCACCTGAGGTAATATTTTTATGTTTAATAAAAAGTGGATCCAGGTGAGTTATGGAGCAGGCATAATGGGACTGCAGTGGTCATTTAGGCCACCAGAGATAATATTTTTATTTTTGCAACAAATGTGTTCCAGTTGATCTATGGAGTCATTGTGGAAGGTTGCAGTGGTTGTTTAAGCCTGCCGGTGAAATTTTATTTTGCATAAAATCTGTTCCCTTTGATATCTATAGTTGTGGTGAATGGTCCATGGCAGGCATTTAAGACACCTGAGGTGAAATTTAAAGTTTTTGAAAAAGTGGGATGTCGTGACTAATGGAGCTGGTGTAAAATATCTGAGGTTGTCATTTAGGCCACCTGAGATGATATTACTTTTTTTTGCCAAGACTGTGTTCAATTGATCTATGGAAACAATGTGAAAGATCTGAGGAGTTTGTTTTGGACATCTGATGTGACATTTTTATTTTTACCAAAAATATGTTCCAGGTAATTTATGGATCTGGAGTGAAAGATCTGCAGTTGTCATTGAGGCCACCAGAGGTAATCATTTTATTTTTACTAAAAATTGGTTCCAGGTGATTTATGGAACCGAGGTGAAAGCTCTGCGGTAGTCATTTATTCCACCTGGAGTAACATTTCTATTCATTTTTTGCCAGAAATCAGTTCCAGGTGATTTATGGCACCTGCATAAAAGGTCTGCAGTGCTCATTTAGGCCACCTGAGTAACATTTTATTTTACCAAAATGGTTTGCAGGTCATGTATGGAACAAGTGTAAATGGTCAGTTATGCCACCTGAGGTGATATTTTCATTTGTTGCCATAAAAAGGTTTCAGGTGATCTATGGAGCCAGATTCAAAGTTCCTCGGTGGTTGTTTAGGCCACCTGAGGTGAATTTTACATATCTGCTGAAAATGGGTTGCAGATGATTTATGAAGCTGGGGTGAAAGGTCTGAGGTTGTCATTTAGGCCACCCGAGGTGATATATTTATTTTTGCCAAATAAACATTTCAAGTGATTTATGGGATATGGGTAAATGATAGGCAGTGGCAATTTAGGTCACCTGAGGTTAAAGGCAGGTGGTGGTCATTTAGGCCACCTGAAGTGATAATTTTATTTTTGCCAAAAACTGGTTCCGGGTGATCAACAGAGTCATTGTGAAAAGTCCACGATGGTTTTTTTAAGCCATCTGAAGTTAAATTTTTATTTTTGCAAACAGTGGATTCCAGGTGATATTTGGTGCTGAGGTGAACTGTCCACGGTGGTTGTTTAAGCCACATGAGGTGATATTTTTAGTTTTTTAAAAAGTGGGATGCAGGTGATTAATGGAGCTGGTGTAAAAGGTCGGAGGTTATTGTTTGGCCACCTGAGGTGATATTTGTATTTTTTTCCAAAACTGGGATCCAGGTAATTAATGTATCCAGAGTAAAAGGACTGCAGTTGTCATTTAGGCCACATGAGGTGATTCTTCTTTTTGTTAAAATTTGTTCCAGGTGATATGAATCTGGGGTAAAAGTTCTGTTTAGGTCATTTACATCACCTGAGGTGATATTTTAAATTTTTGCCAAAAACATGCTCCAGCTGATCTATGGAGCCTTGTTGAAAGTATCTTCATGGTTCTTTAAGTCTCCTGAGTTGAAATTTTTTATTTGTTTCAAAAATGGGTTTTTGGTGAGTTAAATAGCTGGAGTGAAAGATCAACGGTGGTTGTTAATACCACCTGAGGTGATATTTTTGCCAAAAATGGTTTCTAGGTGATTGATGGAGCTGGTGTAAAATGTCCAAAGTGGTCATTGAGGCCACCCGAGGGGATATGTTTTTGTTCTTGCCAAAAATGGGTTTCAGGTAATTTATGGAGGGAGGTAAAAGATTCACAGTAGAGCTTTAGACCACCTGGGGTGCTATTTCTATTTTGCCAAATATGGGTTCCAGCCTTTCTGATAGGGTCCTAACACCTAGGGACTTACCTAGGCTACTAGCACACTACCCAATAAGGTCCTACACCCTAGGGACTTACCTAGGCTGCTAACACACTACCCGATAGGGTCCTGCCCCCTAGGGACTTACTTAGGCAACCGCCTGCCTACCCGATAGGGTCCTACCCCCTAGGGACTTACCTAGGCTACTAGCACACTACCCAATAAGGTCCTACCCCCAGGGGCTTACCTAGGCAACTGCCCTCCCTACCCGATAGGGTGCTACACCTAGGAACTTACCTAGGCTACCGCCCTGCCAAATGATAGGGTCCTACCCCCTAGAGACTTACCTAGGCTACTAGGCCACCTCCTTGATAGGGTCCTGCCCTGTAGGGGCTTACCTAGGCTACTAGCACACTACCCGATAGGGTCCTACCCCCAGTGACTTACCTAGGCTACTAGTCCACTTGCCCAATAGGGTCCAACTCCCTAGGGACTTAACCTAGGCTACCGCCCTGCCTACCAAATAGGGTCCTACACTCTATCTACTTACTTGGGCTAACGCCTTGCCTACCCTATAGGGTCCTACAACCTAGGGACTTACCCAGCCTACTATGCCACCTACCTGAAAGGGTGCTACCCCTAGGTACCTACCTAGGCTGGTGCCTTGGCTACTTGATAGGGTTCTTCCCTCTAGGGACTTACCTAGGCTGTTGGCACAATACCCGATAGGGTTCTACCCCTAGGGACTTACCTTGGCTACTAGACCACCTACCTGATAGGGTCCTACCCCCAGGGACTTACCTAGGCTGGTTCCCTGCCTGCCAGATTGGGCACTACCCTCTATGGACTTACCAAGGCTACCAGGCTGCCTGCCCAATAGGGGTCTACCCCTATGGAGTTACATGAGGAAATATTTGTATTTTTCCAAAAATGGGTTACAGGTAATTAACAGATCCAGACTAAAAGATCTGTAGTGGTTGTTTAGACTACCTGAGGTTATTTTGCTAAAATTTGTTCCAGGTGATATGAATCTGGGGTAAAATATCTGTGGAGGTAACATTTAGGCCACATAAGGTGATATTTTTAGTTGTTGCCAAAAATGTGCTCCAGGTGATCTCTGGAATGTGGTTGAAGGTTTCTTTGTGGTTCTTTAAGCCACCTGAGGTGACATTTTAATTTTTTTCAAAAATGGGTTCCAGGTGATCTATGGAGTAATTGTGAAAAGTCCGCAATGGTTGTTTAAGCCATCTGAAGTTAAACTTATATTTTTGCAAACAGTGGATTCCAGGTGATATCTGGAGCTGATGTGAACTGTCTACAGTTGTCATTTAAGCTGTGTGAGGTGATATCTTTAGTCTTTTAAAAAGTGTTTTGCAGGTGATTAATGGAGCTGGTGTGAAAGGTCTGAGGTTATTGTTTGGCCACCTGAGGTGATATTTGTATTTTTCCCGAAACTGGGATCCAGGTAATAAATGTATCCAGAGTAAAAGATCTGCAGTTGTCATTTAGGCCACCTGAGGTGATTCTTCTTTTTGCTAAAATTTGTTCCAGGTGATATGAATCTGGGGTAAAAGGTCTGTTTATTTCCTTTAGACCACATGTGGTGATATATATTTTTTTGTAATAATGGGTTCCAGGTAATTTATGTACATGGGGTAAAATGTTGGTGGTTGTCATTTAGGCCACCTGTGGTGATATTTTTAGTTTTTGCCAAAAACATGCTCTGGCTGATCTATGGAGCCTGGTTTAAAAAGTTTCTTCATGGTTTTTTAAGCCACCTGAGTTGAAATTTTTTCATTTGTTTCAAAAATGGGTTTTTGATGAGTAAATGACCGGAGTGAAAGCGCAATGGTGGTGGTTTATTCCACTTGAGGTAATTTTGTTTGCCAAAAATGGTTTCTAGGTGATTGATGGAGCTGGAGTAAATTGTCCAAAGTGGTCATAGAGGCCTCCAGAAGGGATAGGCTTTTGTTGTTGCCAAAAATGGGTTTCAGGTGATTTATGGAGGTGAGGTAAAAGAATCACAGTAGAGCTTTAGACCACCAGGGGTGCTATTTTATTTTTGCAAAAAATGGGTTCCAGGTGATCTATGGAGACATGGAAAATGTGATGCAGTGGTCGTTTAGGCCACCTGGGCTGAAATTTTTATTTTTGCAAAAAATGGGTTGCAGTTGATTTATCTTGCGGGTGAAAGCTCTGTTTTTTACATGAAAGCTACCTGATGTGATATATGTATTTTTGGCCAAAAATGTGTTTCAGGTGATTAATGGGGTTTGGGTAAAAGGTAGGCAGTGGTCATTAAGGCCACCTGAGGTGATATTTTTATTTTTGCCAGAAATAGTTCCAGGTGATCTATGGAGTCATTGTGAAAGGTCAGCAGTGGCTGTTCCAGCCAGCTGAGGTGAAATAATTATTTTTGCAAAAAATCAGTTCCAGTTGATATCTGGAGTTGGGGTTAATGGTCCATGGCAGTCGTTTAGGACACCGAGGTGATATTTGTATTTTTGCCAAACATGGGTTCCTGGTAAATTATTGAGCCAGAGTAAAAGATATGCAGTGGTCATTTAGGCTAGGAGACATGACATTGAATAGAATTGAATTGAATAGACATTGGTTCCAGGTGATTTATGAAGCCAGGGTGAAATGTCTAAAGAGGACCTTGGAAACTAGGATGATGATTTCATTTTTGGCAAAAATGGGTTCCAGGTGACCTATGCAGACAGGTTGAATAGAACATGGTGGTCATTTAGACCACCTGTGGTGATATTTTTTTTTGTAATAATGGGTTCCATGTAATTTACAGTATGTATCTGGGGGGTGGTCATATAGGCCACCTGAGAAAATATTTTTATGTTTACCAAAAAGTGGTTCCAGGTGAGTTATGGAGCAGGGGTAATGGGACTGCAATGGTCATTTAGGCCACCAGAGATAATATTTTTATTTTTGCCAGAAATGGTACAAGGTGATCTATGGAGTCATTGTGAAAGGTCAGCAGTGGTTGTTCAAGCCAGCTGAGGTGAAATTTTTATTTTTGCATAAAATCGGTTTCCGTTGATATCTATATTTGGGGGTGAAAGTTCCATGGTAGCCATTTAAGACACCTGAGGTGATATTTGTAGTGTTTCAGAAAGTGGGTTGTAAGTGACTAATGGAGCTGGTGTAAAAGGTCTGAGGTTGTCATTTAGGATACCTGACGTGATGCTTGTATTTTTGCCAAAAATGGGTTCCGGGTAAATTATTGATCCAGATTAAAAGATCTGCAGTGGTCATTTAGGCATGGAGACATGATATTTTTATTTTTAATAGAAATTCATTCCAGTTGATTTATGGTGCCAGAGGGAAAGGTTTACAGAGGACCTTTAGGCAACCAGAGACAATGCTTTCATTGTTGGCAAAAATGGGTTCCAGGTGATTTATGCAGACAGGATGAATGGTCCATTGCGGTCATTTAGGCCACCTGTGGTGATATTTTTTTTGTACTAATTGGTTCAAGGTAATTAATGTACCTGGGGTAAAATGTTGGTGGATGTCATTTAGGCCACCTGTGTGAAATATTTATTTTTGCATAAAATTGGTTCCCCCTTGATATCTATAGTTGGGGTGAAAGGTCCATGGCAGTCATTTATGACACCTGAGGTGATATTTAAAGTTTTTGAAAAAGTGGGTTGTAAGTGATTAATGGAGCTGGTGTAAAAAGTCTGAGGTTGTCATTTAGGCCACCTGAGCTGATATTTTTTATTTTTGCCAAAACTGTGTTCAATTGATCTATGGAAACATTGTAAAAGGGCTGAGGAATTCATTTTCTACATCTGATGTGACATTTTAATTTTTTATTAAAAATGGGTTCCAGGTAATTTATGGATCTGGAGTAAAATACCTGCAGTGGTCATTGAGGCCACCAGAGGTAATGTTTTTATTTTTACTAAAAATTGGTTCCCGGTGATTTATGGAACCAAGGTGAAAGGTCTGCGGTAGTCATTTAGGCCACCTGTGGTGACATTTCTATTCATTTTTTGCGAAAAATCAGTTCCAGGTGATTTATGGCACTTGAATAGAAGGTTTGCAGTGCTCATTTAGGCACCTGAGGTAATATTTTTATTTTTTACCTAAAATGTGTTCCAGATCATGTATGGAGCAAGGGTAAAAGGTCTGTTATGCCACCTGAGGTGATATTTTCATTTGTTGCCATAAAAATGTTTCAGGTGATCTATGAAGACAGATTCAAAGTTCTGCAGTGTTTGTTTAAATGAAATTTACATATTTGCTGAAAATGGGTTGCAGGTGATTTATGAAGCTGGGTTGAAAGGTCTGAGATTGTCATTTAGGCCACCTGAGGTGATATACTTATTTATGCCAAAAAACATTTCAGGTGATTTATGAGATTGGGGTAAATGGTAGGCAATGGTAAGTTAGTTCACCCGAGATTAAAGGCAGGTGGTGGTCATTTAGGCCACCTGAAGTGATAATATTTTTCTTGCCAAAAATTGGTTCCAGGTGATCTATGGAGTAATTGTGAAAAGGTTGTTTAAGCCATCTGAAGTTAAATTCTTATTTTTGCAAACACTGTTTCCAGGTGTTATCTGGAGCTGAGGTGAACTGTCCACAGTGGTCGTTTAAGCCATGTGAGGTGATATTTTTAGTTTTTTAGAAAGTGGGTGGGTTACAGGTGATTAATGGAGCTGGTGTGAAAGGTCTGAGGTTATTGTTTTGCCACCTGAGGTGATATTTGTATTTTTCCCAAAACTGGGATCCAGGTTAGTAGCCAAGGTAAGTCCCTAGGGGGTAGGACCCTATTGGGTATTGTGCTAGTAGCCAAGGTAAGTGCCTAGAGGTGGGACCCCATCAGGTGGGCGAGGCACCAGCCTAGGTAAGTCCCTAGGGGTTGGGACTCTATCAGGTGAGGCAGGATACCAGCCTAGGAAGTCCCAGGGGTGGGAACCTGTCGGGCAGCAAGGCAGTAACTTAGGTAAGTCCCTAGGGGTGGGACCCTATCAGGAAGTGTGCTAGTAGCCTCATGAAGTCCATAGAGGGTGGAACCTATCGGGCAGGTGGCCCAGTAGCCTCCAGGTAAGTCCCTAGGGGGTAAGACCCCTATCAGGTAGTGTGCTAGTAGCCTGTTGTCTCAGGGGGTAGGGACCCCATCGCAGGCATGGCAGTCACCTGATAAGTCCCTAAGGTGTAGGACCCTGTTGGGCAGGAGGCACCAGTCTAGGAAAGTCCCTAGGGTAGGACCCTATCAGGAAGGTGGTCTAGTGGCCCTAGGTAAGTCCCTAGGTGGTGGGACCTATCAGGTAAACAGGTCACCAGTATGCGTAAGTCCCTATTGGGTAGCACCCTATCAGGTTGGCAGGGGGGAGCCTAGGTAAGTCCCTAGGGACTTGGACCCAATGGGTAGGCAGGGCACCAGCCTAGGTAACTCCCTAGAGGGTAAGCCCCTATCGGGCAGGCGGCATAGAAGCCAAGGTAAGTCCCTAAGGGGTAGGACCCTATCGGGTAGGCCCTATTGGGCAGGTGACCTGGTAGCCTAACTAAGTCCCTAGGGGGTAGGACCCTATTGGGGAAGTGGCCTAGTAGCCTAGGTAAGTCCCTAGGGAGTTGGACCCAATTGGGTAGGCAGGTCGCCAGCCTAGGTAAGTCCCTAGGGAGTAGGACCCTCTCAGGCAGGCAGCCAAGTAGCCTAGTAAAGTCCCCAGGGGGTAGGACCATATCGGGCAGGTGGCCTTGTAGCCTAGATAAGTCCCTAGGGAGTTGGACCCTATCGGGTATGCAAGGCACCAGCCCAGGTAAGTCACTAGGGGGTAGTACCTTATCAGGTAGTGTGCTAGCAGCCTATTAGAGCCCTAGGGGTAGGACCCTAATGGGCAGGCAGGGCAGTAGGCTAGGTAAGTCCCAAGGGGTAGGACCCTATCAGGTAGTCGGCCTAGTAGCCTAGGTAAGTCCCTAGGGTGTAGGACCCTATCGGGTAGAGTGCAAGTAGCCTAGGTAAGTCCCTAGGAAGTAGGACCCTTTTGGGTAGGCAGGGAACCAGCCTGGGTAAGTCCCTAGGGGTAGGACCCTATTGGGTAGTGTGCTAGAGCCTAGGTTAGTCCCTCGGGGTTAGAACCCTATCGGGTAGTGTGCTAGTAGCCTAGGTAAGTCCCTAGGAGGTAGGACCATATCCGGTAGTGTGCTAGTAGCCTAGGTAAGTCCCTAGGAGGTAGGACCCTATCGGGTAGTGTGCTAGTAGTCTAGGTAAGTCCCTAGTGGAGGACCTTATTGGGTACTGTGCTAGTAGCCTAGGTAACTCCCTGGTGTGTGGGACTCTATCTGGCAGTCGGCCTCAGTGCCTAGGTAAGTCCCTAGGGACTTTAACCCAATTGGGTAGGCAGGGCACCAGCCTAGGTAAGTCCCTAGGGTAGGCCCCTCTCAGGCAGGCAGCATCATAGCCTAAGTAAGTCCCTAGGGGATAGGACCCAATGGGTTAGTCTGCCTAGTAGCCTAGGTAAGTCCCTATTGTGATGGACCCTATCGGGTAGGCAGGGCACCAGCCTAGATAAGTCCTTAGGGGGTAGGACCCTATCGGGTAGTGTGCTAGAAGACTATTTAAGTCCCTAGAAGGTAGGACCCTATTGGACAGGTGGCCTAGTACCCTAGGTAAGTCCCTAGGGGGAAGGACCCTATCGGGTAGGCATGGCGGTAGCCTCAGTAAGTCCCTAGGAGGTAGGACCCTATCGGGCAGGGAGGCACCAGCCTAAGTAAGTCCATAGGGGTAGGACCCTATCAGAAAGGTGGTCTAGTGGCCTAGGTAAGTCTCTCAGGGGTAGGACGCTATCGGGTATTCAGGGCACCAGCCTACATAAGTCTCTATTGGGTAGCACCCTATCGGGTAGGCATGGCAGGAGCCTAGGTAAGTCCCTAGGGACTTGGACCCAAT
Organism: Neoceratodus forsteri; assembly: GCA_016271365.2. Lineage (NCBI taxonomy): Eukaryota > Metazoa > Chordata > Ceratodontiformes > Ceratodontidae > Neoceratodus > Neoceratodus forsteri. The sequence goes on along the minus strand of JADMNL010000022.1, from coordinate 191,521,190 downwards.
CAGGTAGGCAGGGCACCAGCCTAGGTAACTCTCTGGAGGTTAAGCCCCTATCGGGCAGGTGGCATAGAAGCCAAGGTAAGTCCCTAAGGAGTTGGACCCTATTGGGTATGCAAGGCACCAGCCCAGGTAAGTCACTAGGGGTAGTACCTTATCAGGTAGTGTGCTAGCAGCCTATTAGAGCCCCTAGGGGGGACCCTAATGGGCAGGCAGGGCAGTAGGCTAGGTAAGTCCCTAGGGGTAGGACCCTATCAGGTAGTCAGCCTAGTAGCCAAGGTAAGTCAGTAGGGGTAGGACCCAATTGGGTAGAGTGCAAGTAGCCTAGGTAAGTCCCTAACAAGTAGGACCCTTTCGGGTAGGCAGGGATCCAGCCTGGGTAAGTCCCTAGGGGTAGGACCCTATTGGGTAGTGTGCTAGAGCCTAGGTTAGTCCCTCGGGGGTAGAACCCTATCGGGTAGTGTGCTAGTAGCCTAGGTAAGTCCCTAGGAGGTAGGACCATATCCAGTAGTGTGCTAGTAGCCTAGGTAAGTCCCTAGGAGGTAGGACCATATCCAGTAGTGTGCTAGTAGCCTAGGTAAGTCCCTAGGAGGTAGGACCCTATCGGGTAGTGTGCTAGTAGCCTAGGTAAGTCCCTAGTGGGAGGACCCTATCAGGTACTGTGCTAGTAGCCTATGTAAGTCCCTGGTGTGTAGGACCCTATCTGGCAGGTGGCCTAGTTGCCTAGGTAAGTCCCTAGGGACTTGGACCCAATTGGGTAGGCTGGGCACCAGCCTAGGTAAGTCCCTAGTGGGTAGGCCCCTCTCAGGCAGGCAGCATAGTAGCCTAAGTAAGTCCGTAGGGGATAGGACCCAATTAGTCAGTCGGCCTAGTAGCCTAGGTAAGTCCCTACGGTGATGGACCCTATCGGGTAGGCAGGGAACCAGCCTGGATATGTCCTTAGGGGGTAGGACCCTATCGGGTAGTGTGCTAGAAGACTATTTAAGCCCCTAGAAGGTAGGACCCTATCGGGCAGGTGGCCTAGTACCATAGGTAAGTCCTTATCAGGTAGTGTGCTAGCAGCCTATTAGAGCCCCTAGGGGGTAGGACCCTAATGGGCAGGCAGGGCAGTAGCCTAGGTAAGTCCCTCGGGGTAGGACCATATTGGGTAGTGTGTTAGCAGCCTATTAGAGCCCCTAGGGTGGGACCCTAATGGGCAGGCAGAGCAGTAGGCTAGGTAAGTCCCTAGGGGTAGGACCCTATCAGGTAGTCGGCCTAGTAGCCTAGGTAAGTCAGTAGGGGTAGGACTCTATTGGGTAGAGTGCAAGTAGCCCAGGTAAGTCCCTAGGAAGTAGGACCCTTCCGGGTTGGCAGGGAACCAACCTGGGTAAGTCCCTAGGGGATAGGACCCTATTGGGCAGTGTGCTAGAGCCTAGGTTAGTCCCTCGGAGGTAGAACCCTATCGGGTAGTGTGCTAGTAGCCTAGGTAAGTCCCTAGGAGGTAGGACCATATCCAGTAGTGTGCTAGTAGCCTAGGTAAGTCCCTAGGAGGAGGGACCCTATTGGGAAGTGTGCTAGTAGCCTAGGTAAGTCCCTGAGGGAATACCCTATCGGGTACTGTGCTAGTAGCCTACATAAGTCCCTGGTGTGTAGGACCCTATCTGGCAGGCGGCCTAGTTGCCTAGGTAAGTCCCTAGTATCCTATTGGGTAGTGTGCTAGTAGCCTAGGTAAGTCCCTAGGGGCTAGGACCCTATCGGGTAGTATGCTAGTAGCCTAGTTAAGTCCCTAAAGGGTAGGGCCCTATCGGGTAGGCAGGGTGGATGACAAGGTAAGTCCCAAGGGGTAAGGACCCTATCAGGTAGTGTGCTAGTAACTTATGTAAGTCCCTAGGGTTAGGACCCTATTGGGTAGTGTGCTAGTAGCCTAGGTAATTCCCTAGGGTGTAGGACCATATCGGTTTGGCTTGGCACCAGCTTAAGTAAGTCCCTATGGGGTGGAACCCTATCGAGCAGGCGGTTAGTAGCCTAGGTAGGTCCCTAGGAGGTAGGACCCTATCAGGCAGTGTGCTAGTAGCCTAGGTAAGTCCCTAGGTGGTAGGATCCTATTGGGTAGTGTGCTAGTAGCCTAGGTAAGTCCCTAGGGGGTAGGACCCTATCGGGTAGTATGCTAGTAGCCTAGGTAAGTCCCTAAAGGGTAGGACCCTATCGGGTAGGCACAGCACCAGCTTAGGTAAGTCCCTAGGGGGTAGGACCCTATCGGGTAGGCATGACGGTAGCCCAGGTAAGTTCCTAGGGGTTAGGACCCTATCGGGCAGGCAGCCTTGTTGCCTTGGAAAGTGCCAAGAGGGTAGGACCCTATCTGGCATTGTGCAAGTAGCCTAGGTAAGTACCTAGGGGTTAGAACCCTATCAGACACCTCCCCTTGTAGCCCAGGTGTATGACCCTAATGGGCAGGCGGAGCGGTAGCCTAGGTAAGTCTCTAGGCAGTAGGAACCTATCGGTAGTGTGCTAGTAGCCTAGGTAAGTCCCTGGGGGTAAGACCCTATAGGGTAGGCAGGGCACCATTCTATGTAAGTCCCTAGGGGGTAGGACCCTATCAGGCCTAGTATAGAGCCAAGCAGGTAGGACCCTATTAAGTAGGCAGCCTAGTAACCTAGGTCAGTCCCTAGGGGGTAGGACCCTATCGGTAGTGTGCTAGTAGCCTAGGTAAGTCCCTAGAGGGTAGGACCCTATCAGGTAGGCAGGGCAGTAGCCTAGGTAAGTCCATGGGGTAGGACTGTATCAGGCATGCAGGGCACTGGCCTAGGTAAGTTCCTAGGGGGTAGTGTGCTAGTAGCCTAGGTAAGTCCATAAGGGGTAGGACCCGATCGGGTAGGCAGGGCACCAGCCGAGGTAAGTCCCTATGGGGTAGGACCCTATCGGGTAGGCATAGCGGTAGCCTAGGTTAGTCCCTATTGAGTTGGACCCTATCACGTAGTGTGCTAGTAGCCTAGGTAAGTCCCTAGACTGTAGGACTCTATCGGGTAGGCAGGGCAGTAGTCTAGGTAAGTCCATAGGGGGTAGGACTGTATCAGGCATGCAGGGAACCAGCCGAGGTAAGTTCCTAGGGGGTAGTGTGCTAGTAGCCTAGATAAGTCCATAGGGGTAGGACCAGATTGGGTAGGCAGGTCACCAGCCGAGGTAAGTCCCTATGGGGTAGGATCCTATCTGGTAGGCATGCCAGTAGCCTAGGTAAGTCCCTATTGAGTTGGACCATATTGAGTAGTGTGCTAGTAGCCTAGGTAAGTCCCTTGAGGGTTGAACCCTGTCAGGTAGTGTGCTGGTAGCCTAGGTAGCTCCCTAGGGGGTAGGACCGTATCAGGTAGAAGGCACCATCCTAGGTAAGTCCCTAGGGGGTAGAACCCTATCGGGCATGTGGCCTAGTAAGGTGCCTAGTGGGTAGGAGCCTATTTGGTGTGCAGCCTAGTAGCCTAGGTAAGTCCCTAGAGGGTAGGACCATATCCAGTAGTGTGCTAGTAGACTAGGTAAGTCCCTAGATGGTAGGACCCTATCAGGTAGGCAGGGCAGTAGCCTGGGTAAGTCCCTAGGGAGTAAGACCATTTCGAGGCACGCAGGGCCCGAGCCTTAGTAAATCCCTACAGAGTAGTGTGCTAGTAACCTAGGTAAGTCCCTAGGGTGTATGACCCTATCAGGTAGGCAAGACACCAGCCTAGGTAAGTCCCTAGAGAGTAGGACGCTGTCGGGTAGGCAAGGCAGTAGCATAGGTAAGTTTTTATTGAGATGGACCCAATCGGGTAGTGTGCTAGTAGCCTAGGTAAGTCCCAGGGTGTAGGACCTTATAAGGAACTGTGCTAGTAGCCTAAGTAACTCTCTAGGTGGTAGGACCCTATTGGGCCTCCAGGGCAGAAACCTAGGTAAGTCCCTAGGGAATAGGACCCTGTTAGGTAGGCGGCCTAGTAACCTACATATGTTCCTTTGGGGAAGGACCCTATCAGGCAGGTGGTCTACTAGCCTAGGTAAGTCCCTAGGGGGTAGTACCCTATCGGGAAGTATGCTAGTATCCTAGGTAAGTCCCTAGGGGGTAGAGCCCTGTTGGGCAGTGTGCTAGTAGCCTAGGTAAGTCCCTAGAGGTTTGGACCCTATTGGGTAGGCAGGGCACCAGCCTAGGTAAGTCCCCATTGGGTAGGACCCTATCGGGTAGTGTTCTAGTAGCCTAGGTAAGTCCCTAGAGGGTAGGACCCTATCTGGTAGGCAGGGCACCAGCCTCAGTAAGTCCCTGTCGGGTAGGCATGGTGGTAGCCTAGGGAAGTCCCTAGGGGGAAGGACCCTATCTGGGAGGTGGCCTAATAGCCTAATTAAGTCCCTAGAGGGTAGGACCCTATCAGGTTGTGTGCTATTAGCCTAGGTAAGTCCCTAGGGGGTAGGACCCTATGGGGGAGTGTGCTAGTAGAATAGCTAAGTTCATAGGGGGTGCGACCCTATCGAGCAGCTGGCCTAGTAGCCTAGGTAAGTCCCTAGGGGGTAGGACCCTATCGGGCAGGTGGCCTAGTAGCCCAGGAAGTAGGAACCTATCGGGTAGGCAGGGCACCAGCGTAGGAAAGTCCCTGGGGGGTAGGAACCTATCGGGTAGGCATGGCAGTAGCCTAGTTAAGTCTCTAGGGGATAGGACCCTATCAGGTAGTGTGCTAGAAGCCTAGGTAAGTCCCTAGGAGGTAGGACCCTATTGGGTAGGAAGGGCACCACCCTAGGTCAGTCCCTAGGGGGTAGGGCCCCTAATAGGTAGGCGGTCTGGTAGGCTAGGTAAGTCCCATGGGGGTAGGACCCTATCAGGCACATCGTCCAGTAGCCTAGTTAAGTCCTTAGGACCCCATCGGGTAGTGTGCCACTAGCCTAGGTAAGTCCCTAGGGGGTTGGACCCAAGTGGGTAGTGTGCTAGTAGCCTAGGTACATCCCTTGGGGGTAGGACCATTTCAGGCAGGCAGTGCGGTTGCCTACGTGAGTTCCAAGGGAGTACGACCCTATTGGGCAGGCAGGGTGGTAGCCTAGGTAAGTTCCTAGGGGTAGTACCCTATCAGGTAGTGTGCAAGTAACCTAGGTAAGTCCTCAGGGGAGTAGGACTCTATCAGTTAGGCAGGGCACCATCCTAGGTAAGTCTCTAGGAGGTAGGACCCTATTGGGTAGGCAGGGTGGTAGCCTAGGTAATTCCCTAGGGAGTTGGACCCTATCGGGTAGTGTTCCAGTAGCCTAGGTAAGTCCCTATGGGGCAGCACCCTATCAGATAGTGTGCTAGTAGCCTAGCTAAGTCCCTAGGGTATTGGACCCAATCGGGTAGGCAGGGCACCAGCCTAGGAAAGAAACTACGGGGAAGGACCCTCTTGGGTAGTGTGCTAGTAGATTAGTTAAGCCCCTAGGGGTAGAACCCTATGAGACACCTTGCCTAGTAGCCTAGGTAAGTCCCTAAGGGGTAGCACCCTATCGGGTAGTGTGCTAGCAGCCTAGGGGGTAGGACCCTATTGGGCAGGCGGCATTGAAGCCTAGGTAACTCCCTAGGGGATAGAACCCTATCAGACAGGTGGCCTAGTAGCCTAGGTAAGTCCCTAAGGGGTAGGTCCATATCAGGCAGGCATGGTGGTAGCCTAGGTAAGTCCCTAGGGGGTAGGACCCTTTCAGGTAGGCGGCCTAATAGCCAAGGTAAGTCCCTATGGGGTAGGACTCTATCGGGTATTGTGCTAGTAGCCTAGGTAAGTGCCTAGAGGTAGGACCCCATCAGGTAGGCATGGCACCAGCCTAGGTAAGTCCCTAGGGGTGGTAGGACCCTATCGGGTAGGCAGGGTACCAGCCTAGGAAGTGCCATGGGGAAGGAACCTAGCGGGCAGGAAGGGCGGTTGCTTACGTAAGTCCCTAGGGGGTAGGACCCTATCAGGAAGTGTGCTAGTAGCCTAGGTAACTCCATAGAGGGTAGGAACCTATCGGGCAGGCAGCCTAGCAGCCTAGGTAAGTCCCTAGGGGTTGGACCCTATCAGGTAGTGTGCTAGTAGCCTTGCTAATTCCCAAGGGGGTAGGATCCTATTGGGTAGGCAAGGCGGTAGCCTAGGTAAGTCCCTAGGGGGTAGGACCCTATGGGCAGGGAGGCACCAGCCTAGGTAAGTCCCTAGGGGTTGAACCCTATCAGGTAGGCAGGTCGGGAGCCTAGGTAAGTCCTTAGGGGCTTGGACCCAATTGGGTAGGCAGGGCACCAGCCTAGGTAACTCCCTAGAGGGTGAGCCCCTATCCGGCAGGCGGCCTAGTTGCCTAAGTAAGTCCCTAGGGTAGGACCCTATCAGGGAGGCGGCCTATTAGCATAAGTAAGTCCCTATGGAGTTGGACCCTATCGGGTAGGCAGGGCACCAGCCTAGGTAAGTCCCTAGGGAATAGGACTGTATGGGTTAGGCAGGGCACCAGCCTAGGTAAGTCCCTAGGGGTAGGACCCTATCGGGTAGGCAGGGCGGTAGCCTAGGTAAGTCCCTAGGGAGTTGGACCCTTTCCGGTAGTGTTCTAGTAGGCTAGGTAAGTCTTTAGGGGTAGCACACTATCAGATAGTGTGCTAGTAGCCTAGGTAAGTCCCTAGGGGGTTGGACCCTATCAGGTAGTGTTAAGTAGCCAAGGTAAGTCTTTGGGAAGGACCCAATCAGGTGGTGTGCTAGTAGCCTAGGTAAGTCCCTGGGGTGGGACCTAACAGACTCATTGCCTAGTGCTTAGTAAGTCCCTGGGGTAGCACCCTATCAGGTGGTGTGCTAGTAGCCTGGGGGTGGGACACTATTGGGCAGGCAGCCTAGTAGCCTAGTAACTCCCTAGGGAGTAGTACCTATTGGGCAGGGAGGCCTAGGGCATTGGTAAGACCCTAGAGGTGAGGCTATCTGGTGGCAGTGCACCAGCTTAGATAAGTCCCTAGTGGGTGGGACCCTATCAGGTAGGCATGGCGGTAGCCTAGGTAAGTCCCTAGGGGTAGGACCCTATCAGGTATTGTGCTAGTGGCCTAGGTAACTCTCTAGAGGGTAGGACCCTATCGGGTAGGCAAGGCACCAGCTTAGGTAAGTCCCTAGGGGGTTGGACCCTATTGGGTAGGCAGGGTACCAGCCTAGGTAAGTCCCTAGGGTGTAGGACCCTTTCAGGCTGGCAGGGCAGTAGCTTAGGTAAGTACCTAGTGGGTAGGACCCTATCGGTAAGTGTGCTAGTAGCCTAGGTAAGTCCCTAGGGGGTAGGACCATATTGGGTAGGCATGGCAGGAGCCTAGGTAAGTTCCTAGGGGTAGGAATCTATCGGGCAGGGAGTCAGAAGCCTAGGTAAGTCCCTAGTGGGTAGGTCCCTATCAGGTAGGTGGTCTAGTAGCCTAGGTAAGTCCCTAGGGGTTAGGACCCTATCGGGTAGGCAGGACGGGAGCCTAAGTAAGTCCCTAGGGACTTGGATCCAATCGGATAGGCAGGGCACCAGCCTAGGTAAGTCCCTAGAGGGTAGGACCCTATAGGGAAGGCGGCATAGTAGTCTAGGCAAGTCCCTAGGGGCAGGACCCTATCTGGTATGCCCCTATCAGGCAGGCAGCCTAGTAGCCTAAGAAAGTCTCTAGGGGGTAGGAACCTATCTGGCAGGTGGCCTAGTGGCCTAGGTAAATCCCTAGGGAGTTGGACCCTATCAGGTATGCAGGCACCAGCCCAGGTAAGTCCCTAGGGAGTAGGACCATATCGGGTAGTGTGCAATTAGCCTATTAAAGTCTCCAGGGGGTAACACCCTATCTGGCAGGTGGCCTTGTAGCCTAGGTAGAGTCCCTGGGGGTGGGACCTTATGGTGGGCAGGCGGTAGCCTGGGTAAGTCACTGGGAGTAGAACCATATCGGGCAAGCAGGGCAGCAGCCTCGTAAGTCCCTCGGGGTAGTACCCTGTCGGGTAGTGTGCTGAGTAACCTAGGAAAGGTCCCTGGGGATGGTGCCCTATCAGGTAGGTGGCCTAATAGCCTAGGTAAGTCCTTAGGGGTTAGGACCCTATCGGGTAGAGTGCTAGTAGCCTATGTAAGTCCCTAGGTGTTAGGACCCTTTTGGGTAGGCAGGGCACCAGCCTGGATAAGTCCCTCAGGGGTAGGACCCTATCGGGTAGTGTGTTAGTGCCTAGGTAAGTTCCACGGGGGTAGAACCCCATCAGGTAGTGTGCTAGTAGCCTAGGTAAGTCCCAGCGGGGGGACCCTATTGGATAGAGTGCTAGTAGCCTAGATAAGTCCCTAGGGGGTAGGACCCTATCGGGCAGTGTGCTTGTAGCCTAAGTAAGTGCCTAGGAGGAAGGACCCTATCGGGTAGTGTGCTAGTAGCCTAGGTAAGTCCCTTGTGGAAGGACTCTGTCGGGAGATGTGCAGTAACCTAGGTAAGTCCCTAGTGTGTGGGACCCTTTCTGGCAGGCGTCTGGTTGCTCAGGTAAGACCCTAGGGGTGGGACCCATCGGGAAGGCAGCCTATTAGCCTAGCTAAGTCCCTAGAGGATAGGACCCTATCGGGTAGTGTGCTAGTAGCCTAGGTAAGTCCCTAGGGGGTAGGACCCTATCGGGTAGTGTGCCAGTACCTGAGGTAAGTCCCTAGAGGGTAGGACCCTATCGGGTAAGCAGGGTACCACCCTAGGTAAGTTCCTATGGGGAAGGCCCTATCAGGTAGGTGGCCTAGTAGCCTAAGTAACTCCCTAGGAGGTAAGACCCTCTCGGACACCTCCCTAGTAGCCTAGGTGAGCCCCTAGGACCCTATCGGGTAGTGTGCTAGTAGCCTAGGTAAGTCCCTAGTGGGTAGGACCCTATCAGGCAGGAAGGGTGGTAGCCTTGGTAAGTCATTGGGGTAGGAACCCATCGGGCAGGCAGGGAACTAGCCAAGGTAACATCCTAGGGGTAGGACCCTATCAGGCAGGCATGGCAGTAGCCTAGGTAAGTCCCTAGGGGGTAGGACCCTATCGCGCAAGCGGACTAGTAGCCTAGGTAAGTCCCTAGGGGAAGGACCCTAATGGGTAGTGTGCTAGTAGCCTAGGTAAGTTCCTAAAGAGTAGGACCCTATCAGGCAGGTGGTCTACTAGCCTAGGTAAGTCCCTAGGTGGTAGGACCCTATCAGGTAGGCAGGGCAGTAACCTAGCAAAGTCCTCGGAGTGGGACACTGTCAAGTAGGCAGGGGCGGTGGCCTTGGTGAAGTCCCTAGGGAGTAGGATCCTATTGGGCAGGCAGGGCAGTTGCCTAGGTAAGTGCCAAGGGTGGGACCCTATCGGGTGGTGTGCTAGTAGATTAGGTAGGTCCTGGGTGTAGGACCCTTTTGGACAGGTGAGCTAGTAGCCTAGGTAGGTCCCTGGGGTAGGACCGTATGGAGCAGTGCTGAGTAGCCTAGATGAGTCCCTAGGGGTGGGACCCTGTCGGGCAGGCATGGCGGTAGCCTCGGTAAGTCCCTAGGGGGTAGAACAGTATCGGGTGGGCATGACGGTAGCCTCGGTAAGTCCCTAGGGGGTAGGACCCTATTGGGACATGTGCTAGTAGCCGAGGGAAGTCCCTAGAGGGTAGGACCCTATCGGGTAGTGTGCTAGTAGCCTTGGTAAGTCCCTAGAGGGTAGGACCCTATTGGGTAGTGTGCTAGTAGCCTAGGTAAGTCCCTACAGGGTAGGACCCTATCTGATAGGCAGGGCAGTAGCCCATTTAAGTCCCTAGAGGGTAGGACCCTGTTGGGTAGGCAGGGTGGTAGCATAGGATAAGTTCCTAGGGAGTTGGACCCTATCGGGCAAGTGGCCTAGTGGCCTTGGTAAGTCCCTAGGGCATAGAACCACACCAGGAAGGCAGGGTGGTAGCTTTGGGAATTCCCTAGGGGTGGGACCGTATCGCGTAGGCAGGGATGTTGCCAAGGTAAGTCCGTAGGGGTTAGGACCCTATCGGGTAGTGTGGTAGTAGCCAAGGTAAGTCCCTCGGGTTTAGAACACTATCAGGCACTGTGCTAGTAGCCTAGGTAAGTCCCTAGGGACCAGGACCATATCGGGTAGGCTGGGCAACAGCCTGGGTAAGTCCCTATGGGGTAGGTCCCTATAGTGCAGGTGGCCTAGTAGCATAGGTAGGTTCCTAGGGGGTAGGACCCTATCAGGTAGGCTGCTACTGGGCAGGCAGCCTACTAGCCTAAGAAAGTCCCTAGGGAGTAGGACCCAATCCGGAAGATGGCCTAGTAGCCTAGGTAAGTCCCTAGGGAGTTGGACCCTATCGGGTAGGCAGGGCACCAGCCTACTTAAGTACCTAAGGGGTAGGACCCTATCAGGTAGTGTGCTAGAAGCCTATTTAAGTCCCATTGGGGTAGGACCCTATCGGGCAGGCGGCCTAGTAGTCTAGGTAAGTCCCTAGGGAGTTGTACCCTATCGGGCAGGCACGGCTGTAGACTAGGAATGTCCCAAGGGGGTAGGACCCTATAAGGCAGGCAGGATAGTAGCCTAGGTAAGTCCCTAGGGGGTAGGACCCTTTCGGGTAGTGTGCTACTAACCTATGTAAGTCCCTAGGGAGTAGGACCCTAACAGGTAGGTGGCCTAGTAACCTAGGTAAGTCCCTATGGGGTAGGACCCTATCGGGTAGTGTGCTAGTAGCCTAGGTAAGTCCCTAGGTGGTAGGACCCTTTTGGGTAGGCAGAGTACCAGCCTAGGAGGGTCCCTAGGGGTAGGACCCTATCAGGTAGTGTGCTAGTAGCCTAGGAAAGTCCCTAGTGGGTAGGACCCTATTGGGTAGTGTGCTAGTAACCTAGGTAAGGCCCTAGGGGGTTGGACCATATCAGGCAGTGTGGTAGTATCCTAGGTAAGTCCCTAGGTGTAGGACTGTATTGGGCAGGCGGCCTAGTTGCCTTGGTAAGTCCCTAGGGGGTAGGACCCTATCAGGTGGGCAGGGCACCAGCCTGGGTAGGTCCCTAGGGAAGGACCCTATCAGGCAGTATGCTGGTAGCCTCGTAGGTCCCTAGAGGTGAGACCCTATCAGGTGGGCGGCCTAGTAGGCAAGGTAAATCCTAGGGGGTAGGACCCTATCGGGAAGGCAGGCCGGTAGCCCAGATAAGTACCAAGAGGGTAGGACCCTAATGGGTAGGTTGGGCGGTAGACTAGGTAAGTCCGTAGGGAGTAGGACCCTATCGTGCAAGTGGCCTAGTAGTCTAGGTAAGTCCCTAGGGGGTAGGACCCTATTGGGTAGTGTGCTAGTAGCCTATGTAAGCCCCTAAAGTGTAGGACCCTATTGGGCAGGTGGCCTAGTAGCCTAAGTAAGCCCATAGGGGTTAGGACCATATCAGGTATGCAGGGAGGTAGCCTAGGTAAGTCTCTAGGTGGTAGGACCCTATCAGGTAGACAGGGCTGAGTAGCAATGGTAAGTCCCTTGGAGGTAGGACCCTTTCAGGAAGCTAGGGCGGTTGCCTGGATAAGTCACTAGGGGGTAGGACCGCATCGGGTAGTGTGCTAGTAGCTTAGGTAAGTCCCTAGGGGGTAGAACCCTATCGGGCAGGTGGCCTAGTTGCCTAGGTAGGTCCCTAGGGGTTAGTACCCTAGCGGGCAGTGTCACTGAGTAGCCTAGGTAAGTAACTGGGGGTAGGACCCTATCAGGCAGAATGGCGGTAGCCTAGGTAAGTCACTAGCTGGTGAGACAGTATCAGGTAGGCATGACGGTAGGCTAGGTAAGTCCCTAGGGGGTAGGACCCTATCAGGTAGTGTGCTAGTAGCCTAGGTACATCCCTAGGGGGTATGACCCTATTGAGTAGGTGGCCTAGTAGCCTAGGTAGGTCCCTAGAGGGTAAGACCCCATGGAGCAGTGTGCTAGTAGCCTAGGTAAGTCTCTAGGGGGTAGGACCCTATCGGGCAGGCATGGCGGTTGCGTAGGTAAGTCCCTAGGGGGTAGAAAAGTATCGTTTGGGCATGACGGTAGCCATGGTAAGACCCTAGGGGATAGGACCCTATCGGGTAGGCTCCTACTGGGCGGGCAGCCTGCTAGCCTAAGTAAGTCCCTAGGGAGTAGGACACTATCAGGAAGGTGGTCTAGTAGCCTAGGGAAGTCCCTAAGGAGTTGGACCCTATCTGGTAGTGTGCTAGAAGCCTATTTAAGTCCCTGGGGGTAGGACCCTATTGGGCAGGCAGGGCGGTAGCCTAGGTAAGTCCCAAAGGGGTAGGACCCTATCGGTCAGGCAGTGTAGTAGCCTAGGTAAGTCTCTAGGTGGTAGGACCCTCTCAGGAAGTGTGCTACTAACCTTGGTAAGTCCCTAGGGAGTAGGACCCTAACAGGTAGGCAGCCTAGTAACCTAGGTAAGTCCCTACGGGGTTGGACCCTATCGGGTAGTGTGCTAGTAGCCTAGGTAAGTCCCTAGGTGATAGGACCCTTTTGGGAAGGCAGGGCACCAGTATAGGTAAGTCCCTAGGGGTAGGACCCTATTGGGTAGTGTGTTAGTAGCCTAGGTAAGTCTCTGGGGGTGGGACCATATTTGGTAGTATTGCTAGTAACCTAGGTAAGTCCCTAGGGGTAGGACCATGTCGGGTGGTGTGCTGGTATCCTAGGTAAGTCCCTGGGGTGTGGGACCTAGCAGACGGGCAGACTAGTTGCCTGGGTGGGTCCCTATGGTCGGACCCTACGGGCGGCCTAGAAGAACAGGTAAGTCCCTTGTTGGTAGGACCCCATCGGGTAGGCAGGGCACCTGTCTAGGTAAGTCCCTAGGGATAGGACCCTATCAGGCAGTGTGCTAGTAGCCGACGCAAGTCCCTAGAGGGTAGGACCCTATCAGATAGGCAGCCCAGTAGGCTAGGTAAGTCCCTTTTGGGTAGGACCCTATCGGGGAAGCAGAGCAGTAGTCCAGGTAAGTCCCTAGATGGTAGGACCCTATCAGATAGGCAGGGCACCAGCTTAGGTAGTCCCTAGGGTAGGACCCTATTGGGTATTATGCCAGTAGCCTAGGTTAGTCCCTAGAGGGTAGGACCCTATCGGGAAGACAGGGCACCAGCCTAGATAAGTCCATAGGGGGTAGGACCTTATCAGGTAGGCATGGAGTAGCCTGGGTGGTCCCTGGGGGTGGGAACCTATCAGGTGAGGCAGCCTAGTGGGCTAGGTGAGTCCCAGGGGTGGGACCCTGTCGGGAAGGCAGGAGGCGGTAGCCTGGGTAGAGTCCATGGGGAGTGGGACCCTATGGTGCAGCGGCCTAGTAGCCTGGGTAAGTCCCTGGTGGGACCCTACTGGGTGGTGTGCTGGTAGCCTGGGTGGCACCTAAGGGTGGGACCCTGTCGGACGGGTGGCCTAGTAGATTAGATAAGCCCCTGGGGATAGGACCATATCGGGTAGGCAGGGCGGTAGCCTAGGTAAGTTCCTAGGGGGTAGGACCCTATCAGGTAGACAGGGCGGTAGCCATGGTAAGTCCCTAGGAGGTAGGACCCTTTCAGGTAGCTAGGGCGGTTGCCTAGATAAGTCACTAGGGGGTAGGACCCCATCTGGGAGTATGCTAGTAGCTTAGGTAAGTCCTTAGGGGGTAGGACCCTATCAGGCAGGTGTCCTAGTAGCCTAGCTGGGTCCTGGGGTGGGACCTGAGCGGGCGGTGTGCTGGTAGCCTGGGTAGTAACTGGGGGTGGGACCCTGTCGGACGGGCATGGCACTAGCCTAGGTAAGTCCCTAGCTGGTAGAACAGTGCCAGGTGGGCATGACAGTGGGCTAGAGTGAGAGTCCCTGGTGGGACCCTGTCGGGTCAGTGTGCTAGTAGCCTGGGTAATCCCTGGGGTGGGGACCTATTGGGCAGGTGGCCTAGTAGCCTAGGTAGGTCCCTAGGGGTGGGACCCTGTGGAGCAGTGTGCTGAGTGGCTGGAGTGCGTTCCTGGGGGTAGGACCCTGTCGGACGAGCAAGGCGGTAGCCTAGATAAGTCCCTAGGGGTTGAACAGTATCATTTGGGCATGACGGTAGCCTAGATAAATCCCTAGGGGGTAGGACCCTATTTGTAAGTGTGCTAGATGCCCAGGTAACTCCCTAGAGGGTAGGACCTTATCGGGTAGTGTTCTAGTAGCCTAGGTAAGTCCCTAGAGGGTAGGACCCTATCGGGTAGTGTGCTTGTTGTCTAGGTAAGTCCCTAGAGGTGGGACCCTGTCGGGTGAGTGTGCTGGTACCCAGGAGTAGAGATCCCTACGGGTAGTAACCTATCAGGTGGCGGGGCAGTACCCCAGTTAAGTCCCTAGAAGGTAGGATCCTGTTGGGTAGGCAGGGTGGTAGCCTACATTAAGTTCCTAGGAGGTGGACCCTATCGGCAGAGTGGCCTGTGGTCTAGGTAGAGTCGCTAGGGGAGGACCCTGTCAGTAGGCAGGGTGGTAGCCTAGGTAGAGTCCCTGGGTGTTGGACCTAACAGGTAGGCAGGCGGTGGCCTGGGAGTCGCTAGGGGTTAGGACCCTATCGGGTAGGCAGGGCAGTTGCCTAGGTAAGTCCCTAGGGGTGGGACCCTATCAGTGTTGTGCTAGTAGCTAGGGTGGTCCCTGGGAGTGGGATCCTACTCAGGGTGGGCAGGGCACCAGCCCTGAATAAGTCCCTCGGTGCAGGACCTATTATGGGCAGGCGGACTAGTAGCTCAGGAAGGTCCCTAGGGGTAGGACCCTATCGGGCCATGTGTGCTAGTAGCTCAGGTAAGTCCTAGGGGTTGGATCCTATCGGGCAGGCATGGCGGGGTATGTTAGGTAAGTCCCTAGGGAATAGATCCTCATTGAGTAGGCATGGTGGCAGCCTAGGTAAGTCCCTAGGTGGTGGACCCCGTGTCGGGCAGTGTGCTAGTAGCCTGAAGTAGAGTCCCTGAGGGCAGGATTCTATTGGGAAGTGTGCTAGTAGCCTGGGTAAATCCCTGGGGTGGGACCCTATCAGGTAGTATGCTTGTAGCCTAGGTACGTCTGTAGGGGGTAGGACCCCATCAGGAAGGCACGGCAGTAGCCTAGGTAAGTCCCTGGGGGTAGTGCCCTATGGGGCAGGTGGCCTAGTAGCTTAGGTAAGTCCTCAGTAGGACCCTATCGGGCATTGTGCTAGTAGCCTAGGTAAGTCCCTGGGGCTAGGACCCTATCAGCCACCTCCCCTAGTAGCCTAGGGGTAGGACCCTGATGGGCAGGTGGGCGGTAGCCTAGGTAGAATCCCTGGGGGTAGGACCCTATCAGGTAGTGTGCTAGTAGCCTGAGGTAGAGTCCCTAGAGGGTGGGACCCTATCGGGTGAGTGTGCCAGTAGCATAGGTAGAGTCTCTAGAGGGTAGGACCCTATTGGAGAGGAAGGGGGTAGCCTAGGTAAGTCCTGGGGTGGTAGGGCCATATCGGGCAGGCAGGGCACCAGCATAGGTAAGTCCCTAGGGAGTAGTGTGCTAGTAACCTAGGTACCTTCCTAGGAGGAAGGACCCTATCGGGTAGGCAGGGAACCAGCATAGGTAAGTCCCTTGGGTGTAGCACCCTATCGGGTAGGCATGGTGGTAGACTAGGTAAGTTCCTATAGAGTTGGACCATATTGGGTAGTGTGCTAGTTGCCTAGGTAAGTCCTTATGGGGTAGAACCCTATCAGGTAGTGTGCTAGTAGCCTAGGTAACTCCGTAGGTGGTAGGGCCCTATTGGGTAGGCAGGGCACCATCCTAAGTAAGTCCCTAAGAGGTAGAACCCTATCAGGCAGGTGGCCTAGTAAAGTGCCCTGGGGGTAGGACCCTATGAAGAAGCCGGCCTAGCAGCCTAGGTAAGTCTCTAGGGGGTAGGACCCTATCGGGTAGTGTGCTAGTATCCTAGGTAAGTCCATAACGGGTTGGTTCATATTGGGCAGGCAGGGAACCAGCCTAGGTAAGTCCCTAGAGGGTAATGTGCTAGTAACCTAGGTAAGTCCCAAGGGGTGGGTCCTATCAGGTAGGCAGGTACCCACCTAGGTAAGTCCCTAGGAGTAAGGACCCTATAAGGTAGTGTGCTAGTAGCCTAGGTAACGCCCTGGGGGTAATACCCTATCGGGCATGCAGGGCTCCAGCCCAAGTAAGTCCCTAGGGGATAGGACCCTATCAGGTAGGCAGCCTAGTAGCCTAGGTAAGTCCCTAGCGGTTAGGACCCTATCAAGCAGGCGTGCTAGAAGCCTAGGTAAGTCCCTAGGGGATCGGCCCATATCAGGTTGGTGGCCTAGTAACCTAGGTAAGTCCCTAGGGGGTAAGACCGTACGGGGTAGTGTGCTAGTAGCCTAGGTAAGTCTATAGAGGGTAGGACGCTATCGGGTAGGTAGGGCACCAACCTAGGAATGTCTCTATTGGGTAGGCATGGCGGTAGCCAAGGTTAGTCCCTAAGGGGTAGGATCCTATCAGTCAGGCAGCCTAGTAGCCTCGGTAAGTCCCTAAAGGGTAGGACCATATCGGGTAGTGTGCTAGTAGATTAGGTAAATTCTGAGGGGGTAGGACCCTAACGTGAAGTCTGCTAGTAGCCTAGGTAAGTCCACAGGGGGTAGGACCCTATCGGGCAGGCAGCCTAGTAGCCCAGGTAGTAGGACCCTATCGGGAGGCAGGGCACCTGCCTAGGTGAAGTCTAGGGGTGGGACCCAATTGGGTGGGCAGGTGAGCCTTGGATAAGTCCCTAGGGAGTTGGACCCTTTCGGGCAAGTGGCCTAGTAACCTAGGTAAGTCACTGGGGGTAAGATCTTATTGAGTAGTGTGCTAGTAGCCTAGGTAAGCACCTACAGGGCAGGACCCTATCGAGCTGGTGGTCTAGTAGGCTAGGTAAGTCCGTAGGGGGTAGGGCCCTATCGGTTATTGTGCTAGTAGCCTAGGTAAGTCCCTAGAGGGCAGGACCCTATCAGTCAGCTCCCATAGTAGCCTAGGGGTAGGACCCTAATGGGCAGGTGGCGAGATAGCCTAGGTAAGTCCCTAATGGGTAGGAACCTATCAGGTAGTGTACTAGTAGCCTAGGTAAGTCCCAAGGAGTAAGTACCCAATAAGGTAGTGTGCTAGTAGCCTAGGTAACACCCTGGGGGTAGGACCCTATCGGGCATGCAGGGCTCCAGCCCATGTAAGTACCTAGGGGATAGGACCCTATAAGGTAGGCGGCCTAGCAGCCTCGGTAAGTTCCTAGCAGGTAGGACCCTATCAGACAGGCGGGCTTGTAGCCTAGGTAAGTCCCTAGGGGGTAGGACCCATCAGGTAGGTGGCCTAGTAGCCTAGGTAAGTCCCTAGGGGGTAAGACCATATCAGGTAGTGTGCTAGTAGCCTATGTAAGTCCCTAGAGTGTTTGACCCTATTGGGTAGGCAGGGCACCAGCCTAGGTAAGTTCCTAGGGGATAGGACCCTATCGGGTAGTGTGCTAGTAGCCTGGGTAGGTCCCTGGGGTGGGACCTATCGGGCAGGCATGGCGGTGGGCTGGAAGTGAGTCCTAGGGGTAGAACCCTCTCGGGTGAGCATCATGGCAGGCTAGGTGAGGTCCCTGGTGGGTGGGACCCGATTGGGTATTGTGCTAGTAGCCTAGGTAAGTCCCTAGGGAGCAGGATCGTATGAGGAAGTGTGATAGTAGCCTAGGTAAATCCCTAGAGGGTAGGACCCTATCGGGTAGTGTGCTTGTAGCCTAGGTAAGTACCCAGAGGGTAGGACCCCATCGGGTAGGCACGGTGGTAGCCTAGGTAAATCCCAAGGGGGTAGGACCCTATCGGGCACACGCCCAGTAGCCTAAGTAAGTTCTCTGGGGGTAGGACCCTATCGGGCATTGTGCTAGTAGCCCAGGTTAGTCTCTAGAGGGTAGGACCCTATCAGGTTGGTGGCCTAGTAACCTAGGTAAGTCCCTAGGGGTAAGACCATATCAGGTAGTGTGCTAGTAGCCTATGTAAGTCCTGAGAGTGCTTGACCCTATTGGGTAGGCAGGGCACCAGCCTAGGTAAGTCCCTAGGGGTAGGACCATATCAAGTAGTGTGCTAGTAGCCTAGGTAAGTCCCTAGAGGGTAGGACGCTATCGGGTAGGTAGGGCACCAGCCTAGGAATGTCTCTATTGGGTAGGCATGGCGGTACCTGGTTGGTCCCTAAGGGGTAGGATCCTATCAGTCAGGCAGCCTAGTAGCCTCGGTAAGTCCCTAAAGGGTGGGACCATATCGGCAGTGTGCTAGTAGCCTGGGTAAATTCCAGGGGTAGGAGCCTAATCGTGAAGTGTGCTAGTACCCTAGGTAAGGCCATAGGGGTAGCACCCTTTCGAGCAGGCGGCCTAGTAGCCTAGGGAAGTCCCAAGGGGGTAGGACCCTACCGGGAAGGCTGCCTAGTAGCCCAGGTAGTAGGACCCTAATGGGTAGGCAGGGCACCTGCCTAGGTAAGTCCCTAGGGGTAGGACCCTATTGGGTAGGCAGGGCGGTAGTCATTTGACACAGTCCCACACAAAAGATTAACAGTCAAATTAACCAACCTGATAGTGGGTCCCAGGGTGGCAGCCTGGGTAAAACATTGGCTGGACAACAGGACACAGAAGGTAATTGTTAATGGGGTCCACTCTGAAGAAAGAGGGGTTACTAGTGGTGTACCGCAGGGTTCAGTATTGGGTCCAGTACTTTTTAAGTAACATTGCAGAGGGACTGGAAGGAAAAGAATGCCTCTTTGCAGATGACACAAAGATCTGCAACAGGGTAGATACACAAGGAGGCATGGAAAGGATGAAAAGAGACTTGGCAACATTGGAGGAATGGTCAGAAGTATGGCAGTTAGGATTCAATGCAAAGAAGTGCAAATTAATGCACCTGGGAAACAAGAA